>OX387717.1:3946159-8946159 GCA_947577245.1 Andrena bucephala | reverse complement strand
ACCCATGCTAATATACAAATCTTCCATCATCAGTTATTGTAATTTAGAAGTTAACCGTTTATTTTGCTGTACCTATAGTCTTTATTAATTAAAACTTCCCAACTACCCAACTGATTCTACGTAAAATCTTTCACGCTTATCACTACACACTACCAACAAACACCTCCACCAACATTACAAAACCCACACCCATCAACATCCACCCATTCCGTTATCAGATCCCCCGTCCGCCAAGTATCCCTCATCAAACCCCGCTCGCATCACTCCCCGCCATTCAATCTCCCATACCCGAGGCTGCATCTCAAAAGGACGCCGATCGGCAAGATCCCCGATACCGATCAGGCGCGCGCCTGCCCGCCCGAAAGCCACCAGTGAAGCTAAAGAGCGCTGGAGACTGTGGCAGCGGCGCGTCCGTGCTCGCGAGGGCAATACGCGGGCCACGTTGGTTCCGCGCGGTCGCTCTTAATTACAATCCACCGTGCGTTGCGCACGGCTGTCGCAGGTACACCTGTACTTCAGCGCGCTACCGGAAGACAAGATCCCGTACGCGGGCAGCGCGGGCGAGCGGGAGAGGGTGAAGCAGCTGCTGCAGCAGCTACCGCCGCACGACAACGAGGCGAGGTACTGCAGCGGCCTATCCGAGGAGGAGAAGCGGGAGCTGAGGGTGTTCGCGGCCCAGCGGAAGCGCGAGGCCCTCGGACGGGGCCACGCGAGCCAGCTCGACAGGCCCCACGGGGCGGGGTGTCGCGAGTGCGCCAGGCCGATCGCGGCCGGCGAGATGGCGGTGGCGGCGGGCCGGGCGGGCCCCTCGGCCCTCTGGCATCCGGCCTGCTTCGTCTGCTGCGTCTGCAGGCAGCTGCTCGTCGACCTGATATACTTCTGGCGGGACGGCCGGCTCTACTGCGGCAGGCACCACGCGGAGACCCTCAAGCCCCGTTGCTGCGCCTGCGACGAGATCATACTGGCGGACGAGTGCACCGAGGCCGAGGGCAGGGCCTGGCACATGAGGCACTTCGCCTGCCTCGAGTGTGACCGACAGGTGAACGATGCTGGGCCTTTATGTATTGTGTCTTGCAGAGGTATAGTGCGGGCAGAGAGTAGGTATACCAAGGGGCGGCACTCGGAAGAAGAAAGTTTCCATTTTTTGGAAGAGACGAAATGATGCAGCCAATTTAAATGTCCCTTCGGTAGGGGAAAAGAATAGAGCGGGCCTGTACAGTCGAGAGCCGAACACCACCTCCTTAGATTCTGGGACCCGAGCAACAACCGAGCGGGTCCCAGAACCTAAGGAGGTCTTCGGCTACCGACTGGGCAAGCCTGGAGTACAGGATAACAAAGGGCGACAGTGAGAGGAAGATTTTCAGCTGCCAACACAGCAAACTTAAAGGGACAAGCTTACAGAGCGACTTCACAGGTGGCGCTCCGGACTGTCGCCGTTTAGTGAACCTCAAGGGAGTGATCGGTATAACCGCAGCCATTTGTGGCAAAACCGGAAATAACATAACCTAAATATTCATTCAATCGTCTAATTTCCAAGCTCATTATTTATCTATCTCTTTCTATCCGTATTTCTGTCTTTTTCTTTTTTACAATTTCTTTTTATTTGTCTAATTCCGCTTTTGCCACAAATGCCGGCGACCAATCAACAACGATACATGTTGTTCCGATCACTCCCTGGAGGATCACTATCGCCTCTTAGAGACACTATAATAAGAGTTTGGCCACGAGCCACTGTCCGCCATGATTGGGCTAAATCCTACGAGAGAGAAAGAGATATACACCATTTCAATCTTAACCACTGTTAACAACTCTTACGTTTATGGCGGTATTTTACTTCTGTTTACTTCACGTAAATGTACATGTTCAGATAAATAGATATTACAAACAATTAGAATATTCTGACAAAAACATTTTTTATGAACTTTCAAACATATATTTTTTTAAAAATGTATTCCAATCAAGATTGGTATAAATGAAAGATTTAAAAATCAGCGGGAATAGATGAAAAATGGCGGGCCAATCAAAAGTGGCCAAATAGGTTATGTTATGAAAGTGTTTATGTATATATATATACATTATTTTTTTACTACCGAAATGCACATTTTCAGATAAATAGATATTACAAACAATTAGAATATTCTGACAAAAACATTTTTTATTAACTTTCAAACATATTTTTTTAAAAATGTATTCCAATTAAGATTGGAATAATTGACAGATTTAAAAATCAACGGGAATAGATGAAAAATGGCGGGCCAATCAAAAGTGGCCTTCTCATGGCCAGACTCTTATTATAGTGCCTTTATCGCCTCTTAAGGTGCGATCCCACGGCGCGTGACTCGACGGGCATGATCAGTTTGGGCTAGTCGCGTCGTTGACACGCTCATGGCTTGCCGAATCCCGTTCACTAAACAGATTTGACGAGCCTACGCGCAGAGTTGCCAGGAGAAAGCCTCGTATGACGTAGTAGGTAGTAGTAGAGGGGGAATCCTCGCAAGGTGTGCACAAGTTGTATTAATATCAGAGACAAGAAATAACAGTTATTTTTTTAATTTTGTCGAAAAAAATCATTGACGAAAAGTTAATTTTTATTTAAATGGAAGTCAGTCTTCATTAAATACTGCATAAATTTTCCAAAAAAATCAAGTGATTTAAAAATATTAAGATTTATCTGGTTTGGTTACTGGTAACCATTATTGTCAACGGAAATATTTTTTGGTCACTAATAACCATTATTGTCGACGGAAATTTTTTTTTGTTACTAATAACCATTATCGATGACCAGAATTTTTTTTTGGTTACGAATAACCATTATCATTCACGAGAATTTTTTTTTGGTTACGGTGTAACCAATATATATTGTGGGAATTTTATTTTGGTTACGATATAACCAATATCTATTGCGGGAATTTTTTTTTGGTCACGGTACAACCAATATGAATTGCGGGAATTTTTTTTGGGTTACGGTATAACTATTGAATTATAGAATATCTGGAATGCAAATACGCTACGGACAACCCCGGACTGGCCAGGCCAAGAGAGATAGTGGCTTTGAATGGGTGTCTATCCTGTATTGTACACCATCCTGTAGTAAATGTACTTCTATCTTGTAGTAAATTTGAGTATAGGCAGGTATAGACGTATGTGTATAAGAGTGAAACAGCATCCCACGCTGTGCAACAATCTCTTTTCAACAGCGCGTCGCGGCTCCTAATACCCACAGTTCGCAATCCAGATATTCTGTAGTTCAATAGTTATACCGTAACCGAAAAAAAATTCCCGCAGATCATATTGGTTATATCGTAACCAAAAAAAAATTCCCGCAATATATATTGGTTATATCGTAACCAAAAAAAAATTCCCGCAATATATACTGGTTACGCCGTAACCAAAATAAAATTCCCGCAATTTATATTAGTCACGCCGTAACAAAAAAAAATCTCGTCAACGATAATGGCTATTCGTAACCAAAAAAAAATTCTGGTCATCGATAATGGTTATTCGTAACCAAAAAAAATTCTGGTCATCGATAATGGTTATTCATAACCAAAATCATTTAAACAAAAATATTAATTCTTATGCCATAACTTATAAAATTTAGGTTATAACAGTTAGGGTCCCTGATTAATATATACATGCGGGAATTCCCCCTCCACTAGTCCCCACTGCGTCACAACTTCCAACTGCCGACCCCCCTCTACTACTCCCTGCTACGTCATATAAGGTTTTTCCTGGCAACCCTGCCTACCAGCCTCACCGAGCCCCGCGCCGTGGGATCGCACCTTTACTGTCCCCTTCTCTTTAGTACAGATTTAGAAGACAGGCAGTAGATACGCGTAGAATGAGAAACTACCAATGAGCGATAAGGCAGTGGTTCTCTTAGCTCCATCCACGAGTGTCACCACTGCTTGGTACACCTATGTATGTATTCTTCTCAATTTCAGTTGGAGCATGAAAAAACAGCTACAGTTCGCATGAGGAACAGTGAGAGGGCTGGGAAAGCAGGGAAAGTTTCCGACCCCTCCCATTTCCTACACGAGATGTCTGGCTGTTTTTTTTTTTACTGCTTCGGATGAAACCGAGAAGAACTCCGACGGCAATTGCCATCACGCGCAGAGATAGCGTTCGGTATACCATCCTCTGAATAAGAGAAATGAAAACACGGGCGATAATTAGGTATCATTCAGAGCAGCCCCGCAGGACAGAGAGCACAGTAGCTAGCTTCGTACGTCCGCAGTTTTTGCCACATTGACGATTATTCACGGCCAACGGACGCGTCCGTTGAGAGTCGTTTACCCCGGGACGATTTAGCTGTCAGCCTCAGAGGCTCCTGTCCCCTTTTATATCCGCTGACGGCCGTCGGTGGCGCACGGTTCGGGCACGATAATTCATTGAATCTAGGTGTCGATAAATGTCATGTGCAGTTCTATGGGAACCAGCCAGACAAAGCTCCTTATCGCCTCTGCTGGCTCGATAATGAATGATGGAATCTGGACGGGATTGCGCTCAATAGAGTCGGTGTTTTAGTCCTCCTGGGACCGACGATAATCCGAAACAACGTTTATCGTGTCTCTCTGCTGATGTATCGATCCGTCTTTGGCAGAGATGTCGGTGATTGATAGGGAGAATAAAAGTGCCAGTTGTATGGGGTGGAGAATGGTAGTTGGAGCTGCGTGGCTGGTATTTTGAGAGGGATATATGGAATGAAGGAAGTGAGACACTGTTATGTAGAGGAAGCTTTTACCTTTGATTGACAGTAATAAGGTAACTGGTAATAGTGAATGTTGTTTTCAAAGTGGGCGTCTTATGGCTTGTATTCTTCCACTTGTCAGGCTTGTTTGCAGAGGGTAATTATCTATAGTTAGAACAAACTGAGATGAGTGTCAGGGGCCAATGGGAGTCACTATCCCCACCACAACGACTACCTATCCCCTCCAGGTCCTACTTCCTATCTCTCACCACAATTCTAGAGCACACTCTCTCATTTTCTCATTGTTTCTCTTCTGTTAAAATGCCTCAGACTAATATGAATCTATAAAACCATTAGTAAATTAAAAGTTTATAAAATTAAAAGCGGCCTCGAGTAGCCCTGCAATTGAAGACTTTGCAGCAAGAGCTATGCAACTTCATTTTTTACAGTTTTTTTGAGTTATGACGTGTAATATAAGTAAAAGAAAATCTACATCGTTTGGTGCACGTTTGATGTAAATCCGATAGCAAATGAGCAATTTATAGCAAATTTTGAACCCGCGCCTATTACTGTTTTGCGCAATGATTTTGCTTTGGGCAGATGCAGATTTGAAAAATCTGCCAAAAATTTAAATAAAAACTTATCAACTCAGTATACAATAACTACTACTTATTATGTGAAAATATATATTGTTCAATTAGTGTCCTCTTTTTAATATCAAGCCAAAGCAATAATTTTATAAACAATTTTTTTTTAATTTACTCAAAGTTGGTAAAGATGGAGCTACACCCCTTTGCTACAAGGTCCTCGATTTTCCTCCCACTACACATCTACCAGGCATCCATAAACACTCTAAGAATTATAGAACAGTTTCCCCCTCCATGTAAGTCCCATCGGCTCCACGTGACCTCTGATACTACTCAAAGCATAGATGCTCCTAGGAATCTCTCCAAAGCTCTTCTCAATAATAACCAGTCCCACAAAGGCAACCCAACTGGCCCAAAAGGACTACCCCAGATGAGAAAGCTTCCAGTGAAGAATTTAAGAAAAAAGGCCCAAGTGGCAAACGTTCTGTGACACCCTATATACATAACAGAATTACAAATAAATCTCCGCGCGTGTGAAAATTATAGGAAACAAACAAATACCTATAGTGTTTAGATAAAATCGTAAATTGTTTTTGAAGATGGGGCCCTGCGGGGCCTTCTGGGCCCAAGCGGCAACTGCCACCGTTTCCGTCAGCGTTTCTCGCGACCTTGCCTAACTTTGCGTCCTGGTTGCAGCTCGGCGGTCAGAGGTACGTGATGAGGGAAGGCCGGCCTTACTGTCTGCGGTGCTTCGACGCCTCCTTCGCCGAGTACTGCGACAGCTGCGGGGAGCCGATCGGCGTCGATCAGGGGCAAATGTCGCACGAGGGTCAGCACTGGCACGCGACCGAGGCCTGCTTCTGCTGCGCCACTTGCCGCACGTCCCTCCTTGGGCGGCCGTTCCTGCCACGAAGAGGCGCTATTTACTGCAGCATAGCGTGCAGCAAGGGGGAACCGCCGACGACGCCCAGCGACTCCTCGGCTGGCCCCCCTCCGCCGCCTTCTTTCCTCAGGTAGGGAGAATTCGGACAAAAGGGGGTTGATGGTTCTGTAGATAAAGCATGGGGACTTCCAGTGATTGTTTACTGTGACGAAAGTCGGTGTGGGTGTAGTGAGCAGTGGTGAGGTGTCCAACGCGCATGTCCGAATGGAAGGATAGTCTGCAGGGGTCACTTTGTAGGGATAGGGATGAGTGGATGAGAGGTTTATGGGAGCAGTTATTGCTGGGAGTTTTGGTAGTGGGTGGTTGTTGATGAAGGATGTTTCAGAGACCAGTTTGGTTGATGGTAGCTACTGGTGACTCCTCCTAGATATCTCAGTATTGCTTGGTATACCTAAAACGACTTTAGGCATTGATGGACCTACTTGGCTGTTAGCTTGACCTTCCAGTAGTTGTTTGCTTGGTCTTTAGGGTATTGGGAGTTTTAGGTATGCTGTGTTAACTGATAAAGTCGATGAAGGGTTGGAGATTCTCCACATGCAGTGTTATCTTTAAACTTTTGAAGCTCGCTATTCTAGGCTTGACTTTGTAAATCTTAACTTCCTCGTACTTAGGGTAATAGCGGTTTTATTGTGTTTAATCCTGAAAAAGGGGTGTCCCAAATAAAACCAATCTCATTCCCTCGTTCCACAGTGACTTTATTCTCCATAGGAACTTAATCTTGTTCATATAAATCAAGATATTCACTCCTAATTCCCAGTTGATTGTCCGCGTTGCTCAGGCTTATCCGATTAACGTTCGATTTATAGGACTGGCCGAAGGCCACCGCCGACCAGCGAGGGTTCGTCGAGTCCGCCGCCCCCTCCGCCCCCTCCGCCGCCGCCAGGATCTAGGCACACCCTGGGATCGCCTCGCAATTCACCCCGAATGACCAGGAAGCATCATCAAACGTCCACGTCCCTGGTGACGACGCCCACGCAGAGCACCCTCGCCCCCGAGTTCACGGCCGACGGCTTCCCCTCGAGCGGATCCAGGCCCGGTGGACTTGATCGTGTCCTCCTCGAGAGGAATCTCGAGAGACTGCTTCAGGAACGCAGTTCCAATCCTGAAGAAAATCGCAGCGAATTGGGAAGGTGAATTGATTCCCCCTTTTCGCAGAGATCGCTGCTCCTTTTTCTTTTGCTCATTGAAGCTTCCGCGGCCTGGATAAATTGGGGTTGACTTCTTCGAGGTCTTTGGCGAGTGCCACCGTATTTTAGACTGAAGTACTGTTTGAATTGGAATAGAGAAGGAGAGTTTCACAGGTGTCCGGCTCCGATTGCTTTGATTTTTGGATATGTTTCAGAGGACCGAGAAATAAGGTATACGTGTTTTTTTATAGCGGCCCGTTTTCATATTTAGTGAGTGAAACCACCCCTCACAGTTCATAACGGGTACAAAATTGTGTTTGGTAAAACTTTATATGAAAAAATATATCCAGAAACCAAAGCAATCGGAGACGGGCACCACCTATTCTTACGAAATTTGAGGGGTGGTTTCACTCCATAAACACGCAAACAGACCAAAATAAAAAGTCACCTGCTTCTTATTTTTCGGTCCTCTAAAACGTATCCAAAAACCAAAGCAATCGGAGATAGGATTTGTCGGTTTTTAAAAACCGGTTTTAAGAACCGGTTTTTATTTATAAATTTGTAAAATGCGAAAACCGGGTTTTAAATTTAAAAAACCGGTTTTATATACTAGAATTAATATGAAGAAATGATTTAATTATTTAATTAAAAACGTTAACATTTCGCCTCGGACACAAGCGAATTGTAGTAGGTAACTGTTTACTGTAAAACTAAGCTTCATGAGTTCATATTTTCAGAGAAAAAAACGAAATGGATTAAAGATTTATAATTTGGTACCACATTTTAAAAGATTTATATTTTATACGGATTTTAGTTATTTTAGCTTTTTTTTCATTTGGTTTTGTAAGCAGTCTATTTTATTGTGTTATAGTTTTGTAGATCCATAAATATTAGATGAACACAAAAATTGTACGTATTCGTACGGATTTTAGCTATTTTAATTTTGTTTTTATTTGGTTTTGTATAGATAGAGTGTATTTTATTTTGTTATATTTTTGTAATTCCACAATATTAAGGAAACTGAAAATTTTTAATATAAGTAAAAATATTTATTTACTGTTTAATTAGATTTTTTTGTTGTGAAAGTTCAAAATCCGGTTTAATAGGTTTTTTGGGAATAATGAAATTCGAAAACCGGTTTTTTCAAAAGTCGGTTTTTGTATTAAACCCTAGGTAATCGGAGACGAACACCTGAAAATCTTACAACTTTGAGGGGTGTTTCACCCCCTAAATATGAAACTGGTCCGCTATAAAAAAACACGTATATCTTATTTTTCGGTCCGCTAAAACATATCCAAAAATCAAAGCAATCGGAGTCAGACACGTGGGAAACTCTGCTTGTCAGATATCGGGAATGTTGTGAGAAATTTAGAACTCATTAATAACCCTGTACCTGAATAGTATACGAATTCTGTGAAAAATCATCGAATTTTCAAAATTATATCAGCATTAAAATTCTAAGTTGTAGTGGACATATATACTAGTCTTATTTGCGGAAAACGCACATAGGCGTCCCACAAGCACGTTCACCAAATACGACGATAGAAGCCCCGCACGCGGCGAAGCGTCCAAACTTCATCCCCCAAAGGACTAACACTTCAACTCCCATCTGAATAATACAACATTCCACTCAAAGTATCCTGCAAATACTACAGTTTCTCATAGACGTAATAATCCTTTCACCAGTTTCTAAATTATTTGAAGGAACAACCCCTGAAAAAAATTTCGAAACTGAAAGAATATTCTTTTATTCATCTCGCCCTACTTAATTACCTCTACATAAGGGATTAAACCGCCACTCTGTTCACCTTTCAGGCTGATGCAAGCCAGGGATCGAGAACCTTTAAGGTGCATTCAGAACAGCGCGCCGTCCCACGCCTCGAGCATGCCAGAACTGCCACCACCCCCTCGACCGTCTTCGGGAGCGTCGGCGTCGACCTCGACATCGACCGGGGTCGTGGCGAGCGTGACACCGGGGGGTGGCTTCGTCCAGGAATCGGCGATGTCGCCGACGAGCCTGATAGTCAGTCAGGCGGACCCCCCGACGCCGACGTCGCGACGCGTGAGGTTCCAGGGGGACCTGGACGTCAACGACCACGGGGCGGCTACGTCGTCGCGCGTCCCCCTCTCACCTACGACCCACGACAGGAACTTGTCGTCGTCGCCCTCGCCACCGCCTGCCGCCTTGTCGAGGGCGAACGTGTCGCGATCGAGGAGCCTGCAGCCGGAGGAAGTCGCTGGCTCGTCGACCTGGGGTGCGTAAACTACTCTGCACTTTGCATCTGATACGCGCTGGTGGCCAGAAGAAGGCTTAGCTCTCATATTCTTAAATGGCTGCGTGAAAATCTTAATACTAGCCTTTGTTTATTATGAGGAGGGTTCAGAATTAAATCAGTGTAAGTCCATTAGCATTAAGGGGTTATCGCTGTCAGTAAGGTCAGAAAAAGAACGATTCTTTGGGAATTTATTTCTGAAAGTACATGCATATTTTTATGCAAAGGTTTTTGTATTCAGATGAGGAACAGTTTAACAGGTTATTATATTATGTTTTGGTGTAAAAGTATTTATTTATTGCAAAATTAAATTACAACTGATTTCCCGGGAGTCTTTTTTTAGAAATACGTTGCGCGGTGACCAACATTATTCGGAACTGGGTCATCTAAAATCAAAAATTGAAGAAGATTTAGGTAGTACAATAGTTTATATAGTCTTTAATCGTTCCGTGTTATAAAATATTAATCGGGGACAAAATGGTGGATGTTAAAGTGGAATGATCGATTTTAGTAAAAAAAGACACTCATTCTTCATCCATAAAATAAAAACTGTGCATTGGAAAAACAAATATTTCGATTAAAGACTAAATTTAAATGTCTAGAAGAAACCTACAAAGTTTCAGAAAGATTGGTGAAGCGGTTCTTGAGAAATCGTGTCACCGCAATCCGAAAACCCATTTCGGGAAATCAGTTGTAATTTTGCAATAAATAAATAGTTTTACACCAAAACATAGTATAATAACCTGTTAAAGTGTTCCTCATCTGAATACAAAAACTTTTCCATAAAAATGTACATGTACTTTCTGAAATAAATTCCCAAAGAATCGTTCTTTTTCTGACCTTATTGACTGCGGTAACGCCTTAAGGGGCTTAAAGGCACCCTCCGGTCAGAACGCTTGAAAAGTACATGATTTTCATGAATTAAAAAAAAATCAACTGAACAATATACAGTAATAAAGCTGTTTGGAGTTTATTACTACATATTTGAAGAACTAACAAAAAATGTTTGTTTGAATTTTATCAATTTTTGCATTAGATATACAGCATTCATTGTACCACTGTAGAAATTAGAGCTCCTGATGGGCGTCGTCAGAACTCGTGACAGGATCATCTGAAATAAAAAAACTAAAAGTATTCTTAAAATATATGTGAACGGTTATCGCCTTATGCAGAAAGAGTAATTTTGGATCGCCCATTTTCTTGTTATGGACAGATGTATACGTAGAACAACATGCTTCTCTGCAACATTGTTTGCAATGAAGACGGATAAGCAGATAACCGTTCACATATATTTTAAGAATATTTTTAGATTTTATTACAGACGATCCTGTTACGATTTCTGATGGCGCTCATCTTCTCAAGAGCTTTAATTTCTATAGTGTTACAATGAATGCTGTCTATCTAATGCAAAAATTGATAAAATGCAACCAATAATTTTTTTATTCATTCTTCAAATATGAATTAATAAAGTCCAAAAGGCTTTTTTACTGTACGTCGTTCAGTTTCTTTTTTTTTTTAATTCATAACAATCCCGTATTTTGCAAGCCTTTAACGGGAGGGTACCCGTAAAAATTAAAAAAAAAAAAATTAAAACCGACTTCAAAAAAATAAAATTACACTAAAAAGTAAAAAATAAGTTTTTCCCTTATTTAATCTACGGCTCTCATATTTTTTAAGTCGGCGTCAGATTTACACAGTGCAAATGATGAGGCACCGACTTAAAAAATATGAGAGTCGTAGATGAAATGAGGGAAAAAATTATTTTTTACTTTTTAGTGCAATTTTATTTTTGTGAAGTCGGTTTTAATTTTTTTAAATTTTTGTTATTTTCAACTTTTTAGTTTTATATATATTGGCACAACATGCTGAGGAGATATGCGCGTACGTAATAAAATAATAATAATTAGGTGACAATAGTCTTTATTATTAACCAGAACTGGCAAAATATTGAGCCAATGTTGATCCAGTGTAGGATAAAAAAGATCATCAAAATCCGGTCCATGTGCTGAGGAGTTATGCGGGGACAAACGACAAAAAATACAAACTTGGTCGAATCTATAACCTCCTCCTTTTTGAAGTCGGTTAAAAACCGAGGTTTACACCGTTTATCCAATAAATTATGACGTGCAATATATATAAAAAGAATTCTACATCATTTGGTGCACGTTTGATGCAAATCCGATAATTCATCCAAACACTATATTTTTTTCTATTCTTTTCTGCACACTCAGCGCGTTTTTAATAAACCACCCCCTCATTTTCCCCCCAAAAATGAGCCCCGCAGAACGTTTCCCACCTGGGCCATCTACCTTAAATCCGCCCCTGTGCAAGACACTCGCGACCCACACTTACAAGGGGACCTTCAGGTTTGGCAATTGCAGATAATTTTGATACTCAGTGTACGTGAAGGTCTTCACTCTGACATTAATTTCCCAAAGCAGTAAGACGCGCTTTCCAGCCAAATTCGAGAAAATCGTCTATGAAAAATTCTGAGTTCCCTTATATACAAGATATTCCTCTACCTGTGGTGAATACTCTAGGAGGTGATTATACAGGCAAAAATAAGCCGAAAATCAAGAGTGACGAAATTGCGGTAAAGGCTTCGTTTTCGAGAAAATTGACTTTGAATCTCACCTAAATACGCGTGCATCGTAAGCGCGCGCCCCTCTAGCGCGTACCCCTCAAACGCCTACGATGTACGCGCATTTAGGTGAGATTCAAAATCAATTTTCTCGAAAACGAAGCCTTTATCGTAATTTTGTCACTCTTGATTTTCGTCTTATTTTTGCCTGTATAATCATCCCCTACAGTATCGGCCATAGGTAGAGGAACACCCTGCATATAAAGGAACTCAGAATTTTTCAAAGTCGATTTTCTCGAATTTAGCTGAAAAGCGCGTCTTATATTGCTTTGAGAAATTAATGTCCGAGTGAAGACCTTCGCGTACACTAAGTATAAAAATTTTCTGAAATTTCCAAACCTGAAGGTCCCCTTGTTAGAGCACTTACTACAGACCAACTCACCACAATCTTGACCCCACCACCAATTGCAGGTGCAGCGGGGAGCTCGAAGTCGAGGGTGGACGGTGACGACGAGGACGTGGAGAGCTGTTGCTCGACCTGCAGCTCGTCCAGCAGCTCGGACGAGGCTGCCGCCTACGCGCTTCCCCCGAGAAGAGCCTACGGCGGCGTGAGGATCTCCTACGTGCCGAACGACGCGGTGGCCTGCGCGAGGAAGCGCGGGCCCACCTCGTCGCCGTCGCCTAACCAGGCCCCGAGGGACACGGAGAAGTGCGTGGTGTCCTGATGGCGCGTTCTACGGCTTGTGACGTTGCCTCTGTACGTGCCACTGAAGGAAACGCTTCTAATCTGAGCTGGGCCGACGGCGAGGGGGCCGCGAGCCTCGGAGGGGCGGGGAAGCAGGCGATGGGCGACGGAGAAATTAGAGTTCCTAACGTAGAGCGTACTTCGCGAGGTACTCGTCGCTCGAGGCTCGACCCAGCCCGCGCGCAGGGAACTCTGACGTGGAATACTCGTGTAAATAGTGAACGTACTTCCGTAATCACGATCGATCGCGCGCGCCCAGACTAGTCGCGACGCTCGCGCTTTTCCTTCTATTTTTATTACCCCGTTGATGTATTTGATAATAATAACGATAATAATAACGGTTATATTTTATTACCATCGTCATTCCTGCGACCGAGGGTTCTTGTCAGACGGACACTTCGTCTGATCGAGAAGGGGTTGGAGAGTATCCGCTAACCTGCGCAGCTCGAGTAGAGTCTCAAAATTGATAGAAGGGGTCGTCTTTAAATTACATAAAGCTTTTTGAGGGTGGGACCGAATTTCTTACGTTTTCTTATAAGGGAAAAAGAGGTAGGGCCTTACGTAAGATTTTTTTTAACATAACTTTCGATATGGGTAGCCTAAAAATGACATTTCACCGCCCACACGTGACATAATTTTGTTCCAAATCGTCAAAAAAATTGAATGAAAAAAAATTTACGTAAGGAAGGGTGGGGTGGAATATAAAATCTTACTAATTCTTATACTGAAGGAGGGAGAAAAGGGGGTAAAAAAATTCGCCCTTAAAAATTACCCTTACGTAATTTAAGGACGGTCCCGAAATTGGGTATAAGTGTACTAAGCAGTGGCGAGGTCTCCAATGCGCATGCGTAGAGTAGGGAGAATTCGGTGAGGTGGTCCTGATGTTAGATAGGAAGCTTGATAGGGCATCTAGCGTTAAGGGATTATTGAGAGTGATTTATGAGCAAGGATCTTCTATGGAAGTTTTTATTTGGAAGCTTCTTCCTTGTGGCTCCTATTGGAGATCTCACCATTGCTTGGTACACCTGGAAAGCTCGTGCAACCCTTCTCCTTGGATCATTCTGAAGAATGTTGTCCCGTCAGACGAACTCTGCACTGCGAAACGCAGCATCCGACGTGACGCGATACTGTAAGTACAAACCACGAATTTCTCAACGATGTAGACAATCTGACGAAGTATTCGGGAAATAAATCGTGACGATGTCGATCGATGTGTACGTGAGTTTCAATGATTCAGTGTGGCATGCCAGTGACTTCATCTCCTAAGTATGGTTTTCTTCTTGACTTTAAGCTTTCAGGTGCTATCTAAGCAGTGGCGGATTGAAGAGAAAAGACCCAGGTGGCAAACGTTCTGAGGGGCCCATTTTTTGGGGGGGGAAATGAAGAGGTAGTTTACTAAAAACGGGCCGAGTGTAGTAGTACAGAAAAAAGGACATAGTGTTTGGTTAACATCATTTTTTTTTTTTAAAACGGCCCTAGGGGGCCGTCTGGGCAGGGGCCCATTTTTCGGAAAAATGAAGAGGTAGTTTACTAAAAACGGGCCAAGTGTTGTAGTACGAAAAAAATTTAGTGTTTGGATACCAATACCTAATCATAATTTGTTTTTGGTCATGGGGCCCTGCGCGGGGCGTTCTGCGCAGGGGCCTAGACGGCCACTGCTCGACAGCCACCCTGTTAAATCCGCCACTGTGTCTAAGGTAAGTGCGGGTAACAAGGCCCGGCAGGTAATAAGGCCCACCTATTATTTATCCTTGTCAGGTCAATCTACAATACTGGTAGTGTCATTTATTGTTTTTATTACACACGAAATGTCATTCGAAGAATTTCCGCGCGATTAATATAACATTTGTCGGCTGGAAATTCAAGGAATCTTTCGCTGGCAACTAGCGTTGCTGCAATTATAAGAATTACGTCGGTTTCTTGGCTTTGTATTGGGAGTATTCATTATCCAATTACTGTGCAACTACAGGTATGTACAAATACATACAGTGGCGTGCAAAAGTATTCGGACACCCTTTAAAATCGCATAACTTTTTTCAAATTAATCCAAACTACTTGAGTTTTTTTGAGAAGCTAGAGGGATTAGTTTGCTAAATGATGTGATTCGTCGCATTGAAAAAAATGCACTTGGTCGGAATAGCAAAAAAAAATAGTAAAGGTCGTTTTTTAAACTTTTTTTAGTGAGCCTGTAATGGAAATTAAAAAAAAACCTGTTTGTAGATTTAAATAAGTTATATACGTGTCTAAAATTAACCTAACGTTAACCGATTCTGATGGAATTTTAGGCACGTATATAACTTACTTAAATCTACAAACGTGTTTTTTGAATTTTCATTAAGGGTTCACAAAATAAGTTTAAAAAACGACCTTTACTATTTTTTTGCTATTCCGACCAAGTGCATTTTTTTTCAAACCGACGAATTACATAATTTAGCAAACTAATCCCTCTAGCTTCTCAAAAAAACTCAAGTCGGTTGGATTAATTTTAAAAAAGTTATGCGATTTTACTAAAAGTTGACCGAATACTTTTGCACGCCACTGTATGTTGGCAACATATTCCCAGAACATATAACGTCGGCAATGAGGATGTAACAAGACAGATAATAAGGCCCACCAAAATATTAAGTGGGCATAAAAGGATGTATCGGACGTACAATATCAGGCAAAAGTATATGAAATTTGAAATACTTGAATATCTACATCTTACACATAGTAATTCTAGATGTAAGGAATTCGAACGACAGTTGGAGTCTTATTTTTGATCCTGGGAAGGTAGTTTTCACTTTACAAACGCTTTCTCGAGCATTATTTGCTAAACTTTTGCCAGTGAAAATGCCCAGAATTCACAATTTTCTCAAGTTATAATTTATTTCTTTAAAACGGTGTAGTGAAAACAATTGAAACTCGGCAGATATTTTCATCTACCCATATACTGCATGTACAAAAAAATTGAAAACATTGACACTATTTCTTCAACATTTTTTCAGATGGTTTATCCGTCAAGATCGTCTCTTTCCATAAGAGTAAAATCGTGAGTAAAGACGTAAAATCAGTGAAAATTAAAATTGTTATAACTTTGTAACCGTTCAGTGAATTCGTTTTACATTTTTGGAGCACATCAGGAAGATTAAAAAGAACAATCTCACAAATTTTCATCAACTTGGCACTATTTTGAAAATAGGTCCAATAGGCCTTAAGGCTCAGAAAGTAACCAGAGACCCCTTCCAAAGCAGGAACGATATTGAGAAGAGCTCCAAAGCACGTGTCACTTCAACCAGAAGAAAAGAGATAAGATTGTGTGAACAAGAGTCCATGCCATCCACCTCCAGAGAAAACGTGGACAGCAACTCTGCAGACAATTGGTTTTGCAAATTATGCAGAACTGCATTCAAGAGTGATATGCGACGGTGTGTCATGTGTCTCACCTGGATACACGAGGATTGCGTTGAGCTCACACTTGAGAAAAAAGATGTCTTTGTTTACCCGAATAGTACATACTAAATAAGTGGGCCTTATTACCTGCACTACACGAAACAAGGCCCGTTTACAAGGTTTTTTAAAACCTATTAATTTTCGTATTTGTTGTGTTCGCACATTGTTACAAATATTACAGTTTATAGTTTAATATCCACAGATTTCTATAAAAAACAAAGTTTTCAAAAATTTGTTCAAGTTTTTTTTTTAAAATTATAGATCCTTAGGTGGGCCTTGTTACCCGCACTTACCTTACTTTATTTTTCGTGACATCGGATCTGGTTGGTGAAACCTTTGTTTTAAACACAAACTGAATACCTTCATTGTTTCTCGGCAGTTCAGAAATCTCGCGAAGGAAAGTTTGGTATGACTCGAAAAGAAGAAGAAATATTACAAGCCCCATTTCCCTCGACACATTCCCTATCACAGTTTCCGTTCGAGTGGCAGCTTATTATTCCGTCGGCTTTTTCAAGCCGCAGCTCGGGAGAAGCCGCTTTCTACCATTTCCTCGTCGAGACTTATCTCGTAACAGAATCCTCGGGAAAGAGTATGTACTTTAACAAGCACTCCACCTGGGCAGTAAAAACTGCTGGTATGGGGGAACGAGTTCTGCTTCAACCGAAGAAGTTCTGAAGAAGCTGGCATATCTTCAAAAACATTTGCAGGTATAAATACAAATATATCACGGGGTACAAAAACGGGGCTCCTTAAATCTGAGGGTCTCTGGTAACGGACATAAATTCCAATATAATTTTCCTAAGAAAATTATTCCATAAACAATAATATTCACGTACACGTGCATTAAGAATAATAATAATAATTTTAAATAGGTGCCTTAATAATCATTAAACATGCCTCTTTAATAGTGCAAGTTCAAATAATTTTTATCGTCACGATCACGTCAATCTACTTGAAGCGTTTAAAAGAAAAGCAAATTAAAAGTATAGATATTTCATTTTTCCATATATTAATTAATAGCTATTAAACCATCATGTTTTTTTTTTCTGGGGCTCGCTTCAAGTGACCCGATGGGTCATTCGCTGGGTCAGTCCCAAAAAGTGGACGGGTGGATTTAATTCATGACCTAGGGGAATTATGCTTAAGTTGACATAGTGAGGTAAGATGACATACCATTACTATCTTTTCAAATATTCTGATTTTGTGACCGAAAAAAAAATTATTTTGGTTTATGTATTGTTACGAAAATACCCGTCAGGTAAAGAATTCAATTTATTAGATGAATTTTGTGTAAAGTAGCGTCAATTTGCATCATAAACTTTTTGTTACTACAAAAAACAATACATTTTTTCGTTCACTTTTGGGTAAAATGACATAATGAACGTCCACTTAAAATGCCATGAAAATGGTTACTCCTACGAAAAAATTTGATAGGACCTTTTTTGTAGAGAATTTCCTAGGCTATAAATCGCATAATAACTATTTTTGTCGCAAAACTGCTAGATAACGAGATATTCAGGAAAAACTGGTTTTTTTTTCAACCCTCTGTAAAAGTTTTTGCGGCAGTCGGATCGATGGAGATTTTTGCCATATTGTTTAAAACGACCAAATAAAGGCTCATACCAAAATTTAGCTTGGTGGGAATTATTCGGCAGATTGGGCAGATTCCCGTCTAATTTCGCTGGACTAGACTGAGCAAGCCCGCTTTAGAGTGTGTCATCTTACACAGAAGTATGTCAACTTACACAGATGCACGGGCATGTCATTTTTTATTTCTCTTATTTTTGTTATTATCGCTGGAGTCATGAGACTGGTGTTGTAGGGTAAGCAGGCCAGTAGATGGACGGTTTAGCTGATTCCGAACTTTATATTAAGATTTTGGTTAGAAATATTTGGTTAGAAATAGTTTTGTGAAACAAAAGTCAAAATCTTTGCACGTAGAAATATATAAATTTAAAGAAAAAAATTAATTTCATGCAAGAAAATTAATTTATTCGAGCATAAATAATAAAAATTCTATTCATAGCCCATATCACCAGTAGATGGACGGTAGGGCTAGTAAATGAACAGCTCACAACCAGTAGATGGACGGTAACTAACCTAAATAGACAGCTTAAAGATAGGTAAAAGAAATATTGTACGTTATAATTTAATCATTTTCTTGTATTTATTATATTAAAAAATGTGTAAACTTTCTAAGTACTTGGATATGAGTATTTATTAAGAAAAAATAGGCTTGAAAAGGTTTAATTCTGTGCTCTCGATCTATTGGATTTAGGTTAGAAAACTAATATCATTTCATGGAGTCATTTTTCTAAGTTTTATTATTTTATCTTTTTCTTTAGACATTTATTTAGATATTTTGAATATTACTAATGCAACCACGTATTACATACCTCTTTAAAATACGTCCAAACACCCCAGATAGCACCCGACGTCTTATAGACGTCCATTTTAAGTCTGTTTTACGTCTGAACGTCTGAATGTCCTGATTCGTGACAAAGACATCTTTAAGACGTCGTACGGACGTGTGAAAGACGTCTTTAAGATGTCTCTAAGACATCCACAAGACGTCTTCAAGACGTCTTTAACACGCTCATAAGACATCTTAAAGATGTCTGTCAAAAGACATCTTAAAGACGTCGGTAAAAAGCCATCTTAAAGACGTCTGTAAAAAGCAATCTTACGGCAGGACTGGCGCAAGGATTTGCAAATTTTTGCACCATTTGCATGGAATATTAAACATATAGTAACGCAATTATCCTACATTTGTTTCGTCAATTTTTCTTTAATACAATTATATGACAGTGTGTGAAATAAGTCTAGAGGTCGAATGATGATTAGGTTAGGTTGTGGAGCAGCACTTATGCTGAACCTCGCCTATTCACAATTATTGTTATATCGTAATTGTCATGGTCCAATAAAGGCATTTAATAATAATATCCTGTAGAACATTTCGCTGTAATGCACGTTTTTTTATAAACAATTAATACAATATTTATGTAACTAGAATTTGAAAGTGTTTATAAGGAAGTATGTTGGGTAGGTGCGAATAACGATTGCTTCGTAAACCGAAAGTCCTGGGTTCGATTCCTCTCGTCACCGTCAAATTTTTTTTTCCGAACCTGGATCTGACAAAGACGTCTTTAAGACGTCTGAAAAAAGACATCTTAAAGATGCCTGTAAGACGTTTCAAAAAGATCTTTAAGACGTCTTGATTCGTGACATAAGACGTGCCGAAGACTTGTATAAGACGTGAAAACGACGTTCATGGACGTCTTAAAGACGTCTGGAACGTCTGACTCCAGACGTCTTTAAACTGTCTTTAAGATGTCTGTGTGCTGTCTGGGACGCTATTTCCTTGCAATAAACCACGTTCACGCTAGCAATGCTTACTACCAACTGAACAACTAGCACCCGGTGGTAATGTGAGATCGTATTAAGAAATATGTTTCCCATATAAAAACAATTTTTATTAAAAATCATAATTTTATAAAAGAACAAACTTTTTTTCTACAACATAAAAAAAATCTCATAAATTAAAAACCTAGTTCTTTCATAATTGATGATTAATCTACGAATCGTCCATCTACTGGCCCCGTCCATCTACCGGACTGCTTACCCTATGTTCCATTAATAAACAGATAAAGACTGCTCTTTGGTTTTATTTCGATACCACCTTTAATTTTTAAGATATTTGCCTCAGAACAAAAAGTATGTCATCTTGAGCACAATTCCCCTATTATTTCTGTGTGCTCTAGACGAATCTTCTACTGTATCTGGAGGCCCGTAACGGCGACCGATTAGTGCCGAGGGAAAACTGAAAACGCACGGGCGAGCAGCGAAAAGAGCGAAAGTGGTTTCTCTCGTGGCCCTAGAAAGACGTTTGTTACGCCGCTATCTCGCGGTCGTCTTTGCCCCGTAAAGTCTCTCTCTCTGGCTTTCACTCCGCCAGCTAGGCACGTTTCACGTCTGCCCCCGAGATATATCTCGTCTACGACGGGGCACCGTCGTAGTTATCGGAGGAGCGAGCCACGCCGGCTATTTTAGACTCCACTTTTCCAATCAAGGATGCTCGGTCGTTGCAAAACGCCGACATTAGCATACTGGCACAACACACCCACGATCGGGATTGGGCGTGTATGTACAGGGTGGTTCTATTCAGGAGCTCGAACAGGTCGTAGCTCTTTTCAACTTAAACATGAGAGAACTCATGGAGGGAAAAGCTGACGGTCACACTGATGACTACATTTTGGAGATATAATTATTTCCTTGGTGCATATTATTATTATTAGTATTAATATTATTATTTTTATTATTTCACGAGCTTAGCAATATTATTAGTATTATTATTTTTAGAAAGTATTATTAGTATTACTATTAAACGGCTGGCCACCGTTTGTTTACATTAAATAAATTGATATTGCACTTGCAACGCTGCAAAATTAACGGAGGGACAAGTTGAATGAAATAATGAAAGCTATCTTTCTTTTGGTTTTGCAATTTTTCTGTTGATGCACCATCGCATCAAAGGAAAAGCTTGCACCACAAGAAGATACTCCTCGGAATGGCATTCAGTTCAACTTTTTACCTCCATCAATTTTTTATATGTTTCTATGGGAAAGGGCTTCGGTCCCAGTTACTAGAATCACCCTGTATACTATCGTACGTCGACTATTGACTAACCGCCGAACGCCTTGGTATCCAAAGGATGCGTGCTCGATGCGGTGCCGAGAATGAAGCGATTATGTCATGACGGTAGCAGTACGAGGAACAGGTACAAGTTGCATAACCGTGAGTACGAATTCTCTCGTCGCTGGGGAGGGAATTCATCCTGGTATGGCCTAGTTCCTAATACTACTCGCTGAGAAACCTCGTGGCCTGTGAAAACGATTTCACAGAGTCACGTTTCATTGTTCAGCAACAAATGCTTGATACTTGGAGAATTTGGCAATTTGGGGGATTGGTGCTTTTTGGAAACTCGTATTGTGTGGTATGTAAGATGGTGTTTACTATTTTGGTACTAAGAAGAGATTCTTATAACGTGGTGGATGAATATGGACGCACATTCAAATGGGAGACAGGCAATTTTTCTTTCAATATTATTGTTAATATTGAGGGTAATTGTTGAATGCTAAATAATACTTTGTAATGTGCACTTTCAACCACAAAATGGCTATTAAATTGGTATTTTAAAAATAATTAGAGGATTAAATATTCCACAATGATTCTTGGCAAACTTTATCACCTACTTAAAGGGAAGTTAGGCTATTTGAATATTTCAAAAAATCTGAAACATTGCAGAAATGTAGCTCAAGTAATGCTAATAACGTTACTATTTTTTAATTCGGCATTAAAATGATTTTAAAGGTGAAAAAACCCCCTGAAAAAAATGGTGAGTCTTCAAATTATCGTAAATATCTACGAAATTGTAAAAGATATAAAAAAGAAATTAAATTCAAAGTTCTATGGTTTTGTGTGCTTTACAAAACGGTTATAAAGGATTTGCGAAGAACATTATTTTTTTCGAAATTTATCCCCACCACTCTTTTTTCGACAATTCTTTATCACCATATTGTAGGATATCGAAAGATATAAAACTTTGAAATGAACCTTTTTTCGATATCTTTTATGGCTTCGCAGATAATCATGATAGTATGAAAATTCACAATTTCTTTGAGGGGGTGTTTTCACCCTTAGGAACGTTTTATTGCCGAATCAAAAAAAAATTACGTTGTCAGCATTATTTCGTTGAGCTACATTTCTGCGAAGTTTCAGATATTTTTGAATTTTCGAGTTCTTTGGCCTGAACATTTACACATCCCATACAAATTATATACGCTGTTTGTTCAAGGTTCATTTATAAAGTTTAGAAAATTATTTCACATTTTCCTACAAATAAAATTCTTCCAGAACATTATCCACCGAAATCAGTGAACTTTTCTTTAATGTCTTCGGTGGAACTGTTAGTAATTGGCGTCCAACGAAGCCAGTGAGGCACCCTGTGTAAGAGAAATTCAGCAAAACCTCCAGTACGTTAAACACAGAGTATTTCTTACCTCCCTGGCATTTGCAAACGTGCAATGTACACCTCCCTAAGTTTCGAGCACGGCACGCATCGCCGCTGAAACGTTCGAAGCACTCCGAAGTGAAAAGCTGGTCGTAAATCGCGTGTTTGGAACCGTTTTACTGGTCAATTACGCAAATCGGCGCGCAGCATTTCTCGCCAGACAATTTTGCCCATTGTCGACGACTCTCGAATATGTACGACTGTGCACTTTTCTCGCCGTTAATGCCAGAAGGAAGTATGTACAGGCTTCTGCCATTATTCGTCCACATTGTCGCTGTATCTGTATGCAGTGCACAATAATCGTCAACGCTTTATTTTACAGACGATATTCATTTTTAATATTCATGGTTCTATTGTTCTCTGTTGAATGAAATTGAAAATTATTGAATATTCATTTGTTCAATTTGCATAGGAAGAAGTAGAGTCTAATCGAAAACTGTTAAAAATAAATAAAATGGAAAAGATAACTTCCCGTAGAATATTTTTCTCGAAATTTATCTTTTTATTCTCTAAACTTTGGTAGTTTTATATTATTTAAACAAGAAGTAGTAGACTCAGATTTCGAATAGATTACTCTTCTTCAGCAATCACCTCCATTTTGGCGCAATTCAATTGACACAAGGAAACTAAAATGTATAATTAAACTATCAATAATCTCCTTTCATTAAGATCTAAATTTTGCAGAACAAAAAATTTCAACTCGACGTCTTTGAAATTTTTAAATATGTATAAAACAATTTTTTGAAAAATTTTCTAGTGGTATCTAAGATTCGTTAGTCCTCATGGACACCGACATTCTGGTCAGACTGTTGTTAAAAAAACATATCTCCTACTCCAACAAAAAATCCATTTCAGGAAGCTCGCGAAGCTGAGGATTCCCCCTTCGAGGTGTGAATTGTATCACGAAAATTGTAGTTACTGTGGCACGCGAACTAGGCCGGGGTTACGCAACTATAACGCGTAAGTGCGGCGTACGATGGTGGCCCGTACCTGTTCTACACGCCTGAAAGAGAACGCACTCTCGCGTGGATGCTCGTTTCATTTTACGGAATCATCCTAGAACGCGTAACAGACAGGCCATCGCGGCATCTTACACGGAACTCTTTGCTAGAGCATTGTTCCAGTGAATCTCCACGTGAAACTGTAATGCTCCATTCTGCAAACTCACTTTATGGCTCCTTTTGTGGAGTTAAAGTGAATGAGGGTCTGATTGAAACAGAGTTTAAATCCCAAAACTTGAATGTGTGTAGAGTATTGACATTCTGCTTATGGTATTTTAGGTGCACCAACTATTGTGACAACCAGGGATCGAAAAAGTTCTCGAGCCCTCGTTTTTAAAAAATTCTGTTAGAACTTATTTGTTTCGATTAAGAAAATATCTGTTCCTGTGGAATTTTTATTGAAACAAATGCTACCTTCAGGAACTTCTTTAAAAAGTGTTCTCATGGAACAGATATTTTAGAACGTATATAATAAAAGTTCCATGGAAACAAGTTACATTAGAACATTTATTGAAAAAGTTTTCAAAAGATAAAGAAAAGTACTCAACTATTATGTACTAGTTTTATTTGACAATATACTATCATATTCTTCATGTGTTTATTTAATAAAGGGTATGAAAATCATAACATAAGTAATTAATGGTTTCATAAGAAGTATTGAATGCAAAAGAGAACTTGTCAAGAATAATACCTAAATAACATTTTTTTTATAACTTACATGAACCGAAATACATAGAAAATCTCTAATATAATATAACGATTCTAAAACATCTACGTAGGTAAGTATTACATATAAATAACACATTCAGAATATCAATTTAACTGTAAGAATTATTTAATATTCTTGTAGTACTATCCATTGAATAGTATTTAGTATTTGTTACAACGATTGAGAACTTTTTTAATATCGGTAAACAAAATATCTGTTCCTGTTATAGAGAAATTTTTATTCTTATATTTTATAAGTTCCATTCCAACTAGAACTTTTATTTTCAAGAACTTTTGTTTTATCGGTTCTTCTGAGAACTTATAATGTGAGAACATTTTTAAAAAAGTTCCGCGGTCATTGTTTTAAATCAGGGGTGCACAGGGAGCCGTTTTTAGCGCCTAGCTGCGAGCAACCCACCTGTCCCGTTGATAAGGTTAGAATCGGTGAGGAGAACTGCGGTAGTGTACGTGCATTTGGTATGACTTGAACCCAGTCATATATACTTATGCTACGAGCCTACGAGCACGCACGTACACTACTGCAGTTCTCCTCACCGATTCTAACGTTAGCAACGGGACAGGCGGGTTGCTCGCAGCTAGGCGTTAAAAACGGCTCCCTGTGCACCCCTGTTTTAAATGGAACCTATTGAAATGTTCCAGAACTTTTTCGATCCCTGTGACAACTTCAATAACCAGGGGCGGATTTAGAGCTCTGGGGCCCCTAGGATAACACGTGTCTGTCGCCCTTTCCGCGAAATTTTAATTCAAAAGAATCCAGACAATTTTAAAATTAATTCAATATGGCAACTCACGTGTGAGTTATTGCTAATTTTCTATATAAATAAAAATGAATTTTTCTTCAAGTTATCTCAGGCCTCTGTGTTTAAACATTTCCCAATTCCTTTCGCCCAAAATTTGTCGCTCCCCAAAATTTTCCGCTCACCAAAATTTTCCGCACCCCAAAAGTTTCCGCTCTAGGAAGCAGCCTACTTAGCCAAAAATCAAAGAAATTTTCACAACCCATCGTTTTCCACCCACTCCCCTAACCTCCAAAAACTGATAGCCTGTTAAACTTAGGAATAGAAAACTGTGAAAAGTGAATGTGACAGAAAAAATGTAGGTATTATTCCTAAGTAGTAGTGTTGCACAGTAAAGTAAAAGACCTTAAAAGTTGGCACAAACTCCTAGACGTCATGGAAACTTGTGTCAGTTAAATAACTTAATCCAAAACGATTATTATTTATTTTTATTTTTTTATTAGATATTTTTCGCCCAAATTTTAAAGGTCTTCCACCCCAATGTCTGTTGATAAACAATGCGAATATAGTATCCAGTTTCAAGAAGATGAGTACCCCTACTCGCAGTGGGTAGTCAGCCTCCCACTTATCCTCTCAGAAAGTAAATTCAATGTAACCTCCATCCCGCTTGTAGCAGTACTCCTAGTACTCCGCCAACTGGTACAGCATTAACCGTACGAAAGAATGCCAGGCCAACGTACTTGCTTCGCATTAGCTTGTCTGAAAAGGTATAACCAGTACGCAGAAGAGTTTTGCAAGCCTCCCAGGCACTATGGTGAGCTATAACGGCTGTCCCTGGAGGGAACGCCGGTCCCACTAGCCATAATTTTGAGCCAGGCACACGCAACTGCTTGGCTATTCTATATACATTTGGCACCTCCGCTAATGACTAATGACGACACTGTGTCATGGAAACGTATTCCACCGGCTGAAATCAAAGACCATTCCCATTACCACGCGGTGCCCCTCGGGGACATTCCATCCAGCCCCTCGTAGCAAGCTTACCACATCAATTTATGTAACGTATCCGTGGATTACTATCTGACCGAGGAATCTTATTCCGAACATCACTCGGCGGGATAGATCGATCGGTTACGATCGAAACGATCTGGCGTCGGGGTCGTTGAAGTCGTTTTATTTTGTAAGAGATGGTCGCGGAGGTAGGTAGGGAATGAATCTTGACGTGGGTGGGAAGTCTGACAGGTGGATTTAGAGGAGATAAGGATTTTTAGGGTATTGGCTTTAATTCGTGTGGAATAAATTAAATCTGACGCCACTGTGTTCACGTGTTTTTAATACCAAGGGCGTCCGTAGACTTTTTTCAAGGAGGGGCGGGGGCGGGGGGGGGGGGGACTTTGAGGTGACGGTGAAGAAAAATATAATAATGAAAAAACGAGTAGCCCGTTTGCTTTTTTTAAACTCATTTTGTAGTGCCAAATTAATTAAATATTTAAATCCGAAATTTAGAAATATTCACATTTTTAGTATAAAATTGATAAAGATCAGTTTTTACAAATAAGTGATCTTTTTTCAAAAGCCAGGGGGGAGGCAACTGCCCCTTTTGCATGTTTAATACTAGAATATTTTGGAATTTTCAGGATTTGGGGCGTAGAAATATAATGCAGAGAAATGGCAGAATTATGTAGAATATTTCTGGGTTATATTTAAACAAAATTCTTCTTTTTTGTTACTCGCATTTTTATGGACACTATCAGCAAAAGACTGCCTCAATTTTGATTAGGAATTCTTAGCTTCTTCGCCCTCCAGGAAATTGACTCAATATAATTCTTATATCTCACTCAGCACCTGTCGATTAGATTAAAATTAGATCTCAAATATTGTGAGATCAAGAACCCTCATAAAAGGGAGCCCGGAATAAGAGAACTCGGAGGTTCGGCTTTGGCGACATTGGTAAGGCGACTGACCAGTAGCGCAGAGCACCCGAAGATCGTGGGTTCGAGTCCCATTTTCCGAGGTCCATTTTTTCCGCGGCCCCCGAACATATAGGAATTACGAAACCTATTCCTACAATATCCCGAAAACTCAAAATGAATTCCCGCCAAGTTTACCAAGAAAAACTGGGAAAACCACAAAATTATCCCAATCCCCTGGTTAGATTCCCCTCAAAGAAATAGTAGACTCGGCTTAGAATTCTGTTACGCAGTAATAAAACATCTCTGTCGACGGTGGAAAATGCAATTAGCCCACAAAGTGTCTTCTCGATAATTCAGCCTGGATTCCGCGGAACGCAGGTATCCAGGGCAACCCAGCGTTCAAGATCGAGACGCATCTCGTTCCATCGTCGCCTTAAATCACGCTGAATGAAATCTCCATTTCCCGTTACGCGGAGTCTGATTCACGCGCGAGTCACGCAGCCCTGCGCAGAAAGAGAACGCATTCCTCGTGTTGCCCTGCCTCCGCAACTATACAAATCTCTCTTCGTATCCACGAACGCACATGGAAACGGGCCGAATAATATAATATCGGATCAGGTGCGCGCGCCGCGCTAACGGAATCGGGGGAACTCGTTTACATGGTGCGGTTGGTACTTGCAAATGCAAAGAATTCCATCTCGCCTCGCGATACTACCCGCGTTCCCTTCGTTTCTTGCCAGCAAATGGAGATTGCATATTTCAGTGAGGAGTGGAGGATTTCTTCTGTGAGGAAACGTGCTGCGATCTTTGGGCAGAGGAAATTGCATGCGATTGAAGGAAGAAGAAGAAAAGTAGCTAGAAGAAAAGTCTTTGAAATTTCAATTGGAAATAGTTTGCATTGGGGTCAGCAACGGTATGTGTAGGATGAGTAGATGAGTGTGTATAGGTTATAATGTCTCTAAATTATGGATAAGATGCGGTCTTCGTACGAGAAGGAATCGAGAAGTCCTTTACCGTTTTGTAATGTGGGTCTTCGTTCTCGAGATACAAGCAGGTGGCGTTTTAGGGCGCTGACTTCCTGCGCGCGCTTTTTAAATTTCGAGTAGACGAGCGCGTGGGGATACGCAAGGGAGCTGCGACGATGAAACGCCAAGAACTTTAATTACACATCGAGTTCAAGCACCTCGGTGCAACGCTTAAGAGATAATATTCAAATGACAATGCGTCAGGTCTGACTTATCAAAATAGCGCTCGTGATGTATTATATTGCGCTACAAATTAACTCTTGTCAGAATACTAGTAAACACTACAAACCGGCTAAATCACTAAAAAATTTCATAGAATACCAAAAAATACTAAAAAAAAATCCCCAGCCCGCTAAAAAAACACTCCACAATAAAATTGAAGAATTCTTGTAGAAAACACAGAAAGTGCCAAAATTAAAAAAAGATTATTTCAAAATGTTCTACGTGCCAATGGTAATACTATGGTGTTGTATTTAATTTCTGTCACTTACACTGTTTTCCACAAGGTCTCTCCAATTGTGCATGTACAAAAAGAACCCAGGAAAACCAAATAACAAACAGCAACAACTGCGGGATCAGGAACCCCCATAAAAGGGAGCCCGAAATAATCGCTGTCGGAGGATCGGCGTTGGCGGAGTTGGTTAGGCGCCTGCCCAGTACTCCGAGGATCCGCAAGATCGCGGGTTCGAGTCCCGCCGCCCGAGGCCCCGTTTTTCCGTGGCTCCCGAACACACAAGAAAATATAATTGCAAAATCTTATTCCTACACAACTCTATCCCGAACCCCCAAAGAACAAGCAAAATCTACTAAAATCGTTTAAGAGTTTTCTAAGGTCAAAATCCTCTCCCAACGATCCTGCAGCAGCACACCACGTTGCACAAAAAAAAATGCACGCACCAAAAATTTCACCTGATCAACGTTCTGCACGTAGAGGAGCGCCGATTTCACGGATACCAAGCGTGTCAAGGGGAGAAGTGGGGGGGGCTCGATCGCAAGTTAATCATACGCGACACAAGTAGGCCGTTCGCCAGCAAAAACAAACGATCTGCGCGGTGGCGCGTGCGCGCGCGCGCCCGGCAAGATACGTATAATCGGCGGCGCTGCTGCCTCGTAAAGTATTCCAGCAAATCCGACATACATTCCAGCGCATATCCCGCTTACGTTTCACCTCGCCGCGGAATGCAGTCACCTTGCGGCAGGTGTACACGAACGTCCTCAAACGTACGTTTTCAGCGTGTATACTTTCCCCTATTCCAACACGCGGATCCAGCTCCAGAATCATTCCAACGGAGGGAGCGAAGCTGCGCTCTGTGCCTTGCAGGAATATTAGCGAGTAGAGCTTTGGTAGTACTTACCCACTTAAGTGGGGAGTATGAAACAGTTTCAAAGGATTTATACATAGGACGCCAGATAGATGCGTTCTGCATTGTCTTACTGCAGGGTTTTCACTTCATTGATCAGATTCCTGTACACACCAGGGCATTCACCCTTCGAGTAGGGAGATCGAGACGCTTGGCGCAGATCAGGTGCGGGAATCCTTCAGTCCCATTTGTACGCAGTGCTCGCTGAACGCCTATCGGCGTCACCCGCACTGGGTGCGTGAAATAGGTAAATGTACATGAGGTGATCGTCTGTAAAATGATAAAATAGAAGGCAATTAAGGGGACATTCTCCTCTCTCGGTCGAAAAATCAGAGTTGCTCTTTCGTGGAAAGCGAGATAACCATACTCCTGCGAATTAGAAACATGTTTGTTTTTTTTTATTTCTGATGATCCAGTTGTTCGAATTTTCAATCGCCAGCAAGGGATCAAATTCTGAAGCCGCCAACTTCACTGCGAAATATTTATTTAAACAAATGAAATAAATGAACAACAGAGATTTTTTCTTGTATTTCAAGAGTGGTAGAATATACCCTCCGAAATTCGAAAACGGTAAGTGTTTATCTCATTATAAAAACCATCACCGAAAAGTGGTCGACTTTTTCGGCCGAGAGAGTAGAATGTCCCCTTAAGAGGTCATTCAGGTTAGCGCGCCGAAAAATTCAGCGATTTTCAGGAATTTATTGCGACGCAAATAATTACAGTAATGGAATAAAACTTTTTTCTATTTATTAAACTACATTTCTACCGTAAATAAAAAATATAAAAGTAACAATGTTATTGCTTTTCAAATGCTTTTGAAAGTGAACCCAAAAATCCAAACAGATTCTTGATCAGTATGTCTGTCACTATCGTTCGGATTATAATTATAGTGATTTATCTTCAAAACTAATTAGTGATTTATCTTCAAAATCAGCAAAATGACGGGCAAATATGCAAGAAAAATGTTTTTTCGGCATTTTTCTTTCGCTATTTTCGATTTTAAAAGTGAGTTAGGCTCAATGAAAATACTTAGTTGTAGTCCCTTCGAGATTCGCGGGTGTGTAGAATAAGCAGTAAAATTTATAAAGTAATTGGTTCGATAGATTTTGAGATTTTACCTTCACGATGTGCAGGTGAACAAATGACGTTTCGAGAAAAACGCGGTCAAAGTTTTCATCTATAAATGCCGAACCTCTGCGCTCCCTACAAAATGCCTGTGTAAAAGCTAAAATAATCGTAAGTTTATCATGAAAATTTAACAGTACATTCTTGAGGATACATACTTTCGAAAAATGTTTTAAAAATAAAAATCGATTTTTTTCAACCCGTCTAACCGGAATGACCCCTCAAGATTCTTGACTCGAGGGAGGCATTTGAGCGTACTACCGAGTTTGCTCTCTGTTGCTTTGGTGTTTCGTCTGCCAGGCACTGTACTCCATTTTAGTTCGTCTTATTCAGAACTGCGCAGCTGGGTTTAAGATGAAGGACGCCAGGAGTGTCGTGGAAGTTCGGGTATGACGATCGTTCGGCATTGGTCCGAGAAAAGAACCGTGAAAACGACCGATCAGACCGGATAATTCCAGGTTAGATATGCACGGGTAGGAGTCGGACTAACGGGTCCGCGGAGCTCGTTTGCGCGACCTCTGGACGGTCATCCCGTGGCTAAATGCGCAAGAGAGGCTTTCTCCGTGGCTTGGAATGCGGCCTCTCCCTCTGACCGGCTCTCCTGGCTCGCTTCGAGGACAGCCATGGAGGTACGTCGGCCTCCGCTCCCTTCTGCCTTGGGTACCGTGGCATGCCAGGGAAATCCTGCTTTCTTCCTTGCCCCTGGTTCGCTAGGGGTGGGTGCTGTGTTGTAGACGTCGTTGTCAGTACCAGGTGGATTGGTTTTGAGGGAGAGGAACTTTTGGAGTGGGCGTCTGTTTCGAAGCGAATATCTCGTGCTGCGAATGGCCGGTTTGGTCGAAAATTATATCAAATTAAAGATAATTAAATCACCAGCAAATGTACCTCACAGAAATTTCAAATCGGTTCAGTAGTTCGGGGGAAATCGATGGAAATATGTAAAAAAAAAAGTAATTTTTTTTACCGAAATTGAAATCGACTATTCATTTAATCATCTGGAAAAAATCAAAATGTAACAATGGGCCCAGTTTCTCATTTCTTACGTTGAGTCTGTACTTTTACGAAGAAAACAAGCTGCTACTGAAAAAATCTATGGATAAATACCGAAGCTAGAGACAATTGTGTGAAAACACTAAAATTTAATTTTTTTCTTGTTTTTCTGTGTTTTTTTCATTTTATTGTTATTTCAATTTTAATTCATTCTGTACATTTTTTCCAGTATATTGTTAATATGTGTGTGTTTTAGAAACAGTTCTGGCCTAATCAGCGGGCCATTTGACATAAGAAAAAAATAGTGGCATCTGCTGCACATAAATTTTTTTTTATTTTCTAAACTAGTGTAATTAGTGAATTTATAAGTTGAAAATAATATCTAAATAGGTAGAGTGATGAGAGAGTTGGAATTGGGATAATTTTGTGGGTTGGTAACTGCGTTATTAGAGCGGAGAATTTTACTATGCTCCTTTTACTTATTTTGAGAAATTCGAGTTGGAAACCTGAGTTTAGAAATGCTGTTTTAGACGATTCATGTGTGCCTGCTGCAACAGTAATGTTGGGGTAATGAAACGTTGCCACCCAGTGACTCAGTAATTAAGCATTCCTAGCGCGATAGCTCGCGAAAAATTATTCAAGCGTGGAGCTGGTTTCGCTTAGAGATCGACCATTTAACGAAGTATGCTAGCCTATACATTGGTAAAAAGAGAGACTCGGGTATGTGACTGCGTACGCTACGTGGAGTCGAAGACCGAAACGCTTACTTTCGTAAGAGATAGTAATTTAAGAAAACCAGATGCCTAATGTTGTGCAGAAATAATGAAAGGATGAAATTGAAAAGCAGGAGTTGTCGAGGAAAGCTTTTACTGTTTCAAGATTCTGGGGTGCTCGGGATTCTGGAGGTCTCTAAGATTCCTGAGGGTCCATGATGTCCTTAGGTGGGATCTTTTAACCCGGGGTTGGTAAGGTGGGGTCTCACAGACCCCAAAGACTTTAAATTGAGTATAACTTTTTAACAACGCGTGGCAGTGAGTCGTTATTTAGTTTATTCATTATATAAGGTAGGAAGTGTATATTTTTGTTGAAAATTAAAGATGTTTAATTAGTTAAGTATTTTTGGGTAATAAAAATTTAATTTGATATATCTGCCGTTTTATTCTGTAAAATTTCACGCCACTACGTAATCTCATATTAATTAAAGATATGGATTTCTATAATACACTAAATTATTTGCGGGGTCTGTGAGACCCCACCTTACTACTCTTGTTACATTTCCCCACCTTACCAACGCCGGGTTAAGGTCACTGGGAGTCCCTAAGGCCCCTGGGACCTCTGGAAGTCTCTAGAAATCCATAAGGCCCCTGGGACCTCTGGAAGTCTCTAGAAATCCATAAGGCCCCTGGGACCTCTGGAAGTCTCTAGAAATCCATAAGGCCCCTGGGACCTCTGGAAGCTTCTAAAAATCCATAAGGCCCCTGGGACATCTGGAAGTCTCTAGAAATCCATAAGGCCCCTAGGACCTCTGGAAGCTTCTAGAAATCCACAAGGCCCCTGGGACCTCTGGAAGTCTCTAGAAATCCATAAGGCCCCTAGGACCTCTGGAAGCTTCTAGAAATCCATAAGGCCCCTGGGACCTCTGGAAGTCTCTAGAAATCCATAAGGCCCCTGGGACCTCTGAGGGTCCTAGGAGTCTATAAGGCCCCTGGGACCTTTGAGGGTTCTAGGAGTCCTCAAAGTTCCAGAGGTCTTTAGTGATCTCTGGAGGTCCTTAAGACCCCATTAGATGTTTGGGACCTCCGGGGGCCTGAGGGTCCCCGAGATATCTAGAGTCTCTACTGCTCACTTCATACACATCCACATCGTACCCTAAAAGCTCAAGGGTCATATTCATTGGGTCCTACAAATTTAACATCAACATTTTTGTAAACCCATGACTTTAAACTCCCCTGTATCAGTCCCCATAAGGCCCATATCATTCTCAACAACTTCCAAGACCTTCAAAATACTTTTTATCAATCCTCACAACTCCGAATCATCAAGCCTGTTCTTTTTAAGCCACACGCATATTCGCTACGTCCAATATCATTCCCTTTAATCACAGACGCTTAGCAACATACAACGATCGCGTGTTGGGCTCGCTCGCCGATCTGCACGAGGCCTAAGGCGCGAATTAACACTACTCGATCATGCTGCAGGCCGCGTGCTCGAGCTGCTCGCTTTCCATTCCAATGAAGGGATTTTGCTCTTGCCGCTGCAACTGAAAAAGCACAGGCTCTGGTATAAACACGGCCTGTAACTCGACGTGCACGCTTACTACGCGGCTGGAGCGAGCTGAATGAAATTTCGTTTCCGTCCGAAGGATACCTCATCGCGTATCGACGATATCGGAATACTGATTCGTGGCGAAGGCTGAATTGCATAAATTTTCGCGACCAGAAACGCAAAGTTGTTGTGCAAGTAGAAAATTCCACCAGTTACCCACGTTGCTACGACGGGTAAATTTCAAAATATATTTAATTTCGATAGATTTATCAAAAGTTTCTTAAGGGTTCCAATACTAACTCAGTTTGCAAAAATACGAATGTTGGATGATTAAATTTCTCCTAGGTCCCATAGGGGCATCCAGTGACAAAAATAATATGAACACCGTACCTTCCACGATTTCAAGGCCATTGATATTTTTTTAACGGAACCGCATACCATGTTAGGCGATATCGGGAGAAATTGGACAACTTGTAACATAACCTGGTAACCTTGTTGACCACGTCCACGATTTCCAAATTTGAACGTCCTAACAAGTCGGCCATGGTCGTATCAAGATCACGCTTCTCTATTTTTTCCATACTATAGATAATTAATTATTTAAACAGAAATTAAACATGTTTCGTTTTAAAAATTCCATAGGCAGTCGCAGTATTTTTGGTACAGAGAAGAAATATTTATGAATCGTTACATCTTCGATCTCCTTATTAGTCCTGCCATTTCGAATTCACAAACTCAATTTTCCTGCAATGCATCCAGTTCCCAAAATACAGATAATCAAAGAAAAAGAAGAAACAAATCAAATACTACGCCGCAGCATCACAAATCTCCGCTACACGTAACTCGACTCCACCGCGCATGTGCAATTGCGAAAACATTCTCCGCTACAGATTGTCCCACCCAGTCCAAGCATTTAAATCTAATCCCTCGCAAACAATCGTCATAAACACCTGCAGTAACCCAAAGAATGCTCTGTCTCGACATCTACACTACACCTAACAATCATTCCCACAAACATTCAGTATCAGCACAGCATTTCCCACCTAAATTTCTCCACGGTACCCTTCCAAACTTATCTACTAACATTCAGTAGGTCCCTTAACCTCAACAACTTTGTGGAACAAGTAGCGTTGTAACATCGAAATAAATCATTGATAAATAAAACAAGAAGATTAAGAATTTTATTATAAGATAATTTGTCGCGGAACCTGAGCTTCGTATCGCGGAACAAGAGGGTTACTCTTCGTCACGCGGTGCTAGATAATCCGATATGATCCGATTCGTCGATGCCGCATCGGCTAATAACGGAAAAACATATATTATGGACATACAAAATCAGAATCGCGTTCCTTCCGCTTGCCATCTACTCCGCAACGCACAGTATAGTACCTAGAAGAGATACAGCGCGGTCATAAAAGCTGCGAGAGTTCACAAGTTTACAGTTTCGAGGTTTCGAGATAAGAGGTCTGGAAACTTCACCTCCCCCCAAAATAATCAAACCTCTTGTTCCGTAACCTCAAAACCGCAAACTTTGGAACTTCTCTCGTAGCTCTTACGACTTCGCTATATCCTTTCTACATACTATCCGCAACCTCAGTGCGCACGCGAAAATTCGAGGCAAACCGGTGACCCGAATGTCGCGCGAGCTACCTGTCAGAGGGAGCCAGAGCCGCGAGAAGACGTCGAGAATCCTATGGGGCACGAGTAGGGGAACGTTCGCCAGGTATTCAGGCGAGCGAGCACCTCGAGTCTTAAGAAAGCCAGGCGATAGGAGCGTGGGGGCAAACGTGAGGGGCGAGCGCGGGAGCGTAAAGTGAGTTTTCGCTCGCGGCTGCTTTGCAATGCCAGGCAGTCGAGGTGAGTCGAGCCGAGTCGAGCGGAGCCGAGGCCTCAGTCAGTCTCTTGGACGTGGCCCAGTCGCATCCTTCTCACCGCCGGATCCTCGCGACGCGCGATCGCCACCTGTCGAAACCGATTAAACCCCTCCCGAAGTTTCCACGACCGTTCGCCGTCACCGCGGGGCTGCCGCGTCCCGATATCCTTCGCGCCGAGGGATCGTCGATCCAGTGAGTCATCCGCGGTTCATCGATCGATCGCCGTTTTCTTCTTCCTCCGCCGCGAGAAATCGCGCCCCAGCCAAGTGACTCTGTTTTCTCCGAGCAGCGATGACGTCGCCGGGCAGATCGTGCATCGGTTGAGACCACGTCCACCCACCGTGCAGTGATTTCTATTTACTTGCTTGTGTGTGCATCCGCGAGACGGGGGATCAGCTGGAAGCTCGGAGGACCGTATTCAACAGGTAGGTGGACTCCTATAGTAAGATAGTAAAGTATAGCCGTGGCTCGTGGGCGGAGATTTCAGAGGCGTTCGTTCTTGGTTGCGACTTGAATTGTGCTGTTTGCGTGCCATTCCACCAGTGTTTACGATAAACTAGTTGCTATCCAAGGACGATTAGGAGGTTGGCGGCGGGGTCGAGGTTATATGTATGCGTACGCGATCGTTTAAGAAAATCGAAAGTGCACGGGCGGAGAAGGGACATTCACGCGGGAAGATTAAACGGCGACCGAGGAGCGAACAAATCGGCGTTAAACGAATAGCCAAGTCGATCTGTTTAATAACGGCTTGAGTGAGCGTCGCCGGTGTCTCGTTAACCGATCACGACGAAGGACGTTTTCTTTTTTATCAGATGCGCGAGCTTCCTGCATCCACCGCCGTGTCATACTTATATTATTCCTCCCCGCTATCGCCAGGTAATATCGTGTGTGGCGTAATAGCTCATTACACGTAGAACGCTGGGTGAGAGGAAACTTAATGATACCAACGTCATCGGCGCTCCACGCCTCTTCGTTTTTCCTAATTACAACCCGAGATATTGCACTTCTCCGGTGTCTGTATTATTCAGTGTTGTTAGTTTGCGTTCGCGTATCCTCCTACGTCCTAATTATATCTTTTTATCCTCGGTGTGACCGGATTTACGAAACCCCTGTGTGGGTCAGCGCGTACAGTGGAACGTAGTTCCTCCGCCACACCAAAGAATGGTAAATATGAAACCAAGTATTGTTATATAAACGTCTTCTCCTTCTTCCTGGTGATGAAATGTGTACATTCTATTGTGCAGAATTTTATTGACTAATCATTTATACGTACTGGTGTATCTAATTGTGCGTTAGGTGTTAGGTACTTGTTCGTTTGAAACTGCAATAGTGCGGACAGTGGTGCTCAAAAGAAAATTTACGACTAATATTTTCACACATCTGCAGGCCCCAATGAAAATTAAATTCCCCCCCTAAATTTCAACATTCAATTCTTTCTTATTTCTGCTACCCTTTCACAGTCTCAACTTTCTTTTCAATACTACTCAATATACGGTATATATTACTCGGGTATATTTTCATTTTTCTTTTAAAATATATTTAACTGATTTCCCAGCTATCTGCGCTACGTTTGCTTGAGAAAAGTCGTTCTCTTCGCGGTCGTTGCGTCCCTTTCACGGTGTTTGTTTATTCCGCTTCATCGCGTCGTTGCTATCGCGCGGCCGTAATGCCGCCGGATCGCGTAATATCCTCCCCAAGTGAAAACGCAACGAGGCAGTGAGAACGAAACGAAAACTGAATGAAACGAGCGGCTGCTTCGGTTCAGGCCAGACTTCTGCTAGTTTTCCACGACACGTCGGAGAGCGGCGGCGCTCTAACGTTGCGAATTCCCGTTCCAATCGCATCAATGAGAACGATCAGTCGTTTTGCGCGACGTGTTTATGAACGCCATGCTATTTTTCACTCCCCCTCTAGAAATCAAAGGAAGCGTCCCCTTCTTCTGCTACACTTTTGCCATTGTCTCTCGGCCGATCCATTTCGACGTTCTCTCCTGTATGCTTATATGGATATCAAGGATATAGCTTTGTTTGGTGTCAATTCATTTGTCTTCTTCACACTCCTTCCTTTTTGGCTAGTGGAGTCATTAAGAGAGACGAAGTGATAACTCTTGCCTGTCTTGGAATGTTAATCTATATTGTTTCGTATGAACAAGGAACGAGGAATCCATTTCTGAGTCACTAATTATCCCGTTCGTTGTTTTTTCCGTTTTTGTTATTCGCGTCGTTCCAATTGTCGCGTGATTCGGTCCCACGGCTTGGCTGGGGCAGAACGAAAAAGAAAGGCGTCGATGTGTGGACGCGCAGAAGGTAAACAGAAGGAGTTCGAGAAAGTTTTGTTGGTCGAACCTGTTACCGACATTCCAAAATCATTATTCTTGGCAACAGCAGACTTCTCGAGGACACGAACTGCTTTACCCACAGAGAAAATCGACAGAAACAATATTGAATTCTTAATTCACGCAGAAGGATGGCGTTTAGCTTCCTTTATCGTTCTCTTTCGTGTCAGTTCCAATCGAACTCAACTCGAAACTGCTTAGTTAAAATCTCTCTCCTGTCCTGATACTGAAACGGTTTCACAGGTTCACACGTGAGATCGATCAGGGTGGCATTCAGAGCGCGAGTAATACGTAAACGAGCAAGAACGTGGCCGTTCGGTAAGGACAATGACATCGGTGTTCAATGGAATGTCAACTCGTTTTCCACGAGCCGTCGAAGGCGGATCGTTTTCCCTACGCGCCGAGCCTATACCTCCTCGCCTCCCACTTAATTCTTCGACTCTTACCTCACCTTCTCTTCCACCGCGCGCCGTTCGTTACTCGAGTCGAAACTTCCACGCGCGCGAGCCTTTCGTTCATCGACACCCGATAGAAATCGCCGTGCCATCGGCTGGAATGTCAATTAAGTTAACCCACTCCACTCGTTGACGATTGTTTCCGTTGTCTTTCCAATCCCTTTTATCCAGCAACTCGATGCAGGTACGTGGTAACGCTTTGGCTGGCGTCGGCGTGTTTTCTCGCCGAGGAATATTTTCCTTGCGCGCGACTCTTCGCGAGTTTGCGCGTCGATGTTTTCTGAAAAGCGGCAAAAGTATTATTTGGGGGAGCTTCTGAATGTTTGTTTTGGAAATACAATTTAATTTTGCAACCCTTCAGGAAGGATCTGCTGATAAAAATTTAAATTTTTGTATTATCTATTATATCACCTAATTTTTATATTTTTATTTTAAATTTGTATACATTCTTATATTATCTATTGGATCTTTCATAAGAGTATTATAACTAAGTACATTGCTGAGGTTTTCCTAACGGAGATGAGTTCAAACTCCACAGCACCCGGAATATTTTTAATTAGATTAAATTAAATTCAATAAGATTTGAACTCATTTTAATCAGAAAAACCTTGTCCATTCATTCCTACGCCCACGAAGATTAAATAGCAGCTGCAGAAGCTCAGACTTTTATCCGTGTCAGCTTATATTCAAAGAGTAGAGCTAGCTGGAGAAAACTTTCCCCTCGAAAGAGACATCCACGTTTACGAAAAATCGCGAACGGTGTGCCCGCGTCGCGATTAGCATCTGCGAGGATCCAGCGAGGACCGTTGGCTTCTCGGAATCGCGTCGAAAAGCGTAGAAAGCGACATTCTGCGATGAGATAATGTCTATTTTCGACTATCGCTTGGAATTCCTGAATTCAGAATCGTGGGTTAGACAGGGGCACGGCGTTTCCCATCGAGTTATAGAACCCGTCCGCCCCTTCCACTATTTACGCGCGCGTGTAACATCGTAAACATCCGACGTGCGTCGAAGTCGTTCGCGGGCATGTGGGAAGAGCGCGTTCCTGGAAATATCGACGGGGGTGGGGACGTATCGAGATATTCCGCAGAATGTCAGGTTTCCACGAGGACGAGAAAAAAAATAACCCTATACGCGCGCTGCAACTGGATAGCCTCTCTCTTTCGCTCCTCGGCGAGCTCTCCCTCTCTCAATCGCCTCTTGCACTCCTCTCTGCGAGTGTGCTGTGCCTCCTGGGTAGGTAGGGGCTGCGTACTTCGCCGATGAGGCCAGGCTGAGGCCATTCTGAGGCCGCGCTGAGATTCCGCAGAAGGAGATCCGCTCCAGGGTGTCGCAACCAGCAAAAAAAAAACGTATGCGTTTCTGTCGCAACCGTCCGCGAACATATACAATATTCATCTTCATGGAGATGCGTAAGATTGATGGCTTCTGAGACTTTTCTTCATCTTCGTAATTGCAGTTTCGACTTTGACCCTTTATTATAATACGCGCATGAGATTCTTTGCTTTTATCGGTATACAGTAGTGGTCGAAAGAAAATTTCAACTGTGAACGGTGATAGAAATATACCACTGGTAACAATTTAATTAGTAAAGTCTAGCATTTACTTTGTTAAGCAGATGTGTAAAGGTGTGCTTTATATATTTCTTTTGCCACTGTGTGAAGGACTTCCATTTAAATTCTACGTGGAGACACTTCAGAGTTAAATTTAACACCTCAATTTTTTTTTTTTTTTTTTTAAATGACTGCAAAAAATTGTAAACTTTGTGGATTATTCTTTAGATAATTCTTTTATCATTTCTAGTGATTCATTGACTAATTGATTCACTCGGAGCTCTCCAAGGACCAGGTTGAGAACTCCCGCCCCCATATCCGTTTCCCACAATTCCCCCCAGCGTTTCAAAGCTTTTTTCTCCGCAATCTCTTCTAATTTCCACGTCTCGGATCCCGTTCGTACTCTTCCGTTCCTTCGTTTTCGTCTGTCACGCCTTCTGCGTTCCCCGAGCAACACCGCGATTCAATTTTTCCACCAATGGGCGGGCTTCTCCGGCAGTCATCGTCCAGTTTCGTGTACCGCGCTCGACAGCCTGCCGTAATTGTTCCTACCGCCTTATCTCGATGTGCACGCGTCCTTCGTCTTTGTCTTAGCAAATTCTCACGGCGAGCTGTTCGATTTCAAGCTTCTTCCATACCGTTTCTTGGAAAACGTAACCCTCTTTTTGTTTACTCCTATCTTCGGAACGCAAGCTTTTAAAAATGCCACTTCAATTCGGTCGGGCCTTTCCGAGCGATCGCTGCTGCCGAGAAAATTTCGCTTAAACGCTCCGAGCGAAAATTCAGGGACACTTGGACGATACATTTAACTTGGAGGTTCGTGCATCCTTCTTCTCAAGCTTGCGCGTCCTTGTTTGGAGGTTTGCGCGTCCTTGTTTGGAGGTTCATGCATCCTCGCCTGGATATTCGTGCAGCCTTGCCCCGAGGACAGGAAGCAAGAGCGACACGGAAGTAGCGCGCGCACAGACGAGTTTACGGCCGTCCTTCCGACGCCGAGGACCGTTATTCTTCCACGTTGACTGATCGATAGAATGTGCGCGGCTGTCTACGGGCCGCAGGTACTTTAAAAAAGGAAAGTTCAAGTCCAGGAAATTATATACACGTTCCACATGGCGCACTGCAATCTGGAATACCACTGGACGGTCGTTAATTCTTGTTATTATTGCGCCTTCTTTTCGGCGGGCTTCGTATCAAAGGTTAATACATTCCTGCGGTTCGGCGAATAGGCAAGACACGAATGTTTTACGACTAGCCCATCGGAACGGGAAGAATTTATGCATCCAGTTTCGAAGCACCTGGTGTTTTATACAAACGTAATCCACTATTTGTGAATTTTTTAAATTTGCCTGCCTAGGGCTTTCCTTTATTTACTGTTTGTGTGTCTAGTCAGTGGCGCACCAAGAGGGCGGATGAAGGGGGCCTTGGTACCCCCCGAAGTAAGGATTTTGTAAAAAGAAAAAGAAACTGGATTTTAGTCTTTAAATAAATTTTTATAATTACCTAATATTATTGAGTTTGTATTAAAAATATTTTTACCCGTTCAACTTGGCTCCCCCAAGATTAAATCGTGAGTGCGCCACTTTGTCTTGTCATGCCTGCGGGAAGTAAATTTTCTCAGATGCTTTACAGTTTTTTTTTTTAGCGTATAATGGGGGACTTGGTGACCTTCTACGACAAGCTGATTTTGCTCCGACTGTAATTGATGTTTACTTAAGTCTATTCCTTACTTTTAATTAACCTCGTCGCGTCAGTTATGAAACAACTATTTGCCATCGTCAATGGAAGTTTAAAAGTAATTACAGTGGTTAACTAAAGTTTCCATGCATTGTAAGCAACTTACATATTTAAACTTTCTACGTCGCAGTTGGTAAATAAATTTCTAAAAAATTCCACAAAAAACATGTCGAATATTCTACAAACGTTCCGAAAAAAGACAAGCAACGTGTATTCGCGATAGTTGCCAATTTATTCCGAATTATAAATACATGATGTGTAATAATTTATGCAACCTTAGCCAATCGAGTTATCACAGAACAAGTTTGCGCCAACGTCAAAAACTGGTTCCCACTGACATTCTCGCGTGGGCTTGAACTTTCAATATCATTCGTTTCTAGACCTTCTGTGGTCAAATCTTTTGTTTTTCACAAGAAAGGGAAAGCGAAACACGAATATGCTTGCCCTTCGGCGAGCCACGCATCGTTTCGAGGGCAACAAACGAGTCCTAAGAATTCCTCGTTGCAGATTGGCCTCGCCGAGGCGGAAGGAGTTAATCAACGAAGGGGTGCCCATGCCGAGCGCCAGGAAAAGCCAGCAGGAGGGTCTCAGGCGCGCGAGAGGAAAATTCTCAGAGGGAGCGGGCACGAGGAGTTGAAGGAATCGAAGCAGCGAGCGTGGGCAGCCTGGGCGATCGTACGAGCCGCGTTCCACACTTGAAAAAATGTCACCGAGAACGTGTCCCACGATGGTGGTGGGCCTGGTCCTGCTGGTGCTGGCGATTTCCTACAGGGAAGTGCAAGGGCACGTCGCCTTGACTTTTCCTCGCGCAAGGAAGTACGATTTGGATTTTCTGGACAACGCTAGGACACCTGGGCCCTGCGGAATGCCCCGTGGTAAGTGTTGCCATTTTTAATTCTGATTTTATTGCGGCGGAAATTGAATTTGATGTGCTTCGAACTCGAGGTACGTTTAAAATAGATTTTTAATAATCGTGGTAATTAATCTGAGTAACTCGGAAGGTGGTATACTGTGTTGTTTTCTTTATTGGAGGCATTGATTGCGAGCAAACCTTGGCCTCTTTAGTGGTAGGCTATTAGCAGTCCATATTAGTACATTATTAGTGGTATATAGATTTCAAGGCTATTAGTTGCTGGCGAAAAGGAACAGCTTTATGGGTATTTTATTACGTCCCTGATGTCAAATACTACAGTGGTACCGTCCTCTAATCTGGACCACTATGCTAATAGTAATATACATTAGTAAGCTTTATGGTTTAAGAAATGATCGCTCTATCTGATATATCTCGTAAGAGCCTAAGTAGTATTAGTTTAGTATGCAGAGTAGCGCCATCCACTCTGCTCATTTCGTTTTAAACCTTCCATCACAGTGGTCCTTGTGCTACTCTATACATATCTGAATACTTTAATCAGTTGCTATTCAGATTTAATCTAACACTCGTGTGTCCTAATTTCAAGAATTTTTCTTAGTTGCTAAACCCATAAGTGTCCCCCTGGACTCTGTTATTTAAATGTCATAGTTGGTGTCTTCTACGCTTGGAAGCCTCATAAGTCTTAAATCACGAAATCAGTCAACAATCCTACTTATAATATTGAGTGATAAATACGCTAAACCTTACTACAGTGGCTCACAGCTATAATCGTTTACTTTTTAAAATCGCATAACATTTTTAAAATTGGGCCAAACGAATTGAGTTTTTTTAAGAAGCTAGAAGGATTAGTTTGCTAACAAGGGAAGATCCCGAACCCGGAAATTCAAAAAATTCTGAAACTTTGTGAATATGTAGGGGATTTCCTCCTGATTACAACGCAATTTTTTATTGCTGCCCAGATTCACTCGAAGGGGGTGTAATTGACCCCTGAAGATCCGATTTTGTATTATAACTTGCGAACTGTAAAATAATTTTTTCACCAAATAATGGATCTAATTAAAAGAAGTAACATTTGTCTTGAAACTTTTTTTCTATCTCTTACAGTTCGCGAGTTATAACACAAAATCAGAAAATAACCGAATTTTCAAGAGTTAATTTCAAACCCTTCGAGTAAATTTGGGCAGCAAACAAAAATTGCGTTGTAATCAGGAGGAAATCCCCTAGATATTCAGAAAGTTTCAGAATTTTTTGAATTTCCATATTCTGGATCTTCCCTTGTAAGGGGTCCTTCTCAAATTACGTAAGGCTTTTTTGGGAGGGGGTTGCGAATTTCTTACGTTTTCTTACAAGGGGGAAGGAGGGAGTCAGGTAGCGTCTTACGTAATATTTTTTAACCTAATTTACAATAAATAGAAATTCTATCATTTATGTTATATTTTAAGAACTAATGTTCGAGAAAAGTAGTTTTAGTTTAAATTTCCCGAAACCGTGTTAGATGAATTATATAAACTTTTAAAGGAATTTTGATAACTGGAAAAATTCAAAGTAAAAAATATTACGTAAGAAGGGGGTTGCAATATCAAATCTTACGAATTCTTATACTGGGGGAGGGAGGGGGGAAGAAATCGCCAAAACTACCCTTACGTAATTTAAGGACGGCCCCTAAGTGGTGTTTTGTCGTCTTGAAAAAAAATTGCAATTGGTCGGAAGAGCAAGAAAAATAGTAAAGGTCGTTTTTTAACCTTTTTTCTGCGCCTGTAATGAAAATTCAAAAAATACATTTGTAGATTTAAGTGAGTTGTATACATGCTGAAAATTTTATCAGAATCGGTTAACATTGCTCTGAGTTACAAACGTTTACGAATCGCAGAATAAGGTCGAAAATCGCGAAATTCCCGAAATCAGCTGAATTTGATGAAATTTTCCCATTAACCGATTATCACGATGTTTTCAGCAGGTATACAAATCTACAAACGCATTTTTTTAATTTTCATTAGAGGCTCAGAAAAAAAAGTTGAAAAAACCTTTACTTTTTTTTTGCTATTCCGACCAATTGCAACTTTTTTCCAAACGACGAAACTCGTCACTTAGCAAACTAATCCTTTCAGCTTCTCAAAAAAATTTAAGTCGTTTGGACCAATTTTAAAAATGTTATGCGATTTTAAAGAGTGTACGATTATGGCTGTGTATAAAGCAGAAAGTATTTGTGTGTTTGTCTGTCGTCTAAAAACTTTCGAAGATAAACTCTGGTCACGAAATGTGTCCCAGCTCATTATGCCCAGCTAATCCAGATGAATGTGACTATTTCCACAAAAATAAAATAAATAAATAAAAATTTGTTTTTATAAAATCAGAATCTAAATTTCGAGCGAAGCTGAGTAGTGAAGCTGGTATAATAAAAATTATCCCTCCAACAACCCCCAGAAAACCGAGTCACTACAAAAGAAGAGCCACAAGTAGGCGATCACCCCGTCTCTCCCCAAACTAAACAAACCCGTCCCTCTGCAAACGGTCCGAGAAGAAACGTAGCTATCCCACGTTTCCCCCCGAGCGCGTAGAAAGATCGAGCGAGTGAAACTTGATACGGTCGCATCGCTGGCGTGTCTCTGCGCGGAAAAAAAAAGGCAACGGCGAATCCCGTTCGATAGTGTTACCGACGGAGCAGGTTGCCCGGATGCTGGTTGCCCCCGTCACACGATCCACGCGCGGAACGCGCACCGGAAGCTCGCGCTACCCGTGGAATTTTCGCGGTCGCGTCTCCCGAGGATGGCGTCGTTAGTCGATCGCTAAGAGCATTGAGAAACGGGGCGGCTGGGAAGAAGGGGCCAAGGGGGCTCTATGGGAAAACGACATTAACGCGAAGACACGGGGGCCTCGAGGGGGTGGGGATAGCCCCGCTAGTCTGATTCGAAGCGACTTTCACCGGCTCGAGCGCGAAGGGAACTCGAACCTCGGCTCGCTGCCCGGCCATTACCTTCCACGTCTTTCCACCACTCTGCCGGCCGCCGTGCTAGACGCACACTTTTTCCGACGCTCTTGCGCGGAATATGTGAACTTCGAATGCATGCACTGTTGTCGGCTTTATTTATTATTGTTGGTACTGTATACGGGTAGACGCTAGTTGGCTTGTGTACTTATTGTACAAAGGAGTAGCAGAAAATCGAAAATCATTCGTGTTTGTTGATTTTCTGAGTTTCGTGCCATCTGGTGGGTAAAAGGGAGTACTTTGACATGACATAGTTGTATTTAAAGGGGAACAACCTTTCGAGTGCAAAGATAAGCTTTATAAAATAGGCGCACGGGGAAGTAACATGGCAAGTCAAAGTGCACAGGGGAATAATTTTACAAGTTTAGGAAAAAGTTAATATTAAATATCAAATTATTCAAGCAAAATTTTTTCCTGCGCATGGAGGTTAAAACGTTTGACGTAAGTCGTGTGCGGGGCTCCTCCGGCATCATTCGTTCGCAGTGCTCACTGAACGCCCATCGGCGTTCCCCGTAGGAACTGTGTGCACTGACTGAACGTATTAGGTGTGTTACAAAAGGGACATTGCTGGAGGAAGGGAGGATAGTTAGAAATAGTGAGACTTGCATAATATGGAACAGTTTTGGTATTAGTATTGAAATTCGATTCAATGTGTCAGATTTGAAGATGATGGTTTTAGGTCTTGAATATAATGTTTCTTATTGATATAACAAAGTTTATTTTAGGGGCATGGGCGTCGGGAGGGGGTTGCAAAAGGGGAAGTTGCCCCCCCCATTTTGAGAAAAAATAGCTCATTTTTCAAAATTGATCTTTATTACATTTATACTAAACAAGGGAGTATTTTTAAATTTCGGTTTTAAATTTTTATTAAATTGGCACTACAAAATGGATTAAAAAAAACAAGAGGGGTATAATATTTTTCCCCCGAAGGAAAAAGTCTCCGGACGCCCTTGCGTAGCAGTAATTATGTGTTAAAGAATTCTTTATTCTTTATTTATACCTAACAATCTTATGTAAGTCTAAATCTGCTGCTATATGCAGTCATTTTGTATATTTCTCAGTAGACATCATCAAAATCCAAAGTACCTTGAACCCCCGAATTCCGCCCAGAGTAATAAGCAAAAACAATTCCTTTATTAAAGAAAAAAGTTTCTGCCACGAAATGTTCAATTCATTAGGCAAAAAACTTAATTGCTTCATCCCAGAAGAGAAAAGCATCGACCACGATGACTTTCAGTTACGTAGGCACCCGAATGCCTCTAATCCCCCAGCGCGTAGATGCTGGAACCTATTAACCAACCACTTTTTAATTTCCTCATTCTCCATAATCTCGCCATATATCACGTACGCACTACTACTAAACCCTCAACGTCCGACCATTCCCACAGGCCGTTAAAAAGGAATGCGTGTCAAGACACATCCACCTGTGCCACCACCTCGAGCCAAAAGTACAGACGCGCGTACGCATACACGCTTGAACGTTAAACGGTGCCCATGACCGATGTCACGCATATTAATTTTTTTTTACGGTTCTCCAAACAGAACGATACAACGCAGACCATATCTCTTGACAGTCTATAATTTCACCTCCGCTGAATTAGAATCCCAACTAACTGAATATTTCTAAAACTCACCATTTTTTTTCAAATACATTCCACCACTTTCAACTCATACAGAGTAGTGGTCAAAACAAAGTTTAAACTGCAAATGTGTAATAGAAATAAGATACTTGCATTAAAAAGGGTTTACCCCGTTGATATACTTAAATAAATAATAATAATAATAATAATAATAATAATAATAAAAAGAATTGTATCTTAAGATACAATTTTTTTTTTTTTAATTATTTTAAACCAATAAATTTTAAAATTTATATTCCATAAATTAGGGTTAGACTTAAGAGCAGCTAATTGCTAGATCTCGCCCATTACATCTCTTCGTGCAAATAGGCTCATATTATTTCAGTTCATTTGGTTTATTTTTTGTTAATTGTATGCAGGTGGAAATGTAACAAAGATGTATTATTATTATTATTATTATTATTATTATTATTATTATTATTATTATTATTATTATTATTATTATTATTATTAGACGGGTTCCTAGAGTAGTAAAATAATACTTAAAGCCTAGTATGAAATTTGTTACACAGGACATAATATATCAGTTTTAAACTTTCCTTTGACCACCACTGTAAATCTGATTTTGCTTTTACGAAAAAGAAAAAAAATTATCGATCGGAGGTAACCTAAGGGTGATCGATGCCTCGTTCGAAAGTCATGGAACGCCCGCTTTCTTTTTGGCGGAAGAAGGGGTGGTGGGAGCAGAGGGGAGATAGACGGTAATCCTTAAAAGGCAGGATCGGTCGCGGAACGCTCTTGACCGCTTCCGGAAATTAATTGTACCCTATGCCACTCTCGATTGTTTCCTGAACCCCTGCCTTGATACGATAAACGCCGCTGCGGATCTTTATCTCGACCCCCTCCCCAAGCCAAGGCAAATCGAGGACGTGGAAACTCGCTCGGCAGGAATTTTCGTTTTCATAACGAACGATATAATCCGCGATACGAATGCATATCCGCCTCGGTGAGTCTTTTCGTTCGCGCCGATTTGCACCGCTTCGTTTCCGTGTAATTGATTTCCGCGAACGTTACTTGTTGATGGAAACATTGAATTTTGAAAGATATACCTGTGCATGGGTAATACTTTGTTTAATTCAGAAATATTTCTGGATATTTATTATTACTTGCTTATATCTATATTCTGGCGAATTTTTGTGAAGGTTAATATGGATATGGACGTGTGTGCATATTATTTTTTTATATAAATTATATTAAAATTTAATTGTAGGTTTAGAAATTAATACGATTTTATATTACATTTAATTCAAATTTAGGGATTAGGTAATTATTTTGATACAAATTATATTAAGATTGAATTGAAGGTTTAAAAATTAAATAATTTTGTGTTAAATTTAATTCAAAATTAGAGATTGGGTAATTATTTTGATATAAATTATATAAAATTTAATTGTAGGTTTAAAAATTAATATGATTTTGTTAAACTTAATTGAAAATTGGAGATTAGGTAATTATTTTGATATAAATTATATCAAGATTTAATTGGAAGTTTAAAAATGAAATACTTTTGTGTTAAATTTAATTGAAAATTAAAGATTAGGTAACTATTTTGATATATATTATATTAAGATTAAGGCAATGCGTGGAGATGCTGCATTCGAAATAACTAAATGAATTTTATTTGATGGAAAGTGGTGGAAAATGTCGAGTTTTGCACGAATAGAGAATAACAGAAAATTCTCTAAGAATTCTCATTTTATTTCGATTTCCATTTTATTCCTATCCAACCTGTACATCTGGAATATGAGTGGGAGTATCCGTAGACAAGACCTAGGCGAACTTGCATTTATGCACGTTTCCGGCGATTGTTACAAATTACCGTATCTCATTATCGTAATGGATATTAAGTTTTCATTGTTTATAAACTCCCCCGTCGAAATCGATGAGCCTGAGAAATTACAGATTTCCGTTTCTCCAAGTAATACGATAGGTTGGGGCGCATAAAATCGCATAACGTTGCGTAATATACATGCATTTTGTGTTGCAGGCGATGTCAAGACTAGTTTACTGTCCGGGAGTAACTTCAACGTCACGTGGCATCTGGCTTACCCTCATCGAGTAAGTAGACACTTTCCGTTATCCTTCCGTGTGTTAATTCAATGACTAAGCGGATCAGCGCTACCGCTATTTCGCGACTCGTTGATTCTCTTTCGCTTTTTCGCGTCCAGCGCCACTTTTACCCGAGCGATAATTGAACTCGTTGAATTTCGTTAGCCGGTGGCAAAAAAAGAAAGCTGCGAAATCGTTCCAGCGAGACCGGTCGGTAATTCCCTGTGTGTACATACAGGGCGCTTCAAAGCACGTGGGCATAACTTCGGGAGTGAAGTGGAAGCATAGAAGTAATGCAAAAACTTTGTATAAACATTTTCATAGAAATTGTTCTTAAAAGAAGTGTTCAAAATGGCTATCTTATACTTCACACAAGTTTCCAAACTTTTGAAATATTTAACTTTTGCCTCGATACAAATATCTAAATTGATTGAAATTAGTTATACTAGTTGGACTCGTAATAATAATTAAAGTCCGCTTATAGAAACCACTCAGTGCCAAAATTAAAAAAAAAATGATCGGAAATTTGTTTACGTGCCAATAGTAATACTATAGCATAGAAGTTGATTTTTGGCACTTACAGTGTTACATACAAGGGTTCGTCAATTATTGAAATACAAAACTTTCAATATTTTTATTCCCCCACTTCACCCCTGGATCTACGCTCGCCTGATTTGAAGCATCCTGTATGCACACACGTGCTCTTTACTGTTGACGCTGTGCAGAGAGGAGCAAAAAGTGCCTAGGAAATTCATATAACTGTTTAAACGAAAAAAAAAGGCACACGTGTTACGTGTACAGTGAATAAAACCGTGCCACGTTTTATTGTTTCGCGTTGCGACTTTCTCTGGTAAATAAAGATTCCTGCATCCGCCGGTTCGAAGCAATCCGGCAGCACCATTCTGCAGACATAACCTCTCGTTGTTTGCACAGCTCGTCACGAACCGAAGGATTCGATCACTGGTTGAAGTCTGATATTCTTCGACACATTCTGTGTTGAGATTGAGCCATGACAAATATCGCTTGCGGATCACGTGCAATTATGGCACTAAGTGGAACGATGAGGCACGTGTCGCATTCGTCGAACGGTTACGGCCACCGCACATGCTGCGGGGAACCGGCGTCTAATACTTGCCATTTCCAAGAATTACAATTCAGTTCGTTTACACGACTTTCCTCTTGTTACAGCAACTCATATTTTCGGTTTCGTGACTTTCTTCCTATCACTATGTACTATTACGTCTTACGTCTGACGGTACTGCGGCTGGGTCAAAAAACACCCAGACACCGTTGCCCGGGGGTCACTAACTCAATACTACTGCACTTATGCAAATTTTGCTACACGCAATAAACTAGACACGTGAGGCTACTTTGAACGCGATAAGCGTAGCCACGGGGAAATTCATATTCCTCGCGGCGCACCGCAGCGAGTACCTAAGTCATCGTGAAAGACATCACGAATTTGTCCGCACGCGGTCTACGAAAGGGAAAGAAAAGACAGAGGCTGAGCTCAGCCTACGCTTGCTCGTCGTCGCTCAAGGTGACGCGCGTTGAATAATTCAGAAGCGTGGCCCGTCGCGCGCGTTCCGCGGCACTCCGCGTACCTTACGTAGGTAGGTAGGTCGGAAAAGGAGGCGGCGTAAGGGATAAGTCGCTTTGCATGTGGACGCGCGCGATGGAAAGAGCCCCGTGCGCGGTGGAACACATCGGTATGTCGGGTACCGTAACGCCACTGTCGCCAATGACTCGGATCGAAGCCAAAGCCTGCGAACCCGTTGCTGGAGAATCAGCCGAACCGTGAAGACGCGACTCGCGAGCCGTTTTTTTTTACGCGATGATTCACAAGCTTGCGGTATAAACCAGACGGGAACAACGGGAGGACGATTGAGACTCGAACGTAGATTCAATAATCTCGAAGATTATTCTAAACTTTTAGAGCCTACGCCTATGGGATCTCGAATCGAAAGCTCGCGGTCAAATTCGCCGTGAAATCGAGCTCACTTCGCGTCGATCCTTTCCCAGAATCAACTCGAGAGTCCCGAGACCGATTTACGCGCGTTCGTGTGTACGATAGCCGTTGTACCTTTTCCTCTCTTTAGTAACTGGTTTTAGACGGGCTAGCCGTAGGAATTCTGCACACGAAAATATCCCTGGCACGAGAAATATTCGACAATAACGCCGCGATCGCTGCAGGTGTGCGCCCGTGCGAAGCAGTACCACTTCGCTGACCGCCTCTTCCCTTTCTCCCTCTCGAATCGAGCGGCAGAGCAATCGTCGTGCATCGTTGGAAAACATTTCGAACTCTCTCGCGAGAGAGAATTTTCGACGGGTACTTTCATGAAAAGTGACAAGCGGTCTCCGGTGAACGGGGCACGGTACTCTGCCAGGCAAATTCGTCCCCGTGCATTGTACTTTGCGATACACCGCGGTTAAATGCTTTTCACACCTTGGGGGATATCAGAGGAGCTAGAAATCAGGGGAAACTTGCGTTTCACAGAGGAACGCGCTTGTGGAGTTCCGGGTAATTATCGACGGAGCTTTGAGGTTATGGTGACGCATGGAACGCGGTTGTTTGGATACACGAGTGATTGAGCTAGTGATAGCGATCTTTTGTTGGATCGATCTAAAATCGATCTTTTTAGGGGAAATAAGATCGATCTTTCACCGATCTTTTTTAATTCCGATCTATCAAGGATCGATCCTTTTTTCTTTAGGATCGGTTTAAAAAAAATTCATTTTACACTTGGTAAGTGCCAGACAGTGATGGTTACGTAAAATACGCATCGTATAATACACGTATATACACATGTATTATATACGAATATTACTGATCGTAGTCATATTGGATGCGTTCAACAGACTCAACTGTTGAGTGACCTCATTAGATTTTACTCTGAAGTTGTACGTTATATAAAGTATGACTCTATACTTATTTCCTAGTCCTTCTTATTTTGATTACCTTATTGCCCAATTGTCCAATTAGTCAGTTACATCTTAATGTTCAATATTTGATATTTTATATTTTTATAATTATGTATAGCTGAATAAATATCTGAAGAATCTAAGGATAAAATTTTTTCGATGGACATTATAGAAAGAGACTACTTGTGTATGAAAAATTATTATTAAAAGTACTATATTAGTACTATATAAATGTGACCAATAAGGGCAAGAATAAAGTTAATTTAAGTATCCTTTTTTTGATCGATCATTGAAGATTGATCTTTTTTTTCCACGATTGATCGATCTTATAACTGGTCTTTTATAAAAGATCGATTTTTAGGATCGATCCAATCTTTGTCTAAGATCGCCATCACTAGATTGAGCATAATATTTAATACATAATATGTAGTATTGGGAAACTTAGTGGAGGCGTGGCTTAGATTTCAGCGCTGTGGTGGTAAGTGGCAAACGATTGAAAGTAGGTCCGGATCTCACCAAACATTCCGAATAAGTATTTATTAATCGAAAAAGTAAAAATTTAATGTTCAAAAAAATTTAAAAACACTCGTTTTTCACAACATGTCTATTTAAACACTGATAATCATATGTATTTCGACGGATTTCGATCTACTCTCAGTAGTTCAATTTTCTGTCACTAGTTGGCGTATCGAAATTCTTCGTTTCCCAATGTAATTTATATGACGTTGGTTTATAGTCTGTTTTATTCTTTGTGATTTGCGAATATCCTTGTACTTGCTACACGAAAATTACTCAGTTCTGACCTGGGAATATGCAGCGTAATGGGAACGCAATGTTTCCCTCGATCGTGGATCAATTAATAACGGTTCGCTTTTTCGTCGAGTCTTTACTCAGGCGGCTCGAGACCAGTTGTGGTTAACCGTGCCACGGCCTTCGGTTTAGCTATACATTTAACATAATATCAGGGAACGAAAAATCACACGTATTGGTAACAGCTTCCTTATAGTATCGTCATTAAAAATGGAAAAGTTTTCGAACTAATAAAACTACAATTGAATCGATGAGGACCCAAGGATCATAATACAGTTACATGTAAATAGAAACAAAAACGCGACGGGGTCAAGAAAGACCCAAAGGCTACAGTAGAGTTATAGAAACAAGAACCCGAGTGGGTAAAAAATGACACAAGGATCGTAGTAGAGTTATACGAATGAGAATGTGATTGAGTCAAAAAATGACGCAGAGGACATAATTTGGATTATAGAAATTCGAACGCGACTGGGTCAAGAAAGGCCCTGAGGACGTAGTTAGGATTACATCGACGGCGCGCCATTATGTTGGTCACTAGTGATCCTCCAGGGAGTGATCGGTCCACCATTTTTCAAGATTTGGAGCAAAACCGGAAATAAACATAACCTAACCGTTCACTCTATCTCTTTCTATCAGTATTTCTGTCTCTTTCTATAATTTTTTCTGTCTCTTTCTATCAGTATTTCTGTCTCTTTCTATCAGTATTTCTGTCTCTTTCTTTTTTTACAGTTTCTTTCTCTGTCTACTTCCGGTTTTGCTCCAAATCGCAGCAACCAATCAGCGACGATATACGTTGTTCCGATCACTCTCTAGAGGATCATTATTGGTCACCTGTTGCGATCGCCCTCCCGCGGCGATATCTCTTCCCATTTTCAATTCCACGGACGTTTCATAAAAGTTCGCGGTTTCGTAAGAGCAGAATTGCAGAGTCCCTCCGAGAAACCGTTGGCCAAAGCTGCCCATACACGTACACCTCTTTTAGCGTGACCGATCGAATGGAAGGCCGGTTTCTATGTCACGGATTCCGCCGATAAGCTCACGCTCGATACCGCTATCCGCGCGCGCGATCGATGTCCCAACGTCCTCTTGACCGTTCCACGCTTCCGACGCCTGCGTACCGAAAGAAACCGCGCGGAAGTTCACTCACTGGAACTAAAACGATTCCTGTAACCTGGCTCGCGTTTCCAAACACCGCGATATTAACACGATCTCGTTAACTGCAAGCATAACACATTTTATGAATAGAATACATTTTCCCTATGCGTTTCCATTTCTTCACTTACCGGCAATGATTCGCGCGCTTTAACTGTTTGAATTATCGCCCGTTATGTGGCGGGCATTTTAAAATTCATGGTTTTCGTGTTTGCTGTTTTTTTTTTTTTTTTTTTTTATATTGGAGATTTTTATTGAGCTCCTTTTGTTAATTGTTTTCAGGGTGGATTTAGACTGCAAATCTTGGACGCCCTCGACAGGCCACTGGTTGATTTGACTCCCGTGACTAAGAGCAGCGAGTTCGTAGAAGATGACGCCACGTGAGTTGAGAAGAAATAGCTATTCTTTTGTATTGTCGGCGATTTATGGCGATGGTATAACAATAAATGAAATTCTCTCGACTTTCAGAGCACAGAATTACGCCGTGCAGTTACCACAAAATTTTACGTGCACCGACTGTACGATTCGGCTTCTACGAGAAGCCGAGGAGTGGGGAGCCAGTTACCGATTTTGGTCTTGCGCTGATATCGATGTAAGTGCCTCTATTTATAAATAAATTTAATACTCCAGCCATCGTAACTTTAAACTCGACCATTTTTCTTTGAAAATCAACAAATAAATTTTCTCGGAAACGAAGAGCTTCGATTGATTTTTTGTAGTGCAAAGAATAGTATACTAATATTCTGTGATTTGCGTTTTTAGATCGTCGATAGGAAGAGCTACAGAGAAGACTGCAGCGGTCACGGCCGATATCTCCTGGCTCGATGCAGATGCGATCGTCTGTATCACGGTACAAGGTGCGAATTTAAGGAGGAATGCCTGGACGACTCCGACTGCGGTATTCAGGGCACGTGCATCGACAATGGCGGCACGACCGCGCCCACCAAGCACTGCTACTGCAACACCGGCTGGTTCGGCCCTGGTTGCGCGAAGAGTAAGTTTCACCGAGCCGACAATTTGATGCATCGTCCAGGCGACTCGATCTGGAACGACTGGAAATACCTGCGCCGCGATTGCAGAGTCATTTGCACCAAATCGATCATCGTACCTTGACGTTTGTCCTTGTAAAGTCATACAGCGTTTACACAGCCGACGAGAAATTGCCATAGGGTGCCTTAACTTGGTCTTCTCTGAACCAAGCCAGACGGAAATTATATTTTTTAATCGAACCGATATGCAGTTAGTAACGCGGACCACTTATTTTGATTAGTACAAGGATCTCTGTGTTGAATGTTTCAAAATCTATTTTAATTTTTTTTTTGTAAAGTAGAAGTTCATCGACTATATTCAAACATTTTTAAGTTTGAAAATCTTTAAAGGCGTTCTGTTTATGTTGCGTCAAGTTCGTGAATGATTGCAGGGTCTCCAATCAAGACCATCGACGTGGGATTGGATTCGTACACGATGAAAAAGTTTTCGGACAGCTTCACGTTCTATTGGCGAGTACTGAAGGAGAGCAAAGAACTCGAGGGCGTGATGGTAGTGAACGGAACTAGCTGGGTCGGCGTTGGCTGGCGACCGAGCGACCTGACTCCGGCTTGCCGAGCTTTCCCCGATATCCAAGAAAAGCCGAAGGGAGAGCCGCTTCCACAGCCAGAGCCAAAAGCGGAACCGGAACCCGAATCCGAGCCGAAAGCGGAACCGAAGCCGGAGCCGGAGCCTGAACCCGAGCCCGAGAGCGGAACGCAGAGGTCTGGCACCAAGAGGAGATCAGCCAAAGCGCACGATCTAGCGTCCTTGGCTTCGACTCCAAGATCGGACGTCGACGTCACTGTGCAGACCAGCGTGACTTATCGGGTCAGCACGAAGCAAGGTAAAGGTTGCGTCATTTCAGTAATTTTTGCAATGCGAACGTTGCGTTTACAGTGGTGGTCGGAAGGAAATTTAAAACTCATATTTTCAGCAGAGGTATTTTAAGGGGAGAGCCTGATTTAACTAGCTGAAACTCGGGGCATTTTTCGGGAATTTTTTTTAAAGAAACTATTTAATCGATCTTTCTGAAACTTTCAGGATATTGTGTTGTCAGATTAAGGTAGATGAAAAAAAAAAATTTATTAAACAACAGCGGCAAATAACAGAGTTATACGGGCTTATGCCCACTCCGTTGGCGACGCAATTGTTCCGCGGCGGGCAACGTAGCGTCGACTGTATTCTTCTCAAACCAAAAATTCGACAATTTTTGTTTAGTTTATGAGTGCACGCACAAATCGTATAAATTTATAACTTAAAAGATGCAATATTGAACAAATCGCGGCCTCTTGAAAAAAAGTTCACTTTTTCCAACGAAATTTTACCTCAAATGGGCAAAAAGAATTATTTATTTAAACAATATCATTATACCAATAGCTAAGTTCTATGAAGAAAATGTTCAAAAATATCCGTGCACAAGGCCAAGTCGATCGATTGAATATTTTTAGAGTTACATTGTCCGCCAATTGTAAAACTATCGTTTCGAGAAAAACGCATTTAAGGGGACCTTCCGATCTAGAGCATTAAAAAAATAGGTGATATTTAGGAATTAATTAAAGGCAAACTACTATATGTAATTTTAATGCGACTTTTTGCATTGTATTGAGGATGTCTTAAATTATAGAAATATATTTTTTGTTTCATAATTAATTATTGCAGACGACCCTGGGGAATCGTTAAAGTCAAGGCGTCAAAAAATTGATCCAAATCGGTGGAACCTGTATCTCCAAAAGTTATTATCCGATTCGACTGAAACCTTTTTTATTTGGAAGATTATTCTTCTGGCTAGGGGGGGGGGGGGGGCTAGAAAAAATTACAAAAATGACATTTTTAGAAAATAACGATACTTCAAGTTTGAAATCACTTTTACCTGTATTTTTCGTCCTTTCAACGCCGTTGAAAATTATAAATTTTCTATTTTTCGTAATTTTTTCTAGCCCCCCCCCCCCCTAGCCAGAAGTAAATTCTTCAAAATAAAAAAGTTTCAGTTGAATCGGATAATAACTTTTTGAGATACAGGTCCCACCGTTTTGAGAACACTGTTTCGAGAAAAACGCGTTTAAAGTTTTACGTGAGCGCCGAGTGGCCGGTTGTTGCCCATGCATTTGCCGCTACTCAAATGCCTATGACTTTGAGAATTTTACGAATTTCGACAAATCCTTTTAAACACGTATTCCTAAATGGTCGAACATTCGAAAAATGAAATAAAAAAAAAAATCGACTTTTAGACCGGAAGGTCCCCTTAAAGTTTCCTGGTAATTTGGTGCTCCGTATCAAAACCGGTTACATCCGCTTGAATTTTTTGCATTTCATTTTGCGGCTTTGGGAATATATTATCGTGATGTTCAACTATTTATTTATGCAAAGAAAAATCGGTTTCTTCGCCCAGCTACACCAGGCTCCCCCTTAATTCAGTGCTGGGCTTATTAAGAACAATAATTCCAAAACCAGAGTTCATCTAGTTTTACAAATCGCAAGTTCTGTTAATTTTATGAAATTTTATGAAATCGATACATAACGTTAGTTTAAACTATTCATAACTTATTTTTATTACCATTCACAGTTTAAACTTTCTGTTAACCATTACTGTATGCGAAGTGAATTTATGGAGTTTTATGAATTAATTAAATTAGAAATTTTATCGTTACTGATTATATTAAGTGATGCACTTTGTGTTCGCATAGGGCGTAGGAAGAGGTCTCCAGAATCAGTGCCCCCCTCCAAAGACGGTATGTATTGGTACCTAACACAAGTAGAGATAAGAGACCCCCTTAACTTCCTGTAATTACATAGTAGCGACATGTAGTGTGCTTTCCAGTAAATAGTAGAGTATTTGGCGGCCCTCCTTCTCGTTCGAGACACTACGCACAAGGTGGTGGTTCGTAAGAGACTTAAGCAGTAGGTAGTTTGCACGACGATCGATGCTTTGTTGCACAGGGGAACCCGTCGCCGAGCCGAGCACTGTCGACAGCACCAACACCACGCCTGAACCCATATCAGAGCCGAAATCTGAACCAGAACCCACGTCCGAGCCTGAACCCAAGTCCGAGCCTGAACCCAAATCTGAACCGGAACCTGCTTCAAAAGCTACACCGAGGTCCCATTCAGAACCCATCCCCAAAGCTGCAACGAGGCTCCATTCAGAATCCCTGTCCAAAGCTGCAGCGAGATCCCATTCAGAACCCATTTCCAAAGCTGAACCTAGGTCACAGACAGAGCCAATTTCCAAGCCAGAACCGGTCTCTGCGCCTGAACCGGAGCCCAGCTCAGAGCCCGAGCCGAGATCTGAGCCAGAACCCAGCTCAGAACCCGAGCCGAAATCTGAGCCGGAGCCTAAATCCGAGCCGGAGCCTAAATCCGAGCCGGAGCCTAAATCCGAGCCGGAGCCTAAATCTGAGCCGGAGCCTAAATCCGAGCCAGAACCCAGTTCAGAAGCAGAGCCGAAATCTGAGCCAGAACCCAGTTCAGAACCAGAGCCAAAATCCGAGCCAGAGCCAAAGTCTGAACCGGAACCCACCTCCGAGCCAGAGCCAAAGTCTGAACCCACCTCGAAGCCAGAGCCAATTTCGGGCCCCAAGTCGAGCGCTACAAAAGGTAACGAGCTGACGCGGCGATTTCGACGCTTGTATCCTCGCGTACTAGATCCGATATGAACCGTAATTAAATCCATAAAAGACTCTATCCTTCCATCCACAAGTTTAAAAAAATCAAATGTTGTTTTGTACATTTTTAACTAAACGGTAGGACGTAATTTTGTTTACTAAATAAGTTAACAGTAGTGGTAATTGAATATCGTAGTCGACAATTAAACGAAACTTTAATGGTTCACAAAGTCAGAAATATCGGCGGTACAATATTTAGAACAGTAGATCCACCCGTAGCACGTAAGAAATAAGCATAAGTTACATTAACAGAACGTTTAAGTAATCAGTAGCGTTGGTACTAACACAATGTACAATCACACACGCCCGTATGGAGAAACGTAGATTATTGATAAGTGATTTGTATCAGCTTCCCTTGTCGCTTTCGCATAGTGTCCCAATAACGTTTGCGTGAATGACGGTGCAGCTGCACTTGCACCTCCTAAAACACTGCAGAGTATTTGTTACATATTCAAGTCCCGCCTACTGTTCACGTATTCTGTACAAAACTGTATTATTCCTGTACATCTACTACTGTATTATCGTAGAAAGTTGAAGTTCGCAATTTTAAGTCCCAGAATAGGGCCCATCTAACACTGATCATGCTCGAACGTCATCATATTTACCTTCAATGTTCAAGATTCAGTACAATCTTATATCGAAGAAGTAACCGTGCCTCGAGCTCGGCAGTCAGCGATCACTTAATCGCCTAATAGCTCGAGGCACGGTTCTTCATTGACAGGCTACTTTAATCCGACCTCGTGTTCTTCCTCATCGAAGCAATCCTGCCTGGACCAGGACACAAGTTCACGCCGAAGCACGACTTCAATCCAATGGACTGCACCGACATCATAATAGGGTCGGCGCGGGGTAATAGTCACAGGATCGGCGACTATTACACCAGGGACAGATCCACCCCCAGAAAGGACGAATATTGGGGTGGGAGAGACACCCTTACCGCAGCCATGGGCTTTGAACGCGACGGTGTCACCACTATACTCTTCCGTAGAAAATTAGCTGCGAACGAACCGACCGATCACGAAATCGTGGATGGTAATATGCAGGTGATATGGGCGAAGGGGCAAGAACCTGGGAAGTATGTTCACCACCCGCCGAGTGGGATCGAAAAGGCCAAGGTCAGCGTGAAGGACTTCTACAAGCCCGACGAGCTGAAGTATCATGGACATGGCTCGCAGAGGGGCGCTGTCACGATGAACTTCTTCGGTAAATCGATCATGTTTCCTGCCGTTTTTATTTTATGTGGAATTTAACTGCTAACGAGGAAAGATCCCGAACCCTAAGATTCAAAATATTCTGGAACTTTGTGAATCTGTGGGGAATTTCCTTCTGATTATAACGCAATTTTTGTTTGCTGCCCAAATTCACTCTAAGGGGGTATAATTGATCGCTGAAAATCCGGTTATTTTCCGATTTTGTGTTAACTCGTGAACTGTAAAATAATTTTTTACCAAATGATGGATCTAATTAAAAGAAGTAACTTTTGTCTTGAAACCTTTTTTCTATCTCTTAAGGTTCGCGAATTATAACACAAAATCGGAAAATAGCCGAATTTTCGGGGGTTAATTTGACCCCCCTCGAGTGTATTTGGGCAGCAAACAAAAATTGCGTTGTAATCAGTAGGAAATCCCCTATATATTCATAAAGTTTGTAAAGATTAGATTTTAATATTGATATGCAAGTCAAGGCCAACTTGTGGCGCTGAGGCTCATAAGTATTGCAGGAGGTGTGTAGAAATGCTGTTTTATTAGTAAAAGAATCATCAGTTTCAAGCGACCTTGTGTTTATTTCAGTATCAACTGAAATGATTTTGAATATTTTCAGAGGAAAAGAGAACGCAAGAAATGCGCAGTAACGGTAACACAACAATGCAGAATGGAAGTTGCAGTGGCGAGTGGCGTTATCCTCGGCAATGCTCCCCTGAAAATGGTACCTGCGAATACTCTATACAGTGGAAGTACAAGGGACGAAAGGTACTGTCTTAAAAGCACCGTTTTCTATATTTATAATTCAATATTTCAGAAATAAACGATTAATAATAATACTCTCGTAGGATGAATTATCGTTCGTCATCTCTACCACCAACACAAATGCTTGGACCGGTGTTGGATTCTCCGATGATGAGAAAATGGTATGTATCGAACATTCTTTCTGCCTTGAAATTCATTCAGTACAATACTCAAAGGATCGGTGAAATACTCACAGGATAACCCAGAATTGCGCGAAAATCCGGAGCATCCAATATCCTGATGCAAAAACACGTCGAAAAGTCCTTTACCGTTTTGGGATCCGAGGCTTGGTTCTCGAGATATTAACCATTGAATATTAATGGTGCAACTTCCGGGCCGCGCAGCTTAAAGCCGGAACGGCTGATTGTGAGCGCGGAGCAGTAGATGCAGACCCACGCACAGTAGAACCGACCGCGCTAACTCATTTTCACAGTCTGAACCAGCACGGTAGACTCTACTGATGTCTGTATCTACGCTTGCCTCCTGCGTGTGCGAGCCAGGGGCTCAGCGCTCAGCTGTTTCGGCTTTAAACCGCGCGGCCCGGAACATGCGCCGCTAATATCCAACTGTTAATATCTCGAGAACGAAGCCTCGGATCCCAAAACGGTAAAGGACTTTTCGATGTGTCCTTGCATCAGGATATTGCACGTTCCGGGTTGTTCCTCAATTCTGGGACAGCCTGTATGTATTCCGCAACAGAAGTTAGATTCCTTGAAATCGTTTATGACGAATTGCTTAAGGCCAATCTTCCTCTTTGTTATCAGTCGCAAACGGACGCAGTGTTGGGTTGGGTCGACGACAAGTCGGGACGAGCTTTTGTCATGGACACTTGGATCAGCGGATACAATGCCCCGCTTCTCGACCCCTCTCAAGATATTTCCAACACCGGTGGCAGCAAAGTGGATGGCGTAACGACTATAAAGTTCTCGAGGAAGCGGATAACAAAGGACAATAGGGATCTCTCCTTCACGGACGATCACTGCCTGTACATGATGTACCCGGTGAAGGGGGGCATTTTCAACGCTGTCAGCAAGAAAATACGCAAACACGACGCTGTGCCTATAGTCTCCTCCGAAAGGATATGCATAAAGTCCTGTGGCCTCGAAGGTTGGTCCTCTGTTCAGTGAAGCATAGTAACTTTATTATCGTACAGAAAATTTCTCCCTTAATTTCCGTCAATCTTTTTGCATATATTACATTGTATGCATATATTTAATTACAATTACATTCGATTCTTCGCGTTTCCAGAACTCGACGAGCTCACAACACCGGCGCCGCCAAGGCTGCACTACGACGTTGAAGTGAAGCTGGTGAACCTGGGCGACGGTTTCATGGCGCCCGCTCCGGGCAGCCCTGACTTTGAAGTTATATCAAACAGGATATCCGACAGCTTCGGTCCAGTTTTCGAGAAACTACCGGGTTACTACCAAATTCGCCTCAACAAACTGGAGAAGTGAGCTTTCATATACAGTATGCGGATATTCTGATTGGAGCAAATTGTTCAGTGTCCTAACTATTCGTGATTTCGCGCAGGGATGAGGAGCAGAACGGCGTTATCGCGCGCATGGATCTGATCTTGGACAAGAACGAAGTGAAGGGCAGATCGCTGAAGCCAATGGACACTAGCGCAGCCGCGGAGAAGGCGTTGAAAGAGGCTCTGGTTAATGGGAAAGTCGGCGCGCTTAGCGTCGATCCGCAGTACTTGGTCGTTAGAGCTCCTCGAGGTGTGTGAAAGGCAATCTTTACTACTTTACACTATTTACGTTTAATGAAATGCTCTTCCTTTCAAACAACGAGAGGAAGGCTATTTTATTACGACAAACGTAGCAAATGGAGTTCGTAAATAACTAGCCGTGAAAGTAATGTTAATGTATGTGATTAAGGCATCGATTAAATATTATCTACTTTTTTTGGTCACCAGTTAACGACCTGGGTGGAGGAGACACGGACGAAGAATCGTCGTTCACGTCGGACCTGTTCCTGGACGCGACGAAGCTGTACATCGTCGTTGGGTGCGTTGCTGCGTTACTGGCGCTCGCCTTGCTGCAAGCAAGCTGCACCCTCTACAGGTCTTCGAGGCGACGAGCGACGAAGGTACCACAGTCTGTCATTAAATACCCCTCTTCTTTTTATGTAACTTCTTCTCTTCGCTGTTTCTGCTCGTGTCCCGTAATTACCTCTCTCTCTTTCTCTTTGTACTGTGTGCGTCTAACTATTTTTTTTTACAACGGTCGTAGTGCTGTGTTGCGTGGTGCGTTCTAGAATAGTGCTGGTCCTCAGCCTTTGATCTATTCAGCCTATTGGGGACTCTAGTCCCCTTGCATCCTGTTATACGAATTATCTATTCCCTAGATGTTTCTGTACTATCGATACCTATGTTGTGTATCTTGAAGAGCAGCGCTCATACGAGGTGATGTGATACTCTTTAGAGTTTTTCGAAGCAAGGCGCTTTCTCTGAGAGTCCAAGCTCGTGTTTTCTTTAACGATACTCTTTTCTTGCGATTCGTAAATGAAAGAGATGTTTCTCAGTGATAAGCGCCCTGTTTCGCCGCAGTTTGAGACTCGAGCTGTAGAACTGTAGACGTGAACTGTAGGCCACCCGCAAACTCGACTCTCACCGCTCGCTCTTGTGAACCCGGAACGACCTTCTGCTTCGCTTGTGTTGCATGATCCGCGCTCTCCGCGACCATCACGGTAAAGAGGGTGTACTCGCTGCCTCTGGCTTCCTCCGACGCTCCCAACCCGATTCATCGCACGAACGCGACGCGCTACCATCAACAAAACGGCGATCACCATCACCACCACCACCATCACCATCACCACCATCTTCGGCATCATCATCAACACGCTCCGTACGAAATGCATCGCCCTAACCCCAGCTGGTAGAACTTGACGCTCGGTACACGGTCCCGGCTCGCTAATTATTACTACGTCGGTACCCTCGTTTGCTCACTAATCCAGGTATTTCTGTACTGGTTCTGTCTTGCTATCTACCTCTGTGTTTCTCGTTTGTCTTTCTTTTGACTCTTCTTGTAGCTTCTACCCTCCTCGGACGCGAGTAGGGACCCGCCTTCTCTTCATTCCGTGGCTCCTTGTGGTTTCATTTAGCTTTGTATCGCGCAGGCTGGTAAGTGTAAAGCTGGGTTTACACCTGACGAGTGACTAGGCGGAGTCGCTCGATATGCTACTCGGCCGAGTGAAAATCTTGGCCGATTTGCCCGTCGGATTACTCGGCCGAGTACTAGAATATGCGTTCAGACTCTGCGAGTGCACGGCTCAGTGGGCTCACATTATGCTAAGTTTATACATGAATGAGTGTTTGGCCGAGTGAGCTCACTCGGCCGAGCACTCGCCCAGTCTGAACGCATATTCTAGTACTCGGTCGAGCAATCCGACGGGCAAATCGGCCGAGATTTTCACTCGGCCGAGTCACTCGTCAAGTGTAAACCCAGCTTAACTGGAAGCGTGACCAGACGAAGGTGATGCATTTTGTAGGGGACCGTGGAAGACACTCTCCCAACAACTTTTATAGTTTGCCAGTTGTATTCTATAGTGATTGTAGATAGGGCTGGGACTATTCGAATAATTTAATATTCGAATATTTCACAAGTATTCGGATGCTACGAATAAACTTCGAATATTTGAGTATTCGAATGTTATTATTCGAATATTTAAGTATTCGAATACTACTCGAATATTTCAGTATTCGAATATGTACTACTCGAATATTTCAGTATTCGAATATGTACTATTCGAATAGTATGGTGTGAATTATAAATCAAGTTATTAGCTTACAAGATTTCACCCTGACCAACTAACGAACTTACAACTGAAACTAAATAAAAGCTTGTAAAAAAATGAACCTAAAGAACTTGTGATTTATAATTCACACCATACTATTCAAATACATCAGTATTCGAATACTTAAATATTCGAATAGTATTCGAATACTTGGATATTCGAATAGTATTCGAATACTTAAATATTCGAATAGCATTAGAATACTGAAATATTCGAATAGCTTTCGAATACTTAAATATTCGAATAGCATTCGAATACTTAAATATTCGAATAGTATTCGAATAGTCCTCGAATACTTGGATATTCGAATAATATTCGCCAAATAATTGAGCAACTGAAGTATTCGAATATTCGAATACCGAAAAATTCGACAAATAGTCCCAGCCCTAATTGTAGACAGTGGAGGCCTTTTAAAGTCGAATTCGAATAACAACATGGCCCCCTACAAACCTACCACCTTCTTCATTCGCCATGAAGCTGCAGAAATGATTCCAGTCACGCATATCACTCTGCGCAAGATACTAAACGACTCAGAATTACCACTCCCTGAACGTCTAAACTCATACCCCCTGAACCCGTACCAAAGGAAGCAGAACAAACCTTACGTTTCCCCAATATCCGAACACAAAAAGTCGATCCCCAAAATAGTTCACCTTCAGCATTGAATAATTTTCCAGTACTAGTACCACCAATACCGCAACTAGCTCGTCTATAGCAGCACCATTAACTGATTCCAGGACCGCCTGATCGCCAGCAACGCGTGGAAAGACTACGCCTCGGGTGCCAACACGAACTTCGCCTTCGAGGCTTTCGAAACAGAGGAGAAGGCACCTCCGCCGCCCGTCTCCAGCCTACCCCGTCACCGAGAGATGACCAGCAACGGTCTCACTGGCACCGACACGGTAGAAGGCCCCAACAGACCGATGGGGCCGAGGGCGACGTACAGTCTGCCGCGCGCGCCAGGCACGAGGCACACAGCACCCATCCAGCCTGGTTACTACACCCAGGACCGCAGGGATCACTACCAGCGATCAAAGAACAACGCGCACAACCCGTCGAGCGGCGTGTCGACGCAGCCAAATCAGCCGGACTTCTACTTCATGCCCAGCCAGAGGAAATACAGCGGCGAGGTGGTGCGCGTGTACGTGGACTACGGGAGCCAACCGCAGAAGTAGCTGTCCGGCAGGAAGCCAGGCGACACCGCTGGCAGAAACATACCCGTCGAGTGCTCCGTGCCTGGCTCACCCCTCTGCTACCTTCGGTCAAATCCACCCTGGCGGGACGATTTACCCCTCGCTTCAGTGAAGCGACCCTGTACATAAACGGTGTTTAGTGGACCTGGAGAAAGAAAGACTTCTCGAAACGAGGATCCACCCGCGAATCACACCCCTCCGGTGCTTCCTTCTCCGTTGGATCGTTCTTTTCTCCCTTTCTCCGTCGAGCGTCGAACCGGGCGAGGAACCCATTTCTCCCTCGCCCTCGTTCCGTTACGAATGTAAGTAGCAGAAGTGGCGCTTACGACCAAAGAAGTTACCGTTAAGGCGCGCCCGACGCGCGGCTCTGTACAAAAGCGCGCGAGCACAGCACGATGATGATTCACTGTGAAGTATCGACGCCCGTCCACCAAGCGGTATTCACTGTACTTACGAGCAACCCGTGGACGTTTGAGCAATAAAACGTTTGTACATTCTCTTTTTAATCGAACGCACGCCCCCCTTTCTGCTCAAATTCACTCGTACGAGAGGTGTCCCCAACAGTCCTGTCCGAGGCTGGCTCCACGGGGATACAGTTCCTACCCATTTGGTCTTAATTGTCCTAATCAAAGGCTGACGCGCGAATCTGGATCCATAAATGTATGCCTTCCGAATTACAATCACTGGAAGGTGCACATTGGTGGAAATAATCAGTGTAACGTTTGTTCTTCTTGGTAAAGATTGGCCTGACGTTTCACGAATATTCGGAGTTTGTAGGGCTAATAAAGACTCGGTACGAGGGAGAGACAAAATCGGATAGACGTTGGACAGGACTGATTTAGAGAAACGAAGAAGAAAGATACACTTTGCTTCGTTTCTCGTGCAATAGTTACGACGGTGTTCTTTTATCTGCGTTCGGATATTTATCAAAATACCACTGACGAGTTCGGTGGTGCGGGTCTGCTCGGGCAGAGCTCTCTCCAACGCAATCGAGGATCCTCCAAAACGAAAGCAAGCAAGTGTAATACGGTATCGCTGAAGAGCCTTTCATTCGTGGAAGGAATCCGATTCGTCGCGTTTCGGCGGCTATTAAACAGAGCGGAACGATGAGAAAACGAAAATGAATCGAAAACTGCGAATTCTCATGGCTGTAATTGTCCTATTAATGTCAACAACAGTGCGCTGAATAACGAATAATAATTGCGGCAACACTAGAAACAATGGTGTCGAAGTAGACGCAGCAAAACGAGCACCCGCAACAAGATAGAACGAAACTGCACTGAGTTACCTAAATTCTTTTTATACTAGCCGTTAATAATGGATAATAATAATAGTAATAATAATAATAATCGTAATAATAATAAGAAATAGTGTTTTGTAATACTTACAATGACGATTACCGTCGGTTATAGACGACGATCGTGTTGGTACGGATTATAAATTATTACAATAGTGGTAAAATTAACGATAATACTTGTAATAATCATAATAACGATAGTAGCAGCAGTAGTAACGATGGCAATAATATTACAGTATTAATATTACATCATTAACGTCGTTAACAACGGCGTCGCGCGCAAAACCATGACTTCCGACGTGTTTCTTCCCCTCCGTGACCGATGGAATATTTAAGATCATACCGTAATAGTAATTAATAGTACAATAATAATATAATTATAATAAGGCGACGCCACCAGGTAAGCTTTTTTTTTCCTCTTTCTTTCTTTTAAATACCTCCGAAATGTCTTGTTCTCTGTGTGTCTGTCCCTCTGTGTGTATGTTCGGAAGCCAATTATAGCACGCATTGCCTCTCTTGATCCTATTGTATTACGTAACTAGTCTCGAGCACATATTTTCCGTTCCTACCGTAAAATCTTCGTCTTCTTCGGTCACACGCGCGAAGTATGAGAAACAGGGGTCCTACACGCTCTGAATCGGGCCAGCGTACCCGCCAAGGCCGAGGGTGGAAGGGGGCCGGAAACCGAATCTTCTTTGGGATTGCGAGAACGTAAGTCGGACAAATGCGCCCCGAACATGGGTGCACAGAGTTGGCCCACTTATTCCGAACGATTTAAGTACCTCTGCTGCGTTTGGCGATGCGGGAGGAGCATTGCCGAAGAAACAGTCGCTTCGAGGGAGGAGGCAAGTATGGCGGTAGAAAAGAGTTGCGTCGGAAGGTTCGAAACGTGGCGGAGCAGAAGTGTGTGAGAGGCGAAGAAGGAAAGATGGACACGATACGAATTTGTGGCGACGTGAATTTAATTTGTAAATGGGCAGTCGACGCTAGTTTCAAAGTGTATTGACAAACATTAAAGTTGAATAGAAGCGAAGTAGAAGAGTACATCGTGCGTTAACATTAGACTTTTCTCGCTAAACGTCGCTCGAAGTCTGTCGTTGGCTTCGAAATCTTAAAAGAAAATTACCTTTCTCTATCGTAATTGTCCTCTCGAACCGAGTGCCTTTTCTTCGAGGATATTTTCTCCCATGGTCAAAGTGAAGTTCGAGTTAAGTGGGACACCCTATACGCACAGTTATTCAACCCTCTCGACACTCAGCACGCACCGTGTGCGGAATTCGTGATCCATACACAGCCACGCGTGTCCACCGAACGCCGAAGAGCGTTCTCCGCACGGGACTCAACGATTTCGCCGCTTCCAAGCGTGCGCAGTATCCAAAGGGTTCGATCGTGATGATAATAGAAACGAATTCTCGGCACGCTCGTGTAGTACAACGTCGTTTTTGGCGGGTATGCTGCTCCACCGGTGTTTTTTCTTCTCGTCGCTACCGCATGCTTTCATTCGAAGCGCATGCAAGCATGCATGAACGCGCGCGCGCACACACACTTGAAACCTTCTTTCTTTCTCTCTCTCTCTCTCTCGCCCTTCCCTCCTCCTCTATACTCAATTCCTTCCGTTTTAATTATTACCCTACTCTTTCCTCGCTCACACTTATCGCCGACTCATACAACATGTATAATTTTAGATCAGCAGCACAAAATCTCAAAACTTCCGTTCGATCAAAGCAGTGTAGTCGAGAGTACGGACAGGCGAACATCTGATAAATGGAGTGAACACGATAGTAAGGCTTAATTTAATTTGTTAGTAAATCGTAATTAACCGGCGCACGTGCGCGCTGTATTCTCTGTGCACAGACGACGAGCCTGGTTCTCTCCACGCGCAGGTGGTGCACTCGAACGGCCAGCTCTTTCCTCTATCGCTCACACTCGAGTTTTTCTATATTTCGCTTTGTTTATATCTCTCTCTCTCTCTCGCTCTCTCTCTCTCTCTCTCTCTCTCACTCTCTTCCTCTCTCTCTCTCTCTTTTTTAATTCGTTTCCTTGAACGATGTCTTTCTCGTTTTCGGAACTTTTTACCCATCTCTCCCTTTCTGTACAGCTATCATCTATTGTCACTCCGGCCAGATGCCACACGATCGTTCTCCCCCATATCCGTTCTGCTATCCTGCATCGCTCTCATTCGTCCGCCGCTTTATTCTTCGCCGCTTCACTTTCTCTGCCGGACGTCGGAATCCTTGTTGGGCGTTGGCTTGCTGCGAAAGAGAACAGAAACATTAGGAACGGCACGTAACGTAGGTGCACCAAGCAAGAATGACGCCTCTGGCGCGCTTGTCTGAATGAAAAATAGAAAACTGGATAGAAATCTACTGAAACTTTTCATTCTATTCTGAACGAATTCCACTTACGCCCAAATCGCCAATAACTTTCATTATGGAATTTCAAAGTCGATTTTCTCGAAAATGAAGCGAGGTATGGAAAAAAGTTACTCTTCCTTTTTGACTTCTAGCGAGTAAATAAGTCGAGACAAAGGAATACAATTTTTTGATATTGCGCTTCATTTTCGAGAAAATCGACTTTGAAATTCTTGACGATGCGTCCAGTCGCGTACAAGGAAACCCACCCTAATGAAAGTCACGGGGGATTTGGGTGTAAGTGGAATTCCCCCACTGCATTCCACTTTGGAGTAGACCGGTTCCGCGCAGGGATACACTGTTGATTGGTAGGAAACCGGTGGGGCAATGTGCTATGACCAATCGCGAAAGTGCTACGACCAATCGCGTTTGTCAGATTCGTGGGAGCTGCGAGGATCGGTCGCAAATCGGTAGGGGCGTAGGTCTACTCTTATATGGAATGGAGTTTACAAAGGAACATCCCGGACCCGGAAATTCAAAAAATTCTGAAACTTTGTGAATATGTAGAGAATTTCCTCCTGATTACAACGCAATTTTTGTTTGCTGCCCAAATTCACTCTACGGGGGTGTAATTGACCCCTGGAAACCCTATTATTTTCCGACTTTGTGTTATAACTCGTGAACTGTAAAATAATTTCTTTACCAAATGATAAATCTAATTAAAAGAAGTAACTTTTGTCTTGAAACTTTTTTTCTATCTCTTACAGTTCGCGAGTTATAACACAAAATCGGAAAATAGCCGAATATCCAGGGGTGAATTAATTTCGCCCCCTTTGAGTGAATTTGGGCAGCAAACAAAAATTGCGTTGTAATCAGTAGGAAATCCCCCTACACATTCACAAAGTTTCAGAATTTTTTGAATTTCCGGGTTCGGGGATCTTCCCTTGTTAGTCAACTACTCCCACAAAATTCGCGCTGCGAACTGAATGCTCCGCCCACTTTTCCATCTTACGTATGCGCATGCGCATTAGAGACGTCAATACTGCTCGCTGCCAGTGTATCTGCACGTGCACACCACGTTATAAGGACAATCAAGCTGAGGAGTTGTTTCATTTAAGGAGGATAGAAGAGTACTTGGGAGATCAAGGAGTCACGCTAGACAGCCGGTTTCTCGAATTCCACGCGACTGTCGCCTGGGGTGGCGCCAATAAAGCTGAAAACGACGGCACGTCTTCAGAGGGAACGATTTAAAGCAATAGCGGGAAAGACTCAACCGCGCCGGTGCGGACGATCGGCGTAATAGTTTGGGCAGGGAACGCAACTGGATGGCCGTGTGACCTGGGAACTCTGGCGTTGGCGGTGTTACAGGAGGGTCGACTGGAAGTTGGGACGGTGGGAGGGGTCCGCGCAGGGGAATGTAGTATTCCATTCTGCTGTTCTTCGGGTTCTCGTAACCGTCTACCTCTCTATATGTGCAGCGATCAGTAATTTGCAATGCCAAAATCATGATGCATGTTTTATCAACTTTTGCGCCCTTAGTGAGATACAGAACTACATCCAGTTCTTACGGGGGAGCGCCACTGCGACGGCCGGAAAGGTAAACCATTTTTAAGAATTTCTTTTTTATAGATATAAAATATATCTATATTTCGGTGGCCCAGATATTTTTGTTCCGAATACAATTATATTTTATTATATAAATAAAACATTAAATAAGCCATTTTTAAGAATTTTTTTTCTACCTTTATTATCTACCTTTAGTACGCTGTCTTAAGAGACTATACCAACAAAAAAAAAAATAGAAAAAGATCCATAAATTTTGAAATATGAATTAATCTTCTAGACCCCCCACTCGAGCTGGTCGAATGTGTAAATATGGAGCAGCAGGTCCGAAATTAAATTAAATTTTTTTTTATAAACTATATGAGTGCAGTTTCCGTTGTGCGTTCCGATTTCTTAAACAAATTATTTTGGTAAAATTGGTGCGCTTTAGAAAAAAAGTTTCGAAAATCCGCGAATAATATGGACAGTTTTTCGAGCGTATTTCAAAAAGGTTGTTATCAATCCAAAAATCCGTACCCACAACGGAAACTACACACATATAGTTTATAAAAAAAAATATGAAATTTGATTACGGACCTGCTGTTCCATAGTTACACATTCGATCAGCTCACGTGGAGGGTCTAGAAGATTAATTAATATATTCAAATTTATGGATGTTTTTCTATTTATTTTTTTGTATAACCTCTTAAGACAGCGCACTAAAGATAGGTAAAAAAAAATTTCTATGAAAACTGTAAATTATTCCTGAAAAAAATTCTTAAAAACGCCTTACATTTCCGGCAGTCACGGTGGCGTTCCCCCTTAAGGGGACCTCCCGGTCTAAAAGTCGATTTTTTTTATTTCATTTTTCGAATGCTCAACCTTTCAGGAATCCGTGTTTAAAATGATTTGTTGAAATTCGTAAAATTCCCAAAGTTATAGGCATTTGAGTAGCGGCAAATGCATGGGCAACAACCGGCGGCCACTCGGCGCCCACGTAAAACTTTAAACGCATTTTTCTCGAAACAGTGTTTTCAAAACGGTGGGATCTGTATCTCCAAAAGTTATTATCCGATTCGACTGAAACTGTTTTATTTTAAAGAATATACTCCTGGCTAGGGGGGAAACCAGAAAAATTACAAAAAATTGAAAATTTATAATTTTCAAAGGCGTTGAAAGGATGAAAAATATAGGGAAAAAGTGATTTCCAACTTCAAGTGTCGTTATTTTCTAAAGAAATGTCATTTTTGTAATTTTTCTGGTTTCCCCCCTAGCCAGAAGTATATTCTTCAAAATAAAAAAAGTTTCAGTCGAATCGGATGATAACTTTTGGAGATACAGGTCCCACCGATTTGGATAAATTTTTTGACGCCTCGAATTTAACGACTCCCCAGTGCCATCTGCAATGATTAATTATAAAACAAAAAATATATTTCTATAATTTAAGCCATCCTTAATACAATGCAAAAAGTCGAACTAAATTATATATAGTAGTTTTCCTCTAATTAATTCCTAAAGATCACCTACTATTTTTTTGGGGCTCTAGACCGGAAGGTCCCCTTAATTAGAATCCGACCAGTATTTACGGACAAACCCGGAGCGCAAAATGTTGGGTCGTTAACTAAACTTTGGTTAAACATCTTGGAAGAAAGGGGGGGGTGCATCGGTAACCAGGAGATACGTACGTGTCAGGGCTCTGATCAGTGTCTGATTCCTCGAGCTCAGCCTTGTTCCGTTTCTTCTCGTACACTAGGATGATGGCGCACAGAATGATGACCTCCGCGCAAATGCCTAGGAAGGGCCAGAGCGCGGCGAGCTTGTCTTTGACCCTGAGGAATGTGTGGGCCTCCGCTACGTGATTCTCGGTGGTGTCGGACCAGTTGTAGGACACCCTGCAGAATATGTTGCCGCGGTCGTTCATCGTGATGTTCTCGACGGTCAGGACGGTGCCGTAGATGCCGTGCTCTTGGTCGCGGCTGAGCTTGACGCGGCCCATGCTGCGCGTGTAGTTCTGGTTCCCGAACGTCCAGGACACCTTGATGCCGGGACTCTGCCTGCCAGCGCACACTAAATGCAGCTTCTCGCCCTCCACCACGCCGATCGAGTCGACCAGCTTCGCCGTGGGTCTCGCTGCAATTAACGATCAAACTACTCAATGGAACTCCAGGCTGTTGGACGCCGTTGCTGAAGTGAAACCGTCGCGGGACTCTGCCCTTTACGAGAGGCAGCGGGTCAAGGTGGATACTCACGTACGATCCTATACTCTGTGGAGGAATTTGACCCCTTGCAGCTGTAATTCCCCAACAAGGTGTCGTTGCTCTTGAGCAGCTCCAGGGTGCCCGTTACGTTGTCTATCTTTATGGCGTCATTGTGCTCGGCCAGGGCTACCTGCACCGAGACGTTCTCCTTCAGCCATTGCGTCTTCTCGCCAGCACTCTTGTTCTCGCATTCCAGCACCAGAGGAGTGTCCATGGGCGTCAGCACCCTAAACTTGATATCTGTCACAGAGAATAAGTTTTATTACCGTTGTAAAGGGTTGTTTCTGTCGTAGCAGGGAATGTCGCTTGGCTTCAAAGCAGCATGGGTTTTTTATTTAAGCTTCTTTAGGACGAAGGTAAAGTATATTGGGTTCAAGCTTGCGTTCAGTGGTGTCTGCTGCCTTCAGCTTACTTTCAAGATTACTCGAAGAAAGTAGACATCTAAAATGGCGTCAAAAAAGGTGGTCTGTCTCCTTCGTTATTCCAGAAAATATCGTATTTCTCATGGATTTCTAAGAATTTAGTAATCTTGTCATTGCTCCACCTTTTCCAAGACAATAGGCAGTCAAACTTACTTCAAGTGACTTAAGGGGGTAGTGGACTATTGGATACGTAAAATCGTTAGTTTCTTTGGCGGTAAATTACTTTGATACCAAACAATAGTTATAGTCGTGCTTTTGACAATCTATTGTGTGCACGTTTGCGAGTATTTACAAAAAAAAAATCGTCGGAATGTATAAAATTATCGAAGTTATTAATCGTTGAAGATAGTCCTCTATGGCGCGCCGCTGCAGGTGGTGTACATCGATTCAGGTGAACCAATCATCTGACAGCAAAATGCTTTAAAGTGATTATTCTATACACAAATATCTACAGTGTGGAAATTTGCTGATGAATTTGAACAAAAATTGTGGAAGTTACACACGAATCAATTTTTTCCCACATTTTTACGGAAAAAAATCGTCTTTAATCAGTTATAAAATGTTTTACAAACATCCAATGTTGATGCCGAATTTCTGCACGATAGAGAATGGAGTTCTACAGCTTCAGTTAAAATTTTAAGCGAAAATATTCATTGATTCAAGAGTTATGATGTACACCGTTTCTGAAAATGGTGTTTCGAGAAAACCAACTCAATTACGATTGCTGCTATACCTTCGACAATTATTTGAATTTCTTCGTGAAATTTTGTTTAAAATTTTCATAAAGATCCGAATTGTAAGGGTGTTTTCGGGAATTTATTTCAACCAAACAACGCAAGTAAATCAATGTATTGCTTAGTACAGTTAATAATGTACATATCAAAGGGTAAGCGCTTGACACCGCTTCACGGAAAACACTATATCTCCGTCAATTTTGCGACTTTTTTCATAAAATTTGGAGAGAGCATTCTTGAAACGTACGTCTTTAAGAAATGTGAAGAAGAAAAAATCGATTTTTCCGGTTTTTTACAGTGGTCTGCCCCCTTAAGTTCACACTTGTTACGTACGTTTACATTAGTCGAGTTGTATTTCAAGGCAAATAAACTTTGAAAAACTCTGCCTACTTCGCTTCAAACTTGAAAGAAACTTGAAAGAAGCTTGAAAGGAAATTTCAAGTCGATTGAATACAGTTATTAGTCAATTGAACCAGTGTTCACATTTGCAAAGTAGTTTCAAGTTACTTGAATTCACACGACTTCAAGTCAAGTTATAAGTCGAAGTTACACCTACGGAATTGAGCCCATATATTGTCAGAATCCTTATTAGAACTGATAACATGACAAGATATGCAAATGTGCTTCGCTTATTAGCAAGGAATTTTCGTTAATGACCCATCTTTCAGACGTCCGCTTCTTGAGCTGCCGTTATGTAACATATTTTTCGAAATTCGTGAAGCGTCTATTCAAGACTCTGCCTTATCTGTTAATAACGCACTTATCAGAGAAATCCAGATCGCTGTTATCTCCAACGCGTAAGAAAAGCAATATAGGGATCGATTTATCACCTTCGTGGAATAAAATGCAAACACCGTCGCGCTTCTATTTTATGTACTGATAAACTCAGAATGCCTCGTAATTTACAGTGCCTGCTTAGCTGCGTTATAATTGTCTAATAGACAACTTCCATATAAAATTAACGACTAAGGAAAATCAAACGAGATACCTGCTGCCAGTCAATTCCACTTCTGTTAAAAAAATCTTCTGCTTATTTACGGCTATAGACACCGGGCCCATTCATCGTCAGCTTTGTTTGCCAAGCATTACTTCCACGAATTTCGAAAGAGTTTTTAAATTCTCTACCAAATCGCTGAGCGAGCTGGGTTGTGCAACCCTCCTACCATTCGAGCGTTTCAAAAAGCAGAGATATACTTAATGATTCTACTCATTCATCGAACAATCTTGAACTTTGAGGAGTTAATTTCGAACGCGACTTATAATTACATTACTTAATAATTCTGAACGCAGGACGAGGAAACAAGCATCCTCAAGGCTCCCGCGAAGCTCGAGCGTTCTCCTGCCTCAGAATAAACACATTCCTCGTCGATAAGAGTCGCGAGCAAACAGCAGCTCTGTTATAAAGGACAAGCTGGGGACTGCAGCGCGAATTACATCACGCAGAAGACGCTTTTCCGTGTTTTCAACGCGCAGAGGCGTCTCTTCCTGGCGAGGAATGATTTAAAATGCCTTTGTTTAGGTGGGAGCGCTGAGTGCACAAAACGAAACTCTGCAAACAATTATCTGGCTCGTGTGGCACAGTTGCTACGCCACGGCGTTGGCACAGGACAAAAGTTAATCAAGATTAATTGCCATTCATACTCGCCTAACTAGATAACCGCCCCAGCTGGAAAATCGTGCGTCATTGTTAGCGAAATAATTGTTTAGAGCAACAGCGCGGCGTTCTACGTTACCGGTAGAATTGTGGCCCACCATTATTGCATAGAATGTAGGTATCAGGATAATTCTTAGGGGAGATTCAATCGCATATGCAAGCAATAAGCGGCGAAGTAAGTGAATGTCGGTTTAACTGCGCGAAGAAGAGTTCAGTCTCGGTGAACTTTAACTTCATCGTGATGGACAGATGAAACGTCGGGGCGTGGGTCACTTGGAGACAAGGAAATCAATGAGAGATGATCGATATCCAGTGCTTTCTAGCATAGTACTCAAACCTAGCGTAACGAAGACACTTGAAACTTGTGCAAACGTTAAAAGATACCAATACAGTTCGGTTAAGGAGGAACACCACAGTGACGGCCGGAAAAGTGAGCCATTTTTAAGAATTTTCTTTCAGTACTAATTTACAGTTTTCATAGAAAATTTTTATTACCTACATTTAGTACGTTGTTTTAAGAGTTTATACAAAAAAAATAAATAGAAAAACATCCATAAATTTGAATATATTAATTAATCTTCTAGACCCTCCACGCGAGCTGGTCGAATGTGTAACTATGGAACAGCTAGTCCGAAATCAAATTTCATTTTTTTTTATAAACTATATGAGTGTAGTTTCCGTTGTGCGTACGGATTTTTTTTATCGAAAACAAACTTTTTGAAATACCCTCGAAAAACTGTCCATCTTATTCGCGGATTTTCGAAACTTTTCTTCGTAAGCGCACTATTTTTACAAAAATAATTTGTTTAAGAAATCGGTACGCACAACGGAAACTACACTCATATAGTTTATAAAAAAAAAAGAAACTTGATTTTGGACCTGCTGTTCCATAGTTACACATTCGACCACCTCGAGTGCGGGGATGTAGAAGATTAATTAATATATAAAAATTTATGGATCTATTAAAAGATTTGAGAGTTATAAGCGATGACCGGGATGTCCTTTTTTTTTGCGGTGACCATCGTAGCTCGTAGCAGAATCATCCGAAATGAAAAATTCGAAAGGCTTTAGATAGAGTATGAAATTATCTAGGTGCTATCGGAGGGATTTCTTTTTTTCTTCTTAGTTTTTTTTTACAGGCCAAGAAAGGAACTACTTTTTTGTTGAAAATCGATGGTTCAGCTTTGCAGCGCCGCCATTTTGTCTCATAATAATTTTTCCAAAATCGGGCCCAATAGCGCCTAGATAATTTCATACTCTGTCTAAAGCCTTTCGAATTTTTCATTTCGGATGATTCTGCTACGAGCTACGATGGTCACCGCAAAAAAAAAAGTACATCCCGGTCATCGCTTATAACTCTCAAATCTTTTAATATTCTTTAACGCAAAAAATACTGAACTGTCCTTTAGATGTACTCTTAACAATAGACGAATAGTTATTAATAAAAGTGTAACGGTTTTTCTAGAAAAAAATCCCAAAGAAGCGCATTGTTTCGACCGCTCTAGGTAGGCGTCCCCCCCCCCCCCTTAAGGGGGTATACCCGTTTGAACCCTCGGAAAATGTATACATTTTGTGGATTTTTTTACAAGTCAACGGTTTGATGCAGATTTCCCGTTTTTTAACTATGTTTACATAGTATTATGAACTACTTATAAAAAAAGTTTCAGTTAAAAACTATTGTTTTTCGGAAGTTACGGATACATGTCCGAAAGTCTCTCGATTTTAGACGGCTAAACGGTGGCCCTAAAAACTCGTGCTACGTTCAACCAATTTACTTCAAATTTTGCATGCACAATCATAATAAGATTCCACATCGCGCAACGAAGGCGATTTTGAAAATTTTGAAAAATAAAGAAATGGTGAGAGATCAAAGGTAAAATTACATTTTTCTAAGAGAAAAGGCCATCTTTTTTCTTTATAAATAATAAACGGGGAATCGGAATAGAAAAAGCCTTCGTTGCGCGATGTGGAATCTTATTATGATTGTGCATGCAAAATTTGAAGTAAATTGGTTGAACGTAGCACGAGTTTTTAGGGCCACCGTTTAGCCGTCTAAAATCGAGAGACTTTCGGACATGTATCCGTAACTTCCGAAAAACAATAGTTTTTTAACTGAAACTTTTTTTATAAGTAGTTCATAATACTATGTAAACATAGTTAAAAAACGGGAAATCTGCATCAAACCGTTGACTTGTAAAAAAATCCACAAAATGTATACATTTTCCGAGGGTTCAAACGGGTATACCCCCTTAAGGGGTTAGGACACAGTAACGAGCCAAGAAAGCGGACGATTTTTAGACAACGATCATAAGAAAAGTAAACAATCGATTAATATAAGGTTTTGTGTTTTAGTTCACTATATTATGAACTATAAGGAAAGCATATAATATTTACAAAATAGCATTTGTACGCCGTGCAATGTCTCCATTCAAAATGTCCATTTTTTTTCGGATGGCCAACTGGTGGGCCGGATTCCGGCAAATCGGATGAACTGTCAGAAAAACCCCAAAAACGTCATAAACTATAATATATTTCAAATAAAATGATTGAAAATTTTTTCGACCGAAAATTTAAAAAAAAAAACTTTTTAAAGAAATTATAAATGTTATCGGCGCACTGGGTTTTTTTTATAATATATTTCCTAGGCATTGACGATCCAACATTTAAAAATTTTTAATTATTGTGCAAAATATAAACAAAAAGATCACACACTTTTGTCGAAATTTGATCACTATTTTTCAAACATCGAGCATTTTGTCAATTTTCGCAAAAATTGAAATGTTGGATCGTCAGTGCCTAGGAAATACATTATAGTTTATGACATTTTTGTGCTTTTTGTTACAGTTGGCCATCCGGAAAAAAAGGACATTTTAAATGAAGACATTGCACACTGTACAATTGCTATTTTGTAATAATTATATGCTTTTCTTATAGTTCATAATATAGTGAACTAAAACACAAAACCTTATATTAATCGAATGTTTACTCTTCTTATTATCGTCGTCTAAAAATCGTCTGCTTTCTTGGCCAGTTACTGTGTCCTAACCCCTTAAAGTCAGTGGCGAATTTAACGGGCTGGCCGATAAGCAACTGCCGCCTGGGCCTATGTCCAGAAGGCCCACCCAGGCCCCCACCATAAAAGAAAATAATTATTTTATCCAAATACCATATTTCCCTGCACTGCTACATTTAGCCCGTTTCGAGTAAACTACCCCTCCATTTTCCCGAAAAAGTGGACCTCTCTGAGCGTTTTCCTTAAATCCGCCACTGGTTAAAGTGCTCAACAAGCTTTTCCCCAATCCTCTCAAAGCAACCTTCAAGTATTTCTTGCCAAAGGAAATCTCAGCCAGTGGGACTACCAACATCCCACAGAACATATGAATAGTCTGAAATCACAGAGTTTATGCACCAAGGGAACGCATTCTTTCCCTCCCCAAGATAATCCACGAAACTCTTCCGACTATTCTCGGTCCCCTGCTCCAAGCTCCCCATAGATGCTCACTCCACCCCTATCCAGAATTTTACACATTCCAATCATCCAACTCCAGCTCCAGGCCCTGTGATTTCAGACTCTTCCATGCCGGCAGCGTTCTCCGGTGCCAAGTCTCGCCGTGCAAGGGAACACGAGCAACAATATTCATCGCCCCGCGTCTACGTACAGAAACATTGTTATGCAGGGTACACAGAGGGCATCGCCAGGCATGCGTCGAGCAGAGTAGCAAGCAGATTAATGGGTCTGTAGAGTGGTGGTAAGTGAAAGAGGGGTTGTAGGGCATACGAACCGAAGTATATCCAGAGAGGGAAGACATCGCTGCTGTCGGTGCACTTGTAGTCGCCGTTGTGGGTATCCGTGGCGTGCATCGCCCGCAGCGTGCTGATCCCCGCGGCCATCGTCGTGTTCACGGACAGCTCGCCGCTAGACAGCTGCGGCTCGAGCGACTGCCCGTTCCTGGTCCATCTGATCACATCGTCCGACTTCAGGCCGCTGCACATGATCATCCAGGGCTGGCCCTCGTGCACGACCGACGCCCCCGTGTAGGTTACTTTACCGGGAAGAACATACGAGCACACGTCAAGAGGCATACCACGGAGATGGGGTCTGAGATTGGGTCGGCCGGCCTCCGAAGGGGACGGGGCTACAGCATGCACCATTTCTTCTGGGTGCGACACCAGGGCAGAGGGGCGTGGCAGTACGTGGAGGCGTCCTCACAGGACTTGGCGATCGTTTCGCGAGGGGGGGGTTCGCTGGAAGCATGTTCCCAAGACGATGTTGGCGATTGCGGGATACGAATGATACTATATGTATGTTATGTACAGTGGCGGACGAAAGGAAGTTTGCAACTTTTAAAGTCGCGTAACTTTTATCAAATTAATCCAAACGAGTTGAGTTTTCTTGAGAAGCTACAAGGATTAGTTTGCTAAATGACGTGTTTCGTCGTTTTGAAAAATAATGTAGTTGGTTGGAAGAGCAAAGAAAAATAGTAAATGTCATTTTTTAAACTTTTTTTGCGAGCCTGTAATGAAAATTCAGAAAACCCGTTTGTGGATTGAGGTAAGTTGTATACATGCCTAAAATTTCATCAAAATCGGTTAACGTTGCTCTGAGCTATAAACGCTTAAAGGTCGCAGAAGAAGGTCGAAAATCGCTGATTTCCGAGAATTTCGCGATTTTCGATCTTATTCTGCGACATTTAAGCGTTTATAGCTCAGAGCAACGTTAACAGATTTTGATGAAATTTTCAGCATGTATACAACTTACTTCAAGCTACAAACGGGATTTTTGAATTTTCATTACGGGCTCACAAAAAAGCTTGAAAACTGACATTTACTATTTTTGTTTGCTATTCCGACCAAGTGCATTTCTTTTTTTCAAAACGACGAGACACGGCACTTAGCAAACTAATCCTAGTAGCTTCTCAAAAAAACTCAAGTCGTTTGGATCAATTTTAAAAAAGTTATGCGATTTTAAAAGTCGTAAACTTTCTTTCGTCCACCACTGTATTTACAGGCGGAGATCCTCAACCCGGAAAATAAAAAAATTATGAAACCGTGGATATTTGGGAGATTTAAATATATATATTACGCATTTTTTTTGCTGCCTAAATTCACTCTAAAACCGGGAATCCACCGGGAAGCTAAGCTATACTATGCTCTGACATGCTACGTTTTAAAAAAATTAGCTTTAATATATTCTTATGGAACCGTTTCCACCAAAAGCTACGTTAAAACATAGCATCCCATAGCATAGCTTAGCTTAGCTTCCCGGTGGATTCCCGGCTTTAGAGGGTGAAATTGATCCCTGAAAATCCGGCTATTTTTCGATTTTGTGTTATAACTCAGGAACTACGAGAGACAGAAAAAAATTTTCCCGGCAAAAGTTTTCTTTTAATTGGGACTATCGTTTAGTAACTTACAAATCGCGAGTTATAACACCAAATCGGAAAATAGCCGGATTTTCGGGAGTCAATTTCAATCCCTTAGAGGGAATTTGGGCAGCAAAAAAAAAAGCGTAATAAATCCCACGTTTAGACAAATAGATATTTATCCCCAGTTTCATAATTTTTTTAATTTCCGGGTGAGGCAGCTTCCCTTGTTGGAAGAGATATAGCGAGGTCGAAGGAGTTGTGAGAGTCCGAAAGTTTATAGTTTTGAGGTTTCCACCGAGAGATCTGGAAACTTTACCTTTACAAAAGAAATGCTAAACCTCTTATTCCGAAACTCCAAAGCTGTAAACTTTGGGACTCTACAGCTCTCATCCAGCTATATCTGTTCTAGGTACTGTACCTGATCTAGCTCACCAGCGCTGACAATGAGACTGGGAGCCTTAATGGTAGATGCAGGTGAAACCTGAGTACGAAGGGGGAAGGTTGCATTCGGTGCAACACTCAATGCTGTGACAGCGTGTAAACGGACGGGGTTAGTTAACCCTCTGGGTGCTACGTATGCCTATGGTGTTGTAATCCGTGCGTTGAACGCCTATAGGCGGTTGGTGCACATGGTTAAGATATAGGAGCAAGGGATTTCCGCACGTGGAGTATGTTTGGAGTTTGAATGTCGATTCCGAAAGAGTTAATGCTTTTGTTGATGCGTTCGTTATTGAGGAGCGACAATTAACTTTTTGGTTAAGTTATATTTTGTAATTTTGAAGTGTATGCGTTACGTAATACTGTATAGTAAGTCGTCGTGTAATGTGGCGGGTAATAGAATAGCGCAAATTATAGACTTCGCTAATAGGAGTTGGTAAACAGAGGTTTCAGTGATCTGGGATTATAATCGAGTTATTTGTTCTGTTTTGAATACCGAGGGTTGCCTATGACGAAGTTGGGGCAATCAAGTAAACCGCACTTGACGACTTGTGCTTATAGCTACTTGTGTAGTATGTGGTATGTACTTGCATTCTTCATGAACATTATCTCTTTATGATGTATTATACGATCGATCTCATGACGTACATATACGATCAGTCCTGAGAGACATGATATGCTTTTTCAGAATTAAAATTCAATTGGTAGCGACTTGTTTACATATATAGTCTTTGCAAAAGACCATTTTCCCTCGTGACGTATATATACGTCTTCTGCAAATTGATGCTTAACTTACATAGACGTATGCGTGCAGAGCCTACAAATGAAGGCGTATATACACGATTTAATGTAAAGTAACACCATATATATACAATCCATAACGAAGACGTATATATACGGTCTCTGTAAATTAGAGTCTATAAATACAAATTTTGTGATTTGCCGCTAAATGTACAAAGTTGCACATGCACGGGCTTTGTAAATATTCATTTTTTACCTCGTGACGTATATATACGTCCATCACAATTTGACTCTAGAAGACGTATACACGCGAAGAACAACTAAATCTCTCTTTCCCAGGACGTACATATACAATTTTCATGAATAGACGCTGATTTTACGAAGACGTATATATACGTCAACGAGCACCATTTCCTCCTGGAGCCGTAAACACGCCATTGTCGCGAATGGATGGCTGTTTTCTAGGACAGATATACTTCTCATCCTCCCAAATTATTACTCCCAATCTCGCAATCTCTCCTATATACGATACCAAAGAAAAAATGGAACTTCGTTTGAAGAGTGAAAAAGTTTCTCAATGTCGCGTTTCCCACGAGTCCATTGAACGCGAAACGATTGCGCGGGTAAATATAGAGGAAAGAAGAGTTTTCGCGGGCCGCGGGGACACGAGGTTTTCCAATCTCGTTTCGGTAGAAAATAGAACTCTGTGCCCGACCGGCGGCAGTTTAAGCTTCGGAACCGGCCGGCGCCAAAAAGTCAATCACGAGGCGGCACCCCGGCGGTGGGCATCGGCTAGCATGAACACGTTAGTCCGGTTCCTTTACGGCAAGAAACGCCCGCCACTCGATTGTATTTATTTTTAGCGAATTTATTCTTTTACAGCCCCGTCGTCCTCGTGGACACCAACTCGACCAGATGAAATTATAATGCATGCAGGCCAGGGGAAAGGTACTGATAATCACGAACATCGTTGTCGGCTGACCTATAAACTGCTCTCCCCGCCGCTGTTGGCTTCTGCCTCCCTCTGCGCGATTTAAGAATACACGCGGCCGCAGATATACCGACTGATCGATGCTTTGTTTGGACTCGAAATATTTACGTAATAAGCCTTCGTTACTGGAACGAGGATCGGCCGAGCGACCGGCCCGCCACTGTTTCTATTCAGCGTGAAATCGAATCACCCGAACACATGCAAGGTGTAGGAAAGGCTAAGGTACGTAATACCGACGGCCGTTTAAATTTCGAAGGTTACGGATTCCTCGCCGAGAGCCTTCGAGAGCGCGCAAAGCTGTTTCTTTTGTCCGCGATCCTACGACAGTCGAGGCGCCTCTGTTACTTCCCGTCCGAAGTTTGCAAACGAAGGGCGAGACAATGGACGGAATCGGGCCGCTCTTTGTTTCGAACGCGATTTACGAAGCTGGGAACTGTACTAGAACGCGAAGTAGGATGGAATGGGGATCGATAGCGGCGAGCACGTGCCCGCATGACCCTAAGCATCAGAAGTGCCTATATGCTGAATGTGTTCTATACCGACGGGCGGAAATGGGGCTGAAAGATTGTGGCTCATTCGTCATTCAAGTCGTTTCTGTAACTTTCTTTGTGAACGAATCTGCGAATTGGCAGAAACCTTCGATCTCTCAGGGACTGGTTCTGACGGGTGTCTTAATATTTTTCCTTCCTCCGAAAAGAAACCTGACTCTGACTAATTCAAGGTAGAAATGTGGTAGATAATAAAGGAACCTGTTTCGTGTATTTTTAGAAGAGACTGCCTCGAACTTGAATGAACCGGGAACTCGCGTCCTTTTTCCGACACGGGGACTTGAGTTGCGTGACAGGTTCACCTGGGACGTTTCGAGTATATTTTACATTAAAAAAATAAACAGTAGAGATCAAAGGAAAGTCTCTAATTATTAATTCTACGCGTGTGTGTAAATGGTATTACATTTTGCATGTCACGTTGGTAGCACTGGTCTATTTTGTAAAGTTAAACTTTCTCTCAGCCATGACTTGCAACTGATGGAAGGTAAAAGGAATCCGAGCTAAGAAACTACTTCGAACTGAATCGAAATGGAAACGCACGGCTTTTTGCTGAATTGAAGAAGCTCGGGCTCCGCGAGAAGTTTTCGTGGGGACAGAAAATTTTTCGAGCATTTCTATGCAGTAATACGTAGAGTGGGACGGAGGACGCGGGAATTGGGACGCCCGTGATCTAGAACGCAATTTGGCAAGTTAGAATTGCGGGTACATGCGAGGCGGAGCACAGCAGCGAGAGAGCCAATGCTCGTAAACACGTTCCTTTACCCTAACGATGCCAAAGGTCGAAAATTCCCACCTATCGCGCCATTTTGCTGCGTCCAACTCCTTGCACGCCCATAAAAGCAAAGAAAATGTATCCCTAGCGGCATTCGCGAGGCCCAGTAATAAACTAATAGGTTCTGGTATCCCTATCAGTGTCACGCTATCCCCTAGTATCTTAATAGAATGGTAGTAATTCCCTAGATCTCCCAGAAAGATTCCTAGCGCACCTAATAGCCGTTCAAAATTAGCTACAACCGTCCAGGTGTCCATCGAAATTTCAAACGCGCACGTTTTCGCGCCGTCTAATTCGATCGGTGTTGTTAATTCGCTTACGAGATAAACGAATTTCGCATGCGGGTCACTTGAAAGCCGGTCACTGCACCTCCTGATAAACTCATCGGGCTCGATGCAACGGGAGGAGGGTGGGGCCGAACGCGCACTTTCCAATAGGAATACGTTGCAATTCTTCTGCCCCAATAAACCAAACAGATAAAATTACCCAGGAAGCGAACAGCGTCATTTCTAACGAGAAGTAACTTCCAGGAACAAGTTCCCACAAAAGCCACAAATTGGATGAGTTCCTCCATTCCAGCGAAATAAAAATAAAAGCTCCAGACGACCCTTGTTTAGCGTACCAACGTTTAACATCGTCGTGCACGAGCTACTTGGTTATCGCCGGAGAGACAAAAAAAGCAAACAACGCCTGAAATTCGACACTCCACGCCAGCGGCTAAAGTAAACAGAAACGGCTCGTCCAGACTGCTGTTTACCGTTTTCGAAGGTTAAAAGGACCAAACCGAAGATAAAGGTCTCCTCGTAAAGATCAGGTTGATAATTTTTGTAAGTTTCCTTAATACGTTGCCCGCGGCTTTCGCGTTGATTGAGAATACACACTCCGAGAACTCGGTGGAACGTTAGCTTTCGTAACTTCTCTGCAATACGAGTAGGCTGATTGAGGGACAGTTTGAAAAGAGAACGTCGGTCGCTGTTTTATGAAGGTTACGGTTTTAATATTTAATTCAATGAGTTCGTTGACGCAGCGACGCTCACAGAATCGTCTAGACCCAGTATCCAATTTCGTCGCGCGAAATGCAGGAAATACATGGTTCCAATCTACGAAACATATCATGAAATATTGATGCACCTAAATGGGGACCAACAACGCAGACAGGAATGCGGAAATTCGAAGACGATGAATTTCATTAATCCTCTTTTCTTTTTTCATTAAATTCCTCGCATCGGGCAGCAGACGAGGAACGAGTTTTACACGCGGGCCAACGTGCGTGTGTTTACGCGTGTTTACGTCAGCCAGTCAATAAAGAGGTCCTGGTTCTCTTACGTCATCGGAGGGAGGGATAGTGGATACGAGACCACGAGCACACATCCATTGCCAACGAGGTACATGCGATCCATTATGGCTATTTAGTACCTCAACAAACATTTATGCGCCTTGGCATGTGACGTCCGCGGAACGTCCAGTAATTCAAGGTGGAATTAATATTCTGGGGATTTTTTATTCGGGAGTTGAAGCCACCTCGATTTCAAATACAGAACAACTCAACGTTCACTTCGACCAACTTTTTCCTCCACGATATCTACCCGTTTCATAATAGCCTGTTATAGTATTCTTGGAAAGCAGAGATATAACTTTCCTGTGTGAGAGAGAGAGAGAGAACTCAGCAGGGTTGCAGCCGACGACGAGTCGATTGCGCCCATAAATAAAGTTGAGCCGTTGAATGTTGCTGAATTCTTCTAGGTCAGGTGTTCGAACAACTTCATACGACGCTTTGCATCGCGATGATAAATATTCAAGACCACAGGTGCGCCCTTCGTGAACACTGAAGGAAATTCTTCCTTTCTCCAATGCAATCCGGGAAACATACAGACAACCATCGTATCTGGAAGCTGTATTCCGCGAAACGGCACTGGCGTGACAACGCTACATAAATAACACAGAGAGTCAGCATGCATTAAGATCGCCGGATGATTCAATGTGACTCGAGGGCACATTGAATCAACGGGTAGGTGTAACATCGAGTGAACGCGCTATCCGTTTTCCTGTGCGTGCACAACTAACTACAAATTATAAATACACAAGTTGGTGCGACCTTTGAAAACGATTCAAAATAAACAGCTTTTATCTGATGGCGATGATTCAGAGGGAGCGGAGAGTTTAGAACGCCCTCCCTATTCAAACGGTGGCAACTAATGGTGCCCCAGTACAGCAGTGTTGGAATTCATTTTGGCCAGAAAGATCTCACAAATTTATTAGCATCGCTACAAAGTAAAAATCACACGAATATCATTTAAGCAGTGGAGACTCAATTAACTAAGCCAGTGGTTCCCAACAGGCGGGTCGCGACCCCCAAGTGGGTCGTGAAGTGTTTTCTGGCGGGTCGCCACGTTTTTTTTAAAATATTTTAAGTTAGAATTATATTCTGAAATACCTATTTTTAATGTATTTTCTTTACCTTAATAAATTTTTTACCTTACCTTACATGGGAGGGGTTGCAGGTTATTTGAATATTATAAAAGGGAGTCGCGACCAAAGAAAAGGTTGGGAAACGCTGAACTAAGCTCTTGACCATGGGAATAAACACGGGTTCCAGCCGACCGGAACGCGAGCAAATGCGAAAAAGGAACACGCGTCAGTGCTCCACTGAATGCGTCATATTGGTACTAACCCAGTGGCGCTTCGAGGGATATTACCGTAGCTTGTCATTAGTGGCCCTCTCGCGGAAGGTAGCATTGTCTCGTCGATAAACAAGGCGATGACGGGGAAATTAGCAGGTGGAGGCCGATCACCCGAGCTTTGAACCGAGTGTTTAGCGCCCGACCAACGGTAAATTGCAGCGGGACACGCGTGCACACGAAACGTCCACCGTGTCCCAGGCATTCGATGACGAATCGGTAAAATTACAACGCCCCGCAATAGTGCGCATACAAGTTGGTACACGTCAACACCGGTATTTGCCGGCGGTGGTAACAAAGGTCCGGCATCAACTGGAAGCATGATGATTCACCAGAATTCACTGCAGCCGCATCATCGTAAAAGAAGCAATGTATCTTCAAGCCTGTTACTCGATATCGCGGCGGTTTCTCCTCGACCGACGCGTTATCGCCTCTAATGGATAATACAATGCGTGATCGAAGATATACTACTTGTTCCTGGTTAGCGGAAGACGTTTCTAAAACGAACAAAACCTGACTGGCAAATAGATAAAGACTTGGAAGTAAGCCTCTGCAGACACATGCGTATAAATTAACACAGTATCTTCTGCTCCTTGAAACTACCTCCATGAAGAAGCGATAAGAGCTAAGTAATAAGTACACTTCCCTGTGGACGCCGGTGCCTGGGTCTTCTTTGACCCAGGCGTAATGCAACAAAGGGTAACAGAGAAACCTTAGAAATTATCAACAAGAATTGTTTCGACAGAAAGAACGTTGTATGACACACGTAGCACGGGTCAAAACGGACCCAGGCACCATCTCCCGTGTGAAGATCCAAAGCGAGGGTTATAGAAAGTAGACGTGTCTTATTGAGGACGTGGCTTATCACCACTGAGCAACGATAATATCTCTGTACACCGACGAGATCGAGTAAACACTCGACAGGTCCGCCGATCTTTGTCGATCGCGCGCTCGTTATGTATTCAGTGCAGTGGTATGAGCACTCGCGTTGAAAACCAGTTGTAACCTAGACCTAACCCAGACCTAGAACAGAGAAAGACGAACAAAAGTTTGCAGCCGGCTGAGCCGGCGCGCAGTTATGTAATCAACTAAAGATACTCTAATGAATTTATTTCGGTGATGCATAAAGTAATTCTCGCGGCCGACATATACTCGGGGCTCGCGCGCGCGCGCGCGCCCCAAGTAAAACCGAAAACTTTTAGTTGGCCTAGTTAGTTCCGCGAGGGTCACTAGCGCCGCGCTTCTACACCAGCGGGATAACATAAGAAAGCAGGCCCCGCCGGCCGATCGAAGCACGCGAAACCGTTCGGGTCTTCGCGTCGCACACGGGAGGACGGACAGAACAGCGGACTTGGCGAAAAGACCTTACATTCGGGATCGATCGGCGCAGTCGTGGCCGCTATCTCCGACGACGGTACAATCGGCTCATCTGATCCCGGCCGCTCAAAGCCGAATGGACGGCGGAGTGTAGCCCACTTCACGTGGCTGGCATTCGTGCGGTAAACATTTCTACAATACAACCTTCGTGAATATGGTCTCAAGTGAGCGCCTATAGCGCGGCCTTTGTTCTAAACCACATTCATGAAATGTTGTAGAAGTGTTTGGCGAGACAAATGCCAAGCATTCGTGCCGGGGCGGCCAGAATCAGACGAGCGGACGAACGTTTCGCCGATATGCTCGGGGATATTTACTTTAACCTACCCTAGCGAGAAACGAAATTTTTAAGGCGCCGCTACGAAGCCAAGATTTCCCGTTCGCCCGGCTATTCTTGGATCGCGTTTTTAAATATTAAAACGCCTGACTCGGGATCGCGTCGTAAATAATACCGGTATCTAGGACGGGATTCTAGCCGTTCGCCGCGAATCAGGCTCGCGATAGAACGATGAATAAGCCCTTCGACTACGCGGAACACAGAGACGTCGTGTTAGTAGATTCCTGCAGCTCCGTCGTTGAGACACGCGTTTCGAATGAATTGCGTATATAAATCCAGCGGTGACGAGTGCCGGGACGTTGAATCGGCAGTTTAGTGATCGTATGGCGTTACTATCGTCTCATTATTCTATGGTACACGCTGAAGGGCCAAAAATAGACGCGCGCTCCCAGGGTTAAAGCGTGCAAGCATTCTTCTCGTCTGGTTTGCGAGCGACGGCAAAACAGAGGGCGGATGAAAACATTCGCCGTGTTAGAGAATGGAGGTTAAGTTTACATTTCGATAAACAAGGCACGCGTGCTAAGAATATAAACGACCGACACGCGTGTTAACCTCGTTAACGATATTAAAATATCAAATGCGATCACATTACCCCGTGAACGACGCCCGTTTAAAAGCTCTCGCCGATCCCATAATTCTACGGGACACTTGTAACCGCACTTCTCTGATCCCATCGGGCCGAGCCATAAAATGGAAATTATATTCGTAGACTCTTAATCTAAATATAAGTATCCTGACGAGCGAGTGATATCTTTTCAACGCGACACATTCTGGCTATACCTACATGTCTATGGTTAAATAGAAAAATTCTGAAGAAATCTCTTAAAAATTGAATAAAAAAAAAAAAATATGAACTTGGATGATCGCTGGAAAAACATCTCGTTGATGTGTTCATTACCCACCGGCCAATCTATCGCTATCGCGGGTAAAAATCTCGCTGATTTTACGTAATTACCGGCCGAACGGGAACTTCCGCGTAACGATCGCTAAAAGTCGGTAAAGTTTTCTGGGTGGACGGGAAATAGGGTCAATTGTTACGCAACAAAAGTTGCCTGGCGTGGGTACTTTGCGTACGTCTCTCGGAATGTAGCCGCAGCATCGAATGCGAGCGAATCCCGGTGTCTCGCGTCGGTATAAACCAGGGGTGCGCAACTCGGTCGGCCGCGAGGGTCAAAATTCTAGCGGCGCACACTGGCGGACACCGTGGGGTCGAGTGACACGCGCGTGTCTCATCTATGTGCACGGGCGTATCAATGACATAATGAACGGGCGTAAAAATACGGCAAACGTGCATCTGCGGCGGTCATATCGCGCAGAAACATATGCGACTATGGAGGTTGGTATATACATGGGCAATAAGTTCCGACACAGTGCCGGAAGGGATTTCCTAACCCGGCAATCACTATCTAAATAAGCTGTGCAAGTCTGGACCCATGATTCCAGGGGCGATCAGGAACGCGCGAATGAGACTATTGGCTGCGGCACACGTGATACCGTAAGCGCAAGTGTTCTACGTATCGCGATGGAACGCCGTGAACCTATATACGTACGGCGATAATCGAACCGGGGTGGAATATCGTTATTCGAGATCTCGGCTGCTTCGAAGCCACTTCACGCGGCCACTCGCTGAAGGTTAACCCCCTCGTTCCTAATAACAGGGTTGATCGAGTGTCCGGCGTATTTAACGCCGTGGCGAGGCCACACGCGCGTTGTAACGCGATGCGGTATAATCAAAACTATAAATAGAATTTCATAATCTGTCAAGATACCGTCGCCCGCTCGAACGCGGAATGCCCACGAGAGTTTCGGGAAGGTGATAGGGATACAGGGCGTGCGTTGGAAGCGCGGTTGTATTAAATTTAAAATTGGGTGAAAACTAGAGCGCGTAGAACGATGCGCGGCGAGGGTAACCATGTGACAAGTACGTCACGCCGCTGCCGAATTCCACGAGAGCAATAAAGCATAACAAGATTCTCGTGCGTAGTTCAGGAAACGGGCGACAAAGGGAGCCTGCCGAGCAGCGGACAACAGAGCTGCGTGTTTCGATGGGAACGAGTATTCCCCACCCCGGCAGAAACGCGACGCGATTGATTCGCTTTCCAATCGCGAGATCGGCCTTGAGGGTCACATTTTTTTCATGGCCACGCGAGGAAATCGTTATCCCAGCGGAAAATCTGCCATGGGGGATTTCTTTAGATCGGAGTATAGTTAACGGAAAATAGTTGCGAGCGCTCGATAGCTCTCGCTGCCAGTCGGTGGCGAATGTATCGGTTTCGCGGACGGTTTGACACCCGCGAGGGGCAGGGGGGGGGAGGGGAGGCAGCTATACGATACGATAAAAAAGAACGGTGGTCGAGGGCAGAGGCTGGGATACGAATAAACGAACGGGTGAATGGTGGGCGATCCGAAAGAGAGGATAAGTCTCACCTGCCTGGCCCGTGACGAGGGTGCCCGCTAAATATAGCATCCCCAGCAGCACAAAAGCAGCTCGCCTCTCCATCTCGTGGCGCTGATGTACGCGTGTGGCGCGTGACTGTGTGCACTCTGTGCAATACTAACGATTCCGCTCGAGTCCGACGGTTTCTAGGGAAGAAGCCACGAAACAGGGGCGCCTAGGCTGGGCTGCCGTAGCTCCGTTTCCGCGATCGTCGCCGCCGTCGTGGCCGCCGTTTGTCGTCGCCGTCGCCGTCGCTGTCGCCTCCTGTAACACCCTTCCCGTCGTCGGCGGCTCCTCCTTTTCGGCTGTCCACTCGCTCGGCCAACTACGATCGGGCCCCACTGCTCCCTCGCGACCGTTTACACACGCACTCGTCACTCCGAGCCACGCCGTACCATTGACGTCTGAAAATCCTCTTATCGTTATCTCGCGACCCGCTATTATCTCGTTGCGCGCAACAATAACGCGGCCCCCGTCTCGAGCGCCGTCCCTTTACTGTCCGATCCCTGTTCCCCCTCGAGATCACGTCGAGCGGATCGAACGGCAATTAGCGCCACGAGCCGCAGCAACGGCAACGTCAGGAAAAATGGCTGCCACTGTCTTCTGCTTAAGTTTCTGCGCGGGGATCGCTCTTACTTTCTCGCCTGTCGCTCCCTCCTTTTCGCTCCCCGGCGCACTGCTCCGCATACGTCCTCTACGTCTGTCCCCGTGCGCTTCTCCGACGCATGCGCGCGGATGTGCGCGTCCCCCACTTACATCCATAAGTCCAGACACAAAAGCGAGCGATTTTTTGAGTACAGTTTTTCTTACGGTTGAAAACGTTCGAATGATATCGAGCGCTGTTTAGTTTTCAGAGATCGTTGTGCTTTGGTGTACAGATGGAATGAGTGTCAAGGAGTTTGCGTCTACTGAATGATCTCTGTTGCCCGCGGAATGGCAAGTATCGACGAACCGCGATAGAGCTATGATGCTGCTTCTGTAAGGGATGACTCGGTAAATTGTAACACGTTCGAATTTCTACGTATTTATTTGAACAGAAAAGGCACAGATTTGGTTTTATATATTAATTTAGTTTGCTATGTGTCGGGTGGATTAAGTATTAAAGTGTGTTGTACAGAATAGATAGGTGAAAGTGTGCTTTCATAAATTCTCGGATTTTTAGGAAGATCGCGCCTTGTGCAACAGTCTTACCAACAGTAAAACTCAGAGTAATGGTGACGATATATTTGAAGAAGCATGATTAAATGTTTACATGTATACAGTTAATAATTACACGTGTGTGTGTAGGAGACAATTTATAAATACGCGCCAATACGCGAGAAAGTACGAAGTGCTGAGATGAGGGGTGTGTTCCTCTTGCGCCCAAATCGCCCGCAACGCCCGTGATTTCCATTACATATCGCGACCGTGCGGACGATTTGGGCGTAAGTGGAACGCACCCGTGATTGGGCACGTGAGGAAACAGGAGTGATTAGCTGATAAGAAGTGCGTACAGAAGAATACCATGAGAGCGAGAGAGGGAGGGACCGGAGGGAGTGAGTGTGAAAAGAGAATCAGTGCGAATATGAGCAAAGGCAGAAAGTGATGCCGGAAGGTAGAGAGAATGGTGGGAGAGTGAGAACAGCGCGAAATATAAAGTCTTCGGCACCAGTCTTATCGGAATCATTCTCTTTGTTGGAGCAGCAACGCGGCAAGCTTTGGCACCCGTACGTACTTTCCACATTTTGTAAAGGCAGATGTGTTTAAATAAATTCTATATCTATAATCATGATTTACACAATCTACGAATGATTTTACTGCATAAATGGTTTTCTACAGACAAATTCCCTAGACCTGTATCTAGTAATGTTATTGGCAAAAGGCTGCAACACTGTGATTGATACATCGAATATATTGGCACGCCTGTACTTAATCGCGCACTTATACGAAATGAGAAAACTGTTTTCTATTTTTCTTTTACAAACTATTTATAATAGTCGTTTATTTATGCCAAGGTTGTATAAGAAATTGAGCTCGCCTTTTCAATCTGTAAATATATAAGTAAATGCATCAAGAAACATTGATTGTCAAATTAAAAAGCAAATATACTGTATTAAATTACTAAAAATATAGTATTTTTAACACGTGATAAACATGTTTCTACGCGATAATTTCGGGACATTTAAAATTTAAACGGATAGTATTACAGTATGAATTTTCTAATTGCGGACGTGGTGCTTACAGTTCCCGTTGTATAGAGACACGTGTCTCTACCGTTTTATAATTCGGTTTGTACACAAACACATGTGGACTTCAATTAGTGGCTCACTTCACATGATTGGCCTTATTTTCACGAACATTTCTACAAATCTTTCGCGAACATAGTCTAAAGACGAGAGTTTTTAATAAAATAGTAACATATGACTGTACATCGAGTTCACTTGATTCTCTATGACGCCCCCTATATCTCCCTCGCGCGAGAAGTCGGCAAGTAGGCGCCCGTAGGCGTCGCATAGGCGTCGGCTCTGTCCAGTTCTGTCAACACCTGTCAATGTGCGGAGCGTCAGAGCGGTTGATCTTCGAAAATAAAGTGAACTCAATGTACAAAAGTATTCTAGTGATAAGATGTAAGATACACAGATTTTATAGCTCTTATCATTTAAGCTCCATAAAACTAACGATTAAACATACTGATACGGACTCGACGGACAACTTTGTAGCTTAATAAAGAAGAGCTGCTCGTAATAATAATAATGAAGTCGGTTAATAAATGAGATTTCTTATTTTTGGTGTAACTTCAAAACTATTTAACCGATTTTGATAATTCTTTCTCCATGGTCTAAGTTGATTGAGGCTAAACTAAATGCAATAAGTTTCACGAAAATCGGTCCAGTAGTTACGGAGAAATTCGCGGACAAACATAATACATACTAACATAAATACATACACACAAACAAATCGAACTGAAAACCTCTTTCGTTTTGAAGTCGGTTAAAAATGAATTAGATCAAAATATTTTTCACATTCAGCTTAAACCCAGGCCCGGATTAAAGGTGGGCTGGGGCAGGGGGGGGGCTGAAGCCCCGGGCCCCACTTAGAACGGGGGAGCCCCGTTCTAAGCCTTCAGTTATAAGCGTTTAGCTCACCCTGTCTTTATTGGAAATGTTGTATTAAATAAATTCTCTATGATTTCCACAACTTCCAATTATGCGTATATTTTAAAATTTCATTGTTAAAACCTCCTTTATGTTATCTATTTAAATTTTTACAATTTTTGAGAATTATATATTTTTAGACACACGCACGAAATTACAGTCAATTCTCGTTACACGAGAATTTAGACTCGTCATTGTTTAAATTCCCCCCTCCCCCGCTTTTCAACTACCTCTAAAGTTTGATAACCCCAGGCCCCAAAAATCTTAATGCCAGCCTGCTCAAACCATTGACTTCTGTAAAGAATCTAATAAAACAATTTGCACCGGTGCATGTTTGAATTATATTTATTACCGTTTCAGTGCAATAAAAAATTCTGACAAACATGAGTAAAGATCACACGAAATTGGAGGAAGTAAGCAAACGTTTCACAGAGGAAACATTGAAGAATATACTATGTACTACACATAAAGGAGAGAAAGCAGAGGTATTGGCCTGGGATTTTGACAAAGCGAATGCTAAGGGCGACAATTACTTGTCGACTGTTAATAAAATCAAGGTCACCGGAATTGTTGATGGAAAAGAAACGACAATTAGTCTGGTAGTGAAATCTCTACCAACAAATATAGGTAGAAGAAACACGTACAGGAGCGCAGAATTCTTCCACAATGAGATTGCGTTTTATAGAGAAGTAATAATTGCGTTATTAGTTTACCTTTCGAATCGCGCAGCATTTTCTCTAATCTAATATATATTCTGTTAAGGTGATTCCAAAGTTTCAAAAGTTCCTGGAAGAGAAAGGACAAAGCGAAGTATTATGCATACCGCGCCATTTAGATTCTGTTATGGATGGTGAAAACGATTATATAGCACTAGAAGACGTTTGTGTCTTAGGGTATGAACCTATATCTAGACAGAATTGTATAAACGAAGATGAATGCAAGATCATTTTGAGGACCATAGCAAAGTTTCATGCCATTTCATTTGCGTACAAAGATCAGAGAGGAGAAGAATTTCGGAAAATCATAGAGAACTTACACGAAACGTACTTCAGTAAAGAGCATTGGAACTGGTTCAAAAGATTTCATGTGAGAGATTAACTATGAGTAACAATTGTATTATGATATTGACTGCTGCGAACTGGACATCGTTTCTACAAACATATTTCCTTGTTTTATAGGAAAAGCTGGTGAATATTACTAAGAATGCATTAGCTATGGAATACCCTGGTAGCAAAGCGGAAGAACGGTTCAATTCTTACGCACCTGGCGATCTGTATCATAAAGCTACTGAACTCTGCGATAGAGCATACCAACCGACATCGGTTGTAAGTCAAGGTGATACGTGGGTCCCAAATTTTCTGGCCCGAAAAGTAAATGGAAACGAAGCTATAATGCTGGACTTCCAATTGGCAAGGTGCACCAGTCCAGTTTTGGACTTGTCAACTTGCATTTACGGTTGCACCGAGAAAACTCTGTGGGACGAACACTTGGATAAATTATTAAAATTATATTACGACGAACTTAGCGACACCATTACTTTGCTCGGATCGAATCCAGAAAATCTGTACTCGTGGAACACATTCATGGACGAGGTGAAGTACATTTGTGCAGGGTGTTACTGTACTAATAGTCAGTACTCTGGGGATGATTACACAGGGGGAAATAAGACGAAAACCAAGAGTGACGAAATTACGGTAACGGCTTCGTTTTCGAGAGAATTGACTTTGAATTTCAGCTAAATACGCGTGCACCGGAGGCGAAAATTATTTAAAATAAAAATTTGTGTACGAGATTTTTATTTCAAATAATTTTTTGCCCATCTCTGATCGGAGGCACCTGATGGCATATGAAATTCAAAGCCAAGTTGGCTGAAATTCAAAGTCAATTTTCCCGAAAACGGAGCCTTTACCGCAATTTCGTCACTCTTGATTTTCTTCTCATTTTCCACTGTATAAACACTCTCTAGTAGTGTTCCTTCTCGAGAAATTCTCAAGAAATTTTATAATTTCTTATTTCTCATTTCTCGAGAATCTTCAGTGTAGGAAAATTATTATAAATCCCATTTGTTTTCAGAAATGAATTTTCAGTTAGTTGTGTGTTAATCGCGAACATATAAACACATCTACAATCTGTAATAAATGTTGGCAATACACACGAAGAATTGCGCGATTGTTTATAAACTTTTCTCTTCGCATCGCCGATGCTCTATATACAATTAAACCAACATCCACTCAAAACGAAAGAAATCTTTCTACAGCCGCAATACAGATTTTGTCACAAAAAAAGTGAAATAGATTGGCTGACGCGAAATTAGACGCATAGTGCTGTTTAAAAAACAATTTTAAAGCAAAAAAGTAACGTTTCGCCTTGCTCACATTTTATATTAAATAAATTTGTTTTTTTTTTCATTTACACAAGTTTTGTCTAAGTTGGACACGAATAAAAATTTGGATAAATATTATCAACATCATTCCAAAAATATAAATTTTGCAATATTTTTTTATTTTCTTGAGAATTCTCGAGAAATATAATTTGATTTCTCATTTCCCGAGATGCGAAAAATATCGAGAAATCAGGAACACTACTTCCTAGTGTATCGACTGACTATCAGTACAGTAACACCCTGTATTTCCCGTGGAATTCGGTTAGTTCGTTTCAGTAACACTGTGAAATTATTACAGGTGAAGGAGCAATTTATATTCGGCGTAATATTCGCGATGGAAATGATTTCATTTAGTGTGTTGGATGAATCTGATACATTTGATTTAGATGCTCTTATAGTAAACGACGCTGCTGTAGATATAGCCGATGTATGGACACTGTCGAACATTAAATCGCAAAGTGGCAGGCTCAGACTAGCCAACATCATTGTCCATGCACATGAAAAAGGATTTCTATCTAAATAGTACCAATTAAAACATTCCGCACGCCTAAATAATTCTCCCAGCACTGCCAATAAATCTGGATTTAGCAAAGAAACTACATAAGCTATATTTTATACATAATGTTTATTAAATGTGTAGCATTAAATAAAATAGAGACAATCTGTATTTGTATAATTTCAATTATAACAACATAGTCTAATTAAAATATAATTTGTATAAGAGTAGATATAGGCACCCATCGTTCATTCGTCCGTGAATAATGGGCGTTTAAAGTTTTTCTTTTATCACTTACTTATCTTAAGGAATTAGAGAAGTTTCACAAAACCATCTCGCATTACTTCGACAAAGTACACCTATTGCCTGAAAGCAAATCTCCCAAGGATTTATGCATTTCTCAATGCACACTTGACGTTAGAATTTCGAATGCAAGCAAGCAGTTCTACATGAAAGGAAACTTAAGGAAAAAAAACAAAAGGAAACATTCGTACGTGCCGAATCTTTGTGATCGCGTCGATTATCTACTTAACATCGCATTCATGAAAAAGTTTGTTACGTGAACAGGAATTTACATTGTTATACAGTCGGCATAGCTTATGCCGATTACTCTTATAAATTCTGATGCTGAACATTGTTCGCGAGGACATTACTGGCGTCGAAGACCGTAGTGTCCTCGTCGTCCTCCTCGTCCAGTGGTAATGGTCGCATTTCAACGTCTTGTCTATGCGCGAGGACGCCATACTTTCTGACCATTTGGGCGCGCGTCTTACTTAACCTGCGGAAGCGAACATTATTATTTTACGAGCGTCTACCGCTGCAATGTTCTAATGTAGAGCCTTTTATAAGCGTCGAATACCTAAAGCTGCGGAACACAATATAGGCCATGACGATAACGCTTAGCCCAATAAACACGTAAAGACCACGCTTCAGAGCGCCAGCGGTTAAAGCAGTTACGTGTCCTTCGGCTGTATGCTGTTAAATAAACACATTATTAATAACTTAGTGCAGCTGTTGCGAATATCATAGTTAGATTATGTAAACGTAATTTTAATAAGAAAGAAAATGTTATCGGTTCAGACGATTAAGCGCAATCCGCACACCAACCTCTTTTCGCGGCTCTGTGGTATGTACAGTTTTATTAACATCTACCGATGACTTTGAGGTTATGTCGGCCGCCGTTTTATTACCCTCATGGGTGGCTGTTGTGTCGCCGAGTAATACTGCATTCTGCGGCTGATTCTTTCGCCCGTCTAAGGGACTGTGCGCCGCGACGACATCCTTCCCAGTTCCGTTAACACTTTTCCTTATCCGCGTTAACTCAGGTACATCCCCGCTTATCCTAAAACTTCCATTGCATACTGCGCTCTGTGCGAGCAGGAAGATCAACAGAAATAGAAAATATTTTATCATCCGGATCTTCAGGCGCGTCATTGTCTTGTGTCATTTGTAAAAACAAAAATTCTAAGAAGGAAAACAGCGCAGCACTATGCGTCGACGTTTAATCGCGGGCTCCATGTTGACCCGGCTTATGCGACTAACATCTTTAACCCGTTTTGACTTCAACAGCTGTTTGGCGGTATGCTCCCCGCGGCTCTACACGCGCGTGTATATGTACAACGAAAAGGGATTTACGCGTGACGGTTAAATATAGACGCCGCAGGAACATCAACAATGTGCGTTTGTATATATATGAGCGTGTGTTAAATTTATTTCGTGCTCCACTTGAAAGATACTGCGCGGTATATTCGGCGTTCTGCGATCGGGGCGGACGGATACGTCAAAGTTTTCGAAAAATCGAATAGGAGACTGCACGGCTGATCGGACGTGTCGATTGCACACGGCGTATCTTTAAGGCGTGCCGATCTAATATGTGCACACGGACGTTACTAATGGTTATCGAGGCTTTGCGAACGAGCCGCTTTTATCCTGCAAGATCATGCGTTTTTGGCACGCCAATGGCATTTTATGTTTGCAGATAATAACGTGTAATGCTGAGTTTGCGATTTAACTGTAGAAAGGTTATTAACGAGGCATGGGAATTATTCCCCGGAGCGAAATAAAACTCTTATTGCCCGTGTTTGGTCGGGGGTAGATTTATTTTTCCCCTTGATTGATCGATAATTCGTGCAATTAGAAATATAAAGTTTGTATGCACAGTTTGTGCGTCGTTCGACACATAGACGTATCCCCCACCGCGAGACGAGTTGTGCGTATACAGGGCGTTTCAGAACTGGGGTACAGGTTTAAGTCTGGGGTAAATACAGGATTAGGTGGAATTCGGGGAAGATGGCTGCGAATAAGGGAGACGATAAGAAATATAAATCCACGATTGCGAACAAAACTCCTCATTTAAGGGGGTAGGTGACCCTCAACAGTCCAAAATCAGGCCCTTCTTCAAACGCATATTCTGAAGTAATAATGAATATAGAGATCATTTTTGTTTTAATTTTTATGCGCCATTTCGTTGGCTTTAATGCGCAAATAGAAAATTTTAAATATATTTATAGGAAAAAAAGTTATAAATGTGAGAGCGTGTACACGATGCACTGTTTGATGGTGAACACGATTCCGGACAGGTGAATTACCTAAAACACTAAGTAAAGGCATTTACATAATCTGTAAGACAGCCTCCATCTTGTGCAGGAAGCAAAATTTTGATAAACAAATTAATACAATTTTTATGTTGATGTTTCTGATTGTTCCTTTTTTGTGAGAAAAATATTTTCGATCTTTTTTTTAAGAATTTATATTGAAAATGTGCTCCCAATACATGGAGAGGAGTAGTTTCCTGTAGCTCCCTGTAAATTTTCATTCAAATCGTTGGAGCGGTTTACGAGATTTTATGTTCACCCTTTTGGAAAACATGGTTTCTGGGAAATCGCGGTTAAAGTTGGACATCGTTATCCGATCTTATGTGCAGGCTCGTACATTTTTTACTGTAATTCCTTCAATTTTCTGAATTTCGGGGCCCGGTTGCGCTTAAAATACGTGGAACAGATGTAGCTAGTGGAATATGCAAACATCCTAAAAACGAATTTTCGAAAATTTTGAGGGTAACCTACTCCCTTAATCAGAATGAATTGGTATTACTGAGAGATGGGGATAAGTCTAATCCACAGCAAGATGTTCATTTAGAGATCGAAATTATACATCAATAATAATTTATTTGCAAAAACCCAAATGACTTATGTGTATAATAACGTGTTCCTTCTCATGCATTCTATAATATTAACCATCGAACAGCGTCACCGACTGACGTGGCGGCCCTGACTTGGACTGCGACTCGTTATCTCCTCATATTTCTGTCAATTCGCTTGTCCCGACGCTGGGGTCATGTTTAGTTTAACACTACCGATTTTACGGCCTCGTTATACCTCTTCCAGCTATTATCCCTTGTAACGCGGTTACATTGAGATGAAAAGAAATCGATTTTTAACCGACTTCAAAAAGGAGGAGGTTATAGATTCGACCCGTATGTTTTTTCTTTCTTTATGCTTGTCCCCGCATAACTCCTCAGCATATAGAGTGATTTTGATGATCTTTTTTTTGATTCGAAAGAGGGCGATGTCCCGGTTGTCCCATCCTAACTATCATTATTGGCCCAATATTTTGCGAGTTCTGGTTAATAATAAAGACTATTGTGTAGAAAATATTGAAGGTCAATGAAAATCTAGACCAGTACTGGTAAAATATATTCTGTACAGAATATAACGAAGTCTCCAAGCGTCCGTTCGTTTTAGAGACTCAGTGGTGACTGCCCGTCGGTCGAAGTCACGGGCCCAATTATTTCTTGAAACATTTGTTAACAGGCGAAGGCGTCGCTGTTTCGGAATGGTCGCCGTAGCATTGGCAGCATAAGCAGAGACCCCCTTCGCTCAGCGCCGAATTATCTTACAATTGTCATCTAACTATTATTATTTTATGTACGTACGTGAATATCTCCTCAGCATATTGCGTTAATATATATAAAACTAAAAAAGTTAAAAATAAAAATATTTAAAAAAAATGAAACCGACTTCAAAAAAATAAAAATGCACATAAAAAGGCCTCATCATTTGAACTGTGCAAATTTGACGCCGACTTAAAAAATATGAGAGTCGCAGATTAAATAAGGGAAAAAATTATTTTTCACTCTGTAGTGCATTTTTATTTTTTTGAAGTCGGTTTTAATTTGTTTTTTAATTGTTTTATTCCTTTACCTGAAAAGAAACAGTAATATAGATAAATCTTTGCAAAGATCTTGCAAAAATAAGCGATATCTTTACCGAAAGTCAAGTGCCCCAAAAAGCGACCTTCGTTCCTACAAAACGATTATATCCGGAATCTCGGGAAAAAGACTAGAGACTTCCTTCACGCGCTCTTGTCCAGGGAGCAGCTGCTACTTTGAAACCTCCCTCGCGGGAAACCACCCTGAAAACAACCTATACAAAAACCCGCGTTCCGATTTCAAGCTACTCTAACCGTGACCCCAATACAGCGTGTATTGTTATTACGATAAAGTAATGCGTTAAAGTCTCTTCGTTGCTCGAAGCTTTTCCCCATTCGGCAATAAAACCTTAAAACTTTGAGTAGCTTAAAGTTGAACAAAATGCTCCTCTAACTTGCTCAGGCCTTTCCAAACGATCGTTATTACCTATAAAGTTAACACGACAATACTTTCGATGCAGGGCCGTTCCTGGGTTTTGGCCGCCCAGGTGCAAAAAACAATATTGCTGCCCTTATTAATTTAATATTCTTTAATTAAGAATTTGATATGCAGCGTGTTTACTTTTACATCTATAGGGTAAACTGTACAATGATTAGCACCATAAGCGTAAATCCCAATTGGAATGTCTATATTTTTTTGTGGAGTTTTTATATAGTCTTAATTTTCCGTTATTATCAATGATTATAGATTGCTCATTAAAATAAAACATCTTGAGTACCTATTAAGTCTTTTATTTTAAAAATATTAAATGAAAATCAAAAATAGGCATAAAAGAACAATCATTGGCACCCTAAAATTTGAGGTTATATAGAAAAACATATGTGGTTAAAAACGAAGTTTAAAGTGTTTAAACAGACTATTTCATTCACTATTAAATACCTACAACACTTACAAGGGAACACCGCGAACCCGGACTCACCGATTGGAAGGCAATTTTGTGGGTTTTTAGGTGACTCAAAACAAGAGCAACGGCGTGTTTCATTTGGGCCCTATCGCCCTTTAAAGGGGTAAAAACTAACCTCAAAGTCAAATTGGCACTTCTACTTTTTCGCGTATAACTCCCAAACTACAACAGATTGAAAAAAATGTTGTAAACAAAAGTTTAATGGTGCAATGAGTACTGCAAACTTGCGTTGACAAAATTTTGAAGAGTTTTAAAAAAAAATACCTGAACGAAAAATACTTTTTTCAAAATTTTGTTAACGCAAGTTTGCAGTGCTCATTGCACCATTAAATTTTTGTTTAAAACATTTTTTTCTGTCTGTTGTACTTTGAGAGTTATACACGAAAAAGTGGAAGTGCCAATTTGACTTTGAAGTTAGTTTTCACCCCCTTAAAGGACGATAGGGCCCAAATAAAATACACCGTTGTTCTTGTTTTGAGTCACTCTAAAAACCCACAAAGTTGCGTTCCAATCGGTGAGTCCGGGTTCGCGGTGTTCCCTTGTTAGTAAATCTGTATTTCAATCCATTACTTAGTTATGTATAAAGCGACAAAATAAACTTACCTACCCCTTATCAAAATTTTAAGAAAACACCTAAAACTCAGTCCTTCGTCCCACTTTGTGGTATTGCCAGATGTAAAATATGAAGTTCAACTATTGGGCTTTGCAGTGTTGTAGCGAAAGAAAAATAAGAAATTGTAAAAAAGTAGTTTCTAAGCTTGTACATATCAGTGATGCCAGAATGAGGACGGGAGCGCTCGAGAATTTCCCCCACCTCGCATGCACACTACGCCGGAGCTGCGTGTCCGTGAGCTCGGCGCTTCGGACAACGTCGGGAAGACGAGAGAGAAAACGAATGTGTGTCTTTCTCTCTCGTTCTTGAAACGCTGTGATCCAAGGTGGGGTGCAAGCGACACGCGGCCGTGCGCGATCTTCCTGAGTGCCTCGAGGCTCGAGATACACTTTTCACTTTCTGACATATGTATAATACTCTTGTAATGAAAAAAAATTTGGAAAAATTTTGTTAGGGAAATCACGTTTTAAGACCTCCTGATCACGTTTTGACTATTTAGAAAAGAGCTTTTTTTTTAAATATCTCATGTATTTGTTATCACGATTACGTTTAAACGGCAAAATGGATTTCAATGAAACTTTATAATAAAATTTTATATTCTTGTCTTAAGATCCGATTAGATCACGAAAAATGATAATTACCCGTTATGGTTCTTCGATTTTTCAGATATACGAACTAAATTCTACATAAAGAAAAGTTAAATAAAGTTCTTCTGTAACTTGTTTAACAAAGAAAAATGTACATTCATAATTGAGGCATTTGATGGAAAAAGGGCACATACGCCAAAATGTCATTTCAAGAAAATCGATTTCAAAGTTTTCATTATAGTATAGCTTAATAAAAAGTAATGCAATTAAATCAAATTTTTTTAAGGATGTAGTTACCGTGTCGTTCAAGCGTTCTGAATACAGAAGTCATGATTTAAAAATGATATGTGTCTTTATTTATAAGTTTTAAACAAGTGGTTTATGTGCCCTTCTTTCATCAAATGCCTCAATTTCTTGTGTTCATTTTAAATTTCCGTACTTTTTATTTGAGCTATTTCTATTTTTCAAACCTTAAAATGAATTTTTTTATTAAAAGACGAATATTTTGATACTGTACATTGGTGAACTTTGTTAAAATTAGAATTCACTCTTGGCCAGTACCATTCACGCTGTAGAAGCCTTCGATAAAAAATATTTTTTCAGAGTAGGATCTAAAATCTAAAATCGTAATCACATCAAACGTAATTATATCAAGTTGCGACAAAGAATCACGCACTATTTACAAATTAATTACGCGCAGCGTGCACGTTACCGCTCGATGGAAACTACGGGAAAGTGGTGGTCTCTTCCATCGGGAGGGAAATGTAAACAATTGGTTATGCAAAGCTAACATCGCGATACATGTTGTACACTAAAATGTACAAAAATATTACAAAAATAAAAAAGAAAGGCAACACGTAAATATATCAATTGGGTTCGATATATTGACGAGATGTAAGACTGAAATAATGCTACAATTGTTTACATTTCCAAAGGATAGAAAGCAAGCAAAGGAAGTTACTATAATACATGCGACAGAATTTCGAGATAATTGTTACATATAAAATGAATATAATTAAGAATATACATTTATTTGTACAATTATCTCGAAGTTCTCTCTATGAATCATATGTACAGCAAGCAAGCGAATTTATTGCAAGGATAGAACAAGAATTGCGTGAGGTAAATCGAACAACTATTTACATATTCGCGATGTCCAAAAATCGAATGAAATAGAAAATGGATGAAATTGATAATATTCTGGACATCACCAATTTGCATTACCCGACGTAGAAGGAAAATCCGCGAGGTCATCAACGGCATGTAAACGTAAACTATTCTTTTGCTTCTTCGCAAAAGTTGCATATAAATTCTCAGATGACATGAGAGATAGATGTTTGTCATCTACCTCCATGCTCTGAGCTGTTTCCCCGTGCGCCTTTAATGCCGATTTCGTTACGCAAATGGCATAGACGATGGTCGAACAAAGTCGGTTTCGTTTCTTGTTCTTTATGTCGGGAAGCATGGAAAACGATCTTTCAGCATCGGCGTTTGAATTTGGAAGACTTCTAATGGAATTTAATAATTCCTGCAAACATGGATATTTATACGAGCCTTGATCGTTTCGCGTTAACAACACCGTTTTCCATACATCATCAAAAGCTAATGTACAAAGCTTGACTGCATCTGCAAAATTCAGGTGCAATGTTGACCATTCTTTTTGCAAACCGTCTTCGTCGAAACCGCCCAATTTCTGAGCAATAAAGAGAACACTTTTGAAGGAAGTGTCTCTGTCAGTATCTACTAATGCCAAATGAGGCTCAAAAACACGTAACTTGCTCAGAAATTCGTCATCGATTGGCAATCGATTACGAATTTCGTTTGCAGCCGTTATGCAAAACTTAATACAATTTTCTCGAACAGTTTGGACAACATCGGGTTTGCCTTCTGCAACTAATTGACAAAGAAAAGTGTCACAATCCGGACCTAAATGAATACTATCTAATGCGATTTGATTATCGCCTCTTGAAAAATCTATTAATTTTACTGAATCCATGTGCTTCAAAAGCTGCGGTTTCAAAAAATGACGTAAAATATCGTACAAAAGAGTTTTGGCAGTATTTTGAAGCAAATGGATCCTTGTTTGTTGCGACTGAAAGAATAAACTAAAGTCATTAAAATACTCTAGAACGTATTTCAAAAACAGAAGATATGCTTTCGCATCTGGATTTTGCATGATGATAAGCAGATGATCCCCAGACTTTGTCTTCTCACTTACGACCAATTCTTGCAGAAAGTGCAACACACTGTCCCAATTTTCTAAAAGTGTAACTACGGATGAGTAACGCGATAACCATCGCGTAGTACACAATTTTAAAATTTTGCGGTCAGTAGATTGAAAACATTGCTGAAATTCGCGAAAAATGGCCGAGCGTTTGGGACTGCTATAAATGAATGTTGCGACTTTCCGTAATAATTCCTCGCAGACCTCGGGAATGGTAGCGCATGCTGCATGCACTACCAATGCAGAGGAGTGACATGGACACGGCATGGTGAAAAAATTTTCACCGCGAATTTCTGCAAGTTTGGTCTTGAATGACGAGTGACACCCTGTCATGACAGAAGCGTTATCACACGACAAAGCAAGAATGTTTCCGAACGGAATTTGCTTTTTCCACATGGAGTTCTTAAAGGAGGTAAATATTTTATCGGCAGTACATTCTCGCGCGTCAAGATTAATTAATTCTACTAATTCCGTTCGAACATCCAACGTCTCGGGTGCGACATACCGAACAATAAACGACATCCATTTCTCATTGGTAATGTCGGATGTTTCATCAATAAATAATGAAAACTTAGAATTCTGTAAAACCAGACTAAGACGCTCTGTTTCCCGAGAACACAGAACGTTCGATATAATATTAGAACACTTTGTTCGACCACACGTCATACGTTCCAAAACATCAGGATCTTTCCCAACGTCTTGGAAAAGTTGAAGAATCGCCTCTGCGGATTGATGCGAAATATTTTTCTCGGCAACTAATGCAGCAAAACGAATAACCAAAGCATAAACAAAACATAAACAAAGCATACGCGACCACAGATCGCGGATCTGACCGTCAAATGTACTTGACGAAAACCAGGCCCGAGCGAACCCTCGAAACGGGAAACGAAAAGAATAGATAGGAAATCGTAAAATAGTAAGAAAAATTCAGAAAGGAGAAAAATCGAAGAAAAGGCTAAAAGAAATAACAGCAAGGTAATGGTGACAGTACCGAACTGCCACAGATGCATTTACCAGTTACCTTTCTCTCCTATTCTTGTACAATAATACCTTTATACCAATTTACACATTTTAATGTACAACATGTATCGCGATGTTAGCTTTGCATAACCAATTGTTTACATTTCCCTCTCGATGGAAGAGACCACCACTTTCCCGTATATTTCCATCGAGCGGTAACGTGCATGCTGCGCGTAATTAATTTGTAAATAGTGCGTGATTCTTTGTCGCAACTTGATATAATTACGTTTGATGTGATTACGATTTTAGATTATAGATCATACTCTGAAAAAATATTTTTTATCGAAGGCTTCTACAGCGTGCATGGTACTGGCCAAGAGTGGATTCTAATTTTAACAAAGTTCACCAATGTACAGTATCAAAATATTCGTCTTTTAATAAAAAAATTCATTTTAAGGTTTGAAAAATAGAAATAGCTCAAATAAAAAGTACGGAAATTTAAAATGAACACAAGAAATTGAGGCATTTGATGAAAGAAGGGCACATAAACCACTTGTTTAAAACTTATAAATAAAGACACATATCATTTTTAAATCATGACTTCTGTATTCAGAACGCTTGAACGACACGGTAACTACATCCTTAAAAAAATTTGATTTAATTGCATTACTTTTTATTAAGTTATACTATAATGAAAACTTTGAAATCGATTTTCTTGAAATGGCATTTTGGCGTATGTGCCTTTTTTCCATCAAATGCCTCAATTATGAATGTACATTTCTCTTTGTTAAACAAGTTACAGGAGAACTTTATTTAACTTTTTTTTATGTAGAATTTAGTTCGTATATCTGAAAAATCGAAGAATCATAACGGGTAATTATCATTTTTCGTGATCTAATGGATCTTAAGACACGAATATAAAATTTTAATATAAAGTTTCATTGAAATCCATTTTGCCGTTTAAACGTAATCGTGTTAACAAATACATGAGATATTTAAAAAAAAACTCTTTTCTAAATAGTCAAAACGTGATCAGGAGGTCTTAAAACGTGATTTCCCTAACAAAATTTTTTCCAAATTTTTTTTCATTACATGAGTATTATACATATGTCAGAACGTGAAAAGTGTATCTCGAGGCACTCAAGAAGATCGCGCAAGGCCGCGTGTCGCTTGCACGTAACCTTGGATCGCAGCGTTTCAAGAGCGAGAGAGAAAGACACACGTTCGTGTTCTCTCTCGTCTTCCCGACGTTGTCCGAAGCGCCGAGCTCACGGACACGCAGCTCCGGCGTAGTGTGCATGCGAGGTGGGGGAAATTCTCGAGCGCTCCCGTCCTCATTCTGGCATCACTGGTACATATTAATATTTAGCTTTTTAATCAGGAATGCCAATGATTAGTGCAGTGCCAGCATTAGTGCAGTTTACCCCAGTGGTGAGTAAAGTCACGACATTTCTATTTTATACACGACACGTGTCTTAAATGTCGTAAACGTCGCAAATGTCGTAAATGTGTCGTAAATGTCGTATATCTGAAATGAAAACAACTAACCTATAATACATATTTCGTATAGGTTATGAAGAAGTGCCAATTTATTAATAATTATAATTCTGATTAAAAAAATTAAATTAAATCAAGTTACACTGACGAAAAATGGATATTGGAAACCTTAGTAAAAGAAATGCATATTGGGAAACCAAGAATTTCGATACGCCAACTAGTGACAGAAAATTGATCTACTACAATAATTAACACCACGCTTTTGAATACTTTTTTTGGGGTTAGGGAAGTGGCGATTATATGTAGTTTTCGACGTATTCTACAGTATTCTATAGTATTCGCATGCACCCAAGAAGCGAGTCAGGAAGAATTATATTTTTCTAACACATTAGTTGTTGAAACCTTAAAATAATGAATATTTCTATTTACAACATTTGCGACAAATGACACGTACAAAATGGGCTTATAAACGACATATTATACATACATTTGCGACACGTCGTAAATGCATTTACGACGTGGCGTAAAATACCGACCCACCACTGGTTTACCCTATATATACCTAATTTTAAACAGTTATCATGCAAAAGAGTTTCGATTATTATTCTTATTAGTCAAACTTTGACATATAATAAACGGCCTGCGGCCGCCCAGGTGTTTCGATGCTTCCCAGAAAAAGCAAGCCCGAAAATCGCGCGCCAGGCGCGAGTCCCTCGGCGTGGAAGCACGCCGACGCCATTGCACCGAAACAAATTCCCCCGTTCCCACAGCGACCCGCGGTTTTGAACCGCCCTCTATATTGTCAAAACGTCACCAGATACAGAGCGCCGGGCATGCGTAGGCAGCCGACCAATAGGGAGCGGGGAGTGACGCGCAGCATGCGTACACAGGCGTACGTAGAATACGCGGACGACAGTTGGGCTGGTTGGACCTTACGAGTTAGGCGGAATAGACGAGTCGGGTTCTTATTTTGTTTCGTGCAGGAGGCTCGCCTCGAAGGAACGGGTGGCCGAGACCGAAAGGATTTCACGGGGGAAAGTCGAGGATATTGTAGGTCACCGAGCTGAAACGTTATACGCGGCCAGTAGTGACGCCGCGGAGATGGCAACGTCAAGAAAGTGCGAGGGGCAGCTGCCTCCGACGAAGGCGAACAGCTGTTTGTCCTACAGAGGCGCGGACCGTGCGACAGAAATGGCCCAAAGGGACAACAATCCGTGCTGGGATAACCTGCCGAGTGTCATCCTGCAGGAGATATTCTCGTATCTGTCGCACAAGAACCGACTGAGGGCCTCCCAGGTATTCTTCAAAACTCTCTCGCCGTCCCCAAGGCCGTTTAAAACTCCGACCTGACACTGTGGGGTAATCAAACTGTCATGTTGAGTCCCGTTCGTTTCTCTCCCTCCTCCTTCATTTTTTTCTCCTCTTCTTTTCTCGCCACGCTCCGTCCGCTGTACACTTCCGCCAATTACCGTGGTCGGTGGTTTTTTTTCGGGCGGATACTGTGCTCTTGTAGCTTGTTTACGTTTCGGGCATTCGATCGTTAACTATGACGCCGAGAGCGAGTTTTCGAACGGCGGGCAAAGCGGGAGAATTAATCAGATTCGAATTAATTTCACGCAGGTTTGTAGCAATTGGAGGGGCGCTCTGTTCCATCCCAGCTTCTGGAAGAAAATCACGTTCGATCTGACGAACAAAGACAGTATCTCATGGTCTCGGTAGGTGATATTGTTATTTGCGATTTATAGGCGTGTAGGAGATTGTCAGACTGAAGACAATGCCCGACGTTCATTTTATCGGCTACGATCAAATTATGAAATTAAAATCAGAGATTAATATTTGCGAAGAAGCAAAGGGCGAATGGTTCCTATTTCTAATCTCCTTCTTTTACAGATGCTTGAGAGAAAGTTTTGGGCTCAGTGCGGAGAAAGTGACGATCCACTGCGGCACGAGGAACTGTTCCATAAGGGAAACGTTGGCCATCTTGAAGAAATTGAGTTGCAACAGGCAGCTTCGTAAACTGTATCTGGATTCCAGCAGTAACTCTTTCGGACACGAATACAATAAGGACGTCAACAGATATAATAACTATGTTACCAATCCGTTGATACAGTCGCTCGTAAAAATTATCGAAACGTCCAATCGTTTGGAAGTATTGAGCTTGGGATGCATAAAGAAGTTAAGAGCGAACGCCGACGTGATTCTGAGACCCCTTTGCCTGCATCACGCCATGCACTTGACGACTCTCAGCCTGGCGTCCGTTAGAGACGAGCCGGAGAACTACGACCTGGAGCAGTTCGAAAGTGGTTACGAATTTTTCTTCAACTCGTTCGCCAGACTATCTATTTTAACGCTGGATTATGAATTCGTGAATGATTATCTGCTGGAAGCTTTGGATAACGGTGTCATGCAGAGGTTTGTAATTCACGTGCACGAGTGGAACGATAATTACTCCGGGACAACCAATAGAGCTTGGCAAATGTTCGTTCAGAAGAAGTAAGTGGCGGTGTAGCGTTCGTAACCATCGCAAGAGAACGAAGCGAAGGGTGGCTAATTAAATTTCTCTAATTCCAGTCCTGAATGCGAGCTACGACTAAATCTCATACACTCCTACGTCGGCATTAAGAGGCTGGACACGCATATTTTACACCCTTCCATGCCTCTTACGCACTTGAAAGTGTTGTTCTGCCAGAACTTTAACATAAGGGTATTGCACATGTTATCCAGCTGGTACGACCTTACTTTGAAATCCTTGACCTGGATCGATTCGATGAATCCCCTGACAAAAATGCCAGCGACTTACGATCCGTATAATCCTGACAGGTGAGTCTCGAGTCGCTTCGCATCGCATTTAGAGCTATTCCACGTCAAAACGAATAGGTGAAAGAATGCTATTTTTCCAAGCGGTGTGCACTATCGTAAGTTTGATTTTTTTCTTGACTGTTCCCAAAATCTCTCTACTCTTTTGAAAAACGCATTTATTAGCTGAAGGCTCAACGAATCGAATGGTACATTTTTTTCAAGCCGGACCGTGGGTGGCAACGACGTCAAATCGCGATTTGAAACTTCGACATCGATTACTGTCGAGTTTATTAACAATAAACAAAATATTCTATATACGCGTTGAGAAGGCATTCCTTCAGCTTTACAATGAGCCCAAGACGGAGGCATTATCTTGAAAAATGACCGAGATATTACAGTTTAAGTGATGACGCGTCTGCCGATTTTGTTTCAATTTTTTAAACTTTAACATTAAATATTTCGAACACTATTTGACATGGGCCTTTAAAATTCGGTATACTCTGTTTTTGCAAGGTTATCAACAAATGCTGTAATTTTGAATAGAATCGGTGAAATTAAATTATTCGTTTTGACGTGGAATAGCTGATTACTGGCTTTCGAGATATTTATTAACGAGCCTGTTTGCTTCGCTGCAGCCCTGATCCGCTAGTGTTAGTCGCATGGAAGTGCAGCAAACTTGAGGAGATCGTGTTCATGGGTCACAAATATTACGAGCAGAACTTGTTAGCCATTGCACGCCTACGAGGATACTCCCTCAAGTTATTAGCATTTCCGAAAAATGACATCGCGTCCGACGATAAGTTTTGGTACAAGGGTCCGACCATCACGCTTGTAAGTCCCCACACTGTATATTTCACGCGAGCGTACCCACCGCATTTTATGCAACTACTTCGATTGTAATTCTGCAGGAAATAAAAGAGATAATGGGACGTCGGTGGATGCCATTAAGCGAGGCAGACCTGCCCGCAGTCGTGAAGGATCCTTTCAAAGGCGACAGCAGAGATGTTATCATGCCGTTGGTCCTCCGCGACCAAAAGTAATTCCGCGCTCACGCCGAGGAAAGATTAATCCCCAGTACCATCCACTGACATCAAGAATCTCTGGGCGAGCCACATTCTCAGAAGTAAAGTTATAAAGTTATATCTTTTATTTTTCTATAAAATTCGTTTCTTTGGTGAGAACTACCGGGCGAGACATCGAACAGCGGGCACGTGTGAATTCGTAGCCGAGGGATCGGCAACTAACGGATAACACTGCCGCCTGTCAGGTAAGGATCACAGTTCCAATGCGTAAACAGCGAGGGTAAAAGCGCACACAAGTTCTCCTGTTTTACAATGATTTTATCGGTTCGCGCAAGAGCATGATAAGCCATAGACAGCCGCGTCTTTCTCGAGTCCACTATGGGGTACCCAATATACAAGTCACCCCCTGCGAAGAACGGGACAATGTCCTCGCTTACTAAACGATAAAATGAAAGAGAGAGAGAGAGAGAGAGAGAGAGAGGGAGGGAGAGAGAGAGAGAACAGAACGAAACGATTTACGATGGTCTTTCCGACGAAGCACCTCTTGCGACGAAGCCTGTCGCTAAACAGTGGCGGTCTCAAAACTGATGAAATTTAAGAAATATACTTTAATGATCGTTCCTCTCGTCGGTGAATATTAAGGGAAGGAAGAGAGAATATATTATATAAGAATATAACGATATTCTTGGTAGGATACTAAGAACACACAGCATTACAAGACTATCGAGGTCTCACTGGAGTAGACCTATTGCGTGACGTGTACCTGTTGATACCACAGGAAGAGTGAATCCAGACGAGAGAGAGAAAGGGAGGGAGGGAGTGAAAAGTGATGGCGATCATCGTACCAAGCAAGTAGAATCGAAGAATGAGACTGGGAGAACGTAAACGTGGGAAGGGGGCAAGATCTCATGACGTTCCACTGGAAAGCGTAACGAAATTCCAACCGTATGTAAGTAGAACACATGTTATCAGATATTTTTCCAATTCTATGGGAATCTAGATCAAAGCGAACGCCAAGAGCATGCAGTGCAAGGATGAATAACTGAGATGATAAAAGAAAAGAAAAAAAAACAAAAGACTTCGCATATTATAACAAGAGAATGCGCATAGCGTGAAGTCGAACCAAGCGATTCGAGGTTATTTTTAATACCAAAACCAATCGGACGCTATTGTACAAATGTTAAATGAACGTGTGCCGAGAAGAGTGCGGTCGATCCGGTGGTACGACAGTCCAACAAACGCAACCGTTTCCACGTTTGCTATCAGGGGGTGGGAAGAGGGAAGGGGAGGGGGGGGGGGATAATCAACTGCATATGGATTGAGAACTGTACGCAACCCCCTGGGTACTGTCTCTTCGCCGTGCTCTTAGCGACCGCTGAGAACGAACACAAATATAGTTATCTATATAATGAAAGGAATCAGAGGAATTAGCTGCTAATCGTGTATGTGTATATGTATGTATATCTGTAATATCTATCGAACTTTAAACGTTAATATTCGGATGCCGCGTGCATCTCTTTCTGTCGCGCGATGAACGATGACGATTTCGAGCGTTTAAAAGCCAAGAGTAGTCCGCGAACGGAGAACGGAGGATTTACCAAAACGTCAGCGACAAACACAAGCGAACAACAACAATGAAACCGTATACAGTTCATTATTCCGAGAGGTTCTTTACTTCTTTTTTTTTTTTCTTCTTGAGACCCCTGTGTAATTAATCGCATCGCCGTGTATCGTACTTGTAGTCACGCATATACCATTGTTTGTTTGTTTCTTCTTCTCCTATTATTATCTTCTTTTTGCCTTTCTTTTTATATATGTGGCGTTTCTGTACATACAATTAATGCGTTTGAAGATATTTGGACACGCGCAAAGAATCGCGGAGTTGCGCCCGAAATTTAAATGGAGGCGAGAGAGAAGGTTAAGAGCGAAGTAATATATTATAGGGGCGTTCGTTTGAACGGGAGGGGAGGGTTCTCGGTTGGGAGCTAGGCGCAAGAAAAGATACGAGGGGGAGGGAGCTGTTTGTTTTAAACGATTTTAAGCTGTTATACAAGATGAAACGGGCCTTAACAAGTACCTGAGTCGCGGTAAGAGTAATTTTACCGATTTGCAAAAAAGGGGAGAGAAAGAAAATGAGGGGGGAAAAAAGAAGATATCTGACACGCGACAGCCACTGTGAGAAGCTAATCGTAGACACAGGCCTTAAATTGGATATTTTTTTCGGCGACTGGAACCGGTGCCATCTGCCGGGTATCTCGCCAGGAAATGAACGATCAAGGTACGCTCGTGCCCTTTCATTTCGTATTCCGTGCGCGTGGTATTCTTCTTTTCGTTTTAGGCGAGAAAATTCGTGCGAGAGATAGAGAGGGAGAGAGACCGATGATTATTTTGTTGTTGTTATTACATCGCGCGAACAAAACGCGATCGAGAAGACCCACTTGTTCGCTGACCATTAACGCTGTGCGGACGGGCCAGATTTTATTTACTAAGAATCTTTTTATTACTATTATTATTATTAATCTACGTGTTTTTTTTGTTTTTTTTTTTATCGAACGAAGTCCCGCATAAACAGTATATAACGCGGGCGCGGTGCCCGGCGTGTGAGACTAGAAAGAGAGAGAGAGAGTGAGAGAGAACAGTGTGAAAGATCATATATGTGACGTTTGCGAAACGATAGCGAGTGTGAAAGAGAGAGAGAGAGAGCAGAAAGTAATAACGAAAAAGATAATACGTTTGGGTATATTAACCGCGAAACGATATCCAATAGAGAAACAAATACGAAGCGAGAGAGAAGCGAGTCAGGTGATAGGACGTAGTACCATCTCTGCGAATCCTCTGTGTACAAAAAGAAAAAAAAAAGTAACGTCGTAGAAACGAAATAGGCAATACGTGCAGCCGCTTAACCAACGGGCACAACCGTAACTCTACACGTATATATGTATGTTATATCGATAAACGCGACGACAAACCAAGCATAAGACTGAACCTGCCGAGAAAGGTAAACACACACCAGTTAGGCGGGCTGCACGTTGCCGCCGCGCGTACCGACCTCATATTCATAAAGCAAACGACGATCCTGACTAAACGGAAAGCATCGTTCGCGAACCCTCGAAACACTGAACGAATCGTTCACGCGTCGATGTGGCGTGCCACGGGGCTACCGATGATTCGTGCCGCACGACCATAGGTGGCGAGTAGAGAGACCTCTAGAAAAGGCGATGGCCGTGTACAGTCGCTGGAAGAGATGGTAGCGCGGTCGTGAAATCGGTGGAGAGTTAAGCATGCCTCAAGCGTCAGTACAAACGAATTAATAGAACTGCGAGACGACAGCGACACGAAGCCTCGATCAGAGCCGCTACGTCGGTCGATTCCTCTATTCGATGGTTTAATTCACGACCGCCCTGTAGCTCTCTCAGACACTATACAACGCTGGCGTCGCTGGGCACGAGTCATCGGCGGCTCGCGTGCGCGCGACTATATGGTGGTGGCTTGTCTCGATAGTTATTGTTGGCCCGTCTCTGAAACGGTTTCTCATTCCTACCGCGCGCGTTGGTGGTTGAAAAAAGCTTTCCGTCTTAGCTCGCGGCCCTCGTCGATCCGCCCCTGAACGAACGTGTGCCACGCGGACGCGAAATTTATGAATATGCGCGTCGTTTAGAAGCAAAAGGGAAGGGATGGTGCGCCCAGCTAGCGTTTAGATCGGATAGACGCCCCGTTCGCGAGGTGGAGAAGACGCTCACTCGACGGGCGGTCCTCGGTAGCCGATCAGTTACTAACCTTTTAAAAGCCAGCCTGCCAAGAATCAAAATACTGTATAATATCGAGCGAGACGTTAGCCAGTACAGAATGCTAAGATCTATTTTTTAAGATGCGAATGTATATTTTTGTACTAAGGCAGGCCTTAGTTGTGAGTCGTGTATTCTTGCGCGCGCAACGGCGAAAGACGACGTAGAGCTGTGATCGTTGATACCACGTCGGCTTAGCGAGAGAACGTACCGGAGAGATAGGGACAAAGGGAGGGGAGGGGGGGGGGGGCAGAAGAAGCGCCCAAAACGTAGTGAGATAACGTTCAGCGATATGGGAACAGGTAACGGATGACCAGCGTGTCCCTGTTTCAACGATACCGAGTGGGCTCTATATAGGTGTACGAAGGGGTGGCGATAAAATCGAGAACAAAACATCTGTGATAAAAATGTAAAATCTTAGAAAGGGTGCTCGAGAGAAAGTGGCAAAATAGAGCGAAAGAGGGAAATAGAACAAGCGTGCGTTAGTTAACGAACCGAAACAAAGGTTTAAAAGGAGGGGGGGGGGAGGTGGAGCTCCTGTATGCATTAGGGAAACGATACGCGAGACATGCAATTCCTAACGAGAATGTTTAGAAGTGCTTTTAGAAGATCTATCGTGCAGATACGTTCGTCGTGTGTATGACTATAATTGACGACAGATGGAGACCGTCTTTCGACGAGATAGCCCGGTCTAACTATCGTGTAGTGGGTACCGTCTTGACACCGTTGTTTCAATTCACTCGGTTCTCGTGGGTTTCGATGAACGCTCTGAGGATCGATACAGAGAACGGCAAAGTGTGTGATCGCGAAACCGGTCGTAATTCAACGAATGGTCCTTCGAATTCGCGTCGTGCCCAACGATCGAGGGGGATACGTACCGTGTGTATATACGCGCGACGCTCGAACGTTGGCGTTTATGCGAACCTCCGACATTCCACACGATCTCTGCCGAGACGCGTAGATGTTACGCGCGTAATCTTGCCGGCACGTTACCGGCGCACCGTAACGTAAACACGATTAATCTCGGCGCACCGAGTAATTTCAAGCAAAGAATAGCCATCGTCGGGTCGGTCCTAGGGCTCGCGACGCCCGTGGGCGCTGGCAAGATCGGGATCTAACGAATCTATTCGATCGACGTACATATTTCCATCGATCGTTACGACGCAGGGACCGCGGATGGGGCGTAACGAGCGCGAACGTGACCCGCCTTCGTCAGACCCCGCGTGACCTTTCTCCCAGGACGTGTCAGGACGTCGTACGCCACGAGTAGAGTATTATAAGTTCCTACAGACTAAAAAAAACGAAAGGGGAAGAGGGAAGGAAGCGAAATATTTTACACGGTTTTAAGTGCAGATATAGAACGGAGCGTTATTGTACGAATCAAACGAGAAAACACACTCGCACGAACAGAGCATTCGGTTCGATCGTAGTCCGTTCGTTGATACGTTCTGTTTATGGGATTGTAAAACGTATTCGGGACACAGTACCAGCAACGTTCTTCACTATTTTTTTTTTCTTTTTCTTTTTTATAATACATATATCTATATACACACATATATATCTATCTCTATCTATATACATATAATTTACAAGTACGCGTAACGATCCATTCCAATCGAGAGAAGGGGGGGGGGGGAGGGGAGGCTTAAAGCGTGGCGGTAAAGTTCAGCGCGAATTGCTAACGACGGAGACGATAAATCTCTCGCGAGCAGGAGGCAGTTAGAGAAATTTTCGGGGCACGCGCGTCATGTGAATAAACTGTGGCTAAGAATATTACAGGTGGATAGAGCAATTCGGCGAAGGAAGCAAGGTCGTACGACTGGAAACTAACAGACGACCTCTGAATTCTTAGCGAGTCGTCTAATGTAATTTATTTAACGTCTATCGCCAATATTTATTAACTCGAAGCGTCGACGGAATTTATCCGAAGTTGATTAAACAATGGTCCAAAGAATTGCTGACCCACCGATTACCGGATTCGAGCGTTCCTTTCAGCCAGCTCTGTCAACTCAGAAAATCTGCATCCGTAATTTATTCACACCCCGTATAGGCGCATGGTAGCGAACGTCGGCGCGCAGACTCGACCTAGCCGTAAAACGCAACAGTTCTCTCGCCGTACCGTTGACACGTTCCCGATTATTCTATACCGCGGCGTGAAGACTACGTTTCGAGGCGTCCCGGTTGCAACCGCACTGCCCAACGCGCAGCACACAGCACACACGTACACATGCATGCACGCGCGAGCGCGTACGCGGTAACGGCCGGTTGGAACGATAATATACCGAAATCCGCACACTCCTCGATCGATACGTAACGGATGTTGCAAAGATATATATTTACCAAAACAGCGTTAGGTGTATATAAGTTTATTAGCTGCTGGGTATGGGAACGCGAGCGAGCTACTTTTTATCTTGAGTCGGAAAGTAAGACGGGAATTCCGCCGAATCAAGTTTTCTTCCACGAGAACGGGGAACATTCGCTAGCAAAAAGGACGATGGAGAAAGTCGGGCCCAAAATCGTGAATATCTATATTATCCATGAATCGCCCGCGGTTTAAATTGGATCGGCAGTTCAGACACGCGGTTTAGCGTTCTTTTTGATCGACGATCGTGCTCGAGTATCGATCTGACATACGAGTAACTGCCGCTGAAACGCCATTTCCACGCTGAAAGCCGATAGCATCGCGATCAATTTCGGTCGGGAGATTTCCTCGTTTCTCTTAGATCCGACTGTCGTTGCTCTTCGCGAGCCGCAGTTGGCATCCTGCGCGAGAGACAAAGAGAATACAGAGCGCCCGAAGGTTTCGGTTGCCGATACGCGTTACCTCTGCCGCGTTCGACGTTACTATATACCAGCTCTAGCGGATGGATCTTTTTCACCAGTATTATCTGTCGCTCCGCGTTCGCACCGCGCCTCCTCTGCTCGGCATAGCCGTCGGAATTCGCCGTGTCCAGTTTCGGGGCGGTTAAGAAAAGACTGGAGACCGTTTCGCGTTGACCATCATCCGTGAATGCGTTCGACGCGGAACAGTGCTCGAACGGTCTCGTTCTCGCGAGCAAGCATGCGCCGGTGTCGTCGGTGTTCCATTTTTAAAACCGTTTACCCGTGATCACCGTACCACGGAATAGTGCTATTAGTTGCCTGCGATCGGGAACAAGCGCGTACCCTCGCGCAGTATCGCGTCGACCACCTTGCATTTCCGGTTCGATTAAGAACTTCTTCTCCGAGCGTTACAGACAGTTTCACCGTGTCGCGCCCCACTGGAGGGGGGCGAAGCGCTGCTTTTCGTCGTTTCGCGGAATGATTCTTCCTCGAAGGACGCGTACGCACATCGCACGCTCGGTTTCAGCTGGATCGAAATCAGCTGGCCGCTCGAGGCCACCGAGGGGGGGCCCTACTTCCTACTGTACCATCTCAATATCCCCGGTATGCTTATTCCCTGATCACGAACATACCGCTCGAATAAGCCCGCTGTACTATTTTACCACCACCACCATTCCGCACGAGTGTCCACATTGGATACCATTTGATCCATATTGGATATTGTTTGATCGCCCCCGCTATATCATCCGGCTACCCACACCGCTGGCCTGCCTCCCCGCCGCGTCGCCCGGCTGTCCCCCACCATGCCCCTCCGTTCCCGCTAGTCCAGCAGGCATCAAGGTGGGGGCAGCGGCCTCGAGCTACCACTTGATTCCAGCCCAACTGTGACAGTGTAATGCGACGTCTAACTCGCGCACCGCGCGCCATTTAAAGCGTTAAATCGACGATCTCCCGCCTATTCAGAAAAAGGAGACGCGAAAACGTGATGTTACCACGAATCGATGGCTGAACCTGACCTCTGGTCGCACGCTATGCACACACACACACACACACACGCGCGCGCGCGCGCGCGCCTGTTTCAGCCGACGCGCAGGCACAACGTGTTTCTACCCATTAGGGTACTCTAAACTTTTCTCCTAGCGTTCGACACACGATACACTAAGTACCTAGACACGCGAATACTTCGCGGACGTTCTCGAATATTTATATATATACGTATGTGTGTAAGAAAAAAAAATCGATGTTCTTTCAACGGAGAGCCTCTCCATCGTTAATCTCGAGTAATCTCTCCTTGATACGACGTACTACGTAGGCGAATAGGTGTCTCGATGGGTTTCAAACGTGTGTTATACAGTGTGACTCGATGTTCCGACGTGCTAGGAGGATGAACACTTAGCGTCGCAGGATAATCGCGATTTTTTAAGCGTGTGAGATGTATATACTCCGCGACTGGTTCGTTCGATTCCCGACGTCGTCGATTATTAACCCTGCACTGCGGTTTTATGGTCTCGTAGGTCCCCGACATCCCGGGAGTAACGGTTTCTTCCTTATAATTCAGTAACGCTCAAATTTCCCGCTTCCTTTCAGCTTCCAGTATCGCCCGCTCTTCTGCTACCCGATTTCCTTATTTTCAGTTTGAAATACAAATCAGCGCTAGCTATAGCGTCTGTTAAGCCACGACAGTGACTGTCCCCTGTAGTCGCGACGGAAACGCAGTGGAGGGTTAAGAAGAGAAGGGAAATTGACAGCGTTGCTGCTCGCCACTTATTAGCCGCGAGGCCTGTCATCCGAATAGTACCAATCTCCGCCGTGTTTCTTCGTACGTCGCGGTTGTTTTCCACGTCGTTTTACATCACGGCGACGAAACGAATGAGTATATACCATGTAACTGTGTGCGTGCGTGTGTGAACGACGCTTAAGGGACGCTTCTCCCAGGGTCCACGGGGTCGTTGCTCGGATCTGTTTGGCGAATCGATCGTAGAACTGAATTCACGTCTGCATTCGCCGGATTTCGACAGCCGTCTATCGTTGCGTCGTTTTTAGATTCTTAAGAAGAAAAAAGAATGGAACGAGTACACGTTTGTGTATCGTAGTAATTATCTTATAAGATTGTATCGCGTCGGGGTTTGCAGCATGATCTTCGATGCACGAACCGTCGAGGAATGCGTCGAACAACAGGTGTTACACGTTAGACCGTGAAACTCTTTCGCTACGAAATCTCTGATGCTTAAGTTATTAAATTTCTAATAGATTTCCATTAATTTACGAGCAATCTGTGCAGCTCGTGTAGATTTCCAAGGTCGAATTGCGCCGTAGCGAACGAGTCGACACTTTCGGTGTAATATTCGGACACCGAGCGGTCCTCCGTGCGGAACAGGCGGGGTTGTATTCGTAGACCGTACACCCCGAACGCCCCGCGGGCGGTCAACGCACGTGGCGAAGCGACACGAATCACTCGCAGCACCGAAAGCGTCGCGAACGATCGAACCTAGCGGAACGCCGCGGAAAGCGGACGGATACAATGAGCCATTGAAAACGCGTAAACCGAAGTCGATCTTAATTCGGCCAAGAGAGGATTTGATGGATGGTTCGTTGAACTTGATCGAAGAGCCATTAGCCGTGGATTAGAGTCGATAGATGAACGAGGATCGTCACACCGTCGTTGTAACGTTGCTGTTAATAGTGACGGCGGAGATTTAAGGTAGACCATCCTCGATTTTTCGTAAGTCCCATTTTTTCCCTGCACCGTGAAAAATTTCCAAAGATTTTAGAGGAGTCACTGAAAACCGTCGCCGTTGCGGAAAAATCTGGGGGGGGGCAAGCTCTCTACGATCATAGTTACGCGAAGGAATTTACATCGGGGCTTTGTCCAACTCGGGAGAAAAAATAATGTCGGCTCAAGGTAATTGATTGCCTATTATACAATTGGATTGTCTCCATGAAATTATTAGACCGCCCTTACTGCACGATTGGGTGACTCCCGGTATATTTTTAGTCTACCTCCATACCTCTGGGCTATTCCAACTGTAACTTTCAGCTATCCGCACCGCTCTTTTATGCTGCTTTCTATATCTTTAGCATACCCCCAATATTCCTCTAATCTACCCCCACCATGTGTTTAGATTACCCCTACCGTCCCGTTAGGATACCCCCACTACGTTATACTACGCAGCCACGTGCTTTCCACCTCCCAAATTCAAGATCCTGCACCACAAGAATTTACGTTGGGATAAGTGACCTTGAGCCGCCACGGTCTTTTGCCCGAAGTATATTAACGTCTAGTTTGTAGAGCATCGAGAACGACTTTTCTTAAACGTAGTAATTCCACGAGAGCGTGTTAGTGGCAAGGTGACCAGGAATTATTGGACGACGAAACGGTCGAGGGCTCGTTCAAAATCCTCTCGTCGAGTAGCCTAACATATTTCCGTTAACGCAGAATACGTTCAACGCATTATCTGTCGGCCATCTATTTCGGTGATATCGCTCCGACGATGTACACGCGCACACGGACCACCGAATCACATACCAGCGATGAAAACGAAACTGTTCCAACGCCCACAAATACGACGTTCTATTTCCTTATCGTTTACAACCGAAATTTAAATTGAGGAGAATTCATTTTCTATGACCAATCGATTGTCCATTCGGTTCGTCTACAAATGAGAGAACGTAAGTACTTTCCCTCGGAAGGAAAGAATCGCGATCTCGATTCGGTTGTCCGCATGTGGCGCCCTCTAAGCGGAATAGAACGTACCAAATGGCGTCTGTCGGCGTGATACAATACGTTCCTTTAAAAGCACGATTGGTCCGATCTGCTTGCTGTCTGTTGCAGCGATTATGTATTAACAAAATGTCCCCCCGTGTACTGGCGCCCGTTGTCTTCGGGGCCAGCCACGTTTCTTCCTATCATTCGTGACAGAGACTTCCATTCGCGTATTTACGAACACGTTGATCCTTCGTCGGGAGGGTCGCGGGCGCGAGGGGCTCTCGGCAACGGTCGCCTCGATCCGCCACAGTGCAGTGGGGCCGTAATTGGAAAATTTTCGGATTCAACGAAACGGAGGACGACGCCTCGGTTCAGGAATGCTCGTCACGAACGATGGAAATCGATCATTGTAACACGCAGCTATCCGTAACTGTCCGTGGTGGCTAACGATCATCCGCTTCTTCTATTTTTTTTTTGCCCCCTCCCCTTCGCGCGGACGTTGCCACGGACCGAGCATTTGTAACGTGAAAAACCGTTTGGGAAAATGAAAACGAACCACTGTCGCGTAAATCAGTATTCTTTCGATCCAACATCCCCGTAGAATCGTGCGCCGGTCTATGATTTTTGCACCACTTCTTCGATTATAGAAATCAAATGTTATTTCGCAAGTATCAATCAATGTTTAAAAATGTATCGATCGATTAATAAATCGTGCATGGCATAAAGATGTATTTATTTATTCTTCACACACGAAATCCTTTTCTTATTGGTCATCGAATAGAGAAGGTAAGGGATTTAACAATAAAAAGATTCTAGTTGAAGGAAAAAGAGCAGCTTTTCTGCGTTCAGTTTATTTAGAATGATCCATTAGAAACTATAATTTGTACAGAAATGTTGATGAATAATCTAATTTAGAGATAGAAAGAATTTAAATTCAGCTTTCGGAACGTTATCTCTTGATGTCCCGTTCTATCGTCGTAAATCCGATTACCACTTATCTGGTCGGTAAAAAGTTAGCGCTTCGTCACGTGATCGATGTTAGTCTCGATTCAGCTGTGACTGATTCCGTTCGAGTTCAAAGTATCCAACTATCGCGGCGCGAGTGTACATGAGATAACGAGATACATTCACGATCTAAAAATAGATAGGAGACAATTCGAACTATCGCGTATAAAAAAAAAAATTGGTAGGTTCACTTTCGGTATTTGCACAGTGAATAAAAAATAAATACCGTAATTGCAATAAAATACTGACACAAAAGCTATTTACCCTATCAGCGTGAAGATTTCAGCGACGAGCAGCAGCACCTCGTGTGCGGGCATCATTCACCACAGATTACTAACCGCGTTCAATGAACGCCTACAGGCGTTCGTCGCACGTGCTGCGCGGGTCAACTGGCCGCTTACAACGGCCGCAAAAGCTGCAGGATTAAACTACCAGAAACATTCCCAATGCTTAAACGACGACACACACGGAATATACGAGTAGCCGATACCCCGATAAACATTCATTGCTCAGTTCTTTCTCTGTTGGTAGCTCGACCGGATCGCCTTGTTATCCGCAGCGGCGCTTGAAGCTGATCCGATTTGAAATGCCCTCCAATACGTGGTGGCCGGTGCCCGATTGGCGGTTACCGGTGCAGTTTCGAAATGGAAGGGAATGCGCAGAAGCACGTGGATTTGTTTAGACGACTGTCAAGCCCCTTTCGTAGCGCATTTACAAAGTCCGTGGGGTGCTTCCGGTAAGCCCCGTAGCTGGCGGCGGCGCTTTCCCGACAAACGATACCGGGGGCCAACGGGGGCGACAAGATCCACTGTCTACCTCTCCCCCCCCCCTCTCCCACCGCCACTCGCTCGCTCTCCCTCCCTCCCTTCCCCTCCCCTGCCCTCCTCCTTCCGCACGGCGTTACACCTCCGATGCGGAGACAGAGACAGAGACAGTGGCCGGGCAAAGGGGCGGGGGGGAGGGAGCAGGGGAGGAGTGACGACGGCGACGATGCCCGGCGAAACGAGCGACGGGAGGAGGGGGAAGACATCAACGGCGGACAAGGCCGCCATATTGAATCACTCTCGTTAATTTTTGCGCAGAGAGGCGGCGTGAATTTTTTCTGCTCGCGCGGAAGGTAGCGGCGTCAAGGTTGTGCGCCCGGGATTCGCGGCTCGTGACGATCCGTTTCGCGGTTACCCGCTCGGCACGCGTCGCCCCCCCCTCCCCCCTCTCTCTGTCCCCCTCCTCCTCCTCCTCCCCGACGGGGGGGGGGAACGTGTTACGGCGTTGTTTTCGTGAACGGTCCCTCGCGTCTGGAGCGGGCGACGGGCAACGGGGTAGAACCCAGCGATGCGCTGGTATGCCGCGCGAGAAAGGCCCACGGAAACATGCGGAAATCGTGCGTGCACGATCGCGAGGCGGTGAAGTGTGCTGCTCGCGATAGGGAGGGAACACTCGGTGGAAGCGAAGTGTACGCGTACACTGACTGCTGTACCGCGGTGTGCGCCATGTCATTGTACGTAAGCGATAGTATAGAGTGTGTAACGTATCGCGGTGGAGTGGAGTGAAGTGGAGTGGAAAGCGGACGGACCCGGCTGCCTTGCCTGCCTAACTGTCTGCCTAACTGCGTGCCTGCTGCCCGACTGCCTTGCCTATCTGGCGAGCCCGCCCGCCTCGCCGCCCGTCTACGTGCGCCTCGCTCTGGTCGAGATAGAATCTCGTATGCCGAAAAAAAAAAATCCGATTCGGACGGCAACATTCGGGGCCCAGAGTTTTCGTTTGACCTCCGCTCAGGTACATAGGCCCTGCTGAGCGCGGCTGGCGTCGGCGTGCGCGGGGGTCAAAACACTCCGACTGGCTGGCTGCTGGCTCTTCTTCTTCTTCTTCGTTCCAGGGAAGGTGCGATTATCAATGTAGTAGGAAATACGCGGTGCACGCGGAAACATAAAGAGTCGCGTGTCGCGTCGCGCGAGCCTGGCGTCGCACGTCGCCAAGCATAAGCGTTCGCGTGTGCAAAGCCTGTTCGGACAACAAGAGCCACGGTGCATTTTCAACTGCCAGCCCGATTAATTGGCCGGGCCGATGTTTCCGATTCTCCTCGTCCCGGTTTAACGAGCCACCGATATCTCCGCTCGATGATTCAGCGTAACGCCAGGACCGTGCCTCGGCGATTTATTGATACGTACGCGCGTGACGATAAAAAAAAATCGTGGCGTCAAGATTGATAAGGAGTTTGTTGCATTCTGGTATATTTACGCCTCGTTCTTCGATAACGATGGATGTACATACTCTCTACTCGCGCGATCGGCAACTGCTACGCAACCGATGAGAAAATACCGTCCCTGTTTTGCATTCAGCAATTTCCCTCGCTTTCGCGTAATTTCAGTCAGCGATAAGATTAGCCGCGGCGAGCTGAGTTATGTATTGCTACGGTGGCGTACGATTATTAGGTTAGGAAGAAAGTGCGGGATTACCGTAGGTCGCTTTAGGGTTCGCTTACCGCATTCGAGGATTCCGCGATATTTACGCTCGCGCATAATTTTCTGCTGAATCGGCACGGGCACGGAGGGTACCCCGAACGGCAACGTAGCGATAACATTTATTACAGTAACAAACACCCGAGGTTCCTTGAACTCTTACGATTTCCCGAAAAGAAGCACGTAGACAAACAAATCTGCCATTCCCGCGGGGCGGCTAAAACGGAAAGGATGTCAATGTTTACCGTACGCCACCGACCGTTTATTACCTATTCGTCGGCCGGGGAACAAAACTGGCCAGACGCGGAATGAAAAATGCTGTGACATCAATTCGAGAGTTTAGAGACCCTACCGTCACGTGATCTGGAAAGTGTGCAAGGCGGGAGATCCGAGAGAAACTCCGTGAACTAGTTAATTCTTTCGCGTTAGGGCGGCCGGGGTGCGCCTGTTGCTACCGATATCGCCTATTATTTTAAACAGAACAGCCGCGGCCGAGCGTGGCTAAACGGGACACCCGATGCGTGTCCCTCCTGCGTGCCCGTGGCCAACGAGAAAAGAGGAGCAGAGCGTAAATAGTGTCTCGCATTACCTAGAGGTCGCGCTCGGTTTCGCCGATACAATAGTAATTACGAGATGCGTGGACGATATCAAATACGTTGCAAAAACATTGTAACTCCTTCGTCCCTGCGGCCGGGAAGGCCGGCAGTGGGGACTCCGTCGAAAAATCGATTTCCCGTAGGGCATAAGGGCAAGGGAGGTGTGGGGGGAAAGGGGGAGGGGGGCGAGGGCAAGGGAGAGAAGTACGGAGACGAAATTCGGGAAAATCCGCAGAGCAGGAGCGAGTGACGGGTACGCGGAGAAAGAGAGCGCGGAGAGAGGGGGGAGGGGAGGTAGGGGACAGAGCGAGAGAGTGAGCGAGAGGGAGAGAGAGATAGAGAGATTGGTTTCTAGCCCGTTCCGATGCCGCTCGTGTGGGTGAGTGGCTGACTGTGGTGTTGTGGTAGGGGGTAGACCGTCGACGACGGGGCGAGGGGAGAAATAATTAATGTGCGACCGTACCTCTCCCCTCGCGGTACAGGCCACCCTCCCTACCCTCCCCGTTCCCCTCCCCCCTGCCCCGTCCCTACCCCTCCCCGCCCCCCCCCTCCCTTTTCCACAGTCTTGTACCGCTACGCTTAGCTGCCATTGTGCCGAGACGCCACTTCCGAAGCATCAAATTCAATTCTTCGATTCCGTGCGGCGGCTTGCTCGCGCGAATTTCGGGAAATCCGCGAGCGTTTTAGTGCGAGAGAGGGGGGGACGCGTAAGGGCACGCGGCATATTGTGCCGCCGGCGGGACAGTAAAGCGCGCCAATATCTGCCTCGTGCACGGATCTCCCGACCGGAGCACGTCGTGTTCCTCCTCCTGAACGTCTCCGGGACTCACGGTGGAGGTTAGGTTAGGGCATCGCTTCCGTGGATATCGGGCCGCGATCGGCTGCCCGCCTTGCCCGCCGCGCGTCGCCGATCCGTTCGGTTTCATCGCGGCGTTCCCTGTGTTCCGCGGCGCCGTCCCCGGGGTCGCGTTCCTTCCACCCGGGCGGTGCGTGCCCGCTCCGCGCTGTGTTGTGGTCCCGTCCTTCGCCGAGAGCGTTACGAGGCCGACGGTCGCTGATCGTTGGGGGAAGAGATAAAGAAAGAGGGAAGCACGATGCCCCGGTGCATATGAACGGGATGCTCGAGCGGAGACTTTCGGTAACCCAGTTATTTTTATTCCCGGCGAATATCTTCTCTATCGCCGTTTCAAATCACGCCGTTGCGAAACGCCTCGCGCGTCTCACCGTCTCCCCTGTTCGGGCTTCTTTGTAGTGTTTTTTCCTCTCCCTTATCCCTTTCCCCCCTCCCCGCCCCCCCCCCCCGCCCGCCGCCCCGAGAGCCGTGCCTGGCGAACGTGTGGGCTCGTGCATACGCGTGTAGTTATTGTTGAAATCGATCCAATCGAAGTGAACCAGACGAAACCGCGGTTATTAATAAGTACTTCTGTTTTTTTTTTTTTTTGCAGAGTTGCTGGATCTGAGAGAATGGAAGCCATGGATCTGGACGGGGATGCAGTGGTGGACCTGAGCGTTAGGTAAACTTCAAGGCGACGCTGCTTCACCAATCGATTCTGAGCTGCGTCCGCAGATTCACCATGCGGATCGACTGTGGCGGACTCTTAAAAGCTGCGTCGATTCTGAATTGCCGTTGTTTACGTCACTCTGATTACGAAACCAGGCTATTGTTACACGTTACTGTTATCAAGAACGGGGCACGATGCGTTACAATATTTCATGCTAATGCAGCAGTTAACGACAATTAACTCTTATCGCCCGTGACTAGAACAAGTCTTTGCATAAAAATAGATCCCGCGCTTCTTCGTATTCTACAGTTTTCTAAGCGAGTTTAGTTTCGCCCATATCTTTCGTGGTTCCCTGTATTCGCCGGCTCGTTATTCAGCCAAACGTTCCCAGCAGCAATGTTCTACAGTATGCGACGCGTGTTTTCTTTCAGCAGCAGTGGCAGGAGAAATTCTCCGTCGATCACTGTTAACTCCGGCGATGTGGGAGTTCCATTAGATTTAGGCCTCCACTTCTCCTCGAGCCCCGGCCTCGATAACAACATGATGCCAGAGGCACGCAACATTCAGAACGCTGCGAGAGGGATCCTGGCGCCGAAGTCAGGCGACGACAGGAAAACGCGCCGCAATCTTAGACCCAGAATGGAGATAAGCTACGCGGAGGGTCCAGACGAGCGTAAAATAAATGGCCACATGAATGGAAATGTAGACAGTGACGAAGGTTAACTATAAAAATAGCATACTTATTTATAGCTTCGATATTGTAGCCCGAAGTGCACTTTGCACATAGCCGGGCGCTCATTGTATTTCTATAGACACTGTTAACGTGACTATGATTCATGATCGCAATCTTCCACGCCGCAGGCTCGACGGAACTTGAAATAAATATCTGGAATTTCTGTTCGTTAGGTGACATGCCACCTCTGCCGCCAATAAAAGAGCTGTCATCGGATGAACTAGCCGAACGCGAGAGGACGCTTAGAAAATTAAGAGAGGAACTTAGATCTGAGGAAATGAAGTTAGTGTTGTTGAAGAAGTTACGGCAGTCGCAGCAGTTGAAGGAGAACATCGCTGCCGTACCGAAAGTACCCAGCAAATTACCACCACCGGTTCCAGTGCAACAAGCTCCTCATAGGTAAAGCTGCGATTGAATATTGTTCTTCCAGTGTGAGTGATTCTCTCCGGACTTGTTATAATCTCGTGTTGTTCTCAGTCATAGGACGGGGAAACCGCCGCCGCCGTTGCTAAGGGGACAACCCGCGCCAAGCAGGAGCAGTATACACGCTCCCCCGCCTGGAATGTTATTACCACCTACGGCTGGACGAAGTTCCACCTCCAGCACCGGGATCCCGCCGAACATGGTGATACCGCAACCGCCGCATCCTAGGGGCAGGCCGCCTAGTGCAACGCCGAACGTAACGAACTATCACCCGCCTGCAGACAGGACCGAGAGGTCGACGAAAGATCCAACCCCGACGCCAGCGCATCAAGTAAGTAAGGTACAACATACACGTCTATAATCGTACCATTACCAATGAATACAGTTGAAACACAGTGCCATACCATGTCTATATACGTTAGAAATACTTGTCGACGCTGTTCGTCATACGTTGTGAATTATGTAAATAACCGTAATTGTGTTTCTGTAAACACAAAGCTGCTTGTTGGATCTCAAGAAAATAAAACCACCGCATCCTTAAGCACACCTGTGATTTCAGAGCAGGTATATCCACTAGTCAAAGTATATTTAGTCTCTCGACGCTCTAACACCAAAAGTGCATCAAATATCGTGCCGCCTTTCTGCCTTCCTAACAACCACGTTATTTCTTTCGCTATATATAACCCTCTTCACCGTATCTCCGTTTTATTTTTTTTACCTTCCTGTTGTTTGTATTTATCTTAACATCGTTGCTTCACGCCATAGAGAATCTAAACGAAACATCTCGTCGGAGGTTCAGGGGAGGAACTAATGCTTTCTTGTGAAACTGTAGGAGAGACCGAGGGATGATAATCAGACGCCCGCACAGCGGCAGGCGGCTGCTAAGCTGGCGCTGAGGAAGCAGCTGGAGAAGACGTTGCTGCAGATACCACCGCCGAAACCGCCGCCGCCGGAGATGCATTTTGTACCGAATCCCTCTAACACGGAGTTTATATATTTAGTGGGTTTGGAACACGTAGTCGACTTCATCACTAAGGAGCCCGCTATTCCGCCGCCGCCGGAGCCGTTCGAGTGCACCCAATGCAAAACGGACTTCACGCCTGTGTGGAAGTGGGAGAAGCCCATTACTGGGAACAAGAAAGAAGGCCCGAGAGGGCAGCACGCAACTTTCCAGAGACCTCCGGCAGGTCGCGATCCCAGGGTCATATGCGAACATTGCGTGACGACTAATGTGAAGAAAGCTCTGAAGGCAGAGCACACTAATCGGTGCGTACTACGATAGATGCGTATACCCTTCGTTCTTATTAATTACTAGCTGTACCCGGCCACGCGTCGCTGTGGCTCAGTCTGGTTAAATCGAAAAGAAAGAAAAGAGAGAGCGCACGTTTCTAATATGCTTAATTTCGAATGCAATGTTTTGCCAAAATTCCAAAGCAATCGGTGAAGCACTTTCGGAGATTTAAAACTTTGAACAAACGAACATTTGCATATTTATTTATATAGATATTCTCGCTTCAACCTTAAACGCGTTTCCAGGTTAAAGACAGCGTTCGTCAAGGCGCTGCAGCAGGAACAAGAGATAGAACAAAGGTTGGCGCAGGCAGCGTGCCCGAGTCCAGATCCCCCAGCTCCTAAACCAGTTCCTAAAGCAGCTACTCCTACGAGAAGAGTAGCAACACCACCAGCCCCTCCACCGCAAGTACCGCCGGCCCCTACGCTGGCACCAACCCCTCCGGCGCCTAAGCTGCAGGAGCATCCTCTGGTGAAGCTGGCTGAAAGCGGGAAGTTCAGCCCGCACCACGCTGCCGCCGCAGCCGCATTGCAGCAACAGTTGCTCAGAGGTAACCTGAAAAAACTCTTCGGGAATAATGGCGGGAATAAGAGCGACGGTTCCCAGAGACTTTTTGTATGTTTTACTGAATGTGATCCTTCGTCTGTTCAGAGTTGGCGAAGAATCCTGTGCCAGGCCTGCCACCTCACCAACCTCTCCCTGCTCACATGATGCCACCGTTTACCTCGATACTGTACCCTTACCAGCTGGCGATGGCGCAAGCCGGCGGCAAGGGACTCGCGGAGTTACGGCAGGCGGCGGACCTGCAGCGCCAGTATTTGCTCGACATGATTCCATCGCAAGCATCTCAGGCACAGGGGAACCAGGCCCCACCGCGGGCTCACCCGCACAATTGGAAGACGTAACCAGACGCATTTAGAGATCCGACCAGTAAATGCAAATAATAATTGAAACTGAAGAGCTGTGCTTAGAGAATATTGAGGGAAGCAAAGAAGATACTCGTATTCTTTTTCCACGCGACGTCATCGCACTAAAAAAGAAACAAATCAACAAACAGACAAACAAACGAACACAACAAACAAAAAAAAAACAAAAATGGGGATCTTTTAACGGAGGCGTGACCGATCACGCGCCCGACGACACTTCTAGGATAATGCATACCAATCGCCACGGTTGGTATCTATATTACACAAAGTGGAAGCTCAAACCTGGGATTTAACAGACAATTCTTGTATTTATCGTGAAAACGGAGACTGGCAATCATCTGTGAATACGCATTGACGTGCCGAGAGTGTGAGTTCATTGTTACACTAAGGTCGAAATGGTTCCCATCGCCCGGCCCGCCCCCCGACAGGGAGAACCTGCGCTTTCTGTTGCGCGACACACGACCGCCGCGACGTCTCGTGCTTTCCGAGAACGTAACGAAAGAATCATTGCGATCACGCCGACGGAGGAGCTCGTACGATTGGTTTCTTTCTTTTCCTCTTTTTAGAACAGACGCCCCATTCTTTTCGTATTTATTCTCCCCCCGGGAAAAAAGAGCGCCGGTGTCGACGGCATCGCAGAAGAAACTGCGGGGGGGAGGGAACGCGGCGGACACGTCGATCAGTCGATAATAACCGACCAAGTGCATAATAACCTGGACGCACACAAACGGAATATAATTGCTTCAATTCTTACATTATATATAAAGAACCAAATGGACGTTTGTAAGGCACTAAGGACAACAGTAATAAGTGTTACGTGATTATAAATTGGTTGGTTAACGATAGTGTTGATGCTCGATGAGAGAAAGACGGGGGAGAGAAGGGGAGCGAGAACGCGCGACGGAGCAAGCAAGGTAAACAGAGTTTACGGAACGAAAGTGGAGGGAGAACAAGGTGGGAGCGAAAAGGGTGGAATCTTTTTTAGGGGCCCCTTTTGTAGTTGAGCCGACCTTTGCCGCTGGTTTGAATAATTTTTTGCAACCATCGGCGGTACCTGTACTCTGTGTATATCTCTTTATTTTCTTCAAACTGTGAGTATTTTTAAGGCGATTATAAAACACACGGAAGCGAGCGAGCGTGTGTGCGTGAGCGTATGAGGGAGACAAAACGATTCTTTGTAAGAGAGTGTGTGTGTGCGTGTGTGTGTCAGTGATATAGTCAGCAAACGAACGTGGGAGAGTGATAGTAACGTGTCTTTTCTTTTATTCTTCTATCGTCGATACGAGACAGAGAACGGTCATTCAGCGTGTTTTTTTTTTGTTTTCCTTTTCTTTTAAATTTAGGGTGACACGACTGTCATTCGCGCACAAAGCTTAGGGAACCTCGTTGATAAGACTTTCATTTCGGCTCACATTCGACGCAGGGCGCGTGCATTCAAGCAGATGAAACGAACGATTTGTCACGACGATTGAACGTCTCTTTTTTTTTTTTTTAATGGGGGAAAAGAAAAGAAAGCTAATATATATTATATATAAATGGGAAGGAAGAACGAAAGAGAAACTGTCGACTAGGGTATGTTAAATTAATAAATAATAGCGCGATTGATTTTCATGTGTCACATCGATGTAAAAGTATTTAAAGAACATAACAACACAGGACATATGTATTCGAAGTTTTAATCGATACGGTCAAGTTGGCGGATTGCCGAATTTTTACCAAAAAAACGAAAAAAAAAACAATTCCTCTTTAAAACGATAAAAAAACGCAAAAAAAAGTCTGCACTCTTAAAGGATTTAAAAATCTCCGGGCACGCATCCCCCCTTACCCAGCAATACTATTACCACCGCCAGAACCCCACCCCACCACACACTAATAATCGATCTGATTTTTTTGCCATTTGAGTCCGGCTAACCGATCTTGGTCACGTTTTTTCCGAATTTCACTAAATAAATATAGAGGTACGCTGTAGTCTTGATATTTCTCGGTATAATGATACAAGTTAAATAAACTTAAAAAAAATAAATAAATAAATAAAAATAATAAAAAGAAGAATAGCATAATCATCTCTCTTTGTACTACGTGATATAGGGAACTCTTTTCAACTCATACATCATCGATATACATGTACACCGTAATAAGTCGTTCTAACGATCGCATAATAGATCAAGATCTGTGTTTTTTGTGTAAGAGAATCGAAATAATATCTCTGAATTGTCCAACGCATTGTCATTGTTGGTCAGGCCGCTACCGCTGTATCACCCCCACTGTCGTAAAGAGAAAAAAAAGAAAGAAAGAGAGAAGAGAACGAAATAGAAAGAAAGTGGATCCATTCGACTGTTCATTTACCGCGAGACAAAGGGGGAAGAGTCCCACGAGGTCTTCTGACGCACAATCGTACGCGACTACGTTCCAATCCCGGCACGCGTAAACGCATGGCGTCCGTCGTGTGCGGGACAGCCCCGGCCCTATTTGTTAACCATACTCGCCGAACGCCCATCCGCGTTCCCCGCACATGTGCTCCACCGTACCGATCGAACACGTGCCTGTTCAATCGTATTTTAAAGGGCGAACGTACCGAGTGGTAAAAAAAATTGTCCTATTTTCTGTATCCTTTCGGCTCGTCAATTTTTATTCTTGAGGATCAATGAATGTTTAATATGTTTGGTATTTATCGTTAAATAGTACTTGCACCTGATTCACGTTTCTTCACCGATCTCCCTTTCTTCGCGACGAATGCGCAAGGGCGCTGAAGAACTGATAGGTACAGATTTAAACGATTAATGGAACTTTTCGAGAGAAAATAATCTTCCTCCATATATTTGCTGTTTTAGTAAAATGTTTGTTTCCGAAGTCTCGAGATAATAAGCAGACTCGTGCCGGTATTTAACAGAACATGACTTCTAAAGCAAATTTTGGATTAAAGAAACTGACGAGAATCTAAGGTTCGTGAATATCTAAAAAAAAATTTACTTTTATCTCAAATTTTAACTTAAAACTAATTTTTACTTTTAACTAAAATTTTAACCAAAAGAGTTTGGTTTGTTTCAATTCGTTTCCAGATGAAAATCTAAAAGTATTCATCATTACTAGTGCTCGCACTAGTAAAAGAAGCTTTAAACGTATTAATTTACAATTTATAAAGCTTCTGACGTTACTTTGTAAGTTCACATTTATAAAAAAAAGTTCTATTTTTATAAATCCCATCTATTAACTACTTAAGTTCGTGCTTACAGTTCTGCAGCGCCCCCGTACGTCACTGTCCACTAAAAACCGAAGATGCGCGCGGTCGCATCTCCTACGACTGCCGAATACTCGCGTAAGGTTTTGCCCTGATCAGCGATCTTCTGTTCTCGAGCGCGAATACAATCTTACGCGATAGTCCAATAATCACACTGCATTTGTCTCCATGGAAAAGAACAAGTACGTTTCTTCCCATCTTCCTTTCTAGTCTTTCACCCCTGGCGCTGTTACGAAAAGCCTCCCCAAGGCGCACCTTTTAAGTGCGCAACCGTGATTTTGTATTTCGAAAAAAAGAAGAGGGAGCAGCGGTCTTCCGCTGACGAGGAAACGGAACCGAGACTTCGAGCCTCGTGACGCAGGACGGTAGTGCGTGAGAAAACTAAAAAAAGAGAAGAATCGGATCTCCGCTGGATGGTTGACGGAACGCCCAATCGTCGCGGAGCAACTCTGAGGTATAACACGTACTTCGGAGGAAGAGAAACGAAGCTGTGTGACGTAACCGAGGCGTCCAATATTTGGTGGGGGAGACGGAAGACGTTCGAGCGAGAAGCTCTTCCACGAAACAGATGTAATATGGGAAAGAGTCGCAGTGAACGCGTTCGCAAGCGAAGTCAACGTCGAGAAGTCAACGTGCACCGTTTTGTGTTGTGAAAAACGAAGGGAGAGAAAAAATATGGAGGAAGTTTTACGTCCAGAAAATTCATACTGCTGTATCTCTACGAGGTCTGACTTACCTGACGACGAGAATCTCTCGGCCCCCCACAATTTATAGGATTAGTAGTTTAACAAGTACGGATTACCGAAATACTCTGGAGACTACACGAATAAAGCTTATCAATGATTGTACCCTCGAGTGGCGTTCATTTCTTCCATTCTTGATAATCCTTTGCAGTCGGAAAATGGTTTTTAATGGAGATGCTGGGAATTGGAATAATAAAGTGGCGTCGTAGTGGAGGCTTTCGAGTTTTGTGACTTCCTGTGGCGCTGCTGCGGCGTCCTCCGAAAGCAAAGAGTTAATTTGGAATAGACACGAAGTGAAATACACAATCAGAAGAGTCCTTGTAGAAAACACTGTAAGTGCTAAAAATCAAATTTTCAGGAGACAGGAGGAACTTCCCTGACTTTAAATTATTTACGAAATTTGATTTGTTTTGATTGCTAAATATGCTTCAGTGTGCAATAACCCAGTGATTCCCAACCTGTGGGTCGCGTAATGTTTTTTTGGGTGGACGCCACGGTTTTTGGGTTTCTCTTTTTTAATATTATTAAGTTAGAAGTATATTCTGAAATACCTTTTTTTAACCAACTTCAAAAAGAAAGAGGTTCTCAGTTCGATGTGTTTGTATATATGTATGTTAGTACGTATTGCTTGTTCGCGAATTTCTCTGTAACTACTGGACCGATTTCGGTGAAACTTATTGTATTTAGTTTAGCTCCAATCAACTTAGGTCGTGGAGAAAGAATTATCAAAATTGGTTAAGTAGTTTTGAAGTTACACCAAAAATAAGAGGTCTGGTTAATTAACCGACTTCATTAATATTATTACGAGCAGCTCTTTTTGTAGGGCTAACCATATTTTTTTAAGTAAATTTAGTTATATAACTTAAATAATTAAAAAGTAAAAAATAAAAAAAATTTTAAAAATTAAAACAGACTACAAAAAAAATAAAAATGTACCAAAAAGTAAAAAATAATTTTTTTCCTTATTTAATCTACGACTCTCAATATTTTAAAGTCGACGCCAGATCTACACAGTGCAAATGATGAGGCGCCGATATAAAAGTATTGAGAGTCGTAAATTAAATAAGGAAAAAACTATTTTTTACTTTTTGGTACATTTTTATTTTTTTGAGTCGGTTTTAATTTTTCTACATTTTTTTAATGTGTTCTCTTTACCTTATTAAATTTACCTTGCCTTACATGGAGGAGGTGTCGCGGGTTATTTGAATATTATATAAGTGGATCGCGACTGAAAAACGGTTGGGAATCACTACAAATTTTGTATTTTTTGCATTCATATAGTCTAAATTCAGGAAAAAAAAAATTGTATTGATAAAAGGCCCTGTATGTGCAACCTCTTAGCTGCAGAGAAAACTGAATTAAAAACTAAAATTAAAATTTGCAAGCACTCTTAGTGCCAATCTTGTTTACCCATCGCTTAAGTGGCTATTACACTGTTTTCGACAGAAGTGGCGTTGGACGTACCAGCGTTACCATCTTTTAGCACTATTGGTAACTTATTTACCAAAAGAAGTTGCATTAAAATTCTGTACTATAGCATTACCATTGGCGCGTAGAATATTTTCCGATAAAATTGTTTTTTTTTTTAATTTCGGCACTTATAGTGTTTTCTGTAAGGACTCTTGAATTTAGTTTCATTTTTGAAAATTCATGGTGAGTTGGCTGCTCTAGGAAGTACCATCGCTACGAAGTACCAATTAATTTTTTAAATTTTATATAAACATCTACAAATTCTGAAATCCAGCTGTTACTAATATTGTTATTGACCACTTTTTGCGTCTTCGACAAAATCAACTTCCAGATGCGGATTTTGAGATTTGACGCCCCTAGACTGACAAGCGTTTTTTTCCTCCCCACGAAATGTCATAAAATATTTTAATTTAAAACAGTTGAGACAATTTTTAAATTAGTTCAATATGACCACTCACTTATGATTTGCTGCTAATTTGCTACATGAAAAAAGTGAATTGTTTTTGAAGTTGTATTAAGCCTCTGTTTAACCCTTGATCAATTTCCTTCGCCAAAAATTTGAAAGGCTCTTCCTGAGAAGGTTCCATGATACAGGTGCAATTGAATCGTAACGTTTCTATCTGTTTCTGCCGGGCGAAACGTCTACTGGCAAAAAACGAAACCGGAGACCAGTTTAGCGACTCGAAAGATAAACACTATATTTAGAAACTCGACGTAAAAGTGTCACCTTATGCAAGAAACGGTGCCGATTTTAGTTCAAGTACTCTGGTTTACTCGCTTCTGCTGGTTTTACCTCTTGATTTACCATTAACGTCGAGCCCCGTGTTATAAAATAGTGTTCTCATTTCCCAAGGAAGAGTTCCCATTGCTAGGATTGCATTCTGTGTTTTAAACTTAAGAAAATTGGTTGGTCGTCGGATTGATTTCGTTTTTGGGCAGAGCATTTTTTTAAACGATGATTTATTGGTTCTACGCTAATTCTGCTTCTTCTCGTTGTACTCGGCGAGGCATTTCTTGAAGTGCTTCGAGCAAAACGGATACAGAGTCGGGTGGTCGCAGGTCCTGCACGCCGCCGCGAGGTGCGAGCAGCACCGCAAGCTTCCGCGGCAGCACGAGGCCCATAATTCGGGGCCAGCTGCCGCGCAATTGTAGCAGTAACAGTCGCCTGAAAAACAGAGAGATGAAATGAAAATACGTGGACAGGTGGAACTTGTCCCCTGCTTACGTAATCGATCTATTCGTCAATTTGTATGGTAATAAAAGGTCGTAATTAAATTGAAGCACACTGTAGGAAAAACAGGTAACGAAATTTAATAGGAACCCATCGTTTTGGGAGTAATTATTGCAAAGTGGTATTGATTGATTATGTACCTTTTTATGAAGTTGTTATTTGGGGCAGGTGAAATTGCTGAACAGAGTTGTACCAAGCAATAGGTGAGGTTTATAATATTGAGAGGAGGGGATGCGAAATTTTCGATTGCTTCGATAGTAGATCGCCAGCTAAACCTCGGATCTAGTCACTTTAATTTTGCGAAGCGGAAGCCATTATTGTAATATTCAAAATGAAAATTATTGAATACAATTAAAATTGGAGGTTTTAATTGCAATATATCTGAATTTTTATTGTAATATTCAAAATTAAATTTGATTATTGCACTTAATTAAAATTATGACTTTTTTTAGTCAGTCTCGAGGTGTTCAACTTCAGCTTTCAATAAAAAAGAATTTGTTTCAACCCATACAGCACACGCTCGTTGCAGCAATCTTGCAGTGTAAGATTGCAATGTTTCACGCAACGTCGCAGCAAAGTTGCAGGATGATTGCAGTGCAAGATTGCAATGTTTCACGCAACGTCGCAGCAACGTTACATCGACATTGCGCTGCAATCATGCAACACTGCAACGTTACTGCAACCATCCTGCAACGTTGCCGCCACGAAGTGTGCTGTATGGGAATTGGCGATTTAGCAAAATCACTTTGATGCGTATAAATATTGAAAGTCGTCTTAAAAAGACTCGAAGAATTGAAATAGCGGTACTCAAGCCTACATACACTGCCACCTTTATGAATCAATCATGAAAACTTATAATTCATTTTACTGAATGTTATTATCCCACTTCTTGCTCAACGAATGAGAATCTGGTCTCATGAAACTGCGAACTGAGTGTACAAGGTGTCCCTAAAACAAGTGTCCCACTTTCCTCTAAGGTAAGAAAAATGTTATGCTGGCACTTCCTGTCCCATTTAGAATCTATCTTTATTTGTAGTAGAGTTCTTCAAGGATATGTGGCAAGATAACAAGGACACAGTGGTGTATTTAACCAGGACTCAATCTTCAAAAAAAAATTATGATTTTAGCGGAATATTATAATTTTTTATCTGCACTTTTCTAGTAAACTACCTCTCATTTTCTGGGAAAAATGGGCCCCTCGGAACGTTTTCCCTTTGGGCCCTTTTCCTTAAATCTTTTACTGCAAGCACAGTAATGATTTTCTGTACAGTAAATAATAATTCTGCTCGTGATCAGATAAGCCAGCTTGACATTTCATCCACCACTATGGGCCTCTCTGAACTTTCTTACATTTTATACTCCTGTGACCTTTTTAAGTATTTTACAATTATACAATCGCAGTCGAAAGGTGTGGATGCCTCAGAGAAATAGTGTTCCTAGTCACGAGGCACCATGACCTTTTATAATTCTCAAGGTATGTAGAACAAGGCCTGGAAGTTTGGTCACTGGTTTCAGGGACACCCTGTACATTTTCCGACTTTTCCCCCGCTGCACGCTACTGGCTCTTTCTCCTCCTGGATATTATAAATCACGATTCCGTTGCCAATGCGCGCTTGCATCACTCGCGGGACACTTGACGCCTTACGTTAAACAGAAGCGTAACGCGGAGGGAAAAGAAGAGGGAACAGAGAGTATCGCGTATCACGTACGCCGCACGTGCGGATTTTTCATCTGGGAACTGGTCTAGCCGAGGCGCGCTGCTGATCTTTTCCAATCGACATTCGCGAAGGTAGAATGCGCGTTTCTCCTTCCTTGTAACGGTACAATGTTGTGGTGTGATTTTCCACAGGAATGAGATTAGGAATGATGACTTTATTTAGGAAAGATTAGGGACTTCGGGAACTATAGTTTCTATAGGAAGGAGAGCAGAACTTGTTAGCTTTGATATTAAAGATTTAGGAGGGCTGGAGTTATGGTAGTTTTATCTTCCATAGGAATGAGATTAGAAGTAACGAGTTCAGCTACTAAAGACTGATGTTTTCTGGAATTATGGCAGTTTTATTTTCCATAGAAACGCGATTAGAACTAAAAAGTTAAATTATTAAAGATTGCTGACTTCTGAAATTATGGTAGTTTCATCTTCCATAGAAACGCGATTAGAACTAAAAAGTTAAATTATTAAAGATTGCTGACTTCTGGAATTATGGTACTTTCATCTTCCATAAGAACGCGATTTGAATAAAAAAGTTCAATTATTAAAGACTGTTGACTTCTGGAATTATGGTAGATCCATCTTCCATAAGAACGCGGTTAGAACTAAAAAGTTCAATTGAAGGTTCGGTTGCAATAAGGGGACTAGCGCTCGAAAATGGGAAAATTTATTGTCCAAACACTAAGAAAGATTGGAAAATTAAATGTTATTAAACTGAATTTTAAAAAATATAGTGTTATAAAGCTCGCCACTACTCACATTCTTTTTATTTACAGTTTGTTTATCCAATCATTACTATTCGAGGTAAAAATTATAAACTAAAAATTTTTCATCAGCCAAAATCATTATTTCTTTAAACATAAATTGCGATAACTTAAGTAAATATTAACGGATCGTCATGAGACTTAAAAGATAACTTCAGAAAACTCTAGCGAAACCGTAATAGTAATGATAGAATAAACAAACTGTAAATAGAAAAAATGTGTATCGTGACGAGTTTTACAACAGTATATTTTTTAAAATTCAGTTTAATAACATTTAATTTTCCAATCTTTCTTAGCGTTTGAACAATAATTTTTCCCATTTTCGAGCGCTAATCCCCTTATTGCATCCGCTCATTCAATTACACAGTCCAACAAAATGAATTTTTTTTTCTGTTCCGCAATATCCACTGGGTGATCCTTGTAGAGTTTATCGCCCTGAACACGAATCCGCAAACCGTTTGTCGCCATCACCCTCAGTTTTTGAGAAACTCGATTTTGCAAAAATCTGCAAATTTTCAACTTTGAACATCTTTTGTGTCGAAACGATAATACTTATTTGGTTGCTCGTTGCGTCAAATTATTCTTTGAACCCTCCCGAATACAACGATATAAGTTATTATTGCATTATGAAGATTTGAATATGTTTAAACAACGTTCAAAGGGAAAAGCATTTTTGAAGATATCTTTCAATTTATTTCCAAAACTAAGGGTCTAGGATAAATTCTGACCATTCCACGCGATGCAGCTGACGTTTTTCCTTCGGAAAGCATCAACAAAAATGGTAAGTCGCGTTCTGTTTTCAATACAGAAGCGAAATAGTTTGGCAAAGCGCGCGGTGCCAACAGTGGTAGTCAAGCGCGTTAAGCGATTGTGTTACGCTGAGCGGCAGTAGATCGCGCGCCGCCGTTGACTACCACTGTCGACGCCGCGCGTTTTACCAAACTATTTCGCTTCTGTATTGAAAACAAAACGTGATATACCACTTTTGTTGATGATTTCCGACGGAAAAATGTCTGTTGCATCGCGCGGAATGGTCAGATTTTCTCCTAGACCCTTAGTTTTGGAAATAAATTGAAAGATATCTTCCAAAATGGGTGCATTTCGGGTGTCATTTTCCATTTGATTGATGTTTAAACATATTAAAATCTTCATAATGCAATAATAACTTATATCGTTGTATTCGGGAGGGTTCATAGAATAATTTGACGCAACGAAGCAACCAAATAACTATTATCGTTTCGACACAAAATATGTTCAAACTTAAAATTTTGCAGTTTTTTTTAAAAATCAATTCTGCTTGCGGATTCGTGTTCAGGGCGAGAAACTATACAAGAATCACCCAGCGGATATTGCGGACCAAAAATCGTGTTGGACAGTGTTATTAAAGATTGCTGACTTCTGGAATTATGGTTGTTCCATCTTCCATAGGAACGCAATTAGAAGGAAAAAGTTCAATTTATTTCTAAAGATTACTCACTTCTAAAATTATGGTACTTCCATCTTTCACAGGAACGCGATTAGAACTAAAAAGTTTAATTACTAAAGATTGCTGACTTCTGGAATTATGGTAGTTCCATCTTCCACAGGAACGCGATTAGAACGAAAAAGTTCAATTTATTTCTAAAGATTACTGACTTGTAAAATTATGGTACTTCCATCTTTCACAGGAACGCGATTAGAGGTAAAGAGTTCACCTACTAAAAATCACATATTTCTATTTGGAACTATCATAGTTCCATTTCCCATACAAACGCGATTAGAAATCATGCATTCCCCTACCAAAGACCGCTAACTTTCAATGCATCCATGTCCACAGGGTCGAGTTACAGCTTTCCTAGACCCTACCACAGTGCCTTCACTGTCAGCTGCATAATTCAGCCTTGCATCACAATTTGCATACACTTTGGAAATGGTAAAAATTCATATCGCTCTTTGTGCTCCGCGCATACTTTCTCACCTATCAAGCAAAAGGGATACGCAACAGAAAAATGGGAATTAATGTTCTGAGAAATCAAGTACGTAGCTATTCTTCACGGTTACATTGTCGAGACTGGATGATTAGACGGTTCCGCGAAGTTGCACGCGTGGTCTCGCGCGCGTAATGATAGTCCGCTCGCGAAATCTTCGTGGCTCTCGTCGAACGGTGAAAGGAGGGACATTCGATAGGATTTATCGTAACAAAAACAATTATTTAATAACGGTTGCTGTGGAGTCTTGCTACTTTTCATTGAAATTCCTCGTGTTTGCTTTCGTCACACCAAACGCAGGGAAATCCTCGCGAAAAGTAGATTATTTTTCTAGAGTATTACTAAAGGAATTTGGGTTGTACTCTTGTTGATTTTGTGCAATCTAGATAAGGTAAGGAATTCTTTTTTATTGGAAACAAAGCTCAAAAATTTCAAAACTCCATCGACAGAGTGTTCCTAATATACAATACATTAGATGGAAGATAAAAATTCGTATTTTTCAGCTTGATACCTGTAACGAGTGATCCTTCAATAAATTAAGGGGGTGTTCTGGTCTGACGAGGCGTTTTCGTCGCGTTATTTCGGAATTTTTTTACAAAGAACCCATCACTTTTATTATTGTTCCGTTTATTGCTACATGCTTATTGATATTTAAACTAGCTTTACAAATTTTGTCAGTAGAGAAAAATGAAAATCAAACGCAGTTGACTGCTTTAAAGTAATCGTGAAAAAAAAACTTGGGATCACTGCGGCCACGATTAGGCTCATCCTGGTGATCTTAAGCAGAAAATGTAAAGAGATTCTTTATTTGTATGCCTTTGGCTATAGTCGGTACCAGAATGATATAAAAAAATTGAAAATTATGCAAATGACGGCGGTTTGAAAATTAAGTTTCGATTTTCACACATTTTTCAACTTTAAAGGTCTGTGAAAGTGTAAAAACTAAATATTTTATCATAATTCTGGTAGGGACGGTAGCCAAAGGCATACAAATAAAGAATCTCTTTACATTTTTTGTTTCAGATCACCAGAACGAGCCTATAATCATGGCCGCATGTTTTTTCCTCACAATTACTTTAAAGCAGTCAACTGCGTTTGATTTTCATTTTTCTCTGTTGACAAAATTTGTAAAGATAGTTTAAATATCAATAAGCATCTAGCAATAAGCTGAATAATAATAAAATTTATGAGTTCTTTGTAAAAAAATCCGGACCAGAATACCCCCTTAAGTAGAATATTATCAATAATCAGTTTTATTATCGCCTAATTTAAGAGTCCTTATAGAAAACACTGTAAGTGCCACAAAATTAAATTCTATACTATAGTATTACCATTGACACGTAAATTAGAAGTAGAACACGTAGAACATTTTCCGATAAAATTTTTTTTTACTTTTAACACTGGATAATTTTTTTTATTTTTTATTTTAACACTTACAGTGTTTTCTACAAGGACTCTTCAATTAACTCCACAAATCTTCAATTATTAAAAGAATTCTCTTACTTACCCTACTTCTCCTTCAACCCCTATTTTGAAGCTCTATTCCCAGAAACAACATTCTGACCTCCCCTTAAAAAACCAAAAAGAATAACTGCTCTACTTCACCCCATCCAATTTTCCACAATTTCCCCAACAATTCCCATCCCCACCCCTCATTTACATCCCCCAAAAAATCGACAAAGAGAGCATCCTGTGCAAACACCGCGCAGATTTCTAAAAAAAAAGTGAAACTGCTTGTAATCATGCGCCAAAAGTTTTCAACATAACTGCCTGGCTTTCTCCGAGGACGTCCCAATTCCGAAACGAAACAGTTCCGCGAATTTTCGGGCAACGATCGCCAAGCGCCGCCACCGGTCTCTCGCCGATTTTCAACAAACCCGCGGAAAATGAAATCTAAAGCCTCATCTGTCAGTGAAAGCGTGTCGCCGGGTTAATCTCCCCCCACCCGCGGGGGGGGGGGGGGTTAATATTCCTCTTCGCATCTCGGCGGCAAGAGTAGAAACGCGAGGCACCGGCGGCTCTCGTTCCGGGAAAAGTGATTTATCGCGCTGGATCGCGCCGGCGCGATGCAACCGTCGCTCGAACGCGAATGTATCCGCCTCTAATTCATAGATCAACACTCTCGCGCGTTTAACGTGGGCAAACAATGCCTGGGAGTGGCTATGTCAAGGTCAGAATCCCTATTGTCAGCGTCGCGCTTCTCACAGCTATACCACGCAAATGTGAAATTATGCAAAAGCTGGCGATTATGCAGCGCGGACCTGCAGGTGCGCGTGTGTGCAATTGGCTCGGAAATATCGCTCTGGCGATTATAAAGTGGCCGGGGGGGGGGGGGGTGGACTCCCTCTTATCGTTATTATTAAAATTAATTAATATCCTTTACTGGGGGCATGGAGCTCTTAATTATGGACTAGCGACTGGTGCATTATGGGCTAGGGTTACCACTATATGGTTAATAATAGCAGTGTGGTTTAAAATTATAGTAGAATTAATTCTTCTGTTATTGAAAAGTGGGACTTCAGACCTTGCGGTTTCTTCAAATGGAGGCCCTGTTAGCTATTAGAGAGGATAAACTCTTTATCTGTTTGTCATTGGGTGTCTCTTGATGTCTCTGATGAAGGATAGCTTGATTGAGGGTTATTATAAAACAGTGGCTCCCAACCGTGGGACCCCCGGGGAATCCCGGAGTGTTTTCTGTTAAGTATTTTTAGTTAACGATTCTTAGCACTTATTTACTTTACTATGGTTACATTGCCATACTCTGTTAATGAGATGATCTATCACTGATTTTTCAGAAATGAACAAAATAAATTGTTAGTTGAATATCTCTTTAAGTACTAACATATTTAAATATTATTAAGTTAGAATTATTTATTCTGAAATACCTATTTTTAATGTGTTTTCTCTACCTTAATAAATTTACACAGGTTATTTGAATATTATAAAAGGGGGTCACGATCAGAAAAAGGTTGGAGAACACTGTTATAAAGATTGTGGTTGTTGGAATGGTATTAATGATGTAACCACTGATTTTTCAGAAATAAAAGAAAGAAATTGCTGGTTGAATATCTTTAAGTACTGATATATTTAAATATTATTAAGTTAGAATTATTTATTCTGAAATACCTATTTTTAATGTGTTTTCTTTACTTTATTAAATTTACACAGGTTATTTGAATATTATAAAAGGGGGTCGCGGCTCAAAAAAGGTTGGAGAACACTGTTATAAAGATTGTGGTTGTTGGAGTGGTATTTTGAAATGATTCTTTTAGAAATTTTTTGAGGATACTTGATAATTACCTTCAGGACAGTCGACGGACCGACGGGCTTCCGCTCTTCTGCACTCCAGGCCCTCCTCGCCCTTGGGGCAGGACGTGAGAGACTCCTCGATGGAATTTTCGCCGAGTATTGCGTTGATCTGAAAATACGTGGCGCTGGACAGTTTCGACCAGGAAACGCGTAACTTCTGCGCAACACTTCCTCCTCGATTAAACCGTTTATCAACACCTGAAGATTTCGATCGAATTTTGATAGATGCTTTCTGTCTCGTCGAGTATTATCTCAGAGAGGTGAAGAAGCTTTTTTATTGATACATTCGAGGAGAAAGCTTCGCTACTCTTCGGTAGAATAATCTACTTTTTCACATTGGAAAATTATTTAAAGGAAAATTTCTTTCCTTCTCATTCATGAAATATATTCAGTTTTCATTAATCCTAGAACGACACTGTGGCACTTTTACAATTATTTGACACTCAATTTTGAATGCTTCAAAATTCACTTTGCGTTTCTGAAAAATTACTTTGTATTTCTGTTTAGGTAGCTTTAAAGGAGATACTTGCGGCACAAGATTTTCGTTTACAATAAGAAAATCGAAATTTAGGAGTGGAAGTTTGATAAATAATAATTATTTATTTATCAAATGAATAATTATTTATTTATCATCAGAATATTATTATTCTAGCGACTATTGACAAGTTTGTCGAGGACTTTGAGATTTTCTACGGTTGCTAATGACCCCACAGTGTCCTTCTAGGATTAATTTATTGGACATTCCAAATTTGTGAAGGATGTACGTAAAACTGAAAAATTATTTTGTATAATACGAGCCATCATCACATTAGAATACTTCGTTTGCAATCTTTCTCGAGACGGTAACCACGATATCCTCGCGTTCATTAGACTCCCAGGACGCGCGATCGTTCCACAATCTCGCGTCCACGGACGTTCTTCGGTTGCAATTTTTGTTACGCAATTAAGTACCGGTATTTTCAGCGGCGAACCGATTCGGAGTCCTTCGCGGACCAAACACGTTGCGGTCCTGCGCCATAAGCGTTGCAAAGCGTCCGCTCGAAACTCCAAAATCGTCATTAAGTTTAATTTTATTTTAAAACAGAAAAATATCAATATTACTGTTGCTTCTCCTATTTTAAAATTAGCAATCGTGACAAAAAGAAGAAAGACCCCACTGGAAGCTTTCTTTGGGACCAGTCAGAATAATAAAAAAAAAAGTGTAATATGTTCCTAGGACTTCCACTTTTGCAAATAAACGCAGCAACTAAACTTATTGAAATTACAATTTCTTCTTTTTAAATAGAATCGCGGTAAATATTTAATCACCGTGCTATGTATTGACTAAATCTTTACAAAAATATTATCTTTGTATAGAAGGATTCTCCTGTATAAATAAATAAACAAGAGATTTTTTTTTAATAAAAAGCGCTCACTCTCTTAAATGCCCCAGGTTTCGAGAACATTTTCACCAGTTTCGCCAGCGCGTTTTCTTCCGTGACGCTGCTGACATTTTCCTCGCACCGATGACCGACCAGCAACAGGAGCGAGCAGAGCAGCAGCAGTGCGTAACGTCGACACATCACCGTCGTGGAAACGCGCGCGCGACGCGTCGAAAGGAGAAGAAAAAAAAAAGCTCGCGACGCTTCTCGCCCTGGATAATTTGAAATCGCGACTGATGGTCAGGTGGACGTAGAAGCGCACCGACGGTTTGAGTTCTGCGGCGTTTTACTTTCTGGAGGGGATATCCTACATTGCTACACGGACATGTGGGATAGTGGTTCGAATCGGAGGCCGTTATGTGCCGAGAAAGCTTTTGCCGCTGCGATGTTTCATCGCGGGGATGTCTTCGAATTTAATGCCAGAAGCAGTTCTTATATGCATCCATCAAACTTCGACTAGAATTGTAATATTATTTTTATGACTTTTTTTCACGCTCTCCGGAATATCGTATAGTATTCATGAGTTTCTGATTTAGTAATTAATTACAAATTTGAGGAAAATATGTTTGAAAGTAAGTGGAGTGTTAGAGTAAAATATAAAATTACTTGGAAGGCTTTTAAGATTGCTTTAATTGCAGTGTTAAATGAAACGATTATTGTGCAATTTATCTTTTTTGTGAGGGTACAGTCTGTTTTGAATACCAGCATGTGTTGTGACTTGTGTTTAAAAGTGAAAGGTGAACGCGTGTTTCGCGCGAAAAATTATCTAGGGATATTTAATACAACTTCCTAGTAACATGTGTTCGCGAAATGGACGTGATTGCACGCCAACCGCGTGAAGTTGAATTGAGCGTATGAAATTGGTGGCATCGTATTTAGTGTTGGCTAGAATCGTGATTTGTGAATCACGGGTGACCCGATCACGTCATGGACATAGGAATATAGGGACAGAGGGTGAGGCTAGCTTGTGGACGAGGGACGTGAAGCCTAATTGAGGGACGGGCCCCCACCCAGGGCAACCGAAGGGTGCCTGGAACTGATTGGTTGCATTACTGCGCATGCTCTGTACCGCTAATTATGAAAAACTATTAACCACAGATTAATGCAAATGTCTACGTTAATAAAACATATGGTACAAATATAATTATTTTAAATATAATAAAATAACCTCAATACCTATGAAATGTAAGTTTCACATTATTACTTCGATTCGTACGTTTCTTCCAATTTTGGCAATCTGACCTGTTGGTACATGAGGGCACAAAGCACTTCATTGAACTAAGTTTAATTTATATTTATTATATTGGCAACTAACTATTTAGTTATCAAAACGCTTAAGAAAATTTGATGTGACGCTATGCAACGCTATGGGGCTATGACCAACGGTACACTCGGCTCAAACGATTGTGGCCGATCGAGATTCGATTGCATTCGAGCTTTCTAGGGCTGGCTTTTTTGCATCGCTAACATTCTACAGTATTTCATGAATATGGTGAGGGCACTGCCAAGCCACAGGTTCCCGTCTAAAACACTTCTATTTCGTGAGAAAACATCACTGTGACGCCATCTAATATACAACACGTTCGCGCAGTCCCGTCACAAAATTGAATTTACATTGCTTCGGTTATGTTTATTTTCCCGTTGTTAACATAAAATAACGGATAGTAGATTTTGAAATAAATGCGTATTTCTTTGCTCTACACATTTCCACTAATAATGAGCGTCTTAGATTTTAATCTATGAAGACTGCTACGAATAAAATACCAAAAGACTTTATTCATCTCAGTATTCTGGTTTCTAACCCTTGCCATCTCTACGAAATACATAACATTCGTTTCCATTCTTTTCCTTATTACCCCACCATCCCGCTTTATTTATTTGTATTTTCCATTATAAATGCATTGATTTATTTACTTTGACATTACAAGTTTATCGTTTATAGTGTCAAAATTATTATGATTTTTCTTGAGGTTCATTGCAATAAAAGTCATTTGACATTTATTCTTGGTGTCATTTACGCTATATGTAGCATCGCGACAGAGCCGATCGCACAGATTTATGACAATCATAGGCAGATGGTGCCACAGTGGTGTTTCAACATGAATTAGAAGTGTTCTAGACGGGAACCTGTGGCTTGGCAGTGCCCTCACCATATTCATAAAATACTGTAGAATGGTAGCAATGCAAAAAAGCCGGCCCTAGTGAGCTTGAATGCAATCGAATCTCGATCGGCCACAATCGTTTGAGCCGAGTGTACATATGGTAGTACTGCGCTTGCGCCGGACAGTGGCCAATGAAAATGAGGCACCCTTTTACCTCGCCCCCCCCCAACCCCGCCCCCGCCACGCAGTGGTAGTTAGCCCCCTTGGATCACGTTGATTCCCAATCACGGTGATTTTTCACAGTGATCCGTGATTTTCGTGATCGCTTCTGATTGGTGCAGGCAGAACAGTGATCCGTGATCGCTTCTGATTGGTGCAGGCAGAACAGTGATTCGCGATTTTCGTAATTGCTTCTGGTTGGTGGAGAGCACAACTCCTCGTTGCACGCGTCACATAACCCCAATTTTTACTTTCTCTCGAAATATTCTCAAGTCCTTACTGTTCTTATAGAATCTCAGTTGTATATTTTGAACCAATGATATAAAGCTATATTGAAGTATTTTATAAAAAATAATTCAATCAAAATCAAGAATTACGATCACAGTAAACAATTCACTCAAGTTAAAAAAATCACAATCATGGTCGTGATTTAACTTCAATCACGACCGTGATCGTGATTCTGCGATGACTGTGATAAATCACTGCTAGTGATTTCGCACTCCATCCCTAATCGTATTGGTGGTAAGATTCCCTAGAATTTCTCTCACTTGCGGTGCATGAGGCGCGCAGGAACTGCTGCAACTCCGAGTTCCTGCGCGCCTCATGCACCGCAAGTGAAAGAAATTCTATGGAATCGTATGTACAATGCTACTGTTACGCTATCGCTTGAACGTAGCCACAGAAATGTATATAATCGATAGTTAAATCAGGAGCGAAATTTAAAATCCTTTTGTAGTAAAAGATAGACATATGATAATTAGATTCGAAGCGAACGGCACATCTGGAAGGTCTTAAGCAAGTTTGGAACAGGGGACAAGGCTGAGTTTATTGTCAGGACTCATAAACACGAAGAGCGCGTTGTGCTTTTCGAGGGTTTCCCTTGATAGTTTCCAAACGCGCTCGTGGAATATTAATAGCTAATACCTGAACTCAGGAAGCGTACGAGAACCTGGGGTTGCATTCAGTAATTTTCAAAACTACAGTTAGGTTAGGCGCGGATAGTAAATAGCTTAACTTTTCCTTCCACATCTGCGTGCCAAATTTCGTCGAGCGAGCAGCTGCTCGTCTCGTAAACCCATTTAAAACTCTGTCCTCCCTTTCAATAATTGCCGATGTCCTGTTAGGGTAAAAACTCAGGTCGGGGGCAGCTGAAAGTCATAAAGTTATAACTTTCGCGCGGGCGACGTCGTCTTGACCCTGAGGGTTGCGCGTACCTACCTGCTAGATATGTATGTACAGTACATAGGAAACGCGAAGGAAGGGCCAAGGACGGAGAGGTGGCTGAGGGACAACACCGTCTTGATTGGAGGAAGGGATCTGAAGGGGGCCAAAATTAGAGGAGTAGGGCGCTCGGAGGTGACAAGCGAGGAGTTAATTTGTAAGAAGTCAGAACTAACTTGTTAGCAAGACAGTTAACGTCAAACTAATAAATCCAAACATAGAACTTAAATAAAAGTGTTTCTTTTATTTTCTCGTCCAACATTGAAAAAACACACACACACACACACGCACACGGTAAATTACTAAATTTACTCGCCACTCGACTAAATTACTTGACATCTCTGAACCAGCCTTAAGGATGATGCACTTAACTGACTTACCGACTGCTACAATTCACTTGAACGTAGTTCCCACAGCCACCGCTGTCCAACGTGGCGTGCACAACAGAACCGTGGAAGTTTAACGAAGTCGGTATTTCAGTTCGTGTAACACGATTTTCCATAAGATATGAAATCTATCCTATAACTGATTTGTGGTGGGAGCTCTCCCTGGAAACTAGGGAATATATCCATATACAAACGACTGAATTCCTTAGTCCACGGATATCACGTTACTTAATCAATCTCTCTTATAAATAACCTCCAACAAAAATTCCCGCCACTGAGCCACCATGGATCAACAATCTTTCAAAAAACTTGAAATAAAATTAACATAACAAAATCTCTGTGTGATGTTGCGTGGCCGTCTGGGAGATGAGGATTCTTCAGGGGAATTCCGGCGTGGGACGATGCCCGTGGAACGCTAAGGCGTTCTGCTCATTGGACGCGGATTTTTATTGATAAAGAATAATAATTACGATAATGATAAAGCAATGAAACGATTTAAACACAAACAACTAATAGATTTAATTAACTCAATAAAGGAGTTTAAATGATACAAATAAGGAATTCACAAGAGTTTTAATTGCACGTCCGTTCATTTCTACTCTCGGGGCTCGAGTGACGCTTTCAAAGGTCCATCGGTTTTACACCTTTTGTTAATTACAAAATGTCTTAGATTCAAAGAGCCAATCGCAAATTTACTAATTAGCTAGCTAAATTTCTATTCGTTGATCCGATTCCTTTCGGTTATCGATTTTTGCAAAAACCAGCGTTTAACTACATTGCGCTGGAATTACGCATCTAGGAGAAGGGAGGAAGAAGAAGTTCATTTATTCAAACACCCGTCTCCAACTGGGTATTGATTAATTTATAATCTTGAAGTCTTTTTATTAAAAGAATCTCTAACTATTTTCAAACCCCTCGGGCTTGTGCGAACTTCACTTTGTCTCCCTTTCCTATTAAGGTGCGTTTAGACCAAACGAACGAATGCTCGTCCGCCCCCCACTTCGACAAAATTCTATTAATGAAAAGTTGCAAGTGAAGATTGCCGTTTACATTATATGAGCAGGAATTTTGTCGAAATGAGGGGCGAACGAGCATTCGTTCGTTTGATCTAAACGCACCTTTACATTCGTGTGATTCGATTCGAACTTCGCGCTTCTAAAGTTTATACTACACGCCGCTAGACGGGAGTCGCAACAGTGATCAATTCTATAACTAATATATCCCCCATTCACTCTCCCACGAACTCCCAAATGCTCCGAAATCACGCCGGGCCACAAGCCCACAAGTTCCAATCCGCCCGCCTGCTCGATCAGAAAAACGACATATCCCTAGAAACGTCTCAGTTATATCACGATTCTGCCGCAGATAACAAGCACAGTCCGCCGCCGTTATACATTCAAAATAATTAAAATGCATAATGCCGCGGCCTGCCTAGGCTCGCCCCGCTTCCGTGGCATGAACCGTACGCGTGCACAGCGGGTGTTGTTCGTGCGCGCAGAAAAAAAATGTGAAGCAATAATGTAGATTGTAGAAAATGTCGTGTCGCATATGTATGTAAACATTACGCAATAGAGCGGTTCCCAGGGGAAACATTACCGGACGGGGCGCCGCGAAAATTGTAGACCGTGCTGGCGATCACGCCGCCGAAGGAAGTGGCGCGGCTCTAATTCCCGGGTTGCAACGGTGCCTCCTCCGTGGGAAGCCAGCGACCGTGTGTTATCACGGCTGGAGATTTTACCCGTGAAATGTCAAAATGGCGTCTTCGCAGGACGCTTGGTATCTGTCGTTGTTAGGGCTAGCAGAAAACTTTCGCACCTCCAGTCCGCCGAATATTAAATCGTGCATACAGTGCTTGCAAGCGGTATTCAACTTTAAACCGCCTCCGAGGGTCGAGGCGCGTACTCACCTTCAGCTTGGTAACATCCTCCTCACGCACACCAAAAACATCGATTTGGCGCGATCTCACTTAGAACAAGCGGTCAGTCCAAATATTATTCACCCTCCAACCACTCTCAAGCGGCGTAACTCACTGTTATTTCCTAATAGCATCGCCTACATCCCGTACATTTCTGTACTTCTTTCGATCGCGATCCTAACCTTTCTTCTTATTTTGGTACCGTCGGTAACGTAACTTGAGAAGTGGTTATAGATCTACTTTGCTGTTTCGGCGAACTGTTCCAGCAACACTCGACTCCGTTCCTCTTTAAGTACGATCTCAGTTGAGTGTTTCTAACGCGAATATTATATTTCAGTGGCGACTTAGTCAGAATATAAACACTTTCGACGATGTGAAGTTCGAAGCGGCGAGTGTGGTTGCGGAACTGTACGAGCAGCAGCAGCAACCGAATCTCAGCAAGCCGATATTACGGAAGGCTATAGAACTCTCGCAGCACAATGTTTATTGGCACTGCAGACTTATATTTCAACTCGCAGTAAGTTCTGGGTCGCTTGGCTTAACGCCGGTCGTTGAACGATCGCGGAGTAACTATTTACCAACCATTCCAGCAAATACACGCGTCGGAAAAGGACTTCGTCGCGGCCAGTAGCCTGCTGGCGGTGGGCGTCGATTACTCGCATATCAGCAACGCGAGTTACACGCGAGTCCTGTTCCTGCTGAGCCGATGTATGCTTCTGTTGATAGACAAGAAGTTCACGGAAGTCCACCCGCTTTTAAACTCGGCGGGGCATCATGTAGAGAATTGGCAGGGTAGCCCGCATCAAAAGGAATATTTGAAAGTGTATTTTTTGGTACTTCAAGTTTGTCATTACTTAATGGCGGGGCAGGTAAGCGGGGAATAGAATCTTGCCTTTCGTTAGATGGATTGATCTAGAAGACTAGAAGGCTAAGAGAGTTATTGTTCAACAGGTGAAAAGCGTGAAGCCTTGTTTAAAACAGTTGCAACAGAGTATACAGACCATAATGTCTCCCAGCTGGCCAGCGGATGAAATAGTAACGGGTTCAAACATCGGGGACATGTTCATATGGATGCCAAAGGACCATTTGTACGTGCTGGTTTATCTAGTAACAGTTATGCATTCGATGCAAGCTGGTTACATGGACAAGGCGCAGAAATATACGGACAAAGCGTTGACTCAAATCGAGAAACTGAAAAGTAATTACAGCACGATGCTTTCTAATTCTCTCGCTGGGGTTTCTACGTGGACTTAATGTTTGCAATTGTACCTTACAGTCGTCGACAACAAACCTATACTCTCGGTCTTTCAACTGATGCTGTTGGAGCATATTGTGATGTGTCGGCTCGTGATGGGGAACAAAAGCGTGGCTCTCGCAGAGATCTCTCAAGCCTGCCAGCTCTGCAGGAGGCAGCCAAGGTTACTACAAGGTCACAGGCCGCAATTGCATGCTTTGTTAGGATTATACGCAATGTCAATGAATTGCATGGAGGCGGCGGAAGCCCAGTTCACAGCTGCTCTCAGAGTAAGACGACAGATGCTTAAAGGCCGTCGCGCATTTTTTTCGAAACGCGGCGATGCGAAGAGGAATCTTATACAAACAATTGCACGGCGATATTTAATTATTATTAATTTCTTCGACTCGTCAAAATGCGCGACGGCCTTAAGTCATCCCAACTTTGTTGCCTCCGAAGAAATGCACGACTCGTATTCTCCCGCAGACATCGCAGGAAAGGGAACTCTGGACCTTCGCGAATTTAAACCTGGCGATAGTGTATCTGAGAACTAAGAGGGACGCAGAATTGGGTGCTTTACTTGAACGGATAAATCCCGAGTCTCTGCCATCGCACTCGCATTCGTTGAGAGCGGCGGCGTATTATGTGCAGGGACTTCAAGCGTTTTTTGGAGCTAGATACAACGAAGCAAAGTACGAGTTAATATTTTCATCGAACGATTGTTGATAATTGTGTGTTATTAAATTCCCGAATGCATTCGCAGGAGATATCTACGGGAAACGTTAAAGATGGCGAACTCGGAGGATTTAAACCGACTCACATCGTGTAGCCTTGTACTTCTGGGACACATATTCCTTTCCTTAGGAAATAGCAGGGAGTCTATGAACATGGTCACACCGGCGATGCAGTTAGCTTCTAAGATACCTGATGTACACGTGCAATTATGGGCCACTGCTATACTCAAAGGTACGCGACTGCTCGACTATATTTTAGAACAGTAACGAGCAACCCGCGGCCCCTAGGGGCGCCCTTAAATTACGTAAGAGCTATTCCACGTTAAAACGGATAGGTGAAAAATTTAGTTTCACCGATTCTCTTCAAAATTACAGCATTTGTCGATAAACTTGCGAAAATAAAGTATACTGAATTTTAAAGGCAAACAAGGGAAGGTCCCGAACCCGAAAATTAAAAAAATTCCGAAACTTTGTGAATTTGTAGGGGATTAACTCCTGATTTCAACGCAATTTTTTTTTTTTGCTGCCCAAATTCACTCGAAGGGGGTGAAATTAACCCCTGAAAAATCGGCTATTTTCTGATTTTGTTTTATAACTCGCGAACTATAAGAGATAGAAAAAAAGTTTCAAGATAAAAGTTACTTATTTTAATTAGATCTATCATTTGGTGTGAAAAATATGTTACAGTTCACGAGTTATAACACAAAATCCGAAAATAACCGGATTTTCAGCAGTCAATTCCATCCCCTTAAAGTGAATTTGGGCAGAAAACAAAAATTGCGTTGTAATCAGGATGAAATTCCCTGCATATTCACAAAGTTTCAGGATTTTTCGAATGTCCGGGTTCGGGATGTTCCCTTGTAAGTCAAATAGTCTTCGAAATATTTAATGTTAAATTTTTAAAAATTGAAACAAAATCGGCTGACGTGTCATCACTTAAACTGTAATATCTCGGTCATTTTTAAAGATAATGTCTCCGTCTTGGGCTCATTTTAAAGCTGCAGGAACGCTTTCTCAACCCGTATATAGAATATTTTGTTTATTAATAAACTTGACAGTAATCGATGTCAAAGTTTCAAATCGCGATTTGACGTCGTTCCCACCCACGGTCCGGCTTGAAAAAAATACCATTCGATTCGTTGAGCCTTCAGCTAATAAATGCGTTTTTTCAAAAAAGTGGAGTGATTTTGGGAACAATTAACAAAAAAATAAAACTTACGATAGTGCACACCGCTTGGAACTGCACGGATCCCATGGTCAGTCCGCACGCACGCGTTTTCAAAACAATCGCCTAGCGTAGAAAAGTATTTATATACGATGCGACAAAACAAACTTTTCGTTCAGTGTTTTCGGTATTCTCGAGAAAAATAATAGGAATATCTGCTCACCATATAAATGATTAGCAAAAGATTAGCAATAGTAGGTAGTTTTCAGTGATTCTTCCTTTTCTTTTCTTGCATGTTGTGTAAATGTACTTTTCGACAAATTAGAATATGATTTAACTTCTATTTAAACTTCAAACGAAGAACATTCAGTGACTAAAGATTTTTTAAAAGGAAGATATGATGAAGCACGTCGTATTATTCGAACGCTAAATGCACATGCTTATATTCCACACAGCACAACGAAGATAGAAGTTAAATCGTCTTTAATATTTCGAAAACTATTTGACATAGGCCTTTAAAATTCAGTATACTTTGTTTTTGAAGAGAATCGGTGAAACTAAATTTTTCACCTATCCGTTTTGATGTGGAATAGCTCGTAAGGGTAATTTTTGGCGATTTCTTACCCCCTCCCTACCCCAGTATAAGAATTCGTAAGTTTTGATATTTGCAACCCCCTTCTTACGTAATATTTTTGACTTTGAATTTTTTCAGTTATTAAAATTCTTTTAAAGTTTTATATAATTCATTTGACTCGGTTTCAGGAAATTTAAACTAAAACAATTTTTCTGGAACATCAATGATAGAATTTATATTTATTGAAAATTAGGTTAAAAAATATGTAAGACGCTACCTGACTTCCCCCTCCCTTCTTGTAAGAAAACGTAAGAAATTCGCGACCCCCCCCCCCCCCTCAAAAAAAGCCTTACGTAATTTAAGGACTATTTTACCGGCGGAGGGGGGGGGGGGAGTCAGGTAGCGTCTTACCTAATACTTTTTAACTTAATTTTCAATAAATACAAATTCTATCATTAATGTTCCAGAAAAGTTGTTTTAGTTTAAATTTCCCGAAACCGAGTTAAATGAATTATACAAACTTTTAAAAGAATTTTAATAACTGAAAAAATTAAATGTAAAAAATATTACGTAAAAACTTCGTACTAGTGTGGGTTAGTGTGGGTTAGGATGGGATACACTATTTCCAAGTGTCGCCTATAGTACTAAATTAATTCAAATTGACTCATCAGTCGTCAACCATCCAATCGCCAACACAATAAAGCTTTCTGCAGTTCATATTTTTACCGCTATAGGCATGAAACTTCCCACATTCGAAGGAGAGAAAGAGTACACTGATCACTGTTTCGTTTAAGTATACAAGATTTTATTCCTAATTTCTTATTTCTAAGCAATTTATTTCCGAAAAGGCTGACTATTGGGTAGGGGCCAAAATATGGCACATTCACCATATATTTAAGTATTTAATATCGCGGCACGCGGAGAGTATTTCCCACATTTGGCCCACTATGGTAGCTGTTTTCGAAGAAGTTGAACGCTGTCATTGAATACTCTTGTTGCAGATCTTTACAGAATTTGTGGGGACCCGAATCGCGAGAGCGACGCGTACCAAATGCATTGTACCTTCTCGCAGACGCTGTTGAAAGATCACTTTCAGAGCACGCAAATGGGCGAGCATTCTCTCATACAGTGGACTGACGGCCCCGTGCCTGCCTTACCGAGCAACCCGCCACCTTCCACGTCGCAGGCCATTCTTTAATGACGCTGAAAGATTCCACGGTCTACCTGCCCGAAACAATGTAAAATATTTTGACGGAGCGCAGAGCTGCGCTAGGTTTCTACGATTATTATTCCTTGGATTACAGAATGAGAAAATAAAGCGCGACGGTGACTACGGGAAAGGAGAACGGGGGAGCGCGGGTCGGGGGGGGGGGAGGAGGGGAATGAAATTGTTTGACACTGGGTATTGACCAATATCCAAACACGTCTATTGTTCGTGCCCTTTCGGGTCTCTATGAGTCACAGATCTATCATTTGCGAAATTTCATAAAAAGATTTATATATATATATAGGTTTGTACAAACAGTTTATTGTAGTCATATTTTCTACGTCACAGAGAGATACGCAAAAGGTGAACATATGTATAGAACTTTGATATATTTTATTATTTTGTATATTGTAAATTATCTCGAACCTCTTTTTCTTCTTTTCCCACGTAACTTGTACATCTTCGAACACACACATGTACACAGACACAGGAGAAAATTTATAGCCCTATCGCTCAGAGTTGCCGAACGGCACGAGTCACGTACGGAGGATCAGGCGAATTGCTTAATTCGGCAATCTTATAATTAATTTATGCTTTAAAGGTAGCTTTCGTTGTAACAGAATTTAGGAATACTTGTTGCTCGCACATACCTCGAAGGCCGGCCCTAATTTTCTGCGATGAAATTCCCATGTTCCCGGCTTGACTAACTTAACTCTTCTTTTTATATCTTCGTTGCTCTCTAGAAAAAGGAAAAGAGATTTATCTGTATGCGACACCCCGGGCATAGAAGATAAAGATCGTAACGTTAATATATTATGTCGTACGTTGACTTTATTCGCATATCTTTCTTGAATGTCTTACTCATACGTCTTTTTAGGTTTACATAGCACGTTGGCAAGTACGTCTTCAATTAGGCTTCGACTCGAGATTGATAACAAATCTTTATAGAGAAATGGTAAATATGATATGGATCGGGAAATGCGATACGCGTAAATATTTTGAAAACACATACCGGGAGTCCGGCTCGAGCGAAATTATGGAAATCTTGTGGGTAAAAACAACACTGGAGTCAATGGAAGCGTTAGAACGATTTTTTAATAGAACATTGATTATAATATATATGTCCAGCGTACTGTGCTCTTCGATGACCAAAGTAGGGGTTTAAAATTCGGGCTGTGGACACAACAGAGATACACTGTGCCGGTGGATGTTCTCTTGTATATTGGACAGATGAAATAGTAGGTACAACAGGTTTGCAGGATGTGTTTGAGAAAGAAATTACCGTACCTATCGTATGCGTGGTGCGTATCAGTTGATGTGTTTTTATTAAACAATGTATGTATGTAATGTATAATTAAAATAAACACAGCCGTGAGTAGTATTAGATAGAGCAATATATAAAGAAGAAAAATAAAGGGGCCTTAATATGTGGTAAGCTAAGGGGCAAAGATGTTCCGCCTAACTCTTTGCTTTTGTTTAAATTAAGATATTGTACATATTTTAAATAGTAAAGATAATAAAGAGTAAAACAGGAAAATATAAATGAATTATTGTCTGTGAAAATCTTTCGACTTTGTGCAATTAATCGTGATAGGGTGGATGTCCCAATTACTGCCACTTTATTTATTTTACTTAAAGAAAACGTAACGTGTGAAGAATAGTTTAGAATTAATAATAATAAGAACACTTCCAATTTAATAATACATTTTTTTGTACATTCTTCTTCACATGTTACGTTCTTATTAAGGAGGGAGGCCTACCTAGAAATTTTCGAAAAATCGATTTTTATATTTTCTTGAAGTACAACATCTTGAAAATATTCCCTGAAAGTGTCAAGTTAATCCGACCAAAATTGACAAAGTTATACGCGTGTAAGTAGGTAGGTGTTCCTCGGTGTAGCGCTCAGACCCAAAACTTTGAACGCGTTTTCCTCAAAATCATGTTTTCAAAGTCGGTGATATAACTAAAAAATTAATGAACCGATTTACTCGAAGCTTTGCAGGCTTGTTTTATGGTTAAAAATCTAAGTGCTATCGGGAGCTTCTCCTTTTTTTGTCTCGATTTTTCTTTACACTCGGAAAACGGGCGATTTTTTTTGCTAAATATCGATGCTTCAACTTTGCACAGCCGCCATTTTGTCTCAAAATAATTTTTCCAAAATCGGGCTCAGTAGCGTCCAGATAATTTCATATATTATCTAAAAAAATAGAATTTTCAATTTTGGATGATCCTGCACCAAGCTACGGTTGTCACCGCAAAGCGCCTAAAAAAAGGACTTCTCTGGCATCGCCTATAACTCACAAATCTTTCAATACTTTTTACCACCAAAAATACTGAAATATCCGTAAGATGTACACTTTCCAATAGACTAATGTTTAATAATAAAACTTTTTTTAAAATAGAATTTTTTTTAATTGATAGGCCTTCCCCCTTAGGGTGGAAGCCCTATTTAGGACATTTAGGAATAAGGTGATACTTGGGAATTTTTTTCTAAGAAACAATTAAGCGGATCTTTTCCAAACTTTCGGGGTATTTTAGTTCACAATCAAACAATAAAAATTCATTTCTACGCTACAAAGTGTTCGGTAGAAATGGAGATATATGAACACGTTCGTTAGGACTCGCGCGCCGGAGTTGCAAATTGGCGATTGTAATGGTGGACCCATTTTTCCCCTGAAATAAAAAAACCAAGGATTTTCTTATTTCTAGTATAATTACATTGTCAATGAACCTGACAAACGAAAAAAAAGTTGGCAAATCGGCGGGACTTCAAAAAAAAAGTTACGATTCTGCCCCCAGATATTTCGTACTATTTATGGAAAAAGAGTTATTCAGTTCAATTTATTTATCAATGTCTTAGGTTCATCGGTAATGTAATTACACTAGAAATAAGAAAATCCTTGGGTTTTTTATTTCAGGGAAGAAATGGCGCCACCATTACAATCGCCAATTTGCAACTCCGGCGCGCGAGTCCTAACGAACGTGTTCATAATTCATATATCTCCATTTCTACCGAACACTTTGAAGCGTAAAAATGAATTTTTATTGTTTGAATGTGAACTAAAATACCCTGAAAGTTTGGGAAACATCTGCTTAACAGTTTCTTAGAAAAAAAATTCTCAAGAATCACCTTATCTCTAGCGTCTTAAATAGGGCTCCCCCCTTAAGTAAAATAAATCCAGTGGCAGTAATAGAGACACCACCAGCAATTGTGACGTCTACCCCAGAGAAAATTACACTGCTGCAGCCGACATTATTACTTTCCGAGTCCTTTATTTATAGTATTTGTACATAGCTTTCAACGGTGGAGAACAATGATAAAACCCAAGAGAAATGAGAGTTTCAGGAAACGACATGATTACGTAATAACTTAGTCATTGTAGAAAGTGATTATAACGTTTAATCACTATTTAAAATAATTCATAGTTTAATCTTTACCTTAATTACATTTCACATTATAACAAAATTATTTATACAGAAATTGCTACGTTTATCAGGTACACGAATCTTACTGCCTGTACCAAATTTGCGCTGTTTTCATACGTTTCACTTTCTTCTGTAATTGAAGCACACCATATAATAACGCTTCCGCTGTTGGGGGACATCCTGAAACATTTTCGTAAATTTAGATGCACAGCCAAGAATTTTCCAATGAATATATAATAAATATAAAAGAACCCACGAACTTACCAGGCACGTATATGTCCACGGGTATGATTCTATCGCAGCCCCTAACGACGGAATAACTGTAATGATAGTAACCACCGCCATTGGCACAGCTTCCCATGGAAATGACCCATCGCGGCTCAGGCATCTGATCGTATATTCTCCTCAACGCTGGGGCCATTTTGTTCGTCAGAGTACCGGCAACTATGATCACATCGGATTGCCTAGGCGATGCTCTGAACACCACTCCGAATCTGTCCATATCGTATCTGGGTGCTGCGATGTGCATCATTTCGACGGCGCAGCAGGCCAGACCGAACGTCATTGGCCATATCGACCCCTTGCGACCCCAATTTAGAAGATCGTCCAACCGTGCCACAGCGTATTCACCTATGCTACTGGTGTTTTGGAAGGGGCTGTAAGGTTTCCTCGTAACTTTCTCCGGTACAGAGGCCCCCGTGGCCATGTGTTTCGCCTGAGTCGCCGCAGGGCATCCCGTCAGCGCGATGTTGTTGCGCACCAGGGACGCTAAGCCCTGATTGACGGTGGCTGGAAATTGAAACGTTCATTCATCTTAACCTCTCTAAAAGAGGAATATTTGCTCGAGCGAATCTGGCAATGAAAATACTCCCATCGTAAGGCTACGCTCGGTTCATTAATATTTCTTCGCTTCCTTCTAGTACGGAACACCTAATGTACATTCGTGATAATATTCATTCGGTGTTCAGTAAAGAAAACGCGTTGCCTTCGGTATTATCTAAGTTCCTTTTAACCCGCGAGGTTATGAAACATTTTGCGACGAAAATGATGCGACGGTTCGCAATAAAGGCCGGGAAGGTGGAATTAATTTGGCTGATTTGGTTGCCGCGTCTTATGCAATACAAACTGTTAGATAGAATTAGGCACAAAATAGATTTACAGGCAGACATGCACGGAATGTGTCTGTGTACTCGCAATGGGTTTCGTTGAATTGAATTCACAGCTGTTATAGTTTATTTAATCGTTAAGCGTTGCGATTGATGGAAGTGTTTAATAGTATTCGAGATTAATCCTGAAGAAACTTACGCGAAAACATGATAGAGCGAAACATTTTCAATCCGACGACACACTCACGTCACCACGGAGTTGTCTGCTGCACTGCGCGTCTGCGCCCCGGTGCATCGGATTTGGATAGTGTTTACAATATGCAATATTGCTTATATTGGCTTTGTATTTTAGGAACACATACTTCCGCTACACGAGCGAATAACTATTAGTGAATCGTTCTATAAAAGAATTTCTTATTAGTTTCTGTTATTTATACTTTTCTTTCGACATTACCCTCGTTTCGTCTTGCAACTTTCAGTGGCGCGAGCTTTTGAAAAATGTCCCTTTAATACTCGAACGGCGGACGGATCGAGTGATTGCAGTGGAGTTGGTGGCTGCGTCCGCTTTCTGGGCCCTAATATCGGTCCCACTAGGTATACGCATTTTAGATTTAGTTTTTTTTGTTAAAGCAATTCGTATTGTCGATAACTGAAGCTTTTTTTATTACTGTTTACTTATATTTACTGTTGCATTCACAGCAGGGCCGGCGTACACTTTTACGGGGCCATTTATATTCTTATGCCGCTGGGGCGTCTCCTCATTGGGCATTGCGATTACTTATTATTAAAGCACAATATTCAGAATAACTCAGTTATAATTAACACAACACAATACAACTCTTAGAACGAATAGTTTGTATAAGAGGTTAAAGTCTAAGATCTCGGTACAAGATTGATGGCAAATCGATATTCGCATCGAAACCGAGGTCGTCTTCTCTCTTCGGAAGCGAGTACCAGTTGGCAATGTATTCCAGTTCACTCGGTGCTCGAAAAAAGATGTACTTATACATTTTATAATAATAAATATCTATGCATAGGGCCCCGAAAAATTTACGACGAGTTTCTTGTGGACCGTGGGGCCTTTTGAAAAAATTTTACAATAATAAATATCTATGTATAAGGCCCCGAAAAATTTAGGATGAGCTTCTTGTGGACCGCGGGGCCTTTTAAACCAATTTTACAATAATAAATATCTATGTATAAGGCCCCGAAAAATTTAGGATGAGCTTCTCGTGGACCGTGGAGCCTTTTAAAAATTTTATAATAATAAATATCTAGGCATAGGACCCCGAAAAATTTACGATGAGCTTCTTGTGGACCGCGGGGCCTTTTAAAAATTTATATAACATTAAATATCTATGCATAGGGCCCCGAAAAATTTACGACGAGTTTCTTGTGGACCGTGGAGCCTTTTGAAAAAATTTTACAATAATAAATATCTATGTATAAGGCCCCGAAAAATTTAGGATGAGCTTCTTGTGGACAGCGGCGCCTTTTAAAAATTTATATAACATTAAATATCTATGCATAGGGCCCCGAAAAATTTACGACGAGTTTCTTGTGGACCGTGGGGCCTTTTAAATTTTTTTTATAATACTAAATATCTATGCATAGGGCCCCGAAAAATTTACGATGAGCTTCTTGTGGACCGCGGGGCCCTTTAAAATTTTTTATAATAATAAATATCTATGCATAGGGCCTAGCAAAATTTACGATTAGCTTCTCGTGGTACCGAGGGGCCTTTTAAAAATTTTATAATAATAAATATCTATGCATTGGGCCCCGTAAAATTTACGATGAGCTTCTCGTGGACCGCGGGGCCTTCTAAATAGATTTTATAATAATAAATACCTATGAGCGCGGGGCCGGGTTCCGGGGAACGTGCTGAATCCACTTCGCGCCGGCCCTGATTCAGGGGCCCTACGCGAAAACACGCCGTCTCTATTAAACGTGTCAATCAAAAAAATTGACATACAGATTTGAAAGATTCTTCCAAATCATTCTTTTAACATTGTTAGCTTTATACTCCTCAAGAAAATACCGATCTGCAGGCGTTCGGAAGGCGGGAATGAATAAATGCGACGATCGTTTCTTCGTAGAATGTTTTTATTGGCTCAGTTCCTGTTTTATACAAAACATCTAACAAACATAGATGCGTTCCGCTGACACTTTAAAACTTCGCCTCACGAAAGCGACTAAACTATCGAACTTCGCGGATTCTAGTCTCGCGGTTCCCAAAGGGCGCGCTAAAGTACAATGCGTTACTGACGTTTTTTTTATTTATTCATTATTTGTTTTTGCCTCAACAGTGCTCGAATGTCGACGTGTCTAATCGTAAACACTATAGCCTATAGTCACGGTGGGTGGTCGTTAAAAAGTTAGAACGTAAGAAAGTGTCTCGTTGAACGACTGCGCTACTTCAGCGGCGGACGGGGACGCGTCAGCTAGGCCGTGGAACCAAACCTTTCTATCGCGTGGCTCGTGAACAGTTCGCTATATACAAAAACGGTCCCTAAAATTTGTCGCATGTCAACCGAGCCGTACATCTCCCCATTCCCCTCTCCCCCCCCCCCCCCAACCCCCCTTCACCCTCGATCGAGCGGCAGAACAAATGTGTCGTTACGTTTCGGTGTTGCGCGGTGCTTCATTGAACGAAAGTATTTTGCGGTCAACCAACTCGTTGGATCGTAGGCGCGTGTGAAAACTGCGTGCGTGTCTGTTACGTTTATAATCGTGGAGGCATTCGTAGAGATCTAATTTAGCAAAAAGTTTCGTTTAACCCATAAACATCTAGGTAACATTAAGTAACAACTTATACCTCAGCAACAACAACGGGATCACTTTACATCCCAGTTCCCGTCGAGTCGGTCATCCGAGCGGCCTTCGTTACCAACAGCAGCTGCTCTAAATATAAACGTCCGTTGCCTCTCGTTCCGCGACGGTCCGCGATCGCGCGCATGCGCCCCGCTACGCGACTTCCTCGCAACATTTAACGCGCGCGCTTCTCGTCGTGCTCGTCGGATCTCTTAAATTTTTATTGGAATCACAACGAAGAGTTTGAAAGTTAATTAAGTATTCGATAAGAAGGTAGAGATAGAAATACGTGGATCAGTGTGTTCAATGTTACTGCACCATGTAATGGAAGATAGATATATTCGCTTCTCCGAATTGGAAATTTTGTGCCGTTCCTTTCCTCAAGCAGATCGAATTGCAAGGAAGTCGGGGACAATCGATCGTGTGCTACCGATCCCAGGAGCTTACGGTCTACGATGCCGAAGGTATCCGACTAATCTACTAAAAAATGTGATCATTAAGGATGATACTCTAAACTGTTTACTATAGAACGTTGTCTAAAATTTGTAATGACTCAATTTTACTTTGTGCGCCGTTTCTTTGTTCCTGTTCGTCGATGCTTTTCCCGGCGTGACATCCCCAAAAAGAAACACTTCAATCGTAGCCTCCCTCCCGACCACTTTTCAGCATTCTCATGGTTCCCGTGAGCCTTCCGGTGCGCGCGTTTCGCCCACGCGAATGATACTCGCGCGAAATCTTGTCGAAAGATCGGCTTTCGCAAGCAAGCCGCGGAAACCGCGTCGAAAATTCATGGATAAGGAGTTAACTTGAGGAAAATCTTTCGTCGATATCCCGTTTTGCGCCAAGATACACGGACAAAAGTTCGGAGCGCGACAAATACTCGTAGTTGGTAATACTTCGCGACTTCCGGTCGCAGGTTCGACAGAATCGCAGCGCAGCGCCATCTATCAGAGACGCCAGCAACCTTTACGATTCTAACCGAGACGCTACATATTTCGTAAATTGAGCAAGTTTTCATCGAACCTTGATATTACAAATTCCAATTGATATAGAAATTTTCTCGTTCGGACCTTTGGATAACACCGGGATGAGGGATGGAGTCAGAGAAGGGGATCGTTGAAAGAAAGAGACGTTAAAGGAAACATAACCTTACTGTAACACCCTTTTCCCTTTCCACGTTCCCTTCGAACTCAATTCCCAATTAGCCTCTTTTTACTCGCCTATTGGAACGAACTTAAAATAACAAATACGACCCCTGTTAGACGGAGTATCACGAACCAAACTGTCCGCAACATTCGTTTCGTAGCGAGTATCACTGGCGTAGACGAATGTTTCTACGGTAGCGTGTGAAACGAAAGTGAAACGTCAAGCGGCTAATGATTAAGTCTGCGTAGCTCCATGGCCGCGATGTCGTCCACGGATATAAGCTTCTCTATGGGAATGCAGGAGAGTTCGCCGCCGACGCAGGACTGTGGTTGCTGCCACCTAGCCTCCCTCTCGGCCTCCTTCGCCTTCAGCTCCGCCTCCCTCGCTCTGCGCTCTTTCAGCTTCAGCGAGAAGATAGCTACGGACCTGGCCCTCTTCATCAGGCTCTGTTTCACCCTGGTCTTCTTCGCCTCCCGGTCCTCCTTCGCCGGCTTCTCCTCCTCCTGGCTGGAGATCGTCTTGCTGGAGTCCGAAAGCCCGCCCGAGTCCCTCTCCTTCTCGGCATTATGAGCCAACTGTTGCTGAGACTTGTATTCCTGCGTGTCACGCTGGTGCTGCAGATACTGCTGCTTCTCGGCTTTGTCCCGCTCCTTCTCTTTCTCACGCTCCTTCTCCACTTTCTCCCGCTCCTTCTCGGCTTTCTCCCGTTCCTTCTCCCTCTCTGGGGAGAAGCGGAACTTTTGGTTCCTGTGGGCCATTGTCCACGGTGGAGCCGATCTTAAAAGGGAATTCCTAATGCATCTGGGTTTCGTTTCGCAGAGGTGTGGCGAAAAGAGAAAAGACAGACGGATATGTAAGGATCGTCAGTGAATTCTTACGTAAAACACTTACCTGAGGAGATCGCTGTCCGAAGACGAGGCAAGATCTTTGGAGACGATACAGTCGGTGGACCTGTGAAGGTGAGGCAGCTCGTCGCCGCTCCCGCCTACCGTGCCGGCTCCGCTGATCTCCGAGTCGCTGGACTTCCGACCGCCCGGCTCCAGGCCCAATTTTCGGACCCAGTCCACGCCCCCGTGGGGCCCGATGGTCAAGTGGTGGCTGTAGTGATCTGTTCCGCCCGACGCCTCCGGCTCGGTCGGTAACCACTCCGGGTCTGTCGGTAACCACTCCCGCTCAGTCGGTAACCACACCCTCGGGCGTCTCCCTATGAGCACCGCGAACGGCTTTATTATTTCCGCCCGTTTATGGAAGACGCTGCGTGCGCGTATAACGAATTGAAGAAAAGAAGCTGGCGTACGAGCAGCACAATTAATAATATTCATTATGCGAAAAGAGAAGAAGGAACATGTAGTCGAACCTCGTTCTCCGCCAGGAATGGAGCACCTAGGGGAATTGTGTATGTCGCGAATGCTGCCCATGTTAGTTTCAGCCAGGAAAGGTGTACCTATGTCGCTGCTGCTGGCACTGCCCGGCGTGTGATCCGCCGACGGTGTTTCCGCGATTCTTGGCACGGACCCAATGCTGGGCGTCGGAGGGCCGCTCGGCGTCTGGGTGGTGGACCCCAGGGTCGGTGTGTCCGGGACACTGGGGGATGTCGCGTCTCCGGTACGATCGGATAACAGTTGTTGCTCTTCGCTTTCACCGTCTGCTGGACTCACCACGAATCTCCCTGAGTTCGAGCGAAATTAATAGATGGTAGGAGGGAGGATGAGATGGCGGGGGCGTGCTTTTTAGCCGAGTAAGGAAATGATGAAATGTTTCGAAATATATGGGGTTCCACGATCATGTGGCATTTGTGATCCTTGAATAAGGGTATGTTCTGGCTTCAATATTTGCTTCTTGTGAATTACGTGTATGGAATTCGAGGAATTTAAAGAATTTAAAGAATTCAAAGAACTCAAAGAATTCAAAGAATTCAAAGAATTCAAAGAACTCAAAGAATTCAAACAACCCAAAGAATTCAAAGAACTCAAAGAACTCAAAGAATTCAAAGAATTGAAAGGATTCAAAGAATTGAAAGGATTGGAAGAATTCAAATAATTCAAAGAATTCAAAGAATTCGTAGAATTCATAGGATTCAAAGAATTCAAAGGATTCAAAGGATTCAAAGAATTCAAAGGATTCAAAGAATTCAAAGGATTAAAAGAATTCAAAGGATTCAAAGAATTCAAAGGATTCAAAGAATTCAAAGGATTCAAAGAATTCAAAGGATTCAAAGAATTCAAAGGATTCAAAGAATTCAAAGGATTCAAAGAATTCAAAGGATTCAAAGGATTCAAAGAATTCAAAGGATTAAAAGAATTCAAAGGATTCAAAGAATTCAAAGGATTCAAAGAATTCAAAGGATTCAAAGAATTCAGAGAAAACAAAGAATTCAGTGATCTCTGTAAATTCTGGGAATTTAAGGAACCACTTACAATTAGACTTGCTACCATCACTATCTAAACTTCATACAGATGGAGCTTCGCAGATATGACAATTTGGCGCTGGAGAACCAACCGTGGAAGACACTAAGTAGCCAAGAACTGGGTTGCAAGGCCAACCCGAGGCATATGCCACGGTAAATCACTCACCTATCACTGTTGCCGGTTGTTGCTCCGGCGACGGAGTGGAGGAGAGCCTCCTCACCGCCTCTCTCCTCAAGAACTCAACCTTGGCCATTTCGGTGGCCACCCAGTGCGGGATGTCGGGGATCGCGCAGATTATAATGAATCGAATCGCCAGCATGATGTGTTCTAGGGCGACTATCAGTAGAATCGTTTGGGTGGCTGACATCTCAGGGAACATTCTCTGCACCTGCCCGCTGAGTCCTATCAGCGCGCAATTCACTAATATCGCGACCAACCCCATCGCTTCCATGGCGTTCTGGCACAACAAAACGATTTGGGTGAATGATCTTTGCGGCAACTACAAAGTTGTAGGAGTCCTTAGAAGAACTCAAGGGATTTGCGCCACGTTCGTGACTTCGTTACTCACTTGCCAAGTCCCTATGTTGGGGACCCTTCGGCCAAAAGGCCTCTGGAGGACGAAGCAAAGCTTGAAAGCGTCACCGCGAAGCTCGAGGAGATTGCCCAGTAAAGCCGCCATCGCAGCCAAGGGGAATGCCGACGAGAACAGGCAGACGTAGCCCAATTGCGACAGCATCTCCAGATGCTCTGAAAACGCCCCGTCGTACTGCGAACGAAACACAGCCGCGCGTGAAATTTCATGCGGACCTCTTTGCAATATTCTTGTGATTATTTAGGATTAGTCGTTCTTAAGGTAGATTCATATTGTAAAGGGGGACATCGTAGCGGCTTTCTACCATGTGTATATGGTGTATCTAGCGTGGGTGGTGCGAGGGTTATACTATGCTCGTCAAACAAAAGATAAGAAGCTAGCGCTCGATGTGGAATCAGCTTGCCAAGCCGTGACTCGTGGATTCAACCCTTTCAGTTATCATGATGGTACTATTTGTCTTTATTAACTCTTCGACTGGCGTGGGCGTGTTCTCACGCCGAGACAGTGCTCTTGGGAGTATAGAAAAGATTGACATGTGCAACATCGTTCCTTTCGGAAAAGGATACCTTTAGTCAGTGTCTTGTGTGCGCTTTAAGGCAATTTGAAAATATTGCAGACCTAGAAGTGCGGAAATAAGTTTAGCAATGCTTTGATGAGAATTTATGAAGACCTCCAAGGGTGAAATGATATTACCAGTCGAAGAGTTAATATCATTTTATCTCCTGCTCTAAAACGAATCAGTCAAATTGAAGGGACACTTTTAGAGACTGCACCATATGCTATTAATACTGAACCGTCGATTGTATGCACCGGGTGTGAAGAAAGTAACGATTTTTACAGATGAATTTACGCTTTTGGTGCAATGATCTTTTTGCTGAATTTCTACTGACTTAGAAGCGTGGAGTGAACTGTGAGATCCATGGCTTTTATGCTTTTTTACACTCTGCACATAGTATATTCGTGTTAATTGGTACATCGGCTAGTAATTGAAAGGGTCAAGTACGTAATGATAGGATGAACATTACCTTTTTGCTTGATATCTGCGCGTCGTCGACGGAATCGTTGGAAAATGGGGAAAGAAATCATTAAAATTCTGCAAAAAGAACCGATCATACAACACTGGACAACATCGATTAGCTGCTTCGTCCGTGCACGGACGGGCGTTATGTCCTCGACGCGTATTCGCGAGGCATATGGGTTCTTCAGTGAAACCAAAGAAAAGATACCGTACGCTCAAGCTAGTGGAGACATTAAGGAGAACACGAGGAAGGGGTAATAATGTGGTGACAATGTTTGAACAGGCAGCGTTAATGATCTCCATCAAAACCATACCAAATCCAATATTTTTGTATTATTAAAACTATCAAATCACTACTAATCCTGCAACTTTGAAGAAATTTCAAAACCACCTGAAATCTCTCATTTCATCTTTTAATAAATAATACTGTGCTTCCACAAATATGTAATAAACTATAAAATGATTTAATTTGAGTTTTCTCAAATAGTAAACTAAAATAATAGATTTCTCAAATAGTAAACTAAAATAATAGATTTCTCAAATAGTAAACTAAGTAAAATAATAGATTTCTCAAATAGTAAACTAAAATAATAGATTTCTCAAATAGTAAACTAAGTAAAATAATAGATTTCTCAAATAGTAAACTAAAATAATAGATTTCTCAAAAGTTGAACTAAAATAATAAATTTCTCAAATAGTAAACTATTATAATAAATTTCTCAAATAGTAAACTAATATAATAGATTTCTCAAATAATAAACTGAAATAATAGATTTCTCAAATATTGAACTAAATTAATAAATTTCTCAAATAGTAAACTATTATAATAGATTTCTGAAATATTGAACTAAAATAATATATTTCTCAAATAGTAAACTAAAATAATAGATTCTTCAAATAATAATATATTAAAATAATAAATTTCTCAAACAGTAAACTATTATAATAGATTCCTCAAATAATAATATATTAAAATAATAAATATCTCAAACAGTAAACTATTATAATAGATTCCTCAAATAACAATATATTAAAATAATAAATTTCTCAAATATTAATATATTAAATTTCTCAAATATTAAAAGCAATTCAACAACAACTAATAGCAATCCTCTCCAACAGGTGCAATCGCAAAGCAGAATGTCTCCCCTCAAATCCACGTCTACCGTATCGCTAACGCTGCCAGTTCTGCGCGTGACTGCGTAGTGCATCGTAAATGAAAGAAAATTAGCTAAGTCTAGACCAAACCTTGAACGTAACGTCACTAAGTAGAGAATTAGAGGGATGCCCTACTCTGTAGAGGGAACTTTCCAGCTCAGCCTGGCTGACGTTCCTCGGTTGCTTGCTCTTCCCGGTCTCGAGCCGTTCGCCCTTGTCTTCAGGCTCCGTCTTGTTTTCGTCGGCCTCGTCGCCCGGCGGAGGCCTCGCCTCGCTCGGGCTCAGAGCGCCGAACAGCTCGAAGCTTAAACGCGCCAGTCTCAGCTGCTCGATCAGATAGGGCACCGCGGACTCTTTCAGGTTGCCGATCACCTGGCGGGCTATCAGCAACGCGGCCAGTTGCTAAAACGATAGCGGAGAATATCACTAGGATTTTTGGCCACGCCGAAGAACCGATCTTGACGCGAATACACATCATCGTCACGTTTCAATACACTTTGAAGCAGTGTTCAAGTGTACCGAGCAATAGTGAGATTTGTAGGAGGAGTTGGGGGTTCTTTGTAGTGAAGTATTGAATAGTAGTGTTCGGAATACGCAGTGCGGGACGTCATTATTGCTTGGAACACCTGTAAATGCAGGGTAGAGTGGGGCTGCAAGTCCCGTTTTTCATATAAACCTATGTCAAATTTAGTAATAACAATATAGAGATATACGGTGTTATTTTGTATAAACTAAGTACAACTATTATGCTTTACTTTTACAAAGTTGTTGGTTAATAGAGTTATTTTTTATTGAGTTATATCACAAAATGTGCGTTAATTCAAAATTGACTTTTTGTCCCATGCCCGGGGCAAAAAGTCCATTGCTTGGGGGTAAAAAGTCCTTAATATTTTCTAACCAGTTATTCGTGTAATATAAAACGAAATAAGTAAAAAACTCTTTTGAAATCAACAAATATTCATTAAACTAATTTTGTTTGGTATACAATATTGAAAGGAAATACTACGGAAACCTTTTATTTTTCAAACAAAAGATTGAAAATACGGGAGACAGATTCAGCTTGAACAAAAAATTGCACAATAATCTTGGCTCAACATAAAGATATAACTCTCTTTTAAGCAGTTTGGCCTTATTTCTTAAACTCAAATTATTTTAATACATAAAAACAGGAAGAAAAGATAGATAATTTATGACTTTACTAATTGGTTTGCTTCAAGAAACACTACCACTCATTTCAGTATTTTAACATGACTACTTTAACAAAACATAAAAATGTAAGACAAAAATATAAGGGACTTTTTTCCGCAATGGTACCTCTATAGCAGGGGTGTACAGGGAGCCGTTTTCAGCGCCTAGCTGCGAGCAACCCGCCTGTCCTTGACTTGACGGTTCGATTTTACTGATAATGAAACATTTATTGCTAATACTACTTATCTTTTCACTGACACATTAAATATTTAGAAAGTTAATACTATACAAATAAATAACTCGGATACAAAGATACGTATACGTCTGATAATGCTTAGTTTTGCAGTTATAAGCATTTTTATATTCCGTAAAATACCAGTCCGAAATGTCTATCAAAGGGCAACCGGCTAGGCTTCGTTAAATGCCATTTTTATTGATTATCATTTCGACTTTGTTTTTTTTTATGAATTGCGTTTCGACAAATACGAAATTTCCGGCTGTAACCTATCAATCGGCAAGTATCTACTATATACCGAAATATCATTGTACGAAATATACATAAGTGTGCAAAATATAGAGTAAATGGAGTCGACATCGAAAAGGAAGGATGCAAGTGCACTGGCCCCTTTTAAGACGCCATGGGAGGAAGTCTTCCCGGTTACAGAATACAGAATACAGAGGTGGTGCCAAATGTCTTGCATGTTGCAAGATATTCAAAGGTGTGAAAATATTTAATTTATATTTATACATATAATGTATTTTTATTATTTGTGTTTTTATTTTATTTTTCGTTAACTCCTCGTATCCATTTATTGGTTATGTAACTTTGTGCTTGTAAATAACGCCAAGTGCAATGATGAGCGACACAAATGCGTGGACATATGTGTACATTTATTCATATACAACATTCTAACTTTTATATATGATATATATATCGTTAATTTAAATTTGGTTTTCTTTGTGCCCGAGTTATTTATTTATATAGTATTAACTTTCTAAATATTTTCTGTGTCGGTGAAAAGATAAGTATTATTAGCAATAAATGTTTCATTATCAGTAAAATCGAGCCGTCAAGTCATACCAAATGCCGGCAGTAGCAAATGTTTTGGAAATTTCATGACCCCCCTGAATTTTCTTCCAGGACCTGTTCTGCACTCGAGCTCCACAAGCAACCCACCGATATATACTTCCACTACCAGCCTACGAGCACGCACGTACCCTACTGCAGTTCTCTTCACCGGTTCTAGCCTTACCAACAGGACAGGCGGGTTGCTCGCAGCTAGGCGCTAAAAACGTTTCCCTGTGCACCACTGCTCTATAGCTTCGCCGATATATAGGTTCGAAAATATTATCATTCAGAAATAAACAATGTCATGTACACATTACTAAAGGAACATACAATCTTAACGTATTCAACTTAAACGTTGTTAAACTGTGCTTTATTTCGAATAACACAACAGAAACGACGTACTTTTTCGCTTCTTGATTTACATAATGACAAAGGCGTCATATGTAAAAAACGACTGGTGACTCTGCGGTCCTCCCCATTACCCTTGCCATCAACATAGTTATGCTGAAATATTCAATCGATTGTTTACGAATGGAGATTTTGCATTCGGGATTTTTAGCCCCACTCTACCCTATTTATAAGTTATTCTATTTCGGGAGAATTTTATTAAAAAAGTAGAGTATTTTACATAGTAATTATATCGCAATTATAATTTCATATAACATATTATATATATACTATTTAATTTGAGCCCTTGTTACTCCGTGTCTCTGAAAATCGTCTTAGTTTACATTTCGTCGTGGCTCTTTGAAGCTCGCCTTTGGAAACTTGTCGATTTCTGTCTAGCTAGTTTGCCTCTGCCAATATTACATTTATTTTAGTAATCGATGGTGCCAAGGTTTCACTAACAACTGGTCTAACGTTTTCTTTGAGAATTCTAATCGGAGCACTAGCTAACAGGTGACGGAGAAGTAGATGAGAGTCATCAAGAACAGAAAATCGGCAAACAGTCGGTCTATTGAATAGTCAAATTGGGAATCTAATTCCAATGGATAGGCCTGTCTAACAGTGATTCTTAGAGAAGAATTTCGAGATAGTAGAATAGAAAAAGAGGAAAGAAACGGGAATAAAGGGGTCCTTACCTCTTTCAGCCTCTCTTGATCTTGTAGGTAGAAGGCGATGTAAAATAGCGATAGGAAGGAGTTTACAAACTGAAACTGAAATACATAGTCCCTTCTGTATACTCTCTATCTGCCGTGGCGGATTAAAACACACACGCTACAACGCACAGGATGCAACGGAGATTGGCGGATAAACTCACGAATCATAAACGTTCCACGAAGAATCGACAAGCGCAAGCAGAAAGTAATTCTCGACAGAGAATAGAATTTCCATGCAGCGACAGAGACAGCCAGAGCAGACACTTTTTACATGATAATTGAAAGAAAGAAGCGTAAGAGCTCTAATGTAATAATTATACATATTTAAAGGTCCACCTCTAAATGAACGACCACACTTTTGCATTTACAGATCGCGGCTAACAGACTATATATATATATAATAAAAACGAGTGGCATGCATCGCAACGCAATGAAAGTAACTCGAAACAATCCGATAAAATTCTCTGTAACACGATGGCTGAAAAGCATTGGCAATATGAATGTTGAATTAATTGAAACAGGAGAGGCGAACGCGCGCTCTCATGATCTGATTAGAGGAGGACACGTGAGAACAGCTAGAACAGCACAAATAATCTATTCGTTGAAAATGGACAGTTTCTTCTTATTACCAGTGCCACCTTGTAGATCAGATGATTCTCGTACTCGGTGTCTAGCCGATAGTTTTCTGCGTCCAACACACAAAAATCACAAATACTATCTACTGTAACATGACTGCTCTCCAGTGTTTAAAAAAAAAAGAAAAAAATAGAAATTAAATGAAAGAGAAGTAGAAGAAGAGGGGAAAGAAGAAGTGGGAGAATAGATAAGATGTCTCTAGAGTATCTCTCGATCGTACGTGTGTATTCTTGTATCAGGGATGAGGGGAGGGTAGAAAACATTCGCCTGTTGAGCAAGGTCCGGTCAAGTTACGTAATGTTAAATCAGGGATGTAGTTCTCAGTTACACTCTAGTAGAAGCTAAGCCGTGAAAAGATTCAAGAAAGTATATGCTAGGCTCTTGGATACTAAACAGACGTGCAGAGTGTCTCGGTGAATACACAGATGTTGATGCGAAGAATTCGTAGGCATCGGTCGCACGTATCTCGGATTCGCATGTAGGGCGGGATCGATTGTCGAGAGAGATAGTGAGGCTATGGGAAAACCGACGGAGCCGCTGCTCCCCGCCTGTATACGTACCCATGTCGTTCAGCCACACGGCGACCTTAAAGTAAGCTTCGTCCATTAACGCTATCACCACGGCGAGTAAAACTTTTGGCACGTAACTCAGCCAGAAACCGTAGCCCCCGGACTCCAGGCGAGCGTCCCACCAATCCTGCGAAGATTTTTCGGATGTTCATTGTGATATACTTTTTTAGGTTTACCTACTGTTAAGTGGGGCGAAATTAAAAGGGTTGATAGGGTGACACCGTTGGGAAGTTTTGAGATTATGTTGGGGAGAGGATGGAGGTAGTAGGACGTGTTCTAGATTGTTATCGGGAATGCAGAAATGTTGGGCTATGGGAGAGGGAAGAACGTGGTGCTATGAACGTGTTTGTGGTATTATGTCCTCTTGAAGAACGTATCGCTACGGTTTCGGGGGAAATGTATTATTACGTCATCGAGAAAAATGCGTTGCTATATTTTCGAGGGAAACATATTAAAACGCTTTCGAGGGAATCGCGTGATTACGTTTCCGAGAAAAAGACGATGCTATATTTTCGAGGGGACCAGATTATTACGTTTCCGAGGGAAACGTGTGATTACGTTTTCGAGTAAAACGCGATGCTATATTTTCGAGGGAAACGTATTACTACGTTTTCGAGAAAAACGCGATGCTATATTTTCGGGGGAAGCGTGTCACTACTTTTTCGGGGGAAACGAATCACTACGCTTTGGAGAAAAATGCGATGCTATATTTTTTAAGGAAACGTATCATTACGTTTTCGAGAAAAACGCGGTGCTATATTTTCGAGGGAATCGTGACACTACATTTTCGAGGGAAACGAATCACTACGCTTTGGAGAAAAACGCGATGCTGTATTTTTGAGGGAAACGTATCACTACTTTTTCGAGAAAAGCACGATACTATATTTTCGATGGAAACGTATTACTACGTTTTCGAGAAAAACGCGATGCTATATTTTCGGGGGAAACGTGTCACTACTTTTTCTACGGAAACGAATCACTATGTTTTGGAGAAAAACCGTGATGCTATATTTTCGGGGGAAACGTACCACAATTTTTTCGAGAGAAACAAATTATGTTTTCGAGAAAAACGCGATGCTATATTTTCGGGGGAAACGTGTCACTACTTTTTCGAGGGAAACGAATCACTACGCTTTGGAGAAGAACGCGATGCTATATTTTTGAGGGAAACGTATCACTACTTTTTCGAAGAAAATGCTATGCTATATTTTCGAGGAAAACGAATTACTACGTTTTCGAGAAAAGCACGATATTATATTTTCGAGGGAAACGTGTCACTACGTTTTCGAGAAAAGCACGATACTATATTTTCGATGGAAACGTATTACTACGTTTTCGAGAAAAACGCGATGCTATATTTTCGGGGGAAACGTGTCACTACTTTTTCTACGGAAACGAATCACTATGTTTTGGAGAAAAACCGTGATGCTATATTTTCGGGGGAAACGTACCACAATTTTTTCGAGAGAAACAAATTATGTTTTCGAGAAAAACGCGATGCTATATTTTCGGGGGAAACGTGTCACTACTTTTTCGAGGGAAACGAATCACTACGCTTTGGAGAAGAACGCGATGCTATATTTTTGAGGGAAACGTATCACTACTTTTTCGAAGAAAATGCTATGCTATATTTTCGAGGAAAACGAATTACTACGTTTTCGAGAAAAGCACGATATTATATTTTCGAGGGAAACGTGTCACTACGTTTTCGAGAAAAGCACGATACTATATTTTCGAGGGAAACGTATTACTACGTTTTCGAGAAAAACGCGATGCTATATTTTCGGGGGAAACGTGTCACTACTTTTTCTACGGAAACGAATCACTATGTTTTGGAGAAAAACCGTGATGCTATATTTTCGGGGGAAACGTACCACAATTTTTTCGAGAGAAACAAATTATGTTTTCGAGAAAAACGCGATGCTATATTTACGGGGGAAACGTGTCACTACTTTTTCGAGGGAAACGAATCACTACGCTTTGGAGAAGAACGCGATGCTATATTTTTGAGGGAAACGTATCACTACTTTTTCGAAGAAAATGCTATGCTATATTTTCGAGGAAAACGAATTACTACGTTTTTGAGAAAACACGATACTATATTTTCGAGGGAAACGTGTCACTACGTTTTCGAGAAAAGCACGATACTATATTTTCGAGGGAAACGTATTACTACGTTTTCGAGAAAAACGCGGTGCTATATTTTCGGGGGAAACGTGTCACTACTTTTTCTACGGAAACGAATCACTATGTTTTGGAGAAAAACCGTGATGCTATATTTTCGGGGGAAACGTACCACAATTTTTTCGAGAGAAACAAATTATGTTTTCGAGAAAAACGCGATGCTATATTTTCGGGGGAAACGTGTCACTACTTTTTCGAGGGAAACGAATCACTACGCTTTGGAGAAGAACGCGATGCTATATTTTTGAGGGAAACGTATCACTACTTTTTCGAAGAAAATGCTATGCTATATTTTCGAGGAAAACGAATTACTACGTTTTCGAGAAAAGCACGATATTATATTTTCGAGGGAAACGTGTCACTACGTTTTCGAGAAAAGCACGATACTATATTTTCGAGGGAAACGTATTACTACGTTTTCGAGAAAAACGCGATGCTATATTTTCGGGGGAAACGTGTCACTACTTTTTCTACGGAAACGAATCACTATGTTTTGGAGAAAAACCGTGATGCTATATTTTCGGGGGAAACGTACCACAATTTTTTCGAGAGAAACAAATTATGTTTTCGAGAAAAACGCGATGCTATATTTACGGGGGAAACGTGTCACTACTTTTTCGAGGGAAACGAATCACTACGCTTTGGAGAAGAACGCGATGCTATATTTTTGAGGGAAACGTATCACTACTTTTTCGAAGAAAATGCTATGCTATATTTTCGAGGAAAACGAATTACTACGTTTTTGAGAAAACACGATACTATATTTTCGAGGGAAACGTGTCACTACGTTTTCGAGAAAAGCACGATACTATATTTTCGAGGGAAACGTATTACTACGTTTTCGAGAAAAACGCGGTGCTATATTTTCGGGGGAAACGTGTCACTACTTTTTCTAGGGAAACGAATCACTACGTTTTGGAGAAAAACCGCGATGCTATATTTTCGGGGGAAACGTATCACTACTTTTTCGAGGGAAACAAATCACTATGTTTTGGAGAAAAACGCGATGCTATATTTTTGAGGGAAACGTATCACCACGTTTTCAAGAAAAACGTGTTACCACATTTTCAAGAGAAACATATTTCTGCGTTCAATACCGCACTGCTGCGTCTCCAAAAACCATATTACTACGCATTATACAATCACAATACAACGCAGTTGGCGATCCCCTTGTCGAACAGACCCAACAAGAAATGAAGATACCTAGAACCCGATTAAAAATCCTCCGGTTTGCCCAAAAATCGCACCACGGAATACGAAAGCAGGGAGGTATCCTATTGAATTGAATTTCACGCGCCGCGAACTTTTCCACGAGCAAAACCAGCTATAACTTCGCCGGCGTGACGACAAATCGATCGAGGACCAGCTGGCCTCTATTCAACGAGCCCCGATCACCCAAAAACTCCGCAACCTTTTTGCATGCGATTAGCCGAGTGTCGCTTGTTTCCCTCGCGGCCACGCAAAAACACCGTTCCGCGTATCAGAGCTAAATCGTCCTGGCCGCTTTCCCTCACAACTCGGCTTTCCCAGGGAATTTCGGGAATGCGATCTCAGGCACGCTGCCAAGCTCGTAATTCAACTGGAATGTTTTTTCCTCGCACCTAAACCTTGAATATTCTAACGTCCGAAGGAAGCCCGCAGCCCAACCGAGTCGCCATTTAAATTCATGGAATAAACCCGCCGAATAAATCGCGCCGGTTTTTAGAATAAACAGCGGGGCATCACCTGTATCTGGAGGCTCAGGATCATCACGATGAAAACGAAGAATAAGCACGCCGCGATGACGGGGACGCTCACGAAATACCGGAACATGTTTCTCTTCCATCTGGGATATGTTGGCTCTAGTGTCCCTGTCACGGGCGAGATTTCCAACGTGCCCTGGATCAGACAAATCGAAATTACGAAAATGAAGCCAGGCAGTCGGTCTTCTTTTTAGAAGCAGATCGACCAGATGTGTTCCGTTTTTTAGACACCTCGCGATTGAGTGTCACTGACCCCATGCACAGGCTATGCAACTTATTGTTAGGTAACACCTACTTTGGCATTCTCGACTTCATTACCGGTTCCGTCTCTAGATTCAAGAGCAGAGGGTATGGAGCACTTCTGGAGAGAGATATTTATATTTGTCTTTCAAGCGATACGGACAATCCTCTCTCTTTCTGTGCACTGCACTACGTAGGCGCTAGTCGCGCTAATTGTCAATAGGGAGACCGGGGTAGGTTGTAACACGGGGTAAATTGTAACACAAGTAAAATCTTTTGAAGGACAAACCTGGTAACCCATAGCATGCGAGAGCTGCTTGACGATATTAGCACCGTCGGTTTTAGTGACACAAACGAGCGTTATGTATTCATTTTATGGTTATAGCATAGAATTTTAGTATTTAGAGCACGTAAGTAAATGTTGTCTTAGCACTTTTATTTCAATTAACCGTCATTAGAATATTTATGGATTTACAAAAATATAACACAATAAGATAGACGGCATGCAAAACCAAATGTAAAAAGACTAAAATCCGCACCAAATATTAATCTTTTACAGCGGTACAAAATTATAAATCTTTACTCCATTTAGTATTTTTCCTCGGAAAATATGAACTCATGAAGATTAGTTTTACAGTAACGAGTAAACTGTTACCTACTACAATATCCTTCTATCTATGCTTCTGCATATTAATTCTAGTATATATAACCGGTTTTTTAAATTGTAAAAAACCGGTTTTTGAATTTTATAAATTTATAAATAAAAACCGGTTTTTAAACCCGGTTTTTAAAAACCGACAAACACTAGTATTTAGAGCACGTAAGTAAATGTTGTCTGAGCACTTTTATTTCGATTAACCGTCATTAGAAACTGTTTGAATTTTTGCTTCTTTGACGCAAACGAATCAGTACACATTGGTTTATTATAATGTGTACGCATTTTAGTAATTTGATGTTTAGTTTCTCGTTTGCTGAGATAAAACGCAAAAATTCAAGCTCGGTGTAAATTTTAACATGTTACTACTTACTCCGCTCTAAATGGTGATAGAGCAAGCTATTTGCTGACACACTGGAAAAAGATGCTCTAGACGAACAACAGAACACTCGAGAATCCAATAAGTAGAAAAAAAAAGTATAAAGGCAATAGTAAAGAAAGCGAAGAAAAAGATTTTGATAGAATGATTGTTTAACTCATGTATATCAAATGTTTAATAATGATCTGTGTTTTCATTCATTTTGTGTTTTCAGATTTGTTTAAGATGAAGGTAGATGCCTAACTGTCCAAGATTTTGTCACGTACTTTTACGCAAATTTTACAAATCACGCAAATTATTTCCTGATTGCGGAAAACACTTTCGAGAAAAAACTGTGAAAACTTTTTTGTTACAATCTGCCCTGGTCTCCCCACCTGTTTTTAGTTTCTATGTTCCTTGCTTTGTATTCCTAAGGGGTTTGTCCATATATACAGAGTGCTCGGCAATGATGAAGTAGAAATTTAAATGGGTTAAAATAAGACGAAAGTGCAGCGGAAGCTTCGCTTTTTAGTTATTTATGTTTAAAAGCTCGGGTCAGGAACGCCTGAATAATGGCAATTCGGCGATCAGCGGCGCGTGTAAACGAAATGACGAATTTATAGTTTATACTCGAATCTAATTATCAAACACGAATATCTAAAGAACTAAGCCTCCACCGCTATTCCTTTACCCTTAAGGGAAGATTCTACTCTCTCGGTCGAAAAATCCGCCACTTTTCGGTGATTTTTTTTATAATGAAATACACACTTAACGTTTTCGAATTTCGGGGGGTATATTCTACCACTCTTGAAATACAATAAAAAATCTTTGTTGTTTGTTTACTTTACTTGTTTACTTAAATATTTCGCAGTGAAGTTGGCGTTTTCAGAATTTGACCCCTTGTTGGCGGTTGAAATTTCGGACGACTGCATCATCGGAAATAAAAAACCAAACATATTTTGAATTTGCAGGAGTATGACAATCTCGCTAACCACAAATATCTTAAGATTTTTAATATTTTCCCACATTTTATATCAATTAAATATAGAAAAGAAGTGCCACTTTCGGTACTTTCAACTTTGATCGACCGGCATTTGAATAATTTTGGTTCAAAATTGTTCTTTCGTGGAAAGCGAGATAACCATACTCCTGCGAATTAGAAATATTTTTTTTTATTTCCGATGATCCAGTTGTCCGAAATTTCAACCGCCAGCAAAGGGTCAAATTCTAAAGTCGCCAACTTCACTGCGAAATATTAATGTAAACAAATGAAACAAACAAACAACAAAGATTTTTTCTTGTATTTCAAGAGTGGTAGAATATTCCTATTCTTATCAATTTATTCTGATTCTTTGGTCACCCTGAAGTTTATATTCTAATTCTACCAGGATTCGGATTAATTTCACATATTATTTACAACGAGACAGGTAAAAAAGAAACATTTAGTAACATTGGAATAATCTACGCTATACTAGGAATTGGATTCCTAGGATTCATTGTATGAGCTCAGCATATATTTACAGTAGGACTAGACGTAGATACACGAGCCTACTTTACCTCAGCTCCTATAACTACTGCTATTTCTACAGGAATCAAAGTATTTAGTTGATTAGCTACATATCAGGGAACAAAAATAATAATAAATCCTCAAATCTTATGATCCCTAGGATTAATTATCTTCCTATTCACCGTCGATGGTTTAGCCGGAATTATTCTTTCAAACTCCTGAATTGATATTATTTTACATGACACATACTATAATTATTGCAAGTATTGTTCATTGATTCCCAGCAATTACTGGATTATCATTAATATCCCCAATTCTTATCCCCAGAAATTCGAAAACGTTAAGGGGTCATTCTGGTTAGACGGATTGAAAAAATCGATTTTTTTTTTCTTAACATTTTACGAAAGTACATATCCTCAAGAATGTACTGTAGCATTTTCATTGAAAAATTCCGGTTATTTTAACTTCTACAGAGGCATTTTGCAGGGAGCGCAGGGGCTCGGCCTCTATAGACGGAAACTTTGAACGCGTTTTTCTCGAAACGTAATTTTTCACATGGTGCGGGTAAACTCTCAAAATCTATCGAACCGATTGTTTTATAAATTGAACCAAGTATTTCTGTTGAGTCTAACCTACTTTTAAAGTCGAAAATAGCACAGAAAACACAGCCGAAATACATTGATTCTTGTATTTTGCCCGCCATTTTGTTAATTTTAAGGATAAATCATTTATTCTATTACGGGCCATAGCAACAGTCATACTGATCAAGAATCTCTTTAAATTTTTTATTTCAAATAAGTCCAACTGCTGAAATCACCTGCACGAGCGAGGCATGAATTTTGAAACATGTCATCAAAATCGCCTTCAAAACCATTTCAAAACCAACAATTATATTACTTTTATATTTTTTATTTACTATAGAAATGTAGTATAATCAATAGAAAAAAGTTTTATTCCATTACTATAATTTCAGTCTTCGCAATAAATTCCTGAAAATCGCTGAATTTATCGGCGCGCTGACCAGAACGACCCCTTAACTGTTTATCTCACTATAAAAACCATCACCGAAAAGTCCCCTTAATTTTCGTCTCATTTTGTCACGTAGAACTGCCCCAATTAATTTCCTACACATCTGCCGCCGAACGCCCTGTGTATTAACAAACTAAATACATACGCAAAAAAAGAGACCACTATGTAAAGATGTAGGTGTCTACTAGCAAGGCGAGGCTCACCGTGAACAAGGGCCTAGGTTCGAGAAGTAGGTCGTGCCTTTGATCCAGGGTGCCCCACCTGTAGGCCAATTCGGCGCCCCTCCTCTTCCAGGTTTCCAGATAAACGGTGGCCCAGATTACGTTGAAGACGGAGAACAGAACGTACGCCACGTCTTCCACCGCTTGATTCCTGCCGATGATGCCGACCTGGGGGCAACCGAGCGGGCGGTTAGTACCGCGGTGACGGGCAACCGTCGATCCGCCCGATATCGACGGACCGCTACGCCCGAGGACAAGGGCAACGGAGCACCTCACCCAATATATGACACCCACTGCAGCTGGAACGATCAAAGCGGTGGTGTAGTGGCCGAGCCACGCGAAATACATGGTGATCTTTACTCCGAAGTATTTACAAATGTCGTCCAACGGCTGGGGGCTGAGAAACGCGCGGACCCACGTCCGCTGTAGCTTCTCCAACGCAGGCAATTCGTGAAGAGGGAAGACCTGGGCAGGGGAAAATCGATCCTCTTAATTCTGCTTACGGTAGTCATTAATTCTTCTAAAAAGGGCGGAACGTTAAATACTTAAATATACTAATAGAAGAATTTTAATTTTGTAGGGTGAGTTTGTGGTTTCTGACATAGATTTGCAAGCGGAACAATTGCGGGCCGCAGGTTGTGGCTGGAGGGCGGAACTTTAATTACTGAGCGAGAGATTTTTGGATCGTGATCGTCCTTTACCTTTCCAAGTGTGCTTTTTTTTAAGGTTTCCAGCTTCGATGACGGTGATCGTAAGATTTAAGGGGACTAGGCAGTGAAAAATTGATTTTTTTATTTCATTTTCCGATAGTATATTTTTTTTTAATAAAATTCTATTCGGTTTGTATTAAAATTCGCAAAATTGTTGCAGCTAAAAAGGTCAAGCGGCAACTTACAGGGTCGCCTTTGCTCAGAAATTTTAAATGCGTTTTTCTCGAATCTTCGTTTCTCTTGGGTTTCCCATAGTTGCGAATGAAGGGGGGTTCAAATCGACTTGAAAACAATTACAGGATGTATACAATGTATCATATGGTCTGTAAAAATTAGAGATTCATCAACAAATTAAAAAGTCACGGATCTTTAGTAATCCACAAACACGACCGAATTTTTCTTGAAATAATTGGCCACCTTTTTTTCGGCCAACAATTTAATAATTCTGTTTTAATATTAGTTTAATATTGGTTGTGCAGGAAACTAAATACGGATGTTAACAAATAAGAATCACACCTTGAAATTGGATTACGTCAATTTTTAACATCAATATGACAGCAAAGCCACAGAAAATCGTTAAAATGTTTACCAGTCAGCAGCGTGATTTTTAACCCTTTAGCGCCCACTGTGACGTATACGTTACATCATTTACAGACGAATAAAAAATCGATAGTAAATAATTTCTTATCCCAAAACGGTTCAGTTTCCTAAATGGTTCCCAGATGTAAGCCACTGATGCGTTCACCGCTGTAAATAATGTTTACAATAACCATGGAAACGTTTCTGGCGAATGCTTGTTGAACATTTTTCGATAACCTGAAACGTTGCTCTTGTTTTCGTTTTAACGCTGAGAGTAAAATTATTTTTTCTACATTTTATTTGGCAGATACGTGTGAATTAATTGTTATACTAAAAGAATATTACCTGTAAAGTTTGATTTGTTCAATTTTCAGTTTGTAATTGCATGTTGAAATTCATGTGACGTATACGTCACACTGGGCGTGTACGGATTAAAAAAGCGAAATTTTTTTTGCGTGGACTTCCCCCTGTAAATGTTCCACCACCAAAGAAATCACGGCAAGCGTCGACTTCTAATTCTAAACTCTCGGATCTAAGTAAAAATTCAGATTTTGCATTTCGTTTATACATTCTATAACAAAAATATGTATTTTTCTTTTCATTTGTAAGAGATCTTGAAAGTATATATGAATAAAACACGAGTATACCTATTGTTTAGAAATATTTAGAAAATATATACTCGTGGTTTATTCGTTTATACTTTTAAGATCTCTTAAACATTATAGTCAACATGCATTTAAGAAATAAATTTTGTATTTTAAATATTGAGCCACATTTTACTCCGTACACGCCCAGTGTGACGTATGGGGCCATCCTTAAATTACGTAAGGGTAATTTTAGCGATTTCTTACCCCCTCCCTCCCCCAGTATAAGAATTCGTAAGATTCGATATTTCAACCCCCTCCTTACGTAATATTTTTTACATTTAATTTTTTCAGTTATTAAAATTCTTTTAAAGGTTTATATAATTCGTTTAACTCGGTTTCGGGAAATTTAAACTAAAACAACTTTTCTGGAACATTAATGATAGAACTTGTATTTATTGAAAATTGGGATAAAAAATATTACGTAAGCTGCTATCTGACTCCCCCTCCCCCCTTGTAAGAAAACGTAAGAAATTTGCGATCCCCTCCCCCCCAAAAAAGCCTTACGTAATTTAAGGACGACCTGTATAAACGTCACATTTAGAAAATCATTTTTCCACTGGCTTTTTTTGGGAAAAGAACGATGAAGTGCATGTATTGGCACCGTTTTTCAGTTAACTATTCGCAAGAAATCATTTCTTTCCGCCGGGAAAAGTGTCAGGGCGCTAAAGGGTTAAAGCACATGTATATTTCATCCCAACTTTTTTTCAATCTCTATGATAATAATAAACATTGGGTAAAAGGATACATCTGGATTTGCTTTCATTTTTTAAACGATTTTATTCAGCTTCGATCCTCTGTTTGTTTGTTAGTAAATATGTATGTATGGTTCAAATCTGGCAACTCAAATTTATCCCACTCCCAACTATCCAATTGTCTCGAAACTTTGCAGGCGTGCGTAGTTTGGACGACAATACAATGTTTAAAAAAAAAATTAACCCCGAGCGGGTGGAAAAATTACCCAGTCATCAATAAGTATAACCCATAACCACAAATGCAAACGACTTGAAACGACAAAAAGCCGCTGCGTTCGGGTCGCGTATTTAATTTCAAGTCGCATCGCGATTTGAAATTAAATAAAAGATATTTCTAAAGAAGTCTGAGCTGCGAAATGTAAATCCATAAACACTAAAAACTAGAAAATACAAAATATATAAATAAAAATTGTTATGCTAAACGATTTTATTAAAAATGCACTAAAAACTAAAAAATAATTCTTTTCTTTTACTGCAATTTCGATGGTGTTTTTTCACTTTAAATAAAATCATGGAGCAGGATTTTTCATAACAGAATATGAATCAATTTAATACCCAGCACCACGATTTTATTTAAAATGAAAAAAAAAAATACCATCGAAATTGCAGTACAATAAAAGAATTATTTTTTAGTTTTCAGTGCATTTTTAATAAAATCGTTTGACATACAATTTTTTTTAACATGAATTTTTAAAAATACCTTAAAAAGAGAGTCTTTCTTTCACGGGAAACGACTGCCTAGTCCCCTTAAGACTAGCGCGAATGGGGCGTGATTGAAAAGCGACACTGACCTGGGAAATGATCCCAGAAGAAATGCACTTTGGAATAATTGCTTGTCCTTCCACCATCTTAAGACCGGGCAGACTGTGTAGATCCTGCGGCCCCGCTCTGAGCGTGTGCAGCAGGTGCAGGACCAGGGATTGCCTCTCTTGAGTAGTGAAGAATTGAGCCTCGTCGTCGCTCCCTTCGAAGCAGCTCGACTCGGTGCCGACGAACTCTTTCAGACCTCCGCCGAACTCCTGGCGCAGTGTCTTTGGCAAATGTACTTCCTCGGCGGCTTTCAACAATCTATCGACAGCCAATCTTCGGCTTTACGCTTCCGGATGTCAAAGATTCTCGTGAAAAGTTGTCGGCAAATTCAGGGAGCGTTACACGCGTGAAAGGTGGAAAGTTCGAGCGCTGTTAAACCGGAGTTGTTGGGGAAACTTGGGTGGACAGCGGGCGACGGAGAAGACGGCGTACTTACACGCTAAAGGGGGCTGTTAAGTAAAATCCGTAACTATCTGACGAGGCGTGGTGCCGCACGTGCACCACTAGGCCCGGGGTTCCAGCCCGAAGACGACCTAGGAGCCACATCAGAGTCTCGTCGCTCGCTCCGCTCGGGAACATCATCACGACGTCGCATTCCTGGACAGATTTTAAGCAGTGTTTAACCCTAGAACTACCGGCAATTAATTTATTAACAGACCAGTCAAAACGATTGGTTAATAAAAAGAATACGTTACGCAAGGAAAATAAATTTTTATTCATATTATTCTAATTTTCATATTGTTAAAAAATATATAGGTAGGTACATAATATTATGCATATTTATACTACTTAGAAATACACTTTTGTTATACCTAGATACTTAAAAATGGTAAATTTATTACCAAAATTAACAACAGTCATTTTGACTGGTTTGGTGGTTCTAATGATCCTAAGGAACATTATCTACCAATGATGTGAAATATTTAGACGCTCCGATTGTGTCTAATTATGTTACAATTTTATTAAGTTCGAATTCTGCTGAGATTTGAATTCAATTTTAATTTTGGTACTGTCGATCTTGCGAGCGAGGATTCTTGGACAGATGTGCACCACCTTTTTTTAGTATTATACTGTCCCATTTTCTTTTACAGAATAAAGAAGAAAAGCAAAAGAGCGTCTGTATTAAGGTAAATGTCCCCATTACCGACCGCGTCCTCAGTAGTGAGCAATTATTCATTTATTGTTGTTTATTGCAACACAGAAAGCGTAATATCAACCAGAAAGTTCAAAAATTATAATTTGAGGTATTTCATTTATTGTTTCATACGTTATTTATGTAGCCGTACATTCATCTTTAAGTAAATTCACATGTAAATTGACATGAAAGTTGACAGATTCTAATAACGTGAGGTTATACTACAGATATCATTAAACTCGCAGATTTTTACAATAAAAATACATGGATCCATGCAGTAACTTACTCAAATTGACTAGAAATATATACAGAATTATAAAATAAAAAGAAAATATTCCGTCAAAGACCGGTCTGCACCAGTTTTCGGACATTTTACAAATGGTGTTGTTAGACCTAACTAAAGTAATCAAGTAATTTTTTAATTATTAAATTTTGTGTACATTTGATTTGTACTCAAAATTGAGTACAAAAAGTACTAACATAAATATATTTTCTTTGGAAAAAAACAATGGTGAAAACAAAGAAAAAGGAGCAGAAGCGCGCGAAATACACGGAAACCGAGTTAATCGAAGCAATATGTAAATTAAAATCTGGAGAAACCATAAAGGAAAGGGGCAGAGATTTATTTACAGAAACAAAACGAGAAAGAGGAGAAAAAGAGAATATGAGTTTTAGCTGCAGAAGAGCGAAAGAAAAAGATTGAAGAAGAAAAGAAACGGAAATTATTAGGAAATAATAGAAAACATAACAGATTATCTTAAACAGATTATAAATTGTTTAATTTTCATAAAATGTTAATAAAAACAGCTTGTTATACTCATGAACACAAATTTAATAAACAAAATGATGCATTTACAATGGGAGAAACTGCTGGTCTATAATGGGGACGTGAGACAGTCAATAGATGGTACAAGTTGGTCAATAAAAGGGACATCAGGTCCAATATAATTTTCACCATAATTTTTGTGTAAATAGTCAAATATCACTCTAAAACTAATTTGATTAAGAAACTAGGGACTTAAAAAAATCAGGGATCGAAAAAGTTCGCGAACCCTCGTTTTTAAAAAATTCTGTTAGAACTTATTTGTTTCGATTAAGAAAATATCTGTTCCTGTGGAATTTTTATTGAAACAAATGCTACCTTCAGGAACTTCTTTAAAAAGTGTTCTCATGGAACAGATATTTTAGAACGTATATAATAAAAGTTCCATGGAAACAAGTTACATTAGAACATTTATTAAAAAAGTTTTCAAAAGATAAAGAAAAGTACTCAACTATTAGGTACTAGTTTTATTTAACAATATACTATCATATTCTTCATGTGTTTATTTAATAAAGGGTATGAAAATCATAACGTAAGTAATTAATGGTTTCATAAGAAGTATTGAACGGAAAAGAGAACTTGTCAAGAATAATACCTAAATAACATTTTTTTTATAACTTACATGAAACGAAATACATAGAAAATCTCTAATATAATATATAATATTTATATTTCAGTAATAGAATATATGAATATACATCTACGTATTATTATACTATTTATGTTTTGCAATTCAGCGTGATAGTATTATAGCTATAATACATTATCGTATTTAAACACTTTGAAATCCGTGGATCTAAAAATATTGCAGTTGTAGAATTCCATCGTATTGGAACGTCAATAATAGGTTTAATAAATCCCATATTTGAAACGAGATGCCTAAAAGTGTGCAAATAAATAATCAGGAGTACTTGGAAATCTCGTCATCTGAAAATCATTCACAATCAGAATAATTGTATACAGATTTTGAGCAGACTCTCTAATAATTGGTTCCACAATTACTCGGAATTCTTTTGGATCTAATATTTCTAACAGTGTGAATGGACGGTTTTCTTATATTGAAATTGCTTGCAGATCATAATTATGTGGAGAATTTCACATCATAAATATTTTGTTTCTTGACCATCATCGTTGGTTGTAGTACTATCCATTGAATAGTATTTAGTATTTGTTACAACGATTGAGAACTTTTTTAATATCGGTGAACAAAATATCTGTTCCTGTTATAGAGAAATTTTTATTCTTATATTTTATAAGTTCCATTCCAACTAGAACTTTTATTTCCAAAAACTTTTATTTTATCGGTTCTTCTGAGAACTTATAATGTGAGAACATTTTTAAAAAAGTTCCGCGGTCATTGCTCTTAAATGGAACCTATTGAAAAGTTCCAGAACTTTTTCGATCCCTCCAAAAAATACAATGATCCATACTTTACTCAAACATTGTCGTATATTAGTAAAAAAATTACTATTTCGAACCAGTCACACTCTTAAACGGTCGCTAATGGGGACATTTACCTTACACAGAAGTCCATATTTCTGAATATTAGGTAAATGCAAATTTAAAGTTGAATCTATTACAATAAATCAGGCAATAATTGAAAGCTTTCTAAAATAGACAAGTTTTTCCCTATATGGATTATTATTAATCTATTATATTGTAAAAAAAAAGGAGTTTACAATCCACCACGATATGATAATCAGCGAAGCTTAGAACCCCCTGAATAAAAAGAATAAATAAACAAGTTTTCCCAGATGTTCCCCTACTAAATCTCCAAAATGTTTGAACATCCAGAATGTATTTCATCTGGAGTTCCACACTTTTCCCCCACGTTCTCCCCATTTATCTCCCTCCTCGACAATCAAACGTTCCATACAGCGAAGTTATCTTGCTGCAGAAGTGCAGGCCGGACAGAGGAGCCAGTGAATTCTGGCGCAAGGAGGGTAACGTCGTTCGGCCTGGCCGTCTTCCAAACGGTAGTAGATTGCTTGGTATTGCCAATCCACGTGCAACGATATCCTGATGGCATGCCTGACCTAATAGCGCCGACGAAATTCACCTCGCCTGCTCTGTGCCTCCGGGAACTAGGATTAAAGGAATGCTGGTGCACCTGGTTCTTGGAAAAATGGCGCGGATGGAACTCGATTGGAACTTTCACCCTCCCTCTCCCACAATATTATTATCACTCAAATTAACTCTCTGGTGGTTTATTAAATAAACATCCTAAAGTAGTTACGAATCGAGTACAGATCTAAAGCAAAATAAAACCCTAGAAAATGAATACTTTTAAAAATATACACGAGTGAAACGTAACCAATGAAATAAGTTTGCCAGTTTATCTGCACGAGGGGTTTCAAAAGGGAAGTGAGCGCGAGAAAACTCGAGTTTGAAAGTGTAATGCAGGCACGTCCGCGGGAAAAGTTGAGCAACAAAGGCGGGGCGCGTGGGTAAACGCGAGGAGGATGTTCCGCTCGGCTGTTGGAATGAGAATGACGAGTTTGAAAAGGTCAGTTTATAATTAAATTATCGACTGCTCGATGGTCGGATTAAATCGGCGAGGACCGGCGAAAAAGCGTTCGACGGGACAACGAGGGGATGCACCGCGTGTATATTAATGCGGAATGGACACGATTGGACGGTGGCTGTGTCGCGGCACCTGTTGCACCTGCTTAACTTCGAGTTTAATGCGAGAACCAGGGCTCAATCGAAGGAGATCGAAGCCGTAGCTTTGTTTCACGTTGCCACCGCGACCGGCCTTAACTTTGCAAGTGAAACGCTCGCTCGCGACCTCCTGCGCTGCGATACTGGTGAAAAGGTCAGACAGGAACTGCCAGTAATGGAAGAACACCAAAAATGACGGACGACACGCACGGCGATGTGCTATTTCAGATAGCAATGAATGTCAACTCTGAGGTTTCTCGTTTGGCTTAATGGAAGGCGAAATTTATGTTCTTTTGTTTGTGTGTAGTTATTTTGATGGCTCAGGGGCGATTTATACTTCATTCTTGATTGAAATTATAGTATTGGCTACTGCGAGGGTGGAACTGTACTCCTTGGCTGAAAGGATTTGACTATATGGTAATTTATACCACTTGGCTGAGAAATGATTGACTCGCACTCCTTGGCTAGTGGTCCTGATTGCTCGATATTTTTCGCATCTCGAGAAATGAGAAATCAGATTATATTTCTCGAGAATTCTCGAGAATTCTCAAGAAATTAAAAAAATATTGCAAAATTTATATTTCTGGAATAATGTTGATAATATTTATCTAAATTTTTATTCGTGTCCAACTTAGACAAAACTTGTGTATATGAAAAAACAGATATTAAATATAATTTATAAATTTATTTATTTAATATAAACTGTGAGCAAGGCGAAACATTACCTTTTTGTTTTAAAATAGTTTTTTCAAAAGCACAATGCGTCTAATGTTGCGTCAGCCAATCAACTTCTCTTTTATTTTGTACAAAATCTGTAGAAAAATTTCATTCATGTTGAGTGGATGTTGGTGTAATTGTATATAGAGCATCGGCGATACGAAGAGAAAAGGTTATAAACAATCGCGCAATTCTTCGTATATATTTGTATATATTGCTAACTATTATAACTTCGTATATATTATTACTGATTGTAAATGTGTTTATATGTTCACGATTAACACACAATTTGAACTAACTGAAAATTCATTTTTGAAAACAAATGGGATTTATAATAATTTTTCTACGAAACAATTCTCGAGGAGGAACACTATCCTTGGCTAACTGTACACTTGTTCACACATAGTACATATTTAACATGATGTATTAAATTAAGTTGCTATATTGTAGCAACTGCGTTTAGAGTGTAAAGTGTAATGCAACATAAGGTAAATGTCCCAATACCTGGACATTTAAGGTACGGCGGACGCACGTTTGAGAATTTTTCAGTTATACAAATCGATTTATTTAAAAACGATTTTGCAATTTCATGGGGCATCGCGTGTACTTTATCATTAAAAAACTTTATCATTAAAAAATAACATATTGTAGGATTGAATAATTTTGTAAACTATTGAAAATTCATAGTCCTTGCAATGGCCCAATACCAGGACAGCTTAACTAGTATGTCCCGGTGTCCTGATTTTACTGTCCCATTACCTGGACACATGATGAAATTTGGATGTTTTCTAGGGAAACCAAATAAAAAAAAATAACACAATAGTTTTTTCTTTTGGCATATTTCTTCTGTATAAGTAATTTATTCAAATCAATAAACAAACTTAAGTAAAAAGAATGTATTATTGAATGACTAATTTTAAAGTTATGTGTATTCGTGTGTAACACACGAATTTTACACATGAATTAAATATTATCATTAAAACGAGATATTCAGAATACAAAGTAATAATTGTCAAGGTGTTAAGTAATTATTTTATTATTGTGTCAACGATAACGCGTATTTATTTCACAGTTTGCACACATGATCAGGTTTAGGGTCGTTCCGGGATTTCACTGCACCAGTAGATAGACACGCGAATAAAAAACTAATACGAACTTTAATTTTAATTTTCCAGTTAAAAAATAATATTAGAAGGTACCATTTTTCTAAAACTGTATTAGTTGTACCAATATACTAAACATTATTAATAATATTCGCTTAAGAAAAAGTGAAGACTGTTTAGCAAATCAGATAAGAGCAATATTAAAGTGGCGTAAACTCGAAAGTTCAAGAAAATTTATTTTTATTACGAGTGTTACAAGTTTACTAAGAAAAATATGTATATTAATATATTTTATTAAATATTTGAGTAATTTAATAAAATAGTTCTTTTTTGGATAAAGTGAATATTAAATGTAATAATCAGTATTATTTGCACTAGTGTCCAAGTACTGGAACGTGTCCAGGTATTGGGACATTTATCGATGGCTTGCCGCACAAATATTGTATGCTCACTTTTTGTGAAGTTGTGTATTTATTTAATAATTGAGAACCTTGCAGTAAGAGGGGTGTAGCTCCATTTTTGACAGTTTTTGAGTTATGACGTGTAATATACGTAAAAAAATCTACATCGTTCGGTGCACGATTGATGGAACTCCGATAATAAATGAGCGATTTATTGCAAATTTTGAACTCGCATCCATTACCCTGCTGCCAGTCAGGGGCAGTTACAGAATTGAAAAATTCGCCAAAAATAGAAATAAAAACTTATCAATTCACTAACTATTATTTATTGTGTAAAAATATATATTTTTCAATTATAGTGTTCTTTTTTCAATGTTAAGCCAAAGCAATAATTTTATAAACAATTTTTCTAATTTACTCAAAGTCGGTAAAGATGGAGCTGCACCCCTCTTGCTGCAAGGTCCTCAATTATAAAGTACCCTTGCATATTTTAAAATTGTTTTTCTCGAAAACGCTAAAAGTAGACATATAATATTTGTGCAGTAAGCCATCGAAGTATTATAACGCAGTCACCCCACAACACACTGCGCAATAAATAACTTAATACCACATACAATACACAGCGTCACGGTAACGTAACACTATTACAAAACCGCAAACTTCCTACCAAACTAGTGGTAACACCCAGTGCGCACTCAGCCAAGTGGTACAAGCCAACCGTTCCGAGACAAGTAGTAGAAATTAGTTATAGTCAGACGATCGTTGAAACTCATCGAATAAAAAGAAACTGCGAAAGGAGAAAGAGACGTTACTTCACTAACTTGTTGCAACATTACTTTTACATACTTTATATTTTTATATTTATATTTCGTTACTTTTGTTTTGCTTCAGTTTTGTATTGTTTCTTCTGTCCTGGTTCTGGTGGTTGTTGTAAATGTTATTGTAAATGATATGTCTCTACTCTGTGTCTTTTCCATCTTGTTTTTGTATAAATGGGTATTGGCCCGTTCATGTGGAAATAAATAAATAAATAAACATTACTCATTACTAATCATTGAAGTGAATGAATATTGTATACCAACGCCACACACCGTTTCTCCTACTGAATAGGATTAACGATCCTTTCTTTATGGTGGGGATACAATAACAATCGCTAACGTTGACTTAAAACTGAAAAAATAAAATAAATATAGGTACTTAAAAGAATAAAATAAATAGACTAAAAAAATTAAAAAATTAAATAGTTAAAGGGCAAATAATATAAATAAAATAAATATGTAGACTCAAAAGAATAAAAAAAATAGACTCAAAAGTATAAAAAAAATAAATAGACTCAAAAGAATAAAGAAAATAAATACACAAAATAAAAAATAGATAAGATAGTTCAAGAGCAATGAATATATCGATTTAAACTTCCCCACTCGAAACGGCAATTTCATACCTATGCACAACCCTAATACAACTTCCCAGCAATCAACCGCGATAATTAATGTAACCGCCCGCCTTCAAATTACCCCCGATACACCTTCCACTATCTCCCCTTAAAATGTCCACAGGAAACGCAGCGATTACCGTGGATTCTACGCGTGTTATCGTTGCCACGACCCGCTTTCGCCTCCGCCATGCTTTACCTTCAAGCGTATCGGGAGACGCGGTCATTATAAACGCCGGTGGTTGCATAGTTTATGAGCGCGACGTGAAATCGATATCACGCGGGCACGCTCAATAATAGAAACAAATCGGTTAGCCGTGCTGGAAGAGGAAGCAAAAAAAAAGCGTGCGACTGCGACGCGCCTCAGCTGCGCAGCCGGCGATAAGGGCTCCTGGTAATCACGTTTCCGCGTGCAGATTCGAGCCGCGTTCCGCAGCGCTGTTTGGCAACTGCGCTGGGATTAATTAAGGGTGCTTCGTTGCCTGAGACGAAATTAATCGGGCGGTGTGGTTAGGTTAACACGTTCACTGCCACGGAGGTCAGCCGTGACCGGCGCTTGGCTTCTCACAAAGGAGGGTCTCCAACCCGGAATGTAAAAAAATTATGTAACATTGGGGGTGTGTGGAGGATATATAGGTATGTATTACGCAATTCCTTTTTGCTGTGCAAGTTCACTCTAACCCCTGCAGCACACTTCGTTGCAGAAACGTTGCATAACCGTTGCAGTACATTGCAATGTTGCCGTTTGGTTGCAGGTTGCATTGCAATATTACTGCAACATTGTGGAAACATTGCCGTGGAATATTGCAATGGACACGTTTGTGCATTGTTCCTGGAATATTGTGCACACATTGCCGTGCAATATTGCAATGGCCCCGTTTGTGCAATGTTTCGGGAATATTGCGCACACATTGCCGTGCAATATTGCGCATATATTGCGATACAACCCACGTGGAACGTTCCTGCAACGTCGACCTCAAAATACGGTGCAACATTGCACTCGTAACGTATGAGCGCCGTTCCTGCAACGATCCGCAATAAATCCGGAATTACGCGGAACTATTTCAAAATCTCAACACGCAGAATACAGTCTAATATTCTACAGGCCATCACCGAGGGAATATATGCGAACGTGGACAATATCTGAACATAATTTAATTAATTTCCCTTACATTTCCTGCAATTTTCCCGAAACGTTCCATGAAAAATTCCTGTAAGATCTCCGAAACGTTCCGTGATCATTGCTGTAAAATCTCCGAAACGTTCCGTGACCATTGCTGTAAAATCTCCGAAACGTTCCGCGACCATTGCTGAAAAATCCCCGAAACGTTCCGTGATCATTGCTGTAAAATTCCGAAACAATGTTTCAGAAATATCTCCCGCAATGTTGCACAAGGGCGGACATAGCAATTTACTTGTAACGTTTCGGGGACATTCCGTGCAATATTTCTGCAACGTTCCTGCAACAAAATGTGCTGTAGGGGAAGAGGGAGAAACTGCACCCTGCAAAAACGGTTATTTTCTGATTTTCTGTTGTAACTCGCGGACTGTAAGGGACAGAAAAAAAGTTTTCAGATAAAAGTTACGTGTTTTAATTAGGACTATAATTGGGTTACTTACAGTTCTTACAGGTCTCAAGTTACAACTCGAAATCGGAAAATAGCCAGCGATGAAAATTGTTCTGAAATTTCAGGGGTCAATTTCATCCCTTTTGAGTGAATTTGGCCAGGAAAAAATTGCATAATACATAAGGTGAATGTCCCAGTTTCTGCTTATTTAAGAGGTTACTCGTCATAAAGAAGGTGTAAAAAATTTATTTGTGATCAAAAGTTGCAGATTAATTGATTAATTCTTTAATAATAAATCAACTAATTCGAAAACTATTTAAGAAAGATATTTCAAGATGTTTAACTATTAGTAATTTGTAATTAAATACAATGCTCCAAATGTCCGTATTTCTGCTCACGAAAAATAGTGATGTACGTATTTCTACTCACCATTTGTACCAATTTCTGCTCACATAATATGTTGCCTTTTCACGTTAAAATAAGTTACATCCTTTATGGAGAGGTTTTATAACACAACAGTGAAGCATAAAATAATGATAAACAAAAAATAAAATGAATTCGAATAGAAATAAAGGTTACAGCGTATAATTGAATTGTGAAGTTATGATTTTTGGTGAGTAGAAATGCGGACATGACGGTGATTCACTTGGCCCTAAATCTGCTCACCTGTTTTCTACTTAAAACAATTAGAAATCGTAAAAAAATCTAAATCCAGTGCACAATACGGTATCTGTTTATGTTATTAAATGACAAATTCTAATGCAAAAACTATTTTCTGCCCAATTATCGAATACCAATAGCGACGCTGTTCCGTAGCACAACCAGCTAGAACACGACTGAAAAATCATGAGTCCCTCGTTTTAAAAGTTTTTCGTTGCTTATGCTGCGCTTTGATTAGCCCCAACCTCGTGCAACACTCGCGTAAATGTTCAAATAATTTAGAATTATTTTGTTGCAACTATAGTACAAACGTAACGCTTACAATAATAAGAAAAATACGAAATGAGCAGAAATGGGGACATTTACCTTACCTATGTATTCTCCACATACCTATCCCTAAAGTTTTATAATTTTTTGAATTTCAGGTGGTGATCCGTGACCAGCGTTACCACATTTTTTAAAATGATTAAAGTAAGGGGTCGTCCTTAAATTACGTAAGACTTTTTGGGGAGGAGGGGGTCGCGAATTTCTTACGTTTTCTTACCGGCGGAGGGGGGGGGGGGGGTCAGGCAGCGTCTTACGTAATATTTTTTAACTTAAATTTCAATAAATACAAATTCTATCATTAATGTTCCAGAAAATTTGTTTTAGTTTAAATTTCCCGAAACCATGTTAAATGAATTATATAAACCTTTAAAAGAATTTTGAAAACTGAAAAAATTAAATGTAAAAAATATTACGTAAGAAGGGGGTTGCAATATCAAATCTTACGAATTCTTATACTGGGGGAGGTGAGGGGGTAAGAAATCGTCAAAATTACCCTTACGTAATTTAAGAATGGCCCCTAAGTTAAATATCAAAATTAACAAAATTTGAATATCGTAAATAACTAGAAAACAGTACGAAATAAAAAATTCTACTGTGGCCTCCAAGGCAAAACATAAAACTTGAGTGGTAGTCAACGTGTTAGTAACAGCTGACAGCGGGAGCTCGTCTTTCGCACTTTTTTTTTACAGATGTTATCTAATTTCTATCTCTACTATTTTCTCTTTCTTGGTTTCTTATATGTATCTATGTTTTCTTTATCTTCTTGTTATTATTCTTAATGTGTACTGGTGCAATAAAGAATTATTATTATTATTATTATTATTATTATTATTATTATTATTATTATTATTATTATTATTATTATTATATACTGTGTATCATTTCGATGATACGAATAATAATACCACTACATTCTGTTTCTACATCCCTTTACTGTGGATTCCAAGGATGCCATCGTCGATCGATTCTGTAGCATGAATTTTGCACTCGTTCCGACGTACCGCTTGCTAGAAGCTTATTCTGCGCGGGAGTACAAGTTTAATGCGTTTCGATAGGCGTCGCACAATACAGTGGTGATCGAAAGAAACTTTGGGACTCATACTTTTGTATATCTGCACGAGGAAGTTGATTTGAAGTAATGGTCTGTTTTATGAGATATATGTAATAATAGAACTATCTTATTTCTATTATCGTTCGCCGTTTAAACTTTCTTTTGAGTGTTATTATATAATAATAATTATAACAATAATACTAATAATGTTGGATAATTCGTGTCTGCCGTGAGTGCGTGATGGAGTGTAATGGTCAAAATTGAATCAACACTCTAAGAGGAGATACTGCGTTGCGGTTTATTGTTTAATAAACGAAAGATGTTCCTTTACTGATCAGGCCGAGTGGGCACCGGTATTCTTTCTCTCGGCTCTCGTTGGAGTCATTTGTTCTTTGCGACTTGAATGTTAAAGACGTACATTCCAACTCCTTTTTGAAATAAAGTTTTAGATTGTAGTTATAAAAAGACTAGTTTTAATAAATCACAACAACCAACAAATAATAAGTCCATGTGGTAGTTTTATGTTTCAACTGGCTTTACTACACGGCTTCGCTCGTAATTTAGATTCTCACTTTATAAAAAAAAAATTGATTAGTTTTTTTCATAAAAATAGTTACATTCATCTGGAATAGACGGGCATAATAAGCTGAGGCATATTTCGTGATCCAAGAGTCCACCGTTCGAAAGTTTTTATGCGACAGCTCCACACGCAAACATATAAACTTTCTGCTTTATATAGGGCAAACTATACAATGATTGGCACCCTAAGCGGAAATCCCAATTAGAAAGTCTATATTTTTTTTCTGAAGTTTTTACATGGTCTTAATTTTCAGTTATTATCAATGATTATGGATTGCTCATTAAAATAAAACATATTGAGTACCTATTAAGTTTTTTATTTTAAAAATATTCAATGAAAAACAAAAATAGGCATAAAAGTACAATCATTGGCACCCTAAACTTTGAAGTTATATAAAAAAACATATGTAGTTAAAAACGAAGTTTAAAGTGTTTAAACAGACAATTTCATTAACTATTAAATACCTACAATACTTAGTAAATCTGTGTTTCAATCCATTACTTCATTATAAAGCGACAAAGTGTATTTACCTACCCATTATCACAATTTTAAGAAAACACCGAAAACTCAGGCCTTTGTCCCACTTTGTGGTGTTGTCAGATATAAAATGTGTAGTTCAACTACTGTGCTTTGCAGTGTTGTAATGAAAGAAAAATAAGAAATTGTAAAAAAGTACTTTCTAAGCTTGTACTTCTTAATATTTGGCTTTTTAATTAGGAGTGCCAATGATTAGTGCAGTGCCAACATTAGTGCAGTTTACCCTAGTAAGATATTTTCATTTCTCTTTCTGTGCTTCTTTGGTTCATTAGGGGAGACCGGGTCTGGTTGTCACACGGGTTGGTTGTCACAACCGTTATAATAAAGAAACTATAAACAATAGGAATGTACTAATAATCCATGGCGATACGTAAGCATATCGCCGCCTCCCCCTCCATCCCACAAGTCGTTGTGGAGTCCCATGGAGACACAATGTACCATTGTTTGTTTTCGTGCGCTCGAAGTAAATTTTGCGGCATTTACCTTCAAGTAAGTATAGGTTGTTTCTTAGAATTGACTATAACATTTTTGGATTATTCTCGTAGTTTAGAGTTTTTTCTAACTTATTGTATTGATTTTTTTACATTTTTTAAACTTTTTAATACATGAATAGCGAGGCGAAATTGTTTAACGGTTTGGGGCAAGTTGTCACAGAACATTTGGGGTTAGGTATTTGCCGCATGTGACAACTAATCCCGCTGTAACTTGCTGTACCTATCATGTCATAACTGTGATTCAGCAGATTCTGATTAAGATTGCTGAGTTATTAATGATTCCCAGTGATTAATAAGTTTTTGTTAAAATTATATTTAATTTGATTTTAATGATTGTTCAGAATATGTTTCTATAATAGAAACTGTTTTTTAATAATGTTTATAAGTTTAATTTTTTGTTCAAAAGTATAGTATTTATAATTATAATAAAAAAATGATATTACTTTCTTAATTGAATCGACTTTTTATTCATAAACTTAGCTATCCAAATGTGTGACAATCAACCCCAGATACTGTGACAACCAACCCGGCCTCGGGGTACGTTGTCACAAAATAGTTCCTGCAAATAATATGAATTAGCTCGTAATCTGGTTGACAAAATCCACAGGACCAATGTTTTTTATAAAGTCGGACATACGTAGTTTATATTAATCTAAGTTTAAACAAACTTACCTGCAGTTATGACCCGTAAAAAAATCAAAATAAAAAATTGAGACAACCATACCCGGTCTCCCCTACTTCTATATTTTTCTGTCTTTGTAGCCTCTGTTTTTAGATTCCTTTCTATTTCTCTGTACATTTCCACTGTTTTGCAGTGACACGTCCCACAGGTTTTCATATTCTCGCGCTCTCACATCGCCATGCCTTCTCATTTCTATATTTCGCACCCCTTCCGCTGCGTATGTTCATACTTTCGTGGCTCTGTACTTCCGCCGCTCCCTACTTTCGCTGCAACGTTCCTTTACTTTCGCCCTTCACGTTCCCGCGCCTAACCATATTTTTATATTCGCACGTGCTCACCCGGCTCGTAGCGCTCTACCAATATCGCGCACTGCTGCAGTATCGCATGCACAGTTTCTCGTAGCACCGTCAGGTGCAGCAGGGAACGCAGAGTTACGTTACGATCCTCGCGTACCACTCGCTACGCGGAATCACTGTTACAGCGTAACAAAAATTGCGTGGTGAGCAAAGGAGTTACAGATATTGTAAAAAATTGTAATTATTGTTACTATAATACTTCTGAACGTTGACTATAGTTCAATGGTAACACTTTTCCTCGGCGAAGGATTTGCATCCCATAACATGTATGTTAAAATAAAATTGCACTAATAAATAAAAAAATAATTTTTTTCCTTATTTAATCTACGACTCTCATATTTTTTAAGTCAGCGCCAGATTTACACAGTGCAAATGATGAGGCACCGACTTAAAAAATATGAGAGTCGTAGATTAAATAAGGGAAAAAATTATTTTTTATTTTGTAGTGTAATTTTATTTTTTTTTAAGTCGGTTTTAATTTTTTAATTTTTTTTCATTTTTAACGTTTTAGTTTGATATATATTGACACAAGATGCTGAGGAGATATGCGCGTATGTATATAAAATAATAATAATCAGGTGACAATAGTTTTTATTATTAACCAGAACTGGCAAAATATTGTAGGATGGGATCGCCCTCTTTCGAATAAAATAAAGATCATCAAAATCAATCCATATGCTGAGGAGTTGCGCGGGGACAAACAAAAAAAAATACAAACGGGTTGAATCTATAACTTCCTCCTTTTTTAAGTCGGTTAAAAAAATTCTTTTATTTTTAACATCGATTCACAAAAAAGAACCAGCAAGAAACTGTTTAAGCTCGAGGTAAAATTTTACTTTCGTTTGCCCGCCCACTACAAATTCACTCGGATCGCGTTTACGCAAAACTTTCTTAGCCTTAACGGAATATTCCTTAAACCTTGCTGCACTCCAACTGTTAACAGACCCCATTTCCCCTCAAAACGACTCACCAATTGCCTCTAAAAAGGAGGGAGTATTTTCCAAGTAAACATCTCGTCAAGCCCTGTAATTTGGGCTACGAGTCATTAAAACGCTACCCTTGTATTTTTAGCCCTCGCCTCATTAACCGGGAGCCATGTATTCCGCCTATTTTATCAAAAACAAACACGCATGTACGAAGTTCCATTTACTTTCAAATCGACCCTCCATTGCCGTTGCTAAATATGGCTACCTATCCCTTACAAAGTCCTTCCACGTGTAATTTTGCTTCCACGCGTAACCTTCGTAAACAAGGTAGTTACATCGTTTTGTCATCAGGGAACGCGGTCAAAAGAATAAATAACGAGGCTCTATTTACGCCTTGCATCGTTCCGTACAATGGTCCCCGCGTATTGATTCCGACTGGCATAAAGGTCCACGACAGATGAACCATTCAAATGCATATAAGGAAGCGAGACGAACCTCTGCAGCGGGTATTTTTGAACGCCCTCGGCTATGGAGATCCTCGGTTGCCGGACAATGGTCGATTGAATCGACAGTCATGTCTGCCCTACGCAGTGGCGGCCAAAAGAAAGTTTAAGGGTAGTTTGCGCCTTGTTGGGCCGAAAAATAGGTAATTCTTTGTGAATTTTTTGTACAAAAACGGTTCGGCAAATTAATTTGAGATTTGGCAGGCTGTTTCACTGTATCTTGAACTATTGTTCTGAATTTTGGTGTGACAGTTAAGAAAAAAACATGGCAGATAGAAAGAGATTGACGAAAAGTACTGTAAGGGTTATTCGTAACGTAAAAAATTAAAGAGATTCTTCATCTATATGAATGTGGCTATTGGTGGTAGTAGATTTATTGACGTATCTGTTACCGTTCCTTTTTTATTTAAAGAAGTTTTCCCGATTTTGCGGCAAAACCTGTTTCAGACTCAAATCAGGACGCTTCGCCTTCTTGAAAAGGCTGCCATTTTAACATTTTTTTATTTTTCTTAATGCATCTATTACCACCGATAGCCACATTCATATAGATTAAGAATCTCTTTTCCTTTTTATGTTTCGGAAAACCCTTACAGTACTTTTTGACAACGCCAGCACCACCCGATTACACTGTACAACACGATTTTTGGTCCGCAATATCCGCTGTGTGATTCTTGTATAGTTTTTCGCCCTGAACACGAATCCGCAAGCAGAATTGCTCTATCACCCTCAGTTTTTGAGAAAATCGATTTTGAAAAAAACTGAAAATTTTTAACTTTGAACATCTTTTGTGTCATCTCGTTGCGTCAAATTATTCTATGAACCCTCCCGAATACAACGATACAAGTTATTATTGCATTATAATCATTTAAGTATGTTTAAACAACGATCAAATGGGAAATGACACCCGAAATGCACCCATTTTTGAAGATGTCTTTCAATTTATTTCCAAAACTAAGGGTCTAGGAGAAAATCTGACCATTCCACGCGATGCAACAGACATTTTTCCATCGGAAATCATCAACGAAGGTGGTAAGTCACGTTTTGTTTTCAATACAGAAGCGAAATAGTTTGGCAAAACACGCGGCGTCGACAGTGGTAGTCAACGGCGGCGCGCGATCCACTGCCGCTCAGCGTAACACAATTGCTTAACGCGCCTGACTACCACTGTTGGCAGCGCGCGTTTTATCAAACTATTTCGCTTCTGTATTGAAAACAAAACGTGACTTACCACGTTTGTTGATGCTTTCCGAAGGAAAAACGTCAGCTGCATCGCGTGGAATGGTCAGATTTTATCCTAGATCCTTAGTTTTGGAAATAAATTGAAAGATATCTTCAAAAATGGGTGCATTTTGGGTATCCTTCTCCCTTTGAACGTTGTTTAAACATATTCAAATCTTCATAATGCAATAATAACTTATATCGTTTTATTCGGGAGGGTTTATTATTATTACCGTACTATTACCGTTTCGACACAAAGGATTTTCAAAGTTGAAAATTTGCAGTTTTTTTCAAAATCGAGTTTCTCAAAAATTCAGGGTGATGGCGACAAGCGGTTTGCGAATTCGTGTTCGGGATTATATACTCTACAAGAATCGCCCAATGGATATTGCGGAACAGAAAAAAGTTTCATTTTGTTGGACTGTGTTATTTTTCAACGCCCTCTTTGTATCTGCAATGTTTTCTTTTTCACTGTCACACCAAAATTCAGAACAATAGTTCAAGATACAATGAAATAGCCTGCCAAACTTGAAATTAATTTGTTAAACCGTTTTTGTACAAAAAATTCGCAAATAATTACCTATTTTCTGGCCCAACAAAGCGCACACCCCCCTTAACGGGGTATTCTCGTCTAGGAGGCCAATTTTTTGCTTTCCTTTAGGGACTATGCACAGAAAACTACATAGTTTTCACCGATGAGCATTATCCACGCGTATTTATTAACATTTCGCTTAGTTGTAAAAAAATTTCAGCCATATATAATAATAATTAATGGAGATATGGGTCATCTCGTAAAGCGTGTGCAAAAAAAAGTTGCCTCATGGTAAAAACGATTCCGGCTATTCCGCTGATCCAAAACGAAAAAACCAAAAGGATTTTTAATTAGTAATAGAGTGTCTATAGCCGGTAGTAGATTTATGAAATAGAATTACAAATTCACAAAGTGAGCCTTTGAATTTAAACTTATCTTTTTCGTGTTTCTTTTTTCTTTAAACGGATTTAAAGTTGTGAAAAAAAACTATTTCGCCTTGATACTGCTACCGGCTAGAATTATATGTTTTCTGAAGGTGTACGAAAAAGATGGACCAGATTGGCCCACTAGTATCGTCATGAAAAATACCATTTAAAAAAAAGCCGTATTGCCATTAATTATTATTATATCTAGCTGAATTATTTTTACACCTTAGTGGAATGTTAATGAACACGCGTGGATAATGCCTATGGGTAAAAACGCTGTGGCTTTTTTTTGTTTTTAAAGGGGATGGAGTATTGCGTCCCTCTAGACGTAAATAAAAATCTCATACAGGTCAACCGAATTTTATTTTACGCTTCTAATTTATTTTTTGACGTAAAATGGCCAACTTTCTGCTTGTATCACTAAATAGAATGTGACTCGCAGGTTTCTTTGTATAAATTAAGAAGAATAATAATGGTAAACGATGTACCAAGTGGCAGAGGTGAGAATTTTCAATATTTTCTTTTCAACCACAGAGACGTGGGCACTTATGATCTCAGCTCTATTTTGCGACTGCACTAGGAACTTAAATAAATTATTCTAGTATTTAAAGCGTTCACCACCTTATTCAGCATGGAATTTACATAATTTTCCACTGTAAAAATAATCTTTGGCTTCTTTGGAATTTACGTAGATCGTTTATCATTTCAAATTTTCAACTTCTTAATTGTGAAAGTCACTATCTTCCTTCTGCTTCATGATACCTAGATTGACATTACTTGTGTCAAGTTATGCAGAAAGCAACCAACCCTCAATGATCTGAAATTGAATAAATTTAGGTTGAAGATTTTCATTGTTAAAGAAAAGTAATTTTATTTCTATTAAGTATATTTTATTTCCCGTTATCGTTATACAATGCTTTTTAATGGGTTATTTAATAGTAATATAATTAATATTACTTTCAATTTTCTGTAGTTTTCCCTTTTTAAACCTAAAATGAAACTATGGTATGGCAGTTTTAATAATTGTACAATATAAAAGTTCTTCTATACGTTGGTAATTTTTTGCAAAATAAAGATCACAGAATAATGGGATCCGTACTGTGTTTAACTAATTTTTTATCATTTTGAGGGTTCGTAGGTTGATCCATAATTTTAACACAAAAAATAATGTGGACGAACGAACGTGACAAACTTTTGTGAACAACCGTGTGAGTGAATGTGCACAGGAAACCCTCTGCAAAAGTTTGTGTTGAAGTTGCTTTCCCACGGAACGTAACAGGAAATTGGTAAAATTAATCGAGAAACTTCACGGCGGGGAGTCACGTGCACGGACAAAGTTATTGTTACAGCGAGCTCCAGTAACGACCTTTAAGGCCGCGTTCGATTAGTTGCACTTCTTCGGTTACTGTGTTTTTGCGTCGCGCACCACGATCGCTGTTCTTTCCCGAGCGGTCTCGTCGTTTCTAGACCTTCCCGAGGTGATAATGAGTTGCGTCCCGTAATTGCAGTCGAAGACACAACGGCCCGACCTTCTAAAGGGTGCAGCGCGAACGGGAATACATATCAGCGTCGAACAACTTCCTTCTCGCGAGATATCGCTCATTAAGTAATGAATACATTGCACGTTCAGTGACTAAGGAGGGGCTCGTGTGTAAGAGTCAGCTGTGAGAGACGTAGTATGTTGTACTACGTACTTATATATTCGTAACAGCTACATTTGTAGGAGTGACGTGTGATTATGGTGATTTTCAAAGTCATTGATTAAGTAGAATTTAAATGGCACCTAGTACTATCGCAAGTAGGGGTGACATTATGAGTAATGGGGTGCCTTTGTGAAAATTAAAAATTCATACCGAAAGCGGGGTGACTTTGCGACGACTTTTTATATTTTTCAAATACCACGCGAAAACTATAAGTACATTAAAATCCTGAACCAACACATTGGTTTAAGGGGGGACGCCTACCTAGAGCGGTCGAAACAATGCGCTTCTTTGGGATTTTTTCTAGAAAAACCGTTACACTTTTATTAATAACTATTCGTCTGTTGTTAAGAGTACATCTAAAGGGCAAATCAGTATTTTTTGCGTTAAAGAATATTTAAAGATTTGAGAGTTATAAGCGATGACCGGGATGTCCTTTTTTTTTTTGCGGTGACCATCGTAGCTCGTAGCAGAATCATCCGAAATGAAAAATTCGAAAGGCTTTAGATAGAGTATGAAATTATCTAGGCGCTATCGGAGGAATTTCTTTTTTTCTTCTTAGTTTTTTTTTTACAGGCCAAGAAAGGAACTACTTTTTTGTTGAAAATCGATGGTTCAACTTTGCAGCGCCGCCATTTTGTCTCATAATAATTTTTCCAAAATCGGGCCCGATAGCGCCTAGATAATTTCATACTCTATCTAAAGCCTTTCGAATTTTTCGTTTCGAATGATTCTGCTGCGAGCTACGATGGTCACCGCAAAAAAAAATACATCCCGGTTATCGCTTATAACTCTCAAATCTTTTAATATTCTTTAACGCAAAAAATACTGAACTGTCGTTTAGATGTACTCTTAACAATAGACGAATAGTTATTAATAAAAGTGTAACGGTTTTTGTAGAAAAAAATCCCAAAGTAGCGCATTGTTTCGACCGCTCTAGGTAGGCGTCCCCCCTTAACCCTTCGTGGTCATGTTGGGTGTATCGCATCTCAGGAATTTCTATGTATTTGTCAATATTTTTGTAAATTTTTAGACCTTAATAATAAAATTTTAAAATTTGGTGAATTTTAATTAAAAAAAAAACGAAAAAAAACACTTCTATCCAACACTATTTTTTCAAATACAAATTGCACATACCTATCAAAATTTAGATTTCTAGGAAAGGACTAGTAGATCATGGTTGTGTGAGTATTACGAATGTACAATTATTACTCAAAAGTTAACAGCTTCAAAAATACGAAAATGGTAACTCAAAAAGGCGCTCAATCAATCAAGGCTGGGGTGCAGTGAACCCCGTGTGACCAATTTGTGATTATAAGTTGTGGCCATGGAAGATTAAGACGAATGAATGATTATTTTTTTATAGTTAAGTGAGAAATTAAATTTGAAGTTGTCACAAAATTGTATCAAAGTTGTCACAAAGTCACTCCGCATTGAGGGGATACAAAGTACCCTCATTAGTCACAAAGTCACCCTCGTTTAGGGCACGTTTCTCAAATAACAATACGTAGTATGTAATATTCTAGAAAAATTGTAACTATTCCGTGAATATTATAATTCGTTAAATATTAATTTGTTAATTTGATTGAGTGAGATTTGGCGTGTGTGATAGTCTATTTCATCAACCTCTTAATGTTTCTTCGCTTCTTTTTTTATGTGAATTAAACACAGTATATTAAAACAAAACATAATTTATGTACTAATCCCCTACTTCGTTGCAGAAACGTTTCATAACCCTTGCAGTACATTGCAATGTTGCCGTTTGGTTGCAGGTTGCATTGCAATATTACTGCAACATTGTGGAAACATTGCCGTGGAATATTGCAATCGACACGTTTGTGCAATTTAATTAATTTCCCTTACATTTCTTTAACGTTTCCGTAAGATCCTAGTAATATTACCGAAACTGGAATAATTCCTGCAATATCGCTGAAACGGTGAACGAATAATTCCTGCAATTTTCCCGAAACGTTCCATGAAAAATTCCTGTAAGATCTCCGAAACGTTCCGTGATCATTGCTGTAAAATCTCCGAAACGTTCCGTGACCATTGCTGTAAAATCTCCGAAACGTTCCGTGACCATTGCTGAAAAATCCCCGAAACGTTCCGTGATCATTGCTGTAAAATTCCGAAACAATGTTTCAGAAATATCTCCCGCAATGTTGCACAAGGGCGGACATAGCAATTTACTTGTAACGTTTCGGGGACATTCCGTGCAATATTTCTGCAACGTTCCTGCAACAAAATGTGCTGTAGGGGAAAATATTATCAGAGTAAAGTCTTCAATTTTAACATTTTATTTACATCAGAAATAACATTAAGACACAATCGTACCTGCTTTAGTCAAGTCGAGTTCACTCGTCTATTGTCATTCGTCACTGTTCAGCTAATTACCATTTTCGATCGAAAAAATTGTTAATTCCGCTGTCGCCGCGTCACAGAACGGCCACACGCGACCACCGCGATATTGGTCCAGCTTAATTAAATCGGTAATTCGACATCTAGACACAGCGTTAATTGACTTGTCCGCACGTACCTGAGTTGGAACCTTTTGTATCCATAGGCGGCGGGGGGTCATGAAGTGGCCAGTGCATGGTATCTTCCGTCTGACGAAACGGGAAGCTGCAACAGGGGCGAAACACGTGTATTGTTATTAAATATCGATCCCCGCTGTCTCGTGCCTCGTAACGAGACACGTCGTTAGCGACGAACGCCCGCTTTTTACAAGGATCAATTTGCTAGAGCCGCGGGGAGACGGAAGGGGGGTCTCTTCTTTAATAAACCACTAAATCGTGGCGTTAATAGCTCGGCGTAATTGACGGGGGAGCGACGATCGCGATAACGAAAGGCAAGTTTGCTGTTTCGCCGACGAGAGATCGTGTGAAGTCTAACAGCGCCTTTGACGAAGTTTTATAGTGCCACACGTGACACGTATACACTGTTCCGTTCTACTTTGCCATTTTTCTGCGAAGCGCTGATTCATATTTCACCCTTATAGGGCGGATACCGGGGTTCGTTTTGGTTTTTTACTCAAACAGAATTAAAGTGTCCTTGTAAAAAAAAAACAATGTACATAAGCGTCAAAAATCAAATTCTATACAATATAGGGTGGCAAATTTTGGGCGAAAGAAATTGGGAAAAATTTAAACACAAAGGACTGAGACGACTTTAAAAACAAGTCACTTTTTCTTCATAAAGCAAAGTAGCAATAACTCACAAGTAAGTTGCCATATTTTTAGAATTAATTTTAAAATCGTTTCGACCTTTTTAAATTAAAATATTTGACGATGTCTCGCGGAAAGGGCGGCAGACATTTCTTACCCTAGGAATATCAAATCTCCAACTCCACCCTGGTCGCGTATAGAGGAGGGTTGCCTAAATCGTACCACTTCAGCTACAGCACATTTTGTTGCAGGAACGTTGCAGAAACATTGCACGGAATGTCCCCGAAACGTTATAAGTAAATTGCTATGTCCGCCCTTGTGCAACATTGCAGGAGATATTTCTGAAACATTGTTTCGGAATTTTACAGCAATGATCAAGGAACGTTTCGGGGCTTTTTCAGTAATAGTCACGGAACGTTTCGGAGATTTTACAGCAATGGTCACGGAACGTTTCGGAGATTTGACAGCAATGATCACGGAACGTTTCGGAGATCTTACAGGATTTTTTCATGTAACGTTTCGGGAAAATTGCAGGAATTATTCGTTCACCGTTTCGGCGATATTGCAGGAATTATTCCACAAACGTAGCCATTGCAATATTGCACGGCAATGTGTGCACAATATTCCAGGAACATTGCACAAACGTGTCCATTGCAATATTCCACAGCAATGTTTACACAATGTTGCAGTAATATTGCAATGCAACCTGCAACCAAACTGCAACGTTTCAATGTGCTGCAACGGTTATGCAACGTTCCTGCAACGAAGTGTGCTGTAGGGGTTAAGACATTTTACGTTATATTTCATATTTGGTACTAATTTGAAGACAAATGACTATTGGATATTGTAGCTTGATCTTTTAAAATTGCTTTTAAAATTTTAGGCACCGACTATTATACGCTTAACCTTTTTTTCACAACAAATTAATTTGTTATTAATCGTTGTGTCACATACTATAACAGGTACGATTTAGGCAACCGGTCTCCTAAATCGTACCTCCACTAAAAATAGTATCAATAACAAATAGAGTAGAAAATATTCAACATAAAGTAATGATTATTATATAATTACATATACTTATGTATATAGATCACACACAAGCCACAATAACTTCTATGAATATGATATATATACATAACCTATATAACATACGAGCAGGGTTGCCATCTCTCCGGTTTTCGCCCGGAGACTTCGGGTTTTGAAGCGATTCTCCATTCTCCGGGCTCCGGTTTTACTAGAAAAATCTCTGGGTTATAGAAAAAAATGAGATAATTAATAAGAAATTGTGGTATTATACAATGGTATCAATTTTATATACGACAAAAGTTATTAATTAAAAAGCAGATACTTTTAAATTCTGAATTGTTTGAGCTTAAAAGAAATGCACATTTGCAGAACAAAACTTTTTTTGGCTTTTTCTCCGGGTTGAAATGTGTGGCACTCCGGAATTTATATGGTGACCAGGTGGCAACCCTGCATACGAGTTGTCAAATCCTACTGGTAAGATTGTAGTGGTACGATTTAGGAAACATGATCAATTTATTTATAAATATCAATTTAAACTTAATAATGAATGTAATATGTACTTAAAATGAAAGTAAAATATTCTACATTAAACCCGCTTTTAGAAAAATACAAAAATACAGGACAAAATTGCATTGTTTGATTATTATCAGGTAAAATAAACTGGTGAAAAGTTACAGTGGCGGATGAAAGAAATTTTACAACTTTTAAAATCGCATAACTTTTATAAAATTAATCCATACGAGTTGAGTTTTTTTGAGAAGCTACAAGGATTAGTTTGCTAAGTGACGTCCTTCGTCGTTTTTAATAAAAATGCTCTTGGTCGGAATAATCAACAAAAATAGTAAATGTCATTTTTTAAACTTGTTTTGTGAACCTAAAATGAAAATTCAAAAAACCCGTTTGTAGATTGGAGTAAGTTGTATACACGCCTAAAATTTCATCAAAATCGGTTAACGTTGCTCTGATCTTTAAGCGTTTATAGCTCAGAGCAACGTTAACCGATTTTTATGAAATTTTCAGCACATATACAACTTACTTCAATCTACAAACGGGTTTTTTGAATTTTCATTACAGGCTCACAAAAAAAAGTTTGAAAAATGACATTTACTATTTTTGTTTCCTATTCCGACCAAGTGCATTTTTTTTCAAAACGACTAGACACATCACTTAGCAAACTAATCCTAGTAGCTTCTCAAAAAAACTCAAGTCGTTTGGACAAATTTGAAAAAAGTTATGCGATTTTAAAAGTCGTAAACTTTCTTTCGTCCGCCACTGTACATCAATCATACCTGATTTTTTAAAACGTTCATAGCACGCAGAAAATAGGATGTAAGCTCAAAAGGTTTCCTTCCTATTTCTTATTTCGCATTTACTTGATATTTTTATTATAAGACGTCGTTTACACTCATTAATTACTGAGAAATTGATGAGGTACGATTTAGGTGACCAGTACGATATTGGCAACTCTCCTCTATGTCTCGAAGCGATCAAAATCCAGAGGTTTGACTACATCCAAATAAAACGGGTCAAAGTTTACCCTGCATTCGCCCGTCGAAGGTTAAGATCTCTCTCGACGAGCGAAAATAAAAGATTCCTCTACAGCAAGAAACACATTCTTCACCTCCTCATCTTTAACGAGCTGCAGGAACAAAAATCTTCCTGAGGAATGCAAGACGCGGATGAATTAACCCCCAGGGAGAATAACGCGAAGCATCGTCGAGGATCATCGTTAGCATCCCCTGATCGCAACGAATTCGAGGCAAGGTCCGTGGGAGCCAGAATCGTTACGAGGATCTCAAGCGCCACTCGAACAACGATAATTCGTATTGTTAGTCGGGATCCCCAGTCGCCCTTTCTCCCCCGCATAGATTATACAGCCAGAACGAGGGTAACCAGCGGCTCGTCGTTACTTCGAAGGACGCGTCCGAGATAATCGCGAGCGAAGGCAGGAATAAAAGGATACAGCCGCGCGGGGCGCTCCTAACGAACTTCTTTTGTTCGGGGATAAATTGAATTCAGACGTGCGAGCGTATCGCATCGTCGTTAATTCACGATCGCCCTTCGGCCGCTGCTCTTTGCAGCGCGAACCTTCGTTAAAGAGAATCTTCAGCAGCTGTCGTTAAGAAGGGAATGGAAGCTGATCCAATTATCCCTCGTTGTCTATAATTCCAACCCCCTTTCAAGTGTATCGTGGATAAAATTCACTGAGAAATGCTCACGTAATTTGGGAGCCTTCCTGCAGAACAGCTGACGATTATAAAAACGATTCCAAGTTCTAATTGTACATTCAATTGCAACACGAGGGTGGCAAGAAACCACCCCAAAAGTGAAACTTTGAGAAATGTCCGCGTCCATGGTCCGCTGCGAAGGGGGAGGATTTATGGTCTGTTTTTGTTCCTGGAGGGGCTTGGGAAATATGGCTGCGGGCGAGAGGATTCTATTCTGTACGATGTTTCCCTCCACCCATTGCGAAAATTTTCCAAGGAATCTTTTCCTATCTGTTGTCGATAGGGGTGCGCGAGCACCCTCGTGTCGAGGGGGCGCAGTGAAGGTCTACGCACACATATCATTTCTGTGTATTATTTTCTGTTCATTGCCGTTATTATCAGTGGTGAAAATTGTCGTTTAACTGTTTTGGAATGGAGCAGTTCTAAGTAATGGCGTCCTCGGGATTTAATTTTGGGGGAAGCGTAGTAGAAGGGATAAAAATATTTTTAATGCAAATTCCATAAAATTCATTAGGTGTCCATAAAAATTTATTTAAAGAATAAAGCCCAGTTTCATTTTTACCTTACAAAGTATTAGTTTTCACCCTTCAGATAAAAACTATACTAACAAGGAGAGGTTCCCAGGTGTCCGCCTCCGAATGCTTTGAATTTTGGATATGTTTTAGAGCACCAAAAAATAAGATATACGTGTTTTTTTATAGCGGCTTGTTTTCATATTTAGGGGGTGAAACCAACCCCCAAAGTTATAAGATTTTCAGGTGTTCATCTCCGATTGCTTTGAATCTTGGATATGTTTTAGAGGACCGAAAAATAAGAAATACGTGTCTTTTTATTTTGGCCCGTTTGCATATTTAGGGGGAAAAACCACCCCTCAAAGTTATAAGATTTTCAAGTGCCCACACAGCACACTTCGTTGCAGCTGTATTGCAGGAACGTTGCTGCAATATTGCGTTGTTGCAGATTGCATTGCAATATTGTAGGAACGTTCCTGCAATATTGCCGTGCATTATTGGAGTGGCAAATGATCCTACAATATTGCAGCAATATTGCAAGAACGTTGCCGTGCAATGTTCCATTGGCAACGATCGTACAATATTTCGGCCATATTGCACGCATATCGACGTACAATGTTCCACTGGCAACGATCCTACAATATTTCGGCAATATTGCGCGCACATCGACGTGCAATGTTCCACTGGCAACGATCCTACAATATTTCGGCAATATTGCGCGCACATCGATGTGCAATGTTTCAGTGGCAACAATGCAGCAAAATTGCCTACATATTGCCGTGCAATACTGTAGTGGAAATATTGTAGAAACAGTACAGCAATATTCTGAAGCAACTATGACTTTGACGAAATTTGAAATATGACGTCGAGTAGGTTCTACAGCATGTTTCCTTTAACTGGATATGCTAGAATTTCTCGTTGGCCGTTGAAGATATGAAAAAAGTGTTATTGTGAGAGTTGTTTGTACATTAATTTAAATTATAGAAGAAATTTGAAAATGAATTTAATTTGTTTAGATAGAGTAGATACTATATATTTTAATTGAAATTATTATTATTATTATTATTATTATTAAACGTCTTTATAGCACAAACACGTATATACAATCAAGCAAGAGAAAAGAGAAATGACAAATGCAAAGGTTTAGTCTAAAGACTACTTTCCAACCTAATCTAAAATGACACTGGGTTAAAGTTAGAGTCCGCACCTACAGTGTTAAAAATCCCTAATAGGTTTGTCAAATGAGCCTTCGTTTTTGAATAATTTGAGTTTAAAGTTTTGCACGGTAGGAGTATAAGTTCGAATACGTAAGCAATCTTATCAATCAGCGGTTGTAGCTGCGGCGGTAAAGTGTTCGTCTACGATTCTACAGGTCCTCGGTTCGAATCCTCCTGGGGTAAAAATATTTTCTATGAGAAAAAGACACACGGGCGTTATACTACTACGATTCTGCACATATTGATGTCGTCGCGTCCCTCACTGCCCGAAACGTTGCGGTGGGACCATTGCTGTAAAATTTCCGAAACGTTGCGGGAATGTACTCCTGCAATATTGCTAAGGCGGACATAGGAGTGAACCTGCAACTTCCCTGCAATGAATACGGTGCAACATTGCAATCTCGCACCGCAATATTTCTGAAGAGTTGCAGGATCATTGCCACAGTTTTGCCGTTTCGTTGCAGAATCATTGCTGGAACGTTGCAGGACTACATGTTTGCAATGCTGCCGCAACATTTCAAAAATACACACCCGCCATTTTGCGAAGGCGGACATAGTACTGAACCTGCAACGTCTCTGCAATGTTATGGTGCATTGCACTCTTGCACCGCAATATTGCAGAGACGTTGCTGCAATGTTATGGTGCTGTGTGGGTGTTCGTCCCCGATTGCTTTGGGTTTTGGATATGTTTTAGAGGGCCGAAAAATAGGAAATGCATGTCTTTCTATTTTGGCCCATTTGCATGTCCAAGGGGTGAAACCACCCCTCATAGTTACCCTCTAATAACGGTAACTGACGACAAGAACATCGTCGCAAATTAAATTTGTATCAAGTTTTATTCAACACAATTTTGTACCCCGTATGAACTTTGGGGGTTGGTTTCACCCACTAAATATGAAAACGGACCGCTATAAAAAACACATATATCTTATTTTTCGGTCCTCTAAAACATATCCAAAATTCAAAGCAATCGGAGATGAACACCTGAAAATCTTATAACTTTGGGGGTTGGTTTCACCCCCTAAATATGAAAACGGGCCGCTATACAAAAACACGTATATCTTATTTTTCGGTCCTCTAAAACATATCTGGGAGCCTCTCCTTGTAAGTAGATATTTTAGTTACTATGGAAGCAGCTCTGAAAAACTCCCCAAAGGAAATTGCTATTACATATTCAATCTTCTTAGTTTTCCAATTAAAGTTACGCAATCGTTACATTAAAGTGTGTACTTTAAAACGTATATAAAGATTTTGAAATTAAAAAATATTTTCAATGAAGAAAAGATTGCCAAAGTTCGCCCTGGTTTTCAGCCCTATATATGCAGCTCCTTTAAGAAGCGTCGAGTGCCGTCTTGCGCAGCTTCTCTCCCGAAGGCAATTTTCTGGTCGACGACTATAAGCCTCGAAATTGCTTTTCGAACCGGCTGCTCGCCGAGGACGGCAATTTCGTGGCCCAGCCGAACGAAAGAATCACGGTCGGCCATGTCGCGGTTGCGCAGCTCAATAACGTCCGAGAAGAATGGCGACGATCGGCAATACGTCGATTCGCCGCGTCTTGGCGAAAATCTGATGGCTTAATCAGCCTTTCAGAGGCAATTAAACGGATTCCATGCAGACGCGTTACACGCGCATGGTTTTCTCCGCGGTCGTCGGTGACCACCGATGGCATGCGTGCTGGGGCTGACTTCTACGCCGCTTGGGAGCGTTTAGTTGGGGGATGGACTGTTTGCGCGTGATCTGCGAGCCAGCGACTAGGCGCGGAGTAGGCATTGTATGCCGTGATAAACGACCGAAGATAGAAGCCTCGGGCGAGAGTGGTTGGATTGTTGGTGAAACTGAGCAAGGCCATTTCTTCGTTCTACCATTCTTATGGATTAATGAAAGCTATTACTGTCTGAGTTTTTTACAATACAATGGATTAATGAAAATCCATATGGGGAGGGACTTGTGTATTTTAGAATTGATGTAAATTATTAACTGATTTATTCTAATAGGTAGATTGATCTTGAAATTTGCATTTTACGAAAATTGAGGAATAAATTCATTATTTTATCAGTTTTACGGATAAGTCACCGAGTTCATTTATTTGGGTGTCAATGCGTGGTTGGGGGTAGTTTACAAGAGATTTTGAGGGGTTCTGATTGTGGGCTCATGAGAATTTCTATTTTATGATATTTCTATTATTTCTATTGCTTTTGTTATTTCTATTTCTATTTTATGTTCTCTATTCTATATATTTTATTTTATTTCTATATATCTTTATATTTAATCTTTGTATTAATGATTTTTGTAATCTAATGGGTTCTTCCGTTGATAATAATAAATAATAATAATAATAATAATAATAGTAGGTAGATGCTTGAGGAGAGTGTTTTAATTTTGTTTTTGGAGAAATTAAAGTCAATATAGAGAATTTAGAGGGCCATATTAAAATAGTTAATATTTTTCGTTGAAATTTTTCAACTACTTTTTTCAATCGCCATGATTTAGAACTTTCTTTGAGGCTATATTCATCGATGCAGAAGGGAACGGTATCGTTCCTATATAAGTAGTATAGACGCTATAAATCTGTCGTTGGTATTGACGTATTACGCCAAATGTGAAGATTAAATCCGAACCAGGAATATATTGGTATTGCTACCTAACCCACATCGGTGGGTTTCCGTCTTAATATAGTCGGGGTAAAATCAATGGGGAACTCTGTCTTCCAATCAAGCTAACGTGTCATAAACTTGAAATCATGTGACAAGATTCAGAATAAATGAAGAATAGTAAGCAAAAGGGTCAATTGATTCTATTATTAGTTATTAGTAGAAGTGACCTCAACTTAGTTAAATAAATAACAACGCACTGTGTACATGTTTAATGAAACAAATATGTGTTAGTTTTAGTTTTTGTTTAATTCTTAGTTGTATATAATATAGATTGAATTTCGACCGTAAAAGTTGTTCTAATTAGAAGAGATGATATGATTTCGACGCACTGGTTCGGTCTATTAAACAATTACATAAAAGTTATTTTGCAATTTTAAGAATTTTTATCAAATTCCAACGTTTCGGTCAATGATTATGATCATTCTCAAGGAAAGTTAGATAAAAAGAAAAATACTGCGTGTGCTTTTATATATTTAAACAGTCATCACGTTTTATATATTTAAACAGTCACCGAAACGTTGGAATTTGATAAAAAAAATTTAAATTGCAAAATAGCTTTTATTTAATTGTTTAATTTAATTTGTTTATTAAGGCTGACCTCTAAACAGTCAGCCTTAATAATAATAATAATCTATCTATGAAATTCTTTTCACAAAACAAAGTATGTCTGCTTCTTGAAAAATGGTACAGAAATTGTTGAAGTTTAGTTTCCAAAGACTAACGGGTCAAGAGTTTTCCATCAAGTTTAAACAAATATGGCACGCCAAGCCCGAAGATTCCACTTCGCGAAGCAGTATGCCAATAAAGATACTTTGAAGGGGCTGAGATGTTCCTAACTGTCGTACATTCTGGTAATAAAAAAATATTACCCTGTTCCTTGCTGCTTCCCCTGTAAAACGTGTATCTTACAAACGACTTCAGCAAGATCGTAGTAAAAATAAAACTCGCACGAGTCTCCGTCATCGCGAACTTCGACTTTCTTTCAAACGTTGTTCCCGACGATGTAACTTTGGAACAAAAATATAAAAAAAAAAAAAACAGTCGTGGCGCGCTGATTATTTAATCTTGTGGGGTTCCCAAGTTGAAGGGATAAAAATATTTTCAATGCAAATTCACTAAAATTCATTATATGATTATAAAAAATTATTTAAATGATAAAATCCAGTTTTCTTTTCTTTTTACAAAGCCCCTTCTTGGGGGTGCCAGGCCCCCCTGCCGCCCTCTGTGTGTGCGCCATATTATCAGCGTTCCCTTAAGTAACACAATATTTCAAGCAAAGCTTAACAGAAAATTCATATTTCAAATTTAGAAAATGATAGTAGGTACTTAAATATTTAAATAAATAGCACTCCTAAGGGCGCTGTCCACATGTTTCATTTTATTAAAAAATTCCTGAGGTAGTTCCAACATTTTGAAACACATATTTTTTTACACCACAATAACGTACCTCTCATTTCGCTTTTATATGACCAATATAATATTATATGCGCTCTAAAACGATTTTACCGCGTCGCGCGTTGAAACGATTCATCCCCGCGCAATATTCGAGAGAATTCGTTCCTATCGATGGCGCGGGTATCGATTTCGGGTCGTAAACGGTGATCCACATTCGCGTAATGTTACAGGGAGGCACGTGAGACACGCGAAAGGTTTCCGCGCGCAGATAACGACGGCGAATATCCACCTACAGCCACACTTTTCGTGCGCTTTCTTCCAGAAGAATTGTTTGTTCTGTTTATTATCTTCGATTGCAACTCTTCTTTTGTCCGCGGAGAACCACTGGCATCTTGCAAGTGGAGTTTGCTCAATAATTTACTTCGCTTCCTTCAGCGGACACGCGATGCAATCATAATTCTCGTTTTCTTTCCTTTGTTATCCGCTTTTATTTGAATCTCTTGCGTTTTGCTATTTCTGTAAAACTGCGAAGTTTGCTCCTCGACATCCTCCACGCCATCAGATGGCCTTGGTGCATCACTGGGGGGGGGAGGGGGGGGGTATTTTTGTATTGTACGTTAAAAGGTGGCAGTTTGAGAATTTATAATAATAGGGTAGTTTCTGTTATTTGAATTTCTTAGGAAGAAATAGTTTCTTTTGTCGACTGTACTTGATAAAGGAACAGAATTAGAAGGATTCAATTTTGCATCAGTTTTAAATTAGAATTAAGAATTTTAGGAATTAATATTTTTTAAGTGAAGCTAAAGTGTTTGCGAGCTTTGCCTTGGGGAATGTATTAATTAAAAATGAAGAAAGACAGTTGACATTGGAGGCATCTGTTAAAATTATATGCAACAATAATAATTCCTGAATTATATTTTGCCCTCTTGTAATTTTAATTTAGGTGTGCATCATAGGGTTAAGGAAAAGGGCAAAAATTGTATGCATTTTCAAACTTGTAGTACAATGAAAAAAGATGTAATGTTATAACAGGACACTTAATCCTTCGCGATTACACCTCATAATCACAAATTGGTCACGTGGGGTTCACTGCACCCCAGCATCATTTCTGAGATACCATTTCCGTATTTTTGAATCTTTTAACTTTTGAATGATAATTGCTCAATCATGCTCTAATAGTCTTTTTCTAGAAATGTAAATTTTGATATAATGAAATTTGTAGTTGAAAAAATAGTTGTGGAATAAGGCGATTTTTTTTGTTAAAATTCATCAAATTTTACAAAAAATTTTAGTAAAAATTTACAGAAATATTGGCACACCTCGTGTGACCACAAAGATTTAAGGGGTTATTCTACTTTGATCGGCCGAAAAATTAAGCTATATGTAAAGATTTTTTTCTCAGTAACTACAACATATAATGAAATGAATCTTTTTCGCATTTATTAACCTACTCTTATATTATACAAAAAAAATTAAAAAGAATTTTTACAATTTGTTTTAATTGTTTTTTTACAACGTCAATATGGCACGTAAAAAAAGAGGTATGTTCATGGCGTAGGTGATTTCCCGGCTCAGGATTCTCCCAAACAAAAAATTCCAAAAGATTCTTAATCTGTATGAGTGTCGCTATAGTCCCTGGCTCAATTAACAATTTTTTTCGAGAAATAACCGAGATTGAACACCCGAGAATAAATCCTTTGGGGTGTTTTGTCAAACTTTTTTTTTCAAATTGGCGCCATTTTCTTACAACAAAAATTGTTAATTGAGCTAGGGGCTATATCGACATACATACAGATCAAGAATCTTTTAGAATTTTTTGTTTCGGACAAGCCTGAACCGGGAAATCACCTACGCCGTAAGCATATTTCTTTTTTTTAGGTGCCATATTGACACTGTAAAAAAACAATTAAAACAAATTGCAAAAATTCTTTTATTTATTTTTGTATAATATAAGAGTAGCTTAATAAATACCAAAAAGATTTATTTCATTATATATTGCATTTACGGAGAAAAATATCTTTAAAAATACCTTAATCTTTCGGCGCTTCAAAGTAGAATGACTTTTTTTTTAAAAACGATAATTTTCCCATTATATAAAAAAAGTTACAAGAACCTACCAATTGTCCCTTCAGTTTACAGTAATTGTTTATCATATCTAGGACTTCTCCGACGCCGGATAAATCGTTTCGCAGCAAAGCTCCCCTCGCACCGACTTCCGCCGCCGTCTCACCAGCGACTGAATTTAATCCCCTAATTCCATTATCTCCGTTTAACCCGACTTAATGATATCAAGGCTTTCCTATCGCCCGAGAAATTCATTCGAACTCCGAGCAGCCCCTCTATAAACTTCCCCGGAGTGTGTCAACCGGAAACCCCAAGCTTTGAGGCCAATTCTAACGAAAACGGAAGAAGTCCCACCCCCCAACGAGGTAAGTCAAGCCTCATCTAAATGCAAATACGCGGAACGTTGTTCAGAGGCTACATTATAACGAATTATTACGAACTCTGCCTCCCGTCTTTTAAAATCAAAACTCCCACACCAAATCATCCGTCATCTGTCTAAAATCGTATAAATTTTGAAGCCACCCTCCAAAATTGTATCGACCTCTACAGCACATTTTGTTGCAGGAACGTTGCAGAAACATTACACGGAATGTCCCCGAAACGTTACAAGTAAATTGCTATGTCCGCCCTTGTGCAACATTGCGGGAGATATTTCTGAAACATTGTTTCGGAATTTTACAGCAATGATCACGGAACGTTTCGGGGATTTTTCAGCAATGGTCACGGATCGTTTCGGAGATTTTACAGCAATGGTCACGGAACGTTTCGGAGATTTTACAGCAATGATCACGGAACGTTTCGGAGATCTTACAGGAATTTTTCATGGAACGTTTCGGGAAAATTGCAGGAATTATTCGTTCACCGTTTCGGCGATATTGCAGGAATTATTCCAGTTTCGGTAATATTACTAGGATCTTACGGAAACGTTAAAGAAATGTAAGGGAAATGAATTAAATTATAATAAACATCGACAATTAAATATGCATATATTTTATTTATGCGTGAAAAATTGCATAATAATAATAACAATAACAATAATTATTCTAGTTCGTTCGCAGGCTCGGCAATGTGTGCCCAATATTCCCGAAACGTTGCACAAACGTAGCCATTGCAATATTGCACGGCAATGTGTGCACAATATTCCAGGAACATTGCACAAACGTGTCCATTGCAATATTCCACGGCAATGTTTCCACAATGTTGCAGTAATATTGCAATGCAACCTGCAACCAAACGGCAACATTGCAATGTACTGCAACGTTTATGCAACGTTCCTGCAACGATGTGTGCTGTAGGGGGAGTAGAACGCGGGAGATTCGAATGCGGAGCTCCACAATCTCCAAAGAATTAGCATCCACGCTCCCCATAATTTAAACTCCAGCCCCGCTAAATGAACCTCTGTTTCATCCTGCACGGTGTCATCCTGCCCCAGCGTCCCCAAGCTATAATTATGCGCAAACTTGAGACGAAATAAAGTGAAACTTCCGGAAGGCAGCAGCGCGACGAAATGTTATCTCGGGTGCAGCAGAGGGTCGCGCGGCGTGAGTTCGCGCCGTCTATAGTTCCAGCCAATTAAAACCGACCATGTTTCGGCGAAGACATCTACGGCTCTGGCGTGAACGTTGTATATTGTCCTGGATATTTGTCGGGGGACACCGAGGGAAGTGTTGGCTGAAAGCCTCGATGGTCCGCGTCGTTTCTCAGTGCTCGGGGGAAGTGATTGTTTTCGGACGACGAACGGTTCTTTGGGGAGAGTTTCGAGTCCACCGGGGCAAGAGATAGACGCGATAGAGATCGACCTCTCGTTTCTTCAGCTTTAGAACGACGCGGCTGTACCTGCCGCGAGAGCCACGTGCTCGGTGGCTCTGCGGGGCTTCGCGTTCCCGACCCAACTATTTGCATTTTTCTTGGAGGGTTCTATGATGTTCTACTTGGGTAGTTGGCTCTTTGTTGAGGTTCTATTCGCTGGGTTTGGTTGGCTAGGAGTGAATTAGGAGTTTATAGTGTTTTGCTTGAATTAGGTAGGTGGGTCTCTGTCGAATTTATATGGGCTTTTAGGGGTTTATTTAGGATTTTGGTGGCCTATTCACTTAGGCAATTGGATCCTTGTGAAGATTTTTTATTCACTCTCGCTAGATGCTCAGTTATGATTAAGATTTTGCTGTATTTTATTTAAGGGGTCATGCCTAGTTGGCAGGCGTGATTTTCGGGACTTTTTTGTGGAAAATTTAATGTATATTTTTTTACAACTATTTGCTTATTTTAAAAGTACATATATTCAGCAACTGTCAGTAATTTTGTTATAGAAAAATATTAAAAAATGACCGAATAACAGCCACTCTCCTGGAAGATATTTTTTTTTGCGGTAAGCACGATCTTTCAGAACCGGAACATCTGAAATTGAAAAGGGAAAAAGATTCTGTTAGTAGATGAGTTTATCTAGTTTGTGAACCAAGGATTTTTCAAAAAAATGATTTCAGACAAAATGGCGGCCGTTTAACGCCAAATCGTGATTTTTCGATGTCTGAATTGTTCGTTTTTCGTGAATTAAAAATAGAGTTTTCATCAAAAACAAAAATCCTTCATTCACGAACTAGATAAACTCATATACTAACAGAATCTTTTTCCCTTTTCAATTTCAGATGTTCCGGTTCTGAAAAATCGTGCTTACCGCAAAAAAAAATATCTTCCAGGAGAGTGGCTGTTATTCGGTCATTTTTTAATATTTTTCTATAACAAAATTACTGACAGTTGCTGAATATATGTACTTTTAAAATAAGCAAATAGTTGTAAAAAATATACATTAGATTTTCCACAAAAAATTCTCGAAAATCACGCCCACCAACTAGGCATGACCGCTCAAGGGGTTATTCTACTTTCACCGGCCGAAAAATGAAGTTATTTTCAAAGATTTTTTCACAATAAATACAACTTATAATAAAATAAATCTTTTTGGAATTTATTAAGCTAATTTAAAAGATTTTTTTAATTTGTTTTAAATGTTTTTCTATAGCGTCAACGGGACACCTACAAAAAAGAACTACGGGCGATAGCGACACTAATACAGATTAAGAATCTTTTCAAATTTTCTGTTTCAGATAAGCCTGAGCCGAGAAATCACCTGCAGCACGAACAAACCTCATTTTTGTAGCTGTCACATTGGCACTGTAAAAAAACATTTGCAACAAATTGAAGAAAATCATTTTACATTTTTCTTTTATAATATAAGAGTAGCTTAACAAATTCCTAATGGATTTATTTCATTATATGTAGTATTTATTGAGAAAAAAAATCTTTAAAAATAGCTTCATTTTTCATTTTTTGTCAAAATCGTATGCTGGGGTTTTAGGGTCCTACTTATGATTTTGGTGTTCTATGTATTTAGGGGACCTATTATACTTAGGCCCTTCTAGATCTTCGTGAAGATTTTCTAATCACTCCATTTAGATACTTAAATAGTTATAATTTAGGATTTCACAAAGTTCTGTTGGAATTAGGGTAGGTTAATTATATACAGTGCTTTTAGAGGATTAATAATGATTCTGATGGCCCATTTACTTAGGTAATTGGATCCTTGCGAAGATTTTCTATTCACTCTCTTTAGATGCTTAGTTATGATTAGGATTTTGCAGTACTCTATTTAAATTAGGTGGGTGGCTCCAGCTCCAAATTGTATCTAATATCTTTGGTTCTCTATTTGTGCTGTGGATGTCCTATTTAGCAGGCTTATTCTACTTAGGCAACTGGATGTTTTTAAAGATTTTCTATTCACTCCCTTTAGATGCTTACTTAGCTATGATCAGGATTTTACAGAGTACTATTCGAACTAGGGAAGCGACGTGTCAAATTTGTATCCACCGCTTAGGGGCTTACTTGTCCTACTTATAGATATCCCATTCTACTTATGCAATCGTTACGATTTTACACCGATCTATATGCAGTAGGGTAGGGTGGGGCTAAAAGTCCCTTTTTTGCGTATAAACCTATGTAAAATTTATTACTAACAATCTAGAGTTAGGGGTCGTCCTTAAATTACGTAAGGGTATTTTTGGGGGGGAGGGGGTCGCGAATTTATTATATTTCCTTACCGGGGGGGGGGGGGGGGGGAGTCAGGTAGCGTCTTACGTAATATTTTTTAAGCTAATTTTCAATAAATACAAATTCTATCGTTAACCGGTTAATTGGAAATGTATCATATATGATCAAAAAAAAAATCTGGCCAATTCTGCTTATGTATCATATATGATCAAATGGAATAACTTTTTCGATTTTCAAACGGTTTGAATGAAACTTGGTATGTAATGGTTTCTGGGGTCGCTGAATCTGAATTTGGCATTGGAATTGTAAAATTTAATATAGCAGACTCAAAATGACCGACCCAAAATGGCTGCCAAATATTAAAATTATAATCGGGATTTAGAAAAATTGTATATAGCGGATTTTGGGCTCGCTGAATCTGAATTTGGAATTGGAATTTTAAATTTCAATACGGCAGACTCAATATGGTAATTTAGTAAAGACTCAATTTCGTAAAGAATTGAAAAAAATTACCCCTAAATCCTATTTTTTTGGGGTTGCGGGTGTCAGATGAAAAAAATAACCCCCGGAATCGATTCAGCGACTCAAAAAACCCCTGTATACCAAATTTTGTGTGATTCACTTAATTTTTCGATGTTGCCAGTTTGGACACGAATAGTAAAAAAAGTCGTGTCAGTTAACCGGTTAACGTTCGAGAAAAGTTGTTTTAGTTTAAATTTCCCGAAACCGAGATAAATGAATTGTATAAACCTTTAAAGAAAATTTTATAACTGAAAAAAATCAATGTAAAAAATATTACGTAAGAAGGGGGTTGCAATATCAAATCTTACGAATTCTTGTACTGGGGGAGGGAGGGGGTAAGAAATCGCCAAAATTACCCTTACGTAATTTAAGGACGGCCCCATATCTGGTGTTATTTTCTATAAACTATAACTATTATGCTTTCCGTTCACGAAGTTCATTTGTTGATACTGTTATTTTCTGTTGAGTTATACCACAAAATGTTTGTCAATGCAGAATTGGACTTCTTGCCCCACGCACGGGTTAAAAAGTCCATTGCATAGGGTAGAAAGTCCCTAATGTCTTTTCGTGTAACATTAAACTAAATAAGTAAAAAACTCTTTTAAAATCAACAAATATTTATTAAAGGAAAGGAAAGAAAAGCATGACTTCTTTACCAAAAAATAAAAATATAAGTCAGAGGCTCACTTTGAACTAAAAACTAAAAAAAAAAAGGTCGGTCAACTAAAACAAAAACACTATTTAAAGACTTTGGCATCATTTCTTTATACTTTGGCCATCTTATTATGAAAACAAATAATAAAATATATATTTTCAGTCTGAGGGACTTTTTGCCCCAATGATACCTCTATAGTTTCCACGATATATACGTTAGAAAATATTATCATTCAGCAATAAACAATATCATGCACACGTTTCTAAAGGAACATACAATCTTAACTTACTTGACTGATACCCTTTTAAACTCTGGTTGACTTCGTATTAAACAACAAAGACGACGTATTTCTTTTAGTTTTCGATACATAAAATAACGATGGCGTCGTGTAATTCGCACGAACGTCCAGGAGCGACTGGCGACTCTGTGGTCATCTCCGTTTCTTCTCGCCTTTTACTTAGTATATGTACCGTGAAACTCAATACATTGTTTAGGAACAGAGATATTGAATTCGGGACTTCTTACCCGCCGGACTTTTAGCCCCACCCTACATGTTTCTTTATCCAATTCCCATCCCCCAGCTTTAGTGGTTTACCTGTGATTTTGACGTCCTACTCTCACCGCCCCATTCTACTTACACCGCTGGTACACTGCCAGATTGCTATCTACATCCTCTACTCGTTCAATTGTGATTCTGCGGTGTCCTATTCTACTTAGGTTGCCGCCTCTGTCGAAACTTCCATTCACTACCCTTCATCCCTTATCTGTGATTTCAGTTATTTACACACAAAGTTCCCCACCAATATCCGACTACTACCATCTCTATTTTCTAATAATTCTGATATGCAATGCAACTAATACCACGATTCCATTTAAAAGATCACTCGTCGAAATAGCCGGAACGAAAATTCCTCCGTTCAACAGGAAAGAGAAATTCCATTTCCATGCGACACAAGATGCAGAATACATAAGATAGAAAATTCTTCAGCTGCCTCTGATATCCGAGAATTTCGATGCTGGGTTCATTCATATTTGATGACCCGAACAGGGAAAATCAATCGACTGCCTTCACAGCCTTCGCGCGTTGATGGGCTAAGTCGTTTCTGAAACGCTAACACGCCTCATTTTCGGGATGACAGAGGGGGTGGGTTAGGATGTGGGGGGGGGGGGTGTTCTTACGTCAGAGTCGAGTATAAACCACCCCTGTTCCAACCCCAGGTACGTCGACTGTCAACTGACAAACACGTGAAGGCACTCTTCAGCGAATTTTGGCATTTCACAATTTCGCACCCCTTCTGTTTGCGTTTCGTTCCCCTCCGCCGTGAACGGTTAAAGGTAGATCCGTGGTAGTGGCGTTAAAAGCAAAGCAGTGCTGCGTCGGTTTCATAAAATGGCTGACGCAGATAAATACCTTAAGGGACCGCTATGGTATTTATAAAGCTCTTAACGTTTTAATTCAAGCTTCAGGGGAATTGTTACATAAGAGCTCTGTATTTTTTCAGATTTTTTTCAGAGGAAGGGAACAGTTCTTTCTGAGAGATTATCGTCGCTCGATCAGCTGTGCCTTTTTCAACCCATGCTGACAGTTTGCATGGCTCGACGCGCTCCCTTGGGGGTCACCGTACTAAAATCGCTCCGCTTTGTTTACGGCGTTTTTAGCGGCACACTCAATCCCTTTATCGGTGTAATTATTGTTTACTGAATCTGGAATTGGTAATGCTGCGATGGGGGTAATTGGGGATTTGGAATTTAGAATAATTTAGGGTGTGGAATTTGGAGTTCAAGATAATGTAGAATTGGGAATTCGGAATGTGGAACTGGGAATTCGGAATGTGGATGTGGAATGTGGTACTTGGAATTTGAATGTTGGGACTTTGAGTTTAGATTAATTTAGAATTTCACAGTTAGAAGTATTTAGAATAATTAGAGACATTGGAGTAGGTATGGAAGTTGAGATTTAAGATAATGTAGATTTTGGAACTGTTAATTCGGAATTTAAAATTTAAAGTGTGGTACTTGGAATTTGAATCTTGGGATTTAGAGGTTAGATTAATTTAGAATTTCGGCGTTAGAATTATTTAGAATAATTTAGAGTATGGAATTTAGAATTTAAAATAATGCAAAATGTGACACTGGTAATCCGGAATTTAGAATTTGGAATGTAGTACTTGGAATTTGAATATAGGGGTGTAGAATTTGTAATTTCGGAGTTAGAATACTTTAGAATTGGGAATTTAGGACTTAGAATAATGTATAATTTAGAATCTAGTATTTAGAATAATTTTAGAATCAGAAATGTAGCACTTGGATTAATTTACAATTCGAAAAATGAAATTTTATTGGAAAATCAATATTCCCTCGTTCCTATTTTCCACCGGATAGGTTTCATATTTCCCCTCACCACTGGGATAAAATTTGTCAAACCCTTGCGTGTAATCCTCCAGTGGAAAACTCAATATTTCAATGCGCACACCGCACGATATCACCAACAGCAATAATAATAATGCTCCGTTGGTGATATAAGATAGCAGTCGTGTATGAAAAACGGGTAAAAGCTTTCGAGGATTATCCGAATAGCATAAAATCGCATTTGCGGGATTGCCGGCATCGAAAATGTAACGTAAGGGGTATTTATGGCGATGGGCGGTTTAGGGTTGATGGCAGCTTCGTAGCTACACGGATTTTTAAAGTCACGTAACGCTCGCGTTCACGCGATCCCCGTCGTTAGGGGTGGTTAGCATGTAAATGTTGTTTCGAAAGCACGGTCAACCGTAATCTGTCTGGAACATCGGCCTTGCGGTGAAGAAGATGAAAATTTTGTCAGACACGAAGCTTCGTCAGATTAGCGTGGAAAATTTACTCGGTACAAATAATTACGGAATAAGGATAATTGCACGAATCCAATGTGTAAAAGGCCAATTGTAGTTTCATCGTGATATTTTTCTTTTAATAACGACGCACCTAGTTTTGAGAACGTGGAGTTTTCTGCAATTATGTGTAAATGGAATTGCTTTTGCACAAGCAATGTTATAATTATCTTCAAATCTAAATTGCTACAGTTAAGCTCAATTATTACGTTATTTCTTGTTCCATTGCATAAATCTACGTGGATATCCTTGCTGTTTTTCGATAAAGAAATAAATATGGTATTTTGAAACAGTGTGAAAGTAGGACTCTCTGATATCCGTTTGTTTAAACTAGCTTAAATTTGAAAGTAATATGAATTTCTTTATGTAAAATGTATTGGTAAAGTAGAATCAAGTAATAGGGGAGAGTTGTCAATATCGTACTGGTCACTTAAATCGTACCTAATTAATTCCTCAGTAATTAATGAATATAGGGTAAAGGCACCACTAGTCGACCATGTATCAGTAGTTGACCACTTTTCAGAAAAACATGAAGAATAAGGCTTTTAGAAGTGACGATCTTTTAAACAAAGTGCAGTTAGAGATCTTTTGTGCCACTCCAAAAGAGTGGCAGTGCAGTTAGAGAACTGCATTTTGTTCAAAAGATCGTCACTTCTAAAAACCTTATTTTTCATGTTTTTCTGAAAACTGGTCAACTACTGATACATGGTCAACTAGTGGTGCCTTTACCCTAAACGACATCTGATGATAAAAATATCAAGTAAATGCGAAATAAGAAATAGAAACAATAGTTTTTGAGCTTACAACCTATTTCGTGCGTGCTATAAACATTTAAAAAAATCAGGTGTGATTGATGTAACTTTTTACCAGTTTATTTTAGCTGATAATAATTCAACAATGCAATTTTGTCCTGTATTTTTGTATTTTTCTAAAAGCGGGTTTAATGTAGAATATTTTACATTCATTTTAAGTAGATCAAATCAAGTACATTTTAAATTCATAATAAAGTTTAAATTGATATTTATAAATAAATTGATCATGTTTCCTAAATCGTACCACTACAATCGTACCAGTAGAGTTTGACAACTCGTATGTTATATAGGTTATGTACATTGTGGCCTGTGTGTGATTCATATACATAGGGTAACGGCACCAGTAGTTGACCATGTATCAGTAGTTGACTACTTTTCAGAAAAACATGAAAAATAAGGTTTTCAGAAGTGACGATCTTTTGAACAAAGTGCAATTCTCCAACTGCACTTGTTCAAAAGATCGTTACTTCTAAAAACCATATTTTTCATGTTTTTCCGAAAAGTAGTCAACTACTGATACATGGTCAACTACTGGTGCCGTTACATTATGTATATGTAACTATATAATAATCATTACTTTATGTCGAATATTTTCTTCTCTATTTGTTATTGATACTATTTTTAGTGGAGGTACGATTTAGGAGACCGGTTACCTAAATCGTACCTTTTACAGTATGTGACAAAACGATTAATAACAAATTAATTTTTTCTGAACAAAAGTTTAAGCGTATAATAGTATGTGCCTAAAAGATCAAGCAACAATATCCAAAAGCCATTTGCGTTCAATTTAGTACCAAATATGAAATATAACGTAAAATGTCTTAAGTGATACGATATAGACAACCCTCCCCTACATTAGAATATTTTATAAATTAATACGGAAAACAAAACCAAATATCTACCTATAAAACATTCATACCTATATTTTTTTTCACAGAAGAAAGAACACCACAAAATTTACACTGAAATCAATTTATATATTCATATATTCCCCAGGCGTTTAAATAACTCCGTCCCTAGACAATTCACCATCACTCATTCGAATAAAATCATTTCATTTGACTGACTTACACGCTCCAAGTATTTTGGGCACCGTAGAAGGATAATAAATTCAAGACACCCAGCATATTGCTCCCATATATAACTCGCTCACTCGCAAAAGGCCGAGCCCTAGTCGATTACATCGCGCCACGAGGACGAGAACTCTGGTTAGGCAGGGAGCTTCGAGTTCCCTGGATAAACAAGCTGTTACAAACGACCGTCGTCTAATCCCCGATTCCGACTGCCCTGCTACCAGGACAATTTACCCCCAAAATGGGATAGCCGTAAGCGACAACGCGTTGTCGAAGTTGTACGCGATTACCGTCCCCCTAAATGTCACCCCCAAACCACCCCCCTGGCAGGACCAACATCAGAAATCTCGAAATCCCAACACGAGGCTCGATTGGCGTGGAACACAATCCCAAATACAGAATACAGTGGTGTAATTAAACTGTATTGTCAGTTTCTAATTAGTAAATTACGCAGCAATTCATTGGCGACGGAAAATAAAGTAGTTTCACTCTAGTAGGAGAGGCCGGAGCAGATTGTAACTAAAAAAGTTTTCACAGTTTTTTCTCGAACGTGATTTCGTGATTTATTGATAATTTGCGTGATTTACATATGTGGTGAACTGATTGCGTGAAAGTACGTAACAAAAACTTGGACACTTAGACATCTAGCTTCATCTTAAACAAATCTGAAACTTTGTTACAATGTGCCCCAGTCCGGGGTAAATTGTAACCATCCGTTTTACTTATTTAAATACAAATACGAACAGAAATAAACATTTCTAAAAAATATCAATGAAAACACAGATCATTATTAAACATTTGATATACATGAGTTACACAATCATTGCTTATTCATCTGATTCTATCAAAATCTTCTTCGCTTTCTTTACTTTTGCCTTTATACTTTTTTTCTACTTTTTGGATTCTCGATTGTTCTGTTGTTCGTCTAGAGCATCTTTTTCCGGTGTGTCAGCAACTAGCCTGCTCTATCTCCATTTAGAGCGGAGTAAGTAGTAACATGTTCAAATTTACCCCGAACTTGAATTTTTGCGTTTTATCTCAGCAAACGAGAAACTAAACATTGAATTACTAAAATGCGTACACATTATAATAAACTAATGTGCACTGATTCGTTTGCGACAAAGAAGCAAAAATTCAAACTGTTTCTAGTGACGGTTAATCGAAATAAAAGTGCTAAGACAACATTTACTTATGTGCTCTAAATACTAGGGTTTATCGGTTTTTAAAAACCGGTTTTTATTTATATATTTATAAAATTCGAAAACCGGTTTTTAAATTTAAAAAACCGGTTATATATACTAGAATTAATATGCAGAAATGAATGAATTATTTAATTAAAAACGTTAAGAGTTTAACTTGAAATCGCCTCGGACAGAAGCATATTGTAGTAGGTAACAGTTTACTCATTACTGGAAAACTAATCTCCATGAGTTCATATTTTCCGAAGGAAAATTCTAAATTGAGTAAAGATTTATAATTTTTTACCGCTGTAAAAGATTTATATTTGATGCGGATTTTAGTTTTTTTTTTTTATTTGGTTTTGCATGCCGACTATCTTATTGTGTTATATTTTTGTAAATCTATAAATATTCTAATGACGGTTAATTGAAATAAAAGTGCTAAGACAACATTTACTTACGTGCTCTAAATACTAAAATTCTGGGCTATAACCACAAAGTGAATACATAACGCTCGTTTGTGTCACTAAAACCGACGGTGCTAATATCGTCAAGCAGCTCTCGCATGCTATGGGTTACCAGGTTTGTCCTTCAAAAGATTTTACTTACGTTACAATTTATCCTGTGTTACAACCTACCCCGGTCTCCTCTACACTTTTGCAGACCCTCTCTCCAGATCCTCCCAACCTTCTGAATTCTCCATTCCCCTTCAACCCTCGCTCCCTAAGCTCTACCCTCTCGCTCCGACCGCCCTCAAGAACACTCACCCCCTCCGCTCGCCCAGAGACACACACATCCGCGGCCTCTAGCTTAGCCACTCAAAGTCATTCTTCAAATTCCTAAGCATTTCGATAACACTCTTCAGCCCTCCAAGAATTCCACCCCCGCTAACAGCGACCTACTCGAACCACCCTCGAGTGCTCTGCGAAACGATACCCTCGTGTACACAAAGCAGCCAAGTACGCGTCCTCTCTATTTATTTTCAACCCTTATTTAGCTACCTCCATTTAGGACCTTAGCATAAACTGGACCTCAACCCCCTCCAACTAATATTCCACAGAGAGGAGGATGTAGTTTCTCATCCCCCGCTCTCCGCCATTTCCCTGCAACTTCTTCTCTGGGAAGTCACGTTGGACGGTGGAGCACGAGCGACAAGCGTGCCGTGAGTCGCGTGAAATGTGTGGAGCACTCCACACTTGACATTCTGCTGTGTGTGGAATTCCACATTCAGGAATTCGGAGAGTATTTTAACATTCTTTATTTTTCCTTTGCGTACTACTATTTGAAATTTCATCTTCTAATTTCTACTCCCCCTCCAATTCCGCGCTCGGGAAAATTTTTCTCCGCCGATTCTGCCGTGGTTTAGAAGGGGATGAAGCTCGAGAGGTTAGAAGATGGGGGACGAAGCGGTGGGCGTGTGTTAGGGGCGATTTTCGGCAAGGTGAATCGATCCCCCGGCGAAAATAAGCCGCGGCGGGCCAACCCCCCGAGGAAGATCGCCGTCGCGGAGCGATCAGGCGACGAAACACCGCCTACCGGGGGGCCTATTGCGCCAGGTTTCGTAACGGGATCCCACGGCCGGATGCCCCCTTACGCCGTTGCCAGCGCGCACGTATGTACATATTTACGTGCGGCAGAGCGGGGAACGCGCGCACAATGCCCGCCGCATATCCGTGGCTGCGCGCACCGACGGTCAGCGAGGCTCCGCGGGTGGCTGTGTCGCCCCCCTTTTTTTTTTTCTTCTCACTGGAACGCGCGCTCGCGAGGGCGAAGGGAAGCAGGGCAAATCGAGTTTGCGTTCCCTGCCCCGTAGGCGTCGCTGGCCACCACGGCTGAGTGAACCCGTACGAGGTGCTCGGTCATTGGGTTCAATGTTTATCACTGAGGATGCGCTCGTAACGGCGCGAGACAGCTCGTTAGAGGTTTTATGCGTGCGGTATTATACGACGCTACAGTAGGACCGTGGAAAAAATGGCACATAGGGAAATTGAGCGGGGCGGGGTGGGGGGGGGGGGGGAGGGGGGTGGTAGTGTAGCAGGGGCGAGCTGTGAGGGGATCGCTCGGGGGGCAGGCGAGACTCACCACTGTCGAACGTTTCTTTGGCCGCGTGTATGACCTTCCTCCGTCTGAGACCGTCGCCCGCGAGAGCGGTCGTCATCGTGTTGGGGACCGTGTCCGTCGGCCTCTCATCCTCGTCACTGTTCGCGCACTCGCCGGAGGTGGTCGATGCACGGTGGTCGAGGAGATTGATCGGGGACCCCTCGCCGCCTGGCATAGTGTCCCGATTAGCAGGACCGTCGCGTCCTTAACCGAGGACCCTTGCGCCTGAACTGAACTCGCTCCCTCTACGGGACTCCCCCCTCGCCGCGCTTTTCCCCGCTCGCCGCGTCTCACTCCATCCTTATCAAACCTGCCCCCACTCCGCGCGAAGCGACAACGTTGCGGGGCACCGCGTCGCTGACCGCGTGGCGGCGCTGCTGTCGCAGCGCCATTGGCATGGAATCAATTTTTCGGCGGTCCGCGGCGCGCTGGGCGTAATTTCGGCAAATCGATGATTTTCGTGGACCTTTGACTTTGTCATTTAACACCTGGGATGATTGGCAATTCTGATTGGAGTGATTGCGTTTAGTGTTTAGTCGACAAAGGTGCTAATCTGATAAATTTGTTTTAGGGCTTGTAGATCGACTCGGGTTTTAGCTGTAGTTTGAGTTTGAAGCAGAGGTGGGAAAAATTTTATTTAAATACAAATTTCGAATAAGGAATAAAAGTAAAAAAATAATATTGTCGAATGAAAGAGTAACTTTATTCGTCAAATAATCAAAAGTTAAAGCAACTTTTAATTCATCCGTTATTTAAATAATTTGTTATTTAGTTAATGCCCCACTCTAGTTTGAAGTTTTATGGCGGTATAATTTATAGAAATCATAGGGGTTTATGTTCTTAGATGATTCTTAATTCTGAAAGCGAGTGACTTTATTCGTCAAATAATCTAAGGTTAAAGTAACTTTTAATTGATCCGTTATTTAAATAATCTTTTATTTAGTTAATTCCCAACTCTAGTTTGAAGTTTTATGACGGTACAATTTATAGAAATCATAGGAGTTTATGTTCATAGATGATTCTTAATTCTGAAAGCGAGTATTTAGGATTATACACTTTCATTAATTGGTCAGATTCATTGATACAGGTCACGATCGCAGTGAATGATTGATCGTTTCAGAGGACTAAGCGATTCTTCAACGGAGTTATAATTTGTTGAAGGCTTTTGAGAAAAAGGTTAGGAAGATTTATCAAAGATAACATTTCAGCGAGTAACATGGATTGGAGTAGAATCGCGTGTCGAGAAATTAAAGATGCATGCCACTTTCAACCACTATAAATCTTCCTTCCGTTCTTTTTATAATTTATCTTCCCAGAAAAATGGAGTTTTTTAAAACTCTTAAAGTCTTAAAATACTACACACAAATTGCCAAGTTCACCATACGAAGCAATAATTTATCTTCATAAATAACGACGAAACACCTCCCGCTAAAATAACACCTTTGCTTTTAATTAATCACGCCGCGTGTCCCGCAATTAAAATCCACGCGAATATAGTATTAAAGTAATCGCGAATGTCACTGTTCTTCAAATCGAAATGAATTTGGAGCGCGGGAAAGTCGCGTCCCATGCCACTGCGCGGCCGATGTCGATGCTCCGTGACTCACTCTCGTTTCTTTTCCGCGAAACGGAGAAACATTTCCGCGTACTCCCGCCATCTGTGGCGAACTCCAGACGCGACTCGCGATCGATCGCGCGCCACGCCATTTTTCGCTTTAACCGCGATTCGGTTCTTGCCACCTTTTCCCTTTAATCCCCTTCCTTCGCCCTTTCCCAGGCCATGGCGATACCATCGACACCCTCCAACGTACGCGCCGCGTGAGAATTAGGTTAACGGTCCTCCTAACATTCGTACACCCCCATCGAAACCCCCTTTTCCGCTTCCACTCTCTTTATTCAATTACCTCGAATCCAGCGGATCCCATGAAAACACAAACCAATAAAGCTTATCCCCCAGCGAAATTCTGTTATTCCACCGTAAACTTCTGAGTTCTTCAAAAAAAAAAAAAATGGCACGCAACCTCCCCGGCGAAATTAAATTAAATTATACAGCGAAATTTAATATCTGGTCAGATCCATATTCGATATCAAACGGAAGTCGAGCAGTCGTGTTACGATTCCGTGGATTTGGGCAAACGGGACTTAGAATGTAGAGCGTGGGGCGTTGGAGGTGGGAGGTGAGCGTTGGAAACGACGCATGAGGAGCCCCTGACGTGGGAAATTGACTCTTTCGACGGTGTCAAGGGCACGCTCCAAATTCGGCCGTCGTTAGTCTATTCCGAGGCGCATCTCCAGTCGATTATTTCCTATTTCCGGAATCGAAGTGGCCATCAGAATTGACGGCGGTGTCGTGGCACAGATATCTAGCAGGAATCGATGCTCGACAACCCCCCGATTGAATGCAACCCCCTCCGCCGCTGGGGCCAGGAAAGCGTCGCTATTGGAAAATGATCGTAATGCGACTTCCGGCGCGCTTTGATAATTCTCCCACTATCGGGCACCACGGTTTTCGCCGGGCCGTCGATAAACAAACCTGGCATTTCGGTGGAGAGGGGCGAAAGACGATCGATCGAATTACGTAACTGGATCGCCAGGGTTTGAAAAGTCGTTCGGCTCGCGCCTAAATAGGTGAATGTAATTAACGTCGAATTTAATTTATATTTCTGCAACCTTGACGTTTTTATTATTTTTAAGGGTTGAGGGTTCTTTTTCGGGGCCCTTTTATCAAATATGTCTGAAGGTTGAGGTCATAGAAATTTTTAACGGGCCATTCTACTTTGGCCGGCCGAAAAATTAGGCGATTTTTAAAGATTTCTCTTCTCAATAAATACAACATATAATGAAATAAATTTCTTTGGAATTTATTATACAAAAAAATTTAGAAAGAATTTTTTTGATTTGTTTTAAAGTTTTTTTTATAGCGTGACGCAGCTGATTTCTCCACTCAGGCTATCTGAAACAAAAAATTCAAAAAGAATCTGAATCTGCATGAGTGTCACTATCAGTCGTACCTCAATAAATTAACAATATTTGTCGAAAAATAACCGAGAAAAAGGGTGTTTTGTCAAATTGTTTTTTTTTTCAAACCGGCGCTATTTTGTTATTTTTCTACAAAAATTGTTAATTAAGCTACGGGCGATAGTGATACTCATACAAATTAAGAATCTTTTCGAATTTTTTGTTTTACCTCTTTTTGTGGTGCCATACTGACGCGATAGAAAACGTTGAACAAATTTTGTAAAATTTTATTTAAACTTTTTTGTTTAATACAAGAATAGCTGAATAAATACGAAGAAGATTTATTGCATTATATGTTGAACTTACTGGGAAAAAAATCTTTAAAAACAGTTCAATTTTTCGGGCGATCAAAGTGGAATGACCCCTTAATATTTCCTTAGAAAATTAATATACCCACCTCCTCCTGTTATCAACTTGATAAAAGATCAGTTTCCCTTCCCCCATTTATTTCTTCCCCATTCCGCATCGCGGAACTCTCTTACGCCGCGACCGCTAAATAACATACACCTGAGAAACTGGAGCAATTAAAACTGTTCTTCTTACCGTGCCCCAAAGGATCGGTCCGCCGCCGACGGGTCGCAATAACGATCATCAGGCCTCGCCGCGAGAATTAAGCCGACAACCGTAAAGTAGTTCGATAGTCGTTAGGAGATTTTCGATAAAAACAATAGGAGGAGGGGAGAGTTGATTGCAAGAGATGCAACTAGGTCGACGAACTCCGTTCAACTTCCGCGGAGAGTTTGTTGGCTCAATTTAACGCTTAAGGAGCCGGCGCAGCGAAGTTGCCCGTTTCCTCCCACAAAAGGAAATCTCGCGGAGCGTCCGTCTGGGTCGCGGTGGCAACAAAGAGCGTCCAGGGTAGACTAAGAGAAACGTCACCCTTGGCGACGTCTTCCATCGGGCCACTTAATCCTTTCAACCCCAACGACTGCCATTTCAATCCCTCCTTCCCTAGATCTTCAGTGCATTGCGCCTCGTATCCAGTCGGTGTTTTCATCCATAACTTCCCCCGATCTCAATTTCCAGAGCTCCTGATCCGCGACACTTAAATGGCAACTCGATCGCGATGGAGCTTCCGCCAAGAAGGTTGAAGTAAAGCATGGAAGTGGGTTGATGGAGTAGTTAGCTGGTCAAGGAACTCGTGTAGGCTATTATAGGTCGTTTGCTTTCTTAAATGTGTATATTTTTATTAAAATACTTAGGCATACGCTTAACTTACACGTATAGCAGACGGTAGGTGTAATTAAGTTAAATAGACTTAGCCCCCCTATCGTTTAAAGCGACGTGCCAGACACGGTTCCGCGCGTCGCCCGACACCGGCCACTCGTTTCCTACTTCGACCGGGCACAGGCTGCCAGAAACGCTTTGGCCCCCGTTTTATACACAACCGTCGCGACGTACGATCGATTCGTAGTCACCGGTGCGCGACTCTCCCTTATCGAACCAGCCTACGCTGGGCTAAGGCCACATTATTCTTCCTCCCGCGCCACGGCTGCGAGCTCCCTTCATCCGAACGATCTTTGCATTCCGCTGTGTCGCGGAAACCTTCCACCATCTTCGTCTAGAATGCCAGGCTTCGCGTTTGGCTGGGCTGGATCCTTCGTTGGACCGGAGGTGTGGAGGAAGATCCACTTTGCAAGGGAATGACTCGATTTATAAGGGACGAAGGGGAGCTCTTCTTCTCTCCGGTGTGAAGAGAACGATCTTCGTTGGGCATTTCTTAAGTTTGTAGGGTTAATGGTATGGTAGTGAATTGATGATTGCAGGGTGCTCCGTGGGACTTGATTAGCTTGAGTGTTTTTATTATTGATGACGTGGGGAGGACACACGTCTTTGCAAGTGGTTATATAATCCGAGGGAAGAAAGGGCGCAACTTGTTTTGTTGTTGATAGTTTTTGTAGTAGTAGGTACCTTTTTTGTTTATTGGGCGTATTTTGGTTTCAGGAGGATCGTCATAAGTTTTAGCTGCGAGTGAAGAGTAAAGGGGAGTTGACATTTGTAAATGAAAAAACAGAACCGTTGGTGGTGGGCTCGAACTCAAGATCTGCGGGGGTCCTCCGCGTACTGGTCGGACCCGTTACCGATTCCCCCAACGCCGACTCTCGGAAGTTACACTTTTCCGAACTCTACAAATACACAAACTAACGGGGCGCCACCTATGTGCCTATCACACCATAAGTCATTCCCTGTGGCGGATTTAAGAAAAAAGGCCCAGGTGGCTAACGTTCTGCGGGGCCCATTGAGGGGGGGGGGGGGGTGAATGAAGACGTAATTTACTAAAAATGGGCTAAGTGAAGTAGTACAGAAAAACTTTAGTGTTTGGTTAAAGTCATAATTCTTTTTTGAAGATAGGGCCCTAGGGGGCCTTCTGAGCAGGGCCCATTTTTTCGGGAAAATGGAGAGGTAGTTTACTAAAAACGGATCAAGTGTGGTAGTACGAAAAAAAAGTGTTTGGATACCTATACCTAATCATATTTTTTTTTTGGTCATGGGGCCCTGCGAGGCTTCCATTCAGGGACCTAGGCAGCAATTGCTCATCAGCCGCCCTGTTAAGGATGTATCGGACGTACAATCTTAGACAAAAGTATATGAAATTTGAAATACTTGAATATCTACGTCTTACGCATAATAAATCTAGATGTAAGGAACTCGAACAACAGTTGGAGTCTTATTTTTGCTCCTGGAAAGGTATTTTTGACTTTACAAATGCTTTTCAAGCATTATTTGCTAAACTTTTGGCAGTGAAAATGCCTTGAATCCACAATTTTCTCAAGTTATAATTTATTTCTTTAAAACGGTGTAGTGAAAACAATTGGAACTCGGTAGATATTTTCATCTATCCATATACTCCACGTCCAAAAAAAAAAAATGAAAACTTCGGTACTATTTCTTCAACATTTTTTCAGGTGTTTTATCTGTAAAGATCGTCCCTTTCCACAAGAGTACGTGTAAAATCATTGAAATTTAAAATCATTATAACCCAGCAACCGTTTGTGAATCGTTAGTGAATTCATTTAAATTTTTTTAAGCACATCAGGAAGATTAAAAAGAACAATCTCACAAATTTTCATCGACTTGGTACCATTTTGAAGATACGTCTGACACATCCTTAAATTCGCCACTGGCCATTCCCCAACACTGAATACTTACAATATATTTTTGGAGATTTTGAATAGCTTATGTTTGCTTTTTAACCCTTCGTTGACACTCAGGGTGTGAGCCACCCATAAGATGATTTTTACGCTGTGTACCTTTTCCAATACGTAGATTCTACGTAGAATATCGAGGATATTCGTGGAATATCTCTATTTTTTCAATTACCAAAATACCCTATTTTGTATATGCAAAATAAATACCTTTTTTCCAAAGCCGACTTACAAACTATTTTTTTCTCAAAATATTATATCTCAACAACAACTCTGTAGATTTTTAGCTTTTAATATTGAAATTTGTAAAAGTTACCATATTTTGAAGATTTTCTTCGTTTTTTCTCGACATATGGCAATCTAGAATTTTTCTACAAAAACTGTGGTAAAATCTCAATTAAAAAACTATTGGAATTCTAGAGACATTCTAGAGACCTTTAAATTGATCCATGATTTTTTTTCATAACGATGGGATTCTTCAGATAAGTATGGCAGTCGTCCAAAAATTGCTCTTCATCGAAGAAAGAGGTGTGTCAACGAAGGGTTAAATCGAACTATTTAATTTTGAGCAGGTGGTGTATTAAGACCATGATCGTCAAACTTTAAAAGCGTGAGGATTGCGTTCTAAATTATTAGAGATTCAAATGACCCCACAAATCTCGAGAAATATTAACCCGATAGAAACCTCTCGCGAAACCCAATACCTACTCCCTCGCCCGCACGCAATTCTTTAATTCCCCGCAGATTTCCTCCCACCATCAGTAATAACAGGCACACTCAAGATAATGAAATCAAAACGGTGCACCCTGCGCAGTAACAGGCTTGCAGCCAGCGAGCTCAACGAAGCTCGTCCCTTCCGATCACACGCCCCGAGTCGACGATACGCAAGCGATAAAGAAGAAATCGGGTCCAGGCAAATAAATTAGAGAAAGTACGATGCGAAAGTCGCGATGAAACGGGGCCCCTGTACAGGCCCCTCACTGGACGCTGGTGCGCTTAGTGAACGGGCCGAAAATATCGAGGATGCACCTCTACCTGGTCCCTTCATCTGGACCGGTCGTCCTGACTGGGCCTGGTCATCACGCAGCGCCCCCTGTAGCAGATCTCCGTCATGTGGGAGACCCTCGTGGTCGTCGAGGTCCTCAGGACCTTGCCCAGTATCGACTCGGTGGTGTTGCTCGGCATCGTGGTGCTCGGAGTCGTCGTCGTGGTCGGCGGTTCCGTGGCCAAGGGCTCGGGCGACAAGCTCGTTGGGCTCTCGGAGGTGGAGACTCTCCCCAAGGTCGTCGAATCTTGAGGATCGATATCCACCGTCGACTCTGTAGCCTGAGTCACTTCCTTCGACTCCACTTCGTTCATCGCCTTCGAGTCTTCCGTCAGGAACGTCGCCTGGGTAGTTACTTTAATATCCGCAAACTTCGTTGATCTTTCTTCCTCCTCGCTATCGAACACCTCCAATCCTCCATCTAATGGAGTCTGCAGGGTGGTCGGGATCTCGTCAGCCTCTGACCTTGCGATGGTCGTTTCCTCTTCAGCACTCTTCATGCTGTCGAAGATCGCCTTCACATAGTCTGACAGAGTCTTTACGCTACTGTCACCTTCGCTTTTTGTCTCCAGTCCAGGAATGGCGGCTTTGGCGGCTTTTTGCTCGTGGCTCCATGAAACTTGGGAGCGATCGAAGGCTGAGGGATACCTCACCTCGCTCCATCTCGACCTGTGATTCTTTGGATGAGCGTAGTTGTCCTCTTCTTTAGATTCTTCACTGTTTTCCAGAGACTCTGACGAAACTCTGGTCTCCTCTGAGCTCTTCCCTGAGACCTTGCCGAAACCTTCCACTTCGTCGTCGTCGACTATCTTCAATCTCATTCCACCTTGGCCTTCCTCTTTCGCTTCCAAGTCGTTCTCCTTAGTCGTGTACTTATCGGTGAAGAAGCCCTGGTCCAAAGAGTCTTGAGCGCTCTTCAGGTCCCAGTTTTCCTTCTTCGTCGAGTCCCAGAGCTCCTCAACCTTGGTCTTCTTCTTCTCATCCTTCGTTTTCTCCTCGCTCCACGGTTGCCCATTCTTCTCCATTTTGTTCGAAGAATCCTGCGTCAGTTTAGAGGCACTGTCTTCGGAAGATCGCGTGGTGGTATTTTCTTCAGGTTTGTCCGTCGTTGGTGGCGTTGTAGTCTGGCTCTCGATTGTTGTCGTCTCCTCAGCGTCGTCGGGGATCACCATGGGCGTCGTCATCGCTGGGGACATCGTCCAAGCCTCTTCTGCTGACTCAGTGGTGGTGGTTCTTGGGGAAGGCTCGTCGGTCTTCAGGATCTCCGTGAGGAAATCTCGCAGGACTGATTTTTCTGACGATTTTGGGTCCTCTGTTGGGAGCTTCGACTCGCGGATGGGGTTGTACTTGTATGGGTCGTGGAAGAGGCCGTTCAAGGCGGAATTGAAGTGCTGCGACTCCGCTGTGACGAAGTCGTCCACCACTGGTCGGACCTTCACGCGGACTCTTCGCCTTCGGCCGCCCTGGAAGAAAATGGCGGGGGTGCTAGGCGTGTCTACTGTGGTTGGATGTTTCATCAAGATTTCGTTAAGTATTTTACTGTAGTATTTATTTAGTAACTATGGCGTTTTGTTGCTTTAGAATTAAATAGTTATCTTGACCATTTTTAATTTTAATTTTTATTGTTTTGAATATTATATTGGTCGAAACCACGGAAGGGTCAATGTTACTTTTCCATCTAACGATTCTAAAAAAAAAATTCTTAGCCCTTCCCCCTGTTTTCTAAAAAATAATGAAGTATGGTAAAATATTTAACCTCTTGAGTTGCAGCTTGTCGTTTATTTACTTACGTCAAAATTTTTTTAAAATCATCTAAACTCTAAAGTATTATCTAACCGACTAAAAAATGTTGAGTCATTGAGAGATGGGCAAGGATTAATTTAAATAAAAATTTTTAGTTGAATAAAAGATCAAAATTTCATTCGTTACTCGTCGAATAAAGATAACTCGGGTTATCTCGGACAAAGATAAAGTATCTTCTACTCGATACGTTATTTAAATAATTTTATATATAAACAATGCCCCACTCTGTTCAAAATCCACATCTCTAACTTTCGCGCCACTCAAGAGGTGCAAGTGCAGATGCAAGAACTCGTTACCACATCCAAGAAACAACATCCCCCAAAGTAATCACGATCCGAAAATCAATCACAGTTTACCTGTCAGACCGTACAAAAAACTGAGCCTAAAAAAGCGATATTCCTCTCTCGTCACGCGTGCCTCACCTTTCTCCCAGCAGCAGCGTCGCCGTTTTTCTTCTGGATCCTCTCGAGATCAATAGCGCTCTGTTGCTCCGTGGAACTTTCCACCCTGTCCATCAGCCAGGGCTCCGCGACGCGGCTCGCCCCCGCCACGCTTCCGTTTCCGTCGCCCGTTAACGCGGTGCTGGCGTCCGTGACAGCTGTCGTCTCGTTCATTTTTTCCGTGTGATCCAGCGAGCCTGTCTTCCTCCCGAACATAGTCGTGCCCATTAGCATCGACTCGTCCTCCTCCTCCTCCTCCCCCTCGTGCTTGGCCCTTTTGTAGTCGGAGGCGACGAGCAGCGTGACGGATGAAACCTCGGGGCCGGCTGTAATTATTTCGGGAGCCCTCGCGTCCTTCGGGGACTCGCGGGACCAGCCGTGGTCCTTGGTACCTCCCGCGGCCACCTGGTTCACGGCGAAGCTCGGCTGGAAGGAGGTTCTCGTCAATTTCGTGGACCACTGACTCTCGGCCCCGTAAATGTCCGCCGTCGTCGAATGGGAATCGCCCGTGGCCGGAGCTGGCTGGCTGTACTTCCTCGTGGCTCCGCTGGCTAGCTGGGTCTGGTCGTACTCCACTCTCTGCGCTGGCTGCTCGGGATAGTTGCCGAAGTTCAGCACGAATTCTGAGGGGTACTGAAAGGGAACGTCTGGGTTTAATGGTGTGGAGCCAAGGGGACTATTTCTTGGTGAGTCTCTTTCATTCTGGCGCTGTTTTGGGATTTTAAGGTGGGGCTGGGGGTTTTGATGCTGGAGAAAGGGGGTTTCATGGGGAAGGAAATTCGGGCATTGAATGCTAAATGCTCTAGAGGCGAAGGAATCTTGGATAATTCATTCTTTACTGTACAAGTTATTTATTTCTAATTATAAGGGAGAGTGGGGTAAACACGAACGCGGGGTAATCGTGAATGCGATGGTTACGGCGTTTTAATAAATAAAAACGATGCTCCCTCTCCACTAGCTAATAGTTTAGGTCGTATCCAACGCCGGGCAAAAAGTAATAAATACAGAACGCTCATGCTTTTCAAGATAAACACAATTTATTATTTTCATCATGTTTCAAGTAATATTTTGTCCATTTTCAATTCCCTGTAATTAATGTTGAATTAATGATACAATTTTTTTTTTTTTTTTTTAAGTTGAAATAAAGCACTTTTTTACCAATATTTTGTAACGAAGACGTTGCTTGAATCATGATTTTAACCCATGAAATAAATTCTTTTTTATTTTTTGATGTCGTGGGGTATTGACGAACAAATCGGATGGGGTAATCTCGAACATTCGAGATTAGCAATGTTAACCGATTTTGATGAAATTTTCAGCATGTATAAAACTTACTTAAATCTACATAAGGGATTTTTGAATTTTTATTACAGGCTCAGAAAAAAGTTTAAAAAACGACCTTTACTATTTTTTTTCGATATTCCGATCAATTGCAATTTTTTTTCTAACGCACAAGAAGAGGAATTTGAAAAATACATTAGGTATAGGTTGTAGCAACATTTTTTATGGGTTGACCATTGTTTGGTTTTATTGTACATTTATTGTTTCAGTGTAAGAGAAATGTTTTACTTAAACTAAATTTTCCCACAAAATACACTTTCCAGTACATTTACTATGTTACGACTTTCCTCACTTATAATGAGAATGACGGGCAATTTGTCCACTAAATAAAGTTATCTTCAACAAATTTAATTCAGTAAATTTACCTTTAAATCCAATTTCAAAATTATATTAAAACAATTTATCCAAACATTTTAATTTAACATGTAATTATTAACATGTAATTCCTACAATCTATAATAACCCGCATTTTGACTTGAATTATTATCTAATTTAAATATTTTGAGAATAAAATTTAAATAAACTCTTTATACAGGAATACAGAAAGTAAATAAATTATAGTCTATCCTATCGTGACTCATCGATTAATACACAAATTCCTCTAAATAAATTATAAAGACGCCACATTTATTAATTTTAATGATTTACATTTAATACTCAATTCAATTTAAATCATTTTTATAACAGGGTATCTAATCCTAGTTTATTAAAAAATCTATTAAAGATTAGTTTAATAGCTTTCTGTGCGACTTCTGCGATATTTAGCACTCTGTTCGTGATTACCCCACGGCAGTCAAGTAATCACGAACACCAAGGGTTTTGCTTTTTCACTGTAAAGTTGATTTTTATTATAATTTTTCAAAAATTCGTCACAGTACTTTATAAATGAATAGTTTAAGTATGTTTGTAAATAATAAACAAATTCATTTCTCACGTAGTTCTCGTTTTGTTTGCTTTTTTGTTTAGGTGTTCGCAATTACCCCACTCTCCCTTACTGCAGTTCTTGATGCTTTATACGCTCTGTACACTTATGCCACATGCTGCCATGCAACCAAACTCACCACGTGCATTCTAGGAATCTCTCCCCCTTCGCAATTTTATCTTTAAGTATGAACATCCACTTGGCCTCTTTCTCTAAATCGTATCCCTAATTCACGTTCGACGCATGCAAACTTTATCCGACCCACAACATACCTACTTGTTTCTCATTCTTCCACACTCCACGAGTGTAAATCTCTCTAACTTTTAATTGAAGGTGCAGTGCTGGAAATATTTATTCCATTTATATGCTTATAAATACTTAAAATATATAGGCAAAGGCACCAGTATCATATCAGTTGTTGACCACTTTTCAGAAAAACATGAACAATAAGGTTTTTAGAAGTGACGATCTTTTGAACAAAGTGCAGTTAGAGAACTTTTGCGCCACTCCAAAAGAGTGGTAGTGCAGTTAGAGAACTGCAATTTGTTGAAAAGATCGTCACTTCTGAAAACCTTATTTTCCATGTTTTTCTGAAAAGTGGTCAACTACTAATACATGGTCAACTACTGGTGCCTTTACCCTATCCCTACAGTACACTCCGTTGCCCGAAGCTTGCAGGAAGGTTCCATGGGGGTTGCCGTGGAATGTTCCCCCGGTGCGGACATAGGAACCTTCCTGGAACATTCCAGCAATGTTGCGGTGGAACATTGCACATGGAACCTTCCTGCAAGCTTCATGGAACGTTCCGGACATTCTCTGGCAATGGTCACGGAGCGTTCAGGACATTCTCTGGCAATGGTCACGGAACGTTCCGGGCATTCTCTGGTATTGTTGCTGTTGCTGTTGTCGACTTGTACAAAAAAATATATGAATATTGCCAATATTTATTGTAATTTAATCAATTTCCCTCACATTTTCTATTCTTTCTGTAATGTCACACAAATTTTGCCGAAACAACATCGCTGCAAAATCTGCGAACAGTTCCGTGACCATTGCCAGAGAATGTCCGGAACGTTCCGTGAAATGTTCCACAGGGGCGGACATAGGAACCTTCCTGGAACATTCCATCAATGTTGCTGGAACCTTCCTGCAATGGAGTGTGCTGTATGGGATGTAACATGTATAAATAGGGTAAAGTAGCCGAATATGACGACCTTTCCTAATATCAGACCCCAGCTTATCTCCGCTACAGAACTCTTGAATGTCATAGCGATGCTATTTCTTTACTAACTAACCGTGTATTAGTTGTTTTGTCCGCACAGTGGCATTGTAATCAATTGAGCGTCTCGAGCAAGCACATATTTCTGAAATACGTTGCAGAAAGTTTTTGAAGTGGTTCGATTAACTTACAAGTACCTCTAAAGTGGTAAGTGTATAATGACTTTCACAAATACTGTTGTATAGTGCTTGCAATGGAGTTTAAGGCTTACTAGTTGTATATCATTAAATGATGACGACTTAACTTCGAAGCTACTTGGTAGTTATCATGTTATTGTTTCCAAATATGAGACCCGTGAAAGTTCTACTGATGAGAGTGAAGAAGAAATTGTTCTGAATGATGAAAGTGATTAAGAAAGAAAATTATGATACAGAATACTTGTTTTGCACAGGTCGTTATTCTTCAGATGTGCTAGGTAAACAATGGGTTAAGTGTACGTATAAAGTGTTACGATGGGCGTGGTGGGCCCGCGAAGACTGCGGTGGTGAAGAAATAGATTTCACATGCCGACTTTATGAAAAAAGAAAGAAAAAATAAGTTTCAGGAAGAAACAAACTGGGTCTCATATTAGGAACCCATTTTTTTATCTGCGTATTTAAATGACTTTCGTTTTCATTTTTTTATCAAGAAACCTAATTTTTGTTATAGTACTTTCCAGTAGTTCTACTTTTAAAATGTGTATCGATTTTTAATAAAAGTGTTCTCAGTCAATACTTATGATGTTTTTAAGGGGGGCACGCCTACCTAGAGCGGTCGAAACAATGCGCTTCTTTGGGATTTTTTTCTGGAAAAACCGTTACACTTTTATTAATGACTATTCGTCTATTGTTAAGAGTACATCTAAAGGACAGTTCAGTATTTTTTGCGGTAAAGAATATTAAAAGATTTGAGAGTGATAAGCGATGACCGGGATGTACTTTTTTTTGCGGTGACCATCGCAGCTCATAGCAGAATCATCCGAAATAAAAAATTCGAAAGGCTCTTAACAACAGAGGAATAGTTATTAATAAAAGTGTAACGGTTTTTCTAGAAAAAAATCCCACAGAAGCGCTTTGTTTCGACCGCTCCAGGTAGGCGTCCCCCCTTAAGAAATGGGTCTCATATTCGGCTACTTTACCCTACGTGACTGACAGAATACTCGGTATCCAACTTATTTTAAAAAACTACTTCACGAATACTAGTACTAAACGAGGTGAAAGTGACTGCACTCTAAATATTTAAGAAATACAATAAATATTCCCAATACTGTAAATACACTTCAAACTTTAAACCACGAAGCAATACCTTCCTATCAATTTCATCTCCAACTTAAAACACCCTCTCCATTTTAAATACCCTAGTTCAACTCCACTCAGTCAATAGCAACCCAGTTCATCCGTCTAAATTCATAAACCCCGTCGCGTCCACCCTCCCCCGTGTCTAATCACAGATCGAACCGCCCCCCATTATCAGCCACCGCGCAAAGTCCCTTGTAATCCACTAAACAGCAGTCTATCACAGGATACTCACGTTCTCGCTGGACGTGTCGTGGATCTGTTGGCCGGGCGGATCGCGCGCGGGAAGGAGCTGGCCGGCTCCATCGTAATTGTCGTCGTGCAAAGTCTGTTGGTGCTCCGTGGTCGTTTGTTGGGGACGTATTCGCGGGTAATTCTCGTCCAGGGGCAGCTCGTTGTGCGCCTCCAACACGGTCTCCGTGGTACTAGTAGTGGTCACCCGTTTCTTCCCTGGCCGTCGGACTCTACCCCTCGCTCTGGTCTGTTTCGTCTCGTCGGGTCGAGGCTTCGGTCTCGCCGCGTGCGTCGCGTCGTCGGCCGGCACCGTGGTCGCAGGTATTCTTTCTGTCGTGCCGGTCGTCTCTATCGTCGTGGCTGTCGGGGGCGGTAGGGTGGTGGGTTTCCCTGGCAGGCGACGGATCGGCGTTGGCTGATATTTCGGACGGTTTTTGGGTAATGAAGTCGGAGGGGGGCTCGGTTCCACTGTGGTCTCGTCGATCGGTAGCAGCGATTGCTGCGACACCTGTCCAAGGGCGAGTCGATTCGGGGGTTCGTTGGTTATTGCTCGGCTTAGTCGGGGTGGGGCGCGCGGAGGGCCATGAGAACATTTCGTGGGAGATATTGGAGCAGAGTTGGGCATTAACTAAATAAATAAAAAGTTATTTAAATAAGGATCAAATAAAAGTTACTTTAATTTTAGATTATTCGACGAATAAAGTTAAGTTTTTTATTCGATGAGAATTTGTTCGACGAACGAAGTTGATTTTCTTATTCGACGAATAAAGTTAATTCTTTTATTCGACGAGTAAAGTTACCTTTTTTATTCGTCGAGAGTTTCAACTTCAGCGTCGAATAAATTTGTTAACTTTAACTGTATTTGTAAGTTTAACTTTATTCGACGGTGTATCCGGCGTCGAATAATTTTCAGGCGCGCGTTCGACTCGCCAAGAACCGAGGCGTTGAGGCAATGTAGTATCGCTGAATGATGAAAATTTAAATCTTCAGAATTTTTATCCTATCTTTATGAAAATAACCCGGGTTAACTTTATCCGACACGTGAAGAATAATTTTTTAACTGTTATTCGTTGTTCGAAATTTTATTTAAATAAAAATTTTGCCCATCTCTGTATTAGGGATATTGGAATGTGAGGGTGTCAGTGGGGTGCCAGGGAAAATTTACATTTTGGTGTAGGTTAAAATGGTAGGGGTGCCCCTCGTCCCCCTATTATGGGGCTATTCTTGTCTAGGTTCGCGTCCTTGGCGTGTTCAGGGACTTTTACTAATTGTAAGATCCAAAAATATCTCCAGGGGAGGCAAGAGACACCTTCGACATCTTCACCTTCAAGGATATTGCCCACACCACTTAAGTTTCCCTCAGCTGATACTAAATAGTTTATTTCCTGCGCATGCTACCAACTTTAAGGGGGGGGAGCCTGGTGTAGCAGGGTGAAGAAACCGATTTTTTTTGTTGTTGCATAAATCAATAGTTGAACATCACGATAATATGTTCCCAAAGCCGCAAAACGAAATTAAAAAAATTATAGCGGATATAGGTAGCCGGTTTTGCTACGGAGCACCAGCTTACCAGAAAACTTTAAATGCGTTTTTCTCGAAACGACAGTTTTACAATTGGCGGACAATGTAATTCCAAAAATATTCAACCGTTCGACTTGGCCTTGTGCATGGATATTTGTGAACATTTTCTTCACGGAACTTAGCGATTGGTATAATGATATTGTTTAAATAAATAACTCTTTTTACACATTTAAGGCAACATTTCGTTGGAAAAAGTGAATTTTTTTCAAGAGGCCGCCATTTGTTCAATTTTGAATTTTTTAAGTTACGAATTTATACGATTTGTGCGTGCACTCATAAACTAAACAACAATTGTTGAATTTTTGGTTTGAGATAAACACAGTAGACGCTACCTTGCCCGCCGCGGAACAATTGCGTCGTCAACGGACTCTAGACATAAGCCCGTATAACTCTGTTATTTGCCGCTCTTTTTTAATAATTTTTTTTATTTATCTACCTTAATCTGACAATTCAATATCCTGAAAATTTCAGAAAGATCGATTGAATACTTTCTTTAAAAAAAATTCCCGAAAGATGCCTCGATTTTCAGCTAGTTACACCAGGCTCCCCCCTCAATCCCATTTTAAGGTGTAGCCATTCTAGTTTCAAGTTAGGATGCTATCTAAAGCTTTACAACAGCACATCATAACCCTCGTGACACAATCTTTAACGACGAATCGCTTTACAGGCTAAATATTAGCTTCGCTCGTTCCCTCCTGTTTACATCTAATTTTCTACAAAAGCATCACTAAACGCCCCTCGCCTCTGAAGGCACCTACGAAAGCATCGCTAAGCGTCACTCACCTGTGGAAACTGAGGCCTATAGGTAACAGGTGGCTGGAACCTGTTGTCCACAGGATGTACAGGTCTAAAGTTCGGTGGCCTTATAAATCCGTAATCAACATCCTCCTCTATGGGTTGCTGGGTGGTGGTGGTGGTGGTCGTCGATGGGATCGACGACGTGGTGGCCACTTGCCTCTGCTGCTGAGCCACGTGGAGCTTGATGTACTCGTTGCCATCTGTCTGAACCTGCGATCCGTGGTTCTGCGTGCGCGACCTGGTCCTGGTTCTCTGTCTACTGGGGGATGTTCGCGAGGAATCCTGATTCACGACGTTGAAACGAACGTACTCGTCCTGGGAGCCTCTGTTCCGCGTCTGAACCGAGGGTTCGTGGTGAACGCGAGTGCCAACGCGCCCTCGGAGGCGTTGGCGTATCACCACGGGAGTGGTGCTCGTTGTGGTGGCCTCTGTCGTTATCTGGAATTAGAAATTGGAGTTTAGGAACATTCTTGTATTACTTTACTCCACAAGAAAACTTCAAAAAAGTAAAAAAATCACGCCAAGTATATGAAATCAAATAAATCACAAAAAATAGAAGATAATAATAATTACAAAATAAAAAAAGATGTGAAATCAAAATAAGTTGCAAGTAGGGTAGGGTGGGGCTAAAAATCCGGCGGGTAAAAAGTCCCGAATTCGAAATCTCTATTCCTAAACAATGTATTGAGTTTCGCAGTGTACTATGTAAAAGGCGAGAAGAATAGGAGGTGACCACAGAGTCGCCAGTCGCTCCTGGACGTTCGTGCGAGTTACACGACGCCTTCGTTATTTTATGTATCGAAAACTAAAAGAAATACGTCGTCTTTATTGTTTTATACGAAGTAAACCACAGTTTAAAAGCGGAACAGCCAAGTGCGTTAAGATTGTATGTTCCTTTAGTAATTGTTTATTGCTGAATGATAATATTTTCTAACGTATATATCGTGGAAACTATAGAGGTATCATTGGGGCAAAAATATATTTTTTATTATTTGTTTTCATAATAAGATGGCATAATAAGAAGTATAAAGAAATGATGTCAAAGTTTTTAAATAGTGTTTTTGTTTTAGTTGACCGACCTTTTTTTTTTAGTTTTTAGTTCAAAGCGAGCCTCTGACTTATATTTTTATTTTTTGTTAAAGAAGTCATGCTTTCCTTTCAATATTGTGTACCAAAAAGAATTCGTTTAATAAATATTTGTTGATTTGAAAAGAATTTTTTACTTATTCAGTTTAATATTACACGAAAAGACATTAGGCACTTTCTACGAAGTCCATTTTGCATTGACGAACATTTTGTGGTATCACTCAACAGAAAATAACAGTATCAACAATCGAATTTCGTGAACGTAAAGCATAATAGTTATAGTTTATACAAAATAGCACCAGATATCTCTAGATTGTTAGTACTAAATTTTACATAGGTTTATACGAAAAACGGGACTATTAGCCCCACCCTACCCTACATAAAGGTGCTTTCCAACTGCGCTTAAGATGACACAACTATGTACATATACACAGCTAAAATGCTGTGTTCATACATTCCATTACTCATATCGCGGACATTTTAATAATGTGAAGATAAAATGTAACATCTAGACATTTGCCTAGATGTCCGTGGCCTGGAAGTCAAATATTCTCGGTTCATCAATACACATACATTCCCTTTCCCAGGCTTTGAGATAATTTGTCAATTTAAAACTCTGACAATATGACTACATTTTCATTATATTGCGTTTTAAAATAATTCCAAAATCATTCATCGACACCGATACCTTTCCTCTCACATGTTTTCAAATAATTTGTCAATTTAAAACTCTGATAATATGAGTACCCTTTCATTATTTTGCGTTTTTAAATAATTCTTATTCGTCGACACCTTGACCTTGCCTGGCCACGCCAAGTATCTGACTTCCAATAATGTCTTGCCGCGGACATCTAGATTTTATCTTCACACTAACTCACCCGTTACCTGGTTTCACCCAGGAATTATTTATAATGAAGTAAAAAAGCCTAAAAGAAAACATAAATAACTTATCATCCAATCTAGGACGTATGTAATGTATATTCAAAATTTCATTGAAATCCGTTCAGCCGTTTAGGCGTGAAAGAAGGACAAACAAACAGACAACGTTTCACTTTTATATATTAGTAGAGATTATTAAAATTTTCGCGATATGAGTAATGGAATCTATGAACACAGCATTTTCTCGTATTACTTTATAACAATTTGACTGGCGTCGACATGTTTCCATGATTGTTTTTCAAGGAAATTGCAGGTATTGCAATTTAATCATAAGGGAAAATATCTAATAAAAGATTATAAAGTATCTTTACTGTAATAAGTGAAATACTTTTAAACAGGGACTATTATTCAATGGTTAACATTTGGACTGGTATCAACCTGTTTTCACGCTGACAGATTTGCATCCTTATTTTTGCAAAGTTATTTTTCGCGTTTTTTCACGTCGATATCCTATGGAACACATTAAAAATATATCTCCGAGTGTCTTCACTGTTTTCTGAATAAGAGTCAAGAAAAATTTTCCCAGCACACGTGATCGCTCGAAATTGTCATTCTCAAAACCTGGCATCCACTCAAATCCTTAAAAAGAAACAGTTATGAAGAAGCATATCAAGATTGTAAAAATAATGGAGCCATGAAAAAGAAAGGTGGCTTGAGTGTGAAGAACTCGCTCTCGAACACTAATCTAAGAAGTTAACGAGCACATCCAGGTCTAATGCTTCGTAAAACCCCTACCACCCTGGGCACTGTGTTCACTTCCTACACCTTCAACGATATCACTTCACGCGTCATTTCATTGTGCCCCCAAGTATCTCCCTACACCTTTTCCACCCATTAAGATCCTCCGCTTCCTCGCCCCTTCGCGACCAATTTACTCACATCAGCCAGAGGAACCTCCGTGGAAGACACCGGCAGCTCATAGTCCTCCTGCTTGTTCTCCGGCAGCGGGACAAATATCGTCTGCTCGTTGAGATCGCCACCCACCACGCTGCTCTGGATCTTCTCGCTCTCCAGGTGATGAAGATTGTCATGCCCGGTCAAGCTGTACGCGGGCTGCGTCTGCATGTTCACGTCGTAGATGGACGGGTAGCGTTCCTCGTCCTGCGTCCTCAGGCGAGGATCTGGGGTGGTGGCTAAATCGAAGTTGCTGTTCTCCGCCTTGCCGTCTAGGTGATAGTCCTTGGGCCTCTGGAGGATTCCTTGTTCCAGTGGCTCGCCACTTTGTGCCTGATAGTTGAACCCGTTCACCGGGGTCTTCTCGAGGCCAGTCTGCTCCAAGGTGGCTTGGTCGTAGCCATCGCGGTAGAGCGATGGGTCAGGGAGGTTCTGGGGGTAGTTCTGATTCCGCGTGTAGTCATCAGAAACTAAGGGGGACCCGTGGTTCACTGCGAGGGAGGGGTAGTTCTGGGTAGTGGTGATCGTGGTAGACGGATAGTTCTCTGGGGAATAGTCGTTCAATGTGGAGGAGGAGTCTAGTTGGCGGTGACTCATTTCTGGCGCGCTTGGTTGGAGGAACGCTGCGCCTGTAGGCGGGGAGCCAGAGTCCACGTGCGGATCGTAAGCCTGGTGGGGCTGCGTGTTCTGAGTTTGGCCGAGGACCTAGGTAGAAATAAGATATTCTAGCTTTGTGTTAACCTAAGAGGAGTGAGGCTTCAACTGCGCATGAATAAAGGGTGGGTAACTGGGCGGAGTCAAAGGGGGGCGGAGTCGGAGGGTGGGGAAGTGGGTGGAGTCAAGTGGACCCTCGTTTCTTTAATCATGAAATTTATGAATAATAAAATGCAACGGGGAGGATAGTCAAATAGCATGAGCTACTTAATAGATCACTACTGTTAGATTTATATTATATCCGCTTTTCTAAATAGATAATGCCAATAGTTTTGGATTCACTTGCAGACGTACAGTGGCGGACGAAAGAAAGTTTGGGGAATTGGGCGGAGTCAAAGGGGGCGGAGTCAAAAGGTGGGGAAGTGGGCGGAGTCAAGTGGACCCTCGTTTCTTCAATCATGAAATTCATGAATAATAAAATGCAATTGGGAGGATACTCAAATAGCATGAGCTACTTATTAGATCATTACTGTTAGATTTATATTATATCCGCTTTTCTAAATAGATAATGCCAATATTTTTGGATCCACTTGCAGACGTACAGTGGCGGACGAAAGAAAGTTTACATCCTTTAAAATCGCATAACTTTTTTAGAATTGGTCCAAACGGCTTGATTTTTTTTTAGAAGCTAGAAGGATTAGTTTGCTATGTGACGTGTTTCGTCGTTTTGAAGAAAATTGCAATTGTTCGAAATAGCGAAAAAAATAGTAAAGATCGTTTTTTCAACTTTTCTTTCTCTGAGCCTGTAATGAAAATTCAAAAATCCTGTTTGTAGATTTACGTAAGTTGTATACATACTGAAAATTTCATCAAATTCGTTTAACGTTGCTCTGAGCTACAAACGTTTAAAGACCGCAGAATAAGGTCGAAAATCGCTGATTCTAAAAAATTTATGCGATGTTAAAATATGTAAACTTTCTTTCGTCCGCCACTGTATGTTTACTGGGCATTTCTGTCTACTTCAGAAGACTTACTGCACGCCCAAAAATTCTTCAAATTACCTTTAGCTCATCTTATAAATTTAGGTTTAGGTACCTCAGACTGCTGGCTCGTCTTCTCTCGATTCCTAAGTTTCTGCGTCCTACTGGCTGGTCTCCTGTGTTCCGCGCTGTATTTCAAAGTCGTCTCTGGAATTCTCGATTTAGTAGGCTCGTAGGCTGATTCGCGGTAATCTTCTGTGGTGGTTGAGAACCTGGATTTCGATCTATTGTACGGTCTTCGGTTTCTATCGGCGTTCACTTTCGTGGACGGAGATTGCGTCGTCGTCCTTGGTCGCGTGGAAGAGACCCTAGTTCTAAAATTCACGGAACATCGATGTTTATCTTTATTTATACCGGATTTGGACATTAACTAAATAAAAAGTTACTTAAATAAGTATCAAATAAAAGTAACTTTTACTTTAGATTATTCGACGAATAAAGTTAATTTTTTTTCCATGAGACTTTATTCGATGAACAAAGTTAATTTTTTTATTTGACGAGAATTTATTTGACAAGAATTTATTCGACGAATAAAGTTACTTCTTTTATTCGTCGAAAGTTTCAACTTTAGCGTCGAATAATTTTTTTAACTTTAACTGTAACTGTAACTTTAACTTTATTCGACGGTGTATTCGATGTCGAATAATTTTCTGCCGCACGTTCGAGTCGCCTACTTTTATTCGTCGAATAAATTCTCGCCGAATAAAAAAAAAATTAACTTTGCTCGTCGAATAAAGTTAATTAACTCGGGTAAACTTTACTCCACACATGACGAATAATTTTTTAACTTTTATTCGTTAATCAAAATATTATTTAAAAAAATTTTGCCTATAAAAAAAATTGCTTTTACAAGTGGTGTCCCATTTATCGACTTTTAATATTATTCACAGTGTGAATTCTATGGGAGTAAGGACGACTAAATTCGATTGCTACTGTAGGAATAGGTTCTATAATTCCTACGTGTAGGAGCCACGGAAAAAACTCAACAAAATCAAGAAGCATCGAAAACCCTATCGAACATCACACAAACTCAAAAACACTTAAAAATGAAAAATTCTCCCTAACAATAACCTCTCCCTTAATTTTTCCCCCTCAAAACCCACCTCTGTCGACTGCGCGGCCTATAAGTGGTGGTCGGAGTGCGTTGCGTGGTGGTGGTCGTGGTAGTGGTGGTGGTGGAAGTCGTAGCTTGAAGTTTCGCCTCGTTCTTATCCAGCAGAGAGTTCACTAGTCCAGGCAGATGCGGTGAGATCGCTGGCAGTTCCGCTGGCAAGCTGTACTGCGTGGGCCCGACGGGGGCCCTGACGTCGTTCACGTCACCCCCCGACACTTCACTCTCGAAACCATTCCCTAAACCACTCGCAGACTGAGAACTCCCTTGACCATACTGCCCAGCATTATTATACCTCTGCGCCTCTCTATGCTGAGTCAATTCATGGTTGATCAATGCCAGCTGAGCAGCCAGGTCCTGGCCCCTGGTCGTGGGGTCCTGAGGCCCAACAGGCCCCTCCTTGAAACTTGGCGTAGTCGAGTACGAAACCTCCTCCGCGTGACTAACCGAGGTCTCCACTTTGGGACTCTGCAAAGGGCCCTCGGTAGTTCTCAAGTTCTCATCATAATACTTGTGCCTCCTGGTGCTGGGCCTCTGGTCATCGTAGTACGAGGTGCTGACCACAGAGGCGGGCTTGTCGCCGTAGAACTGCCTGAACCTGAACCTACCCCCAGAATACCCAGGCGAAGGTGTCGTTGAGTAGGTCTGCTCATACTTAGGCGTACTGGAAGGTTCCTGGGAGTAGCCCACCGTCGTCTGAGGCTCAAACAACGGGGTGGTAGCCTCGGGCCCAGTGCTGAGACCGTCGCTGTAGGAATTCGGCTCGATCAGTGGCGTGGGACTTGGGTTCTGATCGTCGCCATCTTTGGGATCTGTGTTGTCCAGAGTGTTCACCACTACTGACCCAATATGTGGCGCCGGGAATGGGATTTTGGAGTAGCCTGGGGGAGGATCGAAGCTAAGAGGTGCAACGAAGAAGGGCAGCTTATCCACCTTCCTCTCCACTCGGTTGTGGTCGATAGAAGATAGGTAAGGTAGGTCGAATTTCGCGTACCCCACTGGCGGGTCTAAATTAGTCGGGCCCACGAAGACCTGAGGGGTGTCTGGGCCCACGGTGTCCACCACAGCAATGGTCTTCGCGTCCTTCAGTAGCTTCAGAACGTCGGACACTTTAACCCCCGCGATTTTCGAGCTGCTACCGCCCATGTAGACAGAAAGAGGTGGCTGGTTGGGAGAAGGTGTGGTGGTGGTTTCTCGGTAATTCTGCTGGTCCTGATACTGGTGTCGCTGCCGCTGCCTCCCCCTGACCTTGCTCTTCATTGGCTTCGACGTTTCCCCGAGATGCTGACGCTGGAACTCCTGCTGGTCCCTGATCAGAGGAAGCGCTTGCGCGTTCTGCTGTTCGCTGAGAGCCGAGCTCGTTCTAGCCTCTTCCTCGCGTTGCTTCTCTAAAATTCGTTGCTGCTTCAACTCCTCTTGGATCTCCAGCTCCTTCTGCCTCTCCAGAGCGGCTAGTCTCTCAGCTTCCCTTTGCCTGGCAGCCTCTTCAGCCCTTCGCTTCTCCTCTTTCGCGCGAATTTCAACCAGTCTTCTTCGCTCCAGCTCCTCTAAACGCTGTTTCTCTCTGGCGTCGCGAATTCGTTCCAGCTCCCTTTGCTTCGCGAGTTCCTCCAGCTTCTCCAACTCCTTCTTCTTCTTCTCCGCTTCTCGCTGCCTCTGTAGCTCCTGTTCTCTTTGTACCGCCTCCTGCTGGAGACGGGCCTTCCTCTCCAGTGCCCTTTGCTCTTCGTTTAACCTGGCGATCTCTTTCATTCGCTCCTCCTTCAGGAACTGGGTCTTCTCCTCGCGCTCCATCTGTATCTGCTGCAACAGCTGCCGCGCGAAGGCTTCCTGCTCGCCTGTAGCGGGGCTGGAGTCCACGCTATCGCGGTGCTGGTGGTGCTGAGATTGTTGCTGCTGCCGGTTGGGATACTGCTTCCTACCGCGACCTCTTTTCGGCTGGCCACGCTGCGCTAGCGTCTCTGCTGGGACGTAGACCAGCTGTACCTGAAGAGGAAGGGCAGTTGTTTAGAATGTGGCGGGATGTTGAGAACATCTGAGGTAGAATGGACTTACAAGCGAACCCGGACTCACCGATTGGAATGCAACTTTGTGGGTTTTGAGTGTGACTCAAAACAAGAATAACGGTGTGTTTCATTTGGACCCTATCGCCCTTTAAGCGGGTGAAAACTAACCTCAAAGTCAAATTGGCACTTCCACTTTTTCGCGTATAACTCTCGAAGTACAACAGACAGAAAAAAATGTTTCAAACGAAAGTTTAATGGTGCAATAAGCGCTGCAAACTTGAGTTAAGAAAATTTTGAAAAAAGTTTTTTCGGGGCAGGTTTTTTTTTAAAACTTTTCTCAAAATTTTGTTAATGCAAGTTTGTAGCGCTTATTGCGCCATTAAACTTTTGTCTGAAGCATTTTTTTCTGTCTGTTATACTTTGAGAGTTATACGCGAAAAAGTGGAAGTGCTAATTTGATTTTGAGGTTAGTTTTCACCCCCTTAAAGGGCGATAGGGCCCAAATGAAACACACCGTCGTTCTTGTTTTGAGTCACTCTATAAACCCAGAAAGTTGCTTTCCAATCGATGAGTCCGGGTTTGCGGTGTTTCCTTGTTAGTGGGTAAGTAAATTTTTGGAGACTTGAATGGGGATTCGAGGGAGCCCAGATACAATTTATTCTAGGCAATATGCGTTCAAGTATGAATTGAGGAGATAGATCTAAGAGTCTACTGTAAAGTTGGATAATCAAGTTGAAGACTTAATTTCATACTCTTACTTCCCTGTCAAACTCCTACAGTCTTTAATAAATGTGGAAGAATTATTTATCTGTAGGAATGCATTTTGTAATTCCTATGTGCTTCGGGAGCCACGGAAAAAGAGGACCTCGGGTGATGGAACTTGAACCCGCGATCTTTCATATCCTCTGTTTTCTGGCCAGCCGTTTAAGGGGGTAGGTTACCCTCAAAATTTTCGAAAATTGAGTTTTAGGATTTTTAAGCGCAACCGGGCCCCGAAATTCAGAAAATTGAAGGAATTACAGTAAAAAATGTAGGAGCCTGCACATAAGATCGTATAACGATGTCCAACTTTAAACGCGATTTCCCAGAAACTACGTTTTCCAAAACGGTGAACATAAAATCTCGAAAACCGCTCCAACGATTTGAAAGAAAATTTACAGCGAGCTGTAGAAAACTATTCCCCTCTATGTATTGGAAGCACATTTTCAATATAAATTCTTAAAAAAAAGATAAAAAATATTTTTCCTACAAAAAAAGAATAAAATCAGAAACATCAACGTAAAAATTAATTTGTTTATCAAAATTTTGCTTCCTGCACAAGATAGAGACTGTCTTACTGATTATAAAAATGCCTTTACTTCTTGTTTTAGGTAATTCACCTGCCCGGAATCGTCTTCACCCATACAGCACACTTCGTGGCGGCAACGTTGCAGGATCGTTGCAGTAACCTTGCAGTGTTGCATGGTTGCAGCGCAATGTCGATGTAACGTTGCTGCGACGTTGCCGTGCAACATTGCACGGGGCGGATATAGAATTATTGCTGCATAGTTGCGTCAATGTTGCGTTGCAATATTGCACGGCAACGTTCCTGCAATATTTCTGCAACGTTACGGCAACATTTGGTAACATTTCCACAATGTTGATGCAACGTTGCGCCAGTATTGCGGCAACGTTCCTGCAATGTTGCCGCAACTTTCCTGTAATGTTGCTGCAACGATCATGCAACTTTGCTGCAACGAGAGTGTGCTGTATAGGCACCATCAAATGGTGCATCGCGTACACGCTCTCACATTTATATTTATAAATTTTTCCTATAAATATATCTAAAATTTTCTTCTAGCGCATTAAAGTCAACAAAACGACGCTTAAAAATTAAAACAAAAATTATCTCTATATTCATTTATTACTTTAGAATATGCGTTTGAAGAAGGGCCTGATTTGGGGCTGTTGGGGGTAACCTACCCCCTAAACCAACTCCACCAACGCCGACACTCCGAGATCTCTTATTCCAGGCTGCCTCTTATGGGGGTTCTTGATCCCACATATCCTTTTCTTAATTATTTATTGATTTCGAAATTCCAACTTTCCTACCCTTTCCTCCCCTTTTAAAAAATGACTTCACCCCTGAATTTTTTACCCTAACATCAAACTTTCAAGCTTCCCCAAATCAAAGACTTCTTAACTCTCCATCTTCAGTTAACAAAATTGTGTGACGAAAAATACTAACTTCCTCCTCTCCGTCCTGCCCAGTCTCCACCTGTTGCCCCAATGACCCCTGACTCGACTCCTTCAAGTGCTTCGCCCCCTGTCGCTGGTTCTCCTGAATCTGTTCCACGTCCTGGACGTTCTGTCCCTGCTGCAGCAGCTGGGTACCCTTGAAATCTCGCCCAGGTGGACCTGCGTACTCTTGCGGAACGTTCGGTTCATGTTTCGTCGGTGGATGAGGTCGAGGTCGCTGGGGAAGGAAATTCTGCGCTGGGAACACCGGTGGAAGCGCCTCGGTGGCGGGAAGTGGCGGTACCAAGTCCTCCGACGCTATGTCACCGATCGCCTGCGAGTTTCCCAATACACTTTCGTGCAGCCGTTTGTCCTCGTCCGCGTTGCTGAACCCGCTGGGCAGGAAGCTTTGAGACTGGAGAAGGAAAAACTTCTGTAGGGGCGAGGGTAGAGTGTAAAAGTTCCATTAACGACAGACAGGCGGGTGCCATTTTAAGATACTTGTTACTTCTTAGTTATTAGTATCACAGAGTAAAAAATAAGACTTCTTTTGAAATCGAATATGGTAACTCGTTCTGAGAATTGGACGAATAGAATTGCACTCTTGTGGATCAAAATTCATCCAGTATGGCAATCGATTTACTACTCCCATTTTCTCTGAAGTTACTTAAGATACTTTCTTGATTAGAGGTAGTTTAAGTTCAAGAAGTCTGAAGTTATAAATATACACTTGTTTCAAAATGAGAGCCTCAGATTACCAGCTGAATAATTTGTTAATAAACTAATACCACTATTTCAAAATCCCCAGGGGTAGTATGCCTCTTATTTCTGTGGAACCCAATTGACTTTCTTTTTTAAATCCTTTCTTCCTTATTTCATGTACATTGTATACCATCAAACTTTTTTAAATTTTTTAATAAATAATCTGTATAGGTATTTTTTAATAAATAATCTGTATAGGTACCAGTACGTTTTCCTGTTACCTTCCTAAGTTAGAGAAGATAAAAATGTTCTCTGTACCTGAAGAACATGCTGCTGAGCCCTCAGCTGTTGCTGCAGCAGCAACAGCTTCTGTATGTTCTCCTGCGTCTTTTGCAGCTGCAAAAGCTGTTGCTGGTACTGTTGTTGCAGCGCAGGTGGTAACGCCAATTGTGGTACCTGAGATAATTGAGCGTTGCTGCTCGTTAGAAGACCGCCCGCAGGATTGTTCTGCTCAATTTGAGTTTGCGTGGCCCTTGGATTTGCCAGGGGTATCCATTCGCTGTTGGTGACCTGTCGTGACCATCGTTCGGCCTGGATCGCGCCGAATTCGACCGACAGGACCAAACAGATCGGCAGCGTCAGCGTCAGACACCTCCGCACGATCTGCAATTATAATGAGAAATCTGAAGTTGTGGTAGGGTGAGAGCACTAGTAGTCGGCCACCCTCTAGTAGTCGACCACTTTTATTGCTTAGCTTAAAGAAATAAGGACTGAAATAAAGCATTTATTAAAAGACAATTTTATATTATATTTTGAATTTCTAACTTTAAAATACGACAAAAAGCGCTCTTCATAGGTAAAAAAAATAAATGTTTTTAAAGTGATTTGTAAACTAATTTTGATTCTACATGTGCCATTGCTGTTTTCCAACACGAGAAGCATAAATGCGCTTTGAATAGAAACGACAAATGTAATTCAGTTCTATACACTTTTTACTGGAAAATGATGCTATTTCACTGAAAAAGCATCAACGATTTTATATGCGCTTAAGAAATTAAAAAAAAATGGGATAATTTATTTATTTATGGGAGGTCGGTAACTGGAGCATCATTCCCTTTAAATTTTCAATAGTCGACCAGAGTGGTCGACTTCTGAAGCTAACTGCATTCGCAATGAACGCTAAAAGTCGACCACGTGTTAACTATAATTTATCTTATTAAAATTTTAATAAAATTTTTAAAAGAACTTATTTTAATCACGAATTATTCCTGTCATTATTAATTATTTACCGTTGTTGCACATTATATTTAAAAATAAATTTTAGTTTTTAATGCGCACATAACCTATTTCGAATTTCAAATTAAAAAAAGATGGTCGACTTTTAGAGTTAAGCGGTCGATTATTAAAGCATTCGGACATTTTATTTTTAACGCTAATTATTTATTTTCCCCGAACTTTTATACTAACACAAATTTTTTAGTGATACATTAAATACATTTGAATTACTTTGATACATTTTATATATTTTATAACATTGATTGTTTTTTTTTTTAGAACTTTTCATTCGAGTTTAGCTTTAAGTTGTCGACTACTAGTGCTTTCACACCATGCTAGTTGGTAATTGGAGGAAACGCGATGGTTGGGAAGTAAGTGGCCATTTTTTAGTTGCTTTGTGATGATACCTTAGCCAACTCTTATTTTGAAGCTGATGCTGTTCCAGTTAACTCTAATTTTAGAGCAGCTGGTATCCTAGGTAATCCTTAATCGAAACTTACAAAGTACTACCTTCGATAATAATTAGTAGTACCTCAAATCACTGTTATTGAAACCTAATAGTACCTTACAGAACTCTCACTGGAAAGCACATGGTACCTTAGATAAATCTTATCGAACCCTAGTGATGCCTTACACAACTCTTATCGAAGTAACCTACCCAGATCCACCAGAACACAATTTAGTTCTACGCGAAACTAGCAAACAAACTCAAAACAGTAGAAGACCTACAGGAACAAGTCCCGCAAAATTAAAATCAGTAAGGTAAATGTACCAATACCCGGACGCTTAAGGGGCTTAAGGAATAGCGGCAAAGTTTGTCTCCTAATTTAATTTGTAAAACCATCATGAAATAAAAAAATGTTGTTGAAATGTGGAAGATAACACAATATTCTACTATCGGAAACTGAAAAAACAAGTTTATGTATTATAATAGACGTATTTATTAATGAAAATACGAAAACATGCAGATGTCCTAGTAACCGGACAATCTAAAACTGCATGTCCCAATACCTGAATTATAGTGCTCGACACTATTTTTCGCCGATCCGTCACACGACAAGTTAAAAGAAATTCATGTAAAATATATAGTGTATCATCTGATACATAGATAGCATTGTTGTAAATTATGTAAATTATGAGTTAGAAGAAGATGGCGTATTGATTCAAATTTAAGAATGAGTAAACAAGTGACTATTCAAAGCGACATATTTTTTTGCCGATAGTTCTCTGTTCAACAGCCGTCTGGACTCGTAACATTCAATACCCATTTCTTATAGATTCTTGTGCGTTGAATACGAATCCGCGAATCGTTTCATCACCCTCAGTTTTTGAGAAATTCGATTTTGAAAAAAATGCAAATTTTTAACTTTGAAAATTTGTTTAGTTCAAACAGTAATAGTTACTCAATTGGTTGTTCCGCCAAATTATTCTATGAACCATCCCGAATACAACGATATAAGTTATTATGGCATTATGAACATTTAAATATGTTTAAACAACGATCAAAGGGAAAAGGACACCCGAAATGCACCAATTTTTCAGATATCTTTCAATTTATTTTAAAAACTAAGGGTCTAGGAGAAAATCTGACGGTTCCACGCGATGCAGCAGACATTTTTCCTCTAGAAAACATCAACAGCAATCGTAAGTGCCGTTTTGTTTTCAATACAGAAACGAAATAGGCAGTGGTACTCGACGGCGGCGGGCGTTATCCATTGCCGCCCAGCGTAACAGTCGGCACCGCACGTTTCGCCAAACCATTTCGTTTCTGTATTGAAAACAAAACGTGGTTTACAATTGCTGTTGATGTTTTCCGGAGGAAAAATGTCTGCTGTATCGCCACGAGTAGTCAGATTTTCTTCTAGACCCTCAGTTTTTTAAATAAATTGAAAGATATCTGAAAAATTGGTGCATTTCGGGTCTCCTTTTCCCTTTGATCGTTGTTTAAACATATTTAAATGTTCATAATGCCATAATAAATTATATCGTTGTATTTGGAATGGTTAATAGAATAATTTGGCGAAACAACCAATTAAGTAACTATTACTGTTTGAACTAAAAAAATGTTCAAAGTTGAAAATTTGCATTTTTTTCAAAATCGAAGTTCTCAAAAACTGAGGGTGATGAAACGATTCGCGGATTCGTATTCAACGCACAAGAATCTGTAAGAAACGGGAATTGATTGTTACAAGTCCAGACGGCTGTTGAACAGGGAACTGTCGGCAAAAAAATATGTCGCTTTGAATAGTCACTTGTTTACTCATTTTTAAATTTGAATCAATACGCCATCTTCTTCTAACTCATAACTGATAATATACAACAATTCCATCTATGTATCAGATGATACACTATTTACTTTACATGAATTTCTTTTAACTTGTCGCGTGACGGATCGGCAAAAAATAGTGTCGAGCACTATATATCGTCCCAGTAAGCGGACAACCTAAAAATGCATGTCTGAATTACGTACATTCACGAAATTCTTGTACCAGTAAATAAACTTAGACTTGTTTAAAAAAATATTCATTTTCTTGCAAATTTAACTATCTTAAACTAAATTTAAATCTATTTACTATTATAATAATGTATTATTATAATGTATAAATAAGAAATGCTGTCAATATTTTCTTAGTAAATGACAGAAGTGTGTTGACAGAAGCTTAAGAAATTTCTCGAAATCTGCTATGCGTACGAAGTGTGTTACAAAATAATTATTTCCATCTAACGATTTTTAATTTTCTATTATAATGCTTTTAATTAGTATTGCTAAATACTTATGCATTATGGTACTATTTTTTGTTTTTAATTATATTAAAAATTAAGCTTAAAAATAAATAAAATTCGAATTGCTGTTCAGGTACTGGGACATGGCCGGGCACTGGTACATTTACCTTAAATCCTGAATCAAAGAGCTCGCAATTGCAACCAAAAGAGACTATTCCCCACACGATCCTCGACTAATCTTCTACAGTTCAGCTACAATAATTCATCTCCAATGCAATTATTGCCACTGATATTGCACGAACATTCGATCCATGACGCAAACATTTCATAATACTATCACGCCAGAAATCCAATCGATTCCAATCAGAGCCAGCTGTTTCAGTCTCTGCAAGATATAATCTACATCCCGTATTTGCACTCGCCCCAATCGTCCTCCAATCATACCGATCTCAGTGGACGATCGAAAGGCGTGCTCCGAGCGGTCAGGAGGACGATTTCACGCTCAACGGGAAAGGCGGTAGAAAAAAAAACGGGGGACCGCAGTCTATCACCAGCCACGGCAAGAAATCGAAATACCGGCGGCAAGTGCTTGCCCACGATTCAATCGGCACAGCTATTAATGAATTCCCGCGGTTTCGCGGACGGAAGGCAAGAAGAGCTTAGCAGGAAAGAAACAAGGGAGTTAGTACTTTCTCTCCGATTATTTATGGAACCGCGGGCTTTCGTAATTTTCCGCCAGAAGATCAACTGGAATTTCCTAATTGAAAGCAGAGGTGTCGAGAGCTCCGAAGAGAGCTAATTGAAAATTAATGTCACGCACCTGAGATATTAATATTCATTCCCCCACCACGCCCCAGCTTTCCCTGGTTTACCATAAAACCCAGCTTCCCCGGTAAATTAAAGTTTCTCGTGTCGAAGATCTGTAATCACCCGTCGAAATAATTGATCCTCTCTTCGGAGCTACTCGCAAATTAATATCTCCCGCCTGAAACGCTTCAACGTAAAAAATATTAATATCCACTCTCCTTATTCCAGTAATCAGCTTTCCCTAGCACGCCACAAAATTCTCGGGCTAGAAGCTTGAAATCAGTTAGCAGGTTCTTCGGCAAACTGCGAATTTTCGCCCTGTCAGGGATCTGTAATCCCCGACTAAATAATTGATCCTGTATTAGTCGAAAGTGGAATCCTTACTCCACTCTCCGTCGGATCAGCTCTGTAATTACCAACGCGCGTTCCTCGTAGTTCCAAGCTGTTGACAGACTACGCGGAGGCGTGTGTGCACGTAGTCGGCAATCTGCACTCGAAAGCAAAGTTAAACAGTGAATGTAGTCGTCCTTCTACTGGCGAACACGAGAGCGCGAATCGCGCCGGGCACGATGTGCGTCATGCACACTTAAGGTCCTTAAATCATTGCCCGCGGTTGGAGGCAGCCTATTACGGCAACAATTAACTCCTGTTACCGTTAAAATTCACAATCGAGCGGAGAAACTCGTTTGATCGTGTTAGTCTTGGTGGTTTAATCGAGAAGCAGTTCGAGCAGTTTCCCACGTCTCTAATTATTGTCTAATGATCTATCATCATTACAGTTTGTAAATATTATTGCAGCTAACGAGTGGTTATTTCGTTTATAATAATTAATCGAGTTGTTAGATTAATATTCTGCTCATAATTATTTGAATTAGGATTATATATTTTATTACAAAACGTGTTTACTAATCTTCGTCGTTTTCTATTAGAAAATATGTAAAGTAAGGAGAAAGTGATAATATTCTAATTAACGGTTTCGGTGCTTGAGATTCAAATGCTAGGTGCACACTGTGTGCGGGTGGCCTCTAGTGGTATATGTTAGGCGTGTACGCTGGACGCCCAAGGGCGTTTTCCGCACTCGCTCTAGGAGAGTGATCAAACATTCCGTCTGTAGCACACAAATGGTATTAGAATGTAGGTACATTCATTTGGAGAGAATAAAGTTGTTACATGTGCACGTTCCCTGACACGTGCGTGGTCCGCGATATTTATTAACAGTAGTGTTTTTATTGGACAGGCATGGCAGATCAGAATAAATGAAACTGGATTTGAAATTATGAAGAATGTTACACATGTGTTGGACTTTTCCATTAGTTATTGAAGACCCGTTGGAGATAGTGTTAAGAAATAATTATAGAATTGGAAACACGTCAGAGTGCATTCCAGTTATTCGATTAATATCGAACGATATTGCACACTCGGGGGAAGGGGACTAATGGTCCCCGCAAACGCGAGCGATTCGTGTCTGGAAACAGTTTGAGAAACGGGCAGAGAAGGCACACGTTCGAGTGGTAATGAAAGAATTATCATCGTCATTACTGGTATTGCGTGTCGCTGGAGTGTAAGAGCGAGATATCTGGAGTGCAACCGTTGCTAACGAACCGTGAACCATCTGAAACTACGTGTGCCAGTGATTTCTAATAAATACCAGGACTGTCTGGGAGTGCCTGATGGATCTTTCACCAGACACTTCGAAACGATTTGATGGTTTTATACAAGAATATTGTTGTAAATTGCTGGAGGCTTTTGGGGAGTGTTTTTAGATCGCCAGTGATGGGAGACATTGGCGGAGAGTAAAGATTTAGGTATTTGGAAGAATTTGTGTTAGAGAAGTAAAGATAAAAGTGTGTAATAGATAATGTGTAATGATACATCCCGAGAATTTAAATTTTTGGGGATTCAACTTCTAGAGAGTTCAAATCCATAGGGGATGTACTCTCGAGTGTCCAAACCTTCCAGAATTTAAATCCTTGGGGGTCCAAATTCTCGAGAGTTCCAACTATTGGGAGTTGAAACTCTTGGGAATTCAAACTCTTAGGAATTCAAACTCTCGAAACTCGAAACTCAGGAAGTCCACAACCTAAAGGGCTGAAACCCTCGGGATTCCAAGCTCTCGAGAGTTCAAATTCTAGGAAATTCAATCTTTCGAGAGTTTAAATTCTCTTCATTGATATTGTAGGATCACGGAAAAAGGGAGCCTCGGCGCGGGACTCGAACCCGCGATCTTCAGATTCGTAGCGCGCTGGCCAGCTGCCCTAACCACCTCGGCTACCGCCGACTCCCCGGTTCATAGTTCTTCCGTGTCCTCTCTTATGGTGGAGGTTCCTGATTAGGGTGGTCCTTATTTTTCAACTTTAAAATATATATTGTCTGACCCCTCAAAATCTTCTATTTGACAAAAAAAAATATCTCCGTGTTTTTTATTTGTATATTTTGATATATAAAGGTCGCTCAAGGACTTTATATTTCGCATGTAGGGGAGACCGGGGCAAAATCGGGACGTTAAGAATAAAATCTCATAACTTTGACATTATTAAGTAAAAAACAAATTGCAATTGGGATTCATTAGAATTAACTCTTTTTTAAATAATAGTACATATCCAATTTAATAGAAGGAAAAATACAAAAAAATAATGATTTAAAATATGATCCGTTTTTAACCTAGGTAAAACCGGGTACCAAACTAGATACTGGCCCTAGCACCTACAACAACGAAACTCATCTAATTCTTCAGTCCCCCAACCAGTTAATTAGAACAAGCTGTAAAGGAAAATTTTTTTTTTTTAAATTTATACCAAAATAGTAATATTTCATTGCCGCTGAGCGACCTTTAATCCTTAATATATTTTAATAAAATTTTAGACGAAATTCTTTTAAACTTTTTGGAAGCTTCTGAGAGGGTCAGAAGTTTTTAAAAAATTTAATTTTTTACCATACATATAGGGACCACCCTGTTCCTGATCCCACAATATAATATGATAAATAGGATAATCAAAGGTGCTCAAGAAATATCTTTCAGACAGATTTCTTCAATCGACTCTTAAGCCATAAATAATTAATACTTAATTAATTTGACACCAGAGTTCTTTCAACGACCTTTTAATTTGCGCTGCAATTAATCAATCTCTCAACCCCCTTTTTGCTCCTCCTTATAACTAATTGTAGCGGCAAAAATCTGTAACCGATTAGCAAGGTTTTATACTCATTATTGAATCGATATTCGTTCTACTTAATGGGCGATTCGATCAATAGTATATCAAAGGTAAAAACTTACACAGTTCCTTATAATTCATTCATACGAGTCTTACTCTACCGTGAAGAAGCTAGGCACCATTTATTTCTTTAAGTAATAAATTAGTGACCAATCTGATTACGCGTGGCTTGCTATTTCATTTGCCGTGTACACAACAGAAATAAGACTTCAATTATTCTTCAAAGAGAAATCGTTGGTAATTAGAAGTATTTGCATCGTGGATAAAAACCGCCATCGTGGTCAGCGCTGCTTTATTGTAGGTACTACCAACCTAACTACCATTCAATTGCTCAAATAATGAATCAACGTTTAAGTGTCTACCTGTATTCATTTCAACGTGCAATCAGCTACGAAATTGCAATATTATTACCAAAGAAAAGCGATGAAGTACTCGATAATGCAACATCTTTTGAAAGAATAACCCAAGTAGGCAAAGTACAAGTTTATTAAGACAGACTTCGTGTTTAAACAATTACGCAACTTCAACAGAATTCCCAATAATAAAGTAACTATTAATGACTAAAGAAATATTTACACTGAGGGACGAATTTAAAATTTATGATTAAAGTTGCACACAGAAAAAAGTTACTTGCTGCAAATACTCTTTTGGTAGATGAAACTATAAAAGATCTCCAAGACAACATAATTTTCTTAAAATAAATATTATATATTGTAAGTCCGGGAGAGTTCGACCACTTTTTGGAAAAGAAATTGTAGCATCGTTGTTTTTCATATTTTTGTAATTTTGTGCACATTAAAGCAAAGCCCAAGCAATTTAGGGTATATATAAATTATAGTGTGCGATAATTTAAAATATTTATTTTCATTTTCAACCAAAAACGATGGCACTGCAACTGGTCGGTCTCGCCCGCATGTCGGGGTTAGACCGTCCACCCGCTACGGGTGAGACCGACCTTGAAAAATAACAAAAAGTGTAGCTTATAAAAAGTATAATACACGAGTAAATTAATTGATATTTTATTTCTTCTTTAGTTTTCCACTTAAATCACAAAAATTCTCGTATTTGGAGCATCTATCATGAAACCAACGGCTGCGGCGCATACATTTAGTCCAATCGTCGCTTTTCGAGGTTTCAAAATAGTTTTCTCCGCATCCCACGCATTCATTTTTGTCCCACTCTTTTCACGACGTATCACTATTTTGTAGAATGGAATTTTCGCACGCTGAATCTGAATATGGGTTTACAATAAAAAATACACATGTAGGTAGTGTTTAGAAAACATTTCGACGTCAATTACAAGAATAAGAAATAAAAAATACGAGCATGCTATGTCTCCCTCGACGTCCTACAACTTTCGTTTGAAAGAAGTTTTCGTACTATTCGTGTTCTTTAAATATTTTAGGTTAAGCAACGGTGCGCAACATTGCAGCAACATTGCAGGGAAGTTGCGACGTCATTGCAGGAACGTTGCCGCAATACTGGCGCAACGTTGCAGCAACATTGTGGAAACGTTGCCGTAACGTTGCAGCAAAGTTGCAGGATCGTTGCAGTGCAATATTGCAACGCAACATTCATGCAACTACGCAGCAATAATTCTATGTCCGCCCCGTGCAATGTTGCACGGCAACGTCGCAGCAACGTTGCATCGACATTGCGCTGCAACTATGCAACACTGCAAGCAAGTGCAAGGTTACTGCAACCATCCTGCAATGTTGCCGCAACGAAGTGTACTGTATGGGTTACTTCAATCCACAAACGCGTTTTTGGAATTTTCATTACAGGCTCACAAAAAAAAGTTTGAAAAATGACATTTACTATTTTTGTTTGCTATTCCGACCAAGTGCATTTTTTGTTTCAAAACGACGAGACACGGCACTTAGCAAACTAATCCTAGTAGCTTCTCAAAAGAACTCAAGTCGTTTGGACCAATTTTAAAAAAGTAATGCGATTTTAAATGTCGTAAACTTTCTTTCGTCCGCCACTGTATTTAACTAATGTGGTCGGACTATCCCGCATTAATGTGGCCGGACTATCCCATAATCAAGGGAGTGATCGACCACCTTGTCAAAATAAATTAAAAAGGAATACATACGTATTATTATTATTATTATTATTATTATTATTATTTGACGGGAGAACCCTTTAGAATGCATAGATTTGTAACATTTAAGTATTGTTGGGGTGACACTGTAGTTTTATGCATACTATATCCCCCAATACCGGAATAGTATAAGTAGACTTACCTGTCTTTCAAATATCACCAGCACTGCAACTTGATCTAAAAACTTTTAAACTCGCAAAAAGTCTTAAGTGCTTCTTATAATTTAAATATGGATTTTTGACAATGGTCAATGCAAGATCAACAAATCGCATTAATGTATTTTGTGTCAATGACACACAGTTCCCTCTCTTGCATCAGTCTTAAAATATCAACACTGACCGGACTCTCCCGGTGGTCCAACTATACCGGACTTACCCTACCATTTCAATCATCATACAATATCCTTTCCAGTGGAAAGTTTACCAGATAATTATTCAAAATCGCCATCAAGAGAATCCATCATCAACAATACAACTGTACCACTGTAACACTTCAAAGTTCAAAGCCCACTTAAATTCCCCAGATTAAACAACCACAAAACTCCACCTCCCAACCGAAAGAAATCCATTTCTCCAGAAATAGAAAGAAAATGATGAGATTCCATGGCGTTTCTCTCAAGTATGGAATCGTTCCAAGGCAATCATAACCGACCAACAATTTATCTACTGTGAAGATCAAGATCAGCATGGTGATCAGCGTAGCGCGGATCCAGCCGCTTATTACGTCCAATGAATCACCGACTTTCCTCCAAGGGAGAATCTCGCCGTACGCCCCGCGAAATCATTCGCCGTACTACTGACATCATTCTCGATTACGAGGAGCAACGATGCACGCGATTTTCATTGCGGAAGATCGCGTGCCGGCCACGGGCCACCGTTTCTTTCTGCTTTCTTCGTTATTCCCGGGGAACCTCGCTGCTTTAGAAACCAGTCCGTTCACTGTGAAATCACAGGGATCCATGTATCACCGGTGCCGCGACTTTGATCCACGATCGGCACAAGTTGCGTCACGGCGTTACGCGACCCCCCGTGACGGCTTCCTCATTAAAATTTCGGTCATCGAGCACGCCGTGGCTTGTAAAACAAGATTGCGTAACGGGGACGTGAGTTTGCTGGATATTCGCGGAGAGTTTTCAGCTGAGAGCTGGGTGTTTTGAGGTTTTGAGATTCTGATGTTTGGGCTTTTGTTGCCGTATCTGTTGCAGAAATCTGAAGTTGTGGTAGGGTGAAAGCACTAGTAGTCGGCCACCGTCTAGTAGTCGACCACTTTTATTGTTTAGCTTAAAGAAATAAGTACTGAAATAAAGCATTTATTAAAAGACAATTTTATATTATATTTTGAATTTCTAACTTTAAAATACGCCAAAAAGCGCTCTTCATAGGAAAAAAAAGTAAATGCTTTTAAAGTGATTTGTAAACTAATTTTGATTCTACATGTGCCATTGCTGTTTTTCAACACGAGAAGCATAAATGCGCTTTGAATAGAAACGACAAGTGTAATTCAGTTCTATACATTTTTTACTGGAAAATGATGCTATTTCACTGAAAAAGCATCAACGATTTTATATGCGATTAAAAAATTTAAAACATGGGGTAATTTATTTATTTATGGGAGGTCGGTAACTGGAGAATCATTCCCTTTCAATTTTCAATAGTCGACCACAGCGCTCGACTTCTGAAGTTAACTGCATTCACAATGAACGCTAAAAGTCGACCACGTGTTAACTATAATTTATCTTATTAAAATTTTGATAAAGTTTTTAAAAGAACTTATTTTAATTACGCATTATTCCTGTCATTATTAATTATTTACCGTTGTTGCATATTATATTTCAAAATCAATTTTAGTTTGTAATGCGCCCATAACCTATTTTGAATTTCATATTAAAAAAAGGTGTTCGACTTTTAGATTTAAGCGGTCAATTATTAAAACATTCGGTACGTTTGCTGGATATTCGCGGAGAGATTTGAGCTGAGAGCTTGGTGTTTTGAGGTTTTAAGATTCTGATGTTTGGGCTTTTGTTGCCGTATCTGTTACTGTTCCTTTTTTATTTAAAGAAGTTTTCCCGATTTTGAGGCAAAATCTGTTTCAGACTCAAATCAGGACGCTTCGCCTTCTTCAAAGGCTGCCATTTTAACATTTTTCATTTTTCTTGATGCATCTACTAACACCGATAGCCACATTCATATAGATTAAGAATCTCTTTTCCTTTTTATGTTTCGGATAACCCTTACAGTACTTTTCGTCAACGCCAGTACCACTCGATTATTTTTCAACGCTCTCTTTGTATCTGCCATATTTTTTTTTTCATTGTCACACCAAAATTCAGAACAATAGTTCAAGATACAGTGAAACAGCCTGCCAAACCTCAAATTAATTTGTTGAATCGTTTTTGTACAAAAAATTCACAAAGAATTACCTATTTCTCAGCCCAACAAGGCGCAATCCCCCCTTAAGCTTTCGAATATATGGACTCCCGAAGATTTGAACTCTCGAAAATTTGGACTCTCGAAGGTTTGAACTCTCAAGAGTTTGGGATATCAAAGATTTGGACTCCCGAAGATCTGATCTCTCGAGGGTTTGATCTCTCAATGGTTGGACTGCCGAGGATGTTGAACTCTCAAGAATTTGAATTCGGGAGTTTGGATTCTCGAATTGTGGACTCCCATGGATTTTGAATTCCCGAATGTTTGTCCACTCGAGAGTTTGAATCCCCCAAGGGTTTGGATTCTCAGGGTTTAAATTCGTCAAGGTTTATAATTTCAGGAGTTTGGGACTCTCGAGTACTGTGAATATTCTCGACAATGAAGACTTTTCTGAACAGATTCTATCTCCCGAATTATTCCACCAGTTGCAAGATCCACTAGGGTAAATCCGGGAGACGCGGTCGGGCCGGAGAGTTGGTCGAGTCGCTATATTTCAGAGTCAATACATAAAAATGCATTAAAGTGTAGACCAATTACTTCTCTAGAAGCCAAGTAGTTGAATGAATAGCGTCATTCCGCTTCCTTCTGTGTTTTTCTGGATTTTTTTTTAAAATATATAAAAGGTAATTTGCTATAAAAGGTAATTTGAGGTTACATTCAACCTCTTTTGTCAAACAACGGTGTATAGAATCTTATTTAAAATATACTTCCAAGTTTATTTTCGTTTAATGTTTGGGATAATAAGATAGCAGAGATATTGAGTGACAATGCAGCCAAAGTTTTTGGCCATATTAAAGGTGGGATGGTCGAGTTATGATTTTTTTATTATTTCTATTTATTTTTTTATTTTTTATTATTATTTTATTATTATTTTTGTTTATTTAGTTTATTTATTCACTTTTGTATTCAGTTGCCTTGGTAATCGCCAGTAGGTAGTTCACTTTTTCTTTGATGTGTTCTTTACTTGTTTAGCGTAAACAAATTAAATATCAATGAATCTGTTATAGTTGAGTTCACTCATAAATAATTTTGCTTTATCCTTTGTTAATTTTCCCTGAATATTTATGTGAGTGGTCTCTGCCAACGAAAAAAAAACATTTCTCCCGACACCTCGGGCGGGGTGGTCAGATATCATGACTTCAGTTTTCAACTCGATTTACAGTAAATATTGTCTTAAAGCAAATATCGACCAGTTTTTCTGAATAAGCATAAAATTCTGAACATATAGGTTTATGTTATATATCTATATTCTAGGGTGGTCCTTATATGTATGGAAAAAATTAAATTTTTTAAAAACTTCTGACCCTCTCAGAAGCTTCCAAATAGTTTAAAAGAATTTCGTCTAAAATTTTATTAAAATATATTAAGAATTAAAGGTCGCAATGAAATATTACTATTTTGGTATAAATTTAAAAAGAAAAAAAAATTTCTTTACAGCTTGTTGTAAATGGTTGGGGGACTGGAAAATTGGATGAGTTGTTATAGGTGCTAGGGCCAGTATCTAGTATGGTACCCGGTTTTACCTAGGTTAAAAACGGATCATATTTTAAATCATTATTTTTTTGTATTTTTCCTTCTATTAAACAAATTGGATATGTACTGTTATTTAAAAAAGTGTTTATTCTAATGAATCCCAATTGCAATTTGTTTTTTACTTAATAATGCCAAAGATATGAGATTTTATTCTTAACGTCCCGATTTTGCCCCGGTCTCCCCTACATGCGAAATATAAAGTCCTCGAGCGACCTTTATACAATCAGAATATACAAATAAAAAACACGGAGGTATTTTTTTTGTCAAATAGAAGATTATAAGAGGGTCAGACAATAAATATTTTAAAGTTGAAAAATAAGGACCACCCTACTATATTAGTTTTAATAGCCATTTTATATTAGGTCGACCGCGTCTCCCGGATTTACCCTATACATATATGGATGTGGAGCATAGATATGCAGATGGAGAATATCACACTAAGATCTCTGAACGGAATGTTAATGGGTCCTAATGAAAATAAGATACACGATACAGAGCATAATGTATATTCATCACTTCTCAGACTCATAAAGTGCATCTCTGTATCTTCAGTCTTAGACCGTGCATATCTAATTGAACATTTATTAGAATATATCACGCCCTAGAGAAAAGCCTTAATGAGAAATTATAGCAAACGAAGAAAGTAGTTCAGGCACGTCTCTAAATTTCAACACGTGGAACTGTCTTTACTATTTGTTCTCTAAAAACAATTCTTTACATAACTACATCTTCTGTTCACCCAAAAGGTGACACAGTAATTACTACTTTAACACACTCTTCCAATCAATAACAAATTTCCAACCACTTTAATTCCTCCAAACAATTAACCTCAACATCGCCCTCCAAACCAACAAAACAACCCCTAACGAACAAGCTTTACCAAAAGAGAAACGACTTTAATACCCACCAAAGACCCCAATTGAAACAACTCACCCCGTTCCACCTTCGCGTCTACCCTCCCCAGCATCCACTCACCCAATTCAACAAACCAACCTTCATCAAAACAGAAATGAAACCACTTCCCTCAAAAGACACCATTTGAAATAAACTCACCCCTTTCCACCCCCCATATACACTAGGGTGTTTCATATTATAGGGTTAAAATTAAAATAATATTTTTTATTTTACTTTGCGCATGTCCTGGTTCCTATTAATATAAAAAAAAATATCTGAAAAATTTTAGGAAGATTGAGTAATATTTAGAGGTTGCACACTTTGCACACTAAACAATATGTAGTAGGCTAAGGAAACACGGTTTCCAATGATAATTATTTTTATTCTCAAGTCCATAAAACAGAAACTAAACTTCAAAGAAGACATGCACTTAGATAAATTTATATTTTATTACTACTATTATTGTTCACACCTATAAAAATTCTGTACCTCATTATTTTAGCCACATTTTTAAAACCTGAAAAAGCGAAAATATGTAGTAACCGACGACCGGGGGGCGGTAGTAACAGGGGGGCAAATGTAACACATACAAATTGTGTTGAATCTCAAAACGTATAATGAATATTAACACCAATTTTAGATATACATATCATAAACAATGACATTTAGGCCTACCTTAGTGATAAAACTGTGCAACCCCTAAATATTATTAAATTTGTCTAAAATTTGGCATACACTAACCCAACACTAACCCAACACTTACAAGGAGAGTATTTTAGGTGTCCGCCTCCGATCATTTTGATTTTTGGATATGTTATAGAGGACCGAAAAATAAGAAATACGTGTTTTTTATTTTTCCCCGTTTTCATATTTGGGGGGTGAAAACTGCGTTCAAAGTTAGGGTTGAAAAATCATTTCTGTGAAAAAAATGGACTTTTTGAAAATCTGGTGAGTCAGTCATATTTCGCATTCAAAGACACAAAATTCGTCCATTGACACTATTCCCCTATCTCTAATAGTTCTCGAGGTATTCCACAAAAATGATTTTTCAACCCTAACTTTGAACGCAGTTTTCACCCCCCCAAATATGAAAACGGGGAAAAATAAAAAAACACGTATTTCTTATTTTTCGGCCCTCTATAACATATCCAAAAATCGAAATGATCGGAGGCGGACACCTAAAATACTCTCCTTGTTAGATGAATAGAATCAAGGGGGCAGGCAAAGTTATATGAAAATAGCACCTTCGGAAAATTGAAACACCCTAATATACACTCCTCCAGAACTTACCCCAATATCACTCCCCCCCCCCCCCTCCGCAAATCCAGCAAAACAACCACCAACCAACAACCTCCACGACTTCACTGCCCTCGAAAGACCCCAGCCATCCCATGGCCTCTTCAGCGTGCGTCGAAACGGGGTCGAACGGTCGCGGTTGCACGAGGAGTCGCCGGGCTGCGCCGCTCCTCGTGCGTCAGGTATTAATTTCTAACGAGTTTCCAATGAGCTTCACGATCTACATAGCCCGCGCCGCCTACTTCCCCAGCGCGGGAAGGTGCCACGCTTTCCAGCCGAAACGGACCAGCCGCCCAGAGTGTTCCCCCCGCGAGAAATCGATCTCCCTCGGGCGGCGATAACGACTCTCCCTTTCACTGTCGTGGAAAGCCAGCTTAAGTAGCCGCACGCGTGGCAATTCACCTATCCAGTTTGGGGCGTTCCCTCGATCGGCCGGCGCCGGTCCGTCCAGCTGGCGTAACTTTCACCGCGCGAGTAGGCATTTCCTTCGTTGGCCCCCTCGTTTCGCTAACATCGCGCCTCGGTCCCGTTCGATTATCAGCGCGGCTCCCGCGAGTAACGCAGGCGAGATAGCTGAGAGCAGTCGAAAAGGAGGTCGAGACCACCTTTCTCTCGTTTGGAGAAGAGAAGCTGGCTCGGCGAAGGCGCGGTCGCTCCTTCGATCTCAACACCGTTTCCAGCAGATGAGGATCGTTCGCTGTAGACTTGTATAGTGTGTCGATTGTGGGGACGGGGGGGGGGGGGGGGGGTGATAGTTTGTAGAGAGGCAGAGATGAAGGTGAATTGTTGGTCGGAGGGAATGTGGATTTTTGATGAAATGATACAAAAGGGGGTGGGGTATCCGAGGAGGAAACCCTGGAATATTTCTAGAATTTACACCTAATCTACAAATCATATTGCAAATTTTTCGTTTTTGTATAATTTTTTATAATTATCAAACGTTAGTATACCTATCTACATTTATAATTTAATAAACTAATTATCTCCGATAATTAATCTACGAAACACTTTTTAAGTTTTTCATTTTCCTACCATTTTTTTTTTTTAATTATCAATCATTAGTGTACGTTTCTAATTTAAGAAACTATTCCCCTACAATAATTTTATTAATCCACAAACTACATATCAAAATTTTCATTTCCCTTTAATTTTATTTTTAATTATATCAATCATTGGTGTACAATTCTATTTGAACAAACTATTTCCCTCCAATAATTTTATTGATCCACAAACTACATTTCAAAATTTTCATTTCTCTATAATTTTTTTTTAATTGTCAATCATTAGTGTATGTTTCTAATTTAAGAAACTATTCCCCTCCAATAATTTTATTAATCTACAAACTACATTCAATAAATTTAATTTCTCTGTAATTTGTTTTAATTATCAATCATTAGTGTATATTTCTAATTTAATGAACTAATAATAAATTGCTACAGACTTGAAATGATTGAGTGTTCAAGGAGGGGACCCTTGAATTTTCCTGAATGTTTGGTAGATACGAAAGTTTCGGCAAATTATTGACCGAAACGTGCTTCATACCTATCAAGATAAGAGACTCTTATGTGAGTGAAAGAGGGCTCGAACTTTTAGCAATGTTGACATTCGAATAACCGTCTGGCCGGGGATCTCGCGGCAAAACGAGGACACAGGATCGCAATTGGAGTTCTAGAGAAAGCTCATTTCGTGCTGAAAATTACAAGTTTGAACGGTTCTGGAGCCTTGCTCTTCGCCTCTCGTTAGCAAATGGTGCATCGTGAACCCGTTCAAGTGTGCATAATTGCACGAAGAGTCCACGCTTAAGGACATTCGATGACCGTTTCGTTCCAGGCCATTAAATTCGTCCTAACCAGTGGAGTAGGTACATTTAAAAAATACCCCTAATTAAAATCCCCTTCGAATCCCATAAAGAAAAATCACCCACCATCACTTCCCTGTTCCTCCCACTGTGCCCTGAACAATCGCCAATAAACCATAATTAATTACACAGCTACGTAACCGCACGTAAATTTCTATACTTTACGTAATTCGATCATATTTCCACCGTTTCCATGGGAGATTTCATTCATCGAAGAGAACAATGATGCGATGCTTCGCAGCCGCCCCGTCTGCGCCTGCGTAATAGGTACCCTAACAGGAAGTATCAGCTGCGGAGGAAAGGATCGATCTATCACCATAAATCAGCAGCAAACCAACAATTCCGTCTTTACCATCACTGTTACTTCCCAATTCACCGTCGAAGTCCCAGGCTTCCTTTTTTTTTACCTTTCCTCTCGTTATTACAACCCCTCCCATCTGATATTCGCTCTCTCCTTTCTATTTCCTCTAAGCGTGCCGTTGCCTTTTATATATGCACAAACCAGCTGTGATTTGAACTGGAATTAGTCCTAGATAGCCATAATCTTTTTCATTAATTCAGTCTATATCTAGAAATAGCTGTAACTAATTATAAGTTTGTTATAGATTCAGGTAGTTTTTAAACGATTTTATTCGGCTTCGATCCTCTGTTTGTTTGTTTGTATGGTTCAAATCTGGCAACTCAAATTTAACCCACTTCCAACTATCCAATTGTCTTGAAACTTTTGATGACAATACAATATTTTTAAAAAAAATTAACCCCGAGCAGGTGGAAAAATTACCCAGTCATCAATAAATGTAACCCATAACCACAAATCCAAACGACTTGAAATCAGCTACTCGCGTTCTTTACGAAAACGACAGAAAGCCACTGCGTTCTGGTCGCTAGTCGCATCGCGATTTGAAATTAAATAAAATAATTATATAAAATAGAAAAGCGTTTAAAAATTCACAAACACTAAAAACTAGAAAATAAAAAAATATATAATAAAAAATTTTATGTTAAACGATTTTATTAAAAATGCACTAAGAACTAAAAAATAATTCTTTTCTTGTACTGCAATTTCGATGGTGTTTTTTCACTTTAAATAAAATCGTGGAGCTGTATTAAGTTGATTCATATTCTGTTATGAAAAATCCTGCTCCGCAATTTTATTTAAAATGAAAAAACACCATTGAACTTGCAGTACAAGAAAATAATTATTTTTTATTTTTTAGTTCATTTTTAATAAAATCGTTTAACATAAATTTTTTTTTTATATATTTTTTATTATTACAAGCTTTTATTTAGCTTCACTTGTGAGTTTGTTTGTTCGTTAGTTAGTTTGTGAGGATGAAATTTTGTCTGCTAATTTTGACCCACTTCTACATGTCCGATCGACTTGAAATTTTGCACGCATACGTAGTTCCGATGACAATACAATATTTTCATGTCTCCAACCTGATTATGGAATCAGGAAAGCAGGTAACGGGTTATCCTCTCGCTAGAGTCTTCAAAGGCAGTGCCGCCGATAAGCCGTGCCTTGATGGGTTTCGAGGACTTCGACCCTCGAGACCAGGGGGACGTAGAATGTTAATTGTCCCCCTAAGAAGTGACAAATCGAAAATTCTACATTTCTCATCGGAGCTTGGCGAAAGTGGTGTGAATCGATTCCTTATGTTTTCCAGATGAAAATGGTCCAAAAATGACAAAAATCGGATCGTAATATTAAGGAATCTTCATAATAAATTGATTTCCATAATTTCGTTAAAAGTAGTTCGATTCACATGACATTTGATATGATTTTCATCGGAAAAACATGAGAAGTCCATTTCGATACGAAAATCCATTTTCGATAAGGAGTCTCCACTTCCATATCAATATGATAAAGTATGAAGAATTATTTTATTTCTGAGACAGGAATGAATCCTCGGTCGACCGCAGCGATTCGAGGGTGAAATATTCATTTCAGCGTATTAAGAATTTCGATATTTTGCATTCTTCATCGTGTCGATATGGAAATGACACCAATAGATTCTTGGCGTTCTCCCGATTAAAATTATACCAAATGTCATGCAAATCGGACTACTTTTACATAAGGAATACAAAATGCTTGTGTAATTAAAATTCTGGAAGACTAAAAAGCATAAAATAAATTTAAAAAAAAAAAATTTAAAACAAGCTTTTATTAAAATGTACTAAAAAAAGAAAAATAATTTAGGTACCGGCCTAAATGACAGCCTTAAAAGAATTCCCCCATATGACCAAAAATAAAAGCCTGGGGCGTAAATATTAAAATGCCCTTTTTATATAAAATATTTATAATGCTTTACGTAGTTTGATAGATTAGTTTTCACATTCTGCCAGAGATCAGTCCAATTCCTCAATAAAATATGAATACATATAAAGACAGTAATACCATTTATATAAAAACGGCATTTCAATATTCTTTTTCATACCCCAGGCTTTTATTTTTAGTCATATGAGGGAATTCTTTTAAGGCAGTCATTTAGGCCGGTACCAAAATTATTTTTCTTTTTTTAGTACATTTTAATAAAACCGTGTTTTTAAAAAAAAAAACTATTTTAATTTATTTATTATTAAGATCAGGTATAGGGTGAGCACTAAAATGTATCGGTTATGCGCTGAATTAGTACCTAAACATATGTAGGAAGACATACTGTAATTGCAGCGTCGTGTGATCAACAATTACAGAAAGGGAAGACACTTTATCGCGGGTTCGAGTCCTGTTTTTTCGTGGCTCCCGATAAACATAGGAATTACGAAACCTATTCCTAAATACATTCTTCCCTAAACAATACTGCCCCTAGTATATACAGCAACACCCTTCAGCCGCAACTTCGACACCTCGAGGGACCTTTCACAACCCCTACTCGACACATTTGACGAAGAAGGTGACTGCGTACTCGAGTACCACCGAAAGACCTGGGCCTCTCTGTTCAGATCTGGATGAGCGGAGCGCCGAAAGACGAAGAAGATCCAGGAAAAGCGAGAATCTCTTGGTCGAAATGCATCCCTAACGATGGAGGCGTACCGCGGGGTAGCACCGGGACAAAAATGGCGGAAGGAGGAGCTCCAGAGGCTGTTAACCTCATTTCTAGGTGGAGACGAGATGAGGGACTGGGGCCAAAGGGGTCGTGTAAAAGAGAAAACAGAAGGGGTTGCTCGCTAAACGCGACGCGCTGGAATGGTTCCAAAGGACCGAGGCGATATAATGCGATATGGATTCGATCCTCCAGTCGATCAGACGCGAAGCGACACGTGGATGCTGGAATGGCGGGCTGGCAGGTAACACGAGCGAGGAAACGACACGCGAAAATGCCACATTGACGGCCTTCGACGGTTCACGCTCTACTTCTGCCTTCTGAAACTGTTCTCCAGCCACTCGCCAACTTTCGTTTCGCCTGTCGAGGGGGGTTGGAATTCGTGGCCTGGAGAAACGTCGCGATATGGACGCTGATTAGCTGGATTGGTGGATTTGGTGGGCGGCAGTGTAAGTCTATTCATCATCTGCAGGGGCAATAGAAATCTGTGAGGGACTGGCGGACGTTGTACTTGGAGTAAGGATACCTAAATCTTGGCCCAACATTCCGTACATTTCAAAGTTTAATATTGAGATATATTATATTAAGTTGAGGACACTACAAATTGTAAATATACAGAGTAATTTAGACGAGTTGGTTATTAATTTTTATTTGGTATAGTTAGAATCTAGCAAATTATATAATAACTTTGTGAAAGGCGTTTTGCTTTCTGGAGAGTTCGAATTGAAGTTGCAGAAGTAGAAGGGATAGGAAAGTATAACCCTGAGAAGTTTAGAACTCGTACTGCATGAACTCCAATATCCATACAGCACACTTCGTGGCGGCAACGTTGCAGGATCGTTGCAGTAACCTTGCAGTGTTGCATGGTTGCAGCGGAATGCCGATGTAACGTTGCTGCGACGTTGCCGTGCAACATTGCACGGGGCGGACATATAATTATTGCTGCATAGTTGCTTCCCAGAACAATGTTGCGTTGCAATATAGCACGGCAACGTTCCTGCAATATTTCTGCAACGTTACGGCAACATTTGGCAACGTTTCCACAATGTTGATGCAACGTTGCGCCAGTATTGTGGCAACGTTCCTTCAATGTTGCCGCAACTTTCCTATAATGTTGCTGCAATGATCCTGCAATGTTGCGCAACGTTGGTTAACCTAAAATATTTCCGTTGTTTTTAATTATACGAGAAAATGTCTAAGGAAAAAAATATTTGCTTCAGGGAGACAATTATTCTGACGATGATTTTTGTTCTCAAGATTATATTTCCCGAAATTTCAAGATCATCAGTGGTTTTTTTAATGGGATAACGTATTTTCATTACTGTAACATTATAGCCAATAAAAATACAAATTCAATTATGTATAATATGTTATCCTTTTTGTCTAGCAATCATGTTTTTCCTGAGATATTTTCTCGTATCATTAAAAACAACGGAGATATTTTAAGCTTAAATGTTATGTGACTCACCCTATATATTTTAATGTGTAGAATGACACAGGGTGGAAGTTTTAGCACATACCTATAGTGTTACAAAACCCTGAGGGAGTTTGTCAAAATGAGCCTTCGTTTTTGAATAATTTAAGTTTAAAGTTTTGCACGGTAGGAGTATAAGTTCGAATACGTTATCAGTCTTAACAATCAGTGGTTGTAGCTGCGGCGGTAAAGTGTTCGCCTACGGTGCTACAGGTCGCCGGTTCGAATCCCGTTGGGGGAAAAAAAATTTCTGTGAGAAAAAGTAAAACACAGGCTTTTTACTTCTATGATTCTTTGCACACATTCCGAATCGTTGCAGGAGGCGGACATATAGCAATATTGCTGCAACGTTGCAGTGCAACATTATTTCAATCTTGCACTGCAACGATCCTGTAACTTTGCTGCAATGAGAGTGTGCTGTATGGGTAGCGTTCTTATTACACGATGTATAACTAAAGTAGTGAATCATTGAAAAAGGGTTTACCAAGTCTTCTATAATTCACAGAATTGGAAGAAATAGTAATGAATGTAAAATCATAGTACGGAATGTAATCTTGAAAAGCTTTCTCTGAATTTTTCCACAAACACATATGTAATCTGTCGACTTGAGATACAGAAACGACAAGCTACTTGAAATTTATTACATAATTCAACAAGAGCACGTCCAGCCCCATATATTTAGATACTAACATCAGCCTGCGACCTACGTTTTAAATGACTACCACAATGCAATTTCTCTTTCCTTATACAACCTGCAATTCATGAGTAACAGGCTTACATATAATACAACCATTATTACAATACACCGCGGCATTCCCATCGCACGAGGCTATCTGCAATTATCAATAAATTACATAACAATAGATCCACTTGATATACGATACTGTTATTGCTGCTACTATGACAGTGATTAGCAAGTTCGAGTTGAACACCAAGGTAAGGCTTTCACGTTGATCAAGGATTTACGATTCCACTGCGCAGTCTTTGACTATTATCTTCTCGCGAAGAAGAATCGTCAGGAAAATTACAATCGAAACGATCGAACTTCCTTTCTCACGTTCCTCTCTCGCCACCGAACGGACCCGATTCCCGTGTCCTCGTCGGGGAACGACGAATGTATGCGTCGTCCGTTCCACTTAACGCGACCACCGACTGGACTTTCTTCGCCTGGTGACCTCCTCTTTATGTACATACTTTCGCCTTCAAACTTTTCGACTACCGGCTTGGACCACCTGGGGTCTCAGGCGCTTTCGAACGGGAGTGTGGTGTTGGTGAGAAGATGCTAGGTATTTTGTTTTTGTAGGAGGCTGGGAGGGTGGGAGAGAGGGGTGAGTAATTGTGGGGGGTTGTAGAGCTTTTTGGGGGTTTGTGGAGGAGTTTTATGGGTTCCTAGAGTTCTGAGGGTTTTTAGAGGAGTTCTGTGAGTTTCTAGAGCAAGTTCGAGGGCTTCCAGGGGAGTTCTGAGGGCTTGTAGAGGAGTTCTGTGAGTTTCTAGAGCAAGTTCGAGGGCTTCCAGGGAAGTTCTGAAGGGTTGGAAAGGAGTTTTGCGAGTTCATAGAGGGGATTTTAAGGTTTGCAGAGGAATTTTGAGGGATTCCAGAGAATTTTCGAGGGTTTACCATAGCAATTTCGAAGGTTCATAGAGGAATTTTGAGGGGTTCCAAAGAAGGTACGAAGGGTTTTAGAGGAGTTTTGAAGGTTTCTAGCGGAGTTTTGAGAGTTTCTAGAGGTGTTTCGAAGGTTTCTAGAGGAGTTTTGAAGATTCCAAATTACTTTCGAGGGCTTCCCAGAACAATAAAATTTCTAGGGTCCTCAGAGGAGAGTCTAGGGTACCCAACACAATATTAAAGGTTCACAAAGAAATTTCAAGAGTTCTTACAGCCCTTCTGAAGATCCACAAAAGAGCTTTCAAAATTTCCAATTTACTGAACTCCTAAACATATTAGAGAGCACAATAGAATACCACTGATGCTCTATCAATTTTGCTAAGTAAGTCCTAACACCTTCGACCACAAAATCTTCTATCGCGACAACATAGAGAAGTCTCTTAAAGCATACCCGCCCTAAATCGATTTCCCTCAAAATCTGGAAACCCCTCTCTATACCTTCCTTTCATCACTAATCGGAAACTCACTCGTGAATACTCCTTGTATGCTAAGGAAACAGATTCACAATGGAGTGTTCCCACCACCATTCACACGCAGACAAGTACCTAATTCCCGAAATTTGACGGTATTATTATGGCATTTCCAGGCTCGGCTCGAGACTTTTTTGCGCTCTAGGCAAACTTGCAAAACTGTGCCCTTTATTTATAACACATTTATTTGACCTTTTTGATGACTTTGCTCTGAATTTTTATTCGTAGCTTAAAAAATTTATAGTACAACTAGTAATATTTCATTTAAAATTTTCTCTAAAAAAATGCCCACAATGAAAAGCTTCTTGATCCCTTATAATGCTATAAACCCACTTTTCAGTCTGGAGCAGTATGTCATCTTTTCTTATCTTTACCGGACCTCAGTGCTATTCTCATCCAAAGTAAACAATTATTATGAAAAAAATCATGGGACAATTTCAAGGTCTCTAGAATATATTCCAATAATTTTTTTATTGAAATTTCATCACAGTTTCCGTAAAATAATTCTAGATCACCACATGTGGAGAAAAAACGAAAGAAATCTTTAAAAAATTGTAACTTTTACAAACTTCAATATTAGAAGCTAAAAATCTACAGAGTTGATGCTTGGATATAATAATTTCAGAGAAAAAATATTTTGTAAGTCGACTTTGAAAAAAATGTATTTATTTTGCATTGAGAAGGTTCAGAGAGTCAACGAAGGGTTAAGAATCAAGTGTGTTGAAATGGTTTTTTCATTTCAATTTTTTATGAGAGGAGAGACACGACAACCGTTAAATCTACGCGATGTACCACCTTGCACCGATTGGGAAGAAACTGCAGTCCATTCGGTATACATATAGAGTTGGTATTTACGTGAGGTTGGGGCGACAAATTATTTTAACCCAGGGTGCTCAAATTTGTTAAAAGAGCCCTGCTTAGGTTAAGTTGAAAAACAATCTCTGACTGAACTTCGCCTTTGCTTCTGTCCTTGTTTTCTTTCATTCTTGCTTATCTGCTTGTGTTGTGCAATAAAGACGTTCAACTCTCGTACAACGAATGCAGGGTCATTTTGATCCAACTCTGACAAAGTCTATCACGATGTTATATCTGTGTTGGCAATGTCAAAATATAGTGTATAATGCCTAAATTGCAGTAACATTATTTGTAAAAATCATGCAGTAGATACACTTATTTTATGTACCAAATGTACAGAAATACTTTTTTTTATGTATTTCATTATTAATAAATTTTAGTTAATTTGAGAAATTTTAATTATTTAATTAATTTTATATTGAATTTTTTCGTGAAACCGGTGTACCATAGAAATGTTGCTATGGGTCTAACTGACCCTGCATTCGTCTCACGCGACCATATCCACCATTCGTCTTCCGAAGGTTATATAATAATAATAATAAAATACCATTTCGCGCCCCGTGTCAACTAGCCCCAGGCAGCTGCCTAATTTTACCCATAGGAACGAGCAGTGGCGGATTTAACGGGGCGGCCGATGAGCAGTTGCCACCTGGGCCCCGGCTCGGAAGGCCCCGCCAGGGCCCTATCCTTAAAAAAATTATGATTTTATCCAAACTGTATTTTTTTTCCTGTATCATTACACTGAGCCCGTTTTCAGTGAACTAACGCTTTAGTTTCTTGAAAAATGGGCCCCTCTGCTCAGAAGGCCCCGTCCTAGGGGCCTATTTTCAAAAGTAAATTATGATTTCATCCAAGCACTTTTTTTTCTATACTTTTCTGTAGATTTATCACCTTTTAGTAAACTACCTCTTCATTTTCCCGAAAAAATGGGCCCCTCAACGTTTGCCACCTGGGCCTTTTTCCTTAAATCCGCCACTGGGAACGAGCCAGGGCTGGGTATTCCAATGAATACCATCTCCACGAGCCATTACCCTCTACAATCTACCCACATCCCACCACTACCAAACAATCCTAATGCCAAGAAACTACCCAAACTTGCTCCAATTCCACGCAAGCTCGAAGATGCCCCGAAATCCACAAGCCAACTGCACAAAATGGCACTATTTAGTGCCATTAACGACCCCTCTCCTAATTTCAGCAAAAAGATGCACAAAGCATCACTAACTCAGTAACCGGTTGAAACCGTGCGATTCGCTGTTTCCCCCTCCTACCGCAACCTCTCAGACGAAACTAATCACAAGCCTTCCCAGAAGCTGCCCAACGTATGGGTTGCATTCCAACAAGGAGAAAGGAAGTCGAATTACCTTCAAACGTTCCCTAAATAAGCATTAAGGTACTCGTCGCTGAAGCAACGCCACGAGGAGTCAGAAACGGCTGGAGGAGCCTCGCATCGCCATTTAGGTCCTCCCATAGTCGCTGGCCAAAGCCAGTCACCCTAATGAAGGAATGGAAAGATTTTCACGTCGATCCGCGGATCGGTTGCGTCAGCCGTGTTTACGTTGCCTCGCTGCCCTAACCATTTACAGGTTGGACCGTGATGGACGCTTTCCACGGGCCAGCAACACGGATATTGTAATAAGAATTCGCTTGCGCAACCGCGGATCGCGTATACACGATCGCGTAATTACGAGTCCAACGTCGACGAAATTCTAACAAAGGAGGGAACCGCGAAAAAGGATTCCTGCGGTGCGCGAAATCGCGGCCGCGGATCTTCATTGTCTATTAAGCTCGTTCCTGCCGCGATGCCAAGATAGATTCAATCTCGCGCCGGTGATTTTCCTTTCTTTCCGTCTATCCAGCTCGCCGCTAAACAAGAGGATCCGAGACTCCTGGTTGCCTGACGGGAGGGGGTGGCGCGGGGCACGCTGGACTCTCTGGATAATCCGATGTAATGGGGGAAATTCGAATTATAGGGAACTTGGGTTTGGGAAGAAGATTGACCAAGATGTGGGGGGGGGGGGGGGGGGGGGGTTAAATGAAGATATACATTGTGGATAGTAGAGTAGATTTTAAATATAGAATGGGGTAGACAGCGTGAAAGATGGTGAGTGTGAGTAAAAGTAGGTGATGAAGGAGTGAAATAGATACCGTTAAGGAACTAGTTCTTGATCAGGCACTAATTTTTTTTCAGTTCATGAAATAAATCGTTCTTTTAAGTTTATGTCAATAAATAATTGTTTGAAATGATTACTAACATAAAAATTGATAATTGAAAAATATGTGTGTTGTCTGTGAAAGCAGTTAATATTGTTAGTTTTTGTGAAAATAAATGTGTAAGGTAGCCCACTTGAAGGAAGCCCCTGTTGAACGACATCTCTTACTGTTCGAAGTAAGAGATCACTAACCATACAGCACACTACGTTGCAGAAATGTTGCAGAAAGGTTGCAGTTACGTTGCGGTGCAACATTGTAACATTGCAAATAATATTTCTGAGATGTTGCAGAAATCTTCCTATGTACGCCACTGTGCAACATTGCATGAAATATTTCTGCAGTGTTTCCGAGATGTTATAGGCAATTCTCCCGCAACGTTTCGGAGATTTTGCAGCAACTTTCTCGCAACGTTTCGGAAATTTTACGGCAACTTTCTCGCAACGTTTCTGAGATTTTATAGCAATTGTCCCGCAACGTTTCGGAGATTTTACAGCAACTTTCTCGCAACGTTTCGGAGATTTTACATGAGGCCCACCTTATATCGCACGGAATACGTCAACGCGTATTTTTGAGATCTAATTCTTTCAGTTATAAACGGGACAAGTCCCATAGTTTACATAAAGCATACAATCAATTGAGCTTACATCGTCTGCTACTTATTGCACTAAATTATCATAAATTATATTATGTTACATAAAGCGTAACCTAATATACACTGTATATTGGGTATACTATGATATTATACTAAATCTATATACTAAATCGATATTATAACAGTTTTTGAGCCCTGGTTACTGCGGGACCTTTGTTGTAAAATCTCCGAAAAGTTGCGTGAACATTGCTGTAAAATCTCCGAAACGTTGCGAGACAATTGCTGTAAAATCTCCGAAACGTTGCGAGAAAGTTGCTGTATAATCTCCGAAACGTTGCGGGACAATTGCTATAAAATCTCAGAAACGTTGCGAGGAAGTTGCTGTAAAATCTCCGAAACGTTGCGTGACCATTGCCGAAACGTTGCAAGAGTAACATTGCTGAAAAGTTGCAGGAATCTTCCTATGTCCGCCCCTGTGCAACATTGCACCGCAACGTAACTGCAACCTTTCTGCAACCTTTCTGCAACGGAGTGTGCTGTATGGGTATCGACGCCACAGTCGATTTCTTAGCTAGATGTTGCGGTATTAAAAGTTATTTTCATACATTCTGTTTACAATAGTTTACTTTACAATGTAGCGCAAGAATTTTAGTATTTTATGTATCATTTTGCTTTAAAAGTCAGTGACTATTATTTAGTTCCAATTTTTTCTTGTGGAACTAACTTTTCATCACCTGAATAAAAAATAGGTTGGGACATTATAAAATTACAGAAAAATTAAATTTAGATGGTATAATACTAAAAATAAGTTTATTTGGTAGTTTCTTTTTAATTAGTATTAGTATCTGATCAAATATTAGTTCCTTACCTGGTAGGAAATTAGTTCCCATGTATTTCAAATGATCATAAACTAATTCCTCACCTGATCAAAAAATTAGTTCCCATGTATTTTAGATGATCAAAAACTAGTTCCTGACACTGATAAAAAATTAGTTCCCATGTATTTTAGTTGATCAAAAACTAATTCCTAGTCACCTTGTTATTCCGTACCTTATAAATAATTAAATTATACTTCTTTTCAACTGTTTATAATTTTTCCTTAAAGTTTAAACATTAATTCATCTTTTATTATAAAAAATTTGTGGTTTAAAGTTTTATTAGGTTAAAAATAAATATTAAAGCGGGTAGCTCTTTAAACTGATCAGAAACTAGTTCCTTAACTGTATATGGAAAAATAGGTAGGGGAGAGCGGGGCAAATTGATACAGGGGGCAGGTTGATACAGACGAATTATCTCGACACTGTATATATGTAGCTCCTTGCGTGCGAGATATGTGAAGCTTCTTGTTCAATTCTTTACTACGATCTAGCGTACGTCTGTGTACCTTAACGTTAGCAATCCATTTTTAACTGTTTTCGTTTCTACAGAGAAAAAGTAAATAGTTGTGTTCACTTTCCAATCCGTCTTGAGACGGGATGGAGAATTTTATCACTCAAATTAATTGGGCATCGCATTGAGTCCTTTGAAGGTAAGGTAATTAAGTTTTGTTATTTTGTTTATATGCTCTACATTTTTTTATGGAGATGTTTGCACATAATGACTTCCTGTGGGGTAATTTGATACGTTTTCTCTGAGGCATGTTGATACAGTGTATCAATTTTCGCGGACTACTTTTAATTGGATTTTTCCTTTTATTTCTAGGGAAATGATACGAAATTATGTGAGAAAAACGAATCGCGGCAAAATACTGGAAAATATTTTTCAAAAAGCGTGTGTCGGTGTAGAAAATGAGTCAATGGCGTTACGTCAAAGCGCGAGAATATACGGAATAGATAAAATAGCTTTATTAAGATACATTAATAAAAAGAAGCAAGCACCTCATGTTAAAGAGGGATATTCCTGACATCCATCCTTTACTCATTAAACGGATATTTTACAGATGTATCAACATGCCCCAGAGCAGGCATTTTACCTTCGTCCAAATAACATTTTTTCATTCATTTTGTATGTATTTTTTCAACTTTTCATTTACAATATATTAAAGAGGAAGGACCAAAGTATAGTTTAGCATATTTGTTATTAAGTAATTAATTCAAACAAAAATATAAAAAAATGAAAACTGAAAAACGTATCAACTTGCCCCGGTCTCCCCTATGTACAAGTTTAGCAAGATGGTGCAAAGGAATAAGGATAGAACAGAAAAATTATAGTACTTAGTAGATATAATTTTAGTTGAGGATGTTAAAATTGGTTAGGAAATTGTAATCCATGGAGCCACGATAAAACATTGTTTCTATAAAAGCATGTGGCAAGGATTCTTGGGGATAATTGGAGGGTTCAGAAGCCAATCACTGTAAATCCAACTTTCCCTGAAAATGAGTTAGATCCGCAGTTCAAAAACCTCTTTATCGTTAAAACTTTCAGTTGATAAATCAATTAAGGGGTCTTTCCACTGTGACTCCCTGATAAACTCCCGCTGTTTGGAACTTTTTTTTGTCATAAAAAGGATGTGTTTATTAAATTGAGGTTTTTTCTATTTATTAATACGTGCTTTGAGAAGACAAAATTATTTTTTTCATATTTTTTTAATGCCTGCTTGCGCCGAAATAAGTGGGTGTAATATGCGCTGTAAAATAAAAATCGCCTCGACTGCGTGGTCGATTTTGGAGGAACCGTGTGTCTGAAAGCAAAAAACCAAAAAGGTTTGTAATCAGTATGACTGTCGCTATGTCAGGGACTAAGATTAATTAGATTGATGAGGAATTAACAAAATGGCAGCCGTCCAAAGTTGAACTATCGAAACTTGATAAATTTTTTAATCATTCTGCGACACAAAATATGAGAGAAAAAACAACGAAAATATATGATTCTAGTTCGGACCATAGCAACAGTCATACTGATTACAAACCTCCCCGATTCCACCGTTCTAGATACATGGTTACTTCAAAATCGACCACGCAGTCGAGGCGTCTTTTTTTTTTACAACGCATATTACGCCCCTTATTTTGGGGCAAGGAAGCATAAAAAAAATGTGAAAAAAAAATTGTTGTATTCTCAAAACAGATATTAATAAATAGAAAAAACTTCAATTCAGTAAACACATTCCTTTTGTGGCAAAAAAAAGTTCAAAACAGCGGTACTTTATCAGGGCGTCACAGTGGCAAAATCTTGGCAAATACTTATATTGACCACGGATTTTTTTTTTAGAAAAACAGGTTTAAGGGACATGCAATGAAGAAAAGTATTATTTTTGACAAATTTATGAAGTTAATACAACTGTAATTTTTATGCAGCCTAACGAAGCAGTCAAGAACTATTTGTTGAATATAAAATCTCCAATTTCACAAAAAGTGGACATACAATATTTGTGCACGAAGCCATCGATATGTAAGGAGAAGAAAGTAAAAAGATCAATGTCAAGAATCTCTTTTCTGTCACCTTATACTTCCTCCATTTATATTTCCGCAGTAGGACGTAATTACGGTCATTTCCTCGCACGAGTCACCGAGCCGAGACTTCGTCCTTTAAGGATGTGTCACACAATGCCCATCGCCGCAAGGCAATTAACGAAGAATAAAGAATCCTTCCTGGTTTTCGTGTAAATAACCAACGAACACGGAACCCAGAAGCAGAAATCCCGAGGCTTCTTTTCCCCTCTTCATTGTCTGTCCCTTAGACAGTCTTCTCCTCTTTCGGGAAGGTATCAACCCCTCGGGAGTCTTTCCGGGACAAAAGATCGCGCCCCGTCTCGAGGATCTCTTTCCTCTCAACTCGTCTTTCGCAGATTTCCACTGTTTAATCTTATTTAAACAAGCTGTCTTCTTCTTGGCCGCCTCAAGTGTCGTGCGAATTATGCATTAACTGTGATCGCCCGTTGTTACACCACAGTCAGCGGAATTTAGAAAATTTGTACGATAAATTGGAGTAATATATTGATTTTTAAATTAATTGTAAGTTTAAAAAAAATTAGAAGAGCCTCGAGAAAAGAAGATTACATTTTCGACTGAAAAAGAAGATCGACTACCAGTTGGGATATTTAAAATAATCAACTCTGGGGACACCTGAGGTCTGAAAATTCGTCGAGAGACAAAAAGCGTTAGCAAAGCTTGAAAATGATTAAATATTAAAAATATCAAGCACTGATCACAGGAATGGATTTAAATCCCAGAAAACCAGTACCCATAAATAATTTTGTAAGTCGTCTAAAAAGAAGAATACAGACTTTAAAAGCATCCATGAAGGTATTCTAAAGATAGTTGAATATATTGCCAAATTATGAACATTAATTTTTCGAAAAATAAAAGTTTCGATATTCATGTCCATGGCGAACGATCGTTCGTTTGGAAGAAGAAAGAGCGTGAAAAGTTTCACCCACTTGCGTCTATGATAGCCGAGGAAAACGGTCCCAAGAGGAAAAACGGAAACACGAGTGTGATCCAATTTTTCCTCGATGGCAAAGAGAAAAGGAGAAAGAGGTGTTAACAGGCGATCGGGTAGAGTGAAGACGGTCGGCGACCTCTCGAATTGCGACATAAGTAGCGAAGCTGCTCACACACTGACCCCCATTTCCTTCCCTCGAGCGAATAGCAGAGCGCCAGCTTCGATTTTGCCTATTACTCGATCCTGTATCTCCACTCTGCCTTGCTCTTCCATCGCACATAAAAGGAAACACGATTTTTTAGTTGGGTAATCGTCGATTAATTGTCAAAGCATTGGTACCAGTTATTATTTCGGGTTTAATTATTTTTTAATTGAGTAAAGCTGGTGGGATAATTAAAATTGAGAATTAAATTTTGAAGGTGATGGAGTTTTGGGGAGAAAACAGTATTTGGTTATGTTAATTTGACAAATTTTACAGTTTTGAGATTTTATGCAAGTATGTATGGTAGAGTTGAGGAAACTGATTGTGAGTGATTTTAATTTAAAACATACATACAACGTTAATTTGAATTAATGGAGTTGAGTTCTTCCTGACGTTTTATTATTCATTTGACGAAGAATGCCACTTTCCATCGTTTAATTCCCGCATTCTGTGCGCGTGGGTGTAAGTCAACGCACGAACCACTAATAAAGTTAGCAATAGAAAGTATACAACCGGAACTGAATGGCAATATCTGGGAAATTCCTACGCACTTACGCAAAATTGCCGTTCGTACGATAAACCTTGACTGTTCAATAAATTTAAAAATGCTAATTACCAAATTTTGGACTTTCAAATTTATTATTTCTCTGGGGATATCATGGCAGTCTTTCTTTTAGTGATTTGTAACTTTAAATGTAAGTACCAATTCTCAACCAATATTCTGTTAAAATTGACCTCGCTTCTTTACGTCTTCCAATTTTTCTCAATCACTTCAGACGAGGGTCAGCGAAATTGAATTTACCCCAGTTCGAAAAGTAATAGGAAAAATAGAAGGTCGTACTAAAATTCACGAGAATACTTTATTCCTTAAATCAAATTGTTCCAAGATCTGTTGCTGAAATCAGCCAAGTATAAATGCTTTCAACTTTCGAAAATAATTGGAAAGGAAGCCATGCTAAACTTCGTAAAAATACATTCTTAGGAACTTCGTTACACGAAGACACTGTTTCGAGCGACCCAGATCACAAATGCTCCCAGTTTCAAGAAGAAATACAATAAACACACTTTACTTCAAACTCAACTACATGGAACCACCCAACCGAATCATAATCACCCTCATTTTCAAATAGCAGCTCATTAAGAAATCCTCTACTGAATATAATTGTGTTCCACGATTTATTAAATTTCTTTAAGACACTGCCTCAAACCCAGGCACAAAAAGACATTCGAAAATATTAGAAAAAAGAGAGTGCAAGGTAGATACTTCAAAGCCAAACAAACGAAGACACTCACCTACATTCCAATCATAATTAATTCTCAATTTTCAAAAAAAAACACAACCCAAACCTCAAATCCGCTCTCCCATCAGACTAATTTTGATAAATCACTGGTAAAACACAGTAAATCAATATGTATTTCAGAAACTAAGTTTAAAGTATTTTAAATTAATGTAATTAACATGACATATATCTAGAATAAGTGCCTTAATTTAGTACAAAAATCCCTCATTTATTATTTTATTATTTAATGTGTATTACCAATATGCAAAAGGGGTAATCTTTGTTTTTTTTACCTGAAAGTAAAAAACGGATATTTTTTTACTTAGTGTGTAGATATTACTAGTATATAAAGGGGTAACATTTATATTTTTTCACCATAAAGTAAAAATGTGCATTTTTTAACTTTCAATTAGTGTATTTTTATAGTAAATTCGCGAAACCTATTTTATCTGTTTCCTTTTTATATCCTTCTTTTTCCATGTACAAGATTCGACAATAATCACAACTCCATCATCCATTACCACTCACCATAGCGCCGGGTGATTCCAAATGCCGCCGAAAGTCCCAATGGGTCCAAACACCCCCTCCGGATAGTTCCGCGTAAGACCTGAAGACCTCTTGACCTGGCTTCCTCTCGTGTTCTACTGTCCGTCTAGTTTGCACTCTCTCACATCGCACCACCAACTAGCCATGTCCTCGTGGCCCGGAACCTTTCGTCTTTCGCCTGGCTATCACTGTTTCCCAGCCCCGTCGGTGTCCCCGGAATACGTCACCACCCAGGCTGGCCACGAACGGTCAAGCTTGATCCCGATAGATCGACTCGCGTGGAGCGCGCACGGGCTCAGGATCGCGGACAGTTTGAGGGGGCTCCCGTGGAATGGACAGGCTATATAGATCCCCCCTCCAGGGGACGAAGTGCTGGCTCGGTGCAAAGGAGCACCGACGGACCGTGATCCAGGAGAAAGCCTCTCCTCCGATTGGCCGGCACGGCCGAGACGATTCCAGGTATCTTTTCCCAGGTGATACCAGTCCGGCGATCATCTTTCTTTCTCCTGGCCAGCGGCGTTTCCAGAGCAGCGCATTTTTCCTAGAGAAATTCACGGAGATGCTCACGGAGTCGGCGAGAGCACTCGGGGTGTGCAGGTCGTGGTGGCAGGATTTTGTTTGGGCCTTGGTTTCTTGGGTGCTGGTGGGTGAAGGGTTGACGTGGCTTGGCGTGGGTGGGGACTAGTAAGTGTCTTCTTTGGAAGGGGTTGAAACTGAAAATGTTAGGGGGGTGGACTGGAAAGCAGATAAGTTTGAAAGAAATATTGTGTTTTATGAGTTACAGTTTGGAGGTGTTTTTTTTTTTTTTTGAGGTTTGAAGATGGTGGAATTGAGGGGGGAAATTTGATTTATATTAAGGGGGGACACTCGGGGGATGATGAAGTTGAGCTAATAGATTTTTTACAGACAAAATTTTGAACATATGTGTTTTAATAATATTTTTTACGACGAACTGAATTATGTGAGAATTAATATAGTAACAAAATTTGTCTTCGTAATTTGAAAAAGAATTTTGCTCCAAAAAATCAAAGATACAAGGGGGAGGGGGGCTCGCCCCTTAATATGCAAAGGAGCCAAAATAAAAATACACGTAATTGTGATTTTTGGTCCTCTAAAACATATCTGCAAACCAAAGCAAACGGGGGCGAACATCTGAGACATCTCCTTGTACTTAAGGAGGTTCGATACCAGAGAAAAAATAATGAGAAATCTTTGAAAAGTATTTTAATCTAATGTTCAAAGTGTAGTCCGCATTGTGTCAAAATTTCAAGTCGATTGACAGCAATGTTTTTGAAAAAATCGAAATCAAAGTTGCGCTCTTATACACAGGTTGTTATGGGAGAAGCGGTAAAATTTTTATAAAATGTTACACAGAGTCCTTAAAAATCCTAAAAAATGTCCTAAAAAAGGTTGCAATGAAAAGATTAAGTATTCCTACGAAATTCAAAAAAAGAAAATCGGTCGTGTACCGTACGGTTTATTAGATAATTGAATAAATAGACAGCAATGTGCTTGTATTTTTGGAACTGGCTGAAGGAACTGTTTGAAACGTGGCAACACTGTACGCCGCGTAGTCATCTATACAATGTACACTTGTACAAAGCATACAGTAAAAATTGGTAAAAACACTACCCAGCTGTAAACATGTATTTAGTAATTTGTTGTGAACCGATACGAACGCGCAAAAGGACGCCACAACCCATACAGCACACTTCGTTGCAGATAGGTTGCAGAAAGGTTGCAGTTACGTTGCGGTGCAATGTTGCACAGGGGCGGACATAGGAAGATTCCTGCAACATTTCAGAAATATTACCTGCAATGTTACAATGTTGCACCGCAACGTAATGCAACCTTTCTGCAACCTTTCTGCAACGTAGTGTGCTGTATGGAAAGTGTGAGATGGAAAGAAGAAAAAAGATGGACGCAAAGCAACGTTGCCACATTTCACTCACATATTTTACGCTACTTTTAATGAAAATATTGTGTTTCTAGCTGCATTAAACATACTGTTTGTTTAAATGAATTCAATTTTATTAGGAATAGACACGTAAATAACATTTTTGTCTACATAATTTTTTTTATTTAAGATTGGTATCACTGCAGAGCTCCCATGTATAAGCACAGGCTTACCCCTCTCCCCGCCTGCCTTGCAAGTCAGGTATCGAACCTCCTTAAGTACATTTAAGTACCTGATTATGGTTCCCTTCATAATGCTCCTATTCCGCTACATGTAAACTTTTACTTACAATTTTTTTATAGTCGTAAAAGGTGACAGACTAAATCTACAAATTTACAAAAGGATACGTGCAATAGATACTTGTTTATTTTTTTAATTCCGAAAAGATTAAATTTTTCAACCGTCGCACTAGAAGCGACCCCTTAATCAATAATAACAAATCCCACATCAGCTTTAAAATTCCTTACAAAACCCACAATTTCTACTAATCACCAAATAAATATTTCATCCCCTGCGTCCAGATGTGCCAACTTTTTTACCACCCTACCTCGGCTTCGAAATACCCACCCCTGTCTTCGGTGTCCACGAAAACTTTAAAACCCTCTCCTCAGAAGTTGGTCGAACGCTCAGGCGAGAGGAATACTTATAAGCTGTCCCACCGGTTCACCTTTGCAGTCGATGTAATCGGGATTTACCGAACTCGAGCACGTTCCACGCGTGAAACAGCGGCGGTTGTCACGTTCCCTGCGCTAAACGCGCTCACCAAGAATAACGCGACGCATCGATCAAACGTTATGATCTAATGGAGCCTCGCGACCGAGCGAACCTCCGCAGTGGCTCGCGCCACGCACTATTCGCTTCCACTGCACGATCATTATTCGGAAAGACGTGTGCAGCCTTTGCGATAACTGTCGATTCGACGATTCCTACATTTCGTTGGAAAGTAAAACGAGCGGTGGGTGTCGCGGTGAAAGCGTCCCCGAGAGCCACTCAGTCATGTTAATTATGAGAGGAAGTCAATAAATAAGATTTCTAGTAATTAGTTTCTTATACAAAGGGTCAATTTTATTTTTCTTTTGGTAACGTGGTACAGCAAAAACAATTCAACAATTCTTATATTTAAAGTTCTGTTCTGCCTCGAAGTGTTACAAAATTATATTAAAAAAATCGAAAATAAAAAGGTAATTTATTTTAGGGGTGATTTTACCCCCTCAGAATAAATTTCCGTAGAAAAGTAAAATTGGTACTTGCATAGTACAATGCCACTTCATTTTCTACATTCACACGATGTTTTATTAAAATCAGAATTTTCGAGTTAAGAAAGTTTCGTTCTCAATTTATTTTTCAACATAATCGTCATCTGCATTTGGATAATTCTACAAATTTAAGAGCAAAATAAGGAGGCTTTTTCTATGACTTTTCTTTGTGAATATCGAATACTCAAGGCAAACCGTAAATATGAAATAGCGTAATCTTTGTCGCGTTTTTACAACTTCGATCGTATTGAATCGAATGGGAGGTCGTGTTTGCGTAGAAAGTGCGCAAGCAAAGTTGCTTGGGCAATATTTACACGTGGAATATGGCGGAGATTGTGAATGAGGGTTAGGTGAGAAGTTTGAATTCCATTTGGTTGGCAAGGGGCGTTAGAGTGGAAGATATTTCCGCGGGTAATTAGGAGCGAATAAAATCATCGCTGTGAGGTTTTCATTTACTGGCTGTTAACCGCACGCGGTCTCAGCTGTACGGCTAATGGGTTTCTTTTCTGCTCTAGAAGTTCGAAGAACGTTTCTACGTTTAGAGCCCGATGATAAAACAGGAGTCATGCCTGAATTTTCTTTGCCTCCACTTTACTGCGTGAAATTACCGCTGTGCTCTTAATGCATCGTTTCTCTGCGATGAAAATATTTGAGGGATAGTTCTGTGATTAAAAGTCGATGAAATAATCGTCAAGTTTCTCTTATTCGGTGGCGTTGCTTTGTCGTATCATTGCTGTGTTGTTAGTGGCTTTTCCAATAGGGATCAGATATATAGGCTGCTACACCAATGTAGGACTATTCCACTATGCTACTATATTAGTATGTTAATGTGCTACTGCATCACTATACGACTATTCGACTATGCTACTATATTACAATGTTAATGTGGTACTATGTTACTATGCTACTAACAAGGGCAGATCCCGAACCCGGAAATTCAAAAAATTCTGAAAATTTGTAAATATGTGGGGGATTTCCTCCTGATTGCAACGCAATTTTTGTTTGCTGCCCAAATTCACTCGAAAGGGGTGAAATTAACCCCTGAAAATTCGGTTATTTTCCGATTTTGTGTCATAACTCGCGAACTGTAAGGGATAGAAAAAAAGTTTCAAGACATGAGTTACTTCTTTTAATGAGATCTACCATTTAGAAAATAAATTATTTTACAGTTCACGAGTTAGAACAGAAAACCGAAAATTAACCGGTTTTTCAGGGGTCAATACACCCTCTTAGAGTGAATTTGAGCAGCAAACAAAAATTTCGTTACAATCAGGGGAAAATTCCCTACATATTCACAGAGTTTCAGAATTTTTTGAAATTCCGGGTTCGGGATGTTCCCTTGTAAGTTACTATGCTATTATGTTACTATGCTACTATACCACTGTAGGACTATTCCACTATGCTACTATAGTACTATGTCACTATGTTAATGTGCTACTATGCTACTACATGACTATGATAACGTGCTACTACGTTACTACACCACTATGCTACCAGACTATACCACTGTAGGACTATTCCACTATGCTACTATAGTACTATTCCACTATGTTAATGTGCTACTCTGCTACTACATGACTATGATAACGTGCTACTACGTTATAACATAATAGGGCGCACAACTATACTAGTATAGTATAGTATAGTAATCACACCATTGTGCAACTATAGTGTTATAAGAGAACCATATTTCGGTGAATATTCTAATATCGCAGAATCATTCTTTAACTATACTAATTTCGCAGAGTCATTGGTTAACTATACCCAGAATTATGACTATGCAACTATACTAATACGATAATGAATTAAACTATATCGCTACAGCAGTAACCAAAATTAATGAGGTAATATACTGCCATAAGTGACCAAAATTAATGAGGTAATATACTGCCCTCCTTAGTTAAACTGTCTTATCTAGCATTTTTTCATTTTTTGCGATATGTTGAAATAGGATAACGCATACAGATGTTGACCCCTATAAAATGATTGACCCTCTTCCCCAAAAAGTAGGAAATATAATATAATGTTTTTTTTTATGTAATAAAATATAATTGTATTCGGAAGAAAAATATCTAAGCCACCGAAATATAGATATATTTTATTATATAAAAAAAAGCATCATATTATATTTCCTACTTTTTGGGGAAGAGGGTCAATCATTGTATAGGGGTCAACATCTGTATGCGTTACCCTATTTAAAGTTCCACACGTCTTTTACCTTTTAAGTAAAGTTAGAAAACTCTACGTGCTTCGTAAAAATTTCTATACAATCTAACGTATTTAACCTAACTTCTTTCAAAATGGTTGAAATATCTTAACAAAACAGTTAATTAATTAGTAGGTACGTTAATAATACATTCCCTACCGTTACACCTATTATAAAAAATTATATTAGGCTATTACGAAATAATGACAATATGTTGTAATTTGAATGAAGGAAAATAAGGATAGTACCTACAAAGTAAATCATAAAACTTCAGTTTTCTCGGTTGTTTCAAAGTGCTAGATAGGACATTTAACTAAAGAGGGCAGTATAGTTTTAGTATAACTAGAGACACTATAATAAGAGTCTGGACACGAGCCACTGTCCGCCATGTTTGATCGAAATCCCACGAGAGAGAAAGAGATATACACCACTTCACTCTTAACCACTCTTAACAACTCTTACGTTTATGGCGGTATTTTAAAATTTATTTTAAAATGTATTTTAAAGTACAATAAAATAATATATATCAAATAGAACACAAGATTTGATTTTTTACTTTATATCTTCATTATCTTGGTATAATTGACAGACTTAAAAATCACCTAGCTGAAAAATGACGGGTCAATCAAAAACCCAAATGCACATTTTCAGATTAATAGATAGTAATTAATAGATAGATACCGCCATAAACGTAAGAGTTGTTAAGAGTGGTTAAGAGTGAAATGGTGTATATCTCTTTCTCTCTCGCAGGATTTCGATAAAAAATGGCGGACCAATCAAAAAGTGGCCTTCTCGTGTCCAGACTCTTATTATAGTGTCTCTAACAAGGAGAGGTTCCCAGGTGTCCGCCTCCGATTGCTTTGAATTTTGGATATGTTTTAGAGCATCGAAAAATAAGATATACGTGTTTTTTATAGCGGGGGTGAAACCAACCCCCAAAGTTATAAAATTTTCAGATGTTCATCTCCAATTGCTTTGGTTTTTGGATATGTTTTAGAGGGCCGAAAAATAAGAAATACGTGTCTTTTCATTTTGGCCTGCTTCAATGTTTAGGGGTTGAAACCACCCTCCAAAGTTCATAAGAATAGTTGGTGCCCGCCTCCGATTGCTTTGAATTTTGGATATTGGCCCTCTAAAACATATCCAAAATTCAAAGCAATCGGAGGCGGGCACCAACTATTCTTATGAACTTTGGAGGGTGATTTCAACCCCTAAACATTCAAGCAGGCCAAAATAAAAAGACACGTGTTTCTTATTTTTCGGTCCTCTAAAACATGTCCAAAAACCAAAGCAATCAGAGATGAACACCTGAAAATCTTATAACTTTGGGGGTTGGTTTCACCCCCTAAATATGAAAATGGGCCGCTATAAAAAAATACGTGTATCTTATTTTTCGGCCCTCTAAAACATATCCAAAATTCAAAGCAATCGGAAACGGACACCTGGGAACCTCTCTTTGTAAGTATAACTACACCATTACGTACAGTACACAATATATCCCAGTACAATATCAGTCTAATGCTGCAATATGTACCAGTGCATCATAATTGCCTCCCCATTCCCATCCCTCCTCGTCCAATTACAAACTTCAAAGTAGCAAGCCACGAAGAAGCTCATTGTCAGTGGCCTCGCAGCATCTAGCCCCTAGCCAGTGGCCCCCAAAATCTGCGCAGCCAAAGATGCTCCCCTCTATCTCCACTCGTGCGTCCCAATCTCGTTCCGAGCCACCGTCCAGATCCTACTAACGTACCTCCGTATATACGAATTTCAAGCAGATTCAGAGCACGAAGCACGCCTTAGCTCGAGCGACGGGAACAGGAGAAGTGAGAGGCCACTGTATAGCAGCGCGTACTGGTGCTCGGTCTTATGCAACTTGCGATAGGAATCGTGGGTCACTCACCACGTCGATTCACCGCTCTGTGCACCGCGATACCCCCTCCAAGCAGGAAGAAAGACCGTTCCGCGACAGTTTTATTGAAGAGGTTCGCAATGACAGCTCCTGATCCTGCACCCGAATTAATGGATATTAATAAGCGAGTTATATAACGGTTTCATTCCTACCACTGTCCACTACTCTGCCATTATGGCCAACGGGATATCGTTACTGTCATTATGCTAATTGTACAACTTTTTCCATTTCCCTGGTAGACCAGCGTTTAGGGTTTATCGTGCTATTAATATTAGGTCAGCGCTAAAATTCGTTCGCTCACAGTTATACATATATTTAGCTGATGTTAGATTTACGGAAATGTCTTTTTTTTTAATGGACCTACTTTGTACTTTTACTAGAAAAGTGGCAAAACGTCATAGGTAGCCAAGGAAAATACTTTGATTAAAGAAGCTTTTTATATATATTTTTACTTTTAATGAAGACTTTGGGTCGATAGAGTGAATAAACTTTTCCAACGATCTAATATAATATTTATGCTATGATTGCGATATTGACGATTATATGGCACATTTAGTGTGACATAGTGGTGTATAAGTGTCCCAGAAATTTGTTCACGAAGTATTATATTCACGCATCCAGATTGTGTTTGTATTATAGGTTTATTCGCTATGCTGGAGTTAGAGAAACTAGGCGGCAGTTGGGTACAGAAACTTAACACTTAACTAGTGAGGTGGAAACTTTGTTACCTAACGAGGTGTCTGACATACCTACCCCAATTTTTATTTGCACAGGAAAATCTGGACGGTTTCTCCGGGTCAAAGCGTTCGAGTATTTTCAGTAAGAATATTAATACGACCTAAATCTTATTTGTAAATAATATAAAGATACAATTAGTTGTTTAAGCATCGTCATAATGTTCGTGACACCCCACCTCACAAGGATTAGGAGGCGGGGGAAACACTGTAACGGCCTGGAAAGTAAGGATATTTTCGCGATTTTTTTTTCAAACAAACAGTGCAAGTAAACCAATTTATTGCTTAGTATAATTAACATGTACATATCGAAGGTTAAATTTTTTTTTTCTCAAACAAATACATGCATTTCTTGTATACCTACCTACTCTTCGTCAAAATGTGCGCTGCCTTCCTCTAACGTTGACAGTAGTGTTCCTGATTTCTCGATATTTTTCGCATCTCCAGAAATAAGAAATCAGATTATATTTCTCGAGAATTCTCAAGAATTCTCAAGAAATTAAAAAATATTGCAAAATTTCTATATTTGGAATAATGTTGATGATATTTATTTAAATTTTTATTCGTGTCTAACTTAGACAAAACTTGTGTAAATGAAAAAAACAGATATTAAATATAATTGATAAATTTATTTATTTTATAGAAAATGTGAGCAAGGCGAAACATTGCTTTTTTGTTTTAAAATAGTTATTTAAAAAGCACAATGCGTCTAATGTCGCGTTAGCCAATCTACTTCTTTTTTGTGACAAAATCTGCGGCTGTAGAAATTTTTTTTTCATTTCGAATGGATGCTGATTTAATTTTATATAGAGCATCTGCGACACGAAGAGAAAGGTTAATGAAAAATTACAGATTGTATATAGATGTGTTTATATGTTCACGATTAACTAGTAACACACAATTTGAACTAACTGAAAATTCATTTCTGAAAACAAATGGGATTTATAATAATTTTCATACACTTAAATTTCTCGAGAAATACTCAAATTTATCGAGAAATGAGAAATAAGAAATTATAAAATTTATCGAGAAAAAAATCTCGAGAAGGAACACTATTAGCCACACAGTTAATCGGAATTCAAAAAATCAAAAATATGTAGAACCTAGAAGCGATTCAGTTGGAAGCACAGAAGTAGTTTTCACAATTAATTATTCTTTTGTATAATATTTACTGTAAATAGATTGGCTGTAGTTATTAATCCTGAGTGATAACAGTAGTGATTCTAGTATTCTATATTAATGGTGTTGTTATGCCATTGGTGTGATGTAGGTACTTAACTTTTGTCACATTAATTACCGTGCGAAATCTGGACAAGGGTGACACGTACAGTGCACTCAAAGCGCAGAAATTCTTTTTGCGTTAGCTGCATACAAGTGGGTGCTAAAGAAACGGACTGGCAATGAATCGATACGGAACGACCACAAAAAGTAGATCCAACGGGGATCACCTCTCGCCGTGCATTGTGAGGAAATGCATTGGCGTCGCCACCACGTACCGCGAATGCCATTATCTGGCTTTTTTCTTTGTCGTGTGCCATTCTGTGAAACAACCCCTGATGCTGCACTTTCTTCGGGGCTGTTATAGCCTCCTCCACTTTATCGTCACTCGCGGTGGAACCTCAAATTTCCCTCGTCAATGTTCTCCTAGAACCTCCTGGAAATCTGTGAATACACGTACCACCAAATTATGCTTCTTTAGAGCTTTTAGTATCCACACCAAATTTTCTTGGAGCTTGTGTTCCTCGAAGTATTCCTTTCTCAGTTTAAATTAACGTTACAGATCGACTAAGTCTATGCTGAGAAAATGGACGAATTCGTGAGTCGTAGATTTTAGTGGATATAATTTTGAAGTCACTTTTATTTATACACACACCTATATATTCTTTCTTGTTCCAAAGTTCTGTTTTTAAAGAAGTGCAGACTTTACTTTAACCCTCCGATTGTGTACGGTTCGAGTGATCGTATGGAAAAGTCGGTGCCTCGGTCAGTTTGGACCCCTATTATATGTATAAAGTAACTAAAACTAACTCTACTATCCTACTACACGTACTCTAAACGACGTTATTTTTTTCAAAGCAATAATAGAGTGAGGTTAGGTAAATTTTCCGATTTTTTTAACTTTTCCCTGCTATTATTTTTAGGCGAAAAAGTGAGACTCGGGCGATGGGATTCGAACCCGCGATCTGCGGATCTCTGCGTACTGGCCAGCCGCGTTACCGATTCCCCCAACGCCGACTTTCCGATGTTATACTTTTCCGACTGTATAAATACCGAAACCAATGGGACGCCATCTATGGGACAATCGCATTATAGACCGTTCCCAAACGCCAAATGTCTACATATTACAATCGGTAACGTTAGACTTGAGTCCAAAAAGGGTCCCAACATCTCTGGCTCAGAGTGAACAGAAAGATGTTTGATCAGAGAATCGCAGACGGTTGATATCGTGATTCTCGTAATGAAGGAAGCTACGTGATGGTAGAATGTTGCAAAATCGATTCCCGTCTTTGTAGAATCGATTACAAGATTCTTTCATAGGATGTGCGCATTTTTGCCTCCTTGATTGGATCCGCTGGGTCCTGTCCGTTTGTTTTGCGCAAGACAAACGCCTGGAGGATGCAGAATGAAGAGAGTCGAAAGGGAGGGGCGAGAGGTAATCCTCAAATTCAATGCCCGGATACACGGCATGCTGATGATTACACGGCTCCAGGACACCTCCACTCCCACGTACTTGAGCCGACTGGCTGTTAGATACGCTGAAAATACACCCGACATACCGAAGAAGACGCTGGGAAGATGCAGCGCCGTCCCCCGCATTGTTCTCCGCGTTTTGTAATCTGTAACATGTTATGCTGCACTGGTTCTGGCAGCAAAATCGAAAGAATAAAAGATAAACGTAACAAGCTGCTTCAACGTAACACCAAGCAATCTGCCCTGGGGGATCTTAAACTTGAATTTGAATACCATAAAAGGGGGATATGTAGAGGTATTAATGGTAGAGGCAAGATTGGAATTTTCGGAGAAAAAAACCTTTCATATTAATAATCTTTGATATTTATTTTCGATTTTTCTGTGAGGTGGAATCTTGAATTTGACATATTAAGTTGAGGCGTAGTGGAATTATGTACTACACCAAAGATTTCAGGGATGAAAACTGTGGTAGTGAAGGAAATTTCAAGTTGAAACTTAAAATCTTTGATATTTAAACTTCTCAGCTTGAGGTGTAGGAGGAATTCACAATCCTTTGGGAAGAATTTAAAAAATTTCGCTATACAGTTACATTACAATGAAAGCAAATAAAAATTTAGATACTACTACAATATAAAGTGGTATTATATTTGGAACAATAAAAAGAAACTCATGATCACAGTTAAATTTCGAAATTACTACTCGAGGTGGACGCCAGTGAACGCAGAAAATGGCGGACAGCAGTACACATTTCGATGTCCAGGCAGCAGAAGTAACGCCATCAATCTCTATTTACGACTGTCTGTCTCACCGAAAGAACGTTGCCCAAGTTTCATTCTCATCTGCCCAACGCAATCAATACGCGACGGCGATAAATTCAGCGGACTCTTTCTTCGCCGCCGCTCGTCAAATCTGAAGGGGACAGGCACGAAACCAAGTTCCTTAAGTTCCTTTCCATCGTGCCCGGTCAGTTCTGTCGCTCCCGTTCATTCGACGTGATATAACCGCGCGCACGTGACCGTGCTGACGCGCGGGGAACCGCTCAATGTAACGCGCACACAATCGCGAAAAGGGAACAGAGGTGTACGTGCGGGGCACAAACACGAAATCCCCTGGATTTTTCTACGTGGCGCCGCGCCGGTGAAAGGGAAAGATATTACCAGTTCTGGAGGCCTAGATACCCGAGATCTGTCTATCGCGCGCACCTCATTTGCATTCAGCAAACTTTGTCGAAAAACCTCAAACCTCCACCTGACAAAAATTCTCCTCAAAGGACAAGTGGTTTCCTTCTTTACGCGCAACTTTCTACTTTCTTACAATTCGATGTTTTATATTTATTTTTAGATATCTCGCATGTCCGAAGTGAGAGCGCAGCACGCTTCCAATAAGTGTATACCGTAGAAAATGTAGTTTTACTCGGGATTAAACTAACAATATAGGTAATACTACGTGGCTCCATAAGTTACTGAATTTAAAAAATCGTGGTGATACCTATGTTCTTTATTTGTTACTAGTACTAAGTACTTGAATAATGCGTAAGCATTCGGCGTTTGAGACCGGCCTGTAGTGCGATTGGCACATAGGTGGCGCAACGTTAGTTTAGGTATTTAGAGTTCGGAAAAAAGTACATAACCTCGAAGAGTCAACGTCGGGCGAATTGGTAACGCGGCTGACCAGTAGCATAAAAACGCAGAGGACCCGCAGATCTTTACAGTCTTCGAGTCCCATCGTCCGAGGTTCCCTTTTTCACCTACAAATGATTGTCTCGTGTGACTGTAGTAACCTAACCTTGCAAATACGTAGAGTGTTAAGATCTCGATAAATGTGCACTGCTTGGGTTCGACTGCATGCATATAGCGAGCGACTGCTGTGTAATACAACGCGACTGATGTTTAGACGCGTCTGTTCAACAAGAATGTAGAAAGTATCGCTTCGTTTACGAGCACCGATTATTTGGAGCGCCTAACGATACGTTTCTAACGCTCTCAAGTTCGAAGGGGAGGCTTCAAGCTAGAAAGTTCACACTTTTTCTCTCCGGATGAGTAACAGCCAGACCAAGGAGTAGCGTGGATACGATTCACTTGCCAGTGATAAAACTAATCGTGAATTTCTCTTGCTTTCACCTTCGAATTACACAGTGTTTATATTGTCGCGGAGTAACGGCCGACCATCGCCGATCGATCGGTGGTTTAACGATTAGAACGGATCTCTGGGCGTCCTTGCAAAACTGGACCAGGCAGCGAGTTCCTCCATTTTCTTCGATCGATTACGCCTGAATCGTGGCTGTCTTAACGATCGCTCAGCTGCGTTACGATCTTGTGATTCTAAATTGATTATCCTTATTCCATTCCCTCGAATAATCCACCGACCACATAACAAGGCCCCATTTCCATGAAACTTAAAAAGTTTCTAATAGTAAACGAATCGTCTCTTTCATTCGATACAATTTATTCGAATTAAGGAAACAACTGCATTCTTACCACAGAACAAAGGCCTTGAAGAACCATTCCCACAGTCCCGCTGCGACGGTCAGTAATATAACGAAAGGTTATATGGTTAGGGCAAACGAAAAGAATTCGAAGAAAGCAGAGAAACGGAGTCACGGATGTGGGCATGATTTTCGTAAAGGTACTTCCGCGATGACACAGGGGGACACGCGACAGGAAGCCAGGAACTGTCCGTATCCTCTTTTTCTTTATTCTGTGGCGTATTAGAAAGCCACACCGGGTTCGTGATAGAGTTGCAACGATACTTGGGCACCGCGGTGAGCCGCGTTCCCTCGCCGGGCAGGTCTTCCGTTCGATTGCTCGAACCACGGGATCGTCGAGGTGCCAGAAACGGGAGATTGCCGTCCGGAGGCTAGTCGATCGCGAGGATAATGGATTTTTATAGAGGTGACAGCGTCGTCTTCGCTGGCACAGGTGAAAGCGACCCAGTACGCGAGGCAAAATGCATTCCTACGCGGTGGCCAGCCCCAGTCGTGTTCTTTCTGTGTAATTACTTTAATAATCCGCCACCGTGTCGCTGGGTTTGCTTCCAGGGCCCCGAGTAGTCCTTTCCCTGGCCACGCCGGCTGCGTTGGCATCTCGAACGCTCGCTTTGACGATCGACACCGTGCAATGATGTTGTTCGATACCGTTTCTACGGAATTGTGTCGTAGGTGGGTAGTATAGGTATGCGTGCGCTACTTTGGTACTTGGGTGCTGTTCGATATCCTGCTTTTGGATGAGTTGGTATGCAGGTACATGGACACTTGGGAGAGGCAGAAATGGGAAGCTGGAAAGGTAAATGGTAAGGAAAGGGGGAAATGATAGGAAGGTTATTATGAGGAGCTAGGGAACAAGGAAACCAGAAGGAAAGTTATGTGACAACTACTGCCTAGTACTGCGAGAGGGAATGGGACGCGAAGTAGTGGTGGAAACTTAAGGGCCTTCTGCCCCCATAGTGAGACAAATATGTGCATAGGGTCTTGGGTAATTGAGTAGCGTGTTGAATGGGGCTTAAGGGGGGAATCCTAATCTTTGGACTAAAAGCATAGCAAAAGTTGAGATTTTTTTTTAAGAAATCAGCGATTCGATTCATCTGAAATTTGAACCATGTTTTGATGCATCTTTGAAGAAGCTGCAGTTTTTTTTATTATTAATTTTTAACTATAAATATAGTAGTTATGCATGATCGACCATCACGCCGCGCAAAATTCGTCGTCCGTTGGTGTGCACGATATTTATCTACCGAGTGATCTGAAACAGAAAAATGAAACGGCGTTTTATTTTATACGTATATAGCCTGAAATTGACGAACCAGCAGAAAACAAAAAAAAATATTGAGCGGTGTGGAGAGTTTTCAACCTGAAATGTCTGATCCTTTAATTTTTGCGATCCAATTTTGCGCTAATTTTCTTATGTAACAAAAAAGAACTTAGCGGTACTCTGGTTCATGAAATTGAAGCTACATATGTACAAAGTAAAATGCCGTTTCATTTTTCTGTTTCAGATTACCTGGAAGGTAAATATCATGCACACCAGCGGACGACGAGTTTTGCGCGGCGTGATGCATAACTTCTATACTTATTATTAAAAATGAATATAAAAAAACTACAACTTCTTCAAGGATGCATAAAAATATGGTCCAAATTTCAGATGAATCGAAATGCTAGTTTCTTAAAAAAAATCCCAAATTTTGCTATATTTGTAGCCCATAAAATAGGATTCCCCCTTAAGTAGTTGGGTCGTTGGATTTTTTAATATCCGATATCTTGAATCAAGTATGAGAGTACTTGAGTACTTGTGCATCTAAGTACCTAAACGCTTCATTATTTGAATATTCCAGTATCTCAGATCTTCACCACCTAACTACCTGTCCTCACACCACACTTAGAACCTAGTACCCACTTAGATCCCACAATATCCAGCATATTTCCAGGGTCTTTACTCCATTTTTTTCCAACAAGATTCCCTCCTCCACTTCAATTATAAAATATTTAACTACATTCTCGGAAACTCACTTATTTCATCGTCGTCCATTTCATTAGCATTACACAACAGACTAAAGTCAATTAGATCGTACACCATAGAACAGTCTCTCACAAATTGCCGCAATTTTTCCTACTTTCCCCACTTGCGGTCCCATGCACTTCGTGGAACCCTTATTTCCTTCGTTACTGCAATCTTCATCGGTGGCATTAAAAAATGAAGAACACAATTTGCGACTGCTCCTGTATGAAGGCACCACGAGGCAATGAAATTACGGAAAGTTCCCGCTGGGATGCCAACGTCGCCAACACGAGCAGGCAATTCTAGACAGGACCCTCTCCGATCTCTTTCAGAAAACCCTCCCAGCTTGAAGGTGCGTGAATTACACAGAACACCACGGAGGCGGGCGCATTTCCGAGCTTCTGTTCAAAAGGGAGAATAACGGAAATTGATACGACGCGATCTTCCTAATTGCGTAATTATAACGAGTAATTCTCGGCAATTATGACAATTATTTAACCTGCACCGCGAGTTCTAGATCCCCAATTCATTCACTTCTTTTAAAATTGCAGCAATTTAAGGAAGTTCTTTTAATTTAAAAAAAATTATCTTGGAATTCCCGTATAAAAGACGAAAATAAAATTTTAGCTAGCATTGACACAAATTCCACCACTTTCCCACTTTACAGTTTCTTACTTATATGAAAAATATAAAAATAAACTACTGTCCTAGATAATATCTCAAAATACAAATTACCCAGCTACTTTACTTTCAAAAAGGAAATTTATCAGAGATCATTTATCCCGATAGAACGCTGTATTACACTGCATTAAAGCGATAATTGCCACGATTACTTTCAGAAACACAGCCATTCCAATATCACGAGTAAACTTCTTTGCCAGAGTTTACGAGCTGAAGTGAGAGTTAAATAAAAGAAGTTGAGTGGAAGGTACCATGACACCTAAATACAGAATCTACAACCACTTAGAAAATAAATTAAATGGCAGGTATGTTATTTCTCACAGTTATTCTTTCTCAAGTTAATTACATTATTATCCCCGTAATCAGGCTCGTCAGTGAGCGAATTATTTAATTCGAATTGATCACGAATGCAGATCGTTACCTCAGTGGACCTACGAGCTTATAACGAAACAAGGTCCCTCCTCGATAATTCTTCAAATGAAACGCGTTGCACGCTCCAAGCTAATCGCCTCCACAACGAAGAGGAGTACCCCCGTTGCAATTAAACTAATTGCCCATCGCTCCGTGTTTTTCAACGCCTGTACGCGACGGCTAATTGCAGCACCTTCGCGAAAACGCTTTTTCGTCCGAAGCTCGCCGCTGTACGCGACACGCTTCGTATTTATTCGCTCGTGATACGCGGCGTAATTGAAATCGAAGCTGCAGGAATTAACGGTAATTGACTTTATCGAAGCATCATACACGACTTAATGGGCCCCCTGCTGTGAATTTATGAAAATTGATAGTCTCGTGAGAGTCGAGGTTTCAATGTACGTTCTGACCTCACTCATGTTTCTATTCATACGGTCTGCGGTGCGATTGAGCAGAGAACAATGAAGAGGGAGACCCATCATTTGGAGTTCGTGATGGTTTAACCTGTCGTCGGAGGTGCAATTGACTTTCACCTTGACGGCGTGTGTATAATTTAAGGAGACACGCCTGAAACTGTGTTCAGACGTCTCGGCGTGGAAATTTTTCCAGTGACATCGATTTTGCAATTAGAATATTGGCATTGCTCATTGCATATCCATTTTAAAGAGTTTTGTCAGCAACCATCTCTATCACTTTGCTGCGCTAATGAAAATACTTAAGGGGTAATGCCACTGTGGAGCCCGGAAAAGTAGCCCGATTTTGAGATTTTCTTATGCGGGTATAGTGAATGGAATACAAAATCTGTTTAGAGGCCTTTATTCCACATACCTTGAAGTATGATCACAATTTTTAAAAATTATTTTTTAATACAAAATGGCGACGCCTCAGCTCAACAAAAAAGCTTCTTCTGAAAAACAGTGTTTCGCGGCCGGAAAGATTTCTCCTTCAATTTTTTACCTAAAATAAAAAACCGAAAAATGTTGAGTTCTATATAAGATTATCTCGGGAAGTACGCGAAGAAATTAAAAAATACTGATTTTTGTAAGAATGGTGCGTGATTGAAAAAAAAAAACGAAATTGCCACAACCTTGAAATTCTTGAAACGTTTTGTTCAATCACGCGCCATTATTACAAAAAAACAGTATTTTTTAATTTCCTCGCATAAAAGATATTCTCAAAATCAAACGGCTTTTCCGGGCTCCACAGTGGCATTACCCCTTAACATATTATCACTTGTACTACACTTAACCCTTTGGGAGTTATGGATATAGATTTGTTTAGTACATGCAGTGCGTGCGAGAAACGCCCATGTGCGTTCAGGTACTATGGTTAACAGATACGATTAGAGATGTCCCGCACACGGCGCACGCTAAGAATTCAAATTGTCAGCACTTAAAGGTTTAATATCAGTTTTACCATTAATTAATATTATTGCGTGTTATTGATTGTTGAGATTTTTTGATTCAGTGCTCGATGTCTTAGCCAGAGTAAGCCGCGTAACACCCGCTTAATTGATCACGGAGCTATGAAAATTGTACATAAATATTTCCAGTACTGTAAACTTTTTTGCAGCTCATACTTTAAATTATATGCGATATTATGGTTGTATGGCATTTCTGTTAAGTCGTGGGCGTTGAGAATCAGCCGCGCCACCGGGCGACAGGTGAACAGCGAGCAGGAGGAAGAAACGTGGGGCGGCGAGGAAATGGTGCGCGTGCGACGAGAGGCCAACGTGCCGTGGATGAGCAATGAACTTGACCGGAAGTGGGTCAGGGTAAGTCTTCCTCGAGCTCGATGGGCATCCTTCGCTGACGGCGTGGTCCTTCGAGTATGACCAATAAGTAGTTTAACAGGCGGGTGACGAGGTGTTGGGCTGATTCAGTGTAATAAAATCGGTGACGGGCATTCGTTCTGGCGGAACGATGTTGTTTTTTGGAAATTAACTGCTACCGCGGAACCTGGGAAAGAAGCGTGAAAGATTTTCTTAGCGTGAGTTCGGTCAGTGGAGGGAGGAAACTTTTTCTGAGAGTCGAAGAAAGTCAAGTTTCGTTGTAGAAAATAAAGTACGGTGAGGAAAGTGTTAGGTGTAACACTTCGTAGCTAAAGTCCCAATTATCATGGGTATTTGTGGTATGGAGTACGTCACGTACTTGTATCTACGGTGTCAAATATCTACCGCTTGGAAAGGTAAAACACCAAGTGTCTAACGCTTAGGTACTTCGGGCGTTGGGTATGTAACGCGTAGGTACCTAAGTACCCTAAGGCGTCTAGTATCTATCGCGTAAGGTGTTGGTACGCCTAGTATCTATCGCGTAGGGAGTTGGTACGCCTAGTACCTAACGCGTAGGTACTTGGAGCGTCTAGTATCTAACGCGGAGGTACTTGGCGTGCCTAGTATCTAACGCGTAGGGAATTGAAGCGCCCAGTATCTAACGCGTAGGTACTTGAAGCGCCTAATATTTAACGCGTGAGTACTTAGAGCGCCTAGTATCTAACGCGTAGGTACTTGGAGCGTCTAGTATCTAACGCGTAGGTACTTGAGACACCTAGTATTTAACTCCTAGGTACTTGGAGCATCTAGTATTTAACGCGTAGGTACTTAGAGCGCCTAGTATCTAACGCGTAGGGAGTTGAAGCGCCTAGTATCTAACGCGGAGGTACTTGTAGTGTCTAGTATCTAACGCGTAGGTACTTGAGGCGCCTAGTATCTAACGCGTAGGGAGTTGAAGCGCCTAGTATCTAACGCGGAGGTACTTGTAGTGTCTAGTACCTAACACGTAGGTACTTAAGGCGCCTAGTATCTAACGCGTAGGGAGTTGAAGCGCCTAGTATCTAACGCGGAGGTACTTGGAGCATCTAATATTTAACGCGTGAGTACTTAGAGCGCCTAGTATCTAACGCGTAGGTACTTGGAGCGTCTAGTATCTAACGCGTAGGTACTTGAGACACCTAGTATTTAACTCCTAGGTACTTGGAGCATCTAGTATTTAACGCGTAGGTACTTAGAGCGCCTAGTATCTAACGCGTAGGTACTTGGAGCGCCTAGTATCTAACGCGTAGGTACTTGGAGCGTCTAGTATCTAACGCGTAGGTACTTGAGGCGCCTAGTATCTAACGCGTAGGGAGTTGAAGCGCCTAGTATCTAACGCGGAGGTACTTGGAGTGTCTAGTACCTAACACGTAGGTACTTAAGGCGCCTAGTATCTAACGCGTAGGGAGTTGAAGCGCCTAGTATCTAACGCGGAGGTACTTGGAGCATCTAATATTTAACGCGTAAGTACTTGAGGCACCTAGTATCTAACGCGTAGGTACTTGCAGCGTCTAGTATCTAACGCGTAGGTACTTGACGCGCCTAGTATCTAACGCGTAGGTACTTGAGGCACCTAGTATCTAAAGGTGGAATCAGACGGCACGTGAATCGGTGAGCTTGCTCGGCTCGCCCAGGTTCGGCAATTCGGCTTGGCGAGCACGACTCGGCGATCCATGACCGATCAGACGGCATGGAGATTCGACGATTCACGCGCAAAGATCGCCGATTCAGGTGCAGTCTGATTCCACCTTAGCGCGGAGGTACTTGGGGCCCGTAGTATCCAACGCCTAGGTACTCGGGTCGTCTAGTATCTAACGGTTAGTTACTCCGGACGCCTAGTATCTAACGCTCAGGTACCTAAGATTCCGGTACCTACCGTTCAGGCATCTGGCACACCTAATACAGTAAACTATTCTTCGACACAGTATCACACAATATTGATCCACTTTCGAGATGTTCCCCATAAACGCAACGCATAGAACTTTCAAAAGCACTGACTTTCTTCTACTTTTTAGAAGGATCCTGTACAATTATCGAGCCACGTTCGGCACGCACGCGTTTACCGCATGCAACAACGGCTCGGCACGTGATAGAAAGTACCCAGGATTTTCACGTCGATCGTGGAAAAAGTAGAGATCCCTAACGTCCCCATCAAATTACAATAAAACCAGCGCGACAATGCCGATTGAAATTTCGCGTATCGAGGAACAACCATCGAGAACAATCCATCCCATTCACCGTGTTACGAAATCATTGTCTGGAATCGCGCCGACCAGACGCGGCCAACGTGCACCGAATTCCGATTAAACCTCTTGTCGTTCAGCGAACGTAGTCAACTGTTCTGTTCGTGCCTTACATCGGGGCTCATTATTGCACGCGACGCTCGATCTTAATGTTACGTGACTGACAAACATTCTCAATTTACACTCGACCAGCACGGGGCACTCCGTAATGGGTGGTACAACCGAGGGGAGGCTGACTCTACGTGCACAAACGCATCGAAAGTGCAGAATAAAATCGCAGTCGAGGCTTCGAAGAGATCTTATTAGACAGTAGAAGCGCTAGATAGCGAAAGAAGACCCGAGGGATGTTCTAAAGTACAAGCGCAACCAGAAAGCTTTGTCCATTGGGAAATCAGCAAAGTTGATACATGCCAGAATAGTTTTCAAACTTGATTTCCTCGGAAACGATGGTTAATATTAAAGAATCCCAGTCCGTATTTAAACTCGTTTTTCCTATCCTACCACCTGCCATTCAAGATCTTTTACGCGGAGATTAATGCATAGAAAAAAAATCCAATATCGTCGCATTCAAATCTATCTGCCAGTCTGTCAACTGCTCCTTACCAGGCCCAACAGCTTTCTGGACAGCTTTCACTGTTCCACAGCGTTTCACGTATCCTGCGCGTTTATCACCAGCCAGCAGTGTGGAGATCGAAATAAAACTGTACGATCGAACAGGCAGAGAAGTGTACACCGTCCCGTGGGAAACGCTGGCTGGCCAAGGAGGCGGAACAGACCGCGATAAAGGTCATCCCACGTAACAATGCTGGGATCCACGTCCGCGCGGAATAGCTCCCGCAACTGCTGCGCCCTTTTTCAGTAAAAGTTACCGGCGACCTAGCCAGCTGAACGCGAATTCGACGTGCGTCGTCAAAGTGGATCGCGTAACGCGAGACCTTCCACTTGGAATGTTAATTCTCCCAGTTGCGTCACGTTTGCTTGATTGTGCTTTACAATTCTGGCACAAGGAAGTGGAGAATAAAGTGAATTGTGTTAAACAGAGGATCTAATATCGAGCTACTATCATTATTGATTCAGTGAGAATGGAAGATCTATGGACTACTTTGTTTTTTGAGGTTAGAGGAACTATGACGAGGTTTGCCGCGCGATCTATGTAGTATCGAGTTTTTTTACTCTCTTCTGTTACATTTCTACAAACCTCGCTATTGGTTGATACCTTTACATCTTTATTTTTAATAATCTGTTAGGTTAGGTTAGGTTTATTCTTTCTTTGGCACAGATACAGTAAAATATACATTATACCAAAAGTGGTGTTTCAAGAATTGTTTTCTTATATACCCCAACGAACTCTAGTCTCTCAATAATCTGTTAGTGGTATTTAAAATAGAAACCACCTTTCAGTTTCAACAACAATACTTTTCCTCCCTCTTTCTTCAATTAAAATGTATATACTGTCTCTCATAATGAACTGTACATATATTTACAATACGATTGATCTCAATATATCCTAACCTTTATTTGTAAAGAAACCAACTAACATCAGTCAAAAGAAGCCACCTATTATCTCCAGTATCGATAATTTCAACCGCAGCCTATCATTACCGTTTTCTCTCTCTAATCTTTAATTAATAACAAGGTACCATTCACTCTAATAACAACGCAAAGTAGCTCGAAATACACAGAGTACAGTTCCCATTCGTTGTCCCTGCGCAGAAGAAAGAAAATCGAACAAAACCTCCTCGAGATTTAATATTCCATCGCGCGTCCGCGGATCTGTTTTCGGAGGATCTCCTCGCTCTCGCGAGAAGAATTTCCATCGCAAGTGGGACGAGATCCCGTGATCCTCAGCCCGAGTGATTTACGGAATTCATTAAACTTCGATTCGAGAGCGAGCTTCCGCTGCCAGCGATTTTTGCAAACTTTGTTCTTCGTCGCCCACGCTGCCTTGCTTCGGCGCCAGGCGCTGGCATCGATTGGGCGATAAGTTGGAAAGTAACGAGCTCTGACAAATTGAAGCTGGAGCTCCCAAATATCAGAATCATTTGCACAAATCTAATGGACACTAAATCAGCTTTTTTTTTTAAATATACTAAATGAAAATTGAAAATTCAATCTTCGCCAAGAGGCTTCGTACTTCGCCCAGTATGTTATCTTGATTCGACGCCAGAAGTTGGCATTGATTGCGCGATAAGTTGAAAGTAACGAGTTTTGATAGATTGCAGTTGGAGTTTTCAAATTTAAGACTCTTTTGCAGGAATCTGATGTCCTTTTTTCTAAATATATAGGATTTAAATATTGAAAGATTTGAGACACTCCAAGGCTCTGTGATGATTAAAGTTCCCATTACTCATGCAAATGAAGATGGAGATAAGAATATGTATAACGCGTGTTTTCATTAAAGTTCGTAAAACACGTGACCCACTTTGCTTTATTAGCGTAGTTACTTCTGTTAAGTATACTTTCTTATCTTTTTACAGTGCTACATTTAGCTTGCACTTGCGAGGATGCACCGCGTATACCATTAAGTACTAGTTATTAAGTTCGGTTAATACCGAAATAATTTTTAATAATAAAAATTATTTTTTCAGCTTTCTCGAATTAATAGATTAGCACCAGAAATAATACAGTTTGAAGCAGTGCTTCGAGGGTGGAGAGGTTTAAGCACTCCCAAGGCAAAGAGTTCTGTAACCAGCAGATATGCATCTGTTGCGTACATGGTCGTACACGTTGTATTTAATCGCGAAAAACTGCTCATGGGAAAGATCTTGACCCGCGTAGGTCGACATTTCACGATATACAGATAGCTACAAGGAGATTAGAATTATGTATATCAACGGACAAGCTTGTAATGCCAGCTGCGCTATTCTTTACAATTTTCCAGTGGCTATGTAAATTCGAATTTTCGCTTCGAGGAACGTAATTTGAAATTATGTTGCATAAAGAGGAAAGATTAGAGATGTAGAGCAGAAAATCGGTGTTTCAAATTTAATGCTTGAAGGATCGTGTCCCTAGGGTGTAAAGAAGGAGGATGAGCTTTATGCTAAACACAGTAGTAGGTAGATTCACTTGATAGTGAATAATTATTTTGTAATTACTTTAAGCAGAATTTCCTTTAATATTTATTTCAACTTAATATTATACAGCCACGAAAGAAATATTGAAAATTTTGCAGCAGATTGTGCCTACACCCCTCTTTCATTTATCGCAGTATAGATGGCGCAAACATGATTTGCATTCGACCCGGTCAGAGGGCATTCAAATGTTATTCAATATTGCCCAAACGTTCTAATGTGTACTTGTTTAATAACGTTTGCACTTCAGTCACGTTTCATCGCATTGAATAATATTTGATTGTACTATCGCAGATTCGCGGGCGCGCTATAGCCAAACTGCGAGTGCCCATGAAGCCACGAGCAATGCTGCATTGAATTTTCAAAATTTCGAGGTGTTGACTTTTAATGTAATTAGCTTGAAATTCATGATTGCTTACTGTTCTGCATTTTACTTCTGACAAAATTCAACAGATTATATAGTTCTGCTCAATGCATTATCTAATTCTTTCATGATTCAAATCATACATCTATTAATTTGTTTAGGAAAATTCAAATTAGTTGTATAATCGATGAATAACAAACTTGAGGAATGATGCTACTCTGAGTTAGGATAGATGTGCCAGTAAATGAACACGTACCAGAGAATGCACATTTTTAATTAAAATGGGTAAAATAAGTTATTAAAATAAGCAACTAATTAATTAGAGATTTCTTTTAATTTCTTGCTCCATATCCAAACAATTTTTGCAGCACGTGGAATTAATCGCGCTGCAAACATAATTTTATAATAGTGTTCATTCATTAGCCTTAAGGGTTCGTTCATTGGTGCGTTTACCCTATACTGTAATTTATAAATTTAAACACTTGTGTCTGTTCCTTAGTCTCAGTGTCCCATCGCTGTATTTTCCAACGCATCTACTATTATTGTCCCCTTAACGCGTTCACGCCCTTTCCCACAAGAACCTCCGCTCTGCAAGGGCAAAAAATACATTAGCTCGCGTACTATCCTTGTGTTTACCATTATACGAATATTAATAACTCGCAAAGGGAACTTAACCCTTTGCCCGTCAAGTATGCCTCCCAGGCACAACAAAGTCTAAATTAAAGTAACATAATAACGTAATTATATCTCGTAAAAGTAAAAGCATATATGATTCATGGAATTAAATAAATTCTTCATTCCCAAGTCACTAAACTATATTTCTTCCTACTTCCTGTTCCTGTTCCAAGTTCCTGTACTTAATGCGCCCAAGGTAATAAATTAAATTGCAGAGGATTAGAACTCACAATTTCACCATTACGTAAGCCAAAGTGGCAGTTAGACTACATATATGTTGGCAGTGGGGACAAACAGTGAGGAATGGGGCTATCGTGGACGTGTTAAAGGCCTTCGTAATGGGGACCGCTAATTTACCTTATCGAGGCTTCTGCTGTTACCAAAACGTGTAGTGCGCATCGAGGTCACGGCCAATGGAGAAAGTCTTCTAATCGCTTCCGTGGCTGGGTCCTCGGCGATCTTCGGCCGCTGGAACGCGTAAGATCTGTGGACGGGTTCTGGCCATGCTATACGTGCATCGGGGAACGTACAAGAGCAACTAGGAGCGGGCGAACGCGATGGAATCTTACTTTCACGCTGGACCAAATCCGCCACTATGTATGACACGCTCTCCTTTACCATCCTTAAGGGGGGCAGGACTGCGGGGATCTGGAGTGAAGGAACGGAAAATTGGAAAAAGAAATGCAGAAGGGAAGGTATGTGCAATTGTACATGCACCTGGCGATGGGCCTGAGGTAATGAGTAGTTAGGAAAGGGGCTCATTTACAGTGGCGGATTTAAGAAAAAAGGACCAGGTGGCAAACGTTATCAGGGGCCTATTTTTTTTCGAGAAAATGAGAGGTAGTTTACTAAAAAAGGGTAAATGTGTAGAAAAGCATAGAAAAAAATATAGCGCTTGGATTAAATTTTTTTTTTTTTTAAATAGGGCCCTAGGGGGCCTTCTGAGCAGGGGCCCATTTTTTCGGGAAAATGAAGAGGTAGTTTACTGAAAACGGGTTCAGTGTAATGTTACAGAAAAAAATACAGTTTGGGTAAAATCATATATTTTTTTTAAGAATAGGGCCCTGGGTGGGGCCTTCTGGGCAGGGGCCCAGGCTGCTCATCGGCCGCCCTGTTAAATCCGCCACTGCTCATCTACTAAGTCCAAAGGAAACGATGGAAAGTGAAATTTAATGTTGCGATTGAAAGGTTCGTTTTAGGAAAACTGTTGGTGGTATTAGTAAATTATATGGCGCGGAGGGTTAAGGTAGATATCACTGTAGGTGACACTGGTAGCACCATAGTTGTTTTTAGGTACCACTAAAGACGCTAGATTATTTAGGTAGTATCCAATTATTTTTGCACTCCATCTTCATTGGATTCTCCAGGCGCCAATAAGTACTTGTTATAGGTCAGGTACTTCTCATATAGACTTGGTACTAACAAGGGAAGAATTCAAAATAATCTGAAACTTTGTGAATATGTAGGGGATTTCCTCCTGATTACAGCGCATTTTTTTTACTGTCCAAATTCACTCGAAGGGGGTGAAATTAGCCCCTGAAAATTGGGCTATTCTCCGATTTTGTGTTATAACTCGCGCATTGTAAGGGATAGAAGAAAAGATTCAAGACAAAAGTTACTTCTTTTAATTAGATCTATCATTTGGTAAACAAATTATTTTACGGTTCACGAGTTGTAACACAATATCGTAAAATAACCGGATTTTCAGGGGTCAATTATTGATCCGTTAATATTTATTCAACTTATCGCAATTTATGTTTAAAGAAATAATGATTTTGGACGATGAAAAATTTCTAGTTTATAATTTTTAGCTGGAATAGTAATGATTGGATAAACTAACTGTAAATAGAAAAAATGTGTGTCGTGACGAGCTTTACAACACTATATTTTTTAAAATTTAGTTTAATAACATTTAATTTTCCAATCTTTCTTAGCGTTTGGACAATAATTTTTCCCATTTTCGAGTACTAGTTCGAGCCCTTATTGCATCCGACCATTCAATTACACCTCCTTAGGGTGAATTTGGGCAGCAAACAAAAATTGCGCTATAACCAGGAGGAAATTCCCTATATATTCACAAAGTTTCAGAATTTTTTGAATTTCCGGGTTTGGGATGTTCCCTTGTATGGTGCTTTAGGTACTGTTCAGGTATGCTCACATATGTACAGGTATCATTCGAGCACTTAAGTGTCTCCAATGTTATTTTGGCTCATAATTGTCTTAAGTAATTATCAGGTACTCGGGTACTTAATCTTTGACAGTGTTCAATCGCTTGATATGCGAATCAAGTAGCAATCAGGAAACAATCAAGCAGCTTGTCATTCGAGCAATAGGTGTGCAAATACACACTCATGTACCTGAACAGGTACATTACCAGATTTGAACTCGGCATACAACCGATCAGTAATCTTGGTAATTGAAGAAGTACCAAGCAGAGTACCCACTGAAACACCAATTTAGATATCTAATTAGGTACACATTTAGGTACCTATTTGGGTTCCAGTTCATGTACCTCGTTTCGTATTAATTCTACAACCCCGTTACTTATACAACATTCACATATCTTGGTTAGAAATCACATAGATATATGTAACATATTCAGGTACTTCAGTTAAGGGGGAACACCACTGTGAAGGCCGGAAAAGTATCACATTTTTAAGAATTTTTTCAGGAATAATTTACAGTTTTCATAGAAAATTTTTATTACCTATCTTTAGTACGCTGTCTTAAGAGACTATATAAAAATAAATAAATAGAAAAACATCTATAAATTTTAATATATTAATTAATCTTCTGAACCTCCTCACCGCGAGCTGGTCGAATGTGTAAATATGGAACAGCATGTCTGAAATAAAATTTCTTTTTTTTTTATAAACTATATGAGTGTAGTTTCCGTTGTACGTACCGATTTCTTAAACAAATTATTTTTGTAAAAATGGTGCGCTTTAAAAGAAAAGTTTCGAAAATCCGCGAATAAGATGGACACTTTTCCGAGCGTATTTAAAAAAATTTGTTTTCAATCAAAGAATCCGTACGTACAACGGAAACTACACACATCTTGTTTATAAAAAAAAATTAAATTTGTTTTCGGACATGCTGTTCCATAGTTACACATTCGACCAGCTCGCGTGGGTGGGTCTAGAAGATAAATTAATATATTAAAATTTATGGATGTTTTTCTATTCTTTTCTTTTTTTTATAGTCTCTTAAGACAGCGTACTAAAGATAGGTAATAAAAATTTGCTATGAAAACTGTAAACTATTCCTGAAAAAAATTCTTAAAGATGGCTTATTTTTCCGGCCGTCACAGTGGTGTTCCCCCTTAAACCCTACAACAGCACCGTATAAAGTTTTCATATTTACAACCGTTACTCTCAATTGGGCCAAGTTATGCAGAATACTACCACTCAACAATGATTTCATTGAGAGTTGCTAGGTTTCTGTATAACTTGGCGTAATTATTGATTACACAACATCCAGCTTCACTGACTAAAAGCTTCACGCAATATCAAACTGTGACCCCCATTTTTTAACGTGGAAATTTTTTTAAAAGACACCCCGCCGTCTCCTAGGGATCCTTGCCGACTAAAATCCCACGGTCCCCTTAAGGAGAGGGGATCGGCAAGAAGGTTTAAAATCTAAAAAAATACATCTCCGATCCCCGCCATCAACATATGACCCCTCACCTTTCAGACCTGGCATTTCCAACTGCTAAGCCTAATCGCCGCCTTGATTATTCAACTTCTCATTAACTGAACCTAAAAGAATCGGGAGCAGGGAACGGACCCAAGAGAAGTGTCACGACCAAACCAGCCATCCCGTCGGTGGAGTAGCGAACAATTTAGAAAATCACGATCACCAGGTCGGATGTGTATCGTGGAAAGGAATGGAGGCCCGATTTGTCGCGACATGCCCGCAGAATCCGGATCCCGGCGAGACTCGTGGAATCGTGAAAACTGGATCGACTAGGTAGCTGCGGTCAGCACGCAGTCGTAACTTTCCATCGGCGTGCCTGTATGAAAATTTCAGCCGCAACGAGTAAACAGGGCCACGGCCGGAAATAAAAATCGCGTCTACAGGTTTTCGGCGCTGCCGCAAAATATTTCTTCCCGCCGTGAAAGTTCCTTCAGCATCCAACGTGGCGGCCTGTTACTCTCAAAGCACCGTTAAAAACGAAACGTTCGTTGATCTATCGGTGTGCTCTAAAGAGAGTTGAAGAAGTAGAATTCGCGCTGCAGGTAGTGATCGTTAATATTTCGAAGCTGTAGAATGTTTCTCTTTGTTTCCTTGTTCCTTTGTTTCTATTTTCGTGGAAGTTAGAAAAAGAGATTGGGTTTGATGGATTTTCAGCGATTAAATTTTTTTGAAGTAATTAACGCAGTTCGGTGGACAGAGGTCGACGACCATTTTTAGAATCATTGGATCAACGCTTTCTCGATGAGACCCAAATCTGAGAGCCGATCTTGACCTCGACTTTCACCCTCGTGCAAGGTCTAGGACGCTCAGGTGAGGCGGATCTTCTTCTCGTGAATGAAGAGTCCTCTGTATTGGGGGGACTGGTTTAAAAGGTCCCCGGAGTTTCTCAAGGGCAGGAACCTTGAGCTTCGAGTGCAACGCTGTTAAATCAATTGACAGAGTGTCAAAGGAACAAAGTAGGAAGATTCTAATAACTTCCCGGAGATGCCAGTTTGGGTTGAATATCCATCGATCCGTGACTTTCTTCAATTCAGCTTCTGCAAAGTATCGCATGCGAATTACAGATCTAATTTAATGGATGAGTGATATTACAAGTAGGTGATCTTCTTAGTATTTTTATTAATATCATTTGAATACCTTGCGATCATTATTCATCCACAACTGTGCCTCGGCCTTTTGCAAGTCTAAAATGTTTGAATAATTTCACATACTCGTTCGATTCCTAATTTATGATCTATCAAAGTTCACTGTTCCCTCCTCACGTCAGAGATCATTAAGCCGTCGCCCCTTTTTATTTCTGCCCCGTTGAACGATCGACGAATCAGGTCAGCTCCCGTCAGCTTTGCGCTCAAACGCACGCAACAAAGGAAGTTGCGTTACCGCGCTCGCCACGCATGCGTCATGGCGCGCTGTATGGATCCTTTTGAAAAAATTGGAAAAAGCGAATGTGAGTCAGCATCCCGTAGGCTTCGAACTCCTGTGTCTCGACAACGATCGCGGTTTCACTTTCACCGTTTGAACACGGCATTCTTTCGATCTCCTGTTCCTTTTTTTTTCTTGAAAGTCGAGTTACACGGTTTACGTATCGAGGTCGCGAGAAAAGGATGCCAGGCGAAGCTGGCTGCTCCAAATGATTTATCCACGTTGATGTAACTCTATTGGCGGCGAGAAGATCGTTGATCGATCGCTAGAGGAAACTTTTCAGAAGGAAATTGCAACGTTTGGAAGACTGCAAGCTGGGTGGTCATTCTTGAAGACGTCTATAAAAAAATGAAAATAAAGGAAATAAATATTCATTGTCATTATAAGATTAATTATCAGTGTTAAGTGTTCAGAGCCAAATTAAGGTTCAATTTTGAATTTTAATAATCGCAAGATTCAATGGAAATGGTTAATGATATTACCCTTAAAACTGAAACTTATATTCAATGCCTCTACTCTGTAATGCCTCTACTTCTTTCTCTTCTTCTCTGTAAAAATGGAGGTAAATGTTGGAGCTGCAAATGAAAAAGGATTTTTCAATGTCAAAATGATTAAAGGATCTCCTGTGTAGGAGGTGATAGGAATATTATGTTGGATCCTTTAACTATTTTGAATATTCTATCACTAAAACTACAGTCGCATCGGAAAGTAAGTTGACACTTTTTAAAATCGCATAACTTTTTTAAAATTCGTCCAAACGACTTGAGTTTCTTTTTAGATGCTAGTGGAATTAGTTTTCTAGGTGACGTGTTTCTTCGTTTTGAAAAAAAATGCACTTTGTCGGAATAGCAAAAAAAAATATTAAAGGTTGTTATTCGACCTTTAATAAGAAAAAAATTAAAAGGTTAAAAATTTTATCGAAAAAAATATTAAAGGTCGAAAATTCAAAAAACTCGTTTGTAAATTGAAATAAGTTGTATAGATGCTGAAAATTTCATCTAAATCGGTTAACGTTGCTCTGAGCTATAAATGTTTAAATATCGCAGAATAAGGGCGAAAATCGGGAAATTCCCGAAATCAGCGATTTTCGACCTTATTCTGCGATCTTTAAACGTGTGTAGCTCAGAGCAACGTTGTCCGATTTATATGAAATTTTCAGCATGTATACAACTTACTTCAATCTACAAACGGGTTTTTTGAATTTTCATTACAGGCTCAAAAAAAAGTTTAAAAAACGCCCTTTACTATTTTTTTTTTTGCTATTCCGACCAAGTGCATTTTTTTCAAAACGACGAAACACGTCACATAGAAAACTAATTCCGCTAGCAACTAAAAGAAAAGCTCAAGTTGTTTGGAACAATTTTAAAAAAGTTACGCGATTTTAAAGAGTGTCAATTTACTTTCCGATGCGACTGTAGACATAGAAATTTATGATGGAAGAGGAGTAGCCTTTGTCGTGGGAGGGCACAGAGTTCCAACTCTTTTGGATATTAAAAGCTTTCTTTATTTTTAATTTTATCCCTTCTTTTTATATTATGAATATAATAACGACTCTTATCACCCTTTGTCATAAGTACATTTTGTCGGGAACACCGAGAACGCCGACCAAGTCCCAGCCCCCGATCGCCACACAATCGTCATGGGTGCTCGGTTTAGTTTCTGATTTCTTGAACTTTTGAATTAAGGTCAGCTGACGGACTTGGCCCAGACCACCCTCCTCGCGCGTCATCTCGTCTCTCGCCCGAGGAATCGCAGCAGATACCGAAAATTCGCCGATCGAATCACAATTGCGTTTTCTATCTAAATACTTAAGTTTAATGTTCGCCTCCCCCACTTTTGTCAATTTGGAAGTAGACGCATGCGGGGCGGTGACGATCGATCTGTCGTGCCTCGACCCGTGTTCTTCGATCAATATCGAAAACCTAAGTTTATGAATTTTTTACAGAAGCCCGAAAAATGGTAAATCTAAGTCTAAGTTAAGACTTAAAAGAAACTCTAAAGAAAAAAGCAATTTAAATTTTTAAGAATCACAATTCTTTTCTTACTTCTCTCAATAGGTACCAATGCCACCGAATTTGGGGAAAGTGTTACAAACGAGAACATTAAATTTGTATTCTCCTTCTTGAGATTTTTTATATACATATTAGACAGATTTTGCATTAGACAGATTTGACGTGTTACAAGATTGAAAAGCACTGGACAAAGGCGACCGACAGGCCATCCACGAGAGATATCCCCCCCCCCCCCATTTCGTGAAAATCGACTTCGCCCTCGTCATCCTCTACTTCATCCCCCCACCCTTTCCCCTTTGTTTTCCCCGTTTCTTTATTTTTCGCCTCGCTCTTGCTTTCCTCTTAACGGCTAAAGTAGTACTTTAATGAAGATTCATATAACACGAAGAAACTGGAGCATGCAAACTCGAAAGTGCGCGTACGAGGAGAATGTATGAGTGAGTGAGTGTTCGTGTATGTGTGTGTGTGTGTGTCACATTGCGCTTGAACCCAGCGTATCCCCGAAATGAAAATGGAACGCTTCGAAGACGGCTAACGAGTTCTACTAGGGATGGTCAGAGAGCCCCGGCTCCGGCGTGGCTCGTCGCTCCGAGCCACGAGAGAGCAATCTGTCCTTACTTCGGAGACACGTTCGCGATTGCTGGAAGTACAAAACTGGAAGAGTAGAAAAACGACAGTGGTAAAAAGTTAACGGTTTCGCGAAGCATCTGTCGGGTGTTCGGCCTTGCTGACACTGTAATACTGATACGATCACTGCGGCTGCGAAATGCGAATCGTTTTGAGGGAAGGTCGTGATGCTTTGGCAACGTTACTGACGGGTCGACCGAGGACTTGAGGATTAACTGATGTCACAATGTGATTTCCGTATGGGGTGCACTGAATGCGTTGCTGTCGCTGATAGTCACTGCTTAACTTTCAGAAGAACTGTGACTATAAGCTATAGTCACCATAACCGGAGCTTGGGGACTTTATATCTATCGTTTGTCAAGTTACAGTCACCGCGACTATACGGTTATTGTCAACGCGACTATAATATTACGGTCACCGCGACTATACTGCGATAGTCTTCGAGACTATTCGGTTATAGTCACCGCGACTATGCGGCTATAGTCATCGCGACTATACGATTATAGTCGCCGCGACTATTTGGTTATAGTCACCGCGACTACAACTGACAGTCGTGACTATAATTTGTAATAGTCGTGACTACAACTTGAAATAACCATGATTGCAACTTATATTCACCGTGATCAACTTGCAATGACGATCGCTATTCAAAATAGTCACCATCACAATTACAATCAGTGATACACCACTTGACATCGCACTGCCTCTAGAGACCTCTTCTACAAGAATACAGATCGTGAAAGCCTCCACGGTCGCACAATTTCTAAGTTTTCAACAACCGACACATGCACGCGAGTAAACGCAGCTAAATGCATGAAACGTAAAACTGCATGGGTACGTTTGCCGTTATAAGTATCCGTGGAACGTTTTACTGGTGGTCGAATAGAGCAATCGTATAAAATATAGAACGCTTTCATTCTTACGATGAATGATAAACGATTCAGTCAGGGTTCCACTGGAAAAACTCTCTAATTTTCTTCTTCAAATATACAGGAAATATAAAGGCGTCGATGCTGCATTCTAGCGACGCGAGGAGACAAACAGAAGCTACCGCGACACTGTACCCACGCAGTTTCAGTAAAAGGAATGCTCTGAGGAATGACTGTACAAAATGGGTCGACGCGCAAGCGGTGCGATTTAAGATTGATAAACCAGCAAGCCTCGCTCGGACACAATAATTGACACTGTTTCACGAGAAGCACGTCCTGGAACTGCGAACTAAGATGAACGTTGGAAGAACCATGTGAAACTTAAAATGAAAACATTCACAATATTATCAAACTTTAAATCACACGCTCGACATTCGATACCTCCCTCGACGTACGTGTATACGTTAAAAGAAAGAAGAGAGAAGAGAATTGATTCGAAGTATATCACAAGTTTCTCACTTACTAAGAAAGTTCGTTGACTAGATGACAAAAAAGGACCGCCCTCTTTTCTTTCCCTCCTTCCCCCTTCGTCTCAGTGTTCGCGTGTAAAATGTTCAGTGTGCTCGCGTGTACGATTGCCTCGCGTCTTAGGCCCAGAATCGGCGATGAAGGAAGCGACGCTACTTGACCCTCTGGAGCGCGAACGCCCCGGCAGCTTCCGGTGGCGCGCGTTTCTCTGCCCGACCGCTCGATGACAGATGAATTTACGGCGAGAGCGATTTTATGTAAGCTCTTACGAATCCAGCGCGCGGAAGCGGCGCTTTTCCCATTTCACAGGCGACCAGCCGCATTATCCAACGATAGGCGTGAGCAACGTAACAACGGGTAACAAACTGTATCGCTGTGTGTCAGTAGAACGGACTACAGTAACTTCCTACAGTCCGTTCCGCTGATACTTACAATCGTAGCGAATAATTCTAGCGCAAGCGAACGAAGGCAACAATCAATTACACTCTGTAATAAAGCTAACAAAACCATTGTACGAGAAAGGGGTAATGATAGAAATAAGGATCAGGCTCCAGAGGGTCAAATGTTGCCTCGATGGATGCACTCGCGTGGCGCTTCTCTCGCGCCATCGACACCGTGACCTACAATCGTGATACACAATCGAGAAGACTCACGACGGTGAGAGATTCGAAAAAGTGGCGTTCAAAGTTCGTGTTAGAAAAGCGAAAAAATGGATCGGCGATGTCTCCCCTTCCTCCTTCAGCTTTCTCACCGGCTGGCGCGAACCGTAAAATCGCGGTTAGGAATAATTTATTCCGCCCGTTACTTCCCTCCTCGAGCATGCCACTCGGTCGTTAACATCGCGCTTGCGATTCGACAAGTGTTCCCAGGGATAACAAATTTTCGTCGCCTCGTCCGACGGATTCTCCTCGATCAAAGTGCTCGTCGAAATCCTCGGAGCATACTCCCAAAGTGCCCGCGCTTTGCCGCCAGTTTAATTGGAAGAGAGAAGGAAGTCAGTCGTGCTTGGAATTAGGATGTTTAAGATTCTTTAAGAGTCTTTAGACGGATCTGCAATTGCATATAGTTCGTTTTGATGTTGTAGCTCGCCTGAGACTCGTAACCACACGGAAGTAGTAATGAAATGTACGGAAGTAACGTAGTTTTTACGGCTACACGGGATTGTACAATCGGACGAGGAAAAAAATTGTCGCGAAAAACCGTCAGCAGCGTAATAGTCGCGGTGAAGAAAGTGGCGGAGTAGGCCTGGAGCGTTATCTAACCAGGGAACCAAGCCTGAATGCTATCCTCGGAGAATAGCTATTATATTTATAAAAATAGTAATACTACTCGTCGACAACTCGTCGAGAAACTTTTACTTTTCTCAATCTACAATTTCTTCCGTCCCTTCCCAAGCATCCGCGCGATCGAGCAGTTTCTTCTTCAATTTCCAACGACGGAGACCGCAGAGTACCGCGAAGGGAACTCTCAGACGAATCTGTTATCTCTTTTTTTATCAATCTAATATGTTTTCTTCCTCGCTTTGGAAACGCTCCGCTGTACTCTGGGCTTCATAAATTTTCCAAAAACTCTACAAGCTCTATACGTGGAAACACTTGCGTCTCACTCGCTTCCGGTGTCGCCGCCATGCTCGAGGAAGTCGACTAACGCGCGAAAGTGTGCGTTGGAACGAAGAATTCGATAATATTAAATACTATTAAAGAGAATAACGCCGAGGCACGTCAATGTGCCTCAACAGTAAGACTAATATCTCGTTTCACGAACGACGAATAAGTTTCTCCGCTCCCAGTGGTGTCCCGCTACTGGTCGAATCTATATTCCACGTGCGACGGAATTCGGCGCGAGTCGAAATATAAATCCAGCAACGACAGGACGCGCCTGCGATCGCTTACAACGAAGATATGGGACGAGGTAGTACGAAAATCGAATAGAAAAGAAGAAAGAGCACCGACAGAACTGTCCTTATCGGGACACCGAAGTCCACACAACGATTGCGAGATTATTCGTCGTCCCTGAAAGAGGAGAACAGCCTCGCTAAGCGAGGATCGCGCCGCGGAACAACTATCTCGTCTTTTTTTCTTTTCTTAACTTTTTTTTTCTGTTTTTCTTCTTTTCTTATATCTCTCAACCACTTGGTAACGATTTTCAGCAGCTATACTATCTACGACACCGATGGACGAAACGGATCGACGAGGATAACCCTAGGCTGGGAATTATTCTCGCGCTCTTTGTTTTGTTAAATATCTATGTCACCTGTTCTCCGAGTCGGTATTGCTAGCTAACGCACTCTATCAAAAACACACGTTCCTAGCTACGCTCTTCCCCCAGTTCGTACTGATATGCTCGAAACGCGGTCTTCCCCTTCGAACGGGATACTTTCAAATACGTTCGTCGATTCTGCTGGCTCGCCAAAGGGGCAGGTCAGACACATGCTTCCCTGCTGTTATCGAAGATATAGCTCGATGGTGATTTGTTTATCTTACTGCCGCCACTGACACGAGTTTGTTTCTCTTGCATAACGGCCCTACGCGAAGTCTGTGGGATTTCTCGGTTTCTCAAAACAGATTCGTCTATTTCTGTAGGGGAATCTGTGTTTGTTCGACCCACAGAGGAAACTTATTAAGAAAGGTGATATATTACACTGTTGTATGAAATGTGTAAAGGAAGTCGAGGATTTTCCGCGGGTCGCAAGAGAATACTTTGTGAATGCTGACCTCCCTCTTGGCGACCGTTCACGCGCAGACTCATCGTCGGCGGCCAACGCAACTACGTTCAATACGTTCTCTCTACCACAATTGTTACGTTCCAAAAGGACTATCTAGATGGAAAAACACCGTTTTTTTTATTCTCGATGTAGTTTCGACTCGCTCGAACTATCTGAATGGAAAAAGACTAGCAACAAGTGCGTGGTATGCCTCCGAGGAATCGTCAACGAAGCTACTTTCAACGATCCGTATGAATTTTTGGAATAATCCCCGTTACTATATTAGACGATTTTAACCGGCACTCGACTTTTCAAAACAACACCGTAGTTACACAGCGAAACATTAGAAACGTTCCAAGCGATCTCGTAACGGCCCGTGAAATATTATCGTTACGATCTATGTTTATTGAAAAAACTTTTAATATATACTTTGCGCTAGCAAGGAAGTCCCGTGGATATCGCGGCCGTGTAAACACCGTTCGTTCTCTGGATCGCAAAAATTACCCCCATTTAACAATGTGTCTTTCAAGACATACCACGCTGGGTGTTCGTACTCGATCAGAGAGAGACAGAGAGAATAGAAACTAGTTCAGGTGATTCCCCCTAGCTAGGACTACGAGTGGAAACGAATGTTTCTCAGTCTATGTCGATCACATCCGAATTCTCCGTGGATCCCTTGCGCTGGCGCATCTTACGGCGCAGCAGGACCGTCTTCAGGATGTTCGGTGATCGTAGACCCGCGACCTCCTGCCGCGGGGCATGCTGCTACGCGGCCTTGTGCCTCTTCCTCTGCTCCCTTCGCGTCATATTCGAGGGCCCTGGACTGGCCGAGAGGCCGCCCTTCTCGCAGTCGGCCGTTGGTAAGGGCTTCAACTCCCTGCAGACAATATTACAGTTACATTGCGTCACAGTTACTTTAACTCAAGTCAGTGGCACACTCAGAGCGGAAGTCAATAGGCCCTGGCACCCTCAAAGAAAAAGGAAAAAGGAGATTAATGTAACCACGTCTGAATTAATTCGAGAGCTTTGTAAAAAGAAAAGAAAACTCGATTTTATTCCTTATTTTTTATATTTTCTTTTGCATAATAAATTACTTTTATCCCTTCAACTCGGCTCCCCCCAAGATTAAATCCTGAGTGCGCTACTGACTGAAGGTGTAACTTTTATTTGGTTCGTTGAAGTTTAAGTGATCCAGTTCTGTTAATTTCTGGCACTGGAATTTTAACTGAGCGCGCTGAATGTTCTTTGATTACAAACCTGTAATTAAGAAGCTCCTCGTCGTCGGGTACTCTGGACACAAGATCAAGAAGCTCATTGTTTGGAACTGAGTGAGGCCGGGTGATCTTTCTGAAGAATTTATTGATGCCCCACACCAAGATAAGGAATCTGGTAGGGATGAAGTAGAGGACAGCGACCGCGAGGATGGTCAGTATTATGGCTACGTAACTGAGATAAGGGACCGTGAAATTGAAGAGATTCTTCACCCTCTCGCAGAGACTGGCTATGTAACCGATTGAATTCTGAACGGTCTGGGTGACCTCCTGGATCGCTTGCAGCCTCTCTTTCAGACTCTTCTTTTCTTCCTGAAAACAGACCGGCGGCACCCCTTGAGACATGGTTAGGAATATTTTTAGAATCTTATGCGAATTGGGTAAAAAAAAAGGAAGTAAAGAATACATTGTAGATTGCTGAATTTAGCTGTAACAATGTTAGTAGGTACTTGGAGCTAATAAAAAGGACGTAAATGCTCTGGAAAGCCTGAGATCCTTTGGGGAACAAGCAGTCGAGTGCAAGGTCCATAGACGGGTTTAATTTTTAATACCGCGACCTTGCGTTGATCACAGTAAATGTTTAACTTGGGTAGGTCGAAAGGCCAACCGTGGAAAGAATAGACTCGACCGAAATATGTACCTCATGGACAATTGAAGGATCGGATGCACTAAGCATATTTTAGCACTCGAAAATGGGAAAATTATTGTTCAAACGCTAAGATTGGAAAATTAAATGTTATTAAACTGAATTTTGAAAAATATAGTGTTGTAACACTCGTCACGACACACATTTTTTCTATTTACAGTTTGTTTATCCAATCATTACTATTCGAGCTAAAAATTATAAACAAAAAATGTTTCATCGTCCAAAATCATTATTTCTTTAAACATAAATTGTGATAATTTGTGTAAATATTAAGGGATCGTTATGAGACTTAAAACATAACTTTAGAAAATTCTAACGAAGCCGTAAAATGTATGCACAAAATTCTTATGTTAAAAAATGTAATAATATTTAATTAATAAGTAATACTGGACATAATCCATGTTTTCCAACGTTCGCCGTCAAAATGTATCGAGGAAATTTTGAGATACATATAACTTGCAGTGACAAAGTTTTTCCTTAATATACAAGGAAGATTATCACCATTTTTCGCACTGATTAATAAATAATTGTAGAAGATATGATGATATATATTAATCTCGCGCGCCACCAACAGTCAGTAACCACGTATAATGCGTTAGGTATTTAGCAATTTTAGCGCTTGCGTTGACTGTTGGTGGCAGCGCGGAATTTATACATATCGCCATATTTTCCACAATTATTTATTAATCATTGTGAAAATTGGTGAAAATCTTCCTTGTATATTAAGGAAAAACTTTGTCACTGCAAGTTGTATGTACCTCAAAATTTCCACGATACTTTTTAACGGCGAACGTTGAAAAACGTGGGTTATGACCAGTATTACTTTTTAATTAAATAATATTACATTTTTTAATATATGGGTTTTGTGCATATATTTTACGGCTTCGCTAGAGTTTTCTGAAGTTATGTTTTAAGTCTCATAACGATCCCTTAATATTTACTCAAATTATCGCAATTTATGTTTAATGAAATAATGATTTTGGACGATAAAAATTTTTTGTTTATAATTTTTAGCTCGAATAGTAATGATTGGATAAACAAACTGCGAATAGAACAAATGTGTGCCGTGACGACTCTTTACAACACTGTATATTTTAAAACTCAGTTTAACAACATTTAATTTTCCAAACTTTCTTAAAAGGGAACACCGCGAACCCGGACTCACCGAGTGGAACGCAACTTTGTGGGTTTTTAGAGTGACTCAAAACAAGAACAACGGTGTGTTTCATTTGGGCCCTATCGCCCTTTAAGGGGGTGAAAACTAACCTCAAAGTCAAATTGGCACTTCCACTTTTTTGCGTATAACTCTCAAGTACAACAGACAGAAAAAAATGTTTCAAACAAACGTTTAATGGTGCAATAAGCGCTACAAATTTGTGTTAAAAAAAATTTGAAGAGTATAAAAAAAAATACCTGAACAAAAAAAAACTTTCTTCAAAATTTTGTTATCACAAGTTTGTAGCACTTATTGCGCCATTAAGCTTCTATTTGAAACATTTTTTTCTGTCTGTTGTACTTTGAGAGTTATACGCGAAAAAGTGGAAGTGCTAATTTGATTTTGAGGTTAGTTTTCACCCCCTTAAAGGGCAATAGGGCCCAAATGAAACACACCGTTGTTCTTGTTTCGAGTCACTCTAAGAACCCACAAAGTTAGGTTCCAATCGGTGAGTCCGGGTTCACGGTGTTCCCTTGTTAGCGTTTGGACAATGATTTTTCCCATTTTCGAGCGCTATTCCCCTTATTGCATCCGACCCTTCAATTGTGAACACAGTGCACACATCCAACCACAATAAATATTGCTTAATACTTCAACATTTACTCTTTCACCGTTACAATCTCTGAAAATCTCGATAGCAGCTTGATATAAAACTGGTTTGAAAATATTAGCAAGGCAACGAGAGAAGAATCTTGAGAGACACTTACTTTATCCTTGTCATCCTCGTCGTCGTCATCGTCCCCAGGTGTGGTCGGGCCTTCGTCGACCTCGTCGTGGAAGTGGGAGGTGGTGTGGGACAAGGGCGTGCCAGTTATCATCGCGACCTGTCCGGAAATCCATTGATTGAGCCCATTGTCCTCCCCGTAAAGCTGGCGGTTGGCGGAAGAAGTCGACATGCAGCGATGCAGGCAAAGGTCGTCAAGCGTTCAACTTACATACGTGTTATGTACATGGTACTTATTTGGGATTAATCAGTGACTGGAATCTGTTATTCAAGCAAGCTCTAGCAACGAAAGCAAATCCGGTTAAGTCTATAAATAGTACCCAGTGTGATATACACCGGAGAGAAAAGAGGGCGTGATGAAATGTAAGAATTGATCCAGAACAGTGAAGAGCTAATAGCCAGACTAGGAATCTAAGAATCTAGGAATTTTAAAACGACCCATCCAAGAGTCTGCGAAGCATTCAGATTGACCGAAGACTGTGCTCATGCTACCCGCATACCTCAGTGGCTCTAGTTTTATTTAGCCTGCGCAGGAAGTCAGTTAAGTGACGCTAATGGGATTAATGGATCCCAACTATGCGCTCCTCTATCTTGTTGAAAAGCAATATGGAGATTTCCTTTTGGAAGGCGGGAAGCTTATTACAGGTGTGTTCTAATCTACATTAAGTACTGCAATTGTTACTAAGGATTTCGATATTAGTGATGCTTTACGTTGCTGGCAAGCTCTAAGGTTACAGAGATCGATAAAAGGTAAACGTGTTAATAATAGTAATTTAGAGATTAAACTGTGAGTGGGTTAATGTACAGAGGGAATACCTTAAGGTGATTCAGTGTAGAAGAGAAACTTTTGGTGTACGAATGTAATTACGTTGGCCTGTGTACGTACCAGGTAATACTTTAAAAGAATAAGTAACGCCCCGCCGGGGATCATGTAAGGCTCAAAGTAGTAGCATCCGAAAATGAAAATGATGAACGCGATGATGCTTCTCATTTTACTTTCCCATTCCCAGCAGCTCCTGTTCGCAGTAAATTCAAAGTTTACGGTTAAAGTTAGAATTATATAAGCTTCTCTAGAAGAGAATAAAAAATTCATCAACTACGTTTATCCGTTCGTCACGACTGAAATGGACTGTACACCCAGCACGTGAGAAATCGCGAATCGTACATTGATAATCACCGCTCGGGCATTCGCGTCATGTCACAACTATTATCCAATACGTGATCGAACGCATAACACGCGCTTGGTAAACGATCCATGGGGACAGAGTTACGTACTGCACGTATTTCCCAATGTCGATGAAGATGATGATGATCGCTTTCAGCCTGAGGACATTGCGCAGGAACACCTGTCTCTTGAACTTGATCTCCGGCTCCATGTACTTCTTCTCCCTGGGGTTCAGCGTCCGCATGCAGGCTCTGAAGACGTTCCAGACTACGTTCAGCTCCAGGAGGATCTGGGGGGAGCTGCCCTTGGCTCGGCCTCTCAGCTTCTTGTCCTTCAACGCGTACCACCTCTTCTCCCCGTTTCTTATTCGCAGCAACGGTATGGCGACCCTCCCGAGAAACTCTACTTTGTGGTCCCTGTCCTCGTCGTACACGGTCACTTCTAGCACCGAATTGATGTCCTTCACGTTGCTGAAAATGTGTCGCGTTAGTTTACATGATTCTGTCTAGCTTGCCATTAGTGTGTGATAACGTACAAGGTGAAGATCTTCTGCCAGTTTGGGGCGAGGGTCTTGTACTCCGTTTGAGTCTGCAACCTGGCGTTCACTAACTCCAGCACGCAGAAGGGATCGCTCTTTCCTCCCAAATCGGCGGCCGCCAGACCTTGAGCTCGGAATACCTGTGGAATTGTTAAAGTATAGTTGAATGTTGAGCTTCGGTGACCTTTTCAATGATACTCTGGTGTTTACATTGTAGGTGGTAGCTCTATGGATTGTATGATTCATACTACTCAAGGGGGCCTTCCGGTCTAGAGCCCAATAAAATTGGTGATCTTTGGGAATTAATTAAAAGGAAAACTACTATATATAATTTAATTCGACTTTTTGCATTGTATTAAGGATGTCTTAAATTATAGAAATATATTTTTTGTTTTATAATTAATCATTGCAGATGGCACTGGGGAGTCGTTAAAGTGAAGGTGTCAAAAAATTCATCCAAATCGGTGGGATCTGTATCTCCAAAAGTTATTATCCGATTCGACTGAAACTTTTTTATTTTGAAGAATATACTTCTGGCTAGGGGGAAACCAGAAAAAAATACAAAAATGACATTTTTGTAGAAAATAACGACAATTGAAGTTTGAAATCACTTTTTCCCTATATTTTTCATCCTTTCAACGCCTTTGAAAATTATTAATTTTCAATTTTTTGTATTTTTTTGTGGTATCCCCCCTGGCAAGAAGTATATTGTTCAAAATAAAAAAATTTCAGTCGAATCGGATAATAACTTTCGGAGATACAGGTCCCACCGTTTTAACAACACGGTTCCGAGAAAAACGCATTTAAAGTTTTACGTGGGCGCCGAGTGGTCGGTTGTTTCATGCATTTTCCGCTACTCAAATGCTTATAACTTCGGGAATTTTACGAATTTCAACAAAATCTTTTAAACACATATTCCTAAAAGGTTCAAAATTCGAAAAATGAAATAAAAAAATCGACTTTTAGACCGGAAGGTCCCCTTAAGCTCAAATAGGCTTGAGCAGACAGGCCCAAGTGAACAGTTCTCATGATATTAGAATAATGAATAGATTCAGTTAACGGTGACCCGTAGTGTTAGAGATATTTGCAGAGCCGCCCTTAGCACCGGGCCCCGCGCTTAGGGACTTCATGTTGTAATAATTAAATGAATTAAGTGTAATTGTCAAGGTATCAATTTTTCTGAAATAAATTTTCAGCAATTCTAAATAATGCATGAAGTCGAGACGTAAAGTTATCTGTTTTCAATTAGATGTTTTCAATAATATCGATTTTTGCTCCGGGCCCCGCAAACTCTGAGGGCGGCTCTGGATATTTGTTCAGTATTTCATTTTGTTATAATTATTTTTCTTAATAAAGATTAAGTGCAATAGATTACGTGCAATTTAAAAATATCTTTTTTTCAAAATATCCATACATTCGTGGATTTGAAAATATGGGCCTGTGGCCCAAGCTAAGGCTTCCATTATTGCTTTTAACAACACCAGAGGATTGGTAGACTCCTACTGAAGCTATAGCCTAGGATTTGTCGGTTTTTAAAAACCGGTTTGAAAAAACAGTTTTTATTTATAAATTTGTAAAATTTGAAAACCGGATTTTAAATTTAAAAAACCGGTTGTATGTACTAGAATTAATATGAAAAATGATTTAATTATTTAACTAAAAACGTTAACATTTTGACTTGAAATCGCCTCAGACACAAGCATATTGTAGTACGTAACTGTTTACTGTAAAACTAATCTTCATGAGTTCATATTTTCAGGGGAAAAAAAACGAAATGGAATAAAGATTTATAATTTGGTACGCCATTTTAAAAGATTTATATTTTGTACGGATATTAGTTATTTTAGCTTTTTTCATTTGAACTAAAAAGTTGTACGTATTCGTACAGATTTTACCTATTTTAATTTTGTTTTTAATTGGTTTTGTATAGATAGAGTATATTTTATTTTGTTATATTTTCGTAATTCTGATATTTTTAAAATAAGTAAAAATATTTATTTACTATTTTAATTACATTTTTTTGTTGTAAAAGTTCGAAAACCGGTTTAACCGGAATTTTGGAATAGTGAAATTTGAAAACCGGTTTTTTCAAAAGTCGGTTTTTGTATAAACCCTACTATAGCCAGAACAGAATCTACTGGTTGATCTAACTCAACTGTTCTATCTTTCAGCTAGCATAATATAGCCCTATGAGTCATGACTATCATTCTGCATATTTAAATAGCTTCCAGTCGCTTGACTTCGTTTAAACTATACTTGAACAAAGTACGTACCTACATTCAAATACAAACTATCGCAACTTATTTCTACTTAATGACTGAAGACTACTGGGGGAAAGTGAGGTGACTACCTTCACCGTTAGATGACCGACGTCCCGCATCCTCTGCATAGTGTTCCGAATGCAATACCTCTGGTACAATTGCTCTCGTTCGCGAGGCGTCTCCTCGTGAGCAGCCAAATCGCTGATGGTCTCGCTGGCCGTGGTGCCGCTGATAGTCAGCAACAGGAAGATGTTCCCAGCGCCGTCCTCGAGGTCCCGCCAGAGGCGATGCGTGGTCTCTCGTTCCAGCGTTGCCAAATCGATCGTCGCCCGACCCATCAGGTCATCCTGGTGGCTTTTGTCGCGATCCCAGACCGTGACCTCGAGCTCCTGACCCAGGTACGGGTCCTCGTACAGATGAAGATCGAATTGCTCCAACCAAACTGGATTCAGGGTCTTGTGCACCACCTTCGACTTGTACTTCTCTGTCCCCAGGCTGAAAGTAATAGAGCTCCTTTGACGTTACGCCCCAGTTTCGCTCTGCCACACAATGGCCCTAATGAAACTTTCGTCCGATTTGGTTTTAAGATATGTGGTTTCTGGACAGTTTAGGAGAATGGTGGAATAAGAGCCCAGGGTTGAAGACAGCTTAGCGGGATAAATCAAATACGAGTAGGGCACCTTTAATTTGGAATCGATATCCCCTGGAAGTGCAACTTACACTGTCCAACACGAATTTTGGTCGGCAATATCCGCTGGGTGATTCTTGTATAGTTTTTCGCCCTGAACACGAATTCACCAGCAGAATTGCTCTATCACTCTCAGTTTTGTGAGAAATCGATTTTTAAAAAAAACTGCAAATTTTTAATTTTGAACATCTTTTGTGTCGAAACGGTAATAGTTATTCGGTTGCTCGTTGCATCAAATTATTGTATGAACCCTCCCGAATACAACGATATAAGTTATTATTGCATTATAATCATTTAAATATGTTTAAACAACGATCAAATGGAAAATGACACCCGAAATGCACCCATTTTTGAAGATATCTTTCAATTTATTTCCAAAACTATGGGTTTAGGAGAAAATCTGACCATTCCACGCGATGCAACAGACATTTTTCCTTCGGAAACCATCAACAAAAGTGGTAAGTCACGTTTTGTTTTCAATACAGAAGCGAAATAGTTTGGCAAAACACGCGGTATCGACAGTGGTAGTCAGGAGCGTTAAGCGATTTTGTTACGCTGAGCGGCAGTGGATCGCGCGCCGCCGTTGACTACCACTGTCGACGCCGCGCATTTTGCCAAACTAATTCGCTTCTGTATTGAAAACAAAACGTGACTTACCACTTTTGTTGATGGTTTCCGAAGGAAAAATGTCTGTTGCATCGCGTGGAATTGACAGATTTTTTCCTAGACCCTTAGTTTTGGAAATAAATTGAAAGATATCTTCAAAAATTGGTGCATTTCGGGTGTCATTTTCCATTTGATCGATGTTTAAACATATTAAAATCTTCATAATGCAATAATAACTTATATGGTTATTCTGGAGGGTTCATAGAATAATTTGACGCAACGAAGCAACCAAATAACTATTATCGTTTCGACACAAAAGATGTTCACAGTTGAAAATTTGCAGTTTTTTTCAAAATCGAGTTTCTCAAAAACTGAGGGTGATGGCGACAAACGGTTTGCGGATTCGTGTTCAGGGCGACATACTCTACAAGAATCGCCCAGTGGATATTGCGGAACAGAAAAAAAGTTTCATTTTGTTGGACTGTGTTATCGCAGCTCTAAGTACATCTACTTACAAAGGAAGTTAGGCAACTCGGGAATTCGGAAAATTATGCAACTTTGCTTGCACGTAGAATAGTTTATACATAACACAAAACTATTTTGTTTTTTGGTGCCATAGTGCTATTTTAGGGGGTTCTTTACCGTGGAATATCTCGAGAACGGTGAGAGATATTGAAAATAAATTTAAACAAAAGTTGCATCTATTTTTTATATCTACAAAACTGCGTAGAAATAATTCACACCCTTTCCTGTTCTCCGATTGCAATAAACTTTTTCAGGGATAATTTATTTATGAAATGGAACCATGCCAGGGAGTGAGAGCGAAAGAAATCGGATGTTAGAAAAATGGGCCACCCTAATGTTCCACTTCCAGGAGGTCCAAGGGAATTCAAACGTCAGGAATAGAGGAAGGTACACTGACAAGGGAACACCGCGAACCCGGACTCACCGATTGGAACGCAACTTTGTGGGTTTTTAGAGTGACTCAAAACAAGAACAACAAACAAACAAGGTATGTTTTATTTGGGCCTTATCGCCCTTTAAGGGGGTGAAAACTAACCTCAAAGTCAAATTGGCACTTCCACTTTTTCACGTATAACTTGCATAGTACAGCAGACAGAAAAAACTGTTTCAAACAAAAGTTTAATGGTGCAATAAGCGCTGCAAACTTGCGTTAACAAAATTTTGAAAAAAGTTTTTCTCCGTTCAGGTATTTTTTTTTTAAACTCTTCAAATTTTTGAAACATTTTTTTCTGTCTGCTGTACTTTGAAAGTTATACGCGAAAAAGTGGAAGTGCCAATTTGAATTTGAGGTTAGTTTTCACCCCCTTAAAGGGCGATAGGGCCCAAATGAAACACACCGTTGTTCTTGTATTGAGTCACTCTAAAAACCCACAAAGTTGCGTCCCAATCGGTGAGTCCGGGTTCGCGGTGTTCCCTTGTGAGTACACTTAATATAACACAGAAATTAGTATATTAAACTGTGCTCAATATGAACTTGCTTCCTACCGAAACTTGACAAAGGGATCCGACAGACCGTCGATATCCATAGGCAGCAGGTTCTTCGCCTCGACGAGGACAATCGTTACCACGGAGCTCCATATTTGCGACTTCAGCCGTCTATTCACGTCCGCCAGCCGATTGGTTCTTTGGAAGTACTACAATGCAAATATGCGAAGGGTTAAATCGGGACGGGGTTGTTCCGTCGTTAAAAAGGACGTCGCGTCCGCGAAACGGGCACGCTATACCGGGCGCAGTGGATGCATTCAGATGTTCCAATATTAGTTCTCGATGCTTGCCCGGTTATATGCACTCGACGGTGTCACGATATCGGGAATCTGCCAGGATTTATATAATATTTAAACGTCCCTCGCACGGCACACCGCTCCAATATGCACCTGGACAATTCTATAATGCGCGCGGGCATGCTTTCTCTCTTTTGGATTAATTGTACGGTGATCAACGTGATTCTAAATTGCCATCGATGCTTCGTGCGTTAACTGAGGGTGAAAGGGGGGCGTATGCGGTGCAGAATTAATGGACTGTTGTATGTAGGTAACATACACAGGGTGTTCACTTAACTTTATCACTTAAAATATTTCTGCTTTATTTAAAATTTTGTAGAAATTTTTTTGACAAAAGTTGCGTAGCTACGATTTGTGCCATTTTTAAGCATATAGTCGAAAGGACATGGCACACTGAAATGTTAACCAAATCGAAAAAGTAAAACTGAATATTAAAGAGGAAAGACTGATCTCTTTATTGCTATTTTGATAAACGTTCTACGACGGTTCCTTCGCTTTTTAGAAACAATTAAATTCAATAGGACGATGTTTGCTTCAAAGTTGAATAACTCGGCCAAAAAAAATCGCACAACAACCACTGAACACTGATTTTACATAGGAAAGTACCTAGTCGCTGTCGACTGGTATAAATATAATCTGTGTAAAAAAAAATCGAAAAATTCGAACACAAAAGTTGAAGAAAAAATTTTAAAATTGGAGAAGTGCTTTTTATATCGACATAACTTTGCCGAAAGTAATAAATACACGTAAAATCCGAAAAAAGGCAGCTGAAAGTAGAGATTCCACACTTTCAAACGATATTTTGAAGATATTGATACGACCATTTTTGCCGGAGTTGTGACCATTTAAATGCCCCCATTTTTCGGGTTCCTAGAGGTGATACTGTAGAGCCCGGAAAGACAGGCTGATTTTAAGATTTTTTTATGCAAGTATAGTGAATGGAATACAAATTCTGTTTGCAGGGCTTTATTGTACATACCTTGAAGTATGATCTCAATTTTTAAAAAAAAATTTCAATACAAAATGGTAGCACCGCAGCTCAACAAAAGAAGCTTCTTCTGTAAAACAGTGTTCCGCGTCCGGAAAGATTTCTCCTTCAATTTTTGACCTAGAACAAAAAACCAAAAATTGTTGAGTTCTATATAAGATTATCTCAGTAAGTATACGAGGAAATTAAAAAATACTACTTTTTTGTACGAATGGTGCGTGATTGAACAAAACGTTTCAACAAATTCGAGGTTGTAGCAGTTCCGTGTTTTGTTCAATCACGCACGATTCTTACAAAAATCAGTATTTATTAATTTTCTCGTGTACTTCCCGAGATAATCCTATATAGAACTAACAAAAATTCTATTTTTTGTTCTAGGTCAAAAATTGAAGGAGATATCATTCCGGCCGCGAAACACTGTTTTCCAGAAGAAGCTTCTTTTGTTAAGCTGTGGCACCGCCATTTTGTATGAAAACAATTTTAAAAAAAGTTGTGATCATACTTCAAGATATGTACAATAAAGGCGTTCAAACAGATTTTGTATTCCATTCACTATACTCGCATAAAAAAATTCCTAAAATCAGGCTGCCTTTCTGGGCTCTACAGCTTCATTAACCCTTAATTATTTTGAAGAGTGTATCTAATAGTCTTCTATTTATCAATTCCACCAAAGAAGGCACGAATAACCCTCACATTTACGAATTGCAAAACACCTCAATATATATATTCTCTACACCATATCAATCCCCAAAAACCATCCCCCTTTGTCCTCAGGTACCCTTTCAAGCAGCACAGATAACAAAACAAACAACATAACAGAATCCTCCAATCTCTACCCTATGAATGTCCTCCATCTTCTCCCTAACGTTGTCCTTCAGCTTATCGAACAGGTCATGGTGCTTCGCGTCCTTCATCTCCAGCACGCCCACCGGCTTCGCCGCGGCAGTATCGTCAGCCTTCGCGTGTTCGGCCTTCCTCAATCGCGAGATCAGGTGAGCAGCATCGAACCCCGACTTCTCCTGTTTCGGCGAGCCAGCCCTGCCCAGTTTCTTCAAGTTCTCCCACCTACTTTCAATCCTCGGCTCGTCCTCGTTCCCCGCGGTGTACTTGAAATCGAACCTCTGCTCGACGGCCCTCGACCCGTCCACTTCGCGATCACTGGACTTCGCGTCTTCAATCTCCGCGGTAGCACCTCGTCGATCAAGGATCGCCGTTTGGCTGCCGGAGGGCCTGCAGTGATCCATGATCCAGGTCTCGACGGGCAACAGCCACGGGTGCTTCTCGACGCTCTCCTCCAAGATCCTTTCCATGTGATCCTCCATCATCCTCTCCACGGAGCCCATCTTCTTCTCAAACGAGGACTTCAACGACCCGATCGTCCTCTTCTCCTTGCTCCTCACTGGCCTCTCGATCGACAGACCGTCTATCCTCGCCCCGGTGGCTCCTTCATTCTCCGCCTTCGTCCTCAGGTTCTCCAGCGAGCTCCACTTCCTCGTGCCCCGGTCCCCACGAATCCTCCCCTCGAGCCTGCTCTTCTCCTCGTCCGTCAGACTCACGAAGAAACTGCTCTCGGATGAATCACTTGGACACCTACCCTCATCGCCTTTCAACCTATCCACCTTTGCCTCTTCAGCAATTCTATCGCTGGTATCTTGACCGGCTGCCAGGGCCTCGTGCTCTTTCACTTGAGCTCGCTGTCGCGATCTCCGAGGCGGTGCTTCGACGTCCGCAGCGTCGCTCGCCGTCCGAATCTCTTCTAGAACGTTATTTTTGTCGCCGCTTTCTTCAACGGACTCCTCGTCTACGTCCCTACTCTGAATAGAAGCTTGGTCCTCCGTGGATCCCTCAAAGCGCATCTGTTCAATCGCCTTTCGAAACACAGCGTCAGCTTCAGTGCTCACATCCTCCACTACTTCCTCCTTCGTTGGAGTCTCTTCTGGCTTGTACTTGAACCTCTCTCTATGAGTCTCCCAAAATTTCTTCAACTTGCTCTCAGCGGTCTCCTCGCCCCACGTCGTCTTATGAGACTTCGCTGAGCCGGGGGAATCGTTCCCTGAGTCCATGGCTGATGGGTCGTTCATAGTTACGTCACTCACCTTGTTGCGTTTTCTGAAGGCAAGCTTAGGGATTGGAGGGCCCGGACCAGTTGACTGGGAATCGATCACAGGTGGTGGGTCACTGGATCCTTGCTTCTCCGATGACTCTCCGCTGTCAGAGTCTCTGTTTTCTGATAGTCCAGAGCGATCCTCTACGATCCTGCATGGAAGCTCTCGCTTCTCCTCGAAAGTAGAGGCTTTCTGACCCATCTGTGGCTTGTTCATCTCTGTGCTCTTGATCCTCAGTTGAGGCACCGGAGGATCTGCATCGCGTGCAGTCGTGCGTTTGAAAAAGTGGCTGGATTCCTCGGCTCCTCGATCAACAACGCACGTGTTTCGCGGTTATAATGGTATTACGTGACTAATAAGTGTCTTCCGCCACCATTCGCACGGGAATGTCCGATTGTGTGCGTCTGATACGGCTCTTCGTGACTTGTCGAGGTTATTTCGGTGGGGCGGGCAACTTTTCTCTACGGCGAGTTTCCCGAAGGTATTTTTGGAGGTTCGATACTGAGTGAAAGTTTCTCGGGATTTCTTTGACACTTGATACCTTGAGATTGCTATTTTGGGCGTGGGTTCTATTGATTCGTGAATAATTTGTTTTATGTAACGTTTCCGTAATATTGTGCACTTGAGGCAATTTTCTTCTCGATTATTATTTTACGAGGTTCTTTGAGAATTCTGACCACTTTGATGGATTATTTATTTTTAATTCTAGGCTGGTCGAGCGAAGTAATTCTGTGGTACATTGGTCGAAGTATTTGTTATTTTATATTATATCTTTGGTATGGTGGTTTCGTTTTAAGGGGTTCTTTATTTAAAAATATAACACTCAGCACCTTGAATTTACTATTTTTTTCCTCGTTTCTTGAAGTATGGATCGAAGAACTTGAGTGCCTCTGTCACGCACAGTTCTTGCATATTATATGTTTAACAAGTTTTTGTGGTGTGTGACTTATCACAATGTACGTATGATATTTTTTATCCTCAGTTTTTGAACGTGTGTTTGTCATATATAATTGCCCACATCAACTGATAATCCAAATGTGAATGAAATCACTACACATCCTGCCTTCTCATTGTTTCACTGCACCTCCAATATTCCCATCTTCCACTCCTATCGCACATTCCCTTTTATTCCAACGCACTTGCACCACAGTTTCCTATCATATAAAAATATTTGTTCATAGCGAGGACTTTCAGCGCAATTTCAATCGATCGCTCACAGTTCTCGACGTTTCGAGATCGCGTGCAATTGATGCCAGTAATTTTCCGACTTCTGCGTTCTTCCTGCGTCACGAGAAGAGTAGAAGGGTGACGGGAAAAATATAAGAAAACTCGAGGCAGAGTGAGAAACTTTTATGTCGATGCACCTAATTTTGATGAAACTTCAAAAGGGGAAAAGAAATATCGCCACGGATGGGTGCCGAAGATGCCAGTAATTTTCCAACTTCTGTGTTCTTTCTGCGTTTCAAGAGGAGCAGAAGGATGACGAGAAAAATACAAGAAAACTCGAGGCAGAGTGAGAAATTTTCACGTCGGAGCACCTAATATTGATGAAACTTCAAAAAGGGGAAATAAACATCGCCACGGTTGGGTGCCAAAGATGCCAGTAATTTTCCAACTTCTGGATTCTTTCTGCGTTTTACGAGGAGCAGAATGATAACGAGAAATATACAGGAAAACTCGAAGCAGAGATCAGAAATTTTCACGTCGAAGGACTTAATTTTGGTGAAACTTCAGAAAGGGGAAATAAACATCGTCACGGTTGGGTGTCAAAGATGCCAGTAACTTTCCAACTTCTTTGTGCTTTCTGCATTTCAAGAGGAGCAGAAGGATGACGAGAAAAGTACCAGAAAACTCGAAGCACAGATCAGAAATTTTCACGTCGAAGGACCTAATTTTTATGAAACTTCAAAAAGGGGAAAGAAATATCTCCATGGTCGAGTGCCAAAGATGCCAGTAATTTTCCAACTTCTGCCTTCTCTCTGCGTCTCAAGAGAAGCAGAAGAATGACGAGAAAAATACAAGAAAACTCGAAGCAGAATCAGAAATTTTTACGTCGAGACACTTAATTTTAATGAAACTTCAAAAAGGTGAAAGAAATATCGCCACGATTAGGTGCCAAAGATGCCAGTAATTTTCCTACATCCGCGTTCTTCCTGCGTTACAGGAAAAACAGAAGAACGACGAGATGAAAAGGAGAAACAATTTTCCCGTCGAAACACCTAATATATTAATGTACATAACTGGAAAAGGGGGAAGGAAAAATCGCCACGATCACGTGGCAGCTCGCAGTGCTGTTAACAGACCGCTTAATTAACCGTGCCACTTACAATTAACGCGGATGAGTCATCGAGATACCCCCATTACACCGTGCACGTGGCTCGTTGTCCCTATCGCGATTCCGTTTCTTACACAGTGTGCTACGTTTCTGGGCTCGTCTGTCGCTCCAGTTCCTCTTTACTTCCTTCCAGGGACATTCTTAACACGTGCACACGAGTGTGAGGTGTTCGTTGACATAAGAGACAAGTGTGTTTAATAGAAACAATGGCGTTACGTAGCCAAAAGAATTATGTGTGTAGCAGGAATTCAATTGCCTTTAGTGGAATGTTTTTAATTGAGGATTCTAGATGAAATTGTGGGTATTTAATTACTTTGCTGGTGGAAGGATTAGTGCAAATCGGGGATTAATGCTGGATGAAGTGGAGAAAGTGTGTTTGCTTAAAATAAAATAGATCGTTGAGCAAAAGGGTTTAGTGTTTAACAAAAATTGTAAAAAAAAGGGACTAATTTTTCGTGGGACTTTTTTAATTAAGAATACCAAATGTAATTGTGGGTATTTAAACAATATACTGGAGGAAAGCTTGGTACAAATTGTGGATTAATTTTAATATACAAATCAGAAAGTGTTTGTGTGTTTGTCTACCGTCTAAAAACTCTCGAACGGTAAACCCTGGGGTCACGAAATGTGCCCCAGCTAATTATGTCTAACTAATCCAGATGAATATGACTATTTTCACAGAAAAATAAATAAATATAACATTTTTTTATAAAATCGGAATAAAAATTTCGGGCGAAGCCGAGTAGTAAAGCCAGTACTCGATCAGGTGGGAAAAATGTGTTTACATAAAATACTGTATATGGTTAGGCAAAAGAATTTGGTGTTCAACAAAAATTCTAGAAAACAGATTTGTTTTACTTGAATTTTTTTAAAATGAGTTGCAACTGTAAATAAGTAATTGCTGAACTGATAGAAGGCTTCCTACAGATCGTAGATCAATCTCTGCCAAGATGAAGCAGCTGGGTGAACTAAAACCAGGACAGATTCTTGAGCAAAAAAGCCATGTATTCGACAGAAACCGTGGAGAACCAGACTGTTCTACCAAAAATCTCCCAAACTGTGAATACATACCAGTGACAATCGCGGCTAAGTAATGACTGTACCAGTGTAAGGCCTGCTACAGATCACAGATTAATCTTCTACAAGGTGGGACAAGCGTATCCTTGGAAGACAATGGAATTACGCGAGCGAGGAAGGCTGACAAGAGTCAGCTGCTTTTCGTTGAATTTTCCAGGTCGCTTGATAATCGTGACGAGATCGTTGCCAGCAGAAGACAGATTAGTCCTCCATATAGAAGGTGTGAATCTTTTAAAAGACCTTGTCTCGTGGCATCGATCCTGGGGCCTGGAATCAAGGATCTAGTTGGAAGCTTGAGGGAAGTAATTAGAGCGTTCTGTCGGAGACTGTGACTATATTAATCACGAAGAACTCATCACTGCGTTAGCACAGGGATAGACAAAAATTTTGGATTAACAAGGACAATCTTCCTAAGATGAATCTCAAGTTTTTAGTAGCTCACTGTCGTGGAATTGAACTTGGAGAACTACCTGCTCTGCCCTCTTTAGTTAAAATATCCTATCTAGCATTTTAAAACAACCGAGAAAACTGAAGTTTTATCATTTACTTTGCACCATCCTTATTTTCCTTCATTCAAATTAAAACGTGTTGTCATTATTTCGTAATAGCCTAGTATAATTTTTTGTAATAGGTGCACCGGTAGGAAATGTATTATTATCAATTAATTAATTGATTTAGATAAGATATTTTAACCATTTTGAAAGAAGTTAGGTTAAATACATTAGACTGTTTATAAATCTTTACGAAGCACGTAGAGCTTTCTAAGTTTACTTAAAAGGTAAAAGACGCGTGGAACTTCAAATATTTCAACATATCTGAAAAAATAAAAGAATGCTAGATAGGACAGTTTAACTAAGGAGGGCAGTGCTGTGGTATGTCAAAGTTTATGACCAGTCATCAGGGTAAAATATTCACCAGAAGAACTACACACACATGGGTTTAGTGATGACAATCCTTCCCAAGGTAGATTTCAAGTTTTTAATGGCTCACTGTCGTGGAATTGAACTTGGAAAACTACCTGCTGTGGTATGTCAAAGTTTATGACCAGTCATCAAGTAAAATACTCACCAGGAGAACAAGATTTAGGGATGAGAAGTTTTCCTAAGATAAACCTGAAGTTCTTGACAACCCATTATCGTGGGATCTCATGAAATCCTCAACTTTGTGAATTAATTAAAGCGCTACGTCGCAGATAGTGAGTAGTAGCCATGAAGAAATCGTCACGTTGTTATCACAGATGTTGTGGAAGAACTAGGTGTAGCTGTAACAACCCTTTCTACAGTGGAGCTGAACATCACAATCTTCGTGAAGTACCAGAGGCAACCCAGCGAAGATGATTATTAATCGTGAAGAAATCGTCGCTGTTAGCATAGACGTTATGGAATAACTAGGTTTAACAACAGCAATCCTTCCTGCGATGAATCTGAACATCGTTAACGAATCATTCTCGCGGAATCACGAGAGAATAAGATGAATCATGCGCTTAGTAAACTAATTGGAGCACGTTGGCGAAGATTGCGATTGGCAATGGCGGTCAAGTGTTCGCTGGCACCAAAGTTATCAACGAACTTAGATTAACGATTGTGATTATTCCTACGGTGGATTTAAACTTTCGAGCCGCCCGGTGTCGCGGATTCTCGCGGAAACGAGGCGAACGGCGAGCGAGCGAAATAATTGGACCGCGTTGACGAAACACGTCGCTCGTGACGATAAAATCGCGGAAAACCGTCGGCGATACGGTCGAGGGGAACAACGAGAACCGTTCTTCCTCGACGGCCGTGTGTGACTGCCTAACAACACGGCTTAACTCGACAACCAGAGCCTCTCTCTTTCCCTCTCCATTCGCGCTCGGAGGTAAATATTGCGATATCACGCATGTAGATTTAACGTACGGAGTGGGCCGTAATACATCGCGCGATTGGAAAGCCAGGCAATCTGGATGAAATGATAAGTAGGAAACGTGGAATCACAGTTGAGGGCATATTGGTACACGGGGGTTATTAACGATACGTGTGTGCTTAATTAAAATTAGTAGAATGCAGGCAGTGGTAGAATGATCGTGGTGTTCAATTATGATCTGTTGGTCGAGTGGATCCTTGCCCAGAAATGAGTCGAAATTAAAGAATAAAGCTTTCTTGAATGAAACTTCGTTTTTGGAAAAATAGACTTGGACGAATTTTCTGGGCTCGTGCGCGTAATTAGTAATTAACGAAATGCAGCAGTGTGTGTGCTGTTCAAGTATGGACCAAGTGAATCTTTTTCCAAAAATGAATCGAAATTGAAGAATAAAGTTTTGTCGAATGAAGCTTCGTTTTCGAGAAAATAGACTTGGATGAATTTTCTACTTTACGTGCATCTAATTAAAAATTAACGAATTGCAACAGTGAGTGTGCTGTTCAAGTACGGATTCAGTGAATTTTTGTCCAATAAATGAATCGAAATTGAAGAATAAATATTTTTTTAATGAAACTTCGTTTTCGCAAAAATAGACTTGGAAGAATTTTCTGGGCTGGTGCGCGTAATTAGAAATTAACGAAATGCAGCAGTGAGAGTGCTGTTCAAGTATGGACCAAGTAAATCTATTTCCAAAAATGAATCGGAATTGAAGAATAAATTTTTTTTGAATGAAGCTTCGTTTTCGAGAAAATAGACTTGGATGAATTTTCTAGTTCACGTGCATCTAATTAATAATTAATGAAATGCAGCAGCGAGTGTGCTGTTCAAGTATAGATCAAGTGAATCTTTGTGCAAAAATGAGTCGAAATTGAAGAATAAATTTTTTTTGAATGAAGCTTCGTTTTCGAGAAAATAGACTTGGATGAATTTTCTAGTTCACGTGCATCTAATTAATAATTAACGAAATGCAGCAGTGAGTGTGCTGTTCAGGTATGGATTCAGTGAATCTTTGTCCAAAAATGAGTCGAAATTGAAGAATAAATATTTTTTAAATGAAGCTTCGTTTTCGAGAAAATAGACTTGGATGAATTTTCTAATTTGCGTGAACCTAATTAATAATTAACGAACTGCAGCAGTGAATGTGCTGTTCAAGTATGGACCAAGTAAATCTTTTTCCAAAAATGAATCGAAATTGAAGAATAAAGTTTTTTCGAATGAAGCTTCGTTTTCGAGAAAATAGACTTGGATGAATTTTCTAGTTTGCGTGCAGCTAATTAATAATTAACGAAATGCAGCAGTGAGTGTGCTGTTCAAGTATGGACCAAGTGAATCTTTTTCCAAAAATGAATCGAAATTGAAGAATAAAGTTTTTTCGGATGAAGCTTCGTTTTCGAGAAAATAGACTTGGATGAATTTTCTAGTTCACGTGCATCTAATTAATAATTAACGAAATGCATCAGTGAGTGTGCTGTTCAGGTATGGATCAAGTGATTCTTTGTCCAAAAATGAGTCGGAAGTGTAGAATAAATATTATTTGATTGAAGCTTCGTTTTCGAGAAAATAGACATGAATGAATTTTCTAATTTGCGTGCAGCTAATTAATAATTAACGAAATGCAACAGTGAGTGTGCTGTTCAAGTATGGATCAAGTGAATCTTTGTCCAAAAATGTGTCGAATGTGTAGAATAAATATTTAATTATTGAAGCTTCGTTTTCGAGAAAATAGACTTGGAAGAATTTTCTAGTTCACGTGCATCTAACTAATAATTAACGAAATACAGCAAGGAGTGTGCTGTTCAAGTATGGATTCAGTGAATCTTTGTCCAAAAATGAGTCGAAATTGAAGAATAAATATTTCTTAAAAGATGCTCCATTTTTAAGAAAATCGAGTTTGAAAAATTATTTGGTATACGCGCACCTAATTAAGAATTAATGAAATGCAGCACTGCTTCCGCTGTGTTGCTGTGAATGAAATATCAACTACACGCGTACTCGACTAAGATTTGTTTCCATTTTTAATTATTCTCTATTTTCTGTTTTCAAAAAAATGATTTTACATTTCCGACTTGTTTCATCGCGTGGAATCGACATCCGTCGACTCGTGCCACTAATAACGTCCCACCCTGTACATACGCGATACTTGGCTATGTAACACCGTCGCAGATAAGTGTTTCCGTCGCCACTCTTCGCCTCCTTGATCCTCATTCTCAACTTTTTATCTGTAACGCGTCTCTGAGAGTCGATTAACACATTGGACCCCGCGATGACGTTATTAACGGGTGTGCATATGTGCATCTCGACAAACACGGTCGTTATTCAATGATTGCAATTGTATTTTATTAACACATCTGCTGCTGAGATTTGAATACCCTCAAGCAAATTGAACTCTTTATCTTATAATTACAAATAATCATCAATGACTCTCAACATTGAACTTCTCCTTAAAATCAGAATTTCAACACATAAAAATCTTCAAATTATCACAAACGCACTAAAATTCACGACCAATAATAAATTAAATAAATACCTTTAAATCCTCTGAGCAAAAAATAAATTTAGAATAAAATATAGATTGATAATTCCAATTTAAAAGAATTGTTAAAACTATCACAAATGCATTAAGATTCGTGATCAGTAGTACATTGAAGGACGATCTTCGAATATCCTTGGCAAGGCAGGGAATTGCAAAACGTCACTAAAAAAGTAATTGAAAAAAGGAAGAGCGACGAACCTCGATACCCTGATTTCTATGATTTCAGGTCAAAGTCAGATTGCGTAACACCGATTGTTGTCAGCAGACAGACCATCGCCAGGGAGTGGCCCATTTGACCTTTTTCTTTTTTTCGCTTCGTAGCTCCAATATTGATCATGACATTATCGTGACTCACAAGGGAAGCCCGCGGTGTGCTAGCTGTGACCACAGACCACGAGTTCATTCAACGTGTTTGCAAGCTGAGGCGAAACGATGACGGACGATCCACACGGATTACATAGAGAGCACGTTGGTATTATGCCATGTTATATCGCGGGCAACGAGACGTACTTAGGCGTCAGAGGCTTCAGAGCCTGGCTACGGCTATTAATACTTCGGGGTTGGAAGCGCTTGGTGGACGTTCTTCCTGCTCCACCGCGAACTATCTGTCTCAATTTGGGGGGGGGGGGGGGGGGCAACGTGCGGGGGATAGCCATGTGCGATGCACTGTCTGACGCTGTATAAATCTCAATCTTGTATTGCACGAGCCTCCGTGTGATATATATGTGTGTATAATTGAAATGATGTTATGCAAATCTGAGTGTGACGTTATGCAGAGCTCAATATGGTATGTGTGTAATACAAATTTCAATGAGATATTGTAGAAATCGTAATGTCATACTATGTATATAAATCTCAGTGTGATTTTATGGAAATTTCGGTGTTCTATTATGCAAAACGCTGCGTGACATTATAGAAATGTTAAGGGGATATTATTATGGAAATCTCAGCGTCGTACAGTATAAATCTCAATGAGATACAGATTGGTCTCGATAGAAGAGACCGGGGTAGGTTGTAACACGGGGTAAATTGTAACATAAGTAAAATCATTTGAACGACAAATCTGGAAACCACAGGATGCGAGAGAGCTGCTTGACGATATTAGCACCGTCGGTTTTAGTGACACAAACGAGCGTTATGTATTCATTTTGCGGTTATAACTCAGAATTTTAGTATTTCGTAGGGTTTATACAAAAACCGACTTTTGAAAAAACCGGTTTTTGAATTCCATTGTTCCCCAAAAACCGGTTGAAGCGCTTTTTGGAATTTTCACAAAAAATATACAATTAAAATAGTAAATATATGTTTGTACTTATTTTAAAAATGTTCAGTTTTTTTTTATAATATTTATGGAATTATAAAAATGGAACAAAATGAAATATACTCTGTCTATACAAAACCAAATAAATAAAACAAAATTGAAATAACTAAAAATCGTGCAAATCCGTACCATTTTTGAGTTCATTTAATATTTATGGATTTACAAAAATGTAACACATTAAGATATGCAAAACCAAATGAAAAAAAAACTAAAATCCGCACCAAATATAAATCTTTTACAGCGGCACAAAATTATAAATCTTTACTCCATTTAGTAGTCTTCTTCGGAAAATATGAACTCATGAAGATTAGTTTTACAGTAATGAGTAAACTGTTACCTACTACTATATGCTTGTGTCCGAGGCGATTTCAAGTCAAACTGTTAACGTTTTTAATTAAAGAATTAATTCATTTCTGCATATTAATTCTAGTATATATAACCGGTTTTTTTAATTTAAAAACCGGTTTTCGAATTTTATAAATTTATAAATAAAAACCGATTTTTAAACCCGGTTTTTAAAAACCGACAAACCCTAGTATTTAGAGCACGGAGGTAAATGTTGTCTTAGCATTTTTTTCCAATTAACCGTCATTAGAAACCGTTTGAATTTTTGCTTCTCCGTCGCAAACTAATCAGTACCTACACATTGGTTTATTACCAATGTGTAGGTACTGATTAGTTTACAAATTATTAAATGTGTACGCATTTTAGTAATTTGATGTTTAGTTTCTCGTTTGCTGAGATAAACCGCAAAAATTCAAGCTCGGGGTAAATTGTAACACGTTACTATACTTACTCCGCTCTAAATGATGATAAAACTAGCTATTTGCTGACACACCGGAAAAAGATGCTCTAGACGAACAACAGAACAATCGAGAATCCAAAAAGTAGAAAAAAAAGTATAAAGGCAATAGTAAAAAAAGGCGAAGAAGATTTTGACAGAATCAGATGAATAAGCAATGATTGTTTAACTCATGTATATCAAATGTTTAATAATGATCTGTGTTTTCATTTATATTTTTTGGAAATGTTTATTTGTGTTCATATTTGTATTTAAATAAGTAAAACAGACGTGTTACAATTTACCCCGGACTGGGGCACATTGTAACAAAGGTTCAGGTTTGTTTAAGATGAAGCTAGATGTCTAACAAGGAGAGTATTTTAGGTGTCCGCCTCCGATCATTTTGATTTTTGGATATGTTATAGAGGACCGAAAAATAAGAAATACGTGTTTTTTTATTTTTCCCCGTTTTCATATTTGAGGGGTGAAAACTGCGTTCAAAGTTAGGGTTGAAAAATCATTTTTGTGGAAAAAATGGACTTTTTGAAAATCTGGTGAGTCAGTCATATTTCGCATTCAAAGACACAAAATTCGTCCATTGACACTATTCCCCTATCTCTAATAGTTCTCGAGATATTCCACAAAAATGATTTTTCAACCCTAACTTTGAACGCAGTTTTCACCTCCCAAATATGAAAACGGGGAAAAATAAAAAAACACGTATTTCTTATTTTTCGGTCCTCTATAACATATCCAAAAATCGAAATGATCGGAGGCGGACACCTAAAATACTCTCCTTGTAAGTGTCCAAGATTTTGTCACGTACTTTCACGCAATCAGTTCACCACATATGTAAGTAGTAAATCACGCAAATTATTTCCTGATTGAGGAAAACACTTTCGAGAAAAAACTGTGAAAACTTTTTGTGTTACTTTTGTAGTATACTTTTTGTAGTAGAAGTAGAGGTAGAGGTAGAAGTAAAAGTATTATAAGAAGTATAAGAAGGGGAATAGCGATCACCATATATACAGATCGAGACAAAGACCACACTTTCTCCCTCGAAGCTTCATTTTCGAGAAAATCCACTTCCAAGATCCATCAATCACTCATACATCCAACTCGAACTTGCCCTCCAAGTAAGAAAGTAACTCCTTTTCATAAATATTGAACAACTAACTTGCGCTGAGTTTAGCAAAAACAGTTTGTTCCGCTTTTTCATCTCCTTATTGCATGGAAATCCACCCTCTTTCCAATTCTATTCCACGTTGTGATAGCAGGGGGGCAGATTATACTCCTCCATTATTAATGGTGTATTTGATAAGCATGAACAGTGTACGTGCAATCTTAAAATGATTAAAATACGGTACCATATCCCCCGATACGTATTTCCAATTCCACAGAGGATATTTTCGTTGGGACATCCGAACGAAATAGAATTCCCTCTTCGCGAGTGCACCTATGTATTTTTAAAAATATGGCTTCGACCCGCACCATGTATTTTTCATGAGAACCACAGTATCTTATTTGAAAAATTCCTCACCTCCCTTAACATTAATAACCACACTGTTTCCCTTTAAAAATATGTCCCCCACAACTCAAAAATACCATTAACCCTAATCAAATTTGCTCACCACATTCCAAAAGCTGAGAATAAAAATCCAAGAATGTATAATCTACCAACAGCCACTCCAAAGTGACAACAAGATTAGCAGGCCGATAAGATTAGGCTACGATAGCGTAAGTCAATTACCTTGACTATTTAAATATTAGCTTGCTTCAAGTACCTGCAACACTTGTCGATTGATTTCTGGGTAAGCCCCCTCCTTAAATGCAAACGCTGCCCCAGTAATATTTTCATAAATATTTCGCGGCCCACACCTACAACACCCCAGTGGAAGCAGTTGAATGGGAAAAGTTGCAAGCCTCCAAACTTCTGGACATCTTTTCAACAATGCTCTGGAGTCAATATCGTGACACGGACGAGTTTGTTCCCAGTTCTGTCACAACCTAGTTCCCCGATTCCTCAGCCTCTATAAATATGCATTCGTATAGATACACATGTGCTTCGGAAAGATCGCAGTCAATTACCAAACGTCTCTCCAACTTCGGAGAAATGCTGAATGAAACATGGAGAGCCGACGCGTCTTCCCCACTATCAGGCTCAACTCCTGAATAGATGGCCTTCCACTTAAAATACCTTGGTAATTTAGACACCCGAGGGTGTAGATATTTACTATCACGCTGCACGGCATCCCTGATCTATTCTCTGGATCGTAACACCCCTTAGACATTGGCAAACAGAAATTTCAAATATTTCTATATCTATTTTTTAATGTTATTTGGTACCGACTTTTTTATTTTTATTTTCTCTGCTTTCCTAAGTTTATTCCCCCGTTTGGATTCTGTTTTGAACCGCTTAAGACGGATCAATAATTAGTTGAGTGGGTACATGCAGTGTCCCGCGAGAAACGCCTATGGGCGTTCAGCGAGTATGGTTAAGGTATAGGGCTCGGGGATTCCCGCACTGAGAGTACGGCAAACAGTTCGATAATTGAGTTTGAAGGTTTAATGGAACACCTACTGTTTCATCCATGGCCCATGTTCCTCAGCCATTTAAGAACCGAGTAAATAAATAGGCAGTCCAATTGTCGGCTGTCGATGTTGACGAGGGAAGGATTTATCGTTTTTCGATATCTGCTTGCGTGGTAGCATTCTGCCAGGCGCACCGTGAACGTGGGATTGATCGAAAAGTATGATTTAACGTTCGCTCCAGAGCTACTCGAGGCATCGTCGGGAAATTCTTTTTTTAAAAGACTCTCTACGGTGCACCACTCGACCCCGAATTCAATTACCCAGCCCTAATTTTCCGCTGGGAAACATTCGAGCATACATGCCACTCGCTTACCACTTTCTTCCATATTTCGAGGAAAGAATTAATCCTTTCTATTTGTTGAATATAATACTTGGTGTTTGTATCTTCACTAATCCGTGCATTAATCTATTTCCAGCTGCCACGACGCGTTAGAATTCAGAGCGCAGCTTGCGCTGGGAAGATAACATCCTCCAAAGCAATACGACAAACGGTGCCCCTATCCCCGTCATGATATGCAAATCTGTCCACGCTGTCCTACATCTATCAACGCAATATTCCTGGTTCTTTGACCCCGATACCGTAAATTTATACGAGATGATAACTCCATTAGGCGTGGAAGTAGCAACAGCCGTGGCTTTCATGAATAAAAGCAAAGAAGTGACGGAATCATTTTTTTTTTTCAGTTCTGGGAATTCTACTCGATAGGAAGAAGCGAAGTTCCAAGGAACCTTGTCTCGCAGAGGAACCGTTTTCACGTAAAAGACTGTCAAAGTTTCAACCAATTAAATCTTGCAGAGTTGCGTTGGGCGGAGCGTTTCCCCCACTCTGCCTACTACTGGGGCGCGTGGAGGGGGGCAAGGTACAGTAGGCGCCTCCACTCGTGGATAGTAGTAGATTTTTTCGGTACAAGAATTCATTTAAGTATAATATAAATTCATTTATGGAATACTCGAAATAAATTTCTGTACTAAACTCTGATCTTGTAATAATTTAAAATCTTTATTTTCTTAAGGTAGTGATAATATCAAGTATAATCAATTTCGAAAGGGGTCAAAGTAGACCCAGCATCCGTCGAGAGAGGCATTTCGAAGTTTTTCCACGCGAGTATACAAAACAATTAATTGTAGCTTTATATTCTTTACAAATAAAAGAGTGACCCAAGAAATAGCCTCTTTTTGGTCCCACGATTTTGGAACTGAATTTTATGCGAAACGATACCATATGAAGACATCAATCACACGAAATTTTCAAGTTGAGGTGGCAATTAGTTTTTGAGATATGGGAGGCCAAAGAAGTGAAAATTCGTTAACGCGTCAGCCCATACGCTTCGATGTACGGACTTTTATGTCAGTCCGATAATTTAAACAATTATTTCCAGAGGTTTTGCTGACTGCTAACAACGAACTTGAACTTAGATTTTCAAAATTCACGAAAAAAAATCAAGATCAAGAAATATAAATGTCTGTGTACTGGGTGCTTTTTTCAATATATCAAAATTCACAATGGCCGAATCAATAAATGGACGATATATTAAAAAAGCACCCACTAAACGGACATATTTATTTTTTATTTTGATTTTTTTTTGAGAATTTTGAAAACCTAAGTTCAAATTCGTTGTTAGCAGTCAGCAAAACCCCTCGAAATAATTGTTTAAATTATCGGACTGACATAAAAATCCATACATCGAAGCGTATGGGATGACGCGTTAACGAATTTCCCCTTCTTTGACCTCCCATATCTCAGAAACTAATTGTCACCTCAACTTGAAAATTTGTTGTGATTGATGTCTCATCATAAGCTATCATTTAGCACAAAATTCAGTTCCAAAATTATGGGACCAAAAAGAGGCTAAAAAAGGCCTCACTCTTGGGATCACTCTTTGATATGCCTACTGAAAACACTTGGATGCTCAGTTAACAAATTTTACTGTATAAACGGAAATAAAAATTGGAATATTTCAGACCCCACGTCACCAGTCAAAGGTTGACATAGTACAGATGCTATGTGAATATATCTGAAATACCAGCCGCGAGTCACGAAAGTGTCCCCTGTCTTTCGACCCTTAATGAAAAAGTCACGAAACTATGTCACGTGGCAAGTAGGCGTAGCAAGATCGAGAACACGTACCACAGCGGTTAAGTGGCAGGAGTATATGACTTTTACGAGTCAGACAGCAGGAACGAAGTACCCAAATCAAAGGATGGCTAAGTAAGTACAGTATCCGGGTGGTCGTAAAAGCTATGAGAGTCCCAAAGTTTACAGCTCTGAGGCTCGGTACTTCTGGGGGATTTCCAGACTTCGTGTTCCGAAACTTCAAAGCTATAAACTTTGAGGCTGCCGCTGCTTCCACGACCACGTTATATTCCTTGTAAGTACTCTACAAAATCTACAAGGGCACAGTACCTGTTCCTTCTCCTGTTGATTCCTGGGCCAAAGTGTCGCGGACAAGTAAACCTCCCCAAGATGTTGCTTCGGCCTGGCTGGGTCCTTCAGTTCCAGAACGATATCCTGCGGTTGGCCGAGATCGAGCTGCGTTAACTCCAGCTGGGCCGCGCCCATGAAGTCATCCTGCAGGCCCCAGTCGTAGTCGAAGACCTGTCGACACGGGAATAGTCTGCCATTAGTCCAAGGAAGTAACAAGGAGCTGATAAGAACAACCCAATTTAAAATAAATAAAATATTCTGTTACTAGTCACAAGTGGAGAAAAGCTTCTCTCTAATTATCAGCTAATAAGAACAACTCAAGCTCTCTATTTGCAATGCTCTGGAACGAAAGAATAAATCCACGGTAATTGGACTCTGAGGGCTGGTTAAGATTGGACGTTTTCATTCCATGCAGCTTGTTGAACAAATTATTCGACCGCCTAAATTAGCTCCTCTTGTGTACGTCACCACCCTTCCACCTTTCGAGGCGAACTTGATCGACGGGATTTACCTTGATCGTGAGCGACTGAAAAGGGTCCTCTATAGGCAAGGTCACGCTCTCGTCCCAAACTGGATTTAGGTCGCGGTGAACCGTCCGCGACTTGTGCAGCAATCGGCCAGAGCATTTCACTTTCACGTAGGGATCGCTGGCGCCTGTAACAGGATATTGACGTCCTGTCTGGAATTTCGAACTCTAAAAACGATGGTCGAGAATAATTTTGTAATATTGTGCAAACGGGTGAAGTTCGTGGGGCAACTAACGCGGTGGTTGTTTGTGTAAAATTAAGTTGGAAATAAATTAATAATCTGGAATATTTAGTACCATTCGGATAGAAATTTTTTAAACGAAAGGTAGACACTTAAAAATTAATTGTTTTCTTTGTAGAATTTACTGGCTATTTAAGGTCTATCACTTTGAGAAAGTTTTACCTTAAACATTTATAATAAAATACTATATCAATTCTTAAGTCTTGGAAGACGGATAACTTGACAGTCGCACAGTGTTTCGCGTAATGCATAAAAATCAAGAATCTGAAGTATTCGATCCACAAATTCTTGTATCTTAAAATGTTAATAAAGGAACGTAGGTTTTAACCGGTTAACTGGCAATGTATCATGTATGATCAAAAAAAAATCTGGCCAATTCTGCTTATCTGCTATCATATATGATCAAATGGAATAACTTTTTTGATTTTCAAACGATTTGAATGAAACTTGGTATGTAATGGTTTTTGGGGTCGCTGAATCTGAATTTGGCATTGGAATTTTAAATTTCAATATGGCAGACTCTATATGGTAATTTAGTAAAGACTCAATTTAGTAAAGAATTGAAAAAACTCACCCCTAAATCCTATTTTTTTAGGGTTGGGAGTGTCAGATGAAAAAAATAACCCCCGGAATCGATTCAGCGACTCAAAAAACCCCTGTATACCAAATTTTTTGTAATTCACTTAATTTTTCGATGTTGCCAGTTTGGGCAGGAATAGTAAAAAAACCGCGCCAGTTAACCGGTTAATGTTACCCATAACTTTTTCTGAATTTACCAATTTGTTGTCAAAAATGATGCTTGGAATTTATTCCAATTTTCGGAGCGTTTCTTTAAACACGTGCTATTTGTAGAATGTTTGTCTGATTAATTTGATTTTTATAATTTATGTTTAGTATTATATGACCTTCCCAGCTACCGAAAAACTTTTTTGCAATATCAACAATTTGCCCCAATTTTTTATGTTAAATGTTTATCATCTTTGTCTTGAGTTTTAAAAAAAGTACTAAAAAGTACCTCCGTGATTTTTTGTATATTAATTGAGGAAACATTAAACTTTATATTAACGTCAATTTCAACTGCCCGAATTTGCACGAAACGGAAAAAATAACCGAAATCATTAAGACTTTCACCGCTCAGGCGCGTGCTACAATAAAATACTTGATAGTAGATGATTCAAATTATTGCGAAGCGTTATATTCCGAGTCCGATTCTGATTTAATATGACAAACAAATTTTTCCATTTTATTATTATTTACATTGTTACTTAATTTTTTTATGAATGTTTTCATTTTTATGTTATTTTTTATGTTTTACGTACTACGTAATGAAAATTACAAACCAAATACAAGAAAAATTTTGAATGCGTACGAAGTGATGATATTTGTCTCCCCAATACATATATGTAAAACGACCGCAACGGTTTTCAGGTATTTCTGCGAAACTGATGAAAAAAAATTTCCAACAAAAGTGAGACAGTATTCAGTTGACAACAAATTCCAAAAGTAAAAATTAATAAAAAACAATTTATTCGATAAAAAATCAAGATCACCTCTTTTTTTTTTTAATGAAACTGCATATTTTTAATACACCTATCGATGCATCTTTATATTCTCTTTAAAAAAGTATCAGGGTACTCAGGTCGAAAACTGATTAGTTCAGAAGCTATGAATTTTGCCCCGGAGCCCATATACGCGAAACACTGTGAGTCGACCTCACGGCGAATGCAGGGTCAATTTTGACCCATAACGCAATAGCCTTTATAATTTATACAGATCTTACAAGTTTGTTTCACACTTCGTCAGCGCGAACTTCTATTTTAGATTTTGGTCTCGTTATGATCTACAATTGAAAAGTGGGTCAAACTGGACCCTGTATCCGCTTCATTCCATTCACTTCCCTTTTAATGTACACGGAAGGTATTAATACCTGCTCCTAATTAGCCACCCTACACCCAGGCAAGCAACCTTCTCAAACAATTGGCAGCTCTTTAGAAAAGGTCTCTGAATGGATGCTAAACGCGCGGTTCCATTGTCACGTATAAACACTGGGAGGGGGAAAAAAGAGGAGGAATTTATCTCACCGCATCTGTCCATAGCGACCAGGTTCTCTCCTCTCCTGATGTGCAAACGAAGCTGGAAAAAAGCATGCTGCCTCAACGCAAGCTCCCTCCTCCTGGCCACCTCCTCCTGAACGAACACATTATCATCCTGGTTCATCGATCCTCGAGCATCCTCGTCCTTCGCCGCCTGGAAGCTCAAGGATCCTTTCGAGTGACCCTCGCTGCATTTCCCAGGGCTGTCCTCCGGCCTCGTCACGACATTCTGCCTTCCGCCGCGTGCCAGCGGCGACTCTGCTCGCAGAAAACCAGCGCACGTTTTATAAAATACGTGTCCCTTGCGGAGGCCTCTTCGCGAATTCAAAACCGGCTCGAGGGTTCCTCGAGATTTCATATATTCCAAGTGGGTTCGATGCGGCGCGCGATGAAATCGATAGGAAGCCGCGCGTCGTGAAATATAGGGGCAACCTTACAGTCGAATTCAGGGCGCTGGGTAATAAAAAATGTTTCTGTAAACGTATCACCCAGCTGACCTCACACAGACCTTGCTCCTGAGTTATGGAGCTTTTTGTGTCGCACCAGATGCACGCCTGCCCTCAGAGAATGCGCTGTCGCGAATTCTCGACGAGTGATTTGTTTAAAAAAAAAAAAAAAAACAACAACAAGCTTTTGGTTAATGTTGCAGTTATTTGATACGAAAGCAGGTAGGGTAAGTAAATCTGGGAGACGCGGTCGGGCCGGAGAGTTTGTCGAGTCGCTATATTTCAGACTCTCTACGTAAAAATGCGTTGAAGTGCAGACCATTTCGCTTCCTTCTATGTTTTTCTGGATTTATAAGGTAATTTTAAAAGTTAAATTGAGGTTACATTTAACCTCTTCTGTCAAACAGCGGTGTACAGAATCGTATTTAAGGGGTCATGCTCAGTCAGGAGGCCGAAAAAAAGGGTGGTCTTTGGAAATTTTTTACTCAAAAGCTATAACACAATTCTCAAAAAATCTTTTTTCCTTTTAACGATTGCATCTAGTACCGTGCATCGTAATTTTTTTATTTAAAAATATTTATCAGTAACTAAGTTATTGTCCCAACGTCTCTGCCAACGTCGAAAACCATTTCTCCCGGCACCTCGGGAGAAGTGGTCACATGTCATGACTTCAGTTTTCAACCCGATTTACAGTAAGTATTGTCTTAAAACAAAATATCGACCAATTTTTCTGAATCAGCATAAAATTCTGAACATATAGGTTTGTTCGGATAAAATAAGTAATTTCTATATTAGTTTTAATACCCATTTTGTATTAGGTCTACCGCGTCTCCCCGATTTACCCTACAGTACTATAGTGACTTTAAAATCGATAGTTCATTTAATTCCATGAGATATGAATTCTTCCATTTTTACCAAGGACACTTTTTAACGACACCTTTATGTATGCCGGACACGCATACTTCCAGCGCAAAGGGGTGCGAAGTGAAAGAAATAACAGTAGATTCGAAATTGAACTAGATTCAGGGTTTGGCGGACGCTCTAGCATCGAAGCATTGATATTGGGTAGTTGTGAGGCTATGGGCGCTGTTCTCCATCCTCTCCTCCTAACTCCTATAAACTTCACTTTTGCTGAGTACACCTATAGAAAATTTTATTACTTCTGTATCCCGAATTCAATTCCAAAGTTACATACAATACGTATATAGGGTAAAAGAGGGTAATGGCGGTCTCTTAAGCTATAATTGTAATAAAACCAAGATATGAGGATGAAATATTTCTTGAAATTGATTTTTTTATAAACTTAAACTACCAACCTATTATATTCAATTTAATTCTAATCCTTTGCCTTTACAGTATATCTGTATTTACGTAAAGTTGAAATGTCAAAAACGCTTGAAAATTAGTATTTACCTCTCACGTTGTGCACACAAAATATAACATCAACGACATTTAAAACACAAAGAGGCTTATTATCCTTGGTTGCTTAGCCACGATTAAAGCGCAGTCGTTGCGACAATATAGTGAATGGTATCGTGGAACGTAAAAATGTATAAAAAAAAAATTTATGTTAAACGATTATATTAAAAATGCACTAAAACTAAAAAATAATTCTTTTCTTGTACTGCAATTTCGATGGTGTTTTTTCACTTGAAATAAAATCGTGGAGCAGGGTATCGCACAACAAATTCATTTCGATGCTTGATGCTGTATTAAATTGGTTCATATTCTGTTATGAAAAATCCTGCTCCACGATTTTATTTAAAGTGAAAAAACACCATCGAAATTGCAATATCAGAAAATAATTATTTTTTAGATTTTAGTACATTTTCAATAAAATCGTTTAACATTAAATTGTTTTTTATATATTTTTTATTTTCTAGTTTTTAGTGTTTATGGATTTACTTTTCGCAGCTCGGACTTCTTTAGAAATATCTTTTATTTAATTTCAAATCGCGATGCGACTTTTTATCGTTTTCGTAAAGAACGCGAGTTGCTGATTTCAATTCTTTTGATTTTGTGGTTATGGACTACATTTATTGAAGACTGGGTAATTTAAAATTTTTTTTTTTAAATATTGTATTGTCATCCAAACTACGCACGCCTGCAAAGTTTCAAGACAACTGGATAGTTGGAAGTGGATTAAATTTGAGTTGCCAGATTTGAACCATACAAACAAACAAACAGACAAACAAACAAACAAACAAACAAACAAACAGAGGATCGAAGCTGAATAAAATCGTTTAAAAAAAAGAAATTGCACATTTCGGACATGCCGTTTTATAATAACAATACTGACCCCCTACGCACACATAGTTCCTATTCTCCCCTACGCACACATAGTTTCTTCCCACGTACTCCCATACGACAACAATACTCTACAGTTCTCCGGCAAAATTTTAACAAATCATAATTCAATTTCTAACATCCAAAATTTCTAAAAGATCAACCTCGAACCGTAAACAATTGAACCCGACAGGAATTACACGCGAAAGCTTTCAGGCCTCACCGGTGATGAAACAGGATTGGCGCCCGCGGCACGGCCCTCCGAGATCAATCAATGTAATGAGACAGGAACGCATGATACGCGTATCGATCCCCTACATCAACCGCGACCCCGTGTTTTACATTCGAAGTTTTCCAAGCGACGCAGAAAATACTCCAACGTTCACGTGCACGGAGCATCATTAACGCGGAACACGCCGATGACTCTTAGGAAAATGAATCCCCCGCGTGCGCTTTTTATCGCTCTTTGACGGCTGGTCGCTGCCGGTCCAAGTAATTGGAATTTAATTTCCACGGGGTCGCGGCTGCGGGGAAAACAAATCCATTAGGAAAAGGGAGTAATAAGCGGTGACGACCTATGCCGGGTATGTACATCTTATCGATGCTCATGGACGTCTGAGTAATTCGTTCGCCAATACCTTTGGAGGAATGCTGATTCGATTGGGGAAGTTGTCTACTAGAGTTTGAAATTGAAGATCTTTATTAGTGCATTCAGCTGATGATATTGAAATTGCTGGGGTGGAGGATGTGGAGTGTAGAACTTGGTATTTAGTGTTAGAATTTGCGCGGGAGGTAAGGGAGAGTGGGGTAATTGCGAACGAGCAAAAAAGCAAACAAATAGAAGACTATGTGAGAAATGAATTTGTTCATTATTTACAAACATACTTAAACTATTCATCTATAAAGTACTGTGACGAATTTTTGAAAAATTATAATAAAAATTAACTTTATAGTGAAAAAGCAAAAGTTTGTGTTCGTGATTACTCGACTGCCGTGAGATAATCACGAACAGAGTGCTAAATATCGCAGAAGTCGCACAGAAAGCGCGACTTCAATGGTCAACCCATAAAAAATGTTGCTACAACCTATACCTAATTTATTTTTCAAATTCCTCTTCTTGTGCGTTAGAAAATAATTGCAATTGGTCGGAATATCGAAAAAAATAGTAAAGGTCGTTTTTTAAACTTTTTTTCTGAGCCTGTAATGAAAATTCAAAAATTCCCTTTGTAGATTTAAGTAAGTTTTATACGTGCTGAAAATTTCATCAAAATCGGTTAACGTTGCTAATCTCGAAGGTTCGAGATTAGCCCATCCGATTTGTTCGTCCATACCCCACATTAAAAAATAAAAAAGAATTTATTTCAGAGGTTAGAATCATGATTCAAGCAACGCCTTGGTCACAAAATGTTGGTAAAAAAGTGCTTTATTTCAACTTAAAAAAAAAAACAATTGTATCATTAATTCAACAGTGATTACATGCAATTGAAAATGGACAAAATATTACTTGAAACATGATGAAAATAATAAATTGTGTTTATCTTGAATAACATGAGCGTTCTGTATTTGTTACTTTCTGCCCGGCGTTGAATACGACTTATAAAAGTACAACTACTTATAATATTTAGAATCCTCCAGGGCTATATAGTAGTCCTTCTTCATACAAGGTCCAAATATTTTAAGAAATGCAAAAAAGAAAAATCTTTTTTTTCGGTCCCACAAGGCAGAACCCCCCTTAATAAATAAAAACGATGTTCCCTCGCCACTAACTAATAGTTTAAGTAGTTGTACTTTTATACCAATCTAACATGAAACTTTAAACTCGTTTTTCACGAAACAACATTTTTCGACATTGCGTTGAAGAAATCTCGAAGTCCAATGAAGCTATTGCATCGACCTTATACATACATGTCCGGCAAACGTCAGTCTATCTATGGAACTAGGATTATGGCTGTATCTATTACCCTTCTTTTTTTATTTAAATAAATCCTCACGATTTTGGACGAAATTCGAACATTTTTTCAAACGGCTGCCATTTTAACAATTTTTCATTTTTCTGAATTGTTCTAGTTCCATAGATAGCCATGTTCATGCAGATTAAGAATCCCTTTTCCTTCTTGTGTTTCAGATAAACCATATGACACTTTCCTTCAACGCCAGCACGAGCCGCTTTTTTTCAACGTTCTGCAATCGACGCTCTATACACGCAAATTTTGTATGTATAGCCTAATAAAAATTTGTAATAATACTTAAAAGTACAATAAAACAACTTGTAAAATTTCAAATAAATCCGTTCAACAGTTTTTTTTATAAAAAAATCGCAAATAGCACCTACTTTTTCGGGCCCACAAGGCAGAACCCCCCCCCCCCCTCCCCCCTTAAAACGCCGTAAGCATCGCATTCGCGATTACCCCGCGTTCGTGTTCACCCCACTCTCCCTTAAATGTGAGTGAAGAGTTTGAAGGAAACATTTTTAACGAAACTAAGCAGGCATCGTTATCCCTTCTGAATTCACGGTGTAGCGTGAAGAGAGCTGAAGGCTCTAAGTACCTCATCTCGTAAATGGGTGTTGCAATCAGTCTTCAAGCAGTGTTTAGACAAAAAACACACGAAGATAAAGAATCTTAAGATGCTGAAAGAGTTTTCAGAGACTTCTTATTGACCTTTAAAAATAAGAATTCAGATGGCGTAGCTATTTTTTAGAGTTAAAAGTATTCTAGAGAATAATAGCTACGTTGGCACAGAGTTACCCCTGCCATAGACTATCTTATTCCTATACCACATTAATCCAACACTGTCCACGTGGAAATCCCTGACCTGGATTTAAGTACATAGAAATAGTAACTTATAGGATACTGAATGGAAAAGAAATGGTACCTGGGTGGTTGAGGCCATGCCTGGCTGGACTCTGCGTGGCTGAAGAGCTTTTGCTGTGCTCGGAGGAGTAGTCCGCTGCGTAATCGCTTTCGATGCCGCCAGCCTTGTAGGACGCATCCTGGGAGTGCACGTTTCCACCGTCCTTCGACTTCTTTCGCTCCTTGCTCCTGCTGCGTGCCCAGCGGCTCTTCAAGGTTGCGAAGAAGGTGTGCGTCCTCTGAGCCACCGAGGTGGCGTGGCGATGGTGCCGATGATGGACGACGCCGGATCCGGCTTGTTCACCGTGTCGTGACGGCGAACTGTTGTCGTTGTTCCTGAGCTCCGTGGCGCTTTTCGAGAGCTGACGGCTCCCGTTCAAGTTCAGTCTGGATCTCTCCTCCACGCGGCTGTGGTCTGCAATTTCAGTGTTTCTCGTATGTGAATCTGGGTAGGCAGAGATGGGCATTATTTAAATAAAAAATTATTTAAATAACGTATCAAATAAAAGAGACTTTATCTTTATCTGTCGTCAAATAATATTTTCTGTTCGACGTGAATTATTCGACGGCCACAAATCATTTTTTTTGTTTGACGGGAATTTATCCGACTGCCGCGAATAATTTTTTTGTTTGACGGGAATTTATCCGACTGCCGCAAATAATTTTTTTATTTGACTGGAATTCATTTTAACCTTCGAATAATTTTGTCGTCTTTTCATTCATTTGTATTTGAAAATTATTTGACGCTCAAATAACTCTGGGAGTAGAGAGCTAGGGGGAGGGGGAGCGTGTGCTAGAGAGCCGTAAGCAGGAGAGCATGATGCGAGGAGGTAGTTGTTAGAGTGAGAGGGAACGGGAGGGAGCGAGAGGCCCGTTCCTAATATTCCTTTCTCCTTCTAATCCCCGTTCCCTCTCGCTCTAACAACTACCTCCTTGCATCATGCTCTCCTGCTTACCGTTCTCTAGCACACGCTCCCCCTCTCTCCAGCTCTCTACTCCCAGAGTTATTTGAGCTTCAAATAATTTTCAAATACAGATGAACGAAAAGACGACAAAATTATTTGAAGGTTAAAATGAATTCCCGTCAAACAAAAAAATTATTTGTGGCCGTCGGATAAATTCACGTCGAACAAAGAAAATTATTTGTGACGTTTCAAATAAAAGTAACTCTGGCTTATTTTTATTTGAAATAAAAATAAATCTCGGTTATTTTTATTTGAAATAAAAATAAATCTGGGTTAGTTTTATTTGATGAGTCTCGAATAAAATTTTTGTCTTTTATTCGAAATCAATTTTTTATTTGAAATAATTTTTTGCCCGTCTCTGTGGGTAGGTTAGAATTATTGAGATTGTGAGGAAGGGTGAGGGGTTGGGACAGGCAGGCGAAAGGGAAAGGGAATGTGGGAACCTTGGAGACTATAAAGACCTCGGGAAGCTTGGAGATCACATGGATTTCGGGGATCGCAGAGATCACAGGGATCTTGAGGACCTCGGAGATCTTGGGGACCCAAACGATCTCGGGGACCACGGGGTCCCAAAAACCTGAACCTCCGCAATGTCCCCGAGGGCCCCAAGAATACTGGAACAATATTCATCTCAAGGACATCACAAAAGACTATCGAAACGCCCCGATACTTTCGATACCCATCAAATCCTCAAATCCTACCATGTCTTCCGATCGAGTCCTACAAAGTAAATAAAGTCTAACGTCATCCAATCCTGCCAAATGTCACTCAATAAATCTCTGCTATAATTCCATAGTATTCAAAGCTACAATAGAACTTAATATTTTACCAATGTTCAACGGATTCCAATAAAATACCAAAGATTCTCTGTCTATTCGTTTCTAAATTACGCCAATACTTTTATGTCTTCGAAAAAGCCCTCTCTAAATGTCAAAGTTCCCTAAAGGTCCCTTAACTTGTAATTTCACGCCTCCTCGTCGATACCCGTATTCACCTTCGGATATTGCATTTTCCACCGCTGCGAATTTCGATCTCCATCAAGTGTGATCAAAGGAAACGAAGTATAAGAAGATTATTTCCCAGACTTATTTAAGATCTTTGGCCTTCTTTCGAGGAAATCGAGCAGGGGCACCTATGTATCCATCGTATATACAATATCGCGAGCTACACGATCGATTTCTGAGAGCACGAGAAAGCTACCTAAGCCTTTCATCCATCCAATGGGGACGCTGGAATCACGACCACAAAGGCGCGCAATTACTGCTAATAAGCGGGTGGTCTATAACACGTTACCTTGCGAGGAAAATATCCAGCTCCACCTTGCAACGAACCGACGAGCCCATGCAAAATTTCGCCCGAACACATGCAATCCTTACATCGCGTTTTTTATTATTAACCAGCCTGCAGCTCTGAATTCAGAGCAGTTTCCAATTTTGTCGCATATGGATCTTGGATGGGTCCGGGAAAGTGGCCCAGAAAACAAAACTTCACATGAAAGTAGGACACTCGAGTATTGCACACGTATAGAACTACGGAGATCCATCACATTTGAAACAACATTGATATCTAAAACTAGAACCTGTTTCGTGATTGAAAACCGTCACGAGCTCAGTAATCAGATTGCTGGTGTAAAATATTCGAATGAGTCAGCAAGAAGTAAGATAAAAGTACCAATAACTGGACACGTCCCAATACCTGGACACCAAAGGCATTTATATTTTTACTAAGCTTCATAGAAAGTTTAGAACAATATTGTTGGGCATATATGTTATTTTGCAAGTTGATCTCTTATATAAAAAATTAAGAAAGCCCTAGATGTAAAGTTTAATATATAAAACAGTCTTTAAATATCGGAGCTGCATGCACTTGAATTCTGCGTACATTTCTTAAGTAATTCTTAAGAAAAATACAGTTAGTTTTTCCGAGAAAAAAACGTATGTACAGAATCTTAAGAAGTTTCTTGTTACATACAAAACAAAACATTGATCGGTTAATGTTGATTTTAATTAAAAATATACGTGTTCATGTACCGGTACATAATAATCTTGTCCTCTGCACGCTGTCCCCATAACTGACCAGCCGTCCAGTTGGTCGGCCTGTCAGCATTTTGAACGCTTAGGTGAAGTCTCAATACCTGGCCGCATTGTCGAACCGGTAAAGTGTCTGTGTTTTCTCAAATTTTTGTATATCAAAAGTGTAAGTACAAGTATACTGTACATAAATTAACAGTTTTTTATTTTCAATTCATATTTTTAGTCAATTGCATGCTATATTTTCAACATAACCTAAAATTGAAAAATGAAAATTTCGCGCGCAAACCATTCACAGAAACACTAGTGGCGCCCTCTGCGCCGAGCATTGCGTTATATTCCCCATTGGCCAGGTATTGGGACACCAAAACTGGGACGCTGGGACAAATCAGAATTCTATTGTCCATGCACTGGTACACATAACTACTTGTGTTTCTACTCAATTTAATTAAAATAACGCACTGAAACCAAGTTTTTAGTAGCTCATTTGATAGAAAGAAGTAACATTTATCTGAATATTAACAATTTTGTTAAAAAGGACATTTATTTTTAGTCCATTTTTATGATATACAACTTTGATATCCTTAAGTGTCCAGTTATTGGTACTTTTACCTTACTTTAATAATTCTTGCCTGAGATTATACTCTGTAAACGCGTATTCGAGGCGTGTTTAGAGGGCACGTCACGTACCAACTACTAATAAACGGTAAGTAGACATAATTGCATAGTAAAGCTGAACGATCCATTGTAATACCACGCAGGGTTAGTCAATTGCATTGATTTCGAAGCAAATTCAAATGAAAACTGGAACACATTATAGCAACTACAAGCCAATTCAACCCTCGAATTGTGTCTGGATCTTTTTAGACCTAAACCTAACGTCACACCACTACAACAGTGAATAGTATCAGAAGAATACTCTAAAATCCAAATAGAAGTTAATTACTCTAACAAAAGGAACGTCATCTAAAGTATTTATAGTTACTATGGGTAAAAGAGACCCAGCAATCGACATCTGCGTGATTGCCCTTTTTACACGAGACGATTCACTAACTAACAACTATTTAAATAGTCTTTTAAATAAATCCATGAAATGATAACGGAAGTAAGTGCCAGAAGTGAAAATTTATTTTTCTTTTCTTTTCACCCACAGCGACGTTGGTACTAATAATCTCAGCTCTATCTTGCAACAGCCCTGGAGCCTAAAATAAATTATTCCAGCACTCGCATCGTTCACCACTATATTTATTATGAAATGGCTTTTGCACTAAAAAAATAATTCTCGACTCCTCTGCCTCTCACATCGTTTACCATTTCAGCTCCCCAATTCTGGCGTAAAAGAGATAGAAACAAGTACAAAGTGCAATTAATAAATACACCTAAACCACCAATTGCAAGCCTCAGAAGTATCTCGTGCGGAAAGGCCTTTATCGAACTCTTGCTGCTCTTATGGGTGTCCAAACAAGCCCGTCCACTGTGCACGTGCATTGTGCAACACGTGATTCGCTCTAAAAATACAGCAGCGAAAACAACGAGGCACTTAAAAGCTCGAATGACCGTGCAAACCGTGACATCGCGGCAAAAGGCTACGTAAATTGGAAGTAACATAACACAGGAATTAGAGACGGTCGGTGGCTCGGCTGAAAGGGTATCGGTGTCCACAATGCGAGGGGCTGGCCACTCTTTGTAGGGAAATGGGCTCGCGATAGAAAACGACGGCAGATAAAAAGGAGTACAGAGGAATCACATTACACATAGTTCTACGAGGGGTCGAGGGGAGCAGCGTGATATGTTGCCCACTTGGGCGTTATGGAAATCCGAACAGCGTTCTGGCGGATCGCGTACAATCGATTGAAAAGTATCGTTTTAACTATTATAAGCTACTCGGAGGGGAAGGTACCCCCCACCTGGGTGCACTAAGCCAGAGCAACCCCCCTTTTGCTTTGAAGTGTACCCCTGCTAAGTGCATTAAATGAGAAACGTATAAACTCGTATTTATATTAGTGAAATAAGTTGATAATTATTTATTATAGGCATGGAATGAATGCTAGTGCGTTATGAATGACGAAGAATTGATTATGTAGGTAGTTTATGCTTGCTGGATCGATATTTTGAGTTGTTGCGTAGAACACAAGCCTTACTGATTTGAAAATAAGTTATTCTATAGTATTTAAATTGAATTTAATTATTTTATGATATCCCCTTTTTCGGAAAAATTATTCCACATTTCCTAATTATTTATTTTATGTATTTGGTTAGTTAAGAAGTCTCCTCGTTTGTTTCTGTTTAGAATTTCGGTTGCAAGTGAGTGCGGGTTTTTTAGCTTTATAGATGAAAATGAAATTAGAGTTTTGGTTCTATATACAATGAAATTACTCTTTCAATTTCCTTAAAAAATATGTGTAAGAAAAGTTCTTGCCCAACTCAACCGAATCACAACTCGTTCGGTATGACCACTTATTACGAAGCACCCTGTATAGGTACTACAATCATTCGACGTAATATTTAATTGTCTAACGCAAGCAGTATTCCCTTGTAATGTTAATAATAATAAGGGACGATAATACAGAAGGTGGGACATTCGAAAAGGAAGAAGACGAAGGTAGTATAGTCAACATTACTAGATTTCAGTCAGAGACTCCGGAAACGACCTTAATACATCGATTCATAGGGGAAACGAACGTGACATGCTATCGTACCGCTAAAGGATATTGCTCTAATCAAATTGACACCCGTGCTAGAAAATAACTTTCCTCTACACGTACATGTAGGTGCTCAACGAAGGAAATAAGGGACCAGTGTCACAGAAAGGGTTCCAGAAAAATTCATACATGGAAATTGTCGTAGATTTTCAAGTACATTAACAAATAAGTTATTATTTCCAAGGATATTGTCAGGCAATGACGAGGAATTGGCTGGAATTACTTGCTACACTTTTTCATGTGCCGAAGGAAAATGCATGTAACGTTGTTTATGTGTTAAAATAGTGAAATCGCAGATAAAAGTAGGGGGACCATTTGTTGTTATGGTACTTGCAAAAGGAGACCATCAGGGATTTTTCATTCAAGAAATTCTGTCAGAAGATACCATCTTACGTTGAACTTCATCCTTGTACAGCAGACGGATTAACCCTGCAGGGTCAATTTTGACCCATGATTACATTAGTGTACACCTCGGAATAAGTTTTTATATTAGCTCCCGATTTTATTATTTGAAATTCTTATTTTCTTTAAGAAAGTAATGGTAATTAAAAACACGTGTAGTTTGAATCTCTTCTGGGTCAAAATGGACCCATCCTGCTGCTCAAATCATGAACTACTTGATTTGATTAAATAAAGTCAATCACAAAGCAATCCCCTCAGATCTGGAATACGGCCTTCGAGATAACTACATCCGCATCCCTTTAAGGGCCCTTCAAGGAATCCGAGATTGAGCAAATCAATTAGGGGACAAAGTGCCCCAGCAAACATACTGTCACGTTCCAAACGTGTAGAATAGCATTGGGCAAAACAAACCAACAAGCGTTCAACTTAACTGCAACATAATCCCGTTTGTTCCCCACGCGGGATCGATTAATCTCCCTACCATCCTCGACAACACGAATTACCAGCTAACTGCGTTTCAAATTTGCAGTTATATCCCCCTGATTCCATCATCGATCCAACTCCTGTTCTCCAGGGTTTAACTAACGAGAAACACAACCCAAAACGCAAAATTTAAAATAATGCACCGCGAAAAAAAAATAATCGCGGAATTTTGACACCCCCATTCCATCGAGGCACCAAACGCAGTTAAGGCGAGGAAATGGAGTACAACGTTTGCGTAATCGGCTGAAACCAGATTTGACACCAATCACAGTCTCCGCTGCAGCTTCGTTAAGCTTCATTGATCGTGTCGATTCGTGTCTAGATTTCGTCTAACGTAAGGGGATTCCAGGAAGCTAAGTATAGGGGAGAAACGGAGACCAAAGATGGCGTTAATCGCGTTTCCTACTTGAAGAGGGTGGGAGGGCCGTACATTAGCGAGCGTGACGTTGGGACTTGGTAAATATTCAACGGAAATGCTTTCCCCACTGTCTGGGGGACTCACCCACTGGTGTTTGTTCACTGTCCTCCGACCCAGCGAGTAGCTCGACGCTCTTGCTCATCTTATCCACCGTGCACGCGGATCGTTTCCCGAAGCTCCAGCTCGCGAGCCTTTAATCTCTTCTTGAAGTGCGCCAGTCTGCCGCATGCCGATACCATCATTTCGTCGGGGTATCAACGAGCCTGAGGACCATCGACCAGCGACCACATATTCCGAATTCCCGCGGGATCCACTTCCTGGGGAGCCTTCGTCGAAGGTCCTCGGATCCCGTGTCAACGGCACACCGCCTCCGTCGGGGCCATTCTTTTCTGCTTTTCGAGATTCGGGGCGACGGGATGAGCTGTCATGATATAGATGAAACAATCGTGAGAATGGGGAGCGATTTTCATGGTTTTCTTCATAGGTTATACTCGAGGCAGAAGATATTAGCTGTTGAAGATCGCTGGGGAAAGCTACTCCCACTACTCGACGCGCAGCCTTAGCCCCGCCCCTTCGGGCCGGAGCGAGGGCGTGGCTCGACTTGTAGTGGCGGAAACTACTCCCACTACTCGACGCGCAGCCTTAGCCCCGCCCCTTTGGGCCGGAGCGGGGGCGTGGCTTGGCTTGTAGTGGCGGAAGCTACTCCCACCACTCGACGCGCAGCCTTAGCGCAGCCTTAGCGCCGCCCCTATGGGCTGGAGCGGGGGCGTGGCTTAGCTTGTAGGGGGGGAAGCGAGCTTGAACAGTAAACACTGTCTGCCTTGAGTATGGGGAAGCTGCTAGCTAGCTGAGAGCAGATAAAGGAAGGTATACTCTGTTGCTAGCTGAGGAATTTTGTTGTTGGTGATAAGTTGTAGGTGTTTGTCTGTATGTGTTGATTCGGGGATTATGTATGTTTCAATTTAGGTTAGGAAGGTTAAAAATGGAGGAAAGTGGTGGAACGTGGGTGGCAAAAAATATGCTGAGATGTAGTTATTGACTGATGACCTGTACATGAGTGTAAAGCTGTGGTGTATAGTAAAGGGAGGTATGTTTCATTTCTTTTTTATTAGCAAGTTCACTGATCAATAGTGCTATAATTCACTTGCTAAAGGTTACATAGTAGGTGATGTATGGTAATCAATGGTAGTTTGTTGCACAGAAAGGTGAAGCGAAGTTTAACAAGTGGTGATAGATGTGGTGTTATTGATTAGCAGATGACTGGTATGTATGTACGTGGACTATATATAAACTTAGGGAATTATAGTACGGTGACCTGTCTTGCAGCGCTACTGTAGCGTTATAGTGTCACATAGAATTTCAAGTGCTACTGAACGATACTCGTTACGTTTCACAAATTAAACTGTAATGCATTACCAACCGTGATGCTTTCAAACAATCAGCGTTTCAATGAGTTCAGATTTTTAAATTTTTTAAACGTTGCGCACAAAGTACTGAACGGTAATCCATTTTACTTCCTGTGTTGCAGGGAATCAATTATTTTCTCTCTCGTGAAATTTCCACGAATTAACCGATCACTCGTTTAAATACTGTTAAATAATGGATTTAATTGTTCCTCGCGTGGATAAATGTGTTTGCGCTTTTTTCAATCTTTTATAGAATAATCAAAGCTCTGTAAAGAATTTCCTACTATTCATGACATAATAACAAATTTTTAATTTAAACAACAAATTTATTTAGCCCCAGCGATCCATATAGTTATTTATAGCGATTAAATACAAAGAATAATGGCATTCTAAAAACAATTTTTAGACAGGAAAGAAGGAACATTTGAACAACTAAAGAAATATTCTCTGTATATCACTTTCCACCAAGAAGACCACCCATATTTTCCTCAAACTTATGAACAGGTGCTTCCAAAACAGAACTGGTCGCTATGATTTACGTCTGCACAGATAACACTGGAATTACTTCCACCTCGGAGAATAATGCTGCACGGAGCAACCATCTGACAAACAGCACCAGCCAAAAGTATTAAAAAAAAGTAAAGAAATTAAATGAAAACATACTCCCAATATTCGTCCCTTTATAGCCGCGTGGAAATGTCAGATCAAAGTCGTCGTTTTTCACCACGAAACATTAAAAACCCCACTACAACAATTTTCAGTATAATGTATTTTAATAATATTATTATTTTTTATTGATAAAAAAATTCCTTTGCTTCCTTCATTTGCTTCCTTCTCGCCGTTTAATTTCCATTGGACTAATTCTGAGGCTACAAGGCATAACGATAACGAGGCGAACTTTAACACATTTGGGAATAAATCGGTGCTAGAACTGCGGGAAGTTTTCAAATAAATTCAAGGTTTTAGAGCGGAGGCGTATATTTGAGAATGCAGAGGGAAAGTTGAGAGAGAAATATGATCTGATGAGCCATGGAAATAGGGCAGGAGCATGAAACGCGAGAAGCTTTACAAGCTTCCGATTCTTAGTCGTTAGTGGTATGCTTCTTGAATGAAAAAATGAGGTGGGGCGAGAGATCGAGTGGTGAGGGCGGAGGTACGGAGGGGCGAGGACACTCTGCGACCTCCAGTTGCCAATATTTACTATTCCGACTATAGATAGCTTCGCTGATGACTTATTCTCTTGTTATCTCTCTATATTGTATCATCTATGTCATTACAAACGTATTTTCACGTCTCTGCGGACCTTCTGGAACTGTTATCTACATTTATTGGATCGGTGCATATGAAATTGCCGATCGCAGATAGTGTGAAAATTCCTCTGTTTATAGTGGGGATATACTAACAATTACTAAGGCTGGCTTGCGAGTCTAAAATTTCATAGAAACTCAAAACAGTAAAATAAATTAGTTAAAAATATAGAATACAATATTAAACTAATTATACAATATTACAAAAAATATTAAAACCTAATATTATAAAAAATATTAAAACCTAATATTATAAAAAATATTAAATCCTAATATTATACAAAGTAATACAGAAATGTACTTGGTTAAACTTTAGAAGCACATTTGTTCCCTACCTACAGTAAAACCAAAGCAGAAAATTATAATGCCGAAAACTTTCCACCGAAAAACAACCTTCATCTCTCCCACGAAATATCTGCGCACACATTTATCAAGACCTGCCTGTTTATGGCAAACAGTAAACACCCACGAAATTCGACTTTGACCTCAGACTGCTGCAAATACAATTTGCCACGCATAAAATGCCACTCAAAGACGCAACGCGGGAAAAGGTAAGCGAATGCTCATAAACTCCCTCATCCAATCCCTCCAGACCAACATACTTCTTCGGCAAACTCCATTCCCCGGATGTTTATCCAAGAGGAGCAGGCAGGTCGCCTCGTCCAGAATCTGGCGAAGTGTGCGCAAAGGAATAAATGATGCGACTCGGTGAATATTTCAAGATGCCTTGGGGCGAGCATTTATAGAACGTTCTCGTCATCGACAATCTACTCGATCCCGTTCTTAACTCGGTTAATTACCACGCCGGTCGAAAGGATACCTCGGGTAATTCGTTTAACTATCGTTACAGCTTCCGCGCGGATCTCGACCACCAACGACTAAACACAAACGTAGCAGTCCGCGAATATCTCTTTTGTGTCCCCGTTTCTTGCAGCCGTTACCTACCCCATTAAAATTTACTTTTGCCATTCCCCTCGTTGAGCACTTTCCAGCTGTTCTTTGGTAACTTTGTGCAATTGTATTCCGCGTCTTAATTAACACAGTTTGGACTCGGACACATCCTTTTTTAGGGTAGAACACCAGGGAAAACTGGATGCAGTCGTTTACGTTGGTGCAAATAGGTAAGTTTCTGTTATTGAAATTGGCACCAAATTTTGCGTTACCGGTTTGATTAAAAATTTGTATACCTATAGTTAGTGGGGAATATATATTTAATCGTTTCGTGAAAGAATTCTTCTTTTATGACACATTCTTTTATTGTACATGCTGTGCAGTAATTATATTCAAGATTGGAGACTAATTAGTGTTTTCAAATTCGTACCCTGCCTAGTTTGTTTGAAGAAAATTTTGAGATAAGTAAGAAAACAGGGTTTTACTGAGAACTGTGATTAAAAAAGTAAGAAATATTTTTCTTTAAAATACTTATGTGAGTCACCAAAGACCCATGATATTCAAAATTTAAACTGCTATCGACCAAACAATCCCCTTTTTGAATTCAGTGTTAAAATCGAAATGGGAGAAAAAGAAGCTGAAATTATGAAAAATTTAACACAAATACTACTTTTCTATGACTATCGCAATCTAATATTCCTACCACTCTTTATGGTCCTTATCTAATAATTTAAATTTCCACAAAAATCTCACGGAAATTTCTAACAAGCTTAGTATTTTATTTAATTTGTTCACAGAAAAGTTTAAAAGGTATAATAGAAATTTTTACTAATAATTACCATTAAGAAGGGAAGGTGTCTTTTCCTTACGTTCAAATAGACCCAGAGATGCATAGGTGAATACAGAATGATCGAAATGGCGATTACTGTGAACAATGACTCGGTTTCCAAAGGCGATACCAGACGAAATTTATCAGTAAATGTATACCTGACCCAAATATCCTGCAACCTAGGAGCAACCCCCATAACCAAGAATATCGGCCATTGAATTATCGCCTGACACGATAAAAGCAACACCCAAGCCTAGGGCCATTGGGCGATGGGAGACGTTTATTACGTTTGTGATATTGGAAGCTGTTAGATGGGGTAAGACAAGGTTCAAAAGCACCGTGATATTCATACACGCCGCCTAGATATATAAGGAACAAACCAACGTTTATTATTTATTAAACAATAAACAGGAAAAGCCCGAAACAAAACATGATTGAGATAATTAAGACATGATACGGTTTTCTTGACGTAATAATCCTTAAAGCTTACATTTGAAAGAACACATGATACCTCTGCCCGTTTACAGTGCAATAAATAATAATGATGATATCTCCGCAAACATTGATGTAAGCTTCAGTGTTGCTCTGCTTGATTAAACTGTCATGTTACATCAAGTAAAACAATTTTAATGAGATTATTCATGAACACTAACACAAAACAAAGATTTCCTTCTATTAAAACAGTGATTCCCAACCTGTGGGTCGCGAAGTGTCTTCTGGGGGTTCGCCAGGGTTACTTTTAGTTGACGATTTTTAGCAGTAATTTATTTTAATATGGTTACATTGCCATATTCTATTAATAATGTAACACTAAGGAAATATTTACCTTACCTTATACGGAGGGTATGGTCGCAAATTATTTGAATATTATAAAAGTGGATCGCGACTCAAAAAAGTTTGGGAAACACTGTACTAAATGAAATTAATTGTTAGATTCAATTTTCCTTTGATTTTTCTCTGACTACCTTTATTTTCTCTGATTTATATTTTACTGTATTCGACTCAACCATGAAGCTAAATCAGCTAAAACAATATCGAAACAAATCTCGAATACAAAATTACAAACACGAGATCAAGATCTTCCTCTATTAGATTCAACCCTACATCCACATTGGTCGAAACAAATTTAAGAATAACTAAAACAATTGGAGAATCCTCCTCGAGATCGCCACAGGCAAAGAAAGATCTTCACCCTCATTAAACGATATCCCAACGAACGCTAACAAGAAGCCAATATTACATTTCATTCGCTTCACGCACGCAGTTACACCCTCTACAGTAATTTCAACAATCTCGATAAAACTCTGCTCAACTATAAAACAACTTCTCCCCCCGTTACTTCCAACCGTGAACCCACCCGCGATTAAAGCAATTTCAAAGGGTTCGATGAGATCGTCGCCACACGTTAACACAGGCCCAAGATTCCCTCCGCGATTCAGCCGTGAAACGCTTCTTTCAAACGAAGCTTTTGTTCCTGGCCAGCCTCCTCTAACAACGTGTCTTTGACCTCCTTCTTCCAACACCCATTCAATTCCGCGCTGTGTGTTTTTTTTCCAGCTGCGTGAAAGGGTTCTAGGCGGTTGTAAACACTCGCGGCACGGCGAACCGTCCTTTCGTGCTCGCTCGCTCGAGCGGCGCGGCTCCCCGCTATACGCGCTAAATGAATTACCGCGGGCGGTACTATATCGGGGCATCCTGCGAAAACAGCGCCTGTTCCGTCTCACGGAACGGAACAGAACCTCGTCCAGAGTTTCACGACAGTCGATTATCTTATTTTCGAGGAACACGTGGAAAGCATCGGTTTGCCTTGCTTCTATAGGCAAGTAAATAAAAGGATTTATCGTGCTGGAATTGCGACGAGCGCGACGCAGTAGTTGGACAAAATAATGGAAACGAATTCTTTGGTAAGACTTTACCTACGAGCGGTTATATTATATTATTTTTTAATTAGTAATATGCCATTCTCATGTAAAGAATCCAATAATCCTTATGAAAAAAATCATGGGCCAATTTCAAGGTCTCTAGAATGTATTCAAAAAGTGTTTTCATTGACATTGTATCACAGTTTTTGTAAAAAAAATATAGATTATCATATGTAAGGAAAAAACGAAAAAATGTTTAAAAAATTGTTAATTTTACAAATTTCAATATTAGAAGCTAAAAATCTACAGAGTTGTTGTTCAGATAAAATATTTTGACAAAAAAAATAGTTTGTAAGTCGGCTTTAGAAAAAAGGTATTTACTTTACACATAGAAGGTAGACTATTTCGGTAATTGAAAAAACAGAGATATTCCACGAATATCCACGATATTCTACGTATTAGAAAAGGTACAGAGCTTCAAAATCAATAAAAATCAGCTTATGGGTGGCCCACACACGGAGTGTCAACAACAATTTAAAACTCATTACAAAAAATTTCACTCACTGTGAAAAATTATATTTTAAAATAATTATTTATAATTAAATATAAAGGGCGGCAAAAATCACTTTTGTTAACAGCGGCGAAGAGCTAGATCGGAGCCCTGGGTGTTTTAACTTCGTCTTCATGCTCTTCAAACCAAGATGAACCATTTCCATTATTTTGTCCAACACCTGTATATCGCTGCTCGAATAAAAACAGTTTCACTTTCTACCTATTGTTCTCCACGCTTACCCGGTTATTATTTAATCTTAATGATATCGATTCAGAAAGCATTTCATCGTGAATATACAGAGTGTCCCACCTAAATATCTTCTTCAGTTACGATGCTACAAAAAATATTTTAGACGTAATTTCAATGCTATTCCTTGCACTGCATTCGCCCCTTGGCACCATTCCAATTACCCATTTTTTGTATCACCACAATTGAAGAAAATATTTGGTGGCCCGTTTTAGATGGAGCGCCCTGTATATACAAATTCTCAGTAAAATCGATTGAAATTGCTTACAGTATTTGTATATCTAAGAGGAACGCGCATTTCACATTTTATTTTGGCAACGTTGGACCAAACATTGTACGCAGTCGGACCGTTAACAATATAGTTTACTATTTTCGTTGATTCGTAAATTACTCTGTCGACGGGTGGTACAGCGGCAAGCGTGCGTAGAGGCAGCGTTCCTACAAGCGCAGGTGTAGATACGTCTCTAAATAGTCGCCTCCTCTAATAGGACGCACCACAGCGCGATAAGACGGTGCAACCGCGCAAAAGGCCAACTGCGAAACGAGAGACCGCTGGCCAACAGAGGGGAATCGATTGGGAAGCTGGTGGACGCAGCCTCGGTGTTCAAGCTTCTTGCAGTGGAAGGAAACAGCGAGTTCTATAGCGCTGAGCTACTGATGCTAGAACTTATTATTCGCCACTGTGAAATACCTATTTTATGGTTTGAACGAGGGGTTTCAGGTGTATCGAGCAGAAGCGAGGTCTCTGACGCGCATGACCGAGCAGGAGATGGAAATGTGGAGTTGCGGGCTCCGTGCACTCCACAGCCGTAATTCCGTGGCGATGTGAATGAGTAGGTTCGAGGTTTGGCAAGCTATCCATCTTCTACTTGTGTACATATGTAAAATGAGAGATTGCTTGGTACGTGTGTATCAATGTGTCACTCCAGGTCTGAAACTTACTTAGCTATATTGAGTGGCGTTCAAAATTTACATAATAAACACGTCATAGAATTTAAAGTGAAACAAATTTCAACATCTTATGATCTGTACTGAGGAATTCTAAAGAAATGGCTGTAAAATTGCTTTAACGAAATATTTTTTTATGAAATTTGCAAGGAAGTGATTCGTCTCCAAAAAATACATCGAAAATGTGGAATGTAAGTTTTCCGTACGACCCTTGGTTTTCGAGAAAATCGCTCCTGAAGTAGCCGGCTCCCACGCGTGCTAGTAGAAGCTCGGCGTGATGAATCTAACTATGTATATAAGTGGGTTAACAGAAGTTCGTGTGGTCTCCACGTTACAGTATACTCAACTAAAAGGTACATATACCTAAGCATAAAGTTATATCTCCTAGAGTTTAGTGTAGATACTTGAAAAAGATACGGAAAGTCAAGATTCAATGAAAACACATGCGCTGCACATGTTTCAAGCCTGCTTTTACCCCAAAACTAAAGCTGATACGAAAAAATGTTATTCCACATTTTCGACGTAATTTATAGAGCCGTATCACCCACTGCCATTTGCTACGAAATATTTTCAACCACTGATTTAGGAGACATCATTAATTAAATCAATAAAAAATTCAATGTCACTTTCTCAATAGAATATTTGACCTGAGTAAAGGCGTAAATTCTAAGCCACCCACTTGTCATTCAAATACCCCACAAGACAGTAATAGCGATCCGGATGAAGAATTCCAGTTTCACAGTCCATTGAGGGACTCATTCGTCAGCAGACTGTAACGATATTCTCGATAGGCGCCGTGCTTCAACGTCCCGAAGGTGATCAACAATGGCACCCCGATCGATTTCAAGATACCGAGCTAATATAAGTTTCCGATTGAACGTAATTCATCCCCAGTGATAGACTCCGCTCGCAGTTGGGCACTGCGATTTAAATTTCAGATGGAAGCGGAGTGTAAATCCGTGAACTCCACGAGCATCGATCGAGGTCCGAGATTTATTTACGTTTTAAGTGAAACTACTCCCTTTCGAGTGGAAGACCACTTTGACCCCTCTCACTCTCTTTATCCCACCTCCCCAATCTCTCTCTCTCTCTCTCTCTCTCTCTCTCTCTCTCTCTCTCTCTCTCTCTCTCTCTCTCTCTCCCTCTCTCTCTGGCAGTGTTTTAAGATTTAACTCCTTCGTTAGCTGAATAACCGGCTTGAAATTGGAGGGAATAAATTAACGAGCTACGTATGCACTTCTGTCGCTCGTTTATCTACATTGCCGTGTATTAACACGGTAGATCGATACACAGTGCGAGTGACACTTGGGAAAAAACGAATTAGGAGCATCGCTGCTAGTTTTCGCCTCGAGCACGCTCGCTGACGCACCGCTGGCCCCCTCTTCCTGTTTACGAAGGAACGGTAGCGCTGTCGAGGCGTGTTACGAACGAAAACAATCGTTCCCTTTCCTTTGCACTTGACTCTCCGCCACTGTGTGTTTGCCCTTCGGGAGTGTCACTATCTATTTATATAGTCTTCCTATTTTGTTTTATTAACCCTCGGACGACAGTGGCTGGGTCAGGAGTGACCCACGTTCGTAAGTCTCGCTGAACTCCTCAACTCATGTTGACTAGCTTGAATTGGCAATTGTTTGTATTAGCGCTGATCAATGATCGCATTGAAAATATAGATTTAGTCTTTTAAAACGATCTTTAGAAATACCAATGGCTGTAAGAAAAGAATCGTGTAGCTGAAGGGTAAAGAATGAGGGAAAGGCGTGTATAGATCTAAACTGACCCAGTCCGCCTTCCGAGGGTTGTTGTATGTATATGTGTATGTACTTGTGTTAGTAGTTTCATTGGAATGGCGAGTTTCGTGTATAAGAACCAGTAAATAAACCTTTTGTGTAATAGAGAGGCAAATTGGGACATATAAATCAAGGTAGAAGTGGAGGGAGGTGTAAACTAAATAAAATGATACGAAGATAAATGTACTCTAGGCGCTGGAGTTGAGCGCCCATGGTTTAAGGGGAATTATTGATGTAGAGCACGCATGTGGAGATTCTGAAATTGGATAACGGATGTTATGAATAATGCGAGTAATGGCAAGGAAAAGATACAATTTGGAACCAATTTCTGTCATAAACTTTTAATGCTGAAATTATTCTGTGCACCTAAATAAGGTAATTCAAATTTTGATTTTCCAATAAACTGGTACTCAAGTAGTTTAATTAAACCACAAACGATTCGAATCATTGAAAGGCTTCGAGTAGCTCGAAAAAAGTTTGAGCTTAACAAAAATTCAAGTTGAAAATTTCGGAAGATTCAATGTTTTTGAAATTTCAAATGAAAACTTGATCGAAGAAATTCGATTTGTTTAGGTATTTCGAATATCTCAAAAAATTGTATCTGTTGAAATTGGAAATTCCCAGAAAGAAATTTGATTCGTTCGAATAGTTAAAGTTATCCTTTAAAAAAACATCGACCTTCCATCAACGCAATGAACCTAACCTAATTAACTTCCTATTTACGGTGAATTTATTTTCCACCAGAATATTTTATACACTGTTCTTAATATGCACGCCAGCTCGCAGAACTCCCTGAGCTGCGTGAAATCTATTACGGTAACAAATTGCAATTTTAATCAGAGAATCATTTACTCCCGTTAAATACGATCTTCGCATAAGGATGCGGCCCCACAGGCCACAGCGAAACTTTGATGGAGTTTCTGGATAACTTCTACTTTATTATGCATCACACAACATTATTACATTACACCTTAAGAATTTCAAAACAAAGAAAAGATAACCTTATAAAGAAACGACCTTTTAATATGCGACACTAGCTCTGTGAAACCGTTTCCTTGTGCAATGTACTCATTAACTTGACAAGTTCCTAGCAAGTCACCCAACATAGAGTAATAAAGTCCTTGTGCAGTAATTGTTTTACGCTTTTAACAAGAAAATGAAGACTGAATATATATTTTTCAATAATATAAGATTCACGTATGTACATTTAGTAAATTCGTTTTTTTTTTAGAAGAAAAAGAGAAATACAGAGAGAGAGAGAGAGAGAGAGAGAGAGAGAGAGAGAGAGGGAGAAAGAGAGACTGAAAAAATATTACCACAAAATTTGCAAAAAGATTAGCGATATGTAAAAACAAGATAAGCAACATTCGTTAACGACCCTAAATTACCATTAAAAACGCGATAATTCTGTTACATGTACAGTGTCGGCAGCTATCAATATCGTTACGCCAGTCGCGTCCGCCACGCAATCTTCTTCCGTCGGTTCAGCTTCCGTAAGGAAACGTCCCGCTGTTTCTATTATCGAATAAGCGCCGACCATTTATCAGGTACCCCGCACAACATCGCGCCAAACCCCCATCGAGTTTCCCTCTACTTTCCCTCGAGTTTGTCCTTGGAACGTGCGTGAAAATTACCATAGAAAACTCAACCAAAGATTCATCGCCCACCTTACTTCCGGTTTAACTCTAAGCACCGCTGATCGCCGGACGACATACGACTTTCTTCCATCCCTCCCATCATGTGTCATCCAGCGACTACCCATCGAGCGCATTAACCGAGAGACACTCCGTTAATTAACGTTGCACTTTGCATCTGACGTTTCCACGAAAAACGCGCCCCGGCCTAATCGTTCGCCCCGATTTCCCTAACCAACAAATCGCGTTAGAGCCAGTTTCGTCCCCGTTCCTTTCCATTCCCCGCTGTCAGAAGAAATGACCACGGCCCCCGGTGGTGTCGGGTACTGCATGCATTTAAGGATCGAACACGTTACCTTACAAGATTCAATTTCGATGGGTACTCCGAGGAACGACGCACCAGAAATCAGTTTCACGACACAACGCGATATCGTGATGGACCGGAGAGAAGATTAACGGCGAACCCTCGCGAGAGACTATACGGTTCCGTGTCCGAAAGGCCACTGACAGAACTCTCGCGACTCGCGACTCCCCCATTCTGCTCGGCTACTCCTACCCCTCACGTTTAGCCCGCGCCAGTGGCGGGGGGAGCAGCGAAGGGAAGAAGAAGCGTACAGCGACGAACGAGAATGGGAGAAAGACAGGCAGAGGCTCTATCGACCCAACCGAGCACCACCGTTGTGCGAAAGGTGGAGATACACTAGTAGCGATGGGTCCGACGAAAACGATTCATTGTGAACGCTCCTACGCACACCGCTGGCACAGAATGATAATCCTCGACCGCTGATGCGTACTTCAATAGTCAATTATTTTTCTCACTCTGTGCCGTACTCGATTGATTTTCTCCGTAGTTTCAGCACGCCTTTCAGCGGTGTGTGGAGAGTTTCATTATTACAGGAGAATTATAAAACGAATGCGCGTTGTTGGTAAATAGGCTACCGAACTTATTCAGTGTCAATTCAAGAGGGTTTGCATAAGACTTTAATTACAGTATCTAGAATAGGTATAGTGGGGTAAAAGCTATAGATGTCCTACAGTTTACAGCTTTGAGGTTTCGGAACAGGAGGTTTGGAACTTTTTGGAGGTAAGATTTCCAAACTTCAAAGTTGTAAACATTGGGACTCCCGCAGCTCGTGCATACCTACATTCACATACAATTTCCAAAGAATTTAGAGGTTAGAATTTTTTAATAACGAATCATGCTATGGGAATTATTTCGGTGATCTCAAAATTTGCAATTTCTGTTGATTCAATTGCCGTCTGATCATGTTCCCAGCCCGCGAAGCAAACGTCTCGTATCAACAAGTTGATAAGCACTCGCGTAGACGTAGTATGTTCGCGAACGAAGTATCGATGCCAAGCGAGCGGGGAGATCGATGCCATCGCTATGCACATGCAAGCTTGCGTGAACGACGTCGGACGGCGAAACGGCGCCAACTCGGCCTCTGTGAAGGGCAGTAATGTCTTTCGAAATTTCGACGCTTCCGGGAGGGGCGTGGGACTGGTCGGGGGCCAGGCGACGGAAGGAAAGAGGGAGAGTGGAAGTACATAAAGCACTCGTGCTCCGAGCGCCATCCACTTTATGAGTGATAGTTATAGTATTTTAAAGACAATTTTTTCAGCGGGTCGAGTACCCAAAATTCGCCAAACAGCGTGGAATTTAATCGCGTTTCAAATACGATTTCTAAGAGTTATACATTAAAATAATTATTGCTATACATTGGAGAACTAAGAGTCGCACTTTGCGCGCGCAAAGCAGAGCCAGAGTGGCGCGGAGTGGGGGTATAGATCGGCGCGCTGAGCAACCAGTTGATTTTGTCTGGACTATAGAAGCAAAGTACCTACCACTAAATGATTTAATTAAATCTGACGATGTTAAATTAAAAGCTGAATATGAACACCTGTACTTACTTACACCTTACAGAGTGGTTAGAGAAGGAATTTCATTTCGATTTAAATCAGCACTAGCAGAATGCATATTTGAGCGAAATACGTAAAATCTTGTTACGAACTTGGAAAATATTAAATTCTCGAAGCCCATGGAGCGTACAACAAAGAAAAAAATTTCTCCCAGTAATTACAGATTCCAAATATCTCCCGTTAGGCAGAATAACAGCGAACTCGGCATGGAAATTTGTGGTATTAATGAAAACACATTACGTTAATTAATAGCAGGCACCACACCTCTTAAAACATTCGCACGCAATTCCTGTTTTTACGTGCCACCCTAATTATCTCCACCTTTCAAAAATACCTACATATAAGAATCACGGAGTAAAAAGTTCTTAATCAGTTCTCCCGCGAGAAGTGTCGCAATTTTTAAAAATATTACTATGTTTATTTATAACTACAACATCGAAGATCCTACTTTTCGTGAATATAAAATTCCACCAGCGATGAAAGTTTCTACGGAAAAGTTTCGCAAGAAAGTTTGAGCACCATTACTTGCAGATAATCTGCCTTTGACTCGGCTATATCAATAGTCTGCTTGAAATCGTCTTATTCTCCTTGCTCCCCCGCGAACGACTTTCTCAAGCACTCCCACTGAAGAATTCGTCGGGAGTTGAAATAATACTCTCAAAGCTTTTCTGTCGCTCGACTTTCTATGTGAAAAGCTCGTTTAACAAAGGGTTCTGCAGTTTATGCCTTTCCCATTGTAGCGCGGAGTTTCGCCGTTAGAAATAAAAACTCGTTTATAATTATTCAATCTTGCGTGTAAAATACATTAAGCTTTTCGTACCGCGACACAAGTTTATATTTCCCGTGATTTTTTTACTACTGTAACTTTTCCCTGCAACCAACTATATAATATTAATCTTTCACCAGAATACTTTCCACAACGACCGTAACGGTGATTCCTTGTCGATTTTATATTCACATAATTTCAACTGAAACGGGAAGTAGACGTTGCGTGTCGTAGAAAAACTATTCCATAATTCATGATACGATGGACGAGATAATTCTGCGTGGAACCATAAATCGAAAGTGTAGAACAACGCTTGTTTGTATGCGCGCCATCTTTGAATGAATCAGAGTAGTGGATGTGAATCAAATTCGAATTTAAATTTTCGATTCAGCTTTTCCAGATCAAAATCTTCTTCTTTGAAAATTTAAAGCTCGTGTGAAAAAATTTCATACTACATTCCCGACGTATCACGAAATATAGGCCTATCACAGCTCCTCCCATTTCTCAATTAACATGAACCTCGCGTTTCTATTTATCTACCATTTATCCTTCCAAGATCCCTATCCTTTACGTCCACCACAAACACAGCTACACATACATATCTACTCAAACATACCTGATGGCTGTTAACGGTCGATTGTTTCATCCCACCCTCCGCCAGCGAAAATACCAGTCATCCCTCAGCTTTGCAACCACTAACTGGGCACACTTATAGGTTAAATAACCACTGATCCCTTTCCCGCCTCCAGCGTCCTGTAAATAAAACACCCATCTCGTTAATCAGGCTAGCGTCAACACTCCCTCGTCGTCATTTCTCACGAGGAACGTTTGCGAGCCCGCAGTTCGATAAGGTCATCGATAACGGCGCGTTTGCATTAAAAAGCACGGAATTTTAAATCGTGCGGTCGAGGCTCGACACCCGCCAGGCGTCACGGACATTTGGCGCGTGCTCGAAATTTTTCTAGAACGGAAGTCAATATCCGCCCTGAATTACCGACAACGATAAAACCACCGTAAGTCAGCGCACTCTGCGACGTGAGGGTACGTACTAAACCGAGTCACCGTGGGCGCTAGAAGAGTTTAATAAAAAATCAGTACTGCGACCGCTCGCCACGCCCCCGCCGATCCTCTGCCACCGTGAATGTTTAAGGGGATCGAAGTACAACTCGCGACAACGTGCGTAACGTTGCCAGCCAGCCACTTGGAAGCCAGCCACGCGGACGCGTGCTGCCAGCGGGGGCCAATTATGACATAATAATGCTCGATTATCGTAACACACGACGCAACGCGACATATTACACGATTAACAAGCCACGGGAGGTGGCGTTACTGTTTAATCACACTATACCAAACTACAGTATCACATGACGGTGTAAATAACCTATATTCGCCGATCGAACCCTGAGAATTTGAAACTTAACTACGAGACACTCCCCGAAGAGGGCGCGTCGAAAGACGAGAGTTCAACGGTTTTTGGCACGTAGCGAGATGTGGATTTCTCTCGCGGACTTAACGTTAAGCTGATGTTCGTGGAGAAGTTGGGGAGTATTTTAGATGAATGATAGAGCTTTTGTGGAATAAGTAGCTTGACGATATTAAAGGCAAAGGCGCGAAGTGGTATGTAGCATTAATAATGGAACGTTAATAGGATCTAGTGTTTTGATGATTGAATGTCCCCGTGTCCAAGCGACATTAACCCTAGCGTGAAACTGTTTAGAAAACCGTAGCTTGCGCCCCTTTGCACTTAATCCGTTCAATTACATAAGAGAGAAGCGGCGAGCGGAAGCGCTGCGTAAGAAGCGCTTGCCGAGCCAAAGGGTCAAAGGTATTCCTGTTAAGCCCTCGGGCTGAAGCGTTCACACCCTGGCGTCGCAATAATGAAGTTATATTTTGTAACAACGAAAACGTCACGCGCCACGGCACAACGATAGAATCTTCAACAGAAATCGTTTCATCCTTCTTTAATACACCGTGCCTTAAGATTAAGACAGATAACGAGCTTAAAACGATTACAATAGAAATGTATGCGTACACGCGTGTTTCAATCGAACTTCGATTCACTTAAGTATCCACGTACTCGTGTCGAACGTACATCCACACACATACAAATATAACATATAATATATACATTATATTTATATCGTTGTACATTTACTTTCATTTTCCTTTCTCTTTACACGAACGTAACGGAAAGAAGTTCGCCTTGATCGATGCAAAGACGAATTATCCCAAGTTCCCGTGAAATCACTGGAACTCGATATTTCGATTTTCTTTTTTTCTCTCTCTCTCTCTTTCTACTGTCGCTAGACAACGTACAAAATATATATGTATATACAGCCAGCATACACGGTATGCAAGTGTCGGTTCCGCGTGAGAACGTACAAACTCATCGACGATCTATAATTAAATAATTAAATAAATAGCCCGCTTTGCGAGATTATCGTCCGGGATAATCGTGTCTGACTTATTAATAGAACTTCCGATCGATCGCCTCCGCGCGCCGGTATCGGAAGTTCTCCAACGTTTTGCGTCCGAGAAGACCGCAGAGAGCCGTTTTCCCTCTCGCCTCTTCTTCCGTGTGGAAGATTGCACAATGTGGATCTCCGATTGGGGGAAAGACAGAATATTGCCGGGAAATCGACGCAAGATCGGATGCTCGAAATGCGAGAGCTCACTATTTGTACAGAGCTAGATTCTACAGCGCGTGCGTGAGGAATCAAGGGGAAAGAAAGCGTGATCGAGTCATTGAAAGTTCGCACTCTCGACTGAAGGCACTTCTCTACCAGCGACTCGCGCTTTATCGTGATCGCAATCGATCTACCTATTTCCTATATCCGCAGGGCCGCCTTTACCAATGGGCTAAATGGACTATATATACCCAGCAGTGGCGGATTTAACAGGGCGGCTGATGAGCAGTTGCCGCCTGGGCCCCTGCCCAGAAGGCCCCCAGGGCCTCATCACAAATAAAAATATGATTAGGTATAGGTATCCAAACACTACATTTTTTTCGTACTACTACACTTGGCCCGTTTCTAGTAAACTAGCTATTCATTTTCCTGACAAAAAAATGGGCCCCTCAGAATTTTTCCACCTGGGCCTTTTTTTTTTTAAATCCGCCACTGATACCCAGCGACGCCCGTGATCCAAGGGCGCTTAAGAATCAAATACGTTGAAATGCTTTTTTCTCTTCAATTTTGGAAACAAAAATTTCGTCCGCGGGCATTGTTTTTGTTCGTGTTTGCCTTGGTGGAAACCCGGGGTTGTGATGTACTGCCTTGCACCGATTGCGAAGAAATTCCACCCTTGAGGGTTAGGGCGCCAAAATTGTTTAGCCCGGGGCGCTGAAATTTGTTAAGACGGCCCTGTATATCCGTTAACCACGTCAACCCTTTCACCTCTGCGGTTATCCGCGACTGTGTCATTTTGTTAAAAGAACGAAACTGGGAAAAATACATGCCAGCCGACAGGAGTTTCGAGATGCCGGTGAAGGGGTTGAAGCCCGCTCCCTCCAACCGCGATAAGATCGCTTAAATGAAACTCGAATGATGTAGGGGGCTAGAGTAAGTGGCGCATAAGGAACACGCCAACTTTTCACGTTCCAAATTCTCCAAATCTCCAAATCTCTATACACTCTAAATTATACTAATAATAATAATTACATAAGAAATTGAAATCAAAAAGTGAGAAGACGTTATCTCTAAATTTTCTTAATGCATTTACTAAGACATGAAAAACGGTGAAATAAAAAATAGTAAGAGATATTTTGGCCAGCGTAATTCGAGTTCCATTCAAACTACCTTATCGCCCACTGGTCGATAAACAAATTGCACGTTACATCCCCGCGCAAGCCGCCGCACGCGTACATTCACGATATCCGCCAAGTGCTCCCCTCTCAAGCCGATTTCATAACGAGTCCCTCGCTTTAAAAATAATCGCGCGTGTCGTACATGGAACACGAAGGTCCCCGTCGCAAAGGGCCGCCACTTAAATCACGCACACACGGCGTGCCGCCCGGCTCCGCCGCCGAAATCGATACGGCCACACGCAGCTTCGCTAAGTAACACCACCGGCAATGAATTCGCAACTTTGCAGATCCCGTTTCGACGCCTCCGGGCGTCTAGTAACGTTAAACGGGGTAATCGAGGTCGATACTCCAGCCACCCCCCGAAACTGGGCTCGCCACCCCTCGCACGGATATTTATCAATAAAACTTATCGTACACACACTTCGCGAATTATAATCATTTCCGGGAATCGTTCGAGACTTTCCACCCTTTGCGGGCATCGAGGGGGCACAACCCCTCGAGCACCACTTCGCTTGACCGTAGATCGATGATCCACCATCTTGCGAGGTTGAAGGAATTACATAAATAATTTACACAAGGAATAATTAACGCAGAACGTCGAAGAAATAATCAAAATATTCTGCAAAGTATTCTTGCTCGGGGTGGTTTAGTTGCAGCGAGTATAATTTGGGGAAAATCGAGCGTGGGCCAGATCGCAAAGGGTGGAAATTGCGAGGCCCGTTGCCTGGCGCGATCTGCGCAACTAGATTCCAAGCAGAGCTGCGTTTCACGCGCGTGGATTTTTGTTATTAATTTCTTTTCTTTTCCGGTAATTTCATTACAGGAATGAAAAAGAAGCGGGGGCCTTAACATGTCCTTCTCGCCGCACAGAGAAAAGGTAATGATAACGCTAAGAACTGTACAATATGTATTTATACAATCTTCTGGTGGTCGCGCACGTGCTCGTGTTACAAGTGCTCGTGTCATACGCTTAGGTACATAGGAATCGATAAACGCTCTACATTCTTCCGAAATCCGCCACGGTTCGCCCTTTAAAGCATTCGAGAAGGGAACCGACGGTGGGCCTCGATTACAACTGTCGAGCCACCCCTGAAGAGCGGAGTCGATTTTTAAAAAAAAACGCCTCGTCAACGCGTCGGCCAGTAAAACATCCTCCAACCAAGTTAAACTATGAATTTCTCAACAAACTTTAGACATTTCAATACCATCCGTATATAAAGTATGAAACAAATAAAAATGATTAAAAAAAAAAAAAAAAAAATAGGAGGTAAAGACTCGCTCTAAATTGATTATCGCAATTAAACGACTTGGTCGTGAAATCGCGGTGCTTCAGAGAACCGTGCGAGTAAACATTAATTGTTTGGGGTGGATCCATAGAGTATTCTAAACACGCGAGTAATCAAAGCATCGAAGTGTATAAAAAAGGAACCAAGATATAATTCCACCGATCTATAAACACTACTTTACAATCTCCCGATCTTTGGTTCTCTATAAAAGAATATATCCGAAGGGGCGAAGTATTTATAGACGCGCGGGAGGGTGATCGGCAGATCTATAAATACTTCGATTCCCGGAGCGAAATGAAAACAGTTTTCCCGTCGATAATTGTAGAAAAGTATCCGAACGGAATGCTTGGAACGATTAAAACGACGGTAATCTGGTGTCGCAGAGAAAAGAAAGAGCTGTGGATCGCGGCGATCACGCCCCACGGTGATCCGCGTGGAAGCCGACGCCTCAGTTCCTCCGCGTCGCCCGCGAAGAGGAAATGAAGCCTGTCGACCGTGGAATGCTTTAAAGGGTTGAACAGAAAAAAAATGAAAGAAGTGTACAGTCAAGCGGGATTGCTGTTCCGTCGATCGAGTGCTGGCAAGGTCCTCGGTAGATTGCAATGTTTTATTAGACAATCAATGAGTTTCCAAGGATTTCTCTTGCTACACTTAGTTCCTGTGCGCTCGCTTCACTATCGTTATATCTACACGGAGTCAGCCCCTGGCAACGATTCGTTTGCTCGCCCGCACGTGGGATCACCGAACCTCCCTCCTTTTCGCAAAGCTGATATGTTAAAATCGCCAACAGGGTGAAAACACGCAGTCTTCTTTCGAGTGACACTGTTAAGTCTGCGCGCCGTTTGGATAGATTTGTGCGGAGGTATATGTAAATGCATACATAGATCCGTTGGTCGTAATGGAGTGAGAAGGTCGCATTAACTTAATGGAAAGAAACGAAATGAAACGGAAAAGCAACGGTTTGGCGAACGAGCAAGCGAATCGCTATCAACGGAACTCGTTTCTCATATATATTTATATATGTGTTCTTTTTTTTTACAATTGTCTTTCTTTCGCAATGTAGCGGGAAAAAAAATATATAAATCGTTACATAGAGCAGGGCTTTCATCGGCCTGTATTTTCGTTCTTTTTCTTTTTCTTCTCTTCCGTATTCTCGACATTCATCGCCGATGACACCGGATAGTAGTCGCGCCTACGACGTACGCCAGAAATAAACAGGGGAAATGTACGAGAGGTGGACCAGAACATAAACATTGCATTTTTATTAATACAGCTTTGAAGGTTCATTGACATGCCTGTTTGATAATCGAGGCCCGACGATCGAGAACGTTGACGAACAGGCGGACGTTGAAACAGGCAATTAGCGTGTATGCGGAGGCAAGTGGGGGACAAACAAGCGACCCGTGAAACGAATTCTTGACGATCTCGAGCGACCGCCCGCTTTCGTTCTCCTCTCTCTCTCTCTCTCTCTCTCTCTCTCTCTCTCTCTGTCTTTTTTTTCTTTCAATTCCCCTCTTTCGCGCGCCTTCTGCAACTGTCGCCGATGCGAATCACCTTTCACGGGTCAACCCACCTGGCGGCTAAATATCTGCTTGTACTCGTGTTAACACATGCGTAAAACAGAAGTTCCATTGCCTTACGTAAGATCCTATATAAGGTAATACGGTGATTACCGGGGCGAGCGCGGTCGACGGTTGCGCGCCCTTATCACCACGCCGACACTATCGACGTCGACGACACGGCACCGTCGAGTTCGGCCGTCCCGGCAACGCATCAATTAGATCTTAAAAACAAACGTGTATACATGATACGTGTGAGTCCGAGCTTCCGACGAGAATTGTGTACGTGTACATCCTTTTTTTGTTTTAATATCTATATATTTATATAGTTTATTTATATATGTATATGGGCGAGTCAATCGCACAGAGGCGTGGAACCTTCCACACGGATGATCTCACTGTCTGGGGATCACCGTCTCTCTTCGTCGCCTCTAGCCTCCGCCCCTCTCCGTCGAGAGGGCGTGAGATATGCACGCGGGATTACGAGTTTTCGACGGTTTGCCAGTGTGTATGTACAGAATACAAAACGATCGTTAAAAGCGGTGCAAATCTCTGCCTTGGTACAAATCGCGATTGATTTAACGAGTGCGAACTCGTACACACTCCTATCCCTCGGCCGTCTACCAATTGTTGCCCCGTCCCCGGCCGCGGAACCCGTTGCCCCTGAACTGTCCGCCGCGCTTCAGTCCCCTCGGCATGAAGTTGCCTATCGCGGGCCCCCGAGGCCCCCTGTCCATCCAGGGGGCCCTGGGCCCGCCCCTGAAGCCCCTGCCCCGCGGCGGGCCGCCCCTCCACAGAGGGAACGGGACTGGGCCCGCGAGACGCGGCCGGAAGTTGGGCCCGACGGGACCGTCGAAGTTGTACACCTCGGTGTGAGGCTCCGCGGCGGGCTGCGGTATGGGCCCGTTCAGGGAAGGCTCGGGCCCGGTCGGTGTCGGGGGCCCGTTCGACAGGGCGATCCTCTTCTTGTTAGAGTTCTCGGCCTGCTCGTCGAAGCTGCCGTTCGTCGACGGTCTCTTGAGATCGTTGCTCAACGCAGTGCTCACCAGATCCTCCATTTGCTCTGGCTGCTCCGGGAAGTTCATCTCCTGGCCCGTGTTCTCCGGCGACCCGCTGCTGTCGCACGTCTTCTCGGACATCACGGGCTCCGACTCCACGTGCTCCTCGTACTCGGATATCGGCACGTACTGGCTCTGCCGCGTCTCTTTCGCCTCCGTTGTCACGGGCACCACCGTCACCTGGTTCACCGGCTGCTGGTTCTCGAGCTCCGCGGACGTCGCCTCCGACTCGTGTTCCAAACTCGACGCGCTCTGGTAGGCGGACGGCTGGTCGTGGGAGTTCGGTGTGCCGTGCGACGATCCACGATCCTGCGACAGGGACTGGGGATTCTCCTCCTGCTCCGCCTCGTGCTCCGCGCTCAGAGCGCTCATATCCTTGTCGTCTGGAAGCCCTATAGGCATCCCCTCCTCGTCGAGGATGACCACGGTGTCCGGCGGCTGCAGCAGCAACGGCCGGCTGTTCGGCAGGATCTCCGGCGACGACCTCTGATGCTGATCCTGCGTCCTTGGCTTACGATTGTTCTGCATGTTCCTCTGTTTGTTGTGGTCGTCGGAGTATCGGTCCCGCCGGTTCCTCGGGAACCCGCGACCACCCCGCCCGCCGCCTCTGTCGTTCCGATGGAACGGCATGTCCCGATGCTGGTGCTCGCCCGGCTGCGAATACCTGCCCCGCATCTGCGGCTCGCCGAGGAACTCCTGGTTGGGCCTCAGGCCGTGATTGTCGCGGTACTCGAAGTCCTGTTGCGAGAACTCCGACTGCGGCTGATGCATCGGGTGGAAGTCCTGCTGGCCGAAGTCCTGCTGGTTCTGCAGGAAGCTCGGCGGCGGCCTGTTTTGGTGGAAGTTCGACTGTGACGAGTGAAAGTCGCCCGACGGATTGTGTCGGAAGTCCGACTGATCCTGGTGAAAGGACGGCTGATTCGGATGAAACTGGGGCGGCGGGGGCGGTGGCGGAGGGGGTCCCGAGTGCATCATGTGCACGTCCTGCATCATCTGGCCGTGGGGTCCGGGCATTTGGCCAGTGGGAAGCGGGATCATTCGCATGTCCATGTCCATGTGCTGGGAGGGGCCTGACGGGTTACCCACTCTCATGTCCCTGTCCTGGGGTCTCACGTCCACCAACACCCTCCCCTTTGGCTTACTGTCGGTCTCGTCGTCCGACATCTCCATGTCCACGCTCTCCACGATATCACCGGGTTGCATGTGTTGCCTGCTTTGTTATCACGAACATCATAATTTATAAAACTGACGCTCAGTACTATAAGGCACTCTAAAACTGAACAATACTGCTCTCTATGTCTTACCGATAATCCTGATCGCCTGTCGACCATAAACTACTACTGTTGGGTAACGCGTTCATAGAGTTATCGCCGACGTTGTGATTCGCCGGACTTCCCGTCAGGCTGATCAAGTTGCGATGGTCTACGTCCGCTGCTTTGATCAGGCGATACGGCAACTGGTTCTCCGCCGTCAACGGTATCGGTATCACCCTGAAAACACTCTGTTTAGCGACACGCGCACCAACCACTGGGCTCTCTGGTACCTGCTATTAAATGATCTAAGTATCTCATTGTTCACCTATGATCTACATCGCCAGCGGCGTTCAGAAGAGATTCTTGCGGCTGTGGGTCGTCGTACTCCACCGGGTCTGTGAACCCAGCCTTTTCGTACATCGGCGGTGACTCGGGGGTCTCTGACAAGATCTCACTTTTCACTCGGCCGGGGTTCACCCACGTGGATTCGTTATTCGAATCCCACCTATCTGTATCACTGTCCATCCACGCTTTCGTTTTCTCGTCACACTCACCGGGCCAAGTTGGGTTCATACTGTTTTTCCCTGAAGATACAGCGAAATCCTCTACGTTACAAAGCAATTGTTATTTTTATAGTCAAACGGTCGGCACTTCGGAGGTTTCAAAGTGAGCTCACCCTTCTCTTCCCACTTGGCTGCCTCCTTCATCGTTTCGTTCGGGGGGGTCCACGTGGGGAATTTGGGTGGCAATTTGTTGTAACAATTCTCGTCGTCGAGGAATATGGGCGGGGGCAATGGCGGGGGCGGCAATGGATTTACAGCGGTATTATTAGCGGGACCGTCGAAGGGCCCGGTAATGTTACTCTGACTGTTCTGGCTGGAGTATGGGGAGGGTGTGTGCGACTCCCCAGACAAGTTTCGAACAGGCAACGGTGTGCTGTGACTTATCTGGCAGTTGTTCACACCCATGGGCGTGCTCTGGTTGACCATCATTCGCGAGATCACGGGGGTTACGGGATGCTGCCCTAACACGGGCGAGTGTCTGTAATTCGAGCGTGGGGATTCCACTTGCGACTCGGGGATATCTAGCCCGAGACCCGGTATCCCACCGGGGTCCTGCGTTCCGTCAGAAGAGGGAAGGACAGTCTTTAAGAAACTAGAGATATTAAAGTCTGCGTTACTACTTTCGTTTTTGGAGGGCCTCATATTGATTACTTCTATTGGTTTAGCCTGAAAGAAGGTATGTGAAGTGTGTAATGATGTTCTAACAAGTTATAAATATACACGTTAATTAAACGTACCTCTAAAGAATCGTTATACTGCTGTGACATTCCAGTAGGCGTCGACGATCTTTCGTTAAATATATTTCTCTGCAAAAAGAAAAGCCGTGAGCAGTTATAATAATATTTCCAGATAAAGATAGGGTAACCCAACCAATGAATGACCGAATTGTTGAATTTATGGACCTTTGAGATTAATACTTGAATATATTTATGTATAACAACGAAACAACTGTTAAAATTGAATTTAAATTTATTTTTCTTGAAATTTCTATAAAAATAATTACTTATCATTAACGTAATTTTAAAAAAAACGATTATAAAATGCAAAACGTGTAGAAGTCCAGTAAATGACCGCATACTTTTAATAAGAATTGTACTTATTAATGTTTGCTTAATACGCGTAACTAAAAATATGAGATATTAAGGGGGGATTCTGCCTTGTGGGACCGAAAAAATAGATTTTTCTTTTTTGCATTTCTCAAAATATTTGAACCTTGTATGAAGAAGTGGAAGGACTGCTATATAGCCCTGGAGGATTCGAAATATTATAAGTAGTTGTACTTTTATACCAATCTAACATGAAACTTTAAACACGTTTTTCACGAAACAACATTTTTCGACATTGCGTTGAAGAAATCTCGAAGTCCAATGAAGCTATTGCATCGACCTTGTACATACATGTCCAGCGAACGTCAGTCTATCTATGGAACTAGGATTACGGCTGTATCTGTTACCGTTCTTTTTTTATTTAAATAATTCCTCATGATTTTTGGCCGAAATTCGAACTATTTTTCAAAAGGCTGCCATTTTAACAATTTTTCATTTTTCTGAATTGTTCTAGTTCCCTAGATAGCCATGTTCATGCAGATTAAGAATCCCTTGTCCTTCTTGTGTTTCAGATAAACCATAGGACACTTTACTTCAACGCCAGCACGAGCCGCTTTTTTTTCAACGTTCTGCAATCGACGCTCTACGCACGCACTTTTTTTTTTATAGCCTCATCAAAATTTGTAATAATACTTAAAAGTACAATAAAACAACTTGCCAAATTTCAAATGAATCCGTTCAACGGTTTTTTTTTATAAAAAATTCGCAAATATCACATACTTCTTCGGTCCCACAAGGCAGAACCCCCCCTTAAAAGTGCAACTACACTCCATTTATAAACATATAATATTTTTAAATTTATAATTGACATTTCTTTGCCTAATGATCATTCACTGGTATGCGGTCAATTACTGGTTGGTTTACCCTACGATTTTCTAATCTGTTTATCTTACCATGTTACCGAAATCCATATTTCCTCCCATGAAGGATGAGAAATTATTCGTGAAATCACCAGAATCATTGCCTGGACCCAGTTCAGGGGCTGGCACAGGTACAGGATCGTAATCATGCGAGTACGAGCCGTACATAGAAGGTGGAGCTACATCTATCATCGCTAACTGATTCTGCGGCGGATTGTCATCCCCTGGAAGTTCTATGTCACTGTCAGGACTCGGCGACGGAGCATTCACGTCTGGCGATGGAATTGGAGAGATCAACGTTGGTAAGAGCTCGTCCAACTTCTTCTTTAAATTCTTCACCCGACTTCCGAAATTTCTATACGCCTGAATGTGAAAAACGTTGGATATATCAGACACTATTAATAATCACAATAGAAACTATCCCCTCTTCTTTAATGTACTTACGTTAGTAACTATTTTAACTTCACCCCTCTGTGTCTCGTAAAACTGATCGGCCTGCTCTAACAGTTCAAGAACTTGCGTCCTTTCCCTGATCTCCGCTTCCAGAGCACGAACATAATTCTCAACATTCCTCACCGCCAAGTCAACTTCCTTCTCCGCATCCTCGACTCTCCTTCGATCTTTCAAGGAAGCACACAATTCCTCTGCGTTCTCCACGTCAATGTTACTCTCCCGTAAATCTCGTAACCGTGCGTCAGTTGCTTGCTCCAGCGTAGCGCATGATCGCATAGTAGAGATGAGCAGGGCGGCTTGAAATTCTTCCGGCGGCACAGCTGGCTGGGGATCCAGCTTCTTTTTCGGAGCCGCTGAAATTAATCCGGACAGATCCGCGAGGAACTCTTCGTCGTACACCTGCCGCTGATCCCATATCTTAAAGATCCTCAGTATACGATGCTTCACTTTCTCGTCTCTAACCATCGTCGTCGCCCTTTGCAGAGTCGTCCCCCACGACTCCACGAACTCAAAATTCTTTCTCTTCGAATATTGGATAACATCGTTCGCCAGATAAAAGAGCGTCAGGCGATGCTCGACTTTTACTGTTATTTAAAAAAACATCGCTTCGTCATCCCACACGTTACAGTAACACAATAAAACAGACATCAAGAAGAACAATATTAAAATAGAAATAATTATAAATAAGCTTCTCTCGCTATAAAATAGAACGGAATACAGCATTAAAATTAATTCTTTCAATGTTATTTACAGGGTATGTTTACCGTACATAAGTACCCAAATACCAAAAACCTCTCGCACCCCAGAAAGATTATTATAAGCAATACAAATAGTACCACCACAAAATGATAAACAAACCGACCGTCGAAAGTCCCCCAATTAAGCGACACGGTGCTACGATTCGGTTGCTCCGAAATGAAGAACGCAGCGGCTTACCCTTCTTGAGAACCTGCAGCCAAGTGGCGACGATCTTTTTGTGATGCTGTCGCCTCTCCAGACACCACGCCGAGAGCCCCTGTATCGACTCCTGGGAATCCTTGAGCGTGTGAAGCCTCCGCTCGAACAGCTCGACGTCGAAGTCACTTGTCGCCATTATGGGCGAGTGGAAATCATTTAACAGTTTAAGAGCTGGACCCAATATCGCGTTTCGGCGTGAACCACCGAGAGGAACACGTGGAGCGTTGCCCAGCTACCATAGGTGTAACGTTCTACCCAGCCAAACGACCTAACCAAACAGCGTCCCCGAACCGTCAACCATCGGGGGTTGTTGAACCGCGTGAACGTCTAGCAGAGCGGGAGCATCTCACTTCCCGTGCCGCGATCCTGCCCTCCGCTCCGTCGGCCCGTGTTTCGCACAGAAAACAACAGAATTCCTGGAAAACCACTCGTTTCGGAGCCCGTGCGAGTCCGCACGCTAGGGGCACCGCTCTCGCGTCGGTCGCAAGCCCTCGGCGATACTCCTCCGAACAGACGATTAAATCCGCCGTGACGGTGATCCGGTGCACTCGCCGCTACTACGCGTGCAGCATGTCAACTTTAGCTGTGTATCTCAAAACTATCGTATTCCTCTGCGACCGATCTTGAAAACAAGAGTCCGCCATCTTTTCGGAACCAAAACACGAGCGCGCAATGGCCGGCGCGATTTTCCAGCATATATATGCGCGCAGCTTGAAACGAAACTCGGGGGAACGTTCCCGCAAAATGATTCGTGCCATACGAGTCGAGCCTCTTCATTAGAAAGCTCCCCTAAGCGATGCCACACAGGTAAACCTTACTGCACGCCGGCCGTGATTAACAAGGAACGGGGTGTATTAAACGCTTTTATTCTTGCGTCGATTTTGGGTCGCCTGTTAATGTCTGACGTTTATTTAATTCTGTGCTGGATGAAAAATTGGCTGTAAAAGAAAATTCAGGGCCTGTTGTGTTCGTAAGCCGAGAGAATTTTAGAATTAATATTTGTGGGGTTAGTTGCTCGGAGATTATTTACAAGTAGGGCTGCCATCCGTCCGGGTTTCCCCGGATTTGTCCTCTTTTTTAGGGCGTCCGGGGACGTCCGGGGGGATTTTCTGTAGTGATCCCGGTTTTTCGATTATGCTCGCTCAAAAGTCATAAATATTTTATCTTTATTTCTTGATTGCGGTTACACTCTGTAATTTACAAAAATGTTTGTTTTGGGATATCCTACCTAATATGAGGCAGGGAGAGCGACAACGGAACAACCCACATTAAAAAATTTTTTTTTTCCTATTTTATATGATCCTATTGGAATACGTTATTGCTACTAACTCAATTGCGAAAAAAATGTGGGTTAGTCTGTTATTGCGCTCACCAGTGGCGGATTTAAGAAAAAAGGCCCAGGTGGCAAACGTTCCCATTTTTTCAAGAAAATGAAGAGGTAGTTTACTAAAAGGTGATAAATCTACAGAAAAGTATAGAAAAAAAGTGCTTGGATAAAATCATAATTTACTTTTGAAAATGGGCCCTAGGAGGGGGCCCTCTGAGCAAAGGGGCCCATTTTTCGAGAAATTAAAGCGTTAGTTCACTGAAAACGGGCTCAGCGTAATAATACAGAAAAAAAAATACAGTTTGGATAAAATCATAATTTTTTTTAAGGATGAGGCCCTGGCGGGGCCTTCCGAGCCGGGGCCCAGGTGGCAACTGCTCATCGGCCGCCCCGTTAAATCCGCCACTGGCTCTCACTATCTCATATAAGAAATAGTTAAAAATGTCCGGGTTTCAAGTGAAAATGTCCGGGGTGTTAATTCTCTCTGTCCTAGATTAATGATTTTACGGATGGCAGCCCTATTTACAAGGGACGCGTATAATTTCTCTCATTTCCTAGGGGCATTTAAATTCATTTTGATCGGAAGTTGGTGTAAAATGTCTTTCAATTCTACTGGAATCACTGCTTCTTATTACACCGATGGAATTGTGTGTTGCGATCGGTAGCCGACGATCTGCCGCATGTTTACAGGAGAGGCTAAATCGGATGACACCCGTGGAGAGCGACATCTCGGGACAGATTTTCGCGAGAAGTTTGATATCAACGATGTTTTCTCCCCCTGCCGAGGCCCCGATCATCGCGCGACCATTCACGCTCGGCTGTTGAGCGAGACCGAGTGCCATCGAGTCCGGATGTAAAGTAGCTTCGTCATTCACCGATATTATTTACCTTCCTTTTTTTTCTTCAACGATTAGATATTTGCATGAGGGAGTAAAGGTCGCTCGATTCTGCTATACTTATTCGTAAGTCGCGGCACGTCAGCGTGCATAATCGCCAAGTAGCTGCGCCTCGAGTGTAATCCGCGCGTACCACCTTTTCACAGGACTCTCTCCGTGTTTCGCTCCGAGAAGACACCGCCAAGATGCCGCGAACCGTGAAGGTATACGTCGTCGGCGTCGGCATGACAAAGTTCGAGAAACCAGGCAAACAGGATGGACCCGATTACCCAGAAATGGCGAAGGAGGCGATCACCAAAGCACTGAAGGACGCAGGCATCTCCTACAATGCCGTACAAGCTGCCTGCGCCGGGTACGTGTTCGGAGACTCCACCTCCGGTCAAAGGGCCCTGTACGAAGTCGGCATCACTGGCTGCCCGATATACAATGTAAATAATAATTGCTCCACCGGCTCCACCGCTCTGCTTATGGCCAAGCAAATTATCGAGGGTGGTTCCGCCGACTGCGTATTGGCTGTGGGCTTCGAGAAGATGGAAAGGGGCTCTTTAATGTCCAAGTTCATGGATCGTACTAATCCTATGGATAAGCATGTCGGAGTGATGGCCGAGATCGCTGGTAAAATTATAGAAATAACGTACTCCGATGCAAAGAAATAACTTCTGCAATTATTATTAATCTTCTATGAGTCTACTTTCAGGTATGAACGAGAGTCCGGTTACCGCCCAGCTATTCGGAAATGCTGGATTAGAACACATGAAGAAGTACGGCACTAAACCCGAGCATTTCGCGAAGATCGCCTACAAGAATCACACACATTCCATGAACAATCCCTACTCCCAATTCCAAGACAAATACAGTCTGGAGCAGATTATGAATTCTCCCAAAGTATTCGGACCGCTTACCAAACTCCAGTGTTGCCCTACTTCAGACGGCTCCGCAGCTGTGGTTCTTGCCAGCGAGGAGTTCGTTCATAAACACAAGCTCGAGGCGCAGGCGGTAGAAATCTTGGCCATGGCAATGTCCACGGATCTGCCTTCGACGTTTACAGAAAAGAGCGCCATTAAACTTATCGGGTATGGATAATAAACCTATTCCTTAAAACATCTAAACTGGTTTTAAAGAATAAGCGGATACAATATCATTATTTTCCATTTTCTAGTTACGATATGACTAAAAATGCAGCGGAGAAAGTATTTACGCAGACTTTTTACAAGCCGAGCGACGTGGACGTCATAGAATTGCACGACTGCTTCTCAACCAACGAACTTATCACCTACGAAGCTCTGGGTCTTTGCGCGCCCGGCCAAGGTGGGAAATTAGTCGACGCAGGAGATAACACGTACGGAGGGAAATATGTGATAAATCCTAGCGGCGGTTTAATCTCAAAGGGGCATCCCTTGGGAGCGACAGGATTAGCGCAGTGCACCGAACTCTGTTGGCAGCTTCGAGGCCAGGCTGGTAAAAGGCAAGTGCCGAAGGCGAAACTTGCGCTGCAACATAACATAGGCTTAGGCGGCGCGGTTGTAGTCGGACTTTACAGTTTGGGCTTCCCTCGGCAAACTGTCGCGAAGACAGACGCGAAGAATGCTGCGAGTGGAAATGCAGATCCGAACCTGTTCAAAGCGAACGCACTGTTCAAATTGTTAGAAATTGCGATGCAGGAAGACGAAGACAATCTGATAGAAAAAGTCCGCGGTATTTATGGATTCAAGGTAATAAACGGCCCGGGCGGTGCGGAGGGCTACTGGGTCATAGATGCTAAAACAGGGAGAGGAAAGGTCGAGTATTATGGGAAAATCAAGCCTGATGTTACAATCGTAATTAGCGACACAGACATCACCGATTTCATATCCGGAAAGTTGAACCCCCAGAAAGCGTTCTTCCAAGGGAAAGTTAAAATTCAAGGCAACCTGGGTATGGCCATGAAATTGATCGACTTACAAAAACGCGCCGCTAAGAAAATCGATCTACTGCGTTCGAAATTGTAAGATACGAGGAGCTTCGAAGTTACGCCTTCTAAGTTCCTTCCGATATCCAACATCGCGTAAGCACGTTATCGATAAGAACGCGATTCGCGGAAATGAGATTCGGACGATTGGCGAATAACACATTACGTAAACGTGCAATCGGGGAATTCTTTTAATCAAGATCTAGATTCGGTCGGATTGCGTACTCAGCCACACATTTGAAACTGTAAATTATGTACTTCTTCATTCCTATTGTGCTCGCGTGCAAAAAGTTTCGCGACAGATCTATTTGACAACGTGGAAGAAAAACAGGTTTAAAATTTATTATGTATACGCATTACCAGTTAATATTTCAACTTGGAATTCTATTTTTCTAATGAATAGTATTAGAATTTCAATAGTAAAGGGACATTGGTACGAAAAACATCTTTGTTTTCGATTAAATACTCAAAACTGTATGTTACGGTAAAAGTTTAAATTTGGTAAATGTTATTTGCTGGATGAACTTAATATTGTCCAACAGTAATAGATAAAATCTGGAAAAAACCTAATCCAGATTTTTTTTTACTTTTCATGTTATTTTTTTGAATATTATAATAAAAAATTGACGGAGTAAAAATTTAACTTCAGTTTCTCTGCCACGAAAAGTTTTTTTTTAATATTGTTAGCATTATCCAGCTGATGTCAACGATTTTCTATTTACTTCAGACTTTATCTAATGCCAATATCAAGTTCAGTTTAGTTAATGTCGAGATAAGCCGGGTTTCGGACTTTATCCCTAATATTTGATTGAAATAGTGAATACATAAATACATCACAATGAGTTAGTCACGAAAAGTAGAAGTTGTAATTGGCAACTCTTTATTCAAATCTGAATACCTGTCATTGTTTATTCAACTGTTTATTCAAATCAGAATTATTTCTAGTTTTACATGAACGTGCATGTCTAACAATCTTAGCTGACTCATAAACCGATCTAATTTAAATCTCAGATTAATATTTACTCATTACAGTCACTAATGTGTTCGGATTTTGCGCCAGATCGGCTGTGTTGCATTTTACTTGCATCCTAGTAAAAAATACGTATTATGGATTCCATAAAATTATATAATTGTTATATTATGCGTACAGCATAAAGCTATTATTACTCTTTTATTAACCGTCCTTGGATGATGGGCATGTATTATTGCTTTTAAATCTTATGTTATTTCTATTTGCAGGCTACTTTATACGAATTCAGATCAGCTTAAAAAGTGTATAAAAAATTACATACAAATTTTATATTGTATAAGAGTCACTGCAATACATTGATCTGCATTCTTACAAAGTATCACTTTTATAAACATTCTTACGGTGTTAATACACTGATTTGAGTTCTTACTATCGAATTGTTAGTAGTGCGATAGTTGGAAATAGGTGCGACGAAACTGTTATATATAATTTTTATAAGAATGGTGTAGGTTTTTATACTTATTGCCAGATTGTTTTTATTGAGAAATAAATGAACGCATAAACTGATATGAATGATAGGAGCTATCGGCATTATTGCAACCCTTATCATTTATAAGTAATTTTTGAAAACAATCTTGTTTACATTTTATTTCGAATCAAATTTAGCTGGATAATCTTTTATCACTAAAATGGAGTATATATCTCCGATATTTGTGTTCAAGAGGCATCACAATACCGTGAATTGTGATTAATTACATACATATATTTACTGACTGCTAAAAATAGTATTATAGGTCGACTTTGAAGTGATTTGCCGTTTATTAAAACCGGTTTCCTTTCACGAATATAATTATTCACGCAGACGTTTAATATTGAATCGCGGTATCGGTAATAATGTACATATAAAAATCAATCGCATGCCCACATTACCATAAACTCTTTCTAAATAAAATATTCCGAACTAAATAAACAATATAATTTTTCACTAATAAAAATTACTTACAAAAACTAAATGAACAGTATAATTTTTCAATAATGAAAATTATTTATATCGTATAAAAAATACGAAGATAACCGGTGCCAAATTTTTCTATTTAAATTCCAATGACATAAGTATAAATATTTAAAGAGACATCGGAAAATATTCATAAACGGTAATGCAAATTTGTTCGATAACGGTTAACTGCATTCATGTTACAGATTTTTAATTTTTGTAAAACAGCTTGATAAAATGCGAAGATTTGTGAGTGAAAGATAAGTCGATAAGTATTGAAATAAAAGATAAAACAAATTTTAAACCGACTTCAAAATAATAAAATTGCACTAAAAAGTAAAAAATAATTTTTCCCTTATTTAATCTACGACTCTGGTATTTTTTAAGTCGGCGCCTCATCATTTGCACTGTGTATATCTGGCGCCGACTGAAAAAAAAAAAATGAGAGTCATAGATTAAATAAGGGAAAAAATTATTTTTTACTTTTTAGTGAATTTTTATTATTTTGAAGTCGGTTTTAATTTTTTAAAAATTTTGTTATTTTTATCTTTTTAGTTTTATATATCTTGACACAACATGCTGAGGAGACATGCGCGTACGTACATAAAATAATAATAATTAGGAGATAATAGTCTTTATTATTAACCAGAACTGGCAAAATATTGGGTCAATATTGATGCAGTCCAGGATGGGACCACCGGGCCATCGCCCTCTTTCGAATAAAAAAAAGACCATCAAAATCGGTTCATATGCTGAGAAGTTATGCGGGGACAAACATAAAACAAAAAAAATATACATACGGGTCGAATCTATAACCTCCTTCTTTTTGAAGTCGGTTAAAAAATGCGATTCGAAAAATTTCGCTCGAAAGTTGTAACATACGCGAGTCCTCTTAATCACACAAATTAACGTTAATGTGGCGGTGCAAGACAGAGTAAAGTCGCGAATTAATACTCGTTAGTGGATAAGCGACAATTATCGTTTCCTTATTTTTCCTTATGGTGACCAGCATCAGGTACTCAGTAGTTAAAACGAGATTTAAAAATTTCGTAACACGCAAGAAATACGTGCCATATCCCTTGATTACACATGGCCGATAACAAATGTTTTCTCCGAAAATTTGAGATATAATGTCCGCGTAATTTGGAAGAAAAATACCACGCTGCAAGGTCATCATATTTGTGTCGTAACTCCCGTCGTCACCTTTTAATACGTAACTTATATCTTCAATGAAAACGGGATACCTTAACCTTGGCAATTTCGCCACAAAGTTTCGAGGCAACGCTATTTCTTGTCTACATGTGTTCTCGTACACTGCATAAGTGTTGAATATTTGGGAAGAAGTGATTTAGATTATCGCAGAGCAAACAGAAAATACAATCGTATTATCAGAGACGAGGTATAGAAGGCTTAGGATTCTACATCCTTATCGAACATTTCATCGATAATTTAGGATGTCGACCTATCTTCAATGTCAAACTAAATACACGTGTTACTTATCTTTAGTACTATTTCCTGCAGAAGATAAGGATTTTAGATCATTAAATTTGATTATAATACAAAAGCATATTCTGGGGTACGAATGAACAATATTATAAAATAGACTCTGCAGACGACGCGAGCTCTACCCGTTGTCCTAGGATTAAATGCCGTAAAGAAAGTTATCCTTTCAGTCGCAATAAAATATTCCCACTTCCGAAGAGCACGGAACAACCGCGTGGCAATCATGGGCGTCGGCAGGGAGGAGGGGGAGGGGGGGGGGGGGGCAAAAGGGGCAGCCCCCCTGGCTTTTGAGGAAAAATCGCTTATTTTTCAAAACTGATCTTTATTAAGTTTTTACTAAAAAGTGAATATTTTTAAATTTCGGTTTTAAATTTTTAATTAAATTGGCACTATAAAACGGGTTAAAAAAGCAAGAGGGGTATATTTTTCTTTATCATCATCCCAAAATTGCCCCCCCCCTCTCCCCCCCCCTGGAAAAAATCTCCCGACGCCCCTGGTGGCAATCAACGTGTTAACGCATACCACCCGTAGTCAAGGTTCCGTTCGAACGGTTCGAACCATTGGAAGCATCCTAGCGATAACGTTCAATTCCTATAACGACATTCGCCCACCGAACGGCCGACAATAAAGTTGCCGCGACGCCTACTAAAAAAAGAATGAGCGTGTAATAAAGCATAGCTGAAACCAGACTCTACCATAATTCATCGAAGAAACGCCGGTCCCTGGCACTGGTTTGTCTACCGTCGGCGGGATTTTTTCTAGGATACCCTCGGCCCCGCGCGCGCGCCTAAGTGTACGCGAAATACTCGCGAGGAGGCGCACTATATTTATAGCTAGGGATAAATATACACACTGGCGATCGTCCAAATTACCGCACGTACGGGCCCGAGTTCGAGTAACGGCCTAACCCCCGTAATAGCAGCATCGTGTCAGTGCTATTAGTGACGTCTATCGACGTTGCGACCGTCGCGGGCAACGGGAAGCGCCGACGAGAAAGAAACGGGGAGAAAGAGGAAAAAGAAAAGGAGGAGAAAGTAACGGGAGCGCGCGCGCGCACAGCGAACCGTCGAAAGATGTAAACGATCTACGGGGTGGCTGCTGCGTTATCAATAGAGGAACGCATCGAGCTAGAGTGGAGTTCCCCGCGCGTGCCGATCGATCGTCGTTCCTCGATCCCACGTCGCCTCGACTATCGTTCGCCTATCTATCGCCTGATATGAGATCGACGGGCCCGGCCTGTTTCCCCGGAATGGAAGGTGCGCCTTCGAACGCCGCATACGGCCGTTTTTAACGACGTTCGGGATAAATTTAATCGTGACCGCTTGCTGCATTTGGGTTAATCATCGATCAAGTAAGTACGCGACGGTCGATACGGAACTGCGTATGTTGAGGACGGTTCTGGGATCGTCTAGATAGTTTCTCCTTCGTTTCGCCAGTTTTACGCGTGGCTTTTCTATTTTCGTTTTCGAGAGGGGGTTCTTTTACCGACCGAGTAGCGACTCAGCGGATACGTTTGAAAATCGAACGTTACAGGCGTGACGAAGGTTTTATATACGTAATGAGTTTTAACGCGATATTGGAAACGCGAACTATGGCGCGTTTGTATTTTTGGATGAAGTCTGCGACGATGATTCCGTGGCTTGGATGATTCTAGCGTAGGTATTGATTTTATTCTGATTTCGTTTAATTTGGTGGGATTAAGGCTTGATTAAAGTCTGTATCAATTGATACTGAAAATTTGTTGATATTGATTAGGCTGGTCGAAGCGATTTTGAATTCAAAGCGGAAACAGGTTTCAATTGTCATTGTATGATTGACTTTAATGCTTTTTAAAGTTATTAAAGTGGCAATGTTTATTTATTTATTACGACAGGCGAGAAAAGTACAGCAAAACATAACGATATTAAATAGATGGCTGTAAATATCTGGAATCAGAACTCTTGCGATGTTGAAGTTTTCAAATTTACTCGAATCAGACATCGGAATAATTTCCAATCGCAACATTTTTACAAATATTATTTCACAGCGATAATAACAATTTAGCAATCATAACTGAACAAATTTTTAAGTTTCTATGTGCACAGATTCAAACGAGTCGTGAACTTGAGTCCCGTTGTCCACGACGAGCGCGCGCTTTTTGAATTTAAATATTCGTTTTCCCCGAATACGAATCACGGCAGAAGAGACTTTCATTCTACATCTTTCATTTACTTTTTCATATCAAATCTCCACCTCTTGCATCACAGTGTGCAAAGAAATTTAAGGGGGAACAACACCTTGAAGCCCGGAAAAAAGTGCAATTTTTTTTTAATTTTCTGTTAGATATCCATACTAGTGGACAGTATTTTAGAATTTTTGTGTGACAAAATATGCAGTTTTAATCAAGTTATAGAGGTCGCCGTAGAGCGCGTCGCGTCGAACGCGATCTGATGGTTTCCCACTTTATTCACGTCGCGTTCATCTGAGAAAAAAAAGCATTTTTTCAATCTATATTAATATAGTTACAGTAAAGCGTACGGAAATTTAATTACAATAATTTTTGGAGAAATGGCGGAACTTAAAGGGGAAAGTTCTAAAATTTTGAGTCAGTTTGAGGAAAAAATCAATATATTTTGGGGTGGAAAAATAGTAAAAATAATTTATTTTCAATTTCCGTACGCTTAACTATAACTATATTAATATAGATTAAAAAATGCTCTCCTTTTTTTCTGAGATATACGCGACGTGAATAAAGTGGGAAACCATCAGATCGTGTTCGACGCGTCGCGCTCTACGGCGACCTCTATAACTTGATTAAAACTGTATATTTTGTCACATAAAAATTCTAAAATACTGTCCACTACATGCACATTTAAACCCCACATCAATGACTTTTCTACGAAGTGTGGATATCTAATATAAAATTTAAAAAATTTGCACTTTTTTCCGGGCTTCAAGGTGTAGTTCCCCCTGAAGGGGTCATTCTGGAAATCATGCCGCAAAATTCAGGGTTTTTTTCTCAGTGAATACAATGAATAACAATATCAAACTTTTTTTTCATTTATTAGGTTACTTTTAATGTATAGAGAACAATTTTTAAAAAATACTTTTAATTGTGTTTTTCAATGTTATCTGGAGTTGAAAGTCGCGCCTTTGAAAATACGGCGGGAGTGATTTCAGCTCACAGACTCATCTGAAACAAAAAAACCAAACTGATTCTTAATCATTATGAGTACCGCTATCGCAGGTGGCAGAATTAGTCACGTGAGTAAAAATTTAACCAAATTACGCGCATTCAAATTTCAAGTGAAAATGGAAAATTTCGATACCTGAAGTTTAAATGCGCGCAATTTTGTTAAATTTTTATTTACCTGACTAATTCTGGCACCTACGATAGCGGTGCTCATAATAATTAAGAATCAGTTTGGTTTTTTTGTTTCAGATGAGTCTGTGAGCTGAAATCACTCCCGCCGTATTTTCAAAGGCGCGACTTTTCCTACCGGATAACATTGAAAAACACAATTAAAAGTGTATTTAAAAAATTGTTCCGTATGCATTATAAGTAACCAAATAAATGAAAAAAAAAATTGACATTGTTATTCATTGCATTCACTGAGAAAAAAAAACTGAATTTTGCGGCGTGATTACCAGAATGACCCCTTAAGGAAACCCAGCTCACTAGCAAATTAAAGCGAAACTTCGAATGACGTCAAAGTAAATACAGTAACTGCTTTGCATCGAAGTTTCCTTAAACACAGATATATCAAATTATCGTACTGTTTTCGATCTATAAGAGACAGAATCATTTCTCATTTATGCCTTGCCAAGTAATCTGCGTTTCACAGAAAAGCCCAGGCTGCCCAAACTCCCGACGCTTGTGAAATTTATTCTGACATTAATTCAAGGCTTCGTTTCTAGGTAGATAATCCCACTGCGTCCGGATTCCTCGAGTAGAGCTTCTTAGCTTTTAGAATCGAGAAGGGCCCGACGGTATATCGGCGCTCCACGTGACACTCTTACAAGATATGCACTACATCGAAAGTCGTTCGTCAAGATTTTCAGCCGACAGCCCTTTACATTTCCCACGTATCGTTTATGGTGGTACGGAACATTGTAGGATCTTCTCCGTGTATTTTCGTCGTGATCCTCATCGTTCCACTTCAGTGTGATGACAACTGACGCCAACCAAATGAACACAACCTTCCTTAAACTTATAATTCCTAATATGTACTTCCACGTGCTCTAGGGACTATAGTCAGAGCAAAATCAATTGGCTGTTCAGGATCACAGACACCCTATCCACCCACTATCTGATTTAGTTATTCTCAATTGATCACACGGCTTCCCCGTTGACTCGTTTCTTTAGTCCTTTTCATGAAAGCTTATAGATACGCGTTCTTTGTTTCCACAAGAAACTGACCAATTGATCTTGATCCGATTACAATGGCTTCCTAAGTTGTTCGAGCAGCATCACAGGACTGCAGTTGAAACGACCCCTCGATCATATATGCATAAATAACACGCGAGCTACCGTGATTCCTCCCCGGATGGATATAATCATTTGTTTCTCTAACGTGGACTCCTCTGTGACCTCGATGACTCGTAATTTCTTAACTGACACAGTTTCTGGTTAATCCATGTGTTACTCACAGGTGGTTTTTATACGTGACTAGCGAAAACGTTGTATTTGCAGCAGAACGCTGCGGATATGTTAAGACCAGTCTTGGTGTGTTTATTAATTTGCTTTTCTCTGTTTCGTATGAAGAATGCACCACATGTATTCGTCGAAGAAAGGAGACCCCCTCTGCCCCCTTGGCTTCCATCCCCAAGTGCGGTGGCCAACACGCTGCAAACGATGCTTCAGGTAGTTTTAGTCTGTCTTTAATCGAATACAGAATAGTTGGTTGGTATGGGATGCATGTGTAATAGAAACGGGAGGAAGGAAATGAAGGGTTCTTAAGAAACATGTAAACATCCACGCAACTGCTTTTTAGGGATTACAAAGAACATGGGGGCAAGAAAGACAACTTGAGGGACATCACATCGTCTACGCCTAGTCTCTCCTTCGAACAGTCATCAGGCCGGTGAGTGATTAAATAATTTCTTAGAATAGTAGAATTGAATAGGGAATCTAAGCTGTAGATATCCATGAAAGTACTCTGGATCTGATGGGGCCCAAGGATCTCGGGGGTCTGGAGACTATAAGGTTCCAGGGATTCAAGGTTGCTGAGGACCAGGAGACCCTCGAGATCCCAGGGACTTGGAGATCCTCAAGACCTCGGGGGTTGTAAGGTCTTTGTGGAATCGAAAACCTTCGAGAGTTCGGGGACCTAGGGATCCTCAGGAACCCAGAGACCTTTATGAGTTCAGGGAGCTTGGAGCCTCACAAACCCAGAGACCTTATGGACCTCAAGGTCTTTGAAGTCCTCAGTAGGGTTTGTCGGTTTTTAAAAACCGGTTTTTATTTATAAATTTGTAAAATTCGAAAAACGGGTTCTAAATTTGAAAAAATCGGTTTTATATACTAGAATTAATATGTAAAAATGAATTAATTATTTAATTAAAAACGTTAACATTTTGACTTGAAATCGCCTTGGACACAAGCATATTGTAGTAGGTAACAGTTTACTGTAAAACTAATCTTCATGAGTTCATATTTTCAGAAAAAAGATACTAAATGGAATAAAGATTTATAATTTGGTACCATCTTTTAAAAGATTTATATTTTGAACGGATTTTATAGTTATTTATTTTTTTTTTCATTTGGTTTTGTATGCAGTCTTCTATTTAATTGTGCTACAGTGGCGTGCAAAAGTATTCGGTCACCCTTTAAAATCGCATAACATTTTTAAAATTGGTCTAAACGACTTGAGTTTTTTTGAGAAGCTAGAAGGATTAGTTTGCTAAGTGACGTGTTTCGTCGTTTTGAAAATAATTGCAATTGGTCGGAATAGCAAAAAAAAAATAGTAAAGGTCGTTTTTTAAACTTTTATTTGTGAGCCTGCAATGGAAATTCAAAAACCCCGTTTGTAGATTTAAGATAGTTATATACGTGTCTAAAATTTTATCAAAATCGGTTAACGTTTCTCTGAGCTATGCACGCTTAAAGATCGCAGAATAAGGTTCGAAAATCGCGAAATTCCCGAAATCAGAGATTTTCGACACTATTCTGCGATCTTTCAGCGTTCATAGCTCAGAGCAACGTTAACCGATTTTGATGAAATTTTAGGTACGTATATAACTTACTTAAATCTTCAAACTGGTTTTTTGAATTTTCATTAAGGCCTCACAAAAAAAAGTTTAAAAAACGACCTTTACTATTTTTTTTGCTATTCCGACCAAGTGCATTTTTTTCAAACCGACGAATCACATCATTTAGCAAACTAATCCCTCTAGCTTCTCAAAAAACTTAAGTCGTTTGGACCAATTTTAAAAAAATTATGCGATTTCAAAAGGTGGCCGAATACTTTTGCACGCCACTGTATATTTTTATAGATCCATAAATATTAAATGAACTCAAAAATTGTGCGTATTTGTACGGATTTTAGTTATTTTAATGTTTTTTTTTTTTATTTGGTTCTGTATATATAGAGTATATTTTATTTTGTTATATTTTGGAAATTCCACAATATTAAGGAAATTGAAATTTTTTAAAATAAGTAAAAATATTTATTTACTATTTTAATTATATTTTTTTGTGAAAATTCGAAAACCGTTGTAACCGATTTTTTGGGAATAGTGAAATTCGAAAACCGGATTTTTCAAAAGTCGGTTTTTGTATAAACCCTAGTCCTCAGGAACCCAGAGGCCTTCTGGACCTCAAAGTCCTTGATTTCTAGTTCGAGGGAAGTCCATATTTGATATAAAGATTTTCATGGTTGTCTGTACTTTATTGTATGAGTTCAGTGATGATCTATATCAAATCCCATGAATTCAGAGGTGGTCTGTTGTTTCTACAAGTTTCATGGTAGCTTCTACTGGGTCTTCCCAGTTCTGTAACGTGGTATCTATCGAATCCTACGAGTTCAGAAGCACTCTACATTGGATCTTGTTATCTGTATCGACTCCGATGCATCCAAAGTGTTTCTCACTATCTTTCGCAACATATCTTGTCAATCAGTTTCACATCTCTGTGTATTCCTCATTGTTAGCAACTCGGAAAATGGACGAAGAGTTTGGTCATCCGCAACGAATTTGGCGAAAGATGATTTCAAGAGTAGCTCGGAAATGTCGAATGCAGCAGCTGGCTGGACATCTCTCATGGATCTTTCTGCAATCGACAAAGAAGAAGAACGATTGGAGGGTAATTATACAACGCCGAACATCGTGTAGGAATTAATTGTCGAGTATTATATAATTATCTAGATATTTATAGCCTATTGGTATCATTTGATCTGTAACGTTTCTGCAGCCAGGAGACCACCGAAATTGCAGATCAGACAGGTGATAGATAACAGCAACGTAAGCGCCTCGGAGAACGACGTGGAGTTCATCATTCAGGTAAACTCAGCGCCTTCAACAATTTCTTCTTCTTTAATTCCACCTCTCTCTCTCTCTCTCTCTCTATTACGATGACTAGATCAAGCAGTTCGATCGTTCTCGTACTTCCACCTGTTAACTTTGTTTATCGAACGTAGCACAGATTACCGTACGAAAATAATGACACAGCTCTCTTTATATCATCTTCAGCTGTCCCGGTATCTATCTTCCAACTGATTCTGTTTGCTTTCGAGCTTTTACACGATAAATGAACGACGTAATTGTAATCATTGAACCGTGACTCATTTATCCACGAAAATTTGTGTAAATCTTTGTTTAATCTACGTTTAGGTGAAGAAGTCGCGGCCTAGCCTCTCGAAAAATGCTGAACAAAACGAGGGCCGCCTCATGAATAAGGAGGAAGCCACAGAGAAAGTAACAATGCCAGTGTTACAACACCATCTGTGCTTCGTGTTTCAATTATTTCTTTTTCGACGATCGGTTCTTTGAATTTTACTGACGTTTTGAATTTTGTATGCCTGAACGACTGCTACATTCGCTTACACTAACGATCGAACGCATTGCTGGATACATGTTGAATGAAATAAGCAGAGGATCATCCGCTCAAGTCACTAGCTCGGCAAACTGTCCAGCACTTTCAGAGCTGCATGGCTATATGAATTCAATATTCAGAAACATATTACTACCTTTAACACGCTATGTTTCTTTGGGTTGAATTCAGTGATTTTCTTATTATTTGAGTAGTACAGTTAGAACACTTTGGATCTGAAGAGTTTAATATTATAACTCTCTTGCCGAATGCCAATTTTGTATGACGAGAACAGCTTTAGAAACAATAGTTATTTCCATTTAGTTTACTTAGTTTAGCGCGGTGGTTGGAGTTCTTTCAGTTTGAAGCAGGGTCGAGGAAATAACATTAGAATTTGTGTGAGCAGAGTGAAATGCAGAAATTGAGGGCACAGTTGGTCGAACTGCAAGCCCGATGCGAGAAGGCGGAGAAGGAGAAGAGCGAGATCTTGATGAGACGATTGTCAAACATGGACACCATATCCAGCAAAAGCTCGCCGAGCGAGGTGCAGAAGCTACAAAAGAAGAATGAAGGTATTATTGAAAAGGAAAGAATTGTAACGTAGGAAGCAGACGAAAGATAGACACCTAACAATTCTGCGTTTCTGAGGAAACCACTTACATAAGGGGGTATACCCGTTTGAACCCTCGGAAAATGTGTACATTTTGTGGATTTTTTTACAAGTCAACGGCTTGATGAAGATTTCCCGTTTTTTTTACTATCTTTACACAGTATTAAGAACTACTTAAAAAAAAAGTTTCAGTTAAGAAACTATTGTTTTTCGGAAGTTATGGATACATATCCGAAAGTCTCTCGATTTTCGACGGCTAAACGGTGGCCCTGAAAAAAGCCGTGTGTCGTGTGTGAAATCAAAAACAGTAAAATTTTCTTATAAAATATGTTGATAGCTATCGTCCTACGGGGCCGATTTTGAAAATTTTGAAAAATAAAGAAATGGTGAGAGATCAAAGGTAAAGTTAGATTTTTCTAAGAGAAAAGTCCCCCTTTTTTCTTTATAAATAATAAACGAGGAATCAGAATAAAAAAAGCCCTCGTTGGACGATGTGGAATCTTATTACGATTCTGCGTGCAAAATTGGAAGTGAATTGGTTGAACGTAGCGCGAGTTTTTAGGCCCACCGTTTAGCCGTCTAAAATCGAGAGACTTCCGGATATGTATGCATAACTTTCGAAAAACAATAGTTTTTTAACTGAAACTTTTTTTTTAAATAGTTCATAATTCTATGTAAAGATAGTAAAAAATCGGGAAATTTTCATCAAACCATTGGCTTGTAAAAAAATCCACAAAATTTACACATTTTCCGATGGTTCAAACGGGTATACCCCCTTAAATAGGGAAATTATGTTAATTGTGTTGTGTTAATAATACTCAGCGCTCGCGCAAGAGAAGACCAGTCTGCTGACGAAAGTAAGGGAACTCGAGAAGGAAGTAAACGCGAGGACGTTCAGAGGAGAAAGGGACAGGGAGAAAGAGGAGCTCCGATCGAAATTGAAGGCTGCGGAGAATCTGTGCGAGAACCTGATGGACGAAAATGAAGATATGAAGAAAGAGATCCGACAATTGGAAGAAGAAATATATGAATTGCAAGACACTTTCAGGTAATTCCACGTTCTTCACCACTAGTAAATATACATTTTTGTACATGTAGATATTAAAAGTTTTTTGTCACTCACGCATGTCTACCTCGGCTTCTTTTATATTGTTTCTGTACTTCAACAATGTACAAACATTCTTTTATCGTATCTTGAACTACAAAGATCTCCAAGTACATCGTCTAAAGTAAAGTAAACTAGATAAAGTAAAAATATTGGACCAGGAAACGAAAAAATTCGATTTAAAACGTTGTACAATTTACCTACAGTAATTTACCTATTATTCTCCTATTACGAGTAGGATACTGTGAAAGAAACTTGTTAACGCATTCTACTAACCGGTTTGTCTGAACTCAGAATCATTAACCGATCGACAAGAACTTGATTCTCATAATGGCGAAACATGACTCGCTCTTGTGACTTGTTTCACATTTATTAATAACATACATGTGTTTGCGTTAATGGATGCGCACTGATCCTGTCACAGTGCAGAGTTATACAGTTTCGCAGCATTCCATCGTGTTGCAACGGAACAATGACAAAGCGCTCTGTGCCAAGAGTATCAATCAGATCGGATCCTCTGCTCCTATTAAAGGAGCAGACACTTTGAAGGGGCTCGAAAACAGTGGATTTCCACTTACTGCAGTAGCTAAAGCAAAAAAAAAAAAGAATCGATGAAACGTAGAATCCCACGAGAGGAATCTTCTCAGAGAAAGGTGAAAACGTTCAGAAATGTAAATCGAATTTTTTTCAAGAGACACTTGAGTACATTCCAAAAAGACATTATTGAACTACCGTCTTAGCCACGTAGTCTGTGTCCGTGTGGTGGCGACCGCAGCGAGCAGCGTGACCAACAAATTTTTAGCAAAATGAGCTATCTGAATTGTTGCAGGACGACGATTTGGACGGGAGACGCGTGCGATTCCAACACGGCGGCACTGCTTTTCCGCCGAAGCATGGATCGAACGTGGGGGTGTCCGTTGCTTGGGAAACGAGCTCTACGGCCCCCCGAGTCGTTCCGAGAATTTAATTTATTCCAAGTCTAGTAGAAGATCACGATTCCCGTTTCGCAACCGAAGATCTCTAAGGCGGTGCCCGAGTTTCGAGTTTAGAATAGAGAGGCGAGAACGGTAGCAATTTAAAGAGAGAGCAGTATGTGGAACGTTGTACTGTCGTCGAACCCTTTCGATTTTTGGTACCCCTCTTGGGTGCGCCTTCGTGCTTCTTCTCCATCGTGGGGTGCCCGTTTCGAGTGGCATTTCGGCTTTTGTTTGATTGATTGTGTACGTGAGATATTAACAAAGGTAATTATAATGTAACTTGAATGGTTGTCAACCATGCTTCCTTCGTGGAACCGGATAATCTAAGACTTTATATTAAACCCACACGTTTGTGTAGACTTTTACTGTCTGATTCCAAAGAGTAATGTACTAAAATTCTCTGATATTATTCCTTGTTAAGAGTTGAGAGTTTATCCTGTTCCAATAAGCTTTAACGTCTACAATGGTCCAAGTAAATGCATAATACATGAATATTTCGTATTCTTAAGGGACGAGCAAGCGGACGAGCACGTCCGTCTGCGAAAAAGTTTGGAACAGTCGAATAAAAATTGTCGAATTTTATCGTTCAAGCTGAGGAAGGTGGAGCGAAAGGTGGAGGAATTGGACACTGAGAAAACTACACTAGAGAAGAAGTATGAAGAGGTAAATCGCTGGCGAAGATACGTCGTCGCTTAGTTAAGCGGTTGGCGATAAGTTTGCTCTTGTTTCAGGTGAAAAAAGTCGAGGAAACATTAAAGAAGATTAAGAATGAATTCCAAAGTAGGTCTCAGAAGAAGCCGACCGACTTTACGAGTAAAGTGCAGCTGAAGAAAATGGTGGACGAGATGGAGAAAGAAATAGGTTTGCCTATAAATGTACTTTAATCCGTGGCAAATAAATTAATTGTATTATATGTATCCTTTAATTTCTCAAGATTCTTTTGAACTTCGATATATTTCAACAAACTGACTGAACTTTTCTGTTCGAATTTACTAGAAAGCATTGAAATGTCGTGTAATTACTGCAGGGGATATGATGATCGTTTTCGCGAACATCGCCGATGGCAAAGACGTCGACATTCAGGAAATGAAATCCAAGGATCATGCGAAGTACGACAAACTGCTGAAGGAGTACGAAATATTGAAAGAGGAGCTGGATACCGTGACGAGGGAATTGTCGATTGAGAAGGAGAAGAAGAGAGCACAGCCAAACGCGAAGGCGGATGACAAGAACACAGATCTACAAAACAGTAATGCGAACATTTAGCGATTCAAACTCCCGGAGTGATTTGCTACGTCTTCTGTTAAATGTTTCAGTGAGAAAGAAGCTGGACGAGGCAGTGGCCATGAGGGAGACAGAGATGAAGGCCTGGGACCAAGATAAAACTGCGCTGTTGGAAGAGAAAGAAAAGCTGAAGTCGAAGCTCCTCTCCCTATCCGCCGAGAAGCTTAAACTGTACAACGAAGTTGTGCAACTGAAGAAGGACTTAGGTAAAGGCATGGTACCTCGTCGAAGCGTGATTAAACTATTCTAGAAACTGGAGAAGCTTTCACTAATTTCGTCGAACGCAGAAACGGCCAAGTCGTCGGAGAAGGAGGGCGCAAAAATGGAGAAAACGATAAGCGAGCTGAAGAAGGAACTGTCGCAGGAACAGGAGAGGTATAAGAAGCTGCAGGATGAGTTGGCAGCGCACACAGAACGGGAATCGAAGATGACACAGTCGATGACGACCGTGAGTGTAGCAATCTATTGCGATCCCTCTATGAAATATTGAAGCACTCTTTTTCCCTTGCTCAATCGCGACACTTTAAACGTAGTTCGAACAGACGAAAGCCAAGCTGGACGCCGAAGTGAAGCGGCTGAAGAAGGAATTAGAGAGCACAAAATCCTCGACTTCTGGGAAATTGAACGACCTGACGACGCAGCTTTTGGAACTGAAGAAAGAGAAAGAGAAGCTGTTGTCTCAGGTCGATCAAGAGAAACAGTCGAAGGAGTCTGAAGTGTCCGCGCTGAAGAAGAAGATCGGCTCGTTGGAGAAGACGGGATTGAACACGAAACGGATAAACGAGCTGAGGCAGACGTATAATGAGAAGATTTTGAGTAAGTTGCTTCACTGTGGTGGTGGGGAATACGTCAGAAAGATCTATACAAGGTAACAGCATCGTATATTACAGACTTGGAAAATGAGTTGAAGGTGGGCCAGCAGGAGTATAACAATCTGAATGATAAGTATACTGAACTGGTAAATTTGAAACATCAGTTCGAATTGGATAATGAATCTCTAAACAGGTAAATAGTAGTACTATAAATTAATGTTATAGTATGATAGGGAATTTGAGAAGAATAGAACTGTAAAAGTTGTTATTCTTACAAGGGAACACCGCGAACCCGGAATCACCGATTGGAATGCAATTGTGGGTTTTTAGAGTGACTCGAAACAAGAACAGCGGTGTGTTTCATTTGGGCTCTATCGCCCTTTAAAGGGGTGAAAACTAACCTCAAAGTCAAATTGGCACTTCCACTTTTTCGCGTATAACGCTCAAAGTACAATAGACAGAAAAAAATGTTTCAAACAAAAGTTTAATGGTGCAATAAGCGCTGAAAACTTACGTTAACAAAATTTTGAAAAGTGTTTAAAAAGAAAAATATCTGAACGAAAAAAAACTTTTTTCAAAATTTTGTTAACGCAAGTTTGCAGCGCTTATTGTACCATTAAACTTTTGTTTGAAACATTTTTTTCTGTCTCTCGTACTTTGAGAGTTATACGCGAAAAAGTGGAAGTGCTAATTTGATTTTGAGGTTAGTTTTCACCCCCTTAAAAGGCGATAGGGCCCAAATGAAACACACCGTTATTCTTGATTTGAGTCACTCTAAAAACCCACAAAGTTGCGTTCCAATAGGTGATTCCGGGTTCGCGGTGTTCTCTTGTTCGCCCTATTTTATCTATTGGGTCTTTGGTAACCCAATTATGTTTTTATTTCTGTAAAGACTCTCCTAACTTACAAAAAATTATAAGAGAACTGTTCAGTTAAACGTTAGTTAACACATTATATGCCCCTATTATTGACAGCAAATTACGGGAACAAAATACTGAACTCATCGGCATCCGCAAAGAGCTAGAATCAATGCGACAGTCTATCAAACTGAAGGAGAGCGAGTGGAAGTCAGAGAAAGCTGCCTTAGAAGTGAGCGCGCTTCAATACGTCTACACTAGGGTGGCTCGTATTTTCGACTTTTGAAAATAATTCCAAATAATTAAAAAAAAAAATCTGTGTAAAGTTTGAGCTCGATCGGATAAGCGGAAATGGTGCCCCTGGGCCCTTAAACATTTAAATCGTTATTTAACAGCTCGCGAAGTCGATTTTATATAATATCCTCCAAGTTATTGATTAAATAAAAGAATATGTCAAACAAAAGTTGTAGATCCGGACAAGGAGCATCTTTTATGTTCTATTACTTTTTCGCGTGCAACAAACGGTTTTTGAAAAAAGTCCGAAAAACTAAAAAAAAAACTTTTTTCCTCAAATTTCGAAAATTTAATGCTTTTAGAATACTTTTTATTTATGAAGGCGAATAAAAAAAAATGGAATTTTTATTTTCGAAGACTTTTTTTTAAAACATCAGGGGGGCATATACCGAAATATGCGAAAAAGATAAAAAATTATTTTTGCTTATTTTCATTGTTTGATATGTCATGAATGTTTCCTGAAAATTTGGGACCGAAATTCGAAAAAATAGCGAATATATAGAGTCTATATCTTCGATATTTTTGCGAATTTCGGTCCCAAATTTTCAGAAAACATTCATGACATATCAAACACTGAAAATAAGAAAGAAAAAATTATTTATCTTTTTCCCCTTAAATGTTTAAAAAATAGTCTTCGAAAATGAAAATTCCATTTTTTTGGTCGCCTTCATGAATAAAAAGTGTTCTAGAAGTATTTAAATTTTCAAAATTTGAGGAAACAATTTTTTTTTTTGTTTTTCGGACTTTTTCCAAAACCGTTTGTCGCACGAAAAAAAATAATACACCATAAAAGATGCTCCTTGTCCGGATCTACAACTTTTGTTGGACATATTTTTTTATTTAATCAATAACTTGGAGGATATTATATAAAATCAACTTACGCAAGCTATTAAATTATTTAAATGTTTAAGGGCCCAGGGGCACCCTTTCCCGTTATCCGATCGAGCTCAAACTTTACACAGATTTTTTTTAATTATTTGGAACTATTCTGGAGGGTGCCCCGAAGAAAAAATTGAAAAAAATTTTTACCAAGAGTAAATAAGAGCCACCCTAGTCTACACATAACGCTTTCAAACGATAAGCAAGATAAATCGAGTATTTTTCAGAACCGCGCACGAGAGAGCGAGTTGCCAAACAAAGCGATGATAACGGATTTAACCAACGACATCAGTAATTTGAAGAAGGAGAACAATACCTTGGTAACGCGGTTGGAAGACTTAAGAAAGGCGGTAAGAAAATTGAATCTCGATGTTCTTCTTAATTCAATTTGAAATATTAATTGTTGTCTCCACGTGTGCTTTGCAGAACGACGATCTCTCGGACAAATTGAAAGATTATGAATCAGTGGCGAAGATCCATCAATCTATGACACCGGACATCAAGGCCCTGGAGTCAGAGATCCGGAGGTTGAAGAATGCCCTGGAGGCTATGGAGAAGGCGAAGAAGGCGGACCTGGCGCAGTGCAAGATGAGATACGAGCACAGGATCACGGCCATTAACGACGAGATCCAAACTATTCAGAATCAATTGTCCCGGTACAAACGCGAGCGTGACACGTACAAGCACATGTTAGAAGGTGCACAGAAGACTATTGGCGAATTGAAGTCCGCTAGAGGTAGAACACACTCGAACGCGTCTTCTGCGAAGTCCGACGAGGTTCGTCCTTCTATAAGTATGTTTGCGGCTTGCTATGCCAGTCATATAAGGCTGGCACCGTTTTCACGAACCTAACAGGGTTGATCTTGGAGCAGATTAAGTTAATGGTACGCTGGATATTGTATATGATATATAGAAAGATGTTTCTCTCTTTTGGTGAAGGAGGAGGAAACGTCTGGTACCAGTATAGTGGTCCTTGAAAGGGAGATCACTAACCTGGAAGATGAAGTCTCCGAAGCGAGATTAGAAGCCTCCAGGCTGAAAGCTGAATTGGTGTCCGAGAAATCAGCCAGTCACGTTAAAGTCTCTGAACTTCACTCGCGCATCAACGAGGTACTGTTCATTAATCCATGATATTCTATGCAATTAATTTACTTCTGTACTGTGCACGTTGCCTGAAAAAGAATTACTACAATTTCATATGTCTCTTCTATTTATAGCTCGAGGAGGAACGAGTGCTCACCAGTGGCAGGACAAAGATTCCAGGCTTGAAAGTTCGCATGGAGTTAGCCTGGCAAAAAGAGAGGGAGGAGCATCAGAGGCTGTTGCAAGAAACGGCTACGTTGGCGAGGGACTTGCGGCAGACTTTGTTCGAAGTACACATCAAGCTAAAGCTGCGTATCGAATTTGCGCGGCAGCCCGGGACGAGGCATGCCTCACGGTGGAACTTGTCGACATCGCGAGCGGGGCCGCTTTTACTATAAGGCCCATTAGGCGTCAGCTGGAGCCTCACTCTCTATAGGGGTACATTTTAAAACCCTACTCCTCACAAACAAGAATATAAAAAAAACCTAGTTATAGTGGCAAAATGAAATACTTTATTTTTAAACATTAAATTTAGAATATAAAAACTAGAGGCAGTTCAAAATTTTGTGAGGCCTCATAATGATGTAGAGCCTACGACCTTCAAAAGTATAAATTGCGGCCCTGATCGCGAGCCATTGATACAAGTAGGGTTGCCGGTAGAATTCCCTCTCGGCGGGACAAGGTGACGTTACATATAGTGATGGGATTTGAAACGCTTCGAATCTACAGGGTGAACGTTTTATCTTGCAACCCGCGCTCGCGCGAACAGGTAAATTGGCAACAGCGCCTCGCGGACGCATTCCACTACAACCATGCACCATCCCGGCGTTCGGAGAGCTGCCAGCGACCGCTGGACAGCAGTGATGCCCGAGCTTCGAGAATTTTGGGATGGTCTCTTTCAAATTAACGTCGCAAAGAGCTAGGTATTGGGAATTTCCCGGCCCAGGTAATCGAGCCACGCGCTCTGCTTTTATGATCGGTTTACCACCTGGTCCCCAGATTACTGTAATGAGGTTTGAAAATAATGTCGACTGATCTCGTACCCGTCCCAATTTCAAAAATTTTAGCTACGGCAGCGTTGACCACGGCGCTATACCCTTGTACGGAGACATTTTTCGCCACCTGCGTGTAAAAGCCACAATAATGGCGCATCGTTCCAAAAAATGACATTAACGGAATCCGGTATAGGCGAGGTGTTGAGTAGCTAAAACATTCAGACACAAAAATTCTAGAAAAAAAAAATCAAACACCGCTACAATCAAAGACACGTCCCATTAGTTATCCCTTACATCTGATCTAGGTATGCAGTGCATTAAGGATAAAATCATAAAAAAGAAAACCAGAACAATAGATTCTGAGGTCTGCAGAACTGACACATAATTGAATCAAAATTTAATTTCTCAATTTATGAAAGTAATGATACAAAAACAACTACCCTATTGTTTATCAACATCACGAATTTTAAAAACAGCATTAAATACAGTAGCAAATAAATAGTTTGCAAAAGCTTTTTACAACAATTATGGTTAAAAAATTGATAGAAGAAAAATTAAGTAAACGTAAAATATGTTAAATTATCCATCATTAAAAGGGAATAATTTCCCCTCATTTTCGGCGCAAATTGCATTCCGATATCTTTTATAGTTCAAATGTTATACGAAAAGGGCCCCAAATTTTTCAACCCGGGCCGGGAAATTCTGAATAGCTCTTTGCGACGTTAATTTGAAAGAGACCATCCCAAAATTCTCGAAGCTCGGGCATCACTGCTGTCCAGCGGTCGCTGGCAGCTTTCCGAACGCCGGGACGGTGCATTATTTTATTTCTGAAACAGGTATAAATCCTCGGCCGACCGCAGCGATTCCATGTCGGGGCCCCGCTGTCGAGAATGAAAATGTGAAATATTCAATTCAGCGCATGAAGAAATTCTTTATTCTTCATCGTATCGATATGGAAGTGACACCAATGGATTCCTTATGTTTTTCTAATGAAAATCATACCAAATTTCATAATAATCGGACTATTTTTAACGAAGTCAACTTCAAATGATACAATTCGATTTTTCATGGAATTTCCTTCATTATGGTCCGAATTACGTCGTTCTTGGTGTTACTTTCATCGGCGAAACATAAGGAATCGATTGGCGTCGTTTTTGCAAAGATCTGATGAGAAATTCGGAAATCCTAGACATTTCTCACTTTTTAATGGTATTCACAGTGCCGTCTTTAGGCATGGGCATGCTGGGCAGTCGCCAAGGGCCCCATGGCAGTAGGGGCCCCCAAGTCTGATGTTAAGTCCTATTCCCGTGGATGGGCAGGGGCCGTAGTGCACCCCAGTGCATTGCTTTGCTCAGAGCCTACAATACTGTTAAGACGGCTCTGGGTATTCAAACCCCTTCGAGGGTCGAAAGCCATCAAATTTAGTGAGGCACTGGGGAGTGTTGTCCTCGCCACGGGGTACCAGGCGGCATTCTGTACATACGGATCCGAAACCTTCCAACGTTTTCGAACCAAGAGTTTCAAGACTTCGAAGCCGACGAAGACTTTTCAAGAGTTTTAAGCTTCGAATCATGTACGAAGCGCTTCGAAGTAGTCGCCTAACATTCAAGACCGATTCGAAGCGGTTCCAAGCGCTTCGAGTCCCATCACTAGTTACATAGACCTATACATACATGTACACTAATACGATTTGTGCACACCATGCGAGCCTTCCACCTCTACTACTCCCTACTACGTCATAACCCGTTCCTGTTGTCCCTACTTCTGGGCCGTATGTACTGGATACCTGTCATGCCAGATCGGGGACGGGTTCCCTCGAGAATTTCCCCCACCTCGCGCATACTACGCCGGAGCGGCGTGTCCGTGAGCTCGGCACTTCGGAGTCCAACTCACGGACACGCAGCTCCAGCGTAGTGTGCGCGAGGTGGGGGAAATTCTCGAGGGAACCCGTCCCCGATCTGGCATCACAGCTGGATACATGGCAGCGTGCTGGGCCATATGACGTCGTACGGTGTAAGAGTGGGGGAACACATTTGATTGGTTACACCGTGACGTCATGCTAACGCCAAGCCAATCCAAGCCAAGTGACGTCTATACGCCAGTACGCGTACTGGATTGCCTGGCAACCCTCCTGCTGCCTAGTGCCTGATCCCTGGCAACGCTGTGAACATTGTTTTCATCAGTAAGCTCCGAGACAGCCATGCCGTCCCGTGCCCGGACTGCGGCAGCAGCGTTTATTGTCATATACTGTATTTTAAACTTAAAAAGAGAAAAAGACGCAAAGAAGAGGAGGAAGGTGGGTCAAAAAATTATTTAGAAATCGATCGCAACGCGGAAATCAGCCGCTTGAAGGTATGATCGAATCTGTAGAAGACTCTGTAAACACGTATGAGATTGGACGAGTTTCGAGTCACGTATAAGAAAACAGCACATACATGCTAGAAGCGATATCAGTGAATGAAACGAAGCCGAAACAAGCGACTCACCCCGTGGCAGCTTCGCACTGAGGCAGACCTCATGCTCGAGGTCTCATCCTCGCTAGGCATGCCTCGCAAAGTCGATACACAGCTTGGTAGTTCTTGGTACTAGAATGAAGAGGTGTATGTTGAACTGAACCGACCCAACTATTTTGCAGATCGAGAGAGAGCGTGCCAAAGAGCGTCTAGAAAACAAGAGGCGACAGGACCAATTGAAGAAGGTGTACGACGAAGAGAAAGAAGAAAGCAGGAAGAAGCTGCTGGAGGTAAACAGGGGTGGAAGCCGAGTTTGTACTGCTTCGAATTTATATCAGAAAATTCCTAAAAACTCGTTTCTGCAGCTGCAATGCGACTTGCTCGAACTGAGGGATGCCCATGCAAAGCTGAGGACCAGTAACGAGAAGATGAGACGAGAGAAGGAACGACACGAGCAGGAGCGGGAGGATCTGAGAGAGGTGATCACGAGGAGATCCAAGCAGGAGCAGGGAGAGCTGCGAAATATCAATGTGCTGCTGCAACAAGTCAACGACTTGACAAAACTTTTCCCTGAACTGAACGGCATTGCAGAAAATGGAACGTCAAATAGTTACACGCCGACACCGCCTAGACGATTAAGGGTAAGTAAAATTAGAAGTTAACTACCTTATCAGATTAACGGATACACTGTTTTTCTTCATCTATAGGGACCAAAATCGAGGGAATCGTCACCAATGTTGGACACAAAAGGGGATATAAGAGGTACAATCATCACGATTAAACATTTTCATTAAAATTTCTTCATGTCGTGCTCGTTTACAGGGTCGAATTCACAGTTAGTCGAAAGAACAGAGAAGTTAGAGTACACCGTTAGGAAACTGATGGACGTGGCAAGGGAGCTGAAGGAGTCTAAGAGAGCTGCGGATGAAGTCAATGCGACACGACTGAAGAAACTTGGAAAAAGGTACTAATTTCTCATAACGATTGCTCGTTGTTTAGCTTGAATTTTTCCACTAAACAGTTACGTTATGTTACAGAGCAACGTCTGTGGAGAGTGATCCAGGAAAAGGCTTAACGACGACCCGCTCGAAACCACGCCTGAAGAGGAAGAGCTTGTCTTTGGAGCAGACTTCTGCAAGAAACGAGGATGTACGTGCGGGCTACTGCAGTTCGAGTAATGTGTCTGAAGTAGCTAATTTATCATCCATGTATTTAATGTTTCAGTCTCAGCGTATTTGGGGCACAGACAGCAACATGTCCAGTTTGCAGTCGCTGGAGGGTTCAGAGATCGATGGGCGTACGCTCAGCTTGCAGAGAGATTCCAGCGTGGATAGGTATATTTAATTGCTGCTCGTTTCAATTAGGGCTGGGACTATTAGAATAATTTAATATTCGAATACTATTATTCGAATACCATTCGAATACTATTATTCGAATACCATTCGAATATTATTATTCGAATACTATTCAAATACTGATGTATTCGAAAAGTATGGTGTGAAGTGGGTCAAAATTAGCTTACAAGATTTCACCCTGGCAAACGAACCTAAAGAACTTTATTTATAATTCAAACCATACTATTCGAATACTGAAATATTCGAATAACATTCAAATACTTAAATATCCGAATAGTATTTGAATACTTAAATATTCGAATAGTATTCGAATACTTGGATATTCGAATTATATTCGCCAAATAATTGAGCAACTGAAGTATTCAAATATTCGAATCCCGAAAAATTCGACAAATAGGGACTATTTGTGACAGCCCTAAAACTGAAACTGGGACAGCCCTAGTTTCAATTTCCTCTATCTTCTAATGACAATACAGAGTTAGGTACTATCAAGGTTATTTTGTTAATGTCCAGTCGCCTCTCTACTGGCTCCACGAAGAGTGAGATGCTAGAACGAGAGAAGAAGCACGGGAAAGGCTTGATGAAAAAGATCGCGACTAAGTTGACTAAATCAGCAAGCGTGGACGATCCAAATGTTTCCATGGATCATTCTCTTCAGGTAACTAGCAGAAATGTTTGCCTCGTGGAAACGATGAGTCCGATTTTAAAATGAATCTTTCTTGTTGCAGACATCAGGGTCTGAGACAAGTATCACCGAGAAGACTGAAAAGAAAAATCTGAAGAAGAAATTAACGGACATGTTCAAAAGAAGCTCTAGAAGTGGCAGGTGCGTCCTTTCTCCATTTAAAATACCAGACTCGTTCGAACATAAATAGAAACGTTTATATTTGTAACAGTCGGACAAATTATACAAATCATGCTGATACCTTTGGAAATCATAATACTTTTTAGGGGAATCTTTCTTGAATATTATAAAAATCAGTAAGCGGTAAATTATATTTTGTATGTTAGATCTACGATGTTTATACATATTTATAAATACTCAAAAGCGTGAAGATGAAATGCTGCTGCGAGAACATGGTCACCGACGATACAGAAACCTTAATCGAATTGAATTAAGATTCCTACCAGTTTGGAAAGAACGATAAATAATTTCCTATTTATGTTTTCAGCGTAGAGAAGAAGAGCAACTCTACGAATCACAGCAGGCCACCTTCGAGAAACTCTACGACATCTAACAAGTAATCTCATAGCATCGATATGCATTCAGTGCTCCGAGCTAGCATTACCAAATATAATTACTCTTTAAGTGTACAACAGCAACAATTAGCTCTACGATGAAAATAAGAAGATTGCTCAATTACACGTATCAGAGCATACGCAAAAAGATATATATTCTTGTACATGTCGGATGTGCCTTTACTGACGTTGTAATTACAGATTCGCACGAGCATTTTCGAATACTTCATTAGCTGTAAACATTGCGCCGTACAATGTTGCGAACAATAAGGAACATACAATAAATAAACAGCACGCGTGCTTCCTTTGTCGACGTTCCGCTGACTTCATTCTTTCGTTACAGTTTCAATCCCCCCAATCACGAGTTGCGTTTCTCTTTCCTAGACTTTCGCTTGTGCTTTGAACTTTTGTGCTCTTTGTGCTTATGCTTCTTCTTCTCCTTCTTCGACTTCTTCACTTTCCCTCGCTCCACCCACACCCCAGAAATCTTAGAGTCCACTTTGGGCTTCGGCACCACGACACTTTTGAACACAGGCTTCGAAGTCTGAGAGCTCGACGCCTCCGGCGTAGGATTCTCACATTTTATCAACCTCGAGGGAAGAGCAGGTCCGTACATATCGGGCAGCAACAATAGCTCCGCAGGATTCGACTTAGTATCGATGCTTGGAATGGATTCAATTTCTGGCTCAGAAATCGATACTACATTTGCATCTTTCTCTTCGCTTACAGTTTCGTTCGGTTGCTGCGCGCTGCTCTTCGAGCCTGTGATTAAATTGTCCAGATCCACCTTCGCGAAAATTCCTCTCGGAGGAGACGTGTTTCTCTTAATATTCATTTCACTCGGAGCTTTACCAATGAGAACCGACTTCACTACCTCGCTGTCCATACTTTCTTCCGGCTCTGAATCAGATTCTTCGCTACTGCTTAAGAAAATCGCTTTGAAAAGGTCTTTCTTTTCTTCCGACGCACTCTTCGACGCTGCTTTCGACGCACTGGCAACTTCCTCACCTTCCTCAGGTGTGTCTACCGGCACTGCGTTTGAATCCGCTTCGCTTTCCAAGCCTTGCTTGACGTCGGAGACTTCGGAGGACGATTCCTGAACCTCTTTACCAAAGACTTTCTCATAAGAAGCCTCAAAATTTCTCATTTTCTCCGTCACAGGTTCCAAGACTTGATTATTAAAAGACGCGTCGGTATTTGCCTCTACTTTTAAATCCACAATGCTAACATCTGTGTCTCTCGATTGAACACCGCCGGTGACTGTCTCCTTTGACACAGTATCAGTCGCTTTTAAGAATCTGGTAGAGTTACTCCAATCAAGGGAATCGAAGATTGAAAACTTTCCAGTCGTCTTCCTTTGCAGTTCAGGCTGAGCGCAACCGACCTTTGGTTCGGGAATATTGAATCTCTTACAAAGTATACTCGCAGGTTTCCATTCTACGCGCTCTCTGGTCAACTTCCCGAACATCTTCATCTTTACAGCCTCTTTCATCTCAGCCTCCTGACTGTTCTTCGCAGAGGTGGCGCTTGAATCCGTGATTTCAGAAGCGTGTATAAATTTGCTCATAACATTATCATTCGCTGGCTGCCCGAATAGTCTGGCCGCTTGCTCGAATTCAACTCGCTCGTGTTCCCTGTCCCACTCTGTCATCGACAGTGGTTGCAAACTTTCGAGCTTCTGCTTCTCATCTTTCTTCGACAGCTCCAAGTATTGCTCGAAACGCTTCTGCTTATCGGGGTTGGATAAAAATGGTTTGGCTGTGCTTTTTGCGGAACTGTCTTCCTCGGGTTTGCTGGTATCTGTACTTGCTTGGCGTTCATCGGATGCTGAGGCAGAGTCCATAAACTCATCCAGCTTCTTCAAGCTACCTTCGGAATCTTTACTAGATCCAACGGAACTGCCTTTGACGAAACTCTGCGCGTTTAATTTATCCATCCACGATGTAACTACTTTAGTTCGTTGACTTTCCAGCTTCTGCCTCTCCTCGGTCTGCTGTTTCCCATGTAAATTTAATGTTTTCGAAATGATAGTGGAAGCGACCGATGGCACTGCATTTGGATGCGTTTCTGATATTGTCTTAGAACTATGCGTATCCTCTAGTATTCTAGCCCTGTCTGCAGCTGTAAGATCCTTACGTTTCCCGTTTTCTACCACACGCGGAACGATCTCAATCGGCGGGTAAAATCGACTTTTCCGAACCGCGTGCACTGGTGCGAAATCTTTAGGCAACTCCGGAGGCGGAAAGATCTTTTTATATTCCAGTCTACTTTTCGCTGGCACGAAATTTTCTAAACAATTATTGCTCGAGTTTCTTGAACCCGTGTCATCGGACCATCTGGACTTTGTCTTTCGCTCCGGGCCCAGTGCGAAGTCGTAACGAGACATGTCGTCTCTGGCGTAAATGTCTTCGTCGTCAGCTTCGAACGCGCCAACTCCGAATGCCTGTCCGTGTATGGAGAGCTTTTTGTTTTTGTCCTGAACGCTAAACGCAGGAGCGTCGAATAGATTCACATGACCGGAAAGTATGGTCCTTCTGTCTAAACCACTGTATCCTATACCGAAGTAATTGTCCTTTGGGTTACATCTATGAAAGAAGAATAATAATTACTACGACACTGCTATAGTAGTTTTATTTCTTATCGAGATCACATCACGAAGATTTCGAACTTACCTAAACGGTTCGTAATCGTCAGGGGCGAATGTAACATCTCCGTAATCATCTTCCGACTCCTCGGAGCTACTCTCCGAACATTCCCTCCCAGGTTTCTGCTGCGACGCCTTTATTTTTTCATTTCTCCTTTTAATTTTAGCTTTCTCCTTTTTTGTCAGTCTGGATCCCACACCCTGGCCTGGTCTCCATCCCATTTTCTTTAGTAGCATAATACCAACTGTGTCCCTGAATATTACATTATACATTGATTCATTATTAACGCTAAGAATTTTAAGTTCGTAGTAATATTTCATTTTAAAATGAACCCTACTTTATAGGCTTCAAAAGTTCCTTCAATACCGGAGTACCAGGGATTGGGCCGCTGCTTTCACGATTCATTCTCTCTCGCTTCACTCCTCTTTGACCATGATCGTGGTAATCACTGGTGGCGCGGATACCGGTCGGCGCGATTCCGAACTGGCTTGTATCCTCCTCGTCCATAAAATCCTCCGGCCGCTGGGTAACGCCCTCCGCTTTACTGCTTCTGGACGACTTGAACTGTTGCGGTCTCCACCCATCTCGGGTGCCAACGGTATTAAAGTATCCAGCGGAGAAGCCACCTGTAAATGCTCCGTGGAACCTACGCCTGCCTTGCGCATCGTACGCGTACTGGTCTTCGATCGTTACAGGTTTCTTCCTTGGTAAATTCTCTGCAACAGTTTCACATGTACGCAACAAGCTCTACGGTAACATTTTGCTCTTGTATTCGGTTTCGAAGCGTTTCCACGTACCTTCGTCTATAGGATCAAGAGGAACTCCGAAGGAAACATAATTCTCGTCGTCGGACTCAGTCATTTTTTAACGATATGCGATACTCGACTAACGGTAAATGGAATCAGCGTAAACAGGACATGGAACATTTCCTAAATGATACAACTGTCAAGAACAATGCATTTGAGGTTATGTAACACGCGTGTACACATAGTAGCAATGCATTTCCATGAAGAATCTCAGTGAACTACTGTCATTCCATTTAAATAAGATATACTGGCGTTCGAAGTTGCTTAAACTTTGACAAGGCACTGATCGATAGAAGCATTTTAAAAATGCATAAATTTTTATCGAATTTTCTCCTTTCTGCTCTTATCGCCTTCGTTATAGGGAACAATAGTGAATTAATGCCGCGATTGTTGGTAAGAAGTTACTAGACCAAAAATATATACACGGTGTCCCGAAAAATGGGACTTAACTATCTTCTACAAAAGAATATTTCAAATATAATTTAAAAGATTTCGAAGGATCAATATACCTAGTGCAGTGAAACTGTCTTTCTAAAGTACTTCCTATTTACAATTTCTAAGGCATGCAATTTCCTCCATGTTTCTTTTAAAGAAATGTACATAAGTACACTAGGCGCCAGAATCGGCTTCCCTTCGGAAATTTGGCAACGTTGCATGTCACTAGGCATAGCTCAGTGGTTCTAGTGACATGCAACGTTGCCAAATTTCCGAAAGGAAGCCGATTCTGGCGCCTAGGGTACATACGATATAAGCAATTGCTTATTCTTAAGCAAATGCTTAAGATCATCTTAAGCAACGTCTATGAATACCTGATGTCTTAAGTGAAATAAGATCATCCTCTAGAAGATGATCTTAAGCATTTGCTTAAGACACGTTTATGAATACCGCCCTTATATAGCCCAACCAACTCTAAATAGTCCCTTTTGAAGCCAGTAATTTGACTAATGTGAACGAGGCTCAAGGCGATCTTAAGAATAAGCAACGACTGAGATGTTGCGGGGCCGGTTGGGAATTCTGATGCCTTAAGGGAGTTTCCGTGTGGTCCGGTGTCCGTGGAGCCCTGAAGGACTCTGCTCGCGAACGCGTGAAGTTAAATGAACGAGATAACGAAATGTTTTGTAACGAATAACTTGGAACACAATAAAACTGAATAAAACTTATTGAACTGAACTGGATTAAAATGTCAAACGATTTAAACGATTTAGAACTACTATTTAAGAACAGGAACAAGACAAGGATATTTAAGATTGAACAGGATAGGATTGATTTATTACGACACGTCTGGAGCGTTACAATGTCGGAAATCAAATACGAGTTTTTTCCTCTTTTTTAAATCAATATATTGTTTTTCGAGCTATAAGGAAGGAGGCGAAGATAAATCTCTAATGTGACAGAGTTCATCCTTAACTCTATCCTACTCAAACTTCGCGCTTTAGAAGCCTGCGCCAAACGCCACTAGAGCGAGCGAGGATCGGAACTCGCAACAGAGAAATGAGAATACCGCCCTCTGATATTAGGAACATCTGGAGTGATCTGGAGTGAAGTTGGTAGGGAAAGAGATTTTTCGAAGCAGCAACAAGGAATGGTCTCGGTCAGGTTTACGGAAGTACACAAAAACATTCGCTGCGTTTATAGTCAGTGCGAAGGTAATTCGGATGGACGATCGTGAAGCGATAAGCTGCGATGAGAGTTTTCAGATCCGTGAAAAAGTATGGTACTCGCGGGGAGAGAACAGGATAAGGAGTAGATGGCGTGTGAAATAATTGTTGATAAGATAGTGGTAGCGGACTCTCGCCTCGACACGGAGCCAGTTTGAAGGGGTGCCACGGCATTTGAATATGATAAGTCAGACGTCGGAGGACCTGACCACCGCTACAGACCCCGGTCCAGGGAAACCACCGAAGCAGAGCCCGAAACCGCGCAAAGTGACTGCCAAAACCTTCGATTTCCTTTGGAGGGGCGACTCGCGACGTGCGAGCGCGCTAAAGACAGAGGAGGGCCAACAAAGAAGAGAGGACTTGGTGGAAGTCAGGATCGTCGACTGCAAAGCCAAGAATGCTCTGCCCGGCAAGACGTCGTTCAATTTCTTTAAGAATATTAAGAGGCACATGCAAGCCAGGAAGCTAGCGATATGCAAACCGAAGCAAAAAGTAAGTGTAGGAACTTGTCGCTGATGCTCCTTGTCTAAATGACTTTTCCACAGGCGAACGAGACTCAAGAGTCCAGCCCGCAGGGCGATACCAACTGTGATTCATTGGTGCTTCAGGACGACGGACCTACGATCTCCACGGAGGAAACAGACGCGTCAGAATCGAGGTGCAGCGATATTGGCGACACTTCTGTCTATTTGAGTAACAACGAGACCTCAGCTTCCACAGAAACATGTTCGCAAAGCGAATGGGTTTCGGAGAGCCAGAACGAGTGGTTAGAGAATTGTTCTAATGCCGAAAGCAATGTGGGAACAATTAACTCGGAGAATATTAACGAGGTTCAAACGGACAGTAACAGCGAACATGTTCCTATCACGTCGTGCTCCAATAACGAAGAGCAACAGTTAATTCATAATTCTACGGTAGAAAATGAAGGAACGGAGCATCGGATCGGAAATATTCAGGAAAATACGGAAGCTTATGAAACGATAAACAATGAAAACAAAGTGAAGGCAAGCCTTACAGAGGAGCTGCTTAAGCTAAGCAATTATGGATGGTATTGGGGACCGATATCGGGAAGCGAAGCCGATGCCAAGCTGATATCGGAACCTGACGGTGCGTTCTTGGTCAGGGACTCTTCGGACGATAGGTATGTCTTGCGCCAATACGAGAAGCAATAGTTTACATTTCGGAGGACATTCAATGTTATTTTTTGTCCAGGTATCTCCTGACCCTTAGTTTCAAATCATCTGGCAAGCTACTCCATGCTCGCATGGAGCACAGTCGTGGTTTATTTTCCCTATGCAACCAAAGTGAAAGCGAAGTATTCAGCTCGGTAGCCGATCTAATCGACTTCTCGATGAATTTCAGCCAGTCAGCTGTCTTTTGCTATTCACGACCCAGGTATCCAGGCCAACCAGCTTTCCCAGTCAGACTTACCAAGCCAGTAAGCAGGTTCACTCAAGTTCGCAGTTTGCAATACCTCTGCCGGTTTGTCATACGCCAAAACACTAGAGTGGACAATATTCATAAACTGCCTTTACCGACGACTATCAAAGGTTACATAGAGGAAGCGCACTATTAATACGAGGTAAAACGGAGAGAAGAGAATATCTTTCGTAACATATCTATGATAATACGGAGCGCACTGCGAGTGATATGAATTTGAAGGAATTGAAACTTTTGTATTATAGGAAAATAGTTTTTACATAAAGATTCTGCGAAACGGTAAAAGATGAGATACGAGCATTTTTATAGAAAGACCGAAATGCTCATTGTTAGACCTAAGAAAAATGTACAGACCTTGTTAAAATATAATACTAAATAAATTAGCCATGATCGCTAATTCTACTTAACATTGATTTTCTTTTTAGATGTTACCATGGTATAAAGGCATATGCATGTATTCCTTAAACGATACTTTCATTTATGGTAAACGAATCCCAAAGCAACTTCGATCGCTTTTTCTCTATAAATTGTCTAGAATTTATTTTTCTTTCGCCTCGCATTTGCTTTACCTATTCCAGTTCAATCCAAGTATATTACGTGCCTGGCAAGCAAATTAACATATTAGATGAAAAGATTACATAGAATAGAGATTCAGCTTACAGTCGCATCGGAAAGTAAGTTGACACTCCTTAAAATCGCGTAACTTTTTTTAAATTAATCCAAACGACTTGAGTTTTTTGAGAAGCTAGAGGGATTAGTTTGCTAAATGATGTGGATTCGTCGATTTGAAAAAAATTCACTTGGTCGGAATAGCAAAAAAAATAGTAAAGGTCGTTTTTTTAAACTTTTTTCTGTGAGTCTGTAATGGAAATTCAAAAAACCCGTTTGTAGATTTAAGTAAGTTATATACGTGTCTAAAATTTCATCAAAATCGGTTAACGTTGCTCTGAGCTATGAACGCTTAAAGATCGCAGAATGAGGTCAAAAATCGCGAAATTCCCGAAATCAGCGATTTTCGACCTTATTCTGCGATCTTTAGGCGTTTATAGCTCAGAGCAACGTTAACCGATTTAGATGAAATTTTCAGCATGGATACAACTTTCTTCAATCTACAAACGGGTTTTTTGAATTTTCATTACAGGCTCACAAAATAAAGTTTAAAAAACGACCTTTACTATTTTTTTTTTTTGCTATTCCGACCAAGTAAATTTTTGCTATTCCGACCAAGTAGAAAACTAATTCCACCAGCATCTAAAAAAAGAATTGGTTGTTTGGAACAATTTTAAAAAAGTTATGCGATTTTAAACAGTGTCAACTTACTTTCCGATGGGACTGTACGTATCGCAAATTTGTACTTCAAGTTCGAAAGGCTTACCGTAGTGAAAGCTGCACTAGCTGCTTCGGTAGCACGGTTCAAAGCTTGTTCCGGTAAGGGCATGTCGGCAGTTGCTGTAAGAAGCGCATGAATTTGTGTCGTATCTTTTATTCGCCTCTCCAAGAACTTCCACGTGTATTTATGATCTTCGCTGGTGTCTTGCAACATATATAGCTCTGTCGTTTTGTAAATGCCTGCCAATACTACTCTTCTAGTGTACCAGTTAATCTAATTAAGAAGGTTTTAATACAAGTCATTTCAAAGCCCATATGAAAATCGAATCTGTATTTGTCATCCTTACATCGACCGATCTGTCACCAGCATAATAGCAAATGTCGTCTACCAAAGTCAGCAAATTGGCTAGCGACTTTGGTACGTTCGGTGGAAGTGTCATGAGGGCTAACGCTTGAGGCCACGTTTTCTTGTACGGGATCACCATTCTGAGCCTTGTCTCCACAGCATTGTATACTTGTGACTCCATCGTCTTCTTCTCTTTAGTAGGACTCTCTTGAACAATACGAGCTTCTTCCTTAAGGATCTTATTTAACTTATTATTGCAACTCAAGTAGAAGTACTGAACCAAATCCGCTCCCCGATTTGGGAATAGTCCGTGAATTACACCGGGGTATCCAATAGATTCGGCACCTTTGGTACATAACTTTTTCATTAAACATATTTGCACGTTGAGAAAGAAATTATTACGCTACAAAATGAAAGTTAAAAGTATCTGAATTTACTACACCTTTTTAAATATATCTACTTGTTCGAATGAAAGATTCATCTTGACCCGTCTACTTAACTGAAAAATTATTACAAATTACCAGCACTGATGGCTTGCTGGCTCCATCCCAGATCGTGAACAAACTTCAAAGATGCAGTAAGAATCTTTGCCTTAATATTTCTTTCGTACTCGTCATCGCTCTCCTTACTCTGTTCCTGAGGCGATTGCTGTGTGCTAAAACTTTCGGTTTGTTCGGCGTACAATGCCCTACAAGTCCACAAACTTCTAATACCTATTAAAATCAAAATATAGTTTGAAATTCGCTCGCTTAAGGGGGAAGCCCTATTTAGGAAAGCTAGGAATGAGGTGATTCTTGGGGATTTTTTTCTAAGAAACTGTTAAGCGGATCTTTTCCAAATTTTCAGGGTATTTTAGTTCACATTCAAACAATAAAAAATCATTTTTACGTTACAAAGTATTCGGTAGAAATGGAGATATATGAACAGGTTCGTTAGGACTCGCGCGCCGGAGTTGCAAATTGGCGATTGTAATGGTGGCCCCATTTCTTCACTGAAATAAAAAAACCAAGGCTATTCTTATTTCTGGTATAATTACATTGTCGATGAACCTAACAAACGAAAAAAAAATTAAAAGTTGGCAAATTGGTGGGACTTGAAAGAAAAAGTTACGATTCTGCCCCAAGATATTTCGTACTATTTATGGAAAAAGAGTTGTTCAATTCAATTTATTTATCAATGTCTTAGGTTCATCGACAATGTAATTATACTAGAAATAAGAAAATCCTTGGTTTTATTTCAGGGAAGAAATGGGGCCACCATTACAATCGCCAATTTGCAACTCCGGCGCGCGAGTCCTAACGAACGTGTCCATATATCTCCATTTCTACCGAACATTTTGTAACATAAAAATTCATTTTTATTGTTTGAATGTGAACTAAAATACCCTGAAAGTTTGGAAAAGATCCGCTTAACAGTTTCTTAGAAAAAAAATTCCCAAGTATCACCTTATTCCTAGCATCCTAAATGGGGGTTCCCCTTAATCTCAGGTGACGATACAAATGTTTCTTAGTCGCAACTGTAGATACCTTTATGAAATAATACGTCGGGACTATAATCGAAAGAAATAAAACATAAGGGAGAAACGATTTTATTTAACGGTAAATTATATACATTTTATAGAAATATTGTTCTTATTCCGAAATTACAGCAGTATTTTGCTTAAAAGGATTGCTAGCGATACATTCATTAACTCTGATCAAAATGCTTTCCATCACGTCGAGTCCGTTCACCGCCTGCTGACAAAATGCAATCTTTTCTGCAACTGGCATTGCCGGTAAATTCTCTCCGCCCACGGTTAATGCTACTTCAGCGTCCTTCTTTTCTAATTCTATGTTATCGCCTATCTTTCGAGTTCTCTTTTGCTCCTCTAAATCATTCATCTTCACTTTCCAGTGCGCTCTGCACAGATTTATTCCCTCTCTCAACGGCTTTAGATAATCGTTCTCGAGTCCGTCTACTAAATTCCAAATCCCAGTTTGATTGTGCTTGTCCCTGAGAAATAGAAATCTTAACAGGTTCAAGCTAGTAATTATCTCGTCGGATAATTCCACTACATCCGACGCACTGCCGTGTGGTAGCTTGCAAGCCAATTTCAACAAGCATTTGAAATTGTTACCAAGAAAGTGGGGAATGGGAGGCGTCGCTTGCAGGCATTCCATAATAGAGGCTTTGAATACCCCGGTAGTTAAGCTAAGTAAACCTGAATGCTCGCTAATTTGATATAAACGGAGAACAATGAAATATCTAGCCTGGACGTCGAACGTGTCGATGTAGTCTTGAAACATGCTCAGCCCTTTCTTACGCTCTTTATCGCTATCACAGTAAACCATCACTTTTATAAGTACATTGAATAATTCTGAGTAAACATTCAGCTGCAGTAATTCTGACGTCAGAGAGCCTCTAGTTACTCTTCCTAAAAGGTGATCCATAAGATCCAAGCCTTTCTCGATCGCAACGTTCTTTCGCTCTTGAAGAAGTTTGATAATCAGATATGTACATGCGTGGAAAACATATTGCGGCTCATACACCTGCGGAACTTTTTCCCAGAAATGCACTTTCGTTATAACGTAGAAATAGAAGTTAGCGTACGCCAAGTCTGGTATGTTATCGTTCAACTCGAACAAAGTTACTTTGAGATTGCTGCTTTCTTCATCCGTAGACTTCTTCCTAGAACAACTCTTTCTACTTCTTTCTTCTATGATATTTAGAAACCAAAGCATATCTCCGGTAACTCGGCTCACGAGAGTTATAATTCTTTCAGGGAGGGGCCGTTTTAAATCTGATTCTAATTGTTGTTCTTGGAGATGGCAAAGTGGTTTTCCCATTAAGAAAATGAGAATGCTTAAAAGGTAATCTCTTAAAATGGCATTGCTTTTCAGAACATCGTTCTCCAGTGCTGCTTCGTTTATCAATGGCTCCAGAAACGATATAATCGTGACATAAACATTTTGAATCTTATTCGTAGCAACAGTTGTAATTTCTTGGGATTCATTCTCCGGCGTTACCAGACTTTCTACGTAAGACCTTATCGTACTGACGCACCATTCTATCGCCTTTGTTTTGTCAGGTATTCTAGAAAGGCTCTTACCGAGAACCTTCAAAATTCTACAAAACTTCACGTCGTCCTCCGGGCCTTCTATTTGCTCCAGGAATGCTAGTATCGTCTCGGCGGGACTACATTTCTCAGCGATGGCGCTCAACGCTGCTGTGCAACATTCGACTATCTCTTCGTTGCGATCTACATTTTCGTTGGTGAGATAAGAGGATGCAATCTGCACGATGTCCCACAAGGACTCTTCAATGATATTATCGTAATTATTTCCCTTGAACAGATCTAAGGCTTCCTTGAGCTTGTTTTCTTTCAAGTAATCAGCCAGTGTATTCGTAAAGCTTTTCGAATTTTGCTGAGCTTGCGACATTGTTCAGCCGAACGATATACTACGCGAGTACTGCAGGGTCATCAATCTTTCTTGAATACAACAGTGACATAACCTCTTCCTCCGGTGTTTGCCGGTGTTACTATCATCGCAATGTCATCGACTCATCGTCAACTGTCACTGTTTTACTCGTTCAATCGGCAGCAGATCAACGAATATACGAAATCGGTGGCATTGTATCAACGGAAGATATTATAAAACGAAATAGAGGTTACGAAGCTGCCGAGATTCCAAGACAAACGATCTGTCCGCGATATCGTGTACTATAAATAATACTCTGTACATTTATTCCGTAAATAAACGTAATCACGCGTAGCATACAGCTGATGCTTCTATCGTCCAACAGGCAATTTATTCGGAAATTCTAACATAAGTTCCAGGACCGAAACGATGCGTGTATGAATCGCGATTGGCATATATTATAAATAAAGAAAGCTCGCTTACCGTTCACCGAAAGACACTTTCGCATCAATAATACGCTAGACATAGCCATATCAATAGTTTTAAATAAACTACTTGTCGCGCATTTATGCGCACACGACGGAAACCGCGATTATTATTATTCCTCTTGGGAGATTCGTTTATGAGCGTGCTTTGTAAACTGGGCTTTAAACAATGCGTCCCTTGTGTCCTTGCCTTTAAAATTCTTTCCTCTTCGGGTGAATTCCACTTACGCCTAAATCGCCCGTTATTTTCATTAAGCTAGGTTTTCCCGTACGCGTGGACGCATCGTCAAGAATTTCAAAGTCGATTTTCTCGAAAATGAAGCGCAATAACAAAAAATTTTATTCGTTTTTCTCGACATATTTACTTGTTATAAATCGAAAAGAAAGAGTAACTTTTTTTCATATCACGCTTAATTTTCGAGAAAATCGACTTTGAAATTCTTGACGTTGCGTTTAGTCGCGTACAAGAAAACCTAGCTTAATGAAACTCACGGGCGATTTGGGCGTAAGTGGAATTCACCCGAATTTATTCTTTCACTTTTCAATTTAAGGTAGCGAGGAAAAATGAGATATTTCGTTAATAAAAAATTAATCGTGAAGGGTAAAGTAATTAGAAATAAATGTACGATGATAAATCAAATTTATTTGAATTGAAAATTATGTAAATAAAAATATCTGTTTCAGAAAAAATTAAATTGATAAATTATTATCAAATTTCTTTTTTGGGTGCAATATCTCTTTCAGTGTGGTGGAATCAAGCCACTTTAAAGCTTTCGTGCATGCACTAAATAAGAAATATGTAGTTCCATCGAGAAAAACATTAAGTACAACACTTTTAAATGTACAATATGAACAATTATACAATTCCATTGGACAAAATGAACAAGGTGCTGTACTTTTAACTGATGGCTTTTTTTCCTAAAATAAAAATAGTCTTTTTATTAACATAATTTTTAATTTAAACAAATTATATTATTCTATTGGGAAACTTAGTGGAGGCGTGGCGTAGATTTCAGCACTCTGGTGGTAAGTTGACAAACTATTGAAAGTAGGTCCGGGTCCCAGCAAACATTCCAAATAATTATTTTTAAATGGAATAAGTGAAAATTTAGTGTTCAAAAAATTTAAAAACATTTGTTTTTTCATAACATGTCTATTTAAACACTGATAATCATATGGACTTCGAAGGATTTCGACCTACTCTTAGTAGTTAAATTTTCTGTCACTAGTTGGCGTATCGAAATTCTTGGTTTCCCAATATGCATTTCTTTTACTAACCTTTCAATATCCATTTTTCGTCAGTGTAACTTAATTTAATTTAATTTAATTTTTTTAATCAGAATTATAATTATTAATAAATTGGCACTTCTTCATAACCTATACGAAAAATGTTTTATAGGTTAGTTATTTTCATGTCAGATATACGACATTTATGACACATTTACGAGATTTAAGACACGTGTCTTGTATAAAATAAAAAATTCGTGTCTTTACCCATCTCTGCTTTAAGGTCGGAAATAATTGGGAACTTAAGGTGAATTCTGTTTATTTATTGTGGGGGCACTAGTTGTACACGGAAGCTTCTAGCAGCAAGGCCCGTGATGTCGATGTTTCTACCAGTGAACTTGTTTATGCCGAAGAATGGAATAAAGTACGGTGAAAACAAAGCCACGGACAGGTTAAGAGGATTTTAAGTAATCGAGTGGGGTGTATTTAGTGTAAGCCAAGCTGGAAATGGAAAATAGTGGTGAGAGTGGCGATGACGGAGGACCTTTAGGCCCGACTGCGTTCCTCGGTGGAAGCGGCGTTTCAACATCATACATCAGCGTACAATCAGACGAAATGGACGGTAGGGTTGAGATTGTTTTGGATACTTTCTTTTTAAATTGCAGATAGGAAATATAGTTGTTCCTACCAAAAGGACACTTATCTCCCGAATTATATCCGAAATGAGAATACTATTATGAACGGAGCAACTTTACAGAGAAGAGTTCAGTCGAACGCGAATGTTGGGTTTGTTTTCACAAAGTTCCGCTAAGCTGGTATGCAAAGCCAGTATTCGTTTTCCAGACGATCCTGACAACACAGACGACTCCAACCACGGGGCGAGCGACCCACTGCAAGGCGCCGGCGGCGGCAGCGGACCCGGGCCACTGCGGGAGCAGGACCGATTCCTTCCAATAGCGAACGTCGCCAAGATCATGAAGAGAGCTATACCAGAGGCGGGGAAGATAGCTAAAGATGCGCGCGAGTGTGTTCAAGAATGTGTATCCGAATTCATATCGTTTATTACGTCCGAGGCCAGTGACCGGTGTCACATGGAGAAACGCAAAACTATTAACGGTGAAGACATTCTATTCGCCATGACGACCCTTGGCTTCGACAATTACGTGGAGCCGCTGAAGGTGTATCTGCAGAAGTATCGAGAGGCGACGAAAGGGGACAATCCTCCGGGTAGCGGCGCGACGGCTGGCAATGGGAAAACGGAGCCGCAAGGGGCTATATACGAGGATCAGCTGTTCGCTATCGCCGCGACTGCGTCCAGTGCCGCCGCCTCGGACACACCGGTCATATACAGCTACACGGCCACCGATCAAATGCAGTTCCAGCTTTCTTGATCATTGCAGGTTAAAGTGACGTTAACATAAATTACTCGACGTGACACACAGTTCACCGGAACAGCTACCTAGTGACTGTCGCATGTACTTTGCCACGCGTGGCCGCGTTTTACGAAAGACTAACAACAGTTCGAATGGTAAGCTGATCTTGTGTCACGAGACTAGGGCACATGTGTGCGCTCTAAGGCGTCACGAGAGGAGGGTAAATTAAGCTTAGGTAAATTAACATTGTAAAGAAAAGAGAAACATGGAAGGAAATAAAGCAGGAGGCAATCGAAGGCTCGTTGACAATTACTTTTTACTTGTTTCAAACACGATAGGGGTAGAAAAACGTAGCCGATTGTTTATTCTTCTATTATTTTTAAGCACTAGAGTTCGCATTTGAACTAGAATCATAGGCTGTGATCGGTTTTTGCGAGAAACGGCTCGAGTCGATTGGGGATAATGTATTCTTCTATTTTGGACAAGAACCGGCAGTTAATCGGCGTATTGATTTTCGTAGAAAACGTTCGTAGTGATGTTTTCACTCTGGTAGTTGGGCAGGAGATAGTAGGAGCTCGTGTGCTTTTGTTGACGACGATCCTGGGCCGCTGGACGACGCGGCCGGCTGCTGTATTTGCTGTGGCTGTTGCTGGGTCGGCGACAGAAGCGAAGCGGTGGGCAACGGCCCAGCCGGACGCGCCTCCGTTTTCCTCGCTTTCTCCTTCTTGTCGGATGATACGTGGCAGAAACGCCAGCGGCATTGGCCGCAATGGCATAGACAGAGGCAGAGCAGCACCCGAAATAGACAACACAGTAAACCGGCGCACAGTAGCGAAGGACCCACCAGCCTTAATTCCGGACTGAGGAATCCTTTTTCTCCAGTGCCGACAAACGAGATAACTAATCCGAGCGCTGTAGTCCCAAGCCCCGCATAAAGCACGGTATTCACTGCCGCGCTGACTTCCCCTCTGCGGCGAATCGCGCTGCTGCTTCCATCTTCTTCGTCATCTTCTCCGCTGCTTCCGTAGCAATAGCTTGCGTCTCTTATCTGAAAAACGGTGGCGGTATTTTATCCAGCGACATGTACTCTTACATTACGGGGACTAAGCAGTCGAAAAATTGATGTTTTATTGCATTTTCCTAAAGTACTATCTTTTCTGAATAAAATGCCGCTTGGTTTATAGGTAAATCCGCAAAATCGTAGATTTGGCAGCTAAAAACGTCAAGCGGCAATCTATAGCATCACTTTTGCCTAGAAACTTTCAACGCGTTTTTCTCGAATATTTTTTTCTCTTAATTTTTTTCTGTTTGCGAACGAGTGGAGGTTCAAATTGACTTGGAAAAAATTACAGGATGTGTAAAACATGTGCCATTTCGGCGCAAACCTCTGATATGGTCGTAAAAATTCGAGATTTTCATAAAAAAATTAAGAAGTCACCGAATTTTAGTAGCGCACTATCATTGTTTGTGTGCTACTAAAATCCGTGACTACTTAATTTTTTTACGAAAATCTCGAATTTTTACGGACCGTATCAGAGGTTTGCGCCGAAATGGCACATGTTTTACACATCCTGTAATTTTTCCAAGTCGATCTGAACCTCCATTCGTTCGCAATCAGAAAAAAATATTCGAGAAAAACGCGTTTAAAGTTTCTGGGGAAACGCGACGCTATATGCTTCCGGAAAATGCAATAAAAAAAAAAAAATCGATTTTTCGACTGCCTAGTCCCCTTAAGTAGGTATTGCAGAGTCGATAGTTCTCTGTGATTCGTGTAAGTTTCCTATCGGTATGAATTGCTGTCTCATAGAGGAACGGATTTATACGATTGTGTTAATAGGAGCCTGTTTACCCTGTTCCTTTTCATCCATCGTCGATGAGCCTCGCATTGCTTTGTCTTGTAGCCATCCCCTCGGCATCCATGAGGTGACATTGGAGACAAAGGAAGGGGAGAAGGTCTGCTGCATCCTTGCCATGCTGCTTTGCCGGGTCCTCCACCGCACTGGAATTATTCTACATTGAGGTATCACTGTTTACGAGCACGACGGCTATAATTATCGTCATTCACTGTTTCAATGTCTATTTAATGAGTTTAATGTCGACATTCTACGAATAATTAAGTACTGCTTAAATTCTTATCGCTCTACTGTAAATATTAATCGAACTGTTGCGTAATATACAAACAAATATAAAACAAAAAGGACTCGTGATTATGTAATTTGCATCTTTCTCTATCATTCGAAACATTTTCTATAGTTTCTTTACTATATATTAATAATGCACTCGTAATTAATGTTTTCTCTCCTCGTTACTCAGCACATAAATGATAAGATAAAAAACATGCATGCATGTACTAAAAAGAAAGTAGAAAAATCTGTGTACATGGACCAATCAAAACATGTATATACATTTATACGTACATGTATCGTAGAATTTCTTTACGCAAGTACACTGTAATCATTGCATTCCGATTGAGAACGAAGAATCAATTAAATATAGTCGGTGACAATCATTAACAATTGTTAGCCTTTAAACATAGAGTATCGTCTACCATATGTTGTAAAGGTATAATTTGTCGCATACGATTTAATCTCAGGTTTACCATTACGCAGTTAAAACACGAATCTTATATTTAAATGCATGATTTTTATTTCTTCGATACTGCATGTAATCGGAAGAATGAAACTGGATTAATCTTAGGGCTGGGACTATTTGCCGAATTTTTCGGTATCCGAATATTCGAATACTTCAGTTGCTTAATTATTCGCCAAATATAATTCGAATATCCAAGTATTCGAATGCTATTCGAATATTTAAGTATTCGAATACTATTCGAATATCCTAGTATTCGAATACTATTCGAATATCCAAGTATTCGAATACTATTCGAATATCCAAGTATTCGAATACTATTCGAATATCCTAGTATTCGAATACTATTCGAATATCCAAGTACATATTCGAATACTATTCGAATATCCAAGTACATATTCGAATACTATTCGAATATCCAAGTACATATTCGAATACTATTCGAATATCCAAGTACATATTCGAATACTATTCGAATATCCAAATACATATTCGAATACTATTCGAATATCCAAGTACATATTCGAATACTATTCAAATATCCAAGTACATATTCGAATACTATTCGAATATTTAAGTATTCAAATACTATTCGAATATTTAAGTATTCGAATATTGATGTATTCGAATAGTATGGTGTGAATTATAAATCAAGTTCTTTAGGTTCATTTGTCATGGTGAAATCTTGTAAGCTAATTTTGACCCACTTCACACTACACTATTCGAATACATCAGTATTCGAATAATAACATTCGAATACTCAAATATCCGAAGTTTATTCGTAGCATTCGAATACTTGTAAAATATTCGAATATTAAATTATTCAAATAGTCCCAGCCCTAATTAATATATGCACTTCTAAGATGTAAAATCACACAATCATTTGTTACGTTCGTTCTAGTTCAATTCCAAATAAGTTTCTATTAATCCTTTAGCAGTTGGCTTATAAATAACATATTCTTTTTACATTCCAGTCCTCCTAAAGTGTCTCGGTGATCAGATTCATGGAATACGAAGTAAAGTTGATGCATAAGGATATAAACATTGACACGTTCCATGATAAGAGAAAGCAAAAAGGGAAAGACACCAAGAATACCCTACGTTATGAATATCTGCTCTCGGAAAAGAGGTGTACAAAGGTTGATGCAAAAGGCGATCAGCTAGGGAAGAATAACAATTACCCAATCGGTGCCAATAGCTTATCGTCGACGATACACGATATTTGGAATGATTTGATACTTACCCCGTAAACATAAGATCGTGGGGGATATCGTGGAAGCGGCGGAATAAGTCTGGTGGCCAAGTTGGAGGGTAATTCTCTAAAGTTCACCACCTTACCCCCCCGTAACCGTTGCTTCTCCCTTCTAATTAATAAAGCAGCCTGCATTCCGCTCATTCATTTGCCTGTTCTATCGATCGTTAAGATCCCGACCGTCCTTCTCCGCCTCCTCTTTCTCCTTTCCACTTTCCTCTTATGCACCGTACAACTTGAACTTTCCGCTTGCCTTCTCTGCCCCCAACGAACTATCATAAACCACACTGTGCAGTTCCGCCACGGAGATCTCTCCCAATCCGGCTCTGTACCAGGCACTACCGACTTACTCCTAACATCGCACTGTCTTCCTCCAGCGCTAGTCGACGCTCGTATCCGCTGGTTGGAACCAGCAGCGAACACATTAATGACTAGAAATTAACAGATTTATGGATAACCAGCTGACGAACCTGGGGGGCTGTTCGAGGATGCGTTATCGCGGGTTTATCATATGCCACCAGACAGCCGATCGATGGTGTGTTTCCTAACATATAATTAAAAGGGTGTGTGTGTGTGCCAGCGAGAGAAGGTGCAGAGTGCAACGAGGATTTAATCAAAAATACTCGAACAAGGGCTGCGAGTAATACATGATAGGGTAAAGACCTAGCAAGAGCAACTAACGTGATAGAGAAAGAAGAGAAAACAGATCTATATATGTATAATATATATATATATATATAGACAAAAGACAGTGGAAACGATCCTAGAGCAAATTAGAGTTACTCCTGAATTAATCTACCCACCTGTAGCTCCGAAGAAGATGGCGAGACTCGGAGATCGAGGATCGATGGTGGTGGGAACGGGAAGTTATTGGACTTGGCGGCGCAAGTGACCGAGCTGGGCGATTCGAGGGACAGGGGCGGCGGTGATATCGGGAATTGGATCGGAGAGACAGGTGCGACTTGCTGAGACTTCTCGACATGACGCCGCCGATCGATGCTCGGATGGAATGCAGATGACGGTGGTTGTGGCTGTGGTGTGGAAGATGGCGGAACAACGTGCGTACGAGCGAACTTGCTCGGATGGTGGTGCTGGTGTTGGTGTTGGTGGTAGTGGTGCTGAGAAGCCGGAACCGCCTTGAGCCGCGACGGGACCGTGCCCTCGGCGACGCGCTTGTTCAGCTGCAGCCGCTTCTGCTTCCTCCTGTTCGCTATACTGGCGCCACCCGCAGCTGCGTACATCGCTCAGGCGCCCCGATAACACACCCTCCTCTCCCGGTTTAACGCCTGCGGGCCAGGCGTTCTCTCTGTTACGAGCTTAGCACCCTTCGCATCGTCCTCCTGTCTTTCTTTTTTTTTTTCCTCTGGAAAGGCAAGAAACATGACGGAAATCCGCCCGCTATCGGCGGCCGTCATTCTAATTCTACGCAGCTAGGTATTACAGCGGAAAGCACGTGAGAAGCTTCTTATATACAGCAATATCTTTGTACGCGTACTGAACAACACGTATATACGCTATGCTACTTTCGGCACAGAGCACGAGAATCTATCGTTTGCTTTATCTCGGTTTCGTTCTCGCAGTCAACAAGCCAAAGAGTTAGTTTCGCGGTAATAGCAGAGGTGAGACTTAGGTCTCGAGTCTATTTCTAACAAGCCTGAAGTATCCGATACGATAGTTTGAAAGATGAAGATACTAACGTCTATAGTTATGATTTGTATCTAATTATTGAAGATAAAGGTGTGCTACATTGATGATATGTACAGTTGGGGGGATAAAGGATAGAATCAATTAGAGAATTGATATAAATTTGGAAACAATTCCGATAGCGTTTCCATTCTTCGAATGATTAAAAAGAAACCTAAGAGAAAGTTATCCGCATTATTTCAAACACCTGCAGTATAAATTGTTGTCGAATACAACTGAATATACTTGGTCAACACCTTTCTCGAACGGAACGTTTATTAAAAAAGAAAGAAAAAAGCTAGGCAATATTCGCCAATTGTTATTAACAAATTTTTTACACTTGTAAGTTGATTTATAGTGGCGGACGAAAGAAAGTTTGCAGCTTTTAAAATCGCATATCTTTCTTAGAGATAGTCCAAACGATATGAGTTTTTTTGAGAAGCTAGAAGGATCAGTTTGCTGAGTGACGTGTGTCGTCGATTTGAAAAAAATTGCAATTGGTCGGAATAGTAAAAAAAAATAATAAAGGTCGTTTTTTAAATCGCTGATTTCAGGAATTTCGCGATTTTCGAACTTATTCTGCGATCTTTTAGCGTTTGTAGCTCAGAGCAACTTCAACGAATTTTAATGAAATTTTGGGCATGTATATAACTTACTTCAATCTACAAACGGATTTTTTGAATTTTCATTACAGGCTTACAAAAAAAATTTAAAAAAACGATCTTTACTATTTTTTTTTGCTATTCCGACCAATTGCATTTTTTTTCAAAACGACGAAACACGTCACTCAGCAAACTGATCCTTCTAGCTTCTCAAAAAATCTCATATCGTTTGGACCAATTCTAAGAAAGTTATGCGATTTTGAAAGTTGTAAATTTTCTTTCGTCCGCCACTGTACGTCTATATGCAGATATTATGCTAACTGGTGAAATTATTAGCGATTAAAGTATCTTCTATGAATAACCTGCCCAAGTGTCAATTTTTTTTTACCCCAATGTTCGAATCGTACTTCATGAAAAGATCTCCGCATTGGCATCTTTCCGTTCTGCTCCTTGACCCGCCAATGGGTCAAGAGGTTCCGACACAAATATAACAAATCGAAAAACCCTCGTCTCTCCCTCTTTGTTTTTCGCTGCGACACGTTCTAGTTATCCCTTCCCATCCTCCCTCCTTTCCTCGCCTCTCTCTGCCTAGAGAGCACCCTCCCGCTACCTATCCCTCCCTCTCTCTCTCGAGCCGCCCCCCTTCCCACCGCGTCGCTCTGCCCTTTGATCTACGCCGCAACCCCTCGACTATCGTTTTTGTTGTAAGTGGTCAGTTCTTACGTAAGAGCCACGTAAAACGGGAAACGTAAACAAAGCACACATCGAAACTTGCGACATATCTCTCGCGAAACAATATTAAAGCCATGGCTCTCTGGTATCCTGCGTTCCTTCAAGTTCTCATACTTCCGACTCGACGCTAGGAACGTACCAGTCAAGTAAAAGAAATGTATTACTGTAAAGAAGCAAGCGATCAGCGGCAGTTGCCGAGTACGTCCATGTACCAGGGCAGCAAACAAACGTGCACCGATGGTGGAAGAGATTCGGCGAACCCGTGGCATTAAACGAGACGTGAAGACAGGAGCAGATGATTTATAACGAATAGACGAAACGATCCCGTTGCCGCGAACCTCGGTAAACCGAAAGTAACCGACCAAGTGCGACCGGGTATCGAATAGAGGGAAACATTCCGGTGACTTTGACTCGCAGAAGCGTGGAACGTAACGAACCAACCGAATGTACATATATTGTGCGTCGAGGAGGTTTACTGTATCTCTTCCAGCGACGGCACACAGACTCATGCAATGATACGTGCGTGCACGAAGCAGGTAAAAAAAAAGGATTACGCAAAGCCAAGTAACGTGAAGTCCTAGAAAAGTAAAAAAAAAAAAAGAACAGAGATCGTAGGACCGACAGGACCCCACGGTGAACACGACTCGACGACAGACCGTCTACCTACTGAGTAACTCCTAAAAAGAAAGGGCGAATGAAGCGCGTAAAAAAAATAAAAGGCTGGCTGGTGGCCGACGGGCACGTCACATTTATTATTTCCCCTCATTCCCATTCTCTTTCTCTTTCACGTTGGGAGAACGCGCATCGACAGGGCGGGTTTTATACAATAAGACGGCGACCAGGACACGATCACGGCAATGACGAAACAATGAAGGCTACAATTTCTTTCTTTCTCTCTCTCTTTCCCTCCCTCCCTCTCAAAACAAAACACATATTATCATCTTTCTCTCTCTCTCTCTCTTTTTTCTCTTTCATTTCGCATCGCTAGCAACTGCTGCAGCAACGTCGGGCGGGCGGTTCGACGGCGGCGGCAGCAACAGCAATAGCAAAGCAGGCATCAAAGTCAGCCAGCAACACCAAAAGGCTGCGCGTACCAACGACTCGGGAGGTAACACCACTGCACCGTGTTCGACCTGCCTCTCTCTCCGATCCCCTTCGCCTCGACGACTACGTGGACGACATTTTCTCGTTCGTTGCGCGACTATTCCCTTTGTCCCTCACGTCGGCACTGTCCCTTCCTCTCTCGCGGCCTTCTTTTCCGCCCCCTTTCTCTTTCTCACCCTCTCGGACGCCGAGATGCCGAAACGGAACGCGAGCCGTCGCTGGCGGCACACACGCACGCACACCGGAGAAGAAGCCAACGAGCCGCGGGGCCACGCACAGGAGGGGGCCGCGGAGAGGTTGTAGCGGGGGCGGGGGGAGGAGGCCGCGCGCGAAAGGGGAGCACGCGGGGCACGGAATCCAGGGCAAACGAGACACCGTGTATCACTCGCTCGTCGCGATTAACGCAGCCTCCATCGCGTTATCCCGCAATTCGTGGACGCGCCCGTTTCTCCCGAGCAACCACCGACTGAGCGCCGCGGCGGAACGCGCGCGGTTACCTCTGCCCTCCAGCTCGGCAACCCCCTCCCTGTACGCCCTCGCACGCGCGCTACGCCGCTCGATTATGTTGTACAGTGAGAGTCAATTGTAACCAATACTGATTTTAAATTAGAAATGGTCAGAAATCGTGACGTTATAACTTTTAATGGGTACACACGTGTATGCGACTCGTGTGTTTGTAGCTGGGGTTTATTGGAAAAATTACGATGTCTGCGAATGGGAGTAGAGCCGTAGAGGTGTATGATAGTTCGGTATAATTACTAAATTTCGGAGAAGAACCGGGTAAAATGAATATAGGAATAATATCGGGATTCATAGTTAAATATTATATTTAGTATTCTTTGTTTAAATATACTCGGAAGGATATTTTGTATGAGGAGAACAATCGATGATCTCCTTATAACGAGGGAATGAGTAATGCATCATTTTTTAATAATGGTTTTTAGGAGGATAACTGTTGTATTGCGTGTACTTAGATTGTAGATGCGGTGACGTTCGATAATACTGTGGTTTGTATCGTGTCACGCAGAATCGACACCCGTCCCACATCGTCTGCACCGAGGAAATCGAAAATTCGAACGATATCGATCATTTCCGATTTGGAAAATAGTCTCCGCGGCAGAATAAGCGTAATTTTATTCCCTTCCATTATCTCTCGATTTCCAGTCACGCCCATTTCTACAATAACATTTCGTAATGCACTCTACGAATTGTACGGCGAATCGAAGCTTAACAGTTTGCTGGTCAAATAGGACACGTAAGTGGGATAATGTACTCCCGATCCGAAATGTTTCATGCATCGTGCAACATTGCCTTACCGCGTCCTTATTTTCCCCGCGGCGCTATAATGTTCGATAATATTCATGAACGTCGAAAATTACTAGCCGCCGTTAGATGCGCTGGAAGATAGCATCGAGTGTCGAACGCTCGATAATTTAAATCGTGACACGTAGAGAACGTCGGGAACCACGGTTTCGAATCTTGGGCCTTGGGAATCGAACGCGCGGTTGCCGTCCCGGCGGGGCGGGGATCGTGCCGTGTGCCACGATGCGTTCGCATTTCGTTTAGATGACATTGAACGTGTAGCATATACGACACGTATAAAATCACACGCGGGGTGGAACCCCTTACAGATTCTAGGGCAACCCGCTTTCGCAGTCGGCCTCCCTTGTACCCGCGGCCAGGTTACCTCGCCCTCGCGAGTCCCCCGAGTCGATATCCCGTGCTGCTTTTGACCTCTCACCTTTCTCCCGTTACCCTGATTCTGTGGCTAAGGGATAACCTGCCTTATCGACTCGCCGCGCCAGCCCTGCGAGCACAGTCGAGTCGTCTAATTACGCTCGTTTCGCAGAGTTTCGATTATTACACTTCTGAAGAACGGGGCAAGCAGCCATTTTCCGGGGCTACAGTTCACTTTTCATTGCTTTTACTAATATTCGTTCAGACTTCCCCGCGCGGAGAAATAGAATTGTTAATAGTACCAATACATTTTGGTTCCAAAAAGAGCGTCAACATGTGGGTTTTATTAGGAGGAATAAAATTTATATAAATTATAAGAATTATAAAGGTTCCGAAATAAGACTAACATTATTTCCGTATAGGTATCGTTTATTTTAACAATGTCTCCCTTTTTTTATGTCAGCTGGTTCTAGAAAATCGATTACTCTCGATTATCGTAACTTAATTTAGATAGCACGAATGGATGATGAATTTGAGCGATCAAATCTATCTTCGTTTCCGACCTCCTACTTTCAGGCGCATGTCTCTCTTTCCCTTTCCTCCTTTCGGCGCCTTTCTCCCCCGGCTTTTTACTCCCTTCTTGCCCTTTACTAGCTTGGCAGGTTTTGCTCTGAAAGAAAACATTTTTTAAGTATCTCGTGCTTGTTAGAGATAAACGGCTGTGAATATGTTTGGGAATTTACTTTGGCGCAGAAAAGTCCTCGCGGAAGATTTTAGTTTTACTTTTGAGAATGTTATCAGCCAGATCTTTGTTGCGCTTCTTCTCATCGTGCACATTCGCTGGAACGCTTTCTGCCTTCCTTTTCATACCCGGTACTTCCTTCGCGATGCCTTTCGCATCTTTTTCTTTCGGTAACCTGCAAGCATCATGGGTTAAATATTTTTATACTGGGACTAAGAAACAGTTTCGGAAATACCTGTTCTGGAATTTCCCAACAGATGCTGTCGACGTACGCGCGACAGTAATGGCTTGAGAAAGCTGCTGCGAATCGGGGAAATGCTCCTTGGTAGGGAGACCTACACGCGGAACTTTGATGTTCTTCGATTTCGCAATATTACGTAGCCTTTGCAGCTCGTTCTTAGACTGTCTTTCCTGCTTCGCTGCTTTCATAACTCCAAACTGATCTTCCATAGCTTTGTTTTCGTCGTTAACTTCTACCAGCCATTCCTTCTGTTCCATAGCTTTAGTGCGTTTGTAACCAAACGTAGGTATCCATTTCTGTAAAAATATCCAATTATGATAATCGTGTTCATTGAAGAATTATAACTAGAAAAAGAAGAATCTTACCTGTAACACGTCGTCCCATTTGAGTTTAGATTTGCCTTTCTTTTTGGTCTGGATGCCCTTCTCTTTAGCAAACTGTTGCCACTTCGTCAGAGCTTTGGGTTTCGGAATCTGGCGAGCTCTCGGTAACACGAACCCGGGCTTCGGTAATTTAGCCACTATCACTTCTTCGACACGCTGCGTCGGGAGCTCCCAGATTTTATTAATCAATATTTGCACGTTGTCTCTCGTTAAGCTCTTCAAGTATTGCTCTTGCTGAGATCTGTAAAAGATAGGTTGTTAGTTGAAAGGTAAGAAGCTTAAGGGGAGGTTCCGGTCTAAAAATCGCTTTTTTTTTCATTTCAATTTTCGAATGTTCAACCTTTTAGGAATACGTGTTTAAAAGGATGTGTTATAGGCGTTTGAGTAGCGGCAAATGCATGGGTAACAACCGGCCACTTGGCACGCACATAAAACTTTAAACACTTTTTCTCGAAACAGTGTTTTCAAAACGATGGGACCTGTATCTCCAAAAGTTATTATCTGACTGAAACTTTTTTATTTTGAAGAATATACTTCTGGCTATGTGGGAAACCAGAAAAATTACAAAAAATTGAAAATTTATAATTTTCAAAGGTGTTGAAAGGACGAAAATTATAGAAAAAAAAGTGATTTCAAATTTCAAGTGTCGTTATTTTCTAAAAAAATGTCACTTTTGTAATTTTTCTGATTTCCCCCTAGCCAGAAGTACCTATATTCTTCAAAATAAAAAAGTTTCAGTCGAATTGGATAATAACTTTTGGAGATACAGGTCCCACCGATTTGGATGAATTTTTTGACGCCTCGACTTTAACGACTCTCCAGTGCCGTCAGCAATGATTAATTATAAAACAAAAAATATATTTCTATAATTTAAGACATCCTTAATACAATCCAAAAAGTCCCATTAAATTATATACAGTAGTTTTCCTTTAATTAATTCCTAAAGATCACCTATTTTTATGGACTCTAAGCGGAACCTCCCTTTAAGGTTACCTCATGTTGTAAGCTCTAGATTACCTCAGTTCTTTCAAATCCAGCGTATTATAATCTAATGCCAAAAGACTTCCCACGTCTGTTTCCACATCTTTTTCCACTATTGTGGACTTACGCGGATCCTTCTCCCGATTACTGTCCTCCAAAATCGACTTTACAATATCCATGCTGTCAACCGCTATGCGTTATGTGCTCGAATGATCTCCCGAAATGAACTTTTAAATAATTGTCACTTATTTCAATCAAGTCACCGCTAATTTCCGATCTTTACTACATTCTTTACTTCAAATATCAACAGTACAAACTAGTAAAGTCGGCTCTGTAAAATCTATTACTACTCCTCATTCAAGAGTGTGTCGCACCTCGGAACACGTGTATTCGAGGTTATGTTGACATAATATTCTTCGATGCATGCGATGTGGAGGCTCGCGTGACTCAAAGTTGAGTTAAGGATCCTCAAAGCAAGGACAAATATTGTTTCAGTGATTGTAAATAAACAACAAATAAGTTTTTGCTATTTGGATGTTGTCGCTCTAAGAGGTTATGTTGTGAAAATGTTTGTACTGGCGGAATTGAAAGACACAGTTAGGATACCACCATGGGACTTTAAACGAAAAATAAACGATGCCATTACCGACGAACTTAATAGAAAACTGGCCAACAAGGTGGTGTATTACGATTTTCCTCGTATTTGCTGATATAATTGCGTTAACAGGAATAGTTCAGATTATCGTTTCGTTGGTTCTTCAAGGTTTACCTCAACGTAGGTCTTTGCATTGCCCTCCACGACATCGTGAAAATCGAGGAGTCGTACATCTTTCCTGGCGACGGCGCTTCTCACACCAAAGTAATATTCCGGTTCATCGTCTTCCGCCCTTTCATGGAAGAGATTCTAATAGGAAAGATTCGCAGCTGCAGCGTCGATGGCGTTCATGGTAACAATCTTTGAATTATCCATTTATTGCCTGCATTATTGTACAATATGGATACCAATTGAATCTCTTCTGCAGTCACGTTGGGATTTTTCGAGGACATTGTAATTCCGCCTCACAAATTGCAACATCCGTCACGATTCGATCAAATGGAACAAGTTTGGGTGTGGGAGTACGATACGGGGGACGGCGAAAAGCACGATCTCTTTATGGACGCAGGTATTCTAAATAACGAAGCTCCCTCAGCTCGATTTAACGCTGGGAATAAAAGTATCGAAAACGTGTCGATAAGTATTATAATAATAGTTGGAAAACTTTAGGAGAAATTATACGATTCAGGGTAGTCAGTGAAACTTTCACAGAGGCTTTACCTACCGCTCCGAATGTGTCTGGAGAGGGAGTCGAGCAATCGGAAGCTAAAAACATATCCCCGTACACGTTAGGGGTAAGTATCCTCGAGTCAACCAAACGGAGCGAATTAATTCTACCCTCCCTTCGATTCTGCATTCCAGGCTGCCATAGACGAACCGGGCCTCGGGTTGCTCACGTGGTGGGAGAATTCGTAACGGTGAAGAAACAGTTCGGATCAATAAAATTTTATTTCACAGCACATCCCATCGTGTCATCACGTCTGAAAGTTATACCCGTGGGGTCGTGTCGCGCGCGACCCGATCTCAGATAGAATCCTGACTGTGCGGAGAGATATATTTATATTTAGTTTTCATTGGTAACAGAATTATTAATTATTATTTGTACAATATATACAAAAACGTTATGTGCTAAACATGTGGTAACACGCAGAAAACAATGTCAGTTCGGCAGAAGTCATGCTAAACGTTAGAAATAAGTCACGCTCGGTAGCACGGATCTCGAAACAATATAAAAAAAAGAAGGAAAAGAAAGACAAGAAGAACGAAGAAAAGACGTCGCGCCCGTTTCCGAACGACGGCCGTAGAACACTTCTCGCATTGAGCGCCGACGGAGCGCGGTGCGCGCGGATCCGTTTCGCATAACCGTCGAAGTCGTTAACAAGTATTAAATACATAAAATACGCCCTTCTATATTGCGATATACCGTTTACATTCAATGAAAAACCATTCCCGGGAACTTAGGTGTAAGCCTTAAATTTACGAAACATTAATTACAATGACAGCGGAATATACGTAGATAAAATATAGTCGAAAAACATTTCTAGACGATACATACATATGTGTCCTGTTTGTGTGTGTGTATGCGAAAGAGAGAGAGAGTGTATGTGTGTGCAATGATCGTCCGATTCATTTTTTTTTCTCCCTTTTCTTACCCCTTTTCTCGTCGTTCGTTTTTATTTCGGTAACAATTAATCGTCGAACAAACCACGTGCTCGTGGACGCCTCTTAAATAAAAATGTCTTCGGTTAAAGACCGCGAGTCGGAATGTTTCTCTGCGTTCGTTTTATTCTCGCGCTTCTCGGTAGCCGCTCTCTAGGTAGCTCGTTATTATAATGTACCGTTATTATTAATATTTCGTTTATCTTTCATTCAAAGCAGCGCGTCTAACGCGCCGTAGTCGCGGTGAAGCGGGATGAACAACGGGCCTGAAACGACACTCGGAGTAAAACAATACCGCGTGGTACGCATAATAAAAATTTTATCACAGTTCTAACTGTTATCTTCTTCCATTTTTTCTTTTTTTTTTTTGAATCTTTTCCATTTTTTCTCTCGTGAGCCTGCCGTGCCGCCACTCGAACATGTCTACGTTCCTTTAGCGAGGACCTACGAGTTAATTATACTTGTCTCTTCTCGTCATTTAAAATTCCCTACCATCGAAGCGACGCACGAATACTCCGTGCAAGATCGAGGTTTGGTCAAGAGGCGCGAATATTTCTCTCGTTCCCTTCGCCATCGTATCCTGTCCCTCGACGTAGAATATGAGGAAACGTAAAAAACAAGTCTAGCACGGGCAAAAGGGGTGCGATTCGTACGGGAGAGCTGTGGTGTATTAAAAACTTGCCTACGCGCTATTCGGTATCGCCGGTTGCACGTTTACAGGGGCTAGTGTTTCTTCCACCTCTTTTTTTCCTCTTTCTTTCTCCTGCCGCTTTGTTCTCTGCTTATCTTTACAGATCGTCGCGAGGAAGAAAGGGGGCAGTGCCTATTCGTTTCGCGTGCGGACGTGAATTGCTCCCCTCTCCTGCTTCTGCACGATGCGTCTTCACAACCGCCGTGGTGGCCGTTCTAATGTATTGCTTTACGTGAGCGAAACGCGTTTCTTTTTCCTTCCGTCGCTTCGTCGTTTCGCTTCTAGGGTATACAAATTTTTGTCTCGCGTAAACGTTGAAACGCGAAGGAATGTTCGGGACAGTGCTCTCGTGCGGTGTCTCCCTTATTCGATGATTAGGCAGCGCGGCAGATGTTCGCGCAGATAGTCGAACAGTTCCTGAGATGTTCCGGGACAGTTGGTGAGCTCTAGCTCGTGCAAGCGTCGGAGCTGTATCAAGCTGGACAATCCTGTGCTCGTGAGCAATGGGCAACCTGCGGAGTGAATAGGCTCTATTTAGATTTGTCGTACGACTCGTGGATACAGAGCGATTCTTCGAGTGTTTTTTTTATTTATTTTCTATTCTACTATCACTTACAAGTAGAGCTGTTCGGGTACTCGAATAAAGCGAGCCGGGTATCCGTAAAATTCGGACCGCCCGAAACATCCGGGTAGCTCGAATTTGTTTCGAGCGGCTTGAAAAATTCGGGTAGTCCGAATCGTTTCGGGCCGCCCGGAAAAACCGGATAGCCCGAATTGTTTCGGGCCGCTCGAAAGAAAGGGCTAGCTCGAATTGTTTCGGGTTGCTCGGAAAATCCGTACGCCTTGAATGTGGTTCGAGCAGTTCGACTATGTTGATATCTCGAAAACGTATCCATAGAAACAATTCGAGGTAGCCCTTTCTTTCGAGCGGCCCGAAACAATTCGGGCTATCCGGTTCTTCCGGGCGGCCCGAAACAATTCGACTACCCGAATTTTTCAAGCCGCTCGAAACAAATTCGAGCTACCCGGATTTTTCGGGCCGTCCGAATTTTACGGGTACCCGGCTCGGCTCGAAAACCGAGTCCCGGCTCGGTGCGAATTTCAAGCCGTCCGAATATTCAAGCACCCGAACAGCCCTGCTTACAAGGGAAGATCCCGAATCCGAAAATTAAAAAAATTCTGAAATTTGGTAAGTATGTAGGGGATTTCCTACTTATTACAACGCAATTTTTGTTTGCTGCCCAAATTAACACCTGGAAATTCGACTATTTTTCGATTTTGTGTTATAACTCGCGAACTGTAAGAGATAGAAAAAAAGTTTCAAGGCAAAAGTTACTTCTTTTAATTAGATCTATAATTTGCTAAACAAATTATTTTACAGTTCACGCGTTATAAGACAATAATCGGAAAATAACCGGATTTTCACGAGTTCAATTACAATTACACCCGCGTAGAGTGCATTTGGGCAGCAAACAAAAATTGCGTTGTAATCAGAAGGAAATTCCCTAGATATTCACAAAGTTTCAGAATTTGTTGAATTTCCGGGTTCGAGATCTTCCCTTGTTAGTTCACTGAGTCCCATTTTTCTGTTAATCAGCTTCATTGCCGTTAATATTCATCTAATAATCCCCGTGTCATAACCTAATATATATGAGAAGTAAAAGATTTGTTTACAATTTTCGAATAAGATTAAAAAGCAAATGAAGTAAGTTCAAAGTAATTTAATTGCTGAATAATAAAAAAAAACATTTACTATGGAAGCTTTCGACGCCCTTCGAACCATCCTGTATCTGTTTAACTGTTTACTATCAACCATTGGTACAGTGCAGGAGAAAGTAATTAGATAGGGAAACGAAAATATATATTAGGATTGAGAAATTTTTCCCTTCTCGATGTGTTCGACGATCGAGTAATGCCGAACAGCTTCCCCTTTCAAACGCCTCTGGCGTTTTCTTTCTTTAAAACTTCGATCCGTGCTACGATATATACATATAGGGCAGGCCTCGGGCGAACTCACCCGCCACAGAGAGTACTTGTAAGGATTTCATGCCGCACAAGTGCTGAAGACCGAAGTCTCGAAGTTGTGAGCACCATCTCAAGAACAATGCGTTCAGCGTTTCCATTTTCGAGATGTAGCCCACGCCTATGTCCGTGATGTGCACACACCTACGTAAAACAGAGAGAAATCTTTAAAGTTACCACGCCTACCATATCTATATCATTCCTTTCTGCGTCATACTTTAGCTTCGCCTCCACTGTGCTCTAAGTAACTATATATGTACAATTTATCTCCACAAAATAATCTCGCTTATTTCAGTGTCTATATCCGCTCTCCCGAGTGTCTACATATATTTCTAAATCACCCTGTAGCATCGCGAGCAGTGAATTGACCGCTTAAGCGGATTCGTGAGTCCGCCTCCTTAAGGCGTCTTGGCGCACCTCGAATAGGTGATTCAACTTATTGCGTAAGGCGCTCGATCCTAAATAGAATTGCCCGTTAACGCGTCCAGTATTTAGAGCATGAACGAAGCGATCGAACGTGGATCGTGTACGGATTTCCTGAACGACTAGGCCCACCCTGAGGGCCAAATGGACCCACCCTAAAGATCAAACTACACGTGTCGCTTACTATTATTTACAAGGGAACACCGCGAACCCGGACTCACCGATTGGAACGCAACTTTGAGGGTTTTTAGAGTGACTTAAAACAAGAACAACGGTGGGTTTCATTTGGGCCCTATCGCCTTTTAAGGGGGTGAAAACTAATCTCAAAAATCAAATTGGCACTTCCAGTTTTTCGCGTATGACTCTCGAAGTACAACAGACAGAAAAAAATGTTCCAAACAAAAGTTTAATGGTGCAATAAGCGCTACAAACTTGCATTAACAAAATTTTGAAAAGAGTTTAAAAAAAAATTCCTGAACGAAAAGAACTTTTTTCAAAATTTTGTTAATGCAAGTTTGAAGCGCTTATTGCACCATTAAACTTTTGTTTGAAACATTTTTTTCTGTCTGTTGTACTTTGGAAGTGCCAATTTGATTTTGAGGTTAGTTTTCATCCCCTTAAATAGCGATAGGGCCCAAATGAAACACACCGTCGTTCTTGTTTTAAGTCACTCTAAAAACCCACAATGTTGCGTTCCAATTGGTGAGTCCGGGTTCGCGGTGTTCCCTTGTTAGTATTACTTGCGGCAGAAGATAAAGATTTTAGATAGCGAGATCAGATTCTAATACAGGGTGAGTCACCTAACTCTTCCACCTTGACTTACTTACAAAATTAAATTACAGCGATCAATAATCTTTCGAATTGCGGCGGCAAACAGAAAAACTAATTATTACACTGTCTCGAATAAAATTTACATCTTTTATTCGAGCTCAATTTTTTATTTGAAATAATTTTTTGCCCATCTCTGCACTGTACGCTCCCCTTCAGTGGCGCACTCAGGATTTAAACTTGGAGGGAGGCAAGTTGAACGGAGAAAAATATTTTTAACAAAAATTCATTTAATGCAAATTCAATGAAATTCGTTAGGTGATTATAAAAATTTATTTAAATTGTAGCAGACCGCCGAACTGGAAAAATATTTATTTCCTCAGGGTTAGACGGTCCCTCACTCAAGTGCGTACCGCGGGTGACCGGTCCGTGGCCTAGGCAATAAACGTGATGATTGCCAGAGCCTCGGTTCGGTCGCGACAGCGTTGGCACCCTTCTTCAAGTATCGTGGGAAAAGGACTTTCCCTTAAAACGGTTTGGGTACTTTTCACCCACTCTCTGCTTTCCGGACGACCGTTGGGCGTCCACGGAAATCGGCAGAAGTCAACCAGCCGTCGAGCTGGACGCTTCGCTCATACGATCTTACGTAACAAATTCTGTGATTCTAATATTTTATTGTCTCATTGTAAATAAACATAGTCATTGTTATTGTTAATTGTGAGCAATAATATTCACCCTCACGGTCCACCACTACAAAAGAATAAAATTCAGTTTTCTTTTTCTTTTTATAAAGCCCTTTCTTTGGGGGCTGCCAGGGCCCTTTGCTCCCCCTCCCCCCTCCTCTGGGTGCGCCACTGTTCCCCTTGGTACCGTGCAACTTTTTTTTTTAAACACTTTTTCATATAACGAACAGTTTACCAGTAATTTAAGTTGGTAGAGTTAGGTGACTCACCCTGCATAAAATTGATAAAATTTTACTCTGAGGTGTGCCCAAATTGAAATTATCAGTATAAATGAACCCTGCATCCAAAAGGACCTCGTGTTTGTTGGATTTCTGTCACGCCTCTCGCTCACCTGTCCAACGTGAGCTCCTCTAAGTTTATCAATTCACAGGCAATGTATTCTAAGGCTGCGTCGGTGATCCTCGAGCACCAGCTCAGATCCAAGGAACGAAGTTCTGGCAGGTTTTCGGCTATCAACTCGACACCATTGTTCGTCACCTTGCTGCACCCCGACAACGACAGCACGGTCAAGTTCGGCAGCGCCTGGGCTGTAACACAGAGCAGCAGAAAATTGGGATTTATCTAAATGTTTAGTTGGAATACGGTGGGAAAAACTTTGGGGTTCATTGGCACGTCAAAGACGTTGGGTGTACAGCAGAGCCGCCGTTATGGGACTTGTTTAAACGTACACTAGGGAGACATAATTGCTTGGATAACGGGACCATTCTATGTAGTATATTCTATGAAATATAATGGAAAGACTAGTGGCAGAGAACGTAGTCATTCTTCAGTTTCTTCATACAGATTTATAGGTTCTGTGTTTTTGTAACTTTTAAAACGTATATGATTATAATACAGTTGATAGCGTGGTCCACCATTTTTTTATTTCCTTGAATTAATGTTAAGAGTATGTAGTTCTACAGGTCCGAGTGAAGATGTTATTATCAGCGATTGCAACTTCTGTGAAACTATTATCCTTGCTAATTTCATGGGCTCCTAACGTTTTCCAATCATTAGCAATTGAAAAGTTTTCGATAGAAGGGATATTTCGCGAGGAAACGCGTTGGTTGGATAATAGAATGTTCGATTAGTGGAACGTTGAGACAAAAGGGGATGGAATCTCGGACAGTGGAGTTGCTACTGACAGCAACGAGTCGCCGTCCTCACGTGCATACTCACAGAGGAGCATGAGTCGAAGGAATTGCAGCTAGGAAGCTAAATAAAGCTGTGTTCCTTAATTCTACATTTATAATGGCCGTGTGACACCTGAATTTGCAATTCGAAATATAAACGTAAATCTTCAGCTACATGCTCTTTTTGTTTTGATACCACCCTTTCGTTTTCAAATTTCAATATCGTAGGAGTGACTGTATAATATACCAAGCGATAGCGAGGTCTCCAATGCGCATGCGTGGAGTGACTAGATTCGAGGTTCAATATGATCTACTATCGAGGTACTGTTACTAACAACGGAAGATCCCGAACTCGGAAGTTTGAAAAATTCTGAAACTTTGTGAATATGTAGGAAATTTCCTCCTGATTACAACGCAATTTTTTTTTGCTGCCCAAATTCACTCTAAGGGGGTGTAATTGACCCCTGAACCTCCAGTTATTTTCCGATTTTGTGTTTAACTCGTGAACTGTAAAATATTTTTTTCACCAAATGATAGATCTGATTAAAAAAAATAACTTTTGTCTAGAAACTTTTTTTTAGTTCTTACAGTTCGTGAGTTATAATACAAAATCGGAAAAATAGCCGAATTTTCAGAGGTTAATTTCACCCCCCTCGAGTGAATTTGGACAGTAAAAAAAATGGTGTTGTAATCAGGAGGAAATCCCCTACATATTCACAAAGTCTCAGAATTTTTGGAATTTCCGGGATCTTCCTTTGTAAGTAGGCAATTGACAAAAGCGTTTTATGAGTTCATCTTCTATCACTTTACTCATACAATTTCCTTCTCTTGCAAACGTCACTATTGCTCGGCACACCTATACACAGGGTGTTCATATTATTATTTCATACCTAACTTCGTGTAACTTAAAACGTTACTGTAGCTCCTACCATTGAGTACTTCTTGACACTCACTTTCAAGGGCATCGGCAGATTTGTTTCCAGGGATGGGGGGGAGGGGGAACTTTGAGAAACAGTCAAGTTGACAAGCGACGATTGGTTGCTTGTTTGATTAAAAATTTAAAACCGAAATTTAAAAATATTCCCTTTTTTAGTATAAATTTAATAAAAATTAGATTTAAAAAACAAACGATTTTTTCTTAAGTCAGGGGGGTGCAACTGCCCCTCCCCTGCGGACGCCCATGCTTGCTTTCGTGCGACTTATAAAACCATACCGTAAACTGGGGTGACTTTGCCCGCCGGGGTGACATTGCCCACTTTTCGGAAAAACTTTACTTCATTTTATTGTGAAGTAATTAGAACATAAGGTGTTTTGTAATCGATAGCAATAATTTCTCCAAGGTCAAACGAAACAAACAATAGCGAATTCAATCGTATGGTAATGTTTCAGTGAAAGTAAAAAATTACACAAACAAAATTTTTTTCCAAGTGAATTTTGTGATCTCCGAACTTTCTGCCAATAGTAAGAAGAAACAAACATACATTTAACGACGACATTTCGGTTTTTTTTAAATAATTCTTTTTTCAAAAACATATGTTTTGATAATACTAGCCTTATGTATCCATTAGAATAAGAACGATCGCTCAATCATATATCAATAATGGGTTTTAGGCATGTTTTCACTGAAAAATTTTACGTGGGCAAAGACACCCCAACTGAGCGTGTAACTTTGCCCACCATGTTTTTGGCATTTTAAAAACGTACATTTAAGTACAGATTTTTTTAAAAGTATTTTTAAAAAAAATTTAATGCATTAGGAGTGCTAAAAAAATTATTTGAAGTTCAAAAATGGGCAAAGTCACCCCAGTTTACGGTATATCTTTTCATTGTAAAAGAGAAAAGGTCATATACGTTATTCAAAAGTTATTACACATTTAAGAAATTAATACGATCAATCAAGCTGCTCATAAAAAGTCTCTACTTTCACCATTTTTCCTTCCCCATTCTTTTCAAAATAAAAATACGGTAATAACGTGAACACCCTGTATGGGAAGATTTCTAGGGGCGAGTCTGACTCTGAGCCAGATCTTCAGAGTTCTCAGGGAGCACGAGTGACAGAGAGTCTGTCGGTACATCGTTGCGAGACATAGTGATAAGGCTTGATCCCTACTAATGATGTGCACTCCATGGTTGGTGAGCTCCCAGCAGGATTGGAGCCTCAGGATTCTCAGGGGGCTGCTCTGTTTGGCTTTGAAGTACTCGAAGGCGGCGTCGGTGACGTGGTAAGCTTGCAGCGAGAACTCGTAGAGGCTCGGGAGCAATTCGACGACGGCGCCGACGGCTTCGTTGGCCACGTTGATGCAGTCGGACAGAGAGAGCGATACTATTTTAGGTGACAGGCTGTTCCACAGGCCAGTTTCCGTTATCTCGTTGCAACCGGCTAATTCAAGCTCGAACAGCTCCTAGAAATAAAAAGGGGGATGTGAGAGGATAATTCGCGTTAGGGGAATGCCCGGGCACCACCTGCGAGGCATTCGACATCTTGTGCCGAGCGATACAATGCCTCTGAGCGTGTGGAATTATTCTATTATGTAGGTATATAGAACGTCACTAGCAGAGTTGAAGGGACTGTGGAAGGTGGGAGAAGGGGAAGGGCTTCAAAGCTTCCCTCAAGCTATCCCAAAGCTATAGTCCAGTCCCTTCAGCTCTGCTCGTGACACCTACGTGAAACTTGTTGATATGAAACTTACAATTATTGGTGGACTGAAAAAATATTGGTCGTCCGGAGAAAAAAGGGGCCCACTCACAACTAAGCTGTTGCTTTTGAAAGTGGGATAGGATAAGGCATACAGATGTGGACCCCTATACAATTAGTGTTCCTTGTCGAGAATTCTTTCTCGAGAATTTCTCGAGAAATTTTATTATTTCTTATTTCTCATTTCTCGAGAAATTACAGTGTTTCTCGAGAATCTTCAGTGTAGGAATATTATTATTATAAATCCCATTTGTTTTCAGAAATGAATTTTCAGTTAGTTCAAATTGTGTGTTAATTGCGAACATATAAACACATCTGCAATCTGTAATAAATGTTAGCAATACATACGAAGAATTGCGCGATTGTTTATAAACTTTTCTCTTCGCATCGCCGATGCTCTATATACAACTACCTCTACTACTCGGCTTCACCCGAAATTTAGATTCTGATTTTATAAAAAAAATTTTTTTTTTTAGTATTTTTTGTGAAAATGGTCACATTCATCTGCATTTCGTGATCCTAGAGTTTATCGTTCGAAAGTTTTTAGGCGATAGACAAACACACAAACGTGTAGAAGCTTTCTCTTTTATATATTAAGATTAAACCAACATCCACTTAAAAGGAAAGAAATCTTTCTACAGCCGCAGATTTTGTCACAAAAAAATGAAGTAGATTGACTGACGCGACTTTAGACGCATTGTGCTGTTTAAAAAACTATTTTAAAACAAAAAAAGTAATGTTTCGCCTTGCTCACATTTTATATTAAATAAATAAATTGATCAATTATATTTAATATCTGTTTTTTCATTTACACAAGTTTTGTCTAAGTTGGACACGAATAAAAATTTAGATAATTATTATCAACCTTATTCCAAAAATATAAATTTTGCAATATTTTTTCAATTTCTTGAGAATTCTCGAGAATTCTCGAGAAATATAATTTGATTTCTCATTTCTCGAGATGCGAAAAATATCGAGAAATCAGGAACACTATATACAATGATTGACCCTCTTCCCCAAAATGTAGAAAATATTATTATATAATAAAATATATCTATATTTCGGTGGCCCAGATATTTTTGTTCCGAATACAATTATATTTTATTATATAAAAAAACATTATATTATTTCCTACTTTTTGGGGAAGAGGGTCAATCATTTTATAGGGGCCAACATCTGTATGCGTTACCCTAAGTCCATTATTTGGAAAAAATGAGTTAATGGTAATTGTACTAGTCAGATAAAGATATCCTCTTTTTATATTTAAAATCACACAGTCAATGGTATACAATATCCTCATAAATTAAGCCAAACACGTTGTACTGTAAAATGTTATCGCAGGAATGTTTTTTTTGAAAGTGGTATACGTCCATTTTTTGGAAAAAATACTTCATTATGCTAAGTATAAAGGAAAAATATGAAGAAGATTGAAATATGAATAAATTTGTTATTATTAGTTACCTTAACAAAGAAATATACTTTTCATACTAGTTCAGTTATAAATTCATTATAATATAACTGAAATTATTTCTTAATAAACTCGACTATTCGTTTACTTGTAATTAATGAAGACACGTGTGTCTTCGTTTTAATTATTATTTTTTACATTAAAAAATACATATCACAAATGCCAACTTCAATTCAAAAACAAATTTAAAATTGCTATTGGTTATACTTTTCATAATATGTTATTATTGAAAGTGGTATAAGTTCATTTGTACCTAAAAAATTGTTTATTTTTTTTAAACATTTTTATTGATTATTATTCCATAATAAAGTTTAACAAGTTTATAATTTTAGAAACATTACCCGCATTGATTAACGAATGCGAATATTTTTAAGTCGATTCAAACGCAAGCCCTTAAATATCTCAATGTATGAAACTGTAAACTTGACTAATGTGAACGAGGCTTTAAGGGGGCAAGCTGACACCCTGGCCAGTCCAAGACTGGCTTACAATATTAATTTTAACTATATTACAATTTTAAACTTGCTCTAAATGGATATTGGTTCATTTTCGAATTACGTGGTTCTAACGAAACCGACTCACCTGCAAGTGATCTAAGAGGGTTTCGAGGACCAGGTCGGTGACTGCGCAGCATTTCAACGACAAGGAGTGGACGCTCCGTTGGGACTGAGGAAATCTATGGATCAGTTCTCGAATGTCCTCGTCCACAGCGCCGAGGAGCACCAACGAATGGAATCCTCTTCTAACCAGGGAGTCGTAGAGGCGGATACGCGAGCTGGGTGGCATGATGCGAAACTCACGACACCTGATCACCGGCACCAAACCAGCCCAAAGTCGAGGACGCGCGTACAGTATGTCTCTCCATCTTGTGCACACCTGCCAGCCATTATTTAAAAAATTATTTCAATATTTATTGCACTTCGAAGTCAACCCTTTGCGAGAAATTTTTGTTTCAAACTATTTCACTATTCCTAAGCCTACCCTTTGCGAGAAATTTTTGTTTCAAACTATTTCACTATTCCTAAGTGTAAAATACCCTTTGCGAGAAATTTTTGTTCCAAACAATTTTTGTACTACAAAGTTAACCCTCCGCAAATAATTCGTGTTCCCTTCTATTCCTTCACTCCACATCTAGATACAGAAAAGGATTTATAAAACTCTTTGCATCAGAAAAATTCGAAGGATCAAATACCTCGAAACTTTCAACAGCTTGCGCAAATTAAAAATTGCGCGAAACTATCATTTCACCGAATACTCGGTTCACTCTTCTTCGTTCCCCAGAAACTCGATCTTCTAATAATTCTGAGCGTAGCACACAGACGAGAATAGGACGCTTCCTCTAAGTCAAACTTAATTGTTTACGTACGACTATCGTCTGTTTGTCTTAACCACTCCATTGTACCCTGGCAAACACGATGAAAACTTATTTCGAAGTATCTCGCTGCAGGCTTATACTCCTCAACGCGAAACACCGTTTCAATTCGGTTAGTCATTTCCGAGCGATCGCTGCTGCTAAGAAACTTTTGCTTGACTCTCCCCCGGAACAAGCATTCAAGCAGCCCCGAGCAATACTGTCCACGTTTCGAAAATTGTGAACGCGAAAGCATGCCAGAGCCACGCAGCAGGAGAAAGTGCCTCGGCGCGTTTCCACGCCGACGCCAGTCGAGGTGTTAACACGTTATCGTGGATCGAAGAGACGCAATAAACGAGGATAATCCTCGATTACTGTCAGTCAACAGTACCCGTCTTCATCGCGAGCGAGACACTTGCTCGAGGAACTCCATCTCCGAGCTGAACAGAAGATCTTTCAACGTTATTACCCAGGGGAACGTAAGCCCTGACAAACGATTACAAATCACGCGGAATCACAACAAACCGCGCGCAGCGAGAGCCATCAAACGGAGCCTTAAAACAAACGTTAGCCGGCGACCAGGCGTCGCGCAACCAACCCTCTCTCCTCCATCAACTCTGATTTATTTCGGCAAGGAGAGCCATCCGGACTCCACGTTCGTTTTCCAACGAGACGTCGATTGCGCAACACGAAACACCTCGCGACTTTAGCACGGTCCTTCCGCGTCTGCCTCATCTCGAGTCACGCGAAAGTAATTAGAGCTAAGAATAGTGAAAGCCGAGGAACGAGCGATCTTCGGTCTGTAAAGATTCGTAAGATTCATCTCTGATTAAAAAAAGCGCAAAGTGATTTCTGCGCTTCGAGTTGATTTGTCGAAGGTGTTCCCACGTGACTCTCGGGAGAAAGATGTAACGCAAGTCTTCGATTCCTCTTTATATATCTTTGGCAGTGGCGGATTTAAGAAAACAAAAATTCAGGTGGTAAACGTTCCGAGGGGCCCATTTTTTTTCGGGAATGTGAAGAGTTAGTTTACTAAAATGGGGAAAGTGTACAGGAAAGTATGGAAAAAAATATTGTGCTGGATAAAATTATAATTTCTTTTTGAAGGCGGGGTCCTAGGGGGCTTCTGAGCAGGGGCCTATTTTTCGGGAAAATAAAGCGGTAGTTTACTAATGATATAAGTATAAATTTATAAAAATATAAGTTTAAAAAAAATATACTTTGGATAAAATCATAGTATTTTTTAAGGATGGGGCCGGAGGGTCTTTCTGTTAAATCCGCCACTGGTATCATGGGCGTCCGCAGGGGGGCGGGCAAAAGGGGCAGTTGCCACCCCCCCCCCCCGGATTTTGAGAAAAAATCACTAATTTTTCAGAACTGATCTTTATTAAGTTTTATACTAAAAAAGGGAATATTTTGAAATTACGGTTTTAAAGTTTTCATTAAATTGGCACTATAAAATGGGTTAAAAAAGCAAGAGGGGTAAATTTTTATTATCATCATCCCAAAGTTGCCCCCTCCCTCTGGAAAAAAGTCTCCGGACGCCCCTGACTGATATTTTGATCAATTTATAAAAATCCCTCGACCAGTTTAATCAGAAACTTTTAATCTGCAGGTGCACACCAAGCAATAGTGAAACTTTTGACTTCTACTCACAATCAGAGTAAAGAAGCTGGTCCTACGAGTAAACTTGAATTTCCTCTAAATCTAGATATTTCGTATTCTACTTAACGGGGCGCCAGTTATTGCAAATCGCACCATAGGCCGTTCCCAAACGCCGAATACCTACAAAACTTTTCCTCCTTCCCCCCTTCAGTTTTACCCCTGAGAATTATATACACACAGACACAACATTGTTCTTTCCTAACATTTTAAGATCCATCGGTCGTGTCGTGCCTCACAGAGCTACAGTGACCCCAGTCCTACTTGACTGTATTGCAAAGCAACATTCTCGAGGGTGCAAGCCACCAAATGTGTCTCATTTGCCACTCGTTGCAGGGCTGCACTTGTTCCTTCGCGTCTCTATAGCACACGTCAGAACCGTTGCCCTGACAAAGGCCAATTATAGCTTCAACCGCGCATAGACAAAAAAGTTCCCGCGGAGTGTCTAAAGATCTAAAGAACGTGGGCTGCCTGGAACCTAGAGCCCTGCAACGCCACTGTCCAAACAGCACACTGATTACGCTCCTGGGCTGTTGACACGTCTGCAAGGGACTCGAGGGCTCCGCTACGTCAGGCATGGCGAACCTATCGCACACGTGCCAGAGCTGGTACGTAGGAAAATTTCGGTGTCACGTAATACCTATATATTGATCTAAAATAATTATTATATCGTTAGATAAATAATATACTAATATATTTTTGGCGAGCTTCTACTATACGACAATCTGTACATCAAGCTACTAGTTAATTCTCATGAAATTCAATATGTTAATTTTGAAACTTGTTAAAATTCTGCAATGATTAATTTTCTATTCATTTTTTCCCCCATTAAAAGCTGCCCTGCACGTACGAAAATTTCGGTGGCACGTAATACCTATATATTAATCTAAAATAATTATTATATCGTTAGATAAATAATATACAAAAATATTTTTGGCGAGCTTCTACTATACGACAATCTGTATATCAAGTTACCAGTTAATTCTCACGAAATTCTATATGTTAATTTTCAAACTTGTCTCGATAAAATTCTGTAATGATTAATTTTCTATTAATTTCTTCCACCTTTAAAAACTACCCGGCACGTACGAAAATTTCGGTAGCACGTAATACCTATATATTAATCTAAAATAACTATTATATCGTTAGCTAAATAATATACTAAAATATTTTTGGCAAGCTTCTACTATACCACAATCTGTATATCAAGCTACCAGTTAATTCTCACGAAATTCCATACGTTAATTTTCAAACTTGTCTCGATAAAATTCTGCAATGATTAATTTTCTATTAATTTCTTCCCCCATTAAAAACTACCCGGCACGTCGATGATTCGATAGATATTATTTATAAATGTTTGGCGCGCGCAGATAAAAAGGTTCGCCACCTGTGCGTTACGTCACCCCTCCCCTCGCGCCCTCACTGCATTAAACAACCCGGCGCCTCCGCGAGGCACCCGTACACGACCGACAATCCTACGAGCGGGCACCTGCGCCAGGATCCTCCTCTCGATCGCGTTGAAGTAGAGGAAGAATTTCCCGAGGAAGTGGTCGTCCTGCATCAGCTGGTCCCAGGTGGCGGGCACCACGTAGCCGCCCGGCGCGTACCGCAGTCGGCTCCTCATCATCCTGTCGCAGCCCCGCGTGCCCACGCGTTTCTTATTGACCGACGGCATGCCGCCCACCGACGCGGCCACGCTCCTGCTCGGCTTTTCCGGGGTCGCGTTCGCATTGTGCGCGGTCTGCAGCTTCGAGTAGGGCACCTCGCCGCTTCCGCATAACGCGTTCGTGACGCGCTCCATGACGCTGGCCTTTCCCACACCTGAAACACACCGCCGCATTCGCCCCGATAACCCTCCGATCTGTCAGCCGCCGACTCCCCGCGGACGATCGATGTTATGTATTGGGTCGCCAGCGCGGGGTCCCCGCCCCCGCTTCGAGCGAACCGGCCGTCGTTCCGCGCGATTCATCTGGCCGGTTGCAGCCCCAAGGGGCCCCCCGCGATCCTGCGTCCCGCTGGACTCGCGTCCTTTTCGGGAACGGTAGCTCTCTCACTTCGGTGATGAAGGAGACGCCGACGGGGGGAGTGGGCCGGTTGTGTTGATAAATAAGGAAGGTTTACGCGAATACACAGGGGATGAAGCGTGTGGTAAGGGGGAGGTCGATTTTTGGGAACGGTTGAAGTCTGTTTTTTCTGTTCACTTGTTGCGGGTCTCGTTGAAAAGCTTGAGTACTGCATGGCGGTTTATTGGGCGTGTGGCGGAATTGAGAGCATCAGGGGTTGTTTTTGGAAATTCAATTTTAATTGGAAGTTATGTAAGGGACACTGGGGAGTGGGTAGCTATGGTGTGTATACACGTTATCAGGGATTTCTGTTGCTCGGTAGTAATAGCTGGACGAGGCGTCTAAATATACAGGGTGTAAATATAGGTGTACCGAGCAATAATGAGGTCTATAATGTTTATACCCAAATAGAGGATGGAAAAGTGGACGGCAGTCAAAGAGCTTCCTCGGACAACTTTGCTGCCCACCTCCTTCCCTTAACTCCTGCAAACCTCACCATTGCTTGGTAGACCTATACAAACATGAGGTATTTGTAGAATTCATTGAATGCAACGAAAAGATCATAATGAACTGTAGAAGAAACTAACTCTATTGATAAACTTTATGGGTAAGACTTTCGCTGTAAATATTGGAGCACTTTCTCCCCTACTTACGGAAATGAAAAAACAGTTACTAATAAAAAAAATCGACTGAGAAATTGAAAAGCTGGATACTTCCACATCGCTCCTGTTTATTTCCACGAGCAATTTCAAATAAATTAGGAGAAGTAATTGGATTAATTATAGGTATCAATTTTAATTTTAATAATTTTATCTTTTACTAATATTTACTGCAGAAAATCAAGAAAATTTTAACCACCAAATCAAATTATATTTTGATCACTAACATCACAATTTATTTTATTAACTTGATCAGGGTTAAATATATTGAATACCTCTATAAAGAATTAAGACAAATTTTTACAGTTTTATATTACCACTTTGTCCCAAAATTTTAATTTACCTTGCAAATTAAAAAACACTTACTAATCGAAACTTTCGCAAAGTGAGGCGCTGAATTCCTATAATCTACATGTGTCTACCGTGGTTCCCCTGTTTCTTTCGATGAACTCTACGAATGCCCAACGTTCGTGCCTACAATTCATTGACACCGTGTAGGAAGAAGGATTTCTCGAGCGGCCGCGCGTGCTGGCGAGCGTTGCCTTAAAGGCGTTTCTGCAAAGGTAAACTCGGCAAAGATGCGGCAGTTAGTCTCGTTTTATTTCCGAGCGGTACGTCCTATTTGGCTCCGGGTACGTCTCTATTTTCCGTCCGTCTCCCTTTATCGCGTCGCGGACATTTTTCTCTTAATTTTTTTCTTGATTGCGAACGAATGGAGGTACAGATCGACTTGGAAAAAATTACAGGATGTGTAAAACATGTGCCATTTCGGCGTAAACCTCAGATATGGTACGTAAAAATTCTAGATTTTCATAAAAAAATTAAGTATCAACCACTATATCAGAGGTTTGGGTCGAAAAAATCCGGGGACTTTTTAATTTTTTTATGAAAATCTCGAATTTTGACGGACCATATCAGAGGTTTGGGAAGAAATGGCACATGTTTTACACATCCTGTAATTTTTTCCAAGTCGATCTGAATCTCCATTCGTTCGCAATCAGGAAAGAAATGAAGAGAATAAAATATTCGAGAAAAAGGCGTTTAAAGTTTCTGGGCAAGCTTGACGTTTTTAGCTGCCAAATCTACAATTTTGCGAATTTTACAATAAACCAAGCGGCATTTTATTCAGAAAAGATAATACTTTCGGAAAAGGCAATAACAAAAATCGATTTTTCGACTGCCTAGTCCCCTTAAACGCGATCAATTCCGAACGAAGCACGTACAGGCTGTCCCAAGCGAGGTGCCACAAACCATTAACGCTTATTTACCCACGTGCACTTCAAGACCGGCTATGCTCCTCTAAACGATGAAACAAAATCCCAGCGCGTCCCGAAATATCGTCAGAATTTTCAAAATCTTTGGCGAGATAAGAATAGTTTTCTATGATACATTCATAACATATGTTCTATGTACGATCTCCGCCCACATCGTGGCAGATTTCGTCTGCTTTGCCGTGTCGCAACACCTACTCCTTCGAAAGTACTTCGTTTCGTTTATATCTCTGGTGGATGTACATCCTTTTTCATACGTTTCACTATTGGGAAACGTAGTGGAGGCGTGGCTTAGATTTCAGCGCTGTGGTGGTAAGTTGGTAAACTATTGAAAGTAGGTCCGGGTCCCACCAAATATACCGAATAAGTATTTATTAATTGAATAAGTAAAAATTTAGTGTTCAGAAAAATTTAAAAACACTCGTTTCTCACAAAATGTTTATTTAAACACTGATAATTATATGGACTTCGACGGATTTCGATCTACTCTCAGTAGTTCAATTTTCTGTCACTAGTTGGCGTATCAAAATTCTTGGTTTCCCAATATAAGGTTAGGGGAGTTCCCCAAGTGCCGGACGGTTAAGGTTTGCCTCAAGTAAGAAGAAAGAAATAATATTAAATGAATTTCCTTAGCTGTGCACACGCGATTGGAACGTGTCGAAAGTTAATTGTTGTTTTTTATATCCCCTCTACGGTTTATGCGAAATAACGGCTCGGTAGCGTTTCAAATACCACAGATATAGCTAACTAGCTTTACTACTCGGCTTCGCCCGAAATTTAGATTCTGATTTTATAAAAAAAGAATTTTTTATTTATTTATTTTATCTTTGTGAAGATAGTCACATTTATCTGTATTAGCTAGGCGACGGACAAACACACAAATATTTTCTGCTTTATATATTAAGATGCCCGGCATTAGGTTTTAAGGGGTCAGTCCACTGTGACGGTTTGAAAAATGAAGCTATTTTTAAAGATTTTTTACTTCGTACATACAACATATAATGCAATAAATCTTTTTTGTGTTTATTAAGCTACTCTTATGTTACACAAAAGAAAGTTAAAAGAATTTTTTTAATTTGGTTTAAAACTTTAAACGCAATTATCTCAAAACAACATTTTTTTAACTAGTGCAGGTAATTGCAAAAAAAAACTATTTGACCAATTTGTCTATAATTTTTACTCGTTATTCAGCACATCAGTGACTATGGCCGGGACCACGGAAACCTTTTTCGATTAACCATCTCATACTTTTTACAAAGCAAAATGATTGAAAAATTCACCGTATTTCGACACTTAAACTTCAAACCTCCGCCATTTTGTTAATTCTTTATCAGTAAAAATAATCCTGGTTCCGGCGATAACCACATTCATAATGATTACAACACACTTTGAATTTTTTGTTTCAAATGCGTCGTTCTTCCGGAATCACCTGCACCTACATCGTATTTTCAAGGCGCTCACATCAGTGTGATGTATATTTAAAAAAAAACTGTTAAAAATTTAAACCAATTTTTTTTATACTGTCAACAAGTGTATTAATAAGTAGACAAAACATTGTTTACATTGGACATTCCGTTTAAAAAATAAATCCTAAAAAATGACAATTTTTCACGACTTCACAGTGGACTGACCCCTTAAGGATGTATTGGACCTATTTTCAAAATAGTGCCAAGTTGATGAAAATTTGTGAGATTGTTCTTTTTAATCTTTCTGATGTGCTCAAAAAATTTTAAACGAATTCACTAAACGGTTACTGAGTTATAACGATTTTAATTTCCACTGATTTTACATGTACTCTTATGGAAAGAGACGATATTTACGGACAAACCATCTGAAAAAATGTTGAAGAAATAGTGCCAATGTTTTCAATTTTTTTGTGCATGCAGTATATGGGTAGATGAAAATATCTGCCGAGTTTCAATTGTTTTCACTGCACCGTTTTAAAGGAATAAATTATAACTTGAGAAAATTGTGAATTCTGGGCATTTTCACTGCCAAAAGTTTAGCAAATAATGCTTGAGAAAGCATTTGTAAAGTGAGAAATACATTCCTAGGATTAAAAATAAGACTCCAACTGTCGCTCGAATTCCTTACATCTTGATTTACTATGCGTAGGGAATTAAGGGCGTAAGGGAACTCCCGCTACTAAGAGCTTTCTTTCTTCATTCAAACGAGCATAAGTTCTCGGTCGTCCCGTCTATTTTACGCGCCCTGTATAATCGCCTTGGTGCTGCTCCAAAACGAGCACCTACGTTTACCGCGGTTTAAATTACAATAGATTCTGCTCCAGAGGAGGCAGCTAATTTTACGAACCGCCTGGACTCTTTAAATTCACCCTCTGTATCGACCACCCCCGATAAAATGTAAATATCCTGCCATAAAAGCTGGAATTGAGCAGTTACACTTTGCGAAACTCGTATCTACGTGTTACCAAGTAAGTAATAAATTAAAGAGTACGTGTATTTTGAATATAGAATTATAGAAACGGAGGGGCAAAATATCCGGGAAAGCTTTTGAATATTAATATATTAAAAATTTTAAAAACTTCCGGCAGAGAAAGAACGGTTTATTAACTGAAAAAGTAAGTTACGAAAACTTTAAAAATGATGAAGTAACTTATTAAATCATATTATTTATATCTCTGTTATAGGTATTATAGTATTATAGGTAATATATATTCAGTTTTCTGATCTCATAAAGTGACGAATTTCCACGATTGAAACTCACCTATTTTATAATCTCTATTTCGGATTCTTATAATATTAAAAAATGCATCGGGGACTTCTGTGAAACGTTAAAAAACAATTAAGAAGCTACATACGAGTAGTCTTGGTTTACTGTATCTTCTTAATTTTTCCTTCACCCCTCCATTTTGCGTCGGGGGTTAAAAATAAGAAATATCATGAGAGTGTCAAGAATAATCACCGAGGTTCTGTTAAAAAAATTCCCAGCAAATCAATCAGTTTCACAAAGTAACGTCGCTTCAATCAAAGTTGAAATCGAGATTGAACTGCACAAAAGCCATAGGACCCGTGATTCCTAAAGAAATATAGTACCGAGTTCTGACGCCACACAATTCCGATATCCTCTATTTTAATTCCCCATGTCAATCGACTAATGAGCGTGTCGGAGCGCAAAGGGTTAAGGGACACGTTATCGATTCGAGGTTTAATCGCGACGGTGTACAACGCACGGTGCGCATTTCGTCGGCAGCGGAGCCTCGGGCGCTATCGGGTTGCCGCCGTAGGGGCAGAGAATCGTCGCGGCCACCGTAATCAGCGTGACGACACGGGGCGAATGATTAATTATCCACGAGAGGAGCGGTCCGCGATTTTATCAGCCCTGTTACAAGCCGGCGTCAATCCAGCCTCTCCGATCGCCCATTCGACGGGTCCGAAATAAATCTACCGAGCCCTCCGGCGTAACTCCCTCCACGAGCGATCCACCCCTTTGTTTCTTTGTCCCTCGATTTTCGTTTCCCTTTATCCCCGCGAATCTCCGCTGACCGAAAACAACCGCGCTCCCATTCACCCGGCCGCGACGGGACGGCTTCGCGGCAAACGTCGATTCGCCGATATTTCCGCTTGTAAATCGCTGACGTGGTTCCGCAAATTGATACGGCTCCATTGTCAGCGCAATTGCCGGCGGCAGCTCGTAACTATAACGATCCCAAGGCGCGATTACTCCGGCAGGATAATTGAACGGGATTCCTCGACTGCTGGGTCGCATAGATTTTCGCGAAGCTGCGACGCGGCTGATTAAATTCGTTTCGCTATTCCTTTCGCAGGTACGCCGGGAGCGAGCGAAGGCGAACGGCGGTGGGAGCGTGGGCAGTTGGTATCGTTTCCAGGAAAGCTTTCGACGGGGATGGAACAGGAGGGAAGGAAGGCAGAGTGGCCTGTGACACTTTGATACGTTTCGCTTCCGCGTATCCACGTGGGGGCGAACGCTATCGATTCCATTGCAGTTCGGATTGCGACTAGAGGCAGCCGGAGGCCGCTCAACCGGGGGCACCGATGATGAGATTCCGAGAGGGATGCAGCGAGCTGTCGCATAATGCGGGCACGTAAGAAACGGCGCGCGGAAGGAGCAGCGTGCCGCGGCACCGCAGAAATCAATTCGTCACCGCGATTACGTAACGGGGAAATTTCGGGGCTCCCCTCCAAGCCTCTGTAGACGGAAGGTGTTTTTTGTCTTTTCTTTCTTTTTGTAATTTCTGACATGGGGGACGTTTGGGATCGATGAAGGAGCCGGGGAAACTTAGGGAGCCGCGTATGCCCCGGGAACTGTTCGCGCAACGTGCTCTCGGGCACGATCAACGGCCTTCCGATTTCCGAGGGGATGGGAAAGAGGGCGAGGGAAAAGAACAACGGAATTATTAGGGAGATTTGGGTTAGGCCTGTGTCAGGGACGTATTAAGCTTGAATTAGCCATGAGGTAGATTGAATTAAAGGAAGTTCGGCTCGCGTCAGGCCAGGGTCAGGTTCTACTTAACATTGGGTAAATGAATTCTCTGTTAGGTGCGGGCCACGTTCAGCTGGGTCGGCGTCGAAGCTAGGTCCGGGTGAAGTTAGGTATACGACGAGGAGTCAGGTTGGGTGAGGTGAATGGTAGGTACAAGGCCGAGCGCGTACTAGCCAGGCATGGGTTGGATTATCGTGATTATTGATTGAAGCTTTATCATCGCCGGGGAATATTTACATGCACACTTAAACCTACTGCGGGCCGATTTTTTTGTGGGTGGGGGGGGTGGGTTTCTAATACGAGGGGAGCTGATCTACAGAACCCGAGTAAAATATCTGACCAACCATGATGCTTGGACGCTTTCAACCCCAGACCGTTGATTCTCTTGGTCAACTCGGCGCTGGCTCTTTCGACGACCCCCTGCGCTGATATAGAAGACATCTCTTCACGAGTCAGGGGCGCAGGTTCTCGTCGCTCTCCCCGCGGCTCGGTAGTCAAGACGTGCACGGGCTCGTGGGGCCGTGATTAAGCCGCATCATACTCGATCGGCAAAACGCGGGCACAGACGCTAGGTATCACGCGCCCCTTTCCCTCCTTCCTCTCTTTCGTTTCCTCCTCTTCCGTTTACGGCATCGATCCGCTTCCACGGCGAAAATCACGCTTGCCCCCCGCTGCCCCGGCACGGTTAATTAGGATCGGCCGGAAACTATTCCGAGCGCGTGGCGGCCGATCGGTAGCCGCTCCACCGTATCGGCGTGCTCTTCTAAATTTATCGCGGCAACGCGTGCACCGTCGGGACGCGGCGAACAATGAACACCACCGCAGCCCTCCGGGGCCACTCTCTAGCGCGCGAATCGATCACGGGACGTTTCGCTGGAAACATCTATTTTCATCGGCAGCGTGGCTCGCGGGCGATTAAATGTCGGGGCACACTGGGGATCAGAGGGGTTTGGGGTGGCGGTGGTGACGGTGGCGGTGGTGGGGGGGGTTGGAAGGGGGGGCGAGGAACGAAAGCCACGAGGAAGCGGAGCGATGAGAAGACTCGGGACGCGGCTGACAGAGCCGATTCGGGGATCGGTATCCCACTCCGGTGAGCCGCGATTAAGCGCGGTCACCCGGCTCCTCTCGCCGCGAGTCCGGCTTTTCTTTTTTTTTTTTTTTTATGTAATAGAAACTTGGCCGCCGCCTCACTGCGATGTGCACGAGCGATGGTATGCCTCTCGGGGAACGGTCCGCGAATCGATAAGCATCATCGTCGAGTAGGATTGAAATCGCTCGGCGAGTCGCTCATACGTTTATGCGGGGATTCCCTACCCCGTTCTGAAGTATCTGCACGCGTCCCGTAGTTTCACGCGCGGACCACAGCAGCCCAGTCCTTTTACCGCGGCGCCTCTGTTTATGTGTCAGTCATGGCACCGAGAGCGGAAAACAAAGCTAGAAGGTGGAGCTGCTGCAACGGGCACGGCACATGGGGGTGGTTTGCGCGAGACTGAATCGATAGTCGCGCTGAACTTGTCCGGCTGCTCCCCCCCCCCCCATCCCACCCCACCCCCCGCCCCCCACTCGACGCACGCGGCCGTGTGCCGAGTTTCCAGGCGCTAGCGATCTCCCCTACGCCTGCCGAACGGTGAACCGTCGTACACGTCCCGACGCCGCGTGATATGCAACCAGCGAGACCGAGGGGCGCCGTGGGCGCCGCGCGACGCCGGACGCGCCGGCACGGCGAGCGGGATTCGAAACGGGGCGAATTCTCTATTGACATTCAAGCGGAATTTTCTAGAGATAATTGATGGGAGATGTTTGCAATTTCACAGGCGAATGGTTCACTTCAGATTCGTGTTTCAAATGGATCAATGCTTTATTTTGTTTTAACTGTTTGTAACATCATTGTGCACAGAGTAGAAGTTTTTTAGACACCTGAAATCTGTATTTCGGTAATTGGACTTTGAATGAAATTTGCCCAGCTCTGCACCCGATACACATGTCGATACCTATTTAATAATTTAATAGAAGAAACTGACAACACGGAGCTTAATGAGAAATTGTATATTGTTTTTCAGTTTTAACATTTATACATCTTTCGTTTGATGTAATATCTTCATCCATCTTTGTGATATAAAAAAAAATCTTACTTATGCTATCTTGAGACCAGCAATGGAATTCTCCAGGAGCTAGATGGGAGAGAGAGTGTCGGTTAATCGGAGGTTTTGTACGCAGGTAGGCGACCGTGCGAATGACAAGTGTGCTTGTTGGAGTTTACCTTGAGGTTCCAAACTACGAGCTGACCGTCTAAACCGCTCGTGCTAAATTCGGTATCGGATACTTTGCGCACGCAAGTGATTGTATTTTGATGTATACTGTCCAAGGCATTGTCGTTCGTATCTGTCCTCGCTTGGCGGTCTAAGGACTGGAATTTATGCATGGCGGACAATCTCGCTGCTTCTTTCTTCTGTGTGTTGTCTAACTTTGACACGAAATACAACTGGCCATTGTCGTCTATGGAATATAACATTGGCATACAACTGTGACCCTAGAAGAACAAAATTACGTTTACTAATTGACGAATCGCTCTATTTACAAGTTGCAAGACACGGCTTCACCGCTTCGCAATAGGGCTGGGACTATTTGTCGAATTTTTCGGTATTCGAATCTTCGAATACTTCAGTTGCTCAATTATTTGGCGAATATAAGTCGAATATCCAAGTATTCGAATACTATTCGAATATTTAAGTATTCGAATACTGATGTATTCGAATACTATTCGAATATTTCAATATTCAAATGCCATTCGAGTATTTAAGTATTCGAATACTGATGTATTCGAATACTATTCGAATATTTAAGTATTCGAATATTTCAATATTCAAATGCCATTCGAATATTTAAGTATTCGAATACTGATGTATTCGAATACTATTCGAATATTTAAGTATTCGAATACTGATGTATTCGAATAGTATGGTGTGAATTATAAATAAAATTTTCTTTAGGTTCATTTGTCAGAGTGAAATCTTGTAAGCTAATTTTGACCCACTTCACACCATATTATTCGAATACATCAGTATTCGAATACACCAGTATTCGAATAATAACATTCGAAAACTCAAATATTCGAATAATAACATTCGAAAACTCAAATATTCGAATAATAACATTCGAAAACTCAAATATTCGAATAATAACATTCGAAAACTCAAATATTCGAAGTTTATTCGTAGCATTCGAATACTTGTAAAATATTCGAATATTAAATTATTCGAATAGTCCCAGCCCTACTTCGCAACCCACGGGCGAGATATCCCGCGCGATTATGTCGCCCCTACGATGCCACGGACGAGTTATCCTGCGGGTGTATTTGCCAAGATAGCAGTTCTAATTTGAAGAAAAATCAATTTACAAAAAATAACGTGTTTAATTTATTATTCGCTAACGAGGGAAGATCCCGAACTCGAAAATTCAAAAAATTCTGAAACTTTGTGAATATGTAGGGTATCTCCTCCTGATTACAAATTCACTCGAAGGGGGTGAAATTAACCCCTGAAAATTCATCTATTTTCCGATTTTGTGTTATAATTCGCGAACTGTAAGAGACAGAAAAAAAGTTTCAAGACAAAAGTAACTTCTTTTAATTAAATCTATCATTTGGTAAAAAGAATATTTATCAGTTCAGGAGTTATAACACAAAATCGGAAAATACCTGGATTTTCAAGGATCAATTACACCCCCTTAGAGCGAATCTGTGCAGCAAACAAAAATTGCGTTGTAATCAGAACGAAATCCCTTACATATTCACAAAGTTTCAGAATTTTTTTTCCGGCTTCGGGGTGTTCCCTTGTAAGATGATTTGTAAATTCATTTTTCTTCAAATTAGAACTGTTATCTTGTTAAATAAACACGCGGGATATTTCGTCCGTGGTTGCGAAGCGGTTAAAAGATACGTATAACTACCGCAGCAATGATGGTATTAGACCCCATCCAAACACAACTCAAGAACGGTAAATGCTCTGTATTCAATCGTATCACTGCATTCCCTTTGGTAGCATCCGCGATGCAGATGGATGAATTGTGCGCCACCCAACAAATTTTATTACCACAGGGACTAAACGCAACATGATGTATCCAGCCTCCTAGGTACCAAAAAGTAAACGATTAACAAACAGACATCGAAACTGCTAAAAAAAAAACAGTCTTTCCTTACCCCCGTTAGGAGTGTTTTGGAATTCAGCGAGTAACGTTCCTAAAGTATTGCTTTGACCCCAAGGACTGCTCTCCGGCGCGTCCTCCATATTAATGATAAATGCACTAAAGACACGAACTCTGTAATCGGTCGACCCCGCGACTAAAACTTTGTTGTCTGGATGCCAGTCGACCGTAGTCACGGTGGACCTTAACGTACGCTTTATATGCTTACATTGCCACCAATCGTTCTCAGAAACAAAGTAACATAAAGCTATCGCTCTGCCCCCGGATCCAACAGCGAATTTATTCTCTACGAAAGGGATTATAAGAGACAAATGAATATAAAGCTACCTAGAGATAATTCAACATCACTGGATTCAATTAAACGAAATAAGCATTCGTACCTAGCGGCGACCATTTCACGCACGTCGCGGCACGAGTCAGTCTTAAAACCACCCACGCTGGGTTCCATTTCTCGTCCGCCTCCTGCGTCCAGACGTAAGCGTTCTTGTCCGCGGAGCACGTCACTATCCGGTTAGTGTTAGGCGCCCAGTCGATGCACATAACGTGCATGTCATGCACCTGCAGGTTCTGCAGCAATTTCCAGCCGTTCGATGTACTCTTGTGCACTTGGATCTCATTGTTGTTCGGGCAGATAGCGACTTCTGCGGAAACATTAGAGAACTGTTTACAAATTCGTGGGGGAATCGCGTTTAGAACGGAACGGTGGTCGAACCTTTCCTGTCTTTATTCCAAGCGTGACAGCTGATGGCATCGACGCCAAAGCTATGAACCTCCGTCATTTTCCGACTAAATTCCACGAAGAACTCGACGAATTTACATACGATGCTGTTCGGGGGGACGTGCGATAGGGCGAATTATCTGTATGAATCACTGCACGCAACTGCCCAGAGACGGGTGCGGTCGCGTATTAAATTGCTACGCTTATCCCGAAACGCCGTGGCAGCGGAATCGTGGGAAGACTTTCGGAAATTCGTGGACTCTGGTCGGTCGACACGAATTTCCCGGATATCTATCGAACAGCAGGGCGCACGGCAACCTACTCCAATACACAGAAATTGACAGTTCATCCGCCGACAGCGGGTTATCAAGGCACCCTCTAAGGTTATGTTGTTCCAGATAGCAATATATCGTCGAGTGCGAGCACTTTTAATCGCAGCGTCCTCTGCTACAACTTGGCAGCAACCATTCTGGAACCGATGGCTATATACGTTTGAAAATATTATTTAGTAAGGGGTCGTCCTTAAATTACGTAAGACTTTTTTGGGGCGGAGGGGGGAGTCAGGCCTCACGTCTTACGTAATGTTTTTAACCTAATTTTCAATAAATACAAATTCTATATTAATGTTCCAGAAAAGATGTTTTAGTTTAAATTTCCCGAAACCGAGTTAAATGAATTATATAAACCTTTAAAAGAATTTTAATAACTTAAATAATTCAATGTAATAGATATTACCAAATCTTACGAATTTTTATACTAGGAGTGGGAGGGGGTAAGAAATCGCCAAAATTACCCTTACGTAATTTAAGGACGGCCCCTAAGTACAGTATTTTGCCAGTAAATCCAAGCAATTTCGGAGAAATTGCGTCGGGCTTCCGGATGGATAAATGAGGAGACGAGGAAATTGTATTGTTCGTGAAGGTTTGTAGTAAGAAAACGAAAAGAGCTTGTGGGAGAACCAAATACTTTCTAAAGTGCGCGCCAGAAAATTGAGTTCAAAATGAAAACTTTAGCGACGCAAAAGATGAAACACTCGACGATTAAAAAAAGCAGATTTATTCGTCGGATAAATTTTAGTTAGTCGATTCCTTACTTAAATAATTTTTCATTTAAATAACGCTAAACTCTGTTCTAGAGTTCCCTTACCATTTTCGTGTCGCATGCAACCTTACCGACTGAGAGTGCAATCCGATCCAATCTGATCGCAATACCACAGCCGACTCTACTACTAGCCGTGCTATACAACATGGCAACACCGCTCATGTGCGAATCGGGAGTCCTATTTTCAATAGTGGAGTTTTGTATTCAGCATTATAATTAACATTATTTTGCGGTATAAAATTATACTAATATACAGTATTTTTGATTAATTATGTATAAGGAATACGTAAATATCATAACTATAGTAAGTAGAAGTAATACAGAAGTATATTAATATTTATAAATGTGGTATATATTTTGTGGACTCTCGGAATAGTTTGGTGTTGTGATGCATTATATTTGAAATATTTACAGAGATTTCAAGAAAATAGAAGTGTGAAACCATCTTTGAACCATATTGAAGGATTTAAAAATTGTTAAAGGTATGTATAAGTTAATAGAGGCCTGAAATATGTGTAGACAAAATTATTGGTACGAAGCCAAACAGGTTAAGTGCCCGTGGAAAAGAGGTTAGCATAATTAGCTATTGAAAGGAACAATTATGCAGTTAAATATAAAATCGTGTTAGAGGACAGTATTATAATTGTGGAAATTTTTCTCACCACCCTACGGGTATTTACCATGGCGCGTTATCTTTTTCTTTATTATAATGGGTTAACTTACATAAAATATATTTATGATTTTCAGATTGCAAATGTTGAGATTCCAAATTACCATCACCTATTATGGCTTACATTATTGCATATACATGAATAAATGAGCTGACTTCTTCAGTGGGAACAAAAAGGACCCCTCTTTGTAAGTGATTAAAATATACATCGCCTACAGTTTTACCGTTATCATCCACAATTAATAATCGACATATATTGCAATTAAATTTTTTAGCAACAGAATGGGACTCATAACTGGATATGTAAATTTAAATGGAACCATCTACAACCGGAAGAATATTTTGATGGTGTCCAATTTTTACAAGGTATGGGAACCATTTATTTTTTCGGTCATTCCTCATCTTTGAGGAATAAAAATATAGAATTATAATTATTATCTTTTAAAGTACCCTTCTAATTTCCCTTGCAATTCTTGGCAGGAAGACATGAATTCAGTATGGTACAAGAAAAGGAAGGAAGAGTAAAAATAAGCGACGCAGAGGAATGTCAACTATGCAACATGGGAAGAAGGAAGACTCTAAAGCATGTTCTGTCTGTATGTCCCCAATATCAACAAAGGCATGCACAAAAAGTTAGGGAAAAAGAGTTCCCTGAAGTATTAAATATTAGGAACATCGAGGAAGCAAAGAATATGTTTTATTTTGTATAGACAGTAAAAAAATAAGTAAACTAGCACTAATTGTAATATAATAAGAGTATAAATAATATATAAAGTATAGATATTAGGCTTAAGTATAATGTAACACAGATAAAAGTAAGGATGTAGATGTGAGAACCAACAACGTCCTTTGTAATAGGCTGTGAGCCTGTAGTACAAATAAATATTATTATTATTATTATTATTATTATTATTAATTTCCCTTGCTATTAATTTCCCCAATTATTATTATTAATTTCCCTTAATGAATACGTGAAATTTGTAAAAAAATTTATGTAAAACAAAATGTCCAAAAATGCTACAGATTGTATTAAATAAATGTGCTACACACAAAAATAAAGATCTGTAGGGTTAATATAAATAAATAAAACACCTGGATTATTGCTCCGTTTCTGATATTTAGAGGACTTCAGTACTACATTAATATAAACATTTAAAAGATAAACGGGAAACCAAAAGGGAGGCCGGTGAGAGACCGAGAGGCTGATACGGTAGGTATATATATATCGAAGCCGGACTCTCGCGGTGTTGCCATTCTGCCTTCAGCACGGCTAGTATTAGAGTCGGCTGTGGCAATACATATGTTGTTAGAATTGAAATTAAATATGATGAAAATTTCTACGAAACTTACACAGTAATTTACACTGCGCGAAGCATCGTTACCGCCTTTTCCTTTACTAACTTCACCGACTTCTATGACAATTAGTTGAATTAGTTCCCAGAGTGACTGTTCTTAAATCTAGAGCGCGCATCAAAACGAAACGACTTAGTGATCCTCCAGAGAGTGATCGGTATAACCACAGTCATTTGTCACAATTTGGGACAAAACCGGAAATAAACATAACCTAACCGTTCACTCTATCTCTTTCTATCAGTATTTCTGTCTCTTTCTTTTTTACAGTTTCTTTCCCTGTCTACTTCCGCTTTTGCTACAAATCGCAGCAATCAATCATCGACGATACACGTTATTCCGATCACTCTCTAGAGGATCACTAAAACGACTTATAGCGAATTCGATACCTCGCACTGACTCTACACTGGTGCCAAAAAATGACTTGGATTGGTTGATTCTTATAGAGCTATCTTCGTTTCTATCAGAAACAACCAATCCACGTCATTTTCTGGCTCCAGTGTAGAGTCAGTGTGAGGTACCGAATTCGCTATTAGAGTCACTATTAGGCCAGATTCACACTATCGGTCCGTTCACGGTCCGGTCTCGATAAAATTCACATCCCTGAGCGTCCACACTCGCCCGGCTTGATAGTGTGGGCGCTCACGGATGTGATTTTGATCGAGACCGGACCGTGACCGGACATAGTGTGAATCTGGCCTAATAGTGTCTCTAAAAGCGAATTCGATACCTCACACTGACTCTACACTGGTGCCAGAACATGACGTGGATTGGTTGTTGTGACCGGACCGATAGTGTGAATCTGGCCTTATTGTGTCTCAAAACGACTGTTTCACGTAGTCGGCATTTAAGTTCGTGCGACCGAAACTCTCATAAGATGTTAAATCTATCCTACACTTCGTCTGTGGTTAAGCCATTGAGTGGGTTTGGCTTTTTATGGGAATCCCAGAAGAATCTAATATAACGATGTTGTTTCATTTGTTTTACGCGTTTATTTAACGGCGTCTTGTACCATTTGTTTCACGTCTTCCATTGTAGGGAAAATAATTTGTTGTTACCACGGTTGCGGATTGTATGAGTTGCCAGTGTGAGAATCCAAAATATCTTCGTTGAAACAAATTACGCATTTCGATTATTAAGGGACGATAAACTCGATCAGGTCACTCTTATGCAGCGCATTGTTGACTGGCTCGACGTAGGCGTATGCATAAGGAAGCTGTAAAGCCGTTTGCAATTAATATATAAAGGAGAATGACCAGAAATATACGTACACTTCGTTTGTAATTTGTGTAAGTTATTTTGATAGCCACTGGATGGTTATTTAGTCTCAATTTAATAGCTGTTTTTAAAGGATTCCGTAAACAATGTTGAATCGCCTTGCAAAGATAGTACAACTGCAAATAAAATATTTTATTATAGGTAAATTAATCGTCAGCGTTCCTGCCTAGTAAGATATCATTTGTCGACACGGAAGATGTTGGATGATGTAATTATTAACACCCAAGAAATAAGGGAACGTGTCGTTTCAATTGGACGAAAACTGAGTTTCGTAACAAATTTAATTATAGAAGCAGACGATAAGAGAAAGCGTCACTTACAAAGTAATTCGGTTGAACCCGTACTTCGTAATTGCATTCATAAACCTTTGAAACCTGGAACCGTTAAAGGAAAGAAGACTTTACAGAAATCGAGCGCGAATAATTTATGCATAGATTTGTGTTCAAGCGATTCCGAAGAAGAAAGGAGTGAGAATTGGCTGATAAAAAGAAGCGAGCGGGAGAAACCGTACCATGGCAAAACTATAGCACAGCTGCGTGCACCTTTACTTGCCAGTATAGAGTTTTGTGGCAACGCGACTGCGGCTAACAATGACAGTGACTCTTCCTGCGCTGTGGTCGATATAGAAATTTTAGAAGAGAATAATAACGATCCAAATAACAATTTAGATTCTATAGAAAGTTTCCAAGAAGAAAGAGCAAATTCAATCTCAATGCTACCCGATGGTGCTTTTAAGATGGAATCTGTTAAACATTTTAGTCCAACACCGGGTTGCAGCAAGGACTTTGATACCGCAAATATATCTGTTAGAGAATTTGCTAGGTGCTGGAGTAGCCCAACACCTGGATGCAGCAAAGACGCCGATGACACCAATCATCTGCCAATTGAAGAGATTACATCTCCGGCGCCAGGTTCTACTACAGTCTTTAATTATCCCGATGATATATATCAGAGAGATCCTTCAGAATGTTCAAGCGTTCTAACTCAAAATCACAGTACAAATGCTGATGATATTGAGCCTGGTCTCGTTGACGAGAAATTACAGGAAGAAGCTGTTCAAATATGTAGCCTTCTACCTAAGTTTACGTACCAGCGAGTATACGCAGCTCTGTGTAAAAACCCCGACGCAGAGAATCGAGTAGAACTGTGTCTCTGGGATCTATTGCCATGGAAAAGACCAACTGCACGGTTTCCTACGAAAAGGAAATTGGTAGACGACAATCCTGTTGGAGACTGTAAAAAGGTGTCTCCTAAATTATCGGTCGTTGACCAGAGAGAGGCAGAATTTAATTACTACGATAACGATATTGGAGTAACACATGACTATGACTTCCTGGATGGTTCGTTAAACGGGCAAGATGCATTAAATATCGATGGGTCTAAAAATGAGGGGATTACGGTGCACGAAAATTATGAAAGTAATGAACCGGGTAAAAATAAAGTCTCTCATTCCATTCAGAAGGGAATACTGCAGCCAGCGAAATTGATAATCAATCCTGGACCTGCACACGCTGTACGTGTTACTTCCAATCGTTCCATTTTAGCCCCTTCAAAATTAAGATATGTGCACGCTGTACCATGCAACGATCAGCTAGGCCTCTATAGCCTGCCAATGAATGATAAAAAATGTAAAGATAAAAGAGTTATACGTAACAACGGTGCACCTATCGCAAAGAATGTGTTCCTAGCACCTTCGACCAATTTGCCAGCAAATGATAGTAATAATTTTAAAGAGCATGCGTTCCATAAGTACATGCGGTATTTAGAGTTCATGCACGACGCCAAAAGACAGCACTCGTCTGGTAAACCTATCATATGTAAAGGTAAACTTAAGCACGTTGATATCGAAGCGCGGGAGGAGGTGAGAGAAGCATTCCTGCGGTCTCAGTTCACGAACAGTAATAGAATTACTGCACAGTTTGGAAATAACAAGAAAGTGCCAAAGACAATAAGTCTAGCTAATACCAATTGTGATAATAATGTACCTAAAGATCCGAGTAAGGAAAACAGCGCTGTAAAATCTATTGATATGTTATGCGCTTATGTATCAGGCGACGAGGAAATGAATTTGCAAATGCCATCAACTAGTACGAAGTCTGAAGCTTCCACTACTGAATTGCCGGATATAATAACCGTTGATCTGACGGCAGGGACAGTAGGCGCAGGAAGTTTGTCTTCAGTTGCATCAACTAGTAAAGAATCGAAAGGTTCCAATGACGTACCGCCCCACACTGCATCCACTGAAAGAGCAATAGCAGATGGTCCTAGTACTTCTCCACTGATTCAGCTTGCAGGCAATAGAGCAGCGCGAATAGAGCAGGCGATAGAGTCTGAAGCTGCTTTAACTGCTGCAGCAAGTTGTAATAAGTTGTCCGCCGCTGAAGCACTTGCGACGTCAGGAGCAAAACCTATTAAACTGTCTGTGTCCCATAGAATTCCGGCCGCTCGTAATACTATTACTACGGTAGGGCTTAGGCCTTCCAATGATTTTATAGCCGAAATAGGGGAGAGAAAAGTACTCAAGGGTGTCAGGAGGAAGGAAATTAATCCGAACAGAAATGTGATCCTGCACCCTGACTTGCAAATGCATAACGATGTAATGGCTATGCTTCGTAACAAAGATAGAAATCGTATTAAGAGCCCGGTGCCGAAGGATTTAGTAAAAACAAGTGTTGCTTCCGCTAAATCGCTGCAAGAGTGGCAGGGATTTGCAGTTGAGGAGGAAAAGATATGTCCTATTCAGGAAGCTATTGGACAGAGAGATGATGATCAGTACCTTTATTTGTCGGGTGTCTTTCCTGACGCGGATTCAACGTATTTACGGAAGATTGTAGAACGTATGAATGGAAATCAGGAGAAGATAATGGAGTTTATACAATCGCAATGGGAGAATCCAACTTATCCAACGAAAGAGGAGAAATTAAGGAGGACAAGAATTACAGATCAGCAAAAGCGGTATATCAGTAATTTCGATGTGAAACAGTTTTTGAAAATATTCCCAGATCCGTTCAAGCATTTCGAAGATCCGACTAGGCAGTGTAAAAATAACGATAACGCGATCGCGTTTCTGAAATCTCATTTCAAGTATCACAAGGTACGTCTTCTGAAATTTAATATTCTGCCTGGGATGTATAGAAATGTGTTATTTAATACTTGTAGCAATTGACATTGAAGAATATTTACGAATCATGCAACTATCATTTAAATTCCACTGCGACCATAGTCGAGCAAGTACCACCGGATAGGCAGTCAGGCCGGGTTACACATTCGTGGGAGAAATGTCCGTCGGAAGACATTCCTTTGTTGCAGGAATGTGCATTTATAATGCATAAGGTAGAAATTAGAAAATATTTCGACAAGTTGCAGAAAGGGGAAGACGCAAAATTCCGGAGATTGAAGGTAATTTACATTCGTAACCAACACACAGTGTTTCGTGTATATGGGCTTCGGGGCAAAACTCATAGCTTCTGAACTAATCTGTTTTCGACCCAAGTACCCTGATACTTTTTTAAACAGAATATAAAGATGCATCGATAGGTGTATAAAAAATATGCAGTTCCATTAAAAAAAAATAAATGTGGTGATCTTGATTTTTTATCGAATAAAAAGTCTTTTTTATTAATTTTTACTTTTGCAATTTGTTGTCAACTGAATACTGACTCACTTTTGTTGGAAGTTTTTTTTCATCAGTTTCGCAGAAATACCTGAAAACCGTTGCGTTCGTTTTACGAAAATGGATTTGGGAGACAAATATCATAACTTCGTACACATTCAAAATTTTTCTTGTATTTGGTTTGTAATTTTCATTACGTTGTACGTAAAACATAAAAAATAACAAAAATGAAAACATTAATAAAAAAATTAAATAACAATGTAAATAATAATAAAATGGAAAAATTTGTTTGTTATATTAAATCAGAATCGGATTCGGAACATGTGTCTGGGTTTGTATCTAACGATTCGCAATAATTTTAATCATCTACTATCAAGTATTTTATTGTAGCACGCGCCTGAGCAGTGAAAGTCTTAATGATTTCGGTTATTTTTTCCGTTTCGGGCAGTTGAAATTGACGTTAATATAAAGTTTAATGTTCCCCCAATTAATATACAAAAAATCACGGAGGTACTTTTTGGTTCCTTTTTTTAAAACTCAAGTCAAAGATGATAAACATTTAACATAAAAAATTGGGGCAAATTGTTGATATTGCAAAAAAGTTTTTCGGCAGCTAGGAGGGTCATATAATACTAAACATAACTTATAAAAATCAAATTAATCAGATAAACATTCGGCAAAGAGCACGTGTTTAAAGAAATGCCCCGAAAATTTGAATAAATTTCAAGCATCATTTTTGACAACAAATTGTTTAATCCAGCAAAAGTTATGGGTAACATTAAAACCTAACACGAACGTTCCTTTATTAACATTTTAAGATACAAGAATTTGTGGATCGGACATCAGATTTTTCACTTTTATGCATTACGCGAAACACTGTGCAACGACGAGAATAAAAGCTGAAGGGGCTAATGTAATACGCTTGTTCAACAGCAAAACCAGGAACTTCTGGAGTGCCAGTGTTGTTACGACAGCGAATGCATGCCGTCTAAATGTTCCACTTGCAACGATGGACATATATTTTGTAACGCGTGTATCGTGAGAGGTACCGAGTCGAAATTGTCGCAAGGACAGACGAAGATTCCATGTTTTGTGACTTGCGATGAGGAGTTCAGCCTCTCTACGCTCCAGAAGGTGCTGCCCCCCACGCAATTTAGTATCCTCATAGGTAAGAGGCAAGAAGAGGAAGTGATGGCTGCTGGATTAGAAGGCTTAGTCTCTTGCCCATTTTGTCATTTCGCCACCATACCTCCTCCGGAGGATAAAATCTTTAAATGCCTTAATCCTGCGTGTATGAAAGAGTCATGTCGGTGAGTTCGATGCGGGAAGCGTAGATGATTGGTTCTCGAGAAATGCAAGATACCATATTTTACGCAAGAGAATCTCAAGCTAATCATTCAACGTCTCTGTCCCACATTAGGCTGTGTAAAGAATTAAACCATATACCACAGAAGTGCTACGAAAAGGAGACGGAGAAAGCACGCCTACTATTGGAAGAGAAAATGACCGAAGCACTCGTGCGGAAATGCTATAGCTGCAGTCGTCCGTACTTTAAAGAAGATGGCTGTAATAAAATTACGTGCAGCTGCGGTGCTCTAATGTGCTATATTTGTGACAAACCAGTTACAGGATATGATCATTTTAATGATGGCCGCAGGGGGTATTCACATCTGTAAGTAACGCGCAAGATTTATTATACGTTTTGTTTGTAATATTCAGCTCTTTGATCGGTACACCGATTTCTGGTAAGCATTGCCATACATGAATTTGAATTTGCAATTACTATTTCAGTTGCCCGTTGATGAGCGATAATCACCTTATAAACAACGCAACGGTGGAAGCAGTTGCTAAAAAGACCATCGAATACATTCAACAGAAAGACCCCAACATAAAATTAACTACACCCACCGTTTTGCCAGAACGGTATCTTAATAATAATGCACTCTCGGTAAGATTATTGTTATTAGTGTAATCATATAAGGTATTGTTTCTTTGTCGCACTAAAGACTTTTTATTTATTTTGTAGGGTCGAGTGTCTAAAATAGCAAAATTTGATACGTAGGGTCGCCCATTTATTATGTTATTGGTAATCATGTTATTAACTATTTCTGTTTTTTTAAGTATTAAAAGTTCGCTTCTTTTACTTTTGTTACTAGTCTAACGCAATTGTTTGAAATATAATCATATGTCTTAATGTTTAAAAGCTTATTGCGCGTAGTGCATTTTCTCCAGTACATGCATTTTGCTCTTCGTTGCCGAATGTTTCACTTTTATTTTGCATTGTGAACAAATTTTAATCCTCAGTAGTTCCCTCGAATGAATTATTAATTCCATTCAGAGAAGTTTAACGCATCCACGTTGAGTTATAATATTATTATGTGAGATAATATTACTTAAGAAGCTGTTAATATTTGAGCCTGTGGTCTGTTTGAGAATCGACCAGGGAAAGTATAAAAGCGAGTTAAACTGTGTGCGAATGAACTTACCCATCCGCAAGAACGGATATATTAATAATGGAAAAGTTTAATAAATATGTCAATAACAAAGTCTCAGGTAAATAAGTAAAAGAATCGTGTATCTCATTCAATTTCATTGTCATATTGTTTATGTATTACAGACATTGAAGTACAAAAAAGAGTCAACGAGAAAAATAGATCGACTGCGTATATTTTTCAACTTGTCCTTCTTGGTTACCTGCTTTGCTTAGCAAATATTATTACTGCCTATTTATTTCATTGCGGCTCTGATGTCAATAATCCCTATCCCTACTTCAGTAGGAGCCGTCTCATCTGTAGTGGGTGCATATGTTACTGGGGCAGCTGTCTCAGGATTTTCAGTATTAGGTTTCGGGTTTTCACAGTTCGTGTTAGGAGGATTCGTATTGCTATTAGAACATCCGCTTTGATTTGGGCATCCTCCACTTGGAAGTGTCTGTCCGTTAATCACACTCTGTGACCCGTCGACAGCAGTAATAACTATCTGTAAGTGAAATCTTTGTGAGTGGAAATATCCATTCGGTCAAGTATTCAGTACACGATAGCCTGGTCTATGGGTTTCGTAAATCTTGTACACTTTCCTCCCTTAATAGTAGTGCGATTATTATTGATAATTAAGTATGCTGTACCATGTTATGAGTTTTCGGATTCGTGCAGATCCATTCGGCATTGCTGAAATCGCAACCAGATTGCTGCGGTCTAGGGTACCAGTTCTGATGACAGTGTTTCCCGGGCCCCAGCCCAGGGAATGGAAATGGTCCAGGAGGCTGAAATGAGTGCCCAGGTGGTAGAAACGATTGTCCAGGTGGTAGAAACGAATGTCCGGGTGGCTGAAACGGCCCCTTCCAAAAGGGATAGCCTTCGACCGTAGCCAGCAACAGGAGCACAGCCACTATTCCCCTCATGTCCTGAGTAATAAGGGCTCTTTAATCTCCAAGTGTATCCGGATATGGTGTAACAGAGGGCGAGTTTAGATATCGCGTCGATTAGTGCGAGACGACGAGTGTCAAAGTTTAACTGGTAACGCGGAAAGCAACGATCCACGTGCCCGCGGGAACGTGGAATTTATCAAGCAGCGACACAACAGACTAGTCACGAGACACTCGGCATCGCAGTAATTCCGAAACACCTCGCAGCCGCTAGAACCAGTCGTCCGAGGAAGGAAAAAACTACTCCTTTCTGCAACAAGCAATTTCTGTTTCCCACGTGACGCGGAAATTCGTGGACAAGATAAGACTGTTGTTAGTGACTGACTCATGCTGGGAAACTTGGCATAGTCTTGGTCGATTGTCTCTGACTGTAAGTGTTCCACAATTGTTCATTTCACATTTTGCACCTTGCAACGTGCAGTTCTATGAATGTCGTTTTTTTTGAAAGGAAGAAGCTAAGTAGCGGGGTAATTATTTGTGAAATGTGGGCCTTGTTCTGCTGTGGCAGCTGTTGCTTTATTTCTGGCAAATAGATTACTGTGTTAATTAATTCATTATTTACCACTGCTGCTCTAAACGTAATACTATGTTTGTGGTATGGGATCACTATAGTGCTATTATAGCAATATGTTGATATTATATTTCTACTATAGGAATACCAGTATTACTTTACTGCTGATATAGTATCGTAGTGTGACTTCGCAAACACCATAGGGGTGCGTTGATAATTGTTACGGTGATGAACCACGTTATAGTAGTGCTACTATGCTACTGTTAGTGTTGCTACAGTACTACTTCATTGCTATAGAACTACTACAATACTATTACAGCTAGGGCTGGGACTATTTGTCGAATTTTTCGGTATTCGAATATTCGAATACTTCAGTTGCTCAATTATTTGGCGAATATAATTCGAATATCCAAGTATTCGAATACTATTCGAATATTTAAGTATTCGAATACTATTCGAATATTTAAGTATTCAAATACTATTCGAATATTTAAGTATTCAAATACTATTCGAATATTTAAGTATTCGAATACTGTTGTATTCGAATACTGATGTATTCGAATAGTATGGTGTGAATTATAAATCAAGTTCTTTAGGTTCATTTGTCAGAGTGAAAGCTTTGTAAGCTAATTTTGATCCACTTCACATCATACTATTCGAATACATCGGTATTCGAATAGTATTCGAATAATAACATTCGAATACACAAATATTCGAAGTTTATTCGTAGCATTCGAATACTTGTAAAATATTCAAATATTAAATTATTCGAATAGTTCCAGCCCTAATTACAGCCCCCTAATGCTATCATATTTATCACAACTACCTACATTACAGTTCACATTCTACTAAACTTAAGGGGACCTTCCGGTCTAAAAGTCGATTTTTTTATTTCATTTTTCGAATGTTCAACCTTTTAGGAATACGTGTTTAAAAGGATTTGTTGAAATTCGTAAAATTCCCGAAGTTATACGCATTTGAGTAGCGGCAAATGCATGGGTCACAACCGGCCACTCGGCGCCCACGTAAAACTTTAAACGCGTTTTTCTCGAAACAGTGTTCTCAAAATCTCCAAAAGTTATTATCCGATTCGACTGAAACTTTTTTATTTTAAAGAATATATTTCTGGCCAGGGGGGATACCAGAAAAAATTGCAAGAAATTGAAAATTTATAATTTTCAAAGGTGTTGAAAGGGTGAAAAATATAGGGAAAAAGTGATTTCTTCAAAAAAATGTAATTTTTGTAATTTTTCTGGTTTCCTCCCTAGTCAGAAGTATATTCTTCAAAATAAAAAACTTTCAGTCGAATCGGATAATAACTTTTGGAGATACAGGTCCCACCGATTTGGATAAATTTTTTGACGCGTCGACTTTAACGACTCCCCAGTGCCGTCTGCAATGATTAATTATAAAACAAAAAATATATTTCTATAATTTAAGACATCCTTAATACAATGCAAAAAGTCCCATTAAATTATATACAGTAGTTTTCCTTTAATTAATTCCTAAATATCACCTATTTTTTTGGGCTCTAGACCGGAAGGTCCCCTTAAACTAGAAAAGAAGACTCAACAAGTAGGAAAGCCGTTGACAAGTGGACCGCGCATTCTCAACCCACTTCAAGAATAAACAACGAAAGAAGAATCCTCCCCAATGTCACGCAAGCCATGGGAATCACTGCAGTGCCGTGTCAAGGAGGAAAATAGAATTCAGTTACGTCAATGGACACTCGATGATCAAGGATAATGACGTAACGCACTTATCATTGAAAAGCCGCAAGGGGCAAGACGCGCGTTCCCCGCTTGAAATCACTGAACTCTGATGAAACGACGCTCGCTTTATGTACTTACAATCGCACTCGAGCTACAATACTCGAAGCACGTCCGAGATTTCTAAATACTACTAATCAAACACGTGTAATGTCCTTACTATTTTCTTCCTCTACGTTTTCTACGTAGCCAACGATCGCGCGCCTGTCACTCGGACAGAGCAGAACTAACAGACTAAGGAGTGATCGAGGAAAACGGGAATTATACGAATTGATTGCACCCGAGGCGGATAATTAATTGTAATTTATGCCGGATGTGGTGCTGCTCTTTCGACCGTTTGTTGTGCGAAAGGTCTGCAAGGGTCGCCATATTTTGTATGCCGTTCAGTCCATTAAAGACTTTACTTGGAAATCTACACGGCTTGCTATTGACGCCAGTCCAAAAATAGAAGATTCTTTGCACGCCCTGCGATTCTCGGGAATTAATTACACTGGTCGTCTGGCAATGGCATTTTTGGGACGAAGTTTAGTGGAAGATATTACAGGTTTCCTCTTAAATGTTAATTTATTATTTCGTCACTTGTACTATGTTGTGCTAGTCGCTTCGTAGTGACGAAAGAAACGTGCAATCCTTTGCAGACAAGATCAGTTACAATCACTATAATATCTTTTACTTTTCCAAGGGAAAAGGTATAGGAACATTGTTTTTGGGATTGTCTCCATCATCCAAAGACACTAGTCTTATTACTCAAAAGACTGTAGAAACCAACTTCTTTTCAGGCTTCTTCGAACCATCACTTTAGGATGGTACCAAATGGCGCAAGGAAGATTGTTTCTTAAGAACACAAAACCACACAAAGTTGCACCTCTACGTGTCCCACACCAAGGGTACTTCGGAGTAGGGCTGGGATTATTTGTCGAATTTTTCGGTATTCGAATATTCGAATACTTCAGTCGCTCAATTATTTGGCGAATATAATTCGAATATCCAAGTATTCGAATACTATTCGAATATTTAAGTATTCGAATACTATTGGAATATTTAAGTATTCGAATACTATACGAATATTTAAGTTTTCGAATACTATTCGAATATTTAAATTATTTAAAATATTTAACATTTACTATTTAAAATATTTAAAATATTTAAATATTTAATTATTTGGTGAATATAATTCGAATATTTAAGTGTTCCAATATTATTAGAATACTATTCGAATATTTAAGTATTCGAATACTATTCTAATAGTATTCGAATATTTAAGCATTCGAATAGTATGGTGTGAATTATAAATCAAGTTTTTTAGGTTCATTTGTCAGGGTGACATCTTGTAAGCTAATTTTGACCCACTTCACACCATACTATTCGAATACTCAAATATTCTAAGTTTATTCGTAGCATTCGAATACTTGTAAAATATTAGAATATTAAATTATTCAAATAGTCCCACCCCTACTTCGGAGGTGGTAATTTACGACCTGTTCGACGCCGACGGTGCTGTCTTCGGCACAGAACGAATACGATACACTGGCGGCGTATACATATTCAATAGATCGCGATCCACTGGCGTTCCCACTGTCTCGCCAGCTTTGGACACAGGTGCAAAGTTATACTCGTCGGTACCCTCAGCTTTCCTGTAGCTCTTCACAGTGCCATTCTCGGCGAGAAGTGTTAGCAACATGTCTGCGATAGAAGTCGAAGAAAGGCAGTTGCATGAAATCAGACAGTGCGTCGTCAGGGAGCAGGTCTATTAAATAAATGATTTTGCTGGCGAACGTCTTCAAGAACGCGAGGGCCGCGGCTCTGCTCGCCTCCAGCGTGGCCATCTCGACCTCCACCACGGCCTTCGCCATCTTATCGCCGGTGACCTTGACGTCCTTGAGGACCCCGAAGTTCCTTCTGAAGATCGCTGCCACCGCGTCGACCGCTGCCTTCTTCGTCAGCATCGTCGAATCTTGGAGATCTTGGGCGCCAGTCTGCACGTCGTTGAAGAAGTTCCCCCGGGTGGTAAGGTCGTTTGATTGCCTCGTGCAATGAGTCTGCAGCACCGCCATTGCCAGGGTGGCCTGAGGAATTAACAGTGTTTTCGTTTTTAGATTTGAATGGAAGAAGAATTCACTAGTCTTATTTGTTGGGTCTGGAGATTGTGGGCTGCGCGGAGAACGCGTATGGGCGTTCAGTGAGAATGGGTAATATATACTGTTGGAGGATTTCCGCACGGGGCGGGCGGTTTAGGTTGAATCTTTTGGTGAAAGGGTTGGATAGGGTAAAGGGTAAGGAATGGATAGAAAATAAATGGAATAGAGAAAGGGGAAGGATTAGTTACTAAAGTCTTTTCCCGTAGATTATATTTTCATAAATTAATATTATAAATCACTAATTCGTTGGCAAGGGGGACTTTTTAAATTATTAATTTCTGATGACATTTCTTAGAATTTTTTAGCTCTGTTTCTCCTGCGTTCTGGTGTTCTACATATATCCAACCCAGTAGCACTTTTTTTTGTCGTTTGATGAATGTTCGAATTGAGTTTTTAAGATTTATAGTGTCTACATATAAATTCGAAGGATATGAATATGGAAGAAGCATATGCTCAAGGACATGGTGCATTGTCTCAAAGGAGGATAGTTCTTTCTGTTAACTAGTCGCCATTGTTTTCACCTCAATGGAAGGATACAAGTTATTCTTTGCTCTGATGCAAAATCAAGCATCCTAAGCGTGCGCTTTATTCATGTATGTAAACGTTACAGGGTTATCCGCAAGTGGGCATTTTATGGAGGATGACTCACCACGAGCTAGCACTTTAAATAAACAACATCTTCATTTTTAACCTTGCAAAACCAGAAATCTCTGAAAAATATATTCTGTTTAATAAGGGGATACATGAAAATTGCGTTTTATAAATTCTGCAATTAGTACGTTGCAAAGAAGAAGTTAATTGCTCATGGAAATCACCTTAAGCCTGAATAAATTACAGACCAAATTTAAGAAATTCCCGATTTCACTTAAAGCAAGCAAGCCTTCGTAAGAGTGATTATCGAAGAAATAAGGAGACTTCGTTCAAGATGCCATGTAAATTTTATAGCGACTCATTCGATGCCACTTTCAATCTTACTGAATACTAATAACAGAATAGAACATTTTCTCAATCAAATTCCCAACGTTCTCAACGTCCCCATGCTCGAAGAAAGTCCTACATTCAACGAGCGAAGCTCTATTAACTTTAAAGTTCGTCCATTCCCTAATATACACACCGATATTTCGCGATAGCGCACGGATTCCTGGTAAACTTTCACCATTACCACGACACTCCTTTCTTCCCTTCTTCAAATCGTGCCCCGGTCCCATTAAAATGTAATTAAAACCACTTGCAGTTTCACCCTTCAAAAATTCTATTTCCACAGAAATGTACAATCATTACGAAACAAGGGCCGAAAAACGAAGGCATAAAAAAATAATTATAAAAATTCTATATAGTCCTGGAATCTCAGTTGCCAAGATTCTGCGGCTTGTCTCTCTCTGTTTTAATACTCCGAGTCTCCGAAACGTGCGCGTTTTTGTCGTCATCGGGATTCCCGCTCGTAGGTCCATTTTGGGCGCTCAGCAATTGCCTGAGCCTCTCGGTGTCGTTCTTCCGGAAGTAGATGTCTTCCACGACGAAAGTGGCGGTCATGAGTATCGACACCCCGGCGAACACCACCCACATGAGCAGCTCCAGCGTGACCTGTTTCGTGGATCGCACGACTCAATTTTTATTCGGCCAAATTATGCAGAAACCTATCAACCTTTGGGATCAGGGGCGTCCGGAGACTTTTTTCCAGAGGGTGTAACTTTGGGATGATGGCAAAGAAAAATATACCCCTCTTGCTTCTTTAATCCATTTTATAGTGCCGATTTAATTAAAATTTTAAAACCGAAATTTAAAAATATTCCCTTTTTTTAGTATAAACTTAATAAAGATCAATTTTGAAAAATAAGCGATTTTGTCTCAAAACCCAGCGGGCAAACTGCTCCTTTTGCCCCCCCCCCCCTGCGGACGCCCATGCTCGGAATGCCAAAAAATTAGTTAAACACAGTACAAATCTCATAATTTTGTGATCTTTATTTTGCAAAAGGTTACCAACCCATAGAACAGCTCTAATATTATACAATTATTAAAACTACCAAGCGATAGTTCTATTTTAGGCTTAAAAAGCAAACAGGACAGAAAATTAAAAATAATATTAATTACACTATTCGCTATTAAATAACCCATTAAAAATCATTGTAACACAATGAAAGGAAATAAAATATACCCAATAGAAATAAAATTGCTTTTCTTTAACACTTTCGCGCCCAGACACCCAAAAGTAAAAGTTTCCCAAAATTATTTACTATCGTATTTTTTATGCGCTAAAAAATAGTGTGACTTATACGTCACACTGGGCGCTAAAGGGGTAACGATTAAAATCTTCACACTAAATCTACTCAGTTTCAGATCATTAAGGGTTGGTAACTTCCTGCATAACTGGACCCAATTGTTGCACGGAATCCTTTGGATTTTTGGAGGTGGAAAGTGGAATCGTTATAAAGAATTAAGTCAAATTTTCACAACATTATATTTCTCTTATTTTCTTATCAACCCTAATATAAATAAATATTGAGACTCATTAATTTATAAAATTTAGTTAATGAGTCTGATTAGACATATATTTTGAAAATTTAAAATAGAATTAATATTTTCTATTAACTTAAACTTAATTGAAAAAACAATTTTAATCTAAAAATAAAAACTAAATAAATTAAAGCATAAGAAAGAATTTTTTTTCAACATATATATATATTAATTCATCATATCGAATACGTGGTATAACTCCTCGAATCCAAATAATAAAAAAAATATGAAACAATCATACAATTAAAAATCTTAAACTAATTAAATAAAAATTTATAAATATTAATGAAATTAAAAATCTCATAAAAATAATACTTAAATATTCAGCTATAAAAATTACAGCAAATCCACCTCTAAAATATTCAGTATTAAAACCAGATACTAATTCAGATTCTCCTTCTACTAAATCAAAAGGTGTTCGATTTAACTCGATCAATAATCTAACTAAAAATATTAAATAAATTGGAATTAAAATTAAAATAAATTTAACATAATATTGAAATTTATATAAATCTAATAATGAATATCTTTCTATTAATAAAATAACAGAAAATATTGTTAAAAATAATCTTACTTCATAAGAAACCGACTGAGAAATAGATCGAATAGCTCCCAACATAGAGTAATTAGAATTTGAAGCTCAACCACCAATCATTACAGGATAAACACCTATTCTTAAAACTCTTAATAAATATAAAACACTAATCTTCATTGAATATAAATTTTAAAAAAGAGGATAAATCAACCAAACCGTTATTGATAATAATAAAATTAATACAACTCTAAAATAATATAAATATAAATTAATCTTATCAATAAAAAAAATTCTTTATTTAACAATTTAATAACTTCCTCACTTCTAGGATGGCTTTGAGGACGATCTTCGTGCGGTCGCTCGCCGAGACCCATTGCCAGAGCATGAAGGGCAGGAGAGTGACCAAAAGCAGGACATCCAACGCGTGTAACGCAACGGCCGATATGGAGTGCAGCAATTTTCCGCAGGACCTGCGATTGAAACTAGCAGACTCGCTGCGACTATTCGGATTTGCATTTATAGTTCTGAAAATGATTGGCTACCTTCTCCTTCCATTTCCTTCCCCGATTTGAAACGTCTCGTTGGCGTTGCTAGTATCCATTTGGCCGTCAGTGGTTAGCGGGACTATTTTCCGCGCCACGAATTTGAACGGTGATTGAATGTAAATGAATTCTGCTGAAGCGATCACTCTTTTGGCAAAGCGCAGTTTGCATTGGGAAGCCTGTGGCATGCGCGTGTCTCATTATAAATTTCGCGGATTCACCAGCGAGACTCGGCGACGATGGGGAAAGAAAGAGACTGCATTTTGTTTTGTTAGAATATAAAGGGTGGTGGGAAGTAATTCGTCACAGTTTTGGACAGAAGATTCTAATTTATTTATTCGGCACGTGGACGTACATAATATTATCAAGAATTATCTATCACTAAAATATACTAATCGCTATGGGGTCCATAGTTATACGAATCTGAGACTCGAGCGCCTTAAGCCGCGATCCCACGTGCGCGGGAGCAAAGATTATGGAGCTATGTATAAAAGTTAACAATCTACAAATATTACTAATAATGAAAGATACAAATTATTTTCATAAAAATTTCAAGCTTCTTGAGGGGTTTTCGACTTACAAATTCTGTGGTGAATTTTACTATATAGCAACGCAGGGACATTAAGAATTATTAAGAATTAGCTTTACTACTCGGCTTCGCCCGAAATTTAGATTCTGATTTTATAAAAAAAATTCTTTTTTAGTTTTTTTTTATGAAAATGGTCATATTCATCTGGATTAATCAGGCATAATGAGCTGAGGCACATTTCGTGATCCCAGAATTTATCGTTCGAAAGTTTTTACTCGACAAACACACAAACATATAGAAGCTTTTTGATTTATGTATTAAGATTAATAAAATTAATAAAATATTTCAAACAGAATTGAAGTGCCATCGAAACTCTAATTATTAAAAACTGTACATTCTTCTTGCCTCGTGCCAATTTTTTAAAGCCACAGAAACCAATTAACCTCAAATTTTGAAAACTTCTTGAGCACACGTCGCCCTTCGAACGCTCTTTATTTTCAAGCGCGACAAGCGTATCTCGCGCCGCGGAGTTGCGCAAGTGGGATCGCGGCTTTACGGTACCCTTATCGTAATACTTTTTGGTATCGCTCGCCGTTCACCAGCGAGATTCATGCTTAACGCATCCGCCTCGCGGGTCGCCGTTTTATCGGCGCTTCCAATCGCATAAATCACTCCTATTGACATAACTAATGGAATCGTCCTTACAAAGGACGCGCAACGGCTTTCTCTTATGGCACAAAACGACGCTGACTCAATCGATGCCGATTACGATGGCCGATCCAACCGGGCGCCCAAGGATCCTCGTTACAGCGCAACCGAAGCTCCCGATTCTCGTTTGCGTGGCTCGTAAAAATGGGGACGCTGCTTAGCTCCCCGGCTGTCGTTGCACTCCGATAGCTGCCGACGGTCGTTCTGTCTGCTTGATTAAAAGCAAACACGTGATCGGGGAGAAAGGTGGCTTCAGTAAACTGGTCGCCGTTCCTGGCAAGGTTTCCAGCCGGACGGGTAGCCGTGAATTTGATTCTTGCCGCGTTGCTGCCTCTTCGCTATCTGTTGCCTGTAGACGAACAGCGGTCTGAAGACCTTCGAGTCCTGGGCGTCTAGGTCATCCGTGTCCCCGTTTGCTCCCTCTTTGGATGCTTGCTTCGGCTCCGCCTCGATGGATCTGGCTCTTCGAGTCTCCGTAAGCGCTGGCGCGTGCTCACTAGCGGTCGATGGGGCTCGCACCCTTTCGATCCGACCGTTCGAATCGAGGTTCTCCTTGGATTTCCCGTAGGCCTCGATCTGGAAACAGTTTTAAGGGTTTAAGGGTTTTGTGGACGTAGAATGTTGCCTATTTTGGGGACGTTTTATTTTTGACAGTTCGGGTAGTTGGGTTTGGGAAGGGATGAAGGTAGGCGGGGATGTTTCAAATCGGGAGTGGAAATGTTTGGAAATTCTTGAGAATTCTCGGAATTGAAGAGGGTTGCGAATGCCTCGAACTGGAATTGGGGTGGTTTTTGGTAAAACACTGTAAGCATTGGGAAGTCATTATAAATTTAGAAATATACATTTTTGAATAATTAGAGTTTCGAGGGCACTTCAATTCTGTTTGAAATATTTTATTAATTTTATGAATTTTATTAACCCTTCGTGGTCGCACCTTCTTATAATCACAAATTAGTCACATGGGGTTCACTGTACCCCAGCGTCATTTTTTGAGTTACCATTTTCGTATTTTTGAATCCTTTAACTTTTCAATGATAACACTGTTCAACACGATTTTTGGTCCGCAATATCCGCTGGGTGATTCTTGTATAGTTTTTCGCCCTGAACACGAATCCGCAAGCAGAATTGCGCTATCACCCTCAGTTTTTGAGAAAATCGATTTTCTCAAAAACTGCAAATTATCAACTTTGAACATCTTTTGTGTCGAAACGATAATAGTTGTTCGATTGCTCGTTGCGTCAAATTATTCTATGAACCCTCCCTGATATAAGTTATTATTGCATTATAATCATTTAAATATGTTTAAACAACGATCAAATGGAAAATGACACCCGAAATGCATTTTTGAAGATATCTTTCAATTTATTTCCAAAACTATGGGTTAAGGAGAAAATGTGACCATTCCACGCGATGCAACAGACATTTTTCTTCCGGAAATCAACAACAATAGAGGTAAGTCACGTTTTGTATTCAATACAGAAGCGAAATTGTTTGGCAAAACGCGCGGTGTCGACAGTGGTAGTCAACGGCGGCGCGCGATACACTGCCGCTCAGCGTAACACAACCGCTTAACGCGCCTGACTACCACTGTCGGCACCGCACGTTTTGCCTAACTATTTCGCTTCTGTATTGAAAAAAAAACGAGACTTACCACTTCTGTTGACGCTTTCCGACGGAAAATTGTCTGCTGCATCGCGTGGAATGGTCAGATTTTCTCCCAGACCCTTAGTTTTGGAAATAAATTGAAAGATATCTGCAAAAATGGGAGCATTTCGGATATCTTTTTCCCTTTGATCGTTGTTTAAACCCATTTAAATGTTCATAATGCAATAATAAGTATTACAGTTTCGGCATAAAAGATGTTCAAAGTCGAAAATTTGCAGTTTTTTTCAAAATAGATTTTCTCAAAAACTGAGGGTGATTGCGACAAACGGTTTGCGGATTCGTGTTCAGGGCGATAACCTCTACAAGGGTCACCCAGTGGATATTGCGGAACAGAAAAAAAGTTTCATTTTGTTGGACTGTGTAATTGTACATTCGTAATACTTATACAATCGTGGTCTAATAGTCTTTTTTGGGAAATATAAATTTTGATATGATAAAATCTGTAGTTGAAAATGAGCGATTTTCCACGGTTATGAGGAAAAATTGATTCTTTAATTTTTTTTATTTTCTCTTTTTGTTATAAATCCCCTTTGGAAGTCGTAAAGGCGCGGACATTTTAACCACGAAGGGTTAATCTTAATGTATAAAGCAGAAAGCTTCTATATGTTTGTGTGTTTGTCTGTCGCGTAAAAACTTTCGAACGATAAACTCTGGTACCACGAAATGTGCCTCAGCTCATTATAAAATTCACCGTCCAGACTCGACGACGATGAGGAAAGAGAAAAACTCCCTTTTCTTTGTTAGCAGTTAGAATACAGAAGGGTTGGGAATTCTTCAAATTGAAAATTAAAAAGTTTCTCAATTTTTGAGATTGAAAAGTGCTATTGAAAATTCCTAGGCATCGAAACGATTGAAGATTCTTAGAACGTATAGAAGTGTTCTTAGTTCAGAATACTCGAGCTTCAGAAGCATTAACAACACTCAGAATCGGAGAGGATTAAATCCCATAGCAATCAAAAATCGATAATAACCAAGGCACAGTAAGATTTGTAAAATGAGATTATAAGAAAAGTTACAAAGACTGCATTTTCTTTGTTAGCAGTTAGAATATAGAAGGGTAGGGAATTCTTCAAATTGAAAATTAAAAAGTTTCTCAATTTTTGAGATTGAAAAGTGCTATTGAAAATTCCTAGGCATCGAAACGATTGAAGATTCTTAGAACATATAGAAGTGTTCTTAGTTCAGAATACTCGAGGTTCAAAAGCATTCACCACACTCAGAATCGGAGAGAATTAAATCTCATAGCAATCAAAATACGATAATAACCAAGGCACAGTAAGATTTGTAAAATGAGATTATAAGAAAAGTTACAAAAACACATTTTCGGTTTCTACATACCGCTCGAGCAATTCTGGACCCGGATTCTGGGCCCTCTTCTTCGGATTCCTTCTTCAGCATTCTCTCGACGCGACCACTCTTCGCCAGAATCTTCGCCGGCATCCCGTAAGGACGGATTCTAGGGTGATTCTCCTCGGAATTGATGTGAATCTTCTCTACCTTCCCATCGAACCCAGTTTGATTCTCAATGTGCAGCCTCCTCGTGCGACTATCCTCTCTGAACTTCCTTGGAAGCCGAATTGGAGTATCTTCAGCGCTGCCGATGGCAGCTGGATGTTCCGCGAGCGGTCTTCGCGCAGCGTTTACGTCGATGGAAGAAACCAGACAGAGAATCTGAAAAGGGGAGAGAAAAAGGTGAAGAAACTTGGAATCAAATACAATTTTTTAATTGTGCGAGGGTCCAAGGAAAGGTGAATTATGGTTCGGAGATAAGTGCACTCGTTATCGAGACTGCGAGTGATTATGGACTTCCTTCTGCGTTCTGAACAACGGAGATTGCAAATGTTTTTCTTTATAATAAATTGGAGAGGCTTGGTAGAAAACACTGTAAGTGGCAAAATTAAAATTCTATACTATAGTATTACCATTTGTACGTATAAGATTTTCCGATAATTTTTATTTAATTTTGGCATTCACATTGTTTTTGTACGAGGACTCTTTGATTATAAAACCCTTCTTTTAATTTACAATACAGTCCACGTAGCTCAAAATTTAAACATTCTTTAAAAAAATTATCGTTAAACTGAAATAAAAAAAATAAAACTTGTAGATACCATTTTCTGTCACTATATCATATAGTCATTTCACCACCAATATAGTCCACGTAGCTTAAAATTTAAAATTTCTTTAAAAAAATTATCGTTAAACTAAAATAAAAATAAAACTTGTAGATACCATTTTCTGTCACTATACCATACCATATAATCATTTAACCACCAATATAGCCCACGTAGCTCAAAATTTTAATTTTCAATAAAAAACATTATCGTTAAACTGAAATCGAAAAATAAAACTTGTAGATACCATTTTCTGTCACTATACCATATAGTCATTTTACCACCAACATAGTCCACGTAGCTCAAAATTTAAACTTTCTTTAAAAAAATTATCGTTAAACTGAAATAAAAAATAAAATTTGTAGATACCATTTTCTGTTACTATACCATATAGTCATTTTACCACCAATACAGTCCACATAGTTCAAAACTTTCAAAAAATCTTAATATATAAAGCAAAAAGTATTTATGTGTTTGTCTGCCGCCTAAAAACTTTCAAACTGTAAACTCTGGGGTCACAAAATGTGTCCCAGCTCATTATGCCTAGCTAATCCAGATGAATGCGACTATTTTCACAAAAAATAAATAAATAAAAAATTTTTTTTTTCTAAAATCGGAATCTAAATTTCCGGCGAAGCCGAGTAGTAAAGCTAGTTATCGTTAAATTGAAGTCAAAAGATGAAACTTGCGGATATAATTTTCTGTGACTATACCGTATATACAGCCATTCTACCACCAATACAGTCTACATAGCTCAGAAATGAAACTTTCTTTAAAAAAATGATTGCAGATTGCCAATTGAAACCAGGGGGTCAGAATGGTTAATGCTACTTTCGCAGCACTATACGCGTCTCCTTACCATCAGTACAGTCCACATGGCGCCGAGTTGTTGGTGTGACTTCGCGCAGGATGAGCGTCGGAGCGGTTTCCGTTCTCGCCGAGACTTAGATCGCGATTGAGGGAGCAGATTGACCGGGCATCGGTTATATACGTAGCAGTCGTTTATGATCCCGAAGAACGCAATTAAGCCCGGCACTCCGTCGCGGCCGGCGTGCACGGTTGCCCTGCAGAGGGGGGAAATGAAGTCCTGTTCGCGGTAAGAGTGCCGTCGTTGACGAGACGTGAGTCACCTTCGCGAGCTCTCCTCGCCGATAGGAAGGGAAACAGGGTCGTTTTCCTTCTTTCCATTCCTCCTTTTTCGCTTCTTCGCCTATGCGGGAACAGGCTTCGGGTTTCAACACCATGGATTTCACGATGCTGGCGAGTGCCGTCAGCGTTCCCTCGACCTCCGATTCCGCGCAATCCGATAGCGGTATCGTTTGTAACTTCTGCGACTTAGTTCTTTCGTCCAACTCCTCACGTTTCCGTCTAAAAGAACTGTGGACCGAGCTTTTGCACCGATAATTGTATCGTGTTGATTTCCCCGGGAAGAAAATTAACTTTTGATGAGGAAAGAAATTGCATATCGGAATAGAAATTGCTGTAATTAATTTATAAAGTTCTTTATCAGCTTTAATCGCTGGTTCTCGTTTTCTCGTAGCTTGGTATTTGCTTAGATCTCTAGTTAGCTTTCTTAGCCGCTCGTTAACCGCGAAAGTGTGAAGAATCCGGTTAAATATTATAGTTCATCGAGTCTATAAATAGCTAGGCTCTTCGATCCAAAAATAGACGGGTTTAAAATTATCTGCGGGGTTCAAAAATAGACGATTCTTCAAATAAGACATTAAAATATTTATCGTTTGACTATATAAATAAATTGATGTAAAGTGTATTGGTAAAAATTGAATAGTATACTTAATTATACAATAAATTGATGAAAATTCTCCGAGGCTTCCGCAATATTTCCTGCAACTGAGGGGCCCAGTGGAAACCAGGCACCTGCCACCGTTTGATATTTTAGAAGAAAACAGTTTGAAGGAAAATTTGTAATTATTTCAAACAGTACTTGAGTTAGATGCTAAATGACAAATACTATCAAATTTTAGCTGAAAAATTAATTTTATTAAGTGCCCTTATTATGGGCTCTTTTCCACTACAACTTTCTGTTTTCTCAGCGTGAAGAAAATTTAAGTGAAAATTAATAGTGCAAAGTGACGAAAATTTTTGCACATGTGGTATGCGCCTGTTTTCCACCGAGCCCCTAAATTTTAAATCGCTGAGCCATTTCCGCCTTTTGAACCGTGCTGTTGAATTAGCACACCGAGTCGAAGAATTTCCCATGCATTTTTCACGCGCCAGTCACCGTGTTCGGCAAGGTGTTAAACGTCCACTCACTGATCGTTAAACAATCGCGCGCACCCCGGCGTTTGGCGGGCATATGCCCGACATGCCCGGTGTCTGTTGACGATCAGGATGAATGGAATAGATCGAGAAGTGAATCACTAGCTATTCCGCCCGCGGGCATTAACGATGTCGCGTTAATCGACGCTCCTGATGCCGGCCGGGATACGTTCGTAGAAAACTGGTTCCTGATCGTTCGTCGAACGCCATCGACCAGCGCAAACATCGTTAATCTCTGCGGATATCTGGATTTCGATTGCTAATCGTTCGAGGGAAGGAATGTAACGTGGGTGCAGGTTGAAATGGTGGCTTAGACGGGAGAATTATTTGTAGAATGCAATAATAAGTGATTGGAATTGAAATTTCCCGCGATTCTCTGTCGTAAGTAATAATTCCTATTTATTGTATTCCAAGCACAGCATTCCGCGGGGAAACGTCGATCTTAGCTAAAACTATACAGGGTAGAACTGTAAATAGGTATAAAATAATTTCGAACACGAATAATGCCTTCGAATATTCGAATAATTTTGAGTATTCGAATATTCAAGCATTATTCGAATATTCGAATAATTCGGAGTGATAAAATTTCGGATTGTGCCGAACAGAAATATATGATTTATAATTTTCCTCAAAAATTAAAAAAGTTTCAAATTTATAGTTTGAAAAAAAAATTGTAAAGGCCAATGTGAAAAGAATTTCACGATAAAGTGTGAAAAAATATTTCATATTCAGATTCCTATTCGGTACAATCCGAAATTCGATCACTCCGAATATTCGAATACTCCGAATTATTCGAATACTCCGAATTATTCGAATATTCGAATCTCAAATTCGAATACTGTGGTATTCGAATATTCGAATCTCAAATTCGAATAATTCGGAGTATTCGAATATTGGAATCTCAAATTCGAATACTGTGGTATTCGAATATTGAAATACTTGAAATATTCGATTCGTAACAGGCTTAATACAGGATGTCTCACTAAACATTATCATCAGAAATATTTCTGCTATATTTAAGATTTGAAATTAATTTAAAGTTGCTTTTATATTTCAGGTGATAAAGTGAAGTGTTTAAAGAAACACCCTGTATACAGAATTCAGTAATGATGTCGGAGAAATTATGAACTATTTTGTAAGTATTAGATGCGAGGAAGAAACTTTGATGAATGTAGATCGGTTAACATTCTTGTTTCTACATTAACAGTTATTTTAATTTAGGCCGTTATCTCGGAGTAGATGCTCGAACTGCCCGGCATTTTGAATTACCGCTGGATGCCTTTCCTCCGATTTTTTCAGAATCCTGAGGAAGGTATGATCCAGGGGTCCAAACCAGTTTGTTGGGACATTTTTCTAAATTCTCAAGCGTATAATCTTTATCAATAAATCATTTAACGCTGCTTCGCTGCGGGATGACAGGAAGTGGCACGCTCAACTGTATTTCCGTCCATCGATCGAGGTCGAGTAACAGGATTAACGCTCGTTTATTCAGTAGAATCTAAGTACAACGTGGATTATAAATAAAATCGCATATCAAACTGTCTCCTCATTAAAAACAACGCAACAAAAGATACAAATGAAAAATCATTATAAAACTTGGAACACTCCAACACTGGCGCACCCAGGAGGGGGTGGGTGGGGGGTGGGGGGGAGAAAAAGGAGCCCTGGCACCCTCCAAAGAAGAAGAAAAAATCAAATTAACGTAGGTAACCACGACTGAAGAAATTCAAGAGTTTCGTAAAAAGAAAAGAAAACTAGATTTTATTCTCTAAATAAATTTTTATGATCATCTAACGAATTCTATTGAATTCGCATTGAAAATATTTTTATCCCTTCAACCAGAGATGGGCAAAAAATTATTTGAAATAAAAGTCTCGTACACAAATTTTTATTTCAAATAATTTTTTGCCCATCTCTGCCTTCAACCCGCCCCAGGTTAAATCCCGAGTGCGCCACTGCCCTCGATTATCTCCCCTCTCAACTAAAATCAAATACTACCATCAGCTTCCATTTATCAAAAAAAAAAAAAAAACAAATACAATAAAACATCCCGACATCTCGATTCTCCATTTTAGAAATTCCTTCTTTCATCGTCACAGCTTCATCCATCCGCAAATTCAACTCTTCTTCTCCACTGCTCTTCGTGACTCAGTAATCCTCGTATCGAGATCTATAATACCCGCGTCTGGGATAATAATCGTAATCCCGATTGGGTCTGTACCCGTATCTCCTGGATCTCTCCTGCGACTCCTGCCGGTACCTGAACAGCGGCCTGAAGATGAGATCTTCAGCGACGTCCAAGTCCCCCGTCGCCTTCAAGTAATCCACCCCGCCGTCCGGAAAAATGGGCCCGACGATGCCCCACCGTGGGACCACGGCTGGCGCCAGGAGCATCTCTTCAGCTGCAGCGAAATTCGGCGCCACTTGCTCCGGTATGAAGGAGACTGGCTCGGTGCGTTGCGCCGACGACGGGGAGACCTGAAAGCAGGGATATTCCTCCATAGACAACCCTTTCATCCCCCTCTTAATACTCGAGCTCGCCGCTTTTGTCTGCGGCTGTTCTCCGGTTTAACAAAGAGCTGAAGAAGAAGACGATCGCGCGACGCTCTGCTAACTCTGCTCTATTAGGAGAACAGTCTCCTACATTTCTTCCGTCCACCCTTGGTAAAGGAGATTGCCCGATCGATTTACCTCCGACGAAGCTGAGGCCAGCCAGGAGCCGGGGTCCACCGTCAGGGACGTTTGCTCGACGTAAGATTGCACCTTGCTCTGGATCCTGTCGCCGTTGTCCTTGAGGAGCTGCACCTGGCTCTTCAGGGCTTCGTTGTTCAGCGTGTTCGGCAGAATCGCCACGATCGGCGCGTTCACCTTGCCTTTGTCAACGCTGGACGGGTCGATGACCGCGACGATGGGGACCGTCATCTTCTTCGGCTCGACCTCCGGCAACGGTGCGTCACGGCTGATGGTATCCTTCAAGAATTCGGTCTTGCGTTTGTCGGCCACTGGCATCCAGCGCTCCGTAGTCTCCAGCGAGGATGACGGTGGCTCGTTGTTGGCGGGCTGCTGCGGGCCACTTTCGGTTCCTTGGAAATCGGGGGACCCGCTGATCTGGGAATTAAAGGGGAATTATTGGCGAGGAAGTCTTCTGCGGGGGGGACCATGCGGTGGTGAAGTCTCTGCTGCTCGTGAGCGAATAGGAGATGAGAAAGTAGGAGTTCTGAGGGAATAAAGGTTATTGAATTGTAAAGGGTGTAGCCGGTTAAGATGGTCAAATGTGCCCCTGAACCGAATTCAAATCACGATGAGTCATTCGAAAGCTTATAAAAAAAGAATGATTTCTGTCAAGTTTCAACTTCGTATCTCGACCCGGGGGGTAGTAAAGGGTAAAAATAGAAAATCAGGTTTTTGCCGAATTTCTCCTATACCAGCGGATGAAAATTTTTGAAAAAATTCAGAGACATGTCTGTCATCGGTGCACATATTAGGGAATCGCGTCAGATTTTTAAATTGAAAAACCAAGCTGTGAAAAATAAAAAACGCCAAAAAATGCTGAAAAATGCCGGTTTTGTATCGAAGCAGTCTTGATACTATAATTATATTTTTACTGTAAGTCCGCATCGTTGTTACTATTGTCTTGAATTTTTTTCAGATTTTTCAATTTGGTGCGCCGCAGTTAAAAAAATTAAAAACCGATTTTTTCGCCGTTTTTTCCGTGTCAGAGTAACTAATAGGTCGAACTTTCGTACATACTTTATGGAATAAGCCTTTTATGCAATCTTCAACGTCTTCACATGCAGCAAAACAGCGTAGAAATTAAACGAACTAAACATGCTGTGCCTTTACAGTCTAAAATGTCTATCATATTTTCAACGGCGTCAATGGCGCAGCGGTAAAGTGTCCGACTGTTGAATCGCTGCGAACTTTTTGAACGTAGGTTCAAGCCTCGGAATTTCTATGTCCCACAGGGTCATTTTTTTTCACATTAATTATGTATTTTTTCGATTTCTAGCTATATGACAATGATCGATATTTATATACAAATGTTTTAAAAACATATTAAAATTATTTCAATAGTTGAAAACTATTGTTAGGTATCATGCCAATTATAGCATTGTTTAACTTTTGAATTTTGGAAACCAGAATGAGTTGTATGATCTATAAGAAGAAGCGAAATAATTACAAAACAACACACAATTGTTGCTGTAATCCATCCACAATTGTTAAAGGTAAGAGATTGGAAAATCAATTTCATATAATATTAATTTAGTGCAGGGAATGTTACAACAATACTGTAATTGACGGGATACTTGATCAGAGAAACGGTGGCATCAAAATCTTCTCAAGTTATGTTTATGTATATTTCAATTATTAAAATATTTTTAATGTTTTTAAAACATTTGTATATAAATATCGATCATTGTCATATAGCTAGAAATCGAAAAAATACATAATTAATGTGAAAAAAAAATGACCCTGTGGGACATAGAAATTCCGAGGCTTGAACCTACGTTCAAAAAGTTCGCAGCGATTCAACAGTCGGACACTTTACCGCTGCGCCATTGACGCCGTTGAAAATATGATAGACATTTTAGACTGTAATGGCACAGCATGTTTAGTTCGTTTAATTTCTACGCTGTTTTGCTGCATGTGAAGACGTTGAAGATTGCATAAAAGGCTTATTCCATAAAGTATGTACGAAAGTTCGACCTATTAGTTACTCTGACACGGAAAAAACGGCGAAAAAATCGGTTTTTAATTTTTTTAACTGCGGCGCACCAAATTGAAAAATCTGAAAAAAATTCAAGACAATAGTAACAACGATGCGGACTTACAGTAAAAATATAATTATAGTATCAAGACTGCTTCGATACAAAACCGGCATTTTTCAGCATTTTTTGGCGTTTTTTATTTTTCACAGCTTGGTTTTTCAATTTAAAAATCTGACGCGATTCCCTAATATGTGCACCGATGACAGACATGTCTCTGAATTTTTTCAAAAATTTTCATCCGCTGGTATAGGAGAAATTCGGCAAAAACCTGATTTTCTATTTTTACCCTTTACTACCCCCCGGGTCGAGATACGAAGTTGAAACTTGACAGAAATCATTCTTTTTTTATAAGCTTTCGAATGACTCATCGTGATTTGAATTCGGTTCAGGGGCACATTTGACCATCTTAACCGGCTATACCCTTTGACAGTACTCTCGGAATTAAGGGGGGACTTTCGTGTAACAGCCCCTGAAATTTATGAATTTTTTTGAGAAAAACTATTGTCAATATTGCATTAAATTCTTTGGAGATATAAGGAGGTATCTTTGAATTTGTAGAATTTTTTTTTCTTTATGTCGATTATGTTCTTATTATTTATCAATGTTGGCGTCAGGTGTGGCACCTGTCATAGTCATCTGATTGCAAAAAGAAGAAAATGTTCTTAAAGTTATATAATTTACGCTGGCCCTGGACCTGTAATTTTAATTTTAGCTTTTATTTATAATACTTTTTTTATCGATATAAAGAATAGTATGACGCATTTGTCTAAGGAAGAAACTTACTTTTTCTTTCAAACGCTATAACTCTTTCAATTTTTCATTTTTTACTAACTTCTTACTAACTTTAAAAAACCTCTATTTTTTTGCAATCAGATGATTGTGATTCGTGCTACACACCCCGCCAACAGGAATTACATCGTCGAAGAGGTGGAAAAGATTCCACAGTAATTAATAAATAATAAAAAGGATCGACATAAAAAAAAAAAATTCTGCAAGTTTAAAGATGCCTCTTTATATCCCAAAAGAGTTTAATCCAATATGACCAACAATTTTTTCAAAAAAAAAAAATCTTAAATATCAGTTACTTTTGAGGCTTTTAGATGAGAATCCCCCCCTTGAACTTGAATAATTGGTGAGGAAGTCTTCTGTGGTGGTAGTGAAGTCTTTAGTGCGCATTTGCAAAAAGGGGAGAATTAGAATAAGAATTCAACAGGAATTCAGGGCGACTGAATTCGGGATTTGACAGCCTCCTTTTTTAATTTTAAGATTTCTGTTTGGTCATCACTATTGCTTGGTATGTACATAAAGGAAGTGTTAAACGATAATGATTAAATTCATAGAGAGAAGAATTCCTTGAGGTAAATAAAGATTTAAACGCGGAATCTTGTAATGCGAATATTGGATTCCTGTTTCCTTGCGCAATCGACTCGGCGTCGATGTGCTTTATCGTAAATAGAGATCTCAGCGGATGGTACATGTTGATTGAATCACGATTCTCTACCTGAGACGTGTATCCATCCACGCCGCTTTCGAACAATGACAGGTCGTCAGGGGAAGAGGATTCAGCCACTGCTTGCTTGGCTTCCGTGATGTTCTTTCGAACGTCCTCGAGATTCTCGGTGGGGACCACAAGTAGGTGCTCCCGTTTCGTGAGTATCTTCAACAGAAATCCATGCAAAGTGAACAGAAACGTAGCAGTAATCGTAATATAAAGATACATTTCTTCTACGGGAACCCAAAAACCCCATCTCCAAAATTCCAAAATTCCCATCTTTTTTAAATTTTGCAGATTTATAGGGAACCTCAATAAAAGTATTAGACAATTTTTTTCCTTGTATAATTTTCAGGATAGTTACACAGAAAAATAGGAATACTCACATTAACCTTTTTAAGGGGTGTTTTAATTCTAAAGAACGAAAAAGTAGTAGAGAAAAAATTGGGTCCCCCACAAATCGGCTAAGTTTCAAATAAATCTGAATTTTCGAGCTACTGAAGTTGAATGTGGATTGAAAAATTTCAGAGCACTGTTTGAAGCTTCCTCCACAAAATGTGTATTTCAAAAGTTTGGGACAACTTAAGGAATACCTCTAAAAAAATATAGGAAATTAACAATTTGAACTCTTTTAGTGGTATATCAATGGTAATACAGAGTGCTAATCGCAAGAAATAAAAATTTGATAAGCAATTTCTATATATAATAAAAAAAACAGCTTGTTCCGCGAAGCTTGCTCTACAAAACGTACATTTCGAAAACTTAAATTAATAATGTAGGAGCCACCTGCGAAAACACAAGTCTAAATAGAAGAAACTTAAAATTACGTCACTTCTTATTTCTACGAACCGTGTTTGGATCGCTGGCGGGCATTATGTAAACTTTCTTCTTAACGACCAGCCCATTTAACGACCCATTGCTAGCTGCCTGGTGCACAGCATCCTGCACAACTGGATCCTGAACGACAGCAGCGATGGTTTCATTTTTATCGCGCGGCGTCGGTGGTAGCAGGCCCTCCAAGTCTTCAGGAGCCAAGGGTTTCGCTACCGAAACATCTCCATAAAACAGGATCAGGTAAAAAAATAGTTGCGCCGTGACAATCTAAAATCAAAAACACCATTATTCTATTGCCCAAAATTATGACTTGAAATTTACCCAACCAACTAAATCCTTATTTTAATCTCCAAACTCCAAAGGACTTCCTTCTTTGGAAGGATTTAATTATTTCTACAAAATAAATTCCCTTTTTCGCGATAAATAATTCTTCCTTTATTTATTCTATCAAAGAATTCGAGAAGAGAATTTTCACTTGTGAACGTAATTTTTAATAAAGGACCTTGGGAGAGTCAAGGAGTCCTTACGAAAGATCTTAACTTCGTGATGCAACAAGGTACAAATTGAATGTATATTACGTAATATTCTAATGCTTAGAACATCGGCTTTGATATTAGCGTTTACACAGTTCCTGGGTACCATTTTGTACTTCATCCCCCTGAACGTCAGAGTTTCCAGCAGAGTTTCCTCAAAGTACTGCCGCGGCAAATCTTCTCGAATATTCCGAATTCGATCGAAACTTCACCAATGCCTGTTCGTGTCTGAGCAACGATAACGGTTCGTTTCGCGTTTTATACCGGGTACAGAATGAATTATCATCGCCCTGCTAACAGACGTGAGCATCAACCTTGCGGTACACCACTTCGGCCACGGGTGCACACCTTGAACCTGGCGCATCTGCTTCAATTTTGCCGTTTGCTCTTTCTCAATCGTAACAAGCCCGGGCGCAAAAAGTCCGCGTCGTTCTCATTTATTTTAGGAATTATTGTTACTTCCTGAAATGCATTGCATGTGCTGTCATTCATGCGACAAGTGTCCTCGGAGTTTTTTAAGCTGCTGCTGGGATTAAATCTTTTTGGTTTTTGGGTTTTATAGGAGATGCGTGTTTTCTTGTTAGCGTTGGGTGGCTTGGAAATAATAAGTTATTATTGTCTTCTTTGCTCCCCCACACTTCTTCTTTGACACCTCGTACACAGTTTAGTATTACTTGGTACAGATAATGAATCCCAGGGTTAATCGAAACACCTTTTAATGGGGATACAATTAGTCAGATGACTGCAATAGTCGCCCGTTTTTATAAAAAGTCCACACCTACTTTATTTACTTTTGAGTATAATATTTATTTAGTTCTGAGTATAATATTTATTTAGTTTTGGGTGTAATATTTATTTATTTATTTTTGAGAATATTTATTTACTTTTGAGTGTAATATTTATTGACTTTTGAGTATAATATTTATTTAATTCTTGGGTATAATATTTATTTATTTATGTTTGAGAATAATATTTATTTACTTTTGAGTGTAATATTGATTTACTTTTGAGTATAATATTTCTTTACTTTTGAGTATAATATTTCTTTACTTTTGAGTGTAATATTTATTTACTTTTGTGAGTAATATTTCTTTACTTTTGAGTGTAATATTTATTTACTTTTGTGAGTAATATTTCTTTAATTTTGAGTATAATATTTATTTAATTCTTGGGTATAATATTTATTTATTTATGTTTGAGAATAATATTTATTTACTTTTGAGTGTAATATTGATTTACTTTTGAGTATAATATTTCTTTACTTTTGAGTGTAATATTTATTTACTTTTGTGAGTAATATTTATTGACTTTTGAGTATAATATTTCTTTAATTTTGAGTATAATATTTGTTTACTTCTTGGGTATAATTTATTTATTTATTTATTTATTTATTTATTTTTGAGAATAATATTTATTTACTTTTGAGTGTAATATTGATTTACTTTTGAGTATATTTCTTTACTTTTGAGTGTAATATTTATTTACTTTTGTGAGTAATATTTTTTGATGTTTGAGTATAATATTTCTTTAATTTTGAGTATAATATTTGCTTACTTCATGGGTATAATATTTATTTATTTATTTTTGAGAATAATATTTATTTACTTTTGAGTGTAATATTGATTTACTTATGAGTATAATATTTCTTTATTTTTGAGTGTAATATTTATATATTTTTGAGTGTAATATTTACTTATTTATTTTTTAGAGTAATATTGACTCATTTATTTTTGAGAATAATATTTAGTTATTTTTGAGTATAATATTTATTTACATTTGAGTATAATATTCAGCTTTAGTCACCAACTAAGAGATTTATCAAAATTCTTCGCAAACGAAGACACTGTTCACTAAAAGCACAGCAGCGTCTCTAATACATCCTCCAACACAGTCCTCAAGTTCCACAAGTCTCCAGAAATTCCACTCCTCGAAGTACCTTATTAGAATATTTAATCTCCTTAATTGCAACTGGACTGTCAATCGCCACTAACCAGTAACCAAACCAATCCTCCTTTTCCATCACCTCTATTTGCAAAGATCTCGAAGAGTTCCCCTCCCCAGCGACGCAGCCCCGACTACGCAAAAATCATTCTAGATCGATGGAATCCTCCGAAACTAATGCCACAGTTAGTGCCGCGCTAACAGCACCGAGATGTTTAGCGATCGACTTAGCGGCTGCTTCTATAGCTGCTTATAAAAGAGCGTCTGCTTCCTGGTCCCTTAGTTCTCCACAGCCACTCGAATACCTCGCATCGTCGTCAGCGGTCCATTTCCAAAATCCAGCTCCAAGCACTGAGAAAAAAAAAAAGAAGAATGGACCCCCTAGTTCTCTTCCCCACCTTGCTCCTCCTGCTTGGAACCACAGAACGCTCCCTATGCAGCGATTTCGATTCGAGGTCAGCATGGACACCACCGCAACCTTCGACTGAGTCTATATCCGCCCCAGATACAAAGCTCGGAACTTCTGCAACAGAAATCACCGAGGGAGCCCAGTTCTACCCTCCCAACGAGGACTTCACTTCGACAGTTCCTATCAAGGAGCCCCGCAGCTCCACAGAACTTCAACGCGAAGTCGAAGCAACTTCCCTTAACGAATCTCCAATATCTGAGAAGCCCACAGTAGAAGCAGCCTCTGCAACGACAAACTCCATAGACGGGAAGCAAGCTCAAACTACAAGCCACACAGGAGATAATAAAGGGAAGCAGCCATTGATCGTTGACCTAGGAGCCCTTCAACACCTTCGCCTCAGGCGAGACGCAGAAGACGAGCAATCCACGAACACACCGGACTCCAACGAATTCGTGCAAGATGACGCGGCTGGCCAGCAAGAACCAGCCACGCAGGATTCGGAAGATTCAGAGAATTCGCAGTTTCAAAATGGTTTGGTACATTTGTCAGACGTGGACGGTGATGACGTAGATGAGGCTGAGGACTCGACGAGCTTCGCGTTGGAGTCTTCTGAAACTCTGGCAGAATCAATGGACGCTGAGGTTCGGGACGAAAGGGACACGAACTCCGAGGAGATCCTCGAAGGTGTCGAGCAGAGGCACGGCAGGGTCCTTCGCGACTGGTATCGGCGGCGGTCGATCGGAAATAGGTACTGGTCCAGTCAGGAATACCAGCCGAGGCGTAGCTTTGTAAGGGTCCCAGTGTTCCCAGGGAAGTGATGGAAGGGACTAGGGCGATGTCTGTGAAATTGAACGAAATAAACGGATTGGCAAGAAGGACGAGTTGCACGTTGTTACAAGACGTTTATTTAACGAGGTCGCTCGATCGAGCGCTAGAAAAAGAAATCGTATCACAAGCACGGTTCGTTTATATTTAGAGATTACATCAACGACGTCGTTGTTGCTATCGACATATTTTTTCAGCCTCGTCGGCATCGTTCTTCTGTTGCTTTGGTGGGTAGCTCTTCAGAGGTTCTTACAACTAGGGACTTACACTGCTGTTCATAAGTATTAGGACGCCTGTTGTGATGCATGGAAAATGTGATGTTTGGTAGAGACACTCTTCACTGATTTTAATTTCAAATACTAAATAAATACGGTTACCACACGACCCAGTTTCCTTTTTTCTTGATTTTTCACGGATTTCTACGAAGAGAATTTGAAGGAGAAATTTTTCTGCAAAGAAAAAATCTGACTTGGCTCCCAAATACATTCTTGCTGTACTTGTAATTACTGTTGTGTCTTTCATTGTATGTCATTTTTTAAACGCTACAATAAAAGTACTCTTTTTTTTTAAAGAAATTTTGTACTGTCGCTTTTTTCTTTTTTTACCCGTTCTGGTTTGCTGGTGAAGAAATATAGTAACCCTGTTTCAAATGAAGCAGAATTTGGCAGAGTTCGTCGGTAAATTTAAAACGTCTCTTACAAGTATTTCGCATAGAGTAGGTGTCCTGATACTTATGAACGGCAGTGTATATTGGCTTATAGTACGATGATTCTATCACTCTCGCTTTCATCCTTCCACACAATGTTGTAGTTAACAAGTCACTCAGTTCAGCTAGTAGAAAAAAACTGTACAAAACTGTACTGTGGTATAAGTTACGAGTTCTAGGGCTTCTAATTTACAAAAGATCTACTTATAAAGGGCTTGCGCTGGCCTCGAATCGCCGATTCGGCTGAAATTTTGCTTATTGCGGGTGTATGCTATGTGTAATGATATATTAAACGCGGGGGAGCAGTACCTATTCAAAATTTGGAGAGAAAATCGAGTCTAGTGTGGCATAGTGTAGATCGTTTCCAACCCGAAAATTCTGAATTTAATGGAACTTACAAGGGGACACCGCGAACCCGGACTCACCGATTGGAACGCAGCTTTGTGAGTTTTTAGAGTGACTATCGCTCTTTAAGGGGGTGAAAACTAACCTCAAAGTCAAATTGGCACTTCCACTTTTTCGTGTATAACTCTCAAAGTGCAACATACAGAAAAAATGTTTCAAACAAAAGTTTAATGGTGCAATAGGCGCTACAAACTTGCGTTATCAAAATTTTGAAAAAAGTTTTTTTTCGTTTAGGTAATTTTCTTTTAAACTCTTTTCAAAATTTTCTTAACGCAAGTTTGTAGCGCTTATTGCACCATTAAACTTTTGTTTGAAACATTTTTTTCTGTCTGTTGTATTTTGAGAGTTATTCGCGAAAGAGTGGAAGTGCCAATTTGACTTTGAGGTTAGTTTTCACCCCCTTAAAGGGCGATAGGTCCCAAGTGAAACACACCGTTGTTCTTGTTTTGAGTCACTCTAAAAACTCACAAAGTTGCGTTCCAGTCGATGAGTTCAGGTTCGCGGTATTCTCTTGTTAGTGCGAATATTGGAATTTTTATCTTTTCTGCGGAAATTCACTCTGAGGGATTGAAATCAGTCCCTAAATCCATCGCGTTTTTTTAAATATAAGTTTAAAACGGTGCGAGATATGACAAAATTTTTAATATAAAAATTGTTCAGTTTTTTATGCTCTATCATACTACCGAAAGAAAAATATTTTTTTATATTAAAGAAATGGAAGTAACGTTATAAATTTGAGGGCTGATTTCACCTCTTCAGAGTGAATTTCTGTAGAAAAGAAAAATTCCTCCCTACACTCACAAAATTTCGTTAAATTCAGAATTTTTGTATGAATGAATCAAGTAGTAATTAAATAAATTGCAGGAGCAACGAGTTTGATTTTTTGTGATTAGTCGTGCCAGAATACTTGAGCTTAATTTCCCCATCAAATTTTGATTACTGCATCCCGTTCTTTTGACGTATTAGTATGGATAGTGTGCATAAGTATTGCAAAATTTTAGCCAAATCAGTGATCCGAACATCCTGCACCTCCCCCGTTAAAGAGTTATTAAGCGTCCTAAAGTGTCGAGGGTGTTTTTGTTTTGCTCCAGGAACGATTTGTTGCTCCCGTTCGCCTCGGTGACGACTATTTGCTCGTCGAATTAGCAGCCTCGCTATTTATGCTCGTTGACTAACGAGGCACTAAGTGACGCAGCCTTCTGGAAGACCCGTTCACTTCCGGCTTCGACGATCGCCTCCTCGTCGAACACAGTTGAAAATTCTCATATCTCAGTCACGGCGCAGCTTTCGTGAAAGCTGAGGAATTGCGAATAGAATGCAGATCGAGCTTCGTCTTCCAGGTGTTGCAGAGACTGATGGCACCGGGAGGAACAGAGGTCCAGGAAAGTTTGAGGCGTTGGTTGCATTTAAATTAATCTTCGTTCGAGAATCTTAGCGTCTCGATTTCCTCTGAATTTTCATAGAATCTTACGAGTTTCTAAGACTCCGCCAGGTCTTTTTCAGTCTTCAGATCGCAAGGAATTCTTATCTTGCCGCCTCAGGCTTCATCTCAGGGAGAAAAGACGTTGAGGAGGATGTTGGTTGACTTGCCTCGATTTTCCTTTGAGAATCTCCAGTTCTCGAGTGAAGAATAAAATGGAATCCTTGACGGCGTCGAATTCCCTTTGTGGAATCTTGAATCCTTGAAAGTTCCTCTTCTAGGAGTCACAGGAACTAATGGCAGTTTAAAAAAAGAGAAGTTTCGGGGACTCTGAGTCCCTCAAATTCTATACAAATGTGTAAGAATCTTACACTATCAAATGACTGCTTCCTAAGCACTTCGTTGCCTTGATTCATATGCAGGAATTTCGCTTCCCAAATGCTTCCTCTTCTGCTTAAATTCTTCTTCGTACTTCCCTCCAAAATCTCAGCCTTTAAATGTCCAAAAATTCTGAAACTATTTCTTCATCACAGTTCCCTAAAACTCCATCCACTCCTTCCAGAACTCTCCACTGTTCTCCCAAACAAAACGGGGCCTTAACTCCATGCCCCTATCAAATAATTAAACAAATACTCTTCGCTCTCTTTGGTCTCCAAAATCACTGTCCTTTCGCGTCGACAGGTTGTCAAAGATTCTCATCTATAGCCATCGATGACTCAGAACTGATTCCTGCGTCGGATCGCGTCCCTGACTCGTTGCCGATACGCTAATTGCTGTCGATAGACGAACAATGGCCGAAGAGCGTAGGTACCAGCCGCGGTTTCGAGATCGTCCTCCTCCGCCACCTTCGCGCTGCGCTTCTCCATCGGATCGCTACCGGAAGTCTCTTCTGCGCTGTTCAACTTGCCGAAAAGCAATGTGTACACCAATGGGGTTGACTCTTCTTGTGGTTGACTGGCGATTTCAGTATGTTCCTGCTCTTCGAGAATCGGTGCTTCGGTGAGAGGATCAGAGCTCCTCTCAGGCCTGAGCGGAAGCGCCACGGCGCAGCCGAAGAGCGCCAGCAGGAAAACGATTGTGCTTGGCGTCTGGAAGTGAAAGAATTCGGATTTTATAAAATTCATTGATAATTGTGCCAGTGGCGCACTCGGGATTTAATCTTGGATGAATAAAATCTAGTTTTCTTTTCTTTTTGCAAAGAACTTTCTTTGGGGGTGCCGGGGCTCTTTGGCCCACCTCCCTCTGGGTGCGCCACTGAATTTTGTATTATTAAGTTTCATAAAGTCTACTTTGAATCGCGTTTTGTGTTAATTGGATTGATGCTCCATGGAGGGTTGAGAGTAATTTTTTTTGTATTAAATTTGTACTGTTTAAGTTTAAGTATTCTTCAGTAGTCCCTTGCCATAAAAGTGTTGTTCAGTTATTTTCATCAGCAACTGGGACTTATCAAACGACGAATATTTTCAAATTTATATAATCGCCTTTGAGTAAAGTTTCTCACTCTTTTTGGTATTTTTTTATACAGAGACCTCCATGCAAATTGAGTCGCGAGTACACCCTGCACAACACTACCCAGAACCACCCACTCTTCAGCGCCCCAAAACGATGAAAATTCCCAACAGTAAGCAGCACAATTCTTAAAGTAGTAAACTTACCATTTTAGTATCTGGCTCGAAGCTTCCTTCCCTCGTTGCAAAGGCAATTCTCCTTTCTCAGAAGCTGAGGAGCCTTCGGTGTTGCGTTCAAGTGACCGAGTTGGACGGAGGAATAAAAAGAAGCAAAGTATCTCTTGCGAATAACAGCGAGGCGTCGAGCTCGAAGCGTTGTGCACTTTAAGGAAAGATGGTGGACACGTTGGGACCGCTCTGTGGCAAGTTTATGCCCCAGGTGGGCATCCTTGCAGCATTTATACGAAACAATGACGTCAAACGGGAGCACGCTAATCGTACAGTGACGTTTTGACGGCAGGTGATAACTGACCTGGTAAATTAGAAAGATGGATGCGACACCCCCGGCTACGTGCAGTCCTCCTGCGTTGCATCCTAAATCGGTAAACGTTTCTTGTTTTCCTCGGTACGAGGACGGATCATGGTCACGCGCAAAAGGTCGCGACGCGTGACCACGAACGACGCGAGCGTCAGTTTTGCTGATCGAGCGGGCGGAATCTCGTTTACGCTCGTTTAAACGATCGTGAAACCGTTCCCTGCGCGATTTAACCCGCCAGAGCTCGCGGTGGGTCAGGGACACCCAGACCTATTCGCTGTTATTTTTTATTAGAAGCGGTAGCAGATCGGAAAGTTGCCCCTCGCGGTTCTCTTTCACCAGGGTAAGATACCCAACCCAGAAATTAAAAAAATTATGGAACTTTTGGGTTTGGAAAGTGTGAAATTTTATTAAAAATTAGGAACAACTTTTTTGTTGCCAAAATTAACTCTAAAGGGGTGAAATTGACTCCCGAAAATCCAGGTATTTTCTGATTTTACGTTATAACTCGCGAACTGCAAGAACTAAGTTATCAAATGATAGTCTTAATTAAAAGAAGTAACTTTTGCCTGAAAACTTTTTTTCTATCTCTTACAGTTGGAAAGTTATAACGCAAAGTCAATTTCACACCCTCAGAGTTAATTTGGACCACAAAAAAATCCGTAATACACAACTAACAAGGGAACAACTTTGTATGTTTTAGAGTGGCTCAAAACAAGAACAATGTTTCATTTAGGCCCTATCGAGCTTTAAGTGGGCGAAAACTAACCTCAAAGTCAAATTGGCACTTCCACTTTTTCGCGTATAACTCTCAAACTACAACAGACAGAAAAAAATTATATAAACAAAAATTTAATGGTGCAATAAGCGCTGCAAACTTGCGTTAACAAAATTTTGAAAAAAGTTTTTTTTCATTCAGCTATTTTTTTTAAACTCTTTTCAAAATTTTGTTAACGCAAGTTTGTACCGCTTATTGTACCATTAAACTTTTGTTTGAAACATTTTTTTCTGTCTGTTATACTTTGAGCGTTATACGCAAAAAAGTGGAAGTGCCAATTTGACTTTGAGGTTAGTTTTCACCCCCTTAAAGGGCGATAGGGCCCAAATGAAACACACCGTTGTTCTTGTTTTGAGTCACTCTAAAAACCCACAAAGTTGCGTTCCAATCGGTGAATCCGGGTTCGCGGTGTTCCCTTGTAAGTATATATATATCTTTTACATATCCCCAAAGCTTCATAATCTGCTGAATTTCCGAGTTGGGAATCTTCCCTTGCCAGTTTAATTGGCAGTAAACGAAGAAGTTTTTGCTTTTCCACTATTTAGGTCTGTATGTATGAGGAATGTTTGAAGAGTTCTGATAGTGAGATAATTTTCAAAAAAAGTAGATACTGATGCTTTCATACATGATGCTGTTAAACATTGTTACACATTATTTTAATGTATTAATCTTGTAAGGCTTCATTTTTTTCATTAAAAAAAATCACCTCAAATTTTATTGCGTTATATGACACTATTAAATTTAAAAATATTTATAATGCAAATATGAACGTATAACTACATCTAACAAGTAAATTTTATTTGGAGAAAATACTCTAGCAGCAGCAAATTTGTTTTGTTAGGTGTCTAAAAATGGATATGAGGCTCATTGTCAGTGTGCGAATTGGCTGTTCTGAAAATGAGCGCGAGCTTTGTCGGGTTGAGACGGTGATCGCATTCAGGGGTCCGTTTGTCGCGCAGTGATTCATCTTTCAGGCTCACGCGGAAGATTGGAACACAACAGAATCGAAGAGATTACGCAACGGTGACTCCGCGCTGACGTATTCAGCGAGATTTCCCTTGAAACGAGGTTGTTTGTGGGAAATTCGACGATGTCACGCGTAGCAGAAGGTGTGACTTCGTGAAGTAAATAATTTAGAGGCGTATGAGATCAGTTTGGGTTGGGGCTTCCGCCTACTTGGCTGCAGTTAGGTGCTCTTCTTCAGCGAGCTTGAAGTTAATTTTGAAGCAGGGATTTTATGGCGTTGCGAATTTAGGTGTTCTTGAGAGACGGTTGGCTTACCTGTGGGATTTAATTCTTGTTAAGCAGAAATTTTATGGTCTCGTGAAGTTAGATCTTTTCTTATCAGAGATTGAGAGTTTTCGATTTAACCGTTAAGTAGGAATTTAGATTCTTCTCACATACGCTTTGCTCCCTTTCGAGGTTTAGAATTTTAAGTTAATATTTCGTGTATTGTTGAATTCCGTGTGAAGTTCGTCGTTGGAGGTTTAAACGCGCGTGGAACGGGAAAGGGAAGAATAGAAAGAAAAGAAGAGGAACTATGCGCTCTGACCAGGATCCTACCTTACCTTCTTTCCCTAACATTATTTACCCGACTAAATAAATCTATACCTCTGTAGGAAACTAAACACGTGACTTGTGTCAACGTCGAACAAAGAATGACACAAGAAATCGCCCATTTTTGGATCCCACGATTTTGGAACTGAATCTTGTGCTAAGTGATACCTTATGATGAGATATCAATCACAAGAAATTTTCAAGTTGAGTTGACAATTAGTTTCTGAGATATAGGATGTCAAAGTTAAAAAATCACTGACATTTATTTTTCTTGATTTTGATTTTTGGGAATGATGATGTCTTATACTATAAAGCAGAAAGCGAATCGCATGTTTGTGTGTTTGTCTGTCGCCAAAAAACTTTCGAACGGTAAACTCTGGGGTCACGAAATGTACCTCAGCTCACTATGCCTGGCTAATTCAGATAAATATGACTATTTTCACAAAAAAAAACTAAAAAGAATTTTTGACTTTTGTAAAATCAGAATCTAAATTTCGGGCGAAGCCGAGTAGTAAAGCTAGTCGTTTATATAACCATACGATTGTCATAATGTGGCTGCAACAGCAATCAATTCGAGCACCACTTTCACACGTGCAATAATATTCTGTGTTTGATTATCGTCCGGTTTTAATTTTATTAATAAGTATGAGAATGTGGTGATTTGACCAAAGTTTTATGAAAATTAGAATACTTTTTGACATACGGTCCGCTATATTGAATCGGCCATTGTGAATTTTGAAAATCTAAGTTGAAATCTCCGAGCAAAACTTCTGGGAACAATTAATTATTATCGGACTGACATGAAAGTATGTGGGTTGACGCGTTAATGAATTTTCACGTCTTTCACCTCCCATATCCAGTGGCGGATTTAAGGGGTAACACCACTGTAACGACACAAAAACGTAAGTACCTTTGATAATTGTTTGTGGGTAAACAAAGAAATAATTCGATAATCTGTTTAAACACCTTTACTATATACATCTTAAGGGGAGGTTTCGGTCTAAAAATCGATTTTTTTAATATTTTTTTCGAATGTTCAACCTTGTAGGAATACGTGTTTAAAAGGATTTGTTGAAATTCGTAAAATTCCCAAAGTTATAGGCACTTGAGTAATGGCAAATGCATGGGTAACACCCGGCCACTCGGCACTCACGTAAAACTTTAAACGCGTTTTTCTCGAAACAGTGTTCTCAAAATCGGTGGGACCTGTATCTCCAGAAGTTATTATCCGATTCGACTGAAAGCTTTTTATTTTGAAGAATATACTTCTGGCTGTTGGGGGGGGGGGGGGGCCAGAAAAAATTACAAAAATTGAAAATTTATAATTTTCAATGGCGTTGAAAGGACGAAAAATATAGGGGAAAGTGATTTAAAATTTCAAGTGCCGTTATTTTCTAAAAAAAAATGTAACTATTTTTTTTTCTGATTTCACCCCTAGCCAGAAGTATATTCTTCAAAATAAAAAATAGTAACTTTTGGAGATACAGGTCCCACCGCTTTGGATGAATGTTTTGACGCCTCGACTTTAACGACTCCCCAGTGCCGTCTGCAAAGATTAATTATAAAACAAAAAATATATTTCTATAATACAAGACATCCTTAATTCAATACAAAAAGTTCCATTAAATTATATATAGTAGTTTTCCTTTAATTAATTTCTAAAAAGCACCTATTTTTATGGGCTCGAGACCGGAACCTCCCCTTAAGTAGTTTCAAGCTATTTTTTTTATTTTCTTTTTTCAAAATGGCACTTTAAACGCTTTTTTCTTAGAACCACGTTTTTCAAATTGGCCAGCAGCACCCATTTGAACAAATTTTATTCAATTCCCTTGAAATTTTTACAGTAGCTTCTAAACTACATTCTCCATCGAAGATTTTCCTCTTATTTCTTCGTTTACCCACAAACAATTGTCAAAGGTCCACTACGTTTTTGTGCCGCTACAGTGGTGTTACCCCTTAATGAATTTTCACTTCTTTCACCTCCCATATCCAATAGCAGATTTAAGGAAAAAGGCCCAAGTGACAAACATTCTGAGGGGCCCATTTTTTTCGGGAAAATGACTAGGAAGTTTACTAAAAGCAGGCTAAGTGTAGTAGTACAGAAAACAATATACAGTGTTTGGATAGTCATGATCTTTTTGTTTTGATAATAGGGCCCTGGGGGCCTTCTGGACAGGGGCCCAAGCGGCAGCTGCTCATCAGCCACCCATTAAATCCGTTACTGTTCATATCTCAAAAACTAATTATCCGTTCAACTTGAAAATTTCTTGTGATCGATGTCTCATCATAATGTACTAGCTTTACTACTCGGCTTCGCCCGAAATTTAGATTCCGATTTTATAATAAAAAAAAAAATTATCAATTTTTTTGTGAAAATAGTCACATTCATCTGGATTAGCTAGGCATAATCAGCTGGGGCACATTTCGTGACCCCAGAGTTTACCGTACGGAAGGTTTTAGGCGACAGACAAACACAAATACACAAACACTTTCAGCTTTATATATTAAGATTTGACACAAAATTCGGGTCCAAAGCCATGTGACCAAAAACGGGCGGAAAATCTCCCCCCCCCCATTTTATGATCCTTATTTCAAAAGCTTCACAGACTTCTCAAACTTCCCCCAAGTTATGATAAAAGCATCTTCAATCTCCAGGACGTAGGGCATTTTAACACTTTGACTGGCGTCGGCGTGTTTCCACGCCGAGGGATATCCACCCCTGCGATATTCCCTGAAAACCCTGGAAGGTATTGTCCGAGGATCATCGAGCGCTATAAAATGTTATAATTCTGTTTGACACACGGCCGCTTCGGTAAAAGATCCTCGGAAGAGCCTGGCGGACTTGAACCGGTACTTCGCTGAGCCTTGTGCCACTCAAAGTGTTAATCAGATGTTAATCCCCCCCCCCCCCCTAGCCTCGAGGGTGATCCAATTAGGATCCAGTTGCCCTTGCAGCTCGCGGTATTCAAGATCGAAGGGAATCAGAGTGTTCGAAAGTGAAGGACAAAGGGGTTTGAGTTCGGCGGGAGCGTGTCCTCTCGCCATGGCGTGCGCCAGAGGGCCGAGGGAAACGTGGAATCAATCGTTGCTCCAAATGTTACCAAACAAACTGATTTATTTCCTCAGTCAAAGCATTTCATTGTTGTTTCGTCTGAATAAATAGCGGCTCCGCTGGTCTCGTGAGCAACGTGTTGTAAAAACGGAACGAAAAGAACGAATGGCCGTTTTCGTCCCTTTCGAGGGCACTTTAACGCGACGCTCTTTCTTTTTATTTTTTTATTTATTTTTTTTTAACTCCCGTCGCGGATATCTTTCTCTCACACTCTCTCTCGCTCTCTCTCTCTTTCTCTCTCTCTCTCACTGCACAGATCATTTTAGATCGCAGGCTCGGTCTCCTCCTGCACAGTTTCGCTGCTTTCGGTAGTATCGCTTTTAGATCTGAAAGAAATCACCAGATTGAGGGTCTTTCGAGGGTCTGCAGGGGAAGATAAGTACGAGAAGGAATCATTGCAAGTGCAAAGACAGAGATTAAATACAGGGTGTGCCAAGCAATGGTGGGGGGGAACATGTCTGCTCCGCTCACTCCACGAATCGTGTAAGAAAAGCGACTGTGAACTAGTTTCGGGGTTTGCGATCTAGTATCGAAGCACCACCGTTGGGGAGGAGATTAAAAGCTCAAAATTTACTTTCAAAATTCTGTTTCCCATCTCTTTCTCATTAACATCCTTTTTTTTTTTTAATATTAAAACCTCACTATTGCTTGGTACACCTACACACGATTATTAGAAATCCATGGTCTCCAGATTAAAATTGTTAGTCTCGGGGGCCCTGTAGGTGAAACTCATACTAATCTTCCCAAAGGGATCGTTAGGTGAAAACAGGGGTTGGTGGGGGGGGGTCGATCGACGAGCCTCGAAAATTGGATTCACTCGAAACGAAGGATGACTAAACGTTCTTCGAAGCAATAGCAGTTACTGATAAAAAGACTTTCACTTTTCCAAGGGAGCCCAGAGTCTCGAGGCCCGACTACCGGTGGCATTAGTAGCAAGGCGGGAGGAGTTTGGAATGAAAAAAAGTTGGAAAGTACGAAAGAAATATTTCCTTTCCTGTATTGATCGATCTAATTATGCGACGGGGACCTCGTCTCTACGGAGTCTCTCTACATGGGGGAGTAAAAAAGAAAAAAAAAGAATCTCGTCGCGATTTTTCGTCGCTCGACTCGTTCTCTTTTCTTTCATCAATGCTCGTCTTTCGTTCAGTGTAAATAACAGTTTATTGCATGCAAGCCTCCCGGTCATGCTATCCGGTTATTCGATTTGGCTCTATACTCTCTCGCTCTCTCTCTCTCTCTCTCTCTCTCTCTCTCTCTCTCTCTCTCGCTCGCTCGCTCTTTTCGTGGGTGCGTGTAAAGAAGCGAAGTGACGTTCGATTTCTTAGTTTTGCTTTTTCGTCTCGAGGAGAATTTTGCAGCGCTCCCCGCGGGAGGGTCGTGGCCAATCGGGAGAAGAATTTGTGTTTCGTGAACGCTTCCCTCATTTCACTTCTTTCGCTCCCCCCATTCGGTCTGTCTAGCCATATTATCTCGTGTCGTTTCCACTTGTCACGTGTAAACTTTTATACATTAAAATACCATTCGATATAGTTCCTACAAAACAGTACATCGTTAATAGTAGTTAACTGTAAGACGTCGAGTCGCAGGATGCAATCAGGCTTCAGGGAGAAGTCACTTCCTACCATTGCCCATATTAGTAGTTTCTCGAGGACGATCGGGCTCTATTCGTACCCCTCGTCACCTCTTCATTTCTCTTCCGTTCTCTCTCATCTCTCTTTCACTTTCGTTTATCGCGAGCAGAATCTCGATTCTCTTAGCTTTAAGCGATCTGGCTGACGAGTTAATCAACGTCGATCGAATCACGGGGGACTCTGCGAACCATCTTGAAGACGGGGTAGTTGGTTCAACTGCTTGGAGAGATACACAGGGTGTCTTGGAAATGGGTCTCCAAAATTGGCAAGCTTACTCCACCCACATCGGGGATGAATAAGAGTTTTAACAAACGTTTTTTGAATATGATAGTCCTCGAGGAACGCTCATAAAGTATGCAGAGCTGTGATCTTTCACTTTACAAGGTTACCGTGACTTTTTGCATAGCTCTATCACAGACAAAATAGCGTTTACAATTCGGAAAGGAAGCATATTTCAATTTGCAATGGCACCTTCTCCGTTCTCAGACTAAATGCAACCAGCCCCCGAATCGGAGACTTGTTTCGCGGACACCCTGAGTATAGTTCTCCGAGGGCTGCTATATAAAACTTGTTTCAAGAAATATCTTTCCCGCTCCGACAACTAGTTTCTTTCTGGCGAGGTGAAAGACGGCATTTCAAAAGAGTTCTTTTGTACACTCGACGATAAAAGGGAGTCTTTCGCCGCGTCCAATGTCAAGGAACAGAAGACTTCCTTAGAAAAAAAACCTGCGCACATTATCGAGCGCATTCAATCTCCTCTCCATCGACTCTAAACCATAATACCCACTTTGTCCATCGAAAATGGAGGGCTCGTGAAACCCAAGTCCCCGTAAAATCTCCCGACTACCTTCCCCACAAAACAACCACCGTTCATCCCTCTTAATCCCCGTTTCCTTTTTCCCCCCAGAGCCCAGATCGCGACTATTATTCTGTTCCTCGAGAATGGGGGCCTTACTTCCGCCGCCGGTGGGCCCCCTTAGCATTGGGACGCGCTAAGAAGCACAGCGAGCCGTCTCACCCCGACAGAAAGGTGTTCCCCGTACTCTGGCCCCCGTGTTTCGATCGCCCGGCAGCGATCAAGGCGATAATAGACTCACTGGAGCGATTATCTACTTATATATTGTCGGATAGTAAAGGATTCACTTGCTGGATGACTACGTCCTTCCAAAAGGCGAGGGGTTGCGTACAAGTATATGTTACTATAAACGGTCGTGATTTCCATCGTGGTTCCCATTTTTCCCTTCCTTTCTTTGAGTAGGCACTTAACTATGTTTCCGCGGCTCCGCGCGGCATAACACGTTACGTCTATTGTACACGGCGGAGAAACTTAACGAGGGGGGAAAAGAAACGAAAGCTGCGTGTAAAAGCCTCCCCTCTTCGTATCTCATCGAAGCTCGATCGTCCGATTCCTTTCTCATTCTGTCCGTCTCTTTCTGACTGAAATTTAGTACCGCCATTGGCATAATATAACACGCTCGTTCTTTGAGAGGCAAAGGGGGACAATTTCCGCGCGAAATCTCACGATCGATGCGCCCTTAACTCTTTCTCTTATCACCACAGCACACCCCTCTCGCGCACACTCCCATTCCTCGCGCTCCCCGACGCGTTATATTTGCTTACTTTTCTCTCTCTTTTCTCTTTTCTTTTTTTTTCTGTTTTTTTTTCTTTTTTTTTTGAACTTTTAATTAGCACCGTGTCTCCCGCGGATTCTAGCTCTCGAGAGTACCCTCTCTCTTTCGCTCTCCCATGCACGCGTTCTTTCTCTCTCTAGCTCTCCCTCTCAATCTCTCTGCTCAGGAAGCTTCCGACCGATCAGCGGACAGGGGAGTAGGGTTGAACGTTCCGGGAGAACGTTCACCCCGTCCTTCTCGATGATCGTACGCACGACGGCAGAAACTCGAGAATTTCTGGGCAAATGCGCGGGGCACGCACCTTCATTGCGATCGATCGTCTCAGACGAAAGGTGAACGGACTAGTCTTAAACGGATTTCACTAATTGACTCGCCCACGTCGACTGCGAGTCTGTTAGAAGCTTCTGGACGCCCTAGTTGCATTATTTCTGTAACAAGTGCCCCGCAAATTACAAATAACTTCGTCGGGAATCTCAGAATGCATTCACTGACTGAGTCGATGAATAATATCCTTCGTTGATATTTAAATGTTTTTGCCAGAAGTCCCCGAGCACGCAGAAATGGTTTAAGCGAGGCTCTGATCGTGCAGCGAAGAAGAAAGAGTGACCCAAGAAATAGCCTCTTTTTGGTCCCACGATTTTGGAACTGAATTTTATTTATTACAAGAAATTTTCAAGTTGAGGTGACAATTAGTTTGTGAGATATGGGAGGTCAAAGAAGCGAAAATTCATTAACGCGTCAGCCCATACGATAATTTAAACAATTATTTCCAGGGGTTTTGCTGACTGCTAACAAAGAATTTAAACTTAGATTTTCAAAATTCACGATAAAAAAAGTCAAGATCAAGAAATATAAATATCTGTGTAATGGATGTTTTTTTTAATATATCAAAATTCACAATGGCCGAATCAATAAGGTGGACGATATATTAAAAGAGCACCCACTGAACGGTCATTTATTTTGCGATTTTTATTTTTTTGTGAATTTTGAAAACCTAAGTTCAAATTCATTGTTAGCAGTCAGCAGAACCCCTCGAAATAATTGTTTAAATTATCGGACTGACATAGAAGTTCGTACATCGAAGCGCATTGGCTGCCGCGTTAAAGAATTTTCACTTCTTTGACCACCCATATCTCAGAAACTAATTGTCACCTCAACTTGAAAATTTGTTGATTGATATCATTTGGCACAAAATTCAGTTCCAAAATCATGGGACCAAAAAGAAGGTAAAAAAGGCCTCATTTTTGGGTCACTCTTTATGTATCGAGCTGAGAAATCAGTTAGAATAGCGAATCGAAGGGACAGATCAGTATCGATGCAGTATCAGAAACTCGATGGAGTTAATTGCAATGCTAGCGACACACTAGTAATCACTTCACAGAAGAGTTCCCCCCAATTTGCACGCAGAAGCTTCTAACAGTTCCAAACTACAGAAACCTGGGTCGTAAGGACACGGAGGATTCCATTCGCTACCACTATGAACCGAAAATCTAACAAGTATCGAACTCGTGGTTTCCTCTAGGAACACTACCATCTCTTTCGTTCAACAGAATCGTTCCAAATGAAGGTTCGTACGCGTGTTCTCCGTTCGAAGGAACTGGCAACGTTCCCACGTCCCTCGAACATGAATCGCTCTCTATACACCACGTCCGACCGTATCAAAGATTGCAAAACGCGTCTCTGTGAAAAACCGTGCATCGCTTCTAACAGTCTAAATACTCTCTAAAGACGAGAAATCAGGTAACGAGATAATGGTGCACACAGATAGACGGTACCGTCCACAGAATACTGTATTAACTTCGAACATGCTTCAACATCGCTTCGAATAGGGAACATGATATCTCTAAAATAAATGTGTATATATGCTCGGTGCGTCGTGAACGAACACGCGGACGCATTACGGGATGCAACGTACCCGAAATCTCTCGTTTCTTTTTTTTTTTTTCTTCAGGGCGATCGTATTCCAATCTACAGCTACAGCAACGTACAAAAGTACAAAATACATTTGCTCGCGACCACTCCCTTCCCTCCCAACGGAAGTCGAAACGCGAAACCGCAATACGCCCCCTACTTTCCCATTTCATTTTCTGTTTGCCTTGGAACACGATCAGACGAGTCTTCTCTGCTCGAGTTTAATTAATCGTGACTTACATAAAAGCTCAGCTTAAGAATACAGGCTTAACACGTTACGTACTTCTTTCTTCCTAAAACTTCCCCTTCAGAAGCAATTAAGACGTATTCAGTCTCTCCACGATGCCCGGCGCACTCGTCTGCGCTGCCAGGCATTCTCCGGTGGAATTTGTGTTTTAGAAAATCCTGCTTTTAATCCCACCCCCTGTTCCTATCTGGCGCAAAAGCGAGGTTTCTTTGAGCTTTTACGAGCACCTTAAGGACACCCACGAAGAAGCTCAGTGTGAACTGTGTTGTTAGTGCAGACGCTTCGAACAGGGTTTGATAGTGTATAAAATAAACTCTTCTAACGCGACCACGAAACGGTTCGTCATTCCAAGTCCTGGTCGAGCCAGGTCTCGGCATCAGGCTTAACGCTTCTCGTCCAGGGTATGGAGAAAGCGTCTGGTTCCGCTGAACATCTAACACTTCTCAGTCGACCAAACAGAATTATCTTCGACAATCCTCCGAACCATTTTACTCATAAGCATGCGAGGAAGTTCCTACGAAACACTTTAATAACTAATTTCTTTGAATTAGCTAAACGAGTGCCCGACATCATTCAGCGTGACCAGATGCCGCTTCGATACCCAAAGGACCGACGCTCCTGCCAAATCTGATGCCGGATTCGATTGGAAACGAAGGCGCGTTGAGTATATGTACGTATGTCTACTTATGCGTGTACTTATGTGGCGTACAAAATTCTTGTTGGCTTCTCATAGTTTGGCACCCACTCTGTCGATTGCTACATCGCCAAAGTTTCAACGCGAATAATTTGCAACGTTCGCTCAGCCGAAACATCCTCGAGTTGATGGCTAATTACGCCAGTGTCCCGTGAGATTCAACACTAATCGTCTCGCGTATACCAGGAATGTTCTCTCTTAAAAGAAAAAAAAGAAGAAAAAAAGACTGCCTCGACTACTGGATAGGAAATGCCTCGTATAAACCGCTGCGAGCTGCGTTACGAAATTGCACGAAACATTATCAAGTACACAATCGAAGGCACAAGTTGCCATTTAACGGAATATCCTGATGACCTGTGTTCCTTCAAGGAAGAGAGAAAGTCAACGGGCTCCTCTTTACTCATAGCCCCAGGAACAAGTTATTAAACGAAAACTGACGGCCCTAAATGAAACCGGCATCCTGCGCGAGAATCGGCTACGGTACGTCGCAGGCATGGCTTACGCTAATTCTAATATGATCTCCCATCTTCGCGAACATTCTACAGAAGAACGGACTCTACTTCGATAGGTACGCTATTTAAAAACATTTACGAAGTGATACTATAGTTAGGATTGTTAACATTTCCCTACGCCTATCGCGAATATATTCATTAGATTCTAGCAAAGTGATTTGAGGGGGGGGGGGGGGGTGCTTATAAATTCTACGCGAATGATTTTGGTACCCTGGATAATTACTAACAATAGGTCTAATTTATTTGAAGATTATTCGTTAAAATCAAAGAGACTCGTCTCGTTTTCAAATCGTTGGAATTTATAAATATTCATCGGACATTAGTTAAATAAAGGAAACTAAATCTATTTAAGTGTTCAAGAAGTAAAACGAAAAAAGAAGATGGATTAATACTTGCACCTGCCTCTGAATTGGAAAGTATATTAATCGTGCTTACTCACTGAAACGTCATGCACCCGGTTTGTATAATCTGTGTCGTAAAATCAGCCTACGATCGTTACGACGTACGAATAAGAAGGCACCGACTCATCGGTTGCTTTGGATCTTTACCCGCGCCTTCTCTTTCCTCCTAGTTCGCACCGGTGCGAACGATTATTGCTCTCGAACAAATTGATAAACGTACTCCATATTCGTGACCGGGAGGAAGAGCAAGCCGCGGGGTAAAAATCTGACTCCGTGCACCTCTTGTTCCTCCGTCGCAACTGGGAACACGAATGCGAAATGTTCTACTCACTTCAAACACTGCGTCTTTTAAGGGAACCTAACGAAAGGATCTTCAAAAGAATGGACATCTTCTAATATTCTACATACTCATCGAGTAAATCACAATATAAAAATACAAATTGAAGATCTCCCCCTTTTTCCTTCGTTCTCCTCTCATCATCGATCCTCCGACCCTTTCCCACTTTTCTCTCTCTCTCTCTCTTTTTTTACGTTTTTTTTTCTTGTTAGCATCTCTGCCGTGCAACAATGTTCTTTAAAAATGCACTTCTTTAGAATAAGTTACTTCTCCATAACGTTTCTTTGATAACTGCGTCTCCTCCTCCCTCCTGCTAGCTCAATTAATCGCCTCTTACTGATAAAACGTTTCACGACTATTGTGTTCTCCGTCGAATTATGTAACATCAAATGCTTCTCCCTGATTAATTACTCTTCCACGAAAGTAATCAATGGCGTGTGCAATGGAACTGTTAAATGTCTCGTAGTGAAAGTAACTATTCTTGAACGTGCGAAATCACCTATTATCACTGACAACTCGATGGCCCACGTGTACACGTGCGACACGGGGAACAATCCTGTTCTAACCACGCATGTACAGATAGCCACAGATTGCTAAAATACCCCCACCAACAATTGCGGCGCCTATGCCTATTGTAAGGGGCTTAAATAATGACCTCTTGAGCTCCTGCCATTCTTCCGTCTCCTTTTGCCGACGCTTCATCTCCCGCACTTGCGCCGCCAAACGATCGTTCTTCTCTTTATTACGCTGGCGTAGTTCATTCTTCCTGTTCGGGCAACGTGAATGCATCAGTGGAAAACAGTAGCGGAGCAATTACCGTAAAGAATTCTGGTGTTCGGGGGACTTACATGTCTGGGTTGGACGGAGAGCTGAATGTCTGTAAAGAGTTTTCACCGTCGTTGGTAGTTTCGCGTGGCACTGCGACACCGTCGCTGCTCTTCTCGTGCAAATTGTTCGTGACTAACGTGGAGTTCGCATTCGTCGAGCTGATAGACGTGTCTATGTGAGCTGACGGCTCTCGGGGCAACGGTTTGTCAGGCGGTCCACCTAATTCATCTGACATTGAATACAGAAAGGAAATTTGTATCTCGAATTGTTAAAGCTTCGCGCCAGTTACCGACTAACTGCTCTTACCATTCTTCGTCATTGTATTTGTAATTAATTCTGCCCTTATACTACGCGTTAAAGATTCACCTCTTGGAGGCGGCAAGGGTGGTGGCTCGTCTTCCTCTTCGATCGGAGAATTACTGTTATTCACCACGTCGTAATGATTCGTTACTGTCTCATTATCGATGTTCTGTAAATTGCACGGAGGTCAGCGGAGGCCATAAATCAGAGGACACCACAGTAGTACAGTACTATCAGGATTGGTGTTATAACAGAATCGCAGAATCATTAGCGAGAAGTATGTATACGACATAGATTACTAGTGGAGTTATTAAACTGGATCGTCCAGAGAAACTGATAAAACTGTACCACTGCGAATTGGTATTAGTTACCACGTTATTGGATGGCAATTCTTTAGCGCCATCGATGATAGCAGCGTATGAGAATCTTAATTGGTCCGGCGTCTGGATTAAACCCATCCTGTATCTTCTCATCTCGATCAACACATCTCTAACATTCACAGAATTTAATCCATTCTCTTCGATCTGAAATCAAATCGAAAGTAATCCCTTTCCTGCAAAGCTTTCCTTTCGGCTCGTCGGTAAAAGTGATCCTTACCAAAACGAGGCATGTATCGACTAAACAGAACGTCCCCGACCTTCCAATGCCAGCGGAACAATGTACAACAGGAGGGCCAACATTTTGGTCTAATGCCCCCGACTGCCTAACGTCTGCCAGGAAATGTAGAAAAGCCGTTGGACTCTGCGGCACTCCAAAGTCCGGCCAAGTGGTATAATGAAAGTGTAATATTTCTCTACTCTCGTCTGTTTCGATATCGGTTAACCTGCGTAGAACACGAACGTTAGATCGAACTCTCCGTCCAGCGGCGTATTTCTACGATAAGCGACGTATACAAATTCAATACTTTAATATCTCATACTTTAATATTCTAGTCGTGTAATCCGACGATTCTTTTTTGCTGATATACTCCACTTTCAAGCCAACATCCAGAAACGTTAGAGAGAACGAATCGCCGAGAGGCCAATACTGATAACACTTAACTTGATTCTTCTCGATTATCTTATTTAACATTAACACAGCTTTAGAATTTTGCTCCCATACCATTAGCCAAAAGTGGCCGGCGGTATTTTCTAATGGTCCTTGGGTAAGGATGTATTGTCTGTGGGCACGATTGACCTACAATGAAAATCGACTTACAATTGCACTCCTCCGCGTCCGTACAAACCACTTTAATACAGTATTTACCTGTATGAGGTTGGAATTAATGTAATCGCACGGGCCTCTTTTAAGTACGATCCTACTATGATCGTACGGAGCCACATCTCTGTAGCGGTTCAGATTTTTGTTCTGTGGCTTCTTCGATTCATTGCAAGTGTACGTGAAATTGCTGCATTCATTGCGTATGTGCTGCAACAGTAAAATACCGATTAATCAGCGGCTCCAGCCGTCTTTTCCTCCGATACTCAAGCATCACAGACAGTCCTGCACGCGAGTTTCCGAAAATCCCCGCGCTTCCGACTGCTCGAAAGCCAGGCGAGTTCGCCGACGAAATTCCGCGAACGAAAGAACCGCGCACCTGGCACGCACAGCCCGCGACACAGCATACCCCACCGCGACAATAAAATCACAATGCACGCTCTATGCTGTATTTAACGCTTTCCCGCGAAAGCGGTTTTCCGGGAAAGCGTCGGCCCGATGCCGAAACCTCCGACACAATCCGCGCATTGTGAATTGCCCGAGAAAGGGAGCGGGCGGCCCGGACGAGGAATAAAACGCGACAGCTGAATTCTCCCCCTTATCGCGTCGGATCGCATCCTGGTAAATCAAGCCTATTGAAAGGAGCGTTAAATTAATCGTGACAAAGAGTCTCGGAAGCGGATCGATCGACGGCTCCTAGCCCGATAAATAAACGGAATCACGGGAGAACCGACGTGACACGCGCGTCCCTGCTGTGCGGAGCGTGGAGCATCGTCGAAAATCCACGATATCGTCGGGACGGGGGGTGAGGAGGGGCGGAGAGGGACGATAAAAACGTGGACATAGGTGTCCACGTTACGGATGCGATTCGAAGAAGCGCATATATACAACTCGGCGGCCGCGGAAGAGGAATTTCATCGCCGCGCCGCGGCGACTGGCGAGAGCCGTGTCAGCGGAAAACAATTCGGCGTAGTCGCGTGCATGCGGGGCTGACACATTGGCAGGACAGGATGGGCCGGGGTATCGGTCCCTTTCTCGCGACGGCCGGAAGGAATGGCGCAAAAAGCGGAAGAAGAGGGCACGGGGAGGGGAATCGAGGATGACGACAGGGCTGATCTCTTTACCTGGTAGAGGATGGGCCAGGCCTTCTTCGAGTTGATCTCGAGGTACTCGGTCTCTACGTTGCTGATCCCGTGATCGCGCGTCTCCTGGCTGGTCATTCTGTCGGCTCGTCCGCCACTCGGCCCGCTCGGCGCACGAAAACGGCAAAACGAGACGAGGCACGCGAAGAGGCTGGGCCCCCGGCCGTCGCGCCCGATCCCGCTCTATCTGTCCCTCGGAGAAAAAGGCGTCTCAGGCACGGAGCGGTGCCATGCGTGACGCGGTTCCTCGCGAAGGGCAGCCCCCGCCGCACAGGCAGGCGAAAACGCGCAAGCCACACAGCTATGCGCGGAACCGTACGCGGCTACACACCTCCGCCACCGCTCTCTGTCCGTGCTGCAACACACTGATCCCGCGGACCCGTACGAACAACCACCGATTGCGTTCACCGTCGACGCTGCCACCGCGAAACGCCGATCCAACGTGCTGACATCTTCGGGTAACCACGATTCCTTTCCTCCCTCTCTTCTCTGTCTTTCTTCGTCCCCTTTGCCGCCGAATGGGAGATCCGGCCGATGCCCGGCGCCATGTTGCGCGCGGTGGACGCTCGCGGCGCGCACGCGCCGACCGTAAGCGGCAAATGGAATTTTGCGGTCGACGCTTGGTGGAGGTTTTGAAAATAATCAACGCCGCACAGTTGTCGCCGCACGTGTTCGAAAAGCAGAAATTTGAGTTTTGAAATTTTGTATTTCATTTCACGGAATTGATAGTAAACAGTCCGTCGATATAAGAACATCGTAACTTAGTAGCATAAATAACGGATTTAAGGTTAGTAAATACATTCAAAGTCGAATAGGCAAACGCAAGCTGCCACAGACTACACATAGGAAATATTTACCCACTGTATTTTTGGTGTATTTATAAGTTGTTTTCTTTTTTTTTTTAATAAGCAAAATATATACTATTTTCGTTTTCTTAATTAAAAATTCTTGCATTTAAAGATATGGATACGTACCAGTGGCTCAAATTGTTACTTTTTTGTCGCATCTTCTAAATTCTGGAGAGAATTAAAAAAAAACGAAACATATCGGTTTTTTCATTTTTTCACTATAATTAGTTCTTTTTATGCCCTTTAACTTGGTATATATATATAAATAAAATATATTTTATCTGCTTCCGAGTGCTCCCACATAAGAAAAAATACACATAATAAAACGAAAAACTAAGTAGGCAAATCTGTGCTCGAATATTTATTTTTAAAAGAAACTGAGCTTTGAATTCCTTCATATTCAACTGATATTAAATATGTATAATAAGAATGAATAATTTAAAATTTTTTATCAATACGAATTATTTAAAAAATTAATTTTATTTTTTTATAATTGTTTCATATGTTTCACTTTTATTTTACTTTTTGTTTTACTATTTGTTTTACTTTTATTATGTTTAAAAATATAATTTACACAATTATTTTATGTTAAAAATTATTTTTTTGGGATATAAATATGATTAATAAGTATCAATTACGTGTAAATAACTGTATCTTAACCCCTCGTGGTCACACCTTCTTATAATCACAAATTGGTCACACGGGGTTCACTGTACCCCAGCGTCATTTTTTGAGTTACCATTTTCGTATTTTTGAAACTTTTAACTTTTCAGTGATAATTGTACATTCGTAATACTTATACATACAGTCGTGGTCTAATAGTGTTTTTCTAGAAATGTAAATTTTGATATGATAACATTTGTAGTTGAAAATGAGCGATTTTCCATGGTTGTGGGAAAAAACCGATTTTTAAATTTTTGTTTTCCCGATAACGGTGTTTTTTGGAAGCTGTAAAGGTGCGACATTTCAAATCGAAAATTGCTCTTGGGGTGCGATGCACCCCGTGTGACCACGAAGGGTTAATGGAAAATTGATTTTTTTAAAAAAAAATTATTTTTTGCGATAAATCCCCTTTGGAAGACGTAAAGGTATGACATTTCAAATCGAAAATTGCTCTTGGGGTGCGATGCACCCCGTGTGACCACGAAGGGTTAATGGAAAATTGATTTTTTCCCTATATACTCGGGACACTATGCGCCGTCGGGCATTGGCGTCACTCGCAAGAGATCACGTGACACGGGGATTAATATTTGGCCGTTTTTTTTTTAATTGATATGAGAATTGGGGTTATAAACATTTTATTGTAAATAATAATACTGTCGGGTACATTTTGTAGTCTTATCAATTTGGAGTTTGGGTATTAGATGATGTAAATGGAGGGTGAAAATGTAAATAAATATTTCGAAATGAGTGGAGATTTGAGTATTTACAAATAAGACGATCGCGAGGTAGCAGAGTTTCTCTTTCTGTTCATTATGCGAGATTATTTCTTCGCAACTTTCGACGGATTTTTATCGCTCTTTCCAGTTTCGTCGCTGTGGTCATCATCGGTATTTGTATTTTTTCTCTTAGCTGACTCCGCAGCCCCCTTCTTCAGCCAGGAAGCCATGAAACTGTTAGGGTTGCCTTTTTTCTCCACCCTGTGGATAATGGAATTAGTAAATCAATAGTCTGGCGTGTCACTTCACAGGATTAAAGGTTCATAATTCCGACAGTGAAATATTAATTTCAATGTCGCTGTGCACGTAGACCTACAGTGCCTTCGCCTCCTTTCTGCAATCGTCGCCTTTATATAATACGCTGTTTACACGAGTCGAGACTGTGTGCCAGCTTAAACCACAGTCTGATAACTTTAATTTGTTTAATTCGTCAACAGCCTCCGCTACTGATAGCTCTTTGTTCAGCCAGACCTGGTAGCACCGAGCGAAAAAGAACATTTTATAATACGGTATCGCCAGTAAAATTAATGTCTCGATACGCGTATTCGTTTACTCACACTCGTATCTTCTTCCGTGTTTAAAAACACTGGCATACGATTATGCATCCAGGAGAGAGCAGAATTCGAGTCGGTTGTAATTATCGTACAGCTGTATATAGTTTTACCCTGGAACGTTAGTTTGCAATTCCCCGTTTCAAATTAAACAAACGATAAAAACACAGCGCGCTCCACTTACCTCGGGAGTTTTAAATTTATTAAATATCCCTGCCATCTTCAAAACTTTTTCTCCCATCCACCCCAATTCCTCCGACCACGCGTCCGTCCACGTGGTAGGATCATCCACTCTGACGCCTTTCTCCTGAGCAGCATAAATGTAATACGGCTGCTTGGGGCCCTTCGATTTGTCGCCTTTCCATTCATAGTACCCTTCGCTCACTACGATACACCTCTGCCCTCTTCGAAGCGGCGGACCGTACAGCGTAGAGCTCTTGAGGTTCTCCAGTCGCGCATTATGCGTCGACATGGTCGACTTCTTGTAGTGGCCCTATTTACAAATCGAAGTTGAAACATCTGTGATATGCGCGGCAGTAAGAGTAAAACTTGAATAAAAGAAGGGGGAAGCGCGTAATGCATTGTTATCACAGGACGTGACACGATAAGCGTCCATCGATGCGTGTTTACATCCTGTGGGCGGTTTTAGCGTCGACGCATTTGTTGACGAATCGATCGCGACCACGTGAGCTTACCCCCACCAAAGGGGCCTCGGCCAACTTTGTTTTGTAAACACAGACCTCATGCCAAGGTGGTATCATGCTCCACATCATGGCGCAGAGGACCCTCTCCGCGTCATCTCCGAAGTGTGAGCCGGCGATGATGCAGGGAAGAGTGTCCTTGGGCCCGATGTTCTGCGACGGAATATACTGGACGTCAGTTTTGGTCCAGGAGGTTGTGCGTCGTTTTCCAGATGCATCCTTGTAGTCGCAAGCGCAACTTACGGTGTCTGGGTTCAGGGAGCTGTAATGTTATTTGTGTTGAAATATTTGTGAGCATTCGTTCGCGGTTCGTTTCATTCTTAGATTCACGTGTCATGGGTTGATTAGTGAAATTACGCGTCAAGGGATCACTCACCAAGCAGCTCGTCCACACATGTTTCTCACGCCACTGTGAAGAATTCAACGAGAGGCGCCATCTATGGCCATCTATGTGCATCTGCGTTGTCTATACTTTCGGCGGGGACCCGCGAGTAAGGCAACTCGGAATTAGGGCTGGGACTATTTGCCGAGTTTTTCGGTATTCGAATATTCGAATACTTCAGTTGCTCAAGTATTTGACGAATATAATTCGAATACCCAAGTATTCGAATACTATTCGAATATTTAAGCATTCGAATACTATTCGAATATTTAAGTATTCGAACACTGATGTATTCGAATACTAGTATGATGCGAATTATAAATCAAGTTCTTGAGGTTCATTTGTCAGCGTGAAATCTTGTAAGCTAATTTTGACCCACTTCACACCATACTATTCGAATACACTAGTATTCGAATAATAACATTCGAATACACTAGTATTCGAATAATAACATTCGAATACACTAGTATTCGAATAATAACATTCGAATACACTAGTATTCGAATAATAACATTCGAATACTCAAAGATTCGAATAATAACATTCGAATACTCAAATATTCGAATAATAAAATTCGAATACTCAAATATTCGAATAATAACATTCGAATACTCAAATATTCGAATAATAACATTCGAATACTCAAATATTCGAATAATAACATTCGAATACTCAAAGATTCGAATAATAACATTCGAATACTCAAATATTCGAATAATAACATTCGAATACTCAAATATTCGAATAATAACATTCGAATACTCAAAGATTCGAATAATAACATTCGAATACTCAAATATTCGAATAATAAAATTCGAATACTCAAATATTCGAATAATAACATTCGAATACTCAAATATTCTAATAATAACATTCGAATACTCAAATATTCGAATACTCAAATATTCGAATAATAACATTCGAATACTCAAATATTCGAATAATAAAATTCGAATAATAACATTCTAATACCCAAATGTTCGAATACTCAAATATTCGAATAATAACATTCGAATACTCAAATATTCGAAGTTCATTCGTAGCATTCGAATACTTATGAAATATTCGAATAGTCCCAGCCCTACTCGAAATGCGTCCTGAATCGCTTCACTCAATTTCGCAGACACGGGTCTTCTTACGTGATAGTTATATTTGTGTATTGGAAAAACATCGATAGACGATATCTTCAATATTCACGCACTCGTGTTGCAGGGACATTTTCGATCCAACGGAAATTCATGTTAATTTTTACTTAATGGAATCACTGCTATAAGGGGCAGAAACCGATCGACCCGATCTCTAGCTCTTCCTCCGCTCTGGATAAAAATGATTTTTTCCGCCCTTTATATTTAATTATAAAGTTTGATACTAAATTCAAGCATGTACCTATCACCTTCTTTTTTACCGCTTTTTCAAAAAGTTTTACTTTTTTATTGATCTTTATTGATTTTAATTTTCTCTTTCTACCAATTTTATCGCCCCCAAATTTGTCGCTCTGAGCAGTTGCCTCGCTTGCACCCCCCGTAAATGGGGCCCTAATGATAGCAAGATGAATATGAAAGCTTATTTTAGGAATTATACGAATGAAATTGCATTATGGGTTAAGTTATCTGCCGTCCTTGGAATAGAGGCCGGTACATTAACGAATTATAGGATAGACTTATATCATCTTATAGGAGTTCGAGTAATTCGTATAATTCGTTGATGATTCAGCACCTTGTCTGTGATATTTTTGAAAAAACATATTTTATCTACCATCGGTCCAAAAACGTAGTATCTCAGGCGCCTTTCAGATGGCAAATATAGTTTATTCTGAAAGATGGCGCGGTTCGAATCATCACAGAAGAGATTAAAATCTTATCCAGTGATTAAGCATGGAAAAGCGCGCCACTAGCGCCACTATAATCAAGGAACAGAAAGAAGGTTATGACTGATCACAAATTTTGGTTGGATTGCCCTGGCCCTGACAAGCAGAGATGCCAGAATCGTGGGTTTTCACCCACGCCCTTTCTCCACGACCCAGCGCACCTCCTCCTATACCTGGTCTGTGATCTATGCAAACGTTCGTCACACGAGGCTCCAGACTCCAGAGCCCCCTTACCATTTTTGTGTCGCGAGCAATGTTATCGATTCGGAATAGAATATGATCACAACGCTACTAGCGTTAGAATTAAAAACACAGGCGGGGTATGTACATACAAACGGTACAAACTTCGCCGATGGTTTCAGGCAACCATATATACTCTACAGAAAAGGTGGCCTCTATCACAGGCGAGACCTCGCCTGTAGTGACGACACCCCTGCAGGTTGAAACAAAGTCCCCAACTTTTCAATGCATTTGGCGTGATTCCGCAATATTGCTTTAAACATTAGCTCCATCTTTGAAGTTCAGTTTTAACACAATTATGGAATACTGATGATCTGAACATGTTTCCCAAGTAATCTCGATACATCGAAGTGCAATCGATATTAGCCAGACGTAAGACGAAGAAATTTTATGTGTCCGAAGACCTGGAGCAACTATCACGGTTTCTTGTGAACATTAACCCATGCAAAAGTAATGTATGGGTTATCGATTACTAACGTGACACAAAACAACGTGGAACAACGCGTGTGATGCTGAAATTTTCGAGTCATTCTGGTGTTTGGATTCTCACGATCTTTCTGTTAGTCGTTTCTGTCGCCAGGACCGAAACCTGTAATACTACGAAAACCATTGACTATCCACCGCGTCAATACCACCGTAATCATTGGTACCACGGGCAACTGTACAATTCTAACATTCCCTTAACTTCTACGCATGTTCTCCAAGACTTCACGAATCAGTCCCCAAGTGACACGTATCTTTACGATTCTTTATCGTTCGTCGAGTTATTCGAAAGTAACAAGTCGGAAAGTACAATTGAGGATTTAGACGAGTTGCGAAGATCGCCCAAAAGTACAGTAAGAAACATCGCAGTCTATGTGGAAACCGTATGGATTCCAAACTCGTTGGTTAACGCGATAAACTATTATGAAAATGCTACTCGTTACATGGAAACAAGATTAAGCTCTGCCTCCAATGGCACGTCGCCAAGCCATTTAAGAAGAAGCGAGGAGACCCTATGGAAACGTAGAACATTGTGCGCAGTTCTCGACGATGGAAAGAGCTCTGCCGGGAAATTACTTCAGAATGACATTTCGAGTGATAACGAAAAGGAGAGGGTGGGAGAGGAGGAAACGTTACTGAACTACGACGGGCCGGTTTTAATGAACGACATGGAGGACTCGGATTCCTTAAAACCGCACATACGAGTCAAAAGAAACAGACCAGACTCGAGTTCAGGGTCGTCATTCATGTACCAACAAGATTACCTGAAAGATTTAGCCAACTCCTTTCCCCGAAACTCGTACGAATCGATCGACGAAGATTCCGACGACTACGACGAAGCATCGTTCGAAACCAAGCGAGAAGTTAAGTCGCAGGACGAACAATCCGTTGGGCCAACCAATCGGAGAGTAGAAACTGAGAACGACCAATCGAAAGTTTCAGATACTCGTCCGCTCACGATCTTTTCGCCTCCAATCAGTGGTGGTAAAGAATACATTTCAGTAGCAAATCGGCAGTCGCAGGACAGAAATTCGGAAATCTCGAGCCCTCAAGAAGATCCCATGTTAGCGGTGGAGCTAGTAAGGAAAAAACGAAACGATTACGGGAAAGCACAGCACACACAGAGTTTAGAAGACATGCCTTCGTTATCTCGTCCCGCAGGCGAACAACTCACCGGTTCCATGTCGTCAGGGACCAATCAGAACAGTTTGGCACACAGGAATGTTAAGGCAGAGGAATCACTGAACGACGAAAAGCGATTGGTCGATCCAAAGGAGTTGAATAGGGATTTGCACGCTGATAGCCAGCGCCCGCGACCGTCCAGTCTAGCTATCGCCAGCTTAAAGGCGGACTTGCTGCGACTGAAGAGGAGGGCGAAGAACGAGCGTCGCGAGAAAATTTCGAAGACAAAGAAGAAGAGGAAGCACGTGAAGAAGAAGCACGACACACTGAGGGGTGATTCCCCGCGATCAAAAATCATGCACTCGAAGAACGCGATTCGATCGAGAGCGCTACGCAAACGAAAGAACAGCGAAATTAGTGGCGAGGGTAAATCAAACGTTCGAATTGCTTCTAAGCTAGTGTCTAAGAGAAATAATGAAAACAATTTCCGCCGCAGATCCGTAAAGGCGAAAAAATCGATCGAAAGAACCGATTCTGAGAACGATCGTTCGCCGACAGGCGTGCGCTTGAAAACGATCGGCGAGAATAAAAACAACGGCGACGGCTCTGAGCTCTCGTCAGTCGCGCGGAGGGGAAGCGACGCGAGCGGCATTAAGGCGGGTTCCGATGAAAGCAAGGACGCTGCTCCCGCGGAGGGCAAACGGTCGATATCACCGAGGGAAGACGAGACGAAATTGCGTGCGAAAAGGGAGAAGAGCACGGCTAGGAAGCACGGGTTTCTGAACGAGCAAGATGAACTGAGATACTACGAGCACATCCGCGAGCCGGAGCCAGAAGTGGCTCAATGCACGGGTGAAGATGGTGATAAACAAAGTTCCGAGGGTAGGGAAGCGGACGGTGGTCGGGCGGCTAGATCAATAGAGGAAGTGAAGGAGCTCGCTAAGAAGCTAGTTACAAAAGTAGGTAATATCGGTTCTCAATCCTGAACCAAGCAATTGCATTTCTGCCATTAACAACGAATTTCCTTCAAGGTGAATGAACTCGAGAATTATCTCAACGTCGACGACCCTAAGAACAACAGAGGAGAGAAGAGAATCGAGACTCGCGCGATCGATGCTCTATGCTCGAACGTCACCACCGGTTGCGCCGTTTTCAAGGAAACGCCCAAGATCGTTCAGAGATGCGTCCCGGCGAAGACCACCAGCCACGAGTCCACGCCCGCGCCGAGGGTCGTAGTGAACAGGATCGCAGAGCCAAGTAAACACGTCGACGAACACGAACACTTTAAAGGGAAAAATGTCAAGTCGCCGGAGAAGAAACGATCGGCCAGCGAACGCGTCGTCAGAACGCCGCCCGGCACGTCGAAAACGGCTCGCAGGGACAGCGCGAATACGGGCCATAAATGGGGCAGGTGGATGGACTGGAGCAGCTGTAGCGTCACCTGCGGCAAGGGGCGGCAAATCAGATGGCGGTATTGCTTGCGGGATTGCAGCACGGCGGAGACTGAGATGGAGGAGAAGGCTTGCCAATTGCCTGCCTGCCCGCCTAGCAAATTCCTCGGTATATTCTAGAGGATGATCAACAGCTCCGAAGCGTCCTTTCTTCACGATCCGAAACCCGATACACCGAACTTTTACCTTATCATTATTTTAGCGCATGCCTGGCTTTCATTGTAATTTTGTACGTCGATATATGGAACATTTGTATTTAGCGTTTTGTATAAACGACATTGTTAAATAAAATAATTAGAAGTGCGGAATTAATATTGGTAGAAATAGAAGAGAATAAAATAATTTACAGAACGAAGAGAATTAAATAAATTACAGAACGAAGGAAATACCAGCAGAAATTGTTCGATCCTGCGAAGCACTGATCGCCGGAGAGAACGATGTTAACGCAATTGTGTAACAAATCGCATGATGTATTTTCTTTATCGTCTCATTACCAAATACACAATATATTATACAGAATATTTTAAACAGAACTTCTTTCCTTTTCCCCTTCGCGTACGTATTCACAAATAACGGAGTTTTCGTTGCTTACAGGAAGTTTTGTGTAGCCTATCGTCGCGCTTTCACAATCAACTATTAGACACGCGGCAGCTCGCTTCTGTAAATCGTTGCGAATTATCAGCTCCTTGATCACGAACATTTATTTCGCGGTATCTCGACGCAAGTGTTATCGGCGTGTTAAACGGTCGTTTCGCAAACGTACAAATATCCAATTCAGCGGATCACCTTCACCCCCCCTTTTGTCCGCGGGTTTCCTGCACACTCGTAAAATCTCGGTATCATACACATCGCTCGCTCAACAGCATTGTTCAGTTTATTTTGTTCCATTGCTTACTATCTAATTTCATGCCGCGTAAATCGCTGAAATACGATCCCGCTCGCACTCCCACAACTATTCGACAAGTCGCCGAAAAGCTCCTAAACCCAAGGCTATCGAAAAACGGTCGCGTTAATTTAACTCGGGAGCTCAGAGAAGAATCCGTGCTCTTAAACATTATTAAACGTTTTACAATATCTACATGACACGGTGCACAATCGTCCGCGTGATCGCACGTAGAGAAAAAATCACAGTGACACCGCACGGGCAACGAGCAATCGTCGGAGATCGTGCGGCGTAGGTTTTGCTTTCTTGTTGCTGTTGTTTTGTTCGTCGGTCGTAAGTCCTCGACGTAGGGCGTTTCATTGATGATTCACGTAACAACTCCACAGGTCATAGCACGAAGGCCCGAGCCGGTCGATGCGTAATGTGATCAGTTCCAAAACGTAAAACGAACTCTCCCGTTTCGAAGGAGACTATACCTATGTTTGTTCGATTAAAAGAAAGAATGAAAAGGAAGAGAGGGGGTTAAATAGCTAAGAGAAAGGACAAGGATTATCGCGGCGGCGGAGAGAACGTGCTATGACCGTTTACCAAAGAACAAGAGATCTCGCCGATGCGGTATCTCCAATTAGTAATATCCGGCTAGTTCAAGGGACCCACTTACACATACAAATTGATCACAATGGTAAACGCATACATACCCACGGGAATACCAACACGCGCGCGTTAAACTCCTCCCAGGACACGCACGCACACACTCTTACAATAATTGCGTAATGTCTTTTGACCCATTGATACTTGTAATCTGTCTTCTTAGCCTAAAGGGCGCGGAAAACGTCGGTCCCTTGGTCGTCGACAACCGTTAAGTTGCACTTTGTCTATCTATCTGTATCTCGACTGCACTAAATGCTACATTTTTTCCCTCCTTTTGTTTCGAACTTGAGCTCCTTTTTACAGTGGTAAGTAAATACACGACATCCTCGTAAAAACTGTGTGTGTGTATGTGTGTGTGTGTGTGTATATATATATATTTATATATATATCCCGTTTGTTTGTCCCAGGCAGCAAACGTTGCGTGTTCCTTCTTCCAATTAATTTTCTCCAACGTCTATAGAAAATTCACACCGTGGAAGAACACTCGGCACGGCATCCTGCGCCTCTTCGTAGTCCAGTATAAAATTACATCGTATGGCAGGACAAATTCGAACTCGATCTTCTCGGATATATACCGTATTCGTTAAAACACAATGTTCCTCGACTGTTCAGTTTTGGTTTGCGACAGTATATCCATCACAGGGCTCTCCTCGGCGCCGGCCAATATCCGTACGTCCCTGTCCGGATCCGAGCGCATCTCCCTCAACCTTCTCTCCACTTCTTCCGCCTGCCCGATTCCCAGCCAGTCTGCTAGAAATTAAAATATGTAGCTCGCGAGGGTGTTCGAAGTTTCAGGCTCGCCGCGACAGAATCCCGGCCGGGGCTTCTGCTCGATGAGAAATTTAACAGGATCATTTGCAGATACTTACGTCCCATGGGAACAACGTTTCTCGACAGCGTCCTCGCTACAGCCAATCTCACGTTCGGCACGTTGTCCGTGGACAGCTTCAAGAGATTTGGTAGCATTTCTTGGGAGAATCTATCCCCGCTAATGGCGTTGCTGGCTATTAATTGAGCGCAGACGAACGCGAACGTCTGCCGGCGGATCCACTTCTTCGCGTACACGCCGAGGGAGTACCTGAGCTCTTGGAAGAGCGCCGTGACGAGGCGCTCGTTGTTTGACAGATGAGCGACGATGTGCGTCACCTGTGCGCAGATTTTATGATGAGATTGTGGAACGGGTTAGTAATAATACACAGGGTGCACAGAAAACAGAGCTGGGCATTAACTTAATGAAAAATTATTTAAATAACGGATCGAATAAAAGTTATGTAAGGTTTAGATTATTCGACGAATGAAGTTAATCTTTTTATTCGTATAAATTTTTCAAATTTAACTGAAAATTAACTTTATTCGACGAATGAACTTCACCTGGTTTAAATTTATTCGAAACATGACGAATGGTTTTTTTATTTTTTGTTCACTATTCGAAATTTTCATTTAAATAAAAATTTTGCCCATCTCTGACAGAAAGTAGTGGCCACGGCGTTCATGATGTGATGAATTTGACGTGATGAGCAACTTTTGGCCCCTAGTGTGTCAAACGTGGAAAACCCAATACTCTATGCAGGACTGCAATATTAAATACTTAAATATACGAAATAAAGAATTTTAATTTATGTGATGAATTTATTATTTTTGAATTCTGACAGATTTAAAATTTAAACAATTGCGGGCCACAGGTCTGGAGCACTAAATGCGGGTTGCTCATCATTGCTATAGAGTCTATATAGAGAGTGATTCACCTAACGCCACCATCCATCTCGGCTGCGCTCCACGTTCTTTAAAGTGCATTCAAGTTTCACAATAAGCTTTTGCGTTTTGCTGCGTTTAAAATCGAACGACCACTCTCTAGAACTTGTCATGACTACAAACCCATCTTAAAGTTTACAAGGGGAGATCCCAAACCCGAAAATTCAAGAAATTCTGAAACTTTGTAAATATGTAGGGGGAATTTTCTCCCGATTACAACGCAATTTTTGTTTGCTGCCCAAATTCACTCGAAGGGGTGAAATTAACCCTTGGAAATTCAACTATTTTCCGATTTTGTGTTATAATTCGCGAACTGTAAGAGATAGAAAAAAAGTTTCAAGGTAAAAGTTACTTCTTTTAATTAGATCTATCATTTGCTAAAAAAATTATTTTACAGTTCACGAGTTATACTCGAAGGGGAGTAAATTAACCCCTGAAAATTCGGCTAATTTCCGATTGTGTGTCACAACTCGCGAACTGTAACAGATAGAAAAAAAAGTTTCAAGGCAAAAGTTACTTCTTTTAATTAGATCTATCATTTGCTAAAACAAATTATTTTACAGTTCACAAGTTATAACACAAAATCGAAAAATAATCGGATCTTCAGGGGTCAATCACACCCCCTTAGAGTGAATTTTGGCAGCAAACAAAAATTGCGTTTTGTAATCGCGTAAAGTTTCAGAATTTTTTTAATTTCCGGGTGCGGGATGTTCCTTTGTTTTTGGAATGGGCACCCTTGAGCAACACAGATTTATGTGGGATATGATATTCATTTATAAGGTGCTATTATATACATTGTACCGAGATATTAAAACTATTCAAACTACATGCACCACTAAGGCTTTCCATCTTCCATCTAAATTTTTACAAAACAACTTTCAGTAAGGGTATCATTATCAATAGACTGTGCAAGTCTGCTAACAAAATTGAACTGGTTTTTTGACGTTATTTCCGGATCCCTATGTACGTTCAAGCGCATAATAGCTAACTAGGCAGGCGACTTTATACCTACCTAGCATATTATACAGTGTTGGACGAAAGAAAGTTTACAAATTTTAAAATCGCATAACTTTCTTAGAATTGGTCCAAACGGTATGAGTTTTTTTAAGAAGCTAGAAGGTTTAGTTTGCTAAGTGACGTGTTTCGTCGTTTCGAAAAAAATTGCAATTGGTCGGAATAGAAATTCCCGAAATCAGTGATTTTCGACCTTATTCTGCGATCTTTAAGCGTTTGTAGCTCAGAGCAACGTTAACCGATTTTAATGAAATTTTGGGCATATATATAACTCACTTCAATCTACAAACGTTTTTTTTTTTAAAATTTACCTTTACTATTTTTTTGCTATACCGACCAATTGCAATTTTTTTCAAAGCGACGAAACACGTTACTCAGCCAACTAATCCTTCTAGCTCCTCAAAAAAGAAACTCATATCGTTTGGACCAATTCTAAGAAAATTATGCAATTTTAAAAGTAGTAAACTTTCCTTCGTCCGCCACTGTAAGTGCTCAATAGTTAATTCCATATTATATTACATTATTTTTCAATCGTACACTCTATAACGTTTACCACTCATATCTGCAGCAAAGTGTAACACCCGTTAATAAATATCATTATCACCATTAACATCCCTAACAAGAACACGAGAGCCGACACGTTACTTCAATATCCCCCGCGAGAAGCACTGCCCCCGTTCTTCAAAGCACAGAAGGAGGCCCCGAGAAGGCTGGTAGCGTCAAGCAACCCACCAAGCCACCCACCGCGTACACAATGCGCAAAGTCGTGCGAAGCCTTACCAAGGAGAGAGCAACGTGCCTCACAGCGGCGACCTTGTCGCCGAGTAGCTCGAGGGACAGAGGCACGATGTGACGCTCCACGTCCGCAGGCCCGAACAGGTTCACTACCTCGAGCAGCTGCGTGGCCAGCTCCTCGCGGAACCTCCAGTTCCACTGGTTGTCCGTGGCGAGGAACTCCTTCAGCCTCGGCAGATATTGGCAGCGATCTACCGGCTTGAGTATCGTGAGGAAGGTCGCCAGATGCTTGAGGACGCCTATCCTGACCTCGTCCAGATCCTTGATGAACCCGTCGTAGATCGGCACGAGGTCGGTGGCGGTCAGCTCCTCGCCGAGGATCGTGGCTATTTCGTGTATACTAGAGGCGAGGGTGCGCCTCACCTTCCACTGATTCGCGTACGCCAGCGACTGATAAGCCTGCTTCAAATGCGGCCAGTACTCTCTGCCCAGCGTGAAGGTGACCGCGGGGAAGCTGAAGGCGCAATGATGGGCGATGTCCGCGGCTACGTCCAAGCCTCGCTCTGGCTCAGCCATCGATAGGAACGAATCGATCAAGTGCTGCGGCACGATCATCTCCAGCTCGTCCGACTGCGGCTCGTCCTCGGCCAGCCCATTGTCCAACGACGACCCTGCGTCCGGCTTCTGGTAGTTCTCCGCCGTGGACCTCTTCGCGGCGTCCACCAGCTCCTCGTCCAGAGGCAGATCTGGGGCTATGTAATAGTACAGAAATGAATTGAACTTGTCTACGTCGCTCTTCGCCTCCTTCAGCTTCTCGTTTCGCAGAAGATTCTGCTGCATCTGGAACAGTAAGAGATCAACGGTATCGTCTCGTGCAGTGTATCCGGTGCCTCGCGGGGTGCAATTCGTCAATTGTGTAATAATGGAAAATACGCAGTTCGATGGGGAGAAGTCGAAGAACTAATCGCGGAGAACGTTAACTAACTTCAGGGGCTGGCTATAAGGAGAAAAGCTTCGGTACCCTTGATTTATAAGCTTTTATCGTGAAAATGTGATCGTCCCGGAAATCCTCATCGTCATCGTCCTCCTCGACCAGCGGCGTTTGTATCGTCACAGACGAGTCGAAGCTCTTCGCCGAGCTGTGATCCTCTGCGTCCAGCGCGTGATTCCGTATCGCGCACTTTGTCGGGAAAATGCTCTCGTACGAGTACCTCATGCTGAAACCCAGACATACCGAGCCGTGTGATTTCATCAGTTCGGGGTGAAAATGAGACAAGAGATAGTGGGGGACACAGACAGAGATGCAGAGAAGGCAGATAGAGACAGAAGAATGATCGGGAAGAAGAGAAGAAGACAAATTGAAAGGGAAGAGAAAATGAAGTAGATTATAATACGAGTTCTCGAGTCGGCCAAGTAGGGCGGGGGGTAAGAAACGCTTTTTTTTTTATACCTGAAACGAGTATCTTGTTGGCTGGTAAACACTAGTTCGCCGTGTTGATTATAAGTTACTTCGGTAAACTGTTTCGCGAACGTAGATATAAATGGTCCTAAAATTTGAAAGGCAGACATTCGCACCCATTTCGATTCGTCGTTAAGATGCGTGGTCAGAAGGTCTGCCAGCAGTAATCGACGGTACTGGAGTGTCACGCAGCACGAGACTGGCACCAGAACGTCCGCGGACGCTTTCCGGATGCCCCACACTTTATCGCAGCAGAGATCGACGAATAGCGGGAACTGCAAGGGACCAAAACAAATTAAGAGGCTGATTCCTTTCGCTTGTTACCCTCTAATCTTTGCCCGCGCGAAGGGGACTCGGACTATCGAGTCCAAAGGCGACGAGCTGGCGAAATTAAAAGGGATTTCTTTAAGTATAGACTTTTAAACAATTCGATGGCACAGACGTGACATTTTGCGCGAGTGGAACGGCCAATTTAACCCGACGTTGGTAGGGCGGGGAAATGTAACAAGAGTAAATAGTAAGGTGGGATCCCAGAGACCCCGCAAATAATTTTGTGTATTATAGAAATCCATATCTTTAATTAATATGAGATTACGTAGTGGCGTGAAATTTTACAGCATAAAAACGCAGATACACAAAATTAAATTTTTATTACCTAAAAATACTTAAGTAATTAAAGATCTTTAATTTTTAACAAAAATATACTCTTCCTAGCTTATATATTTAACAACATAAATAACGACTTGCTGCCACGTGTTGTTAAAAAGTTATAGGGGAGAGTCGTGCAGTATCGACCAAAGCTAATTCTAGCTTCTTCGAGCAGATATTAGCACTTTATGTGAATTAACAAATGAAAATCACAATTCTCTATAATCTATTTCGGGGTCATATTGGTCTCCATTAATCTCGATGTTCTGAGGCGTTAAACGTATACGTTGATATTCAATGGGTTAAAATTTATTTTTTAAATCTGATCTTTTGTACATAATAGGGTGAAAGCACTAGTAGTCGAGCATCTTCTAGTAGTCGACCACTTTTATTGTTTAGCTTAAAGAAATAAGTACTAAAATAAAGCATTTATTAAGGATGAATTTCAATGACAATCTTAGCCAAAAGTTAATCAATTTCCAAGATATTAATCAATTGTCCGGAATTGTTATGACAATTTAGTTCGGTGCTTGATATTTCTGTACACAAGATTTCAAAAACTTTGGCCTATTATTTCACTCTTAATTTCGTAGTTATATTTCTCAATATTGCGTTTCCCCATAAGAATGCATGTTAAATTAAAAGTTAAATAATTTAAAAAATACCGAATCAATTATTCTAAAATTTTGCGGGGAGATTTACTATTGCAGAAAAATTCAATCCTCCAAATTTCAAACATTTTCGCTTTTAATGTTACTGCAGTTCATCCTTAAATGACAATTTTATATTATATTTTGAATTTCTAACTTTAAAATACGACAAAAAGGGCTCTTCATAGGTAAAAAAAATGCTTTTAAAGCGATTTGTAAACTAATTTTGATTCTACATGTGTCATTACTGTTTTCCAACACAAGAAGCATAAATGCGCTTTGAATAGAAACGACAAATGTAATTCAGTTCTATATATTTTTTACTGGAAAATGATGCTATTTCACTGAAAAAGCATCCACAGTTTTATATGCGCTTAAAAAATGAAAAAAAAAAATGACATAATTTATTTATTTATGAGAGCTCGGTAACTGGACCATCATTCCCTTTCAGTTTTCAATACTCGACCACAGCGGTCGACTTCTGAAGTTAACTGCATTCACAATGAACGCTAAAAGTCGACCACGTGTTAACTGTAATTTATCTTTTTAAAATTTTGATAAAGTTTTTTAAAGAACTTATTTTAATTACGCATTATTCCTGTCATTAGTAATTATTTACCGTTGTTGCACATTATATTTAAAAAAAAAATTTAGTTTGTAATGCGCACATAGCTTATTTTGAATTTCATATTAAAAAAAGGTGGTCGACTACTAGCTATCGGATCGGTCGACTTTTAAAGTTAAGCGGTCGATTATTAAAGCATTCGGACACTTTATTTTTAACGCTAATTATTTATTTTCCCCGAACTTTTATACTAACACAACATTTTTAGTGATACATTAAATACATTTGAATTACTTCAATACATTTTATATATTTTATAACATTGATTGTTTATTTTTTTTAGAACTTTTCACTCGAGTTTAGCTTCAAGTGATCGACTACCAGTGTTTTCACCCTATACCATGATCTAAAATGTTTCCCCGTGTTTTTCGTACAGTACCGACCAACAGACTCTGTCAAACAGTAGAGACCAAATTTTTCATATCTGTAAGTTCGATCTGTTAGCAACTCAGATTAATTTATAAGATTCTACCTTTTCCCGCAGAAAAATAAAGTAAATAAGGATAGGTATGACAACCTAACAAACAGGAAGCTAGCATTTAATGAAGAAGTTATCCAGTGTGTTATTTGCAAGCAGAGTTGGGCATTAATTAAATAAAAAATTATGTGAATAAGGATCAAATAAAAGTTACTTTAACTTTAGATTATTCAACGAATAAAGTTTCTTTTTTTATTCGTTGAGAATTTATTCCACGAACAAAGTTAATTTTTTTATTCGACGAATAAATTTAATTATTTTTATTCGTTATTCGAAATTTTATTTGAATAAAAATTTTGCCCAACTCTGTTTGCAAGGAAACATTTGACAAAGATTGGGTGCTGTGTACCGATTGTGACGGTTGGGCACACGTCGAATGCCCAGATCAGGAGAATATTGATTATTTTACTTGTGAATTTGTACAAATAAAATTGGAAAAAATCTTGTATTGTACCAATTAAATGTCTTTTTATTAACTTAGTTAATCATTTAGACCTAAAAATCTACTAATTTAATAGTTGGTCGGCACTGGACGACAATTTTTCGTTTCCTAGAAATTACAACTTCTTTACTTTTGCAAATTATCAATTCTTATTATTAAATTTCACAAAAATAATTTCCCTCCTTTTATTAAATTCCATCTATACTACAAACACTTTTTTGAATTTCTGATTTTTCTCGACTCTACCCCAAGGTGTAATAAAAAAAACTCAGAGTCTAAGTTTCAAGCTTAAACTCCCCTACTCAATTTAAAATCTTTGGGGTGTCTGTGAGGCCCCACCTTACCAACGCCGGGTTAACAAGCAGTAATACGAGTGGACGCGAGTAAGCAAGCCAACGGGAAGCAGAGGACTCACCAGTTTCCAAAACAGCGCTCTCTTCCCGACCGCGGTGCAAAGTTCCGCGAAGTGCGAGACGCAGATCTTCCTCACGTAAAACTCGTCGTTCTCGCAGAGCGCGATGTATCTGTCCAGAAAAATCTTTTCCGTCAGCTTTTTGCCAATGAGCGGTGCCATCTGGCTCATGAGCTGCGGATCGACATAACACATGATATATACCTTCGTGCGAATTGGAAATCAGATCGACGACACATAAAGGGAACAGAACAGGGAAACAATAAATAACCGAGGGTCGAGAATGAGGCGCGCGCGGGGCAAAGCCTCCCGCGATGCCCTTTTCCATTTTTTTTTTTTACATCCCGCGTTTCTTTCCTTCTTATCTTTTTATTCCTAAAGTGTCGTTCTCCTTCCCCTCTCTCTTTCAAGAACACTATTTTTTTTTCTCGCCGCTCGGAACGCCGTACGGTGAAGTCCGGCAAACTTTATCACGTCTAAGGCGCGAAGGCATAATTCGCACCATTCCCGGCAAATAAAGTGGCTGTGATACGAGTCCAAGCTACCACATCACAACCACTCTGATGCGAGGAACAGTCGAATTCGCGCCTCTAAACACCTGGAAGAAATAACGCAAGTGTAATCAGCGTCGAGTGTGTCGGATGAATGGCGCTGCATCGATGGATCCGGGGCGGGTTTCGCGGGTCATCGGATTTCTCAGAGCCCGCATCTGTGTAGGTAACCGTCGAAATCGGGAGCTCGTTAATCGAGAGGCTAAACTGGAATGCGCATTGTTCTTTAACAATCAGATTGGCCAGAAACCCTGAATTATCCTCTCTCGATGGTTCACATGCTACATTTATAAACCTAGAGTTTCCAGCACACGAGGAGCACGGGTAACTATGAAGACAAGACACCTCGGCAGAACATAACAAACATAGTCGCAGCGCAACGGTTCAACATGCTCGAAATCCTATCTGCCTCCGCTCTAAAATCCAAGGGCACAGAGTACAATGATAAAAAGAACAGAGTGGTTTGAAATCGACGATGCGAGTTGACCTAACGTGCGACGCTCTTCGTGGGTTCGCAGGATCCGTAAGAGGGAGTCGACCGGCCACGAGACATCCCAGAGCCTTCCTCGAAAGTGGAAGCCGCGCGAGAGGACTCGCTCGGCTCTCCGTATCGGGCTAGGCGGCCGGAAATGTTTTTCTTGGAAATGACTGGCAGCAGAGCGTACGCGCTCCGGCTGCGCAGAAAAACGGCCACCAGCGGTCGTTGAAGGTCGGTAAACAACGCTCGAGGTAGATCCACCAGCACGTCCAAAGCGTCCACTAAGTCCGCGCGTACAGAAAACGAGAAGGGAAACGCTTCTAACTCGCCCGGTGTCCTTGAAATCCGCAGCTCTTCTGTGGAAGGCAGCTTCGTTGAACGCAGCGTGGCGCAACGCTCATCAAAGCTGGCTGTGATATGAACACACTCGTATCAGCATATCACAGCCACTTTGTGAGCAATGCACGCGCGCCCTCCTCCGCTCTCGCGCCGCTCCTGTTTCCCTCCTTGCGGCTGGCCTCGCCGGGTTGCAGCCAGAAGGGGCGACCGTCGCAAAAAACGGCGATCCAATTCGTCAAAAATGGCTGTGATATGAAATGTAGAAAGCAACACGCCACAACCAATTTGACGATTGGATCGCGTTCCTGTCTTCTTTCTACTCGCGGGGCTCCCTCCTTCTGTCCTCGGTCCGGGAAAATACGCCGAGAGAAACGGCCACCGTGTTTACCGTCCTAGCACGGCGGCTCCTGCGAAGTGCTCTCTTCCGTCGTAGAGGGACGAGGATGAAGGTCGCGACGGCCACGGCATCGCAAAGATACCGTCCGAGCCGTCCGGCGTGGATGATTATCAATTAAGCTGGGCAGTAAGCGCTATCGATGGCACGCGAGCGCCACTCCCTGACGATCAATTCTGCGGGCCAACTTCATCAAAATGGCTGTGATATGACTCGAAACATTCCACAACCAATTTGATGTATCGGACCGCAAAAGGTAGTTTCAATTCGGCGCCGCGCTCTCCGTGAAACGGTCCGGCCTCTATCCTCTCCGCGTCCCTCGCTCTCGTCCTCTGTCCCGGGCGCCACCCTAGGTCCGGCGCTCGCTTCCGTCGTCCCTCAATTCTGGGAGATACGTCTGGCTTCCTGGGTCTCTCTGGTAATTATTTCCACGTCCCTCTTTCACGTCCCGCCTCACTCCTCCTTTCTTTCCCCACGATATTCTCCTCTGCGGGTGAATCGCGCCGAGGGCGGACACAATTTTGCTCATCAAAGCTGGCTGTGATAGTCGATCTCTATGACAAACCAACTTTGATGGTAAAAGCATGTCCCTGCCGAAGGATCTTCCTGTACGTGCGTCCCCTCCGCCTCGTCGCTGCGACGGTCGCCGAGAATCCTGCCCCCTTCCTTCGTCCTGGAACCGGTGGCGAGCGTCGTTGCGGAACGGACGCCGGATGAAAGACAAGATAGTGAGACGCGATGGCGCGAGAACATCTCACTACCCATGTCTTTCACTCGGAATCCGCCCGAGGTAGCCGAGCGCGGGGGAAAAGAGGGGGCACGGGTGCAACCTCGATACACGGTGTCCGCCGCGCGATCGACGCGCGATCGACGCGTCGAATGGATCAGGTATGCGGCCCGCGGAGACCCCGGGCCATTTTCTCCTCCGACCGAGCGTCCTACGCGTCACCCCACATACGTATTCGTTAATTAACCGGTGCCTAGAGCCGGGACACTGGGGCAGGGCAGGCATTAAACTCCCAATTAGACGGCAGGGGATCGCGCGGCGGAATGTTAAATCGCGGCACGGAAAAGTATCACCGTCGACCCAGTTCCATTCGACGCGCCCGCCCGAGCACGCGCTCCCGAAAGCGCAGGCACTCGCGATTAACGCCAAGAAACCGGGGACAGAGATTACGATATCTCCCGGCTGGGGCCAGCTATTCGATGCTTCAACGCGGCCGCCGCGCCAATGGTAGATACGCGTGATTAAAACGTTCCCCGCCGGTGGGCCGTTCTCGGGGCCGTCCGTCACGCGCCGCGCTACCTTTTCGGCACCTAAACTCGACATTAGAATACACCCGCGTGTGTTCGATTAAAATGCGAAGGGAGATGCAAGGGGGAAGAGTCGCCCGGCCACTTCTCCCCGGGATGCCCGATTTCGATAGACCCAGTTAGGTACGTGGCGCGCGGTGGCGAACGTGTTAGGAGAAAGAGTCGTGAGAGAAGAGGGCAAAGGAGAAGTGTAAACTTACAGAGATGCCCAGGTTAAGCAAATCGCCGGCCGCGCAGAGGCCCTCTATCACGGGGCAGAGTTTGACCTCGATCGTGGTGTTGTCGAGGAGGCCCCTCTTCATTAGCGCCAGTACCGCTGCCTGGGCCGTCAGTCGTACCTGGCCAACACACCGGGGGGGAAAAATAGGAACTCGTCAATGGGGCCTGTAATTCTAGTCGCGTCACGGTACTCGGCCTCGGGAAACGATCGGGCGGCCGGAAAGGCCGCCGAGAGATTTTCTGGATCGGCGCGGGCCCCTTGGGCCCGGATGCTTATCTCGGGGGTGCCGGTACCGGTGTATAAGGGGCGTACAAATATTCACCTGATTATCCGAGTCCCGCAGGTATGTCGTAATCATGCCCAGCAAATGATCGTGGAGGACGTCGCCGAAGAGGTGCGGCGCACCCTGGCAGATCATCGCCACGTGCGGTAGTTGCTCCACCAGGTCGGAGCGGACCTGAGCATCTGGAAACAGAGGACAGATTTCGTGTTGTATATAAAGTGATGGGGGAAGCAGGGGCAGAGCCGGGACGTTAAGGATAAAAGCTCATAACTTTGACATTATTAATGTAAAAAAGAAATTTAAATTAGGATTCATTAGAATAAAATGTTTATTAAATAATAGTATAGGGTGAAAGGACTAGTAGTCGGCCACCCTCTAGTAGTCGACCACTTTTATTGTTTAGATTAAAAAAATGAATACTGAAACGAAGCATTTATTAAATGACAATTTTATATTATATTTTCAATTTCTAACTTTAAAATACGAGAAAATGCGCTCTTCATAGGTAAAAAAAATAAATGCTTTTGAAGTGATTTGTAAACTAATTTTGATTCTACATGTGCCATTTCTGTTTTCCAACACGAGAAGCATAAATGCGCTTTGAATAGAAACGACAAATGTAATTCAGTTCTATACATTTTTTACTGGAAAATGATGCTATTTCACTGATAAAGCATCAACAATTTTATATACGTTTAAAAAATTTTTAAAAAATGGGATAATTTATTTATGGGATGTCGGTAACTGGATCATCATTCCCTTTCAATTTTCAATAGTCGACCACAGCGGTCGACTTCTGAAGCTAATTGCATTCACAATGAACGCTAAAAGTCGACCACGTGTGAACTATAATTTATCGTAATATTAGTTTATATAATTTATTTATAGAATACAAATACTTTAAAAACTTAAAATTTGTTATTGCCTCCTATCTTAAAAACGAAAAATTTAATTTACACTTAAAAAATAATTTCTATTTCTTATTAAAATTTTGATAAAGTTTTTAAAAGATCTTATTTTAATTACGCATTATTCCTGTCATTATTAATTATTTACCGTTGTTGCACATAATGTGTAAAAATAAATTTTAGTTTGTAATGCGCACATAATCTATTTTGAATTTCATATTAAAAAAAGGTGGTCGATTACTAGCTATCGGACCGGTCGACTTTTAGAGTTAAGCACTTGTTATTATTAATAACATTCTAAGATTATTAAAGCATTCGGACACTTTATTTTTAACGCTAATTATTTATTTTCCCTCAATTGTTATACTAACACAACATTTTTAGTTATACATTAAATACATTTGAATTACTCCAATACATTTGAATTACTTCAATACATTTGAATTACTTCTGTACATTTGAATTACTTCAATATATTTTATATATTTTATAGGGTAAACCAACCAGTAATTGACCGCATACCAGTGAATGACCATTAGGCAAAGAAATGTCAATTATAAATTTAAAAATATTATATGTTTATAAATGGAGTGTAGTTGCACTTTTAATATGCCATATTTTTAGTTACGCGTATTAAGCAAACATTAATAAGTACAATTCTTATTAAAAGTATCCGGTCATTTACTGGGCTTCTACATGTTTTGCATTTTATAATCGTTTTTTTTTTGTTAATTTACGATAAGAATAAGTAATTATTTTTATAGAAATTTCAAGAAAAATAATTTTAAACGCAATTTCAACAATTAATTTGTTGGTATACATAAATATATTCAAGTATTAATCTCAAAGATCCATCAATTCAACAATTCGGTCATTCACCCTAACATTGATTGTTTATTTTTTTTAGAACTTTTCATTCGGGTGCAGTTTTAAGTGGTCGACTACTAGTGCTTTCACCCTATATCCATTTTTTTTAATACAATAACAAATACAAAAAAATTACGATTTAAAATATGGTCCGTTTTCACGGTTTTACCCCATGGCCTGGATAAAACCGGGTACCATACTAAAAACTGGCCCTAATTCTTCAGTCCCCAAAGCAGTGCAGCGTTCGTGAGCCCACTTACAACAAACTGTACATTGCACCGAACCTTCATTCAATTTGGATGAACCATAAGATTCTTGTACATAAATGCAAATGTCTTCACCGTCTTCATCACCACTTTTGTTACCATTATCCTTTCGTATTTTGTTTAATTTTGCGGTTTTCTTTCTCTTTAGTTGTAGTGCCTTATTAAGATTTAGTTTAATGTTGATAACTCCCTCTTTTTCGTTTCTTTGTTACACACATTTTGTCCAAAACCGTGTTCTACCCCGTACGGTTTTGCCCCAACATACAATTTTGTAAATATTACAATTTAACAGCAATACCAGGGCGAAGTAGAAACAAACCGTCTTAGTTATTTACACTTTAATATGCAACAATTAACATAATTCACACAAAAAAGTACTCACCTGAACACTGTCAAAACTGTCCAAAGTTTCTTAACTATCGAAAATTATATCAGAGAAAATTATATCTTCAAAAACACACAAGCCGATTTAACCTTACTATGCACAATTGCAAGACGATCGTCTTTTATCGACGAAACAATGCACATCGTGACAATACACCGCTGCAACGACGCGGGAAAATTGAAGGCCGTGTAAAAAATAATAGCACGTCCCGGTTTTACCCAGTCACCCGGTTTTCTCCCAATTTCCCCTACGTGATATGCAGTTGTTCGGCATCGATGGTGACGTTAATTAAAAGAAAGAGCCACGTGGGCTTGGGAGACGAGCGAACCTCCGCGTGTGCCTGGTCAACCTTTCAAGTAACTGATCACTGAAAACGACGGAGAACACCCGAGGCACGAGGAGAAAACTCAAGGTGCTTCCTTCTGGAATCCGATCGTTTCTTTGCAACTCACGATCGGCCGTTCGGTCGTCGAAAGCAGGGAAACCAAGGGGGAGGGATGGGGGGGGGGGGGGGGGATGAGGGGGGGAGGGAGGGGCCAAGAGGAGTCATTCTTCGAGGTTTCCTCGACCTTGGCCGTTTCATTCCTGACCGGCGGGGTAGCTTCTCCCGTGGAAATACCTGAATGGAAAAGGGCGTCGCAAGCTGGCGCCCCTGCTGATTAGGAAAACTCGCACCTTTCGGGGGCCCCGGCAAGCTCGACGCCCATAAAGAACCGAGAATTTTCCGTTGGTCATTAGGGAAGCGACCCACGGGTCGGCTACTTAACTGGACAGGTGCGGCGCGGTCCTAGCGAACCTTGTAAAAATTATGGCTCGCGCTCGGTCATCTTCCCCGAGGATTCTCGTTAAACGGCGGCTCGACGAGGAGTTGTGGAGCCATCAGCGGGCAAATTAAACGGAGAAATTCACATACCGAGGCAGACGTTGGGAGCTTCGTTGCGCGTGTCCAACCACCGTCGTCCGATATTTCGACGAGTTCGATGTAGCTGGTACAGCGACGCCGGTCGAGCATCTTCCTCGCCGTAGGTTTCTCCGTGAACTCTATATCATAGAGCATCGCGGGAGGGAGATATGTCCCCGACGATACGTATTTCGGAGTAACTGAACTCGACGGGAAGTCGCCGAGAGCCACTTGACCGAATCGGGAAATCTCGCGGCGTCGAGGAACCTCGAGATTTCATTCCAAGAACCCGGGTCTTCCACTCGGAGCGAGCACACGCGATTGAGACGCAGTTGAAGCGCGGCCGGTAGAAAACGCGGGAAGAAGCCGGGAACGGTGGAGCTCGGAGGACACCGGAGGCAGGCCGAGAAAAAGGAGCACGTTACTAGCGGAGAGCGTGGGTGCGACTGAGGGTCGCGGGAAATGCACCTTCCCTGGTTGGTCGGGCTTTTCCAGCAGGGAGTGGGGAGGGACAGGGTAGCTGCCCCACTCCCGCTGGGCCCGACAGCCCGCGGAACAGTGGGGGAGGGCCGGAAAGGGTAGGGGACCGCCGACGAAACGGGACTCGTCCTTTTTCGGCCCTTTTCGCGCGCCCTCCGTGAGGCCCGCGGTCCGAGCACGTGCTCGCTTTTCTCTCCTAACCAACCGACTTCCTCCGCTTCCCCCGCCCTCGTCGTCTCCTCTTCCCTCCGCGGCCGAGACGAAGAAGAAGCTGCAGCTCGCTTCTCCGTCATACCCCTCCCCTCCCCTCCCCCCCGCCCCCGCCCTATACTTCTCTTCCCACCGCCACAGTCACCGTCCATTAATCACGCACGGGGTCTTATCTTCTTCTCCGCCTACTCCATCCTTGCGCCTTCTGTCCCGGACAAGATCCCGCCAAAAATATCCCGCTGCGCTCCTTCAGGATTAAGCGTCAACGATTATTTTCCTGGTATTTCGCCTTCCCTCTCCCTTCCGCGCGCTTCGTCCCTTTCATCGCCGACGACTTCTCGAGGTGAATCGACGAAAGGAAAGCAGTTTTCGCGCGCTTTCTTTGGGCCCAGGCACCTACTCGATTTTTGGAAAATTCGTTCGCGGTTTGGGAAAGAATCGATCTTTGGACATCCACTGCCCATCGATGGTTCAAAGGAGCGCAGTGTTATCGCTGAATTAATTGATAATGATAGTTAATAGATAATACGACTTCTTAGCAGGCCTTTGTGCTCCCGATAGTAGACTGAAATCTCTGCGATCAATAATCGCTTTCCCTCGCCGGTTCCACGAAGACAAGCCCTGTTACGTGGGGGGCGATGAATTGATTAGCCCCATCGATCCTGCCGGTCCGAGAATTAAGTGCAATAGGGGCGCAGTTCATAGAAACGCCGGGAGATCGGCACGTAGAACGCCCTGCTGGTCAAACCACCGCGAACGATCAAACGTTTATTCCACTTCCAAGGACGTTATTCAGAGTAGGGGAGACCTGGGCAAAATGAACCACGGGGTAAAATGAGCTTTCTTAATTTATTTTATTGGGAGGATATTTAAATTTATTTAACTTTAAATATTTAACCAGGTATTTTTGTTTAAAAAGATAGTTTATTATAAATTATTAGATTAAAGTACCTTGGGGATAACAGAGTATCTTTGGAGAGATCATATTTATAAAGATGATTGCGACCTCGATGTTGAATTGAAATATAATTTAAATGCAGGAGTTTAAATTTTAAGTCTGTTCGACTTTTAATATTTTACATGATTTGAGTTCAGATCGGCGTGAGGCAGATCGGTTTCTATCTATATTTATCTAATAAATTTTTGTACGAAAGGACTTAATTTATAATTTTTTTTTTAATATATTAAGATTAATAAATGAGCGACTTCCTTGGCAGAATCTTTAACAATAGAATATATTTACAAATTTTGGCGACGTATTAAATGTTTGTAATACCACAATGATAAATATGCACGTTCGGATATCGAAAAAAGGAAATTCGTTTAAAAAATTAAAAATTAAGTTTTAGAGACTTCCAAATGGTTTTCTTTTCAATTTAGCTTTTTGGATAAATGAGTCTTAAATGTGTTATTTTGACGCCAATTTTTTTCTGGGTGTTTATAACAAGCTTATAAACATACATGTGCACGCGTTAGAGAAAACATTAATCCTAACATTATTAAATAATTAATTTTCCACTGAGTACACATTTGGGGAAAAGTGACCGGGGTAAACTGAGCTGCAAAGAAAATATGCGCGAGTGATATGCGCATTATTTTTATCTGAAACCTGCCTGCCAAAAATGATTGAAGCCCAAAAAAAATTGTGATAGAAAAATATATGTTTTTGTTAAAAAAATTATTTAGATAGTATAAGTACGTATTTTATTAATAATTATATATGTATTTGTTTTAGTAATAACATGTCAGACTGTTCATGTAAACAAAGTTAATTTAAAAACTCATTTTCAGAAGAAAATGTGTTTACACAAAGTACAAATTTACAAACTACAAATTATTAACGTTAAACTTGTATTAATGAAATATACTTTTAAAAAAATAGTTTAATTAGTTTAAAAGTTCTAATAAAGTTAATTTTATAACTATATCCTTCATTAAAACTCGTATTTTATTTCAGCTCACCTAGATAGTAGCTCAAATAGTAGTTTTGTCGTTTTCTTTTCAAGTTGAATTTTAATATACTTTCACTTCATTTTAAGTATTGCTATTCATCATTTATCACTAGTAATGTTTAAATTATATTATAAATCTATTTCCACACATTTTTATTAAAAGGGAAAATTGTTATTCGACATCAAACTTTTTCGTCTCACTTTACCCCGCTCTTAACGTTCACTTCTAATTCATTTAAAGAAAAAAATGAAAAGCACGCGCGTAGCATTTTTCCCCGAGCTCCCGAGTATCCTTTTCTACATATGGCGAGGAAAAGTCGGAAACGCGCGGTGGAGAGCCGAGGGGGGAGGGGATGTCTGACGAAGCGACGCAACTGGCGCGGCATCCACCGAAGGGAAAAGGGCGCGCGTTCCACGGTCCCCTATTCTCCGACGAAGCGGCGTGTCCAAAAATACGTGAACCGCCCGTAGAAAAAGCGCGCGTGTCGCGTGCCCTCGAGTCCTGAATCTTCGATCCCGGCCCCTCTGTCCCTTCGATCGCCCTACGGAAAAACACCGATGGCGGCACGTGTTACGGGCAAGATGTTCCGTGGATCGCCCCCTAAAAATAGCTAAGGCCCGGTGCGACTCTCTCCTCCACGCATCGTGCGCCGGGGATGCACCTTTCCCACCGACAGTTGCACATCCTTCGGGAAACGCCATAGGTTTTGTCGGCTCCTCTGACCTCGCGCGACCGAGAAGAAAAAATCGACCGAGCTGCCCCCGCGTTTTCCCGCTGGAAAACCGAATCGTTCCTCTGCGAGCGATCGATGGAAATTTATTTGCCATTCGTAGAGCCCTTTGTCACCGTTGCCGCATTAACGGCAGGAAATAAAGGGGACCCGTTGTTTTCACGGGGCTGCACGGTCGGCCTTAAAGTATTTCCGAAGGCTGCCGAAAAGAAAGGAGCCATTAGTGGGATGAAAACGCGCTGGCGCGTCGTTCTCCACGTTTCCTCGAAGCCGGGGCCCAGGTAAAAAGAAAACGCTTTTCGCGGAAGGATCGCCAGGGCCGGCGATGGTTTTTCAAAGGTTCGGGCGACGCTCCCACGTAGATACTCATCGGCGGGACGCTTGCCGGATGACCTTTGAGCACGGTTTTCCAGTTCCGCGAAACGACCGGCCGGGCCCGTCTTTTTCCACTTCTGCGAAGGGACGGCTCGATTTTTCAAACGGCCGCCGCGTCAACCGCGCAACGCGCCCCCGAAATTCAATGGCAACGGGACGCCCTTGACAATGAAATGAGTAATTTCCTGCTCGGCGCGTCGAATGCGGCGCAGGTTATTTTAGCGATTCCACGGGATTCCGCGGGAATGAAGTAGAGGATGATTGGCAAACAATTCAGCGTAATCCATACCGAGCGGTAAATAAATAAACACACGATCCTTTGTATCATCATTCACATTCCTGCCTTGGCAGGGTTGAGGTTACTTGGACTTCCGCGTCAGCCTGAAGTGGAGCCAGCGAAAACGTAAACTGTGCTGCGCGTGCTCGTATAAATACTTTAGGAACGTACACGGAAGCCACGAGAGACTTCCGGCGAGGCACGCGCTGCACCGGAAACGGGGACAATCTTGTCGTCACCTCGTGGAGCAACAGACTTCCCTGGCAACCCCAACTGGCTTCATCATTTACCCTCGATAATGCGGGTACGTTCTGTCTTGTCTCAAGACCGCGTCCTGTCCACCTATTTTTAAACTACTCCCGTCCGCGTTTCCGTGCGGGGATGCTTTTCCTTCGGGGAAATAGGGTCGAACGACCGGAAAAACAAATGGCGAACCGCCTAACAAGGATGTTTCGGGAGGAGACACTTTGCAGGAGGTATCTTTGGATACTTGTGTTGAATTTTCAGGAGGAGGCGTACTAATTTAGAAATGCCTCGAGACGGTTTAATATTTGTAAATAGGTACGAAATGCATCGTTACCGAGGGGACAGCGAATTTCTGTGGAGAAGGTACCTACAGTGGGTGGTCAAATTATTATAGTCAAACAAAAAGGCTTGAGATTTTGTAAGTTTAAGCAATGGAATGACTTTATTTCTGCGAAAAATGGTCGCAAAAAATATTTAAAACGGGCATTGTAACGCTTGAAGTTTCTAGTTTTTGAATCAAGGACCAAAATGTTGTTTTTCGTCCATTATGTTATACTGTTTTATCAAGATGAAGCGTAGGAAACGGAGTTTCAGAAATTTTTGCCCAGTTTGAACGTGTGCACAGGCCAAAAATATTTTTTTCTGGTAATTCCAACGAAGAGCTCTTATAGTGCAAACTTTTCTCTTTAATTTCGTTTTTGGGGGGTTTTGTTGTATGATTTTTATTGGCCGAGTTATTCGCGATCGAAGCAAAAAAGATACTTTTCAGTTTGAACACCTATAACTTGCGAACTCATCATCGTAGACAAATTTTACAGAGTGTTTTGGAAAGCTAAGAAAGTTTCCTGTCAGAACCTTTAGTTGGCAATTTAAGATTTTTTTTTAATCGTATTAAATCCATTTTAAAATGATCCCAAAAATTGACGAAAATGTTTTGAGTATAATAATTTGGGCACCCTCTGTACTTCTTGGTAGAAACGTGTCAATATTCGATTGGCAGTGAAATATAAAAAAAATAGGAGGCAGACTCTTGTAGCGAAGTTAAATCGACTCGTGAATTTCTAACGTTTCTTATATTTTATTCTTTTTATGTTGTCTTCTTTTGCTGTCGTCTTTATTATCTCTACTTTATGTATTTCTGTTGAATTCTGTCTATTCTTAAATAAATAAATTATCAAGATTTTTAACCGAGATGCAAGTTCTGTTTGGGAAATATTCCTGTGAAACAACGAATCTTTGTGGTATTAACGATAAATGAGCTGTGCTATTGAAGCGGGTGCAATGTTTGATTTTTTTTTTAATTATCGAGGCAACGTGCAAATTATTACCATTTTCATTGCTAAAGAAAAAAGATAAAGTGTTTTAAGCTTGCGCGAAGGTACGCTATTATACACCATTACACGAAGGAACAGCAGAATTTGTAAGGATTCAAATATACTCATCCTAAATAACGGAAAGGTTTTAATCTTTAAAAAAAGTGCGAGGAAAATTCTCCAACAATTCAGCCAAAACTATGTGCATTCGGTGTGCGTTTTCACTACATTGATATATCGCGAAGATATTGCTTGAAATAATTTTACATTGTTAACGCACAGAAATCTATTATGCAAAAGCACAAAGAAAGAGAGAAGCACTCAATAATAAGCATCAATAAGGACTCCCAATCCATCATGCGTAAATGGTACATGGAGGATTTGGCTCAGTAGTATTTCCAATCCTTTCAAATCACGTACGAAAGCAAAAAAGAAAATTCATCAGCAATAAATAACTCTCCATACACTACGGTGCTTGAAATTATGCGGTGGGTGCTCATAGTTGACAAATTATAGAATTTCTTAGATCGTCTTCTATTTCAATATCCACAAACTCATTGATTTAGCAGTGAATATATATTTCCAACGTCTTTCGTCATATTTTACAAGGCAGTGCAATAATCGGGAGTTTTGGAGGGATTAGTACACAAATAAGAACTTAGTGCGCAAATATTGTATGTCACAGTGGCGGCCCAGAGGGGGCTAAGGGGCCCTGGCGCCTCCCAAAGAAGGTACTTTGTAAGAAGAAAAGAAAACAGGACTTTATTCTCTAAATAAATTTTATTAAAAATATTTTAATCCGTTCAACTCGGCTCACCCAAAATTAAATCCTGGGTGCCCCACTGGTACATTTTTAAACTTTTAGCGTTTTCGAGAAAAATACAATGAAGAAGAATATAATTTTTGAGAAATTTATGAAGTAGATATAAATGTGTTTTTTTTTTTACAGCTTAAAGAAACAGTCAACAACTATTTCTTGCATATAAAAAATGTGACAAAAAAGGGACATACAATATTCGTGCACTGAAAGCCAGCGACTGCATCTATCAATTTCTACACTCGTTGGCGAATTACTTTAAGAATGCAGAAATGATTTCTCAGCTTACCAGGATCTTCCACGATCGGCTGCACCGACTGCATCACCTCGTTCACATCGAATGTCGTTCCGTTGTTAACAGCTGTGCGAAACATCTCCACGAGAAACCTCCCAATCGTCTGTCTGCAACAAAGAACATAGAATAAGGTCAGATGACGGAATTTTTGATAACCAATAAGAAAATGCAATCGCGAGGACAAAATTCGCGCGATTCGCGATTAAGCGCAGGAAGGAAGGTTGAAAACGATCGGTAGAATCGTGCTTTGACACTTAATCCTCGATCACGTTCGGTTCTCTCGGAGCCTCAAAGGAGACAGTTGCAATAATAATTGAGGCAGTCAGAGCAACAACGGACCAACCCACATTAAACATTTTTTTTCTTCCTATTTTATATGGTTAGTAGAGCCTATTGGAATATGTTACTGCTACTAATTCAATTTCGAAAAAAATGTGGGTTAGTCCGTTGTTGCTCTGACCGCCTAAATTCTCATTCCACATCTAAGTTTAAAACATCTTTCTTTTTCTTACACTGCCGCCTATTAATTCAACTCTCTTCCACCTCTCACTCGCGAATTAAAATCCTACTCGTCCTTCAAGTCTCACACTCGTTTATTTACCCTGCAACGCTATTGCTAAGTAGCTCAATCCACTTATCCTTTCCGTCCTTTAACCCTTAACTACTAAGTATACTGTTTTTTTTTCTTTCAAACGTAACTGGTATACTGGGGTCGTGGCAGACCCCAAATAAAAAAGGACACAGAAATTTGTAGAGTCGACAGTAGATCAACCTCTATGGATATTTTGTTCTTAGGTAATGTATAAAATAATAGAAACGTAGACGGTTAAACTATTATTATAAAATTACTTAGAAATGCAGTTTACGAACTTAGACAAACCAACAATTTTGCAATGGACTTTGCGTGCTTGGGGTCATGACCGACCCCAGGATACCAGTTAGGAGTTAATAATTTAAGTAAGAACGTAAATTTCATCAACTCTTAACTTGGTACTCCTTAAATTATTAAGTAAAAAATTGGTTAGTTTTACTTTTGTATAATTGTTTTGTTGTCCTTATTTTAGTTTAGTTTTGTTTTATATTTCGCGGTGAAGCTTGCCATCAGTGCCACCACTGCAGCCTCGCCTTTACTCTTCTTGTCTAACCCCCTTGTGAATCTTGTGTTCTCTTTTCCAGTAGAGTAATAAAGACAGTCTAAAGGACAGTTCAGAAATTTTTGCGTTAAAGAATATTAAAAGATTTGAGAGCTCGTAGCAGAATCATCCGAAATGAAAAATTCGAAAGGCTTTAGATAGAGTATGAAATTATCTAGGCGCTATCGGAGGGAATTTTTTTTTCTTCTTAGTTTTTTTAACAGGCCAAGAAAGGAACTACATTTTTGTTGAAAATCGACGGTTCAACTTTGCAGCGCCGCCATTTTGTCTCATAATAATTTTTCCAAAATTGGGCTCGATAGCGCCTAGATAATTTCATACTCTATCCAAAGCCTTTCGAATTTTTCATTTCGGATGATTCTGCTACGAGCTACGATGGTCACCGCAAAAAAAAAAGTACATCCCGGTCATCGCTTATAACTCTCAAATCTTTTAATATTCTTTAACGCAAAAAATACTGAACTGTCCTTTAGATGTACTCTTAACAATAGACGAATAGTTATTAATAAAAGTGTAACGGTTTTTCTAGAATAAAATCCCAAAGAAGCGCATCGTTTCGACCGCTCTAGGTAGGCGTCCCCCCTTAACAGTTCTTACTGCGGCCTCGCCTTCACTCGAATCTTACTTTCTCCTTATGTACTATATTTTCTGTTAACGAGTAATAAAGTCGAAATAATAATAATAAAAATAGCAGAGCTTAGCATAGCTTTCAGTTGGATTCCCTGCTTCAGGAGCAAAAAGTTTCCACGCTCTGCATCGCCTCGATTTGAAGAATCCCTGACCAACAGGCTCACCAATCACCTATGCTTGCGCGATTTCGTTCATCGACATCCGAGCAATCGCCACAAAATTCGCGCGGTTCTAAATACCTAGTCGTTCGCTCGAACCTCGCGAGAAGCGATCGCAAACCCGGCGTTTCCGAGCGTGGCCACGTCGTCGCGGTCGATCCATCGTCGAGAAAATGCACGGGCGACGAAGAGAGGGCACCAATTTACGGGCGATCCTCTCTCTCTCGTAGGGAATAAATCCACGGCTGAGCCCCCGCGATATTACCCCCCCGGAAAAGATGCGAGGGTTGGCGACAAAGGGGCGGGGAAGAAGGAGCCAGGTTTACCCAAGGAAAATTACATTTTCTCGGCGGAATCGCCGCCAATGCAAATACCTCGGCGCGGGACGATAATTAACGGCGACTGGAAGAAGTCGAGGGTGGGACGAACTTTTAACAAGGAGCGAACGACCCCGCGCGGCCGTCGAGTTACCGGGGATCGGCGTAACTTTCCTTCTCGCGGGGCGGGCTCGATTTCTCGGGCTAATTCCGCCAGGGTCCTAGCCCGCCGAGGAAGTTCCCGTCGACGGACCTGTCGAATCTTAACGATCGAGGGCCGAAAGGAAGCAAACCATGGCCTCGCGGGTGAGATCAGTGGTTGTCAGTCGGCCATCGTGGCGGCGGCACCAAGAGACGAACGTCCTTCGAGAAAAGTCCAAGCAAAGAGGCTGAAAAAACGCAACAGCGAATAATACACCCCGAAAGGGAGAAGAAGGGGGACGCCGGGTAGGGTGGAGAGAGACAGAGGCGCGTAAGAAAATGAAATCGATGGCGGGAGCGTGAGAAAAAGAAGAGCACGAGGCAGCGCGAAGACGAAGGAAGGAAGGGAAGAAGATGCGCGCGAGGAGAGTTCGATCTCCCCGTTCGGCGCTCTCGCCAAGACTTCCCCCTACCACGCGCCCCGCGGCGCGGTAGTGGGGGCAGGCTACCCTCTCCAGAGGACGGATGCTACGCGGCGGGGCGGCGTGGTGGGGGGCCGGGACGGAGGAAAGGAGCGCTTCTGACGGCGGGGAGACGGCTCGGCGGGGGACACCGGAGGCGAGCGAGGGGAAGAGACGGAGCGCGGAGGGGAGGTAAGCCGGTGGTGGGGGGGGTGGAACAGGCACCAACGGAAGATCGCACAGGGTTCCCCACCGAAAGAGCACCAGACGGCCGATGGTGGGGAGAGGCCGTTCTCCAAAGTCGTTGGAGAACGAGCAGAGGGATGGTACCGCCCGTGAACGCCTACTCTGTCGGCGCAAACATGGCCGCCGACACCGTCGGCGTCGTCGACGGCCACGAGGCCGACGACGACGACCGCTGCTCTGACCGCGAGGCATCCTTCTCTCCGGCGATCTCTCGCCGAGCATTCGGATCATCGCGGCCGGACAGCGAAAGGGAGCAGGCAGCTAACGCCCGCGGGGTGGTTGCTCGCGATCGAAAGGGTGGGCACGCGGTACCCGCCACCCCTTTCTAGCCGAAAATTGAAGCACGGCCGTGACTTCGCGCCGCTGCGCATGTTCGTACTTCAGGATGGCTCGTAAGATCGATAGGGAAGACGGCGGTTCTGTGACCGGCGAGCTTCTGCCGCTGCTTTCCATTTTAAGGGAGAAGTCGATGCGATAGGGGGATGATGATTGATGGGTATAAAAGAGCAAGGTTGACTCGGCTGCCCTGCGATCCGTCTGGGTACTTCTTCGACTCGCAGTCGAATGGATAGATTCGCGTATTGGAATTCGGCGGAATTGAGTGTCGTGTTTATCAGAGATACTCCTGATCTCTCTTGGATAAGCTACGTATCAGCCACTTTTCCACAAACTTCTCTGCCGGAGTTTCATTAAAAGCCCGATATCGATCTCGCACGTCGAGTGCTCGCTCTGCGCCTGCGACGCCCGAGCGGGAAACTTTAATCCCGTGGGCGCTTCGGTTACAAGCTCCTTTACTCCAGAATTTCTACTTCCATGCTCCGTGATCCATCGATCTCACCTCGCACGCTCCGTCGAAGGGACTCGATAATTACAAATTCTATTTAAGTTGCGAAAAAACAAACCTGAAGGGATACTAATATGACACGGAGGGTCACTTCTGCGACCAAGTTAATTCTTAAGGGGTCAGTCAGCCCGCTGTGAAGTCGTGAAAATTTGTCATTTTTGTCTATTTATTAATACACTTGTTGACAGCATAAAAGAAATTTAGTTTCAATTTTTACTAGTTTTTTTTTTAATATACACCGCACTGATGTGAGCGCGTTGAAAATACGATGTAGGACTGGTGCAAGTGATTCCGGAAGAACGACGCATTTGAAACAAAAAATTCAAAGTGTGCTGTGATCATTATGAATATGGTTATCCCCGGAAGCAGGATTATTTTTACTCATAAAGAATTAACAAAATGGCGGAGGTTTGAAGTTCAAGTGTCGAAGTACGGTGAATTTTTCAATCATTTTGCTCTGTAAAAAGTATGAAATGGTTAATCGAAAAAGGTTTCCGTGGTCCGGCCATAGCCACTGATGTGCTGAATAACGTGTAAAAATTTCAGACTAATTGGTCAAATAGTTATTTTGCAATCACCTGCACCATTTGAAAAAATGTTCTTTTGAGATAATCGCGTTTATAATTTTAAAACAAATTAAAACAATTCTTTCAACTTTTTTTTTGTGTAACATAAGAGTAGCTTAATAAACACTAAAAAGATTTATTGCATTATACGTTGTATCTACGGAGAAAAAGATCTTTAAAAATAGCTTCATTTTTCAAACCGTCACAGTGGACTGACCCCTTAAGGATGTATTGGACCTATTTTCAAAATAGTGCCAAGTTGATGAAAATTTGTGAGATTGTTCCTTTTAATCTCCCTGTGTTCAAAAAATTTAAACAAATTCACTAAACGATTACTAAGTTATAACGATTTTAATTTTCTTGACGGATAAACCATCTGAAAAAATGTTGAAGAAATAGTGCCAATGTTTTCAATTTTTTTGTACATGCAGTATATGGGTAGATGAAAATATCTGCCGAGTTTCAATTGTTTTCACTACACCGTTTTAAAGAAATAAATTATAACTTAAGAAAATTGTGAATTCTGTGCATTTTCACTGCCAAAAGTTTAGCAAATAGTGCTTGAGAAAGCATTTGTAAAGTGAAAAATACCTTCCTAGGATTAAAAATAAGACTCCAACTGTCATTCGAATTCCCTACATCTAGATTTACTATGCGTAAGACGTAGATATACAAGTATTCCAAATTTCATATACTTTTGTCTGATATTGTGCGTCCGATACATCCTTAATAAAATTCACAATTTGTAAGAAATTCGAATTCGTTCGTGAGGATCTCAAATACGCAACCACGTCCCTGGGATTATTATTCCCTAGTAAATTAATCGGCACGCGGCTCCCTTCCACAGATACGACCGCATTTCCGACATCTATCAGTCGGCTAATTAATCAGATCGACCGAGCCGCGTAAAAATCGCGAGCGCGGGGAAGCTCGGTTCCCAGCTCATTATCGATATTAAAGCCAAAGGTCCATTAACGCGGGGCGGCCGTTACTTGGACGATAAACGTCGCGATTTACGCCGCGGCGTGAACGCCGCGCAATTCGAGCCGCAGCCACGATCTCTGGGCCCCGAAATTTCATTAGCGACTCGCTTTATGGTGGACTGCTCGGGCGCGGTAGCGAGAGGTCGGGGAAAAGGCGGCGGTTTTACGGTTTACGAGGGCGAGGGGGGGCCGGGAAATCCACGGGGAAGATATATCGCGTCTTCGACGTCGCGTGCAGGCTCCTCGGGATACATTGTATTCGAGTCGCGTGCGCGCGTCTCGTATCCTGCTCAACGAAGAAAAGTGGATTTGCCAGTCGTTTCGCGGCGGCGCGCGGGGAAACGGGCGTAATGCCGGGGGAAAAGGAGCGATGAAAGTGGATATCGTTGACGAAACATCCCTCGACTCGTCGCCACAAAGCTGTTTAGCCATGCACGCGGGGCGCATGGGGGTAGTTTACTTCGTTTGAGGAGACCTGTTGTACGCGTCCACTGATTAACGCGATCACGAGACACCTCAAAACTTGGGGACCTTGCCTCGCAAGCGTTTAAGGAGCTTCGGCACCTCACTCGCGACGCAGGCGGCTAGAGAGGAAAGCTTATAAATGGGAGCTCTGCAGTGATACCAATCTTAGATAGAAAACAAATTATGTAGACTATTCCTTAGTGTGGTCCTTATATGTATGGTAAAAAATCAGAGTATTTAAAATTTCTTCTGACCCTCTGAGAAGCTTCGAAATAGTTTAAAATAATTTCGTTTAAAATTTTGTTAAAATATGTTAAGGATTATAGGTCGCTCAATGGCAATGAAATATTACTACTTTGTTATATAATTGATACAAATTTTTGCAAAATTTTTGCAATAAGTCCTTTTATTAACTTTTAAGGGAGAGTATAACATTAAATTTCATTCGGGCACACATCGCATAGACGACACGGGTTTATAACGAACTAAGTAGCTTTACTACTCGGCTTCGCCCGAAATTTAAATTCTGATTTTATAATTCTTTTTTTTTTTTTTTTTGGTGAAAATAGTCACACTCATCTGGATTGGTTTACCGTTCGAAAGTTTTTAGGCGACAGTCAAACACACAAACACTTTCTGCTTTGTACATTAAGATGTGTACTGTATTCTGTTGCGACATAAGGCTTTCAATTTTTCTCTCATCAGCAGCTCTCGAATTAGATGCAGACACAAACTCTGACGAACATTCTATTCGGGTTGTTAAACACATGGATAAAAGCAAAGTTTCGGATTCTAATATATAAATATGGGCCCCGTTTCATTAAAATTGAATAGTGACAATTATATAAAATCGCAGTTGCCACACTTGTGGTACATGCGAAATATAAAGTCCTTGAGCGACCTTTATATATCAAAATATACAAATAAAAAACACGAAGATATTTTTTTTTTAACAGGAGATTTTAAGAGGGTCAGACAATACAAATTTTAAAGTTAAGAAATAAGGAACACCCTTCTATTCCTAATGAAATTATTACTAAATACTTTGTTTTCGAATTCAATTAAACAGAAAGTAGGTATGTTTAATGCAGCTAGAAACACAATATTTTCATTAAAAGTAGCGTAAAATATGTGAGTGAAATGCGACAACATCGCTCTGCGTTTATCTTTTTTCTTTTTCACGTTCCATCTCACATTTCTGGCGTCTTATTCCGCGTTTGTTCCGGTTCGCAACAAATTACTAAATACATGTTTACAGTTTGGTAGCGTTTTTACCAATTTTTACTGTATGCTTTGTACAAGTATACATTGTATACATCACTAACCGGCGTACTGTGTTGCGAAAATACGAGAACATTGCTGTCTCTTTATTCAGTTATCTAATAAACCGGTAGGATTCATGTCCGATTTTCTTTTTATAGAATTTCACAGGAATATTTAATCTTTTCATTGCAACACTTTTTAGAACTTTCTTCTCATTTTTAAGTACTCTGTGTAACATTTTATAGAAATTGTATCGCTTCTACGATAAAAGCCTGTGTATAAGAGTGCAACTTTGATTTCAATTTTGTCAAAAACCGTGCGGTCAATCGACTTGAAATTTTGACACAATGCGGACTACACTTTAAACATTAGATTAAAACACTTTTCAAAGGGGATGAATGATAAGATAATATTTCTTATCATTTTTGTTCCGGTATCGAGCCTCCTTAAGGTGATTAAAGTAATGTCGGTGAAAAGGAATCACGAAAAGGTGATGGGACTCGAACCTAAGATATCTGTGGGTCCTCTGCGTACTGGACACCCGCGTTACCGATTATAATACTTAACGGGGCGCCAGCTATGTGTCAATCGCAACATATCCGTTACCAAGCGTCGAATGCCCGCGGTTGACAGATAAACGGAAAAGATTTAAGGATCAAAATGAGCTTGAGACTCCGACACAGGGAGCAAGAGGCAGCCATAGAATCCTACTACAACACCAACACAACGAAGTACTTAATTCCCAAGCAATTAACGGTTGAACAGAGGCGATACCTCCTCCCCGTTTCGTTAAACAACCGTATGCGCGTTCATCGGAGCAGAAGGTTGGACAAAGTTCGCCGTGTCGACTGCGCTTTCCAGCCACCGGAAGTCAGCTGTTATCTCAAGAAGCAAGCCGGCACAGAGCGACAAAGGAGGACGGCCGTCTCGACCTCGTCTTTGACACGAACGACCCACATTCGACGTTCGCGATATCGCAAGATCCACCGCGAGCACCGTCTCCGCGTTTCCCGCGTTCCCAGCTCCCCCGAAGACATCGAAAATCACGAATCTCACCTGAAACTTGGGCGGCACAGTCAACAGGCCGGAGCCAGTGGATTCCCAACTTCATCATCCAATCACAATACAAGCGGGAACTAAATAAACTACCCTTTTAACCCCGTGTGATCGTCGCGGGGCGCACGCTTGCCCGTCGATTTTTCTCAAGGAGGCGAGCCGGCCGAATTCTGCGAGACAAGATACATTCCCATGGGCCCGAAAGCCGCCCCTTCGATGCCCGCGTCACTCCCGCCCCTCCGCTGCGACCCTTCATCGGGGTCCATTCTGTTGCGAGGGGGAGCAGCCACGAGGGTTGAACGGCTAGGGTTCCGCCACTCGAAAACTCGCGGCTGCGAGATACCGGCTTCCACGTACGGGACTTTCCACGGGCTCGTCTTCACACGGTTTTTCTACCACCCCTCTCCCCTACCTGGATTTGTTTAGGATCCCCCGTTTATCCCCCCCCCCCACCCTCCTCCCTAGTTTCTCCTCGCTGCCACTCTTTTTTTCTTTTTTCTTCCCCTCTCTCGCAGCACGAGCCTCTCCCGATGCGTCCGATTGTCCCGCGCGTTTCAACCACGCTTCCTCCTCGGCCGTCCATTGTTTCACGGAGGACAAACGCGCGCTAACGAATCGGCTGGAAGGAAGAGCGGAGGAGATAAAGAGCGACAGGACGCGGCAGGAGGGGGGCTGTAACGTTCCACGGGAAAATTCCCCATAGTCATGGTAATGAAAGGCGATACAGCCGTTTCGTCGAACCCCGCGGCCGCCGAGCGCCGATGGACAGGGACAACTCCTTTCGAGAAAACTCCCGTCCTCCCGTGGAAGCCGCAAAAGGAGGCCGGCAACAGGCCGAAGCCGCGCAAGGTCTTAATTCCTGGAAGCGTTTAGATCGACGGGGGTGAGCTGCGCGGCGAAAGCGTTGGTCGAGTGGCAGCAACGGAAAAACGGATGGAAGTTTTGGGTCTGGAGAAGCGAGGGGATTTGAAGCTTATTTTTCTTTTTTTAGATGTTTGGATGTTTGATAAAAAGATTTTCCGAAAATTGCGAGAGAGAAATGAAGCGGGGGGACTTGAAACTGATTTTTCTTGAGATATTTGGACGTTTGGTAAGATTTTCCGAAAATTGCGAGAGAGAAATGAAGCGGGGGGACTTGAAACTGATTTTTCTTGAGATATTTGGACGTTTGGTAAGATTTTCCGAAAATTACGAGAGAGAAATGAAGCGGGGGGGGGCTTGAAACTGATTTTTCTTGAGATATTTGGACGTTTGGTAAGATTTTCCGAAAATTACGAGAGAGAAATGAAGCGGGGGGGCTTGAAACTGATTTTTCTTGAGATATTTGGACGTTTGATAAAAAGATTTTCCGAAAATTGCGAGAGAGAAATGAAGCGGGGGCATTTGAAACTGATTTTTCTTGAGATATTTGGACGTTTGACAAGATTTTCCGAAAATTGCGAGAGAAATGAAGCGGGAGGATTTGAAGCTGATTTTTCCTGAGATATTTGGACGTTCGATAAAAAGATTTTCCGAAAATTGCGAGAGAGAAATGAAGCGGGGGCATTTGAAACTGATTTTTCTTGAGATATTTGGACGTTTGATAAGATTTTCCGAAAATTGCGAGAGAGAAATGAAGCGGGGGGACTTGAAACTGATTTTTCCTGAGATATTTGGACGTTTGATAAGAAGATTTTCCGAAAATTGCGGGAGAGAAATGAAGCGGGAGGATTTGAAGCTGATTTTTCCTGAGATATTTGGACGTTTGATAAAAAGATTTTCCGAAAATTGCGAGAGAGAAATGAAGCGGGGGGATCGGTAGTCGAGGCGAGAACGCGAAAATTTGTACAGATGCGCAGCGGGGCACGGGGGACGCGACAATCTGGGCCCGGAGCTTTGTAATTTAGGGGGGGGCTCGCTCACGCCAGGTGCGCGTGCCTCGTCAGATGCGGAGTGGCAGAGGCCGGGCGGAGAGAAATGACGGGAAAAGAGGAGAAAAAGGGGAGAAAATTTGTCCCGCTCGTGCGCGCATCTGTTTCGTTTCGTCCGTCTTAATGCCGCTGCATTGTGCCGTTGAAAGGAGAGCGGAAAAGCCGCAATTTGCCCGGCAAATAGCCGAGCGTGCCCACAAAACGTGGCCCAGCTATCCCGTTAACCGTGTCGAGGATTTTTACGCGGCGACTTCTCTTCGCCGTTCGTTCGCCACGGATGACTGCTCGCGGTTCGATTAATTTCGCGAATCTCCATCGCGGGGAAAAGGAACGAGCAGCGATAGAAATGCGCCGCGAAGATCGAAGATCGCCCAACAGCGTTTCACCGAGGGCCGAGAGCTGGTAGCGAGTAGATGCCGAGCAATTTCCGCGCGATCGTAAAGAGGAGCGATAAAGCGCGTCGCGACTTCCGCTCGACGAAGCCCGGCAATCGGCGCGTAAATCGGCGCCGCGGTGACATCGGAGAAACCGCTGGCGCTCTTTTTCCTCGCGAGAACTTCGAAATCGGATTAAGTCGCAAGAAATCGAAGGATCGCGATCGTCTGGCCGGCGCTACTCTGCCGCGGGAAAGCGGAGCGAGAGAGTCGGAGTGAGAGAGAGAGAGAGAGAGAGAGAGAGAGAGAGAGAGAGAGAGAGAGAGAGAGAGAGAGGAGCGCGAAGGGAACGGCGATTTAAGCTTCGAGAGGATTAGCACGTATTCCGTCCAATTGGTTTATGGTTTCACGCTCCTCGGCGACAATAAATAAGCGTCGGGCCGTTTTGTTGGGGCCCGGGGGCGTCCACGGTTGGAAGGGAAAAGGACAAGGGCCGAAAGCAGGATCACGTGAACGTTAATGACCGGCGAAAGAAAGGGAACTCCTCAGTGGCGCGCCTCCTCCGCCACGTTTATTACGGAGGACAAATATTTCGGTGGACGCAGCCCGCCTTCTGAATTCCTTCCCAGGGTTTTCCCCGGGCCCGCTCGTCTTTGGGACACCTGTCCCTGGCACGCACCGACCCGGCCGACACCACGGCTCTTAATCTTGTACGCTCGATAAGATCGGGCAGGCCTAACGCTTCCGATACTCTACCAAAATAAAGGTTTATGGCGCCCGTGCAAAGAGTTAAATTCTAGGTAATAGCTTCGAAGAGGATCGGGTAGGGTAGGGTGGGGCTAAAAGTCCGGCGGGTAAGAAGTCCCGAATTCAACATCTCTATTCCTAAACAATGTATTGAGTTTCGCAATATATTAAGGGGTTAGGACACAGTAAAGAACCAAAAAAGCAGACGATTTTTAGACGACGATCATAAGAAAAATAAACAATCGATTAATCTAAGGTTTTGTGTTTTAGTTCACTATATTATGAACTATAAGGAAAGCATATAATATTTACAAAATAGCATTTGTACGCCGTGCAATGTCTCCATTTAAAATGTCCATTTTTTTTGCGGATGGCCAACTGGTGGGCCGGATTCCGGCAAATCGGATGAACTGTAACAAAAACCACAAAAATGTCATAAACTATAATATATTTCCAAGGCGTTGACGATCCAACATTTTAAATTTTTTAATTATAGTACAAAATATAAACAAAAAGATCACACACTTTTGTCGAAATTTGATCATTATTTTTCAAACATCAGCCATTTTGTCAATTTTCGCAAAAATTGTAATGTTGGATCGTCAATGCCTAGGAAATATATTATAGTTTAAAACATTTTTGGGGTTTTTGTTACAGTTCATCCGATTTCCCGGAATCCGGCCCACCAGTTGGGCCTCCGAAAAAAAGTGGACATTTTAAATGGAGACATTGCACGGCGTACAATTGCTATTTTGTAAATATTATATGCTTTTCTTATAGTTCATAATATAGTGAACTAAAACACAAAACCTTATATTAATCGATTGTTTACATTTCTTATTACCGTCGTTTCGAAATGGTCTACTTTCTTGGCCCGTTACTGAGTCCTAACCCCTTAAGTAAAAGGCGAGAAGAAACGGAGGTGACCACAGAGTCGCCAGTCGCTCCTGGACGTTCCTGCGAATTACACGACGCCTTCGTTACTTTATGTATCGAAAACTAAAAGAAATACGTCGTCTTTATTAGCCAAGTACGTTAAGATTGTATGTTCCTTTAGTAATGTGTCCATGATATTGTTTATTGTTTAATCATAATATTTTCTTACTATTTTCATTGGGGCAAAAAGTCTCTCAGACTGAAAATATATATTTTATTATTTGTTTTCATAATAAGATGACCAAGCTATAAAAAAAAATTATGCCAAAGTCTTTAAATAGTGTTTTTGTTGTAGTTGAGCGATTTTTTTCAGTTTTTAGTTCAAAGTGAGCCTCTGGCTTATATTTTTATTTTTTGGTAAATAAGTCATGCTTTCCTTTCAATATTGAGTACTAAAATGAATTGGTTTAATAAATATTTATTGATTTGAAAAGTGTTTTTTTACTTATTTAGTTTAATAATACACGAAAAGACATTAGAGACTTTCTACCCCACGCACGGGGCAAAAGTCAATTTTGCATTGAGAAACTTTTTGTGGTATAACTCAACAGAAAATAACAGTATCAACAAACGAACTTCGTGAACGTAAAGCATAAAAGTTATAGTTTATACAAAATAATTATAGTTTATACAGATATTTCTAGATTGTTAATACTAAATTTTATATAGGTTTATACGAAAAACGGGACTTTTAGCCCCACCCTACCCTACTCGAATGGGAATAATCTCGAAGACGTTCTACTCGAATCGAAACCGTGTCGTTTCTAGAAAAAGGAGTTAGATAAGAAGGTTTTGATACCGATAATAACTCTACATGCAAATAAGAATCTTTAAATTATACCCTTGGGTTAGAATAATTTTTATAAAAATATAGAAAAATAAACATCCAAAATTTTAAAATTCTCCAAATCTAAAAGTACCTATAGATTATTTATGGGTTCATAGAATTAATAATTTATTTAGTTCAATATCTTACTATATATAAAACAGAAAGCTTCTAAATGTTTGTGTGTTTGTCTGTCGTCTAAAAACTTTCGAACGATAAACTCTGGGATCACGAAATGTGCCTCAGTTTTTTATGCCTGACTAATGCAGATGAATGTGACCATTTTCACAAAAAAAACTGAACAAATTTTTTTCTATAAAATCAGAATCTAAACTTCGTGCGAAGCCGAGTATTAAGCTAGAATCCCATAAATCCATCAATAATAATTTAAATTTAATCATATTACTAATCAAACTGAATACTTCACCGTAAAAATTATAGACTAATTAAACATCATTATTAAAATTAAATTTATAGAGATAACTAAAAAATTAGGGTGTCCCTTATAGTGACTTTCCTTTTAAATTTAAGAATTCGTGTGGTAAATATGTGTGCAAAATTTCGGCTCGATCAAACAACTCTAAACCCTGCTTCAAGAGGCTCAAAAGTTTCCAACGAAACTGCGCTCTTGCAAGCAGCTGTTTTTTAAATATGCAACCCTGTATGTAAGCAAATTTGTGATGGAACTAGACTTTGGACTAACTATCAATTATCGATATCTTATCGATAACTTATTGATACTTAACTCTATATCAATTATATCGTTAATATATCATTAAGTAGTGGAAAAACGAAGATGGGACAAATTTTCCATTTCTCCAAGTCTTTGGACTATGGCGGTAAAATGCTTGTGCATCCCAACCATCTCTGTTCCAAGTAAACGATTATTTTCTAAAAGTGGACAAAAAAAAAATATAAAAAAAAGCTTCTTGGGTCAGGGGTCAGAATAATCCTATTGTTCAGAAATTTTGCATACTTACTTAGCACATCAAAAGAAATAAAATTAGCGGGCGTCCCAAAATTTTATCGCACCTTCAATTCTAAAAGACACCCTACCTCCGGTGTCCACCGTCTTGCCCTTCAATATACAAGCCTATCTCTCAATTAAGCAACTCAAAACATTAATAATACGATTTCCCTGGGGGTAGCTACCAACGTATTAAAGATTCAGTGGTTAGTCGAGACACGACGAGACCCACTGACGCTTCGACGAACAAGAAAGTGTAATCAACAGGCCGAAGACTCGGCGACAATAGAAAAGCACCTCAATTGTTTTGGGTGTCCCCTGCCAGGCCCGGCGCACAAGCCTGACGTATAATCACCGTGAGTAAATGGGGCAATAACTCAAGAGGGCGGTAGCGCCAGACCGTTTCCAAACACAAGGGAATTTACGGGGAAATCCGTGCGGGGGACCCATTGCTAGGCAAAGAACGCGGAAAAGAATCCGTAGCCGTACTCCTTTCATCCCTTCGTCGGGCCAAGGATCATCCCGGCCGTGACACCTGGCTTCGTCTAATTATTATATTAGACACCGGGCCCAAGGAAGTTTATACTGCCCCCTCGGACTGTCGCCGGGCTCGACGTTACGGTAGTTTCCCCGAAAAACCGTTTTATGGCTCATTAGCCCGTCGTAAACCTTTCACAATGCATCATCGACAAATTTAAAATCACCACGGTAAACACGGCACCGGGGGCCTCTGTGTTCACGGGCAAAACACGGGAAACCTAATGCGCGTCGACAACGATTTCGACGTTCCGCGTGTAATAACCCAATTAGCGGTCGCCGGCTGCCTTCCAAAGAAGGCATCCATGTAGCACGGTTTCCCGCGGGAAAATAAACGTCCACCGTGAAACAGCAGAACGATGATCAATTGAGTGCCGCGAAATGTAACACCGGCTTCTGTTGCGAGTAGCGCTCCTTCTCGAGAATCCTTTCTCGAGAATTTCACGAGAAACTTTATAATTTCGTATTTCGAAATTACAGTGTTTCTCGAGAATCTTCAGTGTAGGAAATTTATTATAAATCCCATCTGTTTTCAGAAATGAATTTTCGGTCACTTCAAATTGTGCGTTAATCGTGAACATACAAACACATCTACAATCTATAAACAATTAAATCAACATCCACTCAAAATGAAAGAAATTTTTCTACAGCCGCAGATTTTGTCACGAAAAAAAAAAGAAGTAGATTGGCTGACGCGACATTAGACGCATTGTTTCTTTTGAAAAAAAACTATTTTAAAACCAAAATTTAATGTTTCGCCTTGCTCACATTTTATATTAAATAAATAAATTTATCAATTATATTTAATATCTGTTTTTTTTCATTTACACAAGTTTTGTCTAAGTTGGACACGAATAAAAATTTAGATAAATATTATCAACATTATTCCAAAAATATAAATTTTGCAATATTTTTTTAATTTCTTGAGAATTCTCGAGAAATATAATCTGACTTCTCATTTCTCGAGATGCGAAAAATATCGAGAAATCAGGAACACTAGTTGCGAGTCCATCTGACTTAGCAACCAGCAGCTTGTTATCATTATTATTATTATTATTATTATCATCATCATTATTATTACGATTTTATTACTCATTAAGTGAAAGATATATTTAATAAATATAGAGAAAGTAAAATAAGAATTAAGGCGAGGGCGGCAGTGGAAACTTTTAATAAGCCCAACCATAAGAACATAATACTAAGAATTAACTAAAATCACAACAACTAAAATGAAGTGAAATGAAAAGAACAATAATGGCCGATGCACAGTAGAAGCAAACCCTTATTTCTTCAACGCCGAGTGCACACGGCTACGCAATAAACATAGAAGCTACTGATCAGTAAATAATAGAATCAATATGTACGCTTGACTTAAACGTGCCTGTGCTTGGGAGTCGCGTTCGTAACGCGAAGGGTTCGGCAGCGATAATCGTCGCGCACAAGTCAGTCAGCCAAGCATCCCGGTCACTCTTATCACGCGGCATACCAGGAATTAATCCGAGGCACGGGTTTTCTCCGGAGAGCTACAGGTGATCGATCGGCAGCGATCGCGTCGGAACGCGGCGGGGCTCTGAAAAGATTCGCGGCGGCCCTCGGCTTTCGCGGCGAGCTGCTCGATAAATCGAAGGCGCGAGCGGCGGGACGAGCCGTACACCGTTTCCGATACGTAGCCCGACCGAAAGTTTTGCCCGGGCAGAGCTCTGGTCTGGTGGCCATGAGGTCGATCGCACATGCGATTCGCGGGGCGACCAGTTTCGCCCGGGGAGGCGTGCAGAAAGACCGCGCTCCGTTTCCTTTCTGCCAAGCGGACGGTGCCGCTCTGGCCGAGGGAGAGCGGAGAGACGAAGAAGAGTCTGGTAGCAGGGTCTCCGTGGCATGAAGGGACTCTGGAGAGAAGGAATGTTGTTGTTGTGCCGGGAGGCGGTTGCACCGGGGAGGCGGTGGGGTGCAGCGGCGCGGCTGGCGGCGTGGATCAAGCAGCTCGCGGAGCTGGAGAGAGAAAGAGAAAGAGAGAGAATGTGGGGTTGGGAGGTGGAGGAAGACGGAGGGGGTGGGGTGGTTGGACGGTGGAGGCGCAGGAGGGAGGGAGGGAGGGAGGGAGGGAGGGGGGGGGCAAAGTCAATGCACCGCAGGGGAATGCAACGCGCAGCGCGCCACGCCGCGCCAAGCAATACAGAGTCTACGTCAGAGTGCATTCTACCGCACTTTACGACTACGCCGCTGTCCCGTATACGCGTCCCGTCTCCTTTTCGCCCGCTCTCCTCCGCCCCGCGGGGGTTTCCTTTCAACCCGTTCCGCGCATCTCGTTCTATCGTAGGCGCGTGTCGGAGGCGAGCTTTGCGCTTGCCACTTGCAATTAGCCGGTCGCGTTTCTTTGGCCGTTCAACGGCTTTCAGGGTCACCTTTTAGCCCAGTTCCCGCGAGCCGACAGTTTTCCCGGGGACATCGACACGGGGGGACCCGTCGTGGTACCGATACGCCGGGAGCCGCGAAGCCGGCGAGTGGCGGAATTAATCTTCCAGCGGCGAAACGGCGGGGCAAAAGCCGCAGGCCCCGGTGCTATCGCTTCTCGGAAGCAATGCATCAGGCGAGGCGATGCCGCGGCGGCGCGTGTTGCGGGTCGACTCGAATCGAGTTCTCTCGCTAAAGAGGGCAGCATGAAGAGCCGGAGGTGGAGGAGGAAGAGAAGGTCGCGGCGGCGGTGGCGGAACGGGCCGGGAAAGAGGAGTACCGGCGTACAGACGGTTAACGCGGGACCGCGGACGCGGCGCGTAAGCGATAAAGAAAACCCGGGGCCTGGACGCTTCGCGCTTTTGTCGGCCGAGTCGCGGCTGGTAAACAACCAGCGAGCGCGTATCGATCTCCCATCACGCCCTGCGTCGAAATGACCGACGATTTCTGTTGACCAGCCGCGCCGTTACGTGCCCGTTCGCCACATTTATTTTTCTCTATTCGTCCCCACCGCTGGATATGTGCACGCGAGGCCCGCGGCGGAAATGGCCAGGCAAGAAATGGGAATGCAGGCATAAATCTGTAGTATACTATGCGCGTGCGGAAATCGGCAGATTTGTTTCAACGTTCCGTTCGATTTAATAGATGTCCGTTTAATAAAGGAACTTCAAACATTCGATCAATTATTCGCAGATTCGTACGTTCTTATCGTACGCCTAGCTTAAGGCGGGAGATTTCGACCCGTCGTGGCTTCTTTCGTGATTGGGTAATTCCGGGAGACGCGGTCGGGCCGGAGCGCGTTGGTCGAGTCGCTATATTTCAGACTCTATATGTAAAAACGCGTTAAAGTGCAGACCAATTACATCTCTAGAAGTTAAACAGTTGAATGAATAACGTCATTTCGCTTCCGTCTGTGTTTTTCTGGATTTATAAGCTGTAAAAGGTAAATTGAGATTATATTTAACCCTGTTTTGTCAAACAGCGGTGTACAGAATCGGATTTAAAATATACTTCTAAGTTTATTTTCGTTTAATGCTTGGGATGATAAGATAGTAGAGATATTGAGGGACAATGCAGCCAAAGTATTTGGGCGTATTAAGGGGGTTAGAAACCGTTTGAAACCTTGGAAAATGTGTACATTTTGTGGATTTTTTTACAAGTCAACGGCTTGATGAAGATTTCCCGTTTTTTTTTATTATCTTTACATAGTATTAGGAACTACTTAAAAAAAAAGTTTCAATTAAAAAATTATTGTTTTTCGGAAGTTATGTATACATATCCGAAAGTCTCTCGATTTTAGACCGCTGTAAAGAAACACTTCATTGAAACACGTTGACTTGTAAAAAAATCCACAAAATGTACATATTTTCCGAGGGTTCAAACGGGTATACCCCCTTAACTCTCCCTCTCGAAGCTAACGAGAAGACCATTCTCGCTGTAAAAATGGTCGAGTTATGATTTTTTTTCATTATTTTTGTTTATTTTTATATTTTTATTATTATTTTATTATTATATTTGTTTATTTAGTTTATTTATTCACTTTTGAATTCTTTTGCCTTGCTAATCTATTTTTTCTTCGATGTGTCCTTTACTTGTTTAGCGTAAACAAATTAAATATCAATGAATCTGTAGTTGTATTCACTCATAAATAATTTTGCTTTATCCTTTGTTAATTTTCCATGAATAATTAATCTCTGCCAACGTCGGAAACCATTTCTCCCGGCACCTCGGGATCCTTTCAACCCGATTTACAGTAAATATTGTCGTAAAGCAAATATCGATCAGTTTCTCTGAATCAGCATAAAATTCTGAACATATAGGTTTGTTCTGATAAAACAAGTAATTTCTATATTTGTTTTAATAGCCATTTTGTATTAGGTCGACCGCGTCTCCCGGATTTACCCTACATTCCTACCTAGCGCTCCTATTACATCCCTCCGCGTTCGGCAACTCGATCATCGCCGAAGTCCACCTTTACCGGGACAGAGGAGGGAGGCCCGCCGCGCGGGGCATCACGAAAACGCGCGCGTATTCGAGCACGCGGCGGCGTGTGGTCGTCGTTCGTGCAGTTCAGTCACTCTCGGCCGTTCGCACTGCGCCCTCCATCCCACCTTTTTGGTCCCACATACGCGTCCCGTCCCGTCCTCCTCTTCATCGCGTCTCGCAGCGCTTCCAAATCGCTAAAAAACGGCAAACCATTTAGTCAGAAATCGGTGCTCGGGTGTTTTTGGGCTCGCCGATTACGAATCGGAACTTCAAATTTTTTTAAACAAAATGCATATCCAATACGGCGGACGCGTGTATCAGAAACATATCAAATTTGATCTAAACTTGGTATCCTACAGTTTTCGACTGAAGTCGAAATTGCAAGAAACCAAATGGCGGATGTAATATCACTGGTATAAACGCTGTTTCAAAGTTGATTTTTGTGAAAATTGATTATTTTCCGATTTTTAACTAAAACGATGTAATTAGAATGTCGAATTTAATATGTCGACGCTAATTTGAAAATTGTATTTTTTTCCGATTCTAGTGAAAAACTCAATATTCCTGCGTTTAGTAGGTCACGTGGTTCAAGTATATCGTCGAAAATAATAAAAGAAAGCTATGGATTATAAGTGTTGTTTGATATGACGACTGCTGTTTTATTTATATACTAAATACCTACACTTGGCACTTCAAATTTAAATATTTTTAAAAAACTGCAAAATTCAGTAAATTTTCTCAATTGGATATCATACTTGACATGTTGCTTTATATTAAGAAATTTGCTACAGCGTGAACACTCGGTGAATAACATCTTTGTTATCCTTCCGTTTTATTAAAACATGGCTTAGATTTATGAGAAGGTAACACATTGAGAACGGAATTACAAGGGTAAATTCAAAGATATTTTACTTTGTTCCTGTGGAAAGTTTATGTTTACAACACCTACTTTAATGGTAAACTGTTTCACACATGGATCTTTTCAGACAAACTTTTCAAGACATCTCCTATTTTCAAGACATTAAGGAGCACGAAATTTCGTCAACATTGACGGCCGACATCACAATAACCAATCAATATACTTAAGAAATTCAACCGGCATTTGATGCACTGATATACATACAACAAATCTGCTACAATAACAAAAAGCTGCTACATGCTTAAAAAATTAACACTAGATCTACCAAGCCAAGGGGGGTCAAAATTACTTGTTTGGGATTTCTTATAATCATTACTCATTTCCAGTGCATTTTGTTTTCTAAAATTTTGTACGACTTTTTCTAAAATATGTATATAATTAATTATGTAAAATAAATTTGATCTTCGTTTGTTTTTCCTTTAAAATTTATATGCAGTAGAACGGAGGTAAATTTTTTTAATTTCAGAAATTTGTCGTATTATTTTCGCATATAGTTCACATACATTTTTAGAAAACTATTAAGTATATTTTCATACATATACGTTGTACAAAATTGCCATAAGATACATGTATTATATTTGCTAAATTTTTTCATTTTTCTACTAGATACATATTTCGATGAAACGTAAACTAATAATAAAACGAAGAATATTTGTGGTACATGTACTAAAAGAGTCTGTGGTACATGTTAAAATAATTGTAACTTGTAAAAAATGTCTTTGAATTTTATGCGTAATTATTTTCAAAATTACTATTGTTATTATAATAATATTATTATTATACAGTTTATATTTAATTTTCGCTCATAAAATAGGAAAATATATAACAACGCAATAAAATGCTATGCCTTTTTTAAAATGGCTTGTTACTTTGAAAAACAAGTCATTTTAACTCCTCTGATAGAAGTAGATATACGTCAATAGTTGGTTGTTCTAGTGTTAAATTTTGGCCACTTTTTCGCCCGATGGCATCACTGTGCGTCTCTTTCAAACGCTGGCTCGCGATCGCGTTGCCGCGGGATCGGTGTGCGTGATCGCACACGCCCCGTGCGACGGTGTGCCCGTTCTTAGGCGCGCGCGAGCACGGGAACGGGAGAGAGCGAGAAGATCGAGCCACGCTCGAGTACAAAGTCCATGTACGTAGGTGCGACGATGTGCGCGTGCGTGGCGGGTACGTGTGAGGGAACGCTAGAGTAGGAAGGGAAGCGCAGCGTGAGTAGCGTGTGTACGCGCGGCGGGCTGCGCATGCGCGCCGCCAAGACCGAGAGGCGCACTGAATGAAGCCCCCCACCACCGTCGGCCGACGTACACGCACACAGAGTACGCGCGACGGGAGCGTCGCGGCCGATGTTACACGACGCGAACGCGGAGAACTTTAGCCCGGCGTTTACGGCTTCGAAGTTTGCCGAATTCGGCCGACGACCGGAGGCGTTCGCGCCTCCCTACCGAAAGGAGAAACGTATCGTCGTTGCAATGTTCTATAGTGAGCGCTGCCTGTTCTTTCATTTGATTAAGCGAGTAGTTTTCGAGTTCGATAGATGCAGTTTACTAAATCGTCTTTATGTTACCGTTGACATTGGTAGCTCCAACGCGACGTTTCTACGAAATTGGTAAAGCTGAACACCGCAGTTAGCGATCTGTTTACTAGAACAGGTATAAACCCGACGACCTTCATCGGCACCGCGGCAGCAGAGATTCCGAAGCGACTCGTCGGCTAGCCAGAAGCATCGTCGAACGTCCGTCTGCATTACCGCCCGGCGGTGGCTTCCTCCGTTGCCGTGGCGTCGAGACGAGGCGCTACGAGAGGAAATTAGAAATTTGCTCGGCGGAGATGGTCGTAGGATTGTTATTGGATTCGTCACTGCGGGCTGCTAAGTAATTGCGCGCGGCAAGCTACCGGAGTAGGAACAATAGCCCCGAGTCTCGGTCGTGGAAAAGAAAAAAAAAAAAAGAGCGGTATATTGGCTGCGCCGGAAATATCTGCCCTCCGGCGCTATCGCCTATTGTTCTACGGCCAATAACGACCAACGCTTAACCGATCGCGGAAACAAATATGCGCGCCAGTGGCGTTCTGCCACGTAGAAGCAAACATTGGAAGCACTCGGCGAGAGTGTTGCGTCGCGGATAGGTGGAACGATCGTTGGGGACGTTTCTTCGAAGGGCCGGAAGCCCTGGGCGAAACAGAGCGAGCGAGCGAGCGAGCGAGAGAGAGGAGGAGGAGGAGGGGTGGGGGGGAGAAGGGGGGAAGGCAACGAGACCAGCGAGATGTACGAAGATGTGGCGCGCGAACGGGGCGGTCGCGGCCATCGGCCGACATATGCCGGCTGCCGGCGTGCGTGCGTGCAGCTGCTATATCGTCCTTTGGGTTTGGGTCGGTGGGTGACACGTTTCGCTCGTTGTGCACGGCTGGTACACACGCGGCAGCCAATGGGTATTGATTTGTGGACTGAACGCGCCGCTCGGCTCACCCCTCCCCGTACCTCTCGGCCATTCCTCACCCCTGAGCGTCGGCTCGCTGCTAAACAGGCTGGCCCGCGCGCGTCTCATATAGATACACGCACGAATTCCGTGCGCGCACACGCGGCCCAGACGGCCCTGCATACAATTACGGCTTAGGTACACCCCCTTTCAGCGAGCCCCCGTTGGAAACGCGAGCGCGCGCTCGCTCGCTCGCTCGCTCGCTTGATCGCGCTAGCTGGGTCCCACCCTCCTTATCCACGCACCGGTCGGTCGGTTCAGAGACCGCTCCCCACCGGCGCACCCCATCTACTGCAGGGGGGTTGACTGCATCCTTTGGGTGGGTCAGGGCCAGAGAGACAGAGAATCGCGGCGGGATTCGGCTAGGTCGAGGGGAGGACGACAAGAGAGAGAGAGAGAGAGAGAGGGGGGGGGGGCAGCGCGGAGAGTTCGTCAAACCTCCCGAGGTCCCTGCACCCTAACACACCGGTTGTTACGTTACATCACGCACCCCTCCGACCGATCCGGGGGAATTCCTTCGTCTCGCGGAATGCCGCCGACCGTGGAATCCGTTGATACTCGTCCACGGGAAGCGCGATCGGTGGCCTGACCGACGGGTATATCGCCGTCCCGTTTTTCCTTTCTTTCGAATAGCTCGCGAACCCACGAATCCCGATCATCGATCCGTCCCGACGATCGACGCGAGCTATGCGCCGCTCAGGCATGCCGGCGTAAACGGCGCGGAACGTCAACATATCCGTCCGCGCCGCGAGAGGGAGCGCGAGCGTCGGCGCGGCAGAGCGGGGCTATTAGAAGAGAAGAAGAAGAAGGAGGAGAACAGTTGTGCTGAAAGGAGGAGGGACGAAAAAGGTCACAAAGAAATGGTAGATTCTGGTCACCTTGCCGGCAAGGTTGCGCATACCGCAGCCCTTTCCTTATACAGAGAAACGCGTACGCGCGCATACCGGGCCGCAAGGACACGGCCAGTCCAAACACTCCGGTTCCAAGGGGTGAACGCTCGCCCCTGGAGGGTGGAGTGACGAAAGGAAAGCCGGAGGGGAGGATCCACGGCGATGGGAACGACCGACGGCGCGGGACGTCGGGATAAAAGGGATGGGGTGTACCGCTGGTGAGTGGGGAGGGGGGGTGCGGGGAGGGGAGGGGGGGAGGGGTATGTAGCAGACGCCCGTCTCTGTCCGAGAACGAGAAAGCGGTAGAGGAAGAAGCTGCTACGGGCGGAGGAACGGGCGGGGAGGGGGGGGGGGGGGGGGAAGCGCACGGCCGAAGTAAACAAGTGGAAGCGGTGGAACGGGACGGGCACCGGTCAGTGCGGTGCATTTGGTGCATTCCTGCAGTCTGCGCTGCTGCGGCCCGATGGAGAGAGCGGGAGAGCCAGCAAGCTGTAGAGAGCGGAACGGAGACAGAGGGAGGGAGGAAGACGTAGAGAGCGGGCATGAGAGGCTGGGCGAGGGAGCGAAGGAGAAAGAGCGAAGGCACTGCAACGCGGCACGCCACTTTGGACCGACGGACGCAAACCGCATTCCCGGCCGTGACCTTCGCTAGGACATCGCCACTGCCCCCACCCCCACCCGACACCACTCTCCTACCCCTTCTACCCTACCCCTCCTCGCGCTGTTTCTGATCCTCAGGCTCCCTCCCGCGGACGCCAATCGTCTTTCTTTCTTTCCTTCCTGCACCCTGCCTCCCCCCCCCCTCACTCTCTCTCTCTGTCTCTCACGCTCTCTCTCTTCCTCCCTTCGCGCCGTCTCGCTCGCATCCAGCCGATCGAACAGACCGTGGAATCCACGCAGCATCCACAACGTCTCTTTCTTTGTCGCTTCTTTCCCACCCTGCGGTGGCGCGCCGGCTCTTCGCAGCAGATAGCCGGCCAGCCGACTCTCCATTTGGTCACGAGTTTCCCTCCGCGTAGCTAGCTGGCCTTCCGCGGCGACCCACGAGGTGCGAGACTTTTTTCCTGCCCCCGGTGTGCCCCCTTCGCTCCCTCGCTGCGCACCCGGCCGAGGTATCCGCCGCAAGCTCCGAGCAACTAAATCCGTTGGTGACGAGCAGCGCGAATGATATGATTCACGAGCTAAAAATAGGGCCGTTGGAAGGACGGGAAATCGAGACGAAAGTCGAGAACCGAGGGTTCGGAAACGAGGCCTCTGGCGTGGGACAAAGTTGCGATGGCGCGGCATCAATTCCGGGGCGTTTTCGGTGGATCTGTACGAATATTCGCCGATAAACGACGCAGTAGAATTATCTAGAAGCTTGCGTTGAGTTTTCCCTCAACTTTTAACTGCTTACTCGAATCGCGCACTCCGCACCGGGAGACGCGGTGGACCTAATATGAAATGGCTATTAATGTGGCTAATATAGAAACTATTTATTTTATCAGAACAAACCTATATGTTCGGAATTTTATGCTGATTCAGAAAAACAGTCGATATTTGCTTTAAGACAATATTTACTGCAAATCGGGTTGAAAACTGAAGTCATTACATCTGACCACCTCTCCCGAGGTGCCGGGAGAAATGGTTTTCGTCATCGGCAGGGACCGCTCAAATAATTATTCATGGAAAATTGACAAAGGATAAAGCAAAATTATTTATGAGTGAATACAACTACAGATTCATTGATATTTAATTTGTTTTCCGCCAAACAAGTAAAGGGCACATCAAAGAAAAAGTGAACTACCTACTGGCGATTAGCAAGGCAAAAGAATTCAAAAGTGAATAAATAAACTAAATAAACAAAAATAATAAAAAAATCATAACTCGACCATCTTTCCTTTTTGTAGCGAGAGATGGTCTTCTCGTTAGCTTTGAGAGGAAGAGTTAATATGGCCAAATACGTTGGCTGCATGCTGCATTGTCCCTCAATATCTCTACTATCTTATTATCCCAAACATTAAACGAAAATAAACTTACAAGGGAACATCCCGAAAGCGGAAATTTCTAAAAAAATTTGAAACTTTGTGAATATATAGGGAATTTTCCCCTGATTACAACGCAATTTTTGTTCGCCGCCCAAATTCACTTTAAGGGGGTGTAATTGACCCCTGAAAATCGGGTTATTTTCCGATTTTGTGTTATAACTCGTAAACAGTAAAATAATTTTTTTTTTAACCAAAAGATAGATCTAATTAAAAGAAGTAACTTTTGTCTTGAAACTTTTTTTCTATCTCTTACAGTTCGCGAATTATAACACAAAATCGAATAATAGCCGAACTTTCAGTGGTTAATTTCACCCCCTTCGAGTGAATTTGGGCAGCAAACAAAAATTGCGTTGTAATCAGGAAGAAGTCCTTTACATATTCACAAAGTTTCAGAATTTTTTGAATTTTCGGGTCCCGGATCTTCCCTTGTTAGAAGTATATTCTAAATACGATTCTGTACACCGCTGTTTGACAAAAGAGGTTAAATGTAACTTCAATTTACCTCTTAAAGCCTAATAAATCCAGAAAAACACCGAAGAAAGCGAAACGACGCTATTCATTCAACTGTTAGGCTTCTAGAGAAGTAATTGGTCTGCACTTTAACGTATTTTTACGTAAAGAGTCTGAAACATAGCGACTTGGCCAACTCTCCGGCCCGACCGCGTCTCCCGGATTTACCCCACCTATCCAGCCAGAGGAAGAAACGCTTCCCTCGGCGGGATTATTAACTTATAAACTCTCATTTGATTCTCACTTTGCCCTCCCTCCTACCGACAACAGAATACGATGGTACCTCGCGAGCGTTCAACCCCTAACGAAATTAAATGACCGATCGCGCCCGAAAAGCGACGCGGATTTTCGGGGGAAGCCCACGTGCGAGCCGGGGAACGAGCGGACGCCGCAACAGAGGAGCCGTTTTAATTTCCTGCCGTGGCGAGGCCAAAGACTCGGCTCTGGGACACCAAAGGCTCTAACCGTGCGGCGCAGGGGAGCAGATGGAAGAGAAGAGAGAAGCGAGAAGCCAAAGAAAAGGAGAACGGAGGCACGGGAAGGGGGACCAACCCGGGGCACGGCCCTGGAGAAGAATTTCAGAGGTCCTCGTCTCTCGCGCTCCTTCTCTAATTTACGAGCGGTCGCCCCGAATTCGGGCAAATATTTGTCCAGCGCGTCCGACTAACGGGTGTATATGAGAGAAAAAGGGCGTGGGTGGCGAGAGAGGCGAGGCAGGGGGGAGCGAGGAAACGGGGTAGAGCGACAGAGGAGCGCGGGAGAAGGGGGGGGGGGGGGGGGGATATCATTCATAGTTTCTCGAAAAGCGTTCCCTACCTCTGCCGGTCAACCGAATATTTTTCCCTGCCGCGCGCGTTATATACCTGTCATACCTCTCCTACCATCTTTCTCTTTTACCGCCGCGGTCCCCGGGCCCGTCTCCTCTCGCCGCTAGCGCGCGCGCCGCATTTCCATCCAGCGGCCTTGCATCCGAGCGCCGAAAGAGTCTTTGAAGCGGGCCGCCCCGGGGGAGTCTAGCCGGAAGCACCTACTGGAAAGTATTCATCCGAGAGGGAAGAAGAAGAAGGCGAGAGACGACGAGTACCTGGAAGTCGTGTTAACACGCGCTGCTGGACGCTACAAGCCGCTCCAATTAGCATCTTCTTTTTCTCCTTCGACTTCTTTCGCCTTCTCCTCGCGCCTCCTCGGCTTCCTTTTCAGCCCGGTTCGCGCACTACCGGCGAGCACCTGTTGAACGGATGCTCGGGAGGACGCTGCGCGGATAGGTGCCAGGTGTCCCAATACGGATTCTAATCGTTTTCTACTCGCCGAGCCAACGCTAAACGGCCCCGTTCGGTTTCTGTACGATTTCTCGACGATCGTCGCACATCGGTGCCAGCGGGCGAAAAACTGGCAGAAATTCAATTCTCGCAGCATGCAACAGCTTTTTGCTATTCTAGCAGATTTGTTGTATATGTATCGGTGCATCAAATGCCGTTTGAAATTCTTAAATATATTGATCAGTTATTGAGATATGAGCCGTCAAAGTTCACGAAATTTCATGCTCTTCAATGTCTTGAAAATAGAAAGAAAATATAAACAGAGAAGGTTTATGGGGTCGTTCTTAAATTACGTAAGGCTTTTATGGGGGGGGGGGGGAGGTAGCGAATTTCTTACGTTTTCTTACAAGGGGGGAGGACTCTAATTTTCAATAAATACAAATTCAATCATTAATGTTACAGAAAAGTTGTTTTACTTTAAATTTCCAGAAACTGGGTTAAATGAATTATATAAACCTTTAAAAGAATTTTAATAATTGAAAAAATTCAATGTAAAAAATATTACGTAAGAAGGGGGTTGGAATATCTAATCTTAGAAATTCTTATGCTGGGGGAGGGAGGGGGTAAGAAATCGACCAAAATTACCCTTACGTAATTTAAGGACGGCCCCTATCTGAAAAGATCTATGTGTGAAACAGTTTACCATTAAAGTAGGTGTTATAACCACAAACTTTCCACAGAAACAAAGTAAAATATCTGTGAATTTACCCTTCCAATTCCCTTCTCAATGTGTGGTTTTGAAGGGTTTGCCGGTTTTTAGTAATTTGGAATCACTGTGCGTCGGCTCGCGATCCCTGCCGGCCAGCATTTACAGGATGTCAGATATTTATCTATCGATAGGTAGAAATGAATGATTTTGAAATTCCATCGAAGGAGTATGTGCCGTTCGGTACAGCGATTAATACTTCTGGGATGATACTATGACGTCTATCCAGGCGATAAGTTCACGGAGTCAAGTGCACGCTTCATTGGTTCGTAATCTCGACGGAGATGTATAGACGGTTCGCCGTCGTGGGGCATCGGCGTGTTTCCCCGTTCGCACCTCGAGCAACTTTGCGAAACAGCCTGCAGGGGTTCCGAACTACGAGGCACCATTGCTCGGTAAAACCTCGTAACCCGATAAAACCTTTGGGGAGTCTGTGAAACTCCATTACCGCGACAGTGATACGCCGGCTTAACCCGGGTCCATTACTATGGTGCAGGATTCAATCTGCTCGATCACTCAAGCACGGTGTAACGAGAAAATTAAAACCGACTTCAAAAAAAATAAAAATAAAATAAAATAAAAAGCACTGAAAGGTGAAAAATAAAGCTTTTTCCTTATTTAATCTAGGACTCTGCATTTTTTATGTCAGCGCCTCATCATTTGCACTGTGTAAATCCGGCCCCGACTTAAAATAAATTGAGAGTCAAAGATTAAATAAGGAAGAAACTTATTTTCCACTTTTCAGTGCATTTTAATTTTTTTGAAGTCAGTTTTCTTTTTCTTTTAATTTTAAAGTCATAGATTAAATAAGGAAAAAACGTATTTTTCACTTTTCAGTCCATTTTAATTTTTTTGAAGTCGGTTTTCTTGTTCTTGTAATTTTATAGTCATAGATTAAATAAGGAAAAAACTTATTTTTCACTTTTCAGTCCATTTTAATTTTTTTGAAGTCGGTTTTCTTATTCTTTTAATTTTCTTTCTAGTTTTTATAGTTATTTAAGTTGTATAGCTACATTTATTTAAAAAAATACGGGCAGGCCTATAAAAGAAGGTGCTCGTAAAAAAAAAAGAACCGTATGCTAGAAACGGAAGATTCGCATAATAATGAAACATGTTTCCTATTTTTGGTGCAACTTCAAAACTACTTAATCGATTTTGATAATTCTTTCTCCACGACCTAGGTTGATTGAAGATTACCTAATTGCAATAATTTTCACTAAAATCGGTCGAGTATTTACAGAGAAATTCGCGGACAAACATAATACATATTAACAATGCAATTATACACATTCGAACAGAGGAGCTTTTTCTTTTTGATGTCGTTTAAAAAGTGCATCCAGCAGAGGTACCTACCTCGTGTAACGTAATTCGGATTAACTGAAGCAACACACCTTATGGGTAAATTCTCAAATCGAATCGAATGGCTGAGGAAGTGGACACATAATTTGGAAACGAGCTTTATCGATCCGACGAGAGGGAAAGATGAAGAACCCCCTTTGAATGCCCCCGATTCAGGCCTAGCGCCTATTCCACCCCACCCTCGCAGGTATTTTTATGGTCGGCCAGAAGAAAAGATGCGGGGCTCGTGAGCAACGCGGGGCAGCCGCGGCAACCCTCCGTGCACGCATGGCTTCGCTCCCGCTGGGCGAGATACGTCGGCATCCAAATAATTCGGTATGCGCTCGTGTGAGATATGAATGAGAGGAGTGGGTACGGCGTGGCGTTGTTTACTGTCTGGCAGGGACGGGGTAGAAGAAGCATCCGCGTGCACCGACGAAAAACGAGAGACGGACGGTGAAAGAGAAGCGGAGAAGTCGAAGGAGAGCGAGGGAAACGGAGACGGATTTAGCGGAGCCGGTAGAGCGAGGAGGGCAGAGAGAATGAGAGAGAGAGAGAGAGAGAGAGAGAGAAGGGGAGGCGAAGCAGAAGCAGCAGCAGAAGAAGAAGAAGAAGAAGAGGGGAAGCTGGTACGAGGACGGGGACCGGGCCCAGGATTCGAAGAAAGAAGAAACGAGGAGTCAACGACCCAACGAGAAGAGCCGTCTCTCTGCGTAAAGGCGCGCTCGAAACCCTCCACCCTGCTGGCTCGAACCTGCGCCAAGTCCTCGGCTATTACCGATTAATAGCCAATGAAAGTCGATCGTAGCTCAAGCCCCAGAGAAGCCGAACACGTCGAAGAAAATTACTTGCTCCTCTGACTCGGTATGCGTTTAATTCCGTTCCAACGGCCGAGGCTTCGAATCAACGCGCGCGAAACATAGCCACGTGACCGGTGGAGGGCCGCGAAAGAAACCATCCGACGAGTCCGAGCGTCATAAAGTCATCAGCCTCCAGCGTTCCTTGATCGAGTGGAAAGCAACGAGCTGGAACCGCGATAAATCATAGCAGATCTGCACCGATGGTCACCCCGCAAGGCTGCGCGTTGCGTCAGTCCCGCCGCGGGAAAGGAAAACTACGTCTGCGAGTTTCTCGCACCGATTTACGTCACGAGCTTCAACGCGCGCAACCTCGAGGGCACAAAGATCTCGTAATGCTTAGATTTACTGGCAACGAATGTATTCCCTTTTATCGATATTCATCCGAGCTTTTTATCATCCCCCTTAACGGTTATACAACCTGTACATAAAAGAGAGAGAGAGAGAGAAGTATCGTTAATATCACAGATTACCGATTTCAAACGGCAACAAGAGGAGCAAGCGCAAGCGGCGAGACGCCCGGAGACGTATTCCGCCGGTGTTTTCAGACGCGAGAGTCGCGCGCAGTGGCCTCCTCGAATCGTATGAATGATCGTCGTTGTCGTCGATCTCCTGACGTCACGAGGGCGGCGGCGGTCGTGCTACGACCGTGCGACCGTTATGTGACCGATTGACACACGAGTGCCGCGCCGCCGACAGGCCAGCACCTGTGTGCACGCGGCTGGCTCTCCTCTTCTGCTTTCCCATGGCAGCGGGATTCGTTAGACCTGTCCCAATGCGCCGGAGCGAGAGGGGGAGGGGGAGGGGGGAGGGGAGCGGAGCTCGCGCGAAATTAATGCCGGGAGAACGGCGCTCGGTTAATTGGGCCCCCGGCCGTTTGCCCGAAAATTCTTCGCCGGTGCCCGAGGAGGGCCGGGCCGCGGCCCTCTGGGCATCGGAATCTGTACGGCTCGCGGGGAAAAGCGCTTACGCACGAGCGATCGATAGCCGCGCGTGTCTTCCCGCTGATCGACGACGACGCGGGGCGTCAGGCCGCCGAAAAAATTCCGAATCGGCGCGCTTAAAGGCACGCCAGTTTCGGTGAGTGGGATTGATATGGAGATTAAAAGGGAGGGGTGGGGTCCGAGCGCGAGAGATCGAGCCGGGGAGCGAGGTAGAATGGGACGATCGTGGTGAAGCAAAGAGAGAGAGAGAGAGAGAGAGAGAGAGAGAGAGAGAGAGAGAGAGAGAGAGAGAGAGAGAGAGAGAGAAAGAGAGAGGGACGAAGATATCGCGTGTTGGCAGAGCGAGAGAGACGCTGGCAGGAGAGAGAGAGAGGGGGGAGGGCAAGAGGGTCAGTAGCTCTGCGTTCTCATGCATTCCGCTCTGTCATGGCGGCCAGCGACTCAGACACGCTTCGTCTGTCCTCGTTGTGCATGCACTCCGGGGGCAACGTGCAGTTCGTCCTCGTTGCGCTCGGGCCCGAGGACAGAGAGGAGAGGAAGGGGTGCCGTGGAGCAGGGCTGGGGAAGTGGCAAAAGACGGCGGAGATGGGGGTGGGGTAGGGAAAGACGGTGGGGAGCGCCCGCCGCGCTAAATGCTCCACGGCGAAGGCGCGCGCGTTCCCTCGGCCCCCCCCCCACCCGTTTCCGTCCAGGCCCTTCTGTGCCGCGACGTAAACAAGCCACGGGCCACGTTTTATCGAGGCAATCCGCGACGTAATCTATGGCCCTTCAGATTCGATACGTGACGGCTGCGAGCTGAAATCTTTGAGAATCGCGGGCACCATTCACCGTTTCGTAGATAGTATCAAGAGTTTAGTGAGATTAGTCGTGTACGACGATACTTTGACGAGAAGGAACTGGAGTGTACCTAATTCAGGGTTAATCAACTGTCGACGGAGTACAAATATTTCGAAACCCTGAATCTACTTTGTAAGTGATAAAAAGCTATGAGTATGAAGTGTGTAGGGGAGGACCCGGGGCTGATTGTAACAAAAAAGTTTTCACAGCTTTTTCTCGAAAGTGTTCTCCTCAATCAGGATATAATTTGCGTGATTTACTACTTACATATGTGGTGAACTGATTGCGTGAAAGTGCGTGACAAAATCTTGGACACTTAGACATCTAGCTTCATCTTAAACAAATCTGAACCTTTGTTACAATGTGCCCCAGGTCCGGGGTAAATTGTAACACATCTGTTTTACTTATTTAAGTACAAATATGAACACAAATAAATATTTCTAAAAAATATAAATGAAAACACAGATCATTATTAAACATTTGATATAGGGTGAAAGCACCAGTAGTCGACCACTTTTATTGTTTAGCTTAAACAAATAAGTGCTGAAATAAAGCATTTATTAAATGACAATTTTATATTATATTTTGAATTTCTAACTTTAAAATAAGACAAAAACCGCTCTTCATAGGTAAAAAAAATAAATGCTTTTGAAGTGATTTGTAAACTAATTTTGATTAGCATAAATTGAGAAGCATAAATGCGCTTTGAATAGAAACGACAAATGTAATTCAGTTCTACACAATTTTTACTGGAAAATGATGCTAAATGATGCTTAAAATGATACTTAAATATTTAAAAGAAAATGGGATAATTTATTTATTTATGGGAGGTCGGTAACTGGACCATCATTCCCTTTCAATTTTCAATAGTCGACCATAGCGGTTGACTTCTGAAGCTAACAGCATTCACAATGAACGCTAAAAGTCGACCACGTGTTAACTATAATTTATTTTAATATTAGTTTATATTTTAGTTTATATAATAAAATTTATTTATAGAATACAAATACTTTAAAAACTTAAAATTTGTTATTGCTTCCTATCTTAAAAACGAAAAATTTAATTTATACTCAAAAAAGATAAATTTTTATTTCTTATTAAAATTTTGATAAAGTTATTAAAAGAACTTATTTTAATTACGCATTGTTCCTGTCATTATTAATTATTTACCGTTGTTGCTCATTATATTTAAAAATAAATTTTAGTTTGTAATGCGTACATAAACTATTTTGAATTTCATATTAAAAAAAGGTGGTCGACTACTAACTATCGGACCGGTCGACTTTTAGAGTTAAGCGGTCGATTATTAAAGCATTCGGACACTTTATTTTTAACGCTAATTATTTATTTCCCCCCAACTTTTATTCTAACACAAAATTTTTAGTGATACATTAAATACATTTGAATTACTTCAATACATTTTATATATTTTATAACATTGATTGTTTAATTTTTAAGAACTTTTCATTCAAGTTTAGCTTTAAGTGGTCGACTACTAGTGTTTTCACCCTACATGAGTTAAACAATCATTGCTTATTCATCTGATTCTATCAAAATCTTCTTCGCTTTCTTTACATTTGCCTTTATACTTATTTTCTACTTTTTGGATTCTCGATTGTTCTGTTGTTCGTTTAGAGCATCTTGTTCCGGTGTGTCAGCAAATAACTTGCTATATCACCATTTAGAGCGGAGTAAGTATAGTAACATGTTACAATTTACCCCGAGCTTGAATTTTTGCGTTTTATCCCAGCAAACAAGAAACTAAACATCAAATCACTAAAATGCGTACACATTATAATAAACCAATGTGTACTGATTCGTTTGCGACAAAGAAGCAAAAATTCAAAAGGTTTCTAATGACGGTTAATTGAAATAAAAATACTAAATCCACATTTTTACTTACGTGCTCTAAATTTAAAAATTCTGAGCTATAACCACAAAATGAATACATAACGCTCGTTTGTGTCACTAAAGCCGACGGTGCTAATATCGTCAAGCAGCTCTCGCATGCTATGGGTTACCAGGTTTGTCCTTCAAAGGATTTTACTTATGTTAAAATTTACCCCGTGTTACAACCTGCCCCGGTGTCCCCTAATGTTCGAATGAAGATTGACGTTGCGCCGATAGTTTAGTATTTCTCTACGCGCAGCCTTTCACGACTCACCCGAGGCGCGATCGTATTTCGACAACGTCACGGAAATTCGCGATCAAGGGAAACGGCGGGAACGAGCACGGGGGGGGGGGGGGGGGGAGAGGCGGGCAGCGCGCGAGAGGCGCGAAATAATTTAGCGATCAAACGTAGCCGCGGGACTGCGAGAGGAGCGCGTTTGACGATTTCGGGACGGGCGGCAGCCGTAAACACGACGTGGCGCGACGCTTTTATTGCCGGCGCGCTAACCACGATCGCGTATTTAATCAGCCCCGGCTTTGTTGGACAAAAATACCCGACGACGGGGCACCGTTTTCGAACGGCTCGTTCTGGGAACGAGCGGAGGCGGCAATCGGCTCGGTTGTAAATCGCGAGGCCGGCTCGCCCTCGGACAGCTGTTAACGCGGCTGCCGAATCGGCTAAGAAAAATCCGCGAACAGAAGCCCCCTTCCTTCCATCCTCAAAGGGGAAAGCGTGAATGGTGATCGGCCGGGAAACGAGAACGGTGCGAGCGCGAGAAGAAATCGAAACGGAGGAACGGGGGAAGCCGAGTGTGGATATCCTCGCTCGGTAACGCGGGTGTACTATCGTATATCTTCCCACAGACGAGGGCGGGAACGTCGTCTCGCGGGCGGGGGGGGGGGGGGGGGGGGGGGGGGGGGAGGCAGCAGAAGGGCGAGAAGGGTCCCACTAACGCGCGCGACCGCCGACAATGATGCGGAGAAAGGGCACATGAATGCCTCGTGTTATGCGCCGCGTGTTTGCACATGCGCGGGAGCGATGAACTTGGGAAGAAGGCCTCCGAGAGTCTTGCCTTGCCTTCGCTTCTGGCCTCCCCGGGCTTCTAGGACTCGCGGTCCACGCCGTGGCCGACGGCATCCTTCGCAATATTTTTCCAACCGAGTAATTAATCGTTCGTAGATCTGAATAATTAAACACCCTCTGTACCCACCTTCGTTGCTCCCCGTAAACTCCAAGCATCAACATCGAGGCAACAACAGGATACAGCTAAAGGAGCGGAGATTCTACCGGTTGTTTTTAAACTTTCGTTGCAAAAGAGACTCGTTTCGGCCGCGTGTCAAGGTACAGACGGAAGAGTCCCGAGAAGGCAAGGAACACGGAGGTCGTGGTTGGAGCGCGATCGGCACCGAAGACGACATTCCACTGGTACCTGTCCTTAACTCAGCCTCCTACAGATCGCGGCAATCGAGCCACCCAACTGTAATGCCTCGCGTGCCCTGCTTGGGGAAGCTGAAACGGGAGGCCGAGATCGGAATCGGTGAGAACGCTCGATGACGAAACAGGAAACATACGGGACGGTTCGGTACGTTTTTCGATCCTCGCCCGCTGGAACGTTCTCGACACTCGCGCGACAAGCAAAAATGGAAGGCATCGGTGTGCCGAGGAATGCGATGGATATATACTCGCACGTACGCGCGCGTCTGTATGCGGCTTGCCATTGAAAGTAACCGTTCGAGTCGCGATTATTCATATGTTACGCAAGCAGTTATATTTGCCGTTGCGGAACGTTGTTGCTGCAGCCTCTCGCTCCGTTCGATCATGCCGACCCGTTTTTCGCCGCGAAACTAGTAATTCCTTACCAAATAAAAGGAAAAAAATAAAATGAAAAAAAAATTATTTCGACGCCACTGAAGGAGAATGAGAACCACTGTGCGCGGCGTACGCTGGGCGCTGGAAATATGAATGTAACGCCGAAAATTCATTCATAATAAGATCTGGGCGCTACTCGAAGAACGGAGGCGTGCGATTTGAATTTCGGTGCTTACGGGATCGCTCGTTAGCGGGTAAAGGTTAACGAGATCCGTCGATAAATAACACGGTCGTTTTCCTAAATCGTGGGAATAATGGGCTAGTTAGAGAGGCTTACGTGCCCCCGCGCGCGCGCGCGCGAACACGATCGAGTGGGCCGCTATGTGTGGGCTCGTTGGAGGATTTATAGACGCGAGGATCGTTTTAAACGAAGACGTTTTAGAAAATGCGACACACAACACCTTCCGCCTGAGTAAACTATCGCGAATATTATCGCGTCGTTTAATATCAATTTGTAGAATTCCTTGACGGCTGTAGATAAGTTAGATAGGTATGATATGTACATAGATATGCGGAAATGGAGTCGGTACGTACTTTGCTGAGCTCTCTTCGTGATAGGAGACGCGGCGTCAATGAGATCGCTGGATGCGTTGACGTTTCGCTCACTTTTCCCCGAACGTACGAACGGTAATACATATCCGTGGCGTGGTTGCTTCCCGCACGGGCCATCGAACTTGGAACGCACTGTAGAGGAGGAGCCGGGGCCCGTATTATGGGAACACACACGCCTGAACACGTGTGTCTCACTTCCTGCGACGGGCCGGAAGTCTCTATAGTACTATGGCGCATCGTAGTGTAGCGTGACCACGCTACAAGGGCCATTACTACCTCAATGGCAAAAAGAATGGTCCAATTACCGGTTAAAGCCACGTTGCTCGTCGTTACTCCTTTAATGCATTTTTCGGGGGCGTGTACGCCTCGGCTTTCCTCGGGATACTTTTTCTCTCCCCTCGTGCTGGTTCCTTGCGCCGTTTCCTCGGCAAAATGTGCCATGAGAAGCGTTCCGTTGCGAGTTCCCGATGCACACGTCCGTGCAGGAATATCGTGGCAACGTTCTCCAGGCTCGGACGTATCGAGAGTCCCGCGAGCCCTCGTCCGATATCACCAACGTTCGAGTCCGTGCCATAAATAAAATTGTCCCCAAGCGGCGAAAGCTCGCAAGAAGCGGCCAGCGAGACCGACACAACGGTTTCCGGCCGAAGGTTCCGCCAACGGTTATACCCATGTCCCGATGCCTCGGCTCCTCGTCTTCGTTCCTCCCGAATACTAGCCACACCGAAATTGTTCGTACGTTCCAGCCACGTGCTTGACGAAACGCGCGCGTCTCTGTTCGCCGTGTCCTCGGAAGCATTGTCGTCGACGCACTGGCGTGTATCGCCGTCTCTTTCTCTCGTGTCGCGAGGACGCTCGCCCGGTTAATATTCTTTGTGTACAAACAACGCGGACCGGATTTTACGTACATGTGCTGAGGCAGTTTCGGTGGTCCCCTCGCCCTTGACACGAACCGTGCGGGATGTTTATACAGTCCCGGCAGACACTCGCGCACACGCGTTACCGCCGGCCTCTACGGTCTATCGCGAAGTAGGAAGGATCGGCAGGGGGGAAAGTGGAACGCCGAGGCTCCGATACACAGAGGACGCAGCACGACCACATCGCGGCACCGCTCGTACCACACTGAGAGTGATCGCTGGCGCGTCACGCTTACGGCGATGCGCAGACGCGGGCTGCGCATACGCCGCTGCGCACGAGGCGGCGGTGCTCGTTCTCGCGCTCGCTAACACGCACTCACGCAGGCGCAATGCACGCACCAACACCACCGGGGGCCCGCCGTACCGTACACACGGGCGGTGTGTGTCGTGTATACGCGATGCGTTGCCGCGGGTGGTAGAGCGTGGATAGGAAAGGGACGGCGCGGGGAGAGGAGAGCGAGAAAGAGGGAGAGAGAAAGAGAGAGAAAGAAAGGGACCGAAAGAGGGGACGAAACAGACCCGTTAGTTCTCGGAAGTGGACCGCCACCGCTCGCCGCCAAACAGACCTGTAACCACGTACCGATCGTGGTGGTTCTCTCTCGCCTGCCACCGCCGGCGTGCTTTCGGGCCTGCTGAGTATACTGACGTGTCCCGTGACACGCGAGAATCACGGACAGAATTTCGTCCACGGCTGAGAATTCTCGAAATTACCAGAGAAACCTCTTTTCCTCACTCCGTCCCTCCCCCTTCGCCCCCCCTGGTTCACTGTCTCTCTCTTTGGTCTGGAGAAACGAGATGTGCTCGATTTTCATGCGCCTAAGCGCGATAAACGGGCCGAGAACGCGCGCGCTCTGTCGCAAGCTGACCGACCGGCCGGCCATTGATTAGATACAAGTGTTTACTCGAGTGACGAGCGCACATACCGATGCCGTGCGCTTTTCACAGAAATCCGAGGGAACGGAGCGGGGGCTCGTAAATATTGCCGATGAAATTTGGAGGGAAACCGGTTATCGCCTTTCCACGAGGGGGAGAAGAAAATGGTCACGGGGTGTGGGAAAAGTTACCGCGGCGGTCTCGCAGGCGGGGGGACCACGTTTCGCCGAAATGCGGCCTCAACTTTCGTCTAGTTTTTCTCACCGTCGTACACGCGGGGATCAGCGTGTCCTTTCTTTCACGGAACGGGGGCACGGCGTCGTGGGTGGCGCCGTGGCATGTACACGAGCGAAATGAGAAAGCTGCCTCGTGGAATCTACAATTATGATCCTTCGATGGCTCGTTACGAACTATCCTCCCACATTTGCATCCCGAATCCCCCCCCCCCCCCCCCCCCCGCTGCAAGAGCAACTAATCCTCGACCGGCAGATATCGAACTTCTGTAGAATAAAATTAATAGAAAGCATACTTTGTCCCTCGACGGCACGTAAACGGGGGTAATTTAATTAAATCCCCGGGCATTTGAACGAGATAAAGTCTCCTCTACCTGCTCGGGTAACACGCGATTCGAATAATGAGTTACTGCTCTCCGGAAGGTATTCGTGAACGCTCGAATGATCGGAGCGGGTACGCGCGCTCTCGCGTCTCCCCTCTCCCGATTTCGTGCAAAGGATCGAACCTCCGGGGTCCGTGTACCCATCCCCGTGCCGGTTCTCCTCTCTCACGGCGATCCCCGGGACGCACACGGGCGGTCTAAGAACTGCAAGATTCATTAACGGTTCCTCGGCACGGCGGCGCACGCGTGTGTGTACACCGGCGTGCATTCCATCGGTCGCGCTCGTGTGAACGACCGTAAGGTGTACCCGTACACAGAGATACACGCGAGGAGGAAAGATCCGGAGGAGATAGACGTCGAGTGTAAAAAGGAAAGAGGAAAAAAAAAAAGGGGCAGACGAGGCGGGCAAGTGTGCGTGCGGGCCTGCGAGAGAGAGAGAAAGGGGCAGTACGTACCTACATATTTGATGCGCAAGGTTCGCCTGCTAGACGGGCAGACCTTGTCTATCGTCATCATTGAGGTACGCGAGGAACGTACAAGAGTTATTAAGGTCAGTGGCGTAGCGACGATCGCGATGCGAGTTAAAGGACCGATTTCGCGAGGCTAGTCCGATGATGCAGATACCATAGAGTAAATATAATCGAACTAATATAAAATGGCTAATAAAACTAATATAGAAATTACTTATTTTATCAAAACAAACCTATAGGTTCAGAAAGTTATGCTGATTCAGAAAAGCTGGTCGATATTTGCTTTAAGACAATATTTATTGTAAATCGGGTTCAAAATTGAAGTCATGATATCTGACCACCTCCCCCGAGGTGCCGGGTGAAATGGTTTTCGTCGTTGGCAGAGACCACTCATATAATTATTCATGGAAAATTAACATAGGATATAGTAAAATTATTTATGAGTGAATACAACTACAGATTCATTGATATTTAATTTGTTTACGCTAAACAAGTAAAGAACACATCAAATAAAAAGTGAACCACCTACTGCCTACTGGCGATTAGCAAGGCAAATGAATGCAAAAGTGAATAAATAAACTAAATAAACAAAAATAAAAATAAAATAATAAAAAAATAAAAAATAAAAATAATAAAAATTCATAACTCGACCTTCTCTTTTTTCTGCAGCGAGAAATGGTCTTCTCGTTAGCTTTGAGAGGAAGAGTTAATATGGCCAAATACTTTGGCTGCATTGTCCCTCAATTTTTCTACTACCTTATTATCCCAAATATTCAACGAAAATAAACTTTGAAGTATATTTTAAATAGGGTGAAAGCACTAGTAGTCGACCACTTAAAGCTAAACTCAAATGAAAAGTTCTAAAAAAATAAACAATCAATGTTATAAAATATATAAAATGTATTGAAGTAATTCAAATGTATTAAATGTAATACTAAAAATGTTGTGTTAGTATAAAAGTTCGGGGAAAATAAATAATTAGCGTTAAAAATTAAGTGTCCGACTGCTTTAATATGAAATTCAAAATAGTTTATGTGCGCATTACAAACTAAAATTTATTTTTAAATGTAATGTGCAACAACCGTAAATAATTAATAATGACAGGAATAATGTGTAATTAAAATAAGTTCTTTTAAAAACTTTATCAAAATTTTAATAAGATAAATTATTAGCAGTTAGCTAATTAAATGAAACAGTTAGCTTCAAAAGTCGACCGCTGCGGTCGACTATTGAAAATTGAAACGGAATGATGGTCCAGTTACCGACTTCCCATAAATAAATAAATTATTTTTTTTAATTTTATAAGCGCATATAAAATTGTGTATGCTTTTTCAGTGAAATAGCCTCATTTTCTAGTAAAAAATATATAGAACTGAATTACATTTGGCGTTTCTATTCAAAACGCATTTATGCTTCTCGTGTTGGAAAACAGCAATGGCACATGTAGAATCAAAATTAGTTTACAAATCACTTTAAAAGCATTTTTTTTTACCTATGAAGAGCCCTTTTTCTCGTATTTTAATGTTTGAAATTCAAAATATAATATAAAATGAACTTCAGTAACATTAAAAATATGCGAAAATCTTTGAAATTTGGAGGATTGAATTTTTTCGCAATAGTAAATCTCCCCGCAAAATTTTAGAAAAATTGATTCGGTAATTTTTAAATTATTTAACTTTTAATTTAACATGCATTCTTATGGGGAAACGCAATATTGAGAAATATAACTACGAAATTAAGAGTGAAATAATAGGCCAAAGTTTTTGAAATCTTGTGTACAGAAATATCAAGCACCGAACTAAATTGTCATAAGATTTCCGAACAATTGATTAATATCTTGGAAATTTATTAACTTTTGGCTAAGATTATCACTGAAATTCATCCTTAATAAATGCTTTATTTTAGTACTTATTTCTTTAAGCTAAACAATAAAAGTGGTCGGCTACTAGAGGGTGGCCAACTACTAGTGCTTTCACCCTACGATTCTGTACCCCGCTGTTTGACGAAAGAGGTTAAATGTAACCTCAATTTACATTTTAAAGCCTATAAATCCAAAAAAAAAAAAACAAGAAAGAAGCGAAATGACGCTATTCATTCAACTGTTTGGCTTCTAGAGAAGTAATTGGCCTGCACTTTTAACGCGTTTTTACGTATAGAGTCTGAAATATAGCGACTCGACCAACTCTCCGGCCCGACCGCGTCTCCCAGATTTAACCTACGACTTATTCTACTAGGAAAAGGAGGTGCCAGTTTCGAGTAATAGCGTGTCTTAGATCGGATCTACCGATTGAAGGATAATTGCAAGTACCTACTCTCGGCTCGAAATCGATCGACGAGGAATATGGGTCGTATCTATTTGAATTCGAGCGGTGGATCTAATCGTGACGATCAATATGATCAACTCCCCACCGATGGGACCTCACCGTATCGTATCTCGAACGTGAAACGGAAGCTACGCGCAGGCACCCTCCTGCAGTTTATCTTCCGTCGATTCTGCGTTCCACTCCGCGTCCCAGTCCCGGTTTATTTATTCCCTCGCGTTCGCCGAGGCGGAAGCAGAAAGTCAAGCAGAAACTCGACTAGATAGTGGGGCTTACATAAGGCAGAAAAATGCCTCGGTAAACATAGGTCTGCGGGCTACATAGTTGCTCCTTAACGCGTCGATTCGCTTGAAAATGTGACCGATAGCCGAGCCATTAATCTCTATCAGCTGCCCGTCCGCAGGGCTCGCGTTTAACAAAACCTTTCCCTTTCCTCGTGCATATTATTATCAACCAGTTAAGTCTGTACCCACGGCTCCGGAACATTGATATCCTGCTACCATGGCCGATGGCCGGACTGAAAGTCGCAGCATTGTCGTCACGGCTGATCGAGCCGTATCGAGACGATCAAGGGGATCGTGTATAATTTACGATCACCGCGAGTGGTCCGATATGCGCCCGGGCGGGATATCGGGCAGCTCTAACCGCAATCGGCCGCCTTTCCAGCGGCGTTATTTGCATCCCGATAAACAGTGTTGCACCGCGAGAGCACGTGCCCAAACCCCCCCCCGCGGCTGCCGTTTCTCCCGTCACGGGGCAAACTTTCTGCTCGGCCCGGGCGAAATTTCCAGCGCGACGCCAATGCGAGTGTGCGCGCGCGGAGGCGCGGCTAACCTATAAAGAGACACGGAAACGTGACGGAATGCGCGCGAACCGAACGCCCGCGTCACTTTGCGCCGTCGTCCCCTCCGCTTGGCCGGCTGGCTTTCCACGTCCCGGTGCGCTCGTATTCTTAATTACAGACCCGCCACCCGATCGCTGGATAAGGAATCGGCCAAGGTGCCGCGAGTCCCGATCGACGTGTACCCGCGGCCACGAACCATCGCGGGGTCTCCCCCTTTCCTGGAAAGGAACGTCGCGGTCGTTATTGCCTCGTCAAAGGAGGAGGGTCGGGGGAAAATGCTCCAACGCGGGACGAACGAGGAAAGATTTATCCGTGGGACGTGTGACGACGAACGGAGCGAGATTCGCTCGATGAATCACTGTGCGCGTCTCTCCACCTCTCTCTCTCTCTCGCTCCCTTTCCCGCTCCCGGTTGGGTGTTTCCCTTTTCCGTTCCGGGGTTCTTCCACCTGACACACCGGGGCACTTAAGGCAACAACGACGCCCATCCACGACCAAAAGGGAAGACGAATGTCCGCTATCTCGGATTCCGTGGCGGACACGATATTTCTCGGCCGCGGCTGTCGCCTCGCGCTGGCGTAAACCGGCCCCCGGGTGATCGCGCCGCGGAGCGTCGCGCGTCTTCGTCTTTATTCATGGAAGAAAAAGGGCAGCACGGGCGGGCGGGGGGGGGGGGGGTGTTTGGAGGAGTGGAAATCTATAAACGGTTCGACACCGGTGTCGTCAGCGGAGCCGCGGGGTCAGATAAAGAGAGGAAGCTCGCGCGAACCCAACGGGGCTTACGAAACGATGTGTACGTTGGTGCGCGATGGTGGCCGCGCATGGCTCGAAACGGGGCTGCGTTATCAGGGAGACGCATGCTGTGCCTCGAGAGAGAGAACCCAAGATAGAACGGGAAAGGGGGAGCGGCGGAGCTGCGCCCGCGGGGGCCAATCACGACGACTCGTGGCGCCTTAATTGGTACTCGCACGCGTGGCTCCGGCTTAAGAGGCAGCGGCAGATGCATCCCAAGACGTTCACAACAGGAAATTCCTCCTCCCGCGCCCGCTCCTCTTCGCCACGCATTCCAGCCTCTACCACATATTTATGCGAGGCGTCCTTTCTTCCATCTGACTTCTGGGATCCGCTCTTACTTCCCACCACGTTTCGCTGGATCCCCCGCGTTAACGACGGCATGCGCAAATAGATATCCCGGCGGTGACGCTTGCCTCGCCTCGCCTCGCCTCGCCGCGGCTCGCCCGGCACGGTGAATGGACCGCGGCGGCCGACACGGGGGTGGGGTTGGAAAAGAAGGGCGTCAATGAGTCGAGTTGCGTGAGCGCAATTATCGCTCGTAGCACGAGCGGCTCCGGCGACGTGCACGCGCTGGAAACAGACCGAGCACCGGTGCCAGGAGGTTGCTGGAGAGACTCAGGGTGTCCTTTCGGCGATCGCATGCGGGCGACCGTGCGCTGGCCTTCTCTCGGCTCGGGCGGCGCACGAGACAATGCCTCGGTGATGGATGACATTACTTTTCAGCAGAGTTCGGCAAAATGTAATCTAATTACAACTTACAAATCACGATTAAAATGTAATTGTCCAGTTGATTACACATTATTTCCTGTAATCGTTTATTTAGGTAGTTGACGAAACCAAATGGTCAACTATCTAAATTAACAATTACAGAAAATAATGTGTAATCAACTACAGAATTATACATTTTAATCGTAGTTTGTAAGTTGTAATTAGATTAAATTTTGCCCAACTCGGATTTTCAAAAGCACTCGGTGGGCAACTGGGTAATCGTTGAGATGACATTGTTGGAATGAACATTGTTGCTCGAGGGATCTCCAAAGCGGTGTTGGCTCCAAAGGAAGAATAGAGATCGGAGATCGACAGGTGGGAAATGAAGCACGCGCTCGTTAAGATACAATGTAGGGTAGACCAGGGCGAATCGGATCTCTTTGTGTTTGACTGTAAAAAAACAATAGTTAAACATTAAAAAATTAATTTTTTATAATATATTCGTAACCAGTACACCTTTGGCTTCAACTTGAATATATAAAAATTGAAACTAAACATAAAAATCTTTCATTTATAAACAAAAAACGAAAAAGTGAAAAATATCCGATTCGCCCCGAAACTTGGGGCGAATCGGACCACCCAGAAATTTCTGAAAAAACTGAAATTTTCATAACAAAATCTTTAGAATCAACTTAAACAAATCTAATTTAATGACAGTGAAGTCAAGTGACCCTACTTAGCACACAGATTGGAAGGATATTGCCGTCTTTTGCCGCCTCTATCAGCACAATTCTCGTGGCACCACTTTTCTCAGACAATCTTCTGAAAATGGACGAATTAATTTTTCACCGCAGTCAATACAATGTCATCTTCTTAAAACCATTAATTTCTTTATTTTTTCGTCATTTTTTTTAGATTTAATTTTTATCACAGCCTCCTTTATTATTTCTTTTTTGACACCATGATCCCTGATTGCGCTTTTTTATGTACCTACGAACCATCTGTATATAAATAATTATCATATTTATAATTATAAAAATACTCAAATGAAAAAAAGGAGTGATCCGATTCGCCCCATATATAAGTATTTCAAGGATTGTAGATTACATAAACATATTATGATGTAATAGTCTAAAATACATGAAATACTAAACTTGGACACCGTGCAAACTAATAACAATAGGCACATTTGAATTTTCAAGCTTACTTTTTATTTTAAATACGAAATTGCAGATTACGTAGGTTAGATACGGACCAAACTTGTAACGTTCGCACGCAACCATCTCACTGAAAACGTATGCCACCTCTAAACAATGACTTAAAACAATTGACGAACTATTGCAGTAGGTGCGGGGGAGAGGGACGAGGTACTACGAACGATCGGAATGATCATTTCTATCGCGATGTAAGAAATATGGACTAAATTCTTATTTTGATCCGATTCACCCTGGTCTACCCTACAATGTAGTTTTTGTAGCTAATTAGTCGACTGCTCGGTGACAGTGACATCGTAACTTATGCCGGGGACGATGACTAGCGGCGCGATTCCGTCCGTCTCTTTTATCGGGCCGGCTTCGGTGAATGAACTGCAGAAAAATGTCAATGAGTGCAATTAATATCGCAGGACATATGAGCGGCGCATGCGCCGGTCGATCCGTGCACGCACGGAAGAAATAACGCGAGCGGGAGGCGCGGGGTGCATTACGGGCTGTGAATTAATGCCGGTCGTAGGGTAAACTCGGGTAAGTTCGTGGTACAGGTTACTCCGTGATACTTTTTCATTTATCTGTAACTCGAAATTGTCTGGCTCAATTTAGATGGAACAAAAATTAACAGACAGCGTTGATCTTCTAGTTTATGTTGTGGTAAAATAATTGGTCAATTTAAGTTAGTGTGATAGAGTGAGAGAGCATTTTATTCCAGCAGCGCATTATTCGTGAAATTTTTCGTGGTAGTTGAGGACGATCGCTTGGTTATGTATTAGGGGAGAGTCGTGCAGTACCGATCGCTCTAAGTTTTTTTGTTATATCTTGGGGTTGAGTCGATAAAAATCAGAAATTCAAAAACGTGTTTGTAGTATAGATGGAACTTAGTAAGAGGAGGGAAATTATTTTTGTGTGAATTTAATAAGAATTGATAATTCGCAAAAGTACAATACAAGATTTTTTCAAATTTTATTTGTAAAAACTTGCAAATAAAATAATTAATATTCTCCTGATCTGTGCATTCGACGTGTGCCAGACCGTCACATTCGGTACACTGCACCCAATCTTTGTCAAATGATTCCTTGCAAACAGAGATGGGCAAAATTTTTATGTAAATAAAATTTCGAATAACGAATAAAAAAAATTAACTTTGTTCGTCGAATAAATTCTCATCGAATAAAAAAATTAACTTTATTCGTCGAATAATCTGAAGTTAAAGTAACTTTTATTTTATCCTTATTTACATAATTTTTTATTTAGTTAATGCCCAACTCTGCTTGCAAATAACACACTGGATAACTTCTTCATTAAATCCTAGCTTCCTGTTTGTTAGGTCATCATACCTATCCTTATTTATTTTATTTTTCTGCGGGAAAAGGTAGAAGGGAGGCTGAATGAACTTCTTATACATTAATCTGAGTTGATAACAGATTGAACTTACAGATAAGAAGAATTTGGTCTCTATTGGTTGACAGAGTCTGTTGGTCGATACTGCACGACAGTTGGATGGTATATTATGTACAAAAGAATATTGCAAAACTAGGACGTTTCATTAAACTTAATAGACTAGAGATAGTATACTTAATAGACTAGAGATAGTATACATAATAGAAGAAAATCATTTACTTACACTTTAAAATCATTTACTTACACATTTACTTAAGCTTTAAAAAATAACTTTTAACCCATTCAATATCAACGTATACGTTTAATGCCTCAGAACATCGAGAGCAATGGAGTAAACAATATGACCCCGAAAGAGGTTATAAAGAATTGTGATTTTCATTGATTAATTCAAATAAAGTGCTAATATCTGGTCGAAGAAGCGAGAACTAGCTTTGGTCGGTACTGCAAGTTGGTCGGTACTGCACGAATCTCCCCCATATGTGCTTTAGAAGATAAATAGAAAGTTCAAACTGCAGGTAAGTAATGGTAAAATGACACTTTAACAAGTCTTACTCTTGAAATTATCATACAATAAGGCATCAGTGTTATTTTTGTTTATGAAAAGTGACTAAATTCTTATTTTTCGTGCGCCCGAGCCTGTGTTTCTGATTAAGCTGTTCGAGAAATTCTGATGGCAAATACCAGATACCATGTTTCCTTACGTCTCAGACATATAACGATCATGAAACGATTGATTATACACAAAATAACAATAATATAAAACAATATGAAATAATATAAAATAATGTAAAATAATTTAAAATAATGTAATCTAATGTAAAATAATATAAAAAATAGCTGATGGCCATATCACGGGCTAGCGAGAACTATCACGGAGTTAGCAGAGTACTATCACGGAGTAACCAGAGTATGTCATGACAACTTAATTTTGTATATTTTCAATTAACTATACTTAGTAAATTTCTGTTAACCTATTATTTGTTTCTCTAATATCTGGCCTATCATTATATCCTAGACTCACTTTCAGAATATGTGAATAATAGCAGTTAATAGACAAATTCTAAAACTATCACGGACTTGCCCGAGTTTACCCTATCTGTAAACGCGTGCGGTTATTGTTACGTCAATACTCGCGGGCGTGGATACGGTCGCGGCGAGTCGCGTGGTCGCCTGCTGCACTGCCAACGGTCGTCGATCGTCGAATGTCCCTTGCACGCGACTTTTCGACAGTATTCTGACACCGCGACTATCCCTCGCAAGTGGACAAAGCGACTTAACTGAAAGAAGAATAAGAATTCCAACCTCGAGAACCAACACCCCTGAAATCAGACGATTCTCATTCAGAACAGCCGCGGCGAATGTTCCCTTTTCACAGTTAGGAAATGCCAATAAGAGCGAGCGCCGTTGACCGTCGTTCTAACGATTCACGCGACACAACGCCGTTCCAAGGAAATCCCCCCCTAAGTAGGCAGACATTGGCCGCGAGTGTGAGTGCTTACTACGCACTACGGCGGCGGTGGCTACGTTCATGGACCGTATGAATGTACCGTCGACCGCGTACGTACGTCGACGCGCACGTTTGCGGCGTGCATTCATAAAGTGGCGGACACGTAGCGCGCGCGTGCGCAGTTCGTCGCCTTCTTCGTTGCCACTCCTTCCTCTTTTCTTCCTCGTCGACACCCTTCCTGCGACTAATACGGCCTCCCCCTCCCCCCCCCCCCCCGCCTACTCCCCCCTCGCCGCCAACCCGTGCACTGTACTTTTTAACATCCGCTAACTAGCGCCGCTAGGGTCTGCACCGACGATTCCCTCGTTCCACGATCCAACGCCATTCGTCGGTCGCCTCGTTCCCGCGGCTTTCGCGTTTTATCCACCGTCGAATATTACTGCGGCCATCCAGCTCCCGCGGTACCATCAACCGGCAGCTGTTCGGAGCGAGGAGCCAGACGCGTAGGAAGGAAGGAAAAATAATCCCCCCCCCCCACGAGTTTCACGCGCCAGGAAAAATGCCCTTCTTTCTCCATCCTCCGAGAGGTGGAGTATAAAGGAGCGGTGTGTGTTCGTTTCGAGCGGGAACCTCGCGAAAACGCGCGGTCGTTCGCAGCGACGAACTTCTGCGGGGTCAACGGAACCACCGGAAGTCGTCGGTGCCCAGGGTCGTCGCCGATTCTCAAATTGGTGGCCGCACGCTCGCCGTCCCTCGCTCCCCTTCTGGTTCCTCCTTCTGCTCGCCTCTCCTTCGCTCGCACACACGCACACACCTTCCCCAGCCCCCCCCCCCCTTCCCGCCGTGACGCGGGCAGAGCGTTGCCACTCGGCGTGCTCTCTCTGTAAACAGGCCACGTAATCCCCTACACCCACTTTTTCCTCCCGTCTAAATCTGTCTCATCGAAATGCGTCCGACGACGAACGGAAACCCCCGCCGTTAATTCGTCCCGATTCCTCCGGCCGGCTGACTTTCCTCTCCGTGGAACTGGCGGGATTTCGGGGCGCGCCCCCTCGCGGGGCCGGCGAGGTACGGTTAGCGAGTGAACGACACAGAGCAGGCTCCCGTCCCGGCGCGGGGAAAACGGACCGAGCCGACGGAGTTATCGCGGATGGTAGAAATACAGTGGAGCGTTTGGAACACGCTCGAAACGACGAGTAAAGCGATACTCTTCAGGCTCCACCCCGCCGGATGTGTTTTTCGCTACTCGTCGCAGGGTCAGGAAAACGGAGCGTGCCTTCTTCAAGTTGCCAAATTTTTCTTAAAACAGTCCCCGATTAACCACGCAGAACGCGTCCCAGGTTAATTAACCCCGCAGCAATGCCGCACCGCCTCCATCCCCTATTTCCCTCCGCGATCCCACTGCATCTCTCTTCCACCCACTGGAAAGTTCAAGAGGTCGAGCGCGTACGCGCGGCTGGTGAATGACTTGGGTCACGTCTTTGTGCGCGTACCAGCGTGCGCGCGTAGGGTGCCCCGCGCAGTGACGTCACCGGGGCAAAACACAGGCTCGCGGGCGAGCATACGTGCAGAGCGTCGGGCGGCGTAAGTCGCGTGTGACGTTCCCATGTGTATATATCTTTTGTGCGTGGCTACGCGCCCAGGGACGGGAGGAGGATGGGGAGGAGGAGGAGGAGGGGGGGGGGGGAGCAGTCGGGCGGCGCGGTGCGCGCGTTCTAGCCGTGCGCGCACGCTAATGTCGCGCGACGCGCGGCCAGAGAGAAAGAGAGAATGAGAGAAAGGGCGGGCGGGAGCGTGCGACAAGAGCCGGAGAACGCGCGCGGCCATGTGTAGGGCCGGAAGTATGAGTATCCGGCCAGACTCGTGTGGGCTTCTCTACGCGCCACGGTACTCTCCTTTCCTCCCCCGGCTGCCCCGTGCCTCCCGCCTTTCTTTCACTCGCTTAGCCCCGCTTTGTACCTACACGCCCGGGCTCGTATGCGCGCTCCCTCTATCTCTCTCCCTCCCTCTATCCCTTTCTCTCTCTCTCTCTCTGTCCGTCTCGCGAGGGATCTCTCTTTATCCTCGTACGCGCCCGCTCCTTTTATCGGCTCAGCGACGGACACGACACGGCGCCGCGCGTGTTTATAAATACAACAATAATCGAAACGGCGCCAGCGTAAACAAACACGCGGATCCACGCGGCCGGGGTCGCGGTAGATCGAGTTTTGAAATCGAGCCCGGACACCCCACTCGAGATACCATCGACACTCGGCTACTTTGATCTGTCCGGCCCGCGCGTTTCGGAACGTGTTGCCGGTACGATCGACCGTCACGTGGTCGCCGGAAACGGTTTCCCCGGAGTATCGATCGCCAGAGGAGGTCGGGGCGGCCCACCACCGCGCCCCCCCCCCCCTCCCCGCCCCTCGCTCTGGATGAATGGATTTCGTGCCGGCGGAACGTTACTTGTTCGCGTGCGAGCGCTGCTCGTACACCTTGCTGCGCGGGGCCGTCAATGACGGTGGTCGAAGCGGGATCGGGGCAGGCGGCGCGCCACGGGCGGAAACGAGACACCGCGGCCCGTATACACGCGAGAACCCGATGGTTCAGGGTGAATCGATCGACGCCACCTCGCCGTCCACGTAGGCGGTGGCACTTTCCTCCGAGGCGTAATCGATGGGCATCCCACGGAAGTTAACGCCGAGCCACGGGATTCGGGGAGATGACTTTATTTCGGCGGCACGGGCGGATCGGGTTCCACGGGGCACCTTGCGAGCCCTCGATCGTCACGTTTTCAGATGCTGCAGTGCTGAAGTGGATTAATCGTGTGTATAAATTGATTTAAATTGACGATGCAACGTTGTGTACTAAATAATTGAATTTGTACTGAAATGTCAGGGCTCTGAAAGGGATTTGGAGATATCCAAGGTTTTGGAAATTGTTCTGCAGTCGGTGAATCAGGTTCAGTGACGCTGTGGGTGAGGATGAAACATTTGCTTCAGGGGAAAATATTTAGACTGCACAGACGACTGCTTAGATTACACAGGAAACTGGACTAGACTGTTGTCGGAGAAGCTTTCGCAAACAATGGCTCGAATCGACCCTCGTTTTCACGAAACTTTCGTTTATAAATGTATTTCAGAGTATACGATATTGTGGATGAATTATGATTGAATTGAAAAGAGTAGTTTACGACCCCTACTCTACATGGAAACATTTAGTTCGGTGAAATTAAACGGAAATATGGCCAATCTACGGAATAAATTCCGCAAAGCTGAATTTTGGCGTGGGCTTTATAATTTCCCCATCGATTGTACTCATCGATCTGATATCTGCTAAAAAATTTACAGAGGGTTGAAGGTAAAAGAAACTGTTTTTCACGAATAACTCGTTATCTAACAGTTTTACGAGAAAAGAAGTTATTATGAAATTTATAGCATAGGAAATTCTCTACAAATAAGGTTTTATGAGTTTTTTCGTAGGTGTAACCATTTTCATGTGTGGCAGGTTAGTAAGTTTCAATCCTCATACTTTTGACAGGGGAAGATTCCGAATCCGGAAATTCAAAAAATTATGAAACTTCGTAAGTATGCAGGGGATGTCCTCCTGAGTTCAACGCTGCCCAAACTCACTTCAAGAGGGTGCAATTGAACCCTGATCATTTTTCGATTTTGTATTGTTACTCGCGAACTGTAGGAGATAGAAAAGATATTTTCAGGAAAATGATACTTCTTTTAATTAAAACTATCATTTCGTAATTTATACTCCTCACACTTCTCACAGTTCGCGAGTTATAACACAAAATTGGAAAATAGCCGAATTTTCTGGGGTCTATTTCACCCCTTTAGAGTGAATAAATTTTAACTTTAATCTGTGGGGATATGTATGTAGACGATATATACAGTGGCGGACATATACTTATGAACACAGCGATAATTAAACATTCAGGAACTGTATCATAAAAGTCATATTAGATTTAATGATTTTCATCAAGTACTTTGAAAGTGTAATTTATATTTCCTGAATATTTGTGATTCGCCAAGGTGAACATAACTCGAAATACTGGAGTTTGTAATGTTTACCTATGATACATCGGCGGACACATACTTATGAACACACGAACTGAACGACTTTCTAACAGTGTAAACAATCAATGCTCAGTTTTCGTTGTGTCAGAAACGATCGTGGATGTTCTGTACATTACACGGTATACGTTAAAATTATTTTAATTATGAGTAAAGGTAAAAATATTACACCAAAACAACGGCTGCAAATACAGCTGCTTCGAAAGCACGGTAATACATATCGAAGCATTTCTAAGGAATTGGGAATATCTGTTGGAGCTTGTTACGCAGCAATAAAGCATATAAAAGTGAATAAAACAGCAGATAATGTTCCTCGGAAAGAAAAACCACGTAAAACGGATGTTCACACTGACCGCGTGATTCACCGAACCTCCAAAGCTGATCGTTTTAAAACTGCTGTAGACATTCATAATGAAATATCGCCGTATTTGAATCAAACAATAAGTGTAAGGACGGTTCAACGTCGCTTAAATGAGTTTAAGTTGATGGGGAGAGTAGCCCGAAAAAAAATCTCCAATATCCGAAAAGAATCGACGTGCTAGACTTCAATTCGCAAAAACTCATATTAAATGGACGGCAGAAAAATGGTCCAAAGTTGTGTTCACTGACGAAAGTAAGTTTAACCGATTTGGTTCTGATGGCAAATCTTATGTGAGACGTACAGCTGGAGAAGAATTTAATAACAATTGTACAAAACCAACCGTTAAAGGTGGAGGCGGGTCAGCACTAGTTTGGGGGTGTATGAGCATGAATGGTACTGGCCCAATACATCGGATTACAGGAATTATGGATCGTTTTGTTTATTTAGATATTGTAAGGAATGTTCTTCTTCCATTTGTTAAAGACAAAATGCGTAAAAATTGGATTTACCAGGCAGATAACGATCCAAAACATACGGCACTTGTTGTAAAAGAATTTTTACCAAAGAAAAAAATAAATGTTATGAAATGGCCTGCTCAGTCTCCAGATCTCAATCCAATAGAGATGCTGTGGATTGATGTTGATCGGGAAATAAAACAGCAGAAACCGAAAAATATCCAGGATTTATTTAATACAATCGAAGAAGCCTGGAAGTCCATTCCAATCGAGAGGTGTATACGTTTAATTAATTCTATGCCACGACGTTGTGCCCAAGTCATCAAAAATAGGGGGAGAGCTACGAAATATTAGCTTAATAATGTTTTGTATTAATTAGTCCTTTAAAAATGATTAGAAACTAAGAAAATCTTGTTTGACAATTGTGTTCGTAAGTATGTGTCGCTGAAATCTATAACAAGAAATGTTGTCCTTTTATTATGTTGTATTTGCTATCAATTTGAAATAAAATATATTATATGTATCCATAGAATATAAATTGTGTTATTTATAATTCCAATATAAATACATGATCTATGTCCGTTTGATTGTAAAACGTAATAAAAGATTGAAAATGACTATGTTCATAAGTATATGTCCGTCACTGTAGGTATGTATTGCTCAATTTTTTTTGCTGCTCAAATTCACTCTAAGGGGTTGGAATTGACCGCTGAAAGTCCGCCCATTTTCCGATTTTGTGTTATAACACGCGATTTTTAAGAACTGCAGGGACTATAAGCTACCAAATGATAGTTCTAATTAAAAGAAGTAACTATTTCTTCAAAAATTTTTTTCCATCTCCTACAATTCGCGAGTAATAACACATACTTGAAAAATTTTCAGGGGTCAATTGCACCCTCTTGGAGTGAATTTAGGCACCAAACAAAATTGCGTTGTATTCAGGAGGACGTCCCCTACATAGGTATCCATAAAGTTTCATAAATTTTTGAACTTCCGGGTTTGGGATCTTCCCTTGTCAAAAGTATGAGGGTTGAAACTTTGCAAACCGTCATACATAAAAATGGTTACTCCTACGCAAAAACTCATACAACCTTTTTTGTACAGAATTTCCTAACCTACAAATTTCATAATAACTATTTTTGTCATAAAAATGATAGCTAACGAGATATTCGTGAAAAACACCGTTTTTTACCTTCAACCCTCTGTAAATTTTTTAGCGGATGTCATATTGATAGGAAAAACCGATGGCGATATAAAGGCCCACGCCAAAATTGGGACGCTGGGAATTATTCCGTAGACATATCCCAACATCACTAGACTAACTGTCCAAATTAATGTTACGAACTTCCACTAAAGGCAGATTCACAAAAGCGTGAACTGTTCCATTCCAAAACAGGGTGACGATATTTCTCACCACTCACACTGCCGGCACCGACCCGTCACGGAACCGATACGTGTGAATCCGCCTTAATTCATGGGTTTCGTCGAGGCGACAGCGTGAATGACGTCGAGTCATTGATACCCACCAAGGGAACGTGGGAAAAAGTCGGAGGAAGTCGCCCGAAAACTCTCCTAGGGAGGCAAAGGGGCCTCGGTGAGTGGAAAAATGTATTCCAATATTCGATCGCATAGATAAATAAATACATACTTGAGTCCCCGGGGCTCGCCACCCCCCACCCCCCCACCCCCCCGCCCTTCGCCGCCCCGCCAGGACTCTGTCCGGTCGTGGCAGCGATCTAGAATCCCCATTCAAGAATCTAATTTATATTAAAGAATTCCGAAGAGGCCGCGCCGAGGCGTCGATCTTTGAGGCGCCGCCGTTTAAGATGCATTATGCTAGCAGGCGGCCGACAATGGCCACGGGAGACAGTGAACGGAGAGAGAAAGAGAGAGAGAGAGAGAGAGAGAGAGAGAGAGAGAGAGAGAGAGAGAGAGAGAGAGAGAGAGAGAGAGAGAGAGAGAGAGAGAAGGAGAGGACGAATACGCGCGCCGTCCACAAACGAGAAAGAGACACACAGGCGCGGTGAATAGGAGAAAAGAGGAGATGCTCCCCGACGCCAGATAGGACGCGGCGGAAAATTGAACGGAGAGAAAAGGAGACAGAGGAGGCCTAGGCGACGGGAGCAGCGGGGCTCGAGGGCAGACGGAACTGGTCCCAGACCCAATATGATAATTGAGTATGGAGAACGATGTGAACATAGCACCTTGTAGGACTCCGTGTGGCCATTGTGGCCTCCCACTGTCGGGACCACCTCGAGAACGCGTCGACTTTGTACGTGAAAACATCAAAGGCCTGCCTTTTACCCTTCTTCCCTGTCCCCTGACCGCCGACGTCCTTTCCCTTTGGCCCCTCGTTTGCTCTTGTTTCATTATGTTTCATCGGCGCACACACACACACACACACACACACACCGAGCATTGCGCAGCCTCTCGGACCCCCTCCGTTGGTATTTCCCCGAGCACCCGCGCCTTCCCGTTTGTTTTCCCGCAGTTTCCTGCTGCTCCTCTACCGGGCGTCCAGCCTATTCACGCCGCGGCGCGATGTTTTCGCAGCGACTTCCGAGTCTTCCCCGATTACGCGGGAGTAAATTTAAACCCGAGGGGGCCTCTCTCCGCAGCCCTCTCTCCCGGCCGATCGAAAGATCGACGATGCCAGCTATCATCGCGCAGATTCTCGGCCGGCTGGAATCGCGCGGGGGCGTCTCGCTCGGCCGATTCCCAGTCGATCGAGCAACATCCGCTACGCGCGCTCGTTTCGCGCCCCGGAATATTCTATTTCCTGCGGACAGGCTAATGGCGATCCCGTGGATGAGAAAGCTCGCCGTCGCGTCCTCGAGTAAAGTAAAAATGTCCCAATACCTGGACATTTAAGGTACGGCGGACACACGTTTGAGAATTTTTCAGTTATACAAATCGATTTATTTAAAAACGATTTTGCGATTACATGGGGCATCGTGTGTACTTTATCATATACAAAAATAACATATTGTAGGATTGAATAATTTTGTAAAATATTGAAAATTCATAGTCCTTACAATGGCCCAATTCCTGGACAGCTTAACTAGTTTGTCCCGGTGTCCCGATTTTACTGTCCCATTATCTGGACACATGATGAAATTTTGATGTTTTCTGGGGAAATTAAATAAAAAAAAAAACAATAGTTTTTTCTTTTGGCATATTTCTTTTCTGAATAAGTAATTTATTCAAATCAATAAACAAACTTAAGTAAAAAGAATCTATTCTTGAATGACTAATTTTAAGGTTATGTGTATTCGTGTGTAACACACGAATTTTACACATGAATTAAATATTATCATTAAAACAAAATACGAAGAATACAAACATAATTAATAACTTCCGAAAAACAATAGTTTTTTAACTGAAACTTTTTTTTTAAGTAGTTCATAGTACTATGTAAAGATAGTAAAAAAACGGGAAATCTTCATCAAGGCGTTGACTTGTAAAAAAATCCACAAAATGTACACATTTTCCGAGGGTTCAAACGGGTATACCGCCTTAAGGGGTTAGGACACAGTAACGGGCCAAGAAAGCAGACGATTTTTAAACGACGACAATAAGAAAAGTGAACAATCGATTAATATAAAATTTTTTAATTATAGTACAAAATATAAACAAAAAGATCACAAACTTTTGTCGAAATTTGATCATTATTTTTCAAAAACGTCGGCCATTTTGTCAATTTTCGCAAAAATTGAAATGTTGGATCGTCAATGCCTAGGATATATAATATAGTTTATGACATTTTTGGGGTTTTTGTTACAGCTCATCCGATTTGCCGGAATCCAGCCCACCAGTTGGCCATCCGAAAAAAATGGACATTTTAAATGGAGACATTGCACGGCAGTACAAATGCTATTTTGCAAATATTATATGCTTTTATTATAGTTCATAATATAGTGAACTAAAACACAAAACCATATATTAATCGATTGTTCACTTTTCTTATTATCGTCGTTTAAAAATCGCCTGCTTTCTTGGCCGGTTACTGTGTCCTAACCCCTTAAGAAAAAAAAGTGGGGACTGTTTAGCAAATCAGATAAGAGCAATACTAAAATGGTGTAAACTGGAGAGTTCAAAAGAAAATTTACTTTTATTACGACTGTTACAAGTTTGCCAAGAAAAATATGCATATGAATATATTTTATTAAATATTTGAGTAATTGAATATTAAATGTAATAATCAGTATTATTTGCACTAGTGTCCAGGCATTGGGACATTTACCTTACCGCGGGATGCTAATTCGCGGTGCGCGAGAGGACGCGCGGGATTCTTCGCGGCTCGAGAGCGTATAAGACAATTTATATCTGCCAGATGCGTCCTTGCGCGCTCTCGCCGAGAGGCCGTGTCACGTATACACGCTCGCCGGAGTTGTTGTGCAAAGCCCGACGACGACAGTACTCTTACCTCCTACAATTGCTCAATGGCGCGTTGAGTAATCGCGCCGTTTTACTCGTCACTGCCGCCACAGGGACGGCGATAATCGTGCTGGCATTTCTGCTTCTACCTGTTACACCTCCTCCCCCCTCACACCTCTCTCGCTCACTCACTCTCTCTCTCTCTCTCTCTCTCTCTCTGCCTATTCGCAGTCGTTCTCGATCGGCCGCGTCCGTTCCGTTGTTCCTCAATCCCGCGAACGATTCCGAATATAATTCTGGCCACTCTTATCGCCCCCACTGTTCCTACAGCGCTCCTAACTAACGGGCGCACGAGCACCGCACCAGCCCCGCGAGATAATAACGTTAATTGTCGCAGCGCGGCAAACCGGCCGACTTAGGCTGCGGAGCGTTGTCAGTTCGCCAAAGACGAAGACGAAACGCATTCGCGGAACGCATTCCCGCCGCTGAATCGCAACCGGTTCCCTTTGTATCAGCGGCCCGTGTATCGCGGCGCGGACGATTTCGAATCCGCGGTGCACCGGCGTGTGCCGAATGCGATTCGACACGGTGCCTGCCTTCAAAGGTTAACGTAGTTACCACTGTCAGTTTCAGCGGGTTAGGTGAACGGCGCTTCGCCGCTTCGCTGCTCGCGGATCTTCTGAGACGGTCGAGCTACTTTTGTCCCGTGTCGTCAGCGGAGAGGCGGCTAGGCCTCGTTGGGTCAACTCCAGTTCTATCGGAAGAACTTCGCTGATAAGCATCGACACATTCGTCTATCGAGATTACCCAACTGGAGCAGCGTGCGCAAACAGAGTTTCGGAGATTGTTTTTAACGCGTTTGTAGATGGTAGACTCTACTCGGTACAGAGACTGTGATTTTTTTTTCTTTTTAATTTTTGTTTTTGTGCATTTTCATAATATTTGGGGTTTCGAGAATATTCCTGCACAATTTCAAAGTGGATCTTGAAAAATTCTGCGGGCTATGGAAGATTTTGTATACCTATGTAGCGCAGAGCTCAGAATGGAGTGCACGCTTATATTTAGGTAACTTGGTGTTGACCGCCCGAAAAGTTTATGTACAAGAATTCAAATGAATCTAATTAGAGGGATTATGAATATATATGTTGTTTGGAACTGGTCATGACGAGACCGTCACCATCTGCGATCTTTGAGCTGCAGAAAATAACTTCTGTCAAAATATTAAACGCGATTATCTCGAGAAAGAATTTTTCAAACTGGGCGGATTAATAACCAAGTCAATTTTTACTGGATTCGGTTGAAATTTTCAGGGAATATTCGTAATAAAATTAGGTGTCTTCAGTTAAGCTTACAAGTGTTTTGATCGAATAATTCATCTAATCGTAACATTGAAAAAATATGTTGATTTTTTATATCTTTTCTTGGAAAGACCGCCATTTCATCAAAAATTAAGTTTTTTTTTAATCTCTACGCTTAATTGAAGCTATTGTAATATGCTTTAAGAAAACGTTCGAATTTTTCATTTTAGAGCAAGCGTTGGAAAGTTACACGACCGCCCGTTTTGTAATTTTTTTTGCAGAGCCTAACGTTAGTTAAATATATGTATTTTCAGTTGGTAATAATGATTTTTCGTAGAAAGTTACATTTCATTATAAAAGATGCCATTATTTTCGCCCGTCACAGTGGCTTCGCTAGGAATAAGGCGATTCTTGGGATTTTTTTTCTAAGAAACTGTTAAGCGGATCTTTTCCAAACTTTCAGGGCATTTTAGCTCACATTTAAATAATAAAAATTAATTTTTACGTTACAAAGTGTTCGGTAGAAATGGCTTCATTTCTTCCCTGAAATAAAAAAACCAAAGATTTTCATATTTCTAGTATAATTACATTGTCGATGAACCTAACAAACGAAGAAAAAAAAGGGTAAAAGTTAGCAAATTGGTTCATCGACAATGTAATTATACTAGAAATAAGAAAATCCTTGGTTTTTTATTTCAGGGAAGAAATGGAGCCATTTCTACCTCACACTTTGTAACGTAAAAATGAATTTTTATTATTTGAATATGACCTAAAATACCCTGAAAGTTCGAAAAAGATCCGCTTAACAGTTTCTTAGAAAAAAAATTCCCAAGAATCACCTTATTCCTAGCGTCCTAAATAGAGCTTCCCCACATAATCCACAGTGAAAACTGTCTTTCCCTATCTTGCACGAGATCTGTACTAATGTGCCATAGGATGGCTTAGCTGGGAGCTTCGGTGTCGAGTACAGTTTCTCAGGTCACAGTTACCTTTCTTTTTTAATGAACGCTACAGTCTCGGGGTGCTGAGCAGGATCATGGAGGCAGTGAGATACGGAGTCCAAGTGGCCAGCCGTCAGAGTCCAGCCGACTGGTGCTACAAATTTGCCCGAATAATTGCTGTTATCGCGGCGGTAACAAGTGGCCGCCTATGCGCCGGCCGCGGGAAGCAAATGTCTTTCTTCGTTAACGTGTAATTCGTTTATCGGTCAATCGGCCGCGGCGTTAACAATGGCAGCGTGAGCGTCGGAGCGACGAAGGTAACGACAGGCGACATGAACCCTGTGTTACAGCGATACGTAGGACAGAGAGCCGATAGCGGTGTGTTTGCTCGAGAGGTTAGCGCCACCACTTTATCATATCGTCTCAACACCATCGGACGTCTCTACCTGTGCCCTTCTGCCGGTCTACGCCCTCCCTTCTCCTCTATACTCTACATATACCGTGGCCGCCAATCGTGGCGCGTCGCACCATTATTATCGCCGGGGACAGAAAACCGTTTCGACTTTGTCTTGTGGCACGAGAGGCCTCTCGACGATAACCGTGCTCGCCGTGCCACTGGCAATCTAATCGTCAGCAGTATTCGGGAAAATTATCGCGGAAATGTTAACGACGCTCTGTAACGCTGCCGAGGGAAGTTAGGCAACCGGGAAATACAGAAAATTATGCAACTTCAAGCGTAGGATAATCCTATTCTTTGTTGGTGTCACAGTGCGGTTTTGGGGGATGAAATCAGCCCTTGGAACAAGAGCAAAAGTATCTTTTTCCGTGGAATTCGTCGTTGGGATTTCAATTTCTTTCCACTTCCCCAATTCCAGCAGTGTAGTTTGATTTTGCGGAAACGGTGAGAAATAAAGAGCAGCGGTTGGCGGTACGGAGGAACGCGGTAGGGTCTCGGAAGAAGGGCGAGCGACTTCGGGGCATAACAAGAGTATGATCAAGTTTACGCATCCGCGAGGCCGGGATGCAGAAGGAGGAGATGCAGAAGAAGGAGAAGCAGAAGAAGAAAACACGACGGAGAACGGTGGAGGGGGAATGGAATGCACCTTCGAGAATCCGTCTACGGTCTCTCTACCTACTCTTACGTATGCACCGGTGCAGACGAGGATCGGGGGAACCGGAGCGAGAGAAGGAGAATGCACCGTCGCGACCTGGCCCCCCTTCATCCCGATCCTCTCTCTCTCTCCTCTCTCTTTCACCCTGACTCCATCGCGGAGCACAACAAACAGACGCCGCCTCGTAATTTGTTTTCATACGTTCGCGGCATTTGCCAGTCTACGCCTCTTTCTCCACCTTCGGGCTTTCGCTCTTTTTCCTTTTCGGATTCCTTCACTTTCTCACCTTCGACGGTGGCGCGCGAGCTGCGGACGGACTCGGCCCGCGCCTCCCGCGAAACGAGCACGTCCCTCCGTGAATTTTTCTCTCGAGAAGTCGGCGACGCGTGAATTACAAATTAAATAGCGCGTTCGGTGGCCCCTGAAGGCAGTCTACCCGTGTTTAGGTCCAGCGCACCGAGTCTCCAGCGGCGAGAAGCGAGCGTACGAGCTGCGAAGAGAAGTCCGCCGGTTCCCATGAAGCGTTTACCTGTTGGTGGACCAGGAGGTCCGTTAATGTAACTCCGAACATCCTCTCTCATCCGACTATTTAATGTCGGAATACAAAACGACAATCGACGAACCCGGTCGTAAGCCGGGCTACATTTCTGCGGTGCTCGTGAATCCTTGAGAAAGAGATTTAGGTCTGGCGAGGCTCGGCAGGAACGAATACGCCCTGGGAATCGTTGGAGTCGACGTAAATGGAGGAGAGGAACGCGCCGCGCCTCTGTTCCATCCGACCGCGTTATCGAAGATGATTAGAAATTAATTCAATAGTCCCCGGGAGTCTCCGGCTGCCTTCGTCCATGCTGCCTTTTCCCTTCATCGCGGCGACCATTTAAGGGCCGTTCCTAAGTGATGTACGCACACCCTCGGCTAGGTACAGCCAGGGTACGCATGCGTCTTGGAGCCGGGGCGAGGAAGAGCGTGCGTGCGCTCGAGAGGGACATGCCTGGCAACCCCCCTCGGCTCTTACGTCGAGACGAAGACGCCCTTTGCCGCGCGCAATTTCGTTTGCTGCCCCCTCGGCTAGGTAAATCGAATTAAGCGGCAGACTCGGGGTATTGGCGGCAACGAAATCAACGTTCAGGAGGAGCAGTCTCGAGAGGAGTCTCTCAAACGCTCCGCCCCAGCCCCTTGTAGTTACGATAATTTCAGCAGAGCTTTACGGTACACCCTCTAGTACCCTGCCGAAGCGGAGACGTTCTCTACGCAACCACCGTAGAATCTGGTACAGAAAAAAAATCAGGAGAGATCGTCGCAAGCTGCGAACCGAAATATCAAAACTGACGAACAACTAAAATACACGAAAAGTAGGTACCTACTCTTCCCGGCCGTTATTTAACGCGAATCCGTAGATTTCCTGGCGATTCCGTGGAGAAGGGCGTTGCGCGATCGGCCGGCCCGCGGAATCGAGTCGGTTTGGCTGAATCGGCCCGCCCGAGAGGCCTCGAGGTAGGAGGGTAATGAGAAAGGAAGACGGTAACTGTCGATGGGTGGTGATAAGGGAGAGAAAGAGACCACGGGACAGACGGGAGATGCGAAGGAGCGCGCGCACGAACGAGACCGCGAGGAGGAGACGAGGGGCAGAAGGGACAGAAAGATCTTTGGTTAGAGAGAAGCACTACAGCGGCGCCCCGGGGCCATCCATCATCCCAATAATTGCTTCCCTTCCCATCATATAATTCCTATAGAACCCCCCCCCCTCCTCCCGCGCCCTCCCAGCGGCCCATGCCCCCGTCTCTCCATCTCTCTCCTCTGTTATCCCTCGCGCACCCCTTCGCCCTGTGGTAACACCCGCCCGCTGTAACGCCTGGCAGGGATATCACACCCGCCGCTCTCCCACACCCATCGATCTCTCTCTCTCTCTCTCTCTCTCTCTCTCTCTCTCTCTCTCTCTCTCTCTCTCTCTCTCTCTCTCTCTCTCTCTCTCTCTCTCTCTCTCTCTCTCTCTCTCTCTCTCTCTCTCTCTCTCTCTCTCGCCCCCTCCCGTCCAGCCCTTTTTCTCGCCCCTCTAGCTCCCAAGCCGCTCTCTCTCCCAACTTCCAGGAATCGAGCCGCCCCGAATTTCCCGCCCAATTCTTCTCCACGAGGAGACCCGACCAGACGCGACCGTAGCGTCGAAAGACCCCTATATATCGCCGGCCCAAGTTTTTCACGACGCGATGGCCGCGTTAATTATCGCCTAGCAGTGGGCTCCGGGGAATCCAGAAGCGTCGAAGCAACCGGCGCAGCGTTGGCGCGTCGATTACGCGAAACAGGGGTATCGTGAACGACGCCGGGATAAACAGCGGTGGAGACCCCGCGCGCGCGATGTCACTCGTCGGGCAATCTCGTGCGCGTCACGGAAATGCCGTGCTGTCGAAATTGCCGCGGCGTAACCACGCGTCGAAGGCGGGACAAGAAAATCATACGTTTCGGGTGAACGACCGTGTCGCGTGGGTGGAACGCGGCGTAATTTCGCGGCGTTTAACGCAGCCCGTAAAACCGGCAGGGCCCCTCTCTCACTTCTGCGCTTCGGCGGTCCTCTCTTGTTCTTTCGAATTTCCGGCCCTTTTCCCTGTCCCTCTGGCCGAGCCAGTTAATGCTCGTCGCGCGCCGTTGCAGTTAATTATCGCGGGGATCGATTTTTTCGCGCTCGCCTCGACTCCGCGCGTCTACGAGTTTCACGTGGGGTCAGGAGGGGCGGGGTTGAAATTTACGGTATCGATTTATTAAACGGACGCACCGTATCGCCGCGATAAGGGGACGTTCCTTTTTTTTTTAAGGCTTCTCGCTGTGGGGTTCTGGCGCTCGGCCGTTCGAGTTGCTTTATCAATACGTAGGACCGCTTATCGCGCGTGCCGCGTCGTTTCTTTCTCACGCTTGGCGCACCACGCTCCAAGCACCGTTAGCCGCGTCGCTATTTAAGAAGGGACAACGGAATACGTCGTCCCCCTTCGGAGAAGCTTCTCGGATCCTGGGCCACGCGCGTTCTAGAAATTGCTTTTCCGCGCCAGATTTCCGGGTACGACGATGATTCGCAGGAGGGAAGGGTCCGGGGGCAGCCGCCTCGGTAGATCGGGCCGGAGCGACGTATCAGTGGAAGAAATTGCGACAATTCACCGGATAAGGAAGTGGTCCGGGGGCGATAAGGCCGCGACGATATCGTAGGTAATTGACAGGCTCGAGCTGTTGCGGTTTCGTGAACCGTCGGAGAGGAAACGCTTCCGTGAATGGGACAGGCTTCTTGTAAAATAGAGAGCGGCAAGCGGAGCCAGGGCTGTAAAGTAAAAAGGGGAAGGAAGGACGACGGTCGCGATGCAAAATACTCTTTCTAAAGGGCAGTGATTCAAATCGAATGGAATACTCTAAACTGAGGACCTTGTAGCGAGAGGCGTGCAACTCCATTTTTGACAATTTTTTAGTTATGACGGGTAAAAAAGTTCTTCAGCCTTTGGTGCACGTTTCATGCAAATCAGATAAAAATGATCGATTTATTGCGAATAAAAAAAAATGGAAATATTAACATTAGTATTTTAAAAAAATAGAAATAGAAATATTAATATTTTTTAAAAATAGAAATATCAATATTGATATTTTTTAAAAATTGAAATATTAATATTAATATTTCTTAAAAATAGAAATAGAAATATTAATATTTTTTAAAAATAAAAATATTAATATTAATATTTTAAAAAATAGATATATCAGTATTAATATTTTAAAAAAATAGATATATCAATATTAATATTTTTAAAAGTAGAAACATCAATATTAATATTTTTCAAAATAGAAATATCAATATTTTTAAAAAATAGAAATAGAAATATTAATATTTTACAAATAGATATATTAATATTTATATTTTTGAAAAATAGATATATCAATATTAATATTTTTAAAAATAGAAATAACAATATTAATATTTTTTAAAATAGAAATATCAATATTTTTAAAAAATGGAAATATCAATATTAATATTTTTTTAAAATAGATATATCAATATTAATATTTAAAAAATATAGAAATATCAATATTAATATTTCTTAAAAATAGAAATAGAAATATTAATATTTTTTTAAAATAGAAATATCAATATTAATATTTAAAAAAAATATAAATATCAATATTAATATTTAAAAAAAATAGGAATATCAATATTAATTTTTCATTAAAATAGAAATATCAGTACTAATATTAATATTTTTCTTATAGAATATTTTTTATAGAAATAAAAACCTATCAACTCAATAACTACTACTTATCGTGTGAAAATATATGTTTTTCAATTTTATAAACAGCTTTTTCTGTTAAAGATGGAGCAGCACCTCAATTATATGAAGTTTAAAAAAAAACTTGAATCGTATGAATCGACTACATAAGCTTGCCGAGAAGGAACAGGAAGGAAAAGAATACGAAGGAATCCGTGTTTCCGCGCGAGAGCCCCCCGTGCAGGCCCGCCGACCTCCACGAGGCGTCTCCGATTTGCTCTAGCTTTCGAAATCTTTTTTTTCCCGCGGTGGTCGCCGCGGTGGTCGGGCCATCTTAAACGGGACCACTTAAGAGTTTCTTGAATCAACTCGGCCGCCGCTGGAACACCGAAAAACGGGTCCCCCCCCCCCCCCCGTCCCACGGGGCGCGCTAAGTTTGCTCTTGGACGACACACGGCGAGAAGCCGGGGCTGCTATCGGGCCGACGACTCTCGTCTTGAATTTCGTCATGGGAGTAGGTTGGAATGCGTGAAGGTGCTCGTCGCCCGGCATACGTACGAGAAAGAGGAGACGCGTACTCGTCCGTGAAGGTGTACGAGCCCGGGCGGAGGGGACGGGGAAGTACCGCGGCGTGTGTCGCCGCGGCACCTACACGCTCGCCCTGCGCTGGTGAGACGCGGCTCGAAAGAATCCCATTCATAGACGTAGGAACGAGAGGAACGAGAAAGAGAAAAGGATTACGCCGGGGAAGGTGAAAGAGATAGGGTGTGGGGGGGGGGGGGGAGGCACGGGGAGAGATCGAGGGAGAGAGAGAGCGAGAGAGTGTACGTGTGTGTGTGTGTGTGAGAAAGAGGGAGAGGAGAGGCAAAGGCATTTGGATTAGGCGCAGGCGCCAGGTAGGAGAGAGAGGCTTAATGAAAAATTTTCCACGAGGGGCCCCTGCGGTAGGCCTCCCGGTTTTCTAGGTCGTCGAGGCGGCGCGGCGCGGGCCAGGAATTCGATCTTTGAGCGATCGATCTGAAAGACGATCGAACCGGGAGAAAGAGGAAAGCGGCCGGAATGGAGGGAAGACGCTAGAGCGGCACGATCGCCCGAGAAGGGGACTCGATCGGGATGCGATCCTCGGCAGCGATTGCTGCCCGAGACGGATCCAGCGACCTATCGACCTCTCGCGATCGTTCGAAAGCGAATCGTGGCGGAGAGATCGTCCGCGGACGACGAATCACTGTCGGCGAGGCAGCCACGAAATGCGCGGGAAACGTACGACGAAATTCTAAGGGAACATTTTTTTTATTTTTTTATTAATTTTTCTGTATTATTTTAAGCCTAGGTTAAGTTATCGTCTTAGGTTAAGTTGTAAAACAGACCCTGACTGAACTTCGCCTTTGCTTTTGTCGTTGTTTACTTTCTCTTCGTTGTTTTCTGCTTGTGTTGTGCAATTAAGACGTTTAATAATAATAATAATAATAATAAAAAATCCCGTACCCGGAAATTCAAAAAATTCTGAAACTTTGTGAATGTGTAGGGGATTTCCTCCTGATTACGACGCAATTTTTGTTTGCTGCCCAAATTCACTCTAAGGGGGTGTGATTGACCGCTGAAAATCCGATTATTTTCCGATTTTGTTTTATAAATCGTGAACTGTAAAATATTTTTTCTCAAAATGAAAGATCTAATTAAAAGAATATTTTTTTCTATCTCTTACAGTTCGCGAATTATAACACAAAATCGGAAAATAACCGAGTTTTCATGGCTCAATTTCAATCCCCTTAGAGTGAATTTGGGCAGCAAACAAAAATTGCGTTGTAATCAGGAGGAAATCCCCTACATATCGACAAAGTTTCAGAATTTTGTATGAATTTCCGGGTTCGGGATCTTCCCTTGTAAGTCTGTCAGTTTACGTGGAACTTCGTGTCAAAGGATTTTTTACTTGCTTGGTTGATGAGAACACTTCGATGTAAACAACTTTGATGCATACAAACAGATTGATAATACATGAATACGGAGTAACCAGAGTGGCGTATCAGTTGTGTATTGATAATGTCACGGGATTCTTAAAAAATGGCGGGGAAAACCGAGAGGAATAAAGAACTATCGTTGCGTAATGTGAGCTGGCAATTGTGTTTACCAATGCTCCACGAGACTTCAAGGAAAGGGGGGAGCAGAAATTCTTCGATTTCTAGCCGACAATATTCAGAACCTCGAAAACTGTACGAACTTATTAATTTTCATATGTAATGGGGCTAGAGAGACGCTGGGTCACATGTTACAAGACTGTAAGGAGCTGAAAAGAGAAAATTCAACGTTCCGAGGGATACTAAAGGGAGAAGAAGAAGGGGCGGAGTGGATGCGAATGGTTCTGGAAAAAAAGGAGAAGAAAAGAGGAACACGGTGAAGGAAGAAGTCAAAACGAAAGCACAATCCTGAGTTAAGGGGGAGCACCACTGTGACGGCCGGAAAAATAAGCCATTTTTAAAAATTTTTTCAGGAATAATTTACAATTTTCATAGCAAATTTTTATTACCTATATTTAATACACTGTCTTAAGAGAATATACAAAAAAAAATAAATAGAAAAACATCCATAAATTTTAATATATTAATTAATCTTCTAGACCCACCCACGCGAGCTGGTCGAATGTGTAACTATGGAACAGCATGTTCGAAATCAAATTTAATTTTTTTTTTATAAACTATATGAGTGTAGTTTCCGTTGTACATACGGATTCTTTGGTTGAAAACAATTTTTTTGAAATACGCTCGGAAAACTGTCCACCTTATTCGCGGATGTTCGAAACTTTTCTTCTAAAGCGCACCATTTTTACAAAAATAATTTGGTTAAGTAATCGGTACGTACAACGGAAACTACACTCATACAGTTTATAAAAAAAAAATGAAATTTGATTTCAGACATGCTGTTCCATAGTTACACATTCGACCAGCTCGCGTGAGGAGGTCTAGAAGATTAATTAATATATTAAAATTTATAGATGTTTTTCTATTTATTTATTTTTATATATTCTCTTAAGACAGCGTACTAAAGACAGGTAATAAAAATTTTCTATGAAAACTGTAAATTATTCCTGAAAAAAATTCTTAAAAATGGCATACATTTCCGGCCGTCACAGTGGTGTTCCCCCATAACAGTCCCAGAAACACTTACACACATAACACATGTAACCCCATTTTCAGGCCGAAAGGCAAAAAATAAACCTATTTACTACTACTTATTAATTTTCATAACCAACCTACACGCGTGTCGCCGAACAAAAAGTCTACACCTACTCCGCCAGTATCAGCCACCTAAGTTATACGTGTGGGAGGGCAGACTAATTGCGTCCCATCGACACAATAACGTGTGACACTTTGTAATAGGAGCAGTGCACGCGTGCGGCTACGTTTGCTTTGCTGCCGATCGTGAAAAATGCTGGCGCCTCTTTATCGGCCCTAGAAAATTATCTGGCGCGATAACGACCATTGATCACTCCGTTGAATCGAGGAGACGGCTCGTCAGCTCCGCGCGGGTGGGAGAGAGACAGAGGGAAAGAGCCGAGCGTGTGGGAAAGAGAGGGACCCGTTTCCGTCGTGGCGCGCTCATGAATGAAAGCGGAGTATTTCGAAACATCGAGCGAGGAAGCAGAATGCGCGTCACCCGTGCCTCCCCCTTCCCCCTTCCCCTCCCCCCACCCCCACCCCTCCGGCCACCCTCTAGCGTGGCTCGCGCTTATCGAATCGCCGGAGAAAAAGGAGCGGACAGATAGATAGAGCCCGAGAGCGACGCGGAGGGAAAATGAGAGATCGCGGAGAGGAGGGAGAGGAAAAAAAAAAAGAGACGCGGCAGAGTTTATGTGCAACGGTATCATCGGTTATCGGGGAGGTCCCGATGCGTCGATTACGGACGGGCGGGAAAATGTGGCAATGAAAACGGTCCCCCGATCGTTTCCTGGAAACCATACCAGCCGCGCACGTGTCACAGATTATTCACCCTGGCTCCTCGGCCGATCGTTGCGTAATCGCGCGCGATCCCGGCGTTTTAATGCTCCATCCCTTCGACGCCTGATCCCCGGATCGAGCATTATCGCCGCGGTGGTGTTTCTTCCTGCGAGCGAGCGACCGCGATTATCAGTCGGTGACCCAGTGTCGGATGGACGATAGCCCAACGCCATTCATACCCACCGTTGCCCGTCGTCACGCGCAACAACGGGGCACTTTTTTTTTTTTCTTTCCCCCGACGTTGGTCAATGTGGAGTAAGCTTTGTTGTTCCAGCAACGGAACGGGAAGGACGCCTCCTCCCACGGCACGAGCGGCCTCGGCCGGCAACACCCGGCGACGAAATTTATCTGAATGACGGGCGAACCTTGACACGAAAACGACAAACACGATAACTGGATACGTGGAATTTTCGACAACGTCCACCGTTGTCGCGCGTATCGAGTCACGGGCCGCGAGCGAGGAGGGCCGAATCCGTCGGTCCCTTCGACGAAGCACGTTTCCCCCACTCGGGCCCGGGCAGGAATCCTCTCGGCGGGCGAAGTTTCTCCGGGGCTACCGCGGAGGAATCTCCTTGATTAAAGGAAACTCGTGTACTCGCGCCTTTTATTCAAATGCTCTCTGCGGTGCCCCCCCCCCCCCAACCCTCCCACGCGCGCCGCACTCCCGGGCCCTCACCGCGCCGAGGATCGTCCCGTGGGATAGGGTTGGAATATAGCCGTTAATTATCGCGGTAACGTGGAATGCGCCTCGGTTTCCCTTTCTCCGTTTCTCTCTCCTGTGCTCCTCCGCCGATCCTCCGCCGTGCTCTCGCTTCTGTCTCTTTTCTCTGGCTACCTGGCTCTCTCTCTCTCTCTCTCTCTCTCTCTCTCTCTCTCTCTCTCTCTCTCTCTCTTTCACTCTCTCGCTCTGTCTCCTCGCCGCTTGAACGGGAGGCGGGAGTAAGAGCTGCGAGAGAGAGAGAGAGAGAGGGTTCACTCCTATGCATCCGCCGGTCGGCAGTGGCATGGACCACCTCATTCATTCTATCTGCATTCCTTTAATGCTACCTGGGGCCCGTGGAATGTCCGCCAACCCCCCAGTCTGCGCAGAGCCGGACCTACGGTACCGCGCTCGTCCCTGTTCATCCTTCTCGCTGGCACAATTCGCTTCCACAAAGGCGTCCGTCGTTTCGCGGAAAATGGACGCCCGTCGATTCGACGGCGCGCAAACTTCCCACCCCTCATTCTTAATCAACGCTCTCCCCGTACAGGGGGCGCGTGCGAGCGTGCAGGAAGAGGGTGTTTCGAAAAGGATTTCGCGTGACACGCAGCTAATCAGGGATCGTTAGCAGACCGGCTGGTCATTGCTGGTCTAATATGTTAATATACGCGCCGAGGTTACCCGAGGCAGACTAGGCGTCGCCTGTCCCAGCCTCTCAGGTGCTTTTACTCTCCGGCTACCTTTCTTTTTTTTCCCCTCTTCGCTCCGAGGAGGATAAACAAGCGTACCGCTACGACGCAGAACCGTCCGATCGTGAATTATCACGGACGAGGTATTAGGCGAGGGCAAAGAAACCCGTTTACCTTGTCAATGTACGGGATTACTCTGCGGACCGCCGTGCTTGAAAACCATAACGTTGTAATGGGCCGAGCCCTGGTCGGCTACGTGTAAACGTTTCCAATAGCCCTCGATTTCGATCCGCGTATACGCCGATAAATACGAGTTGCAGTTTTATTAATATTCCTCTGTACTGTACATTTTTAAAATCTCTTCCACGAACGTTTACCAGTTGTTGATCGTTTCAATTTAGAAATTTAGATAAATTTCAGGCGGCTTACTCTAGGGTAAAACTATACAATACGCCCCACTTTTAAAGAAACATCTATAAAACCAATATTTTTTGATAATTCTTTAAATTTTTTGTGGAAACACATTAAGTGTTCATTACTCTTCACAACTACGCCGGAAGTGTGAAGAAAACATAACTGGAAATAACTGTAAATAATAATTTTCCTGAACCTTGCGTGGGGCGTTTTGTAACACAGTTGTCAGGTAAAACGCCACACCTGTGTGACAAAACGCTCCGACATAAATAAGTAATTACTTTTTATTATTTTTATCAAAACGTTATAGAATATATATTATAAAAGATATTATTAACAAAAATAGAAGAATCTTGAATAAAATTATTACAATATTTTTTATTTACATTTTCTCTTTTGACTTTTCTGCCGCAAGAATTACATAGGGGATTGTACATTTACTTTTAACCTTCTCCATCGCTTCATTAAGATCATTTTCGGACCATGATGCCCGTAATGTACTCCTTAAATATTTACGTGACATTTCTGTTAGCCACAAAAAGGAAAGAAATAGGGTGGAAGCACTAGTAGTCGACCACTTAAAGCTAAACTCGAATGAAAAGTTCTAAAAAAAAAAAATAAACAACCAATGTTATAAAATATATAAAATGTATTGAAGTAATTCAAATGTATTTAATGTATCATTAAAATTGTTGTGTTATTATAAAAGTTCGGGGAAAATAAATAATTAACGTTAAAAATAAAGTGTCCGAAAGCTTTAATAATCGACCGTTTAACTCTAAAAGTCGACTGGTCCGATAGCTAGTAGTCGACCACCTTTTTTTAATATGACATTCAAAATAGGTTATGTGCGCATTACAAACTAAAATTTATTTTTAAATATAATGTGCAACAACGGTAAATAATTAATAATGACAGGAATAATGCGTAATTAAAATAAGTTCTTTTAAAAACTTTATCAAAATTTTAATAAGATAAAGTGTAGTTAACACGTGGTCGACTTTTAGCGTTCATTGTGAATGCAGTTAGTTTCAGAAGTCGGCCGCTGTGGTCGACTATTGAAAATTGAAAGGGAATGATGGTCCAGTTACCAACCTCCCATAAATAAATAAATTATCCCATTTTTTTTAAATTTTTTAAGCGCATATAAAATTGTTGATGCTTTTTCAGTGAAATAGCATCATTTTCCAGGAAAAATTAAAAATTAGTTTACAAATCACTTTAAGAGCATTTAATTTTTTTGCCTATGAAGAGCGCTTTTTGTCGTATTTTAAAGTTAGAAATTGAAAATATAATATAAAATTGTCATTTAATAAATGATTTATTTCAGTACTTATTTCTTTAAACTAAACAATAAAAGTGGTCGACAACTAGAGGGTGGCCGACTACCAGTGCTTTCACCCTACGTTACTCGTGAACAATACGATTTTGAGGTGGGGCGTATTGTAAATTCTTTGCTGGGACATATTTTAAATTCTGGAGTACAAAACGTCCCGGCTTCAAATTAGCAACAACTTATTGAAAAAAAGGTTTGGGCAATAACGATTTAAAGAGGTTAGTTTCTCTACTTTCGAAATATGTGTGAATTTATTGCAAAAACAATGGTGACTTGGAAAATCGAATTTCGCACACACTCACCGCAATTTATCTGAAGGCAGAAAATATAAATTCTTGTATATTTTTCTAAAAGCCGTAATATTTGCTCGTATTATTATTGCGGCAGTTATGGGCGACTGAGGCAAATTTGGAATCTGATGATCGATGTCGATGCATCCTTTTATGTGCGCGTAAAAAATGGTGGGGCGAATTGTATAATTTTACCCTACTGTACTCCCGCTGTTAACTATCGCGCTCCCATTTACAGGAAGCATCCCAAGGAAATGGGACGAGTTAGAGAAGGCTGTCGGGTCTTGATTTCGTGAGGAACCGCGGGGAAACTGTACTTTGCCGCCTGGAGTGAGGAGCGGAGAAAAGAGGGAGCCGTGCAGGGTGGAGCCCGCGGAGGCGACGTTGTCGTGACAGAATTTCGGCGCAGTCCCGCCGTATTTCAGAGATAAAAGGAGCAAGGGCCCAGAGTGAGAGCGTAAAACCGCCTCTCATCATCGGCATCTCACGGTCGTTAGAAGCGTATCATAACATGGTGTATAACTAGGGGTAGATTCGACGAACGGAGCCCCGTGTTTCACCTTCGGGGCCCCCGAGGCAATACAACACAATAAGGCCCCGAAGCTCGGCGATCCTGGCCAAGATACCAACAGGGCCCAGGCCGCCTCTCCTTCGCATCTCTCTCCCGCGTCCGCCCTATCTCTCGCGCACTCGCTCTCCCCCCCCCCCCACCACCCCCCCCCGCCCGCCCCTACGCGTATCGTCTTCTTCTCTTTCCTCGGCTCCTCTTCATATTCTCCTCTCCCTTCTTCCTTTTTCCTTTATTTTTCCATGCAACGGAGTGGCTCTCCTTTTTCTCCCCCCGGCCGAAGGAAGGGAGGCAGAGAGCCTCTTACGGCTTCTACTCTTTGGTCGTGCCGCCGCCTCGTAGCCCTTTATCTTCACCTTCCAATCGGCCTCACCGTCCCTCTTTCTCTCTTCCTCTCACTCTCTCGCTTCCTTCGCTCCTCTCCTGCTCCTTTTTTCTCTCTCTCTCTCTCTCTCTCTCCTCTGCCCCTCCGGCCTCAAGCCCGCCCCCACGGCGAGAATACCTACTACGTTAACACTCCCGCGGGGCAAACGGAGCCGCTCGCGTTGAAATTTTTCTCCGGCATTCGACGGGCGCGGCCCCGTCGCGGATCGGCAACGACGACGATTACCGTCGCGCGCTCCTCCGCCCGGCCCGACGCCTCTGAAATCGCGATCGGGCGCATCCCTTTCGTAAACAGAGACTGTCGCGTCTTGTAGCCGCGCGGGACGAATCTCGGAGGGCAGCGGGCGTTCGATCGCGGGGCTCCTTCGCCCCCCCCCGCCGGAGCCAGAAAGGTCTCTCGCGGATCCCCAGGAATTCATTTCGGTCCGTGCGCAGTGAAAGCAGGAAAGTTCTTTCTCTGTTTGCCGACGGGCCCCCTCCCTCCCTGCCGCTCCTTCCTCCTTGGTCGCCGAGACGGCTGAAGGGAGAGAAAGAGAGGCGGCTCTCTTAATCGATACTGTTTTCTTCGAAGGAGATTGCGCGTTCGGCGAAGGTTAGACGCCGGCCGGCGTAGGAGCGCCGTGACGAGCGGTGCCTTCCCTTTTCGCAGCAGCTCGAATCAGTCTTTACCCTCCTCCTCCTCCTCCACCACCACCCCCCCCCCCCCCCAAGCCGTGGCTCTATGCTCTCCTCCACCGTCGCTCGCCGACTGCTCCTCCCTTGACGAAGGTCAAGACACACGAAATCTCCATTTGCCCGAGGTCGTAGCGCGGCACCTTCGAATTTCGGTTGCCGGACCTTCCGAGAATCGACGAGAGCGCGGCGGAGAGGAGCCCTCGATCGAAAACGAGCACCGGCCACCGCTCCCTCTCGGGTTTCTCACTTTTTTATGACCGACCTTCGCGTGTATCGCTAACGAGGTGGTCCTTTGACAACTACAAGTAGGTGGTCGCGCCCGCTAGAGCTGACAGCACGGAATCGTAATCGGGAGGCGACACCCGTTACGGGCGAGCCGTTTCAACGAGCCGTTTCAACGAGCCGTTACACGCTCGGCAATTCAGGAGACCCTCCTTGGTTCCTTGTACGCTGCCCTGAGAAACTGATCGGCTCAGCAAGCGAGATTTTATAAAGGAAACCGTGGCAACTCGGACGTCGATCCGCGAACAGTTGGAGGACGTTGCGCGGGGCTCGAGTTGGATGGGTGGTCTTCTACAAGGGGCCCTCGAGTTTCAGCTGCCATTTGCGAGAAATCCTCGTGTTTAGCTACTCCTTGTGGAAAGTGCCTGGCGTTTGCGAGAGGTCTCCTCGCGTTCCACCTATCCCGCACGAGAAGTCCCCGCGTCCTGCCTGCCGTGGACACACTCTCACGCGGATGAATAAATTGCTCGTGCCCGAGCTTTTCTCACGCAGGAAGGCATCCATCCGCGCGCGCGCGCGCGCGCGCGCGCGCTAAGGCCGAAAACCGGCCGCGGACGGAACGAGACGAATCGTCCGCATACATATGAGGAATCGACAATGAGTTTCCGAGAAACGCGGACTTTAACATAAATTTCCGAGGCTCGTCGTTCCATTTCGACGACTTTCTCTGTTCCCTTCTTATTCTCCTGCCCCTTGCCCATTCATTCGTCCACGCTCTCTCGACGTCTCTCCTCCTTTCCCTTCCCCCACGGCCGGCGCGCAACCGGCGGGGCACTCGCACACACGAGCCGGGGAGCGGCCGCGCTTGGAAAAATGTCCCACGACATCTCTTCCCTTTTCCCAGGACCCGGTGCATGGTTTATAGGCGCATTTTTTCCCGAGAGGACCTACCCCAAGGTTCCTGGAATCGATGGGACCCTCAAGGATCTCTCCTTTCGCCCTTCTCCTCTATCCAGCGCCGCGCTCGAACCGTTTCCTCCCTATCTCGCCCTCCAGACGCCAGACGCCCCACGAAATTGTTGCCGACGATGTAAATCTCTCGCGGTGTATCATTGGAAAAGCGACGAAAAAAGAAACGGAAGAAAAAAAAACAAGAAAGAGATACGCTCCGGCGGTGTTCCTATTTTTTTTCTGGAAAACGCAGCGATCGTGTTCCAGGCGCTTCCAGGAACTCGAAAGCCATAGATCCACGGTTTTTTCTTCATCCCCGCTTGCTGTCGGCTATCTCGCGCCGCGGCGAGGTCTTTATCGCCGCGTCGATTCCACGGGCGATACATAAGGGAGAGTGCAGTACCGACCAAAGCTAGTTCTCGCTTCTCTGACCAGATATTAACACTTTATTTGAATTAATCAATGAAAATAAAGTGCTAATATCACGGAAACTAGGACGGTAATATAGTGCAGTAAATGCTTGTCATTGTAAATCCCGTCGATTATGTTTTTTTTGTAACTATGGGATTATTATGTCCCGTTTATATTATAATAATTATTATTATTATTATCAACGGGAAAACCCTTTAGGATACAAACATATGAACAGATATGCGCATTAATTACAATAAAATAAAATGAAATAAAATAAAATACAATAAAATAAAATAGAATAAAATAAAATAAAATACAAAACAAAACCATATCATATCACAGTCTGTTTTCTCAAATGTATTGAGAAAACAAACAAAACCATATCAAACAGAAAATAGACACACAATCAGCAAGCGACGACATGATAATAATAATAATAATAATAATAATAAAAAAATCAGAATTCTTTATAACCTATTTCGGGGTAATATTGTTTACTCCATTGCTCTCGATGTTCTGAGGCATTAAACGTTAATATTCAGTGGGTTAAAAGTTATTTTTTAAAGCTGATCTTTCGTTTCTCGTGTAAGTAAATGATTTTCTTCTATTATGTATACTATCTCTAGTCTATTAAGTTTAATTGAACGTCCTAGTTTTGCAATATTCTTTTGTACATAATATACCATGACCTAAAACGTTTCCCCGTGTTTGTCGTTCAGTACCGACCAACAGATTCTAAAAACTAGTGGAGACCAAATTTTTCTTATCTGTAAGTTCAATCTGTTAGCAACTCAGATTAATTTATAAGATGTTCATTTAGCCTTCTTTCTACCTTCTCCCGCAGAAAAATAAAGTAAATAAGGATAGGTATGATAACCTAACAAACAGGAAGCTAGGATTTAATGAAGAAGTTATCCAGTGTCTTATTTGCAAGCAGAGTTGGGCATTAACTAAATAAAAAAATATGTAAATAATGATCAAGTAAAAGTTATTTTAACTTTAGATTATTCGACGAATAAAGTTAATTTTTTTATTCGATGAGAATTTATTCGACGAACAAAGTTAATTTTTTTCAGTCGTTATTCGAAATTTTATTTAAATATACATTTTGCCCCTCTCTGATTGCAAGTAGGGCGTGCGGGTAGGGTAAAGGCACCAGTAGTTGACCATGTATCAGTAGTTGACTACTGTTCAGAAAAACATGAAAAATATGGGTTTTAGAAGTAACGATCTTTTGAACAAGTGCAGTTGGAGAACTGCACTTTGTTCAAAAGATCGTCACTTCTGAAAACCTTATTTTTCATGTTTTTCTGAAACGTAGTCAACTACTGATACATGGTCAACTACTGGTGCCGTTACCCTACCCGAAATTACGGGACCCGATTTGCGATTCAGGAGCCGATTTTTTTGCTTAAGAATTCTTACATCTGATCACACTGAAAAATCACAACTTAAAAGTATTCGGGTCGCGGGTACCCGATAACTTTTAAGTTGTCATTTTTCAGTGTGATCAGATGTGAAAATTTTTAAGCAAGAAAATCGACTCCCGAATCGCAAATCGGGTCCCGTAATTTCGGGTACCCGCACACCCCTATTTGCAAGGAATCATTTAATAAAGATTGGGTGCAGTGTACCGAATGTGACGGATCAGGAGAAAATTAATTATCTTATTTGCGAGTTTGTACAAATAAATTTTGAAAAAAAATCTTGTATCGTACCAATTAAATGTCTTTTTATTAACATTGTTAATCATTTAAACCTAAAATTCTACTAATTTAATATTTCGTCGGTACCGGACGACAATTTTTCGTTTCCTAGAAATTACAACTTTTTTACTTTTGCGAATTATCAATTCTTATTATTAAATTCACACAAAAATAATTTTCCACCTCTTACTAACTCCCATCTATACTACAAACACTTCTTTGAATTTCTGATTTTTATCGACTCTACCCGAAGATATAACAAAAAAAACTTAGAGCGGTCGGTACTGCACGACTCTCCCCTATATCATGATTTTTTTTTTAACCTGTGGACGTGGGGATCGTCGATCCCTTTGACACCACGTGTCGGCGCGAGACGGTGGAGGATCCAGCTTCCAAGGGTGAAAGCTTCGGCCGCCGATTTCCCACGCACCGCTCTCCTCGGCGTCGCTGTGCGCGCGAGGGTAAGAGGCTAGTCATAATATTTAAGATAATCCTAGGCAGGAAGGTAAGACCTCCCCCTGGTCTCTCGGCGGCACTTCTCCCTCGTCCCTTTCGCGCGTTCCACGGTAGACGGGGAATTTACTGGCCGGGAATTAATGGCGTCGCGTAGCCGCGGTCCGAGAAAAATATCGTCCGAGGATCCGCGCCTCATCGCGCCGGCTAAATTGTCCGGGATGCAAATTGCCGTGTAAATTTGAAGCACGGCTACTAACTCACCGGACGGACGCGTTTTCCTCCCCCCCCGCAACCCACCCCCTCGGACGTCTCGTTAAGTTTCCTCGGCGGGTAAGAGGAGAAGGGAGGGGAAGAGGATCTCGCAGCGGCGAGCGCCTCGGTTTTTCTTTTTCGGCCGTTCGAACGCTTCGAGTCCCGGCTCCGGCGCCTGCATTTACATTTTCGAAAGGAGCATCCGCCTTTCCGAGAACCGGCACAGGTCACGGGCGGCGGCGCTCCTATTCGGCTACGTCGATGTATCTAGTTTCCGAAAAAAATCCTGCGGCGCTGCTCTCGTCACATGCCCGATCCCTTCTCCCTTGGGCATACCCACGGCTGCATTTCGTCAAACAACATTACGACCCCGGCTTCGTGGAAACGGGGGAGGACGTTTTTCCAATTAAACCAGCCAACGGAACGCACGGGCTTTCGGAAAGTGGGGAAAAAGCGGTCCGAGCATCGTGGTCTAATAATAAACAGCGTGTAGATGTTCGCCCGCAGACGCCGTCGGCGAACTGGATTATCATATCAGCTCATTGTCATTCAGCTCATTGTAAAATTCGCAGACTGTGTCATCTCGGATGAAATTAAAATGTGTTCGACAATTGGACGAGTGGCTATTTAATTTAGAAATTCCAGCCTCGAGATGAAAAGTGCCTCGGAGGCGGCTGCCGAATGGAATTTATCTAGCAGAGGACTTAGTCATGGAAGAGGGTTCCGCGCGCTGTTGGCCGATCGAGGGCTTCGTTCGTTGACCAGGATCGCAGATTCGATCTACCGTAAGGGACGCGCGCGAAAGGACGAAGGCCGCGGGGCCAAGGAGGGAACGAGAGAGCGGAGAGAAGCCGAACCTTCCGAGCTATCCTCGGAGAGGAATTCCAAGCCCAGTTTGGGCCCGCAAAGGCCAAGAAACCGCGCTCGCTCGCGCCCCCACGTTTCGGAGCGGCGCTGCCCTCCCTCCTTGTCTCTCCCCTTTGCGCTTCTTCTTGTCGCGCCTCCGCGCCTAAGGCTTGCCTCTGTCGGCCGGGCCGCGATTGGTCCGCGGGCCCAGTCATTCACAGAAAACACAGAATGCAGACGGTCACGTGACTCGGTGGTCCAGGCGGCCCCGGGGGTGCGCGCTCGCTATGGCGCCAGGCGGTTCACCGCCTCTACCCTCCTCACTTCGCTCCGCGAGCCATCTTCCTCCGAGGGATGCAAGCAGGCTCCGGCCCGGAGTCCTCGAGAGGGTTCCCCAGCGATGTCGACGAACCCTCGACGAAATAAAAACAACCGAGAGGGGGGGGGGGGGGAGCGAGGAGCATGGTTCTCGAAATTCTGGAGAAATGTTGGACAACGCGCGGGAAGGAATTCTTAAACAAATTCCTTACTAAAAGTACTTACACAGCTGTGGGTCAATTCAAGGGTCCGTAGGAGTATCGCGAAGCTCAAAAATGGGTTTAATGGGATCTGTTAGGAATATTAGGCTGCGCGGGAAAACAGCGAAACGCGAGCGAGTGGAGGAATTTGTTTTCTTTGGAAAAATCCAGAATGCAATTCCAACAGGTTTCGAGAAGGGGAAAAAATAAAGGAGGCGACGCACAGTGTTACGCGTATATCTATGGGCGTTCGGGACAAAATTGATAACTTCTGAACTAATCAGTTTTCGTCGTAAGTACCCTAATACTTTTTTAAAGAGAATATAAAAATGCACCGATTGGTGTTTAAAAAAGTATAGAGTTCCATTTAAAAAATTAAGGCGATCTTGATTTTTCAGTGAATAAAAAGTTTTTTTATTAATATTTAATTTTGCAATTTGTTGGCAACTGAATACTGACTAACTTTTGCTCGAGACATTTTTTTATCAAATTAATTTCATCACGTGTATCGCGTTTGACTGCCATTTTAAAATCGGAGACAGCATCCAGGATGGAAAAGTCATGGTAGATATAGTATAAACAATTGGAAAAAGCATATCAGATGTGTAGATTATCAAGTGTCTTATGCCATTGCCGGACGCACGAGGGGAGCCCCAGCGACTACGCTAAGGACGGAGTGGTGAACACCTTAATAACGATTTTGGCTATTTTTTCTGTTTCGTGCAAATTCGAGCGGTTGAAATTGACGTTAATATAAAGTTTAATGATCCCTAAATTAATGTACAAAAAATCACGGAGGTATTTTTTGGTATTTTTTTTAAAAGTCCCATCGAAGTTGATAAACAATTAACATAAATAATTAGGTATTACAAACTGTTAGTATTGTAAAAAACTGATTCGGCAGTTTTGAAGGTACGACACTATCAAACGCAAGTAATAAAAACCAAATAAAAAGCATAAACATTCTGGCAACGGCACGTGCTTGAAAAAATGCATCATCACTTTTGACAACAAATTAGTAAATTCAGCAGAAGTTATGGGTGACACTGAAACCTGCGTTCCTTTATTAACATTTTAAGATACCTACAAGAATTTGAGGATCAAACACTTCGGATTCTTGACTTATGTCCACTACGCGTAGCACTGTGCGGCGGCGGCGGGGGGGGGGAGAGGGGCAGAGAGAAACAAGCACGAGGATCGTTCGTAGCCATCGCGTAGCGGAGAACCGACCGGGGTGGTTCTCACCCCCTTGTGCGTTTCGGGCACTGTGTCGGTGGCCCGATTCTCGGAAGGACCTCATTTGTTGCTCACTGCTATATATCTCATTCGGGAGCCTCTCGCCGTATATCCCTCTCTCTCCCTTTCTCTTTCCTCGCCGGCCGTTGTTGCTGCGCCCGCAGAGCCACGGGATGCTGGGAATAAGTGCATGCTTTTACGAAAACGGACCCCGTTTGCCAGCGGAACGTGTATGCGTGCCGAGTCGTTCCACGCCGATCGCCTCGTACCAACAGCAGGGCCACGGTCAACGACGGCCGCGCGCGGGCGTCCTCCTCTTTTCCCTTTTCTTTTCTTTTTTTTTTTTCTTCCTCTCCCCTCCGAAAAATCTGAGCGTGAGAACGGAGATAAAAGTGTCGAAGGAGCCGCGATAAAGGGGCGAGTGGCTTCGCCGGTTGCTCGTACAAAAGGTGCACGCGCTGATTACGCGCGGCGTTTCTCGGAACCGGGGAGAGGACGGGCGCGTGTTTTCTGCCCTCGTCGACTGTTCCTCGGTTGGGAAATTTCTGATAACGGCTTTATCTCCCCGTTCCTTAACCCCTTCGGTGCCGTGAACCCCCGGCGCGAGTGTTTTCGGCCCGTAATCTCGACAAATACGGCAACGCAGAGATTCGTTCGTTCCGGGCGCCGTCTCATATTTTCTTTCCTTGCTCTCGCCGCGAGGAATCAGCTCGGGGGACCCTACTTCCTGCCCGTGACACCCGAGATCCTCCCGTTCGGGAACCGTCGGCACAGTGGTTCGGAGTATACTGCATGCTAGCTGGACAAAATTATTTGTTCGCCGGTTTGGGTTTATATGGGTTTCAAATTGTTAGATTTGAAAACAAACCTGATTCGTATTACAGTTCGTTATTTCATTAAAAATATCAATAAAATAAAAGTATGACTAATTCAGTAAAGAAAAAAGAACAAAACAACAGTATTGTACTTTAACTGTAATTATCAGTTATAACATTATGTCTATTTCTGTATTTTCTGAGTTTTGAAGTTTAATGCCTGGTTTTTGAAATCAGTTTTCTCTGCATCGCTATTATAATAGTGTTTTACTATATGTTCCACGTCGTTCCACGCGACAAGGGTTGAATGTACGGAAAGTAGAGACTTTCCAGTTTTTTTTTAATCAAATGATCGATCTGCAAACATTTGCAAAACTACGTTTTGTGAATTGTTTTCGAGTGCGACACTCGATTGCCACCACTCAGTGGTTTGAGTAGGGGAGAGTCATACAGTACCGGCCGTTTTCAGTTTTTGTACTGTAACTTGGGCTACTGTTGGTAAAAATCAAGTTTCAAAGAAGTAATTTGTACTGCAAATAGTGCTTAATAAGAGGAGACGAATCGTTTTTCACAAATTTTATCGTAAAGATTAATAATTCGCAGGAATAAAAAAGTTGTAATTCGCAGCCAACGCAAAATTGTCATCCAGTACCGGCCACTCTAAGTTTTTTGTACTATAACTTGGGCTGTTGTTGGTAAAAATCAAATTTCAAAAAAGTAATTTGCAGTACAAATTGTGCTTAATAAAAGAGGATAAATTGTTTTTATTGAATTTTATCATAAAGATTAATAATTCGCTGAATTAAAAAAGTTGTAATTCGCGACGAACAAAAATAATTTTTGTCGTCCGAAACACTACGTAAACGATAAATGCTTAGAACTCTGGTAATACTGAAAGAAAAAGAATGTCGCCGGAATATGTTGCTACGAACTCTAGTATTTATTTATTTCTCCATCGATAGTACAGTTAACTAACATTAAAAGCGAGATCTAGCTTTGGCCGGTACTGTATGCTGCCCGGTACTGTATGGCTCTCCCCTATACTACATGCTAGCTGGACAAACTTTTTTTTTCGCGGTATTGGGTTTATATGGGGTTCGAATTGTTAGAAAACAAACCTGATTCATATCACAGTTTACTATGTCACAAAAAATAATTCACTCGAAAACAATTCACAAAACATAGTTTTGCAAATTTTTGCAGATCGATCATTTGATTAAAAAACAACTAGAAAGTCTCTACTTTCCGTACATTCAACCCTTGTCGCGTGGAACATATAGTAAAACACAATTTTAATAGCGATGCAGAGAAAACAGATTTCAAAAACCAGGATTTAAAATTAAAAACTCAGAAATGACAGGAATAGACATAATGTTATAACTGATAATTATAGTTAAAGTACAATACTGTCGTTTGGTTCTTTTCCCTTTATTGAATTAGTCACATTTTTATTTTATTGATATTTTTAGTGAAATAACAAACTGTAATACGACCCAGGTTTATTTTCTAACATTTTGAAACCCACATAAACCCAAACCCGCGAAAGAATAATTTTGTCCAGCTAGCATGTAGTATACTCGAACAACCACTGTGCGCCGCACCGAATAAACACAGACACCACGGGCTGGCGCATGCAAACGGAGGCTCGGCGCTGCCTCGGCGTGCTCGAGGATCTCGGGATTCCAAGCGACTCGAGCGGCGCGCGACCGATTCCGCTACGATTTCCCCGGATACCGGGGCCGAGCGAGCTTCCCCCGTTCTCGCCCCTGGCCGCAGGCAGCCCGGAAACGTTCCCAATCGGCGCGCCGCCCCGCGGAAAATGCGCTACGCCGCGCGTGGAATCGAAAAAGGGAACCATTAGAACGTAGAAAAGAAAACAGGTGGCGGCAGGGACGAAAATGGCTCGCGATCGAGTCGTCGCTCCCGATCGAGAGGTGGGGGAGGGGGGAGGGGGGCAGAGGCTGGCTGTCTTTCTCGCGAGGAGTCCTTGGTCCCTCCATAGAGGGCCGCAGGATACGAGGAAGAAGGGGCCGAAGAAGAACGCGGAGCCGGTGCTGCCGGCGCAGAATTCAAAGAACTGGGAGCGAGGTAAACAAAATATTCCTGCTGGTCGGTGTGTACACACAGGTCCGTGGGCAGCCACACTCCTGCATGTGTGTCTCCCGGGGCGCGAGAGGAGCGTGATGGGGAGGGGGAGGTGGGGCGAGGAAGCGTAAGAAGAAGACGAAGAAGAATGAAGGTGTAGAGAGAAGCTGAGGGGCCCCGGCAAGGGCGAGAAGAGAGCGAACCTACGAAGGCATTCGGTGGCGCCGCGCGAGCGAGCGAACGTACGAGCGAGTGCGACGGGCGAGAAGCTAGCGAAGCGAGGGGGGGGGGGAGGCGGGGGGCGCGAGAGGGGCCTGCGCCAGAAGGTGGGAGACTCTCGGGGCCTGGGAGAGGTAAAGGGCCCGAGAAGATGGGCCCTGGCTGGCGGCGCGATAGTGACGACCGTGGTGGTGGTGATGGCGATGGTGGTGCTAGTGATGCTGCCCGCCGGTGGTGGTAGTAGTAGTGACGGCACACAAGGGTAGACCGGAGGTGGGGGGGGGGGGGAGGGGGAAAGGCGGGAGGGCAGAGGCAGAGGTGAGAGGGAAAGGGCGGGGGTCGTGGAATGCGGCCGTGGTCCCGGTATATACGCGCCAGTCGGCTATGCCAGGGTATTTGTGTATTTATGTGGAACACCGGAGAACCTGGACGATGGGAAAGAAAGGGACGGCCGAGGAGGTTCTCGGCGGAGTGCAACGGAGACGGAGGAGAGCCAATGGCCAGCCAAGGTGTGCTGCCCTTTTGGTACGAGGGAGTGAGTGGATAGGGTACTCGGAGCACCCGGCTATGCAGCAAGAACACCAGGAACCAAACGACAACCACCGTCCCACCACCTACCGCCACATCTCTCTTCATCTCTCTCTCTCCTTCTATCCTCTTTTTCTCGTTCCGAGGTTCCTCGAAATTCCAACGCGGGGTTCCACGTCCCGCGTGGAACGTAGGTACGTAAAGGCGTTCCCTTCGGGGAACACACCGAGCGATCACCATATCGCGCGTATATTCCGATCGATCACCTTGCCCGCGTCCGCGCGCGATTTTTCCTATGAAATGTCATGCCCCTGGAACTCGTCCCGGATAACTCGACGGGGGAGTCACTCGAAGGAAGTCGAGGAACCCCCGTAGCCGCGACACAAGGTGGGGCCCGGTACGCCGGCAGCTCGTCATTTCCGTAGAAATATTCCGAAACAGACGTATGCCCGTGGAATCCTCCCGCCCTCTTCCCTGATCTTTCTCTCGTTACCAGGAACGACGGACGCGACACGAGTGGCCGGCACGTGAGAGAATGTCGTCAATGCGATGGCAGAGCGGTCGGTCTCAGGAGGGAGGCGAGGAGGCCAAGGGCCGAGCAGCAGAAGAGGGCGGAGGGGCGGGATGGGAGGAGGGGGGTAGGTGGAGGAAGGAACGAGCAGAGAGGGAAATGCCTGGCATGGAATCATCGTGGGCACACTGTACGCGCCCGAGTACGAATCTCGAATACCGACCGCGAGGCAATCGCGGAGACTGCGGTCCCGGTATTCGAACCACGTGGCTGTCCACTAACTACGACCTGACTCGCACGCTCGCGACCGCGTTGACAGGACGGAAGGGTCAACGACGTATCTGGAAGAAGTGGCGCTCGAGCGGCGCATAATTCGCCGTGAGAATGCGGGGCCGCTCGTTCGCTTCAACTCTGAACCCCCCCCCCCTCCACCCCACCCCCCGCCCCGCCCCTGGGCTACGAGCAGCGCACGTCGGAGGACTTCTTCTTTCTGCAGGAATCCACTCGTCGCCCAAGGATTTCGCGGAACGAACGCATTCCCGTGGAATTAACCGACGTTGCGCCAGGAGAGAAATATGACGTCACGGGATAGAATATGCGGGCGACGAGAAAGTATCAGCGGCCGAGTGCTCGTTAGCTGCGCGGCCGGGGTGGATGCGAACTTATACGCGAGCCTGCCTAACGGTATCGATAATTTATCAATCGACACGTCTCCGAGCGATCGCGCGCCGGCAATCTCTTTCGGTTCAACGATTCCCGGAGACATCTCCAACTGAAATCACCAATGGCAATCGTAATAGAATTTATCGGGCATAAACAATTTAAAAACAGATCCCGGGAGAGAAGCGGCGAGATCGTCCCCTCGGTCTCGTATCGTTGCCGGGAGATTCCGAAATCGTAGGTGGCGCGAGTTCGCTCGTGCTCCGGAGGCGGGGGGGGGGGGGGGGGGGGGGGGGGGAGAAAAAGAAACGGAAGAGCCGTTGGTTTTCTCCTTTTTTTTTTCTTTCCCCCACGGCGATACGCACGCGTACACGCACCCGCGACGCAACGTACACCCACTCGAGCGTAGATCCGCAACGGAGTACGCCCTCTCTTCGTCTCTCGACGGTACGGGCGGCCGGAGATCGCGCTGTGGAGGCTCGCAGCATCTCAGGCGGTCCAGCGGCGGCGCTGCCTCTCCCCCCCCCCCCCACCCGCTCACTCCCTCACGGATGGCTGGTGTTTTCGGGCGGAGGGATAGCGTGTACGTGCGAGCGCGATCGCGAGTGTCTCCGTGTGCGCTGTGCCGGGGTATTAGGTGTACGAGACCGCTCGCGCGGTTGTACGCCCGACAGAGGGCAACAGAAGGATGGGAGAAGAGGGGAGAGGAGGGAGGCGTCGCGCCGTGGGAACCGAGGAAAACGTTTCCCGCATACCACCCCACCCCTCGGGCTCAACCGCCCCCTCCAACGCCGGGGCACACTGACGCACCGTTTACGTACGAACGTGGGTGCTCGCGCGCGCGCGCGCGCGCGCCAACGCACACGCGCGCCACAGGGGCCACACGAAGGAGGTACGCGAGAAGAACGTGGGACCACGTGACCGGCCTGTAACTCCACAGCGCTCTCTCTCTCTCTCTCTCTCTCTCTCTCTCTCTCTCTCTCTCTCTCTCTCTCTCTCTCTCTCTCTCTCTCTCTCTCTCTCTCTCATCCTCTCTTTCTCCCCCCTCTTACTCGTTCTCGCTCAATCCACATTGCCTTCTACTACTCTATCTTTCTCTCGACCTCTTTCTCGTTCTCACTACCCTCTCTCCTCCTTCTTTCTCTCTCTCTCTCCGTTTCGCGCGCGTGAGAGTTCTCCCCCCCCCACCCCTCGCTAACCCAACGATCCTTATTCGAACGACGCAGTTGCTCCCGCGGTAGGTACGCGCAACTGCGTCGTAGGCTTCTCCGAGAAGGAGATCCGCGTATCGCCGTCGCTTCCTTGACCGGCGACATCATCATCGAGCCGCAACGGGGCCCGAGCCGAGACGCCGATCTACATACGCGACTCTGCCAAAGAATGTCGAGGATCGGCCGTGAGGCGTTGCGAAACGGCGAAGGGAAAGGGAGAGAAAAGAATGCGTTACGTTCTGCGTCACGACCGCCGGTGCACGCATACCGCGCGGCGGGACCGTGGCTTCGGCGAGTTTCGTTTTGAAAATTAACCCTCGGAAGACGAATGGTGGATATGGTCGCGTGAGACGAATGCAGGGTCAGTTTCACCTGGAGCAACATTTCTATGGTACACGGGTTGCACGAGAAAAATTAATATAAAATGAATTAAATAATTCAAATTTCTAATATTAACTAAAATTTATTTTAGTTAATTTTAATAAAGAAATACATAAAAACAATGATTTATGTACATTTGATACATAAAATATGTGTATCTCCTGTATGATTTTTACAAATAACTAGCTGTACCCGGCCACGCGTTCCTGTGGCTCAGTCTGGTTAAATCGAAAAAACAGAAAAGTGAAAGCGCAAGTTTCTAATATGTTCAATTTCACAATATGTTTTTACCTGTCACAGGTGTGACAACTATATAATAGTAGGTATATAAAAACACGCGCGTATTCGAATGCAACGTTGTGTCAAAATTTCAAAGCAATCGGTGAAGAACTTTCGGAGATTTAAGATTTTGAACAAACGAACATTTACATTTTTATTTATATAGATAGAAGATAGATGTTACTGCAATTTAGGCATCTTATACTATACTAACTTTACTACGCGGCTTCGCCCGAAATTTGAATTCCTATTTTATAAAAAAAAAATTTTTTTTATTTTTTGTGAAAATAGTCACATTCGTCTGGTTTAGTCAAGCATAAGGAGCTGAGAGACATTCCGTGTTCCCAGAGTCTATCGTTAGAATGTTTTCAGACGACAGACAAACACACAAACATATAAAAGCTTTCTGCTTTATATATTAAGATTTTGCCATTGCCAACACAAATATAACATCGTGATAGACTTTGTCAGAGTTGGATCGAAATGACCCTGCATTCGTTATACGAGGGTTAAACCATCGGCAAGGGGACTTACCGGAAACAGCGTGGCGTGCGGCGTGGTAAAGCGATTTCAGAGAGGACTTACCTGAAATCAGAGGAAATTGTTATTAGTAGATGCGAGGGTATTGCACCGTCATTTGGGTCGGTTAATTAATTTCCATTTACAGAAAATTGTTGGCGTTGGGAACGATAGCGTGATCGATAGCATCTCCACGCCAGACAAATACAGTATCAGGTGGTCCCGCGGAATGCTCTGTCGCTTTTCTTTTTATCGTTTCTTTCGTCACACTATATCACGTATAATTATCCCTGGTCACCAAACGCCATTTATCTACAGATTCGTCATTCGTTTAGCTTTAAGATGAGCTGCATCGTTGGAGTCAGCTGAATCTTAGAGGGTATTAAACACGGTGTGCACGCAAGTAAAAATCCGCTCTGCTTTGCGAGTTTAATCCCGGTTGAAAGGCAACAGAAGCAGTTCAAAAGAAAAACATCGAGCATTTTGGGTAGATGCTGTTAAGGTAGTTCCTAACAAACTATGTTAATCGAATTAGAGTTGGGTAATAAACGACAAATATGAAGTAGTATGATACTATGGAAATAATAATAATAATTTTTAACATCATGTATATATATTTTAAACACTTCAATGTTAATATAAATAATTGTAATACGAAAATAGAATATTAAATTGATCTGACAACGTCGCATTCATTCGGAGCGTCTTTTATAACCAAAATGTCAGAAAAAAATGTTGATATGAATCTGAATCTTCGTTTGCTATTTAAATGTCTAAACATATCCATTCTACAAAATTTGCACGTAAACGTATTTTTTATGGGCATGTACGAAGAAACCACGTGGTCAGTTTCGCTGAAATAAATAAATTCATTTCGTGATATTTCGATGTACTTTAGTGACAATTTTGGTACACTTCTTGAATATAGTTTTCCTGTTTCAGCAGAAAAACTGAAACTATAATCCTCTTTTTTCGACTCTGCCAAATGCCACTGTGTTAAAATACGTCAACTTTAATTAACAATTTACAAGGGTTTCTTGTATTCCAAATTAGTTTTGAACGAAATTTGAAAGAATTCTTGAATTTAGTAGATTATTCAGGAACTACATCAACGATTGTAAAGCACAATTTTGATTTAGGAAGCTCCGATCTGAAGATAAGACTCTTGAAGATGCGGGAATACCAACGGTTGTGAACAACGATAATCCGCGTGCAAATGTTGACCAAATCCACATGCAAACATCTACAAAATTAGCAAAGATCCTAGGAATATCGGAGACAATACATATACAATACATTAGCTTACTACACACTTTGAAGAAACGCAAGAGCTTCCCGCGGGACCTAATACCATTTTTCATCGAACCGTTTCACTTAGCTTGTCAACAGAGAAATACGATTTAGCTCGTCGTTTCTCAAAGTCCCCGCATTGCTGTCAGCAAAACACGCTAATGCGCTTTTAAATATCTTTAAATACACAGGGGGCATTTCTAGTCGAGTTAACAGGTTAACATGCTGCGCTCGGTTTGTCTCACGCAACGATTCGCCTTGCTAGGTCCATTTATTTAATAGCAATATTCCATGCGCGAAGTATCTTAACATGTGCGATAATTTCACAACTAAAAACTCTATAAGCAGTATTGGGGTAAAGCGCCAAAATTTCGTCCCCCATTTGTATTTCACACTGTAGAGGGTGTATAAAATGTTAAAATGAGCTGGCACTTGGCATGAATTTTCTTTGAACGTTTCTCTATGAATCCACGAATCGGAAAATTTAATTATGTCATGTCAATACGAGATAATAAACAAAATGTGAAAACGTGCAAAATGTGAGATCTTAAAAGTGTTCCTAATTTCGTGCCCCAAGAAAATGTTTGTAAAACGGAAAATAAATTGTAAAATTAATTTTTTTTATCGATTCAAGTGATCTTACAGTTTATGTGTGCAAGAAATCACGGCAAATAAACATGTTCTTTTCGCACGGACTTTTTATTCCACTGTTTTCGTTTCGGCATCTACAAAATATTAAACATTTTTACTAAAATTTCTTGAAAACTGATAAAAGATCATTCACTTCTGTAAACTGTTCGTGTTTCAGCCCTTTTTATTTCAAATAACAATTATTTAGAAAATCGATCTCAATTTCCTTTAGAGTTCCGGGGACGAAATTGGGACACTTCCGGGGGACGAAATTTGGAATTCGCGCAGTTTCAATATGGTGATCGCTCTAACAGACCACGCGAGTGATGGCTATTAAAGTTATTGCGTATGAGAAACTACAAGATCTGCCCGATAAAGTGCTACAACTTCGAATTTGAAATATTATTCACTTCTACGAGTAACGTGCTATCATAATGAAGTCTGTAAAAACTTCGCTGTGCTCGAAAATCTTCTTCTTCTTATCAAATGCCCAAACACCTAACCTGCTACTTGAAAATCTGTCAGAATACTGACGTATACTAATGCATCTTTTACCACCAGACGACACTGAAAATGCAACCATAGGAATCGAGAAATGCAGGGGGACGAAATTTGGGCCCTTGTATTAACTTACGGCATTAATTCCGTTTATTCAACAGTTGTTCTCACGGCCGTTCATTCACTGGCAAACGTGGGCATTTCTTACTTTATCAATGAATGAACAACTTACGCGGAATTTTTTTCTCTTGCCACTTTCGCCGCCAGTGTGGAGGTCAGGTTAACCCACGCCAGAAACAAAATTTCAACTATGCATAATTATGATCTTATAAGACTACTTAGTAAAATATCAAATCAATAATATTATTGCAATTGGAGAATGAAAAATTATTTACACAAAAAATCGTCTAAATACATTGGAAACCTAACCTCTGTTATTATCCAGTTCATTCACTGGGGTACACCTTGTTCATTCATTAGAAATTTATGTTCATTCACATTCCTGGACGTCTGACTTTAGTAATAAAACACCTCGCTTACAGCAATAACATTCAAGGGATTAAATAACGACTTTTGAATGTTAATTTTAACAAACGTGCAGCTTAACTTTTCATTCACTGGACAGGTCACCCTGGTACATATGACAGTACAATGTAACCTAATTTCGTTAATGAAATATATGGCTGTGCTCAGTAACTTGGGCGAAGGTAATCGATGCGATTAATGAAATCTAACTATACGAAGGGTGACCTATCAGTAGGGAATACAATCCCGGCCATTATTTACTATCCCGGGATTGGGAGATTTTTTAAATCCTATCTCGGAATTCCGGCACTAATCCCGGGAGTGGGTAATAGAAAATTTCAGTAATTAAACTGATTTATTATGTGCTAAAACTCTAAACCTTTATTTAATGTAAACAAACTTATTTTCTATCATTAGTCTGAAACATAAATTAAAATCATTTTTCACAATAAAAACAGTAATGAAGAATAATAACGTCTCAATAAGTAGATAATATCAATAAACTATTATGAAGATTTTTGAAAATGCGAACGAAGAAACAACAGAGCATCTAAAGTACGTACATATCTACAATGTTTCGACTTTACGTGTTCAGAAAAGTTGCGATTTGCAAGTAGCGTGATTTCGAAATAGCGAAAAGTGAGAATATCATTGTAAATATAAATATGCTTCAGTTAGTTATATGCGACTTAATATTATTATTTAAATAACTCATTATTATAATTATTATCCTTATTATTATGAAATGATTGTGTTTCTTTATTCCGTTTATTTATATATTTTTCGGGTGTTCATGAAGTGATTCACATTTTTAAAAAAATCCCAACATTCTCGGGATTAGTTATATCAAATCCCGGGATTTTTGGAATCCAAAAAACAGCCGATACCGTATCCCGGGATTGAATTCCCTAGCCATTAGTGTCGTTGAAACGTCAGGCAGAACACGAATGGCGGAAGGTGTCCCCAAATAATTTCATATACCGTCTAATTAATGCTCCACGAATAAAGCGCAATACAACACCTTCGCATTATCAATTAAATCTGCCGTGTCTTTTGGACCCACGGTCCCCCAATAATTTCGAGCGATACAGGAACAGAAACTGCGTGCTTTCACGAGCGTCTGGAGGAAGGGCGCGCAGGTAGAAGCTACTCGGCAGGCACGGAGCGACGCGCTGACGGGGATGGCCGTGCGGCACATGCACCAGGTAGGTGTGCGCGGCGAACGTGGAAATTTGAGACCGGCACACGAGCAAATGAAACGCGCAGCCCGCCACCGGAAAGTCATAGAGAGAACTCTCTCCCTCGCGGCGTGAAACTCGATTATTCCGTGCGAGGCGAAGGCGGGATTCGCGCTTCTGTACCGGTTTCCGAGTCGGACGCTTCGCACGTCGCGCCGCCAGCGCGGTTCGGCGTGTTAATTAATCTCGTTAAGGCTCGAACTGACAACCGCGTCCAACGGACGGGCACGTTCGAGAGTCACTGCCAGCCGATCGACTTTTACGCCGGCACGTCCGCGCGAGACGCTCGGCGCCGCGCACCACATTTCCCATCATTTTTAACCCCGTTCGCCGTGCTTTCGTCCGACTTCTCGCGCCACTAACAACTTGCCCGTTGCCCTGCCGAAGCTCGCGTGCCGCACCTGCATCGATCCTCGATCCAGTAATTCCAAGTGCAACGAACGGGCGAAACGATCGAACGGATCTCGCGCGGCGCGTGCGAATTGTTTGCGCGCGAAAACGACGGCGAGTCACGGGTCCGAGATGGAATTCATTCGTCTCGCGTGGAGCTCCACCGAGCGTAGGGGAGGACCGGGGCAAAGTGAACCTCGGGGTAAAATGAGCTTTCTTGATTTATTCTTTAACAATAGAATATATTTACAAATTTTGGTGACGTAATAAATGTGTGTAATACCACAATGATAATTATGCACATTCGGATATCGAGAAATGGAAATTCATTTAAAAAATTATAAATATAGTTTTAGAGACTTCCGATTGGTTTTCTTTTGAATTTTGCTTTTTGGATAAATGAGTCTTAAATGTGTTATTTTAAGTCTAATTTTTTTCTGCGTGTTTATAACAAGCTTATAAACATAGATGTCCACGCGTTTGAGAAAACATTAATCCTAACATTATTAAATAATTAATTTTCCCATGAGTACATGTTCGGGGTAAACTGAGCTGCAAATGGCTGCAAAGAACAGATGCGCAAGTGATGTGCGCAGTAGCCTAACCTGTCAGCTGGCTAGAAAGCCACGCGGCGTGGTGGAACAGAAACTAACCTCAAAAAAATTCCATGGTTTTTGACAACCACGGTGCAAAAAATACAATAGTTGCCGTGCTACACACGTCATTCCAGCGCAAGGGATTAATAATTAGCTGTATTCTTAATTAAAGTTCTTATTTTGTTGCAGTTCACTTTACCCCGGATAGTAACGGGTAATTAAAATAAATTATTTTATTGGGAGGATATTTAAATTTATTTAAGTTTAAAAAATTTATCCAATTATTTTTGTTTAAGAAGACAGTTTATTATACATTATTAGATCAAATTATCTTAGGGATAACAGCGTAATATATTTGGAGAGATAATATTTATAAAGATGATTGCGACCTCGATGTTGAATTAAAATATAATTTAAATACAGGAGTTTAAATTTTAAGTCTGTTCGACTTTTAATATTTTACATGATTTGTTTCTGTCTATATTTATCTAATAAATTTTTGTACGAAAGGATTTAATTTATAATTTTTTTTTTTTATATATTAAGATTAATAAATGAGAGCAACTTCCTTCGCAGAATAGTGCGTTAAATTTAGAATTTAAAATATGTATATAAATTATAGGCAGTAATTTATTCATTAATTACATTTTTTTAATGTATTTTATATAATTGTCTTATTATTATTATTATTAATTGGTATAGCTTTTTAACTTTATTTGAACGTAAAATTTTAGGTTACATTCAGGATCGAAAGGGGCCAAATAAGGTAGGAGTAATAAAATTATTGCAACCTTTTAGTGATGTGAAGTTATTAAATAAAGAATTTTTTTATTGATAAGATTAATTTATACTTATATTATTTCAGAGTTGTATTAATTTTATTATTGTCAATAACGGTTTGATTAATTTATCTGTTTTTTTAAAATTTATATTCTATACAGATTAGAAATTTATATTTATTGAGAATTTTAAGAATAGGAATTTATCTTGTAATAACTGGTGGATGAGCTTCAAATTCTAATTCTTGTATATTGGGGGATATTCGATCAATTTCACAATCAGTTTCTTATGAAGTAAGATTATTTTTAACAATATTTTCTATTATTTTGTTAATTGAAAGTTATTCATTACTAGATTTGTATAAATTTCAAAATTGTTACCATATATTAATTACCATATATGAGGTGGTAAAGTGGTCGTTTTGGCTTTTTCTTTTAAAGTTGAATTTTAATATACTTAATGTTTATTTAAAGTATTGCTATTCGTCATTTATCAACAGTAACGTTCAAATTATATTATAAATCTATTTCCACACGTTTTTATCGAAAGAGAAAAATTGTATTCGACTTCAAACTTTTTTCGTCCCACTTTGCCCCGGTCTCCCCTATTTTTCTACCTCCAGCAGCCGAGAGAGGGGGGGGGGGGGGAAGCCGATGAAGGGACACAGGACTGTGGCCGGAAAGGTGAGAGAAGGAACGGCGACGAGGGCAGGGGGCTGGACGAAGAGGCGAGGGAGACGAAGAAGAGGTGGAAGGGAGAGGACATACACATTCAGAAAGACGGTGGGAGAGAAGGGTGGGAAGAGGGCTGGAGAGGGGGGGGGGGGGTAGGGAGGGGCAGCAAGAAGGACGCGGTCCAGATGAAAGCGGCCCAGGGGAGGTCGCCGCCCTTCCAGGAACCCTTATAAACTTGGACCCGATCTTCGTTACACGCACACGCGTGTAGCACAATCCGCTAGAATAATCCCCGTGTACCCGGCCAGCAAAGAGCAAGCGCGCGCGTCTTTCAACGCGAAACACAGAGCCCCGCGCGAGCGCGCACACCCACGCGCCGACCTGTCTCCTTGTGTTTTTCGTAGATTCGTAGATTTTTCTCCACGATAAGTCGAGCTTTCGTCTCTGCGGGCTGCGCCGCGTGGGAAGCTGCCCCGGGGCGCATTCACACATCCGCGTGCCGGCGGAGGAAATTTTGCGTTCTGCCGGCCGGACGGCGGGAAATTTGCTGGATCCTTCTTGGTAGGAGCGCGATCGCGTGCCGGACGGGCGCGCGAGGCGCGGGAATCTTGCGGGCAGACCTCGCCCGAGGGAGCGCGGGGCAGAAGGCTTCGTCGAACTTCGTCGAACTTCGCGTAGAATCGTATTAATTGCCGCTTCTTCTCCGTTAATATTACAGCCTGCTCGATATAATCGGGTATCAAAGGGGTTCTTAGTAACGGACGTCTTGCCGCGGATACGTTTCCCAGGCTGCGCTCGCGTAATTAGAATCCGCCGGGGCGGTCGCGCGAGCGAAGGGGGAGGGGGGGGGGAGGGGAGGGGAGGGGAGAGAAAAATTCGTTTCGCGAAAGAGAGTTTAAATTACAAGCGTGGCGATGACAGGTAGGTACTCCGCCGGGGCAGGGAGTAAGCGAGGGGGTTCTTGTCTCGCCGCGCGGCACAACCTGCGATTATTGTATTTACGAAGGGACGGAACGGCGAGACGGCGGATAAGGGCGCGGGGACGAAGAGAGAATGCTGGAAACGCGTTCTCGTCGGAGGACTTTAAATTACCGGCGCGGCTAAGAGCGCGACGAGGACGCCTGGCCGCGTACCGCGCGAGGCACCGGGGGGGGGGGGGGGGGGGGTGGCTCAGGTCGCGGGCAAACAGCGGCGAGTGAAGTAATCACCGTCAAAATTGCTTGACGAGATAGTCAGATTGGCCGGTGGCCACTTGGCTGCTCGATTGTCCAGACACGCCCCGGGCGAAATGAAATTTGATTTTGTCGGGCAATTTCGCGCCCAAATCAACCACCACCACCACCCCCCGGGGGGTCGGGCGAAAGAGGTTTCGCGCGACTACTGGCTGCAAGTGCGAGTCTGCCGTGCGTAAGGGAAACGGACAGTGAGACAGAGAGAGAGAGGGAGTCCCGTAACCTTATTAAGCGCCGCACCCTCGTGGTATTAGCCTCATTGAACGCTCAGAGGCATCTTTCCGAGTGTCGAGTGGTCTCTTAAAAGTTCAAAGGGTAGAAGGTGGCCGAGGGTCCCGGCGCGCATTCGGGGAGGAAACGTTACCGGCGCGATCGTCTTCCGGGCCTCCGAAAACCGTTCTTCCGACCCTCCCCCTTCGGATGAATGCCCGCCGAACTGCCACCCCTACCGGAGGAGCAAGGTCGACGAGCGGAGCCTCGGTCGCTCGGGACGCGAAGGGTTGCCCGGTGAAAAGGAGAAAAAAAAAAGAAAGAAGGTATTCCCACGGGGAACGTTGCCGCGGGCAAACAATCTTGATTAGGCGAAAATGTTCGGTGATTCGATTACAATGAGCGCGAGTGTACTTAAGCGAAGCGCGGCCCGCCTGTGTAGCTCGTGTAATTCAATTTCTTTAAAGTAATTACTTGTTGCTTCCACCGTGCAAGTTAGTGTTCCGGTTGCAAAATCAATGCCGCGCCCGCGCCGGCTGCTATCTCATTATGCGCTGAAAGCGTCTCTGACCGAGCGCGATCGATTAAGGAGCATCTCTCGGGCGTCGCGGTCCCGCGAAATTAACGTTCGCCCGCTGCTTGCCGCCGGGAGCGGCGAATCTCTCTCGATATCTCCGCGGCGGGCGATCGTTTCTCGCGTGTATCTCTCGAGCGTGGGAGGAGGGAATGACCTCGGACGACGCCAGGAAGCGGCGTGCCGCGGCCAGAACACAAACGATCGGTAAGATCCAGAGCCGCCATTGATACGCAGACCGTACGGACGCACGGACACGCCGCAGCCTCGAAACCGACTTTATCGCTCTCTTGCCGGGCTTCTTTTGAGGATATGACGTCAGCTCGGGGAACGAGCCGAGAAGAGGGAAACGGCCGGCGAAATGTTCACGGTAATAACGCCAAGGGCGACTAACTTCGCCGCTTTTGTTTGTATGATAGATCGGGCAATGTGGTGTCTTTGATAGGGTAAGCTCGGCTTAGTCCATGGCTCCGTGTTACTTTTTCATTCGCCTGTAACTCGAAGTTGCCAGATCGAATTTAGTTGAAAATGAAAGTTGAGGAGTACAAGGAGAGTATTTTAGGTGTCCGCCTCCGATCATTTCGATTTTTGGATATGTTATAGTGGACCGAAAAATAAGAAATACGTGTTTTTTTATTTTTCCCCGTTTTCATATTTGGGGGGTGAAAACTGCGTTCAAAGTTAGGGTTGAAAAATCATTTTTGTGGAATATCTCGAGAACTATTAGAGATAGGGGAATAGTGTCAATGGACGAATTTTGTGTCTTTGAATGCGAAATATGACTGACTCACCAGATTTTCAAAAAGTCCATTTTTTCCACAAAAATGATTTTTCAACCCTAACTTTGAACGCAGTTTTCACCCCCCAAATATGAAAACGGGGAAAAATAAAAAAACACGTATTTCTTATTTTTCGGTCCTCTATAACATATCCAAAAATCGAAATGATCGGAGGCGGACACCTAAAATACTCTCCTTGTTAGTGTCTTTGTTGAAGCAAACCAATTAGTAAAGTCATAAATTATCTATCTTTTTTCCTGTTTTTTTTTTATATTAACATAACTTGAGTTTAAGAAATAAGGCCAAAGTGCTTAAAAGAGAGTTATATCTTTAGGTTGAGCCAAGATATTATTGTGCAATTTTGTGTCCTGTATTTTCATTCTTTTGTTTGAAAAAAGGTTGCCGTAGTATTTTCTTTCAACACTGTATACGAAAAAAAATGGTTTAATAAATATTTGTTGATTTCAAAAGAGTTTTTTTTACTTATTTTGTTTTATGTTACTGGTTAGAAGATACTAAATAAGGACTTGTTACCCCAAGCAATGGACTTTTTTCCCCGGGCATGGAGCAAAAAGTCCATTTTGAATTGACACACATTTTTAGATATAACTCAACAAAAAATAACACTATTAACCAACAACTTTGTAAAAGTAAAGCATAATATTTGTAGTTTATACAAAATAACACCGTATATCTCTAAATTGTTGTTACTAAATTTTACATAGGTTTATATGAAAAACGGGACTTTCTACCCCACCCTACCCTAATAGACAGCGTTGATCTTCTACTTTAGTTTATGTTGCGGTAAAAGAATCAGTCAATTGAAGTTAGTGTGATGGAGTGATAAATTTTTCTTTTAGCAGCGCATTATTTGGGAAATTTTTCATGCTACTCGTGGACGGTCGCTTGTTTATTTAGATATTATATCGACATGTGTTACAAAATGTAGGACAGTTCATTTTTCTTGCGCAAAACAACACGTTTCAGTTTGCCACGTAAAGAACAGGGAAAATCCGGGAGACGCGGTCGACCTAATATAAAATGGCTATTAAAACTAATATAGAAATGACTTATTTCATCAAAACAAACCTATATGTCCAAAATTTTATGCTGATTCACAAACACTGGTCGATATTTGCTTTAAGACAATATTTACTGTTAATCGGGCTCAAAACTGAAGTCATGGAAAATTAACAAAGGATAAAGCAAAATTATTTATGAGTAAATACAACTACAGATTCATTGATATTTAATTTGTTTACGCTAAACAAGTAAAGAACACATCAAAGAAAAAATGAACTACCTACTGGCGATTAGCAAAGCAAATGAATACAAAAGCGAATAAATAAACTAAATAAACAAAAATAATAAAATAATAAAAAATAAAATAAAATAATCATAACTCGACCACCTCTCCTTTCTGCAGCGAGAGATGGTGCAAGAGTTAATATGGCCAAATACTTTGGCTGCATTGTCCCTCAATACCTCCACTATCTTATTATCCCAAACATTAAACGAAGATAAACTTAGAAGTATATTTTAAACACGGTGCTGTACACCGCTGTTTGACAAAAGAGGTTAAATGTAACCTCAAATTACCTCTTATAGCCTATAAATCCAGAAAAACACAGAAGGAAGCGAAGAGACGCTATTCATTCAACTGTTTGGCTTCTAGAGAAGTAATTTGTCTGCACTTTAATGCGTTTATACGTATAGAGTCTGAAATATAGCGACTCGACCAACTCTCCGGCCCGACCGCGTATCCCGGATTTACCCTATTAGCACGTTTGGTCTTCCGCCGCGAAAACTGACATATTTGACTGCTTCGCTACGAAGAATAACACATTTCCTACTTTGCGGTGATAATAGCACATTTTACTGTTTCGCCACGAAGAATAGCACATTTGGGAATTTGTGGCGCAAACACATTATACTGTTTCGCCACGGACAAAAGAACGTTTTGGTTGGATTATACTACAGAAACTATAAGTAGTATCACGTTTCGACGCATGGTCAGTTTAAATTGTTGAAAAGCATTTGCATCGAAGAATTCAACTTCTGAAAATATTGTTTAATAAATAATACCTCCATCTCTTCTCCAAAAGGAAACACACATGAAAATTTTAATCTACATAATTTAAATATGGTATTTTTAAGTTTAATAAATTATCGACATAGTACCTACTAAATAAAAATCGCATCGGTATTTAAGTTGACGCACTCGATATTTCGTAGCCAACCATCCAAATGTGTTGCTTTTCGTTGCTACAAACAGAGCATGCTACTTTTCGCGGCAAATCGCTCAAACGTGCTAAGTACCTAAGTTTTCGCAGCGAAAGACGAAACATGCTATTTTTCGTAGCCAACCATCCAAATCTGTTGCTTTTCGTCGCTACAGACGGTACATGCTACATTTCGTGGCAAACCGCGCAAACGTGCTGGTTTTCGCAGCGAAAACCGAAACCCGATAGTTATCATAACAACGAAGACAAAAGTGCTGTTTTTCCGTAAGAAAATTGGAACATGCTACTTTTCGTAACGTACGTCGATATGTGCTTCAGAAGATACCTAAATAGAAAATTAAAACGGCTGGCAAATGGTGGTAAGATGACTCCTTAACAAGACTACTCTTACAATTATCATACAGTGCGGCATCAGTGCTAATTTTTGCTTATGAAAATAATTATATAAATTCTTATTTTTCGTGTGCCTGAGCCTGCGTTTCTGATTGTACTGTTTGCGCAATTCTGATGGTATAGATGTACCAGTAAATGAACACGTACCAGTGAATGGACACTTATTATTAAAATGACTAAAATAAGTTATTAAAGTAAGCAACTAATTAATTAGAAACTTCTTTTCATTTCTTGTTTCATATCCAAACAATTTTTGCAACACGTGGAATCAATCGCGCTGCGAACATAATTTTATAATAGTGTTCATTTACTAGCCTTGAGTGTTCATTTACTGGTGCGCTTACCCTAGGTAAATACCAGAAACAATGTTTCCTTACGTTTCAGACATCTAACGATCATGAAACGATTGATTATCGACAAAATAACAATAACATAAAATAATATGAAATAATATAAAAATAATGTACAACAATCTAAAATAATATAAACAAGTAGTTGGTGAACATATCATGGGCCAGCGAGAGTTATAACCGAGTAACTAGAGTAGGTATGTCGTGAAAACTTAATTCTGTATATTTTCAATTAAATATACCTACTCAATAAATGTCTGTTAACCTATTATTTGTTTGTAGGATGTCTGACCTATCATTATTATATCCTAAATACACATTCAGAACATATGAATATTAGCAGTTAATAGACAAATTCTAAAACTATCACGGACTTCCCAGAGTTCACCCTACTCCATTTCGCCTACCGTTTTCATATTTAAAATTTCGAATTCGATAATCTTAAATCATCCACGCCTGCAGTGGTAAAAATCGCTGAAAGAGGATCGACGAGAGTTAAAAGAGAGGAGCGCTAAAATTAAATCGCGCGGGATAAAGGGCCGCCGAAGGGAGCCGAAGAAAATCGGCGACGGGACGGCAGCGATGGAAAACAGGGAGCGAGCAAGCAGGAAGCGAGCGCTCACAATGCTGGCTGCCTATTTTCGACCAGACTTCGTAGAACCGTACAGTTTCTCAGCGAGTTTACGGCGCCATCATTCATTCCGTGGTTACTCGGACGATACCGCGGCGCAGGCGATCGCGCAACGATATTGCATACAGGCGATCGTTCGGAGGGGGCCATTTAATAATGAAAATTATCCGAACGGCGCGTAGCCTGGCCGCGCGCGCAATGTCCTGGCGATGCCCCCCCGCCCTGTGACAAAGACGCTAGACCCACGTGAGCGCGTACAATTCTGCGGTCTTAAAATAAACCCGCGGACAAAAGAAGCGGTCGGGGATCGCGCACGCGAGATACGCAGATACCGCGGCGCTTTCCCGGGGAAAATACGCCGGCCACGCATTCCTTATGAATCGGAGGATCAACGGAACGTGAACACGCAGAGGCGCACGCAATCGGGCGCGCCGCCGCCGGCAGCGTCGCTCGCCTACAGTCGTCATTGCCGGCGGATTTGCATCGGGTACCGGATGTTTACAATCTGCCACTTGACGGCGACCCGCCGCGCTGTCCGTTACGCGGCTCGCGGTGCGTTTATCGTATGAATTTTTCGAGCGGGCTCGTTACGGACCGAGTGCTCTGACAACCGGTTCGTGGCCGACAATGGAACGCTACCGAAATCGTTCAAGGTGGCTTTTTCACCTACAGAAGCGGGGATCTATCGACAGAAGTAAAGTCGGTATCAGATATATTGGCCGGTGGGTTTCGTCAGGGGTATTCTCCCACCACACAGTTTGCCTTCGGTGCTGCTTTTCTCAACGTCGCTCTCGCCTTCGCGGAACAAGAGCGAGCCAGAAGTGGTGGGGATGGCGCCAAGCTTCTAGCGTGTAGGCCAAACCGCGCTCTCAGCGTAGAAATACTCAGCTCAGAATAGGTGTGTGTTAGCTCCGAAAAAATTCAGGAGCTTTACTACCCTCCTTAGTTAAACTGTCCTCTCTAGCATTTTTTCATTTTTTGAGATATGTTGAAATATTTGAAGTTCCACTCGTCTTTTATCTTTTAAGTAAAGTTAGAAAACTTCTACGTGCTTCGTAGAGATTTATAAGCAGTCTAATGTATTTAACCTAACTTCTTTCCAAATGGTTAAAATATCCTATCTAAAACAATTAATTAATTGGTACGTTAATAATACCTAATTACCTACTGGTATACCTATTACAAAAAATTATATTAGGCTGTTACGAAATAATGACAACATGTTTTAATTTGAATGAAGGGCGATAAGGACGGTACAAAGTAAATGTTAAAACTTCAGTTTTCTCGGTTGTTTCAAAATTCTAGATAGGACATTTTAACTAAAGAGGGCAGTTTATTGGTCAGAACATTGATTCTTTCTCGTTAGCTTCATCTCGTATTGGTCTATTACGCTAAGAATAAATAACAGCCAAACGGCTAGGTTCAGGCGGAGCAGAGCAGCGTTCCCGTTTCCCCACCATACTCCGCGAGAAGTGTTCCTTCTCCATTGCTACAGTGGGACAGAATCCCAAGAAACAAGGAAACGAGTCAGAATTCAAAAGTTGTGGGAGGATTATGTATTTTTATTTATTTCTTGTAAGCTACTAATATGAGTAGTGTTCCTTCTCGAGAATTTCTCGAGAAATTTTATAATTTCTTATCTCTCATTTCTCGAGAAATTACAGTATTTGCCGAGAAACTTAAGTGTAGGAAAATTATTATAAATCCCATTTGTTTTCAGAAATTAATTTTCAGTTAGTTCAAATTGTGTGTTACTAGTTAATCGTAAATATATAAACACATCTACAATCTGTAATAAATGTTAGCAATACATACGAAGAATTGCGCGATTGTTTATAAACTTTTCTCTTCATATCGCTGATCTAAATCGACATCCACTCAAAATGACAGAAATTTGTCTACGGCCGCAGATTTTGTCACAAAAAAAAAGGAAGTTGATTGGCTGACGCGACATTAGACGCATTGTGCTTTTTAAAATACTACTGTAAAACAAAAAAGTAATGTAAGTTTTGTCTAAGTTAGACACGAATAAAAATTTAGATAAATATTGCCACCATTATTCCAAAAATACAAATTTTGCAATATTTTTTTAAATTCTTGAGAATTCTCGAGAAATGTAATCTGATTTTTCATTTCTCGAGATGCGAAAAAAATCGAGAAATCAGGAACACTACTCACGAGGGCCACGCAACTCCAACTGTTCTATTTTATTTTATTTTATTGTACATATTTTTCATATTATCTTTATCTTTGTACTATTTAGCTGTATACTCTGTAACTAAAGGGTTCTCCCGTTGATATAATAATAATAATAATAATAATAAAATAACTGACAAATCCACGATCGTCAAATGGTGGTGGCTAATTTCTCCTCAATCGCTGCTCGCGAAAACGAACTCAACCGGCCAATATATCTGACACCGACTTTAGAATGATAGATGGGCGATTTTACCAGCGAAAGCATAAGAGCAAAATCCAACCTCCACCCTCCCCTCTTTGTTAATAGAAGATTTTGATAATCAGGCTGACCGAGCTTCCCGCGTAACGATCGAGCGCACGAGGGTAGCGCTCGCGGGTTCAACGAACCCTTGTTTCTGAATCGCGGCGCCATAGCGACCCCTAAATCACGGCTGGCCATGGCGAATCACCGCTATCGGTACTCTATCTTTCGTCCAGCCATGAAGGCGGCCGGGGCTGGCGTGCACGCAGCGCGTTTTGCATCCGCGCGCCTGTGTGCCCGCCCGGTGCACACAGATGTGCGTGCAGTTGCGTGCCTGGCACGGGCTGCGTGAGCGGGCCACGCACCCTCCCCGATAGTCACGCACCAAAACAAACCCTCCGTGCACCCCCTCGTCCAGCTGGCCGTGATCGCGGGCGAGCCGGCCTTTCGATCGGCCGCCCGACCTGCCCGGCGAGCCGCTTGTCGGCCGAATTTCAGATAACCATTCCGAGAAATTAATGGCCCACGGCGGCGACACGACACTCGGCGTCTCGTTTAACATAAGTTTCACGAGCCCGAGTCGTACGGGCCGGGGATTAACCGGCGGCTCGATAATCGCCGATAGATACGCAACAGAAGTAAATCTGCTCCGATAAAAGCCGCCCGACGTCGTTCCAGGTGGGTTATGTTCGGAGGCGAAATGAGAATGGCGCAATCGTCGAGATGCGACCGGCCGTTTCGGGCGAAGATTAATTTCCCGTAATAACGAAACGGTGACCTTTCCCCCATCGGCGCTCCTTTCTGGACGGGCCGCTCTCGCGCCGAGTCGCTTTTAGAACGTAGCTGACACAAGGACTTCGTGCAAGGACGCCCGTGTGCCCGGCCAATTTTTGCGGCCGGCGCACGCGAAATTTACGACACGTCGCTCTATAGTACACGGAAGGTGAATATTTCACGGCGGTCTAAGTTCAAAGGAACGCACCGTCACCGGCGAGAAACACCGTCGGCGTATCTGGAATCGGTCGTGAAGGGAAAGGCTCGGTTATGTCTGCATTAAAATTTTGCCCCCCTCCCCGGCCACGTCGCCCACCACCGTCGCAGGTACCGGCGTTTTACGACTTTTTCGTGAATCGTTTCGTGGACGGGGGACCCGCGGGGCCGAGCCCGGCGACGCCCGACGTCGAGGAGCGCCGCGGGACAAAGACACCGGCAGCCACCGGGCCCGATAGACGACGTTCACCGAACAAGGGGGTTGGGAATCAATTAGACGGCGAGTCACCGGAAGTAAGACATGTATGCTTCCTGGCGCCCACGTCATAGCCCATTGTTCCAAGACGAGAGACTTCATCTTCCTGACATACGAGCCACCTGCACCCTCGTTGGGTTTCCTTCGAACTTGGTGTCTCTCCGGCGACAAAGACGCCCCAGAAACGTAACGGCGACGGGCGGGTATTTACCTTTCTGTTGTAACGTCGCGCAGGCAAATGATAAACAAGCAACTTTGACTTTGGGGCGCCGATAAGGCGAACTGAACGGAATAATTGTTTGGGGGGATTAAAGGGGATCGAGAGGGTGCCCTTTGTTTTGGGGCTTGGTGATATTACGGGGTAGGGGGAAAGCTTGGGTTTAAAGATTATTTACTTGTGGAGAAGAAGTGAGGACCGTGCACAGCTTTATCTTTACCAACTTCAAACAAATTGAAAAAAAACTGTTTATAAAATTATTGTTTTGAGTTATCATTGAAAGAGAACAGTCGTTAATATTAATATTTCTATTTTCATTTAATATTAACATTTCTATTTTTATTTAATATTAATATTAATATTTCTATTTTCATTTAATATTAATATTTCTATTTTATTTAAAATTAACATTTATATTTTTATTTAATATTAATATATCTACATTTATTTAATATTAATACGGTAAAACTGTACATTATTTTACGCACACAAACAAGGATGCATCGACACGATCATCAGATTCGAGCTTGCCTCAGTCGCCCACAACTGCCGTAATAATAATACGAGCAAATATTACGGCTTTTACAAAAATATACAAGAATTTATATTTCCTGCCTTCAGATAAATTGCTTTGAGTATGTGAGAAATTCAATTTTCCAAGTCACTATTGTTTTTGCGATAAATTCACGCATATGTTTCGAAAGTACACAATCTAACCTCTTTAAATCGTTAATAGCCCAAACCTTTTTTTCACTACGCTGTTGCTAAATTGAAGCCGGGACGTTTTGTACTCCAGAATTTACAATATGCCTCAGCAAAGAATTTATGATATCTACGCCCCACCTCAAAATCATATTGTTCACGAGTAACGTATTTCTTTTCTTTTTAGTGGATAACAAAAATGTCACGTAAATATGTAAGAAGCAATATATTACGTGCATCGTGGTCAGAAAATAATCTTAATGAAGCGAAAGAGAAAATGTAAATAAAAAATAATGTAATAATTTTATTCAAGATTGTTCTATTTTTGTCAATAATATCTTTTATAATATATATTCTATAACAATTTTATGAAAACAATAACAATTAATTACTTATTTATGTCGGGGCGTTTTGTTCAGAAAAATGATTATTTCCAGTTATTTCCAGTTATGTTTTCTTCACAATTCCGGCGTAGGTGTGAAGAGTAATGAACACTTAACATGTTTACACAAAAAATTTAAAGAATTATTAAAAAATATTGGTTTTACAGATGTTTCATTAAAAGTGGGGCGTATTGTATAGTTTTACCCTATTTCTATTTGTATTTATTCTTTATAAAACGCACACCAAGCGATGAATAATTTCTTTCATCTACATATGTTACACGTCAACTGAAAAACGGTAAAAAAACGTAACTACACCCCTCTCGGCGCAAGGTCCTCGATAGTTGAAGGGAGGGTTACTTCGGTAGAGAAGCGTTTGACATGCCATTTAGATACCTGTATCTGGTAAGAATCGTATTCGAAAGTTTAATCTAGTAGGATGATCGGTCGTTTGTATCACCGTCCCTGACAAATTATGAACGGTAACGAGCCGATGAAAGATCTCTGGCGCCTACACGCGGAAGGAGTGGGACGCGTACACGCGTATTCCTCCGCGAAGGAAGGCAAAGGAGGCTCATTAAGATCGAGGCACGCGAGCCACAAAGGCGTACATGCATTACCGGCAACATGTGGTAGGCGGTTGTTGGTCACGGATTCGAAATGCAATTTTCGATTCGGAGGAGATAATTGCCCCGCCATTGGTACGGTCTCCACACAAAGGCGACGATGCATTCCGCGGCACCAGATATCGACTTCTCTTCCATTTCTATTTCTGTTTAGCCCGGCTGAATTGTGGACTTGATAATGTTTCGCGGCGCGATAAATTCACCCTGCCCCGATTGCGAGCACTCCGCGAGAAATCCACCCCTAGCCGTCGTAAACGCGGAGGAGCTGCCTACGCGGGCACACGAAACAATGGAGTAACGTCCGAGTACAATTATGGCAATGGCCAAACGCGATTCGCCCACCCGACTGCGTTCCGAACCTCGCTCACTTTTCGCTCGTTTGCCGCCTTTGTTCGTCGTTTATCGGTATCGATAGGTCAACCGCTGGCATAGGAATCTTTGCCATTATCGATGTCAAGTGTTACTTAAGCGAAAGCCCGGCGGGGACCAAATGAGCCTGGCTCTTCTAACAGTGCGCACGCGAATTGATCAAGGAATGATAGAGTTATCTACGCTGTCTCTGTTCGTCCGACAATTTATATCAGATGAAGGGGGTAAGGGGAAGACAGTGAATGTACATTTTTTAGATGTTCTGCGGTGTGTGAGGTATTTTATTGGTGGCAACTGGGGCCATAGAACTGTTTAATTATAAAGGGTTATAATGTGGAAATGTTCACATAAGACAACGTTAAAGGTTAAAAACAGGGAATGTTTGACCTCCACTGGAACAAAACAAGGAATGTCCTCAGTTTTCTTAATTGCACTATGTCGTTCTGAGTAATGGGAAGCTTGACACTGCGTTAGGAGCCCTTGATTGTCACTCTGCATACAATTAAATACTGCACATCCTTGTTTTTATAATTTTCTTGCGAAAAACAGCACGTTTCAGTTTGCCACGTAAAGAAGCACGTTTCATCGTTTCTGAAGAATATTAGCACGTTTGGTCTTCCATCGCGAAAACTAATATATTTGTCTGCTTAGTCACGAGGAATAGCACATTTCGTAATTTGCGGCGAAAACTACTTAGCACATTATTCTGTTTCGCCGCGAAGAATAGCACGTTTTGGATTATACTGCAGAAACTTTTTAAATTAGAAACTTGTTAAATTGTTGAAGTGCATTTTGCATTGAAGAATTTAACTTTTGAAAATATTGTTTAATAAATAATAAACTCCATCTTATCTCCAAAAGGAAACACGTACCTATTAAAATTTTAATCTACATAATTTAAATACGGTATTTTAATGTTTAATAAATTACTGACCTACCTATTTGGTACTAAATAAAAATCGCGTCGGAAGGTATTTACCTAAGGGGGTAGGTCACCCTCAAAATTTTCGAAAATTCGATTTTTGGAATTTGACATATTCCGATAAATAGAGTAAAGGAACCAGTAGTTGACCATGTATCAGTAGTTGCCCAGTTTTCAGAAAAACATGAAAAATAAGTTAGAGAACTGCACTTTGTTCAAAAAGATCGTCACTTCTAAAAACCATATTTTTCATGTTTTTCCGAAAAGTGGTCAACTACTGATACATGGTCAACTACTGGTGCCTTTACCCTATATCATTTTCGCATATTTTAAACGCAACCGGGTCTCGAAATTCCAAAAATTGAAGAATTACAGCCAAAAATGTACGAGTCAGCACATGAGATCGCATAACAACAAAACTGCATGTCCAACTTTAAACGCGATTTCCCACGAACTACGTCTTTCAAGACGGTGAACATAAAATCTCGAATACCCCTCCAATGATTTGGATGAAAATTCAATGAGAGATGCAGAAAAATATTTCCTAAGATGTGTCAGGAGCAGAATTTGGAGATGAATTCTTAAAAAACAGATAACAAATATTTTTCATACAAGAAATCGATAAAATCGTATTTCAATATAAAAATTGTATTATTTTTTCTTCTCGAAAATCTGCTCCCGGAACATCATAGGGAATGGTTTTCGGCATCTCTCATTAAATTTTCATCCAAATCGTTGGAGCGGTTTTCGAGATTTTATGTTCATCATCAAACGGTGCACCGCGTACACGCCTTTACGTTTTTACTCACAGCTTTTATGTATATAGAGATAATTGGACTTTTCTTTTTTTGTGTTAAAGCTCATAGAATAACGATTAAAACTATAAAAAAAAAGCGCTGTTTCTATTGTTATTATAAAGGCCTGTTTTAGGGCTATCGAAGGTGACCTACCCCCTTAAGGGGTTATATCTAGTCCGGTGGCCGAAAAGAGGCGAATGTTTGTGAATTTTTTTTGAAAAAGCAGATGCATATATTTTTACAGAATTTTTTGCACTTAAAAGAGCAACATTTAAAGAACATTTGGTAATTTCTTCGTGGAAAAATAATCGCGTTTATAGTAAAGTAACAACCGAGATCCAAGAAGTCTTCTTAAAAATTTGGTTTTGCGGTGAGCACTGCCATTCGAAACCAGATTATCTAAAATCAAAAAACAAAAATGATTTCGTTCGTATATTGATGTATCCTCATATTAACGGAGGGAATTTCCGAAATATTAATTTAAAATAAAATGGCGGCTATTTAAATGTGAAATCCTGATTTTTTCGTGCAAAAATCAAGCGAAAAAATCAAGATTTCAAATTTAAGTAGCCGCCATTTTATTTTAAATGAATATTTCGAAAATTCCCTACGTTAATTGAAAGATACATTAATATACTAACGAAACCATTTTTTTTTTATTTTTATTTTATTTTAGACAATCTGGTTCCGAATGGCAGTGCTCACCGCAAAGCCAAATTTTTAAAAAGACTTCTTGGATCTCGGTTGTTACTTTACTATAAACGTGATTATTTTTCCACGAAAAAATTACCAAATGTTCTTTAAATGTTGCTCTGTTATATGCAAAAAGTTCTGTAAAAATATATGCATCTGCTTTTTCAAAAAAAATTCACAAACATTCGGCTCTTTTCGGCCGCCTGACTAGGTATAACCCATTAAGTTGGCGCACTCGATGTTCCGTAGTCAACCATCCAAATTTGATGTATTCGTCGCTACAAACGGAGCATGCTACTTTTCGTCGCAAACCGCTCAAACATGCTAGTTTTCGCACTGAAAACCGAAACGTGATAGTTTTCGTAACAACAAAGGCAAACGTGCTGTTTTTCATAAGAAAATTGAAACGTGCAACTTTTCGTAACGCACGTCGAATAATCGAAGTGGACATTTATTTTGATACAGTATTCTGCAGCTTTTCACTTGAAATATATTAAGGGGTCATTCTGGTAATCACTCCGCAAAATTCGGCAACATTCAAGATTTTTTTCTCCGTAAACACAATGAATAACAATGCCAAACTTTTTTTTCATTTATTAGTATATGTAATGTATACGGAACAATTTTTTAAATACACTTTTAATTCGGTTTTTCAATGTTATCTGGAGTTAAGAATCGCGCCTTTGAAAATACGACGGGGAAGTGATTTCAGTTCAGAGACTCATCTGAAACAAAAAATTCAAACTGATCCTTAATCATTATGAGTACCGCTATCGCAGGTGCCAGAATTAGCCACGTAAGTCGAAATTTAACAAAATTGCGCGCAGTCAAACTTCAAATCGCGAAATTTTCCATTTTTACTCGAAGTTTGAATGCGCACAATTTTGTTAAATTTTGACTCACGTGACTAATTCAGTCACCTGCGATAGCGGTACTCATAACGATCAAGAATCAGTTTGGTTTTTTTGTTTAAGATAAGTCTGTGAGCTGAAATCACTCCCGCCGTCTTTTCAACGGCGCGATTTTTAACTCCAGATAACATTGGAAAAACACAATTAAAAGTGTATTTAAAAAATGATTCCGTATATATTATAAGTAGCATAATAAATAAAATAAAAAGTTTGACATTGTTATTCATTGTATTCACTGAGAAAAAACTCTGAATGTTGCCGAATTTTGCGGCGTAATTACCAGATTGACCCCTTAAAACAATGAAAAACAATTATCCATTTTCTCACTTATTTTCTAATGCCTAATTACATTATTCATGTAATGAATAATATAGTTAAGTTCATTGAACCTTGTTTGTTTACTAATGGACCACATTATTAAAACTTGATTGTCCCAAAAAAGCTGTTTCGAGACATTCTTCGTTCTTCCCCTTACCCTTCAGATATGCTTTTAACAAAGTATTCCTATCGAGATCCACTGAAGAGGTTCTCAAAACGCGCGTCAATTATTAAACCCCCCTTTCTTTCCCACGCAGCCCAACGAGCGAGCTCGATCGTTTCCCTCTACAATTCGAAGAGCGTCATCGATATCGAAGCTGATTCCGTTTCGTGAAAAACACTCGACGCCGGCTGTTGGAACCCAGGCGAATCAGAACGGGGACGCGCAAGAGGAAGAAGCTAACTATTTCATCAGCGCTTTCAATATTTTAGGCTCGATCTAGTCGGCGTGCTAATTTACTTTCGCAACATCGACTTTTCCGCGGCGGTGTGGCCATCAATCTCCATTACAGCTTCCGACAGCCATCGCTCTCGCGGACGCACCCCTCCTGCATTCGCCTTTAAGCACGTAATGTCGTTACCGATTTTCGCATCGACTGTCGACGCTTCCGCGACACGGCGTATCTCCTATCGCGCGGCGGTTTCGCGATGCGAAATACGTCGCCGCCCCGCGTGTGCACGCGTCTCGTTAGAAAGTTCGCGGACACGAGCTCTTCGAGCCAACGGAGGAAGAAGCAGTCCTCGTCGCATTGAAATGAAAATCAGCGGCGAGCAGTTGCGCCCCGATCTCTGTGTGCCTTACCGGTCTACTCGCCGCCCCGACCGGTCGCGGCAGATCGAAACGTGAATTGCGGGGCAGCCCCCTTTAACGAACGCTCCGAATTTCGTTCGAGGCAAGGTGTGGAAAAAAATTGATGGCAACGGGAAGGAACCGGCTTGGGTTTGATGGCCGGCGGGGCAACGGGGAAACGGTTCCGCGATGCCAACGGAGACTGGAGGAAACGAGCGCGCGTTACGAATGCAAATCGGCCCTTTTTCGCGAGGGAAACTTGGGCTGCACAGGACGCGTCCTTCCGGAGACCTCGACACCGGGCCGGGTCGACGCTGAAAGCCAGGCCGCCGCGAAGAGACTTCTAATTACAGGAAAATGCAAATAGTTTGAACGGAACCGCGAAGCAGTAAACCGGTAATTACGAGTGCCAGTTCCTTGGCAATTCCGTATAGAACTCGGTAACGCGTTATTGCTTCGCTAACCAATATTACTCTTTTCCTTCCGACAGCGATTTGTCGGGGCATGACTAAATACGTTTTCGCCGGTACGATGACCTGCGAGAGGTTACGTGGAACGGTGCGCGATATCAAGAATCCTGAAGCGAACGAATGGCGTGGAGAATGTGCAGGGGAGAGCGGAGACAAACGTAACGGCGTCATGAAAGTAACACGCCTTCTCCCTCCTTCCACGAACATTTCCAAAACGTTTGCTTCACACGTTTACATGTGTATGGGTAGTGTGGCTATTTTATTGTACTGAGTGACGCTGAGCAGTAACACGATTCGTATACCGTTGGCAAGCTAAGTTTCTTATTTAGATCATTCGCGTAAGTTTCTCCTGTTTTGGATTTTTTGGTAATATTCATAGTTAAACTGTAGATATTAAAGTAATTATTTGCTAGAGCGTTCTTGCAAGGGAACATCCCGAACCCGGAAATTCGAAAAATTCTGAAACTTTCTGAATATGTAGGGTATTTCCTCCTGATTTCAACGCAATTTTTGTTTGCTTCCCAAATTCACTCTAAGAGGCTGTAATTGACCGCTGAATATCCGGTTATTTTCCGATTTCGTGTTATAACTCGTGAACTGTAAAATAATTTTTCCACCAAATGATAGATCTAATTAAAAGAAGTAACTTTTGTCTTGAAACTTTTTTTATATCTCCTACATTTCGCGAGTTATAACACAAAATCGGGAAATAGCCGAATTTTCAGGGGTTGATTTCACCCCCTTCGAGTGAATTTGGGAAGCAAACAAAAATTGCCTTGTAATCAGGAGGAAATACCCTACATATTCACAAAGTTTCGGAATTATTTGAATTTTCGGGTTCGGGATCTTCCCTTGTTAGATAATGTCTTTAGAAGTTCCTGTATTATTTGATTTCAACTACAAGCTTTGATTTTCTTTTTGTTTTTAAGTTGATCAATGGAATGACGAAATGTCTTCAATTCCTAGAGTTAATTAATTTTTCTGCCCCTATCCTTTTATCCATCTTTATAGAGGTCGAATCTTTGTTTCTCTGACCCGGTAAATCGCATTTGCAATGTTGCGAACGCTTTTGGCGATTCTCTGGATTTTTTCACGGAATCAAACTATTCCTTTAACAAGGCACTTGATAAACTTTTGTAACCTCACTGTGTATGAGTTTATTGTTATTTTTGTCCTTTTTCTCTGCATATATGTATATAATATAAATATAAATATAAATATAAATAAGTCTTGTATAGTGTGTATGTTATAACAGTTCTATTCTGAAAAACATGGCTGGGGACAAAAGTAACGCGTCACTATGGGGACGAAAGTACCATGTTACTTGGGCGGGCAAAATAGCATACAGGATAGGAGTTCTTCAGATGATAATGTGTGTCTATGTCTGGTTTGTTTGGACCCTTTCAGTGAAAGCTGTTCGAGAAAGAAGTGGAAGTTGAAATGTCTAGATTTCAAGGGCTAGTCCCACGAAGACTGGGTGATCTTCACTACGTTTGTCATAATTTTAATTCGGAGTAGGTAAGATTTAATATCTATCGTTCAACTAAATACACAATACCAAAGAAATGTTCGAAGCTGGTTATGCTTTCTACCTTTCGTTATTTAAAATTGATTTGTTTTTATCGTTACTTAAGGGGTCTTCCTAATTCGACGGTCTGAAAAGGTGCGCGATATTTGTGATTTTTTTTAAGAGAAACCCTCAAATTATATTAATTGAAAACTTTATGCCTATATTTGTACATGTTTAGGCAACATTTAAAATTTTTTTTATTAAAAAATAACAGCAGGTACCTATAACTTTAAACGCGTTTTTCTCAAAACGACGTTCTTCGAATTGGTTAGCATATCTCAAAAACCAATCACCCGATTTACTTCAAACTTGGTATATATTTTCAGTAGATGTCCCATTCTCATTGTTACTAAAACTACTTAGGTACTTAAGTAAGTCGGTGTTTGCAAAATTAGTCTTTTGCGACTTAAAAAACCAGCGAATTTTTTACAGAAATCGATATCTGTTTTAGACGCTGCCATTTTTTTCTTACTTTTCAGTATTACTCATTTAATCTAAGTAGTTCAGACGATAGCCACACTCATACAGATTACACAAATTTTTAAATTTTCTATTTCAGACAACTACAGCGGCTGATTTTATGCTAACCATGCGCATACGATTTTTGTAAGGCGCCCTATTTGACGCACTATAACTCCGGATATAACCACTATTTTTGCATACAATTTTTTTTTCATATTCTTTAAAGATTGACAAATAAATCCACAAAGTTATAATTAAATATATTTAATGGTTTTGTTTTAAAAAATTCCCAAAGTTCGCATCATTTTTCGTCCATCAAGGTAGGGAGACCCCTTAAAATATGTCTATATAAATATTTCTTTCTATCGTTTTTTATAATAAAAAATCCTATCTTGCATTGGAAGAAGTGTTTTTACTTTATTCTCCTCAAAATAATCAGTGTTACTTTCGTCCCCACGGTATGTAATTTTCGTCGTACGCCTGCAGGACAAAAGTAACAATGACAGTCACTGCGGAAAATTACCTTAACTCTTTCACTATTTATCACGTAAAGCTGAATCTGGGGTAAAAAAAATAGACCAATAAACATACTATCCAAGGCATAATTTTCATTTTTATATTTTTTAAAGGTAATTGTATTTATCCCCGCTCCCCCCTACTAACGCCTTCCGTAATCGCAACACAAATTAGACTCTTTTAAACGCGAAGCTGTTACATAAGCGAATGAAGCACGACCTTAAGTATTTAAGATCAGAAATTGGACTTCTTATACCAAACATAAAACGTTTAGAAAAATCCCGGTGTAGATCGACGAATCGTTGGAATTAGAAAAAGGAAACTCTTCGATCTGTTTCTTACCTTACTCGTTGCTAATTCCATGAGTTCGTTGCCAATTGTCCCGAGCCGTTGAATCACGAGTGGAGATGATCGAATCCGCGGCCGGTGCATCTCTCCGTTGGAGAAGCGCGAGGTGTTACAGGTGGACCGCGGCGAAATCGAAAATAAGGGACGACGGGACGGCAGGTCGAAGTCCGGAGGAAATTTTCTCGGAGAGTTCCACGTGCCAGCGCGATGATTTTCCGCGGTCATGTGGCTTGAACGCGATTCTCACGTGTTCGTAACCCGGGGCCGCCATCTTGCCCGTCCACCATGCGAAGTGCGACGCCCCCACCACGTTGCCAGGCCCCACTATCTCGATCTTCGCGAAGCATACTTCTTCCTTTTTTGACGATCGCCGGTGTCACCGGCGAAGAGGAATTTTCGATAGGGGCCGGATCTATGGCCGGAGCGGACCACACACGGCTCGCTCCTTTGACGCGGCATCTCCAATTCAGATAAAAACGATACGGTGGCAAACGGTTTCGAGATGTCTGCGGACGGGCAGGCGGCTCCGAGCGGCGGGCGCAGACAGGAGGCTGTGTGAATTGCAAAACGTTTGCGCGATTTTCATATCGTGCGGGCTGATTCAGTTTCGCATAGTCGGCCGATGAGTCACGCGGCCGTTTCTCCGTCCGTTATCGCCGCCGTGCATGTCTGAGATTCAAGATGTCAAGTACCACGTGGCCGGTCTACCGCTGCACATCCCGCACGGCAGGAGTTTCCGATTCGGCCCTCGAGAGTTCCGGGTATCGCGGGTAGATTCCGAGTTACATTTACCAAGAAGAACTCGGTTTCGCCGCGGAGCCAGCCGACCTTGCCATCCTGGATCACCGCGTCCTTGGCTAGCCAGGGGTCACTGGCTGGATGAGGGAACTCTCGCTGCTCGTCGCTCCGGACGCTTCACCTTGGCGAACGTTGACGATCGATTGGTCGACGATTCCAGCGGACGGAACGTAGGCGGTGCCGCCGCGAGTGCGTTCTGTCGCAGGCATTGAGAAGAAAAAAAAAAAAAAAAAAAAACTGTTGGAACGCGTCGCGTCCTCGGGTGGAGAAATCCCTTCGACGTTATCGGAGGGAATGTTTACTGTCGGGCGAGTAAATACAATCGATCGGTCTCTAATCTCTTCGACGCTACGATCCAGTATAGGTGCGCGTTTAGCGAATCCGATTGATATGCATATTGTACGTTATGTAGGCACGACTCGACGGGGACTCGGAGCCGCATCGACTGTCTAGTCGCATTTCTGCCGGTCTAGAAAAATGTTCGGTGGTGTCAGTAGGACGGTGAGCGTGAAACGGCGACGAGTGACTGGCGCGGTTCGAAAATAGAGGCGCCGCTTCGGTGGCTCGCTCGAAGCCGCGACACGACGCCGTTATCCGTCTTATCGCCGGGGCATTACGTAAGCCACCACGTCGCCCACGTCTTTCGCAGACGGGGCTTCGGAGCACGACCGATGGACGAGCGCTGAGAGACGTACGAGGGTATTAAGAGTGGCCAGGGGCCTCGAGTTAGCGAGCAATCGCGGCGATTTGAGGGACAAAGCGAGACGGGGCAGACGACGCGACGGTCGTGCTCTGCTCGAAAGCTTTCCTCGTGACGGGCGGCGCGTTCACGTGAACGCGATTTACTGCGCAGATTCCGAGTCACGCGGCGATACTTCATTCGTACCTACGTCGCGCGCACGATATAACTTCTCATTCTCCCTCTCTCTCTCTCTCTCTCTCTCTCTTACTTCGTTTCCCGCTACTGCCCCTCGGACGTCGAACTTTCCTTGTTCCCCGCTACGCCGCGTTTTTAACCTCTTTCCCAATACGTGTGACTTACGTTTTCGGTCGTGTCTCCTGCTCCCACTGGTTGCGCCGGGGCTTGAATTCGCCGTGGATCTCCACGCGCCCGTTCTTTCCGCCTGCCCATCGTCGCTCGGTCTGTTTACGGTGACTATTGCCTCGTCGTATTCCTTTTTCAACCGATCACACACTGCCAATTACTCCATGGCGTCCCGACTCTATGGGTTATCGTAGGGTAACCCTGTCCGCTGTCAACTCCGTTGTTACCGGCCGAACGAGCTCTGCCGACCGTCCGTTTTCTTTGTTGTTCTCGACGTCTGCTCCCACGAGGGATTCCCCCAGCTCGCGTTTCCCGTGCGCTTCGACCGCGGGGAAGAACGCGCGTCATTCCATTCTTCGTGCACGCGGTGCGTGGCGCGGTTCCTTCCTTCCTTCGTCCAGAGATCCATCGAATCGTGCGTACCGTTTCTCCCCCGTGTCGCGCGCACTATCGACGAGAATCCCCGTCTCTTCCTGCCGCTGTCAAGTTTCCCTCCGACTGCTCGGGGAATCGCGGCCGAAAGATGGCCCGCCGCGCGAACGACAAACGGCGGGCTATATGTGGGAAAGGCGCGACGGTGGTGCGGCCGGTGCACATGTGTGCGAGGAAACATGTAGCGGAGAGTCGCGTGCGCAGAAGCAAAGCGCGCACACCAGAGACGCAGTTTAAGCTTAAGGAGAAAGAGCGACGACGACGACGGCGGCGACGGCACTCTGGCCTCTCGTACTACACACTGGGTGGCCCGGGTTAGCGTACGGCGCAGTTAAAATGGCCGCGAGACCGTGTTGTTTTCTCTCTTCGTCTGTCGGCTTCCCCTTGGCCGTTTCCCTCTCTCGTGGCGGCTGGTTGTCGGTGGGACACACGCGGCGCGGTGGCATCCCGTCGTACAGTGACCGCGCGCGTACACACACACACACATACACACACACACAGAGAGGCGAGTGCGCGAGCACGCGCGCCCGCTAGCTCGCCCGTTCGCTCGCGCGCGCGCGCGCGCGCGCGAAATCGAGAGCGTGGCGGTGCCGTGACTCCTGGTTACTCGACGACGGACGAGAGGCATCGCGAAACGAGCGGACAAAGCGGCGATTCGCGATGACACTGGGCGGCAGACGCGCGCGAAGATCCGCGTGGGACTGTGCCCGGTGGCGCGAGTCGGACGCCGTGCACGTCGGGAAACACACCGAACGAGATGCGACGCAAGAGAGCGCGGCGAGCGCCGCTGGCGGCCGTCGCCGCAACTGCGAGGGTAAATAGCGCCCTGTTAAGGAGGGGAGGCAGTGGGCGCGGCGGGGCAGCGCGGGGTGCAGGGACTCTCGCGTACCGAGCAGCGTACGCGCCGCCACGGAGCGGGGACGTAAGAGGGGCGGCCGAGGGTCGGGGAACGGCGACGGGCAGGGGAGGAAGAAACCTGGGGAGAGAGGAAGAGGAAGAGGAAGAGAAAGAGCGAGACGGTGGCGGCCGGTGGGGAAGGGGAGACATCTCAAGAGTGCGTCGGGCCAAGTGCGCGAGTGTCGTCACATCCGGTATTCGGGGTGGCGCTGTACTGGCCCGTCGGTGTGTGTGTGTGTGTGTCTGCCCGCTTGCACGCGTGTGTGCGCGCGCCTGCGATAGATGCCGTGGTACGCACGTACGCCGCCACGCACAAGCAGCCCCGGTCCGTGCGTACGAGCACGGGGTGGAGTGAGAGTAGCGCGTAACGTGACACAACATTGGCCCCTGCACCGTCTGCACGGTAAAATTATGTGGCACAGGTCGCTCGGATTCTACGGCGATATGGGCCTGTCACGTGAGACGAGCATGTACCTCGTTCGGTGGCCGTTTGAAAAATTCATGCCGCCTCGGATATGCGCGTGTCGCGCGCGCTATCGCGACTGATTTCAATACGCTTCGACGATCGTCGCGGAGGGTGAGATTCCCGATTCCACGCGTCGGCACAGCATCGCGGCTCGGTGAAAGTTTTTCTCACGGACGCGCAGTGGGGTATTTGGCCCCAAAACCCGGACATGGCTATTTTAAAATCTTCAAACTCCCATAACTTTGTTAAAATTCATCCAAAGCTGATGAAACAAAAACCATTTTAATGTTTAAACTTTCTACTTTTCGACTCATTAAATCAATGTTATCGAAATCGGTATCCAGGCGATAAAATCCTCCTTTAAAGGGGAATGTGCCAAACTGTAAAAGTTTCTTGATGTTTGTCAAGTGCTACAGAGTGCAAACAATATTTTTTGTAATTTTTATGTTGCCTTTACGATAAGGCGAACCTCATGAAAACATGTTTTTTTTTAACAAAGATACAGCCATTTAAAAAAAACTGCATTTTTTACAGAAATTCTTCGTTTACACAAATTGAGAGCTCAGGGGGAAGAAGTACCTACATCTATTGTTTCATTTAGGAATTGCATCTTGACAGCTTTTTTTTGTATAAATTTTATGTTTTCTCGCGTCATCAGTTTAATTCCAGATGGACCCGCAGTTTGCGGAACAATTTGCTGACATTTTAATACCTATACGTATATATGTATTTTCGTTAAATAAGTAACATCTGAATAACAATAGCGGGAAATATCTAGTTCATGTGACAAATGGTTAAGCGTACTTACCAAGTACAAGTAAAATGAATTTTAATATAAAAGTAAAATCAAAACAGTACTTAAATATGAACTTAACTAATGAATTTAATAAACGCAGGATAAATATATATAACGCAAACTAAATATACGCTATACAAAACAAAACTTTAACTAAATAAAATGTAGGAAAAACTAAAATATAACATATAAGTACGTAAAAAGACCTTTGAATATTTTGCCGTGTAGTCTTTGATGGCACTGTTTCATCTGAATGCAGACAGAATTTCATAAAATCTTTGTTATGCTGTAGATAAATCTTTCACTATTTGTAAGTCCTCTACTTTATGTCTGCATTCAGTTGAAACAGTGCCATCAGAGAGTTCACGACGAAATATTCAAAATATTTTTTACGTACTTATAAATTATATTTTAGTTTTTCTTTCACTTTATTCAGTTAATACATATATGTCCATAATTTAAACAGTTCCATTGAAGAGTTCCTTAACACCTCACGAAGGCCTAGCGTGCGCGACCGTACAGGCGTACGTGAAACGCAGCAGCTCTTTATTGCCATTTTTACCTAAATTAGCCATGAAACTTAAATCCCGACGAATCCGGAACCAATTTTTTTGCACTGTCATCACAAACCTTTTATCAAATGTAATGGCACCAACAAAAGCAGTGAGCAAAATCGTTAATGAAATCCTATAATCGTAGAGAAAATTTACTGAATTCTCGATTATCTTCAAATGTTAATAACTATGCAAAAATATATGATGAAAAAGTAAAACCTTTTGGAAAGTGTAGTATATACCTAACGAAAAAGCTTCCATAATGCAAGAATTCACAAAATTTATTTACAACATGTAGAACACTCTAATAAGCCAACGATGTTTCAGAGAACGGTTAAGAAAGAATGGCGAGCTCTAAAATCTTTTAACTTTCGACGAAGCCTGTTGCTTCACGAGTGCACAAATGAAAAAAAAAAACAATATTCAGACATTGTTCCTCAGATATTCAACTGCCTCGAGCACCAACAATTTTACGGTTTACGCAAAATTTTTTAAATCGATTTATGTCCGGGTTTTGGGGCCAAATAGCCCACTATGGGACGGCCGAAAACTCGTCAAGGCGGTGTAGTAGGCCGCGCTGAAATTCGGCAGCTCGGGACCGAGGATACGTTACGACTAATGGGAAAGTTCAGACGGGCCCCACGGTGTATCGAGCGATCGGCCACTGTGCGCTTCAAAGATTTCGCTGTGTCATTCGGCCATATGGATGTCACCGCGTACATGGCTAGCCAATTAAAAAGAAATGTGTCACATTGACGTCAGAAACGCCGCTACGTCCCGATGCGAGTAGCCGCGAGCCACCGAATTGTCTCCTCGCGAAAGGGACCCCAACCGTGGGGCGCGCCACGCGGTGAAACTAGAACGAGTACGTACCTATAACGAATTCCGAGGTATGCGAAAAATCGTAGCTGCTTTTATAGCACCGGTACTGTTAACGCGGTTACGCATGGCCCTCGCTTTCGTTGCAAGTACTTCGGCATTGAAAACGTTACGATACCTCGATGCTGTTAGATATTTCATGACTGTCGTGAGTGCACGATGGAATGTAAAGGTCAAAATTGAATCAACACTCTAAGAGGAGATACCGCGTTATGGATTATTGTTTAATGAAGGAAAGATGTTCCTTTTCTGATTAAGCCGGGTGGGCACCGATATTCTTTCTCTCGGCTCTCGTTGGAGCCATTCGTTCCTTTAGATTGTAGTTACAAAAAGGCTTGTTTTATTAAATCACCTACCCCACAACCAACAGATGCCATTAACGATTCAGCTTGTGAACGCTGCGCGCGCGCGCGATCTAGTAAAGCGATTGGCCCCCGGTCTCGAATGGCGCGAATGAATTTTTAATTTCAGTTTCGCGGCGCTGTCGGGGATCGGTGGATTTGATACGCGGGATGAACGGGGGAAATAGGTCATGCAGCCGGAATACACGATTCACTGCCACCGCGAAGAAAGACGGACGGTCTTGTCTCAATTAGGGACAATAAGAGGGGCAAAGAATAGAGCGCGCGACCGTTCTAAAAGTAGCGCGAACTTTGCGCGAAACGGCGCGCTCCCAAGCGAAATGGGGACCGGTCGCAGTACGGTAAATCCCCGTTATGAGCCCGCTTTTGCCTCCCGTTGACAGCCCGGCGACTATCCCCACCATTTCTTCGAAGCCTGCGGACGAGGGAGAGGGAACCGCACAACGAGCTAGAGGAAACGAAAGAGTCAGACACGCAGTTGCCGTCGGGTACAAAAGAGAGAATCATGTCGGCTACCCACTATGAGCCCGCCGCCAGCACCGTTCTTCGGGCTCATAACGGGGATTTACTGTACACTGGTGCAATGGGGAAGCATGCATCTGTTCTACAAGCGTCTGCGATCGTCGGGTATGCGCCAGACGCAGGAGCCTGACGCGAGTCTGTTTGAGTACCAGCCTAGGCTACTCGAGACGCAACACAATGCGATGAGGATCTGTTTCCTATTATACCTAGTCGCAGGCTGAGCACTGCGACCACTGGCCGCTAGACTGCTCCCGAGGGGAGTCTAGCGACCAGTCGCACTGCGACCCATCGCCACAGTGGGACAGAATCCCAAGAAATAAGGAAAGAAGTCAGAATTCAAGAGATATTGGAGTATGTATTTTTATATGTTACCTGTAGACTACTATGAGCACCGAAAAATAGTAAAAATATCATGACGCCCACTTCTGATCTGGGTGTAAACACGTGTCTATGTTTGTATGTATTTTTCGTGCAGAATTTTAAAACGAGTCTTTTAATTTTTGGTGATATAAAAGAAAACAAATTTTGGGGCCCCAAGTGAGTAGTATCGATTCTGCTAAGTAACAGCAAATAATTAGGTACATACAGTTTTTTTTTTCTTCATAAGAAACCAATTGAAAAATTGACAGCAATCGTCGACTTTTTAGTTACCTTCCGGGAATTTCCGAACAAATTTTTTGTTTGTTTTATAATTAACATAATATTTTCCTTGCTACTGCGAAAATAGCATTTGCGAATATTTGGCAGTAATGGGTTAAATATGTGTATTTATTCTATGTCGCACAGTGGGGGTGAATCCCAAGAAATAGAAAAAAAATGCAACATCCTGTATTTCGGATTTAAAAATGCCGAATATCATTAAGGAAATTGATACAAAAAGTGTTATTATACAAGTTTGACGTTATTTAAGAAAATAACGTCAATTCGTGATGAATTAGCGTCAATAATTCCAATGAAGCTAAAAGAATTTGATAAATGTGCAATGGAAAGTGCAGTGTTCGTATCGACACAAGCGTGAAGTTCCATGATCTAGCGTGATGAGTGGATACCAGGTCCTAAACGGATTGTTAGCGGGTCACCGTTTCCTACAGCTTTATGACACTAGACCTTTGGCCCCCTACACGATATAAAGTAATTAGGAAACATCTGCCAAGTAACTTGGAGAACAGCTGAACAATGTTTAGGCTTAATCCGCAATTGCTACAAGCTAATTCCTCTACGTTCGACAGGCAATAAACCGTGTTTCGCTACAGTATAAAAGAATAATAAGTATGGTCGGAACGTTGACTGTGACGAAAATTAATTTTATACTCCGCACAATTACCAAAAGAAGAAGATGTTTTTATGTTAGATCGAAGAATGTTTCCCTGCAATGGGGTAGGAAACGAAATTATTCTGCAGAAAGACCAGCACGCCTCGCGGAGAGCCACAGGAAGAAAGGGGTGGTCCGCTGTCTACGCGTGATGCCGCCTGATTTGTCCTCCCGACAAATTCGAGACCGATCTCTTATCTCTCGAATATAAACACGCGTTGGAATATCAAAACAAAAGCACGCGCTGACGTATTCAGATGTGAGAGAAGGTGGGCCATTGGTAGGACAGAATTGGTTTGTTATGGAAAAAAACTTAACTAATTATTTGCTATTACTTAGCAGAATCGATACTACTCATTTGGGGCCCCAAAAAAAATTTTTCTTTTATATCACCAAAAATTAAAAGAGTCGATTTAAAATTCCGCACGAAAAATACATACAAACTTAGACACGCGTTGACACACAGATCAGAAGTAGGCGTCATGATATTTTAACTTTTTTAGGAGCTCATATTTAGTGTTCCTGATTTCTCGATATTTTCCGCATCTCGAGAAATGAGAAATCAGACTATATTTCTCGAGAATTCTCGAGAATTCTGAAAAAATTAAAAAAATATTGCAGAATATATATATTTGGAATAATGTTAATAATATTTATCTAAATTTTTATTCGTGTCTAACTTAGACAAAACTTGTGTAAATGAAAAAATAGATATTAAATATAATTGATAAATTTATTTATTTAATACAAAATGTGAGCAAGGCGAAACATTACTTTTATGCTTTAAAATAGTTCTTTAAAAAGCACAATGCGTCTAATGTCGCGTCAGCCAATCTACTTATTTTTTGTGACAAAATCTGCGGCTGTAGAAAAATTTCTTTCATTTTGAGTGGATGGTGGTTTAATTGCATATAGAGAAAAGTTTATGAAAAATCGCACAATTCTTCGTCTGTATTGCTAACATTTATTACAGATTGTAGATGTGTTTATATATTTATGATTAACTAGTAACACACAATTTGAACTAACTGAAAATTCATTTCTGAAAACAAATGTTATTTATAATAATTTTCATAAACTTAAGTTTCTCGAGAAATACTCTAATTTCTCGAGAAATGAGAAATAAGAAATTATAAAATTTCTCGAGAAATTCTCGAGAAAGAATTCTCGAGAAGGAACACTACTCATATTAGTAGCTTACAAGAAATATATAAAAATACATAATCCTCCCACAACTTTTGAATTCTGACTCGTTTCCTTGTTTCTTGGGATGCTGTCCCACTGTAGCAATGGACTTGGTCGCAGGCAAGGAGATGCAACGTAGGGCCAGTCGCTGGGTCAAATCGCAGCGACCAGTCGCAGGTAGGCGATCCCGCCTTAAAGAGCCGCGCGATCCATATGGAAGGGCGAGCGTGTTCGCGGAGAAGCGAACGCCCCCTCTGTGTACGTCCCTGATTGTTACGGAATAGAGTCTCGGCAGAAATAGCACTGTTCGTCGACATTCCTTATAATCCGAGCGTCACCGCGCGGGGACGCACAGAGAGATAGCGTATGACACGGTGTGCGCGACAACCCGTTCCGCGTGTGCGTTGGTATGCGATCGCTCGTCACCGCTCGCTGTTCGAGCTCCAACACCGCGCGACGGCCAGCACACGTATCGCTCGTACGCCCCGTTTTCTAGAATGAGCCGCACCAACACGCGCCTAGCCAATTAGATTTGTTCGTGGCCTCTGGACTGGCGGCCCGTGAGAACACGCGGCTTGCGCAACAACCTTTCTTCTTCCGAGACGCGACAACGTCCCCGGGACGAATTCCAGAGATCCGCGCGACGCGAACATACACCGTATCCACGTTTCCGTACCGATGCGTTTAAACTTGTACACCCGCGTGAAAACGATACACTCCTCGGTCGTTTCTGCACAGTGCCATCCTCTACTAATTTGCTCGAACCCGTTCGACTACATCACTGCGCGTAGCCGCGGCACGCGGAAGAGACCAACGGGCGCGGACGAGCATCGGCTGACTGACGGAAAGTCGAAAAGTCGCCGAACGTTTTGTTGTGTCGTCGCTCGAGACACTGCCGAGGAACGACCTCGAGCGGCCCACACAAGCGCAGTGCCTGCACACGCAGGCAGGAGTCACGTGGGCGGCTGACGTCGCGGGACGATGCAGCGTTTCATTCACCACGATCGATTTCATTAGCGAAACGTCGACGTTCCGTCTCGGCGAGACCTATTGAATCGATCGACGACGCCCGCCTCCTCTTCGTCCAACAAATTTCCACCCGACATATTGATCTATCTGGCCGCCCGTGCACGCCCCGTCTCGCGATCATCGGCCGACGATGACGCGCGCCGATAACCGCTGACGTCTCGCCGCTACGAGGAAAAGCTTCGCGTATCGCGAACGTCGCGCTTTAACCCCTCCCTCCCCCCCCCCGCCCCCTCCACCCGGGTTTGTTTCGCCCCGTTTGTTCGCCGTTTCTGCGCGCACGGGTCACGCGACGCGCGGTGACGTTCGCGTTGCAGCTTCCTCGCGTGTCCCCGCGAACGTCACGCGTCACCGTGGCGACTGTCGGGGGCCGCGTATCTCTCGCCGGCCTCGGCAGAAGTCGAGGGGGGAAACCGAACCAGGTGCAACGAATGCGAGGGAAAAACTTCCACGCGGCACGTGCGCCCACTCGTGACGCTTCGGGACGTCGTCACGATCGTTTTCCACGCGATCGTACAGGTTGCTCCCTATCGAGCACGGAAACGTCCCTGACTGCACGGCTCCCGGCGGAGAAACAACTCCGTGCTTCCGTCTTCTCGTTTCTGCGGCTCCAGCCAACTCCGCGCGCAAATATTTGCCCTTCGCGGTGTTATTGCTGCCGCGCAATAAGTATTACGCCCTTATTTTTCGCCGTGATGTAACACGGCGCGCGGGGTTTTGTTGGGTTAGAGTTAGCAGATTCAAAAATTAAAAAGAGGGACAATTCAAATAGTAGATATAAATATTTTTCGTTTCTTAAGGGGGCATAGTACTTTTTTTGGCCCGAAAATTACGCATTCTTTATGATTTTTTTTCTATACGAAGTTGAAAAGTTAGCAAGATGGGGTTTGTTGCAAACGAAAGACCGCTGCTTGAAAGTATTGAAAGAATTTTTATTAAAAAAAAGCACCCTCCCTCCACTTGCTATAGTCGTTCAAAGTTGGTTCCTGGTGGAATGCATAGAGACTCGGTCAACGACCACGAAATGTAATAAATTTTAATGTCTTGATTTGTTTTTATGTTTCAGATAAGCGTAGAAGGCGGAATTTATGGCACCGCAATTCTACTCATTCCGCGAAGGAACAACTTTGAGCGACTATAGCGAGGGGAGGGAGGGTGCTTTTTTTAAATAACAATTCTTTTAATTACGTTCAAACAGTGATCTTTCAATTGCAACAAACCTCATCTTTCTAGCTTTTTAATTTCATATAGAAAAAAATCATAAAGAATGCTAAATTTTCGGGCAAAAAAGTACCTACTATGTCCCTACAAGATATAAATATAAAAATCCATAAAAGTCATATATTTGCAATTGTATCGAGTCAGTATTTAATACCTAACCCACACCTACTTAGGGCCTGAATATGTAGTAGCTACAAAATTATTCTAACGTGGGTAAACATTAATGTTTTCTCACATAATAAAATTTGATATCTAAAATTTGTTTTTATTTTACAACGCCCTCCTTTTCAAACGATTTGAGACTAAGATGGAATATCTGCTAGTGATGGAATTTTGCTGGGTGGAGTCGATGCGAGTGGACCGCTTGAGTTGCGTCGTGGACAAAACCAGAAAGGATATTTTTAGGTGATAGAACGTCACTACATTTCAGTCAAAAAGGGAGGGCATATCCTCCGTTCGTATACCATATAGTAACCCTACGCTGGTTCAACGGGAATTCTACTTGAAGCGCAGAGAACTCGGTCGCCGCGGTGTATGGCTCGCGTGACGGTCGGCAATTTTCAGTCCATTACAGGATTGAACGTTAAATCGCCATCGACTGGGTAGCAATAAAGTAAAAAGTTGTAACGCTGCAGCACAGAGTAAACAGCGTAAACTCACCCCTCGCAGTTTTAATGGCTACTGGCTGCAGAACGGCTCGACAGGCAACAACCCTCTTCGACTCGCAGACCGACGCCGCCTTCGTTAATTGTATCGCGCGCATAGTCTGGAGCTGTTAATTTTCGCTCAAAGAAAAATCCAACGGTCAAAGAAGACGGGATCGTCCCGACGATAGAGACCGGCGAGGAGGATTTGAGAGACGCCGCGCCGGGGAGGGCGAGGAGCGGCGATTGCGCGTCGGAACTTTCGCGTAAACACGCTTTGAGATTACTTCTCGGCTAACACTATCGAGGGAATTATCAATTAGAATTAATTAGCAATTAAGCCAGCCGGCGGGCCAACTTACCGCGAGTTACGCCGGCGACGGTGCAAAGAGGGACTTTAGAGGAGTCGTCGGCACGTATCAACCCGGCAGACTTCTCATTCAACTGGATTTCGCCTAGAGATTCGCTTAAGCACTTCGTACGATAATCTCCAGAGATTGTTCCGCGATACTCGCGTTTCCTTTAACGACGAGCCGTAGGTACATTCGAGGACGGCAATTGGTATTCTGATGCTGTCAGAAGAATCGAAGGAAACTAGTGGTCTCGAATCCACCCTTGGAAACAACTATAGGGTAAATCCGGGAGACCCGGTCGGGCGGGAGAGTTGGCCGAGTCGCTATATTTCAGATTCTCTATGTAAAAATGCGTTAAAGTGCAGAATAATTACTTCTCTAGAAGCCAAACAGTTGAATGAATAGCGTCATTTCGCTTCCTTTTGTGTTTTTCTGGATTTATAGGCTTTAAAAGGTAAATTGAGGTTACATTTAACCTCATTTGTCAAACAGCGGTGTACACAGTGTTCCTTCTCGAGAATTCTTTTTCGAGGATTTCTCGAGAAATTTTATAATTCCTTATTTGTCATTTCTCGATAAATTAAAGTGTTTCTCGAGAAACTTAAGTGTATGAAAATTATTATAAATCTCATTTGTTTTCAGAAATGAATTTTCAGTTAGTTCAAATTGTGTGTTACTAGTTAATTGTGATACATACAAAAATTGGGCGATTTTTCATAAACTTTTCTCTTCGTATCGCCGATGCTCTATATACAATTAAACCAACATCCACTCAAAATGAAAGAAATTTTTCTACAGCCGCAGATTTTGTCACAAAAAAGAAGTAGATTGGCGGACGCGACATTAGACGCATTGTGCTTTTTAAATAACTATTTTAAAACAAAAAAGTAATGTTTCGCCCTGCTCACATTTAAATAAATAAATTTATCGATTATATATAATGTCTGTCTTTTTCATTTACACAAGTTTTGTTTAAGTTAGACACGAACAAAAATTTAGATAAATATCAACATTATTCCAAATATATAAATTTTGCAATATCTTTTTAATATCTTGAAAATTCTCGAGAATTCTCGAGAAATATAATCTGATTTCTCATTTCTCCAGATGCGAAAAATATCGGGAAATCAGGAACACTAGGTGTACAGAATCGTATTTAAAATATACTTCCAAGTTTATTTTCGTTTAATGTTTGGGATAATAAGATAGTAGAGATATTGACAATGCAGCCAAAGTATTTGGTCATATTAACAATTCCTCTCAAAGCTAACGAGAAGACCATCTCTCGCTGCAGAAAGGAGAGATGGTCGAGTTATGATTCTTTTATTATTTTTGTTTATATTTTATTTCTCATTATTATTTCATTATTATTTTTGTTTATTTAGTTTATTTATTCACTTTTGTATTCATTTACCTTGCTAATCGTCAGTAGGTAGTTCCCTTTTCCTTTGATGTGTTATTTACTTGTTTAGCGTAAACAAATTAAATATCAATGAATCTGTAGTTGTATTCACTCATAAATAATTTTCCTTTATCCTTTGTTAATTTTCCATGAATAATTATTTGAGTGGTCTCTACCAACGACAAAAACCATTTCTCCCGGCATCTCGGGTGAGGTGGTCAGATGCCATGCCTTCAGTTTTAAACCCGATTTACAGTAAATATTGTCTTAAAGCAAATATCGACCAGGTTTCCTGAAGCGGCATAAAATTCTGAACATATAGGTTTGTTCTGATAAAATAAGTAATTTCTATATTAGTTTTAAAAGCCATTTCGCCGGTGATAGTGCAAAACCGCGTATGAGCAGTTTGTAAATACCGCGGATCTGCATTTTACCGATTTTACTGGAGGAAGAAAACACTTAATATTTCAGCCATTTTAAGGGATTTCTTTGACTGAATTTTTTTGGGACAGTTTCAGCACTCCTTGTAATAAATACTAACATCAATGTTGTGACTTTTTAAAAAAACGAAACAGCGCTTGGCAACCGTGAGCGCGAAATTTCAATTTTGCTACTTTTGCAGATCCGCGGTATTTACAAACTGCTCATACTTTTATATTAGGTCGACCGCGTCTCCCGGATTCACCCAAATTTCTACGGGGCAACAGGTAAGAAAATCTACGATTGATCGAACTGCCATCTGACAAGACTACGAAAGGCGGTCAAGTTCTAATTCATTCGGCATTCGTCACGCGAGCATTCCCGAGTAAGGATCTCTGATAGAGCAAAGAGAGCCGGTTCACCTGACACGTCGCCCGAGCGTGAGTCACAAAAATTTTCACAAGATTCACCGCGCTCGTAACCGCGGATTCAAAGAGTTCGCGATGAGAAGTGATTCCGGGTACGTCCACGACACCTGTCGCTTCAGAAGACTTCGGAATTCCATGTCGCTGATGTATGCGCAATATCGCGAGCGCTGCGAGGCTGCGCGGAAGTGGATGATGAAGCCAATTTCCACGGAGAGCGGGTGATTCACGAATTTTCGCGCGAACTATTGTCGAAGGAGCGACACACGTATTACCGTGAATCACACTTGCACCAGATTCCGCCAGAAGAATTGATAGCGGCGTTGACGTCCGTTCGCAATAATCTTGCTTATCTGCCAGATACCTCTTTATTATCGTGACGCAGAGGACTGTGACGCCTGGCGCTTGCGGATTATCCGGCGAGGTGCGAAAACACGGGGAATTTCGATCGGGGCGATAAGCTCGCGTAAAAGGAAAAGTTGGGTGAAAACAAACGGGGAGGAGGAGCGTTGAACTTGCCGCGAGAGGAAACCACTGCCTCGCGGCTGTTCAACGGCGGGGTGGAGTCGGCCCACGGTGACACGCGAAGAAAGAACCAAGGAGGCGAAGAAAAGTCATGAACGGGCGGCACGAAGGACAGCGAGGCACTCGAGAGGAAAGGGAGAGAGTATTTTTAGCGGTTACACATTGCTGTTGACTGTTTCTGACGACGTTGAACGGTGGGCCACGTGAAAGTGTCTCGCGGGTTCGAAAAATATGTGTCGTACGCGTATAGTGGAGCTTTGTGGAAAGAAAAGGAGCTACGTCGATTTCCCATGTATTTCGGAGGTGAATTGTTAGCTCGGCAAAATATGAAAGAAAATTAAATTCCTCGGCTGACACGCCGCGAGGAATAAAACTGCAGACGTCACAATAATATGAAATGCTACAAAGGTGGAGAGATACAAACGATCCCTCACGTTCACCACAGAAACTTCGCGATAGCTATCGTCTACCCTAAATAGGCCGAGGCTCCTGACTCCGTTGCAGCTGCCTCGGCACCGAATCCGAGCGGGCTTTGGTGGGGCAGAGTGGAGAAGAGATATGATCGAGGCGCTATCGACGCGGGTCGTGTAATTTCGAGGGCTCCTCCATTGCGTTCCGTGCGCTCGTGACCAGGCTGACCCTTGCCACGATACGATTTCACGAGGCACGGAGGCGCGGGTCGCGACCGTTTCCCCAGATAACGGATTCATTCACAAGCGGCGGCGACGATTCGAGCCGGGGTGCGGCCTTAAATTTAGGCGAGTGCGCCGAGCAGGCATCGAATCACGGCTGGCGGACACGCTTCGACGAAGCGCGGCGCGCGTTTCGCCTCGGGGCTCCTTTGGTTTCAGCTCACGACGCCCCCGATCGACGAGGACGCGTCGAGTCAGGACCGCGAGCGCGTTATTGGAATTTTTCCGAGCGATCGCGCAACCGGCTGGCATTTTCTGCGTGAATTCTTCCGCCGCGAATCGCCACCTCCGCCCGGACCGCGAAGATTCTATTGTAAATAAGGTAAATGGCCCAGGACTTACACGAGGCCCAATAATTAAAACTTGAGAAGAAATTTTATTAATAACTAGCTATTAATTTCTATATAATAGTAGGTATGTAAAAACACGCGCGCATTCGAATGCAATGTTGTGTAAAAATTTCAAAGCAATCGGTGAAGAACTTTCGGAGATTTAAGAGTTTGAACAAACGAACATTTACATTTTTATTTATATAGAAGATAACAGTTTTACTAATTTGCAACGTTTAAACTGTTCGAAATATAATTGCAAAATGTATTAGCTTTATATAGATGCAATTATACTGAATGGTTATATCATGCAAAAATATTATTGTACAGTAAAGCTTCAACAGTTTTAATCTCGCTTCTTACCTAATTGGCTCGAGCAAGCGAGAGAATATTTTTGTTAAGGTTGTAATTAATTATTTTATAATTTTTTAAATAGTACAGTTGTTTTGAATTTATTATATATTGAAGAATTGAAAATTAATTGGATCTCGTAATAATTTTTTTTTTAATATTGAAATTGTTGCGTTTGTCCACTAGTACACGATAACATGACACGGACCAGTTATTAAATGCGTGTTTAATGGTTATTTAAATACTGGTACAGACGCCAGTATCCAGTGAAGTTTTAAAATTATTAACATTTATTATACCAAAGTAAGTATTTTTTTGTATCCTATATATTTACGTTAATAATAACTGGACAAAAATGTTTAAGAATTGTTAGGATAATTAATCTTAAACTCGTCATAATATTAACATATCTTAAGATTGTATAATATACTTTGAATCATTTTTTCATGGCGAAGATTTAACACAAATTTATTATAAATAAAATGTTTTTATTACCCCAAAATATTACCATATTGATTTCTTTTCATTAACTGAGAGAAATAGCTAAATTAAATATATATTCAATAATTGGGAAACTGATAATTAATGACTGGGACACGCTATGAATTTCATTTAATTACTGGGACATATGAACAGTTTCATGTTTTAATTAAATTTAAAACTTTTCCTTTCACAAACGTAGATTCTTGTTACGTTATCTGAAATTATAAATTGTACGCTTTCGAATAATTATATTTAGTTATAATTTCATACTATTTAAATATAAAAGAAATTGCAATTATCTCAACAGCCCGGGATCGAACGGCCCTTACGATCTCTCCTTCGACCGCGATGCTTCTCGTACGCGCTTTACGTAACCGTCGCGATAAACGTATCAGTGTTTTTCCCGCGGCGCATCAACCTCGCGGCGCGACGGGCTCGATCGACTGCGGCGAAGAAATTTGCTGAAAACTGACGCAAATGGCAAGAGAAGGAACCGCGATTTTGATACTCCCTGATCCCTGGCCTTCCTGTGCTCGGCCAAATATGTTTCTCGGTACGCGAGAGGACATACCTATGATCCGTCGTGTTTTTCATATGTTCCCACCCTTTACGCCCCGTGTTTTTAATCCTAGCCGGCGATTTACACGCGTCTGCGAGCGTACGCCATATACGGGGGAGCTTAAAAGGGAGGAGGATGTAGGAAGAGAAATATTTCAGGCGTGAGAAAGGAGAAGGTGAAGGTGGGATAAGAGCGAGCGGGGGAAACCGTGGACGGAGGGAAGGGGCTCCTAAATGACGCAGTCGCCCTCGCACACCGACGCCTGCACACGGCGTCGCGAGCGAGCAAACACCCCGAAATTACTCTCCGCGGGTCGGCCGTTTCTCCCTCGAAGTGGACGCTGGTTGCGACATCCGTCTTGTCGCGATTAAACGGGTTGCGCGGCGTGACGCGAGGCGTTACGATCGGGCAAGAAGGTCGCCGACGGGAATATTGAATGGGCGCTGTATCGGCTGAAAGTGTGCACGGGACGCGTACAGGGCCCACGCCCGTAACTGTGCATGCGTCACTCGCGCGGCAATAAAGTATTCCAAGAATGAAGGATACATCGGCATAATAACACGGCGTGTGGAAATGGTCACTCACGTAACGTATAGGCGCTGCGGTAGCGCGGGAGATCTCGTCGCTTGGACTTACCTGCAACAGAAAGAAACGTCATTCATTAGAATCGAACGGTCAGGGAATCATTCTCGGGCGCCGCGGGTCGAGCAACGTATTTTTAAACGATTTTATTCAGCTTCGATCCTCTGTCTGTTTGTTTGTTTGTATGTTTGTTTGTGTGTTTGTTTGTATGTTTGTTTGTATGTTTGTTTGTATGATTCAAACTTGGCAATTCAGATTTAATTTAAACGATTTTATTCAGCTTCGATCCTCTGTTTGTTTGTATGTTTGTTTGTATGTATGGTTCAAACTTAGCAACTCAAATTTAACCCACTTCTAACTATCCAATTGTTTTGAAACTTTGCAGGCGTGCGTAGTTTGGATGACAATACAATATTTAAAAAAAAAATTAACCCCGAGCGGGTGAAAAAATTACCCAGTCGTCAATAAATATAACCCATAACCACAAATCCAAACGACTTGAAATCAGCCACTCGCGTTCTTTACGAAAACGTATCGTATCGCGATTTGAAATTAAATACAAGATATTTCTAAAGAAGTCTGAGCTGCGATACACTAAAAACTAGAAAATAAAAAATATATAAAAAAAATTGTATGTTAAACGATTTTATTAAAAATGCACTAAAAACTAAACTATAATTCTCTCCTTGTACTGCAATTTCGAAGGTGTTTTTTTTTACTTTAAATAAAATCGTGGAGCGGGATTTTTCATAACAAAATATGAATCAATTAAATACAGCATCAAGTGCCGAAATGAATTTGTTGTGAGATACCCTGCTCCACGACTTTATTTAAAGTGAAAATACACCATCGAAATTGCAGTACAAGAAAAGGATTATTTTTTAGTTTTTAGTGCATGTTTAATAAAATCGTTTAATATAATTTTTTTTTTATATATATTTTAAGCGTACTGATAAGACTCCGGCGTGCCCCCGAGTAGGGTAGAGTGGGGATAACAGCCCCGTTTTTTGTATCAACTTGTGTAAAATTTAGTAGCGTAGGGTGGGGCTAAAAATCCCGTTTTTCGTATAAACCTGTATAAAATTTTGTACTAACAATCTAAAGATATCTGGTGTTATTTTGTATAAACTATAACTATTATGGTTTACGTTCACGAAGTTCGTTTGTTGATACTGTTATTTCCTGTTGAGTTATACCACAAAATGTTTGTCAATGTAAAATGGACTTCTTGCCCCACGCACGAGGCAAAAAGACCATTGCATAGGGTATAAAGTCCCTAATGTCTTTTCGTGTAATATTAAACTGAATAAGTAAAAAACTCTATTCAAATCAACAAATATTTATTAAACCAATTCTTTGTGGTAAACAATATTGAAAGGAAAGCATGACTTATTTAGCAAAAAATAAAAATATAAGTCAGAGGCTCACTTTGAACTAAAAACTAAAAAAAAATCACTCAACTAAAACAATAACACAATTTAAAGACTTTGGCATCATTTCTTTATAGTTTGGCCATCTTATTATGAAAACAAATAAAAAAATATATATTTTCAGTCTGAGGGACTTTTTGCCCCAATGGTACCTCTATACTTTCTGCGATATATAAGTTACAAAATATTATCATTCAGCAATAAACAATATCATGCACACATTACTAAAAGAACATACAATCTTAACGTACTCGGCTGATACGCTTTTAAACTGTGGTTTACTTCGTATAAAACAACAAAGACGACGTATTTCTTTCAGTTTCGGATACATAAAATAACGAAGGCGTGGTGTAATTCGCACAAACGTCCAGGAGCGACTGGCGACTCTGTAGTCACCTCCGTTTCCTCTCGCCTTTGACTTACAAGGAGAGTATTTTAGGTGTCCGCCTCCGATCATTTCGATTTTTGGATATGTTATAGAGGACCGAAAAATAAGAAATACGTGTTTTTTTATTTTTCCCCGTTTTCATATTTGGGGGGTGAAAACTGCGTTCAAAGTTAGGGTTGAAAAATCATTTTTGTGGAATATCTCGAGAACTATTAGAGATAGGGGAATAGTGTCAATGGACGAATTTTGTGTCTTTGAATGCGAAATATGACTGACTCACCAGATTTTCAAAAAGTTCATTTTTTCCACAAAAATGATTTTTCAACCCTAACTTTGAACGCAGTTTTCACCCCCCCCCCCCCCAAATATGAAAACGGGGAAAAATAAAAAAACACGTATTTCTTATTTTTCGGTCCTCTATAACATATCCAAAAATTAAAATGATCGGAGGCGGACACCTAAAATACTCTCCTTGTTAGTATACTGCGAAACTCAATACATTGTTTAGGAATAGAGATTTTGAATTCGGTACTTTTTACCCGCCGGACTTTTAGCCCCAGCCTACCCTACCGTGACCTGGGGCAAAGGGAACGTTGCCCCAGATCGTGTCCCCGAATCGTTGGATCCGCGCGATCCCGATTAACCGGGACAGATATAAATATACCGGTGACGTCGAGCGGCGTTTCCTACGATCGACGAAACAATTCGCACAGGGATCCCGGCACTCTCCGGCGGTACCCACTTCTGACAAGGCAAGAATGGCCTGGTGCATTATTAACGGCACCACCCCTCCGTGGCTATTTGTACGGCTTTTCTTTTTCGGCGTGGACGCCCGCATTCGGCGGGGAAGAGGTCGATTTGGCAGAGGGGATCGTTGGCAATGCCCTCTGAGACGGAGCTGCGCCAGATTGTCGCGAGCAGGACAATGATCTCGGGTGGCTGGCCGGCTACCCCAACCTAACACCCGAGGATCTTTCTGCCGATGCCACAAAAGCGTCACGGAACGCACGGTGCCGGCCGCACCACCTGGACCTTGAATTCATCTTGGCCCGTAGCTCTCTCTTTCGGCCGTGCCGCGCTTGCACGGCCCTCGGGCTGGCCCAGCGTGGCTCAACGGGCCCGCATCTGCCACCTTGTGCGCCGCCGAGCGTTTCGCTCTCTCGTGTCTTGACTCGCTCCGATAATTGCTCGGCCATCGCCACCGATCGTCGCCGAGTCGATTTATCCTCGCGGGCCCCTTCGAGAAGTCGCCGGGCCGCGTCGCGTGAACGGTGGTTAATTAAACGGTTGTCGGAAAAGGGAAAAGCCACCTCGCCGTATGACGTCGGGCCCCGGCTCGGGCCCCGGCTCGGGCCCGACTTGGCGGGCGGTTCGGCAGGGGGGGTGGCAGGTGGTGCCCTGTACAATCAGCTTGTCTACTCAGGAATCCTTAAGACGCGTCTACGGGCCGCACACGACCGTCGCGCCGGTGTGCGCAACAGCGTGTAATTTATCTTTCCACTAGCTTGGAAACCGAATAGATACGATCGAGTAACGAGGCATCGCCGTCTGCAAGGCGGGGCGTGAACCGTGGTGGGGAAGAATCTTGAGCACGGCCACGATCTCTCAGACAACTCGAATTTAATATTTTATTTATACCGCAGCTCTCATTGACTTTCAACTCCCGCCGAGTAGTAAAACGCTCCCTGTGCAAGCTGCAGCTTGTCCCCCACGCCGCGCGATATCCTTGAAAACCTTGCGCGCCGCAAGCCACGCGAATCCAACTCTTGACATAGTTCTCAAACACCCGCGGAAAAAAAAAAAAGAAGGCTGCCTGTTGGTAATCGCGTAGGTGGTTGGCGCGAAACCGCGGATTAATTTAAAACCACCGGGAAGAGAAGAGAAAGAATCAGGAGGATCGCAAACGAACGAGGAGCTTAACGTCGAGTGGTTCTAGGTGGTTGATGGTGGTGAAGTGAGCGAGGGATGAGAGCACGAGAAAAGAGGGAGGAGGAGGTGGAGGTGAAGGTAGAAAAAAAAAGGAGGATAGGATCGGGCTGGATGAAAGAGGGAAAGGGAGAGGGGGGGGGGGGGGGGGGGAAGAGAAAGAGAGGAAAGGCGGAGGCAGGGAGGCTTAAGCAGGGGGCAGCAGGTGATGCACCAGGTGGAGGACGACGGCGCGTGCGCCGTTTTGCCCCCCGCCTTCCGGTCACGTGCCTGAGCCTCAACCCCTCGCCCCCACCCGTCCTCTTCGCAGAACTCTCTTTCGTTTCTCTTTCTCTCGTCTCCTGCTCGCCGAGAAGCAATAACTCGACACTTTAGATTTCTTAATACTTACGAGCACCCGCGAGCCGATGCTCGTTCGTTCTCTCCCTCTTTCGATCTCTCCCCTTCCCCCCTTCCCCCCACCCCCCACCCCCCTCTACGCTCGTCGGCGACGCAACAACAGATCGTTTCTTTTTACAAGAGAGAAGAAAGGAAAACATGTTTTCGCGAAAGAAAGCCGCGTTCCGAGAATTCGGAAGGCCGACTGCGCAGAACTCGGGCGACGCACGCATCACTCGCGTCCCGACGCGCGTTATTTCGGCGAGGATCGTTGCTCGATCTCGTCCCGGAGCTAGCGGAACCGACAGATGTCGGGCCCGGGAAGGGAGAAAGGTGAAGCGGCAGAGGGAAAAAGGAGGATATTGCAGGAGGCCAGAAGAAGCGCCTCCGCTGCCCCGTACGACTGTCTGTACGGTGTCGATTATCTTTTGTATTTATTTGGCCCAACTTTTATTGCTCCTTCTTATCCTCCCGGGCCGCTCTTTCCCCCGTTCTGGCCGCGCTCGAAGGCAAGAAGGGCGGGCGAACGGACAGGAAGTCAGATAACCATCGACCCTTGCCGCCTGCCGCCTTCCACAGCCGAGTGCTCTGTTTCGAGAGATCCCTTTCCCTCCCGTGGATTCCTACCGCTTACTGATTCCTACTCGCGAGAGGAAAAATATTTGCCGAGCGCAAACGATAAAAATACGCCGGCGACCGGACCGGCCGCCGTCGGGATATAGGTGATGCCCCACCCGGGGAGCAACCGTTGCCGCGGCGTTCCCCTCTCGAAACAAACGCGGCGAATAATAATACGTGCCACGGTAGTCCTCCCCGCGGTGGATCGCGCGATCCGTTAAAAGATATACACAAGTGGAAACAGGATCTGCCGCGGCGGTTTTATCTGCCAGCGGATCCATCCTTCGAAAATTCGTGGAATGCTTAGAACTGCAAGCGGCGCGGACGAACTCGCCGCGCTCACGACACGTATATACCACGTGCATCGGATGCCTCAGTCCTTTTGTGCTTAGCTCGTGTCTAGCCGCCGGCGAAAGAATATACAGCGAGTGCCACTCAAAATCGTACACCGTAACGCGTGCCAGATTATCGGTTGAAAAATATTGTTACCGTAGATTTAAGGTTTTTTTATGAATAAATACACTAACATAATTGTATTCAATATGTACTGATTGCAAGTAAAAAGCTTTATTCGTAATAAGAAAATTATAGATATTGGAAAATAATATACAGAAAATGTCAGTCACTGGAAAATCGTGCATGTATAAAAATATGTTATTATCGTTAACTCGGCGGGAGGCGCTACTGGGTAAAATTTACCACGCAGGCACAAGTTGCGAAAATATGTTTTTTCTCGCACAATCCTGTGCCGTTCTAGGTACCTTTCGGCGGGGGAATAATCGACCAAGTTCAATAAAAAACCAAAACCTTTCACTAACACTATGTAAACTGATGATTCTAAGTGTTTATGTACTTTAGGAAAACTCAGAGTATTGTTTTGAAAAAGTTGTTACGAATTGTTTTCTTTGCGTTCGCTGATAAGTTCATAGCATCTACTTTTGATATTGATCTTAATTTAATATTGTTACTAATGAAAGAAGACTAATTTTTGTTATTCGATTTTATAAGCAAGTAAAAATTAAGAAGACTGTTTGAGTTTTTGTTACAATTTTTTAAAGCACTTTAATAACGATTTTGAGATATTTCTTAATTTTTTTGCTTTCTTAAAACACTGTTCTTTAACATAAAAATAACAAAGTTAAAAAATAATATTCTGAAACCGTGGTTTTCAATTTTGGGTATTTTTGACCCGGTAGCGACAATTTGTGTTGCATATTGGGGTGCGCGTCCCGCCGAGTTAATAGAAAAAAAATCGAAAGTGAATTTCAATATTTTGTGGGGTATCCACTATTATTTTCGACTGCTTGTAGTCGTCGTGGAACCGATTGCACCAATTTTTCGCAAAATTCCTTCGAAATGGTTGCCCACTCTTCTTGCAGTGCAGAGCTCAATTGTTGTTTATTAGAAACGCAGCGTAATCTAACTTTTTTTCCAGTTCATGCCACACATGTTCTGTAACATTGATATCTGGTGATTGTGGCGGCGTTTGTATAACTTTTGGATAATTATACAGTAACTAACTCTTCGTTACGTAAAAGTAGGTTTGGGATCAATTATGATTATCGGCATAAAATTTGAAAGTATTTAAAATACCCATTTTTTCCGCACTTTGCTTTAAATTGTTTTTTAATATGTTTAAATACCCCCATTTGTCCATCTTTTCATCTATACATACTAAATTATCTACACCAGGGGCTGAGATGCAACCCCAGACCATTTGGCATCCTCCTCCAAACTTCACCATTGGTCGGAGATTTTGTATCTTCATCTCTTCGTTACACTTTCGCCATACATGTATTTTTCCATCCGATGAAAAAATATTGAATTTAGATTCGTTTGTAAAAATAACGTCCTTCCAAAAATCAGAATCTTTTTTTATATATTCTCTTGCGAATTCTCTTTGTTTTCTCCTATTTTGCCGGCTGATGTACGGCTTGTTTCGTGCAACTCGTCCATGATAATTATTGCGTCTAATAATCCTTCTGACAGTGGAATTACTTACTTTTTTGTCTAAATACTTTTCTACTTCGGCAGTTAATTTTGGTGCACTAATCCTCGGATTATCTTTCACAATTTTCATAATCCACCGCTCGTCTCGCGTATCCAATTTCTTATTTATTTCACTTCTTACTTTGTTTAATACACGATCACATTCATTATATCTTCTAATTATATACTGTATAGTACTCCTTTTCAGATTAATAATTTCAGCTATTTTTTTTTAGGCTTTTTCCATTTTCATAATGGTAAATAACCAATTCCCGTTCTTCAAGAGTGGTTCGCTTCATTTTAATTAATTTTACCAGTTGCGCACTAATTTGCGACTTTTAGTTACACAAAACATTTGACTGAAGCTATAAAGAAAGGTTAGCCAACAGTTACAGAAAAGAAAATCGGGTTAGGTATTCCCGTATTTTTTTACAGGTGTACCAACATGTAGGGGGAGTTGGGGCACTTTGGTGCAAGGGGCACAATGAAACATGAATATTCTCTTGATATCTAGAAACAGTCAGAAGTTAAAAAAATGATCACAAAACAGTATAATCTATGATCTTGAAAGATGATATAAGATTATAAGATGATACCCTATAGATATCAAGATAATATTAATGTTTCATTGTGCCCCCTGCATCAAGGTGCCCCAACTCCCCCTACGATTTTTACTGATTGGCATTTTCTGCACATTATTTCCAAATATGTATAATTTTCTTATTACGAATAAAGCTTTTCATTTGCAATCAGTATATATCGAATACAATTATGTTAGTGTGTGTATTCCTAAAAAAACTTTCATCTTACATCTATGGTAACAATATTTTTCCAACGATAATCTGGCAAGCGTTACAGTGTACGATTTTGAGTGACACTCGCTGTACGCTGGCAGATAGAGCGACGACTGCCGACGAGTTCGCCACTCGGCTGGATCCTCGGAAATCGGACGGGCGCTCCCTAACGATCCACCGCCCCGTGGCAAGCTTCTCCCGCCCGTTCCGTTCGCGGCGAAATTCTCGGGGCGTCGCCCTTGCCATGAGAATCCGCACGGCTGCCGCGAGTCTGTTCGCAGCGCATCTGTCCGGCCGGGAGCCTTGGAACATTATTCCTGCAGAAGGGGGTCGATAGGTCGAAAGTATCCTGGAAGAAGCCAGGCTCACCTTTTTCGTGGCTTCTCGGTAAATATACGCGGCGCGTATGGGCACGTTGGTGTGCGCCTGTCTGCCCGGTGCACGGCCACGTGCCACGTGCGTGTCAGCTGCAATACGACAAGGAGTCGGGGCCTCTCCTCTCGAGCCCGCGTGTGCACGCGGCGAAGGAAGCTGTCTATGGCCGGGGCCCTCCTTTGGCGATTTTATCGAGAGACGCGGCGGAAGAGAGAGCGAGCGAGAGAGAGAGAGAGAGAGAGAGAGAGAAGGCGCGGGCCCACGGCTGTAGGCGCTCACCGTGCAGCAAATGCGTGGAGGCCCCGGAACGAGGAGAGAGCAGAAGGTTTAGGGAACCGCGTGTCGAGAAGTAGGTGTACGCGCGGGCCCCGACTACCTGCGCCTAATCTAAATTTCTCGATCCCACCCAGCGGCGGCCCAGCACCCTGCAGCGGGGCACGCACCGCTACGACACCGCGCGAGGGGACGGGGGAGGGCCAAGAAAAAGGTGTACAATGCTACGAAATCACTTCATCGAAAGCCACGGCAGATGCTACCACGAGGTGTATGCAACGCCGAGGGGGAATGGGGGATATTGGATGCATCTCGGGTGCTCTTTTTCTCTCTCTCTCTCTCTCTCTCTCTCTCTCTCTCTCTCTCTCTCTCTCTCTCTCTCTCTCTCTCTCTCTCTCTCTCTCTCTCTCTCTCTCTCTCTCTCTCTCTCACTCTCACTCTCCTGGCACACGCTTGCGGCTCGAAACCGGGGAAAAAATGCATTAATTTCCCTGCGCCGATAGCCTCCAACAGATGTCCAACGAGAGGGGACACGATTCTCCTTCTGCGGCGCACGTGCCACTTTCTTTTGATATTTCGAGCCACCGAAGGACGACGCGGCTGCACACCTTCGCGGACTACACCGTAGTTAATCTTGTGTAACCTGAACAATCGCGCGACTGACGCGTAGAATGCCGCGGGATAAGCTCGACAGGAATGCTGGCCGACCTTCGTTAGATTTATGAATCGGAGTCGTTTTCGGAGCGGCACAAGGGTTTCAGTTATTAATTGGATCGTTCCGCGAGCAGAGCTGCGGGCCGAGAGACCGAAGGCCGATTACAGCTTGTTTCGCCAACAGGGAATGTTACGCGCGGTGTAACGATACGTTTGATCGTGCCCGATCGATAGAGGGATTAAACGTGCTCGTAGCATCGAGATTCCACTGGGGAAGAACGGCCTCGTTAAAGAAAGCAAGGGGAACGCGCGATGATGACGGGAACGGTGAACCGAAAGTGTCGCCTGGCGGTACGTGATACGCGCTCGATGCTTCCCGTTCGAGCGCGAAGTGTCATTCCGCGCAGGATGCAACTGCCCGCTGTTACGCGGCGAATTATCATTTTATTCTCGTTGAGCCGCGAGCCTGGGCGAACAGCTGTCAGGGCGGTGCTGGCCGCGTACGCGACGCAATTGATGGATCAACGCGATACAGAGGCGAGCTTCGTGGCGATGAGATAACGAGGAAGAAAAAAAAAAGGCACGCTATCTGTGCGGCCCGCGCTTGCGTGTAGCTTCGCGATGGTCAATGGGCGTCGCGGAGCGCGTACGAAGTGTTTACGCTCCGGGCGTATCAATAAACGCAGCTACGACATATGTTTTCGAGAGCGCAGAAAACAGAGAAGGCTGAATGGAATACTACGCCGGCGCCTGCCGTTTCGGAAATAATGCTGGTAGATAGGGACACTCGATATGGTTAATTCGGGATCATCGTATTTTGCCGATCTTAAGGGGTTAGCTACCTTCAGGAGGTAGAAAAAGAATCGATTCTTTGGTAATTTATTTCAGAAAGTACATGCATATATTTATGCAATGGTTTTTGTATTCAGATGGGGGACACTTTAACAGGTTATTATATTATGTTTTGGTGTAAAAATATTTAGTTATTGCAAAATTACAACTGATTTCCCGGAAGCTGTTTTTACACCGGTGACCACGATTTCTCCAAAACCGCTTCACCAATCTTTCTGAAATTTTGTAGGTTTCTTCTAGACATTCAAATCTAGACTTTAATCGAAGCATTTGTTTTTCCAATTCATAGTATTTATTTTGTGGATGAATAGAACTTGTTTTTAGCTAAAAATACTTATTTTTCATCCATAAAATAAAAACTATGCTTTGGAAAAACAAATGCTGCGATTAAAGACTAGTTTCGAATGTCTAGAAGAAACCTGCAAAATTTCAGAAAAATTGGTGGAGCGGTTTTGGAGAAATCGTGGTCACCGGTGTAAAAACAGCTTCCGGGAAATCAGTTGTAATTTTGCAATAACTAAATATTTTTATACCAAAACATAATATAATAACCTGTTAAAGTATCTCTCATCTGAATACAAAAACCATTGCATAAATATATGCATGTACTTTCTGAAATAAATTCCCAAAGAATCGATTCTTTTTCTACCTCCTGACGGTAGCTAACCCCTTAAGGGGTGACACCACTTTGGATTCTTAAAATGGTTTTCGTCGTTGGCAGAGACCACTCGCATAATTATTCATGGAAAATTAACAAAGGATAATGCAAAATTATTTATGAGTGAATACAAGTACAGATTCATTGATATTTAATTTGTTTACGCTAAACAAGTAAAGAAAGCGTCAAAGAAAAAGTGAACAAAAGGGAATAAATAAACTAAATAAACAAAAATAATAATAAAATAACAATAAAAAATAAAAAAGTAAACAAAAATAAATTTTAAAAAAGTCATAACTTGACCATCTCTCCTTTCTGCAGCGAGAGATGGTCTTCTCGTTAGCTTTGAGAGGAAGAGTTAATATGGCCAAATACTTCGGCTGCATTGTCCCTAAATATATCTACTATCTTATTATCCCAAACATTAAATGAAAATAAACTTAGAAGTTTATTTTAAATACGATTCTGTACACCGCTGTTTGACAAAAGAGGTTAAACGTAACCTCAATTTACCTTTTATAGGCTATAAATTCAGCAAAACACGGAAGGAAGCGAAATGACGCTATTCATTCAACTGTTTGGCTTCTAGCGAAGTAATTGGTTTGCAGTTTGACGCGTTTTTACGTAGAGAGTCTGAAATATCGCGGCTCGATCAACTCTCCGGCTCGACCGCGTCTCCCGGATTTACCCTAAGCTTCTTTTTTTCTGGCGCGTCAAATTGGTGTGCATGATGAACCTAGAGCAATAAAACCAACAATTTCAGTTTCTACGGGATGTTTACTAAAGAAATATGTAGCGGTTTTGCGATATATTAAAAAACTGTCCTTGTTTCCGACACTTTTATACTCACTTCGTAGGTAGAAAATTACATCTTTATTTAAAATGTTCTCCGTTTGCAGAAAAACCCATGCTTTAAAAAGTGGCTATATATTTCTTTAGTAAATATCATGTAGAAAATTAAAACTTTGGGCTTATTGCTCTAAGCCCAACTGCTTTGCAATTTTGTTGCACACCAATTTGGTGCGCCCAAAAAGAAGAAGCTTACGTTGGACCGGTCGCAGCGAAGTCATTTTTTTCAATGAAAAGAAACAACATTTTTTCTCGTGTACTTCAATAGTTGTATGATAAATGCTTAGTTATAGATTTCTCATTTTCTTTATCATTTCCTTAAAAAAAAGTCTCAAACATAGTTGCTATTTTTAAAATCCAAAGGGGTGTAACAACTTAACGTTCGCGTAGAAAATGAAGAAAAGAGGTGGGAGAATTTGGGGACTTGAAGGTCTGTAGTATTTACTAAACTAGACGAAAAGTGTACAGTCGACACCGGTCAATTACTCGAGTTCGCCCCTTTTTTTTAATTATATCAGCAGTTAAGGGGGGAGCCCTATTTAGGACGCTAGGAATACGATGATTCTTGGGTTTTGTTTTAAGAAATTGTTAAGCGGATCTTTTCCAAACTTTCAGGATATTTTAGCTCACATTCAAATAATAAAAATGAATTTTTACGTTACAAAATATTCGGTAGAAATGGCTGCATTTCTTCCCTGAAATAAAAAAACCTAGGATTTTCTTATTTCTAATATAATTACATTGTCGATGAACCTAATAAATTGATAAATAAATTAAACTAAACAACTCTTTTTCCATAAATAGTACGAAATATCTTGGGGCAGAATCGTAACTTCTTCTTTGAACTCCCACCAATTTGCCAACTTTCAACTTTTTTCTCTTCTGATAAGTTCATCGACACAGACGGCACAGATCGACAGAAGACAAACAGTGTCGATGAACCTGAGAGACGAGAAAAAAGTTAAAAGTTGCCAAATTGGTGGGAGTTCAAAGAAAAAGTTACAATTCTGCACCAAGATAATTCGTACTATTTATGGAAAAACAGTTGTTCAATTCAATTTATTTATCAATGTCTCAGGTTCATCGATAATGTAATTATACTAGAAATAAGAAAATCCTCGGTTTTTTTATTTCAGGGAAGAAATGGGGCCACCATTACAATCGTCAATTTGCAACTCCGGCGCGCGAGTCCTAACGAACGTGTTCATACATCTTCATTTCTACCGAACACTTTGTAACGTAAAAATTACTTTTTATTGCTTGAATGTGAACTAAAATACCCTGAAAGTTTGAAAAAGATCCGCTCAACAAATTCTTAGAAAAAAAATCCCAAGTATCACCTTATTCCTAGCGTCCTAAATAGGGCTCCCCCCTTAAACTGCCACGGACTGCGAAATACTTCAATTTCCAAGCTATAAAAATCGATCGAGCATCTGGCGAGCAACAACCTTACCGCGGATCGAAAGGGGTATCGATTCCCCGAAGTAGATAAAATCCGTTGCTCCGAAATGAAAATGCATTTCCTTCCTTATTTACAGTGGCACAGCTGTACCAACGAGGTGGCCTGCAGGTTGAACGGAGCTGGCTTCTCGTATCGCCGACCAACGCCAAATATTGTCCCGAACCCCGGTGTAGAAGGGTTGGGACCGCGACGTCTGTTCCGCCTTGAGTTATGTGCATGTGCGTGCCGTGGCCGGAGAGAAAGGAGCGGCGCCGGGAGCGGAGCGAGACGGATTCGGGCAAAAATCTAAGGAGGAAGAGGGCGAGGAGGTAGGGGTGAGGTCGAGGGCCCGAAGGAAACACATGCCAGGAAGGCTCGTGCCACGACGATCTAAGCCGTATCTCGTGAGGTTGCAGCTGCCCTGCACCACCGCCGCAAATTGCCTCTCCCCTCCGTCCTGCCGGCCCTTCTCGCCGGCTCGATAGTTGGGACACGAAGAAGTCGGGGGCACCGAGAGGGGCCTGGCTTCCTTAAACCGAGCCGAGCTCCTTGCGCCGCTCTCGGAGCGTCTCGGGTCTCGAGTCCCGAGCCACCGTGGGGCCTGGCCTGGCATCCCGATAGCAGAGCGCCTCGACTCGACAGCGGGGACGTGCTGGCTTCGATGGAAGGGGATACGAGGGGACCGTGGGTCCTCGCGCGGCGTGCTTCGCACCTGGAGCCCCGGAGAGCAGGCAGAAACGTTGGCCTCGTGCGAAAGCGTGTCGAGCAAGAGACCACGGATCGAGGAGGATCGTGGAAGCGGGGAACGCGACGGGTGATTATCGCGTCATCGCGATGGCAATTATTTATGTAACAGATTGCCAGGCATTTCGGTGCTTGGAGCTGCTCGAGCCGCGTCCCATTAGAAGCCTAATCGCTGGGCCACCGTCCCACCCAACCAGCCTCGGTCTTAAGATATTCAAAAGATCCGTCGGGGAAGATTTATGAAAGAACCAGGCTGCCGGAAGACAGCCAGAGCCCGAGAGAAGATTGCCGTCAAATCAAAGCGCGGTTGCCCGGAAAATCAATTGAGGGGTAGGGCACGCGCGGCCGCGACCGGGATGAGAACCCGCTGCGCTGATATGCTTTGGCAACAGGGGTAACGAGCACGGCGGGAGAGAAGAGGAGAAAGAAATTACGCGCGAGGAAGAAGAGCGGGCACGGCTGGCTGGACAAATTCGATCGTTGTCGGCCGTTTGACGGCTATTGGCCAGAGAGATATATTCAGTTACCAGGTTTAACACGAGCCGCGCGTCGTAACACGATAACTGGTCGCTCTTTCGTGGCCCCCTCTTCCCCTAAGAGCCCACAGCGACCAGAGCACTAACGACTCTCTCGTGTGATCAAATTTTCGACTATCGAATATTCATTGTCCAACGGAAACGGGGGTCGGGCCCCTCCCCCCCCCCCCCCGTTCCTTTTTGATACGTGGCAAGTCGACCCCTTTCTCCGTTACCAGTCGAACGGCACGGTCGGTTATTATAGCTCACGAATGAATCTCCGTGGATGCGACCCGACGCCTTATCGACCGTCCACCTGTTAATCGGAGTTCGATAATTTTAATGAAAGCCAATGAAAGGACGATTACGATAACGCCCGAAGCTCGGCGCACTCGGGTGGCTCGAGGTGTGCCAGAAACGGTCGAGTTAGGCCCCCGAGTTTACCCGGCCGGCCTTTATTCCTTAGAAGTTCTCCTTTACCTACGAGAATGCCTCTCGAAGGGTACTTACGCCCTCTATTCGCCCTTCTTACAGGAGCGTCGACGGCGAGAGAGGCGGCCGCGATGCCCCACCTCTCGCCGGCTGAACGCCCCGGCGAGGAAGAAGCGGCAGCCGGGGGGCTATTGCCGGGCCGATGTCATTTTCTCTCCGGTGGGCGAAAGGCTTGAGAGAAAAGTGGTGGCAGGAAGAGGTGAAGGAAGGCTAGAAGTGACTGCGGAGAAACACTTAGTCCCCGTCGCGTTTAATGTACGTCAAAGGGCTGCCGTTGTCGTCATCGGGCTCCTCCGCCTCGCCACTATTTAACGTCGTCCCGGCCGCTGAAGATGCCCTGGACGAGATAACCGATGAAAAACCCCGGCCCCTAACAGCACCGGAGGCCCGAGCTAGGAGGAGAGACAAGCTCTCTTCTGCCTCTTGCCGGCTCGTCATCGGCGCAACCCCTCTGGGGTGGAGGGGCACCGGCGACAGGACTAAAAGGATCGGCAATGGACGCTCTCACGATGGTCCTTTGACCACCCTCGACGCATTTAAACGAACCATCCACTCGTATGCATAGGATTTGCCGGAGCCGGCGCGTGCATGCACCCACCCCTCGAAAGCTCCTCTGCGTTCGCGTGTAATTCGTTGCGGTTTCGGGAACGCAGAGTCGCGAGAAGAGAAGGATGTCCTTCGAGACGCGTAACCGGGCGGGTCAACAACCTGGCGTAAGAAAGTATCCCCCCGGCGAATAAGGTCACGTGCCTTTGAATCTTTTCAAATGCACGGCCGGATACGTATCCGTAGATCTCTCCGGCGAACCTTCCGCACCGGATATTTCCGCCCTGGCTATTTTACCCTGGATTGCTCCAGTTCCCTGAACACGTAGCTTCGCGCAACTTTATGCGCGCTGCTCGGTTATATTTATGCCGCGCTTCTCACTTTGCGTGCTTCCTGAGGTGAATGGAAACGGCGCAGCGTATGCCTCTTAATAAATCCCTAATGAAGAACCCTGGATACGGCTGTTCCCACTCCGCTTCCGAGTACACGCTTTTCCCTTCGCTTTGTGCCGCGCCGTTAACGACCGTAGAAACGTCCAACGTTTTGCATAATCGAAGATATCGGGGTCCCAGCGAGACATACCCCCATTCGTTTCACGGGAGAATGCCACCGGAGATACATCATCCGAGGATTCCCTTAGCCCCTGGCCAAGCCCAGATCAACGTCTGGGAGGAATTAACGGCGAGGACTTTCCGCGCGGTGCCGCGAACTTTTTGCTCCTCGATGATAAACGCCGCGGCGACGAGCAAAATATCATCCACTAGAGGAGAAAGGCCCCGACGCGAATGAGAGCGTCGCGGGATTTCCCTCTTTCACGGCGAAACCAGGCGATCCGCGAGCCGGAGGTGAGGAGAAAATCGGAAACGTCGCCGCGAGAACGCCCTTCGAAATGGTCGTTACCGGGGCCCCGCTGATTATCTAAGGGCGGACGTCATTTCCGCGTGGGCGTATGCCTTCAGGGGGCGTAGGGAGAAACGACGGGGGGGGGGGGGGGGGGGGGGGGTCTCTCGATTCAGACCCCCTGCCTCCCCCTTTCTGCTATTTCAGGATCAGACTCGTCGATTGCCAGACACGACAGCTGGGGTGGATTTTTCGAATTCCAGGTGCTGCCTATTTCCCATGGTCTTCCGGTGGAATTTCGCCGATCCGCGTTACCCTCTGTGCTTCTATTTAGGGACGAGAGGACGAACAGCTCGATTCTGAATTTCAACTGACGGAACGTTAGACCGTTCGAGGATGCATCATCGGACCTCGGCTGAGATTGCCGCAGGCAACCCTTTTTTTCTCGTGGCATGAATATTGAGAACAATGTTCTTTCTCCGCTCCGTATTAATAGGAATTGGGGACGGAGATAAATCAGCGGTCTAACAAAAGGACGGACTTGCGCGGCGAAAGTGGAACAATGAGGACGCATGATAATCACAGGTTCGGGAGGAGCGGCTAGAGTAGCCGACGTCTGCGGGCCATCGGTCGCCGATCGCTACGGCATATATATTTCTCTTCCTTTTCTGTTCCTGTACACCCAGTCGGTCGATGGGCGCCCCTGACGCGGGAGACCCAGAGGGTGCATCGGAATCGTAGAGGTCCGAGGGTAACAAACGCGAGTAAAATGGATAAAGGCTACACCTGGCCTCCGGATGGTCGACGGCGGCACGCGCTGCTCCCTCCCTCCACCCTTCCTCACGTTTCGCTCACCCTCTGCCTCGCTCTCTCTGCAGATAGGTCTCGTTTCTCCCCCCCCCCCCCTCCAACCCTCCCCCCTCCCCCCGAAATGTACACACCTGCCCCTCACCGACACGCATGCACGTCGTTACGACTGTGCGCGGCGAGGGTCGTAAATGCACACGGATTACTCCCGGCGAGGGCAAGGGAGAAAGAGAGAGAGAGAGAGAGAGAGAGAGGGAGAATGGGAGAAGGAGAGACAGTACCGCAACTAGAACACGCTTAGCCCGTCGCAATTTCGCCGCGAAATTATTTTCTACGGTATGACAGTGACCGATCACTGCTATTTGGACGAAGAAGGGGCCCTTTGACCAGCTTACTTGCGCTTAAACAGCGTTAATGCGCCGAGAGTTCCCTCGGCGAGGGATGATGAAATAACCGTAATTCGTCGATCAATTCTGCCGGAATCGATCTGCACCACCGAGGTTTAGATTTTTCTCACTGTTTCACCTACTTCTTCCGCTGCCGCTGATTAATCCGGGGAAACCGAGGAACAGAGGTGGGTGTACAATACGACACTCTGGCTTTCATCAGTGGCGGAGTCGCGACGCCGCGCCGGGAAAGGGAGGGTGGAAAAGCAGAAGCCTAAAAGCCGGCTGCTGCAAACGGTCGGCGGTGTTCCTGTAGCTGTTTCTGTTGCCCGCCGCCTCTGTTTGCAGCCTCCTACTCGCGAACTTTGCCATTTCAACAATGCACCCTTAATCCCTTTTCCGTTAGCGCGTCATCGGGGAAGTTGACGTCTACGCCCCTTTGAAACTTGCGCCGGTGGCAACTTGAACGCTCCGCACTAAGGCGATAGTTTCCCTCGGCGAGGCGAGGCGAGGCGAGGCGAGGCGTTCCCGAAACTGCCCGGAAAGCCTGGAGACACAGCAACGCGAGGAAGAAAATGGGAACGAAAGAGTCTGGTAAATGACCGAGGCAGGGAGTCCGCTCGATCGGTGTATAGTAGAAGCTTTTCCTTCCATTGAAATCCGCTGGAGGACAGAAAAAAAATAGCGTCGCAAAGTGTTACAAAGGCGGACGATCGTGAGTGCGTGACCGAAAGCGGAGGGGAAGTTGCGCGCGTAATTTCGCCCCTTCCACCCTTAGTTCGTTTGCCGAGTGTTACATCGATGAGGAGTTTTCTCCTCGGGACGCAAAGTTGCACGGCGATACAGCGGCGAAACGCGTCCCTCGCCGCGGCGCGGAACACCGTGCCGGGGGGACAACAGAGGGCCGAGGGTAATTGGCGGAGGACCACATTATTAAAAGTTTCCGCGCTGGGCGTGGTGCCCGATCGCCTCTTTCGCCCAGCGCGGCGGCCCTGAGTTTTCGACGTCGATGCCAACGTTATCGCGGGGACGGCTCCTAATGAGGCGAGGGACCCTTTAATGACCATTTTCCGCGGCAGATGCTGGAATATCGTGACGCCAATCGATCGCGCCGCTTCACGGACGTTGGCTCGCCGGAGTTGGACGTGACTGCGGCCACGAGAGCTGAGCGAAGGGCAGAAAGGAGGAGCAAGCAAGACGGGGCAGATGGCCATAGGGCGAAGGGCGCGTGCCCTAGACACTCGCCTCACGATTTCTTTCTTCCTTCCACGGAGATAATTAGAGATTCTCCTGGCCGATAAAATGTCCCCCCGCGTCTACGGTCATCTTTAGTTTCTGTCGTGTTCCTCGGATCTCCGGGCGAGTGAAGGGAGGCTCGATGGTTATCCATCGGTCTGGCTTGACAATGTTAAACCTACACGCGTATCGGTAACATCTCCGACTTCTTTTCGAACAGAGTTATTTATCTTGCTCTATTTATGCCGGGATTTTCGTCACTTCCGCCTGGTGGCCCCGCCGTTTAAATACGGCGTTACGTGCACGCGGTGATCTAATGCTTCGCGCACGGTATGATCGGTGGAAACGAAGAACCGGGTCGTTAAGCGTTTAACGATCGGGCCGCATAAACCGGGTATCTTTAAACTTTTTCTATTCCGGCGCGTCCATTATACTCGGACCAAGTTCTCCCTGACGTACCGCCCGACCTCCGGCTCGCGAAACCCTCGACGACCCTGTCGCACGCGTGTCCAAGCGTTACGACCAACCGGGAGTGCACTCAAATATTGCGAATTAATACCATAAACATCATGAGCGTCCAGCGTTTATTTGATCATCTAACAGCTATCGCCAGTTATGCACGTTATATTGACGTTATCAATATTAACTCGTTTATGACCGGGCGCGCGTCGATATTTACATTGGATCACATTTCACGTTGAAATTTACATCTTTCTCCAAATCCATCAATATTTATTTACCTTCTATCGCGGGATTACCTCGACAGGAAATATCTTTTCAATCAGTTGTATCAAAAATCGTGACAGACAGAGTTGGGCATTAACTAAATAATAAATCACGTAAATAACAGTTCGTACAAAATTTACTTTAATTTTAGATTATCTCGCGAATAAAGCTAATCTTTTTATTCGACACATGACGGATGATTTTTTTAACTTTTATTCCTTATTCGAAATAATAATAATAACAATAATAATAATTCGACTTTATTCACCACAAATGTACCATACCAGCGGTTTTGCAACCTAACCCCAATTAATATAACTGTACGATTACACAGGCACAGCAAATTCATGAAACACACATTCCGCCGGAAGATCATGCGCGTGTTTCATTTCCCTGCGTATTTGTAAATATTTCAATGCGCACGGCTCGCGCACCATGCTGCAGAAATACGAGTTCGCGCGGCGAGCAGCGTGCTTCGTCTTCGTTTAGCATGCCGTTTGATCGCGTTTAAACGCCCCCCGAGCCAGAGATGCTCGAGCCCGTGGCACGATAAGTTTCATAATTAGGGATCAACGAGTTTAGATACGAGGCGGAAAAGCGCGGCGATGCGAGCACCCCGTGCGACGCGATCCTGAATGGATGAAAGTGCACACCTACACAGGCTACCGTAACGTCGCGTCAAGATGATGCAACCAGCACGCTGCCATCTTCGTCGCTCCGCGTATTCGGTCACTGAGCAAGCTTTTTCCGATTTGCAGTGTCGTCATCGCGGAACAATACCGTCCTCTTATTATCGCGCGCTGTTGCCGGCGTTCTTTGTCCTTCGCGATAACGCTGTATAACATTTATCCTGTCCGCTGAACTGCTCGATTGAGAACCGTCGATTTCTTTGAATGGTTAAATAATATTTTAACAGTAAATTGATTCCAACGAAAAGCCTACAGTCGGACGTTTAATCAGAGTTTCCTCGTTTCGAGTTGGAAAATAAAACAGGGTTCCTGCTGGTAGAGATATTTCCGACGGGTCCTTTCCATCCTCCGCGTTGTCCTAATAACCGCGGTAGCTGATACGCCCAGTTTTTCGAGTAGCCCTAAACGGAACGACGAAGTTACCTGAACGTAAATCGAAATCGCAAATACCCGTGGTAATACCCTAATCCCGGTTTATTGGGCCCTCCTCCTTCTCTCCCCCTATGCGCCCGTATATGTGTGCGCCTCTGTGTTCGTTTCGACATATTGAAAGCTGGAGCGAGCAGCAACGATGAAAAAGCACAGGACGACAATCGGAAAATTGTGCCATCTGGTCGAAGGCTGCGTTCACACCGAACAATGTCTGCATTATCTGTTCTCCGCAGCGGCAGAAGAGGCATGACGTGGCAAATGCGGGCCACGCCAGACAAATCGGCTAGTCATTGGACGACTACGCTCCGGCGAAGCATCCTAACGAAAATTCGCGTTATAGATTCTCAATTCTCGGGTAGAACTCTCGCTGTCTATCGCAATCACCGATTTTATGGAAGTTTCAAAAATTTTGGTTACAGATGGAAGTTACATATTCTTCCTTTGCGGAGGAAGAATCGTTAGCAATGTACTATATTTTGAAACATTAGTGCTGGGCAGAGTTGGGCAAAATGTAATGTAATTGCAACTTACAATTTACGATTAAAATGTAATTGTGTGGTTGATTACACATTATTTTCTGTAATCGTTAATTTAGGTGGTTGATCACAATTTTATCAACTACCTACATTAACGATGACAGAAAATAATGTATAATCAACTACACAAAATTACAGTTTAATCGTAATTTGTAAGTTGTAATTAAATTAGATTTTGCCCAACTCTGGCGCTGGGTTAGCCGAGATGCAAAATAAGCACGTGCTTGGGACATCGGGAGAAAGGGAGCACCATGGAATTTTTTTGAATTTTAAAATCTAACTTTTGAGAGAAACACTTTTCAGTCAAATTATCGGAAATGCCTAAGAAATGCGTTGAAGCGATCACCCTGTATAAGAGGGCCCCAAAATCTTTTAAGGGGACTACTAACAAGGGAACATCCCGAACGCGGAAATTCAAAAAATTCTGAACTTTTGTGAATATGTTGGGAATTTCCTCCTGATTGCAACGCAATTTTTGTTTGCTGCCCAAATTCACTGAAAGGGGGTGTAATTGACCCCTGAAAATCCGATTATTTACCGATTTTGTGTTATAACTAGTGAACTGTAAAATAATTTTTTTACCAAATGACAGATCTAATTAAAAGAAATAATTTTTGTTATGAAACTTTTTTTCTATGTCCTACAGTTAGCGAGTTATAACACAAAATCGGAAAATAGCCGAATTTCCCGGGGTTAATTTCACCCCTTTCGAGTGAATTTGGGCAGCAAACCAAAATTGCGTTGTAATCAGTAGGAAATCCCCTGCATATTCAGAAAGATTCAGAATTTTTTTAATTTTCGGGTTCGGGATCTTCCCTTGGCAGCCGAAAAATCGTTATTTTCTTGCATTTTCCGAAAGTACTATCTTTTCTGAATAAAGTGCCGTTTGGTTTATATTAAAATTCGCAAAATTGTTGATTTGGCAGCTAAAAAGGTCAAACGGTAACTTATAGCGTCGCCTTTGCACAGAAACTTTAAACGCGTTTTTCTCGAATCTTTTTTCTCTTGGTTTTGCCGTATTTGCGAATGAACGAAGGTTCAGATTGACTTGAAAAAATTACAGGATGTGTAAAACATGTGCCATTCCACGTGGAACCTCTGATATAATTCATTAAGAATGGAGATTTTTATGAAAAAAATAAAATAAAAAGTCACCAGTTTTTAGTAGCGTACTAATCGCATAATTTTGATTTAATTTTTGTTTTTATAGGTTCCACTGGAAATTATAAATCCAACAAACAAGAATCACACCTTTCAAATTAGATTACGTCACATTTTAAAACCGATATTAAGGCAAAACCACAGAAAAACGTTAAAATGTTAGCCGATCTACAACGCCATTTTTAAAACAGATATATATTTCATACCAATTACTTTTCAATCTGTATGGTAGTAATAAACATTGGGTAAAAGCATACATCTGGATTTCCTTTAATTTTTATGCAAATAAATAAAGGACAGAGTCTTTCTCTAACGAAAAACTACTGCCCAAGTAGTCCCCTTAACTGCTTAAATAGGGCTTCTGAAGACTTTAATCCAACTCTGTGAACTACTGATAAACTACGCATCCATCTACGTTTCCTTCATTCAGAACAACAAATGACCACCGAGATGTTCCCAAAAGTGCCAATAAAAAGTTACACTCTGTTTCTTTGAAAAATTGCTCCATTTCGAAGTTACACTATTTTTTTCGCACCATGACATCGTCGACAGAGCATGAATCATAAGCATGACCAGACTATCTGGCAATTTTTTGTTGTCACGGAGACACAGAAATTTCGAGAATATATATGATCGACGATTTACTGCCTGTGAAGGGATTTGCGGTTCGAAGCTGTTCCGTTTAAAAAAAAACGAGCCAGAGAAATTTGCCGAAATGTGCGAAGAGCTCGCCGAAGCGTCGCGCTCACTCGAATCGGTTGCATCGGAGCACTCGGTGTCGTCGACGGGCCCGTCGTCTAGACTTGTTGCAGACGTGACCTAAGGTCCGGATTAATTTTAGCAGTATTTTGTTTCGTCCGTCTGGTCTTGTACAGTCAGCCGAAGCCATCGGCTCGGCCGCAAGCCGTTGGTATTCCAGAATATTTCGCACGTGCATGACGCGCAGCGCGGGACTTTCGCAGAAGCGCAACGTGGCATCGCGACGATTAATTTCCGCGAGCGGTTTCCTCGGTCATTAATTATCTCGCGAAATACGCGGGTAATGAAGAAAAAGGATGGGCGAAAACTGGGTCTGCTTCGTTTAATTTCGACTTGGACTCACTATGCGCTTCTACTTACAGTGATTATTCATGGATTCCGGGGGAAATTGTGTGATACTTTTAGCGGAGGTAATGAATTGCTGTGGCAAAGTAGAAGAAGCAATAGTTTTCAGTGAAGTTAATCCAAAGGACTGTTGATGAATAGAAAGATCTATTCATAATCTTTAATCCTCGATTAAAGAGTGCAGTGAACAGCTTAGTTTTGGGTTAGTTATGCTCGCTACTGAATAGGGTAAATTACTATAGGGTAAACTCGGGTAAATTCGTGGTACAGGTTACTCATTGATACTTTTTGATTTATCTGTAACTCGAAATTGTCTGACTCAATTTAGATGGAAGAGAAACTAACAGTCAGCGTTGATCTTCTAGTTTATGTTGTGGTAAAATAATTAGTCAATTGAAGTGTGATAGAGTGAGAGAATATTTTGTTCCAGCAGCGCATTATTCGTGAAATTTTTCGTGCTAGTTGTGGACGATCGCTTGATTATGTATTATATGTGCTTTAGAAGATAAATGGAAAGTTTAAACTGCAGATAACACACTTGAAATTACATTCTTCAAATTATCATACAATAAGGCATCAGTGTTATTTTTGCTTATGAAAAGTGACTAAATTCTTATTTTTTGTGCGCCCGAGTCTGCGTTTCTGATTGTGCTGTTCGAGAAATTTTGATGGCAAATACCAGATACCATGTTTCCTTACGTCTCAGACATCTAACAATCATGAAACGATTGATTATCGACAAAATAACAATAACATAAAATAATATGAAATAATATAAAATAATGTAAAATAATTTAAACTAATGTAAACTAATGTAAAACAATATAAAATAAAATAAAAAAAGAACGGAGTTACCAGATTACTATCACGGAGAAACCAGAGTATGTCATGACAACTTAATTTTATATATTTTCAATTAACCCTTCGTTGACACTCTGGGTGTGAGCCACCCATAAGCTGATTTTGAAGCTCTGTACCTTCTATATGCAAAATAAATACCTTTTCTCCAAAGTCGACTTATGAACTATTTTTTCTCCCAAAATATTATAACTGAATAACAACTCTGTAGATTTATAGCTTCTAATATTGAAAACTGTAAAAGTTACAATTTTTTAAAGATTTTCTTCGTTTTTTCTGGACATATGGTAATCTAGAATTTTTCCACAAAAGCTGTGATAAAATATCAATAAAAGAACCATTGGAATACATTCTCGACACCTTGAAAATGATCCATGATTTTTTTCATGACGATTGGATTCTTTAAATGAGAATGGCAGTCGTTCAAAAATTGCTCTGGGTGTGCGCCACCCAGGTATGTCAAAGTTGATCGACAAAAGAGGTGTGTCAACTTAAGGTTAAATATACTTAGTAAATTTCTTTCAACCTATTATTTGTTTCTCTGATGTCTGACCTATCATTATATCCTAAACTCACTTTCAGAATAGTTAAACATCAGCAGTTAATAATAGACAAATTCAAAAACTATCACGTACTTACCCAAGTTTACCCTAAACTCCTAAGTGTGCTTAATCCAATTATTCCCAAGAAGAATTCACGCAGAGCTATCTTTAACCCAGACCAAGCCTCCGTCAAATATGATACATTTCCGCAAAGAAGGAACTTTCTCGTCGCACGAGAAATTCAGGGAGCATGCTGCCTCCGGTAGCGGGCACTCGAAAACCATGCAAGTGCGTGCGCGGTTACGAAACACGGCTTTAATTATACAGTCTGGGTGCACTTGGCACCTGCAAAAAGTTGCATCGGTCCACAGAGGAAACCTATACGCTGCACGTGGTTGAAAGAGGAACGAGCAGCGCGCGCCGATTTTCATCGGCGTAAGTACCAGCGAGCCGTAAAAGATAAAGTCGAATCCCAGGTAATTACAAGTTACCATCACGTTCGATTCCGACCAAAGTGAACTACCGTTCCGCGCGGTGAGATCAAGATCAAGAAGGCGAAACGGCGACGCCGATAACTCTGCTCCTTTCTTCCTTCCTTGCCCGCCGTGCATAAATCAGCTGCGCCAATTAACAGGCACGAAATCGTTGTAGCGACGTTCCCGGCTCAACATTTCCAAAGAGCGTGGATCGATAACACCGCGATCGGGCCAATTCTTCGCCGCGATCCGACGCAAGGTTACAGGTTGAGTAAGAGCATTTCCTTCGTGATTGCGGAATCGGCAGTGGCCGACGTTGGATTTCGCTGTACGGTCTATTTAACCGCGACTCATAGGTGCACCTATGTTCGTTCCAAAGTTCGCTCATCCGAGACGGGACCGAGAGAGAAAGGGAGAAATTGCGCAAGTGTGCGACGGAAGGAGAGAGGCTGCGGGAGAGGAGTGAAACAGTGAGGAACATAGGAGAAGGAAAGGGAGCGAGAAAGGAGAGAGAGGCGAATGACGTTGACCTCAAACGAGGCGCCCGGCAGTTGGACGGTGCAGGAAGGGAGGACGCGACGCCGCGCGCCGCGACGCTGACGCACCGTGTATATTTGGCTAGGGTCCGCCGCGTCCGATCCTGCTAGTTCTTTCCGCGCTAGGTAACCTCGAATTGCCGCTATTCTCGACGAACCCTGCCTATCCTAAACCCGCCGATCATTACAAGCCGGACCACCAATTCGATTTCAATTAAAGCTTCCCGAAACCGTCAAGATACTTGAGGGAAGATCCGTTGAACGCTACCGAAGCGGGCCTATTAGAAACTCCGTTGCGGCAAGAGCCGAGACTTTTTGCCCGGTCAGAGACAATTCTAATGGATGCACTTTTCTTCTGCTAGCAGCCGACAGATTCGCTCCCAGCCACCGTTCGTTCGACTACGAACAAAGTAAAGGCGAATGTAAAACGCGAGGGGAGGAAAAACGGCAGGCGAACATCTCGACCCGAAACTACTTCGGGGTGACTATACAGACGCACCGGCGGAGAAGGAGAGGCAAAGAGAGAGAGAGAGAGAGAGTGAGCGAAGAAGTGGAGGGTTGGTAAGCAACGTGAGACTCGGTGTACGCAGAAGAAACAGCGACCGTCGACTACCGGCGCTTCGAGAATTTATGGACGGGTCTCATTCGGCACGGCGCATCCGCCCGGTGCTCTGAGAAAAAAGTCAAACCTGCACACGAGAGGACTTCGGCATTACATTGTGTACAGCACGAGTCACCGCCGATCCTACCAAAGAGATTTCCTTTTTCTCCCCATGGAAATGAGCTGGCATTTCTTTCATCCCGAACTTATTCAATGTCTGCTTACGCGAGCATCATATCTTCCCCTTATCCATACCCCCGCGCCGCTTGCGCCGACGTTCCAACAATTTCTCTACGCTTTCCCTTAAACATCATTTCCCTCCAGCCTGTTTCTTTCATTTCGCCGGGAGACGTCGAGTGTTCTTCAAAGGACGGCCGCGGCTCTGACGGGCAAACTCGTCCTGTCCCGTGTTTGGATAATATTTCAGATGTGGAAGTGGAAATTCGAAAACGCTTGAAAATCATTCCCAGCGCCGCGCAAATATTTAACAGAGTTTCCGTTTAAAATCGTCTGAGGTAATTGCCACAGTTGTCGATCAAGTCCCAGTTCTCGGTCGTTTTCACAAATATTATGATGGCCTTAAAAGGTGTTCAAAATAATATTAAACAACCTTTAGAAAAGAATAAATAATAAGATGGAAATTGAGCATACCTTATTATTGCTATTTATTAGTAATTTAAAAGTTTGTGTTGAACATGTTTTGTATATTTATACAAGTATTTTATAAAAAAAATCATTTTTTGTATTTTTTAAGTATTTAATAAATATTGAATTATTAAAATTTATAAGATAATTTAATGAGATAAATTATTAATAAATGTTTCGGAAGGATTTTTTTAATCGTTTTCGTACTTTAAGTTTTCTTTATAACCTCTCTTTTCTTGATCGACTTACAAGGAGAGGTTCCCAGGTGTCCGCCTCCGATTGCTTTGAATTTTGGATATGTTTTAGAGCATCGAAAAATAAGATATACGTGTTTTTTTATAGCGGCCCGTTTTCATATTTAGAGGGTGAAACCAACCCCCAAAGTTATAAGATTTTCAGGTGTTCATCTCCGATTGCTTTGGTTTTTGGATATGTTTTAGAGGACCGAAAAATAAGAAACACGTGTCTTTTTATTTTGGCCTGCTTGAATGTTTAGGGGTCGAAACCACCCTCCAAAGTTCATAAGAATAGTTGGTGCCCGCCTCCGATTGCTTTGAATTTGGGATGTTTTAGAGGACCGAAAAATAAGAAGTACGTGCTTTTTATAGCGGCCCGTTTTCATATTTAGGGGGTGAAACCACCCCCCAAAGTTCATACGGGGTATAAAAATTGTGTTGCGTAAAACTTGATATAAATTTAATTTGCGTCATAACTTGCTGTATGGACGCTGTTCTTGTCGTCCGTCGCCGTTATTAAGGGGTAACTATGAGGTGTGGTTTCACCCCTTGAACATGCAAATGGGCCAAAAAAGAAAGACATGCATTTCCTATTTTTCGGTCCTCTAAAACATATCCAAAAACCAAAGCAATCGGAGATGAACACCTGAAAATCTTATAACTTTAGGGGTTGGTTTCACCCCCTAAACATGCAAACGGACCGCTATAAAAAACAAGTATATCTTATTTTTCGGTCCTCTGAAACATATCCAAAATTCAAAGCAATCGGAGGCGGACACCTGGGAACCTCTCCTTGTTAGAGCAATTACTGATCGACAACTAGTTCCAACCATAATTTAGTGATCGACATCTGGGGCATCGACATTTTTATCTCAATTATAATTTCCACATTTAAATATATATAGATTCTAACTTGTTACTTTGCCATTATCTATATTAATGTTAAAATTAACTGCTAAAAGAACAAATTTTAATTTTGGTCCATTTACAAAAATTTTTTCATTAAAAACATTTCGACCTCCTACTAACTGATCGACAACTGGGGCAATTACCTTACTACGTCGGAGGCTGCGTTTATATCGGCTGTTTATTAAATGTTTTAATAGAAACAAACGCTTTGGGCCAAGGAGTAAGTTCTCGTTTCAAGGCAATCGCTTGGGTTACTCCGGCTCTCGTCGTCACTTTCATGCAAACGATGCTGCGTTCGCTCGATTATACGGCCACACTCTTGATTTTCTCCGTATACATGCAGACGGGAGGCGAAGCGAGGTGACGATTACAATAGGAATTCCTTGACGAAATAAGGGTAAAGAAAGGGGAGATTGTAACACTCACCGTGTGAAGTTCGTTTCCGACGTTACATACTGTTGCAATTTGAGAAGCTGCTCGTCCCTTCCACCCTCGTCGCCGCTTCCTCCCATGCTGCAGACGCCGGGTCCAGAAGCGCCAGGACGCTCGTCGGAACAGTCATCGTCGTCCACTTCATCGATCTCCATCGCTGCGCAAAACAAAGGCAGCTGCGTTTAATGAACGAGCTCGATCGTTGTTATTCGGAGATCGGCGTCTTATCGAGCCAAGTTTTTATTAAGTTTTTATTTATTTTTTAGTAAACGGAATGTCCAACGCAAATAATGTTTTGTCTACTTATTAATACACTTGTTGACAGTGTAAAAAAAATCTAGTTTAAATTTTTAAAAGCATTTGAAGCAAAAAATTCGAAGTGTGTTGTGATCATTATGAATGTGGTTATCGCCGGAACCAGGATTATTTTTACTGATAAAGAATTAACAAAATGGCGGAGGTTTGAAGTTTAAGTGTCGAAATACGGTGAACTTTTCAATCATTTTGCTTTGTGAAAAGTATGAAATGGTTAATCGAAAAAGGTTTCCGTGGTCCCGGCCATAGCCACTGACGTGCTGAATAACGTGTAAAAATTACAGGCTAATTGGTCAAATAGTTTTTTTTGCAATCACCTGCACCAGTTGAAAAAATGTTGTTTTGAGATAATCGCGTTTGAAGTTTTAAAACAAATTAAAAAAATTCTTTTAACTTTTTTTGTGTAACATAAGAGTAGCTTAATAAACACCAAAAAAGATTTATTGCATTATATGTTGTATCTATGAAGAAAAAAATCTTTAAAAATAGAAAACACTTGCGGCATTTTTTTTTAGGAATATAATGAAATAAACAGAAAATTTAATATGAAAGCTGTTATTATACAACTCTCGCCGGAAAAATCGTTTTTTTTTTCGTACAAAATACAGCTGTGATACGCAAGATCTTAAAAAGCGACGTTTTCCACGGTGTTCAATCTCACGGCTATACCGTTTGACTTAGAACAAAAAACCAAAAAGATTTATTTTCTGCATGCCTAAAACTAGAGAAGTACGTAGCGGTTTTGCGATATCTTGAACATATTCTTCGCAATTGACACTTTTATAAAAAAAAAATGCACTTTTTCTCCCCATGTTCACGAATTCGAGACAAATTAATGTTTCCGGATTTCCACACGTACTTCTCTAGAGTTTTAGGCGTGCAGAAAATAAATCTTTTTGGTTTTTCTTCTAACTCAAACTGTATAGACGTGAGATTAAACACCGTGGAAAACGTCGCTCTTCAAGATCTTGCGTATCACGGCTCTACCGCCGCCATTTTGTAAGAAAAAGAAATACAATTTTTTCCGGCGAGAGTCGTACAATAACAGCCTTCATATTAAATTTTCTGATTATTTCATTATCTTCCTAAAAAAAAAATGCCGAAAATGACTGCAATTTTGCTCCGTCCAAGGTGGCCTAACCCCTTAAAAGAGGGAGTATAGTCGGTGGGTACCATTGTTCAAGACGCTCCACATCCGACAATGCTCCCCCGGCTAGAAGACACTTGTGCTGTTTCAGCGTTACGCGGAACCGCTAAACATTATATTAATATCTGCTGCTGAGAGGGAGATGAAATTAGTGTCGGTGGAGCCGGTATGCACGGATCCCAGCCGGTTCGTTGCACCGATCGCGTTTCCCTCTGTCTCTGCTCGTAGAATTTCCCTGTATCCGCAGCCCCGCGCTGAAACGGAGGGACCGAGCGTAACCAGACGCGCCCGTAACGACTCGTGACAAGAGTAAGAAAAGAGGTTCAAAGGAGAGGGGCACCACGGATAACCGGGTGGTTTTAAACGAAGCGGTTCCCGCGTCTAAGTCTGTCCCCTTCTTCCCCTGGCCGCCTAGATTTCTTCTATTTTCCACGCCGACTCTCGTATCCCCCGATCCGCCCGCGTTGTTCCGTCGACGCGCGGGAAACCCACTGGGCTTTACGCGAGGCGGAGAGACGCGTACTCGGGGAAAGCGAAGAAAAGGAAAACCGGTGGCTCGGGTTCCTTACGCGAGGCAGCAGCGTATCTTAGGAACGCTGGAATAATTTTAGGTGTACACCCAGTGGCGGATTTAAGAAATAAGGCCCAGGTGGCAAACGTTGAGGGGCCCATTTTTTCGGGAAAATGAACACAGTTTATTAAAAAGGGGTAAATGTACAGAAAAGTATAGAAAAAAGGTGCTTGAATAAAATCATAATTTATTTTTGACGACAGGGTCCTAGGGGGCCTTCTAAGCGGGCCCATTTTTCGAGAAACTAAAGTGGTAGTTTACTGAAAACGGGCTCAGTGTAATAATACAGAAAGAAAATATAGTTTGGATAAAATCATAATTTTTTTTAAGGATGGGGTCCTAGGGGCCTCCTGCGCGGGCCCATTTTTCGAGAATCTAAAGCGGTGGTTTACTGAAAACGGGCTCAGTGTAATAATACAGAAAAGAAATATAGTCTGGAAAAAATCATAATTTTTTTTAAGGATGGGGCCCTGGTGGGGCCTTCCGAGCAGGGGCCCAGGTGGCAACTGCTCATCGGCCGCCCTGTTAAATCCGCCGCTGTGTACACCGTCCTCGACAACACCCCAGCCAAACGGCCGCTTGGTACCAGCAAGAGTCACTTTAATTCCGCGGTGGCTCTAATCGCATTCCGTTTCGACGCGGCAGAAATTAATTTTATCCCCCGTTCTCGCGCTCCTCGAAAATTATCTCCGTCGCGGCGGTAAAACGATAATTTATAAGAGATTCGCGGGACCCGTGGTCTCCCTCGAGACATTTTTCCCGGCATTCTCAGTCGGCATCGAGCACCCCTGCCCCCGCGGAGGGGGTTCCGCCGGTCGGGGCAGCCCCGAAGGAAGAAGGATCCTCGATGCCGGCCGCAGGAGCGAGAAGATCCGGGCGCCGGTGGCGTGCGAACGAGGGAGAGAGGACGCGCGCCGCGTAAAGAAGGCACGGCAAACGGACGCTGGAGGAAGGGAGAGCATGGCGGCATGGGTAAAAGAGAGCAACATATCGATCTCGCGAGGAGGCTTCCGTCTGTCCGATTCTAGGCCCTCTTTTATCGCGACGCTCGATCGGATCGACCGTTCCGCCGACCGAGCCCTTCTATCTGGAACAAGCGGCGCCCACCCTCCTCGAGACCACCCTTTCTCGCCCGTCCGGCCTAGTACAGCCCCCTCTATCGGCCCGCTGGCATGGTGATGCACGCTGGCGTGGGAGGCAGAGGGGCTGGGCTCCAGAAACTCATTTGAATCACGTGCAACGACGAGTCAAGTGCAGCCGTACTACGCGTTTCACCCGTCGCGAATATACGCGCTACTACGGCGTAGTTACTAACGATTTCCTTTTTCTCTCTTTCGCCCACGCTCCCGGCCGCCACCACCACCACCCCCCCCCCCTCCCCCTCCTCCCTCTTTATCTCGCGTTTCTGGATATTTATTGATTTCGAGGCCCGTAACCATGTCGTCGCGGCGCGTCCCATGCCCGCGCCCCGAGCCCCGCGTATTTCTTTTCCTTCGCCCACCCCCCTTCCCGTTGCCTACTCACCCCTATTTTCCTGGAGCTCCCCGTTTCTTCCGTTGCTGGAACACGTCGGGGCGCGTGTCCCCGCGTGCCCGAGCCTCTCTCTCTCACTCGCTCTCTCTCTCTCTCCCTCTCTCTCTCTCCCTGGTCCGCGATCGACGGCGGCCTTCGAAAATTCTCTCTCTCCCCGCGACTTCGTTCTCGCGACGGTTCCGAGGATCGGGCGGCAAACGGCGGCGAGGAGCGCGATTACGAGGGGTGCCCGGTGCCACGGGGATGAAGATGGTGGAGCCGAAGGACGAGAGAAGGAGACAGATAGCGGGAGGGGATGAGTAATGGAAGGAATGGAAGGAGAAAGATAGAGGGAGAGAAAAGGGGCGAGAGAAACGGAGTTGGCAGAGAGAGAGAGAGAGAGAGAGAGAGAGAAAGAGAGAGAGTGGAGAGAGCAGAGGGGCGTGGCAAGATGAATGATCGCAAGACGCGGGAGTATTGATCCCGGGGACTGTACTCTGACTGTTTCTCTCTTTCTCTCCACATCTCTCTCTCTCTCTCTCTCTCTCTCTCTCTCTCTCTCTTTCTCTCCCTCTCTCCCCCCTCGCCCAGTCTCTCTCGCTTCGGCATATATACGCGCGCCCACCCCTTTCTCGTCCTCTTCCACCGTTCCTCCGCGGTCATTCTATCTCTCTTTCCTTCTCTTTCTCTCGCCGCCGGAGCTTCGCACCCCTGTACCGGGTGGCGCGCCGGTTGTTGGGTTCAGGGTCATGCGTGCACCCCTTTCGGCTACGTCGGTTCCTTCCTTCCTTCCTTCCTTTCTCTCGTCGGGGGGAGAGAGGGCTGCTCCCGTCTGGATCGAAGTCGAAGAACCCAGGAGGAGAGATCCTTCTCTCACCCCGATACGCGCGAACGGTCGCCGACCAGTTCCACCACTACCTACCCGCCCGAGATCAACGACATTTTCGATGGCCAACGTACACCCGTCGCCGACGTTACCGCGCCGCCGTCCCATCCCGACAGAAAGGACAAATCCTGATCTTACGGACGGCGTATAACGAACCTCTTCAACCTTGTCGCTACACCTTACCTCTACCCCTCCCCCCCCCCCGCCCCGCCTCTCGACCTACCCCCTTCCGATCAAGCCGAGGACGCGACCACGTACGGATGTGGGAATGATCACGGTACAATTACACCGGCGCCGTTTCGCGAATCGCCTTTCGCGCCGCTCGGTACACGCTCGGAACCTGTATCGTTCGGTAAGGTCTGGGAAACCGAGGGGCCTCGGTTCACGGTAATCCAGTGTTCGCGGAGAACCACGCGCCCGTCTGAGAAACGCTCAATCCTGCCGTCGCTGTGTCGCGGAAATACGGTGACCTTTAAAACGTATCCCGCGGACGACGCTCGTTACCGGCGGCTTGTTACACTAATTCCCGCTTCAGCTATCTCCCCGAATCAGCGACGGGGCCGCTGGATTTCGCGTTCAGGCGAAAGGATTTCCGCCGACCACGCGGGACGGTGGTCGCGAGAACGATGGGACGCCGGTGCGAGGGATGCCGGACGGCGAATCATTTTAATTCCCCCCGTGCCCGCTCTGCTTTCTTTCCAGTCACTCCCGACGGCCGCGGCGGATAGGAAACGTATCCGCCGGGCCACGGAATCCGCCCGGTCGGGTCGATTAACGCGAGCGCCAGCATCCCGACGGTGTTAATAACCGAAGCACGAGTCCCCGCCGCTCTGGAAGCCGGCTCGACAGACGTGACAGTCCCGCGAAAAGTAATTACTACCCTCTTGTTCCCCGCTTAATATGACGGAACGAGCCGTCTGAAATAACATTCCGCGCGCCGGTTGACACTTTTTACAAACTCGCCGCGGATTAAACGCGTTGCCTCACGGCCGTTACCGTCCTCCGCGTCCCCGAAACTTTCCCAACACTTCGCGCGGACTTCTAATTACTCCGCCGGCCGTGATACAGTTTCCCGCGGCTGGGAAAAAGGGCGCCGCGGTTTAATATTCACGGGAGGGGGGGGGGGGGGGAGGGGGGGGCGCGCAATTAATCGTTAAGCATCGGAGAATTAACGCGATACCGGCGAGAGCGGATCGCTGGAAAGAGAGAGAAGCGCGTTTTACGTAATTAGTAGTAATTTCTCTGCGCTACGCACCAAACAGGCGTGTAATCAGCAAGCCGAGCCGTCCGTTATAAGCAGCCCGTGAAACGCGATGGGAAGCCGGTGGGCACAATGTATCGTAATAACAGGTGGCACGGCAGAACTGACGTGACAGGTTAACGAGGAGAACGCAACCGTTCGGAAAGCGAAAGTTTCCTCGTTAGAGCTTTTCCATCGACGTACGTTTGTTTTGACGCCCGCACTTTTCCCGGGCGCAGGCAACGTTCGCGATCGAGCGTCGCCGGCTCGATCGGGGATGTACGGCCGCTTAAATCGATCCCGTCGTGCGCGTCCGGAGTGAACGACGCGCAGTGCGATTCAGCGCGCGACGGGCCAAATTCTGCCGCCTATGACTTATAATTCATGCACCGTGTAAGGCGAGCTTCGATAGTACGGCTCCCGGTTAAAGACATTAACGAGGGGTAGTAAGCAGAGTGGCGCTACGTACCTACACGGGAAAAGGGGCCTCGCGAAGTAGGTTACCGCGGGAATTATTCAGTATCCCGGGCAATTCACGATACGACTGTACAGGAAATGAATCCTCGTCTAGGGCTAACTCCGATACCCCGCGGAGTATCGATTTCAAATATTGCTACAGGCCTTGCGTAACAAGCTTTCGCTCTGTAATTTAGATGTTAGAAAAAGAGACCGGAGGAGACAGTGTCGTCAGCAAGAATGGTGGAATTTTGCCGGTTCGTCGGGTAGTGGATAAAAAAGGGTGACACCGCTGTGCTGTTAAGGGGGAACACCACTGTGACGGCCGGAAAAATGAGCCATTTTTAAGAATTTTTTTTCAGGAATAATATATAGGTTTCATAGCAAATCTTTATTACCTATCTTTAGTACACTGTTTTAAGGGGTCATGCTCAGTCAGGAGGCCGAAAAGAGGGTGGTCTTTGGAAATTTTTTACTTTTTAAATTTTATTTTTAAAAAGGGTGGTCTTTGGAAGGATTTTTTTATCCAATGCTTAGTTTTCTTTTAATTGACGAAAATCAGGCACGATTTATGATGAAAATTGAAACTTTTACTTTAAACATCCGCCATTTTTTCCCAAATCAATATTTCGAAAAATCCTTCGTTCAAAGACAAGATAATATAATATACTAAGTAAATTCTTTTGAATTTTTTAATTTAGATGATCGACTTTCGAACAGCAGTGGTCACCGCAGAAGCCTTCTTTTTGAGAGAATCTTCGAGTGATGGACAATAACTTAGTTATTGATAAATATTTTTAAATAAAAAAATTACGATGCACGATACTAGATGCAATCTTTAAAAGGAAAAAAGATTTTTTGAGAAATGTGTTATAGCTTTTGAGTAAAAAATTTCCAAAGACCACCCTTTTTTTCGGCCTCCTGACTGAGCATGACCCCTTAAGAGACAATACAAAAAAAAAAATAGAAAAACATCTATAAATTTTAATATATTAATTAATCTTCTAGACCCATCCACGAGAGCTGGTCGAATGTGTAACTATGGAACAGCATGTCCGAAATCAAATTTAATTCTTTTTTTATAAACTATATGAGTGTAGCTTTCGTTGTACGTACGGATTCTTTGATTGAAAACAAATTTTTTTAAATACGCTCGGAAAACTGTCCGTCTTATTCGCGGATTTTCGAAACATTTCTTCTAAAGCGCACCATTTTTACAAGAATAATTTGTTTAAGAAATCGGTACGTGCAACGGAAACTAGACTCATATAGTTTATAAAAAAAAAATGAAATTTGATTTCAGACATGCTGTTCCATAATTACACTTTCGACCAGCTCGCGTGAGGAGGTCTAGAAGATTAATTAATATATTAAAATTTATAGATGTTTTTCTATTTATTTATTTTTATATAGTCTCTTAAGACAGCGTACTAAAGATAGGTAATAAAAATTTTCTATGAAAACTGTAAATTATTTCTGAAAAAAAATCTTAAAAATGGCTTATTTTTCCGGCCGTCACAGTGGTGTTCCCCCTTAATTGAGTGGAGTTTAAGGTAGTTACTGAATAATCTACTAAATTCAAGAATTCTTTCAAATTTCGTTTGAAACTAATTTGGAATACAAGTACATTGTACAAAGTTTAAAATCGATTTACCATATAGTTTTCGAGAAATTGTTAATTAAAGTTTATACATTTTAACACAGTGGCGTATGGCAGAGTCGGAAAAAGAGGATTATAATTTCTGTTTTTCTGCTGAAACAGGAAAACTATAGGTAAAACTATACAATATGCCCCACTTTTAAAGAAACATTTATAAAACTAATATTTTTTAATAATTCTTTAAATTTTTTGTGTACACACATTAAGTGGTCATTACTCTTCACAACTACGCCGGAATTGTGAAGAAAACGTAACTGGAAATAACTGTAAATAATAATTTTCCTGAACCTTACGTGGGGCATTTTGTAACACAGTTGTCAGGTAAAACGCCACACCTGTGTGACAAAACGCTCCGACATAAATAAGTAATTACGTTTTATTATTTTTATCAAAATGTTATAGAATATATATTATAAAAGATATTATTAACAAAAATAGAAGAATCTTGATTAAAATTATTACAATATTTTTTATTTACATTTTCTCTTTTGACTTTTCTGCCGCAAGGATTACATAGGAGATTGTACATTTACTTTTAACTTTCTCCATCGCTTCATTCAGATCATTTTCGGACCACGATGCCCGTAATGTACTCCTTAAATATTTACATGACATTTCTGTTATAAACGAAAAAAAAAAAAGAAATACGTTACTCATGAACAATATGATTTTGAGGTGGGGCGTATTGTAAATTCTTTGCTGAGGCATATTGTAAATTCTGGAGTACAAAACGTCCCGGCTTCAATTTAGCAACAACGTAGTGAAAAAAGGTTGAGGCAATAACAATTTAAAGAGGTTAGTTTGTCTACTTTCGAAATATATGTGTGAATTTATCGCAAAAACAATAGTGACTTAGAAAATTGAATTTCTCAAATACTCACCGCAATTTATCTGAAGCCAGAAAACATAAATTCTTGTATATTTTTGTAAAAGCCGTAATATTTGCTCGTATTATTATTGCAGCAGTTGTTTGTGTGCGTAAAATAATGGTGGGGCATTTTGTCAAATGGGGCGTATTGTATAGTTTTACCCTATTCAAGAAATGTACCAAAATTGGCACCAAAGTACATCGAAATGTCACAAAATGAATTTATTTATTTCAGCGAAACTAACCACGTGGTTTCTTCGTAAATGCCTATAAAAAATACGTTTACGTGCAAATTTTTTAGAAACTACGTAGACCAGTCAACGTGGCAACGTCGCACAATCGATATGTTTAGACATTTAAATAGGCGAACGACGATTCAAATTCATATGAACATTTTTTTCTAACATTCTGATTATAAAAGACGCCCCGAATGAATGCGACGTTGTCAGATCTGCTGCTCCAATTCACTACGCTAACCAATTTAATATTCTATTTTCGTATTACAATTACATATATTAACATTGAACTGTTCAAAATATATATACATAATGTCAAAAATTATTATTATTATTTCCAGAGATGGTCAAAAAATTATTTGATATAAAAATTTCGTACACAAATTTTGATTTCAAATAACTTTTCGCCCATCTCTGATTACTTCCATAGTACCATACTACTTTATACCTGTCGTTTATTACCCAACTCCAATTTGACTAACAGTTGGTTAGGAACTACCTTAACTACGGGCGGTTCGTTTGTATGGTATCGGCACGGTGACGTCAAGCACGCCAGTTTCCCACGACTCCCGATGGATATTCCCGATCGGACAATCGAATCTCGCGGTGACGTCTGCGCGCGACGAGAATATTCCACGGAAGATACCCGCTCTATTCGGAGATACCGGCCGAATGAATATTTATACCGTTGCTCCCGTATCACATGGCGAGCTGAAAATAAGTGGCGCGCATGTGACAGCGATCTAACGTTATCGCGGCGCAATTATATAACGCGCATTTTACGCGCCCGTTAAGATAACGTGACCATTAACGATTCAATGGGAACGGCGAAACAATGAGCGCGAATTATTCCTGTCCGGGGGGAGGAAAGCGGGAGAAACGGATCGGGACGGAACTGCGATTCGCGATAATGCGTTTAAAAAAAAAAAAGAGGCGACGCTTTGTACAGGGTTTTTTAATTACGTTAACGAGAGCACCGACGTTGGGGGTCGCTGGAGCCGTGAAAGTGGCGGGGAACGACGGATACGTGTGACGTACGCTCGCGGACCACCTATGGAAATTTATACGAGCTACGAGAATAACCGTCGGCGGTTCGCGTTTACGTCGCTGCGTAATTACGGTCTCGCGGATGTAACGATGAGCCTGTAACGCGCTGGGATCGGAGCCACGCTGCCGGGGTAAACAGCGAAGAGGTCAAAAGCGAGCCTGTTCCGTGCACATAGGATTCGCTACGTTCCAAAGCAAAAAAGAGAAGAAAAAAAAGAAAAGAAAAAGAAGAACGAAAAAGGGGACAAAATGAAAATGGACCGGAGGCGTTCTAATTTAGTGACGAGTGTTTCTCTTTCCGCTGTTGAACGAGGTCGCAATTAGCTTCAATTTTTCGGAGAAAACAAGCTTTCCATCACCGAGCCTTGTGACCACGAAAGATTTCACAGCGGCTCTCTCTCTCTCTCTCTCTCTCTCTCCACGTCGTCCACTCCCCCGTGAAACTTTTTCCCTTTTTCGCCCGACTTGCCGCAGAAACCGACCAGAGCGAGGGTGGCGCGTGTTTTTTTTTTCCTTGGCGGGGGCCTTTCGAGATACGCAATTAGAGGGGTCGGAGGAATTCTTACGTGGCCTCCCTCCGATACCACCCCCGCGGCGGATTTTTCTTTACGCAATCCGCGCCGTCGGCGGCCGATGAAACCAAGGCCGAAAGGTGGAAGAAAACCGCGAGTCTGCCGGATAGATCAATAACAAACCATTACTGGCCTCTCTCGGAGGGTTCAAAGGGGCCGGGGCGCGGGGCCGTTACACTCCGACGTGAATCCCTCACCGTCGAATCAATTCTTTCGCTAATTACCGTTGTCTCGCGTGCGGAGAAAGGCCGAAGTAGAAGGAGGAGGAGGAGGAGGAAGAAAAGTGCCCGCGACAAAGCAGACAGCGATCGATAACGGGGTAGGTCTTCGTGGACCCATCCGCTTCGCCCTCGAAACAAAGGGAATCGACAGGTTTTTCCTATCGCCACACCTAATTTCAAGCCCACGAAATAACCCATTTTCCTCGGCCGCCACTGATTCTTTAACCCCTTTCCGACCACGTTTTACATCGATTTCTCTCTGTTTCGCCCTCCCGGCCTCTTCTCCTCCCTCCCCTAGTTTTTTTCTTCCCTCGGCCCCCTCCACCCCCGGAGGCGTTTCATTAGCCGCGATGAGAACATTTGTTTTGGTCGATGTTTCGCGGCAGCTTGTCGCATTTTATTTTTCTCTCCCCCCCTCCCCCCCCCCCCTCCCCCGCCCTTCCACCTTCGCCAATTCAGCCCCTTTCACTCCACTTTTCGTCTCTTTTCGCGCGACCATCCCAAGGCGAGGGAGCAAGCGGCGACGAACGGGAGGAACTTTAAATACTCGCGCGATTAACTGGCCGAGTAAAACTCTTGTTTATCGTCGCTCCACCTTTACTCTCGCGCCAGCATCGCGGACATTACGCAACCGTGCGAGTCGCAAGTGTTTGCACCAAACGGAGTCTCATCGTCGTGCGTTTTTTATTTCGGGGAACAGAGAGTAACGACCCGGATTAGCCGGATAAGTCATCTTCCACTTTATTGGTACCGAGTATAATTTTATTAAGAAGAAGAATTTCGAAAGAGGCACGAGAGAAGGGATGCTTGCTTCTGCTTGGGAAATCTCACCTCTCCTGTTGAACAGAGCCAGCCACGGACTTCTTCATGTATCCACGTGATCCCCGGCGTTGTCACAGTAAACATCGTTGCGTCAGTTTTGGTGAAAAGGACGCGCACTCGGCATCGGTCACACATTTATTTGCCCGCAAACGATCACAGGGTGCTTCCGATCGCCACAAGAACCCCTCGCGAGCAATTAATTGCTCTGGCGTTGCAACGCGCCGCGATTTCCCGTTCGAATCAATTCTTTTCTACCGTCCCCCGCCAGCTTTCCTTGCCGTTCCCTGCGCGAGTTTCGCCACGCCGGTTTAACAACGGCCCCGTTTGCCGGTTACGAACGCTGGAAAATGGTTACTGGTCGGCGAGATGGATCCTTACGCCGGCATTTTACGACATCCTTCGGGAGGTGTGGGGGGGGGGCGGGGGGGGGGGCGAAACGGCCATGCGTGGCCGGCAAGATCCTCGCCACCTTTTCCGCGTTTTACGCCGCATTACAATGCCATTTTCTTCGGCATCTGGGAACGAAACGAGCCGTCCGCTTCTGGACATCTTCCACGCGTGCGATCTCGCCTGGCGACATTTTATGCGACTTACGGCGGCCAGCATCCATGCGTGATCGCGCAGATCCTCCGCTCCTCCCCGGAGCGGAAAGGAGTTGGTCCTCTCACCGGTCTCTTCCATCCTCGGACGCAATTGCTGGCGGTCTTCGATTCGATAAAGAGATCGTATTCGTTCTAACCAGCTCGGTCCCGGAGAGGAACGAGAAATGCCAGGTGGTCGTGCGGTTCGCAGATTCCCTCACAAATTACCACGCCGAGGGATACCCAGCACTCTGCGAGTCCTCGCGGCGGGTCACGTCCAGGCAACCCTCGGGTCATCATCCGCGTGCGGATCCTTCCACGTCTGACCGGTACGGCACTGTTTCACTTATCCGTCACCGTCCCTCCGGCCAGCGTAACGCCGCGGCGATCGGCGCCCATCGAGGCCGAGAAGAAATCCCCGCGGAACTCGCGACGCGGTGGCTCGCGCGAGACCAGCCACGTACCAAAGGACACGCAGCATCCTTCGCGTTCTCCAGCGTCCCCCCTCCTCCACCCGTCGGCGCGGCAGGAAAAAAAAAGGAAACGGGGCGCCGCAGCGGGAACACGCCTTGGCGATCCGCGCGCGATCGTTCCTCTCGCCGGCGTCCTCTTCGCCCATCGCCCTCCCCCACCCTCCCCCCCCCCCCCCACCCCACAACCACCCACCCACCACGCGAGTAAACGCGCGGATGGTCGGTAAAGTTTTACGGCAGGGACGCGACCCGTCGACTGATAAATCCGCATTTAGCGTGGCTGCCTCACGTACACGCCGGGCTCTCGCCGGCTCCGCCAAAGGCATGATTGGTCTGCGTGTCGGCGCCCCCGCCGCCGAACCCCCCCCCCCCCACCCCACCCCACCCTCCCGCGAACCCACCCTCTCCGCCGTGGGGCGGACAAGGGAAGGCAGGGCGCCGTCGCCGTTCGCCTCGGCGACCGGGGCGCCACCGCGCGGCACCGACGCCGACGCCGACGCTCACGCCGACGCCCGCCACCGCGATCGATAGTCACCGACCGTCGACGACGTTGAGGACGACGACGCCGGCGACCACGACCGCGACTCGCCCCGCCGCCACGGTTAGTCGCTCGTCGTCCCCTGTCTCGACTTTCAGCGCGCCTCGCGAGCGACTCGGCGAGGGACAACGACACACACTCCGCCGGCGTCCGAGATGATACCTGTCAAGGTACAAGCGGGATGAGCTTTTTTAAAGGGCCGTCGCAGGCTCCAGCAAAAAAAAAAACTCGGAACGCCTGTGACGCCCATTCGGGGCGAGATTTCTAAGTCCCTTGAAATTTTGCATTGTTGAATGGGAGAGTTTCGTAGGTTGAATTCCGACCGGGTGATCGTTGGATGAATGTATCGCGAACCGAGGGATGCTTGATGGAACGTTGGAGGGTCAATGCGCTGGTGTCTTAACGACGCGGAATTCTGATGCGCCGGGAGTTTTAGATTTTACTACAGGCAGGCTGAATGAACTCTACGTGCCGCTATCGATCGAATGTGCAATCGCGGGGACGTAGTATCGGTTATAAATACAAACAAGTTGCAACGGACCTCGATCGATATTTATACTTTTACGACCACGCCTATGATAGTCGGCGCTATCAATTCTCGGCCAGCAACTTCCCCAGCGATTCCGTGGCAAATTCCGTGGACGCTCGGCCGGCAAGGCGCGGCGCCTTAACCCTCGCCCGACGAAGGCTCGCTCACTGAACATCCGCGGACTTTCCAGCGGTAACGCGAATTTTGGAGATAGTGGGGCCATTGTCTTTGCTCGCACGAGAGCCCGGCTTTATAATAATTCTGCAGTGAACCCGTTGCGTGCAATGCGAGCTCACATGGTAATGGGAATATACATAATAATAAAGATTCGTTAGCTTGTGAACATACGATATTCGATGTCGAGCCGGAAGTGTAACGTATAGATTGAACTCAGAGTGGTAAATCTTCGTGTAAATGTCATTACTTAAATTTTCATTAAATTGCAAATAAAACGAATTTGGATTACAGAATTTTCAGATAGCGATGAAGAAGAAACAAATGAGACGCATATTTCAAGTGAAGATGATTATGAAAACTGGAATGAAAACGTGTGATTATTGTGGGGGGAAAAAAGCAAAAAATAAATAAGTGTTTTGTAATTGTAATAATATTAGGAATAGAATTTATCTTCTTTTGTTTACTGAAACAATTCTTTGGATAAAAATAATTGCTAGACACAAGTCAATTTAAGGGGGGATTGCACCTTGATGAACTGAAAAATAGGTAATTCTTTCTGAATTTTTTGTACAAGAAATTAATTTGAGAAATTAATTTGAGGTTTGGCGGGCTGTTTTATTGTATCTTGAATTATTGTTTTGAATTTTTGTGTGACAGTGAAAAAAAAACATGGAAGATACAAAAAGAGCGTTGAAAAATAATCGGACGGTCCTGGCGTTGACGAAAAGTACTTAAGTGTTATCCGAAAGACAAAAAAGAAAATAGATTCTTAATCTATATGAATATGGTTATCGGTGATAGTAGATTTATTGCCGTATCTGTTACCGTTTTTTTTTTTATTTAAAGAAGTTTTCCCGATTTTGGGGCAAAACCTGTTTCAGACTCAAATCTGGGCGCTTCATCTTCTTCAAAAAGCTGCCATTTTAACATTTTTTTATTTTTCTTAATACATCTACTACCACCGATAGCCACATTCATATAGATTAAGAATCTCTTTTCCTTTTTATGTTTCGGATAAACCTTACTGTACTTTTCGCCAACGCCAGCGCCACCCGATTATTTTTCAACGCTCTCTTTGTATCTGCCATATTTATTTTTTCACTGTCACACCGAAATTCAGAACAATAGTTCAAGATACAATAAAGCAGCCTGCCAAACCTCTAATTAATTTGTCAAATCGTTTTTGTACAAAAAATTCACAAAGAATTCCCTATTTTTCGGCCCATCAAGGCGCAATCCTCCCTTAATGAAAGAATGTAACTTTTATCGAAGTGGTCCAACTCACCCTTAGCAGTAAGGGAGAGATGGACAACATCCCCAAATTTTATTTACTCACTTCCGTAGCTATTTAAAAAGATATTGTGTTACGATCATTACAGGTCCTAGAAAAGATAGTTCTCCACACGAATTGATGAATTTAAAATTCAGTAGTTTCAAAATATTTATGTGTGAGGCGAATTTAAAAACGTGGTCCATCTCTACCGGAATTACCCTATCTGGGCTACAGCAAAGTTGTCCACAAGTAGCAGTGAAATCAATGTAATATTAGATACCTATTTACAGTGAGGATCAAAAGTGAATACACACCCTTTGAAACAGAATAACTTTTTTAAAATGGGCCAACTGAGTTGAGTTTTTTTTTTAAGGTAGAAGGATTAGTTTACAATATGACGTCATTTTTAAAAAAATTGCGATTGGTCGGAATAGCGAAGAAACTAGTGACAATCGCGTTTTCAACTTTTTGATCTGAGCGTGTAATGAAAATTTAAAAATCCCGTTTGTAGATTTCAGTAGGTTGAAAACTACCTAACTTGGATACATGCTGAAAATTTCATCGAAATCGGTTAACTCTGAGCTACAAACGCTTAAAGATCGCAGAATAAGGTCGAAAATCGCTGACTTTAGCATATAACACGATATGTCAGCTTTTGCAGCTCAGAGCAACGTTAATCGATTTCGATGCCATTTTCAGCATGTATCCAACTTGACTTAAATCTAAAATAGGGATTTTTGAATTTTCATTACGGGCTCAGAGAAAAACGTTGAAAACGCGACCTTCACTATTTTCTTCACTATTTCAACCAATCGCAATTTTTTTCAAAATGACAGATTCACGTCACGTAGTAAACTAATCCTTCCACCTTCTTGAAAAAACTCAAGTCGGTTGGACCCATTTTAAAAAAGTTATTCTGTTTTAAAGTATTCACTTTTGCTCTTCGCTGTATATTCACCCTTTATTCCAGCTAACAAGGGAACACCGCGAACCCGGACTCACCGATTAGAACGCAACTTTGTGGGTTTTTAGAGTGACTCAAAACAAGAACAACGGTGTGTTTCATTTGGGCCCTATCGCCCTTTAAGGGGGTGAAAATTAACCTCAAAGTCAAATTCGCACTTCCACTTTTTCGCATATAGGGTAGATGTCCTTATTACTGTCAGTGTCCCTATTACAGCCACTTTATTTATTTTGCTTTATAAAAATGTGACGTATAAAGAATAGTGTACAACAATAATATTAATAATAATAAGAACAGTCACAATTTAATAATAATATTATTGTTGTACACTATTCTTTATACGTTACATTTTTATTAAGCAAAATAAATAAAGTGGCAGTAATAAGGACATCTACCCTAACTATCAAAGTACGAGAAACAGAAAAAAATGTTTCAAACAAAAGTTTAATGGTGCAATAAGCACTGTAAACTTGCGTTAACAAAATTTTGAAAAATGCTTCTTTTCGCTCAGGTATTTTTTTTTTAAACACTTTTTAAAATTTTGTTAACGCAAGTTTGTAGTGCTTATTGCACCATTAAACTTTTGTTTGAAACATTTGTTTCTGTCTCTCGTACTTTGACAGTTATACGCGACAAAGTAAAAGTACCAATTTGACTTTGAGGTTAGTTTTCACCCCCTTAAAGAGCGATAGGACCCAAATGAAATACACCGTTGTTCTGGTTTCGAGTCACTCTAAAAACCCACAAAGTTGCGTTCCAATCGGTGAGTCCGGGTTCGCGGTGTTCCCTTGTAATTCACAAGATTCACGGAGAGAATCAACAAAGCAAGAAAAATCCTGCCAAATTTTGCTGGTTTCGGTACGGCTGATGATTGACCCGGCCAGGAGCGTCCGCGTTCAGTGACGCGACGATTGAATGCTCGCTGCGTCGTTAGGAGCGGGGCTTTACTCGCGTCCGCCTCGGGGCGAGAGCACCGTTGCCGCGATAAGGGTGGACGCGCTTCTTTCTCGTACGACGCCAGCGTACGCACCGCGCGTAATGCGAACCGGATGAAGGGTGTGAGGGGCCCAGGAAGAGAGCGAACGAGAGTGGAAAAAAAAGCGGAGGAAGCAGACGGCGCGGGACTAGGAAAGAAAAAAAGGACGGCCGAGGAAGGAGGAGGCGAGAGGCGAGCGCTCCGCCGCGGAGGAACGGAAGGAGAGGGAAAACAGATGTGGAGCAGCGGGACCGCGGCGAGGGGGAGAAAGACGAGCGACGCAGAGTGAAGAGAGAGGGGGGCGGGAGGATAAGGAGAGGAGAGACTGGCAGATAAGAAAAGTCATCACGGTCAGTGCGCGCCAAGCCACGCCACACCACACCGTCATTCATTGATTGCATCGCGGCGCTGCGGCCCGCCGTGGCGAACGCACGCTTTACGTCACTGACGCTCACCGGATGAAAGGAGAAAGGGCCAAGGTACGGGCGGACAAAGAATCGCGGCGAAGCGGGGAAAGCTACGAGAGGAAGGCACGCTTTGACGGAAGCGTGCCGAAGCTTTCTCATTCTCTCCGTCTCCCCGTTTCCTCCGGCGTTCGCTCGCGCTGTGCAACCAGCCACGGTTAAACGGTTTAAACGGTTAACGGCGAAGAATTCGTGGGGCGAGAGGTGGCGGTATTGGAGGCCTTTGACGCGAACTTGTGGCGAGACAATTCGAAAGAGTACACTCGCAGTGGAGTAGCTGACCGCAACTGTTTCCCATTTAATCCTACCTTTCGTATTTTATATAATTGCGGGCTTACCGGATAACTTTTGATTCCGGCCCGTGGACCGGTGGCGAAGTTGTCGGCCCCGGTTCTGTCCGCAAGCCCGCCGCAATTCCAATCCGGCTCCTGCACGATCGCGCTTTTCAGCGCGAGTGAATCTCGCTGGCGTATCGCGCTCGGGGCAGAAAAATATGAATGCACGCGGTGGCGAGAGAGGAAGGAGCCCGAGATAAGTCATCACGGTCACCAGAACCAGCCACGTCACGGCACGCAGTCAGTCATTCATTGATTGTATCATAGAATAGCGAGCGTACGCGGCGCAGTGCCGTAACACGGCCTGCACGTAAACTCGCGTGGCGTCACGGCCGGAAGAGAGGCCCGCGGGGGGGGGGGCGGGGGGGGAAATAAATGAGTACACGGAATAGCTCGCGTACACCGGCGAGCAAATATCGCGAATCGTTGCACGGCTGCATACTCGATAACGCGTACCGATAATTAGCCCGCGGGAGGGGAGTGTAATATCGCCTGCCGGAGTACCGCGGGAAAGTGCCATTACACGCTCGTTCCCTTGCATAACTACGTCTTTAATTGCTCGTTTTATAGGCCGCGTATAGGCGAGATTCGAAACTGTGCCGCGGCTAGGTAACACGTTCTCTCTTGGGAAACTCGGAGGGAACGGGTGACTAGAGAACCGAGCACGCCGAGGGAAGGATAAAAACGGCAACGGAATATGCTTTCAGACGCGTAGGTTTTTTCCTGGTAAGGTTGCAGTTGCGCAAAGTGGTCGGGTATGACCGACTCGGTAGCGAAACATAATAAGACGAGCAGGCACGTTGATCGAGGGACCGGCCCCGTCCGTTCAAGTCAGATGTGGACGCGAAGCGAACGAGAGAGAGAGAGAGAGAGAGAGAGAGAGAGAGAGAGAGAGAGAGAGAGAGAGAGAGAGAGAGAGAGAGAGAGGAGAGAGGAGGAGAGAAGTAGGTCTAATTAAGAGACGTAAGTTTATTAAACTCCGGGCTTAAAATAGCAGGCGACACACTGGCCAGGAATGTAAGAACAGGCCGGTTTTATTGTCGCTCGGGCTCTAAGATTAATTCGCGCGGACTTTTCTAGTACCGTCGTCCGAAAACATTCGCGCCGCCGTGAAAATTCACTCGCGACCGTCAATCGCCGAAAATCGATATCGATCGATACCAACGAATTTTCTCGCCCGCGAAACGTGGGCGTCGGTGACCGAGAATTAAAAAAAAGGGGTGGAAGCGTGAAAGACCGATCGATTACCGGTCGCGTCAGAATTTAGGTTAACCGAAGGACCACGAGGGAACGCCGGGCGGAGACAAGACGCGAGAATCCGTGGACGATAAAAACGGCACTCTCGCGGAGCCGTGGGTGGATCACTCGCGTGACGCGTTTCTATTATTCAGAAGGCCGTACTAGTTCCTACGCGAGCGGATGATATTTCTGAAAAGCGGGTCAGAAATCGTGGAAATGTCAGCGGGCGGCTTCAATAAATAATTGCCGTCGGTCCAGGCGAACCGTTGCCAGTGATCGCTGCTTAATTAACGCCGCCCCCCGCGTTACTCACGGCCTTATTCCGCGAGCCGGCGCGCCGAAAAATTGAAGATTACCCAATTATTTCGTAAGCCCCGCCGCGTAATTCCCGGCGTATTCTGCATAGGGGGCCAGACGCCTCGGGTTCTCCAGCTTATCGAGCTAGAAGAGCGACGACGGAGAGGAGACAGAGATGTACCAGCGCAGAAACAGGCGACCGCGAGGGTCAGGATTAAATATAACCGTGGCTCGGGCTATTTATAAAGATTAACTTGTTGGCGAGATAACGAAGGAGGAGATGGAGACAACGGCGCTAAATTGTCGCAACAATTGCGCGGGAACCGGCGCATTCCACGGGCGAAATGTTCTCGTGCCGCTTCGAGCTTTGACCTCGATCCATCCCGTCGGCGTCTGCTGTTTCGTCACTTCGCCACCGTTAAATCGGGGAGGGAAAATGCTTTAAAAATACATGCAATGACGTTCCTCTCCGGCTCGGGGGGTCGCGATCGTTTCTGCCCGACCACGCGCCCGACGTAGCCGAAAATGACGTAATTACGCCGGCGATGACGAGGCGCGCCGGATCCGCTCTATTATTCCATCGCGATTCGATCGGCCGCGGAGGGTCTCTCGAAGGCAGCGCGATAAGAGCAGGACCCGTCCGGGCGTTAATTCGGCGGGACAATTCCGTTGCCGCGAGTCGGCCGAGGAGTTCATGCACCCCGCGGCCGGCGAGATACGATTTTCCTCGGGATAGCAGCAGGGACGGTGCGGCGTCTGGAATTTTATTTACACTGCGCACCCACACGTGGAATGCATGTACGAGGGGACACGCGGGCGACGACACGTGCCTAAAAAAGAGGTGAAGAATGCCAGGCTCGTCCATTGAGAAGCTAGTTTCCACATTTAAGGTAAATGTCCCAATACCTGAGCACGTCCCAGTACTTGGACACTAGTCCAAATAATACTGATTCTTACATTTAATATTCACTTTATCCATAAAAGAACTATTTCATTCAATTACTCAAATATTTAATAAAATATATTCATATGCATATTTTTCTTGGTAAACTTGTAACACTCGTAATAAAAATAAATTTTCTTGAACTCTCCAATTTACACCATTTTAGTATTGCTCTTATCTGATTTGCTAAACAGTCTCTACTTTTTCTTGAGCGAATATTATTAATAATGTTTAGTATATTGGTATAACTACTTAATACAGTTTTAGAAAAATGGTACCTTGTAGTAGTATTTTTTGATTGGAAGATTAAAATTAAAGTTCGTATTAGTTTCTTATTCGCGTGTCTATCTACTGGTACAGTGAAATCCCGGAACGACCCTAAACCTGACCATGTGTGCAAACTGGGAAATAAGTACGCGTTATTGTTGATGACACAATAATAAAATAATTATTTAACACCTTAACGATTATTACTTTGTATTCTTCGTATTTTGTTTTAATGATAATATTTAATTCATGTGTAAAATTCGTGTGTTACACACGAATACACATAACCTTAAAATTAGTCATTCAAAAATAGATTGTTTTTACTTAAGTTTGTTTACTGATTTGAATAAATTACTTATAGAGTGAAAGCACTAGTAGTCGGCCACTTTTATTGTTTAGCTTAAAGAAATAAGTACTGCAATAAAGCATTTATTAAATGACAATTTTATATTTTATTTTGAATTTCTAACTTTAAAATACGACAAAAAGCGCTCTTCATAGGTAAAAAAAATAAATGCTTTTAAAGCGATTTGTAAACTAATTTTGATTCTACATGTGCCATTGCTGTTTTCCAACACGAGAAGCATAAATGCGCTTTGAATAGAAACGACAAATGTAATTCAGTTCTATACATTTTTTACTGGAAAATGATGCTATTTCACTGAAAAAGCATTAACAATTTTATATGCGCTTAAAAAATTCAAAAAAAAATGGAATAATTTATTTATTTATGGGAGGTCGGTAACTGGACCATCATTCCCTTTCAATTTTCAATAATCGACCACAGCGGTCGACTTCTGAAGCTAACTGCATTCACAATGAACGCTAAAAGTCGACCACGTGTTAACTATAATTTATCTTATTAAAATTTTGATAAAGTTTTTAAAAGAACTTATTTTAATTACGCATTATTCCTGTCATTATTAATTATTTACCGTTGTTGCACATTATATTTAAAAATAAATTTTAGTTTTATATTAAAAAAAGGTGGTCGACTACTAGCTATCGGACCGGTCGACTTTTAGGTCGACTTTTTAATTACGGGACCCGATTTGCGATTCGAAAGCCGAGTTTCTTGCTTAAAAATTCTTACATCTGATCACACTCAAAAATGACAACTTAAAAGTTATCGGGTACCCGAGACCCGAATACTTTTAAGTTGTGATTTTTCAGTGTGATCAGATGTAAGAGTTCTTAAGCAAAAAAATCGGCTCCCGAATCGCAAATGGGGTCCCGTAATTTCGGGTACCCGCACACCACTAATTCGAACACTTTATTTTTAACGCTAATTATTTATTTTCCCCGAACTTTTATACTAACACAAAATTTTTAGTGCTACATTAAACACATTTGAATTAGAGCTCTTACTTTTTGACCCGACGGGTACCCGGGTACCCGGACATTACCCGGAATAACTTCAAGCAATTGAATGTAGTATTGTCTGTGATTGTCTGTGGTGTAGTCTGATGTTAGCCAAATATGATCGAACAATACCACTTTCAATGGCTTGAAGTTGTTTCGGGTAGACGGGTACCCGACGGGTAGAAAAGTAACAGCTCTAATTTGAATTACTTCAATACATTTGATATATTTTATAATATTGATTGTTTATTTTTTTTTTTTAGAACTTTTCATTCGAGTTTAGCTTTAAGTGGTCGACTACTAGTGCTTTACCCTACACGAGAAATATGCCAAAAGAAAAAACTATTTTGTTGTTTTTTTTTTATTTAATTTCCCTAGAAAACATCCAAACTTCACCATGTGTCCAGGTAATGGGACAGTAAAATCGGGACACCGGGACAAACTAATTAAGCTGTCCAGGAATCGGGCCATTGTAAGGACTATAAATTTTCAATAGTTTACAAAATTATTCAATCCTACAATGTGTTTTTTTTTTTAATGGTAAACTACACACGATGCCCCATATAATTGCAAAATCATTTTTATATAAATCGATTTCTATAACTGAAAAATTCTCAAACGTGTGTCCGCCGTACCTTAAATGTCCAGGTATTGGGACATTTACCTTGCAGGCGGTGCCTGATCGGAGGACCGGCTCCGGGATAGGAAAACGAAGACAAAAGCCGAGTCCGCTTCGCGCGTGGAAGAGGGGGGCGCGATGTGAGAGAGTGGAGGGAACAGAGGAGCGAGGGTGACGAGGAGAAAGGTGTTACGACACATCCTTGTTCGTTATCTCACCTCCCACCGAAAAGGCACCTGATAACACACCAGCTGTACACGCTGCTGTGCGCGCGATGGCGGGGCACTTTCACGTTGCATTCACGACGCGCGTCCGTCCATTCTCCCCGGCGGGGTTTGATTAACGAGAGGATCGAGCCGTTCTTTGAATAAACCTGGCGCTATCGATGAGCGTTATCGCCGCGATTCCACCTCCGCCCTGCCGATTTTGTTTCTCGGGCACGCCTCGCTCGATAGCGAAAATCGGCGGTTCGGTTCGGCTACGTGACGCGCGTGGTAGGCCGCGATCCCTCGGGAGTCACGTACCTCTACGGTAATAATAACGGCGGCCGCGTATCGGTAATCGGACACTCCGAGCCACCGAAACTTCGGAATGCGTGGTAGAACGGCGGACGTCGCTGCGCGAGGCTAGCCGAGAAACCGGTAAGCTTCCGCGTCGCCTAAGAAGACGCGGCTAAATTATCGCGGTGCGTTTAAACGGTTCCCGGGGATCGTTAGCCGAGCGGCGCGGGACAGGTAGAAGCTGGAGATTCCTGCGGTGAAAGGGATCGAGGCTAGAAGCGATACAGAAATGAATGTCGCACCGGCTCTCTCACAGATTTACAGGACCCGACGGTTTCCAGTCAGATAAAGGTCGGACGTGTACCTTTGATCCGTGTCCCTTTGAGGGGTGACTGAATGGACGGAGGTGGGGCGGCAGTTTAGTTTCACAGTGGTTGTCCCAGTGCCCTTGTATGCGGTAGAAAAATTAGCTAGATTGTTTTTTCCTCTCGCTCTCTGGCTCTCTTTCACCCCTGCCGGTACATCGGCCAAAAGCGAGCGGGAAGGGCTGCGCCGTTGGTCTTCGTCGAAACGTTCTCGGGCCAAGGCCGGGGTTGTCGAACGGTGAGGAGACGGCGGAGGAGGGTGCGTTTACATCGAGCTTTTCCGTTTCCGAGGTATCCATCGATCCCTCCGCGAACGAGTTTTCTAACCCAATCAAAACTTTCCCCGGCTTCGTAATAAAGTCCCTCCAAGGGTTATCTCGATATTTCCCGATCGGGTAAGACGACACGCCGTCCGCCTCTCTCCCGGAACGTGGATCACCAAAAGAATCCCTCGCGGTGAAGATGCAACGACGATGATCGCGGCCTTCGCGAACGTTGGCGAGGAACGTACCTAACGCTAGGAAAGCCGCGCAAGAAACTCCCGTCCGCGAAGTGGCTCGCCATCTAGGTAAGTGGCGCGTTAGAAGATGAACGCCGCTTTTAACGGTGAATCAACTGGCCGGCACCAATAGCTCGGAACAATGCTCTGGGAACGGCTCGGGGAAAAAGAGACCGGCCGTCATCGATGATGCCGCGTCCTTCCCGGAGGTCGGGTCCGCGTGATGGAACGCGGAAGCGTCGAGCGTCCCGCGCCGCGTTCCTACGATTTTCATGGTTTCTTGCGGCCGCGACGACGGTTCCAGCGGCGCGTGGCGAAAAAAAAGAAAACGCCGCCAATCGGTTCCGGGGTAAAATCGAATCGGAGCACGAGCCGGTGCCGCTCGTCATCCCGTAATTCGCTGTGATCGATAAATCGGACGGGGGCACCGGTGGCGGTGCTTTTTACGCGGCCTTTTTCCCCACCCGTTTCCCGATCGATCCGCGGGACGCCGGGGGAGGAGGGGGTCGTTTATCAAATTCGTCGTTGGCGGTGCTCGTCGCGGGAAAGCGTTTTTAATTAGCCGCGACTGCGGGGCGGGGCGGGGGGGGGGGGGGGCGAAGAAAAGGGCCGGGCACGGGAGCGAGCAGCTGGGAAACGGAAGAGCAGAGAAAAGAAGGGAAAAATTCGACTCGTTATCTGGCACGATAACGGAGCAACGAGGGGGCCGACGAGGAGTCGATGGAGAAAGGAAATCGATACGGAAGGGAGAGATAGAGAGAGAGAGAGAGAGAGAGAGGGAGGGAGGGAGAATGAGGGGGAGGGAGGAAGAGAGATAGCTGAAAGATGAAAGTAAAGAGAGGGAGTGGAAGTGAGAGAGAAGCAGACTCGCGCTCGTTTCTCCTTACTCGTTAGTCACGGCCTCGTCTTTATGAATGGGTTCGCTCGTGGCTTACGAGGAATCGTACTATCTCTACTACCGCCACTTTCTCGCTCTTCCTCACCCCGTCACTCCCTCGCCCTCTCTTTCCCTCGCTCTGACCCTCCCTCCAGCTCTCTTTTCCTTTCTCTAACGGGGTGTCAGACAGCGTCCTTCCCGCAGGGAGGAGGAGGGTTACTGCAAACCCTTACACAGGAGGCGGCGACAATGGAAGGCGGCCGCGAATCGATCGTATTACCTCGCAACCGCCGCCCGCGTCCGGCGTCGTCGTCTACGTCCTCGCCTGCCGGCGTCTGCTCGCATAGGCGCGGTTTAATCTTACGAGGATCGTTACGATCACGGAATAGAGGCGCCAGGATCATTTCAGAAGTAGAATATAGCCACTAAAAAATGCCCTCTCCATTCCCAGAAGAAATACCAGGGCTACTACCAAGCGCCAGCCGTAGCGGAAGCTCCTCGCAGAAGAAACGCTTGTCGCGGCGGCGAAGAATCGCGAATGGGGAGAAAGAATGCTCGCAGAAGGATCTGGCTGATCGAGCTGAATCTGTCCGCGCCCTCTCCCAAGAATCCTTCGCCCGTTCCTCCGGTTAATCGACGAGGCGGAATATCGCGTTCCGGGCGCGCTGCTTCCCTCCCGGCAGGGCGCGGCTGATTCTCGATCGCGCTTCGCCCGCGACGGGAAAACGGCGAACGAGGCGAAGACGCCGCGGAGAGGGGTCTAGGGCCGCGGAGGGAGGGGGGCGGGGGGGGGGGGGGGGCGTTGGAAGCGCCGGGGTGTGGAGCAGAACGCCGTGGCGGAGGGTTGCCTTTTATCAATCGTATCGCGGGCCTATTTTGGAGCCCCGAAGCCTTTTCGCCTTCTTCCGGAGGCCCTCCGCCCGGCCTCGCCGTAACGCGAGAACCGCGGGAGAAAGAGAGTGCAGCAACGTTGCCCGCGAACGTGAAAGAGGATAAGAAATCGACTGGGCCAGGGCGGGGGAGGGGCGGGGAGGGGAGGGGTAGGAGCCACTGGGTTGCGAGCGGAGACGAGGGAGGTCTGGATGGTATTCGAGGAATGTCATGTAATAATCGGGCCGCCATTCGAGCGTCCGTTTTGACGACAGGCGGCGCCACCGCCCAGCTCCGCTTCGGTCGACTCGTCTTGGTCGTTGCGTATGCCGGCACGGGGGGAGGGGGGTGGGGATGAATTCGGGGGTTGGTCCCGAGGCCGGACAATCGGCGGATAACGAACTTCTCGGGGTGATCGGATGGAGGATCGCGGCCGTCGTGGTGGCCCCCGATGTTTTTAGAACTGTCTCGCTCGTTTAATCGGTAACGCTTCGGTCGAGCTTTAATCTTTTAAGATACAAGCGCGGCTACCAGGACACGGCCAATGCCGGGCGTTGTAATCTGGCTATGCCTGGGAGGCGAGTTCAACTTAGGTCCATCATTATATGGAGTGCCCTCGCTGCTGTAAATAGTTAACACTTTACAGGCCACACGCTTCGGAACCAGATTTTTTAGCTGTGCATACGATACACTCGATATGAACGTAGATTCTGATATCTGGTTATTTATGTTCCTTACCATTCAATTTCTATACAACGCGAAACAAGGCGAGGTGGAATTCTACAGTAGGGGAGACTTGTACAAAACCGTATACACCATACTTATTTTTAAAAATAAGTAAAAATAATCCCACTGGCTTTTGCCAATTGTGTTTCGAAATATTGAACTGTTAGTCAATAGAGATTCGTAGGGTGAACTCGGGTAAAATTTCGTGGTACAGGTTACTCCGTGATACATTTTCATTTATCTGTAACTTGAAATTGCCTGACTCAATTTAGATGGAACACAAACTAACAGACAGCGTTGATCTTCTAGCTTATGTTGTGGTAAAATAATTAGTCAATTGAAGTTAGTGTGACAGAGTGAGAGAGCAATTTGTCCCAGCAGCGCATTATTCGTGAAATTTTTCGTGCCAGTTGTGGACGATCGCTTGATTATGTGTTATATGTGCTTTAGAAGATAAATAGAAAGTTCAAACTGCAGATAAGTGATGGTAAAATGGCACTTTAACAAGTCTTATTCTTAAAATTATCATACAATATCAGTGTTATTTTTTATTATGAAAAATGACTAGGCTAGATGCACCGTTTGTGGCCACTTTGAGGTATTTTACCAGTTTCGGCACTTCTTAAAAAATATAATATTTTTCCGTGTAAGCAATAAATGTAACCTTATATTCCTGGCGGTATACTAAACAAAATATTTATGATGTGAAATTCTCCACATAATAATGATCTGCAAGCAATTTAAAAATAAGATAATTGTGCACATGGCCAAAAACAGTGCAATGGCCACAAACGGTACATCTACCCTAAATTCTTATTTTTCGTACACCCGAGCCTGCGTTTCTGATTGTGCTGTTCGAGAAATTCTGATGGCAAATACCAGATACCATGTTTCCTTACGTCTCAGACATCTAACGATCATGAAACGATTGATTATACACAAAATAACAATAATATAAAATAATATATAGTAATGTAAAATAAATTAAAATAATGTAAAATAATATAAAATAATATAAAAAAGTGGCCATATTATATATATGGCACGGGCTAGCGAGAACTATCACGAAGTTACCAGAGTACTGTCACGGAGTAACCAGGGTATGTCATGACAACTTAATTTTGTATATTTTCAATTAAATATACTTAGTAAATTTCTGTTAACCTATTATTTGTTTCTTTGATGTCTGACCTATCATTATATCCTAGACTCACTTTCAAAATTTGTAAATATTTGCAGTTAATAGACAAATTCTAAAACTATCACGGACTTACCCGAATTTATCCTACGCCCCAGCAAATTATTAAATTTATTCTACATCTAAGTGCTCTGATCTTATTTTCGACTGCCTTTACGTGAACTATATCGACGCGTGTTACGAAGAGAAGCACGTTTCATTTATTTCTTACGGACAACTGTGTGTAGAAAAAATGAAACGTGCTACTTTTCGTAACGCGCGTCGATTTAGTGTTTTGGTAATTAGAATGTAAGTTACATGAAGATATCTATTAACAGTACCTATTTCTATTATATTTTGAAGATCGTGACCGATTGTTACCATTTTCATATTTAGTTGTAAAACCGTAGGGTGACTTGTCCAGTGAATGAACGTTGCTCGTGTAATACGAAAAATTAAGGCCTATCGCGCTCATTTTACGTTGAAACTTACACCGAAATTTAGAGTGGACACCCACAGACGTCTCGCAAAAGCGTTTTTCTTTTTTACTTATAACTTATACGGCATTAATTCCGTTTATTCAACAGTTGTCCTCACAGCCGTTCATTCACTGGCAAACGTGGACATTTCTTACTTTACCAATGAATGAACAACTTACCCGGTCTTTTTTTCTCTTGACAATTTCGCCACCAGTGTGGAGATTAGGTTAACCCACCCCAGAAAACAAATTTCAACTATGCATGATTATAATCTTATAAGACTAAGTAGTAAAGTATCAAATCAATAATATTACAATTGGAGAATGAAAAATTATTTATACCAAAAATCGTCGAACTACATTGGAAACCTAATCTCTGTTATTATCCCGTTTATTCACTGGGGTACCCCTTCATTCATTAGAAATTTATGTTCATTCGCTGGTCATTGGCCCATTTTTTTATTTAATCCTCTGCCAAACATTTAATGAAAGTTATGACTATCAAACATTGCTAGAATGGTGTTCCGGGATGTCTGACTTTAGTAATAAAACACCTCGCTTACAGCAATAACATTCAGGGGATTAAATAACGACTTTTGAATACTACTTTTAACAGACATGCAACTTAAGTGTTCATTCTCTGGACATGCCACCCGATCCCACTATTTCAAACAACAAGAAGAAGAGGAAAACATCTACTCTGAATATAGAACAATCCATGAGAGCTGAAAACCAAAAATTGACGAACAAAAAATGCAAACCAAAGAAACGTAGAGAAAATAACGTTGAAAATAATTTTTGTGTGTATAAGCCACCTAAGACAAGCCACTTGAATAACTTCTATAATTTTTAGGATAGGAAGAAATGTTTGTGACAAAAGTTGTTTGGTTCCGAGGTGCTCATTACGTCGTGGATAGAACTTAATACTATTATTATTACTTTAGATCAGGGCAAAATCGAAAAAATAACAGGTTTCGTTTTATTGTTAAATTAAGTAGCTTGTTCGAACTTCTCAATTATATTTTAATTATTTTATATTGATTGTGAAAACATTTAATAAATACCGTTTCCATTACCCAATTTGTTTTATAACTTAAAAAGTTACGGACCCCGAATCTCAAGTATACGGTTTTGTACAAATTTCCCCTATAGAAATCTTTCCTTTTCTTTATTATTATAAGCAATTCAGACAACTTCAGGTTTATTTAGCTACACAAATAAGTAAAGAAGTTCCATCCTACATATATATACCTCCTACCTAGAGTCTAAAGAATTCAGAATGGCTGCAATTAATCTCAGGGTAATAAAATATCATACCCAATAAACATAGTTATGACCTAATACGCGACGATGACGAGAGGATGAATCGTCAACGAGCTGACGCATCATTCCGTAGCAAAAAGTTCCAGGACGATATTCGTGGCCCTCCGTGACCTTTGACTACGCTGCTCCCATTACACAGAGAGAGAGAGAGAGAGAGAGAGAGAGAGAGAGAGAGAGAGAGAGAGAGAGAGGAGGAGAGAGGGAGAGAGAAAGCATCCTGTACACTTCAGGCAGAGACAGGTCGGTGCCGGAGGAGACGCGTATCGTTCGCCGCATCCGGTCTTGAGATTCGATTCACGCGGGCCTCGAATGGGCTCGCTCTCGTAGGCCTCGAATGCGAATTTAATAAAGAGAATAAATCATTTTAATGTAACGCGCCGGCACGTCGCTACGGAACGAAGGGGTGACGAGGCATTAAGGGGGTAGAGAAATTCAACGGCGGGAGAGAAAGAGCGATAAAGGGGGAGGGAGAGCGAGAGAGAAAGAGAGGAGAGGAAAAAACCGGTATTTTTGCGTCGAGCACGGAGGGGTGCATTTCGTTGCGATTATAAAAGCCGGGCAACCCCCGGTGTGTCTAGACGACGTGGCCTCCTATCAAAAACAGACCACCGAACTGAAAAGGCTGAAAGGGCAAGGAACTCCTCACAATGCCAAGAAATTAAAGTTTCTCTGTACATCCACCTATACTCGTCCTATGCTTCTTCCTCTCCCTCTCCCCCTCTCTCTCCCCCTCTCTTTTTATATATATCCGTCTCCTATCCTCTTTATTCGATACCGACGTCGTGCACGGCGAAGGGGCGGGGAAAAAAAAAGAGAAGAGAAAGAGATCACTTTGCCGATAAACGCAAACAGAATGGGGAGCAGCGTACGCGTCGGTTAAAGAGCCTGCTCCTCTTTCTTCGCGGCAAATGTCTCGCAAGGACTCGCAGAATTCGTAACCTGTTGGAGTTGGATCGATCGCGCCGCGTCTGCTCCGATAATCAGCCCATCGCGATTTTACTCTCGCCAGGTCGCGTGGAGCACGTCGCGCGGCTTGAACCGTTGGGACGGTTCAAGGGATCCACTGGGATTAGTTAGTTTTGTAGCGGAATCGTTCGTTCGCCAGACGACTAACCCCCCCCCCCCCCCCCCCTCCCCGCGGTAACTGCGGCGCTCGATAAATGACTATCGTCTACAAAGTAAAATCACTTTAACGTCCTAGTAATTATGTGTACGTTCAGTGTACGTTCAACGGGATCGCCCATCGTCGCTCGTTGCCCGCGAGCCTGGGGGCCGGTTGCGCGTAGCCGAGAATTACGTGGCGATTAGTAAGTACGGCGGTATTGTCGCGCGAATCAAAAGAAGGATTCATTGATACCCGAGAAACGTCCGACCCGGCTAGCTGTCACAGCCAGTCACCGGATAATTTGCATAATCGCGGCTGATTACTATCGTTCACCATGGCCCCGGTGGCCGTCGCCATATGTCGAGCCACGAAAAACTCGGGCCGCGCTCGAGTTTCATTTTCATCCGCGACTCGGCCGCGGAGGAATCTGCGGGCGACGCGCGGCCACCGTTTGTCGGGGCTCCGTGATAAATCAACGGTAATCCTGCGGACTCCCCTCCGCGCAGGGAAAAACTGTTTCCGAGGGAGCGCGAGGCTGCCCGATATGAACGATCGCGGCGGGAAAATCGTAAAGGAAAAGGGACCCCGCGCTCGGTAAGTCGACGGTCGATGGCAGGTCGGAAGTATGAATCAGGAAGCGGTGTGTCACGTGCCGCTTTTGCACGTCATCGAGTAGGATACGGCCAGCCATGAATCGTAAAGGATTACTCACGTAGAAGGAACTTTAAGCGAGGTTGCTACCGATAAGCATCTACTGCGCGTCGATTTCTGGCGACTGGTGGCGGGCAGCCGAGAGCCGAACGCCGGCCGCGTGGAAACGGGAACGATCCTTCGATACGCAGTCGCTAATCTTGCCGATATGGCGAACTAATCGCCGCGCTTGCCACGAGTAGGTACCTATATACTCCTGCAACCGTTTCGAGACCGGACCGTCGCCTCGAGAATCAAAGGGCACGGGCCTGAATGTGTTTCTTTTTCTATCTGCCCGCGCCGGGAAATAAAAGCGGGCCGAGCTGATAAACGGCGTCTGGAATGCCAGATAAAACCGGCTAGGGCCAACTGCGCGCTAGTTAACAGAACAAGGAAGAAAGGTAGATGCTCTAGATTGGTGGAACGTCGGCTTTATCAGTCCTCAGGGTCCAGCGTGCACCAATAACAGCTCACGCGTCATATCTTTTACGGATAGACATGAAGTCTTGCTACGATGTACCGTCTGATAAATCGGCTATCGATCGAGTGTACGAAACGCCCTAAATCTTGATACCTTACTGGATGGTATGTCATATATATATACCGTATCAGATCTTAGTTGCTACAAATATATGCGAATAAAAGTGGAAAGTGAGTTTGCTAATATATTGTTTATTATTTCTATTTATTTTCCCGCCCAATAAAGTTTGTCAAACTTGCGAGGAAGCTTGTGCAGCAAAGGGCTGAAGTACTTATTCGAAATTTTCCCCGGAATGCTGTATCGAGAGTTAATAATCTGGTTCGGTTTTGTGCGCGACAGATGGCACTAGTAAATAGCTGGAAGTCGAAAGATCAGTAACCCCGATAGGCGAATAACCCGCGCATTAACTCTTTGTTTACTTCAGCCCCCCGGAATACTTTCACTCTGTCCGATTTAGTAGGTTTTACTTTTCTATGGGTTCACATGCATATATATATATATATATATACACACATCGTGCAGGGGTGTATCAATGAGAACGCAGAACAATGGAGCGGCAGAAATTGTTTCAATACCTCGAAACCGTTCTCACGGGAAGTTCTCGTAGTTTCGACGCTAATCGCGTTTTTACGCGAAAGCAAAGAAACAGCTTTGTTAAGAGTCCACTGGTTTCGAAGATTCTTACATTCGCGTATCAGGGTCAAAACGAATCTTGTTGACCGTTGGTAATCGCAGTGGCATGTTGTCAGTCGTAAATCGAGAACGGAGGTTAAACTGCGGGCACGCCGAGGCAGTTGAAAGTTGTACGTTATTTCGATCTGCCCACGAAATTGGCGGAAAAGGCCGAGGAGAGGCGGGGACAATGCATGAGGACGCAAAGCGACCGCGTGCCCTTTTTCTGTGTTCTCTTCTTCTTTTTTTTTTTTTCTCTCTAGCTGCAGTCGAGGTAAACACAGCGCGGCACGTTTCGTGGCGCCCCCTAACCGATAAAACGCCATCGAGGACACTCTCGTGCCTCTTGTTCGCGCATGTGAGAATCACGGCGTGACATACGGCTCGCAGTCAAAGCTGCAACGTGACACCCGTTCAGAGGTACCGGGGCTATGCTTGTCATGGGACGGCGATAACGTCGATAAGCCGACCTAACCTCGATAATTACCGAGATAGAAGTGTACTTGGGGGACGAGCGCGAGTTTACGACCACGCCACCGCCACGCACGCCAGACACTGGCATGCTTCGGATGGTGGGGCCACCGTGCCGAACGGCCGACCCCTTCCGCGCACATTTACAACCATCAAGAATGTATTTCCGTGTCAGTACTCACCCTCGTCCGAGTCGTACAGGTCTCCTTTCTGCATGTAGGATATATCTGAAACCCACAAACACCACGGGTTAGATGAAAATCCCTCGTGTTTTCGGGCAGCCTCGTTCGATCCACAGGCACTCACTCACCCGCCATGTTGTAACAAACTGCGACGCGCCCTCGTGGCCATGCGTTCAACTCGCCGGAATCGAGAGATCGTTTCTCCAATAACTGCCCGCGGAGATATCGATATTGGCAGTTTTCATTCTCGTTCCAACGGTTCTTTAAACATTTGAATCGGAGTGAGGCTTAGAGCATATAAACATGGAGAAAGCATGCAATGGGCGAAAATGTAGACGGCGGTAGAAAGAGAAAAATATACACGAGGGACACACTCTCTCATTCTAACATCAAAAAAAAAAACGTCGCCCCTGGCGTTAGAAAAAGAGAGGGTGTCGCCCATGTATATTTTTCTCTTTTTACCGCTGTCTACATTGTTGCCCATTGCATGCTTCCTCAATGTTTATATGCTCTAAGGAGTGAGTACTAACAGGCGGGTGGTTTTTCAAGTTGCTCTTTTGCCAACAGAAGCGGTCGAATTATGAATAACATAGTGATATTGGAATGTACTCTAAATTCTGGGGAAACTGCTGGCAAGGGAAGATTCCGGACCCGGAAATTCAAAAAATTCTGAAAATTTGTGAATATGTAGGAAATTTCCTCCTGATTATAACGCAATTTTTGTTTGCTGCCCAAATTCACTCCAAGAGGGTGCAATTGACCCCCGAAAATCCGGTTATTTTCCCATTTTCAGTTATAACTCGTGAACTGTAAAATAATTTTACCAAATGATAGATCTAATTAAAAAAATATATCTTTTGTCTTGAAACTTTTTTTCTATCTCTTACAGTTCGCGAGTTATAACACGAAATCGGAAAATAGCCGAATTTTCAGGGGTTAATTTCACCCGGTTCGAGTTAATTTGGGCAGCAAACAAAATTGCGTTGTCATCAGGAGGAACCCCCTGCATATTCACAAAGTTTCAGAATTTTTTGAATTTCCGTATTCGGGATCTTCCCTTGTGAGTGAATTACTCCGACGCGTATTTGAGTGTAGGAATATTAAGGTAAGTCGAGTAGAACGTATTCAAAATCGTATGCACGTTATCACGTGGAAGTCTTCTATTTTTATTTCTTAGAGTTCTGAATCACTGTTAAATAATTGTGATAATACATTAACTGAAAATATAAAAAGAGGATCGTACATGATTAATTTCTAAGCTATTACAAAGTAATAAACCTGTTCTAGTCTGTGGATAGAAAAGAGAGGAGTAAAATAATATGTGGCTTATGTGTTTTATATGTACATTAATATTCCAAGATATAGGAAAGGCTTTCTAGGAATGAAAATCAAAGTTATGTATATGACAACATTTTATGTCTTCACAAGAATATATAAGCTTATATATATATGTATATATGTATATATATATATATATGATTTTTTTTCAATATACACTACAAGATATCGGTATTTTACAGTTCCCTAAGGTAAGTCTTATATTATAGCGCAAATTCATTTACTTGCTTGTCAATATTGACAAGTACAGGTAATGCAGACTTTCATAATTTAACAGAGAAGAACTTCAAGTTCGTGGACAAAATAGAGTACTACGTATTTGTGAGCCAGTCACAAACGTTAAATTGTCACGTATTCTCCTTTCAATGCCTACAGTGTAAAAAAGACGGTTGAATTTCATTTCGGTATTTTACTTTAGACGGTCTAATTAGATGCAAACTGTGTATAGAGAAAACCCAGGGAAATTAGTTTGCACAGCCAACAGATGCAACACGATATTTCTGTGTGCCCCAGATTTGCAGCGTAATAGTCTGTAAATTACATATTTGCGTAGTGGAAAGTAACATTAAAAGACAATACACCACAGGGACGCGATGTATTTAAATGTAACTCTGCTTGCTGCGATTGATTCGTAGCCCTTCTCTCGACTCAAAATACTGTATTGTAAGAAAAGAAATGCACAGAATAGTATAATCATATCCAATGTGTGATGCGTATGGGGTGTTGGAGTTGTGATTATCTCGTGATAGTTCCTGAGAATCGTGTAATATAAAAAAGGTAGTGGAAGAATATCAAGAAACACTGGTACGCTTTGCGGTGTTATGTATTATCGAGAGCCACTTCTTCGATCGTGGCCCTGCACATTGGGCACTCTACTAGCTGATTCGAACACGTTTGGCAAAATCCTCTGAAAGAATGTTCGGTTTAATTTCCATTTAAATATTCGTGTTTACCTGGCCACTGATAACTGATGCTCGTTTAATTCAAAACACTTACGCGAGCATGCACACGGTATGCTTCGAATTCTGAATCGACAAACTTAAGATCGAATGAAAGAGATGTATATGCGTTACCTGTGATTGCACGGGAGTAATCTCACTGAAGCTCTTTGGTCAAAACACAATGTACACGAATCTTCTCTAACGCTAAGTTTCCTCAGTTGATCTAAATAAATGTGTCTAGGAAGCACAATCTTATCCTCCGGCTTCAAAGAAGCGTAATCATTGAATTTTTTATATTTGCGATCGGTAGGAGGGTATTTAAAAGGTACATTTCCAAAGTTAAAAAGACATTGTTGGAATGACATGAAACTAGCTGCCGCAAAGAATCCAGACCTGAAACATTTATATCGTGCTTCAGTTACTTCGATTTAACCCTTAACTGCTAATTTTTTTTTCAAACGTAACTGGTATACTGGGGTCGTGGCAGATTCCAAATAAAAAGGGACACAGAAATTTGAAAAGTCGACACTGGATCAACCTCTATGAATACTTTGTTCTTAGGTAATGTATAAAATAATAGGAACGTAGAAAGTTAAACTATTATTATAAAATTAATTAGAAATACAATTTACAAAGCTAGACAACCAAAAATTTTGCAGCGAGCTTTGCGTGTCTTGGGGTCACGACCGACCCCCAGGATACCAGTTAAGGCAGCGTTGCCCCGATGGGCGGTCCGAGAGCACGAGCATCCATCGCGTTTTCCAAAGCTCGCGTGAAAGGAGGCGCTCGAAAACCAATGAAGTTGCGGGCATGTAACGGATGGGGAAAACTCTAGTAGTGTGCCTGTAGACTCGTACCCTGAACCGTTACATGCTGATTTCATTGCGATTAAATTGATTTGATTTGTGGTTATTGGCTGATTCCAAGTCGTTTGGATTTGTGGTTTTGGATTATATTTATCGATGATTGGGTAATTTTTTAAACCCCTGGGGGGTTTCTTTTTCTTCATAATTTTGTATTGTCATCCAAACTACGTATGCCTGCAAAGTTTCAAGTCTATTGGATAGTTGGAAGTGGGTTAAAATTGAGTTTCTAGATTTGATCTAAACAAACATACATAGAAACAAACAGAGGATTGAAGCTGAATAAAAATTATTTAATAAGAAACTTTTTGTTAATCAGAGGTGTAAGTAGGACTGTTCATGTCTATTCCGTCCAATTATATAATATTATTGTTTAATCATTAGTCAATTCCTGCTTACTTTCCCAATTCCTAAAATGTAGAACACTTCATTGGTTTCGAGCGCCCCCTTCCACGCGAGCTTTGGAAAACGCGATGGATGCTCGTGCTCCCGGACCGCCCATCGGGGCAACGCTGAGTTAAGGGTTAAGCAAATTTTCGAGCACGAATAAAAGTATACGCACCTCACTGTTTTGAATACTTGAACACACGGTTTCAGCGGTACGCCATTTATAGAGAATATTATTTCTAATTTATTCATATCTAACAAACAACCCAAGATGTCACCAGCTTTCCAACAAGGTCGGTCGTGGTGCTTTTCAGTCTTTCCGTTGTACCAAATCAGTCTGCGGCAACCATCATAGGCCAAAGAATATTCATCGTCACCTATACCATATCCTTCCTGAAGCAAGAAGCTAGGATAAATAAACTCGTTTTCGCAGGTCCAGCTTGTAGGTTTTGAACTAAGATTGCGGAACTTTACATGATTCAAAAATGTGCTGTCTTTCGTAGCCCATCCTATTTGCATTACTCCTGTCGTTATCACCGTTGTCTCATAGTACCAACTTCCTGAATCCACTTGAAACGTGCAACGTACACTTTCGAACGAGTACACGTCACATCGAGCCTAAGGGAACAATTAAAATAATAGTAACAAGTTGTAATACATAGGGTAAAGGCACCAGTAGTTGACCACGTATCAGTAGTTGACCACTTTTCAGAAAAACATGAAAAATAATTTAGAGAACTGCACTTTGTTCAAAAGATCGTCACTTCTAAAAACCTTATTTTTCATGTTTTTCTGAAAAGTGGTCAACTACTGGTGCCTTTACTCTAAATAATTCTCATCCAAGTACCTGCCGTACTAAATGAACTTACTTCCAAACCATTAGGTGATATTTTCAGGTACTCGCTTACATCCTTTGTATTCAACATAACATTGATACCGGTCACGTCGACCGAGTTATGAGAATACTTCCTACCTTCCATTAAGACTGAAACAATTAAAGTATTCACCTACATCGAACTGTACTTAACACGTTGTTTGTTATCAGATACAGGATAAGCGTAAACACTTACATAAGTTATCTAAACACCACTGTGCGCAAAAACCTACTTGACGGCGTACATAATGTGTTTCCGTGGCCCATTTTTCCAATTCCAATAGCGGATTCGGCTTCTCTAGCATTAAACGTCTGTTGATAGTCACCTTATTCTCACCTGTTCGAACATGAAATTAATGTAATTCATAACGCATCGGTTCAACTATTCTCGTAATTACTAAAGATTCTTATAGTTACTACTAACTCGTTTGTGCAAATTTCTCTAGAGCTATCAATGAATATAAGACCACGTAAGGATCAAGTTCGTCCCTCTGAAAATGATATACAACTTGAAAATGAAAGTAAATCTTCGAACTGTAATCTTTAGGATCATTGCGATCACGGTTACAAAAATAAACGTACAAGATTTGAGATAAGGTAGTCCAATGTTGCATCAGATAATATTGCTATGCTACTGGGGCCAGCTAATTTCTCCGCTAAACAACCCAACACCATACAGATGTTACGTTGCTGCGTCGCATTGGTTTGAGCATTCCCGTGTTTCTGAGATATTTGAAGTATATGCGACAACCGTAGAACTGATTCCTGAAAAGTTAAAGTAATTACAACAGCACTCCCACGTCGCAACGGCGCTTATAAAAGTGCAATTCTACCTTTGACGGTAACGGAGAATCGTGTAACAGAAGTGTAACAACCGAGGAGCCTAATGGGTTATTGGTGGGAATAACGTTAATCATTGAACTGATTACTCGTACCCATCCATCCCCTTTATCAGCAATTGCATATAATTTTAATAAAGCAAGTGGGGGCTCTCGCTCGCTAGATAGACGGGAGAATTTTATATATCGATTAAATTTAAAGGAACGTTCTCGAGTAGTGAATCCAGACGCGAACATACGTATGAAGTTGCACGCGAAGCAATTTAGAAAGTACAAACTTACTTGTCAACGACACAGCCGACAACACTCAGAGTTTCAAGTACCAATTTATCAATGATTGCTGATGTTGGAAACTTGAAAGGTGTAGAAGTTACATCACCAGATGCAACTGTGCCTACACTTGATTCTGGCAACACAGTATTTTCAGCGTCTGCATGATTCTGTCCACCATATACTTCAAGTTCTTCTGGTGTATCTTTACACAAACAATTGCCCATTCCCACAATTTTATGATGATATTCTTAAAGATGTTCTATCACACACGTGATTTCTAAGTAATATTTACACAATTAAGTGACGTATGTACCATTAGACGATATATTCTATGCAACTTAAAAGCAATTTGCGCTTGGAAAGAACAATATTACGGTACACACAAGTTTAGATATAATGTGTATCCATAAGAATTGACTTGCTACATAAAATGCTAAGCTTTACCGCAGTAAATATTAAAGATAATTATAAAAGGGCATGCTCGATCGTAGTAATTGAAACATATCTTTACATTCTTGTTTGTTTTCCTTTTCATTTCTTTCGAACAGTTAAACGTAACTCGACGAGAAATATATCGTAATTAAAAGTCAGCTTACAGTTAAAATTTTTAGACTGATCGCATTAGTCTATTTGAAAATAGGAAAAGATTCATGATTATCTTTTAAAGTATTTAGTAGGTCATTTATGCGAATATACATACTTTCTTCGGGGCTGTCATTTGGTTATGTTTTCATAATATGTGTTTTCGCCGTTTATCAATTTTCTCCGAGTGTGTATTTCACGCGGTAATTCGAAAAATCATTTCCACGTTACTTTTCTTCGAATAAAATGCGCATTCAAACGTGATTACATGCTATGATTCGTGCTTTTTACGTTAGGTTCACGATAATCTTCAAAACAGTAATCTCAGCATAACAGGATACGCGCACTATAGCACCTTTTACGTCAGGCCCGTCAAGTGAGTTGTGGCGAGCAGTCACGAGTCGCAGTGATACCAGAGTCGTGGGTTTTCGCCCACGGGCTCTACCCTCTCTCCACGACCAAGCGTAACTCCTCCCGGAGTTCGGAGGGATTCGGCTACACTAATGGAGGGGGAAACATCTACAGTAGCGGTGGGAATGTGCATGAACTGCGCCTGCGTCAGTCACGTAGCATAACCACCGCTCCTGTAGGTGTTTCCCTCTCCATCAGTACAGCTGAATCCCTCCGAACTCTGCCTCAGCCTAGCGCTTGTGCATATCGCGCCGCAAGTATACTTACCCCTCCGTCCGTGTGCTGTACGCGCTGTCTGGCCGACGCTCTCCGCCGAAAATTCATAACAAAAAGTTCGGTGTTCAAATCCCGTTGCAGAGATTTTACTTTTTTTTATATTTATTTTCTAATTTATCTTTCTATTACTCAGAAGATTAAAGGCTTGAAAACTGATAATTTAGAAAGCATTTTCGAAGCTTGATTTTGCTGCTAAGGATGTACCACCCACACCACTACAAGCATACCCCTACCTTCTGTAGCTCCGCACCGAGATTTGAAGTTGAACACCGAAGTTTTTGTTTGCGACTCAAGCGCTTGCATGTCGGTAAAATGAATTCTCGATTGGTAAAATGAATCAACGATGGGTTTGCATGGTTTGTTCCATTTCATGCATTTCTTCGATGGTTTTGCACGATTTATTTCATTTCGTTGCTTTCTTCGATCGTTTTGTATGACTTCTGTCACTCTGTCATGCATCCCATTGATGTGTAACTAGATTCCCTGCTCTACATCATGTATCTCTACCATGGTTTGACATGCTCGTGCATGCTTTTCTACCTTTTCAAATCATCTCGATTGGGACCAACCTAATAAGTCTTTTTCTTAAATAATTTCTTCTGAAATCCACCAAGGTATTATGAACATAGAATAGTTGATTCTTTCAGCTTTTCAGGTTCACCCTGTCGCGGGGAAAGGAGACAGAAAAATAATATATTTAAAAGAAAGTAGTGAAAAGTGACAGCAGGGGCGTCCCCAAACTTTTTTCCAGGCGGGGGGGGGGCAACTTTGGGATGATGATAAAGAAAAATATACCCCTCTTGCTTTTTTAACCCATTTTATATTGCCAATTTAATTAATAATTTAAAACCGAAATTTAAAAATATTCCCATTTATAGTATAAAACTTAATAAAGATCAGTTTTGAAAAATAAGCGATTTTTTCTCAAAAGCTGCCCCTTTTGTCCCCACCCCTGCGGACGCCTATGAGTGATAGTGAAAAGTGATAATGAAATGTGATAGTGAAAAGTGATAGCGAAAAGTGATAGCGAAAAGTGATAGTGAAAAGTGATGGGTTTTTGACAATTTTTAAAGTCCTCTCTGCTTCAGCACCTTATTGAAATTTACCAAGTTACAATTCTTGGTGAGGTATTCCACGTTACATCATCAATGCATGTCTTCCAGAAATAATGTTGTTGTTTATATAAATTTGTATGTTAATTAAATTTGTTTTGTGTTAAATAAACCCGAATAGGATATCAAGATTAAAAGGCATATGCGATCTTGTTCTGTTGTGATCCTTCTTTCCCTGTCGTTGAAAGGAATACGTTTATAAAACGATCTTTAAATTGTTACAAATCATTTGTAAATCGCGGGTTTCGAATGACCTAGTTTTACCCGTGTTGAATTCTAATTCCTACCACGCGTAGCGTTACGCTCTGTTTCGAGACTTCACCGGTAACGTTGCATGTGACACTAAAATGGTATTGGGGCTCTCGAGCCTCGTGTGACGAACGTGGCGCCACCGTACTTGATTATATATCTACCCTGCGTTTATAATTTATTTAAACTTTTACAACAAATATTAAAATAATTAATTCAATGTATTTTAATACACATGAAATAGTATAATGGGTTTCTTAGCATTAGGACATCTACTTTCATTCATCTTCGTGGTAAGCAGTGACGTTTGTTACGTACATAACCTATTAAGTCTTGTTGAGTACGTGTCTGAATATAATTCGTTCTGTTTACTGTATAAGTTCAGCACGAGAAACAATATGGTTACGTGTTACTTGCCTCACTTTTGTTTTCAATTAAGTGACATGTAAAACTGATTACTATCCTTCAGGTGAATATCGCGAGAGCCGACTTTTCGGCCGACGATTGTAAAAGCTTAGGTTTTAACAAAGCCAATTTACTCTGCTCTACATGCGAAGAATTTAATAAACGCGGCTTGACAGAAATATGGCAAGTAAATACACAAATATAATGCGATGTCAACTTTATTCAGAGGAAAGGCAAATTAATGATTCATTAATTATTGCAGGGACAACTGCAAACAGTGTTGTTTGAACGACGATGATTACGATACATCTGGCTTAAAACGTTATCCACACGCTGTTCTCGAAGTTTGCACATGCAAGTTCGGTGCATATCCACAAATTCAAGGTACAACAAATTATTAACAAACACGACATGGATCCTATGTGTACATAAATTCTTATTGCTTTCAGCTTTCATAAAAAGCGACAGACCAAGTAAATACAAAAACTTGCAGATAAAGTATGTGAGGGGTCTAGATCCAATAATTAAATTATTGGACGAAGATAATAAAGTTGAAGACATTCTAGACATACATAAATGGGACACAGATTCTGTAGATGAGTTTCTAGCAACTCACCTTTCTACTGATTAACTGTCATAGCAACAATTATATATATATATTTGCATTTTATCCTGTTATGTACTTTAAGTGAAAATAATTATGTTCTCTACATAACGTTTATCTCTCTATTCATGCTCTATTCATTCGCATTATTAAAAGTATCATCCGTAAGCTTCCATGGCAACGACAAATATGCGATCGTACAGGTAGGTGCGACACAAATAGTGTTGGCTAGAACCGTGATTTGCGAATCACGAGTGATCCAATAACGTTCGTTCCTAATCACGGTGATTTTTCACAGTGATCCGTGATTTTCGTGATCGCTTCTGATTTGTGCAAGCAGAACAGTGATTCGCGATTTTCGTGATCGCTTCTGATTGGTGGAAAGCATAACTGCTCTTTGCATGCGCCACATAACCCCAATTTCTACTTTCTCTCGAAACGTTCTCAAGTCCTCACTGTTCTTATAAAATCTCAGTTGTATATTTTGAACCAATGTAATGGTTCTTAATCTATTTAAATTAACGAATATTTCTTCACTTTAGTTAAAAAGTATAATGTATATGTGAATACTTTAGCCAATCAAATCAATGCGTGCATACATTGACTATTTATGAATATATATTTTGACAGTAACACAAGCTATATTATTTTTTATAAAATACTTCAATCAAGATCAAGACTTACGATCACAGTAAACAATTTACTCAAATTAAAAAAATTACAATCACGACCGTGATCGTGATTCTGCGATAACTTGTGATAAATCACTGTTAGTGATTTTGCACTCCATCCCTAGTCGTGATTGAAGTTGAATCATGACCGTGATTGTGATTTTTTTAACTTGAGTGAATTGTTTACTGTGATCGTAATTCTTGATCTTGATTGAATTATTTTTTATAAAATACTTCAATATAGCTTGTGTTACTGTCAAAATATATATTCATAAATAGTCAATGTATGCACGCACTGATTAGATTGACTAAAGTATTCACATATACATTATACTTTTTAACTAAAGTGAAGAAATATTTGTTAATTTAAATAGATCAAGAACTGTTACATTGGTTCAAAATATGCAACTGAGATTCTATAAGAACAGTGAGGACTTGAGAACGTTTCGAGAGAAAGTAGAAATTGGAGTTACGTGGCGCGTGCAAAGAGCAATTATGCTCTCCACCAATCAGAAGCGACCACGAAAATCGCGAATCACTGTTCTGCCTGCACCAATCAGAAGCGATCACGAAAATCACGGATCACTGTGAAAAATCACCGTGATTGGGAACGAACCTGATCGGATGATCACTCGTGATTCACAAATCACGGTTCTAGCGAACACTAATCACGAACGTGATCGTGATTCTGCGATCACTGTGGTAAATCACTGTCAGTGATTTTGCACTCCATAGGTACAAAGCAACATCCTAAACATTTTTTTACATCATTTATTTTATACATTCTACAGAATACAGAAGAATCCAATGTTGAAATGAACAGATTTTTAAATGATTTTAAAAATACAATGTCATTTTTTATTACGTAATTGCTCGTTCTCAATAAACAGTCATTGTCTTGCATGATTTTTTTTTTATACAGAAAATCTGAATATAAAGTAATAACGAAGATTGCAGCGATATTGTTGAGACACATCACACGGCTGGTAGAGCCAACACTTGAATTGGACGCAAATTTGATCCTTGCGAATTAAATTACTTTATAAAGATACTAATAATAAAGTATAAAGACAAAGTGCACATATCACCTTACTGAATTAAAAATTTCGATATTTTATAAGGCAATTGTCGAACAACGCATACTTTCCATATCCATATTTTTACAACGCCATTGATTAGCACGTAAAAGATACATGTCCTACAGTAAAATTCTATCGTATCCTTTATAAGGAGAGGGAAATGAAATTGTTACGGTGTCCTGTGCTCGCCATCACAAAGTTTGATTATAGGTATTTCATAAGTAGGCATAAACCGGATAAAATATGTATATTAATATCTTTTTCAATTACAAGATACTTTTAGATTTCTCAGTTATACATGCCTAATAGGAATAAACTTTACGAGTCTCACATTATGGTTATTACTTAAAAAAAAAAAACCATTGACATATTTCGAGTACTCTAATATCGATAGTACTTCTTGATATAGAATAGTTACAAGATAATCAGTATTAATACACGAGAGTACATCTGTATCTTTCCTTCCTTTCGCTTCGAATCTATATATCTCGATTAAGAATCTGTATGCACTACAGTTCATTACAATTAATAAGTAATTAAAAAACTTTATGTCGAATAAGCTTGGATAAACAGACGATCAGTTTACGCACCTTTAGCTACGTACATGAATGGCATACGAATGGTACCGATACATTACTATTCATAGACGACAAAGACCGCGGATGATTGACGCAGATCACCTTCTACTTTTGACGAATTCATTTTTATACATCTCGTCTGGAGAGGTTCGATAATAAAAAAAAAAAAAAAAAAAAAACAGGAAACAACTCAAATTATTCGACTATCAATAATCTGAAGAAATCTGGCAAACCGATGTTATCGAAGATGGGTGTGGTACTAAATGGATATTAATTAACTATTGGATATATCCAAGCTTACTCTTTGGAATAGAGATCACTTTATCGTCGCGCCCTTCGTGCTCTGGGGCTGCCGCGGCCGCGCGCGAAACCTCGACCACGGGTCGGCTTCACTTGGGGGCTCTGCTGATCTCTATTCTGATCTACCTTCGGCGCGGGTTTCTCGTGGTCGGTGTGCTCTTTCTCGTCTCCGTCGTCTATTAAATTACCTATCTCCGCGTCATTGTCATTGTCAATATCGGCCCACACTTTGTCGACCGGTGTCTTCTTCTCCTGGGTATTGGAAGCATTCTGCGAGGGCTGTTCACTAGCGGTCTCAGTTTCATGATTCTCCTCCTCCTCGGATTCCGCGTCGGCCTCGAGTGGATCGTACTTCTCATCCCCGTCAGCTTTCTTCTGAGCGTTCGGGTTCTCACTGTTCTCTTCCGCTTCCTTCGGCTCCTCGTTATCTTCGGTCTCGGAATGAGTGACTTTGCGACGTTTCCAATTACTCTCGTACTCTTTATCATTCTCCGCGGCGTTTTCGTTAGTCTGCAAGTAACAGAAGAGAAATTGTTTTACGTGCCTATTCCTCGTTTAAAAACAGATACATCGCGATAGAAATTTTGCGAGCAATCATTCGTACCTCGGGGTTTTCCGTTGATTTTTGCTCAGCACTTTGTTCGGTATTCGAAGTTAGAGATTTTACTTCCTGCACGAAATTCCGGTAGTGCGTGATGCTACGTAAATGAGCATTCATGTCGTCGGCTAAAAGCATGAATCTTCTACACTTCTCGCAGTAGAACCCTTGTACTTCTTTCACCAAGGATTTCCCTGCAACAACGCGAATCAATGAATTATATTCTGATAGAAACAATGCTTCGATCGTATCAGTGCAAGCTCTGCTTACCAATAGAAATTTGATTCTGCCGACAATATTTATAAGATGGGATCTTAAACTTCTTCTCACTCAAATTTTCAGTAATATCTGTAATATATTCTTGTTCCCCGGCTGCCTCCTCTTCCTTTTCGTTCTTAGTATCAGGCCCAACGTCCTTTTCTTCATCCTCGGCAGTACGTATTTCAGCTTCTCCTTTTGCAAGTTTTTCTGCGAACGAGATGAGAACGGAACGTTAAATATGGAAAGCACTTTACTTAAAGGAGGTTTGCGCCTTGTTGGGCTAAAAAATAGGTAATGCTTTGTGAATTTTTTGTACAAAAACGGTTCGACAAATTAATTTCAGGTTTGGCAGGCTGTTTCACTGTATCTTGAACTATTGTTCTGAATTTTGGTGTGACAGTGAAAGAAAAAACATGGCAGATACAAAGAGGGCGTTGAAAAATAATCGAGTGTTGTTGGCGTTGACGAAAAGTACTGTAAGGGTTATCCGAAATATAAAAAGGAAAAGGGATTCTTAATCTATATGAATGTGGCTATCGGTGGTAGTCTGCCAAACCTGAAATTAATTCGTCGAACCGTTTTTGTACAAAAAATTCACAAGCAACTACCTATTTTTCAACCCAACAAGGCGCAAACTCCCCTTAAATTACTTTCTACATACCTTTCTTTTTATTTTTCCGCTGCTCCTCGCATTGTACAGCGTTCTTCATGTGCGCGGGTGTTAAACAATGCTCGTCGTACTCGATACGCGACGGGAATTCTTTCACGCAGGGGAAACATCTCGGGTGCAAGAACGTTTTCAATTGTTGATGCTTCTCGCTCTTCCTGTGCGTGGATAGAGTCCCGTAGAAGTTCAGATCGCACATCGTGCAATATTCTCTGACATTGAGATCCACGGAAACCTAGGAGCGAACACAAAGGTAAATACACTACGTTCATTACGATTTTCAACAGTTATATGCACCACCTTTTTCCCGCGACGTTTAGAATTGGTTAAACTAAGTTCACGCTGTTCTTCGGCTACTCTTAACTCGTGCCTCATCAGGTCCACCTTCAATTTGTACGATTCGTCTAATTTCTCCATCATCAGCTGATGCGCGCGTCCCCGTAAATGATTTTCGAAAGACTAAAAGAAGAAAAGAAACATTTTACGCCCCACTGTAATATATGCTGTGTACAGAAAAAGAATAGAAAATAAATACACACGTAGCCATCCCACATATGCTTGTTACAAATATGACAGAACATGTGGCTCATCGGAACCTCTGCGTAACGACTTTCAGCGTGTCTGGCTTCCGATTTCTTGCCGGTCATCTTGGCGTCCTTCTCGGTGGCGGATGTGTTCGCCTCCTTCGACGCATCCTCCGTTACAGACTTGTCGTCAGACTTTTGTTCCGCATCCTCCTGAGGTTTCTCTGCTTCCTCGGTTTCAACGGCCTGGGCATCCTCCGCTTCCTTCTTCCCGTCCTTCCAATCGTGCTTCTTGTCCTCGGACTCTTCGATCTCCTCGCTAATATAGAAACAAACGCATAATTTTTATCGGCATTAAAGACTCGGGTTAATTTCATATCATTCTTGTTTTATAAAGATGGTTTAAACATTACTTTTGTTTAATGTGTTTAGTGAAGACACATGTACACAAAATTTTCAATGTCGATAACTAGAAAAAAAATTGGGCACAATATTAAGTCAAGCGAAGATAATTCACACTTCTATCAAGGGCAGAAGTATTTGAATTACCTGTTATGAATAATGTGTATCGAAAGAAGAGCAGACGGAGCGTATTTTATATAATTATAAAATGCTAGTGTTATGGAACTGTAGCTAGTCTAACTTAAATTTGAAATGTGAGTTGAGAGTTTTCGTCAACAATGCGGGGGAGGGTGAATATATAACATACTATATAGACATATGTATATATATCTGTATGTATACTTCTTTAAAACTCAGATAAGAGAAAGGGCACGATGCTGATTTTGTAGCGATTATACCATATATACGTAAGAGACACCGTACATACAAAGATAGGTGACAGAATGAGACTTACTGAAGTTTGAAGAAACTATTCACAATCACCAGGAGCTTACCTTTTTGCAACAGGTGCTTCTGCTTTTTCATTATCAGAGGTCTTAACGTCCTGCTGTTCCTTTTTGGCAGTCTGATTTTGTTTAGAGGCAGGAATTGGTTTAGAAGATTTATCGTTGCGATGTTGATTTTGGTTTCCATTCATACGCTGACTGCCAGACTGGGGTGCACGAGATTGTTGTGCAGATGGACCACGTCGCCCAGCAGGGCCATCACGGGCGCGATTGCCCATCTAGTCATGTAGGTCAAATGACCAAACCGTCATAAGAAGTATCTGATATAATTGCGATTCTTCTCGAATCGAATCTTTTGGTTAAGCAACCACTGGGATATCTTTCGGGGAGAAAATATTTCTACTCGATTCGGAAGCAGGACGTATATCAGTGTTACAATGAACACCAAAGGTCAGTGTCTCCACGTCGCAGTGGAAGGGAAAAGGGAAACAGTAGCAGATAGTCGAAGATGCAACCAATCATCGCATCGTCTAACTTTCTATAGGCAACGATCGTGTCCGGACCGAAACATACGACCGATGCAAAGCACATTATTTCCTTCGAACGTAGTTCAATAAACGTCAATGAAAAATAATCAACAAGAAGAAGATGTTAAGTCGGTGAAAAGTGCAACCTGCAATCAATACTTTTCAAGTAGCTTTTCTTCCATCAATTTTAGCTGCAATGACGAATAGAAAGACTCGGGCAGAATATACATGAGCCAAGCCGGAGGGAGAACACCTCCGTGGCCCTTTGCTGATATTGACTACGCAAAACCAGTTAACTTCCACTAATAGAAATCGCATTTCTGAAATCAATACACGTCTTATTACCGTGCTTTTTAATGAAATGACATTGCGATGGTAATTGATGCCTCAGCGAGAATCATGCGTGGCAAAACTAGTCCAGCAATAAGAACTGCTTATATCTTAGTGACTTCAAAGAGCAGCCGCATAGTACTTCATCCATTGATTGAAAGCCTCGGTGATGGATCGATCAATGAACATAAGAAGGAGAATTTTCAAATTTTCTGATTAAGGATTAGTGTTGTTGATGTAAAAAAGAAGTGTGGACTAAAGATTGCCCTTTTACAATTTTCCTCCAAACCGATCTTGGTGTATCCACTGAAAATTTACATACATTCATACCTTGTTGTACGGTTGAGGTCGCTGGTTCTTCATAGGGTGCCTTACGGGACGGTCGTTAAAACGCCCGGAAGAAAAGTTCTGCTGGTTCTGAAAGTTCGGCCCAGGTCCAGAGAAATTATTCCCAAGGCTGAGGAGCGACGGCACCTGCTTTAAATACACAAGTACATTCGTATAACGTCGAGCGTATAACAATCATGCGCGAGGCAGAAGAAATGGTTTTACCTGTGGCTGCGCTTCCTGTTGTTGATTACGCAATAGATTCGTAATAAGGTTGCTGGCTATTGCTAGCTGTGCTTGCGGCGACGCCAAGGACAGATTATTATTCGGGGTTGGCAAAATTCCTCTGCCAGGCATCATCCCTCCTTCCCAGGGGTTCATACCGCCGCTACCACCTCCCATTCCGCCACCCATGTTACCGCCCATACCACCGCCGCCTCCACCCATGTTACCGACTCTCCCACCGCCGCTGCCACCACCTCCGCCGCCTCCACCTCGATTATTGAAGTTTCGATTCCCAAAGGAGTCTCGTTTTATTCCTCGGTTGAAAGACATGATACCTAAAGAAGTGAGTTTCAATATTATAGGGCGTTATTTTGTTACTAAATAATAGTATTATAGTTCGAATGTATAATTTTTTATTAATAATAAATTCGTATAACTCTGGTTTCCATACATGAAAACTCAACTAACAAGTGTTTACTAAACGATGTATTATCGAATCGCATGATCTCGTAAAGTCTTCATATTGCACATTTTTAATTTAAAAATGGAGTATGGAAAGACGTCTATTTTCGCTACGGGAAGCTAGATAATTTTCGATGCTTCGTTCCGCCTCGATTTCTCTTTAGGAATAAAAGATTACGTGGCTATAGGCTCTGTACTTTGCGTAAATTAAAGACCGGATGTAATATAGAACAAAGGGGACAATATAATCGCGATATCTTCGATTGATGTTTTACATACCAAACGACGCCGTACAATGTGACTAACTGTTAAATTTCTCCAACGTCTACTACGGCGGAAAGTTTCTCTCGTTTAACGCGAGAATGATCTAAATGACGTTTCGCGACCGCCGGCACGATATTTCTCCTTATTAAAACATAAAAGTGAGAAATTACTTACCGGAAAAGCAGCAACCTGATCGCGACACAAGAAAATGTGGGAAAACGGGATGCTCAGGGAAATGGAGTCGCCAAGCGTCTATCACGAACTAGAACGCCGAAAGCTGCGTGCAAAATGGTCGACGCTCGATGCATCGCCGCGCTTTGATTGGTCAATCCCATACCATCGTACTGGCTTTCACGAAACTGGACAAAATTCATCAATGAAAATAACACCCTGACGAAAATACTTCGATATAGGGTTGCCGATTCAAGAAAAAATCGGCTTGTCTGGAATCGATCTTCAAGAAATCAATTCAACTTTATGTATCTTCAATCCATTGCAGACTAATTATATAGTGTATATTAGAAGTATATTAGAATGATTTTGGGTAAATAAAATAGAAATCATTTTTTTGTTTATTGTTTATTATGTATTGAATAAAAGAAATGAACAAATAAATGAAAGGACAATGTTAAGTCCCAGACATGACACAGTCCTTACAAGGGAACACCGCGAAGCTGGACTCACCGATTGGAACGCAACTTTGTGGGTTTTTAGAGTGACCCAAAACAAGAACAACGGTGTGTTTCATTTGGTGACTATCGCCCTTTAAGGGGGTGAAAACTAACCTCAAAGTCAAATTGGCACTTCCATTTTTTCGCGTATAACTCTCAAAGTACAACAGACAGAGACAAATGTTTCAAACAAAAGTTTAATGGTGCAATAAGCGCTGCAAACTTGCGTTAACAAAATTTTGAAAAAAGTTTTTTCGTTCAGGTATTTTTTTTTAAACTCTTTTCAAAATTTTGGTAACGCAAATTTGTAACGCTTATTGCACCATTAAACTTTTGTTTGAAACATTTTTTTCTGTCAGTTGTACTTTGAGAGTTATACGCGAAAAAGTGGAAGTGCCAATTTGACTTTGAGATTAGTTTTCACCCCCTTAAAGGGCGATAGGGCCCAAATGAAACACACCGTTGTTCTTGTCTGGAGTCACTCTATAAACCCACAAAGTTGCGTTCCAATCGGGGAGTCCGGTTTCGCGGTGTTCCCTTGTTAGTAACATTGTCTTTACTCGTTCCCAAATTCCCAATCTTCAAATTGTAAACATTTTATAAATATTAGTTTACTAAGTCTTTCAGGATTGATTTTGTTCCAACAATTTGCAATGCAACAAAATCAAAATATTGTTTAATATCAAAATTAAAACCCGGTACATATAGCAGTATAATCACAAAGTGAGAAACAGGCATTAAATTACTTTTGAATTCAGCTGAAATGCGCGAAAGTAGTATAGGTATATTTAAATAATAAAGAATCGGAACACGGTTTTTGGAAACCGAGGATCGATTTATACTGAAAAATCGATCCAAAAAATCGAAAATTACGGGGCAAAAGATCGATCTTTCGATTAATCGATCTCAGATCGGCAACCCTAGTTACACGTGCAATTCATGATCAGCACCTGAGCCCTCGCTGTTTCTGTATTAATTTCCCACGATTGAATACCAGAAGTGGACGAGGTTTATTGGTAAATCATTAAATAAACTTGCTAAGATCTCCTCGCCCTAGCATAGTTAAGATACAATTTAGCGGAACTGAATATTACACTGTTTCCTTCGAGAACGCCACCGGTGCCGACCGGCGTTCGTGAAAATAACAAAAGCTTCTTTAATTATTGCTTTATCTGTGCGACAATTTTAGGATCCAATTTCTGTATTTAATGGTGAATCACAATGACAAAGCAGAGGCCTGTTTCATGCGGTCTTGATTTTTGCGCGGTACCGGACTTGAGCGAATGCCTTTTAACAGCGAATTCATCAAAGTAAGTTACAAGGGGTGTACAACAGACTGTACTATGTATTTATTCGATAGCAGCACTAATATTTAACACATTCGCAGATATGAATTCATATGCGTCCCACTCGTTCACCCATTATTCAAGAGGGAATTCGTTTGCGCCGCAAAAAGCCGTGCCGGTCCGTTTACCAGACCAGACTTAGTATTATGCACTTCCGGTAAGCGATTCGATAAATTTGTATGTGTTTTTCTAGGAGAATAATCGTACTTGGTTTTACAGATTGGAACAACTTGATTATCGGTAAACTATCGCCACATATTAAAGTGGATTCGAAGAATCCTATTATTAAAAGAAACAGCGAGGAAGCTTTACTGCAGGAATTAGCTTTAGCGAGTCACTTGGGCCTTGTAGGAGTGACTTTTAGGTTGATGCAGGGCATAGAGCACAATGCCAATCTCGCTAGAATTATCTGTAAGAAAGTAACGAGCTTGTGTACTTTACAGGTATATTCATCGACAAAATCCTTTTACGTTGTACTTATAACTTGTAGCTTTCTTAATTTCATTGTAGGTTTGGATACAAATACCTATGGAAAATCCAGTTAAACAAGCTTATTCTTACAGAGAACAGGAGTGTAATTCAGTAGAGAGTCCTTGGGAATGGTGGAATGCCTTTAGAATAATATGCGATTATGATAGGACGTTATGCGTCGCGTTAATTGTAAGCCACGATCTTCCCGAAGAAGAAGAGGTACTGTAGAACACTAGCGTCTTTCGTGTACGCTGTTTAAATTATGAGGAAATTGTATTTAACGAGTCAATTTGATTACAAGATTGATAGATGGCTAGGGGAACCAGTGAAATGCCTGATTCTACCAACCACATTGTTTATCACAAACAAAAAAGGATATCCTGTATTAAGCAAAGCGCACAAGTCGCTAATAAAGAAATTCTCCGCCTTGAAAGTGCAGTTTATACTCACAGGAGCGAATCGGTATCAAAATATTACTTATTATCATAATTATCTGGAATATCTGTGGAAGGTAAACTTCAAGTTTGTCATTTTTTATATTTTTACGTGGTAAAGAATCAGTTTAAATGATCTTTCATGCGATCTTATTGGTGTTACATAGGGATGTCAAGAACATGACCCGGTTGACCAATACGCTCGTGGCTACGAAGACTATTTACAATGGCCGCTGCAACCACTTATGGACAATCTTGAATCTCAGACATACGAAGTATTTGAAAGGGATCCTATTAAGTATACTCAGTATCAAACAGCCATCTATGAAGCCATCGTTGAAATCACATCAAAGACAGAGGATAAAGATACGAAAATGTAACGCATGACGCTAATTAATTACACTCCTCACTTTAATTAAAGGATCACCACTAGGAGCTAGAAAAATAGAGGCAAATTCACATGGTCATAACTCCGGTAATAATAGTCGTATCGATATTTTGAATATATGGTTTGAAAGCGTGGAATCTCTACTTCCAACTGTTTTTTTTTCCAAATGTTAGATGCATTGTTTTTCGGCAAAGTTATACCAATGTAAAGAGCACTTGGTCAATTTTAAAAAAATTTCTTCCACTTTGCGATGTTCCACGGAGAGTATGAATTTTTTTACACAAATTCCGTTTACACCAGTCGAAAGCGGATACTTTCCCGTGTAAAAAGAGAGTAACAAATTTCTTGTGCGATTTTTTTTGGCCGAGTTATTCAACTTTGAAGTAAAACCCGTTTTTTTTTTACTTTAATAGGGAGCCCTGTTTAGGACGGCTAGGAATGAGGTGATTCTTGGAATTTTTTTCTAAGAAACTGTTAAGCGGATCTTTTCCAAACTTTCAGGGTATTTTATTTCACATTCAAACAATAAAAATTAATTTTTACGTTACAAAGTGTTCGGTAGAAATGGAGATATATGAACACGTTCGTCAGGACTCGCGCGCCGGAGTTGCAAATTGGCGATTGTAATGGTGGCCCCATTTCTTCCCTGAAATAAAAAAACAAAGGATTTTCTTATTTCTAGTATAATTACATTGCCGATGAACCTAACAAACGAAGAAAAAGTTAAAGGTTAGCGAATTGGTGGGACTTGAAAGAAAAAGTTACAATTCTGCCCCAAGATATTTCGTACTCTTTATGGAAAAAGAGTTGTTCAATTCAATTTATTTATCAATGTCTTAGGTTCGTCGACAATGTAATTATACTAGAAATAAGAAAATCCTTGGTTTTTTTATTTCGGGGAAAAAATGGGGCCACCATTACAATCACCAATTTGCAACTCCGACGCGTGAGTTCTAACGAACGTGTTCATATATCTTCATTTCTACCGAACACTTTGTAACGTAAAAATTAATGTTTATTGTTTGAATGTGATCTAAAATACCCTGAAAGTTTGGAAAAGATCCGCTTAACAGTTTCATTAGAAAAAAAATCCCAAGGATCGCCTTATTCCTAGCGTCCTAAATAGGGCTCCCCATTAAAGTAAAAAAAACCGGTTTTTACTTCAATGTTGAATAACTCGGCCAAAAAAAATCGCACAAGAAATTTGTTACTCTCTTTTTACACGGGAAAGTAGCCGCTTTCGACTGGTGTAAATGGAATTTGTGTAAAAAAATTCATACTCCCCGTGGAACATCGCAAAGTTGAAGAAAATCTTTTAAAATTGACCAAGTGCTCTTTACATTGCTATAACTTTGCCGAAAAACAATGCATCTAAAATTTGAAGAAAAAAAACAGTTGAAAGTAAAGATTCCACGCTTTCAAACCATATTTTCAAAATATCATCGATACGACTATTTTTAACGGGGTTATGATCATGCGAACTTGCCCCTATTTTTCAGGCTCCTAGAGTTGATCCTTTAATAAATGTGAGGAGTGTATATATAATTACAGAAGTGAGTAAAGCAATAACGATCTCCTGTAATTGCAGAGTAATAATGGTGGTCGGTGCAGGAAGAGGGCCACTTGTCCACGCATCCTTAAACGCAGCAGAAATGGCAAATGCGCAAATCAAAGTGTACGCCGTAGAAAAGAATCCGAATGCAGTATTAACGTAAGATTTCCGTTGCCGTAAATTCTCTGCTTTCTTCATTTATATACATGTATAGCTTTATAATTTGTTACGCATACAGCTTACAGGCTCTGGAAAGAGACATGTGGGAAGGCAAGGTGACAGTAGTATCCTGTGATATGAGAGAGTGGAATGCTCCCGAGAAAGCTGATATCCTGGTATCCGAATTACTCGGCTCTTTCGGCGACAATGAGCTTTCTCCTGAGTGTTTGGATGGAGTTCAGAGATTTTTAAAAGGTACATTTTCACTGTATTTCATATTTCCACCATTGTTAATTACATCTTATCGACTATTCAATCGTCTTAGACGATGGCATAAGTATACCGTCATCGTATACATCGTACATTGCTCCTGTGCAATCTTCGAAACTGTACAACGAAGTAAGGCAGTGCAGAGACAAAGGCAAATATTTCATGGCTCATTTTGAAACATCGTACGTAGTTCATCTACAAAACAAATACGACATAGCGAAACCACAGCCGCTGTTTACGTTCAAACATCCAAATAAAGGTTAGCAAACAGATCTCATTAGCGCGTTTGGATTCGGTAAAAAGCGTAGACTTCCAATATTATTCCATCATTTCAGAAAGCACCATTGACAATTCAAGATACGAGATAAAAACATTCGATGTACAAGAGAATTGCGTGTTACATGGCTTCTCGGGATATTTTAATACGATTTTGTACAAAAATGTGACGCTGAGCATAGAGCCCAGCACGCATAGCCCCGGAATGTTTAGTTGGTTCCCGATTTTCTTCCCAATTAAGGTAAGGCACGTTTATATAACTATTTTTCGGAAGTGTATGGAATCTAACACGACTTATTACGGCAGGAACCGGTGCAGGTAAAAGCAGGGGAACAAATAGTTGTTCATTTCTGGCGTCAATGTAGCTCTAAGAAAGTCTGGTACGAGTGGTGCCTTAGCAAGCCTATTCCAATACCTATCCACAATCCTAATGGCCGTTCTTATACTATAGGTTTATAACTTAAGACTTCTGTGATCCACTTATCCCGACAAGAATCTGATATTACAGTGTCGTCGTAACAGTACTACACAGAAATTTTGTCAAAGGTTCCTTATACACAAGAATTCTTCGGCGTGCTGGCATTTTATAAGAACGGCACTGCTTCTACTGAAACAGATAGCGCGATCCCTTCTAACTTGAATATTCAACGAATTTTTTATAAAACTCCTTCCTACATTGATATGGAAATGTCGAAGTATTCGTTCGTTTAAAGCTTACGTGCGTACAGATAGGTGTAATCTAAGAAGTATGTTGTAAACGATTACAGTGTATTTAAAAGGGCAGCGAAACTTAATATCGAATACCACCGCACGCATACCAATCTGGTTGGAAAGAACGCGAGACGGAGGCAACTCAATAAACGCTCTTCTTCTCAGAACAGAATTTTCAGTTTTTACTCGTGAATTATTCACATTGAACTCAGAGGTCATAGATATTGTACAACTTCGATAACATAAATTACGAGTTATCTCCGAAGCGTGTTTCTGTTGACCTATTAACCTCACGTGATTGTACTCGGCATTTCAATAATATTAAGTATTTTCTGAACGCTACGCCACGGACATCTCCTTTAAGTCAAAATATAGGCATTAAGTTTTTTCCAATTCAAGGAAAGCTTGTAACACATTTATGTTTATTCGTTTCTCGTACGTTCTGTGCGTAATTTTACCTCAATTTTTCAAATAAAACACTTTTTTGTACACCACATACGAAGTCTAAAATACCTTCTTGTCAACCCTTTCTCAACTAACAAGGGAACACCGCGAACCCGGACACTCCGATTGGAACGCAACTTTGTGGGTTTATAGAGCGACTCAAAACAAGAACAACGGTGTGTTTCATTTGGGCCCTATCGCCCTTTAAGGGGGTAAAAACTAACCTCAAAGTCAAATTGGCACTTCCACTTTTTCGCGTATAACTCTCAAAGTACGAGAGACAGAAAAAAATGTTTCAAACAAAAGTTTAACGGTGCAATAAGCGCTACAAACTTGCCTTAACAAAATTTTGAAAAGTGTTTAAAAAACAAATACCTGAACGAAAAAAAAACTTTTTTCGTTTTGGCATTGATACGGGACGTTTAAGTGCTAAATAAATAAAACAGGAAAAAAGTGGGTAGTTAATGGTTTATTTTACTCTGTAAAATATTTCACGGGGACAGTGAAATAAGGGACAGGCCCGTATATACGGGACGTATGGCAACTCTAGCGATAGGGCCCAAATGAAACACACCGTTGTTCTTGTTTTGAGTCACTCCAAAAACCCACAAAGTTGCGTCCCAATCGGTGAGTCCGGGTTCGCGGTGTTCTCTTGTAAGTTACATCAATTCGAGATTCGTTGTATACCTACAGATAATTATGTAATTACCAACATTCTATTATTCATGTTTCGACGTGTTCGTTTCTCTTATAAATTATTATAACACGTAGTTACACCGAATAGCGTGCTTGTTGAACTGCGAAGATATCTCTCGGACTGGTAGTTTTTTTTATTAAAGAGTTAAAATGCATGCGGCAGTGTATTTGTTCCGCGTTGGTTCGAATTACACGGTGATGAAATACAGTCTACGAGATAAGAGTGGCCGATAATACGAGGAACATATGTTGCTCCTTAGAGAAATCTTTCAATCATTCATTCGAATCGCGCCTTTTCGCCCGTTCAGCAGCACCACGGAAAACTCACGAACTTGATCAAGGACGATAGGTTGCAGACGACACAAGTACAATAAAGGTTAAACATCGGGATCGCGTTGGTGCCGGTTCGATAAACTTGAAAATGGCAAAGTTAGTTGCACAAATGGTGAAATGCACCGCGAGAACGATCTCGTGCAGTCCGAGGGAAAATCTACTCGCCCTGCCGATTTCGAGAGTGTCGCTGAGTGTTTCCCGTTCTATCGCTATGAGCCCGTGCCTCAGAGCCGGTGAGTTTAAAAGCTAATTTCAAAAGTTTATTTATCCTTCGATTTAATTTATCGTTCATAGCCCATAGCCTAGTTAACTAATAAGAATTTATAAATAGTCAACTATTTATTTACGTATTTATATAGTTATTCGCATTCATTTATCGACGCGACGCAACCAGCGTTTAAGAAAAACGCTCTAAATAACAATAAAAAAATTGTTCAAATTTTCTACTGACAATTTTCGTTTGCATGCATAATAATTGTAAGAATTTACGAGCATTCCCTTTTTTCGTTATTACATCGACCTGAAGTATTTCTGCAACTTACTCCATTCATAAAATACATGATTTTGATTTCTAGAAAGGTTGTACACAGAGAAACACGAATGGATAACTGTTGACGGTAAAGTGGGTATAGTTGGAATATCGAGTTACGCGCAGGAAGCACTGGGTGATGTCGTTTACGCCCAGCTTCCGAACGTTGGATCTGTAATAGAAAAGGAAGGTCGGAATGTTTGCCTACGCCTTTAAACAAGCAAAGGGAACTTGGGTTTGATAGTTTCCATTTGACCGAAATTAATCTTTACAGCTGAATGCGGGGCGTTGGAATCGGTGAAGGCTGCTTCGGAGTTGTTCAGTCCTGTCAGCGGAAAGGTGGTGGAGAAGAATGACGCCGTCGAACAGACGCCCAGTTTAGTTAATACGTCCTGCTACGAGAAAGGATGGTTGTTTAAAGTGGAATTGACCAATCTGGACGAAGTAAAGAATCTAATGGACGAGAAAGCGTACAATTTGTATTTAAAGTCTGACCCTCACTAAATGCGTTGTAATTTTTAATATTGGAAAGTTATTGTTCAGTCGTAGTTTAATTTTCACTTTAACAATAGTTGCAAAACAGCCATCGCAGGCCTTATTTATTTTAAACTATGTACCGACAAAGATGAAGCGAACACGAGATTAGCCTCGCAATTGGTCGTTTTAATGAAGTAAACAGTGCCTCGTGTTAAACAAGTACAAAAGATATTCGGCGTTGGAAAGAATCTGTGGCACGATTTTGTATATAAGGTAACGTGCTTAAGGGGTTATTACGCCACCCTGAGACCCTCGAAACTAGACGAATTTTTCTTACAGATACTATGAGGTTGAATATTATTTCTTTACTTCTTATATGTAGAGCATGTATTGGTGCGCATATTCTATAAATATTGTACAAAAATATTAAATAATGGCCGAGTTAATTATTGTCTCGCGAAGTTCCTCCGCGTGAGCAGTGTATCAAATTATGACGCCCATGCTTATCTGAAATGAAAAACATGATGATTTTAGTGTTCCTTAATAAAATACCTACAATGTAGCAAATGGATTTGAGACAAAAAAATTTATTGCACAAATGAGAGCAAGGTGAAGAGAATTACCTGTTTTTCACCTGACGAAACGAACGTAAAACATTTATTATACACGAATGGGTTGTCGCATAAAAAAAATGATTTGCTACATTGTAGATAATACCATTAAGAATATGTGTACCAAGTTTGAAATCGATCGGAGAAATGGTTTCGGAGATATTTGATACACCGCTCACGCGGAGGAGCTTCGCGGGACAACAAATAACTCGGCCAATTTTTAATATTTTTATATAGTATTTATACAATATATGCACTAATACATGCTCTATACGTAACAAGTAAAGAAATCATTTTCAACCTCAAAGTATCTGCAAAAAAAATTCGTTTAGTTTCGAGCGTCCCAGGGTGGCGTTAACCCCTTAAAGTAAGGCACAAGGCGTAACGCGTTAAGATTGTGAATCAAGAATATGAAGCCGAGTGCAGTAGTTAGCTGATGTCTTTATTAACCACTGTGCATTTTCTTATCTTGTTATTATATTTGTACAAAGCAAACAAATGTTTTAATATACATGTTATTCGGTACACGAATGACATCAGTGTTACAAATTATAATAAACTTTGTGTTGTACATAAACGCATTTAAATTATAATAACTTGTGTACATAAAGAAACGATTGAATGTTTTGAAATACTATTTGTAAATTTTTCTGAAAAATTGCCCGCTTAATAATTTACATAGTACCATCCCTTTACCCTCCTTTCGACATCTATCGTACGGCGCGTCTCGTGGACGTTGCCGATCTTTTACAATAATACCAAAGAGAGGAGTGCGACAAGGGAAATATTATTGTTCAGGAGTTCAATCAGTATAATATATAAAAAATAGCACTGTCGATCCTAAAAAGGAACAGTTATTAGTTATTAATAAAGATATATTTACAATCAATCATTTGTTTTCTACATAATTTACAATTGCCAACTCCTAATGGCAGTGTTAACAACGCATAATAGTTCTTCTTTCAATGTTAACTCCAATTATTTATTGGATCAGAAAATCACATCGATATTAAATTAGATGATTTGCCAATTACAATTGGTAACTGTACATATTTAACACAATGCTCGTAACATCAGTATTATCGTACTTGCTAGTTACAATTATCAATAAACATATTGTAACAGAATCGAACGGACGATTAAATAGGATGGACACATACAAAGGTAAATCGATTTAGGGATATATTTAGAAGAGACAATTTTCGTTCTTTTTTTTTTTTTGGTTTTTTGTTCTAGATAATTGTGGTTGCGATTCTTATAAGTTGTTCCGAAATTATCATATCGACACGTTCTACGAAAAGCCTTGAGAATAGATGAAATTACAATAAATAAGATATTACGGTTTTAACTTGCTCTTACCCAAACAGCAACATAGGAGATTAACTTGTGATTCCAATGCTTTGCTCACAGAAATTAATGAAATTTTCGACTTAGATATTATATTGTACATGCCATATACAAGTATAATCTAATTTGGAATAAACGTAGTAGACAGGTGAGACAGTGACGCGGAAATAACGGGTACAATACTTGAATGGAACATTTACATTCTGCCGTTACGCATATTACAGAAGTGGTAGACTCGTCAAGTCTACGTAGGTAACATTCATACATTCCATTTAATTTGCTATCTGGGCTTGCCTATTCTGAGGTATGTGGTTTACTAAAAATGTAAAAATGTAAGACTTAATACAGTTACGAAGAGGTAGACATTTATATGCGAGTTAAATAAAAGTAATCCATTTTGAAAGTATTTAAAAGAACCAAAGCCAATAAAAGTAGTAATAATAACAATAGTAGGTAATAATAATAATAGACGATAGCAATAAGTTCAAAACTGTTTTCTGACCGATCGATTAAAAGAACCAGGCGATTTGAAAATTTGGGAACATGTTAATGTTTAACATTCTGCATTTGTAATCGAAGGTTTCGAATGAAATTTCACCGTGGACACAAATCTTTACTCACACGATAAGTACATGCATGCTTTCGAAAATATATACGTATATATATATATATACTTTTTTTTTCTTTCTTTCATGGTAGTAATACTCGCAGCTACTCCTCCTGGTTTGATTCAAACACTCGATTCTTAATCTAACGTGGCATCGAGCTTCCTTCTTCTGCTTTTATCATCGCGCGCGTCAACAAATCGTTTTTTACATCTATATTTAATACCTTATTACGAAGTCGGTGGAAAAGTGAAAGTAGTAAAATAGCGTTCTTTTTTTTTTTTATTCTCTCCAGGTACTTGATTGATAGAGGATATAAACAGTAGGAGTTGCAAAGGGTGGTACTACCAGCCCTACCAGTACGAGCAAAGATTTCTGTTCTTGTTGCCACACTTGAGCCTCGAATCTAGCACGTGTAATTACCGATGGCTTAGATACCACAGGCGTCGAAACGACAACCTTCACAGCACTGAAAAGTTTCTGACTATTGACTAAATCATAATAATAATTATAATTATAATATAATAATAATAATCTATTAGTGAAAAATTACTACATTCGATATCGCTATCTTAACATTCAGTAAATATTTATCTATTTAACAACTGCGATAAGACAATATTGATCTTATATACTTAGCATTAATCGCTAGATAATATGTAGGACCACATAAACCTTGCTCCAGTGATTCTCTCATTTCCTTAAACAGAATCTTTATTATGATACAATATACAATAATAAAATATCGCATCTCGTGGTTATTTCTTTTTCCGCCACCTATTTGAAAAGATAATAAAGAGAAATACATGAATTAAAATTCTAAAATTAGCGAAGACATTAAGTAGCTAATGATTCCTTTTCTCAGTAAGCAACAGAAATATATTTATTTCATTAAACTATACACAAAATATTATAATTACATATTTAACATGATTTATACTTTACAACATAATTGGAATGTGTTAACTAGTATTTACAATATAGTAGCCCTGCTGTGTGCAAGTGTGACAAAATGCAGATTACTTCTTTTTTTTTTTCATTCGTAGGAAGTTCTAAGGATGCCCAGGTGGCCGTGCGACATATATGTATATATGTATAATATATAGGTATATCACATGAAATTTTTTTTCTTTAACTGTCGTTCAAGTATGCCCATTGAATCCCTTGCAGAAGCACGATCGACCGAAGTGCATCGGTCCATCCTATCCTCCTTTCGTTACTTATTACGATATCTTCTTTTTTTTTTGTTCAAAATGAGAGCAAGGCTTCAGTGGTATGCTTAAAAATAATCGCTTCTAGTATTAGAAAAATAGCTTTACTTATTTAGACAAAAGTTGCCTGCCCTTTGACCAATATTTTGTTTAACCACCCTTTGTACTGTTTTCAAGGCATCTTGCTTACTGTTTCCCTGCGCTTTTACCCACCAACAGGGGTAGTAATTCTCCATCGGATACATCTCTAAAACTTCAACATCAAATATAGAAAATATATGTCATTATGTTTATACAGGGTGTATCGCTGAGAATATTACGGGCCAACCTCTCTAAAATCACGAACGGAGGGAAAGAAACTCTATTCCTCGCCTTCGTCTCCTTGGATTCAAAGGGACCTTTTCATATTTTTCTCCGCGGTGATTTCTGAAAGCGCGATGAAAGGTTTAATTTCGATTCCACAGAAGAATGCGTCCTAGATAAACAGTTCCTTGATATCTCTACTTCTAAATGTTGCCTGTAGAGTTATTAGAGACCGTTAGTTTGTCCATTCGCGCAGAACAGTAAGCAACAATGGTCAAGTATCTGTCTCTCGTAATTTCAAAGATATCGTACGGCAACAGTTTCAGTGCTACACCCTGCACACTTTAGATACACTTTATAATACATATATTATATATATATGTAAAGTATGTACGTCTATACTTGATTTGTTTGCGTAGGTATTTTCTGAACCAGGGCCCCTCAACTTGGTCCAATACCTAAGCGGCGTTAGCTCTTAATAGGTACTTGAGGTCCACTTTGACGGTAAGGGGCTCTATCGTGATTTTTGAGATATAGCAACAGACTAACTGACGGCAACGACGCCAAACGAATCTATCGTTTCATTTTCTCTTAGCATGGAGCATCTCCATGAGAAGAGTTTGAGTCGGCGCCCCACCACTACAATGCTTCTGATAAAGGTGATCCTCTCCCCTGCTCGCTACCACATGGATTTCCGGTAATACTGCTAGCAGCTTGTTAAACTTATCCTGTTTGTGTAAAAACGTAACGCATTTCTATCAGATCGAACAAAGAAGCCACTGTTAAATTAAGTAGAATAGAAAGAAGGAGGAGGGATTAACGTATGTGTAGAGAAAACAGGTGCGTACCGTTACAGATGGATAACATGTCAACGTGTAATCCAAAAGAGCTTGCTGGACTTGATCGTGACCCTCCTGCACGTGTTTCTTGTTAACTAGTCCGCGGACTTCTACGCGTTCAAAGAGAAGCTTGCTTTAGTCAAGGCACAGGGAGGGCTGGGCGATACACGTAAAGATCCGTAGGAAAAGGGTCGTACCATGATTGAGCAGCATCAAGAATTTCATGCATATGTAGTCCGAGAGGTCGAACTTCAGTTCCTGAAGCTTGGCGGACAATTCGTTGAAGAGGTCCGCCAGGGAGGGAACTCCGAGTAGGCCGAGACAAAGGAGATCAAACTTTTGGCCATTATGAAGTGTAGTCTCGTCAGGTAGATTATTGTGTAACCTTTGATGGAGGTGGTCGAGCACCAACATATCCGACCAGGAGTGCTGTAGCAACTTCATTTGGTCATCAACCTGTCGAACAATATAACAAACGGTGAAATACACATCGTGGCGCGAATAATCGTGTCGGTCTACAACAATCCTGGGCCGTTGCATAACTAAGGCCCTGCTCGGATACATTTACATTCCCGAATGTATCCGAGCCTCGAAGCGCAGCGGTCCTGGCCGCTTAGAAGCCGAAACAAACGACGAGAAAACCGAGCCGACCGGGGCGAGTCTCGAAACGGTTTAACGGGGAACGCGCTCGCCCGCGGAACAGAAATACGGTGCGTCGAGATTTATGCGAGATCAGTTCGAAATGGCGGCAAAAGCTGCGCGCCTGTATTCCATATTGTTCGAGGAAACGCGAATTCCTCGGGCGCCGAGGTATCGCAACGGAACCGTGACACATCTATCTGCGGGTCCGGGCGGGGACGGAGGGGAGAAATTAATAAGAACCGTGCAATCGGTTAAGTAGACGGTTTATAATTAACATGGGCCTGCTTTAGGGCAACCGCCATAACCCAGAAACGTATCTTGTTATGACCTAGATATGAGGCGATGCTTGAAATCATTCAGTGATTGTGCAATGCTGTTGGTTACCTCACATCCCCGCTCGTACCACCAACAGGCCAGCGACGAGTTATTTATCGGTAAGAGCCGAGTTCTCTAAAAGATCCTCGGCGAGCGGTTGAAATCGTTAAACCTTTTTTATCGCCCCGATAACGCCCGCCACCGCGGTGTTTATTTAGCCACCGGTGGTTCTTAGCGGGCTAGAAAGAGAAAAATCGGTATCTAGTTCACGGAACGTTTGTAATTAAAGGAGAAAGACCTTCGCGCGGATCGGATGCTCTACTAAAACGGTAACAGAATATTGCTATATCGCCGGCTACCTACACGGATGATGCCTCTAATAAATGGGCTCGGGCATATAGAGTTGATGGAGCTCGTCGAAACGAAGCTGCTGGTACGGCCTGAAGCCGAGGCTTCCACAGATATTCGATTCCCTAATTTCTAGGTCAGCCACTTCTTTTTCGGCGATAACGCGCGCTGTGAATTAAGTATGCTGCTCTAGATAGAGAAGAGCCCCTTTGTCCGAAGGAAGGACCTGTTTAGGAAGGACCTTCCGCGCTTTATCTATGGCCGATGAATATTATCGACAAGAAACCGTTAGGTAATCCCGCAGAAGTGTGTCCAACGGTTAGAGCAAAGGCGAAGGAGCTGCTTACGTGGTCACGCGAGACACGACTGACCTATAAATTGAAGAATCGAATATAGGTATCTGAGATGTGAAGATTTCGGAGCGGAAGAAGAATGTAAGAGAGGGGAGCATTCTGACGCTCGATTGAAGCCTGCTTAGAGACCGGATAGAGACTTCAGAGGCAAAAGTGTAAGAGTTGATGTACAAGTGATGCAACTGGTAACACCGCTGGAGAATAAAAGGACCGATAAACTGTTTTAACCCTTAACTGGTCGTGGCAGACCCGAAATAAAAAAGGAACACAGAAATTCGTAAACTCGACGCTCGATCAACCTCTAAGAATATTTTGCTCTCAGCTAATTTACAAAATAACAGAAACGTAGAAAGTGAAACTATTATTATAAAATTAATTAGAAATTCGGTTTACAAACTTGGACAACCAAGAATTGTGCAGCGAACTTTGCGTGCTTGGGGTCGTTAGCGACACCGGGATACCAGTTAAGGGTTAAGATTCTCATCCCATTCCGACGGACTTCCATCAGCCGGGCGAGGCTTTCACCGAACAGCTCGACTCGCTGCGATCGGATTACCAACCTTGAGATCCTTGAAGAATACGGAGTTCCTTGCCCAGTCCACCTGCGAGAACAGATTCTGATCGAGCACTTTGCACATTAATTCGAACAAGTCCACTTCACACTGATTGTACGTTTGGTTTTGCAACAGTCCGAAAAGGGACGCCTGCCACTCGCGGTCGTCGACCGTTTGCACGAAGTCTCTTATCATCGGACTAGTTTTCGTGGCGACGGTCGGGGTTGCGGAGCCGGCGGCCGCGTGCGGCTGCATCGACTGTTCGCCAAAGTTGAAGGCCTTGGGGCTGGGGGTGGTAGAATTGGCAGCCCATAGCTTGCTATCCAGGCCAGGGTTGAGGTTGTACAGGTGATTACCGCCAGAAATGTTTGGCTGGGAGGACGGCGCGATCAGTTGATGCTGACCGGCTCCTGTGCCAGCCTGTGTCGTGACCAGACCAGCGGCCACGGCTGCGGGGGATGGACTCGAATCTGGAGAAGACGTTAGACTCGAGACCTGAGGTATTTGGATCTCCTGTTTAATATGCAGGAAAGGCGTTACGGCGGAGGGATAGTTCGATGGATCACCGAGGCTGCCGCGTATCGTTTGCAGTGCCAGCTGCCGTTGTCTCATCATTTGCAGCTTCCGCGCTCGGTCTCTCTTGTACATCGGGCCGAATTTGTTTCTACCACCTCGCATCCGGTCCGCTCGCACGGCTGCAACACAAGCAAATACCACCATACAATAAAACAGACGTAGCAATTTTATACCTGCGCGATCGGCGCTCGCGAAGATCAACCGGTCGCCCCGACTCTTCCCCCCCCCCCCCACCCTCTTGCCCCCACCTTTTCCCGTTCGAAGGCGACCGAGCGAGATACGCGTTTGCTAGTTCTCTTTTTCTTTCTCTTACACCGTCGTTTACCACCCTTACCTTCCGCGTCGCGATTAGGGAAACCGCGTCCAAGTTCCGATTCCACGTTCGAACGCGTCGGCGTTAAGAGAAATCGAGGGCGTGATTTCCCGATCAAACGGAGCCGCCGCCAACGGGGCAACCTTGGAAGCGGTGCTCGAGGTTCGTCATCGAGGAAGGTGGGACCCGCGGCTAATTGCACCGCGACAGGACAAAAGCCTGAAAACCTGTAGCTGCTCCCGTTCCTCTCCCGGCGAACAACTCCGCCAGCGTAAACGAGCCTCTACGTGTTAAACATGGATCTCCACCTACGAACGCTGCAGGTGTTATTTGGCACGTTCGGCGCGTTGCTATTGGAAGCGAGCGGCCGCGACTGCCAACAATGATTATTTATTACTCGCGATTATACGCGGGGGAACAACCTGTTAACGCGCTCCGAATATTCTTCACGCTGACTTTATTAATGCGCGAATGCGATGCGCCTTTTATTTCTGCCACCTGGGTGTGAAATCGGTTTAATAAACTCGGGCCGCTGATTAGGGGGTATGGCGATCGGTAGATTAAAATATTTAAAGGTAAATCGAACTTTTGTAAGGGGAAGATGGATATTCGTGGCTCGATCCGAGTTATTACTATGCTTTTAGAGTTAAGATCCACGTTGTAAACAAGAGATCCCCAGATGTGTGGTCTCGGGGCCGGAAGTGGCCTAGCGGAGGAACTCGATATGGATCCCCCTCGTCTGCGAGGGATTAAAACGCGCGGTAGACGAGTATTAAGGATCCCAGTCTCCCGACCAGCAAAAATTTTACGAATCTCCGTCGACGTCAATGGCGCGTGATCGAAATGGAGCACAGCCTTAAGGATGCATCGAACCTATCTTCGAAATGATACCAAGTTGATGAAATATTGTGAGATTGTTCTTTCTAATCTTCTTGACGTGCTCCGAAAATTTTAAACGAATTCAGTAAACGGTTGCTGAGTTATAAAGATTTTAATTCTCACTGATTTTACACATAGGGTGGAAAGAGACGATCTTGACGGATAAAACAGCTGCAAAAATTTTGAAGAAGTGGTACCAATGTTTTCAATTTTTTTTTATATGTAGTATATGGATAGATGAAAATATCTGCCGAGTTTTAATTATTTTCACTACACCGTTTTTAAGAAATAAATTGTAACTTGAGAAAATTGTGAATTCAGGGCATTTTCACTGCCAAAAGTTTAGCAAATAATACTTGGAAAAGCATTTGTAAAGTGAAAAATACCTTTCTAGGAGTAAAAATAAGACTCCAACTGTCGTTCGAGTTTCTTAAATCTAGATTTACTAGGCGTAGATATTCAAGTACCTATTTCAAATTTCATATACTTTTGTCTAATATTGTACGTCCGATATATCCTTAAATCCACTGTGAAGTCGTGAAAAATTGTCATTTTTTAGGATTTATTTTTTAGTAAACGGAATGTTCAACGTAAATAATGTTTTGTCTACTTATTAATACACTTATTGACAGTATAAAAATAATCTATTTTAAATTTTTAACAGTTTTCTTAAAAATATATATCGCTCTGATGTGAGCGCCTTGAGAATGCGATGTAGTGCTGGTGCAGGTGATTCCGGGAGAAAGACGCATTTGAAACAAAAAATTCAAAGTGTGTTGTAATCATTACGAATGTGGTTATCGCCGGAACCAGGATTATTTTAACTGAAAAAAAATTAACAAAATGGCAGAGATTCGAAGTTTAAGTGTCGAAATACGACGAATTTTTCAATCATTATGCTTTGTAAAAAGTATGAAATGGTTAATCAAAAAAGGTTTCCGTGGTCCCGGCCATAGTCACTGATGTGCTGAATAACGTGTAAAAATTTCAGACTAATTAGTCAAATAGTTTTTTTGCAATCACCTGCACCAGTTGAAAAAATGTTGTTTTGAGATAATCGCGTTTAAAGTTTTAAAACAAATTAAAAAAATTCTTTTAATTTTTTTTTGCATAACATAAGAGTAGATTAATAAACACCAAAAAGATTTGTTGCATTATATGTTGTATCTACGAAGAAGAAAATCTTTAAAAATAGCTTAATTTTTCAAACCGTCACAGTGGACTGACCCCTTAAGGCGTTGCAACGAAACTGCGTGGATAATATGGACCATGGCAATGACAGAAAAATTTCTTTAACGAAGGGAGTTCATGAAGTATTACTCATGGAAAGCCCTTAACGCATGCTATTATATATGTATCTTACAACTACGCAGGTTTCGTAGTAAACAACCGAATTGATTGAGACACTTCTTCACTCTTTATCTACCTACAGAGTTTCATTAAAATCGATACTACGTAAAGTCCTGGCCGAGAAGACAAGGGAAGAGGTATTACGTGAATGTTGACGAATTTCCCACCTTTCTCTTCTGGTTTGAATGATAGCAATCTCCGCGAGGCGAATATACTCGAAATTATCATTCGCAAGCCGCGCCAAGATGTCCCATAAAAGACCCTAGCGCTTCATCTGGCTGCCTCGCAAGATATAAATACATTCTTCCCCCGAATTGCCACAAGGTGGAGGTTAAGAAGAGCGAGGGGGGAAGAGACGTTAAAAGTCTTACGCCGTAAAAGGAACTCGGCCGGCGGACGCGCGTCGCAGCGTTCCCGGTGTGGCAAGATTCGCTAGGAGGTGCTCGATGACGAGCGATCCTCAGGGTCATGGTGTAATCGAGGGAGGATTTCGAGCGGTTTACAATTTATAGGGCGGACACGCGGCTAAAACGGCGGCGTTGCCTATTTTCGTACGCGAAGTGTTTGCTATCCGTCGCCGCATGAAACACCGGGGAACGAGCGAACGAGCGAGCGAGCGAGCGAGCGAGCAAGCAAGCAAGCAAGCAAGCAAGCAAGCGCTGTGCACGCTCGTTGAAAGTGAAAGGAGGTTGAATCGCTTGCCCGTCCACTTCTGCCTGCGCCGCCCCGCCGAGGGAGGGGGGCCGCCCCTCTGTCCCCGACACCACCGTCGATACCAACGACACCCCGCCGCCCGCCTCCCAACCCCACTTATTCCCTTCCCTCGACCCTAGGCCTCCCCCCTCCGCGCCCCTCGCCCCGCCGATCCACATTGCCGCCTCCGCCACCCTGTGCGCGCCCGCTTACGCCTCCTCTCTTTTTCTCTCCGCCGTCCACGGCTCCCTTTGCCACCTCTTTTTTTCCTCTCCGTTTCTCCCAGTTTTCTCCCCCACTCGCGCTTTCGCCGTTCTTTCATCGCTCCCCCCGTGCCCTTTTCGCGGCGCAGACCTTTTCCCTTCTTGACTCCCTCCCCTCCCCTCCCCTCCCCTCCTCCTCCTCCTCCTCCTCGCGAACTGTACGTAACCCGGCCACGCACCGCGGTAACATCATCTCGCGATCACGAGTAGCGGTCTCTCGTCACGGTATCTCCTCGCGTTCTCCTCGTCCCTCCTCCTTCGTCCCCCCTCCACCCCCCCCCCGCACCCCGGTTCGATTCGCGCGGTCGTATCCTTAGTCGGTCCAGCTCTGGAAACGACGGATTATCGCGGGCCGATCCTTCGACTGCTCGCCTGCCGTTCGCGCCCGAAGGACCGAGGAGAAGGTGGCGGGTTCGCCGAGCCACGTCCGACACCTGGGATCCATGACTGCGCGCGATGGATGATCGCGTAAACTTGACACTCGTTGCGTACGTCTTTCCAGCTCCATTGGCTCTGCCTCTCTCACCCCACCCCACCCCCCACCCCCCCCCCCCCGCCCCAACCCGCCGAGGGCTATCCTCCATCACTCCTGACGAACGTTATGCAAAGCGAGCCTCATACATCATCCGAGGATTACGCGGACCTAGCGCAAGGAGCGTGGCTCGGCGCCTTCGCCTCTGCCTCCATTCCGCGACACTCTCCTTCGCGCCTCTCTTTCTGCGCGGCGCGATCTCGACTCGCCGGGAATTCAGACAATAGTCGAGCGAGCCAATAACGAAAGCTGCTAAACTTGACTTTCAGGTTGTTACTTTCGGCCACTTGTTCCCGATCGGTGCCCGTTAATGCCCGCGGAATGCATAGTCGCTGAATATAGGGGGGCCCGTTTTTTATAATCCCTCGCCCTCTCCGTCGCAGTCCGCTCGAGATTCTTATCGCCGTTACGTTTTTCTCTAAAAGGTCGGCCGTCTACAGTCCGCTGCGTGGTTCCCCCCCATTTTGCGCCGGCACTTTCCACGTAGTCTCTCACCCTAGACCTCGCCGTGGTAACGCGGGGTCCGAGGGAGCCAGGCGAACGTAGAAACGACCGACCCTACGTCGTGGATCACCGGCTAAACTTGACTCTCGGCCCCGCACTCCAAGGATTTCTTTTCTCTCTCCGCAGCCCCGTCCTACGTTGCCGAGGAGCGTCGCGGGTATTCCCGTGGTGGAAGCGACGTAGGTGTTCCCTGGTCGGAGCCGTGCATCTCTCCGCTTTTAATTCGACGCCAGGTGGAACGGAGAGTACAGGAGATCCACGATCGCCACTCGAGCGACACAGTTTTCTGATACAAGCTGGATAAATGGAACCTGACTCCTATCCTAATTCGACACTCGGAAATGCGAGATACGAAACACGAAATGCTGGGACGCGGGAACACGAGTTCATCCACCTTGCAGCAAGAAGGGTGCAGCTCCATCTTCGCCAACATCGAGTAAATTAGAGAGAACTGTTTATAAAATTAATGCTTTCAGTTAATATTCAAAAGAGAGCACTAATTGAAAAATATATATTTCCACACGATAAGTAGTACTTGGTTATTGAGTTGGTAAGTTTTTACTTCTATTTTTGGCGAAAAAATATTCTACATATAATACAAATATTAATAGGTATTTCTACTTTCATTTATTTACAATAAATCACTCGTTTGCTAACGGATTTGCATCAAATGATGGGAACTTTTTTTTACACGTATATTACACGTCACAACTCAAAAACTATCAAAAGTGAAGTTGCAACCCCTCTTGCTGCAAGGTCCTCGATTGCACCTGAGCCCAAAGTAGACGTTTCTCATTGAAGATGACCAAGATTGCGAGTTGAAAGGTCTCTAAAGCCGTGTAAAAAATACACGAAGCTATTTGAAGCACGTGTGCATGTAACGCGTGTTTTCCAGGTTTTCGTGGCAAGCTGAACGGCGATACAGGTAGGCGCACGCGCGCGAGGAGATTCGAGGCGCTGTGTCGCGGTGCCCCGTGTGGGTGGGCAACGTCTCGCGTGGGCAGGGTACATTAGCGTATCGATATACGGCACGATTCGATCGGGCGATCGTCAAATATACATGCCAAACCGCGACGCTGATGATATTTACGGATCGGATTCCGGGGCACCCAGTAGGCCGGAAGCTTGCGGAAACGCGCCGCGGAAAACATTGTTCCTGTAGCTCGGACGGAGTAACGACCGGAAGCACCGACACAGGACGCGCGGTACTGCAATCGTTGCGCGTCGGGCTTTTCGAGGCGACTCCTGATTCGGTTATTACGCGGGACGGAATTATCGATAAATTTCACCGACGGGCACAATGGGTGCTTTTGTGACGCGGGACGACAATGCACGACTCCGGCATAATGTTTGCGTTCCTCCTCCTCCTCGCCCCTTTCCAGCGGACCGGTGAAAAATTCTGGGAGGTCCGCGAACGTTCGCGAGATCGGTGAGGACCGCGGCGATAAAAGTTGCCGGTAGATCCTCGTCGTTAACTCCGGCGCGCTGCAACTCTGTCGAAACTCCTCGAAAGACTCATCAATCGCAACCGTAACACGGTCAATATTGTTCTTCGATTTATGAGAGAGGGATTCCTTACTCTGCCGGTTGCGCAGGGATTTGGCAAGAGGAGCGACGCGGCGTTACCAAAGCGGCATAGAAATGCGTTAAATACATCACGGGGACGGTTTTCCATCGATTGTCCAACGGCCAGAGAAACCGTGCACAGGATGGCCCTCTGGTAGCTTCGCTCGTGACGCAATCGCTGAGCGCCGCCTACCGGAAAAGTTTCATTTTTGCGGCCTTAAATAAATAGTCGTGCTTTGGGGAACTGCGAAGACGAGGAGCGTTCGATCTTTTCCTGCTGAGATATCGAAGCGGAGTATCGACGTGCACGGAAACCGTGGGCACGTTAACCTCCTCTGAAACGTTAACTGCTGCTTTCAATTCGTTAAAAGGTATGGTGAGCGATATTTGGGGAGAGTCCAAGAGTGGACCGCGAGAAGAATGCGAGGTATGCGTGGCGAGTCGAGAGTGGGCGCGTGTACGATCGAATGTACGATCACAGGTATTGATATCTCGAGACAGAATGAAAAAACTCTACATAAACTTTGGACCGTAGACTTCTTTCTAAAACAAAACTACGTTGTATTTATGGGTGAACTGTGTGTTACCTGCTCGTAGGTTTGTCTCGATAGTTATTTATTTTCATGTCACCAGATGGGCTTAGCGACTTAACCTCTAAAAAGCAGTGACCGCGAGCGATTGAAGTATGAATTATAAAGCAATCTGCATCACAATTGGTTAAGGTAAATGTACCAATGACTAGCCATGTACCAATGCATGGCCACTGATGCAGATATTAATTATTATTAAGCTATGTACATCAATCAGGCACAATATATTGAATAATTTGTGTTGTATAATCCTTAAACTTCATACCCTAAAAATGATTTTGATAAATATTATGTTTAAAACACTTAAAAAATTGTTTGAAATCTCACAGTAAAAACACGTGACGAATTTTGCTAGATTCTTCAGAATTTGCGAAGGAGAAAGCGATGTTTGTTAAGCAAATAATTATTGTAATATTGGATTTCTTTATATGAACGAATAACTTATGGAATCCTAAGAGTATTTAAAGCAAGTAATTAACGCGGTATTACGCATTTAGATTGTATTTTATGTAAAAAAGTACGTGGCTATGTATCGGTACATAATATTCGTGGCTGACCCAATTACTAACTAAGCGTCCATGTATAGGGCAAGTCGCGATTTAGTATACTCAAAGACTTGTACTAGTGTATAATCAGGAGTATTTTTTGATAGTATAAAGTGTTTTTATTACGTATAAGTTGAAACTAATAGATAAAGTGTAAATAAAATTATTGGTGTAATATTTAAAAAAGTAAGTATATATTCAATATTTTACGTGTTTTCTATTGTCTAGAGTACATAACCTCAAATTTCGAATTCCGCTTGAAGTAATATATAATAATATCGTTAATTACGTTGTAAAATAGAAAAATGATGGAAGGACAAAGCAAAGTGAAAAGGGAAGTGTCCAAAAAATATTATAATGAAGACGACGTTAATAATGCACTTGAACAAGGGAGAAATGGTATGAGTACACGTGAGGCAGCTATAAAATACAAAGTATTTTACTTATTTTAGAAAGTACTTAATTATGTATATATATTTTAATATATATTAAAAAATATTTTCTTATACAACCAGTTTTCAAGCCATTTATTCTCCCATCTAAACTATTAATCTGTTAACGTTTCATTAACCTCTACACCTTTAGAATAAATAACAATTCTTTTGGTATTACAATAATTTCTGACGGGTTAGAAAAGTTATGGCTATGTACTGGAATAGTGTCTGGGAAATCTAGATATTGGGCCAATCGCCTTTTTACTGGTCATGTATTGGTACAAACGTAGTCATTGAATTTTTTGTTTTTTTATATGCCAGAAATATAAAAATGAAAGCATGACAATTTTTTTTAAAATAAAGAAAGATCCAATCTACCTATTAAATACAAAAAAGCTTAGGATGGCATTAGTTTTTTACGTGATATTGGCAATATATTCTTCTGATGGCCTTAGCTGGCCAGTCATTGATACAAAGCCACCACTGAAATCGACGCTTTTCTCAATGCCCAAACTTCCTTCGGGTTACCGCGAACTAGGATTAGGGAACGAGTGGCACGCGTGGACAGGAGAGATGCACGTGCAACGGGACGCGTGCAAGTCATTGAAAGAATGCAACCCACGTCCGGTTCGCGAGGTCCGCGACGGTGGCGACGATAAGTGTACGCAAGAGCGCCGAACCCGAGATCGCGCGCGTCGAAAAGAAAGGGAAACCCACTTGGCAAATCTGGTCCACGGGCCCAGTGACGTCAGGCCCTTCCCCATAGAAATTAATGCCTACCACGTGACCACCGTCACCCACCGCTGGACCAATCGCGCGAGAGAAGTTCCCTCCGTGACGCAGCCGACGCGCCCGACCGTTAGTGAAGTCATCTGCGCGTTGCGAAAGAGCGTAAGAAAAAAAAAAGCGACGAAACCGTCTGCTGAAAAAGCCTAGCCGAATTTCTCGCCAAACAAAGAAGATAATCTGTCCGATAGTCTAACAGCAGAGGAAGGTGCACGAGCGAAAAAACTCGAAACCATCCGTGCGAACGCACGGGTAGGGAGTGCCCTGTTTTACCAAGCGATGATACCGACTCACTGCGCGAATTGAAGGTCAAAAGTACATTACTTCGCGCAGCGATGTTTGTACCGGCACCAGATAGTAGTGGCTCGGGGCGCCGGATTAGTTAACGATCGACTAAACGCACGTCCAACCAAATTGTATTAAAGCAGGCGCGTTACCGACCGTTAAGCCAGGCTTTTCACGTGTTCGAATAATAGCGCGTCCCGCGGTAATTGTGACGTAGGCCCGCGCGCAGTACGATCGCGTACAAGTACGCGTATGAGGGGGAGGGGCACAAATTGGGTGAGAAAGAGAGAGAAGGAAAGAGTGGAGCACGGCGAGAAAGAAATAAAAGCTTCGGCGAAAAGAAGACGGTGAGGCTCCACTCAACGAGGGATTACACAATCCCCGCCTCAACCTAACCTTTCTCCCCCACCCAGCGGGCTCGTTCGCGCGCGCGCGCGCTAACAACGAAGGTAGGAGTCGAGCAGGCAGGCAAGGCAGCCAAGACAGGTAAGCAAACGGGCAGGCAGGCAGACAGACAAGCAGGCAGCCGGCCAGGTATAGCACCTTCTTGCAACATAATACAATAATTATGAAATTTGTGAGTTTCTAAGCAGAGGCGCGCGCCACGATTTCCGTTGTACCGCCTCATTTCCCCAGCCCTACCTATCCACCCCCGCTCGTAAACAGGCTGCTTCGTATTTATGGGACAAATCGAAGGATACGGGATACAGATCCCTCCTGTCAAAGCAAGTCGGAAAGTCTTTCTCCGTTTTGCAATTTCAAGCGTGATTTTTCAGACACAAAATATGCATTACTCTTTAGTTGCTTATATCTCGAAAACGAAGCGTCTGATTGCAAAATGCTACGGGAGTTTTCGATACCTCTTGGAACCAGGAGGCGGCTATGTATATTTTTAAAGGTGAACGCTAACCTACCGAAAGTCCTAACTGATTTTAACTGCGCGCGGACCAGCCACCGCTCTCACTTTTACGATGGGACCGTGTGCCCAAGAATCGGCAGGGCTAATTGAACGCAGAGAATGTCCCTTGACCAATAAACTTGAGCCATCCACGTGGCTGGCAGATGCAGAAGGCGCGCGGGCACGGTCGGCTTTGCGCAGTTATAAACGGTACGCTCTCGTTATTAACGTTAATGGGCCTGCCTACGGTAGGATTGTTATTGGCTTTCGCGATCTGCGCTTTTCACTCGGGCACCCCTCGGATGCTACCGTCCCCTGGGTTTTCCTGCGCCAACGTCCCTCGCACACTCGACCAAACCCGAGGCTTGCGAAAAAACAAAAAACAAAAACACATCTGCTACGTTCGTTTCTTCGCGTGAAAAAGCGGCGCTAATTGCGGGACGCGTAGTTGGGACGGTGTTCGCTAACGATCGGGAAATTATATCGATATCCTTTTGCACAGCTAACAGGTGCGGCAACAACGGAGGCAGCAAGTTCGGGAATTCCTTTCCGAGAAATTCTTTCACTTTGCCCCCTCGATTCGACGCTCGAGCAGAAGGAGATAGTAAAGCGGAAGAATGAGAAGCTCTGCAACTGCGTGCAACTTTTCAAAAATTTCTTACACCATAAGTTCCAGGGGCGATCGAATACCCGCCGCCTCAGCGGTAATTAAACACCAATTTCGACGGGTGACGCCGAATCAGCGCTTTCGTTAAGTAATAACATTAAGTAACGTTTAAGTAGCACGAACGGCGCGAACCTCCCCGGTGCCTAACAGCAGTGTCATAACGCACGCTGAAACTTTCGACAATGAAAGCGGCGGAGAGAATTTTTAGAGTCTAATTTCACTGCCGCGTCCCCCCCAGCCCGGCTAAAATACATTTCGGCCGTCTAATAGAAATTGCAAAGCCGCCAGAAAGGCTTTCACCTGACCGGCAGGGATCCCGCGCGGCTGCGGAGCCAGCGCCGAACGTCCTACCTCAAATTTCTAGATTCCACTTGCGCAATTCTACCGGTTCGCCCTACCCATAAGGTCTGCGGGCCTCGCTTCCACGCCACGTGACAAATCTCCCTTTGTCCAAACAGAAAACTCGCCGGGATCGGTTAAAAGAACATTTTGTCGGCGACGGCGCTAATGACGAAAAGGAAAGGCGGCTGGGAAGCTAAGTAGTTTCTAAGACCCACATTCGGAAAGCAGATATTTTTATATCGGCCACCAGAAGCCAGCCAGCCATCCCTTTAACGTTAGGGTAAATCCGGGAGTGTTGGTACGGCAGGGGAGTTGGTACAGTTGCTACATTTCGAACTCTATACGTGAAAACGCGTTAAAGTGGATATTCGATTTATTCTGATAAAATAAATAATATCAGTGTTTGTTTTAACAGCCATTTTATTTTAGGTGTACCAACAGCCCCGGATTTACCCTATATCGCGAGATCCTCTGGAAATGAGAATCTCTCTCGGTAGCTTAATTCTCGGAGAGGAAAAAAAGGACCATTTTTGTTTCTACTTGTCTGCTTATTCCTTCGAAATCCTTAGTTAACTGACGAGGTGTTATTTGTGGTCGAACTGCTCCTCCTCGCGTGTACGAGAGTGGTAGTTCGGAACGTTTACACTCGCGATCGTTAGACAAACATACGATTAAAACGTGTGTCCTATTTGCATGTACATACAGATAAAAAACGTATTATACAGATATAAACTTAATAGACCCGGACAGGAAAAGAAGGTGAACGAGAACGATCCGATGGATTTCGTTTTTATTCTAAGGTTGTTTGCGCACTTTTAAACCTTCCGCGGGATTCACCGACACCTTTATCCGGGAACCTGTTGCAGATACAAGATCGGATCGGAAATAACAAGATTTATATACGGTGAAGTGTTTTCTGTTGTTCTTGGAATGATCAGGAGCCTTGAAGCAATTAATAGGGCGTTTGTAATAAAATTAGAAACAGGCACTGTCGAATTATCGTTTCATAAGTTATTTTAAATTTTCCGCGCTACCGTTTACCCGTTCCCCGAATGCTATCACTCGTTTGACTGATTATCACGTTACGTAACTTTACGAGGGTACTTCCGGAAGTGGCGTTGTAAATTTTAAGCAACACGGCTGTTATGTTAAAAAAAAAAAAACTTTAAAACACAAACACACGCGTTTGGCTTTCTTTTCGCTCGCTCGTTATTGCTTCGCCCGTCCCGCGGTTTCTACCATTACTCAGCGCAAACACGCAAGAGCCTTCAATCTCTTGCGAGATGCCGAATCCTGCCAGCGTATGTTTACGGTGGAATCCATCCTCGCGCATCGATATCCGGAACAATAAATTCCCAACGATACCTGGCGCGATAACACGAGAATCTCGTTCGCGGGCAAGAACTGTTCGAAAGAATTTTGCGGAAAAACTGGTCGATCAACCAGTTTCGCGCGGAAATCAAAGAACCGAGAAATGATGTAAAATTTTCGGGCGGAATCCGGCGAGACGCAGAAGTGAAATAATCCGCCGAGAGAAGTGGATAAGGACAGGAGACGGCCGAATTATTCGCAGCTGCGAAATCCGAAGCTCGAGCGTCAATATTTGATCGCGTCCACACGCGCATATGGCGCGGCGCGGTCGAAAATGAAATGAAAAAGTCCAATGAAAGTGTACCGTTGTGGGTGTCTGGTTTCCGTTAAACGGCGTTAACAAGTGCAGCCTGTTTAGCTTCTGCGGAGCGCAAAAAGCTTCGCCAATTTCCGAAGGTGAGGCATCGAGTACCAGAGCCGGCTTATGGCACAAAACTAACCGCAGTTCGAAGCGCGAGCCACGCTTCGAAAGCTCCGCTGGTCTCCTCAATTCCGGTATCGAGACAATTAAAAGAATCCGTTACGAACGGCGCTTCGAACGCGTTCGTAAGTTCCGAGTAATGGCGTCCCCGCTGGCGATTTATAATTCCCCTGTAAACGCGCACGCTGCGCTGTGGATGGGCTCGCTGCTTCCACGGCAGGATGGTTTCCAATCGGATCTAAAGCAGGTCCGAGGTAACGTTCATTATGTCGAATGAGCCTTGCTCCCGTATTCACGGACCACTGCGAACAGCAGGTCCCCGTCGCAGAGCACTGTGACAGGTGTTATCGCGCGATTACCCGCGGCTGTATTTAACCGTTGTTGCTTTTCGTCCCTCAACGCGTGTCCCTAAATTTTTCCTCGTCCATAGCCAAGATGCAATGAGAATTAAAATTGAAAGCCTCCTAGTGATAAATAACTGTCCCACAGAATAATGATATACTTAACAGTGATAACGCTCGAATTAGCTATAACAAAATTTGCATAAATTCTGCTACCGGGTATAGCATGTTTTATTTTATTTATTGTATTTATCTGTTTATACTTAGTATTCTAAAGGGTTTTCCCGTTGATGATAATAATAATAATAATAATAATAATTGCAAACGTTGCACAAGAAAACGTGCTGAAATTCACTCGAATTTATAGCCACAACATTCGCGTAAAAAGATAAATTATTTGACGGGGCTTCCATTACGAAGATTAATAAAAGTTGATCGAGAAATTGCTAAGGCTCGCGATAAAGTGTACGCTATACGGTTACTGGCTCTGACTGCTGTGTGGCGGTGGTTTAAAGTGTAAAAGAAGAAATGCCCAAGGCGGGTTCAACGGGTCGTGAACTTTCGGTTATTCAGCGGGAAGAAATTAAACGACCCGTTACGCGAAATCGGTGGAACTTTATGCGGCGACCGGTGTTTTTACGTGTTTCTGAATAACGTGCAAGTAAGAAACTGCTTCCTTTCGTAAACACTCGCAAGCACACTGGAAACTTTCCGCGTTAAGCAATCCCCGTTGCCGCTGCAGGAACGCCGTGGAAAACGGCGTGCAAAGGCGGCAATTGCGACAGAGCCACGGTTTCGAGATTCGCTTAATCGCCGGGCCTTGAGGGCCTAGACCCAGTTACTCGAATTGCATTAGACGCGCTTCGTCCTCCTATAGCAACGAGCCCGGGCGAGCGCGCGATCTTTCGGGACCGTGTACACCGTTTACGCCGCGCGCACCGTGTACACCTAGCACAGAGGACACTGTCGACACGCTCCCGGGTTTCGCGAGCACCGTCTCCCGGCGGCGACTTTCCCGTAAAATCTGCATAAATTGCGCATAAAGGAAAGCGAGTCAAAATACGAGCGCGCAAAAAGCGGCTGGCTGGCGCGATGCATTTAGAAAACCAACGGAGGCGGGCTATATATCGCGAATTCCTTTATTGCGTATGTAAGAACGGTTTGCCTAATCGGTTGGTTCGACGTGGACGGCGGCGTCGGGCCCCAGCGGAGGTATATATCGAAACTGACGAGTGCCAGGCCACGAAGGGACACAGAGAATCGAGACAGAGAAAGCGTGGTCTGCCGAGGGACTGAAAAGTGCTGGAACGACGAAAGAATTCGCAGAGGAAGACAGTATCGGCGGATCGCTTCACGGTGTGTAATAAGGTTAAGTTCGTAGGAGCGTGATGCGAGAACGCTCGAACGGGAACGGGTTTGGCCGAGGTTGGCCGAGCGGAGGCGTACGGTGCCGAGCCGCGAGGAGCCCGCCGCCGCGCCGCCGTGTGCACGCGTTCGCGCGTAAACGACTTTTGACGTGTCGCCGGGGGTACGTGTACGCGTTAAAGATATTGAATAAGAGATAACGCAAAAGGTTGATAACAAATGTGGTAACATTAAGCGCACGCCGGTGATATTACAGGGCTATTCCGGTCGCCCGTAAATGCGCGGTGAAAGTAAATAGTCGTATTACAATTGAATTTTACTCGAGCCCGGCGCAGAACAATAATCAACGGCGCACGCAGCGACGCGACTGTTTGCACACCGGCGATATTTCATCAGCACGCAGCCATTATGAACCTGTTACCGGTCGCGAAGCGTTGGACACGCGGCGGGGAGGGGGCGTCTATCAAAATTTAATTTTCTCAATCGAATCGACGGAGCACACGTTTTCGACTGGGTGAGGCCGGTTATATACGCACACGTGCAAAGGAACCGTACGTCCCACGATTGTGTTGCATAATTGAACGTCCGAGTGCTGCGCACGGGCGCATATACACGTGTGCGCTTTCGTTCTTTCACCTTCTGCATAAAAATCGCGACGACACCCGCATGCATTCGCTTTCACATCCAAAAAATGAGCACCCATATCGCCGACCGAATAAAAGCCTCTTGCGCAACTGTACGAAATTCTTTGTGCCGTTTTATTTACCTTCCATATCATTCCGAGCGATTTGTCTCGGTACCTTGCGAAGCGGTTTCAGGGGAACGTTACTTTTATACGGGCAAAACGAAAAGCGAGCCGAAAACGTAGAGCGAAGTTTCTTCGTACGAAGCTTCGTTTTCGAGAAAAACAATTTCGACTATTTGCTTGGAGTATCTCATCGTGTTTGTATTTAAAAACACTGATACTCGTGTGATTTATTTCATGCCGCTACTACTACCTTACGTTTACCGACAGAAATGCTCAAGCTTTTAGCATTCCATCGATAACGTAAATATTCCATTCGGTAATTTATCAACCAACGAGAGTGTACAAACACGATATTTATTTTAAGGGCACGCGTGACGATCACGCTTTACCGTGCACGACAGACCGGGCAGTGTTTTCGGTAATGCATAAAGTAGGGGAGAGTCGTGCAGTACCGACCGAAGCTAGTTCTCGCTTCTTTGACCAGATATTAGCATTTTATTTGAATTAATCAATGAAAATCAGAATTCTTTATAACCTATTTCGGGGTCATATTGTTTACTCCATTGCTCTCGATGTTCTGAGGCATTAAACGTACTTATACGTTGATATTCAGTGGGTTAAAAATTATTTTTTAAAGCTGATCTTTTGTTTTTCGTGTAAGTAAATGATTTTCTTCTATTATGTATACTATCTCTAGTCTATTAAGTTTAATAAAACGTCCTAGTTTTGCAATATTCTTTTGTACATAATATGACCTAATATGAACTAAAATGTTTCCCCGTGTTTGTCGTACAGTACCGACCAACAGACTCTGTCAACCAGTAGAGACCAAATTTTTCTTATCTGTAAGTTCAATCTGTTAGCAACTCGGATTAATTTATAAGATGTTCATTTAGCCTTCTTTTTCTACCTTTTCCCGCAGAAAAATAAAGTAAATAAGGATAGGTATGATAACCTAACAAACAGGAAGCTAGGATTTAACGAAGAAGTTATCCAGTGTGTTATTTGCAAGCAGAGTTGGGCATTGACTAAATAAAAAATTATGTAAATAAGGATCAAATAAAAGTTACTTTCACTTTAGATTATTCGACGAATAAAGTTAATTTTTTTATTCGATGAGAATTTATTCGACGAACAAAGTTAATTTTTTTTATTCGTTATTCGAAATTGTTTTTAAATAAAAATTTTGCCCATCTCTGTTTGCAAGGAATCATTTGACAAAGATTGGGTGCGGTGTACCGACTGTGACGGTTGGGCACACGTCGAATGCACAGATCAGGAGAATATTAATTATTTTATTTGCGAGTTTGTACAAATAAAATTTGAAAAAAATCTTGTATTGTACTAATTTAATGTCTTTTTATTAACATTGTTAATCGTTTAGACCTAAAAATCTACTAATTTAATAGTTGGTCGGTACTGGACGACAATTTTTCGTTTCCTAGAAATTACACCTTTTTTACTTTTGCGAATTATCAATTCTTATTATTAAATTTCACAAAAATAATTTCCCTCCTCTTCCTAAGTTCCATCTATACTACAAACACGTTATTGAATTTCTGATTATTATCGACTCTAACCCAAGATATAACAAAAAAAACTTAGAGCGGTCGGTACTGTACGACTCTCCCCTAAACAAACTAAACTTCCGTGAAAGTGGACGCCTCGTATTGCTGCGTGTCTCTGATTAGCAAATACAATGAACAACCGCCCAAATACGGTTCTAAGTACCTAGTTCTCGAATCGAAATGCCACCAAGCGGCCGCGTAATTGACAAGCATTCGAAGAGATTTTTCTCGAGCGCGACGCCTCGTGGCAGAGGCTTATTTCAAATTCTCCACCCAAACTGCTCTCGATCGTAAACGCCAGCTACGATACATCTTCGCAGACAATCGGCTCTAACGCGTGGCAATGAAAAAAAGAGACTCACCCTCAAGCTTCATGCCAACTTCGAGGCACTTTTGAAAACGGCAATAGGGACACCGTTTCCGCTGCGTCTTGTCGATGTGACAGGACCTTTCGGCGACGCACGTGTACACCTTCTTGTTCTGGACGGTGCGCTTGAAGAAACCCTTGCAGGACTCGCAGGTGAGCAGCCCGTAGTGGTAGCCGGAGACCTTGTCGCCGCACACCGGGCACAGCTCCTCGATGACGATGTCCTTGGTGTCGGGGAAGTCGGACGGGCACGGTATCGAGCCGGTCACGACACCAACCCCGACCTGGCCCAATCCAGGATGACAGAGGGTACCAGTTGGTAAACAGTAGGTGGTAGTTGGTATCGCGACATTGCCGCTTACCGTAGCGGATCCACCGCCGCCTCCACCGGCAGCTCCAGCGCCGCTACCGCTACCGCCGCCGCCAGCAGCCGCGTTTCCTGCGGTGGGCCCACTGCCGCCAGCGGCACCCGCGCCACCGCCGTCACCCGCGCTGCCGCCCGCGGCTCCGCCGGTGTAACCGCTGCCACCGCTGCTCTCGAGGGCCGTCGACGTGCCGCAGCCGCCTCCAGCGCCGTTCGCCGCACCGTTGCTGCCGCCCCCGTTTCCTCCACTGCCGCTACCGGCCCCTGTTGGCGAGAACAGACACGTGTACACCTTCTTGTTGCCGCAAGAGCCGATCTCGAGTGCCGAAGATGCGCCACAGCCACCGGTCGTTGTTCCGCCGTTGTTACCGTTTCCTCCGCTGCCGCCGCCGCCACCACCTCCGCCACCTCCACCGCCGCCGCCACCCCCGCCGCCCGTAGGCGAGAACAGGCACGTGTATACTTTCTTGCTGCTGCACGGCGAGCTGTTGCGTTTGAAGAAGCCCTTGCAAGACTCGCACGTGAGCAGCCCGTACTGGTAGCCGGACATTTTGTCCCCGCACATCGGGCACCGCTCCTCCAGGGCGGTGGAGTCGAAGAACGCGGCGTCGAAGCTCGATATGCCGCCCTGCGAGTGCGCCTGACCATGGACCGACAACTGTTGCTGCTGTTGCTGCTGTGGCGGTTGCTGCTGCGACTGGGACTGGTGGCACATGGTGGACGGCGGGCTCTGGGCGCAATTGCCGTAAGGCGAGGAGCCGTAGTGCGATTGCTGTTGCTGCGTCTGCTGCTGGCCGGCACCGGCCGCACCTTGGGGGCTACCCTGCGGGCTCAGATGGAACGGCGACATGTTCAGGGATATCAGGCCCGAATGCTGCTCCATCTCCAATAACATATCACCCTTGCGCAACCACTGCACGGAGGAGGGTGCTCGTCGCGTAGCGGCTCATATATGAAGCGGATTGAGGATCCTCGTTGATCGGACCAACGTGGCGGCGATCTATAGGTATACGCTGCCAGTGGCGTACGCGGCATGCGACACAACAGCGGCGGTTATAGATTCCCTCTTTAGCTTCGAAGCGTAACGGTGCACGCGTCGCGCAAGGTCGTGGTACTTGCGTACGATGATGTCGGCGATAGGACGACGACAACGACGACGACAATGACGACGGCGATGACAATGACGGCAATAGTAATGAGCGCTTAAGGAAACGCTTGGTTCCCTGGCACGTATAAATATCGATCACCAAGTCACGCTTCACAGGTTTACGAGCGAATATCACCGCGCACCACTCGCTGCCTTCGAGCCCGTACCAGACCACGTCCGAATCATCGTAGAGTAGCGATCGTGTCCCCGTGAATGAAAATAAGAGCGGCTGTCACTGTTGCACGCGGAACAACAAAACCACCCGCGGTCCTTCGTTCCTATCTGTCTCCCGGGCACTGATAAATCCAGCGTTAGATCGTGACACGTATACCCAGAACGATGATCACACGCGAGAGATCGAACTGGCTCTGCTGTTCACGCCACGAGGGCCCGCCGGGCGGAACAGTCGCGAACGTTGTTCCCCGAAACACGCGGATCGCCGGTACGGTGTTCGCGAAGCGGCTCGCGCGATGTTTCGTTAAAAACCACGGGCTCGGACACCAACCGAACGTGAACGCCCGCGTAGTCGTGAGGTAAATACGGTCGAGTAGAAGTAGCGCGCACGCACTGCAATCCAAGTAAAAATGCACCGCTAAAAAGGAGGGTGCGTGTGTCCGTCGAGGGTGAGAGTGAGAAAGAGAGAGAGAGAGAGGGTGTGTGTGTGTGTGTGTGTATGGTGTGTGAGAGTGAAAGAGAGGGAGAGAGAGAAAAAGAGAATCCTTCAGTTCCCAGGAACGCGCGACTTGACAGCTCGGCTATCTGCGTACGACTAGTTGTCTTCTCGCCTCGTTGCTTTCCCGAAGGGCCCGCCCCCTCCCCTCTGCCGCCCTACCGTCGACACATGGAGGTAGGTAGAGTCGGGAGACCCGTCTCGTGAGACACACGGTGGGCACACAAACGTCACGTATATCACAGCAGCAGCAACCACGGTTCCGACGATGTCAAGAGCGGCGGAACGCGAGGAACACAGGGGGAGGGTGTGAGTGGGGGGTGGGGGGTTGGGGGCGGGGGGGGGGGTGGAGGAGGATTTTGTGGGGGGCGGTCCTGGGCGAGACTGGGTCCTTCCTTGGATGATCGTTGTGCGTTGTGTTGTTCGTTGTCGGACGAATATACGCGCGCGCGGCCACTGCTCGTAACGAAATCGAAAACGGAAAACACGGTTACGGCACGGCACGGCGGTTCGCGACGCGGCGCGCGGTTCGGCTCGGCTCAGCTCGGCTCGGCTCGCCCGGTAGGCAGAGAGATACACGCTTCACCGTGACACCGCCGGGAATAAAATAAAATTGGCAAAACCGGGAGAGAACGGCGAGAGGTGCGCACCGCCGCGCGTCAGGCTCCCTTGGCGTTTCGGTGGGTATATAGGAAGGCGAGGAGAGAGAAGGAGCGCGCGTGTCCCTTTACCGACGGGCACGGGTCGAGTGTGAGAGCGCGAGAGTGGCCGAGCGAGCGAACCAACAGGAGGGAGAGAGAGAGAGAGAGAGAGACACACAGAGAGACAGAGAGACAGAGGGAGAGAGAGAGAGAGAAAAAGGGAGAGAGTGAGAGAGAGAGAGAAGCACGGCGGCGTATAACCAACACAGCGCACGGCATAAGTGAAAGTGATTCAGCAGCGCATGCCACCGCGCGCGGCCAGGTGCCCGACGCGGAGTAGTAGTGGAGGTGCCTCTGAGGGCCCCGCTCTGGTGGGGGGGCAACACGCGGTTCGGGAGGAGAGGGGGAGGGACCGTCGGGGAGCGACGGGGGAGAGCGTCGGGAGGTATTGCCGCGGTCGAAGGGATCGAGGGAGGAGGGGAGAAGGAGGTTGCGCGGCACGGCGGTGGGGATGACCTACTTACGGAACCAGGTCTATGTCGGCCGGAGAAGTATTGTCCTCGCGCGGCTCCCGCGCCGGTCTGCCGCCGTTTTGTCGACCGTATTTGTCGTCGGTGGGCTGCCGGCGAATACCTCGAACGCACGTGTACACACGTAGCACGCACCGAGGCCAGATCCGAATCGATACCCTCGCGCCTGACTTTCCGAATTTCTCGCGACGAACCTTCGAAAACTTGAATTCCCGAGAATTTCGAGATACCGTCCAGCGGAAGCAACGGGCGATCGAATTCACGCGACCGATGATCCCTTTAGCGCGGGATAGATACAAAATCCGGGGGATATTGTGAAACAGGCTTCTCGCGGGTAGTTGGAGTAGTGCAGGAGTACGCTAGGAAATCGTGAGGCATAATTGATTTTAGACAGACTCCGCAGGCTTTATAGCTTCTTCTTTTTTTGCTGCGCGGGCTCGCGTGACGAAGATCGAACGGACGGACGGGCAGAGCCGGGGAACAACTCTTGCTTTCAAAGAGCACAGGGGAGCCAAACACAGAGTCGCGGTAAGCGGGCACAGGGAAGGCGCACAGGCCACATACAGGCCGTGGCTGGGTCAACAGTAACGCCGTTGGCACTCCCCGACAGTGCCAGTGCTTCTCTGTGTGTACGTCGCAGTAGATGTACGATGCGAAGCGGTGGGGAGACCCACTGACCCAGTTCGCTGAGAACATGACGCAGCCGCGACTCACTCCCTCTCATTATCTCTTTCTCTCTCCCTCCCTCCCTCTCGCACCCTCTACCATCCACCTCGCGCATCCCACCCTCCCAACCTATTCTCTGTTTCTCTCTCAGACCCTGTCCTTACGTTTCTCGATATATCCCGCCGCCCTAAACGTACGCGTTATTCTCTCCCTCTCTGTCCCTCTCACGCGCTTTACCCTTGCTCGCTCTTTTTAACCGATTTTATTCAGCTTCGATCCTCTGTCTGTTTGTTTGTTTGTTTGTTTGTTTGTTTGTTTGTTTGTTTGTTTATATGTATGTTTGTATGTATGGTTCAAATCTGGCAACTCAAATTTAACCCACTTCCAACTATCCAATAGTCTTGAAACTTTGCAGGCGTGCGTAGTTTGGATGGCAATACAATATTTAAAAAAAAAATTAACCCCGAGCGGGTGAAAAAATTACCCGGTCGTCAATAAATATAACCCATAACCACAAATCCAAACGACTTGAAATCAGCCACTCGCGTTCTTTACGAAAACGACAAAAAGCCGCCGCGTTCGGGTCGCTAGTCGCATCGCGATTTGAAATTAATAAAAGATACTTCTAAAGAAGTCTGAGCTGCGAAATGTAACTCCATAAACACTAAAAACTAGAAAATAAAAATATATAAAAAAAATTTGTATGTTAAACGATTTTATTAAAAATGCACTAAAAACTAAAAAATAATTCTTTTCTTGTACTGCAATTTCGATGGTGTTTTTCACTTTAAATAAAATCGTGGAGCTGGGTATCTAACAACAAATTCTATTTCTATGCTGTATTAAATTAATTCATATTCTGTTATGAAAAATCCTGCTCCACGATTTTATTTAAAGTGAAAAACACCATCGAAATTGCAGTACAAGAAAAGAATTATTTTTTAGTTTTTAGTGCATTTTCAATAAAATCGTTTAACATAAAATTTTGTTTTCTTTTTATATTCTTTATTTCCACTGCAACCCGAACGCGCATCGTCTTCGCTCTTTCTTTGTCCGCCGAGCGAGCTGCGCCGCGCAGCTACCTCTTTCTCTAACGCGCTACCTCTCTCGACCTCACCCCTCCCCTTCCCCCCGCAAACCCATGCTTATTCACTTCGAACGTAATTGTCGCGCTCTTTTCCGTGCAAGTAACCGTGCGCGCCTGCCGTAATAGCGCGCATACGTTTGCGCGCGCGTGGCGCGCCTACATGCGAGTGGACGCGAGCGCGAGCGTGTCATCGATGAATGCACGCGGCAACTATTGCGCGCGTGTTGTCATCGTCATTGTCGTTGTTGTTGCCGTCGTATCCAGTGCAGCAGGTTTAGAGGTTAGGCGCATCAAAATCTCAACGATGATCTTCGAACTTTCCACGATCGTACGAAGAGAATGTCGTATCTGTAATTCTGCACCATGCTCGAATCGTGACCGATGCTTTCCAGCCGCGTTTCCTTTCCTGCGGGAACTGGAGCCGAGCGCGCAGACGCTCGGCCGTCGAGCAACCGATTCCTTCAATCCTCGACTCGAGCATAATGTATCAAGCGCATTATCAATCTTGCGTAACAACTTATAAAATATATTCGCATTCGTATAGCTTGAAACAAAAAAAAAAAAAAAACAAAAAAAAATAGAAGGAAGACAGTAAAAGCGTACAAGAGAAGCGTGGCACAAGTTGCGTTCAGCGTGGCCAAGTGCAGCGCGCAGAGTAAAAGAAGGCAGGGAAAAATGTGCAGCGTGTAGCGAATGATAGCGAGCGCCGCCCACGACTTGCTCGTTAAATGCGAAGCTCTGGTCCCGTTAATTAATCTTCCCATCCATTCAGGAGAAGTTAAGTCGGAAGTAACACCCGAGCCGAAGTTCCCTTTTAACCTGCTAAACCGGGTCATTCCTTGACCCAAAACGCCCCCGGCGTTTCCGAAAGTGGGTATTTAAAAACAGTTGAAAATAATCGCGTACCGGCGCAATTGAAATACTCGCGCCGAATGAACCCGCCGGCGACCCCGATAGGAAAGGGATGCTCGGGAGCGGCGGGTTGAATCGGTTTCCCCCGTTTAACAGGTTAAAGCCTTCCGTCCACTTTCGGCCGCGGCGCCCGTTTACGCAACAAGTGAGCGGCAGCCCTATTTAACGGCGACCCCCTAAATAAATACCCCCCGTTCCAGCGCGGTGCAAATTATCGTGGAAAAGCCCGGGATCGATCGGGCATCCTGCTTTTCATTGTCGCGCGGCATTGTGCCGGGCGTAGCGTGGGTGTACACCGGTTTTTGTTCCTTCGGCCGCGAATCGGAAACGAGCGGTACCTGCTTAATCGTTGTAGGCACGACCGTGCGCGACGCATGCGATTCCACTTCCACCGGGCGCGCGCATTGAGAAACGAATAAAGAGCCCGGTGCGTTCCATTGCGTGTCAGGTTAAATCACAATCGCCCGTGACGGTGGAGGCAGCGGCCAAAAAGAACGAGAAGAAAAGGGGAGCGAGAACGGGGGAAAGAGAGAGAGAGAGAGAGAGAGAGAGAGAGAGAGAGAGAGAGAGAGAGAGAGAGAGAGAGAGAGAGAGAGGGGCAGAGAGAGGGAGGGGGATAAAGGGCAGGCGCGCTCGAAACAGCCCGAAAGGGCGGAAGAAGCAACGAAAGAAAGTGAAAGCTGTGACCCAGAAACTCTGGAAATGTAAATTGCGCGCGCACCGACACGCGTTCGAGAATTATAAATCATTATACAAGGGTTACGCGGGTTTCGACACGGCTCTCGATAGGTCGACGATTTCGTTAGACCCCGAGAGCCCGTACGAAGGAGCCTCTGTAATTCGAAACGGGGAACAATTACGTGGGATACCAGCGGTCGATTCGATTCGTGGCCGGTCGCCGAGCTAGGCGCAGATATCAGAGATCTCTCGCTTCCCTAGCCGGAGATAGAGAAACTGGTTCGATGCTGACGGGCATGCGAGCGCGATAACGACACAGCCGCGGCGAGGGCAGCAGAAAAAACCGAAGTCCTTTACCCGTATTGGCGGGAATTATGCGACCATTATCGGCATTACGCTATTTCTAGGTCAATTAGCATCGCGCTGATCCTTTAAACGCTCGTGGGCGAGCAGGCGGCACGCGGAGTCGCCGGCTATCGGAAGTAATCTACTTCTTGGCAGACGGGCTTCCACATTTTCCTTTTCCAGTTCCGTTCACCGGGGCATAGGGTAAATCCGGGAGACGCGGTCGGGCCGGCGAGTTGGTCGAGTTGCTGTATTTCAGACTTTATACGTAAAAACGCGTTAAAGTGCAGACCAATTACTTCTCTAGAAGTCAAACATTTGAATGAATAGCGTCATTTCGCTTCCTTCTATGTTTTTCTGGATTTATAGACTTTAAAAGGTAAATTGAGGTTACATTTAGCCTCTTTTGCGAAACAGCCGTGTACAGAATCGTATTTAAAATATACTTCTATGTTTATTTTCGTTTAATGTTTGGGATAATAAGATAGTAGAGATATACGCGCATACCATGCGTAAGTCTAAGTCTAAATGACAATAATCTTTCAAATCTTTTTCTTTTTTCTCTTCTTTTTGTAACTTTTATTATCTTGTTATGTTTGTGATTGTGTTTGCGTATATATATATATATATATATGTTGCTGTATTTCTTTGTACTTCTTTGTATTTCTTTGTTGTTTATAAGTAAGGTTAGGCATAGTAACAGTTTACTAGCTGCGCCTCGCCTTTTACTGGAGTAATAAAGACGTTTAATAATAATAATAATAATAATATTGAGGGACTATGCAGCCAAAGTGTTCGGCCATATTAACTCTTTTTCTCACAAGGGAACACCGCGAACCCGGACTCACCGATTGGAACGCAACTTTGTGGGTTTTTAGAGTGACTAAAAACAAGAACAACGGTGTGTTTCATTTGGGCCCTATCGCCCTTTAAGGGGGTGAAAACTAACCTCAAAGTCAAATTGGCACTTCCACTTTTTCGTGTATAACTCCCAAAGTACAACAGACAGAAAAAAATGTTTCAAACAAAAGTTTAATGGTGCAATAAGCGCTGCAAACTTGCGTTAAGAAAATTTTGAAAAAAGTTTTTTTCGTTTAGTTTTTTTTTTAAACTCTTTTCCAAATTTTGTTAACGCAAAACTTTTGTTTGAAAGATTTTTTTCTGTCTGTTGTACTTCGAGAGTTACACGTGAAAAAGTGGAAGTGAAAGTTTGACTTTGAGGTTAGTTTTCACCCACTTAAAGGGCCCAAATGAAACACACCGTTGTTCTTGTTTTGAGTCACTTCAAAAACCCACAAAGTTGCGTTCCAATCGCTGAGTCCGGGTTCGCGGAGTTCCCTTGTCAGAGCTAACGAGAAGACCATCTTTCGCTGCAGAAAGGCGAGATGGTTGAGTTACGATTTTTTTTTATTATTTTTGTTAATTTTTTAATTTTTTATTATTTTATTTTTATTTTTATTTTTGTTTATTTAGTTTATTTATTCACTTTTGTATTCATTTGCCTTACTAATCGCCAGTAGGTATAGTTCACTTTTTCTTTGATGTGTTCTTTACTTGTTTAACGTAAACAAATTAAATATCAATGCATCTGTAGTTGTATTCACTCATAAATAATTTTGCTTCATCCTTTGTTAATTTTCCATGTGAGTGGTCTTCACCAACGACGAAAATCATTTCTCCCGACAGCTCGGGTCGAGGTGGTTAGATGTCATGACTCCAGTTTTCAACCCGATTTACAGTAAATATTGTTTTAAAGCAAATATCACCCAATTTTTCTGAATCAGCATAAAATTTTGAACATATATTTCAACATGTTTGTTCTGATAAAATAAGTAACGACTATATTAGTTTTAACAGCCATTTTATATTAGGTCGACCGCGTCTCCCGGATTTACCCTACTCCTTTTCCTCCTCCTATTGTGGGTTGAAAAATCGTGGCGGAGTATCGCCGAGCAAACAACTCCAGTAAAATTCAATTCCAAATTTAAAATTGACTACCCGCGGTATTTAAACTGAACAAGGTGAACTTTAATTTATTACACACACTCGCAATCGCAAGTTTCGAGCAATCCTCTCTGAAAGACCCCGTGCACGAGCGCGGTAATTTATATCGGATTATCTCGCGCACGTATTCGATGTGTAAATGAAAGTAATCTTGCTTTAGTAGAGCGAAGAGTATCGGGTTGGAGATGGAATGTTAATAAGCATATTAAGGCCAACCTATCTGCCGTTAAAAAAAGAAAAGAGGCGCGTATATCGTCTTCTACCCGCGCGATTACTATCACGGCATTAGCCATGCAGGTACGGTATCTATAACTCGTAATATTCGACGCAAAGAATATGAGCCTGGCGTGATCTGTCTCTGTCCCGCTTTTTCACGCTCGCTCTTTCTCTCCGTTTCCCTCTGCTCTCTCTTGCTCTGCACAACGTGTCTCGGCTGTGTGAAGTGTGCCAAGGACCGCCCCACTCCGCAATCCCATTTTCGAAACTAAAAGTAAAATCTAACTCATTGTGCCTGTTACACGGAGAGACGGGCCCGTTGCCGCGATATATATTTCTGTCGCGGCGGCCGCGGAAACTGTCGAATTCGTGCGGCGAGAGGGCGAGGGAGGAGGGGAGGGGAGGGGACGGGGGAGGGACAGGGGGAGGGGTGGGACGCGCGCGCGATAACAGGGACGGGCCCTTTGAGCGCCGCGAAACGCCGATACCCAGCAGAGAACGGAGGGGGATCGCGACGGTAAACTTCCGATATTAATCTCGCGAGGGTGCCAAGGATGGCGGGCGCTTTTAGAGCGCGGGGTCGCGCAAAAATTTCGAACGTTCGGTCACAGGTGGGTGGCGGCATCGTTGCGCGGCCCGTCTCGTTCCCGACTCACGGCCAGCGCCGAGCGCCCTTTTCATTCCGCGATCGATTTTCCCCGCCGCCTTTTCCACGCGCCCCGCGACGAAGATCACACTGCGAATCTTCGCTCCGCTCTCGGAAAGACACCGAGGGAGAAGCAGAGAAATGAGGATAGAAGAGGCGGCAGGGGGGGGGGGGGCGGGTGGCGAGGAGGCGAGGAGGCAGAGGGAAAGGGAGAGGTAGAGATTGTTTCATCCACGAAACGCGAACTGGCGTTTTGCAGGCCAGTTCGCACGTCCTTGACACACTTACCCACATGGGATATCGCGAGACCACGTGCGACTGTGTGCCGTGCATCAACGTGCATGCGCGTGCACCCACACGCACAGGGGACGGCTGCGCGCGCGCGCGAACGCTGCATGCCCGCCCCGTGTGTGTTGCGACGCATAACCCGAGGAGCACGCGAGCACACGCGCGCGAGGGGAGGGACGGAGGGTGGGTGAGGGGGGAGGGGGACGGGGAGGGGGGGGGAGGTTGTCGACAGAGATGCGAAGTTGCGCGTGCGCGCGTTCCAGCGTGCAGATCCATCGTTCTATGGCAAAGGACGCGGCGCGTAGACCAGTTTCTGTGTGGAAGTGCAAGGATGTACCCCCCTCGCTTGTGCGCATGCATTCGTGTGGCGGCCATGCATATAGCTTCCAGACGACCCTCTCGGCGCTCGTTGTCTCCCATTTTTATTACCTCGCAACTGGGACACACGACGGAATTCGAAATGGACCTTAAGCCGTGGACGCGCGGCGTTCCCGGGGCGAACAACGGCGAGGGGAAACTCGCACCGGGGGGGGGGGGGGGCGGGCGAGACGTGGGAAATTACCCGGCGGGGAATGATAAGAGCCACGTCGCGGCGTGATAGAGATCGGTAGTTCCTCTGTAAATTTCCTCCGGGAGAACGAGGTTCGAGGGAGGGCGGAAGGAGAAAAAGGAAAATGGAAACCGGAGAAACATCACGCCTCCTCGTTATTTCGTTTACCCTGACTCCCTTCGCGATTATATTGGCCTCGTCTCGAGTACAGAAGGCGGGATTGCGCCTTTCTAGAAAGCAAGCAAAATCGCGGGGGCAAACACGGCCCCGGCTACCTGGCGGGATACTTTTCCGAGCTTCCCGGTGTTTATGCCCCTTGAAGAGTTGTAGGGGCCTCCGGCTTTCCCTCCCGGGGGTCCTGGCCATAAATTAACGCCGGGATGTAAATATTTGGAAATACTGTCGAGAATTATTGCGTGCAATTCGCAACGGGAGTTCCCAGTGACCCAGTGCCCCGATGGCAACCGGGGCCGCTAGGGGGTGGCATTGCGTTTTCTCTTTTACCAGCGGAGGAGGATCTCGCTTTGGGAGCCGTCACGTCCGTTTACGGGCTCCGTAAAATTCTCCCCGAGGAGCGACCCGGAGGAAGGCGAACACAGCCGTAAAGCTAGAATTTCGGTGCCGCGATGCTCCACGCCCCTATCGAGAATTCGACCGACGCTCATCCGTGAAGAATGGCCGGAGAGAAAAACGGCTACTGCAGAAAAAGGCTTCCGCTGGCCGACGTCGGCCACTTATTTTTCTCTCGCCTCGGGTTCGGTGATCGAATCACCGAGCCGCGCGCGGAATATCGAAGCTCCGGCAAAAAGACACCGCGCCGATGTCTCGATCGATCCTCAGCCTCGCTGCTCCGAACGATGATTCGAACGATTTTATTTTTTTTTTTGCGCGCGCACCGCTCCTTCATTGTTCCAAGTGAAGTTTCGTGCGTACCGGCGCCGCTCCCTCGCCGTGATGTAAGTTTTTTATCAAATCCAACGCGATAAGTAAATATCTTGGCGATTGTTACTTTTAAAACAGTCTTGGAGTTATCGCGAAAAACAGTTCGCGTCCGCCGACAGTAGATTAGAAATTATTAATACCGCCGTTAGTCCCCCTGCTGTTATTCCGTTTATCAGCGCTACCCGCTAATTGTTTAATAAAACCGGCTGGGCGCCGGAATTCTTAAGGGGGCATAGTACTTTTTTTTTGCCCGAAAATTAAGCATTCTTTGTGATTTTTTTTTTCTGTATGGAATTGAAAAGCTAAGAAGATGGAGTTTTTTTGCAAATGAATAATCACTGCTTGAAAGTATTGAAAGAATTTTTATTAAAAAAAAGCACCCCCCTCGCCCCTCGCTGTAGTCTCTTAAAGTTGGTTCGTCGCGGAATGAGTAGAATTGCGGTGCCATAAATTCCGCCTACTATGCTTATCTGAAACATAAAAACAAATCAAGGCATTAAAATTTATTACATTTTGTGGTCGTCGACCGAGCCGATTCTTAAATTTCGCATTTAAAAGAAATGGCGGACTGTCAAAATGTAGGTATCGATTTTCGACACTGAAACTGCAGGTTTGACAGTCCGCCATTTTGTTTTAAATGCGAAATTTAAGAACCGGCTCGGTCAACGACCACAAAGTGTAATAAATTTTAATGTCTCGATTGGTTTTTATGTTTCAGATAAGCATAGTAGGCGGAATTTATAGCACCGCAATTCTACTCATTCCGCGACGGACCAACTTTCGGCGATTATAACGAGGGGAGGGGGGGGGGGTTCTTTTTTTTAATAAAAATTATTTTAATACTTTCAAACAGTGATCTTTCATTCGTAACAAATCCCATCTATCTAGCTTTCCAATTTCATATAGAAAAATATTCATAAATAATGCACAATTTACGGGCGAAAAAAGTACCATGCTCCCTTAAATACTTCGATCAGGGCTTGAAACGGTTCCGAAAATAACTGTTTCAAACTGTTATATAAAGGTTCTGATTGAAACGGTTATGGAGAACCTTTATTCCAAATAACTGTTATGAAGAACCGAAATTTCCAACTATTAGGGGAGACCAGGGCTGGTTGTCTCAAGGGGTAGGTTGACTAATTGTTAATAACTTTGCACCGACATATGCTCTACTGCGGAAACATTCACCGTAGAAAGAAGTCACTTCTACTATGCCATGCATTTATGTCCGATCCCGTGATTTAAAATAAAATAGATAGGGATTCTATAATGAACTTATTATACTATAAATAATTTATATTAATACGTTTATATTTTTAAATATGTGTATGAAATAATATATATTCCATTAACTATATAAATTAAATAAATATTGATGCACATAAATGCACGTTTTTTAACAGTTATCAGTGTTTGTCGAAAAATTGACTACGTAAGTAAATATTTTTCCTTAAAGATTTTATTTTTTCACGCTCTATATAGTCACAATAGAATAAATGTTAAGGGACTATTTTAAAGTTTGTTTATTAGACGATCTATTGACATAGTATTTTTGTTTATACATAAATAATTTAAGGTTATATAGATTATTGAAGTCAAAATGATCGGTCGGGGCTGGTTGACTAATAAGATTTAAATTGTTATTTTGTTATTCATAAAGCGATTTTTATTTTTTGTTTAAAGGGTCTAGCCGGGTAAGCATAGGGAAAACGGGCCCAGCACCAATTTTAGTATTTATGTGTACCAAATAATTCTCTTTGCCTAAAAAAACACTGAGAGATATTGCAGATCTCTACCCCATTTCGTTAGGGTGATATGGGGATAACAACCCTAAACTTTACACTATGTTATAAATGCATTATAATTAATGTTTAAGTTGAAAAAATTTTCAGATTATTATTAAAATATGAAAGAAAGAAATTAATATTTTATAATGAAACAACTCTTGTGACATTGTGCCATTTTATTACCACTGAGATAAGTTACTACTTAATAACATTTTCTTAACTGATTGTACCAACTAATTGTCAACCTACCCCATAGCATGGAAGGTGTTAGAAAAACATTAAAATACCTTAATTGTTGTCACGTGGAGTCAACATTAATAATTAAATCAGATAGCCAAATGTATAAGCCTTATCAAATATACTAACCGGATTAATGATATTTCGCCCACATAATTTATTAAAAATCAAAAACTGAAAAACTGGCCTACCAGTCCCGGTCTCCCCTATCTGTTTCGGTTACGGTTCCTATTTCCCTCCTCATATCGGTTCCATAACCGTCATTTTTTCGGTTCTATATCGGTTCCGAAACGGTTCTAGAATCAATTCTTGTATCGACATTTCCCAAATTGATATAATTAATTATTGTAGCTGCAGATTACTGTATAGATGCACATTTTTTTACAAAATCCTTACAGAAACAGGAGAAACTTTTAACTTCCTATTCTGAATAATACAGTCTGTGTGAATGTAAAAAATATTTATTTATTTATTTATTTCAATGCTTTATTAGAAATCAATGATATGAATAAATGTTTTTTTTCTCCTTTTCCTATAAGGATTTTGTAAAAAAGTATATGTGCATATTTTTTATACAAATATGGTACAATAAGTAATGATATCAATTAGGGAAAAGTCGATACAAGAATTGATTCTAGAACCGCTTCGGAACCGAGAACCGAAGAAACAACGGTCACGGAGAATCGATATGAGGAGGGTAATAGAAACCGTAACCAAAACAGATAATAGTTGGAAATTTCGGTTCTCCATACCAGTGATTCAGAATAAAGGACCATCATAACCGTTTGGAGAACCGAAACCACTATTTAAACAGTTTTCAAGCCCTGCTTCCGACGCGACGATGAACGGAGTGGGAAGGAATCTAGCCTATTTCGAGTCGCACGCGCGGCATAACTTTCAGCGGAGGATTGACAGCGTTGATCCGTTGCCGATTTCTCACCCCGCTGCCCCGTCGATGAGCCACCCCCATCGACTTCAACTAGCCAAGAATCTCGCCGATTCGGCTTGTCACTTATTTCCCTCCCCTGCCTGCAATTAACAGCAAGAGTGGCCCGCGATTGTCGCACGCGACAGCGCGGCACGGAGAGGGAGACAGAGAGACGGGATTGTCTCGCTGCACGAGGACTTCATGAAATGTGAAAGTTCGCGCGATAAAGGTATTCATTGCCGTTTATTATGCTCCCGTAACAAGCGAATCATATTTATGTATTTAGTCCATGCAAGTTTGGTGTGCGTTACATGCACGCAATTTATGTATCTGTCCGCTGTATCGGGCATTGATTGTGCGCCTTGAGGTGTGCAACCCAGCCTGTTCTTTTTTTATCAGCGATCACGATTAAGAAAAGCCAAGGACGCCGTCGACCTTGACCGAAAAATCGCGCTAGCGTGCGGGGTGGGGTGGGGGGGGGGGGGTGTAGGGGAGGCATGATTAAAAATTTGCGATCCACGTGGAAGGAGCGCGCGGAGACCGGGGCGGGGTGGGGTCGCGCATGGAGGAGGGTAGAGGGAGGACACAAGGTAAGAGAGGTGAATCGTCATCTCGCGGGGAAACGGCGATGATCGCGTTTAAAAACCACCCATCCTCCAGCCCCGCCGACCTCCTGCGGGAGCAGCGGCTCGAGCAGGATAACGCTCAAGGTTGAAATGCGAATCGGGTACGCGAGAGACCAGGTCTTCGAATGGTAAGGCCAATAATAATGATCGGTGACTGTAATGACCAGCAATTTCCCCGAGAAGTAATTCTGACCATGCCAGACGGAGCGAGGCAAGCTAGACGCGCGCGAGTACAGTATCTCGGTCTGGAATTTCACGTGTCCGCGGGAGACCGGCGAATATTCGAGCGAGTAAAAGTCTTAGCCTTCCGCGGCAAGACAGTAATAATGCTTGAAGCGGATATGCTGTTGGTTTTATTAAACTCTAAACCACCAAACGGAATCGTCCGTGAAGAGCGGTTCGATCGGCAGAGAGCTAAGCGGCTAACGGGGACATTTACCTTAAAGGTATTATAATTAACCCAAGCTCATTAATACGACACCGGGCCGCACGATACTCCCAGTTTCGTCTGGTCGAAGCTGCAGAGGAGAATGCCAGAAATGGAATCGAGCTTTTCGAATGAGTCACGCCGTGAACTATAGGCGCTAGAGCCAACCCCCTTCTAACTAAAGAACCAGCTATATCTGCGTTGAAATCACCAACTCGCTTTAGAAGCTTACATAAACAGCAATGCCGAACAAATGGACCTCCAAAAATGAAATAAAAAGAAAAAGAGCAGAAAGTTGCCGAAAGTAAAGCGAAAACGAGAAAAGCATCCGACCGAGCGATCCCAGCACGAAAATGGCGTTGCGGCGGGGATGCGCCTCGCGGCCGCGAAAACCCGACGCGGAGGTATCTCGCCAGCGAGAGTGACGCGTGCTCGTCGGTAGTAAGGCGCGCGCACGTAAACGCGTGCCCGCACGTGCCAATTCCGCGGGCACCGGGCACGGCTAGATGCACCTCGTGTCTGCACCTAGCACGTATTTATATCGCGTGTAAGACGGTGCATTAGGCGCAATAGCGATCTCGAGCGAGTTGGTTCAAGAGCCGGCGAGCGCGAGCGCCAGTCACGATGAATGGGCGAAAGTTCTTTCCTCCTCTTTCCTCGTCCACGGTGGTGTTGTCGGCGGCCAGGCCAGCAGCCGATGGTAGAGGGGAACGGCGGGGCAGGGCGGAGGAGGGCGGAGGAGGGCGGGGGGGGGGCGCGAAGGGGGGTATCCGTTCTCCTCGTGGCCGCTCTTTGTCCCGCCGTTAGGCCAGCCACGGGCTCGTCGTCACGCGCGAAAAGTGGCTCATCCGCTTTTACTTTCCACGGCAGCTTTCGTTGGCAATGGTACTAGTTACGGCTGTTACGTTAAGCGGTTACGAGAGAGAGACATAAACGTTCCACCGTCGGGTTAACTCGCCCGCGAGAGGCGGTGGAAGCCGGCTCGCTCTCTCCCTAGCTGTCTCTCCCTCTATCGCTGGTACACTCTCCCCGTTCCAACGCGCGCCTTCATCCCGAGATCTCCCGCTCTCACTTTCGTTGGCGTTCTCGCCTACGTAATATCGCCTCGCGATCGGCACAGCTCCCCTCTTCTTCTCTCGACCAGCTTCGCCCAAAGCTCTCCTCGCCCTCCCGCCGGATTTCTATTTCGCGGATAAAATAGAGCCCCCGTGAATAGTCGTCCTTGTCGCTGGCTCCCGTACACGTGGTCGCGGGGCACCGACGGGCCGGCTTCGCTCGCACGAAACAGTGGTAGATACACGCGGTCGTGGCATTGGTAATGGTTTCCCTCGCTCTGTACGATAGAATTCTGTCGATAGGATCGTTGATTTAAACTTTAAACCTACGCGAGGATACGCTACGCGTGCCCGGCTCTGCTCGAGCGTGGCGCAATGGGCTTTCCTCGGAGTGTCGACACGCGGTGGGACGGACATACGGGCACGGAATATTATAATTCATAGGCACGGATGAAGGTAGATTCGCCGGCGAGGTGTTCGGATACGATAATGGTAATAACGGCGGCCGGAGTCGCGTGTGGCTTCCGTGTAATCGATTTTGTAATGACGGCCAGCTCAAACGGAGATACGGATAAATACACGCGTTACGGCTGTCCGGCCCCCTATCTGCGTTAGATATCAATGGATGCACATGTATACACACCGACGCGAGAGATATAGTTCGTAACGCTCGCCGGAATTCCCGAATCCCGGGGCGATCGGCAGATCGGCCGCGGTAGGGGGTTGCGATCACGGGCAGGAATAATTTTGATATCCGGGTCAAGTTGAAGAGTTCGAAGCGTCGAGGAATGACGGTGGCCAGCCGTGAGGTCAGCCGTGTTGTTGTTGCTCGTTATTTTTAGCCCGCTGGGGCGGCATTTTTGCACCGGCTTATTATTAACAGCGTCGTGGACGTTGCTATCGATCGAGGGATACGTAACCGGCGGATAGAGCGGGCCGAACGATCCCGGGTCCCTCTCCGGCCGATCCTCCTCCGCGAAGAAAGCGCGCCGCGAGATAAATCGAACGTAGATACGTCCGCGAGCCGGCCTAACGAGGGAGAGGAAGATCAACGACGCCTTGAATCTTTCCCCGGCATAATTGTACGTTTAATAAGCGCTTTATCAAAGGCGATAATACCGGCGATAACGGTATGTAGGTCAGTTTGATACGAGTGACCTGATTCCTGGCTGGCACCGCGTTACCAACGCTCGTAGATCCGCATGCGTGCCACCGTCCCACTACAATTTTATATGTGTACTTGGAGACCGGGCACACATAATTCTAAGCTCTCCTCGTGGCCACGTGCAAGCGGCCACCCACACGCTTCACGCTCCCGTCTAATCCGATGGGCGCGCACGCTTGCACGCGTCTCCTCCTGTCGGCGAAGGAACCCCCCGGCTCGAGGAAGGTATCGGTGGCAAGATTGCGTGTAAACGTCCGCGAGACTACTGGGCACTTTACTCCTATCGATCCAACCCCTTGGCTTACCCTTTAGCCGACTTCTCCGAGAATTTTGGATCTCTGTTTCTGCACTTGCTCGTAAATTCAGAGTGATAGCCGAACAGAATCGGTACCGTAAATTGGGGAACGTTGGCAGTACGGGGTAACATTGGCAGCTGCTTAATATGGATTACAGAAGGAAAGGGGTAAAAGATTCATGCATTTTTATATTGGTGGTAGTAAATTCACAAAAGATGCAATGTTATGATAGAATACCTAAAGCGAATTTGAAAATGTTAATTGAAAAAATATATAAAAGAGACTGCATTGAACGTGAAAAGAAAGAAATTTAAGTGTTATTGTAAGTGCAGATTGGTAAAACTTTAACTGGTTAGTGTTATTTGTATGATGTATAGGTACGTTGATGCTAATTAACATGTATTAAAGAAGGGAAAGGATAAAAATTCTATGCATTTTGACAATTGTTGTACATTCACAAAAGATGAATTGTCATGATAGGATACTTAACTAAAATGTTAATTTTTACATGCCAATGTTCCCGCGGTTTACGGTTTTTAAACGATTTATAGGGTGAAAGCACTAGCAGTCGACCACTTAAAGCTAAACTCGAATGAAAAGTTCTAAAAAAAAAAAACTATCAATGTTATAAAATATATAAAATGTATTGAAGTAATTCAAATGTATTTAATGTATCACTAAAAAATTTGTGATAGTATAAAAGTTCGGGGAAAATAAATAATTAGCGTTAAAAATAAAATGTCCGAATGCTTTAATAATCGACCGCTTAACTCTAAAAGTCGATTGGTCCGATAGCTAGTAGTCGACCACCTTTTTTTAATATGAAATTCAAAATAGATTTTGTGTGCATTACAAACTAAAATTTATTTTTAAATATAATGTGCAACAACGGGAAATAATTAATAATGATAGGAATAATGCGTAATTAAAATAAGTTCTTTTAAAAACTTTATCAAAATTTTAATAAGATAAATTATAATTAACACGTGGTCGACTTTTAGCGTTCATTGTGAATGCAGTTAGCTTCAGAAGTCGGCCGCTGTGGTCGACTATTGAAAATTGAAAAGGAATGATGGTCCAGTTACCGACCTCCCATAAATAAATAAATTCTCCCATTTTTTTTTAATTTTTTAAGCGCATATAAAATTGTTAATGCTTTCTTTTTCAGTGAAATAGCATCATTTTCCAGTAAAAAATGTATATAACTGAATTACATTTGTCGTTTCTATTCACAGCGCATTTATGCTTCTCGTGTTGGAAAACAGCAATGTAGAATCAAAATTAGTTTACAAATCAGTTTAAAAGCATTTATTTTTTTTTTTAGCTATGAAGAGCGCTTTTTGTCGTATTTTAAAATTAGAAATTCAAAATATAATATAAAATTGTCATTTAATAAATGCTTTATTTCAGTACTTATTTCTTAAAGTTAAACAATAAAAGTGGTCGACTACTAGAGAGTGGACAACTACTAGTGCTTTCACCCTATTAGCTTCGATCCTCTGTATGTTTATGGATCAAATCTGGCAACTCAATTTTCAACCACTTCCACCAGTCCAATTGTCTTGAAACTTTGTAGCGTGAGTGTGTAAACAATACAATTTTTATAAAAAAAAAAGTCAAAAATGAGAAGAAAAAAAAATATATAATTTCGTGCTGAACACGCTGGCGCCAAAAAAGACGATGGGTTTAAAAAATTACTCAGTCATCAATAAATATAACCCATAACCACAACTCCAAACGACTTGAAATCAGCCTATAACCACAAATAAAACTTGGACACTAAAAAGTAAAAAATATAAAATATATACTTTTTAAGTTAAACGATTTATAAAATGCATTAAAAACTAAAAAATAATTATTTTCTTGTATTACAATTTCGATGGTGTTTTCTCACTTTAAATAAAATCGAGGCTCGAGACAATTCATAACAGAATATGAATCAATTTTACTTACACGATTTTATTTAAAATGAAAAAAACACCATCGAAATTGTAGTACAAGAAAAGAATTATTTTTTAGTTTTTAGTACATATTATAAATCCTTTAATTTAAAAAGTTTTTTAAATATATTTTTTATCCATTTCTTCAATTGTCTTCGCTATGATTATATACTTGCTAGTAGACTATTTCGTTGAGAGTTTCATAGGGAAATCGAAATACGCGATTCGACGTTAATTGTAGATTATAAAATGTTAGATATCTGAGCGAGCGATAGAGCGATTGTAGCGTATGGTCGTCCATTTTGAGGTTGGTATCGAAGAAGTTGGGCGATACGAAGCGCGCGTCGTGTGATAGCTTATTTAGCGGCTGACAGGGGAAACGGAAATTTAAAAAGCGTTAAGTTGAATGCGTTTTAACGAAATTTAAATATTATCTCACGTCCCACATATTGAATGCCTCATTAGAATACACACCGATACATTATACACGTATTTCCCCGCATTAAACTCATTTAATATTCATATCGCCCGCTCAGACGCCGTAAATTACCGCTGCAATTACAACGGGCGTCGCGGCACAGCGGCCGGGTCATTATCCACGATGTTATGATAATCAATCGTTACGAGAGCAATTCGGAAATTCGCGTGCATGTGAAAGGACTGGGCATGGCTGCCATGGGTGTCCCCTGTCGCTCGAGCGAGCGGGATCGTTATCCTAGAGTCTAGACGATAAGAGAACAATCGCGAGTAGGAATCAGGCGAGTTGTCACGTTTCCGGGAGGGATGGCAGAAACTATCGAGACTGTCAGCAAAGAAGCTCACGGACACCTGTTTATTTTCAGCAGAGCTATTCGAGTATAGTTCGATTCGTTCAAACTGCATAAGCTGTTTGCTCGGATATTTTAAAAAATTTCAACCCAGCCGAACAATTGTATCAACTTGAAATAATTCGAGTTTTGCGAGGAGATCGCAAAATTTGATTTCTTTATCTGTCGAGTGGGTATTCGGTTCGAAATTATGGTATTCGAATAAGTGGAGTAATATCATTTCAAATTAATATTTCTTGTGAATCTAAAACGTTTATCTTTCGAGGGGAAAAGGAAGAAGAATATTTAAATTACTGTGCGTTGTTAGAAAAGGAAAAATAGTGTCGGGCAGTTGTTGATATTTCGCAAGATTGTAATTGTTACACGGTCGTTCCTAATTCTGCGTTTCCCCCAAAGTTTTTACCAGCACGGCACGCGTGCGACGTTTTCGTCATGCACCGAGACACAAAGTGCAGCTCGCCAACCAGAATTAATTCGCTTGACCCATTTACCCGATGCACTTGGACCACCTTGTACTACCGGTATCGATGTGTGTTAAAAGTGTGCCCACGGGTACAGTGACGCGTGCGCGCACATCTTTTCGTTACGTTCTCAGCCGAGCAAACGGCTCGAGCGAAAACGTCGAACTGCGCTATCGATCTGTCTCGTCGAAATGCTTTAGCGAGCATAACAACCCAACGAATTCAATATCCAAGACTGCTTCAATTTCGAAGGCACTGTATGCCAATAAAAATCGAAGAAGCTACATTGCTAACAACGCTACGCGGGTTACGTAATACAAGCTTCTGCGTACAGGGCGCAGCAAAAGTGGTGGCCGAGACTTTGTACTATACAAAAGAATTCATTTCATCGTGGATCAGATGACCAGTGTTCAAAGTTTCTTAAGGTGCAAATCCACGATGAAACACGAGACTTCAATCTCACGAGACAATTATTTAATTATTTGATTATTTTTTAATTATTCTAGCATTAGTTTTATGAAATTAAAAATCTCATCTCCCGCGGTTATTTCCATTATTTTCATTTAATTGTTGCTGGGATTTTTTTATCGTGTAAAATCTCATTGTTACAATACATTGCAGTATATATTAGATTTACGCTAGTGTGCGGTGTATACGCACGTCCGCCAAAATTGACGTCCGTCGCGACGGACGTCGAAAAAAACGCTCGTGTGCACCCAGCCTTAGACTTCGATTGCCGAGTTTCTCCAAGAACTGCATAATACAATCTTCCTCCTTTTATTTTCCAGCTATTTGATACACCCTGTACACCCTTCCACAGGTGTAACGAACCACATCCTCCTATCCAAAATTCCACGAAGAAAGAAGAATTTAGAACCCAGCAACATTTCCCCAAAAACGTCCCCATAGGCGCATGGACGCATGTACTTATCGTCTAAACGCTGTCTGTTCCTGAGGGCCGACTCGAGAGGAAAACAAACGGCGGGGCAGTAATAAAGAGGAAGTTGGTGCTTCTTAGTCGCGAGAGTACATACCCGCCACCCGGCGATCGGCTGTGCGCGGGGGCGTTTTAGTGAATCAACGCGCAACGGCAGAATAATGGACGCAGCGAAGAAGAGCGCGCATAGAAATGCGTGGAGCGAATAGGCGGCATGCCGGATCGAGCCACGTCGAACGACGGCGGGCGCGGAGACAGATAGAGAGACAAGAGAGGAGGCGCGGCAGGGAGGGCAGGAGAGAACCCTCGCGGTGGCGCGCTCGTGCTCCCGCAACAACGTCGCTCTCTCGGTTCTCTCATTGACCTAGTTACCCAGTACACTTGACCGCACTCCGCGTCCCTCCCTCGCCCCCACGCCGCATCCCTTCTTCCACACCGCCGCCCTCCCCCTGCTCTCCACCCTTCCGAGTGGCGCGCCGCGGCGGCTTCTGCTCGCGGGACTACCAGGCCTCTCCCCTCGCCCGCCGCACCGCGCAACGCCGCCGTCGCCGACGCCGCGCCGTCACCGACGCCGTCACCACCGCGTCGTCGTCGCTCACCCTTGCCCCCCACTCGAACCGCGGCTCACTTCGTCGCCAGCTACTGTTCCTCTCTTGTCCCTCTGGATTACATCGTTCCCTCTCTTCTCTCAATTCCTCCCCTTCTGCCCCCCGCCCCCCTTCTTCGATGCTTTTATCCCTCGTTGTATGTTTCCGTTTACCTCTCCCCCGCCGACGCTGAGTCCCGCGGCGCGACGATCTCTGCCGCGAGATGCGCATGCTTTTTCTTTTTTTACGTGTCGAGGTGACAATGGGGGTGGCTGATGATAGGCTATGTTTGGGATATGTTTGTTATTCTGTTTCGAGGATGGTAGTACTTTGGAGCATCTTATAATACAGGTGTCCCTACCATTGGGTCAGGTGAATAGTTACGGGTGTATATAACGATGCTCCATTGTACAAAGTTGAGAGGCAGGTTCCGAGAGAAGGTTTGGTTTCAACGGTGAAACGTCGATCGGCAGGTATTCCGAGAAAATTGGCGGGGTCGCTATAAATATCGCGGCCGTGCGATGAGTCGAGAGCTCTGAGGGGAAAGCATGGGATCCCATGACGATTGGAGGGAATTAATTTAATGCGCGCGCAGGGTTATGGCGGGCGGCCCCCCTTTCTTTCCTCGAAGCGAGCCAGACGGAAATAGGAGAAGTCTCGTTTGCCGGTCACGGTGTTTCGAAAGAAAGAAAGGCGGTGGACAATGCTCTCTCTCTCTCTCCGCGTGGCAGGCCGGTTTCGTTCTCATTTCGACGGCCGAGTCGATGATCGCGTATTACAGCGCTGGGAAACGTTTTTAAAGCTCGGAACCAGCAACTGTATGGTTACTAGACTGGAATTCCGCTCGCGCAGGGAACACGCTCGGGTCTTACCGTCCAATTAATGCACGTCGAATGGTAAGAAGTGCATTACGCACTTGCACTCCCATGCGAGTTCCCCCGACGAGCAGTGAAATTATAATACTCAACGGACGAAAGGGGAGGGCCGCTTTCGCGCAGCCTTCGGCCCGGCAGGGTTACCGATTGTTACATCGCAAACGCGATTTTACGACTGGAACACAGAGGAACGGTACATTTAATGGGAGCCGTTCGCTTCTGCTTCGAGATGCACGCTAGGCTTCTGCGGCGTGATCTAACAAACGGGTCGAACGAATTCAGAGTGTATAGAATTTATGAAAATAGACAAGCAAAGAAATTGAAACAGGATGAGGGAGAAATATGCGTAGTTCCTTTTCAATTCAGATTTCTTTTAAATTAGCCAATTCCGTAATTTATGAATATTAAATTTTTTACAAAACAAAAGGCTTTTATTATTCAACAAGGAGGGTAAACCAACCAGTCAATGACCGAATTGTTGAGTTTATGGACCTTTGAGATTAATACTTGAATATATTTAGGTATAACAACAAAACAACTGTTGAAATTGCATTTAAATTTACTTTTCTTGAAATTGCATTTAAATTTATTTTTCTTGAAATTTCTATAAAATTAATTACTTATTCTTATCGTAATTTAAAAAAAAAAAAAAACGATTATGAAATGCAAAACGTGTAGAAGTCCAGTAAATGACCGCATACTTTTAATAAGAATTGTACTTATTAATGTTTGCTTAATACGGGATATTAAACTAAAAATATGGGATATTAAAATTGCAACTACACTCCATTTATAAACATATATTTTTAAATTTATAATTGACATTTCTTTGCCTAATGTTCATTCACTGGTATGCGGCCAATTACTGGTTGGTTTACCCTACTTACAAAAAATTTCACTCACCGTCAAAAAATATATTTTAAAATAATTATTTGTAAATATTTAATTACTCTTCATCTGCTCTGAGTAAAAATGATTTTTCCTGTCCTTTATATTTATAAAGGACAGAAAAAATCATTTATATTTATAAAGGACAGGAAAAATCATTTTGGCTCAGAGCAGCAGAAGAGCTAAATCGAGATCTGAATTATTGTTATCATTATAATTATAATTAGAATTGCAAGAATATTCATGAGATGTGGTATAGATTTCACACACTACGTGTCCCCAACTCCTTAAATTCTTCCATTCCATCATCCTACACACATGCGTTACATTCGCCGATCAACATCCCCCCATTGCACAACTAAAATCCGCGGATGACACACAGCTCCGGCTCGCCGGAGGGTGAATCAGCGAGCGAAAAATCATAGATATCCGTTCGCTCGGATCGAACAAAATACCGGCACCGTCGATATCGATCAGATAACAGCACGATAATCTCGCATCCTCGCGGCGATACGATCGCCGTCGCCCAAGATTGCCGTTTCCATCACGCGACTTCGAAGGTACGAACCGTGAATTCGAAAACACGCTCTTATCGCGCGATATTACATAATCGACGTAAATAGAGAGACGTAGAAAAATCGAGGGAGGGGAGGGCGGAAAGCGCGTAGTCATCGAGCGGAGGAAAAGGACAATTGTTTTCGTCTACTGCGAACGTGACTTGAACTGAGAGGCTCGTCCGCGGGCGCGGATCGGATGGGACGCGATCAGCTACGCCAGGAGATCTTGCGCTCCTCGGGCGGATACTCATCGTTCTACGTCAGCGCCTCTTTGCAACGAGCTCTCGATCCTATCGGGTTCGATTGATCGATCACCGATCGGGAGAGCAGGTAGCAGGCCCGAGAGACCGGCAGCGAGAGCAGTAGGCAGCACGCGGCGAGTAGTTAGCCGCTCGGCGTTGCACCGGTGCAGCCTTGAGCCTATTCCACGCACGAAAGCCCCCGCGCCGCACGCCTGGCTGCACGCTGTACTTCACGTTCAGGCCCCCAGACTGACTAAGCCGGCACGCAAAAAAAGAAAAAAAAACAGCGTCTCTGTCCGCGATATTAGCGGGCTGACGGATAAATTTAGTCTCGGTGCATCCACCGCGCGCCCCACGAATATGCGCTCGCGACCCCTCTCGCCGGCGATAGGGTCCGCTTCCTATTTTCTGCGCCATTCATCACGCGGAAAGCACCGCGCTGAGAAAAGGCACTCTCCTATCACGTGTATCACCGTTATAGAATACCGATGGTTAAAAACTCGGCTTACAAGGGAACATCCCGAACCCGGAAATTCAAAAAATTCTGAAACTTTGTAAATATGTAGGGGATTTCCTCCTGATTACAACGCAATTTTTGTTTGCTGCCCAATTTCACTCTAAGGGGGTTGTAATTGACCCTTGACAATCCGGTTATTTTCCGATTTTGTGTTACAACTCGTGATCTGTAAAATAATTTTTTTACCAAATGACAAATCTAATTAAAAGAAGTAACTTTTGTCTTGAAACTTTTTTTCTATCTCTTACAGTTCGCGAGTTATAACACAAATTCGGAAAATAGCCGAATATTCAGGGGTTAATTTCACCCCCTTCGAGTGAATTTGAGCAGCAAACAAAAATTGCGTTGTAATCAAGAGGAAATCCCCTACATATTCGCAGTTTCAGAATTTTTTGAATTTTAGGGGTCGGAATCTTCCTTTGTTAGTCCGTGATAGTGGTTACTCCGTGATGCTTTTTCATTCGTCTGTAACTCGAAGTTGCCAGACCCAATTTAGTTAAAAAAAAAAAAATTAATAGGCAGCGTTGATCTTTTAGTTTAATTTGCGGTTAAAGAATAAGTCAATTGAATTTGGTGTGATAGATTGAGAGTGTTTTTGTTCTAGCAGCGCATTATTTGGGAAATTCTACTTGCTAATTGTGAACAATCGCTTGTTTATGTATTATATCGCTCATCTGTTGCAACGACATAACTCAAAATTCACGATTTTAGGGAAAAGGGATTTGAAAGTTTCGTTAGACAACAACCGCTTTTTCTATACGAATAACTCAAAAATAGAAAATTTTTAGTTGTGTCGTTGTTGCAGCAAATGAACGATATGTGCTTTACATTATAAATAGAAAATTAGAACGGTAGGTAAGTGATGGTAAGGTGACACTTTAACAAGACTTGCTCTTGAAATTATCATACAATAAGACATCAGTGTTATTTTTGCTTATGAAAATAACTAAATTCCTATTTTTCGTGTGCCTGAGCCTGCATTTCTGATTGCGCTGTTTGAGAAATTCTGACGGTCAATACCAGAAACAATGTTTCCTTACGTCTCAGAAGTCTAACGATCATAAAAGAATTGATTATACACAAAATAACAATAATATAAAATAATATGAAATAATGTAAAATAATGTTAAATAGATGTAAAATAATGTAAAATAATGTAAAATAATGTAAAATAATGTAAAATAATATAAAATAATATAAACAAGTAGCTGGTGAACATGTATCGGGCCAGCGAGAACTATCACGGAGTTACCAGAGCTATCACGGAGTAACCAGGGTATATCGTGAAACCTTAATTTTGTATATTTTCAATTAAATATACTTACAAAGGAACACCACGAACCCGGACTCACCGATTGGAACGCAAATTCGTGGGTTTTTAGAGTGACTCAAAACAAGAACAACGGTGTGTTTCATTAAGGCCCTATTGCCCTTTAAGGCGGAAAACTAACCTCAAAGTCAAATAGGCACTTCCACTTTTTCGCGTATAACTCTCAAAGTACAGCAGACAGAAAAAAAATGTTTCAAACAAAAGTTTAATGGTGCGATAAGCGCTACAAACTTGCGTTAACATAATTTTGAAAAAAGTTTAAAAAAAAAAATCTGAACAAAAAAAACGTTTTTCAAAATTTTGTTAACGCAAGCTTACAGTGCTTATTGCACCATTAAACTTTTGTTTCAAACCTTTTTTTCTGCCTGTTGTACTTTGGGAGTTATACGCGAAAAAGTGGAAGTACCAATTTGACTTTGAGGTTAGTTTTCACCCCCTTAAAGGGCGATAGCGCCCAAATGAAACACACCGCTGTTCTTGTTTTGAGTCACTCTAAAAACCCACAAAGTTGCGTTCCAATCGGTAAGTCCGCGTTCGCGATGTTCCTTTGTTAGTAAATTTCTGTTAACCTATTATTTGTTTGTATATTGTCTGACCTGTCATTATATCCTAGACTCACTTTCAGAACACGTGAATATTAGCAGTTAATAAACAAATTCTAAAACTATCACGGACTTACCCGTGTTTACCCTATCTGTGGAGGAAAGGAAACAGAACGATAATTGGAAAATACGGTTTCGGAAATGCAGCGTGTTCCATAAATACAGACATTATCGAATGTTATGGTTCATGGTTCGCGCGCTCCTTTGACGTACCTATGCGATATATGAAAGCCTATAGTCGCGGCAAAGAGAATTGGTCGTTCAAGGTCAGCCGAGTAGCGCTCCCCACCACTGGGCCCGGCTACCCCCACCTCGTCCCTCGGCCATCCGCTCCGCCAATTGGGAGCGAGGAAGGAGCGAAGTTCGGAGCCCGCCGGGACAAGCCATGTCTCGCGGCAGCCTGGCAGGCGCCGCACGGGACGCCGTTGGGAGGAATCGACGGCGGTGTTCGCGCGCGAAGTGCATCTTTCATCTCGGCCGATCGAGCGGCGCCGTGCGAATTCGGAGCGGTTCGTTTCGGGCGCGGGCATCATTATTGGTGGACGGTCGATAAAGTTAGAGCGAGAGATGGGCAGCGCAAACTTGCTCCCGATTTAGAGCCGAGCCCTTTTTACACGAAGCCAAGTAGGCCATGCGCGAAGGATGATGACGGCGTGGAAAAATATAACATTTTACGAACATGCAAGCGTCGCTGGGTATCGCTTGCATCGCGCCGCTCTTGCGTACCCACCCGAGACCGGCGAATCAATATTAGAAAATCACAGTCTAGTTCTAAATGGAGAATTGCGATCGCGCCTACGGAGGCGGGTACGCTCCCGCGATCGAGGGAACCGTCCACCGAAAATAACTCCTAGAATCCACCTTGGACGTAATTTCGACGCCCTCTATCTAGGGGGGGGGGGGGGAGTATAGAAATAAAAGAGTGGGGGACAGAGGAAGCTCATTACCGATCGCGATAGCCCATGAGGAAGCGCGCGGGGTTGTCGAACCAGCCGGAATCGACTCAAGCTAAAGCTTAAGCTTCCCATTGTCCCCCGAGCATCAACCGTTCGAAGAACGCCTCTCCTCGCGGCCGTTCCGTGAATCGAAGATTTCTAAAACCTTGACAGTTTCCCCGATAACGAACTCCCCCGGCGGGATGTGTTACGAGGCGGTTTCGCGGGCCGTGAAGAAACGATCGGGGATAAAGAAAAAGGGGGAGAGAAAAAGAAACATAAGTCGAGCCGATCGTTCCGTGGCTGCCGCGCAAAGTGGACTGAAAATACGGCGCTGCAACTCGGCCAGACGCGAGGCAGCGTCGCGCGGGGGTCGGGCACGCGTATGAAACGCGAGGGCGAGACGATTTCGCAAATATTAATCGCGGCCATAAATTTATCGGCGTTCCATATCGTGAGAATCTCCGGCGCTCCTCGGGGCGCGTACCTGTGGCTTGCGATGTAAAAGCGGAATCTAGGCCGATATAAATAGGCTGACACACCACGGAATAACAGGTAGCCTTAAACGCCGCATTACCGCCGCGGATATATGCCCGAGAAGACGTAGCTTGACCCGCGCGCCGGCTACGCTAGCACTTCTTTTCCGGGTTACGAAACGTCCTTGGGAACCCTTCGGGGCCTAACATCTAGGTGGAGTGGACAGTTAGCGGCGGGGGCTGAAGGGAGGAACGAAGACGCGAGCTGTTTCGAGGGTATTATTCTAAATTCAAAGCTGTTGGAAGCGTGGGTGGTAGCGGATACTGCGATGGGTGTTGAAGAAGACTCGTTCCCCGGTTGCACTCGAAATAGAAGAATATTAAACACGGGATACAAATTCCCCCGTTCCTTTTCCCTCGTTTTTCGCCTTCCTGTTCTGTGAGCACGCACAACGAGCACACGTACCGAGAGTTTGCCGGAGTAACGCGTCTCGCTCCGTTGCACCCATCCACGGTAGCGTATGCGTCGCAAGGAGAAGGAGAAGAAAAAAAACGCCTGCCGGCATAAAAACCCCCGCAGGTTATGGTCCGCGCTGTCCTAATTCCGGCGTGCTCAAAGAGCTTCCCTTTTCAAGCGGAATGAAAAGAAAGGACGACGAATTTACGGCACGCTCCATCTTGGACGTCGCACGTTCGCGTTGCCCGCGAGAGTGATCAGACGAAACGATCAGAAAGGAGGAAGGAATAGAACTGTTAATTCCTCCCTCTGGATCTCGCGTCATATATCTCGCGTGTTTTCATCCGACTAAAGCCTCCGAACTATCGGCGCTATTCTTAACGGTCGTCCTCCAGTTTCCTCTGAATCCTCCGCGGGCTGTTGCAACACCGTTCGGATTAGGGGAGAGTCGTGCAGTACCGACCCCTCTAAGTTTTTTTGTTATATCTTGGGGTAGACTCGAAAAAAATCAGAACTTAGTAAGAGGAGGGAAATTATTTTTGTGAAATTTAATAATAAGAATTGATAATTCGCGAAAGTAAAAAAGGTGTAATTTCTAGGAAACGAAAAATTGTCGCCCAGTACCGGTCAACTATTAAATTGGTAGATTTTTAGGTTTAAATGATTAACGATGTTAATAAAAAGACATTTAATCAGTACATTACAAGATTTTTTTCAAATTTTATTTGTACAAACTCGCAAATAAAATAATTAATATTCTCCTGATCTGTGCATTCGACGTGTACCCAACCGTCACAGTCGGTGCACTGCACCCAATCTTTGCCAAAAGATTCCTTGCAAACAGAGATGGGCAAAATTTTTATTTAAAAAAAAATTCGAATAACGAATAAAAAAAATTAACTTTGTTCGTCGAATAAATTCTCATCGAATAAAAAAATTATGTGAACTTTACATCTGGGAAACTTTTTTTTTTTATCTGAAATTGGTATGGATCGAAAGCACGTATCAAATAACATGCAAAAATCACAATTTTCAGTTTAGGAATCTGTTCGTTGAAAAGTTATGAGGCGAAAAAGTTGCGAAATTTTGACAGATTTTTCTAACCTTATTGTGACAGTTACAGTGGTTGTCGTGTATGATTCGTTGTTTTAGGTTGGAGGGGTAGAAGTATGTAGTTTCTTTGTTTTTCGAAACGGTTATACGGAGGGATTTCGACAGCCTGAAATACTTAGGGTGTTTCTAAAATAGAGGGTGTAAGGAGTATATGTGTTTAGTATTTAGATTGTATTTTATATATAGGTTGTTTGTTCTATTATGTATTTTGGATATTGTTTTCAGTTGTACAGGTTGATAAATGGGAAGTGTATTTATTGTATTCATTTTTGCAGAAATGTTTGGAGAGCGATTGTGCGATTATTTGTGGCGTCGATTTTCTTTCCACAATAAGTTAGACAAAATGGAATTTTTGATTGATGCAATAAAAAAGCAATATGTTCTTAAAAACTAATAAAAGTATTTTTTATAAATACTTTGTTTCCGAGATATTAAATTTCACAGTCCCTTTGACTTAATTACTTTTCACTGAATAGATTCCAGCTGAATAGGTTTCCCAGAGGAAAAGTTCACATAAAACTAATAAAAGAATTTTTTTAAGAAATACTTTTTTTACATTTCAAACAAAATTGTCTTTTTGTTATATACTTAAATACTGCACTCCCTCCACTCTGTACAGTATTTCCGTTGACTTATTCCGAAAAAACGCATTCCACTTTCTACTTTGTCCAGGGTACCTGTATTGGTTTGGGTTAGATTAGGGCGGGGGGCGCGTAAAGCATGGTAGCGAACCGATGTGAGGTTGGGCATAACCTAAAATAATTTTTCTCCGATGAAAAGTAGGAAGATGGTGCGTTTTTAGTATCTGAGGTTCTGTGATTATACTCACCAATGCGACCGTGCCAGGCCCGTGCCCTACGTTCTATAGTATTGGTTAAAAAAAAGTATCCATTCAAATAGAAGCACAGTTGGTCACATTAGGGGTCAGAATATACGTCAAAATTTCACAGTCCCTTTTACTTAATAACTTTTCACTGAATAGATTCCTAAACTCAAAATTGTTATTTTTGCATGTTATTTGATACGTGCTTTCGATCTATATAAATTTCCGGCGAAAAATAGGTTTCCCGGAGGAAAAGTTTACCCAAAAAATTAACTTTATTCGTCGAATAATCTAAAGTTAAAGTAACTTTTATTTGATCCTTATTTACATAATTTTTTATTTAGTTAATACCCAACTCTGCTTGCAAATAACACACTGGATAACTTCTTCATTAAATCCTAGCTTTAGCTAAAGGCTAAATAAACATCTTATAAATTAATCCGAGTTGCTAACAGATTGAACTTAGATAAGAAAAATTTGGTCTCTACTGGTTGACAGAGTCTGTTGGTCGGTACTGCACGACAGTTGGGTGGTCGGTACTGTACGACAAACACGGGGAAACATTTTAGGCCATGGTATATTATGTACAAAAGAATATTGCAAAACTAGGACGTTTTATTAAAATTAATATACTAGAGATAGTATACATAATAGAAGATCAGCTTTAAAAAATAACTTTTAACCCACTGAATATCAACGTATACGAGAGCAACGGAGTAAACAATATGATCCCGAAATAGGTTATAAAAAATTATAATTTTCATTGATTAATTCAAATAAAGTGCTAATATCTGTTCAAAGAAGCGAGAACTAACTTTGATCGGTACTGTAAGCTGGTCGGTACTGCACGACTCTCCCCTGCATCTAGCCATCTCATCGGCGAACTTCCACTCGTTCATTTTCCACGCGGCTTTCCACGAACAATAGATTTCCCGAGATTGATCTAATTGTCGGGGGAATGCGGCGTGGAAACCCGGGTATCGTTCAGCTGCACGGCGTTCAGGTTCGATTTCGTTTGAAACGCCGATCAAACACGATCCAAGGAATGCAGGGCAGTCTGCAGTGCACTTCAAATGCATCAATTTTCCCTGAGTGCATGTTTTAGCAGCTTATAGGCGTAGGAAGAACTAAAGTCTCCGCTAATCTAGCCTTGATGCTCCTAATACCTCGAACCTTCAGTTTTACCGTTGCATCTTCGCGGGCAAAACGAGCTGCAGGAAGGATGGAGTTTTGGAGAAAGGCTGCTCGTCAAGATGGACGAGCTTTCGCGCGTACGGGGAGGTCGGGCAGCACTGACGCGGCACGCAGCGCAGCCAAGACAACGCGTCTTGCTTCGGTGCACTTAGCTACCTTTGTGTCCGTTTTTCTCTTCCTCCCTCCGCTCCCAGAGAGGACAAAAAGGTGAACAGCATAAAACCCCTGTACAGCGGCGGCCGGCTATCGCTGCACGTATCAGCTCTGTCCCGATTCCACGCCAGTATCGTGCCACGCGATTCCACCTCGCCGCCGGTGCCCGCCGTAGATACATATATCTTTCGCGGCACCGACGATGCGCGAGCCACACGCGTCTGTCCTCCCTCCGTCAACGATGTAGACGGCCTCGCGGGCACCGCGGTCCGAGAAAAATCCAGCACAGGCTAATCCGCCAGGCTCACCTATCTCAACTGACCCATAACTGATGTAATTCCTGCACGTAACGCGTTACACTGCCGTGTAACTGCGCGCCGGCTGACTCTCGCGCGTCCTTATTATCGCGGTGCAATTAGCGTGCCGGCCGGGGGAAGCCGGGACGGAAAAGTTGCGTATAGGAAAGTTTTCATTAACGCCAACGCGTGGGCCCCAGCAATTATTCAGCAACGTTGAAAAGGGAAAGGTCAGTCCGCGGTGGAAAAGATCGCCCCCGTTAATAAATTCCACGCAACCCGTGTCACCTTTGCGTCAGCTTTATGTTGTGACGGCAGAATTTACGAATTTCATTCTCGTTAACCCATTTGCCCGAGCTGCGAGCGGCGGCGGTGTGTGCGCGCAATGGAGCAAGAGGCGTGGGTGTCGGCGCTCAAAGCCAACCACTAGAAGCTTATTGATCGTCGAATCCTGCTTACCATGAGATCGGCCCAAAAGTTCGACGAGCTTTCGGCTTAATCAACGGGGCTAAACAAGCCTCCGTCTCTTTCCATATCTCTGCCCACCCCTTCCCTCTATCTCACTACATCTCTCTCTCTCTCTCTTTCTCTCATTGCACGCGCGTATCTCTGCGGTGTATCTCGAGTTTCTCGAGAGGCGTACGCGCGGGCGTAGTTCGTTCCGTGTGTAAGCTCCATAAAGGCGTCACGCTCCGTAAGCAGAGCCCTCCTTGATCCAAATTCCAACCCGGGGTTGGAGGTTGAGCGATTCAATCTGACTTTAATGTTCACACTGGACAAAGCTGCTGCCCGGTACGCGTTGAACTGTGAACCGCTTTCACCGTTTTATTTTTTCCCATTCCCGAACCGATTAACAAAGGGAATTTTTCACATGGGCACAGAAAGAGAGAGAGAGAGAGAGAGGGGGGGGCGTGACTGTGTCGCAAGCACCCGCTCACCGAATCGCTCCGTGAAATGTTTCGCGTAGTTCGAGCCACGTGTTCGCAAAGAAAGCGCCTCGTATCGAATCGATTAAGAACGAAACCCCCCACTTTGGGGAAAATCTGATCGATGAAGACAACGAAAGCCTTTAACCGCTCAGCGTGGGTCCAGTTGAACGCCCTGTTTGTACTGGCGAGGGTTGTGCACAGCGGTGGGATCATGGATTTGGCCCAGATTTTACGTGCACTTGGTACATACTCTAAACTAAAAATATCTTAAGAAAATAAACAAGCTTGTATATGTTATATACGAGCCGAACGAAGAATGCAAAATCTGCTCGTTACTTTGCCCTGCCCCCGCTATATCTGATCCTGAGAAATTCTCATACTCCAAACTGATCGAAATTCTCGTACTCCAAGCGATAGAAATCTCCGAGAGAAAAAATTGCGCCCAAGTGTTTCGCGGCCCCCTTCGGTCTGGCCCCGGCCGATTCGCTGGCTGGATCGTCGATGAGTTTAATGCAATTCGTGGAAGCGCCGGGGCGAGGTGGAGTCGCGAGACGGCGGGCCAAAGTGGAAAGGGATATTTCACAAGGTACAAAGCGATTTCGGCGGCGCGAAGTTCAGCCGCGGGAGGAGGAGAGGCGCAGAGAAGCCAGGGAGGTAGGCACGGCCAGGTAAAACTCGAGCTCTCTCGTTTCGTTTCGGCTCGTCACGGACCGGTGCCCTGCTAGCTCTCTGCCCTTGACACACTTCTCCCCGCGAGAGGAGCGCTCTTGCTGCGCGTTACAAGCTCGCTCCGCACCGCTCCGCGTGGACCGAGGGCGCCTCTGTCTGTCTGCCTTGGCTTCGGCCGCTCGTAACCGCGCGAGGCTTGTGCTCGTTGCCCGCGTACTACACTTCCAGACGCAGGCTACGTCTGCGGGAGCCACTTGATTATTCGGTGTGCCCGATACCCGCGTAGGTTCTCGCGCTGGTGCGCTCTCCTGGTCGACGTGCGTTACGCGCTGGCTCTGACCAATCCAGACGCGATCACTCGGGCCAGACGAGGACAGAACCATCGCGCAGGCCCCTCGCGAGTAGGTATTTCGAAACGAGCGTAACTAAATGTTTATCCGTCTCTGCCGCTTTCTGCGGTTACCTGGCTCCGTTTCAGACTGCGTCTCGCATCGAGTCTGCGCGAGCAGAAGATCGAGTCGTCGCTAAAGTGTTTTTAGTTACTTAAAATCCGTCCCGTAATTTTCCATGCTTCACATGTCTCTCGCTTGCGCGCAGAGCGGCGCGCGAGGACGCGCTGTCGCACCGTGCGACGCGGCCTAAGCCAGCGCCCGGTTATTATTTTATTATCCGCTTTGGCGTCCCGCGAGACAGCACGCTCGGGTGTTTGGTTCACAAATAGAAACCTGCGTCTATGAAGCGTGCACGTGCACGTGCTTCTGTGGAAGCCTTACAACGACACGCTTGCTTGGCGAATCCTTTACGATACATGGATATATTCCCTGAACGCTCTCCGCCACGCGCATGCCCGGCGGAACAGTAGTTCGGCGTCGAGCATCCAGATGTTTACACTGTCGCGCAGCAGACAATGGCAAGCTCGACGAGGCACGGTGGCCCGCAGTAGGTCGGGCGGGTTGTCGAGACTAGCAACATTTACCACGGCAAACATCGGGCTTTATTCTCCTCGTTGCCGAGCGAACGGCGTGGTATTTAATATATATAAAGCAGCGGCGGTGCGTCGCGCCGACACGCTTCACGCGTGAACACCTGCGCGGAGACGGATGCGCGCCTCTCCCTGCGCAAGAGGCCCGGGCATATGGAGACGCAAGGGAACATTGTACCTGCAATTAACTTAGACCTGTCCCCCTCTAGCTGCCCCACTTTCTCCTTGATTCCACGATATTTCGATCCCTGTCTGTGTGGAAATTAATCCAAGATCACTCGGCCGATCGGCCACCCCTTGGGCTATGCAAATAGCAGCCACGGGTACCCCAGTTGCGCGCGGGGCCCGACGTTCCGCGGTTCAGGTAGCGAGCGGTGCACACGCGGGGAACAACAAGTCGCGAAATTATTCAGGGCAGGCAGAGTAACGCGTAATGGCTATACGTCGTCGTGAGCAGTATTTCCCATCGGTAGATAAGTAACATTCAAGGTCAGCCGCAGTGCAGCAGACCGTTTCAACGTTACACGCGCCCCTCCGCCCCACTTCCCGGCGGTCCTCCCTTATCGACTGTATAAGTCGATAATCGGTAGGCCCGACGACGATGCGCCGTTTAACGAGGCAAACACGAGGACCTGTCGGGAAGGATCGCGAGGGCAATTCGTTGCGCATGGATGTAGGAAGGTGTAGGGTTCGTTTCGGGAGAGACGCACCACTTCCTATTCCGGCCGCACTAAAGAGTTGGTAACATTGATTGAACTGTTAATACTAGTATTCTTTGACCGAACCACGCGCCGATAACATTTATTCTTTAAATTAAAAATTATTTCGGTCGAAATTTTGTAACATTTTATTTAAAATGGAAGGCGTAACGAACACACCTACTTCTCGAATAAAAGGAAGTTTTTACACATATATATTAAGACAATTTGGACAAGAAACCGTTAAGAATCTCAAGGATCTTTCAAGTTGACCGAACCACGCGCCGATAACATTTATTCTTTAAATTAAAAATTATTTCGGTCGAAATTTTGTAACATTTTATTTAGTATTCTTGACTATGGAAATAATCTCATTAAACAAAATTCATCGATTCGTGTGGTTTAAGTGCAATAAAACTGAAAAAAAAAATTCATTGCCCCGGATTTCGCACGAAATATTTCTGCGAACGGAGAGTAAATTTTTTATTACCTTTTTATCGCGTAGATTTAACTAGAGTAAACCAACCAGTGAATGACCGAATTGTTGAATTTATGGACCTTTGAGAATAATACTTGAATATATTTATGTATAACAAGAATGCAACTGTTGAAATTGCATTTAAATTTATTTTTCTTGAAATTTCTATAAAAATAATTACTTATTCTTATCGTATTTAAAAAAAAAAAAACGATTATAAAATGCAAAACGTGTAGAAGCCCAGTAAATGACCACATACTTTTAATAAGAATTGTACTTATTAATGTTTGCTTAATACGGGATATTAAACTAAAAATATGGGATATTAAAAGTGCCACTACACTCCATTTATAAACATATAATATTTTTAAATTTATAATTGACATTTCTTTGCCTAATGGTCATTCACTGGTATGCGGTTAATTACTGGTTGGTTTACCCTATTATTATTTTTTTAGATAGTAACAGCAGCTTCTTCTCTCGGTATAACAACGTGTTTTAACATTTTTTTCTACCTACTGTTTTTTTTTTTCTGCGCAGGTGCATCTATCCTTCAATGTAGGGATAGCTGCACCTCAAAATCGAAGGAGAGATGCACCATCAATTAATCCTCTTCAGGACATGCCGAGGGTATATATAAGAAAAGCAAATGCTCGTGCCAGAGCGAGATGGACAGAAGAACAGCTGAAAGGAGCTATATCAAACCTAAGAAACAAAGAAATGGGTCTAAATGCTGTTTCTAAGGAGTATTGCATAGAAAAAAGACTGCGTTAAGAAGATATAGATCAAATACTGACTAGTCTAGAAAATATAAATAAAAGAAAATTATTGGAGGAAGTAAAACAAGAAAAAGTAGAAAAAGCACTACGGAATAACATAAAAAGACAGTCTGGACTGCAGCCGGCAATGATTAGAACTATGAAGAGTGAGACCAAGAAAGTAAAATCTAAGATAATTTCAACTAAGGGAGAGACTAGCAAGGGAAAATTCTGAACCCGGAAATTCAAAAAAATCTGAAACTTCGTGAATATGTAGGGGATTCCCTCCTGATTACAACGCAATTTTTGTTGTTCGGGATCTTTCCTTGCAAGTAGGGCTGCCATCCGTCCGGGTTTCCCCGGGTGTCCTCTTTTTTAGAGGTGATTTCTGTAGTGATCCGGGTTTTATATACTTATAAATCCCATAATATCCTGCAATGATTTTCATTCCTATTTTACGTTGAACTATTTTCATTCTATAAATGCAATTATTAATTGCTAATAGTTGCTAATCTTGTAATTATATGCATTTTTTTAAACACGATCCAGTGTGTCTTGTATAACATATGACATAACTGTGACCGAAACTAGTTCACATGTTATACATTACAAACCTTTTTATTCTTTTTTAAACGATTTTATTCAGCTTCGTTCCTCTGTTTGATTAAAAAGTTTGTCCTCAGAAGCGATAACCTTTCTTCTATGCCAAAGAAAACAAAGAAATAAATGATTCCGACTGACAAAGAAAAAAATTATTCCGACTGGGAGTACTAGTTTTAAGGGCATATAATTGCATAGGTTTAAGTGTATCAATGTAAATAATAAAAAAATCTTTATCGTTCGTAATTTTTGTAAGTGCTGTTTTTCGGATAATTTAGTTTCTCCTATATCAGAACGTAAAAGTACCGAATTTTATATATTAAAAATAAGTTTCGAGGTTTTGACCACGAAACTGGATATAGTTCTCCAATTGAGATTCGTATTAAATTTGTAACATTCAAAGATTTCATTTTTGTGGTTTTGCAATTTAGTTTCTCCCATATCAGAACGTAAAAGTACCTACCGAATTTTATATATTAAAAATAAGTTTCGAGGTTTTGACCACGAAACTGGATATAGTTCTCCAATTGAGATTTGTATTAAATTTGTAAAATTCAAAGATTTCATTTTTGTGGTTTGGCAATTTAGTTTCTCCCATATCAGAACGTAAAAGTACCGAATTTTATATATTAAAAATAAGTTTCGAGGTTTTGACCACGAAACTGGATATAGTTCTTCAATTGAGATTTGTATTAAATTTATAAAATTCAAAGATTTCATTTCTGTGGTTTTGGCCATAAAATCGCAAAAATTCCCCACGGTGCGACGGGCGATAGTCTGCCATGGACGAGAGCGACGCCGGTTACGAAACGAAAGCTAGGAACCGTGAGCGGCGCGCGTTACGAGCGACCGAACCGTCGGCCGATGATAATTTTCACGCCGCGCCACGTCCTATCAGCGCGAAAGGACCACGCGCTGTCGTCCCGAGGCGTTCGATCGTCGCGCCTCGTCGACGCGCAAGAATGGAGCGTGATTCGCACTCAATGCCTCCGCGATAAGCCGCTCGATTACCGTGCACTGTTTACGCGGTGTATCGCGTCGCGAATCGATTTATTTATGTCGCTCGAAGATAATCTGCCGGCGATCGCGAGCCCGTCACCGGGCTATTCTATTCCTAGCGTTCCTTGTGACTTTGGAGCCCGCGTCTACGCGCGGCCACGGCTCTGGCCAGAAGAAAGGCTTCGACTCTTCCGTCGGACCGAGGTGCAGGAAGAAATGACCGTCTTAGAAATAACTCTCACGTGAGTCGCTGCCAGCAACGCGGAATCCATAGGAGATACGAAGGCCGGCGCGAAAAGGTCGCATGCCGTGACAATGGTACCTGACCATCGGTAGACTGGAAGCGTTCGAGTAAGATGTCTCGCGTTAACGAGGCAACCGCCGCTCGATGGAGAAAGTCGAGCTGTGTTAGCTAATGTGCCACGAACTTATTCAGGCAGGGGAATAAATATGTACACACACTGAAAGTAGACGCGAGTTTCGAGAGGTTACAGAAAACTACGGCGACGTAAATATATTATCAAGCGTACCTACAGCTGTAGTCGCGCGAGGGGTATAAACACGTGGCGCCGCGACCGACCTATTTCCAGGTACGGTCGTTCTCAAAACGTTGGAACTTCGGAAACGAGTTAGTGGCGCGAGCGGCGCGATCCACCGCCTCGATGACAATAAGCACGGGCATATCGAGGGTAGGGAATACAATCCCGGCCATTATTTACTACCCCGGGATTGCGGGATTTTTTAAAGTCTATCTCGGGATTCCGGCACTAATCCCGGGAGTGGGTAATAGAAAATTTCAGTAATTAAAATGATTTATTATGTGCTGAAGTTCTAAATCTTTATTTAATGTAAAGAAACTTACTTTCTAACTCGCGTGATTTCAAAATAGCGAAAAGTGAAAATATCATTGTAAAAATAAATATGGTTCAGTTAGTTGTATGCGACTTAATATTATTATTTAAACAAATCATTATTATTATTATTGTCCTTATTATTACGAAATGACTATGTTTCTTTAATCTGTTTATTTTTATATTTTTCGGGTGTTCATAAAGTAATTCACATTTTTAAAAAATCCCGAGATTCTCGGAATTAGTTATAGCAAATCCCAGGATTTTTGGAATCCAAAAAACAGCCGGGATTGTATTCTCTAATCGGGGGCCGTCGGTGGCCATCGATGCCTGTTGCGAAACGATCGATGGGGTTGGCCTATAGATCCCGGCTGCAATCAAAATTTCTGCAACACGGGTACCGACTCGAGGAGCACTTTCGGCGGGCAGGCATTAATCTTCTCCCTCCCCCCCCCCCCCCCCCCCCCCCCAGTGGGGAGGACTCGCTTACCGCATCGCGGTCTTTTAACCGTGTCACGATTCAAAGGTCAGCCTCTTTCCACGTAGCGAAGCGACGATCGAACGTCTCGCCTGCGTTTTCGACTAATAACTATGCTTTTTCGCCCCGCGACTAAACAATGCCTCGTCAATCGCCGCGGCGGTACCCTCCCCGTCGACCGATCAACCGTTTTCGATGGAAGAGCGCGTCGACACGCGAGACTCAGCCTTGCAGTTGAAATGTCGCGGCTGGAAATTAGATTTCGCGTTCGGGTAACTCGGAATTAGAGGCGCGGAGGTCGCGCGAGGGAAGAAAGCGGCGAGGAATGGAAGGAAGGAAGGAAGGAAGGAAGGAAGAAAGGAAGGAAGGAAGATGCGATGGAATGAGGTCGCGTTAAAACTGGGCCAGGTTTACTCGGTAACTATGTCACCGCTATTGATCTGTCATCCACCCACAGCCTTCTACCGTACCACTTATCGTCGGCGTAGTCCCGCGGAGCAAACTGTTGCAATAGTTTATTTTCATTTACTATCTTCTAGTCCCCGCCCTTCCTCCCCCCCGCCCCCCGCCCCCCGCCCCCCGCCCTTCCCGTCGCCGTAATAAGGAGTTCCCTAGATTACGCCGCGGTGTGGTTTCACGATCGAGGAGCGAGGGACGTTGTGGCTAGGTGGGACGATGCCGTGACGCGGGGCAACTTCTTTTTCGGCGGCCCGTGGCTGTACGCAACCGTTCCCATATTGGCCAATCGGTCCTCCTCGTTTCCTCCTTACGTAACGGGCTTAGGAGCCGATTTCACTATTTCGGATTGGGAACGGAGTTAGGACGGCCCCTCTTTGGTAATAACGGCCGGAGGACTGCGAAACACACTCTCCGCTGACTACTTAACTACGCTCTTGTAATCTCTTACCTACCTAGTTCCTTAATTGCACGACACTCGAGCTTTTTTGGTTTCGCTGGCCGTTCTGTAGCTGTTAGCCCCTATCGATTTCCATCCTCTTGGAAACGGGTTAACGCGATGACCAGCGAATACGGTGCATTTGCTAATTTGCTGTGGTACGAGCGCGCGAGGGTCTGGCGTGGGCGGGGTGGAAATTCTTATCTGCAGAGAAAGCACTGTGGGATAGCTTCGAAGCTTCGAGTGATAAAATAAATCAGTCTAAAATTACGGATAGGCGGAAATATTGAATATTGTTATATCTTGAAATACAATCGGATCTTAATAGATTTCTAAGTTGGTTCTAAGTACTTCTAAGGTGCGATACAAACATGTTAAATCTTAAGTTTTCTAAATGTCGTGTCATGCGACTCTCTCGTAGTATGAAACTAATTGTTTATCCCTATAAGCTAAATGTACCAATACCCGGAAGCTTAAGGGGCTTAAGGAATAGCGGCAAAGTTTGTCTCCTAATTTAATTTGTAAAACCATTATGGAATAAAAAAATGTTGTTGAAATTTGGAAAATAACACAATATTATACTATCGGAAACTGAAAACAAGTTTATGTATTATAAAAGACGTATTTATTAATGAAAATACGAAAACATGCAGATGTCCCAGTAAGCGGACAACCTAAAACTGCATGTCCCAATACCTGAATTATATCGTCCCATTAAGCGGACAACCTAAAAATGCATGTCCAGATATATGAATTACTTGCATTCACGAAATTCTTGTACCAGTAAATAAACTTGGACTTGTTTAAAAAAATATTAATTTTCTTGCAAGTTTAACCATCTTAAACTAAATTTAAATCTATTTACTATTATAATAATGTATTATTATAATATATAAATAAGAAATGCTGTCAATATTTTCTTAGTAAATGACAGAAGTGTCTTGACAGAAGCTTAAGAAATTTCGCGAAATCTGCTGTGCGTACGAAGTGTGTTACAAAATAATTATTTCTATGTAACGATTTTTAATATTCTGTCATAATGATTTTAATTAATATTGCTAAATACTTATGCATTATGGTACTATTTTTTGTTTTTAATTACATTAAAAATTAAGCTTACAAATAAATAAAATTCGCATTACTGTTCAGGTATTGGGACATTTACCTTACACTTGATAATGCTCTTCTAACTGTAAATGTAATTAAGGACCTTGGAGTCCATATCACATCTACGTTAGATTTTTTCAAACACTTTGCAATAATCGCTAACACAGACTTGAAAACTCTACGGTTCATAAAACTTTGTAAATATAAATACTATAAAGTTATTGTACATATCCTTAGTCAGACCTCATTTAGAATCTGCATCCGTTATATGGCCGCCCAATTCAATTAAATACAATATTCAACTGGAAATAGTGCAGCACAGGTTTCTGAGATTTGCTGAATATAAATTACACATTCACAGGCCTGTCTGGGATCATGATTTTGCATCGATACTTATTAAACTAAATATGACAACTCTGGCTGCACACAAAACTGTAACAGACATGTCCTTTCTATTTAAGATTAATAATAGTGAAATTAATTGTTCTGGACTACTGGAACTTGTTGATCTCTATGCTCCTACCAGATGCGTCAGAAAAAGGCCACATTTTATATCCCGCAACTTCAAATCAAAATATAGTTAAACTAAACCCAATGAATCGCATAATCATAAGTACTAGGTAGCTCGTACGTGGACTACGAGGACTATTTTTCTGGTAGTACTTCCTCGTTTACGTGTAAGCTGTTCAGACTATTCTGTGAGGAAAACCTTATCACGTCGCACAGTGGTTCGAGTATACCACATGCTAGCTGGACAAAATTATTTTTTCCCGTGTTTGGGTTTATATTGGGTTTAAATTGTTAGAAAACAAACTTGATTCATATTACAGTTTATTATTTCACTAAAAATATCAATAAAATAAAAATATGACTAATTCAATAAAGTAAAAAGAACAAAACGACAGTATTGTACTTTAACTATAATTATCAGTTGTAACATTATGTCTATTCCTGTAATTTCTCAGTTTTGAAGTTTAAAACCTGGGTTTTGAAATTAGTTTTCCCTGCATCGCTATTATAATAGTGTTTTACTATATGTTCCACGTCATTCCACGCGAAAGTAGAGACTTTTTAGTTTTTTCGTAATCAAATGATCGATCTGCAAAAATTTGCAAAACTATGTTTTGTGAATTATTTTCGAGTGCGACGCTCGGCAGGAGAGATTTTTAGTGACATAATAAACTGTAATACGAATCAGGTTTGTTTTCGAACAATTTGAAACCCATATAAACCCAAACCCACGAAAAAATAATTTTGTCCAGCAATCATGTAGTATACTCGAACCACTGTGCGTCGTTGTAATGATGCTTTGTATTGGGTTTTGCCAGTTTATTTTCAATAATAATAATTAAATCCACTTTTAGCGTTTTCGAGAGAAACAGTTTTAAAAAAGCAGGAGTAGGCTAGTTTATAACAAAATAAATACAGTAGAGCGTCAATTATCCGAACCTCGATTAACCGAACCGTCGATTATCCGAAACAGTGCTGCATCATCGTTATCCCCATCACTTCTTCGAACCAGTGTAGCGGTGCTGATTTATTAATTGACTTTTGCGTAATATAAATTAACGCAGTAGTACTCTTGTATTAAATAAGTAATTTTATGTGTAATTCCTATAGTTATAAACTGTGTAAAGTACATGCATGCTTCATTCTCCGGACTGTTCGATTATCCGACCAATTCGAATTTCCGAACCAAATCGGTCCCAAGCAGTTCGGATAATTAACGCTTTACTGTACACAATTCCAAAATTTCACAAAAAGTGAACATACAATATTTGTGCAATAAGCCATCCACATATTCAAAGTACAATACTTGGATACTCTAGCACGAAAGTTGCTAGAATTCTGAGTACATAAGTGCTTGGAACATGCCACTATTTCTTGCCAACCACATCTGCTCTTATCCCATCAAACTTCAATCCCAACGCTATAAAAAATTCATCCCGACTTCCCACGAAAGTGAAGCCAATGAAAAGCTCTCCTCGCCGCAGTGCATCAGAACGGCCAAGAAATGTCCATCATCCGCGAGGCATCATATGAGGCGTTTTTGCAGCAACGATCAAAGTCGCTGCGCGCTAAAGATAGCCGTCCGCGCGAAACAGGAATAAAAGCGGCCGTAGGTGTCGCCGGTTTTTTTCTCCCTTCGTCCGCTGTTTTTTCTCGGATTTTGCGACGCGCGTGAGCCGCGGCGAGCACCGTTTTCCCATGACATAAGTGTTCCAGTTTGCGGGCCGCGTCCTCAAGACCGCGGGGCTCGCCTTGCGCGTTTGAGGCAGGTCGGTAATGTTAGCGTCGGAGGCGCGGAGGCGCGGAGGCCCGTGCATATCGCGGCGGAGCTGCATTACCTTCGATCCGGCCGGCTCGATAAGACGGCGGGGCGCGCGCTCCTCGCGCGGGTGACGAGCGGGCGGCGTTTAACGGGGGAAGAGATAGCGAGAAACTGGTTTCGACGGGCGAGAGCGATCGTCGAAAAAGAAATCGAAAGTCACCGCCGCGCCGGCTCAGACATAAAATACGAACGTGGCGCGAGGTATCGAGCCGGTTCCATCGGGCGAGCCTCGGTGACGAGCCCCGGCGTCGGGGCACCGCAAATGGGTACAGGGTGATTCTGACGCGGCTACCAGGACGCGGGACCGCGTCAATTGTCTCGCGAGGCGGGTCTCGAAAACGGCGCGGCACACGGGGCGTTAAGTGGCCCGTTATTTTTAGATACAGACGGCCGGGTAATTGAGCGGCACCGGTGATTTCTGTGCCGCGATTTGCATAGCTCCGCCGGCCAGGCTCGCGTGTTCCGCGAAAGAAATTCGCGCGCGGCTGGCCTGATTCTTTTTCCCTGGCGGCCGATCCCGGGGAAAAAGGGAAAAAAAAAACGCACGCGAGAGAATCGGCGGCTTGCGTCAGAGACACACACGTAAGTCTGTCCCACGCGAGCCCCCGCGATTATGACGTTGCACGCTTTGGCTACTTGATCGATAGCGCTCTCGATGGGAAAAAGGTCGATCGAAATGCCCTATCGTCTGGCGCGCCTCGCCCGTCGAAAGTACACCGATGTATCTCGTCAGCCATGTTTACTTACGTAAGTAAACTCGATTAGCCCTTTCTGTCTTGTATCTTGAAACAGTGAGTTTGTTTGAATTCGATTGATTCTAGCGAGGGGCGAAATATCCAGCACGAAAAATCATCTAAATGAAGGATAAGGGGAAAAAACAGGGAATGTCACAGAACAGCTTTATCGAGAAAATTAAGCTTTGATACTTTAGTCCACGAGTAAAGAAAGAAGGTTTAATTTTCTTATATAATTCTCTTCTTAAATAATTTATTGTTTTACCTTGACGACAGATGCTTGGGCAAAGAGTGGGGACATTCCGTGTTTTGTTCCAGTGCAAAGTGGACATTTCCTGTTTTTAACCAGTAGCTAACGAAATTTTTAACGTTGCCTTATGTGGACATTTCTACTTTATAACCATTTATAGAGCAGACCGAGGCAAAGTGATAAAAATGTGTGGAAATAGATTTATAATATAATTTGAACATTACTATTGATAAATTACGAATAGCAATACTTAAAATAAACTTAAAGTATATTAAAATTCAACTTGAAAAGAATATATGGGGTAAAGTGAGCTGAAATAAAATACGAGTTTTAATGAAGGAATATAATTATAAAATTAACTTTATTAGAACTTGTAAGCTATTTAAACTAATTTTTTAAAAATATATTTCATTACTACAAGTTTGACGTTAATAATTTGTACTTTGTACTTTGTCTAAACACATTTTTTTCTGAGAATGAGTTTTTAAATGAACTTTGTTGACATGAACAATCTGACATATTATTAGTAAAACAAATACATACATAATTATTAATAAAATACGAACTTATACTATCTAAATAAATTTTTTAACAGAAACATTATATATTTTTCTATCACAATTTTTTTTTCAAATTGGCTTCAATAATTTTTGGCAAACAGGTTCCACATAAAAAGAATGCGCATATCAGTCGCGCATATTTTCTTTACATCTCAGTTTACCCGGTCACTTTTCCCCGAATATATGAACTCAGTGGAAAATTAATTATTTAATAATGTTAGGATTAATGTTTTCTCAAACGCGTGTACACGTATGTTTATAAGCTTGTTATAAACACGCAGAAAAAATTTGGAGTTAAAATAACACATTTAAGACTCATTTATCCAAAAAGCTAAATTGAAACGAAAACCAATTGGAAGTCTCTAAAACTTCATTTTTAATTTTTCAAATGAATTTCCATTTTTCGATATCTGAACGTGCATAATTATCATTGTGGTATTACACACATTTATTGCGTCACCAAATTTTCTAAACATATTCTAGTGTTAAAGAATACATCAAGAAAGCTCATTTTACCCCGAGGTTCACTTTGCCCCGGTCTCCCCTAATTCGATAGTTCTGTAGTCCCACTTGCCACCAACAAAATCTTAATATATAAAGCAGAAAGTGTTTGTCTGTCGCCTAAAAGCTTTCGAAGGGTAAACTCTGGGATCACGAAATGTGTCCCAACTCATTATGCCTAGTTAATCCAGACGAATGTGACTATTTTCACAAAACAAAAAATAAATAAGTAAAATTTTTTTATAAAATCAGAATCTAAATTTCGGACGAAGCCCAGTCGTAAAGCCATAAATCGCAAAAACCCCAAAAATGAACATTCCCCGTTTTCCCCTTACCTTTCAAATGTAACAACACTCCCTCATCGTACCTCCTACCAAATTTCAATATTTCCTATATCATCCTTGTGTTTAAATACCTATTTAATGACAATCAAAATAACAGAAATGAGTTATTAGAAACAAAAGTTGCGCGACTCGTTAAAAAAAGGCAATATGGAGCCGAATATCGTGACGACGCACGGGGGTAGCCGTGAGGGGGGTTAAATGCCGTCGGTTTAAAATTTTTCCGGCATAAAATCGAGGCGGACGCGTACCCACGCCGGCGTAGTCCCGGAGGCGAAAGCGAGATCGCTTGTCGGAACGGAGCGAGACGGGAAGAGAAACGGGACCAAGAGAGAAAAGGCAGCCCGGGCACACTCAGCTTTCGTTTTCACCCAGCCTACTTGTTAATCCGGTGAGTCAATAGTTGTATAACACTGGAACTACGTTGCGTAACCCCAGCGTTGGTTTCCCTCGCGACCTACTTGCCCACTAAACTAGACACACATTCTTATCCACCGGTAATCCGTCTCTCCCTGACCGTTTCTAGCGTTCCCCGGCCACACTTGGATTTCTATACTGGCGGCCGTTCCCTGCAGAGCCCCCGTGCTCGCTCGCCCACCGATCGATCGGCTCCCTCGAAGGGACGCAACCTGCCGCCGCCGTTGCGACACGGTGGACCCTTATACTCGAGCGGGCCGGTGAAATTTCGAGGGGGGCGGGAGGAAATAGCACGCGAAAGGGGACGGCCGAGTGCGCTGGAAATAAATTTCGTGGGACAGTTTTACGAGTAAAAGTTGGGAGGCGCGCTTTCCAGCGGGGCAACGAATATTCCGCGCCGTTCCGAAAAGGGCGAGTCACGCTCAGAAGAGTTGCACGCTTCGCGGAGAGTGACTAAAGCCAGGCAAGGATACTCTTTATCACCAGCTGATATACATTCGTATTTTTAATTTCAACGGTAAAAACTGCCCTTGTGTTCGTTGTTAAAAGATAAATTTATCTTACCGTTATCGAGGAACGCGCCGGTGGCGTAATTTGTTATTATACAGCCGGATAGCGTAATTGGCACGGCGTGGAATCGAAGGGGAAGCTAAATAACGCGGTGGTGGCGCGATAACGCGCGATCGAGATACGATAATTCTGACGCGATGGTAATCGGAATTTCATTCAGACCATGACCCAGGGCAAGAGCGAAAAATTATCAACGGCTACCATTTGCGGCCGGCTGGAACTATATTCAGGCGGTTGCGTACGCTCCAAGGCCCGAGCGATCGCCGCGAAAATCGGAGTTGAAGGCGGAGGAGCCAACGGAGGAGAGATTTCGCGACACCCCGAATCTTCGGCATCGTTCCGATGCCGCTCGACCTTGAGCCCGATTGCTTCGATCCATTTCGGAGATATCGCGCGGGGTTTTCGAGCGCCGCCGATTGCCACAGACGCCGCAAAAAGCTGCGTCGATACATAATTGGCCGATCGTGTCACACATACCGCGGCGGAGCGCGAGGTTTACGACAGGCGGGATAATAAAAATGAAATCCATAAATTCTGTCCAACCAAAATTCTCTCTTGTACATAGTTGGCTATCGAGAATCACCGGTACCCTTCGAAATCCTAGAGCATCGATGATTCATTAGAAGCCAGCTACGACGCGGAGGAGCACGCGCTAGCCGCGTGATAATTTCCAGGAACTCGAAATCGAAGAAGTTGCCAAATGGTTTATCCTCCATGCTCCCACTTACCCGTAAAATAGCCACACGCTACGACAGTCCGAGCAGAACGAACAGGGACTGGACTGCCGAAAAGTGGGCCAAATGGAAGCCAAAAAAAAAAAAACTGCCACTTTGTCAAAGCCAGTAGATTTCTTGCTCCAGCACTAAGTAGCGGTGACGGTGGATCGTTCGATCCCACGGATCGATCGGATCCGGAGCGCGCGATCTATCTCAAGCTCGCATTTAAATATAGACGCCCGGTGTTCCATAGTCAATGGTCGTCCGTCCGGTTACAAAAAAAAAAGAAGAAGAAAGAAACAAAGGGGAAAAAAAACAGGAAAAATAGCAAAGTCACGAAATCGATGGTAGAAGAACGGGGTCATCGTGGACACGCAATCAGATTGACTTGGATGAGCGATAAATGCACCCGGGGTGGGCTGGAGTTTCGCGACAGCTTCTCGGGCGGGCAGAAATTTTTGCGAAACCCCTCGATCGATCTCCGGCCTGTGCGCCACTCGGCGTCTCCGCCGCGGAATCTTCGATATTAACCCAATTCGCGTGATCGATGATAGGGCGTATCGTGGTTACGCGCGGATAAGGACGCGGCCAGGGAGGGAACAACGAGAAACGTTGTTTCACTGGGAATGCAGGCCATGGAACGGGGATAACACTGGGGCGGGGCCGGCGGGGAGAAAGAAGAGGAAGAAAAAAGCGCATGCAAGAAAAGGACTCGCGTGAGTCTGCAGCGACTGACTTATTAACGTCGGTATTGAGATTAAGTTTATTCAGCAACGTGTATGCCATGACACACTAACCAAGTGGTCGAGACCCACTTAAGCTACCGGGTGACCTCCATCGAAATGGAATGGATGGGGTGATAGTGCGTGGTGTATTTTAAGCGTGCCGTACGCAACGCTCACGGAAAGCGTCCCGACGCGAGGCCGTGCGCGGGTGTCCTTCGATTTTCAAACGGGAAGACCATTAATTGCCCGCCTGACTGCCTGCACTGTGACGCGACTTCGCGTTTCGATTCGCGTCGGACCTTCGAGGAAACGACTGTTTGCACGCCACACACGGATTTCGCAAAGACCAACGGCGACCGGCGGATCTTTCACCCGGAGGGAAGGAAACGTTGCGCGTTTTCGAGCGGGGCGGACTTTCGAGCAGAATTATGTAGCGCCTCTGCCAGAGGGGCGGTTAGGGGGTGAAACGGAGGGTAAATGGGACCGAGGTGGGTTAACAATTAGAAGACGGTTGGAGAGTTTACGAGCAGAGATGGCGGCAGAAAGTCCGCCACGGTTTCACTTTCGATGGCCGCCAATTCGCTTAAACCCGCGAAATGGCCCGGTTGCGCTCCTCTTGGGAATCTTCGGGACGAGAAAGTCCCGATAGTTTCGCTGTTTGAAAGGCCGTGGATATTACGATAAATTTCTGGGATTACGTAACCGTGCTGGAAGTCACGTATTGTCAAATATGCTGAACCCAGATTCTCGGGTTGTTGAAATCGAGAGAACGAGCGCGAGAGGTACACTGTTTTGAGGATGTATTGGACCTATTTTCAAAATGGTACCAAGTTGATGAGAATTTGTGAGATTGTTCTTTTTAATCTTCCTGATGTGCTCCAAAAATTTTAAAGGTATTCACTAAACGGTTGCTGAGTTATAACGATTTTAATTTTCACTGATTTTACACGTACTCTTATGGAAAGAGACGATCTTCACAGATAAAACAGCTGAAACAATGTTGAAGAAATGGTGCCAATGTTTTCAATTTTTTTGTACATGTATATGGGTAGATGAAAATATTTGCAGAGCTTTAATTATTTTCACTACACCGTTTTAAAGAAATAAATTATAACTTGAGAAAATTGTGAATTCTGGACATTTTCACTGCCAAAAGTTTAGCAAATAATGCTTGACAAAGCATTTGTAAAGTGAAAAATACCTTTTTAGGAGTAAAAATAAGACTCCAACTGTCGTTCGAGTTCCTTACATTTAGATTTACTATGCGTAAGACGTAGATATTCAAGTATTTCAAATTTCATATACTTTTGTCTAATATTGTACGTCCAATACATCCTTAAGGGGTCATGCCTAGTTGACAGGCGTGATTTTCAGGAATTTTTTGTGGAAAATCTAATGTATATTTTTTACAACTATTTGCTTATTTTAAAAGTACATATATTCAGCAACTCTCAGTAATTTTGTTATAGAAAAATATTAAATAATGAACGAATAACAGCCACTCTCCCAGAAGATATTTTTTTTGCGGTGAGCACAATTTCTCGTAGCCGGATCATCTGAAATCGAAAAGTGAAGAAGATTCTGTTAGTAGGTATATGAGTTTATCTGGTTCGTGAACGAAGGATTTTTGTTTTTGATGAAAACTCTATTTTTAATTCACGAGAAACAAACAATTCAGACATCGAAAAATCATGATTTTGCGATAAACGGCCGCCATTTTGTCTGAAATCATTTTTTTCAAAAATCCTTCGTTCACGAACTAGATAAACTCATGTACTAACAGAATTTTCTTCACTTTTCAATTTCAGATGATCCGGCTCTGAGAAATCGTGCTCACCGCAAAAAAAATATTTTCCGAAAGAGTAGGTGTTATTCGTTCATTTTTTAATATATTTCTATAACAAATTTACTGAGAGTTGCTGAATATGTGTCCTTTTAAAATAAGCAAATAGTTGTAAAAAATATACATTCGATTTTCCACAAAAAAAACCGAAAATCACGCCTGCCAACTAGGCATAACCCCTTAAGTTCTAAGTGACTTAAATGACTTTATGGCCTAACGAAGGTGCAGCAGTTCCAGTATCAGCGGAGCAAATTTCTCGCGAGTGCGGAGTGGGGGGAGTACAAATTAAAAGATCAAAATTCAGCAGCCTAGAAAACAGTAGTAGGGTAAACCAACCAGCAATTGACCGCATACCAGTGAATGACCATTAGGCAAAGAAATGTAAATTATAAATTTAAAAATATATGTTTATAAATGGAGTGTAGTTGCACTATTAATATCCCATATTTTTAGTTACTCGTATTAAGCAAACATTAATAAGTAAAATTCTTATTAAAAGTATGCGGTCATTTACCGGACTTCTACACGTTTTGCATTTTATAATCGTTTTTTTTTTAAATTACGATAAGAATAGGTAAGTAATTATTTTTATAGAAATTTCAAGAAAAATAAATTTAAATGCAATTTTAACAGTTGCTTTCTTGTTATACATAAATATATTCAAGTATTAATCTCAAAGGTCCATAAATTCAACAATTCGGTCATTCAGTAGTTGATTTACCCTACCTACGCCAACAAAAAAAAAAGATAAAAATGCCTTGCAAATTCCCGACTGAACAGTTCCATATTCCATCGATGCTGTAAAATCCAGAGAAGCCTGTGAGCTTCTTCCTAATCATCTCCTCCGTAAGGTGCCTTGCTACATATTTGAAGAGGTCTATCTTTCAGGTGAAACATAAGATCAGACTAAGCACGGAACCAGTTAAGACTATCTCAACCTCCGCTCGATTCCCTCAATTAATCGAATTAGTAAGAACCAGCCGGTATGCGAGTGAAATTGATCGTTTCGCAACGGAGCGTAATTACTCAACGGCCCGATTCACTGAAAAGAGAAGCGTCCCTGAGAGCCGAGGGGCCCTCCTCGCTCCCTTCCTCTTCTCGGTCGCGCAGGGAAATCCGGCGAAATAAAGAGAAGAAGGGAAAAAAAAGGTCGCCTGGGATCCTTAGATATCGCGTCGCGAGGCACATTAGCTAACCGAATACGTATACATTTCTTACGCAAACTAGCGAAAGTAGGCGGGCGCGAGAGCCGCTCGGCAACGGGAGAGAGACAAGCCAGCCAGTCGGCCCAGCCACACACGTAGCGGCGAGGCACGAGATACGTGAGAGCGCGCGTGTACGTTTCGAGCAGGTCTGGTTGGGAAAAAGGGTTGCGAAAGCCTGCCGAAAGCGCCTCCTTCGCGCCGAAAGCGAGAGTGGAGAAGCCTGGGCCGAGTCACGAAACGGGCTGGCTGACGGAGAGACATATCTGGGCCCCGTACATTCCCAGCAGGCCTTAATTAACACGTGCTTGGGCTACGTGAGTTATTTATACCTCGGTGGCGATCGAAAGGAAGTATGGGATCGGTAACGTGTTCCCCCCGTGGAATGTCGAGTTCCCCCGATCGATCCGACGATCGCGCGGCCACAATTCTCATTTTCATCAATTAAATTTGTCAAACACGCGGAATGGGTAGCGTTGTTGTATTAATTAACTCGTTACGCTCGAGCCATCTTTGCAATATGGGATGAGCGTTTAAGTTATTATTCACTCGGCAAGATATATGCTGGTAGGTGTTAATTATACAACAAATGCCTTCGAATGTACCGTCGAAATAAATCATGCGTTTCGACAGCTAATGTAAACGAACTGCTGCCGAGTTAACACATCATCAGCTGCACGTTTCGGAGCAGAGTCACACCTGTTGTCGATCTCTATCGAGCTTCTCAATTACCCACTAATTACCTATAGGAAATATTGAAATCGAGATGGCACCGTGTTGCGTCGAATGGCTGAACGGTGCGCAAATTTATCGATCAATTTTATGTGTACACTCGCGTACCACGAAGAATAAGAGCGGGTAATAAAAAGTTGTCGAAGTGAAATCTGAGGGATAAATGCTTCGAAGGCACCATGGCTTCGATCTCGTTAGCTTCGAAGGAGCGAACCTTGATTCAAGGTCCTTCGGGGCGCGAGGCGTGTAAGAGACTTTTCCTCGATCCGTCGGGACGAAAGGAAAGCTCGGTCGGCATCGAGCCATCCGCGGGGAAAGACACTTGCCCCGGGTAGGTGGACGTGGCGCATGGTTTAGATCGTGGACCATGACCAAGTGATAGTGACTCCGAGAATCAGCTGACGCCGCGGCCCAACGAGGTTACCGCCGCATTTAAATGTGTTCCATTTTATGACGGTTGTGCGGAAACTGGCTCTCTAGGCGGCGTTAGACAGTCGCTTCACGTAGTCCGAGCGATTCGCTTGCATAAATCATTAGAAAGCTATTCGAACGCGAGCCCGCGCGACGGATGTATTGCGCCCGTTCCGTAATATGTGTCGTTCGTTTCTTTTCTAAATGTACGGAGAGGAGGAGTTTGCGCAACGCCGAAACGGCGAGCCTGAGAAATCTACAGGTGACAAAAACAGCCGGGGGAACGTTTTTACGGGTTTCTAACAGCTCCCCCTCTCGGCCGATCTATCGGGGGCCTCGTTAAGAGTAGAAGAAAAGACGCTCGTTCTGCCACGTACTCGTTTCCCCAGCAACGCGAATCGAATCCCGCCTAACTGATCCTGATCTGGCTCACTTCCCACGGAATCGTTTCTTTCCTTTAGTCTTTGCCAGTTTTTAAAGGATCTACGTTTGACTGAGCGCTACCGAACGAATGGACTGTTCAAGGTCCCAGTTACGAGGTGTCGAAAGAAAGCTGTACGTATGTTCTCAAGGGGATACACCCTATTTGGTCTTTAATACAGTGACGGTGAAAAGGAAGTGTATAATAATCTAGTTTACTTTTTGCCCGACCTTGGGCGACGCAGTACAGGGACGCGATTCTTTCCCGCGAAATTACCGGCGGCTCCGTTATCGCTTCACCTTTTAAGCATTCCCCCGACCATTACTGCACACCGTACCCTACGGATGATAAAAAAGAAAAGAAGCGTCGCGTCCTCGGCGGATTCGCGGTAAACGCGGACGACGCCTGCGCCGGCCTGCGGGAGAGGTGCGAGAAGGCGCTGCGCGTCCACGTACGCGGCAGGCCGAGGGAGTAGGACGCGCGGCCGCGAGGGACGGTGGGGGAGGGTGAGCCCCGGTGGGAGGCAAGGATTCGTGTCATTGTCAGTGGGTAATCAGGTCAGTGGGCCAGTGGGACGACCACTTTCAATTTCAGTCCTTCTAGCCTGTGCAACTCGCCGTGCCGCGTCGCGTTATCTCGCGCTCTCGCTCTCGGCCTGCCTCTTTCTCCCCGCGAACGAGCGATGCGTTCGTCTGTTTTTTGCCCGGTTGCGCGGCGCGCTCGCGATCCATACCTACCCGCGTCGCAACGCTAGGCGGCCGGAGAGGCACGAGCGCGAGGCACCGGTCCTCTCGAGGGCGTCGTTATAGTCTGCACGTGGACAGAAAGAGAGGCCCGGCAGACGCGAAGAGTAGCGAGCGTGTGGTAGTTAGCGATGCTAGACGCGGGGGGAACGGGGGAAGTCACGACACGCGCCAATCGCGTCACGCATCTTCGGTTGCAAACGTGTGTTGTAGCGCTCGAGGTACGAGACGTTTTAACCAGAAACCGAGCGAGAGGGTGATATGGAGAGTGACAGGATGGACGCATGCGGGACAGGGGGCGAGGGGAGGGATGATGCACGCGCGATCATGTTCGTCCGTTGGTTCGTTCGCTCGCTCGCTGGCGCGCGCGAGCGCACCGACGCCGGGAAAGATAGCAGAAAGTAGGACGCGTATTAAAAACCACAGACCGTGTCCCGTGGCGTCACTTCTCGTGCCTCGCCGCGGCGCGCCGGTATTACCCAATCGAATTCATCATAACTGGCACGAGAAACGTACGAGCGGAGCGAGCGAGCGAGCAGACCAACGGACGAACGAACGGGTCGGGACGGGACGGCTTGTCGAATTGGCTGGGAAGAAGTAGGGGGAGAATTACATGCGGCATAAAAGAGAGAGGCAATTTCGGCGATAGACGCGATCAGCGCCCTGGCGCGGAGATCGACGGAAACACCGACACCTAGGCCTCCTTGCGAACTATGATAAAGAACTTTCGATTTCGGTGGTTCGTGTTCCAGGCGAGCGTTATCGTGGTCGTGTTGCAACGGCTCGATGGATTTACGTGGCTTTCAACGAGGCAGAGGAAAGGGCTGCTCGCGGTAAATATGTAGTCCGCGGCAGGAATTTTTCACACGGAAGTTCCAGGGAGCATATTACACGAGCGCTAAATTTAGCAGCTGATCAAAACGAGACCAACGCCGTGGCGCGGCGATCGTGGGAATTATGAAAGGTGCGAGCGCGCCACTTCCATCCGACAATCGATGATCCTTAATTACGTTTGAAAATTAAGCTGACGGTAAAGCGTCGCGGGCTTGGTGAATTAATTTTCCTAAGGAATTGGGTCGCGCCCTTGAGGGGTTGCTCGTGAAAGCCCGAAGAATGCCTGCCGACCATGTTCGATTGATCGAATGTCCTTTAGCGACCGATGGGCTGCAAACAATCGCGGTCCACGAAACGTTTAACCTGTGCATTGCTAACAAACGGAAAAGACTGTGCATCAAGAAAATTGCTATATTTATTGGAACCCATCAAACAAATGCCAGGAATTTTCTTCTAGCGTGCCAGACGGTCGTAAATTGGAGAACGATATTTCGAATATATCGATGGAAGTAAATGAATGACTGACAGAGCCCGTGTTCCCGGTTTCGTAGTTTCGGACCGATTATGCCATTTCCTCCTATGCGCATGGCTGAACAAATCGAACGTTTCCGCGATGCTAAACATTTTAACACCCTCGCCGCTGAGAACGGGTCGCGCGCATGCGCTAGGTAGAACGGATAGCAATTCTTATATGCGATCCTTTGGGCAAGCTTTTAGACGTTGATACCATTGAGAGGGCGCCACAAGTTAGGAGAAGCAATTTGGCGACGCGAGATACATATATGATCTACTTTCCGAAGCCGCGTCGCGTGGACGCTCCTCGGACCTGGTTAAACGCCACTCGTTTGCATTTGCAAATACAATACAATTATGTAACCGCGCGCTGCATGCAATTACACGTGTTCCCGATAAATCCGTACTGATGAAATAATAACGATTAGTAACCCTTTGGGAATGCGAGAGTGGATATTCCCATTGGCGTACGTTTACCCACACCTACAATTACAGTTCATCATTCGGAATCTAGTTTTTAAAATTACTGCTCGTAACTTCGTACCAGAATTTAGCCTAGTATTTTATAAATAAATATACACGCGAATTTGTGCGCAGGAAGGTTACCCAATACGATTTCTCTTTCAAAGTTAAATTTATAATTACTGAAATTACGGCTACATATTATGTTCGGGCATAAGTGCCTCGTCAAACAGAGCAATTTTTTGTAAATTACAATTATCTCTACGTTTCCAGTGGAACGGAAAGAGTTTAGAATTCTTGTGCATCGAATTCTCATCGGAAATCATTTTCCCAACGTTAGTGACGTGCAAGGGGGTAAAGGGTGCTATGGGCGCAGGGGGATGAACGTTCGTAGAAGTAAAATTGGTGGACGTGTATATGTATACCGGTGCCGCGACCTGCTGGGAACGTTGAATAATAATTATTGTTGTTGGCTCGGCTTGGTGTTATTGAGTTATTCCAATGCGAGTTTATCAAAGTGGGTCAAGCGATTCAATAGCGACCGCCGTGGAGGAGAAACGACCCATCGTCTTAACGCGGCGTGGGAGTGTACGTACAGTGGTAGAGCCATGTACACACACATACACACACACAGCTACTGATTTGTTACACGCAGAAAAAAAAAGGACGACCGTTTGAACCACGAAATTGGCGCTACAGCCATGACTACAAATTACGACGAATGCACTCTCGTTACCTTGTGTCGTTTTAAAAAATGGAGAGTACAGTTTCTTTTTAAGAGATCTGTGTATGTCTCGTAATAGACACTCGAATAAACCTGATCGCGAAACTATCAGTTATTGAATTTTGATTCCCAAAGCGCATCTTCCTTGAGTTCCAAGTCGGGTTGCCAATGGTAGGGGGAAGCGGGGTAATTCCGGTCACTTCTATTTGTTTAAATAAAAACCGCGTAACTTGACTCTGTATGGTACTTCCACTTGTTAATGATGCGGCGAGGTAATATTCATGGTTTCCATGACGATAGCAGTCTTTTGATTAAAAAAAATCCGGGAGTGTTCATTTCGCACCGTAATCTTATAACAGTGGTCGATTGTTAAGCAAGGTAAATTAGTACATGGAATAGATATGAATTATTAATATTAATCTCATTAAATAGAGAAATGTTTCTACTTTCAAACTCACATTTGCTTTTTTGTGATATGTAAATTCAATTGAGTGTATTACTTCAAATATCTGAACATGAGGTGTGAGGGGTAATTTCAGCCAGCTTTTAACATTGCTTTTTTTCTGGCGTAGATGCCACGTACAATTCAGATATTTGTGACGAAAAAGTAGAGCACGATATTTGCTCCTTTTGCAAAAAATTCGGAAAAGGTGATGAAATGTGGTTCCGGTGCACAATATGTGGTCAATGGGCACATGAAGAATGTTCAGGATGGGATACCCCTGAAGAATACATTTCTGATGTATGTACTAATTAATTTTAAAATAAAAAATAATACAATTTTTTTATTAATTTAACAGTTTTCCTAACTCTTTAATAAAGAAAAATCATAGCCGGAATTACCCCACTAGTTATGCTTTCTCGGTCATACTAGGACAAACTAGACAGTTCAAACTATCAATTAATAAAAAAAAAACTAACAAATGTGTAACTTGTTCAAATTTTATAGCATTTACTGCTTATGTGGCCGGAATTACCCCGCTTTCCCCTACTATAATATATAGTATTGTACTATTTTTTTTCTGGTGTACTGTATACTGTTAGAAAAAGATATAGTACGATAAAATACTATATTTCCGATACGTCGATAAAATTCTACAAATTTTACTTATTTTTTTTTATTCTATAGCAACATCAAAACTTTAATTAGCGAATTTAGACTTTAAACTTCTCAACGCGACATTAAAAAAAGTATTATCTATGGAATATTTGTAAAAAATAATTTCATACTTTCTCTCTATTCCCGCCACTTCAACTTTTACCGAGAGGATTTTTTCTATAATGAACATGAAGTGGTGGAAAGATAGAAACAGTCAGTTAGTCTCTCATAAAAAATGAGCTCATACATGTTAATTTGGATTATCAGTGCAATCAAACCTTCGACATATTTGTTAAAGACAATAAATTAATTAATAATGCAAAATGCATAAAAAAAATGAGATGTCTTACTGTATCTAGCTTTATTTTAAAATATTCACTATCCTCTAAAAAGTATTACATCTTTTATCACGTTTAGCCGCAAAGTACTATATTTTCCTGAAAAAAGTTGGCAACCCCCAAGTCTCTTCAAACCAACTCCCCATCGAGAACCACCTAAGCTACCGATCACACCTCCCCACTAATCGTAATCCTGTTTTTCCGTTACAAGGAGGTGTAAAAGTCCAGAGCCCAGTACCCCACCAGCAGTGTTCCACCGTTCATTAAGTCCGTTACGCAAGTAACGATCACCTTCAATATTTATATCCCGTGCAAGGAGAAGGATAATACCTTGTCGACCAGAAAACAGAGGGCCATCGGTGAAGAAACATATCGGGACGAGTAAACGGAACCAACGCTCGACTCCCGGCAGGTGTGTGCCCCGAATTAAATCGCCCGAGCAGCCCCGCCGCTTTTGCGCGGCTGTGTTGCACAAAGCGCGATGACTCATTCTTTTCTTCTCAGTTGATCGCGTACGCGCGAACTAAGTGCCGCCGTTACTTATCATAAATCCGAGCGTAGGTAATCGGAATGCAGAGTGCGGCAGACACGCCGGCCGACATGTTTTCGCGCAACACTGTGCGCCGCACGCGAGCCGGCGCGGGGCCTCGTCACGGAATTTTCGCAGGTAGTTGAAAAGTAATTATCCGGTTTCCATCGGCGGCGGCAACAGGTAGAGGGGGAGCGGGGGGAGCGGGGAGGGGGGGGGCGAGGGGGGGACAGGCCATAAATTCCCGTAGGAAAGAGCGGATTCTTCGCTCCCGGTGAGAGTTGGGGCAACAGTGTCAACGGTTGCACAATGACGACGAAACGGGAAAGGGAGGGCTGGTCGTGTGGACGGACGCTACCCCCCGGGCACGCTGGACGGCCAATAAACAAGCCACGGTTTGACTGAGACGTCACGGTGAAACGTGCCGTCCCGGGCGAAAAGTGAAAAGACACCGTGGAGACTTTGTAGAATAGAGAGTGGAGGAGACGAGGAAAGGGAGAAGGGTCGCGTGTCCATTGTTGTACGACACTGCTTCCGAAGTCGCCTGTTAACGCAGGAAAAGGAAAGCGAGAGCCCCGCCTGGCAAGCGGTTTCGAGAATTTCATATTTTACGGCGGGGACTAATAGGCTGCTGGAAGCGATTAGGATGCTTTCACGTAGACAGAATACACCTGGGCGATGCAACCTCCCTTCACGGATGATTGATTGGAACCCTTACGACGCAGGTCCTCCAGGTATTTACTGACGCAAGTAGATGCGAATTTTCTTTATGAAGAAACATCCAATGGGAAATACTCGACTCCCGTTTATAAGATACACCTGTAAACTGTAAATGTCTCGATGAATCAACGAACGGTTCGAAAGTCTGAAAGAGATCGGTGTGCGCAGGTTTGCTCTTAACCGTGCAAACGGGCGTTAAGAAAGGCTGGTTGGCTCCGGTTCACGCGGCAGCCTGTATCAATTCAGCCTGAAATTCTCTCACGTAGCACCTGTGTTTTCGTCTCGGTTCGTGGGCCCGTTTTGTGCCCCTAGCCGAGCGGATAATCGTGATTTACTATGCGCAAACGGCGGAGCCCGACCCCTGGGTCCACTTGACGCGCGCAACAAGTGCATTTCCCCGGCGCAGCAGGTAGATGTTGACGTACCCCCGTTGCCCAGAGGGGTGTTGCACACCCCTGGGAGCAACCCGGCCCCATCTTCTATCCCGACGGACGATTCCGACGACGGAATCCCGTGTCTGGCACGCGCCGGCACGCTTACGAAAACGTGGAAACCCGTAGCCAACTCCCTTTTACAGAGCCACCGGGGCACGGCTGCGGCCCGAGTAAAAGTCTCCAGGCAGCTTTTACTGGGCTAATATTTTACGTTTACTGCGGGGGGGGGGGGGGGGGGGAAATTGCGCACGACGCCGGTGAACGCCGCTCGCAATATTTTCCCAAACGGTCTCATTCTCCGGGTGAAATACGAGCATTATAAACCAGAGGATATTATTACAGGGTTCTGCGTGTCGCGATACTAAATTTAACGACTGCCTCTCACCCGGGAGCAGAAATAGAGAGAGAAAGGGGGAAGAGGAAGAGAGGATGCCGATCGTATTTTTGCTTTTCGCGCGAATCGGATGGGCCAGGGGACGCGAGCCGACCGGAGGCTCGGTTTCACCAAATTCTGGAAATCTCTCCGGGTTAATGGAAGAGCCGTGGACCCGGCGCGCGGCTCTGTTTGCTTGGAGAGAAATTCTGCGGCGTTCGTAATGGGCTTCGCCGGCGAGGCGCCCCGCGCTCTCGTACCGATGAAAGTAAAAGTACCGAGCACGCGGCGTCCTACTCGGGCGAAACGCGAGCGTGGAAGGAGGACGCAGCGTCTTTCCGACCTTTAAAATCGTACACACGCGCATTTCTAGAGTTGCATCGCGAACTTCGCCGGGGATATGCTTTCACCGCGGCTGAAGCCTCGGGGGAACGGTGATGTAACCCGCGTCCTCGCGGCGTCTACGCCGCGTACACCCATTTTCCAATCGTCGCCAACCTGTTCCGCGGGCAGATCGACGGGACCGAGCCCGATAAGCCGCGATGGAACGCGCCGCGGTGGCGATCCGCTCCCGCGATCCCCGACCCTTTCGCGAAAACCTCGCCGCCGCGTAATCGAAAAGTCACGCCGCTATCAGGCCTCCGCAACCGAGTCGGAACGATACTTCCGGTTGATAATAGCCCCGCCGTTTCCTACGTTATCTGGTGCACCGCTAATTTCGCTGCGGCGCCGCGCATCGTGCGTCCAGTTACAGCTGATTGCGTCATTCCTGAAAATCGGAAGAGGAAGGAGATCGAGATTCGGCGCTTCGCGAATCTCGCGAATTTCGCGAGTCGAATGTTGACTTAGGGGGGTTGGTTACCATCAGAATTTTCGAAAATTGTTTTTCAGGATGATTGCATATTCTGCTAGCTACATCTTTTCTACGTGTTTTAACCGGGCCCCAAAATTTAAAAAATTGGGGGAATCACAGTAAAAAATGTAGGAGCCTGCACATGAGATCGTATAACGATTTGCAACTTTAATCGCGATTTTCCCGAAGCTACGTTTTCCAAAACGGTGAATATAAAATCTCGAAAACCCCTCCAACGATTTGAATGAAAATTCACAGTGAGCTGCAGGAAACTATTCTCCTCCGTGTATTGGGAGCACATTTTCAATATAAATTCTTAAAAAAAAGATAAAAATATTTTTCCGACAAAATAAGAATAAAATCAGAAACATCAACATAAAAATTGTATTAATTTGTTTATCAAAATTTTGCTTCCTGCACGAGATGGAGACTGTCTTACAGGTTATAAAAATGCCTTTGCTTTATGTTTTAGGTAATTCATCTGTCCGGAACCGTGTTCACCATCAAACGGTGCATCGAGTACACGCTGTCACATTTATATTTATAACTTTTTTTCCTATAAATACAGTGGCGGACGAAAGAAAGTTTACCACTTTTAAAATCGCATAACTTTTATATAATGAATCCAAACGAGTTGAGTTTTTTTGAGAAGCTACAAGGATTAGTTTGTTAAGTGACGTGCTTCGTCGATTTGAAAAAAAATGCAATTGGTCGAAATAGCAAAAAAAAAATAGTAAAAGTCGTTTTTTAAACTTTTTTTTGTGAGTTTGTAATGAAAATTCAAAAAACCCGTTTGTAGATTGAAGTAAGTTGTATACATGCTGGAAATTTCATAAAAATCGGTTAACGTTGCTCTGAGTTATAAACGGTTAAAGGTCGCAGAATAAGGTCGAAAATCGCGAAATTCCCGGAAATCAGCGATTTTCGACCTTATTCTGAGACTTTTAAGCGTTTATAGCTCAGAGCAACGTTAACCGATTTTGATGAAATTTTAGGCATGTACACAACTTACTTCAATCTACAAACGGGTTTTTTGAATTTTCATTACAGGCTCACAAAAAAAAGTTTGAAAAATGACATTTACTATTTTTGTTTGCTATTCCGACCAAGTGCATTTTTTTCAAAACGACGAGACACGGCACTTAGCGAACTAATCCTAGTAGCTTCTCAAAAAACTCAAGTCGTTTGGACCAATTTTAAAAAAGCTATGCGATTTTAAAAGTCGTAAGCTTTCTTTCGTCCGCCACTGTATATTTAAAATTATCTTCTTGCGCATTAACCTTTAGAGGGCCGGGCTGGCCACTATAGTGGCCACTGGAAATTTTAAAAATTGAACTTGTTTCTAAGGGTTTTTGATATCGCTAATCACGATTCCGTTGTCAGAGTATTAAAATTTTACGCAGAAACAGTGTTGCCAACCTAAACAAGCCTAAATGAATAACAGCAGTTACATTCATATATTATTCTTTCCGTTGGCGTTACCCAGGGCTAACGACGTGGACGTAGAAAGCTTTGTAGCACTTTTTTTTTCTTTTTTTTGTTGGTTTTTTGTGTTATTTTTGGATTTTTTTTGTATTTTCTGATTTTACTATTTATTATACGAACTGCACTCGTGCAACGCATGCATTTTACAAAATGAATAATGAATGTGTATCTCTTTGTTGCGATTTTTATCTGTTTGTTCATACTTCTTGTCCTTCCAAATGAAAAAAAAAAATTTATATGTCGGAAATTCGAATTTACGGTATTGATTGTTTCGTATGGAAATCCTCAAAACAGGGTGTTATGCACAATGCAGTGTCACATGTAGAGCATATATAAAGAGTTCGACGTCTAGTTTGTCGTAATGAACACAAATTGCATCGTCGGTTTTTATCCAGTAATTTTGGAAAATGACGACCTATTAGCCGAGAGAGTTTGGGCAGATGAGAAATGGAGTCATTCGGATCAAGATTCAGTAAAGCCCTAAGTACACTTGTAAACGAAATGAAGGAAAGGATACACGTTCATTATTCATTTTGTATAATGCATGCGTTGCACGAGTGCAGCTCGTATAATAAATAGTAAAATCAGAAAAATGAAAAAAAAACATCCAAAAATAACACAAAAAACCCCAAAAACAAGAAAAGAGCTACAAAACTTTCTACGTCCATGTCGTTAGCCCTGGGTAACGCCAAAGGAAAGAATAATATATGAATGTAACTGCCGTTATTCATTTAGGCTTGTTTAGGTTGGCAACACTGTTTCTGCGTAAAATTTCGATACTCTGACCTGAGAATCGTGATTAGCGATATCAAAAACCCTTAGAAACATTAAAGTTCAAATTTTAAAAATTCTAATATATGCCATACCGTTCGCGGCCGGGCTGGCCACTATAGTGGCCACCTAAGAATTTGGATACTTTGCCGGCCATTTTGGTGCTATATATGCATAAATTTTAAGTAAATAAAATTTGCAATTTCAATGAAAAAATCCCGGCCCTCTAAAGGTTAAAGTCAACGAAATGACGCTTAAAAATTAAAACGAAAATTATCTCAATATTCATTTATTACTTCAGAATATGCGTTTGAAGAAGGGCCTGATTTTGGGCTGTTGAGGGTAACCTACCCCCTTAAGAGTATTATAAAATTTCAAGATGAAAGGGATGAAAACTGTTTTGAGTTTTGAGGTTGTTTTTCATCGTCGAAAGTACAGTTATATTCTGAAATATTACATTTAATATCCTACCCTGTGCTAGTTTATTTGTGAATGGAATCATTGCTCATGAATCATTGTACTCTTAGATAACTCATATCTTCTCTTGCCACTATGATTGATGGTGAAGATTCACCGAGGGAAGTTAAAATTGATAATGATTGTAATTGAAATGCTAAGAAGAGAGCCTGATACTGGAAATCGATGCCTTATAATCTTTTACTTATAATCCGATTGCATTAAAGTTTTTCAAGGTCACCTCAAGGTCACTTTCTAGTTTTTTAAAAGAAACGCTATATTTTCGACTCGGTACCGTGCAAGTGTAGATTCGTGGATGAAGACAAGTTCAACAAACTCTTACAGTGCGAAATTATAATCACAGAATTCTTAATTACCGAATGACCCCAAACAGATGATTCCTTATGCCGTCGATCAATTATTTCAAAATAGGTTAGGGCGTCCTTAAATTACGTAAGACTTTTGGGGGGGGGGGGGGGGAGGGTGTCGCGAATTTCTTACGTTTTCTTACAAGGGGGGAGGGGAGAGTCAGGTAGCGTCTTACGTAATATTTTTTAACCTAATTTTCAATAAATACAAATTCTATCATTAATGTTCCAGAAAAGTTGTTTTAGTTTGAATTTCCCGAAACCGAGTTAAATGAATTATATAAACCTTTAAAAGAATTTTAATAATTGAAAAAATTCAATGCAAAAAATATTACGTAAGAAGGGGGTTGCAATATCAAATCTTACGAATTCTTATACTGAGGGAGGGAGGGGGTAAGAAATCGCCAAAATTACCCTTCCTTATTTTTAGGATGGCCCTTTACATGGAGCGAAGGGACAGAGGAGTATGTTTTGAATTCTGGATTCTTGGAACTTTTCAATTTATTCCAAATGTGTCTGTTGTACCTGTCTTCTTGTTTACTACACTTGCACATTTCCGAGGCAAAAATATAGCATCCCATAGCAAAAACTTCGTACAAAAACTGACCAGGAAAATCTGTCTGAAACATGGCAAATGTCTCAATCACGAAAGTATCGCTGAAAGAGTCTCTGACAGGTGTTTCACTGTCTCGACTGTTCTTTCTATTCTCAAATGACCAGGTCCAAGCGGACGACTCGCCACGCTCGGGCGGATTCGACAGTGGCAAGCTGCGCGGACATTGACAATAGTATCAATAATACCAGCAGCTCTCGAAACGGGAACGCTAATTGCGAGGAGGGGAGCGAGAAGAAAAATGTAACACCGCCGTGGAATCGCGGAATCGGGAAAAAGGTGTGCAAACTGCCCTTGGTGAGCGCTATCTTGTAACGAGCCCGCGTAACCGCGCGGCTAATTATCCGCGTTAATGCCGGCGAGGGCCATGAATATTCATACTTGACATCTTTAGCTGGAGCAACCGAAATTGCAGCCCGTCGTGCGAGGGGCTGCTTTTTCACCCACCTTTGCCCCCGAATCGATAGCCGTGTCACGGTTTAGGAAACCAAATGGCGCGCACACGCCTCGCGAGTAACAATTTACAGGATGATTTAGAAACAGGCGGGAAGACACTTTGGGAAGATGAAAACGTATCGCACAAACATAAGCCCACGAGCTCTTCCATTGCGAGATAAAAGAACGGACATTATTGTTTGTTTTATTTATGATTTTTATCGGTGATCTGCAGGCTCACAAACCTCTTTGTGATAAGTATCCTGGCGCGAAGAGTGTAAACTCTTAAACGTGCATAAAATATCCATCCAAACAATGTATCGAAAATTAGGAAAGGTTCTTGTAAAACTGTGCCCTGATAAAGTGTATTTAGTGACGAGAAAAGGAAGGATTTTTTTATCAATGTTCCGGCAACTTTTTGTCACCTTCAAGAGAATATCTTGAATAGAATACACAGCTAATGTTTGGTCATATATTCCCCAACAATTCTGTAGAATAGGGGGCCCGAGTTACCAGAGACGCGCGAACAACCGTTTCCGATTTGAAGCAGGTCTGATCTCGAGGCGAAGCGGTTTGTTTACCGAGTAGTTAGATATTCCTGCCGGGCAGAGCAGTTTGACACGGATTCGCGTTTTAGCGGCGGATAGGGGGAGAAAAAAAATGCGAGTTACCGGGTCGACGAGTGCATTTACGAAGCCAGAGCCACGGAATGCCAGAGGCCCGTTCCGTTCGAGCGGGTAAACACAGAAACAAGAGGAAAAAAAAAGAAACTGCCAAGCGAAGACGAGGAGGACTCGTGAAAAGGTAATCGTGCTGCTGGGTATTGTCTCGAAAAAAACTCGTCTCGCGATCTTTTAGCGATACACAGTGGAAACGCGAAGGGGCAGGAGGGGCAGGAGGGGCAGAAGGGTCCAAACAAACAGCGGGAACGTTGGAAAGGAGGGGGCGGGGGGGGGGGGGAATGCGCGCGCGCTCGCGTCCCCGGAGTAAATAAAGGCAGACGAAGTCTCGTTTCATCGAACCGCTACTTTGTCCGCGAAGGGTCGGTGCAACGTTCATAAAGAAACGCTCGAAGGCTGTCTGTTCTAAATCCGAGAGGGCGGGATGGCCGAGAGCGGCCCTCGTTTGCATCGTTCGCTTTGGAATTCGCGCCGAAACGCCTGTTGCGCATACTGCACGTCTAACCGCGCGCCACGGCTGACGTTCGAGGAATCGCATAACCTGCGCACCCTCGATTCCTTGGCAGCGTGCGCTGAATATTATCGCTCGCTAAAAAAGATGTTTCGCCGGACGATATCTAGATGGTTCTAGCGTTTCCTGTTTCTCGCCGCGAGCGCGCGGCGCGGCCAAGAGACCGGGACTCGCGTGGACGACATTATTGCACTTTTCAAGGTTGGCAAGGAATTTTAAGCACGGAAGGCTTCGAGCCACGGAATCGTTTCCACGGCCGAAGCGTTTCTGCAGCAAAGTATTTCATTTCGACGATCCCTTTCGATACTCTCCGTCCACCGTGCATTCCGTGTGGAATATCCTATTTTTTCGTGTTATGCATGGCGGTGTCCACACTCGGTTCTCTTACAACTAGTTTTCCCATCTACACACGGCATACTTCGAGCCTTTAAAATGTGTCCTCGCCGATAATGGTTGGCAGTGTGCGATACACACAGCTAACGAACTATGAGCACTCGCTAAACGAGATACTTGCACGTTTCATTGAGAATCAGTCTTAATAGGAGCACGTCGTTGATCTTTTTGCTACGAGCACTCGTAACATCAATATTAATGGTGTGCAACTATGGGGGAAGTACCGGCAAGTTATCATGAGAATTACGAGGCAATGCGATCGCCCGGAGGCATAATGCTCACGCGTAGCCGCAATGAGGAAGAATAAGACCGCGTGTACCTGTAACTTCGGAAGTGGACCGAGCCGAAGGAGCGAGCGAGCGCTCGTGCCGGGCGAGCGAGAGATAGAGAGAGAGAGAGGCCGAGAGAGGCTGCATGGGCGAGAGTGGAGAGAGAGAGAGAGGGCGAGCAACGTGCAACGTTAGTAAGACGAGGAGGGGAGTTAAGGACGAAAAGACAGCGCGCGCGAAGCGAGGAGTGGGATAGTTGAAAGCGAAAGCGAGAAAGAGAACGAAACGATTGAAGAGCGAGAGTGTAGCAGAGAGAGCGAAAGCAAAAGAAAGAAGAAGGGAGTTTGGCAAGCGGTACGCTACGGCGGCAACAAAGAACTCGAGAGGAGGGCATAGAAATGAGTCGTTGAGGTTACCTGAGGCATCGTTCGCTGGTAGATCGGTGACCAAGTTAACCCGTGGTCGCGAGTGCGATTGCTGTTGCTGCTGTTGTTGCTGCTGCTGCGGCTGCTGCGCCTGTTGCTGCTGTACCTGATGAAGGCTCTGTTGTTGGGGTCCCGTCAGAGGCAGATCAACCGCGTTGTTGGTGCTGTCGGTCAGGATGGTCGGTACCGAGGAGGAGGAGGACGACGATGATTCCGTAAGGGCCGTCGCGGTGGTGTTCTCGAGGGCCGTGTGGCCCCCACCTTCCCCTGTCCCCGTAGCCATTCGGCCCTCGTGCATTCCAGCAGACAGACAGACGGGGGTCCCTCCTCCTGCACGTCGTCCCCGAGCGCACGCACTTCTCTCGCGAGACACCTACACACTCTCTTACGCGCCCTCGCTCTCTTTCTCACCCCCGTCTATCTATCTGTTTCTCCGTCTTCGGTCCCTTTCTCTCTGTTCCTCTATTCGGGAGAATCGCGCGCGCTCGGTCTTGTTCCTTCTTTCTACGTGTGTATCTCTTTCTCTACCTCGCTCCCGCTGTTGTTCCCCTCTTTCCCCTTCACGCTCTCTCTCTCATACACACGCACCACACTCGCTCCTTATCACTCTCTCTCTCTCTCCCTCTCGCACACACCGCACACACACTCTCGCGCTCACTCTCTCTCTCTTGCTCCCCCGTGTGTGCGCACGCTCTTGCTATCCTCCTCTCTTTTTACTACTATACACGCTCCCCGCGCGCCGGCCAGCGCCGTCTGAGCGTACCGAAACTACACCGTCTCCGTCAACTGAACATCGGTATATCACACAACAGCGACATCACACACGCCCGCGGAAAAATGAGGCCCGCGCGGATTATTAACCTCCTGTCCGTCGGCTCGAAAAAAATCGAACGTTAGACAAATGTAGGTCTGTAGGCCACTTCACTTACACTTTGCATCGAGACGGGCACTCCCTTAGTCAAGCGAGCGTCCGGCGCACCGTTGCGCTCTGACAGCACGAGTTCCAGGACTGTACCCTCTGCACCAGTGCCCGTCGTGCGCCCGCTCTATCAGTACCGCGCGCCGAAATCACTTTTCGCGATAATCGCCTGTCGATCCCTGCCATTGCTGTACCGCATCTATCAACGCCAATACACTTTTCCGTCAACGATTCTACAATTCTACGGGACAAAAGGGACCAACCGAACCGAGCGTCATAAATTCATTATGATCGTAAAACTCTTTTATACGGATGCTGGCAAGGAAATTTCTCCAATTTACGTGTACACTTGAAAATACCAGCGTGCATTCTTACGATTCTATATAAAATAATCTTCCAACAGTTGTCCGACTTAGTAACAGTGATACCTTGGTTAAAGGGACTGATACAAAGGGACCATAATTTTCGATGTAGATATTCCAATGTTATTATTAGTACGCGTCGTGACGCTACAAATTTAAAGGTTTATAAATAAACGCTGTTCTAACATCTACAGTGCGGAAAGTTTTCCTCTGCCATGGTATTAATATTCATGGCGCACGGGTTGCACCCGATTTTACGATCCGCAGGCACAGCAGTGGATAACGAAAGGGAAAATATGAGCTATACCGATCTCATAAATGCCACTAATCGAGTACGAGAGCGCTCGATTATATTTGTTGTATTTAAAATACGGAATCTCGTGCACTCTGGCGGTTTCGTAATTTATTCACTTGAGATTGTACGATATCGAACGATAACAGGGGGGAAAGTAAGTCGAAAGAAGGAACGCATCGAGCGCGGTTTTGTATGGGTACCAGGATTTACTAGTCACGGCACTGTGTTCCAATAATGTATCGCGGAAAGACGCAATTTCCGAGGGATTTCTCGGCTCTCTCATGTTCGAAAGCATTCGGCATTTGCAAATCGAAAGGCTGTCAAAAGTCCTTTTCCCGTTGTGAATGCTGTCAATTTACCACTGTCTTAAATACGACGATACTGTCTAAGTAGGTCAGGTGTCACAATATCTGGTCGTCCTATTATGGGGCGCTTTTACACCGAATGTTGCATAACTCGTCACGCACGACTTCACCAAATATAACCGTGTAAAAACTATGGCCTGACGGACATAATGCGATGTAATCCCTTTTCATTGTACAATACACTTGACTAACGCTTTCGGGCGACGTTTGCAGCGCTATCTAACATCGGATACCGCGAAATATGAAACGCAGAATCATCATATTCGTGCGTAGCGCTGGATTTCACATGCCTAAATAGAGAGAAACGTTTTATAATAAAAACACCGTGTCAACGAGTTAGAAGTCTTTAACATTTAACAATAAACGTACAAAGTTTTATAAAAAATATATATATATGTATTACTACATTTATAACTTTTTTTATAATTGACATTTCGCTGAGAAGATCGACTTATAATATAAAAATATAAATTCATTCATTAATAACGAGTACATAAAGATATCGCATTATTAAATGTACATATCGTTTACGTAGCTTTTTGTTTAGCCTCATTCAGCATTTGACGTGATATAATCAGTCTTTGAATTTGCGCAGTGCCTTCGTAGATTTGATAGATCTTTGCATCCCGCATCAATTTTTCCACCGGGTACTCGCTATTGAACCCAGCGCCGCCAAAGATCTGTAAAATGTTTAACACGTCTAGCAGTTAACCAGCATTCCTTTGATAAATAAAACTACGTTTCATCAGAGAGTCTGTTAGTTACTTGTACAGCGTCCGTCGCGCATTTATTCGCCACATCGCCGCCGTAGCATTTTGCAATGCTAGCGAGATACGTAGCTGTTGGCATATCGCAATCAGTAGCCCAAGCCGCTTTCATCCACGCGAGTCTAGCGGTCTCAACGCCGATTTGCATGTCTGCGAGCATAAATGCCACAGCCTGATGCTCCGATATTAGTTTGTTAAAAGTCTTCCGTTCGATCGAATACTTTATACCTTCGTCTAGCGCTCTCTGCGCTAAACCAACGGATGCGGCGGCCACCTGCGAGAAGAGTAGACGGTAATATTTAAACATTCTTGAATTTCCCTTCATTAATTTCCTTACCGTTGATCTAGTCTTATCAAAGGTTTGCATAGCAATTTTAAAACCCTCGCCTTCCTTGCCCAATACATTTTCTTTTGGAACGCGAACATCTTCGAACGTTATCATTCGAGTATCGGAAGCTCGTTGACCCATGTTCATTTCCTTCGCGCAACAGAATAAATTCATTCGTAAGGGAAAGCAAAGTGATTAGGATAATAAACTCGGATAATATTTACTTTGCGTCCAGGTGTTAAGCCCTCGCTTTCGCGGTCAACGATAAAAGCTGTAAACGCTTTACTAGCCGGCACTTTTGGATCAGGATTTGATCTTGCCAGCACGAAGTACCTAAAGGATATTCAGTTTTTAACGCAATGAGTATATAATAAATGTCACAGGCTTAACAATGCGTCGACTGTACCAGCTAGCAACGCCACCGTTTGTTATCCACATTTTTGTCCCATTAAGAATATGTTCGTCTCCTTTCTTTTCAGCCTTCGTTCTCACACCTGCTACATCTGATCCAGCACCAGGTTCGGTAACGCAATATGCCTGCAATTTTTATATTACGCAAGTAGAGATTTGAATTACTGTCTCCTATAATTAAACCGCTATTCGATTAACTTACAGCTACTATCGGCTCTTCGATGCACCTGCCAAGGTACTTCTTGCGCTGCTCTTTTGTTCCAGCCACGATTACTGGGGTTTGCTGCGAACGCAGTATACGTTTAAAACAGAAAATACGCTCAGTTTATACATTTAGAAATGTTAAATAATTCTTACAGCTAGTCCCGATGCTTCCAATGCAGTCGATATTCCTGTACAACCATATGCAAGCTCTTCTCCAACTAGACAGCTATCAAAACAACCGACTTCCATTCCACCTGTAGAGATAACACTTTTTATATCTATAATTTCCATAAGCTTATGCACGACGTATGAATACTTCACTTTTTTCCTTATATTCTATTTCGACGTTATAAATCCATACCGCAGTCCTGAGGTACATGCAAATTCAGGAGCCCGATGTTCCATGCTTTCTTGATTAGGTCCCAAGGATATTCTCCAGTTTTATCGTGTTTAGCAGCTACCGGAATAATTTCTTCTCTAGTAAACTTCCGTGCTAGTTCTTGCATCTCCTTCTGTGTATCGCTTAGCCCTGAAATAAAAATCGAGCGTACGTTTTAGTTTCACTTTGAAGACTACATACACCAAGTATATGTAGAACTATGAAACATAAACGGTGTACTTTTATTCTATACCGACCAAAATTACATCCTGTGGCAGTTTTAGCCTTCGCTGAAAATGCTCGCATGAACTTCTGGTACGTCATTCCTAGTGACACCTAAGAGATAGATTATGCAATGAACGAAACGCAACAACAGTGAGGTAAATCTTATACTACAAAGCAGAAAGTGTATCGTATGTGTGTGTGTTCTTCTGTCGCCTAAAAACTTTCGAACGGTAAACTCTGGGGTCACGAAATGTACCTCAGTTCATTATACCTGGTTAATGCGGATAAATGTGACTATTTTCACGAAAAAAATCTAAAAAAATTTTTTTTCTTCTATAAAATCAGGATCGAAATTTCGGGCGGAGCCGAGTAGTAAAGCTAGTATGTATATAGTTAAATGCTGTATGTACTATCAAAATAAATTTGATTACACAATGAGTATATATAATGATGAAAAACGCCTTTTATCAATATTTTTATCGCTGTGCCCATTTTAAGTATCATTCCGCACGCAGTATCCACATATGATATAAGTGTCATTTAACGAACTTATACTTACGGATCTCGAAAACATTTCGGCAGTCCTCTGTTTCTACTGTGCGGAGCGAATTTTTTTTTCAACGTGACAACCCTCAGCCGTTTAAGTACTTTTGTGTATATAAATAACTCGGCAGTTGCTTATATAGGACACTTGTTATGGCGAAAAATCAAAAACCTGTCCCACGAGCAAACGTCAATTACCGTAAACAGGAGGTTAAAGTTCAGCGTGGCTAAACTTTTGCGGTTCAAAGTACGACTTGTATTCTAGACACTTGAAACCACTTGAAACATTAAAGAATATTCATGCGTATGCACTCGAAATTATCGTTACTCGCTATCGTGCTATCATATATGTAATTAGCAGCTGATTGGCCATTTTTAAGTTGCCTTTTTGCGAACTCGAGCCTGCATTTGCGAACTGAAAATTAGCCTATAATATAATTTGCTATATTGCAATATAAAACACGATCATCGCAAATGCAATTAACAGATAAATAATATTTATTATAATAAATAGTTAAGATTGAACTGCAGATGTCAATAAGTATTGTTTAAAACCGATCGTATTAACCTGTACAGAATTGGGCGCGAAAATTTTGATCCCTCCTTTCCGCCGAGATTTAAGTATCTTCGAGATATTAGAAAATCGCATTAAATAATGGAAATTAATTAATGTCATCTCGTATGTGTATGTTTAATAAATTATGCGATATTTAACAATATCCTCTATAACAGAAATCAATCGTCCCGCTTTCAATCGGAACGAAAATAAATCCGTAACCCAGTTTGGAATTGCTTTCGATCTACAGTTGCAAAAATTTTATGTATGAAAAAACTGAATGCCATTGATTTCACGTAAAGGCTGGAACAGACACGTCCAGTAATTTGGTCGAGTAGCGAGTAGTTTAGAATTTTACCATTGTTTTACTAAACTACTCAATTAAATTTTAGCGTCCACACACGGTAAATTTACCAATTACTCGCTACTCGATTAAATTACTGGACGTGTCTGAACCAGCATTAAGGGTCGAGCAAATCGCATATAATGATTGTTGAGGTTCAGTTGTTGTGCAATAACAATCACCGTTGACAGACGACTGTCGGCGTCTTTTCAGCATGAGCATAGAGATTCATCCATTGACAGACAATCCTACAGCAGCCTGGCATGAATTGTCACAGCAGCAGAAAGTTATTAAAATAAATGTTAAATTTCCAACGACCGAAGCTCCAAACGATAAGGTAAAACCTTCGAGTTATTCGTGTTTTATCGTATAAAACTTCTATTTAAGCCTAACCTAAAGGCGTCAGTACAGCAAATCTTATAATAACAGTATATGTACTATCTCTCTATCTATATATATATATATATATATTTTTTAATAATATATATAGCAGAAAGCTTCTACATGTTTGTGTATGTGTTTGTCTGTCGCCTAAAAACTTTCGAACAATAAACTCTGGGATATCGAAATGTGCCTCAGCTCATTATGCCTGACTAATTGAGACGAATGTGACTTTCCACAAAATTTTTTTTTTTTTTATAAAATCAGAATCTAAACGGGCGAAACCGAGTAGTAAAGCTAGTATATATATATGTATATATATATATATATATATATATATATCTATATATAAGAGAGAAGAACAGGAGGCTGATTCACCGCAAATGTTTAATTATTATATTTTAGCTTCGTGTTGTTTGTATGAGCGATACTCACTCCCTAACGCCATTCATAAAATTCGACATACCCGAGGGAGATGTTTTCATTCATGCCGGTGATTTTACAAAGTGCGGTAGTCTGCAGGAAGTTATAGAGTTCAATAATTGGATCAGTGAGTAATTTGGAATAAAGATATTCATCTCGCCGTTGTTCTTCTGTTAGCTAATGTTATAAGTAACTCTGTTCTAGGTAATTTGCCACATAAACATAAAATCGTTATTGCCGGTAATCATGAGCTTAGCTTCGACCCCACATTTACGCACCCATTTTCTATGCATACTAGTGGGGATCGTCAGAAACATACAGGGACCAGCATACTGGACAACATACCCACGCTGGGAATGTCCAAAGACACTTTGGCAGAGGCGATACAAACCACTAATATTAAAGATTATTTGACAAATTGTACTTATTTAGAAGATTCCGGAACCACGATACACGGAATTAAAATATACGGCACTCCGTGGTAAGCGCTATACTTCGATGTATAATAATTATGATCTTAACCCGGTGTTGGTAATGGTGGGGAAATGTAACAAGAGTAGTAAGGTCGGGTCCCACAGATCTTGCAAATAATTTAAGTGTATTATAGAAATCCATATATTTAATTAAATTTTTATTACCCAGAAATACTTAACTAATTAAACATTCTTAATTTTCAACAGAAATATAATCATCCTAGCTTATATAATGATAAACTAAATAACACTGCCACGCGTTGTTAAAAAGTCGTACTCGATTTAAAATCTTCCGGGTCTGTGAGACACCACCTTACCAACGCTGGGTTAAAGTAACGCAGCATATATCTGTGACGAGCAATATGCCGTGTGCTGCAAGAAACATTTCTAGAACATTATTTCAGGTATAAGATTTATTTTTCTGAGGAAACTTTCCTTCACGCTACAGGCAGCCAGAATTCTGTAAGTGGGCGTTTAACGTGCCACGCGGGGAAGCATGTCTCTCGAAATGGGAACTGATACCATCCGACACAGACGTTCTCGTAACGCACACGCCTCCTGTCGGGCATGGGGATTTGTGTTGCAGCGGTGTACGAGCTGGGTGCGTAGAGTTGCTGTCGACGGTGCAGAATAGAGTTAAACCAAAGTACCATGTGTTCGGTCATATACACGAAGGTACGTCTGGGATTTGCTCCTTTTATGGGAAGAAGCTACATACTAATTTCTGTGTTACAGGATACGGCATCTCATCCGATGGGAAAATAATATATATAAACGCATCGACGTGTGATCTGAATTATTTGCCAAGCAATCCACCAGTGGTCTTCGATATTACACTACCGCCTGGGTATTGCAAATCATAAAGAGCGAGGGGATATAGTAATAAATTTTAGAATCGAATTTTTTGTGTGAATGATGTCGTAGACATGGGACGTTTAATTTATTTGCCGGTATATTTCTATGAATTTTTCTACAAGTCGTGTGCTCGTTTATGCTAGGTAGTATTTTATCTACAAAATGAAATGAAGATTACAGATCTGATGTACCTAATAAATTGAATTTGGACGATGATATCGTTTACTTTAAAGTATTGAAAGTGTTCAAGCTGAATTTCTCACACGTACATGTTTCTCAATAAACGTGAACATACGATTATTGTAGTATGCTGCCGTACACAATGTGGCATGTGAATAGCATACTTGCACTATTTGAAAATAATTTCGAGATTATATCACTTTATGAAATTATTTGACAAGTATATGTTTGAACTAATTACAGGAGTCTTGTATACTGTAGACTTTCTAGGGTCAAAATTATAGTTCTTAATTCTGATACCGTAAAATAAATTATAGATTATGTTAGATTTCGAACCTGTGGGTCGCGACGGTTATTTTTAGTTGCCGATTTTTAGCACTTATTTATTTTAATATGATTACATTGTCATATTTTATTATGATGTAACAATGATTTTTCATAAATGAAAGGAAGGAAATATTTACGTTACCTTATATAGGGGGGATCGCACATTATTTCAATATTATAAAAGGGGATCGCGACTCAAAAAAGGTTGGGTAACACTGTGTTAGACATTATAATTGTTTAAAAAATTGTTTATATGTAAAATTGTAGTAAAATTATCATTCGTATGAAATATTTTCATTATGATCTCGCGTCATTTTATGTAACTTTTTTACAATTCATCACTTTGCATATCCTTTAGGTAAATAGGACATCATGTAATGAACAATATTTATTAATGGTACAATCCAATAAAATGTACTAAAATTCGAGTATCATAATGCAAAGTCGTAGGTCAATATATTATAGTTAATGATGGAAATTAAACTAATATATCCATGATATTCAATTAATAACATTATTGGACTCGAAGGCACTTGCTTCAGTTAGGTTTCATACGAGAATTACAACTTTTAATCTACCAAAGTATTTTGAGATACTTAATCAAAGTAGGGGAGACTGGGGTAGATTGTAACAAAAAAGTTTTCACAGTTTTTTCTCGAAAGTGTTTTCCTCAATCAGGAAATAATTTGCGCGATTTACTACTTACATATGTGGTGAACTGATTGCGTGAAAGTACGTGACAAAATCTTGGACTCTCAGACATCTAGCTTCATCTTAAACAAATCTGAACCTTTGTTACAATGTGCCCCAGTCCGGGGTAAATTGTAACACATCTGTTTTACTTATTTAAATATAAATATGAACACAAATAATCATTTCTAAAAAATATAAATGAAAATACAGATCATTATTCAACATTTGATATACATGAGGTAAACAATCATTGCTTTTTCATCTGCTTCTATCAAAATCTTCTTCGCTTTCTTTATGTTTGCCTTTATACTTCTTTCTACTTTTTGGATTCTCGATTGTTCTGTGGTTCGTCTAGAGCATCTTTTTCCGGTGTGTCAGCAAATAGCTTGCTTTATCACCATTTAGAGCGAAGTAAGTAAAAGTAACATGTTACAATTTACGCCGAGCTTGAATTTTTGCGTTTTATCTCAGCAAACGAGAAACTAAACATCAAATTACTAAAATGCGTACACATTATAATAAACCAATGTTTATTCGACGCTGATTCGTTGGCGACAAAGAGGCAAAAAATCAAACGGTTTCTAATGACGGTTAATTGAAATAAAAGTGCTAAGACAACATTTACTTACGTGCTCTAAATACTAAAATTCTGGGCTATAACCACAAAATGAATACATAACGCTTGTTTGTGTCACTAAAACCGACGGTGGTAATTAGGGCTGGGACTATTCGAATAATTTAATATTCGAATATTTTACAAGTATTCGAATGCTACGAATAAACTTCGAATATTTGAGTATTCGAATGCTATTCGAATACTGATGAATTCAAATGTTATTATTCGAATACTGATGTATTCGAATAGTATGGTGTGAAGTGGGTCAAAATTAGCTTACAAGATTTCATCCTGACAAGTGAACCTAAAGAACTTGATTTATAATTCACACCATACTATTCGAATACATCAGTATTCAAATACTTAAATATTCGAATAGTATTCGAATAGTATCCACACCATACTATTTAAATACATCAGTATTCAAATACTTAAATATTCGAATGGTATTCGAATACTTAAATATTCGAATAGTATGCGAATACTTGGATATTCGAATTATATTCGCCAAATAATTGAGCAACTGAAGTATTCGAATACCGAAAAATTCAACAAATAGTCCCAGCCCTGATCTAATATCGTCAAGCAGCTTTCGCATGCTGTGAGTTACTAGATTTGTCGTTCAAATGATTTTACTTATGTTACAATTTACCCCGTGTTACAACCTACCCCGATCTCCCCTATGGTAGATTATAAACGCGGGATTAAATTTAAATTAACTTTGTATCGATATCAACCTAGCATAATTATGTATATAACTTTTCCATCGCCTCAATAAAGAACTAAATTGCATGCTGTTTTTTTAAAGATATTTATTACAATACCCAATTCATTAACAGGTGGCACTTTCAATCGAATTAAGAAAAGTTTGCACTTAAATAACACTTGCATTTGTATTGAGTTACATTCTCACATCGTATTGGTCCAAAGCTAACCGAGTAAATTGTAAAGTCACGTTCCTCTGTTAAATGAGGGCATAATTATTTTCGGCAATAGAAATACATTCGTATAAACACCGATTTTTTTTTTCGTTTCCATAAAAGTGGCGGTAGTAAAAGATAGTCGAAAATAACACAATGTCCTCGTGACATTATTTCCCTATTGTATACGATGTAGTAGATACGACAATATTAAAATACAATACCACATCAGAATTAGAATCGTAAAAAGGTAGTCTTCCCGATGCTTTGTATTACCATGTGAAAAAATTTTACATAGATACTGCAAACTGTTGCATTTTGTATGTAAAAATGAGATATGGCCTCTAATGGCGTGGTTACATTGCACGAATCTCTGTCTGCACAGGTCGCGATATTCTTTTTATCCTCGGTTGCACGTAACTGTCTGGAGAAGTGTAATGCCATTTCATACCGCGATAACAGACACCTCCCCTTTTAACGTCCTGAATATCATTTAAATTAAACGACACAATAAACGGAATAGCAATGTGTTTTGCATCTTAAGTATCAGCCTAGCGACAATTTAATTATCTCGAAACGATTTCACTCTTGGGATTCTCGTATGCTCTACTTGTCAATTATCAACTTATTATTATTCGAAATGGCTTACGCTCTATCTATCTAATGTCTCGCTGCCTACGCATATCTATGAAAAAAAGAGAGAAAAAAAAGAAAAAAAAAGGAGTATGTATGGTTTTGAATTTGAAGACAGGACACTAATGCTCACCCCGAGTTTCCATCCACAAGAAAATTAGTTTAAACTAAACTAAGAATAACAGTAAACGGATGTAAAAAGATTGCGCCCTTCTTACAGAGTTCGACAGAGTACATTATCAGGAGGGTGTGTATCTAATACGGTACATTTGAAAACAGGTACGATACAGATTCACCATTGTGAGTCCGCCTTACAGCCTCGGCGAACATCATCGATACATCGATACACTGAAATGCGTTGAATGGTTAATTGTAAGTTGCCTGTAGATTCACGATATTTCGCTAATAACTGCATCAGACTTATTAACGTTATCTATTCACCTGTATCTTTGGGCAATCCTTCATATGGCCATCTTGGGGAATGGTATTCGTTACTACGACAGCTTCGAAGCAGGCGTTATTAATCCTGCTAATTGCTGGCCCGCTGAATATGCCATGAGTTAGAATTGCATACACTTTTGTTGCACCAGCTTCTAGAAGCTTCTCCGCTGCGTGACAAATGGTACCACAAGTGTCCGCCATATCGTCTACAAGGATCGCAACTCTGTCCTTTACATCTCCAACTAGCACCATGCTGGCAACCTCGTTCGCCTTTTTCCTTTCCTTGTGTATAAGCGCGAATTCAACATTCAACCGATCAGCAATAGACGTTACCCTGTCGATATAAAAAGTTCGTCCGATATACTTTGTTCGAACCGATTTCCATTCGAATGCGTTACCTCTTGGCACCACCGGCATCTGGAGAAACAATGATGCTGTTTCGCCATTCAACGATATTCTCTTTAATCCATTTTAGAACAGCGGGTTCGGCGAACAGATTGTCAACTGGAATGTCGAAGAAGCCTTGGATTTGACTAGCGTGCAGGTCCATCGTTATTATGTGGTCAGCCCCCGCCACTGACAACATGTTCGCTACTAACTTTGCCGATATAGGTGCACGACTCTGAAAAACAAATATTTCAGGCTTTCAAATTCATACATTTATGCGAGTCTCTCGAGTCCATTTGCAACTGGAAATATCCTGCAATTTGAAAAAAAAAAAAATTGCGGTTAAAGTTTTCGTATCATTTGCAGAAGTTACAGATCAGTAAATAGAGGAGAGTACATTCCAATATATAACTTTCTATAAAACAGATACGTCGGAGAGAAGTTGAGAAATTAATGCTTTAGAGGGGACAAAATATGAATACAATGGCTATGTAATGGAATATTCGTTGAAGATATATATCGTACGTGTGTACATATAAATCAAGAGAAAAACAATATGTTGCAAATGCACCCCAGTTAGACTCAACAAAAAGTATAAGTAAAGCGGAAATTCAAACTTATAAATAGAAAACGGAACACAGTGCATTTTAATTCCACGGTTTTATACAACGACACTGAACAGTGGACGGAACAATCGACTGAACATGTTCTGCAAGTTTGAAGTTATAATAAAAAAAAAAACGGCACATAAACACATCGACGTATTATTATCGTGAAAATAATTTCTAGAGACTGGAGTTCACTGAATAAAAATAAATGCATTGTGCTCAGAGAAATAATTACAATTATGTTATCTTAATGAACTTGTCCATGACGAACATAAACTTCACAAAAGCTGACTAATATTAATGTCTTAACGAAAATATTTACTTGCAATTCACTGGCATAAACGTATTATTAATAAGACAACACAATCACAGTTCTTGCTTGCCATAGCACTATGTCGTTAATAAGATAGGCATTTCTGATTAGTAGATTTGGACAACAACGTTATAGCAATATAATAATTAGTACCCACTTAACATACAGGTTTGTACCCCATTACGTATATATAGATTATTAAAAATGTATGTAGAATGCTATTATATTAATATTTTGCCCTCTCATTCAGATATCAATACGCTTTGACCAAATAGTTCATTCATTCATTCATTCATGGGGGTACCATTGTGCCATATAGCAACAATTATAAGTTTTGTTAGTCCTACAAAGAAAATTTTGTAAGGAACTAAAAAATGATATTATAAATCGAATTGTTCCTCAAGTTATAGTTACAAACGTTTCACTCGATAATCTTATTGCTCTTATACTCACTGTAGAGAGGTCAGGCACAAAATCCTGAAAATACCCAACTATTCAGAAACTTAAAAGCATGTATTATAAATCTTTTATCAACAATTATTTTCAATATTATATCCCACACTTCATTATACGATTCATTTAAAAAGTATAAGATATTTCAGAACATATTTACAGCCGAATTTGGATGTTACATTATCTGGAAATCTTTGATAGCTATTTTAAACTTTCTTGCAAAATTATGATACTCTTAGCTTTATTGAATCTTTATCAAGTTCGTGTTCTCTTACTACATTTCTATTCAGTAAAATGTAGTGTCATATAATCATTAAATACCTTAACATGGTTAACATAGGGTAATATAGAAGCATTACAATATAAGTGCACGAAAGGCCCCCCCTCGATGAATTGTAATATCAGTTTTGCAATATTCGTACGGGTTATCGGACTTCCGATAACCTTAGATTATTACAGAACGCAGTGCTCTAGCTTATAATTTATTTGTTGTTTACTGCTTTATTAATTCTTTTCACCAGCATTCGAAATCAATGTTGCTCCGTGAAGGAAAACAGAGTGTGTTGCAATGTTAAGAAGACTTATTCCATTTAGATTACCTTTCCGTGATACGTACAATATAAAGAAGAAGCATTGCATTAATACCTCGTGTACGCGTTAATTGACATTAATATTTTTCTGTGATTAATTCATGCAAATACTATATGTGACTTGAATGTGTGGTACTAAAAAACATATGTGCTTTCTTTATCTGTGCAAGATTGAAACATACTTCAGAGTTATCTTATAAAGTTTTTACAACGACTGATTCATTTTTACTAGGGCTGGGACTATTTTTTCGGTATTCGAATATTCGAATACTTCAGTTGCTCGATTATTTGGCGAATATAATTCGAATATCCAAGTATTCGAATACTATTCGAATATTTAAGTATTCGAATGCTATTCGAATATTTAAGTATTCGAATGCTATTCGAATACTATTCGAATATATAAATATTCGAATAGTATGGTGTGAATTATAAATCAAGTTCTTTAGGTTCATTTATCAGGGTGAAATCTTGTAAGCTAATTTTGACCAATTTCACGCCATACTATTCGAATACATCAGTATTCGAATACTTGTAAAATATTCGAATATTAAATTATTATAGTCCCAGCCCTAATTATTATGGTGTGCTGAACATCCTTCGGTTTTGTATGTGTACGCTACATGATATCGGTATACGATGAACATTTACTGACTCGTGTGGATATTGTTACAGTGTATGTATACTTTTATAATGTGAAATAATGCATGTCTGTATGTATGTCTCTTGCGATATGTTACTGAAGATGTATGTTACTCTAATAAAATTTTATTTCCGATTTAATTCTACCGTTAACTTGCATTAGTCATGATTCCACAAAGAAAGGTATTAACTAATATATAATGAGTATCCTGCGGTACAAGTCTACTATTTGGTATGGCCCAATGATATAAGCATGGTAATTATAAGCACATTTCATATGATGAATGATGAGAAATCATGGTTTGCGTTCCAAAAATGACATTACTCCATTGGCCTGTTGCAAAGCTATAAAACAGTAAATAGAGCATAAAAAAGACCGCGACAAGTTACCCTGAATTTCCACTCGTTTGACTTCATGACAATTTGATTCTTAGAATTCGAGTTGTCACCTCCATCACCACCCTGTGAAGATATCATATAAAAAAAATTGAACTTCTTCTCCAACGAGATGCGATCCCCTTATTAGAAGATCCATACTTCCGTTAAATGCGCTTACAGAAGGCGTAAACATTCTGGTGAAATCGCAACCTACTGCATGAAGTGTGCGGAATATGTACAAAATGATTATTACAAAAAGAAATACACACACGATAGAAATACACGGGAAATATGTCCAATTATAAAAAAAGAAACATTTAAATAAGAAATTTTCATAGTATTCTATGTCGTTGAAACTGTAACTGTACCATTTCCTTCGGACATAATTATCCACTTTATTTGCATATGCAAAGCATGTTTAATCGTGTTAATCTATGCAATACATCGCCGAGATGACTATTAAGTGCTTGTAATATTAGAATCACTGAAGCATAGTTTTCTGTAAGTTGTCTCGTTACGTAAGCGCTTTATATTCGCAACAGCTCCTTAAGTTTATTCATTTCATATAGCTGTCTTACGCGCTTTTGCAATACGCAAATTTTCCTTCGGAGGCGAACGAAGGACACAGAGAATCAAATATAGGAGCGTGCGATATATATTTGCACTTAGGTGTAGGTGCTTTACAGTGAATAATAATGAGATTAAACAACAGATATAACACACAAGTTAAGTAAATTGTCATAACAATAAGGTGCTATTACACACGATTCAAATGTAATACTGATTTATGTAAATAGAAATGATTAAGGAGCAATTAATACATGTGAAAGAATAATTTGAACTAATACAAATTCCGTGGCATAAGGTTTTCAACAAATATCTTTTTTATGGTGACAGTACATACATATATGTGCTAAGGCACCATACAGTGGCGACATAACTGCAAGATCACAAAGTAGTTTAAAGTATCTCAATTTAATCGATCTCTTGAAAGTATTCCGTTAAAATTTTTATCAATACCTTTCGTCGAATAAAAGATATAGAAATGTAGTCGCCCGCTCCGCGCGTCTTACCTTATCCTTCTTGTCTTGTCGCGCGTAAGGAAAACAAGGAATTACTGCCGTCACTCGAGATGCAGAAGCAATTTTACACGCGTTGATCATGATCAACAGTTCCATTAAATTGTCATTCACTTCTCCGCTTCCGCTTTGCACAATGTATACATCTTCTCCTCGAACAGACTCTCCAATTTCCACGCTGTAACAATGTCGAAGGGGACGGTAAATAATTGAATTGTTACCCGGACAATCAATATCCATCAAGCATCGAACAGAGAAGTACAGAAATATAATTAATAATTGAATTTACACATATTCATTCCAGATTTAATTTCAGTTTCCCCGTACAAGGAAGTGAATTTATAAGCGGATTAATATTTATATATCTTTGGCTCACTTTGGAAATTATAGAATAAACAGAAGTATGTATTTCCCGTATTTTTGCTTCATTGTATTTAGAGTTGATTTTCGCCCTAACATTTGTGGTGTATAATTAGAGCAAACAATGAATTACCGCTGGCAAATAATACAGCAATAAAACATTCTTATCACTCGCACACATGTTAAAATTCTCGAGGACTGTGTACCAATACTGCCGAAGCCACGCGAATGTTAGAATTCGTTAGAACGGTGTATTAATAATTGTACCAGTTGACCTTCAACTTAAACGTCGCGGCTTAGAGGCACTCGGGGAAACCGGCCTTGCGCGGACAGGGTTGTTTGCACGCCGATAGGGTTGATAAATTAACCGGAATAGGAAAACTGTGAGGGAAAGGTGCCAGAAATCCGCGGCCGTTCGTGAAACGATACAATAGGAAGATGGAACGTGAACGAGATTTCAGGTGACACGTGGTCGGGGCCTCGGTTTAATCTAATGATAATAACGTGGTCGCAGCAGCGATCGCGACCATTACCATGTCTCGAGGTTGCTGAATTTCTTGGTGACAACTTTTCCAATGTCGATACCAAGCCTGTCGACGATCCGCTGTGCCAAATCCGGGTGCGACGTGCCACTGAACACTTTGATGTTTGGCATTCTGCTCTGCAAAAGTCGACCGCGAGAATTTTCTAAGTTTGCGCGTAACAAACTCTTGGCACGCACTGGCTGGGACACAGGCATCACTAAAACAGAAACGACAGAGAGATTGTCCAATCAGAGAACTCTGTTGAAGCCGGACGTGACGTACCGTATTATGCTCCGCCTATAAAATATCGGACATAACCGCGTAAACGCGGTCTCTTATCGTGTATTTTTTTTTTTACTTTCCGCTGCCTCGACAAAATAGTAGATAAACGTCGACATGTTTATTTTGCTGCGTATCGAACATTGCAATGTCATTGATTCCACTTGCCATGTTTACGGCGGCAAGCTGTTCGCACGCTTTCAAGAGTATTAGCAGCTAATTTCATAACGGAATAACCGTTTCAAATTAATGCGATGTATAACATTTACACCTGTACCATACCCATTTCATCTGATTTTAAATCGTGCGCGATTTTAAGAGCAACTTGGCTGGCTTGATTTATTTATTATGAGATTCGAATCGGTTGCGTCTCGAAACACGATCGTCCTGGATGAATACGGTAAACGTGCCTGGTGCAATTAACCTTTCTTTCAAGCGTACTTATTTCGTTGTAGATTTTCCGTGAACGGTGTACAGGCCGGTTCAAAATGTTTGCTACGTGTGAAATGAATATAAACCGTGAGTTTTAATGGTATCGTTATTAAAGGTTAATCTTGACAATTTACAATTTGGCGCCGTATCGTGTAACGACGTGAACGTAGACGAAATTCAAAAGGGTGAACACAAGAGCGGGTGACAGTCAAGTTTTCCCATCAATGTGGCGCCGGCGGTGATTGAATGATAAATTGGATGTGTCCGTGAGCGGAGATTTTGGCATAGAGCACTGGTTAGAGCGATCGTTTTTCTGACTAGAAAGAGAGAGGAGATTCGAGTGCGACTACCTGAAAGGTTCGCGCACGTTGACGCTCTCAGAGAGCTTGGCTAATCTATTTGAATGATGATGACAGTGTGCTGACCGTCCCACCAATTCGGAAGCTATGGCGAACATCTCGGCAAAGAGGATCAAACGCGAATTTAAAGAGGTTATAAAGAGCGAGGAGGTGAGTGGACAATAGTTAGCCGTATGATTACGAGTACTTTGATCTCGCCTTTTCTAAAACGATCGTATCAAAGTGGCTTAACATTATTTCCCGATCGTGCGAGATTGCCCCGAGCGAGTCTCGTGCGTGGCGTGACAAAAATCTGCCGCGATTCATTGGCTGATAAAATCACCGCGAACAAAGCGTTAGGCACCTGTTGTATAGTATTCTTAACTGTCATCTGCTTTTAAATCTGTTACGTAAATTCGCCGACCGAGTGCACGCAGCGTATCAGGTTAAACGAACCTCTGTATTAATTATTTTCAATTAAAACGGCAGATAGCCGCGGTCAAGTTTCCTCCACTTTGCGTAGGGCAGTCCAACCAATTGTATGACAATTCTAATTACACGTGACAGCAGAAATCTTCCTTTCTATTGAAATCTATCGTTGGGATCTCTTCGGTGTAAAACCTTCCTTCAAAATCATACATACCATGTTCCCGTAATTCTTCAGAGCAGTGGCATTCGCGTGTGCTTTTGCGCTGCTGGAGATCCATTCCGTACGCACTCTAACATCTGTTTCCATACAAATCTTTTCGCTTGTTTGTCCGGGCATATTACGCCGAGACGTCACAATCCTTGCATCGTGTTGATATTCTAAAGTATCGCCGTATAATATTACGTCATTGTATTATCTGATGTCGATAGGTCAATGCTTACATTCTGCGCACATTTTGGAAAACTCTTTTGCACCCGCAGTCGCGATAATCTATCCTTCGTAATGTTCTCGCTCGATAGAGATATTTAAGTGCTTTGTCATTTGAGTATCGCTTGATAAACAGAATAGTTAATAGGCGATAGACAAGCATAATGAAGTAACTACACACATGTACTTTTGTGCTATTGATTGTTTGTAGTTGCAGTATTTGTTTGTTTGTAGATGAAAAAAAATGTAAGATTGTTCCTTTATAGCCATATTCATGTGTGTAAATTTACATTCCTTAGAAGAGTTTCAGCTGCGACGTACGTGTATTACAAAGACACTTTCTTCCTGTCGATAATATTGGAATGTTTCGGTTGCAGGTTGCAAAATACGCGATCAAGCTTGAACTGGTAAATGATAGTTTTACTGAATTAAAAGGTGAGATCGCCGGTCCGCCGGACACGCCGTACGAGGGAGGTAATTTTGTGCTCGAGATTAAAGTCCCCGAGACATATCCCTTCAATCCTCCTAAAGTAAGCACTTTGTAAGTCAATACCATTAATGATACGTTATCGAAGGGTCAATTTTCCACTGCTTGAAACTGAGGCGGATTAATGTAACCTAGTGCATGACGAAGCGGTTTATGAATTATCTCAAACGAAGCGGAGTTAGATTATAAGCTCTCCCGTTTACAACAAGTCAGCTTCTCATCGAATACTTAACTTTTCTTGTAGGTGAGATTTATAACCAAAATATGGCACCCTAATATATCTTCGGTAACAGGCGCTATTTGTTTAGATATATTGAAAGATCAATGGTGCGTAGCCACGTAATATAAGCTGTAGCGTGTTGGCGATAAGAATCTTCCGTTGTACTATGCATCGTATATACATTGGATTTCAGGGCTGCTGCTATGACTTTGCGCTCGGTGTTGCTGTCGTTGCAAGCTCTGTTAGCCTCGGCAGAACCAGATGACCCGCAAGACGCAGTAGTGGCCAAACAATATAAGGAACATCCAGAAATGTTCCGTCAAACCGCTAAGCATTGGGCGTTTGTGTACGCCGGTGGTAAGTGTACGAATCTTTTTCGAATCGGTATCATTGTTGCGTTAACGTTGAAACGATTGCAGGGCCAGCGAAGATGCCTGATTTAGATGACAAAATAAGACGATTAACAGATATGGGAATCGAGGAACACAATGCGAGGGTTGCGCTATCTTCGTATAATTGGGATTTGGAACGTGCCACTGAGCAGCTCTTCAGTTAGTGATAACTGTATAGTTAATCTGTCATAAACAAGCACTGCTCATTTTGTCATTACAAAACTTCTGTAATACTACACCCAAGTATTGATACCATAGCAGTTTCATAATCAAATTCAGCACTTGTAACGACAATATTTCAGTAGCAAAAAAAAACATTCGCAGGAAATTCATTTAATATCCTTAAATAATAGTCATTTATTTAACTTGTAAAATAGGCATGAAGATACAGTAATTAATAAAATCTATTAAGTCCAACTTGATAGCCACATTTAAAAAAAAAAGGGATTTTATAAAAAGGAAAAATCATTTTTCATCTTACGTTTATTAAAAGTTTAATAATGTTATTTAAACCATCAAATTTTTAATTGTTACAAGGATTAAGGAATGCATTTATCAGTTTTCTTTTAAAGAAACAAAAAAAAAGTAGTTTTATGTGTTGAACATCAATTAAACATCTTTGTACAAATCATTATATATTTTTAAATTTTTCATTAGCCTTTCCTTCTATTATATGTAGCCATATTTTATTAATCGTATGATTGTTTTTCAAAATTCTTGAATAAATGTACAATTCATTTTTAAAACGCGTAATGTTTAGTAAACACTTTCTGCTTTTGTCTGTGTAGATCGATGCCTGTGCTCTATGCTCTTTTTTTTATATGAATTCGATAATAATTGTCAGTTTGTACTTTCATTACTAACTTCTACATTCTTTTACGCCACAAAGAGGTTTAACTTAGATCTGATTGTACATTATCGAAATAGACAAGAACTTGTTAGTGTTAAATGGTATTTGTAAAAAGAATCTTAAACATAAACGCTGTATTGTTAATATTTAAATTTTGTACATTTTCGGTGATGGGATGTATTTCGATGCTTTATAATTTACCTTGTCATTCATGTATACATTATTATACACGCATAACTTTCTGTATTCGAGACTGGAGATGCCACGTTCAAACAACAAATCGCATTTACGCATCGTTAAGGATAATATTTCGAAACAAATTCGATTATCCATTAATGATAGTAAGTTAAATATCGGTAATGAGCATTGGAAAAGAATATTGCGAGTCATGATGATACTTCCATTTCAAGAATATTTAAGAAAGCGCCATAGAACGTGCACGATGAATTTCAAGGAATCACATTATGTATTTGTAAAGAAATGCTGATTTATAAATAACTTGGAGAGAACCAATTTATCTATAAATTCGGTAATGAAATAACAACACGTGTAGAATACATTTCAGGCTTGTTGAAACAAAAATTACTTGTATAGCATTACATATGTTATCCCATGCATATTGCATAGATCTCTTAATGTAATTAAGCCATTATCTCTGGCAGTGCTAAAGTAGGAACTTTCTAATTTTCATTCGCATCTGTTAGTAATTTATAACGGAGGCTGTGTCAAAGGCGTGTCAATAGATTATAAATGTCATTTGGTTCATTTGATTTACGATAGCTGATTAAAAAAAAAATTAGGTATACAGTCAGTATTTCGCCAGCAGCTCGGGACCGGCGCCCGGCGGTGAGCATATAACGTAGAGGGGGCACGATTCCGAGCGGTCGTTTCTCGCTGTTTTCCGGCCGAAGGCGGGAGCGAGATGGAACGAGAGGGAGTCAGAGGGACTGAAAGCGAGTGAGGAACGGTATGAGACAGACGCCGCGTTGGATACCTTGTCCCGCTTCGTCTTTCGGACGTCTGATACTCCGTCCTTTGCGTGCGCGACGAGCATGAGCGTTTAGACTCGCTCTCGTTCCATCTCGCTCTCACCTTCGCAGGACAGGAGTGAGTCTTCTAACGTGTAGGCCAAAGGCCAAACCGAGCTCTTAGCGAATAAATACTGTATACGGGTTAATTTATTGAGATAATTGAATACAACATATTTAAACGTTCTAAATGTAATTTAATATTTCAAGAATATTAATAAATAAGTTTTCTCAGTATTAGCATCGAAAATGTTTATATAAAAGTCCCCTTATAACGTATAAGCGACTTTCTTTATGTATATAAATAGTTGAGTACAGTTTTCGTATTATTATCAATTATGTTACTTAATCGGGGCCCGATCTATGGGGAGGGGGAGGGGGTGCGAGCAGAACAATTGGCCAGAGCGGCAAAATTGGTAGAAAGGGAAAATTTAAATCAATAGAGACCAATGAAAAAGTCAAACTTTTTGAAAAAGCGTTAAAGGACTAGGTAATACAGGTTTGAATTTAGTACGAAACTTAAATCACCCATATAATTACTAAATTTTTTATAAAACAAAAGGCTTTTGTTATTGAAGAAGTACTTGCAAAAAATTTCACTCACTGCCAAAATTTGTATTTTAGAATAAAATATACACGGCGGCAAAAATCATTTTTGCCCAGAGCGACGGAATAGCTAGATCGGGCCCTGTACTTAATGCTTATTAATATAAGTTTATTTGTACTTCTACTATTCTATTTTCGAATATTGTTCAAGGGTGATCATTAAATTACTTTTATATTCTTAGAAAAATATAATACTCGCTACATATAAATACGTGTAGTAATAAAAATACATATAATATTTAATTAACCAGTGGTAACTTCCAGACTACTTTGCAGTATTCCTTCTCACAAGGGAAGATCCCGAACGCGAAAATTCAAAAAATTTTGAAACTTTGTCAAAATGTAGGGGATTTCCTCCTGATTACAACGTAACTTTTGTTTGCTGCCCAAATTCACTCGAAGGGGGCGAAATTAACCCCTGAAAATCCGGCTGTTTTCCGATTTTCTGTTATAACTTGCGAACTGTAAGAGATGGAAGAACAAGTTTCAACACATAAGTTATTTCTTTTACATAGATCTATCATTTGGTAAAAAAATTATTTTACAGTTCACGAGTTATAACACAAAATCAGAATATAACCGGATTTTCAGGGGTTCATTTTACCCCCTTAGAGGGAATTTGAGCAGCAAACAAAAATTGCGTTGTAATCGAGAGGGAATCCTCTACGTACTCACAAAGTTTCAGAACTTTTTGAATTTTCGGGTCCGGGATCTTCCCTTGCCAGTGTAAACTACACTTAGGGAGAACTTTTGTATCGTCAATAATGAAAGAAAACTTGTTCTCGGCTTGTAGAAAATCTCCAGTTTATATTTACATATGTTCTTATCACATAGTGTCATGGATGAAACAATATTGTTCAGACTTGAAATAAAGAAATGCATTATTGGCAGTTATGTCGTGTATCTTACATCACAAGCTTATTAAATAGACGCGAGACATTTTAGGCATGTATCAGACAGTGAAACATATCGTACACAAGGCTCTTACATATATCGTCGAATTATCTATATCATCGAATTATTTGGCGTAACAATGATAGTTACCCATGACTATAGATTCTGACTTTTTTGGCGGAAAGTGTTGCTAAAAATAAGTTACTATTAACGTCGACTGCGCACATGTCCACAACAGGATCAGATACGGGCAGGCTGTTTACTAGCTTCCCATGGGACGTACTCCACAGTGATATACTGTTGGTGGATTCTTGGTGCGCAGCAACTAGCGTGTCGTTCTCGACGTTTATGAAACATGGTCGAGACAATAGCTGGTGTGAATTGCCAGCTTGAAACGTGTGCACAACATTGCATAGGGTTGATTCGTCGTTGCCCTTTTCTATGGTGCATAGTATATGCCTGGCGTTATTTTGCCTTGCATTTGGACGGGAGGATATTAGAACGTGATTGTTCTTTTTATCGTAGCACACAGATACAAATGGACCTTCGAGAAATATTTGCTTCGGTATATACTTCGAATCTTTCTGTTCGTACGCGTAGCACGTGTTCAAGCGACATGCGATGAATCCACCACGACTAATACCGCTACCAGCATTACACGGTACTGTCGCTAAAGAGACCACCGGTGATCTGTCGCCTGGGCTGTCCAAAGTCTCAACGGCACTAGAGGTCTGCCTAATGTCGAATTGCGTTATCGAGCCATTCTGGGCGCCCGCGAAAAATATGTTCGGATTGTTGCCTGACCAACAACAACTCCACAACGGAGACTCCGTCTGATAGGTGTGCATGATAATGTGATTCTGGATGTCCATCAATTTTGCACACTTATCGAAGCCAACGCTGAGCAATAATGATTGCTGGGTTTCATTGAACGTAACGTCTCTTATCGCTTGAGAATGCAGGAAAATAAACTGCCGCGGCTGGAATTTATCCGAGTCGATCTTTTTAACCCCGTACCCCGAGAACAACGTGTTTGTCGACTTCTGGGACACAACTAGCACTCCGTACCACGGATTATAATCCAACACACGGCAACCACCGTTTTTACATATCTCTATAGATCGATCCAAGTGGAACTTCTTAGCCATATGCCTTGAAGCGTTCTGATTGTAATGGATATTAATCTCAGACTGCTGATTCTCTAGCTCGGATATACGAGTCTGCATACTAGTAACTTGCTGCTCGAACAACTTTTGCCTGAGAGCATATTTCGACAGCTCCATCTCGACGCGATTCTTCTCAGCAGTAACGTCGTTTAATTGCTCTTTCAATTTATCTAATTCAACAGTATCTATCGAGGTCAACTTCTTAGCATATAACAACCTAATATCTTTCACCGCAGATTTCCTATTACATTGGGGACAACGACGATTGCCACTGGTACAAGAATTTTGTAACCACTTTAGGATGCAGCTATGCCCGAACAAATGCCCACAACGCAGGCAACATAAACGATGTTCCCCGGAGCTAGTCCACAAATCCATGCATATGGGACAAGACTGATCGGAATCAACTTGGGATTCGTCAAGAATCTCCTCTTTCGCCTTTTTTGCTTTCGATTCATCGTCGTCTTCTAAAACATTGTATAAACAGGATACATTCCACGCGTTTACTTCGTACCTACCATAAGCGACGAGAACTCACTTGTGTCTTCTGCTTGGGCTTCAGTCTCCTCTAAGTCAGCCTGGGCTAAATTCTCATCAACATTGGCAATAACATCTGAATCTTCGGAATGTTCTTCTTCTGCGCCTTCCATTTGTACGCTCTCCTCGTTGCCTATAATAAAGCGAGCACTCAATATTTACTTCCATTCACTATTCCCACATTAAAGAAGAATGATTCGTAAAATTCACATCCTTTATAACATGATAGTACACAAAAGTATCTTGACATTCTTTGTATTTACATATATAAACACTAGAGCTTTGTGTTTACATGTATGCACACAGTCCTATATATTCGTAATTACTATGTATACTTACTGTAATCCATAACCTCCATTTCATAAGGCAAAATAAGGTATTTACACGTAGTTTTTATAAAAATCTGTTGTACATTAACTAACTAAATTTTGTCTTTAGAAAAAATACAATAACATCTTCAATTGGTTTTGTCAGATTATTTCTATCGGATGCAATAACAAAAGCGTTTGCGCTCAACGGAATTTTCGTTTGACCTTTTCCAAACGAATGTATACTAATAGTTCGTGTGCACACTTGACACAGTGAATGCACTACTTACAGCGTTATGAAGCTTCGATCTCAATTTATTTTTATTAGATGTTGCTTTAACTTGACACATTTATCTCGCAACCTCCTCGTACAGTGGACCATTCTCAAAGACGATACAAATGTTTATACCGTGCAAAAACGGACGATACTTATGTTATGTTTACCTAAATAAAAGTAGATTATTAGATTTTATTGTGGAATAACTCTTACATAAATACAGTATTGTTATTAAGAAAAATATATGTATATAAATACGAGTTCAACGAGAACGCAATGTTTACATTTCTGATATTGATAGTTTCTTTTTATATTACTAGGAACCCATTGTATTTGTATTCGTTTTCTTGCGTATTCAGAAGAAATGAATGAATAACCGCATTAAATGTTATTATTTTATATTATTATGTAGTGTAAACAATACAGAATAACGTTTTTTTTTGAGGTTATTCCATTTAAAGCACTCGATCGCCATGTGTAAAATAGCCGACTCCAAAACACGCATATGTAAAGTACGTAAGTATATTGTTTACTCTCCAAAAATTAAAATCTTAATTACGTTACATGATATTAATAGCAAATATTTTTGAAAAATCATTCTTTTAAATTTCGAAATTTCGTACGTCCAGAATTGTTATCTTTTGTAATTTCAATGTAAATTATTCTACCGATGCGCTGCCTGGAATAATATACAAATCAAAACATAAAAATAAAAGACGCGTACTTCATGTATTAATTTAAAGAAATTGAAGGTTCCCCAGAGTATGTGTCACATTACGTAAAAAATACTTTTTGCAATTTTACCTAATCCCGTCACCTTTATTAATACACGAAACCTTGTTATTCGTTGCAGTTTACATCTACAAAAATATAACAAAAACAGAAAAATCATTTCGAAAAAAGAAACTGAGAAATCGTTCATCGCTATTCGACAGCAATACCGATTCTTCGCCGAGGAAACGAGGGGAGTCATCGTTGGCTTTACTTACGGTATTGCCAGGGTTGTTGCGTTAAGTGAAGCAACGGTGTTGTTTCGAAGGTAAAATAATGAAGGTAAAATATTAACTAATTCTTGAATGTTCTCACAACATTTGGGCCTGCACATTGTATTATCAAATCTTGCCTCTTTATCTCCGTTGCTACGAGTCCACGTCTACTGTGGATCATTTTCAATTATTTGGTTAAAGATATCACGATGATTTAACGGTGCATCTTAACAAATTTATACATTTGATATTTTATGGGATAGAATTCTGATTGTTTCAGAAGCGGCGACCGTGCGCGTGGAATTCGTCCCGTTCCACAACGTCACCCACGTCTCTTCATTCTCGCGAGCCAGATACCTTTCCCGTGAAAACAAAAAGTGTCCACGATCTGAAACATCGACGCTTGCAACGGTGCAGTCCGAAGTTACAGAAAAAGAGCACCGAGTCCAGCGGATTCCCTTTGAAGAGAGATGCCTTCGGCTCATTGGAATCGTTGTTCGATCTAAAGAAGCCCCTGAAATTGCCGGAAGTGTACTCACTGACGGTCCAATATCACCAAGAGGGATACGTTTCTTCGCTCGAGCCAGGAAACCTTGATATCTCGAGAAATTTCATAGAATCGCTACTTACGCAACGAGCTGATCTCGAGCCACATATTCTTGAACGGGTGTGATTTTGGTATTACTTGTATTCAAATTGCCGGTCACGATTAACGAAATCACGCACGTGTAGTTTTCAGTTATGTACTTAAGGGGACCTTCCGGTCTAAATGTCGATTTTTTTTTTATTTCATTTTTCGAATGTTCAACCTTTCAGGAATGCGTGTTTAAAATGATTTGTTGAAATTCGTAAAATTTCGGAAGTTATAGGCATTTGAGTAGCGGCAAATGCATGGGCAACCACTCGGCGCCCACGTAAAACTTTAAACGCGTTTTTTTCGAAACAGTGTTCTCAAAACGGTGGGACCTGTATCTCCAAAAGTTATTATCCGATTCGACTGAAACTTTTTTATTTTGAAGAATATACTTCTGGCTAGGGGGGAAACCAGAAAAATAATAAAAAATTGAAAATTTATAATTTTTAAAGGCGTTGAAAGGATAAAAAATATAAGGAAAAAGTGATTTCAAAGTGTTGTTATTTTCTAAAAATGTCATTTTTGTATTTTTTTCTAGTTTCCCCCCTAGCCAGAAGTATATTCTTCAAAATAAAAAAGTTTCGGTCGAATCGGATAATAACTTTTGAAGATATAGGTTCCACCAATTTGGATAAATTTTTTCACGCCTTGACTTTAACGACTCCCCAGTGCCGTCTGCAAGGATAAATTATAAAACAAAAAATATATTTCTATAATTTAAGACATCCTTAATACAATGCAACAAGTCCCATTAAATTATATATAGTAGTTTTCCTTTAATTAATTCCTAAAAATCACCTATTTTTTTTTACTCTAGACCCGAAGGTCCCCTTAAAGACAGAGGGACCTTTGCGCGATGTCTGTAATTAATTTTGATCACACGGCAGACTTATGAAGCCGACGACCATAAGAATAAACCGGAGAAAGTTAAGGAGGAGCCAATCCAAATACATGAAAATAGAGCTTTCAAGACTCTAATAGAGGAAGAATTATCAACGTAAGATGATGCTTTTAATTTTACACAGCATTTTCTTAACATTACACTACAATGCCATTATATTGATTTGACTTTAAGCATGGCTGAAAACGGTGAGGAAGTGATGGAAGATCTTCCCAAAGAAGATGCGGACGAAGTCCCGACGCAAGGAGAAAACGAAGCAGTGGAAGAAGAAACTGAAGTGTTGGAAGCAGAACCCGATGAGGTGGAAGATCCTCCCGAAGTGGTGGAAGAAGAAACAGGCGTTGACGAAGATAAAACAACCGAGCCTACGATTCAGGAAAGTTATTCTGGAAGGGAAAAGTCGGAGGCGGGACAGCCTCCACCATATCCACTTCCTCCTGGCGTCGGTGAAGGTAGAATCTTTCTGAACACCAGAACTCTTCTCTTCGTCCTGAAGACGACTTAACTGAATTCGATGAACCCACTTTCCTCCCAGGCGTTCCTATGAAACCTGGTGGTCGGCAGGAATCCATGTTGAGCTCGTCTCCATTAACAGATTCCGCTGTCCTAGAAGAAATGAAAAAAGCCGACGAACGTTGCAACGCGCTGGCGAAAGAGATCATACAATTGAAACAGGAAATAGCTAAGCTGACAACGGTACGTTGAACTAGGAAGTTTTTGGAAATTGGAGCTTCCAGAGGCTCCGTTTCTTTCATGTCGTTCAATTACAGAAAAAGGATTTAACGGAGGAGGACACGCTAGCGATTCAAACGAAGCAGACTGACGTTATGTCGAAGCTATCCGAATTCGAGGAGATAACACGAAACGTGCAACGATTATTGGGCTTGACCAATGTCTCAAGTTCCACCATTGCCAAAATGTTCGATATGCTTCCGTATCCTCATTCGAAGTCTGGCCAAGTAAATATCTTTTATTAACTAAACAAATAAACACGAATGAAACTGTGGCTACTGAATTGTAGCTTACTGCCGAACAAATAAAGGAAATGGAGGCAAGAGGTGAAAGGGATGTTTTGCTACTAGACAAGGGAGATATGAAAGTAGAACCGAGGCCTGAGGATCTCTTTGATTTGCCTCAAATAGAGTATCCGGAAGACAGGTGCGCTATTGCGCTCATGTAATATTTCATGAATATATTGTTCATTCCTTTTCGATTGAGATAGACTTCCGAGGGTAATCGTCTGCGGCTACACGGAAGACGAGATTCCAAAAATCATCGTGGCAGACAGTAAAAAGAAGGGGAAGCAGAAGTGTCTTCAGAGTCTAACAGGGACGTTAACAGGGAAGTTAACGGAATCGTTGACCATGCAAGAGAAATTGGTACACGAGAACGCGCAGCTCGAGGGCGGCAAGTAAGTTCCTGCATCCGTTCTCTCCTCATTTTGATCATCCGATACAAGGTATAAAAGAAACAACAGAGGGCCGAGGGGAACGTGTGAAAATCGATTGGTTGCCCTGGCAACAATCCGCGTAGATTTTATCGGTTGACGAGAATATGTTGACGTAAGTCATGTGATCTCGTGCCCCGCCACATTTACCACATTTGCTAATGCGTTCGACGTACAGATACAAATTAGAAGAAGCATTGCTGGAGAAGGATTCCGCCGTCGAGAGTCTTCAGAGGAAGGTATGCGGGCTACAGGCTGAAATGCGAATAGTCGTGAAGGAAAACTCGGAATTGAATCGTCAATTAGCGTGCTTGAATCAGCGTATCACCAGCCCTTGTTGTTACACCTGTCCAGGTGGAATCCCATCCGCGGCGTCAAGCCCGTCTCCCTTACGTTCCGTTTCATACACAACTACGTTACAGCAGGACAACGATTATTGTCAGTGCAAGTGTTGTCTCCAGCCACAGTTTGCCGACACATTATCGCCACTCGACAATACCATATGCGGTAGATATCCACCACGCTAACCAACCGTCCTACAATCCCTTTAGAAACGTCAGAAATGAAACTTTACTAATACCTTTCAGTGAATACGGACAGTTACACAGTTCTACCTAGCGGAGGTGAGCTAGCTTCGTTCACGCGCAATAGAATCTTCTGCTCGTAGGAGATGGATGAATGTTAATATTTATAGATTCGCCGAGACTCGCGGGTGGTGCATCAAGAACTGGAATCTGTAACACAAGCGGTGCTTCCTCGCAAATTGACGAAATGTGCTGCCGAAGTCCTGCCACCGCTAAGAGCCCGTGCCCTGGGCCGCCACCGCCGCCAAGAGGGACATGCCCTGCAGAACTGGAGAGCAAACTGGCGAGCTATGGGAACAATAACAAACACATGGTATATTTTCGAAGGAAATCGGATCCGGTTTCAGCTGTACATAGTTACGTACTGTTTTTCAATGACGCCAGGAACAACAATTAGGCAGCATGGAGTGCGAAGTGCGCAACATGCAGATAGAACTTGCTAACGTGCAACGAGAACGCCAGCAGCTGGAGCAACAGCGTAAGCTGCTGAAATGTACGGGTCCCTGCGCACCTTGTGGCTGTTGTCCACCTTCGGCATTAAGTCATCAAACGCCGAGCGCACAGTCTTACGTGCCACCTCCACCGATTATACCACCACCCCCTGTACCTATTGCTAAGGTATTTGTATAATATCTTGAAATGCCTGTGTAACGTTATATTGAAATTCTCTTTGACTTCTGGTCTGTATAAAATGTTGTGTTTTTATAAATGCGTCGTAGCTGCCACCTCTTCCTACTTCGACTTGTACCGGTCCATGTATAAACGCACCTATGGTAAGACCGAACCTCAGAAAGGAGTTAGACATGTATTAAATTGGATGTTTAATGGAAAGGGCGCTAGCACGTGTCCTCAGCAACAGTTACGTGATCTTCGCGAGCAATACGCGCGTCTTCAGGATGATTACAAAAACAAATTATTGGAGGTTTCCTGTTTAAGAACAGAAGCCGAGAAGTTAAAGCAGACGACTCGCGAAGCCGTAGAAGAGAAAGACAAGTTGGACATCAAACTGGTAGATGCTCAAGAACGTTTAAAAGCAATGGAATCTGAAAAAGACAGCTATGAAGGTGACTGCTTTAAGGGGGCATTGTGCCTTGTTGGGCCGAAAAATAGGTAATTTTTTGTACAAAAACGGTTCGACAAATTAATTTGAGGTTTGGCAGGCTGTGTTATTGTATCTTGAACTATTGTTCTGAATTTTTGTGTGACAGTGAAAAGAAAAAACATGGGAGATATGAAAGGAGCGTTGAAAAATAATCGGGTGGTCCTGGCGTTGATGAAAAGTACTATAAGGTTTATCCGAAACACAAAAAAGAAAAGAGATTCTTAATCTATATGAATGTGGCTAGCGGTGGTAGTAGATTTATTGCCGTATCTGTTACCGTTCCTTTTTTATTTAAAGAAGTTTTCCCGATTTTGGGGCAAAACCTATTTCAGACTCAAATCAGGACGCTTCGCCTTCTTCAAAAGGCTGCCATATTAACATTTTTTTATTTTTCTTAATGTATCTACTACCACCGATAGCCACATTCATATAGATTAAGAATCTCTTTTCCTTTTTATGTTTTGGATAACCCTTACAGTACTTTTCGTCAACGCCAGCACCACCCGATTATTTTTCAACGCTCTCTTTGTATCTGCCATGTTTTTCTTTTCACTGTCACACCAAAATTCAGAACAATAGTTCAAGATACAGTGAAACAACCTGCCAAACCTCAAATTAATTTGTCGAACCGTTTTTATATAAAAAATTAACAAAGAATTACCTATTTTTCAGCCCAACAAGGCGCAATCCCCCCTTAAGCCTAAACTTTAGCAGCTGATAGCACCGATTTTTAACCATGGAAATTAATTGAACGCAGGTTTCAAAGAGCAATTGGTCGAGCAGGAGCAGACTTTGATCGTGGTTAAACAACGTTTCAGAGAGTCTCAAGACGAACTCGAAGAATTGCGATCTTTGATTCAGGATCAAGCCGCTCAGCTCGAAGACTACCGTAACAAATATCTACAGGTATCCGTCGTTCATTCATAGTGCTCTAAAGCTTCAATATGCAGATACAAATGTGACAACTATTGTATAGGCGCAACAACAAGTGGAAGAACAACGCCGGCAACTCGACCTCATGGAGATGGATAATGCACGAATGAATGAAAACGTGACTCTGGAAATAGGACGAGTTAAAGTGCGTAGCCGATTGTACGTATGTACATATTCGTCAACGTCTATAAACATCACTGTTTCTTCGGTAGAATCAATTCCAAGAGAAACTCTCGGAACTTGCGCCGCTGCCAGATATTCTGAAGCAAACGCAACTGAAGCTGCAGGAAGCGCAACAAATGCGTCTGGTCGCTGAACGGAACTGCGAAGAACTCTCGCGGGAGATCATTGGATGTAAAGATAAAATTCAAACATTGCAAAATCAGTTGGACGTTATGCGCAGCGAGTACCAAGCAATTCAAGTTCGTTCAGGCGATTAGATTTTACGCTGAGAGAGATCCGCAGCATTCTTAAGTATAATATTTATCTCAGACGTATTAATTTACAGGACGAAAGGGGCCAGGGGACAGGGCGGTTCGACGAACTCGAGAGGAAAAATGCTGAATTGCGGCACGAAACTGAACGAATGAAAAATACACTCGCCAGATTTGAGGAACACGAAGCGCAATTGCAAAAGCGCATCGACGAGAAGATGCACGAAGTTACTCAATTAACGGCGATGCTTGAACAAGTGTGTTAATTTTCTGTTCCGTGGGAATACCCGGTAACTTCAATGCACCCCTTTTTCGAATAAAGGTCCGCGAAGATTCCGCAAGACAAGTGGCCAGAACGAAGGAGAGATGCGAAACCGTAAGGAGGTCGATGCAAGGCCAGATCGCGGAGATGGAGAGACAATTGGCTCAGTGTAGAGCTATTGCGAGGGCTGCGCAAAAAGATAGAGATGAAGTAAGTCGTCGTTAAAAGAATGAAACAGTACTTACGCGCTTGAACGTTTACTGTAGCTCACGCATCACTTTGTAATTCATAGATTCGGCAGAAGATGCAAGGTCAAATAAACAACCTTAACGAAGCGTTCGAACAGGCACAAGGTCGGATAAGATCGTTGCAAGGTCATGTGAATTATCTGAAGACGTCTTACACCAACATCTTTAAGGGCCAAGGAGAAATGCCGCCTGGCGTTTTACCTGGAGAGGCTGGGGCAGGATTCGATTCTTGCGATTGCAATTACTAATACAAAATTAATCGGTGTTTTATTGGCGTTGAAATGAGATTGTAACACGAGCTGCTAAATTCTTTCACTGTAGATGTGCGTAAATTATATATTGTTAAAGATGCTCGAACTGAAACAAACAAATTATCTAATCTCCATACGTAAATATAATTATCCCGCTAAAGATAAATTATCGTGGTAAAACATTACTTTGTACGATTTAAAGACTATAAAAGACCACTATTTTCATGGCATGTCAGGAAAATTGAACCAGTGTAAATATAAATGGTGTTTCTGGTACAATGTAGTAGTTCTCTTTTCGACATATATGTATTTTATTTCATAAATCGACCACGTACTCTTTATATGCAATGAAGTAGAAGAGGTAAATAAGAAAGTTTGATGATAGTGCGTAACTCTTGACGTAAGGAAATTAAGATAGTGATTTGTACAAGGAAAAAGCACTTATTTAAAAGTTATATGAAGACTCGATTAGTTCATGTCGACAGAGTGGAGCGTATTGAGCATATCGAGGATCGCATCTGAGCGCGATCGTACTCTTTCCATTTCCATTTGGAACTGTTCCAGTTGAGATTCGATTCGTCGTGCATACGCGTGACAACACCTGCGAATAACAAAAATGATAAGGAAAACGTATTTTTGCGAATGTGTTGTTAGGGGTCGTCCTTAAATTACGTAAGGCTTTTGGGGGGAGGAGGGGGTCGCGAATTTCTTACGTTTTCTTACAAGGGGGAAGTCAGGTAGCGACTTACGTAATATTTTTAATATAATTTTCCATAAATACACATTCTATCATTAATGTTCCAGAAAAGTAGTTTTAGTTTAAATTTCCCGAAACCCTGTTAGATGAATTATATAAACCTTTAAAAGAATTTTAATAACTGAAAAAATTCAATGTGAAAAATATTACGTAAGAAGGGGGTTGCAATATCAAGTCTTACGAATTCTTATACAGGGAGAGAGAGGGGGTAAGAAATCGTCAAAATTACCCTTACGTAATTTAAGGGGGTATACCCGTTTGAACCTTCGGAAAATGTGTACATTTTGTGGATTTTTTTACAAGTCAACGGCTTGATGAAGATTTCCCGTTTTTTTTACTATGTTTACATAGTATTATGAACTACTTATAAAAAAAGTTTCAGTTAAAAAACTATTGTTTTTCGGAAGTTATGGGAAGGCTAAACGGTGGGCGTAAAAACAGCTGTATGTCGTGTCTGAATTAAAAAACAATAAAATCTACTTATAAAGTATGTCAATAGCTTTCGTCCATCGGGGCGGATTTTGAAAATTTTGAAAAATAATGAAATAGTGAGAGATCAAAGGTAAAGTTACATATTTCTAAGAGAAAATGCGACCTTTTTTCTTTATAAATAATAAACGGGGAATCGGGATAAAAAGACCCTCGATGGACGATGTGGAATCTTATTACGATCCTGCATGCAAAATTGGAAGTGAATTGGTTGAACGTAGCGCGAGTTTTTAGGCCCACCGTTTAGCCGTCTAAAATCGAGAGACTTTCGGATATGTATACATAACTTCCGAAAAACAATAGTTTTTTAACTGAAACTCATTTTAAGTAGTTCATAATACTATGCAAAGATAGTAAAAAAACGGGAAATCTTCATCAAGCCGTTGAGATGTAAAAAAATCCACAAAATGTACACATTTTCCGAGGGTTCAAACGGGTATACCCCCTTAAGGACGGTCCCTTACGACAGCAATAGAGATTCAATTTACCTGTCATTACATTGCGTAGAACTCGAACATGACGGCTCGGGCGTAGGACACGGAGAAATCTTAATTTGTGGAGGACAATTCGCCGTGTAAGATCTGCCTTTCTGATGCAAATCGCTTTTGCTTACACTGCCGCTACTGTTGCGACAATCTCCGCAGCCCCGTAAGAGATCCATAAGGATTCCTCTCACCCTTTTGCCACTTAGTCTCCGTTGCCTTATCTGTGTACAGGGAAGAGATAGACGTTAAAGCAACGCGAGAAAGACGCCTAAATTCTATTCGATAGACGCATAATTATCTTCTTCGATGTCTTACTTCAGGTGTTTCATGAGAACGTTTGTGCGGAAGTAGAAGGTCTTCCTCGCCATCGTTCGAAAGACTATGATTACATGCTTGTTTGTCAGAATGGTCGTGGTTGTGAATATTGGCCACGGACGATTTGCATGTGCAAGAGACGTCTCTAATAGTATTGCAACATTTCGTTGAATGTGAGCTATTGTTCGGTATGTTTGGAAGGGAACGTCGATATTGTGTATTGTACTTGCAAATTGCGTCGCTTATATTAGCCGCGGCGCTGTTAATGTTATGTAGATGATTATTCATGTCGGGCGTTAATGTATTTTTACACGAACTCCTTCGAATCCCTTTACTGTGAAACTTATCTTTACTATGATTAGGACTATCCTCGTATTTCTGTTTCTCGTGGCACGAGCCGCAATTACATTCTTTATCCACGAGCTCTGCATGACGTACACAACAGGAATGTAATTTCTCTTGGGAATTCGAAATACCTTTGCATGTTGACCATTCCTTGCGATGCTTCGTGGAATCGCAATTTTCATAAGAAGGAACACAAGTATTCGGGCCGAACGGGCTGCCCATATGTCTCTTAGCACTCGTATCGTCCAGTAACAGTGACGATTTCATTGTATTTGATGACAAAGAGTGAGAACCTTGAGAACCATTAGATCTGTTGAATCTAAGCGGAACCTTTAGCTTCTTATTCGTGGAACACACAGGTGTACTGCCATTGAATCTTGGTTGCGGTGTCTTTTGCCAGCAATGACACGTACTCTTATCGGCTGATTTTATAAACACTTCCATGTCATCTTCATTCTCACTGTTAGACTCCTGAGATATTTCTTTACCCCAAACACTAATCGTGCCATTTAGTTCAGACATCCTCACCTCGAGATTACCTAGCAAATATGGACCACATTCCTGGACACGACTCTTGTCGTTGCCTAATCTATCCTTTGTCGATTCTTCCGCCTGTATTAAGAAACTTTTGTTCTTGCTGTTCTCCTCGTCTCTATATACGAAACATTTTACACTGTCCTCGTGTTCATTGGCTACGTCTGTTTTCATGTCGATAGATGTAGAGCCATCGACATTTTTATTAACAGATGTATTGTGCTGTTCGGGTTTTAAATTTGTATGCTCGCCTGGAAACTTAAATTCCGCGTCGACGATGTCGCCGACAAGATTCTTCTTCCCTAATTCTACGGTTGTGTGAGGTATTTTAAAAGGCTGAGCGAAAGCGGAAGCACCAAGCATGTCCGTTGCTTTTCGCTTCTTCGAGCTCGAAGCTTGAATCGGAGAATTGTACTCTAAATTTAATATCTGATCCGTTAAATTTTCGTTCATCTGCTTTTTGGTGTTTTTTGCCAAGGGGCTCTCGACCTTTGTTTTGCCTTGCGTTATGTTGGAGAGTGTCTGTAAGATTCGAGACGAAGTAATAAATGCTCGAGACAATGGATGTGCTATTTTCCTTGGGGTGCCGTCCATGAGTACTATGCTATCGTCGGAATTTAAAATTGGTGTCAAATCGGGTGGTTTCATTGATATAGCTGGACTACAACCACTGTTGTCTGCCCACTGATCGATCGAACTTATCGTAGATGCAATACTACTACTAGATATCTTATTAGTTCTCTCCCCAGTGCTCGTAGTTGACTCCTTATTAGGCACAGGCTCTGTAATGGTTTCAGTTTGCACAGACGCAACTTTCATCTCGCGCGTCTTGCTCTCACTTTCATATTTCACTAAACACTGTTTCAGAGCATCTAATTCTTGTTTCATTTTCATATTCTCCGCTAATTTCTTTTGATAGGCATTTTGTAAATTCTGAAACTGAACGTTCTTCTGATTAAGCTGAGATTTAAGCTGAATCACTTCCGCCTTCTCTGCTTTCGCTTTATCCGCGGCAGTTATTCTCGCGAAGTTCACATTTTCCGTTTCCTCCTGTGTTATTCGGATACTTTTCACACTTTCAATTTTCAGTGGGCAGCTCACATCACTGTTCTCCATTTCTTGTGCATTCATCATCTCGGCTTCGTTGCATGTTACAAGCTCGTTAATCTTCTCTTGACTTTTCTGTTTCTGTTCACCGAATTCTTCGTTTTGTTCGGTATTAGTAGCACCGTGCATGTATTCCTCGTAGCTTAACGTACGCAGATTGAAAAGTGTTGGTGCTTGCTGATGACCATTAACTAGAGAAGATTGATCCATGTTATTAAACTTTGAATTCCTATCTAGGGTATTTTGATAGTCAATATGATGCGCGATAATGTCTACAGAACCATTTCGTTTCTCTAATCTATCATCGCAGTCTTGTGCACGTTTCTCATTTTCAATATCATTGTATGTGTTCGTTTCGGTGTCTCTTTGAATATGTTTATACTGATTTTCTGTTACATCGATATCAATTTTGTTACTTTCACCATTTTCTATTATTTGCGCTGCGCTATAAACTGAATTACCATTTTCATTATTTTCTTCCTGCTGCAAATCCTTAATAACCTTTTCTGCGTAATCTTTTATGGCTTTGTTAGTTACCATTGGTTTCAACTGGTCATCGTCATTATCTACAAACAAGAAGCAAAAATTATATCCTCTATTTACTGTATCTTTGCTATATTAGAACTCGAGTATTCAGGTTCACGCTTCATTCAACAAATATTAATATCCAACGCTTTATCGCGCGTCGCTTTCATTCGCTTTTTAATAAACGTAATAAACCTCTAACTTAGAAGTAGCTGCGACAGTCAGCAGATATCTATTCCCGAACCTGAGTATCCAATTTCTAATCAAACAAAACCATTCCTTACTTTCATTTTCTTCTGGGTTCTCATTTTCGTTCGTTGCATATTCCTGCTCTCTAATACGTCTCTCCATCGACTTTCTGTTTTGCTCTTTTATTTCTCTAATATAACGTTTCACTTTGCTTTCCACGTGTTGATACTTAAACAGCATCGATTGCTTTTTCTGGGCAAAAGGATACACCGCAGGATTTTCTTGAAAGCCCATATAATTATGCCCGAAAACATTTGTACTGTGCCTTTTTTTATTATACGGCGCATTGTTCTTGGACAAGCTTAAATCTTGTAACGACAGGCTTCTCTCTTTGTGATGCTGTTTCAATCTGTTGTTTAGGATAAAGTCGTCGGACGCTCTATCGTAACATTCTTGTTCGTACTCTGTATCTGCGTCTTCCTCGTCGTCATTGGGCAATCTCAACGGATTCTCATCTTCGTCCTCATCCTCGTCCTCCTCGTCTTCGTCTTCCAACATTATATTATCGTGCTCGTTCTCAAGGTCCATGTCGTCCATATCTGTGTTCGTGAAAGTAAACAACGCGTTAAGTATCGTTTTATTCTCGAGTACAGTTTACATCCATCTACTTACCTTCGCTGTCCACGTAATCGTCTTCTTCTTCGTCATTGTAGGGATGATTGCTTTCCTCTCCGGAGGATAAGACGTAAATACTACCTCCCCCCTGATCCTCGCTGGGATTCGGACTTCGGCTGTGGTCTTCCTCCATGGGTATTCTTTCTTGTTGCTTTGCCTCATTCGCGTCTGCGTCTTCGCGCCTGAACGGGCTCGATACGCTGATGTACGACGGCATCTCCTCGTCCTCCAACATAGGCTGTCCCGTTTCATTGTTCAGCGTGTTCGAATCGCTCTTCGATTGTTCATTGATGTGGTTCCCCGCATTCATTTCCCCCTCGGTCTCCTCCGAAGTGTGTTCGTTTTCGTCGGACATCGTGGATATTTACGCCGAGCACGTGAAATATTACGATTACGCAGGCCTCTAGAATCACAATGATTATGATATTACGCGATCCTGCATCGAGCACCCGCTATTCGATTCTCCGTAGAATTAACGTTTCCGATCACAATTCTCCGACGACCGCCATTACAGCTGCCGCTTGTAGCACCTGTACTACAGCTCGTTCGCAACACTACATCTTCCCGAAATCTGCCTCTTTCCTTGCATATTTATTTAAACATACCGGCATATTTTCGTGCGACTTTCGAACGATAAAACACGTGCCCGAAACAACAATCGCTAAACACGAATCACGTAGCCTCTGCGTCGCAATTATATACATAATTATTGTGGGATTAATGACCCGCGAGTGTGCAGGGATGTATTTCCTGTTCAGTATAAAAGGCGGGCGGTTTAATTTTCGTAATACACTTTCAATCGTACAATGTACCTTAAATATCAGTCATCTTCTTCCTTGATAATATCGATCTATTCGTGAAATATATTTTACCAATTGCCTAGATATCTATCACTTTTTATTTCACGGCGCGTAGTAATACACGGGTCTTAATTGTTGCGAGCCACTCGCGCGCATGCTCGGATAAAATGGAACAACAATTTAAAAGAAAGAACGTCGTCGCGAGTGAAATACTTTTTTCCCAAGAATAATCAACGATGGAATGAAAATTTTGGCGCGTATAATTCGTACACCACTGGCGGATTGAACAGAAGGAACGTGGAACCGAGCCTGTAACGTCGCGCATGCTGTTTCTATGTGCGCGGTGAATGATTGTTTTCCGTAACTGCATGCCTACTGCTAATAACACTGTAAAAGAACGCGTTCGGGCGATAACGAGCGAAGAATGTCTTCGGAAAATGGTGGAACTCCGGTGACCATTGAATTCGGGTAACCTTAAACCACCACATAACCAAACTTTTTCCTGTAGCCTCATCGGATTTAATAAATCACCCGGTAAATAATTTCAGGGGTGGGGCGGAACTACTTTTCGATAAGAAGAAAAAGCACGTTGTGAACTTACCTGGAAACGAATGTAAGTTTGAAACGCGACGTCCAATAGGATCTACATATTAAGCTGCCACGTGAAATTATTCTAGGGACAATACAAAGGCTACTCTTCTGGATGAAAGATAACCTCTTGAAAGAGCGGCCAGAGCTTTTTTTACAAGGGGACACGGTGTAAGTTGGCTAATTTGCTGGACGATTCAGCACCGATGGTGGGAGCATTACAGCCGGTAGTTAAGAATATCAGACGCGAAAGTTGCGCCGTTCGGCACGCGTAAAGTTGACACACGCGTAACACCATAAACACAATACGGTATGTCGTGCGCTAATTCGCACTTGCCAATTCGACCGTTACGCGAAGTCAAGATGGCGGCTCGCGAGTACCGTGATGCTCGCGCAGATGGCGGGATGGTGCAACTTTCAAAGCTACTTTGCTTCACTGGGTGGGGGATGTGAAATTTGAAAATACAATCGAACCTCGATAACTCGAATCTCAAGGGAAGGGAAAAAATCTTCGAATTATAGAGGTTTCGGCTTATCGAGTTTTCGAGTAAGAGCGGTTCAACAAACGAAAATTCGACTTATAGAGGCTTTTTGCGATTGTTAATTTTGCGAGTTGTGAAGCTGTAAAGCAAGACAAATTCAAGTTTTAAAGGTCAGTTGTTTATTGTATACCTATAATCAAATATACCTACAACTTATGTTACATATATATATACCTACATATATAAAAATAATTATAAGACACATTTTATGCTCGAAATATTACGCTTTATTACATATTAAAAAAATTGTGATTTTGCTTTGCGCTGGTCTTTTAGTGTATTCTAAATCAATAACCTTTTTAATCGTGAATAATGCAGAGAAAACATTTTCATCAATATTTTGAGATCTTTCTACGAAATTTCGTAATACATACAGTGGCGTGCAAAAGTGTTCGGCCACCCATTAAAATCGCATAACTTTTTTCAAATTAATCCAAACGACTTGAATTTGTTGAGAAGCTAGAGGGATTAGTTTGATAAATGATGTGTTTCGTCGTTTTGAAAAAAATGCACTTGGTCGGAATAGCAAAAAAAAAATAGTAAAATAGTCGTTTTTTTAACTTTTTTTTGTGAGCCTGTAATGGAAATTCAAAAAACCCGTTGGTAGATTTAAGTAAGTTATATACGTGCCTAAAATTTCATCAAAATCGGTTAACGTTGCTCTGAGCTATGAACGCTTAAAGACCGCAGAATAAGGTCGAAAATTACGAAATTCCCGAAATCAGCAATTTCCGACCTAATTCTGCGATCTGTAAGCGTTCATAGCTCAGAGCAACGTTAACCGATTTTGAGGAAATTTTAGGCACGTATATAACTTACTTAAATCTACAAACGGGTTTTTTGATTTCCATTAAGGGCTCACAAAAAAAAGTTTAAAAAACGACCTTTACTATTTTTTTTGCTATTCCGACCAAGTACATTTTTTTCAAACCGACGGATCACATCATTTAGCAAACTAATCCCTCTAGCTTCTAAAAAAAACTCAAGGCGTTTGGATTAATTTTAAAAAAGTTATGCGATTTTAAATGGTGGCCGAATACTTCTGCACGCCACTTTATGTAGAAGTAAACTTCGACTTGTAGACTTCGGAGTTCTTCTAAATTCGAGTTGTAGAGGTGAAATGTATAATTTAACCCTTTGGGTACGGATTTATATTGGAAGATTTTTTGCAAATGGATTGGATTTACTTTTATGATATTTTTTTTTTGTTTATGTGCATGACGAGTGTGAGTCGTCAAATGTACCTACCCAAAGGGTGAACATGCAGAATATAGTTCGAGTTGAAGAAGTTTTATTTCGAGTTGCAGAGGTGTTTACAGCGGAGCCGAAGGGAAGGAAGAAAATTTTCTTCTTATAGAGGTTTTCGAGTTATCGACGTTCGGCTGTGTTTATTAATAATATTCGAATATACGAAACATTTGTAGTAATATGATACATACAGACACTATACTATATATTATTCTCTGTGCACAGGCGACCAGGAATCTTGGTTCTCGTGAACGACACTGATTGGGAATTATTGGTAAATATAATACCATATTGCAACGTAAGCAATTAGCTTTTAAATAACCAAAGGAAATGATTAAACTCTGTCGGCATGCGGATTTCTATACAATTTGTTAACTGGAGCGAATGAGCATTATTAAACATAGCACCCCTCGTGCAGCCTGCATTCCTCGCAGAGAAAGCTAGTCATTTCGTTTTAAAATAAAAGCTTCAGTCGCTTTTAAGCACACACTTTTAACCATTACAGTTGGTTTCCGGAAATCACCTAGTTAACGAGTTAAAAGCACGTAATGCCTCGCTGGCCAGCTCGTGCAGGCATTGGGGGCGCGCGCGATTCGTTCCGCCCCTGAAAGGCAATAACACGTTCACCGTAATCGAGACACGCATCTGTGCCCGACATCTGACAAACGTCCGGCGAAAGTATCTCGTCGTCGGTTTTTTCGCTGGTCGTATAATCGGCCAATGGTGTAGTTGCCATAACGCCCCGGTCACCCCGCAGGGGCAGGGTTGGGAAATAGGAGAGAGAGTGGCCGCGGCCGCGGTCGTGAAAGGGCGCAAATGACCCGAAGCCTCGCCGCGCTCACGGCGGAATTATCATTTTAAATTTGTAAATGTACAAAACGCGGCCGCTATTAGGAGCTGCTTCCTGAAGCACCCTCGAGGAGAAAGAGCTCCGAGAAGCCTTTAGAGGGCCGCGGGAAAGATGATGGCTTCGGCCATTATTATGATAATACCGACGTTTCTCGAAGCTTCTCTCGTATGCTTCGAACCCGCCGCGACTCTGTGTCCTTTCTTCTTTTCCCCTATTTTCGCGGTACACGAGCTTACGTTGTCCCTTTCTCGCCCCGTTTCCGTCTGCTTCGCGTCCTCTCCCCCGATCTTCCTCCCCCTTGCTCCGTTTCACGTCGTTCTCGGCTCGTAAATTAAAAGGGAGAGCAACGCTCCGACCACGCGCTCGCATATTTTCTTTTGTACAGCACTTGTTCCTCGCGTGACTCGCCCCCGATTCGGCATAATTCGTCGTATGGGGTCAAATTAAAGCGGATGGCTTAATGCGCGCTCCCGGAATCTCGACTGGCAGCTTGCGAAGGGACGTTTCATTTCTGAACTCTGATCTACTTCCAAGTAGGGTAAACTCGGGTAAGTCCGTGATAGTTTTAGCAGTTGTCTATTAACTGTTAATATTTACATATTCTGAAAGTGAGTCTAGGATATAATAATAAGTCAGACATCAGAGAAACAAATAATAGGTTAACAGAAATTTACTAACAAGGGAACACCGCGAAGCCGGACTCACCGATTGGAACGCAACTTTGTGGGTTTTTAGAGTGACTCAAAACAAGAACAACGGTGTGTTTCATTGGGGCCCTATCGCCCTTTAAGGGGGTGAAAACTAACCTCAAAGTCAAATTGGCACTTCCACTTTTTCGCGTATAACTCTCAAAGTACGAGAGACAGAAAAAAATGTTTCAAACAAAAGTTTAATGGTGCAATAAGCGCTGCAAACTTGCGTTAACAAAATTTTGAAAAAAGTTTTTTTTCGTTCAGGTATTTTTTTCTTAAACTCTTTTCAAAATTTTGTTAACGCAAGTTTCTAGCGCTTATTGCACCATTAAACTTTTGTTTGAAACATTTTTTTCTGTCTGTTGTACTTTGAGAGTTATACGCGAAAAAGTGAAAGTGCTTATTTGACTTTGAGGTTAGTTTTCACCTCCTTAAAGGGCGATAGGGCCCAAATGAAACAGACCGTTGTTCTTGTTTTGAGTCACTCTAGAATAAAGTGTCCAGACGTCCCGCATTTTCCCGTTTTTGAGGTCTTTGTCCCGCATTGAAAAATGTCCCGCAAAGTGTCCCGCATTGGACATGTAACCTTTTACATTTTCGCAGTGGCATAAAGTTACTGTTTCCTGTACTTGGTACTAGATGGCGCTAATACTGTTAACTGTCAGCAAAGGTTTCTACGCGTCTTGTTCCGCTTGGCGCGAATAGTTTGAGAATACGTTTAACTGTTTTATCGGATACGATTCATGAGAACATCGTTCGTACGAAAACATTATTTGATTGTCAGTCATGGTCCTGTAAATGTTGTAATAGAGTACTTCTACGATCTCACGGCTCTGCAAACCTTTTTTTTTTTTTGCTTGTTTGTCCCGCATTGGCCCCCAAAATATGTGGTCACTTTACTCTAGAAACCCACAAAGTTGCGTTCCAATCGGTCAGTCCGGGTTCCCTTGTAAGTATATTTAATTGAAAATATACAAAATAAAGTTGTCATGACATACTCTGGTTACTCCGTGATAATACTCTGTTAACTCCGTGATAGTTCTTGCTAGCCCGTGATATGGCCATCAGCTACTTTTTTTATATTATTTTATATTATTTTACATTAGTTTACATTATTTTAAATTATTTTAAATTATTTTAAATTATTTCAAATTATTTTATATTATTTCATACTATTTTATATTATTGTTATTTTGTGTATAATCAATCGTTTCATGATCGTTAGATATCTGAAAAGTAAACATTCACTTATAGGGAATTGAGTTTCACGATTTGGAATATATATATATTTAAAGTACTAAATAAGAAGATTTTGCTGATTTTCGCGTACGCCTCAATGACATGATTAAAATAGGACCATTGCAGATATAATTTTCAGGATTTCTTAGTTACTACGAGTACTTTAAAAATATATATTCCAAATCGGGAAACTCCATTCCCTATAAGTGAATGTTTACTTGTGGTTGTGAGACGTAAGAAAACATGGTATCTGGTATTTGCCATCAGAATTTCTCGAACAGCACAATCAGAAACGCAGGCTCGGGCGCACGAAGAATAATAATTTACTCACTTTTCATAAGCAAAAATAACACTAATACCTTATTGTATGATAATTTCAAGAGTAATTTCAAGACTTGTTAAAGTGTCATTTTCCCATCACTTACCTGCAGTTTGAACTTTCCATTTATCTTCTAAAGCACATATAATCCATAATCAAGCGACCGTCCACAACCAGCACGAAAAATTTCACGAATAATGCGCTGCTGGAGCAAAATGCTCTCTGACTCTATCACACTAACTTCAATTGACTAATTATTTTACCACAATATAAACTAGAAGATCAACGCTGACTGTTAGTTTTGTTCCATCTAAATGGTGTCAGAGAATTTCGAGTTACAGATAAATGAAAAAGTATCACGGAATAACCTGCACCACGAACTTACCCGAGTTTACCCTACTCGCAGAATCTCGAGTAACGAACAACTGCTAGATTTAGACCACCTATCTTAACAATTGAACCCCGCCTGGTATCACGCCCAACACTCCTAGGACACTTAATCCTTTCTGTGTCAGCCCAAACACTATACAGCAATTTGCATCCACTCGACGCTATCCTACATGTTTCCTGGATCGTGACGCAAGAGAGGCCACTCGCAGTAACAAAGATCTTATCGAAATTTGCAGGGCGAGGGTGACTACGAGCTGCGTCCCAGTGACACGATACTATTCATATCCACTTTGCACGGCGGATAGACGGAAGAGAGGAGAGGCAGCTGCGACGGGGACGATCAATGAAGAGGAATCGGGCAAAGGCGTGATCCCATCTTGATTTCTTCGGGGAAAGTAAAAGCCTCCCCCGGTGCTTCTGTATACGAGACGCGTGTACACGTGCACAATGTCAGGGAATAAAATGTTCATTCGCACGCCGTACGTCTGGGATGTTCCTCGTAACGACCATAATATTACGCCTGACACTTTGGCCGCTCTCCAAGGGATCCCCCGGTATTATTGCTCCTCTCTTCTTTACTTTCCCGTCTTTTCCCGCTACACGGCCAATGGGCCATATCCTGCGCCCCCGTCTCACCCACCCCTCGCAGCTCGCCCACGTTGGTGGTTAACTCGCACGATATTCGCGCCCGTACGCAGCTTCGCTGGCGTTACATCTGTAATTAACACCGAAGGCCAAGGAGGGATCGGGCAACTTTGTGCAGGCCGCCGGTTGTAATTCACGGGGTAATTCAGTTGCCCGAGCGGAGCGGCAAATTTCGTAGTTGCTTCTTTTCGCGGAACTTTGCTCCCCGGTTGTTCCGCGAAAATGAGATCAACTTCAGATAGTTGCGCCGGGAAATTGGTATCAATGCAGCTGGGATTGCAGGGGCCGCGATCAGAGCCGTCGAAATTTCGCTGCTCGCCGGGTGTAAGTCTATTAAGGTAACGATCTCCGAGTTCAACCCGGGGAAAATCTTCCCGCCGGGGGAAAAATGAGAAAACTTCCGCGGAACTCTGTATAATTAATTACGCCGGGTAAGTTCTTTACGGTACACGGTAAAGATCGTATCGAAGGTCCCTCAATTTCCGTTAAACTTAATCAACTCTGTCCCGCGATGTCTGCGAATCTCCCCGATCGACCGACCCCCGCGCTTTCAGCATCGCCGTCCGGCATTCCGTTTAATATGACCCGTGCCCGACGACGCTGTTGTGAGCTAGATTTCGCGATATCGGAGCCAATCGGCCGTTAGGCGATCGATCGAGGCGTCGTCGGCCCTAGCGTATAATAAACCAGCGGGAAAACAGTGCCTCCCATTAATCATGCGCTCGAGGAAAACCAATGGAAATTGTGTAACGAGCCTTCGACATTCTTAGCCGTGTGTACGTGTCCCCGCGCTAGTATTAAATCGATCGGCGTACAGAGATATGCGAGCGGAGAGCGAGGGAAGTGAATTACGCCTTGGAATTAAACGCGTGGTAATCACTTTCCTCCGGGGAAAATGTGTCCCTTGGATTAATTGACAAGCTGCGACTATCCAGCAGCATAATACGTCGCTGACGTGAAGAATCCCCTGCCACTTCGTTTCGGAACTAATTAAAGGGACAACGTACATACAGTCCCGGAAATTTAATTCATTTGAAATACGTAGAAGCTTGGGATAGTTATCCACATATATTTTAGTAAAATATATTCGAATCCATGTTCCATCTAGATTCTACGCACGAATACAATGCGTTTTCGGGGTGGAACGCATGGAGATGCGGAGCCCATCCCCCCTGAGTGTCCCGATCGCTAATGGTTCGGCGGGGTTGGATGGTCCAGTGATTAATTGTGTCAGCCATGATTACATTACAGAGGACGCAGATCCTCTATATTATATACGATCGTGCATGCGTGTATCTCGCGGCCGTTACGTTACACGTGCGTCGAACGCAGTGCTCACCCGCGCGTGTTAGATCGTCCACGTTCCAGAAGAGACGCTCTTGGACGCATCTCATATATCTGTCTATAATCAACCTAGCCACGGCGGGGGAGGAACGCCGTGGGAAAAAGGAACGAACGACACCGTTGCTGTAGAATTGCAAAGCGTGCATGCGTATTAAAGGAGAGTGGGGTAAACACGAACGCGGGGTAATCGCGAATGCGATGGTTACGGCGTTTTAATAAATAAAAACGATGTTCCCTCTTTACTAGTTAATAGTTCAGGTCGTATCCAACGCCGGACAGAAAGTAATAAATGCAGAACGCTCATGCTATTCAAGATAAACACAATTTATTATTTTCATCTTGTTTCAAGTAATATTTTGTTCATTTTCAATTGCATATAATTATTGTTGAATTAATGATACAATTGGTTTTTTTTTTTAAGATGAAATAAAGCACTTTTTTACCAACATTTTGTGACCAAGGCGTTGCTTAAATCATGATTCTAAGTTGTGAAATAAATTCTTTTTTATTTTTTGATGTCGTGGGGTATTGACGAACAAATCGGATGGGGTAATCTCGAACAAGAAGAGGAATTTGAAAAATACATTAGGTATAGGTTGTAGCAACATTTCTTATGGGTTGACCATTTAAGTCGCGCATTCTGTGCGACTTCTGCGATATTTAGCACTCTGTTCGTGATTACCCCACGGCAGTCGAGTAATCACGAACACCAAGGATTTTGCTTTTTCACTATAAACTTGATTTTTATTATAATTTTTCAAAAATTCGTCCCAGTACTTTACAGATGAATAGTTTAATTATGTTCGTAAATAATAAACAAATTCATTTCTCACATAGTTTCCGTTTTGTTTGATTTTTTGCTTAGGTGTTCGAAATTAGCCCACTCTCCCTTAAATCAGAGGTTGGTGGTTCGAGGGCCGCTGCGGCGCGTCTCAGTTTTCCTGAGGGCCTTGAAAATTTGATGGGCCGCGTGCTGCTTCTATTTGGATAATTGAGGGCACGTTTAATTGCCAAGGGTAACCAGCAGGAATTTCTAATTCATTGTTTGTCCGTGGCTGGGCCGCGACGAATCGCCACGGTAAATACCGAATTTCGCGCAGCTGCGGGCGTATAAATAAGCGTTCGAGCGGGGCCGAGCTCGCGATAACAATTTGGCATCGTCGCGGCCATTACCTTAACGAGTTCCGACTTTGATAGAGAAATAATAAAAGTAAAATGGAGGGTAACGGGGACGAAGGAGCAATTACAGTCAGAGCGGAGGGCCGATCCGTTCTCCGACTCTTCTCATTAGTGGTTTAATTTGCCGAAGGACGGGCAGGCTTTTGAAGAAATTTTCCAAATTTCTCGATACCTGGCCACCGGCCCTGCGTATCTCCTTATCCGTTCGAAGACACTGGGGAGCAGAGCGGGGAGCCCGTGGAAATTAGGGAACGCGGAGGGAGTCGGATAGCGGGCGAGATGGGGATCGACCGGGCGGGCTATCGTCGGGAATTAAAGTTTCGCGTCGCCGCTAACGGTTGTTTCACTTTGGAACGTGGGTATAATTTCTGTTATCTTCGGGCGGCGCGGCGCTCCGGCCGGTGCGCCACGAAATATAAAATAATAAAGACCAGGCCACCGGAACGGGGCGACCGAGAACTTTGCCTATTACAATGAAACAGTCCCGCGCAAACGCGCCCTCAACTTTTAACGGCTCGTCCTTGTTCTTTTGTAGCGCCTCGCCCTCACCGGCCCCCCCCCCCCGCCCCCCCTCATTTCCCTTCGCTATCGCGAATTTATTTCTTCCCCAGAGATGCCATTCAATTGCACGCGGGGAGGAAGAACAAGAAACGATCGGCCGAAAGTAACCACGCCGGCTCGATAACGAGATCTAGATACTCCGCTAACCCTCGACTCTCATCCTCTTCCATTACTTGTTCCTCTTTTTTCCCTCCGTGCCTTTTCGTGGTTGGAAATTACTAAGTGCTCAGTCGCCTAATTACATTCACCCTCTTCCCTCGTGAGCACCATATTTATTTCAGTTTACCGCCGTCCCCGCCATTAGGGTACTAATCCACTTAATTTCTTCCAGCCAGCCATGGCAGCGCTCTGTTTTTTGTATTTCGATGCCTCCGCGCGCGCGCTACATTGCAATTAACTCCCTCCCCCTCGACTAAACCCACAAAATCCTGCTCCTTTTTACCGCCCCCGTGCGCGGTGTAACGTCGCAAATAAGAACGTAATGCTCGAGTGTCGGAACGAGATGACCAGGCACTTTCGCGGGAAAGACCTTTTAAACCGTTTTAGCCGCGTGCGTCTGGGCGATTCATTTCACTCTACGATTATGTATAACACGCTGTCCCAACGAGAAACCTGCGAATTAAAGCACAGCGAATCCGTTACCGATCTCGAGGTGCCAGCTCGAATGGGCCAGGTTGCCAGTTTAAAATCGCAAGCCTGTTGCCATCCGAGCGACAGCGTCCAATGACACGTAGGGTAAAGGATTCAATTACTGCCACCTACCCGATTACTGTCATCCTCAGCTGTTTTACGTAATATAACGAATAAATCTTGTGAAATGATGCTTAAAAAAAAATTAGTATACAATTGAATATGTTATTTATACGATACAAAAAAATAGCACTTAATTTTTTCGTCGATAATTTGGATAAAACGATCAAAAATTTTAAGCGGATATTAGGAGAGTGAGAACGATGACTTTCTTGCTAGCGAAAGAGAAAACAAGGCGTTAAAGCAAATGCTGTAATTGTAATATTAAAGCTATTAACATAACAAATTATCATACAAGATCCGTATTCAACGATTCATTACGTTTTTTTTATTTATTAATTGGGTGACAGTGATTGGTGCAAGCGTTTCAAGCATTTTGGAATTACTGTCATAGTAGTAGTTGGTCATGTACATGAGACGACATAACCTTAAAATGAGATAAACAGTATTAGGTTAGCTGGCAGTAATTGGGGTGTCAGTAACTTAGAGCATATATACCTAAGAGCATGTACTACTGGAGGTCTCATTCCCTTATGTTTCGTGTCCTCGAAACTGTCGCCAACATGACGCGAGAGAGAAAGACATGTGTGCGCCAGGCCCGGATTAAAGGGGGGCTAGGGGGGGGGGCTGTAGCCCCGGGCCCCACTTTCCCGGGGGCCCCGTTCTAAGCGATTAGCTCTCTCTGCCTTCATTGGAAATGTTGTATCAAATATATTGTCTGAGTTCCACAACTTTCAATATTTTAGTCGATCGACAAATGATTGATATTTTCCCGAACATATACATTGCGTATAGATTATTTGTAACTACACAAATCGCAAATTGTGAGGCGGAAAGATCATTTTCTGTACTAAAGAGAATAAAGAATATGTGTAGAGCGACGATGTTAGATGATCAGTTATCATCCTTAGCACATTTGACGACTGAATCTGAATTATTAAGACCTATTGATTGTGAAAACTTGATACAAGAATTTGCAAAATTAAAGATAAGAAAAAACATTTTAACTAAAAGTTAATTGTACAATATTTTGTTTCCCCCCCCCCCCCCCCCTTTAACCACGGGGGCCCTCCAAGGTTTGATAGCCGGGGCGGGCCCCAAAAATCTTAATCCGGGCCTGGTGTGAGCGAGAGAAGTATAGACTCCTAATCGACCGTAATGCGCATGCGCCGATATCGTGCGAGAGAGAAAGACATGTGTGAACTTCTCTCTTCAACGATATCGGCGCATGCGCATTAAGGTCGATTAGGACTCTATACTTCTCTCTCTCGCACCAGTTCGGACATGTCTTTGTCTCTCGCGTGATGTTGGCGACAGTTTCGAGAACAGGAAACCTAAGGCAATGAGATTATAGTAGTATATGCTCTAAGGTCAGTAATTCAGTCAAATACATTTGAAGGGTGTCAGTAATAGATCCCGAAATATATTTTTGAAATTGCTGAATTTATACATAAAAATCGAAGTTTTAAGATCCACCAGATTTTGTTCACCAAGTAAACACATTAAACAATAACAAATGACAAGAATAACATATACTTTTAGTCTATGAGTACAAAACTATAAGATAATATCAGCGCCAACGCCTAAAGTGTCAGTAATTGTGTCCTTTACCCTAGGCCCATATTTCCCTCCCGATCAGCTCCGGCACAATCGTGCTGGGAACGCTGGGAACAGATCGACGCGAGATATCGAATGAGTTCCGTCCATGGAAACGAACAATCCTCGCACGGATAACACCTGCCGCCCGTATTTGGCTCCGCTGCCAAAATCATCTCAAGAGGAACAGCTCTCGTCGGCCTATATCCTCCTCCCCTTTTTTCTTTTCAATTGGCCAGACCGTCCTCTATCACCGGTAGCCCGCTATTCCCCTGCTTTCGCCGGCCCCCTTTCTTTCCACTCGCTCTTCTCCGCGCCAACGTCTCCAAGACGCGGGGGGCCATCAGCATAAAACGCGCGCGGTTTTATGAGCCGTAGCGAGTAGACGGTCTCGTGTTACATCTTCCTCAAATGATCCCCCCCCCCCCCTCCACCCCCCCGCCCCCCTCAACCCCTGTTACCACCGCTCTGCAACCGTTCTCGCCGTTGTGCTCGCCGACTCCCTTACAACAGTTTCGGCCCGACAGTGTCGTTATTACCGTTGCCATTACCCGTTTTGTGATTTCCTTTTGATACGTCGCTCGCTTACGTACCCGCTACGCTTTCGCGCTTCAACCGGGACGCGTCTCTACCCCTCCGCGTCGCCACGCTTCATCCCCCTCCCCCCCCCCCCCCGCCCCACCCTTTCCCCGAGCAACTCGGCTCGTTAAACGTTTAGTCGGCGTGAACTTTTAATTTCATTCGTTCCGTGAATTGGGTCGTTACAGGGACGTATAAATTGCTCCGGCGAGGCGGCTCGGCCGCGGCGCGGTCCCGCGCAACAGCGACCAGCGACGCTGGCCGCGGTCACACGTATTTACGGAAGCGTGGGTCATTATTACGAAGTTACGCAGCCGTTGCGGAATAAAAAGATAATCCCCGGGCAGGTCGTGCGGCAAAAAAAAAAAAATGATGCATACAATAATGGCGGCGCGTGAGGCGCGCGCGTCCGCCCGGTAGATCGTGGCTGCTGTTCGGGTTACGAGGCACAATATCGCGGGGAATTATTTGACCGGTGGCTTTACGGGGGCCAGCTAAGCGTATAAAAGGATCCCTGACACGCGGCACGTAAACTCGGTTTAATTTGACCCGTAAAGGAGATCGTTCACGTCGTTCCCGGGCGAGCGACCCTGTCCGCATCCTTGCGGGGCTTGTTGAAAACCGACACACTGGAAATACCTCCTTTTATTAAAAACATTGCCGGGACCCGTGCCCTGGTTACCAACAATCCTCCTCTGAACGATGAAATTCTCGCTGCGCGGTCGCGGGGAGCTTCTTGGAGCGGGCGTCCCTTCGGATTCGGGGCAGAGAGGGGTTGGGGACCATCCGTCTTATTAAAAGCATTGTGTTTACTAAGCCTCATTTGAGGGGGGAGAGAGAGAGAGAGAGAGAGAGAGAGAGAGAAAGAGGTTGTCGATGGAAGTAACGATTCACCTGCACGCGCACCCCGACGTGGAATCGTCGGCGTTCATCGGCGCGGAAGGAGGAGCAGAATAGCCGCCGGAGGGGCACGGGGGCCGGATGCGAGAAGAGACGAAGAAAAAGAGAATTTCTTCCCCCAATATCTTTCGATCTCCCGTCGAATGCACAACCCTGGCAAATTGGAAGGAATATACTCTTCCCCTCTTCAAACCGCGCCGCGCGATGGGCCGGGGGCGCGCGGGGGAGGGGTAGGCAGCGAAGAGGGACGGACAGGGGGGTGGGTGGGGGGTGGGGGGGAGAGGTGGCTGGATTGCACAATGCACGAGATTTCGTCCAGTCCATCGGGAGTCCCATCGCGTCCCCATAGGCAGCTATTAGGGCGTGGGGTTCTCGGGGAGGGATTCCCGCAGCATGGCTGGATAGATGGATGGTTTGGAAAGCTGAGAAGGGATGAGGTAGGTGGATAATTTGTCCAGCATCCACCAGCCTCACCCTCCCGGCCTGTCTCCTTGCCGTTCGTGCCTCCCTCAGTGCCCTACCCCCCCCCCCCCCCGTCCACCCCCTCAGCCCCTACCGTTCGCCGTCGCCGTCATCTCGCTTTCGTAGGTACCCACGGGGGTAGGACCAAACCCTGCGCCGCTGACCCGAATCTCAACTAGGTGTCTATGTCTATTTTAGTTATCCACTCTGCGGGACACGAGCCTCGGACAATGTACAAGCCACCGACACTTGTCTGGTCCATCTGATACAAATTCTAAGCAGTAGGTTTTGCACGGATCCGTGTATTTCCGCGTGGGAGTTGAACCGAGGGACTAAGATGGACTGCCTGCGAAACGGTGAGCTTTCGGGATTGAAGATGCGCCGGCGATAGGAGACTGTTGCAGTGATAGGGTAGGGGGCGATAGTAACAGGGGGGGGGGGGGAGGCGATTGTAACACGTTAAATATCTCAAAACATATCATAGATATTAACACAAATATTGGATATATGATGAAGAATGACATTTGGAATACACACATCCATGTCCTTGCAGTATAGATACACAATAGATATGTATAGTGAAGAAAATAATTTTTCGATACACTAAAGTAACCTTTTCTTACTGATTTAAAATTGTAATATAAATACACCCTTTGCAAGTATGAGTTTTTTCTTTTTTTTTTTAATATTTAATCTGACAATTTTTAAGGTGATACTAAACGTTACTTATTACTTTTAAGTGTCTCGTTAATCAAAATTTAATAAACTCATTTCGTGACATCTCGGTGTACTTTCGTGCCAATTTTGGTACACATGTTCAATATAGTTTTCCTGTTTCAGAAGAAAAGCTGAAACTATAACCCTGTTTCTTTCGACTCTGCCATATGCCACTGTGTTAGAATGCATAAACTTTAATTAACAATTTCTCGATAACTAAGTGGTAAATCGATTTTAAACTTTGTACAAGGGTTTCTTGTATTCGAAATTAGTTTTGAACGAAACCTGAAAGAATTCTTGAATTTAATAGATTATTCAGGAACTACCTTAAATAAAAAGTTTGCCCGACTCTGGCAGAGACTAGAGTGGTCTAGCTAGTAACGATCAGTTTCTACTTCTACGGTTTCAGTCGCGTCTGACTGCATTCTATCCTGTTCTACTAATACTATTAGGTATGTACGATTGTAGATACATGCGTCTAAAGAGATCGAACGAAAAGTAAAGCTTGTTAGGCTGTAAAACAATCAATTCTGCGGCGTTCGCTTTGAATGCGCGCGTAGGAGGGGGTTGCTTCAAACGAACTGACGCGGTGTTTCAGAGTAAAGAAGCGGTAAGGGCTTTCCGCGAAGGTTTATGGAGAAGAGAATTAGGAGAAGAGGAACGGGGGCGAAAAAGCAAGTTACGGCCTGAAGCTATCAAGCCGACTTCTTACTTTGGTAATACCTTTTTAGTGGCTGCTTTCATATAACTGCGTCACCCGCGATGTTTCTACACGGGGTTGTTGTGCCCGCGCTGCAGGGCGGTGGTAAATGGCGGTAACGAGAGGGAGAGAGAAAGGGAGGAGGCACCCAAGCGAGAGGGTGAGAGAGAGAGAGAGAGAGAGAGAGAGAGAGAGAGAGAGAGAGAGAGAGAGAGAGAGAGAGAGAGAAAGCGGCTATCTAGTAATTTGTATGTACAGTAAGCCTCTGTAATTGCCAGACCACCTATCTACCCCCGTGAACGCGTAGCGACCCCTCGGTGCTCCTACTCTCTCGCGATTTACATATTATAATTTATAGGTCAAAGATATCGGGTCGGGCGGGATGCTGTCGACGTTGCCTTATCCTCTGGAGAGATGCGAGCACGACAACGCGATTTCCGATGATAATTGTGTTTTAATAACGTTACATCCGAAAAAGCCCCCATGCCATTGCTATAAATCTGGCGGCTCCTACAATTTTCCGCGACGCAATCGAACGGCCATAAATATCCGTATCTTACGCCCGGCCGTGTCAACGTCTCCTGGCGAAACTTCGTATCCGTCGTCCCTATATTTTGAACCGGGACCGTGCATCACGAAGGACAAAATCTCGCCGAGATAATCCGGGGTGAATCGGGACGCCGCGGTGTCTCCATTAATAATGAAGCTAAATGTTCCCCGGTTAATATAAGACCGGCGTTACGCGAATGGTGTTCTGACAGTGAAACACGCTGCAGCTCGGCGATAAAATCTAAGTGTTTAAGAAACGACGGAGCGAATGAAGATGTACGAGCCGAGGGTATTAGGGCAGGTGGGGGGTGGGGAGGGTGGGAGGGAGGTCGGAGGGACCGGGTAGCTTTCACCGAGGGGTAACTGAAACGTACTTAGCTGCAGGGGTTAAAAGGTGGAGAGTCATCGCGTGATCGTGGAACGTTATCCTAAAGCACATAACCCAGCCACCGGAGAAACAATCCGAGGGAAGGAAGGGTCGGCTTTTCCTCCGGGGTGATGGAGGCGCCGGCGAAGGATCAGGGCACCCTTAGTGTTACGGGGATCTGCGATGATTCTCCATTTAGATATAGTTACAATTTAATTTTCCAATGTCTCGCGGACACGCGATAGCAAATGAATTGATCATCGCCTTAACTACGCTTGATACAGCTTCTTATCTGAAAATTGTCTTCCCCCGTTCTTTCGACCGTGTCACGGGGATCACGAGGTCCCGCTCGGGGCAGAGTGCCTTCAAGGGTGGCTACCGTCGCGGTAACGCTCTCAGCCAGATACCTATTGAATGTAATGGCGAGGAGATGGCCCCGGCAATTTCGCGGGGGTCAATCTTTGCTAATTAACACTTAATGGAGGGTGTATCTCACCGTCAGGCATTAGATATTAATGACCCTATCGGGGGCCGCGCGATTGTTGGTGAAGTTCTGGCACGAGTTACGGGTTAACGGCGTAACTACGCCGGGGCTAACGGCCCCGTGCTTGCCATATCGGATCTTTATTGCGACTCTTATTCATCTGTCACCGGTGTACATTCACACGCGCGCCGAGGAGCCGCGGACAAAATTGCGGGCCGGTGAACGTGTCCCGTGTAACGTCTGATCGGGATGCAGAAATATGTTGATATTATGCATCGACAGGAAAGGTAAAGGAATGCATGGAATCGGGCGCGGGATATTCCTCCGATAATAAAAAAAAATAAATAAATAAATAAACGGTGGAGGAGCGAGAGAGAAACGGGGAGAGACAAATTTATCCGGGATAATAATTCAGCTGTAGAAATATAACGCGGTAGGAAATTACGACAAATGGGGGCCGAGTGGAGGGGGAAAAAGAAACGAGACGGTGTACGCTTGCAATTCTGCAGAAACACGGGGCATGAAATTCCACAGAACAAGCCGGGAATAGAAACTTATTATTCCTTTGAATTGAGCCCGCATGGAATTCATATGGCGCACCGCGGAAGTGCCGAGAAATATTAAGGAGGTCCGTGTATAAGCAGCCCCCCTTCCATCCCCCCCCTCCTCCACCCGATCGTACGTATACGCGCGTACGTGTGAAAGAATATGTGCTGAGAAAAGGTTTTATCCAGCTCGAGGAAATCGATCATTCGGCGCATGGACGTAATACTATTCGAAAATTGTGATGGAGTCTTTTGTGCGAGCGCCGGTGTCTGAGGAATCGTAAAATAGAATAATAAGAGCGCCGCGAAGATTTCATTTCCGCGATAAGCACGATCCTTGAAATTGATTTAGGATCAGCGGGCGGCGAAAAAATGGTACAGTTTATTCTCTTTATTCTCGGTGGGTATCGAGAGCTGTCTCGAATTATTCGGTGATATCGAGGGGGAATTTGAGAAGTCATCCCGTAAACAAGAGCGCGGCGGGGACGTCCCTTCGGAAGGAGCCGGGACGTCGATCGGGATATTCCTGGCATGGGTGTAACATTGAATATGCATTAGCGTCAGTAGGTACGCCGATGGTTGCAGCGCTGAAGGAGGGATGAACGGAGTCGACGGTGACTCACATTGTGACCGGAATAAGCAAACTATCCTTTAAGGTCCCTCTGCTTGGGGCACGGGGGCTCCTTTGCCCCGTTGCCGATGCGACAGCACGACGAAGATCCTCGATTGAATTATCGTAATCACGCGTTTCCTAGGGCGGCTCTTTTCTTCCCTCCAATCTCATTTACGCTTTCACGGGGGGGGGGGGGGAGGGGGGAGAGGCTCTCCGTGAGGCGACTACTTGAGAATTACGCGAAATCAGACTCCTCGGCTCAAGGCCCGACCAAGGCTCGAGTAATTGCTGAAATACAAATTCTCAACTCGGTTTTTACATCTGCGCCACCCAGTTTATTGGTCACTCAGACACATAAATAAAACATGGTAGATACTAGGTACTTAAGAGTTGTTAAAAATTCCTGCCCTAAATTACTAACAAGTAGACATTCACTTATAGTCAATGGAGTTTACCGAGGTGGAATATATTTTTTGAAAGTACTCATAGTAACTAAGGAAGCCTGAAAATTATATCTGCAATGGACCTACTTTAATTATGTTATTGAGGCGTACGCGAAGAACGGCAAAATCCACTTATTTAAGAATAATTGGCTAAAACCTGGCATCTGTAGATTTTTTGGGGTGCTGAATCGGAAAAAAATATTTTAAAATATTTCTAGCCTTTCTTTTTTGAGTTAACTCCAGAAACCCGATTTTTTGTTAAGAGAACTACCTTAGGATTTTTTTTAACACAAAAAATATCACCATATTCGGATTCAGTACCTCAAAAAACATGCAGATGCCATAATTGGTTTTAGCCAGTTATTCTTAAGGGGTCATTCTACTTTGATCGGCCGAAAAATGAAGTTATATTTAAAGATTTTTTTCTCAATAAATACAACATATAATGAAATAAATCTTTTTGGAATTTATTAAGTTATTCTTATATTACACAAAAAATAAAAAGATTTTTTTTAATTTGCTTCATGTTTTTTTATAGCGTCAAGGTGACGAAAAAAATTGAAAAGATTCTTAATCCGTATGAGTATGGCAATCGCCCGTAGTTCAATTAACAATTTTTATTGGGGAATAACAAAATGGCGCCGTTTTGAAAGAAGATGTTCCCCAAAACAGTGCTTTCTCGAATGTTCCCCGAAAAAAACCTCGGTTACTTTTCGACAAAAATTGTTAATTGAGCTAAGGGCGATAGTCACACTTTTTTTGAAGTTGTCACATTGACGCTATAAAAAAACATATGAATCAAATTAAAATCTGTTCAATTTGTTTTTTGTCTAATATAAGAGTAGCTTAATAAATTCCAAAAAGATTTATTTCATTATATGTTGTATTTATTGAGAAAAAAATCTTTAAATATAACTTCATTTTTCGGACGATCAAAGTAGAATGACCCCTGAAGGGGACTAGGCAGTTAAATATCGATTTTTTTATTGCATTATCCGAAAATACTATCTTTTCTTAATAAAGTGCATGATTAGTGCACAAACAATGATGGTGCGCTACCAAAATCCGGTGACTTCTTAATTTTTTGATGAAAACCTCGAATTTTCACGGACCATATCAGAGGTTTGCGCCGAAATGGCACATGTTTTACACATCCTGTAATTTTTTCCAATTTGATCTGAACCTCCATTCGTTCGCAAACGGGAAAAAATGAAGAGAAAAAATATTCGAGAAAAACGCGTTTAAAATTTCTGGGCAAAGACGACGCTATAGGTTGCCGCTTGACCTTTTAGCTGCCAAATCTACATTTTTGCGAATTTTACTATAAACCAAGCGGCATTTTATTTAGAAAAGACAGTACTTTCGGAAAATGCAATAAAATAAAATCGATTTTTCGACTGCCTAGTTTAATAAATCCCCTTAAATAAGAGGATTTTGCCATTTTTCGCGCACGTCTCAATAACACGAGTAAAATAGGTCCATTGCAGATATAATTTTCTGGCTTTCTTAGTTACTATGAGTACTTTAAAAAAATATATTCCAAATCGGGAAACTCGATTCACTACAAGTGAACATCCACTTGTAAGTAATTAGAAAAAAGTGTGGCGAGGCTGTTTTCATTTTTGTATGACGGTGATAGTTACGAGAGCCACCCCGTAACATAACGGGAAGACTTTCAATTCCTACGCAAGTACCTACGTTTATCTTTTACTAGGGCAAATGAAAGGACACGCCGTAACTCTGCTATAAGTCCTTCACGGATCGATCGTTAATTCGTGTCATCAATAGCGCATAATTAGGACCGCGCGTTGATGGGGCGGCCGGGGGTAAGGAGCCAAGACAGGGTGAGAGAGGTAGACGTTGGGGAGCATAAAGGACTTAAGCCACAACGCATCAGGCTCACGCGTGGGCGTGCGTGATAACGAAGCTTACTATCACGATCGGGCCGCGCGTGTGTCGCGCGTGCATGTGCACAACACGTGCACGCTGACGCGGCCGATGGACGCGTGGGTGGCACTGGGTGGAGCTTCGAAGTTTGATATTACCCTGGCAAGTGTCCATGGCAATCTTATAACTCAAGTGCTCGCTACCTATAATGCGTGAAGCGTAGTCTGCTGCCCGTGTGTATGTGCGCGCGTACACGTACGCGGCCCCGGCGCCGGCCTGTGCACGTAACACCGATGCTGCAACTGTCCGTGCAGATCGGCTTTTTCCCCGTATGGCAACGCGCATTTAGATTGCGCCGCCCCACCGAGTTTCTCGTAATACTTTTGGCAGCTGCACGCTCCGACCGAGCCGCGAGTTAAGTTTAAGTTTAATTAACGTGCCACATCGGATTCGTTTGGAATCGTGCGCCGCCCCTTAAATTGTCACGGTGCCACCGTGCGCGGCCGATCCCGGCGCTCACACATGGAGAACGGCCCCGAAATTCCCCGCGATCTAAACGAGCCCGGCGTTTCATGCTGTTTCGCTGGGAAACGAGTTATTAGCTCGTCACGATAAATCATTCTTTTTCTTTCCCACAGACGGGCTAACTAGTTTCGAGGTATCTCCAGGCATCCCCGACGAGAATTGGCCTGTCCATACGGGGCGCGTTAGAACTGTGGGTAGATACCACCGGAAGTGGTTAATATAACACTATAAAATGATATAAAAGAGTTCCAGCGAACATTGGTGAAGTAAGTAAAAATGTGGAATTTCTTTAAAACGTAAGTCTCTGCCTGGAATTCGGAACCATTACTTTTAACACGCTCGGGTAATAATGAGCAGCGTATTTTTAAATATTAATGCCTGGAATTTTTCAGCGAGTTATGCAAAACGGATGTTTCATTAATATTCATTCGTGCAAAACTGCGCGGGAATTAATGAGCCCTACGAAATGGTCGTATTAAATATATTACTGTAAATGTTCGTGGTATTCGGGTGAATGTGACTTCCCGAATTTAAATATCAATGCCTTACTTTACGTATGAAATTTCAAATTTCAAATTTCGTGGCTTGCTTCAAATCGCGCGCCACACATTTATGCAATAATATTAGCGAGTTCTCTTTATTGTAAGTATTACCAAATTAAGCTGCAATAATATATTTAAACGTTATAAAATACATAGGTATTACAAGAATTATTTCTTATAAACCACCATACCGTTCGTAAAATCGGAAATAGAGTAAAGAATTCGCGGGTAAATGGCGCCATCTGCATTTATTGTCAGTTTTGGGATTCCCGTGTCGTGTTCGTGTCGCGTTCCGTGCAGCTCCGTTTAGAAAGTCAATTTTCATTCGCGGATGCAAGCGATTCGTTGTAAAAGTGTCATAGAAGGATCACGGTACACGTTTACGAAAAAAATGCGGCAAAGCTTGATTAGGGGAGGTGCTGATGATCCGTGGGGAGCCTTGGCGTTGGCTTTGATCGTCTTACAACGAGCAACAGGTCGCCATGTTTGCACTTCACAGGTATGTTAGAAATAATGCACGAGTTATGAACTTCTGTTCCACCCGTACGGTCCTTCGTTACTTCGAACCCAGTGGTTGGGGCAAGTTTAACTCGGCGAGGTTATGCTTGAGTGGCATTGCTTAAAGTGCTTAAACTATAACCTCGCCTGCGGTACCATATAGCCGGCAAGAATATCGTGCAAACAATCGTAAACTATATAATCAGCTATTCGACGAGGCACTCGGAACGGGATGGCGTCTATAGTCAGGTGCTTTGCACGTGCAATCATTGAACGTTGCTTCAGTTCAATACACATATTTATTCTGTAGTTAATATAACCTACAAAAATACATATTAACAGATAAATCTGGTGTATTAATATAGAAGCTCCATGAAAGCTGAATTGTAACATTTTTCCATTCAAAATTATCAGATCTGAAATCCAGTTTTTAGTAATATAAAGGAGGGTATGATATTTTTCTGAAAGATACAGGGATCTAGATAATAATTCTATTTGGAATAGCCCAAGTTTTGGCTTTTTCCGTAGGTCTCGAAGTTGTTTGTTCGGGAACGCCTTTAAAATTGCCTAGACGTTCAGGTTAGAGTTGCTTATTGTTGGCTTCGGAATAAGGATATCGTTAGAGGCAACTTCAAGTTGTCTCCGTGTGGGGGACACGCACGCGGAAGAAGGATAGAGATAGAAGTGGCGCGTGAAACGCAAAGTAGTTCTATTGCCAGGCTCGGCGCCAGAGGACCGTGTTAAGCTACCCAGCTGCCTCATTATAATAAACCGCGAGGACCAGGGTGACTTGCGTTACAAACTGTTCGCGGAATTAGACGGTCGTTAGACGCATTTGATGTTTTCTAAATTACTCTGAGCCATGGTATTTCCCACGATCGCCACTAGCTGGCGCCCCATCAGACTTCATTTTCACAATTCTTGGCTTAGCTATCGATTACCTTAAGTAGATCATCTTACCGATCGACACATTTAAAATAGAGATTCCGCGGAAGAAGTCTACTTTACTTTCAAGTGAAGCGTATAATTTAGACAGCCTCTTTTAGTCTTCTGATTGCAAGTATTAGAAAGTGTATGTTCTTCATATACTGTTCTATCATTGAACCGTGTTACCTAAAAATAACAATGATTTAAAAATAAGGAAGGAATTTAAGGAGATATATTTCTTTGTAGGACACATCTCTTCTCGAAAGCGACAGTGTTTCTAAAGTTCCCCCTTGCACCAACAGTATAGTTAGGTATACGTACTCCTCGAAAGTTTCTTCTAAACGAGCTGCAAGAAACCTTTCAGTTCGCAAATTTGAGAAGCTTCCAAATACCCGCGGCTTCTTGCGGCTTGCTAGTCTTCTCGCGTCTGTAACGCGGGCGGCACGAGTGGGAGACAAAGTTTCGTAGTCGAAAATTGGAGTCCCCCGCTACGGCCGAAATTAAATTGCAATTACACTATTCATTGCATCGAGCCCCAAAAAGGAGGAATGAAATTAACAGCTCAAAGAGATAAAGCAAGATTGCTCCGTTTCAATATTCTTCTGAAACAGATTAAAACAAGCTTCGTCTGCACGACCCGGCGCACGGTCCAATTACATTTCCACGTTCACGTGAATTTCCAATTACATCGAACCCATTCAGTTTCGATCCGAGGATAAAAGATGAGCGGCGGTGGGGGGGGGGGCTGCCTCCTTGTTACAGCCTTCCGTAAGACTTCTTAGTCGAATTCTAGATGGGCGAGGAACGTAAAGCGTACGGTAGATAGCAAAGATAAGGTGAATTGAAACCGAAGGTGTTGGGCGAACAGGTTGAAGTGGTATCGAGGGTGTTGCTAGGTTACTAGCCGGCTCCAGTGGATGAGAAGGTGGTAGGCAGCGGGTTTTAGCGTGTGTATCTTCGATAGGAGGAAAGCCCGAAGTGCGGTACACCTCAAACGTTGCCGTCCCTTCTTCCCTGCCGACTTTAGGTCTTAATTTTCTTCTCATTTCCGCCGCGCACCCGCGCCCTTTCCTACGCGCCCCTTTCTTCGCGTTGTGCTTTTAATTCCGCCAGTTTGTCGAAGGTTATTTGATCCGAAAAGAGTTACGACAACGCGGCTACCGTTTCCTCCTCAGTTTGTCCTTTTTAGAAGCTGCTTGGACGGGAGCCACGATCTCCTGGAACTCCTCGATTGCTTTCTTCGTCCTCTTCCCTGGTACCCTGCGCTAGTCTTTACTATATTACGTTGCATATAAATCTATAAAATTGGGGAACGTATATGTCCAACGGAATAAATGTCCTGTTCTAGATTCTAGGAAGTAGCAAATGATTCTTTGTGTTTACAATCATCGAGAATACCACAGTTCGCCTTCCGAGGTGGATAATTCTTTCCCAAAGTGGCGTAAGTTCGCATGTTGCTCTCGTTCAAACGACGTCTCGTTCAGCTGCACTTCGTGTCGGGGTTAACGGCCACTTTGCCCGGCTCATTTATCGCGGAGCGTTCACAAATTGATCGCAATACATTCGGTTAACAGCTGGTCACTGTACGCAACGCTGTAGAACATCGTTCCGGTTTCGACAACGCTAACCAACAGCGAACCCCTTGGACCGTGCAACCCGATAGATATGCCCGCGATCCGTTATGCCGTGCACCCTCGTGTTTCGGCGTTGCGGTTGCATTAAAACAACCTGTTACCTCAGAGCAGGTAACTCCGACCCTAGTTTTCTAATAACGAGAAACGATCCGGTAGTTAACGACGGGAATTACACAATGCGGTTCGTCCTTTACCAGCGATCGCCTCGATCGAGCCAACACGTCCACCTTAAATACCCCTGGCTACCGTACGCCACGCTCCCGCGATCGATCCCTACGTGCTCGTAATTCGTGAGTTTCCGCGTTTTGACCGCCGAGGGGAATAAATCGCCCTCTTTCTCTCGATAAAAGAGCAGACGAGCCACTCGGCTCCTCAAGCGGTAACTTATTAACGGAAGAAGGTCAAGCGCCAGACGCAATTTCGTCGCCTCGACACCTCTCACTGACACAGAGAATGAACTCGACGTTTTACGGCGACGTTTTTCAGAAAAGGTAACAGCCCGCCAACCCCCGGCGCGAGCTATTTCGGTCTAGGGGTTGGCCTGATCGTATGTATTCGATTCAATCTTCATTTCCCCGGAATTTTCCGCGGTATTCTACGGCCGATTCGAGTGGGTACATACTCGAAGTTAACGACTTCATCGGTGCCTCCCTCGCTAATCGGCTGTCTGCCGGGGGAGGGTTTTTTAAGAAACCTCGCCGCGAGGATGGCACCCGTTCGCAGCCCCCGGGCTTGGGGTCGTAGACGGTCGAACGAGTTTTCGAAAATTAATTAATTCGTTCATTAGGAGAATCGATATTGTTGAGAGGCGAGCTTTCGGCGGTGCAGCGTTGCTTTGATATCGCTCGCTACCCTATCTCTGCCACATTAAGAAGATTGTGGAAAGTTGGTATTTTATGTTTGTTAAGGAGTGGGTATTTAGTGGAATATCTGGTGTATTGCTGACGAGGTTGAAATATGATTCTACTTATTTGGGTCTGATGAAGTCAAGTGAAATCGAAAAATTCTAAATAGGTCGTTGACAAATCCTCTCTAAAATTCTAGGTTTGGGTCAGATTTCAATTAATCTCTAATATTGATCAAAATGAGAGAGAAACACGTTTTAAATGTGAATAGTTAAATGTGGTATAGTGAAAAGTTAAATGTAATAGTTAAATGTGAATAATTAGTAAGGTTTTACCATCTATGTTCCATCATCATTTCATTTCATTATTCCAAAGAAATCTTTAAAATTATAAAAGTTCTAAAAGTAATGGGGATAAATGGATCGTTTAATTTTTCTATTAGCTTTGGTGTAAATATAGGAGACTTTTATATATGTGTATATGTATTTATTAGCAACATAGTGAAAATATATATATACATAATATAAAAGTAATGAAGTAAATAAATAAAATAATAGCTTTTAAGGAACAACATAATAAGCATAATCGTATTGAAAGTAGTTAATTAAATTTCTACTGTAGATTTTCAAAACTAATCAAGTCAACGTCGAATTTAAAAATATTCTGTGTCCTGTAGTGAATGAAAAATAAGAAATTGTAAAAAAAAATCTAAGCTTATATTTGGCTTATATTAAGCTTCTCAATATTTGGCTTTTTAATCAGAAGTGCCAATGATTAGTACAGTGCCTGCATTAGTGCAGTTTACCCTAGTTGGTAAATTCTGGAAATCTCCACCGACTATTCCCCGATACAATATCTCCCGATAATTCTCTACACCACTACCCACTGAAGTCTAAAATAAACCGCATACCTATCTCAGCTCACATAGGGGAGACCGGGGCAAAGTGAGACGAAAAAAGTTTGAAGTCGAATAAAATTTTTCCCTTTCAATAAAAATGTGTGGAAATAGATTTATAATATAATTTGAACATTACTATTAATAAATTACGAATAGCAATACTTAAAATAAACTTAAAGTATATTAAAATTCAACTTGAAAAGAAAATGCCAAAACGACATAATGCAAAATCGCCATATATGGGATAAAGTGAGCTGAAATAAAATACGAGTTTTAATGAAGGATATAATTATAAAATTAACTTTATTAGAACTTGTAAACTATTTAAACTAATTTTTAAAAAATATATTTCATTAATACAAGTTTAACGTTAATAATTTGTACTTTGTACTTTGTCTAAACACATTTTCTTCTGAAAATGAGTTTTTAAATGAACTTTGTTGACATGAACAATCTGACATATTATTACTAAAACAAATACATACATAATTATTAATAAAATACGTACTTATACTATCTAAATAATTTTTATAACAAAAACATTATATATTTTTCTATCACAATTTTTCTTTCAAATTGGCTTCAATAATTTTTGGCAGACAGGTTCCACATAAAAATAATGCGCATATCAGTCGCGCATATTTTCTTTACAGCTCAGTATATCCCGGTCACTTTGCCCCGAATATATGTACTCAGTGGAAAATTAATTATTTAATAATGTTAGGACTAATGTTTTCTCAAACGCGTGTACATATATGTTTATAAGCTTGTTATAAACACGCAGAAAAAATTTGGAGTTAAAATAACACATTTAAGACTCATTTATCCAAAAAGCTAAATTGAAACGAAAACCAATTGGAAGTCTCTAAAACTTCATTTTTAATTTTTCAAATGAATTTCCATTTTTCGATATCTGAACGTGCATAATTATCATTGTGGTATTACACACATTTATTACGTCACCAAAATTTGTAAATATATTCTAGTGTTAAAGAATAAATTAAGAAAGCTCATTTTACCCCGAGGTTCACTTTGCCCCGGTCTCCCCTACCTAACTCAATTGTTGCCCCAAGCTTCACGCTTTTATTAAGCACCGAAAGGATTAAGATCGACTCGCGATCGAGGGAATAGCAGTCGTTTCGTTCGCCACCTGTCTTATCGTCCACTGGCCTTTGCTGCTCGAATAATAGCGCGGCAAACGAGCTGCTGGAAAGCATCCCCGAAGGCCATTCCGAGCGGAAACTCGTTCCAAGTTTCGGACACGCGGGGATGGATACATCGATGCATGGGGGTTGCGGGCATCGGTGTGCCGCCGCGTACGCGCAAGGGTGGGCCGGATAGAAACGCGAGCGTGCACACGCGTGCACAAGCGTGCACAGAGGGGCTGGGCGAACGGTCGAGCGCGAAACGGAGTTAGTGTACGCAATGGCAGCGATACCCGCTCGAATTCAACGGCCCCGCAATATTCCGTTTCTCCGTGGGCCGTGAGAGACCACGCTTCGGCGGCGTTACATTATTCCTCTCGCGAGAATAAGCAGATTCGATCGTGCCCCGGCAAAGGAAATTCGTATTACGAGTTCGATCGTTGTCGTCGCGAGACAGTGAATGGCAGCCAGACACTGTTTTCCATTAGCAGCAGAAAACGCGGCGCGCTGTCCGCGCACGTGGCCGATCCCGATGCGCCATGAATCCCAAACGAGCCTTGTTACGAAACTGATAATCCGATTCCCCTTCTCCTCCTCCTCTCTTTCCCCTCGCGTTTGATTTTTCGTTCCGCGGGGCCCCATTATACGCACCGTGGCAGCTTGCAAATATAATTTCCACGGATTAATTGTGGGGACGGGGGTAGGTGAAAGTGGCGCGATGCCCTTTTCTCAGCCAATTCAAGTTCGGTCTGAAGAATATTCAAATATACACGCGCTGTACTTCGAATAATCTTCTTTTACCATTCCTCCAGGATCGACCCCCCACTCTCCCTATCTCCTATCTCTCGAAAAAAGGCCACTTCCTATCGCCGCAGGTTTTTCCTTACAGCAAACATCCGTAAACGTAAATGGCCTCGGCTGATCTCGCCCTACCTCGCGATTATCATTTCGGTTACGACTGTTCCGGGATGCAGCGCGCAGATATCGCCCGGCATCAAATTCCACGGTGTTTCTGGCCTATCTGCGGGCCGCCGTGGTCCGGGCAGGGCCAGCAGCGCGACGCGATATCGCCGAGACGGGAACGGGCACGGTGGAAACGCGATAAGAGGCGAGAACCAAGGGATACGACGACGGTCGAGGAAAAGGCCTGCCTCGAGGAGCCTACCGCAATCATCGTAAGGGGATTCTGGGATCCCTTTCGGCCGTTGCGTCATCCACGACTAGCCACCGTTCGCTTTTTTTGCCTCCCTCCCACCCCTGCTTCACATTTCTCCCGTCCCCGTTCGTGTCGAGCACGAGCGAAGCAGAAGTCGCTTTAATGGCCCCACGGAGGACACAGCAGTCGGCCGAAAAAACAATTCCATCCACGGAATCCCTCTCCGAGTCCACGGAATCGGTCAGCGCTTCTGGCGCTTCTTCCTCCCGCCCCCTAAGCCCCTTTTCTCCACGATTCCAATCGCGCCGGCTTCGACCGTACACTTTTTACGACCGTCCGTGTCCAGGCGGAAAGAAAGCCCCGCAGCTGGGAAATATTTTTTAGCCCCACCGAGAATTTTCGCCTTACCGAAGTTTTTTTTTTTCGGTAACGCTGTTTCTTTAAAAATCCAAACGCACCGACACCTCCCGGCCTCTGCAATTATAGCCCCTACGTGACATCGATGTCTCTATGTGCTTTACACGTTTCATTATCCCCGGGAATGTCCTCGAGTCCATCCCTTGGGTTCCCCCGGTTTTGTTCCCTGTATTAAACGCCGTTAATCTTTCGCCATTGGAAACGTATTACCCTCGTGATCCGATATTTTCTGTTTGAAGAGAGATATTAAATAAGCTGTTTTACTACCCCGTTCCGCTCGTTACGTTCCACGCGCATCCCTCACGGCGCGTTTAATTTATCCGGGCGCTTTTATAGCAATATCCGCCGACGGAACGTTCGCGGATGATTTACCGCGTCTGTGTAATCCTCGTGCGCGTCGTTACACCCGTCGAGCCCGCGTTTTACATATTCTTACGGGATAACGGCCCGCGATCCAGGCAATTAAGATCCCGCGCCCTCGATATTTTTGATTAAGCTGCAATTCCAGTTTCGCGGACCCTTGAGAGGGGCACTTACCGCGGTCGCCGCTGAATTCCCAGAGATAAGTTCGCCCCCCCCCCGCCTCGGGATTTCGAGTTATGCATTCTCGTGGAAGTGTGGGTACGGGGAAAGGGAGGATAAGGAGAATACGCCGGGGTTTTAGGGGCGTCTGGGCGCGAGAGGAGAAAAAGAGGCGAGAGGGGAGAAGAAACGGGGGAGGTTGGTGCTCGGAGGGTGGATGAGAGAGTGGCGGCGTCAGGCAGGCAGGGCTCGCCGTCGCGAACTTTTGCAGATATTCAATATCTCGGACCATCAATCACTTCGCTGCGGCAATATCCCAAAGTATTGGCCTTATATTTGTTTCTATATCGGGCACGGATTTATGGTTAAAGCACGTCCTTCCGTCAGGCCCGGAAATCATCGTCCGACGATCTTGCACGCGGCGCGCTCGCTCAGAATTCACGTTGCAGGGTTCGCCCACGGTCGGCGGGTGAAGTCGTTAGTGAAATATGTTTTTAATTATGTTAGAGTGAGATTAATGTGGTTGCTGGGGTGCGGAGAGTTTGGAATTGAACTGTCTTCGTGGTATGTATTCGTTCGAGAAAAACGTCTCATTGAGAAATTACGCTAGATACTTGAGACTTGATAGAGACAGCAGAAGACTCTTTGAACCCGATATCGACGCCCACGGATCTGTGAAACCGGATACAGACGGCAGTAAGCTAGTGAGACCAAATACAGGCGTCATGAGACGCTACACAAAGGACATCAGATCCGTGAGATAGCCTGTATGGAGGATCCTGAATCTATAGAAGTAGACGGAGGTGATAGTGAAGCTATAGAACATGGAACAGAGGTCTCTAAATGGGTGGCATCTGATAGAGGTGCAATTTAAGTCGGGAGGTGTAATAGGGGCGACGATGGACTCGCAGATTCTGACACCTAGACGAATTTTCATAACTTGGGTTTGACATAGACTCCCTTGGACACCACTGGAGTTTTAAGACTTATTAGGGTAAGTCCGGTATAGTTCGACCACCGGGAGAGTCCGGCCAGTGTTGATATTTTAAGACTGACGCAAGATAGGGCACTGTGTGTCATTGACACAAAAGAAATGAATGCGCTTGTTGTTGATCTTGCATTGACCAGTGTCACAAATCCATATTTAAATTATAGGAAACACTTAAGACTTTATGCGAGTCTGAAAGTTTTTAGACCAAGTTACAGTGCTGGTGATATTTGAAAGACAGGTAAGTTTATTTACACTATTCCGATATAAAACTACAGTGTCACCCCAACAATACGTATGTATTCGTTTTTAATTTTTTTTGATAAGGTGGTCGATCACTTCCTTGATTATGGGATAGTCCGATCACATTAATGCGGGACAGTCCGACTAAATTAGTTAAATATACAGTGTGTCCGTTGTATCTGAAAAAGTGTAACTATCGCGAAAAATATGTATGGTACGAAAAATTCTTTCAGACGAAATTTGTGCGATGTCGAGGCGGACATAGGTAGCATGCTCGTATTTTTTATTTCTTATTCTTGTAACTGACATCGAAATGTTTTCTAAACACTACCTACACGTGTTTTTCTTACTGTAAACCCATCTTCAGATTCAGGGAGCGAAAATTCCATTCTACAAGATAGTGATATGTCGTTAAAAGACTGGGACGAAAACGAATGCGTGGGATGCTATTTCGAAATCTCGAAAAACGACGATTGGATTAAATGTGTACACTGAAGCCGTTGGTTTCATGATACTAGATGCTCCAAGTACAAGAATGTTTGCGATTTACCTGGAAAACTGAAGAAGAAATAACATATCAATTAACTTCTTCGTGTATGATACTTTTTGTAAGCTACACTTTTTGTTATTTTTCCAGTTGCAGTGCCAATGTTTTTGGTTCAAAATGAAATTAAATATTTGAAATTATCGCACACTATAATTTATATATACCCTAAATTGCTTGGGCTTTGCTTTAATTTGCGCAAAACGACAAAAATGTGAAAAACAACGATGCTACAATTTCTTTTCCAAAAAGTGGTCGAACTCTCCCGGACTTACAATACAGACACCTTTGAGTTCGTATAACGTGATAACACACTACAAAGCTCATAGAATTCAATTCCTGAGGGTGTCTTGACACTTATAGGGTCTAGGTTCCTGGGGTGTCTGAAGTCCAAGAGGTGTCCGAGGTCCTTGGGATCCCAGATGTCTGGAAGTCTCTGAAGTCCCTGAAGTATTAAAGTCCCAAAGCCTTTTGAAATCCAGGAGGTACATATTTGGGGTCCCTGGGGTCTTTGCGGTTTCAGGGTGCTTGAAGTATCAATAGTCCCAGAGGCTTCAGGGTTCCCAGAATATCAGGGTTCTTTAGGGTTGCGCAGCATACAGGATTCTAGAGCGTAACCTTGTATGCATCGAATCCTATGCGTCTGATAGTATCTATATCGAGTGCTACAGACCTAATTGCGTTCGTATCAAAGCCTACAGACCTAATGATGACCGTATCGAGCCCTATGCATCTGATGGTATCTATATCGTGTTCTACACATCTGATTGTGTAGTCCTCCGGATCTAATGGTCTATACCCTGCCCTACAAACTCTAAGGTGTATCGAGTCCTGCAACTCCAATAGCGTCTGTATCGAATTCTACGAATACAAGTTTGCGCATACTGATCCCATCGAATCAATAAATCCAGAGTTGCTGGTACAGACTCCTATAGCCACGTTACAAGCCTAATCGATTGAATCGTGTCCTGTCCAGTGTCCACACGGTCGCTAGCGTCCTAAACCACTTGGGAACTGTTCCATCAGAGAAGGCATTTAGAAGCCTCTCCGTCACGGGGACATAGATGAAACCGCGAAAATGGCATAAAGCACCGTTGAATATTTCCCCTGTAACTACGTCGCGACGCCTGGCTCAGACATACCCACCCGCGAAGAGTGTCTTCATCGGTTTCGCACGGACGATAAAGGGACGTTCAGTCGCGCCAACTCGTCACGCCTTAATACTCACGCTTTACGCCTCCACTAGCGCTCCTCCCAACAATACTTCAAACATAAAGATCCCACGATCGAAAACGGTGAAGGTAAGGGGCACACGGACGTCTTACGCCCTCTATGCCACTGCGGAGCCACTTGTGGCCCCGGCGATAAATTCATATCATCTCCCTGATTTCTCCGTTACTTTCTACTACACCCTGATTCGAGTCCAATGCAGGGAACCCTGCCTCCCCAAGAATCACCACCCCCCGTTTCCGTCGACAGATCGCGCCAAAGTGCCTCGCGTGTAGACACAGCGTATAAAGCGTTGCAGCTCGGTAGGGGCTAGGCTCCCTCAAGATGGTGCACCTTGGCACTTCGCAGTACGGCAGTTTTTTCGCCCCGCTGCTGGGTCGTTCGGGGACACACACGCCAAGCTGTTTCTTTCTCCAGCGACTGTTGGACCATCGTCCCTTCTTCAGTTCGTCGTTGCCACGGAAAGAACGCCCTACAAGAAGAGATATGGAGGGCGGGGGCCGGTCGATGAGGGAGGAATGCGAGACGTGGGAGCTCGCTGAATGTTCCAAGTTTCTTTATTAGATCGGGGGTGTCCATTCGTCGGAAATGGACCAACATGTCCCAACGCGCTCTGCATCGCTCTTTCTCCGCTTCTCCCCCCTCTGCGTCACGTTCGCGTGGCGCGGGTGTTTACACCGAAATGCAGAGCCCGGAGGAGGACGCGCCCCCGGGAAGAGTCTGGGGGCCCTGAAATCTAATACGGGATAAAGATGAAATCTTGGAGAAGTTTCGTAGTGTCTGCGTATACGATGGAGCCCGGCTTCCTTCCACGGACTGGGGTATTGTTCTGTATCGGTGTTGGCGAGATCGTAGACGGTGACCCAATATCGTCTCCGTCCTCGTACCAGCGCGATAGGGTGCCTCTAACGTTTTCGACGCGAGCGCATTCCGGCAACATGACGCCGATAAAACTCCGGGGTATTTCGCGAGGCATCTTCGAATATTAAGCACGGCACGAAAAGAGGAGGATCGCTTAGCATGGTTTAGAAATATGCCAGGCATCCGCGAGCATGCGACAGGAAATTTGAGGCCCCGTTATTGAGTATCAGAATTAAAATGTTCTTTAATATACCTACCGTAATATGGAACATTGTCATTCATGGGCCTCTAAATGGGTACAGCGCATGACGTGTCGTTATTGGATCTGTGGAATTTGCAAAGGTGGAACCAAAGAAATTTGTTATAAAGTTTGTCAGGATGGCGATTATATAAAAATAAAAAAAATAAAATTAAGAAAAGCATGAATTGAAAAAAAAAATATATTTAGGTGGTAACGTAACTCTATGTTAGTACAATTTTATTTTGGCTATTCATTTTTTTTATATTACGTGCTAATGTACTGTGGCCAGGATAAAATTGGCAGGTAATTAACATATATTGAAAAGGGAGAGGGATGAAATTTGATGCATTTTTATGCTCGGTACAAAGTTGAATCAGATATTGTTTCATATATTTTCGGAATTTCATTTTACGTGTTAGAAGTTGAGTCGATCTCAGTTCCTTCGCCTTCGCCAGATGAAATAAGTCCCTAATTCTTTCGCCACGCGTTAGTGGACCATTTGGAGAGCTTATAAGTGGATATAATTCGATATATCCAGCTCCTCGGGTTGGCTTCGTCAGCGATCAAAGGCGGGGGTGAAGTTTGCCGTGTTTTCTTTCCGCGATATCGGCTCGAGGAGGGAACCCTAACTCGCCATCAGCGACACGCGCACACTTTTCTTCCCCCGGTATTTATTTTGCCGTAATTCCCTCTCTCGGTGCGCGGGATAAGTGGCTGTTTCGCGGTTTCGTCCAATTTCGTCGCGCAAGAGGAGATATCCCGTCGAGTTTGGAGAACTTTAAAGCCACTCTATTCTAAAGATCGGAAAAGTGCCATTCCTATGCTAACAGGAGCTTCTTCAATTATACTTTGTCCTCGGTCTTCGCGAATTGTTATTTGCCCTCCCCCTTTTCCACCTCCTCCGTAGCTTGATTTTCTCGTTTTGCATAATCTAATTTCGCCTCCTTACCGGTTTCGAGCGTTTACCTTTATTATAATTAGTTTATTTCGGGGTGGAAGTTTACGGGGCGTCCATCGATAGCGGACAACTCGCCTGATTACAATTCCTGGGAGGCTCCTAAGATGCTTACTGCTCAAACACGTGAATACTTTGCGTTATACGCTATCAACACTACTTAGGAATTTTGGACACGCCGAAAAATATTTCCTAAAAACTCTGGAACCCACTCAAAGTAGGCTATCATCATCTACAAACCTTCAACTACTCAGCTTTTCCCGTATTAATTTTTTAAAGAAGCAGTGAAATTTATTCGTGACGGAAGTTTGCAAGCTTAAATCGCTACACTGCGTCACGATAACAATCGCACCATAGTTGCTCGTCGTCCCAACTTCGCTCCCCTAAAAAAGTAATTTCTAAGCGATCACCGCGGCTCATCTTAGAATACGATTCTCGTAAAACTTGAATCGTTCGCGCGATACCTACGTTACGGAGTGTTCCTCAATTGAAAATGACAAACGGCGAGAGAAATGATATCCCGTAGTGCGCGAGCGTACCCTGCTTATACTCGTGCAAGTCGCTCATTCTTTTCGTCGCCTATAAAGTCATGACGTTCCAGCTCCGCGGAACGCAGGGATATACGGTCCTTTTATGGGGGTTTTTATCGCTGTGTAAACTATGCGATATCCCCCATATCCGTTTCCGCTTTTACGGATGGCCCCGACCTTTTATCCCCTGTAGAATCGAGTTAGCTTCCCCCCGAGAAGATGAATTCCGACAAAATCCTTCGATTCTCATCGTTAAATAACGCTGTGGCGCTAATTCAATGTTTCAGAGGCCACCCTTGGAATCACTTTATCATCGGCGAGGTCGTAAGCTGGAATTCTTGTATAGTCGAGCACCATGTGTACCCAGGATTAATCGTGGGACCTGTTTACTGTTACCCTTTCAAACATTCGCTGTATTTTTTTAAAATTATTATCTAACAATGAGATAATAATCAGGTGTAGAACGTTGTTCCTGTCATCTGTACCTATTTCAAGCTACCAGTAGGAAAAATTCTTTGCCACCTCTAGTGCCCTCGTTAGCAGAGTATTGTGGGGCAAAAGTGCGCACTTAAAGTTTATACTTCCCTAAAATTCTTTGTATTACACTGACAGTCATATCATTGGGTAAGAAATAACTACTATCCTTTATTATTCGATAGGCAGTGACATTGGGTAAATTTACCTGTCACAAGTTATATGAAATAAATATTACCAAAAATTGTAAAATGCGAACTTTTACCAGATATGTGGGGCAAAAGTTCGCATGTTATGGGGAAAAAGAACGCAACGAGAAGTTTTCACAAAAGTGTTTTATTTTCCTACATACAATAATTGTGGTAATATAGCACAACGACTAATACACAATTCACTTTTTTTTTAATCAAGGTAACAGTAATAGCACATAACATTACCCCCACCTTCGTAGTTTGCGCAGGCTTCAGTCTTCTGGAGGATCAGTGTATTTTTCTTCATACGCAGGAGAAATTATTGTTTCCATAGACGTTGATGGTTGGGCCTCTTTCTCTTTTTGGAACCGATTTGTTTTGTTCCTTTAAAAAATTTTCAGAAGTAGATGTTATTAGTTTGTGTTTTTTTTCTCGCTTTTCTAATTATTCCGTTGCGCGTTCTCATTCAGATTTTCTTTTCATTGCTTCATTTACTTCAACTGAACTGAAAACTGAAAACTTCTAGGGTGAAAGCACTAGTAGTCGGCCACCCTCTAGTAGTCGACCACTTTTATTGTTTAGCTTAAAGAAATAAGTACTGAAATAAAGCATTTATTAAATGACAATTTTGTATTATATTTTGAATTTTTAACTTTAAAATACGACAAAATGCGCTCTTCATAGGTAAAAAAAAGAAATGCTTTTAAACTGATTTGTAAACTAATTTTCATTCTACATGTGACATTGCTGTTTTTCAACACGAGAAGCGTAAATGCGCTTTGAATATAAATGACAAATGTAATTCAGTTCTATACATTTTTTACTGGAAAATGATGCTATTTCACTGAAAAAGCATCAACAATTTTATATGCGCCTAAAAAATTTAAAAAAAAAAGGATAATTTATTTATTTATGGGAGCTCGGTAACTGGACCACCATTCCCTTTCAATGTTCAATAGTCGACCACAGCGGTCGACTTCTGAAGCTAACTGCATTCACAATGAACGCTAAAAGTCGACCACGTGTTAAGTATAATTTATATTATTATAATTTTGATAAAGTTTTTAAAAGAACTTAATTTAATTACGCATTATTCCTGTCATTATTAATTATTTACCGTGGTTGCACATTATATTTAAAAATAAATTTTAGATTGTAATGCACAAATAACCTACTTTGAATTGCATATTAAAAAAAGGTGGTCGACTACTAAGTAGGTATCAGACCGGTCGACTTTTAGAGTTAAGCGGTCGATTATTAAAGCATTCGGACACTTTATTTTATATGAACTTTTATACCAACACAAAATTTTTAGTAATACATTAAATACATTTGAATTACTTCAATACATTTTATATATTTTAAAACATTGATTGTTTTTTTTTTTTTTAGAACTTTTCATTCGAGTTTAGCTTTAAGTGGTCGACTACTAGTGTTTTCACCCTATTAGTACTTTTGAATAGAAGAATTTCAGCTCTTTCAGATGACATATTATTTAAAATATTTACTGATCAATTTATAGAAATAATATTGATTCCTAAAAATGAGAATATTACATCAGAACTAAAGAATTCAGTACTTACCGCATTGTACGATAACAAAACGAAGCACAGCTACGCAATTCGACACCGGTGACTCTACCTTGATTGACAATTCACTGTCGATCACCATTGGCAATTGGCAAAACTCAAACAATAAAATTCGCATGGTGCGAACTTTTACCCGCTGCGAACTTTTACCTACTCTACATTTTTGACTACTTAATTCTTCACATGCAGCTCCTCGCGAGTAAATCTCACACCAGTCACACACATACCTACGCCTCGCCTCCTTCGTTCACTTCTTCTCCCATTTAATAAGCTTGCTTTGTACAGAAATTGCGATTACCTTCACCTGCAATCCCCACCCCCAACACCCCATCAATTCCACGCGCAGCGTGCGCCCAGAGTTTTCGACGATACCTACGTCCCTAAAATGACACGCACGAGGCGAACAGCGTGCCCCCTCTGTTTCGCCCAAAAAAAAATCGCCTCTATGCGCGCGCGACTCGCCCCGCGGCGAATGAAACTCGAGGGGGCCGCGCAATTATGCGCGGGCACGCGAAACCGATAAATAGCGTTATTGGATTTCCGTTGACCGAGCTCGCTAAAAGTACACCGTGTCCCGGGCGTTACCGTTGTGTAACAGTCAATAATTGCTCAATTGACTTTATCGGAATCTCAATTAGCCGCTGGGGGTGCCGTGACCAACCCCCGCGTAGTCCGCGGTTTTATGACTTTTGCCCGCGCCGCCGTGAATAGGACCGCGTCGAATTGGCCGTGGAAATAGATAGATCGGTTCGAGCGTCCCCTCTTCCTCCGCCCCTTGGAGATGAAGTTCCGGCCGCGGGGATGAAGTCGCCGCGCGGATACGCTCGGGCGGCCGAACTGGCAGCGGGGGCTGCTCGCGCTCACCCTCCGCCCCTAGACGCTTCTGCGGCTAACAGTTGCGCCGAACTTTGATAATCCATATCGCTTACGGGCCGTGTCGAGACACCCGGCCACCTCGACAGAAAACTTGCTGGGATTCGAACGGCCGGAGCTTCTTCGAAATTTTCCGCCCGCGATGTTGCCGCGGCTGCGATCGCGATCCCACCGAAACTTGCTGCGAGATCGCGCAAGTTACGCGCGAGATAGAACTTGTTGGGAGTTTTTTTACCGCGAAGGTTAAGGGTGAGGAATCTTTGTTGCTCGAACCTGCTTTTATCATTTGCTGCGGTGAAATGGGCTGGTGCAAGGGTGGCTTCGTTGGCTTTGCTCGAGATACAGATTTGTGGTAAGAAGCAGAGTTGGGCATTAGTCGAATATATTTTTATTCGACTAAATTCTGGTTTGACTAAATTTTTTCGAATAAAAAATTCGAATAAAGTGTGGTTAGTTGAGAATAACGAATAAATTTTTAGTCGACTAAATTTTTATTCGACTAAATCCTTAGTCGAATAAATTTTTAGTCGTTATTCGTTATTTGAAGGACCCCGTGGCGACTATGCGACACGAATAAGCGTGGGTTAGAACCCAAGCCGCTCCGTCTGGGGTCCCAAGGCCCTCGGCCTCAGACGCGATTCGTGACGCTCAGTCGCCACGGAGGTCCTTCGAATAACGAATAACGAATAACGACAAAAAATTTAGTCGACTAAAAACTTATTCGTTATTCTCGAATCACTTCATTTTATTCGAAATTTTTATTCGAGATCTTTCGAATAAAAATTTAGTCGACTAAAAACTTATTCGTTATTCTCGAACAACTTCACTTTATTCGAAATTTGTATTCGAGTTCATCGAATAAAAACTTGGTCCACTAAAAATTCATTCGTTAGTCACGAATACCTTGAATTTATTCGAAATTTTTATTCGAAGGTTAGTCGAATACCAATTTAGTCGAATAATGCCCAACTCTGGTCAGAAGAAGCGAAGGCAAGGCCGCATTTACCACAAGCTGGGGCCTAGTTCTCTATGGGGCCACATTTTAAAAATGTGTATCAATTTTATTAACTGAAATAAACTTGTTTTTTTTTTGGCCTCATAATGAGGTTGCGCCTTGGGCCTCCGAAAGTATAATTGCGGCCCTGAGTGGAGGGGATAGCGATCACCTTATTTCGAGGCAGCCCCCCGTCCTCTTTTCGAGACACTATTGCAGTTTCTTCTTTGTTTTGTATTTCTGTTGGCGTAGAATAGAAACGCAGTTAAGATTCGTTTTATTAAAGTTTGTGGCTTCTGTGTTGTTCTGCTACGTGTCCAAAAAGCACTCGCGCAGATTGTGAATTCTGCTTTCAAGTGGGGGAGACCGGGGTAGGTTGTAACACTGGGTAAATTTTAACATAAGTAAAATCTTTTGAACGACAAATCTGGTAACCCACAGCATGCGAGAGCTGCTTGACGATATTAACATCGTCAGTTTTAATGACACAAACGGGCGTTATGTATTTATTTTGTGGTTATAGCTCAGAATTTTTATATTTAGAGCAGGTAAGTAAACGTTGTCTTAGTATTTTTATTTCAATTAACCGTCATTAGAAAAACTGTTTTAAAAAAATTAGATTAACTGTCATTGCAAACGAATCAGTACACATTGGTTTATTATAATGTGTACGCATTTTAGTAATATGATGTTTAGTTTCTCGTTTGCTGAGATAACACGCAAAAATTCAAGCTCGGAGTAAATTGTAACACGTTACTTTTACTTACTCCGCTCTAAATGCTGATAAAGCAAGCTATTTGCTGACACACCAGAAAAAGATGCTCTAGACGAACAACAGGACAATCGAGAATCCAAAAAGTAGAAAAAAAGTATAAAGGCAAAAGTGAAGAAAGCGAAGAAGAAGATTTTGATAGAATCAGATGAATAAACTATTAACTCATGTATATCAAATGTTTAATAATGATCTGTGTTTTCATTTATATTTTTTGGAAATGTTTATTTGTGTTCACATTTGTATTTAAATAAGTATAACAAATGTGCTACAATTTACCCCGGACTGGGGCACATTGTAAGAAAGGTTCAGATTTGTTTAAGATGAAGGTCTGAATAAAGGATGAATGTCTAACAAGGAAAGATCCCGAATCCGGAAATTCAGAAAAAATCTGAGACTTCGTGAATATGTAGGCGATTTCCTCCTGATTACAGCGCAATTTTTGTGTGCTGCCAAAATTCACTCTAAGGATGTAAAATTTACTCCTTAAGTTCCGGTTATTTTCCGATTTTGTTGTATAACTCGCGAACTGTAAGAACTGTAAGTTACCAAATGATAATCCTAATTAAAAGAAGTAACTTTTGTCTTGAAACTTTTTTTCTATCTCTTACAGATTACGAGTTACAAAATAAAATCGGAAAATAGCCGAATATTTAAGGGTTAATTTCACCCTCTTATAGTGAATTTTGGCAGTAAACAAAAATGCGTTGTAATCAGGAGGAAATCCCCTACATATTCACAAAGTTTCAGATTTTTCTGAATTTCCGAGTTCGGGATCTTCCCTTGTAAGTGTCCAAGATTTTGTCACGTACTTTCACGCAATCAGTTCACCACATATGTAAGTAGTAAATCACGCAAATTATTTCCTGATTGAGGAGAATACTTCCGAGAAAAAAACTGTGAAAACATTTTTCTTACAATCTACCCCGGTCACCCAAATCTACTCGTATAGACAATGGGTTGCGAAGGTTCTCGAAAAGTAGGTCATTCGCGTTCATTTAAATTATAAATCGCCTTCCCTCTAGAACAGAAATGTTTAATATGTACCACTGTAATGTACAACTGTTTTGTCTCCGCTGTTTATTTACTCGATCCGCCCCGACACACAAGGACAAGTGTATCAATTTTCAAATGTGCATCGTTGAAGGATCTTAACGTTCTTGCTTTTAGGTACGCATTCTCTCGAGTATCTATTGACTGTTCCCGTGACTTTTCCTCTCGGCGCAATATCCTCACTGATATGATCTTTAAATCGAAACACAGGATTCGATTACGAACATTGGACAGGCCCTTTTATGAGTCCGCTAGCTTCCACAATATTTTAAGGTGGAATATTATTATCATTAGCCGTGCGATTCGTAATTCCACTGGAAATATCTCACTGCATACCTACCCCGCAGTTCCAATATTCATTGTGAATGATTTAACTAATTCGATTTGGTTCCCTGCGAAAAGTTACGCTTTGCCCGCGATTACCATGCGTAAAGCTACAAAGGGACGCCCTTCCGTCGTTTCAACTACGGCGTACACGGTGCAATATTTGCACTTTTACCTCGCGACCTGAAAAATACGATTTGCTCCCTTAGCTGTGCCAGGTGGCAGGCGCTGCGAGGAGGAACAGTGATAAATAGATTCCAGTTCTTTGTCTGCCGCGGGCTAGAGCGCGCGCGTTTGATAAGGGCGAGATAATGAATGGAAATTCGATTTTAATTTAGCTTCGATGGTAGGTGAGCGGGCCGTCGTTTTAACATATTTATGCAGGTCAGCGTCAGCTGCGAGACCACTGGCACACGGTGAAAAATACCGTCGATAAAGTACCGTGGCTTAGCACGCCAGGAAATAATTGGGAGCTGTAGTACAGGCCTCTCGATGTGTCTTCGTTCACCTCTCCAACGAGATTATTACCAACTATTACACGATTATTAATCTCCCCCTTCCCTCCCTTCCACCCTCTTCTCAGTCCATTAAATTTCGTTATAATAAATACACCGTACTTCAAATCTGTAGAATTAAATTCCGCTCACTGATATAAAACGTAGAGCTCGATGTTTCGGACGATTCCCTTGAAGTAATTTCAACCCTCCACATTCTATCGTTGTAATTATAATGCTTCTAAAACGAACCCCCTTTGTTTCCACCTTGGAGTGCCTACTAAGAATTCGTTCCAAAGTCTCCCGAAGCAGTATTAAATTCCCCAAACTATTCTCGCAAAACATCCCACTTTGGACATCATCCCTCAGCTTCCCTAAATCGACGTTAACCCTTTTCAAAGCTATCACCTTCCCCGAACACAGTCCTACCGAATCTGAATTAATACTGCCTCTCTCCCACTGCGTTATCCCCGCGATCATCCGAATCTGCAGCCACTCGACCGATTCCCAAGCCCGCAATTTCAATACGATCGGAAAATGGACCGTGAAGGGAGCATCCGTTCCGCCGTTGGACACGAACACGCGGCTCTGAATGATGAATTTCGGCCAGCTTTTTGACGGATGCGCCTCAGGATTGAATGGCACGCGCACGGGCCCCGCGCGCCGGCCAATCTTATTTCTATCCCACGGTACGACGCTTTTCTCTCCGTGTCGGCTGAGACGATGCAGGCCGCGTATATACGTATGTACTATCAGAGAGGCGGGATGGCGGGTCGGCGGAGAAATAGAGGGGCCATTCTGGAATCATACTAGATATCGTCGTCCAATCGTATTCCCCGCGTTCGCTTATCCTATCCCGTCCTGTCCCATCCTAGCCCGCGCCGCTGCTTCTATCCAACATTCATCGGGCGCATGTAATACCCCCCGGGTTGCCCGCTATTTCACCCCCGGCCGTTTCTCAAGCGGCGCGGCGCGGCGGCTCTCCGTGCTCGTGCGCGATTTTGTTAAAAATACGAGAACTGCCGGTCTCCGCCACCCCCGCCCCTCCCTCAAGAGAGTGATCGCGGGACGCTTTTGAACGCATAAAATCTAAGTAGCTCGGAGCCTCTCATTTATATAAAGGGGCAGGCTCCGACCGTAAATAGAGACGCATGGAGGATCGAATAGCCCCCAACGACCGGCCGATAAATCGGCCCTCGTTGCAGGACAGCAATTGCGCTCGGTTCTTTCCACTCGCCTCTCGTTCTTTACGTTCGATCATCGGAATTTACGGCCCCTCCGCCTTCCTGGCTATTCTACCTGGTATCGTAATGCTCGTTCCGCGACAAGTATCGAGAAATCATCGTTGATCGTTGGCGGAGCTTGAATGCGAGGGGATGCCGGCGTGGGAGAGGTGCTGAGAGGTTTCCCGCGGATTTGAATAGTAATCGCTTTGATGTCTCGTGGATTTGTTAAGCAGAGGTGGTGTTAGTTCGTGGTAATTTATATCTGTGTTGGTGATGGTAGAGGATTCTTGAAAATAGGGGTGTTTTGGGGATAAATTCTTCATTTACTTAATATGTACTGGCGGGGTAAGATGGGAAAGCATTGTTTAGAAAAAATTGAAGGCAGTGCAGTATACACGTCAAGATATCAGAGAGTTCGGTGGAAAAGAACATCGCACAGTGGTTGGAGGATGGCCAAAATTCAATTTCCCAACTTCAACTTTACAATGTCATTTTTTTTGTATGAATTGACAACTCTCCAGAGCTTCTAAATCCGCATACTTTTCCCTTTTTAGATGATTCTTTGATTAGATATTATATTACGAAGACAAAATCATGAAATTTTATGTTAATCTAATTGTTTTAATTAATCATTATAGAACATCAACATACGGGTTTGTATCATGCAGTTGTATAGGTAAGGAAGTATATTTCAGTTATTTAGATGTCACAGGCATTGTTTAGTCCATGTAGAAATAGTGCAATGTTTATATCAATTTAAACTTTGAGAAGGCTTATAAAAAAACGGTTAACCGTGATTAACGGCGGACTTTTTTTACATGAAAGCTTACACAATTGTTAACAAGAGCATGTAAATTTCAAGTGCAGTCTCCTCCAGTCTTCAATTTTATGCAGACTTTAAGAAATGACGCTCGAGGTATTTGGGCGTCCCGGACGCGTGTATTTTTAATATTTTATTTTTTTTATGTCAAAGATAATGTTAGAACTAATCCTTTTTTCTTCTTCTTTTTTCTCTAGTTCGGCTATGATTTTTAATTTGGCTATAAAATACTGCTTTCCAGACCACAATGCGCGCCATATTGAATCCGCCATTTTGTATTTTGAATTTTTGGTTCCAAATTCGTTATCAGCGACCTCAAAAACCCTTAATCCCCAAGTTTCAGAAAGACCAGAATTTTGGCAGCTTAAAGTAGGAATCCCCAGATCACTGTGCATCGGTCTGAAAAAAAACAGTGTTAAAGACAACGCGTGTCACGAGTTATGCTGAGAAATTACATTTTTCTAATAACGATATAATTATCCAGGAAGTTTGTAATAGTGTCTTTTATTTATGTGTATATATTCTTTAACTAAAGCCGCTAAGTTAACTTTCCTTATTAGTTATTTTTTCATGAATTTGGAGTTTTCACTAAGAAATTATTAAGGTTTTTTTTTTACAAAAAGCACGTGAAGTATTAAATACGTATTGGGGCAAAACGGGATCGGGTGAGTGAAGCAAGATGGCACATCGAAAACTTGTCATCGGAAAACCAAAACTTCTTTCCATAATGATTCGCCAAAAGTAAATTCGTCTACTCCACTAACAGCATATCGCAACTTAAATTATTCTTCCTCCAATGCTTCACCAAGAGACATAATGCCCATCCCCAAGATACAGACAAAAAATAGATACAGAGAAAGAGATAACAAATTCTAAAATACGAAAAAGGACTCCTGGAAAATTAAGAATACCGCCAATTAAAAAAGGAAATATAATTTCTTCACATTCAAATTTGTTTCTTTATGTTTCATTCACAGCAGTCTGCGGGGCAGTATGGGAAAATGAAGTTACTCACGAAAAAGATGTTTATTTAAGTTTTTGGTTCTGGTGACCTCATTTTTGTATCTTAAATTTGAAAATGAATATATATTGATTCTAAAAATGCTGTAATAAAATTTAAATAAAGAATATACCTACTCGATTTTCTTTCCGTTTCTTCTTAGCGCTGCCGTCTTGCCCCACATTCCCCTAGGTACTGTGATCAACAGCTTTTGCATTTTTCATTTATTTATGAATGTACCTGTGTTATATGGAGACGTTTCATTCTGGAAGTTTCAGATACCTACCGCGGAGTATTCGCCAAATTTTAAACGATTTTCGGATTCAGCCACGGAGAGTGAGGGTCGTTTGTAAGCTCGGCAAATGTGCTGGGTTCGAGTGCGAGTCGCTCTTCGTTTTCGCAACCGACGGAGCATTTCCCAATGAAATCTTATTTTCGCGAGATTGCAGAAGCAATTTTATGGCAACGGGGAAATAAGGAAGCCAAGAGTTTCCGTTTATTCAGCGCCCTTTCCGTGCCCCTTGAGGGCTGGCAACCCGGCGGCGAGTACAGCTGCGTTCAGTAGATTCTTCGCGTGTTTCTACGGCAGCCAATTAACTTGCAATTAGCGTGCGATTCGTTAGTTTTGCACATTTCGTTGGCGCAAAGGCATCTTTGAGGCATAACGGAAATGAAGGCAGCCAGAAGGGCGAGTGCTATTCGGAAACAAAAGGGTACGTGCCGCCGACGGTGATTAAACTGTGATTAAACTTGTTGCGTAATAACGGTCAAGTGTGCAAGCGCCCGTTTACAGCAATATCGAATAATTGCCCATCCTACTTTCGAATTGGAAAGGACGCGAACATTGGTTAGACTGGCCCACACAAAAAATCCAATAATCACTGATCCATTTTCAAACTCCACCAATTTCATTAAAATCTCGCACGACCTGCGCCCTCCAAGTTACTCACAATCACCGCCACCACGTAACACAGCTCACGCAAAGCTCACCACCGCCTATTTCACCCAGCATTCAATTGTAATAATAATTGCAATTAAAAAAGAGAAAAGAAAAACTCACATCCACGTTGTATCGCCCATGGATCTTCCACTGCCCGCGAGCCATCGATCTCGTTTAATTAGAATCTCCGTCCGATATTCCAATTTCCTTGTAGAGGATCACTAGGCAAGCGGCGCGTGGCTGATCCAAAAAGCTCGGTAATATTTAATTTTAATGGTGGCACCTAGCGTGGGTCCAGCTGCTGTACGATCGCGTCATTCGCTCGGACGCGCTGGCGAGAAAGGGACAGGCATTATACATTTTATTTGGCGTGCCGCCAGTGACGTATTCGGGCCCCATTCACGATTGGACGGCAACCGGCCTGCCATTTTTCCAGCAATCGCTCACGATCCACCCTCCGTGCTTACTTTATAACCGCGCGCACCTGAATCCGCACCCCCTGCACCGTGTAATTCGCTTCTCCTCGGGACGTAGCCTCGCGTCACCGCCGCTTATTTCGCTGTCCGTACACGTCGAACGCCCGTCCCATTTCTGGCATGTGCGTTCCTCGGAGGAGGACCGGGAGCAGGGCCACGGGATTGGAAGGGCAGCGCGCGACCAGCCTCCAGCCTGCACATCCCCCAGGAATACGGGGGGTGGAAATAAGGGAAATCCTTTTGTGCCTTTTGCTCCTTGCGCGCCATACGTGTTTCCCAGGATAAAGCGCGACGGGATTGGGGGACAGGGAGCCCCGGCGTGTCTGGATTTTCCTCTGTGCTGCTCGATTTAGAAACGTGCGCCACGCGCATACGGCAGCCTTGTTATTGTATTATGCAGATACGGGGGACATGTTAATACTCGTAAGCAACGGTTACGATAAGTCGACGGGAAATGGGAATTCTAGGTTATAGGGGAAGGAATGGTATTGGTGCGTGTCGGTGTGCTGTCTTCGTTCGGCGTGGTAAATAAATTACTAACATTTTATAAGTGTGTATTGTTATTGAGGTTTAGTTGACTGGGCGCTGTTGCTTGGTATTCAAATCTTATTCGGTTCTGAATGGTCTTTTGCTTCATCGATGATACCACTTTATTTCCTCTTTTTGGCTTCCTGCTGATTGCAATGTTTGCAGTAGTACCTATGTGCAGACGTTTATTGAGTGGCTGGATACTTCTGGTGGAAATTAAACGTCTTTATTGCGCGACACAAGCAGAAAGCAATGAAAAGAAAGTAAACAGAGACAAAAGCAAAAGCCAAGTTCAGTCAGGGACTGTTTTTTAACTTAACCTAAACTGTATTAGTCAGGGTGTGGCGAGATATTTGAATGGTTGGGTCGTATCCTAGTAGAATGTTCTGCGTATGGTCAGACCTGTTTAGTAGATAGGGTTAATGTTTCGATCAACTCCGTCAGTTATGGGTGATTCTACTGGTGGTAGACAATAGACATGCGTGACAGTTGATGCACTAATAAAAAATATATAAAAAAAATTTTATGTTAAACGAGTTTATTAAAAATGCACTAAAAACTAAAAAATAATTCTTTTCTTGTACTGCAATTTCGATGGTGTTTTTTCACTTTAAATAAAATTGTGGAGCAGGGTATATATCTCACAACAAATTCATTTCAACGCTTGATGCTGTATTAGTAAATTGATTCATATTCTGTTATGAAAAATACAGCTTCACGATTTTATTTAAAGTGAAAAAACACCATCGAATCTGCAGTACAAGAAAATAATTATTTTTTAGATTTTAGTGCATTTTCAATAAAATCGTTTAACATAATTTTTTTTTATATATTTTTTATTTTCTAGTTTTTTTAATTTAATTTCAAATCGTGATGCGTTTGGATTTGTGGTTATGGGTTATATTTATTGATGACTGGGTACTTTTTTCACCCGCTCGAGGTTAATTTTTTTTAAAAAAATATTATATTGTCATCCAAACTACGGACGCCTGCAAAGATTCAAGACAATTAGATAGTTGGAAGTGGGTTAAATTTGAATTACCAGATTTGAACCATACAAACAAACAGAGGATCGAAGCTGAATAAAATCGTTTAAAAAATAATATTTAACAGTCGAATTTCTTGATTTATTCAGAGCTTACGTTTATCTACATCGGTGCCTTTATATTTAACAACAATGCAGCGTAATCCTCTCGAAATTAATATCTTTAGTTATGATCCTCTTTTATTCTTCTTGGAGAAGAATCGAAGAGACGACACCAAACCTTGAGATTATCTTCTTCTGTATAAGTATACCAACTAAAAGTCTCGAGAAGAACTCGCGAATAGAACCGTCTACCCAAGTCTTTCTTCTCTTTAAAAATTCCCAAAGAACAAAGTCTGCGTTTCTTCTACTGTTACACCAGCGCACAAGAATATTTTCAATAAACTTATCATACTTTTCGGAACAGAGGAAGTCCGTCGGTAGACAAGCACTTATACACAGCGCCGTATGTTACGCAAGATTCTTCCAGTCTGGAGACTTCTGTCTTGCAGAATATTTTGAAGAATTCTCGTAAGCTGCTTAGCTTGTGGAGCCTCGTCCGTCAGAGACTAAGCAGCGCACTCCCTCAAATACTTGCTCGAAATAGAACGGGACTGGGTCGATCCAGCGTAATGTTCTCCATGATTTGTAGGGTATAGCTACGGCGACTGAATAACGGGGATGTAAGTTTTCCCCGATCCGAGTGGAAAAATATTATTCGCCGGATAAGTCTTTTATCGTTCCTTGAAAAATTCCTAGGCGACCATCCCCAGGCACAGATTCGATTGTCTCTCTTTTTTCCTCAGCCCCTGGGAGCGGGAGAAGGTGTATGCGAGAGAGGCTGGCGGGGAGAAGGAGAGGCAATTTAAGAGGAGAAGGCAAGAGGGACAGGAATGAAATACGATGGACGAACACGAGCGGTAAGAGCACTTCCTTCCTGGACCTATGAAAACATAGTTTTCTCTGCTCTTCAATACACACATACGTGGCCACGTAGCGAGCCTCTGTATATGATGCACGAGATATCCATTAATATCACCACAAGCTGTACGTTCACTTTAATATCTCACCAGGAACAGCTCTAAGTCACTTAATGTTTCCGTCGAGACATCAGTTTTCAGAGTGGATGTTTGTACATTTAGTCTCGTACAAATCCACTTAATACTCGCTCATTCTTTAACCTTTAAAGCCCACGCTACGTCTCCGTTGCAATTTTAATGTGTGCCTTGATTGCGCGGCAATCAAGTCGTGGAATCAGACAGGGGTAAACGTAAACACGTTTGCTAGTGGCAACACACTGGAGTCGAAGAAAAGCGTGAGAAAATAAACACGTGAGTCGTAAGGAGCGTATATATAGCTTGGCACTATTTTTGCCGGGTATATGATTATGTATACATTAATTGAAACGTAAATGTCCAAGAAAAGGCATATACAGTTTTCTGAAAAAATCATGTAAGAAGTAAATAAAACAGAAAACAATTTGAATACACGAAATTTACATCTACAAGTTTAGAAAACTTATAACGAGGCCTAATTAAATGATTTCATTTAGCTTCAATCCTGTTTGTTTTTTTGTTTATATGCTTGTTTGGTTCAAATCTAGAAACTCAATTTTAACCCACTTCTTCTTTTGAAAAATCTTTTGTTTCTATATTTGTTTTATTATTTTGACGATAAAGCTTGTCGCTTTGAATAGTCACTTGTTTATTGATTCTATAATTTTAAACAATAGGCCACCTTCTTTTGACTAATAATTGATAATTTAAAATAATGTCATATATATACACATATCAGATGATACCAAAGGGAAGGTATACTAAGAGGCGACACTGCGAGCGGTATCTTTGAAGTTCTTCGTTGGCTTGTCCCTTTAAATTGATTGTATAGGCAGCTGAATATCTTCGTTTTACTATCGTCTCTTGTTAATCCCGTCTCTTTCCGACTACCGAATGGACATTTAAATTGCTTGTGGATTTCGTCTTTCTCTAAAACTGGTTTCTTCGTCAGAGTGTCGCCTCTTAAGTAGTATATCTTCTCTTTGATGATACACTGTTTACTTTACATGAATTTCCTTTTCGCGTAACCGATCGGCAAAAAATAGTGTCCAAATATATCTCACCTTTCTATTCCCATTGATCCACTGAAGAATACACAGTAGCCTAAAGTGGCATACCGTAGACAGAGTCTTACTAGATTGATCTGATTGTCGAATTTACGAATTTCGCTATACATACATATCCTCATAATCCAATACAACTTAGATGTCTACATTTTTTAAGGACTTGCACATTAGGAGCTATGCATATTATTTATTATTAGAAGGAACACTATCCAGGCGTCCGGCGTCAATTTATTCCTCCTTCAAACGGGTTGCTAAGGATAAAAATCTAAGGGACACGTATTTTTCTATTTTTACCCAATCTGAATTTTAAGCAGTGAAACAGCTCCTCAAAGTTCGAACACCGGCATTTTTCGAATAAAGTGTACATTGCCAATATAAACACCAAATATCTATGTGTTAACAATTGAGGTATTTGATGGAAAAGGGGCACATAGGCCTCTAAAGACATATCATTTCCAAATCATGACTTCTGTTTTCAGAAAGTTTGTAGGACACGATAACTACATCCCTAAAAAAATTGGATTTAAATGCATTACGTTTTATTAAGTTATACTATAATGAAAACTTTGAAATCGATTTTCTTGAATTGACATTTTGGCGTAGATGTCCCAATTACTGCCAGTGTCCCAATTACAGCCACTTTATTTATTTTATGTAATAAAAACGTAACGTATAAAAAAAATGTACAAAAAAATATTATTATTAAATGGAGATTCTGATTTACATAAAAATAAAACAAATATATGTACTTACATTGAAAAATGAAAGTGTCATTCGAGCGTCAAAAACGCGACGATGTTAGTAGAAAGTGATGGCGAAATCATACTAAAGAAGGGGCCGCAATTTTACTATTCAACCTCTGTCGATTGCATAAAATGAATTATTCCAGTCTATAAGAATTACTTTAATGATATAACGAATAAAATACATAATATTTATTGTTAAATTATAATAATTAACGGTGACATCATTAGGGAAAAAATTTTTGGGCTTGTCCCTATTACCGTTGGCAGTATTCGCGACAAAAGTTGGCAGTATTCGCGACACCTCTCAAAGTTCCAACTTCTACTTTTATAAGATATATATGCGTTTGATAATTCCGGCTATTAATTTAATTTAAATTTGCGGCAGTTAACCGGATCTCGGTAAAAGGGACTGGCAGTAATCGAGTCTTAGTAAAAAGGACCGACTGTAATCGGGTCTCATTGTCAATAATAGGGACCGTCAGTTATCTGGTCACAGTTATTAGGACCGACAGTTATTGGGTGGCAGTCATATGGACAAGACGATTTTTGAGGTGACAGTTGTAGGTACATTAGGATCGCTCGCGAATTTTAATTAATTATTAATAAATTCTTCATATTTAATTCATAAAACTATTTTTTTTTAATGAAAGAGATGTTAAATAATATTATGTTTCAAACTGAGATGGTTTTTTGATTAACCGGTTAACTGGCACGGTCCTTTTCATTATTCGGGCCCAAACTGGTAACATCGAAAAATTAAGTGAATCACACAAAATTTGGTATACAGGGGTTTTTTGAGTCGCTGAACCGATTCCGGGGATAATTTTTTTCATCTGACACCCCCAACCCCTAAAAAATAGAATTTAGTGGTGAGTTTGTCAATTCTTTACTAAACCTTTTTTTATTTAAAAATTTTTTATTTGTGAAGTTTTCTTGTCTATAATTCGATTGCAGCAGTTACTTTTTTCAATGCCACCCCCAACCCCTGAAAAATAAGGGTTTAGGGGTTTAATTTTTTATTTTTTTTATTTTTTACGAAAAAGTTTCGAATAATTTTATACCTGAATTCTTCATCAATAAATTCCACCGCATGAGCTTTTTTTGATCTGCAAGTTTCGGCTTAGTACTAAAAGTCACCGCTAGGTGGCAAACAGCCATTTTGGTTCGGCCATTTTGAGTCTGCCATATTGAATTTTACAATTCCACTGCCAAATTCAGATTCAGCGACCCCAAAAACCCCTATATACAATTTTTCTATATCCCGATAGTATTTTAATGTTTGTCAGCCAATTTGGTTCGGCCATTTTGAGTCTGCCATATTGAATTTTACAATTCCGATGCCAAATTCAGATTCAGCGACCCCAAAAACCATTACATACCAAGTTTCATTCAAATCTTTTGAAAATCAAAAAAGTTATTCCATTTGATCATATATGATACATTGACAGAATTGGCCAGATTTTTGTTTGATCATATATGATACATTGACAGTTAACCGGTTAAACAACACGTTAAATGATTAAATGAAGTTCAGTTATAATCTTAACTGTAATCTTAACAGTAATTGGGACATCTACCCTATGTGCCCTTTTTCCATCAAATGCCTCAATTGCAAAAATGGCAATCGGAAAACCGATTAAAGAAACCAGTTTCCAAGATTAACTTGCCCTATAATCAAGCTCCCACTTGACCGCGTCAAAATCACTTCCCTGTCTCCACCACCATCTCGCGAGTCGCGATTTTTTAATCCCCAAGCAAAATCAATTTCCCACCTTGGCCGCGATACCCAAACAAATTTTCATAACGTCAGAAATCATCGGTTAGCTCAATCTGGCCTCTCGCCTCGGTATCCACCGTGATACGTGTGGATAGTACCGAGGTAGTACCGAGGGAGATCCGATAAACCTCTTGCAATAGCACGAAGGCAGCGACAACAAGCTGATATCTACGGATTACGGGCACACACCGTATATACTTTATCCTCGCTTCCCATGTGTACACGTATTCACGGTCGCGCGAGCGCGATGCATGTACGCGTGGCCGTGGACACATGCGCGTAGTCAGTCCACGTACACATCCGCGGCTGTCTTTGGTATCCTGTATCTTTAGCCGAGGGAAGAGGAAAAGGAGCCCGGAGGAGTTATGAGACGACGGCCATCTTTAGGTATCCTTCCTTCCCTCCCCGTTTCCTTCCTTCCTTTCTTACGGCCGTCCAAAGAAGCCCCCGGGCTTCCATCGGGGGTAAAACGGGCTCGTGCAGGCGAGTCCTAGCGCCGTAACATTCTCTATCGTTGAGAGCCATACATCATCATCGTGTTCAACGAGAACCAGCCACCTCTAAGTGCCTCGAATCGACCTCCGTGCCACGGTCCTTTTATGCCAGATTCATCCTGGCTTTATCGCGGCTCGTCCCTCGCCCTTCGCCCAGGCCACACCTTTCCACCCCCCCGCGCGTCCAGCTACGTCCGAAGGGTCTCCGCGGGGCCGTACCTTCTCGTTCCCTGATTTTCACTGTTCCGGCCAACGACGCGTTCACCGGCTCCCATCTAGACTGCCAGCCAGATATTCATTCGCGACCAGTTGTTCGTTATTTGGAACCGTCCGAGTGTTACCAGCGGTGGCAAACCTAGCGGCAAGTAGTTTGCGGTTTCGTTAAAGCGCCCCGAAACGGGTCGGTTGTTATCGTCGGATTAGATGAAACGTGCAACCGCGCGGAGGGCATTGGCCAGCGGAAATAGCGTTTGATAGATAAGAGCGCGGGATCAACGTTTATCGTTGGACAGTCGGTGGGGTGCAGATCGATTGGTGCACTCTAATTATACGGGGCTAGGGTAATTCGATTACCGTAATCGCGTCGCGGGTAATTGAATGGTTAATTAGATTGATTTAAAATTTCGCTAATTCCGGTGGCTCGTTTAGTGGATTATGAGGGAGGGGGCACCTTGGGTAAGTTTGCCGAGGGGGTGCTCCGGGAATTCATATTTCTGAGTGTGCAGTTAAAGGAGGCAGGAAGAATGTGTTGGAAGGCGGTGATACGCGGTCGTTCCTGCACAGAGGTGCTTATCTATGAAAGTGTTCTGTTGTAATTGCAGCGGTGACCCTCGCGCAGGCACAGGAAAGTACCGAGAAAATTGTAGCCCGCTGCCGCGTTTTCGAGAAAGCGCGACGCAAAGAGGACGTGCCATTCCTCCGAGTAATTGAGGCTGATTAAAATTCCACGGGGAAGGGTGGAGCCCTTCTTTTGTGCATAATGTATGTTGGAGTGGAAGAAACATTTTGTGATATCATATGTGCCTCTATCTCTATAATCTGTTTGGATTTTTGGGGGCTCGAGATTCATGGCTGAAATAGTTTGTTAATTGGTCTCGAAGAATTTTTTCATCAACATAGTGCTAGGGAATGTAGAAAATGCAAGGGGTCAGTAAAATATTGGTAACAGTTTTTTTTTTTTTTAATTCTTAATCATACGTTCAACACTTTCAGTGGGGGACAAAAGTATGGGGACACTTTTAAACTCGTATAACTTGTTCAAAATTGGTCCAAACAACTTGAGTTTTTTTGAGAAGGTAGAAGGATTAGTTTGCTAAGTGACGTGTTTCGTCGTTTTGAAAAAAGTTGCAATTGGTAGGAATAGAAAAAATAATAGGAAAGATCATTTTTTCAACTTTTTTGTCTGTGCTCGTAATGAAAATTTAAAAAATGCCTTTTGTAGATTGAAGTAAGTTGTATACACGCGTAAAATTTCATAAAAATCGGTTAGTGTTGCTCTGAGCTATAAACGCTTAAAGATCGCAGAATAAGGTCGAAAATCGCGAAATTCTGCGATCTTTAAGTGTTTATAGCTCAGAGCAACGTTAACCGATTTTTATGAAATTTTAGGCGTGTATACAATTTAAGGTAAATGTCCCAATACCTGGACACGTCCCAGTACTTGGACACTAGTGCAAATAATACTGATTATTTCATTGAATATTCACTTTATCCATAAAAGAACTATTTTATTCAATTACTCAAATATTTAATAAAATATATTCATATACATATTTTTCTTAGTAAACTTGTAACACTCGTAATAAAAATAATTTTTCTTGAACTCTCCAGTTTACACCGTTTTAGTATTGCTCTTATCTGATTTGCTAAACAGTCTACACTTTTTCTTAAGCGAATATTATTATCTAATAATGTTTAGTATATTGCTACAACTACTACAGTTTTAGAAAAATGGTAGCTTGTAGTATTATTTTTTTATCGGAAGATTAAAATTGAACTTCGTATTAGTTTTTTATTCGCGTGTCTATCTACTGGTACAGTGAAATCCCGGAACGACCGTAAACTAGTACGCGTTAGAAATAAGTACGCGTTATTGTTGACACAATAATAAAATAATTACTTAATACCTTGACAATTATTAATTATTACTCATGTGTAAAATTCGTGTGTTCCACACGAGTACACATAAGCTTAAAATTAGTCATTCAATAATAGATTCTTTTTACTTAAGTTTCCTTATTGATTTGAATAAATAACTTATACAGAAGAAATATGCCAAAAGAAAAACTATTGTGTTGTTTTTTATATTTTATTTAATTTCCCTAGAAAACATCAAAATTTCATCATGTGTTCAGGTAATGGGACAGTAAAATCGGGACACCGGGACATACTAGTTAGGCTGTCCAGGAATTGGGCTATTGTAAGATTATGAATATTCAATATTTTACAAAATTATTCAATCCTACAATATATTGTTTTTTTTTAATGATAAAGTACACACGATGCCCCATCTAATTGCAAAATCGTTATTAAACAAATCGATTTGTATAACTGAAAAATTCTCAAACGTGTGTCCGCTGTACCTTAAATGTCCAGGTATTGGGACATTTACCTTACTTCAATCTACAAAAGTCATTTTTTAAATTTTCATTACGAGCACAGACAAAAAAGTTGAAAAAATAATCTTTCCTATTATTTTTGCTGTTCCTACCAATTGCAACTTTTTTCAAAACGACGAAACACGTCACTTAGCAAACTAATCCTTCTAGCTTCTCAAAAAAGCTCAAGTTGTTTGGACCAATTTTGAACAAGTTACACAATTTTAAAAGTGTCCACATACTTTTGTTCCCCACTGTGCCAATTTTTCCAAATATGAGCTTACACGCCGATCGTCCCCCTAAAATGTACCCTTTGATCTTTCATTATACCTACCTACCACAAAATTTATCTCAAACACTCAGTTTAATCTCATTACCTTCACAGATCCCTGACAGATTACACTTAACCACGTGAATGTGGAGTAAATGGCTAGCCTTCAGTGTGCACCTTTGAATTATGAAACTGACATATTCCCCCGCAGTGGCCTTCGTTCTTGGCCCCTCCCTCTATCCAGTACCAAGTTGTAAAGTTAATTTACATATCACTGTACAATCCCTGGACAATATACATCACGTTTAATATTGTACTCTGTTAAATACTGTGGACTTCTCTATACCCCGAATGGTTTTGTGCACGCGTATTAATCAGCGGTTTAAAGGGTCGTGCAGTTGGCAATAACACGCGACCCCCTGGGCCTAAAGCATACCCCGCTAATGAGCTCTGTTAATTGTGCGCTGCTAAGCATTCAATATCGCGAACTTTATTAATCGTTGCGCTTCAACAATCCCAGCAGCCGACGAGCTGGCCCAATGTGTTTAACGCGCTTCCCCAGCGTTCGGATACAACGCTGGAGTGCATCGTGTTTTACATCGATATCAATTAACCCCGCCGCGATTCTACACAGCAGAGTCGACAATAGCTTCGGTCAGCAGATACGATTCTCGTGATCGTCAATGATATCGCGTTTCGAGCACTTACTTGAAACCAGGCGGTTCGCTCCTGTAATGGGAGCCGCGATACTGCTGGTAGGCGATCGAATGTTCGATAGCTAATTTCACGGACCGCAGAGGTGCTTTCGTAGCAGAAGAAATCGTTAACCCCCGAGGTGTTTGAACAGTGGAGTTCAGCTCTGCTGGCGCTTAGTACACACTTGTATGTTTAAGCTACTAATGGTGAAGCAATGGCATATATAACTTCTTTACTGCCCTCGTCAAGATTTAGAATTTTGAAAGGAAAAGGTGTCTAATTCATGTGAACACTTCTTTGAACTCGGCGATACACAAAACCACTCGCCAAGGGTGATATCTTATTCGTCTTCTACTTTCAAAATTAAAAGGATATTAACCTTTTAGTGCCCAGTGTGACGTATACGTCACATCATTTTCAGACGTATTAAAAAAATCGATAGTCGATAATTTTGGGTCCCAAAACGGTTCAGTTCTCTAAATGGCTCCGAGATGCATGCCACTGATGCGTTTACCCCTGTAAATAATGTTTACAGTAACCATGGAAACGTTTCTGGAGAATGCATGTTGGACATTTTTCGATAACCTGAAACGTTGCTCTCGGTTTCTTTAAACAGTTGAGAGTAAAATTATTTTTTTTACATTTTATTTGGTAGATACGTGTAAATTAATTGTTATACTAAAAGAATAATGCTTGTAAAGTTTGATTTATGAAAAAAAATCCATCGAGAAAATCATATTTCGACTGGCTTTTTTGGGAAAACAACGATAATGTGCATGTATTGGGACCATTTTTCAGTTAACTAATCGCGAGAAATCATTTTTTTACGCCGAGAAAAGTGTCTGGGACTTAAAGGGATAACCCAAGCTAAACCTCCCTCGATTAAATAGGGGAGACCGGGTTGGTAGGCCAGTTTTTCAGTTTTTGATTTTTAATGAATTATATGAACGAAATATATCAATTTAAACCGGTTAGTATATTTGATAGGGTATACATTTGGCTATCTGATTAAATGATTAAAGTTGACTCAATGTGACAACAATTAAGGTATTTTAATGTTTTTCTAACACCTTCCATGCTAATCAACCAACCCCATGATCGGGGTTGGTTGACTTACAGTATGGGGTAGGTTGACTATAGGTATACAATCAGTTAAGAAAATGTTATTAGTCTCTTATCTCAGTGGTAATAAAATAGCACAACGTCACAAGAATTGTTTCATTATAAAATATTAATTTCTTTCTCTCATGTTTTAATAATAAACTGAAATTTTTTTCAACTTAAACACAAATTATAATGTATTTATAACATAGTGAAATTTAAACAAAAAATAAGAATCGCTTTCTGAATAACAAAATAATTATTTAAACCTTATTAACGTTATTAAGTAGTCAACCAGCCCCGACCGATCATTTTGACTTCAATAATCTATGTAACCTTCAATTCTTTATGTAAAAACAAAAATACTATGTCAATAGATCGTCTAATAAAGAAACTTTAAAATAGTCCCTTAACATTTATTCTATTGTAACTGTACATAGAGCGTGAAAGAATAAAATTTTTAAGAAAAAATATTTACTTAGGGGTCGTCTTTAAATTACGTAAGGCTTTTTTGGGGGGGGAGGGGGTCGCGAATTTCTTACGTTTTCTTACAAGGGGAAGGGGCGAGTCAGGTAGCGTCTTACGTAATATTTTTTAAACTAATTTTCAATAAATACAAATTCTATCATTAATGTTCCAGAAAAGTTGGTTTAGTTTAAATTTCCCGAAATCGAGTTAAATGAATTATATAAACCTTTAAAAGAATTTTAGTGACAGAAAAAATTCAACGTAAAAAATATTACGTAAGAAGGGGTTGCAATATCAAATCTTACGAATTCTTATACTGGAAGAGGGAGGGGTAAGATATCGCCAAAATTACCCTTACGTAATTTAAGGACGGCCCCTTACGTAGTACCAATTTTTCGACAAACGTTGATAACTGTTAAAAAACGTGCGGTCACGGGGTCGGACATAAATACATGGCATAGGGTAAACCAACCAGTGAATGACCGAATTGTTGAATTTATGGATCTTGGAGATTAATACTTGAATATATTTATGTATAACAACAAAACAACTGTTGAAATTGCATTTAAATTTATTTTTCTTGAAATTTCTATAAAAATAATGACTTATTCTTATCGTAATTTAAAAAAAAAAAGATTATAAAATACAAAACGTGTAGAAGCCCAGAAAATAACCGCATACTTTTAATAAGAATTGTACTTATTAATGTTTGCTTAATAGGGTGAAAGCACTAGTCGTCGACCACTTAAATCTAAACTCGAATGAAAAGTTCTAAAAAAAAATAAACAACAATGTTATAAAATATATAAAATGTATTGAAGTAATTCAAATGTATTTAATGTATCACTAAAAATGTTGTGTTACTATAAAAGTTCGGTGAAAATAAATAATTAGCGTTATAAATAAAGTGTCCGAAAGCTTTAATAATCGACCGCTTAATTCTAAAAGTCGACCTGCCTGATAGCTATTAGTCGACCACCTTTTTCTAATATGAAATTCAAAATAGGTTATGTGCGCATTAGAAACTAAAATTTATTTTTAAATATAATGTGCAAGAACGGTAAATAATTAATGACAGGAATAATACATAATTAAAATAAGTTCTTTTAAAAACTTTACCAAAATTTTAATAAGATAAATTATAGTTAACACGTGGTCGACTTTTAGCGTTCATTGTGAATGCAGGTAGCTTCAGAAGTCGATCGCTGTGGTCGACTATTGAAAATTTAAAGGGAATGATGGTCCAGTTACCGACCTCCCATAAATAAATAAATTATCGCATTTTTTTTCATTTTTTAAACGCATATAAAATTTTGTATGCTTTTTCAGTGAAATAGCATCATTTTCTAGTAAAAAATGTGTAGAACTGAATTACATTTGTCATTTATATTCAAAGCGCATTTATGCTTCTCGTGTTGGAAAACAGCAATGTCACATGTAGAATAAAAATTAGTTTACAAATCACTTTAAAAGCATTTCTTTTTTTTACCTATGAAGAGCGCATTTTGTCGTATTTTAAAGTTAAAAATTCAAAATATAATATAAAATTGTCATTTAATAAATGCTTTATTTCAGTACTTATTTCTTTAAGCTAAACAATAAAAGTGGTCGACTACTAAAAGGTGGCCAACTACTAGTGCTTTCACCCTACGCGTAACTAAAAATATGGGATATTAAAAGTGCAGCTACACTCCATTTATAAACATAATATTTTTAATTTTTTAATTGACATTTCTTTGCCTAATGGTCATTCACTGGTATACGGTCAATTACTGGTTGGTTTACCCTAGTAGAAGTCACTTCTTTCTACTGCGAATCTTTCCGCAGTAGAGCATATGTCGGTGCAAAGTTATTAACGATTATTCAACCCACCCCTTGAGACAACCAGCCCCGGTCTCCTCTACAAAACCACCCTACTGACACCACTAAAACTCTTCCAATAATCCCAAATAAAGAACAAATAATTAAACTTGGAGATTCCATCAGCTATTCCCATGTATCGAGAAACCCCCGTTCGTCAGCGACCCGAGTTTCTTATTCAAGTTCTGCCCCTCTAGAACTTAGCCGGCGTTGTCGGCTATATGCATAGATAACAAGCGCATTATGCCACATAAAATCCTGGATGCATAATGTATCCGGTGTATCTGTGTCAGCCACCAGCACGTAAACTTATCCGGCCGTGTTCGCACATCCCCCGTCGACGGCTGTGTGCGCCGGTAAGTCCGCATATATTTACGTGTGTACACAGGCCTCGAAAGAGGAGCATCCCACCCTCCACCCCCACGGCGTATAATACATAGTCGCTCTTTTACCAGTCTTACCGCCGCCTTATTTTCGCGTCTCCCTCGTTCGCCGCTCCCTCTCCGAGTTCGTTTCGCCCAAACAGATTACCCGGGCTTTCGAAAGTACGTCGTACATAAAATATGATGTTCCAAAAATATATGGCCCTTTACCCAGCGTGTAGAAGGATTCCCGTATCAGTGCTGCTATATCCGCGCAGGATTTACTGTTTATTACGATTACTGGGACGTATGAATATAAAGGACTCGGTGAGAGATGGGCTCGCCGAGTGGCTCGCATTCGTCTTCGCGACATACTCGATTTACGGGCCCACCGTATCCTCGCGATGATAACTACGTTTTCGGAAATTTTGCGTTAGGTGCTTGTTAAGGGGAGACCACTGTAGCGGTCCGAAATGTAAGGGTGTTTTCGGGAATTTATTTCAATCAAACAACGCAAGTATATCAATTTATTGCTTAGTATAGTTAATAGTGTACATATCGAAGGGTAAGAAATATTTTTTTCAATCAAATTCATAAATCCGTTTCCTGTATACTCTTCGTCAAAATGCGCGCTGCGGCAAAATCGTGCTTGTCGCGTTGACAGTGCCCAGGCCATATGGTTAATCCGAATTCGAAAAGACAAAAATATTTAGAAACTAGAAGCTCTATTACGTGACGATCAAAAAAAGACAAAATCGCAAAAAATTACAAAATGGCGGACCACTGAAAAAAAATCATGCTTTCGGGGTACAAAATTGGGGAAATGTTGATAAACAAAATAGAAGCAGGTCGTTAATTGAAAAAAACTGATCGTCACGTGAGAGCTACGGGTTTTCCGTACAATAAATGCTCTTGCTCATGCCAATTGGACGTATAGTTTTCTCTGTATACTGTCAACGCGGTTGAAAAATGTCATTCTTAAGGAAAACGTGTTCAATGTTCCGCGCGGCTCAGTCGCGCGCTTAACACCGCTTCACAGAAAATACTATAGCGTAAGTCGGGGAGAGATGGCCCACTTTTTTTAAAACAATCGTAATTTAGTGGTTTTATAAAAGACAAAAATATATTTGCAAAATGAAATACATTTAAATAAATAATATAAAATTGAATTGAGAAAATAATCATACATTTAAAAAAGATAAAATAAAATTGCAGTCTATGCGAAAGGCCATCTTACCCGGACTGTCCAGGTGAGATGACCCATATAAAATATACATGTTATGAAGTTAATAAAACGAAAAATTATTTCTTTTTCTTGCACAGAACTTTTCGACACTCATTGCATAAGTTAAAAAATTTTGAGCATCCTTCGTGAAACCATTTTTTACAGCTGACCCAGTCATCGGGTTTCGATTTACAGCTGTACTGCTCCCCACAACCCACCCATTTTGCCACAACCCGTATTCAACAATGCGTCGTGTGTCCAAAACTTTCTACGTTGATTATATCTTTGTTTATATTCCGTTGGCATGTTCTACAAAAACATTTACTAGCTATTATGCATGATTTTATGATGGGCCAACTATCCCCGAAAAATCGGGCCAACTAACCCGAGAGTCAAGGAGCACCAACTCGCTTGTTTTTTCAATACTGCTACGACAATATCTCATCACAAGAACGTGAATATAACCTCTAAACATTATATTAACGCACTGCAGTAAGAAAATTTTTCGTAAAATATAAGTAAATTATAATTTAAAGAACACGTAGAAAATTTTCGAACATAATCCATTTTTATATTACAAATAACTTACCTGATTTCACAGTTAAAAGCAAACAGATAACACGATTAATGCGGCGTGTGAGCTACGCGCAATATACCACTAAAAATAACTGAAAATCGCAATGTTCTAAAACATAAACGTGATCGATCCATCTCACCCGCAAGGCCGTCTCACCCGGAATTACCCTATCTCCGTCAATTTTGCGAATTACTTCATAAAATTTGGAGAGAACATTCTTGAAACGTACGTCTTTCAGAAAATGTAAACAAAAAAAAAGAAAAATCGATTTATCCGATTTTTTACAGTGGTATCCCCCTTTATATTCGTTATTAGAGGAGTTTCCGTAACGACTTAGAATCTTCTTCCTTAGTGTTTCTATAAATCTTGCTTTGTTTTATAAACATCAGTTTTAACAAAACGATGGCCCCGAACCCTCACAATCGTTCACAATTCTCCCGTTGTTAACCCAGCTGTATCTCTACCCCAATCTAAATCAGTCACCGTTTCTGAATTACATTAAAGTAAAACTCCTCTGCAATACACATGACATATATCCGACCATCCACCATTTCCCACCGAAATTACCTGCGCCGCATACGCGTAGGTGCACGACACCCTGCCCCACATAAGGGTGCGCGCGCGCAATTTCAAAATGGCCCCGGCCGAATCGGGCGTGAAAAGCGTTAACGCCGGCAGACAATTGTCGTATTGTTCCTCTCCGCCCGTCTCGGGAAATTATGGCGAGGTCAACAGAATTTCTCGCCCATTGTTGTAGCCGAGGGCTCGTATGGTTAGACTATTGAACCTCCTGGTGGATATTTTTTTCGCCCGCTTTTTCTCCCCTCGCCGGGCGCGAAGAGGGAGGAGAGAATGGACCGAGCCGAAGAATGGGTTCTGATTCTGTTCCCGCTGGAAGCGGAGGTGCTGACGAGGCCATTTGTCGATCCCACGTAACTACCGGCGCGCACCTACAACTTCCAGGTACAAATTCATACGTGTGCGGGTTACGTCCGCGGGATCCTTCCTGCTGAATAATGATTTCTTGTTTACCACTTTGGCCCGAATAAATTCGAACGGCTCCCCGGCCGCCGCTGAGTTTCATCGCCCTCCGCGTTCCGGGCGCTGGTTTTTGCGCCCGTGCACACCTTTCACCGATATTAGACTCGCTCGCCCTGGCACGCGCGAAAGAAAGGATACAAACGCCGCCAGGGGAGGATGAAAAAACCGAGCACCGTTACTCCTGGCATCGTTTCTCGTTTCCTCTGTTCGTTTTCTGCACTATCGGTTTCACCTTACGCCTGTAATCAGGATAACGATAACAGTTAGCGCGCGTGCACAGGGAGATTTCGGGGGGAGAGACGGTGTTTGGGGAGGCAGCAGTTTTGCTTGGAGCACGTTCGTGGTTGGTCGGTTGGAGAACGATGCTTTTGGTGGAATTTTTTCGCCGCTTCGGTGGTCTCGGGATTGTATAAGGAATTTCGGTTCGGTTTTGGAGAGTTTAGTTGAGACTTGTACTAGGGAAGGTTGGTGTAAAAATCGCAGGCTGTCTCTAGGGAAATACTTAAATTTGTTGTGCTACGTGACACAAGATTAGATGGGACATGAATGGGTTAATCAGCTTTTAACTTTATTGCGTTCGTTAAACTTTTACCGTCCACATGGGGCATGTTACTGCCAGTGGTAGAACGTAATAAAGCTTACGGCGAACTATCTTCCTTTATAATCTTGTAATTTAGCTTCCTTTCAACGGAGCTCGTAATTTAAAAGATCGTGTGTGACATCATTTGCGACATGGCTGAGCTGACACACAGTGGCAGTCAAAGAAGAATTTAAATATCATGTAGGGTGAAAGCACTAGTAGTTGGCCACCCTCTAGTAGCCGACAACTTTTATTGTTTAGCTTAAAGAAATAAGTACTGAAAAAAAGCATTTATTAAATGACAATTTTATATTATATTTTGAATTTCTAACTTTAAAATACGAGAAAATGCGCTCTTCATAGGTAAAAAAAAGAAATGCTTTTAAAGTGATTTGTAAACTAATTTTGATTCTACATGTGACATTGCTGATTTTCCAACACGAGAAGCATAAATGCGCTTTGAATATAAATGACAAATGTAATTCAGTTCTACACATTTTTTACTGGAAAATGATGCTATTCACTGAAAAAGCATCAACAATTTTATATGGGCTTAAAAAATTTAAAAAAAATGGGATAATTTATTTATTTATGGGAGGTCGGTAACTGGACCATCATTCCCTTTCAATTTTCAATAGTCATTCTGAAGCTAACTGCAGTCACAATGAACGCTAAAAGTCGACCACGTGTTAACTATAATTTATCTTATTAAAATTTTGATAAAGTTTTTAAAACAACTTATTTTAATTACGCATTATTCCTGTCATTAATTATTTACCGTTGTTGCACATTATATTTAAAAATAAATTTTAGTTTGTAATGCGCACATTTAGTTTGTAATACATTTGAATTATTTCAATACATTTTATATCTTTTATAACATTGTTGTTTATTTTTGTTTAGAACTTTTCATTCGAGTTTAGCTTTAAGTGATCGACTACTAGTGCTTTCACCCTATATTCCGAGAAAAAGGACTATCCTTGACTGTATATAAAAATACAGGGTGTATCATAATATGTGGGGACCACTTCAATGGTGGACAGTGGACACAAAAACAGTGAAAAATGTTCATGAAATATTTGACCTCATTTCGGAGTTAGAGCCATTTTTATATTTCAGTAATGCGCAGTTGCTTATATTTATAGGAAGTGCTCGATGTGGTCACCGACCTAAATGCAAGCCGACAGTCGTGTTGCACTGTTTCTTAAAATAAAAAAATTTATAAAAAGAACTTTTTATATTAAACGATTTTATTTAAAATGCACTGAAAACTAAAAAATAATTCTTTTCTTGTACTACAATTTCGATGGTGTTTTTTCACTTTAAATAAAATCGTGGAGCAGGATATCTCACAACAAATTCATGTCGACTCCTGATCCTGTATTAAATTGATTCATATTCTGTTATGAAATATCCTGCTCCACGATTTTATTTAAACTAGAAAAACACCATCGAAATTGCAGTACAAGAAAATAATTATTTTTTAGTTTTCAGTGCATTTAAATAAAATTATTTAACTTAAATTTTTTAATTTTTTTGTTATTTACTTTTTAGCGTCTAAGTTTTGATTTATGGTTATATGCTGATTTTATGTCCTTTGGATTTCAGGTTATGGGTTATACTTATTGATGACAGGGTAATTTTTTCACCCCCTCGGTTTTTTTTCCATAATTTTGTAATGTCATCATAACAACTCATCCCTGCAAAGTTTCAATTCTAATGGTTAGTTGGAGGTGGGTTAAAATTTAGTTTCTTGATTTGAACCAAACAAATAAATATACAAACAGAGGATCGAAGCTGAATAAAATCGTTTAAAAAATGTGGTTAAAATCTGACAATGCACTGTCACAGATAAACCACATAGGACGTACGTCACCAAGTTACAGTTTTCCCAATATTCACAGAGATTCGCATACAATTCAGCAGTCGATCTTCCCCTAAGAAAAACACGTCCAATTACAAACAGATACACAAACAATTTTTTAGAATCAGTTATACCTACTATCTGATTACCATTTTGAATTACTGAAATATAAAAATAGTCACAACTCCGGAACGAGGTCAGATAGGGTACAATTAGGGTTTTATTATAAGGTTTTTGTGTCGCCTTTTCCCTGTCGAAGTGGGTCCCACATATTAGGGGAAACCTGTCTAAAACCGTATACCTAATATATAATAACAAACACCTAATAATAACAAAAGTATAATTGAAAAGTCCAAACAGGCTACTTAATTTAACAATAAAATAAAACCTGTTCTTTTTCCGATTTTGCCCCCGATCTAAATTAACAACAATAGTATTAAGTTCTATCAACGACATAATGAGCCCCTTACAACCAAACAACTGTTGTCTCAAACATTTCTTCCTATCTCAAAAATTATAGAAGTTATTCAGGTAGCTTGTCTTAGGTGGCTCATTATGTATACACAAACATTTTCAACGTTATTTTCTCTACGTTTCTTTGGTTTGCATTTTTGTTCGTCAATTTTTGGTTTGTAGCTCTTATGAATTGTCCTATATTCAGAGTAGGTGTTTTCTTCTTCTTGTTGCTTGAAATAGCGGGGTACGGTTTTACCCCGAACGGTTGTGCCCTAAAACGTAAACGCACCTACACTTTTGGCTACAGCTATATATGAAAATGACAACAATCGGCCACGATCTTCAAAATATAATAGAAATAAATACTGTTAATAGATATCTTCATGTACATTACATTCTAATTACCAAAACACCACATAGGCCACTTAAACTCAGTTGAAAATAAGATCAGAGCAGTTAGAAACAGAGTAAATTTAATAATTCGCTGGAGTGTGCGTATTTCGTTACCAATCTCTGTTGACTAACAGTTCCATAGGGCGGAAAACAATTGCCAAACGTGCGTGGGCTTCTTTAATTTATTTTCAAGAATAAGTATGATATACGGTTTTGCCCTGGTATTAGAAAACTTAGTGGAGGCGTGGCTTAGATTTCAGCGCTGTGGTGGTAAGTTGGCAAACTATTGAAAGTAGGTCCGGATCTCTCCAAACATTCCGAATAAGTATTTCTTAACCGAATAAGTAAAAATTTAGTGTTTAAAAAAATTAAAAACACTCGTTTTTCACAACATGTCTATTTAAACACAGATAATCATACTTCGACGGATTTCGACCTACTCTCAGTAGTTCAATTTTCTGTCACCAGTTGGCGTATCGAAATTCTTGGTTTCCCAATACGGTTTTGTACAGGTTTCACCAACGATAGGGGAGACCAGGGCAAAGTGAACCTCGGGGTAAAATGAGTTTTCTTAATTTATTCTTTAACACTAGAATATATTTACAAATATTGGTGATGTAATACCACAATGATAATTATGCACGTTCAGATATCGAAAAATAAAAATTCATTTGAAAAATTAAAAATGAAGTTTTAGAGACTTCCAATTAGTTTTCGTTTCAATTTAGCTTTTTGGATAAATGAGTCTTAAATGTGTTATTTTAACTCCAAATGTTTTCTGCGTGTTTACAACAAGCTTATAAACATATATGTACACGCGTTTGAGAAAACATTAATTCTAACATTATTAAATAATTAATTTTCCACTGAGTACATATATTCGGGGCAAAGTGACCGGCTAAACTGAGCTGTAAAGAAAATATGCGCGACTGATAAGCGCATTATTTTTATGTGGAACCTGTCTGCCAAAAATTATTGAAGCCAATTTGAAAAAAAAAATGTGATAGAAAAATGTATAATGTTTTTGTTGAAAAAATTATTTAGGTAGTATAAGTACGTATTTTATTAATAATTATGTATGTATTTGTTTTAGTAATAATATGTCAGACTGTTCATGTCAACAAAGTTCATTTAAAAACTTATTTTCAGAAGAAAATGTGTGTAGACAAAGTACAAAGTACAAATTATTAACGTTAAACTTGTATTAATGAAATATATTGTTTAAAAATTCGTTTAAATAGTTTACAAGTTCTAATAAAGTTCATTTTATAATTGTATCCTTCATTAAAATTCGTATTTTATTTCAGCTCACTTTACCCCATATATGTCGATTTAGCATTTTCTTTTCAAGTGAATTTTATTATACTTTAAGTTCATTTTAAGTATTGCCATTCGTAATTTATCAATAGTAATTATATTATAAATCTATTTTCAAATTATATTATAAATCTATTTCCACACATTTTTATTGAAAGGGAAATATTTTATTCGACTTCAAACTTTTTTCGTCTCACTTTGCCCGGGTCTCCCCTACACCCAGTACATGGAATCCAGAGAACTGCCCCGGTTCTCTCATACATTAAACATGCATTCTCTGACAATATCCTTAGCTAACATTACATCGAATCAATACATTCGTACACAATATCTATGTACTTATATACCGCACGATATACCGAAGTCGACGGGATGGATCGTTAAAGCTGACACGCGTCTCGAGCGCTGATGTCCCCACACAATTCTTGATTTCGTATCGTTTAGACAAGATTTGCGTTTGGACAATCATAGCCTGAGACATTCAGTTCCCTCCGGGGCCATCGCCGTTAGCATCCAGAGAAATTGCTCCGTGGAGATTCCCCGTCGTAATCCGCGCTCCTGCGCCCCGCTCTCCGGCTGCGAAACGGTGCGCGAGGAAACAGGAGTTTCATTATATATTTATTTCGGATTAGTCGCCGTTGACCCAGTTCTCCGCACCAGCGGCCACTTACCCGCCGCTCGCGCGCACACTTCGTAGAAATCTGCGGCGCCGCGCGTTCAAGCCCCGCCAGGAATTAGGCTGTCCCGAATGGCCGTGCAGAAAAATGGGCCAGCTACAAAAATTGTTATGGAAATTAGATGGCATCATCTCGTTACCTTCTTATTCAGCCACCTCGGCGTACTCCATTACATTCTGCTTCGCCCGCGCGGGGCTAAACGGTCGATTCCCTTTGATCAGCGCCATCATAAAGATTGGCAAACTTAGAGTGGCCCCCGTTGAAAACACGTCCCCGTGAGCGCCGCCCGCCGGTGTACACGTCTGGATCACCGGTATACGTAATTACGTTACTCCGTCTTACTCAATCTTGATCAATCAGCTGCTATTCAGAGCAAATTAGGGGCGGAGGAAGCGGGAAAGGTTGCGTCAAAGGACCTGTATCGCTGCCGTTGCCTTCTTCGCCTCATCTTTTCCCGCCCACCTCTATAGTTACCCATCCCAACGCCAAGTGCCGCTCGATCATGCATTCTTTTCGTTACCACACACTCGTCATCCCCCCCCCCCCGCCCCGCGCCCCACGAATCCAAACAATTTACCTAATTAAACCGCGCGTTCAGCGGTACAAGATCCGCGCAAAGACACAGGCGATATCGAGAATTTGCCCGTGACGTCTCCCAATTAATTTTCCATTAAAAAGTTAATACCCCGTCGACCCCGCGTTCGAGATCATTCCCATCCCCGCCGCCCTCCAGCCGGCTGGCGTAATACCCTCCTTTGTATTCATAGCCGACACAACGAAAAACCCAACGAGGCGAACCAGGGGAGAGGACGTAGAAAAGGCACGGTGGAGCCGTTTCTGGAGACGATTCGGCGATGATGAAAAAGCAGACGCGAGCCAGGATGACCGCGCGGAAGACGGACGGAGGTAGCAGTGAAATGGGCGGATGGCTGGCCAAGATAGACGCGCGATCGGTGTGGTCGAGTGATTAGGTTGGCCGCTTCGGATGTAACTTCGTTACTCGCCAAATGAACAGACAAAACCGATCCACCCTCCCGTGCTTCCTAGCCCGCGCAAGTCATCTTCTCTGCATATCCAGCTTCGACAGCACTTTATCCCGATCAAAGACGACGCTCCAGGCTGCGCGTGGCTTCCCGTCCAATCAATTCCGCTGGATCGTTCTCTGTCTCGCGATCAAGGCGCCGACGACGCAGCGCGATCGTGGATACGCTCGATAGTTCACGAGCCCCTAGGTGGAATCCACCGGGATCCGCGGCATCCTCCCCGACCCCGGGGAACGATACGGATGATAAATAGGCCGCCGTGTTGATGATAACCCAGTGAACGTTAATTTCCATCCTCCCTCACGCTCTCGCGCTACTTAATCGTGGAATTCACTGTTGTCCTTCGCGAAGTCTGAAAGGTGAAGTCCGAGCGTTTGCCAGAACGTTACGCGAACCGGAGGTCGCTTGGAGAAGGGAGGCTTTTGATAACAGGGGGCCCCTTTTTCGGAATGGAACGTCGATTGTTTCGTGTCCCGTTGTAGTCTATTCCAGTACACCAACTGTCTCGTGTTTTGTTTCGATTGCGAGTACAGCGTGTTTCTATTTTCATTTGACATCTGTGGACGTCATCGTCGCGCGTTTATCAGTCCCGCACATTTTCGTGGTCAGGGGCGGTTACTTTAGATACAGAATAATGGTAATAGGCCGTTTGAATACCGAGGCGCGGAGATAGCAGCCGGGGCGAGGATAACGCTGGTTGAATCGTATAATTTTTTGGTAGCTTCCATCGTTCCTCCTCCCAGTGTATCTTATCCTTGGCGTGTGCTTTCTTCGGAACGGCCCCAGCGGCATTTCCCCGGACACTTTGAAGCGTATAAATGGGGCCCAGCCGGTGATCCAGTTTCAATAATTCACAGGCAGATTTTGAATGGTCTCCGTCGAGCGATGCGGCGGCATTGCATTCTGCGGCGCGAAAGAAGGGAAACGACGGAGGCTGGAGGACAGGAACGCGGGACGAGCGAGAGGAAGCCGAAGTTTCGCGACGCCGGGAGGGTGGGCGAAGATGACGGCGGAGAAGACGACGAGGAGGGTGGAAGGGGGGGGGGGGGATTCTGCCGTGGCATTGATCGGCCAGGCTACTGCCACGGGATTCTTGCCCCGGCCTCTTCAGCGTCCAATACCTCTGCCCCCGAAAGTTTTGCAAGCCGAATGGCTGCATCCTATTCACCCGGCAGCGCTGCTTCCCCTCCGCCGACCGATTCGACAATTTCGTAGACACCCGCTCGCACGTTGCATAATCGTAGCCGCGCAAATTGGGGGCGTTCTAAACGGCCGATAAAGAGAGCGCGTCGATATCCGTGACCCCGTTCTTCAGAGGGGCGCGACTGTTTTCTCGCGATAATCGGATCGTTCGATCCGCTGCGGCGGGGTAGGAAAGGGCTGATGGCGGCGTGGCTGGCGTTTCCAGGCCATAGACGACTCCTTGATCCATCAGGACGATCTCCTGCGTCCGATATCGCCGAGTATCTCGGGCGGAAGTGACGTCGTTTGCGGCCCTCCTTGAGATTCCGCTTGAACTCGTTGCGACATTCCCGGTAACGAGGCGGGGACATCTTCGGGATATAAACGCGGCCAGGGAAACGTGGCGCGAACTGGCTGATGGCGGAAGAAAGGGAGGGGGGCGGCAGGGGTGCGGCGGAAAGGAGAGTCGGGGATCGTTTTCTGGTGGATTTTTCAGGAAGAGGGCAAGCGTTGCCGTCGCCGCTGGTCCTGGTGCCCCGCGGACCGTCCCAGCCACCGGAAGCGAGAACGCTGCGGCGACTCTGGCCAGCCGCGGTATGTCGGTAGCGGCCGCTGGCTTCTCGGGGACAAAACGGCGGGGAAAGGGAGGCGAGAAGAAAGAGTGACAGTCGGATAGGGAAGCTGCTGGCTGGGAAACGAAGGAGACGAGGGAATTGAAGCGTAGCCTGTGCTCTCCGCTCGGCCCTGGAACGGGGAACGCTTTATAATTGAAAAGCTTCGCTTAAATGGAAACGTTTCTCCCTCTTTGTGCCGCGTCGTCGCGGAAAAGTAAGAGGCCGCGATGGAATGGGCCGGATAAACGAATTTATTAAGGGCACGCCGAGGTTCCGAGGCAGTCACTGCGCCTTTCATTTTCCGGGGGGGCTGAGAAACTTGGCAAAACATTGTTCCGTGCCTTGGAAACGGGGTAGGTATACCACGCTATTCGGCGCGACTGATGCTTGGAAAAAACTTGCGCTGGGACGATCTTCACCGCGGTCATTTACAGTTTCCACGGTTCTAGGGTAAGTGTGGGTAGGGGAGAGGTGCTACAAAAGGGACACTTTTGTTTAGCGTCTATTTCTGACAATGTCATTATAGGTATTTAAAAAGCAAGTACATAAATAGAAAGCGTGTTTATTTCCCTGCAGTAAAAGTATATTACAAATACATAAATTATAAAAGAAAATAACATAATCTTCGATTTCCAAATAAATGGGAAATGTCTCTTTTACGACTAGGTGGTTTTAAATGGAACGTTATAAGTCATGAAAGGGATACGTAAATAAAAATAAACTTATTAAGTATTACAATTATAATTGCAAATCCTGATGATACTCAACAATGGAATCTATGAAAAAATTAACTCTTTGTACTATAAATCATCAATATTTTTTACTATTTTCATAGAGTGTGACATTAATCATAGCTTTCGTAGCTTTTTTAGTTATAAAGTAATATTTTTTATAAAATTTATGTCTTACAAACTAAGTTCAACATAGGAATACCCACGAGTGGTAAATATAAGTACATATACAAAAAATCTATAAAACACTTAAATAATAAAATAGTTTAGAATTAAATTCTACTTCAGGAAAAATGAGATCAATTGTACTAAAATAGGTAGGTACGTTTTCATATTGCAGAGTAAAGATTTAATTATTAATTTTTTACAATAAAGTTTGTCGCTTTGAATACTCACTTTATTAATTCTTAAATTTGAAACAATACGCCATCAACTAATAATTAATAATTTAAAACAATGCCATCAATGTATCAGATGATACACTAATAACTTTACAGGAAAGTAAAATATAGTGTCCAGCAGTACATGTGTATGAGAAGGACAGCCCTGAAACGGTCGTCCCATTTAAGAATTATTATGCTGTCCCTTTTAAGACTATAAGTGAGTTTAGTATAAAATAACCTCAAAACAATCAAAACAATCAATTAAGCTTACCTGTTAAGTATTTTCGTTTCAGTCGAATACAGGCTATTTTAATGATATAACACTTCAACACTTTGTATATATCTTGATCTCAGAATACGACACAGAAAATCAACGAAAATTTTACTTTTACTGCCGAGAAACATCAACCGCGGATTATTACTCTGTTGCAAGTGAGACGGCAGTGAAGTTTACGTTAAACGACTGGGCACTAGTGTTGCCATAAACCGGAAAATAACTTGCATGTGTAATGCGTTTAGAATTTTGGTAATTCTATTTGTCCCATTTAAGACCTGTCCCTTTTATAGCACTTCTCCCCTATTACTGCGGATGCCCCGATTACTGCGGATATTCTAAAACAGATCATATTTCATGTTGGAAAGTACATAATCACTTGGAAATTTTTGATAAAATAATTTATACTCTATTACAGATAATTACCTATTAATAAATATGTACAGCAAAGTTATTATTAATTCTTTTATCGTAGTTTGAAATTCGTCAAGGCGAAACTTCGGTCGATTCCCGATATAGCGGACATGAACACCTACTTGAAAAACATTTATATTTTTGTTATTAAGGGGGTATTTTGGTCTGACGAGGCGTTTTCGTCGCGTTATTTCGGAATTTTTTTACAAAGAACCCATAAATTTGATTATTATTTAGTTTATTGCTACATGTTTATTGATGTTTCAACTATCTGTACAAATTTTGTCAAAAGAAAAAAATTAAAATCAAACGCAGTTGACTGCTTTAAAGTAATGGTGAAAAAAAACATGGGGTCACGGTGCTCATGATTGGGCTCGTTCTAGTGATCAGAAACAAAAAATGAAAAGAGATTTTTTATCTGTATGCCTGTGGCTATCGTCCCTATCGTTCTCGAGATTTTATGTACACCTTAAAACGGTGCTCCGCGTACATGTCTTTACGTTTTTACTCACAACTTTTATGTACATAGAGATATTTAGACTTTTCTTTTTTGTGTTAAAGCCCATAGAAAAACGATTAAAACTAGAAAAAAAAAACGTTGTCTATAAAGTTATTTATCACTTTACAACTTGCGTTTGAAAAAAGGCCTGTTTTAGGGCTGGCGAGGGTGACCTACCCCCTTAACCTGCCTTAAAAGTCCGCAGTAATACCCACACTTACCCTAGCGAGAAATACCTTTACATTCCTAACACGTTGCATTCCACGCCACATCCCAGGATGTCGTCCTTTAAAGGTTCAATCAAGCCAATCACCATGTTTTTCCCATTCTCTCCAAGACAATGGATACTTTCATCGATAGCGTATCACCGACTCCCCACCACAATCTCGCTTTTATCAAGGTTTCTTATCGTCATCAAGCCACGATTCATCATCGTTCTTTGTAGAGGAGGGGTGACTGTAGTCCGAGTCAACAGCCATCTGCGAGTTTCTTTCCGCCAGCCATTTTCTTCTTCTATTACTCGTCCATTCCCAGCGTTTCTTTCTATCATGTCGAATTGGTCCATCGCTTCGTGGCGTTGTTTTAGGGGTACTTCACTCCACGAGTTAATAAAGTCCGCGGCGAGTCGACGAAACGATAGCCCCGCAATTATTCCACGAGCTGTAGGACGACAGGATCAGGAGGGAACTCGAGAAAAAACCAGATCCTACACAGCGGATCGCCAGCCGCTCGAGGAAACGAAGGAGCTAAGGGGGTATTTTTACGAGGGAGCATTTTCAATGGGTCGTTCGGCAGTCGCTGTTTTCGACTGTTGAAATTGAAAAACGTAGGCGCGGCTCGTGCCAGCTTGGCTCGGCTTCACCTTATGCGCAGCCAAACTGTTGACCCCGTAAATTGCGAGTTATTGCCTTTTATGGGTCCAGAGGATCGAGGCGGGCCTCGCTCGGAGGAGCGGCAGAAGGTAAGAGGGTTGGTATAGGCTGCTAACACAGCCCGGGCGATAAAAATCGCGCAGTGTATGTGAAACGCATTCAGCCACCCCTCCGCTCACAATCCACACCTTTCGCGGAAGTGGCTATCAATTTGTTTCGTATTACAACCGCTCAAGAATATTGTCTCTGTCTAGCGCTCCCAGTCCCGACGAAATTGGACCCTGTATCAGGCATCGACGTTGCCAGAACATCGCGCTCTAAACCTGGCGCAGCAACGGCGGCGCCTCCGGTGCCTCTCGCGCCTCTCGCAGCCCTCGGTTGCCAGCAAATGATCGCGGAAATAATTATGAAAATTAGAGAGATTTCAATATCCACCTGCGATCATTATCGTGCCTCGGGGGCTCGGTGATTATTATCGTAATCCGCCGCGGAACTGTATTTCTATCGGATATCCGGTATTACTCGCCGAAACGCGTTGAAATTACAGCGTTAAAGGGCGCTTAATAAAATCCGGCATTTAGTTATCGCGCGAGTGTAACGCGCCGCCTCGCGTTAATTTCGCCCGTAAATACTATCGGGACTTTATTACCGTCACCGATGCATAGTTTAACGTCATTAAACTGCCACCGTCTCTGAACGGCGACGTTGCCGAGCGCGGCGGGGCTGTGCGCGCAAACGATGATTAACGTATCGGCGGAGATTGTTTGACGCGGCCGTTCATTAGTAAATATCAATCGAAAATGGATATTTACGCGGCCGCTCGCGGGAGGGTAAAGGTTGAGATTGCGCGTCTACCGCGGGGTGCAGGGGGCCGGGCGTGAGGGATGGCCACGTTGGCGAACCGTGGGGGGGGGGGGGGGGGTGTGATTTGTGTGACAGATCGGGGCCAGGGAGATCGCGGCAGCCACCAGCGCCGATATATTTCGTTTCCTAGTCCATCGGGTGTACCGACTGTTTTCCAATAACGGTCAGCCATCCGTGTGTCCTCACGTATACCCCGTATCCTGAGCCCCGTATGCGCATATTCATGTGCACACGAGCGGGACCGGCCCATAAACCCGCCCAAGGCGACCGCCGTCACGGTTTATCGATGGAACCGTGATCGGACAAAAGCTTTGGAACTTAGGTATCCCGCCCCCTCGGGGACACGGGTTGCGTTCCGATCAAATTTTCAGCCGACAGCGTCGCGAGCTCGCAACAGGTTGAAACAGTTGCAAATAGGATAAGATCTGGGCTGACGGTCGAGCGGCGCCGCCAGTGGGGAACGGACGTCGAGGAGATTCTTTTCCAGCATCTATTATTCGATCCGTGGCAGTCCCGACTCTCGCGGAAGTGTCGGGTAATGATATTTGGATCGTGGGGAATCTCGTCGGAATGCGGTGTGATTTTTTAGGGGATTTGGGAGACGGTGGAACTGGGAATAAAAGGATGTTACTTTGGGGAGGTAAAGAAATTGTAAGGCAATGTGGGAGTATCTTATCCTGGGAGGGGAGTTCGGAAAGAATTTAATTAGATGGCATTCGGGTCAATGGATATCGGAAGAGGTAAGGGATCTGGAGATAGAGGCGCGAGTACGAACGGTTCATATTTTATATTTCACCTGAAAGTTCCGCGATCGCTCGTTACGATCGCGTTTGTTCGACCGGTTCTTTTGTTCCGCCCCGTGTCTGATAACTCGATTCGTTCCGTTACGCTCGCGTGTTCCGCGATAACGGGGGCGCCCGTGCAAACTCCGCTCGGCGCTGCTGAATAGCGGCCAGGTATCAATTAAGACGGGATTTGTTCGCGAGAAACGAGGCAATTTGCAAAGTGTTGAGGCACGATCGGTCGCGCATCTGGAAAAAAACGGGAGGGAGGCGAACAGCCGCCGAAACCCTCGTCGGCAGGAGGGTGGCTGAAACCTGGCCCCGACGGGCTCGCGTATTTTCACCAGAAATCTTACAACCGCGCTGGGAAACGTTCTTGTTACTACCGACTGGCGCTCGACAATAAGCAATTACGTAACGCTAGTCGACGGAGGGTTACTCGTCCCCTTTCGAGTTCTTCAATCCTCGACCCTTGCCTCTCTTAACTTACGCCGACGAGTGTGCTCGAGCAATTGCTTCTCTCTTCAGCCCCACCACGCATGATTATATTGTAAGTCCGGGAGAGTTCGACCACTTTTTTTGGAAAAGAATTTTGAGCATCGTTGTTTTTCACATTTTAGTCGTTTTTCGCAAATTAAAGGAAAGCCCAATCAATTTATGGTATATATAAATTATAGTTTGCGATAATTTCAAATATTTAATTTCATTTTGAACCAAAAACATTGGCACTGCAACTGGAAAAATAACAAAAAGTGTAGCTTACAAAAAGTATAATACACGAAGAAGTTAATTGATATGTTATTTCTTCTTCAGTTTCCCATGTAAATCGCAAACATTCTTGTACTTGGAGCATCTAGTATCATGAAACCAACGGCTTCAGTGTACACATTTAATCCAATCGTCGTTTTTCGAGATTTCGAAATAGTTTTCTCCGCATCCCACGCATTCGTTTTCGTCCCAGTCTTTTAACGACATATCACTATCTTGTAGAATGGAATTTTCGCTCCGTGAATCTGAAGATGGGTTTACAGTAAGAAAAACACATGTAGGTAGTGTTTAGAAAACATTTCGATGTCAGTAACAAGAATAAGAAATAAAAAATACGAGCATGTTACCTATGCCCCCCTCGACATCGCACAACTTTCGTCTGAAAGAATTTTTCGTACCATACATATTTTTCGAGATAGTTACACTTTTTTCAGATACAACGGACACACTGTATATTTAACTAATTTGGTCGGACTGTCCCGCATTAATGTGGTCGGACTATCCCATAATCAAGGGAGTGATCGACCACCTTGTTAAAATAAATTAAAAAACGAATACATACGAATTGTTGTGGTGACACTGTAGTTTTATGTATATTACATCGCCCAATATTGGAATAGTGTGAATAATCGTATTAGGACTGTGCGGGTACCCGAAATTACGGGACCCGATTTGCGATTCGGGAGCCGATTTTCTTGCTTAAAAATTCTTACATCTGATCACACTGAAAAATCACAACTTAACCCTTAGTATCATGATTTTTTTATTTTACTCAGAAAAATTCTTATCGTTCCATTTTTGTCCACACTTCATCTTAAAAATTCGCAAAAAATTCTTAGTGTAACAATTTTTTATGTAAATGAAAAAATATGGATATAACACCAATGTTAAACCATGCATAACGGTACCTATTTATTATAATGTTAAGTCAATGCTCAGCTTTGTAGAATGTTACACTAGTATTACATACACTATTGTGTTCGACATCAAATTTATTTATAAAGCAAATCCGAAATAATTGAGAGAAAAATTAGCATTTATCTGGTATGTTCAGTGCTCCTGGTGAAATTAAGAGTTGTAATCAACAATACGAGGCAGTGTATCACAGTAGAATTTCTACGGATGTATTTCTGCCCTAAGGACACTTGTTATATATGGTAATAGTAAAGTAACCTTTTAAAGTTCATGAAAAAGCACCCAAATGGCGCGCATGATTTTTTCAATTCGTGTAACACGGGTGTTACACTATGATACTAAGGGTTAAAAGTGTTCGGGTCTCGGGTACCCGATAACTTTTAAGTTGTCATTTTTCAGTGTGATCAGATGTAAGAATTTTTAAGCAAGAAAGTCGGCTCCCGAATCGCAAATCGGTTCCCGTAATTTCGGGTACCCGCACACCCCTAAAACGTACCAGCACTGTAACTTGGTCTAAAAACTTTCAGACTCGCGTAAAGTCTTAAGTGTTTCCTATAACTGAAATATGGATTTGTGACACTGGTCAATGCAAGATCAACAACAAGCGCATTCATTTCTTTTGTGTCAATGACACACAGTGCCCTATCTTGCGTCAATCTTAAAATATTAACACTGGCCGGACTCTCCCGGTGGTCGAACTATACCGGGCTTACCCTATTAATAACTCGAGCCACCATTTTCCTACCTTTACATACCATCGAGCAGATGGAACTGATGGAAGTGTTTGACTACCACAAAATTGATTCCCAATTTGAAACTCTCGCTATTGCACGGAGTGTATCGAAATTCGTGGAACAAACTGAAAGGGAGGTGGATGTAGGGCAAGTGCATCTAATATCGCCTAGCATTTAATATCGCCACTCGTTAGTAATATCTCGCGAAGAAAGTGCTGACACGCGTTGGTAACGAATTGAACTATACAGTAGCCAAGCATGTGTAGGCAGACTAATTAGATGGAAAAGTATCAAGCACCCTTCAACTGAGAACGATTCGAATTTACGTTGGCGAAATTAGGCGAGTTCCCACTGCGTTCATAAGTAAGCCCCTGATATAAAAAAAATCTCACTCCACGGTTTCAACTTACTTTTCATTTCTGCAGGAAGGCATCGCCTCCTTTTAGGCTGCGCCACGAATTCCCTTGCACCCTGCACAGCTTCCATCCCGTCGGGGGTTGCCAGAATGTGCGCGCAGCCTGGAACGCTCTTTGGCGCAGTAGGCCGCACGATTTTTTTCGTCTGACGGCGGCCAGACTGCATTATCGAGGGTAGGAATGCAATCACCTGTAATTTCTCACACCGCTCTTTGGCCCTCCCCCGGGGTTGGGCTCGATCGATAGGGGCAATGTGTTTACGCCACCATGCCGCGCGTCTGATGCACCCGATGCGATTCTCGTTAAACCCGTGTGTCCCTACTGGCAGGTCGGCGAGTTGTGCATGCGAGCCTGCCGGAATCAGCCACGGCGCAGCTATGTTTCATGCCCGTAACGCCACAAATTCACATTAGCACATGCGACGCTGCCGTTCTGAACCGGCTAATTTATTTCCACCGTGGCGGTAAAGCCGTCGCTTTCGGATTTTTACCCGGCGAAATATCACGGGGCGATGGTTTTGCAGCGAATTCCGGGAGTCGATCGACGAACAACACGCGACGTGACGATGTACGTTCCGTTGCAAATACCGTATTGGCATTCATATGGGAGCGCGTCGCACCTATACCTAGCGATCGGAATGTAGGATTTGTGGGCAAGGAATTTTGAAATACTTTCATACAGGGGTTCTAAACTGTAGGTGTAATATTGACGTAGTTCTGTAGGTGGATATTAATTCAGTGCTCGGGGAAGTTTCCTATTTACAACTCTTCTACTTAGGGCTATAGATCTTAGCAGAATAAATGTGGAGCATTTTAGAGTAGACTTTTGGATGTATACACCATGTATTCGTTATAAGCTCGTTTCAGTGACAGCGAGCTTATAACGTGTAGGCATATGTTTTTGTGACTGATTTCTTTATACTCCTGTTGCATCTCGTTTGAGAGTATTGATGAGCTTATAACGAGGGAATACTGTAGAGGAATGGGTGGTAATATGGCCCCGAGTTTTATTTATCTTCCTAAAATCTGATTCGTAATTTAAATTGCATTAAATTTTTGTTTAAAACGTAGGTAAACTAATAAGGTTATGTGCGTGAAGGGGGCCATAATACCACCTTTTCCTCTATTATATTTCACGTAAGTTTGTTATAAATTTCGAGCACGCAGATCCATTCTCTATAAGTATCTAAAATACAATCTCGAGGTTTGCTATTTTCAGGAGATTATCAGTAAAAGCTGCATCAACTCATAGAATTTCTTAACACTGTAACAAAGATTCATAGAAATTGCATGGTGTGAAACAGAACCAATAATTGCTAATAACGTGATAATAGCGAAAGCTATTCAAATTTTTTGCATACATTAACGCTCGTTCGTTCCCTCTGGTTAAATTTCGAGCTGCACGACGTTCAAGAGTTCCCCCGTGAAAATAATTTCTCCAGGAATCGGATAATCACCGCGGCGCTACTCTTAACGAGATCGTTATCGACCAATCAAGGATCGTTCCCGTTTCCCGTTTCCTTCCTTTTCCACCGGAAAATCACTTCTGTCTGGCACTCTGTTCCACGACAGAGGAAAAAGGAGCAAGTCTATGGTAAACGAACGAGGAAAAGCCGGGCAGCGTGTGCGGAGGCATTTCACACTGTCGGCGAGGGTATTACGGTGCGTGTAAACTTGCAAAAAGCCATATTCACAGCTAGGTATTCGATATCGGTGCAGCTTTCCACGCGTTAACCTCGCTTTTACTGCGGGACGAAATCTTTACGACGGAAAAGAACGTACCTTTCCCTTCGATTACCCCGTTTCCTGTAAAGGAAATGAACCCGGAGGGGTGGATTTAAGGAACGTGTGGTTGCATAAACCGGAGTGTTTGTTAAATTCCCATAGTACAGAAAGCTACTCCTACGCCTTTTGAGTTTTAATTGATTCCCTCTTGTGTGCTCTGCGAAGCTCGAATGTTTGACTTGCTGAAATTTTTATGATGAAGTTGCTGCTGGTTTATCTTTCATCTTGAATAAAATCGGCCGATTACAGGGGAGAGGCAGAACAGCGTCGCTGTATCCTAGGAAGTCAAATCAATTCCAAAATTACTGCCGAGGGGCTTTTCCGCTTCATTCGTCGCGATTTAATAAGCAGCCTGGATTAATTGAGAATTCGTGTAATACGTTTTGCAAAAATTCAATCTCTATATCCGTTATTAACTTCACTGAACAGCTGCACTATTTACCCTAGTGTAATAACGCTCAATAAGTTTAGTCGTTTAAGCTTTGGCTCGTGTGTAGAATTATAACTTTTATAGCAATTAGGTTTTCATACTATTATCAATAACAACGGAGCAATAATTTAAATAATAATAAATAGAATTGTAAAACGTTAATTCTTGATCCCAGCCTCAGCACAATCGACTGTTTAGAATCTAGAATCTGTTTCACTCGAATCCACAACTATCCAGTCGCTCGTTAGACGGGCGAAGCGTTTCAAGGGTGACGTTCTCAACTAGCCGTATCCCCGCAGGTAAATTCAGGGTAGCCGGCGAATCCATAGATTTGTCCACTGTCAGAAACTGATACCGAAGTCAGGGGAAACTTCGAAATCAGCGTAGTTCGCGGGTGTTTCACGAATTGAATGCAGAGCGCTCGGCTTGCAACGTGGCTTCGACTGCGGGATCTGAGCCGACTCCGAAATCCCTCTGGCTGAATTTCGCCACTGGCTGACGGATGGATTCATTGGCAAATCCGCTGACCTTAATTCAGGCCGCACACTGCGACGAAGAATTTAATAAAGTCCCCTGGTTCTTGCACAGCTTCGTGCCAGTATCGCATTATTTTCGCCCTGCAGAGATTTATCCCTCACCCCGACTGTCCGCGCGATCGATATCGAATCCCGGCTGCGATGGATACCGGATTGGATAGAAAATGGAATTGTCAAATTCTCTGTTGTTCTGTACCTATCTCCGTACGCGCGAAGGATTTGCAAGCGTGTCACAGCCAACTCCGCGGGAAAAATGCATAAGTTTCACCGGCTTGGAAGACCAAAGATTTGTTACCCGTCACAGAGATCATTTACCATAGCCCCCTGAAATCGAGCTTCGACTTGCGAATCGAGTACCTAACGGGGGGTGAAATCTGTTCCCCTCGGTTTTCTTAGTTATACCAAATTGTCCAATTTCCTGTGCCTCTTTTTCAAGCGTCCCAGAACCTCCACTGAAAACGCGTCGGAGTTACAAAATCGCCGATACTATCCAAGCTGTTCTACAGCCCCTGGCTCCGTGATCGAAAGCAAACCCTCAGGATTCATCAGGTGCACCTAACGATCAGCATTCCGGAAAAATGCTTGGGATTTATTCCGGCCGGGACACGCCTATCGTCGTTTGTTCCTCATTCCGGGGTCCCAGTTATCCTCGAATCTCTCATTTCGATGCTCGATATTAGGCTGGCCGTGGTATCGAAACGGCAAATTAAAACGCGAGGCTGGTTCGCCGCCGCGCCCCTACCGTCTCGCGAGTCAGGGGATCCTCTCGAACCGTGGTAACCGAACACGCTTGCATGGATCCGCCTGGGGCGACGGCGAATTAGTTCCCCGACGAATCGCTCTCCGGGCCGGTGTCGGAACGCGGGAAGCTCTTTAAAAATTGCAACGGAAGGTAGGGGGGGGGGGGACGAGGCTGCAGAAGCATCGAAAAGCTGAGACGACGCTGCCTGCGCCGATAAATTAAGCACGCCCCGGGCTTCTCGCCTCGAATATGCATACCTACGTACGTATATGCCTAGGTCCACGTAAGCCTCGCGTCACGTGCACGTGCACAGCCTCCCTCCGTGCACACCCCCGCGCGGATGCACGTGCACCCTCCACCCTTTATCTGGCCTATCTATGCACCCTCTTGTCCCCTTTGCCCCCCCCCCGTTCTTCTCGTCTCGACGACTCTTCCCTTTCGCGCGAGGGTCACACGGGGGCTGCAAGGAACGAGGGGGTAGAGGGGCATCGGCCGGGGATTGTATCGAGCGAATTTCTGCGAGACAAGCGGAACCGCTATCAACGGGAAACGAGCCGAAAAATGTCAGCGTAATAAGACGAACCGCTGTTTCCCTGCTGGCGCTGAATTATCGGTGTTTCGGGCGGGGGTTCTTTGCGCTTTTGTTGAATCTTCTGGTGGGGGTTGTAGGTGATTTTGGGGGTATGTTTTTGTGGGTCAGAGTTGGTACCGCGTTTGTGTAGAGGTTTGATGCTAATTCTTTCTTCGGTTTTCTTATAGGTGACCATCGTAGAGTTAGCAGGGGATAGGAGCACCGAGTTTGTTTGGAAGGGGTAGCGTGAGAGTTCAAGAATTTTATTGGTAAGTAAGAAGCTCTCAGCGCAGAGTTACTGTACCGCTGAAAGCCACTTTTATCAACGTGATTACCTAGGGGAGACCGGGGCTGATTGTAAGAAAACAGTTTTCACAGTTTTTTCTCGAATGTGTTTTCATCAGTCAGGAAATAATTTGCGTGATTTACTACTTACATATGTGGTGAACTGATTGCGTGAAAGTGCGTGACAAAATCTTGGACATTTAGACATCTAGCTTCTAGGGTTTATACAAAAACCGATTTTTGGAAATACCGGTTTTTGAATTTCACTATTCCCAAAAAAACCGGTTAAACCGGTTTTCGATTTTTCACAAAAAAATATATTTAAAATAGTAAATAAATATTTGTACTTATTTTAAAAATGTTCAGTTTCCTTAAGATTATGGAATTACAAAAATATAACAAAATAAAATATACTCTATCTATACAAAACCAAATAAAAAAAAAATTTAAATAACCAGGATCCATAACAATACGTACAATTTTTTAGATAATTTAATATTTATGGATCTACAAAAATATAACACAATAAAGTAGACTGCATACAAAACAATGAAAACATCTAAAATAACTGAAATCCGTATAAATTATAATTCATTTGAAAGGTGATACCAAATTATAAATCTTTATTCCATTTAGTATTTTCTTCTGAAAATATGAACTCATGAAGATTAGTTTTACATTAAACTGTTACCTACTACTAACTACAATATGGTTGTGTCCAAGGCGATTTCATGTAAAAATGTTAACGTTTTTTATTTAAAAATAATTCATTCATTTCTGCATATTAATTCTAGTAAATAAAACCGGCTTTTTATAATTAAAAACCGGTTTTCGAATTTTACAAATTTATACAAAAAAAAAACGGTTTTTAAACACGGCTTTTAACAATCGACAAACCCTATCTTCAACAAATCTGAACCTTTGTTACACTGTACCCCCGCCCGGGGTAAATTGTAACACATCTGTTTTACTGATTTAAATAAAAATATGAACACAAATAAACATTTCTAAAAAATATAAATGAAAACACAGATCATTATTCAACATTTGAAATACTTACATGAGTTAAACAATCATTGCTTATTCATCTGATTCTATCAAAATCTTCTTCTTCCTTTTCTTTACTTTTGCCTTTATACTTTTTTTTCTACTTTTTGGATTCTCGATTGTTTTGTTGTTCGTCTAGAGCATCCTTTTCCGGTGTGTCAGCAAATAGCTTTCTTTATCACAATTTAGTAAGTAGTAACATGTTACAATTTACCCCTAGCTTGAATTTTTGCGTTTTATCTCAGCAAACGAGAAACTAAACATCAAATCACTAAAATACGTACACATTATAATAAACCAATGTGTACTGATTCGTTTGCGACAAAGAAGCAAAAATTCAAACGGTTTCTAACGACGGTTAATTGAAATAAAAGTGCTAAGACAACATTTACTTACGTGCTCTAAATTCTAAAATTCTGAGCTACAACCACAAAATAAATACATAACGCCCGTTTGTGTCACTAAAACCGACGGTGCTAATATCGCCAAGCAGCTTTCGCATGCTGTGAGTTACCAGATTTGTCGTTCAAAAGATTTTACTTACGTTACAATTTACCCCGTGTCACCACCTACCCCGGTCTCCCCTACTCGTTCGTCAATTAAATATTTTCCTTGAAATATGTAAAAACAAAAGTTTCCCGTAAAGTGTTCATTATTCAAGCAAAGGGAAAAGGTTACCGAGGCGAAGGCGCGTAATTCGATGGTCCAACAAAGCATGGCACACCCCGCTCCGTTGATAACGCCAATGGTTATTCGCACGCCCAATTTGTCGCTCGGAATTTAATCCAGCGACTGCAGTTTTTAATGATTTATTCACGGAGAAATTGAAGTGGCCGACTCCGTGCCCGGGCGAGAGTAATGGCCGAAAAATTCGGTGCCGCTCGATGAACGGCCATTAAAAGCCCCGTATCTCCCGCCCGCCATACTACCGGAAAAGACGTATAGCGGCGATGGGAAATACGGGTAATGAAAACCGCCATTCGAAAGTGTCATCGTCCGCTGACAATGGCCACTCCATTTTAATATTCATTGCGGTAGTTGCGAGGCACGCGCTGAAAGAGAGCGTCACCGCGTCGGAGTTTTATAGTTCCCGCGTTATATAATACTTGTTGCAATGACGAATCAAGCCGCGATTCAGGCAGGTCAGGGCGAGAGCCGGGTGCACAGCCACCGTCGAAACGAACAATTGTTTGCGCGCGTGATCATTTACGGGCGCCCGATGAATACGCGTACTTATAGCCGCGGTCATTTACACAAGACCGTGCGCGGCGTAGAAATCTCGATCAGGTCGAACGGAACGTCCCACGGGTCCTGGCGGAATATATCAGGCCTACAGCTCGGAGCACCGTGCGGTGGATGGGAACGAGCCTCGGCGGGTTGCATATGCAACGGGGGGCCTCTGTAAACAGCGCGCATCCAACCAGCTCCCGATACCTGTTTGCTTTCAATCTGCGGTTATTGCGAGCGTCTCTGCCGCTGGATACCCCGATTCATCGCGATGATCGCGCGCCACGCAACGCTGCCGCACGCGACCGACACGAGGGCGTCCCGTTTCATCCTTCGAAAGTTCATCGTTTGCCCTCCGACGCTCTGGTTGCTTTGACACGTCCTTTCTGTACATATGTAGCCGCTGCTTCCGTTGCCGACAGAAACGCTCCCTCCATTCCTGGCGATTGAACGCGTCACAGCATCGATTCTCTCTGGTCTTCGTCGTGTTACAATTCCGTTGGAAACGGCAACTTCGGACAGCCGAGTTTAACGAAATTTCTAAAGTATATTGGACGTTCGGTGACGCAATTAAAACTCCGCCACAAGCGATCGCCACGTGTGTAAGACACCTCCTGCTGGCAGCCACGGCTCGCGTTCCCGGAGGAACGAGTAACGGCTGGTGAGTCACGAGACAGCCCCCGTGGTACATCCGCGATATAACTCTCGGCCTGTGCAGCGTTGCACGTGAAAATCGGTTTGCAAATAAGGCGGCGAGAACGGGGCCCGGCGTGTGTGCCGTGCCCGCTCCTACCGCCATTCGTCTTGGAGTTAAGCGGCTGGGTATACTCTCGTACAGTGACAAGGCTCGGTGTGCACGGGGTGGATGGTAGGGCGGAGGGGCGGCTGGGTAGGAAGGTCTACCCCCTCGTCTCTTCCAGCCATTGTCTCCGCGAGTTCCGTTGTTTCGCCTAAATCACCACTGCCGGCACAGAGAGAGGTTCTCTCTTCTTCCTCGAGTTCAGCCCTCCGCCACCGGCCGGTCGACTCGCACCTACAAACCCCTTTGTCCTTCCTCCCCTCTTCTATTACCTCTTCGACCGACCCCTTATATCTGCCACCCTCTTTCGACTTCATTTAGCCTGGCAGCCGGCGGAGGTACGTCCTAGCATTTAAATACCAAAGTATCCGTGTCGGCCCTCGCGGCTTATAGAACTCCCTTTAATGCCGTCCCCGAGCTGTCTTACCCCGTAGTTCCACTCTCGCCGAGCGGAGGCGGGGTGGGATTTATGCGGCGACTTTGTACAACACCGCCGCCGTGCAACCCCGTCTCGACCCCCCCCCCCCCCCCCCACCCACGGCCGCCTCCCGCCAACATATTTCTACCCCCATGGCCGCGAGACCCATATTTCGTCCCTGCCCTTCCTTCGGACGCCAGATAACTCGACCCCCGCGTCACGCTGCACCGGGCTCCGGCCTTTGGTCATTTTTCTTCCAGAACCACCGTCGCGCTTCTAATTCCGTCTTGATTATACTTTAAGGCCCAGATAACGATGGATCTCGGGGAATCTCCGGCGTTCGTTTCTTTTTCCTGAGGAGGGTGGGAGAGGGGGCGGAGTCTCTTTTCGAGAGCTAGCGTAAAAGGGGCTTTAGTGCAGCTGTAAAAACAATTAGAGATTTTATTACTCGGGGAGGCATTCGGTAGCTCGGAAGTTACGAGCTCAGCCACGCCGCGAGCGTATTTCACCGAATATCTTGTGTCGTTGTCTCGAATTTCAAGATTTGAGGATTAGACTACTAAGGTCGGTATCAGATATATTGGCCGGTGAGTTTGTTTTCGCGAGCAGCGATCGAGGAGAAATCAATTTCTCCATTTGACGATCGTGGATTTGTCAATTTGAGTTGCGTGATCCCCGAAGGGTATGGTGAAGTAACGGGAACGCTGCTCGACTCCGCCTGGTACGTTGTCGTATGGCTGTTATTTATTCTTAGCGTAATAGTTGTGTGCGTTACGAAGCTATGCGTAAACCAATACGAGATGAAGATATCTAGAAAGAATCAATCTGCTGACCAATAAAACTCCTGAATTTTTTCGGAGCTAACGCACACCTAGTCTGATGTATGTATTTCTACACTAAGAACTCGGTGTGGCCTACACGTCAGGAGCTTGGGGCTATCCCCACCACTTCTGACTCACTCTTGTTCTCCGAAGACGAGAGCGAGTTAGAAAACGGAATTTTTTGCTTTGAATTTTGGATATGTTTTAGAGGACCGAAAAATAAGATATACGTGTTTTTTTATAGCGGCCCGTTTTCATATTTAGGGGGTGAAACCATCCCCCAAAGTTCATACGGGGTACAAAAATTGTGTTGAGTAAAACTTGATATAAATTTAATTTGCATCATGACTTGCTGTATGGACGATGTTCTTGTCGTCCGTCAGCGTTATTAGGGGATAACTATGAGGGGTGGTTTCACCCCTTGAACATGCAAATGGGCCAAAATAGAAAGACATGCATTTCCTATTTTTCGGCCCTCTAAAACATCGAAAAACGAAAGCAATCGGGGACGAACATCTGAAAATCGTATAACTTTGGGGTTGGTTCCACCCCCTAAACATGCCAACGGGCCAAAATAAAAAGACACGCATTTCTTATTTTTCGGTCGTCTAAAACATATCCAAAGTTCAAAGCAATCGGAGGCGGGCACCAACTATTCTTATGTTTGGATGGTGGTTTCAACCCCTAAACATCCAAGCAGGCAAAAATAAAAAGACACGTATTTCTTATTTTTCGGTCCTCTAAAACATATCCAAAAACCAAAGCAATCGGAGATGAACACCTGAACATCTTATAACTTTGGGGGTTGATTTCACCCCCTAAATATAAAAACGGGCCGCTAAAAAAAAACACGTATATCTTATATTTCGGTGCTCTAAAACGTATCCAAAAACCAAAGCAATCGGAGATGAACACCTGGGAACCTCTCCTTGTTAGTTATTATTATTCCTGTTTCCTGATATTTAGTTCAGCAGACCCGCCCTTTGAAGCAGCAATACCTACTTTATTTCTCGAGAATCTTCGAGTATGAGGCACGGCCTTTCTTGAAAGTATTCGCGATTCTTCTTCGAAGCTCGTCTCGTGTCTCCCAAGTTTATTAAATTTCCGGTTTATCGGAGTATCGTTCATAAAGCAGCCCCCTCGTCGCGTTTCCTCCGAGCTCCCGTACAAAATATTGCATTGGCCGTCTTCAGGGGATGCGTTTCCTTATGCACCAACCTGGTTTTACGCGCCTAGCGCCACCGCTTTATCGTTTCGTGCAGCTTCGTAAATACATTAATCCGTAGGTGGGACAGCTGTCCCTCTTCGGCTGCTAATAGTAATAACCCCGTCGTCACTAATATATCATACGGGACGTTGATTAAATTCTCCCAGAGTTCCGGTTTATGTTTCAGCTTTATACGTCGTGAAAAGTTATGAGCGCTGTGTCCCGATCTCGATACGCTTCAAATTTGTTCCCCGCGTGACAAAAAGTGGACGGTACACAAAACATGGTAAGGTATATTGCGAATAACTGCCGGGGCGAGTCGAATATAGTAGAATTCTTGAAAAATTAGTAGAAATAATTGCAGGCTTTGCTGCAAAAATTCACCCTGCCACAGAGAAAAGATATTTCGCCTTATTAATAGTGCAAAATGCTGTATTAACATGTAAAAATTATAACTCGGTATATTTTACCCATTTTAAACATTTGTCAAAAAATATTTTGAAACACTGTTTGTATTAATTATTCCAAAACTAATACCTTTGCACCCGTCCCTTTCCTGCTACACAGTCTTCAATCAGTTCAATCGCTCTTAATGTTTATATAATTATTCCAACAGAATACATTCCAATTTTGCCGAGGATTCCGAATGAAGCAGAAAATTTCAGTCCGAACAACTTTTACCATTACCCCCCCCGCAGCGAGTTCACGCCTACGGCAACAACCGCACTCGACGAAACACCTGGCAGTATAAAACGCCGCTTCGCGGAGGTTGTTTGGATTTCTTTATTTTTCGGTTCGACGGCACCAGTTAGCAGCCGTTGAAAAAGTATTTTCCCCGGGAGTAGCACGGCTAGCCGAGTTTCGTCCGCTATTATTACGAGTCCAGCACGCCGAGTGTCATAATGCATGGCCCCGCGGCATAGAGAAGCATACGCGAACACCGAACAAAAGCCTTCCGCCAGAAATAGCTCGGACCATAGCCACATTAGACACATTATACGAACAGAAACGAACGACTACGAGAGAGGGTACACTTTGTTGCGCGCCAGCTCGTAATAAAGTCACCTCCCCCTCCCCCCCCCCCTCCCCCCCCCCCGCCCGTCCCTCAACCCTTTCTGCCCGTAGAGCGTAGAAAATATTACTTCGTTGTTCGCCTTTTTTTCTCTGCTTCTGGCCCCTCCGGGTCTCCGTCTCCTCAAAGGTGAATTTGCAGCAAACGAATTCGCCTTTCGCCCGGCGAAAGCACGGTACACGCGTGTCCCCGTCTTTGTAGCTTTAATTCTTGCCAGCTTTGTACGGTCGCGCACAATGGCGGCTTGATTAACCGGTTTAATGGGCACCGTGGCACGGTTAAATCGAAACGCGGTGGGAAACGATGGAAGCCGGGTTCATTATTTGTCTGTTTCTTTGCGAATGTCTATGTTATTTATTTCCCGCGTGAACTGTTGTTCGAGGTTCTTTTGGTACTTTTGGTGTCGCGATGCTGGGCTTCAGCTGTACAAGCAGAAAGTATTCTGGAAGTGTTCTGAACAGCATTCAGAAATTTGTGATTTCATTATGCCACATTTGGTAAAATATAGCTCATGAAACGATTCTCAGGAGTCTACTTTGGATTGCATGATCTAGAAATGATTGTTAAGACTTACATTTCCCTCTTTGCTGCACTTGTCACGCATGTGCTTTATCTCTATAGATTCTTGACGCTCTCTGCTCCTGTTCGCATCTTTACTCTCTCAACATTGTACGCGTGTCTCTACTAATCAATCCCTGCAATTTAGGTAAACACACTCTCTCACATTGCCTCTGCTTAACTAAAGGCACTCGCATCACAGCCGCGAAATTCGTTGCCAAACGTGTCCTCCATCATTCTCTCTATAACACCCTAAAATGACGAGACTTCTGACCAGAGATGGGCATTATCTAGTTAAAAATCGAATGAAATTACTTTTCAAATAAAGTTAGCTTTATTTGGAGCCCCAAAGATGAAGCTAGTTTATTTGAAGGCTTTCAACTTGGAGTTCGTATAACGGTTCAACTTTCAGTTTATCTTTATATTAGGAGGTCGAATAACCGGCGTGAGCCTTTGCGGCCTGACCCGCGCGCGGTCGCCTACCGGTCAGATTCTACAGAATCTGAATTTGTCTATTTTTCATCGTATCAATATGAAAGTGACACCAATGGATTCCTGGCGTTCTCCTGATTAATTGGACAGAAAATAATTTAAATCGGACTATTTTTAACGAAACGGGCTTTTAATTCTGCAAAAAGATTTCTCACGTAATATTCTTAATTATGGTCCGAATTATATATTTTTTGGTGCCATTTTCATTGGGAAGACATGAGGAATCGATTGGTAATACTTTCATCAACACTTATCAAAAACAGGAAGATTTTATGTGACCCGTCGGTTTTATTGCTCTCGGCTGTCAACGGGCGGTCTACTGGGGCCCGAAGGTCCTCGCTCGCAGCGAGAAAGCAAAATAGTGGGGTGGGTACGTCTTTCACAACTTCACAGTGGACTGACTCCATAAGGAAAATATCAGTGGGCTGAGAATTTCCTACGAAATCCAACGGAAGTTGAAATGAAGCTAACCCCAAAACAGTCTTATTGTTGCCTTGTCACACAGGGGACCTCTGACCAGAAATGTCCTTGGGTATTTAAAGAAACTCTTTCCGCACCGGTCGCACAGCGCCCCGCCACTTATTTTGCGCCGTCGTTACGGTGGGAACGCGGCTGTATCTCGCGTCTACGTGCGCCGTTACTTGAAGGAGCGCAGCCCGCTATACGCTTGTCGAGGATAGGTTGTAGGAAGCACTAAGGCGGTGCCGCGAGGGTTTATGTTTTATAGCCGAGATGAGTCTACGTGATCGGACTCGGCCGCTGCTCGGGCCAGCTTTACCCCTAAAACTTTTTTAGGGGCCATTCCGTTTCCACGCCCGTCACCCGTTCCACGCGGATTTGATTTCGGCGAAATTTACGAGTTCCTCGGACGCGGCGATCTTCGTAACCGGGAGTTTGTTTAAATAAAGAATATCCCGGGAGTATCCACGTACGCGTGCTTAAGACTGAGATTGACACGGGTGTGGTTAACCCTGCGCGCACTAAAGTGTAAATCGATGTTACACGCTGGTGGCGTTAAACCTTGCGAAAGTAAACGAATTCGTGGATGGTAGAGTCAAATGAATTATTCAGTCCGAAGTGACTGTGTTATATTTCTCGTATTCCAAAGCTCTGTATTTAATCAGTGCACTATTTAGCGGAAGGTCTCTGGTCGATTGCCGGTGGAATAAATTGGAGTGCAGAGGGTTAAATAGTGATCAGGAGTGCTTGCCAAAAGGGCAGCGAAATCAACGATGTAAATACTATGAAGGGAGTGCAATTTATCTGGCGGGAATACTTACCGGTACAGGGTTCTCAGTGCCTCGATTAAATAGTAGGTAATAGCTATTTGTAAGAAACACACCGAGACCTCGGAGGAGCTGGCTCGAAATTTATTTTCTGCTCAGTTTCGCGGCAGGGGCCGGGTTCCTCCCCCCGCGGAGAAACGTCACGACGGCCTGCTATCGATGGCAGGCTTCTGAATTTCAATTATCTCAGGCCTATCTCGCTCGATCCTCGGCTGCATGGGGGAGTAGGCGCTCTCACGGTTCGTCGATGTAGTGAATTCGATTCGGGCGCAGCCCCCATCCAGGTGCCCTTATTTTTCCCCGGCAGACAGTGGAAAACGCGGGCGGCAGGAAGGGAATCCAGAGGTCGGCGGAATCGGCAAGCAGCGGAGGGAGACAGGGGAAAAAAAAGCGAGGGAGAAAGGTAAAGGAGGAGTCGCCTCTCTGTTCGTCGTCTTCCACCCTGGGGAACGAACGATCTGAGGGATGAAAGGAAATGGAAAATAATGCGAAGCTCGTGGAGGTCCACGTGCACGAGGAGGAAAGGGGACGAAGGGGGATACTGGTAGGAAGGAAGGAAAAGACGAAAAAAAAAAACGAAACAGACGCGAGTTACGAGGTACAGCGTGACTTTTCCAGCGCGCAAGGCGAGCCACTAAAGGCGTTCGCAAAACAAAGCTTCGTTATAAACCTCGAAAAGTACTTCCCGCCTACTGGTTTCTCCATTGCTCTCTCTTTCTCTCTCTCTCTCTCTCTCTCTCTCTCTCTCTCTCTCTCTCTCTCGTCACCACCCTTTCGCCCGTCGTATTTCATTCTTTCAGCCGCGCTCCCTTGTCCCTACGCGCGATAATAATAAATGGACAAAAATCGTCTACGGTCTGGGTTAATAAGTTTCTGCAGAGGACATTGAAAAACTGCGCGGCTATTGCCAAGGCTCCCGATTCGCGCCATCGCGAATGCCCCCTGACTGCTGCCTGTTGTAAAATAAGAGGAACTCTGTAACGGAACGGTGGAAATTACCGGGGAAGGCGGAGCCGCGTAATTAATGAGGGAATTTTAAAACATCCTCGGTAAAAATGAAGCGTGAAGAATTGGCCCCTCTTCTTCTTCGTCCTCTTCTTCCCGTAGAGACATTACGAAGTTGCGAATGAGACGCGGAAGTTTTTTAAAGTCACTTTGTCTCGCGGGGGACAAAGGTCGGGCTCCTCTGAGAATAATGGATAATCGACGAGCTCCTTGATTCTCTATTACGGCCGAAATAAAAGAGCAATTCGTCTCGGGGCAGACTCGAATATCGGCTTTCCTCTCTTATCCAACCCCTCTTCCACTCCCTTGGAGAGAGGCGGTGGATTCCATTGGCAAGAATATTTTTAAAAATTCCCAATCTTTTTCGAGCAAAGATGTCTAGATGACTTTTTGTAATTTATAAACCTGTACCAGGGATTTTTTAAATATTACGAAAAATTACTGGTCTGCTTTCCACATACTTATTTGAACGATGCTTAACGGGGTAGGTTACCCTCGTAATTTCCGAAAATTGGTTTTTAGGATGTTTGCATATTCCGCTAGCTACACCTTTTCTACGTATTTTAAGCGCAACGGGGCCTCGAAATTCCAAAAATTGAAAGAATTGCAGTAAAAAATGTACGAGCCTGCACATGAAATCAAATAACGATGTCCAACTTTAAATGCGATTTTCCAGAAACTATGTTTTCCAAAACGGTGAACATAAAATCTAGAAAACCGCTGCAACGATTTGAATGAAAATTTACAGGGAGCTGCAGAAAACTATTCCCCTGCATGTATTGGGAGCACATTTTCAATATAAATTCTTAAAAAAAAATAAAAAATATTTAAAAAAAAGGGATAAAATCAGAAACATCAACATAAAAATTGTATTAATTTGTTTATCAAAATTTTACTTTCTGCACAAGATGGAGACTGTCTTACAGATTTTTTAAAATGCCTTTACTTTGTGTTTTAGATAATTCACCTGTCGGGAATCGTGTTCACCATCAAATGGTGCATCGCGTACACGCTCTTACATTAATATTTATAACTTCTTTCGCTATAAATATATTTAAGATTTTCTTTTCGCGCATTAAAGTCAATGAAATTACGCTTAAAAATTAAAAAAAAAAATGATCTCTATATTCATTTATTACTACAGAATAAGCGTTTGAATAACGGCCTGATTTTGGTCTGTTGAGGGTAACCTACCCCCTCAAAGATTTCTGTAGTTCCACTATTAAGCCGTCGAAAGCACATACGTATTCACCAGATCACACCGTTTACATCTTTACACTCGACATGCCGCGTGCATCTGATAATCAAGTTTCCAGATTCCCATTCCAACATTTCAAAACTTGATCCACTTTAACCCAAGCGTTCCCATTCAAATTAGCAACGAGCTAGTTCTCCCGCGAGTCAGCGAGCAAATGTAGAACTGCAATCTTATTTCCCCCGATATCGCTCGCGTGGATGCTGATCTGCCAAGGAAGTTCTCGGGGAGGGGGCTGGAGGGGGCTGTTTTGAAATGGAAATGGCCGATGACGAGGGCGGGACGAGGTCGATTTACCTGCGAATAATCGGCAGTCGGGACGGCAACGAGTTCTAGGAAAGATAAATGGGACTCCCATGTCCTGCGACGCGGAAGATTTCCCCCAGGTTTTCAGGAATACGGGAGACGTTTGACGTACGTGCTCGCGCCCGACACGAGCTGCGAGATGCGAGTTCACAAGGCACGCGAGCTCCCACGTGGATTCAAACTCGTCCGCGTCTCCGTTCGCCCCGCAGCCCCTCCCGCCGGTTCGCTTACACCGAAGATGGAATCCGACGGGCGGTCATTCCGTCGAAAGCCGCAACGCCGGGAGCAACAAACGAGCAACGATACACCGGAACGAGCTGACGGCACGTTTGGGAGCTTCGGCGTGCATTAAAACCGTGCATCACCAGATTAAAGTAGAATGAATCGCGTGTGCCGCGCAGCCCGAGTACACCGAGCCAAATTAATTTTGCAGTAGAATGCCGGGGGACCCCGGCGGGCGAGGAAGGTAGATCATAGAAACAATCATGCAAACGCAGGGGCTCCCTGTGGCCCGAGCGTGACGATGTATAAATCCTTCTTCTCCGGCGAATATAATCCCGCGAAGGATGGAAAAATCCGCGCCGGCACTTACCATAAACTAGCTCCCTCGATTCTTGTTTCACTTTGCGCCGTGGTGGGGAGCGGATTGAACGGTCTAGGGGGCCTGGCAGGCCGGCGCGGCGCGGAGCTTCTCCTCAATTTACAGCTCGCAGGGGACAGATTTCCGCTTTAAAACAATATCTCGGAGACTAGTCGCGAAACTGGATATCTAGGCTTGGGGAGACGGCGGCGGGTCGGGCGTTATTTTTTCCAATATTCAGGGAAACGTCCGTGGGTGTGCCAGATGACTACGGGGGTGGCTTTCAGGCCATGATACCTTGACTGCCCCTAGGGGCGTGTAAACACCGAAGCCACTCGACGCCCTGTCAATCGGCGAGCGACGCGACTTCCAGCCTTTCTTCGCCGCATTCTCACCGCTTTTCCACCTTCCTCCAGCGCTCCTCCCTGCGCGGAGAGTCGCGGCGGGACCTCGGCTGGCCTTTTACCGTGGCGAGCTCGAATTTCACGGACAATGGAGCCCGGTTGTCCCCCGTTTGTCGGTGTTCTCGGATTCGAGGGAAATCGGAAGTCCGCGGGACGAGACAAGAAGGACGCGCAAACACTCCCGGGCGCTGCGCGTTTCGGCGGCGGTGAAAGCTTTCAGGGCTCGTCCTCGAGGGGAAGCTTCCATCTCGCGCGAAGAGGCCACTCACCGTCGGCCCTTCTGATTCCGAATTAATTTTCGAGTACTTTATCTCGTTAGCTGGCTTTCTGTCGTTATTTCGCCCCCTCGGTTTCCTTATGGCACCCGCAAATCTCATCGTTGCCTCCGTGTGCTTTCTTCTTTGTCGATGGCTGAGCGCGAGGCAGCCACGGGCACTTCATCTCTGCCTGCGCTTGCAGAGAGCTCTTTCGTGCGCTGTGGCTTTGCGCCTTTGTGGCTGGCTGCTTTCAAATTCCGGGTGGATCGGGGCCATTTAGCCGTTGTCTTTATCGGCTGCATCGCAAAGTCTCCATTGTACAATTTGAAATCCGCTGTGGCTCGGGTCGATGGCGGCGGATTCATTTCACCGCGTTGCACTCTCCTCGTCGTTATATACCCTATGATTGTGTAATAAAGACGTATTATTAGTATTCCCTGGCTATTCACGGTACAACATCCGGCGCGGGTAACGAAGAGTTATACCGGAGCGTTACGCGCGACGTGCCCGCGTTCCCCTCTGACGTATCACCGTAGTCGGCGGTGTATAAAGTTTCTAGTACGAGAAAAAAAGAAATATTTGCATACGATTTAATACGGGGATGCAGTGCCACTCTGGTTTTGCCCGGCCAATCGTACATCAACGTCAATAGTAACGGAAATATTTGAATTGCAGATGCATTCGGTAAAATCGGGGGTGTGTACTGAAATTCTAGCGTGCCTCTTCGCGGCTCGTAGCCGCGCGAAGAATAAAGAGGATCTCGCTATCGTAAAAATATCGTTCCTCCGAAGTGCCAAACACTTTAGACCCCCGGAGTGTCTACGATCTCTTTAGACGGGAATTTCCCTTTGTTGCTTTAAAGAAAGAAACAAGAGCGAAGAGAACGGGGGCGTTCACGCCGAGGAGGAACTTTTTGTGGCTCGCGATAACCCCGCGCCTCCCACCACCCATCCCCCCCCCCACCCTCCGGCCGTTTTTTCTTCATTTAATCCAGGCTAATGCAATTCTTCATTCTTCTGGCTAAAGGCACCTTTTTACCCCGCGCCGAGCGAGTACTCGACGAAACTCGCCCCTCGAGATTACGAGCGCCGCCCTTGCCCTCCCTCTGCACCCCCCGTTTCTTTCTCGCTTTCTTTCTCCTTCAACGCGGGACGGGGCAAAAAGGCGGCGCGAAGGGGGGAGGGCGAGCAATCAGCGTTTTACAATTTGCCAGCCGTCGGGTAATAAATTAAGCGAATTTTATTCGCGCCCGTATAACCGCGTTAAATATTTATATTTGCGGGCGATTGCGAACTGGGACGGGGGCTGACAACCCCTCCGCTCCCGGCCATCTGCTGGACCGCGTGTTAAATGCCTCGTCACACCCGTCCGTCGGCGCGCGCGCGCGTGTGCGTGTCGGTGGCTGCCAGCTCGAGCGTGGAGACGTTCCCGCGCACGTGTGCGCGGCCCGGTTGCTCTGCTGCGGGGCTCCGCGAGACCGATGAACGGCAGCGCCTGGAAATTTCCCTTCGCGTGCCTGGCCGCTCTTCTCGTAATTGCCGGGGTCGTTTCGATCTGTCGATTATTCCACGCGTGCAATGTAATTTTCATCACTTTTACTGGGTTACTAGGCGCTGCTGAGAGGTTCGAAGGAAGTTGCAGTTGCGCGAGCACGTACCTGTTGGGTTGTTTTTTTAAAACGAAGCGGGGGGCGAAAGTGATTGGTCGGGTGAGCAGAAGGTGAAATGAGAAGAAGAATTTTTTTTAAAATGGCCATGTGTTATATTTCTGGTTCAACGTTCCTATTACCAGTAATTAAATATGAAACGAATATAAATCGAGGAGAGTTGAATCCCATATACATATAAGAGCGCTTATCGATCGTCCCTCTTTCATCCGGGAAAATTGTCTTTATTTCGCATTCAATTCAGCGAAGCACCAGGAATCCAGCGACAAATAAAAGGAGACGAATCGTATTCCCGTTCCAATAAAGAGGGAATTGGATTTATTAGAATACGAAACAGGATGGAAATACTTTCCATAGAAAATTGATTAAACGATTTTCTCGTTTACAGGCAGGAGGCGACGTTAACGTCCTGTGTAGTTATTAAACAAGAGTTTCCCCTCTCTACCACCCCCGTTTAAATTCGAAACGATTACGCTGCTGCACGGGTATAAATTGACGCATGGGAAAAAGAACTATGCGCGCGTAAGTGTGCGTATGCACGCGGGCGTATCATCGAGATCGATTGATGCGGCCTGGTGTGCGTCAGACGTGGATGACGGGAGCGGGGCGAACGGGGGATGTCCAGGAATGGTTGTGCGCGGGGTCGAGGGTTGGCGGTGGTCCCCGACCTGACAGGGGGTTCATTCTATATTTTATGGCGGCCAACCCCCCGCCGTGGGATACTACTAGCTGGCTATACCCATTGGCGATAAGGTGATAAGCTCGAATGTATTGGCTCCCATCAAATCGTGCGCTTTACTGCTATAGCCAGACCCATAAACGCCGCTCACCCTTTCCGCAGTTCGCCGCGTATTTGGAAAAATATTTCTTCCTAGTCCAGCCCGGGAAATTACGTTCGCTTGGGTTACTCAATCTCTCTCGTTTGCCATTTATTCCAGTTAAAACACGATCGAACTCCCCTGCCCAAGAAATTATATTATTCTTTTGGCGTTGTAACGAGCTTTTTGTAGTTTTCACAGTGTATTTCTCAGACGAAATTAGTCGGAGAGTTGAGTTTGCTGATAATAAATGTGTCTTGTTGGGCTGAAAAATAGGTAATTCTTTGTGAATTTTTTGTACAAAAACGGTTTGACAAATTAATTTGAGGTTCGGCAGGCTGTTTCACTGTATCTTGAACTATTGTTCTGAATTTTGGTGTGACAGTGAAAAAAGAAACATGGCAGATACAAGGAGAGCGTTGAAAAATAATCGGGTGGTGCTGGTGTTGACGAAAAGAACTGCAAGGGTTATCTGACACATAAAAAGGAAAAGAGATTCTTAATCTATATGAATGTGGCTATCGGTGGTAGTAGTTGCAATAAGAAAAATAAAAAAATGTTAAAATGGCAGCCTTTTGAAGAATTCGAAGCGTCCTGATTTGAGTCTGATTTCGCCCCAAAATCGGGAAAATTTCTTTAAATAAAAAAGGAACGGTAACAGATGCGGGAATAAATTTACTACCACCGATAGCCACATTCATATAGATTAAGAATCACTTTTCTTTTTTGTGTTTCGGATAAACCATACAGTACTTTTCGTCAACGCCAGGACCACCTGATTATTTTTCAACGCTCCTTTAGTATCTGCCATGTTTTCTTTTTCACTGTCACACAAAAATTCAGAACAATAGCTCCAGATACAATAACACAGCCTGCCAAGCCTCAAAGTAATTTCTCGAACCGTTTTTGTAGAAAAAATTCACAAAGAATTACCTATTTTTTCGGCCCAACAAGGCGCAATCCCCCCTTAATTCGTTGAAGTAAAGTACGAGGGACAAGAAACATAAATTACGATCTGTTGACGCAAGTGCTTTGCTATAATTAACTATCGCAGCCTACCATTTTGGAGAATTAATAAGCCTCCGTCGAGTTGGTCGTGTCACTGACAGTAATGAGAAAACGACAGTAATACAGCGCTCAAACAGCTAGCCCAGTAACAGACTAACGAGTTTTCCCCCGATAGGTTCGTCGTTCTAACACATTTAACGTATAGGAAATTGAATTTTGGCCGCGCAATTTGTTCGGGATAAAATTGCAAACAAATCACGGTTGGATTTCCACCGTCGGGATGGGAGGGCGGCGCGAGTGGCACGAAACGCTGATGCTGGTGGAAACGGTAGAGAGGACGAATGAATGAAGGATAAAAATATAGGGTGCAGGGAGGAGAGATAAGGGTTGTGTCTGGTGGTGCTCCTCGAGGAACGCCAGGCGCCTCGAGAGCCAATAATAAGTAAGCCAGCCGCTCGTTAGGGGGTTGGTTAAAAATACGAAGGAGCTGTCCTCCTTTCCTCTTTTTGCTTCTTCCCCTTTTAAGGCTCCCCTGGCAGGGGCGAGCCGGAGAAGGGTTGGTAGGCAGCCGCGAGAAATAATGGCTGGTCGTAATCGACGGGTCTTTTTTAGCCTGGTTAAGGCTCAAGGACGAGCTCGCACCTCGCTCGTTTCTACCCAGAAAATGTGCAGCCTCGTAAATACGCCACTTAATCGAACGTGCCGTTCGAGGTTCCAGCAGAAGAGCAACGTTCCGCGAGCAGCTGCGAGCAGTAATTTCAGTTTCCAATGTTTCCATCGGCGGCAACTAGGTACTCGCAGGCACAACTAATCGCGACAACGGATTCGGTTTCGCTGCACAAAAGAGACATGTACGATTGACTAGGCATTAAGGCCCGTCACTCCTTTAATCTTCTCGTTAGGGGCAGAGGCACGCCCTCTCATCCTCTGTTTGTGAAGTTGGCGCTGGAGGCGCGGGGGTTGCCGGCGCTATCTTGGCGGTGACTTAAAGTGGCCGTAATTAAAGATGGCCGTGCAGAAGGGGCCCGAGATCAAGAGTGGCTGAGGTCAGATTAAAGGGATGACCCGAAACGCAAACAAAAGGGACGGGCCACGGATATTCCCCCTTTGTTTCGTCTTCCTTTCTTCCCTTCCCCGTTTTCTCCCACCCCGGTTCATCGACGTACCGTGCCCCCGTTCGATGAATCGCGTGGCTCGCTTTCGTTTATTCCCGGGCGCGAGCACAGGAGCACCGCGGTAAAAATCTGATCTCCACCGCGGCTTTAAATTACCTTCATTAAGTGCTCGCGCGCGGTTTTTATGCGGCGAGTGTCTGAGAAAGTCATTAAGATCGTGTCGATATTGAGTTGCCAGTAAAGGCAGGCTTTTACTTCGCCGCTGTTAAGAGCGAATTGATTGTTAATAAAGAGAAAAGAAAAACCGTTTCCCTTCTTACTTTCGTTTCTCTTTTCCTCGTTACAGGGCGGTCGTTATCGACGAGGACTCTCTCGAATAATTTCGATCGCCCAATGAAATCCTTATTGCGTTCCTGGGACTATGAAAGCTTTATCGTTAAGGCTGCCGTCTCCGCGGGCCTTGAATGTGTGCGTACGCTCACACAAGCTAAGTTAAGCGTGTACGTATACGCGTGTAGTAAACAAACCGTAGTTTTCATCTTTTGTCCTGGAATCGGCAAGAAGGAAGTTTTTGCGAGTATAGTTGCCTCCAGGAGACATCCGTGCAAACGGGTACGGTGCGTTTGAACGCTAATAAGCACCGTACGTTGAAATAATAATGAATTTATGAATCGAAAATTGACAGAATGAGGCTTCAAGGCTTCTCCGTTGGTGGCGCTAATGGTGTACTGCAGGCACGTAGCACCAGCGTGACGTATACGCAGGCCGACGCGAGGTTAGTTGGTGCCTTTAGGCAAGAACATTTTTGGTGCCCCCCAAATTTTTGCCCCTGTTTTCTATTTAATATGTTTTGTCTTTACAGGGGGTACATTTCGTTTATGTGGGGGTTGGATTCCTTTATTATTAAGCGTGCAATATAGTTTTTTAGCGTCCCATTAGGCTGGAGCCCTTATGCGGCGCGTAACTTGCATAATGGTTCCGCCGGCCCTGTGTATGCGCGTGTAGTAGGCAAACCGTAGTTTTCATCTTTCGCCCTGGAATCGGCAAGGAGGAAGTTTTTGCGGGTATAGTTGCCTCCAGTAGACATTCGTGCAAACGGGTACGGTGCGTTTGAACGCTAATAAGCAGCGTACGTTGAAATAATAATGAATTTAGGACTCGTGTACTGAGACAGACTCGAGAAATGACAGAATGAAGCTTCAAGGATTCTCCGTCACCGGCGTTGATGGTATATTCGTGCATTGTACCATCAAAACCGGTGGAAGTCCAATCTAGCCGATAAATGTAGGAAAGACATAGTTGCCGAGATGTATTGAGAGTCGAATCGCGCTGTTGCCGCATTTCCCCTATTACTATTTTGTCGTAAGGGAGGCTTGAATGAATCACGGCGAAGCGGCTGGAGAACAGAAATGGGCAAAGATATTATCTGGATAAACTCAAATAAAAGATACTACAGTACTGTCTCGTTACGGGCTCGGTTTGGTGTAAACGATGTGGACTTTTCGCTATTCCCACCACTTCTGTCTCACTCTTGTCCGGCGAAGGCGAGAGCGAGCGAGAGGCACTGAAAGCGAGCGAGGGCGGTACGAGATAGACGCACCGCACAGTGGGGCAAAGTGACGAAGTTTGTTTCATAATCAAAGAACTTTTGATGGAAATGAGATAGAGTGATGATTTTTTTTTAAATTAAGTTAAAAGATTGCATTAAAGTTGAAAGATTGCAGAATAAGGGAAAATTAATGAAATTATGATACGAACGTTTTTTACCTTTGAAAATCTGTGTTAAACTTTAAATCGTTTTTTTTCAAAATCCTGAGGTAGTAGACAAATTTTGCGAACGGATTTGAAATCAGCGCGACAAAATGTATAGGAAATGATGTACAACATGTCAAGAAAAAATTCTAACCGAACATGGTATTGGACAAAACATATTTTTGTTGTAAAATTTCAAGTTTAACACAGATTTTCAATGGTAAAAAACGTTCGTACCATAATTTCATTAATTTTCCGTTATTCTGCAATCTTTCAGCTTTAATTTAAAAAAAAATCATCACTCTATCTCATTTCTATCAAAAGTTCGTTGATTTTGAAACAAACTTCGCCACTTTGCCCCACTGTGCGCCGGTCCCGACCAGCGAGGACTTGGGCTGTTCGGCGGTGGCTTCTGATCCCAGTTCGAGTCTCTGTACTACAATTTTTTCCTATTCGAACGTAACGAATCACTTCTCGATTTGTGTATTTACTACGGAAATCGCGATTCCACTAGCGTTCAGAACGAAGCGGTTTTTCGTCATTTTCGCAAAGAACGCAAGTGGCTGATTTCAAGTCGTTTTGTGGTTATGGGTTATATTTATTGATGAGTGGGTAATTTTTCCACCCCTTCGGGGTTAATTTTTTTTAAATATTGTATTGTCCTCCAAACTACGCACGCCTGCAAAGTTTCAAGACAACTCGATTGTTGGAAGTTGGTTAAATTTCAGTTGCCAGATTTCTACCATGCATATATCAAACATACAAAAAATATACAAACAAACCGAGGGTCGAAGTTGAATAAAATCGTTTAAAAATAATCTGATTTATACCGTGTTTAAATTCATTTTCATTTGGGAAATCACAGCTGTATGTTACTGAAACATTCATGCCGATACGATAGAAAGTTTTACATTCTATTAAAACACACAAAATATACAAATCATTGAACAATCATATCATTATATTTTTTCACAAGTAAACATAAATATTGCACCGAATGAGAGAAGATAATAAGAATTGTGAAGTTTAGAAGGGACATTGATACCCAAATTAGTATTCTTTCATAAATTATTGAAATAAACTATCAAATTAAAGAGACTTTATATTTATTTGTCGTCGAATAAAAATAACCCAGAGTTGGTTTTATTTGAAATGCCACGGATGAATCAGTTTATTCGACGGGAATTCATCCGTCGGCCACAAATAATTTTTTTAATCGAGGGCCTCTATTCTTGAGGTCCCCCGAAGCTCGAGCCGAGCGACATTGTATCGCTCACCCGTCTAATCTGTTACCTGGAGTTGCTCGGCGATGTACATATCATTGATTATGCAGAAACAGAATTTCTTTATTTTTCATCGTATCAATATGAAAGTGATTGTGCCGATTAAATTGACAGGAAATAATTTGAATCGGACTAAGTACTTTGAACGAAACCGGCTTTCAATTCTGCAAATAAATTTTATGTGTAATATCGTTATACGTTAATAATGAAAGTTCAAAATGTGTCAGGTTATCTTTCCATCTTTCCTTCTTACACTCCCGGACCTCTCTATCTTTCATTATTGCTACATTCAGGGAGGCTCTAACGCTAGACGCAGCTCTCGTGCTGTATTCCTTCAAGACTTCTCGATGAAATGAGAGAACTCTATGGCAATAGCGCGGCAGAGACGGAGAGTACAGAACATGTGGCAACTATGCGTAAAAAATTCGTCTACCCAGAGTACCTGAAGATGTCATTGCTGTACAAATTCTTTTTATCGATCGGAGTAATTTCATTAGGGTCCGTTTGTTTACTGGGGACGCTTCGATCGATTCGGACCAAAACAAACTTGAGACGGCAGCCTTAAGCGCGCCGGAGGAAGTCGAGATTACGATCCGTCACTGTTATTTAAAACTCGCCGATACGTTTTATCTCCGTGGCTTCGTGGTATCGATATTTTTCAAATATATCAATATCGCATATCGATATATCGGGAAAAAATATCGATATTTCGATATATCGGTTCTTTTTTTTTTAATTTTAATTATTGAGGTAGAATTTCAACAAATTCCATGTTATTTTTTATATGTTTATTCAGCAGGTACTTGGAGAAAATACAAAAATTAAAAAAATACACAAATATAAAAATTATTTGAACCACAATTTTTGAGAAATAGTTTTTAAGAAAACTCTTCCTTTGATGTGCTCCCCTGTCAGCCTACTGCGATTGTTGGGAACTACGATATTAATAGTTGATGCAACCCTTTCAGATACAACAGACGATCCAGGTGTAATTAAATATTTCTGGCCAATTTTCGACAGTACAGGTATAAAGTGTCGACTGTCTATCCAAAACTTTAATGGATTGGATGTCCGTGAAATATTTGGTTGATCCACTCACTGTAGTCACCATACCTGAATCATTGTCACAAGTGTCTGAAGTACTTGTTGCACGTGCAACGATTGTTGTTTTCCCAATTTTATCTTTTTTGTTTTTACTTTTTATAGTCAGTTGAGCTTGAGCGTATGCATTATGGTGTTTATTTTTTAAATGTGTGGCTAAATTTGTGGTATTTCCACTAGTTTTATAAGTCTTTCCACACAAATTGCACGATACATTTCTCATGCCTATCTTTTTAAAATAGCTCCATACAATCGAATTCGCCGCAGACGACATTTTTTAATAATTACACTCCACTACACGAAATGAAAATGAATTTTACACCGCAAACATTTGTGGCAAAAGCGGAAATGACATTGCCTCTTTATCTTTCTCTTTATACCCGTATTTCGGTCTCTTTCTTTCATTAGCTTGTTTCTCTGCTACTTCCGCTTTTGCCACAAATGGCGGCAACCAATCAACGACGATACTGCTCTGACCACAGGACACTATACTCTGTCTCCGGGCTCGTTTAGAGAGTGATTGATAAATGTACTCCGATTAATTAATTTGCCACAAAAAACGATAATTTGTACTTTAAAAAAATATATCTATGCCGATATTGAGATTTTAATATCGAAATATCGATATATCGGGTTGAAAAATATCAGCCGAAACTATCGATATTTCGCGAAAAAAATATCGATATTTCGATATATCGATATTTTATCAACATCCCTAGGTTGGGCACGGGTTGTTCGGTTGTGTTTGCGCGACGGCGAGAGGTCCGCGATCGGTCGCCGTCCCGGATCGGACTTTTCCAGGGCAGCTTTCAGCGGACGTGAAGCACCGTGTTGAGCTAAGGATTTATAAGGGGAAACACCGTCCGCAATATTCGAGAGAAGTTGCACGAACGACTTTACTTCTTAATAAGATTCAACGTTCCAAAATGAAATTCGAAGCTGCACGCGCACGACGAAAGTCGTTTAGTGGGCGGCGCTTCCGCCAACTTTTCCCGGCCGAAACTTTCAAAGCTTCCTCGCGTTATTTTTCCCTCCACTCCTTTTTTTCTCTCCCCCCCTCCCCCCTCTCTCTCTCTCTCTCTCTCTCTCTCTCTCTCTCTTCCTCTTGGTTAAACGTGTTTCAAGAAGAACGCTTCGCGAACTGACGCTGAATGCATTACGATGCCTTATGCTAAGCGTAAGCTCCTCTTTCGCGGAACGACATATTTCGAGGGACTTTGCGGAAGCTCCCTCTTAATGTATCCTCGTTGTCGCACCACTTCGCGGGCCTCTTCCGCGTCTCTGCGTGGCCGTCACTCCGCGACGCGTTCTTTACGACTCGCGCGCCCGTCGCGACGGAAATAATAGGAATATTTTATAAGGACCGTTAACGGGCGGGGGCCGAGGCTGTTACTCGCGGGATAGACGCTTCCTTCGGGATCGATTTTACTTTATAGAGCCTTCGCTGGCGAAAGAAATCCAGGCACGTCTGAATTCTGCGCGGCGCTGATAAGTATTTACTGCCCGGAGACTCCGTTTCGACGGCCTTTCTTTCTCTCTTAGACGCCGTTACACGTAACACCCGTTCCACCTTTATTTCCTCGTGTCCCTTCCTTCTTTCTCGGCGAAGGGGGCAACGATGGGCTTCTGCTCTCTCTCTCTCTCTCACTCTCTCTCTCTTTCTGTTCCTCGGCGGCGGCTTCCTTGCCCGCGTCAGCCCGCGAGAGCATAGGTACCAACTTTACGCCCTGTTCTATAACTTCTACGGCCCGTTATCAGTTCGTCGTGTACCGCGTGTCCCCATTTCCGCAATCGGCCCGAGTGCCTCGCCCCCCGCTACGGCACGTCCCGGAACGCTAAATTCACTTCTGTTCACGGGAAAATGATTATCGACGGATTCGTCTGTCCGCCCGTGGGAGCCCCGCAACAATCCCAATAACGCCGGGAGTTTCGTCGCACGAGAACTTCGGAGGCCGTCCGATCCGCGCGGTTTCGTGACGAACTTGAACGAATTCCCAGATTCGATGGGCGTACCATAATTTGGGGATCGGGGACGCTTCCATTCGAGCTTCCGCGGAATCGTCCGTTAGTTAAGTGGAGCATTCAGTTGTATTGGACGGGGATTGGAAGGCTGTTAAGCCCTTTCCACGTGGGACGCTTCTGTCACTCGCCAAAGGTACATTCGTGTAAAGGCTGTCCCTTAATATGAGGGACCCACATTGCGGATCGACTCTGCACTTGGAAAGAATGAAAAATGTTCATATATACGGGGGTACACTAATTTAACTGATCCTTTTTTAATAGACGAGTTTCTATCTTGTAAAAGATTAACTTTACAAAACGGAAACTCCTGAATTTTTAGTAAAAATCGAACATTTTTTTCAGTATGCTATCATTCTGCACATTTTTATTTTTAGTGGGCCTCCTTCGTTTCAATCATAGCAACAACCATAATAAAAACAATAAACCTCAGTGTTTTCATTTTAGAAAATTACTTTTAGGGAGATGCTTACGTCATCGACTATATCTATGTATATAGGGTAAATCCGGAAGACGCGGTCGACCTAATATAAAATGGCTATTAAAACTAATATAGAAATTACTTATCAGAACAAACCCATATGCTCAGAATTTTATGCTAATTCAGAAAAACTGGTCGATATTTGCTTTAAGACAATATTTAGAGGAAGTGCAGTATATTTGGAATACCAGTTTGTTTAAGACGAATAAAAACTTACGACAGAGGATGGGAACAAATTAAACTACATAATATCATAGGGAAACTAATAAACTTTCATATTTCTTAGTGTCAGTAAAAATAAAAAACAAAAAGTACCTGAAATTTTGGTTTGAATGAAAAATGACAAGAAGTATCGATTTCGTTAAGGTGCAGGTAATTTGGAATACCGATATTCCAATTTACCTTCACTTTATAAACTTAAACAAAACATGTAGATAATAAAATTAGTTTATTTTATGACGTAATCAGGCTTAGGAATCACAATTAAGGAACAATTTTATGTAGATATCTATAAGACAATATTTACACAAATGCTAAAAAAGGTTATATAGGTGACAGACGAAACTGACGCGGTGGTAGCCATTACGCGTGAAACAAAAGCATGGGTAGGCTTTGGAATATTCCAAATTACCTTCACCTTCGGTATTCCGAATTAGCAACATGGCATTGAAACCTAAAATTTCATGTCACACTTTGTATTCTCGAAATTATCGCAAAACTGGCACGGAACCATAAGAAGGAACATGCAAATGAGTCGATTAAGTGTTTAACACTAAAGTTTTGACATATTTTAACCATAATTGGAACGATTGAATACGCGCTGAAAAAGTTTTGCAGATTGACGTTTGCTTCCTCTGCAGATTAAGTCGAAAATGTAAAAATTGCGGTTCATCCACAAATGTCATTAGTGAACAGGTCATTAGCCCCTGTAATCTACGGTGTTACAAATTAAATAGCGTTAGTAGTTTATTAGATACTTCGGTATTCCAAATTACCAACAGTATTCCAAATATGCTGCACTTCCTCTACTGTAAATCGGGTTGAAAACTGAAGTCATGACATCTGACCACCTCTCCCGAGGTCCCAGGAGAAATGGTTTTCGTCGTTGGCAGAGACCACTCACATAATTATCCATGTAAAATTAACAAAGGATAAAGCAAAATTATTTATGAGTGAATACAACTACAGATTCATTGATATTTAATTTGTTTAAGCTAAACAAGTAAAGAACACATCAATGACAAAGTGAACTACCTACTGGCGTTTAGCAAGGCAAATGAATACAAAAGCGAATAAATAAAATAAAAAAATAATAATAAAAAATAAAAAAATCATAACTCGACCATCTCACACCAGCATCTTTGTGCAACGAGAGATGGTCTTCTCTGCATTGTCCCTGAATATCTCTACTATATTTTAAAAGACGATTCTGTACACCGCTATTTGCCAAAAGAGGTTAAATGTAACCTCAATTTACCTTTTATAGCCTATAAATCCAGAAAAACACAGAACGAAGCGAAATGGCGCTATTCATTCAACTGTTTGGCCTCTAGAGAAATTATTGGTCTGCACTTCACCGCATTTTTACGTATAGAGTCTGAAATATAGCGACTCGACCAACTCTCCGGCCCGACCGCGCCTCCCGGATTTACCCTATGCGGTAAAGAAGCTGAAAAAATTCTGAGTTTTACTTCAAACGTATCTTCATGTGCAGGCAAAACGGCAGACAGTATAAAATTATAGTTTCTGTTAAATAAATTCCCGACGATAGCGCTGAAAAACGGGTCGCACTAAAGTACTCCCTTAAGGTCTTTGGGTGTCTAATAAGGGCAGCAGTACCCTCAACAATATTCCCTTACACACCACTTGAGATGGTGTGAAGTTATTAACTATCCAGCATCGCCGCGTGGAAATTATTGTTTATTATTCTGACTTGTGCCAAGCAGCCGCGACAAGATTCCACGGAAATGCCGAAAGTTCCCGACACGTGTGACCAGCTACGCTTCAACAAGTATGTTCTGAACGTCCAATTTAACCTTCAGAAGTTCAGTGCCGAAGATACACCGCCGCGCCAGTATCTCGCCGAAGCGAAAGCGCCCGGTAATTTTTCATAGCCGCGGTACATGAATTCCTCGGAAGCATTTCCATCGGCAATCGGCCGTGGACGGCGGTCATCGAGCGGGGGCGGCGAAAATAAAGTACCGGGAAGAGCCCGGCGCAGGGGTGGCCCGGAGGAATCAGAGTTATCGGCCTCGTATCGCGCGGAAGGAAAATGAATGGAAGGAACGCGGCGAGCCACGATCGAAGGAGGGACGGGGCAACGAGCAGGAAGTACAATCGAATGATTCTGGTTCGCTGATCAATTCTCTACGCCCGAACCTTCTCCCGCCGGGTTATCCATCATGCGGCATTTGACCCTCCGTTTCTTCGATTTTTCCTGGCCGTCCTGTGTCCCCCTCCGTCGTTTCTCTTCCCCGTTTTCGCGTCTTCTTGTCCCTCGGTCGCGCTGCACCGCCTCGAGATAGAAAAACAGAGAAAGAGAGAGGAGGACACGCTGGAGGGGCGGGGGAGGAGGAGGGGGTACAAATCGTATCGCGGTGATCCCACGCGGGGCGAATGGACCGTCCTCCGTATCCGACACTTCGTTCTTTTCCGTCGTGATCGATCTTTCTGCGTCATTAACGCCACGCGAATCACTAGAGCACTGCGCCTAGACGAAACGCCCGTTCTTGCAATGCGATTCGAGGTAGACAATGCTGATTACCAGCTCACTGTTTCCCTCTTCGTTCTAGCAGAATTTAAAATTCTTCGCAAGGAATTCTGAGTGGCATCGAGGGAGTCTAGAGCTAAGCAGAGGACTGTCCAGCAATTTAGCGATGGCTAAACTCCAAACTTTTCAGCGACCATTGTATAGGAGAGGTAAAGAGAGAAATATCTATTTTATTTCTATTTCGAGCCCGTGAAATCCACCTCCACCTACATCTCGGTATTTTTCCATAAACAAGAAGGAAGCAGCTCGGAGATGCATCGGGCGCGGAATTAGTCGCCGATTTCAATGATAATCCGGCGGAAATGAAGGCGCAGATGTCGGGCGAAACGATTCGTAAACCGACGTGTATGCCTTTTCGGGATTAAGCTGGCGGATCCCAGGGCGAAGTTTGAGGAAGAGATTAAACTTACTTGAAACTTCTGGTCCCGCGTCCCACCCTTGTAACTCGTAACATCTTGGAAACTGCGGTGGCCTGGGCTCGCGCGCGCGCGCGCGCGCAGCTTCGCCGTCGTGCCTCCTGCAATCAGAAAAGCCGAAACGTCACTATTAGAGTCACGCTGGTCCCGCGATGATTAAACGGCGTCCAGGGCCGAGGACACTCTCGTTTTTGAGATGGCCACGGCCTGGCAGCCCCGTTCTCGGCGGTACGCTTTACGCGCTGGCAATACCGGGAAATAGATACGCTGTCCCACACCCGCTGTAACAGCGAGGGAGGTCAGAACTTACATAGTAGCCGGGATTCATCCCTTGGGGCGTATTCGCGAAGTTACGCCGCTCCTGGGGCCGATAGAATTCACGGGCGTACGCGGATGCAACGCTCCTCTGAAATCTGCTACGACTTCGGATCTGGGATCGTGTCGTTGCGTGTACCGGCTCGTTGGATGCACCGGGAGCTCTGTAGCTTTTGGTAATGCGAGATCGGGGCTGAAGTTGTGATCGCGTTTAATGAATTATTCAGTTCGAGGATATGCGGGATCGTGCTGGCAACGCTTTTGTGGGGAACTCAAGTGGGGATCTCATGGGGAGTAGTTGCCATTTTGGGCTTTCTTCCTTTTTGTATTTTTGGCAGTCTGGTGATTCGTGGGTTTGATGAATGTAGGGTGTTCTGGAGTAAGGGAGAGTGGGGTAAATATGAACGCTGGGTAATCGCGAATGCGATGGTTACGGCGTTTTAAGGGGTTACGCCAATCTGAGGCGCCCGAAATGACATCGAAGTTTACGAATTTTTTTCTACGAAACTGTTAATGTGACAATTATTTAATTATTAGTTATGGTTAGGGCATACATTACAGGACATATTGTGTAAATTTGACAGATAAATATTAAAAAATGGCCGAGCTATCCGTTATCCTGCAAAACTCCTCCGTCAGGACGCGCGCAGACGGTGTAACGGATTGTGATGCTCAGGATTATCTGAAACTAAAAAACCCATAGTTTTATTGTTCATTGATAAACTATCTATCGTGTAGTATAGGATTTTTTTGACGCCATATCCCAATTGTTTTTAGTAATTGTTTGAATTTTGCCTTTTTTGGTAAAAATTTAATGTTCATTTTCACTTTGCTCGCATTTGTACAAAAATGTTTATTTCTCTAAATTTCTATGCTACACGGTAGATATTTTATCAACGAACAATAAAACTATGGGTTTTTTAGTTTCAGATAATCCTGGGCATCACAATCCGGTACACCGTCTGCGCGCGTCCTGACGGAAGAGTTTTACAGAATAACGGATAGATCGGCCATTTTTTAATATTTTTCAGTCAAATTTACACAATATGTCCTTTAATGTATGCCCTAACCATAAATAATAATGAAGTAATTGTCACATTCATAGTTTCGTAGAAAAAAATTCGTAAACTTTGATGTCATTTCGGCCGCCTCAGGGTGGCGTAACCCCTTAATAAATAAAAACGATAAGAAAGTAATGAATACAGAACGCTCATGCTATTCAAGATAAACACAATTTATTATTTTCATCATGTGTCAAGTAATATTTTGTCCATTTTCAATTGCATGTAATCACTGTTGAATTAATGATACAATTGTTTTTTTTTTAAATTAAAATAAAGCACTTTTTTACCAACATTTTGTGACCAAGGCGTTGCTCGAATCATGATCCTAACCTATGAAATAAATTATTTTTTATTTTTTGATGTCGTGGGGTATTGACGAACAAATCGGATGCGGTAATCTCGAACCTTCGAGATTAGCAACGTTAACCGATGTCGATGAAATTTGCAGCATGTATAAAACTTACTTAAATCTACAAAAGGGAATTTTGAATTTCCATTACGGGCTCAGAAAACGAGTTTAAAAAACGACCTTTACTATTTTTTTCGATATTCCGACCAATTGCAATTTTTTTCTAACGCACAAGAAGAGGAATTTGAAAAATACATTAGGTATAGGTTGTAGCTTTTTAGTATTTTTTATGGGTTGACCATTGAAGTCGCGCTTTCTGTGCGACTTCTGCGATATTTAGCACTCTGTTCGTGATTACCCCACGGCAGTCGAGTAATCACGAACACCAAGGGTTTTGCTTTTTCACTATAAACTTGATTTTTATTAGGGGAAGGTGGGGCAAGACGGGGTACCCCCCGTATCTCGCGATAAAAACGCACTAATCAAAATTGAGCATATGCGTTACACGCGTCGTTATCAGCACGGTCAGTGAGCAGCGAATGAGTGAAACATGTGGACGCGTGACGAAGTTAGATCAGAATTTATAATTTATTGGGACTTCCTTACTTTTTCCTTATTTTTAACACCCGTGACAGTGATATAATAATATAGAAGATCTCCGGTACATGTATGTGTTTCTGAGGCAGAATTTAGCTGGCTATAAGGTACGTATGTTACTTTATAAATTTGCACATAATGTTTCGGGCAGTGTTCATCTGATTGTAGGGAGACGGAAAGGGGCATGATGGGGTAATGAAAATGAAGGTTACCCCATCATGCCCCTCACAAACCTAGAAATAAAAATCAAAGTGTCTCATTGTTCCAGGATGGTTAGAAACTACAGACGGAAGACGGAGCGAGGAAAATGCTACTTCTTTTCTATTAATTAGTCCAAAAGAACTGATTCCCTTGTGGAAAGGTGGAAAAGCTGCCAAATATGTGGCAAATGTGGCTCATTTCTTCTATGTGTTGTAGGAGATGAGGACGACGAAGCCATACATGTGTGCCTCCTCTGTCAACCCAATAAATAATTACTTTATATATATATATATACTTTAATTATATTGTTTTTTAATTGGTACCCCATATTACCCCACCCGTGGGGTAAGCTGGGGAGAAACGACTTTTTCTGAATATTTTTATTTATTCTATTAAAATCTGTAAAACTTAGGTTGATTCACAGTTAAACTGAAAGACTTATTACCAAAAGAATGGTTCGGACATAAAATTGATTAGTTGATTATGACAATCTGTGTTGTATTCATCATCAAACCTTAACTACCCCGTCTTGCCCCACCTTCCCCTATAATTTTTCAAGAATTCGTCACAGTACTTTATAGATGAATAGTTTAAGTATGTTTGTAAATAATAAACAAATTCATTTCTCACATAGCTTTCGTTTTGTTTGCTTTCTTGCTTAGGTGTTCGCAATTGCCCCACTCTCCCTTAAATGTTGGACAGTTGACAGGTGTCCTTCCAAATTGAAAAGAAAATTCTGAAATCTTCAAGCAGGAAATTTTTACTTTCCACTCTGTATCTATTTCCTATCGAAGTATCTCCGCCTTTCTCGTCGATACAACTATTTCACCAATGCTTCTCTACCACTGGATAGAGGCCAGGCGATCAGGCTACTCAGGGCGGTCGAGCGCGGGCAAGCTTGTTACCGCCGTTACGATCTGTTTCCATACTTGGTACACGGTTGGCGGAGTCTTCCCGCGACAAAAGGGGCCACGGGTGTCCCGTTCCTGGTGTCCCCCGATTCTTCCTGACGAGGGGGATCATTGTCCCCGCCGTTCAACAGCTTCTGATTTACGTTTCACCGGCAACTGGCGCGGTTTGCAGCTCGCGCCCGCGCTCCCCTGTGTTCGCCCGCGACGTGTGAATCCTGATCAACGCCAGCGCCGTGTGTGTCGCGTTACCCGGCCCCGACAATGGAACAATGAGCGTACACGGGGGACAAGGAGGGAGGGCAGGCGCGACACGTGAAAAGCCTCGAAGAACATGACACGCCGTTAGAAAGAGTGGAAATCTGCCGCGAAATTGCACGGTCCCGCAACTTTTCGCGGCGAATGAAAAATGGAGGGCCGTCGCCTGGATGAAAAAGTTCTCGTTAACGGGAGAAATTTAATCGCATTACCGGGCCGACGGCAACGCTAACGCGAATTAAAGCTCGTCGACGCCCACGCCCGCGGGCGGCCAGGGATTGTTCTCGAGGGTCTCATTGATTGGACGTACGTTTGACCGATTGTCTCGGCGGTATGCATTTCCGGGGAGCGCGGATGCAATTGAACTCGAGTTAACACGTTCAATGCCACGCTAATTTTACATGGATTGCAGAGATGGGCAAATAATTATTTGAAATAAACATTTGTGTGCGAAATTTTTATTTCTTCTGACCAGAGATGGGCAAAAAATTATTTGAAATAAAAATTTGTGTGTGCGACATTTTTATTTCAAATAATTTTTTGCCCATTTCTAACTCAGAAGTGTCTGGATGAACTCTGATTGTGCGCGAAATTTTTATTTCAAATAATTTCAACTTCGTATTCTGTGATACATATTTTGTTGAAATATTATCTAGGATAAACCCACCAGTGAATGACCGAATTGTTGAATTTATTCACCTTTCAGATTAATACTTGAATATATTTATGTATAACAACAAAACAACTGTTGAAATTGCATTTAAATTTATTTTTCTTGAAATTTCTATAAAAACAATTACTTATTCTTATCGTAATAAAAAAAAAACGATTATAAAATGCAAAACGTGTAGAAGCCCAGTAAATGACCGCATACTTTTAATAAGAATTGTACTTATTAATGTTTGCTTAATACGGGATATTAAACTAAAAATATGCGATATTAAAAATACACTCCATTTATAAACATATAATATTTCTAAATTTATAATTGACATTTCTTTGCCTAATTCACTGGTATGCGGTCAATTACTGGTTGCTTTACCCTACAACCGATAATCATGTTTAATGAATTTATCTTATTGTGGGTCACCGGTGACCCCGGTAATGGTGACAGTATTGAAAAATTCATAAGTATTGACATTTACTCCAATAATGTGTTTTTACAAATTTTGGCGTCGCCGTTCACCGGTTCACCCTATGGCATTCAACGTGTAAACTCGAAACGTGCGCCCCTCAATCGAGGGTCCTCGTTTTTAATTGCAAATGTGGGGTTGCTACGCTGTCGACAACTTTTTGCAAAATGGCTGCGCGGTGCTGGACGCGAGCATAAACAGCGAGTGAGTGGGTGGTGTATAAATTACCATTCGGTTGATAGCTGCTTGTTTACGCTCATTAGCCTACCAGGGAGTGTTAGTCACAGTGTTCCTTTTCTTTTTCCAAAGGGAATCAATTGAACCCCCCCCCCCCCCCCCCCCGAGTCCGTTGGCGGCGGAACTCGATTAGGCGCACTTGTATCCCTTTTCCCGTCTGGCTCGCGCGATTACGACGTCACCGTGAATTCGCTCCGGTAACCTCGTTACGTTAACAATATGCCCCGAGATTGAAAATTCGCGTGGAAAAAGGCCGCGAGCACGCGTCCGGGGGAGAAGTTTTCGCGCGACATCAATTGTCGGTGGCAGGTAACTGGCTGAAAAAAGAACGGCAGGGGGATAAGGAGCATGGAGGGCGGGGGTGTGGGGGGGGGTGTGGGGGAAGGGTGGTGGTGGAGATGGTGGCGAAGGTGGTGGAGGAGGAGAGAAAGAAAGCGGCAGAAGCAGCACGGTGAGATCTCTGGCAATTTGTCTTATCCTCTTTCTCTGCCCCCTTTCCTGTCTCATTCTTCCTCTCCGCCCCTCCCCCTCCCTCCTTCACTCACCACTTTCCTCTTTCTGCTCTAGCAGAGGGTAGAGTGTGCCTATCGATCCAGCAGGTCCTTCGAAGGGTGTGGTTGTGTTGCTCGGCGTCGCGACGCCTCCGACCCCCCCCCCCTCCCCTCCCCTCCACCCTCCCCCTTTCCCCGCCCGCCTGCCCCTCGTCTGCTCGTGTGCCCGTCCGTCCCTTATTCAGCTCTCCTCTTCGAATCGAAACGCGATCGCCACGCGGCCTCCATTCCCATGCATGCGTTTCGAGTCGCTGGGCCCGCAGGATCCGTCCGGGGGGTGGAAGGCATACAGGGTGGGCCGAAGAAATGCGATGCAACTGAAAAGGAGGTGATTCTAGGATTTGTAATAAGCATCGGGGCTGATTTTAATTCTTAGGATCACTCTCTTTTCGGTTGCCGGTGTGTGTACCTACCTACCTACTTGTTTTAAAATATACAAGGCGTGTACTGCCCTTCTTACAAGGAGAGTATTTTAGGTGTCCGCCTCCGATCATTTTGATTTTTGGATATGTTATAGAGGACCGAAAAATAAGAAATACGTGTTTTTTTTATTTTTCCCCGTTTTCATATTTGGGGGGGTGAAAACTGCGTTCAAAGTTAGGGTTGAAAAATCATTTTTGTGGAAAAAATGGACTTTTTGAAAATCTGGTGAGTCAGTCATATTTCGCATTCAAAGACACAAAATTCGTCCATTGACACTATTCCCCTATCTCTAATAGTTCTCGAGATATTCCACAAAAATGATTTTTCAACCCTAACTTTGAACGCAGTTTTCACCCCCCAAATATGAAAACGGGGAAAAATAAAAAAACACGTATTTCTTATTTTTCGGTCCTCTATAACATATCTAAAAATCGAAATGATCGGAGGCGGACACCTAAAATACTCTCCTTGTTAGTTAAAATGTCCTATCTAGCATTTTTTCATTTTTCAAGATTTGTTGAAATACCATGTTCGAAGCTCCACGCGTCTTTTACCTTTTAAGTAAAGTTAGAAAACTCTACGTGCTCCGCACAGATCTAGAAACAGTCTAATGTATTTAACCTAACTGCTTTCCAGATGGTTAAAATATCCTACCTAGAACAATTAATTAATTGCGACGTTAATGACACATTACCTACTGGTACACCTATTACCAAAATTTGTATTAGACTGTTGCGAAATAATGACAACATGTTTTAATTTGAATGAAGAACGGCAGAAGGAAATGGTAAAGCTTCAGTTTTCTCGGTTGCTTCAAAATGCTAGGTAGGACATTCTAACTAAGGAGGGCAGTGCAGGAGTTTGTTCGTTAGTTGCATCGTAATTTATTTTTGTAGAGAACTCGAGTGTGCCCCAAACACGTTATTGTATTTCCTGTACTCGCGGTATTCGAGCTTGTATTCCCGTTCTTTCGAGCTCGTTAAATACGTTGCATTAATCCAAGTCCTGAAGGATTGTGGCCATTTGCTGGAAGTGATCGCGAAGTTGCCCAGGAAGGATGTAGACGATGATAATCGTCCGCTGTGAGGTAAGGAGTTTTAAACGAATTTCGATATTAGATAAAAATGCGGGGGGGGGGGGGGGGTGATCGTTATCGTCGCGATCGCCGCGGAATCTCGTTGATTTAATGACGGCGGCGGATATAATTGGAAGTCGATCTCTAAGAAAATTCTATCCCCGGCCCGGTTATTATCATATTAATTCGCTGGATTCGATTCCGACCTCATCGAGATTATCGTTGCCCCTCGCGGTCAACTTGAATTACCAATGCCCTTTTGAAATGAAAATACCAAATGCATCAAAGTGAACTCAGCGACGGAGCTAATTCGAAGGATAATAATTAATCTGTACAAGCCTGCGTCTAGAAAACTGACGAAACAGCGCTCTACATTTTTCATCACATATCTTCCAAGACGCAGTCGATACTCCTTCAGGACACGTGCAATCGTTCCAACAATTCAGATCGGTACAATGCGTGTTCCGTTCCCTTGAAAGATCTTTCCTACGGATTCTCGATACGTATTACGCTTTCTAAGTAACTCCCCGCGTTTACAATGTCGGGGCACACAAGCCTGCTCCTTTTGATGCGACGGGTATCGTTGAATACCACCGGAACGGGAGCGCGGTGCCCGTCGCCTGTAATATCCAGCAGCAAACAGAGCGGCGCTCGCGGTCTACGTGAGCGAGCGGCGTCGCGACGCCAGCCGTTAGGCTGGGTCGTAATCCTACCGCAGCAACTTCTGAACTCGTTCCGAGGTTCCCACCGCGCGGCACGCGTGATTCTTTATTCTTTGTTTCCACGGGTCCCTCCGCTTCATATCCTTCGCCCGGGCGAAAAAAAAAGGAAAAGGAAGGAAAAACGATGGACGCGCGGCGGAATCTCGGCAATAACGAGCGGCCCTTAGTTACATCAGACAGGCAGGCGCTTTCCTAATTCCCCTTCAGACAAGAGAAAAATCGTGCCAGGGATCTGGGAGGGCCCTCGCCTCTCAACCTTCCGCTGGAAAAATTGCTCCAAGGAACTCGTTATACGCGGAACCGATCGATTCGCAAATGCTTCCTTTCCGATCGATCGGCTCGCCGAGCGTCGCTGCAACATTCAGATATTTATGAAGACGATCCGATCGTGGACGGGTCTACGCTTATACGGGGTGTGTCGCGAAATGGGCGCGCAACGTCCGGGCTAAACATTCGCGTGTAATCGATGGCACCTTTGGAACAGTACTAAAGATTGACACACGTGTTTTAAGCATACTGCACTAGGGTTTGAAGCATGCTAATAGAAATAAAAAAGAACTGGAATACATAGTGTACAAGTAGGGTAAACTTGCCCAAATAATAATAATAATAATAATAATAATAATAATAATAATAATAATAATAATAATAATAATAATAATAATAATAATAATAATTCGTCTTTATTCACCACAAATTACATAAAATGTGTGATGAATGGGCGAGGTTCAGCATACCTGCTGTTTTGCAACCTAACCCCAAAGTTTATTTATTAGAAATAAAGCTAGTGAAACAAAAGAAAAGCAAGAGAAAGAACCAAACAACAGGGGAGTTACGGAAAAATCGTACCCCTTAAGAATGAATGCCTATTACATGAAAAGTAACAGGGAAAATGAAACAAAATTAATGGTAATCAACTGTTTATTAATAGAATAAACAGTTTTATAAACTCAAGCAGCAAAAATAATCAACTTCTATTCATAAGAACGATTTATTTTTAATATGGATGAAGTACGATTTAGGATTAATGTTCCTAAATCGTACCACACTTATCGTAATTCGTATTTTGAAATTTAATTACTACAATCATTACATACATATTCAAAAGTAAATGCATCTATTCCCGCGCAAAGCTCGTGTGCCCACATTTTGCACTGCGTGCGTTGAATAATATTTTCCTGTCTATTTTCTTGACACAATTTACAAAACCAGCTTTCATTTTCATTGTCTTTCTTCTTCTTCTTTCCTTTCTTTGGATATTGGTTTTGCCAGTATTCTTCCTTTTACGAGTTTTCTTTGCTGTTTTTGGTTTTCCTGATTATGATTTTCTTTTTAACTTCATCCATTTTTTTTTCTAGATTGTTTTTGTATGTTCGTACCAATATGATTTTAGCTTACACACGGTGGCAAATAGGCCAATTTGAATTCAAATCAATGGCGCTAAAATATAGGGCACTGTTCGTTGATGTCAAAACAAGAAATAAACTTGAAAATAGACGTAGTTTCGCATAGAAATTTGTTGAAAAACCTGAGTTATGTCCAGGATTTACTTTTAATGAGATATTATTAAATTTTTTAACGTAAGGGTTTTGTGCATAATTTTTACGGCTTCGCTAGAGTTTTCTGTAATTATGTTTTAAATCTCACAACGACCCCTTAATATTTACTCAAGTTATCGCAATTTACGTTTAAAGAAATAATGATTTTGGACGATGAAACATTTTTTGTTTATAATTTTTAGCTCGAATAGTAACGATTGGATAAACAAACTGTAAATATAAAAAATGTGTGTCGTGAGGAGCTTTACAACACTATATTTTTTAAAATTCAGTTTACTAACATTTAGTTTTCCAATATTTCTTAGCGTTTGGACAATAATTTTTCCAATTTCCGAGCACTAGTCCGTTATTGCATCCGACCCTTCAATTGTACAAAATCCTTAAGAATCAGCAAATTTTTAGTGAAAAGTACCCGAAAAACTCCTTTACTTTATATTTTTTTGTGGAGTAATGGCATGGTGACTTGGCTTGTTAATGGTTTATGGCTAACTGTTGCATACAATTTCAACCGATGGGGGCTGTCTTAGGTTAAAAGCAACAGCGGGGGTACAATTTAGGCGCAGTTACGAATTAGGCAAGCTTGCCCTACGACGACTTCGTGCCTGGACTAAAAGAACAAGAAAAATTAGTCTTGCCGGGCTGGACACGTTGCACAATAAAAATAATTACCCAGGAAACATTCACACGCAAAATCCTTCTGCAAACTGAACTTGCTCCACTGGCCACTTATTTCTCGGATACCCCGTATACGCAGAGGGGTGGAAAGCCACGGAGGGCGAGGATTAAGGGCGCGTTTAAGGGCTGTTTACGGTTTTGCGGACGGCGGGCTATAAGCCTGCGCGCTCTGGCCGCGGTGCGTCGGAATTTCGGATCGTGGTTTATGGATGGCGGGGAAATCGGGATGCGGGCCCCGCCACTGGAGCAGGATAAACGTTCTGGCCGCCCGTGCTCAGCGGGATCGCGTAAGAGGGAGCAATTGGAGTGGCTGCTCCGCGGTAATGGACAAGTAAGTCATTGTAATAAGCTTTGTCCACACCCTGCTCATGGATCGGACGTGTAATAGGATTTCGTTGCGTGTTAACTCGACGTTGCCCGGTTAATCGAGGCCGAGCGTCGATACGGGCGAAAGATTAATTTAATTATTTGTATTCCCGCCCCCGATCCCGGGGATGATGCCGACGGCTGGACGCCGCAGCGATTGATAATTTCATTCCATCTTGCTTTCGTGGAAAATGTGTGTTTGCCCAGCGCGCTCTGAAATTCGCGGTGCAGTATTTGCAACAATTCCACCCTCGCTGTGCAGCTCGGCGTTATTAATTCCCGCCTGTTTTCAGAGTATACGTCGGCGTCGCGTCTTAGTGGTTCGTTAAGCGCGAAAACTTATTAATTTCCACGTGTCTCGCGGAACAGCTGCGTACACAGCTCCGGGGATGGGAACGTCGTTGTTTGCCACGCTTGACGACTGTATAGTAATGAGCTCTGTGCTTGGACTGTTTACTGAGAAAGCAAAGAAAACGTCTATTATGGCGTGCACGTCTTGGGAAAATACCAGGGCGAATTCGCGGGAATGCTTGCCGTTCCAGGCGCCAGTTGCTTGTAAATACGTATCCCGATCGTGCTATCGTCTGTTAGCAGCGAGATATTAGTAGTGGCGTAGAAATTGGTAATCAGGAAGTCGACATCCATTAGTAGTTACGTAAACTAGATACGAATAACCAGCGTTTCACTGCAGTTTAATTATTCGACAATAATTTGTAGTAATTGAAGCAGGGGTGGTAATGGGAAATCGAATAGAAACATTGGATGCTTTATCTTTCACCTGCTAGTGAAGTTGTCAGCAAGGCTACTCTGCAAATTAGATATAGGAATATTTAATTTTAAGCGACTCTTTTGTAAGTCTCTTTAAAAGTTTCTCTATAAGAAATGAGAATCGTACAAGTCAGTGGATGTTAGCACGCATGGTCGTTAGCATGCGTACAGACGCGTGGAATACCAGTGCCAAGCGATACGCTCGAATTACTGTAGATACGTCGCAAGATTGAGGAATGTGGGAAGGGTGGTCTTGAGATTGAGTTAAGTTCAGAACAGAGAGGCATTAAACACGCATATCTTGCATCACGCGTCGGCGGTTTGCGGTTGGAATCAAGCTGTTGATTATATGTATAAGTCGCTTCCCATCTTCTCTGGTGGCTTCTGTATCTGCCTTGCAATCTGTCGGATATATCTCAATCTCCTTGTTTCACTCCAGAGATGCTAATTTAGAATTCATGCGTTGCAGTGTCTATCAAAATGGCTCTGTGAAGTAGAATATAAGAAAGTCTCAAATATTGCTTGACTATAGGTACAATCTTTTCTGCTGCTTCATCCGTTATAATGCTATACATATGTCCTATTTTGCGGTCTGGTCAGTATGTCCTGTTTTCTTTTTTTTTTTTATTAATTTTCTTGTACTAATTTAAGCCTAGTTTAAGTTTTCGTCTTATGTTAAGGGGTTTAAGTTTCGTCTTATGAACACTGTGAAAATGTGTACATATTGTGGATTTTTTTACAAGTCAACGGCTTGATGAAGATTTCCCGTTTTTTGACTATCTTTATATAGTATTATGAACTACTTAACAAAAAAGTTTCAGTTAAAAAACTATTGTTTTTTGGAAGTTATGCACACATATCCGAAAGTCTCCCGATTTTAGACGCCTAAAAACTCGCGCTACGTTCAACAAATTCACTTCCAATTTTACATGCAGGATCGTAATAAGATTCCACATCGTCCAACGAGGGTTTTCTTTTATTCCGATTCCCCGTTTATTATTTATGAAAAAAGGTGGCCTTTTCTCTTAGAAAAATGTAACTTCACATTTGATCTCTCACCATTTCTTTATTTTTCAAAATTTTCAAAATCTGCCCCGTTGGACGATAGCTATTGGTATACTTTATAAGAAAATTTTATTGTTTTTGATTTCAGACACGATATACAGCTGTTTTCAGGCCCACCGTTTCGCCGTCTAAAATCGAGAGACTTTCGGATATGTATGCATAACTTCCGATAAACAACAGTTTTTTAACTGAAACTTTTTTTTTAAGTAGTTCATAATACTATGTAAAGAAAGTAAATAAAACGGGAAATTTTCATGAAGCCGTTGACTTGTAAAAAATCCACAAAATGTACACATTTGCCGAAGGTTCAAACGGGTATACCCTCTTAAGTGGAAAAACAGTCCGTGACTGAACTTCGCTTTTGCTTTTGTCTTTGTTTACTTTCTTTTCGTTGTTATATGCTGTGTTTTGTCTTGCAATAAAGACGTTTAATAATAATAATAACAATAATCTTTCTTTTCGTTGTTATATGCTGTGTTTTGTTTTGCAATAAAAACGTTTAATAATAATAATAATAATAATAATAATAATAATAATAATAATAATAATAATAATCTATGACCTCTTGTCATACTCTCAAATTAGTCATACAACCCCCTTCCTGATTTTTATTTCAAAGTACTATCGCTTCAACTATTAAGAATTAAAGACCCTTCTTCACCTTCAATATTCCAAAACTATAACATTAAATATCTCCCAAAACAATACGTACCTATTCGTATCAATTTCCACCCTAAATTCCCACTGTACTGTTCGCCAAACTCAACTATACTCGCTGCTGCCATCTGCCCATCTACGAAGTGGCCACGTCAATCAAGAATATTTTCCATCTCGCAGTTAATCCGAGTCGATTTTTGCCCCGTCAAAAATCAGTCACCGTATCCCCGATACAGTGGGCCCCTAATCCGTGAGTTTTCCACGTGACCCGCAGTAACGAAGGAGTTACGTTGCGCGCATGCAACGCGGGACCAGATTTTCCGTGGAGCCGCGCGTAGATTGGACCTATAACGAGCAGGACGTGGAGTATTAAGCTCATCGAGGGTCAAATCCCTTAAGCCAATTTACGTAGCTAACTCCACTCGCTACTTTATCCTGTTGCGGATAGGTAATGGGCGAAAGAACGGGGCAAGTATCGAGACACGTACCGCCGGGCCTTGCGCAAATTTCGCGGCCGGAGCCGCGAGTCTCGCCCTCCAACTTTTCATCCCTTCGAGGGTCGCGCTTTATTAACGGCGTGGAAGGAAGAGAGACTGCTCCTGGAACACAGATTCACCGTCCGACGATCGCTGGGATAGGTGATCAATCTTCCTGGTAAGTCGGTAGGTTTGCGAACGCGCTTCACTCGCGTGTAGACGCGTCTGCTTCGTTCTTGCTCGATAGGTTTCTTCTGCGGCTATTTGGAGGATGGAAGATTTAACGCCCCTGCGACCAATGATGTATAGTGGCTAGGCTACATGTAGTGACTAACCACGAACCACCTCGAGTGCTGTGCAAGGCGATATGCCCGAGGATACAAACCACCGAACGTGTCCTTCCTCATCTACTACACATCTGCACTTATTTCACCACACCCCTACATACCTCAAAGCCTTGTATCACTACCGTCCAAAAATTCTACTGCAGGCATCCATCCCCCAGCTTCCCTACCTCTCGACAACTCCCAGGGGCCTCGCCAACATCCCTATACCTCTGCAACACTCCCTACAATCGTTTCATTACCCAAAGCAAATCACACATTGCGAGCTACTTTCTCCAAACAACCCCAGCATCCATCTAACAAGTTTCTTCAGCTCGGAAGAATTCGATCAAAACGATCAGGAGCTGTCGCTCGTATTGTCGCCCGTGGGTGGATCGCAATTACTCACGGCTTAGCTAGAATTTGCGGGGCGGGTATGCTAATGCGTTCGTTGCTGCGCATCACTTAATTCTCCTCGAGTCAGGCAGCCTGAAAGTCGAACGCCGCCCCCGACGTTCCATCCCCCGTTACTGAACTTTCGTTTAACGGGAGCGTGGAAAAACGCGGCCGCGTGGGATGCCGGCGCCGGGCAGAAGCGTTAATTGTCCCGCGATTCACCGGCGTCGCGGACGGAATCGCGAGCAGAAGTCGGCACGCGGGAGGCTTTCGAGCGGGCGGGTTTGAGAAAAAGTGGCGGCGCATAAATCAGGCATAAATCGGGAATGAAGACGGTGAAAAAGCCAGCTGCGGCGCGAGCCGCGAATGCAAACGAGACGGCGGACGCGCAAAAAGCGATGGAAACGAGCGCTGGTGGAAGCCGGCCACGGGATCGTGCGCGGAGCGAAAACACCTAGGGAAAACACGCGACCGTTGCGACAGTGCATACAGAATTTGTTTACGGAGCGAGCGACGACTGGGACGCTGCCCGTCGAATGTTTCATGATGTTACTTGGTAACTCTCCCGGCGGTGCTGGCTCCGTTTCGACCCAAGCGTAACGTTACTGAGAGTAATTAATAATAGCAGGGAAAACTTTGGAAATCGAGAAAAGTACTTCGCTACCGCTTGAAGAAAAAGAATATCGTCTATATAGGACGGGTATAACAGGATAGTTAAGGATGTATCGGACCTATCTTCATAATGGTAGCAATTTTATGAAAATTTGTGAGATTGTTCTTTTTAATCTTCCTGATGGGCTCCAGAAATTTTAAACCAATTCACTAAATGGTTACTGAGTTATAACGATTTTAATCTTCACTGATTTTACACGTACTCTTATGGAAAGAGACGATCTTTACAGATAAAACAGCTGAAAAAATGTTGAAGAATTGGTGCCAATGTTTTCAATTTTTTTTTATATGTAGTATATGGATAAATGAAAATATCTGCCAAGTTTCAATTATTTTCACTACACCGTTTTAAAGAAATCTAGAGACGCGGTAGCGTCTCGACGCCAAGTACATGAAAGAAAAGACACCTTCTATATGCCTGTCGCTGCCGTGTATCTTTACTCGAAGCACAGCTATTCCAACCTAACCTGAAACTTATTTCATTAATATCTTATCACGCTTGCAATATTTTCTAAATTTAAAGGCATTTTTCTTATGTAAACCGCATATCAGCTTTCGAAGAAGGCCAAATTCAATAAAATCGGTCCACGCATAACAGAGATATCGTAATATCGTCTCAGGAATCTGTCGAAAACGGTAAGATTTTTCTTCTTCTGATTCTCCAGTCAAAATTTTCGTCAACATAATACGCATACGCGTTACACGCACACCTTCAGCCAACAGAAACTAACCCATGTTTCGTTCGTCATACGCGTTACACGCACACCTTCAGCCAACAGAAACTAACACATGTTTCGTTCGTCAAACGCTATTACGTTACCTTCACTATGCAATCTACTCCAAATTTTGACAGCTTACAGTCAGGTTATAAACCTGGCGAGTGTTAAATAAGGTAAGTTGTAATTGCAACGAAAATGCAGTCTCAAACACAAGGTAAGTTGCCGAAATTTGAATTGCGACATGTTTGTATATCATCAAACTGTTTTTTATTTGTAACTAAACTGAGGATTTTATGTATATGTAGACCCATAAAAAACTTCAAATAAGTAAAAGAAATACGCCAAGTACATGAAAAAGTCGAGGACGGAAAAGAGTATTATCGAATAAATCACAAAAAATAGAAGATAATAATATAATATTAAAAATTATCTGAACGCCAAGTATTTGACTTCCAGGCCGCGGACATCTAGGCAAATATCTAGATGTTACATTTTATCTGCATATTATTAAAATGCCCACGATATGAGTAATTGAATGTATGAAGACACCATTTTTGCTGTGTATATGTAGTTGGGTCATCTTAAGGGTAGTTGGAAAGCACCATTATGTACTTGCAGCTCATTTTGATTACACATCTTTTTTTATTTTGTAATTATTATTATCTTCTATTTTTTGTGATTTATTTGATTTCATGTACTTGGCGTAATTTTTTTACTTTTTTGAAGTTTTTTATCGGTAAATTATAACTTGAGATAATTGAAAATTCAGGGCATTTTCACTGCCAAAAGTTTAGCCAATAATGCTGGACAAAGCATTTGTAAAGTGAACAATACCTTTTTAGGAGTAAAAATAAGACTCCAACTGTGGTTCGAGTTCCTTACATTTAGATTTACTATGCGTAAGACGTAGATATTCCAGTATTTCAAATTTCATATATTTTTGTCTAATATTGTTCGTCCAATACATCCTTAATGCGGGTCGAAGATGACCCAGCTGTCGACTTTCGTGTGATTAGTCGAACTGATTGATGCCACTGTTGTAAGAAAATAAGAATTTTAGAAAATAAGAAGGTTAAAGTGGGATGAAGTTTATTCTAAATTTTAGTGTTGTATGAACGAATTTATTTATATCCTGGGTCAAACTGGACCCAATATCTCCTGGCTAAAGGATGCTTAAGTCTTTAAGGGGTTATGCCAAGTTGGTCTTCTGGAATTTTTTGTGGAAAATCTAATGTATATTTTTTTCAACTATTTGCTTATTTTAAAAGTACATATGTTCAGCAACTCTCAGTAATTTTGTTATAGAAAAATATTAAAAAATGAACGAATAACAGCCATTCTCCCGGAACCTAAATTTTTTGCGGTGAGCACGATTTCTCAGAGCCGGATCATTTGAAATCGAAATGTGAAGAAGATTCTGTTAGTATATGAGTTTATCTAGTTCGTGAACGAAGGATTTTTGTTTTTGATGAAAACTCTATTTTTAATTCACGAAAAACGAACAATTCAGACATTGAAAAATCATGATTTTGCGTTAAACAGCCGCCATTTTGTCTGAAATCATTTTTTTGAAAAATCCTTCGTTCACGAACTAGATAAAATCATATACTAACAGAATCTTCTTCACTTTTCGATTTCAGATGATCCGACTCAGAGAAATCGTGCTCACCGTAAAAAAATAATAGCTTCCGTAAGAGTGGCTGTTATTCGTTAATTTTTCAATATTTTTCTATAACAAAATTACTGAGAGTGGCTGTATATATGTACTTTTAGAACAAGCAAATAGTTGTAAAAACTATAAATTAGATTTTCCACAAAAAAAATCCTAAAAATTACGCCTGCCAACTAGGCATGACCCCTTAAAGCGTTTCGCTAAATTGAGCAGAGTGAGCTTCTTGGAGATTACGTGGACGTGCAATGCGGAAGAAAATCTGTAAACACGTATGGTGGCTGCACCTGTAGGGTTTCACATATTCAGAGAGTTGGTGTTTGAATATTTGCAACTTGTGCTCTGTATCTCTGATGTGTAAGGGCAGAGGTATTATGTTCGTTATCTCTCAAGAGGTTAAGCTTTCTTTACTGCGGTAATCAGTCACGAGTAAGTTGAGTTCACCAGGTGAGCGGATGTGTATCGTTTCGTTTGGTCGAAAGAATTCGCTGAAATTACTTACAAGGGAAGATCCCGAACCCGGAAATTAAAAAAATACTGAAACTTTGTGAATATGTAGGGAATTTCCTCCTGATTACAACGCAATTTTTGTTCACTGTCCAAATTCACTCTAAGGGGGTGTAATTGAGCCCTGAAAATCCGGTTATTTTCCAATTTTGTGTTATAACTCGTGAATTGTAAAAGATAGAAAAAAAGTTTCAAGACAAAAGTTATTTCTTTTAATTAGATCTATTATTTGGTAAGAAAATTATTTTACAGTTCTCGAGTTATAACAGAAAATCGGGAAATAACCGGATTTTCGGAGGTCAATTACACTCCCTTAGAGTGAATTTGGGCAGCAAACAAAATTGCTTTATAATCAGGAGGAAATTCCCTACATATTCACCAAGTTTTAGAATTTTTTAAATTCCCGTGTTTGGGATCATCCCTTATTAGTTCCTTTTGTGTAATATGACGAAATCTTAACAGTAAAGTAGTTTTGAAAAATCACGGCTTACAGAATTAAATTATTATTCACCTACCAACTCCCAAATCACTTCCTTACACTATTTATTTATTTACGCACCTGCTTCTTGTTGCCAAAATTAAATTTACACTGGAAGATAGATTTCAAGATACCAAGGACAGTAAATGAGTTCAAAATAGTAGTACTGTGGCTATTATAGGTCAGGGAGTCTAAAAACTTGGCTATCGAGCAGAAAAGTGCATGGAGTTTCAATCGGATTACTTTAAAGAATTAGTTAAACGTAACTTTCCTTAAACTCATACCGTGAATCCGAAGTTTAATTGTCAAACACTGCACTTCCTCTCGGCTCCGTAATGCCAGTGGCAATATCGCGGACGCTAAATTCCCTCGTGTTTCGTCGCCAGGCTTCATATACGTGGTCTATTGTCCGTCGCGCGAGGAGAGGCGAGTTTTCAAGTAACAGCCGGCCAGGAGGAAAGAATCTCATCCCCTCGGCGTGGTATTAGACGTAATAAACTTCCGTGTTGGCTGCTCGCGCAGTTATTAAGGCCCAGCTTAAGAAGGGGAAGTTACTTCGAGAACGCGGAGGGAAATTTTTTTAATTAAGGACAGTTCCTCTCGCCGGAAGCAGCGCTTTGAACGCGAACTGCAACAACGTTCCTGCTTGGAATCGTTCGTCGCCGTTCGAGCGAGTCTTCTATAGCCTGGGCTGCGAACTTTTCGTTTGGGAACCGCGAAATAACAATTTATCTTCTTTTATATATTTTATATATTACACAGAAAGTAAGCACACCTGCCTGTCTTGAGACGAAATTGTTCACAAAGGAGCTTTTCAGATGAGACACTTGCAGCTCGTCACTGTCTACTTCGAACATAATCAGTTATGCTCCATATTTTTCCATCTCCACTCGAATCAACACTGTCTTTTATCCAGCATATTCAGAATACTTGTCACTTGAGGAGGAATGAGTTGAGGGTTTGAAATGTTGAAGGATGAAAAAGGAGAAAATGGAGCAGGAGCATGTGTTCTCCTGGGTATAGTGAAGATGTTAGGAAGGCTTGACTATATAGCAGACCTTGTTTTAGACGGTGGGGATGTTAAGGGGTAGGACGGAACATATAGGAATCGGTAGTTGAGTGAGAACTTACACGTAGACTTATTTACGCAGACCAATCGCTCAGACTTTTTTTTTTCTTGCTACATCAGGTTGGGGCAAGTGTCTGTATCCCCTAACTGGGGACATTATTTGGTTGATAATGGAATCGCGCAGATTTTTTTATATAGATCGAAAGTATATGTCACCACGGCCACAAAAATGTAAATTAAAGATTCTCCCAAAAAGCTGGTCTGACCTTGAAAAATCAACAAAGGTGGAACAGGGGAAAGAAGAAAAATGAGGGAAAGTTAACTATTATATGAAAATATATTATATTAAATGAATGATAATAGATTAATGATAGATAACAATTAGAAAAAAAGTTAATGATAATAAATAAAATTAATGATAATACTATTGAAATCACAACACTGGGTAATTAACCATTACATTTATGATAATCTTGTCGACAAGAAGGTGTAAAAAAGTGATTGAAGCAATAATAATTTTCACAATGACTGCAACGAGCGAGTTATTATTAGGAAGAAGAAGTAGCGTATTGTTTCAAATTTAAGAATTAGTAAACAAGTGACTATTCAAAGCGACAAACTTTCTCGTAAAAAAAATGTGTCGCAATAAATTAGATAATTAAATTTCAACAGACGGTGTTGTCATTCTCTTTCCCTCATTTTTATTTTTTCCTCTGTTCCACCTTTGTTGATTTTTCAAGGTCAGACCAGCTTTTGGGAGCATCTTTAATTTACATTTTTGTGACCGTGGTGACATATACTTTCGATCTAAATAAAAAAATCTGCGCGATTCCATCATCAACCGAATAGTGCTCCTAGTAAGACCCTCAAGAGGTAAAACAGTTCGGCATCACCTAGATATTCGCCAATAATGTAGCCTACAGCACTCCCCAGCCTGAAAGGTGCAAGCTACCACGAAACGACGGATAAAGGCGGATTCGCAAAAATTAGTTCCGTGGCAATTCAGTGTTGTCAATAGTCTCCTTGTGTCAGTGTCAGTAACTGACACGGACAAATGTGACCTGCTCCATTCCAAAACAGGGGAGCCATATTTTCTACCACTCACACTGACGCCACTGAATCACCCACGGCACTGATGCGTGCGAATCCGCCTTAATTTCTCGAGTTCGTCCCGCCGCGATTCCGTTGATGCTTCTTTTGTACTTGTCCCGGTGTTTCTTGCCGGATGATGGGATCCTCGGTGATAGAATAGCGACCAGACACGGTAGTCGGAGCGCCTCGGAAGATAAAGAGAGGAGGACGGGGACGACGAGGAGGCCGCAAGCAGAGGTGGGACTAATCCTAAAGGACCTAAGTAAACCGCTTCTAATGGACCCTGTCACTGGGCTTCAGGACGCCCACTTTCTGTGTACTTCGCTTGGCCCTGCCGGCGAGTGACGATAACAATGGGGAATCGAGTGCGAAGGGAACAAAATGAGGTAAATGGAGGGAGCCCTGCTGGCCCTTCGCGCAGAAACCGTAGACGGCGTGGAAACTAATAGAGTCACTCGAAAACTCTCCAACTATCCGTGACCAAAGAGGTCACCTAGCTGCGTCACGTAATCTCGCGTAATTTTTTAGTTGGTTCTGTTACGAATCCTGACGAACGGGATATAGATTATACCACCTAACATCCCTTATATCTAAGGGTAGGTTTAAATGAGAGCAGGGCCGTCTTAACAAATTTGAGCGCCCTGAGCTAAAAAATTGCACAAGGGTGCAATTTCTTCGCAATCGGTGCAAGGCAGTACATCACAACCCCGGGTCTCCACCAAGTCAAACACGAACAAAAACAATGCCCGCGAACGCCCTTGCCTGAAATTTTTGTCTCTAAAATTGAAGGGAAAAAAGCATTGCAACATATTTGATTCTTAAGCGTCCTTGGATCAGGGGCGCCCCTGGGCTATAGCCCATTTAGCCCATTGGTAAAGGCAGCCCTGAATGAGAGCGGAGCGTAGAAATACATTTCATAGTTTCATAATGAAAGTGTTTACATTGAAGCAGCGAGCAGAGCTATGTTTACTAACAAGGAGAGGTTCCCAGGTGTCCGCCTCCGATTGTTTTGAATTTTGGATATGTTTTAGAATACCGAAAAATAAGATATACGTGTTTTTTTATAGCATCCTGTTTTCATATTTAGGGGGTGAAACGAACCCTCAAAGTTTATAAGAATAGTTGGTGCCCGCCTCCGATTGTTTTGTATTTTGGATATGTTTTAGGGTACCGAAAAATAAGATATACGTGTTTTTTTATAGCGTCCTGTTTTCATATTTAGGGGGTGAAACCAACCTTCAAAGTTTATAAGAATAGTTGGTGCCCGCCTCCGATTGTTTTGAATTTTGGATATGTTTTAGGGTACCGAAAAATAAGAAATACGTGTTTTTTTATAGCGGCCCGTTTTCATATTTAGGGGGTGAAACTAACCCCCAAAGTTATACAATTTTCAGGTGTTCATCTCCGATTGCTTTGGTTTTTGGATATGTTTTAGAGGGCCGAAAAATAGGAAATGCATGTCATTCTATTTTGGTACATTTGCATGTTCAAAGGGAGAAACTACCCCCTCATAGTTACCCCTTAATAACGGTGACTGACGACAAGAACATCGTCCATACAGCAAGTTATGACGCAAATTAAATTTATATCAAGTTTTTCTCAACACAATTTTGTACCCCGTATGAACTTTCGGGGGTAGTGTCACCCCCTAAATATGAAAACGGGCCGCTATAAAAAAACATGTATTTCTTATTTTTCGATCCTCTAAAACATAGACAAAATTGAAAGCAATCGGAGGCGGGTGCCAACTATTCTTATGAACTTTGGGGGGTTGTTTCACCCCCTAAACATTTAAGCAGACCAAAATAAAAAGACACGTATTTCTTATTTTTCGGCCCTCTAAAACATATGCGAAATTCAACGTAATCGGAGATGAACACCTGAAAATCTTATAACTTTAGGAGTTGGTTTCACCCCCTAAATATGAAAATGAGCCGCTATAAAAAAACACGTATATCTTATTTTTTGGTCCCCGAAAACATATCCAAAATTCAAAGCAATCGGAGGCGGACACCTGGGACCCTCTCCTTGTAAGAGATACCCGACGATGCAAGCGTCCGATCGATGCCTTTATAGTTTCTATCGCAGTTCCAACCTAAACTTACACTGTCATTTTCTACTTTCCTATCCTACATATGTACCTTACACACTCCATCCCCCGACCTCTACCACTTCAGTGGTTATGCTCACGCACAAACGCGGCCATTCGAACGCAGGATGTAATTTAGGTATAACAGGTACGTAAAATACATCCGTAACGTATTCAAAGTTTGCCCCGGCAGCGGTGCGCACCGAGTCGTCCGGTCGTCGCGGAGCACACAGGCGAAACAGGCATGTAAATGCGGCATGCAGGCAACCGAGCCGCGGCTGTCCGTGTCGGAACTTCATTTGAGGATTTCCTTCAGCGCAGACTGTTTCGCTCGGGGTTCCGCGAACGGGAGCAGACACAGCGGGGTGTGCACCGGGGAGATGGGGTGCTGCATACGGCAATCAGAGTTTGTCTGAAGTTTCAGCTTCGGGCCAGAGGGAGGGGAGGCGGGGGGGGGGTGTGTAGAGGAGGCCGCAGTTCCCTCGCGTCGATGCGCGACGAGCCGACCAACCATCGTTCTCGGTAGCTACGCATCGCGGGCTTTCCGCATTCCGGCTGGAATTCGAAGGGATCGGCAACTAGCGTTACGCAGACACGTTAGCCGTCCCTGTAACGCCTCGAACATCTTTCGCCGTGAACGCCGGCAAGGGCTGATTCCGTTCCCTTTGCAGCCACCCTCGGAAACGTACACGCCTCGTTAATGGGAAAATGACTTCTCGTAAATCGCGGCTACCTGCGCGACTGGCGTCGGGCTGCTTTCGAATAGAGATTAAAGTATATGATTAAGCGTCGGGTGTAAAATGAGGAAGATTAGGGGTCACTGTCTTTGGAACGAATGTAAATAGATGGTAAATCTACGTACCTTCACTCACAAATAACTAATTAAATTCTATATTATAGGGTAACGCATACAGATGTTGACCCCTATAAAATGATTGACCCTCTTCCCCAAAAAGTAGGAAATATAATATAATGCTTTTTTATATAACAAAATATATCTATATTTCGGTGGTTCAGATATTTTTGTTCCGAATACAATTATGTTTTATTATATAAAAAAAACATTATATTATATTTCCTACTTCTTGGGGAAGAGGGTCAATCATTTTATAGGGGTCAACATCTGTATGCGTTACCCTATTTATAATATAGAGTGTTTGTTGCAATTTTAATTTAATTAGTTACACTCTATATTATGAATATAATATAGTGTGTTCGTTGGAATTTAAATTTAATTAGTTATTTGTGAGTGAAGGTACGTAGATTTACTAGGGTAAACTGCACTAATGTTGGCACTGCACTAATCATTGGCACTCCTGATTAAAAAGCCAAATATTAAGAAGTACAAGCTTAGAAAGCACTTTTTTACAATTTCTTATTTTTCTTTCACTACAACACTGCATAGCCCAGTAGTTGAACTACACATTTTACATCTGACAACACCACAAAGTGGGACAAAGGCCCATTATATTAATAATATTAATTATATAATTATACATAATAATATTAAGTAATGGATTGAAATACAGATTTACTAAGTATTGTAGGTATTTAATAGTGAATGAAAAAGTCTGTTTAAACTCTTTAAACTTCTTTTTTAACTACATATGTATTTTTATATAACTTTAAATTTTAGGGTGCCAATGATTGTACTTTTATGCCTATTTTGTTTTTCATTGAATATTTTTAAAATAAAAGACTTAATAGGTACTCAAGATGTTTTATTTTAATGAGAAATCCATAATCATTGATAATAACTGAAAATTGAGACCATACAAAATCTTCACAAAAAAATATAGACTTTCTAATTGGGATTTCCGCTTAGGGTGCCAATCATTGTATAGTTTACCCTACTTCCCTTTTAACGTGAATACGCCTTTCAAATCGAGAATAGTACTGGGGGGCATGCACGAAAAGTCGAGCGTTACGAAAATCGTGACAAAAATGGGTGACAATGTTTCGCCTTATAACTTCAAAACTAAAAGCAACATCCAAACAATAAATATAGCGTCGTGTTGACAAAGGATGTCGGTACCTGAGATGACTTTCGGACCGAGTGTCCAACCGCAGTGAGCGTGGGTACGGGATCCGCAATATGTAAGTAATGACAGAATTTGAGAACGAGTGGGAACTGCGAAACTGGTGTCTTTCGAAAGTGAGTTTACAATCTTCTATCTATATCTATATAAATAAAAATGTAAATGTTCGTTTGTTAAAAATCTTAAATCCCCGAAAGTTCTTCACCGATTGCTTTGTAATTTTGACACAATTTTGTTCTTATTTACCTATTATATAGATGTCACCTATATAATAGGTGACAGGCAAAAACATGTTTTTTTTTTTAAAAACAGCGCATCAGACTGAGCCACAGCAACGCGTGACCGGGTACAGCTAGTAATCAATAAAATAATCCTTCAATATTAAGTAATATCAAACTTACCCCCTCAATATCAATATCAAACTTCAATATAATCGTTCTAACTTACTCTGTCTACTTCATTCATTCCACAATACGACATCAGGGCCGAATTTCACGCCAAAAAACTGCGGTTTGTGTCCCCGACGCAATTTACTCGAGTTTTTTATTTTTCTTTCTTTATTCCTATTTTGCATCTTTGTACAATAAAGACGCGTAATAGTAATAATTTTATAAAGACTATCTTGTGAATTTGTGAAGGCAGAGGATAAATTCACTTTCCTGCCCTTTCCGCAGCCTTTCCTAAATTATTTATTATAGTGGCGAGCAACATTTTGTCCGAAGTGGGCCACAAGTGGAAACCTACTACTCTCCCCGGGCCGCAATATTAAATACATAAATATAACTATTCCAAGAATTTTAATTTATGGGCTGAATTTGTTATGTCTGACATTGATTTACAAGAAAACGTTTTTTTTTTAACTTTGATGTACTGTTTATTAGCAGTATATACACATTAATATATACCTACATATTATAATCTAAACAGGTATATGTACCTATATTTTTCTAATCAAATGAACGAAAATAACTATTGAAATTTAATTAACGAGATACTTGATTCTGTTTTTCATGAACGAGCTTGACAATATTAGGTGCGATATTTGAAACTGCTACTCTAAGACAATTATTTAATCGTTCGACAGTTAGCCGATTACGACAATCACTTTTTACAAATTTCATTTTCGAGAATAGTTGCTCACATGCATACGTACTGCCAAATAAGCTCATTATTTGCCTGGAGTGCGTAGCTAGCAATGGAAATTTATAAATGTTTAAAGAATTCCCGAAGAATTTCAAATGGAATTAATCGATTTACAACACGACACAGAACTAAGGAATAAATTTCAAAATGCTAGTGTTATTGAGTTTTATAAGCGTTACTTTCCGGCTAATAAATTTCCATCGCTAGCTACCCACTCCAGGCAAATAATGAGCTTATTTGACAGTACGTATGCGTGCGAGCAACTATTCTCGAGAATGAAAATTTAAAAAAATGTTCGTCGTAATCGACTCGATGACGAACGATTAAACAATTGTATTAGAAACCACTTAAAAGGGCATTAAATAAAGCAGTTTAAATAAATAAACAGTTTTTTACAGTAGTTTAAATAATTAAACTGTTTTCCAACTTTTTTACCATAATTAAGTTAACAGAAATGAAAAAAAAATTAAATAAACGTAAAAAATATAAAATTGTACAACATTCCGATAGGGTAGATGTACCGTTTGTGGCCATTGTACCATTTTCGGCCATGTGCATAATTATCGCGGTTCTTTAGCTTGAAATTGCTTGTAGACACATAATTATGTGTAGAATTTCAAACCATAAATATTTTGTTTAGTATACCATCAGAAATATAAGGTTACATTTATTGCTTCCGCGAAAAGTGGCAAGTGGCCACAAACGGTGAAAAATGGATTTCTTATATTTTTTAACTTTATTAATTCTTTAACGATTTCTCTAGTTAATGGTAACTTAGACATTAATAGTAAAGACAGTGTAAAATTTAGTAAAGCTTTTAGTTTCCTGATTTGAAAGTACAATTTTAAAGATAAAAGATGAAAGTCACTGAAATCCTTAAAGTGGCCACAAATGGTGCATCTACCCTATGTTTTATAGTTCAAAACATATATGGCAATGTTCAGGTGGGCCGCAGGTCAGCTGCTGGCGAGCCAAATGTGGCCCGCGGGCTGCCAGTTCCTCATCACCTTAGCAGATGATACCGCCAAGTAGAAACCTCCAGTGTATGGTCAGACACTCTTCCTCTCCGCGTTACAAATCATATACAACTCCGTTGATTTTCGTAAGAAGAATTTCTCCCACAATCTTACCCACTATCGTCCCATTATGAATATTCATAAAACGTTGATTGCCCCATGACCATCAAGTGGATCGAACACACGCAAATCCCCCGCGTCGCAATCAGCCGCTGTGTTTGCACCCTCCACGTGGCCCGTCCCGAGAAAGACCCGGACGCTGCCGGTTACATTCAAACTGCTGATCAGCGAGCTCCCACCGTGGGCAAATTACCGTGGCTCCTAATAAGGTGACGTCTCCATTGAAACGAGGCAAAGGTATCCTGGGCGTGGCCGTAGGAACATCGCCTGGAGATGGTCGCCGCGACAAAGGCTGCAGCGTCGGTGCCTCTCCGACGATTTATCCTCCCGTCGCGACCCTTTGTGAAGCGAGCGTTATTGACGCCTTCTACACGTCCGCCGTGTCTACCCCCTCCCCCGCCTGTATACCGGTGCATTTCGCGCGGTCGAGCGTTCCTCTCCATCTCTGTTTCACTCTCCCCGTTCAGGTCCGAGGGTCCCCCGCGCCGCGCGAAAAGAAATCGCCTTCTGGGCGGCGGTAATTGGAAGGTTCTCGTGCGTGGATATCTTTGATCTGTACAGTTACGGATTCAATATCGTACGTGCCTCCGTGGAGCGGCTGCCCGCGCTCTGTCCCTCCGGCGGATCCAGCATTCGTCGTTTTACATAGAGATTCGACGGGGAGGGTGGCGTTAAGTTGGCCCGCCCGGCCGGCGCGGGGGATGCCGGGTGGACCGGAATCGAAGCGGCACGCAAACGATCGCGGGCGAACGGATAGCCGCAGAGCGGCGCGCGCGCGCGCGCGCGCGGCTATCTTAAATTAAGATCAAAGTAACGAGGAACGCTTGACGGCGGCGCGAATTCACTGGCGGATAGAGCCGCGGCTGGAACCATAGATAACCCTTCCAGCCGCAACAATTCATCGTTCGCCCGACTATATTTCTCCTTCGGTGTATCGCAAAATTATGGCGCCGGCCGAGCAACTAAATTTTCCTGTCGATGTGCCCGCTGCAAGCTACGGGCTACGGGGCAGCCGGCCGTAATGGGTTCGCGGTGGTTGATCGCAAGGGGGCCAACGATTTCATTGGGATGGTCGAGTTTCTGGGCTGGTGTTCGGGCAGGGGCGGATGAGGAGGAGGAGGCGGAGGAGGAGGAGGAAGGGATAGAGTTCGCGCGGGGGGGTGGCGGTGGAATCGGAGGAGATATACTCGAGGGCCTCTCTCCGCCCTCCGATCGCGCTATCAAATTGTCGCAGTGCGGTAGTGGTGTAGGCAGAGGTTTAGGCAGCCCTGCCGCGCTCTCGTCTCGCGCCGACTACTGTCAGCAATGTCTAAAGAGCGACGAGGAGAAAGATCGAAAGCAGATGCGAGGGGCTGGGAGGAGGAGGAGGAGGAGGAGGAGGACACGAGTGGCTACCGGTGAATCGTCGCTTAGGATCGCAGCTTGTTCCTGTCCGTCCTCGTCCCTCTAATAGAATTCCGTTAGTTCCGTCTAACCGTTCGTCTCTACCCATTCGACTGTCCTCTTCGCTCTCCTCGCCCCCTCCCCCCTCCCCACCCCCCGCTGCCCCTTTGTCCGACCCTTTCCACAGACAGGTACGACCTTCGCAGTCGTAACCACCATCGCCGCCCCTCCTTCACCCTTGTATTTCTGTCGCTGTCTCGTGGCCCTCCAATCTCCACTCCATTCCTCTCCGCTCGAGCCTCCACTCGACTCCCAAATACTGCAATTTCAGCCTTGTCGCCACTACGGCACTTCAGCTACGAAATGATAAATTCCTGGCCCGTCTGCTTTCCCTCCCCCCCTCCTCCTCCTCCTCCTCCTCCTCCTTCTTCTCCACCAATCCCCCCCGACTTCGTTGTCCCGCGACCCTTCCCTCGGCCAGCCTCGTTTCACCGGTAACCACTTGGTGTTTCTGGCATGGTCGAGCCTGGCTTCGCTCGATTGATTCGATCGCCGCGTCAATAACCGCGTTTCTTCTGTCCCATTGCCTCGATTACGTCTTTGTTGTAACGCCGGGTATAAATTTTGGGCCTTTGTCGTCGCAATCAACTGCCCCGCACCTAACCGCCTCCGTATCTCGTGCCGGGGTCCATTCAGCTTGTACGTGAACTGACCGCAGAGTTCATCCCGTCGACACTGACGAAAAAGTGGATCCGGACAACAGTGTCCCCTTCCACGCGAGATTCTGCGAACGCGACGGCATAGACTCGGGCTTCTCACGTCGAAAGTTCCCTCTGCACCTCTACAGCTTCGCAAATGGTCCGTTTTCTGAAAAACTTCAACGTCAACCGCCCCTCCCGCGCAAACTTCGGCGTACACGTAACTTCAATCCGGATTTTCGGGTCCTTCACCCCCTCCCTCCCACCCCTCCCCACCCCTCCCCTCCCTCCCTCGCCGTTCCCCCTTTCCTTGCCGGCTTGTTCGACGAGTTTAATCGACGAGATGGTAGCTCGATAGACGAATCGAGGTTAAACTCGAGGCTCCCCTGTCGAACGAGCAGCCGGAACTTCCGGGCAAACAGAGAATGGGCAGGTTTACCAGCTTCACGAAATTCGCATCGGCATAGTTGGATGAACACGCGCGTGCACGGGACGCTGGGATGCCGGCTGAGGGTGGAAACGACCCCTGAACGAGGGGCGCGCGGGGGTTTTGTCAGAAGTGTGAATCATCCTGTAGACTATCGTTTTCGGTTAGCCCATTAACCCATTTGCCGCCTGATTGCTCCGGGGTAGTTTATGTCATCGATACCGCACCTGCTCCGAGGAACAGGTAATTAGGCTATCAATGATCGTTATCCCACTTGGGCAATTGAATTTCCTTTTGATTGCAGCGGCACTTCTGTAATTAGATTTTGCCGTACATATAAATCTGGCATGCTTGGTCCAGCGGTGATCGGTGTTGCTTGATAAAAATACGAGGAAGAGTATTTAAGATAAGAAGTTAGTCACTGATATATTGAAAACTGGTAATCTGTAGGGGAGACCGGGGCTGGTAGGCCAGTTTCTCAGTTTTTGATTTTTAATATATTATGTGGGGGAAATATCATTAAATATCATTAAAGTTAGTATATTTGATAGGGCATACATTTGGCTATCTGATTAAATTATTAATGTTGACTCTATGTGACAACAATTAAGGTATTTTAATGTTTTTCTAACACCTTCCATGCTGGTCAACCAGCCCCATGATCGGGGGTGGTTGACTTACAGTATGGGGTAGGTTGACTATCTGTAGGTACAATCAGTTAAGAAAATGTTATTAGCAACTTATCTCAGTGGTAATCAAATACCACAATGTCACAAGAGTTGTTTCATTATAAAATATTAATTTCTTTCTTTCATATTTTAATAATAAGCTGAAAATTTTTTCAACTTGAACATTAATTATAATGTATTTATAATATAGTGTAAAGTTTAGGGTTGTCATCCCCAGATCACCCTAACGAAAGGGGGTAGAGATCTAAAATTTCTCTCAGTGGTATTTTAGGCAAAGAGCGTTATTCGGTACACATAAATACTAAAATTGGTGCTGGGGCCGTTTTCCTTATGCTTACCCGGCTAGACCCTTTAAACAAAAAATAAAAATCGCTTTATGAATAACAAAATAACAATTTAAACCTTATTATTCAACCACCCCCACCGATCATTTTGACTTCAATCTAAATATATAAAGCAGAAAACTTCTACATATTTGTGTGTTTGTCTGTCGCCTAAAAACTTTCGAACGATAAACTCTGGGATCACGAAATATGCCTCAGCTCATTACGCTTGACTAATCCAGATGAATGTGACTATTTTCAAAAAAAAAAAAAAATGAAAACATTTTTTTTTATAAAATCAGAATTTAAATTTCGGGCGAAGCCAAGTAGTAAAACTAGTAATCTATATAACCATCAATTATTTAAGTATACACAAAAATACTATGTCAATAGATCGTCTAATAAACAAACTTTAAAATAGTCCCTTAACATTTATTCTATGGTAACTATATAGAGCGTGAAAAAATAAAATCTTTAAGAAAAAATATTTATTCACGTAGTAAACTTTTCGACAAACACTGATAACTGTTAAAAAACGTGTGATCGCGGCGTCGGACATAAATGCATGGCATAGCAGAAGTGACTTCTTTCTACAGTGAATCTTTCCACAGTAGAGTATATGTCGGTGCAAAGTTATTAACAATTAGTCAACCTACCCGTTGAACCAGCCCCGGTCTCTCCTACTTTGTAATCTAGCTTGTAGTTTTTTTTTAAGGGAAAGTACGGACAACTGTTGATCGAATGTAAGGCAGGAGTGTATTTCTTATTAAAAAGTGGCTGTTGATCTCGAGCCCCATCGAAAGGAAATTGCAATCTACTAAATCTTTCTAATGCCACTGCTGCTCTCGCGATACAAGTCACCCATCCCAGCACTTGCGCAGGGAATCGATCCGCTTCCCTTTTTACCACCGAGAATCTTGGTCCTCTTCGTCCAGCGAGTGCTCTCGGTTTATAAGGATCCTCCAGCGAGATCGTACGCTCACAGAGGAGATCGAGGAAAATTTATTGAGCCGCGCGTGAGGACAAATCTACTGCTGAGAAGACGGGAGAGCTTCGTCCCTTTCGAGTCGAACGTTTCGAATCCCAGCGACGTTCCTGTCATAAATACGTGGAACTTACACAGAATATTCGTATATTTATAGAAACGACTGTCACGAATGGGATTGGGTATAAATCCCCTTGCTGTCGAAGCTGTTCTTTTAACAAGCTTGCGAACGGTAAGCTGTAAGAACGACTACTGTGTCGCGTTGCACGGTGTTTATCGGCTGTTATAGAAACGTGGGAAAATTTTCGGGACATATTAAATAAATTCGTGTTAGAGACAGGTAAATAGAGAGATAAATAGACGAAATTACAGCTAGAGAAATTCCTAGATCTCTGATTAACCCTCGGAAGACGAATGGTGGATATGGTCGCGTGAGACGAATGCAGGGTCAGTTTGACCCATAGCAACATTTCTATGGTACACGGGTTGCACGAAAAAATTGAATATAAAATGAATTTAACAATTCAAATTTCTAAAATTAACTAGAATTTATTAATAAAGAAATACATAAAAAAACATTATTTATGTACATTTGATACATAAAATAGATGTATCTCGTGTATGATTTTTACAAATAATGTTACTGCAATTTAGGCGTCTTATACTATATTTTGACATTGCCGACACAAATATAACATCGTGATAGACTTTGTCAGAGTTGGATCAAAATGACCCTGCATTCGTCGTACGAGGGTTAAGGGGGGGGGGCGCCTACCTAGAGCGGTCGAAACAATGCGCTCCTTTGGGATTTTTTTCTAGAAAAACCGTTACGCTTTTATTAATAACTATTCGTCTATTGTTAAGAGTACATCTAAAGGACAGTTCAGTATTTTTTGCGTTAAAGAATATTAAAAGATTTGAGAGTTATAAGCGATGACCGGGATGTACTTTTTTTTTGTGGTGACCATCGTAGCTCGTAGCAGAATCATCCGAAATGAAAAATTCGAAAGGCTTTAGATAGAGTATGAAATTATCTAGGCGCTATCGGGTCCCGATTTTGGAAAAATTATTATGAGACAAAATGGCGGCGCTGCAATGTTGAACCATTGATTTTCAACAAAAAAGTAGTTCCTTTCTTGGCCTGTAAAAAAAAACTAAGAAGAAAAAAAGAAATCCCTCCGACCACGAGACTAATGACATGATACAATAATAACAGAAAAAGAATATAAATACAAATAATTACAAAATTAAATAAAATATAAAAACCAAAGGATCACAGCAGGTACGTTCAACCTCACCACGAGTTTACTACTCAGCATTAATCAATATTACTACTCAAAATAAATTTTAGTGATTGAAGAAAAGCGGAAAATCAAAAATTGACACGAATCTCTATACATCATGGCATGCTTCCTAAACACAGCGTAAGAGAGCGCATTTCTAATACTCTACATCGAGATCAAGTAAGCTCCGCCTGCAAACCAGATTCCAACCCAAAACTTATTAAGAAATTATCGGTAAGAATCATGTCCTATTCCTTCCACTCGAAACGTGTCTCTCTCCGCGCCGAGACCTGCCCCGCTGTCGACGATCGAGCTCGTGATAAATATCGGCATGGCCTGTAACCATTTATGGGGTAGGCAAGAGCAAGGGGTCTAGACGGCGGAACGGGGTGGTAGATTTTTTTTTATACAACCGCTACGACGTTGGCACGGAACGGGGGACGAGCAAACAGAGAGGCGAAGGAGGATCCTGTCAGGATGGCTCCATCAATCTTCGGCAAAGGGATGACGCTAATACCCACGAGGAAACGTTTTCGCGGTTCCTTTATCCGGGGGAACGCTCTATACCGTGCATTAGGACGGTCTCTACCTGGATGAAATACGACCGATATTCGCTGGCTCGGATACCGAGCTCGGCTGCTCGCGAATTTATTCGCGCGAACTGCTGCCGCGGCGATATTCCTCGGGCGCGCCCCCGTCCACAATGGACCCCCGTGGCTGTGCACGCGATACGCATAAATATAGCCCGCTAATGCCGGGACAAACGCGAATAAATGTTTAATACACGGTCCGGGATCGAGCCTTTCGCTCGAGCATTTACATTTTAAACCCTAAGCGAGACGCGCCGTGTACATTATGCCCGCCCGTAAGAAATTCCGAATGCGAGATTTGCCGGAGGATTTGCGTCGCGGAATTTGCGAACACGGCCGCGTTATTGTCGTGGGAGAAACGCGGCATATAAAGGCGGCCGATACAATGGGGATGGCACCTGGGAGGATTGGACCAGGGGGGGGGGGTGTAATAATAATATCCATTTTATTGCAGTGTAAGTGACGGTGCGAGGGATAAGGATGTATAAAACCCGTATTTCAGCTGATCTGCTATTTATATATAGAATTATAAATCGTAGTATCGCCTCTCCTGACATCCTTCATATGCGGAATTTTCATACTCCTTCGCGTCATCTCAGAAGCCATACTCTTTTTGCACTCGCACAGCATCGCACTCTCTACGGCAGGGTTTGAATAGGTTCCGAAAATAACTGTTTCAAACTGTTATATAAAGATTCTGACTGAAAGAGTTATGAAGAACCTTTATTCTGAATAACCGTTATAAAGAATCTAAATATCAGACTATATAGATTTAAGTTACGGTTCCTGTATAGCTCTATAACTTTTATTTTTTGGGTTCTATATAAGTTCCAAAACGGTTATAGAACCGATTTAATAAGTTTTATTTTTAGGATCTAATAAGTTCCAAAGCGGTTATAGAACCGATTCTTGTAACGATTGTGCAGAATTTTATAGAAAATGAAATTGCAACTTATTACAACAATAGACTACTGTGTATAACCAAATTGTTTAAAACTTATTATAAATAAGTAAGTAAATATATATTATATACACATTTGTAAATACATATAGGGTAATTCCGGGTGAGATGGCTCGATCACGTTTATTTTTGTCCTTTATTCAACCAATAAATTTACGGTGTAAATTACGTAATTTACGGTTTTAAAAAGAAGTGAGCCATCTCTCCCCGACTTACCCTAGAATTAATAGCAATTCCGCCAACACAAGTACGTGTGGAACGCTTATTTTCGGCGTTAAAGTTTATCTTGTCCCCCCACCGTTCGACAATGAAGCCGGACATTATAGAAGACATTTTATTAATCCGCCTTAATATGCCAAAGCTACCACAAGCTGGCACTTAAAAAGTGCAATAAATATTTAATACCATAGATCGAAACTTTTATTTGTCAAGTTCATTTTTTCAATTAAGGGTCACATCATCATCAGGACCATGATTCTGACAACATATTAAAATATCATTTATATCGGTGAGCTAGACCTTCATCGGTATAACAACCAAACATTTATATTAACGAACACTTCATATTACAAGATAATTGTATATGTATGTACAAATGTGTACATAATATATATTTACTTAGTTATTTATAATAATTTTTAAACAATTTGGTTTTACACAGTAATCTATAGTTGTAATATGTTGTAATTTCATTTTCTATAAAATTCTGTACAATCGTTACAAGAATCGGTTCTATAACCGCTTTCGAACTTATGTAGAACCTAAAAAATAAAAGTTATTAAATCGGTTCTATAACTGTTTTGGAACTTATCTAGAACCTACAAAATAAAAGTTATAGAGCTATATAGGAACCGTAACTTAAACTTATATAATCTGATATTTAGGTTCTTTATAACGGTTATTCAGAATAAAGGTTCTTCATAACTCTTTAAAGAACCTAAATCTTTATAATAACGGTTTCAAGCCCTGCTCTACGGCCACATTAACTGTTTCAACCGTCTCTGTGTAACCGCGAACCGTTTTTGCGACACACTCGACTATTTTAATAATTCGTTATGCTCTTTTAAACGTACGGTTAATCTAGCGATTTCTAGAATGTAATGCTTTTGCTTTCTCCTCACTCTGCATTATTTAATGTATTTTATTTTCTGTCATTGCTTTTTCTGTATTTTTAACCGATTTTCTAACATACTCATGTTCCGTCTCAACTATGTAATAAAGGGTTTTAACCCGTTGATATATATATATATAAATAAATCAAATAAATCAAATAAATAAATAAAAGGGAAATATCTTGGAGCTCCTGTCAGCACCGTATCGAGAGCTACCAAATACTGTCGGCGATAATACTAAAATCGCGGGGCGATGATAAAACGCCCACTTTAAGTCTAAACCTCAGCCATCGTCCAAGATCCACGCGCGCCGCCGCCCATAATAAATAGTTTAAAAAACGCCGAGGTACAGCGCGTCACTTTCAAGCGTCGAACATTCAATGAGACATCAGTCGCTGGCCTCGGCGTCGAGCTGCGTCGTTTATCATCGACGGCGTCGAGCGTCAGCGGGATTTATCATCGGAATAGGGCGTCTCGATCATCCGACGCGAGCACTCTATCATTAGAGGGCTGAGAAATTGCGAGCATTTCGGCAGGCGTTCCGCTTGCGTATTCATCGAAAGTTGGCGTAGACTGTCAACTTTCATCCTGGAAGGGGTGGGTTAGGGGGTGGCAAAGCAGGAAACGTTGCGTAATTCCAGGGTGACGGTCGAACGCGATGGAAGAATGGACTTTTTTAATTTATCGCTCGTAGGGGCAGATTACCGCTGATTGCGCTCGCTAGAGAAAGAAAACGGCGCGACGGGGGGGTTGGAAGGAGGGACAGGGGGTCGGCGGGGAAGGAAGACGTTCGCGCGATTTATCAATTTCACGGGGACAAGGGAACTTTTTAAATTACATCGCGCTGATCAGCCTCGTCTTTCTCTCATTTCCCCAATCTATCTTCCCTAGCCCCCTTACACCACCACCCCCCCCCCCCCGCGCTTCTGCGACGCCAGCCGAAGGCTCGGACAGCTCCGCTGGCTTCTCGGCCGGGCAATCTGTCCGTCGTCGCGCTATGCGGACGATACTTATTGCGCCGTCGCTCGATCCTGCCTCCGCTTAATCCGATTTGTTTCTTTCGCCTTAACGCTTCGACTCGCTGCGATGTATATCCACCGGTGTTAAGCGAACCCTGTGAAATACGTGGAAGAAGTGTGCCATCGTGAATCCTGGGGACCAGTGGCTGCCGTAGCATCCGCGTTTTAGCTGATTGTTATCGCTTAATGGGGGGTGTATTTCACGCGAGGTTAATGGAAAAATGGATCGGACGAGGTTTAATTACGATTAAGGAGTGCAGGAAGGTGAAATATTTTCAGTGATCGTTATTGATGATGTGGTTTGCGTTACTATAATAGATACCTAGGGACAGTTTATTGTTTCATGAAAGAGGGGTTTAGGGTGACTGTACCTAATATCGCCAGGGAAAAGTTAAATCGTTGTCAATTGCATAATAATTGATATTTCTTCATTCAGTTCGTTTCAAAGTATAGAGAAATTATTTATCTTTCATGTAGCATCAGTTAGAATCGTTGAAACCTACAAATTTTAAATTAGGACTCAAAAAAGTAAGACGTGCAAAAATCGGGTTCTGAAAAAAGTGTACCTAATAAAAAAAATTGATTCATTCATGTATATATCAGTTTTTAAAGTCATTTTCATATGTGTTTTTATTATTTCTTGCGGTATAAATGTTTTTTTTATCCATCTTTGATTTTATTTTTATTAGAAAAATATAGAAATTTAAAAATATAGATTTTTAAAATATTTCATTTTTTACGTTCCGATGTACTATTGAACAAATAAAGTCTGTATGAAACCGTGAAGTTTATGAAGTTTGTTGAAACCATTGTTCTCCGGTAGGCTGCATTGAGAACACCCATTACTGCTAAGAGAAAAACACTATTTTCATTACGAAAAATAGTTGAATCGATTACAATCCATAAGTACCTACATCATTAATTAGGTTTTTCTAGTAGATATTCTTGCATTTCCGGAATTATTAGTATTAATAAATTTTTACACTATTAAGATTCACTAAAATACTTCTCTTTCTGTAATTGTTCACCACATGATACTGCAATTACAGCATGTCTTCCTACATATGTTTAGGTACTAATTTAGTGCATAACCGATAAAGTTTAGAGCTTACTTTGCGAGATATAGCGGGTGGCGATATTAGGAACATGGGCGATATTAGGTAGGGGAAGTTGGGGCACTTTGGTGCAAGGGGCACAATGAAACATTAATATTCTCTTGATATCTAGAAACAGTCAGAAGTTCAAAAAATGATCACAAAACAGTATACTCTATGATCTTGAAAGATGATATAAGATTATAAGATGATACCCTATAGATATCAAGATAATATTAATGTTTCATTGTGCCCCCTGCATCAAAGTGCCCCAACTCCCCCTACAGTCACCCTATTAATCGATACGTGTGGAATTATTTATTCTGGAAAAGAAAGTTTCCAGTTTGCAACCATCTGCAACCGTTGCATTTTAATATAAATACTGCCCCATGTTTATAGTGACAATTACCTAAATCTTTACACTCACTGCTTATAAAATCCTCAATCACAAGGAAAGATCCCCCAACAGCCATAGAATGAAATCCCAAGTATAAATGAACGAAGGAAAGGACGAGGAGTAGTGCGAAGCGATAAAAGAACAGACGCACGTTTGAAGAAGTTGAAGAGCTGCGAAGAACATATATCCGCGAAGCGATGCCGACAATTTTTTCCCTGAACACGTTGCCGTGATTTCCCAACACCGTCGATCGTCGTGTAACTCGTAAAGGCGTAGCTCGACGTTGTAACACCGCTTGAACACACGCTCGTCGAGCGTCGAAGTTTTCGCAGAACGACGCCGCGGGCCGTGGGGAACGTGTTCCAGCTGGCAACGATAAAACTCCGGCAGGGAGGTCGAGGTTTTTCGCGTCCATCGAAAGGATTTCGCGCGAGTGCACTTCCCCGTGGCCATTTCGGGGCTGGCGTAGTCGCCGTTCCGCGCCGTTCCGCCGCGAGTTCCCGGCGTCGTCGCCCTGGATCCGTCGTAAAGAAGTTTCCGAACGGCTCGTAATCGTGAGGATGGCTCGGCGAAAGGGCCTCCGCGGCTGCTATATACGCGCCACCATTTACCGTGAAAGCCTTTGTTCGATTTAAAGCACCCCTTTTTCTGTGTCTCCCGCGTCTCCCGATACGCCTCACGCGCTCGAGGGAGCCGCGACGCTATCAGATAAGCGAAGCTGCGTCAGACGTCCCACGGAACTCGAGAATTTCCTCGCTCCGCTGTCGTAACCCTAAGACGCCCGAATAAGGCTGGTGTCATTTTATTCGAGAGTGTGTATAATGGGGGTGGAGTAAAATTCGACCACCGGTAAATAAACCTCGTTTTTTTGTTTGGGAAAAAGTCAAGTGTAACCGTAAAGTTGGAAGGTGAAATGTAAAAGATGTGACAAAATTGCAATCCTTATGCAAAAATTAGTAAAAAGTGGGGGATGAATTTGCTCAGTTTTTAGAAGAAAATGATTTCGAATTCTTCTCTTTATACGCGTGCTGTAAAGTGTGAACCATGGTGGTCTTAATGATAGAAAAAAATATATCAGTAATTGAACTTTTTTTTTTATAGGATAAATCATTGTCCATGTTTGTGTGGCGATTTTTACGTCACTCTGTATAGGAAAAGAGGATTCGCGATCGTGTGATTGGCACGTGACGTGGTCAAGTGAATTTTTATCGGAACGCGGTGTTTCCAGCGACGAAGCTGATACGATTAAAATTATTGAATCACCAGCGCGGGTAATATTCCATAGCGCCTATATTAGGATTCACCGCGCGGTGCGCCTCGAATCGCGTTGATTAATAAAGAGTCGGTTAATTCCATTAAAAATTGATTTCTCCGATTTCGTTTCGTTCCCGTGGCACGCGGCGCACGTGTTCATCCGAGTGTCACACTCGATCGGGGGTGGCGAACAATTTGTCAGCTGATTAGCGTGAATTTTTCCGCGGGATCCATTTTAAATGGAAGTCAGTAGCCTTCGATCCAAGTATCGCCGCCCTCCTCTCCAACTCCCATTCGTGTCTCTGGAGAAGTTTGATAAAGATCCCGGTTGGCTTCCTCTTCTCGACTAATTACTTACACCGCGTTGCCTAATTGACTCGCTTTTCCGTCCCTTCTAACAACCAATTTCCGCGTCGCTTCTCTATGCAAAAGTTGCTCCTTCTGAACGAAAATGTTATTTTATTTCTTTCTTGAGATACTCTTCTTTTAACGTTGGATCACGAGCTTTCTGGTAAATAATATTCGTTGGCCACTAAGGTATCTCTTTCATGACTTATGATCGTGGTGTTATTAAGTTTTCTTCATCAAACACTTCACCCCTCAACGACCACCTCAGTATCTGGTACGGACCCTGTTTTTCAAGCGGCTCCAGTGCCAGTACCAGATGCTCTAGCTAGAGGCTGTCTGTACAGTGATGTTTCAGTGCCGAGGCCTCAGGTAGCAAAGTGACGTTTTCGTTCCGACGGCCCGGGCCTCACCGTCGGTTTTTTGTTTCAAGGGTCGGTCGTTGAAGGGTTAAGGGGGAACACCACTGTGACGGCCGGAAATGTAAGTCATTTTTAAGAATTTTATTCAGGAATAATTTACAGTTTTCATAGAAAAATTTTATTACCTACCTTTAGTACGCTGTCTTAAGAGACTATATAAAAAAAAATAAATAGAAAAACATCCATAAATTTTAATTAAGCTTCTATTATATTAATTAAGCTTCTAGACTCCCACACGCGAGCTGGTCGAATGTGTAACTATGGAACAGCTGGTCCGAAATCAAATTTCATTTTTTTTTTATAAACTATATGAGTGTAGTTTCCGTTGTACGTACGGATTTTTTGATTGAAGACAAACTTTTTGAAATACCCTAAAAAAACTGTCCATCTTATTCGCGGATTTTCGAAACTTTTCTTCTAAAGCGCACCATTTTTACAAAAATAATTTGTTTAAGATATCGGTACGTACAACGGAAACTACACTCATATAGTTTATAAAAAAAAATTAAATTTGATTTCAGACCTGCTGTTCCATATGTAGGTAATAAAATTTTTCTATGAAAACTGTTACTTATTTCTGAAAAAATTCTTAAAAATGGCTTACTTTTCCGGCTGTCACAGTGGTGTTCCCCCTTAACGAATCTAAGCCACAGAAAACTTGAAATCAGAAGGTCAGTAGATCTATTGAATTCCTATAGTCTACTCTGCGTTACACTCCGGTTGTACGTGTATTATTTCCTAGCAGTAAAAACGTAAAATACATTATATTTTCCAAAAATCAGGATTTCTGCATTAAGTGCCACGAATTATTTGAATCGAACGTGTGCAAGATCTTCTATCCCAAATTCCACGAATCCTCCGAAATGGCTGATGCTTCTTGGAGCCACCGACATTAGTGCCGCCGGAACGCGCGCGGTGGAAACGTTCAGCTGCTGCTAAATGTTTATTTCAATATCATCGGTGTATAATCCATTGTTATTTGCCTTGGTCGGCGCGCCTGTATATTCGTCGATGCGAAACGTGACCGGTCGTTGGTTTCAGGGATCACAGAAACCACGAGACTCGATTATGCTCCACCGAATTCGCGGGAAGGCCTCGAATTTACGAGGTGGAATCTTTGCTGCACCGCAGCTGAATCTGCCAGGGCGTAAACCAGATTATCGTAAATCCGAACGGAACCTGAATTCTTCGAAAATCCATACTCAACCATCGTCGATACCTTGATCCCCGTAGTATCTTATTAAGCAAAATTCTTCCTACCAAGTTTTAAATCAATTTTCATATTCCACAGTAGCACCGAAGTGTTGACTCCGCGAGCAATTCTCACGCACGGCTCCGATCCATCGATCGTACGGAATTTACGGCTCGGAATATTCCAGGCGGCGCCAATAAGCGTAGCAGTGTGTCCGCAGTAACGAGCTCGCTTCAGGGCAGAACTATTTTTACATTTTGAAAAGGGACGGTGGTCGCATTCTTCTCGCGAGGGAGCGGGCTTGTTTCGAGTTCTGCTTCTTCTCGATTCAAGCCCTCCTTGCCCGGCGAGCCGACTGGCGGCCGCATAACGCCGATGAAAGACGTTTCCCTCTGCTCTCGTCGCAGTCGTCGCCGCGCGGCGGAAAGTTTCATTCGAGTATCCGGCGGAGTGCACCGTTATGTACATCTACATAATATATACCCACGTATGTGCGCGCGTACATGTTTCACGAGAGCCAATATAAAAGTCGAGCCCCGCTTTCGGGATATCGGCGAAATGCTATGAACTTAAACGTAGGTACTCGAACAGCGGGAAGAACGGGACGGCGGAGGAATTATATATTGCGCTACGTTAAACACAGAGTGCCTCTAAACCGTACCCACGCCCCGAAAGGAACGGAACTACCCCTTAAAACATTCTCCTCCGCGATTACTTAACCGTGCAAAAAGTATCGATTTCCATAACATTATTAACGTCCACTTGTGCAACTTACTCTGCTGAGCATTTGCAACAAAAGAATGAGAAACAGATTCACGTTCTTATAAGTAAACATTCACTTATAAGGAATGGAGTTTTTCGATTTGGAATATATATTTTTAAAGGACTCGTAGTAACTAAGAAATCCTGAAAATTATATCTGCAATGGACCTATTTTACTCATGTTATTAATAGCATTCAATATAGCCTCAAGGCGAATGCGAAAAACGGCAAAATCCTCTTATTTAAAAATAATTGGCTAAAACCTGGCATCTGTATGTTTTTTGAGGTGCTAAATCTGAATATATTATTTTTTTTTGTGTAAAAAAAAATTCTAAGGTAGTTCTCTTAATAAAAAATCGGTTTTTTGAAGGTAATTCAAAATGGAAAGGCTGGAGAATTTTTTAGATAAACGACTTCAAAGTTATCATAGGGAAACATGATGAAAACACTTACAATTTTATTCGAACACGGTAGAGCAATCAATGTGAACATCGACGAACAATGCATGACTCATACATATATTCATCTCACAGACTGTTTTTCAGCCTAAACTAAACTGGTTACGAATTGGTATCTTACCCTATGGGCCCAGATGTAGCCCCTGGGAGTTAAAAACAGGTTAAAATGGATTTTGAAGTAAATTAGTACGAGTAATCCGAAAAAAATATTTAAAAAATTCTTCGGGCTTTTCTTTTTGAGTTATCTCCAAAAAACCGATTTTTTATTAAGAGAACTACCGTTAAGGAACTAGTTTCTGATCAGTTTAGAGGGCTTCCCGCTTTAATATTTATTTTTAATCTAATAAAACTTTAAACCATAAATTTTGTTCATACTAAAAGATGAATTAATGTTTAAACTTTAAGGAAAAATTGTAAACAGTTGAGAATAAGTATAATTTAATTATTTATAAGGTACGGAATAATAAGGTGACTAGGAACTAGTTTTTGATCAACTAAAATACATGGGAACTAAGTTTTTATCAGTGTCAGGAACTATTTTCTGATTATCTAAAATACATGGGAACTAATTTTTTGATCAGGTGAGGAACTAGTTTATGATCATTTGAAATACATGGGAACTAATTTCTTATCAGATAAGGAACTAACATTTGATCAGATACTAATACTAATTAAAAAGAAAGTACCAAATAAACTTATTTTTAGTATTATACCATCTAAATTTAATTTTTCTATAATTTTATAATGTCCTAACCTATTTTTTATTCAGGTGATCAAAAATTAGTTCTACAAGAAAAAATTAGAACTAAATAATGGTCACTGACTTTTAAAGCAAAATGATACGTATAATACTAAAATTCTTGCGCTACATTGTAAAGTAAACTATTGTAAACAGAATGTATGAAAATAACCTTTAATACCGCAACATCCAGCTAAGAAATCGACTATGGCGTCGATGGTGATCTCTTACTTCGAACAGTAAGAAATGGCGTTCAACAGGGGCTTCCTTCAACTGGGCTACCTTACACATTTATTTTCACGAAAACTACCAATATTAACTGCTTTCACAGACAACACATATATTTTTGAATTATCAATTTTTATGTTAGTAATTATTTCAAACAATTATTTATTGACATAAACTTAAAAGAACGATTTATTTCATGAACTGATAAAAAAGGAAGTGTCTGATCAAGAACTAGTTCCTTAACGGTACCTTAGATTTTTTTTGACACAAACAATAACATCATATTCGGATTCAGAACCACAAAAAACATACAGATGCCAGGTTTTAGCCAATTATTCTTAAATAAGAGGATTTTGCCGTTTTTCGCATACATCTTGAGGCTATATTAAATTTTATTGATAACACGAGTAAAACAGCTCCATTGCAGATATAATTTTCAGGATTTCTTAGTTACTATGAGTATTTTAAAAACATATATTTCAAATCGGGAAACTCCATTCCTTATAAGTGAATGTTTACTTGGTAGTAGGTGCCTCTTCCTCTATTATTTCCCGTCACATTTATTACATTCGAACGTGCAATATCAACCCCCGGAAGAGCACTGCCGCGACCGTTGTTCTTATCCAAATTGTGTTTCGCGGGGCGCGACGCCGCTCGCCCGCCGCACGGCTGCAGATGCATTTGGAATTTCATCACGTAAATTTGAATAGAACGCCGGATTGCGACGTAAAAGGGAAGGGCCTGGAAGCGCGGCCGAGGTGTTTCCTGGACGACGCGGTGAATATGAAAAGATTAAAGGGAGAAACAGTTGGTGGGGGCGGCGTGCGCGCGAGCAGGCGGATGGAGCCGGCGCGGGGAGGATCAGAGGGTCGCGGTGGAAAAAGGAGAACGCGGAGAAAAATTGGCTGCAGGTAACGGGATTAAGAGTGCTACTGCACGCCCGTTACCGGGATCATCCCGCAAGAAACTTTGCACTTGGCAACTTTTAATGCCCCCGCCGCAAAATCCTATTCCGCCGCGACCGTTGCCTCCTGTCTCTCTTTCGGCGTTTCCCTGCCTCCCCGGTTTCTTTACGCATAGTTTCTGGCCCGGCACGGCGGGGCTTAGATCGGAACGATTCTTCCGGCAAACTTTACACGTCGAGTGCAAGTTGATCCTCGAGGGCTGGCGGGACGAATAATTTCGAGCGCGTCGCTGCCGACCCGTTGGCATTATACTCTTTCAAATACGTTTACGACGCCCCGGAGCTTTATAGCAGAGTCTGCTTACCATCCCCCGTTTAATCACACGCGCGTCCTTTGAAGGCACTGGTGCCAGTGGAATTAAAAGAACGAGGGCTGGCAATCGATCGCCATCCTTTCCTCGTTGCTTCCCTCACAAAGGTGCGTCGAAGGAATTTGTGCTGGTGGAAAAATACCAGTTCTAGTCCAAGTTCCCTTGATGTTTCTTAGCATTTTCCTAGAGAATGCATTGCACACTAGGCTGGACGCTCCTCGTTTCTCAGTCTCCTGCGGGGCCGCGGGGGGGGGGGGTGGGAGAATGGAAGGGTAGAAAGGCTGTGTGGGGGCGGAGGGGGTGCGGGAGGAAACGCTCGTGTCGATGGGAAAATACTGCAGTGATCTCGGGAACGAGGTCGATACCCACTTCCGTGTCTCGGTATCCACGGCTCTGTCGACGATTTAGCCTCGCAGCGGCTCCGTCCGACCGTGGAGGGGGAAGATAACGTATAACTTTGTAGAAAAGACGGCTTTCTGGGATGAAATTGCAAAGCCTTGCGGCGTATCCCGTATCAAAGCCGAGGATACGTCGGCCCGTCGTATCCCGTTCAATTTTTATGGCGCTCGCCTCCCGATCGACGTTGTTTTTCGATGAACTGGTTAAGTCGGGTTCACTGCCTCTCGACGAGGGCTGTTTCGAGGTATTCTCCACGCCTCTGTGTCTCGCCGGCCGCGAAGCCGCGCCGGGGTATCTCGAAGCTGGCTGGATCTTGTCAGAGAAGAGTAGGTAGGTACTGTATGAATCTGAAAATAGTTTTCACAGTCTGGGAAGACGCAGACCAAGGAATCGTATGCAAACCAGCACTTTGGAACCTTCCAAAAATGTATAGAAATCACACGATTACTCCAAAATGCTCCAATTTCATTCAAGATAACAAGATAAATGTCGTCACAAACGTATACCTATATACTTTGTTAGCAATCAAAAACTAGTAAATTCAACTAGAAAATGTCTGTCAGTAGATTAGAAATCCAACGTAATTTACTATAGCTAAGATATTCTGATAAATAAGTACAAGTGACCAAAGGTTTCCCATACAACGCTTTCTCAATTGCTCGTGGCATTTGGAGGTGAGGTTCACGCTTTCTTACCAGCAGTTTGCAAGCCCCGGCCACGTTCCCTTCGGGACCGTTGCGGCGTAAGAAGGAAATCGGCCAGTGCCTAATATTCGGTCGGTCGGCTGCATAAAAGGCAGATAAAAAGACCGGCCTCGGGAATCTCGTGGACAGATCGTTTCAGGAAGGATCCCAGTAAGCACGACAAAACGCTGGCAAGGACGCGGCGCGCGCGGTCCCCGTGCAAGTTTACAATAAGCGTCGCGTTACGAGCCACGTGAATGGACGACGTGAAACGTTTCACGACCATAATCCGTGGGGGAGAGCGTATACGATCCTAGATAGGCCCCGCAGCCTCCTTACGATACGGGTCTATGGGCTAGGGATCTAAACAATCTCCTATCCCGCGCACGAGATCCCATGCCCCTTGGTAGGCAATAAAGCCTGGCTTTTCGTAGCTTTGCCTTTTACCCTCCCGCCCCCATCTGTCCCGCGGGAGAAAGTAAAAAGCCACCGACTATTTTCTTCCAGCTTCGTTCTCCACCGCCGTACGTGCCACCGTCGGCTCATCCGTGGAAGAATCTCCGCCCCTCCTCAGGCTGTATCATCGATCCACCTGTGATTCCTCGCCCCGCGTCTGATAAACGAATGAAACGACGCTTGCAATGGAATTTCGATGTTCTCCGTCTTGGATGATTTCGGTATGCTTTCTGTTATCTTCATCGTGGCTATCGGGGCGTCGCTGATTTCGTTGATTAATTAACACGTTCACTGTGCCTACATTCTTCCATGTTTTTCGTTTGCAAGGGAAATTAGGGATTCCGAAAATTCAGAAAATTATGCAACTTTGTGTGCGAGTGGAGTAGTTGATGGGAAGATAAACATATTTTTTGCTGGTGCCAAAGAGCGATTTTAAGGGGTGAAATTACACCTTGAGAAAAAATGCAGAATTTTATTTTTCGTGGAATATCTCGAGAACGGTGGGAGATATCGAAAAGAAGTTTCAACAAAAGTTGCATCTTTTTTATGTGTATGAATTTTTCAATAGTTATTTTTGCGCAGTTTTGTAGATATAAAAAAACATGCAACTTTTGTTTAAGCTTCTTTTGGATATCTCTCACCGTTCTTGGGATATTCCACGAAAAAGAAAATTTTGCATTTTTTCTAAGGGGTGATTTTATCGTCTAAAACCGCACTATGATACCAACAATTTTTTTTCTTCTGAATGTCATGTCTCTGCTTGTTAGGAGCTACTGCTATATCTGTTTTATTGTTATTATTATTATTAAGTGTTATTAAGGGGGCACAGTACTTTTTTCGCCCGAAAATTAAGCATTCTTTATGATTTTTTGCTATATGAAAATTAAAAGCTAAAAAGATCACTGTTTGAAAGAATTAAAACAATTTTTTTTAAACAAAGTACCTTCCCTCCCCTCGCTATAGTCGGTCAACGACCAGGGAATTTTATAAACATTCATTCAAAAAAGAAATTATGTAAATCGGTTGATACGTTATCGAGATATTTATAACGACAAATAAACTTTAAAGACGTGGTTTCGAGAAAAACGCACTCAAAATTTTACAAGTTAACCCTACTATAAAATTAAATTTGTTCAACTTACATGTAGTCATCTATACCAGGACCATACAAAGAATCCTCCTGGTCCAAACTGTTCTCGACTTTTTATGAAATTTAACAAAAATCGAACGAAAATTCAAAATTCGATAGTTTAATTTGAAGTAGGTATCGTCTGCGATACTTATAACTTTTGTAGATACTCAAAGTTCTCAAAATCGCTTTAGAATAATATTCTAGACACATGAATGTTTCAAAAAATGTAAAAAAAAAAAAAGAAAATTGAATTTTTCATCACAGAAATGTACTATGCCCCCTTAAGATATGTTTGATATCCCTTTTGTCGTGTCTGTGGTGGTTGGAGGAGGCTGCCAATGGAGGAAACTCGGTGCGGCTGGACGGATGAACGCTTCCACAATTGGGAATGATCGCGTCAAATCCATCGTACCGGAAGGTATTCATTTATGCGCTCGGTATGAATATCTTTCATCCGGTCTGCGGTATCATATTTTGGGATGTAAGGCTTCGATATTACAATTTCAAATTCCTTGCTGGGAGATCCCCGGCGTAACGCGAACGCATTAAGCAGGGTCAATATCGGGAGGATGCGAGAACCATGAGTATCCGCAGGTGTTGCCGCGCCGAACGTTTGTGCGCTAGAATTCGTATTAGGTGTTAAAGGACGACACGTGCGTGATATCATTCGACAAATATCTCTTCGAATACTAACAAATAACCAGAATTATTTTCCTTCCAATACCAAAATACCTGCCCTCTTCTTACACTGTCAAACCCGATAATTTCTCATTCTGAAACCCTCACCGAAGTTTCGGTACACCGAAGTTACAATCAACGTTACACACTCGCTTCATTAAACGCTCTAAGAATTTCAGAATTCGCAATTAGTGGGACTAAACGAAGCACCGCTTCTGCAATTAGTCTGCTTTATTACCTCCAATTCTCAAGTTCTGTACTTAATAAACACAGCTTTCGGTATAAGTATCTCCGTTCGGCGACCGAGCAGATTGGAGCGCGAACGAGTAACTGTCGAGATTCCTTCGCGAGGAACGCCACTTTCGAGGGAATCCTTTTACACAAGCTTTTAGCGGAATCTTCAATCTTTGTCCAGGGCATTTTCAGCGCTGATGGTGGCACCGTTCTCTCGAAAATGTTTACCGAACACGGTTCAATTTCTTTCTCGCGTGTAGACAGGGTCGCGTTGTTGCGCACGAGCAAGCCGCGAGAGTGCAATCCTCCCGTGGTGTACGTGATGTGTACACGCGACGAAGACGCAAAGGTATCATCCATCAAGCTGTCCCTGGAATTCGTCCTGCTCCCCTGTGCACGTGCACCCGTAAACACCGTGTACGTACGCGCGCCGGGCGATTGTGTACAAGCACGTCTATCTCTGTTCCGTGTAACATTCTGTACGGCTGTACTGGCGTAACCCCGTGTTTCCTCGTCTCCAGTGCACACTAGCCCTGGCCCGATCGATCGAGACAAGGAAATCCTGAGCGCTTGTTCACCTTGATAACCGCGCTTGATACCATACGACCCGCGACAGATAAAGTTGGGGGAGCCAAGGCGCGCTCTCTGCGCGCAGCTAGCTACTTTGGTCTCCGTTCCTCTCTGACTTTAGAATTAGATTCTCACGTCTGATTTCGGGGGGAGACCTGACAAGATAGCTAGAAATGTTCTTTGGCATCGTGATGGCGATCTAAGTAGTTACTTTATTCTTGTAATAAGGTGGATTTCCTATTGTAAGAGACGGAAAAAGGGCAGCCTCGGGTGATGGGACTCGAACCCGCGATCCCGGGATTTGTTGCACTACTGGCCAGCTGCCTTACCAACTCCGCCAACGCCGACAACCCGAGGTTACTCTTTCTCGAACTCTACATGTACCTAAACTAACGTAGCGCCACCTATGTGACGCATAGTCATAATAATCGCATTAAGTATATGTCGTTCCCAAACGCCAAATGCGTACAATTCATTTACTAACATTTTACAAAGTCCAATACATATCTCGTTATAATTCGCAAAGTAAGTATTAAAATTGATCGGTTATGCACTGAATTAGTACCTAAATACATACAGTGACTCCCAAAAATACTGGGACACTAGAGTATGGCTAACTTTATGACTTGATATTTCAATTGTTTATAAAGCAACTGCCTTGGTTATTTTTTCTAATAATAAGACATTTATTAATGTTAAAAAAATATATATAATTAATTTGAAAAATTTACGTTCATTGTATAATAATAATTGCTACAGGAAATGATGTCACATTTTCGGGTCACAAAAATATTCGGACAATATAAAATATAATTTCTTTTCCAACTAAATTTATAAGTAGATATTTCATTTTAATATTTTGTGGCAAAACCATTTTGCTTTAAAACATATTGTAATCAATTTGGCATATTATCGATAATTTTTAAAAAATATTCTATCGTTATAGACGCCCATTCATTTTCGAGTCTTTGTTTTAAATTTAATTGTTCTTTCGAATGAATTGGTGTTTTGCGAATTTTCCTGTCTAATTCGTCCCATAAATTTTCGATAGGGTTCAGGTCCGGGGATTGTGGCGGGGGATGAAAAATTTTGGGGCATCTGTACAACAAGAATTCCTGCACAAATACGTGCTGAACGCTTGGGGTCATTATCTTGATAAAACTTAAAACTACTGCTAATCCCCATTTTTTCTGCACTTTGAATTAAATTCTTCTTAAGTATATTTAAATAAACATTCTTGTTCATAGTAGTGTCAATAAACACTAAGTTCCCAACGCCAAAACTTGAAATGCAGCCCCAGACCATCACACTGCCTCCTCCGTGTTTCACCGTACGTCATGTGATTAACAATTACAGAAAGGGAAGTATTTTAGTGAATCTTACCTCATACTGTAAAAATTTATCGGACTGCCACAATTTTACATCACATTCGAAGAAGGTATGTCTAATAATTCTGTGAATGCAAGAATAACTACTAGAAATATCTAATTAGTGATGTACTTAAGGAATGAAATCGATTCAAATATTTTTCGTAATGAAAATAACGTTTTTCTTTTAGCAGTATACGTGCTCTCAATTGTACCGCCTACCAAGACCAATGGTTTCGATGTGATGCTTGTTACAGGTGGGATCACGATATTTGCGGAGCAACCGAAATAAACTTTACTTGTCCAATATGTACATCCGAACGTAAAAAATAAAATATTTAAAAAATCCTATTTCTATATTTTTGTGATTAAAACAAAATTAATGATTGAAAAAAAACATTTATACAGCAAGAAATAATAAAAACACGTGTGGAAATGACTTTAAAAACTCACATATACATGAATTAATCAATATTCCTTGAGTAGGTGAGATTAGGTACAATTTTTTCAGGACCCGATTTTTGCATGTCTTAAGTTTTTTAATTCCTAATTAAAAAATTGTAGGTTTCAACGATTCTAACTTATGCTCCATGAAAGATGGATAATTTCTCTTTAGGGTAGATGTCCCTATTACTGTCAGTGTCCCTATTACTGCCACTTTATTTATTTTGCTTTATAAAAATGTAACGTATAAAGAATAGTGTCCAACAATAATATTAATAATAATAAGAACAGTCACAATTTAATAATAATATTATTGTTGTACACTATTCTTTATACGTTACATTTTTATTAAGCAAAATAAATAAAGTGGCAGTAATAGGGACATTGACAGTAATAGGGACATCTACCCTACTTTGATACGAATTACATGCAAACATATAAATTATTATTCAATTGACAGCGATTTAACTTTCGCTAAGCGTTATTAGGTACCGTCACCCTACACCCCGAGATGGTGTAAAAGAAGCATTCCTTTCGGTTGACTACACTCGCTTCTATCAGAGACCGTTCGAAACTTGAAAAAGCTCTCTCCTTGTCGACGCTGGCGTTATCTCGCCCTCGACTCGTTGAATGAAAATCACGGCACCGATGAAGGGGGTCCGCGAGGCAAACGTCGAGGTGACTCAACCGCGATTTCCGTTGCATTGCGAACCAGCGTTTTCATCGTGAGTCACGCCACCCTCGGGTAGGTCAGTTTTATGAGCCACACGATGATATACACCGTCACGAGAGCCTCCCGCGAAGGAGCACCGCCGTCTCAGCCCGAATCGGCGGCAGAAACGTTTCAATCGTGGGTTTCTCCGCAGATCCCAATCGATTCGTTCCGACCGCGTTTTTCATTAGAACATTTTTGTGTTGCACGCCGGGGAAACGTCGCTGGTCCCTCCGCGTGGGATCTTATCTGCCACGTTGCTCGGTGTCTCCTCTCTCTGCGCAGCGGTCCGCGACATTTCTCGTTTCCTCGTGGCCACCGGCGCCGTGGAAGGTGGGATCGATCGATCGAAAGGAGGAAACCGTCTTCCACGATAGTTCCTCGCCCTTTCACCCTTGCTCGGCCGTGATAAGGGCCGATATAGCAGACGACAATGGCGACGCTCTTGTCACTTTGTGGATCGTCTGTGGAGTCGGTTGAAGGCGAACGGAGCGGCGCTCAGGAAAGGTACGATCGAGGGGGTGCACCGCGATATTATTATAAAGAACGTCGTCCCTGTCACCTACCATTGAACAACCGCCGAGAACGTGCTGGCGCGCGAAAATATCATTCGATTATTCCGCGAACAGAGGGAGACGTTCAGTTGCCGTCTTTACGGTAACAGTGCCGTGGAAACCTTTGCGGCCTTTCCCAACGATGCCTTGCATTTCAAATGGCGTTTACCTTCCCGTCTGCTCTTCTGTGTTTACACCCCTGAATTTATTTCTTTCCATTAGCGTATCGCGGCGCAGTCGAGTCGGTGAAAACGTTACGATCATTCGTAGTTCTGTGTACACCTGGCTTTTAGGGGTTCTTAAAGAGAACTTCATCATCCTTTGGGTGGAAGTATGAGTTAGGAAGCTTGCAGGGGATTGGATTAAAGTAGATTACAGTGGAAGGTAACGAAAGGCGTTCTATCATTCTTGCTTTATAAAATACTAAAGTGTATAATTTTAAATAACGTCACAGCTCATCTACAATTAGGGTAAATCCGGGAGACGCGGTCGACCTAATATAAACTGGCTATTAAAACTAATATAGAAATTTCTTATTTTATCAGAACAAACCTATATGTTCAGAATTTTATGGTGATTCAGAAAAACTGGTCGATATTTGCTTTAAGACAATATTTACTGTAAATCGGGTTGAAAACAGAAGTAATGACATCTGACCACCTCCCTCGAGGTGCCGGGAGAAATGGTTTTCGTCGTCAGCAGAGACCACTTACGTAATTATTCATGGAAAATTGACAAAGAATAAAGCAAAATTATTTATGAGTGAATATAATTACAGATTCATTGATATTTAATTTGTTTACGCTAAACAAGTACAGAACACATCAAAGAAAAAGTGAACTACCTACTGGCGTTTAGCACGGCAAACGAATACAAAAGTGAATGAATAAACTAAATAAACAAAAATAATAATGAAAAATAAATAAATAAACAAAAATAATACAAAAATCATAACTCGACCATCTTATTATCCCAAACATTAAACGAAAATAAACTTAGAAGTATATTTTAAATACGATTCTGTACACCGCTGTTTGACAAAAGAGGTTAATCCAGAAAAAATACAGAAGCAAGCGAAATGACGCTATTCATTCAACTGTTTGGCTTCTAGAGAAGTAATTGGTTTGCAGTTTAACGCATTTTGACGTAGTCACTCTGAAATATAGCGACTCGACCAACTCTCCGGCCCAATCGCGTCTCTCGGATTTACCCTACCACTAAAAATTATTTTCCATTTTAAAATACTATTGCGCAAGATCGCGATATGAGTTCACTAATTTCCTTTAACTCCTAAATGCAAGAACAGAAGAGCTCCCACTTCGAGTAATTTACGCCGCACGTTCAGTGTGCCGTCGCTGTATAAATTCCCTCCACCTTGATATTCAGGCCAAGAAGCACAGTGCATGCATTCCGGTCGATCGTATCACCTATCACTTAATAGCATCATGATTCAACGCGACCATTTTGGGGTCGAGCTACCCACTCGCGCGAACAATTTCCACCTCTTCCATTCGCCCGGAATACAGAGCACCGTGTCGACGGTCTTCCCCGCGCCCCTCTGCGGTGGCAAGCTTTATAAAGCGACCAGATTGATGGCCGAGGAGCAGCGGCGAAACGGTCGATGACTCCTCGAGCTCTCATCCCTTTCGGCGTCCTGCCTCGGGAAACGTCCGTGGTGCTTCCGACGGTTTCCGAATGCTCGGCCGTAAAGGGACACCCCGGCATCCACGTCCTCGCTTCTTATCGGCGCAGGTGAGCACACACCCGCGTGCTTTCACCTTCCGTCGTCGGTTTCGCGCGCCCGATCTTCTGCGCGATTTTACGCCACGGAACACCCTGGAAACATTTCACAATTCCGTGGCTTCGGTACCCGTGAAACGACCCGACCCGCTTTCCCGCTTCGTTTACTTTTACGCCGACCCAAGAAGGCTTTCGCTCCTCCCACGGAAACGAAAACGAGCTCGCCTATCCTCCCTGACCCGCCATCTTGCCCCCCTCATACGCTTTTCTTGTTTTCGTCATTTCGGAAGCTTCGCAGGATTTTCTGTTCCGATCCTCGAAATTCAAGGAAGATTAAGTAGTCTCGTTCCCAAACAGCACACTCTCGTTGCAGCATAGTTGCAGGATCGTTGCACTGCAACGTTGTCGCAACGTTGCAGTAATATTGTTATGTCCGCCTCCTGCAACGATTCGGGCAGTGGGTCGGAAAAATATAAATAACGTCCGTGACGATATTGAATGTGCGCAAAGAATTATATAAGAAGTACAAAGCCCTATTACATTTTCTCACAGAAAATTTTTTTCTCCCGAGGGGATTCGAACCGGCGACCTACAGCGCCGTAGCCGAACACTTCACCGCCGCAGCTATAATCACTGATCGAAAAGACTGCTAACGTATTCGAACTTATACTCCTACCGTGCAAAACTTTAAACTCAAATTATTCAAAAAAGGAAGGCTCATTTTGACAAACTCCATTAGGGTTTTTTAACACTATAGGTATGTGCTACAACTTCCACCCTATGTCATTTTACACATTAAAATATACAGGGTGAGTCACCTAACATTTAAGCTTAAAATATCTCCGTTGTTTTTAATGATACGAGAAAATGTCTCAGGAAAAAAATGATTGCTAGTCAAAAAGGACAACATATTATACATGGTTGAATTTGTATTTTTATTGGCTATAACGATACAGTAATGAAAATACGTCATCCCATTAAAAAAACCATTGACGATCTTGAAATTTCGGGAAATATATCCTTGAGAACAAAAATCGTCACAGTCAGAATAATTGTCTCCCCGAAGCAAACATTTTTTTCCTTAGACATTTTCTCGTATCATTAAAAACAACGGAAATATTTTAGGTTTAAATATTTTAGGTTAAGCAACGTTGCGCAACATTGCAGGATCATTGCAACAACATTACAGGAAAGTTGCGTTAACATTGCAGGAACGTTGCCGCAATACTGGCGCAACGTTGCATCAGCATTGTGGAAACGTTGCCAAATGTTGCCGTAACGATGCAGAAATATTGCAGGAACGTTGCTGTGCAATATTACAACGCAACATTGATGCAACTATGCAGCAATAATTCAATGTCCGCCCCGTGCAATGTTGCACGGCAACGTCGCAGCAATGTTACATCGACATTGCGCTGCAACCATGCAACACTCCCAGGTTACTGCCATGATCCTGCAACGTTGCCGCCACAAAGTGTGCTGTATGGGTTACCGAACTCATAAAAACAACCGTACATGTAGATATGCTAAAAAGTGCAGCAAACCAAGGGAATATTGATAAAATTTTTGCCTCCCCAGCCACAAATAGTTATTTCGTGGAAATTATTTGCCCGTCGGAAGCATAAAACTATTGGAAAATCGAGCAATCTGCATTTTTGGCGTTACGAGGTGTCCGCGCCAACTCCCTCGTTGATGATTCGCGAAATTTTCGCCGCGGACACGGGAACAGAGGTGCCTGTCGCGGGGACAGCGCTCTGATGAACGCTGTCCCCGCGTATCGTAATATGTTATTTCGGGCATTATAATGCGCGGAGGCGTGAAAAGGTTATGAAATTATTCACTGGAAATCGATTTCCCATCGACAGGTGGCCATGGACGATAAAGCAAGTCGGGAGTGGTCGGCTCGATATTTGCTGGGGCGCGCGTCGAACAAAACGGAGCGAGCCGCGCGTGTCACGGTCTCCCCCCCCTCCAGAATCGAGGCCTTTGGCGGCGAGTAATTTATTCGCCGCGTGATAAATCACGGTGTGAAACCGGGGCTGAAATTGCGCGTTAAACAATAGCCCGCCGATATAACTATAACTGGACGCTTGTCGAAGTGGCTCACATATAATTAGCGTAGTTGATCAACGCGCCCCCCCCCCCCCCCCCCCTCCCCTGGCAGACTCACCTCTGACTGTGACGTGCGCAGCCATGCAAGCTTTCATTAACGCGCGCAACGCAAGAGCACCGGAAATTCTCATTTTACCAAGTATCTGAATTTCATCGAGGCGGCGTGTTTCTATTTAAAACCGGACAGCGTGCAGATTTATCCAAGGGTCTTCGAAAGAATATTTTATTTCCAAACACAATTTCGTGTGCGAATTACTCGAGGAAGACGGGAAAGGGTATAAGAAGCAGAAACCTACCCTCTCGCGAATAATGAAGCTTCAGCTTGCGAATCGATGCTTTCACCAAAGTGTTCTTTTCCAAAGTATATTTATAAAGGGGGCATCCTACTTATTTACTTCGATATTACAGTCCACTAAAAGCACGAGACTGGTTGCTGCACAACCGCTGAGTCTCGGTAACGCGTTTAACTGAAACGGGGACGCGAAGTGGATGAAAAATGCGGCAGCGGCCCGAGGGAGGAGAAATTATGAATTATAGCCAGCCGATTCATCATTTCGCCGTTTTGCATCGATAAGGGCCGATCGGTTTAGCGGCGCAGCGGGCAATTTTATGGCAACTTTAGCAAAGGTCACGCTCTTACGATATTTCGCCCCTGTCGGGAGCGGCGAGCCGCGATTAATTCGAGCGCAGCGTAATACGACGGTGCCGTATAAACCGGCGGCGCGATCATTTTCCAATGAACTGTTCTCAGATTAATGGACGGCCCGCGTGTACACACGCGTGTACCGGCGCAATTATCCCCATCGTCGACGCGTGTACGTACAGCTATTCCGCGCCGCACACCCGCGCCGTCCACTCTCCTATAAAGCTCGTATCCTCCGAGCGCGATGTAGCGCGATAGTGAAGCGGAGCTCGATTCACCCTCCACTCTTTTTCTCCTGTTTCTGCGCCCCCCTTCGACTGGTCCGTTTCAACCCCCACCTTTTCTGCTGGTGTCGTTTGTCGAGGACAGTGACACGGCCCAGAGCTTCTGATGGACGCGTCACTTTCGTCCATTTCAGAGATCGAGAATCTTTTGGATATTTTAGTTCGGTGGAAAAGTTTGAATCGTAATTGGGAGCGGTAAATATTGGAACTTGCTCCTTTTTCGGCCAGTGATTACTAGTGATGGGATGAAGTATATTGGAAGTAGACTCGAATCTGACTGGATACTTTCGAACACTTCACGAGTACTTCGAAAAGGAAAAGCAATACTTTTAAATTGACTCGAACCTCGACGACGTAGGTTTGAACTCTCCGTAAGTACTTTGAGAAACGGTAGCGATATTTTCAAGTATAATTGAACCCTGACCAAGCAGCTTCGACCCTTTTATGAGTACTTTAATCAGAAGTTTTGTATTCTGTGCAATTATGTGATTTGTGCTTTGTCTTTCAGAGTTCGAATACTACTTTTACGAGATTCGATTCTTTGAAATGTCAAAGTACTTATAAGGACATTCTCGAACTCTTCAGGTACTCTTTCCGAGGTTCGAAACCAGCTTGTATAAACCAAGTACTTTGGAAGTACATAGAATGAAACGTCACCTCTTATGAGTAGTATTTGAATCCCATGAAGTGAAACTTTTGTATTAGAATTTACTCGAATTGGTGAGTGCATATTGAACTTGATCCCATTCCTAGTGATTACCTGCGATTATCGTAAATTCAGGGTAATGCTGGGACTTTGGGTAGATCTCGATCGGTCTTTGTTTTTAGTTAATGGCGTTTCAAGGATGTTCGGGTGGTATTCCGCTTGCTGTGTTCTACTCAATTACTTGAATTTCCTTAAGGATGTATCGGACGTACAATATTAGACAAAAGTATATGAAATTTGAAATACTTGAATAGGGTAAACCAACCTGTGAAAGACCGAATTGTTGAATTTATGGACCTTTGAGATTAATACTTGAATATATTTATGTATAACAACAAAACAACTGTTGAAATTGCATTTAAATTTATTTTTCTTGAAATTTCTATAAAAATAATTATTTATTCTTATCGTAATTTAAAAAAAAGCGATTATAAAATGCAAAATGTGTAGAAGTCCAGTGAATGACCACATACTTTTAATAAGAATTGTACTTATTAATGTTTGCTTAATACGCGTAACTAAAAATGTGGGATATTAAAAGTGCAACTACACTCCATTTATAAACGTATAATATTTTTAAATATTAAATTGACATTTATTTGCGTAATGGTATGCGGTCAATTACTGGTTGGTTTACCCTATCTACGTCTTACGCATAGCAAATGTAGATGTAAGGAATTCTAACGATAGTTGGAATCTCATTTTTACTCCTAGAAAGGTATTTTTCACTTTGCAATTGCTTTTTCAAACACTATTTCCTAAACTTTTGGCAGTGAAAATGCCCGGAATTCGCAATTTTCTCAAGTTACAATTTATTTCTTGTAAACGGTACAGTGGAAGCAATTGAAACTCGGTAGATGTTTTCATCTATCTGTCGAGATCGTCTCTTTCTATATTAGTACGTGTAAAATCAGCGAAAATTAAAATCGTTATAACTCAGCAACCGTTTAGTGAATTCGTTTAAAAATTCTGGAACACATCAGGAAGATTAAAAAGAACAATCTCACTAATTTTCGTAAAGTTGGTACCATTATGAAGCTAGGTCCGATACATCCTTAAGTGTCTCTTTCGATTCTCTTGGCGAATCGTTTTCCAAGGCTGCTAAGTAGAAATGCCATATATGTAGTCAGACGCAGCTCGGTATATACTTCACCCACTGCACGCGTTCACTATCTCCCATCAAACCATTTTATGAACATACTCTTCCATTAAGTAGACTATTCTAATATTAAAAATATAGTGTTATTACAAAATAAATAGTTCTAATATTGTGTAAAAAAAGGAACTGTTGTAGATAGCGGTACTCTTGAGATTTTGTTACAGCAACTTACAAGGGAAGATCCCGAACCCGGAAATTCCAAAAATTCTGAAACTTTGTGAATATGTACGGAATTTCCTCCTGATTAAAACGCAATTTTTGTTTGCTGCCCAAATTTACTCTAAGGAGGTGTAATTGACATCTGAAAATTCGTCTATTTTCCGATTTTGTGTTATAACTCGTGAACTGTAAAATAAATTTCTACCAAATGATAGATTTAATTAAAAGAAGTAACTTTTGTCTTGAAATTTTTATTCTATCTCTTACAATTCACGAGTTATAACACAAAATCGGAATATAGCCGAATTTTCAGGGGTTAATTTCATGCCCTTCGAGTGAATTTGGGAAGGAGACAAAAATTCCGTTGTAATCAGGAGTCAATCTCCAACATATTCACAAAGTTTCAGAATGCTTTTAATTTACGTGTTCGTGATCTTCCCTTATTAGACCAGGTCAATGTGTCCACCCTTACTGTAATTTCGTTCATTATCTCCTCCTAAGAATTGAACATCCCCCCCCCTCTACGAGTTGCCTGCTCAGTCTTCAACACACTTCATTTTACACTCGCATTTCTCCCGACTCTGTATTCTTACACATCCCCGAATAACCACTCTCACGAACCCTTTGCAAGCCCGAGCGTCGTTCTTTCCTCGTTCCTCGTCGCGCTTCACCCCTTTCCCTCTTCCTGGCCGGCTCCCAGCCGCGATGGTATCGCGACGAATCTCGTTTCGCAGCCGATGATGGATGGTAGGAACGTACCGTGCGGGCCGAGCTTTATAATCAGGTTTCGAAACATCATTCACCCACGCCGGTGGATCGTGGCTCCAATTGGCCCATTACCCGGATCCCCGATCCAATTGGCTGTATCGCGACGCGTTTCGCTGCCTTCCCCTTTCGCGATCGCTGCTTATCGTCCGTTCTATCGCGCGTGCATACGCGCCCCACGATATTCAATGTTCCGCGTTTGAATTAATAACGCGGATTAGCGACGGAATCGAGGTGTAATTACGCGCCGGAGGCTCCAACGGAAAGTGCACGGTCCTCTCTCCCTTCCAAATTCAATGGGCCGTGTTTGCGCAAGAAGCAACACGCTGGACTCCTCGGCGCTCGTGCCGCTGATGATCTTGGCGGGATGAAAGGGGCACCAAGATTTTTATTTTTCACTCTGATGTGGTGAATAACAGTTTTATGGTGGGAGTTTTGAATGGAAAATTACGTGCTTCTTTGGTTTCAGGGTAGGTATGTATTTTAAATGAGGCTCCTGTTAGCTACTCTAGTGTGGTAGTTTGACCTGTTAATTGGAATTTGATCAAAAGCGTCTCCAGTTTATTAAAATTGTATGTTTAGTAAACGTAAGTGTTTCGATATTTCCGTGACGAATCAGCTCGTCTTATTCAACGCGTAGAAATTTTCGAAACACGAGTTAACTCGTCTTCCCCAGAATTTCCAGTTAACAGGTTAATACCGCGTGACAAGTAGTAAGTATCAATAATTCCACCGTAGAACGATTCCACGAAGTAATTTAATTAAAAATCATATTCACCTATTTTTCGTCCCACGCTGATTCCACTTCCCCCACCTAGTCACCCATCGAGTCACCAGATCTTTATAGCGCCAGTCTCTCTAGCGTATCACCTGGGCCACCTGAAACAGGAAAGCAGAGCTCACCTAGTATCCCTGGAAATCCTAGAACCTCCCGAGATTTAGCATTCTCGTCCATTTAACGTCACGGTGTTTCATAGACTTTTAAAATAAAAAGAGATCCCCACGAAGCAGAGCCCGGGAAGCGGCCGAGTCTCCTCTCGTTTAAGGAAGAGGAGGAGGCGATGCTGACGCTGTGCGAATTAATTTTCGTGCTCAGCTAATTGAGTCGCCGGTCCAATTTACCCTCTCTGGTTTATTACGAAACAAAGAATGGCGGCCAGCCCGTGGAAGCCTAGCAGCGGTCGTACGCGCCCCGTGGAACAGGCAGCACTATCGTCGCGGAATATACGCCTTAATTTTATGGAAGCCGAGCCTGGCTCGCCCTGTGAAGGCCGCCAGCGGGAGAAGGCCCGCATTTGGTCGAGCTTTACGACTTCACGGTTTTGTGTACGCGGCTGCGGGCGCGGATAAACACGCCACGCGGACGCGGCCACGGCTACGAAGCGTTTCTGCATCGCCGTGCACCATCGACCGCCATTCAGGGCGAACAACGGATGCCTCCGGATGGCTTTGTGAACTGGACAGGAAAGTCCGTCTAACGGGCAGCAAACGTAGCTGGCTAGGCGAGCTCTTTGCTGGCCAATTTGTTCCCTCGTTTCGGCGGTTCGTTGGTTTTATGTTTGCTCCCTGAAGGATTGATTGGATCCCGGTTGAGTTTCTTGCTGTTTCACATTCGACCATCTTCTGCAGCTTTATGACTTTGTGAGATGGAATGGTTGGTGAGGTGATTGAGAGTTTGTGGGGCAAGTGTGCCTTTTAGTTATTCTTGGAGGCTTTAGTTGACTTTGAGGGGGTTTCCATAGGGGTTAAGGCGGATTTATACATGTCAGTTCCGTGACGGTTCAGTGGCGTTAGTGTGAATGGTAAAAAATATCGTTTCTTTGGTTTTGAATGGAGCATTTCACTTTCACACTTGTCCGTGTCAGTTACTGACACTGATCGCACCTACAGTGGGTCCAGGGACAGTGTGGCCAATGAGCCGGAAGTCGCCATTTTCTGTTCCAGCCAGATCAAACGCGCGCGATATTTGAAAAGCGTGGAATCATAGTATATATATATATAGTGACGTGTATGTATAAACTTAATATTTAATTTTATTAATGAAAACTTAGATAAATATTTTATAGATTACATCAGTTTATAATTATATATAAATTATATATTATATATAATATAAATATATAAATATATAATTATATAGTTTATAATTATTAAAAAATATGTAGATACACAAATGTTTAAAGTAAATCTCATATAATTATAATTTGATTATACTTCAATAAATACTTAAAAAATAAATAATTAAATAAAAGTAATAACGGTAATGTATGACTTGTAGTTCGAATAACAAAATATTATAAATACATATGCTAATGCAAGTAAATTTATACAAATTCACATAATAAGCTTATTTATTATTGCATGTTTTGATACTATAATTTAATTTAATTTATATCACTTCACACAAAGCAGCTGAATTATGTATTAGTAATCCCTCATCCATTCCACCAAGAGTCGTGCAAGAGAGTTTCCAACTCTCTCTTCTTTGAGGGTCTCGGGGAAAATAATTCATTTTAGCCCCATTCTTTGAGCTATTTTTACACCCTTTGGCAAAACAATGAGGTATCTGAAATAGTGTTTTAATTATCAAGATGTAGCTTAAAATTTGATGTTATTTTAAAGTTATACTATAATTTATTGTTATACTTTGCAAAATAATTATATTTACTTTTGGTTATATTTACCTTGATTTCCGGATTTCCGTGACGTATTTATTGCACTTATAGAGTACATCTCTGAAGTTGTAAGAAGTACAACTTGAGAATGTATAAGTATATATGTATACTGATCTATACATAAGAGCTACAGGAAGTTGCCTGAAAATGGCGGCACCAATCAGCGGCGAGGAACATATTGACCACACTGTCCCTGGACCCACTGTAATCGCACCCAACCGTCGCGGAACTGATACGTGTGAATCCGCCTTTAGACTTTACCATTCACCGAAACGGAGTAAGAGACCAAATTATATTTTCCTTTTGCAATTGAGGCATTTGGTGGAAAAAGGGCACATACGCCAAAATACCATTTCAAGAAAATTGATTTTAAAATTTTCATTATAGTATAACTTAATAAAAACTAATGCAATTAAATCCAATTTTTTAAGAATGTAGTACCGTGTTCTTCAAACATTTTGAAAACAGAAATCATGATTTGAAAATGATATGTATCTTTATTTATAAGTTTCAAGCAAGTGGTTTGTGTGCCCTTTTTCCGCAAATGTGGTAAATTCGTAAAAAAAAATTGCTTCTTTGTTTAGTTATTTAAATATAATTTTGCTTACTTAGTTACACATTTTTTTATACATTGCTTAAATAAAAAATACCAAATGAAGCACAAACATACACAAAAAATGTAATGTTTTATGTAAGTATTAGTTTCTTCGATTCTTTACAGTAAGCTGTCTTACGAATCACTTGTTTCTTTCCTAAATTAGCTTCTTTTCTTGTGAATTCGATACTCGCCTCACTTTCCATTTTTCCTCTCTTATACAAAATCCTCTATGAAACAAAAGTACTTATTGCACGACAGCACGGCAGCACGACCGCTCAGCGACTATGCAGCTGTGTGTCGATCAGGCCACGTAACAAAACAACATCTAGCTAATCTAAACGCGAGAGAAGTAATGTCATTGGTATATACAGAGTTGGGCAAAATGTAATCCAATTACAACTTACAAATTTCGATTAAAATGTATTTGTTTAGTTGATTACACATTGTTTTCTGTAATCTTTCATTTAGGTAGTTGACGAAACCAAATGGTCAACTACCTAAATTAACGATTACAGAAAATAATATGTAATCAACTACATAAGTACATTTTAATCGTAATTTGTAAGTTGCGATTAGATTACATTTTGCCCAACTCTGGGTATAACAATATATATATATATAACATGTACCTGAGTCGATCTAAACGATTTAAGGAAAAAGGCGTATAAGCCTATGTGCCCCTTTTCCACCAAATGCCTCAATTATATGTTTAATTCTATACTTCCAATTTCAAATGAAATTTAAAAGCAAATCACAAGCCATCTTCGATCGCAGCCGTCGATATTACTCGTAACTCGTGACCATCCATCGACCTACGACCTGGTGGTCGATATATGCAGCCTGGACGCACCTGCGGAACTACAACGGGACATAACCACGCGGGGGAGCTTCGGACGTACACGCACGACTGTTGCGAGCGTGTGTCGAGCGGTCAGCCGGTTAGTCGCTCGCGCGCTGGACCGTGAAATTATCCTCTGGACCTGCAACCCCCTGTCGCTGCTCCCTGGCTCCTTCCCACCCCCCTAGGCGACCACCCCTGACCATGGTTTCACCCCCATGGTGGAACGATTACAGTGATCAGTCATGATACCCGTGCCGCCGTCGCCGTGACGCTCGTTGCACCGTACATTTTTCCTCTAACCGGCTATGATAGCTTAATTATTCCAGGTCCACGGGGTGTACTGTTTCAACCGATTCGCAGAATATTGGCGAACTAACGTGTTTTATAATGATGGATGGGGGCTGTGGCCACGGTAGAGAAATTGATGATGGTTGAAGAGGTGGATGATTATGGGAACGACTTTGGTCTGGCATTCACGCGAGGATTTATAGTAATTTACACTTTGGGATTGACTTGTACGTTTGGTGAAGAATCGGGCTCCGTGGAACGGGGCTCGGATTCTTCGGGGTGGTAAAGAGGGTAGTTGTTCGGTGAAAGAAGCGGGGAAGTCGAAGTTTTTGGACCCAAAGAGAATTTTCCTGTGACGAACATTTATTTAAAGTATGTTTCTAGTGAGCCGAAGTTAGTCGAGATTGTGTAACATTATTTTCTCTTATTTTAGAGTATATCAGTGGAACAGTTATCAATAGTTATCACAAAAATCTAGAATAGTGTATGTAAACTGGTGCGTATTTTTTCTTTTTTTTTAGTGGCGCCTCTGTTTCACCCACTCATTGTCACGAATTCGTTTTATCGTGGATACCCATCATTCGGCCGAGAGATTAACATTCACGATTAAGCCTTCCCAATTTGTATTACTTCTGGGCCCGTCGGCATAAATTGAGGGCGCCGCATAATCCGAGATAAAATGCTGGCGAACGCGATAATCTATAAAAATAGAATCGATATTTAAACGGCACCGAGATTACGGGAAAGGCAATCACGCGGGTTGATCGTGAATTATTTGTCAGAAATGTCGCGCTTCATTTCGTGGCAAGATAAATTGGCCGAAATTCAAATTACCAGGAAAACGAGCAACGAAGTCACGTGGTCATGCGAATTACAACCAAAAATCAGCCTTCGCATCTTCCAAAATTCTCGAAAACTTTGTGTATGATACTAAAACTCAAACGAACCAGTTCGAAAACTACTAAATTTTCAATATTACTTCTAAATCATACACAATTTTTAAGGGGGAGCCCTATTTAGGACGCTGGGAATAAGGTGATTCTTGTGAATTTTTTTCTAAGGAACTGTTAAGCGGATCTTTTCCAAACTTTCAGGGTATTTTAGTTCACATTCAAATAATAAAAATTAATTTTTACGTTACAAAGTGTTCAGTAGAAATGAAGATATATGAAACACGTTCGTTAGGACTCGCGCGCCGGAGTTGCAAATTGGAGATTGTAATGGTGGCCCCATTTCTTCCCTGAAATAAGAAAACCGCGGAAATTTTCTTATTTCTAGTATAATTACATTGTCGATGAACCTAAGACATTGATAAATAAATTGAATTGAACAACTCTTTTTCCATAAATAGTACGAAATATTTTGGGGCAGAATCGTAACTTTTTCTTTCAAGTCCGACCAATTTGCCAACTTTTAACTTTTTTTTCGTTTGTTAGGTTCATCGGCAATGTAATTATACTAGAAATAAGAAAATCCTTGGTTTTTTTATTTCAGGGAAGAAATGGGGCCACCATTACAATCGCCAATTTGACCGATTTCGAATTGGCCGAATTCGGCCAATTTCCACCGAACACTTTGTAACGTAAAAATTAATTTTTATTGTTTGAATGTGAACTAAAATACCCTGAAAGTTTGAAAAAGATCCGCTTAACAGCCTCTTAAAAAAAAAATTCCCAAGAATCACCTCATTCCTAGCGTCGTAAATAAAGCTCCCCCCTTAAAACTCCATCAAATTCTATAATAGGTAGGTACATTCATCCCCACAAGCTTGATGACTACCTATCAACAACTCTTTCATTTTCCTTTGTATCTTCCCCCCGCAGACGAACCCAACCCTCACAGAATTAACTCCCACGCGCATCAAAAAGGACTTCCTAATGCATTTCCCGAATACCTGCGTTCCCAAAATCGAGCTTAACCGATCCCCCTTTAAAACCTCCCCCTCGAGATCGATTCCAATTCCGATGCTCCCTCGACGCCAGATTTCGGATTGGACGCATCGCTCCCACATTCCCATTTCGTTGGCCGGTTTCTTTTACCGCGCCGAATTAGCCGGCCAGCTTTGATTTCAGCGGCGTCGAGTCGCCAGTGATCTGGATTTTGGCGCGCGTCGAGATTACCTCGATATTCGCGGCTGTGCGAAAGCTCGCGTGTTATTATCACGTTTCTGTTCGACGTACAGGCGAAGTCGTGCCAGCCGCCGCCACGTTCGCGGATCTGAGCCGCGCTGGATATTTAAATGCAAATTGAATATGGTCGGGGGTCTGCTTGATCCCGCGAGCTGTCCGCCGCGAAAGTTTCGCGCCGCGGAAAATATCCTTTAGATTAGACGGAGTCACGTTGCGCGACTGTTTCGCGACGCAGACTGGTCACGTTCCCGACGAGCTGCTGGATGTGCATGTTGATCAGGTGACACTAGTTTGCATCGGGTTATAACCTGAGATACTATCATTCTGCCTCCTTCGTTCTCCATTCTCTCTGACTATCTATCGTGTTTTTCCCGTATACATATATAGTCGTCGGTTACAGACCACGGTTTTTGTAATTCATGAGGGAGGAGGGAAGTGGGGCCCGAAGCTTCTTTCAAAAGTGTCGATGTTGTACTCTGTATCGTCGAACAGGAATTATAATTTATTTTTACAACAGGAATTTAAATTTATTTTGCTTGAAAGTTCTATAAAAATAATTACTTATTCTTATCGTAATTTTTAAAAAAACGATTATGGAATGCAAAACGTGTAGAAGTCCAGTAAATGACCGCATACTTTTAATAAGAATTTTACTTATTAATTTTTGCTTAATACCTGTAACTAAAAATATGGGATATTAAAAGTGCAACTACACTCCATTTATAAACATATAATATTTTTAAATTTATAATTGACGTTTCTTTTCCTAATGGTCATTCATTGGTATGCGGTCAATTACTGGTTGGTTTACTCTATACATAATTTAACTTGCACTTTATTGGTCAGGGGAGCTTTATTTAATCCTTGGGTGGTAGATGGTTCGACTAGGGTTTGTTGGTTTTTAAAAACCGGTTTTTATTTATAAATTTGTAAAATTCGAAAACCCGGTTTCAAATTTAAAAAACCGGTTTTATATCCTAGAATTAATATGAAGAAATGATTTAATTATTTAATTAAAAACGTTGACATTTTGACTTGAAATCGCCTCGGACACAAGCAAATTGTAGTAGGTAACTGTTTACTGTAAATCTAAGCTTCATGAGTTTATATTTTCAGAAAAGGAACGAAATGGAAAAAAGATTTATAATTTGGTACCACATTTTAAAAGATGTATATTTTATACGGATTTTAGTTATTTTAGCTTTTTTTCATTTGGTTTTGTATAGATATAGTGTATTTTATTTTGTTATATATTTGTAATTCCATAATATTAAGGAAATTGAATTTTTTTAAAATAAGTAAAAATATTTATTTACTATTTTAATTACATTTTTTTGTTGTGAAAGTTCAAAAACCGGTTAAATCGGTTTTTTGGGAATAGTGAAATTCGAAAACCGGTTTTCTCAAAAGTCGGTTTTTGTATAATCCCTAGGTTCGACTCCACGTCGCACACATGATTTAAAATTAAGTTTAAATTAGCTTCAGACCTTGTAATGAAAACTACGAAGATACGAAGTCATTTATTTTTATTTTTAAATGGAATGCTATATTTCATTCAGTCAAATAACTTTAAAAAAAAAAACAAAGTTTCATCTCGTTAACCCCTCCTATGCAACATTTATATGAAATTTGAAATATAGCAGAAATATTTCAAGTGACAAGGTTAGTTCAAACACCCCGTATAGCTTAATATGTAGGATGTTCAGACAAAGTTAAAAATTCCCCATGCATCATTCCCAAGTTACCCAACTTTCAATAAACTACGACAAATACGGAAATCCTCCGCTCCACCCAATTTCTCATGCAGCACAGAGAAAGAATCCTAAAAACGAGAGAAATAAACGAGCCGCGGGGTCGTCTATCAACATCTATGAATGAACAAAAGCTTGCAGGAGGAAGGTAGAATTAAATCACGCCTGCGAACGATTTCCTTGCTCCGCGGCAGAAGCAGTAATCCCCCAGTGCCGCGATAATTGTTGAGCTGTAATTTTTGGCGCGACACTTTGCCCCGTCGGTGGAAATCGACCGACTGAATTCAACCCCGCGCTAATACGCGCTCGCCTCGGAGCGGCTCGCTTTAACCGTACAAAAGCGAACAGTGGCTTTCGGCGAATGTGCCCGAATGAAAATTCTGTAATTGGATCGTCTGCTCGTTAGCCTCGAATCGACTTCCGTTAACGCTCCGAGGGAACGCGCGTGGGTGGGCGCGGGAGAAGCGAAGAGCGGGTCCTGGGCGCGTCGCGTTTCCCCGCTGCAAAACGACGGAAAAGTTGCGAGAAACGGCGGACGATAGTTGAACGGTGGGGGAGGGACAGGGTGGAAAACCGCTTATTCAAATTGCACGAGGCCAGGTCGGTCGGGCGAGTGTCGCGGTTGAAGAGCCGAACATTAGGAATTCAATGGATCGAGGTATTTGCGCCAACGATCGAAGCGCCAATCAGTGAAATATTAACACAGGGACGGGGACTTGCTTTTTGATTAATTAACTGGGAGGCTGGCTGTGAAGAGGGAAACTCTGGTGCGTTAAGAATCCTTGTTGTTTAGATGGTGGTACAAGATGGCATTTTTGTTTACTGCTTGAGGCTGAATCGTTAAAATACAAAATACGTTATATGCAGGGGCGGGGTGCTATAAAAGGGACAGGTCTTAAATGGGACAAATAGAATTGCCAAAATTCTAAACGCATTACACATGCAAGTTATTTTCTTGTTTATGACAACACTAGTGCCCAGTCATTTGACGTAAACTTCACTGCGGTCTCCCTTGCAACAACAGAGTAATAATCCGCGGTTGATGTTTTTCGGCAGTAAAAGTAAAATTTTCGTTGATTTTCTGTGTTGTTTTCTGAGATCAAGATATACACAAAGTGTTAAAGTGTTATAAGATTAAAATAGCCTGTATTCAACTGAAAGGAAAATACTTAACAGGTAAGCTTAATTGATTGTTTCGTTTGTTTTGAGTTTATTTTATATTAAACTCATTTATAGTCTTAAAAGGGACAGCATACCAAGTCTTAAATGGGACGACCGTTTCATAGCTGCCCTTCTCATACACATTTACTGCTGGACACTATATTTTACTTTCCTGTGAAGTTATAAGTGTATCATCTGATACATTGATGGCATTGTTTTAAATTATCAATTATTAGTTGATGGCGTATTGTTTCAAATTTAAGAATTAATACAGTGACTATTCAAAGAGACAAACTTTATCGTAAAAAATTAATAATAAAATCTTTAGTCTGCAATATGAAAACGTACCTACATATTTTAGTACAATTGATCCCATTTTTGCTCAAATAGAATTTTATTCTAAACTATTTTATTATTTAAGTGTTTTATAGATTTTTGTATATGTACTTATATTTACCACTCGTGGGTATTCCTGTGTTGAGCTTAGTTTGTAAGACACAAATTTTATAAAAAATATTACTTTATAGCTAAAAAAAGCTGTTAAAGCTATGATTAATGTCACACTCTACGAAGATAGTAAAAAATATTGATGATTTATAGTACAAAGAGTTAATTTTTTCATAGATTCCATTGTTTTGTATCAATAGGTTTTACAATTATAATTGTAATACTTACTATTTTATTATTTACCATTTTATTATTTAAGTTTACTATTTTATTATTTAAGTTTTTTATAGATTTTTTAAATATGCACTTATATTTACCACTCGTGGGTATTCCTATATTGAACTTAGTTTGTACGACATAAATTTTATAAAAAATATTACTTTATAGGTAAAAAAGCTGTTAAAGCTATGATTAATGTCACACTCTACGAAGATAGTCAAAAGTATTGATGATTTATAGTACAAAGAGTTAATTTTTTCATAGATTCCATTGTTTTGTATCAATAGGTTTTACAATTATAATTGTAATACTTACTATTTTATTATTTACCATTTTATTATTTAAGTTTACTATTTTATTATTTAAGTTTTTTATAGATTTTTTAAATATGCACTTATATTTACCACTCGTGGGTATTCCTATATTGAACTTAGTTTGTACGACATAAATTTTATAAAAAATATTACTTTATAGGTAAAAAAGTTGTTAAAGCTATGATTAATGTCACACTCTACGAAGATAGTCAAAAATATTGATGATTTATATTACAAAGAGTTATTTATTAGGATTTACAATTATAATTGTAATGCTTACTAAGTTTATTTTTATTAACGTATCCCCTTCACGATTTATAATGTCCCATTTAAAACCACCTAAGTAGTCGTAAAAGGGACATTTCCCATTTATTTGAAAATCGAAGATTTTGTTATTTTCTATTATAATTTACGAATTTGTAATTCACTTTTATTGAAGGGAAATAAACACGCTTTGTATTGATGTACTTGTTTTTTAAATACCTATAATGACATTGTCAGCAATAGGCGCTAAACAAAAGTGCCCTTTTATAGCACCTCTCCCCTACATCGCGGAATCATTAAAAATGGACAATCCCTGTTTTTCCCCTTACGCTTCAGGTGTGCTATGTGTTTCACAACACTTAATTGCAGTAGTTTACTATATTCCACTGTGCTGCAATTAAAAAAGATTTCAAGTTCTATTTTTAAGAATTGTCGGAGAAGTTGTCGGGGAATTTGTAATCGATCGGTCGCTTATTCGAACATTTCCTTCGCCCACCCTAAACGAGCAAGAGGGAGCAACATGGCGCGTGCAATTTGGCAGCACCGTCGGGCTTCGACCCGAAGGAAGGCCGCGTACCCAGAAATAATTTCCCACGCCCGGGAGGTTTATTAATGGAAACGTCGACGAAAAATTGTAGCCTCCAATATTCAACGGCTGTTCGACACCGGCGTCGCTCTTTTTCACGCGGCGCGCGCCGTCACGCTCGCTACAGTTTATCGGAATTTCGTTAAACGCGGAAACTCGATAACTTCCGGGGGACGTGGTACGGGAGAGTTGGCCGGGTGGCTGTGGGGGTGTAGGCCAGAGCAGCGGGGGTACTAATTTTTTTCCGCATAAATGGAATTCTACGCTTCACTCTGCGCCAGCCCCAGAATCGAATGTCACACAGATGGTTACAATTGGCAATTTTGCCGGGCGAAAACGAAACGCCGACTTCTCTCCCAGCCCGACTTTCCCGTCGGAAACAAATCCCGGTGGCTCGCTCGGCGCTCGCCAGCCCCGATGCTAGCTACTCGCGCTACATAATTCTCTGTCGTATCGCCAGAGATTCGAGGGAAGCTACACAAGTGCCAGAGTTTACGCGAGGCTGTCGCGATTCTGATTCAACCGGGAGATCGGGGATGGTAGCTGTGCTACGTTGATCGCGCGTCTGCAGCGTGATGATTCGTTACCTCAAAGTCGCGCAACAAAACGCTGTAAACTCCTCGACGGAGTTAACTACCTTAACAGTGTTCGCGAGCAAGCTTAGTATAACTGTGATGGATTAAGTGTTGTAAATGTGCGCGGGGCTTCGCGCACCTTAATGTCGCCAACTTACGCGGTGGATGCATTCTATACGTTTGCTTGCAATTCTCCCAGTTGGTGATTGTTGGCTGCGAACTTAATCCGACGCAGTGGAAACGGAAGGGACGGGGGAGACGCTGGGATAGTTGCTCGAGTGCTGCGCCGTGATTATTATGGATGCAGAGTCCGTCAGCGATAAGGCATTGCATCGCGAACCGCGTGGGCAACTTTCGGCCGACGTTCAGTCTATGCATTTCGGATGTTGACCTTTCGTTAAAATTCTGAGGAGCTGCGAGGACGGGTGCTGTTGGTTAGGATGTCTACTTTTCAAGTTTTGCAGGGGATCGTGAATTATTAATTGCACTACGTAATAGGTGTTCCAGGGAAACGGGGGTTTCGGAGGGTAAATATTAGCGAGAAGCTAACGTGTTAATAATTTCACAATATTTACTACAACGCGTCATAAGCTATCGACAACGTGATGCGTAGCACGGACCCCAGCAACGAGATTTACCAGCCTAAGCTGGGAAGCCCCGTTGAATGTGAATCAGTGACACCACGTCGCCCTGATCACCGACTTACAAGCTGCGCTCTACGACGAAATAAACGCTCTAGACGCTAGGTGTATTGAGGTACAAACGAAGGAAAGCCGAGGAACGTAAGAATACCGAGGGGTGATCGGGACAACTACTCTGGGATGATTACCCTCGGCAAACTGTAGGGGAAAGGTGGGATAGTTGATCATCGGGGATACATCATCACGTCAGTTTTTTAATTAATGCATTGGCAATTTGTGCCTGCTGTCACGTTATCGTGGTGATGTTTGCGTTATCGCAACACTTCATGTTGCAGTTTTCTTTCGGGAGCATAGAATAATGTAGTTGGTAGCTTCGATCTTATTTGCAGCCAAAAAGTAAATATTTCGGTCACCTTGTTCTTCCTCCTTTTCGACTGAATGTTGCATTTTCAACGGTTTAAAATATATTAAATAAAAACAGCCGTTTCTGGTCTATTAATGCTATTCATTGATTGATCTAAATATTTAAGGTAAGTTTAGGTTTTCATCTTTTTCAAATCGAGTGCATTGAGGGATACTTGAACAGGTGAAAAAGCCCCAGAAAAAACCATAGAACGGCTAATGAAACAGAAAAATATGGCAAAGAAAGTGAGAAGGAAAATCTTCTCTTCATCATCATCTGAATTAGATGATATCTAACAATAAGTGAAATGTCTTTTAAGAATGCATTTATGTTGTTTTATGTCATAGAGTTTTATGTCATTCTTCGGTTGAATTTTTTCAGTAATTCTTTCAAGTTAGTTATAGTTTACTTTCCATTTATGATATTCCCTTTATTTCATGTTATTGACTAAGATAATAAATATTTTTTAGAAAATTAATGTGTTATTTACTCTTAAAGTTCACTGATCAAGTCTCCCTAACCTTTTGATCAAGTCTCTCCTTTAGTGGGGGGGGGGGGGGGGGGGCATTCCACGCGAAATCGGACACTTTTCGGAGTAACATTATGGATGTTGCTGAAATTTGAATATGTTGTAGTCTTTAGTGATATTTAACCGTAGCTCAAAGGATTTTTCAAAATTTTGAAACATGTCGATTTTACAGCTGTTTGAAAGTATGTGCTAACTTTTTTTCAGTAAATTATAGCTATGGAAGTAGTAAACGGATGGAGATGAGATGAGCTTTACGGTGCTTATAGAGAAGACATTGATCTTTTAAGAAAAAATTATTTCAGTTTAAAAAAATAAAAATTTGAACCATTTTTGTGCAATTATTTTAAACAAATGCAGGTTTTTAACATCGGGCGCGATTTTAAAAATCTAAAAAAAAAGAATATAGTTTTATCCTTCCCCTTGATGGAAAAATTTTCAAAAGTATGGACATTTTAAAATTGGCCCTGTAAAAATTGCCGAAAGTTGACGCTGCGTCAAATCACACCGGCTCGACTGGTTGAGCCGTGCGGTACTCGCAGCGGCCAAGCGGCTATATCTGCTATTCTTATACAGTGTTCTCGAATATGGTAAGTATTTGTAAAAAACTGAAGAAGGAAAACTTTTACTGTTTTTTATACACAACATAATACGGTAACTTAATTTTTGGTGTTCGCAATATTTTCCTTGAAACGAGGGTGACCCTTAGTTTTTTAAATGGAATGCTATATATTTGATTATCCAATATGAAAGCGACTGTCAAGACAAATTGAACCATATCGTATACTATGACCTTCAAGGCTACACATGGTTAGGAATGAAAGATGAAATTCAATCTACTAGATAGATAGTTCGATATATTTATTTCAAAATTTTGAAAAATCCTTTGAGGTACGTTTAAATATCACTAAAGACTGCAACATATTCAAATTTCAGCAACATCTAAAATGTTACTCCGAAGAGTGTCCGATTTCGCGTGGAATGTCCCGGGGGATACTTGTGCATAACGTCACTGCCGGAAAATGTTTAAATTCAGTCATTAAAATTAGTTTTCACCTCTCAAATTTGTACAAGTATATTGAGAATACTCTAAGAATCGCAACTGAAGTAATTAAATAGAAACAAAGCAAACCGTTATTATTATTTTAATAAAATAGCAAAACTGTGATCAACTATCCCACCTTTCCCCTACTTAGGGTTGTTGCGGAATAAGAAGATTTACCGTGAAATTAACATGGTGACAGTATTAGAACAGCGTGAAATCAATACAACTCTCTACTTCCTCAAAACTCTGTGAACCCTGTGAACTCTGCAAATGTTTCTCGTAATAGCACCCAACAAGTCAAAATTTCCCTTTAGAGTTCGCACACCTGTGTGTATTAAAACCACACTTCAACCCAAGTAAACGTGTTTTTCCGAAATTTCGCGGTAAGGTAGGGGAGACTGGGCTAGTTGTTACAGGGGCAGGTTGTTACAAAGCAGTTTAAATTTTTGCGCTTGGACTATCACTTCGACGATGAAGTGGCTGATGTGTTTCAACCATACACACTTGTTTATGTCGTTTGTTTGTAGTCGGTTCACGCGTTGTCACTTTATTACAGTTTTTTGTGTTTTCGGTACTAATAGTAACTTTTCTCTTTCTACTTGAATCTTTTCTACCGAACAGACAGATAAATGTATGTAAATTAATATTGCCACGTTTGAATCAGTGTTCCTTTAGCTACAGATTGCCACCAAGAACATAAGAATACACCCAACTGGTATGAACTTATAGCTTTTTATACACAATGGTGTCAACCGGGGCAAGTTGTTACACAAGACAAGGGGCAAGTTGTTACACAAGACAAGGAGCAAGTTGTTACATAAGACAAGGGGCATGTTGTTACATACGAAAAGTGGCGCGTTGTTACAGAGGGAAAGGGGCATGTTGTTACATTGTATTTAGTAATTAATTTATTAATTTAATCCTTTAGTTACCACGAGTAAAGAAGAAGATGAAGAATGCGTTTGCTTGCACTGTCTCTCTCCTTTTTCAAATTCAAAGAGGGACTCCACAAAGTGGATTCAGTGCATAGAATGCAAAAAGTGGGCACATGAGAAGTGTGCAAAACCGAAGAATCAATTTTATGTGTGCATTAATTGCGAGTCCCCGTATGAAACGGACGACGATAATTAGTGCAACTGATTTCAGTAGTTCTTTATTATTTTTAAAATAGATTTTTTATTGTATATTTATTGCAACAGATTCTTAACATTAATAAATTTACTTTTGTCCAAGAAAATATAGTTATATTACTCATAATAAGCCTCGTTTCGTAAAATTTAATTCTGTAACAACTTGCCCCGTATTGTGTAACAACTAGCCCCTACTCGGGGCACGTTGATACAACATGTCTCGACTTTCAAAACGGCTTGTTTTAAAGTCATGGTTTTCGTTTAATTGCATGCGATAGCGGTCATCGGTAGAGGAAAGAACGTACTTTAAGTCAGAGTCATTGATAGTATTGAATATGGAATGCAAAAAGAAGTAAAAAATAAAAAAAACTGAAAAGTGTAACAACTAGCCCCGGTCTCCCCTACTTTACGTTAAGAGAGACCAGCGCAGAACCATATTCCCGCGTCGTTGTTTCCCAACGAATCCCGCGAATTCCCCTTCGATTATGATTCCCCCTGTAAATCACCGACGGCCACCGTTCGATGTTCTCCTCGCGATCGGGACCATAAATCGCGAAATGAAATGAAAAGAGGGGAGGGGCGCGCCGGCGGTGGCCGTTGCAGGCCGCGAATTAAAAAATAAAAAGATAGGCGAAACGCCGCTACCAGTCTCTGCCCCCCGTGGATTGCGGCTGCGGTCGGGTTCACGCGAGCGCACACGATCACGCCGGCCATTTTCGACGCGGGGGACAGCGGCATATTCGGCGGAGGCGAGGCTTTAAGCACCGTGCTCCGCGAGTAAAACGAATCGTTTGTCACGTTAAACATTCACCCGGTCTCTTTGTCCCATTCCGAAAACAGCGGCTGGCCAGCGTCGAGCGGTGGGTGCCTAAAATTCGCTCTGGTTTAAAAGTTTCGGGGTGTTGGAGGGTAGGGGAGGAGGTGGACGGGGGATGGGGTTGAGGGGGAGGAGGTGGAGCCATAGGTGTGGGAAGGAAAGGAGGTGGAGGCATAGAGGTAGAAAAGTTGAGAAGGTGAATGCGTAGGGGACATAGAGTGAGAGGGAGTGGAGGTGCAGGGGAACCTAGAAAAGGAGGAACTGACAGCCCGGGGGGTTCTAAAGAAGGAGGATGTGGAGTACTAGAGGAACTAGGAAGGAAAGAAGTGGAGTTGTCCGGGAGCCTGAAGGAGAAGGAGCCGGAAGAAAAGGGGAAAAAATGGTTGCGGAGGGGGGTGAAGACAAGGAGAAGGTGGATGTACAGAAATAAAATTGTTAAGGAAGTAGAGGCGTACGGAGACCTAGAAGCTAGAGAAGAAGAAAATGAAGGCGTAGGAGGATAAAGACAAGGATTAGAGGCATAGGAGTAGAAGGCTTGAGGAGGTGGTGGCGCAGGGGAACCAAGAGAAGGAGACCATGTAGGCGTAAGGGTAGAAAAAGGAGTTGGAGTCGAAGAAGTAGGAAAGTTGAGGAGATGGAGGCACAGGGATTGAAATAGAAGGGGCGGTTGATGGCGTAGGGGTGGTAGGAGCATTTGGAGAGGCTCGCAAATGTTTTTCGTGTATCCGAGTCTATTCGAACTGAGCGTTAAATTCTCCAATGTTGGCGTAATACTCGAACGAACTACGGAAATTGAACGGTTGACTGTATATAAACGCGTTGCGAGTTTGTAACGAAAGCGGTTACGAGCTCGGCCCGCGAAGTAAGTGGCATTGTTCGGCTCTCCCAACATCGAGCCATGTCACTGCACGCTTGTTCCTAGTTACAAGCGTTCGACGACGCAAACATTTTTCGAAAAAAAAAATAGAAAAACAAAACTCGTTTCGTCAACGTCCAGATTTGTTATTTCGTATTCGACGACTGCGTTGCAAACGAGAATTCTCTGCGCGGCTTTTGATAGCATGTGAAATCTGTACAGGATGCTGTGCGATAAACTTTGTGTGATGAATGAAGCCTCGCTGCATGGTGGGATTAATGAATTTTCTGTTTCAATAGAAAGTGTTTTGCAAAATAACATTTTATATTCGCGTTACTCAGAAGGGAAGATCCCGAACCCGGAAATTCAAATAAATCTGAAACTTTGTGAATATGTAAGGGATTTTCTCCTGATTATAACGCAATTTTTGTTTGCTGCCCAAATTCACTCATGAAATTTCGGTTTTTTTCTGATTTTATTTTGTAACTCGCAATTGGTAAGAGATAGAAAAAAAGTTTGAAGACTTAGGGGAGAGTTGCCAATATCATACTGATTACCTAAATCGTACCTCATCAATTTCTCAGTAATTAATGAATCTAAACGACATTGGATAATAAAAATATCAAGTAAATGCGAAATAAAAAATAGAAACAAAACCTTTTGAGCTTACACCTTATTTTGTGCGTGCTATAAACATTTAAAAAAATCAGATATGATTGATGTAACTTTTTACCAGTTTATTTTATCTGATAATAATCAAACAATGCAATTTTGTCCTGTATTTTTGTATTTTTCTAAAATCGGGTTTAATGTAGAATATTTTACATTCATTTTAAGTATATATTACATTCATTATAATGTTTAAATTAATATTTATAAATAAATTGATCATGTTTCCTAAATCGTACCACTACAATCGTACCAGTAGGATTTGACAACTTGTATGTTATATAGGTTATGCACGTATTGGGCCCGGTCCCAATAGGGTAGATGCACCGTTTGTGGCCACTTTAAAGTATTGTACCAGTTTTGGCCACTTCTTAAAAAATATAATATTTTTCCGTCTAAGCAATAAATGTGAACTAATATTTCTGGCGGTATACTAAACAAAATATTTATGATGTGAAATTCTCCACATAATAATGATCTGCAAGCAATTTAAAAATAAAATAATTATGCACATGGCCAAAAACAGTGCAATGGCCACAAACGGTACATCTACCCTAAATGTGGAAGGTGAAGAAGAATTTTTCAGGTATCGAATTTTCCTTTTGCATACGCATTCAGTACGAACGTGTTCATCAGTGTCGTTACAAATTTGCAGCGTTTTTCACCATGGTGCAGCTGTTTTTTGTATTTAACGCGTCATGCATTTTTTTCTAACAAAAACAAATTATTTTTGGTTAAAATGTTATAAAATGTCGAAAGTAGCATAAAAGTGTGCACTTTATACAAAAATCTATTTCCGTCATTTTGGAAGGTCAACTATTTTTGGTGCCGCACACAACGTGTTAATAACAAATTGATTTGTTCTGAATAAAAGGCTAAGCATATAATAGTAGATGCCTAAAAGATCAAGCTACAATATCCAATATTCATTTGCGTTCAAATTAGTACCAAATATGAAATATAACGTAAAATGTCTTAAGTCCTTAAATTACGTAAGGGTAATTTTGGTGAATTCTTACCCCCTCTCTCCCCCAGTATAAGAATTCGTAAGATTTGATATTCCAACCCCCTCCTTACGTAATATTTTTTGCATTTAATTTTTTCAGATATTAAATTTCTTTTAAAGGTTTATATCATTCATTTAACTTAGTTTCGGGAAATATAAACTAAAATTACTTTTCTGGAACATTATTAGTAGCATTTGTTTTTATTGAAAATTAGTTTAAAAAATATTACGTAAGACGCTACCTGACTCCCCCCGCCCTTGTAAGAAAACGTAAGAAATTCGCGACCCCCTCCCCCCAGAAGAAAGCCTTACGTAATTTAAGGACCACCCCTAAGTGACACGATATAGGCAACCCTCCCCTAATTAGGTCTATCATTTGGTAACTTACAGTACTTACAGTTCGCGAGTTATAACACAAAATCGGAAAATAGCCGGAATTAAAGGGGCCAATTTCACCCCCTTAGAGTGAATTTGGGCAGCAAAGAAAAATTGCGTTGCAATCAGGTGGAATTCCCCTACATATTCACAAAGTTTCAGATTCTTTTTAAATTTCCTGCTTCGGGATCTTTCCTTGTCAGAGTTAAGGAAGGTACCGCCTTGACTTGATTTACCTTATTGCTAAACAAGCCGCCCTTTTCCCGATGGCAACACGACCCTCTGCTTACAGACGTGCACAGTTGAAAAGTTTAATGAAAGAATCCCCGTGATTGATCTTCGGTTGGGTAGAACGGAAGACAAACGAAAACGTTGTTCCGGCGGTGAGAGTAACGCGGAAAAGAGGAGCAAAACCTCGGGCCAGACGGCGCGCGTAATGGAGGCAATAGCTTATCCTGATTACTTTTAACCCGAAACTTGTCTTCCTTACCCCCGTCCTTCTGTCGCTATCGGACTCTCCCTACCTGACCTCCCCCCCCCCCCCCCCCCCACTAGACTCTCCCGTTTACCGATGCAACCCGCCCCTTTGTTGGCCGTCCTGGCTTTGTCAAGAAATTCTTCTTTTCGATTTTTACCTTATCTCTTAGACAATGGCCGCCCCCATCGATACGTCTGCCTAGCAGACTCTGTGCTATAGCAAAAGTTGCATTGCAGAAGGGAAGCTGCTTCTCCATCAGACGGCTTCTATTATCCAGGAAATACTATTCCTCGGATGAACGTAGAAGGCAGTAATTGCAATTTAACTTCGTTCCGTACACTTTGTGAATTAATAATTCGGAATTCTTCTGTTTCAGGTAAGCAACTCTGTGCTAGCTTCTAGCGTTAAGGTATGAGATTGAACGATGGGCGCGGAGTTGATGGGAGGATGGCGAAAAGGGCGCAAACATCGAAGGTGGGGCTTCTGCAAGGTAGGGACAGCTGACTGATGAAACCTTCTCGAGTTATTATGCTTACGAATATCCTGGAGTTATGGACGAATTCTGGCTCAGAAGCATTTAAGCCCTTCATCCTCAAAGAAGATCGTAATCCAACTTTACATGGCGGGAAACTTGAAGCTGCCGTAAACTGTGTTAAAGCCAGCTTCGACTCGTGAAAGTTCCACTTCGTGATAACATATAGTACCTACATTCTATGCCAATCATTTACTTTTTCAAACTAGAATATATTTTACTAGCCTATCAATCGTGATAGTGTTAATAACACCCTAACTGGGATAGAAACTCGTTGAGAATCGTTCGATCAAATTTATCACGCGAAAAGTGGACAGAAAAAAGGGACGGGGAAGAATTTTCGAGGGGAAATTGATCGCTCGCGGTCGCCAATAGCGGAGCGAATTTTTCGCGTAATTTCAAGCGGTTGGTGGCTCGTTCGACGGGGGTAATGCGTGGCGCGAGAATGGCATTCCCACGGGGGTTGGGGCTGACATTTGACGTACACACGATGCCATTGCACGGCTGATTGGTTATTGCTTAACGCTGTTTCACGCCACGGCGGGCGGAATCGTCTCGTTACAGGGAATAGCGATAGACCAGCAACGCTGTAGCTGCTAGCAAGACGGGCCAATAAAGCGTAATTATTTAACACTCTTTTGGGGCTGCACATACAGCCATTCAACAAATACTTTTCACTGCCTTTATTTTCTGATTTTAATTTGAAATATCCAATAAAGTAAAATTTGTTAGAACTCTTCAATTTATTTTTCACAACTATGTGCCCTGATATTTATCAACGCCAGTGTACGTCGACAATCCGAACTAGAGACAGTATAATAAGAGTCGGGACACGAGCCACTGTTGGTCATGTTTTGGCTAAATCCTACGAGAGAGAAAGAAATATATACCATTACACTATTAACCACTCTTAACAAATCTTACGTTTATGGCGGTATTTTACTTCTGTTTACTTCACCCAAATATACATGTTCAGATAAATAGATATTGCAAATAATTAGAATAGTATGACAAAAAACGTTTTTTATTAACTTTCAAACATATATTTTTTAAAAATTGTGTTACAATTAAGATTGGTATAATTGACAGATTTAAAAATCAGCGGGAATAGATGATAAATGGCCAAAAAATGTTATGTTATGAAAGTGTTTATGAATATATATATATATATACACATTATTTTTTACTACCCAAATGCACATTTTCAGATAAATAGATATTACAAACAATTAAAATAGTATGACAAAAACCGTTTTTTATTAACTTTCAAACATATATTTTTTTAAAAATGTGTTACAATTAAGATTAATATAATTCGCAGATTGAAAAATCAGCGGGAATAGAGCAAAAATGGCGGACCAATCAAAAGTGGCCTTCTCGTGTCCAGACTCTTATCGCAGTGCCTCCAATCCGAACGAGTTGACGCGTTGGAAATAAATGAGTATGCATTCAGTCGCAATGACAGCTCGACACGAGCCTAACACGTGATTCCAACGTAAATCTTTAAATTACGATCTTGCATTTTTACATAACAAACAGACTTCCGCGTTCCCCCGTGGATTCAGCGGCAGAAGATTCGCTTGCCCGCGGCGGGAATGCTCATTTCCCCGTTCGAAAGCGAGCCTCCACGTCGCGCGCAAAGAAGGGTGGGTCGTTAGGGAAGATGATTGCGCGGCGCGGCGCGGCGCGGCGCGGCGTCGGGCCGATTATGCGTCGCGTCAGTGTCGCGGACGCGGCTCTGATTGGAAACCGCGTTGTCCGGTCAATCGTGAACACCGAGGTCGGCGAATTTTTAGCATAATTCGCGGGCCAATCGCGCGCCGCCGGTCCTCCTGGCCGTCAGGAGGAACTCTGGCCGAAAGGGGTGGCCAGGGGGGAGGGGGGAGGGGGGGGGAGGAGGTTGAGGCGCCTCGCGCAGGGGGATGACATTTGACGCGCTCTCGATGCGCACACGGCCTATTGGTTATTGCTTAACGGTGTTTCACGGTGCACCGGACGCGATGCTCTCTCGTGCTTTTGACGAGAGACGAGGGACTCCTCTGCGATATTATTGGCGGCGACGGGAAAATTGGGCGGGGCTGGTTGTTCACTTCGGGGGTCGAATGTTCCTTCGGTGTATTAATTGCATCTGCGCGCTCTTCTTATTCCGTTTTGGGGATCAGGGATGTCGATCGAATCGATTAGCTGTCCATAAATTGGAATTCATAATCCGTTGAATGGGAGCACGGGATCTTCTTAGTCTGATGGATTTCGCGGGGGAGGTGCAGGCGTGTTTGTGTTTCCAGGGTAGTTGTTGCATAACCAATTCCTTCGGCAGTATCTCAGGGATCGCAATTTTTTTGTTCCATTACTTTGCGCTTTATTCAGTTCTGTCTCGGATAAAAATTCCTGTTACCGTCATCTTCTTCCTCCTTCTGTAACCTTTGCACGATCAGGGACTCTAATTTTTATTTGTAGGTATATAAATTATCCTTGGTGTAGCATTTCCATGCACCAAACAGATTCTATCTCTTAAAATGTTACTCCAATCTTCAATCAGTTTACATCAATATCCACAAATGATCCGAGTTATAATAAGTAATAATAATAATAATAATAATAATAATAATAATACGTCTATTTTCCTTTTTCGGTGCAGTGAGCGAGATTCTTACGTTCGTGCGAATTGTTTTCCAAATACTCGCTCCTCTGCGAAGTTTCTGCTTCCGAGTCAGAGACGGCCCGTATAAATGCGCGGCGGTGTTATCGTAAGGGCAATAAGTTTCGAGGCAGCGAAGGTTCACCACGTCGCCGGTTGTAGCTCGCAGTCAAACCCGATCCCGATCCCTCCCAAGCATTGTTATGCTAAACCGCGGCTGCACGGAGCAAGCAGAAGGGCGAGCAGGAAAAAGTGGGCGGGGTACGAGAAGGGCGCGGCGCGAGGCGCCGGGAAAGCACGATGTAAAGGGACGGTAAAGAGCTGCACGCTACTGTGGTCATGATATACAAACGTCTCTGGCCGGGCTGGCTTTGTTGCTGGTAATATAACGCCGCTGACACTAAAATTCACGCACCCTTGCCTCGCGTGGACGGGCATCTTAAAGAAGCTACACGGCACAGTTGGAAACTCTGCGCTCCCCATTCGTTCTGCATTCGAAGGATTCGTTGGAAAGGTGTCGAGTGCGGAAATGGTGTGATTGTCGTTTAGACATGTTTTAAAGAAGGGGGGTCGTGGGTGGTGGGATAGTTGTTGAGATATAATTGAGGAGTTGAAATGGTAAAGAATGTAACAAAGTGGCAAAGAAGTCAAGAATTTTTTTTTTTTAGTAGAAAATTATGTAAATTCTGTGCTGAATAAGGTGGGGAATGCTATAAGTGCTGAAATAATTTATTTTAGTTTCTAGGGCTGTCGAAAGATAGAGCTTAAGTGGAAAAGAAAACACTGAAAATTTTTACTTTTCGCACTTTTGGGGTAGGGAGGGGCTAAAAGTCCCGTTTTTCGTATAAACCTATGTAAAATTTAGTACTAACAATCTATAGATATCTGGTGTTATTTTGTATAAACTATAAGTATTATGCTTTACATTCACGAATTTCGTTTGTTGATACTGTTATTTTCTGTTGAGTTATACCATAAAATGTTTGTCAATGCAAAATGGAAAGACCCCAATGTCTTTTCGTGTAATGTTGAACTAAATAAGTAAAAAACTCTTTTCAAATGAACAAATATTTATTCAACCAATTCTTTTTGGTATACAATATTGAAAGGGAAGCATGACTTTTTTACCAAAAAATAAAAATATAAACCAGAGGCTCACTTTGAACTAAAAACTAAAAAAAATCGCTCAACTAAAATAAAAACACTAATTAAAGACGTTGGCATAATTTTTTTTATAGTTTGGCCATCTTATTATGAAAACAAATAATAAAATATATATTTTCAGTTTGAGGGACATTTCGCCCCAATGGTACCACTATAGTTACTGCGATATTTACGTTAGAAAATATTATCATTCATCAATAAACAATATCATGCACACATTACTCAAGAAACATACAATCTTAAGACGACGTATTTCTTTTAGTTTTCGATACATAAAATAACGAAGGCGTTGTGTAATTCACACGAACGATCAGGTGCGACTGGCGACTCTGTGGTCACCTCCGTTTTGTCTCGCCTTTTACTTAGTACAAGGTAGTTGCCCCAGTTGTCAAATATTGATTTTATAGCATTTTTACAATAAAAATGACGTTTTTTAAATGTAAAATTGTATATGAATTATTATCATAAGTTTTAAAAAGTGATAATAATTCCAACCATGAAAAAAGAAAGGAATTACCTTCGTAGCCTGCTTCTGATCCGTGTGCAAACAAGAGACTTCCTTAATCATAGAGCTACCGGCACTGGTTGATGAAACACGTGTTTCTAACAAGTTTTATACATTTTTATGTGTTGGATGAAAATACATTGTTGTGAGGGGATCTACTATGGCTAAAGAAAGAAAGGTACCCGTTTTCGTACTTTAAGTTTTCTTTATAACCTTCTCTTTTCTTGATTGACTACTAGATCAATTACTGATCGACAACTAATAGTTCCGACCGTAATTTAGTGATCGACATCTGGGGCATCGAAATTTTTATTCCCAATTATAATTTCCACATTTAAATATATATAGATTCTAATTTTTTACTTTGATATTATCTATATTAATGTTAAAATTAACTGCTGAAAGAAAAAAAATTAATTTTGGTCTATTTACATAAATTTTTTCATTAAAAACATTTCGACCTCCTACTAACTGATCGACAACCGGGGCAACTACCTTACTGCGAAATTGTTTAGGAATTAAGATTTTGAATTCGGGACTTTTTACCCGCCGGACTTTTAGCCCCACCCTACCCTACGACATTTATTTACAATTTCAACTCCTCAATTAGTTTCGATGAGGGTAGATGTACGAGATGGATATACAGAAACACGAATAGGTGGATGTTACATATTTGGAAAACCTATATTTCATTACGATTAGAGTTGCAGAGAAATATAGAAACAATAGTGTCGATCTCTATTTCTACCCTTTCATGGTGAAAGGAATATCGAAAATGTTTTTAAACTGTTTTTTGAAGGGCGCAGCGAGTTCGCCATTTTTGCAGCCGGGTCGCGCGCGCAATCTGGCCAATCTTGTCGCGGGCGTTGAAACGCGTCAGTGGTATAATCCATCCGCGGTGTTTAAATAAAATATCTGGCTGGAGGCACGGTTGGGCACGGTAAAATCTGAATTTTTCCACCGAGTCGAATTACGTCCGCTCATCCGTGATAGATTTATGATCAGCGGGATATATGTATCTCGTCACGGCGCGGGGGCATTTGTAGTTTTTAATCGCTTTCCAGAGACAACCGGGGTGCACGCGTCGGAACAGCCCCACCCCCCCCCCCCCCTCCCCGCTCCGTGTTCATCGGTTATCGCGAACGTTGTTTCTATTTCGCGTGCATGGCGGGATGCGTGTCCCGTGTCAAGACCAAAATGGGTTTAGAATGACCTCAGTTTCAGCCTCTTTTACCTTCGAAATTGTACAAGCCGCGGTATTATCAGTGGTTTATTTCCGAGAATTTGTGTGTTTTTTTTTATATAAAGAACACTCTACGCGATGCTATTACATTAGGTAAGCCTTGATTGACTACTCGCTCGGCTGGGACGCCTTCTATCGAGACGGCTATTTATATCCGGCCATCAGCGGCGCTTTAGGAGATCCCTGAAAGCGTCATTGAATCTTTAATATCGTAAAACTGTGACTCGGCTGTAATTTCACCCTCCGCACCCACGACAGAGCTTGATGTTCCATCACGGCCGGCCGGGGAGTCGAAGCGTTTGATGGATCGCGGTTAATGCCCGACGAAATTGGGTCGTCCGATGTTCCGCGGGCGACGAGCGATCACGTTGGCGCCGGTCAGAATGATAATTGCTATGAATTTCCCGTGAAAACGGCACCGGCCGCGCGAAAGTACGGGCATGGCTGGCAGCCGACGCGAAATAACAGGGCGCTGCTGAAAGGATGATGCGAGCGGACAGGAGATGATTCCTTATGGAAAAGTAAGTAAAATTCTCTCACTCGAGGGTTAATTAAAATTTTGCTCGGCACAGAATTTATTTTTGCATATCGCAGCCACGCGCTCGATCGTCTTTTTGTTGTTTATTTGTTTCATCTGCTTTATCTGGGCTTTCCATTCCAGTGACTTACGCGTATCGATCGCGCTTCGATTCTTCTCATTGGTTCTGGACTGATTTGCGCTTATCTGCGCCGCGTACGGGGGAAAATCGAGGAAAATTCGCGACTCTGACGAAAAACACGGCTGTCGATGCGTGGCGCGTTTAAATTCGGAGGGGGTAGGTAAATGTTGTTGATGCAGATTTTACTGTGACACTAGCAGGGATGGTACTGCTGAAGGGATATTTGTGTACTGGGTAACAATGGCTAGGAGAATTTATTATCTTCGTTAAAGGGGAGGGGATTCAATACGCTTGAAAGCCAAGTTGGAAAATAATCGCAAAGGACTTGGGAATGAAACGGGGCTTAGAAGTAGCCATTTCTCACACGAAAATACTATCTTACTTCCTGCTCGACATCCTTCTGTCACTATAAGCTGCAGTATTGAAACTCAATTACGGCATTCATACCTTAAAGCCCACACCTCGTAGAACACAGAATTCGACACCCAGGAAACTCGATATCACTTAAGATAGGTGCACATTCTTTTCTCCTTGACAACGTCCTACCCTGAAGATTCCAAGTCCACATCTTCAGTCATTGAAGGAGTCAATTTCCTTTTCAAGGGGTTAGGCCACTTTGGACGGAGCAAAATTGCAATGATTTTCGGAATTTTTTTTTAAGAAGATAATGAAAAAAACAGAAAATTCAATATGAAGTCTGTTATTGTATAACTCTCGCCGGAAAAAATTGTATTTTTCCACGGTATACAATCTCACGGCTATACTGTTTGACTTAGAACAAAAAACCAAAAAGTTTTATTTTCTACATGCCTAAAACTAGATAAGTACGTATTGGTTTCGCGATATCTTGAACATATTCTTTGCAATTGACACTTTTATAAAACAAAAATGCACTTTTTCTCCCCATGTTCACCATTTCGAGACAAATTCATGTTTCTGGTTTTCCATACGTACTTCTCTAGTTTTAGGCGTGCAGAAAATAAATCTTTTTGGTTTTGTGTTCTACGTCAAACGGTATATCCGTGAGATTGAACAGCGTGGAAAACCGTGGATTTTTTTCGGCGAGAGTTGTTTAATAACAGGCTTCACATTGAATTTTCTCTTTATTTCATTATCTTCCTAAAAAAAAAAAATGCCGAAAATGACTCCAATTTTGCTCCGTCCAAGGTGGCCTAACCCCTTAACAAGGCACCGGCGGAACCAGTTCGAACGCGAAGTGGTGTCCCGTTAAACTTTGCAGTGGCGTTATGAAATCGTTAAAAACGTTAATCGGTGCAGAAGGTTGCGAACTGCTCCGTATGCTTATAAGGACGAGATTCAGCATTACGACTTATTAAACCTGGTTAGTTTCTACGGTTCTACAAGCCGCTGGCCAGCGAAACGACCGTTTCTCCATTGCGTTTTCTCCACTCCCCGCGGCCGATGCACCGCGTTTCCCGCTCCCGTAATTTCACGGCGATTATCCGCGTATTCCGGTGGCTGCGGCTTCCGCGACGCGTTAATTACAAGCCCGACTTTAATTTCAGGCGGTCGCGATGATTAGAATAAGCTACAGCCGCAGAGCGGCCGCCCGCCGCGTTATTGCGCTCCACAAATCTGCTCGCCCCTTCTGGCTGCGATTGTACTCGAACTCCATTACCCGCTTCTTCGCTCAAGCAAACGGTTAGAACACATGGGGGATGAAAAGGAGTTAAGGCTTGTGAAGAGTTTGGATAGGTTATGCACAGCTTTCAGGCTTCGAGCTGTAAAACAGCTGTTTGTAGCGTTAATAACGGTAACGTTGGTGTAAGGTGAATAGTAAGGTTTATATTATGAGTTACTTGGTATGAATACAACTAGCAGTGTTGATTTATATTGTCAATGACTTGAAAGAGTGCAGCTGGTAGTGGAAATTAAAAGACCATCCTTTGTGAATTGAAAGGGGGACCACACGTGGCGATAACAAATGTAAAAAAAAATATTGGAACTGCTATGGGAACTTATTCCTCATCCATCATAGGGGAGAGTTGCCAATATCGCACTGTTCACCTAAATCGTACCTCATCAATTTCTCAGTAATTAATGAATATAAACGACATCTGATGATAGAATTATCAAGTAAATGCGAAATAAGAAATAGAAACAAAACCTTTTGAGCTTACATTCTATTTTGTGCGTGCTATAAATATTTTAAAAAATCAGGTATGATTGATGTAACTTTTTACCAGTTTATTTTAGCTGATAATAATCAAACTATGGAATTTTGTCCTGTGTTTTTGTATTTTTCACAAAGCGAGTCTAATGTAGAATATTTTACATTCATTTTAAGTTTATATTACATTCATTATAAAGTTTAAATTGATATTTAAAAATAAATTGACCGTGTTTCCTAAATCGTACCACTACAATCGTACCAGTAGGATTTGACAACTCGTATGTTATATAGGTTATGTGCATATATCATATTCATAGGTTGTTGCGGCCTGTGTGTGATCCATGTACATATGTATGTGTAACTATATAATAATCATTACTTTATGTTGAATATTTTCTACTCTATTTGTTATTGATACTATTTTTAGTGGAGGTGCGATTTAGGAGACCGGTTGCCTAAATCGTACCTTTTACAGTATGTGACAAAACGATTAATAACAAAATAATTTGTTCTGAACAAAAGGTTACGCGTATAATAGTAGGTGCCTAAAAGATCGAGCTATAATATCCAATAGTCATTTGCGTTCAATATTTTCAAAATAGTGCCAAGTTGATGAAAATTTGTGAGATTCTTCTTTTTAATCTTCCTTGATGTGCTCCAAAAATTTTAAACGAATTCACTAAACGGTTACTGAGTTATAACGATTTTAATTTTCACTGATTTTACACGTACTCTTATGGAAAGAGACGATCTTGACGGATAAACCATCTGTAAAAATGTTGAATAAATAGTGCCAGTGTTTTCAATTTTTTTGTACATGCAGTATATGGGTAGATGAAAATATGTGCCAAGTTTCAATTGTTTTCAATTCGCCGTTTTAAAGAAATAAATTATAACGTGAGAAAATTGTGAATTCTGGGCATTTTCACTGCCAAAAGTTTAGCAAATAATGCTTGAGAAAGCATTTGTAAAGTGAAAAATACCTTCCTAGGATTAAAAATAAGACTCCAACTGTCGTTCGAATTTCTTACATCTGAATTTACTATGCGTAAGACGTAGATATTCAAGTATTTCAAATTTCATATACTTTTGTCGGATATTGTACGACCGATACAACCTTAAGTGGTACGATATAGGCAACCTTCCCCTATTCCCTGCATCCAGCACCAATAGATTTTCACCTTTTTCGATCACTACAAAAGAGTTAAGGTGGAAAAATTGCAATAATTTCGGTTTAAATAATTTCGGCACTGAAAGTGCAATAAATTCATTTTTTTAATTATCAGTCCGAAGATTTCTATGAAAGAGGCATTGCACAACTTCGAAGTAGACGCGAAACTTTCATAAATAATAATAGAAAATACATAGTTCGAAGCAAATATACCTAAGCTATTTTCAAAACTGTATGAAGTTATAACTGTTTTCAGTTTTCCGAGGAAATCCATTTCGAAAATCGACTAAGTTCCATTCGCTTTGAAGTAAGAAATACACTTTCCCCAAGTTCGCCCCGAGCATTGTTCCATAGCTGTTTCCCAATTACTTGCAAATAAATTATCGGGCGTTGAATGAGATCCGAGTGGCGCAGGTTCCCCGGCGCGGGGGTTTCCGCGAGTTTCGAGTGCGGTTTTACAGACACGGATGGTGTAAGTGATTCAGGGGCAGGCGGGCGTGTGGGCGCGCGTCGTCTGGGGAGCGTGCTTGAAAACGGGAAACAATCGCGAAGCGTAGCGTCGAATTGCGGCAAGTTTCGCGCAAGTTCGGCTGTTCCGAGGCCGCAGAGGAAGTTTCCCAGCGGGGGGTCGTGCCATTGGGTGGACCGATTACGAGGGCGCCATCGGAAATTCCCGTCTTGTTAAAAACACTCCTCGCTCGCAACTTTATCCCAGCGCTGGAGCCGTTCGCCGTGTCGCCGCTCGTCCGGGCTCGTTCTCGCGCAATTCCGCGCGGAGGGGAACGTTCCGCGAGGGAGCTGGCACCGTAACGACGCCCGCCGCTGTGCACGAAGAATTACGGGAAATTAGAGGCGACTCGGGGAACAGAATTTCGCGGCGGGCTGGAGCTGCCGCGAAGAAACAATTCCAGGGGAATATTCAAAGGCAGCGTTCGTTAATCTCGCGTTAGAGACGCCAGGGGCCCGTGTCCCGTGGATGGAAGCCATCTGACAGGCTGAAATGAATCGTTCCGGGCGAATTAACGCCACAGGCTCGTTGGCAGTTGCCGTCTCTGTCGCGTCTACTAATTGCAGAAACAAAGCTCCGGCCTGAACCAACAAACGTAACGCGGCGTAAGTAGTAGGAACAACTGGCGGTTAAGTAGTAACAACAATACCGAGGTCAAAACCGCCTGCTCCCTTTACCTCCGGGGTATGTTTGCCGTGAAGTCGGCTGGGCTGACTACAGCCAGGGCTTTTCTACTGGCTGCCTTGTCCGCCTCTGTTGCTCCTTTCACTCGCGCTTGTACGCCACACGGGGCGACTGGGCACGTTTGCGTACACACTGGGTGGCTATTTTAACATTTGCACGCGGATATTTGTAAAGCGAAGGTATTGGAGAAAATATTTTAAAGGGAAGTTGATGTTTACTGGGGGTCGGATAATTTATCGTGGGCACATTTACATAGTTGTATATAGTTTATAGAAATATAAGAGTTCAGCGACATAAAGTCAGTCGTGATCATTTGGTAGTATTAAATTTTAAATATTGTGAAATGGCCAAATTACTTGCTAGATTTTTTATAAGATGTGCTCTCTTAAGGGGTTATGCTTACCTGTGAGGTCTGAAAAAACGTGTATATTTTGGGAATTTTTGGGGGGAAAACTTGGAGGCATTTTTAATCAAACTTTTATGTATTCGAAAGTGTACATGTTAAGCTACTTGTAGTAATTTTTGCGATGGAAAATATAAATAAATAAAAGAAATATCAGCGATCTCCCGGCAGCCATTCATTTTTTCAGCAGTTTGCGGCGACCACTCTAATTTTGACCTGGTTCAATTTGAAATAATACATTCGCGGAAATTTAGTTACTATATTAGATTATCTAGTCCTTAATCGTTCATTATCTTGAAAAATTAATTTGCTACAAAATGGCGGCCTCTCATAGCAAAAGTATCGATTTTCGTCACAGAATTGCTGTCATTTTTCATCATTTTTCATCTGTAAAATAAAAATTACGCAACGGAAATGAAAAAATCACGATTAAGGACTAAATAATTTAATATGCTAACTAAATTTGGTCAAATTTTTTATTTCTGATGAACCAGGTAACATACTCAAATCTACAGTGGTCAACGTTAAGTGCTTAAATAAAAAAAAGTATCGCGTTGCAAAAAAACTACAACAATTTTAAAATATATACATTCGAATATACAACCGTTTGTTTAAAAAAGTCTTCAAGTTTTGAAAGAAAAAAATCCCGAAAATACTTGTGTTTTCAGATCTTACAGGTAGGCATAACCCCTTAATGATAGGAGATCCCATTGAAACGTTACAATGAAACACCCTGTATAATCTTCTCTCTTCATACTTGTCTCTGTCCGTCGTTCGTTCTTTGGTACTTACAGGCTCCTCTTTGCGCAGCCAGTCTCACCCAAGCAGGGCTGAATACACACGCGACGTTACTACTGCCGAGAGGCAGGCACTTGCGTTAACTCAGCCGCGTCAATATTTAAGTCAAACTGCTACTCCCCTCTCTTAAATTAACGATTTACATCGGACACGTCTGAATGCTCCACGGGTTACGTTGCCGCTTTTCAAGTTCGGTTCGGTTAACAGACGTCTTGCTAGTTCCCGCATCGCCTGGCCACAGGGAAACGCGGATGTTCTTCAAAGTCTGCGAGTTAGGATTGTAGTCACCGTATTTGTTGGTGCAGTTGGTTCTGCCATAGTGGAAGAAGAAGGGGACTTTTCGAAATCACACTGCTCACAGTAGATTTAAACAGCGAACTCTGATAATAAACATTAAACCGAGTTAACGTTCTCTATTTCACTTTTAGCGAAACACCTTTATCGTTCTTCCTCTTGCAATTTTCTGTGGAATTTGCGCTCATTTCTCCCTAGATTCTATTTACCAGAAACACCACTGGAGAAGTCGTAAAAAATAAATTTATGCCTTCACTGTACTATTTTTTTTTTTAAGAAAAAGGAAAACACATTTCTGTAATTTTCATGGTGCAAGCATAGGCATTCCGTGTGCGCAGTTGTTGAGAGAATCAGCTGCACGGTAAAGTGCCTACAGTGAAAATAATCGTCCTTTTTCGTCGTCAACGGTTTCTAGGAGTAGGTTGGCATAGTTTGAAGAAGTAATTAAAGGAGAGTGGCCCTGCGAGCGTGGCGAGCGGCGATCCTTTAGGAAGCAGAAACAGTCGTTGCATCGTCACGAGCAGCTGCGGAGTAACGGGAAAGTTATTGCTGGTACAGTGTAGCAGCCGGGCAAATAGTGATAATAGCCGAAAGTCTCGGTAGATTCAGCGCGGCTGACCATACACGCGGCAACTCTACTGCCTGGCCGCGACTAACCTTTACAGCTGAATTATACAGGCGACCGGTTCTTTGCATACGAATGCTCATTTCCCAGCTGGCCGATTCGTTTCGATCGCTTTGACCCGACGATTCAGCTATCATCCCGCGTTAAGCCTTCGATGTGAATCCGCGAGTCAGTGCTCCGATTTCGGGAGATTCAATCGTCGACGTTTGTGGAAAGTTACGGGACACTACACAAGGTTTCAGGAAAATTTTCTATAATCGAAGAATTACCCTAACTTCCCTTTCAACGAGTCGCTACATGCTTCTGACATTTATTTATTTGCAACACTATAGCAGGCTTTTTGAAAATGTTTTAACTATTGCCCCCAAAATTCTTAGATCAATACTCCTTGACATCACGAGTCTACCTTAGGGGTGCTATTTTTTACCTTTCAAATAAAAGAAATGAAATAAAATAAAGGGGTCTCCCTAGTGTGACGGTTTAAAAAAATTGATTTTTTGTTTTTTTGCATTTTCTGAAAGTTCAACATCTATTGAAGAAGAGGAAGGTGTTTTATATGGGCTAGGCATTGGAGACTAATTGTAAGTATGATTTATTATTTGATAAATGGTATTTGAATATTTAAACGCATTTTACTGGAAACGACATTTTTTCGCGCGGCGATCACGATATCTCAAAAACTATTCGACCAAACGACTTAAAACTTAACATATATATTCACCGCGTGTTCTGTTAGAACCTGAACTGGAATGAAGTCATTATATGCAAAATTCGAATTTCGCAGCTCAAAAAACTGACCACTTTTTTGCCGCGAAATGAAAACTTTTCATTAAAATGCTGCCATTTTTGTATTTTGTGATTTTCTATTTTCGTTCTAGTTCAAACCCTAGCTACGTTCACATAGATTAAGAAAATAACTGTGTTTTTTGTTTCAGATGACCATGACAGCCGGGATCGTGATCGCAAGCAGCAGGCGTTTATTTGCGAGCTCCTCATTGTAATCCTTCAAGCATAAAACATAATTATCACTAATGCTTCAAAAAATTTGAGTACATTGCCCAAATGTAACTGAATAAATACTCCAAAGTTTGAAACTGCAATGTCAAGTGCATTTCCATCAAAAAATTCCCAAATGTTGCCCTATTTATTTTCCAGGCGTCACACTAGGGAAACCCCTAAAGTATCTTCTGCAACATCCCCTGATCACCAGTGACGATTGCACCAGGAAACAATCAACGGAAGGCAAACGCAGCCTGCACATCGGTCCGCAAGATTACGTAATTTTTGCGATCCGCGTAAATTGTTCCATCGCTTCCTCGGGACAACACGCCCCGGCGCGGGGACGCCGCAAACAACTGCTTCGTGAATTGGGTAAATAGTAATAACACTGGGAACTTTCGACTTGATGGAATTCAGCGGAGTGTACACGGTGCCCCTCGTCTGCGCATACCCACGGCATTACCACTGAATTATGCACGCCGCCTCTTCAAACGTCTCTGAAGGTGCTCCACCGCCCTCTCCTCGTCCTAGCGATGCTCTTTCCGTCTCCCGTCGGCGGTTTCGCGGCGTGAGGGACGGACGGGTGGGGGGTCGGGGGGGGGGGGGAGGGGTCGGTTTAGAAGGGTCCGCGGGGCAGGGGCGAAAGAAGCGCGGGATGGGTTCTTTCGGCGAATATTCAACGGCGAAACGGAATGCAAACGGACGAGCCGAAACGTAAACCCCGCGACGTTTTCGAGAAAGCGGAGGCATTTGCTTAGGTGCACTTAACGTGCTTCTGAAACGCGTGTACCATATCCGGAATTTCCCCGCCGACGCCGCAGGAAACGTCCCCCCCCCCCCCCCCCCCCCACGTCCAAACGGGGGACGAATTTGCACGATTCTTGCCGGTGTATTTGGCAGCCCTCGTCAGTTTGCTTCCTAGTCATTATGGATTCCAGGAAGTCTGCTTGTCTACGGTTCGAGTGCGCCGTGATTTGCTGGCGCCTCGCGTAGTTTTCGAGCGGATGGGGGCGCCCGTGTGTTGGACGATTTCGTCGCTGGACTGGTATTATGTTTCATTAATCGGGAGCAGAGTTGGGCATTATTTAAATAACAAATTATTTAAATAACGTATCAAATAAAAGAGACTTTATCTTTATTTGCCATCAAATAAAAATAACACAGAGTTACTTTTTAATTGAAACGTCACAAATAATTTTTTTTGTTCGACGTGAATTTAATTGACGGCCACAAATAATTTTTTCGTTTGACGGGAATTTATCCGACCGCCACAAATAATTTTTTTTTTTACGGAAATTCGTTTTAACCTTCAAATAATTTTGTCGTCTTTTCATTCATTTGTATTTGAAAATTATTTGAAGCTCAAATAACTCTGGGATTATTTGTGGCCGTCGGATAAATTCACGTCGAAAAAAAAATATATATTTGTGACATTTCAAATAAAAGTAACTCTGGCTTATTTTTATTCGAAATAAAAATAACTCTGGGTTATTTTAATTTGACGAGTCTCGAATAAAATTGTTGTCTTTCATCCGAACTCAATTTTTTATTTGAGATAATTTTTCGCCCATCTCTGATCGGGAGACAGGAGGAGGTTAGAAATGATATGTTGAGTAATTGAAATAAATGGAATAAGAAAGATACGAAGGAGAGGAATTTGGAATGATTTTATGCAGACAGAAAAAATGCTGGAGGACTTAAAACTGTCTCTATCCCCGACACCTTAGCTCCCAGAACATAAATCCCACCAGTGTCGATAATATCTGGAGCAGACGTATACGGGAGCTAAGCCCCCTTATTTCGATACGCTCCACTCGGTAAACAAGTTAGTTCCGCGTAGCCACCCCCAAGAAAGGATCAATAATCAAATGCCGAACGAGATTTTCGTTGCAGCGGGTCTGCTGGCGTGCCTGAAAATGAGTAAGCTGGGAAGAGCGGAGGAGAGCGGAGAAAACAAAAAGGGGAGAAATAGTGGAGGGGTTGCACGCCCCGTGTAACAGGGGCAACCTGTGGAATTCCGCGGTCCCTTTCGCCCCCACGGGCAGGGGACTCGAAAACTCGTTTGCAGAAAGTCGCTCGGCCGGAAGTGGTCGGTGGGTACGTACAAGCGAGCTCAACGGTCAAAGGGGAGACCGAGGGGAATAGCGAGTACTTCGTCGGGGCTGTTCCTAGCTCGCCAATCGCATAAACAGCATCCCTCCCCTCCTCCGGGTTCGTCGCTGTCGCCAACGACGTCCACCCCGTCCCGAAAATGTAATATGTATTACGGTAAGATCGTGAGGATTTCGGCAAGGACGAGCAACCAGGGGTCGGCAGACACCCCCCACGGGGCAGGGATAGAAATAAATTGTGGAATAGAACACGATCCCAATGGCGACCGCGCAAACGGCACCCCCCTGCGTTGGTAAGCTTCTTTGTATAATACATTCACTGCCAGTGATGCTCGATTTGAGAGCAATATTCGTTTCCCGGGAACAATGGTAGACGGCCAGGAATCGGAGACGTTCGGGGGCTGCGCTGAGGGGCGTTCTTTAGTGTAAGACATGCTTGGATGACTATGCTCTTAGTATTGTATTATACGCGAACGACTGTTTCAACGGACGTAAAAGAGCGCGATACAAATTTTCATCAACGCCTCCAATTACGAAGCGACTTATCTGCAGCTCCCTCGGCGACTATAGCGCTACGTGTACCTCGGAAGGCTCGTAAAGGAGCAGGGAGGAAGATTAAGGAATGAAAATCGTTGATTATGCGAGCCACGTTGGACGCGCACTTCGTATTTAGCCATTCGAGGTAATCGTCCATTGAGGTCGCCGATTTATATCTCGTTATGGCGGAGCCACGGCGGCGAGGGGGCGGCCGGCATTGTTCGCGGGCCACGACAAAAGTGGCCGCCTAAGGTACATCTCGTTCTCCCTAATCTGCGTACTAAGGGGCCGTGTTCTTATCTCTCGTTTCTTTCCTTCGTTCCTCGAGCCTCGGCTGTTCCTCCCCTCCCCCCCGTTCTCTGTCGTTCCCGCTTGTTCCTCCTTTTGTCGCACCTACTCCCCTGCGCGTTGCTTTTCTCCGCGATGCGCTCGCTTCTAAAAAGCATCGCCGGGAGACTCGGCGAATTCGCCTGTCGTTTCATTGCGAGAGAAACAAACGAAACTGGAGGAAATCGCCTTTGCCGCGACGGTATTCCATTTCTACCCTCGCTCCGCGGTGTCCTTTCTTCTCCTCCGGTTCTTTCCCTCGCGCCCCCCCCCCCCCGCCCCCGCCGCCGGTCGAATTCGTTTTCCGCGGGGGATGAAAGGAAAGCTCTCCACCCTGGAGACCGGTGTTGAAAAAAGACGCGCCCGTCTTTCCCAGGGAATATACGAGCGTGTATTTCGAGGTTGCTTTGCATCGGGTCCCCTAACCCCGTCGGAGTTTCTGGGGTGGATGATGAGAAGTCTGAATCCCGCGGAATACTCGATACCGTTGACGATGATATTGTGGTGAATGGCGTTGTTGGGTGCTCGTTGAAGGACGTGCGTGCTTGCTAGCTTCTCGGATATTTGCTGAGTGATTTGTACCTACGATTTGTAGTTGTATTGAACTTTTAGAGTTAAAGCTTTGAGAGGATAGAAACTTGGAACGTTTGCCTCTGGCATGCCGAAATCTGGGACCTTAAGCTTTGGGAATTGGACTTATAGAGCTTCGAACGCAGAGGTTCCGAACTTCGAGATTTCGATATTTGGAACCGCAATTGTGGGAGTAGGAACTATGGGAATTTGAACTCTGCAACATCGAACTTCGAGACCGCAAGCGTGGGGATTTTGAGCGCTGGGACCTCGAAATTTCAGAACTAACATTTTGAGATTTCGAGTGCTGAGATCATAAATGCTGGAACCTTAGAATTTGAGATCTCAAACTTTGGGATTTCCAGCGCTGAGACCTCGAAATAAGATATTGCAAACTTTCGGATTTCCAGAGCTGGGACCTCGAAATTTGATATCTAAAATTTTGGGATTTCGAGCGCTAAGTCTATAAACACTGGAACCTAAAAATTTGAGATCTCAAACTTTGGTATTTCCAGCTCTGAGACCTCGAAATTTGAGATTTCAAATTTTGGGGTTTCCAGAGCTGGGACCTCGAAATTTAAGATTTAAAATTTGGGGATTTCGAGCGCTGAGGCCATAAACGCTGGAACCTCAAAATTTGAGATTTCAAACTTTGGGATTTCCAGCGCTGAGACGTCGAAATATGTCATTGCAAACTTTGGGATTACCAGAGCTGGGGCCTCGAAATTTGAGATTTCAAAATTTGGTATTTCCAGCGCTGGGACCTCGAAATTTGAGATCTAAAATTTTGGGATTTCGAGCGCTAAGTCTATAAACACTGGAACCTAAAAATTTGAGATCTCAAACTTTGGTATTTCCAGCTCTGAGACCTCGAAATTTGAGATTTCAAATTTTGGGGTTTCCAGAGCTGGGACCTCGAAATTTAAGATTTAAAATTTGGGGATTTCGAGCGCTGAGGCCATAAACGCTGGAACCTCAAAATTTGAGATTTCAAACTTTGGGATTTCCAGCGCTGAGACGTCGAAATATGTCATTGCAAACTTTGGGATTACCAGAGCTGGGGCCTCGAAATTTGAGATTTCAAAATTTGGTATTTCCAGCGCTGGGACCTCGAAATTTGAGATCTAAAATTTTGGGATTTCGAGCGCTAAGTCTATAAACACTGGAACCTAAAAATTTGAGATTTCAAACTTCGGTATCTCGGGCTCTGAGACCTCGAAATTTGAGATTTCAAATTTTGGGGTTTCCAGAGCTGGGACCTCGAAATTTAAGATCTAAAATTTGGGGATTTCGAGCGCTGAGGCCATAAACGCTGGAACCTCAAAATTTGAGATTTCAAACTTTGGGATTTCCAGCGCTGAGACGTCGAAATATGTCATTGCAAACTTTGGGATTTCCAGAGCTGGGGCCTCGAAATTTGAGATTTCAAAATTTGGTATTTCCAGCGCTGGGACCTCGAAATTTGAGATCTAAAATTTTGGGATTTCGAGCGCTAAGTCTATAAACACTGGAACCTAAAAATTTGAGATTTCAAACTTCGGTATCTCCGGCTCTGAGACCTCGAAATTTGAGATTTCAAATTTTGGGGTTTCCAGAGCTGGGACCTCGAAATTTAAGATCTAAAATTTGGGGATTTCGAGCGCTGAGGCCATAAACGCTGGAACCTCAAAATTTGAGATTTCAAACTTTGGGATTTCCAGCGCTGAGACGTCGAAATATGTCATTGCAAACTTTGGGATTTCCAGAGCTGGGGCCTCGAAATTTGAGATTTCAAAATTTGGTATTTCCAGCGCTGGGACCTCGAAATTTGAGATCTAAAATTTTGGGATTTCGAGCGCTAAGTCTATAAACACTGGAACCTAAAAATTTGAGATTTCAAACTTTGGTATCTCTGGCTCTGAGACCTCGAAATTTGAGATTTCAAATTTTGGGGTTTCCAGAGCTGGGACCTCGAAATTTAAGATCTAAAATTTGGGGATTTCGAGCGCTGAGGCCATAAACGCTGGAACCTCAAAATTTGAGATTTCAAACTTTGGGATTTCCAGCGCTGAGACGTCGAAATATGTCATTGCAAACTTTGGGATTTCCAGAGCTGGGGCCTAGAAATTTGAGATTTCAAAATTTGGTATTTCCAGCGCTGGGACCTCGAAATTTGAGATCTAAAATTTTGGGATTTCGAGCGCTAAGTCTATAAACACTGGAACCTAAAAATTTGAGATTTCAAACTTCGGTATCTCCGGCTCTGAGACCTCGAAATTTGAGATTTCAAATTTTGGGGTTTCCAGAGCTGGGACCTCGAAATTTAAGATCTAAAATTTGGGGATTTCGAGCGCTGAGGCCATAAACGCTGGAACCTCAAAATTTGAGATTTCAAACTTTGGGATTTCCAGCGCTGAGACGTCGAAATATGTCATTGCAAACTTTGGGATTTCCAGAGCTGGGGCCTCGAAATTTGAGATTTCAAAATTTGGTATTTCCAGCGCTGGGACCTCGAAATTTGAGATTTAAAATGTTGAGATTTCGAGCGCTAAGTCTATAAACACTGGAACCTAAAAATTTGAGAACTCAAACTTTGGGATCTCGATCGCTAGAATTTGAAACGCTGGGATCTCGATCTTTAACATTTCAAACTTTGGAATGTCCACCGCTGGGACTTCGAACTTTGAGATCTGAAGCTTTAGGATCTCCAGCTCTAGACCCTCAAAGATTAGTAGTTAAAAACATGGTAACTTAAGCTCTAAAACCCTGAAGTCTACAATCCCGAACTCTGAAATTTCAAATTCTGTTTCCCCAAACGTCCCTTATACCTCCCTCACCTATCTCCCTCTTTTCTACAGCACACTACGCTAAAAAGCGCTCCGGAAAAATTCCTCTCGACTTCGCGACACTTGAACCATTTCTTTCACGAAGAATGCTCTGAACCCGAGAACGAGGTGCGCCGGCACCGCTGACAGATATTTTTATTGACGACCATCGCGCGAGCTATGCCCCCGCGCGAGACCTGCCATTTTGTTTCTTCAAATACCGAGATCGTGAGGGGCATAACAGTACAGAGCGCGAAGGAATGTCTGTTGGAATCCTGACGGCTCACCTGTTACACCGTGACTTCACAAGAACCAAGAACACAGAAGCATATACATTCATGGACGCCTCCTCGAACTGTACACCGTTCCTCCGCTTCTGTTTCTCGAACGACGCCAGCCTGAACTTCTTCGAGCAGAAAAGAATTTGTCTTTCAAGAGTTTGCTCCCTTTTCGCGTCGAAGAATACACATTCGAGACCCTGCATCCTCCTTTTTCCCTTTTCTAGATTCAAGTAACCTTGTTCAAACTTCTTCGCGTCGACAAGATGGCGCCATAGTAGACACCGCATACTACACCCCTTCTTTTTTTTCACCACTCGCATGCCTTTCTCCCAAACGAACAGGAACAAACAAACTCGAACCAACCAGCGCCCTCGCAACCCGTCAATTCGATTCCCCTTCACCTTTACCGCATCCACTGTCCAGTGCACCCCAAACTTCTACCTTACCCCAGGAAACATCCCCAACAACGTCGTTCCCAGGAACATCCCCTCGCGAAGAAAGCTATTCCTCAACGTACACTCGAAATTACCTCGCAAACACTCAATTCCTCAATTTGACAAAACGTGGGGACGGATCGATAGCCCAGTGAGTCCGCAGGATTCACCCCGTCGGCGGCAGATACGTCTCGGGGGGTTGGGCGGGTAAGGGAGGAAGGTCTGACGTGCTTAGTCACGTTACCAGGAGATCGTTCCAGCGGATCGTTGTAAAATTCCAGAGCTCTCGAGCGTGGTTCCACGGCGAAAACGAGCGTCGATACCCGGCACGAGGGTCCTCGTCCCTGTTCGGGGCGATTTGTTAAATCGCCCAAAAGGCAGAAAAAAGATCGCTTTATCGCGATCGAGCGGGGAGAGGGTGGGGGTGGGGGGGGGGGGGGAGGGGAAGGTATCCTTGACGGGGGATGGTCCGCGCCGGGGCTCGCCGGTCGTGTCCAGATGCGATAGGTGGTCTCGTCTCGCGTGGAATCGCGTTCAGCCGATTCATTGGCACCGGTATCCTTCGACAGATCGATTACTCCCGCTCCTCGTGGCGAGGGCGAGCCTTCTCTAACCTGGCCAATTCACGTTCCAGTTCCCCGCGATGGGAAAAAGAACGTCGAAGCCGGAGATGGTTTTGGCCGGGTCTGGAAACGGAGGGCAGTCTCGTTTGTTTCGCTCCAGAACGTCCAGCATTGTGGTTTGTTTCTTTGCGGACGGTTTATGTGGTTCTTGTATACCTACAGGTGAAGCGAAGGAGGTGGTTGTTTGGAAATTTGGTGGCTCTTTCCTTTGGGAGAATAATTTGGACCATTTTCGTGGAAAATTAGGTGCCGTGAGTTTCTGTAAAATTGTGGAATTAAATAGTTTGAATTGTGTGGAGAAAAGGGGTGGTTCTTATATCAGCGGTCGAAGTTCTTTTTACTCTGAAATTAATTAAGGTAATTCCTAACCAACTATGTTAGTCAAATTAGAGTTGGGTAATAAACGACAAATATAAAGTAGTATGGTACTATGGAAATACAGTGGTGGGCGAAAGAATGTTTACAACTTTTAAAATCGCATAACTTTTATAAAATTAATCCAAACGAGTTGAGTGTTTTTGAGAAGCTACAAGGATTAGTTTACTAAGTGACGTGTTTCGTCGTTTTGAAAAAAATGCACTTGGTTGGAATAGCAAACAAAAATAGTAAATGTCATTTTTTAAACTTTTTTTTTGCGAGACTGTAATGAAAATTCAAAAAACCAGTTTGTAGATTGAAGTAAATTGTATACATGCCCAAAATTTCATAAAAATCGGTTAACGTTGCTCTGAGCTATAAACGCTTAAAGGTCGCAGATTAAGGTCGAAAATCGCGAAATTCCCGGAAATCGATTTTTATGAAATTTTCAGCATGTATACAACTTACTTCAATCTACAAACGAGTTTTTTGAATTTTCATCACATGCTCACAAAAAAAGTTTAAAAAATGACATTTACTATTTTTGCTTGCTATTCTGACCAAGTGCATTTTCTTCAAAACGACGAAACACGTCACTTAGCAAACTAATCCTTGTAACTTCTCAAAAAAACTCAAGTCTTTTGGACCAATTTTAAAAAAGTTATGCGATTTTAAATGTCGTAAACTTTCTTTCGTCCGCCACTGTAATAATAATAATTTTTAACATCATGTATATATATATATTTTAAACAGTTCAATTTTAATATAAATAATTGTAATACGAAAATAGAATATTAAATTGGTTAGCGTAGTGAATTGGAGCAGCAGATCTGACAACGTCGCATTCATTCGGAGCGTTTTTTCTAACCAAAATGTCAGAAAAAATGTTCATATGAATCTGAATCTTCGTTTGCTATTTAAATGTCTAAACATATCGATTGTGCGACGTTGCCATGTTCACTGCTCTACGTAGTTTTTAAAAAATTTGCACGTAAATGTATTTTTTATGGGCATTTACGAAAAAACCATGTGGTCATTTTCGCTGAAATAAATAAATCCATTTCGTGATATTTCGATGTACTTTGGTGCCAATTTTGGTACACTTCTTGAATATAGTTTTCCTGTTTCAGCAGAAAAACTGAAACTATAATCCTCTTTTTTGCCATATGGCACCGTGTTAAAATGCATCAACTTTAATTAACAATTTCTCGATAACTACGTGGTTAATCGATATTGAACTTTGTACAAGGGTTTCTTGCATTCCAAATTAGTTTCGAACGAAATTTGAAAGAATTCTTGAATTTAGTAGATTATTCAGGATCTACCTTAAGGGAGAGTCGCTTATATCAGGCTACAGTATCCAATATTAACTCGCGCCCAAATTACTGGCAATTTGGCAACAAAGCTTTCATGGATAATCGAAAACTCCCGTCACGTGCTTCCTTAAATTGAATCCCCCTTTCTTAAAACTGCTCCACGGCGCAATGAGCGGCTCAAGTATATAATTTATGACACTGCACACAGAAGTCCCCTCCGAGACCTCCGCGAAATTGGAACAAGCAGCAGTGATCGTCAGCGGGGCGATATCGAACGTTCTCGAATATCGTCGACAGGGTGTTCCGAAGTCGATTAAAAATTTCGTGTCTCGGGGCTGTGAGGAAGTCGGGTGTATTCCCCGGTGAGAAGTGACAGATGGTCCCCGATCTCGTTTCGCGCTCGCACGATTCATTGCCACGAGAATCGATGTGTACAGCCCTGCCTGTCATTATAAATCGAGAGTGAGACGCCTGATCAGAATTGTGACGCGGCTCTTCTCCGTGTCCGTGGATCGGTCCGCGCACTACCACATGCTCGATCGATCTTCGGGATACCTGGCCCCTGAAAGCTTCGTTTACATGGAGCCACTCGCGATAAAGTGAAACATCGACCGAAGGAGGGGAAGATGAACGATAACGGCGAGGCTGAAGAAGCTTTATAATTGCGCGGGGGCGTTAATTAGTGTTACAGTTGCGACATAATTGTACGTATTTTGTTTTCATTTGGGAGACACTTTGCAACGGCTCCTGGGCTCTCGCCCGCCTCCGCTAATTTTTCTCCCGCTCTCCAGCTGTGCAATAATTTCCTTTGCCCATTTTAGCTTATTTTAATTGTTACGTAGTTGCCCTGGATTTCCTTAGTCGCCTTATGCATGGAACCGTGGGAACACTGAAGGGCTTCCGTGTCTCCCAGATGGTACTTCGCTATTTCGCAAGTTGCGCGTTATATTCTGGCTTTCCGTGATATTGTTCACGGTATGCAGTTCTAAGAATACTGCTTCTTTACGACGATTTTATGATACCTTCTTCGAGCCCCATTTCTCTGTCTTATACCAAAGTTTCCGCCGCGCTGCATCTTTTCTCCGTCTTAATATACGAGTGGTTACGAAGTCACGTAGTACATGTTTACGAAAGAGGATCGAGAAGTCGCAGGTATCACGTTCAATTTTACTCGAAAATCTACTCTGTTCGGGGAAGACGCGACCTGAGGCGAGGAAAATAAGTTTGGAAGAGGTTATACTGAAGATCAGCGGAGCGCCTTTTGACGGCGAAACGGAAGAGGAAGGCCCGAGAGGACATAAGGGAATTGAGGAAAGATTGTATGCTGACTGAAGTGTTCAACGCTCGCAAGCAGACTTCGCTACTCATCACTCAAACGGATCTTAGGTTTTGGGTGTTGAAACTATAGGAGCCAGAAAAAGAGAGCCACGGCGCCGGGGATCGAACCCGAGCCGTCCGCGTGTTGATCAGTCGCGTTTGCCACCACGGCTACGCCGACTCTCCGCGGTCCCTGTCCTCCGAACTCCTCATAAATGAACGCCACCTAGGTGCTAGCTAAATAAACTAAGGTCGCACACTAGGCCGTTGCCTAAATGCCGGTATGCCTACTACAAAACTAATACAACTTCATGCAAATCCCGTCAAATACTTAGCGGAATACATGACCTCCCCATTGAACCCCTATCTTAAGGGGGAACACCGCTGTGACGGCCGGAAAAGTAAGCCTTTTTTAAGAATTTTTTTTCAGGAATAATTTACAGTTTTTATAGAAAATTTTTATTACCTATTTTTAGTACGCTGTTTTCAGACACTATATAAAAAATAAATAGAAAAACATGCATAAATTTTAATATATTAATTAATGTTCTAGACCTCCCCACGCGACCTAGTCGAATCTGTAACTATGGAACAGCATGTCCGAAATCAAACTTAATTTTTCATTTATAAACTACCTATATGAGTGTAGTTTCCGTTGTACCTACGGATTCTTTGATTGAAAACAACTTTTTTGAAATACACTCGAAAAACTGTCCATCTTATTCGCGGATTTTCGAAACTTTTCTTCCAAAGCGCACCATTTTTACAAAAATATTTTTTTTAAGAAATCGTTACGCACAACGGAAACTACACTCATATAGATTATAAAAAAAAAAGAAATTTGATTTCCGACCTGCTGTTCCATAGTTACACATTCGACCAGCTCGCGTTGAGGGAGTCTAGAAGATTAATTAATATATTAAAATTTATACATGTTTTTCTATTTATTTTTTGTATAGTCTCTTAAGGCAACGTACTAAAGGTAGGTAATAAAATTTTTCAATGAAAACTGTAAATTATCCCAGAAAAAAATTCTTAAAAAAGGCTTACTTTTCCGGCCGTCACAGTGGCGTTCCCCCCTTAATCATTAGTCCTGCATATTAATCAAATTTTCCTAAACTCGAGACACCCACTAAAAACCGTTTTCCCGCGGTAATCCTTTTAACAATTCAGATCACTCCTCCAGAAATTTACAAGGCCAAACGACCCGGCGAGCGAACAAAACGCCGCGAGTGGCCCGCGCGGAAGCGCGCGTCAGTGAGAGGGTTGAAGTGGAACAGGTAAACTGGCGAGGTAAAAACCGTAAAGGATGAGCGAGGGTAATAAAGGGAGGGAATGAATGGTGTAGACGAGGGATAAGGAAGCAAGGGATGGAATCAACGATGGTCGGGGGAGAGGTGAGGCAGAGGAATTCCCTCGGACGGGAGGGGGGAGTGGGGACAAGACAAGAGGGGGGGAGGGCAGATATAAATAAAGAGGAAAAGAGGGGTTGGTGGTGGTGAGCAGTTAGAGGAACAGCGAGATCGGCGGCGGGAGGGTTCGGACAGAGGATGGAGGGCGATGGAACGAATGGGCGGGCGAGAGGGGGTGGGAAGGGAGCAAGTCGAGGGAAATTAAGCAATTAGTAACTTTGCACCGCAGCAGCTCTCAGCGAGATTTGATTATGTTTTCGGTTTAAGCACTCCGAAGTGAGGCGCCCCACGGCCGTTCATCCCTCCGAGAGAATTCGGCGGGGCTGGGCGGTGCTTTTAAGAGGTCGACGTATATCTGCCACCGCAAACTGAAGGGGTAATACGTGCCTGGAAGAGGGCTTCTATTTCTTCGTTTCCTCGCCTCTGTCCTCCCCTATTGTTCTTCGACTCCTGTGCCCCTTATTGCATTTCCTCGATCCGCCGAGGGACGGGGCGCGGGGGAGGGGGGGGGGGAACAAGAAGGGCGAGCCTTTGACGACGGGATCTGTGCTATCGGGTCGTGTAACGAGTCTACTGGCGTTCATCTAGATTTCTGTGAATTTGTGAGTGGTGAAAATTTGAACCATGGGAGTTTGCTGTGCGAGACTAATTGAAAATCGTGAAATAAAGAACGTGGATACTTATATTATTTGAAACACTGAAACCCATGTTCCTTGGAGCTAGTAACCCTGACACCCTTAGGAGTTCCCAAAAATGCTGTTAAAAATTGCAAGTACATCAGCCAGAATCGTCGGAACTACCGGGTGCACTCTATTAAATCCCAGAGCCCCTCGAAGACACAGAAGAAGCTGGCCAGCTGCTCGACAGAAATCCGTACGATTAATTTACTAGAGTAGCTGCGAGTCGGAACAAAAAAAAGGTGTTCGTTATCGTTACGAATCGGCTGGAGGTGGTCCGAGCGGCTGGGCCAGATTTAAATAAAGAGGAGGAGGCCGTCTCGCGGATGCAAATGAGGGTTTGCTCGAAAGGGCGTAATCAACGTAACGAACGGAGCTTCTTCTCCCCGCTTGTTTTCCTCCCTTTTCCTGACGCGATCGAAATTGCGACATTCTTTCGCGAGGGCCACTTTCCTCGACCGAAATAACACCGGCGAGGGCGGGGGGAGGGGGGGGGGGGGGCGATGGGGGTGAGCTTGGCCGCGATGCATCGACGAGGATCTCGCAGTCGAGAGGCCCTGGGCAAGAATTTTGATGAGTTGCTGCGGGATGCTGGGTCGGTCGTGATGCAAACAGAGGTCAAGAATTTCGATGTAACAAGCTTGCCCTGGCCTCGTGGCCGTTCGCGAGGTTGCAATTGCCGTATTTGGCATGATGCTCTGTCAGACCGCGACCACTTGGCCATTATGCGGCATGGAGGGTGTATAAGAAGCGTATTACGAGCAGAGGTGGGGTAAAGGCAGGTAATATGGAACGGCGTGTAGGGTAATTGTGGGAGAGTTGCCGCACGTTACGCAAAATTGTCACCGTGTCTAAATTTTGCAATGAAAATGTTTTCCAAGGATACATATTATTAGTTCAACATCTTGTGATTCTACTAGCATTGAAGAAAATCAAAATTTTAATATTTGTTACCCTTAAAAAATTTAAACTAAAAACATCCTTTAGTAGGAGAGACGCCGCACATGCGGGAGTGGTGGTTTCGATTTAAACTTGTTGATTCTAAATTTTTATATAAAAAAAAAATAGTAAAAACAAAGTAAAATGAAACATTTTTATTTTATACAGTTATAAAATTGGAAAATTGAATGGGTACAGTAGGTACAGATATTATTTCTGATTTTCGAAATTTAACATTCTTTTTTCTTCCGCCCACATTCGTTACACATAGTGTTATACAGGGTGCATGTTTCATGTAGCCACTTCTTACATTTTGAACAAATAATCCAGTCAGTCTTGGATTTCGTGGTATAATAATTCTCCCAACAGTCAACACAATTGTTCGTATCTAAATAATTTGCCTTGAGATACCACGTTAGCTATATTAAAAAAGTTTTTTCTGTATTTTAAACATTAAAAACATTATTTATGTAAATCGGGTTAGTTTCCGAAACAGTACGGTATCAAAGTGCGGCATCTATCCCAAGTAAAAGTGCGGCGTCTATCCGAAATGCTTGGGAGAGGCGCCACACTTTGGTATTTCCACATGCTATGACGAAAGTAACATATTCTGCCAACGAAATATTCTACAAGGGCCCTTTAACGTATTACAAAAGTTGTATCAAGAAAAACTATGAATTTTTAGCTACTATGATAGTAAAAATACACGCGACGCATAACTATTCAGACAAAGTGCGCTAGGACTTGCCTCGAAAAACAGCAAAATCTTTAATAATAATACAGGAAACACGCTCTTGCTTGGCAAACTGACTCAAATCAACAGCCTCAAATATATGAAATCGGCAATGGTGTGTTTTATTACCGACATCCCTGAAATACAGATAGTGCGGCATCTCTCCCACAATTACCCTAATATGGAACTTCGTAAAATTTCGTTAAAGAAATAACGAACTCATCAGGCAATCGTGTATACTATATAGATCCCTAGACACAATAGACGATGCTGACCATTGAGCATCAGTCGGGCATCCATCATTGAAATCGAAACGTTTATATCTTTCGTGGGATGTAAAAGTTTCAGAAAAGTGCATCAAGCAGTTAAATATTGTAATAAAGGTATGTTACAAAGTATTATTTTGATATAATTTATCATTAAATATATGTGTTCTTGATTATTCAACAATAGTTTACTAATAAAAGTTACTTTCTTCTTAGTATAATTCTTAATTTCTTGTTGGAACATGTGTGTACGTAATATGGAACATACCGAGTAACATAGATGAAGTTGATAATGACGATGACGACGACGATGCGAAATGCTTATTTTGCGATGGAAATTATAAAAATAATGATAATGAAAAGTTGACCCAATCTATTCGCTGCTTTCAATGGGCACACGAAGAATGTGGGACTTCCGACGTATTATTCACGTGCCCAACGTGTAGGAGACGCAGAAAGCAGGAATAAATTCCAAAAATCATGTATATTTATTTATTTTTATCTTCTACTTAATAAATCTTTATTTTTACTAAAAAAAAAAGTAAAGATTTTTCAATTTTCTTTACAAATTTCCTAGGTGTTCCATATTAGGATCCATTTTTTCGAACGGCCGATTTTCACACTTTTCAATTTTTTACATTGTAGTAAAAAACTGGAAAGAGTGAAAATTATTTGCAGGGCAATTGAATTTTTTTACATTTGACTATGTAAATATGATTATGCATTAATTCCTTCGTCCCCTCATCAGTTTTATTAAAAAAAAAACAAATTCCGCTACTTTTGACAAGCTTTTGAAATCAGATGTTCCATATTACCTGCCTTTACCCTACACTTGGTGAACACCTACACATTTCTGCTGAGTTCGTGGATGCAGAAGTGTCCATGGAACAGAGTTGGCGTGGTTTCAAAGCACGAGGAGTGTGGTCATAATTTGTTCCTTTAAGGACCTTCTTGAGGTTCGCCTCACCGAAATAGATCGTGCACTGCAGGTGTAGCGAAGGTGAGTTCAGGTGATTGATAGTATGCTCGTTCTTCGGAACTGCTTTGGGAGTGTCGTGGCTTTTAAGAGACTTAGTGGTAATCGCAAAAAGTGTAGAAAACACGAATTCTGTGTGGAAAATCCCTTGTTGGCGGAAGGTGCTTCCACAAGGAGATCAAGAACCGAGGCTGGATTTAGAATGTAGACGCGAGGGCTTTACCATTTTGAAGATTAATTTTCGAAGTAATAACTGTGTAACGTGGGTCACCACGTGGCACGGCATCAAAGAAGTCTTCAGAAGTTCAGGCTCGAGGCCCTAGAAGAGATTTCTCGAATTACAGAGAATAATCTACCCTCGGCCTTCGATTATCCACAGAAAACTTTAATACTAAAAAATCCGAGCAAACTCGCGGAACAAACATCATCTGGTTCCCCGAAACCCCTTACCGGAGCATCGAGCATCGTTCAATTTCCCATTAAAACAGCCCGCAAAAGTCAAACGCTAAAAGTTCTCAACAATCTACAAGCGGCTCTCTTGAATATTGATATTCAAACGCATTAACCAACTCCGTCCACAGCTTCCAAGGAATTCCATGCAAATTTATGCAGCGCGAGCTGTCCCCTTAACATTTTCCCCAGCGTTTACCTCCCCTCCAATTCACCGGCCCGGGTACATAATCCCACTTCCGCGAACAGAAACGAATCAAGTCGCGGCAATCCCGCCGCGCAGATTTCCCCCCCCCCCCCCCCCCCGCTAAAACCCCGAATCAGTTTTCCGATTCCACTTTTTTCACGACCTCGTGACACAAGCGAAGCCCCGTTTCGCAAATACAGTAACTGCAGCGCGGATGATCAAAGCAAGGCAGCCGAGGGACGGCGGAGGGCGGGCGTCGCGCGACAGTCTCGGGGGCTTAATTTTTCACGCAAAAAGCGTCGCTCAGCGAAATCCCCGTGAAAGGGTTACATTGTAGCGGGGCCCGGTGTTCGCGCCCGTTTCGTTCTTGCAGCGGAGGGGTCTTTGCCCGCGTTCCCCTTTTCCGCTGCGGATCTTTGTCCCGCGGAACGAGACGGCCGTGTCAGCCCGGCAGCGGGGCGGCGAGGCTGAGGGGGTGGGGCCGGGACGACCCCGGGACGACGAATATAGTGGCATTACGGGCTTTATTTGCGGTACGAGGGCCGACTGCAGCCGCCGGAAGTGGGCTACCGGCCCGTATATATACGGCCGGTGTAATTGAACGACGTTCATCTTCCAGACAGCGGCGAAACGAGCGGCGTGTCCCACGCCCGGCGACACGGTCAGCGGTGTTCCGTTCGCCTCGCTCCTGCCAAACGTCCCGTTGTTTATTCTCGCGTGGCATCGGGGAACGACGATCCTCGATTCCGTGGGACGTCACTGCTTTAATTGCACTGCCCGGAGGAATTAAGCGAGTCTCTTTTAGCCAGGAGAACGGAGGTGGATCGATGCGGAGAGATGGTCCAGGTTGGGTTGGTCGTGCTGGACGGGGCGCGACGGGGATTGCTCTGAATCGGATACGAACGATCTTGGAATAATTGGATTCGTTATGGAGGGCGTGGATTGGTAGACAGGTCTAGCCAGGTTAGGGGGTACGACACGGGTGATCTTGGGTCGACGAGACTCGATACATGAGATTCGAGGTATGAGAGATGCGATAGGGAATGTGATAGGGAAACTTTGGGGCCTGGGTGAGTGGTTGTAGGAACACGGAGGTTTGTAGGCCAGGATACAGGTGCCACTGGATCTGTAGGATTTGATGAAGGTTCGCCTCCACTCCCACGAGCTTCGTCTTTTCAGTATGGATTTTGACATGTTCGCTAACTTCAGTGTGGATTTTGACAAGTTCACTAACTTCAGTGTCGAATTTTTCAAGTTCAGTGTCGTCGGCGTTAAGTCCCACAAAGCCAAGGTTCATGGTAGGGGAGAGTATTAGTCATTGTGTTACTTTTTCAGATAGCAATAGTAAATATCCCAAATTCTTTCTTCTATGACCTCATCCGTTCCTTATTAGCAGAACACCATTACAAGGGTCGATTTTTATGGTTCGGCGCGCAACGTAGGACCTCGTACCGTAGGAAATTTTTAGTGTTCGGCGCGCAATGCGCGTTGTTGCACATGTTTAACTCTACCTTAACACTTTTTACATTTGGCTAAGCTGCCAATTACCTCTTACAGATATAAAAACGAAAATTATGCCTTAAGATAGTGTGTTTCTTGGTCTATTATTTGACCAAAAATTCAGCTTTCCATGCTAAGTAGTCAAAGAGTTATGGCAATTTTCCGCAGTGACTGTCATTTTTACTTTTGTCCTGCAGAGGTAGGACGAAAGTAACACTAATACCAACACTAGTAACAGTAACACCAATACCATGGGGACGAAAGTAATACTAATTATTTTGAGGAGAATTAAGTAAAAACACTTCTTCCATAGCAAAATAGGATTTTTTATTATCAGAAACGATATAAACAAACACTTAAATATACATATTTTAAGTAGGTAACGATAAAAAATCATAAACAGCTTCAAACATTTCTTTGATACTGTGTGTTTCATTTAATATGGAATCTTGTGTAACGGCCCCAAAAGTAACTAATATTTATGATTTTTTTTTTAAAAACTATTGTTAATATTGGATTCAACTACTCCCCGTAGTGATGTGTTACTTTTGTCCCCAGCCATGTTTTTCAGCATAGAACTGTTATATCGTACAAACCAGAGTTGGGCAAAATGTAATATAATTACAACTTACAAATGACGATTAAAATGTAATTGTGTAGTTGATTAAACATTATTTTCCGTAATCGTTAATGTAGGTGGTTGACCACAATATTATCAACTACCTAAATCAACGATTACAGAAAATAATGTGTAATCAACTACGCAATTACAATTTAATCGTAATTTGTAAGTTGTAATTAGATTACATTTTGCCCAACTCTGGTAAAAACTATACAAGACTTATTGAAATCAAATACAGGAACTTATAAAGACATTATCTAAGAACGCACTAACAAATAATTACATCAATGTCTATTGTTTAACTATGAATATTAACAAAAAAAAAAAACCAACAGAGGAGACACTTATCTGAATGATAGAAATAACGAAATCAGCTTGCCCACGGTATACGAATCGCCGTATTGCTCAGCGTCACTCCGTGGAACAAAAGAAACATTAAACACGCGTAACCATGTAAAGCGAACGTTTTGGAAACTTTTGTGGAAGGCGGGAGAAGGCGTGTTACTTTCATGACGCCGCGTCGGCCGTTACGTTTGCCCCCGCTCTCCCCTACCCACTTTCATGAACACCTCATTGCATCAGAATAGTCAGCAAAAGCTCCATACAAATCATACAATCCCGAGTCTTGATGCTCGCGAAAATTCCCCGCCACCCTCGATCCGGAATGTCAATAAACGCAGAACAGAATTCTCGAGGACCTGCTCTCAGTAGCTGCCACTTGGATTACTTATTCACGACACCTGTTACGTAACGGGACCGAGGGAAGAAGGTAGCAGCGTCCAGCAGTAAACAAGGATTTCTTTAATTAAGCGACCCGACGGACCGCCCCCAGCCCCTTGAGCGTCCAGGTTCTTCCGTTCTCCGCCAGACAGACTTTGTCTACCACCCTCTGTCGTCATCCAGCTCCGTCTCCCACTCGCCCCCCACGAGTTCGGCACCGGCAAAGCCGAATAAGGGACGTGGAAGTTATTTACGTACGCCCCCTCGTAGCTGTATTTGCGGCATGGAAACGCGAAAGGGTGAATGGGGGGTGCAGGGGGTTGTAGAGGGCCACGGGGTGGGTGGGCGAAAGGGTTAGAAAGAGGAGACGCGGCCGCCTGGACAGAACGCGGACCTGTCCCATGTGGGTTCCGTTAATTAACCGAGTCTACCGAGTTCTATTCCTCGCGTTATATTACCCCCCGCAACCCCCGCCTCATCTGCTGCCAGGCCACCTAGCCGCAGAAGCCTCGATGCACCTGGGGGTTTGCGGGGAACCCCATCCTCGCGCCGTGGATCCATAGTGGCGACACTGTGCGCTTACACGCGATGCTATTTTGCCTGGCGACGCTACCCTCTGTCGTTTATACTCCCCCGTGATCCTGGGGATGCTCTTAATGGCCGCACTGACGGGCGATTCGCTTCTTTCTCTTGGTTTCTTAGTGGACGTGTAATTGGGAAGTTGGTTTCTGTTGGAGCGCGATTGGTAAATCTGGGGTAGGAGGATGAAGTGTGATTGATCGTAGGATTTTGGAGGTATACAGATTTGGGGCAGATTGTCTTTTCAACTTCCCTTTAAGGTGAATGTCCCAATTTCTGCTCATTTAAGAGGTTACTCGTCATAAAGGTGTAAAAAATTTGTTTGTGATAAAAATTTGCAGATTAATTGATTAATTCTTTAATAATAAATCAACTAATTCGAAAACTATTTAAGAAAGATATTTCACGATGTGTAACTATTAGTAATTTGTAATTAAATACAATGCTCCAAATGTCCGTATTTCTGCTCACGAAAAATAACAATGTACGTACTTTTTACTCACCATTTGTACCAATTTCTGCTCACATAATATGTTGCCTTTTCACGTTAAAATAAGTTACATCCTTTATGGAGAGGTTTTATTTTTATGACACAACAGTAAAGCATAAAATAATGATAAACTAAAAATAAAATGCCTTTTAATAGAAATAAAGGTTACAGCGTATATTGAATTGTGAGGTTATGTTACTAAAATTTTGGTGAGTAGAAATGCGGACATGACGGTGATTCACTTGACCCTAAACCTGCTCACCTGTTTTCTACTTAAAAAAAAATTAAAAATAGTAAACAAATCTAAATCCAGAGCACAATACAAATTCTACTGCGGAAACTATTTTCTGCCCAATTATCCAACCAGCTAGAACATGATCGAAAAATCATGAGTCCCTCGTTTTAAAAGTTTTTCGTTGCTTATGCTGCCCTTTGATTAGCCCCAACCTCGTGCAACACTCGCGTAAATGTTCAAATAATTTAGAATTATTTTGTTGCAACTATAGTACAAACGTAACGCTTATAATAATAAGAAAAATACGAAATGAGCAGAAATGGGGACATGAGCAGAAATGGAGACATTTACCTGATTACCTTATCGCGTAGAATCAGAGAGAGAGAGAGAGAGAGAGAGAGAGGAACAGAAGAACTACTGTAATTGTCCATTTGTTTTCTTTAATTTGTTTTTCAATTTCCTCGGTGTTTACATCTGTCAGCTTTTGAAAACTCATTTTACTACAATACAGACGTTTCCTTTTAAATTTTCGGAGCAAAGTCTGCTCGACTTTTGTCTCAATGTCGTGGAACAAGCAGAAGATGGTAAAAACATTTTCAATCTTCGTTTCACCTTACCATTCTGACGTTTCTTTTCAAAAAGCTTCTCCGACACAAGCTCGACCTCCTGCAATATTTTATCACCACTTATTCCGCGCGACCTTCACCGTCTCCTTACAGAAAGTACTTCCAATAGTATTGTACCCTTTTATTACTCCGTCACTATCACCCTTCACTACTTTCCCATCTACGTTCAACCACGAAACGTTTCTACCTGCCCCGAAGACTCGTGTGTGTGCAATGTGTACATCGTCCACGTTCGATAGAGACGTCTCGGTTACCTTATGTGTTAAATTTGATTCCCCAGGTACAAAGGTAAATCGAAGAGTAACCATTGTTTCTTCCATTATCACGGCAGCCCTTTGAGCTAAAGGTAGCTACGTAGCCGGCTCCCCTGTACATTCGCTGTGTAAACTTACACTGGTCGAGTCCCTTTGCCCGAGCGAAGCTTCACAGAGGAATAACATGGAAATTCTCAGTCACGTTTCCGTATAACCGGAGCGGCAAAATGTGTCAAAAGACTGTCGCCTTTGCTTGATGACGAACCTCAATTTTTGAACCACTCCTCCATACCTTGCTCCTCACCGAAGTACAGAAAAGCTTCTGCGAAAGGGAACAATCTAAATCAGGGTAGCCAGGATATTATTTCCTTCACTCTGATTAGAAATTAATCGTAACACGCTGATGAAATGATTGTAATTTCAGTATGAAGGCACTGTAAATTGTTCAAATTGATCCTAGTAGCAGTTTTTACAGTTGCACAATGAGGTGCGGTTTAAGTTAGCTTCGAAAGATTAAATCGTGAGATCGTGTAGTCTCACGGCAGAAGCAATATTCAATAAATTCTGGAAGCAGTCAATAGCTGTATAATTAAGTTCCAGCGACAATAGGGTTTCGCGGTCGTCTTTCACGTAGGCAGGGGCACGGTATATCGGCGAACGGAAACTTGACGGTGTATCAATTATCCGCGAGCCATGAGCGCCGTGAAAGCATCGATTCTCAATTATTATATGCGCGTGGCCGCGGATTTGCCGCAGCGTCAGCTAGAATCCGCTCGATGGGGACTAATTAATCGCGCGACGTCAAGCCACCCTTGCGCGTATCTCGTTCATCTAATATTGCACGGGTTGGGGGATCGAGTTTAGTGGCCACTTGCGAATTCGAATCGAACCGGTACGTAAGGAGGATTTTGTCGAGACAGGGGCTGGCGTATTATAATCAATGTCTCGGTTGACGAAGGTGTGTACAGGGTCAGCGTTTTATCCTGCAACCCGCGCTCGCGCGAACTTGTAAAGTGGCAACAGCGCCTCGCGGACGCATTCCACTACAACCATGCACCGGCCCAGCGGAGAGCTGCCAGCGACCGCTGGACAGCAGTTATGCCCGAGCTTCAAGAATTTTAGGATGGTCTCTTTCAAATTAATATTGGGAATTTCCCGGTCCAGGTAATCGAGTCGCGCGCTTTGCTTTTTTGATTCGTTTACCACTCGCACCCCAGATTACTGTAATGAGGTTTGAAAATAATGCCGACTGATCTCGTACCCGTCTCAATTTAAAAAATTTTAGCTACGACAGAGTTGACCGCGGCGCTATACCCTTGTACGGAGAGATTTTTCGCCACCTGCGTGTAAAAGCCACAATAATGGTGCATCGTTCCAAAAAATGACATTAACGGAAACCGGTATAGGCGTGGCGTTGAGTAGCTGAAACATTCAGACACAAAAATTCTAGAAAAAAATTCCCTTACGTCTGATCTAGGTATGCACTGCATTAAGGATAAAATCATAAAAAAGAAAATCAGAATAGATTCTGAGGTCTGCAGAACTAACACATAATTGAATAAAAATTTAATTTCTCAATTTATGAAAGTAATGATACAGAAACAACTAGCCTATTGTTTATTAACGCCACGAATTTTAAAAACAGCATTAAATACAGTATCAAATAAACAGTTTGCAAAAGTTTTTTACAACAATTATAGTTAAAAAATTGATAAAAGATAAATTATGTAAACGTAAAATATGTTAAATATTTATTTAAATATATATATTCCCATCATTAAGAGGGAATAATTTTTCCCCATTTTTCGGCGCAAATTGCATTCCGATATCTTTTGTAGTTAAAAAGTTATACGAAAAAGGCCCCAAATTTTTCAACCCACGCCGGGAAATTCTGAATAGCTCTTTGCGACGTGAATTTGAAAGAGACCATCCCAAAATTCTCGAAGCTCGGGCATCACTACTGTACAGCGGTCGCTGGCAGCTCTCCGAACGTCGGGACGGTGCATGGTTGTAGCGCAGTGCGTCCGTGAGGCGCGGTTGCCACGTTACCTGTTCGCGCGAGCGCGGGTTGCAGGATAAAACGCTGACCCTGTATTTTAGAATTGGTAAGCGTGTGGATGTGGATAGATTAGATTCGATAAACATTCACTTGTGTTTCTCTACTAATACTGTATTCGTGAAGAGTGTAGTAGGCAATGTGGATGTTTCACTATAGACTTTCGGTTATAAGAATTAATTTACAAAATTCCCTCGAAAGATCTCTGCTACGAGAGTAGTTATATTTATTTAAACTAGAGGAAGTGCAGCATATTTGGAATACTGTTGGTAATTTGGAATACCGAAGTATCTAATAAACTACTAACGCTATTTAATTTGTAACACCGTAAATTATAGGGGCTAATGACCTGTTCACTAATGACATTTGTGGATGAACCGCAATTTTTACATTTTCGACTTAATCTGCAGAGGAAGCAAACGTCAATCTGCAAAACTTTTTCAGCGCGTATTCAATCGTTCCAATCATGGTTAAAATATGTCAAAACTTTAGTGTTAAACACTTAATCGACTCATTTGCATGTTCCTTCTATGGTTCCGTGCCAGTTTTGCGATAATTTCGAGAATACAAAGTGTGACATGAAATTTTAGGTTTCAATGCCATGTTGCTAATTCGGAATACCGAAGTGAAGGTAATTTGGAATATTCCAAAGCCTACCGATGCTTTTGTTTCACGCGTAATGGCTACCACCGCGTCAGTTTCGTCTGTCACCTATATAACCTTTTTTAGCATTTGTGTAAATATTGTCTTATAGATATCTACATAAAATTGTTCCTTAATTGTGATTTCTTAGCCTGATTACGTCATAAAATAAACTAATTTTATTATCTACATGTTTTGTTTAAGTTTATAAAGTGAAGGTAAATTGGAATATCGGTATTCCAAATTACCTGCACCTTACCGAAATCGATACTTCTTGTCATTTTTCATTCAAACCAAAATTTCAGGTACTTTTTGTTTTTTATTTTTACTGACACTAAGAAATATGAAAGTTTATTAGTTTCCCTATGATATTATGTAGTTTAATTTGTTCCCATCCTCTGTCGTCATTTTTTATTCGTCTTAAACAAACTGGTATTCCAAATATACTGCACTTCCTCTACCCTTTCAGTACTAGAAAAATACAAGATCCCACCGAAGAGTAACAAAAATCATGGAAAAACACATCCACTATGCGCCCCTGGAAACTCCTTCATATTCATATTACAATAACATCGACATTTCCACGTGTGGACTAAATACGGGTATGCTGCTATCTGTTATTCTTTCACCGCGGTGCCCCAATTTCCCTGACGCGCGATCGCCGAGCCAGCACCCCCTGTATCATACAATAGAAATTTCGTGTTTATTAGATCCCGATTTATTAGATCTCTCGCCCCATCTTCCTCTATCCCTCGTCCCCATTTTTTTCCAGCCGGAGTTGGGCGCACGTGTTTGCCGGATGCTCGAGTTACATGGGGTCGCGGCGACAGCTTGGGGGGCGGGGGTTGGAAACAGGAGAGAGTCGAGTAAGACAATGCTAGTGTATCCGAGCCGAGGAAATGAGATTTATATTAATTTCTGCAGCCGTCGCGAGAATAACCGACGTCGACGACGCCCGCTCCTCCTCCTCCCACCTCGCCTCTCTCTCTCTCACTCTGTCTCCCTATATCAATCCTTCCTTCAACCACCACACCGAACCATCCGTAGATTCCTCTCTGCAGCGAACCTTCGTGTTTCGAATGTTACACGCTCGTTCCTTAATCCGATGAAATCGCGCTCCACTGTCGAGGATAGTTCGATTAAATCGAACGACGTTCCAGGAAGATGTTCCTGCGACCTTGTACGTAAGGCGTGGTTCTTTAACGAGGGAGAAACGGAAAAGTCCCGTGGGTGTACTCCACCGTGTCATATTTTCCATGAAATTAGAGCAGGGGATGGCTTCGTGAAATCTTCGAATTAATGGCGGAGGCTTCTTGGGGGATGGTTGCCTGGTAATTAATCGGTGCCTACCACTTGCGAGGTACAAGCAAATACTGGCTTGTGCACTGGTAATTATCGGTCGAGGCGTAGTGAGGTTCCGACGTAGTTAGCTACAAATAGATTATTAGCCGCGTGGGGAACAGCCTACGCGATAATGTGGCGCGTGACGGGTATCCAAGAACGCAAAAGGGAGGCTTCTTGTTCTGCGTTCTAGTATAGTGGGATTATTTTTATAGATTCGCAGATGTGTTGTAAATATTTAGATCTCGGTCTTGTGAAACCTTGAAGGAACTTGTAGAATTATTTAACACAGTGGCGCACAGCCATAATTGTACACTATTTAAAATCGCATAACATTTTTAACCCTTCGTTGACATTCTGGGTGTGAGCCACACATAGGCTGATTGAAAGTCGACTTACAAAATATTTTTTCTCTCAAACTGTTATATCCAAACATCAACTCTGTAAATTTTTAGCTTCTAATATTGAAATTTGTAAAAGTTACAATTTTTTAAAGATTTTCTTCGTTTTTTCTCGACATGTGATCTAGAATTATTTTACAGAAATTGTGATGAAATTGCAATAAAAAAATTATTGAAAAATATTTTAGAGACTTTGAAATTGTGATTTTTTTCATAATAATTGGATTCTCTGGATGAGAATGACACTCGTTTAAAAATTTCTCTGGGTGTGAGCCACACAGGTATGTCAAAGTTGATCGAAAAAGAGATGTGTCAACGAAGGGTTAAAATTGGTCCAAACGACGTGAGTTTTTTTGAGAAGCTAGAAGAATTAGTTTGCTAAGTGACGTGTTTCGTCGTTTTGAAAAAAATTGCAATTGGTCGGAATAGCAAAAAAAAAATAGAGGTCGTTTTTCAAACTTTTGTTGTGAGCCTGTAATGAAAATTCAAAAAACCGTTTGTAGATTGAAGTAAGTTGTATACATGCTGATAATTTCATCTAAATCGGTTAACGTCGGAAAATCGCTGATTTCGGGAATTTCGCTATTTTCGCCCTTATTCTGCGATCTTTAAGCATTTATAGCTCAGAGTAACGTTAACCGATTTTGATGAAATGTTCAGCATATATACAACTTACTTCAATCTACAAACAGGATTTTTAAATTTTCATTACAGGCTCACAAAAAAATAGTTTGAAAAACGACCTTTACTATATTTTTTTATATTCCGACCAATTTCAATTTTTTTTCAAAACGACGAAACATGTCACTTAGCAAACTAATCCTTCTAGATTCTCGAAAAAACTCAAGTCGTTTGGACCAACTTTAAAAATGTTATGCGATTTTAAAGAGTGTACGATTATGGCTGTGAGCCACTGTAGCTCCCTTGAGCTTAAATTCTGTCGAAGTTGATCTAGATATACTTCACTTTTACCATCTACCTGGATTGCAATTGGCAATCCTAAATGAGCATCAATGAGTCAAGATAATCTCCGGCCAATATAACTAAATGAGTTTCTCTAAAACACCTCTACCTTTCCAACAAAGTACCTGCATTGACATTCCTCCTCTTTTTCACAACTTGCTCTGACGTTTCCGTATTGTAATATGCGAATGAATGAAATTACTAGTGAAAAATGACACTTTTATTGTGTGTTTTTTTAATTCACCACCAGATATATTAAAAATGGCTGAAATATTGAAAAATGTTTTCTCGTCGCAGTCCTGTATCATTCAAAGAAGCCGACCATATTCTAACTATAGAAATGCACAGGGTTTATCGAGCCGCCCCACCCCCTGAGGCCCTCCCAAAGATAAAGTCGAACGCATGGAACGCGCACTGTTACAGAGTGTATCGCGACGTACCGAAGAATGCGTTTCCCCCGCTGGGGAAGCTCGACTCGCGGCGCAAAGCCTCCGAAGTATGCCAAATGCCGAACCGTGTTCGACAACACCGACAACGAGCTTCCGTTTTGGCATCGGATTCCGTAACACGCGAGCGCCGCGTCGCCTCTCCCAGCAACGATAACGATAACGACACGAACGTGTTCCGCGGTGTCGAGCATACGCCCGCTGTTTCGGCTACGGTGCTCCCAAGTAGAAGGAGAATTCAGGCCATCGCCTCCGAACGGGGACGGCCTGCGCTGCGAGAGATACCTCCCTGCGACAACGAATTTACGTTTATTTCGCGCGGGGGTAGGAATCGTCGCTCTCGGGCGTTTGCCAATGCCGTCGAGTTTCCACGGGCAAGTTGTGCAAAACTGAAGTTCCCGAAGAGCGGAACGAGTGGTGGAAAGGTAGAGCTGTGTTTCCACGCTGGACTGTTTATAGTGTCTACCGTTAAGGAACTAGTTTCTGATCACTTTAGAGACCTTCCTGCTTTAATATTAATTTTTAACGTAATGAAACCCTGAATAATCACTCTTTCAATGAAATTCCAATTATTACAAATTTTAATATGACAGAATAGTGCAATGTATTTAAACTCCTAACATAAAATTAAAAATTTTATTAATAATAGCAACATTTTTTATACTGAAAGATTTAAATTTATGGTTCAACTTTAAGAAAATTTTTTAAAAAGTTGAGAATAAGTAGAACTTAATTATTTATAAGCTATGGAATAATAAGGTGACTGGGAACACGTTTTTGGTCGTCTAAAATACATGCAACCTAATTTTTAATCAGCTGAGGAAGTAATTTTCGTTGACATAAATTTGAAAGAACGATTTGTTTCCGGAACTGACAAAAAGTTAGTACCTGATCAAGAACTAATTCCTCAACGATAGTCTACTTTCACTTTGTGAGACCTATTGTGTCTTGCATTCTGGGTGATAGGGGAAAGATATTTGGCTCGAGATTGTTAGTTACATGTCTTTCAATGTCATACTCATTTTTCATTAAGGGAACTATATTTTGCTAGATACTTTCGAATATAGATATTATACCAGACACATTCTCCGCGCAACAAAGATGTTGCATCAACATCAATTCCTCCATTCGAAGAATGGCGCAGTTTAACAGCAGCAACGGGTTTTCCAGCACCCAGGCCCGGGTTCCACGCCACCTAGCGCGAAATTTCCCGGTGCCGGTGCGATTATAATATATGGCCGGTTGTTCGCATTCGAGGAGGACGTTGAAAGTACCCCGCCACCCAGGAAGCCACGTATAAACCCCCGCGATATTTTCAGCAGCTCGTGTGGAACGCAATTTAGCCGCGTCGACGATTCTGTTGCAAGACGTGGAATCTTTTAGCCGACACGCAGCCCAACCCCCGGGCCAGGGGGGGATGCCGGCACACGCTACCTGGCAACGGCATAGCAACACCGTCTCCGCCAAACCCGAGCTAATATATGGCGTTGTCATTGCGCATTACAATAGGCGGTATGTTACGTAAGCCGGTCACGTGTTCTGCTTTGTCGCGCACCACCCACCCCCTCCTGCCTTTGGACCCTTCCGCTCACGCACGTGTACATGTGCCCTGCACCCTCGATCCTCCACCCACTCCCGATAGAATTATGGTCACGTGTTCAGGTGAGGTGCACGCTCCCGACGCCCTGAACCGATTGTTGTCGGGGACTTTCGTCATGGCGTAACGCATACCTGCCCCCCTCCCGCCCTGCCACCCCCCGGGAGGGGGGGGGGCAGGAATCCGACGAAGGCCCTTCAAGGACCTCGTGCTCGAATACTGGAATCTTGGCCTTTGTCGGGGTATGACGGCGCGGAACTCAGTTTCGCGTTTTCGTAGGCGGCGGTTGGGTGGCTGTGCCTAGACTGGTTTTGTAGGTTTAAATGAGAAATTGATCAGCTCCAATTTCTGCGAATTTTTTAGTACCTAGGTTAGCACCTGGGTTTAGTACCTAGGGTACCATTAGTACACTTAGTTCAGCACACTTGTTTCATGGAGTTAGTCAATTTGGATCCTGAGAGGTTCAGTTGTAGGATATAAGTGAGGCATTGAGAGTAAAGACGGACCAACTCACATTTTTTTTTTGCGAAATTGAGTTAGTAGCAATAATATGTTCCATAGGGTGTATTAATCTTTTAAACTAGGTAGGAATTTATTTTTTTTTAATGTGGGTTAGTCCGTTTTTGCTGTCAATGCCTCAATTGATACAATGGATATTTCTTGTGAGCTGAAGAATTCATCATTTGGTGCAAAGTTACTTTGTTTACTTCTGTGCTGTTTTTACTATCCGGTGAAAAATTACTATTCACTTAGATCTGCTTAGAGAGATGGAGATAGATGGTGGAAGGGTTGCTAGATTGTAATGAATTGTGTCGCAAATTCACCAAGCTAGATGTCCACTAGCTAGATGCTCTCTAATGCTCTCCATGGCTTTTAGAACTCTCTTGAAATTCTTTCTGAAACCGTCTCGTAGAGACTCAACTATCTATAAACTCTCGAAACTTGCGCAATTCCCTGGAGTCTATCTGTACTCTTTGAAAACCCTAAACACTGTCCAGAGCACACACTTTCGTAATGAATTGACCACCTTTAAGAACGTACACCTGCACGCGTATAAACTTAGGCACTAACAGTTGCTTCCCTGTAAATTTCAAAGCACACAAGTACCAACTCCTTTCTAAATAATTTATTCGCTGTTGTTCTTGGGAGTTTATCTCCCAAGGTCTTCCCACCTTCGATGTGCCACACACATCGATATAACACAGACAATAAAATTACCCTTTTCTCTGTCCTATAATAATTTTTCTAAAATATTTTAAAGAACTACAATTCTCAATTCGCTGTTGTTCTTGGGAGTTTATCTCCCAAGGTCTTTCTACCTTCGATGTGCCACACACATTGATATTCCACAGACGATAAAATTACCCTTTTCTCTGTCCTATAATAATTTGTCAAAAATATTTTAAAGAACTACGATTCTCAAACTTAGCTAATATCCACGGGGTTAAGAAATGGCGAGTTCAGAGTAGAATGCAGAATGATCTCTGTTTTAGAGAGCAGCTCTGTCAGGGAGTTTGCTGGCTCGTTAAACGGTTCTGTTTCTAGTTCTATCTCCGAGGCAACAATGAATGTTTCCGTTCGATTGTTGGTCAGTGACGGTTAGTATTCTGTCCCTGGGGCGAATCGAGCGATTCAACCGAGATTGCGCCAGCACACGTTACCCCCCGCCGTATATTTGTTTATTTAAATGGCGTTTGCCTTCGGCACGGGTACGTTGTCGATAAAAACGACCGCAGCTGAAAGAGCTATTATTTCATTTATAAACCGTAATATCAGGAATCGATCATGCAATTATATTTCCTTTGAAAGCATCTGTTTCAGCGGAACGTGGCCACATACTAGCCAGCCAGCGCCTACAATCCATTCGCATTCAATATCGAGGAAAATGATAAATGCTCGAACGAGAGCTCGTCTTGACACTCCAGTGATTGCATCCCACTTGCCTCGCTGTGGCACTTCGACCGGCGTCGGCGTGGAAACACGCCGGAGTGTTCCCACTCGCTGCATGACTTCGGCGAGCTTCCGCGTTCATATTTTCTAGAAAGCATCGCAAGTATTGCCCTGAGGGCTCCCGAATGTTCATTCGGGACATGACCGACCCGAAACGGTACACTACTGGGAATATTTATTGCATCGCTCGAATATTAACGCGTGTTCACTTCCACCTCATATAAATATGCATTAGCCGAATAGTAATATTATTCCGAATAGTAATACTATTATTATTATTATATTATTATTAATATCATATTATTATTGCTATTCGGAAAGTCTCTCCGTCATACTAACAGTTACTAACACATACTAATGCACCTATCCCCGAAACAACTCGACCCTCAATCTTCAAAAAATCCAACTCGAATACTTACGAACTACCGAAACCACCACATACAATTCATCACTCTGAATTCTTCCACGAACCTCCCCCTTCATCCTTCAGTAAGGTGTAACGCGATGCTTGGTCAAAGGATGAAACACGAGCCCGTTCCCCATTTCGTATGCCAGGCAGCGGGGGGGCTGGCGATTAGTATGCCAAGAAAATAAACCATCCCGTCGCGAGCAGTTAGAAAAATTAGTTTTATCTACGAGGGCAAAGGGCATCTGATATACAGCGCACGCAGCTTTAACCAACTGGAAACGGGGCGGTGGAACTCGTGGAGCGTCTGGGCGAGGGGTGGGCCGGGGGGAGGGGGGGGGAGGGGAGGGGGACGGTGGGGTGACGGGGATGCCCCGGAGGGCAACAATTGTGCATTCATCGGGCCAAGGGGCTCTAATTAAAACGCATTGTTTATATTCTTTGCAGGAAGCTTCTCGCCCTCTGACCCCGCTAGACTCGCGCCCCCCCACCACACTTGCTCCCAGGGGTTCTCTTACGCAAACTTGTCCCTGGAACTCGTTCGAGGATAAACCTTCGCGGAAGTCACGGCAAGACCCCCTTTGGAAACGGTCGCGTAAACAATCGGTCGGTTCAGCGGTTGTTCTCGCCGAACGCTTCAACTTTGCCTCGTCTATTTCTTTGCTGGACTTCCCGGCTCTCCTGGGGCTAGGAAACGCTGCCGAGGATCGAGGAGAATGAGCTTCCAGCGAGTTTCTCCCTCCCATCGCTGTTCATTGCGGAAGAAATTCGCGCAAGAGGTTCGGGATGTGTGTTGTTCTTGTTAGTGTATTTTTGAAAGTTTGCTTTGCTCTGGAGGAGGATGCATTGTGGGGAATTGGAAGGTATAGGTGTTTTTGCAGCGTTGGGGTGATCTATTGATTAACTATGCGTTGAGTGATTAAGGGGCGACGGCACCCAGACATTTTTAAAAAATTCAAATTTTTTGTTTTATTTGGAAGCTTAAGGTGTGTAGAATATTGCGTTAAAACGGTTTTTCGATTTTCGCAGTATTGGAAAAGTATATTTAAACTATGTATATTCAGATTTACTTTATGTATCTTTCTACAGAACCACGCGTGGATCGACACGCGAGCCAAGGCATAGCTTGTTTTTTTTTTTTGGTGTTAAGGTGCTCCGGACTGTTATGGTCGTAAACGGAACCGATCGACAGTTAGTCGTGGTTTGAACACGGTGTAACGACAACCGTCGCGATATATTCCAGACCATACTCTTATATTACATTTAATTATATTAAATATCAGTTAAGACAAATGAAGTGTAATTCATTTAAACTCTCAAGACGTGATTAGGACCCAAAAAGGAGATTTACAATACGCAGTATTAGAGGAGTTACAGTGAAAGCTGTGGCACCGCGTCACGTCAGGCAAAGAGGGGCCTGGAACCGCATTTGGAAGAAAGACGCGTGCTCCTTTATTATAGTGAAATAGGTGTATTAGGTATCAAAGTAAATTAGGGACGAAGATCTCACCTCGGATGATCTCCTAAAACGATGCGAAGGAGGTTTCAATCAGAACAATAACGAGAGCTTGAACGCCATGAAACCTTTAATAAAAACTTTAAACGCGTTTTTCTCGAAACAACATTCTTCAAACTGGCCCACACTATATCTCTGAAACTTTTCATCCAATTTACTTATTTCTTTTTTTTTTTAAGTTTAAAACACTATTCTGTCCAACCTAGCGTAGGATTTTATTGATATTTCAATTATTCGACCTTTTGCAAGCATTTCAGTGCAAATTTTTATATAAAAAATTAAAGTCAATACTTCAAACTACTACAATTTCCAAAATAATGCAAATTTTGAGAAAATCCTACGCTACGTCAAAGATAATATATTCCTGTTTATAAGCCTTTGATGTATTTCCTCCTCAGATAATCCAGTCATTCCCGGGAGTGTGGGCCAGTTTTTTTTGCAGTCCTCCGGGAAGCCACTTTGTCCACCGTCATTTTGCACAATTTTTCATGAAAAAAAATTGTTTTTCTAGCAAAATAAAGACTGCTTTAAAATTATATAAAAAAATCCAAGCCCAATATTTTTATTTATAAGAACAAAAAATCCCAAACTTTTTAGTGGCTTCTGGGTGGGGTCCCCCCTTAAATTGGCGGAATGTTCCACTGAACTGTTGAGAGATATCTGTGATTTTTAAGCCCAAGGCAAAAAGGGATTGTAGTCGAGCCAGGAAGCGATTCGTCGGGAGCCTTCTAGCGACAGCTACCCCTACGTTTTATGCCAATTAGGGAAGAATTGGATGCACACCGTGCGATACGTTTCCGCAGTTGCGAATTACGTTCGTGCTCGAATGAGGAAAGATGGCGACGAAGATGGAGGGTATTGGCGACGGCAGGGGCTGATGGAGACGAAGAAACGAACAGAGAAAAGGACGCAGGCCGACGCGTGGCCAGTACGTTGGAATCGGATTTCCCTGGGACTTTCATTTCGCGACTCGTAACTCGTGCCAGGAGAGGGAGAAGGTTGACGTCGTCGACGGACGTGACGACTTCCCCTTTACCGGGAAAATTACGCTTCGATACAAATCGTAGTCGCGTGTCGAGCAGCTGGAATGAAAATTATTAGCTCGTTCGTGCTTTCGCATTCGACCAGCCAGCGGCGATTAACTTTTGTCGCTCAGTGCACATCACTCGCGCGTTTAATTAACTATGAAAAGGTCTGCACGCGTGTACTGAGATTTTCTAGCTACGTACATATTTCACGTCGAAAATGCCCGCTACTTCTTTCCAAATATATAAATTTCCCAGGGTCGTCTCGAAATTGCACGGAAGAATGGTGAAGAATGTCCTCTGCATAAAAATGCTTAGGACAGCTTAGTTTATAAATTTCCAGGCAAATATTCTTATAATGAAAAATTCCTGTTTGGGGAATGAATGTTTGATAAAGGGGAGCGGACGGCGAAGGGAAAATTCATTTCACGGAAATAAATTTCGGGGAACAGCGATAATAATTATTGATCCATGCAGGTGACGGAATAAAGTGACAAAATTTCACGCTACAAGTGCAAAATGCTACAAAATTTTATAGGAACGAAATGAATTCTGTGTCTTACGAACATTTTCCCCTGGAGCTACCCTCTGTGATCGTACATAACACTTCACCTGTGCAAACGTGTAAAGTAGAAAACGTTTATTCTGGATTGATAGATACAGTTCATCACGAAGACGTTGACGAATTAACGCGTCCTTTCATCATTCATTTTATTTTCAACTTTTGTTCGCTTCTACTCTCACTTATCATTTGTACTTCACGGTACAGATATCTCGCTACTGATAGCCCAACACTCACCCCTTGCACTGCACGGCAGTACCATATAGGGGAGAGTAGGGTAAAGCGGAACATCAATGTTTCTCTTACAAGGGGACCTTCAGGTTCGGCAATTTCAGAACATTTTGATACTTAGTGTACGTGAAGACCTTCACTCGGACATTAATTTCTCAAAGCAATATTATGCGCTTTTCAGCTAAATTCGAGAAAATCGACTTTGTAAAATTCTGAGTTCCTTTATATGCAGGGTGTTCCTCTACCTATGGCCAATACTCTAGGGGATGATTATACAGGCAAAAATAAGACGAAAATTAAGAGTGACGAAATTGCGGTAAAGGCTTCGTTTTCGAGAAAATCGACTTTAAATCTCACCTAAATGCGCATGCATCGTAGGCGCTGGAGGGGCAGGCGCTAGAGGGGCAGGCGCTTGAGGGGCACGCGCTTACGATGCACGCGTATTTAGGTGAAATTCAAAGTCAATTTTCTCGAAAACGAAGCCTTTACCGGTATTTCGTCACTATTGATTTTCGTCTTATTTTTGTCTGTATAATCACCTCCTAGAGTAGTCATCACAGGTAGAGGAACACCTTGTATATAAGGGAGCTCAGAATTTTTCAAAGACGATTTTCTCGAATTTGGCTGAAAAGCGCGTCCTACTGCTTTGGGAAATTAATGTCAGAGTGAAGACCTTCACGTACACTAAGTATCAATATTATCTGAAATTGCCAAATCTGAAGGTCCCCTTGTTAGATGTGAACTGCAAAAAAAAATTATGAAAGAAAAACCGGGAGGGGTGAAAAAATTATCCAGTCATTAATAAATATAACCCACAACTACAAATCCAAACCACTTGAAATCACCCTGAAGCCACAAATCAAATAATTTAAATATACATGAAATCAGCATATAACTACAAATCAAAACTTATACACTTAAAAGTAAATAATAAAAAAATATACAAAAAATTTTTTGAAGTTAAACAATTTTATTTAAAATGCATAAAAAACTAACAAATTCTCCATGCACTTGTTGATATTCATTATTCATGTAAAAACCCATGTGTATTTGATTATTTTCAGTAATTTTTATGTTATCTGGTAAAATATTTTTTCTTATGTGTATAATATATATTTTGGTTATATTTTATTTGTAATAGTTATACCTAAAACATATATTTATAGTTTTTTACATAAATGAATACCTTTTAAATCATAAAAATAAAGATTTTGTTCGTTTACATGGTCTTCAAGTGGGTGTTCCGTTTTACCCCGCCACTTGACCGAGGCGAAGATTTCAATACCTCCGGTAAATCTCATTTTCCTTTGTTGCCAAATATTTTTCTTAACAAACTCTTTGATTTTCTTATAGTCTAAGGTCCACATAATTCTCCTGTTGAAGTCCCGTGCCTTTTTTTCCTTCCGATTTATGTTATCACCCACCAAAGTTAAGCGTTCCATTTTACTTTACTCTCCCGTACACAAGATTTCAAAAATAAATCATCGACGACCTGCCCGTTTCAAAGTCTCGAGCTCGCAGAAACGACAGCTTGCAGACATTTCGAAATGGAGGAGCGTGCAGTTGCGTAGAAAGCTGCACGCCGCGGTAGAACGGCGGCCCGTTCGAAAGGGGAAGGAAGTACGAGGGACTCCTAATAAAAGTAGCAGACGAGTCTTTCCACGTACCTTCCACCCTGCTCCCCCGTTTTTCCCACCGACACTTTCCACCACAGAGGCTGCAAACTACACCTCCCTCATCCCCTTTCACCCATTTCACCTCGCCTGTTTCTCCCCCGCCCGGCGGACACGAACCCCCAGAGCTATCGCGTTAACAAGCATATTTTACATTTCATCGCTGCCACTTAACGCAACTGCCGCCGTTTTCTTCCCTCGAATTGGCTGCGTGACACGCGCGCTGGGACCTGCTGGGAAACAGGGACGGTTCCCAACAATTGCTCTATTACATTTCTACTGTGCTCGAGTGGAGGGCGCTGAATCTGCCCGGGAACGGGGGCTCGTGCCACGGAGCTTTGAATTTTTCAGTAACGTGAAAATATAATGTGAAACTAGAATTTTACGGCTCAAGTTTTATCTCCCTGAAATCGTACGTTTAATCACCCGCGATACGATTCGTCAGGTTTCCTATCTCCAGAGGCAATCGGCCACCGAGTCATAAACATAAAAGTTGCACTTCCCGCGGGCCACGGCGGAAGAAAACGCCCTCGCGTAAATTACGAAGACGTTTCTCGGTTTATCGCGGCGGTGTCGGCAGCGAATCAATTACCAGAGGGGGCCCGATCGAGCGTGCCGCTCGATCTTCGCCATCGATCGTTGCCCAGCTCGCGGCCGTAACTCTCCCGCCGAGCGACGCGATAGCCTCGTATAATGTTTCTGCCTAACGACCGCGCTATAATTCTGATAAAGGAAGGTAAAAACGGACTGCCGGCCGTTCTTTCGCGCCTCTCGTTAATCTCGAAGCCGCGCACTCGTTTCAGTGAACGACGCTGGAGGGACGAGGGGCGTTCGGGTAGTGATGGGATTGAAGGCGACTCGAAATGTTTCTAGCTTATAGCCCGAAAGTCTACAGATCGTAAAACGGTTTGCAAGAGGTTTTGTGGCTGGGAGTCTTGCGCAGTTTTGGTAATTGCGCGAAGGACTGGAAAGCTTGCTGGTGCTGAAAGACTTGGAAAGCCCTGGTAGTCTTGAATTTTTTTAATTTTGAATCTTTGGTGCTTTACTTTTGGTTTGATTGCACTTCAGTTTTGTGTCGATATTAACACTTTGAGTGGCGCAAGATTAACCCTTCGTTGACACTCTGGGTGTGAGCCACCCATAAGATGATTTTTACGCTCTGTATCTTTTCCAGTACGTAGATTCTATGTAGAATATTGAGGATATTCGTGGAATATCTCTATTTTGGAAATTAACCAAATAGCCTGTCTTGTATATGCAAAATAAATACCCTTTTTCGAAAGCCGACTAACAAACTATTTTTTCTCTCAAAATATTATATCTGAAGAACAACTTTGTAGATTTTTAGCTTTTAATATTGAAAATTGTAAAAGTTACAATTTTTGGAAGATTTTCTTCGTTTTTTCTCAACATATGGCAATCTAGAATTTTTCTACAAAAACTGTGGTAAAATCTCAATTAAAAAACTATGGGAATACATTCTAGAGTCCTTGAAATTGATCCATGATATTTTTTCATGACGGTGGGATTCTTCAGATGAGAATGGCAGTCGTTCAAAACCTGCTCTGGGTGTGAGCCACCCAGTATGTCAAAGTTGATCGAAGAAAGAGGTGTGTCAACGAAGGGTTAAGCGAAATATACATAGTTTCAAACTGTACAGGGTGTGTCACCTAACTTTAAGCTGACTTATTTCTACTAGGGTAAGTCAGGGAGAGATGGGCAGTGGCAGTATTTTTTAGAAGGAAACGCCTGATGTTGCTGCCTCCACGCGGGTAGAAAGTGTTATAGATAAGCAACATTCTCAGTTCAAACTGTTGGAATAGAACGTTTTTAAATGTTTTTAAATCCACTGTGAAATTTAAGCTAGTGCTTCAAAATGTTAGGTCTATATTATGGTCACCTTGTTTGTGTTATTTATGGTGAATATTTTTAATTCTCAAGATGTATTTTGGATTGTGTATTGTTTACAGTGTTTTTATCCTTAAAGTAGTCAGGGTTCCGTTTGTTAGTCTAACTGAAATGGCAATGATCATCTTACCAGGGCTTTTTTGTCCGGGAGAGATGCTCATAGCTGTATTTGATGTAATTTCAGATATTTTGAAGGTTGTTTTTATACAGCCTGAATGGTTTGTTTTCATGTCAGATGCCCAACAAGTACTAGAGGAAATCTTCAGTTATTCGTGGAAATTGGACGGATGAGGTATTGAAAAATGCTATGAATGCTGAAAAAAACGATAATATAAGTGTCTATTCTGCTGCTATCACACACGGTGTGCCAAGTTTTGGAAGATATTGTTGCTGTGTCGCTGAAAAGGTACCCTACTCGAAACTGCGTCAAAAAACCGGGAAAATTAGTAACGTCGGAAACACATATTAACACTCGAAAAATGAGTGACAGGGTAAATGCGGAAAAATAATTAAAACCGCAAAAGTCCTCTAAGAATAAATATGATTCCGTTCAAGACTCTGCCGTTGACATTAATAATTGCAGAGGATGCGGAGAAAATTATTTCGAAACGAAAAAAAAAGAAGACTGGCTAAGATGTAAGTCATGTGGTTATTGGGCCCATGAAAATTGCACAGCATTTGACACCACGTGTCAAACATGCGAATTAGAAGACTCACAGCAAAAGCCCAAAGAAGTTTTGACTGGGAAAAAACGAAAGTGGACGAAAATTAGAAAGAATCTGTGATAACCAGGAAAGGTCCACAACTTGTTAACCTGAAAGGCATATATGCCTTGGCAACTTTTTTTCATTTGTGAAATTTGTGTATTAAATAATAATTTTTCGTTTATTGATATTAACGGATATGTAGACAAAGGATTGAAGTTTTGTTCTACATCATTTTCGTTGCTTTATTTCAAATAGGTTGGCTGTAGGAGGCTCCGAACGAAATTATAACCATCCCACCCTCACTTACCCTATATTCAAAATTTCATAAAAATATTTTTCTATCAATTTTAATAGTTAATTTTAAATACCTTAAAAAGTTCAAGTCCATTTCATTCTCAAAACTAGATATCCTGGATTTGTTGAAAAGCTTGGGTTCCCACTAGTTTCGAGCGCTCTAAGCCGCGTATCCAGTCGCGAGCGCGAATTCTCGATGAGAATTGCGCTCGCAGTCATGGTGCATCGTTGATGAAAAAGCTGGGCAGTTTCGGCGATTGTCTTTAATCTCGCCACCGTTCTCTAGCAGACGGCTGTATCCCCCATGAAAATGGAATTGCACGGGATTCTGCGGCCGTTCAATCTCTCCTCGCGAGAGCGCCCGCTGCGTGGATGGAATAACCCCCACTCGGAGGGAGAAAGGTGACCGAATTTTTCAGGGGATTTATAACCATTGCAATGCTGTCGCTGGTGCGTGTGAGCTTGCTGGCTTGTTAATGCGGACCCGGGGTTCAGTTCTGTTCATCAATTGCGCGTTTTTCCTTTGAAACTGTAATCGTGGGTTTACCACTCCGTTTACCCTGATCACTGAATTTATCTATGTACGTAAATCCTTCGGCTTGCAATGTTACGATATAATTTCTTTCTTTTGTAAAGATAGAAAAATATTAGTTTCAATCGAAAGAACTCTCTTCCTCTTGTTGCTCGTGGTTTTTCCCTGGTGTTCTTCTATTTAAATATTTGATGAGCCAATTTACAATAAATCTGCGATTTTTTTATCTCAACTTAAACCACGATTAGTAATGGCAGGATTCAAGGCTCTTAACTAGATGTGGCCGACGAAAAAGAATCGAAGCACACTGATACTGGATGTCTGATTGAGACACACCACACGCGGCTCCCCCAGCCAAAATTCTCTGGCACGGTGATTTGGGGTCCGCAGATAGGACCGAAGTACGAGCGTGGCCTGATGTGCGGTGATGCAGTGGCTACCGGCGCAAAGAGAAGCGAATTCTGCCAAGCAAAATGGGGGAAAGAGAGGGGAAAAGAGACGGCTCCTCGACGCGAGGTATCAAACCGACCACACACAGACACACACGTCAGGTGTCTCTATAGCGACTCGTTCGAGCCACCTGGAACGAGGTTGCAGCCAAAAGGTGTCCTCTTTCCAGCGAAACCAATATAACAGGAAGGAAACGAGAGAAACCGCCGTTCCTGTTTCAGACCGTGCTGAATAGCAACGAGAAACTTCCACCTGCAGTTCGTTTTTTTCTCTCTCTCTCTCTCTCTCTCTCTCTCTCTCCCTCTCTTTCGAAAAAAAGAGAAGGGAGAGAGCCTGTGTCAGCAGAGAAAAGAGAGGGAAAAGAGAGGTGGAAACAGAGGCAATTCGAGTGAACGAGGGAAATGGGTTTTCCTTCTTGTCGACCGTTTCTTCGGGGCGTCTATCTCGAAGGTGCAAGAAAAACCGTGTTTCATCCGAAACGCTTCGAGGTAGAACGTATCCTTCGGGGGCTGCCGTAACGAAGATGTAAACCACCTTCCGCCGTCTCGCTTTCCATTCTTCCTCTCCGTTGGCCGAGGTGACGAATCGCTTGATGTTGATTCGGGGAGCGCGATAGCGGCGGAATTCGCGCTGCGGGGGAATCTTCTTTGACGTGGACCGAATTGGTTGTCGGGGCAAGCGACGATGTAACTACTGGGAGAATGCATAGCGACTCTTGTACATTCTACGGGATTCTGCGATCTGCACAGGCAGGAAACTTTTACAAAAGCCAGTGGAAACCAAATAGTAGACTCTGCGACGCGCAAATTCTGCATTTGTCCTGGTGCAGTGCATTATTTTATAGTGACTGTAACACTACAGCGTTTAAGCAGACTGTTAAGGTAGTTCCTAACCAACTATGTTAGTCAAATTAGAGTTGGGTAACAAACGACAAATATAAAGTAGTATGGTACTATGGAAATAATAATAATAATTTTTAACATCTTGTATATATATATTTTAAACAGTTTAATGTTAATATAAATAATTGTAATACGAAAATAGAATATTAAATTGGTTAGCGAAGTGAATTGGAGCAGCAGATTTGACAACGTCGCATTTATTTGGAGCGTCTTTTATAACCATATTGTCAGAAAAAATGTTCATATGAATCTGAATCTTCGTTCGCTATTTAAATGTCTAAACATATCGATTGTGCGACGTTGCCATGTTCACTGCTCTACGTAGTTTCTAAAAAAATTGCACGTAAACGTATTTTTTATGAGCAATTACGAAGAAACCATGAGGTCAGTTTCGCTGAAATAAATAAATTCATTTCGTGATATTTCGATGTACTTTGGTACCAATTTTGGTGCACTTGTTGAATATAGTTTTCCTGTTTCAGCAGAAAAACTGAAACTATAATCCTCTTTTTTCGACTCTGCCATATGACACTGTGTTAAAATGCATCAACTTTAATTAACAATTTCTCGATAACTATGTGGTAAATCGATTTTAAACTTTGTACAAGGATTTCTTGTATTCCAAATTAGTTTTCAACGAAATTTGAAAGAATTCTTGAATTTAGTAGATTATTCAGGAACTACCTTAAACTGTATACAGCAATAAAAGATATTTGTAAAGAAGTCTAAGCTGTGAAATGTAAATCCATAAACACTAAAAACTAAAAAATAAAAAAATATATAAAAAATGTTATGTTAAACGATTTTATTAAAAATGCTAAAAAAGCTAAATTAAAATGCACTAAAAACTAAAAACTAATACTTACTCCTGTACTACAATTTCAATGGTGTTTTTTCACTTTAAATAATTCACTTCAAATAAAATCGTGGGGCATGATATTTCGTAACAGGATATGAAGCACTTTAATACAGAAGCAAACGTCGAAATGAATTTGTTGTGAAAAACTATTCATTCGCATTAATGAAACAAAATGTTTTAATTACAAGATACAGATTGTAATATGACATACAATTGAACTACAGTTGATGATACTTGCCAACCGATACTTCAACTTCTGGTTGCGCATGGTGCCCCACGATTTTATTTAAAGTGAATTATTTAAATGTGAAAAAACCATTGAAATTGTACTACAAGAAAAGAATTATTTTTAATTTCTAGTGCATTTTAATTTAGTTTTTTGCGCATTTTTATTTTATTCATATCGACCCCTGTTTCTAAGAAACGATCTTCTCTTCGAAACCATTATGAGAAAAGTGAGCTCTGACCCATTTCTAATTAGAAGAGATGATTTCGGCGCACTGGTTCGGTCTATTAAACAATTAAATAAAAGCTATTTTGCAATTTTCAGAATTTTTATCAAATTCCCACGTTTCGGTCAATGATTATGACCATTCTCAAGGAAAGTTAGATAGAAAGAAAAAATACTGCGTGTGCTTTTATATATTTAAACAATCATCACGTTCATTGCTGGGAACGTGCGACGTACGAGTCGGTTAACCGGTGACTCTGACCCATTTGTAACAATATTCTAAACTTCCTACCTACCCCACACAAACAGTGCCTACACAACTCCTCCCTCCTTCCCCTATTCCAGTGGTCGGCAAACAGCGGCTCTTTGGCCCCTTGAATGCGGCTCTGCCACAAATGATTACAATTTAATTTTTATCAATAAATAAGATCATTATTAAGTATGATATAAAGTTTTATTGAGTGTACCTATAGTTTAATTAAGACTTAAAACTATAATTAAAGTTTATTAAGTTAATAAACAGTGTACCTACCTATATAGTTTAAGTTTAAGAAACTTGGCTCTCAAAAGAAATCTCAATCGTTGTACTGTTGATATTTGGCTCTGTTGACTAACGAGTTTGCCGACCACTGCCCTATTCAACCTACTCAACACCCCCAAAAAACACTTTCTATATGTGTAAAAAAACTCCCCTCCCCACAACTCAACCCTCCATCTCCATCCCCCCTCTCCCCGAATCCGAAAAATACGCGCAATGAAGAAAAAATAGGAACAGAATGGACGGGAAGAGGACCCTCGCGTCCAGCGGCCACGAGATATGTACACGGAACGGTTTGATTCCCGGGGTGGCAGAGGAGCAAAGCCCTTCGCGTATTTGCGAAGCGCGCCGCCAGCATACGAATGTAACCGCCCGTCTCCTTCGATCCACGGTCCAGCACACGCGTGCAGCGCAACGAGCCCACGCACACGCGTGCCGAGGGACACGCAACCGCCGCGGTTTATCCACAGTCAATAAAGGCTGCCTGTCAGCATGAATACCAAAAGCGCGGATCGGGGCTGTCCGCCCCCTCCGTTCGTGGCTGGGGGCGCAGCGCGGCGGTCGCTGCTCAGCCCGTTGCGAGATTTACAGAGCGCTCGTACATCATACGCACGTGCGTGCTCCACCGTTATCGTAAATACATTCCCGTGTACACGGACGCCGCGTATCGCGTAGATGGGAGCACGTAGACGAGGACGAGCTGGGTTTCCCCGGCTCCGTTGCCCTGCAGGGTCCAACGTGCTCTCTCATACCGAATTCCAGGCGGAGGAACAGCGTCCACTCGGCCAAGGAGGCTGCTGGACCACGCGGAGATCCACCTGGTCGATCCTTTCTGCGCTTTTCTAGCGATGATCAAGGTCTACGCACAGGTATCACTTCTGTGACGGTTCAGTGTCACTGGTTTCTTTGTCTCACAAGGGGAAGGCACACCTTCTGCAATCGGTTCTGGAATGAGACTAGGTGGACATTGTAGTACACACCTGGTGTTGCAAAACCATTAAGGGTTTTATCAAAATGGGCCTTCGTTTTCGAGAAATTTAAGTTGAAAGTTTTGCGCGATACTGGTAGTTCAGTTGCGCAAACGTTGTTGTACAGTATTATGATTACAAATTAGAAGTATAATACAAGTAGGTACAGATATAATATAAATATAATAAAACCGCAAATTACAACTGAACTACTAGTATCGCGCAAAACTTTCAACTCAAATTTCTCGAAAACGAAGGCCCATTTTGATAAAACCCTTGATGGTTTTGTAACACTAGGTGTGTACTACAATGTCCACCTAGTTTCATTCCAAAACCGATTGCAGAAGGTGTGCCTTCCCCTAGTCAGATATTTTTTATCATCGACACTGACGGAACTGAAGCGTCACGGAATTGATATGTGTGTTGGTAACCTTTATGGTCGTTTTTTTTTTTGACTTTCGACGACCCTTCCTCTGGAAAATGGTGCCCGTGATCCAAGACGGAGGAGGTCTGGGCTTTCTGCTGGGGGATTAGCAACGGCTCGTGGATGATGTTGGCCGAAGCTGCTGGTGTTTAAGTGGCTGAGGGTTTCACGGCGAGGGGATGAACTGTGGAACGATTGGAGGAGAGTGTTGTCCGAGTGAATCGCTAATCAGGTTGAGTGGGCACGGTTTCGGGAATGGAACAGGCGATTCTTGAGCGGGGTAGTTGCACTTCGCGGGGGTTGTAGTCTGGAGTTGAATGGTGGAGGGAAAGGTGTTGTTTGAGGGAGTTGCTAGCGAGATTCTGAGTATGTAGAATATTTAGGTGATTCTTTTGGGTGAGTTTGATTGTTAAGTAGGTGGGCTGAATGGTGGTTTGCTTCCTCTTTGAGAAACGCTATGAGTAGACTGCGGGTGTTTATGCAAATGCATATATTGATATGCAAAAATCATTTTGCATATTGCATATGCTTTGTTAAAAGGCATATGTACATATGTTCCATATTTCTTTTATATTCATCTCACTGTATTTGGTTGCGATCATAGATGAATTATCGAGCCGTTACGTAACATTAATGATAAATAATATCGATATCAATAATGTAGATAGAATTTCGACCGTAAAAATTGTTCTAATTAGAAGAGATGATTTCGGCGCACTGGTTCGGTCTATTAAACAATTAAATAAAAGCCATTTTGCAATTTTAAGAATTTGCAATTTTAAGAACGTGCGTCGCACGTTCCCAGCAATGAACGTGACGATTGTTTAAAATGTATAAAAGCACACGCAGTATTTTTTCTTTTTATCTAACTTTCCTTGAGAATGGTCATAATCATTGACCGAAACGTTGGAATTTGATAAAAATTCATAAAATTGCAAAATAGCTTTTATTTAATTGTTTAATAGACCGAACCAGTGCGCCGAAATCATCTCTTCTAATTAGATCGATATCAATGTTGATATCTTGCGATAGAATAAATCATTAGTAAAGACTAATTATTCATTTATTATAATCACCCGATACACATAAACAATTTCGATAAAATTCAAGAGGATCGATCATTTTTTTGCCCTGAACACCCGAAAATAGTAAAATCATTAATTGCCACTCTTTATTTTATTTCTACAAATAGGCAGTTGAAACTTTTAATGGAAATAATGTCGTTGCAATTGGAACTGCTCAGAATGTTTTCCAACAGGCGCAAGTTGCTAAAAATTTTACATTTATTAAGGCACATTTTCAAATTCTCTTCCAGCCACACTAAAGGAATTTGGAATAGTGTTCCTTCTCGAGAATTCTTCCTCGAGAATTTCTCGAGAAATTTTATTTCTTATTTTTCATTTCTCGAGAAACTTAAGTGTATGAAAATTATTATAAATCCCATTTGTTTTCAGAAATGAATTTTCAGTTAGTTCAAATTGTGTGTTACTAGTTAATCGTGAACATATAAACACATCTACAGTCTGTAATAAATATTAGCAATACATACGAAGAATTGCGTGATTTTTCATAAACTTTTCTTCGTATCGCCGATGCTCTATATACAATTAAACCACCATCCACTCAAAATGAAAGAAATTTTTCTACAGCCGCAGATTTTGTCACAAAAAAAAAAAAGTACATTGGCTGACGCGACATTAGACGCATTGTGCTTTTTAAATAACTATTTTAAAACAAAAAAGTAATGTTTCGCCTTGCTCACATTTTCTATTAAATAAATAAATTTATCAATTATATTTAATATCTATTTTTCATTTACACAAGTTTTGTCTAAGTTAGACACGAATAAAAATTTAGATAAGTATTATCAACATTATTCGAAATATATAAATTTTGCAATATTTTTTTAATTTCTTGAGAATTCTCGAGAAATACAGTCTGATTTCTCATTTCTCGAGATGCGGAAAATATCGAGAAATCAGGAACACTAATTGGGAACTGTCGGTCTGCCCTTAACAAATTAGATAAAAATAGACAGGGCATATTTTACATGCATATTTGCATATATTTTTTGCATATATTACGTGCATAAACATCCGCAGTCTAGCTATGAGTATCAGTCCGCCAACGCACGTCCCCACAAATACAGCTCGCATCACGAGTCTCGTAAGATTTCAAAGAAAAGGTGTTCGCTATCTCAAACTTCTTGAGTTTCTAAAGAAGATACAAGCAGGATGACTTCCAAGCTACAGACTGCATTCAAACAGATCTCCATCCCAACGTGCAGGGCACGCTTTCGATAATCTTGCTTTAGCACGCTTCTGCAGCGGATAATTAAAATTACGAGCCCACCTTCGAAACTCCTAAATCTGCACAGCTGCATCTAAAAGGAAACGGCAACTGCATCTCGCAGAACCATGCAATGCCTCTGCCGCTGCTTATCTCCAACCAGAATTATTACCCGAATTACCTCGCACTCTGTATTCAACAATGCAATCTCGAAGCTGTTAAGAACTCCACGAAGAAGTACAAGTAATCTCACGAATAAACGACTGCTTTATTACAAAGCTGAGTCACTTCTTTCCTACCCCACGAAAGATAACTCCAACATCCACGAATTCCACAACAGAATCTCTTCCGCTCGAGTCACCGAGGGGTCCAGATTTTCATCAGCCCTCGACTCAAAGATCAGCCGAGACGTATTCCGTCAAGAGGAGGGGCGGAGGGGGGGGGGGGGCGGGATTTCCCTGGTCCCCGTATCGACGAGGAATCGAAAGCGTTTCGAGGAGCAGCACTGGCAAGAGCTCGGCCATCGGAAAAAGAAGACGTATGCTGGAACCTCTATCTCGGGGCCCTCTTATCTCCGACTATCCCTGCAGATAAAGAAAACCGTTTCAATTTCCCTAATGCCCGGCAACGTCTCGCTTTTACATTACTAAACGTCTTTTCCACGGTCCCCGTTGCCACTCTCCTTTATTTGTTTCCCTTCCCTCCGTTCTTCCTTCTCCTCCCGCCTCTGTCTTCCGAGCAGCAGCTTCCGGTTCCCGTTTCACCGTTCTCCACCGGGCTTTCCTAACTTTCCGTTCTCTCCTTCGCTGGCCACACGCCCCCCTCCTCTCTCTCCCCGCCCTCCCCCCCTCCTCCTCTGTTTCAGCTCCACGAAATCTACGGCTCGAAAGAACCTTATTCGGATAATCCTTACAGGATCCGGACAATGTGAGTAAGGATCGGAAGAAGTGGAGGTCACTCCGCGCCAATCCGATTAATTCGGCCGGGAATTGCGTTTCCCTCCCTTCTTCGGCTGCTTCTCATCCTGTCGGGGACATCTGCCGCTGGATTCCTGGGGCCATTGGTATTTTCGGCATCTTCGCGCGTTACATCCTGCCCCGTATGTACTCCCATGGGTGTCGCTCGGGTTTTGGGGAATTGAAGGCCTTGGAAGGTGATATCGCAGTGTATAGGGTTCGCTTCGTTTTCAAATATTCTGCATTTTTGGAGATGAGGATCCTCCGCTGGATGGTCGATATTTGGGGACGTTGATACCATCGGTCTTTATGGATCGATTAGCGCGGGGTTTCGAAGGCTTGGCGAAGACCCTCCTCAAGAAGAAGTTAATAAAACACAGTTTGCGGTGGAGAGAGCTTCGTTTCTGAATTTCAAATTTTCGTTTCACGATTTCTTGCATATTTCATAATTAGTTATGTACCATTTCGGTAGAATTCTTCTTATTCTGAAGAAAATTAGGCTCCCAGTTTAGCAATAGGTATATAGGTACACCTATACTCTTCAGACCATCGTTTTTCTCATCGCGTTTCAACGTCGCGGACCCAATTAGCAGAATTTGTACTTCAGCGAATAATTATAATGACAGATTACATATTTTTGCGCGGAATATTAATGTGTTTATGCCTGAACTGCTTAGAGTTCTGGGTTAGGTGGTTAATAATCTCCTCCCCCTAATGTATTTTATCATTTTTTTATATTGTAAACAATGGGTCCTACATGTAAAAGTGAATAAATAAATAAATATTCCAAAAATTGTGGAGATTTTAAAGAAAACGCGAAGCAAGGGTAAAATACAGTTCCTCGTAGAACTCAGATCAACATAATTCAGTGCTTCTTCATAAGACCCACTTAATACCGCCGAAGAAATGAATACAGTTGGGAGTGTAATTGGATTCACTGCACAGATCAATCCAATTCGATTAATTGAGATTTCTAGCTCCACCAGCGCTTCTGCCCTCAACGTTAATGAAGGTTTTAGTGGATTGCTTACATTAATACTTTACCTCTGGCGTATTCACGGGGAAGGGGGGGGGGGGGGGGTTGGCTCGTTCTCCCGTTCAACGAAACTGATAAATTTCCAACGCGGTAGTAACGAACGGTCGTCGCTTTCGGCCAGTTAACCGGCAATAAAGCCCAAAACTTCCCCCCTGATTCACCCCCCGTCGCGTTAATGAAGTGCACGCGTGTAAACTGCGCGGCACGCTATTACGACTTATAAAACCGAGCGGCTGTGTCGGTAATTAAAACGCTTAATCAAAGCCGCTTTATACGCGGCCGACGTTCTTCGAAAAACGCGTTGTTCCACACACGGGGTCACGAGCTTTCGGTTCCCAGGCAATCTATTCGCATCGTATTTTTCGCTAACAGTGCACCTCTGAGTTAGCCTCCGCCATATTTCGTTTTTCGTTTTTTTTTGGTAGTAGAATATGCACGCGTGTTCCGGAGGGTGGCTCGATGAATTTCAGAAGTGTAAAGTTTCTTTAATAAGTTGTCACGGCACGGAGCTTTATTGGTCATTTAAAAAAATCTTACTTTTTATTTTTATTTACTTAATATAAGTAATTCGTATAGAAGCTATTTAATAGGAACTCTGACACGTTTCCTTATTTTATATCAATGAATGTGCTATTTTATTATTATTATTTGATAATAATATATTATTAAATAATTTTATTTTATTATTATTAAGTAATTATTTCCTATTTATAATTGCTTTCATGCTTTTTTCTGCGTTCTATATGTATTAGATTTAAGATTCTTTATTAACCTTGCTTGGTTAGAATACTGTTTCCATTTTTAGGGTTGCAACTTTTTATTTCGGAGTAGGAAAGACCGGGGCTAAAACTTCTGATTTTGATAAAATATAGAAAATGACTGAAAAATAATGTAATTATCCTCTTCACTATTGTCTAATTTCTTGTTAAATTTATTATATCTTATGATTTTAAGCTTGTATTTAATATATTGTAATAGGTTTTTCATACAAAGTAATTTATTTGTGGCTGGTCGAAGCGGAACTTCTTACCCCTTCATGGGGCAAGTTGTTACTAAGATATGAAAGTTGCCTTTTAATGAAATAAAACAGAATTTTATTAATAATGTTTATTTATCAAGGTTGGGATCAATAAAAATGTATTATATTTAAAAGAAAACCAAAACAATATAATAACCATAAACATTATCTTTGGTATAAAAACTAGAATCAAACAATAATATCGACGTTAAATAATCGAAATTGACCAAAAAATAATGATAGAAAAATATTTACTTATCTGGTACGCGACTAATAAGTCCTTGCTTACAACCACACGATTCGCTGTTGCGGACGTTATTAAAATGGGCGACAGAGTGGCATGATGAACTCACATGGAAAAAATAATTTAAAGTACAACGCTCTTTTCATTTTGAAGATTGAACCGTCGGAACAATTTACCCCCAAAATTTTTAGCCCTGTTCTCCCTACTAGTATCGTTTCTACTTCTAGAATAGTACAAACACGTGCAATTTACACATCACTACCAAACAGCCTTGCAACAATAAAAGCACACGCGTTCTTGTGTCCCTGTATTAGCACCTCTTGCTAATTTCCGTCAACGATGATTAGTTTGCCATTTCCTCCGAAAGTATTATACAATTACGATCAGATGTATCGTAGGATCTTGAACGGTCGATTTCCCGCGAGGCCTTGAACGCAGTTCAAGGAGGATCTACCTAAGCTCGATCAGTGAAACGAACGCGCGTATGTATCACCAGTGGTCGCGGCCAAATCCGTTCCTCCTATTACGACACACGCCATTACGCTCTTGACGTATTAAACGTTCCATTTAACCGGGACCTAAGCCCCGGTAAAGCTTATGCAACATGTTTGCGATCGAATCCCGGGGGTATTACGTAAATACTCGTGGCCTGAGGTGAGGATTTCTGGTCACAAGCCACTGGAGGCCAAGACGAGCATCTGGCACTAGCTGCACTCTCCTTTGGAAATTCAGGCGTCAGAATCTTCAACAAGGATCGTAACTTGCCTTAATTCTCTCGCTAACACGTGTACCTAAAATGTTACTCCGCAACACTGTAATTAATCTTTCATATCGAAGATTCCTTCCCATTCCTATCAGGAACAATGAATCTTTCATTCCTTCATACTAATATAGAATATTAAATAGCATTATCCCAAATTCGGGATATGTTTCTGTCGAAATTACAAACCCGATAATTTTAACTAAAAATCTTCAATCCTATTTATGAATTACATTTTCTTTACTTAATTTTACTTTACTTTACTCTCGTGTTTTCTCATGTTTAGCTTAAAGTCTCAAGCTAATGTTGCTAATATTACTTTAAGTTATGTTAAGATTACTTTACGTGTTTATTCTTACTTTTTGTAATGTTTGTTTTGTTGTCCCTATTTTAGTTTAGTTTATAGTCCACGGTTAGGCCTTTTGTAGATATTCTGGTTTCTTCTATTAGAGTAATAGAGACGATTAATAATAATAATATTAATAAAAAAAAATACAAATTTGATAGATTGGTAAAACAGATTATATATAAATTTGCTTGCGTCCAAAGGAACAAGGTGGTTAAAGGCCCTCTCGAGGTCCCCTTACCTAATACATCTTGAGCTACAAAATTCATTTCCTGCCAGGGTAATCAGCCTATTTTTCGAAGCAACGTGGCCACGGTAATTAGCAAGGAGCGCGCACGGTTGTCGGGATGCCGCGAAGATAATTCCAGCAGCTTTATTAAAACCGTTTTCAATATTTCCTCGCGTCGGGGGTGGATAGGGGCCAGGTAATTTAGCCGAGGATACGGCGAATTCCATGGTTTTTAATTAAACTATCCCATGGATAGTCGGCCGGAAAGGCTCGAGACTAACAACAGTGGCGAGGGTCGCTCCTCAAGCATCCAAGTAGTAACGGACCCCTAACGACCAGCCGGAATGGTTTGCGCCAGCCTAGAGACGAGTTAATGCAGCAGCGTCTCCGAGCGTCCTCTTGGTAAGCGAGCCGTCCGCAGGATAATCCTTGGATCAGCCCTATCGAAGCGGAATCCCGTCTGAAGTATCGCCTTTCCCTCGCGTAAAAGCTGGATTCGTTCGTTGTAATAGCGATACGGTTTAGGCCGTTCACCGGGAAGAATTTTAAAGGACGACCAAAGTTTCGGGGGTTCGATGGAGCGTCTTTCGTATTACGAGGATGTCTTGAGGTGGGAATTTCCAAAGGATCAATTTTCGCTTTTGGTACTCGACTGTGGGTAATTTATTCTTGTCCGAGGTGCTGGGGGTTGGAGGTTTGTAACTGGGTGGGAGGTGGGGAGAACGAATAATTATAGAGGTTTTATCTCAGATCTACTATTAGTGGACGCGTCAGTGTGCATTGGGGTGGCTCTTATTTAGTATTGGTAATTTTTTTTTCAAGTTTTTTTTTTCAAGATAGTTATAAATAATTAAATAAAAAACCGTGTAAAGTTTGAGCTCGATCGGATGACGGGAAAGGGTGCCCCTGGGCTCTTAAACTTTTAAATCATTATTTAACAGCTCCCGAAGTCGATTTTATATAATATCCTCCACGTTATTGATTAAATAAAAGAATATGTCAAACAAAAGTTGTAGATCCGGACAAGGAGAATCTTTTATGTTTTATTACTTTTTCTCGTGCGACAAACGGTTTTCGAAAAAAGTCCGAAAAAGCTAAAAAACAAAAACTTTTTTCCTCAAATTTTGAAAGATTAAAATGCTTTTAGAACACTTTTTATGTATGAAGGCGAACAAAAAATAGAAATTTTATTTTCGAGGACTATTTTTTAAACATTTAAAGGAGGGGCATATACCGAAATATGTGAATTTTTTTTCCATATTTCGGTATATGCCCCCTTAAATGTTTAAAAAATACTCCTCGTAAATAAAAATTCCATTTTTTTGTTCGCTTTCATAAATAAAAAGTGTTCTAGAAGCATTTAAACATTCAAAATTTGACGGGGAAAGTTTTTTTTTTATTTTTTCGCCCCTTTTTTCGAAAACCGTTTGTCGCACGAGACAAAGTAATACAACATAAAAGATGCTCCTTGTCCAGATCTACAACTTTTGTTTGATATATATTTTTATTTAATCAATAACTTGGAAGATATTATATAAACTCGACTTCGCAAGCTGTTAAATAATGATTTAAATGTTTAAGGGCCCAGGGGCACCCTTTCCCGTTATCCGATCGAGCTCAAACTTTACACAGATTTTTTTTTAATTATTTGGAACTATCCTGGAGGGTGTCCCGAAGAAAATTCAAAAATCGAAAAGAAGAGCCACCCTAGTGTGCATATTGGAGTGTGCAAGGAGTAAATTTTCTTTTCTGCGGATATGCACTCTGAAGGGGTGAAGATAGTCCCTAAAGTAACGGTGCGAGAAAGAAGAACACTTTCACTACCTATAAGAGTTATTCAGTTTTCATGCTCTATCACACTACCAAAAGAAAAATAAAGTAGGACGTAAGTAAAATAGGACCTAAGTAAAATAGGACGAATAAGGGATTTCTAGGGTTCAGTAGTCGAGTGAGACGTTGAGAGATTGGAATTGTTTGAAAGGTCCATCTGTGAGGAGTATGCATCTCTGCTCTGTCTTCTTTAATTACGATTTCCTTAAATCATTACAAATCTATTATTTTAAACTAATCAATGCTGTCAACCCGGAAGTGAAATGTCTCCTGCCTTGGTTCCACCGGATCGCATACTTCGAATTTCATTTTTCAAGTAAATTTTCCAGCATTCGAGCAGGTTTGAAATCAGGAAACCCGCTTCCCCGTAATCCGAACATCGAAATTCACGCCAGCTAGCGAAATCTACACGTAGAACGTAGTCTCCAGGGCTCGAGGGAAGCGTTCCCAAGGGGACGCTCGCAGGACACGTTCAAGACTTGCTACTTAGCGATGGGAACGGGCGGAGGTTAAGGATCGGGGCAGTTTGTTCCAGTGCTCTGGCCAGGACTAATTAGAAAAGTCAATATCGACGTGGTCGGGCCACGAGTCCCCCGGTGTTCATTATATTATAATATTCTCGGAAGTATCCGTGCTCCCTTGGTGCTTTTAAGACCACGACGCTGCCGGCAAGCGAATTGGCGTCGTTATCTCGGCCAACCGGGGGGACCTCCTTCGTCGGTTTCTTCTTTCATACAGCTAACGCGATTACTTTCGGAGGCGATCGAGTCGAGTGTTTGTCTATTGGAGAGCGTGGAAGTAATAGAGGCGTTCTCATCTCAGACGTTGAACTCGTGGCAGGGAATTGAGCCGAAGGGTAACGAGAGTGTATTAATTTACGAACCACTCTGCTGTCCGAGGTGCAAGCTTTCTTTCAATAGAGGAATAAATCGATGAAATTGAGGTGTAATGGAAGAATGATGTATCGGCGTACAGGTAAATAGGAATCATCGAATGAATGCTCAATTTCCTACTACGATTACGCACGAGCATAGGAACAAGTTTATTAGCAGTCGATTTCCCATTTAGTTTTCATAATCACCGCACGCTACCTCCACCCACCACACACCTTCCACATACCGTACTGAATTTCACTCTTCCACTACAAACTTCGTAATAAACCACCAGTTTTCAAGCGAAAACTCGTGAATATTAGTCAATTATGCTTGAGGGGCCCAACGAAAGTACTTCCACCGAGCACTTTCGCCATAATAAACACAATCCACGATCACTAAGGTCGGTATCAGAAATATTGGCCGGTGAGTTTCGTGAGGGGTATTCTCCCACCGCACAGTTTGCCTGCCTCGGTGCTCTCGCCTTCGCAGAACAAGAGTGAGTCAGAAGTGGTGGGGATAGTGACAAGCTTCTAGCGTGTAGGCCAAACCGAGCTCTTAGCGTAGAAATACTCACATCAGAATAGGTGTGCGTTAGCTCCGAAAAAATTCAGGAGCTTTCAGATCATTGATTCTTTCTCGATAGCTTCATCTCGTATTTGTCTACGCATAGCTTCGTAACGCACACAACTATTACGCTAAGAATAAACTTAGAGCATATAAGCATGGAGAAAGCATGCAATGGGCGAAAATGTAGACGGCGGTAGAAAGAGAAAAATATACATGAGGCACACCCTCTCTCTTTCTAACATAAAAAAAAAACGTTGTCGCCCCTGGCGTTAGAAAGAGAGAGAGTGACCCCATGTATTTTTTTCTCTTTTTACCGCCGCACAGTGTCGCGGCACGTGTTCAAAAAGCAGAAATTTGAGTTTTCAAATTTTGTATTTCATTTCACGGAATTGATAGTAAACAGTCATCCGATATAATAACATCATAACTTAGTAGCTTAAATAATGGATTTAAGGTTAGTAATTACATTCAAAGTCGAATAACCAAACACAAGCTGCCACAAACTACACATAGGAAATATTTCCTCACTGCATTTTTGTTGTATTTATAAGTTTTTCCCTTCATTCTTTTTGGACAATAAGCAAAATATATACTTTCTTCGTTTTAATAATTAAAAATTCTTGCATTTAAAGATATGGATACGTACCAGTGACTCAAATTATTACCTTTTTTGTCGCACCTTCTAAATTCTGGAGAGAATTAAAAAAAAAACGAAACATATCGGTTCTTTCATTTTTTGACTATAATTAGTTCTTTTTATGCCCTTTAATTTGGTATAAATTTTATCTGCTCCCGAGTGCCCCTACATAAGAAAAAATACACATAATAAAACGAAAAAACTAGGCAAATCTGTGCTCGAATATTTATTTTTAAAAGACACTGAGCTTTGAATTCCTTCAGATTCAAGTGATAGTGATGAAGATGTATAATAAGAATGAATAATTTAAACTTTATTATCAATACGAATTATTTAAAAAATTAATTATATTTTTTTATAATTGTTTCATATGTTTATTATTAATTTGTGTTTAAATGTATTAAAAAAATATATATATTATTTGTTTTACTTTTATTATGTTCAAAAATATATTTTAATGAATTATTTTATGTTAAAAATTAATTTTTTGGGGTATAAATATGATTAAGATATCAAATACGTGTAAACATCTGTATCTTAATGGAAATTTGATTTTTGATTTTTTTTTCCTATATACTCGTTACACTGTGCGCCGTCTACATTTTTGCCCATTGCATCCTTCCTCCATGTTTATATGCTCTAAGAGAATAAATAACAGCCAAACGGCTAGATTCTGGTGGAGCCGAGCAGCGTTCCCGTTACCCCACCATGCCCCGCGATGGCCACGCAACTCCAACTGACAAATCCACGATCGTCAAACGGTGGTGGCTGATTTCTCCTCGATCGCTGCTCGCGAAAACGAACTCACCGGCCAATATATCTGATACCGACTTAAATACATAGTTACTCAAAGTCCCTGCATGTATCCCTCCACGAGCATTCAAAACGAAAGCAACGCATCGCGCAAAAGCTTCAAAATATTATCGTCCTTGTGAAATTCCCGGGACCCCTTATCAATCCCGACGAGGCACGTCAGCCAGGTTGTTCGGTTCGCCGCGATCGGTCGGCCCAAGTTCGGCGCGAGCCGCGGATCGAAATATGGTAATCGGTGGGACGATGCTTGGACGTTTCCTCGTCAATCGGCCGGTGCCAGGGCATTCGTCCTCGTATCTGTCACGGCTGTCGCGAGTTTATCGCCGACAAAACGCGGCGGCGGGTAGCGGTGGCGCTCGTTAACGCCGTGAAATACGGTCGTCCATAACGAAGGGAGGCTCTTTCGGTGCCGATATCCCGGCGTCGGCCGCTGGCCCGCCCGTTTTTTTACACTGGCCGTGCCCGTGTCCTCCGTGTTATGGAGCTTTAAACGAGCGTTATAATGACCATTGGTCGACGTTGATTAAAAAACCTTCAACCGGCCGAGGACGTAGGCCCCGCGGGGAGGGAAGTTAAATCGTTTGGCACGTGCTTCGTCGCGCCATCGCCCCCCCCCGAAAGTCGATCGATACGGCCCCGGGCAGACAGGCACTTTTTCGCCTTTTCTTTCCCATTTTCCGAGGGGGAGCCGCCGTGGTCCCACGGGGGGATTTTTTTCCCGAGGATTTTCGCTTACCACCCGCGTAACGGGGGATGCCCGTCACTCGCTACGTCGTGGCGGGCGCCATTTTTATTTGGGCGTAAGGTGAGTGTCCCTGCCGGCGACCTTGCCCCCTTTATCGATCAACCGCTCTTACTTTTCTGCTGGATGTGCCGCGTAAATGAGTGGAACGGAGTGAAATGTGAGGGTGCGGAGATTGCGAGGCTTGCGGGTAACATATCTTCTTTGTTTATTTTGTAGGATCTGTTTTATGTTGATTATGTCGGGGTGGTTTCTTGATCCTCAAATTCCCATACACGTTTCTCTGTACCAGTGAATAATACCTACATGTTTTCAAGCAATCGAGTTCTAACAGGTCCACCAATGGGCCCTTTCACTTAGGCGCATTAAACCGTTCCACGCGGGAATCAATTCGAGAGCCCGCGAATGTTGCTCGGTTTTATTGAATCGCGCTGGCGAGTTTAAAAGCGTCGGATTAAACGGCGGCTTCGGTTCGAACGGCGGCTTTTGATTTATACGAGGCGGCTAAGCTTCTTGCAGGGAATTATTAAAAATGGCAAATATATTGTAAATACGTGTAATACCGTTTAATCGTGGCACCGATATTTTCCGTTATTTGGACATAAATATCGGATCCCGTCGGAGTTTAACCTTTTCCGTTACAGCTGTCGGCTGAAGCTGACATTTCGAATAAACCGTGGCTATCTGTTTGATAAAATTGATAGCATTAATCTCGTTTACTGCGTCACCCATCGCGCGGCAGGACAGCCAAGATTATAGTCACCGTTCGGAGGGAAAAAGCTGTAGACGATGGAAAGTAAAGAAATTGAATTTTCAGTGTCGCCTTTTACATGATATATCTTCTAGAAATGATAGCCTCCAGGTTTCTCTATTCCTCCACTCTTCCGTTTGCCAATTTATGCAGTTGCATAACACATAAATTACTATTAATATGTATTTCTTCTAAAAATATACGTACAATAATTTATTTGGATATTCGGCGTTTATATCGGCAGAACGCTTAATTCAAGAAATAAATTTTCGAACTTTCAGTGTCTATTTCACCCCTTAAAATTGAGATTGTGCAAAAATAAAACCATACGTGTCTCTTACAAATTTGTGCCTAACAAAATATTTCAAGGAAAAAAGAAATCGGCGCCGGACGTCTCGACAGTGTCCCTTATAAGAACACTGCCAACAACTCGGACCTAACGCAGACCCACTGAACGTCGAACGTGCCTTCTTCGTCGAGTCCCCGACTCTTTCGGACATCCCCCAAGCCTGACTGATCCTACATCAGTCCTAGTAACTCCGTCGAAATTTAATAACCAAGCCCGAGTGTGCCGGAAGCCCGCGATATTGCTAAACAGGCCGAAAACCGGCGAACAATGACCGTCTCGTTCCATGGTTACGCGAATTCATACACGGCCGCGATCCTATCAGCGGTAGCCTCCCTTTTTAATAACATTACCAGGCCGGATGCCGTCTGTTGTACGCTTTAATCTCGCCCGTTCGTCCGGCGTTTCCGCAAAAAGGGGGCTAAATCTTCGTGGCGACCGCGGAGGGACAGGATCCTCTCTCGCAATGGCGGTGACGGTGGTCGCGGGGTGTCGCCGACAGGGGAGCACGGGTCTGAGGGGGGGGGGAGGGGCGGAGGGAGAGGCCAGGGAGGATTTTAAACCAGCAGGATAATCCGAGGTTTAAAGCGTTTGAGCAATAGCGCGGATACTGCCATCCCCCCTTTGGTCCGCGAGCATTTCGCTGCTCATCCTGTGTTCGCTGGCTGGCGTTTCGACGCGGCCCCCTTTCCACCCCGTTCCCACCGAATAAAGATCGAAGCGTGGCAGCGAGGATGATGTCGTTGATCGTTGTATTGGGAACTTGAACGTTTGACGAGTGGAAAGTGGCGGGGTAGCTTTCGTTTGCTTCCTGACGATATTGAAGGGTGCGGCAACTGTTTGTGAAATATGTTATTGATTTGATGTGCGACGATTGACAGTGATTTTCACGGTACTGTTGAGGTTCCGGGTGACAGTAGGGGAGACCGGGGTTAGTTGACTAACGTGGTTAGTTGACGAATTCTATTTAATTGTTGTATTGTGGAATAAATTATGCTGCGACTCGCGATATTGAAGGATATGAATGACCAGATTTTGTATTTTAATGTGTCGCCGTGACGAAAACTTGCGTGTTCTATCAGTGGGAATGAAAAATTTAAAAAGGTCGGCGGGAAGTAAATGTTTTTGTTTCGATATTTTTGCTTGATGTTTTTGTTAAACGATTTTATTCAGCTGTGATCCTGCGTTTGTTTGTTTGTTTGTTTGTTGATTTGTTTGTTTGTATGTATGATTCAAATCTGGCAACTCAAATTTAACCCACTTCCAACTATCCAATTGTCTTGAAACTTTGCAGGCGTGCGTAGTTTGGATGACAATACAATATTTTTAAAAAAAATTAACCCCGAGCGGGTGAAAAAATTACCCAGTCATCAATAAATTTAAACCATAACCACAAATCTAAACGACTTGAAATCAGCCACTCGCGTTCTTTACGAAAATGACAAAAAGCCGCTGCGTTCGGGTCGCTAGTCGCATCGCGATTTGAAATTAAATCTTAATAAGTATATAAAGCAGAAAGCTTCTATATGTTTGTGTGTTTGTCTGTCGGGATAAACTCTGGAATCACGAAATGTGCTGAGGCACATTATGCTTGACTAATCCAGACGAATGTCACAATTTTCGCACAAAAAAAACTAAAAGAAAAGTTTTATTTATAAAATCAGAATCTAAATTTCGGGCGAAGCCGAGTAGTAAAACTAGTAAAAGATATTTCTAAAGAAGTCTGAGCTGCGAAATGTAAATCCATAAACACTAAAAACCATAAAATAAAAAATATATAAAAAAAATTTATGTTAAACGATTTTATTAAAAATGCACTAAAAATAAAAAATAATTCTATTCTTGTACTGCAATTTCGATGGTGTTCTTTCACTTTAAATAAAATCGTGGAGCTGGATTTTTCATAACAGAATATAAACCAATTTAATACAGCATCAAGCGTCGAAATGAATTTGTTGTGAGATACACTGCTGCACGATTTTATTTAAAGTGGAAAAAACACCATCGAAATTGCAGTACAAGAAAAGAATTATTTTTTAGTTTTTAGTGCATTTTTAATAAAATCGTTTAACATACAAATTTTTTTATATATTTTTTTTCATGAATATTTTGTGGAAACGTAATACATTTACTATAATTTACGGTAGTTTATTTTATCCGGTGCGTGGAGGTTTTGTACGTACGGCCCTTAACATGTTAACAATATTGCATTTTTTATCCTCAAGATGCAGTCGAGGCAAAGAGTTCAGTTGCTCAAGTCCACTTCCCCACCACAAATCCTTCCAAACTCACCCCTACCAATCTTACACCCTATCCTCCCTTCAAATTCTCCGGCCTCCCAAAAGTACAAAATAATTACAGTATCAAACACCATGATAATTAATAAAAAAAATAACACTGTGAAGGAGTGAAAAAAAATATAAAAAAATTATTGGTCGTAGTATAGGTACACATGTACGCGTTTCAAATACTATATTGATGAAATTGGCAGCGCATACTATATACGTCTTTCGTATATATTGATGGAACTGTAACAGCGTATATATACGCCTTTCGCAGGCAAAGGGTTAAAACTGAAAAGTAAATGTCAAGTCAACTAACCCCATCCTATTTGTCAACTAACCCCGCAGCCGGAGTTTGTTGACGTATTCATCTCACTACTCTAAATACAATAAAAACTACAACCTAGACCCAATTAAAACGATTTTCAAAATTCAGCCTGTATACCTAATGAAATTTGTAAACTTTTGGTACGCAGCAAGTCAACAAAATACCAATGGTCTGCATATAAAAATTAGAAATGTTACAAACTAGTCAACTAGCCCCAGTCAACTCTCCCCTACTGTAAATACTAACTTCTGTGCCATGGTGCATAGGTGTTTCGAGCTAGCGTTCACTTGTGAGGGATGAAAAATACGCATGGGGGTTTTATTCTAACTTGGGTAGGCGTCAAGGCGTCCTAATTCGCTTACCCTAATTTTACCCCGGAACCTAAGGCACCTATTCATTCCACATGATACCTACTTGGTCCACGTACTGCAACCACTTACCCTCTCTTCACCCCAATCGAGTAACTCCCCATTACAACCCCGGCTCCACTTAGAATCCATCATGAAATTATATCACATCACAACCAGTACCATTTACAATTTCCAGTTCCCAGCCATCCTATTACCAACGACCGCAACCGCAGTACCAAAGCCCTCAACGCATAGAATCCCCTCTCCCACCCCTCCGTTATAAGCCACGAAAAGAATCTCCCTTAGAATTTACAACTTCGCCCTCGAAATTGTTTCGATCCAGCGACGTGTTTACACGTTTGCACCGGCTGGCCTGCACGCTGTCCGTTCGCGGCAAAAGATCACGGCACGGGTGTGGTTACTCCCTTGGGGGTGTAAGCTCGTCGGGGGTAACGCTGCGCTGTCTCGGGACGAGAGCCGAGAGTCGTTTGCGATTTCCGTGTGAGAAATGCTGCGGGGCGCCGCGACCTTAGGAAAAACCGATCGTAGCCCCGAGCTGGCTTCACGGGGGTCAAAGGTAGCGCTGGGTGGAGGGTGTGCGTGGGTGGTTCAGGGGCGGAACGACAGCAAAGAAAAATTCCGCTCGCGACCTGGCTTCGCGATGGTTATCGTCCAGGTATCCTCGTAAAAAACACGCGCTCGCCGGCGCAGAGGAGAAGCGATTCGAGGGTAGCCCAAGGGGGATGAACGAATCCGGTTATCGGTTATCCATAAATCGAAACTGAACGAGCTGACCGTGGTAGATGGGTCATCATAATCCGAGCGAACGGACGAGCATTGGTGATCGAGCTTGTACGCAGCCTCGTGGCTTCGTCGCCGCTAGAACCGGGTGGGGGAGGGGGGGGGGGGGAGGAGAGTGGTGGATCCGCGATGACATATGATAAAAAAAAAAAAAGAAGAATTTACGCGATGCCGCGCACCTGCAAACCACGATCCCGAATTAACGACCCACTTTTTGCGACCGTTGACGGACCGCCTTCCCCGCGCCACCCTTTCATCCCTCGGATTTTGTCGGGAACGAACGCGGGGTAAATGTTGGAATTGTGGCGGAAAAATGGGAGAGGATTGCGGGAGGACGTTCCGTGAAACTTTCTGGACTCGAAGTTGTTCTCATTTCTGAAAACCGTACGAAAAGTGGCTATTCTGAATGTATGTTTCTGTTTCAAATGATACTTCTGTGGCAGAGAGGTTTTATCGTTCTCGTCTGGACGGTCTGTCACGAAGGGTCTCGCACCTGCGGCTGTCGTCAGCTGCAGCTTTGGAAAACTTCAGCGAAGTTGACGCTTGAACGAATGTAACACATCCCTTGGGGGATTTTGCGGCACTTTACTTGCTTCTGTAGCGCGCTGATAATTTTTCACAAGTTGTAATGAAGTTTCGTGTAGGAAAATAAAGTTCCCTCGCTGTTCATACGTATCCGCCAAGTTTAATACTTCTGTAAAATTATAGGTAGGTACTTACAGTACTGGAAATATATATTGCATCACTCGAATATTTAGGGTGTGTTCGCTTCCACCTCATTTAGTAGATATTAACATTCGGAAAGTATTTTTGCGCGATTGTTAAATAGGCATAGAATAGGTACCTACTCAATATCTTAGTTAAAATAAATTGAACACCAACTAAATTATCAATCACAGAGTTACGAACTTTATTTCAAATTGTTTCTTAGAGGATGATGCAATAAATATTTTCAATACTGTATACAATAGATCCTATTCTTTGAAATAAATGCAAGTATGCTTCTCTTAATTGCGTGATTCCACGCACGGCGCCACTCCTTGGTTCTCTAAGACCGAGAGAAGCAAAATAGGATGCTGTGAACTGGGCAAGAGTTTATAACCCACCCTAGAACACAATCTCGCCGTAACATAGTTTTCAGTAATTTCGAAAGTGGACTCCACATGCCAGTTCACAGGATTACTCCACACTCCCACTGTATTCTTACGATACGAGTAGCCAGCCAATCTCTTTTTTCCTGAATCTGTACCATAAATCACCGGACGACCGGACTCATCGATGCCGGAGCGCTTAATTCGCGCAGCAACGTCCGCCAGGCCGCAATCGACTCCTCGGCGAATCGAGGGCCCCGGAAAAGGGTGACGAAATCGATTGCCAGGCATCGAGGCTGGAATATCTGGCTCGTCTGGCCTGGCGTGGCGAAAGCAGCGGCCACGCTGCCGCTGGAGAACAAATGATTTAACGAGCGAAGGGCTGGAAACCCGACTGTACCAGCCAACCGGGAAATGAGGGTGAGGGGGTGCGGCGACAACGGCGGAGGGACAGAGCGAGAGGAGATACGGCCAGCGAGGCCTCGCGAGCCGGTGAATTGCGAGATTCGAATTTTGTACTCTGAGTGGAAGAGAATATAGCGAGATCGTGAGAACGGTGGGGTGTGCAGACGGTGGCGAACTTGAGTGACAGAGGTGAGGAGTCCAGAGATGCATTCTGTACAATATTGACGACGCGTGACGGTGCCTTTGAATCTATAAACTGACTTATAGGAAGACTACGCTTCCCCTTCTGTCGGTCTTCTTCTGTAGTTTTCTATAGGGAAGACTGGAGACTGCGAGAAGATGACCTGGGGTAGCTAAAACGTTACGGAGGAAAATTTGGCCATTGAAATGCTCAAAATTCTGCGCACTCTTGCTAGCGCATTAAGGGGGTATTCTGGTCTGACGAGGCGTTTTCGTCGCGTTATTTCGGAATTTTTTTACAAAGAACCCATAAATTTTATTATTATTTAGTTTATTGCTACGTGTTTATTGATGTTTCAACTATCTTTACAAATTTTGTCAATGGAAAAAATTAAAATCAAACGCAGTTGACTGCTTTAAAGTAATGGTGAAAAAAAATACATGGGGTCACGGTGCCCATGATTGGGCTTTTTCTAGTGATCAGAAACAAAAAATGAAAAGAGATTCTTTATTTGTATGTCTGTGACTATCGTCCCTACCAGGATAATAAAAAAATATTGAAAATTAAGGAAATGGCGGCGGATTGAAAATTAAGTTTCGATTTTCGCACATTTTTTCAACTTTAAAGGTCTGTGAAAGTTTAAAAACAAATTATTTTATCATAATACCCCCTTAAGAGGGTATTCTGGTCTGACGAGTAAAAAAATCGATTTTCTTGCATTTTCTACTGGTATCTACATTATATGGGTAATACGTGTGCAAAAGGGTTTTTCCAATTCGTAATATTTGCCGAGCTACAGAATAGGTTGGTACCTATACGGCGCACTCACTGAGCGGGACAAGCGATGCATAACAGTTTTGTTCCCGCAAGTGTATTTTGGCAAAGTTTCGGCGGAGTGTTCATTCTGTTGTGCATTTTTTGTGCCTTTTAGAACACAAATATCGACCATTTGGTTCCAAAGAGACCGTTACTCTCCTAGGTCACAACTTACAATTAGCTTGGCTTCGAACGTTGAGTAAACTTTAGTTTAAACGCGATTTTCTTGAACCCACGTTTTGATATTTGAAGATCGACCGGACCAACTCAGTCCAAGATTTGCATATATTATCAGCACACGTGTGGCTATCGTCCCTATCAGAATTATGATAAAATATTTTGTTTTTAAACTTTCACAGACCTTTAAAGTTGAAAAAATGTGCGAGAATCGAAACTTAATTTTCAAACCGCCGCCATTTGCTTAATTTTCAATATTTTTTATCATTCTGGTAGGGACAACAGCCGAAGGCATACTTACAAATAAAGAATCTCTTTACATTTTTTGTTTCTGATCACTAGAACGAGCCTAATCATTGTTTTTTTTCACCATTACTTTAAAGCAGTCAACTGCGTTTGATTTTAATATATTTCTATTCACAATATTTGTAAAGATAGTTCAAATATCAATAAGCATGTAGCAATAAACTAAATAATAATCAAATTTATGGGTTTTTTTGTAAAAAATTCCGGAATAACGCGACGAAAACACCTCGTTAGACAAGAATACCCCCTGAAGGGGTAGTAGTTATCGGTGGCAGTAGATTTATTGCCATATCCAGTACCGTTCCTTTTTTATTTAAAGAAGTTTTCCCGATAGCCACATTCATATAGATTAAGAATCTCTTTTCCTTTCTATGTTTCGGATAACCCTTACAGTACTTTTCGTCAACGCCAGCACCACCCGATTATTTTTCCACGCCCTCTTTGTATCTGCCATGTTTTGTTTTCACTGTCACCCAAAAATTCAAAACAATAGTTCAATATACAGTGAAACAACCTGCCAAACCTCAAATTAATTTGTCGAACCGTTTTTGTACAAAAAATTCCCAAAGAATTACCTATTTTTCAGCCCAACAAGGCGCAATCCCCCCTTAAGAACGCGAAGATAATATAAGGTGTGCAGGTGTTCTCAGCCTTTGTAGAATTTTATTGGCTGGGGAAAGACACATTTAGCGACTTCCACCCTCGGGAACACGAATTTACACCACTTAGGTGTGTGTCAAGTATTTCGCTGCATTTCATCCACACCCAATGCCGTCGAAACCATCGTGCAGCCACGAAGTCTTATTTTCCCGCGGACGGGCGACAATTTAGCCAGCCACGCGTGGAGGGCTGACTTACCCCCGCGAAAGAAGGGTTTGTATCCAGACAAAGGCTGTTAGGTGGGACTGTTTCGAAGGAATTCCAGATGAACTCGATTAAACTTCGAACGGATACAGCCAGAGGGTAAGAAGAGGGTGGAAAGGGTGGTGGATTGAAACGTTACAGGGGGAGGGAAGTCGTAGGAACCAAGGACAATGGGAGACACAAAAGTTATTCGATTTACCTCGATAAATATCGCGGATCGTGGAGCGAATAGCTCGACGGCCCGTTGAAAGGGAACGGTAAATTCGTTGGAATTCCGTCCCCTCGTTGGTTAGAGGGTGTACTCGAGGCGAATGTCGATACGTGATATTTCAGGGGTCGAACGTTCACCGAGGAGATCTGTCTGGTGAAAAATGGGACCGCGTCGGGAATTTACGATTTTAGGTCAATGGTAAATATGCATGCTCCTCTCCGTGTAAATACATTCAATTATCCGCCGTTTACACCCGCCAATGCAATCCTGCATAAATCTCCGGGGATCGTAAAAACGGGGAAAGGGATTCACCACCCATCAACCGTTCTATCTTCACGAGAATGATATCCGCGTAGATTCGAGTTAAACACGCGAGCGTTCACTGGTCTGTTTAGACACGGGAATTGAAATAAATTTCAAAAGCGTACGATAAACGAGCCGCAGTGCCAGCGAGAAGAATTCCCGAGATAATGGTCGGTCTCTGGCACAAGCGGTTGGAAAGTTTTATTTATTTTTTTTTCTACCACCCTTCCCGCGGTGGCGTCACCGGTTAAGCGAATTAGGGAACTTCTGGGTCCAATAAAATTTTTTCGCCCCCGGCGTCGCGGCCAAGTGCAGTCCACGGGAACTTTTCTGTGACTAAGTGCGAGCTGTAAAAAATTTACAGTGCACGTTGAGCCTGGCGGAGCTCGGGCTAGAATTCTGGAGTTACGACCGTCTAACGAAAGAATTGTCTGACGATGTAAGGGCTGTTCCGAATACCGGCCACAATCAGGAGGATTCGTAGCTCATTGCCAGGAAATAAACCGAAATTCTGGAATTCAATTGCTTTTTACGGCTGGGCTCTCTTTTTCGAGTGGAGTCTTTCTTTTTTGTAGGGATATGAAACAGGAATGGAAAATCTGCTGTGGCTTTGTTTCTTATTCTCAATAACGTTCTGAATGTGATGGAAAAATATCAGTTTTGATACTACTCGACGAATCAACTGGAAGCAACTGAGGTGTGCGTCGGGCGACGAACGAAAGACTTCGTTTAACACAATATTCAATTTGTCAAAAATGATACAAAACTGGGGCAATAAACAGCCGTGATATTGTCTCGCGCGCGTATAGCTGAATGAGTTTCGAGTACAGAGCTGCCCGTTTCTTGAAGCTTGCATCCTCCATCAAGGGTGCAAGAAGAGAAGGAAAGACATACAGTGGCGTGCAAAAGTATTCGGCTACTCTTTAAAATCGCATAACTCTTTCAAAATTAATCCAAACGACTTGAGTTTTTTTGAGAAGCTAGAGGGATTAGTTTGCTGAATGATGTGATTCGCCGTTTTAAAAAAAAATGCACTTGGTCGGAATATCAAGAAAAATAGTAAAGGTCGTTTTTTAAACTTTTTATTGTAAGCCTGTAATGAAAATTCAAAAAACCTGTTTGTAGATTTAAGTAAGTTATATACATGTCTGAAATTTCATCAAAATCGGTTAACGTTGCTCTGAGCTATAAATGCTTAAAGATCGCAGAATAAGGTGGAAAATCGCGAAATTCCCGAAATAAGCGAAATGAGAAAAAAGGGTTTAAAAAACGACCTTTACCATTTTTTTTTGCCATTCCGACCAAGTGCATGTTTTTCAAATCGACGAATCACATCATTTAGCAAACTAATCCTTCTAGCTTCTAAAAAAAACTCAAGTCGTTGGGATTAATTTTAAAAAAGTTATGCGATTTTAAAGGGTGGCCGAATACTTTTGCACGCCACTGTAGAAGCACAGCAGGTGAAAACGTAGAAGAGAAAGTTAAAGAAGAAGTATCTATGTATGCTTGATAGTTGCCAAGCCCAAGTAGGGGAGACCGAGGCTGGTTGTCTCAAGGGGTAGGTTGACTAATTGTTAATAACTTTGCACCGACATATGCTCTACTGCGGAAACATTCACTGTAGAAAAAAGTCACTTCTACTATGCCATGCATTTATGTCCGACCCCGCGATCGCACGTTTTTTAACAGTTATCAGCGTTTGTCGAAAAATTGACTACGTAAGTAAATATTTTTTCTTGAAGACTTTATTTTTTCACACTCTATATAGTTACAATAGAATAAATGTTAAGGGACTATTTTAAAGTTTGTTTATTAGACAATCTATTGACATAGTATTTTTGTTTATACATAAATAATTGAAGGTTATATAAATTATTGAAGTCAAAATGATCGGTCGGGTCTGGTTGACTAATAAAGTTTAAATTGTTATTTTGTTATTCATAAAGCGATTTTTATTTTTCGTTTAAAGTGTGTAGCCGGGTAAGCATAGGGAAAACGGCCCCAGCACCAATTTTAGTATTTATGTGTACCAAATAATGCTCTTTGCCTAAAAAACCACTGAGAGAAATTTCAGATCTCTACCCCCTTTCGTTCGGGTGATCTGGGGATAACAACCCTAAACTTTACATATATTATAAATACATTATAAATACATTATAAATACATTATAATTAATGTTCAAGTTGAAAAAATTTTCAGCTTATTATTAAAATATGAAAGAAATAAATTAACATTATATAATGAAACAACTCTTGTGACATTGTGTTATTTTATTACCATTGAGATATGTTATTATTTAATAACATTTTCTTAACTGATTGTACATATAGTCAACCTACCCCATACTTAAAGTCAACCAACCCCGATCATGAAAGGTGTGAGAAAAACATTAAAATACCTTAACTGTTGTCACATTAAGTCAACATTAATAATTTAATCAGATAGCCAAATCTATGCCCTATCAAATATACTAACCGGTTTAATGACATTTCGCCCACATAATTTATTGAAAATCAAAAACTGAAAAACTAGCCTACCAGCCCCGGTCTCCCCTAATAAATAGGCAAGGAATCGCAAGGGTGAGAAAACGTAGAGAAATAAAAGTTAGAAAGCATAGGGGAGACGGAAAGAATAGAATAACGTGGTGCTAAAGTCGTAGCTGCCGCGCAACAAATTGCGCTGAAAAAGTGGCACCCAATTCGCGAAGCAGAGTGTTATAAACACGGCCAAACCCTCGAGAAAATATCCTGAAAAATATGGTGTTTCCGCGCGAGCAGACGAACCAGGAAGCCGAATTCATTGTGCCTTTGCTCCAGAATGCGGTTCACCGAGATCGACGTCGCGATACGCCCGAGTATTTCGAGGAGCAGGCGCGCGCGCGCCACCGATGAAATTAAAATGTAATTCCGCGCAGCCACCCCCTCTGGTAATCTCGCCGAGTGTCGCGCCAGCGAATACGTACATCACCGACGGGGGTTGGTGGGTGTTCCGCGGCGCGAAAGGGGCGCGAGACGGTTCCCAACTGGGCGACCAAGGGGGAGGGGCAGGGTCGAGGGGTTCTGCGGGCTCGTGGGCGGTTTGCAGAGGTCGACGGGCTCGAAAGGGGAGCCGGTCTGGGTTACCAGCTTAGCCGCGGCGGCCTGCTTATTTGCATATTTTAATCCACCGGCAAAAAGTCGCGCGACGCTGGTTTTCCCATTAGTCCGCCGCGGGCGGAAGCTTTGAGCGCGTGAACGCGCGCATTGCCGAGGTCAGATGATGAATTTGGTAAAAGGGGGTTGAGGATGTCGTACGGTTGTCAATGAAGTTCATGGACGGGGGTGGTTCGTTTGCTTTCGTCGGTTTTGAGGCTTTGTTTGGAAGCCGGTGGTGGGTAGTTACGAGTTTGATGGATTTTGGTTTCAGTGGCACACGATGAAGCGAAGGATGCTTTTTTATTGCTACGGGGGTGGGTGCTAGGATTTCTTTCGGGGGCACGTTATTTGATATGGTGTAAAAGTACTCAGAGGATATTCAAGGATATGAATATTCAGTGAATCAGGGTTTGTAATTAAGAGAGAAATTTACTATTTGAACATTTGTTGTAAAAAGGGGTGGTGGTAGGTCAATTTTCTTGGGTTTGAAATGAGATGAATGTTAAGCAGAATTCATCTAGAGTAGGGGGGAGAGGTGCTATAAAAGGGACAGGTTTTAAATGGGACAAATCGAATTGCCAAAATTCTAAACGCATTACACATGCAAGTTTATGGCAACACAAGTATCCAGTCATTTGACGTAAACATCACTGCGGTGTCACTTGCAACAGAGTAGTAATCCGCGGTTGATGTTTTTCGGCAGTGAAAGACAAATTTTCGTTGGTTTTCTGTGTTGATTTTTGAGATCAAGATACATACACAGTGTTAAAGTGTTATATCATTAAAATAGCCTGTACTAAACTGAAACGAAAGTACTTATCAGGGAAGCTTAATTGATTATTTTTTTTGTTTTGAGGTTATTTTATATTAAACTCACTTATAGTCTTAAATGGGAGAGTATAACAAGTCTTAAATGGGACGACCGTTTCATGGCTGTCCCTCTCACACACATGTACTGCTTGACACTATATGTATTTTACTTTCCTGTAAAGTTGTTAGTCTATCATCAGATATACAGATGACATTGTTTTAAATTATCAATTATTAGTTGATGGCGTATTGTTTCAAATTTAACAATTAATAAAGTGACTATCCAAAGCGACAAACTTTATCGAAAAAATTGATAATAAAATCTTTTATCTGCAATATGAAAACGTACCTACCTATTTTAGTACAATTGATCTCATTTGTGTTCAAGTAGAATTTAATTCTAAACTATTTTATTATTTAAGTGTTTTATAGATTTTTTGTATATGTACTTATATTCACCACTCGTGGGTATTCCTATGTTGAACCTAGTTTGTAAGACAACAATTTTATAACAAATATTACTTTATATCTAAAAAAAACTGGTAAAGCATTAACGACAAGTCACACTCTATGAAAATAGTCAAAAGTATTAATGATTCATAGTACAAAGTTAATTTTTTCATAAATGCCATTGTTTTGAATCATTGAGATTTACAATTATAATTGTAATACTTAATAAGTTTATTTTTATTAACGTGTCCCATTCATAACTTATAATGTCCCATTTAAAACCACCTAGTCGTAAAAGGGACATTTTCCACTGATTTAAAAATCGGAAAATTTTCTTATTTTCTATTAAATTTGACGAGTTCGCAATATACTTTTATTGAAGGAAATTAAACACGCATTCTATTGGTGTACTCGTTTTTTAAATACCTATAATGACATTGTCAGAAATGGACGCTAAACAAAAGTGTCCCATTTATAGCACCTCTCCCCTATCTACACCTCGTCACCCCAGTCGATCCACCACCCACTACTAACACAAATCTTTTCAAAATCCCTCTACACCGTACACCTCCCTTCCTTCCACCCCTCGCGCCTCGAAAATACTGTAACAGCCTCCCGCGTCCCGCAAACTCATTCGATACCCTCGTCTACTTTTCGCGAGAGTGAATGCACCGGGTTCGACAATGGGTATGTTTATTTCGAAACCGCCTCGACAAATCTTTCTCCCCAGCCCGCAAAGCTGCAACCCGTGGCCCGCGGAAAACTGGGAAAATATTATGCCCGGGACAGGGGACCATGAATTATTTATACGGAAAGTGAGTGCGAGACGTTGGATTGTACGGAAGCAGCGGCGTGGTCAGAATTTTATGGCCACGGTCTCATCACAGCCGCCGCAAGGGGTGGCCGGTTATAAATAGGTCGTGCATACGATTCCATTGGATTAAATTATAATTTTAATCGCGCAAACGACCGCCGCCTCCATACCGCGCCCACCCTCGCCCGCTTTAAATTCCGCGATACTCGTCGTATAACGAGAAAGAGGAAGTAAGAGGGAGAAAGAGCGAGCCATTCCCTGCGTTAAGTCGCTCCGCGAGAAATGTCACGCCCGTTCGTCTTGTTACATTTTCGCGTGGCTCGCAACAGCCTGCAGATATGTATATATATTCCTGAATGGTTGCAGCTTTCTGCCGCGACCTGCACTCGCGCGTCGAGCTAAGCTGAAACTTTCCGAAAAGTTTCACGGGCTTCCGAAAGATTCAGGTTCCACGATATGATCGATCCTTAGGGATCGAACGACGAAGTTTGGGCAAGTTTCACACGTTTTTGAAAGATTCCAGTTTCCCTCTTCCTGCCTTCTTTGGCGTGATCGTGTGCTCGAGTATCAAGTGGTAAAACTTGGGATGTAATACTCGCTGCAAGGGTTCGTTTACAGTCTTCTGTGCCCAAGTCTTTATAGGGGTTATTTTATAGAATTATTAATTCATTCAAGGGAGTTTTAAACCCTTTTTTGGAAAGAAACTTGACGAGTTCTCCATGTACTCTATAACAATCTGTTGTATTCCGTATCTTAGTATTTCTTTTATTTTATTTAATAATAACTTATAATTGAAATGACGGAAACTAGACGAATACAGAACTACTTATAATAGACTCAGAACTAGATTATGGTGTCAAGACTGTTCGGACTAAAGTGCTGCTTTTGGAAAGAATTGCGTGTAATATGTATATAGGTACGGTTTTCAGTAAGTTGGAAAGTGGGGGTTGTTGTTGAGTTTAACGGTCGGTAAGGGATGAGGCATGGAGATCAAGGTTCAAGGATGAGTAATAAGGAACGGATGAGGTCATAGAAGAAAGAATTTGGGATGTATACTATTGCTATCTGAAAAAGTAACACAATGACTAATAATGTAATTTGAATTTCGACCGTAAAAATTGTTGCAATTAGAAGAAATGATTTCAGCGCACTGGTTCGGTCTATTAAGTATTTAAATAAAAGCTATTGTGCAAATTTGGGAATTATCAAATTCCAACGTTTCGGTCAGTGGGTGTGAACATTTTCAAGGAAAGTTATATAAGGAAGAATACTGCGTATGCTTTTATACAATTATCACGTTTGCTAGAAACGTGCGACGTACGAGTCGGTTGAACGGTGACTGAGGTAAACAGTATACACAAGGCAAGAACATCTAGAGGGTAAACCAGAGTGCGGCCTGAACGATGCTAATAGCGGGAAACGTTAAATATTATGAAATAAATTGAAAGGGCGAAACTCCAAAACCCTCACAACCACACTGCTATGATATCACTAATTATTGCTTTTGTGGTAAAAGTCCATCACTCATAGGTATCTGAAAATATAATTACATAACGTTGACAGTAATATGTAATAATGGTCAAATCATAGAAAAGAAATATAGAAACGAAAATTCTAATAGAAAGACCACATCATAAGGCCTTACTCCTTCAAAATGAAGACCACGCTTGACTCGATGGGATCACCGTAAGGAATTTTGCTATAGGGTAAGCCTTGATTGAGGTCACGAATTATATACGTTCGCAAACCGAGGGAGCCATACCCATAGGGTCCTTGAAAATGGTCACAACCACTGACCGAAACGTTGGGATTTGATAATTCTCAAAATTGCACAATAGCTTTTATTTAATTACTTAAATAATAGACGGAACCAGTGCGCCGAAATCATTTCTTCTAATTGGAACAATGACTAACACTATGTATAGAAAAATAAATTTAAATGACGTTGGTATACAAAACCTTCCGCCATAAAATTGTTCAACGGGAAGTTAACAATTACGTAAAAATAATTACATTACATAAAAAAAATTTAAATGACGTTGGTATACAAGAAAAAAAACGTTAACATGAAATCTGACGCAGCTGATGAAAAAAAAAATTCATCCCTTTCGAGAAACCACCTCAGGACTGTCTGCGAATCGATTCGCTGGTCAGCTCGTATAAATCGAGCGAGATCAGCCAGGCATTATTCCGCGATCCGAAAGAACAGCGGCTGGAGACGATGCTCACAGAGAAGGCCACGTTATTTCCGTAAATTATCTCTCTCTGGTAGCGAGCTGGCGTTCTCCACCCCTGGTGATATATTCCAGCAATTAATGGCGCCCGATCGCCGGAAATTTGTCGACCGTGCCCTGGGAAAATGGATTTAGATTCGACGGCTTTCCTGCTAGGAAGTTGTAGCCAATTGCAGGACAAACCACCTTGCGCTGCTCCCACTGGCTCCATGTATTTACAGGCATAGTTTTGTCCGTTAAAAATTTACGACACCCCGCTCCGGCGGTAGATCGTAATCTTACCGCTGGCTTCGTAAATCGACGCCTCCCGTCGCGGATGTTTAGCGTTCGCTCGGCAATAACGTTTCGATGGATGAAAGGAAACTCGAGACGCTATAATGGAGAGTTGTACCGACGCCGCTTGCTCCTTTATATCTGCTTCATTCGTATATCTGTTACTGTTACAGTTCGAACACCGGCGAATCTTGGAATTTACCGGTAAATCTAGGAATTTATCGATCGATCTTGGAATTTATCGGTGAATATTGGAATTTATCGGTGGGTATTGGAATCTACAGGTGAATCTGGGAATTTACCGGTGGATCCTAACATTTGCGTCGTGGCGCAGTGAAAGTCCAAAGTATCTTATAAAATACTAGCTGTACCCGGTTCAGTCTGGTTAAATGGAAAAGAAAGAAAAGAGAAAGCGCACGTTTCTAATGTTTTCACCTGTCACAGGTGTGACATGTAGGGTAAAGTACCCAATTACTGTGTCCTGTTGCAGGGCTTCCGGAGTTTTCTCTAGTAAAAATAACTTTAGTAATGAAATTGACTTGTCTTAAGTATTTAAAGATAAATATCAATGTTTCTTTTATCGATATAAATTTTTGCATGAAACAAATATCACATCTTCTTTGGATAATATTAAATATAAAAAAAGAAGTTCTGGAATCAGTTACTGTGTGCCTATAATCTCAAAAAATCAGTTACTGTGCCTCAGTTACTGTGCTCCCTTTCTGAATACTGTGCTGCAATTACTGTGCTTCCTCCTTGAATACAGTGCTGCAATTACTGTGCTTTTTATTAGGTACACTCATTTTTAAGTTAAATTTTTCTGTAATAAAAATGAAATATAATAAGTCACTTAAAAGTTCACATTAGAGATGGCCACTTTAATAAATTGTTCATATTTACCGTACTTTTCTTTCCAAATATAACCGGACGTGCGTTAGAGGTTACGAATATTTAACACGCGCGGCAGTGTAAACGACACAGTAACTAACGCAACGTGCGAAAACAACTCCAGTTATCGTATACAGTAAATGACGCCACTTCCAAATTCATTTCAGTTACTGAATTTGTTGAAAATAAATACAGAAATTCAAATAAATAATCGCTGTTTTGTTTTTCCGTAATCTAAATATGTTTTACTAATATAATTAACGTTGTGAATCTTACCTAGAACGATTTATTTTACTGAATATTGACCTTCATTCGTTCAGTATTTTCTTAAGCTTTTTCATAAGTTTTACAGAAATTTTTGCGAATTCGTTATCAAAAAAGTAAAATAATTTTTTTCGTCTTTTAAGAACTTCTGTGTGTTACATGTTTAATTTTAACAAATAAATAATTAACTGAATTTAAATAAAAAAATTTAATATCTTTTATTCGAGAAATATAAAGTTAATTATGCTTAATGATAAACTAGAGGCACAGTAATTGGGTACCCCACAGTAATTGGGTACTTTACCCTATATAATAGTAGGTATATAAAAACACGCGCGTATTCGAATGCAACGTTGTGTCAAAATTTCTCAAGCAATCGGTGAAGAACTTTCGGAGATTTAAGATTTTGAACAAACGAACATTTACATTTTTATTTATATAGATTTCAACTTCAAGCTTTTGCCAACGGGGTCAATTTATGGGATACTTTGAACTTTTGCCAGCCCGACGCGGCGAGTATTAAAATCTGCCAGTGTTTTCTAGGATCCGCCGGACTTTAAACTTTCACAACTTTTTCTTGAGTTGCCTTTGCAATTTCGTAATTCTGTATTCTAAATCTGAAATATCTATTATGCAAGATTTTATACGAAAAGGTAGAAAATATACAATGTTTCCTACCTATAAAACAGTCGCAAATACAAAAGAAATAACGGAAGAATATCGAAACAAGGAAAGGAGCTCCCCAGTTCGATACAACTGGAAGGAACTCGCAGCGATTAACCAAATTGCAGGTAGACAGTTAGCCGTTTACGAGAAAGCATCGAGCAGGGAAAGAAGTTGGACGAGCGGTGTTCAGCGATTGGATCGTTGGAGGAATAGCTAGTTTCAAAGCTCCGGGGTAGGAGGGAGGGAGAGAAATAGAGGGCCAGCTCGTTTCGGAGGGCTCGGAGAACGACGTTTGTTCCTCGTAATGGCGGTAGGCGAAGGAAGTAGACGGTTTCAAAGGCGCAGCCGATCGGATCGCAGAGGCTCCTACGGTATTGGTTTCAAAAGGTGGCGAAAGAAACGCATCACAGAGGCAACGGTAGCTCGCGTCTCCGAGCACAAACGCGTATTAATTAAGTTGGGTTTTAATTAATGCGGGACCCACTTCGACCGCGGGGGCTCGCTTAGAACCTAGCTACCCTTTAAGCTGTAATTACATTTACGATACACGTGTCGGTGTACATCCGCCAGCCACCTTCCTCCGTGCCATCCCCTCTCTATTCGCGTGCTTCCCTCGAGACGCGCGTCTACAAGGTGTCCCGTTTTAATCATCTTGACGTGGATGCAAATGCTGGCGGGACCTCGAGCTGCCTTGCGAATGTTCCCAAGAAATCGGGAGCACGGGGCTGCGGGACACTTTTAGATTGAAACGGATTCAGAAGTCCTACATATTCCTACTTCAGAATCTTAACCGTCCTCTATTTTAAACTGAACCGTCACTTGCTATTCAGAATTCAAATATTTCGAGAACCGTCGGGACATCCAGATTGGACGTCCTAATCCTTTTCAACGTGTCCTTTATTCCCAGGGTTTTCAAGGCTCCTCCCACCCCCAAGATTTCCGAAACCTTCAGAACGCCACAAAACATTTTGCAACGCAAACGGAAAGCTCGTGATATCATAAAAGCACGAGATGGAAATGGCTGACGGCACGGTTTCGAGTGCGATTGTGCTGGCGGGCGCAGCGCGTATATCCGCGGCAAGGATCGCGCGCCGCGGCAGCGATAACAATAACAATAATCGATAATCCGTAATCCGGCTGATATCGTAAAGGGCAGCAATCCCGGGATGGGGAATGGCGGGGACGGGGTGGTCGCGCGGAGGAGCGCGTAAGAACCGAGGGAAATCGAAACGAGCGGGGCGTGCGGACGCTAACGCGCTCGTTTGCCGCGGTACACGTGTACGCGCCCGCGTGAAGATCGCCGTGGAATTATCCCGTTCCCGCGAAACGAGCCGGTGCCCCTCGCGTTAGCGGTGATTATTATATCGCGATCCAAGTCGACTTTCCACGGGTCGCGTTTGGAAAATCGGCGTTATTACCTCCACGATGGGATATTGGCGGCAAGGGCTTGTTTGAAAGGGTGGAAGAATCATTCGGATGCTTGAAGGCTATGGTTACGATTCGAGTGTTACAAGGCTTTTGTTTGGGACCCGTGTCGGGGAGGGTTTTTGGTTTAGAAATTGCAGTGGAGGAATTTCTGCGGGCCTGTGTAGCGGAGGAATGTTAGATATTGCAGCATTGTAGCTTTTCTACGAGTGCAACTAAACAGAGATTGTATAGTGAAGGAACTTTTGACCGTGTTCGCGTGGGGTTTCTGTAGCGGAGGAATGTTAAATGCCGGAGCGTTGTAATTTGAGTAGCTACAACTAAACCATTGCATCGAGTTAGTCGACGTTTTACAGTCGGAACGTGATTGCTCGCTAATTGATCTCCGATGGCTTTGCAAGTTGATTAAGCACTGACTGCGCACTGACTGCTACAGTTTGATCGGTTGGCCTGAATAGGAAGTGATCTACCACTTAAACACCTGCTTGTCTGGAGGTATTAGGCTGCTTGGTTCACGATGATGGACGGAACTGGGAAGCAAACTGTGTTTTCCACCAGAGCTTCCACCGGAGAATTAGTTTGCTAATATACTTAGTACGGGGAGTTGAAATTCTGGAAATTTGGGTAGTAAATGGTTGCTCCGCCTGTTACAATACCCCCTTTTAAACTCGATCACTAAGAAACTCCTGACAAGAAAAATTAAATCATAAAAGAAACATGGGAAATAATAACCTTGAATTTTCTCCAGACAACTGGCTTCCCTTCTAACTTCAACGATGTGCTACTACCCGTACAGCACACTCTCGTTGCAGCAAAGTTGCAGGATCGTTGCAGTGCAAGATTGAAATGTTGCACTGCAACGTCGTAGCAATATTGCTATGTCCGCCTCCCGCAACGTTTCGGGCACTGGGTCCAAAAATATAAATAAAGAAGTATCAATAATCATAGAAGAGTACAAAACAAAGAGCCCGTTATTTATTACTTAATTTATCTCATAGAATTTTTCTTCACCCAGGGGGATTCGAACTGGGCGGACCTGTAGCGTCGTAGGCGAACACTTTACCGCCGCAAATACATACAACCACTGATTGATAAGACTGATAATGTATTCGAACTTATACTCCCACCGTACAAAACTTTAAACTGAAATTATGCAAAAACGAAGGCTCATTTTGACAAACTCCATTAGGGTTTTGTAACACTATAGGTATGTGCTACAACTTCCACCCTGTGTCATTCTACACATTAAAATATACAGGGTGAGTCACCTAACATTTAAGCTTAAAATATCTCCGTTGTTTCTAATGATACGAGAAAATGTCTCGGGAAAAAAATGATTGCAAGACAAAAAGGACAACATATTATACATAGTTGAATTTGTATTTTTATTGGATATAACGATACAGTAATGAAAATACGTCATCCAATTAAAAAAATCATTGATGATCTTAAAATTTTGTGAAATATAACCTTGAGAAAAAGAATCGTCTCCGTCAGAATAATTGTCTCCCCGAAGCAAACATTTTTTTCTTTAGACATTTTCTCATATCATTAAAACTGACAGAAATATTTTAGATGTAAATATTTTAGGTTAAGCAACGTTGCGCAACATTGCAGGATCATTGCAGCAACATTACAGGAAAGTTGCGGCAACATTGCAGAAACGTCGCCGCAATACTGGCGCAACGTTGCAGAAATATTGCAGGAACGTTGCCATGCAATATTGCAACGCAGCATTGATGCAACTATGCAGCAATAATTCTATGTCCGCCCCGTGCAATGTTGCACGGCAACGTCGCACCAACGTTACATCGACATTGCGCTGCAACCATGCAGCACTGCAAGGTTACTGCAACGATCCTGCAACGTTCCCGCCATAAAGTGTGCTGTATTGGTAAAACTATTCGAAACTAAAACCTCCGTTCCACTAGACACGCTTCATCGACTCCCCAAAATCACCCCACCCTGCACCACCACGTTTCACCAAAAAATACATTCATAATACCGTAATCACTGTGATCTGAAGATGCGCCTGAAAGCCAGCAATAAACCAGTCGGCGGCATTCCTCTCAATAATCCTCGGCGGAACGGAACTTAAAGTGCTCGAACGTCATCGTGGATGAAAAGTCTCGGCTCAAAGAGCCGAACCCTCGCCCCCGTCGAACGCCGCACCGCGAAAAACGCGCCGCGCTCCAACCCCTCCCGCGGCGGAATGAAAGCCGACAGGAATCTTGACGCACTTATTACCCACTCGTCATCTCGCGCCATCTCCGCGGCCAGAGGTGTTAAAAACCAGTTTCTATAAACCGCGCCCCGAGTAGCAGACGCTCCGCGGTCGGGATTCCCTCAAAGGGCGTCATAATTGCCGGGAATAAAGGTCTCCCGCGAGCTTTTTTGCGCCCTTTTTTCGTGCGTCCTGCCGCGCGATGAAACACAACCTCTCGTCGCCGTGCCGCAAAGAAGCGAGCGGAGAAAAAAACTGCCCCCACCGCGACGTTATTTACAGCTGCCCTCCCTTATTCAGCTGGCGTTACCACCCTCTCCGGCCCCCTCAGCCCTCGACGGCGCTCCGCGATGTAGAGTCGCGGGCAACACAGCAGTGGACTCGTAAAGGCCAGTGTTCGGCCAAACTGGGAAATTGTAGAATTTTTCTGTACTTTAATGTGTGCTGTTGTTTCTGCTTTACTGTAGATATACACTTTGAGTATTTAGGGGCGAGTTTGTTGACGTTTGTTCAAGGAGGGTGCAATTGGGGTTAGTATGGGGTTAGTATGGGGTTAGTGTAACTTCGGGACTTTAAAAGCTCGTGATTTTTTAGTAGAGGACGTTTCAGAATATAGCTTTATATATAAGAATTCTGTTCCATTCGTGTACAAGTGTGGGAAATGTGAAAAGGCTGGGAATGTGAAGTTCATACAGTGATTTTGGAAGAAATAGTGTAAATTCGAGTTCAACCGTTGTTATCCCAAAAATCATATGGTAACACCTTCGAAAACAGTTTTAGGGTTCCCAAATTCAAGCTTGTTGACAAAGGAAACACGTAACAAAATCTCGTCAGGGTGGAAGAGCCTCCAAGCCAGGTTCAAGGGAAACAACTCAACGATAACGTCGACGATAACAAGATCCCCGATTTCCCTTCCCTAGAAACTGTTTTCTTCCCTATGCTGCTGCTGTAACCAGTGACAAAGAACTTAATTCGCGTCAGGCAACATGAATTTAAGGTTCGTCGTGCAGAATCCACTTTCCAATGCATGAATCACACAGGGAGGGAAAAAGAAGCGTTTCCCTCTTGGCGGGGCGCGTTTCGTGCCAGTTTCAAACTGGATTTCGTGCTGTGTCTCGCGCAACTGCTTTCGAGGGCTCTTCCTTTCGTCCCTTCCCCTCGCCAGCCCCCGCCGTGAGAGAGGGTGATCTCGTTGCGCTCGCGCGCAAGAATTGCCACTCGTGACTTTGCATACGTTGCCGCTAACGCTGCGAAAAATTCAACGCCCGTCATCGCGGCTGAAGACCTCGCTGCTTCGTTCGTTGCGCTTCCCAGCGCTCGAAACCGCTCGTAATTTCCTCTCCTCTTTCAAATAATATCACGCGTCTGGCTCGCATTAAGACTTTGAGTGGCGCAAGGTTTCGGAAAACGCGATTTTATGTCGGTCAATTTTGCTTATCTTTCTTCGCGCTAGCATTCGGAGACGTTCGAATAATACTTCGACGCTTCTCCGAAGATATGAACGCCCGAACGCGCCAAAAACGTATAGCAAGTAGAAATCCCTCGACGCGAAGACACGCCGGCGCAAGTTAAAGTGTTGTAAAACGGAATTGTGTGCCTTAGGTGTTTCCAAGAATTTTATAACGACGATAAAGGCCGGCTTTCCCTCGAGAAGGGCACAGTAAAACAACCCCTCTTTTGGGGGAGGGGGTTATGGTATTTTGATTTAATAATCTTGATTATATTTCCATTTAGCGCTGCAGGTGCAATCGTCGGCGCGCATGGTACGACGTTCCTCCGTGTTCGGTTATCGTGTTGATCTTTCCATTTGCTGGCAGCTTGGTGCATCTTTTGCCTGATGTAATTTGATTAGAGTGTAATGTTGGCTCTGCTCTGGAGCTTCCAGTGGGTGTTTTCCTCTTTAGTGGTGAATTAATTGGGGCTGAATGCTTCGAGGTGTGTTTGAGTTTTGGAAGCCTCTGTTTGCTTTAATATGCTTCAGCACTGTTTTCATGTATAACTGGAAATGTGATATTCAATACATATTGCGGGAATGATGCATATAATTTTGCGGGGAAATTAAAATCTTCTTCGAGTTTGTAATGGTTTACTTGAGCAAAAAGAAAATATGGGTGAACTTGAGTTCATTATATTTTAGACACTGAGAGTACTCTGCTATGAGTTGAAAACAAGGTATCATATAATTAATATTCGAGCTCCAGAACGCAAAAAGTTTCAAGACTGAGGATGCTTTAATTTATACTACTTGCTGCCTGTCCTCCTACAAGCACGTCGTAAAAGTCCAAACTCCAGAGTCCTCGAAACACCAATGAACCTACTTTCCAGATAGCCGCGGTCTGCACTCTGGAACCTGAACTATTGACGAAAGTACTTCCGTTCGTGAATTTAGAACGAGCCTCTACCCACGAATTAAGTTCGTCAATTCTTGAGCTGGAGTCCAGAACACTCTCCAAGTCCCTCACAAATAAAATAAAACTCGAAGCTCGATACTCGACGATGCATACAGCGAAGAGCTCAATTTACTAGCCAAATATTCTACCTGAAATCTCTCATCGCCATTCACTCTCCCTTAACACTTCGAATACCGAGGTTGAAACACTGAGCGTACATCGTGTGCGGAAATCCTCCATCCCCATCTCTCTACAACGCTCAGTGAACGCCGATAGGCGTTGCCCGCACAGACTGCATATGATTAACGAGCAAAAGGTTAAATACTAACACATACTATCTTCTTTCGATCAATCTACAGCTTACTCGATACAGGGCACAAATAGAGTGTGTATCTATATTTGCCAATGCCTCATCGTTTCCCCAAAACGACAGAATTCTAAATCCTGCGTTGCACTCGACGCGACTAAACAGTTTAGTCCACCAAGAGTCTATACCATGCATCAATCTCAATCCCAGAACTCTAAGCTACATCCACACCCGCAGCCCCGCGATATAAACCGAGCCGTCAAAAATTACGTTCGCCAAAGAATTCTTCGATACCACAAAACACGGCCGAGCGGACAAAAGCAAAGCGAATGGAAATAAAAAAAGGCCAAGGGACCAGCTCGAAGCACGTTACAGCGGCGGAATTTATCAGCTGAGGGTAGAAGCCTGGCTGGCCGGAAACGGTGCCAACGGCGCCAGTTATTCGGCGCAATAATTCCCCCTAATACCTCGACTAATTTCGATCGTTCGTCAAGCGACGGCCGTGAACGGAACAGAAAAGTTTCACGGCCGGCTACGTTCCCGTATATGCAGCCGGCCTGGCGGAATTTAATTCTCGAAAGAGCCAGGAAAGAGAGCAAGAGGGGCCTAGAAGTGGGGGGGGGGGTGGTTGGGGAACTAGGGAGGGAGGGGTTGGCTGGCGGCGTCGTGATCGATTGCTCGAGACTGCGCCAGTTTCCCGAACCCGCTTCTTGCTCTCGTCAGCCCTGTTACAAAAACCTGGAGGAGGCGTGCTTGCACACGCGTGTGCAGGGCCACGTGCATGTGAAGACGTCGCCCCGACGAGCGCAGCAATCGATTGACACCGGTGTCCAATGAACGAGACGCGGCCGGCCAAGGGGACCCTCGACTCTGGCTTAACAACTTTATATTGTTACCGCGCTCCGACACAGTTCTGTCTAGCTGTTTCGCTAAAACTCCGCGCGATCGCCTCGTCCGCGAGCACTGGACGGGTTGCCCTTGCCCGGGGGGCACCGTTCAATGCAGTTGGCGATGGGACTGGGGGTGAGCGGTGCATGAACTCCGTGGAACACGCTGCGATTGTGTGCGCGGACGCTTCAACCCCTTATACTCTGCCGCTGCCGTATAGGGTGGATTGAAATGTATGGCGGAATAAAGGGGATGGTGATTCTAAGCCTCTGGGATTTTGGAGATCGATCCAGGAGAATCTGTTTAATTCTGAAGCAACTAGATGATCGTGTTCTTCGTTAACCCGGGAGTAGGCACGCGTCGGTCATTTCGACCGATGATAATGTAATGAGATATAAATTAATAGAATGACTAAAATACTATAAATAATGTATAACATTGTATTTTACTTATTTCAGAATAGTTATATATAAATAATTCTCATTTTTATGATAAAATAAATAATAACCTGTTAACGGAAGAAATAATAATAAATGAAAGAAAATAAAATATAAAATATAAAGTAAATAAATATAATTAACTGCCAATGAAATAAATAACTCGCTTGATAAACTAGAGTCGCTCGCATCATTACAACATTCGTTAAAAAAGTATAGTGTATGTTCATTACAAATGAATGCGTTACATTTAGTACAATGTTTTCCCCTTTTTCTATTTTTTATATAAAAATTTGTGCGAATGCAAAATATAAAAATATATTTTCTATTTATTAATTTGAATTTATCACTTGATTTTTAATTTTTCATAATAGCAATTATCTAATATATTTTATATTTATATTTGTTTTTCAATTTTGGTTTTCAAAAAAATATACTTATAAATTTATGATTTTATAAACGTATTAAATTTTTATATTTTCCTCAGATTAGAAACTGCATCTTGAAAATAAAGAATAAATACTTACGTTTCCTTCACTCAAAGTACATATCTCCTCTACAGCTGATATCTCTATATCGGCGCAATCAATTTCCGAATCTGTATCGTGATCAGATTGTATAACATAATCGGAATCTTCTGCGGAATCACTGACCTCGTCTTCAATGTTTTCATTCAATAAGATATCTCGGAAATCAGTATTAGCGATGATTGCCACACAGTTACGCGTTGTATGCGACAGACGAAACGAGACTAACGTTAGCAGGCGCGCTATGGTCGAAAAGCCGACGCGTAACAATGTATGTTTTAAAACCTACACGAGTGTACTAAGTGTCGCTCCGCGACATAAACAAGTCGAGACCTTCAAATGAGAATAGCTTCACGGAAAAAGTAAACAGTCGAACGCTATGGATCATGTTTCAAAACATACGAAATCGTCGGTCGAAAAGACCAATATGCGCCTGCTCCCGGGATAATCAACGACCCAAAGTTAAGCGATTTTACATTTAACCCTTGAATGGTGGATGTGTTTGCCTCGCGTTGGACGGAGGATCCATTTTCAAAGAATATGTTAATAAATGTTAATGATTAATACAAAAATAAAGGAACATTTATGATTCGTTTATTTCATTTTACTCGCCAGAATCCAACTTATAATAAATAATAATATTCCATCAGAAATAATGAGAAATTAAAAAAATATCACGAGTTTAAGTTTGGCGTCAAATAGGCCCCATGCGACTAATTAATTAACACCAAAAGTTGCGACTAATTAATGGTTAAGGGTTCTTGATACTATTTAAAACCCTCATCGTTTTCAGTAAGTGATACCTGCTATTTAATGTAGTTTGATATTTAAAATGGGTGAAATGGACACCGTACCCCCTAGAGGTTTAAACCTCTCCAGTCCAACTGTCTCAAAATATACAATTACTTAAACATCCAGCCTTCAGTTACCCGCCGTCGATCTCCATTCCCCAAGCCCCCTCGAAAGCCCCGAAAATCACGTCAGTCGTTGAAGCTACAGAGCAGCCAATCGGAGCAATGCACTCCGAACTAACCCCCGTACAGTACGTACACCTCGCCCCTTTCTAATCTTCCCAGACGAGTTTCCGAGCGTTTCCAGATCTCGGCCGCATCTCGGGAATTCGAAAAATCCTTTCCGCCGGGGGGGGGGGGGCAGCGGGGAGTCCCGAGGGGGAAAGGCGGGCGTTTAGATAAGAATCAAATATCAACGGCGATACTCGGTGGCGGGGCTCGATTATCATTTTCATTTCTCGCGAGTGGAAACGGTGGGAGGCGTGGACGTGGTTCCGGGGCGAATCGCGCCCGGCCAATTACGCCCGGCGTGGCGTAAATAAAAAGCAAATATGCCGATTGTGGCCCGCGAAACCATTTACCCAATCGAGCCGGCGCTCCTCTCCTCTCCATTCCAATAATCCTGTTTGCCGCCGTAGATATCCGTGCCCGCGCGCTCGACCATCAGGCGGCGTGAGCTCGCGCGGCTGGTATCGCTGCACGCTGCTGCCAGCGTATGTACGGTACGTGCGGCCTTTTCGGCTGGAAGATTATTTCCAGCTTTCGGGGGGGGGGCTATTTTTATTCCGAGGGTGATATTTGTATACGGCCAGGCGATTCCGAGCGTATTTTTCTGTAGCATTAGGAGGAGGAGAGGAGGAGGGCGAAATCGAGGCGGTTTGGATCATTGGACCTTTGAGTTTTGGATTTCGTTTGTAGTTTGTGGTAGAGAAACTTTGTGGAGATAGTTATATGAGAAATGGAACGATGTCTCTGTGCGATAGGGAATTTCTGAAAGCAAGTTTGCTTAATGCAGGTGGAACAATCTCTCCTAGAATCTGATAAATGAATAACCCCGCAGGAATGAGAAATCGTGGCTGTAAAGTGCAGAAATTGAATCACTTGGATACTCTTACTCCGGCTATCGTCTCCATCAGACACTGGAAAATATATTCCAAATTTCCAATGGTAGGGTAAAGGACCCAATTAATGATACTTTAAGTGTTGTCGCTGATATTATCTTATAGTTTTGTACTTATAAGACTAAAAGTATATGTTGTTATTTATTATTGTTTAGTATGTTTGAGGTAGAAGTACCAATAACTGCACACGTCCCAATACCTGGACACCAATGACATTTATATTTTTACTAAGCTTCATAGAAAGTTTAGGACAATATTGTTGGGAATATATGTTATTTTGCAACTTGTTCTCTTATATAAAAAATTAAGAAAGCCCTAGATGTAAAGTTTAATATATAAAACAGTCTTTACATATCGGAGGTGCGTGCACTCGAATTCTGCGTAGATTTCTCAAGAAAAATACAGTTGAGGTGATAATTATCGTTATATAATGTTTTCCGGAGAAAAAAACGTATGTACAGAATCTTAAAAAGTTTCTTGTTACATATAAAACGAAACATAATAATCTTGTCCTGTGCACGCTGACCCAACAACCGACTAGCCGTCCAGTTGTCGGCATTTTGAACGCTTGGGTAAATTCTCGATACCTGACCGCATTTTCGAACCGGTAAAGTGTCTGTGTTTTCTCAAATTTTTGTATATAAAAAGTGTAAGCACAAGTATACTGTACATAAATTAACAGTTTTTTATTTTCAAGTCATATTTTTAGTCGATTGCATGCTACTCGTATAAATAACAGTTTCAATTGCATGCTAATTTTTTTTATGCATCATTTCACAAGATTTATTCGTTACTTTACGTAAAACAGCTGAGGGTGACAGTGATCGGGTAGGTGGCAGTAATTAAGTCCTTTGCGCTAGATTCAACCGCCAAGTCTATCTACTAAACGCCAGTTTAAAGTATGTCTACTCGTGAATGTTTTTCCACGAAACCCCGTCGAACGTTGCGCCACGAAGCCGAGATCGGGACGCGTTGTCAGTGTGTTCCGCCGTGTAATCGGGCGAGCCCGATGTTTTTTCACGAGGCCGTGGAGCGTCGTCGAGCGTCGCCGAGCGTCGGAACACGAGGTTTCCCCAGGAAAATGAAAAGAAAATTGAGCGTGCATCCGAGAAGTGGGCGGATGTCGGGCGCGGGGCTCGTGGCAGTTTCGCGAATGGGCAAAGTTTCGAGATGGTTAACGATTCCCAAGGGCCGCCGAGACGAGCCGCCGCGGCTCCGCGAGACGAGCTGAACGCGCGTAATTGCGGGATCAGAATTGTGCGGTCGATCCGCGCGCAATTAATATGCTCTGTGTACAGGCCTCCTTGTTTGCTATGCGAGCGTTTACGCTCGCCTACAACGAGCACGGATATCGTTGCTCTCCGCGGCGGTGCAGCTGGGAAAACAGCGCGAAATCTACGCGCGTGCTTTGGCTGGCGAGCTTGGCGGTACGAGTGACAAAGTGGTATTCTTGTTTTCCGGAGAGAGGAACTTTTAACATTTTTCCATGAAGCAGGTACATTGTTTGTAATCGCGGAGTTGTTGGAAGGGACGTTTGAAAGGGATAGATTGGGGATGTTTCCAGTGGCTTGGAAAGATAAGCATTGTTACCGTTAAGGAACTACTTAGTTCTTGATCAGGCACTAATTTTTTATCAGTTCATGAAATAAATCATTCTTTTAAGTTTATGTTAATAAATAATTGTTTGAAATAATTACAAACATAAAAATTAATAATTCAAAAATATGTGTTGTCTGTGGAAGCAGTTAATATTGTTAGTTTTCGTGAAAATAAATGTGTAAGGTAGCCCACTTGAAGGAAGCCCCTGTTGAACGTCATCTCTTACTGTTCGAAGTAAGAGATCACCATCGACGCCACAGTCGATTTCTTTGCTGGTTGTTGCGGTATTAAAGGTTATTTTCATACATTCTGCTTAGAATACTTTACTTTACAATTTTAGTATTATATGTATCATTTTGCTTTCAAAGTCAGTGATCATTATTTAGTTCCAATCTTTTCTTGTGGAACTAATTTTTGATCACCTGAATAAAAAATAGGTTAGGACATTATAAAATTGTAAAAAAATTAAATTTAGATGGTATTATACAGTTTTATACTAAAAGATGAATTAATATTTCAACTTTAAGGAAAAATTGTAAAAAGTTGAAAATAAGTATAATTTAATTATTTATAAGGTACGGAATAAATAATAAGGTGACTTGGAACTAAGTAGTTTTTGATCAACTAAAATGCATGGGAACTAATTTTTTATCAGGTCAAGATCTACTTTTTGATCATCTAAAATACATGGGAACTAATTTTTGATCACCTGAATAAAAAATAGGTTAGGACATTATGAAATTGTAAGAAAATTAAATTTAGATGGTATTTAGATGGTATTATCCTCCACCTCCACCACTCTGTCCCCAGTTAATTAAACAAATTTCCCCATGTTACTTCTTCTGTACTTTCCTCTCGTGCCAAAATGAAATACATGCACCAGGACGAAACTCCGTACCACGAAGCACCCTCGATTGCACATCGAGCACGCTCGTTTCGAACATCATTCCAGATCGCCGCTCAACGATCCTTCACTTTCGATCGAGCTCCCCGAATTTTCCACTCGTTTAACGACCCGTCGAAAAGACCCCCTACCCATCCACGAGCATGGGGAAATTTTATTTGACCGGAACGAGGAAAATATCCGCCGTACATTGGAAATTCCCGTCCACGTGCTCGCCGAATTTCCCTTGCCGACGGACGGCCTCTACACAGATGCCGAAAATCAAATTTCCCGGCTTCGTGGCGGCAGATCTTCGACCACCGAAGCCGGCTGGAGTTCGGCGAGGGGCGGGGGGGGGGGGGGGGGGGGTGGTGGTGATATTTCGAGAATGAAATTCTGCGGGTCGGTGCCGTAACGAATGCAATTTAAGGCAGCGTCGCTCGAAAGTTACAGCATAGAGAATCCTGTGCAATCAACTCATTACGGACTTCGCTAAATCAATTCTTCTTGGCGCTTCGCGGATCGAAGTTGCCGTCGTCGATGCCCCGCGTTGGATTTTTCATCCTGCTGGGCTAAGGTAGCACGGGTAAGGCAGGAGAAACTTTTCCAGGGTGGAATACAGAACGTTCGAAGAGATATTTGCGTTCGAATCTTCCGAGACTTTCTCCGCTACGGGGTGGCAACCACCCCTAATTACCAGGCAAACGGGGCTCCCAGTCGGGTTACGTAATTTATGCGTATATGTTTTGCTTCATTTGTGTATGTACATTGTACACAATTGGTCCTCAGAAATTAATGGTCGGGGGCAAGGCTTTGTCATATATTCTCCGCGGATTTGCTACCCACATCGTACGCTCATGGCGGAACACGCGAGGCTTACGTGTAACTGACAAGCTAGGGATGAGCACCCTTTTATCCAAGGGATAACTGTCATTCGCATCGATCCCATTATTTAACATTTTCATTAATAGTACAGCTTCAGTGGCTGCTCCAAGACCTCCAACACTCGCCGTATAGATTTTCCGTAACCCACTTTTCCAATTTGCGAGGTTCCCTGAGCTTTGATGCCGAGGAGTGCAAGCGCTTTGTATTTATCGCAGAGGAGATGGTGAAACAAGAGCCATTCAAGAAAATTCACAAGATGATATCGTCCTAATTAATTATCACAGATTCTGTTCAACTACAAAATTCAAGCTTGTACTATCCGAGCATAGACACCGAAAGCCATCGACTAAAACAATCAAAGTCGAGGCTCCGCGAATCCCCGGATCAAAGGATCCGAAATTACTGGACCAGCTGCGCCGCGCATCTAATCCCTTCATTTCGCGTTTTGCAATTCCGCGCGGAAGAATGGGTCGCGGGCGCAGTGGTTCCGGCGTTGTTCCAACGGAGAAGAAACAAATTGGCCGCGGGAGGGGTAAACACACAGCATCAAGGAGGGTGAATTAGAGAAGGAAAGGGGAGGAAGGAACAATACTCAATTTCTCGAAATTACGTTAGACCGTAGCTGGATTCTTTTCGCCCCGTCTCGTTTCCTAGAGCCGACGAAAGAAGTTTCCAGCACGAGTCCCGACCTTATTGCTACCCCCCCCCCCCCCCCCCCCACCCACCTTGTATGGGGAACTTTTAAATCGGTGCAATGAGGGTGGTTCCTTCGCCACAATTAAATGCGATCGGCTTATTGCAGGCTGCCAGCGATTCGTCTTCCACGGGGGTTGCAGCTCTGCAACGCGCGGAGGCTCATCGAGCGCTGTAATAGTTGTTCGTTAGAGGAATCCGCCGTGTTCTCGGGCGTGAAAAGTGGTGAAACGACGCGTCGTTAGAGTCAAGAACGGTACTCGACTAGTGGACGATTTTCTGTAATCGCAGAGGTCGTTTTCGGCCTCGTAAATGGACTCGTTCCGAGGCTTCGTTGTAAGTTGGAATTGTTCTAGGGGGTTGGCCTCGACTGGCCGTAAATTAAAAATCTCGCTGGCGGAGACAATCATAGTAAATCAATGTTTCGGGGTGCAGTTTATTGAGTGGACGTGATTTAAGGTCGCGCCGCTGGCGGAGCTGGTGACAGGCTCGATTAAAATCGCCGGCAATATAACGTGGAGATCTTTCTTTGTGAATTGTCTATTAATCACTCGTAGAACAGAAATACTCTTTGGTTGGTTGATCTTTCCATGGTTCTGCTTCACTTTGTAAATCTTTACTTCTGAGCTGCGAAGTAGATGAGTTTCAGGAAACGAGTTGGGTTTCAATTTTGGTTACAGTTAGGGCACATCAGGTGTAATAATTTGTTAAACACGTCGCGTATGCTGTTCAACATTTCTCGAGAAAATCGGACTCAAGGTTTTACTTTTACACACGTAACTGTAATTAAGTTTGAGTCCCGAATGCCTGTTCTTCGTCTTATTTTAATTATTCGTACGGCGTTACTTAGATTCTTTTAATATGATAGTTTCCCAATATTCCAACTGTTTCGCGGAGGGGAGAGCGGGGACAAACGTAACGGCGTCATGAAAGTAACACGACTTCTCCTCTATTCCACAAACATTTCTAAAACGTTTGTTTTACGCAGTTACATGTGTATAGTGTCTGTTTTATTGTACTGAGTGACGCTGAGCAGTAACACGAATCGTATACTGTGGGCAAGCTAATATTGTTTTATAGATCATTCAGGTAAGTGTATTCTGTTTTTTTTTTTTGTTAATATTCATAGTTAAACCATAGATATTAAGCCAATTACACTGTCCAACATGATTTTTGGTCCGCAATATCTGCTGGGTGATTCTTGTATAGTTTTTCGCCCTGAACACGAATCCGCAAGCAGAATTGCTCTATCACCCTCAGTTTTTGAGAAAATCGATTTTGAAAGAAACTGCAAATTTTCAACTTTGAACATCTTTTGTGTCGAATTAGTGTTACTTTCGTCCCTATGGTATGTTACTTTCGTCCTACCTCTGCAGTACAAAAGTAACAATGCCAGTCACTGCGGAAAACTGCCATAACTCTTTGATTACTTATCACGTAAGGCTGAATCTGGGCTCAAATGGTAGACCAAGAAACATACTATCTTAAGGCATAATTGTCATTTTTATATCTATAAAAGGTAATTGAAGGGTTGGATGCAATAAGGGGACTAGCGCTTGGAAATAGGAAAAATTATTGTCCAAACGCTAAGGAAGATTGGAAAATTAAAAGTTGTTAAATTGAATTTGTAAAAATATAGTGTTGTAAAGCTCGTCACGACACATATTTTGTCTATTTACAGTTTGTTTATGCAATCATTACTATTCGAGCTAAAAATTATAAACTAAAAATTTTTCATCGCCCGAAATCATTATTTCTTTAAACATAAATTGCGATAACTTGAGTAAATATTAAGGGATCGTTATGAGACTTGAAACATAACTTCAGAAAACTCTAGCGAAGCCGTAAAATGTATGCACGAAAACCTAATGTTAAAAAATGTAATAATATTTCATTAAAAAGTAATACTAGATATAACCCATGTTTTTCAACGTTCACCGTTAAAAAGTATCGAGGCAATTTTTAGGTACATATAACTTGCAGCGACAAAGTTTTCCCTTGATATATAAGGAAGATTTACACCAATTTTCACGCTGATTAATAAATAATTGTAGAAGATACGGCGATATATATAAATCCCGCGCGGCACCAACAGTCAACGCGAGTGCTAAAACTGCTAAATAGCGCATTACACGCGGCTACCGACTATTGGTGGCGCGCGAGAATTTATATATATCGTCATATCTTCTACAATTATTCATTAATCAGTGTGAAAATTGGTGAAAATCTTCCTTGTATATCAAGGAAAAACTTTGTCGCTGCAAGTTGTATGTACCTCAAAATTGCCTCGATACTTTTTACGGCGAACGTAGAAAAACATGGGTTATGTCCAGTATTACTTTTTAATTAAATATTATTACATTTCTTAACATAAGGTTTTTGTGCATACATTTTACGGCTTCGCTAGAGTTTTCTGAAGTTATGTTTCAAGTCTCATAACGATCCCTTAATATTTACTCAAGTTATCGCAATTTATGTTTAAAGAAATAATGATTTCGGACGATGAAAAATTTTTAGTTTATAATTTTTAGCTCGAATAGTAATGATTGGATAAACAAACTGTAAATAGAAAAAATGTGTGTTATGACGAGCTTTATAACACTATATTTTTAGAAATTCAGTTTAATAACATTTAATTTACCAATCTTTCTTTGCGTTTGGACAATAATTTTTCCAATTTCCAAGCGCTAGTCCCTTTATTGCATCCAACCCTTCAATTGTAGGCTAGGCCAAATGTAAAAAATGTTACTTTTGTCCCCGCTCTCCCCTAAAGCGTTTAATATGTTACTACACATAGTAAACACAACCTTTTTGGAAAATTTTTAGGAAAATCAGTGACCCAAGCCTCTTTCACTCCCCCTTATCGGTAATCAACCCTATAATTGCAAGTCATACTATTACCAACCAAGCTATTTCGTAAATCCAAATAAACCTGCAGAGTGAATTCTTTGTTCCTCGAACATTCTCGCAACTCTAACAAGAATCCAAGCCACAGAATTCCCCGTCCCGATAAAGAGGGGCGCGAGGAACTTTTCGCCGAGCAAACAGAGGCTCGCCGTTTACCTAACGGTGTAATTAAAACAGGTGCTCCGGAATTTCGCGTAATTTCCCAACAATTAATGTTATTAGTATCAATTCACTCGAATTTGCCGGCGTTCCTTCCGCGAATAGTTTCGTCGGATCTCGCCGCCGCGCGGAAAATTCGCGCGCCACGGGATCCGTCAAGGGAGCCCCCGAAAGCCACCGCGCTGACGAAAGGTTTGTTACGCCCGGTACGCGCGAAAACGTTGAATTTAACCTCTCGAGCTAACTCAACAAAGACCAAAGCGGCCGCGACGTTTGCGTAGAGAAACGCGGCACGGTGGAATTTATCCTCTCCGCTGCACAGTTTGCACTTTCCCCTGGCGGTGCCGCGGTAATTCACGTGCTCGTCGTTTACATACTTGCGAGTATCTCCCTTGGAACGGTTTTGTTCTCCTAGGCGGGGGCGATAGTCTGCCTCTCGCCCGTAGGAATTATACCGCCGAGAAATAATCAAGCACCGCGCCAAGTTGTTACCGCTGAATTGTAAACGATTCTCGCCTTTCTTCGCTGGTAATTAGTGGATTTTCCCTTTCTTCTTAGAACTACAGGATTGGCGGCTACTCGGCTTGTTGAATTTAATCGGGCTTGAGTAGACAGTGTGTCACTGGTTCCTTTGTTTTTTAAATAAGAATTTGAACTTCAATAGAATCGTGGATTACTTCTTACGTGGGAATTAAAATTCTGAACCCGAGTAGGGATTTCTTGTAACAGGCTTCAATTGATAGTTTCATCGGTATCAAATAGTCTGAAATGTGTTGGGATGTTCTGCTTTACAATTGGGGACCTTGCAGCAAGTAGAGACAGTATAATAAGCGTCTGGACACGAGCTACTGTTCGCCATGTTTTGGCTAAATACTAGGAGAGAGAAAGAAATATATACCATTTCACTCTTAACCACTCTTAACAACTTTTACGTTTATGGCGGTATTTTATTTCTGTTTACTTCACCCAAATATACATGTTCAGATAAATAGATATTACAAACAATTAAAATAGTATGACAAAAAACATTTTTTATTAACTTTCAAACATATATTTTTTTAAAAATGTGTTACAATTAAGATTGGTATAATTGACAGATTTAAAAATCAGCGGGAATAGATGAAAAATGGCGGGCCAATCAAAAGTGGCCAAAAAAGGTTATGTTATGAAAGTGTTTATGAATATATAAATATATTATTTTTTTACTACCCAAATGCACATTTTCAGATAAATAGATATTACAAGCAATTAAAATAGTATGACAAAAAACGTTTTTATTAACTTTCAAACATATGTATATTTTTTTAAAAATGTGTTACAATTAAGATTGGTATAATTGACAGATTTAAAAATCAGCGGGAATAGATGAAAAATGGTGAGCCAATCAAAAGTGGCCTTCTCGTGTCCAGACTCTTATCATAGTGTCTAGTGTCTCTAGTCATCTGTCATCTTTACCAACTTCCAATAAATTAGAAAAATCTGTTTATAAAATTATTGCTTCGGCCTAACATTAAAAAGAGAACGCTAATTGAAAAATATATTTTTGTCACACAATAAACAGTAGTTATTGAGTTGATAACTTTTTATTTCTACTTTTGGAGAGAAAATATTCTATAATAAAAGTATCAATACTTTTATTTATTTGCAATAAATCACTCATTTATTATCGCATTTACATCAAACGCGCACCAAACGACGTAGAATTTTTTTTTTACGTATATTACACGTCATAATTAAAAAACTGTCACATATGGAGCTGCACCCTCCTTGCTGCAAGGTCCTCAATTCAGCCTCGCTTTAATCACACCTTAACTTTACTCTTCCAATCAGACATTTGTGTCTTCCTAGATCAGAATCATTGGACCACCTGAACGCAGAAAATCTCAAGTTTCAAATGCAGTCTCGATTCCCCAGGACCTACCCTCCAAGAAACCCCAACTTCCCACCCCTGTCTCCTACAGTTCTTAAACTCAGCCCGGCGTCCCCCTCCCTCGCGAGTATCGCCGCGATCGCAAGCGACACTAGAAGCGGGTGCGCCACTTTGGCCTCCACCGTTCACGTTTTTCCAGCAACTTTTATTGCCTGCTACCTATCGGTCGGCCATCGCTGCGAATCACGAGGATCCTGGTCTGAAAAGGAGAGAGCTCCATCGATGGAGCTGCAGATAGACAGACATAAGGCCCTTTTGCAAAGCAGCCGCCCGTGCGATACAATAAAAAGGATTCCTCGCAGTTGCGACGCTCGCCGGCGAAGTATGCACGCCTGTGTGCGTGCCGGGGGTGGGGGGGGGGGGGGGGGGGGTGGCAAAAAGTTTCACAGAAACCGTTCAGATAGTCGTGAAAGGAGGCGAATTGCGCGTAACCGTGAATCACGGAAACGCTATCATCTCTCGGGCGTCATAATTTGGAAAGAACTTCGCCCTGAAAGGGTAGCGAGTGTTCGCGGATCTCTACAGTCGGAACCGGTGGAATCTTCGCGTAATTCGCGGTCGCGACAATGCTCAATTTAATCCCCTCTTTGGAATAGCTGCTTTGAGGAAGCTGCGTTTCCGCTTCGAGGAACCAACCCTTCGTGGCATCCCCTCAAATCTTTTCTACCACAGTCGCCACGAAGAGAGGCCATCTGTAGTCGCAGTTTTTCAGACCATCAAAGTGTACCGCCTCCTATCTCGTCTCCGTTAAACAAAAAGAGAAAAGCAACTGGTCGATTCTAATTAATTACTGATCTGGGCTATCTTTGCACGGAATATATATGAATCTCATTGGAAGTGGCAATTATACATCTCCTGTCACGAGATAACGTACCTATGTATTCCCACCCGTCAGGATGCATGAAATATTTAACACGGTGAAGTGCGAATTGCTTGCAGCCCACTATAGCCTTCGCACAGTGTCACGCGAACGTTCGGTGTCCATCAAGCGAGACATGTTGTCGCGTTGAAACGGTAAACATCACCTAGTCAGCCCGGCTCTATGCGTTGCATCGCGGAACTACAGTCGACGGTGGAGAAAGAAGATAAAGAAGCTTCCACTGTTGAGGATTAATAATTTCCAGCGAGCATCTTCAGCGTCGAAGGAGATCCGAGTCCATGGGAACAGCTGTTAGACGTTTTAAGGCCACGCTTCCGGTGCAGCGGGGCACGATCGCCGTGCCCGAAGTGGCCAGAAGCCTGTTTCGGTCAGGGCCACGGCAAGTTTCTACGTTAACACTCCGTTAAGCCGTGCCGGAAGTCATTAAGTAACGTGTATTAACGCACGCCTCGTTAACTTGCACGGCGAACTTGCGAGCGGAAGTTGCGCGCCGCTCTAAGTAGAAGAAGGGGCGTTTCGAGCAAGCGGACGCTACCCTCTCGCCAGGGGAGGCTGTTAACGACGACGCGTTCGTCTTTTCGACAGGAACTTTCGGGGAATAATAAGCACTCGATAAAATAAATCGTCGGGGAGCAGGTAATAATCACCATAATTAATCACCACACTGAAGAATTTATTTGAAAGTCGCGAAACTGGGGCGCCTGGTTTGCAGAAAAATTTGGATAATGAATTTTAATTAGTCGAGGAAACGGGACGGAGAGCGTTGATGAAGAATAAGTGCTTTCGAAATCCTACTTATGAGGGCAGCATAAAATCGATCTTCATCGTACTAGGGCATACCGTAAACTGGGGGAACATTGGCAGCACGGGGTAACATTGGCATACGCCGGGGTTAGGGTAAACTTTACTAATGCTGGCAGTGTACTAATCATTGGCACTCCTGATTAAAAAGTCAAATATTAAGAAGTACAAGCTTAGAAAGTACTTTTTTACAATTTCTTATTTTTCTTTCACTACAACACTGCAAGGCCCAGTAGTTGGACAACACATTTTACATCTGGCAACACCACAGAGTGGGACAAAGGGCTGAGTTTTAGGCGTTTTCTTAAAATTTTGATAAGTATATTTTGTCGATTTATAACTAAGTAATGGATTGAAATACAGATTTACTAACAAGGAGAGGTTCCCAGGAATTTTGGATATGTTTTAGAGCACCGAAAAATAAGATACACGTGTTTTTTTATAGCGGCCCGTTTTTATATTTAGGGGGTGAAACCAATCCCCAAAATTATAAGATTTTCAGGTGTTCATCTCCGATTGCTTTGAATTTTGGATATGTTTTAGAGAACCGAAAAATAAGAAATACGTGTCTTTTTATAGCGGCCCGTTTTCATTTTTAGAAGGTAAAACTACCCCCCAATGTTCATAAGAATAGTTGGTGCCCGCCTCCGATTGCTTTCGTTTTTGGATATGTTTTAGAGGACCGAAAAATAAGAAATACGTGTTTTTTATAACGGCTCGTTTTCATATTTGGGGAGGTGAAACCACCCCCTAAAGTTCATACGGGGTACAAAAAATGTGTGGAGTAAAACTTTATATAAATTTAATTTGCGTCATAACTTGCTGTATGGACGATGTTCTTGTCGTCAGTCACCGTTATTAGGGTGTAACTATGAGGGGTGATTGCACCCCTTGAACATGCAAATGGGCCAAAATAGAACGACACGTATTTCTTATTTTTCGGTCCTCTAAAACATATCCAAAATTCAAAGCCATCGGGGACGAACACCTGAAAATCTTATAACTTTGGGGGTTGATTTCACCCCTAAATATGAAAAGGGGCCGCTATAAAAAAACACGTATATCTTATTTTTCGGTGCTCTAAAACATATCCAAAATTCAAAGCAATCGAAGACGGACACCTGGGAACCTTTCCTTCTAAGTGTTGTAGGTATTTAATAGCGAATGAAATAGTCTGTTTAAACACTTTACACTTCGTTTTTAACTACATATGTTTTTCTATACAACCTCAAATTTTAGGATGCCAGTGATTGTACTTTTACGCCTATTTTTGTTTTTCATTGAATATTTTTAAAATAAAAGACTTAATAGGTACTCAGGATGTTTTATTTTAAGAAGAAGTCCATAAACATTCATAATAACTGAAAATTAAGACCATACAAAAACTCCACAAAAAAATATAAACATTCCAATTGGGATTTCGGCTTAGGGTGCCAATCATTGTACAGTTTACCCTACGTTGTTTTACGTCAGATTAGTAAAACTTAACCTGTTAATGTTATTTATATGATGTGCTAATACTACGAGTTGGTTTTAGTTGAGATGTAAAAAATAAAATAAAATAAACAAATTTAAATTGACTGACTTCACATTATTAAAACTTAGCCCGTTAATGCTATCTACGTGATGTGCCAATGTTACCCCGGTACACTAACGTTTTTAACATGTATTAAAAAGATAAAGGACAACAATTTTATGCATTTTGACACTTGTAGTACAATCAGAAAAGATGCAATGTTATGATAGGATACTTAAAGCAAATGTAAACATGTTAATTTTTACATTATATAACAAAATCACCGGTTAACCGACTCGAGCGTCGCACGTTCCCAGCAATGAACGTGATTATTGTTTAAATATATAAAAGCACACGCAGTATTTTTTCTTTTTATCTAACTTTCCTTGAGAATGATCCTTGAGAATAATCATTGACCGAAACATTGAAATTTGATAAAAATTCTTAAAATTGCAAAATAGCTTTTATTTAATTGTTTAATAGACCGAACCAGTGCGTCGAAATCATATCATCTCTTCTAATCAGAACAATTTTTACGGTCGAAATTCAATCTATATTATATATAACAAAATGTTTCAAAAACCTGCCAATGTTCCCTCAGTTTACGGTAATAAATGCACGCTTTTATTCCCAGCTTTTATTACAACCTCGTTAATCTCCCGTCTCATTCTTTAATCCCGGTCAGTACGCGCCGAACTGGCCGATGTTAAGTCCCGCGCAAGTACTTAAACCAGCTTTCGCGACACCTCGAACACGTGTAGGTCGAGCGCGTGTCGAGCGCGTGTCGAGCGAAAGTTAGGGGAATGCCGAAAGTTCGTAGCCCGCTGGCGCGCCGTCGAACGCCTCCAGCATTTTCTTGGCGCTCGTATTAATTTACATACGCGACTGTTCGCCCGCGAGGAAGCATCCCCTGCGCCGATGGGGAGATCCTCGTCGCCGATTAGGCGGCATTCCTCCTCCAACTTATTGTCAGCCGCGCGTGGAAATTGTTTCCCGTAGGTTTAATAGTCAGATAAAAGAAACCCCTGAAACTGCCGATGGTGGTTAAGAAACATCCCCTTAAGAGGGGTAATTGGGCCCTCGTTTACGAACAAATGGGTTTCGCTGAGCATCGGGCGCATATCGTTAAACGTTTATTGCGCTGGGAACACGGAGGCCCCGATAAAAATTTCATCACGGAACTGAGGTTCGTGCAACGTGCGCCGAACGAGGTCGAATGGGATGTACGTTAATGTGCATACGGTTTTTCTGTCCCAAATCCACTAAAATCGTAATAAAGAAGAATGAAACGGAGACAGAGGGTACGTGTAACTAAAGCTTTTCACGCAGGCACGATTCGAAAGAGTGACCCAAAAATGAGGCCTGTTTTAGCTTTTTTTTTGGTCCCACGATTTTGGAACTCAATTTTCTGCTAAATGATACCTTATGACGAGACATCAATCACAACAAATTTTCAAGTTAAAAAATTAGTTTCTGAAATATGGGAAGTGAAATAAGTGAAAATTCTTTAACGTGTGAGCCCATGCGCTTCGATGTACGAACTTCTATGTCAGTCCGATAATTTAAACAATTATTTCTAGGGGTTTTGCTGACTGCTAACAACGAATTTGAACCTAAATATCAAAATTCACGAACAAAAATCAAAATCAAGAAAAACAAATGTCTGTGTGGTAGGTGTTTTTTTTAATATCTCGTCCACCAGAATTGAATCTCCCAATTCGAGTTTTGGTGACTGCTCGAAAACGAATTAGGGCTTACATTTTCAAAATTCACAAAAAAATCCAATTCAAAAATTCAACTTCGTTGTTGGCAGTCAGCAAAACCCCTTTAAATAATTGTTTTAAATTATCTGACTGACGCGTTAACGAATCTTCACTTCCTCGACCTCCCATATCTCAGAAACTAATAGTCACCTCAACTTGAAAATTTCGTGTGATTGATGTCTCATCACACGGTATCGTTTCGCATAAAATTCAGTTCGAAAATCAGACCAAAAAGAGGCTATTTCATGGCTCACTCTTTGCATGGTGGATTGGTAGCGCGTCGTGCTACCTTCATTGTTCCCGGCTAATCCTGATAGGAATCCGATTCTTGTAATTCTGGGGGCCCAGACGATTGAGATCGCGGGATTCACAGTCTCATTACGTCCGAGAGACGCGAGGGTAATTTCGGCGCTGAAGGACACGCGAAATTAGCAGGGAGAGAATCGTTAGAGGGTAAGACGCGGGGCACGGCGCCTCCGTGGGGGCGAAATTACGCGGCGAAGTTCAGCCCTTTGAAGGAAGTTCGATGGGACGCGGTTCCTGCGCCCGAGCTACTTCGCTCAATAAACACGAGCCTTTGTCGTCGGATCGAAGTGTTATGTACAAGACACGGTCCCTTCGTAGACGAAATAAGGCTGCGTACAATAAGGCTGCGCCCGTTATCGAATCCGCCAACTTCGTGACACCCGCGGGTACACAATTGAGCCGTGCCTACGGGGGCGGCACCGTTATTCCACGATCATCGCGCTAATGGAGATTCTTTGTTGGTGAACGGTAGAATTGTGAAGCGGTAATGATCAGATGACTGTGGATACAAAGAACTTATTAGGTATTTGAAGAAAATATGATATTATTTTAGAAAGGGTTCAACACAAATTCTTAATTGTTTCTCGACTATGATTACCTATACTTCTGAATTGTTAGCACTGAACATGGATCTGTCTTTTCTCTTTAAACTTATTAATGGAGAAATTGATTGTCCGTGAAACAAAAATATTATCCGCCACCTAAAAATATTAGAAAACAAATATTTTACTCGGTAATCTTTTTCTCACTACTCTGATAATCTTGATAATATTCTCATAAAAATTACGTAAATATACAGTAGTGTGTAATAGAATATGATAACGAGGTTTGAAATAAAAATTCGAGAATGTTTGTAACAAGTCCACTATAGCCTGTTAAAAAATATTTAGTAATAATAATGTGTGGTAAATAGATAGTGGTGAGAAAGATGTTTCGAGAGGTTCTGGAAAAGAAGTTGGAAATCTTGTGAAACAGAAGTCCCTTTAATCTTCAAAGAGGTCTAATTGTCGGAGAACTTTCTGGCATCCCAGTGAATGGGCCCCCGAGTTTATTGTGTCAAGACTTTCTGGAAGTTTTATTGGACTTTTGTCGCAATATTGGGAAAGTATTCGTCAGTTGATCTTCACCTTTTACATGCAAGACAAGAACTCCCGAAGGTGATCGTAAATATTCATAAACATCAAACTTAATTTCAACAATTGATCATTCCGCACGTTCTCTTTTCCGTATTCTTTTAAACTTTGCAAACATGAAGCTTGGAATATACCATTTATACCTCCCCACGAACCATCCAATCTCCAACCCCATTCGTTCCCCACACATCCGCTTTAAATTCACCCAAAAAGGATCATTTCAGTTGAAATAAAAGAAGTTACACCCATTTCCTCTCGAACTCGAGCAACCAAAAAATCCCAAAACTCGATAAGAGAGGATTCCAGCGCGTAAAGCCCATCTGCCGCGATATTCCTTGAAAACTTTTCTCCCCTAAATATCACTTATACGATACAATTCGCGCGACCGAAAAAAAAAAAGAGTAGGGAGATGGGTCAATCAAAAGCCGACCCGCCGCGCATTCACGAGCGAGCTGGCGGCACACGCATTTGCCCGGAATAAAACCGCTGTTCGAGACAAAACGTCGGAGCAACAAAATACCAGCGGCCGATAGAACGGCGATCAAAAAGCGGCCCCATTTTATCAACGAGCGGGGCGCGCCCGTTCAGCGAAAAAATAGAGCTCCGTATTTCGAGTCGAATTCGAAATGCGTCGACAGCTGGGAACGAGGCGTCCAATTGCCTCGTTACCTTCTACTGTTTCACTTCGGCGGCAACGTTTCTGGGACGCCATTACGCGACAAGGAAGACACCAGCGACTAAATTTTGAACGTTAAAGAAATTTCGGGTGACGGAGGAAGCGGCGAGTGGGGCTGAAAATGTGGAGAAGCTCGAGGGTTGCTTGTTCCTCGACAAGGGAAGGTCGATTTGGGGCGTCTCGACAGCCACGGCGAGCTTAAAATCTTGAAAGTTTGCTTCCTTTGATAGCAGGAATGTAAAAGTGCGGGGAGTTTTCTGGATAGTAAGAATGTGAAAGTGCGAGGGAGCTGAAAGTGTGCGATATTATTTTTGCGGTGAATCGAAGCGAGGAAATTCTTGAGGGGTAGTTTTCGGGGTAGTTTGGTGTTAGGTGAAGGGAAAATTGATTTTGCGTTTGGATTCAAGGGGTGGTGGATTGATATTCAATTTCGGTGTAAGTTTCCAGGGCGGACAATTTTCCTCGAGTTTTTCGAATCCGATATTACACAGGGTTCTTGCGCCGTCGCCGGGAAACGAGGCTCCAATGCGACCCTCTTAAATCTATTCGCAGGGAAGAGCCTTTTTAAGCCCTCCCGAAGGAGGATCGAACGGTAGGAACTGCCGGGCGAAATGAAAAACTTGTCTAAATACATTTGTCGCTATAAAAGGGAGCGTCTTTGCTCCTTTTCCTTGTTTCCCTGTCTGAGATCGAAAGGTAAGAAGTTCAGGAAGCTTGCGAACAAACGCCTCTTTCCTCTTCTTTTTCCAATGGGAAACATTTGAGAGGCTCTTGTAACCAGGAGTCGCTTCTTTAGAATTCGAAGAGATTTCGGATATCTGGATAGAACGTTCCCTCTGTCATTAGTCTTCAGATTCAACGAACTTAAAGCGTTATACGGACTACTTCTAGTGGAAAAAAATTGAGGGATTCTTTTATAAATCTTTTATCGAAGTTGCAAACTTACCCAACAACCCAGAATATTAGAAACTAAGAAATTCTAAATCCCTCCACCACCCCGAAACAAGAATATCCATTTTTTTCCTTACCCTTCTGCCTTCTCCCTTAAACCCTGCAATTCTACTTCGACCATCCACTTCGTACTTCCACTTATCTGTTCTTCAATAACCGATCGAGTCGCTAAAATCGACACAAAGGAAGTTTCAGTGCCCCCATCCCCTTTTCCCCACAAAAAGAAGTTAAAGTACAGGCTCGGAGTACTTGGAGCGTGGAGAAGGCGACGACGCGACAGGCGCGGAAAGTCAGCCGCGTCCGGTGGCAGTTTTAAAGAATCTTTGATTCGAGGATCGCACAGAGGCGAGGGCCGTTCACGGCGACTAGCGTGCCAGTGACCGACGGTAATGAAAGCAACGTTTGATCATCGACCACGAAGTAATCGACTTACCGTGGCTGCAGACTCTCCCCTGGCCGCGCTATATTCCCTCGGCGTCGCGCTTCCCTGTTCCCCTCCTCTCTCCTCGTCGCAGACACACTCGCGAACTGGCCGCACGGCAGGCCATTTTTTTTCCGAGACGGTTCTCACCCTGCTCCCCCAACCCCCCCCCCCCCCCCGCCCTTCTCCCCCCGCCGTTGCTCCCCGCGCGCCCACCGCGACGAAGGCACCCTCGCGGCGCGCGGAAGTCCTGCTCAATCTACATGCCGCCGCGGCGTACCGGGTCGCGCGGCAACGAAGGAACCGAGCAGCGAACGGCGTTACTCGAGAGCTCGATTCAACTTCCCCTCGGTTTGCAAAGAAAAATTCTTCCCCGCCGAATCGGAGAATTCTGCGGCTCTGATAAAGCTTCGACTACCTCGAGGGGTAGCTTACGATTCGAACGATACAAACAGCTTCTCTTCGAGCGCGAGCAGAGACACTGTTCCGGCCGAGTGTCGCGGTTCACCCCGTTCGTGGCTCAAGGACGTCGGGTACGTGGGTCGCGCGAACGGAGCACGAACCCACCGTGTGCGGCGGTGGCGCGTCCGCGACTGGACTCCGCGGCCGTAGCCACTGATTACTCCACCCCCGTCGTAGCGCGGGGGTCGAAGTCCCGCGATAGACTGCAGGGTGTCGGTCGTAGCCTCGAACCTCCGCGATTTCCAGCCGCCGACAGGCTCTGTGTCGCGCGGCGACCGCGCATGCCCCCCGACAATTCCACCCTCGCCGCATCTCGGGGATGGTCACCGTTCTCCTCGCGCGTGTGTGCGCGCTCCCCTGCCCTGTGCGCGCGCCCCATCCCCCTTCGCCTCCCCTCCCCCCCCCCCACCCCACCCCCCCTCCCGTCCCCCTCCCCCGCGGCGCCTATCTCTCGGCCCTGCTGGCTTATGGGGGTGCGAGAGCGCCAGTGTAGCTGCGCCCCTGCACCCTCTCCGACGTACATACACCAGCGAAAACACTGTCTGACCGTGTACGTGGCTCGGGTGACGGGTTGCATCGCTGCACGGGGTGTGTGCGTTTCACTCCGTGCCTCTCTGCCCAGGGAGTTTGGAGCCGCCGATTTTCTTCCTTTTCCGCTTTTGGTTTCCCGACCGCTTGCTTCGCCCTCTCGCTCTTTCTGCTGGACGGACAGAGGAATTTGACTTTACAGGTCCAAGTGCCTCTAGGGAGGAGGGGCGGGGGGGGGGGGGGGAGAGGAGGGGGGAGGGGTGAGGCCTGCGGTGTTCTGTAGGGCAAGCTGGCAGATACGTGAATTTTGGACCGGGATGATGATACGTGGGGTGAGCGTAGACAGGGTGGCGGGTTGCAAGCTTGTTTCTCCGTGGAGGCAGGGAAGAGTGGAGTACTGTTGAGTGACACTCGGGTTTGAAGACTCGGGGTCTTCGACCTCCCATGCTCTGTAAGTTATAATTCCAAGTACTCCGGTATATGTTTTGCATCCTCCCTCAAAGGCAGCATTGCTAAATGTTGAGCAGCTCCCGCGGAAGACTGGGCGCAATTCCGTGCGGAATATTCGGGACACTTTAGCAGCCAGTAAGTTGGCAGCTCGGACTCGTAACGCCGCGCTGCGTTATGCAACCACGACCTTGGCCACTTGGCGTTTTGTCGGCAGTTGGGCCGCCCGTGGAATGATTTATCATCGCAATCTGTCGCTGACAGACACCGCCGCAACGCCAATCATCCGGCCTTCCGTTCGTTACTTTTCCGCGCCTGTTAACGCGGCTCGCGCCCGAACAGCGCGTCGCGATCGGCGCTGCTTCGGTCGCTTCTCGCGGGTTGATTTTTTTTTTTTTTTTTTTTTTTTTTAAGGTACACGGGAATGAAGGTGGTGAAACGGCCCCGTGCAGGCTGTCGTAAAAACGGCTGGGTATCGCTGATAGAAAATTCAAGGGTGTTCACTGCTCGTTGTTCCGGGATAAAAACGGCGGAGCGTCGGCCCGATCAATCGACGCGTGTAACCGTTTCGTCGACGCGGATCCGGGAGACTGATGAGAAAACAATTCTAGAGGAACGACGACGGGGAAGGAGGGCGTTTGCAAATTTCTAGCGCAAAGTTTGCACACGAGTGAAACTCCAGAGAAGCAGAAAATTGTTGTTAAGGAAGGGTATTCAGCTTGGGTATTTAAAACGTCCGTTTAAAAATCAGTGTTATTGTGGATTTTTGAGAAGGTGTCTACTCTTTCAAAGGTGGAGCAGGGTTCATTTAGATTTCTAGATGTTGAATGTGAGTCGAATAAAACTTTGAGGGGTATCTAGAAATCGCTGTGAAACTTCAACATCTTTGTAAACAGACTATGTAGCTTAAGGGGAGGTTCCGGTTTAAAGGTCGATTTTTTTTTATTTCATTTTTCGAATGTTCAACCATTTAGGAATACGTGTTTAAAAGGATTTGTTGAAACTCGTAAAATTCCTGAAATTATAGGCATTTGAGTAGCGACAAATGTATGGATTACACCCGGCCAATCGGCGCTCAGATAAAACTTGAAACGTGTTTTTCTCGAAACGGTGTTCTCAAAACGGTGGGACCTGTATCTAAAAAAGTTATTATTCGATTCGATTGAAACTTTTTTATTTTGAAGAATATACTTCTGGCTAGGGGGGAAAGCAGAAAAATTACAAAAAAATGAAAATTTATAATTTTCAAAGGCGTTGAAATGACGAAAAATATAGGGAAAAAGTGATTTCAAACTTCAAGTGTCGTTATTTTCTAAAAAAATGTAATTTTTGTATTTTTTTCTAGTTTCCCCCCTAGCCAGAAGTATATTCTTCAAAATAAAATAAGTTTCAGTCGAACGGATACAGGTCCCACTGATTTGGATGATTTTTTTGACGACTTTAACGACTCCCCAGTGCCGTCTGCAGTGATTAATTATAAAACAAAAAATATATTTCTATTATTTAAGACATCCTTAACACAATGCAAAAAGTCCCATTAAATTATATACGGTAGTTTTCCTTTAATTAATTCCTAAAGATCACCTATTTTGGGGGGATCTAGACCGGAACCTCCCCTTAAGGGGGTATACCCGTTTGAACCCTCGGAAAATGTGTACATTTTGTGGATTTTTTTACAAGTCAACGGCTTGATGAAGATTTTCCGTTTTTTTAATATCTTTACATAGTATTATGATGTACTTAAAAAAAAAGTTTCAGTTAAAAAACTATTGTTTTTTGGAAGTTATGTATACATATCCGAAAGTCTCTCGATTTTAGACGGCTAAACGGTGGCCCTGAAAAAAGCTGTATGTCGCGTCTGAAATCAAAAACAGTAAAATTTTCTTATAAAATATGTCAATAGCTATCGTCCTACTTGGCCGATTTTGAAAATTTTGAAAAATAAAGAAACGTTGAGAAATCAAAGGTTGAGTTAGATTTTTCTAAGAGAAAAAAGTCCCTCTTTTTTCTTTTTAAATAATAAACGGGGAATTAGAATAAAAAAAGCCCTCGTAGGACGATGTAGAATGTTATTACGATTCTGCATGCAAAATTGGAAATGAATTGGTTGAACGTAGTGCGAGGTTTTAGGACCACCGTAATGAAAAATATAGTTCCGCTGTGATCGGTCGAGTCACCGTGCCTCGCCGCCCCGGGCCACCTGGGTGGTTCCACACAAATGCCTATAACTTTGTCAGTCTTCCGAATTTTTACATCAGACTTGATTTATAATATTCCTAAAACACCAATCTACGAAAATATGTAAAAAGAAAAAATCCGATTTTTTACACTTTTAAAGGAGTTTCTCTTTGCACTGTAACTGAAATTTTTTTGTCACATAAATAATGTGTTTACAAAATTGAAGTTTTTTCTATTTCTTAATACGTGTTTTGAGAATACAACAATTTTATTTTCATATTTTTTTAACAGTTGCTTTCGCCAAAATATTTGGATGCAATATATACTTTATAAAAAAGTTCTAAACAACGGTAATCTTTTAGGGCGTTACAGTGCAAAGACCCTTTAAATTAATTACAGTAGAATTTAACATAAAACAAGCATCCTTCTTTCATCGTTTGTATCTAAGTACTCTCATCACTAATTACCTTCCTTTATCCAAACTAAGAATTCAAAAAAATTCACGCAGCACAATTTGTCTCGCCGTATTTGCCCTGAGCAAGGGAATCTGTCCGAAGTTACTATGAACGTGGTTAGGCTGCTTCTTATACGCGATATATCGATTACCCGAATGGGTAAGTGTACCAAATCGATCCGACTGGAGAAACAATTTGGCCGACGTGTACCGCGTTACATAACATTCGCGTGGTAATCCGATATTGATTCGAGGCGGGCGGCTAGCACGAATATTATTATCCCGCTGGTAACAACAGACTCCGCGATCGACCGTCAGTCTTGAACCGGAAGTAATCTTCACTTTAACAAGGCGCCCTCAACGTTGCCCGCGAGCCGATAAAATTGCCGTAGCGAGCAGGAAAAGAGATCGATCCTGGCGATTTTCGGGTGGAACGGTAATACGAAAATCACTCTCTGCAAACGTTTCGTGCTAGGATCGAGAAATATAACACGGTTTTCAAGGTGGAGGTTGAAAGAGGCGTTGGCAAATTTGGAAAACTTGGGTTAAGCTCTCTTCTTCGCGATTCCCTTTCAACTGTTCTTTAGTCAAATCGAGGACTGCCAACTTGCTCTTTTTTTGTTCTAAAATTTAATGAATATCGTGGAAGGTATTTTTAAGGATTTTCACGAGGACAGCAGAGACTGAAATGTTTTCTAGTTCAGTTTATTACTATTTATAGCTTATTGTTAGTCGTGCTAATTATGATAGTGGATAATTCTAATACTTCTTGTTGGTGACAGGTGTCAAATTCAACTCTCGAATCAGTTTCTGCAAAGTTCTTCTTCAGTCAGATTTCTTTTGAACCCGTGTGCACACGTATACATATGTAATATACTGCAGGTATTGATAGATTTCAAACGCATCGAGGCACTTCGAACATGCGGTGTCAGCCACCACTTCTAAAACTACTTCCATCTCAAGAATTTTAAAAACCTAAGTAAGGGTACATATTTCTTCTAGCAAAAACCGAGGCCTATCAAGATTTCCAAAATTGTTAAAATTCAAATGATGTTTAAAGAAATATCCAGAGAACTCTATTTTATATTTGCCACAGTATATATATCACAGTTTCCACTATTATTGTATCTAACAATTTAATTGAAGTCGAATGGAGCTGTCACAGGTGAGTATTAAAAGCCTTTGCCCCAAATAAAACGAGCTGCCTTCCACCGTCTCGGCGGGTCTCGTTTCGAGCTGGTGTAATAGTTACCGCGATGGTGAAAGTTTTAGGGGTGGATCTGCGCGGCGCGGGGATCTGAACTGCATTAACCGACGTTCCGATAGCGAAACTTTCGGGTACGCTTGACGAATGAGGCAGCAGACCACGCTTCGACTTTCTGCATTTTCGATTCGGTGGTAATTAATTGAAGGCTAAGGACTCATTGGCCCGCGTCCTTGCGATGGTCGAGCGTTTTCACGGGCCGAGGAGCAAGGACATGGCGGCGATAAATCCGCCTAAAGCGCAAAAACACACTGGCATCGAATGAATTATGCCTCTGTCGGTCGAATGGACATTCGAAATCGAAGTGGTTTCCGTGTTCGCCACCTCCTTCGCGGTTATCGTGGCTCTAAATTCTCGGGTTCCTTTATTTGCGACGAGAACGTGGACATTTTTTGGCGGTTTTACGCTGAAGTGTTTGGAAATCAATTTATTATTATTAGTATTATTAGTATTATTTTTATTAGCAGTAAAGTAATTGCCCCAGTTGTCGATCAAGTCCCAGTTCTCGATAATTTTCACAAATATTATGATAGCCTTAAAAGGTATTCAAAGTAATATTAAACTACCTTTAGAAAAGAATAAATAATAAGATGGAAATTAAGCATACCATATTATTGCTATTTATTAGTAATTTAAAAGTTTGTGTTGAACATGTATTGTATGTTTATACAAGTATTTTATAAAAAAATTATTTTTTGTACTTAAGTATTTAATAAATATTGAATTATTAAAATTTATAAGATAATTTAATGAGATCAATTATTTATAAATTTTTCAGAAGGATTTTTTACCTGTTTTCGTACTTTAAGTATTCTTTATAACCTCTCTTTTCTTGATCGACTACTAGAGCAATTACTGATCGACAACTATGGTCGGTATCAGAAATATTGGCCGGTGAGTTTTGTAAGGGGTATTCTCCCACCACACAGTTTGCCTGCCTCGGTGCTCTCGCCTTCGCAGTACAAGAGTGAGCCAGAAGTGGTGGGGATAGTGACAAGCTTCTAGCGTGTAGGCCAAACCGAGCTGTCAGCGTAGAAATACACACATCAGAATAGGTGTGCGTTAGCTCCGAAAAAATTCAGGAGCTTTATTGGTCAGAACATTGATTCTTTCCCGATAGCTTCATCTCGTATTGGTTTACGCATAGCTTCGTAACGCACACAACTATTACGCTAATAATAAATAACAGCGAAACGGCTAGTTTCAGGTGGTGGCGCCATACTTTGCGAGGGCCACACAACTCCAACTGACAAATCCGCGATCGTCAGATGGTGGTGGCTGATTTCTCCTCGATCGCTGCTCGCGAAAACGAACTCACCGGCCAATATATCTGATACCGACCTTAGTTCCGACCGCAATTTAATGATCAACATCTGGGGCATCGACATTTTTTATCTCAATTATAATTTCCACATTTAATTATATATAGATTCTAATTTTTTACTTTGCTATTATTTATATTAATGTTAAAATTAACTGCTAAGAGTAAAAAATTTAATTTTGGTCCATTTACATACATTTTTTCATTAAAAACAGTTCGACCTCCTACTAACTGATCGACGACTGGGGCAATTACCTTATTATCATTACCTATTATTATTAGTAGTAGTACTAGTATTATTATTAAACTAGTAAGCATTACCCCTTAGTTTAGAATAACGAATATAACAATGAGAATTGAGTATAAACGAGAAGTAAGGTACAATAAAAAAAGATCCATATTTCTATCAACACCCTTTATGGGTTGGCGGATGTTGTTGGTGAAAGCTTGTTTCGGGCATCGCGATTGCACAGTTGGATGAGACCATTTTGCGTCTATGACAAGTGTTTGACACGGCATCGAAGAGGTCGAGAGCATATTTAGGTTTGAGTATCGATCGCGAGAGAAGAGGGATTCTTCGAATGCACGTGGAGAGTTTGAATTCAAGCTGATACGCTTGCGAGGCTCTGAAGAGTAGCACTTGATTGGGAATCGGAAGTTTAGGTGGTGAATTTTTAGAGAGTATCAATAAAGTTTACAATCAAAAGCGGACCTTCCTGATCAGAGCAGAATCTACTATCTTAGAATTATGTACATTGGTTTAAAACTTACTAGGGTAAGTCCGGGAGAGATGGTCATAGTTTCGTTTGGAGCCTCGTACAGCCAACCTATTTGAAATAAAGCAACGAAAATGATGTAGAACAAAACTTCAATCCTTTTTTTACATATTTGTTAATGTCAATAAACGAAAAATTATTATTTAATATACAAATTTTACAAATGAAAAAAAATTGCCCATCTCTCCCTTAATGTCCGGGAAAGATGGTCATATGTACCTTTCAGGGTAACAAGTTGTGGACATTTTCTGGTTATCACAGATTCTTTCTAGTTTCCGTCCACTTTCGTTTTTGCCCGCTCAAAACTTCTTTGAGTTTTTTCTGTGAGTCTTCTAATCCGCATGTTTGACACATGGTGTCAAATGCTGTTCAATATTCATGGGCCCAATAACCACATAACTTACATCTTAGGCAGTCTTCTTTTTTTTCGTTTCGAAATAATTTTCTCCCCATCTTCTTCAATTATTAATGTCAAAGGCTAACTCATGAAGGGAATCACATTTATTGCCAAATTTTATTTTTTTGGAGGACTTTTGTTGTTTTAATTCTTTCTCCGCCTTTCCCCTGTCACTCATTTTTCGAGTGTTATTATGTGTTTGGGACGTTAATAATTTTCCCGGTTGTTTGACGCTATTTCGAGTAGGGAGGGTACCTTTTGAGCGGCACAGGAATGATATCTTCCAAAACTTGGGTTGGCGTATGTTCTTTATCAATTTCAACAGCAAGACCTGTGGTGCTTTGTCGATTCAAGTGTATATTCGGTTTCAAATTAGTAAAGACCATGTTAGATGGACTGGAATCATTTCTAGGACCATTCTAGGCTATACAAAAACAACGTTAAAAATATCTGAAATTACATTAAATACTGCTATGGCCATCTCTCCCGGACAAAAATTGACCATCTCTCCCTTAAAGCCCTGGTAAGATAGTCATTCCCATTTCACTTAGACTAACAAACGTAACCCCGAATACTTTAAGATTAAAAACACTGTAAACAATACACTATCGAAAATACATCTTGAGAACTAAAAAGATTGAGCATAAATAACACAAACAAGGTGACCAAAATATAGAATAAACATTTTGAATCACTAGCTTAAATTTCACAGTGGGTTTACAAACCTTTAAAAATATTTTATTCCAACGCTTTGAACTGAGAATGTTACTTTTCTATGACACTTTGTACCCACGTCGAGGCAGTTTCCTTCTAAAAAATACTGTCACTGCCCATCTCTCCCTGACTTGCCCTATTATGTAACCTTTAATAAACCATTAGCTTTATCAAGTAAACTGTTCTTTTTTACATCTCTTGCCCTACTATCGAACATTCCTCCACATTATCGAATATCCCCTCGCGACCACCGCCGACATCCGTCCTCAAAGTCGAATGAAGAAGAGCCCAGTCCCCCCCTCCCGACAGGTTTTCCCGCTTTGTCGTCGGATATTCTCGTTATCGTTTCACACCTGCCGCGTCCATGCAAATTCCGTGCCGGTTAACGGTGAATTATACTCGATCGAGCTATTCACCGGCGTGGCCGTAATAAATACCGGGCCGCTATTGTCTCGTCGCGCGTTAATTAAAATGCAGCTAATTGTAACGCGCCGCCCGGCCAGCCCCCGGCCAACAATGGCGGAGATTCTACTCTTCGGTTATTTAATCCGCCGATAAATATGCGGACTCGATTCTAGCGCGCACGTATCACGCGCCTGGCAAACGTGACCCGATCGGCTCGCCGGGCGGTCTCGTTGCGAGGAGATTGCAGAATTGTTGCGCGAGGAATAGTCGATTGAATAGGGACGTCGAGACGAGAGATCTTCGCAATCCACTGGAGGCGTATCGCTGCGGCTTGGTTCCTCCTGTTCTTCGATTAAAACGGACCGTTATTATCGCCGTTATAATCTACACCAGTAATTACCATGAGTGAGTTACGAACGAAACTGTATCGAGGTTCGGTTTCAACGTATTATAGATTCATGGCGTGGATATAATGGAATCATTCGTGAGACTTACGATCGACTATTTTATGGACCATGAGTATTATCTGTCGAAAGTCGAGAGTAACGAAAATAATTTAATAAAGCCAGAATTCTATGTTCTTCAAAATTTATCGATGCGTAGCAGCGGAGATCTATTCCAGTCGCCCGACCAAACACGAGTCTATTCTCCTTGGCTGATCAAGACGTTCCTATTTACCCGCGCGATCTGAGACGGTTCTGTTCACTTGTTTGACCAAGAAATCCCATTCTATGCATCTGATTGGAAATTGTTGTGTTCCGCCCAGGCAAGTGCAGACCTATTCTTCTGCCCCCAGTGAGAGCGACTCGCTTCTTGTAGCCCGCGCTAGAATAGTTCCATTGTTCTCTAGCCTGTGTATGGGCGATCCTATTCTACTAATTAATCAAAGCAATTTCCCGTACCCTCTTGTCCAGTCGAGCACTGATTTATGCGCGCTTTCGTCTGGTAAAAGCTGTCTTATTCTACTAATAGTTTTGACCCTATTACATGAGTCCCCCGAGTCATTTTTTACCCAACTTCTCGTTTCTTTAACCCTAAAATGTCCCTCGAGTCTTCCCTCACCAACTCGTTTTTTCATTTCGTTAAGGGCACTTTCAATTTCGAGGAAAATGTAAGGTGGTTGTTCCTAATACATACATATATACATGTATTTCTCAGTGTCTGGTGTTAAATGTGTAGGTGAACTAAAGGCAGTGGCAAGGTTAAGGCATTTTCTCGTCGTCTGCCTGGAATAGCGCTATTCTACTCGCCTAGTAAGAGCGGGTTTATTCCACTTGTCTGGCCACGCTACGCGGCTGACTATGCGCGCTCCTGTTCTACTTACCACGTTAAACGGCTCGAGTCTACTTGCCATCTTAGATATTGATTCTTCCTGCGAATGCTCTGTAATTGGCTCTTTGGGACGCAGTCACCCTTCAGCAGTGTAATTTGACTTTTTATTTCCTGACTTTGCCTTGGGAAGGTTCCTTAAGGGTTTGGTTTCAAAAGTGTGTGGAGATCAAAGAGTACCAATTCGGACTGCAGACTTTAACAGTTTTTAATACTACATTCGTATATGTAGTGGAGTAAGAGAAGCACCTACATCAGTGTTTCCCAACTTATTTTGGATCGCGACCCCTTTTTATAATATTCAAATAACCTGCGATCCCCCCCACCCCTGTATAAGGTAAGGTAAATTTAATCGGCTGAAGGAAATACAGTAAAAATAGATATTTCAGAATATAATTGAGGCATTTGATGGACAAAGGGCACATACGCCAAAATGCCATTTCAAGAAAATCGATTTCAAAGATTTCATTATAGTATAACTTAATAAAAATTAATGCAATTACATCCAATTTTTTTAGAGATGTAGTTATCGTGTCCTTCAAACGTTCTGAAAACAGAAGTCATGATTTCGAAATGATATGTGTCTTTATTTATAAGTTTCAAGCAAGTGGTTTATGTGCCCTTTTTCCGTAAATGTGGTGAATTCGTAACAAAGTTGCTTCTTTGTTTAGTTATTTAAATTTAAGTTACACATTTTTTATACATTGCTTAAATAAAAAATACAAAATGAAGCACAAAAATAAACAAAAAATGTAATGTTTTAAGTAAGTATTTGTTTCTTCGATTTTTAGCAGCAAGCTGTCTTCCAAAGCAATTCTTTCTTTTCTAAATTAGCTTCTTTCCTTGCGGATTCGATACTAGCCTCACTTTCCATATTTCCTCGCTTACACAAAATCATCTATGAAACAAAAGTACTTATTGCACGACAGCACGGTAGCGCGGCTGCTCAGCGACTATGTAGCTGTGTGTTGATCACACTACATAATAAAACAGCATCTAACTAATCTGAAGGCCAGATAAATAGTGCCATTCATATATTATATACAGTGGTGGACGAAAGAAAGTTTACAACCTTTAAAATCGCATAACTTTTTTAAAATTGGTCCAAACGACTTGAGTTTTTTTGAGAAGCTACTAGGATTAGTTTGCTAAGTGCCGTGTCTCGTCGTTTTGAAAAAAATGCACTTGGTCGGAATAGCAAACAAAAGTAGTAAATGTCATTTTTCAAACTTTTTTTTGTGAGGCTGTAATGAAAATCCAAAAAACCCATTTGTAGATTGAAGTAAGTTGTATACATGCTGAAAATTTCACAAAAATTGGTTAACATTGTTCTGAGGTATAAACGCTTAAAGGTCGCAGAATAAGGTCGAAAATCGCGAAATTCTCGGAAATCAGCGATTTTCGACCTTTAAGCGTTTATAGCTCAAAGCAACCTTAACCGATTTTAATGAAATTTTAGGCATGTATACAGCTTACTTCAATCTACAAACGGGTTTTTTGAATTTTCATTATAGGCTCGCAAAAAAAAGTTTAAAAAACAACCTTTACTATTTTTTTTTTGCTATTCCGACCAAGTGCATTTTTTTTCAAAACGGCAAATCACATAATTTAGCAAACTAATCCTTGTAGCTTCTCAAAAAAACTCATCTCGTTTGGATTAATTTTATAAAAGTTATGCGATTTTAAAAGTTGTAAACTTTCTTTCGTCCGCCACTGTATATATAACATATACCTGAGTCGATTTAAACAATTTAAGGAAAAATGGCACATAAGCCTATATGCCCTTTTTCCATCAAATGCCTCAATTCTAACTTAATAATATTAATAAAAAAAAAAAATACCGTGGCGACCACCCAGAAAACACCTCGCGACCCACAAGTTGGGAATCACTGACGTACATCGTATCTGTGTATCAAATTATAATACAATTCTACAGTAATAACTTCTCAAGAAATGATTTAAAGACCATTAAACCAATCACCTCTCTATTCTATCTTTCACTACGATCTTCCTACACACATATTCTCTCACATCCCCAAGCCCAGCGGAGAAACTTCGGACTCTGGCATTAGACGACTCAAACGCCCACGCAGCAGTTGAGATCGCAATTTCCCGTCGAAACACCAGGGAACAAGTACCAAACTCGCGACTGACGTGACAGAGCAAACACAGTCACGGTTGAAAGCGTCGAAGGCTCGGCGCGGTGCAACAAGTAACTCGGAAAAATACGGGCTGCGTCTCGGCTTGGTCCGCCGAGCGAGCAAACACTCGCGAATCCGTGGCCGGAGTAGAAATAAAAGGAAGAAGGCGGCGGGGAGTCGCGTTTAGCGAGCATCGAAAAAGTATCGAACGGTCCTCGACCGTGGAAACCGTGGGACTCCGGGATGGATTTAACGTGCCAGCGACGGAGCTCGGGACGAGCGTGGCCGGGCCGAGCGGAACGCGGAAGCGCGGCCAAGTTTGCGTATAAATTCCCCTGAAACGCGGCAAGTGTACTTTAACGTGGCGAGATGGTGGCTCGCCATTTTGCAAACAGCTCGATCGACGGGCCACTAGCCCCGGAGATCGTGTTGCCGGTATCCTGTTTAATGCTTCCTCTGACGTTTCCACGGCTTCTGTTTTGGATAACGATAGCTTCCAAGTGTATTAAAGACGCTGATAACAAGCTCTGCTAACGATAAGCCCTTTGAGCGCGTCCGAGTGGCTTGCATCGGTGTTCTGTAACGTCGTAACGATCCGGGGACGTTCGAATATGATGAGGGATGGAGAACCTTTGGATGTGCGATCGGTGGATGGAGAATTGAGCGGTGATGGATAATTCTTGGGGGTATGAAAATTCAGGAAGACCGACGTTCGTGTTGTTGGATGTGTGAAGATTTAACACAGCACATTATATTGATAAGCCTAACAGTCGTCAAATTGATTTACTCCACTATTTGTAAATTTCAAAATTTAAATACTAAAGAGTTAAGTAGGTTGGCTTCTAAGAGGGTCCTATAAGGAATATTAGATTCTCGAGAACGGTGGATGTTTTTTAAGCGCAATGTGTTTAATTAGGGGAAGTAGGGGCATGATGGGGAATAGGGTGGTCCTTATTTTTCAACTTTAAAATATATATTGTTTGATCCTCTTAAAATCTTCTATTTGACAAAAAAAAATATCCCCGTGTTTTTTATTTGTATATTTTGATATATAAAGGTCGCTCAAGGACTTTGTATTTCGCATGTAGGGGAGACCGGGGCAAAATCGGGACGTTAAGAATAAAATTTCATAACTTTGACATTATTAAGTAAAAAACAAATTGCAATTGGGATTCATTAGAATAAACTGTTTTTTTAATAATAGTACATATCCAATTTGTTTAATAAAAGGTAAAATACAAAAAAATAACGATTTAAAATATGATCCGTTTTTAACCTAGATACTGGCACATTAGCACCTATAACAACGAAACTCATCCAATTCTCCAGTCCCCCAACCAGTTAGAACAAGCTGTAAAGGAAAAAAAAATTTTTTTTTTAAATTTATACCAATCTAGTAATATTTCATTGCCATTGAGCGACCTTTAATTCTTAATATATTTTAATAAAATTTTAGACGAAATTCTTTTTAACTATTTGGAAGCTTCTGAGAGGGTCAGAAGAAATTTTTAAAAAATTTAATTTTTTACCATACATATAAGGACCACCCTAATGGGGAAGCTAAGGAAAAATGCAAATAAAGTGATGATTGTACCTATTAATTAAGTCTTTATTACTCAAAATTCAACTATAAGTTAATGATTTAACAATTTGTTACACACTTTGGACTATCTAAGGTCAGGCGTCTAAGTTATTAAACTGTACAAAACAGATGGAAAAAAACCGTCTTGCCCCTATCGCGGGGTAAAATGGGGTACCGAAATGATTTGCTTAAGTATTTTATAAATCCGAACTAAAAATAACGAGATTTATTTGAATTAAATTATAATAGAGAACGATGACGTTGCTTAATCTCACATGAACAGCCATGATACGGGGAATGATGAGGTACCCCGACCCTATTTCCTAATGGGGTTAGGTATCAAGGACCCCATCTTGCCTCTAAGCATCGTTTTCCAAAGATTAATATATTTGTACAACAAATAAAGAAATATTGAAATTTGGAATATGTCACATTAAAATAGATGAAATGGAGAATATCATAGAAGAAAAATAATAGACTTACCGTTCTTAAATATATATTTATTTCAAATCCTTTTATCACACGGAATAACATCGACGCAGCAGGCAAACGGTTCACAGCTATAAATAAAAAACGCGTGCTCTCCCACTCGCTTTTGCCAGCGACCACACTATTACAACACAGTGGCTTCCTAATGATGTATTTGTCACGTGCCTAGCATCTTTTAATTAGGGTTTAGGGAGATACCCCATCTTACCTCGCTACCCCGCCATGCCCCTACTTCCCCTACTTCCCCTAATTGGTTTCTTTATTTCATCTTTCGCATTGGTCTTTATAAGTTATTCTGTACACTGTTATTTGAAACTTTTAGTAGAAGCTATTCAAAAGACACAAAATTCTGTCCTCCCTTTAAAGATGGCCGATCGAGATGCGTCCTTCAAGGTAGCGGAACTCATCCCTGTAGCTGAATACTGTCTGAAAACAGGAAGCGAACTATCCTGCAGGGACGCTGCAAGCGACTTTACTGAAGATATATATCAATTGCGGTAGATCTATCCGGCGATATCCCTCCGTTTGCGCGTCTTCTTTCTAAAAGGAAGATTTGAAACGATGGTCAGCTTCTAGCCTTTGGGACTGCGACTCGAGAGGAAATACGCTCGACGTTTCAAATATATCGAACCAATACACAGAATCCCTGCATATCTTAGTTAAAACCTCAAAAATGTGGGTCGATCTCTTACTGCTTGCTTTGTATCATAAATAATAAATATACTACACTGACGGCAAATTTTATTCTGCTGTGAATAGGTTTATGATTCATTTTATGTGAGATTTGAAAGTGGTAGAGATGCAATGTAAAATAAATTTGCAATTATCTAATCGCATTCAGTGCTTCAATAAGCATTTCACTAATTGTGAATTTAATTTATTCTTTTATCTTAATACTACATGTTAAAAACGAAATAAAATACAAAACTGTGCATACCTACTCTCGTAGATTTTTAGAATATAGAAAAGAAAGGAATTGAAGGATGGAATATTTATTGAGATCTTTTAGGTTGCATTTATTTTTATATCATGTTTAAATATTCTGAGTTCTGTTTTCTTATGTCATGCAAAGGTTGTCAAACATTGGCTGTAAATTTTTAATGATGGCAGAGTATTAAGTTGGTTATTATTCGTTACAAGGTCTTATTACGTGGAGGTTGTTACCATTGGATATTCGTGAAGAGATAGATCGAAATAAAGTTCCATCGATCTCCTTTTATATTAACGAAGTTTTAATGAATTCTTATTATTACTAGAAAAACAGTTGCGCTTCTGAACATTTATTATTCTTTCCTGAAGATTTTTGAGTAGTGTATCAGTAATTTACTGTGAGATTCGAATGGATAGGTTAAAATAGAAGAAGTGGAAGGTAGAACATTTCGTTTAGATAGAAGACCAGATGGGATTTAAGATATTTTAATATGATACTGGAACAAATAGAATTGAGAAAAATTTCAAAGTCCTATCTGTTCCAACACCTCACTGAAATATTCCAAGTTCTACCTGGTCTTACATTCGAGCAGTAATTTTCAAAGTCCCACGAATATTAATGCTTTAAAGTATGGCCAGATAGAACTTGGAATACCTCTCCAAGGAAATTGAACATTGAATATTTTAGTAGGATATTGAAGCAGAGAGGACTTCGAAAATTCTTCAAAGTCCCATCTGTTCCAACACCTTACTGAAATATTCCAACTTCCACTTATCCTTCTATCTAAACGTTATATTGGAGGGTAAGGAAGATCGAACAACTCTTCCAATATGTTTTTATTTCACACAGAAGGAAAGTAAAAAGTCCTATTACTTGCAATGAATTTATCGAAACAATTCAAGTTACATGTACAAATTCTTATATCTTACAGAAATATTCTAAGTTGTAATTATTCTTATATTCTACGAAAATTGAACAAAGTTCGCAGCTATTGGTTTTGATTATCACCGATTTCCAGGTCTCACCACGAGGAGGTTGCTATGAGTGCAGATCCGTAGAGAGATAGATGGAATCAAAGTTCCATCGATCTCCCTTTACAAAAACCGTAGAACACTAAACCAAAGAGATAGATGGAATCAAAGTTCCATCGATCTCTTCGGTTTAGACTAGGGAACTGCCAACCTTTCACTATATTACGCCAGATTCGGCAAGAAGGGAGCACGGGCGCACCGTGGAATCGGTAGTCGATGGTGCAACTCCTACCACCCAGGTGTCCCAGTCGAAGAAGAAGAGCTTTCGGCGCCCCCAAAGCGATCCCTGTTGCTCCGAGCAACTCCGTTAGGAGCACACTAGGTGTGACCTGACTCAGGTCGGCCAACGCGGAGATTGGGCAATCGGCTCGGCTGGCTTTCGCAGGTGGTGCACCTTTCCGTACAACCCTAATGCCTCGTTCACATTAGTCAAGTTTACTGGCTTCAAGTCGCTTGAATTCAAGAATACTGACTTCAAGTTGGTGTTCAGGTAGTGTCAGCTGCCTTCAAGTTACTTTCAAGAGTACTGGAAGCTTGAAGCTGAACAGTGAAGCAAGTAATTAAGATATCTAAAATGGCGTCAAAGGGGGTGGTATTTGCTAGTTTGTGCATAATAAAAAACGAAATTAGGAATGAATTATTGAAAACATTAAAAAAAATTATGAAAATATGTTTTAACTACGCACGCCTGCAATGTTTCAAGGCAATTGGATTGGCGGTTATAACCTGACTGTAAGCTGTCAAAATTTCGAGTAGATTGCATAGTGAAGGTAGCGTTTGACGAATGAAACATGTGTTAGTTTCGTTTTGGCTGAAGGTGTGCGTGTAACGCGTATACCAGTTGGCTTACCATCGTCACTCTTGTACACACGTTCACACTATTCAAGTTGTATTTCAAGGCAAGAAAAGTTGGAACACTCTCTACTTCGCTTGAAACATGAAAGGATATTTCAAGTGAAGTGAATAACAGGTTCACATTATCAAATTTACTGATTTCTAGCGACTTGAAGTCAGTAAACTTGACTAATGTTAACGAATACTTCGCTTAAAACTTGAAAGAAAGTTAAAAAGATATTTCAAGTCGAGTGAATGACAGGTTCACATTAGTCAAGTTTACTGCTTCAAGTCACTTGAAGCCAGTAAATTTGACTAATGTGAACGAGATTTTACGCCCGAAACTCTTCTCCTTGAACCAGTAACCCGAGGACGGAGCTGACCCATCGGTACCGATTTCATGGCCGGTCACTTGTTTCTAGAATAAAAACAGAAATGATTTGATCAGAGATGAGGAACTAAGACCGAGCTAAGAAAGCGAAGATTTAGTGATTAGTTGGTAGTTTTACATATTTTTAACCGACTTCAAAAAGGAGGATGGTTGTAGATTCGACACGTATGTTTTTTATTTTATTTTTTTATGTTTGTCCTCGCATAACACCACAGAATATGGACCGATTTTGATGATTTTTTTTTAATGGAAAGAGGGCGATGCCCCGGTGGTCCCATTCTACACTGCATCAATATTGGCCTAATACTTTGCCAGTACTGGTTAATAATAAAGACTATTGTCACCTAATTATTTATTTTTTATTTATTTATTTATTTAATAAACGGGAATTATTATTATTTTATGTACGTAGACGCATATCTCCTTAGCATGTTGTGTCAATATTGAATATATATAAAACTAAAAAGTTAAAAATTACATAATTTAAAAAAATTAAAACCGACTTCAAAAACAAAAAATTTACTAAAAAGTAAACCATAATTTAATCCCTTACATAAATATTTGTAAAAACCCTTTGTAATACAATAATAATACGACAGATACGAACGTATATACGTAAAATGACGTAACGCTGACAGTTTTGAACATTAATAATTTGAAGAGTGGGCTGCAGGGAGAAATGATGTTTGCATGATTCTGTAGAAAAAAGTGTGGTGAAAATATTTCAATTGGTTAGAACGTGGAACTCGATGGAACTTAAAAGATATTCCTTGTCAATTGTAAAGAACTTTGACAATTTTCTTTATTTCATTGAGTATTACTTTTTTAATAAATTATGAACAGTAATTGTTTGTATTAACGGTGTTAATCCATAACGCAAAAGAAAAGAAGGGAAGAGAGAAAATATTAAACAGCAAATATTAACGCAAAAGAAGAGAAGAGAGAAAATATTAAACAGCAAATATTAACGCAAAAGAAGTAAAGAGAGAAAATACTAAACAGTGTCGTCAGAGCATCTCTAAGAAGAAAGCAGTTTTATTTCTGGTGAAAAATGCTATCTTTAAAATGTCCAACTTTAAGTGTTTGTCCCAATTACAATTTTTATTAAATTGTATTAATATTTTCAGTTTCGGGACTGCTGGACATTTAGAAAGTAGTATAGGTACATTCAATAGATTTCGATAGGAAAAAGTTCATTTTTGGGCCGAATGTCACTTAAGGGTGAAGCCTGGTGTAGCGAGGCGAAGAAACCGTTTTTTTTTTTTGCATAAATCAATAGTTGAACATCACGATAATATACGACTCCCATATTTTTAAATCGGCACCTCATCATTTGCACTGTGTAAAACTGGCGCCGACTTAAAAAATATGAGAGTCGTAGATTAAATAAGGGATTAAATTATTTTTTACTTTTTAGTGCATTTTTATTTTTTATTAGTCGGTTCTAATTTTTTTAAAATTTTTTCTTACAACTACACGCTGAATCTTCTTCCAATGTCTTCTTTGGATCTCTTCTTTCAGTGTCTTCTTTGGATCTCTTATTTCAATGTCTTCTTTGGATCTCCTCTTTCAATGTCTTCTTTAGATCTCTTCTTTAAATTTCTCCTTTGGATCTTTTCTTTAAATGTCGATAGCCCAGGCAGACCACTTAGACCAGAGAAACCAGAGAGACCGGAGCTCCTCGCGGGCCACAGGCCCGCTGCGATCTGAGGACTGCTGGCTCCTGGAGCTCGAACGACGGCTCGGGTAAACAATACCCATTCCACCAAGACAATATCGATGGTCAATCGATAATCGACAGATCCAACTACTGAACACCGATTTCGTGAAAAATTGGTATTTCCGATAAAATAATCATTCTAAACGCTGTGGTATACAATATTAATAGCATCTCTCTTTTTAATCAGTGTAAATTTTTACTAATATTTTTTAATAGAAACCGAGATATTGGATATTCAACGTTGGAGTCACATTGTAATCTAAATTGATTTTATTTTATTCTCAATGTTTAAACATTCAATATTAATTCATAATTGTTAATGCTTATAGGTATCGTATTGTATTAATTATAAGGTTTAAATATTTCTTTATTAGAGTTCGTGTATAAGAATACTTAGGTATAGAAATATTTGTGGAAATCGTTAGAGGAATAATTTGTTTTCTGTAGACAACGATGTATCGAATTTTCACTTATTCCTCCTTTTAATAGAGAAGGTTTATGAAGTGCACAAGGGTTGAGAAATTATTATTCTTGTATTTGATTGTTTAGACGATCTCATAGTGACTTTTTAGACTTGAAGAGCTAGAGTTTCAATATTTTTCAGCGGTTTGTGTGAAACAATTGTCGAAGCAAATAGGAATCGAAAATCATTCAAATAATTATTCACCTTTTATCAGAATATTTAAGCGGTTTGTTAGAAATTTTATGCTGTTTTATTTTACTCGAGTATAATATTAATTTTCACAATTTTCAGACAAATTACAGATCGACAAGCGTTCGAATGATCATTTACCTTTTATGAGACTCTCCAAGCATTACATCAATAATTTCCTGTAACATTTGACTGGCTAGATTTTATCAAATTTTACTTCTATGAAATAAACAATTCTCTAGGTGAATAGGCATTGTATTCACCTGTCATCTCACGCAATACTAGAAAATCTACTTTCTAACAACTTCTCTGCCTTGACTGAGAAAACATTTTCAAGATGAATCAACCTTTGAGCAATTTCGTGCACAATTTCAGAGTCTAGATTTTAACGAATTTCTACGTTGAATTATAAATGATCCTAATAGTTAATATAACTCTAAATAATACTTATTCCTGCATAAGAATATTTAAACAATTTATCCGCAATCTAATATAGTATTAGTGATTTAGAGTATTCTAATAACACAAAAATATTCCAACTCCTATCAATTCCACCCATTCTTACACACCGACTAGGGAATACAATCCCGGCCATTATTTACTATATAAATAGGGAATACAATCCCGGGAGTGGGTAATAGAAAATTTCAGTAATTAAAATGATTTATTATGTGCTAAAATTTAAAATCTTTATTTAATGTAAACAAACTTACTTTCTATCATTAGTCTGAAACATAAACTAAAATCATTTTTCACAATAAAATCAGTAATGAAGAATAATAACGTCTCAATAAGTAGATAATATCAATAAACCATTATGAAAATTTTTGAAAATGCGAACGAAGAAACAACAAAGCATCTAAAGTTCGTACATATCTTCAATGTTTCTATTTTACGTGTTCAGACAAGTTGCGATTTGCAACTCGCGTGATTTCGAAATAGCGAAAAGTAAGAATATCATTGTAAAAATAAATATAATTCAGTTAGTTGTATGCTACTTAATATTATTATTTAATTAAATCATTATTATTATTATTGTCCTTATTATTATGAAATGACTATGTTGCTTTATTTTGTTAATTTTTATATTCTTCGAGTGTTCATAAAGTAATTCACATTTTTAAAAAATCCCGAAATTCTCGTGATTAGTTATATTAAATCCCGGGATTTTTGGAATCGAAAAAGCAGCCGGGATCGCAGGATCCCGGGATACCGTATCCCGGGATTGTATTCCCTAACACCGACATAAAACCAAATACAAAATATAGTATAAAACACAACTCTCCTAAGACTACACAAAACTCTTAAAAATTTTCTAATTATCAATTCCCAAACACATTTCTCATCTCCGCCAATTCTACCCAACACTTTTCTCTATTGTTCTGCAGAAGTGCTCCACCAGCGTGAACACTGCCCAGCATCCTCGCCGAATTCTGTAAGTACCCCCTCCATTTACTCCGCGTTCTCCATCCATTAGGTCTACCGTTAATCCAGAACGTCTCGAGGAATCTCGAGATTAAGCATGCCGAGAGAGAGAGAGAGAGAGAGAGAGAGAGAGAGAGAGAGAGAGAGAGAGAGAGTGCAAGAGATTTCCCCCCCGAGCTTTCTTTCACAGCTATCACTGTCGGTTTCGAACGTCCTTCCCGCGATCACGTCCTCCAACGATCGTTCTATATCGCAGCCAGCGCTGCTCCCTTTTTCCCTCTCTGCGATCGTTTCGTCCATCGAGGATTAGAAAAGTCTCGTGCCAGAATTCTGGCATAAAAACGACGAACAGAACAGCGGGCAGGGGAGGGGGGGGGGGGGGGACAGTAGGGAGGAGGGTGGCCTGGAATACCCTCCACGGTGCTGTAACTGCGCGAATCCTCGAGAGTATCCTTAGGCTTCCGTTATCTGGCCCAGCTGCCCGCCCGCGCCCGTTGTCCATTTCACTTCCCCGTCCCTTCTATTCTGCGCCGGATTCAATCGACCCCGGAATCTCGTTGCGCACGGAATCGTCCTATGCAGCGGTTCGCCCTTCTGGGACACTACGTTTAATTTTATGTACGCGTTCCAGGACGATCCCTTCCCCACCCCAATTTTTTTTTCTCTCCCAGCGAGCACGCGAAACTACGGACCTGCCGGACCTAGCTCTCGTCTTTTTTATCATACGATTTCACAGTAAACGCAGGGAAATTCGGGACTACCAGCGTCCGAATAAAAACCCTGCCGCCGCGCACGTGAACGTGACGATTCCTGAAAAACCGGGCACAATGGAAATACTTCCCGGTTCTGACAGGGTTAACGCAGGGGAGCTTTGGTGTAACGCTTGTTTAATTAATCGTCGAGTTTGGCGATTCTGGTACTTTTGTTTATTGTCTTTTAAATTTGAAATGCTTCGAATTAGAGATAGAGTGTTGGAGGGATTTTTTTTATTTTTGCAGGGGTGTTTTGGCTGGGTTTACTATTGATCAATGATAATACGTAGGATGATAATACGTAGGGGAGAGTCCGGCAGTACCGGCCACTTTAAGTTTTTGTACTATAACTTGGGCTACTGTTGGTAAAAATCAAATTTCAAAGAAGTAATTTGTAGTGCAAATAGTGTTTAATAAGAGGGGACAAATCGTATTTTTTTGAATTTTATCAAAGATTAATAATTCGTTGGAATAAAAACGTTGTAATTCGCAGCGAACGAAAAATTGTCGTCCAGTACTGGCCAACTACTTAGTTAGTAGATTTTAACATCTAAATAATTAATAATGTTAGGAAAAATGTTTGAAAATAGAATAAAACTTTTATTTAGGCACGTCTACAAATGTCACATGTAAAATGATCCATATTTTCTTGATCTGTAGGTACAGTCCACGTGAGCCCAACCGTTGCATTTAATGCACTGCACCCAATCTTCATTGAACGATTCTTTGCAAACGATGCACTCTGTGACTTGTTCATCAAAGTCTAGTTTCCTCCTTCGTGAGCCATCTTTTTTTCGTACTTATCGCTTTGCCTAACTTCCTTAGTTTCTTAATTTTTTCATATTCTTTTAGTGCTTTCTCAGCTTTTCTTGTTTTTGCTTTCAATTTTTTCTCATTAACCAGTTTCTTTCTTTTCTGAACATCTTCTATAAAAGATACTGATGTTAGAATTTCAGACTGTTGCGTCCGTCGTTTTCTCTGTGTTATCCTTGTTTCTGAAATATTATTTTCAGGACTGATGTTTTTAACCATTTTCATAAAATCCGAAGATACGAAATCTAAAAAAATCTAAGGACTATAATTATAGGAAAAAAAAAAAATTGGCCGATACTGGACGACTAAACGTGGCCGGTACTGTACTACAAACACGTGGACAAAGTTTTAGGATTGATACGTAATATACAAAGCAAATTGGAAAAACAAGGGCATTTATGTATAGCTAATAGTGTAACAATAATGTACGTAATATGACAAAATTATTTAGGTACCTGAGAAATAAGAAATCAGCTATTAAAAATATCTTTTGTCGGCCGGAACACCAGCGTAAACGTTAAACGTCTTAGAACTCTGGTAATACCGAAGGAAAAAGAATGTCGCCGGAATACGTTGCTACGGACTCTAGTAGGGTAAAGAGTACAGTGGTTGGCCACCTGACAGTGATTGGCCTTATTTTGAGAAATAAATGAATATAAAGAAATACTAATGTTATGCCTTTTTTTAATGAACATATTCATATTCCTTGTACTTTCTTGCTTCGGATGTAATCAATATTTCTCCACTCATTATATACTGTGATTATATATAAAAGCAAATAGGATGACTTGGCTTTGAAGTTTGGAAATTACAGCGATGTAATAAAAAAACCATAAGAGTACCTACAGTTGAAAGTTTGCGAACAGTGTAATGTATTTATGATATGCATATCTCTCATATTCGGTATATATCAATAAATAAAAGTTGAAACTTTATAAAAGAATTATTTATTTGTCAAAATTATACATATTTAATGAAAAATACAGGGGGCCAACAATTGTCATATGAATAATGTTGAATGATAGTAATTGGCCGTGCGATCAGTGACTGTTTTTTAACCATGTTAATGGTGAAATAGTAATTAGCCCCCTGTTAAAAACAGAAACAAACACGACAAATACATACTAAATAAAATATATCCATTTTTATTTAATAATTTTAATCTTATTTCTATCACCAAATCAGGTAACATTTTCTTTTAAGTTATATCATGTGCCAAATAGCAGCCAATCACTGTCGAACCGATTGGACAATTACTGTCTTAACCATGCCAATAACTATATTCCTTCGTAGGAAACAGATTTTTTGTATATTTTTGTACATTCTTGATTTTTTTATTGTAAATATTTATTTATTTTTATATCTATATATTTATATATTTATATATTATATATTTATATTATTTTATATCTATTTATTTTTACATTATTAGGGGTTTTTCGTACTTATTTATATTGATTTCCATTTAAAATCTACTAAATTCACATTTATAATTCGTTATTTATTTCACACTCTTTCTTAAGTGGCCAACCATTGTACTCTTTACCCTATTCATTTGTTTCTCCATCGATAGTGCAGTCAACTAACACTGGAAGCGAGCTCTAGCTTTGGCCGGTACTGTACGCTGCCCGGTACTGTAAGACCCTCCCCTAAATAATATAAAGAACAGAAGGTCGATCCGCGGTTTGTTATCGCGAAGTCCCTACGTCTTCCTGTTTTCGTTTCGAGCCACTTTCCCTCCTTCGTCCCTTCTGGAGAGGCCGTTCTACGTCTCGATCAACGATCTTGTTAATCTTGCCCGCACACATCTCAGGAATATACTCGTTAGCCTTCTATCGTTAATCTACTCCAAGTGGAATCGGACCCCAATTGACGGGGATCGATACGTTATCGTCGTGAGGTTGGAACGGGGCAAAGAAGACCCGATTGCCCCAGAACAGAGTACCTTCGACAGAATTAATACAGGGACCCCTCGCTCCCTAAACCAGCCACGTAATACTCATTCAAACAGAGTATAATCGCGGGTGTTCATAAACAAAATGCAGGGCGCATTTCGAACAAAAGTACTCCACTGCCAAGCGCATTTTTCATCTCAGAGTGGCTTACATTTAAAAAGAGGGGGGGGGGATTAGGTAATTCGTCCTACATCCGTTCATTGTCGAAATCCTCCATCGTCATCGCCGTAATGTACCCTCAACTTTCTCGCGGCAATTTGGGACCAGTAATAACCGTACAATTTTTAGCGCGGAGCATCCAGCACGCATCGCTCCCTTTTGAGTTCAGGTACCCGAACCAGAAACTGCGACGTCTCTGAGTAGAACGCCCCCCCCCCCCGTCCCCCCCCCAAAAAAAATCGCTGGCTTCACCCACAACACATCTGGCTTCTCCACAATGAGCTCCTCCCTTCCGATCCGCCATAATTCGCATCGACTGTTACTTCCGCCCTGCCGCGGGATTCTGATCCAAATACCCCTAACAGCCGCGGAACACTTAGCCCCGACAGATTGTTCGAAAGCCCGCGCCTCGGCGAGTCGGCGAATTATCCTCGGCAGCAGCCAGATTCACTTCCTCGAGTTAAGAGCCGTTCTCTTGTCGCGTTTGCTGGAGGCCCTAATGGCGAGCGACGCGAAGGTATTCGTCGTTAGGGTGTATAACAGGAAGGGTCCGGGTGGGGGTGGGGCCGCTTGGTAAACCGCTGTCTCGTAACTTCATTTGCTGCTAATACCGCGAGGGCCCCCGCCGTAACAAGCGAGCCCTGATAGCGGGACGTGTTCGCGTATCTTAGGCAGCCCCCTCGGGAGGGCCGTGGCAAGGTCATTCGCGTATACGCCGATAGTTTATCGATATTACGCGCCGCCGTCGTTACGTAACGGCGTAACGATCTGCTGATGCAAAGCGCCGGGAACGGTAACCCCTTCGGAGAATTTCGGGGCTCGCGGGTCGAGGGGCTCCGCGCTCGCGTTCCTCCGCGGATTGGTGGGTGGGAAAGAAGGGATGGGGGAGGAATCTTGAGGGGAAGGCATCTGATAATGCGTGCGGGAGGAAACGGCAATTTTGGGATAAGGAAATAGATACTTGGATATTAAGAATTCTTATTGTGGGTTTATGGAAGCGTTTTAAGGGTGGGGCCTTATTTGGGACGCTAGGAATAAGGTGATTCTTGGGATTTTTTTTTTAAGAAACTGTTGAGGGTACCGTCCGGTCTGAAAATCGGTTTTTTCTTTTTTTTTTCTTTTTCGAATATTCAACCTTTTCAGAATACGTGTTTAAAAGGATTTTTTGAAATTCGTAAAATTCTCGAAGTTATATGCATTTGAATAGCGGGAAATGTGTAGGTAAAACCCGGCCACTTGGCACTCACGTAAAACTTTTAACGCGTTTTTCTCGAATCATGATTTTTCCGAACGGTAGACAGCATAACAAAATAAATTATTAACCGATTCCATAAAACTTGGTGGCGTTTTCTTTGCAAATGAATTCACTATCGCATCACCCTTTGACCATCAATTTTAGAGGCCATAGTTCTTCGTTATTAACATTTTTAGGCGCAGAATTACCCCCTTTTTCGCATGTTTGTGTTCAAACGTGTACCAAACATCGCCATTTTGCTTTATTTGCCTTTTTAAAGGCTGATGCGATAGTGATGGATACAACCTATAAGAATATATTTGGTTTTTTGATTTCAAACAATTCTACCTCGAGTTCTACTGTCTACCGTTTCCGCCTCTTTTGTTGCAGCAGTGCACTGAGCGCCACGTAAAATTCGAACCATTATAGAAAAATGAAAGAAAAAGAAGTTTTTATATCCTTGAAGAACGAATAAAGAAAGGCCATAAAGTTTTTTACGGCAAGTTGTATACTTTTTTGAAAAAAAAATCCTAAAGATCACCTATTTTTCGGGCGTTTTGACCGGACGGTCCCCTTAAGTGGATCTTTTCCAAACTTTCAAGGTATTTTAGTTCACATTTAAACAATAAAAATTCATTTTTACTTTACAAAGTGTTCTGTAGAAATGGAGATATATGAACACGTTAGTTAGGACTCTCATTTCTGCTGTGAAATACAAAAACCCAGGATTTTCTTATTTCTAGTATAATTACATTTTTACATATAATTACATAATTACATTTCAGGGAAAAAATGGGGCCACCATTACAATCGCCAATTTGCAACTCCGGCGCGCGAGTCCTAACGAACGTGTTCATATATCTTCATTTCTACGGAACACTATGTAACGTAAAAATTAATTTTTATTGTTCGAATGACAACTAAAATACCCTGAAAGTTTGGAAAAGATCCGCTTAACAGTTTCTTAGAAAAAAATTTCCCAATATTCACCTTATTCCTAGCGTCCTATATAGGGCTCCCTCCTTTAAAGCAATTAGGACTGAATAAGGCTTTAGTGAATAGACTAATAAGGAGTTATTGAAAATCAATAGTCACCAATAGAGTACAGCATTCAGATAACACACATGGTGTACCAAACGCCATTATTTGTACATCATGCGTGACAATATGCTTCCTGTTCAATCCACCCTACTGTTCCATCGTATGGATCCCAGGCTATTCACTCAGAGATAGGGAATACAATCCCGGTCATTATTTACTATCCCGGGATTGCGGCATTTTTTAAAGTCTATCTCGGGATTCCGGACTAAACCCGGAATCGGGTAATAGAAAATTTTTGAGTAATTAAAATGATTTATTATGTGTTAAAGTTCTAATTCTTTATTTAAAGTAAAGAAACTTACATTCTATCATTAGTCTGAAATATAAGTAGAAATCATTTTTAACAATAAAAGCAGTAGAACAATGAAGAATAATAAAATCTCAATAAGTAGATAATATTAGTACCTAAACCTTTATGAAGATTTTTGAAAATGCCAACGAAGAAACAGCAAAGCACGGAGTCGGAGTCGGAGTTCAGAAGGAATTTCTGATTACCGGAGTCGGAGTCGAAAAAATATATGCCGACTCCAACGCCGACTCCATATTAGTAAATTTGATAAAAATCCGAGTCTGTTTTATTTTGTTTTTATTTCAGTGAAACGAATTTCACTTTATATTAATTTTTCATCGCTTCTTTTTCTTTTTGTCAGAATTCATTTATTTGAAATAAAGATATAAACAATCTTTACTTATAATATTTAATTTTTAAAAAAGTATTTTATTTTGTATTTTATTGAAATAAAAAGTGTTTCAATGGCCATTGAATGTATTAGTTAAATTTAAAGTTTGTTTTCATTCGGAGTCGGGGTCGGAGTCGGAGTCGGTGGTAAAAAAGAAAGAGGAGTCGGAGTCGGGAGTTTTGACTGCCGACTCCGCAGCCCTGATATCTACAATGTTTCGACTTTACGTGTCCAGACATGTTGCGATTTGCAACTCGCGCGATTTCGAAATAGCGGAAGGTGAGAATATCATTATAAAAATAAATATAGTTTACTTAGTTATATGCGACTTTATATTATTATTTAAATAAATCATTATTATTATTGTCCTTATTATTATAAAATGACTATGTTTATTTATTCGGTTTATTTTTATATTTTTCATGTGTTCATGAAGTAATTCACATTTTTAAAAAATCCCGAAATTCTCGGGATTAGTTACACCAAATTCCGAGATTTTTGGAATCCAAAAAACAGTAGATACCGTATACCCTACTCAGAGATCATCGAAGATCCCGTCTACCTAATCGCGCATTGCCCGCAGTGATCGAAGCACCACCCCTGCCACCCCCGTCGTCACCAAAACTACTCCGCGCAATTAATCCCCCTTTCTGCCAAGCAAAACAGCAGCCCCGTTTCTCCTCGACCCCTCTAAATTTCCGAGAACACGTAGCCCTCTCCCAGCACCAGGTTAACGAGATACATTACAGTTACGCGCAAGAAAGCGTCTCGCGCCGTCAGAATAACAGCCCCGTTGCCCCGAAAGTTTCACACACGGCCCCCCGCGAGGGGGCGGTATTAAAAAGCTGGAAATCCTCGCGGGCAACCGGGAGGGGCAATTTTCCACGCTATTAGGGCCGCCTAACAGCCACGCGACTGGCAGTTTACAAGCGCGGCTCCCGCATTTTCCCCGTGTATACATTACAAGCCGCCCCCCCCCCCCCCCCAGACGGTGGTCGGTTGTCGCGATATGCAAAGGACCAGCGAGGATTATTCTCACGTTTTCCAAAACACCGGCGAACTGCAAGTCTCGACACGGGCGATATGCAGATTCCTCTGCCCCCAGCCACCCCTCGCTGCTTCCGCGAACGAACAACCCTATCTCCGGCCGGGGTCGCAGCAGCGTGCACCATTAGGCTTGTACCTCTAGCCATCGCGTCAAAGTGGCGCACGGTGCGGTTGGCACCTCTGCCAAACGATAACTGTTACACCACCGCCTTCCACCCCCCAGGAGCCACCCCCGCCGGGGGGGATCACGTGCGGCTCGCGGAGAAAGGTGTCGCAAAGTGGAGTGGAGAGGAGGGTTTATTCGACGGGCGAGAGAAAGAGGGGGAGGGGGGAGGGGGGGGGAGAGTTTTTAGGGTAGGTTGTTGAAGAGAGGCGAGCGGAGATAAATAGACGGAGACGAAGATGGGGTTTTTCGGGAGGTAGCGACGGATGGATTGACAGGGGGGGCAGAGATACGGCTGGTTCGTGGGTTGTCCGAGAAATGGGGGAGGGGAATGTGCGCGACAGGGGGTGCATGCTCTGCGGAGGAAGACGGATGAATGTGTGACCCGCGTGGGAATGAAATGCGTGTCAATGATTCCAGATTGCGAGCTGGGTTGGGAGTTATGGTGAGATGCTGTTTTGCTGAGGTGTGGGAGATGGGGGAGAGGGTGGTAAAGGGGTGGGGAATCGGGGAATTGGAATCTTCAGGTTTTATATATCTTGAGATATTGAGTCGCTAGTTCTCGGATAACTGGTTCACTGCTAATACGAAGTAACTGCTCAAGTATTCGGACACCAATGCTGAATCCTCTGTGTCATCTAGGGTCATTTCGGGGGAGACGCACCACTTTTTTTTGGATTGCTTATAAAGTCTTAATAATAAATACAACTGAAAATTTAGGGAAATGTAATTTGATTATTTATTTAAATCTGTTTTACAAAATAACACGTTAAATATATAGAAACTTTATTTTAATATTAGAATACGCTTTCTTAAAAACATAGAAAAAGTGCATCTAACCCCATACCTAAAGGAGAGATGCACTTCAGACTCGGGGGAGATGCTAAATCGGGGGGAATGTTAAGGGGTCAGACTATTGTTCCTTCTTGAAAATTCTTTCTCGAGAATTTCTCGAGAAATTTTATAATTTCTTATTTCTCATTTGTCGAGAAATTACAGTGTTTCTCGAGAATCTTCAGTGTAGGAAAATTATTATAAATCCCATTTGTTTTCGGAAATGAATTTTCGGTACAAACACATCTACAACCAGTAATAAATATTAGCAATATATACGAAGAATTGCGCGATTGTTTATAAACTTTTTAAACTTTTCTCTTCGTATCGCCAATGCTCTATATATAATTCAACCAACATCCACTCAAAATAAAATAAATTTTTTTACAACCGCAGATTTTATCACAAAAAAAAAGAAGTAGATTGGCTGACGCGACATTAGTCGCATTGTGCTTTTGAAAAAACTACTTTAAAACAAAAAAGTAATGTTTTTTATATTTTACGTGGTATAGAAAAATACATTCGCAAGGAGTCCAATTTTCGTGAATGTATTTCGCCAGAAGAAAGACTTGCCATCACAAGGGCTTTCGTAGGAATACCGCATTAATTAATTTTTCGGCGTCCATAGTTATCAATACGCGATCAGAAATTGATTTCAAGTGCCTAGCGACGATAGGCGATTTTCGCTGGCAATATCAAATCAATTTGTTACTGGTCGCGCGAAGTCCGGCGACAATCTCTGTACAGCAATACATCTACAATATCTACGACGTCACACTACATACACATATACAATGTCTAACCTCGCACTATAAACAGATCTGATGCAGCTGTCAAACAAATATTTTGAATAATAAAAAATAGTAAATAATAAAAAAGAGACAAAAATAATAAATAATATTATTTTATTGTTTCATTCTTGTTTCATTTTCCATTTAATTCTTTAATGTATTTCAGCAACACGTACTTAATACTGCTTAAAAAACAAAATAAAATACTTTGTATTTTTAAAATACAAACATAAATTAAAAAGGAAATAAAGTATGTATTTGGCTAAAAATGTAATGGCAGGTCTTTCTTCTGACGAAATGCAGTCCCGAAAATTTGACACTTTACAAATATACCTATGTTTCTACACTGCTTAAAATATAATAGAATGTGTCTGGGGACATTCTAAAATATTCAGAAAAATTACTTGGTTTGTACAACAATCATTGTTAATCAAAACCTAAACCAAACGAAAAATGAATAAATTTTTTTTTTCATTTAGTTCCAGTTTTTCCAAAACTCCGCCCATTAATTTAGGGATGTCACTGGCGCCCGGATAATGGAAAAGCACCTCTAAAAAACGATGTATCCATTTTGGCTATCGTCATATACGAGTAAAAATATCTATTTATTACAGCCACGTATTTCTGAAAAACAAATTTTCGCGCGAAATTTCGCGACGACGTCGCGCGACATCGCGCGTTTCGCGCGATGCTCAGTTCGCGCGAAAACGCGTCCACTGTAACCACAGCCTAAGGGGGAAAATCGCGAAATTCCCGAAATCAGCGATTTTCGACCTTATTCTGCTATCTTTAAACGTGTGTAGCTCAAAGCAACGTTCGCCGATTTAGATGAAATTTTCAGCATGTATACAACGTACTTCAATCTACAAACGTTTTTTTTTTTTAATTTTCATTACAGTCTCACAAAAAAAAAGTTTAAAAAACGACCTTTACTATTTTTTTTGCTATTCCGACCAACTCCAATTTTTTTCAAAACGACGAAACACGTCACTTAGCAAACTAATCCTTCTAGCTTCTAAAAAAAACTCAAATCGTTTATACCAATTTTAAACATGTCATGCTATTTTAAAGAGTGTACGATTATGGCTGTGAGTCACTGTACATCTACTGCCATAAAAACACTCCTTTACTACCCTCCCACTTTCCCTCGAATCATAGATCTAATAAGCACCTCAGCCACTCATAAAAACTGACAAAGACCCCGGGAAACAATTCATCCCTCATCCCAGCCTGACCACCGCAATCCCGCCATTTCCTCGTCCCTCTGTCATCGCGCGACACGAGCTGGACGTCGAATCGAATCATAGAACGCTCGAGGGAACGAGCAATCGTGAGCTCGAAAATAGCCAACTAGCGTTCGCGCGACAGGGAGGCGATGAACGATGACGCGGCCGAATTCCTAAAAAGGGGGGGATCGCTCTATCTGTTTGCTTTATGAGCCCGGCATCGGGCCGGAACGGGCGCTTTCGTGACCCACTGGACACGATCTAAAAACCGGCACCGCTGCCAGAGCGGCAGGGAGGGAGGGGGGGTGGGGGGGGGGGGGGGTGGCGGTGCACGCGAAAGATATATTCCCGTCGGGGTTAAACAGCCGAACAGCAGGAACAGAAACACCGGGTCAGACACAAATCGGAACCGGACACCGATAGCTGCTTGAGAAACTGCGACGGACACGGACACGCAGACGCGGCTGATTAATCGCCGAGAAACGGACACGAATGGCAGCGCAGACGCGAGGATTCCGCTCTGCGAACGTAGATCTATCCGCGGGACGGCTATCTGGGATATACATATAGGGTGTCCTGCTCGATTTCAGCGGTATAAGAGTCTGGGTTAATGGCGAGGTGTTGTGGAGGAATGAGTTGTTGTGGGGGTGAAAATTAATAATCGTTATTGTTGTAAGAAACCGTGAAATATTTATTTAAGAGTACATTTTATGAGGTATTGTAATATTAGCGTCCTTGCAACTCCGGGACTACCACAGCGATCGTTACTTTCTGAGAGCAACTCAGCTTCCTGAAAGAATTCGAAAAGGATGTTATGAGTAAGGTAATTGCCCCAGTTGTCGATCAGTTAGTAGGAGGTCGAAATGTTTTAATGAAAAAATTTATGTAAATGGACCAAAATTAAATTTTTTTATATTGGCAGTTAATTTTAACATTAATATAGAAATAGATAATGGCAAAGTAAAAAATTAGAATCTATATATATTTAAATGTGGAAATTATAATTGAGATAAAAAATGTCGATGCCCCAGATGTCGATCACTAAATTACGGTTGGGACTAAGGTCGGTATCAGATATATTGGCCGGTGAGTTCGTTTTCGCGAGCAGCGATCGAGGAGAAATCAGCCACCACCATTTGACGATCGTGGATTTGTCAGTTGGAGTTGCGAGGCCCTCGCAGGGTATGGTGCCACCACCTGAATGTAGCCGTTTGCCTGTTATTTATTCGTAGCGTAATAGTTGTGTGCGTTACGAAGCTATGCGTAGACCAATACGAGATGAAGCTATCGGGAAAGAATCAATGTTCTGACCAATAAAGCTCCTGAATTTTTTCGGAGCTAACGCACACCTATTCTGATGTGTGTATTTCTACGCTGACAGCTCGGTTTGGCCTACACGCTAGAAGCTTGTCACTATCCCCACCACTTCTGGCTCACTCTTCTCCTGCGAAGGCGACAACACCGAGGCAGGCAAACTGCGTGGTGGGAGAATACCCCTCACGAAACTCACCGGCCAATATTTCTGATACCGACCATAGTAGTCGATCAAGAAAAAATCCTTCCGAAACATTTATAAATAATTTATCTCATTAAATTATCTTATAAATTTTAATAATTCAATATTTATTGAATACTTAAGTACAAAAAATAATTTTTTTTATAAAATACATGTATAAATATACAAAACACGTTCAACACAAACTTTTAAATTACTAATAAATAGCAATAATAAGGTATGCTTAATTTCCATCTTATTATGTATTTCTAAAGTTTAAGTTTATGTCAATAAATAATTGTTTGAAATAATTACAAACATAAAAATTGATAATTCAAAAATATATGTGTTGTCTGTGAAAGCAGTTAATATTGTTAGTTTTCGTGAAAATAAATGTGTAAGGTAGCCCACTTGAATGAAGTCCCTGTTGAACACCATCTCTTACTGTTCGAAGTAAGAGATCACCATCGACGCCACAGTCGATTTCTTTGCTGGTTGTTGCGGTATTAAAGGTAATTTTCATACATTCTGCTTACAATAGTTTACTTTACACTGTAGCACAAGAATTTTAGTATCATATGTATCATTTTCCTTTAAAAGTCAGTGATCATTATTTAGTTCCAATTTTTTCTTGTGGAACTAATTTTTGATCACCTGAATAAAAAATAGGTTAGGATAAGATTATAAAAAAAATTAAATTTAGATGGTATAATACTAAAAATACTTCCCATATATTTCAAATGATCATAAACTAGTTCCTCACCTGATCAAAAAATTAGTTCCCATGCATATTAGATGATCAAAAACTAGTTCCTGACCTGATAAAAAATTAGTTCCCATTTATTTTAGTTGATCAAAAACTAGTTCCTGGTCATCTTATTATTCCGTACCTTATAAATAATTAAATAATACTTATTTTCAACTTTTTACAATTTTTCCTTAAATTTTAAACATTAATTCATCTTTCAGTATAAAAAAGTTTATGATTTAAAGTTTTATTAGGTTAAAAATAAATATTAAAGCGGGAAGTCCTCTAAACTGATCAGAAACTAGTTCCTTAACGGTATGTGCCTTTTTCCCATCAAATGCCTCAATTGCTTCCATTAATCCTTACGAATTTTAGGACGATGGTCCCATTAAACGGTCCAAGTCCTCTAAAAACACAGTGCCCTCCCCTCCACCAAATCAATCTCCACCGTACACAGCATCCCAATCCACCCAGGCAGCATGCCCATCCACCCCCACGGTACCAGCATGCCTGGCAAGCTTATTAACGCTCCGAGGCTTGGACGTAACGTGACGTCGGCCCATTACACGTAACCCGGGGCGTAATGGGCCTCGTAAGGCCTACTTAACGGAGACACGGGCGAACTTGCTCCCACCCCCCGGTGTTACCTCTTCTATGGAAACCGCCGTCGTTTGGACCGCGATCGTTTGGAGGCCGATTCGCGCACGTGGTCCCTCGCAGCACCGTAGGCTGGGCGTCCTCCGCGGGAACGGGGCCAAAAATATTATTGTGGAACGGCGTATCCGCTCCGGAACGACGCCTCGTAACGCGGGGCCGCGCACCCTCGCGAGACGAGTCCACGGAACACGCCACGCCACCCCCCCCCCCCCCCCCCCGCCACCGTCCCTCGTTTCTCCAACACCGTTCTGGCCGCTTCCTCGGCCGAGGCCGCACGCCAGCGCAATTTCACGGGGCGATTATTATAACTGCACTTCGCGGATTAGCGAGCCCTCGGAACGAGCCCGTGCGCCCTCACCGTGGAAGCAAGGGGTTGCTGGCTGAACGGAAATGAGGCTCGATTCCGGGGGAACGAAGGGGAGTTCTTTTTGGCAGGACGAATCACGCGAACGCTGCCTCTTCTTTTCCGGCGAGCTTCGTTATGGGAAGTTCGAAGTTTGATTGTAGTCTGCGGGTAATAGGGAGATCTTCGATAGGACTGTGCGGGGGAGGAAATGTGAGTGGGGGTTGAGTAGTTGAGTTTGTAGTGGGAATTGTGTGGAGATAGTGGTGATCAGATCTTTCACGCTTCCGCAGGTATTGTAGCCTATCTGTAAGTAGATATTTGTCCTTCAGGGGGAATGTGGGTTGTGATAGTTGGTCCTGTGAAGACGATTATAGTCAGGGCATGGTCCAGTGGCTGTCCAAGCCACCTTGGGAGCCTATCCCCGCCGCGGACCCATCCCCATTGTCGGCTGTCGAAAAAAGTGAACGAACAAACAGGAAAGGGCTGCAAGGGTAGGAGGGTAGCAAGCTTATCCTAATTGCCGGTAATAAAAGCTTTTTATCGGGCAGAGTTATGCTTTCGTTCGCTTCGCTGGCCACCATTATCTCGCCTCGCCTCCGGCAAAAAAATAATATCTGACCAGCACGCGGACAGACGGGCTTTGCCAGCTTTGCTAATGCCGTCCGATGCGAGTTAAATACGAACGAATGTTACTGAAAATCGAAGGAAATCCATGGTTGTAGAACAGGCAAGTAGAAGCAACTACCGGTTGCAAGGTTTCGGGCGATTTTTATAGAGGAAGTAGCGTGACGAAATAGCAACATCGTGTCCTTCATATTTTCATAACTAAAACAGTAATTAAACACTAGACGGTAGGTACTATTTAACTTGTCCCTGATCGAACGAATTAGTCACGTGCACTGGTTGCACATAAAGTGATGAAGGAACAAGAAAACAAATCCATGACTACTCCGACAGATACTTAAGGGTAAAATATAAAAGTTAGGAATATTTTTTTAATTAATATTATTTAAGAAATTGGAAGCAGGATAAATATAGAAGAGAAAGCAGATTGTGATTTTTAAACGATTTTATTCAGCTTCGATCCTCTGTTTGTTTGTTTGTATGGTTCAAATCTGGCAACTCAAATTTAACCCACTTCCAACTGTCCAATTGTCTTGAAACTTTGCAGGGGTGCGTAGGTTGGATGACAATACAATATTTAAAAAAAAAATTAACCCCGAGCGGATGAAAAAATTACTCAGTCATCAATAAATATAACCCATAACCACAAATCCAAACGACTTGAAATCACCCACTCGCGTTCTTTACGTAAACGACAAAAAGCCGCTGCGTTCTGGTTGCTAGTCGCATCGCGATTTGAAATTAAATTTAAAAAATAGAAAATAAAAATATATAAAAAATTTGTATGTTAAACGATTTTCTTAAAAATGCACAAAAAACTAAAAAAATAATTCTTTTCTTGTACTGCAATTTCGATGGTGTGTTTTACTTTAAATAGAATTGTGGAGCAGAGTATCTCACAACAAATTCATTTCGACGCTTGATGCTGTATTAAATTGATTCATATTCTAATATGAGAAAGATCCTACTCCACGATTTTATTTAAACTGAAAAAACACAATCGAAATTGTAGTACAAAAAAAGAATTATTTTTTAGTTTTTAGGTCATTGTTAATAAAATCGTTTAACATAAATTGCTTTTTATATATTTTTTATATAATTATTTTCTAGAACGCAATTTTCTGAAGCTTTCAACTTCAGACCTATTTACCCCACAAGATTTTCAGGAAATCTGCTTGTCACAACTTTAACTTTTTCACAGCAGAATAAATTTTCCTGTTTAACTAGAACCTTTTCCTACTTTCAAGAAAATAAAAGTTTCTTATTTGCACAAAAATGTGAGGAATAAAAGTTTCAGTTATAACACTGCATTTTATAGCAGCTTTCTTCGAACAGAAAAGATAATACAGTAAACACTCGTATTAACCTTTAGAGGGCCGGGCTGGCCACTGTAAATTTAAAAATTTGAACTTGTTTTTAAGGGTTTTTGATATCGCTAATCACGATTCTATGGTCAGAGTATCGAAATTTTATGCAGAAACAGTGTTGCCAACCTAAACAAGCCTAAATGATTAACAGCAGTTACATTCATATATTATTCTTTCCTTTGGCGTTACCCAGGACTAACGACGTGGGCGTAGAAAGTTTTGTAACTCTTTATTCGTTTTTGGGGTTTTTTGTGTTATTTTTGGATTTGTTTTTTTAGTTTTCTGATTTTACTATTTATTATGCGAGCTGCAGTCGTGCAACTCACTAATGCCCATTCATTATAGCAAAATCAGAAAACTAAAAAAACGAATCCAAAAATAATACAAAAACACCCCAAAAACAAAAAAAGAGCTTAAAAAATTGCTACGTCCACGTCGTTTAGGGTTTGACGGTTTTTAAAAACCGGGTTTAAAAACCAGTTTTTTTGTATAAATTTGTAAAATTCGAAAACCGGTTTTTAAATTTAAAAAGCCGGTTTTATTTACTAGAATTAATATGCAGAAATGAAAGAATTATTTAATTAAGAAACGTTAACATTTTTACTTGAAATCGCCTTGGACACAAGCATATTGTAGTTAGTAGTAGGTAACAGTTTAATGTAAAACTAATCTTCATGACTTCATATTTTCAGAAGAAAATCCTAAATGGAATAAAGATTTATAATTTGGTACCACCTTTCAAAAGATTAATAATTTGTACGGATTTTAGTTATTTTAGTTTTTTCTCATTGTTTTGTATGCAGCCTACTTTATTGTTTTATATTTTAGTAGATCCATAAATATTAAATGATCTAAAAAATTGTACGTATTGTTACGGATTCTGGTTATTTTAAATTTTTTTTTTTATTTGGTTTTGAATAGATAGATTATATTGTATTTTGTTATATTTTTGTAATTCCATAATTTTAAGGAAACTGAACATTTTTAAAATAAATAAAAATATTTATTTACCATTTTAATTATTTTATTTGTGAAAAATCGAAAACCGGTTTAACCGTTTTTTTTTTTTTTTTTTGGAATAGTGGAATTCGAAAACCGGTTTTTTCAAAAGTCGGTATTTGTATAAACCCTAACGTCGTTAGCCCTGGATAACGCCAAAGGAAAGAATAATATATAAATGTAACTGCTGTTATTCATTTAGGCTTGTTTAGGTTGGCAACACTGTTTCTGCGTAAAATTTCGAAACTCTGACCTAAGAATCGTGATTAGCGATATCAAAACCCCTTAGAAACATTAAAGTTCAAATTTAAAAAATTCCAGTGTACGCCATATCGTTCGCGGCCGGGCTGGCCACTATAGTGGCCATCTAAGTACTTGGATACTTTGCCGGCCATTTTGGTGTTATATATGCCTAAATTTTAAATAAATAAAATTTACAATTTCAACGAAAAAATCCCGGCCCTCTAAAGGTTAAGGGGGTACTCCACTGTGAACGGTAGAGAAATCAAGCTATTTTTAAAGATTTTTTTTTTAGTAAATACAACATATAATGAAATAAATCTTTTTTATGTTTATTAAGCTACTCTTATATTATACCAAAAAAATTAAAAAGAATATTTTTAATTTGTGTTACTTGTTTTTTTTACAGCGTCAATATGCCACTTAAACAAAAACGGTATGTTCGTGGTGCAGGTGATTTCTCGGCTTAGGCTTGTCCGAAACAAAAAATTCGAAAAGATTCTTAATCTGTATAAGTGTCTCTATCGTCCGTACCTCAATCAACAATTTTTGCCGAAAAATAACAGAGATTTTTCTCTGGGATCATTCGAGAAACACCATTTTGGGGAACTTTTTCCTTCAAACAGGCGCCATTTTGTTTTTTCTCAACAAAAATTGTTAATTGAGCTACGGGCGATAGCGACACTCTTACAGATTACGAATCTTTTCGAATTTTTTGTTTCAGATAAGCCTACGCCGGGAAATCACCTGCACCACGGACATAACGTTTTTGTTTAGGTGCCATATTGACGCTTTGTAAAAAACAAGTAAAACAAATTAAAAATATTTTTTCAATTTTTTTGGTATAATACAAGAGTAGCTTTATAAAAACGAAAAAGATTTATTTCATTATATGCTGTATTTACTGAGGAAAAAATCTTTAAAAATAGCTTGATTTTTCGATCGCTCACAGTGGAGTACCCCCTTAAACCCAACGAACGGGGCTGACGGGAGGGGCGGGGGGGGGGGGGGGGGTACGACGCGTTACAGACACTATTCCGTTCGGCCAATGCCCGCGGGTAAGAAAACCCAAGAGCGAGCGAGAGGGAACGAAACAGTTGACACAAAGTTGCCGTCGACTCTTTCGTTCCCTCTCGCTCGTTCTCGAGTTCTCTCACTCTCGACCGAAGGATTCCAAGAGTTGGTGGGGATAGTCACCGGGCGTACAACGCATGGTAAAACCGGGGCTATAACGAGAATTTACTGTAGTCATAAAATTACAGATATTTCATAATTAATTAAAAATTCTACCAGTTTCATTCGACCCCTGCTCGTTTCCCTTCCAGCTCCCACTGCCATCGCGTAACCAACCCCGAACTCGTACCAACTTGAGAAAAAGGTGTACACCTTCTGTCCCACAACCCACAACGCAAACGCCGCCGTCCACAGGATCTCAATAATTCCTCGTAATTCCTCCAAGTCCGCTGGAAAGAGTGCAAACACTCGGGCGCCCGTTCCGACAAAGTGGAAACAGGGTCTGAACGCAATTAAATCGTTGCGTAATCGCGGGACACCGGTTAAATCGACCAGCGAGAAGGCACGCGGGGATAAACAAATCGTAGAGCGTCATAAAGGCGGCGGGAGAATGATCGTTGTCGTTTATTCGGCCCTCCATCCCGTTGAAGAGCACCGAAAAAGGTCCTGGCCGCGGCAGAGGACGAGGGCAGAGTGTAATCGTCGCTAGTATCGAGTGCTTTTCACGCTCGTTTCGGTGCCGCTCCGCCCGGAGGGTGGGTTGGATTTCAAACCCCCTCTCAGCTCTCCCTGTACGTCGACGGCGGACAGACCTTTCGCAAGCTTGTTTATTAAGGCCGTTTCACTTTTAATAAGCTGGAACCGGGCCGCCTTCTGCCGCCGCCTGTACCGGAGGATCCCTGGCCTCTCGTTAAAGCCGCGGTTTCACGCTGACCAACTTTTATTAGATCCGACTGCGCTGTCCGTCCGCCGGCTGTTGTTAAAGCCCGCTAAGTTATGCCTGAGCGTTAAGCTCCGCGTCAGCCGTAACGACCCCGGATATTCGCGCCAACACTTTTCCTCCCGCTATCGAAATTGAGGGGTGGTAACGCGTAACCCCCCTCTTCACGCCTGTCGATGGCTCTTTTCGACGAAGATCTCGAATTATAGAGAACTTTAGCGATTACGGTCAATGGAGATGGAGAAGAATAATTAGCGAAGAAGAGGATTGAAAGTGGGAGTGTTTATTGGTTGCATGTCGGAAATGTGGATAATTTTCAATTGAAATAAAATTCTCAAATTCTTAAAGATGTGGGTGAGACTTGGGGTCACCGTGTGTTGTTTTCTCTCAGCAAACAGGGAGACTCAAAAATGGCCCCCAACTTTTGAATATATACTCATCTTCGTTAGCAACCCACGCTGATCCAAGTTCCACCAGACGGCAGTGTCGAGCAATTTGCCTAGTATAATTACTACAACTTCTCCGCGGTTATCTTCGTCTGTTTGCCACTTGCGGCGAATGGTTGGAAGTATCTTACGCTTCTCGCGAACAGCACGTCGTTTCCGCGCGGGGCGTTTTCGCGGCGAAACGGCGGCGCGTAAACGGGAAGGGACGTTTAAACGGCGAAAGGGGAAGCGCCGTTAGATTCACGGGCTGCGAATAACCGCGGAATCGAGGATTTTATGGACAGAAAAAGCTTCCTGGATGCGTTCGACCATAATTCAGGCGGCACATTCACGGGTGGACACTTAGATAAGTTAATTACCCCCGGCAGCATAAATAACGACAATCGCGGCCCGATAACGAGGATGCACGGCCCCCTTTTATACGTAACACGCGCCCTGTCCCGCGCGACACTTTTATATTTTCGAGAATCATTCTGTGGTTTATACAGTGCGTGTTATCTGATACCACGCCTCCATAATGCTCTCTGACCCCTAATCGCCGTGCTTTTTCTGCCACCTTTAAACTTCATTGCCGTGGATCATCCCCCCCCCCTCTCTGTTTATCAGCGCTATTTTTGAGCACACGATAAACGCGGGATGTTATCTATTTGCGCTCCCAAGTACGCCTCTCAGGCAAATCAAAGTTTAAATTAAAGTTGCATGCAGATGTTAGTGGAAATTTGAGAACGTGTAAAAGTGAAAGAATTTTTTACATCATTGTAACATGTTTCTCCTATTTGTACTGCAGGCATTTTTTTTTTCTTTGCGAATATTTCTGTAAATTTTTTGACCTTAAGGTCTAAATTAATATTAAAATAATATTATTAAAGTTTTTAAATTTGGTGAATTTTAGCAAATAAAATCGCTTTCTTTCCACAACTATCTTTTCAACTACAAATTTCATCGTATCAAAATTTACGGTTCTAGAAAAAGACTATTAGAGAAGTTTATTACAATTTTAAATTTTGGTGAATTTTAGCAAATAAAATCCCTATTTTCCATAACTATCTTTTCAACTACAAATTTCATCATATCAAAATTTTCATTTCTAGAAAAAGACTATTAGAGAAGTTTATTAAAAATTTTAAATTTGGTGAATTTTAGCAAATAAAATTCCTATTTTCCACAACTATTTTTTCAACTACAAATTTCATTAGGTATATCAGAATTTACATTTCTAGAAAAGGACTATTAGAGCAGTTAAAAGATTCAAAAGTACGAAAATGGTAACTCAAAAATGACACTGGGGTGCAGTGAACCCCATTGCACAAATGTAAACATAGTGTTTCTATCGTAATAATTAGTTGTACTCAACTATATGATCACTAATTATATTTAGTTTCTACTTTCACCACTTTTCACGCAATCTTCCATCGCGTTGTGAACGATAGGTTTGCAATTCTAATTAAATAAACCGTGCACCTCGCTCTGCTGCTTCCCATTTAGACAACTAGACCGAGAACGAAGCGAAGCCGGGAATAAGGAAATTTAGGATGCAGAAAAGTACTGGTCAGGTGTTTTAATTAATTTCTCCAACTTGTGCTACAAGAGAAGCATAAATGCATCGAATACTTTTCGTTTGACTTATCACATTTATGCTCCGTTACTGCATGCTATTAAGTACACAGGATACATACATATTTCCAAAAGAGTATCATCTTAAACAATTGGCAAATTATAAAGCAGGTGTTATCGAATAAAAAAATATATAAAAAAAAAATTTTATGTTAGACGATTTTATTAAAAATGCACTAAAAACTAAAAAATAATTATTTTCTTGTACTGCAATTTCAATGGTGTTTCTGTCACTTTAAATAAAATCGTAGAGCAGGGTATCTCACAACAAAATCATTTCGACGCTGTATTGAATCAATTTAATACAGCATCAAGCGTCGAAATGCATTTGTTGTGAGATACCTTGTCCACGATTTTATTTAAAGTGAAAAAAAACACCATCGAAATTGTAGTACACAAAAAAGGAATTACTTTTTAGTTTTTAGTGCATTTTTAATAAAATCGTTTAACATCAAATTTATTTTTTACATATTTTTTATTTTCTACTTTTTTAATTTAATTTCAAATCGCGATGCGACCAGCGACCAGAACGCAGCGGCTTTTTGTCGTTTTCGTAAAGAACGCGAGTGGGTGATTTCAAGTCATTTGGATTTGTGGTTATGGGTTATATTTATTGATGACTAGGTAATTTTTTCACACGCTCGGGGATTAATTTTTTTTTAATATTGTCATCCAATCTACGCACGCCTGCAAAGTTTCAAGACAATTGGATAGTTGGAAGTGTGTTAAATTTGAGTTGCCAGATTTAAACCATACAAACAAATAAACAGAGGATCGAAGCTGAATAAAATCGTTTAAAAATCATTTTGTATCCCACCAACGGGATAGTATATTTTCCTTCGCGGTCTCTCGCACCAGCCAAAACAATCACGTCTCCGGAAAGACGTTTCAATGAGTGGAAAAGGGCTCGCCGGGCGTCTGGCGCGTTGGTATCAAAGAAATTTCAAAACACCGCGAAGAAGAAATATCGAGGAGCCTTTATCGAGATCCGACCAGTCGTATCAACCCTCTGACGCGCAGCCCCCTCGAAAGTTCATCCCCCGCGGGCTGTTGCATGATTAAAGGGCCTTACGCCGAACGAGATATGCCCGAAAGACTTTTCAGCCGCCTCCCGATATTTATGACTTACCATTCGCGCGGCCAACTCACGTAAACGCGGTTATAAGTATTCCGCTCGTGTGCCCTGGCTCTAACCCCCTTCCCGCAGGGGCGCGTACCTTTTCACCCTTACGGTCCCTTTCCTTGCCGAGAGAGGAAGAACCGACGACTCCTGCTCGCTGGCAAACCGACGAAAAGGGACGATAAGCTGTCTTCTATTACTTCCAACGATGGTCGCCGTAACTTCTAGACGGCTCTGCACTCGGGTGACCTTGACAGTTTGAAGGTGTGAGTCTGAGGAACGGGGGAATGCAACTTTGTCCTTGTTGAGGGCTCTATGTTGTTGGAAGCATCGAGGATATTCAGGGATTTAGGAATTTTGAGAATACTTATATTTTTTACTGTTTGTACAAATTAGAAAATGCTGTTTTGAACTTGAATTTTGAAGATACTAGGAAACAATTGGGAAACCATCTGATCTAACCAATGCTCCATAAAAATAACAGCTACCATCCCAAATTAAATCCCAAGTCAGAAGACAGTTCTTTGGTATATATAACAAAATTTTAATACAAATTAAAACCGACTTCAAAAAAATAAAAATGCACTAAAAAGTAAAAAATAATTTTGTTCCTTATTTAATCTACGACTCTCATATTTCTTAAGTCGGCGCCAGATTTGCACAGTGCAAATGATGAGACACCGAGTTAAAAAATATGGGAGTCGTAGATTAAATGAGGGAAAAAATTATTTTTTACATTTTAGTGCAATTTCATTTTTTTTAAGTCGGTTTTACTTTTTATTACAAATTTTTTATTTTTAACTTTTTAGTTTTATATATATTAACACAACATGCTGAGGAGATATGCGCGTACGTAATAAAATAATAATAATTAGGTGACAATAGTCTTATTCAACAATTTTATTCTTTATTGTTAACCACGACTGGCAAAATATTGGGCCAATGTTGATGCAGTGTAGGATGGGACCACCGAGGCATCGCCCTCTTTCGAATAAAAAAAAGATAATCAAAATCAGTCAATCAAAAAAAAAAAATACAAACAGGTCGAATCTATAACCTCCTCCTTTTTGAAGTCGGTTAAAAATAAGAAACGCGGAATTGCAGCGTGCACCCGTTTCAACTACCTCCACGTAATTAAAAATGCAACTAAGTACAGCACACGACGTGAGACACTTAATCGCTAAAATGGCTGACACATCCAAAATAGTCCCATCCAGTCAATGTCTCAAGTAAAAAATTCCGTTTGGCCGATGCAGCATTAACGCGTGGGCGAGGAGCATTTTCGTACCCAACAGCTCGATCACATTATACCGTGGACCCGCTCGCAGCGTCGATACTTGCGTCGACGAGTTTTCGTTGAACGCCGAGGGCCGCGAGGCAACAAGCCGCCACTAATGGAAGTCGATGAGTTAATTGGTGTGTAACGGCAATTAGCCGCCGCGGCACGATTATTCCTGGCCCGATTTTCATCCCGCCTATGATAATTCGTGCGTCGCTTTGGCTGTGTAAATTACGCGCGGCCGATGTGCGCAGCCGCTCTCAAAGTTTCGCGCTCGAGGCCTCGGGAGGCGAGCGACGAAAGAGGGACGAGCGTGGAAAGCTCGTTAACCAGGGACCAGAGAAAAGGTAACCGCGATGGGAATCGCGCGAAAAGGCGCCATTCCTTGTCTTGCGGGCGCGATTCGGGAACGTAAAAGAGTAAATTAGGAGTTCCGAGGGATGAAGTGTTTCTCACTATTTATAGCCAGGATTGAAGGAATTTAAAAGAGAATGTTTTAATTCGAATTAGTGTGAACTGGGGTAGAAATCTGCTGAGGGTTTTTAGGATTTTTCGAGTGAAGGTGGTGGAATGGGGGCAGTTTTAGGGAACTGTTTTCCAGTGTGGGATTTAGGGTTTGTCGGTTTTTAAAAACCGGTTTTAAGAACCGGTTTTTATTTATAAATTCGTAAAATTCGAAAACCGGGTTTTAAATTCAATTAACCGGTTTTATATACTAGAATTAATATGAAGAAATGATTTAATTATTTGATTAAAAACGTTAACATTTTCACTGGAAATCACCTCGGACACAAGCAAATTGGTAGGTAACTGTTTACTGTGAAACTAAGCTTCATGAGTTCATATTTTCAGAAAACAAACGAAACGGAATAAAGATTTATAATTTGGTACTACATTTTAAAAGATTTATATTTTGTACGGATTTTAGATATTTTAATTTTGTTTTTATTTGTTTTGTATAGATAGAGTGTATTTGATTTTGTTATAGTTTTGTAATTCCGTAATATTAAGGAAACTGATTTTTTTTTTAAATAAGTAAAAATATTTATTTACTATTTTAATTACATTTTTTTGTGAAAGTTCAAAAACCGGTTTAACCGGTTTTTTGGGAATAGTGAAATTCGAAAACCGGTTTTTTCAAAAGTCGGTTTTTGTATAAACCCTAGTGGGATTTAGGATTGATGAAGTAGCGAATTCTTGAACAAATTATTTTTATAAAAATGGTGCGCTTTAGAAGAAAAGTTTCGAAAATCCCCGAATAAGATGGACAGTTTTTCTACAACTACACTCATATACTTTATAAAAAAAAATGCAATTTGATTTCGGACCTGCTGTTCCATAATTACACATTCTACCAGCGCGCGTAAGGTGTCTAAAAGATTAATTAATATATTAAAATTTATGTATGTTTTTCTATTTATTTATTTTTTTTTGTATAGTTTCTTAAGACATTGTACTAAAGGTAGGTAATAAAAATTTTGTATTGAAACTGTAAATTATTCCTGAAAAAAATTCTTAAAAATGGCTAACTTTTCGGCCGTAGAAGTGGGGTTTTTCCGTTACACGTTTTGGTTTTGATGTTTCGTAGAATATACAGTGTACAGAGAATATAAATTTCCAGCTGGGTTTTCTCAGGAAATTTGCAGAGTGCCCTACGCGTTTAGTACATTATTGCATCCGGTGCAAAATTAATTGGCCGCTCAGGGCGATTGAGGAGTACACCCCGCCATAACTAGGCCACTCTACATCTTGTCTCTTCCTTCAGTGGTCCATGCGTACTCGCTACATCCAATTACTTGCTTCGGAGGCAAAACACGTAATCGAGAAATAAAACAGGCGAACATCTGCGAGGAAAGATTGAGAAAGTTTCCATACCAGCGGAAGAAAAAGGCAGGAAACCTCCCCACAGAAGATATAACCTACAAGAAATACTTGTGTATCTCACAATCAGATTTATTAAGGTACTGCTTTCTCAGATCAGAATAAATGTTCTTCTTTAACTAGAACATTTTTCTACTTTCGAGAAAATAAAAGTTTCTTATTTATACAAAAATATATGGAATAAAAGTTTCAGTTTATACATTCATTCCACGAAACAAATTTCCGCGAATCCATTCACACATGCGCACTCATGCAACACTCACACAAAACGGCACACTTGATTCGCACAAACGGGCCGAGTGGACTCCCAATCTAGCTGGAGCTTGAATCTAGACACGCGACACTTCTTCTTGCCATTCGTTCTCGATACGAGTGCAGGACACTGCTCTAGTCTCAAAAATTGCGATACGTGTGGACGGTATAGCCATAGCTAGACACAAGTGTCTTGATGTAATTATACACTCGATATAGACACAAAAGTGTCGTCGTGTAGACGTACCTTTAACCCTTGTTGAAATAAAAAAAAGGACATAGAAACACGAATATGCCCGATATACCCATCCTATAAAAAGGGCCCAATAGTATCTGTTATTGATGGGTAAACACTACTCACCGTTTGATATTAAAATATTTCTCGCTACTCTGGACATTCAGGCGCTACAAATAATATCGTCGGTGATAGTGCAAAACCGCGTATGAGCAGTTTGCAAATACCGCGGATCTGCAAAAGTAGCAAAATTGAGATTTTGCGCCGACGGTTGCCAAGCGCTGTTTCGCTTTTTTTTTAAAAGTCACACCATTGATGTTAGTATTTATTACAAGCAGTGCTAAAACTGTCCCAAAAAAGTTCAGTCAAAGAAGACCCTTAAAATGGCTAATATATTAAGTTTTCTCTTTCTCCTGTAAAATCGGTAGAATGCAGATCCGCGGTATTTACAAACTGCTCATACGCGGTTTTGCACTATCACCGACGATATGCCAGTTTTTCCAAAAATGCGAACTTAACATTTAAATATAAATTATAACAGACCCATAAAATGGTGCGGCAGGTACTGTTCAGACCAAGAAAACGTACATATATAACAAGTGCGCAAATAATGTAAAACTGTACAAACCTCTTGGAGGATTGAGCAAGCTTAAATAAAAAAAATAATAAAAAAACAGTATCTATTATTAGTATACCAAACCCTGATTGCTAGGAAATAGCAATAGGAAGAGGAAAAAAGAGGGAGTCATTTGCGCCCCCGGGGACCAATTAATTTTAAATCAAATAACAGCTGCATGCAAGAATCTGACCCAAATCCACGACCGCGAATCTCACAGTCCTCGCACACTCGAAAGTCACACTCCACACAGTCAAAAGTGGTGAAATGGAGGCAAGAGACACCTCCAACCCCCTTTGATATCCATTTTCTGCTCTCGAGCAACACCTGTCGACGAATTAGTCGCCTCCCCGTTTCAACCGCCTGAACGCCGATGGTCGACGACGGAGTCTCGCGAAAATTGCCGTGTCGCGAGGCGTTCGCGGGATAAGGGGGCAGCTGATTACTCCTCGGTTCGAGTTCTATCGAGAACGTCGACTCGCCCGCGGAGGAACTCGTCGACCCGCAATATTTCCTGCCGGTAACCGATCGGACCCCCTCTGATGTACGATCGCTGGGCCACTTTTCTCATCGCGCACACGTCGCCTCGTAAAGCGTATACCCACGAGTATCAGACGGTGGAGGGGGACGAGGGGGTGGCTTCTTCGGTGGATGGAAACGGGAGGGAAGAAGCAAATAGAGTGACGTTTTCGTGACACTGGATCTGAGAATTGAAGCATTGAGAATAAAAACGGACTAACCCATATTGCTTGCGAAATTGCGCTAAATAGTAGCAATAATGTAATCGAATAGGCTGTACTAATCATATAAAATGGGAATTCAAAAACCGACTGCTTAAAAAGCGGAAAAAAATTAAAAAAACAAGACTTAATTTATTTAAACCTTAAGATTTAATTTATTTATACATAGTATATTATTTATCATAAATAGGATACTAATAAGATGACAATTTAAATTAATTGAATTGCCTGCAGTCGGAGGGATTAAATCTTTTGATCCTCTTCTACCCCAAGAATGTACCGCAATGACTAAAGAAAGTGCTTCAAGCTGGTAAAAAAAAGAGGAGGACAACATCAGTTGCAAAATGCTTATAAGTGATATTTCAGCTTCTGCGTATTTTGTAACATATGTTTTTCTCTTTGTCCGTGTGGGGAATACTGTTAGCGGTGTTTATAGTGTTAATACCCAATCAAATCTAATTAGGGCGAGCAGCGATACACAATATTTATTAAGACAATATGTAATTTTTTATTTCTAAGGGCTCCGACTGCAGGCAATTGAGTTAATTTAAATTGTCATCTTACTCTTATCCTATTTATGATAAATAATATACTATGTATAAATTAATTAAATCTTAAGGGATAAATAAATGTGTCTTGTTTTTGTAATTTAAAATTTTTTTAATTTTTTTATTTTTTACTTTTTAGTTATGTATTTACTGTTTAGTTCGTTAAGGGAAACACTGTCGTGAGGGTTGTTAAGAACTTCCCTCGGATCCAGGTTACTAATTGCGAGTCCTTCCTATTATTTTATTTCTATCTCACAATTTTGAAAATTATATATCGTAGGACATTCGGAAAATCAAGACAATTCTAAACGCACCTCATTTGTCCAAATCGGTGTATCCGTATAGAGTATAGACTCTACATACAAACGTAGCCTGATAAACACAATACCCTCCTTTACGTGCCGCAAGTCGGGTGATAAAATTAATTTTTTTTCAATATGGAATAATCCCTTTTTGCTCTCAATGCCTCAATTAAGCTTGATAATCTGTGAAAGATTGAGTTCAGAGAAAGATATCTTGTGTTAGGAATTTGTAAATGTAGATACAGAGGAATTGTTAAAGTAGCCCTGCAAGTGACTAATCAGAAATAACACCTAGGGTAAAGTACCCAATTACTGACACCTAACCAATTACTGTCACCTTAAGCTATTTTACCTAAAATAACGAATAAATAAACGTTGTAAAGTCACACACAAAAAGAATTATGTAATTCAACCTATAGAGGAAGTGCAGTATATTTGGAATACCAGTTTGTTTAAGACGAATAAAGAATTACGACAGAGGATGGGAACAAATTAAACTACATAATATCATAGGGAAACTAATAAACTTTCATATTTCTTAGTGTCAGTAAAAATAAAAAACAAAAAGTAACTGAAATTTTGGTTTGAATGAAAAATGACAAGAAGTATCGATTTCGTTAAGGTGCAGGTAATTTGGAATACCGATATTCCAATTTACCTTCGCTTTGTAAACTTAAACAAAACATGTAGATAATAAAATTAGTTTATTTTATGACGTAGTCAGGCTAAGAAATCACAATTAAGGAACAATTTTATGTAGATATCTATAAGACAATATTTACACAAATGCTAAAAAAGGTTATATAGGTGACAGACGAAACTGACGCTGTGGTAGCCATTACGCGTGAAACAAAAGCATCGGTAGGCTTTGGAATATTCCAAATTACCTTCACCTTCGGTATTCCGAATTAGCAACATGGCATTGAAACCTAAAATTTCATGTCACACTTTGTATTCTCGAAATCATCGCAAAACTGGCACGGAACCATAGAAGGAACATGCAAATGAGTCGATTAAGTGTTTAACACTAAAGTTTTGACATATTTTAACCATGATTGGAACGATTGAATACGTGCTGAGAAAGTTTTGCAGATTGACGTTTGCTTCCTCTGCAGATTAAGTCGAAAATGTAAAAATTGCGGTTCATCCACAAATGTCATAAGTGAACAGGTCATTAGCCCCTATAATCTACGGTGTTACAAATTAAATAGCGTTAGTAGTTTATTAGATACTTCGGCATTCCAAATTACCAACAGTATTCCAAATATGCTGCACTTCCTCTAATCTACACTATAGATTATATACTATAGTTTATTTATTCGCTATTTTAAGTAAAATAACTTAAGGTGACAGTAATTGGTTAGGTGTCAGTAATTGGGTCCTTTACCCTATTGCACTTAAAAGAAGAATTTCGTTTTTAATATACCCTCATACCCCTTCCAGCTACGGAATAATGATCAAAGTTCTCTACGACATTTTCACCTCATCATTCCGAAACTAGAGTGAAGACAGTAAACATCACCGACTTAGGGCTTTCCAAAAGATAAGAAATCAAAGTTGTAACGCAGACGAGTCGTCTACTCGATGCCACCGAAGGAGAGCGTACCCTTGGATGGAGCAATGCGTGCCAGGCTTACACGATAATTAAGTAAGCGGATCGATGAAATTTATTTGGAGGTGATTTCTGGAAGGCAAACGAGCGTGGTCATTAACCGGGGCCAGGCATTCTTGCGTCGTCTGGCAGGAGCGCGGCACCGTAGTTACAGCCTAAGCGCGGAGCAGGAGTCGGCCGTTGATCGATCGTGAAAAGAACCAATCCCGTGGAAACGCGAGCGCGAGGAGGCGAGAGGAGCGGCCCGTTTGTGCTCTTCCGTTCGAACGTAATTTCGATCTATATACCGTAACAACGTATATAATGCAATCAACGGGGAATCGAGCTCCTTTAAAGTCGGCAAACCGCGACGCGCCCGGGACGGTTCGATGCCTGCTGCCCATTGTTGCGCGTCTCGCTTCCTGGAGGACCAGCCAGCGTTAATCATTCGCCTGATACCATCGTATTATACGCGGTGGCAAAGAAGTCAGCGAACTCGCAAGACGATATGGAAGATGTTTTACTTAAGTCTCCCTCGAACAATCATTCGGGAACACCTGGGTATTAATTCCGATGCTTCCCAGAAAATATGAAAACACGTTAATAGAGAAAGGTGATAAGAAAATTGGGGAAGGTGGAAGAATTAAGTTACTATGTATTTGATTTAAAAATTTGAAGTTTTAGTATCATTATTATTATTATTATTATTATTATTTATTCCATGGATAAAGACCCTCTGGTTTATAATACACAATATATGATGCATTCCTCTTTTTTTGCCGTTTCGCCGTTTGCATTTGTATTTCACTGTTTGCATCAGTTTAAGTGATACTTGTTTAGCGTAGTTTTATTCACTGACGAAAGTTGGACCTACCTGAACCCTGTATTCTTCGGTTTTATGCATTTTGATCTCTGAAAAAAAAAATTTAAAAAGTAAAAAAAACTTTTTTTGTATAAAAATATATAAATTCAGACCATTTTTAACGATAAAAACAAAACGGGATATTTTTCCTTCGACGCGATTTAGGCGCGGGCGCTACAGGGTTAATGAAATTAACAAAGAAAGTATGTAAGAAAATAAAGCCAGTAGAAATAAAACAAACAATATAAAAAAAGAAAATAATTGAACTAATGTACAGTTATTCACACCAACTGTGTAAAAGTGTTGTGTGTCGAGGAGTAAAAAAGATTATGTAGACTTCGAGTTACAGTAGAACATACAAGTGGATTATTAAAGGTACACTCTCTTTGCTGTGAATTGCATCAATCTTCCCTTATAATATTCGACACCACCAGCCCTGAGATCCACAGTCTTTAACGCCCTCGTCGGCGAAGCAAAAGGGGATGGAAGCAGAAGAAGAATTCCCAGCGCCCCTTGAGCAGAGGCTTCGCGCCGTGCAGAAATTCCTTCAGGAACGGGCAAGTTAAGGTCGGACGCGGTATCGTAATGATTATAGCTCGTAAAGAGTGCGAACTCTCGCGTAAGCCTGGCAAGGAACAGACGAAACTGCCGACTGGAACAGGCCAGACCAATATCCGCGCTGTGCCTCCTAAGTCATGCGTTTAAATTACCTTATTATGAGGCAGGGCTGTCATAATTACGGGGACGGGGGCGAGAAAGCCCCCAGAAAGCGGGGGAGGGGGGGGCTGACTACTGGGGGGGGGGAGAGGTGCGAGGCGGAGGGAAGTGATAGAGTAATTAACATCCAGTCAACTCCAGACCGTGCCAATAATTTCCTAGCATCCCGGACGAGTGACTTCGCGTTTACCTTCGGTGTACTCCGCGCTTCTGGCGACACTGAAGAATATACTCGCTACGTCGCGATTGGCCCGCTCGGTGGAGCGTGCTGGATCGCGAGGAATGCAGATTCGAGGCTCGGGAAAATAGAAAAGCTGTGGCTTTGGTCGTACAACTTGTTTTATAGAGAACAGTGATCAGGTGACTACTTAGTGGCGTTCTAAGTAGTTTTCACGAAGTTATATTTTCGCGACCCGAGGTTGACGCGAATGTCATCTTCATCCAGGGACTTAAAAAGAAACGATATGACTCTGATACCGGTACTACGTCAACAAAGCTATGGTGAAAACGATATAGTATCGAAACAGATAAATGTCGAAACCGATATCGTGGCGAAATCGATATACCTATTACTGAAAACCGAAATAAATACCGGTATTTTTTTGGTTTTTCTATTGGTGACATGGTACCTACTGAGGTTAAAATTTTCTGATAATAACTTCATAACACTTATACAATTGGAACTATTATATAAAAATGCCAGTATAACTTTATACCCTTATATAAAAAATACTGGATATTTTTTTATGGATAACTTTTAAGATATTTCTAATTATATTTTTATGATATTTTTAATACAATATTTTTAAGATATTTTTAATTATTTTTTTAAGATATTAAGATATTTTTAATTGTCACGTAATTCCTTTTGTTTCGGTATTGCAGCGATTTCTCGGTACTATATTGGTTTCGATATAATTTTGGTAACATAATACTGATAACAAAATAATATCGGTTTTAACCCTTCGTTGACACTCTGGGTGTGAGCTACCCATAAGCTGATTTTGACGCTCTGTGCCTTTTCCAATACGCAGATTCTACGTAGAATATCGAGGATATTCGTGGAATACCTCTATTTTTTCAATTACCGAAATAGCCTACCTTATATATGCAAAATAAATACTTTTTTCCAAAGCCGACTTACAAACTATTTTATTTCTCAGAATATTATATCTGAACAACAACTCTGTAGACTTTTAGCTTTTAATATTGAAATTTGTAAAAGTTACAATTTTTTCAAGATTTTCTTCGTTTTTTTCTCGACATATGGCAATCTAGAATTTTTCTACAAAAACTGTGGTCAAATCTCAATTAAAAAACTATTGGAATACATTCTAGAAACCTTGAAATTGATCCATGATTTTTTTCATAACGATTGGATTCTTCAGATGAGCTCTGAATTGCTCTGGGTGTGAGCCACCCAGTATATCAAAGTTGATCGAAGCAAGAGGTGTGTCAACGAAGGGTTAAATATCTGCTTACAAATATCTTGAAAAAAATTGTAATACAATAGGAAAACTGAAAAAATTACTGGTAACTATAGGTAAATGTACCGGTATTTTTATATAACAGTATGATGCTCATACCGGTATTTTCGTATTTCGGTTTCTACAAGGGTTACGAAGATACAACCGAAAAACCCGGTGGGTATAATACCGGTACTTTATGTTTCGGTAGAACTCCCTGTCTTCACCATGATCGTATATTCTAGTTTCCTGGGTATATGCAGACTATAATTTAACGAAGAAGGAAATACTAAATGGCACATCCGCCCAGAACGTTTTACAGATTGAATCCATCGCGTTTTCATCGTCCGCTGAGCTCGGCCGGGCAAACGAGCGTTTTGCAAGTGAAACTAGTTCCCGCGTGCACCCTCGGCAAGGGTCCATGAGAAACCGGGGTTTCAGCTTTTCACAAATTTTCTGTCCCTCTGTGCGCGCATTAAACGAACTCACTGACGTGGCTTGGCTAGCAAAGTGTTTCTTGCGGATGAGACGAGAGGACCCTGCAATTTTCACGTTCGCCACGCCGTATCCCCAACGCGGTGTCGCGGTATCGGGTTGCATGACTTAGGGGCTGTCTAGGGCGCTCCCATCCAAGGGAATATACTACTGAGACTCTTACCAGAAGGCGCAAAAGAAATGTCAGAGTATAGCATAGTTTATCTTACAAGGGAACACCGCGAAACCGGACTCACCGATTGGAACGCAACTTTGTGGGTTTTTAAAGTGACTCAAAACAAGAACAACGGCGTGTTTCATTTGGCCCCTATCGTCCTTTAAGGGGATTTTTTTTTATTTCATTTTTCGAATGTTCAACCTTTTATGAACACGTTTTTAAAAGGATTCGTTGAAATTCGTAAAATTCTCGAAGTTATAGGCATTTGAGTAGCAGCAAATGCATGGGCAACAACCGGCCACTCGGCGCTCACGTAAAACTTTAAACGCGTTTTTTTCGAAACTGTGTTCTCAAAACGTTGGGACCTGTATCTCCAAAAGTTATTATCCGATTCGACTGAAACTTTTTTACTTTGAAGAATATACTTCTGGCTAGGGGGAACTAGAAAAAATTATAAAAAATTGAAAATTTATAATTTTCAAAGGCGTTGAAAGGACGATAAATACAGGGAAAAGTGATTTCAAACATGAAGTGTCGTTATTTTCTAAAAAAAATGTCATTTTTGTAACTTTTTCTAGCCCCCCCCCCCCCCCTAGCCAGAAGAATAATCTTCAAAATAAAAAAGGTTTCAGTCGAATCGGATAATAACTTTTGGAGATACATGTCCCACCGATTTGGATCAATTTTTTAACGCCTTGACTTTAACGATTCCCCAGGGCCGTCTACAATGATTAATTATAAAACAAAAAATATATTTCTGTAATTTAAGACATCCTTAATACAATGCAAAAAGTCCCATTAAATTATATATAGTAGTTTTCCTTTAATTAATTCCTAAATATCACAAATTTTTTTGGGCTCTAGACCGGAAGGTCTCCTTAATGGGGGTGAAAACTAACCTCAAAGTCAAATTGGCGCTTTCACTTTTTCGCGTATAACTCTTAAAGTACAACAGACGTTCCAAAAAATGTTTCAAACAAAAGTTTAATGGTGCAACAAGCGGTACAAATTTGCGTTAAAATATTTGAAAATTGTTTAAAAAAAAAAGAACCTGTTGAAAAGAACTATATTTTTAAAATTTTGTTAACGCAAGTTTGCAGCGCTTATTGCACCATTAAACATTTGTTTGAAACATTTTTCTCTGTCTCTCGTACTTCGAGAATTATTCGCGAAAAAGTGGAAGTGCCAATTTGACTTTAAGGTTAGTTTCCAACCCCTTTAAGGGCGATAGGGCCCAGTTGAAACACACCGTTGTTCTTGTTTTGAAATACTTTATAAACCCACAAAGTTGCGTTCCAATCGGTGAGTCCGGGCTCACGGTGTTCCCTTGTTAGAAATAAATCTACAGTGTCATTGAGACACATAAAAACCTTAGATTCCAGTAAAAATTTTAATCCCCGAGGCTTCATACTTCAGCCGCCGATGGAGCAGTAACAAAAGCAACTGAGTAGCAATGAACACGCCGGAGGACTTTACGCGCGCATGGGGCGCGCAGGAAGAAACTAATTCTCCTTTAAAGACCCGCCGCCATAAGTATCAACGGAAGGCGATGTTATATGTTAATTTTAAGCATACCGTGGAAGAGCAGAGCCAGCATAAACTCGTTTGGCCACGCTAGTCCCTCCAGAGCTGTACGCTAACTGATACGAATGGTTTTCGCGAGACGTCAGTATGCTAATTCAACCTGCTCTAGCATAATACTTCCACGGCCATACTTTCCGCCGCCATTTCCGCTCGCCTACTAATTCCCTATACCTGTTTCGGGCCTGTCTGCGAGAGGGTAGGCGCAATTGATGTAGGCCCACCCTTCTCGTGGCCCCCGCGTAACGTGTTCCTTTGCGCGGCTCCTCCGGCACGGGGCCAGACACAGCCCGGAGTCGCGGAGGACACGTAGCCTGTGTCCCTGTAAGTTTATGAGAGCATAACTTACGGGCAAGTATGCGACGAAACTCCTGGAATTCCGAGCGTCCGCTGTCTTCCTCCTCTGGCTCGTTTCGGCCGTCCCCTTCGCGCCTGGCGAAATGGCACCTAAGGCCACGTTTTTGCCCTTAACGAACGCAGCCCCGTGGTGTGCGCAGGCTACAGTGGATGCCGCGTGTGCGGCGCGGAGGTAAACAGCCGACAGATGCGTGGAAATAGAGCGGAGATACAGGGAGGATTCTTTTTGGGTAAAGGTTTTGTTTGGAAGGGGGGATGTGAACTGTGGTGGGGTGGAATTCTAGGAAACATTGTTGTAGGGTTGTTCTAGGAATAACTCGGAGTAACAACCGAATACTAACACTTACATGAGGATTCTTAGTATACTTGTGAGACCCTCAGGACCTGTACTCCAGATCTGCTGGATCCCCAGACGTCCCGAAAGCTTCCGGATCTCCGTGACTCCTTAAACCCTCGAAGTTCTCCGGAATCCCCGACACGGGGTAGTTGAATCGTTTGTATCCAGTCACGGGGTTGGCTGGATTTTAATCAAGGTTGATACGATTAACAAGTGACTTCATAATAAATAAATTAGCTTTGCTTTTAGAATAATTTTGATAATAACTTTTCTTTAAGGGGTCCGTCCAATGTGACGGTTTGAAAAATGTAGCTATTTTTAAAGATTTTTTTCTCTGTAGATACAACATATAATGCAATAAATCTTTTTGGTGTTTATTAAGATAGGGTGTTGTACCTTTGACCAGTTTGAAGTTTTTGAATTTTCTCCACCTCAGTTTTACTAAAAAAAAATCGAAAAAGGGATCGTATAAATTTTCAAGGCTTTTACTAACACATATATTTTTAGCAAATTTTAATATATTTTTTACTATCATTTTACCGCAGTTTAAAGAAAAACGGGAAATTAGTCAATGGTACAACAGCCCTTGTTCCTTTGACCAGGGGGTATTGTACCTTTGACCTGCAGGTAGATAATGATACATAATAAAAAGAAGTATAAATGAATACAAATATTTATTATAATGTTACAGTAACTTATAGACTATACAATTTATACTATATCATAAAACTATAAATTACTCTAATAAGTTTAAATTTCTCTATCATAAAACTATAAATTTCTTCTCTTCAATAGCAAGTTTCTCTGGTGTATTTGTTGATGTCATGCCACCAATTTGTTTCTTCCCTTTTTGGGCTAAAACTTTTGGAGGTAAATGTTAGTTACATCATTCAAAAACTGTATGCAATTGTTAAAAACTATTGAAACAGTTTCCCGGTTAAAAGCTGTTGCTCTCGCAAAGAAAAATAAAATTAAAAATTAAAACAAGAAATGTGAAAATTTATATTGTTCTACAGTTACAGGAGTATTGGATTCCTGACATTTACCCGATTATAAAACACCAAATTCTATATATATGTAAATTTGACTATTTTTAGCGAAGTGAGCATTTCATTACGCAAACAATTTTTTTTCTTTATTTCGTTAGTTATAGCTCGAGTTATGTTAAATTCTGTGACTGGTCAAAGGTACAACTGGTCAAAGGAACAACACCTTCCCCTACTCTTATGTTATACAAACAAAAGTTAACAGAAGTTTAATTTGTTTTAAAACTTTAAACGCAATCATCTCAAAACAATATTTTTTTAATTCGTGCTGGTGATTGCAAAAAAACTATTTGACCAATTAGTCTGTAATTTTTACACGTTATTCAGCACATCAGTGGCTATGGCCGGGACCACGGAAACCTTTTTCGATTAACCATTTCATACTTTTTACAAAGCAAAATGATTGAAAAATTCACCGTATTCCGACACTTTTTGTTTCAAATGCGTCGTTCTTCCGGAATCACCTGCACCAGCCCTACATCGTATTTTCAAGACGCTCACATCAGTGCGATGTATATTTAAAAAAAATCTGTTAAAAATTTCAACTAAATTTTTTTTATACTGTCAACAAGTGTATCGATAAGTAGACAAAACATTATTTACGTTGGACATTCCGTTTACTAAAAAATAAATCCTAAAAAAATGACAATTTTTCACGACTTCACAGTGGACTAACCCCTTAAAGTAGATTCGAGTTCGAAGGGGTGAGATTGTAAAAAGAATGTAAACTTCCTCAACAATCTTCTCACGTGTACGAAGTCGATTCTGGCAACCGTCCCTGCTCGTTCGTTAAAACAACACTGGACATGTAGTTTGTTAATCTCTTCTACCACCGCGGTATTACCAGGTGGACGAATGGCGGCCGCGGGGCAAGCTCGGGTAAAGCCAATCCTGAGCTATCTAGATACACCTCGGGGCTCGGAGGCCAACAGACTGCGCGGGAGGTGTAAAAGTGGCGGCTGGACGAAAGGGAATAAGAATAACCCCATTCACGGCACACGAGATCCAGTTCTGGCCTTTCCTCCCTCAGCGACAAACAAAAGCTAATGCACTTCTGCCAGATAACTGTCAGCACATCCCGCAGGGGATGGTCCCGCTGCTGTTCCACCCACCCTGCTTCGTTTCCTCTCCTTTTCTTCTCGCACCACGCGTCGTCCTTTCGTCGTACCAGCATTGTATTCAAGGGGCTTGGAATTCTTTAAAATGTCAGTAATATTAAACTGAAATAATTGTGTAGAGAGTTTGAAGATTTCTGAGGACTGTTGAGTTGGCTTTTCAGAGGCGGAAGGGGTACTCGAAATTTCAGTAGAACGATCTATCATAGACAGACAAAAAGAGGAGATTGAGTGACAAATAGGATGGCAGTGGAAAGCATCAAAGTTCTTATCTTTCGACTGAGAAACAAGTGCAGTGATTCGTCGCGTAATTAGGGGAACCGCGAGTAATAAATACCGAAGACTGAATAATGCATAGTGGAAGATGTAATGGAGGAGATTGGGGAAGAAGGAAGGGGGGAGAAATAAGTGGAATTCACCGAGTCCTCCTGTGAAAAGGACGATGAAGCTTATTAAGTCTCTAAGGTTCCACTCCAACGATGCCAATATTTCTCACTTAATTCGCTTGATAAAAATTAACTCGGTGAACTGTGCTGATACGCAGTGTTTTAACTCGAGAGGATTCAAGACGTATTGAGTTTCAACTGCAAGAACCTCGTGTTCAATAGGGGAAGTTGATACGTTTTTCTGTTTTCAATTTTTTTCATTTTTGTTTGAATTAATAACTTAATTATAAATATGCTAAAAAATACTTTGGTTCATCCTCTTTAATAAATTGTCAATTAAAAGTTGAAAAAAATACATACAAAATGAATGAAAAAATTTTATTTGGACTAAGGTAAAATGTATCAACTTACCCCACTACGGGATAGGGTTTATACAAAAACCGCCTTTTGAAAAAACCGGTTTTTGAACTTTCACAAGAAAAAAATGTAATTAAAATAGCAAATAAATATTTGAACTTATTTTAAAAAATTTCAGTTTCTTTAATATTATGGAATTACAAAAATATAACAAAATAAAATACATTCTATCTATACAAAACCAAATAAAAACAAAATTAAAATATCTAAAATCTACAATACTATAACACAATAAAATAGACTGCATACAAAAACAAATGAAAAAAAGCTAAAATAACTAAAATCCGTATAAAATATAAATCTTTTAAAATATGGTACCAAATTATAAATCTTTATTCCATTTCGTTTCTTTTCTGAAAATATGAACTCATGAAGCTTAGTTTTACAGTAAACAGTTACCTACTACAATTTGCTTGTGTCCGAGCCGATTTCAAGTCAAAATGTTAACGTTTTTAATTAAATAATTAAATCATTTCTTCATATTAATTCTAGGATATAAAACCGGTTTTTTAAATTTGAAACCCGGTTTTCGAATTTTACAAATTTATAAATAAAAACCGGTTTTTAAAAACTGACAAACCCTACTTACCTTCAAAGGAGTCAATGTGATGCCCAATTAATTTGAGTTATAAAATTCTCTATCCCGTCTCACGACGACTTGGAAAGTGAATACAACTATTTACTTTTTCTCTATAAAAACGACAACAGTTAAAAATGGATTGCTAACGTTAAGGAACACAGACGTACGCTAGATCGTAGTAAAGAATTGAACAAGAAGCTTCACATATCTCGCACACAAGCAGCTACATATATACAGTGTCGAGATAATTCGTCTCCCCTAAGCCTTAAAAAATTTTCAATTTTACATATTTATTTCAATTTTACAGTAATCTCCCCGTTCCCAGCCTATTTGATTGAGAAAGCAGTTGGAAATTGTCTGAAATCTCTCTAGTCTTGATATACCCATCCAAGAAATTCGGAATTCAAAGTATATCGAAATCCCCAGAGCTAGACTCGCCATAGAAGAGAAAACACGCGGCAGACAATTTTCCCTTTGCCTACGAAATCGCTGTGTGTCGAATCGATCTCGTCCGAAGTAATTCGAACTGATTCGCCGCATTAACAGTCGACAATGAACGAGCAATTGATTGTAATTCTGACGACTCGTTACAGAACGGCAATTCGAGCCGGGCTCCCCTGTCGATTCGGTAAACGAGCCCGCTCCCACCCACCGTCGATCCCGTTTCGGCGGGCACGCAGCGCGGAAGTCCGCTTTTCCCATTTCGCCGTCGTAACAACGCCGGGCGTAAGGTAAAAGTACCAATAACTGGACACTTAAGGATATCAAAGTTGTATATCTTAAAAATGGACTAGAAATAAATGTCCTTTTTAACAAAAGTGTCAATATTCAGATAAATGTTACTTCTTTCTATCAAATGAGCTACTAAAAACATGTTTTCAGTGCGTTATTTTAATTAAATTGAGTAAACCCGCAAGTAGTTATGTGTACCAGTGCATGGACAATAGAATTCTGATTTGTCCCAGTGTCCCATTTTTGATGTCCCAATACCTGGCCAATGGGGAAGATAACGCAATGCTTGGCGCAGAGGGCGCCACTAGTGTTTGTGTGAATGGTTTGCGCGCGAATTTTTCGTTTTTCAATTTTAGGTTATGTTGAAAATGTAGCATGCAATTGACTAAAAATATGAATTGAAAATAAAAAACTGTTAATTTATGTACAGTATACTTGTACTTACACTTTTGATATACAAAAATTTGAGAAAACACAGACACTTTACCGGTCCGACAATGCGGTCAGGTATTGAGACTTCACCTAAGCGTTCAAAATGTTGACAGGCCGACAAACTGGACGGCTGGTCAGTTATTGGGACAGCGTGCAGAGGACAAGATTATTATGCACCGGTACATGAACACGTATATTTTTAATTAAAATCAACATTAACTGATCAATGTTTTGTTTTGTATGTAACAAGAAACTTCTTAAGATTCTATACATACGTTTTTTTCTCAGAAAAACGTTATACAACGATTATTATCACCTTAGCAACTAACTGTATTTTTCTTAAGAATTACTTTAAAAAATCTACGCAGAATTCAAGGGCGTGCACCTCCGATATTTAAAGACTGTTTTATATATTAAATTTTACATCTAGGGCTTTCTTAATTTTTTATATAAGAGATCAAGTTACAAAATAACATATGTTCCCAACAATATTGTTCTAAAGTTTCTATGAAGCTTAGTAAAAATATAAATGTCATTGGTGTCCAGGTATTGGGACGTGTCCAGTTATTGGTACTTTTACCTTATTTCGCGTGGCGCTTAGGACGAAAGAATTAATCGCGCGCAATCCTCCGTTTACGCGGGCGGAACGTGCCCGATAATAACGTGTCACTGGCAGACGGGCGGGCAAGGTTCACTTTCCGCGACAGCGGTCGGGTTAACGTGGGAACGCATCGCATTGTACGTTTATTAACGTTGCGTCCCCATAGAGAGCAATTCGTCCGGGAGCTTCTGAGCGTTTCTAAGCGTGTCTGAACGTCCCCGAGCACTTCTGAGCGTTTCCGAGCGGCTCTGAGTGTCCCTAGGCGGGCGTTTAGAAAACTCCGGCGATACTAGCAACCGGTTGAAAAGGAAGTGATGGTCAGCCGTAGCAATTCCCTCCGCGTTCCCTGCAGCGGTTCAGACCGCTCAGACCTATCCCAGACGTAGCAATACTCTGCACGTTTTCTGCACCGTTTCAGTCAGTTTTGGATGTAATCCAGAGCTGGTAATTCTCTGCACTTTCTTTGCATCGTTCCAGACCACTACAGACACGACACAGATATAGTAATTGAGGACCTTGCAGCAAGAGGGGTGCAGCTCCATCTTTACCAACTCCGAGTAGATTAGGAAAAACTGTTTATAAAATTATTGCTTTGACTTGACATTAAAAAGAGAATACAAATTGAAAGATATATATTTTCACAGAATAAGTAGCTGTTATTGAGTTAATCAATTTTTATTTGTATTTTTAGTGAAAAATTTTCTGTAATAAAAATATTAATATTATATTAAGAATTATATAATTATAATACAATTATATTGTAATATTAGTATTATATTATACTATAATATTAATCTACTCAAAATAAAAATTTTAATATTAATATTATATTATACTACAATAGATTTTTTTTACCTATGTTTTACACGTCATAACTCAAAAACTGTAAAAAATGGAGCACCTCAATTCTATATTCTATAAATCTATACCGATGCAGGACAAAGTGGAAAGTTTCTATACATATAAATTTGGAAAAGAAGAAATTTGTGGGAGGTGTTTGATTGCCAGCCAACTAATACTAATGCATTGATAATGAATCATATTCCGGTTCTCGCAGAATTCAGTTTTTTTTTCTGAGAAGCTCCCGCCTCTCTGGACGTGCGGATTAGAGACCCTATTAATGTTCAATGCAGTGAATATGCTGCCCTTCAGCGATGCTATTTGTGCATCGTAGTCATTAATCCAAATAGTTTCCTGGGTTTTGATTCCCACGTTACTTGCGAAGTGGATATTGAGGAACGATCGAAATGGCCGAGGAGATAGTCAGAGAGTAAGCTTTAATCGTTGCTTTCATAAAACATGGCTAAACGGCATTCCGATTGGTCACCGCCCGGGCAAATAAAATTTACGAGCCGGCGAAGAAAAATACACACGGGGTCGAAATTTATCGAGATATTTATCGAGTTTATTTTACGACCGCGACAAGCAAGCTTGTACTTATGTGTATGCACACTGTATGTGCACAGGGTGTCCTGAAACGACGGGATAATACCTTCAGATGGGACAAAGGACGCACTTCGTGGTAAAATATGATGTGATACGAAACATGAGGCAATCCTCCATGAATAAAAATTCTTCCACGATCACATCTCCAATTTCCAATTTATCGCACTTCGCTAAATGGCAGTCCATTTAAACGCGAAATTAGAATCGTCATACAGCATAACTCGTCCCACTAATCAATTGGCTGCGAAACTCGTTCAAGGTGGGACTGAAAAGGAGTAAAGGGAAGAAGTGTGCGTTTCGTCCTGGGCCTGATAGGGTAAAGGACCCAATTACTGACACTTTAAGCGTTGACGCTAACATTATCTTATAGTTTTGTACTTATAGACTAAAAGTATATGTTATTCTTGTTATTTATTATTGTTTAATATGTTTACTTGATGAACAAAATTTGTGGATCTTAAAACTTCGATTTTTATGTACAAATTCATCAATTTCAAAAATATATTTCGGGATTTATTACTGACACCCTTCAAATGTATTTGACTGAATTACTGACACCCCAATTACTGCCAGTTAACGTTACTGTTTATCTTATTTTAAGGTTTTATCGTCTCATGTACGTGAGCAACTATTGCTATGACAGTAATACCAAAATGCTTGAAACGCTTGCACCAATCACTGTCACCCAATTAATAAGTAAAAAGACTTAAGGGGGGGTTCTGCCTTGTGGGACCGAAAAAGTAGGTGATATTTCCGAATTTTTTATAAAAAAAACTGTTGAACGGATTTATTTGAAATTTGGCAAGTTGTTTTATAGTACTTTTAAGTATTATTACAAATTTTTACGAGGCTATACAAAAAAAAATGTGCGTGTGTAGAGCGTCGATTGCAGAACGTTGAAAAAAAAGCGGCTCGTGCTGGCGTTGTAGGAAAGTGTCCTATGGTTTATCTGAAACACAAGAAGGAAAAGGAATTCTTAATCTCCATGAACATGGCTATCTGTGGATATAGAACAATTCAGAAAAATGAAAAATTGTTGAAATGGCAACCTATTGAAAAAAAAAGTTCGAATTTCGTCAAAAAATCGCAAAGAATTATTTAAATAAAAAAAGAACGGTAACAGATACAGCCATAATCCTAGTTCCATAGATAGACTGACGTTTGTCGGACATGTATGTACAAGGTCGATGCACTAGCTTCATTGGACTTCGAGATTTCTTCAACGCCATGTCGAAAAATGTTGTTTCGTGAAAAACGAGTTTAAAGTTTCATGTTAGATTGGTATAAAAGTACAACTACTTACAATATTTAAAATCCTCCAGAGGTATATAGTAGTCCTTCCACTTTTTTATACAAGGTCCAAATATTTTGAGAAATGCAAAAAAGAAAAAATCTATTTTTTCGGTCCCACAAGGCAGACCCCCCCCCCCCCCTTAATGAATCGTTGAATTCGGATCTGTAATTTAGGGCTGGGACTATTTGTCGAATTTTTCAGTATTCGAATATTCGAATACTTCAGTTGCTCAATTATTTGGCGAATATAATTCGAATATCCAAGTATTCGAATACTATTCGAATATCCAAGTATTCGAATACTATTCGAATATCCAAGTATTCGAATACTATTCGAATATCCAAGTATTCGAATACTATTCGAATATCCAAGTATTCGAATACGATTCGAATATTAAAGTATTCAAATACTGATGTATTCGAATAGTATGGTGCGAATTATAAATCAGGTTCTTTAGGTTCATTTGTCAGGGTGAAATCTTGTAAGTTAATTTTGACCCACTTCACACCATACTATTCGAATACAGCAGTATTCGAATAATAACTTTCGAATACTCAAATATTCGAAGTTTATTTGTAGCATTCGAATACTTGTAAAATATTCGAATATTAAATTATTCGAATAGTCCCAGCTTTCTACTTTACTTTCGACGATGCTTATATTATTTGAAACATTATATTTTGTTATGTTAATAGCTTAAATATTACAATTACAGCATTTGCTTTAACGCGTTGTTTTCTCTTTCGCTAGTAAGGAAGTCATCGTTTTCACTCTCCTAATATCTGCTTAAAATTTTTGATCGTTTTATCCAGATTATCGAAGAAAATATTAAGTGCTGTTTTTCGTATCGTATAAATAACAGTCTCAATTGTATGCTAAATTCTTTTTATGCATCATTTCATAAGATTTATTCGTTATTTTACGTAAAACAACTGAGGGTGACAGTAATCAGGTAGGTGGCAGTAATTGGGTCCTTTACCCTAGTGGCCTCATGTGTAGCTCGCTATCTTAGCCAAACCAACTTACAAGTAAACATTCACTTATAGTTTAAATAGTTTAAAACATTCTCCGACCTTTCCTTTTTGAATTATCTCCAAAGAAACTGATTTTTCATTATGAGAACTACCTTAGGATATTTTTTTCATAAAAAATAACATCATATTCGAAGTCAGCACCTAAAAAAACATACAGATGTCAGGTTTTAGCTAATTATTCTTAAATAAGAGGATTTTGCCGTTTTTCGCGTGCGCCGCAATAACACGAGTAAAATAGGTCCATTACAGATATAATTTTCAGGATTTCTTAGTTACTATGAGTACTTTAAAAAAATATATTCCAAATCGGGAAACTCCATTCACTATAAGTGAATGTTTACTTGTTAGATACGAATGATTTTATCAATCATATTAGTATTGCTATGAAGAATTCTACCACGTAAATTTCAGAGTGATGCAATCAATATTTCCAGTACTACATATTATTATTTGAAATGTCCCCTATTGGCGAGTACGGAGATATCACTATAGAACATTTACTACATCTACAATATCCCCTGCAAATCATCTCAAACAAATCCCATCACAACCACCATCAAAAACCGTCAAATTCCATTCAGAAAGAACACCAAAGCTCTGACCCCCAAAGTAGTACCAATTAATCACCACGTCCAAGGGAGGGGGGAGATGCGTGTTCACGGCGGGATTAACGCAAACTTTCATTAACGCGCAACAATGCGACAACCGATTTCCTGTAGCTCGTTAAACGCGATGTATAAACTGTATTACCGTTGGCATTCCATCGATGGCCAACGGACGAGTCCCGGTGCCCCCTGTTTTTCCGTATTAACTCCCTCCCCCGGGCACCGTCGCGGGGGTTAATGCGAAATCAGCGCTGCAGGTACAACGATAAATGAACGGAACGTTGCGCGGGCACGTTGATTTCGGGGGTTGTGACATCGCAAACTAATATCGTACGACATTATTTACAAGCAGGGGCCAGCGTCAATCGACGGGCCGCTTTATCCCCGCTGTTTGCCGAGTGACAGAGGCTTACGCCGACAGGAAATGGGTTCCTGTCCCACTTTTCATTCGTCACGATCGATCGTGTCGGCGCTAAGTGCGTATTACGGGGTGATTAATTTTACGCCTCCTCTGTCCGCCCGCCGTGCACGTCCCCCAACCCCTATCGTCTCTGCACACAGTAACCCCGTTCGCGTTCCGGGGCCATCCCCTCTGTTCCCTGCTCTGTCAGCCTCTCTGCACACTCTCTCTCTCTCTCTCTCTCTCTCTCTCTCTCTCTGCACACTCTCTCTCTCTCTCTCTCCCTCTCTCTCTCTCTCGCATTTAAATCGATACCACGGTCTGCCCATCTTCCTTCTTTCGTCTTGCATGTCCCTCGCAGTGTTTTCTAGTTTCTCCGATTCGTGGGTCGCTTTGGCGTGAATTTTTAACGATACTGGAATTTTGTGAAATTAGGACGGTGGTCGATCAGTGTTTACTAGGTTGCTCGGTCGCGTGGTTTGTGTTGCGGCAGGGCGTACAGGAGGTTAAGCTCCGCGGCACAATACTATTCTCTTGTAGCGTTTCACCATCACAACTGTTCAGTGGATTTAAATATTGAGAGATACCTATGGAAATACTGTGAGTTAAGGGGGCACGCCTACCTAGAGCGGTCGAAACTATGCGCCTCTTTGGGATTTTTTTCTGGAAAAACCGTTACACTTTTAATAATAACTATTCGTCTATTGTTAAGTGTACATCTAATGGACAGTTAAGTATTTTTTGCGTTAAAGGATATTAAAAGATTTGAGAGTTAAAGGCGGTGACCATCGTAGCTCTAAAAATTCGAATAGTTTTAAATAGAGCACGAAATTATCTAGGCGCCGTCGGAGGGATTTTATTTTTTCTTCTTAGTTTTTTTTTTTTTAAACGCCAAGAAAGGAACGACTTTTTTGTTGAAAATCGATGATTCAACTTTGCAGCGCCGCCATTTTGTCTCAAAATAATTTTTCCAAAATCGGGCCCGATAACGCCTACATAATTTCATACTCTATCTAAAACTATTGGATTTTTTTCATTTCAGATGATTTTGCTACGAGCTACGAGTCACCGCAATACGCTAAAAAAAAAAGGACATCCCGGTCATCGCTTATAACTCTCAAATCTTTTAATATTCTTTAACGCAAAGAATACTGAACTGTCCTTTAGATGTACTCTTAACAATAGACGAATAATTATTAATAAAAGTGTAACGGTTTTTCTAGAAAAAATCCCAAAGTAGCGCATTGTTTCGACCGGTCTAGGTAGGCGTCTCCCCTTAAGGAAAATACAGCATCACACTTGATAACCATAACGCTTATTATAAATAGGGACGTTCGTATTTCTTGGTACTTATTCGGGCTAATAATCTTATTCCCGTGGGTTGCAATTACTTTTACAAGGAGTCCCAGGTTTATAAACAAGAAGTGTCCGAGTGTCTACCAGACGAGGAGCACAAAGTACAATTGAACGGAAATCCTGACGGGTCCCAGAGATCTGCGTGGAAACTTTCTCTCCTCAACAGTTCGATCGAACGATGGTTGCTATTCCTTGCACTACGTTCTGAGTGGTTTCATTCAGTGTGCAGGAATTTTAATCTCTGAAAGGCTTTCGTCGAAATCTGTCAGATTGCAGTGCTCGGGAATATGTTTGAAGGAGGCTGAAATCGATTAGAGACACTTGGGTAATGTCCCGTGGTCGGTTTCTTTGGGAAATGTAGACGGAGAGGCGATTCGGCTGATCGATAACGGAACTATACCACTTACCGAGAACAATGACTGACCAGCGAGGGATACGTTCCGCTTAGGAGGACGCCTAATCACTGGAGCACCTATTCCACTGGCGGAGATGTCTGCACAATGACCAGGGACGTCCTGCTTGGAAGGATGCATTCTACGTAGCGGAAAGTCTGACCAAAGTAGGCCCACGCTACTTACTGTATTGCCTGGCGGCTGCGGCGCCCATCTTGCTTAGCAAATCTGTATCTAACCCCAATTTTTTTTAATATATTACTGTTTAGTTAACTTGTGTGGCGAATGTTAATTGACCTTTACGTGGATTTCGGTATGAAAATTTCGAAGCTTTGGTTATCTTTACGACGAATACGGTCAGCGTGCAAGAATCTGCCGCGTTTACTTGAAATTATTTATTGGTTTTTTTACTGCTGCAAATTCTAATATAGAAATATTAGAATGGTTTTGAGGGGTTATGCCCACCTGCAAAATTCAAAAAAATGGATTTTGGGGTTTTGGCAGTTTCTTAAAGTACAACATCTCAAAAGTATTGTGTGAAAATTTCAATTTGATCCGACCAAAATTGGCGGAACTGTGGGAGTTTTAGTAAAGGTATATCCTGGAGGATGTAAACCTAACTTGAAACTTTAAACGCGTTTTTCTCGAAACTACATTTTCAGAATCGGTGACCAAAATATCTCGAGAACAGCTGCATCGAATGAATTCAGCTTTTGTAGGCTTATTCTATATATAAAAATCTTGTCCTTAATCGTGGCTTTTTCATTTCCGTTAGGTAATTTTTATTTTACAGATGAAAAATGAGCGATTTTTGTGGCGAAAATCGATATTTTAATTTGAACAGCCGCCATTTTGTAGGAAAGTAATTTTTCAGGATAATGAAGGATTAAGGATAAGATAATTTAATATACTAACCGAATTCCTTCGAATTTTTTATTTCAGATAAATCAGGTCGAAAATTAGAGTGGTCTCCGTAAACTACTGAAAAAAAAATCGGAATAATTACTACAAGTAGTATAAGATGTACACTTTCGAATGCATAAAGGTTTCTTTAAAAAAACCTTCAAATTTTTCCCCCAAAAATTACCGAATAAACATGTTTTTTCAGACCTTACAAGTGGGTATAATCCCTTAACTAAAAGTGTTACGAAAAATAGTAAACGCCCAATGATTCGTTACAAACGAAATAATTAGGAAAGATTTGCAAATAATAACAGTAAAAGTAGAAACAGCTAACATTGATGGAAAATACATCAAGAGACTTAATAATTACCCCAATCAGCTAGCAGTGAACCTACTGGACGAAGAAGAAGGACACTTGAAGATTAAAACGCAACAAGCCTCTGAATTTCAATAGATTTAAATAATTTCATAACTGTCAAACATTGTATAAATTTTTAACTGGTGTGAGATATTGGATAACACCTACGTGATATATTTGATGCCAGCTAGAAGACTTACTTAATGCCGACAGGCAAATTGTAATTAAACAGGAATATAAAAAAAAAAATTGCTTGAAAAACAGTTATACCTAAAACGTGCAACGGTCTACTTTTTCCCCACAACGCTCGAACATTTCCAGCGGGTTCAATATTCCTCTCGAAACAACGAAATAATCAGTCTCGAAACGTGCCACGGCGAGCAGCGATAACCTGATACGCGGGACGGGAATTAAAATAATTACCGCGGCAATTTAAACAATTCGCGCTGCTGAAAGACACGCGGGCACTGTTTCTCGGCTAATTATGTCCGACAATTTCAATTATCGCGCGAACGAAAGCGTCCCTCGAAATGCCCGACACGTCCCCGCAATTTGCCCGTCGAATTCGTCCGCCGCCGAATTTCGTCCGCGTACCCGCGCCCGTTTATGAATTCGCGCCGACGCTGGACCCCGCAAAAAGGTGGAACTCCTGATTGAACAACCGGTCGCCCGCCCCTCGGCCCCTCGCCTCTCCCTTCAAAGCGAGCAGATATCGAAACTTCCGTCGCGGGGAACGATAATTAACGATAGCGGCCGGGGGTAAGCTGCGCGGGGGCGCGGAACGCGAACGGATATTTCATTCGAGTCGAATTTACCAGCGGCCATGTATGGGAATTAAAGAACGTAAAAACAGTTCGTTTCGCCGGCGATATTAGATTGGAAAACCTGGGGAGGGAAGCCTGCAGGGCGAAGGGGATGTAATCGAGGGAAGGCTGCATTATAAAGAACGCTAGTCGACGGGTTGTTTACGAGGGGAGAAATAAGGGATGTTAGAATTCTTCTGATGGATTAAGGAAAAGGTACCAGTGCCCGGTCACGTCCCTGTACCTGAACAGTCATGCGAATTTTTAATTAATTTAGATTGAATTTCGACCGTAAAAATTGTTCTAATTAAGAGAGATGATTTCGGCGCACTGGTTCGGTCTATCAAACAATTAAATAAAAGCTATTTTGCAATTACTCCAACGTTTCGGTCAATGATTATGACCATTCTCAAGGAAAGTTAGACAGAAAGAAAAAATGCTGCGTGTGCTTTTATATATTTAAACAATCATCACGTTCATTGCTGGGAACGTGCGACGCACGAGTCGGTTAACCGGTGATGATTGGTTAAATATATAAAAGCACACGCAGTATTTTTTCTTTTTGTCTAACTTTCCTTCAAAATGGTCATAACCATTGACCGAAACGTTGGAATTTGATAAAAATTCTTATAATTGCAAAATAGCTTTTATTTAATTGTTTAATAGACCGAACCAGTGCGCCGAAATCATCTCTCTTAATTAGCTTAATTTTGAATGTAATTGAACACAAAAAATAGTACCATAATGCATAAGTATTTAGCAATATTAATTAAAATCATTATTATAGAAACTTAAAAATCGTTAGATGGAAATAATTATTTTGTAACACACTTCGTACGCATAGCAGATTTTGAGAAATTTCTTAAGCTCCTGTCAAGACACTTCTGTCATTTTCTAAGAAAACATTGACAGCATTTCTTATTTATATATTATAATAATACATTATTATAATAGTAAATAGATTTAAATTTAGTTTAATATGGTTAAATTTGCAAGAAAATTAATATTTTTTTAAACAACTCTAAGTTTATTTACTGGTACAAGAATTTCGCGTATATAAGTAATTCAGATATCTGGTCATGCAGTTCCAGGTTGTCCGCTTACCGGGACATCTGCATGTTTCCGTATTTTCATTAATAAATACGTCTATTATAATACATAAACTTTTTTTTCAATTTTCGATAGTATAATATTATGTTATCTTCCACATTCCAACAATATTTTTTTATTTAATGATGGTCTTACAAATTAAATTAGTAGACGAACTTTGCCGCTATTCCCTAAGCCGCTTAAGCGTCCGGGTATTGGGAATTCTGTGTTGACTGTTTCTGCTGATTTTGAGTTGAACTTCAGAGGAGTTCTGTGGCCATTTCACAGGAGATGAGACAGGAATATGAATTTCTATGCAAATGAGTGGTCAAAGGGAGTTCTTGCGGTGGATTGCAGATTTCCAGCTTGATAATTAGAGGTGAAACTGTTTCCGGCGATTTTTAGTTGAACTTCTGGTGGAGTTCCGTGGGAGGGAATGAATTTTCTGGCTGAGCACTGGTAACTAAGTGGCTCGTCAAAAGGCCACAGTGAATACAGTTTAATAAGCGGGCGTATTTAATATCCGCCAGAGATTTCGCTGGCCCTCGTTACGCGGACAGGGCTTCCACGCTCGGAGTCGCGATTGCCAATTAAAGATGCCTCCGGGAAACGGGGCTCTGAACGTCGGGGAGGCGCTCCGACGGCGTATACATTGGGAAGTCAGTCACCATGAGCCGCCATAAAAGTTTGAGTGCGTTCCTTAATGCGGTATTCGCATAGGAGGAAGCCCCTTGGGGTGGTTGTTGCGTCGAGTCGAGTCTCATGAAGGAAGAGGAACCGGGGTCGGAGGTGGGGGTGGGGGGGGGAGGGGGGGGGGGGGGGGGATGGCTCGAGAGGAAAGTCGTAACTGCTTTGGTTCACGGCAGTTCGTTCCGCTGTGACGCTGCTTCTTCCGCGTTCCACCGGCTCCTCTGTCTTCTTCTGGAACTCCCTCTGCTGCGCCAAGCTCCTCGAGATTTTTCCAAACGCTCCCGGACTGCAATTTCACTATTTATCGCGACGGAAAGGTGCAGCGTTGTCGATAACGACGCTCCTTCAACGTTCCTCTGTCTCGAGGGACATTGTCGCCTAGCCCTACGTACCTACCTCTACAAAAATTCTCCACCAGTGCACGGATATTATCAAGATACCTACAATCGGCAGGATCAAGATGCAATCGATTCACGTCGTAACAGTTGCGAGCCTAAGCATAGTAAAAACGTGAGAAGACACTTTGAAGGACGTGATCCACTCTGCTGGATCGTGCAGGAAAGAATAATGCGAGTTTAAGGGACTCGATGGGAAGTTGGAGGTCCCCCCCTTAACGAGTCCCGGGCGCGTGTTAATTTATTTCGAAAGCGCCGTTTACGAGGACGGCGAATGATTCGCGAAGAGCCTGTAACAGCGGTCGCCAATGACTCGGAGGTCGATCGATTCCAGCGGGGGCGAACTTTCATTGGGAATGTCTGATCGCGTAAAAGCTCTTTTACGAGCAGCTTAATACTTGGAACCTGCCGGAGGTTCCTTCCTCCGCGGCCACGGGCTTTCCTTTCTCTTCGTAGACGATCGCCGAAGTTGAATTACACTTTTACGGCCCGCGCCAGGCCCCGTATATCTCCTCGCTCCGCGACGAGATTTGAAACGGGCCCCGATGTTCCCCTCCCGCTGCAACTTAATGCCAACGAATCGCCCACGCAGCTGTGTCGCTAAATTTCATTTCCCCTCTATAAGCAACCCTTTATCTTTTTTCGTTCTCGCCTCGCGCCCGGTGTAATGGGAATCGCGAGAAATGAAGCGCATAAATATGGCGAACTGTCCGAGTACGTGGGCGCAGATTTACGTTTCTGCCCGCGGGTTTAATTGTGCGCGAGAAGTTTACTCGCAGTTTAACTCGCAGATAGCTTATAACGAGGTACAACGGTTTAACGCGCTGCAACGCTGGCTGGTACCGATCCGCGGCGGGCTCTTTGTAATTTGAAGCTCGAGGGGGGGGGGGGGGGGGGTGGAAAAAGGAATTGTAATGTTTTGGAGATTCTACATTAAGGGGTTATAAGGGTTATCAAGCGGCCGAAAAGAGGCGAAGGTTTGTGAATATTTTGTGTAAAAGCGGAAGCATTTATTTTTCCAGAATTTTTTGCACTTAAAAGAGCAACATTTAAAGAACGTTTGGTAATTTTTTTGTAGAAAAATATTTACGTTTATATTAAAGTGACAACGAACATCCAAGAAGCCTTCTGAAAAAGTTGTTTTTGCGGTGAGCACTGCCTTTCGTAACTAAATTGTGTAAAATCAAAAAACAAGAAAGATTTCGTTTGTATATTAATGTATCCTCTGATTCACGGAGGGAATTTCGGAAATATTCATTTTAAACAAAATGGCAGCTGTATAATTTTTGCAAAAATCACGCGAAAATATCGGGACTTTAACTTTAAATGGCCGCCATTTGGTTTTAAATTAATATTTCGGAAATTCCCTCCGTGCTTCAGAGGATACATTAATATTTACGCAATCTTTTTTGATTTTTGATTTTAGAAAATCTGGTTCCGAATGGCAGTGTTTACCGCAAAAACAATTTTTTAAAAAGGCTTCTTGGATGTCTGTTGTAACTTTATTATAAATGTAAATATTTTTCTACAAAAAATTTGCCAAATTTTCTTTAAATGTTGCTTTTTTAACTGCAAAAAGTTCTGGAAAAATATATGCTTCCGCTTTTCCACAAAAAAATCACAAACATTCGCTTCTTTTCGGCCGCCTGACTAATAATAGGTAGGGGAATAGGTGGCAAGTTGATACAGGGGGCAGGTTGATACAGACGAATTATCTCGACACTGTATAAATGGAGCTCCTTGTGTGCGAGATATGCGAAGCTTGTTGTTCAATTCTTTACTACGATCCAGCGTACGTCTGTGAACCTTAACGTTAACAATCCATTTTTAACTGTTTTCGTTCCTATAGAGAAAAAGTAAATAATTGTATTCACTTTCCAAGTCGTCTTGAGACGGGATAGAGAATTTTATCACTCAAATTAATTGGGCATCACATTGAGTCCTTTGAAGGTAAAGTAATTACGTTTTATTATTTTGTTTGTATGCTCTACATATTTTTATGGAGATGTTTGTACATAATGACTTCCTGTGGGGTAAGTTGATACGTTTTCTCTGCGGCATGTTGATACAGTGTATCAATTTTCCCCGACTGCTTTTAATTGGATTTTTCCTTTTATTTCTACGAAACTGGTACGAAATCATGTCAGAAAAACGAATCGCGACAAAATACCGCAAAATATTTTTCAAAAAACGTGTGTCGGTGTAGAAAAGGAGTCAATGTTGTTACGTCAAAGCGCGAAAATATACGGAATAGATAAAATGGCTGTATTAAGATATATTATTAAAAAGAAGCAAGCACCTCATGTTAAAGTTGGATATTCCAGACATCCATAATTTACTCATTAAACGGATATTTTACAGATGTAGGGGAGACCGGGGCTAAAAGTTCCGGGGGTAAGTTGTTCCGACGGTTCTATCTTCAAAATGAAAAGACCGTTGTACTTTAAATTATTTTTTCCGTGTGAATTGATCACGCCACTCTGTCTCCCATTTTAATAGTGTTCACCACAGCGAACCGTGAGGTTGTAAGCAAGGACCTATTAGTCGCGTACCAGATAAGTAAATATTTTTCTATCATTATTTTTTGGTCTATTTAAATTATTTAACGTGGATATTATTGATTGATTCGCTCTAATGGATCAAATAACATTTAAGAACATAGTGTAATAGTGTTTATCGTTTCAATATATGTATAAACAAAATAATCTCTTAAATTGCTACATTTGTCGATAGGGGCTAGTTGTTACCGTGACAACTTGCCCCGACGCAAATGTATAAATTGTTCCTGCTGTGTTTTAAGATGCGAACATATTAATGAAAGGCGGAAAGGGGCACCATTTCCAACGAAGTTATGCATAAAGATAAAAACTGTCGCTAGAGAATTCAGTATCTGCGACTTGACTCTATCGAGAGTTATTAAAAAACTACAATCTGGACAAGAAGCCACTGTAGGCTACTAGTAAAAATCTCAATAAGTAGGTAACCACAAATAGTTGAATGTAAGACTGACTTGTAGATTTTAGTTTTTGTACCAAATATAATGTTTATGGTTATTATATTGTTTTGGTTTTCTTTTAAAGATAATACATTTTTTTTATCTGCATCTTCATAAATAAACATTATTAATAAAATTCTGTTTTATTTCATTAGAAAATGAAATATTTCATTAAAAGGCAACTCCTATATCTTAGTAACAACTTACCCCAATGCGATAACAACTTGCCCCATAAAGGGGTAAGATGTTCCGCTTCGACCAGCCACAAATAAATTACTTTTTATGAAAAACCTATTACAATATATTAAATACAAGCTTAAAATCATAAAAAATAATAAATTCAACAAGAAACTAGTCAATAGTGAAGAGAATAACTACATTATTTTCCTGTCATTTTTTATGTTTTATTGAAATCGGAACTTTTAGCTCCGGTCTCCCCTATCAACATGCCCCGCAGTGGGGTAAGTTGATACATTTTACCTTCGTCCAAATAACATTTTATCATTCATTTTGTATGTATTTTCTCAACTTTTCATTTACAATATATTAAAGAAGAAGGACCAAAGTATATGTTAGCATATTTGTTATTAGGTAATTAATTCAAACAAAAATGAAAAAAATTGAAAACTGAAAAGCGTATCAACTTGCCCCGGTCTCCCCTATAACCCCTTAAACGCCATTGAATTCTCAATATGTTCTTTTAACCCTCGGTTGTCACACCTATTTCTTCGAACGTGGTTTTTTTCAATCAACTGCTGTTTAAAAACTACATGTTAAAAAGTCAGAAAAATTCTAAGGGCTGTACTTCTGAAAGTACAGATGATCCGAAAGATCGAGATGAGGTTTTGGGGGGAGGGGTGGGGGGAGGGTGTGAACCCTAAATCTAAAATTGTAGCTTCGGGTATTTATTAGTTTCCGAAATATTAATAAAAAATTGTTAATTTTTAATGGAAATTTTTTTTGGACGTTGGTGCAGGCCTCCCTCCCCAGGAGACCTTCCGTCCCCTATTTTTTATTTTTGAAATTTTGTAACCACGGTCTCGTTTTTGGCATCGCCGGACTCACATCGGTTCGCTGCCGTGCTTTGCGCGCTCCCCGCACTGGTTTAGCCCCAAACGATGGCCGATCGAAATGAAACTTGGTGGGTATTACGAGGGGTGTGGACGGACCCCAAAAATAAAATTCTAGCTTGGGCAATTAATGAGTTCAAAAGATACAGAGGTAATTGTGCATAAAAGGGTACACCTTACCGATTTTTTTTAATCACTTTACCACGGTCCCCCTCTTAACAATATTTCTGTTGACTTATACCGACAACGCATTCCACTTTCCAATTTGTCCCGGGTATTAGTATTGGTTGGGGCTAAATTGGCGATGCTAAAAATGAGACTGTGGTTACAAAATTTCAAAAGTGGAAAATGGGGACGGAAGGGCTCCCGGGTAGGGAGGCCTGCAGCAACGTCCAAAACAAATTTCCAAAAACAATTAACAATTTTTTATTAATATTTCGGAAACTAATAAATACCCGAAGTTACAATTTTAGATTTAGGGTTCACACCCTCTCCCCACCCCTCCCCCAAAACCTCATCTCAATCGGCCACCGGTCCCTTTCGGAAGTATATCCATTCTGAGAAATGTTCATCGTTGAAAATTAACATTTAAAGTATCATCATGTTCAAACAGTAGTAGGTACCATTTTCAATTGTGGCTCAAAGATATTTTACCTCATAGTCAAATTCAGAATCATTCTGCCCAGTGTGAGAACCGGGGGTTAATAAAAGTGTAAACAGATCTCTATATCACACATAACACTAAAATCCCACCCCATTTTCCGTAGCAAAAAATGCCACCAAATCCCCCCAAAAACCAATACCGGCGAGCACCACAAATCTTCTCCCAAGAAAATAGCCAAAATTCGACTTCCCAAAGACACTGTTCCATCGCTACGAAGTCCCAGCAGAAGCTTCCGCACGCAAGGCCCAAGAAACTTCGTTACGAACTCTCGAATCCGCGTGGCCGCCACCGCGTAGCGTCCCTAATTCCTTATTAATCACCGAGAGGCAGGGATCCCTCGATCCCCGGCTTTGAGGCGGCCAGGACACGACCGCATACAATTACAAAACATTTCAGAAGTTGCTGGGTTCGATCCACAGCAAGCGTCCCATCCGCCCGCTCCGACTCACCCCCGGACGCCCGATACGGGTGCTCCGCGGGGTCTACGGAAACTTCTGGCAGCATTTAGCGAGGAGACCGGGTAAGCCGTGCCCCGATGCCAGTTTCCTTGGCCGAATTCGCGCCGATAAAACAAATCCACGATGGGGGTTCCGTGAGCGAGGACCGGAAACGGGATCGCGCCTACCCGTCTTTAAAGTATCGTCTTAATCTAGGGCTGCCCCTAAAACCGCCACCCTCCCGCCTACGTAGTGGAGGACGGGCCTCGCCTTAATTCCAGCCGCGTAGAACTTGCGCAGTCCTGCTGACAAATCGCCCGCCGCGGGATTACCCGTCGACGAAAAACTAATTAAGCCCGGAATACCGACGGCCGGAACGACGGTTCGTGGAAATATTCGCGTCGGACGTAGGCGCGCGACTTTCTGCGCTCGCGGCCGGAGAGCCTCGGCGTCTGTACACGGGGGCGCGCCGGGGGTGGCTGCCTCCTCGAGTATGCGATCACAGGGCGAGAGAGAGAGAGAGAGAGAGAGAGAGAGAGAGAGGGGGAGGAGTTGAGGCAGTCGCGCGACTTGGCAAAAAGCGAAATCGCTCGGCTTCTATCCGCCTATCTAAATAGTTGGCCGAGTCCATAAATTTGCCCGCTTAACGCCGACTCGCGCTGCTCTCGCTCTCTCGCTCTCCCGCCCCCTTTGTTCCTGGGGGCGGACGGTGAGAAAGGGGTGCGCTGCGGTGGGATTCGGGGTATCAGACCTGGTAGCCGGGGACAGGTAGCGACCGGGAATGAAATGCAAAGGACATTGGCTGAGGGGGTGGTCGCCTACCGCCACCCTCTGCGGCCGACGACTTCTTCCTCCGCTGGCTTAACGCCCTTAATCTCGGCTTTATTGTTAGACCCCTAAGTCACCTTCTGGAGTGGTTTCTATTGCGCTTCGGTCGGGATGGTTTTGCGTAGCTATTGTTAAGCACACTTTTAAAACGATTTTATCGCGACCCTGCGAGCTACTCTTCGGTGCCAAGGGAGGGGTGGTTGGTTACTTAGCAGGAGTTGTTAAGGGATTAGTGATTTTTGGTTAGCGAGAGTGTGCAGGTGGATTACGCCCGCGCCTTTATTCTGGGTCACTTCTTTTAAATTTTTCTAATTCTTAGTCTTGCAAGGGGAGGACGATTTCAACTTTTAAGGGATGATAAATGGCCACTCGTTTTCACAAAAATGAAGGTTAATGTTAAGAAATTTTTTGCGTATTACGACCCATTAACCAGAATGGTTGTGGCGCAGCGGAAAGCGAGTTTAATCTTCATTTTTGCAAAAACGAGTGGTCATCTGCGACTAAAATAAACGCCAAAAATTTTTATTGGTAAAGATTTACCATCCTCTCATTTAATTGAAATCCGCCTGAGACAGTCCTGGTCTTTCCCTTGTCAGTCGTAAATTCTTCTGTGTATCCTTTCTGTGTAGCTTTAACTCAATCGTTTTGTCTATAAAGCGAGATTTCATAAAACCTAGAGTAAAGGCACCAGTAGTTGACCATGTATCAGTTGTTGACCACTTTTCACAAAAGCATGAAAAATAAGGTTTTTAGAAGTGACGATCTTTTGAACAAAATGCAGTTAGAGAACTTCTAAATCGTCACTTCTAAAAACCTTATTTTTCATGTTTTTCTGAAAAGTGGTCAACTACTGATACATGGTCAACTACTGGTGCCTTTACCCTAATTACTTTTGTATTTTGTGATTTCATAAAGCCGATATTATTATTATTATTATCATTGGGTAGATCGTCTCTTTGGGAATTTTGGTATTACTTAGTGTTTATCGTTTGTTAGAGGCACACTTTGCATTTAACTCTATGCTTACCACGTCATCCATGGTTAGAACGTAGCTGGGAGGGTTGATTTTGAAATTCAACATATCCAGGCAAATTGGGGTAATGGTACGTAGAACATTTTCATTAAAATTCGTGGCAATTTCGTCAGTTAATCTCCTCGTATCGCCTCGTGTCGCCGAAATGGAAGGAGGACGATTAGGTTTTCCTCTGCATCGAGGCGCGAACTTGAAGACAGCCCCGCTTCGTCGAAGATTAAGCTAAGTCCCGTGGACAAAGTGGCTCATTGTCTCGCTCTTATCGTGGCAATTGACTTCCTTGTGCACGAACCCTAAGCTTCATAAGAACGTTTACGGTAATTTTGTCCCAATTCCAAGTGTAAACTCTTTTTAGGGGTGCGTCTCTAATTATACCGCGACGTTGCAAACTACAACCCTTTGCCTGTGGAAAGGTGTGAACGTGCCATTAGCTGCTGAAATTACTGTGCTCGAGTTCTACGCTTACTCTTAAAAGCAAATTGTGTATTTCCTCAAACCCTCCCACGGTGTTTGCAAATTTCTCGAGCCACCCCCATAAGAGATAATCCATCTATTTCTGCAAGGACACAAAATATCAAAATCCAACTGTGAAGCATCAATCTATTTATTTAAAATTCTTTAGCAACGCTCAACTCGTTTGTAATCCTTAAACAACGTTTCAAAATTTTCTATGATATTTGTAAGAAGGGAGGACTTCATTTTCCTTCATATCGGTATTTTTCAATATCTTTTTTGTGGCTACATATTACAATATTTTCAAATATTCCCAAGTGACAAGAAAAATCAATTTATCTACTTATTCTGGCAAGGTTTAACGCTTCAGAAATTTGTCGAGGCGGTGATAATAAGATTTAGGGAAGCAGGGGAGAAGTTCTGGCCCGATCGGACCGACCACACGTTCGGATTCGAGTTTATACTCGACCCTAGAGAAGGGTGGAAAAGGTACGAGAAGAAAGGGACAGGCGATTTTCCCCGTCGCCCCTCCCTTCCACGATACTAATAGGAGTGTCACGAGCAGACCGAACCTATAATCCGTTCGCGCTAATTTCACAGAATACCCAGAACGTCAGATTTTATGTACAGGTTTATAGGTCCTCGGCCAGTCGACACTTTCCCCTCGAAATTTCCCTGTCTCCCTTCCCAACGACCGTGCTATAAAAAGAGGAATTCCAATAAAAAAAAATCTCGAAATCCCCTTGGACGAAGCAAGTCCCTGCCTCCGCGTATCCTGCGAGCGATGTTTAAAAAAGCGAATTTTAAATTAGCCCTCCCAGCGATCGTTGCCCAAGATTTTTTCCCAACAATCCCAGCGGTAGACTTCGCTCTGCTCTATTTTTACATAAACGAAAATATAGTTACACGATGCATTTTTTATATTTGCGACCGTTTCAAACGCGGAACCGTTTAATCAAGCGCGCTCCGTTCCCCGGGCTTTTATTTTATTCATACAGGATCGCCCGTGTAACTGAATTTACCCAGCGTAATTCCATAAATATTGACTTTATCGAGAATTGTTAGAGATGGAACTGGTACAGTTTGCCGGAGGCACGTAACGAAATAAACAAGTTCACGTTTACCTTTCGTTCCAAGACATTTCACTTTGAGTAGTCTTTAAATGAGCGTGCCGCTTGAAGCAGTCCTATTCAAATGACGATTTTAATTGTAGTAATTAAGCGACTGTAATCTACATTGAACCCGCGTTCAAATAACTTTCATGGCACCAAAGTTTTAGGAAACGAAACTTCAAACAAAACTTTAAGGGGGTATACCCGTTTGAACCCTCGGAAAATGTGTACATATTGTGGATTTTTTTACAAGTAAACGGTTTGATGAAGATTTCCCGTTTTTTTACTATGTTTACATAGTATTATGAACTACTTGTAAAAAAAGTTTCAGTTAAAAAACTATTGTTTTTCGGAAGTTATCGATACATATCCGAAAGTCTCTCGATTTTCGACGGCTAAACGGTGGGCGTAAAAACAGCTGTATGTCGTGTCTGAATTCAAAAACAATAAAATCTTCTTATAAAGTATGTCAATCGATCGTCCATCGAGGCCGATTTTGAAAATTTTGAAAAATAAAGAAATGGTGAGAGATCAAAGGTAAAGTTACATTCTTCTAAGAGAAAATGACACTTTCTTTCTTTATAAATAACAAACGGGGAATCGAAATAAAAAAATCCCTCGATGGACGATGTGGAATCTTATTACGATCCTGCATGCAAAATTGGAAGTGAATTCGTTGAACGTAGCGCGAGTTTTTAGGCCCACCGTTTAGCCGTCTGAAATCGAGAGACTTTCGGATATGTATAGTACATAACTTCCGAAAAACAATAGTTTTTTGACTGAAACTTTTTTTTAAGTAGTTCATAATACTATGTAAAGTTAATAAAAAAAAACGGGAAATCTTCATCAAGCCGTTGACTTGCAAAAAAATCCACAAAATGTACACATTTTCCGAGGGTTCAAACGCGTATACCCCCTTAAGTAAAACTCTAAAATTCTAACGACAACTGCCTCCAAAATATATTTATTACAAACACAGAACACAAGTATCTAGAATCTAAATTGTTACTAAACCAAAGTAATAAAAATTCCCTCGCGAAGGAGTAGATATCCAAGAAGCCGTGGCCAGTAGCTTCACCTCCGATACTCTCCCGGAACGCACGTATCTCATTTCGTAATTCACCTACATAAATCCCCGACGACTTCGTGGGTGCCCGTCTATTTCGAAAGTGGGCCAACGTCCTGGAGTCACCAGAAGTCCTGCAAGTCATCTCGCCGCCGAAGGTCCGCCCATCCCCCGGCTGTAATCTCGAAAGTTTTCCGCGCTCGATCGGCCGAGAGGGGCGGGGGTGGGTCTGGTTAATGAAACACGAAATAATTAGACCGAGCAACTTCCGTCGTTGCCCATCGATGATAGCTGCGTTTCCATCTACACGCCCGGCCCGGATAGCTTTCCCTCGGTCGCTCGGCGGCCCTTAAAGCGATTAAGATCGGCCGGTTGGGCGCGTAACGGTAGAAGCGGCGGGAGAGAGGGATAATTAAAAAAGTAATGGGTAAGCCGAAACCTGTCTTGGACGACGCGCTCCGACGGGCAAGCGTGACCGGAAATAACGACAGGTATCGACGGTTAGTTGACAGACGGAAGCGTGGGTATTTGGTTACGCGTTTGTCTGGCGCAGATTCCCGAACGGGGGTGGCTCCTGCGGGGCTTCAAGATATTCCCGTGGGAGTGATGGCTCGTGGATAATTCGGCAAGCTGCGGGGAGCAGGAGGTAGAATAATGGGGATGTAAAAGTTACAGACGGGTCCCGCGATCGTACAACTCGTCGTATGTTTCGTACGATGGCTGTGTTTATTGAAAGGGAACGGGTGGCAAGTAAGGGATTAGTATCGAGCATATGGTAGACGTACAGTAGGAGAGTTTATTTTAATTTTTTTCATTCGTTTTTAATATTCAATTCGATTTCAGCTTTAGTTAAAGGGTTACTTACACCTAGAATGGTCAAAACAATCGATTTTTCGAATAAAGAATTTGGAGAAGCTACAACATCGAAGGGAGGGCAATTCTATAGCCCCGGAATCGACGATTTTACGTAATAAATTTTTTTTAAATTATCTCAGTTAACCTGCACCTTACTTACTTATAGGGTGATCGTAGCTAATATGGCCTAGCAAAATCGCTGTCAATTGAATAATAATTGATATTTTTTGCATGCAATTTGTTTCGAAGTAAAGAGAAATTATTCACCTTTCCTAAAACCTACAAAATTTTAATTAGGGATGAAAAACGTAAGACATGCAAAAATCGGATCCTGAAATTGTGTAGATACCTAATATCGCCTACTCAAGAAATATTGATTAATTCATGCATATATGAGTTTTTAAAGTCATTTTCATATGTGCTTTTATTATTTCTTGCTCTTTAAATGTTCTTTTATCAATCTTCGATTTTATTTTTATTACAAAAATATAAAAATAGGATTTTTAAAATATTTTATTTTTTATATTCGGATGTACGTATTGGATAAATAAAATTTATTTCGGTTGCTTCGGTAACAAACATTACATCGAAATGATCATCAAAGTTTTTCCTTAATATACAAGGAAGTTTTTCACCAATTTTCACACTGATTAATATATAATTGTAGAAGATATGACAATATATATAAATCTCGCGCGCCACCAACAGTCAGCAGCTGCGTATAATGCGCTATTTAGCAGTTTTAGCACTCGCGTTGACAGTTGGCGCCGTGCGAGAATTATATATATCGTCATATATTCTACAATTATTTATTAATCAGTGTGAAAATTGGTGAAAATCTTCCTAGTATATTAAGGAAAAACTTTGTCGCTGCAAGTTATATGTACCTCAAAATTGTCTCGATACTTTTTAACGGCGAACGTTGAAAAACGTGGTTTATGTCCAGTATTACTTTTTAATGAAATATTATTACATTTTTTAACATAAGGGTTTTGTGCATACATTTCACGACTTCGCTAGAGTTTTCTGAGTTTTATATTTCAAGTCTGATAACGATCCGTTAATATTTACTCAAGTTATCGCAATTTATGTTTAAAAAGATGTTGACTTTGACCGAAGAAATTTTTTTTGTTTATAATTTTTATCTCGAATACTAATGATTCGATAATAAAAACTGTAAATAGAAAAAATGTGTCCCGTGACGAGCTTTACAGCACTCTATTTTTTAAAATCCAGTTTAACAAAATTTAATTTTCCAATTTTTCTTAGCGTTTGGACATTTTCGCATTTTCGAGCGCTAGTCCCCTTATTGCATCCGAGCCTTCAATTGTTGATCACATGACGCTGCAATTACAGTATGCCTTCCTACGTATGTTTAGGTACTAATTCAATGCATAACCGATAAATTTTAGTGCTTACTTTGCGAGATATAGCGAGTGGCAATATTAGAAACATGGACGATATTAGGTACGGTCACCCTAGGTAAACAAAATTCATAAAAAGTCTCCTTTCTTCACGATCCTAGGTGTATGTAATCCCTTGCCATACAGCACACTCCTTTGCAGAAAGGTTGCAGTTACGTTGCGGTGCAATGTTGCACAGGGGCGGACATAGGAAGATTCCTGCAACATTTCAGCAATGTTGCGGTGCAATATTACTCCTGCAACGTTTCGGAGATTTTACAGCAACTTTCTCGCAACGTTTCTGAGATTTTATAGCAATTGTCCCGCAACGTTTCGGAGATTTTACAGCAACTTTCTCGCAACGTTTCGGAGATTTTATAGCAATTGTCTCGCAATGTTTCGGAGATTTTACAGCAATTGTCTCGCAACGTTTCGGAGATTTTACAGTAATGTTCACGCAACTTTTCGGAGATTTTACAGCAATGTTCACGCAACTTTTCGGAGATTTTACAACAAAGGTCCAGCAGTAACCAGGGCTCAAAAACTGTTATAATATCGATTTAGTATATAGATTTAGTATAATATCGTAGTATACCCAATATACAGTATACATATATTAGGTTACGCTTTGTGTAACATAATATAATTTATGATAATTTAGTGCAATAAGTAGCAAACGATGTAAGCTCAATTGATTGTATGCTTTATGTAAACTATGGGACTTGTCCCGTTTATAACTGAAAGTATAAGATCTCAAAAATACGCGTTGACGTATTCCGTGCGATATAAGGTGGGCCTCACGTAAAATCTCCGAAACGTTGCGAGAAAGTCGCTGTAAAATTTCCGAAACGTTGCGGGACAATTGCTATAAAATCTCAGAAACGTTGCGAGAAAGTTGCTGTAAAATTTCCGAAACGTTGCGAGAAAGTTGCTGTAAAATCTCCGAAACGTTGCGGGAGAATTGCCTATAACATCTCGGAAACACTGCAGAAATATTTCATGCAATGTTGCACAGGGGCGGACATAGGAAGATTGCTGCAACATCTCAGAAATATTACCTGCAATGTTACAATGTTGCACCGCAACGTAACGGCGACCTTTCTGCAACCTTTCTGCAACGTAGTGTGCTGTATGGGTTAAGATCTCTGTAATCATCAAATCTAGACTCCAAAATCAGACCTCCCCAGAAAGGAACTTCCACTACCAAGTACTCTGAATTTACCTGCAAACAATGGAATCATTTTCGATTGCAATAAACCAAGGGTTTTAATTTAAAAACGAGGTAGTAGTACAACGAAACATTCTTTATTGAATCCGCCTTAAGTGTCTAAGTTCACGCACGAATTCCATCCCCATCTGATTGGACATCGAATAATTACCACGGTTGCCTTTTTCCCGCGATGGCCACGCCGAAGGAAGCTTGCACGCTGTCCGTGTCACGAGCACTTAGCTTCCTCCAGCGACAACGAGATTAATCTCGCTCGAGGGTGCGACCAAAGCGAGACCCTCCCCCCACACCTTTCCGACCCCTTTCGCTACCCCACGGTGGCGAGAAACTTCGTCTTTCTCGCGCGTCCAATCACGTTCCGCTTTTTCTTCGGACAAGCTGCTTCCTGAATGCCAAAGACTGACCCCCCTCCGAAGAATCGACGACGTCGGCTCGTCCTTCGTGGCTCGTATATATTCCCATCGAGTATCCGATCGCGATAACGCTGCGAAACGGCCCTACTATCGTTCCCTGTCCACGGGGGAAACTTGTTCCCCAACGACGAAATTATTTTCAGACGCTACCACCGGGACGATGTTAAATCAAACTTCCAACACGGGGATTAGGAAACTACTGGTGTTCGACTCGAGCGTTGCTCGAGAAGAATTTACACGGAAATGAAATCGTTTTTAGTGGAAACCCATTCCCAACTTGCGCTACTTTGTGAACATCTTGGTGGAGCTGCTGGTGTCAAATAAAATCGCTGGTAGTACTTCGAGGATTGCTAGACGCCACCTTTCCTCTATCTTCTAACGAAACTGTTGGTGAATTCATAGATTTTTAATAGTAGAATTTAAATTTTGGTTCCAAATTGTTCTGGGTATGTTTCATTGGATACTTGGTCGCCTCTTTTGAATATTAATTTGGTTAGCTTGTAGGAGCGAGTTTGCCAGCGTTCCCTCGTGAACGTACATCCGATTACGGGTGCCATTTTGATGCCACGCGGGGGCGTCCATCAAAGCATCATTGAAATAGTATCGCGATTTATCGCAGCTTCTCTGAACAGATCTCATCACGCGGCGGAATAGTTGGTCGCAAGTGGGACACCGAATATATTCGGCTAACGAAGTCGCCGGATATCGATGGCCCGTGCACGCGAAAAGCGATCGACGAACGGCCCAACTTGCAAATTACTCGAATAGCTAGCTGTTCGCCCGTGATGGCGATCATTTATCGATCGTCGGGGATATATTTGTGTCATTAATTGAGGGGTTCAGATAGTCGACTGCTGCAAGTGTGCCCTCTAGGAGATCCAAGGCTTCCAGACTTTAAATAATTTTCTGACGTATCTGCAGAGTGAGACGTTTGGGTCAGATAATTCGAGAAGCTTTCATATTTCTCGAGGCAAAAGGGGTGATAGTATTATTCACATTTACCACAATTCGAGGTCATTTAAAATAATCTTCCAGGGTAACTCGAAGTTCATTAGAGGCATTAAAGGTGATCGTCAAAGACCTTAATCAATTAATATTTGATGCGGAGCTAAACCAGCGTGTACCAATTATTTTAATCCACCAATTAGTGCACAAGACGCTTCCCCCGATAGTTTACAATTTTTATTTCCCAATACCTGTTCCTGTTTCCCAAAATTCAAATTAGGTACTTGGGTGCCACGTTTCAAAGTTCCTCCCGCGAGCGAGCACTTGGCAGCCTGTTTCTCATTCAGCAACGTGGCACGTCACTTTAATGATTCGACGCGACACTCTATATTGTTGACCGAAACTAAACATCGAAACTGAGCGGCAGTGTTGCGCGACCGTCCGCGATCGATGGCAAACTTTACCAACAAAGTTTCGCGATTTTCGAAGGAGCCGATGCGCGTCCGTTCTTCGGCGGCAGCAAGTTCGTTAGGAAGTTTCCCGCGGAAGAAAGCCTCGGCCGAGACGAAGAAATTCCGGCGACCACTTCGATGCACTTCCCAGTACGACGGAACGAACTTACCAGGCCACTACCCTCACAAAACAGTCGAGCGAGTTAACCTCCACGCGACATCACCTCCGTTGGAGCGTACTCGCCAACGTCCCCCAACTGTCAACGTTTCGACTGTTCAATTTGCAGTTCCTCCCTAAGTTTGCAGATTTGTAATCCTTATCGGGCAACTCTACTTCGCGCTAATCGAGTCGACTGTTTTCTATTACTCTCTAGGAAGCATCGCCCCTAAAGTTCCTCCCCTGTGAAATCAAGCTTCACGTCGGGTTCAAGGAACACAAGAGTCCGTCACCGATGTCACCTCGAAGACACCCTGTCCCTCTGTATCCGCTTTGGAATACTGTTCCCAAGGAGTTGGTGTAATTTCTCACTGAAGTGTCCGTGAAAGAATGGCTTTAGGGTCGATCAGATGAGCCTGTCGTTGGAATAAACGTCGGTGATGGCGGCGCCATTTTGGTTGCCCCCGATGTCCCTCTTCGCGACGCTGAGGATCTTGCTCCTCCTGCGCGGCGGTGTGGGTACGACCTCGGGCACCTCCAGCAAATCGTCCAGACCCCTGTTCAGCCTGCTAGGCTTCTCGGGCGGAAGATCCGCGGCGTTCCTCGGCCCCACGCCCGACGACACCCTCCCCCAGCCCTCGTACGGATGAGAAACGGTGTTCTTATCTAAATCCTTAGGACGTTCAGTGAATTCCCGATCGTCCCCGGCCTCGGTCTCCTGCACCGACTCCTCCCAGGCGCAGAACGAGACCTTCCTTCCGGTAATCGGCTTCCTGTCCTCCAGGATCTGGCCCAGAGACACGGGAGCCTCGTTCTTCCGCTTGGTTTCCTGGCCCACTAGATCACCGGCTCTCCCTGCAGCCTCTATCCTCGGGCCCCCCTCGAAATCGTCGTCCTTAAAATCGCCGAGCTCCACGGGAACGATCTCCGGCTCTATCAGCTTCTCCAGCGCTCCTTCCTTGCTGCCATTCATCTTAACTTCATCCTTAGCGCCATCCTGCGGCTCCTCCTTCTCCAGCATGTCCGACAAAGCCGCCTCCAGCTCGGTCAGGCTGGGCGTCATGGAGCTCAGGTTGCTTTCCTCCGCAGCTTCCTCCTTGAGGACCTTGAGCAGGCTCGAGTGGTCCGGGTCCAGCACCTCAGGCTTGATCCTCAGCTCGGGGCTCGGCGGCGGTGTCTTCGTGTTTCGTTCGTCCAGGCTCTTCTTCAGCTGGTTGTGCGCGTCCTTGGCGAACTTCTCGTCGAAGAACTCGTCCATCCTCTGCACCTCGAGCATCTCGCGTGGCAGCGACTCCTCCGATATAGTCCTGACCAGGCCGACCGCGTGGCCAGTCAGCTCCTTCGCCTCGTAGGTGTCCTCGTCCGGCTCGCTCTCGTTCGACAGGCCGAGGATCATCCTCGATTCGCTGGATCGATCCGGCCCGACGACCTCCTCGCCACGACCGCCGATCGTATCTGGCAAATGAAACGCTCGTGGTTTAACTAGTCACGTACACGGATAGTTGGCTCCTCTCTGTCGCGGGGAGACAATTACCTGGAGGAGTCGCAAGCGAACCCGATACGCGGGGGGGGGGGGGGATGTCTACGTAAGCCGGGGACGTATGCTAACATCCGCGTGCGCGCTTCAAAGCAGAGACGTTATTCCAATTCCACCGGATAATTTCACTCGTCGTACTGGTCCAGGGACTTATTCCGTGGTACGAATTCGAGAAGCTTGGGATTAGAGGGCGCATTGCGGGGGGTGTTAGTGGTAGTTTAGTGGATAGGTGAAGATCAAATGAGAGGCATAGAGCTTGCAGCTGTGTTTTGGGAGTAGATGTTGCGAATATTGTATTTAATAGCTAACTTGTGCCAAGCAATGGTGTTGACGTGCAAGTTTTAGGGGAAAACTGTGAAGTACCGTAAACTGGGGGACATTAACAGTAGGGGGAGTTGGCGCACTTTGGTGCAAGGGGCACAATGAAACATTAATATTCTCTTGATATCTAGAAACTAGAGCTGTTTCGAGACTCGAAACATTCGAGTAGTACATTCACAAAAGAAGCAATGTTATAACGGGATATTTAAAGCAAATGAAATAAATTTAAATAGAAAAAAAAATTATAAAAACAAGCTTTTGTTAAAATGTACTGATAAAAGGAAATACTTTTGATACCCGCCTAAATGACAGCCTTAGAAGAATTCTCAAATATGACTAACAACAAAAGTGTGGGGCGTAAATATTGAAATGTCCTTTAATATAAATATTTACGCCCCACGCTTTTATTGTTGGTCATATGCAGAGTTGGGCAAAGTGTAATCGAATTACAACTTACAAATTTCATAAAATTAGCATTTATTAGCATAAACAAAGCATAAAATAAATTTAAAAACAAGCTTTTATTAAAATGTATTAAAAAAAGAAAATAATTTTGATACCGGCCTACCGGACTACCTTAGAAGAATTCCTACATATGACCAGAGTTGGGCAAAATGTAATCTAATTACAACTTACAAATTACGATTAAAATGTAATTGTGTAGTTGATTGTACATTATTTTCTGTAATCGTCAATTTAGGTAGTTGACAAAATTGTGGTCAACCACCTAAATTAACGATTACAGAAAATAATGTGTAATCAACTACACAATTACATTTTAATCGTAATTTGTAAGTTGTAATTAGATTAAATTTTGCCCAACTCTGGTCATATGTAGGCATTCTTCTAAGATAGTCCGATAGGCCGGTATCAAAATTATTTTCTTTTTTTAATACATTTTAATAAAAGCTTGTTTTTAAATTTATTTTATGCTTTTTAGTATGTGTGCCAAATTTCAAGTCGATCGGACATGTGAAAGTGGGTCAAAATTAGCTTACAAGATTTCATCCTCACAAACTAACTAACTAACTAATGAACAAACTCACAAGTGAAGCTAAATAAAACCTTGTAAATATGGTAACTTTTATCTTAATATATAAATCAGAAAGTATTTGTGTGTTTATCTGTCGCCTAAAAACTTTCGAACGATAAACTCTGGGGTCACGAAATGTGTCCCAGCTCATTATGCCTAGCTAATCCAGATGAATGTGACTATTTTCACAAAAGAAAAATAAAACTTTTTTTTTATAAAATCATAATCTAAATTTCGGGCGAAGCCGAGTAGTAAAGCTAGTATTATATAACAAAATATTACAAAAATCTGCCAATGTTTCCCCAGTTTACAGTAACTCGTCTTGCAACCGCAAATGACTGTGTCTCGAAAACAAATAAGAATGGATCTACATTTATCAGCGTCTTTCTCATATTTTCAGTGTGTTACTTAGAAAATAACAGAAATTTCGTGACAGCCATTTAGATTGACCCTGTAGGTACACGGAAGCAAGCCCCAGTGTCTTGTTATTGCAACAGTGTTTTTCCAAGGCAGAACGGATCAAGGACCAACACCCTCTAGCATCTGGCGTCTATTTACCTAAAGCTGAACGATGTTTCGCCTCGTCCAGGAAAAACGGTTCTTTGGAACCGGGGGAGTCGCAGACAGCCGAAATTCTGCAACTATCCGCCAGCGTGGGTGGGTCGAAGTACCTCAAATGCGATCTACATAGAAGCAAAACGTTTAAGAAGAAAACGTGCAGCTCAACGTATCAGTTTTAAGTACTTAACTTGCTTGCTATAGTAAAACGAATTCAAAATCGCAAAACTGGATGTCAAGAAGGGTAAGTCCAATGGAAACTACAAAACCAAAAACTCAATTTTCCTACCGCAAGTGGTAGTAGAAAGACCACGCCAGACGTCCCTAAACCCCAGAATATGGACTTACACCACTTGGCATCAGGACTCCCCTATTAAGTCCACTTAATCGCCCGTACACCGACCATGGATAACCTCTACCGACCTATTTGGAAGCACTTCGGAATATTCAGCTTCCCCTAGCGCAGGGGACGGTGTTTTTCCGAACATCTCAGGCTTCTGCAAAAGTATTGGAGACCCAGCTGCGCCACGATCGTCCACGGATCCCTTGCCGCCTCGATCCGAGAAATCGACGACGTCCGCGTCCTCGTGGGGACGGCCCTCCTGTTTGGTCCTCGAAGTGTCCTTCGCAGAAAGCAAGAATCGTCTGTACCGACCAGGGAGCACGTAAACAGGATAGAAGCCTGGGTCGTGGGCTCACCTCGAAAGAGAACGGCGGCTGGTGATTCAATTCGCAATTACCGATACCGCTGAGTTCCCACTCCTCCGATTTACTAGGGTCGTACTTCACGAAAGGAGCGGCGACCACGCTGTTCCCTCGGCAGTCCAGCTTCTCCAGGACCTGATACGGGGATAGGTTATCGGGGCTGCCCCGCCTCGGTATGTAGTCCTCCAGTCGCACGCTCGTTTTCTGGGGATTACAATAAATTCGCGCTTTATCCAACCCCGGCCGCGTTTCTTGCGGAGAGTTTCAACCCCTTGGCGCTGGGATCTTGGAGCGTTTAGCATTCTTACAGGGGCGTGTGGTGGGGGGCTTTGGAACAGAATCGATTGGTCGATGGAGATTAATTCTCTGAGTGCCATTTGGGTGTACCGAGCAATAATGATATATCAAAGATTAGAGTGAGTAGTTTTGAGGGTGGAAGGTGAGCTAGTATCGAAGCACTGCTATTGGAAGTTTGTACCCAAGGACCTTTCCTTCCCACACTCCTCCTTAACTTCCTAAATCTCACTATTGCTTGGTATACTTTCTCCATAGACACACACTCTACCAAAACACGTTATCTATACCTACCCTTAATTATCTACAGAGGAAAGGGGAAATCTGTGCCACGAATAAAGACCATCCCCCAAGGGGACAAGTCACCCTGCTACCAGGAAAAAAATAGTGGAGCTCTCCCCCTTTCACTTTTCCCATAAACTTGTCTCTTACATGGCAAACCCCGTGTAGGCAACAATACCAGCCCTCTGTATAGAGGAGTCGTGTACCTCGGAAAAGGGCGAGAGGAAGGATTCAGCCGGAAGCGATCCCGTGCTGCTCCTGACGGGTCTCCTGGACTTGGCCCTGTCTCCCCCGCCCTCGTGGCCCTTCGCCCCTTTCGCCTGGTGCCTGGCCACGTCCAATTCGTCGTAATTCGGCAGACTGACGGTGCTGTAGTTCTTGGTCCTCGCCTTGCCAGTCGATTTCTCCGTGTCCCTCGAGGTGCCGTTCATCTGCTCCTCAGGATCCCTCGGCCCCCTTTTGTCCTCGCGATTAGGAGTCGACGAGTCCTTGCTGCTCCGGCTCCTCGCGAATCTGTCGTACTCCTCGCCCTCCTCTGGCTTGCGTTGATGCTGGCTGGCCTCGGAGATCGTGCAGGACTTTCTGTCCTCCAAGTGGGACGCCCTCTTGCCGGAGACCATGTCGCTCGATATTATCCTTCCGGTTCCATTAACCTGTGCGGAGGTTAGGCTGGTTAAAATGCAGGGGAATTGTGGCGTTTTTAAAGAGTGGCTGCAAATGTTCCTTCGCTCATTTCTAGGTGATATTAAGTGTACCGTAATGTCTTTTTCACTAAACGCACTTGTAGTTTCACCAGAAAGTGGCAAATCGTCAAAATAACCAAGGAAAATACTGTAATTAAAAGAATGTGTAATATATTTTTACTTTTAAAATAGACTTTAGTTGAATAATGCGAACGAACTTTTGCACCGGCCTAATATTTTGCTTCCATTTGTATATAATTGTTCTTTGAGCTCGAAAAAGGAAGCCTTTAAGGTAAATGACTGGCCAGCTAAGGCCATCAGAAGAATATATTGCCAATATCACGTAAAAAACTAATGCTATCCTAAGTTTTTTTTGTATTTAATAGGTAGATTTGATCTTTCTTTATTTAAAAAAAATTGTCATGCATTCATTTTTATATTTCTGGCATATAAAAGAAACAAAAAATTCAATGACTACGTTTGTACCAATACATGACCAGTAAAAAGACAATTGAGGCATTTGATGGAAAAAGGGCACATAGGCTTATGTGCCCTTTTTCCGTAAATCGTTTAAATCGACTCAGGTATATGTTATATATATATAATATATCAAGGACATTTCTTCTCCCACGTTTAAATTAGCTAGATGCTGTTTTGTTACTTAGCGTGATCGACATACAGCTACATAGTCGCTGAGCGGTCGCGCTGCCGCGCTGTCTACTGTCTGGTCGTGCAATACGTTTTATTTTAAACAAAGTATAAAACATGTTTAACTAAGTAAGTAAACAAAATTATAATTAATTAAATAAACAAAGAAGCCATTTTTTACAAATTTACCACTTTTACGGAAAAAGGGCACATAAACCACTTGCATACAACTATTAAATAAAGACACATATCATTTTCAAATCATGACTTCTGTTTACGAAACGTTTCAAGGATATGGTACTGCATCCTTGAAAAAAATTGGATTTAATTGCATTACTTTTCATTAAGTTATACTATAATGAAAACTTTGAAATCGATTTACTCGAAATGGCATTTTGGCGTATGTGCCCTTTTTCCATCAAATGCCTCAATTGGCACAGTGTCTAGATTTCACTGTCCCAGTAGGGTACGTGCACCATTTGTGGCCACTTTAAGGATTTCAGTGACTTTCATCGTAATTATCTTTAAAATTGTACTTCAAATCAGGAAACTAAAAGCTTTACTAAATTTTACACTATCTTTACTATTAATGTCTAAGTTACCATTAACTAGAGAAATCGTTAAAGAATTAATAAAGTTAAAAAATATAAGAAATCCATTTTTCACCGTTTGTGGCCACTCGACACTTTTCGCGGAAGCAATAAATGTAACCTCATATTTCTGATGGTATACTAAACAAAATATTTAGGGTTTGAAATTCTACACATAATTATGTGTCTACAAGCAATTTCAAGCTAAAAAACCGCGATAATTATGCACATGGCCAAAAACGGTACAATGGCCACAAACGGTACATCTACCCTACATAGCCATATCTTTTATAACCCGTCGGAAATGATTGTAATACCAAAAGAATTGTTATTTACTCTAAAGGTGGTTAAGAAAATCAGAAAAAGGTCGTAATATATAAAAAAAAATTGTAGAGGTTAATGAAACGTTAACAGATTAATAGTTTAGATGGGAGAATAAATGGCTTGAAAACTGTTTGAATAAGAAAATATTTTTTTAATATATATTAAAATATATATATAATTAAGTACTTTGTAGAATAAGTAAAATATTTTGTTATTTATAGCTGCCTCACGTGTACTCATACCATTTCTCCCTTGTTCAAGTGCATTATTAACGTCGTCTTCATTACAATATTTTTTGGACACTTTCCTTTTCACTTTGCTTTGTCCTTCCTTCATTTTTCTATTTTACAACGTAATTAACGATATTATTATATATTACTTAAAGCGTAATTCAAAATTTCGGGTTATGTACTGTAGACAATAGAAAACGCGTAAAATTTTGAATGAATGTATATATATAAATATATACTTACTTTTTTAAATATTACACCAATCATTTTATTTACACTTTATCTATTAGTTTCAACTTATACCTGATACTTTATACTATCAAAAAATACTCTTGATTATACTAGTACAAGTCTTTGAGTTTACTAAATCGCGGCTTGCCCTATACATGGACGCTTGGTTAGTAATTGGGTCAGACACGAATATTATGTACCGATATATAACCACGTATTTTTTACATAAAATACAATCTAAATGCGTAATACCGCGTCAATTACTTGCTTTAAATACTCTTAGGATTCCATAAGTTATTCGTTCATATAAAGAAACCCAATATTACAATAATTGTTTGCATAACAAACGTAGCTTTCTCCTTAGCAAATTCTGAAGAATCTAGCAAAATTCGTCATGCATCTTTACTGTGAGATTTCAAACAATTTTTAAAGTGTTTTAAACATAATATGTATCAAAATCATTTTTAGGGTATGAAGTTTAAGGATTATATAACACAAATTAATCAATATATTGTGCCTGATTGATATACATAGCTTAATAATAGTTAATTTCTGCATCAGTGGCCATGCATTGGTACATGGCTAGTCATTGATACATTTGCCTTATTAGTTTTTTTTTTTTTTTGGATGTTTGGACCGTTCGGGGTTGTCAGGACTGCTTGATGCCTTTAGATATGTTGAAGTACTTTCTGGTTTTAATAATAATTGAAAGGGTGGTTTAAATTCTAGCTTTTCTGGAAGATAATAAAGCAAACCGCTTTTATTTTTTTCAAGAAACGGACCTCTGCACTTCCTCACGGTTTTCTTTTTAGTTCAACGAGAAGGCAATATAAAGGCTTCTACCAATTAGTAACATCTCGATTCTTTGAAAAGCCTTCTCAGAATATAATACCTCCTCCTTCTATTCCTCTTTGATGAAAACAGAATAACTTCCCCCCTCGAATGGTCCCAACCGACATTTCAATCGAGACGATTCGATTGGTAAATACTTTTTAAAGTGTCTCTGATATTTGTTTCACAGATTCCCTGTTCCCGCCACTCTCGCCCAATCACGGCGCCTTTTACACGGCAGTGCAAACACACCTACCCCCGGGAATATCGAATTCGAATCTACATTGGAAATCCCTAGCCTCCGTGCTCACCTTGTGCTCGTAAATCTCCTTCGTCCTCCTCCCATCGCGCCTCGCGTCCTCGCGCGAGCACTGTTTGTCCTCCTCCGCGTCCTGCTCGTCACCGCTGCTCTTCGGCGATCTCACCGACGAGTACAACGGTTCATCGTTCGATTCGGTAGCCTTCAAATTGCTCGGCGAATTTTCAGCGGTCTCGTCTGGCTTCGGCGGCAAGGGCCTGCCCTTGTTCCTTTTCCTCCGCCGGGGCGGAGGGACCGGCGTGGTGTCCTTCAGGTTGGAACCTGATTAACCAGAGTGGGAACATTTGTGAGTTGGTAAAAGATAGTAGGGTTTGAAGTAGTGGTCTTGAGTGTTAAGGGGAGGTTCCGGTATAGAGCCCATAAAAATAGGTAATCTTCAGAAATTAATTGAAGGAAAACTACCACAGATGATTTAATGGGACTTTTTGCATTGTGTTAAGAATTTCTTAAACTATAGAAATATATTTTTTTGCTGTAATTAATCATTGCAAATGGCACTGGGGATTGGTTGAAGTGGGGCAAACCATTGGTCTGAAATAAGGAACAATGCTAGATTATTAAAGTGCTTTAAGGGGGGAGCCTGGTGTAGCGGGCGAAGAAACCGATTTTTTTTTATTACATAAATTAATAGTTGAACATCACGATAATATGTTCCCAAAGCCGCGAAACGAAATTCGAAAAATTAAAGCGGATATAGTCGGTTTTGCTACGGAGCACCAGGTTACCAGAAAACTATAAATGTGTTTTTCTTGAAACCACAGTTTTACGATTTGCGGGCAATGTAACTCCAAAAATATTCAACCGATCGACTTGGCCTTGTGCACGGATATTTGTGAACATTTTCTTCACAGAGCTTAGTTATTGGTATAATGATATTGTTTAAATAAATAACTTTTTTACACATTTAAGGTAAAATTTCATTGGAAAAAGTGAACTTTTTTTTCAAGAAGCCGCCATTTGTTCAATTTTGCATTTTTTAAGTTATGAATTTATACGATTTGTGCGTACACTCATAAACTAAACAAAAATTGTTCGATTTTTAGTTTCACATGAATACAGTAGACGCTACGTTGCCCGCAGTGGAACAATTGCGTCGCCAACGAACTGGACATTATCCCGTATAACTCTGTTATTTGCCGCTCTTTCTTAATAAATTTTTTTTGTTATCTACCTTAATCTGGCAATACAATATCCTGAAAGTTTCAGAAAGGTCGATTAAATACTTTCTTTAAAAAAAATTCCCGAATAATGCCTCGATTTTCAGCTAATGACACCAGGCTCCCCCCTTAATATAATTATCCGTTACTTTAGGACCACCATTACTTTGAGTACACCATGGTGGATGGGCGAGTGACAGCCCTAAACGTATTGCTGTGCACTGCACTGTGGAAAGGATTGCCCCATTACTATTATCAAACTCAAGGAAAAAGGAATCTTATCAACGTCCCAAATAGGTCCATTTACCAAGGTAGTTGTAAAATTCCAATTCCAGTCCCACAAACTAATCACTTATTGTTAGTTTCTTTTCTCATAAAGGCGCTACTGAACTTTCTCCGCGGCTGCACTCGATTCACCGCGATATCTACCGAAACACGTTCCGCATGGGACCATTTGGTATAGCTACCAAAGATATTCAGAAAGCACCAGCCGAAACTTTCCAGCGAAACGCGTAATTTCAACCCCCGTTTTCCTCGACGGAACGGTGGAGGGACGGTTGTTATTTACAAAACCGGGACAAATACCCGAGCGTCTCCCGGGGCACGGTGCACGCTGGGTAGTGTCCTTATCAGCCGACATGTCGGTACGAGCGTGTTCTCGTTAAGGATACAGCTTGCAATACGAGCTAACGATAAATTGCGAGCTTACAGCTGGACGTCGGTGTGGTGGCGGGATAGAGGCTGGTGTCGACGGTTAAATTCGTGAGCACCGAGCTTGGCCTCGGTGTGCTGGGTACTTCGAGGTTCACGTCCACCCAGTCGCTCGGATGAAAAGGCCTGTCCACGGAATCTATGCTCCTGCCCCTGGTGAGCACCTCCCTTGGCGGCGAACCAGCGTACCCTATCTCGGAGCTGCAAATTCAAATTCAAAAATAGATTTAAATTGAAGGAGAATGAAAGCGACAGGAATCGTGAATAAAATTTGTAACGTTAACCCCTTCGCATTATTAATCGCCCATTTTTCTAGACAAATCACGCAAGACTTACTTTAAGGGGTTATGCCTACCTGCAAAATTCGGATAAATTGATTTTGGGGTTTTGACATTTTCTTAAAGTACAACATCTCGAAACTATTGTGTGAAAGGTTCAATTTGATCCGACCAAAATTGGAGGAGCTGTGCGAGTGTTAGTATAGGTATGTCCTGAAGGATGTAAACCTAATTTAAAACTTTAAACGCGTTTTTCTCGAAACTACATTTTCAAAAAAATACATTTTCAAAATATCTCGAGAACCGCTGCATCGAATGAATTCAGCTTTTGTAGGCTTATTCTATATATAAAAATCTTGTCCTTAATCGTGGCTTCTGCATTTCTGTTGCGCAGCTTTTATTTTCCAGATGAAGAATGAGCGATTTTTTTGGCGAAAATCGATGTTTTAATTTGAACAGCCGCCAGTTTGTAGCAAATTAATTTTTCGGGATAATGAACGATTAAAGACAAGATAATTTAATATACTAACTAAATTCCTTCGAATTTTTCAATTCAGATGAATCAGGTCAAAGTTAGAGTGGTCACCGCAAACTACTGAAAAAAAATCGCTGCCGGGAGATCACTGATATATTTTTTATTTATTTATATTTTCCATTGGAATAATGGCTATAAATAGTATAAGATGTACACTTTCAAATACATAAAGATTTGTTTAAAAAAATTTTCAAGTTTTTCCCCCAAAAAATCCGGAAAATACTTGCGTTTTCAGACCTTGCAGCTAGGCATAACCCCTTAAAGGTACCTAATACTTTAAAACTTTTAACACACCTTATTCCACTGCTGCCATTGTCGAGGTAACAGTCTTTAAAGATAACGGAATAGCGGAGACAATTAGACGACAAAAGCAGCCGATACAAAAAGCAACAATCATGATGATATAATATTCCGCGCCGACTATAGAAACGTTTCAACGCGCGGAACCGGGTCATTCGATGAAACTAAGTATGTAGCATGTGATGAAAAAGACTCACAATTTTCGTTTCCACGTGAATTCCGTTAAACGCAAACAAGGGAGCAATTTTCTTGCGCATGCCATTAAACATCCCTCCCCCCAGCATCGCCTCTCCATTTACGCCCGCCCGACACTTCCACCTTGATTCAGCTGCGCAATTTCTGTATTTCGAAAATTTCAGCCTGACCCGCCGAAATTATTTGGCATCGCTACAATGCAGCTCTATTATACGGGTTACTCGCAAATGCATGCCGTGTTTCTTCGTGTCCCCCGAGCCATAACTCTTCTGGGGACGGGAAACGTTGCTGGAATTTCACCCCCCCCCCTCCCTCCCTCCCTCCCTCCCTCGCCGCGGTCCTCTTCCTTTTATACGAAAGTTCCCTTTAACTTCTTGCAGAACGGTCCGACGCACGCGAACCATTCGAGAATATCGACGAAAATCGTGGAATCCCATCGATTAACGTTTTTGCCATCCCCTCCACTCTGTACACCCGTGGAATTCTTTACCCCCTCTCTCCACCCCCCCCCCACCCCCGCCCCCGCTACTCCCCTCCCTCCTTGCAGTGCGACTGGATAGCCGGCTACCGAAAAGCACGATCAAAATAAAAACGTCGTCAGATTCCTTGGCCCTTTGCACCTTTCACCTCTCACCTTTCGCCGCTTCCTTTTTCTTCCCTCTTCTCCCTCGAGTCTTTTATATTTTACGACTCCTCCTTCCAGCCATCGTTTTACGTCGTTTTCATGGAAATGGCTCGTTACTGTTCGATACTTTAAAACCCCTCGTTCCTGGCGATTTCTTCTTCCCCTTGAAATTTTCGTGTTCCATTTACCGTTGATATTTCAGGCTCCTCGTTTTCTTTGTTGTTCGACGGTATGTTTAATAATTCGTGGAAGGAACAGAAAGTGCTACAGTAATAAGTGCGCAAAGCAGAGATTGCGGATGTAGTAATACAATTTGCCTTGGAGAAGGGTAGCTTTTTTGGGGAAAACTAATCTTTAATAAGGGGTCGTTCTTAAATTACGTAAGAGTTTTTTTGGGGGGGAGGGGGTCGCGAATTTCTTACGTTTTCTTATAACGGGGAGAGGGGAGTCAGGTAGCGTCTTACGTAATATTTTTTAACCTAATTTTCAATAGATACAAATTCTATCATTAATGTTCGAGAAAAGTTGTTTTAGTTTAAATTTCCCGAAACCCAGTTAAATGAATTATACAAACCTTTTAAAAAAATTTAATAACTGAAAAAATTCAATGTAAAATATATTACGTAAGAAGGGGGTTGCAGTATCAAATCTTACGAATTCTTATACTGGGAGAGGGAGGGGTAAGAAATCTCCAATATTACCCTTACGTAATTCAATGACGGCCCCTAATTATAATCCGTGGCCCAAATGTCGTACCTTTTTTATATCTATACGGCCTCTTGCTTCTCGGCTAATTAAGTTCGTCGAAAAATAATTCCTGCTCCTCCCCGGAAAGTTGTGAATAAAATTTTCATGTTTTCTCGGCCCCAGAAAATTCCAATCTCGCGAACATGCTTTCATCTCGATCGGACGTTCGATCAAACGCGGCGCCGCGCATCTGTGTTACGCGCGATAATGCATCTGACTCTCCGCTGTCGCGACGGCGAAATGTTTTGACAGTTCAGGGTTCAGATTCGCTTAATTCGCCGCGGACAATGAGAATGATGCATTGCTTATCCGTGCACGCCTGCGCATAAATTAAGTCGCGGCTGATCGTACGAGGCTGACTTAACGGGGTGCATAAATAAAGTGTACGTTGTCAGTGGTCGGGTGTGTGCTCTCGTACACGTCGGTCCACCAATCGCGGCTCGCTACATGTTAATGCATGAAACGGAGATCCTTTATGCATGTCGAGTAGCATAATAATTGGGAGGCCTGAATTATTGAGGGAAGTGTGTCATATCGAGGATTTAGAGCACTGACCCCTCGCATTGTTTCCTTTTAACGAGGAATTTAAGGAGCCTTCATTCATCGTGGTATTCCACCAGGAAATCATAAATAGTTTATTTATAAAAGTGTAATTAAATTCAGGAGGTTTCTCAAACGTTCGTATTAAGTCCGTGGCGGAGAATTCAATTTTTAATGATAGTAGAGTAAATATATTTAAATTGTAGGGAGATAGGATAACAAGATTATTGATTGGCTCGAGAAGCTGCAAACGAAAAGAAAGGAAAAAATAAAAACAGTGGGGATAAAAAGACCAAAGGGAGTTTTAAGATGGAGATGGAATGTGATTGGGAGAGAGAGAGTGAATGAATCGAATGCGTGAGTAAGATTGCTTTGTAAATATGTATAGGTTTATGTAAAGCGTGACCAATTCTTGGCTGTGAGGCTGAATAAAACATATTTATTTAAATTGTACAGGAGTGCCAAGCAATAGTGAGCTTTGTGGGCGGAGTTTAGGGGAAGTGGCGGGAAGCAAAGTTAACCAATAGCAATCCAGATGTGAGATACGAAGATACAGCGCGAACCAAAAACAGAAGACACAAAGTTTTGAATAGATTTACTAAAATTAGCTATCTGAACCTACAGTGGCATGCAAAAATATTCGGCCACCTTTTAAAATCGCATGACTCTTTTAAAATTAATCCAAACGACTTGATTTTTTTTTTAGAAGCTAGAGGGATTAGTTTGCTAAATGATGTGATTCGTCGTTTTGAACAAAATGCATTTGGTCGGATTAGCAAAAAAAAATAGTAAAGGTCGTTTTTTAAACTTTTTTTTGTGAGCCTATAATGAAAATTCAAAAAACCCGTTTGTAGATTTAAGTAAGTTATATACGTGTCTAAAATTTCATCAAAATCGGTTAACGTTGCTCTGAACTATGAACGCTTAAAGATCGCACAATAAGGTCGAAAATCGCGATTTCGAGAATTTCACGATTTTCGACCTTATTGTGCGATCTTTAAGCGTCCATAGCTCGCAGCAACGTTAACCGATTTTGATGAAATTTTAGACACGTGTATAACTTACTTAAATCTACAAACGGGTTTTTTGAATTTTCATTACAGGCTCACAAAAAAAAGTTTAAGAAAACTACCTTAATTATTTTTTTTGCCATTCCGACCAAGTGCATTTTTTTTTCAAAACGACGAATCACATCATTTAGCAAACTAATCCCTCTAGCTTCTAAAAAAAACTGAAGTCGTTTGGATTAATTTTAAAAAAGTTATGCGATTTTAAAGGGTGGCCGAATAATTTTGCACTCCACTGTATTTAAGAACGTTTCCTATTTAATTTCACTTCAGAAAAAACTATTTATAAAATGTATGTATCAAAGATGGAGGCCTTGGCAAGTGACTCTGCGCTCGATACGAAGTCGTGAAATCTTAAAAGTCCTTTCAATTTTAAAAGTACCCCTTTCAAAATTCATATATCACACATAATAGCTCCCGCCTTTTTTTTTTTAAATCAATTAATTTATAAATAAAAATATAGGGTTTGAGAAGTCACAAACATTTTTTCTTCAACTAAGCATATTAAATAATACTAAATAAATAGAAACACTTATATTTCTGGCCAAGAAATATAAAATCTATGCAATAATATCAGAGTCAATTTTTAAGATGACAGTAATTGGGTCCATCACCCTAGGCTACTACACTCCTCACATTAATTAGAGAATCACCTCTAGGAGCCCGAAAAATAGGGGCAAGCTCAAACTCCGGTAAAAATAGTCGGTTAAATTCAAACTTAAAGGCCACAGGTAAGAAATTATCGCAACGGGTTCCGGTGGAACTCAAAAGAATCAGCACACTCTCCGCTCTAAAATGAGCTTAAGCCAATGATGTTCCGGTTATCCCTCGTGGAGATACAGCGAGTTGAAGAGAAAATGGAATTCGTGCAATTTTTAAGCATATTTTGCATAGGACATCAGACACCGAAATTTTAACCGAATCGAAAAAGTCGATGATGCATTTTAAAGAGAAAAGACTGATCTTTCTATTGCTTTTTTCATGAACATTCTACGATGACTCGTTCGCTTGCTAGAAGCAACTAAATTTTAAAAAAAAACGGTTTTTACTTCAAAGTTGAATAACTTGGCCAAAAAAAATCGCACAAGAAATTAATTACTCTCTTTTTACACAGGAAAGTGGTCGCCTTCGAGCGGTGTAAATGGAATGTGTGTAAAAAATTTCATGCACGCCGTGGAACATCGCAAATTTGAAGAAATTTTTTTAAAATTGACCAAGTGCTCTTTATATTGCCATAATTTTACCGAAAAGCAATGCATCTAAAATTAAAAAAAAAAACAGGTGAAAGTAGAGATTCCACGCTTTCAAACCATATTTTCAAAATATCGATACGACTATTTTTACCGGAGTTACGACTTTGTGAACTTGCCCCTATTTTTCGGGCTCCTAGAGGCGATCCTCTAATTAATGTGACGAGTGTATAAAAGTGTCAATTCCCGGAAACCCATTCCACCGAATTCCGAAGTCGAAGTCTAAGAAGCTGCCTCGTGGTTTACACGTTCAATCATCAATTTATCATTAACCATCCACCCTTCAAGGGATCCGTTTCCGCGCAATTAAACGCAATCTTCGGTTGCTAGAGACAAACGGGAAATTACGATGCGACCAGCAAATCGTCCCCAGGAAATCCGCGTGTCTAAAAGCTTCCATCTTCCTTCGCCCTCTCGTATTTCACCCCTCCTCCGGCTCCCGTTTCTTTCTTCTCCGCGACACCCCGTTAATTGATGGTTTTCAGGGAAACGATCTGACGATTGACACTGCCCCAAGGCACACCTAGACCTCGATACGCTCCAGCGATATACCTTCACCCCTTCTTCTAACAACGAGCCCCGCCTCGCCGCAGAGGGGATGTTTTCTAAAATCCGAGTCCGCCGCGAATTAATCAGAAAAGTGTCGGGAGCAATTGATGCGTGCGTGGTTGGAGTCCTCCGCTCGAAAATCACGGAGACAAAAATCCTTTCCCTCTGGCGGGAGGAGCACGTGGACCGCGTTGGGGGGTCGATCGAGTAAAACGAGCCGAGCTGGAAGAAAGGAACAAAAGGACGTGAAAATAGGGAAAACGTGAGCGAGGAGAAAGTGCGACGGGGGGGGGGGGCACGTTGGGAAACGAGGCGAGTTGCGTTTACTGCGAGACGGAATTAGAAAAAATCGAGGCTGGGGAAATTGAAAGGCGCGCTAGGGAGAGACAGTTGGCCCGGTTTGGAAACGCGTGCATATCGAACGTCGAAAATGCGACGCGGCGGAGGTAGAATTTCTGAAAGCAGCCGTCGACAAGATTGAATTTTACTCTGGTCTGACGCGATGATGTTCGCGTCGGGATTTACGAAGGGAGTACGTTTGAGTCATCGTTTCTGGCGGGAAAGGAAATGTCCTGTTCATTGGAGACACTGTGTCAGCTCCCGCGTGTGATATGCGCCGAGATTCCTGGATTCAAAGATTCTCATTCTTCTTCACTCTTTGATCACACTGTTACTACTAACGAACGTTTTAATTTCACTACGTTAACAGAATACAGGCTTTAAAAGTATCACACAAGTATTTCGTCTGACTTAAAGAACGTCACGTCCCGCCCTGAATTTAATTATAATTTTTAAAGACGTTTTTAGAACTGCAATTAACCCGGAACGTCCAATGTAAACGTTAAAAATAATTACGCAATTAGAGGTCCGTGTAAGTCACGTCCGCTGTAACAGTGCTCCTCAACTTTCTGTGCGCGCTGCGCTCTTTTGCGACAAACATATTACACCTACGAGTCCGCCGAAATAAAAGTGGAGAACTGTTTAAAAAGTAACTCCCCCGGTGCCATTTATCGCGAGGTGCGAACGAAACTGCTGCCAACGATCCTTTCCATTTCCATTCGGTTGCTAATCGATCTATCAAATCATTCATTTGTCCAGCACAATAAATAAAACAAGAGTTGAAAGCAATCGCGAGTGTTTTTTTTTTAGTCCACGCGAAAGGCAATTGCGCAACACTTTGAGAATCGCTTCTGTCCTAGCAAACACTGGAGGAGAATAAAGAGAAAGATACCAACGGCGTAACAGGATGACGTTTGGTAAAGGTCGACGAAAACGAGAAAGGTGGAAAGTTCACCGAAAATAGCCCGATGCTCGTAACGTCCACGTATAAACATGTTACCGTACACCTGTGCTTACACGAGATGAGATTCGCGTTCGGAATATAAAACAAGTGCATCGTAAATGCACATATACGCGGGGACGCGGTGGATTACTAAGCAGTCGGGTCCGCTTTGAATTCGAAAGTCGGGCCATTTATAATGCGCGAATTTCGAAATGGAATTACGAGGAATCGACGGATCCCGAGGATCGAGGGGGAGTCTTTATCAGTGAGCAGTTTCTTTTTCGGCGATTTAATTTGATAAAATATGGCGAGAATCCCTGCGATTTGTATAATTCCGAAGAAAAGCTTCTTCTAAGCCAAATTGCGGGAAAATAGGATCTTGACTGCTCGAAATTAATAGAGTTGATTTTCGATGATTTGAGATAAGAGAAGCCAAATTCGGTGGAAATTATCGGGGTGTCCCAAGAAATGGAAGAAGCTGTATAGAAAAACAACGCCATTTCTATATTTTCCTGAGTACGATCTATAATTAACCCCTTCGGAGCTATGAGCGCATATATCCGTAGATTCATGCTGCGTGTGCGGAGAACGCTCATGGGCGTTCAGATACTGTGCTTAAGAGATGCGACTAGAGGAGTCCCGCACGCAGCCTAGTGTTTGCGTTTAAATTGTCAGTGCCAAAGGAAATGAAGATACATCGATTTAAGCAGAGATCGAATTATGGAAACTGACATCATCCACTGTGCTCTTTGACATACATCAGCTTCCAGCAGCTTCTGAATAAGGAACACCACGATTAAAGTCAACGATCGTCTGATTTAATCTATGCAATTTCGGAGCGCGCCGAAAACGGAGACGTACGATCGTTCCTGCGATCGTCTTATTTTTGGACACCTTGGAGCACGGTGCCCGTTCCACTGACCTTAAAAAGGAATCACGTTGGAACGCACCGTGGGCGGAAAACCAGCCTAAACACTGCCCACGCCTGGTCTTCGCGTGGATTCGCTGTAACGAGGCCTAAAACTTGCCTGTACATGGGAACAAAAATTGTCACGCTATCGAGATATCGTCTCACGATAAACGTCGATCTGGCCGTCGTGGGTGCCTTATCCTTTGAGCCGGCGACACTGGTAAACGTCATTTTTAACGATTACACGCTGATAGGAGAAAGTCTGTGGTATTATTAGAATGATACGTACGTACTTACTTACGGGCACTGTGATGCTGGTTTAGAAATCTGATTGAAATGAATATCTCGGGAAATACAGCTAATGATATGGGCGTTTATGCGCCGTCGAATACTACTTCTTTTGGTGGAAATAAATGTCAGTGGAGATATTATTGAAGGTTCAGAAATCATCTAATTTTTAAGTTCGTTTATTCATTGTTAATTCATTTCAGTTGAGAAATCGAAGAATTGCACTTGGGAGAAAGAAAATACACCTTTAAAATCACTAATGAATGTGAACTCGTGAACTGTCAAATAATTTTTTCACCAAATGATATATCTAATTAAAAGAAGTAACTTTTGTCTTCGAACTTTTTTTCTATCTCTTACAGTTCGCGAATTATAACACAAAATCGGAAAACAACCGGATTTTCAGCGGTCAATTACACCCCCTTAGAGTGAATTTGGGCAGCAAATAAAAATTGCGTTGTAATCAGAAGGAAATCCGCTACATATTCACAAAGTTTCAGAATTTTTTGAATATTCGGGTTCGGGATCTTCCCTTGTGAGTTCCACAACTTCCAATTTTTTAGTCGATCGACAAATAATGCGTATAGATTATTTGTAACTACACCAATCGCAAATTGTGAGGCGGAAAGATCATTTTCTGTACTAAAGAGAATAAAGAATATGTATAGAGCGACGATGTTAGATGATCGGTTATCATCCTTAGCACGTTTAACGATTGAATCTGAATTATTAAAATCTATCGATTATGAAGACTTGATACAAGAATTTGCAAAATTAAAGATAAGAAAAAACATTTTAACTAAAAGTTAATTGTAAAATATCTTTCTCCCCCCCCCCCCCCCCTTTTCAAACACGGGGGACCCTCGAAGGTTTGATAGCCCCGGGCCCCAAGAATCTTAATCCAGACCTGTACCTACTTTCTTATACACTTTCCTTCAAAAACATAATTCACTAGCTTAAAGAATTCAGAATCAACGGATTTTAGACGAAGGGAATCGTGTATAATCGGGTCAGAATTCCGCGAATCGCTCGCGGGATTTAAGGTGGCAGGTTTCGTCGTTGGTTTCGTTTCGCGAAAGTCACGCCGTGGGGCACGTTCCTGCTTTTATCTCCCCCTTCTCGGCTTTTCCTTCGCGATCCTTTTTAAAGCGGAACGAATCGAGCCGCCAGCGACGCTCTGATTACGCGCGCGGAAATATTCGCGGAAATTATGGCTGGGCGAGGCTGGCCCGTTAAACGCCAATGAAAACCGATTTCCGCGGGGGAACGAATGCTTTCATCGAGTATCGCCGCTGATTAGTCCTTTCTGATTTTTCTCGCCTTGCTTGGCCGCGACCTCGCTCGGAATCCAATTTTCTCCATCAGCGGCCACCGTTTCGAGCGGCTAATGACACTACCGAGCCAAAAGTACCAGCACACTCGACGCATTTCCTTTCTGCATTCGAACGGTAAATGCAGAGTCTAATATCTCGCGGTAGTTTTACCCTTTTTTCTGGATAAAGCGCAGCTAATTTTCGTCTAGCCGTCGAAGATATGTAAAGTAGGAGTGAAACGAGGAAAAGATGTTGAGTAAAGTAGTTATAACTTTGAACAGTTATTACATTTCCTATTCCATGCTAATAGTAATAGAAAATTGTGTCTAACTTGAAGGTGTCAATGTTATACCTTGAGTATAATATTTTGAGTAAGAATATTTTTTCAGTAAAGGGTTGGGGAGACCGGGACTGGTAGGCCAGTTTTTCAGTTTTTGATTTTTAATAAATTACGTGGACGAAATATCATTAAACCGGTTAGTATATTTGACAGGGCATACATTTGGCTATCTGATTAAATTATTAATGTTGACTCAATGTGACAACAATTAAGGTATTTTTATGTTTTTGTAAAAAGCTTCCATGCTGGTCAACCAGCCCCATGATCGGGGTTGGTTGACTTAAGTACAGTATGGGGTAGGTTGACTATATGTACAATCAGTTAAGAAAATGTTATTAAATAATAACTTATCTCAGTCGTAATAAAATAACACAATGTCACAAGAGTTGTTTCATTATAAAATTATTTCATTATTAATTTCTTCCTTTCATATTTTAATAATAAGCTGAACATTTTTTCAACTTAAGCATTAATTATAATGTATTTATAACATAGTGAAATTTAAACAAAAAGTAAAAATCGCTTTATGAATAACAAATTAATAATTTAAACCTTATTAACGTTATTAGTCAACCAGCCCCGACCGATCATTTTCACTTCAATAATCTATATAACCTTAAATTGTTTATGTATAAACAAAAATAATATGTCAATAGATCGTCTAATAAAAAAACTTTAAAATAGTCCCTTAACATTTATTCTATTGTAACTATACAGAGCGTGAAAAAATAAAATCTTTAAGAAAAAATATTTACTTACGTAGTCAATGTATGGCATAGTAGAAGTGACATGTTTCTACGGTGAATCTTTCCGCAGAAGAGCATATGCCGGTGCAAAGTTATTAACAATTAGTCAACCTACCCCTTGGGACAACCAGCCCCGGTCTCCCCTACATCCAAACTTTCAACGGTAAATAGTGTATTCTACAGTGTTATCGATGGACAATATTCAGTTTATCAAGTAAATAGAGGAGAGATGTTACAAAAGGGACAATTTTATTTAACGTCCATTTTTGATAATATCGTGATGTTTATTGGCCTTCCATAAAAATATATTGCAAACTCATTAATAATAACAGAAAATAACAAAACCTTCGATTTTCAAATAAGTAAAAAACGTCCTTTTCACAACTAGGTAGCCTTAAATGGGACATTAGACGTCATGAAAGAGGCGCGTTAATGCAAATAAACCAAATGAGAACAAAATAAGATAAATTCTTAAAATATCATTAATGGCGGATAGAATAAAAAAAAAAATCAATACACCCATTTTATCGCACCTCTGCCCTGCATAAATAAATAAACAGTGACCAATGGTCTTAACATTCCCCAAAGACTTCACTACTTCATTCATCCAATTGCAAATCGAGAAACAATACGAGCATAAAAAACCGATTCCCACGTTCCTCAATCGTTGTTGTCGTGATGAAACGTTTTCGTAGTACGGAAATGGAATTTCGAGAGCCCCGCCCGTGGAAAATGTGTCCGCGGACGGTCGAGGGGGCTAGAACTCGCGCAAGCTCGCTGTTTATTAGCCTCATTTGCGATTCGCTGGAAACGTTAACGAGCCGATTCGCGTTCTTTCCCGCCGCGATGAGGACACTCCAGCCTAACGAAGAAACATCCCCAGCCGGCCTCCTCGCGGGGGGATAGAGATTTCGCGTTCCTGGGGCGAATTATTATTCCCCTTGGCCGATCGATAAGACCGCCACCGCTCCTAATTACTCGAAACGCGTGTTCCCCACGAGTATGTAATTTCTCCGTGTTGCACCGGCTAGGAAGGTAATTTAAGATGTAACGGGGAGTGCGGCTAATTGGTCAATATTTGATGTTTCCCCGGGAAACTGGAATAGCAGCGGGTAATTCGAATGAAGTGCTAAGCGACGTGCTAGGTATTATTAAACGACGAAATTCTGTGCTGCTCCGCGAGCAATTATTTTATTCGTCTCTGTGTTTATTAAAGGACTCAGCCAGGCGAGCTCCTTTCGTTATGGATTACGTCTACCGATCTCGAATCCGAAGTGCACTTCTATTTGGTTAATTACAATTGGTAAACAATTGCTGGGAAATATTTTCTAATGCGGAAATCATATTTTTGATCAAAAAGTAGAGTTTAGAGTATTTCTTATAGAACTTGGCGATCTGCTTTTTAGATGAATTGAAACCCTAAATTTTTATGGCAGAGGGACGTCTTTATGAACTCGACACAGAACTTAATTAGTCTCACGGTGATCCAATTCGCGGCTACGAGGGCACGAGTGACCGAAACGCGACAGAAATTACGTGGTTCGAGCGAGGCACGTCGCACCTCGAGAATCTGACCATTTAAGGTCGACTTCGCGGCTGACCGACGTTCGCCAAGCCGACGGAGTCATTGTTTAGATTGGATCCACGTTCGAGCACCAAATGGACGCTGGAAGATTCTCCTTTAAGGAGCTCGTCACGGACTTCGGGATATCGTGGAAACGAAAGTTGCGGAAGAATGAGAGTCGCGTCGACATGGACGTTCTGTGGACTTCGAAGTTGTTTGGTAGCAGGAATTTGAAACTGGCTCCTCGATCGAAATCTCCTGAATTGAAGTCGGGAGTATGAAAGACGCAATTCTCAATGATTCTCCGACGTTCTATAGTGCATTTAATTTATTTATTAACGAATAAAAAAAATTCTGGTGGAATAGAGAAATATTATACAGTAAAGAACAGAGTGCTTAGTGAGATAAGGGAAAGGACATACTGATATTAGAATAAAATATAATACTTTAATATTTTATTCATCAATGACTTGGCTAAAGTGATTCACCATTGCAAAATTTATCGTTTAGATTTACACGTACTTTTCATCCCCAGCAGTATATCTCCTCAATGGTAAAATCTGACCCTGTAAACCGCATATGTAGTGTAGCTAACTCATATTGTTCTAACACGGACTTATTTGGTGTTAATATAAGCTTAAATAAGCTATAAGTTAATATAAGAAACTTGCGAAACTTGTGATTTGTCCATCAAAACTGTAATACCAACTATGTACACTAATGAGGACCTATCCCTGTTTATCAATGAAAATAAAATAAAATATTCGTTGAACTATACGGTCGTGATTTCATGTATATTCATCATTCTGAAACGTAGAATTCTATTCTCGGCGGTAAAGAATCCATTAACCAGAATAGAGAGACTTCTTTGTGTCGCAGTAGTAAAGGATCGTCGGTCGTCGACCACGAAACGATCTTCCCGAGGCTCGTAAAGGATAGTCGAAGCGAAAATAAGAGTGTGCAATTAATGGATAGCTGGCCAAGCTATTCGGTATTCTTATTATCTCAGGTCGTGCTCGTCCTCGACGTTATTAACAGCAGCGCAATTCCAGTTCGCGGCGCGGGCAACTTTCCAACGGCGTGCCTCTTAAAAACGACACTTTTAAATCCTGTTACATGCCACCGATAAAGCTCCCAAACAAGCCACCTATCTACTTAATTGCACACACGTCCACGATACTTTAAACGAATATTCAGGCGATACTTTTCGTGGCTTTCCAGTGTGAATTCGAATATATTTAAAGAAACATTTTCGTGGTCCTTTTGGCATCGCTAGGGGTTTAAAGATGACAGTGATTAGGTGAAGAGTTAAAGTGTAATTATTGGATAATTATGGATATACCAGAAATAATAGATATGAGGCTCTAGAAGCCATAAATTATTATTATTATTATCATTTAATCAACGGGAGAACCCTTTAGAATACAAAATATAGACAAAATACTAAGATAAAAAAAAAGAAAATATATTTACGATCCAATATTTAAAATTTTTTTATTATTGTACAAAACATAAACAAAAAAATCACACACTTTTGTCGAAATTTTATTATTTTTCAAACATCGGCCATTTTGTCAATTTTTGCAAAAATTGAAATGTTGGATCGTCAATGTCTAGGAAATATATTATAGTTTATGACATTTTTGGGGTTTTTGTTACAGTTCATCCGATTTCCCGGAATCCGGCCCACCAGTTCGCCATCCGGAAAAAAGGACATTTTAAATGGAGGCATTGCACGGCGTACAAATGCTATTTTGTAAATATTATTTGCTTTTCTTATAGTTCATAATATAGTGAACTAAAACACAAAACCTTATATTAATCGATTGTTTACTTTTCTTATTATCGTCGTCTAAAATTCGTCTGCTTTCTTGGCCCATAACTGTGTCCTAACCCCTTAAAGTTTAGAATTCATCAATAGTTTGAATTTGATGAATTTCTCAAAAATGGTAAGCCCTATCGAAATTTTCTTCAAATAATATTAAAAGAGCATTCAATTTTCTACAATTACTGTATATATAATTGTTTCGTGCTTCCAACCATTTTTTGGATAATAGCGTTTGAATATAGAGAGGTCCGCATTTCGCGCGTCCCATCTGTACGGCGTGACGTACATACTGAGGAAATGTTGGATGATTCTTCCAAAAAGGCATAGTTTTACACTCAGAAGCATGGAATAATTTCAGCTATTTAATATTGCTTAAGAACATAGGCCGCAGAGGTTTAAAAATGTGAAAAATGTACATACCTTGTTACTCTCTGCGTGGCACCCCCAAGCACCGACCCCTCTTCCTTCAAGCCAGGGTAGATCTGAAACAGAGGAACCATTTGTGTTAGAAAGCTTGAGGTCATTGAATTTTTTCATTCTTAAAGCTTGGCAAACTAATATGCAGTTATGCAGCTTTTTGTATTAATTTTGTTTTTGTTCGCGATATCACTGATGAAGAGGAATCATCGACGTCGAATTAATCGACAATATTTTAATCAAATGACCGAATATCGTCGAGTATTTCCACGGAACGTCAGCAAATTGGTGTTTGCGAGGCAAGGTTTATAAATTGACACGTGTTTTCAGACGGCAAAATTCGAGCGCGCGATAATATTTCCATAATCCACAAACGTATTATATACAAAACGCACGTTTAATTGGCAAAAAAAAGGGGGGAAACAAACATCCTCGTAGATCCCGCGGCGCGTTTCATCGAATTCCATGTCCGCAAATTAACGTAATTAGCGCTGGGAAATATACGCGGTGCCGTTCGGCTGTTGGATTTAAATGCGCGACGTTTTGACGAATGAAATGCACTTTCGATCGTGGGAGACAGAAAGGAGCCGAAATGGATATAAAACCCAAACATAAAACAACCATATACAATATCCCACTGAAACAGTAATTGAATAAAAACACAGGTGCAAGCAGCGCCTGCGCCAAACACTCGGCCCCAGGCGATTATTCTCCAACCGCACCTCAATGAACAAAACTTCATCATCCACCTCTATCAAAAATTCCCACAAAAAAAGTATCCTTCCCCCACCTTGCTATGAAAAATCAAAGCACGAATCAATAACGATGAAAAACTCGGACAAACATCCAAGCTACCTAACTGGGCGCTGCGGTGGGGGTGATGTATCTGAGTTGAGCGTAGGTTTGGTGGGGGTATGCGCAGGTCCTATCTAGATTAGGAGGGGATAGCCGCACAGTGGCCTCGAGTAGCCAATTGACTCCGTCCCGACTATAGTTCCCTCTCGAACGGTGTTCATGAGCGGAGTGGCCGAATTAGCTTAATCGACTCGCCACGATGGATCGCTCGATCCACCTTGCCCGTGGTATCTCCGCAGGAAATTGGCCCCGGATCCCCGTGAGCCGAGAGCACGCCCCGCTATCCGTGTTGTTAATGACTTGTCTACGTGCGGTCTTCGGCCCGGCCGCCTTTAAGGTACGCCACCGATCGAGCCGCGCGCGCGAGGAGCTCCTCACCGGCATCGGTCGCAACCGATGCCCGTGTAATCTCGCGGCGGGTAAATGGGAAAACGCTGAAGAAGCTGAGGCCAGCGGGGAATATTTCAAACGCAACGACACGGAAGAAAATTACGCCCGGCTCGCCGTGCCTTTGAGCGGCGAACGTCGAACCAGGAGATTTAAACGAGCAACGCGAGCCGGCTGAAAAGGGACGGCAGCCAGTTTTCCGGAGGTCTCGGGTCGCTGTTTTTTTGAAAAATGGCGATTACACGTCGCGCAGCTTCCTGCGCTTTACACGGGCGCGTGCCTCCGCGCTTTTATACGAAACAGATGCGAGGCCCGTGTGAATTCTGTATTTCAGATACCGATTTCGGATGTACTTTGCGTATCTGTTTAAGGGGCTAGACTAGTGTGACGGCTCAAAAAAATTGAAATTTTTTTGTATATTTATACAGATTCGCATGTTAAAAACACGATCCTAGAAGGTTTTAAGCGAACTCGTAATTAGCTGTAAGTATGAAATATTTCCGTTTTTGTACTCTAAAATAGTATTTCAAACTTTCATTGAGTTTTTTTAAGAAACTAGTTTATTTTAATTGGCTGCCATAATAACTCAAAAAATAGTGAACCGATTTACTTCAAACTTGGCAGATATATTCAGCAAACGTGGCATTCTAGCCCCTACCACGATTTTTCTGATATAGTCAAAATTGCAAATTTGCGAATTAAAAGCAAGAAATTTTTATGCAAAAAAAATAATCTTTTTGGTTGGAGAGCCACCATTCTATTATTTTACAATTTTTTTTTAACTTTCTGGTACGGGCTATAGCCACATACATACAGATTGAGAAAATATTTGTTTTTTTTTGTTTCAGACCACCATAAGAGCTTATATCATGGCAGCCGTGGAAACAAAACATTTTAAGACGCTCCAACAAATTCACGATAACTTTCAAAATATACACTATTTGTACTTCAAAAAAATTTAGTATACTCAGAAAATATCAGTTAATAAAACTTTATAAGTTCAAGCTGACAAGTTCAATGGTCTTTCTTTAAAAAAATTTCAAAGATTGCCGGCCGTCAAACTAGCCTAGCCGATTAATCTAAGATCAGTGTAAATCTTGAGAGCTGAGGTCCAACTGTCCCTGAGAATTAAATTACTGTTTGACAAGTCAGCGTGCTCTAACCGAGCGTGCTCTAACAAACGTATAATTTACCGATCTACATATCGAACGTAATGTTTATTAACGCGGACAGGCCAGCTGGTTTATGAAGGGACGTTCGATTGCCGGGATCCGAAGCCGATCGTAAAGTCGATCGACCGCCATAAAGACAAAAAGCCGTTCGATAGTTCACCGTGGACGTTGCGTAAAAGATACGGTTATTGCTCCCGGCACGGGACTTTGAAATATCCAGCGGGCAGGATTGGTCGCGCGGCTGGTATGATAATAATTCCAAGTATTGTCCCGCAAAAATTGATTCCTTCTAGCGCGGCGGGCCTCTCTCCCCTAACAAACATGAAAAATTAAATTCAGAGCTTCGCCCACCGCTCCCCCCCGAGCCTCCACCCCTCCCGCCGCGCAGGGGCGAAATGAAATTGGACTTACAGGTGGCATTGACGGACGAACACGGATAATTTGAATTTTAAAGCAGTCCCGCGTGGCTGTCGCGAAATTCAGGCACGTCGAGGATCGTTTCAGTGATCCTCATTCCGCCGCGTCTTTACCCCTCGTTTCAACGCCGACTGTTTCAGTATAGATCGTCGTATGTCATGGTGTGCTGAAAAGTCTATCGATTCCCATTGGAAGACCTCGCTTTGGGGAATTCTCTGCTGGTACACTGTTCATTGATGAGTTTTTTATTAGATATTGTCTCGAAAGTGGACTTTTTATTAGGGAAATTATTTACCCTCGGGAGGCGGACACTGGGTCAGTTTAGACCCGTGCGCACCTTCCTTTTTTTTTTTCACCAGTTATTGTTAGATACGTGGTTCTTTTGTTGTAAAAATTGATATTTCGGAGTCTAGATCAATTTTAAAGTAGACCCAGCCACCGTCGTTAAATTTTGTTAGAATTTTTTCTTGTACAGGACAAGGTTTGTGCGGATTATGAGACTTTAGAGCAGTGATGAGCAACTGGCGGCCCGCGGGCCACGTTTGGCCCGCCAGCAGCAGACCTGCGGCCCACCTGAACATCGCCATATATGTTTTGAACTATAAAACATATTGGAATGTTGTATAATTTTGTATTTTTTACGTTTATTTAATTTTTTCTTTTTCATTTCTGTTAACTTAATTATGAAAAATATAGGTACATATACCTGTTTAGATTATAATATGTAGGTATATATTAATGTGTATATATTGTTAATAAATAGTACATCAAAGTTAAAAAAAAACGTTTTATTGTAAATCAATGTCAGAAGATTAGTTATATTTATGTATTTAATATTGCGGCTCGCGTAGAGTAGTAGGTCTCCACTTGTGGCCCACTTCGGACAAAAGGTTGCTCGCCACTGCTTTAGAGCGTGTAAATTCTAGTACAATTGTTCAATTATTTCAATTTCGTGCATTTATTTAGTTTCTCCAATTCTTTCGACACCTTTATTTAAATAGTTTCTTCAATTCTTTGGACTCCGGTCATTTCATCATTCTTTTCAGTTACTCTAAATGCGCGCTTTATTCTCAAAGTGTTCTCACGGATTCGTGTATGCATTTGCGTTAGAATAGTGGAGGATTGCAATTCAGTTACTTTCTGGACGTTTCGAAACGGAAGTGTTGTCTTTGCGAAGTTTGCACAGCGGGACCGCGTGCACAGGAAGTAGAACGGTTGTTGCGTTTGATCCCCGACGCTCTTGTCGAAGGATTGCGCAATCACCGTGGCACACGTAGCCATCCTGTGCAAGTTGCATAATTCCCTTTTGTATCGTCGCGAGCACGGAAACACGATTACACGCGAACAGGTGCACCGTGCCCCCGTCGATCTTAACAGGACTCTGTCGTCCGTCGCCATCGACCTTTAAGCCATTTTCAACCTGCAATCGCGTGGCTGTAGAACAAAATGCGAGTAGTTATTCAAATTGACCCGCATCCCCTAAAGACTATCTTCTAACATGTATGTGGACGACAAATGTGGTGTAAGTTGTATTAAGTACTCTTATCTCTAAAATAATCCAGGCAGATTATCTAACCCAAGCTAGATTTACACCAGAATAAATTTAAGTTTGAAGTTACTTAGGACTATACATAATCAGACATAGCTTCTGTGATAAATACTGTTACTAATTGTATTTTAAAGAAATATATTTGCATTATTGAAAGAATATCGTGTGATATTTGAGAAAAGTATTTATTTGAGAAAAGTGTTTACTTGAGAAAAGTATTTATTTCAGAAATGTATTTGTTTAAGAAAAATATCTATTTGAGATAAGTATCTATTTGAGAAAAGTATCTACTTGAGAAAAGTATTTATGTCAGAAAAGTACCTATTTATTTGAGAAAAGTATTTATTTGAATAAGTGTTTATTTGTGAAAAGTATTTATTTGAAAAAAGTATTTATTTGAGAACAGTATTTATTTGAGAAAAGTATTTATTTGAGAACAGTATTTATTTGAGAAAAGTATTTACGTGAGAAAAGTATTTTTCAGAAAAGTATCTGTTTAAGAAATATATCTATTTCAGAAAAGTATTTGTTTAAGAAAAATATCTATTTCAAAACAGTATCTATTTGAGACAAGTATCTATTTCAGAAAAGTATCTATTTGAGGGAAGTATCTATTTGAGAAAAGTACCTACTTGAGAAAAGTATTTATGTGAGAAAAGTACCTATTTGTTTGAGAAAAGTATTTATTTGAAAAAAGTATTTATTTGAGAACAGTATTTATTTGAGAAAAGTGTTTACTTGAGAAAAGTATTTATTTCAGAAATGTATTTGTTTAAGAAAAATATCTATTTGAGATAAGTATCTATTTGAGAAAAGTATCTACTTGAGAAAAGTATTTATGTCAGAAAAGTACCTATTTATTTGAGAAAAGTATTTATTTGAAAAAGTGTTTATTTGTGAAAAGTATTTATTTGAAAAAAGTATTTATTTGAGAACAGTATTTATTTGAGAACAGTATTTATTTGAGAAAAGTATTTACGTGAGAAAAGTATTTTTCAGAAAAGTATCTGTTTAAGAAATATATCTATTTCAGAAAAGTATTTGTTTAAGAAAAATATCTATTTCAAAACAGTATCTATTTGAGACAAGTATCTATTTCAGAAAAGTATCTATTTGAGGGAAGTATCTATTTGAGAAAAGTACCTACTTGAGAAAAGTATTTATGTGAGAAAAGTACCTATTTGTTTGAGAAAAGTATTTATTTGAAAAAAGTATTTATTTGAGAACAGTATTTATTTGAGAAAAGTGTTTACTTGAGAAAAGTATTTATTTCAGAAATGTATTTGTTTAAGAAAAATATCTATTTGAGATAAGTATCTATTTGAGAAAAGTATCTACTTGAGAAAAGTATTTATGTCAGAAAAGTACCTATTTATTTGAGAAAAGTATTTATTTGAAAAAGTGTTTATTTGTGAAAAGTATTTATTTGAAAAAAGTATTTATTTGAGAACAGTATTTATTTGAGAAAAGTATTTATTTGAGAACAGTATTTATTTGAGAAAAGTATTTACGTGAGAAAAGTATTTTTCAGAAAAGTATCTGTTTAAGAAATATATCTATTTCAGAAAAGTATTTGTTTAAGAAAAATATCTATTTCAAAACAGTATCTATTTGAGACAAGTATCTATTTCAGAAAAGTATCTATTTGAGGGAAGTATCTATTTGAGAAAAGTACCTACTTGAGAAAAGTATTTATGTGAGAAAAGTACCTATTTGTTTGAGAAAAGTATTTATTTGAAAAAAGTATTTATTTGAGAACAGTATTTATTTGAGAAAAGTGTTTACTTGAGAAAAGTATTTATTTCAGAAATGTATTTGTTTAAGAAAAATATCTATTTGAGATAAGTATCTATTTGAGAAAAGTATCTACTTGAGAAAAGTATTTATGTCAGAAAAGTACCTATTTATTTGAGAAAAGTATTTATTTGAAAAAGTGTTTATTTGTGAAAAGTATTTATTTGAAAAAAGTATTTATTTGAGAACAGTATTTATTTGAGAAAAGTATTTATTTGAGAACAGTATTTATTTGAGAAAAGTGTTTACGTGAGAAAAGTATTTTTCAGAAAAGTATCTGTTTAAGAAATATATCTATTTCAGAAATGTATTTGTTTAAGAAAAATATCTATTTCAAAAAAGTATCTATTTGAGACAAGTATCTATTTCAGAAAAGTATCTATTTGAGGGAAGTATCTATTTGAGAAAAGTACCTACTTGAGAAAAGTATTTATGTGAGAAAAGTACCTATTGGTTTGAGAAAAGTATTTATTTGAAAAAAGTATTTATTTGAGAACAGTATTTATTTGAGAAAAGTATTTATTTGAGAACAGTATTTATTTGAGAAAAGTATTTACGTGAGAAAAGTATTTATTTCAGAAAAGTATCTGTTTAAGAAATATATCTATTTCAGAAAAGTATTTGTTTAAGAAAAATATCTATTTCAGAAAAGTATCTATTTGAGACAAGTATCTATTTCAGAAAAGTATCTATTTGAGGGAAGTATCTATTTGAGACAAGTATCTATTTGAGAAAAGTATCTATTATAGAAAAGTATCTACTTGAGAAAAGTATTTATGTGAGAAAAGTACCTATTTATTTCAGAAAAGTATTTATTTGAAAAAAGTATTTATTTCAGAAAAGTATCTGTTTAAGAAATATATCTATTTCAGAAAAGTATCTGTTTATGAAAAGTATTAATTTGAGAGAAGTATGTATTTGAGAGAAGTATCTATTTGAGAATAGTATCTATCTGAGAAAAGTATTTATTTCAGAGAAGACCCCGAAACGCAATAATTCCCCGAGTATCACAGACTAAATCCACACTCTCTTATTTCGCGAATCAAGGTTTCTTAGAATCGCACAGATTCTTAGCCAACCGTCCCGATGCGAGATACGGCGCAATTAGACACCTCCGTCTCGCGAAAATTGATGCCGAGATAACAAGACAATTCTGCACGCAAGTTCGGCGCACGATCCGCGCAAAGATACACCCAGATGAATACTCAGCGCGGAATGCAAATTTACCCGCGAAATGCAGCGTGTCGGCGAAGAGGATGCAGGAGTCCTAGGGGCGCAAGAATTTTTATCGGCACCCTCGCGCACACATAATCGCGACGCACGTACGGACCTACACTCCCTCCCCCCCCTCCCCCCACTCTCCCTCTCTCCCGGTTGGAGCCATACACGTGTCGGTCCAGCTACCGTCGGTTTACTTTACATTGCAAATACGTCGGGGAAGTTGCCGCGGCCGACAGGTTGCACCCTGTCCGTGGCAAAAGTTGCTCCACCGATTAAATTACCGTGCCAGTTGTCGCTGCTCCAGGATTGGAGACATTGTTTTGATACGTTGCTGGGGAATTGCCGCGACTCGGTTACTCCGGCGTCATCGTGATCCAACGGAACGGAATGAAAATCGAATCACGACGATTAATACGAATCGTTGAAGGTGGCCAGGTGAACACGAAGTGTTTGAAAACCATGTGTAGATGGATTGGATTGAATAATTTAAATGTGAGACTCTGGTGGAGATTGGAATCCCAGATAGATACCTTCTGTGAAATTTAGTTGCAAGGATATTGCAGCATCTGCGATTCCCTGGGGCGTTTTGAGGCAGGATCTTTGATTCTGGGGCTGAAAAAAGTGTGGGAGAATTTTGAGTTTAAAGTGGGACGATTTTAAGTTGAAAGAGTGAAATTTTTTACAATCATAAATTTGGGAATATTTAGACATCATAATTTATAATTACGAAATGCTTGGTAATTGATAATTATTTAAGTTTGAACTAAACCCGAGTTCTTCTGCTAGATCAGTAATTACAATATTTATTTAGTGAAGTTACATCCGAATAAACACTGGAATGAAAACTGAGTGGCTCAATAAACCACCGAATTTTATAAACTTACGGTCGAACGATCGTTTCTCGCCCGAGCGCAGAATGTTGAACGGAATTATTCGATGGCAAGAACGTAGGAAAGGTGAAATGATCAGGAACGGCGGGAAAGTACCGCGGAAGGGCGAGAGGAAGGATGGAATCGAGAGGAATTTTCGTGGGATTAGCGTGGGACGTTTATGTTCGATGATCCAAGAAGGGAGTTATTTCTTCCAGGCGTGGCATTGTGCAGACACTTGATCCCCAGCTCCGCGCGGAAGCTGAATTCCGCCAAGGAACGGTATTCCGCGTTTCGCTTAGTGCAGCGCCACACATTTTCAAGAATACTGACAGTACCTACTTCCTCGCCGCGCTGCGTTCCAACCAATTCAAGTTGCAGCGCGCCCGTGAGAAAGCACTTACACGGCAGAATGCTCGAAAGCGATAAGTCCCTCAGCCATAAAACTTTATTATTTACCTGGCAGCGTGAAGAAATTTCAAAGGACTTGGAAATACCCACACTGGCGAGAATTTTCATAAAGACCACACCATTCAAAGCTAGCGAAACTCTCCGTCCACCCCAGCGATATCATAACACCTGAACATCCTTTGTCATCGAATATTCAATATACCTACTTTTGGCAAATTCGAGGAGGAAAGAAATTGTGTGGTTACGTTGCAAAACATTCCTACGACTGACCTCGTCTTTCCGCTATTTTCCTTTTATTTCTATCTTGTATATCCTATCTTCTGTGGAATGAAGACCTTAAAAAACCCGAACCGACGTTTAAATCGAGCCACTAATATATTCAGTGAGTTCTGCCTTGAATTCGAGCAATTTCAGAACATTGCCAGCTTTCGGGGTTGAGTTTGAATGGGAATGAAATTAACAAGGGAAGTTAGGCAACCCGGAAATTCAGAAAATTATGCAACTTTGTGTGCAAGTAGGGTAGTTCATGCGGAGGACAAACCTATTTTTTGTAGGTGCCTTGATACGGTTTTAGGGGGTGAAGTCACTCCCTCAAAAAGTGCAGAATTTACTTTTTCGTGGAATATCTCGAGAACGGTGAGAGATATTGGATAAAAGTTTCAGCAAAAGTTGCATCTTTTTTTATATCTATAAAACTGCGTAAAAGTAATTATCGAATTAAGGATTGGTGGTGAGGGTAACTTGAAAAGTATGGACTTTTTATTTGAACAGTGCGAAAATCAAATTACCACTGCTTGAATCTCAAGTATGAGGAATCAACGAGTTGCAGCATATTTGTGCTCGAATAAAAGCATTAATTGTGTTTAATTGTGTTTTTCAATGTTATCTGGAGTTGAAAGTCGCGCCTTTGAAAATACGACGGGAGTGATTTCAGCTCGCAGACTCATCTGAAACAAAAAAAAAACAAACTGATTCTTAATCACTATGAGTACCGCTATCGCAGGTGCCAGATTTAGCCACATAAATCAAAATTTAACAAAATTGCGCGCATTCAAACTTCAAGTAAAAATGTAAAATTTCGATACTTGAAGTTTAAATTCGCACAATTTTGTTAAATTTTGACTTACGTGGCTAATTCTCGCACCTGCGATAGCGGTAGTCATAATAATTAAAAATCACTTTGATTTTCTTGTTTCAGATGAGTCTGTGAGTTGAAATCACTCCCGCCGTATTTTCAAAGGCGCGACTTTCAACTCCAGATAACATTGAAAAACACAATTAAAAGTGTATTTAAAAAATTGTTCCGTATAGGGGAGAGTCATACAGTACCGGCCGTTTTCAGTTTTTGTACTGTAACTTGGGCTACTGTTGGTAAAAATCAAGTTTCAAAGAAGTAATTTGTACTGCAAATAGTGCTTAATAAGAGGAGATGAATCGTTTTTCACAAATTTTATCGTAAAGATTAATAATTCGCAGGAATAAAAAAGTTGTAATTCGCAGCCAACGCAAAATTGTCATCCAGTACCGGCCACTCTAAGTTTTTTGTACTATAACTTGGGCTGTTGTTGGTAAAAATCAAATTTCAAAAAAGTAATTTACAGTACAAATTGTGCTTAATAAAAGAGGATAAATTGTTTTTATTGAATTTTATCATAAAGATTAATAATTCGCTGGATTAAAAAAGTTGCAATTCGCAGCGAACAAAAATAACTTTTGTCGTCCGAAACACTAGCGTAAACGATAAATGCATAGAACTCTGATAATACTGAAAGAAAAAGAACGTCGCCGGAATATGTTGCTACGGACCCTTGTATTTATTTATTTCTCCATCAATAGTACAGTTAACTAACATTAAAAGCGAGATCTAGCTTTGGCCGGTACTGTATGCTGCCCCGTACTGTATGACTCTCCCCTACATTATAAGTACCCTAATAAATGAAAAAAAAGTTTGACAATGTTATTCATTGCATTCACTGGGTAAAAAAACCTGAATTTTGCGGCGTGATTACCAGAATGACCCCTTAAAGATAGACGATGCATCAGAGCTGAGAAAATAATGCTATTAGAGTGAATGACGAATCGCGAGTCTGTTGTGTGGGTGCCCATGCACGATGTGACGAACGTTCGTTGGAAGGGTTAACGAATCCGACTGAAGTAGGGATTACTTCATCGCGAGGCGGGAATATGTTTATATAACATGTCGGAGGCTTCTATTTAGTGGCAATAAAAGCGCGAAGGTGCTAGAACGAAGCCCGGCCGGTTACGAGGCAGCCAATAATCATTAATTCTTTACGTTCTTCCGCGTTGGGCGAGCCAATCCCTTAGGCTTTCCACGCAAAAGGCACAATGAAACTTTCACCGCCTATTAATAATACAACGACGTGGGTTGATCGAGCTTCGTGCATCGGCATCCCCTTCTCGTTTCACGCCTTTCAATAACGATTCAATTATCGCCGGGACAAATAGGGACTGATTTATCGCTTCTGAAACGCGTGCAGGACCGTTTCGCCCAAGTGAAACATGCGGCGTTGCCTCTCGCCACCTAAACACACTGCTCGAAGCAATTAGCAAACAGCCTACTGGAATAACTTTGCTGCTGGAAAACTGGCTGCTTGAATCTTACTATGTATTTCAAAACGATCGCTTCTGGCGGGAAAATTTTGCGCAAACCGTGGAAGTCCAACTCCGAGCTTCGGTTGGTTTCAAAGTAAATACTTTCAATGCCTTCCAAAAATTGATAATAATTTAGGAAATCGAAATAGGTGAAGATTACCCTTTTGTAAATAATTACCTGAAAAATATAGGTAGACGTGAAAACACGCCGACGTCAGCCAAAGTGTTAATAAGATACCCAGAACGGTAGACGCGTCAAGGTAGTCAGTAAAAAAGTATTCACATTCTCCAGATTATCCAGAAATTAGATCCGCTAACTGTTTGAACGGTGATGATGAGACAGAGAATGCTTTGAATTCAGATGTCGTGTTGAGGATCGTGGTGAATAGAGACTTTGCAGGTTTCCGTCAAGTGTTATGTAGCACGTTTCCTCCATCGGAGAACGTGAGACGAAGATACAGCGTGGTTGTTCGTTGAAAAGCAATTTTATTATTAAGCCAGCTAGAAGAATATTGCCGACCTCTCCGTGAACGAGATAGTAAACCTTGCTTTACGTAATCGCTGCTTAACGGAAGCGGCACAAAGTTGCTGGCCGCCTGGAGAACGAGCACCACGAGGTGGTCACGGACGTTTGTCAGTTAATGGCCGATGAAATTGAAATACAAAAAGGTACGCGGGATATGCAAGGTCCAGATGTTTAGCATCGGAATGGACATGTCGAGGATCAGTGAGCGACGAAGGCAAAGATTTTTACTGAAACTGTATCTGCTTTAAATATAAATGATTGAGAACTGGCGGCGGTAATACGTAAAGCCTTGGGTTTTCTCGAGGAAATTTTACAGGAGGCTTTTCTATCGCGAGACAAAAATCTCAGCAAATAAATAATGGAAATAATGGAAATAATGGAAATAGTCAGGAGAGGTGAGGTTTTATGAAAATATATCATGAAACTTATCTCGAGAGAGTCGGATGACTAAATAATTAAAAAATAATAAAATAATGAAATAATTGCCTCATGAGAAGTCTCATGTGAGACATGATACTTTTGTCTCATCGTGGATTTGCACCTTAAAAGGGAATTGCACCTTGTTAGGCCGAAGATAGGTAATTCTTTATGAATTTTTTGTACAAGAACGGTTCCTCAAATTAATTTGAGGTTTGGCAGGCTATTTTACTGTATCTTGAGCTATTGTCCTGAATTTTTGTGTGAAAGTGAAAAAAAAAACATGGCAGATACAGAGAGAACGTTGAAAAATAATCGGGTTTTCCTGGCGTTGATAAAAAGTACTGTAAGGGTTATCTGAAACACAAAAAGGAAAAGAGATTCTTAATCTATATGAATGTGGCTATCGGTGGTAGTAGATTTATTAATAAATATAAAAAAATGTTAAAATAGCAGCCTTTTTAAGAAGATGAAGCGCCCTGATTTGATTCTGAAAACGGTTTTACCTCACAATCGTGAAAACTTTTTTAAATAAAGAAGGAACGGTCATAGATTCTGCAATAAATCTACTACCACCCATAGCCACATTCATATAGTTTAAGAATCTCTTTTCGTTTTTGTGTTTCGGATAACCCTTACAGTACTTTTCGTCAACGCCAGGGTCACCCGAATATTTTTCAATTCTCTCTCTGTGTCTAGCATATTTTTATTTCACTTTCACACCAAAATTCAGAACAATAATTCAGGATACAATAAAACCCCATGCCAAACCTCGAATTAATTTGTCGAACCGTTTTTGTACAAAAAATTCATAAATAATTACCTATTTTTCGGCCGAACAAGGCGCAATCCCCCCTTAAGGGGTTAGCTACCGTCAGGAGGTAGAAAAAGAATCGATTCTTTGGTAATTTATTTCAGAAAGTACATGCATATATTTATGCAATGGTTTTTGTATTCAGATGAGGGACACTTTAACAGGTTATTATATTATGTTTTGGTACAATAAAAATTCAGATATTGCAAAATTACAACTGATTTCCCGGAAGCTGTTTTTACACCGGTGACCACGATTTCCCAAAACCGCTCCACCAATCTTTCTGAAATTTTGTAGGTTTCTTCTAGACATTCGAAACTAGTCTTTAATCGAAGCATTTGTTTTTCCAAAGCATAGTTTTTATTTTATGGATGAAAAATGAGTATTTTTAGCTAAAAATAAGTGTTTTCATCCATAAAATAAATACTATGAATTGGAAAAACAAATGCTTCGATTAAAGACTAGATTTGAATGTCTAGAAGAAACCTACAAAATTTCAGAAAGATTGGTGAAGCGGTTTTAGAGAAATCGTGGTCACCGGTGTAAAAACAGCGCCCGGGAAATCAGTTGTAATTTTGCAATAACTGAATATTTTTATACCAAAACATAATATAATAACCAGTTAAAGTGTCCCTCATCTGAATATAAAAACCATTGCATAAATATATGCATGTACTTTCTGAAATAAATTACCAACGAATCGATTCTTTTTCTACCTCCTGAAGGTAGCTAACCCCGGAAGGGAGAGTGTTTCATCCCCTAGCATTAGCTAATTGCGAGACAAAACATTTGTGACCTTAGTTTTTGTCTAGGTTTCTTTAAAAAGTTGATAACATTCCAGTTATCAGTAGCAGCAGACATACATTCAGTAACTATCAAATAAAACAGCGTCACTGCGCACAACATTTCTACCCCGTAGTACAATTCCCAGACTCCAACGAAGCACGCCGCCATGAAATTCAAACGTCTCCAGCATCCCCCAATTTCCATACAGAATATTCTACGTTTCGTTTCACCCTTTCTTTTAACACCCCGCCACGTTTTCTATTTTCCTGCATTTCTTAGTGTTCCCGATTTCCTTGCACCCTCGTACACCACCCTCCCCTCCCCCCCCCCCACCCCCACCCCCACCCCTACAATGCTCTCTGTATGTTTCCAATTTGCCACGGATACCCTTAATAGCCGGAGTCCTTGATATTTCTCATGCTCGATATGCAAGCGGGCAGAGGAAAATTTCGAGGCGTCGTCGGTGTTCTCCGGTACGTTCCAGCATAAACAGACTGTCGTCAGCGGCTGCCTGCGTAAAAGACGCGGCACGGTCGTGTCCTTCTGGCGTAAAAAGAGCGTTGCTCACCTCTCCAGAAATACCCGGCGTACGTGTTTACGCAATCCCCGTGTTACCGAGTATGTAATAAGCGCGAGGTGTACCACGTCAGTAGCACGCGTGCGAAAGCCTTCCTCTTCTTCGTCCATGTTTCGCCACGAGCACGCCGAGGGATATTAACGCCAGCAGCGTGCATTTCGATAACCGTCTGCCACAGACCACCCTATATCTTCACTGGTCTTGTTCGACAGAGTCCACGTTCTTCGCCCTGCCACGGTCGCAGTTCAGGCGCAGGTACATTTAACGTAATGCCAACTTCCTTATATTATATTCTTGCGAGGGTCGGAAAGGGTTCTTGAAGAAATATGGACGGGTGGACGAAGATCCGATGAGGTGAGGTGAGGTTGAGGATGTGGGAATATCACTGGGTCAGGAAAGACCCGAGGGATGAGTAGGGTTGAGGATATGGGAACATGACTGGGTCAAGAAAGATCGGAAGCATGTGATGTTGGATCTGTGTTAGGCGTTTCGTTTCAATTGTGCATTCAACGTAGTGTTAAGTGGCGAGGAATACATATATTAGTAGGCTTCTTATACTTTTCTGAAAATTAGAAAAAATTTATTGAAGGGAACTTCAATACTTTGGGGCAAAAGGGTCGTAGTGGAAGATAAAGATAAGATGAGATAAAGTAAAGATTCTAATAAATAGTGACCTGTGAACTATTCTCTAGATTCTTCACAAGGAGCGTGTTAATTTAAATCCTCAAGTATGCTCGTGATTTGGAATCTTAAAAGGCTTGCATACGTGGTATATGGTGGTTTCTAGTGTCAGGCTTGGGGTCAGGCCGTCGTTAAAGGCACAGTTTTGTGCAACGTAGAGCTTGTGCTCGAGGCCTATGTATGTCCATATCAGTATTGTTTCTCACAGTTACCGCAGCTCACTTTCTTCGAAACAGAGGTGTTGGCACATCGATGTAAACGCGATATTAAACGCGGAAATTAGGAGTTCGACATTTCAGGTATTTTTCCGCAAGGAATCTCGTATTCTTGACCTACTAGGCCTTAAGGGGTCATGCCTAGTTGGCAGACGAAAAAGAACGCCATTTTCCGGAATTTTTTGTGAAAAATGAGATGTATGTTTCTTACAACTATTTTCTTATTTTAGAAGTACATGTATTCAGCAACCCTCAGGAATTTTGTTATAGGAAAATATTAAATAATGAAGGAATAACAGCCACTCTCGCAGAAGCTCAGAAAGTAAAGAAGATTCTGTTAATATAACGAGTTTATCTGGTTATAAAAAAAATGATTTCAGACAATTTGGCGGCTGTTTAATGCAAAATCGTGATTTTTCGATGTCTGAATTGTTCGTTTTTCGTGAATTAGAAATAGAGTTTTCATCAATAACAAAAATCCTTCGTTCACGAACTAGATAAACTCATATACCTACTAACAGAATCTTCTTCAATGTTCGATTTCAGATAATTCGGCTCGGAGAAATCGTGCTCACCGCTAAAAAAAATAGCTTCCGGAAGAGTGGCTCTTATTCGTTAATTTGTTAATATTTTCCTATAAGAAAATTACTGAGAGTTGCTGAATATATGTACTTTTAAAATAAGCAAATAGTTGTGAAAAATACACATTAGATTTTCCACAAAAAATTCCCGAAAATCACGGTTTCTTTCCGACTGCCAACTAGGCATGATCCCTTAAGCCGCGCTCCCGCGTGCGCAACGTGCGACATTAAACATCTTCGTCACATTTTTCACTGCGTTTCTTCTGCCCTACACGTTGCAGTACAAGAACAAACACAATTTTTGCGCATTTAAATTCAAGGAGACTGCGGTCAATTATTAAAACAGTACAAATGCAAAACTAGGTGCCAGCTTCGTTTAACGATTATTCTTTGCCCCCCATAAAGCTCCCAGCGGTTCTGTTAGTCCATACATATCAGAGTTCCGCTCCATAGCCTTCAAATAATCAATTTCATGCATTCAAACATAAACACGCGTAACGTCAGCCAGCAAACCTCGTTAATAGCAATTCGCCTGCATCGTATTTGCAAACTTGTTGTACCCTGCAATGAGTTTAAGCAAATAAATTAAACGTTGTTCCGCCACCATTCAGGCACATTAGCAGGCGAAAATTGCCTCGGTTATGCTGGTGGTAACTTTAACGAAATGCATTCGGAAATTTTCCAATGTGACAGCACTCTTCGAATTCTGATAAATAGAATTGAAAACGAAATAGGTACACTTTGCACGTGCTGTATGTTGCGATCGTTGAAGTGTGAGAAATGTCACAGGGATCTTGGACGCTAAATAATAATATTTGCATTTACGTTAGACGGACAGTGTTAACGGTGTTCCGCTAATGATTCGAACGAGGTCAGGTCTCGATAGATCCTCCGTCGACGACGAGAGGACTCGATCATGTTCGACGTGAGTGCTGAGCTTCAAGGTGATAGGTACGATGACGTCGGTGAACTGTTCTGGTCTAAGATTTACTCAGATCGTACAGTACTTGTCTGTCAGTTTTGCAAAATCGTGGGTGGCGAGTAGAGTTTGCAAATTTACCAAGTCTTTCAATTAACGGTAATTCGGTAAAATTGTCATTCAAAACCGGTTTACCGGTAATTTTTTAAGGTATTGAAAATATAAAAGTAAACATAACAAAAAATAATTTTCTGATCTCTTTTCGAGCATTATAAAAAATATATGCAAATAAAACTGTTCTGAACATAAAATATAAAATGATATAACACAAAATAGATATATTTGTGTATATTTGACTATTGACATTACTTATTAATATGGAACTTCACCATGAAAACAATGAAAAGAATCTTAACTTATATACATAATTAAATATTTTTTATATAACAATTCTTTTTAAAAAATAAGCACGCGAAAAAACATAATTTGTCCAAACTTTGGTCTCCTGATAAAGCGCTCTTAGATTCTACACTTGTTGCTCGGGTAGGCATTAAGAAATCATATGCTATTATTTGTAGATATTTTCTTTTTACTTTTTCTACTTGAAAATACGTCTATTTTTTTATGGCCTGATTCAGATTTTTAGTTTTTTTTTTTATCAAAGTCAGTTTTTCATGAAATACTTCGGTTTTCGTCTCTATTATTAACTGAAGTATTTTTCACTGATAACGTAGTAGATATCGACGGAATTAATGAACGCATATATGCGCTAATTGCTATACATAATTTATCGAATTACAGGTAAAAGTTTGGCGAATTACCGGTAAAAATTTGAGGATATTTCTCGCGAAGGTATTGCAATCCCTAGTGGCGAGCACAGAAATCTAATTAGAGAATTTTTTTACCCCCTTAATATGTACCTACATATTAACTATACTAAACAATACATTGATTTACTTGCGTTGTTTGGTTGAAAAAAATTCCCGAACATACTCTTACTTTTCGAACTGTCACAGTGTTTTCCCTCTTTAAGGGGTTATACCTAGTCAGACGGCCGAAAAGAGCCAAATGTTTGTGATTTTTTTTTGAAAAAGCAGATGCATATATTTTTACAGAACTTTCTGCACTTAAAAGAGCAACATTTAAAGAACATTTGGTAATTTTTTCGTGGAAAAATAATCACGTTTATAATAAAGTAACAACCGAGATCCGAGAAGTTATTTTTAAAAATTTGGCTTTGCAGTGAGCACGGCCATTCGGAACCAGATTATCTAAAATCAAAAAACAAAAATGATTTCGTTAGTATATTAATGTATCTTCCGATTAACGAAGGGAATTTCCAACATATTAATTTAAAATCACATGGCGGCTACTTACGAAAAAATTAGGATTTCACCTTTAAATAGCCGCCATTTTATTTAAAATTAATATTTCGAAAATTCCCTCCGTTAATCTGAGGATACATTAATTTACTAACGAGATCATTTTTGTTTTTTGATTTTAGATAATCTGGTTCGAATGGCAGTGCTCACCGCAAAACCAAATTTTTAAAAAGGCTTCTTGGATACCGGTTGTTACTTTATTATAAACATGAATATTTTCCTACGAAAAAATGATCAAATGTTCTCTAAATATTGCTCTTTTAAGGCAAAAAGTTCTGTTAAAATATATGCCCCCGCTTTTTCAAAAAAAATTCACAAACATTCGCCTCTTTTCGGCCGTCTGACTAGGTATAACACCTTAAGTCTTCAAGTTGAACCCGAATAACCAACAAAATTATTACTCAAAATTAAATTCCCAAAATTAAATTTCTGCGGCTAATCTCTGCATGACTTCTCAAAGAGATTTCCCACAACCCCCAGTTCGCACCCCACTGAAAAAATTTGAGGAATGAAGAAAAATGAATTCCATTGGTCCTGATAGATCAAAGAAAACAATCGATGGCAAATGTTTGAGTTGTTTCAATAGAGATCCATGGAATCTCGGCCCTCGGGGATGCAAAGTTCGAAAACTGGAGCACGAGAGCTCGATCGACCAGAATCCCAATCTCGACATCTCGTTTCTCGCTTGCACCCGCTTTAATCGACACGAAGGAGGCACAGCCGTGAATCAGCGCGGTGCAAAGCGCACAATGTATCTTGCGTTTGAAGCTGTGCAAAGCGCGAATGTCGGGCGCGATAAGGTGGTTGGCGAAGACCGGAAATGGCCGCACCCTCCAGCGATCGGCGGTTGTAGATTTCAAGCAATCCAAACTCGTCCCCGGCGGAGATAGCGGTGAATTAAACGCGACTGAGACAATAGTCCCTGATAACAATTATCTTCGCAGAACTGCTGAGGTGTGTTTGATGAGCTGACGATTTTTCTTTGCCTTCTCAATGCTGGAATTCTGGGCCAAACGTTGTCATTCTGTCAACTGCTAATCTTTCAAGGAAGAAACAGCAAGTGCGCGTCAATTTCACCGACGAAAAGGAAAATACGTAGATACAGAACAGCCTTCAAACAAAAGTGTGCAATCTGTAAAAACACATTCCAACCAGACGAAGCATAATTTCCTTCGATAATTAAATACCACTGTTCCTGCATTAAACGTGAGCGATTCGAAATTAAAAATTCACGGGAACTGGTATTCTACTTTCCTTCGCCGGACCAAGTATCGTGATAAATGAAGAAACTCATAGAATTAAAGGCACGAGGTATGAGAATCACATTACCGGCGTTCCTCCACCCACCATCATCCCTTTACAAGAGGAAACTTGGCCGGGGCGAATTCATTAAGCATAGATGGCGGGAAAGCCCCGCGTTGTACCCCGAAGGTCTCCTAAAACGAAGGGAAAGCATCAATGCGCCGGAAGTTTATCGCGACACTTTTTTCCCGACCGAACGAATTGCGTTAACGAACTCGTAAATCGCGGAAGAAACCTCGGGCCCTTCCGCAGCGCGAAGAAATTCCAGCTCCGGCTGGCAGCAGCGTCGCGCAATCCGATTAAAAACTGCGAAACATTAAAGTTTGCTCCGCGGAGCGTGCACGAACGCGTAATTAACCTTTACACGCGGGGAGGGGGGAGGGGGTGGCGGCGAGGGGGCACTTTTTCTCCGCGGGGGAAGGGGGGTAACATCTGCGAGCAGCGTTAAGTGCGAATTATATAAGAGTGAGTAATGGCCGCGCGACGGCCTACGGCGTTCTCGCGGAGGCATCTGCGATAGTCACTCGAATTACATATGCATTGTGTACAGAACCAGTTGGAAGTCTTGTTACAATATTCGGGAACGTATTTTGCAATTCATAACTGATAAAAAAAAGAAACCAATCATCTTTTCGCAATAGCCATTTTTAACCCGAACCCGTTAGGCGCTCCATTATGAGCGCTCGAAGTGGCCTACAGTGAGATTAGGCCGCTGCGAAAGTTCGCTCGCTCACTGTTACGTGATGCGAGTTGTACGGAAATTACTCTTTTTACTACGGCTACTTGTGCGTTTACTAGGAAAAAGGTGAAAGGTCATGGATAGCCGAGGAAACATAGTTTGAATAAAAAAAGATGTATTTTTATACTTTTAATGGAGACTTCGGTTTAATAGAGTGAACGAAATTTTGCATCGATTTAATAGCTATAATACAGTGGGGGCCAAAAGTATTGGGACAGAATAACTTGTTTAAAATTGGTCGAAACGACGTGAGTTTTTTTTAGAAGCTGGGAGGATTAGTTTGCTAATTTGGTGACCTGTTTCGTCGTTTTGAAAAAAATTGTAACTGGTCGGAATAGCGAGGGAAATAGTGAAGGTCGTTTTTTCAACACTTTTATCTGAGCCTTTGATGAAAATTTAAAAATCTAAAAATGTTAGTAGAGTCAATCGAAATCAGATGGTGCAGAAACAAGTGACAAGCCTCGAAATATGTAAGAAGCTTTAGGTTAACTACAGTTATAGGCCGAAAACTGGGATTTCCACCACATTTAACTGTTGGCAGCTCATAGCTACGTTAACAATTTCGATGAAATGTTCAGCATGTATACAACTTACTTAAATCTACAAACGGAATTTTTAAATTTCCATTACTGGCTCAGATGAAAGATTCACTATTTTATTTATTTTTTTTAACGCCGAAATCGTCACCTGGCAAACTAATTCTTCTAGCTTCCCAACAAAAACTCAAGTCGCTTGGACCAAATTTAAACAAGTTATTCTGTTTTAAATGGTGTCCGAATACTTTTGTCCCCCGCCGTAGCTACATATTTAAAAACGTTTGACCATGAAGTAATTTTGCCCACAGCAAAAGCCACGCGCGATATAATTGTAAAAAGTGTAATTGTAAAAAGTAAATTGACGCAGAGGTAGAAAAATAGAAGAAGATAATTATGCCAGCGAATGTCAACCAGCAGTAATCGTAAAACAGCGATATACATATTTACTGGCTGAGTAGCCGCTGCAATTATCAAACAATCGCAACGAATTAACACCCCCACAAAACCAGTCAGCTGTTCCTCACTTGCCTGGCTAATAAAGCTACAACGGGTGTCAACATTTAAGAACGTTTGAAGATACACCCGACTGCAACCGAGCACTCGTGAACATCTAATTTTTAAGCACTTAGCGCGGCAGGAGGTCGCGAAACTCGCCGAATCAGCCAGCAGGTGCGCGCGAGCATAAACAAGCGTATCGTCGCGAGGGAAAATCACGGGAGGGCGGTCGTTCCTCGTTTTCCAGCTTGAAAAGAGATAAAAACGAGGCGGGCGGTGGGGTGAGGGAAAAGGGACGACTGCAGCACAGCTAATAAACATGTGCCGGCCTCGAGCTCGATTTTTCCTCCTTCGCCGGGCTCTTGCACAACCGTAAATCCTTGACGGCGCCGCGTTTTCTCATTTAGCAGCGGACTTATCGCGCCGCGTCTAATTGATCCTGCACAGCCCGTGAAACACGACCCTCTCCCCCCTTCGGACCCGCGATCTATCGATCACCACCTGTTCCCCGACGCCTGTTTTCGCGCGAGGGACCGCCCCGCTTCCTCTCCAACACCCTACGTTGTTAGGAGCGTCCCGGAATAACTGCATATCTTACCACCGATGCAGCCCAAAGGACTCGGCGGTCTATAGAACCTTCGATGATATTCGACGATACCTTATTACCTGAAAGGACCGTAGATTCCAAAGCTTCGGGGCCTACGTGACTCCCTTCGTTCGCCCCTCACCGATAGATCACCATTAGGTTTATTTAGTATTAAAACCCTTGCAGCCGTCCCGAAGATAGACAGTAAAATCTCACCGAAATACCAAACAGAGTTGGACATTAGAGGCATAAATTTGTATTCCAATCAATTTTTATTAGAATCTATATTTATTCAAATAAATTTTATGCCAATCAATTTTTATTAGAATCTATATTTATTCAAATAAATTTTCATTCCAATAAATTTGTATTAGAATCTATATTTATTCAAATAAATTTTTATTCCAATAAATTTGTATTATAATCTATATTTATTCAAATAAATTTTTATTCGAATAAATTTTTATTAGAATCTATATTTATTCGAATAAATTTTTACTAGAATAAATTTTTATTCCAATAATTTCGAATAAGAATTGCTAATAAAATGAAGTTACTCGAAAGTAACGAATCAATTTTTATTCTTAATAGAATTCGTATGACCTCGAATAAATTTATATTCTTAATAGAATTCAAAAGACCTGGAATAAATTTTTATTCTTAGTAGAATTCGAATGACTTCGAATAAATTTTTATTCTTAATAGAATTCGAATGACCTCGAATAATTTTTTATTCTTAATAGAATTCGAATGACCTCGAATAATTTTTTATTCTTAATAGAATTCGAATGACCTCGAATAAATTTTTATTCTTAATACAATTCGAATGACCTCGAATAATTTCGACTAACACTGATTCTCGAATAACTTCATTTTATTCGAAACTTTTCTTCGCAGATTATTCGAATAGAAATTTATCTTCTGGAGTCTGCGGATTGGGGATCCCCGGAGTTATACACCTTTCCTTCGTCCGAATCGTAACAGCGTCGATGGGCTTACGACTCGACGCTGGTACTGGCGTTAAAGAAACATTCGATTGTCCTCCCCATCGATCCAGCTACAGTTGTGTAAATGTTTGTCGGTCGGCGACACGCTCGAAAGCGGGAAAGTTAAGTTGCAGAATGGTCACTTGTGTTTTTTCAACTCCCTAAAGGAAGTACTTCTCTTGGTTTTAAGGGTTGTTTCTTTGGGCGGTTTGGCGAATAGGTTTTTTTGTTCGATGGGATAATTTACAATGGTCAGAGTTTCTGTGCGGAGGACTGTTTAGTGGGACACTTTCTCTTTGGCGATGCTAGCTCATTCGTCAAGATAAGTGGCTACCTGGGTTTATGGACCTGGGGGATGAGGAAGGCTCCAGGTTTTGGGGGATTTATGGCCTCGGAGGTTTGTAGCGTTTGATTTATTGTGGTGTTCGTTTCGGGTGCGGTGATCTTCGGTCTTCGAGCAAAGTGGTTGGAAAAGCTACTTTCTATTCAGGTATCAAGTTTACACAAGAATGAAATCTGTAGGAATCAGTCAACTTCTGTTTTATTGCTGATTGACTCGAGTTCGACAGATCGGCACGTGAATGTTCAAGTGTTAACCATTGTTCTCTTACACAAAGGCTCGCTTTCGTATTCGCAGTCTTCGCTATTGGAACTTGATACTCTAGATGTAATTATAGCAGCAGTTTTAAACTTCACAGTGTACAAAGAAACGAACTCCCCGACCCTAATTAAACCCCATTTCTAATTTACAAAAGGTATTTACCACTGAATCCTCGCATCTTTCTCAACACTACAAGTCTCTGTCACGAGAACCCCGGTTCCCCTTTGAAGTGCAACACAAAGGAAACTTCCCCTTGAACCTAGACTCAGCGAAACTTCGATTCCTAATCAAACCTATCCACATAGGAATAGGAAGAGAGAAAGGAGGAGGATAAAAAGATTTAGATAAAAGATAAGGTAGTAAACAGAAAGGAGGTAACACTGATCGTGAGTAGAAGATATCAAATAAGATAGATTAAAAGCAAAGGCAGCAATAAAGAATCTATTGTACATGGTAGAGAGAGAGAAAAGATCGTAATCCGTAAGCAACAATAAAGATATTCATAAAAATAAATAAAAGTGAAACCAATCCTCACCAATTTCTACGGAAATTTTCTGATCGTCAGTGAAAATCTGATGAAACGGAATATATACTGAATCAAAACGAACGATGGAATAAAACGACTCGCCATTATTGTTCCCACGTTTCTGCACACGCACGAACATATGTACATAACGCAAAAAGGAAACCGCGAAGGGAATGCCATCGGATTCAGTGGAACGAGTCGCGCGTAAACAGCCAACGGGCTGTGTAAAAATCTCCACGAATTGTATTTCATCGTGATCGGGCAAAAAAACAGTCGCGCTTCGACGGGAAAATCGGGGGAATAACGAATGCTATCGGGCAGCCGAGAGGTGGATGCATCCCGCGCAAAATCGATCGCTGCCTCCTTAGAGTCGCTAATCGATGCGATAATTAATTACTTTTCATTTGCAACGGCCCTATTATTCCTCTCTGTACTTGGCGCGTAGGTTACGCAATGGGGATCGTTACGTGTGTTGGTTCATTAGCGTGCTCGTTACTGTTGCATTGAAGTTTCAACCGTTATTAAACCTTGTCGCTAGACGGATATAGATTCGATGAAATTTTTATATAGAGACGGGAACAAGGGGTAGTAATATTGCATTGACACGTAGCTGTATTTTTAAAGATTGAAATTCAGTGAACCCTTTAATGCCTGCATGGGTAATTTTCTTAATTATCCTGTAAACCCAAGGTTGAGAATAATTTAACCCTTTGTGGTCCCACGTTCTTATAATCAGAAATTGGTCACATGGGATTCGCTGCACCCCAGCGTCATTTTCGAATTACCATAATCGTATTTTTGAACCTTTTAATTTTTCAGTGATAATTGTACATTCGTAATAGTCGAATAGTCTTTTTCTAGAAATTTACATTTTTATATATATTTTGTATTTGAAAAAATAGCTGTGAATAAACGCGATTTTTTGTTAGAATTCACCAAATTTATAAATTTTATTATTAAGGTCTAAAAATTTACAGAAATATTGGCAAAGTCATCCTGGGGTGCGATACACCCCGCGTGGTCACGAAGGGTTAACTATTTCTGAAAAAAATTCAGCCTTGTGAAATATAAATGTAATACTAAATGAATACAGAATTAACGATTAGTTAATAGGAAAGCTACTCGAGAAAAATAAAACTTTCAGTGAGTTAAAGCTAGATACAATTTTGTCACGTCTTCAAAGTGACCTCTGCTTTCACTTCTTCACTATCCAGGTCATTTAAAATAAAGAATCCATGAAGACGGTGTTGCAAGAGTCTTCAGGCTCGCGAACTTTGAACTTGCTTTCTATTTTTGCATAGCAAGTTGCACAGTTTTAGGGTTTCCTGGACAAGTGATTCAATGTTAATTATTCGTAAGTAGTGATCCAATAAAATTCCAAGCAGGCTGAATTTTTTCATCGGGAAACTGCCCCCCTCGAAAATAAACTGTCCGATTATCGCGGGCAAACATCGGAGTACGTTCGGAACGAACCGACGCCGTGTGTTTTCACAACTTCGACGACTTTTTGCGGCCGGGCCGAGTTCGTGTGTATCATGCGAACGGGAGGGGACCGTCCCTCGGTTAATTAGCAATTACACGCGTATCTGCGTGTCTGGGATTCGAAATTAGAGTGTCCGTGGCCGATGCGCCGCGATGAATCCGCGCGTGCATGCACGCCAGCGCGAAGAAAAATAGTGGAAACCTTCTGGTTTTCGATACGCCCGTTGATTGGCAAACGACAGGCTCGTTGAAGCTAGTGATTTACTTGCAATCATCGAGTTTCATCTACTTCAGCATTAACTGCCAGTAGTTTTCATAAAAAATACTACGTAGCATAGTTGTACTACGCAATACTCCAACTATGTTTGTCACTCCATCTCCCGCGTGACTTTGAGACTCAAGCTACTCTACATTATTAAACTCTTGCGTACGATATATCGAAAGGACACATCTATCATTGAAAAAATTAAAATCAGCACCCCAAATTTACTAAACTGTTGCTTATAACCAATCGTGTCAATTATAAGAATTACAAAGTGAGAATGGATTATCTTCTCACATGCCCCACTATCACAAATCACATCTGCTGATTGACCCAATAAAGCTCAGTCGTAAATTAATGTAAATAAATAAATAAGGTAAATACAACTTGCAAAGATAAAAAAGAAAAATAAATAAAATATCAAACATTAAGGGGTCTAGAGAACAAAAAAATATGTGATCTTTAGGAATTAATTAAAGGAAAACTACAATATATAATTTAATGGGACTTGTTGCATTGTATTAAGGATGTCTTAAATTATAGAAATATATTTTTTGTTTTATAATTAATCATTGCAGACGGCACTGGGGAGTCGTTAAAGTCAAGGCGTCAAAAAATTGATCCAAATCGGTGGGACCTGTATCTCCAAAAGTTATTATCCGATTCGACTGAAACTTTTTTATTTTGAAGAATGTACTTCTGGCTAGGGGGGAAACCAGAAAAATTACAAAAATGATAATTTTTTAGAAGATAACGACACTTGAAGTGTGAAATCACTTTTTCTCTATATTTTTCATCTTTTCAAGGCCTTTGAAAATGATAAATATTGAAGTTTTTATAATTTTTTCTGGTATCCCCCACTAGCCAGAAGTATATTCTTCAAAATAAAAAAAGTTTCAGTCGAATCGGTTAATAACTTTTGGAGATACAGGTCCCACCGTTTTGAGAACACTGTTTCGAGAAAAACGCGTTTAAAATTTTATGTGGGCGCCGCACAGTGGTACATAATGTAATTTTTTCAAATCACCCTTCAAGTCGTAATTTTTCAGAAAAACTTGACGATTTTTTTTTAAATTCTTCGCAATTAAATTCTCTATCGATCTGTCCAGCCCAAATTTTGAATTTCGTTACTGTTTTTTTTTTATTTAGCGAATTATACAGCACTTTTAGAATATCAGTATCTGTGGGCTTTTTTAGCCACCGATTCCGAATTTAAAGTAAGATTTCCGAAATTCGAGATGGCGAATCCAATATGTTGAAACAAAACTTCAGAAAATGGGCTTATTGGGAAGAAACATAGTGCGTCTAGATTTTCGGGGACGCTGATTACGAATATGAGGTAATTATTATAAAGATCAAATTTTTTATTTGTACCACAAATCTTATACTATAGATCAAATTGTAAAATTGGAAATGGCGGATGGACAGTCGTATTTTTACAAATTTTTAAGTATCTCATAAATGTGTACGTGATTTTGCATATTTAAGCCTATTCGTCTGTGTTCATACGCGTTCTTATAGTTGCCTTTTCGGATTGGTGAGCAACATTTGTATGTTTGATATTTTTTGAAGGCCTGCTTCACTTAAAGTTTCATCCCAGTTGCCTTTAGAAATCCTATTTTATTATGTGCAATTTTGTTTGAGGAGCAAAATTTGTGCTTCTGGAAGCAAATCTTTGATTTTATATTTGTGTACGTGTCTAAAAATATGAAATACAAAATTGAATTACAAAAGTCGACTACGTTCGACATAATGGACCCTCTTCAATTTCGAAAATCTGACTTTAAATTCGGAACCGGGGGCTAAAAAAGCCCACAGATACTGATCTCCTAAAAGTGTTGTATAATTAGCAAAATATAATAAAATCAGCAACGAAATTTATCATTCTGACCGGACAGATCGATAGAGAATTTAATTGCGAAGAATTTAAAAGAAAAATCGTCAAGTTTTCTGAAAAATTACGACCTGTAGGGTGATTTGAACAAAAAATGACGTTATGTACCACTGTGCGCCGAGTTGTTGCCCATGCATTTGCCGCTACTCAAATGCCTATAACTTCGGGAATTTTACGAATTTCAGCAAACCCTTTTAAACACGTATTCCTAAAAGGTTGAACATTCGAAAAAAAAAAAAAAAAAAAAAATTGACTTTTAGATCGGCAGGTCCCCTTAATGCCTATCTGGAGTAACATCGATGAATTCATCAGGTTGGATGTAAATACGATAGAGGAAAGTTTGACGGACGTACCCGATGCGCGCAGCGCACGAACACCCGGTCCAAAGGGGACTTGGAGTCCTGCGCCTTGGTGGTCCTCTCCTTGCACCAAGCTTGTCCCATTTTTCTTCCTGTCCGGCTATTATCTGGACCGTTGCTACGGCCACGTGGCCAGCCCACCTCTGTGCCTCTTCTTCGATCCGCACGCCTCTTCCCTCACCGATAAGGCCGGATAATGTAGGCCATCTTAAGACCCGTTCCTCGTGACCTGCCGCAACCGGTGCGCCTCTCTCGCCTCTTTTCGAGCACGCGAGAGATCGGGCCCGGCCGAGAGCACCAGGCGTTCCTCGTTCGGTGACCTTTTCGAATGGGCGCCTGAAAAATCGGAGAAATCGGTGACAGCTGGCTTGTTTATCGGCTGGGGCGGAAGTGGTCCACTGGCTACAAACGACCGGCAGTTTTTTCGTGAACCAGATGGACGGCTGTTGGCTTGAATTTTAATTTGAATAATCGCGGGAGCACTGATTGTGAGTAAAAGAGGAGTGGAATATTTATGTGTAACGTAGAATCGCTTCTCCTAAGTGGACAGTAGTGTTGTATAAAGCTCGAGTCTTCGAAGCTTTAAACCTTAACCTTAAAGACTCAGCCTTTAAGGCTAATATCATATGAAGCTCGAGCTCTCGAAGCTCGAGGTTCAAGCTTCGAGGCCCAAGCCTCGAAGCTGGAGGCTCATGTGTTTAATAGTAATGAAGTTAACTCCAAGTCCTTGATATTATATTTTATTTTGCGCAACTAGGGTAAACCAACCAGTGAATGACCGAATTGTTGAATTTATGGACCTTTGAGATTAATACTTGAATATATTTATGTATAACAACAAAACAACTGTTGAAATTGCATTTAAATTTATTTTTCTTGAAATTTCTATAAAAATAATTACTTATTCTTATCGTAATTAAAAAAAAAAACGATTATAAAGTGCAAAACGTGTAGAAATCCAGTAAATGACCGCATACTTTTAATAAGAATTGTAGTTATTAATGTTTACTTAGTACGCGGAACTAAAAATATGGGATATTAAAAGTGCAACTACACTCCATTTATAAACATATATTTTTAAATTTATAATTGACATTTCTTTGCCTAATGGTCATTCACTGGTATGCAGTCAGTTACTGGTTGGTTTACCCTACTATTGTAAAACGTTAAACTTAAACACATAGAAAGATGCTTTTTAATGGTTCCACCAATTGGTTGGATCCGTGTTTTAATAATACAATAAAAGTACAAAACTATACAATAGTATTCTTTTGTAATTGTAGTCATTTGTAACAAAACTCTTTGATAAAATTATGATAAAACACAAAAACAACAACACAATCACTATAATATAAATTTCAGTATATTATCTGGTCTTCTTATAACTTTTACAGTGTTCCTGCTCACTACATTCTTGGTTTGAACGTTTCTCAACATAAAATTAATTGATCATTGTCCTACAACACCAGTATACCGACTGAGCTAACCGAGCAGATCATAAAAGCGATTTAACCGATTTTATTTTAATCGTCAAGCGAACCGAAGTACATAACGTTGGCGATATCGATCATTTTCATTTAGTTTCGTGTTGAGGAACGTTTAAAGAAAGAATATAGTGAGCAGAAACATTATAAAAGTTATAAAAAGACTTCCAAAACTCGAGCATTGTACATCACTTCACTATATACAATTTATACGACTCGAGCCTTCGAGCTTGAAGACTCGAGCTTTAAAGGCTCGAGCTCTCAAGGCTACAAGGTTCGAGCCTTAAAGGGTTCGAGCCTTTAGGGTTTGAACAGCGACTCGAGCTCTCGAAGCTCACGGCTCGAAGCTCATTTTAACAACACTAGTGGACAGCGCTTGTGTGAAGAGCACAAAGTACCGTATCTCATATTCACATTCTACACTTCAGACTCCACTGAATAGCTTACTCCATAACCTACTACAGTCGATTCATCTTCACCTAGTGCCCCCCTTCCTAGAGCCGAGGTGCAAAGCTCGCATCCTCTCCCCCAACGCGATGGAGATCAGAAAAGCTTGAAGACCACGAAGCACTGTATCTCATATTCTCATGTACTAGAGAATCCACTCCATAACTTACTCGATAACCTACTGCAATCGATTCCTCGGTACCAGTCTTCACCTCGTGCCCCCGCATTTATAAAAACGGCATACCGATACGGATAAGCGAGTGATACACCAACAGCACTCCCAGTTGCTCCAGTGACGCGCGCATTAAATCTATTCCACACGCGAGTGACTTTCCATCCACCGATCGTCCGAAGAATGCGGGAACACACCCTTTAACGGTGCATTAGAACGCGCAACGTCACCGTCGGCCATCCACGGCCACGGGCTGCTCGGACTCTCTCGGCTTAATTAAAACCGCTAAACTAGGATGAACGTTGCTGCAGGAGCACGGACGGGCCGGAACTCGTAAAATTCCTGGGGAACCGTGGGCCCGGATCGGGAAGAGGGAGCGAAGCGGGAAACAATGGCACGGAATGGCCGCTGGCGGATGCTTTGCCGATCGAGCGCTGCAAATCATCGGCGGCGTGTTTGAAAGTCGTACACTCGTTACCATAAACGCTCCGCGAGTCGTATTTTATCGTGGTCCGCGGCTCGGAGCGCGTAAATTCGCGATACACGCGCGCCGAGCCGTTCCTCTTCGCCTGACAATGAAAAATCCTCGGACCTACGCCGCATCGGCTTGAGAAACGCTGCGCGATGGAAATCCAAGATTTTCCTCGGCGGCAAACGCGGGGAGGGGTGTTAGACTACTTCGTGAAATAAATTGTCATTAATTCCTAGTGAGGCACGAGGAATGAATCGGAGTTGATTGATGCGGATGCAAGGTGGCGGATTTCTCTTGAATATCGAAGGAAAGCGATTTTCCACTTTCAACGCCGACGGGGAGAGCTTGCGGGAATTAAAGGTCTACGTGCACATATACAGTTCCGTGACGATTCGGTGACTGATAGGGATAAGTGTGACCCGCTCCGTTCCGAAACAGAGAAACTATATTTTTTACCATTTAGAAAGAATGGGATTTTCTTTTTCAACGCTGGTGTAAAAATTCAGACATCTTTTGCTGTTTCGGAATGATGATAAATTCTACTGGCCATCGATATCAACTACCCCTCGATCTACCATATACTTTCCTACACGCAACACCAGAACAGAAGCAAAGCCAATACACACAGCAGAAGTTTCAAAGATTACAATATTTCTTCGTAACCCACGGTTCGAAATATCCAACGCAACTAGGGTCACCAGATCCAAAAATGAAAATGGAGGACGATCTAGTCTGAAATCGTTTGAAAAGAAGGACGTTGTAAAATAGAATCTAATTTTAGATATCAACTTTTATTATGTAAGAAAACATTAATATTTACATTATATATATATATATCTAAAATTTGGTTCTATTATATATTTAGATATAAGTTGATATCTAAAATTTGGTTCTATTTTACCACGTCCTCCTTTTCAAACGATTTCAGACTAGGTCGTTCTCCTTTTTCATTTTTCACATATATATATATGTATGGTAAAAATTAAATTTTTTAGAATTTTCTTCTGACCCTCTCAGAAGCTTCCAAATAAGTTAAAAGAATTTCATCTAAAACTTTATTAAAATATATTAAGGTATAAATATATTTTGGTATAAATTTAAAAAAAAAAAAATTTCCTTTACAGCTTGTTCTAACTGGTTGTGGTACTGCAAAATTGGATGAGTTTCATTGTTATAGGTACTAGGGCCAGTATCTAGTATGGTACCCGGTTTTACCTAGGCCACGGTGTAAAATCGTAAAAACGGATCATATTTTAAATCATTATTTTTTTGTATTTTTCCTTCTATTACACAAATTGGATATGTACTATTATTGAAAAAAGAGTTTATTCTAATGAATCTCAATTGCAATTTGTTTTTTACTTAATAATGTCAAAGTTATGAGATTTTATTCTTAACGTCCCGATTTTGCCCCGGTCTCCCCTACATGCGAAATATAAAGTACTTGAGCGACCTTTATATATCAAAATATACAAATAAAAAACACGGCGATATTTTTTTTTTCAAATAGAAGATTTTAAGAGGATCAGACAATATATATTTTAAAGTTGAAAAATAAGGACCACCCTAATATATATATATATACATACAGGCCCTAAATAAGTAGTAAATATAAAGTATGCTTGCTTAGGCATACTTTTAAGAGCTGCCTATTTTTAAAAAAAGTTCTTCAGTTCTTAAGATATAATTATAAAAATCCGTACATGTCATATATTTTAAATTGTATTGAGTCAGTACTTAATACCTAACCGATACCTATTTAGGACCTGAATATGTAGTAGCCAAAAGATTATTCTAATGTAAACATCAATGTTATCTTACATAATAAAAGTGGATATCTAAAATTTGGTTCTGTTTTACGTCTTCCTTTTAAAACGATTTCAGACTAAGACATCATCCTACTTTTCCATTTTTGGATCTGGTAAATAGTGATGGTATTTTACCGGCTGTAGCCGAGGCGAGTGGATCACTTGATTTGTGGATAAAACAAAAAAGGGCATTTTTATGTGATAGGAGGACACTGCATTTCAGTCTAAAATGGAGGACACGTCCCATTTTTGCATACCATGTAGTAACCCTAAACGAAACCAGCAGAACCCCGACCTAACCACGATTCCTCGCCTCCCCTCCAAGCCCAGTCAACCAGCACCCTCCTGAAAATTTAAAGGACAGCCTTTCCTTTCCAGGCGAACTAACCGACTCGCCGCGAATTCCGAAACGTACGGTCGCGGCCGTCTGCGTCACAGATCCTCGCCATGAATGGACAGGCAAGTGGGCCCCGAGCGCCATGCCTCGTAACGAGAACGCACACGCGTGCTAACAGCACCCACGACAATCGCGTGGCCGCGTCGCGTCACCGTGCTCGCGGCAATTGGCGGGCACACGCGATTCTGTGCAACGCATAATCACGTTATCATACGCGGCTGTTGCTCGCCAGCGCGTGCACCCCCCTCGCCACGCCGCTCGTCCCGTCTCGTCTTCCTAGTCTGGTGTTTATCGGTGCCACTGGATCTCCACGGTTAATCAGCCCAAGCTCGACACGCAGTTAACACCGTACCGACGAATCGCCAGACATTTGACGTCGAAATCGCTGTCGACACGCTATTAATTACACTCAGCTCTCTTTTCCTTTTTCAGAAAACGCTGGCTTAAGGGGTTATACCTTAGTCAAGGAGGCTGCAAAGAGGCGGATGTTTGTGATTTTTTTTGGAAAAGCGGAAGCATATATTTTCGCAGAACTTTTTGCACGTAAAAGAACAACATTTAAAGAACATTTGGTCATTTTTTTACGTCAATAATAAAAATACAACGACATACAAGAAGCCTTTTTAAAAACGGTGAGGGAGGTATTTCAAAAACTACCGCACCGATCTTTCTGAAATTTTGTGGGATTATTTTTTATATAAAAATGTGCTGAATGACGGAGGGAATTTTTTTCCATTGTATAGTTTCGATTTTATTAACGGAAAACGACCGTTAGTGATAACCATGAAGCTATTTTTCGTTGATATAATCGAAACTATACATTGAAAAAAAATTCTTTCTCAAAAATTCAGTAAATTTTTATATAAAAAATAGGCCTTCAAAATTTCAGAAAGATTGGTGTAGTAGTTTTTTTAGGTATCTTGCTCACCGTTTTTAAAAAGGCTTCTTAGATGTCATTGTATTTTTATTATTGACGTCAATATTTTTCTATGAAAAAATTACCAAATGTTCTTCAAATGTTGCTCTTTTAAGTGCAAAAAGTTCTGTAAAAATATATGCTTCCACTTTTTCAAAAAAAATTCTCAAACTTTCGTCTCTTTTCGGTCTCCTGACTATGTATAACCTATTAATAAGGGAATCTTATTTTTGGGTCTAAAAACATAGCAAAATTTGGAATTTTTTTTAAGAGACTAGTGTTTATGCATACAATTTTTTATGTATCATTGAAGAAGTTGCAGTTTTTTTATTAAGTTTTAAAAATGAATATAGGAGTTATGCGTCACGCTGCGCAAAATTCGTCATGGATCATGCGTAACTCCCATATTTATTATTAAAAATTAATATAAAAAAAACTGCAACTTCTCCAAAGATGCATAAAAACATGGTCCAAATTTCAGATGAATCGAATCGCTAGTCTCTTAAAAAAAAAATCCCAAATTTTGCTATGTTTTTAGCCCCAAAAATAGGAGTCCCCCTTAAGGCGGATTCACACGTATCAGTTCCACGACGGTGTCAGTGGTTGATTTCAGACAACTACGAACTGCTCGATTCCAAAACAGAGAAACGGTGCTTTTTACCACCGACACTGAACCGTCACGGAACCGATATGTGTGAATCCGCCTTTATCGATGATTCCCCGTCGAACGACGAACGTTTCGCGCGGGTTTACGTAACTTTTCTTGTTCCAGTTTTTCCAAGACGGGTTTATTGTCGGGACCGCGCGAGGCAACGCTCCACGCCTGCAAATAGAGAGCTCGCGGTTGCGCAAACACGGTTTAGCAGAGCCGACCAACGACCATGCAAATCGCTGCCAACTATCTTATCTGCATCTGCTATCTGTCGTTTTTGATACTGCGAAACGATTTAACGTATCGCTGTCGCCACCTCGTCATGTGTACACACGATTAGTGTATTATTAGAAGTGTGTTGTTTAATATCGATGGGGGTTTTGGAATTCTTCGGGCGCTTCTCCAAATGCGCAGGTATCTTAATGGAAATGCTCTGGAGAGATGTAGGTTGCGTGCGATGGAAATATGGAAGATAATATTGTATCTCTTTAATTTAGAAAAATTTTGTTCGCTTTCAAAGTAAATATTTGGGGACTCGATTCTTGATTCTTTCATGAAAATATCCAAACATCGATTCCAGTATATTTCAGCGAAATTTAATTAGTAGCAGAATTAATTTACCACGAAAGATGTGTCAGATTAGAAAATCATTCTCCTGTAACGAGCTAGTTTCTGTTAAATGTATGAGTTGAAATACTTAAGCCGTATTTGCAATCCACATTTTCGAAGATACAGAAGAAGAATTTTACACGATTTTGCACCTCGCTTCTCCGTTATTTACAAATGTATTTAAGATAACAAAGCGTGGATTTCTCATACCAATTACTTTAAAGAAAGAATATTAGTGATTTACGAGAATTGCTCTTTCCCGCTCGCTGATCTCATTGTTCAGCGCGAAGTTAACGAGCCTGGACTGCCCGATTTCAAATGGGAACCTTAGTTGCACTTTCTGTTCCAGAATCTACACACCGCCCGCCCTCCCCCTCCCCCTCCTTTTCGCTATGCGCAAAACAAACACGAATTAGCCGCACGCGAATGATAAAAAAACAATTCAGCATTCTGGCCACGCGTGGGCGCGCTGGCAATCGCAACGGTAAACCACGGCCGAGGGAAAGAAGGAAAGGAACGTCGAAACAACGGCTCCGTCGCACTTTCTAACTCCTCTAAATCGTGCATCGAAAGTTGCACCTGCAGAGCCGCAACCCGGACGCCGGAGATCGATCGAGCCGCGCTCCAGCATCAGGATTTTTGGCACACAACAATGACTGGCTTGCGCAAGGATGGCTCGCTTGGGAGGCGTTCAACCGTGGCTCGATCTGGCCAAACATCTGCGAGAAAATCGTAAATCTTTTATGGGGGCTGTACGGGTGCCGTGATGGCCACTGAAGACGCTTGACGTCTTTGAATGCGATCGCTAAAGGCTCCGCGGCTCGCGGATGCGTCTAGAATGAGGAAGTTTAGAGCCGAGAAGGGAACAACGACGGCTTGTACAAGCGGTTACAGAAATCGGCTTGTTAATGGAACGAGTGGAAAAAGAGGGGAGGATTCTGATAGATTCGTGGGGTAATTATTGATGGCGTAGTCAAGGTTTTAGGATCCAAGTTCATGGCGATTTGTTTTAGTAAGGGAAACAAGAAGTAGTTCGCGTGAATTGATTTTGTTTAGACTTTCAGTAACTTCTGAGGGTGGTTTTAATGATTAAAATTGAATGGCAGAGGAGAAATTGTTGAAGAAGTTTCATTTAAAGATTTTATGGAATCACTGAGGTGTTTAGTTCCAATGCGTAGAAGATGTTTATATTTATCAGAAAAACTCTAGTTTGAAGTAATTAATTTATCTAATAATGACCGGTGTAATCGAACTCTGAAGCACGTGGAATTTATTGTATTGGAAGACTAAAGGAATCGAACTTTACATTTTTAGTACAATGGAGGAGAGATCGGCTTTCAAGATACAAAGAGTCGTTTACATAATAAGAACGCAAGTACTTGCACCTTGACACGCCCAAACGATTAACATAATCAAGCTCGATAACTAATCTGCCTCGTAACGAGCACATTTTTCAAGGAATACAACATACATAAAAACTACTTCGTAAGAAGAATTCAAGTTCCTACGCTTCAACGTATATTTCTCAGAGTCAGTGACATGCGGCAAGTGCACAAACAGCACCAACAGGTTTGCACTGTGTACTCAGTGCCATTAAAGTGACCCACATCGAAGTATTCAGACTAACCAAGCCTCCCCCAGGTCTAACAGAAACATAGGACACACTGCCTTCATAAAAGCTAAATCCATCACTACCAAAGTCAATACCCCAGCGCATCCGTTCACCCACATCGTCCAGCAGCCCTCCAACAGGAGCATCGAACCATATACATACGTCATTCCACCCACGGAATCATCAAACACCACAGGCCTACAGAAACCGAAACTTAACACCACGCTCCTTCGCGCCAACCGAGTCCAGCCACTGCACAGCCACAGGAGTCACCAAAGGATCGTGGAAAGCTTTCAACGTGAAGTGAAGTTCACCGTCGCGAGCCGAGACACCGGGAGTCACTCGTTCCCGACGGAATTCGACGGGCCAGTCAGTAATTACAGCCGCGGACAGGCAGCCGGACCAATACGACCGGAGGCAACGATATCTCCTGGGCGTCGCTGCCACGTACCTCTCTGTCCTCTCTGTCTCCAAACACCCGCGGCGGCGGCGGCTCCTCGAAATCCCAAGAAACGGCGGCACCCGTCTTCCGACGACAGGACCATTCATCAAAAGCGAGCGGAGAGGCTACGTCGCGAGCAGCACGGGGCCAGGCGGACACGGCACGTCTCGGAGCGGACACACGCGGCTCGCGCAGCTGCCAGGCTGCAGGGCAACTGGTACCGTACTGGTACCAGTCGGTCAGGCGTACGGCACTGTTAGCACGCGGGCACCGTGCATGCTGGACACACAGGTTGTGTGTAGCAGCGTGTCAGACCGGTGCTGTCCAGCCTAAGCTCCGCGGCTTAGGGACATTCCTCCACTCCGCCTTCGTTTGCCGTGCAGGTGAAGGCTGGTTGACGTCGCGTTACACGTGTATGTCCCCGCACAGTCGAGCCGTGGCCGCGCGGTGGGGGCGGGGGGCGGGGGGGGGGGCGAAGCCGCGGGAGGGGCCCCACCCGTGGGACAGTGTAGGTCCGCGCGACGTGGCCGAGGAAGATTCCATCACTCCGCCTTGTTTACCGTGCACGCGAAGGTTAGTCGATGCCGGAGTACTCGCGCACAGGTGTATCAAAGAGTAGCGAGCTTTGGAGGAATTAAAAAGAGGAGAAAGAGTTGTGGATTACTACTAATGCCCCTATATTTGTTCGCTTAGCATACCCCGGATCTAGTCACCCGGTAGGGGGGAGGTAACCCTAGAATGCGCTCTGACTCCGCCCACTTCTGCACCTTCTCCCGTGGGCATGCGCATCGGGGACCTCGCTGTTGCTCGATACACTTGCGAGTTGATATATAAACAAAACACGATACGTAGAAGGGAATAAAGCTTACTCAGGGACCCCACCCGAGGACACCACCAGTTTAGACTGCCAGGTAGTGACCAGCGGCACTGTGGACCAGGCTTAAGGCTTTCTAACCACAGCCTCCGCGCGATACCGGGGACGTCCAGGCGTCGTGGAAGAAATCGCTGCTCCACCTCCACCTTCTTCAGCCTCCTTCGCCCTCCCCTCCCAGCTGCCTTCTTCTTCCCTCGCCCTCCTGCTCGTCCTGGCCTCCTTCTTCGGCCTCCCCCCCCCCCTTCCTCTGGACACGCACAGTTAATGCCTAGCTGGAATCTGGCCTCTCCCGCGGCTCTTCCTCTCCAAATGGCCCCCCCCTCGGGTGTGCCCGAGTTCCTACGCGTCTGCAGAGACGCGTCCCCCCTGCGGTTGTTGTTCCCACCATGGTCGTGGCCGTTTTCGAGCGGGATTTTCGGTGACTCGACCTCGACGACGTTTCTGTTCGAAGCGTGTTTCGGCGGGTTTATCGTCCGCCACAATGGTGGGCGTTTTGGGTGGGATGGGGATTAGACGGAATTCAAATGGACCTGTTGGGTCGCGGAGGACTTTTTGTGGAAGCGGGCGCATTTCGGCTCAGCTGGATTCTTTATTGGGAAGTCGTGAACCACGGGCATGTCGTTTAGAAAATGTTAGATTGGCGGGAAAGTTCGTTCGCTAGCTGTTAGGTGATGCTAGGTGCACGGAAATGCCTGCTTTTACTACACCTACTTGTACTTTTATCAGAAAAGTGAATCTCCTTTTGTCGAAAGGTCATAGATGGTCGAGGAAAATACTTTGATTGAAATCATTTGTGATATATTTTTATTTTTAAACGATTTTATTCAGCTTCGATCCTCTGTTTGTTTGTTTGTTTGTATGTATGTATGTTTGTATGTATGGTTCAAATTTGGCAACTCAAATTAAACCCACTCCCAACTATCCAATTGTCTTGAAACTTTGCAGGCGTGCGTAGTTTGGATGACAATACAATATTTTTTAAAAAAAATTAACCCCGAGCGGGTGAAAAAAATTATCCAGTCGTCAATAAATATAACCCATAACCACAAATCCAAACGTTCTTTACGAAAACGACAAAAAAATCGCTGCGTCGCGTCGCATCGCGATTTGAAATTAAATAAAAGATATTTCTAAAGAAGTCTGAGCTGCGAAAAATTTTTATGCTAAACGATATTATTAAAAATGCACTAAAAACTAAAACATAATTCTTTTCTTTTACTGCAATTTCGATGGTGAACAAATTCATTTCGACGCTTGATGCTGTATTAAATTGATTCATATTCTGTTATGAAAAATCCTGCTCCACGATTTTATTTAAAGTGAAAAACACCATCGAAATTGCAGTACAAGAAAAGAATTATTTTATAGTGTTTAGTGCATTTTTAATAAAATCGTTTAACATAAATTTCCTTTTAATATATGTGTTTTATTAATATAGAGTTCAATAATGCGAACTTTTGCACTGACCTGGTACATTTGGAAGAATATTGGAATCATGACACACTGAACACATAAAGTGACCTCGTTTCAAACCTCCAATCTCCATCACCCCGGAGCGTATGCAACGCGGAAACACGGCTCCCCACGGAGTTGCGTGTCTGCGGGCTGGCTCGAGACACCAAGCGAGTCGAGAAAATTAAGTTGCGTCACACAACAATCATACCTACCTCGAACCAAGCCCGTGACCCAGTCAAAGGAGTCGTGCTAATTAGAAGAAATTCATTTAAACAAGCCTCACTCCCCTGTGAATAGTTGAACCCTTGCCAGGTTGATTAAAAATAAAACCAAAAGTAGTTGTAACCCAGACCTCGGTATGCAAGAAGCAGACAAGAGCGTGTTCAGCATAAAAAGTTACATACAAATGACACATCGCTGAACCTCCCAACGCGAAATCTAACGTTGTAATCTCGTTTATAGTGGGACAGTAGGTAGTAAATACAAAAAGGACAGTGAAAATCGGAGATTCGAGAACAAAAGCGAAGCAACGGTCTTTAGCCCAGCAATTAGCTCGCCCAGGCCAGAAACGTCCGTCGCACAAACGCCCCCGTCCCCGAAGGGTAATTAACGCGACGTTAGTGGCCGCTGGTAAGTGCACCGAAATCGGTTTCGGCTGAGGTATGTTCATCGGACCGCCTAATCGCCCGACGGATGGTCCACGTACCCAAAAGGGCCTTCCGATTGTGCCGCCACGGAATGCCCCTTCCCCTTGAAACGGGGGATATTTTCCTTTTCACTGGACGGTGGTAGTTTTCCGTCTATAAATGCACCCGAGCCTCTTCTGAACGCCTTAGTCCGCCAGCAAACGCCTCAAGGATGACCTGCTGCGTTTAAAATCAGTTAGAGTCGCCAATCACTCACGAGAAAATTCCCCAAACAGTGGTGAAGTGGATTGTTCAATCGGAGGAGGATTCGAGTCGTTGGAAAATTAATTTCCAATCATGAAGCACGTAGTAAGGGCCACGATGATGTTGATGTCGATTTCTGGCGCGTTCACGGTGGACCTGAACCGATTTCTCTGGAACAGATATCAATCATCCGCGGTGACGGAAGAGGCAGAGGTGGTGGAGGTCGTCAGGTGGCGTCAGCCTGTCTGTGTGCTACCTGCTGAAGGAGTTTCGCCCTGCGTTCATGATGTGGGGAAGATTCAGACTGAGTACGAGGAGTTGAGCAATAAGCGGTTGGATGTAGAAAATGGGAAGCAAAGGAGGTTGATTAAATTGAAGTTAAGTGGGGATAAAGAAGACATCTCCAGTAAACTGGTGTCTCCAGAAATCGTTGCTTCTGTTCCTCTGGTTAACCTCCAGTCGTCAGAAGCTTCTCCAGAGGCCACTGCAGAGTTCATTGTACAGGAATCCTTGTATGCACACGTGAAGACCCCGGAATTGACCAAGGAGTAAGAGAAGAACGTCAGGGGGGGTAAACACTTGGCAGCAAAGGACGTAGCCAAACCGCAGCAGATTTACGTCACCAAGGTCCTGGACACGCCAGTGACCGCCACTCTGGTCGCTCACAATTGCTTGCCAGACATCGGCGTGCCATTGTGCGGCTACCAAGCTAATGTCCAGCCCTCGAAACCAGTTTTCCATCCGAAACCCTCCCTGAGCATCTCCGTGGAGAAGCCAGTAGCCGAACAAGGCAGTCTAGGGTGCCTTTGGGAAGGTCTCTTCCCCAGTAACTCGCAGCAATCTCTCTGTGGTGGGCTTAACAAACCCCTCGTCGAGGCTGCTGCACCACTTCCCTTGGAACCGAGACCAGAGGTCATAATCAGCAAACCTAGTTTCCATGGCCCAGTCGCAAGTGTCATCTATGGAGGTTCCACAGAACCCCAGAAGTTCCAACACATTGTGACGACGTGGGGCACCAGCCACATCGTCGCGGATGTGGGTCACGAACCTGGTGACGTAAGCAGCTTCTCAACGTCTAAGTTCATTTTCCTTAAGAAACCAACGCAGGAATTAATGGCCCCTGATCAATCTATCAAGACCGAAATCGCGATAGAGTTGAATACTGGGGACGTGGTGACTGAAGCTTCGGAAGTGAGCAGGTCCTCTGAGCCTCCCAGGCAGAATAGCTCATCCCAAGTTCACTGGAACAAGCATCCTATTGTTCAAGCGATTCACGACCTGGTGAACAAGACGAAGAAGTCAGCAATGGTGCAGACTCTTCAGCACTACTTGCACAGGACAGGATACGAGGTTCAGGATTCCGGGTCAACTACCAACAGTTCGGGTATCTTGGGCAGCCTTTCCGGGCCTGGAAGTCTGTCCCATCATAAGAAAGACAAGACTGCTACGTCGAAACCGGGAGTTTCAGGGGAGGTGGTCGAAGATACTTCCAGTCGTGGAGTTTTAATCGGACAACCGTTGCTGGTGGTGGAGGAAACGCCGACGGTTATGAATATCCGGCGGAAACCTGAGAACGATACTTCGTAGACAACTGGATTGCTGGAGATCTTCGGGAGGGTGCAGGGGAATTTTAATCGGGGACCCTTGGCAAGGTCCATGGAGAAGTGTTGTTTGGTGAACTGCTCGCGAATCCTGTGAGGCCGATGGAATTTGACAATTTGAAAAATAATCGAGGTTGAGAGTATTTTTTGAAAATAGGAAAGTTTCCTTTGGAATGGATTAAAGGATATGGGAACGGGGGTGTGAAAATAACACATACCTACAATTCAACTGTTTTCTTTGTTTTTTAATGTATTATGTAAAATTGAATAAAGGTAATTCTATTTTGAAGTCGGATATATGTATGGTTCTAGGTTTGGATGGAGTAAATGTACTTTTAATGCTTTCCTAAAGATTTTCTTTGGGTGAACGAATTTTAAAAACTCCTTTGTTAATCTAATTGAACTGAATGTAAGGTTTGAATAAATAAATCAAAGAAGGCTAACCATTGAGGACTCCTACAAAAAAAATTGCAGATTGACAAGATTTTGAAAAGATTGTTCGATTTTTACTAAAAATTTAGCTATTTTCGTTCTGTAAAATTAATTCTTTACAAAATAGAAACTCGTCCATGATTCCAACCGTAGCGACACCCATAATAAAGAAAATAAACCTTAGTTTTTCCATTTTTGATGACTATGACAGTCCCCACACCATCGCCCGACGAAAAAGAATTTTTTTGAAGAAGCTTCCGCCACCGACTATATTTATATATACACATATTTGCGATAAAAAGCTCAAAAAAATTCTGAGTATTACATTAAACATACCTTAATATCCAGGTAAAACGCCAGACATTATAAACTTACAGTTTTTGTTAAATAAATTCCCGAAGATGGCGTTGAAAAACGGTCAGTTACACTAAAAGAGTGCACGCTTAACGTCAGCGGCTAATCCCAATCAGCCGCATATAAAATAATTTAGCATCTTAACCTACTTAAGTATCCACATAAATTTATATCAATATGAATTACCACCCCGAAATCCCACACTCTCGTACTTCCTACCCCTAAAATATCCTTATATCGCGAAGTAGAAAACCGCGTTGGGCTTTTTTTTCTTGTTCCGGTGAGCTTGGAGAGCGAGTAAAGGAAAACGGATGAAAGAACGAGGAACAGGAAGAAAAAAGAAACGAGCGTCGACTGCCTCAAGCATCAGCACCACGATCGGCTTTATCCTACTACTTTTCAATCTGTCAGCTTGTCTCCGTTGACAAATTCCGCCCGGAATTTCAAACAGGATCGAATACGATGCGAACTCTTCGACTCTGTTCATCGTGCGCCACCCTCCTTCGAAAAATTAACACAGAATTTTCTAAACTTATTTTAGCAATGTGTGAAAGGTGAACGTGGGACAATACCTTTGCAGTGGACGTGTGAAGTAACAGACGGATTTCTTATTCAAGCGAATGGTGTTTAATCAGCGGTCGTTTGATATGAAAGGCGAAGAAGTTAAAAATCTGTGGCGAACGGGAGAAAATTAATGCTATTCAAAAGTGACCTGGGGGTGGATTTCTGTATAGGTGCCTCGCGTGACACTGCGGCTGTACAATTAAGGGGTTTTACAGCCGCGTTAGAACCGTGTATTTTATACAGAAACGAAAATTACATTTTCGAAATTCGTGGTGCGCGTACCCAGCAAGCAATTTAAAAGTTATATTAGTTCCGTCGCCACACGCACGTAAATTCCTATGAGAGCCGCGAAACATTTTCCAGGTTCAGTAAAGAGAGTTAATACCCTGTCTGTTCCCCGATTTTTAACCCTTAGGGTGCTGTGTATACTTTCGGTTGAGCAATGCAGCCCGTGCGTTGAACGCCTATAGGCGTCCAGCGAGTATGGTTACCGAATACGAGTGAATGATTTCCGCACACGGTTTACGCTTAGCGTTTTGAGTATTGTTAAAAGACTTCTGGCAAGTGTAATATGTGGTTGGTTGCCTTAGATTCACTCGAAAAGCTACTTGCTAGGATAAGCACCCTCTCTACACTCTTTCAAACCCCCATAGGCAACTAATATCACTACTTATTTTACAGGCATTTGGTGATCGAGACTCCACTCTGAAATTCTTAAGTAAGACTTATGCACTCCCACTCTATCGCCCATAACTTCCTTATTTGTGCATGGATTTTGCTCAGGTTGGGCTTGTTTCCTTTGTAAAGGTGCGCACTCTACGTAAAAAATAAGAAACTGGACGTCACATGATAATTGCTATGTCTTCCAGGCTATGTAGTGAATTTTCAATTTTAATTTCGGCCCCAAAACAATACATTTTTCATAAGTTTCGCTCGATTCCGCCTAAATTATTGGTCCGATTGGAAAACACTGTAGCAAAGAATTGTATGCAATTTAATTACCTTTAATTTAAGAGTCGTCGCGATCAAATCGGTCGACTCTAACGCGAGATATGGCCAAAAACATCGGGTCGTTTTTCTAAAAAATTACAAAAATATTCATCGCGTGATATCATCCTCAAAAACGTATCCATAGGATTTCATCTCACGTCGATTTTTGAGTTTAGGGGACCACCTTACATAAGAATTTCATAGTGGAGTCTCGGTCACAAATAATTTTTTGTATTTTGTAAACTAGTGTACTTCAAAAAGGCAAATAGAAAATCATTAAATCAACTCCTTCAAAATTAATAAAACAACAACACTCAAGAATTTTCTGAAGTACATATCAATCACCACCCAAAAGCCAGCGCAAGCCTTGCGACGAGGAAATAAAGTAACACGTCACTTAAAAAAGAAAATCAACTCATTTATTGATATCCTAGTCGACAAGCTTGGACAGCTTGCCGAGTCAACCAGTTGCTCGTTGAGATAGTCGTTCGTATCCAGCGCTACCTCGCCACGTCCCTTCGCCTTCCGTTCACCCTCGGTCCCTGATCTGGGTCAATGATCCATTAAGTTGACACCCGTACAATTAAAGTCAATAGATCAAGTCCCTCTTCCTCCTCAGCCGTCTCGTGATCGCGCCCGACGATGACAGGATCGACTCGGCTCGAATGAAGGGGCCACTGGAATCGCCATCGTTCGTAACATCGTTGAAGGGCACGTTCACCATCGACTTCTTGTAGAACCGTCGATCCTTCGCGATGGATATCCTCGACGCTTTGCCCATCGCGGGGGTGGCTGGTGCAGCCTCGTCCAGAATCTGTCCCGTGTTTATCGGTTCCATAAGTTTCGTAGAGTTGAGGAGGATGAAGCTGCTTGGCGGCGAACCGATCGAGGTGCTCGTGTCAGTGGCCGCTGCGTTCAGCGTAGCTTTATTCGGAGGAACCTGAGGAGGCTGAGACGATTCGTTGGGAACGACGGTGGGATTCTTTCTCTAGAGAGAAACGATGCGAGCTCGGTTATTAAATTCAAGGTGAATTGTGACGTTTGTGTGTGTCAGGGAATTAGAAGTTGGAGGTATCGAGGAGGGATGAAGGAAGTTTGTTGATAGTGGGAGATGGAGGATTGCGTGGGGAATGGCAGAGAAAGTTGTATGGTGATAGGGGGAACGGATTTGTTGAGTTTGTTAAGAAGAAATGAGAAATTGTTTGAGAGTGAAGGGAGAGTGGAGGGAAGCTGTGGCAGTGGAAGTGGGAATCTGTTGTTGGTAAGATTGGATACTTACGGGGTGGTTTCGAAGTCGCATCATCATCGTCCGCCATTGGCCATAGTTCATTTTGGGGAACTCCAGTGGTGGCTCCTTCACACCCTTTACCGCAAACGAGCGGAATCTTTGTACGCTGACGATTTTGTTCAGCGGAATTCCCTCGCAGAACGGCATCAAGGAACGCAACCTGTTAATCGGATAGATTATTATTGTTAGGGTCTAAAATTTATCGGTTATGCACTGAGTTAATATATAAACGTAGGGTGAAAGCACTAGTAGTTGGCCACCCTCTAGTAGTCGACAACTTTGATTGTTTAGCTTAAAGAAATAAGTACTGAAATAAAGCATTTATTAAATGACAATTTTATATTATATTTTGAATTTATAACTTTAAAATACGACAAAACGCGCTCTTCATAGGTAAAAAAATTAATGCTTTTAAAGTGATTTGTAAACTAATTTTGATTCTACATGCGCCATTGCTGTTTTCCAACACGAGAAACATAAATGCGCTGTGAATAGAAACGACAAATGTAATTCATTTCTATAAACTTTTTACTGGAAAATGCTGTTATTTCACTGAAAAAGCACCAACAATTTTATATGCGCTTGAAAAATGAAAAAAATGGGATAATTTATTTATTTATGGGAGGTCGGTAATTGGACCATCATTCCCTTTGAATTTTCAATAGTCGACCACAGCGGTCGACTTCTGAAGCTAACTGCATTCACAATGAACGCTAAAAGTCGACCACGTGTTAACTATAATTTATCTTATTAAAATTTTGATAAAGTTTTTAAAAGAACTTATTTTAATTACGCGTTATTCCTGTCATTATTAATTATTTACCGTTGTTGCACATTATATTTGAAAATAAATTTTAGTTTGTAATGCGCACATAACCTATTTTGAATTTCATATTAAAACAAGGTGGTCGTCTATTAGCTATCGGACCGGTCGACTTTTAGAGTTTAGCGGTCGATGATTAATAAAGCATTCGGACACTTTATTTTTAACGCTAATTATTTATTTTCCCCGTTCGGAGAAGGTTAGTCTAATAATTCCGTGAATGCAAGAATATCTACCAGAAATACCTAATTACTGATGTACTTTAGGAATGAAATCGATTCAAATGTTTTCCGTAATGAAAATAGTGTTTTTCTTTTAACAGTATGCGTGTTCTCAATACCGCCTGCCGGAGAACAATGGTTTCGATGGAATGATTGTTACAGGTGAGGACACGAAATGTGCGGAGTAACCGCAAGAAACTTTATTTGTTTAATATGTACATCGGAACGTAAAAAATAAAATATTTTAAAAATCTATATTTTTAAATTTCTATATTATTCCAATAAAAATAAAATCAAAGATGGATAAAAAAACATTTATAGAGCAAGAAATAATAAAAGCACATGTGAAAATGACTTTAAAAACTCATATATATATATATATATATATATATATATAAATTAATCAATAGTATTTGACAATTAATCAATTCTTGAGTAGGCGATATTAGTTACACTTTTTTCAGGACCGGATTTTTGCATGTCTTACGCTTTTAATTCCTAATTCAAAATTTGTAAGTTTGAACGATGCCAACTTATGCTACACGAAAGATGAATAATTTCTCTTTACTTTGAAACGACTTGCATGCAAATATATAAATTATTATTCAATTGACAGCGATTTAACATTTGCCAGGCGTTATTAGGTACAGTCACCCTACTATTGCTCTAGCTGTCAGAATTGTATAGGAAAGAAATGAGTGGGGACTCGTCAGAGTAAGAAGGAACACTTTTCCACGAATGTCATTCCGAAATTCACAGTCGAACGTTTTGGCAAGATATGAAACGTTATAAGAAGAATGAGATCTTACCCCTCGCGTGGTATTGGAGGAACGCAACCCGCGAACGTGTAAACTGTGATACGTTTGATCGTTGCGAAGACTGGGCTCTCCGAGGATATTACACCACCATTGTCGAGATTCTCGTTTAAAACCGTCGTTTCATCATCGGTCGCTGTCGAACTCGAACTATCCTCGTTTGAATCCAGCATCCTGCAAGGGTTTGTGATTGAGAGAGACGAAACGAGTTGTTAAAGATCAGGGAATCTCGAAAGCAGATGGAATTTCAACAGCAGTCGGAATTTCAAAAACAGAGAGAATCTCAAAAACAGGGGGAATCTCAAAAGCAGAGGGAGTCTCAAAATCAGAGGAAATCTCAAAAGCAGAGGGAATCTAAGAAATTGGGGAAATTTCAAAAGCAGAGGGAATCTAAGAAATTGGGAAAATTTCGAAAGCAGAGGGAATCTCATAAATTGGGGAAATCTCAAAAGCAGAGGGAATCTCAAAAGTTGGGGAAATTTGAAAAAGCAGAGGGAATCTCATAAATTGGGAAAATCTGAAATGCAGAGGAAATATCAAAAATTGATGAAATTTCAAAAGCAGAGGGAATCTCATAAATTGGGGAAATCTCAAAAGCAGAGGGAATCTCAAAAATTGGGAAAATCTCAAAAGCAGAGGGGATCTCAAATTTTGGGGAAATCCGAAAAGCTGAGGCATCTGAAAAGCTGAAAGAATCTGCAAAGCAGAGGGAATCTCAAAATTGTAAGAAATCTGAAAAACAGAGGGATCTCAAAAATTGAGGAAATCCGAAAAGTTAAGGCATCTGAAAAGCTGAGAGAATCTCAGAAGCTGAAAGAATCCCAAAACCAGAGGGAATCTCAAAAAACGGGGAAATCTCAAAAGCTGCGTGATCTAAAAAATTGGGGCATTTCAAATGCTGAAAGAACCTCGAAAGTTGTAGAAATCTGAAAAGTTGGGGAGTAGGTATCTCAAAAGTTATGGAAATCCGACTTCCATAACATCCCTCACGGAAGTGAAGAAACTCCAAGAATTCGAAGGAATTCCAAACGCCGCGAGAACCATAATAAACGAGGTGGACAAGAACGTTAAAGAACTCACCGTTTCGGATCACAAATCGGCATATTCTCGTCCACGAAGAGGCAGTTATAGGTGGTGGCGTGGCTGGTCGTGGGGGTTAAACTGTTTCTCCCCGAAGCATTTTCTTCGCCATGTAGGAGAGATTGACTCGTCGACAGCATTACAGCGAGGAGCACAAAGGCCGCCGTAAAATTGTCCCTCATTGTTCCCATTGTCCACAGGACGGTTGCCTTGCGTCTGCGGAAAGTTCTGCAACGTCGTTGATCGTTCTTAATAACGTTACGATATTCTGAGGAATTTGATCGCGCAACTCGCGATGCTCTTGTTAACTCCCCGATGCGTTTGCCAGAAAAGGTGCACCAGAAATTTCAAGGTATCCATACACCATAATGATTTACAATCGAAAGTACAATTCATAAATAAAATGTCACTTGAAACTACATTTAGTATACTCGGATTATGAAGAAAAAATCTGGACTGAAAGCTGATGGCTCCAGAGACGAGTAAAATTTTATTTAAATAAAAATTTGGAGTATTTGAAATTTTGATTTCAAATAAAATATAATACGTATAACTCGAGGTATCCCGGCACTGAAGATCCTCGCTCGCAAGTAAAACTGTGAGTTGGGTAGGTCTTTCCCGACGATCCGAATCCAGAGTCTTTTCAATAATCCGAGAATCACTGTAATACTCTAAAATAAGTACTCTAAAGATATTTTAAGCTTCGATATACATACACAGACCTGCCCGAATAAGATCACAGGATAGTGAATTCTTAATCCACTGAGATCAGGAAATCTGCACTGTGCTCTACTATGCTCGCTTTTATACGGAGAAAGACGGCGAGGGTGGAGCTTTCGTGCGACAATTTCGGGTCCATTGGTGAAGAAAAAGTCCCACCCTCGCCGCGATTTTCGATGGGGAGGGGGTAGGGTTCGTTGGGACTTTTTAAGGCCTGGTCACGCGATCCTACTGACCACGAGGATCCCTCTTAGAAATCCCCCTAGATTACGCTCTTGACAGGCCCATTATGAGGGTGGTTCTATTTGGTGTACGATTGTAATCGTTCCACACGACTGTTGTTGAAGTTATACACGGTGCCAAGAAATTTTTCGGTGAAAGATGAACAGTGTCGATAATGGAACAGCTTGGTGATGCTTAAAAACTTTAGAAAATCACTGCAATTTTTTCTATAACTAAATCAGTTTTGCTTTATGTAGCAGTGTAACTAAAGAAAAGTTAAAAGCAACGATCTGTTAACGTCATTTTTAACAATCGATATTGGGGTTAGGTTGCAAAACAGCAGGTATGCTGAACCTCGCCCAGTTATCACATAATTTATGTAATTTGTGGTGAATAAAGTCGAATTATTATTGTTATTATTTTTATTATTATTATTATTATTATATGACGTAGACTGTGGCGTGGTTGAGGTTAATTAACGACATCTCTAACACAAGATTAAAGAAACGTCCCATCAGGCAGTTTCGGCGACGTCCGCGATTATCCTTCCAAATTGGACACCCTATACATAGTGGCGAATTTAACGGACGGCCGATGTGCAGTTGCCGCCTGGACCCCTGATCCAGAATGATCCCTAGGACTCTATCATCAAAACGAAAATGATGATTTTATCCCAACACTATATTTTTTCTGTGCTTTTCTTAAAAGTAAACATTCACTTATAAGGAATGGAGTTTCCCGATTTTGAATATATATTTTTAAAGTACTCATAGTAACTAAGAAATCCTGCAAATTATATCTGCAATGGACCTATTTTAATCATTTTATTGAGGCGTCTGCGAAAAACGGCAAAATCCTCTTAATAATTGGCTAAAACCTGGCATCTGTAGGTTTTTTGAGGTGCTGAATCCGAATGTGATGTTATATTTTATGAAAAAAAATTCCTAAGGTAGTTCTCTTAATAAAAAGTCGATTTTTTCGAGACAACTCAAAAAGGAAAGGCCGGAGAATTTTTTAAATAGACGACTTAAAAAGTTAACATGGGGAAACACGACGAAAACACTTACAATTTTATTCGAACACGGTTGAGCAGTCAATTTGAGTTTAACATGGATTTTGAAGTAAATTGGTGCGAGGAATCGGAAATTTTTTTTTTTAAATTCTTCGGCTTTTCCTTTTTGAATTATCTCCAAAAACCGATTTTTTATTAAGACAACTACCTTAGGGATAACAGCGTAATATCTTTGGAGAGGCCATATTTATAAAGATGATTCCGACCTCGATGTTGAATTAAAATATAATTTAAATGCAGGAGTTTAAATTTTAAGTCTGTTCGACTTTTAATATTTTACATGATTTAAGTTCAAATCGACGTGAGCCAGATAGGTTTCTATCTATATTTATCTAATCAATTTTTGTACAAAAGGACTTAATTTATATGTTTTTTTTATTATATTAAAATTAATAAATGAATTACTTCCTTGACAGAATAGTGCGTTAAATTTAGAATTTAAAATATGTATATAAATTATAAATCATAATTCATTCATTAATTACATATTTCTTTTTACAAATATTTTTTAAACAAACAATAACGTCATATTCGGATTCAGCAGCACAAAAAACATACAGATGCCAGGTTTGTCCCGATTATTCTTAAATAAGAGGATTTTGCCATTTTTCGCATACGCATTGAGGCTATATTGAATGTTATTGATAACATAAGTAAAACAGGTCCATTGCAGATATAATTTTCATGATTTCTTAATTACTACGAGTACTTTAAAAATATATATTCCAAATCGGGAAACTCCAGTCCCTATAAGTGAATGTTTACTTGTTAGTAAACTACCTTTTCATGTTCCCGAAAAAATAGGCCCCCCAAACCTTTTGCCACCTGGGCCTTTTTCTTTTGAAATCCTTAAGGAATCGCGGAGTTTAGTATGCAGAAACAGAAGGAAAGCTTTCAACCTAATCCTCGACAGCTGCGAGCAATTTTTTCTCAATTTCTCTAGGCTCTGATAAACCATGACCCAGTCTTAACTACTCAATATCCAATTTCTGTGAAAATTAAATATCCCATTAAAAATAAAAATTCGCGACCCTACCCTGCAGAATAATTAATTTTTCAATTTAGAATTACACAGCTCTCGTTCCCTTTCGTAATCCTTTCTTTCCCTTTACTCCCGTAACAAACTTCCGCGATGGTCAAAAGACTCGTTGTCCTTTGTTGCTGGTGAACAAAGCCAATTAATATACAAATGTAAAAACCACTGTTCTCGCGTGGTAAGGGGGGAACGTGAAAGGGTCTTTCCATGGTTTCGCCCGTAACACGATGACGAGGATAAGAAGACGTTAGTTGCGAGGAAAAAGAAATTGACAGAATTATGAGTGCACTCCATGAATATTAGGTCAGAAGAGAGGTTCCCCGCGGAACGAAGCTTTCTCGCGGGTGGCCACTTCGTGGCTGCCAAAGTAGCCCTTAAAAAGCACGGAACCTTCCAGACCCCCCCCCCCCCTCCCCTCCCTTCGTCCAATATTTACTTCCGCGGTTTATCAAAGACCAGACGAAGAGGAATTCGAGCTTTCCGCGGAAAAGTGTGCGGGAAAGCCTGCACTCCTTTTTCCGAGATTTTGAAATAATGGCGGTGATGCACTGAAAGCGTATATTCTTCTAAAATGCAAATTTACATTTTTTTAAATTCAAATGTTAAAACGATCTCGAAGAGACAATGCTGTAGATATAATTTTGTAAAAATTGGGCATTTTGTAATCTAACTTGTGTTCCAAAAAGAAATCTGTGCGAAAAATTATTTACGTTGAACTCTGAGGTTCTGGAACGTTGAAACTTGAAGATTTTGTAAAGTTTGTTGTTTTGGATACACAAATGTAAAACAGAAATATTTGCATAAAAATTCCGGGAACTGAAAGCAGTCGACTCCCGCTACGAGTTCGGGATCAATTCTTTATTTCGACAGCTTCCCCGCACCATTACTTAATTACGCGACTTCTTAATTGCAGCGGAGGGGCAATGCACTTTAATAATGAGGACGGTATTAAGAGCGTTTCGAGCGGTGTGTCCTCGAGCAGTAATTCAGTTTCCGAACAGATTCCGTTGTTACTAGACGAGTAAATTTAAATTCCTGAAAGTTCCGCCGAGCTCCGGGGCAATAAATACAAATTAAAGTTTCAGGACAAGTTCTTTCAAGGGATTTCTTTATCTTTCTGCTTTAGCCTCCCAAGGTACCTACAGTATATTTCGCCAATAACGACGTCAGGTTTAGCAGCTCCAAGTGCCCCTTCCAATGACAACGAAAATATTGAAGCACGTCCGAAGAGAACGCGTCGAACTTAAAATGGCAAAACTTAAAGCACAGCGAAAGACATAAAAGCATGTAATTCATGAAAATTCTAGGGACCTTAGCATTTCGCGCAATTCCCTTTTCAGAGTTTAATTCACAGCTTTTTGTAGCCTTTCATAGATATGTACGTGACGTTTCTGCGGTTGATTTTAATTTCGCTTGGAAATTAAAAGGCGCGTGGGATCTTCTTCGGGCAAAATGGCAGCCGAGACCGGCCAATCATTTCGGCATCAAAGAAACTCGAAAATTCGAAAGAACCTCGTTACGGGAAATAGCGAGCCTGTGAAAATTCTCTTATAACTCCTCGGTGCAGGGTGTCGCAGGGGCGTGGGTGACGAATATACGAGGCAGGGGTCAGATGCGGAGCAATAAATCCCTGCAAATTCCCGTGTTTCGCGGGGCTGCTACCAAAAATGGCACAAATACGAAACTACATCCTTTAACACTTGGAACGTCTCCTTTTTTCTATTAAACTATGCACCACTTCCTGAGCCACTTTTCAAGTTAGAAAAAGAGATTCAAGGAGAGAAAGGAATTTCGTAAAATCACTAATTCCTGGCGTTTTATTCCTTTTTTTTTTTTAATCGCAGATTAGTAGAGATTGTTGAGGATGATTGGGCGTTTTTTAAACGATATTCTGTCGAATATACGTATTCGGAGGGCTTTAATTATTTATTGTGTAACCGCGAAGGTGGGCGATGGTCGTTGCGTTAATTAATTCCGGCAATTAAACAGAGAGCCGACGGCAGTGTTCAAATAAACGCAGGCTAGACGATACGCTAATGCAACGACACCGCTAATAGCGGGTTAACAATGATAATTCGCCCGTTATCGCGGCCAAAGTGGTACAGTACAGATAGATCGTAGGGAAATGGGTGGAAAACAAACCGCTCGATCGACACCAGCAAGTGATGTTGGCAGCCTTGAAACATTAAACAAGATAAATCCAATAGACTTCCATTTAATTAGAAAAATCAATGCTGTATGGCGTAAATAGCGGAATAAATTTTCACGCACACGATACCAAAATCGATCTTGGTAGATTTTGTAATTTATATTAGCATATTAAAAAGCTAAAATAAATCTTAATGCATTCGTTTCAATTTTCCCCTACTTTCTGCGTTAAAGTGAATCGTAATTTTAAATAAGAAACTTATTAACAGCTCCATTAACCCCTGATTGACTACCTAAACTAAAGTATTCACACAAACAGGATGGACTTCATAAAAATATCGATTGAATCTTTTATGTGCGATTTAAGGATGTATTGGACCTATTTTCAAAATAGTGCCAAGTTGATGAAAATTTGTGATATTGTTCTTTTTAATCTTCCTGGTGTGATCCAAAAATTTTAAACGAATTCACTAAACGGTTACTGAGTTATAACGATTTTAATTTTCACTGATTTTACACGTACTCTTATGGAAAGAGACGATCTTGACGGATAAACCATCTGAAAAAATGTTGAATAAATAGTGCCAATGTTTTCAATTTTTTTGTACATGCAGTATGTAGGTAGATAAAAATATCTGCCGAGCTTCAATTGTTTTTACTACACCGTTTTAAAGAAATAAATTATAATTTGAGAAAATTGTGAATTCTGGGCATTTTCATTGGCAAAATTTTAGCAAATTCTGCTTGAGAAAGCATTTGTAAAGTGAAAATACCTTCCTAGGATTAAAAATAAGACTCCAACTGTCGTTCGAATTCCTTACATCTAGATTTACTATGCGTAAGACGTAGATATTCAAGTATTTCAAAGTTCATATACTTTTGTCTGATATTGAGGTCCGATACATCCTTAAATCAAGGGTGTTAAAATTTACAGAATTTTCGGTTATGAGCGACAGAGGGAGAATGTCGGTTCGATTGTATAGTTGGCACAATGGAGGAGGAGCTTGGAAAAGTAATTTTTTTGGGGGTATGCTGACCTTCGGAAGGGAAGAAAAGGTGTGGCTTTACAATGGGTCAGGTACCAAGACCCCTGAGCCTCGTTTCCTTCGGGTCAATTATTGAGATGCAGATTTCCTTTCACTGGAGAGCGAAGAAAGATTCCCAGAAAGGTGCTCCTCGCCTACTAAAGGAATACCACCGTGGGAATCTAATACGCAATTCAATTCCGACGAAAAAAAAAAAAAATTCCAACTATAGTGCAAACAAAAATTCGATCGGCCATCTTTCTTGATTGCCACGTTAATCACCTGCGTTTAGCATAATTATGGGGCGCAGTGCAGCTATCTGTAATTAGCAGTGACAGTATAGTCAGCCATAAAACCGTAGCCCCGTGGCAAATGGTATAATCTACATTCGATTACGATCCATTAGCGAGGATTCTGCGTTTCCGTTGCAATCACGTGCAACTCTTCTCCAAGGTCCGGCCAATTGCAAAAGTGTCCAAACTCATTTCCATTGCGCGAAGGACAATCACCGATGATTCCTGCGAATCCGTCCATACCACGCATCGTAACACGATAAATGCCCAAATTACTCGGTCAACTCCCCTACCGCCCTCGAATCTACCATCAGCTTCTCTCTCCACTCTCAATTCCTCTCAATCAACTCTCTCGCCACTCCGATACCGCGAAAGCCAGCATGCAAATCTACCAAGAGCAACACGGGAGCACCCAGAAGCCTTTAAAATCCCTCGCAACGTCCGACAAAGAATTCAAATCGCTCGCAGTACAATTGCAGACTCGATCGACCTGAAAATTGTAATGAATCCTGTAAGCATCAGCGCAAACGACTCTCGAGACCTCTTCTATCTCCCCCTCGGCAGCCAACAAAACTGCTGAAACTTGAACGGCGCGCAGAGTCGTCCACAACATTGCAATCGGAATCGTGGGGGATTGGACGCGTGTGCGTTCGGTCACGTGCGCGTGTCACCAGGCCACTGTCGTCGGCGCTGCCAATAAGGCGGCGGCCGTATTATTAACGTAATTACGATAATCGATCGTCCTAGGCGGCTCCTGGAGGGCAGGGCTCCTCGTAGCCGATATAGTCGTCGTTAATAATGCCATTATTACGGTAACACGGTGGCAATGATGTAAGGTGACGTGCAGCAATCTGTCAGGGGCCTGGCGAGACGTGCTCCCCACGGCGTGAAATCTGCTCGCGTGCGCCGTGCGCCGTGCCCCATCGCGGTACAACGGCTTGACATACCGACGACAGAACCTTGGGACGATTAAACGGCGACGATTCCACGCGAACGCCCCGGCCTCTCTGCAGCACGCCCTGCGCCCGACGGAATTCCAGCGAGATCGGCTTCACGAGAGAATACTGCCTCCTAAGGACATTCAGTGCCGTAATATCGTCCCGAACGCAGTTTCTCGGGCGAGAGGCACGCTGAGGTGAACAGCTGCGTTGACGCGCTTTGATGGATCGCTCGATAGGTGTCGCCCTTCTCTTCCCGGAGGATCCGTGCTCTTGCGAACTTTCCACGGGATCGATGCTTCGTTTCCGAATCAGTGGGAATATCTAGTATACCCGGGAGGAGATGCGGCGGACGGAAGAGCAATGGGGGAGAGAATAAGGGAAATTTTGGGGGCGGGTGAAGCGGGGGACAGTGGGAAGAGCTGGGGGGAGGAGAAGGTAGGAGGGAAGAGTGGGGGTAACAGGTAGATTAAAATAGGAATAGGAGGGTAGAAAGATTTAGGTAGGTACAGTACGCGCTCGTTATAAGCCCGTTTCTACTGTGCGTTATACGCCCGGCGACTATCCCCACCATTTCTTGGAACCCTTCGTACGAGAGTGAGAGAACCCGAGCACGAGCGAGAGGCTCTTCTGTTTTCTCTCGCTCGCTCTTGGGTTTTCTCACAAGGGAACACCGCGAACCCGGAGTCACTGATTGGAACGCAACTTTCTGGGTTTATAGAGTGACTCAAAATAAGAACAACGGTGTGTTTCATTTGGGCCCTATCGCGCGTTAAGGGGGTGAAAACTAACCTCAAAGTCAAATTGGCACTTCCACTTTTTCGCGTATAACTCTCAAAGTACAACAGACAGAAAAAAATGTTTCAAACAAAAATTGAATGGTGTAATAAGTGCTACAAACTTGTGTTAACAAAATTTTGAAAAGTGTTTGAAAAAAAATACCTGAACGAAAAAAAAACTTTTTTCAAAATTTTGTTAACGCAAGTTTGCAGCGCTTATTACACCATTCAATTTTTGTTTGAAACATGTTTTTCTGTCTGTTGTACTTTGAGAGTTATACGTGAAAAAGTGGAAGTGCCAATTTGACTTTGAGGTTAATTTTCACCCCCTTAAACGGCCACAGGGCCCTAATGAAACACACCGTTGTTCTTGTTTTGAGTCACTCTAAAAACCCACAAAGTTGCGTTCCAATCGGTGAGTCCGGGTTCGAGGTGTTCCCTTGTCAATCGCGCCTTTGGCCGCGCGAAATAGTGTCCACAACGCGCCGTAAGCCCGCCGCCAGCCCGGTTCGTCGGGCTTATAACGAGTGCAACTTGTATAAGGTAGGTTAGTAAACATAACGAACGTAATACGAATTAAAAGGTCAAAAGTATAGAATAAAAAGTATAGCATAGAGTCGAAGTAAGAATAACATTAACATGTATGTACATAGGTATATGAATACCTATTGCAGGGGAGAATGAAGATCGTAATCCGTATGGAGCAATAAAGATGTTTATATACATTATATAGCATATACCTGAGCATGAAAACTTTCGAACTCTCGATGGGTGTTCTAAGCAGAGATGAGGCTTCTTCTGGTTCGAGGTATAGCAAGTTGGTTGCGGTGTAATGAGTTGAAGAGGTATAGTGGTGTTGTAAAAGCAGCAGGGAGTAAAGTGGGGCCCCTGAGGGTATCGTAGACGATTCAAGGCTCCAAGGATAGGATTGATATGGTTTTTGGATAATGGTAAAAATAAAGCTGGTGGTTCGTACCCCCAGGAATATCGATTCACGTTTTTCCCTGGATAGTTATAAGCATCAGGTTCAATTTGATTTATCCTACACAAATTCCAACTTTGACGTGTTCATTATTCCAGCTATATCCGCGAAGCTTCGTCCTCCTTATTAGGAGGCTATTCGTCGCTATCGAAAGACTCATTATAGATTAAAATACCCGGCAGATCGTAAAGAAAACCTGCACGGACGTTTGAATATTAAATGTGGGGCAACCGGGTGCCTCCACGATCGCAGGAGCAGCACGCAAACGAGAAGGAATGGAAGAAACGGACATCAATGGTAACCAGAAGGCCATCAGAGCGTAGTCGTTAAGTGGCTCTGTAGTAATTGCAACGAGATCAGTAGTAACAATAACGATCCCCAGTAGTACACAAGGGTCACGGGAGTGCGATCGGAGCGCGGACAAGGCGGCAGCCCGAGGAAAGCGAAAGAGAGGACGGGTTATCGGCACGACGTACTATTTATAAGCATGCCCACGGGCCATTAAAAATACGTTGCGTCGCGATGCAATTGTATCGAGGGTTTATACCGGGTATAAACAATCAGCGCTCGAGGAGCATGCAGACCGACCAGGAAGCACGGGAGCGTCTAACAAAAGAGGCTTCAGCCCATCCCGAATCACCAAAATACGCACGAAAACAATAACAGAAAAAACTCGCGCGCCACGTGCGGAGCGCTTCTAAACGCGTCTACCAGCTGCGGTGACTAGACGCCCATCGGCGTTCTCCGCACAGGGGCCACTAATATTCGAATAATAAGCATTCGGCCTAGAAAATTCTATAAATATAAATACATAGAGCGAAGTAAAAGTATTAACTAAGAAACCCTTGCACAGCACACACCCCGACTTTACTCCCCAATAATCATTAAACTTCCTGCGATTTTCCAATATTGAATTCCCAATTGAACACCAACACCCACAGCAATACTCTACGCAAAGTATCTACTTCCTTAAAGAAGCTTCTGTAACGCTTTTAAAATTACTTTATATAAATTTAATCCCCCCCCCCCCCTCCCTTTTCCGGGAACGTGTATCGTGACTGGAGCGTGCAACGACTAAAGAGACCCGACGTCAGGGCGAAACGGAATAAATTGCGGTTTGATTGAACGCGAAAGCGGACGGCGTTGAAAAAGAATGTTCAAATTGCTCTTGGTTTCACGTTGAATGAAAACTAAATTGGATCAGCGGCACGACTCGCCTCCTCGATGGAAAGCGCAGGGAGCGGCGGGGAGAGTGAGGAGGGGGGGGGGGGGTGGGTGGGTGGGTAGGAGGCTTAATAGAAATGCGCGAGAGGAGGTTAAGGAACATGAACTTTTCCACGAGTCTTATCGAGCAGCTCTGTTTTTCTTAATCGGGTGCTAGTGTGCGGCGCTCCGCGCGGAGCTTGTCACTTTGGGGTCAGAAAAATGTCCCAGCAGCGTGGAAAGGTTACCAACACCGCGAGCCGCTCCGACGCGACTTTCTCCGCGAGTCCGCGCTCGGAAGCGACCGCTCATCCATTGCGCTGGGCCAATTCGTATGTCCCGCAGCCCGTTTTTTTTTAGCCATTCGGGGCCGAGCGCGGCGGTATCTTCCCGGCACCATGGTCCAAGTGTGCCTGATTTAGTGAGAAGCCGAGGGGATTTCGTAAGCATATCTTCGACGGCCGGTTAGAAATTGTAGGCGACGAGGACGGAGAATGTTCTGTGCATGATTAATCGAGAAAGCAGCGCGGATGTTGCGGCGGAGAGCGGCGGACGATGCTTTCACGCTTCTGATGGTGGAGCGGAGTGTAGGCGAGGCAGGAAAAACAGGCTGAAGTAGCGAGGTGGTTCTTGGAGGACGTGGACAGAAGTTTGCCGCCGACCTGGCCGAGCGTGGATCAACCATCGAACCCCTGTAATTAACAGCTCTGAAGCTTCTTACCTTAATGACACTTGGAGAACCTTCGAGGTCCAATCTTCGTTCGGCGCTCGCCCAACGTTAATTCACTGTACACAATTGCCCTTTGGAGTTCCCGGAACGACCGATGTCCATACTCACAGCGCGGAATAAGTCGATCACCTGCGGCGAGGAAATATTTCTTCACGGACTAGGTGCTGGGTCGTCTCGCGCTGATAATACGAACTTACAGCCGGATAATCGTTCTATAGTGGCGCGTGAAGTTCGAGGCATTCACCGGTAGATTGAAGTGCGGAATTGAAGGGCGAGGGTGGCCCTTTGAGCAGAGACGCGCGACGGGCAGGGAGGAAGACGGAGAGAAGAGGAGGCACGAGAGGAGACGTTCAACGTCCACGCTGACATCGAGCGTACTACTACCGCGGTTGAACTCGCGATATCCCGGTCGAAAGAGATTAGAACAAGTGGTTCCAGGTCCCTACCACGAGATTCTTCTCCTGGTGCAGAGATTCTGCATCTAGCTGGCACCGCGTCACTCGGATTCCATCGAAAATAGTAGTAACACGCGCGGCTGGCGTGTTCTGGCATTAGGGGGCGATCGATTGTGCTTTTTTTTTTGTGGTGGCAAATATGTGGATTTGGTAACGGCAAACATGTTTTTACTTATTTTCCATCGCTACCGTGCTATTTTGCGCGAACTGCCTTGCAACACTTTCTCTACTGGAAGAAATTATTTTTACTGCTTCGCCCGCGAACTTTTCGATTGCATGTTTGGTATGTTGTTATATAAGTTGGTTTTGCTTTCAACGCTGCAGTGGAAGAATTTCCCTTGCGTTTTAAAATACGACGGGTGTGATTGGAGGGGTGAGAATCTTAGTAGGCGTAAATCGAAATTTTTATAATTTGAGTCAATAACAGTTTTGAAGTCTTGAAGGCTCCATCTGTTTATTTTTGTAGTGAATTAAGTTATAATTTAAGTTACAACTTTATTCTTGGCTGAGAAATAAAAACGTTTCTGTTTAGCAGTTGCTACGTACGCAGACCTATCTGTGATTTTTAATACTTTCGGGTGTCTGGAATGCCCGTGACCCGGTGGGGTCGCCGTTTCCTGCAGTGGTATGGTGCAACCGGATTTTCCACGAAAATTTAATATTCAGTTGAAGGCATTCATGTACCCACTACTTTCTAGCTGAATTTCATAGTAGGGGAGACCGGGCAGATTATAACAAAAAAAGTTTCAACAGTTTTTTCTCGAAAGTGTTTTCCGCAATCAGGAATAATTTCCGTGATTTACTACTTACTTATGTGGTGAACTGATTGCGTGAAAGTACGTGACAAAATCTTGGGCACTTAGACATCTAGCTTCTTCTTAAGGGGGAACACCACTGTGACGGCCGGAAAAGTAAGCCATTTTTATGAATTTTATTCAGGACTAATTTACAGTTTTCATAGAAAATTTTTATTACCTACCTTTAGTACGCTGTCTTAAGAGGTTATACAGAAAAAAAAATAGAAAAACAATCTATAAATTTTAATATATTAATTAATCTTCTAGACCCCTCAAAGCGAGCTGGTCGAATGTGTAACTATGAAACAGCTGGACCGAAATGAAATTTCATTTTTTTTATATAAACTATATGAGTGTAGTTTCCGTTGTGCGTACGGATTTTTTGATTGAAAACAAACTTTTTGAATTACCTTCGAAAAACTGTCCATCTTATTCTCGGATTTTTGAAACTTTTCTTCTAAAGCGCACCATTTTTATAAAAATAATTTGTTTAAGAAATCGGTACGCACAACGGAAACTACACTCATATAGTTTATTAAAAAAAAATTTGATTTCGGACCTGCTGTTCCATATTTACACATTTGATCAGCTTGCGCGGGGGGGGGGGGGGATCTATAAGATTAATTAATATTCTAGGATCTAAGGATCGTCAATGCCTAGGAAATATATTATAGTTTATGACATTTTTGGGGTTTTCGTTACAGTTCATCCGATTTCCCGGAATCCGGCCCACCAGTTGGCCATCCGAAAAAGAATGGACATTTTAAACGGAGACATTGCACGGCGTACAAATGCTATTTTGTAAATATTATATGCTTTTCTTATAGGTCATAATATAGTGAACTAAAACACAAAACCTTATATTAATCGATTGTTTACTTTTCTTATTATCGCCGTTTAAAAATCGCCTGCTTTCTTGGCGGGTTACTGTGTCCTAACCCCTTAAACAAATCTGAACCTTTGTTACAATGTGCCCCAGTCCGGGGTAAATTGTAACACATCTGTTTTACTGATTTAAATGAAAATATGAACACAAATAAACATTTCTAAAAAATATAAATGAAAACACAGATCATTATTAAACATTTGACATACATGAGTAAACAATTGCTTATTCATTTGATTCTATCAAAATCTTCTTCTTCGCTTTCTTTACTTTTGCCTTTATACTTTTTTTTCTCTACTTTTTGGATTCTCGATTGTTCTGTGGTTCGTCTAGAGCATCTTTTTCCGGTGTGTCAGCAAATAGCTTGCTTTATCACCATTTAGAGCGGAGTAAGTAGAAACATGTTACAATTTACCCCGAGCTCTGAATTTTTGCGTTTTATCTCAGCAAACGAGAAACTAAACATCAAATTACTAAAATGCGTATACATTATAATAAACCAACGTGTACTGATTCGTTTCCGACAAAGAAGCAAAAATTCAAACGGTTTCTAATGACGGTTAATTGAAATAAAAGTGCTAAAACAACATTTACTTACGTGCTCTAAATACTAAAATTCTGGGCTATAACCACAAAATGAATATATAACGCTCGTTTGTGTCACTAAAACCGATGGTACTAATATCGTCAAGCAACTCTCGCATGCTGTGGGTTGCCAGATTTGTCGTTCAAAAGATTTTACTTATGTTACAATTTACCCGGTGTTACAACCTACCCCGGTCTCCCCTATAAAAAGACCAACGAATCCATACTCGGGGGCTCATTTCAAGTTTAGTACGTTTAGATGAAAGAGGCTTGCGAGATGAAGCAACATTTTCCTTCAAGTATTATTTCAATTTAAATCATACAGTACGTAGAGGTGCTGATAGGCGTTGTAATTATTAAAGAATTTCTCTCTTTGAGACCGCATTTCTCAGTGCGTCAAAACTGAGAGGTGGACTTAGGTCCCGCGACAATGAAACACTTAAACAATTGTAAAGATCGAGCTTATAAAATATAGTTAGTTATTTCTTGCTCAGAGTTCGTTTATTTGAATCTAATCATCATCTGAATTTCCTCTTCGAGATAAACCCACATAGATACATCTCTACCACTTGAAGTGTATCGCATTATAAAGGCTAAACTAACATTCCTAGTAGCTCGCGGGGATACCAGACCCCGGTTTGTCCACGACAATCAACCTTCTAGTGGCTCCCGGGGATACCAGACCCCTGTTCGTCTACGAAAACCAACCTCCTTATAAAGGTGCAATCAGACAGCGCGTGGATCGGCGAACTTGTTCGGCTCGCCCAGGTTCGGCGATTCGGCTTGGCGAGCACGACTCGGCGAACCATGACCGATCAGACGGCGCGTGGGTCCGGCGATTCACGCGCAAAGATCGCCGATTCACGTTCCGTCTGATTCCAGCTTAACGGCTCCCGGTGTTACCCAGGCACCGGTTCGACCGTTACTAACAAACTCCAACAAACAAACTCAATTCCTCGGCTTCGCAGCCGTCAATCTTAATGCCCTCAGTCTCGGTTCGTAACACAGTTAACTGACAAGAACGTTTCGAAACATACTGGTGTAAGAACGACTAATTGCCAGCGTTCTTACCACCACAACGCATGAACAGTATAAATTAATATAACGTCGTGCTGACAAGTGACAAGTGAACAAATAAATAAAAAAATTGAAATGAAATTTTTTTTAATTTTTAAGTACCGATATTATCGTAGTGTTTTGAGCCTTTAGGTAGATGTGTTCCCACAATTGCAATATAGAGTTTTTTATAACAGTAATGAATATCATTTATGAAAAGTGTATATCATTTTACGAGAAACACCCTGTGAGTGACTCACACCATTATGAATCTCAGCCTTCCAATTACTGTTGAATATATTGAAAAAAAATGGGAATGGGTTATTATTTTATTTGAAATTATTCAGACGTGAATTGAAGGTAGTAGGGCACGCTCAATGCATGCGTCGATAGCGAACAGTGATTGAAGTGAAATGTCAATAACGCGGCATAAGTGGAATTATGTATGTCATTTCTTATATTAGATATCTAGAAACTCGCTGCAAGCTAGCGTTATCTTCAAGCTGTTTAACAAAGATATTCTTAACAGTATTTTAAATAATATTTTTAAAAGTGAATACACTATACAAGTTTCGTAATTCAACAAATCATTGCACGCGAATGTACGTAAGTGCAGTTTAGAGGATTGCAATTTAAAGGGGTATACCCGTTTGAACCCTCGGAAAATGTGTACATTTTGTGGATTTTTTTACAAATCAACGGCTTGATGAAGATTTCCCGTTTTTTTACTATAGTTACATAGTATTATGAACTACTTTAAAAAAAAGTTTCAGTTAAAAAACTATTGTTTTTCGGAAGTTATGTATACATATCCGAAAGTCCCTCGATTTTAGACGGCTAAACGGTGGGCCTAAAAACTCGCGCTACGTTCAACAAATTCACTTCCAATTTTGCAAGCAGGATCGTAATAAGATTCCACATCGTCCATCGAGGGTTTTTTTTATTCCGATTCCCCGTTTATTATTTATAAAGAAAAAAGGTGGCATTTTCTCTTAGAAAAATGTAACTTTACCTTTGATCTCTCACCATTTCTTTATTTTTCAAAATTTTCAAAATCGGCCCCGATGGACGATAGCTATTGACATACTTTATAAGAAGATTTTATTGTTTTTTAATTCAGACACGACATACAGCTGTTTTTACGCCCACCGTTTAGCCGTCTAAAATCAAGAGACTTTTGGATATGTATCCATAACTTCCGAAAAACAACAGTATTTTAACTGAAACTTTTTATATAAGTAGTTCATAATACTATGTAAACATAGTTAAAAAACGGGAAATCTTCATCAAGCCGTTGACTTGTAAAAAAATCCACAAAATGTACACATTTTCCGAGGGTTCAAACGGGTATACCCCCTTAAACGGGTTCTCCAAGTGACGCAGCGACGCAAAGTGGCGCTTTTATGGTAGCCCGCTACATTACACCGATCCCCAGCGATACTCTGCCAAATGATAACAAAACGAAAGAAGAGGAAGAAATAGAAGCAGAAAAATTCGTTACACGTGTTGCCTCCTATCGTACATGTGACCCGGAGGTCAGTTCGGCCGGCTACTGTTGATTTAATCTGAGGTCAAGGGACACCTCGTGCTATACATACTCTTGATCGAACATTGCCGTTTTTCGATACGAACGACGCGGCCAATCAAGAGCTTCCGTAGACATTTTTCCAGGCGGGGACAACTTTGGGGTGACGATGAAGAAAAATAAAAAATATAGAAGTAGTACCAATTTAATTAAAAATTTCAATCCCAAATTTAGAAATATTCACTTTTTTAGTATAAACTGAATAAAGATCAGTTTTTAAAAATAAACGATTTTTTCTCGAAAGCCAGAGGTGGCAGCTGCCCCTTTTGCACCCCCCTCCGGACGCCCACGCAGCCAATCGCAGTGCTGCCTGTCGTGCAGGTATAATTAATATACAAACGCTGCCTTTATTAAGCTATTTATTCTCCCATATATAATAGAATTCTACTAAAAACTTAGTAAAACCCCCAAAGAAACATTAAACACTCTCACACCATAAGAATTAAAAATAGCAATAAACCCAATTAAATTCAAACTTAAATACAACTCAACCCCAGTTTCATCGCCAACACTCTATTAAAAAATTTACAAGCTTCGAAGTGGCACTTTAAAAATCATTCACTGTTCTTTATAAATTACATTAAACTTGTAGAGCCTAAAAGAACACGAAGGGAGTGGCCGAAGGTCGGCCCCAATGGCGAGTGGACTAATTTCCATTAGCAGCTTGCATGAATTTGGAAAAGTGATCGGCGTAGCGTGTATCGTGTTCCCGGGGATTATCGGGTTTAATGGGGCAACTAACGATTGTGCTGGATCGCACGTGAGCCGCGGCGGACGCACGTGCAGCCAGCACGTGGTCACGAATGCAAAAGCCTGGGCTCACGTGCGCCGGGCACGCACGCGATCCGAGAAAAGGCTGGAGTCGGGTTGCAGCGCGGGAAATTAGCTTGTAATCGTGATTAATCATCGCCCATCGGGATCGCGGATTATCGGTCGGCTCATTAACCCCCCCCTAATTCGCGCGAAATGGCAATTGCGTCCGCCGGGAACGCGGCGATTTCCGGTTACAAACGCTCCCCGGGACACTCGGGGTCTCCGGATCCAGCGACTTACAGCTTGGAACAGACGGTCCTCTTGTTCCGCTTTGCATCTTGGCAGGGGTGATTGTTAACCCCGGACAGGCATTTCTCAATTCAGTGTCGCGATCGAAATAGAACCCAAAAACACTGAAGTCGAGAGGAATATAAGAAAGGTACACTATTCTTTTTAGTATTGAATATTCCAATTTACTATTCTCATCATTTTTTATAGTCCCAGTTTTTTTATAGTCCCGTGGCAAGGAGCGTGTTGGAAGGTGTGCGGTTTGTATTCGAGGGAAAGCAGAGATAAAGGGAGAAGAAATGTGGGAGAGCGAAAGGGGTAAGTTGGGGATGAAGATTGAATGTCCCTGTTTTACCATCCACTTTAAAATTCACGGTTGTTATTCAAAGGGGGAGTAAAACGAGGAAGATTGAGGAAGGTAAGGGAAGCGAGGACGAGAAAAGGGAAATATGATTATTGTAAGGCAATGACAATCGGCAGACGGGGGTATTGGGTAAAGGTATATAAACTGTAAGTCCTTGTGGCCCGAGAGGGAACAATAAACCACTTATCCTCCATTTATTGTACTTGCATTTCTTATTATAGTTTATTAAATCCGCTGAAGTGTTTCCATTGTCCTGCTTCTTCCTCTGTATAACACTCGATTGAGTTGTAAGGCGTCACAAGCTGCTCCCTATAAAATTATTCCTCTGCGATTTAAAGTACAATACTCGAGGGAACGTTTCGCACGACAAATACCAGAAATCTCCTTCTACTTCTTTACTTATTCCCTTTTGCACCGCTGTATTTCGTTATGCTCTTTTCTCTCGTTACGCAAAATACGGGCTACGTTATTTCCATGGAATATATTTTATTAACAACTACGAGAACGCCATAATTGTGCCGACCGTTTCGAGAAAACTGTCTCCGCGATTGGATTTGCCCGGTACTGCGAGATTTCCCTAAAGTGCTCTCGGTTGTTTCCGTCTTATTGTTAGATCCCGCTGCTTTTGTTTGCATGGGAATAATGGCAACGACCTATTTCGAAGGTAAAGAGCCCGGTTTGTTCCGGCCCAGTCGATTGTTTGAAGAAGATACGAGAGGTCGGGTTTTACCTGGCAGAAGAGGGTGATTTCTTGGACGGCCTCTTTAAAACTGACGTTCTAACGTGGCAAAGATAGCAGATGTAAATATTGTTACGAGCGTCGTTTGTTGCCCGCGGCCGCTCGTCAACGAACGTTGCCAACTGTCGGTTGTTTCTTTTGTCGTGGCAAGGTAAATAATCGCTCGCGGAATCCTGATAAAACTGGATTTAGCGCTCTTCCACTGCTTATGACTTGTAATCCATTTGAAGGAACAGATCGTCTAGGAAATAGGTACTTATTGTAGAAAATATAAAGGTGGCAAAAGCTGCGCGATATAAAGACGAAATTCAGACCGAATTCACTAGCGGAAAAGTCTTTGAGGATGAGTAGCAAAATATCCCTCGAGCAGAATGGTCTTTTTGGCAAACGCAAAAAGTTTTCATTGGCACCGTCTATGAATTTTAACTTCCTTGGCAACGATTGTACAAGATTTCGGTAATTTCTGCGGTTAAATTCCGATTCTCCCCTCCCCCGTGATGCTCTTTATAAATCATTGCGCTTGTAAATTATTCCGCTCGCCAGTTCCCGGTCTAATAGGTCCCATCAATTTTCCATGGAATTGGCGTTCGTTGAACGATTTGTGTTTGTCTGCACTCTCTATGAACGGTGGTAATTCCATTATGCTTTTGATCTATTTTAAATCGGAGGTATTGGGAAATCGTCGAGGAAGATTGCAACGACTTCCTTCGACGCCTACAGCACGACGACCCGTGTAGCTCGTAACAGATTTGCGGCACGGTGGCCTCTGTGCAGGGGTATTTTTAGCGGCGTCACGAATTTTTGGACCATGGGCTCGATGTCCGTTTTATTGCCCCTCGAACTCGTCGTTAGCCAATTCTGCTCGCCACACAAACAAGGATCGCTTCCGGTTGCAGCGCGTTAAATGGGGTAGCTATCATCCCTCTCCATTGGCTCTCCACAATATCGATGGCAAAATGAGTCGCCAAAAATCAGAATTTTAATTAAATACCATCGCGCATGAAACTGTTGTAAACAATATTTCATTTGTTACAATTGTGTGGCTTAAATAGACCACCTGGTGAATGTGGTCCACCTTGATCCACAGTATAATTTTGTTTATATTGGACTTGTAGATTATGTTTGGAAATTCCTATCCAAAAATCAGTAAAAATACGCTCTTCTTTTCTAACATGTAGTGCCTTCGATTCCACCATCCTAACACCACCCTTGAACAGGAATATTCCCCTACAGCGTTCTTCTAATTTCAAAAACCTAATCCAGAAGTGGTAAAAAATACTATCTTCTTTCTCAATCTGAAGGGGGAACACCACTGTGACGGCCGGAGAAGTAAGCCATTTTTAAGAATTTTTTTCAGAAATAATTTAGTTTTCATAAAAAAAATTTATTACCTACCTTTAGTACGCTGTCTTAAGAGACTATACCAAAAATAAATAAATAGAAAAACATCCATAAATTTTTATATATTAATTAATCTTCTAGACCCCCTCACGCGACCTGGTCGCATGTGTAACTATGGAACAGCAGGTCCGAAATCAAATTTAATTTTTTTTTTATAAACTATATGAGTGTAGTTTCCGTTGTACTTACCGATTTCTTAAACAAATTACTTTTGTAAAAATGGTACGCTTTAGAATAAAAGTTTAGAAAATCCGCGAATAAGATGGACAGTTTGTCAAGGGTATTTCAAAATGTTTGTCTTCAATCAAAAAATCCGTACGTACAACGGAAACTACACTCATATAGTTTATAAAAAAATAATAAAAATAATAAAAATTTAATAAAAAAACTGAAAATCATGAAAACTGAACATCTATGAAAACTGTAAATCATTCCTGAATAAAATTCTTAAAAATGACTTACTTTTCCGGCCGTCACAGTGGTGTTCCCCCTTAAGGGGGTATTCCCGTTTGAACCCTCGGAAAATGTGTACATTTTGTGGATTTTTTACAAATCAACGGTTTGAAGAAGAGTTCCCGTTTTTGTTTACTATCTTTACATAGTATTATGAACTACTTAAAAAAAAAGTTTCAGTTAAAAAACTATTGTTTTTCGGAAGTTATGTATACATATCCGAAAGTCCCTCGATTTTAGACGGCTAAACGGTGGGCCTAAAAACTCGCGCTACGTTCAACAAATTCACTTCCAATTTTGCAAGCAGGATCGTAATAAGATTCCACATCGTCCATCGAGGGTTTTTTTTATTCCGATTCCCTGTTTATTATTTATAAAGAAAAAAGGTGGCATTTTCTCTTAGAAAAATGTAACTTTACCTTTGATCTCTCACCATTTCTTTATTTTTCAAAATTTTCAAAATCGGCCCCGATGGACGATAGCTATTGACATACTTTATAAGAAGATTTTATTGTTTTTTAATTCAGACACGACATACAGCTGTTTTTACGCCCACCGTTTAGCCGTCTAAAATCGAGAGACTTTCGGATATGTATCCATAACTTCCGAAAAACAATAGTTTTTTAAATGAAACTTTTTTTATAAGTAGTTCATAATACTGTGTAAACATAGTAAAAAAATGGGAAATCTTCATCAAGCCGTTGACTTGTAAAAAAATCCACAAAATGTACACATTTTCCGAGGGTTCAAACGGGTATACCCCCTTAATATTGTATAAAGCTTCTACATGTTTGTGTGTTTGTCTGTCGCCTAAAAACTTCCGAACGATAAACTCTGGGATCACGAAATATGCCTCAACTCATTATACCTTACTAATCCAGATGACTGTGATTACTTTCACAAAAAAAAACTAAAAACAAAATTTTTTTATAAAAGCAGAATCTAGATTTCGGGCGAAGGCGAGTAGCAAAACTAGTTTAATATATTCCCAACACCTCTCAGGATCATAACCCCTCTCCAAACCTCCTCCCCCACAAATTCAAGGTACCTCCAACACCTCCTAGCTTCCATTTCAGAATTATGCTACCCCTATTACCCAGCAGTCTCAACTAGGAAACCCCTTCCATCTTTTATTCCTCTTTTTCAACCACCACCCCCATATCCCTTTCCATCAGCCGCAATTTTCTCTTAAACCCATCACTCCCTTCCTCAAAATCCACCAATCACTCGCCCTGCAAAAAGGTAAAATACAAAATTCAAAACGCCCAAGGATCGCTAAAGCTTATCAAAACCCACCAACCAACCTAACAGTTCACAATTAATTCTACATATGCAGTGAATTCGAGTCTCCCACCAAGGAAGTTGCTCCCGCGACGCGTGCGCGTCGGGTCATCCAGATTTGCAGGAAACCGCGCGCAACCACCCCCTGATAAACAACACGGCGGGGTTGCGATTTGCTTCCCGCCACGGCCACCGACGCCCAGCATTAATAGCGCAACAATACCGCAACGGCTAAGCCTTACGGTCTAAAAAGAAACTAAGTCGACGTCTGGCTTGGCCAGCAGTCAAATGGCACCCGCGCCTCTATCCCCCGCGGACTTTATTCCCGTCGATTCTGTGTGCGCGCGCGTTTCAAGCGTCTTCTAAGCGGCCTTCCTCTTCGTGTCGCAACGAACGAGGGGCGGGCTACGTTTCAGACCCGAGGGCCACGGTTAAAAATCCACCGAATCCCGTCTTGGCGAAACTTCTTTCCTTTTGTATTTATTCGTGCGGGGGTGGGTCGAGATAATCGTAGTGAGGATTTGCTCGTAAAGGGTGAAGCATGGGAGGAAGATAAGAGTTGGTGGTTATATCGAGGAAATGCTAGAAAAGATTTGTTTAAATAATAAATGCGATTCTTGACCCGATGAAGTAATGATATAGGGACCATTGGACTTTTTGGGATATGAAGATTAAGATTGGGTAGGGTAGGTGCACCGTTTGTGGCCACTTTAAGGTATTGTACCTGTTTTGTCCACTTCTTAAAAAATATTATATTTTTCCGTGTAAGCAATAAATGTAACCTTATATTTCTGGCGGTATACTGAACAAAATATTTATGATGTGAAATTCTCCACACAGGTAAAGAGTACAATGGTTGGCCACTTAAGTAAGAGCGTCGCATAAATAATGAATTATAAATGTGAATTTAGTAAGTTTGAAATGGAAATCAATATAAATAAATACGAAAAACTCTTAATAATCTAAAAATAAATAAAATTTATAAAAAAGAAATCATGAATGTATAAAAATATACAAAAAATATGTTTCCTACGAATATAGTTATTGACATGGTCAAGACAGTAATCGTCCAATCGGTTCGACAGTGATTGGCCGCTATTTGATACATAATATAACCTAAGAGAAAATGTTACCTGATTTGGTGATAGAAATAAGATTAAAATTATTCATTAAAAATTAATATATTTTATTTAGCATGTATTTGTCGTGTTTGTTTCTGTTTTTAACAGGAGGCTAATTACTGTTTCACCATTAACATGGTTAAAAAACAGTCACTGGCCGTCCAGCCAATTACTATCATTCCACATTATTCATATGACAGTTGTTGGCCCCCTGTATTTTTCATAATATATATACAATTTTAACAAATAAATAATTCTTTTATAAAGTTTCAACTTTTATTTATCGATATATACCGAATATGAGAGATATACATATCATAAATACATTAAACTATTCGCAAACTTTCAACTGTACTCTTATGGTTTTTTTATTAAATCGCTGTAATTTCCAAGCTTCAAAGCCGAGTCATCCTATTTGCTTTTATATATAATCACAGTATATAATGAGTGGAGAAATATTGATTTCATCCGAAGCAAGAAATTACAAAGAATATGAGCATGTTCATTAAAAAAAGGCATAACATTGGTATTTCTTTATATTCATTTATTTCTCAAAATAAGGCCAACCACTGTACTCTTTACCCTAATAATGATCTGCAAGCAATTAAAAAATAAGATAATTATGCACATGGCCAAAAACAGTGCAATGGCCACAAACGGTACATCTACCCTATTCAAAGAAGATTGTACATTTGATGTAGAACTGATGGTGGAAGTTTGTAAATATCTGCGAAATATGATGCAATACGGCGGTCCGCAGACGCTTCAACAATTCGACAAGAGTTCGAGGTATTTTCGGAACGGATCACTGGAAGCAAATATTCGAGGATGCTCTTCCAATGATTGAGGCTCTCCTTTGAGATTCAAGCGAACTCGATGTTGATAATCACGCCGACCGAATTGCGAACCGATGACGACGACAAGCCCACGCGAGAGAGCGTCGTGGAATGATTCTTTCTTCCATCGTTGTTAAGAAGTACAGGTTCGTTCATAATATCTGTTCCCAAAGGAACGCTTCGAAATTTAAAAGATTAATTTTCCTTCCATTGTACATATTCACTTCCTATCGATGCTCACGAGAAAGTAGAATTTTCTGCGAATCGATTGGGCGCTATGAAAATATTCATATTGCTTTCTGTAGTTTAAGAAAGAGACGATCATTTCTTCAAGTTTCTTGGATGCAAACGGAAAAAGACGGAGCCCGACGCAAGGGTTGGAAAACCATCAGCCCTCGTCCGTTGTTTTTATCTCCTCGCAATAATCGTTTACATTTTTCAGCGACAAAACGTCCCCCCTCGAGTTCCTCAATAAAATAAGATTTTTGCTCGTAAGATTAACATATTAACGAGCCGCGCGGACGAACTTTTCCAGCTCGCTTTCCTCGACTTTATCCGCCTCTGCCCCTTGGGTGACGGTCGCGGGAGTCACAAAAGTCGAAGGACTCCCGTCGCTGCCTTTTCATTTACGCGTACGAATAAAAGAGAGAAACTAGGCTGATCTCTGTTAAAGGATCGCTCTCTCCAACGACTTTTCCCGTCAGTCGCGCGTGCTCCCAATGTTCAGGCAAGCGTTCCGCTTAATGATTAAGTTTCCTTCGTCCGTCTCGTTTGATTAATTTCGCGAGATCGCTCAGGAATCCGCAATTCTTTCCGCGCGGTGTATTATAGCATCCTGATGGCAGCCAGCGGTGATTTTCCCGAAAGAAATAATTTATCCGAGTCAAATCGCGCAGAAGGGCGATTTATCTGGCCAGAGACGGGGTGCCTTCCTCGGTGGAAAAATATTACGTCGCTTATCGCGGTATTACTATATCGCCAGCGTGTAGTATATCAGTACAGGTGACGCGTCACTGCGTCCCTTATATCATTTCCCGCGTTCTTCCGACATCCACGACTATTCTCGCAGTCGTGGCGTTGCGTTCACGATTAATTAGGTACCATGAATCACGAGCCGAAAGAGACGTCTTCTCTAACCAATCTCGAGGAAATTCACCGTCGACTTTCTAAAACCCATCCAACCTTGGGTGGCTGGTTGGATTGCGTTAAGGGGGGACCCCACCCTGAAGCCACCAACAAAAGACAAAGTTAGGGATTTTTTTATTCGTATAAATAAAAATATAGGGCTTGGATTTTTTTATATAGTTTTAAAAGAATTTTTATTTTGGTAGAAAATTTTTTTTTTTTTATGAAAAATTGTAGAAATTGGCGGCGAACAAAATGGTTCCCCGGAGCACTGCTAGAATTTTTTGAATATTTCAATTATTCGATTTTTTACAAGCATTTCAGTGCAAATTTTTATGTAAAAATTAAAGTAATTCTTGAAACTGCTGTAATTTCCAAAATAATTCGAATTTTGAGAAAATCCTACGCTAGGTCAAAGATAATATATTCCTGTTTATATATCTTTTTTGTATTTCCTTCTCAGGTGATCCAGTCATTCCCGGGAGTGTGGTCCAATTTTTTGCAGTGTTCCGTGAAGCCGTTTTATTCGCCGCCATTTTGTACAATTTTTCATAAAAATAAAAAATTTCCAGGAGAATAAAGATTTATACTTTAAAACTGTATAAAAATCCAAGCCCTATATTTTTATTTACACTTACAAAAAAATCCCTAACTTTGTCTTTTGTTAGGAGCTTCAGAGTGGGGTGCCCCCTTAACTATTCTAACAATCAATTGCAACTCTTCTCGCTTAAATTCTAAAAGCCACTGTTTTTATGCTAGGGGAAGTGAAATTTAAGATTCAACAACCGATCCCACCTCTTCTGAAAAAGAAAACTCATCGTTTCCCAGTTGTATCTAGGGCTGGAACTATTCGAATGATTTAATATTCGAATATTTTACAAGTATTCGAATGCTATGAATAAACTTCGAATATTTGAGTACCTATTCGAATGTTATTATTCGAATACTATTGGAATACTGATGTATTTGAATACTATTCGAATACTGATGTATTTGAATACTATTCGACTACTGATGTATTTGAATACTATTCGAATACTGATGTATTTGAATACTATTCGAATATTGATATATTTGAATACTATTCGACTACTGATGTATTTGAATACTATTCGAATACTGATGTATTTGAATACCCTTCTAATACAGATGTATTCAAATACTCATGTATTCGAATAGTATAGTGTGAAGTGGGTCAAAATTAGCTCACAAGATTCCACCCTGACAAATGAAGCTAAAGAACTTGATTTATAATTCACACCATACTATTCGAATACTTAAATATTCGAATAGTATTCGAATAGAATACTTAGCTATTCGAATTATATTCGCCAAATAATTGAGCGACTGAAGTATTCGAATATTCGAACACCGAAAAATTCGACAAATAGTCCTAGCCCTTTGTATCTACATTATTCTCTACCTCACAATCTTTCCCCTTTTCGAATACTCGTTCCCGTCCACTTTCGACCAAGTGACTCACGATTACTCAACCAGTTCCCTCCAACTCGTCAACCCGCAGAGTCGCGTGGAATTCGGGTGAGGATGTTCGCGACTGCGCACACGGCCCGACCCGACTCGACTCAATTCGACTCAATGCCACTCGACCCCACGCGACGCCAATCAAATTGACTCGACCGCCGCTCGACTCAACTCGACGCCGCCCGACTCAACTCGACTCCGCTCGGCGCGACCCGAATATCGGGGCTGGCACGCGAGCCGCTGCCTCACCTAGTCATTTCGTAGGAGCACTCAGTCGCGGACGCGTTTCGACCGAGCGGGCGAGTGTGCAGCAAACAAGATCCCACAACCGACCAGTCCGAGACCGGCTGTGACGGACGTAATAGGATGAAGGACATCCGGTCGCAGGTGAGCAACCTACCCACACCAGCCGCGTTCAGCCGACCCCGTTACGTTATCTCGAGGAAAAGTCAAGGCCCGCGAACTTGTTCGCAGCACGCCCGCGACCACGTGCAACACGATGCTGAAACAGCAGGATCTTGGCAATTCTATCTGACAGCCGTTTCTAACTTGATTTCACAAACAGTTCCTACTGTCTTTGGGGACATTTTAAGTAATTAGTTGTGGCGTGATTTTGGGACTTGTCCAAAGTTTGCAGTAATGTAGATAGTTTCGGCCGATCTAAATATATAAAATAATCGTTCTACTGTATTATACGAAGAAACTTGAATTAGTTAATGGAATTTATTTTATATAAAGGATGTCGGTTTAGGTGTGGCTTCTATATACAATTTGATTTATGGGTACTTTGTACCTCATTTTAAGGGGGTATTCTGGTCTGACGAGGCGTTTTCGTCGCGTTATTTCGGAATTTTTTAATAAAGAATCCATAAATTTTATTATTATTTAGTTTATTGCTACATGTTTATTGATGTTTCAACTATCTTTACAAATTTTGTCAGTATCAAAAAATTTAAATCAAACGCAGTTGACTGCTTTAAAGCAATGGTGAAAAAAAGACATGGGGTCACGGTGCCCATGATTGGGCTCGTTCTAGTGGTCAGAAACAAAAATGAAAAGAGATTGTTTATCTGTATGCCTGTGGTTATCGTCCCTACCAGAGTTATGATAAAATAATTTGTTTTTAAACTTTCACAGACCTTTGAAGTTGAAAAAATGTGCGAAAATCGAAACTTAATTTTCAAACCGCCGCCATTTGCTTAATTTTCAATATTTTTTTATTATTTAATACTTTTTATATACTTAAGGAATTTTGGGCGCGTTTGATACAGGCTCAGATTTTTTATGTAAAATTCAAATTGCATTTTGAGTTGCTCTACCTTTGACAGTTGTATTTATGACAGCGGAGCGTGGATTCATAGTCCAATTACCTTGAAGACGGAAAAGCAATTGGAGTAAGAAACCCAAAGAAAGTAATGGTGGCATTAATGTTTGGCGGTAAGAATGATTTGTGAGTAAGATGAGGTGATGCTTCCCTCTCATTGATCTTTTCCCAGTTGCTTCTTTTGTTTTCTTAGACGCATGAGTAAACGTACGAATCCACGTTGAGATTTTACATGAGACTTTCTATCATAAGACAAAAGTCTCAACAATATCTAAATGTAAATAATGAAAATGATATTCGAAAATATATCATGAAGCTTGTCTCATCAGAGTCTAATTTCATGAAACTAATGACAAAATAATTAAAAAAAAAATAATAAACCAATGAAATAATTTGCACCTCAAGGATGCAGCTTTCAATTCGCAATTCTTGCAATCATTTTAACTCCGAACTTCACGGATAATGATACAACACGTGCGTTATTCGTTTAGTTTCCAGTTCGTGACTGTGAGCACTATTTCAGCTGATTCTTTTAAACGTTTATCTCTCTCTGGCATTCCTCTGTAATCCTCGCCAAAACTTCCACTTCCAAAAAAACCTCGATTAGGCCTGGTTATGCGGACAGCAACCAACCAATAATCAATTCACTAGGCCCAATTCAAGCTACCGCAAACCTCTCCAAGCCTACCGCAGGCAAACGATACAAAAAGGAGACGAGCAGGAGTTATCTGGTTTAGGTGAGGCTTAATCGCGCGAACGGAACTCGCGAAACGGCACGTTTGCCGATTAAACGATCGGATGACCGATCGCGGGCGCTAAATACGGTCTCGCTAAAAACGAATCGCGAGCAACGGATACGCGTGTCTCTGTCGACGCGGCGACGAAATCAGAGGCAGCAGAGAGAGACAGATGGACTTGGTTCACCGTTCGATGCCCGAACCAAGCTGGTGTCGTCATCGAAGAAGACTGACATAATCTCCGCTTCGGAGAGGTCAGCATCCTCTGCTATGGCCCACGTTGCAATTGAGTCGATATACGAGAGGAACCGGCGCGGTGTTAATTCCTTTCGAGTCGCCTCAGACGAATCACTTCATTCAACTGTATATTCGCGTAATAATTTAATTTTTCGCTTTGTGAAATTTATTAGGCGATTGGTTGGCTGTTTATATTCTTCGGTGAGATTTTGGAGGAGCCTTTGATCCTGTTTTGGTACATTAGATTATGATGTCTGGTGGAAGTTGATAGTCTTAACGGTATTTTTTCGTGTTTTTATTATTATGATATAATATATTGAAAATGTTATCCATTTACTTCTCGACCATCCCAGCCACGGTGCCTCCCGTCAATTTATGCAACATTTTACCGATGACGTTATCTCAATTTTATTTACTCGATTAAGCAAAACGCTACTATATAATTCGCTCATTATTCTCGTCAATAATATAACACGGTATCTTCAATATTTGCAGTGTTTCGAATCACTGTCGTGTTATTTATCATTTCGTTAATGACCGCCCAGTTGATTAATACCTCGTTAATTGCACTGCTATTTTCAATCGCGTTTCGATATTCCTCGTTGATTTCACACTTCAACGTGGATTCATCGTTGGACTTCGTGTTTTTGCTATATCCGTCTAAAAAATGCGATCAAAATGATCCACGCGATTGTACTTAAAGGGTCATTCTATTTTGAACCGCTGAAAAATTAAGCTATTTTTAAAGATATTTTTTTCAGCAAATACAACACATGAAGAAATGAATCTTTTTGGTATTTAATAAGCTACTGTTATAGCATATAAAAAAAATTAAAAAGAATTTTTGCAATTTGTTTTAATTGTTTTTTTACAGTGTCAATATGACACCTAAAAAAAGAGGTATGTTCACGGCGTAAGTGATTTCCCGGCTCAGGCTTATCCGAAACAAAAAATTTCAAATGTTTCTTAATCTGTATGAGTGCCGCTTTAGCCGCAAGGTCAATTAACAATTTTTGTTGAAAAGTAACAAAATGGCGCTGATTTGAAAAAGAAGTTTGACAAAAAATTCAAAAGGATATATTCTCGGGTGTTCCACGAGACAAATCTCAGTCATTTCTCCACAAAAATTGTGAATTGAGCTCGGGGCTATACTGTCCTCCTTAGTAAAACTGTCCTATCTAGTATTTTTTCATTTTTTAAGATATGTTGAAATATTTGAAGTTCCACACGTCTTTTACCTTTTAAGGAAAGTTAGAAAACTCTACGTGCTTCGTATAGATTTATAAACAGTCTAATGTATTTAACCTAACTTCTTTCCAAATGGTTAAAATATCCTATCTAAAACAATTAATTAATTAGTACGTTAATAATACATTACCTACCGGCATACCTATTAGAAAAAATTATATTAAGCTGTTAGGAAATAATAACAACATGTTTTAATTCGAATGAAGGGAAATAAGGACGGTACAAAGTAAATGATAAAACTTCAGTTTTCTCGGTTGTTTCAAAATGCTAGATGGGACATTTTAATTAAAAAAAGTTCAGAATAGCGACACTCGTGCATACTAAGAATCTTTTGGAATTTTTTGTTTCGGATAAACCTGAGCCAGAAAATCACCTACGCCATGAACAATCTTTTTTTAGGTGCCATATTGAGGCTGTAAAAAAACCATTAAAACAAACTAAAAAAAATCTTTTTAATTATTTTTCTATAATATAAGAGTAGTTTAATAAAAACCAAAAAGATTTGTTTCATTAAGTATACATTGTATTTATCAGTCGATCAAAGTAGAATGACCCCTTAAACAGAAAAGTCTCAAGTCTCTCTTTTCGACGTTCCCCGCTGGATTTAAATCAGCGATCAAGCTCCCTTGTATGTACTTAAGCAATTCGAAACTGTAGAACAGTAAAGAAATTGAAAAAAAGGTATGATCGAAACAGGACTCGAGTCCTCATGATTATTCATCGAGGAGTTTGTAAGCAATCGGTGCACGTGGTCGTCCCACGGCCATCTTTCGACCCTGCCGCGGCTCCCGAGTATCCATTTTTAGATTCCGGTTAAGGTGACGATTAGACGGCCAAGGGAGGCCAACGCACATTATCTCCCCGTGTACTTGGGCGACAAAAAGTCGCCTGCGACCCTCCCACGCGATCTGAAAGAAGGAAATGCCTCGACGCGTCCGACGAGCGGACGAATCGAGCTGATTTCTTTAACGAAGCGCAGGGGGGCGATTCGTCTGATAGGTAGCGTAGGAAGACGAGAATCTCTTAAGAATCTCCGAAGAAGGTAATTTTCGATGGGATGCTTGGCACAATTAGGTGACCACCTGCTCGAATCACTTTACCTCTAAAAGTAAGAGGTCCAATACAAGTTGGACATTCCTCGAAAATTTTACTACGCCCAATTCGCTGTTCTTACCTCGTCCCCGAATATCTAGCTTCTTCCGTTGGGCTGTTTAAAAGCGTAACGTAATTATAATGAATTAAAATAAAGTAGGTAAATAAGTGAGCGCTTGAACGAAATAAAGGGAAATAGTTTGCCTGATTACGTGTACATAGTATTTGTTTCTTTCGCGAGTGCCCGCTCTCGCAATTAGTACTTATCGGCAACGGAAGGGAAGTTTCCCGGAACAAAGTAGTTGTGCAATTATTATTTCGACGAAGTGAAACGGAACACTTCTTTCAATTAAGCGCAGACTTCACGGAAGAGAAGCGAGCTTCCACGATAAGTAAGCAAAGCAAGCAATTTGTCCGACAAGACAGATGGAAAGTAATTTTTAATAAAGCCGGGGGGAAGAGGGGGGGGGGAGGGGGGATGGTCGATGTTAGTCAAAACTTCTGTTCATAGGTGAAAGAAAACGGGGCTATCGATCACTGGCGGGCGTTCTTCGTCGCTGTGCGTTTTCGTGCAACGTTGTTCGCGCAATGATTGGAAATTTCATTCGATTAAACGACAATCGAGGCCGATATTAATTTCCGAACGATGGATTCGTTGCAGCGGGTCCACGCGAAACGCGCCGATCGGTACGACCCTTATTGCACGAAAATTCGGGCACCGGAGGGGGTGGGAAAAATTATTCTCGGTCCCTTGGTACATTCGTAATTACGATGCAGCATCGAGGAGCAATTAAAATGACGCGCACTTTCCACCGAGCGGCGGGAAAAGATTTAATATGCGTGTTCTCTGCTCTACATACGTCTCTTCATTAAAACTTCTCTACCCTCGTTGTAGCTTGCGTTCAAACACTTAGGTCCCCGGCCCTTTTTCCTGCTCGCACAGCGGACCAACGTGAACATACAGGGTGACTCGCCACGCCTCGGCGCCTCCAACAACTTTTTCATCTATGATATTTCGAAACAGATGTCAAAGCGAGTGTTCTGTTTAACTCCCAAACGACTGCTACCTTGGGATTCTACTCGTCACGAGGAATTGTTAAAGAAATTTGTTTTTGAACTTATCGCAATCGAAACCTTAATGATTAAAATATGGGGTTGGTAAGGGCGGCACGAAAGTAGCTTTTTATAGTGATGGTGATTTTTATGGTTCACAAGGTGATCGTAGAATCCAAGAATTATAGGATTTAAAAAGTCATCTTCAACTATCGGAAGCGCCAGATTAAAGAGAAATTTTTCCCAAGGATGAAGCAGTTATTCGACGTGCTAAAGTTATTTAGGGTAATAAGCTCCCAAAGTTTGATAATTTATTTCCAAGCTGGTCTATACAAAAATCCACTCAAAATAAAAATAATAAATCGGCTGTTTATCTAAATGGCGGCTTTCGCTGTTGACTGTCTTCGATTAAGCACAGTAATATTTGAAACAGAGACTTTTTTAAGTCCCCGCTTAACTCATCCTCATCCACGTTTTGCTGGTCTCGGTTTAGTCTAATTTTGTAACTCGCCCTGAATTTTCTCCACTCAATGTCAGAGGTACTTTGCCCAAGTAACCCAGAAAGCTGAGGCTTCCCATAAATTCCAGTCTAAAGAAACTCCGAACAGATACCCCAGGGGACAGCGGGTAAAAATGCCGCGCGGGCGAGACTAGGACGCGTTATATTTTTAGGCAAACAATGTTTACTCAGAGCCGAGATCAGTTCCCGATGATAATTTATCACCGCGGAACGTTTCGCGCGTTGATCTATGGCCTCACTATAATCTATGGTCTCTTTGTCTCCTTCAGCAGACACTTGGCCAATGAGTAAGCGATACGGTAGTAGGTCCATTTCAACGAGATCAGCGAATTAGATCTCACTTCGTGGCCGTATTCGAGGCTTCGTCAACATTCCAGTTCTAATATCAATTTCTGGGGAAATTATTTATCCAAGAAAGTCGTGATCCGTAGGTCAAAAGGTCTGGTGACCAAGATCGATAATCGTCGTGTGAAAAATTCACTTCCATCTTTTTTTAATCCCACTTTTATCCACCTGCTGTGCACAATGTGGAAGGTGGGGTTTATCAACAAATAGTAGAGGGCTTGGAATTATTATAACTCGGGGTGAAGAATTATTATACAGGCAGTAGTGTTTCTAGATGCTCATCGAGGCACTCGACACCTTACAAATTACTACACGCCTCCCCGACTTGAATTTTTCATATTTCTTTCATGAGTTAAACTCTGCTCATATTCGACATTTCAGTCGGCTTTGCTCTTTGTATCTCTCGACAGCCATTTGAGGAATTTTCTAAGATCTTTACGGATATAAAATGGGTAACGAAGATACCATTTAAGGCGGCTGATAGTATCCAACGCGTCGATTAAAAGTTTCATTATCGTCCGAAGGAACGCTCGGCTACGGTCCCTCGCGGAAGAACAATCGGATCTCAGGGTCTGGTCGTTACTTTCGTCTAACGACCACGTGAAATCCGGGCTCGCGGACCCGTGAAACGCGAAAGACTGCACCGTGTCCATTCACGAAGAAGAATGAACGCCCACGCGCGCCTTTCTATTCTCGTGCAGACGATTCACGCTCGCTCACCTGACTCATCCGCGAATATCGGGGAAATTTTTTAAACGACTCGCCAGATACACCCTCCCCCGGATCGTTGGATCTGTAAGCCCGATTTTGGGCGAACGTTGACGCCGACAATGGCAATTCGTCGAATTTCTGGACTTTAGATTTGAAAATCGTTCGATTTGTTAATTTTATATGTGTGGGAGTGGAGAGAAAATGAGGAGTGTCTGGTCGAAGAAAGGTGATTAATTATGCTGTACCCCGGGCACTTTTTTCACCCTGGTATTTGAAAAGCTTTTTATTTGTGAAATTCTAATGTTCTGTGTGCCACTGATGAAGGATAAGTATTTATTGAATATACGTATGTTGAGATCCACTTCGACAGTTTTATAAACATAACGGACGAAACGTTTTCATACAAACGTATTTACATTTTCGTCTATTTCGAGACATGTGACTTCAGCACGCAGAACGACGTGCATATATGCGCTCCACCCACCTGTCGAGTGATTACGCGCCTATTTTCGTGGATGAACTTAACCAGAACACAATTTTACCACGATATATGACGAATATGGGACGAATGAGTAATATTCTAACATCCTGTGCTACCTATTTCATTCTGTTTAACTAAAAATTACCGAGTAATAGCTAGAGACTGATAATAAGAAACCGATGCAAAAGAGAAGGATGGATAGGGAATTATGAAATACAGAATTAGTTCGATCTTCCTTCATATTTCCCCAGTCAAGCCCACCGAATTCCCCTAAAAGATACCACGAATGAGGTTAAGATGATCAAAGGACCCGAAAAGTGAAGCACGATTAACAACTGCGACGCGGAAATCGAAATGAATAATTGCAACAGTAAACACTTTGGGAACACGTTCCTCTAGCTCACAGCGACGCAAGAATCGGAGCCAAGTCGAGGGTGATGTGCAGGGAAACTTAATTTATCCCGAACATTTATAGCTGTGTAAATTAAGTGGATCGCGTTTAACGTCAAACACATCGCATTAAGGATCGCGAAGAAAATGAAGGCTACCAATCGATAAAATAAAGCGAGACTGCGGGAAGGAAATTTACTAGCGACCGTAATTTCCCTATATAGGTCACGTTATCTATCCGCGTTTAACGATCACCGAGAAACAGCGCGATAAAGAATTGTATCTCCTACTCCTATGCGCGGTAAATACGAATGATAAAAGCGTCCATAACTCCGTGGGCACCGATGGGAAAATATTAAGCGCGGCAATCGCGCGATTGTCAGCCCCCTCACGTGGTATTTTTACGACGCCGGGACAAAGTGCTGTTCGTCGTTCGACAGAAAGAGAAAATCCGTATCTCGGACTGGCGATGACAACCCGGCCCTGTCTCCATGACAATGGAACATAACCTTTCCGTCTGTTTACGGCTTATCGGCCGCAACGTGCTCGCGCTCCGCGGCGCTAAAAATACCACGTGCTCGGCACGTATTTCCGAACTCATAGAAATGAAACCTCTCTTGTCGCGCACTTTTACAAGGACGAGCCAGGTCACACGAAGCACCGTGACCCAGCCACCGGCGGTAATCGAGATGATGTATCGAATAGCTGAAAAAACGCAATCGAGGACACGCGCGTGTATGCGAATTCTGTGCGCCCGCCTAGGGAATTTCTTGTCACCTCGTTCCCGCTCCAGGGAAACTCGTGTATGACAATGAACGAGGATCAGCATTGCGCCTTGCTCTTGCTTGCTCTCGAGTCGAAATAGCAAGAGCATCGAGGGCTCGAGAGCTTTCAATGTGATTGCATATGAATAAAATGCTGACCCGTGAACTTTCATTTTCGAAGGGATATTTTAATTAAACGATTTAGCGAGACGCTGGGAACGGGGGTGGGTATTAAAGGGGGAAAGAGTAAAGAAGAGTTATTGATCTCCTGGGAAATTTTATATATTACGATCTCGAGGTAAACACTTCCCTGAGTATGTATGTACATAAACGGAATACAAAAGAGGAACTCCGAGGATCTCGTTTATCCTCGAAGCGAGCGGAACGACGTTGCTTTGAAACTTTATTATCGGAATCGATTTATTATAGTGCGTTGTATCGACGAAGAAATCGCCGAGTGTCGCAGTTCGAACTGCTAACGATTTACGAATCTTCCAGGCGAGGCTGGGATTTCTGTATACGACGAATCGATGCCGCGACGTCGTTGTTTTTCTTAACTGCAAGTTGACCCAGATATTAGTGATGCGCGATATTTATCGATAACTGCATATATCGATATTTGCCTGTCAGAATATCGATACTTTTTATCGATACTTCAAACACCGATAATTACACGTATCGATACATTTGGTCCACATATCGATAACTTTTTTGCACCTTAAAAAAAGGAAGCCAATTCATTTTACCTTCCTTTTTTGCACCACAAAATATATATCGATATGTATTATCGATAGATGGGACCAATATCGCCCATCACTATTGAACGCGATGATTATGTAAAAAAAATTATCGATATTACCAATATCGATACTTTTTGAGTAATATATTTCATGTATCGATATTGAACGACAAAATATATATCGATATGCATTATCGATAGATGGGACCAATATCGCCCATCACTACCAGATATCCGACTAGGAAGCGTCGCAATTTAATTTGAACGCGTTACTTTATGTGCACACGGATGCGCGCGCATGCATATTGCGATTTAAATACCCGAGGAATTTCGAGGATCGCGGTTTAAACAGTAACAAATATATCGTTCAGAAAATTGGATTTATTAATATCCCGGTTAGATCTGTAATAAATATATCAATAATTTACCTTAATTCTTACGGTGAAATGAACTTCTGTTTCCAAAAGTTTCAGAAAAATGGCTTCGTCGTCCTCGAGGGCTTCTTTCAACCGGAGGAGGTCGACGAACTCAAATTCTGCGGCGAAGAGTTCACGAAAAATTTGCCGCCAGAAAACGAACGAAGTATTTTCAGCACAATGGAAATGCAGCAGGTAAAGATCGATTATGACGGAATATTTCAACAAATGCATAGAATGTACTGTCGTTTGCAGAAAAGAAGGCGCCCGGACGCTAAACGCGGCAAGGGGGCTACTTCGCTCGGATTGGCCAACGCGACAACGTCGACCAATACAAAGCAAGCGAACGGGACGCAGGCGATGCGGAGCCAATGCGAGCAAAGTAGCCCCCTCGCCCCGCTCAGCATCTGGACGCCAACTTTTTCGCAAACCACAGTATATGGTGTTAAAATTTCGAACTTGTTTCAGGATAAAGACAAGTATTTCTTAGAGAGTGGGAACAAAATTAGCGTGTTCTTCGAATCCGAGGCACTAGACACCGATGGGAAGTTGAAAGTGCATCCCCGAGTATCCTTGAACAAGGTATTGATGAAATTCACAAAAGGGTACACTGCCTATTCAGTGAAATGAATACCAACCGTTTTATTTAACAAACCCGTAGGTAGGCCATGCGCTTCACTGGTTGCACCCAACGTTTAAAAAGTATACCTTCGACGAAAGGGTGAAGGAGACAGCTTACCAGCTGGATTATCAAGAGCCAGCTATATGTGGGTCCATGTACATTTATAAAAACCCAGGCATTGGATCGGAAGGTAGTACGAAATACGAATTACTAGATTAAATAAGTAAACGTATTAGATGCTTTATTAGTTCCCTCGCTCTCATCTTAGCTACATTAACTTAATACACAAGAGGACAATATAAACAATCTTCCTTTTCCCTCCCTCAGTAATCATGCACCAAGACGCGACGTACTTCCACACCGAGCCATCGAAACTAGTTACTTTCTGGGTCGCTCTGGAAGATGCTACGCAGGAGAACGGTTGCCTATGGATCGCTCCAGGTTCACACCAAAGCGGTGTGCACCGGCGTTACACGAGGAACAAGGACCCGGATTCCAAGGAACTGTTAATTTACGACAAACCAGCACCCTGTTACCAGCTCAGTAATTTCAGGCCGGTGCCGGTCAGCAAAGGGACCTGCGTCCTCCTCCACGGCGAGGTGGTGCATTTCTCCCATCCGAACAGAAGCGACAAGTCGAGGCACGCGTACACATTCCACGCGATTGAAACGCAGCACGTCACCTACTCGAAGGAGAACTGGCTGCAACAACCCACGGCAGGATTCCCGAAACTGTATAGGAATTAGACTCGCTCGGGCGCCGGATGCATCTTCATGCCTTCGCGTTTTCAACATCGCCGGGAGTCACGGTACAGCACCAATTCTGTAATTCTGGCTGTGCATTTTTATTTTTCACGTTGTACAAAAGTTACTTTCTGTATTATATATAACTGTTAATAAAAAGTTGTTAAATAATTATGATGCTCTCCTTTTTACAGCCGTACGATTAATCGTTCAAGCAATATCACAGTTGTTAAGTTATACTGTACACTCGTGACGGTGTTATTTAGCGAAACGCGTATGGATACACCTTTAGAAAAATCCAACCGTTAATTTATACATATACGCTCCTATGTACACCTGTAGCTGGCTAGCCGGCAGAAATGTGTACTGAGTTCTTGCAGCTGTCGCAAACCTGTCTTCAGCACTTCCTCCTTCTGTTTCACGCAACAATAGACGTCCAGAGGCGCCAGGTCGTTAGTCAATTTGTCAGGGAGAAATGTTACCAAAGTTTGATACAGATTAATTAGCGTCCGGTAGTCGACGCAAGAATCCTTCACTTGCTCTATCCCGCTGGAACAATGGAAGCACATATTTGCCCGACTGGTGCAAGCAACTTCGCCACGAACGGTTCCAGGATTTTCTACTCACGCGCTCAGTGTGTGCAACAATCTATTTACATTCGCTGCGAGCTCTGGCTGTATTTGCTTTACGTAATCCGGCGTCGGGAGCGGATTTGGAATGCTGTAATGAAAACTACATGGCATTCCTGCTGCTTCGGCCGCCAATCCGCTGTAGAACATAAAGGAGAACATGTGCGTATTAAGTCACGCGTGTGGCATCATCGCGGGAAGTCCTTTCAGCACGGCGTAAGGGGCCGTCCTTAAATTACGTAAGGGTAATTTGGCGATTTCTTAGCCCCCTCCCTCCCCCAGTATAAGAATTCGTAAGATTTGATATTGCAACCCCCTTCTTACGTAATATTTTTTACATTGAATTTTTCAGTTATTAAAATTCTTTTAAAGGTTTGTATAATTCATTTAGGGTAAACGCATTAATAACTGAACACTATTATAAAATTATGTTTGCAGCGCGATTGATTCCACGTGCTGCAAAGATTGTTCGGATATGAAGGAAGAAATTAAAAGAAGTCTCTAATTAATTAGTTTCTTATTTTAATAATTCATTTTACTCGTTTTAATAAAAAATGGCCATTCACTGGTACGTGTTCATTTACTGGTACATCCACCCTAACTCGATTTCGGGAAATTTAAACTAAAACTACTTTTCTCGAACATTAATGATAGAATTTGTATTTATTGAAAATTATTTTAAAAATATTACGTAAGACGCTACCTGACTACCCTGACTACCTGTAAGAAAATGTAAGAAATTCGCGAACCCCTTCTCCCCCCAAAAGCCTTACGTAATTTAAAGACGACCCCTAATGCATAATTTAATTTCAAAACTTACCACATGTCTCGAGCAAAAGTGTATGCCGCTTCGAAAAACTGAAAAGCTTTTTGCGCTCTGCGCTCTCGTGCTTGAACGTCGTTTTCAACTCCAATCGCGTCGCACAATTTCTGCTCACTTATCTGGCACTCAAAGTCATGGCATTTCTTCTTCAACTCCTACAAGAAGCAACGGAATTATGAATATTAATCGCCACGAACAGGTTTCTTGCAACGTCGTTAGGAAGAGCTCAAAATTAATTACATCCATTTTATGGGAGGCTCGTAACATCAAGTCGGGATGCTTGTCCACGTTAACCATCTGAATCAAATCGCTGCATTTGTTCAGTATGTGGCCAACTTCTTTTAACGTTCTCTCGCCTGTAAACAATGTTTTCTTACTTCAGTGGAGGCTCTCTAAATGATGTACCTATGCTGATACCATTCTTAAAATAACGTTGGCTAAATTACCAGGGATATTTTTAAATATATGCAGCAACTCTTTCAAAATAGTTTCTGCTTTTCGCATAAATGACTCGCTTACAGCGGCTATCCAATGTTTTATAGCACACTGCAGAACAGTTATCACTGTCCAAGGCGGTCTTATAATGACGCGTTTCTCCCAAGATTCTCCATATAACGAATGCATCTCTTGGCTAACGATCTGCAAAGGTATTCGTTTTTAAACGATTTTATTCAGCTTCGATCTTCTGTTTGTTTGTATGGTTCAAATCTGGCAACTCAAAAACCCACTTCCAACTATCCAATTGTCTTGAAACTTTGCAGGCGTGCGTAGTTTGGATGACAATACAATATTTAAAAAAAAAATAACCCCGGGCGGGTGAAAAAATGACCCAGTCATCAATAAATATAACCCATGACCACAAATCCAAACGACTTGAAATCAGCCACTCGCGTTCTTTACGAAAACGACAAAAAGCCGATGCGCGCTCGGGTCGTTAGTCGCATCGCGATTTGAAATTAAACAAGATATTTCTAAAGAAGTCTGAACTGCGAAATGTAAATAAATCCATAAACACTAAAAACTGGAAAATAAAAAATATATAAAAAAAATTTATATTAAACGATTTTATTGAAAATGCACTAAAAACTAATAAATAATTTTTTTCTTGTACTGCAATTTCGATGGTGTTTTTTCACTTTAAATAAAATCGTGGAGCAGGGTATCTCAACAAATTCGTTTCGACGCTTGATGCTGTATTAAATTGATTCATATTCTGTTATAAAAAATCCTGCTCCACGATTTTATTTAAAGTGAAAAACACCATCGAAATTACAGTACAAGAAAAGAATTATTTTTTAGTTTTTAATGCATTTTTGATAACATCGTTTAACATAAATATTTTTTTATATATTTCTTTTTATACACAGGTATAAAACATAGTGTGTAACATATTATCTATACTTGCCAGTGTCAGAAAGTCTCTTATAACACTTTTTGCCTCCTCATATATACCACCAGATATACGTCGCTCTGGGCTTGGGCCCGACGTAGAATCCGGGCTCAAGTTCGCTCTGTCTTGTTCACGGAGACTGCGGTTTAACGCATCTGTACAAGTAGTCGCATTCAGGTAGTCAACTTTCTCAAGAGGATCGTTCCTTCCGAGTGTCACAATATCGTGAATCATTGCTTTATTACAAAGATTTATGTCGTACGATAACAAGACCTGTCTCGAAAACGAAACATTGAAATGTAAAACTGAATCTGTTAACAGAAGCAGGTCACGTGATCAATAACTCACCACAGACTTCTCTAACTCCTGAATTTGTAAACAAGTCTGTAGAATCTCGTCGTCCGGACAGTCGATAGAAAATTTCTCTCTATTTTTTAGAACATCTTTTCGCGTCTGACCGATTATGCGTGGATGTTTAGAAGTGAACTGCTTGTTAATGTAATTTATAGCTCGCCTTGCTTTCGCACACAACGACGCTGGTTTTGTTCTCCCATTGTCGTCTTTAATGTAATCAAGCTCCTGCAATAAAACAGTTATGTACAGAGTTCTTCTTTTATAGAGCATGCGTTATCTGTTATAAATAAGACACCTACGCGTATAACTGTCCACGGTATTACGATTAATGGTCGATCGTAGGTTTTGAAGGTACTGTCTTTTGCCAATTCAACAGCCTCGATGTTTGACAGAAACACGTTGGTGTCAACGACAATGTACAGCTGCCTTTTTTCTTGCTGCTCCGGTAATGGTGGAGAACTTAAAACATTACCAGTAACGGTACACGACACATCCTTATCAATTTCTGCGCAAAGTTGTGTTCTAACAGCCTGGACCTAAGTAAGGCAAAGAAAATTCATCCCTTTATATTTCAACGCCCTGACGTGAATTTTCTGATAACTATTAATATTAATGTACTCGTTATTACTTCAAAAGTAATCTTTTCGTCTTCCATCGGCTCCCAATCCATTTCTTCGTAAAAGGCATCGTTATAGGATCGATTCGTTAAGTCCGTCACTGTTGTTACAGATACTTCAGGTGAATTCTCCGCTTTCGGCTGTTGATCAATGGACGAACTTTTCTTCGTGAAACTATTACTCTTTGAGAATCTGTCTTTCAAACGTACCAATCTAACTTCTGCATGTTTATAGATGCTTGGCAGCTTTCCTACTATAATGATAATTACATCGATTAATTTTAACTAAATACAGAAAAAACTTATAATAAGTACTACGACATTTACCCCGTTTAATTGACGTCGGTGAACTCTGTGATGCGGAGCTAGTATTAGGACTTTCGTTATTACTAATTTCTAGGGTAAGGCTTTTCCTTAATTTTTCCATACGCTCTTTTCCCAAATTTTTATTTCTCGCCTTGCGATTTTGTTTCTTCTTTTCTGCCGTCGTAATCTTTTCTGTCGCTGTACTCTTTTCTGTAGGTGTACTCGTCACTGTAATCTTTTCCGTCGTCACACTCTTCTCTGTAATTTGATATAATCTGTTTTACAATTTCATTCCCTTCGATATAAAATAATACAGGGAATAGTAGAAACAATAAATTCTTCGTGTACTAACCAACTTTTGGACTATCCTGTGTCTCTGCAGGTGTAATTTGGCTCCTCAGCCTTCGCAGTTTAGTTTCTTGCTTAGCGTTAACACCCTGCTCCCCGCTTACGTCTACTTTCTTCGCTTTGGGAGTATTCTTTACAGCTTTATCCTGCATTCTCTGCAGAATCGCTTTCATCTGTGGCGTGTAACTTGTCTTTGGACTCATGTCGCTCTCGGGCTTAGATGTCACTGAACAGCTTTTGCTAGCCTCTGCGGGTGGCGAGTTGACAACGTTCTTAGCATGCTTAGGAGTTCGTGGCTTAGAAAGCTTATGCCTCTGTTTTCTTTTGTTCATCGATTCACGAATCACGCGCATCTGCGGTGTCTCTTTCTCTTCGTTGACCTTCTCCTGAGTTTGCGGTAACATCCGTTTCGCGACAAGTTTCTTTCGTTCGATAATTTGCCTCTTGGGTGCATCTTGTTCGGGTGTGGTAGGTTCAACTGAAGCGAGATTATGCTCGTTGGAAGATTTCTTACGTTTCTTTCCTGCCGATTTCTTTGCGTTCTGAATAACAAGATCGCATTGATGTTATATCATGACAACTATATATACAATCTGTAGAATCAGGCCAAGTCATAAAGGCAGCTAAATGAGAATTCTATGTTGGTTGGTTAGAATGCGCACACGATTTGAGAGCGCAAATCAACGAGATACCATTAATCGCATATTATTACGAATATCAATAAACAGAAAATTGTAAAGTACTTGTTCGGGCTGATCTGCTGTCGGCTCTTCCCAGGAAGACTGGTTCGTCTTTACATTAAAATAATACACTCTGTCCGGGTGCGTCTTTGAATTTAGGACAATCCAATTCTGCGGCAACGTTTGTTTCATCATTTTCTTCGCGTGGTCAGGGACAATTAGCGAGAAATGTTGCCCGCGTTCTCATCAATTAAAAAAGGATTCAATTTTCGTGGAAAGCTGTTTCAATTCTAGTAAACACAGAACTCTCGCTGCGCGTCATTACAATCTACTGTGCGCGGCTGACATGTTTGTATCCGCGATTACAGATGGGCAAGGGGGGTAACTTCGTCACGCGATGTTGCGTGATCCGATTCGTGGATATTATTTCCACGTCGGCCAATAACGAGCACTTAAACAATCACTTCCAAGAGTTTCAAGTGCCATCTTCTCTGCCGCGCAGTCGCGCGACTTGCAAACATGCAACAAGGTTTCGCGAAACAACATCCGGCGAATTCCACTTACGCCCGCAACGCCCGTGGTTTTCATTTTAAAATTTATAAAAATTTCCTGAAATATAAAAGAGAAATCTGTGAAAGGGCCATTATCGGGAAATGCTGATTTATAAATGTAAATTACGACTCGGAAATATGAACATGTAATTTATGATATTTATTTTATTATTTAAACGGAAAATTCCTACGGTCGTGGGCGCAGGCGATTTGGGCGTAAGTGGAATTCGCCCCGCCTATCCATAAACAAAAGATTTGATGATTCGTGCGCTCCGAAACGTAAACATTTTAGGTTAAGGTTTTTACTTTCTTTTAGCATACAGTTCTTCGTATCTACGTAAACATAGTAAACATTTCAGGTGCGTTTCACGTAAGCCCCAATCGCCCGCAACGCCCCTGATTTTCATTACATGTCCATACAGGGTAGATGTCCCAATTACCGTGCCTTTATACTTAAAGAAGTCGTACAAAAAAACTCGCATACATAAGGAAAGAAATTTTTTTAATTAAGTTTAACTATTAATGTATGTGTTACAAATGAGAAGGTTGCATTTTTAAGCAATTAAAGCGTAGTAAAAAAATTTCAAAAATGCATATGAAGATTTCGATGGATTTATCTAAATCTTTACCGGAAACGGTAAGGAACACGTAAGTACTTTACAGAAGTGAATAAATTGATAATTATCATGAGTTGCACTTATATAAAGTGTTTATTATATCATAAAAGGTTCAAATTTTATGAAAAAATAGCAAAATGAAATAGCACTTTTGAAACGTTTCCGTATTTTTAAAGTGAATACAGTAATAGGGACAGGAATTTAACGCTTGTCCCTAATACCGTGCCCCTCGGTGTCCACTGGCTCCCTCTGTAACTGCTGAACCTAACCTTACTTTCGTTTCTCAGAACGGGTGAACAAAAATTTATATTTGCATATTTTGCTTTTGTAATGAAAAGATCATATTAAAATTACATAAAAACACCTTTCGTAGAGCAAAAAAATGTTTTGAACAATTCAAAGTTGAAAGACATAACCTAACCACGGGAATGGTATTCAAAAAAGGGGCACGGGAATAGGAGCAACGCATTTTTCAGGGCACGGTAATTGGGACAAAACATGTATTTTTATTTCAATTAAAAAAATATGAAAAATTTTCATCCCGAAAAAATGCCTTAATAAAGATAAAAGTTCAAAACACCAGTATAAATTTTCACCAAGCAAATTTAAAGTAATAGAAGTCAGTAATTAATTCCTTCGTGAGCAAGTCGGCGTCAAAGCACGGTAATTTGGACATCTACCCCATATCGCGACCGCGCGGGCGATTTGGGCGTAAGTGGAATTCGCCTTTCATAGTCGGACATGGATATCGCCGTAACAATTTCGCCTCACATTCAAATATACATATGTCAATATGTCTTTTTATAGTATTTATAGCCAGCTCGCTTCTGTTCCCTTCAGTTTTCCTACGACGTTTCACGGAAAACAATCGCACGGAACAAAAGAGAAATAAAAATGGACAATAGTTAAATTCCTTAATGAAAAACCAAAGCATCGAATTCAACTGCCGCGCCCTTGCGGCTGAAAGTTAGAATTCAAATTGCTAGGGAATTTTGGCGCGACTGTTTTCCCTAATATTAATTTAACTATCGAGAACGGTGAGTGGTGTGTCTTTCCCAGTCTTTCCCCTTCACGTAAGTCGCTCCACTGGAAGCAACTGGAAGGGATTGGAATTCCTTCTCGACCCGTCATGTAAAGTGGCCGTGGCAACAAAAGATTGCAAAAGATAAGTCGATGTTTGTGCAAAGGATTCTTACACTCAGCCGATTCAACTGTTTCCCAAGCGTAACAATCCGTAAAAAAACCGTGAAATATTTCGTCCTCAGCGTGTATTACCACGAGCGTAGCGAAAGTAGTGTTGATTCAACACCACGTAAACGATGGCAAACGATGATGAAACCGTACAGCCGGCTTTCCTCAACGCAGGCTTTTCTACCGATGACGACGAGCTACTATTCTTCTCGTCAATAGACGAGGCAACGAAAGAATGGCTCAAGTCTCTCGACCACATATGGCACTTATGTAAGTAATTATAAAGATATTAAAATCATAATTATCTTCCAGTTACTCGCAACGCGTTATGTATCCCGTATTCGTTGCAGGGAAAAAATGTGACGGAGTCAGCCAAACTTTAAGAGATTATTTTGAAAGCGCGCCCAATCCATACTTGAGCACATTACGGATACTCGTGAATACATCAGATTTTAAACACGTGAAATTGACCTCGTCATTAGCACTTACAGGTTTATTTTTTATAACAAACATTTATATGGTACAACTAAAATAACGCAGAGAAGTTATGCTTATGGTTATGCGTATTTACGTTCGTTGGATAATTCTCAATGAGTGCGTTCAGTGCAACCAACTGTTGGCCAACCACTCACTTGCGCTCACTGATCTTTCGCTGAACGCTACTGCTCAGTTGCTCACTTCCCAACACGTTCGGTGAGGCCATTTTTTCGAGGGCAGATAAACTGCACTCACTTTACCAAACATGTTGGGAACTGCTAAAATATCCCTACCCTGCCAAGTGTCGTTCAGCGGAACCGAGCGGAACGATGGCTGCTCACCGATCAGTTCCCAACGGTTGCAAACGATTGGGTCCAATAGTTGGTTGCTCTGAACGCACCCATTCAGTACGAGAATTGTCGATACCTTCTTTCAAACGCAACAGGCCTTTCAGAACAATAATTACGAATACCGTAATTGGTATAACACATTTTCCTGCATTACAGTTATCGAAGAATACGCGAAGTGGTTAGAAACGCGGAAAGACACGTACAGGCATTTTCTAGCTGTAGATTTAAAACTAGCTGCATTTCGATTAATTATCACGCAGAATAATATGCAATTTATTAAGCTGGTTGCAGTTACATACGAGTTTACCGAACATAAAGAAGAGTTTGTTGATATAATAAAGGTACTATTATGCGATGAAACGATCTAACATGCCTTATTCAGGTGCTGCTTATGTAATAACATTTGTGTACTTACAGGAACTACTTTGTGAAAAGAAGTACAAAGAAGCGGCGCAATATGCAGCGATGTTGCAATTACAAACTTACTTTCCGGATGTGGAGTCCTTACTGTTACCACTTATTTTGCAAAATAAATTGACAATTGTGGATGAATTTTTAGCCAATTGTCGAGAAATGCAGGAGGCTTTAGTCAAATACTTAGATAATTTGATCGCTCCTGACAATAATATGCAAGTGGCATTGGATGGAGTTATTAAGTAAGTTTCGATAATTTAGTAAAACTAGGTACTAAGTGCAATAATATTTTGAACTCGTTGCAGAAAACATAACATACCGGACACAAAGATGTCGACTGTACAAACCAGGCCGATGATTAAGCTGATCGCTCGCTTCGTCAAGTTGTACAATTTCCCAACAGAAGTTTGCCCGAATGTAAATAAAAAACGAAGCGAAGGTGCTTTACAATTTCTTATACACAAACGTTACGTGGATGGCAGTTTAAGTACGTACATCTCTTAAACAATGATACACTTCTTGAACGTTGTAAATAAAGTATTAATCATTTTACAATCTAGATACTGTAAGTTGGAGGGAGATGATACAAGAGGCGGTCGGAGACGACAGAAAGCTCCAGCTCGAAATGATAAGGATGTTAATTAATGCTAGGGATACGAAGGAAGGTTTATATTGGGTTAGAGAATTTGATATACCTAAAGAACAGTGGCCGTGGGCGATTTCGTATGAATTCGAGCACGAAGAAGCAAATAGTAATTATCTCTCGTATATTGGCGATGTGTTTTCTGTTCGACTGTGTTTCATGGAGTTTGATCTTGCAGAAGTAAATGACGGAGCATCTACAAGCAGAGGAGAGATGAACGATTGGGAAGATGCTGAAAATTCTGAGAATTATCATGAATTAAAGTTATCAAAAAATTCTATTAAAGTCGTAAATGATGCGCTTGGTTTTTCAACGTTTCTTGACAATGGATTGAAAGATGTCCACATCGTTGGTATCGATTCGGAATGGAAACCCACCTTTGGTAATTCTCAATTGATTAATTGTTATTAAGTAGAGGGGTTCGTAATAAAATATCGTGACATTCTTGTTAATTCGTAGGTACAAAACAGACTGAGTTAGCTCTAATACAGATAGCTACTGAAACTAACGTATACATCTTAGATGTAACTACTATGGGGAAAGAGTCGGAGGAACTATGGGCAGAGTTGGCGTTAACGCTATTCGAAAACAAGGATATCTTAAAGCTCGGTAAATATCGTTTCATTGAAAACACTTCCACCATAATACCATTGCGCATTGAGTCCCAAAAAAGTTGAATTAATTCAAAGTACTAGATTAAGGGGGAACAACACCTTGAAGCACGGAAAAAAGTGCAATTTTTTTGAATTTTATGTTAGATATCCATACTTCGTAGGAAAGTCATTGATATGGGGTTTAGATGTGCATGTAGTGGACAGTATTTTAGAATTTTTGTGTGACAAAATATACAGTTTTAATAAAGTTATAGAGGTCACCGCAGAGCGCGACGCGTCGAACACGATCTGATGGTTTCCCACTTTATTCACGTCGCGTTCATCTGAGAAAAAAAAGGAGAGCATTTTTTCAATATATATTAATATAGGTACAGTTAAGCGTACAGAAATTTAATTACAATAATTTTTTAAGCTTAAAGGGGAAAGTTCTGAAATTTCGAGTCAGTTTAAGGAAAAACTCGATACATTTTGCGCTGGAAAAAATAGTAAAAATAATTTATTTTTAATTTCCGTACGCTTAACTGAAGGCATTTTTGTGTAGAATAAATACGCAAAACCGGAGATTGATTCATGCTAAATTGGCGGAGAAAATCGTTCAACCAGTTTGGAAAACATAGTTTCGTGAAAAACGCGTTTAAAGTTATAAGTTCATTTATTTTGTGCGTAAACAAAAAATTTGAAGACTTACCATATCGCATCTATTCCAGACCCATAATATTCATCATCTTTGTTGGTGGATGGTCGGTTAATAAACATTTCTACATTCTGCATATCAAAATTGCTAGGGTATTTCCCGGTAACGCTGCTTTCCGAGCGCCGTGCGCGACGGAAGGGAAAGCTCTGTAACTTTGTCATTTACGTGAATTTCGGCATAATCTTCTAGGAATATATTCTTAAAGGATCATACTTTCAAATTATACAAAAAAAGAAATCGATTTTTTTGCCCGGTCAAGGTGTTGTTCCGCTTTAAGAGAATTACACCTCGTACATACACCAATATAATTACGTGATGCAGGATTTGGAATATCTTACGATATGACAGTCATACGGGACAGCCTGCCAGCTTTGTCGAAAGTAAAAACATACGGGCAAGGGTATTTAGACATCGTACACTTGTGGAGAAAATTAGTGGACGATTATAAATTCACATTTCCACATTCCGATCACCATGTTTTGACGAAGCAGAGCCTAAGCCAACTAGTAGAGCTGTGCCTTGGTAACAAGCTAGATAAGTCGGACCAGTTTTCCAATTGGAAGCAAAGACCCCTCCGTGACAGCCAAATAATATACGCCGGTTAGTAATTTCTGTTTAATATCTATCGAAATATCTCGCGTCAAAAGCAAGCGTAATAATAATTTAGTTACTGTATTACAGCTTTGGACGCATATTGCTTGTTGGAAGTATATGACGTGTTAGAGAAACAATGCCATCGCTTGAGCATACCGTTCTATGATATTTGCGCGGAATTACAGCACATTCCGCAAAAATTGCCGAAAAAAAATACCAGAAATCAGAACAAGGCAAGCGTTACTATCATAAACGAGTAAAGCGTTTAGTAACACTCACAGATGTTTCTATACATTCCATTGCAGCCACAGACGTTCGGAAATGGTCCATCGAATATCGACAGGCAACAAAATGTCCACTGGAATCGACCACCCCCGAATTTTAGAGGTGTTCAGCCTCCAAGGCATCCGAGGAGACAAGAGTTTGGACCGAGACCAATGCATCCGTACAATGGGAACAATCCGATTAGATTCAATAAACCGTATAATCCACGGATGCAACACCCGAACATGCAACATCCGAACATGCAATATCCGATTATGCAACACCCGAATATGCAACATCTGAATATGCAACATTCGAATATGCAACATTCGAATGTGCAACATCCGAATATGCAACACCCGAATATGCAACATCCGAATATGCAACATTCGAATGTGCATCATCCGAATATGCAACACCCAAATATGCAACACCATGAGAGTACAATGCAAATGCGCCAGCCACAGATGCCTGATGGAAAAAAGATACCAGCCCACAAATGGCGCGTTGTGTGCGACTCGATGTTAGGTGCATTGGTAAATAAATTACGAATGTGCGGATGCGATTGTGTTCATACCGTGTTTGACCAGGGCGGAAGTAGGTGCATTAAACTGGCTATCCAGGAAAACAGAATACTTCTAACTGGTAATAAGGAATATTTAAAAGTGAGGCCCATTTTTATGTCCTTAATTAAGCAATTAATGCGTATGACTTATTATAACTAAACGTTTGCACTAGTTTTCGCAATACTTACCCCCTGGGAACAGTTACTTGGTATCATCCGAGAACCCGGACGAACAGTTAAAAGAAGTTTTGAATCACTTTGGAATACTAGTCACGCAAAGAGATATCTTTAGCCGGTGCCAAGCATGCAATGGCGACGAATTCGCCAAAGTGACGAAGAATCTAATGGACGATCTTGTTGAGAGGTTCGGTATCACATTTACAGTTCTTAAGATCGCTTTAAGCACGACCACCATGCTAATGAAAAATTGTCTAACAATTCAGTTTTGCTAAAATGACACGGGACATGGATTATTCCAAGTTCTCGCCGACGAATTCGATTAACAACGACTCCGCGCACGATAATCGCGCGAACGATTACGTGCCGAACGAAGACCGTACATGGATATTGAGCACCAATTCCTTGGTCGTTGACACGTGTGCGACCAAATACCAAACGAGGATTCAGATCGACAAAGTACCGGTCAAATCACTGACGCATGTACAAATTTTTTATATCTGCGAGCGATGCGGGAAGATTTACTGGGATGGTTCCCGCGTAGAACGTATGTTCAGCGGAGTACTGAAGGATCTTGTTCGCGCGTGAGCCTTTCGTTATTACTCTAAATGTGATAAAGCGCTGAAGCTGTATTCAATGGACTAAGAATGCACAAATCAAAACTGTCTTCATTGATTTAAGTGAGTGATAACCGTTCCTATAATATGCGACGTTAATGGCGAACGTATCGTTGCTTTTGTCCCTTTTTCCAACCGCGGCTTATGTTTTAAGAACCTTGCAATATCATTGACGACTTGCTTAAAAACGAAGAGTTAAACATTCAAATTTCTCCTTTTTTGCCTATCATTCTTCCGTTATTCTTACGTAAGTTAATGGCTTACTATTAAAGTGAATCTGCTACGCATTTCCTTAGAACAACAACCTACGTTTCACCCCGCGCAAAAGTACTCTCGCTACATATTTTCGCTACTTGTGGAGAACGGTGCAGTATAAAGGCTCCCCCAAACCAACGCGAATATTCGCGCCGCGGAGCGGATTCGCCGCGGATCAGATAAGGCGCCCATAAGCCGACACGTATAAAAAAACTCTGATCCGCGGCGGATTCGCTCCGCGCGGCAATATTCGCGTTGGTTTGGGGGAGCCTTAAAGGAGGAGCGCTATAACGAAGATATAATCATTTCATATAATTTCTTTCACGATCTATTTACGTTTTATTCCTTTTTTGTAATCACTCGCAAATAAGACATCTTTTAAATGATACAATTCTACTCTTATTTTACATAAAAACAGATTCTACTTACGCCTTGCCTAGCATAAACGAGCTCATCCGAGTATAAAAACGCTCGGCTATCCGTACGGAGCTTTAAATAACGAAACACACGACCTTTTGATGCGTAAAATCAAAATGCTTTACTAATTTTTCTAAGTTTATCCATCGATTTTTCACTTTCCACATAGTGCTCTGCAAAAGTTTTATTCGTATCTAAATAAAGGAAATGAATCTTTAATTCTGTTTTGTTCTTTCTAAAAAAAAAACGATACCAGGCACTGCGTACCTCTTGAGAAATTATTGTATTACAAAATATGGTGTAATAAATCATATGTTTAAATCATTTCTTCTATTATTAGTTCGGCGCGGTATAAATATCTATCGGACACATGCTATTGTGGTGTTGCCTCCGGTAGCGGTGGTTCTACATCCGCAATAAACTCAGCTGGCTCGATAAGGCGTTTCTTTCCGAACGGTGGAGGCCCAAGTAATTTCTCAACATCGTCGTACGTCAATGTCTCCTTCTGTAGAAGCGCTTCAGCAAGCTGCAAGTATATAATCAACATTTTACGAAAACAATGCGTATATAAAAAGATAGAAATACGTTCGGACACGTATATATGGTCACCATACCAAAGCCAGCTTATCCGCGTTATCCGTTAGTAACTTCTCCGTTGCTTTATACGCGCTCGTAATTATTTTTCGTACTTCAGCATCCATAACATTAGCCATTTTTTTACTGTACGGTTTTTTGTTCCTCTGAATGAAGGAGACGAGGTTAATTGACAATAGATTTCACGATTAACAGAATATTATTTATGAACGTGTACATACTTTGGCGTGCAAAAGTATTCGGCCACTCTTTAAAAACGCATAACTTTTTCCAAATTAATCCAAACGACTTGAGTTTTTTTGAGAAGCTGGAGGGAATAGTTTGCTAAATGATGTGATTCTTAGGTTTGAAAAAATGCACTTGGTCGGAATAGCAAAAAAAAATAGTAAAAGTCGTTTTTTAAACTTTTTTGTGAGGCCTTAATGAAAATTCAAAAATCCAGTTTGTAGATTGAAGTAAGTTGTATAGATGCTGAAAATTTCATCTAAATCGGTTAACGTTGCTCCGAGCTACACACGTTTAAAGATCGAAGAATAAGGTCGAAAATTGCGAAATTCCCGAAATCAGCTATTTTCGACCTTATTCTGCGATCTTTAACCGTTCGTAACTCAGAGCAACGTTAACCAATTTTGATGAAATTTTAGACACGTATATAACTTATTTAAATCTACAAACGGGTTTTTTGAATTTTCATTACAGGCTTTCAAAAAAAGTTTAAAAAACGACCTTTACTATTTCTTTTTTTTGCTATTCCGAACAAGTGCATTTTTTTCAAACCGACGGATCACACCATTTAGCAAACTAATCCCTCTAGCTTCTCAAAAAAACTCAAACCGTTTGGATTAATTTGAAAAAAGTTATGCAATTTTAAAATGTGGCCGAATACTTTTGCACGCCACTGTATATATCTCACCGTGCTCGTGACTTCTTCGTCGAATGAAATCAGGCCTACAGTGGGACTCATTCCGAACTGTTGGACCTGATGGTACGCTATCTTCGTCACTTTCTTCAAATCGTTCTCCGCCCCGGTTGAGATTTTATTGAACGTCAGGCTCTCAGCGACTCGACCACCTAACATCATACATATCATTTGGAACAGTTCTTCCGTGGTATGAAGCTTCTGATCTTTCTGGGAATACTGAGCGAAACCCAAGCTCATATTAGTCCTCGGTATTATCGTTACTTTAAGCAGAGCGCTCGTATGTTCCAATAACCATCCGACTAAGGCGTGGCCAGCCTCGTGATAAGCGACAACCTTTTTCGTAGAAGGCGTCAACGTGTTGGTCTTCTTCGTTATGCCGCCTATCGTTCTATCGATCGCGTACATAAGATCGCCGCCAGTGACTGAAGTCTTTTTATCCCTTGCCGCGTGCAACGCAGCTTCGTTGCAGACGTTCGCTATGTCCGCGCCTGCGAAGATCACACATTTAGAATGATTTTGAAAAGGGGTGTCTTGAGAATCCAATAACTACAACCATACAGTACCACTAAAACCGGGAGTAAGAGAAGATAAATATCCAGAATACTGCGACGGTTTGCCTTCCAGGGACAGACATTTTAGATGATACTCAAATATCTGTTTTCGCTCCTCCAACGTTGGAAGATCGATCAAGATGTGCCTGTCGAATCTACCAGGTCTGAGTAGAGCTGTATCCAAAACTTCCGCCCTGTTCGTAGAGGCTAAGATGATAACATCCTCCGAAGTCGTCATTCCATCCATTTCCACCAAAAGTTGATTCAATGTTCGTTCGGATTCATTGTTACCGAACTCAACGCCCTGGTCCGATCGTTTCTTGCCCACTGCGTCGATCTCGTCTATGTATATAATACTGGGTGCTCTGCAAACGTAGGCGAATGGAAAAGTGTCTCTCATAGAAGTTCGCGAAGGAAAGAGAAAGTCAAACCTCTTTCTGGCCTCTGCGAACAGATCCCTTACACGAGCAGCGCCCAATCCACCCAGCATCTCGATAAATTCAGATCCATTCATGGACAAGAATGGAACGTTTGACTCGGTCGCGACGGCCTTGGCTAAAAGTGTTTTGCCACATCCTGGTGGGCCCAAGAGCAACGCCCCTGGAAGTACATTGAGTCTGTAGTAGCTAAGAGTGTAACTACGTAAGAGCATACACAGATCCAAGCTTTTCAAACCGTCACACTTGATGTACCTTTTGGTACCTTAGCACCGAGTTTCTTGTATCGTTCAGGCTGCTTCAGATAGTCAACAAACTCCATTACTTCGATTTTAGCTTCCTTTAAACCAGCCACGTCATCGAAACGCACACCTTTACCAGAGAAAGGCTCGACCAAAGTATATTTCGCTTTTGTCTTCTGGGTAATGAAGCTCATTGGATTCGGCAGGTTCTGCATACGAGGTACCAGCTTCATGATCGCGTATATACATAAAACAACGAACGCCAGTGACAGAAGGGAGGCATCGGTATCCCCGTGAACGTATTTAATCAAAACTCCATCGTCTAGAGAAAGAGTATTCCATGAGTATCATTTTTGCTCAATACTGAATATTCTAGCTATTAAATACCGTACATTTCCCATACCTGCTTTGATACCAAGGCTCTTCTCCAGATCTCTAATTTTGTCCTCGAGGATTTTGGCGTAAGTAGGATCGTAGACACTGAAGGACCGTCTGGTAAACCTGTTCCCTTTATAAACAGCACCCTCCTTAAGGTATACAGTTATAGTCGAGCCGTAAACTGTAATTTGGTCGACTTCTCCTTTCAGAAGCATCTCTTTTACGAAATCGTCCCACATAAATCTGTTTGGCTGATATACTTCAATGAGGCTTGTGTAAATAATAAATAATACTGAATAATAAAGTGGCTACGCCTCTGTGAAGATTTACCTCCCAAGGACCCGCAAGCGCTACTCTCTTCGATAGTACGAAAGTGAACAGTAGACAGAACACGATGAGCAGCACTTTCGCGAGCATCACTTGCAGTTCGCTAGGTCTTTTGGGATCTTTTTGCGAACCTTTGGAAGGTCCTCTGCCGGGTCCTTCGTTTCCATTTTTATCTGACAAACGGGGTGTTGTGCTAAAGTACCTTGCATTGCACAATCTTGGGGAACAGTAGATTCTATGAGAGCCATCTTTTAACAGTAACGATCGTATTGCGTTCAATTCTTTGTGTACGTGGTCGTAAAGCTGAAACGAAAAATTTCTCGTGGTCATGCATAAAATAAGAAGGATCTGAAGCGCTGATGTAAATGCTTACCCTACGCGATACCGGGAAACATAACCTATTTATCTCATTATTAAAATCCCTCCTCGTAAACGCGGCGGTGATAATTCCATGCCTCTGTAAGTTACATTTGAGGAAGGAACCGACGAGCCTCTGTGAAACGACATACTGTCGCTTTGGATATTTTATTAAATTTTGCATGCCTTAATCATGTGAACTGGAGATGCGTGCTCGCATCATTCGATACCAACGAAGTCACTTCACTTGGAAGAATCTTCCTCGTTGTGTCAAATGATTTAAACGCTAAACATATTCATTTATTGGCGGTGGTGCAAGCTTTTGCTGTAGCGACCAATCACAATTTATTTTTATCTTTCGAAGTATTTGTCGACCGATCTTGTGATAATTATCACTACAGACGAGCGTTCGATAGATCTACATCTCTGCATGTGATGCAGATTTTGGTCATGCAATCCTGGGCTGACTAACCTCTCTACCTCTTTCGTGTCACAAGCGATGTTATCGATTGAAAAGCAACTGAGACAACAACGCTAGTACCGACGATCGGTAAGCGGTTCTGTAATGTTTATACTTTAATTTGTGAGGAAAACTTTCCTGAGAGAATAAGTTTAGGCTGTACTTTGATTGTGGTGCTAATAAATCAGATTAATTAGAGATAGGTAGTCGCAATCGGAAATATCGATCGTTAAGTTTGGTTGCCTGCTAACCGACAGAGTTCGTTTTAATTACATGATTCATACTTTCGATTTCAATTAAAATAAGGTTTTCTGTGTGTGAGTGTCGTGTCTAGATTAATTACAGTTATTAATTTAAAAAAATCGGAATTATATATCTGAATTTATCGATCGAGTAGATCGCTACACGTAATATATCAGCGATATGTAACTGGAGTTCGTTTACACGCGTGAATAGTTTCACATAAATCTCGCTAGGTTGTGCTCGCAATCAATCGATCGTAGAGATACTATATTATAGTGTCTCTAATTCTAATACATCGTACAACTGCCCAAAAGAACGATTCTAAATAAAGATTTAAATACTTACACTTATATTATTATGTAAATCCCATTTTGAGTGTGACGAGTTATAAATAATTCATCCGTATATTTGAACGCGATTACTACGTACTCACAATCAGAAGAACATTCATCCCTCGTTCATTTGCAAATTATAGTATTTTGGAAGTTACCGTAAAATCAATCACGAAATGTTATAACCGCGTAAAAATGTGGATGGTATACAAAAATTCATCGCAGTAAAGAGATATGTAAAAGAACAGAGAAGTAACGAGAGGAAAATAGAAGGGTAATGAAAAAGAAGGAGAGGGAGAGGAGATGGAAACTAGCGTGAATATTTTTACCCAAGCCTGTTAACTACACTCTGTTATTTTATCTCACGTACACAGTTTTTCCACCACCACCGCGCCGTTACGCAGGAATATAAGTTTTAAGGCGTGTTTTGATAGCGTCAGGGTGTGTCAGCCGGGGCTTCCTACCTAATGGATCACTTCTTCGTTTATTCGTTCATACTTTTTGAAGTGTATGACCCCGTGATACCCCGAGTTCCTTCGATACCAACCTCCCCCCCCCCCCCCCCCCCCCAACAATAATTTCTGTTACACTGTAATAACCTATAAATCTCAAATAGAAACGGACAATAATCCATGACTTACCTATTTCGATTTTTCTCCCTCCGATTTGATCGAACAATTATGCACATTCAAAAACAACTTCTACTTTCTCAAAATGAAACTTCAATCAATACATGAAATCGATGCACGCCCAAACGTTAAGATTCACTTTGATGTTAGTAGGACGTCTTAAAGAAGCGCTCGAAGACAGACCGATGACAATTACAGCCGAACTGCTTAAAAGGTGTGAAAAGGAGAGGATAAAAGTGGTTCGTCGCGGACGCTTATTTACGTGAAACAATATTTTTGTTGGCTTTAAAAAGCCGGCGACAGAGGACTCCGCTCTCTCTCTCTCTCTCTTCCTCTTCCCGTGTGCCACTACCTACGGTGCACGAAGAAGATACGCGAGGACACTGTCACTCGTCGAATTCCTCGGCGTGTCTTCAACGCTCTACCACCGCTATAATTCTCAAATTAGTATTAACTAATACTGCAACTCGAAATTCCGTCATAAATCAAAAAAGGAAAAGTACAATCGAAAATTAGCTCGAGTTAATTTTACTTTACAAAATTATCGGTAATCGAAATGTCGTTATAAACATCGTGAAAAATTTGTGTATTCGATGAAAAACACTACGTCGACAGGATTAAGCAACATTCCGTGTTCCTGTATCAGTCATCGATTGCAACATTTCCACTTGTCGATGACGCGTGACCAATGACAATAAGATTCGCCCGGGTTGATCCGCTCGAGATTACCATCGGGGGATAAACAAACTGAATCGAGCAATTTGTTTTCGTACGCCGCCTAAGTAGTCAACTATCTGGCACGCGAGGCTCGCGGAGCCTCGCATAGAGGAGTCGAAAGACAGCGAGTGAAAGAGACACGAGGGAGAGGGAAAAGAAAGGGGGGAGAAGGAGAGGGCCGCGTGGCATAGTTCAAAGACGAGGCGACAAAATCAATTATTTTGTTAAACAACAAGCCGTGTTATGTTAGGTTTGCCAAAATAACCAAAACAATACAGCGGCTCGTAGCAAGGCGTACGCGCCGGTTCATTCAGTTCATCCCGCGCCATTTCCATTCAGTCACTCGGCCCATGGACCGTGAGAATCATCGACGGCCATTAAGCTCGGGAACAAGGGGTGAATGTGGAACTTGGTGATTTACAAGTCACATAAATTGACCGTTCAAACCGCGTGGTCTAACATTTACTGTATAATAATGTAGATTGTAGAAGATGTCAGTGAAGTTAGAATTCCCATGTATAAAAATAGAAGAGAAGTGTTACAAGTTATAGAAGTTTGTAATTTTATTGTAAATATAGAATCGGAAGGTACAAAAGTCGATCGATGTTTACGTTAATTGCAGATCCAGAGCGACTATTATTATTTTCAGTGTTTCTATTTTCGCAAGGCTCGAGGAAAGTTCGATGTACCCTGTCTCAGATTATTGCCGATAACGATGCCGATTTCGGTCAGCCCTCCCAACTGATCGAACTCTCGGAAGCCCATCATACGTAGCGGCGTACGTAGAGGGAGAGCCGCAAGAACGAGCGTTGTTATTACAGATGCCACTCGTTCGGGATCCCTGGGTATATTTCAGGCACAAAGAAGCCTCCTTCCAATCCGGAAGAGTGACGCCTAATTTTCGGGATCGCGCATTCATCGTTTTCTGTAAAACTGCCCGGGATATCTGCATTACCGACGCCGCAACGATTGTGCTCTTAAGCGATCGACCACGCTGACGATTGACACGCAGGCATTCCTCGCCAATAAAACAGTTACCTGTGAATTTCTCCTGATACCGTCGGTAAGAAGCAATCCTTTTCGAAGTACGAGATTCTTCTACGCCCGGACACAAGGTCGCTTAACGTGACACGCAGCTGTCACTTATCCCGTCGCCTACCGCGGACCCACGTCATTCAATCATCGAATCTGTGACACCATAGACAGCGCAGTGTCGCCACCACCAACGATAACAATCCTCCCTTTTCACGCTCGCCACGGGAAATCCGCGAAAGCAATAATTGCCAGCGGAAGGGGCCAGAGATGTTTTCTTTCGCGGCGAGCGAAATGGACGGAGCTGTTGGAGCTGCTGGAGCATCTACACGGGAAGAGAGACGGGGTGGTCGATGAAACGGGGACAGCGGAGGGGCTGGATAGGAAAGATAGAAGGCGGGAAAAGACGAAGGGGGAAGTGTGGCAGCAGGGGAAGAGAGAAGCGGAGGGAAAAATTGAGAGAGAGAGAAAGAAAGAAAGAAAGAGAGGTGGAGAGAGGGCACGAGTAAAGGAGGGCGATAAGAAGGGGGGAGGGAATTCGTGCTGAAATAACATTGGATGACTGTGGTATTGTCAACCCCCGTACTCGCGCGTCTCCACGTTTCTCCCCTTCTCCTTTACATCCCACCCTCCGCACCCCCTCTTCTCCCTTCCCTTCCCCTCCAGCCATCGAAATCGTGTCTTTCTTCCCCTAGACCGACCTATCCTAGCTCTGGCTTAGTTTAGGCACTAGAATGTAGGTGCTCCCGGACAGAATAGACGGAGCTGCCAGGAGGGATGAAACAACACCCCGTTCCCACCGATCCGTCCGTCTCCCTCCCTCTCCGCGCCGCTCTGGCTGCTCGCTACAGTCGCCTCTCCCCGGCCCGGGTCCCTTTCGCCCGCTGTCTCCTGATCCGTTCCCTAAATGCGGCCAATAAAAACAACACCGCGGCTGCCACGAGAGAGAGCCACGGCAGGAAAGATCGAGGATACGGTGAATTATAAAAATAACAGTGCGAAACGATCGAACAATTGGCCGATTCGGCCGGCCGTGCCCGTTTCTGCGGCTCGTGAAAACCTCTGCCCTCCCCTCCTCGTCCAACGACGGTGACAACTTGTCACCGCCCCCCTCCCCCTCCTCCGGCCACTGTTTGCCTTTTTATTGTCCACGGACGGGCGAAAATTACGGGAAGGAGCGTTGAATAAATAATGAGGGGTTCGTGGAGGTTCTCGGAGGCTCGGACGAGCCGTGATTCTTTGGAGGGTGATTTTTCCCCCTCCTTGCCATCGAAGCGCGAAGATAGTAGTTACTAAAATTTTCGACTGATTCTCAAGTTCTGGAAGCTTCTGTATTGGTGTCGTTGAATTCTCGATTAGTCGAAGTGAATGGTGCTCCCTCCTCGATTCTTATTTATCGAGCTCCCACAATTTCTCCGTTTCTACCCCTCTATCGTCCTCCCCGATGTTTTCCCTCTTTCCAGCGACATTCCTAAAATTTCCTCTCGCTTTTCGCGGCATCCACGCCGCCCCTCCCCGCCGTCCCCGAGAATTCCTCCTCCGCCGGCGTTCCCCCTTTCGCGGGTGCACGCGAGTACACGAACTCGCCTACTCGCCTCGGCGAAGTCAAAGAGAGATAAAATCTATAAATATGTGGGAGGCGCACGCGACCCATTCCAGTGTTTGTTCAACCAGGAATAACCTCCGTTTCTTCATCGTACGCCGAACCCCGAGAAGAGGCTGGTTTTGTGGCTTGACGCAAACCTAATCCAGGGTGATGCTTCGTTAACCACCTCCGACAAAACGCCCGCCGTCGGTTTTTCGTTCGGCCGGCCGGCTAGGCTCTGGCCTCGCGTCGCGAAATCCGCCGCGGAGCAATTCCGATAACGTTCGATGGAGGCGCGAGCGAGGCGAAACGACGCTGGCAAAGACTTGGGAGATGGGAGAACCGAAGTGCAACGTGGTAGGTTGCTGCGTTGTAGGTAATAGAGGAAAAGGGAGGGGCAAGTTCGATTCTAAAACATTCTAAAACTTCACGCGGTAAGCCTCTAAATAGGTAGGTAATATGAGAAAGGCAGAGTACAAGGCTCGTTACAATCTATGTATGTTCCGTGTAAAGGGATACACATTTGATAATAGTTGTGTTAATTCTTTAACGTCTCGCTAAATTTTAGAAGAACGTGGTGTGTTTCTTCTAGTTGTTTGTTTCTCGCGCTCTTGTATTTTAGTTGACGATTCTGCGCGTGGCGCTGTTACTATTTTTCTGTTTGTTCCTATGTTCATCGGCCCTGTGCCTGACTTCACTTCACCTTCGTAAGAATACTTCGCGTTGTGAGTTACCAGCGATATTGCGTGTGAAGTCGTGTCCGCCACGTGAAGTTTACAATTTACATAATAACCTCAATTCAGTTATTATTTCGTCCTTTTCTTTGTACTTTTCTGAACGGTTACCTCAAGTAAAGTGTTTATATATATATTTTAAAGTGGCAATTTTATTCCCAATATTATACCACCAAAATTGGTTATAGGTACGTAGATATGCACGAACTTAGCTAAGTGGAAGATCAAGAAACGTATCTACGTTAGTATCCAAATTGTTAATTTTAGATTACTTAGTTTCTTCGATCTCTCATTACCTGCATGCCAAAATACTTACAAAGGATTCGACCACGTCACGCGAGATGCAAACTGATATTCCACTCGCGATGTTTTCGATCCCATCCCTAATCACCGAGCTCCACCGTCGCGGAATTCAAGCAATTTGTCGACGGAACTTTGGGGAAGTTCCCGTGCGGCTTCGTTCCGCCGCTGGCAAAAGTTAGTTAGCTAGACGCGAGCCAGCGGCAGACGGGAATTAGTTAGCGGTAAACACACCTCATCAATCTTCCTCGAACGTCGTCGTTCTCTTCATCATCGCGGCCACGGTGTATACCCGACGATCTAAAATACCCGCGACACGTGTCTCCATTAAAGTGGTGCTTGCCGGGAACCAGGGATACGTCATTTTCAGGGTGAATCGCTCGCCTACCGGGAACCTCGATCATTTTCACGCGAGACATTCTTTTTTCGGGACAGATTTACGTGGCTGTATTATACGACCGGATTTCCGTGTGCCTTCGTCAATGAGTGTGTCACTCTTTCGTCGTATGATTCCACGGTGGAAGTCCCCCAAAAAGTGGGCTTGAATTTTTATTTATCAATTTTAGGATTATTTTTTATATGGAGTAGAATATGTTGTGGTATTATTAAAAAAATAAGGAAGATATCGAATAACAATAAGTGATAAAAAGGAGTAATCTCCATCGCTAAAATTCCTTATTAACTGCTCGGATCAAAACTGAATGGTGTAAGAGAAAATAAATTTGTGGACACGGACCTAACTTCAACTCACAAGGGAACATCCTGAATTCGGAAATTCAAAAAATTCTGAAACTGCCAATATGTAGGGAATTCCCTCCCGATTATAACGCAATTTTTGTTTGCTGCCTAAATTTACTCTAAGGGGGTGTAATTGACCCCTGAAAATTCGGCTATTTTCCGATTTTGTGTTATAACTCCCGAACTGTAGAATAATATTTTTATCAAATGATAGATGTAATTAAAAGAAGTAACTTTTGTCTTGAAACTTTTTTTCTATCTCTTACAGTTCGCAAGTTATAACACAAAATCGGAAAATAGCCGAATTTTCAAGGGTTAATTTCGCCCACTTCGTGTGAATTTGGGCAGAAAACAAAAATTGCGTTGTAATCAGGAGGAAATCCCCTACACATTTACAAAGTTTCAGAATTTTTTGAATTTTCGGGTTCGGGATCTTCCCTTGTCAGATCTAATGAACGAAGAAAATTCACGAAGTTTAGCTTTCACGAAAGCAATAATTACTATTTAATTAGCTCCTCTATTCAAACATATTTAACCATAACCACGTGAGGAGTTACGATCGCGAAGGGAGCCTCCTGCTGATCCGCAGCTCTCGCGTGGTGGACGGTGAAATCAGAAAGCGGCCATTCATCCCTCTCCCCGGTCGCAATTAACGGAAAATCTTTCGCGGGGCTCGCAAGGAGCTCCGCTGAAGTGCTGTTAAAAGCATAGGAGGGCCGACGCCGAGAGAAAGGTCCGCCATTCTCGACACCTGGCAACAGCCAATGGTAGGATAAAGCAGACAGGAGAGAGCTTTTGGTCCTCTCGAATGCCACACCCTTCATTGTGACCACATATCGACCGTGCCTCTCTCTCTTTCTCACGGCTAGGGGCCGCGTTCCCTGTTACTAATTGTAAGTACTTGCTGGGTACTTGTGCGGCGCGCATGTGTGAGTGCACGGCTCCCTATAGCTTGGTGCGCGCGCGCGGGGGGGGGGGGGGGGGGGGGCTCTTCCACACTCAATCGAATGGGACCGGTCACGTTTGATATAGTTGCTCGATTTCAACCGTTGTTGATGACTAACTCCGTACTACTCTCCAAGTAACAATAGTATAAAGAATTGATACGAACTTTGGAGGTTTTCTTCTTGGGACTGACCCTTTTGTGATCGATAACAAGATTGTTGGATAATTGGTTTAAAGTTTAAAACTCGTAGTTTGTAAATACTTGGTAAAATTGGAGGGGAATAATGTTGCACATCCTCGAGAGACGTTGCATACCTATTTGTTTGATGAAGTAGAATAGGTTCGCTAGACAGACAACTTGGCTGGCACACTGCTACTACGTAGCAACCTTCTATCCACTCATTTTCAATAAGCAGCGGCGGATTTGGAGTTGGTGCCCCTGGGCTAACATGCGTCTGCCACCCTCTCCGTGAAATGTCATCAAGTATTTTAATTTAAAGGAGTTGAGGTAATTTTAAAATTAACTCAATCCGACAACTTATTGCTAATAAGGCGTTATTGCTAATTTTCTCTACATGAAAAAAGGGAGGTGTTTTTAAAGTTATCTGAAGCCTCTGTTTCAACATTTTTCAGTTTCTTTCGCCCAAAATTTGCAGCCTACTTAACCTATATTCACATCCGCCCCTTTCAATAAGTAATTTTTATCAATATCAACTTTGTTACGCTGTAAACAGAATACTATTGTGTAACAAAGTTGAAAGCAAAATACTATTCAAAATACCACTAATGTTATTATAAGTTGATATATATACCACCCAAGTATATTTCCCAATTAAAATAATAATCGCAGGATATTATGATACCTTGGCCTAAAAATAATATTCCAAAAGAAATACAACGAGACAATCCTCACCTTCAAGAAAACCTTTCCTCGTAAGAAGCTGATAAAAATTTGAATTAATTGCACGCCACTCCCGCGGCTTCAATAAAATTCACTGAATTTGGCTCACTGTTTCTGGCTCGGTTGTTGGATTAGCCAGCGGTAAATACGAAATTCGTGTACCGCCAAGAGGTATATGACTGCGCCGGGTCCTGCGGTCAGGTTGAGGGCAATAACCATCCACTTTAGCTTCAGCATGGCTTCTATATGCCGCGAGAAATGCGGAGCTACCCTAGGCAACCCTCGAATAATATTTTGATATCCCCCTGCGGGCCAGGACTTTTCTCCTCGTCCGATCCACCACATATCAGCGGCAGGAAATTATTTTTCACACTCCCGTATCCTTCGACCTCCCCCCTCTGCGCCGTGGAACCGTGGTGTTGTTCTTCGCGAAGGGAGGGAAAGAAACCCTGGCTCGCCCCCGCCGTAAATAGGGATTCGTTGAACGACACTGCTAAGCTCGATATGCTGGATTAACGAATGGGCTAATCGCTTGGATGTTGGAAGTGTGAGAGTAATTGCGTAGGCAGATATCAAGAGCCAGCAGAGTGGAAAGTAACTAAACAGTTGGGGCAATGATCTAGTTATCAGGTCGACGCCCCTAGAAATTAAAATTAATCAAGTAGGTAACATCTTTGAGTTTGGTCTGGCTTATTAATTACTTAGTTAATACTAAGTTTTTTACTAAGTTCTTTACTGAGTTCTTACTAAATTTTAGAGGTCTTTTGTATCCCCAGAAGCAGTGGCGGACTGGGTCTACAAATATTGGTTGCCAGGAGACAAAGGAAGCCCAGCCACAACTATAAGGGTATCATTTAAAATAGTAATACAACGTAAATTTTACTCGCATACAGTAATAATATTCAAACTTCTATTATATTTTCAAGCTAAAAGGTCGTTAATATTTCTAACGTATTGTCTGATGTTTAAGGGAGCCCAATTCATCAGGTGGGGGGGGGGGGCATAGGGCTCATTTGCCATTGGGCAAGCTGAGACCCTGGCCACTCCGCCAATGCCCTGAAGAATATTCTTGATATCCTACTTAGATCTTGATGCACTCTCGTCTGGAGGATTTCACAGATAAATTCGACATATTAAGTTCTACGCGAACCTACCAGATACACGTCCTAAATATTCCAACAATATTTTACGATGTTGGCGTAGGTAGAACCGCTTAGCAAACTCTACCACAACAAACAGGGCTCGCAGGATGGTGTCCAGCCCAAAGCAGGTATCTGGAAGGCTCTGGATATTAGCCACATGGTTCTACCGATCTAGGCTGATGAGCCTCTAATAGTTCAGTAGGTAATGCATAGCCTGCGATTCTCGAAAAGATCGCCCTATTTATTACCCTACTCTTGCAAACTGTGGATATAGGCGCGGGTATTCTCGTAGCTGACACGCGTGCGTACAGCGTTACAGAAAAGTGACGGAGTTGTGCCGAATGGCATAAAGGGGAAAAGTCTAATGAGGGGAAAAGTGCCTATTTGCCTGTTTTCATTGATGTCTGTCAAACTGTGAAAAATCAGGCGACTGGCTGCCCTTGACTTAGGGCCATTTCCGAGGCCACCGTGAATGGGTGACACGGGTACACAGGCACACACGGCGGACAAATGGGCTGCAGTGGGCCAGACAGTCCAGCCTAAATGTTATTTCATGCGACAGAGATTGCTTCCTCAGGTAACACGCTCCCGCCGTCGAGCTAGACGTTGGACCTGCGCGAGAGGAGTTCGTCAAATATGTATGCGGATAAACACGGGAAAGGTTGACAGAAATAATATCCGCAGGTGAAGGCGATCGCACCTGTCGCCGTGGATACGAATGGAATTTTCTGATTTGTCAGCGGGGACAATTGGCTGGCTTCGATGGCTCCGGTGCAACCTGATGCAGCAGATTGGGGTGTAGTCCAGAGCTTAGATGGAGGGGGTGGGTTATTATGATCGATTGGAATTAGTCTGATGTGGTCTGCAGGGGTGGACTATGATAGAGTTGGTACTTGCTTTGGGTTTATGGATATGGGGTCCTTAGAAGTTCTACTGAAGGAGTTGTAGCACTTTGATACCCACTTCAGCTCTTGAGCTTCATGTCAATTTCAGCTTCAGATTCTTCTCAGACCTTGACTTCCACTTTCTCTACGACTCCATCTTCAACTTCAACTGCATAGTGTACTTAGGACCTCGACTTTCACTTTCATTTCGATCATTTTCAATTTCAGTTTAAACTTCGGTTTTAATTTAAATTTCAACTTCAGCAGTATATTTTAACAATAATTTCAACTCCTACTTCAACTTCAACTGCATATTCTACATGGAAAACGGTCTGGACTTCTACTTTGACTTCAACGTTTTGCAATTTCTCTTTCAATTTCAATTCTATGTCCAACTTCAACCCTACTTCAACTTCAACTGCATATTCTACTCAGACTTCCACTTCCACTTGGACCATTTTCAATGTCAATTTTAATTCTAAGTTATACTTCAACCTCTACTTCAACTTCAACTGCAATTTCTTCCTGCCGTATTTGTAACGCAACAACGAATAAAATTACTACATTCATATAAACTATTAAGAAAGCATAATTGCGACAAAAATGTGAACTCCATGCCTATCTGTGACAAAAGGAAAGAACTTTAAGCAACTCGTGCAGAAACGTCTTCACACAATCACAGGCATTAGCCTCACCGATCCATCATCCCCGTAATCCAATGACCTGTTTGCACAACACTGCCAGTGGGCCAGGTCAAATCACAAAAGAAATCAAACTCGTGTCACGTTCCCCGCATCGAATCCAGCAAATCCTGCAGAGGAATTTCTTCTTCCACCACGGCTCGGTCGACAAGTGCTAGGTTTACATCAATACCCAAGAAAAACCATTTTCTCACACGTCGAAATGTTTCTTCTAAGAAAACCCACATGGTCTATAAACGCTTTAAATCACTTCGAATACACCTTAAAATGGCACAATAAAAACAGAAGTCTGAACTCATGAAACTTATTAAAACCTAAACCTAAAAACTATTCAAACTTATAAAACCTTTTACCGAATCCCAATGCAATCTTCAAGCTCTACCAGTAATTAATGAATCTCACAATTTATATAGGACTTTCAGACAGATCAAGAATTGTCCATTTCCTGAAGACCCCCAAACATTTCGTAATCCCATCGATCGACTGATCCGCAATTCGATGGAATCGCTGGAAGACTTGCAACAGAGAGAATTGTTAGGCACAGGTGTCTGGATATTGGAGCGAACAGAGATACAGTTCGCAAAGGGACGATGGAATGACCGAGAAATCGTGTAGTGACGTCTCCTCGCATCGAATTCGACCATAATGGGCCGGGGATCCAGCGAGGGATTTCGATCCTTTTCAGTGGAATAAGATCGCGAGCATTCCACGCCAAGATTTCGACCACGGTGGTCGATACTCGGCGATTCGAGGATTCGAAACCATCCAGCATTTTCCACGCATTGTCACGGTCCTAAAGGGATACGGCTTGTTCAATTGAATCTCCACCACGGTGGCCCCTCGCCTTCCCGTTTCGCGATTCTTCTTTCCTCCCTGATCGCCTACGATTTCGTAGAGGCTTAAGGAAGCTGTACAATGAATTTAGGAAGAGTAACAAGTTTGTGGAAGAAGATACGCTCGTGTGTTGCAGTATGTTACAAAGCTGCGTGAAAATAAAATTGCACTGCTAAATGTAGGGACCAAACTTTGAGAGTTCAAACACAAGAACGCTTCTCTGAGTTAGGTCTTGTCTAGAAACAATTCCTTCGTCAGTTGCAATAGTGTTTCACAAAAATACTTCTCAAGACTCACCACTGATAAGGAAACACCGCGAGCCCTTACTTACCGATTGGAACGCAAATTTATAGGTTTGTAGAGTGACTCAATATAAGAACAACGGTATGTTTCATTCGTGCCCAATCGCCCTGCAAGGGTGTGAAAACTAACCTCAAACTCAAATAGGCACTTCCACTTTTTCGTATATAACTCCTAAAGTACAAGAGACAGAAAAAATATTTTTAAACAAAAGTTGAATGGTACAATAAGCGCTATAAACTTGCGTCAACGAAATTTTGAAAAGAGTTAAAAAAAATATATACCTAGCGAAAAAAAAACTTTTTTCAAAATTTTGTTAACGCAAATTTGCAGTGCTTATCGCGGCATTAAACTTTTGTTTGAAACATTTTTTTCTGTCTCTTGTACTTTAGGAGTTATACCCGAAAAAGTGGAGTGCCTATTTGACTTTGAGGTTAGTTTTCACAGACTTAAAGGGCGATTGGGCACGAATGAAACATCTTCTCTGGAGTGACTGTATAAACCCACAAAGTTGCGTTCATTCAAGATTTCTAGATTCGACAAATGAGACTAAATAGTGCAGTCGACGAATACTTTAGTATTAATACTTATTAGACTGTTTTCAAACTTTCTTCCGTTCCCTCGAGCAAACGAAAGCTAATTCTAATATAACTGATTTACCCTGCGCAACGAAAGTGCAGCTCATGATCGGAGTATGCAACGAGCGGCTTTCACACGAAATGTAAAGAAGAAGCAAGGCATCCCTCTCGATACAATTAATCAAGCAACACGTTTCATGGATTAGGCGGCGAGGCTGAGGATGAGCCTAATCCCCCAGAACATCGAGCGGGAATCCCTCTGCTGTAAAATATCCCGTCCATTACCGCAACTTTGCGGCCGGCGCTAACCGCCTCATATACATATCAACCGAAGCAACCACGTCAGCCGAAGCATACCGAAGTCGTAAAGCTCCCGTGCACGCGGATGGACGAAAAAGAATTCGTGCGCCTAATTCGAGATGTTTATCCAAGCGGTGTTTCGGCCCTCTTAATTCATACGCGCTGTTGTTGCAGCTTAGCCAGCGCCAAATTTATTAAAATCGCCCCTAGCTCGCGCGGGGGTGGCGGAGGGGAATAGGACGAGTGCATCTTCTTTGGACTTCAGGCTCGAGTGGAATCGAAGAAAGCTCCATAAGCAGCTACTTTTGTTAAGATGTGTGATCGAAAAAAGGGGAACACTTTTCTGCGGTTAATTGGATGATTCATTTCGGCTTCTTGTAGAAGGATGATTGTGGGGGATGATTTCTGAGATCCTCGATGATTCTGGTTTAGGGTGTGGAATAATGAGGGAATTCGTATCTGAATCGATTGTGGATAGGTACGATAAAAAGTAAAAGTAGTTTCAAGTTCCAAGAGGGTGGTAAACGAGGAGGGACGTGGAAGCTTGTAAGTCCACTTGAATTCAATTTCAAGGTGTCGAATGTATTTAAAGGGTAAGGGAAGAAACGAGGAGTGTCCATTTTTCACAGAACTGTGGAATCACAAAGGGTTATAAAGTTCAAATGCCACTATAAGATAACGTTAAAGTTTTCATATAAGTACTGATTAAAACCCGGTAATGTCCACTCTGCACTGGAACCGAACACTTAATTTCCTCGACAAAGCTGTTTTGTGACATTCCCTGTTTTCCCCCCTTACCTTATTTAATCTTCGTTAGCATCCCTACTTTTACGCGAGAGACCTGGGGGTTTAAAAAAATCAGCATCAAGGCCCTGATTCCACGTCTCACTTAATAAACTCGCACCCCATGGTTTCCCAAATTCCCCAACATGAAATTCTTCGATTCCCGATTAAAGAATCACACATTTTCTACTGTAAATAAATTTTCTGCCGCAGGACGATTGAGATTTTGGAGAAAGTATTTGGGAGTATACACCGGGGCTCGAGAACGTGATAGTAACATGTTGGAGGTCTTGGAGGTGTCTCGGAACCGGCAGCTATGCGAGGCTATGACAGTCGAGCGACGAAGAAAACGCTCTAATGGTCGGCGACTGGCGTTCGGACGGTGACGTGACGTCCGAGTGCAAGCTGCATCGTGTCGGTGCAAAAGGGAAGCCTCGCCGAGCACTCAGCTAGGCGAGCAAATGAACCGCTCCTCTTCCTCGCGATACAACGCACACGCGTCCCTTGGGTTTCGACGTTTCGTGTATGAAATACGTCTCGTTATTTCGCTAGGGCTTGATGGATCCTCGCGGGGAACGCCGGGCAAGTCGAAAATTCAAAAATACCTGGTGCTCCGCGTGAACGTGGATCGCTGCCGTCTCGAACTATCTCTTCTGCTCCAAAACTATTCCGGATGGTAACATTAAGAAAGAACCTTTTCACTTCTCTCGATAGCAATAGGTAATATAACAAAATTGATAAATAATCTAATTTCGCACGATATTTATTTATTTATAATACTGGAGAGAAACTCCCATTGTTACAAGAAAAGAAAAAGAGATTGAATGATACATGAATGATAAGAAAAATACATAAATCTCGAGTATCTACCTATTTTTTTTTAATTTTTAAGGAAGTAGGGAAGCTAGACTCGGCTGCCGAATAAAGCAGGAGAGGATGAGCGCAATATATTTGCCAGGGAAAGAGGAAAATACGTAAACGAGTGGGGTAGGATGGCGGAGGCAGCAGCGTAAATAGAGCCCTGTGAAATTGTCCGCTGTTGGAGGAATCGAGAGTGCATCCGATGTGCAAATCGGTTTAACGAGAGGTCCCCCCGCCGGCACCGTGTTCCGCCCCCATAAAATAACAACAGGCATCGTTTCCATGCGTCGCATTTTCAGCTCGACGCCATTATCTCTGCCTGCTGTCGCCCTGGAGCCGCGGCTTCTCTGTCTGCTCGATTATTCTAACATACGTTCCGACGATCCTTTCATACGTCATGCAAAAATTCCTTCCATAGGGTCGTCCGCTCCAATAAGAGTATTGGGCAATTATTTTTGGGCAGATGGTCCACTGCTCAGCAAATTCGATTATGAAAGGCAGGTACTGCGAGCTTTGTACATGAAGTCCTTGGAGTTTTGAAGACTGAGGAGTAAAAGAAGTGTCTAGGAATTTAGAAAATGAGAATTCTAAGCAGTACATGTAGTGTAGCCAGCAAATTGGAAAAATAATTCACTACCACTTCAATAATTCTCAGATCTAAATAAGTATTTTCTATTACTCACAATGAGATTCCACGAGTACAATTCCTCTGCAACGACGGGAGAGTACAGTATTTAAAATCTACAGGGAATTAGGAAAGTGGAGAAAGACCATGCGAGTCACCTTCAGATTTATTTCGCGGTACACCCTAGCAAATATACCCGCAGTATCTACAACTGTTGCGAACTAAAAGGAGCACAAGGAACTTCACTCCTCCGGAAATAATCGCATTGCAGATGGTTGCACTCGTTCGTCCATTCCCAACACCTTTCCCAAAAATAGTCGCTACTTATTATCAAGCATTTCCGGCACTCGCCCCTCCATTCGCAGAGAACAATGATACCCTAAGCAACTAGCAGAGCATTCTCGATGATTTAACTGCTCCAGGAGCCATCCAAGAATTCCTCGTTCCAGAAATAATCGCAGGGTGGATGGAGTAATGTACACAAGGGTTGCGCGCTGTTAAGAAAAGCCTTATCAGAGAACGGTACGCACACAGAACCGCAGGCATTTACTGGTGCTCGTGCGAGCAGCCAGGAAAAGCCGAAGGGAGGAACGTGCGCGCTTCTGCCGGCGGTGTTTGTTCAGCCGCAACTTCTCTAAATCTTTTGTGCAGCGCGCGGAGGGTTGCGGTTGTCTCGTGTACGGCGCGGTTACATATGTGTCCGGGTACCTATGTGCCTACTTAGCGCTCAGGTACCCACCGCGTCTTCTCGGAAGCGTGGGAGGGGGCCTCGAAAAACCAGAAGCTTCTAAAATAAGGGAATTTCGAACTGAGCTAGGCTATAAATAAATTAATCGGGTTCTTTAGAGATGAAGATAATAGGGGAGAGGAGCTGCCACGTGAGAGAATGGTGGAGAATTTTGGAAAGTCTTTTTATTCTTTAATGGGATTGTGAAATAGGTGTCTAGAGGTTGGAGTATTTAAAGATGTAATTTTTTGGAAGGTAGGCATGAAAATAAGAGGATTTCGAAATCGACGGATGTGAATAGAGCGCCTCTATAAATAAATTAATCGGGGTTTATTAGAGATAGGGGGTAGAGGAATTACTGGTGACGTGAGAGAATGCTGGAGAATTTTAGAAATTGAAGAGTACTTGTAGAAAACACTGTAAGTGCCAAAAATCAAATTCTATAATATAGAATATTACCAGTGGCACGTAGAACGTTCCGACGAAAAGAATTTTGTTTTTAATTGTTTTGGCACTTACGGTATTTTCTACAAGAACTCTTCAATTCTTCGTATTCCTTAATGAGAATGTGAAATAAATGTCTATAAGTTGTAATAGGTACCTAATTAATTTTCTGGTATTTTGAAGTCTCCTGTTCGTCCACCTTGTTTTAATACCAACTGCATACTGCTCTATAGACCGCAACTTCTTGCTTCTTAGAATATCAAAAAACCATATCGATTCCAGTATTCCCACTTTACTGTTCAAAACTCCATAATAAGCAAATAAACATTAAATTACATACCCTTATCACCTTTACCCCAGTTGGGTACCAAATGCATGTAGGTACACACGCGTAGGTACCTTCCAAACACTATCCTCCTGTAAATCACAGTTAATTTCCAGCCACTTTGTAGCTGATCTGCGAGGCTCGCCAAACTGTTAAATTACAATGAGTAATTATTACCCATATTGGATTCCGTAAACCCTGCCAGTTCCGTTCACCCTGTTCCAGCGCCAATCGCAGCAATCTCTGAAAAGGTGGGCCCAAGTAGCTCACTGCCAAACGAACGATTCGGTGTCGACTTAACCGCAGAGCTGGCGGATCAACGGGCGAGTCCATCGAGTTAATCAGACACGTCCGTCGGGAGGACCGGAACCGTCGAACGACGAAGTCGTCGGCTCGTCACCTCGTCAGGAGCGTTTAGCTTCCGTTTCGTTTGGTCGGAACACAGATCGGCTGTCTAAAAGACACGAAGCAACAGCCAAGACAAACCTTAAATGCTTGCTAACCAAACAGTCGGAATTAGCCGCGTTACCCGCCCACCGAGGAAACCGGTGCTTTCGCCGTTTACTCCTCTCTATGGCTATTATCTTCTCCGCTGCGTGAACGTTGGTTATTCGTGCCCGACGGCGTCTACTTTTCTGGAACGCCAGGCAGGGGGAGCAAGCGTCCACGGTTTCCAGCCACGGCCCACATCCAGTGGCTACTCTGGGTCGCGTAGAATTTTCGGTGCTTCCACATTGGATCCTGCATCGAATTTTAGTTACGCAGCTTCTCCTTGGCACCCTCTGACCCGGCTGGAGCTTTGGCTGAACTGGAAGTCGATTCTTCGGCACTCTGTGAGGTTGAAAGGGTGTTAGGGTGCAGTTATGCTCGTTTTTGTGGTGATTGGAGGAGATGGAATTGGTACTTATGACACTTTTGGAGATAATGCGAGGATCTGTTACTCGCGAGGTGGTTGTGGAGTGTACTGTGGAATGGTGGACCCTCCATGGCGCATGTGTAATGAAAAGGTGGGGAAAAGGTGGAGCATGAATTATGTGGGGATAACTACTTAGGATCGAGGTTTGGAAGGTGGGCTAGCATAGAGGTGTAACTGTTGAGTGGCTGGCAATTAGAGATTTTCTAATATTGACTACTACATTCTCATTATTGCTTGGTTGTACAGCTTCATTTAGGGGAGGGTTGCCTATATCGTACCACTTAAGACATTTTACGTTATATTTCATATTTGGTATTAATTTGAACGCAAATGACTATTGGATATTGTAGCTTGATCTTTTAGGCATCTACAATTATATGCTTTTTTCAGAACAAATTAATTTGTTATTTATCTTTAAAAGGTACGATTTAGGCAACCGGTCTCCTAAATCGTACCCCTCGGTTTCCAAAATCGTACCTCCACTAAAAAAAGTATCAATAACGAATAGAGAAGAAAATATTCAACATAAAGTAATGATTATTATATAGTTACATATACATGTGTATATGGATCACACACAGGCCGCAATAACCTATGAATATAATATACGTACATAACCTATATAACATACGAGTTGTCAAATCCTACTGGTATGACTGTAGTGGTACGATTTAAGAAACATTATCGATTTATTTATAAATATCAATTTAAACTTTATAATGAATGTAATATGTACTTAAAATGAATGTAAAATATTCTACATTAAATCCGCTTTTAGAAAAATCCCAAAATACAGGACAAAATTGCATTGTTTGATTATTATCAGCTAAAATAAACTGGTAAAAAGTTACATCAATCATACCTGATTTTTTAAAATGTTTATAGCACGCACAAAATAGGGTGTAAGCTCAAAAGGTTTTGTTTCTATTTCTTATTTCGCATTTACTTGATATTTTTATTGTCAGATGTCGTTTACATTAATTAATTACTGAGAAATTAATGAGGTACGATTTAGGTGACCAGTACGATATTGGCAACTCTCCCCTAATTACCATATTTCAGGAATAGTAGTGCTTTGTTAATTTTCCGATTTTTAATAATATTCCGAGTGGAACTACTCTTGGAGTAGCTACTGCTCAAGAATATTATTATTGTTAGTGGAAATACTAATTTCTAAGCTTCCAACCATTTAAGTCGTAAACAGTTTAAGTAGTTTGCGTTAAATATCAGGCATTGAGAACAAAAACGGACTAATCTATATTTTTGCGAAATTAAGGCCTCGACTCATATAAAATAGGAAGAATTCATTTTTTTTCAATGTGGTTTCGTCCGTTCTTGCTCTGAATGCCTCATATTAGTTTTTTCTCCCCACTCGCAAAGGCACCTGACGAAGATTTATAAAATAAACGAGTAGAATATTTTTCTGCATTTGGTGAAAGGCTTTTGGTAATTCCAGTAATATTAGAAGATAAGAATATGTGGTCGTACATCACCGGTAAATTATTTATGTACCCCTAGCTCGCCTCGGCGATGAAATGAAAGATAGAAACGTAAGATGACAGCGAGAGGAAACGAGCCGGGCCGGGACAGTCTGGCAGTAGATTTATTTCCTTAAGGCAGACAATGAGGAAGGAAATGCGGCCGATACGTTTTCAAGAAAAATAAACGTCTCCTGCAGCAGGGTTGGCGGAGGGGTGCACGGCGAGGGACAAACTTGGACTTCGCGGCCGTTTGTTTTGTGAATCGGTCGCATTATAATCTTACTAAACCCCAATCAAAATAAGACGATCCCCGGCACGATTCCCGGGATGAACGAAATGGGACGTTCAACCCAATCCTGCTACCTTCTTCCTGCAAAAACACCAGCCAACACAGCGCAGTCACTCGATGCACTCCGAACCACAAATCTGTTCGTTAGACTGAATATTTAAATCTAAGAAAAAAGCTGCCGAAAATATAGGAAACTGGGTGTTACACTAATTTTAATAATCAATGCCAGCAAATATTTAGGACTCCGAGTTGCAGTAACTTCTATGATCAGTGCACTAGTTTGTTTTCTTGAACAGAAGCTTTTATTAAAAGTAAACATATACCTATTACATGCTTTTTTAGTCAAAGTATCTAGAGACGCCACGCCAAGTATTTGACTTCCAGGCCGCGGACATCTCTTAGGCAAATGTCTAGAGGTTACATTTCATCTTCACATTATTAAAATGTCTGTGATTATTACAAAGCACCTTTATGTACTTGCAGCTCATTTTGATTTCACATCTTTTTTTATATTTATTGTAATTATTATTATCTTCCATTTTTTTGTGATTTATTTTATACCTAATACTCTTTTCCGCCCTTGACTTTTTCATGTACTTGACGTAATTATTTTACGTTTTTAAAGTTTTTTATGGGGATTTTTCTTTGCTATCTGTGATCTTTTGCCAGTTTCCTGGTAAAAATACAAGTAGGTGCAGTACCCACCTGATAAAAGACATTTCCGCACACATAAACTTTTGCCCTGACCTAATACCCAGTGGCGGATTTAACAGGCGGCCGATGAGCAGTTGCTGGGCCCCTACCCAGAAGGCCCCAGGGCCCCATTTTCAGAAAAAGAAAATTATAATTTTATCCAAACACTATATTTCTATTTTCTGCATCACTACATTTAACCCGTTTTTAGTAAACTACCTCTTCATTTTCCCGAAAATTGGGCCCCTCACAACGTTTGCCACCTGGGCCTTTTTCCTTAAATCCGCTACTGTTAATACCTCCTTATCTAATATCACTATGAATGTCACTCACAATTAAAATTCATCAATCATTTCCAAATTGTATAAATTTCTACAATACATTCCGCCCCAACCCCCCCCCCCCACCCACCACCCGTCCCAAACAGGCGCCAATTAACAACCCCACCTAAAATAACTTGTCACTCTTAGTGCCGTTATCTGCACCTAACTCTCGGATCTAAAAAACAAACCCGGGAGTAGCCGCAGCACGAAGACATCGATTCACCCTTCCACATGGTAACGAGGAAATAATGAACCGTACTCCTCCTCGTTCCGCATAAACCGCTCCATAATGCGGCCCGACTAAATCTCCGGCGCCGTACAGTGGAGAGTTGGATCGCGCCAGGGAAGCCAATACACGGCGGGGTTGAAAGGCCTGTATAGGTGTAGGCCTGGCGCAACCCTATCTGCCGGAGCCAACCGCGGAATATCACTGCGCATCCAGATAATCCCGCTGGCCTATTGATATGCTGATGGTGAGACGTGTCGCGTGAAATTGCCACCCTGGTACGCATTGTTCGGCTTGGATTCCGGCTGGGGCCCTTTTCAACTTCGCACCCTCGTAACCAGACGGGACTCAATCCTATCGTCGCGGGGCAGGTTTCGCGTTTTAGCGGCGAAAACGTCGATTCCACGGCCCTTGGACGCGGTCGATGGATGGTAGAACGGTGGAAGCTGGCGCGGGGCTTGAAAATATGGCCACCAGTGAACTCGCTGGGAAGATAACGGGGTTGAAGATTCGTTTGAAGAAATAGGGAGATATAGTAGGTGTAGTTGAGAATTCTGCGGTGATTGGAAAGTTCAAGATTGATGTTATTCTAAATTCTACTAAGGTAGTTCCGGGAGAGATGGCTCAATTTGTCTATTAAATAATTATTTACTGTTATTAAGGGGTAATGTCACTGTAGAGCCCGGAAAGGCAGCCGAATTTTCAGAATTTTTTTATGCGAGCATAGTGAATGGAATACAAAATTTGTTTGGAGGTCTTTATTGTATATAGAGTAACGCATACAGATTTTGACCCCTATAAAATGATTGACCCTCTTCCCCAAGAAGTAGGAAATATAATATAATGTTTTTTTTTTATATAATATTGTAAGTCCGGGAGAGTTCGACCACTTTTTGGAGAAGAAATTGTAGCATCGTTGTTTTTCACAATTTATGTCGTTTTATGCACATTAAAGCAAAGCCCAAGCAATTTAGAGTATATATAAATTGTAGTGTGCGATAATTTCAAATATTTTTTTTCATTTTCAACGAAAAACTGGCACTGCGACTGGTCGGTCTCACCCGCATGTCGGGGTTAGACCGTCCAACCACTACGAGTAGTCAAGGGAGCGATCGACCACCTTATCAAAAAAAAATTAAAAACGAATACATATGTATTATATCCCCAACATCGGAAGTGTGTAAATAAACTTACCTGTTTCTCAAATATCACCACCACTGTAACTTGGTCTAAATACTTTCAGCCTCGCATAAAGTCTTAACTGTATCTTATAATTAAAATATGGATTTGTGACAATGGTCAATGTGAGATAAACAACAAGCGCCTTCATATTTCTTTTGTGACAATAACACACAGTGCCCTGCGTCAGTCTTAAAATATCAACACTGGCCGGACTCTCCCGGACTTACCTTACAATATAATTGTATTCGGAACAAAAATATCTGGGTCATCGAAATATAAATATATTTTATTATATAAAAAAAGCATTATATTATATTTCCTACTTTTTGTGGAAGAGGGTCAATCCCTACCTTGAAGTATGACCACAATTTTTAAAAAAAATTTTAATACATAATGACGACGCCACAGCTCAATAAAAGAAGCTTTCTCCGAAAAACTGTGTTCCGCGGCTGGAAAGATATCTCCTTCAATTTCTGACCTATCCCAATTTTTGGGGTACGTACGTAGACAAAAGACTAAAGTTTTGCTCTGTCATTCTCATTGCTTTATTTCAAATAGGTTGGCTGCAGGAGACTCTCGACGAAACTACGGCCATCCACCCGGAATTACCCATTTTAATAAAATTTAAAAATTTTTTAATAAAATTTTCAGATATATGGAAATGTGCAGAGGTGTCGTAAAATTGTAACCAGAATTCAGTAATCCATGGGATATTTTCTACTACCTCCTCTACTAATCGTAAGTATCTAAAAAAATCATAACGCCAACACTGATGCCTGCAAAATTATTTACCACGATTAAATCGACGTTTCTTAAATATAAGAGATCTAAGATCGGTGCTCGAGTGAGGAGTCCAGTCCACAGAGGAGATTTTTGGCTGCAACTAAAAGGCAGGCAGGTTTATTTGGCAACCCCGTTCTCCGGGCCTTGTTAAAAAAAAATCGGGCCTCGCATCCCGCGGAAAGTGGTAATGCTAACCAGATTAGCTTTTTCTCTCGGAGGATTTGAGAAACAGCAGACGGCTGCATCGACGTGTTTGTTATCTTTATGCGCGATCGCATCGGCCCCCGCGCACGTCATATTCTTGCATGAAAACGCGGTGGAAACGGCGCTACGTAAACCCGGACGAATTACAGGCTCGTGGGAGATACGATGCAGAATTGCTGGATGCTGTAAAGACAAACACGAAGAACACGCGGAGCGCTCCGCTGAACTGCACGGGGTGCTGCAGGAGCCTTGAGAGAGCCTCGAGGATCGAGGCCTCGTTCTTCTGCATCGATGATGGAGGATGGGAGGAGCAGTGCAACTTCAATCAAACTTCGGTCATTAAAGCGACTGAGGGACTAAAACGAAGATGCTGCTTCACTCGGGGGCTGCCATGTTGCAATGGCGCAGTATCTAGCAGTGCAGCCTAAAGCACGTTGCAGTCTAATTGCAAGTTGCCAAGAGTAGCTTTAGCACTTTTAGATATAAAAGATAGAAGTTGAATAAGTATTGAATATTTTGTAAAGCAACTCTCTGGCCTCCAAAACTTCAAAATTATAAGTTTCAGTAGTCTATTTCTAAGCAAATCCTCGTGAAAAAATCAGCATTGCAGCTACTTAGAAATTTATCTACTTATATTCACTAGACAAATAATTCCAAATTCCATTAATTCCAAATGCATAATAGGTATGAAGGGTAAGGGAAAAAACAGAGAATTTCAAAACAGCTCTAAACACCTTAGTCCACCATTAAAGAAACAAGGTTTAATGGATTGATCTGGATTCTTCATAACACGAAGCTTATACCCTAAGTAATTAGGCATCAGAAAAAATAAGCGAGGAAATAATAATTGTTTTACATTATTTTAATATTTCTTCAGGTTTTACCAGGGCAGCATACTGAAACGAAATAAGAAATATCCACTTCTATTATTATCAAAACAAGGAAAGCCACTCATTTTATTAATATTCTGATTCGACAGATCTGTAATCCCACTTGCCACAAACAAAATATGCTATTAAATAGCAAAATCGCCAAAAATAGACATTCCCCGTTGTTTCCCCTTACCTTTCGTATAAAAGACACTGAATTTTCAAGAAACAAGTTTCCAATTAGTGACACGTATAAAACACGAATAATAGGTAGAGGATCGAGGGACAGTTGCCTGACGAAGGAAACAAGTAGGCGATCAATTATGCCTGCGATTAACTCAATTAAGGCTCAATTAGTCGGTGGTTCGTTCCGTCAGTCAAAGTGTCGAGGGAATTAGACGCGCGTCGAGGTCGTCCACGAAGATGGAGGTCCGAGCCAGCAGGATGGAACGTCGAAAGACTTTTCCACCGGGTCTTTCTCCCGGAGGTTTTTTGCGGCGGAACCGTCGCTCCGACTGTCGAGCTGCTCGCACCGCGGATTGGTTTACACGAGTTCGACGGTCCCGGGAATTAAATTTCATCGTTATGTAAACATCGGGACGCCAGACGAGAAGCATACGGAATTCGAAGAGACTTCCACCGGGTTAATCCGATCGGATGATACCGTGGCCCTCGACGTGGACTCGTTTCTTTCATCCGTGCTTCTTCGCACGGTAAAAATATCTTGCACGTTCCCGATCGTCCCCCTCTACCTCCCCCCCCCCCCCCCCCCCACCACCAACGATCAACCTACGATTTCGCGGGAAATGGTAGGTTGGTACCTATGTTTGCCATTTACTAAAATTCGAACTAACTTACAAGGAGACATCCCGAACCCGGGAGTTCAAAAAATTCTGAAACTTCGTGAATATGTAGGGGATTTCCTCCTAATTACAACGCAATTTTTGTTTGCTGCCCAAATTCACTCTGAGGGGGGGGGGGGGGGGGGGGGGAATTGATCCCTGAAAATCCGGTTATTTTCCGATTTTCTGTTGTAACTCGTGAACTGTAAAATAATTTTTCACCAAATGATAGATCTAATTAAAAGAAGTAACTTTTGTCTCGAAACTTTTTTTCTATCTGTCACAGTTCGCGGGTTATAACACAAAATCGGAAAATAGCTGGATTTTCAGGGGTTAATTTCATCCCCTTCGAGTGAATTTGGGCAGCAAACAAAAATTGCGTTGTAATCAGGAGGAAATCTCGTACATATTCACAAAGTTTCAGAATTTTTTGAATTTCCCGGTTCGGGATCTTCCCTTGTTAGTTTTTGTGGCGGAGACTTGGTCTACGGGAAGTACCTATAGTAGCAGTGCTGCGAATTTGTTGTTATTTGGTAGTAATTGTAGAAGGTAGTAATATATTTCTACAGGGTGCATGGACGGATTTGAAGATTTGGCACCCCTAGGCTAAATAACATGCGTTTGCCACCCTCTCCGTGAGATGTCAAGTATTTTAATTTAAAAGAGTTGAGGTAATTTTAAAATTAACCTAGTATAGGATCTCGGGTATTAATTATTGCTAATTCGCTACATGAGTAAGAAGTGAATTGTTTTTAAAGTTGTCTCAAGCCTCTGTGTTTAAACCTCCCCAATTTCTTCCGCTCAAAATTTATCGCTCGCCAAAATTTGTAGTTCCACCAAATTTGCCGCCCTGGGCTGCAGCCTACTTACAATTAGCCTATATATATACCAGTGTTTCCCAACCTTTTCTGAATCGCGATCCCCTTTTATAATATTCAAATAACCTAGGACTCCCGATATAAGGTAAGGTAAATTTAATAAGGTAAAGAATAGGTATTTAAAAATATAATTCTAACTTAATAATATCAACAAAAAAAAAAAAACACTTCGCGACCCACCAGTTGGAAATCACTGCTACACACAAATCCGCCCGTGACAGGGTGGGCCAATAAGAATTACCTACCACCTTCAATATCTCCGAAATCATGGAAGAAAGAGAAAAATGGTTAAGCAACTCTGCCTGTAAAAAATCCTTATGGCCATACGATGGCCCTTTTCGTACCAAACAACTTTTCACTCGTCCACCCTGTGTTTATTCTGCTTGAAAATTGATATATTCCGTCGTCAAACTGAATGGCGATTTTTATACAACCACTTTCCTTGTGGAAGGAAATTCGAGACCACGTTCCCACGAAGTCCTCTTCTGTATCGATAAGTAGGTGCCTATAGTGAAGTTTAATATACAGTCGATAGTATTTCCTCGTGAAACCCGGAATTCCCAAGGTAGGTATCGAAAAATACATCCTTTTCGAAATCCCCCGCAGAATGTCATCGGTGCTTCAATTCCTACCGATGTTATCTTATGGTAACGCAATTCATACCCTTCCCGACATTTGCCGCGACCTACAGCGTCATCGATTTCCAGACGCGATGAATTATACGACCAAACAATCGAACTCGGCTGCACTGCCGATCGATCGTCCATCATCGTCGATCTGTTAGAAGTCACGGTTAACCGTTATCAACTTGTTACTACATAATGCATGCCAATATCCATTATCGCGAGGCTGCTGGCGCAGAACGGAGCCAACGATCAACGTGAAATTTAACCAACACCCGCGATTATCGACCTGTTGCCACGAAATACGGATTCTGCCGATTGAGGACCTTGCAGTAAGAGAGGTGCAGCTCCATCTTTACCAATTTATTTCGAGTAAATTAGAAAACAAACTGGGCGTAAAATTATTACTTTGACGTAACATTAAAAGAGAACACTAATTAAAAAATATATATTTTCTCAGCAAACGATTAGTAATTATTGAGTTGATAATCTTTTATTTCTAGTTTTGGCAAAAAAATATTCTATAATGAAAATATTACTATTAATATTTCTATTTTTAATATTAGTTGTAATATTATTATTTCTATTATTAATATTACTTCAAATATTAATATTTCTATTATTAATATTAATATTTCTATTATTAATATTAATATTTCTATTATTAATATTAATTCTAATATTAATATTAATATTTCTATTATTAATATTAATTCTAATATTAATATTAATATTTCTATTATTAATATTAATTCTAATATTAATATTAATATTTCTATTTTTATTTATTGGCAATAAATCCCTCATCTGTCATCGGATTTCCATGAAACGTGCACCAAACGAGGTAGAATATTTTTTTTACGTAGGTACATTACACGCCACAGCTCAAAACCGGTAAAAAATGGAGTTGCACCCTGAAACATACCTAACGCCCAGTGATTATAAAGCCGCGGCCACGTAAGCCGGCCATCCGCGTTCGTTCGGCCGGTGATTTGAATCGCTGGCCTTGGGACCGCAGCCTTCGGCCCACTCGAACGCAACGATTGTTTGCAGAAGGCGAGCAGCGACGTAACAATTTTTTCCCCCGCGATTCGCGGACGCCGCGCGTCGCCCGAAGAAAATCCGCTTTCTTTTTTAATACGGACCGTTGACGCAACGCTGCCCGCCCCGAAACGCCCCGTTTATTGTTTCTGCCGCCGGGCAAAAAGGAGCGTTCGCGTCGCTCCGGCATGGGATAGGTCAAGTCGGTGGTTTATTTGGAAAGGCCTCGAAATTTCTTAAACACCTCGCGAAAGGTGCTCGTCGGCGAGTCAACGCGAAAGCTGGGTTAAAGGGGGCGTTTATCGGTCCATTCTCCTATGGGTTTAATCGCGCCGATCGAACTTTCTTAGTCTGATTCATGACTAGTCGGGAATTAATTAAGAAATTAAGCTTCGCGTGGATAATATGTAGACGCGGCAGGACGTAGAGAGCCAGGTGGATAAATATGCAGATGACTTTTAACGTGGATAAAGATTTGGAATCGACGATAATGTTTACTTAAGAGAATGTGGGTTTGAGATTGCGCGGAAACGTGGCGGATATGGGAGGACTTGTCAGATTTTACCGAACAATGCGCTGCGGTTGTGAGTCACCTCGCCTGGCAAGGTCGACGAACAGGTCGGGGCAATTAAACGAGAAAATGGGGAGAACGTTATGTAAGGACACGTTCCTGTTGGTTATTTTAAAAATCAACTTTTAGCTATAATGCGCGGCAACTGTGTCTAATTGCTCTATGTTTGCCTATACTGTGTAGTATTATTTATTATTTACTTATCTCCGTCTTCTGTTCGTGTGTATCTTATATTTTACCAAAGGGTACCCACCCGTATATAAATAAATAAATAAATAAATAAATTTAACAATAAAATTGCGTTGGCAATGCAGAGGGAATCGAAATGAAATTTGAAATTAAAGTTAACACCGGATAGATATACCTATACATACGAAGGAGGTGCCCATCGTCGGTGATAGTGCAAAACCGCGTATAAGCAATTTGTAAATATCGCGGATCTGCAAAAGTAGCAAAATTGAGATTTCGCGCCCACGGTTGCCAACCGCTGGTTCGCTCTTTTTTTAAAGTCACACCATTGATGTTAGTATCTATTACGAGTAATAGATAAAACTGTCCCAAAAAAGTTAAGTTAAAGAAATCCCTTAAAATGGCTAAAATATTAAGTTTTTTCTTCCTCTTGTAAAATCGGTAAAATGCAGATCCGCGGTATTTACAAACTGCTCATACGCGATTTTGCACTATCACCGACGCTATGCCACAAAAATAGATATAACATTACGTAAATGAGATTACCTACTTTGTTAAAATTTGTGTACGAAATTTTTATTTCAAATAATTTTTGCCCATCTCTGCCTACTTAAGTATTTTCGAATCCTTCCTGCAAAAATTTAAGTAGAATTTAGTTCGTGCTGTATAGTAAGGACTCAATGATTCCACTTTTCCATCTTTCCTTTGGGCATGCGCAGTGGAAACCACACTATTATCTGTAATCAGCTTTACTCATCGGCTTTGCCCGAAATTTAGATTCTAATTTTATAAAAAAAAAAAAATTATTTATATATTTACTTCTTTTTTGTTGTTGTAAAAATAGTCATATTCATCTGGATTAGCTAAGTAAATAGGCATAATGAGGTGGACCACATTTCGTGACCAAACAGTTTACCGTTCGAAAGTTTTTAGGCGACAGACAAACGCACAAACACTTTCTGCTTCATATATTAAGATCTCTACTTTTACTATAAGTTAAGTATATAATTTTTCTCTCTAATATTTTCTCTTCCTTTCTTTCTTATACCTATGTACCAATTTGTAATTTTTTTTTCTTCATCTTCCTGTTATTATTCTTATTATATAGCTACTGGCGCAATAAAGAATTATTATTAATATTATTATTACTTCGATACACATACCCATGCTACATTTTGTTACCAAAGAATATCTACCCATATAATATCTATTAATGATAATGTCCACTATTTATATGGATCGATTAAAATGTCGCAGCTTGTACGAAGTAGATACGCCATCTATATAGATGAAAAATCATCCCCCCCCCTGAAGGGAGCGTAGAAAAAACTGCGCCAGAGGGTCGGCGATCTTATCAAATGGATTATCCACTAGAGAAACGCCGGTGGTCCCAGGGAGCGACGAATTTAGATAGAACGCAAGCAAAAGACAATTAAACTTTGGCCGAAAGTTCGAAAGCGTTCCGCGTACCGCCCCGGGGCAGGCAACGCCAGGGGTGGAGAGGGATGGGTTCGGAATCGAAACACCTACAGCAACGTCGTTTCATTTAAATGAAAATTAGACACCACCGCGGTCTGTCATCGATCTTTCCGTCTCTTCGCCCTTTGTGAAACTCGCGCGAGCGGGAAATACTAAATACACGGTGGCGAGAAGTGGCCCCCGTCTAACTTCGATCACAGCAAGTGGATCCTCGTTTAGTGAATTCTTTGGGGACCTTTTACTTTACTTTGTGTGCGCAGGAGAATGGTTTTCGAGAGACTTTGCGAGGGTTAATGAAAATAGTTAAATTACAATTCCGCTTGGGAGCTTCAAGTTTAATAATTTGTTTCGATTTAAAGTATAAGTTTGTCTTTGATCCTACTAAAAGGAAAAGGTAAACGGAGAGAATATTCTAATATTCTAGAGTCGAAAATTACCAATTAACAAAAGTAGGCTATGGTTCATTTTTGAACTTTCATGAAAATTAAAGGATGAGTAGATATCGAATAAGTATGAAATTGAAAAGTTTCACGAATGAGAAGGAAAGCATCACGCCACCGTGGTTAATCAGAAAGATAACAAAATTAGAGTTCTGCGGAATAGGAAGATGGCGAACCGATTATGAAGATCAGTCGACTATCGTTCGTCGAACTAGATACATTGAAAATTTGTGGCCGATGGCACGGTGACGTTTCGCGGAATCGGTGAGGAAAAAGTGGAACAGCCTGGCGATCGAAGATATTTTGAGAACCTGGATAGAGAAGTTTCGGGGTGATGCAGAGAGACGGCAAGATGGAAGCCGAGGTGTCCTCTCGAGTGTTTTCGCAACGCTGGAGTCGAACCCTTGGAAAAACAGACGCCAAATTGAATCCCTCGTCTATAAGAACGTGATGTCTCTCCCTTATCTATATAACTCTGCCACTCGAGCCTCTCCCCGTCGGGCTTTCTCCAGTTTCTTCGCCCACGGATTACACCTATCTGTATTTCTTGGCCGATATATGTCGCCCCGTCCCTTTTAGAAACATCCTGGGCCGAGTATCGATGAAAAGGCTCTAATTTCTCGTAATTCAATAGCACGTATCGTTATCATTCGGAAACTGTCAACGAGTATAAACCTGGGACCTTACAAACAGTATCTCCTTTTAGGTATCAAGAAAATATAGAAATTTGACTTATCTCAGTAGCCGATTAAACAATTAAAATTCATAAAAAAAAAGTAATAAGCTATTCAAAACCATGAAACTCCCGATAATTTTAATTAGAAACCTTTACAACTTACAACTCGTAGACATCTATCACGATTACATACCACGGAACAAATCTCACAAAGAAACCATCCCGCGACAACGCTCGCACGATATAACAACAAAAGATCGTTACCGGCAGCCAGCAAAATCACCTCGAAAATCCGCGTCGTCTAACCTCTCACTGCGTTGCCCAGGACCCGAAGCACTCAGGATTCGTACGTGAATCGACTGGATCGGAACACCACGTGGTCGTCAGCGGTCACTCGTCGAGTTGCCATGCATCCAGGGGCCCATCTAGCCGGAAGAACCGCGCGAACTCGTCGATCGGCCAGTTCCAAGACGTTCTCCGGGCGAGGCTCGATTTCGTCGATCTCGTGGATTCGATGGCCGGTGGGCCGGGGAAAAGTATCCGACGGCCGTTGCGCGGAAAAATTTCGCGGACTCTCGCGGCACGCTCGGGGCGACACGCTCCGTCGTGGTCGTTTCCGTTGCGTCGGCCCTGCGCGGGCCGCGAGGGCGTGACTAGGTTAGGACCGTGGCCCGATCGTTGGCAACGCGGGCGTCAGAGGCGTCCACGCTCCGCCGCCACTGTCCGTAGACTGATTCGTCGAGGCCCGTAGGTGGAGTCACATGATCGCCGTGCGCCGCTCCCCATTGGCCACGGCGCCGGATAGGCGGCAGCCCGCTCGGCGCGCTCCGCCGGCCGATTTTTCGAAGAGAGGCGCCACGCCGAGCGGGGCCTCGCGCAGCCGTGCTCGCTCCGACTCCGTGCACTCCGCTCGCTCGCGAGGACGAGGCCCCAGTGTGTTTTTACTCGGGGTTGAGTAAACTCCGGCCTGTTGTGTATCATAATACGCGTGCACGCGGCTTTTACGGGTTAGCCTGGCATCGACCACTGGATCGCGCCCTCGTCTCCTCGCGCCACGCCGCTTGTCTTTTCCACGCCGGCTAGTTCGCCTCGCCGCTGTGCGGACCCGCGGATACACCGGAGCGTCAACAAAACACCGTATCGAGCCACCGGGTCCGACGATCAGCCTGCGCCCGTCGGGATCCACCGTGACCGCGCGATGCTGCCCGGTGACGTTTGAGGGTTTTCAGTGCGCGACGGAAGTATTCCGAGGCTCCGAATCGCGAAGCCGTTCCTGCGGGATCGCTTTAGTGAAAATCCCTCTGTACTCTCGGCTCGGTGACAGGGGGCTGTGAGGAAGTGTGACCCGCGGGGAGTGACTGATCGAGGTCAGTGAGTGAAAGTTGACGGGATTAATATTGACGGAGGTTCGATAGGGAATATAATTTTGGGACATGTCGAGGTAATATCGGACCCCCTCGGTACTCCTCGGTAGCGTAATAGTGATTCGAAGGGTGTAGTAAAGGATTCGCGGCAGGTGCCGTTGAGTCGTCGTCCAAGGCATCTTCCTACCGTAAGGCGTTACCTCGCAGCTCTCGCAAACATGCACACGCTGTTCAGCGAGCAGAATGCGTATTATCGGCACGCCACGGCGGTCCCTGTGGGAATGGGGACCCCGTCGTATCCCGGTGTGGGCGCCACGCCTGGGTACTACGAGCAGTACCGGTACGGCGGCTACGCGACGGCCGCTGGCTATCCCGTCTCGGGTATAACTCAGCAGCACATCCATCACCCCGGCAAGGACATGGTGAAGCCGCCGTACTCGTACATAGCCCTGATCGCGATGGCGATACAGCACGCACCCGACAAGAAGATCACCCTGAACGGCATCTACCAGTTCATCATGGAGCGGTTCCCCTACTACCGCGAGAACAAGCAGGGCTGGCAGAATTCCATCAGGCACAACCTCAGCCTGAACGAGTGCTTCGTCAAGGTGCCCAGGGACGACAAGAAGCCGGGGAAGGGGAGCTACTGGTCGCTGGACCCGGACAGCTACAACATGTTCGACAACGGCTCGTACCTGAGGCGTCGCAGGCGCTTCAAGAAGAAGGACGCGCTGAAGGAGAAAGAGGAGGCGATGAAGAGGCAGGGCCTGGTGCCCGAGAAGCGGAATCAGGACGAGACGAAGCCTGGCGGGATCGCGATACCGCCGCCGTCGGACGCCGCGGCGAAGAAGCTGGCGTCGTTGGAGACTACGCTGTGCAAGCCGAAGAGGGAGCCGGTGAACGACGCCGGCAGCCACTGCATGGCGGTACAGGCTAAGTACGGGCTTCACAGCCCGATACAGGACTCGAAGAGCACGGCGGCAGCGACGGGAGCGGGGGTCCCCGGCCAGAGCGTGATACAGACAGCCCTGGGCCACCAGGTCCATCAGACTGCTCACCAGGTCCATCAGGAAGCTATCCGGGACGTCTCGATGGGCCTGGATCCCACCAGCTTCAGCGTCGACGCTCTGATGACCACGCGAGAGAATAGCGCCGCCCTGATGACCAGGGAGAACCAGCATCACCACCCACACGCTCTTCAGCATCCTCACCCTCACCCTCACTCGCACTCGATCATGGCGAGCAGGGAGCCGATGGGTGCCGGGGTGGTCTCCAGGGACCATTTGTCCTCCGTCTGCGCGACCACAACCACGACGACCGCCGCCGTCGCGGCGATGATGGCGACCACCGGGTACGGCCACGGTAGCACAGTCTCCAGGAGCAACGGCTCGCCGCCCGAGACCATGTACGCGCCCTACTGCACACCCACCGCCGGTTACATAATGGATCACGCGGAATACAACTCGAGAAATCACAACAACACCGCTGGCCACTCGCAGTGGTACCAGGAGGCGGCCAGTCCCGACACCGCCGCCATTTACCAGGACACGCAATCGCCCAGCTGCCAGCTTTATAGGTAAGGACCTAGAATCGGTCGAGTTAACTGATCCTGGTAGTCGATAAGTACTTGCCTACATCCGCTTTCACCCTTGAACGCCGCACGGTTGAACAGATATCGTACGGTGGATTGCTCAGGTTTTATCTATTGGGTACTGTTTAACGTTGGGTCTGAACAGACCCAGCCACCGACGGCCGAGGTTTAAGAATCTATTTGGGTGAAATACTATTGTGGCTTGCGACTGATATTTTGCGTCTGTTTGTCTGAAAACGATGGGCAATGTGACGTATAATTATATTCAAAATGTCTAGCGGTAAACCTGAAAGTGTTTGCTCATAAAAGCCCTAAGATTCTTATGTGGTATAGGAAGAGAGTTGGGCAAAATGTAATCTAATTACAACTTACAATTTACGATTAAAATGTAATTGTATAGTTGATTACACATTATTTTCTGTAATCGTTAATGTAGGTGGTTGACCACACTTTTATCAACTAGCTAAATTAACGTAATCAACTACACAATTACAGTTTAATCGTAATTTGTAAGTTGTAATTAGATTACATTTTGCCCAACTCTGTATAGGAATAACTAAGTTAGCACGTTATTTGCAAGTTGAAACATTTCGTATTCGTAGCTTCGTCAAGGAAAGTTACTTTCCACTTTCCATTTGTACCGACTATAATGGCTATAGTGACTTTTAAGACGCGCATCAACTTGCCAGCTTCACATAACCTTAACCCTTTGAGTCCTGTAGATTCATTCAATCGGCCATTCTAGAAATGGAATAGATTCTGCCCCCACCGACATACAATAATAATCTTTTACAATAATAATCTACTTAAAATAATATACGCGCAGGTGATTAAAACGCAATTTTCTTGGTTTTCCAGATCCAGCCCCCCCACTCCGTTGTCGACGAGCGCCGCGCCGTCCCCGCCCCTGTACCATAGATACTACCAAGACTGCAACACCGTCAACACCAGCGGAAATCTACCGATCACGCTGCACAAATACTGAGAGTACCGGAATTCAAGGCCTCATCACCGGGGCCTTGAAGAGCACCACGCCGATCACTACGATCCGAACTTGGTTTACGTGAAGCAAGAATGGATACCCTCCACGGAGGAGCTCGCCAAAGAGTGGAACTAGATAAGTCACAGAAACCTCCTGATGCGATCTATGGGGCGCGATTAAAACTGACGAGTCCGCCAACTCCCGCGGAAACTGTTCGATCTACGCGATCGAATGAACCGTAGATAGTCGTTCACGTAACTGGGAGCCGTGGATATGTATTTAGAACCGTCGTAGGCGCTGCGATCGGTGTTAACGAATAGAAAAAAGTCACTAGCGATTCCGTCGGGGGTTATGTTTACCGTAAAGTATCCAGAGTAACTCGACCCAACTGAATTAGCTGATTTCGATCTCGATTATCTGCGTCGACCGAGCGAGACGAGCTGGATAGGCGGCTCGGGAGAGGGAAGGCGGCGTCGACGTAGCGAATACGGGACGGTTAGGAAAAACGATGCCTCTCGAACTGCGGCACGAGCTCCAACGAATACGCTTGGCATTTCGAAGATCGTTATCGCGTTCAGCGAACACGTGTCCCCCTTCGTTTAGGTGTAAAAAAGCTCGGCATATACACGTGTATATTTGTGCGCGGTCGAGGCACCCGTGGATTGACAAATAACCTCAAACTGGCCGTCGTTTCGAGCGAGAGAATTTCTGTAATACAATCTCTCCTTTCGGTGTCGCGGAGCAACTCGAGCCCCGTTAATTGAACGTCTCCACAATCCATATTCTGTCAAATTACTTTTTCCACTGCAGTTGATCGTTAAATTGTATCTTAACATTTTCGTTGCCCCTTTTAAGGCTCGCTACAGAGCACACAAGAACTTTAGTTCGGAATTTCGACGTCACTGTTCTTCGCGAGTTTTAAACGTATGAAGCGTCTGATTGCTGTTATCTCGGCCGCAGTTCCACTAACGAATCAGAGGCGAGTTGAGCCGAGAAAACAGCCGCGAAGGTCAGTGACGAGCGTCGTCACCTGAGCAAACAAAAGATGGAGGTCCCTCTCCTGACCTACGACAGATCGCTCGATTCGAAATTCCTTTTTTTTTTCTTTCGTGCGCGACATGACGCGCGCGGCAACTCTGCATACTGCCGTGCGAATTAATAGAATAGCAAAATACCGACGCGTCCTTGCGGCCAGCGTCTACTTCCGGCACGTAGGCGCGTAACGAATTTAATTACACCGCGGAGAAAAAATGAAAACTGAACGCAGTAGCGGGATTTACAACGCGTCCGTCGCGAGACTCGACGCAATGGCACTGCAATCGGCGATTTGATTTTTAAACGAATCCTTGAAACGACCAAGGACACACCTCTCGATCATGTTCTGTTTTTATACGATCTTTACAGTAGTTTTAATTACCTGACGACGCAGTTAGATTGCTTTCCCTCGCAATTCATCAAGTCCACTCGAATTCGCTCAGATTTTTTTTAACTCGCCTGTAACGCGATACCTGAAATCACCGTTGCAACGATTCTCGTCGCGTTCGCCGCCGTTTTTATTATTTCAGATCTCTTGACTCCCTGACTTTTTCCAACGGAAATAGATTAATCGAATTAAAGTGCATTCACCGACCTATTCTCTAATCTCCAGAAATAAAGATAGCGGCGAACGAGTGGACGTGACCGTTGCGATTGAATTTTATATTGTCATACTTCGTGCGTTCTAGTGATCCCAGCGGAAGTTTCTCGATAGAGTTTACCGACGTATAATCTGATCCACTGAAACCTTCGTCGCAAGAGCGGCCCCAAATTCAACAACTGCAATTTCCCTACGCGATCGAATATCCAGCGCGGATCGCAACGAACGTTCTTGCGACGGAAGCGGCTGCGCTCGAAATGTTAAAAGTATCCTCGTAGATAATTTAGGGAGAGCAAAATGGGGACGTGTGATTGATCGCGATTCGTCGCAATAGTGAAAGGAGAAAGATCGTTTCGAGGTCGCGTGTCTCGTTCATGTGCATTTACTTCGTAACGTCGTTCGCTGCAACCGATTACACGTTGCGCGAGAATCGGACGTTCGACGAGAGCTGAGATAATATAGTATATATTTATTGATAACAGATCATGTGAATAATAGTAGTAAAGGAGAAGGAAACACGGAGCCGTATATCGTAGATAGATCTCTGCGTGTATATTATTGCAAAAAGTATAGATATATATAGATATATAAATAGATAGGTATAGTTGTATAGGTAGACGAAGCTATATATGTATAAATAGACACAGAGTATATATATATATATATATACATATACACACACACACATATATATATATATATGTATACAAAAGCGTATTGGTATTACGATTAAAATATTAATACTATCACTGCAAAACTATTAACGTAGGAGTCGTGCGAATACCGAAACCTTACGAAATAAACATAACGAATCACAAACGAAATGGCCCAAGTGTGTTGTTCTTTCTCGATACCTAATATCGTTACCAAAATCCTCGATCTTCCAACCTCGGCCCCAAAATCTTTCCAGCATTATTCCGGCAGAAGTATCAACTAATACGTATTGCCCGTTATAGGAATTATCGATTGTTTATTGGTGTTTCCGGGAGAATCGGTAGCGCTTGGGGAAATAATATTTCGTTACACTCCGCGGTTTTAACACCTCTCTCGGTTATTTGCAAAAATACGCACGAAAACAGGGCTGCCGCGGCTCGCGGGAATAATACGATTTTTTAATTTTCTCGCGCGGCTCGATCGAATTAATCCCTCCTCCCCCCCCCCCGTCGTCGAGTGTCGCGGGGTGAAAAAATTGTTTTTCATTGTTAATGGGGGCGGGCAACAAGCGGACGCGCTCGAGCTCCAATAACGATTTCAGTGCGAGAAACATGCAGGATGTAAAAGTGAATGTTTAACGCCGCCGGAAGGCGAGCCTGTTTAAAGCCTCGCGAAATCTTCAGACCTTGCGCGCGCATTCCGGGACCACTTCGCTGCTTCTCCCGAACAGATCGATCCTGATTATTTCTAGTCGCGAATCTGCGAAACATTATTTCCCCCCCGTACGGCGTGGGCGGTAATGGAAAGGTAAGAATATCCCGTCTGCTTCATCGGGAGGCTTGCGCGATCGAACGGCATCGAGCGGCGCGTAACAGTCGAGGAATCTCGAGCGCTGCAGAACACTCAGCGCCTACTATCTCGCTGAATTCTACGTGATTTTCTTCATTTTTTGTGATTCTGATGGCAGATGGGGTTTGGGTTTAGAAGGTGAAAGGTCGTGACACGTTTCTTGGCCCGTCGCAATTTAATTATAACGTCAGACACACTGAAGCTTGAATGTTAAATTAAAGTTGGGTACGCATTTGTGGGACTGAGCCTTGTTAAAGTAGAATAATTAATTGAACTACCTGTGTTTAATGGGGCATAAGATTTCTGCTTGATTGGTCAGCGAATAAATTGGACCTTGAGGGGTTAATTTTCAATTTCACGAGGTGTTCTAAATTCATTACTAATTAAATTAGGTACCCATACTTGATTATTAAACCTTGCACCCCAGAGTACCCAGCATCGATTAAACCCGCATTTGCTTGTTTCCCCGAGGAGGAAGAGCTCTCTTCTCATTGTCGAGTGAAGATTAGCAACCACTACAGGGCCCGTGGTACGTACAGTAGCGAGGAAAGTTTCCGGTCGGGCCGTCGGTGGTTTTCGCTCGAGGCGGGATTTAACTGCATCTGCCGAAACACGTGCTCCGGATAAAGCCGGGGCTTTGGAGCGTTCCGTGCCGCCGTCAATCCGTTAGTTCGCCGAAAGATAGAGTAGGTATATACCTATCGGCCAGTTAGCAGAATCCCTTCTAGCACGCGTCAGTCTATTCCGTTCCTGCTTGCCCTAGGGCCTCCAGTTTATGGAAAGCCCCGGGGCCGAGGATCTCGGAAGGTACGTTAGCGTGTGCCCTGTTCCAGAACTCCACGGTGCTTCTACGCCTGGGAATCGTAATCAACCCACTACATGCATAAATTTCCTCCGATTTTCCCTAGCATCCAACCCACTCAACGTTCTACGCGTTTTCACATCAACGCAGGGAATAATATCCGGTAAATTATCCATGTATGTGAATTATTAAAAAGTGAGTGTAGGTATATAAGACTTAGTAAGTTTCGAAGTATTTAGTTCCTTACATTAACCTTCTGGGGTGAAAATGGGTATCGAACAGATGAGATGCGAATTTTGCTTTCCGATCGAAGATTATATTGTAAACGGAGATTGCGAAGGTTGGCGCGCAATGGCGGCCTGCTGGAATTAGGGGGGGGGGGGATTACCGCGGAGTTTATTAATTGCTCGTGGCAGGCACTCCGTGGAAGGCGGGATTAAATTAGCGATCGACGGGAGAAAGTGACGGGCGCGAGAAGTGGTATTTGCGCGGGATGTAAACTCTCGGGACGGTGCCGCGGCATTAGCCTCTAAACCGTGCAAACACACGCGGCACGGAGCGCGTACAGGCACCGGGGCAATTTTAGAGCGGAATATCGAGGGGTGGAAAAGTCACCGGGCCCTCGAGTTCTGTATCTCCACGGCAAACACTCGGAATTATCCGCCCTGGCGGCGCGCAAATACGACGCGGAGGATCCCCGTTGCCCCTGTACACGAAACTTAAACCCCGAATGGCCACCGTGCGTGCACCGGCGGTCCTAGCATCCCGGATCTACCGGAAAAACCCACGCTTCCCGTGAAACTCGATTCCCCGACGCTGCGCTAGATCTTTCGTGCTTTCGCTTGGCAAGGGACTGTGAAATGAGTGCGAAACTTAAGTTGCAAGATCTAGGGGAGGGTTGCCTATATCGTACCACTTAAGACATTTTGTGTTATATTTTATATTTGGTACTAATTTGAACGCAAATGACTATTGGATATTGTAGCTTGATCTTTTGGGTACCTATTATTATATGCTTAACTTTTTGGTCAGGACAAATTAATTTGTTATTAACCGGTTAACTGGCACGGCTTTTTTTTACTATTCGTGCCCAAACTGGCAACATCGAAAATTTAAGTGAATCACACAAAATTTGGTATACAAGGGTTTTTTGAGTCGCTGAATCGATTCCGGGGGTTATTTTTTTCATCTGACACCCACAACCCCTAAAAAATAGGATTTAGTGGTGAGTTTTTTCAATTCTTTACTAAATTGAGTCTTTACAAAATTACCATATTGAGTCTGCCATATTGAAATTTAAAATTCGAATGCCAAATTCAGTATTTAGCGACCCCCAAATCCGCTATATACAATTTTTCTAAATCCCGATAATATTTTAATATTTGGCAGCCATTTTGGGTCTGCCATATTGAATTTTACAATTCCAATGCCAAATTCAGATTCAGCGACCCCAGAAACCATTACATACCAAGTTTCATTCAAATCGTTTGAAAATCAAACAAGTTATTCCATTTGATCATATATGATACATAAGCAGAATTGGCCAGATTTTTTTTTGATCATATATGATACATTGCCAGTTAACCGGTTAATCTTTTTGTCACATACTGTAAAAGGTACGATTTAGGCAACCGGTCTCCTAAATTCGAATTTTGGCTACTCTGATCCAATTAATCATATCTGTGAAGTAGCTAATAAGTACACCAGTAGTTTTGATCTTTTCGCCATATCTCGTTCGGCAATCAAACGTCATTTGAACATTCTAAATAATGTACTGTGATATGCATCAGCTGTTCTCTATTTTAGCTCTGCACTTTACTAACGCGATTACTTCGATTATCGGAGCTTGTCAGACAAATTATTTTATGTTCCCTGCGTCATCTGTCTTAATATTTTTTTTTTGTTTTAATATGCACCCTCTTACTCCTGTACACTAAATGGAACCCCTTCCCTTTTACAAACAATAAAATAAAATAAAATAAAATAAAATAAATCGTTCCTCCACTAAAAATAGTATAAATAACAAATAGAGAAGAAAATATTCAACATAAAGTAATGATTATTATATAGTTACATATACATATGTATATGGATCACATGTACATAACCTATATAACATACGAGTTGTCAAATCTTACTGATACGATTGTAGTGGTACGATTTAGGAAACATGATCAATTTATTTATAAATATCAACTTTATAATGAATGTAATATGGACTTTAAATAAATGTAAAATATTCTACATTAAACCAGCTTTTAGAAAAATACAAAAATACAGGACAAAATTGCATTGTTTGATTTTTATCAGCTAAAATAAACTGGTAAAAAGTTACATCAATCATACCTGATTTTTTAAAATGTTTATAGCGCGCACAAAATAGGATGTAAGCTCAAAAGGTTTTGTTTCTATTTCTTATTTCGCACTTACTTGATATTTTTATTATCAGATGTCGTTTACATTTATTAATTACTGAGAAAATGATGAGGTACGATTTAGGAGACCAGTACGATATTGGCGACTCTCCCTTACTTATTATAATATTTCTGTTGTAATGTAGGTAGGGTAGAGGTGCTATAAAAGGGACATGTTTTAAATGGAACAAATTATATTGCCAAAATTCTAAACGCATTAGACCAGTGTTTCCCAACCTTTCTTGAGTCGCGATTCTCTTTTATAATTTTCAAATAACCTGCGATCCCCCGTAGAAGGTAAGGTAAATTTAATAAGGTAAAGAAAACATTAAAAGTAGTTAGGTATTTCAGAATGTAATTCTAACTTAATAATATAAAAAAAAAAAACGGCGATCCCCCAAAAGACACTTCGGATTGTAAGAAGCGCAGGGTTGGGAATCACTCCATTAGACATCCTACAAGCAGAGATGGGTAAAAATTGTATTTATAAAAATTTCGAGTAACAAATAAATGTTACAAAAATTATTGTCGAGTGAGAAAATTAACTTCAGGTATTCGTCAAATAATCCAGAGGTAATGTAACTTTTATTTGATCCGTTATTTGAATAATTTTTGGTTTAGTTAATTTCCAACTCAGCCTACAAGTTATTCTTCTGTTTAAGGCAACACTACTTTATGCCTAATCAGTCGCGAAAGGGACATTTACGACTTACTTAAAAATCTAAGATTTTATTATTTTCTGTTACTATTAAAGAGTTTGCTATATATTTTTATTGAAGGCCAATAAACATACTTCCTATTATTTTAAACACCTATCACGATATTATCAGAAATAAACGCTAAATAAAATTGCCGCTTTTACAGCACCTCTCCCCTATTCATTAAAAACATTTAGTTACTTTTCCTAAAGATTGATTATAATTCCACCACTTCATCCTCGACAAGTGCCCGGCGACTTCTAAACGCCAGTGTATATACTACACCTAATTGCACAAGTGTTGCGTAATCCCAATAAACAAATATGACAGGAGGCCGCCGGTAAAAAGTGGACGCTATTCGTCAGCTTATCAAGTCAGAGGTTGCAGCTGGTGGGGATATGAAAAAAAAAAAAGAACGACTTGTCGTTTCCAAAGAAGAATCCTCGGTGTAAAAACCGTCGGAGAGTTTGACGGCGTCGCGGCGAGGTTCCCACGTGTGGCATAAACATCGCGGGCGGAAAAACCACGGCTAAATGACGATCATTCGAACGGGAGGAGCGGCTGCAAAGCGAACGACCGCTTTCTCCTCTCTTTCGCGCTCCCTCCCCGCACCTCGCCATTTCTTCCCGGGCTTCCAACCCCCGCGCGCAACCGCTGTGGCCGTATTAGCGGTTCGCGCAATCATCAATTTCAAACAGCAGCACGAAAGAGAGAGAAAAAAAACGTTTGGCCACCGGGTTAGTTAAACAAACAGTTCCCTCTACGAAATGGACGGAGAGAGAGGGAGGATTGACATTCCTCTCCGTCTCGCCCGCGTAAACTCTTTTTTCCTGCCTTCTCCATCTTTTCCAAGCCGGGCAACGAGGAAAGGAACGAAATCGCTCTCGGATCCTCGTTGGAAAACGGTGACGAGCAGGATCCAGCGTTGAAATAGAAATAGCGACTATTTTTCAAGTCTTTAACCGGCTTTTTTTAACGACCCATTGTTTTCGTTCTGTGGATGAGCTTCGATTCAGATGGAATCGGTGGCGTCGTGTTTTGGGGAAGGAGGGCCTTGGATGGGTCTCCTTCTTTTTCATGAGTTTACTTACAAGCCGTTTCATCCTTAAAAGGCTATAAACCGTAATGGATTGGGGTTGGGGGGTGATTGATTCTCGCTGAAGGGCATCGCCGGGTGACTGTAAAAACTTGAGAATTAAGGAGGCTTGTTCCTGGAATAATAAACAGTGGTGTGAGCCTACTATTATGAAATGAATTTCACACACAAATGCAGCAGGGAAAAAAAGATTCTGCGATTTTAAGGAACAACTCTTTCGCTGCTACTGTTACTATTATTATGCCACTGACATTGTATCTCCTAAATGATTCCACAACAATCTTTTACGAACCAAAAGTTATTCTTTCTAAGAATCTTTATCTGCTTCACTTATCCACAGTACTGTAATACAAAAGTAACGTAACACCCTTTAAAACAGAACAACTTTTTTAAAATCGGTCCAAATGACAGCAGTTTCTTTTTTAAAAGTCGTTTGGACAAATTAAAAAAAATTCTTCTGTTTTAAAAAGTGTCCCAATACTTTTGCCCGGCACTGTAAATTATTACAATTCAATTCCCCTCTCCTCCATGTTAACGAGCCTGCAACACAGCAACGTCCACCTAATGTCAAATAGCCCGCGTTAAAAATCAACGCCCGAGAAATAAAAGGAGAGTTTCACGCTTAAGGGTCGCCGGTGAATTTCAACGAATATTTTCAACGGTTAAAAATCGAGACAGAGGAAGCGCGGCGCGGGCGAGCACGGGCGAAGGAGGGTGAAAAGAGAAGAACGAACAACGTAGCGTGAATAGGGAACGAGCTGGAGAGAAAGGGGGGGTTTCACCATCGTCTGCTCGTCCAGGGGAAAGACGACAGGTGCGCGTTTCCCAGAGACCCGCGGCAAAACGCGAAACTGGAATCGCTGCCGGAGTGCCGTGACCTAACCTCGACACACGTAGCCCAGCTTCCATCGTCGCTCTTGCTGCTTGTCCTCTACGCCCTCGCTCTCGCCTCTCCTTCTCTCTAGCCCCTGCCTTCGGAATCTGTTTCGCCTTGCTTTTCATAGAAAATAACCGCGGCAGCCTGTTGGAGGAACGATGAAAGGAGAAACGCGAGGGAAGTCGAGGAGAGGGGGAATTTTGAGGGGAAATCATGAATTTTAAGTTCTAAGGGACGGATAGATATATATATGCATAGGAAGCAGCTATTTCTTAATTTTAGGTTTGAGACTAACTCGGGTTTGGATTTTCATCCAGACATGTGGAGAAATTTGATATTTAGGAATTGGTGGATGTAGTGTAGGTAAAGTAAATTTTTCTCTATTTCAACCGACTTCAAAAAGAAAGAGGTTCTCAGTTCGAGGTGTTTGTATGTATGTAGCGCTGCCATTCGTCCGGGTTTCCCCGGATTTGTCCTCTTTTTTTAGGGCGTCCGGGGGGGGGGGGGTTCTGTAGTGATCCGGGTTGCCACCTCGCCGATTTGGGCCCGGAGACTCCAGGTTTTGAAGCAAATCTCCGGGTTGTAGAAGAAAATGAGTTAATAAGAAATTGTGGTATTGTATAATGGTATCAATTTTATATATAATAAAAGTTATTAATTAAAAAAACAGATACTTTTAAATATCTGAATTGTTTGAGCTTAAAAAAATTGCACATCTGTTTTGCGGATATTCGAGAACAAAACTTTTTTTTGCTTTTTCCATCCCCGGGTTTATATTTGAATCTCCGTGTTGGAATGTGTGGCACTCCGGGAGTTATATGGTGATAAGGTGGCAACCCTGGTAGTGATCCGGGGTTTTCGATGCTGCTCGCTCGCAGTTTGTAAGATTATTTTCGTGTTGACTTTTGAAAAAAAAATAATTTATGTTTTTCTACGTTTAGCACAATCAGTTTCAATTTTTTTTATTTATTTTAGTTGTAAATTAAATTTGCGTAGTTTGTGTTATTTTAGTTATAAGTTACGTGTATAAAAAAGTCATAAATAAATTCCTACTTTGTACAACTATATTTTATCTATCTTTCTTACGGTCACAGTCTATATTTTACATAAGAAATAGTTAAAAGTGTCCGGGTTTCAAGTGGAAATGTCCGGGGTTTTAATGCTCTCTGTCCGGGGTTTGTGATTTTACAGATGCCAGCCCTATATGTATCTGATACGTATTAACTTTGTCCGCGAATTTCCCCGTAACTACTGAACCGATTTTGGTGAAACTTATTGCATTTAGATTGCCTTCGATCATCTTAAGTCGTGGAGAAAGAATTATCAAAATCGGTCAAGTGGTTTTCAAGTTACACAAAAAAATAAGAAATCTGTTTCATTATAATACATTGTATGCACGACCAGGCTAAGGACGGAGTACCCTATCAGGCGTCTGAAAAACAGAGCGATACAAAATATCAACGCGTCGTCAGTCTCGTACCGTTTCTTGCTCGCTTTCAGTCCCACTGACTCGCTCTCGTTTCATCTCGATCTCGCCATCGGCAACAAAGGAACGAAAAAGATCGCTCGGAATCGTGTCCCCTCTACGTTATAATACATGTATCATATTTATTATATCATAATATATATTATATACTATATAACTTAAATAACTAAAAAGTAAAAAATAAAAAAAATTTTAAAAATTAAAACCGATTTCAAAAAAATTAAAATGCGCTAGAAAGTAAAAAATAAATTTTGTTCCTCATTTAATCTACGACTCTCAATTTTTTAAGTCGGCACCAAATTTACACAGTGCAAATGATGAGGCGCCGACATAAAAAAATTGCGAGTCGTACATTAAATAAGGAACAAAATTATTTTTTACTTTTTAGCGCATTTTTATTTTTTTCAAGTCGGTTTTAATTTATTTTAAATTTTTTAATTTTTTTCCTTTTCTTTCCTAGTTTTAGTTTTAGTTTTAATTATTTACACAGTGCAAATGATGAGGCGCCGACATAAAAAAATTGCGAGTCGTACATTAAATAAGGAACAAAATTATTTTTTACTTTTTAGCGCATTTTTATTTTTTTCAAGTCGGTTTTAATTTATTTTAAATTTTTTAATTTTTTTCCTTTTCTTTCCTAGTTTTAGTTTTAGTTTTAATTATTTACACAGTGCAAATGATGAGGCGCCGACATAAAAAAATTGCGAGTCGTACATTAAATAAGGAACAAAATTATTTTTTACTTTTTAGCGCATTTTTATTTTTTTCAAGTCGGTTTTAATTTATTTTAAATTTTTTAATTTTTTTCCTTTTCTTTCCTAGTTTTAGTTTTAGTTTTAATTATTTACACAGTGCAAATGATGAGGCGCCGACATAAAAAAATTGCGAGTCGTACATTAAATAAGGAACAAAATTATTTTTTACTTTTTAGCGCATTTTTATTTTTTTCAAGTCGGTTTTAATTTTTTTTAAATTTTAAAATTTTTTTCCTTTTCTTTCCTAGTTTTAGTTTTAGTTTTAATTATTTACACAGTGCAAATGATGAGGCGCCGACATAAAAAAATTGCGAGTCGTACATTAAATAAGGAACAAAATTATTTTTTACTTTTTAGCGCATTTTTATTTTTTTCAAGTCGGTTTTAATTTTTTTTAAATTTAAAAATTTTTTTCCTTTTCTTTCCTAGTTTTAGTTGTAGTTTTAATTATTTAATTACGGTTAGGCTTCTAACAGTCTTATACTGCAGCCTCGCCTTTTACTTCGCTATGCTCTATGTATTACTGTTCTCTGTATATTTACCAAGTAATAACCCCGAATAATAATAATAATAATAAATCGGGAGTAGATATTTATGCGTAGGCAGCAGCCATTTTTTCATTTCAGATCCGAGACAGATTTAGGTTTGAGTTTTGATACACAGGTGTGGAGGAATTCTAATATTTACAGCAGTACCTAAATAAGTAGGTACCTAGTATAAAGTAAATTGGGAATACTGAAAATACGGAAAATAGATGTAAGCTGTTCCCTAAATTTTAGATATTAGATATAGGTCCCCACTGAATTTTGACGCACGTACAGGTAACCGAACGATCTTATTCCACGGGGATAAGTCAGTAGAGCAAACGACGTAGCTATAGGTACCTAATAAGAGGATCACGTAGCGATAAGTTGCAGAGAAAGAACCCCCCACTCTAAGTATTTTTCCTCGCAGAGATGATCGAATAAGTAGGCAATAGCACGAAGAACGATAGCGCAGTAGAAACGAGCTCGCCACCTGCCCCGTTCAAACAAACGTGCGCGGTAGAATCGGGCGAAATTCAACATTCCCTAGCGTAGCTACGAAAGGGTAAATGGACGGGCACCGAAAAGAGCGCGCAGCGACGTAAAAAGGGCCAAATGGAAGAGCCACTGCCGCGCTGGTGGATAAATAGAATTTAATTTACATCCCCGGCACGGCCATGCTCCTCGACTAAAAGAAGAGGGGAAAAAAAATAAGAGGGGGGGGGGGACCGGGAGGAAGGGCGTGGGGGTGACGGAAGATAGGCAGACCCCGGGGGAAAAGAACGGGGGATGGTTTGAAAAACGGAGCTCGAACGGGGCCAATTAAAATTGGCAATTACAAGAGGGCGCAACGAAGTTACAATATTCTGGACCCAGCCGTAGGTACCTCCGTCCCGCTCGCGCCCCGCCGCTCTTCCGCCAACCTGTGCGCGTTCGGTTGCGCCTCTGAGATCGGGGCGGGGGGGGGGGTGGTGGTGGGGGCAGGGGGGCAGGGGGGGACAAAGGAAAAGCGACGACTGGGGCATAAAAAGGAGAAAGGAAAACAGAAAGAGAAGCGAAAGCACGGTGCACGGGCCCGATGGAAATTGGCCGGTCTCGGTGGTGAAGGTCCATCGGTGTCCGCAGGTACAGATCGATAGTCGACGGATGTGGAGCATCGCCCTGCCGCGGCCACCATCGCGGAAATCGCTCGAAAGCGGTTTAGCGGCGCGCCAGCGTTCCCCGGGCTCGTTATGCGTATCTCTGGCGAGAAAAATATTTGTCGAACCCGAGGAGGTCGATTCGGAATTCCAGCCGGTTATTACTAAACGGAGGGAGGAGGGGAGGGGGGGGGGGAGGGTGGGGGGGAGGGGCAATTTCACTATGCTCGCGCGATAAGTAAAGCCAACAGGGCGATCGGTAGGTAGGTATTTTCGTTTCGCCTCTTTGGCGTGCCGTGTCGCCACCCCCTTCGATATAAATTTTTGGAAGAAATACAGAATGGACTGTTTGGACTGCTAGATATCTATAGGCGTTTCAATTCGTATCTGCTGTTTGCTGAATACACTGATCAACTTTTAATCACGTGGTATGGATCTTATCGGACAGCAAACTGGGACTTTTCATTTTTTAACTGATCGGTTGTAAGGATGACAGCGGAATAGCTAGTAGGTTAGGGTGGGGCTAAAAGTCCGGCGGGTAAAAAGTCCCGAATTCAAAATCTCTATTTCTAAACATTGTATTGAGTTTCACAGTGTACTATGTAAAAGGCGAGAAGAAACGGAGGTGGCTACAGAGTCGCCAGTCGCTCCTGGACGTTCGTGCGAATTACACGACGCCTTTGTTATTTTACGTAACGAAAACTGAAAGAAATAGGTACTAGGGTGGAACGAAATATAGGGGAAAAATATTTTTTTATTATTCATGACTGCTAATAGTGGGCAAAAGTTGCCTTTTATAATGGCATTTAAGCTGCCAAAGTTTGAACGTGATCAACAAATTTTTTGAGATGCCGCAAGCCCTTCAAATATTAACATTTATTGAAATATTAATTTTTGAAAGGCTTGCGGCACCTCAAAAAATTTGTTGATCACGTTCAAACTTTGGCAGCTTAGATACCATTATAAAAGGCAACTTTTGCCCACTATTAGCAGTCATGAATAATAAAAAAATATTTTTCCCCTATATTTCGTTCCACCCTAATAGGTACGTCGTCTTTGTTGTTTTATACGAAGTAAACCACAGTTTAAAAGCGTATTAGCCAAGTGCGTTAAGATTGTATGTTCCTTTAGTAATGTGTGCATGATATTGTTTATTGCTGAATGATAATATTTTCTAACGTATATATTGCAGAAACTATAGAGGTATGTACCATATTGGGGCAAAAAGTCCCTCAGACTGAAAATATATATTTTATTATTTATTTTCATAATAAGATGGCCAAACTATAAAGAAATGATGCCAAAGTCTTTAAATAGTGTTTTTATTTTAGTTGAGCGACTTTTTTTTTTAGTTTATAGATCCAAGCGAACCTCTGACTTTTATTTTTATTTTTTTGTTAAAGAAGTCGTGCTTCCCTTTCAATATTGTGTACCAAAAAGAATTAGTTTAATAAATATTTGTTGATTTGAAAATAATTTTTTACTTATTCAGTTTAATATTACACGAAAAGACATTAGGGACTTTCTACCCTATGCAATGGACTTTTTGCCCCGTCCGTGGAGCAAGAAATTCATTTTGCATTAACGAACATTTTGTGGTATAACTCGACAGAAAATAACAGTATCAACGAACGAACGAACTTCGTGAACGTAAAGCATAATAATATAATTTGAATTTCGACCGTAAAAATTGTTCCAATTAGAAGAAATGATTTAAATTATTATTAGTTCTGTATTTTAATAAAAACAATTTTCTATTACTTATCTTAACTAGATTCGATCTGTTGCTCGATAACTCCTTGAGAATCTTTAAAGTTTCAGGTCCAAACTGTTTTGATATTGACGTGAAAAAATAGACCGAACCAGTGCGCCGAAATCATTTCTTCTAATTTGTAAAGCATAATAGTTATAGTTTATACAAAATAACACCAGATATCTCTAGATTGTTAGTACTAAATTTTACATAGGTTTATACGAAAAGCGGGACTATTAGCCCCACCCTACAGTATTGTCTCGGAATAAGGTGAGTGCTCTCCCTTCTACTTCTTCACTTCTTCAGAGGGAAATGAGAAGGTGGAGCTTATTTTTCAACTATGAAAATATGATCTTCTTACCATCTGAACTTGTTCCTTTTTATAAAAAAATAAAATCGAGTAAGTAAAATATGAGCATAATTGACCTAGATTTAGGGGAGCTCAATGGTGGGGAAATTTCCAATGCACGTGATAATTATATGCAAGGGTATGGAACACTAGAAATTTATTCAAATGCATTCAATTGTTCATTAAGAAAAATAGAAACTGAGATAAGGTATCATTGTGTCCTATCTGGCGTATAATTAAGTAAAACAATTAGTAAAACGTACCCTGCCAGCAGGAAACAGACACTGTCTTATGCCTGAGCCTCTGTGAACAATAAATTTAACAAATTATCAAATATAAATATAAATGTATAAATTGAAATATGCCCATTATACATATGTTGAATTTTCATAATTTCTATAATCTTTGACTCACTTGAGTTACCCCTAAACATAAGAATGTATTGCCCTAAGTTTTTTTTTATACAATGTTTGCATACCTAAAGGAACAAATCAGTGCTGTAAGACATATAAACAAAATATAAATTTTTTTTTTAACTGTTAACCTTCACTCTAATGAGAGGGACACTCAGTCTATCTCCTTCTACTTTATAAGGCAATAAAACCAAGCCAAAAAGACTCCCTATCCCGAAAGAAGGTGACACTTGGTCGAATCGTCACCTTCTCTCCAGACAAATCTGAACCTACTGCTGGTGCGTAAACCTTATCCAGTGTCTCCTAGATTCTCAAGCAGCGACCAATAATGTTCATAGATTTCAAAATCTCTCGCGGAGCGCAATAATCATGCCGCGGATATTCGGTTGCGCGGGAACACGTTTAATCGCGGTTTAATTCGAAATAAAGTAAACAGCGCGGTCACAGTCGAAAATGCAAACGTCATTATGACGTTAAATGCTAAATCGGTTGCGATGAACGTTACCCAACGGAGCACGGCCGCGGCCACGTTTGCGGTGCGCGCAACGGTAACAATTTCCTCGCTTTCCCCCCCGGTAATTTCGAATTTAATTGGCACACCTACCAACGTACACACGGAGGAAGGTCGATATCGATGTCTCCTCGCCGCTGCGCCCTTCCCCGTCACACTATCCTCCGTGTGTCTCCTTCACCCGTGCCGCGCGGCTACATAGGTAGGTACGTTGTCGCCCCGAGCCACCCTGGCACGCGACACGTTATTATGACATGGTAATTCGAATTTAAAATGGGCAATTAATTAACCGGGCCCTCCAACCGATCTTCCTCCGAATTACGGCGCACACGTGGATACTTTATATTTATATATATTCGTTCTGCGAACTGTTTTCAGCCCTCGCGCGAAAGGGGTTAACTGGACCGTGGAGGCATTCATCGCGATAAATTTTCAACCTGCCGTCTGTTTACGTTTTTGCTGAATTATTTCGTTATTCATGTAGAGATGATTAAGAGGACTGGAATAGCTTTTTCAAAGTTTCGTGTGTTTCAGGTTCAAGGACCATGGCAGACCCCTACCTCCGCATTTTGTACTTTATAATTTCGGAGATACGGTAAACTGGGGGAATATTGACATGTTTTTGGAACATTTTGCTGTATAATATAGAAATTAACATTTTTACATTCGCTTTAAGTATCCTATCATAACATTGCATCTTTTGTTAATGCACTACAAGTGTCAAAATGCAAAAAATTTTTGTCCATTTCCTTTTTTAACACATGTTAAATACCTGCCAATTTTACTCCGTAACCGAGTAACATTGGCGTATCATATGAGGCAGTCAGAGCAACAACGGACCAACCCACATTAAAAAAATTTTTTTTTTTTCCTATTTTATATGGTCAGTAGAGCCTATTGGAATACGTTATTGCTACTAATTCAATTTCGAAAAAAATGTGGGTTATTCCGTTATTGCTCTGACTGCCTCATATATAAATAGCACTAAAAAGTTAATGTTTTACCACATCTGAACTTACATTAACACTTAAATTTGTTTCTTTTTATGTTCAATGCACACTCTTTTAAATTTTTTATTTTTTTATTTTTTTAATTAACATTTTTAAATTTGGTTTATGTATCCAATTATAACATTGCATCGTTTGTGATTGTACTACAAGTGTGAAAATGCAAAAAGATTTTTTCCTTCTTCTTTTCAACCCTTAACTGGTATATTGTTTTTGCCAAAGGTCACTGGCGTACTGGGGTCGTGGCAGACCTCAAATAAAAAAGGACACAGAAATTTGTAAAGTCGACACTAGATCAACCTCTATGAATATTTTGTTCTTAGGTAATGTATAAAATAAAAGAAACGTAGAAAGTTAAACTATTATTATAAAATTAATTAGAAATTCAGTTTACACACTTAAACAACCAAGAATTTTGCAGGGAAATTTGCGTTTTTGGGGTCATGAGCGACCCCAGGATATCAGTTAAGGGTTAATAGATGTTAAGAAGTAGATGTCAATATTACCCCGTACTGCCAATGTTTCCCCAGTTTACGGTAGTAGACGTACCTAGGGTAAGTGTGGGTATTACTGCGGACTTTTAAGGTAGGTTAACTTTAGAACCCTCGATATGGCGTTCAAATGAATGAAAGTTCCTCCTTCTTTTTTTAAAAGAAAGGTCGGTCCTTAATAACTCCATAAAAAAATTTGAGAGCGAGGTAATAAGCACAGTTAATTAAAAACACAGAGATTTGTCGATCGATGTCAATGCAGGAGTTACTGCGGACATGTATGCATTACTGCGTGCCAGTTACTAACGAAATATATATGCGGTCTAATGTCAGGCGTAACATAACCTTAGTACAAATATCACTTGTAGATAGAAAAATGATTTAACTTTCTTTATTTACTAAAATCAGCAGGAATGAGTAATAATTTAAATCTTAGTAATTAGTAGTACATAGTAAGTGAATACTATTGGAAGAAAGGTTAGGTTGCGCATTCGTCGGTCCGCAGTAATACATGCACATGATGTAAAGTACTGCACCTAATACTGCGGTGAGAAATAAAAATTAAAATTAAAATGTAGACGACTGATTTACTGTTTTTCTGAAAGAATGACTCTTATTCTATCGAGCAATAACGCTACGTTACATGTATTACTGTTAATAACAAAAATATAAATGTTTTTCAAGTAGGTGTACATGACCGCCATATCGGGAATCGACCGAAATTTCGCTTTGACGAATTTCAAACTACGATAAAAGAATTAATAATAACTTTGCTGTACATATTTATTAATAATTATCTGTAATAGAGTTTAAACTAATTTTATCAAAAATTATCAAGAGTTTATGTACTTTCCAACATTAAATATGATCTGTTTTAGAATATCCGCAGTAATCGGGGCATCCGCAGTAATACCCACACTTACCCTACCTACGTAGCTTTCTAGGCCGCAACGCGAGGCTGCTTTTAAATTGTTTCGAAGGCAGGGTACCCACTTGCCAGAGTAAAAAATCCACCACGGAAGACGCGTCGCTCCTCGGGGCCACCCGCAACGAGTGCACCAGCGGCCCATAGTCCAGCCCCCGTACTACCCGCGGTCTGTTTACGAAATTACGGATGATAATGTAAGCATTTTTTCACGCTCTCCACGCGTGTGGGTCCACGCACGATCGCGGTGCCCGCGTGCACGCTCCGCTGTTCCCCGCTCCCCCGGGGCTAATTTTAGGGTGTTCAACCCCCGTACGGTATGTTGGCCGACACCCGCGCCTGTTTACACGCACGTACGTCCCACGAAATTCTGACACCGAATGCCATTAAACCGTCGAACGAACAACTCTTCTCGGAATTGCATCGTTACCGGAACGTCACGCCGGTGGATGCTACGACCTGGGTACCTTCCAGCCTACTTCCTCCTCAACTGCTCCAAGATATGAGTTACACGCTCCGCGATGCTCGCTTTTGTGGTGCGGCTTCGTCACGAGTCATTGTTCGGGGGAGAATTTTGTTGTAAAAGTTGTGCTTGTGATTCGGATGAAATGGTCACTATGGCCAATGATGGACGATCTTCCCTTGGTCTTTCACTTCTCGATAGGGTTGCCATAATTACCAAGCATTGATACGGGACGTTTGAGTGCTAAATAAATAAAACATGAAAAAAGTGGGTACGTAGTGGTTTATTTTTTGGGTTGCCATAAATGCCAAGCATTGATACGGAACGTTTAAGTGCTAAATAAATAAAACATGAAAAAGGTGGGTAGGTAATGGTTTATTTTACTCTGTAAAATATTTCACGGGAACAGTGAAATACGGGACAGTCCCGTATATACGGGACGTATGGCAACTCTACTGCTCGATGGACTTTTTGGACCCAAGTATAAAGCCGGGAATCCACCGGGAAGCTAAGCTATGCTATAATATGCCATGCTATGTTTTAAAAAAAATTTGTTTCAATACATTCTCAAGGTGGGATTCCACTGAGGCAACGCAAGGCAACATGTCGCATGCGATGAGTGCGATAGTGATTGCATGTGTTGCATGCGAAAAAAAGATGCGGCGATTACCGGTTTCCGGTTGCCAAAAAGTTGCCTCAGTGGAAACCCAGCTTTATGGAACCGTTTCCACCAAAAGCTACGTTAAAACATAGCAACGCATAGCGTAGCTTAGCTTAGCTTCCCGGTGGATTCCCGGCTTAACATCGAGAGTAGCTAATAGTAAATAGTACCTAATAGAAAAGGTTTCAGAACTCGAAAAAAAAAAACGAATTATTTTAAAGGAAGAACGAGGATAGTTGCCACGGGTTGAAGTAGACCCAGACCACAACTCCTCTATGCCTACTGGAATGATCACCAATTTATAAGTGAAACCCTACAAGTTATAAATTAAAAGCTGACCAACCACCAACTCTGAATAAATATTGAACGAAGAATCCTGCGTGTTCGTGTCTTCCACTTTCTGCCAAGGAAATCCATTCGATCCGGTGGCGAAGGTTCGTCCCGAAATGCGGCATGCGGCCTACAGAGCAGTGTATACACGTTTCCGTTCGCGTCGGCGTGCCTCTTTGGGCCTCGTGTTACGGCATCCACGAGCGAGTGCACCCGCCACGCGTGCATAATGGCGTGCAAGAGGAGGCCGTGGGCTCCAAATAGCATTAAGTCATTGCCAGTGGCCAGCCGTGCGCGTGATATCCTCCTGTCGCCTACCGATCGTATTGTTGCGCGGGCAACGCGCGCACAATGCGTGCGCGCGATCCACCGTCGGGCCCCGTGGATCCTCTCCGCTGGCCAGAAAGGTACACAATGGGAAACAGGACAACGAGGCCGTTGTTTCGAATTCGAGTTACGGCGCATTTGCTGCCGTGAGAAGGCGGCCTGCACGATCGACTTGTTGTACCCTTCGTGTCCGCCTGAATTATTGTATTCTCGTGCTAGCGCATCGAGGTGGACCTCGCGATAAACGGTGAGCGCTTCTTCTGGGAACTTTGGCGAGTGTGATGTCTGTGATTCGTCGATACAGTCAGTCGCAAATGTAAATACAAAAGAATAGTTAATTGTGAAAAGTGCTACGTTGCTTCTACCTAAGTAAGTAGGTATGCTTTTATTGCGTCACTTTAAGCTTCTATATTTTCACATCCACGTGACAAATTTGTGAGTCACTCGTGTGGAATCTCAAGTGCTTGGAGGGCGGAGTTGGGCATTAACTAAATAGAAAATTATTTAAATAATAATAGATTTTTTGACGAATGAAGTTACCTTTTTAATTCGGGAATAATTTTTTAAAATTTTATTCGTTATTGGAAATTTTTATTTAAATAACGTTTCTGCCCATCTGTGTTGATGGATGATGGATTAAGTCTGATGGGGATTTGTTTATTTTCCAAAGTATTTATCAGACAGTAAATGAACGCAAATCCTTCTGAAGAAGCTTCAAGAATCGTTAACAGAACACTGAATTTACTTAATATGAAGAAATCATTATATTTTATATTCAACTATAAAAACTATATAAAAAAAAACTGCTTAAGCACGCGTAGAACTGATGGTTTATTATATTAACGATCGAGCTGTTTCCATGAAAAGCTCACCAAGTAACAATTAACTGGAAATGGATCACGGCGGATAGGTTTCCTTGCCGCTCGACCTGTGATCCCCTGAAAAAGATCATCGCCCCGGCAGAGGGGAGGCGAGCGTACACACGGCCTGTGCATTCACCGATTTCACGGTAAATCGAGCGTTCCTTAGCCATGGGTATGGTGCGCCCTGACGCAAGCCCATTGTACACGAGTGCTTCCTGCGGTGTGACGGTAGAACGAGGGGCGCAAACGCGAATTTAGCCTGCAGGTCGCTCTATCTTCGAAATAGCATTACCCAGCGGCCATAATGGCTCAATCGGTGCGTCGTTGATGCGGCTTAAACTGCGATGGGAATCGGTACGCGGAATTCGTGCCTCGCCAGGCTACCAGAGAAGAAAGAGAAGCGAAATAAAACTAGCAAACGGGTATATCCATTATAAGGCGATACACGACAAAGAAGATTAGATATAGGTACGCGCAACTATATTGCCCTCCTTAGTTAAACTGTTCTATCTAGCATTTTTTTTCATTTTTTGAGATATGTTGAAATATTTGAAGTTCCACACGTCTTTTACCTTTTAAGTAACGTTAGAAAACCCTACATGCTTCGTAAAGATTTATAAACAGTTTAATGTATTTAAACCTGACTTCTTTCAAAACGGTTCAAATATCTTATTTAAAACAATTAATTAATTGGTACGTTAATAATGCATTCCCTACCGGTGCACCTATTACAAAAAATTATATTAGGCTATTACGAAATAATGACAACATGTTTTAATTTGAACGGAGGAAAATAAGGATGGTACAAAGTAAATGATAAATCTTCAGTTTTCTTGGTTGTTTCAAAATGTTAGACAGGACATTTTAATTAAAGAGAGCAGTATAGGTATCCTCCTTACACTGCCGCATGCAAGTGGGTAATAGGACACCTACTCTGTGTGGAATAATTGTGAGAAACAGTGCAAATTTATTGATCAACTCTAAATAACAAATTTTATTTTATTCAGTAGGTACGTGTTTTAAATTAAAATCATGAAAAGTATTCAATCTGTACCAAATAAGTATCACATTTTCTGCAAATACAGCAGCTGTCCTAATACCAGAGATGGGCAAAATTTTTATTTACGTACAATTTCAAATAAGGAGTAAAAGTTTAAAAAAAAAAAATAATCGTCATTCGTTCGTTAACCCGAGTTAATTTTATTCGACACATTACTTATTTTTCGAAATTTGATTTCAATCAAAATTTTGCCCTTCTCTGCCTGATACTTATGAACAGGACTTAGGGGCCGTCCTTAAATTACGTAAGGCTTTTTGGGGGGGGGGGGGGGAGGGGGTCGCGAATTTCTAACGTTTTAAAGAATTTTAATAACTGAACAAATTCAATGTAAAAAATATTACGTAAGGAGAGGGTTGGAATATCAAATCTTACGAATTCTTATACTGTGGGGAAGGGGAGGGATAAGAAATCGCTAAAATTACCCTTACGTAATTTAAGGACGGCCCCTTCTGGTTTAATTGACAGTGAAGAGCTGCATAACTTCACACTAGATGAACACTGTTTTTGAACAATTTTTTGATATTCCTGAATAGCGAATAGGGTGCAAAAGCAAAGCCACCCCACAGTCGTTATCCCAGTAACATATTGAAACATGAAATATTCTAAACGTGGATACTGTATACTGTATACCTCATTATACCCTCGCGCAGGTTTCTTTTCATCGCGCGCATTACGAGGTCTCGTAGAACGATCCGCCAGCCACGAATTATTCCGCGGCTGTTCTTTCCCCCCCTTCTTTTTCGAGGAACGGGGGGGGGGAGGAGGGGGGGGGGAACCGGTTCGCGCGTCGGCAATGTAATCCCGAGCGGTGTAAATGATTACGTATTAATGTTTTAAGTGAAAATAAAGATAATCGTAAACGAGGTTTGCTGAAATAAGCTTCTCAACTCGGCAACGGTTATTATCGAAAGCGGCGCGCACACAGATAAGGGCCCGTGTATAGGGGTGGTACAGGCCGATGGCGGTGATTTAATATTTTTCTTGTTATGAGTATAAGCTCGCCAGTTTATTCTGAAAACACCGGCCCAAGCACCGCCTCGTGTCTCCTCGTGCAAAACCACCTGCGCGAACCGCGAACAACCGTCGCGGTATCGTCGCAGCCCCGTTCTGGATCTTTACTTATTTACCCACATATTTACCCCGTTGACTTTCCCGGCTTTCCTGTTATTCCCCGCCGTTTCCGCGCAAACCATCGATGCCCGTTCACTTTCCCGGCTTTCCTGTTATTCCCCGCCGCTTCCGCGCAGACGATTGATACCTACCCGTTGGCCCCGCCCCTCAAAGATTAACGGGATAATGCTCGTCGCGACGTTTTCTCCATTGTGGGTTACCGATCAATTTATATTCGGGGAACCACTGGAACGGAATTCAAGTTTGACTAATTAGGTCTGGGTTACGTGCAACGCGATCATGGATTAACGTGGCAGTGCTGTTGGAAAGTCCCTGCCATAATAGGATATCTAACTACATTTGGGGGAAGAAGTGTCCAGGTAGACACGTGGTGAGGTTCAACGCGATACTGAATTAGAGATAGTGATCTTGGTAAAGTCTTTAAGGAAGAATTGTGTAATTAGACGACTGAACCTGAATTCAAATTGGGTTAGGTTCAACACGATACTGTATTAAGATGATATTGTTTGTGGTGATGACTTTGTCATAATGGGATCATCTTAGTTAAAGTGGAATCCCTAGACTTCAATTCAACTGGTGATAGCCTTGTGTTAAGTTCAATCAACGTACATACCTACATATTGCATTAACGTGATAATATTCATGACGTGGTCTTTGTTACGATGGGTGGTTAATTTATATTGGAGAAAGAATCGTCCACTTCTATCGTTACACCTGAATTCCCCTTACTAGGAACACTATTCAACTGATGATGGAATCGCGCAGATTTTTTTATATAGATCGAAGGTATATGTTACAGAGGTCACAAAAATGTAAATTAAAGATGCTCCCAAAAGCTGGTCTGACCTTGAAAAATCAACAAAGGTGGAACAAGGGAAAGAAGAAAAATGAGAGAAAGAGAATGACAAAACCGTTTGTTGAAATTTATTTATCTCTGTTATATGAAAATACGTTATAGTAAATGAATGATAATAGATTAATGATAGATAACATTTAGAAAAAATTAATGACAATAAATAAAATTAATGATAATACTATTGAAATCACAACAGTGGGTAATTAACCATTACATTTATGATAATCTTGTCGACAAGAAGGTTTAAGAAAGTGATTGAAACAATAATAATTTTCAGAATGACTGCAACGAGCGAACACTGTTTCTTTTATATCTTGACCAACGAGACAGTTTAAACATGTCACTGCGAAGACTAATCGACAGAGTTATGCCAAGTTATGAGTGTTTGGACTGTCTCGTCAGCTTTTGGGAGCATCTTTAATTTACATTTTTGTGACCTCTGTAACATATACCTTCGATCTATATAAAAAAATCTGCGCGATTCCATCATCAGTTGAATAGTGTTCCTAGTTAGAGGTAGGTAGGTAATTGGTTTCACGAGCAATCATCAGAGGAATCACATCACCTACGCTGGAAAGTCACTCTTCCTGAATTTCTATATTAACCCTTTCGTTGCGTTTTCCGGCTATTGAGAAATATTCTGAGAGCGCCATCTAAAGTAAGCTCTGTAAGGGGCCGTCCTTAAATTACGTAAAGGTAATTTTGGCGATTTCTTACCCCCTCCCTCCCCCAGTATAAGAATTCGTAAGATTTGATACTGCAATCCCCTTCTTACGTAATATATTTTACATTGAATTTTTGCAGTTATTAAAATTCTTTTAAAGGTTTCTATAATTCATTTAACTCGGTTTCGGGAAATTTAAACTAAAAGAACTTCTCTGGAACATTAATGATAGAATTTGTATTTATTGAAAATTAGGTTAAAAATATTACGTAAGACGCTACCTGACTCCCCCCCCCCCCTTCCCTGTAAGAAAACGTAAGAAATTCGGGACCCCCTCCTCCCCCAAAAAACCTTACGTAATTTAAGGACGACCCCTAATCGGGTCAACCGTGTTACAGGACTGGTGTCACACAAGTGTTGAAATAGTGCAATAATGTTTTTGTCATTAAATAGTCTGTTAAATTTTACAAAATTGATCATCAAACAGTCGAAATTCCCAATATTGTCAATTACATGTGACAGCTAACCCGATTAGACTGCTTTAATTTTCGCCACCAGATTACGTAGCGAAAATAAGAAAATGCCAATAGTCGAACACCGCTGCATTCCCGTTCGATGCGGATTTCGACTATAGTCCACGCAGTAAAAAAAATGTATTCTCTTGTACTGTGATAAAAGATGTAAAATGCAAAGTTGAAAATAAAAAACTTTTTTTATTGATGTAAAATTGACACTTTTCAAGAATACGCAGCGGAAGGATTAAGGCAGGAATCCTATTTTTGGGACTAAAAATATATTGGGAACACATTGGGAAGAAAAATGTGGGAATTTTTTAAAAAAACTACTTAGCGATTCGATTCATCTGAAATTTAGACCACGTGTTTATGCATCTTTGAAGAAGTATCTTAAAAAAATTTCTTAAAAAATGTTACGTTTTCTTAAAAAGATTTTTTTAAAAAAAGTCACGTTTTCTTAAAAACAGTTCCCGAATTTTGCTATGTTTTTAGCCCAAAAATAGGATTCCCCTGAAACTTCCCATTTCCCCAAGAATTTCAACAACACCTGCGCGGATCACGTAGGTAGATACATAGACAAATATTTCACTGCAAATAAAACGCAACCTTCGCGATGTAACTATGACAGCAACGACGATTCGACCGTACGAATTCCAGGCATGGCGCATTTACATCCAGCCCAACCAGCATGACGGACCTATGCAAGCGGCCCGGGAACAAGAGCGCAGAGGAAGAATAAGAAAAAGCCAGTCCTAGGCGTGCTACGTGATTATTTCGAGAAGTCAAGGCGCCGAGACGCGTCCGCGTCTCTGACGGATGCCGCTAACGAGCACCACCGACGATTGACAAAATATTCTCAGTGCGTGACCGAACGTAACTACGCCTGGCCCTCTGCTCTGCATATGTATGAACAACGTAGCCGCGAGATATCATATCCACGATCATTTACCTCCATATTAATTAGCGAGAAAGTGAAACTCAGTTGGTGGCTCAGTCAAGCGAACTGGAGCCGAAAAAAGAATTACTCTTTGGTGTTATCGTTCACACTCCAAGGTCACGCATATTTCCTCCCCTTTCCTGCGTTCCCGTCCCTCCCCTTTACTTTTTCATCTGAAGCGCACGACTCTAAGAAGTGGGCAATAGAAGAAGGCAAAGAAGCGAGCTCCTTGCGCGCGGAAGGTGTTGAAGTAGGTATGCCAAGTTAAATATACGCGTAGGACGCGCAGGCAGGACAAAAAGCACTTCCTCTTCTCTGACGAGTGCACTTTGAAGATCGAACGTAGGACGCGTGAAGGAGAAATGAGAACCTTTGTTCCTTGCAGAGGTGGACGTAATATTTTTCAATCATTCTTCTCCCGCCACCTTTGTTTCATATGTTAAGCATTAGTGTGGTCCTTATATATATGGTAAAAAATAAAAAAGATTTTAAAATTTCTTCTGACTCTCAGAAGCTTCCAAATAGTTTACAAGAATTTCGTGTAAAATTTTGTTAAAATATATTATGGATTATAGGTCGCTCAATGGCAATAAAATATTACTATTTTGGTATAAATTGATAGAAATGTTTGTAATAGGGACGAAATAATTTTATTAACTTTTAAGTGAGAGTATAACATTTAAATTCGGGCGCACATCGCATAGACGAAACGGGTTTATAACGAGTGTGTACTGTATTGTAATGTGGCATAAGGCTTTATATGCACATTTAAATTTCTCTCATCAGCAGCTCTCGAATCAGATGCAGACGCAAACTCTGACGTACATTCCATTCAGGTTGTTAAACGCATAGATAAAGGCATGGTTTCGGATTCTGATATATAAATATGGGCCCCGTTTCATTAAAATTGACAAGTGACAATTATGGAAAGTCACAGTTGCCAAACTTGTGGTACATGCGAAATATAAAGTCCTTGAGCGACCTTTATATATCAAAATATACAAATAAAAAACACGATGATATTTTTTTTTGTCGAATAGAAGATTTTAAGAGGGTCAGACAATACAAATTTTAAAGTTGAAAAATAAGGACCAGCCTATACAGCATTGTTAAGACGCCGTATGGCCCCCTTGTATTGTCCTGTGTGATTAACACCTGTATGGGTCATGAGTGTGAGTGTGCGACACATAACGTGTTCGCGTGATGAGCGCGTCTCGCTAGTCAGTCGTAAATCGAAGCGCAGCGACAGCTAACGCACTGTGGGCCTCATGAGTGCCCATCATCATTCAATAAAGTTAACCCTCGTATAAAGCATGGATTGGATTTATTGCCGTACCTTCAGAAACGAAACATGGTAGCAGAGCGAAAAACAGTAATCTACAGTGCGTGTGTGCTCAGATATTCGTTCGCGTCTTCGGTGCGTCTCCCGGCTCATCTACCACGAGTAGTCGAAGATGGCTGCCTCGTGGCGCTTATATGTAGAAGCAAGAAGTATAAGCGGCTGGCGGGTCTCGAGCGCGATTATACAGGTGTCCTCGCACGTGTTCATCAAACAAGGTGTATACGCCGCATATTATATACCTCATAAATAATTTGTGTGTCCCGTGCAATTGAGACTCCTACAAAAGAGATTACAAATCGCGTCTCTCCTTGTGACAAAAGTGAAGCGCGGAAGGAACTTCGGAGTAATAGACCTATCAAACATGCAAGTATATACGACGTTACAGTGCATTCATTTTATAAGGTCGCTTTGAAGAGGCGTTATCGCTTTTGTGAATAATAAGCAGGGCGTCGCAATATACGCACTCGCTTACGAAAGGCTGATTTTTGGCTTCGCGGCCCAACAGTAAAATTTGCGTCGCTTGGCATCAGTGAACTTCGACACGCCGGTCGAATTCACGTGGCATACTTGGAGGAGGACGCTTCTCCAGCCATTATCAAGACAATCAGCTCGGGTCACATTTTGGCGCACAAAGGCGTGTGTGTAATCAGCCATTGTGTCTCTCTGGTCCGCATATTATACACGACGGCGTTAAGCTCGTGTGTGTGTGTGTAACAGGAAATAAACACCGCATGAAGGCGTATGGCGCGCATGTGTGTGTAGCAGCTTGGAACGGTACAGACGTCGTTTGACTTGCGACCTAACGTCCCCGTTTGTTTACACGAAGAGGAAGGAGCTCATCGTCTTCGGAAGGACATCGTCGTTTCGACGTGCTGCGCCGCGGACGACGCCATCGGGGCATTGATCATCGAACGTATCGTTAATCATTTATATTATATGTACATATGCGGTGCACATAAAGCACGACTAGAATATAACGAGAATAATTACGCGGTGTATAGTTACAGTAGCGGCTCTGGTGCCTTCAACTATAGAAGCAATCATTTTGCTTGTTGTACGCGTGATTTTTGAAGTATTGTGCAAAGATTTGATTTTGTGGAGTAGAGTTTCGTACGCCTTTGAATACCTTTTAAGAAATATACATACAGTATTGTCTCCGTATGTGCTCGGTTTGGTGCACACGATACGGGTTCCTCGCTATCCCCACCATTTCTGTCTCACTCTTGTCTGGCGAAGGCGAGAGCGAGATGGAACGAGAGCGAGCGAGGACGGTACGAGACAGACGACGTTGATGTTTTGTCTCTAGTGATGGGCGATATTGGTCCCATCTATCGATAATGCATATCGATATATATTTTGTCGTTCAATATCGATACATGAAATATATTACTCAAAAAGTATCGATATTGGTAATATCGATAATTTTTTTTACATAATCATCGCGTTCAATAGTGATGGGCGATATTGGTCCCATCTATCGATAATACATATCGATATATATTTTGTGGTGCAAAAAAGGAAGGTAAAATGAATTGGCTTCCTTTTTTTAAGGTGCAAAAAAGTTATCGATATGTGGACCAAATGTATCGATACGTGTAATTATCGGTGTTTGAAGTATCGATAAAGTATCGATATTCTGACAGGCAAATATCGATATATGCAGTTATCGATAAATATCGCGCATCACTATTTGTCTCGCTCCGTCTTTCGGGCGCCGTGACACTCCGTCCTTTGCGTGCGCGACGGGCGTGCGCGATGGTCGCAAGCACTTACGGTGAGCACGGGAACCGCTTCGCAAAATCTTGACACAGGCCCGGCTCATGTCTTTTTTGCGCCCTAGGCGAACTTGTCAAATTGCGCCCTTTATTATAATACATTTATTTGTGATTATCTATGACTTTACTCTGCAAAATTAGGCAACTGCTAAGACAAGAGGTGCAAAATGGTCTTTTCATTGTTGGCATTGTTGAAAAAAAATTTTTAAATGATATACTACAAATTGTATTACAACGGTTTTAAACTACGAGTAAGAATTAAGAGTAAGGATATGAAGAAGCTCAATTAAATGTATTATAATAAATGGTGGAATTTGGCCAGCTCGCCTAGGGCGCAAAAAAGACAAGTGCCGTGCCTGGCTATCTGACCGTTGCGCGCATGCGGCGAGCAGTCACGATTCCATCTGAGCGCTCGCGCCTGTCGCGCACGCTCGCCGCGCACGCAAAGCGTTCCATCTCGCTCCCCCCTTCGGCCAGAAAGAAGCGAGAAACGAACACTCGGAATTAGGGCTCTGTTCACGATACGGGTTCCACGCTGGTCCCGACCAGCGAGCACATACGGAGACAATACCCTTGTACCAAGGCAATAAGCTGTGACAACACGTGACACCGTTCCTGCATTCTATTCTTGCTGTGTGTATAACTGGCAAAATGCCTCCTTCGCAAGCAGAATTAGATTTTAACGCGCAATTAAAACTTTTAGACTACATAAAAAATTTTGTCAAAAACTCGGTCGATAAAGTTAGCGTAGAAAAACGCACATTGACACATTTTGAAAATCATCTAACCTTGTTACAAGATTATTGGTCGACCTTTTTCACTAATGATACAAAGCTTCTTAAATACGAGTGCGAGGATACAACAAAAAGTCACGAGTACTTTGTGAAAGAGCTGTATCTCGTCGGTGAAAACGCATTTGTAGCTGCTAAAACGGCGATTCAGGAGGAGATCAGTAGAACTTTAGAGGTAAATGCAGGGGCGCAATCACCACAACTTAGGCAGAGTATTACTAACACATCTAATGTACCTCCGCTCGCGAGTCACTCAACCCCGAAACTTGAGATACCTCAATTCGATGGTACCCAGGACGACTGGGACACGTGGAAGGAGTTGTTCACTGCGGTAGTCATTAATGATGGTAGAATACCTAATGCAATAAAGTTGCAGTACTTGCTAAATTACGTCCATGGTCCAGCCAAAACGGCTTTAAAGGGGGTTTCTGTTTCTTCTTCGGATTTTAAGGTTGCCTGGGATAAATTGCTTCGTCGGTATGACATAACCAAGCATAAGCTGTTCAACTATATAGAGAGTTGCATTAATTTACCCATCGTTACGCAAGCATCCGGGGCAGAGTTAAGCTTCCTCGAAGATAGAGCGGAAGAGATCGTAAAAGGGTTAAAAGCAGAGACCAGAAGTAGCCGTTATTTTTTGAATTTTTTCGAAAAAAATCATTGAGATAAAGTTAATTTTTATTTAAATAGAAGTCAGTCTTCATCAAATACTGCATAAATTTTCCGAAAAATCAAGTGATTAAAAAATATTAAGATTTATCTCTTTTGGTTAGTGATAACCATTATTGTCAACGGAAATATTTTTTGGCCACTAATAACCATTATTGTCGACCGAATTATTTTTTGGTCACTAATAATCATTATTGACGACGGAAATATTTTTTGGTCAATAATAACTGTTATAGACGACGGAAATTGTTTTCGGTTACGAATAACCATTATTGACGACGGAAATTGTTTTCGGTTACGTATCTAGAGACGCGGCAGCGTCTCGACGTCAAGTACATGAAAGACACCCTGTATATGTCGACTGTCGCTACCGCTATCATTTACTCGTCGCACGGCTATTCCAACCTAACCTGAAACTTATTTCATTAATATCTCATCATGCCTGCAATATTTTCTAAATTTAATGGCATTTTTCGCATGTAAACCGCATATAAGCTTTCGATCAAGACCAAATTCAATAAAATCGGTCCACGCATGACAGAGATATGATAATATCGTCTCATGAATCTGTCAGAAACGTAAGATTTTTCTTCTAATTCTTTTTTCCAAGAAATTTTTTGTCGACATAATACGTATATACGCATTAATGTGCATTCGCCCCGAATGTGCATCGGGCGCGCACCAATTGGCGAACCGAGGCGAACTATAAATTTGCGCCCTCGAACCATGCAATTGCATATAAACAATTTCTTTATCTCCAATACGTTAGGAAATATCCAGCTGTTTACTGTTCCCGCGGACACCCTGTATAATGAAATAAAATATAAAATTTATGTCGGAGAAGGTAACCACTTAAGGGGGGAGCCCTATTTAGGACGCTAGGAATAAGGTGATTCTTGGGAATTTTTTTTCTAAGAAACTGTTAAGCGGATCTTTTCCGAACTTTCAGGGTATTTTAGTTCACATTCAAACAATACAAAATAATTTTTACGTTACAAAGTGTTCGGTAGAAATGGAGATATATGAACAAGTTTGTTAGGACTCGCGCGCCGGAGTTGCAAATTGGCGGGTGTAACAGTGGCTCTATTTCTTCCCTGAAATAAAAAAACCAAGGATTTTCTTATTTCTAGTATAATTACATTGTCGATGAACCTAAGACATTGATAAATAAATTGAATTGAACAACTCTTTTTCCATAAATAGTACGAAATATCTTGGGGCAGAATCGTAACTTTCTCTTTCAAGTCCCACCAATTTGCCAACTTTTAACTTTTTTTTCGTTTGTTAGGTTCATCGACAATGTAACTATACTAGAAATAAGAAAATCCTTGGTTTTGTTATTTCAGAGAAGAAATGGGGTCACCGTTACAATCGCCAATTTGCAACTGCGGCGCGCGAGTCCTAACGAACGTGTTCATATATCTCCATTTCTACAGAATACTTTGTAACGTAAAAATTAATTTTTATTGTTCGAATGTGAAATAAAATACCGTGAACGTTTGGAAAATATCCGCTTAACAGTTTCATAGAAAAAAAATTCCCAAGGATCACCTTATTCCTAGCCTTCCTAAATAGGGCTCCCCCCTTAATCAGCTACGCTACGATCTTAATTAATAGGTCTATCTCACGTCACTTTTTCCCCCACGCGATTCACACAATATATTGTACAATCTTCCAATATGATCCACAGATGGTCAATATTATTGTGCAATATTGAACTCTGCACAAAAAATATCAAAACCGTTTTGATTCACGCAATATATTGTGCAATCTTCCAATATGATCCACAGACGTTCAATATTATTGTGCAATATGAATATTACAATATATTGCACAATATATTGAGCGTCTAGGGGCTGATTATCTTCTTCACGCAATATATTGTACATCCTTTCAATATTATTGCGCAACTTTTCAATTTTATTGTGCAACCTTCCAATATGATCCACAGACGGCCAATAATATTGTGCGATATTGAATATTGCGCAATAATATTGAACGTCTACAGACCGCTTAAGGCATTTTTAGCGGCATTCGATCGCTTCGCTAACCGCCGCGGATTACCTAAGTCCATTGGCAGTGACAATGGAACAACGTTTGTAGGTGCAGAAAGAGAGATTGCAGAGCGGTTCAAGAGCACGTCGCCTCAATTTCAACAAATACAAAATTATATAACTAATTTTGAATTTACGTGGTCGTTAAATCTTCGTTAAATCGAGGCAGCCGTTAAATCTTCTAAATACCATTACAAAAGAGTTTTTGAAACACCTCTCACCTTCGAAGAGCACTCCACTTTAGCTGCTCAGATCGAAGGTTGCTTAAATTCTCGACCCATTTGCACCATCAGTACTGACAGCCGAGATCAAGTCCCACTCACCCCCGGACATTTCTTAATAGGTCGCCCATTGCGAACCCTACCACCCTGCTCGGATGTGTGCGATACGTCCAACACCTACTCAAATAGGTACACCTTTTTGCTGGCGATGAAAAACAGCTTTTGGAAAACCTGGAAGAAGGAGGTTTTATATCAACTCCTGCAGTATAATAAGTGGTATTTTCCTAAACGCAATCTGCAGGTAGGTGATGTCGTAATATTGAAGGAGGAAACAACCCCTGCCCCTTACTGGCCATTAGCCAAAGTAATATCCGTTGAAGCCGACCGGTCGGGTTTGGTAAGGGTTGTAACTGTTCGAACCGAAACATCAACGTTTGTATCAACGTTTGTATTTCTTCAAATATACCTGTCTTACCATAGTTCGGTGGTTGGGTGACTCGTAGGTCGAGACTATAGGATTTATAAAAGGTTTGGCATTTTAGTAATTAAACTTTTCATATAAGCTGGGGTACAATTTAAATTAAATTAAGTACCAAAATCCGTTTTTTCTTCTTCGCAATCGATTAAGCTTGTTTATTTATCTATCCCGTTATTCGACTAATTATGAAAAGTTACGTTTGTTGCACTTAAGTGCAAGGTGGGCATTGTTAAGACGCCGTATGGCCCCCTTGTATTGTCTGTGTGATTAACACCTGTATGGGTCATGAGTGTGAGTGTGCGTACACATAACGCGTTCGCGGGATGAGCGCGTCTCCTCGCTAGTCAGTCGTAAATCGAAGCGCAGCGACAGCTAACGCACTGTGGGCCTTATGGGTGCCCATCATCATTCAATAAAGTTAACCCTCGTATGAAGTATGGAATGGATTGCTGCAATATTGTTGTGTATCGGACCTGACCTTTTGCTGCAATATTGTTATGTATCGGACCTGACCTTTTTACTCAGAGTCATGAATAGCGGAATAAATTGTCAACCCATACTAAAACGACTAAATTTCTTCTTAAAATTAAAACTAAAGCGCGAATGTGGCCGTGGTGCAGAGTTAGGCAAAATGTAATCTAATTACAAATTACGATTAAAATGTAATTGTGTAATTGATTACACATTATTTTCTGTGATGGTTAATTTAGGTAGTTGACAAAATTGTGCTCAACTACCTAAATTAACGATTACAGAAAATAATGTGTAATCAACTTAACAATTATATTTTAATCGTAATTTGTAATTAGATTACAATTTGGCCAACTCTGCCGTGGGGTTTTAGTGAGTAAAAGTCTCACACTACCCCGACGGCTCCAGTCCTCCCCTAGAGCCGTCGAGGTGTCCTATGAGGATTTCCCCACGTAAAAAAAAAAAAAAAAAAAAAAAAAATGCGGCGTTATACTTTATGCTGTCACACCGAACATCGATTATAGTACTTATTATGAAGCATTGTAGATCTTCGTAGAAATGTTTCTTGTAATAAATTACACATTAGCAATTTACGATTTTAAATTTGCACAAAATTCCCCAATAAATTATAGACAATTTTATTAAATGTATTATTATGTGTTCTTTTTCAGGCGAAACTCTCAGTGGCTGACCACTAGTGATTGGGATACGATCACGCATTTTCTATCTTTTGTCAAAAGAGAGAAAATGCGTGATCCTGTCCTGGTCATTAGTGGTCAGCCACTGAGTGTCTTGTCTAAGCGATTAATATATTCAAATGGATCAGAGATTTCCCGCTCTCGACGCTCTCGTTTTACTTTTCTATGAAGTGGGTTTTTCATTTTCATTGCTGCGCATTTTTAGCTCGTGAAGTCGGCTTAGCGAGCCCGACTCGGCAAGCCATGACCGATCAGACGGCTCGTGGATCGCGGCTCCACGAGCAGTCTGATTCCACCTTAACCCGTCTCTTGTAATTAAAATTAAAATTAAGAAAATAGCATGATATCTCCTTGAATAATTTCTACTGATTAATCGCTAATGAGCTGGTCGCCTCTAACATAAGTCAGCGTGTACATAGTCTCCACTATCTTCTGCAAAGATACCTATACCATATCTACTACAGAAGAGCCTCGAAGCTCCGAACCTATACCCACGAATTTAAAAAATATTCCAAAGAACAATACAGTAGCTAGTGCAAACATTCGTCCACTCACAGACGTCTGTACTGTACCTACCTAAGCCCCACTTGTTCGACCAACAATCCGCGTGTGAAATCCTCCACAAACACCTACCTCCACTCCCAAGGCAGCGGTGGAAGAAGACTATGAACTGTGATTAATGGAGGAGAATGATGTATCCACCGGAACGAGATTAAACGCAGGATCTTGGAGCAGATTCGATCTTTCTTCTGTCATAACAGCGGAGGCCAAAGAGTGGCACATACATTCGCGACAAAAGCACGCGGGTGCACGACCCTGTTCATCTTGAGCGAGCACCTAGGCTGTAACCGCTTCTTGTTGATGCTGGCAATGAGCTGTGTTGACACAACACAACTTGTCGCGGCCGCCGTTGAGTATTAAGAACATATTGTGACAGATACGCCGTGGCGGGGATCGGGAAAATTAGATAGCGCGCCGTCTGGCAATAATAATCTCCCCGGCGGGATCACGAGGCGCGCGACAGGCAATTATAAAAAGATCAATTCACTCTAAACTACCAGGCGGGAATCTTCAACGTTATCCGCATCAGCTTCCACTCCACCTTGACTCCATGCTTGTTTGAAATCCATCGATTCTAACAGCCCCTACACTCGCCGGATCGAGAGACCCGGCTAATAACACGGATCCGGCGAATCGCGGCGTCTATCCGAATCAAAGATCTCCCTTGGGAAATGTCGATGCGTCAACAAACGAGCCGTCAATCCTAGCCATGGTTGGCCCTTGCTAGAACTGCAGAAACGCGGACGACGGGTCGGTGTTAAAGGAAGTCCTTAAGGGGTTAGCTCCTCTCAGGAGGTAGAAAATTTATCGATTCTTTGGGAATTTATTTCAGAAAGTACATGCATATTTTTATGCAATGGTTTTTATATTCAAATGAGGGACACTTTAACAGATTATTATATTATGTTTTGGTATAAAAATATTTATTTATTGCACAATTACAACTGGTTTCCCGGAAGCTGTTTTTAGAAACACGTTTTGCGGTGACCAACATTATTCGGAACTGGGTTATCTGAAATCAAACAACGAAGAAGATTTAGTTAGTACAATAGTTTATCTAGTCTTTAATCGTTCGGTTTTATAAAATATTAATCTGGGACAAAATGGCAGATGTTTTAACTGAAATGATCGATTTTCGTAGAAAAAAACACTCATTTTTCATCCATAAAATAAAAATAAAATAAAAACTATGCATTGGAAAAACAAATGCTTCGATTAAAGGCTAGATTTGAATGTCTAGAAGAAACCTACAAAGAAAGATTGGTGAAGCGGTTTTGGAGAAATCGTGGTCATCGCAATCGAAAAACCCGTTTCGAGAAAAACGCGCTTAAAGCTTCAAGTGCAGTTTACATGCGAATAGGAAGATTATTTCTTAACTTACATTGAATCATCTATTCCAGGCCCATACAAAAATAAACATTTTCAGGATGATATACTTTGAGAAAATGATAAAATCCAAAAATCGATTTTTCTGACCTTGCTGATGGGAGCTAAGCCCTTAAAGGGAAGTCCTTATCCTACTTTTTGGGTTAAAACATAGTCTAATTGGATCTTGCATAACTCCTGTATTTATTATTAGAAATTAATAAAAAAAAATCTGCGACTTCTTCAAAGATACCTAAAAGCATGGTCTAAATTTCAGATAAATCCAATCACCAGTTTCTTTAAAAAAAAAAGTCCAAAATATTGCTATGGTTTCAGCCCATAAAATAGGATTCCCCCTACTGAGACGCGCGCCACGAAACAGCGAATTGGAAATTGGAGGTCGCCGGAACGGGAAGCGCTCGCGAACAGTGGAATTGAGATAGCTACGTCGAAGGTGGAGCTAGAATGCGAGGGGAGAGGTCGAGACGGGTTTTTGCTAAATCCTCCGCGTGGCCCCCGCGACCGTGGCCAATAATAGAGCAATAAAAAAGCGCATTGGGACGGCGTGGACTGTTTCAAAGCGGCGGTAATGGGGCTTGAAAGCTCCACGGGGCTAGGAAAAGGAAGTAGAAAGAGGAGGAAGCGGCGGAAGGGGAGAAAGAGGTGACGGAGCGAGGGAAAAAGTCGGGGGGGGGGGTGGAGACGAGAGACATTCGTCCTCGGAGGCGTTCAACCGTTTGATAGCGGAACCACCCAGCGTTGGCACTGCTTACTTCGCTTTCAGAGGAGGAAATCGGCTGCAACCGTCGGAAGCGTTCACAAAGTGACAACCGTATATACGAGCTTGGATATCCACGTGGCGGAGTTTGCGGCAAATAGACGGGCGTGTTGAAAGGTGTTGTCGAATGAGATGTATTTTTTAGAGGCACGCAATTGCGAGTAGATACTTTCCCACTTGCGCAGTTATGGGCTGCTATTGAAGTTCGTCTGAAATACCTATGTATGTCAGTTGACAACAGTGGAACGTCAGCAGCTTTATTAGAGCACTAAAGAGGTGGGTATGCGCATCCGTCATATTTGGTCCTTTGGGGAGAGAAGAGTACCTATTGAGTATCCGTCTATTTCAGTATTGTCAAATTCACTTTGAAAACCGAATATGCGTTTGATATTGACACTTGGAAGGAAAAATGACTTAGTTTTGGGAATAAATTGAACGATATCTTCAAAAATGGGTGCATTTCGGGTGTGATTTTCCCTTTGATCGTTGTTTAAACATATTTAAATGATCATAATGCAATAATAACTTATATCGTTGTATTCGGGAGGGTTCATAGAATAATTTGACGCAACGAGCAACCGAATAACTATTACCGTTTCGACACAAAAAATGTTCAAAGTTGAAAATTTGCAGCTTTTTTCAAAATCGATTTTCTCAAAAGCTGAGGGTGGTAGAGCAATTCTGCTTGCGGGTTCGTGTTCAGGGAGAAAAACTCTACGAGAATCACCCAGCGGATATTGCGGACCAAAAATCGTGTAGGACAGTGTTATTGGACGATTTTATTACATTTATGTAAGTTTGTATTCTGTCTATAAAGTGAATTTGACAATACCCAAAAAGGCGGATACTCAATATCTACCAAATATGGCGGCATTACCTCTTTAGTGGTTTACTTAATTTTATGTTTATTTGAAAACAACTTGAAGTGCTTTAATTTTCTTATTTTATACAGAATTTTCTGTTGCCTGGATTAATATCTCTGTTACATACTTAGGCAGAATCACAGATTCGAAGTTTACACATTTATTATTTCCGTTTTTAAACGATCCCCAAATTCTTTGGCGATCCAGCTATTATAAGCGAAGGAATAATGGTGTTTGTACAAATGCAGCATGGTTTCTCGATCATTTGCTTCCTGACCCCCAGTGTCACCTAACCGACGACACTTTCCTGTTCCGCCAAAATCGGTGGGCGGATCGTGGCCAGGAATCGCTTCCGGTGCTCGTTAACACCTAACAATTCTCCCCTAACTACTAGAGCAGACTGTGAAAATGTTAATTACACGGTGATCCACCAGTTTGAAGAAACTACCCGTTAACACTGAAACTCGGGTGAAACTGACGTGACCTGGGGAAAATAAGGATTAGGACCTTAACCCACATCACACCCTTCCATTGCGCACTGTTCAAGTAGAACCTCCAATTACGACTACATTACCGAAATTAGTGGGAGGATTTCTTCACAATTTTTATTTGTACTTTCAATATTCTTATAAGTTGGGTCAACTCGTGAATAAATAATAAACAGGCGTGAAACAATCCACCTATCCACATTAAAATTCCACTGAAACCACCCTGACATCGAGAGGATACCATTACTATACACATTACCCAGCATCCTGCAGCGTGGAGCACCTGAAAGCGCAGCCACTGAGCAAGCCCAATCAAAGAGATTAACCGAGCCCCGTCGTAATTAACATCCGTTAAATTTGGAAGGCTGAAACAGCTTACACAACCACAGGCCCCGGGTGTATGTATAGCCCGTGCCCTCGGGACCCCACATCAGGCCCTCGGAACGCGTCAGACCTGTCGACGGTGGGTGGGTGCGTTCCCGAAGACGAACGGCTTTTTTACGTGACGCCAGACGTTCCTTGCGCCTCGTCAAGACGTCAGCGACTTGACCGATGGATCGACGAGCGACGCCCGAAACGCCGTCTGGATCACGCTTTCGCATAGAGCCGCGTGATCGATCGGGACGCTCCGTGATCGAGGCAAGGGGTATCGAGTGTCGTCTACGTGCCTCGCCACCATTTCCACAAATTTACGATTAAGGCTCTCCCATTGAACGCCCCGATACAATTCTCTAAATCTACATAGTCCACATCCCACATTGTCACCGCCACCACGAGCGATCCTCCGATTTAAAAGGCGACGGCCGGAAGTCCAGCGACGGTCGCGGCAGAAAAATTAATCCTCCGTCCACCAGCGACATTCCTCCATGGCGTATGGTTCTCGGAAGACCCGTTCCCTCGAGTTTCAAAAAGAGAAAATAGGATGGAATCCCGAGGAGCAGCCACAGCAGATACAACCAATCATCGCCGTTAATCGAATCAAGTCGACATTCTTCCCTCGTAAGATCGCATTGTTTACGGGACGTGGCCGTGTCACCTCGTCCGGGAATGAGATCGCATAAATAGCCCCAACCTGGGCCCTTCCTCGACCGCTAGTCATCCAGCGAGGCGTTCATTGTCAGCCGCGTCGGGTTTCTTTCTCTCTCCACCCATCCCTGCCCGTCGAGCTGCTCGCGCAGCCTGGAATCCCGTCGCACAATGCGCGCGCCAGTGTGTGTCACTGTTGTGACGCAGCAACACGGAGGCGCGATCAGCGAGGCACCGAAGGTAGCAACGAAGGCGGAGGATCCTGCGTAGCAGTCAGCTTTATTGTGCTCGATCGAGAAATGACCACACGGATTTTTCACTTGGGTCCCATTCAGCCCTGGAGAGCCTCGAGAGACTCGAGTCACTCCTTCTACCTCTCCTTCGCTCCCGTTCGCCCCCTCCCCCCCCTCCCCCCGGCACCCGTTCCTTCCACGTCCCTGTTCATTCATAATACCAGCCTCGAGTGGACGCCGGGCTCGAGGAGCGGGCCCGGATGGTATTTCGTTTTTTGACAGCCACCACCGGCTGATCCTCGTTCGAATTACGAGTGCCGATGATTCCGCCGCGACCGAGTGCCCGGGAGCCAACGGGTATTTTGCTTATTGTATAAATAATCCACACTGATTCGAGATTCGACAGACCGGGCTGCGGCTCGAGTTTTCGGTAACTGGGGAGGAGCCGCGACTTTCTGTCCACACTTTCGAGCAACGCTGAAGTCTCTACTGCACAGGTGCGGGTGAAGGATGGATTGGTGACAGCGCAATGTGTGTGGTTGTTGCTCCTGTAGAAGTCGTTGCATTTAGGCATTTAGGGTAGGGCTGCCAATCCGTCTGGGCTTCCCCGGATTTGGCCTCTTTTTTAGGGTGTCGATGGGAATTTTCTGTAGTGATCCGGGTTTTTCGATGCTGCTCGCTCAAAAAGTCATAAATATTTTATCTTTATTTCTTGATTGCTGTTACAGTCTATAATTTACAGAAATGTTTGTCTTGGGATATCGTACCTAATATGAGGCAGGGAGAGCGACAACGGAACGAACCACCCACATTAAAAAATTTTTTTTTTCCTATTTTATATGAATTGTAGATCCTAATTGGAATACGTTATTGCGTACTAATTCAATTTCGAAAAAATTGTGGGTTAGTCCGTTATTGCTCTCACTGTCTCATATAAGAAATAGTTCAAAGTGTCCGGGTTTCAAGTGGAAATGTCCTGGGTTTTAATGCTCTCTGTCCTAGATTAATGATTTTACGGATGGCAGCTCTAATTTAAGGTGACACAGAAAATTTAGATTGAAGGAGCATGTTTTGTGTCTATCTTTTGGTTAATTTTTCGAGAATAATATGCCATTGACTGGTGCACGACACTTTGCAATTTTCCCGTCGCCTCGACGCTATCGACGTGACACGGTGCCGCGATGTCTGCGGTGACGTGGAATTCCATCGGAATTCATCTTTCCTCGTCAAATATTTGCCTTTCTCGCGGGCCACTTGAATCACTTTGAGTCGCCTTCGACTCACGATTCGGCGTTAAGAATACAGGGTCATCGCGTTGGTCCTGGTTGTTGACCAAGAAAGCGATATATTTGACGCCACCTGGCATTTCCAAGTTAAGTGTCGCGCGGAATACCAAATACCTGACTTATTAGCTTTTTTATTTGCACAGGGGAACTTTAAGAATTAAGTTAGAGACGCATTATCATTACCATTTTTGACCTTCGAGTGGTCGCGTTGGGAGTGCCTTTTTTTTTATTAAAGTCATACTGCTTAGTCCCAGTACTTTTCTATGAAATTCTATTCTTTGTTTCCTCCTTTCAGTCCAGTAGACATTTTCCCACAAACATCAGTTATTTGTCAACCTCCATTAGTAAAGTGTTGAATATCGAGTTAATTCATCCTCCCTCGTTAACAAGTCGCTCCAACGTCAGAAAGAGCAGCGTAGAAATGTGAAACGCGGAGGCTATAAAACGATTTGACGATAGTTAAGTCGGATGCACGCGCTAGAACGGTCATTATTTTTATTTCCCAGGCTCCAGTGGCATAACTAGACGGCTTGGCACCTAGCGCGGTGCCATCATCGTCGAGCCGCCTGGCCGAACTATTATTCTTCCGGTCGATTCGTCGATCGCCGGGCAACGTTTTATCGCTGATTTATCTCTTGTTTGCTTTCTCTGTTCCCGCGCGGAAGCACGGCAAACGACCGATTTATGAACGCCGATACGACGGGACGACGAATTCGGCGGAGGCGAGCCGTCGCGACGACGATTTCAGCGCGGCGATGAGGCAGGGCACGCGGCTGCGCTGCGTCGCGTTGCGTCAGGCGCGCCCGTAGATCGCTCTATTCTCAGAAATTCCTGTCGATTTACCGACGACAAGATGCAACCCTATTTCCGACGCTCATTAATCGATACGAGGTGCCTGATATCATTGGCGATATTTTCTCGGATTGGCTACTCAGTGGGGGAGGGGGAGGGAGCCAAGGGGCTCTGGCACGCCTCAAAGAAAAAGGGAAAAGGAAATTAATGTACCTAACCACGACTGAAGTAATTCAAGAGCTTTGTAAAAAGAAAAGACTTGATTGTATTTATTAAATAATTTTTTATAATCTCCTAATGAATTTCATTGAATTTGAATTAAAAGTATTTTTATCCGTTCAACTCGGCTGCTCACAAGATTAAATCCCGAGGGCGCTACTGGGCCTATTATCCCGGGGACAGCGGTGGCTGGGTCCTTTTTGACCCAAGTGTGAGGCCCTACTGAATAGTAGGTAACAGTGAAAGCTTCAGTTATCGATAATGTGAATTGTTTACGAAAAGAACGAGGTTAGTTACTGTGGGTCTAAATTGACCCAACTCTAGTGTAATCGCTCGAACCCTTCCCCGCTCAGGGGTTAATTGTGAAAATGAAGATTATACAGAGTGCCCCAAAATATATGGCACAGAGGTTATTAAGAATATTGAGGAATCGGAGGAGATGGTAAATCAATTAATCTAGATCTTTGAAACTAGCTGTGGAGGTCACCCACTGACAGTTTTCATTCAAATTTCCATATCCATCACACCTACCACTTACATCGCAAAGCTATTCAACATTTACCTACTCATTGACTCGGTTGTTCGTTAATTAAAATTCCAAAGACATTGGAAAGCGTAATGACATTTCCCCGCTAATTAGTTCGCAGGCGAGACCCGAGCCGCGATCCACGGCTTCTGGCTCGCCTCTGGAAGTAAAAGTTCGGAGACGGGAAAAGCGCGACAGAGAGAAAAGGGCAGGGGGCTGAAAGGAAGCGAGAAGGAGGGCGCTCGTTCTCTGTTGTTGACTTTGGCCCGAGGCCTCGCTTAGGTGGCAGTACGGATGGAAATATCGGCCGCTAAAATAATTCGACGACAAAGAGCCGGGGCGATCCCAACGACGGGGACGGCCGCCGAGTATCGCCCGATTGGCGGGCTTTTTAAACTGTCCGCGGCCTCCGAAATAGTCCGTCGGGATTTTCGGACCGGTGCCCGCTGCGTTGTACCCGATGAAAGGCTACTATTTTATGAGCCGCCGTTCAATCGGAATGCACGTGCTCCGTGCGCGCGAGCAACAGAGCACGGAGCCATGAAAGTTTAACGCGACAACTCGCCCACGCTTCTTTGAAACGTCACCGGCCGCGAATTTGAGGTTATGGTATCCGAGAATCTGTCGCGACACGTTCGAGCTAAACGAAATTCGATATATAACACTCCTCGAGAATGCCACTTATACAGGGTGGCTTGCAGTGTCGGATTTAACAGGGCGGCCGATGAGCAGTTGCCACCTGGGCCCCGCCCCCAGGACCCCAACATTAAAAAAAATTATGATTTTATCCAAAATATTTTTTTTTCTGTATTATTACACTGTAAACTACCGGTTAAACTGTTTTTAGTAAACTGCCGCTTTATTTTCCCGAAGAAGGGCCCCTAATCAGAAGGCCCCCAGGGCCCCGTCTTAAAAAAAAATTATGATTTTATCCAAGCACTATATTTTATTTTATACATTTCTGTACACTTATCCCCTTTTAGTAAACTACCTCCTCATTTTCCCCGAAAAATGGGCCCCTCAGAACGTGTGCCACCTGGGCCATTTTGCTTAAATCTGCCGCTGGTGGCTTGGTAATCACGTTGAAATCGATTCTACGGTGTCTTTTACCATTTTACAATATTCTCAACTATATAATAACAGAGCCTCAAATAATAGTAGTACCTACACTGCGTTCCATATAAGAGTGTACCGTCGCCCCTACCGATTTGCGACGATCTGCGCAGCTCCCACGGATCTGACACACGCGATTGGTCGTAGCACTTTCGCGATTGGTCGTAGCACTTTCCCTACCGGTTTACTACCAATCAACAGTGTACTTATACTACTTATACCTGCGCGAAACGAGTATGCTCTAATGTGGAACGCAGTTTACACATTACTGTGTTCCCTACACCTCCCATAACAATAACAATACACCTCCCGCTCAAATCATTACGTCAAATAGAGCACACAAGAAAGGATAAGAATTGGAGAATAGCACACACACAAAAAGAAACGATGACCGAATCCTTCTATCTCGCTGTATCTACTCTTATTCAGTACTCGATAATCTCTTCCATGCTTGCGCAAAGTTTTGAGGTTAGGAAATAGGGGGGCGGAGGCGTGAAAAGCGAGAAGAAAAGGCGAGCGAAAAGAAATCGATTGTAAGTGTGCCCGAGGACGTGGGAAAGCTCGCGGACAAGGGAAGAGCTCGGATGCCCGTGACCATTCACCTGTCAACTACCTTATTCCTCCTCGTCTCTTCTTCGTGTTCCACTCCGTGCGCCCAGCGCGCCGCGACGCGGTGGCACAGCGTCTACTGCTCACGTAGTCGCGCCTACCAAAACATCCTCGACGATCCTCCATTTGACTCGCCATTCACCGCCGGTGAAACAGCTTAATATAATCCTATTTAAGGGGCTGCCATTGTGGCCGCGCCCGGCCACTGGTACGTGACCGAAATTATTTACTCGTTTATTAGATGTCGCTGACCGATCGTCGGACGCTGCGCGGATACTGACGTTAGGCCCCCGCGGCCTATTGTGCGCCGCTATTGTCGCTCGAGAGACCACCGATTGGCGGGAAGAAAGTTAATCCCGAGATTTGCACTATTTAAGCTTTAAGTTCTCTTCTCGATGGAAGAGAAAAATGAAATTTTATTTCTTTTAATTTTACGAAGTAGAGGGCTTTTTTGGAGACAAGGATGTGTCGAGATTGTGTAATTATTTTAAAGAATGGAGGGGGAATAGTGGTGATTTTTGGTTGAGGAAATTTAAGAATGTAGAATGTAGGATTTTGGGTAAGAATTAGACATATTTTATACAGGGACGGATTTGTATATGGACAAATTTTGAGCGAAAGAAATTGGAAATGGTAGCAAAATGTTTTTATTTGGGCTGTTTTCACCGGGTGATCTTTAAACACAGAGACTTGAGGCAATTTAAAAAATAATTCCCTTCTCCTCATGTAGCAAATTACTGCTAGCAAATGACTGAAGTGTGAGTTGTCAGAATGAATTAATTTTAAAATTGCCTCAACTCTTTTAAATTAAAATATTTTATGATATTTCACGAAAAGGGCGGTGAAGGCTTGTTAGCCTAGAGGCGCAAAATCTCCAAATTCGTTCCTGATTTTGTAAATAATTCGAGTGGTATCGGGCTAATAATGTTCTTACTTTCTATCGAAGGATAGGATTTTTAGATATGAAATCCCCGTTTGATGTTTAAGGGTTCACAAAGGTTTTCTATAAAGATTCCGCAGAGATTACGCAGGAATTAATTTCATCCCCGTGTTGTGGTAGGTTTGTACCAAGGGAACCCAGCGGCAGTAGAAAATTTATACGAGATTCGAGGAGTTTGAAACTCACGCGAGGATGAACACCGTCCGCTCTGCCGAACCGAAAACCACGGGACCACGAATCTCGCGGGGATCCTGTTTTCTGTGATGACATGTCGTATACACGTGCATGCACCCAAGACAGCCATATTTTAGAACCGGAATAGACACACCTTGAATCCTAGCGTTGTTTACTCTTCAACCACGCGATTGCTGTTACGAATTCAAATTAAAACGAATAAAAGAGAATCTTCTAATCATATCCAGACAGAAGACAAACAATTTTAAAAACAAAAGTATGGAGTGTTTCTATGGTCTTCAGAAAGCTGGCTCCTTCGCTTTTTCACCGAGTATCAAGATTCTTGCCCTATCGAAGATGCTTAATAGAGCCATAAATAGAGCCATATAATTGGCAGAAAACGATTAGACGCGATCGAATTCCAGGATCGGCCTGTCGGCGGAGTTTACACTCGTGGCCGGGCCATAGCTTTGCTATGTTAGGTGGGCCAACATAAGCAAACCTCTTGAGACGAGGCACATGTGGCCAACAATGGGCCAAATAGCGCGGAAGGTTACATGTGTAACATAAGATAAGAACCGGAACCGGATGCCAGGAATCGAAGACAAAGCTTCCATCGGGGGAGCCCGTGAGCCTTGGAAAGGCCGAGTGACCAATAAATCGCAGTTTTTCGTTCTACTGGCTACAGTAGTCTACACCGTTCCTTTGCTGGCTTTCCATTAAAAATTAAACGAATTATATAGCAGAATAAATGAGACAATATCTCCCTAATGAACTTGCGAATTAGGATACTTCTTTCCTCTTTAACTTAATGTTTCAAGGTTTCGTAGAAGCTCTAAGCACTGTTTAGGGTACTCTGTAATCAGAGAGCGTATTCTGTGCCAGCTTGCCCGATGGCAAGTGGGCCCTGTGGGCCCCTTTAAACACTGTAATTACTAAAAAATATACATTTGTTTCACAAAAATTTTAATTCTACTTCTATTGCCACTTATGTATTTTTTGAAAATTTTATTTATTTCTTATAAAAATTAAATGATATTCTTATAGTTGTGAGTGGGCCCCCTTTGTCTGCAATCTGTAAGGAAGTTGTGACTGTCTTGTGAGTAGACTTGAGGACTCAGAAGAGTTCCAATCCGCAGATCAGCCACTCGAGCTTCATAATTCAGATTTTTAATATCGTCACGCAGATACATGTTTAAAATAAACCAAACTAAAAAATAAAAATTTTAAAACAAGCTTTTGTATAATCATCGGAACTAGGTACGTATGTGTGCACAATTTCAAGTCAATCGGACTTGTGGAAGTGGGTCAAAATTAGCTTACAAGATTTCATCCTCACAAACTAACTAACGAACAAACTCACAAGTGAAGCTAAATAAAAGTTTGTAATAAATGATATTTAAATAATGTACTGAAAAACGGTACGCTCTAACTTATAGGTAGGTACATAGCTTACGTTACGGTTCAAGTTATTAACTAAGGATGAAGTGTTTGATGAGTCAAGTGACAAATGTTATCAGAAAACTATCTGGAAAACAGAATGAGTCAAAGAGACGGGCTTCAGACTCGGTTGGCTATCGCACAGATTTTACTCTTCAGATCGAAGCCAACCCAGAGCCGATGACTCCATTCAGGGCTTCACGCGTTTCTACGATTCTCGACCCGACAGTCGGATCTCTGTTCGAATATCGGGTTATACGAGCCACGGTCCAGTCTTGTAACGGTATTCGTGTGCTCTGGGACAATGGCCGCATTGTGTTCCAATATATAGAAAAATGATCAGTGGGAGACACGTGCTGGAATCTGACGAGAGCATGTCCTAATGAGGCTACACTAACTTTCGACACACTTAACCCGCGGACGGCGGACGACGGACGGTTCGAGTGGTCGCGCACAAATCGGCGCCTGGGTCAGTTTGGACCCGTATTAAAGTTGCGTTTCGACGTCAGAGGAAAACTTTCCCTGTCGTGACGTTGTATTACAGCGTGAATCAATTGTTACGACATACTTAAGCTTCACGACGACAAAAGTCATGACCGTAAATGTCACGATTTATACATATATTGTCACGTGCAAACAGACCTTAACCCTCCGTAGTCACTCCTTCTTATAATTACAAATTGGTCATACAGTTCACTGCACTCCAGCGTTATTTTTGAGTTACCATTTTTGTATTTTTGAATCTTTTAACTTTTCAGTGATAAACGTGTTGAGCCTTTTTCTAAAGACGTAAATTTTGATAGGTATGGTGAAATTTGTAATTGAAGAAATAGTTGTGGAAAGAACCGATCATTTTTGTTAAAATTCGTCAAATTTTTAAATTCTAATATCAAGGTCTAAATTCATTTTGGATTCGTAAAGGCGGGATATTTGAACTAAAAAATTGTCTGGGGTGGGATACACCCCTTGTGACCACGAAGAGTTCCTATCATTTTGAATGGCGTTTGAATCTTATAACTACTTACAAGGGGATCTTCAAGTTTGGCAATTTCAGATAATTTTGATACTTAGTGTATATGAAGCTCTTCACTCTGACATTAATTTCCCAAAGCAGTAAGAGGCGCTTTCAAAAATTCTGAGTTCCCTTATATACAAGGTGTTCCTCTATCTATGGTGAATACTCTAGGAGGTGATTATACAGGCAAAAATGAGACGAAAATCAAGAGTGACGAGATTGCGGTAAACGCTTCGTTTTCGAGAAAATTGAATTTGAATTTCACCTAAATACGCGTGCATCGTAAGCGCGTGCCCCTCCAGCGCGCGCCCCTCCAGCGCCGACGATGCGCGCGTATTTAGGTGAGGTTCAAAGTCAATTTTCTCGAAAACGAAGCCTTTGTCGCAATTTCGTCACTCTTAATTTTCGTCTTATTTTTGCCTGTATAATCATCCTCTAGAGTATTGACCATAGGTAGAGGTTTTTGCAAACCCTGCATATAAAGGAACTCGGAATTTTTCAAAGTCGATTTTCTCGAATTTAGCTGAAAAGCGCATTATACTGCTTTAAGAAATTAATGTCCAAGTGAAGACCTTCACGTACACTAAGTATCAACATTTTCTGAAATTGCCAAACCTGAAGGTCCCCTAGTTAGACTGCGGAAGTTTGTGCAAGTATGATATTTATTATGATAATTACGACCTCCCTATTGTAAGAAAATTGAATACACTATATCATAGCCGCTACTATACTCGAGCTAAGTAAGTACGTTCTGTATATGCTAGAAATAAATAAACATAACATTTTTTAAAATAAAAAATATATTTTAAAAACCTTCTAAGAACGAAACATATTTCTATCAAAGTTTCACTTGTTTAGTCCTTTCTATAAGAATGAATATTTGCACAAACATCCACAATCTATTTATAACAGTAGAGAAGTAACTCTTTCGATTTCTGAAGTCTTCCCCACTACTATTACACTGGATAACGTTACGCTTGGGTCCAAACAGACCCCGACACCGCCAGCCTAGGATTAATGCCTCCCACGGCTGAGTATCATCTATCAATTTCTCCTTAATATCTCCACTATCGACCTGAATCCGAATCGTGCAGGGAAGTCAACAGGTTTTTCACGCGTGCCTCGAGTTTCCCCCAGTTAATCGACTGCCCTGTCCACGGTCGCGCTAATTCGACGAAAGTACACAGAAGCTGGGCCCAGCGTGGGGCACTCAGACTTTTGCGGGATTAACCGCAAGACTTTCCGTGGCCTCGAGGACGCCAGGAAGTGCTCGTGCGCCGGATTGGCCGACGGGATTAAAGGCAGAGGCGACGAGGCAGGTCCTGCGAGCAAGGTGACTCGCGATGGACCACCCGTCGCGCCCGTTTAAAGGATTATCCCCGGAGGTGCCATCGTGTCAAAACACCGGCCCCGCGGTCAATGGGTTTGACTTCGAGGCTGGTCGCCGCAGAACGATCGTGATACGACTGGCAGTGGGAGGATCGCCGTTCGCTGGGCCCGTCGCAAAGAAGGCCGCACAAAAGGGTGCCTTCGGAGCGGAACGGGGGGCCATTTCAGCTCCCAAACGCCTCCAGACGCGGTGAAAGGTATCGATGATGGGCGATAATCAGGCTGTTGCAATAAACACTGGACGGTTGCCTTAATTGTCCATGGTAAGCGGTGGAGGATGGAGGGGTAACTGGCAGAAGTTGAGGAGGTGATTTTTATGGGAAGAGACAATTCAAAATTTAGATTCTAAACAGCTCTTGGAATAAATTAAAATTTTCTGCTTGGATTGGTGCTACTATCGTAAACAGGAGGGACATTTTGTTATATAATATAAAAATTATCATTTTTACAGTTGCTTTAAAGAGTCTGCCTACCTTGACGGACGAAAAATTATGCGAACTTTGTGAATTTTTTAAAACAAAATATTAAATATATTTACTTCCGGCTTTGTGGCGGTATATGTCAATGTTTAGAGAATATGAAAAAAAAATTGTATTAAAAAATAATGGTTATAACCGGAGTTATAGTGCTTCGAATAGAGCGCCTTACAAAAATCATAGGTATGCGCATGGTTAGCATAAAATCAGCCGTTGTATTTGTCTCAAATAGAAAATTTTAAATTTTGTGTAATCTGTATGAGTGTGGCTATCGTCTGAACGAAAAGTAAAATGAAATGGCAGCGTCTAAAACAGACATCGAATTCTGCAAAAAATTCGCCGATTTTTCAAGTTGCAAAAGTCTAATTTTGCAAAAACCGACTTAATTTTCGTAACAACGAGAATGGGACATCTACTGAAGCTATATACCATGTTTGACGTAAATCGGGTGATTGATTTTTGAGATACTATCATGCTAACCAAATGTGAAAAACATCGTTTTGAAAAAAACGCGTTTAAAGTTTTAGGTATTATTTTCTAAATTATTTTTTTATTTAAATGTTGCCTAAATATGTACAAATATAGACATAAAGTTTCGCATTAATATAATTTGAGGGTTTCTCTTAAGGGGTCATGCTCAGTCAGGAGGCCCAAAAAAGGGTGATCTTTGGGAATTTTTTACTCGAAAGCTATAACACATTTCTCAAAAATTCTTTTTTCCTTTTAAAGATTGCATCTAGTACTGTGTATCGTAATTTTTTTATTTAAAAATATTTATTAATAACAAAGTTATTGTCCATCTCTCAAAGGTCCTCTCAAAAAAAGGCTTCTGCGGTGACCACTGCTGTTCGAAAGTCGATCATCTAAATTGAAAAATTCAAAAGAATTTACTTAGTATATTATATTATCTTGTCTTTGAACGAAGGATTTTTCGAAATATTGATTTGGGAAAAAATGGCGGATGTTTAAAGTAAAAGTTTCAATTTTCATCATAAATCGTGCCTGATTTTCGTCAATTAAAAGAAAACTAAGCATTGGATAAAAAAAATCCTTCGTTCAAAGACTAGATAATATAATATAATAAGTAAATTCGTTGGAATTTTTTATTTTAGATGATCGACTTTCGAGCAGCAGTGGTCACCGCAGAAGCCTTCTTTTTGAGAGAACCTTCGAGTGATGGACAATAACTTAGTTATTGATAAATATTTTTAAATAAAATAATTACGATGCACGATACTAGATGCAATCCTTAAAAGGAAAAAAGATTTTTTGAGAAATATGTTATAGCTTTTGAGTAAAAAATTTCCAAAGACCACCCTTTTTTTCGGCCTCCTGACTGAGCATGACCCCTTAAAAAAAATCCCCAATATCGCGCTCGTTTTTAGGCCGTCAAAATAAGTATCCTATTATAACTTTGCATCTTTCGTGATTGTATTACTATAGCTATGAAAATGTAAAAAAATTCTCCTTTTCCTTCTTTAATACTTACCTAACTTTGATAATTAACGGCCAATGTTACCCCCACTGCCAATGTCCCCCCCCCCCCCCCCCCCAGTTTACCGTATTAATCCAAGAACCACTTCTATCTTGCGACTCCATCCGATTTCTAGGACTTGCCCCTTCGCGAACGCTTCGGAGTTGTCCCAAATGCTACAATACCTCAATTTCAAAACCTATTTCGTGACGTTGCTCGTCTTCGATCACCACGCCGCTCGCAGGACGCGCAATAATGCCCTGTACGTGTGTCCGCGTGTGCGCGGACACGTCCTGTCAAACGACAGCATGGCTACCTTGTCCGCTGGCAGGCTGCTACCGAGAGACAAGGAGAAACTCCTCGCTGACAGCCAGCTCCATTAAGCCCCATTATGGGCTCGTCGCGAAAGATACACAATATTCGCGCTGCGCCTTCGCGGGGCCGAACTTTCTGTCGTTCACGGCGACTCGTTAGGCCGAGAGGCAGATTGGCGTCGCTCGGGGGGGGGGGCGATAACGAGTTCCGCTTCGCGGCGGAGGATCGATCGGGCGCTAACCAACCAGTGCAAGAATAGGTACGACTCTGTATAATTGCGAGGGAACTCGGGATCGAGGAATAGTGAAAGAAGTATTGGGGAAATTTAGCTGGTGTCTCGGAACGAAAAGGAGGTACCTATATAGGTAGTATTTACTACTTGGCTGGAGATCGGGTAAAGAAAAAGGGAAGGATAAAACTTTTTCCTGTTTTTTTTTTTACTTTTTTTCAAAAGAGTAATTGCACTATATTGTTTAGTCCAATAGTGGCGAATCATTAGTGGGCATTATACCTGGGATATTGGCTGTTAATATCTTAGAATTAGGGGTGTCGGGTACCCGATAACTTTTAAGTTGTGATTTAGCAGTGTGATCAGATGTAAGAATTTTTAAGCAAGAAAATCGGCTCCCGAAACGCAAATCGGGCCCGTAATTTCGGGTTCCCGCACATCCCTATTTAGAATTTATTTATATTCACTGGGTTCCATATTTTAAGGCACATCTCATCCGAAAAATAATTAGGTATCTAAATTGTAGTCTTCTTTGGTAAGATTTCATTTCTAATATTCTTCGACTTCGATTCAATATCCCAATTTACACTATATTACGAGTCCCGTCATGGCAAATCATTAGTATCATTCTTGAGACATCAGGTATTAATATTATAGAATTTATTTAAATTCTAACAATCCTGTTTAGCTTAGCTGAAAAATAATTATCTAAATTGCAATCTCCTCCTTAATAAGTTTCTAATATTCTTCAGGCTTAATCCAATTCCCCATGGAAGCAGGAACATTCCGTTTTTGAGACGGATAAAATCTAACGACAGTAGGTACACACCTACTTTGTTCAGTGAATAACGCTTCGTTTGCTACCTGCCGCTGTTTGTTTACATAATCACCGCATTGTTTTGCGTACAAAACGGCCAGGCCACGAAGATCACGGAAACTATCGCGTGACAAAAGCGTGACAAATATCCCCGCCTGGCATTTCACACGTGCAAGCTGGACCGTGGAGACACAGGAGCCAGGGAGGAAGCTGGTATCGTGTTAATTGTCGGTGCCTTTCGTCAGGCCGTTAATTAAGCGGTCACCGCCTACCCTGGACGTCGGCAGGGGTTTTCTAGTCGCTGGTGCCACGCTGTCTTGCGGCAGACACTCCGGAAAGACGATCGTCTGTTCATTTCTTTCGAGTTCGAAAGGGCGTGCGTCCACTCTGCGCTCGAATTTTCTGCATTCTCGACATCCAGATTATTTTAATACAGAGTGTCTTAGAAATAAATGATCCAAATTCAGCAGCTTATTAATCTACACCATTTGAGAATAAAATTTTTGAGATGTAATACAATGATACGTTCTTCTTTTTTGAGTTGTAAACTTTAATCTCAAGATGGAATAAAATTCGTAATTCATATTTCAAGGTTTTGAAATTTAAATGAAAATTAGTGGAACGGTGTGTATCTTTAAGGCTGTGAAAGAGTTACGGGGTGGTGCGTTTGGAATGTTCAGTTTGGGACTTATATCGGCGGAGGAAAGCCGTGACTCGAGATATTCCTGCTCGGATCCGTCGCTTGACATGGCCTCGACGGCGACTACTCGCGAGTTATCCACGTTTTCATTCATGAAGGAAAGCCAAGCCCGCCCCGTGTATCCTCGACAGGATTCCGAAAACGGCCCTCTGTTTTCTCAGGCAGTCGGCAGGGCCTGCCCGATATTGGCGGCTCTCTGTTTTCTTAAGCAGCGGGCCCACTTCCTTATTGCCACGCCCGAGGAAAAAAAGAGGACAGAGAGGACCATCGGTGCCACGCTGTCTGCCAAAGACGGCATTCTCCGGCCACGATGGCGAGTGCAGTCCTCTCTTTCCTCAGACGGAAGTGTATTCCAGCGAACTTGTAACTCGGTCAGGTCGAGCAAGCCGATACGGAAATCAGTCCCTTGAGCCTGCAATCTAACGGGCCCATGTATTAACACCACTTTTCACTTCTCCAATTCATTTGTACGTTCAAATATAATATTCAAACGCGATGTGTATTTGATGGTAGTAGAGCTGCAATTATTCGACTGTTCGAATATTCGAATAATTTGAATAATTTTGAATACGAATAATTTCTTCGAATATTTGATTATTTTTTAATAGACCTTTTGATCTGATACATCCTGTATATTCACAATTCTCAGAATGTTTCATCTGGGCTGTAGGTAACGAATATTCGAATATTCCAATACTTAGATTATTCGAATATTCGTTACAGCCCCAAATGGTACATTCTGTGAATTGTGAATATACAGGATGTATCAGAAAAAGAGGTCCTGTGGACTTAGATACGAAGACAATAGAAAATGGAAATGGACGTTAGTAGCAAGGCACTTAACTCCCTCCTGGCATTACAGTCTTCAATTCGTATATCCTTGACATTAAAAGGAAATACCTACAATGAGTTCGCCAAAAATAAACATAATAGTTCCATTAAAAAATTTTTTTTTTAATACCATTCCGTACCTATATGGGGAATCAAGGCAATGAGAACGCGGACAAAGCAGCTAAATCTGCAACTCCTTCAGACTCCTTTGACATTCCCAAAATTCCCTATCTACTGATCTACGCGAAAAATTTACGAAACATCTTACAGTATCACTAGCTTTAAGAAGGCTCTCCGGTCAAGCTCCTTAAAAAATAGGTAGTCTTTATGAATTTTTTACAAGAAGGGGTAATAACATTTCCTAAAAAAAATTTTTGGCATTTATCGATACACTCGTTAGGGTGCAACTTTTTTTCCTTTCATGTTTTCGGTCTTGATGCATTTTCTATGTGGCGCTTAATTGCAGACGCTGGCAAAAAGAGATGCCAAAACGGTAACCATGAAATTTACTTACTAGATCGTCCAAAATTAAAAATTTTAATAATTCCTTAAAATTTATTTCAATGGCTATCGCAGCACCTCTTGTTGGGGCAAAAAGTACCAAAACTACGATGTTGGTGCACATTTGAACGAATTAGTGCAAAAGGCGGGTAATTTTCCGCACAAATATGAAGATAAAAAAAACGTGTTTCAAAAAATTATGTTATACGGTGCCGCGATAGCGAGTTCAGTTACGAATCAAATGTCTCAAGGTTTTTTTGAATCGGTTCATTAGCTTTTCTGAAATCGTGGTTACCATTTCGAAATATCGTGAATCGAGAAAAACGTGTTCTCGTCTCATACCTGCGTTCGGAGTTGGAATTAGTTATGTCATTGTGGAGTCTATATCGTTACGAATTTTGGTAAAAATATATATATATATATATTCACACATACATATATATATACATATATATATATACACATATATATATGTATATATATATGTACTATATATATATATATATATATTATATATATATAAATATATATATATATATATTTTTTTGTAGTAACATCCCGAGAATACCCTGTGAAGGTTTCAATATAAATAAGTTTCAATACATATAATATACTATATATATATATATATAAAAATCGATTGTCTGAAAAATTATAACCGTAGGGTCCCCTTAACCCATCAGCGAAACATTAAAATAAAAACTCCAGAACATGCATTGCATTTTTCCCGTGCATTTTCCGTAATTAAACAAAATTAAAATTCAATGTCCCGTTTACGCAACAACAGCTGTTAATGGGTTAAAGATCTCCTTGCTTTTATAGAAACAACCTTAACTCCTTTCACCCCCTTTCAAGCCATCAATGGCATGAAAAGGTTTGCCCTCACCGCCGCTCTATAAAAATCATGCCCCAATTGGATCGTGCGAAGCTCGCGCGCACCCCAACACCAACGTAGACCCCCCATTCGTTGCCCCGATGACGAGTGACACGTTTCCTCTTCATCAGCCCCCCGAACTCCCACTATCATCGTAATTGAAAGCTCGACCAATGGTGACGACGCGCTCGTCGCCCCTACGCCTGTATCCAGCGGCCCCAAAACTTCCGCGTACGTTCGAGCCGCGATCGAAGAAAGGCGCAGGTCGGCGAAGAAAAGGGGTGGTGTCGTGGGGTGTGGTGTGGCGACGTCCTCCAGCGGGGAAGACGCCGGCAGGAGCGAGGAAATATCGCCGAGGGGCAAGCACGGGGAGGGGGATGGGTTTCTTTGTTTTCTATGAAAACAGCCGTAGGGGTGACGGACTGTGGCACCAAACCAAACTGAATATTGCGTACGCGCTCTTACGTCGTCGCTTCCGTGTCCCCCTGAATACGTGAGAAGGTGGGACAGCCTACTGCGGACAGGGAAACGGAACTAGTTCGAGAAACAGCTGAACACGATGGAGCGTGGGTATTGATTCGCCGAGGCTGACCCTCGGAGAAGTGTCCGGCGTTAATTTGTGGATTGTCTTTTCGATGATTCTTTATTTACAATGGTTAGATTACTGCTGAATTATTGTTTGGCTGGGATGGGTACGTCGAAATATGTTTAGATGGAACGTAGGAATCGTAGGACGAAGAATTCGAGTCTTAGTTTGAATAACATGGTCTTGGAAGTCCTTCTTGGCCTTCTTAAAGGTAATTGCAGCAGTTAGCGGTAGAAAAGTTAACAGTAGGGGAGAGCGGGGACAAACGTAACACTTTTTACATTTGGCTAAGCTGCCAATTACCTCTTACAGATATAAAAACGAAAATTATGCCTTAAGACAGTGTGTTTCTTGGTCTATCATTTCACCACAAATTCAGCCTTCCATGATAAGTAGTCAAAGAGTTATAACAATTTTCCGTAGTGACTGTCATTGTTACTTTTGTCCTGCAGAGGTAGGACGAAAGTAACATATGGGGACCAAAGTAATACTAATTATTTTGAGGAGAATTAAGTAAAAACACTTATTCCAAAGCAAAATAGGATTTTTATTATTAGAAACGATAGAAGCAAACATTTAAATAAACATATTTTAAGTAGGTAACTATAAAAAAGCATAACTAGCTTCAAACATTTCTTTGATACGGTGTATTTGATTTAATATGGAATCTCGTGCAATGGCCCCAAAAGTAACTAATATTTATGATTTTTTTTTAAAAACTATTGTTAATATTGGATTCAACTTCTCCCCGTAATGACGTGTTACTTTTGTCCCCAGCCATGCTTTTCAGCATAGAACTGTTATAACGTACAAACTATACAAGATTTACTGTCATGACGCCGTTACGTTTGTCCCCGCTCTCCCCTAAGCGTAGAAAGGTGAGGTGTCGATTAAAATTTCAGTGAGAAACAAAACACTTGGATCTTTTTGAATTATTGGAATTCAAATAGTAGTCTAATGCTGCGTTTCCACCAAGGCGAACACGAACAACAACATTTTTCGCGAACTTTTCCGTCTGTTCTTGCCGAGTTCACATGGCCGCGAACATGAAAAAAAACTCAGCGTGCGAATCGTATGTGAACGTACGCTGAGTTGTTTTTCATGTTCGCGGCCATGTGAACTCGGCAAGAACAAACGAAAAAGTTCGCGAACAATGTTTTTGTTCGTGTTCGCCTTGGTGGAAACGCGGTATAAGTGACTTGGATGGTGAACAAGAAAATGACTTTGACTGAAAATTCGCAAGGGAACTCTCGCTTGCCTTCAATTTTCATTAGTAAAATTACAATTAGTAGGGGAGGCCGGTGCAAGTTGATACGTTTATCAGTTTTCAATTCTTGTCGTTTTTGTTTGAATAAATAAAATATACTTATCTGCATCAAAGGAATGTGAGTTAAATTTGACCCAGACACTCCGCACAAATTTAGGTATCCCCCAATTATGCCCAATTATTCACACACGCGCAATTATTCATCACCCAACCACTCATTACATTCACTTCAATCTCCCTCACTTCTTCCAACATCCCTACGCTAGCTTACTTACACAAGTATCCTCCCAAACCAGCTGCAAATCTCTAAACTCGTACATCAGCCAAACACGCAGCAAGAAATCTGCCCGCGGAATCTGCGATTAAATTTCCTGACAAACCGTCGCCCCCTATCACCGACAAATCACGGTAATCCGTACCCGCCTTCTCTTCGGGGCATTTATCATTTTTCCCAGTCTCTCCTCGGCCGCGAATTCTTCCAGCCATATGCGGGCGTCGAGGACTCGCTGGAGAGGAGGATGTTCGCAGCAGATCGAGGAGGCGGAAAGGAAGGAAAAAGCAGAGGCTCGCGATGGAAACGTATCGAGACGTAAATCAGGCGGCAATTAAAATTAGCGAGTGGTTCACGCTAAACGGCCCGGTTACATTTATCCGTCCACGGCTCTTTGATGAGTTTTCCCGAGAACGGCTCGGTTACCTCGAACCTCTGTCGGTTTTTCGGCATTCGCGGCTCCCGTGGTTTACGCGTATCCGTTGTCGCTTCCCTTTGATGTTGTTCGCCATCCAGCCCTCTCCCTCTCGGCCTCTCTCTCTCCTTCCGTCTTCTTCGCGGATCTTACGGATTTCCTCCGATTCTTCCTCTTCCTCCACACGCATCTCTATACAGGGTGTCCACTGACACGTGGCATCCACTTCGATAAAGGCTCTCGCCGAAGTCACAAATAAAGAAGAATAAAGAAAGTATCTGTGAACGTCGAATAAACTCAAATTTTTATTTAAAATAAATTTTCGCCGATCTCTGACGGGCAACCTATGTATTCAAAGTCAACGAAGACAGTTACAATGCAAAAGATCCCTCGTGCAAAAATAAATTGAAAATGTGCAATAAAATTATTTCTTCCCAGGCTCAGCTTTCAAGAAAATTAATTTTGGGATTTTCTTGTGGACGCATGTGGCTGAGTATCGTAATCTACTTCTTATAGCTCCACCAATAACTCTGAATTTCCAGGGTGACATAAAACCTGTTAAAGGGGTGTAACCTTATTAAAAAATTCGATCCGCTAACTTCAAACTCCATTTTGATCAGTGTTTTGTTTTCCACGCTTTCCGCCTTGCCCCCTCGCACGACTGCCGATAATCGACTTTCACAGTCAACCGCCCCTCCCTGCTCTTCGTTAGGCCGGAAATTCCGCGCCGACGGTCCAAGGTCGTGGAAAGTGAAGATCCGGAGTTTCCAGATCAGATTGGGATTCCTCAATGAGGACGATTATCCGTCGGATCGACTGGTGGCGTTATTCACCTTAAGCCGGTATAATCCACGGGGGGGTTGACGCTCGGCTACGGTAAACGGCGATTTTCGAAGTCGGCCGGGTCCTGTTTCTGCCGATGGGCGACTGGTGTCGTTGTTTAACGCGCGGAGTCGGTAATCCGCAGGTTAATCTACACCCATTTACGAAAGCTCGTCTAAATAGCCGCGCGGTGAATAGGGGGCACGACGCGATTGTCTTGGCTGTCCGCTGGGATCCGACCGACCCCCTTCCGCGCACGTAGGTCCGAGCGGCGGTGGCCAGAAAGGGGCACGGGGCCGAAAGGGAAGGACCATGCTGGATCCGTCAACGCGAAGGACCTCGAAGGGTCATCCTTGTCTCTCCCATTCTCGGTGTTTTAAGTCGTTCCAGATGGCCGGGGCCTCGGGCCCTCTCTCGTGGCAACCACCTACGGGGTGGACCCCCTTCTAAGCCGAAACAAATGTTCTCCGCGGCGTGCTTTGCCCAACTTTCCACTGCTCACGTTGCCTCGACGTTTATTGTAAGAAATGTGACGGGGCATCCTTACGTTTCGAAACCATATTAGGGATATAGTACGTAAGTAGGTACCAGTATGGTTCAGTGTGACGAAGTTAATTTCAAGTTCTGTTCTGGAGGCAAGGTATCTGTGAGGGAATAGCGTTGTATTTTTTTCCGACAATAGGGAAAGGCGCTGGACGAAATAGGACCCCTGCCGTTTCAGGGCGAACGTGGCGCAAGCTTTCCTTCGAGTGACGACGCTCGACGTTCGGCTCGAGTGCGAGAACACTCGAAGGACTCCTAAGTGGGCGGCCGAAATCGCATATTTAGACGGGCCGTGACGTGTGTACTCGTACGTTTCCCATTTTATTGCCGGCCGCGTTAATTGCGACGAGGCCTGCAGACGTCTCGATTATTTTTTCACAACGACCTTCCTGGCAACCTTACCTACGGAATCACCTTACCCGCCGTGCCGAGGCTCTTGAGACTCCACCGACGGAATTGCCCTTAAGGCGTGAAACGAGCAGCCTCGCGTCCCCTTGTTCAGGGCTTTTCACGGTTTTACGACTTTTCCCGGGACCCCGCGAGATACCAATAACGATCCCGTCGAAAGGATCCCGGAACGGGGTGCCGGGGCCTGGGACGTGTTCGCTGGCGAAAGTGGGTAACGGAACCTCGCGATGCCAGAGCCGGAGGAGAACAATATTAAGATAATATTGGCACAAGGGGCGAGCATTTTCGATGATATGTAACGCCATTTTCGCCACAGTGGGTAACATAAAAAAAGGCCTTAATCCAGCCGACGACGTTCGAATTAAAAGAAAAAAGGAGGCGGGAGGAGCCGGCGCGAAGGGTTATTTTAGCGAGCGAACTCGCAACCCGGCAACCGGGAAAAATATTCCCGCTGAATCACTGTGTTTCTATTGATATGCAAATTGCATCGCGGCATTAGAGTCGCCAGGGGTATTGAGAGCTGGCCCATCGATCATTGGTTTCGACGGACATGAATTTGGTATCGGCAACAAATGACCAGAACTCCACCCGGCCGGCCCGTGGTTCGAGGAGAAAAATGACGACAGTAAGACCTGCTCCGATCTAACTAACCTACCTGTTGTGCCAAGGTCACGTGGAAGATTCAATATTGATTCAGAAAATATACGAAATCGGTCGGTGAACAGGTTGGGACAGGGGGGTTCGAGCGATGTTTTTATTTAGTCTGGGATAAAGTATTTAAGGATCCAGCTTCGTTTATTACGCGGAACATCGTGTAATTGCATCAATGTTTTGGGGGGATTTCCATGTCCACGTAAGAATGAATGCAAGCTGTTCCGGGATTATGATCTTTTAAGGAGATTTCCAGTGGGTTTGTGAATTTGCAGATTTCTAGAATGATCCTTTAAGTGAGGTGAAATTTACGCGTTGGTGGTTGATAATAATTGTTGTGGTGTTAGTGAGTCTTTAGGTGGATTAAATTGATTATAGTATTATGTCGTTATTGATTAGATAGGCTTTCTTTGTCAGTGTAGATAGTGACATCTGTGGAGACAGGTTTTAGTGTGCAACGGTGTGACTTGTCGGTAAAGTCGAACTCTAAGGATAAAAAGGTGAAGATGGAATGACGAGTGACTTTACCGACGTCAATTATCATCGCATTTATATGGGTTCTCTACTGTACCGACTGTTGTGCTTCATGAAATTTAAGAAACGTCGGTAATACCGGTCGACGATCATATAGAATTAAGACCATTCCATAGTGATCTGTATAATAGAAAGTTAGTATTCTATAATCCTGTTAAATATTCGCTGACATGCACTCTGAATACACTTATTGAACAACAAATGTATCGTTAATACAAAAAGAACAACCTAAATCATAATTCAACTTTCAATCCTTGTAAACTGTGTCATTCTCAGTGTCCCAACTAATATGGAGCCAGAAATACTCACGATCGTGTTGATGATATTAACCACACCTAGGATTTTTGTAAACTTTTCTAAGGGTTGCTAGAGGGGTGACGAAAGAGTGGTGCAGAAAAGAAAGATACTTTTTTTGGTATCATCTTCCCGCTGGACGGTCCGAACAGATGGTTCACGTCCGAAAGCTCGTAACGATACTCTGTCTTGTAAACAGAGGGCAGCCGGCAAAAGTATTGCCGCTTCTCGCGTCTTACCGTAGCTAGCGTGCCAGCAGAGTACCGTCTCAAACATTTCCATCGACGGAGTGACGGGGAGGTGGAAGAAAGAGTTAAGATTTATAACTTCCGGTTCGTTGAAGAAAATTCTTAGAAGATGGCGTGCGCTTCGCTAACATCGTGGTTGATAAAAAAAAAAACCCACCAACTTTTTAATCGATCAATTACGATGCAGAGGGCCAAGTACGGACGAATAAATTCGTGGCGTTATTTAACATCACTTCTAAATCCTCACGACGAATAAAATCAGGTTAGAATCAAACGCTTTATAACGATCAAGTGTTCGCAAAACTATTGTGCCACGTGTTCCACTACAAGCTCACTAACCTTAATAAAGCTTTTTTCTTCCTTAATTAACACAGCGTGAGCAAAATAAGTATTGCAATAATTATAACCACGCCATTGAACAAGTTAATTACTCACTCATCACGAATCGACACTTTGCATTATACAATAAATATCTTACATATTATGAATATATTATAATCCTTGGACTCGGGTGGTGCCAGTAACCACACAGGACTCAGTGTATGGCCCATTTGGACCCATAATAATTGCACCACCATAAACGTGACATTTAGATAACGTTATTTCTCTCAAATCACTTCATCTTCTGAATCACTATTCACTACGCTACTCCGTCGCGGAGGGGTAAAAAAGGACCCAGACTTCTCGACCAGAGGATCAGCACGGGTAAGAGATTACCCAGCTGCCTGATTCAGGTGTCGAAAAATTCGGTGGTCGGGGAATCGCGCGCAGTTACCGTGGACTCGTAACGCAGTATGTTCACGGTGCCCGGTTTCTATTCCGGTAGGCCGAGTCTTTTAACAAACGGTCGTTAATTTTTAACGACGCCGTTAAACGCCGTCCCGGCAAGATGGCTGCAGCTGTAACGCTCTTCGTTCCAGCTCCAACGACCGCTCGATCCACGAGGGCGTATCAAGCCCCGCGCGCGATTTATACCCGCGGATTCCGCGATACCTAACTGCCTGCGAAACCGTGCTCCCCGGACAGACAAGCTGTTACTGCGTTATGAGAGAATATTAATTCACGGGCTTCCTAACGGCGCGAAATAAAGTGCACCAGAGGCGATTGTAATCGTCTAAACATTGCGGCGGCGCGAACAATAAATCGTTTAAATTCCCATTGCGCGCCCAATTACCTCGGGAGGCGTTCGAGCATCTTCAGAAGCTGTTATGCTTACAAATAAATAGTGCGATTATATGAATAAATTTATTATAGTAAAAGAAGGTGCTATATTTTGATTTGAAGATTTCAATTAATAGAAAAGTGAATAAAAATGGAATAAAAATGTATGGTTTATATTGATATGTTTGTTACGGCGGTTTTAAGTCTCGCCATTTTTTATGCTCGTTCGAATTGCAAATGACGCCAATAGGGATGCTAATAGAATGAACCGGAGTAGGTATACCGAGTATCCGTTTCGTGTTCGTCGTTTTTTTTTCTACGACGAAAGAAGAGACAAGTGAGCGAGGAAAAAAAGGGTCCAAAGACCCAGGACGGAATCTCGGAGAGGTCTTGTCAGAACAACCCCCTACGGTAGTCGAGATCTAAACACTAAAACACTGGATTAAGTGGGGTACACACGTTGCGTAAACAACCGGGCACCACGGGGGTGCGGCGCGGCTAGTGAAAAATTTCTACGTGGTAGGAAGAGGTCTCTAACAACCTCTGATAACCGAGTAGAAGATATTATACCTCGGAGATGTAAGAAACTTTCGATAACCACCATGGGAGGGACCCAAATAACCGAATTTAATTGATTAACATTTTAAGAAACCAAAGTTTACCGTTTATCAAGATATCTTTACGTAGGTAATTATTAATAGTTTCGAGCTAAGTAAAAGAAGAAAAAATGGTTGAAGTTTTAGGAAATAGATAGCTATATAACAAATGTTGTGGCTTTTTAATGATATATATATATATATATATATATATATATATAATTTTACTGAATTTTCGCACGGCTTTAAATCAGAAGTGGGATTAATACTTGTGGCATTGAGAGCAAAAATGTACTAACCCACATTGAAAAAAAATAGATTTTCCTATTATAACAAATATGGTGTCTTTTTAATGATACCTATATTTAATTTTACTGAATTTTCGCACGACTTTAAATCAGAAGTGGGATTAATACTTGTGGCATTGAGAGCAAAAATGGACTAACCCACATTGAAAAAAAACAGTTTTCCCTATTATAACAAATTTGGTGTCTTTTTAATGATATATATAATTTTACTGAATTTTCGAACGACTTTAAATCAGAAGTGGGATTAATACTTGTGGCATTGAGAGCAAAAATGGACTAACCCACATTGAAAAAAGAAATAATTTTTCCTATTATAACAAATGTGGTGTCTTTTTAATGATATATATATATATATATATATAATTTTACTAAATTTTCGTACGACTTTAAATCTGAAGCGGGATTAGTTGTGGCATTGAGAGCAAAGACGGACTAACCCACATACACAAAAAAATAATTTTTCCTATTTTATATAATTAGTACAGCCTATTAGAATACATTAATGCTACTAACTCAATTTCGCAAAAAAATAAGAATTAGTCCATTTTGCTATCAATGCCTCAGTCGATCTACGTCGACCAAAGATCGTATGAACAGGTACAAGAAGATCGTAAGGCAGTCGAGCGAGTTATGTGTAACAGCCAAATTAAAATGTAAGCGTAAACTCTTCTGAAAATTCAATAAACTTATACATACCTACCGTTAAAAAGGCCCAGCACAAAGCAATAAAAGAATACAGCGAGATTGAAGATTTCGTGGAGTATCGGAGAAAGGAATCAAGGGTAGCTCCCGATAGTGACTCGCGTACAGGAGAGGGACTTGCGCTCTTTCCAAAATAGCAGCATCGGCGGATAAACATGTCTTATTTTGAGAGCCAGTCGCCTCTCTCCCTTCCTCTACCGCCTGCTCCACCGGCCGAGCCTGATCTTACGCAAAAGAAACACTATCCAGACACCGTACGCCAAGGATGGACCGCAGAAACCCGGGGGGTAGGAATCGCCGTGCTCCGGGAAACCAGGACGAGCCCGTGCCCACCGGAAATTTACGAGCTTCTGGATGGATCGATCGAAGGACGATCCTCCTCGTCGCGACGCAGGCGACTCTACCCTTCCCCTCCCGCCCCTCTTCATCTGTACCCCGCTCGAGGGGCGATCACGACTGTCCCTGAAGTGGTGAAAACAGTCCACCCACTGTCTACGACCGTCTCAAGGATCGCCCCGTGAGAAAACGTGTCGTCGCGGGGAAACGACATGGGTGGTGATACTTGTGTCTCTGGAGAGCACGGAGACGCGCAGGAAAGATAGTTCCTGGGGCTGTTTTAATTATTGAACGTGGGGACAATGGATGAGGTGTAGGTAGTTGGAAGGAGTGTAGTGGAGATTGGTGGGGGAATCGAGATTAAATGATGGGGGAAGTAAGAAGCAACAGTTTTGGTAAGAATTTTTTAATTTCAGGGGAAGCTGAAGTTTTTTATGTTTTCAGAGATTTGATGTTCTGAAGAAATCAGATTGCAGATTGTAATATTGTAATGAAGTGAAGGGTAAGGGGAAGAAACAAGGAATGTCACAGAACAGCTTTATTGAGGAAAGCGAGTGTTAATACTTTAGTCCGTCAGTAAAGAAACAAGGTTCAATGAATTTATTTAGGGATCAGAAAAGAACTGAGCAAAAAGATAAATGTTTTACATTGTTTTAACACTTAACTGGTATCCCGGGGTCGGTCACGACCCCACGCACGCAAAATTCGCTGCAAAATTTTTGGTTGTCCAAGCTTGTAAACTGAATTTCTAATTAATTTTATAATAATAGTTTAACTTTCTACGTTTCTATTATTTTATACATTACCTAAGAACAAAATATTCATGGAGGTTGATCTAGTAAGTAGTGTCGAGTTTACAAATTTCTGCCCTTTTTTTATTTGGGGTTTGCCACGATCCCAGTATACCAGTTACGTTTGAAAAAAAAAAAAACAGTATAGCAGTTAAGGGGACCTTTCGGTCTAAAAGTCGATTTTTTTTATTTCATTTTTCGAATGTTCAAACTTTTAGGAATACGTGTTTAAAAGGATTTGTTGATAATTCTAGTTGCCACCAACAAAATACGTTTGCATCGCAGAATCACTAAAAATTGACATTCCCTGTTTTTCCTCTTACCCGTTCAAATATGGCATGTTTTAAATGAATTTGGAAATTTGAAGAGTCACAGACGCAAGACGGTATGGCGACCACGTGCTGCTCCATTTTACCCCTTCCATTAGAAACGGTCGTCACGTTCTCGCCCGCGGGACGGACGGACAACAAAGGGAAGGAGAAACAAAACTGTTTGTCTTGAATACAGTTTAAGACCCAATGAAAACAAGGACCCGTTGCCAGAGAAAAGATATCCGTTTCCTTAAAGGAAACCGAACTTTTCCACCTGGCTAGCTCCTCAAGGAATCAGGCTCCAAACGTAAAACTTTAGAAAAAAACAATCCTCTAACTCCGCAGTTATAAACCAAAATTTTAATAAACAGCATTTTCAAACCAATTAACTTTGTAACGGTGCGAGATGGAACAAAACTTTAAATACCTATAAAAATTGTTCAGTTTTTTATGCGCTATCACACTGGCGAAAGAGAACCAGGTGATGTCATATTTAAAAAACGAGAACATGTGATAACTTTGCGAGCTGATTCCTTCAAAGTGAATTACCAGTGAAAAAAAATTGTTGCTTGTATAGATTCTCCAACATGCTCTACATTCCCACGAAATTTCATCAAAACCAGGATTTTCGAATTGGGAAAATTTCCTTGTGGGATGTGAGTATAAAAAATTGCTCACAGTGGCAAGAGGTAACATATGTCAGCTTGAAATTCAGAAAGAAGAATCCTCCACTATCTCTACTCCACTCAGCAATTCCAAAACAAGCCAGTTCACGTGGACCCACATAAAGTTCTTTTAGATTAGTCTACGTCTGATGAAAGGAGCTATTTCACATTTCACTATTGCACAGGTAGGGCAAGAGGGGGAAAAGCTAGCTGTCGAGCTTAGGGCTGGGGATGCGACAGGAACGTAGGGTTCGTGACGTGCACCCAGGATCCGCGGTATAAAATTACGGTATCGTGTAAACAGAGAATATCGTCGGCGCGTCTGATGGCCGCTTGGGTGGCCGTCAGGGCCTCACGTGTTCTCCACAAGCAGTGAGACTCTAACTTCGGCCTCGTCGTGCAGCCGGATCGCGTGAATCGCCGTGGAATCGACAAAACGGATATTCGCGGGTGAATCGACCAGCGTCACTGTAATTAGAGACCGTAAACACACTCCTGCCTGGAGCTTCCCAACTTCTCAGCGAAGGAAAAACGCTACGGAGTCACTTCCCCCATTTGCGAATCTAAACGTGGAAACCTATCGTGCGGAACGTTCAATGCTCCATCCTTGAAATAGTTGAAATTACTTAGCAAACTTCGGGGGCGTGTTCTGCTCGGAGGGATAAAATTGGAAATTTTCCTTGTCCGAGGTATCGATGGATTTGGAGGAGAGAAGGAAAGGGACCAGGGTCTCGAAGATTGGTGAGTTACTGAAGAAATACTTTGTATAATATCTACTTAAAATGTAATCTTTTTGAGCAACCCTCGAATCATCGGAATTGTAGTAGGTACTCCACAGTGTAAGTAGTACTCAATCTAAATCTCAAATAAAAGTTCTACAGAATGAAGTGTCCCAAGAGCTGTAGGTTTCAATTTTCCTCTTTCCTTTTCCTTTTTTCTTTTTCATCTTTTCTTTGTTCCTCCCCCTTTCGCCCGTTTCCTTTATCCCTTTCCCCTTTTCCCTTTTCCTTTTTCCCTTTTCTTTTTTTCCTTTTTCCTTTTCCCTTTTTACCTTTTCCTTTCCCCTTTCCCCGCTTTTTTTCCTTTTCCTTTTTCCTTTCCCTGCTTTTTCCCTTTTTCATTTTTCTTTTTCCTTTCCCCTTTTTCCATTTTCTCCTTTCTCTTCTCCTTTTTCCATTTTCCTTGTCTATTTTTCCTTTTCTTCCCTTTTCCTTTTCCCTTTTCCCGCTTTTTCCCCCTTTTTCATTTTTCTTTTTCGTTTTCCCTTTTTCCATTTTCTCCTTTCCCTCCTCCTTTTTCCACTTTCCTTTTTTATTTTTCCTTTTCTTCCCTTTTCCTTTTTCCTTTCCCCGCTTTTTTCCCTTTTCCCTTTTTCTTTTTTCCCTTTTTCCATTTTCTCCTTTCCCTTCTCCTTTTTCCATTTTCCTTTTCTATTCTTCCTTTTTTTTCCCTTTCCTTTCTCATTATAGAAACAACCTAGCTCCCGAGTCGACGCGACAGTCCACCAAATCGCGCGAGCCTCAAAGTTCGAATAGGCACCTCGCCGCACCGTACTCCGTAGCGGCGAATCGGGATTAAAATGGCCACCCCGCCGGATGTAAACAGAAAGGAAGGCTCGCAGGGCGCACGTGAGACGGCCAGCCGCAATGTCTGGTTCCGGTCTGCGGTTTTCCTACGGGAACACGTGCGACCGAAACGGGTTTTCTTCGGGTGGTCTCGAATCCCCGGTGCCGCGTTTTATCTTAAAAAAACCATCCGGAACTGTCGCGATTCGGGCGTGGGTCGCGTTGTTTGTTGGAAAAAGGAACAAGGGGGTCGCGCGGAGCCTTTCGAGGCCGCCAGGCACACCCGCAGCGATTATTTTCTTTCGAAAAGAGACGATAATGCAACTCCTAAGTAGACGATTGTCCCCTTTTTCCGATAAATACGAGATACCGAAGGACTCAATAACGGACGAACGTTCGCCTCGAAGCTTCGCCTCCTAGCCTACGTACCTACTTTCTCCTGCTTCGTGGACCTCGAGGGCCCGATTAGTTTTTCTCCAAGAGCCACTTGGAGCTGTCGCAGAATACGTCACGGGTAAACTTGGAAGCAATAAAATGCTAAACACGACCAAGCGCCACTATCTTCGGGGGGCCTAGGGAGAAAGGACGAGCTCTTCAGCTTCAACCCCTTAAGAACCTCGTACCCCGGCGAGCGCGACTAATGCCTCTTTTCCACGTCACGGGTCTCTGTCTAAACTGGCGAAAATCGGTAAAAATGGTAGAAATATACGCCTCACGGGTTAGAACTAGCTTTATTGTAAGGTCCGAAGTAGTATTCGGCTCTAGGTACATAGTCTGGACTCGTATACTTATACGTACGGCAAGTGGTCCTATGCCAAGTGTCCTGAGCGTCTGCAGAAAAACTGTCTCTAGGTATCGAAAATTTTCAACGATCGGTGTTTCAAGTTCAATCAAGGGAAGATCTCGAACCCGGAAATTAAAAATAATCTGAAACTTTGTGAATATGTAGGGGATTACCTCCTGATTACAACGCAATTTTGTTTGCTGCCCAAATTCATTCTAAGGGGGTGAAATTAACCCCTGAAAATTCGGCTATTTTCCGATTTTATTTTGTAACTCGCAATCTATAAGAGATAGAAAAAAAGTTTCAAGACAGATGTTATTTCTTTTAATTAGGACTATCATTTGGTAACTTACAGTTCTTATAGTTCGCGAGTTATAACACAAAATCGGAAAATAGATGGAATTTAAGGGGTCAATTTCACCCCCTTAGAGTGAATTTGGGCAGCAAACAAAAAGTTGCGTTGTAATCAGGAGGAAATCCCCTACATATTCACGAAGTCTCAGAATTTTTTGAATTTCCGGGTTCGGGGTCTTTCCTTGTTAGTCACCAATTTCTGATTTCTCTAAAGTGCCAGGGGCCTTTTAGAATTACGGATCCGTTCCTCGAAATGGGAATGTAATTTTATCGAAACATACCTAGATTTTTTTGGATGGGATTGAGAAGGGCAATATTTCTTTCTCTTGAGAGCAAGTTCGAACTTTTTGAATATAGAATTAGGGTAAGAGCTGAAAGTGAACGGAGATACGAGCCCTCGTTGCAGGGATCCGGCTCGAAGGCAAAGACAAGATGGCCGTGACGCATCTCTTTCGTCGGATCGTTCGCCGTAACGCAAACAAACTCCTTGAGAATTCGTGGTCTAGAGAGCACACAGCCCACGATATCACTGGACAGACGTCGGATGACATTAAATAATTGCTCCCCGTGATGTGCAGTCCATTCCCACATAGTTTCGCAAAACCTGCCCTGTTAAAAACGTGCAATCGTAAAAAAAAACGGTGGTGATTCGTCGCCATGAAATCCTTAAAATCAAATCCAACAAAAATTTACATTCATCTCAATTCGTTTCAAGTGGGAAGAATTTTTAAATCTTGGGTTCTCGTCATTTGCAGTTATCGATATCAAAGTGACGTGACACCAAAAATAATGCTCCAATCAGTTTGAGTTTGTATCAATCTCCTTCTGCTTTCAAGAAAGTTGTTAAGAGAATTTTTCAGAAACGCCACCGCTAATTAGAATAGATAAGTAGAAAATAGCAATCCTAGAAGCACAAAATATTGGTTAAATATTTTTTTCAAATACTAAAGAAATATTTTTTTAGTCACACTTCTTAGTATGAAAATTTTTTTATTCTAAATATCATAGGCATAATGTAAAAGAAATGTTTAGAAAATATGAACTAAATATTTATGGAATATAAAGGAAATATTTAGAAAATGTAAAGTACCTAAGTACCTAAATATTCAAGAAATGTGAAATAAATATTCAGAATTAAATAAACCTTTATTTTATATCCGGGCAAAAATATTATTTTCCTGATACAAAATGAATATTTCCTGTATATTTGAAAAACAAAATTTGTTTCTTAATCTAGAATAAATATTGTACGTACATTTAAATATAAAAAGAGATTGAATCTCTTTTTAATATCGTATACATGTGTATTCAATATTTTCTGCTACTAAGGAAGAAGTAGGTACCTAGAAGTAGGAATGAAAGTGAACAGAAGAGACTTCAATTTTCTAAGAATTTTCGAAGAAAGCTCCGAAGCGAAATTCGAAGCGTAGATGGAGTCTGTCAAGGACCACAGCCAAGTCGCCTACGCAGAGTTGAAACTCATGATAAGTTCCGGTCTCCTTCATTAGTCCAGGCTTGGTTATTCGATACCCTGTCACGTGTTCCGACGAATAAACATTTTTGCCTCGATCGAGTGCGATTGACGTATCAATTGACAAACGGCTCGTTACGACCTAGCCACGGTGGAGATAAGGGACCCTAGCGGTAAGAGGTCTTGGAAGCTCCGTGCCGGGAAGAAATAACGTCATACTTTATGAATCAACCCTTTAACGTGTTGACTGTCGATCACTTCGATCAGAGTACAGCGTATTCTACCTACTTAGCTGACAAAGTGTGGTTCCAAAACTACATGTACCTCTCCTTTTTTATTGGAAGTTGGAAGTTGGTCAGTGGGTACCTAAATAGTTGTAAAAAATGGGGTGAAAAGTGTTTTGAACATATTTCTTCATTAAAGGGTATAGGTACTTATAATCTATACTTATAGAGCTGACCCTAGAAGCATGAAATTCGGAGGGTATATTCCTTTTGCGACGTAGGTGCTCGATAAGAAGGGATTTTTTGAAATTACAACCCGAAGGAGGGAAAAGGGGTGAAATATGTTTCCTTGCTTTATATATCAACTTGGTTTTTACTTACAAAGGCTACTCACACAAATGCCTAAAAACCAGATTCAGCATTTTGCCCTAATCAACCCCTACAGGGGTGAAACGGGGTAAAATGTGTTTTCACGGATTCCTTAATATTTCTTAGGCCTGATGCGAAGCGTGGGGGTATTTTGCTAGTAATATTAATTCTCACTCTCTCTCTCCCACCCCCCCCCCCCCCCTCTCTCTCTACCCACAGCGCGTGAAATTCCGTGCCACATATATAGTTCTATGGAGGTGCTGATTGTGAGTATCATCAGAAGCTACTATAAAATATTCTAATCACAAAATAATAAGTACAATACTTATTTGCAACATTGCAACTTTTCAACTTATTATCAACAACATTGCACGGTGTAGTAAGATTCTGTTTCTCTCAATTGGGGGGTCTGATTAAGCGGAATGCCGGAAATACGACATCCTGTACCTACTCCCATACATAAGAGATCACCGTTGACGTCTCGGTTCTGCGGAAGCTGATATCATCGAACAAAATTTCCAGAAAATCGCCACGAATTTCGGGATAATTGATGATGCAGCAGCATCGAGGGGAAGGGGACCCAAAACAGAGGATGGAGGGCGGTTCCGTGCTCGGGCGGAGCGTGGATCTAACGTCCGGTTGGCCAACAGGTGGACCAATCGTTCCTTGCTGGCTTTTTCATACTTGGCTGCTAGCACGTATACTCGAATTATTGTAAAATTCCTGGCAACATTGTTCGTAAGTAGTCATCTCTAAAAACATCGTCGACAGTACCTATCCGTCTTATTCAGTGCAAGTGCTACTGTATAGGTATCAGTGCAGAATTTCTGAATGTGGTTGTAGAGGGGAGATGATATTTCTGATGTTTGGGGCTTTTCTGAATAGGAGTTTCCATGGGAAATTAGGTACAGTGTCTTGCAAAGGTTCACTGAAGCTTTGCAATATAGGTAAGTACCTACTTAAGAAGATTAGGGACAAGATGGGCACTTAGGATCAGATTTGAAAATAATGAAAGGTAGTGAAAATATTTCTACTTTTTATATGAAGAATAATTTACACTCGAAGACTTGTGACTTCAGTACTTTAAATATAAAAACCCTTCGTTTCTAAAAAACATCGTACACCGCGTGTGTTGAGTTGATGACTAATATTGATACTTTTAGAGACCCCAGGGGCAACATCATTATGAGGCCTCAAAAGAACAAGTTTCTTTCCACGGTTTTGTGAAATATGTAGAAGTAACTACCTTATATAGGGAACAAAATAGCTGTTACCCCAATAATTTTTTGCCCCATTGGTGGTAGATGAATTTTATACAATCCAGCAGTTTCTGTTAGTTTTATATTCTAACGAAAGAACGGTGTAAGTACCTACTATAAACAGGGGACACATTGGCAGTTACTTAACGTGTATTAAACAACGAAAAGGATATAAATTTTATGCATTTTCACGCGTCTAGTATTTACAATTACAATAAGTAATTAATTCTTATAATTCTTATAATAAGAAACCTAAAGCAAATTTAAAAAGGTTAATTAAAATAAGAATTAAATAAAAAATAAAAAAAAGAGTGCATTTTAATATACCTATAAAGCAGAAAGTGTTAGTGTGTTTGTCTATTGCCTAAAAACTTTTCTAACGGTAAACTCTGGGGCCGCGAAATGTGTCCCAGCTCATTATACCTAGCTAATCCAGATGAATGTGACTATTTTCACAAAAAATAAATAATTTTTTTTTATAAAATCAGAATCTAAATTTCGAGCACAGCCGAGTAGTAAAGCTAGTTGAAAATAAAAAGAAACAAATTTAAGTGCCAATGTATAAGTCCAGATTGGTAGGTAAAACTTTAGCTGTTATACCTATATCTAAAGAGTGCTATTTATATGACGTGACAATTTTACCCCGGCCACGGGATAACATTAGCAGCTAATTAACATATAGGTATTAAAGAAAGAAACGGATAAAAATTTTATTTTTTGCGTGGAGGAATGTTTAAAATGTGCTCCCAGCTTGCGCCTAAGTAGTTTGCCTCGTGGTAAATGCGGCTCTGCCTCAATTTGTAGATGATGTGACACTCCCAAGATCTAAACTCCAGCAACAAGAAAATCTCTGCCCCAGCAGAAGCGTACCACTGATTCCCTACAGTTCTCTCCTTCCAGTATCGCAAAAGACATCAACTATACACTCTGCATTCTCTACAATTACATTCTAATTTCCTCAAACCCTTCCCTGCTCCAAGAACAATCCCCGACCGTCATCCAAGACCATTACTTTTCCCCAACATAATAAGACAACACTATCAGCGACCCAAAGCAACCACAATAACTCGCCCCAAAGACACAACTGCCACTCAAAAACCCTCAACACCCAGTTCTCCATCACTTTCAACAATCCAATAAGCATCATCAGCCCGATTCCTCCTCGAAACAACGAAAACCTCAAAAGTTATGCAACCTTTCCATTACCTACACCCGTCCCCCGTCGAGCGATCAGCCACCCTCGCGGCGCCCGTGCCTCAGCGTCGAGGGGCGTGACACCCCCGCGTCAATCTCACCACCCATTGGCCAAAAGCGCGAGCATTGGCGCCGTCCACCCGCCGTCGACTAATCAGGGATCCAGAAACGCGCCCCACCCCCGTCTTCAGCCCGCCCACACCGCGCTACGCGGACGCCGTGTCGCGACGGCGTGGCCCGCGTCATCGGGACGCGGCAAAGCTTTCACCGGGCCCGCGGCTGATCCCGAGCTCCAGTCAACCGAAAACACTTAGCCGCGCATCAGCGCGAACTACCGAGCGAAGTGGCGGAGTCTAAATAATTGACCCCACCGTGCCGGCTCCGTGCAAACAATTTACGTCGGGCGCAACGTAAATAACGAGCAGCCTCATCCACCACGTATTGTGATCACCGCGGGTGAACCGCGTGGCCGCCACGCGAGTCCATCGTCGCCGTCATCCGCGCTGGCCAGCGCAGACGGTATAAACAACCGGCTTCTCCGTCGGGAGTGAGGTCCAGCGAGAAGATCCCGGTGGATCCAAGTGTCCAAACGTCGTGCGTTTTTTTTTTTTTTCAAATCAAATCTGAGTTCCGGGAACTGACGGCGTCTCGACTGGGTGACAGGGGTGTGCTCGCGAAACTTCGGGGTCAGCGGAGTTTGTTTACTACGATCTTGTGGGAGCCTGGGGTATCGCTAGACGTCTGTGAAGTGGCCGCGTAAGCTCCGAGTACCTAAGAATGCCCGCCGCCGCGTGACCGGCAGGACTCCATGGACCACTCGGTGATCGTCCCGTCGACGCATCGCGGAGGCGCCGCGGAGAACGCGAGGATCGCGATGAAGAACGAGACCGAGGCGAGCCTACACCTCCAGGAGCAGTCCGCCGTCGCCCACGTCAACTCCACTTCCGTGGTGCCGCGGGCGAGCTTGTCCATGAGCAGCCTGAGCCAGGACCAGGCTCTAGACACCCTGATGATCAGCCCGACCAGCGCGGAGCTGCCGAGGAAGCCCGGCGCCCGTCGCCAGGAGAAGCCGCCCTACTCTTACATAGCGCTGATCGTGATGGCGATCCAGTCGAGCCCCGCGAAGAGGTCCACCCTCTCGGAGATCTATACGTTCCTCCAGCAACGCTTCCCGTTCTTCAGGGGGACCTACCAGGGCTGGAAGAACTCCGTGCGCCACAATCTCAGCCTGAACGAGTGCTTCATCAAGCTCCCCAAGGGGCTGGGCAGACCTGGCAAAGGTCACTACTGGACGATCGACCCCTCGACGGAGTACATGTTCGAGGAAGGGAGCTTCCGACGGCGACCGCGGGGCTTCCGTCGCAAGTGCCAGGCCCTGAAGCCTCAGTACCCACAGTACTTCTCCGGCAGCGGACCGGTGGGCGTTCAGGCGCCAGGGTACGAGAATCTGGCGCCCGGGGCCATGGACTACGCCAATGGCTACCAGAATCAGTACCAGAATTACCAGGAGTACGCCATGTACGCGCCCGGGGCTGGTGTCTCCGCGGACTGGGCCTACCCGGAGGCCTCGTACAAGACGCCGCCTATCGCCGAGGTGACCTACAAGACGACAGAGGTGACTTACAAGACCGGGGAACAGTCTGTATATCGAAATGGGGAGATTGTGGCGTTTAAGAGCGAGCCTGGGTACGCTAGGAGCCAGGATCAGCTGGGCTATAGGGCTACCGATGGGTTCTCTGTTAAGGAGCATCAGCAGCACCACCCAGACTCGGTTTACAAGGAGAACGATACTATGATGAGCTACAAGTGCCCGTCTAATCCTGCGGCTACCACTCAGACACCTGGCCAGGAGTATTACTATGGGCTACCAGGGGTCAACAACGCAGGTAGCAACGTCAATGTTCCTATGCAAGGGATACCGGAGCAGGCTGGCAACAGCAGCCCCGTGGGCAACGTCAGTTCGCCGCACAGCGGCTGCCAGACACCTGTAGCTGATAATGGTAAGTGCGTCGTGCAGCTTTCTAAGTAGTTTCATTGGTAGATTGGGCTGGAAAAGTAGTTTCCGGTAAGACAGTGAAGGAGTATGGGGTGTTTGAACACGTGTCTATTGTGAACAATGAGATTCAATGACAGGGCCGACGTGACAATAGGTACCTACTTAAATGTGAAGGGTGAGAGGAAAAACTGGGAATGTCCATTTGTCGTAATTTTGCGATTTATAGCATACAAGCTTTAAGTACACGGCGTTGCCCGGGTAAAACTTCGATTATCACGGAGTGTCAAGAGGGTGAAATAAGGGGGAAGGGGTGGGATGTCCAGATTTCATGGTAGCCTATATTTTCTGCAGGATTTTAGAGCCTAGATCGGTTAAAAAAATCGGAATAAAAAGTATCCTATATGTCATTCCTGGTCCTAGACTACATATACTTACACAAAATTTCCGATGCGTAGTTGCGACGTGATTGAGTAACAAACATCCAAACACACTTTCGCATTTATTATATTAGTAGGACTAAGTAGTAGGATTTTGTTGATGGCAACTAGGACTACAGAACTGACGAATCACAAAGGGTTATAAAGTTCAAATACCCCCTTAGGATAACATTAAAGATTTGGTATACCACTCTTATGTAGTTAAAAACAGGAAGTGTCCACTCTACACTGGAACAAAATACGGAATGTCCCCACTCTTTCCTTATGCATAAGCTTCTGTCGTCAAGGTAAAAGAAGATAGTATTTAAGAAGAAAATTATATAAGAAAATTAAATTCATTGAACGTTCTTTCTTTACCGATAGAGTAAAGTATTAAGACTTAATTTTCTCGATAATGCTGTTTTGTGACATTCCCTGTTTTCCCCCTACCCTTCATATGATACCGGGCGAAACCATTTTTTGTAGCATCCTTCCTAATTTTTTAATAAAAAAACAAGCTGTTATACTTTATATACCTAGGTATACCGTCGGGTTTTATTTAAATAATAACAAAAATTTAAACGAAAACGAAATAAAGAACAGATTTTTTTTATTGCGCTCAAGGGCTTCTCCCAGTTTAAGGTAAATACACGTAGAAGTTACTTATGTACATATAAAAAGGGACGAATGGACCATTAGCTCTGAATCGCCACTAGAGATCAACTTTCGTAACCAATGGTTTTCATATATTTTCCTCGTCTTAAGATTGAAATAAAGTTAGACGCTGGGTGAGCTGGAGCCAGACTCAACTTCGTCAGACTTTGCGCGCAGCCATTGATCTCTAGACGCAATTCATGAGACTGGCAGGAGATCCTGGTGCCGAGGACAACAATGACAATTCATGACAGTCTTCGGGGGCCATCTGGAGAATCAGAGACAGTTTACGACCGTGGAGGCGCCGACCACCGTAAAACGGAGCTGTCGAATACTCGTTCACAGAGTGTCCGGACACGTTTCGAACATTCACGCGATTGTCGAGCAAGGGGGAATTCGGGAAAGCTGGATTTAAACTCTAGCTTCACTTTCACTTCGATTCTCTGTGAATTATAATTTGCTTCCATCTCCGTCAATATAGCTTGGTACAATGGTACAACTCGTTCATACTCCTGCACTTCTACTTCATTAACTCACTTCAGAGTAACTCGAAAGAGAAATCTACGAAAAGTTTAGCATCGTCCACGGTGTAATAGACAGGTGTTCCGACTCCTGTTCAGAATATGACTTTTTCGTCCTAGTTCTTCTGGCGGCCGCTAGATTGGCGCTCAAGGAGAAGAGGCTGACTTTTTGCGCATAATACGACTAAGGCCGGTATTCATAGTCGCTACTTATTCTTAAGCATTACCTTTACTAGCTACTTTACTACCTAATGCTTCAGCATTACCTTTGCTAGCTACTCGGTTAGTAGAGGATGCCGCGTGCTTGAGAATTTGCTTAAGAATAAGTAACGACTATGAATACCGGCCTAAAAGCTCTACTACTGCAATCACATAAATGCATGCGTACATGGATTTCTTATCACGACGCCTCTCGCGACGGCCAGAGGAACCACACAGAAATCGGCACACAAAATCGCTGGGGTAAAGGTGCTGAGTCGGAACACTTGTCTATTACTCCGTGGCATCGTCGCTAAAATATACCTAACGCTATCTTCATCAGAATACGGCTTTTGTTTAATCCTTGTCCCTCGGATCTTAGAGCATATACTACTGAAGGTCACATTGCCTTATGTCTCCTGTCCTCGAAACTGTCGTCAACATCACGCGAGAGAGAAAGACGTGTGCGAGCTGGTGCAAGTGAGAGGTGTACACCGGTGCATGCGCATTGCGAGCGATTGGGAATCCCTCGTTCTACCTCTCTCGCTCGCACTATCGAGAAAGTATCTCTTTCTCTCTCCCATGATGTTGGCGACAGTTCCGAGCTCTCCATGTAAATATGCTCTAAGCCTCGGATGTAGGGTCCATTTTGACCCATTCGTCACCAGTGTCACCACTTATGTTACTCGTCACTTGTTAAACTCTCTACTTTAAGCAAAGTAGGTACTGTAAAAAAATTCTACGCCATAAAAAATTCAAAATTTACTACAAAAGCTTTTTTTGGGAATCAGCACCGGCGCGAAACGGGTTCAGCGCGTTCCCTGGAACCCCGCGGTCCACGGGACGCTCATAGTAAATTTTGCGGGGTCCTATGCATGAATATTTATTATTTACCAAATTTAGAGGTATTTACAATTTACATACCTATGTATAAATAAATGCATCATTTTTGCCCCCACAAAATTTCACGCCGTCCCTGCTGTGCATTATTTAACAAAATTCTGTGATACCTAGTTCAAAATTCGCTGAGATTGAAAGTTAACGATAAGCGAAATTGCATCGGTCGAGGCTACACTGTATTATTTTGCGCTGGGGGAAGAGGGAAGCGTATAGAGTGACACCATTTCGGGCAAGCACAATTTAAAAATTAACTTCCGCTCGGTAGTACCGTCGGAAGTACTCTTCGCGGAGCCGACAGACACGAGATTGTTGGAGCTGACAGGACCTATTAGTCAGGGTGACATTCCTGTCACGCCCCATGCGAGAAAGTCGTAATTCGTAACTCGTAACTGAACACGTGTAACACGGCGCGACACGAAATCCCGACACGCTCCCCGTCAGATTAATTTAGCGTGAACACCCACGGTCAACAGGGTCTGCAGCAATTAACCAGCCTTTAAATGTCTCCTTTTCCGTGGTGGCAACAGACTTTGACGAGAATGAGAGAGTTACATAATTTATACACACCAAAGTACCCACTCAAATAAAGAAGATTTCATATTGATACCGAAAAAAGTATCACAAGAACTTAATTCCCTTCGGGCTTCTGTCAGCTGTGCGTTGAACGCCTATAGGCGTTCGTGCGTAGGGTTAACAAGTAGACAGAGAAGATTTCCGCACGTGATATTATGCTTTGAAGTGTTTTACTCGCAGTTCCCAAAGAGTCAGTAATAATTACAATTCTGGGGGGATGATGGTACTGTGGGGCTACAGTGACTTTGTCAATTCTTCTTCCCTGTTATTCCATGTATCAGATAAGCTAAGTATTGCTGTGCAATTATGCGAAATTCAGACTCAGGAGACAAAATAACGAGAGGTAAAATGTGTAGTATTTAGGAGTAAATGATGTTTATGGCGAGCAGTTCATGAATGAATGAACCGATTCCATGAATGTAACAACGTATTACGTGCGATCGCATGATAAACAAATGGTCCGGGGGCGAACGAAAATACACGTTTTTTTTTTTGTATCGGTTAGCGGTGGTCGCGTGCTAGCAGCGAGGTCTCGAATCGCTTATCGCGTAAACATTTACAAGTGGGGTAAACAACATCTTCTTTAATCGTAAGTACATCGACCGTGCCATCTCAAACACTGGCCCGGTTCGTTTATTAAACCTCTCCGCGGAATCAGTCGCGCCCCTCGTACCCCCGATCCCGGGCAATTTTATGGTGGCGAGGATTGCTTCCGCGATTATCAACTAGTAATTTGTTAAACGCTCGGCCTTCACACTTTCATGGCTCTTTTTCGTGTAGGTATGTAAACATATTTTCCTTCAATCGTGTAGGCGTAGAGTGTAGGAGATTATTGGCTTCACTACTTATACGCACTGCGGACTGATCTAGTTTACAATTACTGAGCTAAAGGTGTATACAAACGAGAGCTGATCGATCTTCCTCTAAATGACTCTTAAATTTTTAAGTATCTTTAGATTGAATTCATCCATTTAATGTTATATGGACTGAAGTCTTACTGTGCTACCTATGTGAATGCAATTATTTTTCATTCAAGTTTCTATCTTCAAATCACCCACCCCACACTTATGCTCACTTCTTTAAAATTCTTCAATTTTACACTCAGTTCCTCCGAACCCCCTCATTAATCGGGGTTCGATAAATAAATTTACTTACATGTAAGGAACTCGAACGACAGTTGGAGCCTTATTTTTACTCCTAGAAAGGTAATTTTCACTTTACAAATGCTTTTTCAAGCATTATTTGTTCAACTTTTGGCAGTGAAAATGCCCTGAATTCACAATTTTCTTAAATTATAATTTATTTCTTTAAAACTGTGTAGTGAAAACAATTGAAACTCTGCAGACATTTTCATCTATCATTATACTATATGTACAAAAAAATTGAAAACATTAGTACCCTTTCCTCAACATTTTTTCAGCTGTTTTACCCGTCAACATCGTTTCATTCCATAAGAGTACGTGTGAAATCAGTGAAAATTAAAATCGTTATAACCCAGCAACCGTTTAGCAAAACCGTTTAAATTTTTTTGAGCACATCAGGAAAATTAAAAAGAACAATCTCACAAATTTTCATCAACTTACTAGCATTTTAAAGATACATCCTTGCCGTCTGGGTCCCTACGCAGAAGGTCGCCCAGGTCCCCAACCTCAAAAAGAAATTATGATTTTATCCCAACACTATATTTTTTTATTTCCCACAATTTTCATACCACAAGCGCGTAAATTTACCTGTAATGATTCTATTATGCACAGGGTGTCCCAGAACGTTTGCCAACCCGGGCCTTCTCCCTTAAATCCGCCACTGCCCACCCCCGTTTCAAAAGCCATTCTCGCACGGCCCCTCCGATTCCACGCCGCACGTCGGGACACCGTTGGAAAAGTCGACGATCCATTACACCGATCAACAGATCGTTCCCATTCACGCACACTCCCGCTTATAAGTACACACAATCTATTCCTTCTCCACCTCGATACACCATGAAATCGACAGGGGGATAAACGCGCCACCCACGCACCCTTCCGCCCCCCCCCCCCACCCCCGATTCCTCAACCCTCCTCGCCTCTTCTTCTCTCGTTCAGTCAGTAAAGTGTAAACGAGATCAATCTGCAGACGCGCCTCGGTTAGGCCCCAGTTTTCCTCTTTCTCTTTTTCTACACCAGTCTCGGGATGTATTTCTGGAGCGCGAACGCGCGCACGCGATCTCTACTCCGCGACTATGGGCAACGTTGTTGGGATACGATATTCGCTTCTGTGCTCTTTTACTGCCGTCGTTGTCGACGGTACCACGCCTCGAGCAACGTGTACTCGTTAAAAGAAGAAAAAGAAATTCGGCGGGGGGGGGGGGGGGACCGTTGAACTGCCCAGGAAATCCTCGTGCTCTGTCCAAGGGGGTGGTGGAGAAGCCCGAGAGGGGGAGGTTTTGACTGACAGCACTGCCATCGAGACCACACACGACGCTGTTTTAAGGCACTCGTTACACTTCCCTTTCGCCCGGAATTAAACAGATTTTCGATCGCTGGAGCAAGATGGGTCGGCTTTAATCGATGCTACATTATCTGTTAGGTTTGGTGCATAAGTTCTGTCCGCTAGAGCACGACTTCTAGAAATTCGATTTTTGGAAACAGCTCGTACTTACTTCAAACTATGTATTTTCTGTTGCTACTCCACTTCGCCCGGAATTTAGATTCTGATTTTATATCTGTTTTTTTGTGATAATAGTCACATGCATTTGGATTAGCCAGGCATAATGAGCTGAGGCATATTTCGGGATCCAAGAGTTTACCGTTTGAAAGTTTTTGGGCGACGGACAAACACACAAACATATAAACTTTCTGCTTTATATATTAAGATGACAGTTTCCGATTTATATGGAAATTGTGTTAGGTACAAATCTTGGAGTTTGTCATAAAAAAAGGACTTATTGCACTTTTTGTGATCTTGAAATTATTGAAGCTTTTCTAGCGATCAAAAAGGTGAAAATCTGTTCGTGCCAGATCTAGGGAATATGGTGAATGAGAAATCGCCACGTGTGGCCTCGGATTGTTATGAGGGTACAGGAGACCCTTTCGGTGCACAAGGGATGGTCTTTTAATTTGGAGTTGCTGCTCCACTCTTTCAAGATGTTGACAATATAAATCAGCATTGATAGTTGTAGGTATTTGGATTGAGTATCTCATAATATAAACGAAAAACAGAACTTCTACAGCAACCTATATAATTGGCGGATTTAAGAAGGAACACCACTGTGACGTCGGAAAAGTAAGCCATTTTTAAAAAATTTTCAGGAATAATTTACAGTTTTCATAGAAAATTTTTATTACCTACCTTTAGTACAATGTCTTAAGAGATTATTAAAAAAATGAGTAGAAATACCTACATAAATTTTAATATATTAATTAATCTTCTAGATCCCTCACACGCACTGGTAGAATATGTAACTATGGACCAGCAGGTCCGAAATCAAATTTCATTTTTTTTTTAGAAACCATATGAGTGTAGTTTTCGTTGCACGTTCGGATTCTTTGATCGAAAACAAATTTTTTTTAAATACGCTCGAAAAACTGTCCATCTTATTCGCGGATTTTCGAAACTTTTCTTCTAATGCGCACCATTTTTACAAAAATAATTTGTTTAAGAAATCGGTACGCGCAACGGGAACTGCACTCATATAGTTTCTAAAAAAAAATTAAACGTGATTTCGGACCTGTTGTTCCATAGTTACACATTCTACCAGCGCGCGTGAGGGGTCTAGAAGATTAATTAATATATTAAAATTTATATATTATTTTTCTATTCATTTTTTGTATAATTTCTTAAAACCTTGTCCTAAGGGTAGATAATAAAAAAATTCTATGAAAACTCTATTTATAGTAATAATTTTAGTATAGGAATAATTTTATTCCTGAAAAAAATTCTTAAAAATGGCTTACTTTTCCGGCTGTTGAAATGGTGTTCCCCCTTAAGGAAAAATGCCCAGGTGACAAACGTCCCGGGGGGCCATTTTTTCAGGAAAATGAAGAGTTAATTTACTAACAGCGGGCAAAATGTAGTAATGGAGAAAGAAATATTGTGTTCGGATAAAATAATTTCTTTTTTTGAAGATGGAGCCCTGAGTGTGCCTAGAAAGGCAGGGGCCCTGAAATCTGAGGGGGTTTTGAAATGTAGCAATTTCTATTTTACTTTGAAAAAGCTTGAGATTTGGCTAACTTGAGAACGCTCGTAGAAGAATATTACTAGAAGCTACGGGTCTTTTTTTTATAACGTTGCAAATTCGACTCTGTAGACACCAGGAAAGATACTCTGGAAAGAGCAGAACGGCAGAAAAGAGACGGGAAAGGCGAGCCAAAGACAGAGCCGAGGCACGAGTGAAGTGCGCACTCGAGGAAGAACTCGAGGGCTGCCGTAGCTTCTGATTTATCGTACCTATACAAGGACTGATTTCGTCTCGTGAGATCTCTTCATTTTCCCTCCTTCCCCCCTCGTTGCATCATGTGTGGTCCCGAGTGCAATCTCTGAAAAATTTAATCGTCCAAGGCTCTGTCCCTCCTAACTCTCATCCCAAGAAAATTCTTTAGCTATTCAATGATCTACTAACTAATTACCTACATACCCTGAAACCTAATACACATACAAAGCGCAAGGAAGCAACACTACTTAATTATTTCATAACCAACATCCACGCCAATAGCCCCCTTTCTATTTCTCGTTTCAGGGATAAAGATGCAATGTTCAAATTCGACCACGAACAGTTCCGGCGGCGGCCTGGTCGACCGAAAGCCTTCCTACTTCGGTCACCCTGGCGGTTCCGTGACCTTGGGCTCGCTAGGCTCCCTGGGCTCCCTGAACTTGAGCAACATCGGCGGCCTCAGCATATCCAACATACCTGGCACGGTCTCCTCCAACATCCACCACACAGCGACGACGCCGCCGACGTCGATGTATTACGATCAGATCAAGTACAGCATGTGAACCGCGCCTATCCAGCGATCCGAAAGAACAGCGTACTACTGTAAACCCCTAGTGTCGATCGAACTACGAAACGGTGCGTGGAACGAGACACCCGGCTCGGGATCTTGAAACTCTGCCGCCAAAGGGATCTCCGCTGCGAGAGAGCCAGTGTGGATATTAGGTATAAGTTGTATAAAAAAAGAAAGAAACGATATCGTGTGCTCAAGAATCGATAAAAAGTTGCGGGACGCGCCGTTCTCTTCGTGAACCGTCGTCGCTTCTATAACTGTGCACGTCGACCTCCTATTATTTATATTTATAGCCATCGATGAATGTTTAGTTAAGGCCCCCGTCGCGAACCAACTTTGTAGAATTATAAACGGTTTTTTTTTTTTTGAGAAGGAGTGAAATATGGTTTTCGTGTTGCCCGAATGCGGAGGTGGGCAAATTTTTTAGTTAGATGACATTTCGAATAACGAATAACAGTTAAAAAAATTATTCGTCAGGTGACGAATAAAGTTAACTCGGGTTAACCAAAGGGGAATAATTTTTTTTTAACTTTTATTCGTTATTCCAAATTTTATTTAAATACAAATTTTGCACAGCTCTGCTTGAATGGCTCTGATGATGAGCTATTCGAGATCGGTTATCCTGTATGGAGAGAGCAATGTAGAGTGATAATGATGTATCGAGTCGGTGTATAATTGACGATGATGTACTGGACCGAGTGACTTGATAGAGAACAATATTGATAACGTCATATCGATAACGTCACGACGGTTCTGCGGTCGCGATAAAGGATTTGTTGATAAAACGAGTTCTTCTCCTAGTCCCTGCTTCTCATCCACGAATTCCGAGAACCCTTCTTGATCATCAGGCAGCTCGGTGTTTGGCATCATCTTGCATACAGAGATCGTGCTCCCTGCTAGGTCGTATGAGAAACTGTTCGCCGATACCACTCTACTTCCCAAACAGAAAGTTAACTATCTTCGAGCATTGTTTTTGGAAGAGCATGAAGGTCCCACGACCTCGGAAGTGTACAGACTTACAGACTTAAAAATTGTTTTCCTTTTTCAACTGAAGAAAATAAAGTACATGAACGCTGAATTCAAAGATTTACGTAGTTTCTTGACTCAGGAGGAACCATTAGTTTTACACCCTTCCTCTAATACTTTCCATAAAATTTTACTAAACTTGAAAATTGTAAAGAAGAATAAAAGTGTGGCTTTAAGAGAACACTCGTGGCCCTCGGAGCTTTTAATCTGTTTCTCCTTTTGAGAAAAAGGATGTAAGAGGAGTCTGAAGTCCGAGGATCCCTAGTAGCTGTTTCGAGGAAGTCGGTAGCCCTAGATCCTCCACAGGAGGTTATAAAGGAGATAACACGGTCGTGAACGATGGAAGCACGCTACCGAGCCGCCAGTGTACGACAGATTTCTATTGGAACAGCTTGTTGCCCGTCCCTGCCATAAAAATCAGGAACAAGCCTCGGACGCTTCCTTTCGGGCCCGCGAGGATCCTCTTATTTGAGTAATATGGAGTTGCCCCGGTCTCACGTGTTCAAATAATGCCGGCGCTCTTTGACGAGGACGTCTCTATTAAATCACGTGCGCGCCGCTTCGGGGGAATGTTGCTCTGCCATGGCGATAATCGATCCTGTCACCTCCCGAAATAGTGTGGCGACACTCGATCCAGATCCTCGTTATCGCGGTCAAGGAAGAGGAACGGGGAGCGTCGATGGGAAATTCGCCGGTGAATCGGATCGCGGCTGAAGAATTTAGGCACACTGAGCAATCACCCTTTCGAAACACTGCTTGGATACTTTCATTGCTATCACATTTCTTTCTTTCGTCTTTGGGATTGTTGCTTATGCGGCAATTTGCATGTTAATTAAAACTCAGAAACACTATTTTTCTTCACACTTAGAAGTTCGCAGAATCGAGGGGTGAGCTTAACGAAAATAGAGAAGACAATGGAGAAGAGTTGTTAGGATTTGGAAACAGTTGGTCCCTGGATTTGTGTTTGCAAACATTTTTTTGTATATTTCAATGAGGACTATATTCTTATAGCGTGTTATAGTTTGTGCCACGAATTTCTGAGCACCCTGTACATGACTCCCTTGAATCGGTTTAGAGAATATCAAGAGGCGCTATTGCTTATGTAATAAATTAGAGGACGCTATGCGAGATGGCGGATCGCATGTGGCGTCGGCTTACACGAAACAGATTCATCACCGACATTAATTTCGCATTAAGACTTTTCTCCACCTCCTCGAGGCGTCCCGTCTCTGTTCATCATTCACATAGACATCGCTGGCTTTTCCTTATCACGCATCTATCTATCAATTATTCCGAATGGAATATCAATATTATCAATCTCTGCTTTGCTTTGTTTTAGTACTTTAAAAGAATCTCTCAAGTGGTGTTCCAATGTTTCTAGTATAAACTTGAGTTTGGAACGAGTGTAGAGGGTGTCCCAAAATTATGTGACATCCGGTATAGCATTTGCATCTCTAGATATTGAACTGATAGGAGAGAGCACCAACTTCTATTTTACCGTGGAACATAAAGTGTAACGTAATACATCGTGAAATACTTCGAAATTGAAAAAATATCATTGAGTGATTTTCCTGCGGTTTTTCTACAGTCAGAAGATTGCTCCTCGACCAGATATTTGTGGCGTTTTATCAAAGTTTCCTGTAAAATAAGAGTTCAAGTGTTCCTGGCCGATTTTCATCGAGAGCACTTGATGCAGATACTAAGTTGGTACGAAAAGAGCTACTTCTTGCGCTCGTCGTCTGGAATGCACGTAAACCAGACGACGAATATGCACGAGGTGCAAGAGGAGTCACTCAATGACGTCGCTGACAGGCTACCCGCCGTCTTCTGGCCGTGCTTTTTTTTCTACTTTGTGTTTCTGCGATATTTTTCCCCGACGAGGTAACCTGTCAGCCTGACTATGTTGCTGGATTCAAGAAAATTATCTGTTCTATCTTACAATGATTCCTTAAAAGAGAATTTGAGCATTATTCTGTTGGATCTGTGCGAAAGTTCGTTCGCTTTATTGAGGCAAAATCTTTATTAAAAGTAAAAATAGATAACAAATTTCATTAACCAAAGTGTTTTTCACTGTTGCCAAATTTCTGGTAAAAGTACAAACAGACGTAGTGAAAAAGACATTTCCATACACTTAACAACACCTAACAGTGAGCGAACGCACTTTTGCACCCATCTAATAAAAGAAGTCTCTATTTTCATGAATCGACGTTCATTAGCCTCGACATTAATCCCAACATAAATTCTTTAACCTAAAACTGTACTTGCTCTAGTAAGATCGCCCACTCGTGGCAAACTTAAGCACTCCTAGCGATCATTCCTACTTTCCACGGGTTTATGGTACGCCACTTGCGACATCTCTGTAAATGGAGATTCTTTTAACCTACACTTGCATCAGTGACTATCCACTTGTGGCGAATCCGAGGATCCACTGTACATAATTCCGGGACAAGTGTCGGTTCTTGAGTCGTAAGAGGCGTAACTCAAGATACATTTAATCTAACAGATAAGCCAACGGAGAATTATGCCAGTTTTCAGAGCTGGCGCGAAGGAGGGTGAATTTTGTCGCCACTTGCGATACTTTAACGATGTATTAGGTTGGTGCACATGAAATTGCCCTATAATATTTTATACTTTTTAACTATTTCATTTATTTATTTTTTTTTTTTACTTCCTGTGACATCTCTCACGTTGTGAGCCAGCATCAGCAATTGTTATTGTATCCCCGCCATAAACAAAGGAACTTTTACGATATCCGCGATCGGTAATTTCATATGAATCAATCGAATAATTCAATCTGAAAGTGGGAGCGAGTAGACGAAAACGACAGGGAGGAATGTCTCGGTCGACGAATCGAAAAACAACGGTGCGTGCCGGTGGGTCGAAGTGTTCCACGAATCGAAGCTTGCGTGGATTTTTTAAAACGGCGATCCAAAGAATTTGGAAGACTGCATTATCTCAAGGCGCCTCCGTATCGAAGCGTTCACGGAAAGAGAGAGGAAGCGACAGAGAGGGCACGGGCCGAGGGAAGGGTGAAGATGGAATATAGAGGGAAGAGGGAGGGAAACGGGTGGGAGGGATTCGCTCTAAAATAATAAACTGCTCGACGCGTTGCGAGGCTAGACGAAGTCGGAACAAACGGTTCGCGTGACTTACACTGCGCAGGCATGGGGATAAAAAGTCTGGTCTTAAATTATCGATATCAAAAAGGAAACGATCGTTTACACCAAAGGACGGTCCAATGAGTGAGCACGGTATCCGTAGATATCGAGGAACAGGAAACAACGATGTTCCTCTCATAACTACATGTATATGCGACGAGAATATTTCAATAAACTATATAACATTTGGTTCACACATCGTAAACAAAGTCCTACCTGCTCGTTGCATGCGACGGGAAACTTCGATTTCCTTACAGATTACCCTCGGGTGGCAACGATTCACGAATTTAACAAAAACCTTCGATTGTCCAATAACTCCGTTGCACACACACGTTCTAAATGAATGTCTTCTATAAACGATACAGCGTAATTTCAATTTTTTTAAAAGAATTTCGTACCCATTCATCCAGAACTACTGCTTCAAGCGCCATCTACATAACACGAATCTGTTTGACTACTAAAAACTTTCCTCTTGGCGGCAATGACACATGGATTTGAAAGATGAAAATATATCAACTACAGTGAGAAGCATATTTTATAGAATCGAGACCACTGTGTTTATATAAACCTGTTGTCTCGACTAATACCATAAATTTTACGTTAGTAAGAATTTCTTCTACTCCTTTATCCCCCTCTGTACGCTGTATTTTATTTAGCAAACGTGCACACTAGAGTGGCTCTTATTTACTCTTGGTAAAATTTTTTTTTTAAATTTTCTTCGGGGCTCCCTCCAGAATAGTTCCAAATAATTAAAAAAAAATCCGTGTAAAGTTTGAGCTCGATCGGATAACGGGAAAAGGTGCCCCTGGGCCCTTAAACATTAGAATTATTATTTAACAGCTCGCGAAGTCGATTTGATATAATATCCTCCAAGTTATTGATTAAATAAAAAATATGTCAAACAAAAGTTGTAGATCCGGACAAGGAGCATTTTTTATGTTCTATTACTTTTTCTCGTGCGACGAACGGTTTTCGAAAAAAGTCCGAAAAACTAAAAAAAAAACTTTTTCCGAAATTCGGAAAAATATCGAAGATATAAACTCTATATCTTCGATATTTTTGCAAATTTCGGACCCAAATTTTCAGGAAACTTTCAAGACAAATAAAACACTGAAAATAAGAAGCAAAAATATTTATCTTTTTCGCATATTTCGGTATATAGCCCCCCCTTAAATGTTTAAAAAATAGTCCTCGAAAATAAAAATTCCATTTATTTTATTCGCCTTCATAAATAAAAAGTGTTCTAGAAGCATTTAAACTTTCAAAATTGGAGGAAAAAAAGTTTTTGTTTTTTAGTTTTCCGGACTTTTTTCGAGAACCGTTTGTCGCACGAGAAAAAGTAATGAACAAAAAAAAAAGATGCTCCTTCTCCGGATCTACAACTTTCGTTTGACATATTTTTTTATTTAATCAATTACTTGGAGGATATTATATAAAATCGACTTCGCGAGCTGTTAAATAATGATTTAAATGTTTAAGGGCCCAAGGGCACCCTTTCCCGTTATCCGATCGAGTTCAAACTTTACACAGATTTCTTTTGAATTATTTGAAACTATTCTAGAGGGTGCCCCGAAAAAATTCAAAAGTCGAAAATAAGAGCCACCCTAGTGCACACTGACTATCCACAGCGTTCATGTGCATGGAGACGAACATAGTATAGGAATGTGCGTAGCACTGATGATTTTATGTAGTGAGCTTATGGCGGCAGCGGCGCCTGCGCACCGAGGTGTCGTACAGACGTCACCAACAGGTCAGAACAGCGGTAGTGGACAACCGGCAGCATTATTCGGAAGTACTGCCAAATACATATTTTATTATTAATATTAAGCCAATAATGGAGCAGATACTCCTGAAGTTACTTGTAGCCGACAACGCGTCTATAAAGCAGGTACGTTTGGAGAACTGACAGTTAATAATACGAAGAAATTTTGCCATGTTCAAAACACGTGTTCGCCCGGATTGATAACCATTTTAAATACCCCCGAAATTCTCGTACTAAATCTTCATCGTACGCTTCACCAGATGCCGGGTTGCGTTCCCCGAACATTACATCGGCACAGTAAACGAAACACGTTACACTCTAATTTTTCCTCCGCGGTAGCTTTTCAGTGTTTTAATACGCACGTCATGTACGTCTTAAGTTTCTCTGTTAAATGAGTATTCAACTCTGCTTCACTTATCGACGAGCAGTTTCGGAGAACTTTGGTACGAAAATTTGTGTACTTCATGTAACTTAACAATGCGATAATTCCAGGGGACAGCGGAGCTTAGGGAGGCTTTTAAGAAACCAGAAAGCACAGCGGCGTTATGCCAACTCATTGTATCGTCGTCAACGGCTCAGGTTTGTGCTCTTCTTTTATAAATCGCTCGTTCGTGTTATCAATTTCTCCTAGCGAAGGAAATATGTATGTTTAGATACGGCAATATGGAGCTGTGTTACTCAGGAAGCGTTACGGCAAAGGGAGCCATTGGTTAAAGTTGCCGCTACAGATACGTACCGAATTCAAGGCGCTCATTTTGCAGGTGATGCAGAAGTTAAGGTTAATCTCCTCTGGTTAAGGAGCACATGTCGTGTAGAATGTAAAAAACCTTTATAATTCCTTAGGCGCTGGTTAATGAGCCAGAGAAAATGGTGAAGAATGCGATCGCACAGTTGATAGGCGTGATCGTGAAACATGAATTGCCAAATAACGGCTGGCCAGAGGTTTTACAGTTTGTGCAGCAATTAGTTACTAGTGAGAACTTGAATGATAAAGAGGTAGGAAGAATATGAAGCGAGACTCGTAAAGTCTCGATAATTGTCATAAGATAGAATTTTGTTATAGTTGGGAACGTATACTTTGTCAATTATGACAGAAGTTGCACCTGAAGCTTATTTGACGCACGCTGGGTCGCTCGTACTGCTTCTGGGACAAACGTTGAACAGTATACAAGACTTAGGACACCCCGTAGCGTATTATGTTCTGAAAATAATGCAAAATCTTGTTCTGTTAGTCGAAGGGGATCAGATGGTAAATTGTATGAAATATATAAAGTTAACGAAGCATACATATTCAACATGTTTAACTATAAGTTATCGTCGCAGATGGTAAATGCTTATCATCAAATGATGCCCCAAGTAATGGCCACGATCCAAGCTCTCACTGTTTCTGACGAAGACAAAGCCATCGAATGCTTCGAACTGTTGGACGAACTATGTGAAAATGCAATCGCCGTGATAGCTCCCCATGTCAAACCACTCGTCAGTATGGCCCTCGCTATCGCTGGTAATAAATCATTAGACGATGCTCTTAGAGTTAAAGCGGTTGGTTTCATCGGCTGGTTGGCTAGGACAAAGAAGAAAGCCATAATAAAGCATAAGCTTGTTGAACCTATCGTAGGTGAGCGATGTCAGCATCGTGAAGTTTCTGGTGATTGTATAAAAGCTTAATCTCCTACTGTGATTCCATAGAATTGTTGTTCGCTCTTATGTCCACACGCCTCGATGATGACAACGATGAAGTTTACTTCAGCGGTGATAACGAAGACAATACACCTGTAACTTGTGCTACTCAGACTCTAGATTTGCTCGCGCTTCATTTACCCCCGGAGAAATTAATTCCCCAATTGGTAAGATTCTCCACGTACGTGTTAAAATTTCTCGTCGAATAGAAACTTAATGTACGCGTTTACAGTTGCAATATATAGAACCAAGCCTGCAAGGCACAGATGTATACGCAAAGAAGGCATCGTATTTAGCAATGGCAGTGCTAGCAGAGGGCTGTTCGGAGTACATCCGCACTAAATATCTGGAATCTTTCTTGCAATGTACTTGCCAAGGAATTACGGATTCTATCCCTGTGGTGCGCAATGCCGCCCTTTTCGCCCTCGGACAATTCTCCGAACATTTACAACCAGACATTTCGCAATACTCTTCTGAATTGTTACCTGTACTGTTCGAGTATCTCGGTCAAATATGCGCGCACATTAAGCAAGAGAAGAAAGAACCACCGTCGGTTGACCGTATGTTCTATGCGCTGGAAATGTTCTGCGAAAATTTGAACGAAAGTCTTTTACCTTACTTGCCAACGTTGATGGAGAGGCTTTTCGAGATTTTCAATACCGACACTCCTGTTCACGTTAGAGAATTATCACTGAGCGCTATAGGCTCGGCTGCACTGGCAAGTAAGGAGCACATGTTGCCATACTTCGAAAGGATCATCTCCATTCTTAATGGTTATCTCATGGAGAAGCAGACAGACGAAACTATGTGTCTTCAAGTGCAGGCAGTTGGTTGGTATCGTGGTGCTTGAAACTTTGTATAGAGTTTAATAGTTTCGTTAACAATTGGCTGATATTGCAGATACTCTCGGAGTGATTGCGAGAACAATAGGCGATAAGAATTTTGCACCTCTGGCCGATAGATCTCTTAACTTTGGAATGAAATTACTAAAGCAAACAGAAGATCCGGATTTAAGGAAATCTGTTTACGGACTGTTGGCTTCCATTAGCACGATAATGAAAAAGGAAATGGCGACTGCTTTGCCGCAAATTGTCGAGTACATGATAACTAGTATACAAAGCTCGGAAGGCATAGTGGTATGTGAAGTATAGAAAGAGTGGCGTGTGAATTGTCAAATGCTAATTTACGATCCTGTTTCGATTTTTAATAGCCTCACTTTAAAGAAGACGAGACTTCTGCTTTTCCGATTTACGAAGATCTTAGCGATAATGAGAGCGAGAATGGAGAAGAAGATATCGAGAATACGGACAACGAAGAAGACGACGATGACGATGATGTAGCAGGTTACAGTGTCGAGAATGCGTACATCGAAGAGAAGGAGGAAGCAATTTTGGCTTTGAAAGAAATTGCAGAGCACACAGAGTAAACTATTCCTCAATTATCTATATACATTTATCCATTTTATACACATTGGTTTCTACTTATACAATATTATTGCAGAGAAGCATTCCTGCCATACCTCGAGAACTCTTTCAAGGAAATCTTCAAATTGACTAATTACCCACAAGAGGATATACGTAAAGCCACTATTGACGCTCTTCTACAATTTTGTATTAGTTTCTCAAAGATTCGTACTAACGAAGGAAAGGAAGCCTTGCTGAAAGCTCTCGCCGTATTCATACCAAAACTATCAGAATTGATAAGACTGGACAACGAACCGACGGTGGTAATCAGTGGTTTGGATGCTTATTCGGAGCTTATAAAAGAAATAAAGTCTGATATTCTGATTGGAGAGGGCCACAAAGAAGCTATAATGAATTGCGTCACGGACGTTATGTCGAGTGGGTATTAAACTTAAAGTTATTACACTTCTACGATTTGAGCAGTCATTGCATATAAATCGAAAACCATTAGGTAAAACGGAATGCCAGGATCAGGAAGAAGCAGAAGACGTAGAGACCGAAGCCGAACAAGATGAACTACTGGTTGAGTGTGCCGGCGATGTATTGTCTAATTTCGGGAAAGTGATCCCTCCAGAAGACTTTGCGCTTTATTTCCAAGCTGTGTTGCCAATGCTTTTAGACAGATTGGTACGATTATATTTACATTGTGCTTCAGCTGGTACTTGTTACACTGACGCGTTTAATAACTAAGCAATATTTTTCAGAAACCGAACAAATCCGAAGCGCAGAGATCATTCGCAGTTGGCACAATCTCAGAATGTTTCGCAGGACTTAAGCATACGGTATCTGCCTTCATACCTCAACTTCTCCCTACATTTTTGAGGCTCACGAACGACCAGAGTGCCGAAGTTCGCAATAATGTAATTTATGGGATTGGCGAGCTCGCGCTGCATGGCAAAGACGCAGTCTATTCGTATCCTTTTGACCAATCATCTGAAACGTTCGCAACACATCGCGTAGCTACAGTCGCATCGGAAAGTAAATTGACACTTTAAAATCGCATAACTTTTTTTAAAATTGGTCGAAACGACTTGAGTTTTTTTAGATTCTAGCGGAATTAGTTTTCTGGATGACGTGTTTCGTAGTTTTGAAAAAGAATGTATGTGGTCGGAATAGCAAAAAAAATAGTAAAGATCGTTTTTAAACTTTTTTTGTGAGCCTATAATGAAAATTCAAAAAACCCGTTTGTAGATTGAAGAAAGTTGTATACATGGTGAAAATTTCATTTAAATCGGTTAAATTGCTTTGAGCTACACACGTTTAAAGATCGCAGAACAGAAAATCGTGAAATTTCCGAAATCAGCGATTTTCGACCTTATTCTGCGATCTTTAAACGTTAACCAATTTAGATGAAATTTTCAGCATGTATATAACCTACTTCAATCTACAAACGGGTTTTTGGAATTTTCATTACAGGCTCACAAAAAAGTTTAAAAAACGACCTTTACTATTTCTTTTTGCTATTCCGGGCACGTGCATTTTTTTCAAAACGACGAAACACGTCACCTCGAAAACTAATTCCGCTAGCATCTAAAAAAAAACTCAAGTCGATTGGACCAATTTTAAAAAAGTTATGCGATTTTAAAGGGTGTCAACTTACTTCCCGATGCGACTGTATTATGTTTAAGAATTGAGACACTGAAAAGTTCCTGAGCGATGATCTCGTAGACATTACCCCGATATTCTACAAGTTTTGTCGAACGCGATCGCTAAAGAATCTCACGCAGGGGCTCGTGACAACGTCGTCGGCGCAATTGCCAGACTTATCATCGCTAATTACTCCGGCCTGCCTCTCGACCAAATATTCCCAGTTTTTGTTAATCAGTTGCCATTGAAGGAAGACTTCGAAGAGAATAAGACGGTGTTTAAGAGTATACTAACGTTATACCAGGCTGGCCATTCCATTTTACAACCCCATATGCAATTGTTGCTGAAAGTAGCAGTCAGCGTGTTGCACGAGGAGAGAGCTATCGACGATGGTGCGTATTCTATCGTATTGAAATAATCACAGCCGGTATACTGGAACTTGCATTCACGTTTCGGTTTTGCAGAGGCAAAGGGCTTCGTTATGGAATTCATCAAGTCCGCGCAGCGAGACTTTCCAAACGAATGGAGCTCCATGTACACTGAACTCCCAGTAGATGTTGCGACGAATGTTCAACGTATATTTTCTTAAATTTCGACGGGGAATCGAGAACAACGATATTTAATTGTCCCACATCGGACAAAACGTGCAGACTGATTTCTGAAGATATTTCCATCGCGAAGGAAGTGATGTTTAAGATGTATTTCTCTCTTTTCTGGTTCTTTTTATTCACGCGTAACACACTGAGATTCCCAGCGTCCGTTACGATAGTTCAAGATCTTATATATATATATCCATTGTTTAAAACTTTCCACGATTACGTGAATGTTGTATCACTTCATACTCATGAAAGTACATTGTCAGACCGATAAGTGATGTAATAGTTTGTTTCAGCCTTTTAGCTCGTAACAGTAAGATAATAACGTAAGAATTTTACAGGGGATATGTACATTTTATATGGAGATATACATACATATATATCGATTGGACAATCTGTTAAATTCGTCTGTCATTTTTCTTCCTTTTCGTTTAAATCTTGGGAAAATGCATGGATATTCTTTGTATAATGTTGAATTGTTTAAAGTAATAGGATTTAAAATTGAGAGGTTTCAACCAGCAAAGTTGATCGTATTAATTTATTTAGTGAGTCACGGAGACCGGTGATTTCAAATTCTGATGGATTCGCGCCCTCCATAAAAGCGCAAGCAGCCAGAAACGTTGTTATTAAAGAGCTGGCGCCTTCGGACGTCACGTCTCGTGTTTGTAACCAAGAATGCTCGGCGCGTTGCATGTATACATTGAATATAAATGTATTATTTGAAAAACAAAAAAAAAGAATAAAATTGTTGCACTGTATCCTTTTTATAAATAACACTCGAGGCGTTTTCTTATCTCGACATTACGTTGATAAAAATATCTGCGGGGGCATAAATTAGCACGCAACTTTATCAAAGTTTGATGCTGATTCAAGGATTATTAAATAAGCCAATATTATTGTTCTGAATCATCGACGGAAAGCAGAGGCTGTTTTAAATGAATTTTCGGCTTGTTCATTAATTCTGCGAATAAATCACGTGGTACAGGAAATTCGCCTGTTACCCGTGCAAAAATCGAATTAATGTATCTCACGGCAAATGAGCATCTCCGATTAAATAGATCGTATATTGAACTGCGTAGTATAACTTTATGCTGAGTAGGTATTAGTGAGGTACTCCAGGTATTCTGTATCACATTTAAACAGAAGAAATGTAACGGTAATTAATCAAAAGAATTTGTATCGTTACAGTAGCGCGACGAGCGATACCTCGCAATTTGAATCGTGGCGTTCGAAACAAAATATCAGGATTTCCGCAGGCTTAGATTATCGAGCGCTGTGCGATGCTATCGATACTTTATCTGGAAATGAGAGATAACTAATCGAGCCATTGTGTTTCTACAAAACCCTGGAACACACTGTTTCACCAAACGTGTTCGATCTCGGCTCTCGAGCAATATGAGATTCAATTCTACATCAGTGCAAAAGTTAATAACAGGTCGTTCAATTCTCGCATTTTCGTCGACGTTACAGTGCTACTTGCGGGGAAGTTTTCGAGTAAGTGCTTCATTTTGCAAGATACGCAAACTTTGAAGTGAACCGAAATCGAAGCAGCAGAGTGATTGGTGAAGAAATCGTGGAGAAATCACGAAGCCTGAAATAATGAAGTAGTAGTATTGATATAAACGTTAGGGCTGTACTTGAGATTTGAAAGGGCTTAATAGAGCTCTTCGTTACCGACGAAGTCAAGTCACCGGATAGCAAGATTGAAGGCTATCGGAGGCTCACGAAATTGATCGACTAACAGGTGTGCACATGTGCTCCAGACGAAGTATTTAAGCATGACATCAATCTACATTAGACTAGGCGTGCTGAGAAAACTAAGGCGCGCACCCACTGTTGCGAGAAATAGTGCCACAGTAATATTGACTCTGAATAATATGAGTGCAGTCACGTGGACAGATATTACAGGAATGGCACCACTACGTGCATTACGTGGACATTACATACGTAAAAAGCGCGGGATTGCGAATCTGGTCGAGTGCTCTTGAAGGAAAAAGGGATTCGTCGTTATCGATCGAAACGATACAATCGCGAAGTAAGAGGACGTACGCTTATCCACGTCAAGAATCCAAATATGAAGTGCACTTCCCAGGAAGCGCCACAGCACATTTGGAGAAAGTATTCTGTGCACGCGTCAGAACTGGTTCCACGACCAGATGATGCGATCCGTTCTCGCGAATCGTCTTTACACCTGAACCTGTCGATCGACGACCTTCCGGCAGCGAGACGACGGAAGTCATAAAGCGTTCTCGAGGTTCTTTTCGTGCCATTGAGCCGGGCGAGTTAGTCATCGACGATCGAACGTGCGATATATACCCACAGGTAAATACACGCGCCCACGCATACGGTGTATCGAAACTCTGGCGAACACTTCTCCGATCTGCATATATTTCCACAATGCTTTTCTCAATTCCTCTGGCACTTGGAAGTTAGGAGAATATCTGCTATATCGATTGCATAAGTACAGTTTCATTAGTAGTCGAACGGATCAACTCCACTCCGTAAATTTCTCAACTTCGTAGTTAAGCACGCACTAACAAACGAGCGATTAACTTACGAATTTTCTCCACTTTCTACTTTAAAGAGTTAATCAGTTCGGCTTCTACGAGGCTCGCATAACCGTGTCACTCTCTGTTTATGCCCGATGAATTGTATATCCTCCGATATCAATCCATCGATCGCAAAATGCACCTGCTCATCCGCCCATCTACAGTACCTACACCATCCATCGACCTCCAAGCAAAATGTAATCGCCGCAACTTCGAACTTTCCAATTCCAGCGATACCAACGAGGATTTCCCAATCTCCCGCCGATATACCGAGGTAGCGTGAACAACGGGGTACGTGCCGGGACGATTAACTGGCTTCGGGAGAGCGCGGAGGCGGCCCTCGATTTTTCGAACACCCCGTACGTGCGCGAACACCGCGCGGATGATGGTGGCGCGTGTCCTTGGGGTATCCACCATGACTCGAATCGAAAAGGAGTCGTAGGTGTACGACCCATGCCCGTGGCTCTGATCGTGGCGTATAACCTGCCGGGCTTACCATGCTTCACGGAGATATCGCGCTAGTGGAAAGTTTCGTCAGACGAAAGTGGCTTACTGCGCGCGCGACCGCTCGCCCCGGCTAAATCCTACGATCCAAACGGCCAATTGTCCGAGCAACTTGCCTGCATAGTGGCAACCGTGCAGCGTGCGCGCTAGAGCGGATAGTTGGGCGGAAATTACGAATCGCGGCGAAGGACCACGCTGCTGTGATCTCGGTGAGTGGATCCTCGGTGTACAATACCAATCTGACGCGTGAAAAAAGTTTATCGGGCCCTATTTTAAGACACTTATGTGTCTCGATTTCGTCAGGGGGGTAAATAGCTGTCTTATGGAACTGGACCTCTTATGGTACTTGTACCGCCATACTGCATTAGACTAATGCGATTGAACTTACGAGATTCGAGAGTAGGGTGGTATGAAACTTAACGACGGCTAAATTTGTCGATTGGTAGTATACAGTAAATATGAAAGAGCTTAGCTTTTGAGCGGAGTTGTTCCTTTGTTTGCGGTAGTTTTACGTGGGAATCATTTATGCCAGGTGGGTGTGTTCATTAATATAGGGATATTTCGTGTAAGCGAAGAGGAGAGGTTATATTATTCGGGAGGCAAATGTTGTCTGCAGGTTTTGCATTGTTGTGTGTTGCTAGCGATTTGTCAGCCGATTTCGCACACAAATAAATCACATTCGCGAGCGACTGATAAGCGAGGTTCAACCATTCGTCTGCTATTTATGCGACCATCGTTCTTTTGCTATGAGATTAACGATCTGGTCCTCGACCAATGATGAAACCGGCGGATCGTTGTCGTAACAGTTTTTTCTCACCCTTGTAAAATTACAATGGCACCGAGACCCATTCCTCTTTTTCTCGTTGCACGGCAATTTCCCGTGGCGGCTGACGGATCGCGTGATTCAGCCCGATTATTCGGCTGGTTTAATCTAACGACACGATTATCGGTTCTGTCATCGACGGTTCTGTCAAAAGCTTGATCCATAGATGATAGATGGCGATTCGACCATGTTCGTGACACGATTACATAGACGATAATTAGGGGGCGATACTTGTAGTCAGTTTTGGAGAAGGAATCAATAAGTGGCAGGGTTTAATTCACCTGGAGTGGTTATAAGGTGTTCTGCTTGCATATGCGTGAATTTTGGGCTAAAATATTTATTTAATGCTCGTCGAAAAGTGGTCGTTTAATGTCCGTTGTACACTAGTGGACAAAAATGTCACCACTTTTTCGATTTGTTCTATTTTTGTTATTTTTTAGCATACATTTGGGACTGTGATATGTTTAATATGCATATTCTGATGAAGAATTTAAAGCTGCATAAAACTCATTTAAATTTGAATTTCTTTAACTGACAAACAAAAGTGTTATATGACATTGAACGGGGTAACGCATTTTTGGGGCCGACAAAAAAGTTACCACGTTTACCTAGTAACTCGTTAGGTTGTCTTAAAAGCAAAAGGTGCCCCCACAAAATATTAGATTTTTTTTATTAATGTTCAAAAGTGGCAACTTTTCGGTGTCTTTAAAAATGTGTTGTCTTGTTTAATGTTATGTAGGGGTTTTGTTTGTTAGTTAAATAAATTCAACAGTAACTGGGTTTTATACAGCTTTTAATTATCTTTCAGGATATGTATATTAGGCACATACTGCAGTTTTAAGTTGATATTAAAAAGTAATAGACGTAGGGTGGTTCGAAAAAGTGGTAACTTTTTTGTTCGCTACTGTATATTCTTCACGTGGCAAGGGGCTTGGTGTTATTTTCAACAGACTTTAATACACAGAAGGCTTAAGTAGTTGTGTTTAAGTAAACTTATTTCTTGGGAATTCTTTTATTTCGTAGAAGAATGGTAAATGGAAGTGTATAATTCCATTCGGGTATGTTACGTAACAGGTAAACCCTGAATTTTATTCCGCAGTGCGAACCAATGGACTGGCACTAACGATTCAATTAATTAAGGAGCCGCATTAACACGGCTAATTTCAAGCTGTAACAAGAATTACACATCTGTAAACGTTTCATTAATGAAAAATCGATCTCGCATCCTTGACTTTAATCGCGAATATCCAACAGTTAACGCAGGTTCAGCCGACCTTGCAGTTACACGTGAACCAGGCGTAATGCGATTAATTAATTTCCAGGAAACAGACTCCGCAAATTTGCATTAATTGCTCATTTCCAAAGGTCGGGATACGGTTTCATTAATTTCAGACGAATGAACGTGTGTTAAAACGCGGATGCATAAATCATGCAAATTAGCCAAGTATTTGATAACACTGATAATAGAAACCCAACAGAATGTTGCTTATCTTATCGTATGCAACTAAAATTTTCTACAACTTTCGGGCCCTTCGATGTATCGGCCAGATTGTTGACCAGTGACGTCACTCCGGACCGGTGAGCCTCTAATTATTTCGAGCTCAGCTATAATCGATTCGTTCTTGCGCGTTCTATCTGCCAACGCGAAAACATCCCGAGACAAACAAGCGGCTCGTGTCCTTTTTTTTCAGGAGTCGTTTGCACGATGAATCGATCGGTTTCGGTCGGTGGACTGATCGGGAAGGGTCGGTGTTACGAGCGCCCGCTCTGTCGCTCGCATACGAAAGAGCAAGGGCAGGATGTAATTAAGAATCGGCGATTAAGAGACGTCTGCTGGTGACGAAGGCGCGGTGGGAGGCCGTGGTGTTTTTAAATCGCCGTGCATGATTCATGATTCTTTTCGCGTACGCGGATAAATCGACTATAATTCCGCGGTGACATTTATTCTAATCGAGACGTAAATCGTTTATTCAAGCTAGTTTATATTCTACCGTTGCTATTCTTTTTGTCGAAACACTCTTCGCAATTAATATTGCGCCCGAGGTATTTTGGTAAATGATTTTTTATCTGTTCGTGGGCAGTTTCGGGATGCAGGGATTATTATTTTTTGGTAGCTTCGGGTATACAGAGGTTCTGAAGTCAGTGATAAAATAATAGGGTAATGGTTAGGGTTTATAGAAAAACCGACTTTTGAAAAAACCGATTTTCGAATTTCACTATTCTTAAAAACTCGGACAAACCGGTTCTCGAATTTTCACAAAAAAAATATAATTAAAATAGTAAATATATATTTGTAGTTATTTTAAAAAAATTCAATTTCCTTAATATTATGGAATTATAAAAATATAACAAAATATAATATACTCCATCTATACAAAACCAAATAAATATAAAAAAATTGAAATAACTAAAATCCGTACAAATGCGTACAAATTTTTAGTTCATTTAGTATTTATGCATCTACAAAAATATAACACAATAAAATAGACTGCAGACAAAACCCAATGAAAAAGTAAATAAAATAACTAAAATCCGTTCAAAATATAAATTTTTTAAAAGGTGATACTAAATTATAAATCTTTATTCCATTTAGTATTTTTCTTCAGAAAATGTGAACTCATGTAAACTGTTACCTACTACAATATGCTTGTGTCCGAGGCGATGTCAAGTAAAAATGTTAAGATTTTTAATGAAATAATTAATTCATTTCTGCATATTAATTCTAGTATAAAACCGGTTTTCGAATTTTACAAATTTATAAATAAAAGCAGGTTTTTAAACCCGGATTTTAAAAACCAACAAACCCTAGTAATGGTGAAATAGGACGTTTGAGGGTAGTAGACTGTTTAGAAGTTGAAGATTTTGGAGGCTGAAGATTTGGGGGTATAGGGAATTTGAGATTTGAAGATTCTGGGGACTGAAACTTTGGAGGTATCTGAATTTTGAGGTCCAAGGTTACTCAGATGTGAAGATTTATGGGTTAATAGATTCTGGGATATATGGAAACAGGGACTTGTGAATTTTGAGTTATAAGGATTCTGAGACCTAAGAATATGGCTATCTAAGGATTCTCGAATTTAAAAATTTGGAAGCCAGAAGAATTCTCATACCCCAGAATTTAGAGGTCTAAGAATTCTAAGACCTAAGAATTTGGAGACCTACGAATTCTGAGGCCTAAGGGTTCTTAAATCTAAAATATCTAAATACCTACTTGGAGTTCTTAGCACTCTGAGACTTAAAAATTTTGAGACTTAAGGATCCCGAGGTCTAAAGATCGTTACATCTACAGATTCCGAAATTTAAAGACTTTGATACCTAAGAATTCCAAGGCCTATAGCATCTTCAGGCCCTAGGATTCTAAGCCCTCGAAACTTTGGAGTCCCTGTCTCTAAAGAGCACAACGCACCCGAGGAAACCTCGAACAATATTAGCTGCACGTATCTGGCTCGTCAACTTCGGAAAGATGACAAATCTGCTCAGTCAGCCTCGAAGCCATGTGATACGTATAAAACGCGCGTGCGTGTGTACGTACAAGACAGTAGCGTTTACGGGGTAACTAACTCGGAGCAGATAAAGCCGCGTTCACGCTTATTGTCAAGGGTTTAATTCATGAATGCACACATTATTTCCGGTAGCGAGGAGTACTCGACCGTGACAAGCTGGACACAATGCTCGAGCCGTTACCCGTGAAATGTCACTTTCACACTCATTGACAAGAACAGGGAACCTGATACAGAACTTTTTCTAAATTCTTTGCTTCTTTTTGCATTCCACGTTAAACATCATAAACGACAGTAGATATTATTTCAAACCCGCTACAATCATTCCAATCAATCTACATCTTTATTCCTTATTACAATTCACTTCCCTTCAATTTGCAAGTTAAGATCCGTGTGCACGCGAATAATTTTTTAATCACAACCTTAGATACTTAAATTAAATTAAATTAAATTAAATTAAATTAAATTAAATTAAATTAAATTAAATTAAAATTGAAAGCTTCATACAAAGTCACATTACAATCCGACTTTTCTCTCTCAATTACCCGTATATATTAAAAAGAAATAAATATATAAAAAAAAATAATTTGTGGGGCAGTTGCGTGTGTGTTTAGAATTGAGCAACGTCACGAAAATAATCGCGTCCCCGCGAGGAATGCGTGCGTTAAGATTCATATCAGCTGCGCGCCACTGTACGAAACTTGAGTCACGGTCAAGCGATCGAGATCTCAATGCCGATGAATTAACAAGGGAAGCAGAGTCGCGGATCAAGATCGAGGATGAATCACGGCTGCGGACGGGCATCCTCGGGTCGTCGGTGTTCCGTGGAGAGGAACAGGAGAAAAACGAAACATCGTTCTAGACCGTGAGCAGGTTTTCAGTGAAGATGCATCTAGCGTGAATTCGACGGCGAAAGTCATCTATCATAACGAATACCGTTAAAGCAGCCCACGCTCCATTCTCTGGCGCGCGTTTCCTCGAATAACTCACGTGCACCGTTCGTGGATCCATTTCACACGAACTCACGGCTGCTTACTTCGCAGTACCACGAATTTAACTACCAAGCTTCAATTTCAGATTGAGTTCACGAAAAGGGAAACCGAACTCCAGATTTACATTCGATGCATCGCGGGGCGCCAACTTTGGTATTTCATACGCTCCTTGAAATAGCAATATGAGCCACGCATTTTCACAATAAATATTTTACGGTATTATATTTTCCTAGGGATAATAATAAGAGGGGTATAATCGAGAGGACGCGATAAATGTTTTCTGTACTGTAGGTAGAAATATAAGTAGAAGTTGGGGCTGTAACGAATAATTGAATAATCTAAGTATTCGGATACCAGAGAATTCGGATTTGAGATTCGAATTTTCGAATACCCAAGAGTATTCGAATTTGAGATTCGAATTTTCGCATAACCAGGAGTATTCGAATTTGAGATTCGAATTTTCGAATACCTAAGAGTATTCGAATTTGAGATTCGAATTTTCGCATATCCAAGAGTATTCGAATTTGAGATTCGAATTTTCGAATAACCAAGAGAATTCGAATTTGAGATTCGAATAACCACAAGTATTCGAATATTCGAATAACCAAGAGAATTCGAATTTGAGATTCGAATAACCACAAGTATTCGAATATTCGAATAACCAAGAGTATTCGAATATTCGAATAACCAAGAGTATTCGAATATTCGAATAACCAAGAGTATTCGAATATTCGAATAACCAAGAGTATTCGAATATTTGAATAACCAAGAGTATTCGAATATTCGAATCATGAGGAGTAGTCGAATATTCGAAGAAAGTATTCGAATAATTACGGCTCTACTAAAAATCAGACATCATAACTGATATAAGACAAATTTTAAAAGTTACGGTATAAGAGTTAATATCTTTAATTAAATGATTTTAGTTACGTCTAACCATTATAAACGATTAAAAAAAAATTGATTACTGTTAATCATTATCAATGGCGGAAGTTTAATTTTCGTTCCAGTGATCAATAGAAATGATCGGAATTTTGTTTGGTTACCGATAACCAATATCGACGGCAGAACCATTTTCTGGTTACATTCGGTGATTGTCAATTACTGATAATTAGTATTCACTGACAATACGAAAAAAAATTATAAAACTTTATTAAGCAAAACAAAAAAAAAACGGTATAAAATACATGAAACAAGTGTTTTAATTCTAGCACAATTTACCGTTATTTTGCTTAATAAAATATATAAGTTTTATAATTAATTTTGTTTCACGTTGTCAGTGAATACTAAATATCTGTAATCTTAATAACAATAATTGCCAATCATCGAATGTAACCAGAACAAATTTTGCCGTCGATACTGATTATCGGTAACCAACAAAATTACAATCACGTGTATTGGTTACTGGAACCAAAATTAAATTTCCGTCATCGATAATGGTTACTGCTGGGCAATTTTTTTTTAATCGTTCATAATGATTACTCGCCAAACAGGACAATTAAAAATGTATATTTTGTAAGCATTTCATTTTTTGAGAAATTTCTTTGAGATTTAGTAATAACTGGCTTCGATTTGAATAAAAATCAATTTTTACTTAATGACTCTTTCCTAAAAAATTTTTTAAGTAAAGTTGAAAAGTGGCAAAATGGCGCCGGTTTGAAAAAAAAGTTTCACAAAACACCCAAAATGATGTACCTATTCTCGGGTGTTCCATGAGAAAAATCTCGGTTATTTCTCGACACAAATTGTTAATTGAGCTAGGGGCAATAGCGACACACATACAGATTAAGAAACTTTTGAAATTTTTTGTTTCGGATAAGCCTTAGCCGGGAAATCACCTACGCCTAGAACATTCCTCTTTTTTTAAGTGCCAAATTGACACAGTAAAAAAACAATTAAAACAAATTACAAAAATTCTTTTTAATTTTTGTTTGTATAATAAAAGAGTAGCTTAATAAATACCAAAAAGATTCATTTCATTATATGTTGTATTCACCGAGAAAAAAATCTTTACAAACAGCTTAATTTTTCGGCCGCTCAAATGGCCTCTTAAGGATGTATTGGACCTATTTTCAAAATAGTGCCAAGTTGATGAAAATTTGTGAGATTGTTCTCTTTAATCTTCCTGATATGCTCCAAAAATTTTAATCGAATTCACTAAACGGTTACTGAGTTATAACGATTTTAATTTTCACTGATTTCACACGCACTCTTATGGAAAGAGATGATCTTGACGGATAAACCATCCGAAAAAATGTTGAAGAAATAGTGCCAACGTTTTCAATTTTTTTGTACATGCAGTATATGGGTAGATGAAAATATCTGCCGAGTTTCAATTGTTTTCACTACACCGTTTTAAAGAAATAAATTATACCTTGAGAAAATTGTGAATTCTGGGCATTTTCACTGCCAAAAATTTAGCAAATAATTCTTGAGAAAGCATTTGTAAAGTGAAAAATACTTTGGTAGGATTAAAAATAAGACTCCAACTGTCGTTCGAATTCCGTACATCTAGATTTACTATGCGTAAGACGTAGATATTCAAGTATTTCGAATTTCATATACTTTTGTCTGATATTGTACGTCCGATACATCCTTAAAGACCCAACTGGCCCTCGCTGCTTTACCCCAATACCTGCCATACGATCCCATGCCTAAAATGTCCAAGCCCCCAATACAAGTGCACTCGCTCAATCAGTGAAATCCTCGGACCAATCCACTTCCACCGCCCTCGAAATCCAAGGAGCCCACCAATTAACCTCGCCCAGTCCTACCTCTCTCAAAACCGCCTCGCAGCGCACAATCTCTCCATCGAGCCCAAGCTTCTCGCGCAATTACGCCCGATGCTCGCGTGACCGCATAAAACTCATGCCGTCTCGAATTCTGTTTTCAGTAGCGAACCAGCCTTGGACAAAGCCGCGTCTGCCAGCCGGGAGCCGCGTAGGTGGCCTGGGACTCGAGGAAAGGTAGCCGGGAACAATGGACCCCGTCGACACTTAAAAAGGTGAAATCGCTGGCACGAAATCCGCGGCGGAGGAGCAGTCGTGTCTACCCGCCAGCTCGGAAAAGCGTGACCGTACGTTTTCGACGGTGGTCGGCTGTCCATCGAACAGGGACATCGGCCCAGCAGTAAGGGGGGGTGGGCGGGGGCGGGGGCGGGGTGGAAGGGGGGAAGGGGGGAGCGTCTAGAGTGGCCCATTTCCCTTATCACGATAAAGCGACGGTCTAACGGTAGTGGTTCAGAGACGGCAACGACACAACGCGAGCCGCGGCCGTCGACGGGCACGCCGCACCAGGGTGAGTCACTTCACGATCAGTCTGGTACTGGATCGTAGCCGCGATGGATCGAAGAGCCGCGGGGTCGTCGCAATCGCCCTCATTCTCGCCGTCCTGGACCCAGTGCCTTTGATTCCTCAGACGCCGGCCCGATGAAGATGGACGTGGAAATGGTCACCCGAGCGTCCTTGAACTCGCTGCAGATGGTGGACGACGGAAGGATCGTCTCGCCGAACAGCCTGGACGAGTGGACGTGGACCAGCTTGAGGGTGAGTGGACCACCTTCGCCGGCTCCACCCGCATCTGCGTTCGCCGCGGGTCGTTTTAACGTCGGAGTTAACGGCTACGAGCTCCGCGCTTTATCGACTGTTGATGATAGCGCTTCTTTGCGATAGAGTGGTGTCAAGGAGAATTAGGTGCCAGCCGGGAAACCGGGAGAAATTGCGATTCAGGAGTGGAGAGTTTGTAATGGGGGAGGTTCAGGGGAAAGTATTAAGTAGTTATTGGTGAAAGAATCGATGAATAATTGGAGTGGTCGAGAAAGAGGGGCAGCGGTTGTAAGTTTGCTGTTGTTGGGATTAAGTGGAACCAGTGGCGGGTTTGAGGAAAAAGGCCCAGGTGGCAAACGTTCTGAGGGGCCCATTTTTTGGGGGAAAATGAAGAGGTAGTTTATTAAAAATGGGCTAAGTGTAGTAGTACGGAAAAAAGGTGTAGTGTTTGGATAAAATCATCATTTTTTCGTTTAAAGATGGGCCTCTGGGGGCCTTCTGGGCAGGGGCCCAGGCGGCAACTGCTCATCGGCTGCCCGATAAGGGGACTAGACAGTCGAAAAATCGATTTTTTTATTACATTTTCCGAAAGTACTATCTTTTCTGAATGAAATGTCGTTTGGTTTATATTAAAATTCGCAAAATTGTTGATTTGGCAGCTAAAAGGGTCAAGCGGTAATTTGTAGCGTTACCTTTGCCCAGAAACTCTAAACGCGTTTTTCTCGAATCTTTTTTTTCTCTTGGTTTTGCGGTATTTGCGTATGTACGAAGGTTCAGATCGACTTGAAAAAATTGCAGGATGTATAAAACATGTGCCATTTCCCGCGCAACCTATTATATGTTCCGTAAAAATTTGAGATCTTCATCAAAAAATTAAAAATCGCGGATTTTCAATAACCCACAAACACGACCGAATTTTTCTTGAAATAATCGCCGTTTTTCGGCTACCAATTTAACAATTCTGTTTTAATTTGAGTTTTTATTGGTTCCGCGAGAAACTACGGACGCAACAAACAAGAATCACACCTTGAAATTAAATTACGTCACTTTTTAAGAACAATATTACAGCAAAACCACAGAAGAACGTTAAAATCTTTAACAGTCAGCACCGCCATTTTTTAAAGCACATGTATATTTCATACCAACTTTTTTTTTAATCTCTTTGATAATAAAAAACATTATGGTAAAAGGATACATCTTAAATCCGCCACTGAGTAGAATCATGTAGGAATCTTATTATGAATTCTCTCCGCACTAATTCACCAAGAAAAATCATGACTAGAAATGCAAAAGGACATTTTTCAAAAAAAAAAACTCGCTCCATCGAGCAGACAAATCATCAAATATCACTCCACAATCCAGCGTGCCAGGTAGCTGGATAATTCGCTCCCAGTCGAGGGAAAGATATCGAGCAGCCTCGCTCCGACGTCCTCGCGCCACATTTTTCAATTTCGCCGTTTCGCCGTTTCGACCGCGGCGATTTATTCCCCCCGCTTCCGTGTTCATTCTAATCGTGGGCAAACACCTCGTCCCGTTTAGTGGCGTTTCGTCCCAGTGGAGGAAACGCTTGGGCGCGGACGATAATTAAATTATAAGGAGAACGTTAGAAAGAGAGGGCGAGGCTACGTCGGGGGCGTCGCTGAAGCGCGAGGAGCCACTTATCTCGCGGCATCGAAGAAGATTTCCGTGAAATTGCAATCGATTGCCGGTATCTCGGTGACTTTTGATCGTTGGCGCGGAGCCCCGCACCGGACAGATTCGAGGAGTAGCAGGTCGTTATATCGCACTTTTTTCCCCTCCGCGATTGGAAGTATACGGAAAAGTGAGACTTTTACGGGGGCCCGATCGCGTGGACAGGCTGTTTGTTCTAACGGCGAAGCTTTTATCAATAGAACGCACGATACTGCCGCAGAAAAACTCAATCTCGATCGACGTCCTTCGCTGTAATCCACTGTGGAAGCGGACCGATAGCGAATCAACACGAATCTTGAAACGGCCGCTAAAGGTGCGAATCCACGATGAGATTTTACACGAGACATTTCTGTTTAAACACCCTTATCGATTTCCTCATAAATAACTGCTCCGAGAATACTTCTCTCTAAAAAATATTCCAAAAACTACATCCACCAGAAAATGGCACCTTGGAGATAATGGAAACTGGCCTCGCGAGAGTCTAGTTTCATGAAACTAATGAGAAAATAATTATGAAATAATATAAAACCGAGTTCAAAAAAAATAAAATTGCACTAAAAAGTAAAAAATAATTTTTTCCCTTATTTAATATACGACTCCCATATTTTTTAAGTCGGCGCCAGATTTACACAGTGAAAATGATGAGGCACCGACTTAAAAAATATGGGAGTCGTAGATTAAATAAAGGAAAAAATTATTTTTTACTTTTTAGTGCAATTTTATTTTTTGAAGTCGGTTTTAATTTTTTAAAAAAAAAATTTATTTTTAACTTTTCAGTTTTATATATATTGACACAAAATGCTGGGGAGATATGCGCGTACGTAATAAAATAATAATAATTAGGTGACAATAGTCTTATTCAACAATTTTATTCTTTATTATTAACCAGAACTGGCAAAATATTGGGCCAATGTTGATGCAGTGTAGGATGGGACCACCGGGGCATCGCTCCCTTTCGAATAAAACAAAGATCATCAAAATCGGCCCATACGCTGAGGAGTTATGCGGGGACAAACATAAAAAAAAATACAAACGGGTCGAATCTATAACCTCCTCCTTTTTGAAGTCGGTTAAAAATAATTGTCTCATCAGATTAAAATCTGATGTGAGACGCGATATTTTAGTCTCCACGTGTATTTGCGCGTCACTGTTTTTTGTGACGCATTCTACTTCGTTTCTGTAATTCCCCTAAATTACGCGCTGCGGAATTCGTTTCGTAACGAGCAATATATATAGTGGTTGATAGTTAACTTTGAAAAGCGGATGGAGTTTTTTTTCTAAACAATGTTATCTTTCGCAGGCTGGAAAACATTTTGCAGATCGGCGTTATCGGCGCTGCGCTTTATCGAATGTTCTAATCTCGCTGCACAGGAATGTTAAATATTTTCAAACGTCGACCCTTACGTTATACAATAATATCGATTTCGCTGGAAACCGTCGTCGTTTGAATTGGGTTTGCGATTGGTTAATTTTGTCGCGTTGGAGAATTAAATTTGAGAAGTAATCTTTTTCAATTAATTACGAAGAAATAAATTGAAGCTGAGACTTGCTCTTTGTCACAATGTTTAGTAACATTATAGACTTTAAAAAAACATGTTTGTTTCGCCGAAAATATGCATTATAGGTGACGTTAACAGATGGATCATTAAAGAGGTTTTTTTTTAAAAATGTTTCATTTATTTTCCAACGATTTTGACGAGACGAAACGATATTCACCGACTTGCTTGTAAATTCTACTTGAGAATACCTCTGGTTCTGTATGGAACAAAATTATGAAAATAACAGCTACGAAATTGCGATTTTTCAAAAAGTGCGTTTTTCGTTAGTCGAGGTTTTAGTTTCTTTTCATACAGAATAAGAGTTTTTATTAATTTAAATTTAGGTTCAGGCCGAAATTACACATTTTCTAAACATGCTCGAATTTTTATTGAATCGATTGGAGCCTCCGTTTTCGAGTTATCATTTCAAAACAAAAGAGACTTTTTTAAAAAGCCCCTTCCTTAAAGCTTATCATATTAATAAACATTGTGTCAAAGAACAAGTCCCAGCTTCAATTAATTTCTTTTTAATTAATTGAAAAAGAGATGCTTCATTTTCGTCAAAAACACCTGTACCCTGAATAGAAAGCAAACTCTTTAGTGACATAATACATATATACCGGGTTGTTTCACGATTGGGCACTTCCCTTTAAGAGCCCGATTAATTCTCAGGAAAAGAGGTCGCGAATAAATCAGTCTTATTACAGAAATTCTAATTGGAGGACGTTCTGTTTCTGCGATCTCGATCGTGACGTGTGATCGAGCACTGTCTTCCTCCCGGCCAGTTATTCCTGCATCGACGAAAGGATGCAAGCTAATCTCCGCCCCAATGTAAACGGAAACATTGTCGGGAAATAGTTCCTCCATTGACGCGTGCGAATATAATGGATCTATTTGCAGTCGGAACGTTCCATATGTTGCAACTTGGTTGCACAGTTAAGCAGTCACGTCCGGCGCCATAAGTAAATTTAATTTCGAACCGAAATCCAAGCGGTGAGAATTTAACCGAAGGCATTGAAGACATTAGGCTGCTCTCCGTTCATCTCACCAAAAGTGGCTTTTTAGATTAGAAGCAGGTGCCATCCACTTTCACAAGCTTTCATACAGGACTAGATCGAAACGTAGGAAAGTATCACGACTGCATCCAGACGACCTGTAGATACGGATCGTCTGATTACCATGGCATCCCTCGTCGCGCTGGTAAAATTCCCGAAACCTTCCATGATTCAACACACCGCACAGTGTTTCGCGTATATGGGCGTTCGGGACAAAACTCATAGCTTCTGAACTAATCAGTTTTCGACATAAGTACCCTAATACTTCTTTAAAGAGAATATAAAGATGCATCGATAGGTGTTTAAAAAATATGCAGTTCCATTAAAAAAAAATTAGGTGATTTTGATTTCTTATTGAATAAAAAGTTTTTTATTAATTTTTACTTTTGCAATTTGTTGTCAACTGAATACTGACACACTTTTGTTGGAATTTTGTTTTCATCCGTTTCGCAGAAATACCTGAAAACCGTTGCGGTCGTTTTACATATATGGATTTGGGAGACAAATATTATAACTTCGTACACATTCAAAAAATTTCTTGTATTTGGTTTGTCATTTTCATTACGTTGTACGTAAAACATAAAAAGAATAATATAAAAATGAAAACATTAATAAAAAATTAAATAACAATATAAATAATAATAAAATGGAAAATTTTGTTTATCATATTAAATCAGAATCGGACACGGAACATGTATCTTGGTTTGTATCATCTCCTATCAAGTATTTTATTATGTCCACCGGGACTAACACGCGCCTGAGCTGCGAAAGTCTTAATGATTTCGACTATTTTTTCCGTTTCGGGCAAATTCGGGCAGTTGAAATTGACGTTAATATAAAGTTTAATGTTCCCTCAAATAATATACAAAAAATCACGGAGGTACTTCTTGGTACTTTTTTTAAAACTCAAGTCAACGATGATAAACATTTAACATAAAAAATTGGAACAAATTGTTGATATTGCGAAAAAGTTTTTCGGCAGCTGGGAAGGTCATATAGTACTAAACATAACTTAGAAAAATCAAATTAATCAGATAAACATTCGGCAAATAGCACGTGTTTAAAGAAACGCACCGAAAATTCGAATAAATTTCAAGCATCATTTTTGACAACAAATTGGTAAATTCAGCAAAAATTATGGGTAACATTAAAACCTACGTTTCTTTATTAACATTTTAAGATACAAGAATTTTGTGGATCGAATACTCTAGATTCCTAATTTTTTAGCATTACGCGAAACACTGTTCACCGGCTCAGAGAGCCATATTCCCCAAATCGCAGACTCTAGACACCTCCTTATATTATAACACCCCGGCGGTCATTCCCTAGGAATCTCGAAAGCTGCGTTTAAAATTCAAAGAGAGCGTCCGCAGGGGGCAAGCGGAATCGGGGCTTACTAGGGTGAGGGTCTCTGTTGCGTCGCGGCGTGCTGAATGACGGCCAACATCGCGTAATTCGCTTATGTTAATTACACGGCAGCAGTTGTGTGGAGGGGGAGGGGGGGGAGGGTGGGGAGGAAGGCGGAGGGAGGGGAGAGACGGTTGCTCGGACCCGCGTTCGAGATTGAAGATCAATATTCGCCGGACCGAAAGGTTCGCCGCGAGCTGCGGCCCGTGGCACGAAAACGCACGCGCGAAAACGCACCGCGGGGCCGAGAGGAGGAAGGCTCGCTCGCGTTGCTCCCCAACTGGTGCCGCGTCGAAAGTTTCGTGGCTCCGGCGGCTGGCACCGGGTCGCTTTCCTGCCCGTCCGCGGAAACCGTGGAAAGAGCGACGACGGCGTCGGGGCGGAGGCGCGGCTGCGCCCCACGGCACTCCTCCTGCGGTTTTTATCGGTGCTTCGCCAGCTGCATAATTCACGCCAACCGTCGCTACGCACGCCGATTTTCCGCCAGACCGCCGGCGACCGCCGGAGGGACACACGCACTACGGGATCGCGCGCGTTTTCAACGGGGAACGGTGGCTTGCGCTAGGCTGGAATTCTGCTCGTTTCTCGGGACTCGCGTGCTACGATCGGCGGCGACCGTGGCAGGGGAGTTATTCCAGTGGTTTCGTCGAATCCCACCGTTCGATGGAAGTGTGGATGTAGGGGACTTAAGTGGCTCTCGGCGTTGCGAGTGAGTTCTATTGTTACTCTTGGTGTTGATAAGTGTGCAGGAGCGTGGGTCGAGCTGGGAGCGTTGTACACGCCGAGGGAAGAATGGTTTTCGATTGGTTTCTGGGGATATGGTGCTGGATGGAAGCGTGGATGTAGGAGGTAAAAAAAGATTCCATCGACGTCTTCTGAAGTTCGTAGTGGAAGTAGTGTATAAACTGACTGTGCTTCGGTAGCCTTGTATGTACGCCTCGCGAGTAGGACTTCGGGAACTCGAGCTTCTACTCTGGAGCTCTCAATGAAACAGTGACTTCTATCCTTAGCCAATTCTTCCGCATTAATTATGCACTAGCTAAAATTCAGTGAAGGTCTAATTCGAAAGGGGGAGCACTCCCTTTCACACTGTTCTGTTTCAACTTCCTCTGACACTGTCAATGAAACTGTGCTTTCCAGCATTATCCTTTTCAGTTAACCATCCACCGACACCAGTAGAAATTTATATCTATAAATCTCCGAAGCTTTCATTATCCCACTCATTAGAACTCTGCAAGATATAACTTCCATTGGTTCCACAACGATCTTCCCCCACTTCTTTCAATCTTACTCCTCCGTGGAAAAACCATCCACGTCCTTCGACCTGGCGTTCAAGGCGTCCGTTTAAAAACACGCTCCCGTGATTTTCTATCACTGAATCGCTTAGGATACGCCGGCGTTCGCGTAGGACACGCCGAAGGACGTTCCCTTCCGACATTTGGCATCGCTAATCAGCCTCGTCGCACTGCTACGCGCACCTAGAGTCCTACGACTCGTCAAAGCCCCCATTATCACCGCACGCGCTGTTACCGCCGAGGAGATGATAATTGGGCGCTCTGGTTTTCTTTGATCGATGCGCCTAAGCGCACGATATACGTTCCGCATGATTCACCGGAACGAGCACGCGCGACCGACGCCAGCCAATTACTGAAGCCGCATCGCCGATCGATCGCCGATCGCCCGTGCCAGTGGAGAATAAGCCCGCGATCCACATTCACGAGCTCCATTCACGAATCCGCCCGATGCAGGCACGAGCGTTTCCCTAAATCAATAATCACCCACCCCCCCCCCTCTCCCTATTTTAAAACAGTGTACATACAGCGCTTTCCCCACTCTTATCTCGATCGTAAGTACACGCCGGCGGGTTTTATTTCAGTCGAGCGATCGACAACGACGGGCCAAACCCGCTCGGCGATTCGGTTTTCAAATTAGACGGCTATTTTCGCGCGACCGTTCAGCACCGTCGTCCTTTACCGAATTCGATTTTGTCCTCCGAGGGCAGTTTCACCGAACGTCTATTATTATCCCCCTTGACCAGGTTTGATTTCGGTTTCGCGGCTAACGAAGCGGGCTCACCTGTGCGGTTGTCGCCCCTTCCGTTTCAATGGCCCCGGCAGGGTGGCGAGAGTCGAAAAGGACTCGCTGCCGAATATTCGCAACGCGGCGATGCTAGATACGAGCATCCGCAGTGGTAATCGGCGGAACGATGCCACCACGTTCGTGAATTTATTTTCGTCCCGGGCCACGGTTCCCTCGTTTTATTTCCCCTCCTTTTTCTTCCTTTCGAATTCTGATAACGCCTCGGGCTTCCTCGCCGATGAACGCCCCCGGGGGCGGCGGCATTAATTGGCGCCGCTCGGCGTCGAAATATGTATATCGGCTGCGTTATCGTGTAACCGTTAACTTCGGCTAGAAAGTTCAAACAAGGCGGTCGCGCACGCCGAATACATAATATGGATCTCACGTGAGCTTTCACTTTCAGAAACAGTTCAAATACAAGGGCCTGGAGAAGCTGTTCACGGCCTACCAGAGGAGGCTCCAGTATGGTTACCTGTCGCTCTTCGTTCTCCTGCAATTGGCGCTCGGTACCACCTATTGTCTGATCCTGGTCACAATGGTAAGAGAAACCGGACGGCGGGGTAAGCTTGTGAGCGTGATAGTCTCGAAGCTAGGGCTGGGATTATTTGTCGAATTTTTCGGTATTCGAATATTCGAATACTTCAGTTGCTCAATTATTTGGCGAATATAATTCGAATATCCAAGTATCCAAATACTATTCGAATATTTAAGTATTCGAATACTGATGTATTCGAATAATAACATTCGAATACTCAAATATTCGAATAATAACATTCGAATACTCAAATATTCGAATAATAACATTCAAATACTTCAGTTGCTCAATTATTTGGCGAATATAATTCGAATATCCAAGTATACAAATACTATTCGAATATTTAAGTATTCGAATACTAGTGTATTCGAATAATAACATTCGAATACTCAAATATTCGAGTGATAACATTCGAATACATCAGTTGGTCAATTACATTGCGAATATAATTCAAATATCCAAGTATCCAAATACTATTCGAATATTTAAATATTCGAATAATAACATTCGAATACTCAAATATTCGAATAATAACATTCGAATACTCAAATATTCGAATAATAACATTCGAATACTCAAATATTCGAATAATAACATTCGAATACTTCAGTTGCTCAATTATTTGGCGAATATAATTCGAATATCCAAGTATACAAATACTATTCGAATATTTAAGTATTCGAATACTAATGTATTCGAATAATAACATTCGAATACTCAAATATTCGAATGATAACATTCGAATACATCAGTTGGTCAATTACATTGCGAATATAATTCAAATATCCAAGTATCCAAATACTATTCGAATATTTAAGTTTTCGAATAATAACATTCGAATACTCAAATATTCGAATAATAACATTCGAATACTCAAATATTCGAATAATAACATTCGAATACTCAAATATTCGAATAATAACATTCGAATACATCAGTTGGTCAATTACATGGCGAATATAATTCGAATATCCAAGTATCCAAATACTATTCGAATATTTAAGTATTCGAATACTGATGTATTCGAATAATAACATTCGAATACTCAAATATTCGAATAATAACATTCGAATACATCAGTTGGTCAATTACATTGCGAATATAATTCAAATATCCAAGTATCCAAATACTATTCGAATATTTAAGTATTCGAATAATAACATTCGAATACTCAAATATTCGAATAATAACATTCGAATACTCAAATATTCGAATAATAACATTCGAATACTCAAATATTCGAATAATAACATTCGAATACTCAAATATTCGAATAATAACATTCGAATACTCAAATATTCGAATAATAACATTCGAATACATCAGTTGGTCAATTACATGGCGAATATAATTCGAATATCCAAGTATCCAAATACTATTCGAATATTTAAGTATTCGAATACTGATGTATTCGAATAATAACATTCGAATACTCAAATATTCGAATAATAACATTCGAATACATCAGTTGGTCAATTACATGGCGAATATAATTCGACTATCCAAGTAACCAAATACTATTCGGATATTTAAGTATTCGAATACTGATGTATTCGAATAATAACATTTGAATACTCAAATATTCGAAGTTTATTCGTAGCATTCGAATACTTGTAAAATACTCGAATATTAAATTGTTCGAATAGTCCCAGCCCTAGTCGAAGCGCGTGTTCTTCACGCAGCGCGTGTCGCGGAAATGGGCAAAATTTGTATTTAAATCAAATTTCGAATAACGAATAAAAGTTTCAAAAATTATTCGCCGTATGTCGAATAAATTTAACTCGGGTTAACGGAAGAAAAATGTATAATTTTTTTAACTTTTATTCGTTATTCGAATTTGTATTTAAATAAAAATTTTGCCCATCTCTGGTGTGTCGTCGGTTAAAAATTTGCTTGCTGCTTTAATGTCCCCCAGATTTCATAGTTCGGACGAATTAGTGGAAATGCATTGGTAATTCATTAACACGTAATTGAATTTATTGAGGCTTGCGTATTTTACAAAAGCATCGCTCTGCCATGTGATTCACGATCAAGGACGTAACTAGGGGGGGGGGGGGGCAGCGGGTGTTTCTGCCCCGGGCCAGTGATGCCAGATTCGTAACGGGAGCGCTCGAGAATTTCCCCCACCTCGCATGCACACTACGCCGTAGCTGCGTGTCCGCGAGCTCGGCGCATGCACACACGCAGCTCCGGCCTAGTGTGCATGCGAGGTGGGGGAAATTCTCGAGCGCTCCTGTCCCGAATCTGGCATCACTGCCCCGGGCTCCGATTTGCGGGGGGCGCCAAACGAAGTGTATATCAGCGCCGTCGAAAACGGTGCTCGTGAGCATTATAGGGTGACCCTTCTTTATACGTCTGGAGTTTTTCTTCGTATTTCTTGGCTCTCACCTCCTGAAATGGTTCCACTTCATAAGAAAATAATCCTTGACAGAGTTTATTGCAATCGAATACCAGGCTGCCGACTGGGCCTTAAAGTTTAGAATTCATCAATGGCGTGGATTTAAAGAATTTCTCAAAAATGGTAAACCCTATCGAAATTTTGTTCAAATAATATTAAAAGAGCAATCAATTTTCTACAATTACTGTATATTTGATTTTTTCGTGCTTACAACCATTATTTATATAATAGCCTTTGAATATAGAGAGGTCCGCAGAGATACATATTTTATGGTAAAGTAATTAAAATTTATTTATCTATTTAATAGGTACTTATTTATCTGTTGTCGAACAGCAAACAAATGAGGGTACCATCAATATGTTTGAAACCAGTTAATAAACACGTTTAGTATGTCATTTTTATAGAAAGTGTGGACTCAACCTCTTAACGAGTCATGCCTAGTTGGCAGGCGTGATTTTCGGGAATTTTTTGTGGAAAATCTAATGTATATTTTTTTACAACTATTTGCTTATTTTAAAAGTACATATATTCAGCAACTCTCAGTAATTTTGTTACAGAAAAATATTAAAAAATAAACGAATAACAGCCACTCTCCCGGAAGCTATTTCTTTTTGCGGTGAACACAATTTCTCGGAGCATCTGAAATCGAAAAGTGAAGAAGATTCTGTTAGTATATGAGTTTATCTAGTTCGTGAACGAAGGATTTTTCAAATAAATGATTTCAGACAAAATGACGACCGTTTAATGCAAAATCAAGATTTTTCGATATATGAATTGTTCGTTTTTCGTGAATTAAAAATAGAGTTTTCATCAAAAACAAAAATCCTTCGTTTACGAACTAGATAAACTCATGTACTAACAGAATCTTCTTTACTTTTCGATTTCAGATGATCCGGGTCTGAAAAATCGTGCTCACCGCAAAAAAAATAGCTTCCGGGATAACAAAACTACTGAGAGTTGCTGAATATGTGTACTTTTAAAATATGCAAATAGTTGTAAAAAAATATACATTAGATTTTCTACAAAAAATTCCCGAAAATCACGCCTGCCACATAGGCATGACCCCTTAAGGTGGGCAATACAAGGGGATAAAATGTTGGGGGGGGGGGGGGGGGGGCAAACAGAATCCTTGCTCTGGGCGCCTAAAACCCAGTTTCGTCCCTGTTCACGATAACGGCGCAACTTGAGGAAATGTGTTCTAGAAATAGAATTTCGGAGTCTCCGACTGATAATGATAAGAATGGAAATAGTAATTCGTTAATGAGAGATATATATTAATAGTAGAGTACATTGCTGAATATAATTGATATAATCTGAAGATTTCAATATTTGAATGGGCGATAGGAACAAGTAGGATAAACCAACCAGTGAATGACCGAATTGTTGAATTTATGGACCTTTGAGATTAATACTTGAATATATTTATGTATAACAACAAAACAACTGTTGAAATTGCATTTAAATTTATTTTTCTTGAAATTTCTATAAAAATAATTACTTATTCTTATCGTAATTTAAAAAAAAAAGATTATAAAATGCAAAACTTGTAGAAGCCCAATAAATGACCGCATACTTTTAATAAGAATTGTACTTATTAATGTTTGCTTAATACGCGTAACTAAAAATATGGGATATTAAAAGTGCAACTACACTCCATTTATAAACATATAATATTTTTAAATTTATAATTTATATTTCTTTGCCTAATAGTCATTCACTGGTATGCGGTCAATTACTGGTTGGTTTACCTATGTAATTTCTAGAGAAGTGTCTTGTAGCGATATTCATTGTCCAGTGGATAGAAAAAATTGCTTTAGTAAGTATGTCGCGAACGTACCACTTATATGATACATAAATTAAGAAGCGCACGCACGTATATGTGCACATAAATGAAGTTGGAGAATTTGAAATTGAAACGCCCCTTTGACGTTAATGTTTAGAGACGAAAGCAAACTTTGTTGCAAGTTGCAAGTATTAAATGGAGAAACGTAGGTATTACTCACAGTCTGCAAACTCAGCCGTCAGAGTTTCCGCTGCGATGAGGTGTCTCTGCAAATAATACATACACGCAATTTAACTTATTCAACTAAATAAGTGTATCATTACATTTCCACTTCGTTTCTGCAATATTTACACTTGAACATTTCGACTTTCTATCACGCAACGTTTACTCTTCCGGTCTCATAGCTTCCCTATTACAATTGCAAATAATGAGTAGCCCCACCAATAAATAATCCACGCTCGTAATTATCATTCCCTCAAATTATATTCCCTCAAATACCCCTTAATTCACCCTTATTACCCAGCGAACGATCCGAATATCCAATTCCACGCCATTTCCATACATCAACTTATCACTATCGTCTCAATTATAACAGCCGTTTCCAGGCCATCGCGTCTCAATTCTTACAACGCCTTAATTGCACACAATACACCGTCCAGACATTGCGCAACCACCAATCGCCACGTTGTTTTTCAATGCTCGCCTCGCGGTTCCAGTTCTCCTCGAATCGATAATCCCTTATTGGCAAGGTGTGCCGGTCGTTTTCGCTGGTAGACACGCACACGCGGTGTAACGCAGGACACGTGCGCGCTTAATGCTCGCCCTGAAATAGAATCCGAAAGACAGTTTCTACAAACCAACGAGTTCCGTTCTTGCAGGTGAACATCGAGAATTGCCTGCCGGACGTGGTGGTTCTGAGCGTGGTGAGCGCGCTGCTCTGCCCGGTGATCGCCTTCTCCTTCCGCTCGAAGATCATCGCGAGGAACAGCTACCTGGCGGTGATGCTGTCCTGCCTGATCGTGGTGCTGCTGGTGATCGGCGACCTGGCCGTACCCTTGTACTACACCCTCTCCTACACCGAGAACATACCGCCGATAAGGTACCGCCGACAACCACGGAGAAGCCTCTTCCGCGGCGGTGCAAGGTCGGCCGGCGCACAGTGGTACAAAATGACATTTTTTGTTCAAACCACACCACAGGGCGTAATTTTTCAGCAAACTCGACGATTCTTTTTTTTAAATTCTTCGCAATTAAATTCTCTATCGATCTGTCCGGCCGGAATTTTAAATATCGTTGCTGATTTTTTTATATTTAGCGAAATATACAGCACTTTTAGGAGATCAGTATCTGTGGGCTTTTTCGGCCGCCGGGTCCGAATTTAAAGTCAGATTTTCGAAATTGAGGATTGCGAAACCAAACATGCTGAAGCGAGATTTCAGAAAATGGGCTTATTCGGAAGAAACTTAGTGCGTACAGATTTTCGGAGACGCTGAGTACGTATATGAGGTAATTATTATGAAGAACTAAATTTTAATTTGTACCACAAATCTAATACTGTAAAATTTAAAATGCTGGATCCACATTCGTGTTTTTATAAATTTGTAGGCATCTGATAAATGTCTACGTGATTTGGCATATTTAAGCGTGTTCCTGTGTATTCATATCCGTTTCTTAGAGTTGACTTTTCTGAGTCAATATTGATGAGCAAGATTTTTAATGTTTGATATCTTTAGAAGACCTGATTTACTTAACGTTTTATCCTAAGTAGTTGCCTTTAGAAATCCGATTTTATTATGTGCAACCTTGTTTGAGGAGAAAGATTTGTGCTGCTGGAAGCAAATCTTTAATTTCATATTTGTGTACGTGTCTAAAAATATGAAACATTAAAAATCTTGTTCATCAATATTGAATAAAAAAAGTCAACTATAATCGACATAATCGATTCGCCCTCTTCAATTTCGAAAATCTGACTTTAAATTCGGTCTCGGCGGCCAAAAAAGCCCGCAGATACTGATATCCTAAAAGTGCTGTATACTTCGGTAAATGTAAAAAAATCAGCAACGAAATTTAAAATTCCGGCCGGACAGATCGATAGAGAATTTAATTGCGAAGAATTTAAAAACAAAATGGTCGAGTTTTCTGAAAAATTACGACCTGTAGGGTGATTTGAACAAAAAATGTCACTATGTACCACTGTGCGGCGTGCGGCGATTATCATCGCTGGCCTCGATCGGTTTTCCCTGCTCCGGGCCGGCGTTCGGTTACTCTCGACGAAACCGCACGGTTACGAAAGATCGGCCAGCCGCTTACCGATATCGATCTCCCGCCGACGATTCTGCAACGGAGGCTTCCCCGTCTTCCGCTTACGCGATCTCTCGATTGAAAACTAGATCCTCTGGGACCGATAGAGATGGCCCGGGGATCGTTAAGGCTTTATTATTCCAATGGGAGATGAATTAATTCACCCGTAGGATCTTGATAGCGTCCTTTCTTTTCTCCTTATTTTAATTCTTACCGGGAAAACGCCACTCCGCGTGGGATTGTTCGGCCGTGCAATTTTTTTTTTATTGGGTGCGGCAATTGCTCAATTGCTGCGCTGGCTTCCCTGTCATCCTCCTTCTTCTTTTTTTCTCTGATAACGAACACGCGGCCGTGAACTTGCCGCGCTAAGTACGCGTTAATTGCGATTCTTTTATAGACCGGCGTACGCTACGCACGCGCTCCTGGCCTGTTACGTGTTCCTGCCTCTCACGGAGAATCTGCACGCTTTCATACTCGGGATCACGGCTACCGTGTGCTACCTGGCCACGCTCTCGTTAATCACTTACAGAAACACCTTCGATTACGCTACCAAGGTAAACACCAGGCTCCTGCGCTACCCGCTGACGCGGCACCGACGCGAGTCCAACGGATAAATATACACCGCGAGCGATAATAGGCTACTTAGGATAATTAGGGGATCACCTGCTCGAATAAATTTGTCGTTGAGTTATGTGAGTACATATTTAGCGACTCAAGAGCCAACGTGACTGGGACACCTTGATGTATGCGTGCAGTGAGTTTAGGTAAACGTTGTCTATGGGCGATTAAAGTTGGGGACTGATTTATTTCTTCAGTGGAAGTGGTTACTAGAGCGAGGGATGCACATGGATGATAAGCTATGCTATGCTGGATGTTTCGATGCTAATTTTTTTAAAACTTACAAGGGAAGATCCCGAACCCGAAAATTCAAAAAATTCTGAAAGTTTGTGAATATGTAGGGAATTTCCTCTTGAATATAACGCAATTTTTGTTTGCTGCCCAAATTCACTCTAAGCGGGTGTAATTGACCTATGAAAATCCGGTTATTTTCCAGTTTTGTGTTATAACTCGTGAATTGTAAAATAATTTTTTTACCAAATGACAAATGTAATTAAAAGAAGTAACTTTTGTCTTGAAACTTTTCTTCTATCTCTTACAGTTCGCGAGTTATAACAGAAAATCGGAAAATAGCCGAATTTTCAGGGGTTAATATCACCCCCTTCCATGGGCGTCCGCAGAGGGTTGCAAAAGGTCCCCCCTGGCTCTTGAGAAAAATCGTTTATTTTTCAAAACTGATATTTATTAAGTTTATACTAAAAAAGGGAATATTTTTAAATTTCGGTTTTAAATTTTTATTTAAATTGGCACTATAAAATGGGTTAAAAAAGCAAGAGGGGTATATTTTTCTTTACCATCATCCCAAAGTTGCCCCCCCCCCCCCCCCCCTTCGAGTGAATTTGCGCAGCGAACAAAAATTGCGTTGTAATCAGGAGAAAATCCCCTACATATTCACAAAGTTTCAGAATTTTTTGAATTTTCAGGTTCGGGATCTTCCTTTGTTAACTTATTTAGCTTTCATGTGGATTCCCGGCTTAATTTATGGCTGTAGAAAAGGTGAAGAGGAGCGGATTATTGACGCAACTTACTTGGAGATGTGATCACCCAATTGTTCTGAGTAGCTTGATTTAGTTTACGCGAACAAAGCCTTTTAATCCTCTGACTTTACAGATCATCACAGACACGATATATTTCGTTTGCGTGAACGGCCTAGGATTGTACTTTCGGTTCATGAATGAAGTCGTTATCAGACGGTCCTTCCTCGATCGCCGGAAGTGCCTTGAGTCGACGCTGCGGTTGAATTACGAGAAGGATCAGGAAGTAGGTTTTACCGATTAAGTTTTTATAACGTTAAATCTATTGGTATGTGAATTGTGGACGTTTTTAGGAGCAACTTACGCGGAGTATACTGCCGCAACACATAGCTGCGAAGATTAAGAAAGACTTCAGGGATATCTTTAAATTCATCGAGGAGCACAAGAAACCGCCTCCCAAGGGGCGACCTCACCAGTCTGTATTCCTTTCTCTATTTCCCTCTGATTATGAGAACGCGATATTATAACGCCTCGTCGTTTCCAGTGACCTGTGTGTCGAGACCCACGACAACGTGAGCATTCTGTACGCCGACGTGGTGAATTTCTCTGGATTGACCGTGACATTGCCGGTACGGAAGCTAGTGGAGACTCTGAACGACCTGTTCGGCAGCTTCGACGAGGCTTCGGAGAGGCACAACGTCCTGCGAATCAAATTCTTGGGCGACTGCTATTATTGCGTGAGTGGAGTACCGACGCCGAATTCCCAGCACGCGAAAAACTGCGTGGATCTTGGTACGTACGCTGTATCGGTCTATCCGTTCGCGGGGTCTTTGAATGGAAGGAGCACAGTGAAGACGGGGCTGGTGTGATGCACTTTGCAGGCCTCGACATGATAAGGATCATCAAAGAGGTGAGGGCGAGGGTGCGTCGCGAGAGCGGGGTGGACGTGAACATGAGAATAGGTGTCCACTCGGGCAACATAATATCAGGGATCCTAGGCGCCAACAAGTGGCAGTACGACGTTTGGTCACGCGACGTCGTTATAGCCAACAAGATGGAGCAGACTGGAAAGCCCGGTAAGGTGCACGTGACGCAGCAGACGCTGGACCTGGTGGACGCCACGGAGTACGACTGCGTCCCCGTCGAGTCCTTGAACGACGAGATACTTAGGAAATACGGGATCCGGAGCTACCTGATCACGCCATCGATCCCCGACGACGAGCCGACTTCGGAGGTGCGTATTTCCCAGTGGCGTAGGAACGGGCGAAGAGAATGTAAACGAGGTGGGGCACGTGTTGAAACCGCGCTGGAGCGATTCCTACGCCACTGACATGTAATCCTTATCCATCCAGCGAACTTCCGTTGAGTGTTTCGCATCGTTGACAGGCGTACCTTGTTCCAGAACAGCGAGAACACCTTGACGGTCATGGCTCCGGACTCCCCTCCGGTGGCTAACAAACACTACGTCAGATTCTACAACATCAGGTCCCCCAGCGTGAATTCCGGCTCGCGGAACAGCAGACGGTTGACCGCTACTATAAATAATCACGTTGACGTGCTGGCCAGCACCTATAGAAGGCGGACGCACTTCATGGACTCCTGTCTGAGGGATTACCATCTGATGCTGAAAGCGGCTGACGCCGAGATGGAGAATGCTATTAAACAGATGCCTCTCACCAAGTGGGAGTAAGTGGTGTCTTCGATTAGCTTGATAAATCGTTGGACGGTTTCATACGAGACGCTACCGTTCGGCTAACTTTAAGGAGTTAAACGACACTGTGTATCGCAATATATTTTATTGATTGATGGTACATATCGGTGTTTCAGGCAATGGTGCAGATGGGAACACATAAATCCTTTGTTCTTAACGTTCCAACAGTGGAGCTGGGAGATACCATTCTTGAAGGAACCCGATCCACTCTTCAAGTTTTACATAAGCTCCGCTGTTTTCGTTCTGATCTTTATGGGACTTATTTACTTGGTACCTACGCTTTCTCTTTCCGAGTACGTTTCCTTCGTACGAGTGTACAGTTACGGTCGAAGCAGGATCAAGTGGATCGCACTGTCCCGCGTGGCAGGCTCTTGATTCTGCTCCGACTGTAGTGGTTTAATCGGGATTACAAGGGGCACGGAAGCTGTGATTAATTAACTTCCAGATGGCACCTGAGCACCACGGTCAGTTACTCGGCGGCGTTGCTATTTTTAATCGCATTGATGCCGATAGCCTGGATGCATTTCGCGTGGAACCGATACAAGGACCCGCACGACGAACACGAAGGCCACGTTCCGCATCCTCGTAACAAATTGCTGTGCTTTCTATATCAGACCAGCGTGAAGGTCAATATCATTATACCCTCCATCGAGCCAGCTTTCGCCCGTTATACTTTTATTGCTTCGCGTCTGATAAGTTTTATGTCATATTCTAGGTCGTTTGGAGCGCATTTCTCAGAACAGTTCTATACTTGGTGATAACGATAATGTTGGCGGCGTGTGCCATGTTTGACATGATTGTAAGTCAACGGCGGGACGTTTAGTGTATCGCGGGGAATAGTGGGAGATATTAAATTACTTCGACGTTTCAGTTCGAGTGTAAAAACGTGGACGAACTCGCGCGGAACAACATAACGTCCAGCATATCGGAGCCCGGCGCCTCGAAGCTCGACTGCATCGCTACACCCTGGGTAAGATCGTTTAGTAGGTACTTGTATGCTGTAGATTTTTCCTTCAGTTGGATCTCGCATATCATAGAACAACGTACTTTAATACCGTTCCATTGATTGTTTTTAGCAAATGACGCAAACTTGTTCCCTGGCGATCCTAACGAGTTTTTTGTTTCTGAGAGTCCATTACATCCTAAAGCTAGTAATAGGCATCGCGGTAGTGGCGTTTTATTCGTGGAATGTTTGGATACACCGTTCGAATTTGTTTCAGGTAACTTCCCGTCACCCGGTAGCGCTTTTAATTTCTCGATTGTGAATTAGTATTAGCCGTTGCCCCCTTTCTTTATTTGCTACCTGTTTCTTTCACAGTCAGGTGAAAGGTGGAATCCACACTTAGAACCAAGACTGGCGCACATTTTAAGCGTAGTTTTCCTTACGTTTTCTTTGCATCTCATTGATCGTCAGGTGAGCTTCCTTGAATTAGCGAATACGGTAACGCTCTTGATAACGCCGACGTGCCTGTATGCTAACTTTCACTGGGTCTTATTCAGGCGGAGTACTTGAGCAGATTAGATTACCTGTGGAAGCGCCAGCTAACGAAGGAGCAGGACGAGGCGTTCCACACCAGAAATGCCAACAAACTTCTGCTTCGCAATATCTTGCCGGAACACGTTGGTAGGTGAAATTTTCAAGCGATACGCAGGCACCGCCAGCCGTCTGTGCGATTATATTCCTACGCAACTTCTTTCCGCAGCGGAGTTCTACTTAAATATGAACAGAACTGAGGAAAACGAGCCCTATCACGAAGCTCACAACAACGTGGCTGTTATGTTTGCTTCGTTAATGGACGTGTCTATCGACGAGAGCAACATTCTGGAGGACCTGAACGAGATCATTTGTGAATTCGACAAGTTGTTGTTCGAGCCGCAGTTTGTTTGTCGAATCGAGAAGATCAAGATCGCTGGTAAATAGATAAAGATCGAGATAATTAATACAAAAAGCTTCCTCGCAACATATTCTCGATGGATCGAAATACCATTTTAGGCACCACGTATATGGCAGCTTGCGGATTGGAAGCCAGTCGGCGTGATTCGATGCGCAGTAACACTGAGAGCGAAGAGAATTTCTGCGACAATGTGGTCAGAGTGATGGCCCAATTTGCCGCTGAAATGATGGCGGTCCTCGATAAGTTAAACACAAGATCTTTCTGCAAATCGAAACCACATAGGTATACGTTCTAGTGCACGTCAACAATCTTTAAATTATCTTTAATATCGTGGAGTGTTTATGAACGTAAGACGAAACATCTTAGGTTGAGGATTGGAATATCCCATGGGGAGGTAACGGCAGGCGTGGTGGGTGCTCAGAAGCCTCTGTACGATATTTGGGGGGATCCTGTGAACATGGCATCGAGAATGGACACAACGGGTGTTCCAGGAAAGATACAGGTTCGATGGGCATGAAAGAACTTTGCCTTACAAGGGAACACCGCGAACCCGGATTCACCGATTGGAACGCAACTTTGTGGGTTTTTAGAGGGACTCAAAACAAGAACAACGCTGTGTTTCATTTGGGCCCTATCGCCCTTTAAGGGGGTGAAAACTAACCTCAAAATCAAATTGACACTTCCACTTTTTCGCGTATAACTCTCAAAGTACAACAGACAGAAAAAAATGTTTCAAACAAAAATTTAATGGTGCAGTAAGCGCTACAAACTTGCGTTAACAAAATTTTGAAAAGAGTTTAAAAAAAAATACCTGAACGAAAAAAAACTTTTTTCAAAATTTTGTTATCGCAAGTTTGCAGCGCTTATTGCAACATTAAACTTTTGTTTGAAACATTTTTTTCTGTCTATTGTACTTTGAGAGTTATACGCGAAAAAGTGGAAATGCCAATTTGACTTTGAGGTTAGTTTGCACCCCCTTAAAGGGCGATAGGGCCCAAATGAAACACACCGTTGTTCTTGTTTTGAGTCACTCTAAACACCGACAAAGTTGCGTTCCAATCGGTGAGTCCGGGTTCCCGGTGTTCCCTTGTTAGTAATATCCTACTGTCTTCCTATCCTTCTAATCCACGTAAACATTATTTACACAGGTTACAGCGGAAACCGCGACAGTCCTCGAGCAACAGGGCGTCCAGTGCCACCTTCGGGGAGAGACATACGTAAAACCCAAGGGATACGTGACCACGTACTTCGTGGGCATCGACGAGAAACGGCAGCTTCAGAGGGCGGATTCCGTTGAGGAGACCAGTCTGTGATCGAAATCCTAAACTGTCTTTTCACGAGTCAACCACCTCGGTCGCGGTGATCGTGCTTGACAGAAGGATTCGTGTGAGAAGTGAGATATTAGGTGTCTATAATAGGTAAATGCAGAGGGGACGGAAGGGAAAACCAAAGAAAACTCGACAGACCAAAGAACTAACAGGGGATGCAGTTGTCGACTGTAATTCTGTGTGGAATACCTCAACCTATTCGAGTAGAAATCGAGTTTGCAATTGCATATCCGTGAATTCAATCGTCGGCCGTAGTGATGCGCGCCGCTCTTGTAAATTGGAGAAAGGGATTTTAGTAGCGTCTTTTTACGAGGAAACTGCGAGTGATTTTATATGACCAGTACACATGTAAGAGCAGCTTTGCGCATGCAAGGTATCCCGTACCAGCGTATTTCCAATCTGTAAAAATGTCAGGGGAAAGAGGTGTTTCCACGTAAAAGTTCGATATCACCAATGCAGAGTATCATTTCGTTTCAGTATTTAAAACGTTTATATTTGTAAATAATCGGACAAGCTTCTAAATGGCGACACTTGGAAAGCGCTGTCCTAAACAATGCACAATCGAGTTGAAAGTACGACGTAATAAACGGTGACGAGGAGATTTTCGTTTGCGGAAGCCGTTTCGGGCACGAGTCTTAAGGAGAAGGAATTTGGCGATGTTCTGGATAATAGACGTACTTGTCTGCTTGAATACTTTTGGTATTCAGACACTCGAATACTTGGACAATTCGAATTCTACTTAAGGGGGTAGTGGACTATTGGATACGTAAAATCGTTAGTTTCTTTGGCGCTAAATTACTTTGATACCAAACAATCGTTATAGTCGTGCTTTTGACATTCTATTGTGGGCACGTTTGCGAGTATTTACAAAAAAAAAATCGTCGGAATGTATAAAATTGTCGAAGTTATTAATCGTTGAAGATAGTCCTGTACGGCGCGCCGCTGCAGGTGGTGTACATCGATTCAGTTGAACCAATCATCTGAAAGCAAAATGCTTTGAAATGATTATTCTATACATAAATATCTACAGTGTGGAAACTTGCCGATGAATTTGAACAAAAACTGTGGAAGTTACACACGAATCAACTGTTTTCACATTTTTACGGGGAAAAATCGTCTTTAATCAATTATAAAATGTTTTACAAACATCCGATGTTGATGCGGAATTTCTATACGATAAAGAATGTAATTCTACAGCTCTAGTTAAAATTTTAGGCGAAAATATTCATCGGTTCAAGAGTTATGATGTACACCGTTTCTGAAAATGGTGTTTCGAGAAAACCGGCTTCAAAGTTAAGTGCCCTATGCCAATCCCGCTCTGCGAGGCCATTACTCGACGGTACACTCAATTACGTTCGCTGCTATACCTTCGACAATTATTTGAATTTCTTCATGAAATTTTGTTTAAAATTTTCATAAAGGAGATACGACTTTTAAAATCAGTAAAAAAAAAGTAATCGATTTTCTGAAGCTGAAATAGTCCACTACCCCCTTAATTGACGAGCGAAACGGCCAACTTCGAGCTTTGGCTAAAGCAATGGCATCGGCCGATTCTTCTTCTCCCTACACTTGCGAAGGTAATCTTCCGCAGACGACAATTCGCTACTTAATGATTCGAGAGATAATCAAAACAGATATAATACTTTATTTATATCGATGCATGCGAATGATAATGACATTTTTCAAGTGTATGTTAAATGTACGTGTCCGGTAAACAAACAAGTAGCTAGTTCGAGATATTTATTGACGTAGGCTCTTCCAGGGGTCATGAGAAAAGGCGAATGTTTTGAAAATCCATCCATACACTCGGACATTTCTGCGGTGTCTGTGACAAAGCCGAGAAAACACTGTGTGGCCAAAGGTGCTCATAAATTTCAGAACTCAGCCTTCGAACACCTGGACGACTTTAAGCTTCCCTTCTTTCACGTCGGAACAAAGTTTTCTTTCGAACTCGTTCACGTAGTATAACACGATATCATTTACCGCGGACAGTTTCTATTTTATCGCGTTAAAACAATATGTTTTACAGTATCTTTACGGAATTTCTTAGCGTAATTCCGTATTTTGGTGGTGCAAGGATTTCTTCTAAAATTCAAGTACCCATTATGTTTTTAAATTTTAAATACAGGAAACGGGAAGGTGCGCGCAAATCCGCCCCTGCCCGCGAATTTCAAACGATTCGTATCTAACGAACAAGTTAGAAACGATTCCTGTGTGATATCAATGCGCTTTCCAATAATATACAATCCACGCCCCATAGTCGTTACACGTACGTCCATTTTACGTTATGACGATTTTCTTCCAACTCTGTCTTTTTACGTCGAATTTCCTAATTTATATAAATCACAGGTTTCGAAAAGCAAACGCCCCCGCCCTGACGGTAACTAGACAGCCACGAGTTTATTTTTCTATCGAGTATATCATTGGCGTGACCGGCGCTCCTTCATTTCTGTGTAAATACTTTTGTATATATTTTTTAAACATTAGAAATAACGACCAATGTGATTATTCGACGATTCGAATAAAGTATTTATTACTACGCACGAGGTACAAATATAATTTGTAAATGAACGAGCATGGGAGAGCGTTGTCTAACACATTGTTCGACGAAGTGTTTATACAGTCGAATAAAAGAAGAAAGGAAACCTTACGACCCGAGCTTTTCTACACCCATCGATTCCCCTTAGGTGTGTCCGATTTTCTAAGAAGAAACTATTCGACGCAGCGGTAGATAAGATCGCGATAAGAATTTAATTGTACTTGGAAAGTTCTGCGCGATCAGATGGGACTATTTAGATCCCGCGATAGAGCAATGCCTCTACGTAGCAACGCCAGTAATTAGAGATATTTTTAGCGAAACGGAAAGTAGCCCGAGAAGCATGGCAGAGGGAAACTCTTTCCCACTGTTACGTGGCCATTCAATAATCGCGTGCATGCGTGAACAAGATCACCGCTCTCTACGGCAAATTGGGATTATCTCCCGGGTTCTCGGCAAATGGCAGAGAGGACGGTTTCACATGCGTGGTGGCCCCGTTTTCACCTCGAAAGCGGCGTTAATTTACCCCCGATGCGGCCGCCCGCGTAGAATTACGTGTTACGCCGTGACGTACGGACCACGGTGACGGCTATATTCATTCAAGACCTGTCCCTCAGCCGCTCTATCGATTCACGGCGAGCTTTCAGAGGCTTCGCGTAGTTGAACTTGCTTTCGTATCGCGGCTCGCCCAAAACGATCGATGCACGCAGGCTTTTACAGGAGCGATCACTATTTCCCGCACGGTAATTGTATGACTCATCCCGCGCGCCGATTGTCCCGCTGGTCATTTTGTTGACAGCGGTGGGATAGCACCAGATAGCTGCTCTATTGCCATTGCCATCTTTGACGTTCCAATTGTCATCGGCCGCTCCGTTTCTCTGACATATCGCGGCGCGTACGAGGCCCGGGATTCGCGTGTCGACGGCGTCCACGAAAAACGGTACATTCCAGTTTCGAGTTAGTAAAGTGTTACTAACACCTCCAAGCATTCGAGATTCCTATTGCGAGTGGTCACTTCGATGTGCTGCTCAGAGAACGAATAACCTCTACGAAGGGGTTACTGTCTTTTGCATACAACAAGTATTTAAGTAGTCGCGAACCCAGTTTAAACACAAAGCAAGTCAATATGGATATTGGCTTCTCATCGTACCACAATGGTGGTCCAGCGAGGGAGCAAGACTTTGGCAGGCTGTCCCAGACGATTGGCACGTCAATCTTGAAGATATCTCAAAATGGTGAGTACGGAAGGGCTGCTTGCGTTGCAGGATCTAGTAAAATAACATTCTTCTTCTATTTAACAGTATCTTCCATGCAAAAGATGGTCAATCAGCTGGGAAGTTCTACGGACTCCCAGGAACTTCGAAATCAGCTGTGAGTTTAAAGTTACCGACGTCCGCGTTGTACGGTTGCTTTACTGTAAAAATTTTCGCAGGCATCAAATACAACACTACACGCAGCAGCTGGCTAAAGACACCAGCGTGCATCTTCGCGACTTGGCTATTCTGGCTAACAATTCAGGGGCGACCAGTCCCGGGGAGCAAAGGCAGCGTAAAATGCAAAGGGAGCGCCTTCAAGATGAATTTACCAGTGCGCTGAATTCTTTCCAGGTAAGTATCCCGCTCGTCTAACTTCTCCGATAACGCGCGATTTGTTTGATAAATTCACTTTTACGTTTTAGGCGGTACAAAGGCTCGCGGCTTCTAAAGAAAAGGAGATGGTTAGGAAAGCCAAGGCGAGCGCAGGTATCGCGCCGTTTGGGGACAAGAAGCAGGAGACGCTGATAGAGCTGCAGGATAGTAGAAGTCAGAAACAGATACAGCAACAGCAAATGAAAGACGAGCAGAACTTGCGAATGTTGGAAGAACAGGAAGCGAGTATAAGACAGTTGGAGGTAAGTCTGTTTCAGAGGAATCTTTAGTTATTTACGTACACGCTGGTCAATAATTTGTCTTTGCAGAGTAACATCAGCGACATTAATCAGATCTTCAAGGATCTCGGTGCTCTAGTGTACGATCAAGGGGAAGTCGTCGATTCCATAGAAGCTTCTGTCGAAAGGACAGAGGTGTCTGTGAACGAGGCTACGTCGCACGTGAGGCAAGCAAGTATCTATCAGAATAAACTGCGCAAGAAGAAATGTATACTGGTTGTCATTGGCGTGGTGGTGCTGTCTATATTGATCGGGATCATAGTTTGGCAGAGCTCTTAAATCCGTTGATATTACGAACGATACTCTCGTGCGAGTAGTATGATGTTAAAAGGCGTAGCTGCATCTTCATTGCAAGGGGTACCGTACATTGGTGTACTCTTGGGAAAGCTCCTGACTTAATTGCAATCGCTTTACACGAGTATCTGGAAAGCATAGTACTATCAAGGGGAATGAACGCAAAGAAACTTGCATTGTTCTGTATCTTAACTGATAACAGCACACTTATAATTGTGATAATAAATGGTGCAAGACCTATTTTGCGAGCAAGGTGTACAATGGCAAGTCCAAGACTGCCCCAGTCCATTTGTACGTTTCATTACTCATTGCATATTACTAGCGCGTAAATACACACATAAAATTATACACACACGTATAGATCTGTCGATGGTGTAGTCATGATTACTAATATCCCGCATGATTTTATTGAAGTATACTCGGAAAGTATGGGAATTAATTAATGCCAGCGAGCAGTTTAAAACGCGAGTTTTGTGTGAATCGTGCGAGTCAGTGCCGAGTGGATGCGTTGGTATAATCATTGTATAATGCGTAAGCGTGTTTCGAACGTCCCACAAAGTCTTATTGATAATACCGAGACGAACAGTTAACGAGGTACGCGCGGCCACAGAAAATACAAATGGAAGATCGATGTAAGTTAATGTATCATATTTAAGAATGTTGATTTATTTTAATCGAAATGTAATAAACTATATATAATATAAAATACATTGTACCAAATTTGAACAGAGTGACTATTGTACGGTTAATATTCAATCAAGAATTTTATTACGCTGTAATTAAAGAAATTGATCCTGATTTCTTATTGTATGTTCGATTAATATTTGTTATTAAATACATGTTCAAGCATTTCCAGATTAAGTCGTTTCTTACATTCAAGGATTTGCCTACAAGTTCCTTATTTCTTCTATTAAAAATAACTGTACAAAATCCATACTGGGGCTGGGACTATTTGTCGAATTTTTCGATATTCGAATACTTCAGTTGCTCGATTATTTGGCGAATATAATTCGAATATCCAAGTATTCGAATACTATTCGAATATTTAAGTATTCGAATACTATTCGAATATTTAAGTATTCGAATACTATTCGAATGTTTCAGTATTCGAATGCTATTCGAATATTTAAGTATTCGAATACTATTCGAATGTTTCAGTATTCGAATGCTATTCGAATATTTAAGTATTCGAATGCTATTCGAATATTTAAGTATTCGAATGCTATTCGAATATTTAAGTATTCGCATACTATTCGAGTATTTGAGTATTCTACTGTTATTATTCGAATATTGAAGTATTCGAATGTTTCAGTATTCGAATACTATTCGAATATTTGAATATTCGACTGTTATTATTCGAATATTTAAGTATTCGAATACAATTCAAATATTTAAGTATTCGAATGCGATTCGAATATTTAAGTATTCGAATATTTAAGTATTCGAATACTGATGTATTCGAATAGTATGGTGTGAATTATAAAAGTTCTTTTGGTTCATTTCTTTAGAAGCTTTTATTTAGTTTCAGTTGTGAGTTCGTTAGTTTGTCAGGGTGAAATCTTGTAAACTAATAACTTGATTTATAATTCACACTATACTATTCGAATACATCCAAATTGGATCCGTATTCGAATATTATTCGAATACTGAAATATTCGAGTAGTATTCGAATACTAAAATATTCGAAGTTTATTCGTAGCATTCCAATACTTGTAAAATATTCGAATATCAAATTATTCGAATAATCCCAGCCTTAATCCATATACGTTTAAGTATACAGTTATTCCTGAGTAACGGCAATTGAATAAGTTCGAATAAAAATTCGCGCCCATATCGTATCGTATCGAAACGTGTTGCGATCGATCGATTAAAAGGCAACCGTTGCGGGACGGTGCCACCTGTGCCAGCTATAGGTAGCGTAAGTGGCGTAAGTGTACCTTTGTGCCGTTTGACAGTTGGGACGTTAGCGACCGTGCTCGGAAGAAATGGAATTGCATTAATCGTTTCGCTCGCAAATACACCCGTGCCAGCGGATTAAATACATCGAAATAAAAACGGCAGACACGTACTGGATGAGCCGTTTAACGATATAATGTTGAATTACGTTTCCCTAGTCACAACAATCATATTGATATGTTTGTCACAATCCGAGGTTAGAATGCGAGCTTATGAATGAACGGCTAATTTCTGTGATTTGTAATCTGCATGAATGCTTTCAGGCGCAATACGACGACAAACGGTGCATATGCATCTGTCCCAAGCTTCACACCGTGATAAACACAACCCAGTCGTTGTTAGAGCGACAAACGTACGTCATAAACGTTCCACCCTCTCAATGGTAATTAAAATTCCTACTGTTCTATTAAGCGATCTAATCGCACATGTGCGACATATGCGGGATAAATTCGATACCGTCTAACTTCGCCTGTATTTTAATCCGCAGTAAATGCGAGGACGTGGTATTATTAAAAGTAGGGGATCAGCTGAAAGGCAAGGAGGAAGTTTACTGCTCGCGATGCTTTTGCAAATATGAAAATAGGAATACCACTATTATCAAAGTAAGTGCGAGGTTAATTCTATTGGAAGAAGATTGTGGTATATACAGCTGCTTCGTCTTTGCAGATAGTGGTGATACTTGTTATTTGGGTTATATCCCTGTTAGTCATCTATATGTTGTTCTTAATTTGCTTGGATCCGTTACTAAACAAAAGGATCCATAAGGCTTCCACAAATATTGGCTATCACGAGCACAATAACGAAGAGGTAAACTGGTATAGTTTGTTATAGAGTTGCGTTGGAAAATGAGTTGACACTCTTTAAAATCGCATAACTTTTTTAAAATTGGTCCAGACTTAAGTTTTTATTTTTAGAAGCTAGCAGAATTAGTTTTCTACGTGACGTGTTTCGTCGTTTTGAAAAAAATGCACTTGGTCTTAATAGCAAAAAAAAATAGTAATGGTCGTTTTTAAACGATTTTATTCAGCTTCCATCCTCTGTTTGTTTGTTTGTTTGTATGTATGGTTCAAATCTGGCAACTCAAATTTAACCCACTTCCAACTATCCAATTGTCTTGAAACTTTGTGGACGTGCGTAGTTTGGATGACAATACAATATTTAAAAAAAAAAATTAACCCTGAGCGGGAGAAAAAATGACCCAGTCATCAATAAATATGACACATGACCACAAATCCAAACGACTTGAAATCAGCCACTCGCGTTCTTTACGAAAACGACAAAAGGCCGTTGCGTTCGGGTCGCAAGTCGCATCGCGATTTGAAATTAAATAAAAGATATTTCTAAAGAAGTCTGAGCTGCGAAATTTAAATCAATAAACACTAAAAACTAGAAAATAAAAAATATATAAAAAAATTTTATGTTAAACGATTTTATTAAAAATTTACTAAAAAATAAAAAATAATTCTTTTCTTGTACTGCAATTTTGATGGTGTTTTTTCATTTTAAATAAAATCGTGGAGCAGAATTTTTCATAACAGAATATGAATCAATTTAATACAGCATCAAGCGTTGAAATGAATTTGTTGTGAGATACCCTGCTCCACGATTTTATTTAAAGTGAAAAAACACCATCAAAATTGCAGTACCAGGAAAGAATTATTTTTTTAGTTTTTAGTTCATTTTTAATAAAATCGTTTAACATAAAATTTTTTTTTATATATTTTTTTAAACTTTTTTGTGAGCCTGTAATGAAAATTCAAAAATCCCGTTTGTAAGTTTTATACATGCTCAAAATTTCATCTAAAATCGTTGCTCTGAGCTATAAACGCTTAAAGATCGCAGAATAAGGGCGAAAATCGCTGATTTCCGGGAATTTCGCGATTTTCGACCTTCTTCTCCGATCTTTAAACGTGTGTAACTCAGAGCCCCGTTAACCGATTTAGATGAAATTTTCAGCATGTATACAACTTACTTCAATCTACAAACGGGTTTTCTGAATTTTCATTACAAGCTCACAAAAAAAAAGTTTAGAAAACGACCTTTACTACTTTTTTTTTGCTATTCAGAACAAGTGCATTTTTGCAAAACGACGAAGCACGTCACCTAGAAATCTAATTCCGCTAGCTTCTAAAAAAAAAAAACGCAAGACCGTTTGGACCAATTTTAAAAAAGTTATGCGATTTTAAAGAGGGTCAATTTATTTTCCGAACCGACTGTATGTATTATTTGCGAAAATGGGTGTAATATTTATCGAGCGATGATGTTTTTAATCTTGGTAGGATGACGCGTCGATAGCCCCTGGGACATCCCATCCCATGGGCGAGAGAGGTAATGTTTTAAATCGCGTTGGCCACCAGCAAGATAAATGGAAACGTCAGGTTCGTGAACAACGACGTATTATTTATGACCGACATACCATGCTTAATTAAACTGTACAGTTCTATATCTCGAAAGGATTAAGTACGATGAATAATAAATGCAAAGGCTGTGAAATTTGAGGGCATTTACAGTTTTGTATATAATTTGTTTCTTAACGTCGTCGCACCTTTAGTTACGTGATATGTAACAGGTAAATAAGGATCAATCATTTTGTAAATGCCAGCAAATTAGATCACAGTTAATAGTTAACATTGCACTGAACATATATAAACATGCATCTAATACTTTTGAGATTTATCAAATCTAGTGTATGAAACAATAAAGTATTAAAAATGTGTTATTTTTATTGCTAAGTGTATATATATTTTTTAAGAAGTATCTGCTTAAGAATAAATTCAAGTATCTTACGGGAGTTGTTCGTGGATTTTTGCGGCGCCACGAGTACTTTTCTAAAGTTCAAAAAATACTCTGGATTCATAGAAAAATTGATATTTATTTAAATTTACGTTGATTGTGTGAAACACTAATATCGCAGCACGATGAAGGTGAAGAGTTATTTGGGAGGGCTAGTATGAGATCAATTACTGTCAAGTGCATCTCCAATCGCGTCCCTAACTTTATCGTATAACGTTAAAACTAATGCTCCGCCAGTACCTCTAAGCATATTTGACAGTGATCCTTTAAAAAAAGCTCCAACGCCTTCTAGTTTGGCTGTTTTTATCCAACAATCCAACGTGTTTTTATACATTATATCTTTTTTACTAAGTCCCGATTGCATCATCATGCGTCTTCTAACTGTATCGAAAGGATACGATACGACTCCAGCCAGCGTCGTTACCGTCTGTGAACGATGTACGAAAGTGTACAGCTCGCTTCAGACTGACGGTAGACAATACAGTCTTCTCCGGATTATCGAGAAAGATTCGGGACCGGGGAATTCCCCACAAACCGGGGTAGGGGAAGTACAGTCTGCCCCGGATTATTGAGAAAGATTGGGGACCGGGGAATTCTTCATAAACCGGGGCGGGGTAAGTAGTTAGCACCTAATAAACTGACCCTAGTCAGGACCCTCGCCCGAACCGTCTGACAAGGAGACTGAACGACGTAAACCGAGAGTGAGTGAAATAGCGCAACAGCGGGAAACCCTCGGTCGACGGCGAATTGAGATTCAGTATTGAATATGAAATTTCTATATTACTGATTGAATCTGGAAGAGAGTATTACCGATGGATTGGTGAGTTTGTGTCGATGTGAAAATGAGTCCAAACACGAAGCATTTCGGTCTATTTTTTATTATGGAAAAACAATTAGAATTCCAGTTCCCCGGTTTAAGGGAAAAACACGCTTCTCGTAGTGACGTTCACTAAAAATGGACCGAATTTCTCCGTGTTTGAACTCATTTTCATTGGAAAATCTTAAAAAATCCATTGGTAATACTTTCGTGAACATTTATCAAAAACATGAACATTTTACTTTTCTCTACTGGGTATTTTACCTGGCCCAACGGTTTTATTGCTTTCTGCAGTCAACGGGCGGTCTGTCCGGGACCGAAGGCCCTCGCTCGAACCGAGAAAGCAAAACTCTGAGATGGGTAGGTGTTTCCCGATGATCCGGGGAAAAAAGCATTTCAATAATCCGGAGAAGTCTGCATAACTTACCTGTGCGATGAGAAAGTTAATATAGATCGGAGTGTTCTCCGGATCGGGGAGCATGCTTTTTGTGGTGTCATAAAGACCGAAATATGCTGCTCTATAAATAACGATCCCTTGAACGCTCACGCTGAAACCACGGTACAAGCCAAAGAAACCATCAGCCTTGTATATTTTCAATAAACAATCACCCAAACCTTTGAACTGTCTTTCATCTGCCTTCCCAATATCCGCGGCTAATCTGTAAGGATAATTAATAAATTTACCACTACATGGTAAAAACAGGCTCTGCGCGATACCTTGTACGAGCAAAGTCAAGAGGATAAACGAATAGAAGAGATGACGCTCCAGCAGCACCGCCGGACGCCAAATTTCCCCCGAACTGTCTCCAAAATGCGTCTTTGGGCACGCCCTCCAAGAACATAGCTTTGAATTTGTCTCTGAACGCAAAGTTCAACGCTTGAGTTGGGAAATAACGGATTACATTGGCCAGATTGCCTCTCCAGAAACTGAGGAAGCCGGTTTCTCTGGGTATACGTATAAATGCATCCATCATACCTGATGAAATTTCAATTTTACAAAGCATCAGAGCATTACATCTACATATATCGTCACGTACCCTTATACCGTTGTTCCGGTCTTATTTGTTTCGAAGTGCTCTGTACCTGAAGCAATAGCTTCACCCTTTCTAAAGGCGCGACAGCAGTTTTCGAAGCGGCTGCGGATATCCCGCCAGCTAAAAAATCTACTAAAAACGATTTATATGTATCCATATTATAATTTTCTCAAAGCACGTGCGCACTTTCGGGGCCGATCTGTAGTGTGTAATGATGCTTCAAATTGAACACCATAATGTTAATGTAAATTTTATAAATAGAACGCTGTGTTTCGCTTCCGTAGAAATTATATTTCCATAACATTGGGTGTATAAAGAAAATTTGTGTAAATGAATAGTAATCTATTTACGTCTGACATCGACCCCCTTTACGACGTTACAGATTAGTAAATATTCTATTGTTTTCCGTTTTTGTTTCTCGATTTATGGCGACAGGGTGGGCGAATTAGTAGGCGACATTTGCTTTTAACGTTTAATCGCTTTACACAAAATCGAATCTTTTCTTCTTCTTTTTTGTTCATCAATTTAAGGCGTTAAATTGGTCATACAAATTTGTTCGTCAGAGCTCCCGAGCGTGCCGCCAGAACTGTGACTGCGTTTTCCTTTCTTTCTTTCATTTTTTTTTTTTTTCGTCGTACAAAGAGTTAGATCACAGTGAATTCTAGCTAAAATAGACGCAAAATATATCGATGCATCCTTAAACGCAGGAAGTACAACTAAACGTTTAGGTAAAGATCGTTAGACTTTTAGGGGACTAGACTTAAATACGTACTCAACGTGAAACCACATAGAACGAGTGTTAGACAGTAGCACTTTCATTTCTAAAATGTTCATACCCGTTAAATAGATCAATGTAATTGGAAGGTACGTATAGCATATATCTGGAGGAATGTTTCGGCACATAGTGGCAAAGTTTTACATGGATGGTTCAGAAGCCAATTGATATAATTCGATTAGCATTGAAACCGAGATCTGCGCTGTTTGCCCTCTGAATAATTTTGCCTAGTAATTCCGTGGTCGGTATAAGAATAAGTACCGTAATTTATTGCTTACGCACGAAAGTAGTGACTCAATTGATTTATCAACTGAAAGTTTTAACAGTAAAGAGGTTTTCGAGCTACGTAACTGATTTTCAGGTAGAGTTGCACTTACACTGATTGGCTTCTGAACCCTCCACACATATATATATGCATGGACAAAACTGGGCCATCTTCGGCCAATACGAGATTCAAAAAGTATATTTCCGTATTTTCTTCTCTCCCCTTCTCTTCACTTCTAAGTGCATAAAAGATCGATTCAAAAATAATAATAATAAAATATAAAATTTCATGTTTTAAACTTACGTTATGGCATAAAAACGATCGCGTTCTAAGATAATAAACGAAAGATATCTTACTGCGAGCACTGCGCAAGTTTCGGTCAAATAAAATACACGTTCACTGCCTCTGTAACTCAGGCGCTTGTAGCTAACTGTTGCCTCTACGTCGGAATGATAGAACACGAACATTGTGCGAGTGTATACACAATTTTACAAATCTATTTTCGAGCGTGGATACGAATTTGGATTCACTTGTCTTTAGAATATTCATTCAAAATTGGCTGTAATCGAACTTCGTTTGCGTTGTATCTTTAAGTAACTGGCAGTGAAGATACCGAATCTTTCATTCAACGAAAATGGCTATTACGTTGGAACTTATAAATTGACTCTAATATGCAACAGCATATTCAAAATAAATGTATATATATCAAAGACTCGTTAAATAGATCGTAGATGTACGGGTGTGGTCAGGAAGTATTTGAAATTCTTGTACTCCGTATTTAAGCAGCGTGAACGGACTGAAAAGAATTTATAATTAGTTCCTTCTTGTGCTCATCTGCTTGGAATTAGGGCTGGGACTATTTGTCGAATTTTTCGGTATTCGAATATTCGAATACTTCAGTTGCTCAATTATTTGGCGAATATAATTCGAATATTTAAGTATTCGAATACTGATGTATTCGAATAGTATGGTGTGAATTATAAATCAAGTTCTTTAGGTTCATTTGTCACGGTGAAATCTTGTAAGCAAATTTTGACCCACTTCACACCAAAGATCGGCAAAAAATTATTTTAAATAAAAATTTCGTACACAAATTTTTATTTCAAATAATTGTTTTCCCATCTCTGCTTCACACCATACTATTCAAATACTGATGTATTCGAATAGTATGCGAATAATAACATTCGATAATCAAATATTCGAAGTTTATTCGTAGCATTCGAATACTTGTAAAATATTAAAATATTAAATTATTCGAATAGTCCCAGGCCTATTTGGCATATTAATTCCTATAGGCGAACGTACCTTTGCAATATCCACGCCTGTTAAAGTCTTAACCAACTCTGGTACACGCGTTACAATACTGAGGACTTCCTCGGTGAGCTTCTCTGCCCCAATGGTTCCATTTCCGCTAGACACCATTGTTATCTTCTTCGCCTGCGACAAAGGCGCCGCGACTTCAGCTGCGACCTGTGGAATATAATTCGTAAATGGTGCTTATGCGACGAAAGAAAAACCAAAGCCCCAGAGAAGTGGTTACCTTTGGAAGAGTAGTGAGCATCATATCTATCATAGCAGCACTCTTGTACTCGTTCAATGCAGCAGCCTTCTTCGCCATCTGCTCTGCCTCTGCCTTGGCCTTCGCTTCGATGGCGAAAGCTTCTGCGTCGCCACGAATTCTTATGGCTTCTGCCTCAGCCTCAGCCTCCATTACTTGACGTATTTTATTAGCTTCGGCCATCTTTTCAAGCCTACAATCGTAATGCAATGGTTAATCGGTGGTTGTAGCTATCATAAAACTCGTATAACTCACCTGTACTTCTCCGCATCAGCTGGACGTCGCACAGTCGCGTCCAATTCCTTCTCGCGTCTCATCATCTCTTGCTCCTGCACGGCGATCTCTTGCCCACGTTCCACCACTTTAACTTGCATCTGTTCCTCCATAATCCTTTGCTTGGTTTTCGCGGCTTGCAACTCGAATGCCATTTCCGCCTCTGCTTTCTACGAGTAACATTGCAATGTACGGTAAAGATTGATAAAACCTGCTCGTTTAACCGGCGGGATCGGGAATAGGGAAACTAACTTTCGTCTGCACTTCGACATCGTAGGCGGCTTTTTTCAATTCAAAGTCCCGCTGCGCTTTGGCAATCTCGGTGTCGTTAAGGAAACGCGCGGCCATTCTTTGCTCCTCGGCCATAGCTTCGCGGATCTGAGCGTCTCTGCGGGCTTCCGCCTCCCCGATTCTTGCGTCACGTTTCACCTCAGCAGTTCGCGCCATTCCAAGGGCTTTCAGATATCCCTATAAATAATTGACAAGCATTTAACACACCCCGATGCCTGAGAGTTAATGCTATTTTACCACCGAACGATAACATCGATCTCAGCATTTCATTTCAATTCAGCCTGAATTACACAAAGGCGGGATACAAGAATATCACACGTATTTAGAACGACAGATGTATTTGCGAATGTATACAGAGATTTTGTGCTACCGTTAAAGCAAGCACTTGAAATATGCTGTTAGTCCCTCGTTAATTGTACGTTAACAAATTCTTGCTAACATTCTCTGTTATAGCAGTGCATTGGCATTATATGTAGTGATGAAACAAAATTTGAACGTACCTTTGCCCCCTGCAAGTAGCAAAACAAAAATTGTATTCAATATTTACAACGTACTGGTTCCAACTACATTAACTCGCATTAATAAAGATTACTTATAGATATTATAAAACCAGTTAAAGGGGGACTTTTCAGTGGTGAAACAGACTATCGGCACATCGACATTGAAAATGAGTTTTCATGAGCACACTTTACGCTTTACTATTCGAATCTTTTATATCATTCTGCAACCCTTCCTCCATAGTCGAATGTAAAGTAACTATTCATTAACGGTAAAAGGCGCGAACTTACTTCCTCGTCTCGGATATCTTTCAACGTATAGGACACAACGGTAATGCCCATGTTGACTAGATCGCTGCTCGCTACTTCGAACACTTCCTTGCTGAACTTTTTACGATCCTTGTATATCTCCTATCACACAGAGGGCGAAAAGTATAAAATAAGATCAGCGGCTGTCTTTACGCAGCGGTTCGGTTACACCGAAACAACATTCTATTCGATATACCTCGACAGTCATGCTTCCCATTATTGCCCGTTGATGTCCTTCCAACGTAACAAGCGCGATATTATGAATTTCATCCTCAGATTTCCCAAGAAATTGCTCACACGCAGTGGAAAGCATTTCCTCGTTTTGCCCCTGTATCTTCACCTTTGAACGCATAGACATACACGTTTTTTAGGCATACGGTTGCTAATTCTTTTTCAAGCGGGTGCTTCGAATGTCTATGAGTCGATATTTGTTACCTGGGCGATTCCTGTCACAGATATCGGCACCCCTTGACAAGTATACACAGTTGGACTTTCGACTTGTAAAGTCATAGTGTTCAATGAAATTCTAAAAGAGAAACGATAAAGCTTCTTTGAAAGAGGTAAGCCACAATTACGATACTTAAATACTCTTCGTGTTTGATAACAGGAGTTCATATTTGCCGCAATTCGCTGTAGTAAAATTTTAAATACTGTTGAATACACTTACTTTTGCACTTGCTGGACAATCGGCCACACAAATACCCGGCCGCCAGGCACCAAGAGTGGTTTGCTGTAGCAGCATCCTTAAAGAGACAAACGAAAGTAAGTCGCAAATTGACGAGGAGAACCGGATCATTGAGGGTACGACCTTGTGCCGATATTTTAAATGTATATTAAAAAGGGAAACTGAGGAACGGATGACAGAGAAGTGGAACAATACGATCCCGCCGCAATAATGCGGAATTCAGTGTGTGTAATTAATGACATGACATATGCTTGATCTTTTGGCGGATTAAAGTCTTACGAATGAATTAATTGACACTGTGCTCCTCCCATGTCGGCTTCTCTGAAGCATGCAAAGAGCGGATGAAGAGATTTCAGGATGGGTCGTTATCCACGTAATTACCTGAAACTACAAGGGCCTCGTTAGGGCCGCATGTAACGAATCCACAACTCATGGCCGCGCAAGTGTAAAGGAAAACAATAGTTGCAGCAAGTTTAAAGGGATCGAATTTCAGCGTAATCCCTCTACAGTCAATTGACGTCGCTATGATGTCATTCTCCGCGATCGTATCGGAGCTTACGCCGCGCTCACAATGGGCGCGACCAGTGCTACCAAAATTTTTTACTTTATCTACGGATCTACGGATTGTAAACAGAAATCTACGGATTGTTTACCTTTTTCATGAGTTAAGTGATAAAACAAAAGATACTGATTCTGATTAAAAAAATCATTTACTGTTTAAATTGACGATTTTACGATCCAAACCGCCGATTTACTGCGGGTGGCTAAATTCCACTTCACTACAAGAGCTTTTCATCACACTTAATCGCTGGAATTCAAGCTATTATTTTCTAGTTCTACTACCTTGCATTTCGAACGAATGCAATAGGAATTAGCAAAGTTGATTTCAGAATCTTTGCATGTGAACTTTTTTAATTCCTTTTCGTGAATTTACATCGGAACGAAAGTCTTTGGCGAAAACGACTTTCGGGGAAACATTATTTTTGGAAAAAGCTCTTGTCAAAGAGGAGATATAATAAGAGGCGTCACTCCGGGCGGAACCTTTGAAGTCCTTACTTGACCTTGGCATTTAAACTGGTTGTCTATTTGAGCGGGATATTCAAATCGACTAAATGTACCTTATTGCAATTGGCTGATTATTGCAGAAGTTTACCGATCATTGCCGAATGGGCATTTAAATTGGTTATCTAGTGATTTCCCTAGGTTATTTCTGTCCTTGTCGAGTGACGCTCTTATTATATCTCCTCTTTGCTCTTGTACTGAAGTGGAATTAGTAAAAGTCGATTTCACAACTTTTGCACGTGAACTTTTTTTCGTAATTTCTGAATTCCTATTGTGACAATAATTTTTTTGAGGATGTTAGGGGAGGGTCGAAATATAAGATTTCTAGAAAGGATTTGGGAAAGGACCGTTTCCATGAGCAAGGGAATTAGCTTCTTTAATACATGTAATAATTAACACTTATGAAGAAAATCCGTAGATTTTCTCTATGAATTTTCAAAAATCTGAGTTGGCAACACTGGGCGCGACGGATACGTGTGTCACGTGTATCAGACGATTGGTCAATTCTTCGAATTTCAGCGCTTCCGCGTGAGATTGTTTGGAATTTAAATCAATTTAAATACAATGTGCAACGATGTTATTGGATTGAAGTCATTTATCTTGAAATTATTCAAAGTAAACAAACTACTTACGCTGCCAGAGTGTCTCTAATAGATTTTAAATCTGGGGCAGTGTTTCGGAGTATAATTAGTTGAGTTTTTACGTACGTATGAAAAATGAAGGAGGGTTATGCTGAAGGTAGAACATCTCTGAACTCATAAATTAAGTTCATCACAAATAACTTCCTTTATTTGTGCTATCATGTTATAAACCAAGACAGTGATAATGAAATGAACAGGTAATTTTTATGTTAGGCAAGGAGCCTTCAAAGTCATTACGAGATGCCAAAATTGCCTCGTCAAAACAAAGTAGTCATTCAAGTAGTTCGGCTAAAGAAAATCATGAAACTGGTCCTCGCTCTAACAAACGAAGACATTCTGTTGCGCACACAGACGATGTGGTATCAAAGAGGCTGCGCAAACATTCAGATGTGCCTAATGGTTTACAAGAAGCTAGGCAGGACTTACATGACGAGTTGCTTAATTGTTGCCAAACCAACCAATACAGGAGTAATCTTCCTTATACTTTGATTAGGCTTATGTATCAATTAGACTTGTCGGTGCTTTGTTCCTTTAGAAAGATGCGATACAATCATAAATATCCTTCTTTATCATTAGCATTCGAAGATTCTGAAATTGCAACATTTAATGATATCGTCCTTCGCCATGAAGGGAAGTCCATTCATGTACGAATTGAAACTATAGACAACTATTATACAAATAATGTTATTAGATATGCCGGATTGTTTACCAAAGAAAAAGAGAAACAAAGTTCCTACATCAATAATTACTTTGATGGCTTTGTTAAATCTTTAATATCTAAGTTAGATAGTTCATCGAGTAATATAGAGTATCTTATTATCTATACTAATTCAGGCTTGGATCTTACCAAAGAAAAGAAGTTTAAACAAGGACAATCCAGAAATTTTTACCCTTTCAAATTTGATAGCGTGAATATGGAAGAATGTGAAATTCTGAAAGACTTTCTTTTTACGAACGATGACGCGCAAGGACATGGTTTTTACCAGTTTTCGCGAGATAAAACAATGAGAAGAGAACTTTTAAAGCGATTAGAATTTTCGCCTCATATGCGGAAAGCGATAAAAAACAAAAATCTTTCTCTGAGATTTGAGAAACGAATAAAACGAGCATTTTTTAGGAAATTAGTGTTCGCAGTTAATCAGCCTAGTAGAGAAGAACTGTACAGCATTATTAGAAGTGAAATGAAAGGAAATAGTGCAGGTCGAGATAATTATATAACATTGCGAGAAAGAATATTAAGTAATTTGGCAACTTCGGGGAAGCATAAAAAACTTGGGAGCTATGTATCTAGAATTACATATGAATTCAATTTATTAATGCTCTTCTTGCACGACATGTTCTTGGATAAAAATATGTTCTCGATTAATTTTGAAGGAAATACGCATGACATATCTAATAACATTACTATCAATTATAGAGATAGAATTACTTATGTAAAGGCTCACAATGCAGACGGCGATATTGGTTACAGTGAGTTATTTCCCTCCGGGCACCAGAGAGAAAAGAATACGTTTTCTATTAATAAACATTTTGCTCTTTTCGTCGAAGGATCAGAAAGTGAAACGAGATATTTTCTTATCTATACTAATGCAGATCTAAATCTTACGGAAGAAAAGAGATTTAAGGAAGGGAAGTCTAGATGTTTCTATCCCTTAAAATTTGATTGTTTAGATATTCAAAAGAAAAGATACAAGGTTTTAAGAAATTGCTCATGTATAAATGAGAATGGTCTCTATCGATTTGCACAAGAAGAAGCGACAGGAGAGAAAGTTTTAGGACTATTACAGCTTCCGTCTTTTATGCAAAAAGAGAAAGCAAACGGAAGATGTTCTGTTGGGAATGAGAAAGAAATAAAAGAGAAATTTTTAGGCAGACTTATATTCGCGGTTAAGCAGTATGGTAAGGAAGAATTGAATAGTGTTATTAGAAATAAGATGGGTAAGGCTGATGTTCCGTATAATCACGAAGAGTTACGTGAGATAGCGTTACGTTGGTTAGAGTCTCATGAATTTGGTCATATTACAAAGGGAATAATGAAGAAACTTTTGGAGGATATAAAAAATAATAAGCCTAGTTATCAGAAGATTCAGGATGTAGACATTAATGAAGAAATTAAATTTGCTAAAAGCGTGGTCGGTAGACAAGGGACACCTACAGTTTATCAGTTCTTAGGTTTTTTAATTAAAGGAGATGGAAAAAGATATCTAGAAGTTCTGAAAAGGGAAAGAATAAATCTAACTAATATGTTCGGTATTTTAAACAAAGCAGGGAATAATGCGGTAAAAGCTTTTAAAGGATTATATGATCTTTGGTTTGATGAAAAAGGAAATATTTAAGAACTCTAGAAAAAGAAGGAATGAAACTGGTTAGTATGTCTGGTATTTTGCATGGAGCAGGAAATAATGCGGTAGAAGCTTTTAAAGGATTATTTGACCTTTGGTTTGATGAAAAAGGAAATAAAACGCAATATCTAAAAACTTTAGAGAAAGAAAGAATAAAGCTAGCTAATATGTCCAGCATTTTGAATGGAGCAGGAAATAATGCTGGTGAAGCTTTTAAACAATTATATAATCTTTGGTTCGATGAAATAGGAAATAAAACACAGTATTTAAAAATTCCAGAAAAAGAAGGAATGAATCTAGCTAATATGTCCAGTATTTTAACTAGAACGGGGAGTAATGGTGTAAATGCTTTTAAAGGATTATATGATCTGTGGTTTGACGTGGAAGGAAATAAAACGCAATATCTAAAAACTTTAGAGAAAGAAGGAATAAAGCTAACTAATATGTCCGGTATTTTGAATGGAGCAGGAAATAATGCTGTAAATGCTTTTAAAGGATTATATGACCTTTGGTTTGACGAAAAAGGAAATAAAACGCGATATCTAAATACTTTAAAGAAAGAAGGAATAAATCTAGGTAATATGTCCAGTATTTTGAATGCAGCAGGAAATAATGCTGTAAATGGTTTTAAAGGATTATATGATGTTTGGTTTGACGGAAAAGGAAATAAAACGCAATATCTACAATCTTTAAAGAAAGAAGGAATAAGTCTAGGTAATGTGTCCGGTATTTTAAATAAAGCAGGGAAAAATGCTGTAAATGCTTTTAAAGGATTATATGACCTTTGGTTTGACGAAAACGGAAATAAAACTGATTATTTAAGAACTTTAGAAAAAGAAGGAATGAATCTGGCTAATATGTCTGGTATTTTGAATGGAGCAGGAAATAATGCAGTTGAAGCTTTTAAAGGATTATATAATCTTTGGTTCGATGAAATAGGAAATAAAACACAGTATTTAAAAATTCCAGAAAAAGAAGGAATGAATCTAGCTAATATCTCTAGTATTTTAAGTAGAACGGGGAGTAATGCTGTAAAAGCTTTTAAAGACTTATATGATCTGTGGTTTGATGAGGAAGGAAACAAAACACAATATCTAATTACTCTAGAAAAAGAAGGAATAGGTCTAACTAATATGTCTAGTATTTTGCATGGAGCAACAGTTAATGCTGCAAAAGCTTTTAAAGAATTATATAACACTTTCTTCGATGAGCAGGGAAATAAAAAACAGCATTTAAAGCACTTTATTGAGGAAAAAGAAAGAAATAGTTTTACGCTGCATAACTTGGCCAGTATATTAAATGGTGCTGGACGTAATCCCCAAGATGCTTTTGAAGATTTACATAGCGTTTGTTTTAATGACGATGGGAAAAGAACAAAGCTGTTAGATGATTTTTATAAGGCAGATTTCAAGGCAAGTCACTTATCCTCCATGTTATGTGGCACAGGAGTTCGTGCTGCTTCTGCCTTAAAACGATTGCATAGCGTTTGGCTTAATAACGAAGGGAAAAGAACAAAACTTTTAGATGATTTCTCTGAGATAGGTTTTCCGCCGGGTTATCTGTACAATATGTTGAGCGGAGCAGTAAGTAATTTAGAAAAGTTTCACGATTTTTGTTTCGTAGGAGAAACAAAGAAGTATTTAAATCATTTCTTAAATGAGAAAGGTTTCACGCCGAGTCATTTATGTAATATACTGCATGGAGCAAGAGCTAATGTTTGTTCCGTTTTCAAAGATTTTTCTAGCGTTTGTTTTGACGAGACAGGGAACAAAACACAGCTTTTAGATGATTTCTATAAGGCAGGTTTTACCCCTAATTATTTATTCCGTATATTATCTATGACCGGAAATAATGCCGCTTTTATTTTGAGAAGTTTGCATAAATCTTGTTTTGGTAAAAGAAATTACTTAAATCACTTCTTAGCCGAGAAGGAACTTTTTACGCCGGGTGATTTATGTAAGATATTACATGGAGTAGGAATTAGTATTTCTGCCACTTTTAAAAAACTGCACGATCTTTGCTTCGATAAGGCAGGAAACAAAACAGAATATTTAAACAAACTTATCGAAATTGATCAGGGTAAAATATGTGATATATTATACGAAGAAGTTAAAAAGCTTCACTTCCTTAGATGATATATAGTTTCAACAACAGAAGAACTGAAATTTTTTGTTTCATGAATGATTCTTCTAATGCTATTGGTAAATTTCTTGCGGATAAGAATACTGGAAATTAATAACTCTGAAAGTTTAACATTAATTTTGCTGTACTTAAGGTATTACCAGGCTGTTTTTATGAGTATGCGAAAAAGTTTTGTTTAGATCTGTTACTCATGATAGGTGGACATTTATTTAATACGTTATGTAAACATATATGTATGTACACATCGTAAGAGATTATTATTGATATTATACAAACGAGTTTAGAATATTCTAAACTCTTTTTTAAACCTTTCATAGTGATAGTCATCAGTTGCTTTCTCTCCATTGTCTTTCCGTTTTCCTTTAAAATCATCCTTGGGTGTTGTTACCTTCTTTGTGTCATCTTTTTCTTGTCTCGACCTTTGGAAATCCGTGTCTTCTATATTAGCTATAGAAAGAAGTACAGTAAACAGTTATGTTACTTTGAAATTACTTCATGAAAACAGTGGTAAGAGGGAACTTAAATAACGTACATCTATTATGTTGAACAAAATTCACAGCCATGTTTGTTGGAACAAACTGTAGACAGCCATCCTCCTTCCTGTGCCTGTCCCAAAATAATTTTCACTTGGCTTCTTCTGTGGCTTTGATATTACGAATTTTCGCTCTGAAACATAGAAATGATTTTGAAATCAGATGTATTTTATCTGCAGTTTACAAACAGAATGGAGCATGTAGAGAAACATACTTTATCCCAAGATCTACTTCTGAAATATCAGACAACATTTCGCTCCGATGCGTAGAGCTTTGCCTTAAATGTTCAAGTACTGCTTGCAATGCCAGTTCCTCTGGCGAACAATAGGCTCCCTTTTTGCTATTTCACCCGTTCTCTACATTGCCATTGGTTTTGCTCTTCCTCTTGGACAATTCCTCTCCGATATACTTCACCCTAAACAATTTGAAAAAGAGGACATTAATGCGGTTCAGCTGACTTTTTAAAAATTATGAAACACTTCTGCGCATACATTTCCTCAACTCCGTCCCATTTGTTAGGTTCCACATTGAAGTGTGTGCAAATTCCAGTTTTTTACGCATCATTCTGCTTCAATTTTGTGTTCTTCAATGCAGCCATATTTACCATACCCCTAGCTTTTACATTAAAAGGATTTGACTAAAGAAAGAATCTTGTTTAGCAAACCAGGTTCAAAAGTGTTCTACCTATAAATTACATTGAGCGTCTCATCGTTATTGCATCAGGTGTTACATTTTCTCCAAGAGCTAATGCAACAATGTTTATACCTTTTGGGCACTCTCGAAGCTTCTGTATAATTTTCATCTCCTCCACTTTTTCTTTAAATAAACATTGCGTTCGTTGTAATCGAGTACTAATTTTAATATTCCTTATAAATTAATATTCTTTCATAAAACAAGACTCCAACATTTGCGTTTCACAGAGTTGGGCCACTGTCATATCTAATCATATCTGCTATTTACCTGACAGGCATTTCTTCATCCTCGTTCCCATCTTCATCCGATGAAACTTGCCGCTTTCCACGCTTTCTCAGTGGCTATAGTGACTTCCTCTTAAATTGTATTTGGTCACACATACATACCTTCTTCCGCATTACTCATCTCTGCGGAAGTGTATAATAACAAATCTCATTCATCAATTCATAATCACTCATTGTAAATATCAGTAGAATTAACAATTCATATCTTACATTAGGTTCTCACAGTTAAACGTATTAAGGGCAGAGACGCAATACACCTTTAAGAAAAAACACAAATAAGAAGAAACAGTGCCCAAGAATTACAGTAATAACAGGTTAACGTCAACTATTTAAGGCAATTTACAATGGTCAATGGGTGCCCGTGAGCAATCGGAGAGTGATCTCACTAGATTTTACTCTGAACTTGCTCGTTCATTGGTTGACGCGAGTAAAATCTAGTGAAATCACTCACCAGTTGCTCACCGCTTGTGTCGGCTGAACGCACCCATTAAGTGCGTCATTCTCATGTGTCGGTATTCCACAGTATTAAGCTGTGTCGACATTTGTAAACGCACCTCGCTGAAGTAACAGGCGTAGTAACAGAGCAATACGATTGGTCGATTCTTCGAATTTGAACACTTCCATGCGGCGCGCACTTCTGCGTGAGATTATTTAGAATTTAAATACAATTCGCAACGGTGTTATTAGATTGAAGTTATTTATCTTGAAAGTATTCAAAGTAAACAAGCCATTTACGTTGCCAGAGTTTTTCCAATAGATTTGAAATAGGGGAGGCCAGTGTTTCGGAGTATAATTGAGTTTTTACGTACGAATGTAAAATGACGAAGGAGGGTTATGCTGAAGGTAGAACATCTCTGGACTTATAAATGGAGTCATCACAAATAATTTGTCTTGTTTGTACTACCATGTTATAAATCAAGACAGTGATAATGAAATAAACTGGTATTTTTATGTTAGGCAAAGAGCCTTCGCAGTCATTACGAGATGCTACAATTACCTCATCCAAACGAGGCAAACGAGGCAAACAAGGCAGTCATTCAAGTAGTTCACCTAAAGAAAATCATGAACCTGACCCCGGCTCTAACAAATGGAGACGTTCTGTTGCGGACACAGACAATGTGGTATCAAAGATGGTGGGCAAAGATTCAGAAGTGCCTAACGGTTTACAAGAAGCTAGTCAGGACTTGCATGACGAGTTTCTTAATTCTTGCCAAACAAATCGATACACGAGTAATCTTCCTTATACTTTGATTAGGCTTATGTATCAATTAGACTTGTCAGTGCTTTGTTCACTTAGAAAGATGCGATACAAACAAAAATATCTTTCGTTATCATTAGCATTCGAAGATTCTGAAATTGATACATTTAATGATATCGTCCTTCGCCATGAAGGGAAGTCCATTCATGTACGAATCGAAACTGTAGACAAGTATTATACTAATAATGATATTAGTTATGGTGAATTGTTTACCAAAGAAAATGAAAAAGAAAGTTTCTTTATCAATAATTACTTTGATGGCTTTGTTAAATCTGTAATCTCTAAGTTAGATAGTTCATCGAGTAATATAGAGTATCTTATTATCTATACTAATTCAGGCTTGAATCTTACAGAAGAAAAGAAATTAAAAGGAGATCGATCCATAAATTTTTACCCTTTCAAATTTGATAGCGTGGATATGGAAGAATGTGAAATTCTGAAAGACTTTCTTTTTACAAACGATAACAGGCAAGGGCATGGTTTTTATCAGTTTTCTCGAGATAAGACAATAAGAAGAGAACTTTTAATGCGATTAGGATTTACGCCTGCGATGTGGAAAGCAATAAAAAGAAAAAACCTTCCTGAGGGATTTGAAAAAGAAATAAAACGAAAATTTTTAAAGAAACTAGTGTTCGCAGTTAATCAGCCTAGTAGAGAAGAACTGAACAGCATTATTAGAAGTGAAATGAAAGAAAATAGTGGAGTTCAAGACAATTCTATAATATTGCGAGAAAGAATATTAAGTAATTTGGCAGCTCCAGGGAAGCATAAAATGCTTGGAAGCTACGTATCTAGAATTACATATGAATTCAATTTATTAATGCTCTTCTTGCACGACATGTTCTTGGATAAAAATATGTTATCGATTAATTTTGAAGAAAAAAGCCATGACATAATATCTAATAACATTACTATCAATTATAGAGATAGAATTACTTACGTGAAGGCTCACAATGCAGACGGCGATATTGGTTACAGTGAATTATTTCCCTCCGGACACCAGAGAGAAAAGGATACGTTTTCTATTAATAAACATTTTGCTCTTTTCGTCGAAGGGTCAGAAAATGATACAAAACATTTTCTTATCTATACTAATGCAGATCTAAATCTTACGGAAGAAAAGAGGTTTAAGAAGAAAGGAAAGTCTAGAGATTTCTATCCTTTAAAATTTGATAGTTTAGATATTCAAAAGAAAAGATACAAGGTTTTAAGAAATTGCTCATGTATAAATGAGAATGGTCTCTATCGATTTGCAAAAGAAGAAGCGACAGGAGAGAAAGTTTTAGGTCTATTAAAGCTTCCAGCTTTTCTGCGAAAAGAGAAAGAAGGAGGAAGACATTCGGATGGGAATGAGAGAGAAATAGAAGTGAAATTTTTAGGTAGCCTAATATTCGCAGTTAAGCAGTATGATAAGGAAGAATTGAATAGTGTTATTAGAAATCAGATCGGTAAAGCTGATATTCCGTATAATCATGAAGAGTTACGTGAGATAGCGTTACGTTGGTTAGAGTCTCATGAATTTGGTCATATTACAAAGGGAATAATGGAGAAGCTTTTGGAGGATATAAAAAATAATAGGTCTAGTTATCAGAAGATTCAGGATGTAGACATTAATGAAGAATTGAAATTTGCTAAAAGCGTGGTCGGTAGACAAGGGATACCTGCATTTTATCAGTTCTTAGATTTTTTAATTAAAGGCGAAGGAAAAAAATATCTAGGAGTTCTGAAAAGCCAAAGAATAGATCTAACTAATATGTCCAGTATTTTATATAGAGCAGAGAATGATGCTGTAAAAGCTTTCAAAGAATTATACGATCTTTGGTTTGATGAAAGAGGAAATAAAACAGAATATTTAAAAACTCTAGAAAAAGAAGAAATGAATCTGACTAGTATGTGTCGTATTTTGAATGGATCAGGAAATAATGCGGCAGAAGCTTTTAAAGGATTATTTGACCTATGGTTTGATGAAAAAGGAAGTAAAACGCAATATCTAAAAACTTTAGAGGAAAAAGGAATAAAGCTAGCTAATATGTCCAGTATTTTGAATGGAGCAGGCAGTAATGCTGTAAATGCTTTTAAAGGATTATATGACCTTTGGTTTGACGAAAAAGGAAATAAAACGCGATATCTAAAAACTTTAAAGAAAGAAAAAATAAATCTAGCTATTATGTCTGGTATTTTGAATGGAGCAGGAAATAATGCTGTAAACGCTTTTAAAGGATTATATAACACTTTCTTCAATCAGCAAGGAAATAAAAAACAGCATTTAAAGCACTTTATTGAGAAAAAAGAGAGAGATAGTTTCACGCTGCATAACTTGTCCAGTATATTACACGGTGCAGGAGGTAATCCCCAAGATGCTTTTGTAGAATTACATAGCGTTTGTTTTAATGACGATGGGAAAATTACAAAGCTGTTAGATGATTTTTATAAGGTAGATTTCAAGGCAAGTCACATATCCTGTATGTTATGGGGCTCAGGAATTCATGCTGCTTATGCCTTAAAACGATTGCATAGTGTTTGGTTTAATAACAAAGGGAAAAGAACAAAACTTGTAGATGATTTCTATGCGATAGGTTTTACGTCTGTTGATCTGAGCCATATATTGAATGGAACAGCAGGTAATTTAGAAATGTTTCACGATTTTTGTTTCGTGGGAAAAACAAAGAAGTATTTAAATCATTTCTTAAACGAGAAAAAAGGTTTCACGCTGAGTCATTTATGTAGTATACTGCATAGAGCAAGACCTAATGTTTGTTCCGCTTTCAGAGATTTTTGTAGCGTTTGTTTTGACGAGACAGGGAACAAAACACAGCTTTTAGATGATTTCTATAAGGCTGGTTTTACCCCTAATAATTTATCCCGTATATTATCTATGACAGGAAATAATGCCGCTTTTATTTTGAGAAATTTTCATAAAACTTGTTTTGATAAAAGAAATTACTTAAATCACTTCTTAGCCGAGAAGGAAGTTTTTACGCCGAGTGATTTATGTAAGATATTACGTGGAGTGGGAATTAATACTTGTGCTACTTTTGAAAAATTGCACGATCTTTGCTTCGATAAGGCAGGAAACAAAACAGAATATTTAAAGAAACTTCTCGAAAATGATCAGGGTAAAATATGTGATATATTATATGAAGAAGTTAGAAAGCTTCATTTCCTTAGATGATATATAATTTCAGCAACAGAATAACAAATTTTTTGTTTCATGAATGATTCTTCTAATGCTATTGATAAAAATTTTGCGGATAAGAATACTGGAAATTAATAACTCTGAAAGTTTAACATTAATTTTGCTATAATTAAGGTATTACCAGACAGTTTTTATGAGTATTTATACGAAAAAGTTTTGTTTGCTTATGTTAATGACGATAGGTTGACATTTATTTAATACCTTATGTAAACATATATATATGTACACATCGTAAGAGATTATTTTTTATACTATACAAACGAGTTCAGAATCTTCTAAACTGTTTTTTGAACCTTTCATAGTGATAGTCGTCAGTTGCTTTCTCTCCATTGTCTTTCCGTTTTCCTTTAAAATCGTCCTTGGGTGCTGTTACCTTCTTTGTGTCATCTGTTTCTTGTCTCGACTTTTGGAAATCCGTGTCTTCTATATTAACTATAGAAAGAAGTACAGTAAACAATTATGTTGATTTGAAATTAATCCATGAAAACAATGGTAAGAGAGAACTTAAATAACGTACATCTATTATGTTGGACAAAATTCACAGCCATGTTTGTTGGAACAAACTGCGAAGGACCATCCTTCTTCCTGTGCCTCTCCCAAAGTAATTTTAACTTGGCTTCTTCTGTGGCTTCGATATTACGAATTTTCGCTCTGAAACATAGAAATGAGTTTGAAATCAGATGTATCTTATCTACGGTTTACAAAAGAATGAAGTATGTAGAGAAACATACTCTATCCCAAGATCTACTTCTGGAATACCAGACAACATTTGATTCGAAAGCATCTCTTCGCTCCGGTGCGCAGAGCTTTGCCTCAAATGTTCAGGTACTGCTTGCAATGCTGCTTCCTCTGGGGAGCAATAGGCCCCCTTTTCGCTATTTAACCCGTTCTCTGCTTTGCCATCGGTTTTGCTCTTCCTCTTCGACAATTCCTCTTCGATATACTTCACCCTAAACAATTTGAAAGTTTAGAGGAGATTAATACGCTTCAGCTGACTTTATAAAAATTATGAAACACTTCTGCGCATACATTTCCTCGTCTTCGTCCCGTTTGTTAGTTTCCGCGTTGAATTGCGTGCCAATTCCAGTTTCATATGCATCGTTCTGCTTCAATTTTGTGTTCTTCAACGCAGCCATATTTACCATTCCCCCAGCTTTTACATTAAACGGATCTGACTAAAGAAAGAATCTCTTTTAGAAATCCAGGTTCAAAAGTGTTCTACCTATAAATTATATCGAGCGTCTCACCGTTGTTGCATCAGGTGTCGCATTTTCTCCAAGAGCTAATTCAACGATGTTCACACCTTTTGGGCGCTCACGAAGCTTCTGTATAATTTTCATCTCCTCCACTTTTTCTCTAAATAAACATTGTATTTGTTGTAATCGGGTTCTGCTTTTGTAATTAATATTCTTTCATAAATCAAGACTTCAACATTCGCTTGTCACAGAGCTAGATATGCCCAATCATATCTGCTATTTACCTGACAGACATTTCTTCTTCCTCGTTCTCATCTTCATCCGACGAAACTTGTCGCTTTCTTAGTGGCTTTCGTGACTTCCTCTTAAATTGTATTTTGGTCGTACCTTCTTCTGCTGTACTCATCTGTGTGAAGTGTACAAGAAATTTCATTAATCAATTCATAATCACTCATTGTAAATATCAGTAGATATTAACAATTTACATCTTACATTAGGTTCTCACAGTTAAATGTATTAAGGGCAGAGACGCAATATACACCTTTAAGAATAAACAGCAAACTACAAACAGTGCCCAAGAATGACAGCAAACAGTTGCAGTGATTATAGGTTAACGTCAGCTATTTTAAGGCAATTTACAATAGTCAATAAACGCCTCATTCTCATGTATCTACGGGCGAATTCCAGTTACGCCTGTCGCGTGGCCGGCTGCGAATTCTGATGCTTAAGGGAATTTCTATGTGTTTCGGTGTCCGTGGTGTCCGTGGAGCCCTGAAGGACTCTGCTCGCGAAACGTGTAAAGTTAAATGAACGAAATATCTTCTAACGATTAACTCAGATCTCAATAAAAGTGAACTAAATTTAATTGTCAAATGATTCGGAACTGATTAGGAGCAGGACGAAGATATTTTACGATTGATCAAAGCTGGATTTATTACGATACGTCAGGACTGTAAGGTCGGTAATCGATTGCGAGGCGAAGAAACAAGCTTCTTCGTACGTTCCTCTTTTATTAATACAATGTTCTTAAGTGATAAGGAAGGAGGCAAAGACAAATTTTTAATGTTAGTAAAGTTCATTCTTAACTCTTTTCTGTTCAAACTTCGCGCTATAAGAGCTTGCGTTAAACGCCGCTAGAGCGAGTATCGCAACTCGCAACTAGTGATGAAATATGGGGTGGGTTTTCTCGCGCATGCGCGGCGATTTTGGAATTAGTATAGTACTAGTTTCGATAAAATGGGGTACCTTGATCACCCTGCTGCTTTCCCGCCAATAACACTACACCTATCAGTTGCGCCCCAACATAGATACGGTACTGCAAACGCCGCGCATGCGCGAGAAAACCCGCCCCATATCTCATCACTGCTTGCAACACGCCTAAATCGCTCGCGCCCACGACCGTAGGAATTTTTCGTTTTTGTAATAAAATGAATATTATAAATTATACCTATATTCCTGTTTTTGAGTCGTAATTTATATTTAAAAAACTATATTTTCCGATAATGCCTTTTTCACAGATTTCACTTCCATATTTTAGGAGGTTTTCATAAATTTTGAAACGAAAACGACGAGCGTTGCGGGCGATTTGGGCGTAAGTGGAATTCGCCCTGCCAATGTCACCAACCCTACGGATTTTTCCGTAGATCTACGGATTTTTTACTTTATCTACGGATCTATGGATTGTAAACTGAAATCTACGGATTTTTTACCCTTTTCATGAGTTAATTGATAAAACAAAAGATTCTGATTCTAATTAAAGAAATCATTTACTGTTTAATTTGACTCATTGATTTTACGATCCAAACCATCGATTTACTGCGGGTCGCTAAATTCCACTTCACTACAAGAGCTTTTCATCACACTTAATCGCTGGAATTCAAGCTAATAATTTCTAGTTCTACTACCCTGCATTTTGAACGAGTGCAATAGGAATTAGCAAAGTTGATTTCAGAATCTTTACATGTGAACTTTTTTAATTCCTTTTCGTGAATTTACGTCGGGACGAAAGTCTTTGACGAAAACGACTTTCGGGGAAACATTATTTTTGGGAAAAGCTCTTGTACTGAAGTGGAATTAGTAAAAGTCGATTTCACAACTTTTGCACGTGAACTTTTTTCGTAATTTGTGAATTTTTGTTGTGACAATCATTTTTTTAGGATGTTAGGGGAGGGTCGAAATATAAGATTTCTAGAAACGATTTGGGAAAGGACGGTTTCCATGAGCAAGGGAATTAGCTTCTTTCATACATGTAATAATTAACACTTATGAAGAAAATCCGTAGATCAACGGTTTTTTCAAAGGGGGATCTACGGAATTCTACAGAATGTTGAACTTTTCTGTACGGATTTTCAAAAATCTGAGTTGGCAACACTGCGCCCTGTATTCCACAGTATTCCATGAACTAGAAATTTATTGCAGATGGGTGTCAGTGGCAAGTAATCCAACTTTCAAAAAGTTATAAGATCAAAGTTTCGCATCTAGAATCCATTCTTTCTATGATCGTGCAGCACGTGAGAAATGCACGTGTATGCAAGTCGACGTCAATCGAATCGTTTTTCAAAAGTTCCACACATGACAGACAGACCTTGTTGAATGAACGTGATAGAAGTTTTCTGCGTTCCGTCAACATGAAGAACAAACCTACTCGCCATAAAGAGACAAACACTTTTCAGGTATGAAATGTCTGTAATAAACAATGATCCAACCACAGGGTGGTTATTAAAAGCTTTTTTCCTTTCGCAGTTTAAGACATTCTCTGAAAGAGTCAGTGAGATCGACGTCGATGTATTCCACCGTGTCTCCCATCGAAACGAGGAGGATGACGAGGAGGTTGAAACGTACTTCCACAAAACTCTTGAGAAATGGAATCTACTGAACCTTACGGAGGGCTACTGTGCCTTCAAAAGGAAAGTGCGTGACATCATCACGCTTCCGCAATTGATTAATCAACAGCAGTTTGTGATCGACACGCTAATAGAGTATCTGGCAGAGAAGGATGTATTGTTTCTACAACCTATCTTGGAGTAAGTACACAGTCATGAGTCTATGTCAGGGATCGAAAATGTTCTGGAACTTTTCAATTGATTCCATTTAAAATATGGACTGCGGAACTTTTTTAAAAATGTTCTGACATTATAAGTTCCCAGGAGAACCGATAAAATAAAATAAAAGTTCTTGAAAATAAAGGTTTATTTGGAATGGAACTTATAAAATATAAAAATAAAAAAATCTATAACTGGAACAGATATTTTGTTCATCAATATTAAAAAAGTTCTCAATCGTTGTAACAAATACTGAATACTATTCAATGGATAGTACTACAACAATATTCAATAATTCTTACAGTTAAATTGATATTCTAAATGTGTTATTTATTTGTAATAGTTACAGACAGGTCGGAAAATGAGTTGACACTCTTTAAAATCGCATAACTTTTTTAAAATTGGTCCAAACGACTTGAGTTTTTTTGAGAAGCTAGAAGGATTAGTTTGCTAAATGACGCGTTTCGTCGTTTTGGAAAAAATTGCGATTGGTCGGAATAGCAAAAAAAATAGTATAGGTCGTTTTTCAAACTTTTTTTTGTGAGCCTTTAATGAAAATTCAAAAAACCCGTTGAAACCCCGTGAAAATTTCATCTAAATCGGTTAACGTTGCTCTGAGTTACACACGTTTAAAGATCGCAGAATAAGGGCGAAAATCGCTGATTTCCGGGAATTTCGCCCTTATTCTGCGATCTTTAAGCATTTATAGCTCAGAGCAACGTTAACCGATTTAGATGAAATTTTCAGCATGTATACAACTTACTTGAATCTGCAGACGGGTTTTTTGAGTTTTAATTACAGGCTCACAAAACAAAAGTTTAAAAAACGACCTTTACTATTTTTTTTTGCTATTCCGACCAATTGCAATTTTCTTTAACACGACGAAACACGTCACTTAGCAAATTAATCCTTCTAGTTTCTCAAAAAAAAATCAAGTCGTTTGGACCAATTTTAAAAAAGTTATGCGATTTTAAAGACTGTCAACTTATTTTCCAATGCGACTATACCTATGTAGATATTTTAGAATTATAGAATTTCTATGTATTTCAGTTCATGTAAGTTATAAAAAAATGTTATTTAGATATTATTCTTAACAAGTTCTCTTTTCTGTTCAATACTTCTTATGAAATCATTAATTAGCAAACAGGCAAAAAAGGGGGTAATTCTGCGCTTAAAAATGTTAATAACGAAGAACTATGACCTCTAAAATTAATGGTCAAAGGGTGGTGCGATAGTGAATTCAATTCCAAAGAAAATGCCATCAAGTTTTTTGGAATCGGTTAATAATTTCATTTGTTATGCTGTCTACCGTTCGGAAAAATCATGATTCGAGAAAAACGCGTTTAAAGTTTTACGTGAGTGCCAAGTGGCCGGGTTTTACCCACGCATTTGCCGCTACTCAAATGCTTATAACTTCGGAAATTCGACGAATTTCAAAGAATCCTTTTAAACACATATTCCTAAAAGGTTGAACATTCCAAAAATGAAATAAAAAAAAATCGATTTTTAGACCGGACGGTCCCCTTAAACGAAACATAAATTCTAACAGAATTTTTTAAAAATCGAGGGTTCGAAAACTTTTTCGATCCCTGGTCTATGTACATTTCCAGAATTCAAATTTGTTCAGGATGATAAAACTATAAATCTACTTCCAAGACTATTTTCAACCTTGTTATGTGAATTTATTTATTATAGATTAGTGGTAGCTGTATCGAAAGATCTGCAGAAAGATTTTTATCAATATTTCCCTCGATTCTTGAATGTTATCATTGACTTATTGCGGACGAAAGATACAGAGCAAATAGAGTACACGTTCACGTGCTTGGCTTATTTATTCAAGTTTCTATGGAGATATCTTGTTAAAAATGTTAAAACTATATTCGATCTGCTGCTACCATTGTTGGCGAATACACAGCCAGCTTACATAAACAGTTTCGCAGCCGAAAGTTTTGCGTTCGTAGTGCGTAAAATCAAAGACAAAGAGTCTTTCTTAAAAGTGGTACTGCACATTTTGGAGGACAATCCCAACGGAGTGCGAGGATGCGGCAAATTATTATTCGAAGTCATATCCGGTACACCGGGACAGTTTCATTCGTGCGCGGAGCAAATGCTCTCGTTATACTTCAATGTATTGAATGACGAATCTGTTAATCAAGATCTAACGTATAAAGTATTGAATGAAATTGTTAACTGCTTCTTGCAAAATATACATCCACAGAAATGTAATATATTTTGGTCCGTGCTTTTAAACGTTATGGATACATCTATTGAAAAAGCGAAACACTTCGAGCCGAGTGCTGGAAGAGTGAAAAGCTTGAACCTCGTAACACGATTGTTGCATACAGTTATTAATTACAAAAATGGAAGGTTCGTTATAGATCCTGTACCTTTGATTAAGAAGCTGGTACAGACACTGGACATCTTTGAGGACGACAACGATGTGTTACAAGAGATTATAAATATAGCGGTTGCTATTCTTTTAGCAGCCAACGTTAAATTAATGCAGGAGACATCGAGCCAGTTATTGCTTAAAGTTATGACTGTGAAGGATGCGAAGTTACTGTACGGGGCAGTCGAAAGTTTGATACACCATTCGTTGTTTGAAACATTGGTATTACCACAGATATTGCGACATAGTATAGCTATTGGCTTCAACGATGATACTTTACATTTGTTTACCAAAATAGTTCAAACAAAAGCTCCGCTGTGTCTTAATGGTATTAATTTAGACAAGTGGAAGAAGTTCATTTTGGATATACGGTGTATCAAATCTGATAGTACCGATTATCTCCTGAAAGAATTGAAAGCTTTGTTGGATAACAATGTATCGGCTAATACATTGAAGCTGCTAATTATTTTACCACACTTGAAACCTTTGCCAGAAGAATTTAGAAGCATTTTACAAGAGGGAATACTATCTCTGCACAAACAGATATTGAATTCCAGTAATACTGAGATCGATCTGACCAAATTGTCTTTTACATTTTTATTAGCTTTGGAGTCAGCGATTCACGCTTTAGAACCAGAAGTCCTGCATACGTTCATAGAGACGCATGGAATAAAAGTAGTGGACCTCGTTAACAAACACCCTGACAATATATTAATTTTGAACGCAGTGGATTTATTTATCACGTATTTTGGTACATCAGAATACCGGGAAGCATATGTGAATCGAAGCACCTTCGACAGCTTAAATAACAGTATCGTGCACAAATTGAGCTCGCCTTCCAGCGAAGTTCGCTTGCTTACAACTCACCTGTACTCGTTATTTTCCAATGTTAAAGAAATATCGCTGTCTGTCGCAGGCACTGAGAAAACTGCTACGGAGCTTATGTATTTGGCAGAATGCGAACCTATATCGGTGCAAAGCTATCGGAACAAATTGCTGTACTTGCAAAGCTTGTCGTTTGAAAATACCACAGTGTCGAGCCTGGATCCTAAATACTATGAATTCCCGCTGCGATATTTATTAGGGGCTTTGTACATAAACTTTACTATACTGTGGGAGCCATTAAGTAAAATTATAGCTACTTACGCTACGAAAGAATGTGAACAGTTCTGGCCAACATTCTTGGCTGAATTAAAGAACGACGACAAAGCAAGTACGGATTATACGCCGATATTTCAGTGTAATGTTATTTCTGAAATAGAAGTAGCGTTACAGAAAAGCAACGACAAGCCTGATTACGAGAACCATAAAATACTTTTGTGGAAGTGTATGACACATTTCTCACATTTCTGCGAAATGAGAAACAGGGACATAACGGGATTGTTCATCGGTTATGTGAACGATAACTTTTTTAAATCAAATTCCGAAGACGCCAAGTGCTGTACTATTTTGAAGACACAGAAATTAACGGTGCCTGATAATAATATGGAGGTTGACGCACAAAATGATAATGATAGCGAACCTGAAGAGAACGACAAAGATAAGGAAGAAGAAGAGGAGGAAAAAGAAGCTACAGTTTCTAAAACCGCGGAATTCGAGCAGATAACCAAAGAATCCAAACAAATATTTATGGCTAACAAGATTTACAAAGTGAAGCTTCTACTTGCCCAGCTAGAGATATTCGAAAAGGTAACGAATCCCAAAACATTGTACAGAGAGTCGGAGATAAAGAAAATTTACTTAGACTTATTGGCGTCGAAGAATTATGAGATTCAACGAGCTGCCTTAAACTGCCTTCTCACTTACAAGTACAAGTACCTGTTACCATACAAAGATAATCTGCTCAACATAATCAACGAGAAGAATTTGAAGAACGAATTGACGCGTTTCAAGATTGACGAGGAGAGCAGCACGATACAGGCCGAACACCGCGATGAATTCATACCTATACTAATGAGAGTGATTTATGCAAAAATGGTTTCGAAGACAGGGATGAGGACTGGTGGCAAAGGCGGAGGACTTATGAAACGAAAAATGATACTGCGCTTCCTAGCTGGAACTCAAGAGAATGAAATGATCGTATTCGCAAAAATGGCCTTCAAACCTTTCCAGAGGTTTATGCCGCTGCGAATGGATGAGAAAGTCGATCTAAAACAACTGACGCGTGATATTATGAGTTCGGTGGATTTGAATAACGTTATTCCGCCCAAACGTTTACAGAGCGCTATTAATTTACTTGCAATTTTAATAGAGCAATTCGGTAGTAAAATGGCTAGAAAATTGTTGCCTTATTTACTTGGATTGGTAATATGCATTTTAGCGGAAGTTACTGGGATCTTGCAAAGGTCAGGCGAAGTTCACGTTGGATTCTTACAATCCATCAGAAATGTACGATCAAGTAGTATCTCGATATTAGCGAGATTCTTTGGTCACTTTCAAGAGTACGAGTGGAGCCAGCATGAAATAGATGCTTTGTTCAACGTAGCTGTGTTTCCATGGCTGGTAAAGCTGCCCATGGAGGGTATTCACAGCCCTACTCCTCTATTAAAATTGTTTATCACGTGGAGCCAGAATTCTCGCTACTATCCATTGTTTATAAAATATCGCGACGATAACAAATCTGTCAGTCCTCTCCCATACATAATGCAGCTCCTTTTGGGCCGAAAGACTCATGCGTCTGTAGTTAACGCTATAGTCGAAATGATTGAGAAAATGGTGACGTTGCAAGATTATGGGAAGACAAACGAGAACGATATGGATGTTGATACAGCTTTTGTTCCTTTGACGCCTGTACTCACTAATTTACTGGAAATAGACGAAGGAGCTTTGTCTACCGGTGTCAATTATGGATCCACCATACTTCTCCCTCACGTGTTCAGTATCTTAGAATATATCAAGCGCAAACTTGAGAAGTCTACCAGAGGAGTGAACAAGACAGAGTTGGTGATCTTATCGCGCGTCTCTGAATTTGTGAAAGATGCAGATGCGTGCGATACGCTCCTTGCTCTAATTGTTCCGATACTTGTTAAGCGGGTTGCTGCTGGAGAAGGAGAGGAAACGATCATCGAATTGATTACAACTATTATAAATCTTATACAGCATATTAGGAAGCCAGAAATTCACGTGCGCGCGATTCTACCTTTGCTGGGCATAATATCAAGCATTCCAGCTCGTAAGCTCTTATTGAAGCTGTACGAAACTATCGCTGAGAAATCCACAGCGGACTGTCGAGAGACATTGATGGAAAATTACAATATAATAAATTCACTGAACGCGTGGGATCGCAGATGGATCGATCAACCGGATTTTCAGAAGAGACTGGATGCGTTTACTGAAATTAAGAATGCGGTCGAGAAAGATGAAATTACATTGGAGTTTGGCGTCGCTGTTATTTACAATTGTTATTACTTCCTCAAAAATGAAAATGATTTGGCGATGAGAGATTACGCGGGCCAGAGTCTGAAGCTTATTGGTTCCAAGTTGGCGAAGAAGCACAGAGAAAATGTATTAGACAGGCATTACCTGATGGACAATACGATTTTAGGGCTTATAAGAAAAGGGATTGTTAGTAAAAACGAAGCTGTGCGACTTCAGTCGATTGGGTTCCTGGGACACTTGGCTATGGAGTGTCCGGAGGTGCATCCTGTTTTGCGTGATTTATCACTGCTAACTAACAAAATAGACCCCGAAGTGGATTTCTTCGAGAACATGCAACATCTGCAAATGCACAGAAGAGCTCGCGCGTTGCTTAAATTTTGCACCTTGGCGAAGACATTGGAAAAGGCACCGAACCCAAGAACGTTAACACAATTTATTCTTCCTCTCGCTTCCTCCTATTTGTGTAACGAAAGCTTTGTGCATAAAAACAGTATCGTGGACGCTGCGATAGAAACGGTCGGAACTGTCTGCAGACTTTTACCTTGGCACCAGTACGAGATCATTTTGAAGCATTATTTGGGAAAATTGAGAGGCTCTGCCCAGTTTCAGAAGCAACTGGTGAGGATAATCGTAATTATCTTGGATTCTTTCCACTTTAATCTTTCAAAATATAAACCTGTGGAAGAATCTTTGGAATCGGGAAGTACTGCGGAAATTAGAAAAAATAAAGTAGTTGGCAATGAGAAAGAAGAGAAGGATGAGAATGTTACGGACAAAGATAACGATGGAAATGTTGGTCAAGAGGTGGAAGAGAAATTAGACGAAGCTTTAAATTCTGAACAGACAGAAAACATTGAAGAAATTGTGGAAAAGAAGGAAGCGCAGGAAGTTGTGCTTATAATGGAACAGCAAACTGTACTTTCTCAGTACGGAGCGAGAAAGGTTGTCTTTAGCATATCCAAGGAACTGTTGCCTCAACTTCATCGTTCCATTATAGCAAGGACCAGTCGCGAAAGTAGTCATAAAGTTAATAAGAAGAAGGTTGCAGCGGATAACGAAGAAGAAGAATTAATGCGAGTTCCTATTGCACTTGCATTCGTGAAGTTATTGCAGAAATTACCCGAACGTGTTCTGGACAGTAATTTACGAGGGTGAGTCTGTAGATATATCTTCACATGAAACCTCAAGCGTAACGGGGGAATATTAGTTTCTAAAACGTTCTAATAAATTGTTGTAGAATCTTTATGAAATTATGCACATTCTTGAAATCACGTTTGGAGTCAGTGCGACGTGTCACACGAGAAGTATTACAAAAGATTATGATAACTCTGGGTCCGAAGTATCTTCATCACCTTTTACGGGAAATGAACACCTTATTGACCAAAGGTTTTCAAGTCCACGTCCTAGCATACACCGTGCAATCAGTGCTGGTCGCTTTGAAACCATATTTCCAGAAGTTTGATATCAATGAAAATCTCCAGAGTATTTTATCCGTAAGTAGCTTTACGCGTGCATCTCGAGATAATACTTTCAGTCTCCCTTCGTTAATAAACAAAATATTTAAACGCGTCAGGTGTGTAAAGTAGATTTATTTGGGCTAACCGCTGAAGAGAAAGAAGTAATAGGAATTGTGAAGAATGTATCGGAGGCGAAATCTACAAAAAGTTTCGACACGTTTCACATATTAGCACAATATATCACAGAGTCGTGTCTAGTGGATTTAATTCTGCCACTGAAGGAAGTGCTTATGAGAACGCACTCTCATAAAACTGTGTACAAAGTAGTGGAATGCTTCAGGAACGTAGTATTGGGTTTGGCAGATAATACCTTTATACCGTTGGAACAAATGTTGATGTTCCTTTATGGTATAGTTTCCGAAGGCATTCCTGACCTCTTACCAGACAAGAAGGATAAACAGCTTACGGAGAAAGAGGTGGAGGCACTGGCTCGAAAGAAGCCAGATAGCTTCATCATACCCCCTGAACCGAAGAACAGAATGGGCATAAAGGCTGCATCGAGAACATCGAAAAACACCAACGCCCATGTCATTATGGAGTTTGGTTTAAAACTGTTCCACATCTTGTTAAAAAGAGATAAAGTATCTGGCGCACAGTTCAAACCTTTCATAGATCCATTCGTGCCGCTTATAAGCGACTGTTTAAAATCTCAACATGTCAAGGTAAGACCACTTTATCGTAACTGCGAATGTAGATTACAATAATTGAGACTCTTCGACTCTTCGTTTCAGCTAAGCGCTTTGGCTCTGCAGTGCCTAAACTGGCTGCTGAAGCTTGACTTGTCTTCGGTGCATGAAACAATCTCTGACATCTGTGCGTCCATATTCAGTATATTGCACAAGTACGCCGCTGCGGGCTTGAGCAAAGGCGACAACTTTGATCTGGTCATGGCTGGATTTAAGAGCATGTCCGTGATCGTTCGCGACGTGAAGCACTACACGATCACCATAGAACAATTGAAAGTTCTGATGATGTACGCCGAGCAGGACATACACGACAGCGACAAACAGGCGACGGCGTTCGGTTTGCTCAAAGCAATAATCGCTAGGAAGATGGTGTTCACGGAAATGTATCTTGTCATGGAGAAAGTCGCTGCGTTGAGTATTACGTCGGAATTGGAACATGTCAGGGTGCAGTCTCGCTCCGTCTTCTATTCTTACTTGATGGAGTACCCCCTTGGCAAACATTTGAACAAGCACATAATGTTTTATTTAACGCAATTGGCTTACGAAATGCAACCTGGTCGACTCAGCGCGTTAGAGATGCTTCACAGTATTGTTACAGGATTCCCGTTGGCAAGTATCATCGCCCCTTTTTTCCCCGTACGTTGAGGTGGAAAACAACGGACTGATTTAACAATTGCAATTTTAGAAAACTCTGATCTTGAAGTCGGGACTAATATTCGTAATGGCGGGTGCAAGATTAGTAAACGATGAGGATCCAACCTGTCGCAAACTGTGCGCTAAATGTATTAAAGAGATGATCACACGCATACCGCACAATAAAAGGACCAAACTATTTGACATAGTCGTGGAATGGTTGAGAGATACTAAGGTGATTATCGGTAATACATGTTAATGATAAAGGCTCCCACAGACCAACGCGGATATTCGCGGCGGCAGCGGATCCGACGCGGTTCGGCAGTTTTTTATACGTGGCGTTGGATCCGCTGCCGCGGCGAATATTCGCGTCGGTTTGAGGGAGCCTTAATGCGTGCCGTGTATAATAGTTAATGGAAGAAATAATTTGTAGATAATGCATCGTACACTGGCCGCTCAGTTGTGCGGCATATTCGTGACAGTGGAGAAGGAGACCTTTGAATCTCGTCTGAAAGAAATACTGCCGCTTCTATTGAAGCAGTTCCATGCAAACTTTGACGATAAAGATGTGCCTGGTCGTTTTGTGAGGCTGCGCACACCCCAGGAGATAGCTAAACTAGAAATGCAGGCAAACATCAAGGACCCAGAGAGAATGAAAGATCATCACATATTCCAAGTACTACAGCTGTTATTAAAAATATCTGCGAACTGCACAGCGTTCTTCAAGAGCGAAGAGTATAAGGAATCTATACGTTCATTTGCTGGTACGTTTAACGCTGATGCGTCATGAGGCATAAGCTTAGGTTCGATATCAGGTAGGGGAAAGGTGGGATAGTTGATCACAGTTTTGCTATTTTATTAAAATAATAATAACGGTTTGCTTTGTTTCTATTTAATTACTTAAGTTGCGATTCTTAGAGTATTCTTAATAGACTTGTACAAATCTGAGAGGTGAAAACTAATTTTAATGACTGAATTTAAACATTATCCGGCATTGGCGTTATGCAAAAGTATCCCACTAAAGGGGAGACTTGATCAGTGAACTTTAAGAGTAAATAACACATTAATTTTCTAAAAAATATTTATTATCTTAGTCAATAACATGAAATAAAGGGAATATCAGAAATGGAAAGTAAACTATAACTAACTTGAAAGAATTACTGAAAAAATAAAACCGAAGAATGACATAAAACTCTATGACATAAAACAACATAAATGCATTCTTAAAAGACATTTCACTTATTGTTAGATATCATCTAATTCAGATGATGATGAAGAAAACATTTTCCGTCTCACTTTCTTTGCCGTATTTTTTTGTTTCATTAGCCGTTCTATGGTTTCTTTCTGGAGCTTTTTCACCTGTTCAAGTATCCCACCTCACACACTGATTAAGTATCCCTCAATGCACTCGATTTGAAAAAGGTGAAAAACTAAACTTACCTTAAATATTTAGATCAATCAATAAATAGCATTAATAGACCAGAAATGGCTGTTTTAACTTAATATATTTTAAATCGTTGAAAAATGCAACATTCAGTCGAAAAGGAGGAAGATCAAGCTGACCGAAATATTTACTTTTTGGCTGCAAATAAGATCAAAGCTACTAACTACGTTATTCTATGCTCCCGAAAGAAAACTGCAACATGAAGTGTTGCGATAATGCAAACATTACCACGATAACGTGACAGCAGGCACAAATTGCCAATGCATAAATTAAAAAACTGACGTGATCATGTATCCCCGATGATCAAGTATCCCACCTTTCCCCTATTACATCCGTATATACATGGTCTTTTATGAACTTGCATTTTCTAACAAAAGTTTAGAAACAAAATATTCCTTTGGTAATTACTGGGTATTCTGTATTTTCCGAGATACATAGGTTGGAATTAAAATTATCATAAAGAGATAACATTTCACACATCTAGTTACACTACGTGTAACTCAAGCATGTGTTTGTGTGGAATATGCTTGTCTAAAGACTATAATTAAAAAGCTTTTCGACAAAAGTTCAGAAATATACTCACTCCACTGGGTGATTGTAGAGTTTCTCGCCTCAAACATGAATCCGCGAGCTCTATCACCCTCAGTTTTTGAAAAACATGAGTTTTTGTAAAAACGCACGATGTCGGGCAAGAATGAGGTATTACGTGAAAATTAAGAACGTTAGAAAGTCCCATTTAGTCTCAAATGATAGATGAGAGTTCATAGAATATGTCAGTGCAAACAGATATTAAATTGGAGGGTTTTGAATCGTAAATGGCCACCAAAGTTTTAAAAAAACTGCCGATGCGTATGGTTTCTACGCAATATTTTTGCATTTTTACGAAAAGTTGCTTATTTCTAAAGCAGAAACCATCCCGGAAAAATATATGATATGTACCCTAACAATTCTGTATACTTTCAGAATACTGTCAATCTTTACTGGCACATCCACACATATGGGTTCGTCTGGCAGCGTCTCAGATGATTGGTTTCATCTTGGCCGCCCTTGACGTAGAGAAGATCATTGACCTTTTAGAAAATCCAGAGAAAAACGAAATGGAAATCGGTTACATGTACTCCGACCCTGCTGCAGTCATAAGAAGCCTGACCTTGGATTTAATCGCACAATTGCAGCCTGACGTGTCGTTTGAGGAGTTGGCCGATCAAACTGTTAAAAACTTAATTTTCATCGCTAGAATTTTGAAGTCTATTAAAGGACCCAGTACCGTCACTGCGGACCAAGACGACGAGACGAAAGACAGAAGCCAGTTGTCACTTTCCTGGCTCGTTAGAAGACTGAGAAAGGCTGTGAACGTAGAAATAACTCAGGCCCCGAAATCGGGAACAGTGGTGCGTAGTTGCTGTATTTCTTCGTATCTCGTTTGTCGTTACTTTAAAATGATATCTTCTCTCGCAGAGGACTGCATTCTTCAAATGGGTCGCTGGTGCAGTGGCCACCATACCCATGGAATATTTGAGCCCGCTACTTTTCAATATTATGTCACCCATAGTACGCGAGATGTCGAATATGGGAGAAAATAATACAGCTTTAAGGCGATTGGCAAAAGAGGCAGCCGTGATGATCAAGAAGCGCTTAGAGAGCGAAGAATACGCTAGGTTATTGAGCAGAATACAACAGAAATTGGACATTAAGAAAGCAGAGAGAAGAAAAATGCGCACACAACAGGTAGTTTTTTTTTATATAGACGTAATAATTTTCGCGAGGTGGAAAGTTAAGAATAATTATAAACGCTTCGGGCATATTTTCTTTTTATCGCAGTTTGTAACTGACCCGGAGTTGGCTGCCAAACGTAAGATTGCGAGGCAACAGAAGAAAAAAGAAGCTAAGAAGAGGAAGATGAATACCATGAAAGGGAAGAAAGTAATGAAGAAACGACCTAAGAAGGAAGTCGATTTGGATGTTATATGAATGTTTTATTCGAAACAAATTTCTGATGTACATATGAATTTTTCAAGACGGATGTATGATATTTTAATACTAAAAGATTGATATGTAAATTTTGTATATGACGTCTATATACTAAAGTAAAATTTCAATTTATACAGATGTAGAAGTGTCTTTATTTATTTGCTAATTCGCATTCCGAGATTTTAACAAGCGAACACCGCGAACCCGCACTCACCGATTGGAACGCAACTTTGTGGGTTTATACTTAGAGCATATATGTATACTTGGCGCGAGACACTACCGTGTCTCTTGATATAAATTTTACCTTTCTCTGTTATCTCTCTGTTACGTAGCAACAGGATAACAGCAATAACTTTATTGTTACGTTATGGATACTATTGGTATTTGGAAGGATTATTTTAATTAAAAAAAAGTTAAATATCTGTTAGAATTTTGTTTATAAACTTTATATTATATATAACATAGCATATATATATATATATATATATATATATATATATACAAGTTGATTAATGTTTTTTCTCCTCTCTGCACATCCTCTGCAATCCTAGACGGAACCATTCCGCTGCTTCTTTATTAAAGTCGACCTCGCGGAAGTCAGCATAGCTGTTTTAAAATCTCTTCTCAAACGTTTTCTGTCTGACATATGTATTAATTAAAATATCTCTCCAACTTAACCTAAAATCAATGTAATAATTGTTTATTGCAACACGCCACATTTAATCTTCGCGTAAACGTTAGGCCGGGTACAGACTTGAGCACGAACGCGAACGAGGCAAGCCGAGGCAGAATGAGCATACAAGTGTTGAACGTTTGTGAAGTTCACCGACGTGCAATACTTGCATACTCATTCTGCCTCGGCTTGCCTCGTTCGCGTTCGTGCTCAAGTCTGTACCCGGCCTTAGACTTTGCACTCTAAACACACTGATGCTAAACGCAGTCCTTATTTTAACACGTTCCGTGCAGGAGTTTTGCAGCAGGAAACGTTACCACGTTTCGAAGGTCACGATCAGTCACTCGAGCAACCGGTAAATTATATTTCTCGTTTATGTCGCTGTTATGTTCTATTTATGAAACAAAAATTACGGAATACTTGTGACACCTACGTTCCATGACATTTACATCTGGATTAATATGTTGCCTATACGTAAGAAGAGTTACGTAAAAATTATATATTTTGTGTGACTTTTCAGGTATGTTCATAGGTAATGTTGCTGCTGTGTTCTATCTATGTAACAAAAGTTACAGAACATTGTGATACCTGTATTACGTAGCGGTTATATTTTGTACATGTAACAAAAGTTACAGAATTTGTGACTTCCATGTTACGTAGTATTTAATTACAAGTTGTGCTGTGAGGGTATCACCGACGATATGGCCTGGGCACTGTCAACGCGACAAGCACGATTTTGCCGCAGCGCACACTTTGACGAAGAGTCTACAGGAAACGGTTTTATGAATTTGATTGAAAAAAAGAATTTCTTACCCTTCGATATGTACATTATTAACTATACTAAGTAATACATTGATTTACTTGAATTGTTTGATTGAAATAAATTCCCGAAAACACCCTTACATTTCGGATCGTTACAGTGGTCTGCCCCCTTAAAGGGCGATAGGGCCCGAATTAGGGTTGCCGATCTGAGATCGATTAATCGAAAGATCGATATTTTTCCCCGGAATTTTCGATTTTTTCGATCGATTTTTCAGTATAGATCGATCCTATGAAATCGATCCTTGGGGACTAGAAATCGTGTTCCGATTCTTTATTATTTATACCTATACTACTTTCGCGCATTTCAGCTGAATTCAAAAGTAATTTATTACCTGTTTCTCACTTTGTATCACTAAATATTATACTGCTATATTTACCGGGTTTTATTTTTTATATTAAACAGTATTTTGATTTTGCTGCATTGCAAATTGTTGGAACAAAATCAATCCTGAAAGACTAGTGAACTAATATTTTTAAAATGTTTACAATTTGAAGATTGAGAATTTGAAAACGAGTAAAAACAATGTTACTAAGGACTGTGTCATATCTGGGACTTAACATTGTCCTTTCATTTATTTGTTCATTTCGTTTCTTTCATTCAACACATAATAAACAATAAACAAAAAAAATTGTTTCTATTTTATTTACCCAAAATCATTCTAATATACTTCTAATATACACTAATTAGTCTTCAATGAATTGAAGATACATAAAGTTGAATCGATTTCTTGAAGATCGATTCTGGACAAGCCGATTTTTTCTTGAATCGATTTTCCATCTTACGATTCGAATCGATTTGAAAAATCGATACTTTCTGAAAAAATCGGCAACTCTAGCCCGAATGAAACACACCGATGTTCTTGGCTTGAGTCACTCTATAAATCCACAATGTTGCGTTCCAATCGGTGAGTGCGGGTTCGCGGATTTCCCTTGTAATTCTCGTAGAGGCTGTTCAACCCATTTTCGTCACCATCTCGAGCAACAATATTCATTAGTTTAAATTGACATCTTTTAATTTATGTTACTGCCAAAGTTAGTGATCCTCCAGGGCGTGATCGGTATAACCGCAGCCATTTGTGGCAAAACCGGAAATAACATAACCTAAACATTCATTAAATCGTCTGCTTTCCAGACTGATTGTTTATCTATCTCTTTATATCCGTATTTCTGTCTCTTTCTTTTTTACAGTTTCTTTCTCTGTATACTTCCGCTTTTGCCACAAATGGCGGCAACCAAACTACTTAGAGGATCACTAGCCAAATCAGCATTATCGTGCCACCTATCAACGAATAAGAGAAGTACAATTGCAATCGGTAGCCCTCAACTGATAATGAAGCTGATTAAATGTTTCAAGTATAATAATATTATAAACCAAAACGGTCGGTAGTGTTAAAGAACTCTCGATTCCCTAGTAAACGACTCGATATAATTTTTTTTCTCTCCTCAACGATTAGTCACGCATTACATAAGACTACATTTTACACATTTTGAAACACTAGGAAAGCCATTATACTTAATTGTACTATGCGCTTCCATTTACTTTAATTTATACAAAAATATGTATCAGTAGATTCCCCGAATCTCAACACTTCTGTGAAACATTATTAAGTTACAATTTACAAAGAAGAGATTAAATTGATGTTAGTGCCTTGAAATTATTCAGAATGAACAAACTACGTCGCCCGAGTTCTTCGAAAAGCTTTTAAATTGGGGGGTAGTGTTTCGGAGTGTTTTATAACGTTAATAGCCCTTCGAGCTGCACTTGGGCTGTAATACAGCTAACACAAACGTACGCAACATTACTCGCCACTAAATACTACTTAGTGGTAGGAAATCTGGTCTAACTATATCTCATCGAGACATCGGGAACTCACGTCTTCTTTGTTCCTTTGACTTTGACTCCCAAGCTACAATCGGGGAGCATCAGTTTAAAGTGTGGGTTCCTGCTTATCGGTGCAGCCACGTTATCGGCGGTGTTTAAAGCACGGTGAACAAATAAAACCGAGGGGTTTCACGTTTCACACGTTAGTCGTAAACGACGAATTCCTCCGTTGCCCGATTTACCGTCCGTTCTTTCACGTAACGAGCCCCGCTCCGTTAATTGTTTATCCTCGCCCGTTAATCGCAGGAAACCGGAAAGGAAGGAACGTTTAATGATGCTTACCACCATCACGCTAGTGATCGTGATACTGCTACTGATCTCCCTGGTAACCGGAAGAAAAACGAACAAGTCTCCGCCAGGTAACGGGTGTTATTTAAATAGTACGTGAGATACAATCCCGGTGATTAATTAGTGCAGTACGAGGTCAGTCGAGCGTTATCGGCTGACTCGAAACTGATGCGTGCTTTTTTTAGTTTTTCTTTAAGAATTAGGGTAGAGAAGATTTGAGTATTTGACGCGGAGCTTGAATAAAAAAATGGAACTTGGGTACGTGGATGGAAATCATTACTAATCTTGAATAAAAACGTGTTCGGATTCGTTTCCGTATTCTGTTCTCTTTTGTTCTTGGCAATTATGAATTATTTTAGTAAGCTGGATTATGTGTGTAATAAAAAGTGTCTCGATGAATTGATTGGTTAATGGTGTGAATAAATTCTCATAACGCGTATAGGGATCAGTTTGATTGGACCAGTTGACCGGTTTAAACTGCCGCTTGTCCCACGTACCGCGAATGAAATTCATCTTTCCATAGGAAGATTTCTGGCAACGATAAATTTCATAAATAAGCGCAGCGTGGAAATACAAATGCGAGCAGTTCTTAATGTTGCATATTTCAATGCTTTTCGCTATTTTGTAAACAAATTGCTTCGTTATCAAACTGATAGACAGTACCTGTATGTGGTAACTACACAATACACAGAAAGTGTTTAAATCGGGGGTGGGTTCGAAGATAATTTTTAAATTCTGGGAACTCGAATCCGTAACTTTGTAAGGCTTCAAAACTCTGGATACTTTCGAAACTTGTTACTCCCGAAACTGGAAGTGCTTGATCTTGCTTTGAAAACTGAAGTGAGCAGCAACGTTTTTCCACAAATCTCTATTGACCATATAGGTAATCAAACAAAATAGAAACCGAAATATGTATAACTATACACAAATTCTCGAGGCACTCGAGGCAGATTTTATACTTTTTCTTATCTGGCTTTCGGGAGTTTTGAATCACGAAAAAAGTGCAAAATGTTCTCGGAACTCGAAACTTTCTTGGCTTTCGATGCTTAGAGAAACCCATCTCTATTTAAAATTTTTTAAAGGCCAAACAAATTTTCATGCAAGTTCCGATCTACCTCCATTCTATAAAATCCTATAAAAATCGGCGGTCTGTTGCAGTTTTTGTTAATTGCGAAGAGATTGGATAAAAAAAGTTGTTCCCAAATTTTTGAAATCTTTTCTTTTTCCATTTACAGTAAGTTCTCGTTATAGCCCCGTTTTTACCATGCGTAGTACGCCCAGTGACTATCCCCACCATTTCTTGGAATCCTTCGGTCGCGAGTGAGAGAACCCGAGAACGAGCGAGAGGGAACGAAAGAGTCGACGGCAACTTCGTGTCCACTGTTTCGTTCCCTCTCGCTCGCTCTTGGGTTTTCTTACTCGCGGGCATTGGCCGCATGGAATAGTGTCCGCAACGCGTCGTACGCCCGCCGTCAGCCCCGTTCGTGGGGTTTAATGCGAGTGTTTACTGTACAGAATTATCCACTGAAGACTGGCGGCGCTCGCGCGAGTACAAATAAAAACGGCAACAACGTCACACGCATAATTACTACTACAATCATATGTCGATACATCCGCCATCTATGGGCTGTTGCTAAAACAGTAGGTCCCTGTATAGGTCCTACGCAAACCTATACTTTTAGCAACAGCCCATAGATGGCGGATGTATCGACATATGATTGTAGTAGTAAGTATGCGTGTGACGTTGTTGCCGTTCTAATATGTACTCGCGCGAGCGCCGCCAGTCTTCAGTGTACTTGGTGTAATTAGGGATGTTCGATTCAGCTCAAAGAATCGATTCTTGAATCGATTCAAAATCGGATTGTGAGAATCGATCCTTCTAAAAAATCGGAACCAAAGAATCGATTCTGGAAGAATCGAGATGAAAAGAATCGCCAAAATCATAAAACTTTATTTCCAAAATTAGTACATATGGAAGTCGGTTTTGAATAATTTTGAAAGAATCGATGTAAAATTACTTTTGCAAGGAACAATTGGGATGGAAACAAGCAAGATATATAACTAAAATTATGAAAAAGCACAATATTATAATCCACACCAAAAAAGAAATATTTATACAATATTTAATTATAATTCAATACGTACCAACTTCTGCATTAATTTATTGCATTCCGTAAAGCTTCTAATAAAACTTCTAGTAATCACTCAAACAACTCACTCACTGCTGTGCACTGTGCAGTGTGCAGTGCTACAAGGAAGAATGGTAAAGAAAGATCCAGAACTGTCCAGAATCATGCAGAACATAAGAATCGTATATAAATTTGGCGCGAATCCTGTATAAATTTGAGCAAGCAGTTTGATTGATCCTTTCACTAGTGGCAATTAATTCCCCCAGAGGGCAAAAAATCGATTGTCGATTCTTACATCAAAGAATCGGTTCTGGGGAAAATCGGATACCAGAGAATCGATTCAAAAGATCGATCTTTTAACCAAAAGAATCGATTTTCTGAAGAATCGAATCGGAATCGAACACCCCTAGGTGTAATACAATGTTTCGCGTCTCCTTCCCTTGCCTGAAGCCGCTGTTATCTTTCAGGACCATTCGGCTGGCCGTTCATCGGCAACCAATATTTATTGAAGCATTTATCCCGTAAACTCGGGGGGCAGCATTTGGCGTTCCTCGAGCTTTCCAAGCGATACGATAGCGACTTGATAACCTTGGACCTCGGTAACAGCAAGGTGGTGATCGTTTCCGGAACCAAGCCCGTCAATACTGTTCTGAAGAACGACGAGTACGATGGACGACCTTGGAACGAATTTATCAACATTCGAAATTTGGGAAAGAAGACAGGTATTGGTATCTCTGTTGAAAAATGCCATCCAAATTAGAGTTGCCATACGTCCCATATATACGGGACTGTCCCGTATTTCACTGTTCCCGTGAAATATTTTACAGAGTAAAATAAACCATTACCTACCCCCTTTTTTATGTTTTATTTATTTATCACTTAAACGTTCCGTATCAATGCTTGGCAATTATGCCAACCCTAAAAATAAACCACTACGTACCCAATTTTTTCATGTTTTATTTATTTAGCACTTAAACGTCCCGTATCAATGCTTGGCAATTATGGCAACCCTAATCCAAACATTCTGGTCTATAATATTTAAAAATTGCATATATCTCCTTTGCACTTGCATTATTACAATCGAAATTCTGTAATAAATTAATCAGTGAAATTAATTTTAAAATGGTAAAATTGGTGAATATAGAAAAAAATGCGGTTTTTAACATTATTTTTTATTATTTATTTAATATTTGCATAATCTTTGAAAAATATAGAATATTGAAAAAATGTCATAAAAATATTCATAGATGTATGTTTGGCTTTCAAGGGGAGATCCCCAACCCTTAAATTCCAAAAATTATGAAACATTGTATGTATTACGCAATTCTTTTTTGTTGCTCGAATTTGCTCTAAGGGGATAAAATTGACCCTTGAAAATCCGGCTATGTTCCGATTTTGTGTTATAACTCGCGTATCACCTTCTTTCAAATGATAGTCCTCATTAAAAAAAGCAACTTTTGTCTGAAAACTTTTTTTCTATCTCTTACAATTCGTGAGTTACAACACAAAATCGAAAAATAACCGAATTTTCAGGGGTCAATTTTAATTTAGTTTAGTAGCGAGTAGTTTAGTAATTCACCATTGTTTTACTAAACTAACCGATTACATTTTAGTGTCAACACACATTAAATTTCTAAATGACTCGCTACCTGACTAAATTACTGGACGTGTCTGAACCAGCCTTTACAGTGAATTTGTGCGGCAAAAAAATATATAAAATTTTTTTTTTATGTTAAACGTTTTTATTAAAAATGCACTAATAACTAAAAAATAATTATTTTGTTGTACTGCAATTTCGATGGTGTTTTTCACTTTAAATAAAATCGTGGAGCAGGATTTATCATAACAGAATATGAATCAATTTAATACAGCATCAAGCGTCGAAATGAATTTGTTGTGTGATACCCTGCTCCACGATTTTATTTAGAGTGAAAAACACCATCGAAATTGCAGTACAAGAAAATAATTATTTTTTAGTTTTTAGTGCATTTTTAATAAAATCGTTTAATATAAATTTTTTGCTAGTTTTTAGTGTTTATGGATTCATCATTTCGCAGCTCAGAGTTCTTTAGAAATATCTTTTATTTCATTATAAAACCCCGATGCGACTAGCGACGAGAACGCTGCGGCCTTTTGTCGTTTTCGTAAAGAACGCGAGTGGCTGATTTCAAGTCGTTTGGATTTGTGCTTATGGGTTATATTTATTGACGACTGGACAATTTTTTTCACCCGCTCGGGGTTAATTTGTTTTTTAAATATTGTATTTTCATTCAAACTACGCACGCCTGCAAAGTTTTAAGACAATTGGATAGTTGGAAGTGGGTTAAAGTTGAGTTGCCAGATTTGAACTATACATACAAACATACATACAAACAAACAAACAAGCAGAGGATCGAAGCTGAATAAAATCGTTTAAAAAACATACTTATTTTGCATTTCCGGGTTGTAGAATTTTCCTTGTTACATATATATAGCAATTGGTCAACATCGATATCACAAAACTTACTGTATGTAGAAAATACTGAGGAATCTAATTATGCGTTTCAAGCAGAAAGCACTCGAGTGTCCTGAGGCTCGTTCTTGCATGTAACAGTGTAATTAACGCCTCTTTTTTTACCTACTACATCCATTACACACCCCATTACGACTGGTGAATCTCCTTGGTATATTTAACCAGCGGGAAAACAATTATCGCTTGCATTTATTATCTACCTCATTCATCATACCCTGTTACGACTGTGCAATTTTCTTTACTCATATCTAATCAGCAGAAAAACCATTTCCGTTTCTATTTGTCACCTATCGCATTCACTAATAGTGGATCACTATACCCCATTACGACTGGGGAATCCTATGCAGAAACAATTCCAATGGAAATGGATAATTGCCCCAGTTGTCGATCAGTTAGTAGGAGGTCGAAATGTTTTTAATGAAAAATTGATGTAAATGGACAAAAATTAACTTTTTTTCTTTTACCAGTTTATTTTGATACTAATGTAAATAATAGCAAAGTAAAAAATTAGAATCTATACATATTTAAGCGTAGAAATTATAATTGAGAATAAAAATGTTGATGCTCCAGATGTCGATCACTAAATTACGGTCGGAACTAGTTGTCGATCAGTAATTATTGCTCTAGTAGTCGATCAAGAAATAAGTGGTTATAAAGAAAACTTGAAGTACGAAAACGGGTAAAAAATCCTACCGAAACATTTATAAATAATTTATCTCATTAAATTATCTACTAAATTTTAATAATTCAGTTTTTATTAATTACTTAAGTGCAACAAAAATATAATTTTTTATAAAACACTTGTATAAACATACAGACTATTTTTCTTCACCGTCACCCCAAAATTGCTCCCCTTACCTAGAAAAAAGTCTACGGACGCCTTTGCTCACTATCGTATTGTCAACATTAGGAATTACGATGAACGATGGTCAGGAATGGAAAGAACTACGCACCTGGATGGTGCAGACACTGAGGGAGTTCGGCTTCGGGAAACGTAAGATGTCGGAGATGATCAAGGACGAGTTGGTCGTAGTGCTGGAGAACCTGAAGAAGGGGGGTGCGCGGCGATTGAAGCCAGTGATCGCTCCCGCGGTGATAAACGTCCTGTGGACGCTGACGACGGGAAAGCGATTCTGCGAGACCACGAGGTACATGCACAAACCGATTTCTCTGCCTCGATGACTACCGTTTTCCACGTATTTGGTCTTCGACGCGTGTAAAACCGCTGACCAAACTCGCGATCGTTTGTACGTACGATGTTTCTCTTTCGTTGAAGTGACACTGAAAGGAAAGTATCGCGGGTATGAAGAATCAATTCAGCCTAGTTATGCTCAAAATGACAAAAAATTAGTTAAACTAAAATTCGATCCCATAATTTTGTGATCTTTATTTTGGGAAATATCACCAACCCTTAGAACAACTCTCACGTTATAGGATTATTAAAACTACCAATGCCGTAGTTCCAATTCGAGCTTAAAAAACAAAAGCTACAGAAAATTTAACACATAAAACAATGACAAGAAATAAAATATACCAACAAAACAATTAAAATCTTCAAACTAAATTCACTCAGATCATTGAGGGTTCGTAGCTTTCTGAATAACTAGGCCCAATTATCGTTAATTCGACAAGATTTAACTATGCTAAAATTAACAGCGCGGGAATTATCCCCCAACTGAAGATGATACTAATAGATAGAACATGGCAAAGTAGAAAGAAAGAAAAACAGCTTCCAAATCACATTTCTTTACTTGCACTCCAATCTTGTAGAATTTATTCGAATGAGCTATTCATCAGTCGTCTATTCTTATGGCTGGAGAAAGAAAGGGACCACTCGATAGTTCGCGAAGAGTCGCGGGGGCAAATCAGAAATTGATGGTAACGAGCCATAGCGAGAGTTCAGAAGCGAGGCTTAAGTGGGTCAAGCATTTGAGGCGCATCGGGTCCCGATCGTTTATTGTCTTTTCTAACGTCTCTCTTTCTGTCTTTCTACCCGTAGGTTACAGTATTTTATGGAGTTGATGGAACGTCGCTCGCGAGCGTTCGACATGGTCGGCGGGATGCTCTCCACTTTCCCCTGGCTCCGTTACATTGCACCTGAGGTCTCCGGGTACAACCTTCTCGTCACGCTGAACAACGAGCTCAAGGACTTCTTAATGGTTCGCCTGTTATGTAAATCAATCGCGATTTCGCGTTTATGAATATCCAGTTGTTGTCTGATAATCGCAGACAGTCACGATACCTTTTCCATTCTCACAGGAGACTATCAACGAGCACAGAGAGAAGTACGTCTTGGGCAGCGAGACGGACTTGATAGACATGTTCCTACGCGAGATGGCCACTAACAAAGAATCCAGTTCCGTTTACACTGGTACAGCTTTTTCTGAAGTACTTTATCTCCGTTATATCTTTGAGCGCTTCTTCAGCTCTTTCTGGAATCTATTATCAGATTCAACTCTTTACAAAGGACTCACACGGTGAAACTGAGTTTCCTTTCCATTCTGACAGTAGTAATGCCTCCTCCAACGATATGGGTAGGCTAATTGAGCCAGTGGCGCACTCAGGATTTAATCTTGGAGGGAGCCGAGTAGAAGGGATAACAATATTTTTAATGCAAATTCAATAGGCGATTATAACAATTTATTTAAGGAATACAATTAAGTTTACTTTTCTTTATACAAAGTTCTTGGCTTACTTCAGTCGTGGATATATTAATCTATTTTTTCCTTTTTCTTTGGAGGGTGTCAGGGCAAGTTGGTTCCACCTCTGAGTGCGCCACTGAATAGTCTTTTCATGTTCCTCCGTGGAACCCTCTGGGTTTATAAAAATTTCTACCGTTTGGTCTCACGAATGATTTTCAGAGGACCAGTTAGTGATGATACTCGTCGATCTCTTCCTCGCCGGCTGCACCACCACGGGGACCACCCTGGACTTCCTTTTCTTGAGCATGGTGGTGCACCAGGACGTGCAACGCAAGCTCCAAAAGGAGATCGACTCGGTGATCCCGTCCGACAGGCTCCCAGAGTTGGACGACAGATCGAAGTATAAAATCCGCATCTCTCTACGCTGACAAGGGGACCTTCAGGTTTGGCAATTTCAGAAAATTTTGGTACTTACAAGGAAAGGTTCCCAGGTGTCCGTCTCCGATTGCTTTGAATTTTGGATATGTTTTAGAGCACCGAAAAATAAGATATACGTGTTTTTTTATAGCGGCCCGTTTTCATATTTAGGGGGTGAAACCAACCCCCAAAGTTATAAGATTTTCAGGTGTTCATCTCCGATTGCTTTGGTTTTTGGATATGTTTTAGAGGGCCGAAAAATAAGAAATAAGTGTCTTTTTATTTTGGCCTGCTTGAATATTTAGGGGTTGAAACCACCCTCCAAATTTCGTAAGAATAGTTGGTGCCCGCCTCCGATTGCTTTGAATTTTGGATATGTTTTAGAGGACCGAAAAATAAGAAATACGTGTCTTTTTATTTTGGCCTGCTTGAATGTTTAGGGGTTGAAACCACCTTCCAAAATTCATAAGAATAGTTGGTGCCCGCCTCCGATTGCTTTGAATTTTGGATATGTTTTAGAGGATCGAAAAATAAGAAATACGTGTCTTTTTATTTTGGCCCGTTTGCATGCTTAAGGGATGAAACCACCCCCCAATGTTATAAGATTTTCAGGTGTTCGACCCGATTGCCTTGGTTTTTGGATATGTTTTAGAGGACCGAAAAATAGGAAATACATGTCTTTCTATTTTGGCCCATTTGCATGTTCAAGGGGTGAAACCACCCCTCATAGTCACACCCTAATAACGGTGACTGACGACAAGAACATCGCCCATACAGCAAGTTATGACACAAATTAAATTTATACCACACAATTTTTGTACCCCGTATGAACTTTGAGGGGTGGTTTCACCCCCTAAATATGAAAACGGGCCGTTATAAACAACACGTATTTCTTATTTTTCGGTCCTCTAAAACATATCCAAAAACCAAAGCAATCGGTGGCGGGCACCAACTATTCTTATGAACTTTGGGGGGTAGTTTTACCCCTGAAACATGAAAACGGGCTGTTATAAAAAGGCACGTATTTCTTATTTTTCGGTCCTCTAAAACATATTCAAAATTCAAACCAATCGGAGATAAACACCTGAAAATCTTATAACTTTGGGGGATTGGTTTCACCCCCTAAATATGAAAACGGGCCGCTATAAAAAAACACGTATATCTTATTTTTCGGGCCTTTAAAACATATCCAAAATTCAAAGCAATCGGAGGCGGACACCTAGGAACCTCTCCTTGTTAGTGTACGTGAAGGTCTTCACTCGGACATTAATTTCTCAAAGCAGTATGATGCACTTTTCAGCTCAATTCGAGAAAATAGACTTTGAAAAATTCTGAGTTTCTTTATATGCCTTATTTTCCACTACCCATGGTCAATACTCTGGAGAATGATTATACAGGCAAAAATAAGACGAAAATTAAGAGTGACGAAATTGCGATAAAGGCTTCGTTCTCGAGAAAATTGACTTTGAATCTCACTTAAATACGCGTGCATCGTAGGCGTTGGAGGGGCACGCGTTGGAGGGACACGCGCTGAAGGGGCACGCGCTTACGATGCACGCGTATTTAGGTGAAATTCAAAGTCAATTTTCTCGAAAACGAAGCCTTCACCGCAATTTCCTCACTCTTGATTTTCGTCTTATTTTTGCCTGTATAATCATCTCCCAGAGTATTCGCCACAAGTATATAAGGGAACTCAAAATTTTTCAAAGACGATTTTCTCGAATTTGGCTGGAAAGTGCGTCTCACTGCTTTGGGAAATTAATATCAGAGTGAAGATCTTCACGTACACTAAGTATCAAAATTACCCGAAATTGCCAAACCTGAAGGTCCCCTTGTGACTACAACCGTCAACACTCTCTCCCACGTTAAGGTATATTTTCCAATACGCTACTGAACGCCACGTCAAGAACTTCGACGTCGATTATCTCGAAAATGAAGCGCAATATCAAAAATTTTTATTCCTTTTCCTCGACTTATTTACTCGCTGTAAGTCGAAAAGAAAGAGCAACCTTTTTCGAAATCGCGCTTCATTTTCGAGAAAATCGACTTTGAAATTCTTGACGCTGCGCCCAGTCGCGTGTAGGAAAGCCTACTTTTAGAGTTCGCGCGTGGGAGAGTAAAAGCGGGATTTAGAGGCGACGGGGCATTAGAGAAATGCAGGCAACGAGAAAGCCGAAATTCTTTATTGTTACAGGCTTCCTTATACGGAGGCTGTAATGGCCGAGGCGCAACGCATGTGGCCTGTGCTCCCCGTGATCGGGCCGCGCCGTGTTCTTCGCGACACTATCCTCGCGGATTGCAGTCTACCAAAGGAATCCACTGTTCTACTCAACGTGTACTCCGTTAACATGGATCCTAACGTTTATCCGGATCCACAGACGTACAACCCGGAAAGGTTCCTCAAGGATGGCGTCTACGACCCACCTGGCAATTCCTTGATCTTTGGAGGAGGTAGGGAATCGCGCAGAACTTTGCGGAAATCTTCGGGAAGGAAAACTCGATAACCTCCCATAAAAGCTATTCCCTATTCACTTCTGGAACATCCTGCGTGATTAAACGCCTCCATTGTTTTTTAATGCGAAGGAAGCGCACCGTAGTGAAGTTTCTATCGTGGAAGGTATAAATAGAAATCTCGGGTGATTAACTCGCGTGAATGTCTCTATTAAACCGCATCTTCCCTCCATTTCCGGATGTCTCTAAGAAAGCCGGAAATGCCATGCGGCGCGAAAGAAAAACGAACGTAAACTTGTCTCCGGCTAATTGGCACAGTCACCGTGAGTGCCACGCGTATTTAATTATTATGCGAGCACAGGAGTCACTGCGCGTCTGCTCAACGGCAGTGCAATCCTTAAATAGTTATTTTTTTGCAAGCTTTTATTTAGCTTCACTTGTAAGTTTGTTAATTTGTTAGGGCGAATCTTGTAAGTTAATTTTGACCCACATTCATATATCCGATCGACTTGAAACTTTGCACAGATTTGAGCACAGTTCCGATGACAATACAATATTTTCACCAAAAAGCATAAAATAATTTATAGTATATTTGTTTCTTAAAAGCAAGCTTTTATTAAAATGCAGTAAACAGGGAAAAAATAATTTTAGTGGGGCGTAAATATTGAATATTAAAAGTTCTGCAAAAGTTAACTGCTGAACGGCATGATTTTTGTCTTGACTTTTAATCCGGTTAGATCTCAGAGCTGACTTTCAATCGAGGAATTAGACTCCTCTTTAAAAAAACTCGTGTAACAAGGAAGTTGTAGCAGAATGCGGAAACTAATGCATCAAAATACATAGAGCATTATAAATATTTATATAAAAAGCACATTTCAATATTTACGTTCCACGCTTTTATTTTTAGTCATATCAGAGAATTCTTCTAAGGTCAAAATCATTTCTTTCCGGTTTAGTAAATTTTAATAAAAGCTTGTTTTTAACCATCGTCAGGCGGCACAATTTTACAACGTTAACAGGCGGCAAGGCACAATTGCAACCTCACATATTTTATATGAATATTCTCACTGTCGGTATAATTTGCACGATAAATGGACAACATTTAGTTTCAATGAAAATCAACAAAAAAAAATTCCTAAAGTTTCTTTTAGAATGTAAATTATCTATTTTTTACTCTTTTTATAATAAAATAAGAGTATCAATGAAAAAAAATCGTATTCCTTTTTTCTTGCATTATATTCATACGAAATATATGAGGGCGCAATTCTGCCGATGACGCTGTTATGGATGCAAATCTCAACTCGACCCCCTATCTCGGAAGGGCGTAGAGATATTTTTCTGAAATTAGGTCTATATAATCTACACCAAAAACTTAGAGATGTCACGAAACTTCAGCCCTCTACGGCTTCTCGAAAAACAGTTATCGCAATTTAAAAACGCAAAAGTTACAAGTGTACCTATACCGCCTGACGAAGGTTAAACAAAATTATATACTATATTCATGCTGAGATTCAACTTTCCACCCAAAAACCCTAGTATACAGAATTATTTTTATTCCATCGTGAATTTCATTCCCAATTTCAATTATCTCGATGTGTTCATGCAGGAAGAAGACGATGTCCAGGGGACGCACTTGCAAGGGCCGCGATGTTCCTCCTATTCGTCGGCGTGATGCAAAAGTACTCTCTACTTCCGGTGAAGGGCAAGGAGCCCAGGTCCGTAGAAATGAATCCCGGTCTGGCGTTCTCGCCGAAGGCTTATGAGATATTAGCCGTGCCGCGATAATCTTCTTACAAGATTCTGCCGGTTTGCCTTTACACTTATGTCGTATACATTACCCGCGCGGCTAACGAGCGGCTCCGCAAGCGCTCTTTACAAACAGCTCGTTAGTAAGTAATGCCCGCGGCAGCGAGCGGAATTAGTTCTGTAAAAATTAAATTAAAAAAGACGAAGACGCGGGCGAGTGAGCAATAAAGTTTATGTGAAGTACTCTTCCCTCCCTTTCTCGCTCTTGTACAACCGTTTGTAGTGTGCGATTTGGCGGGCCCATTTGGCGTGCACATCCTTTTACTTAATTAGACGCGATGTTTGATAACAGCGGTGTTTCTTCGGCACAGAAGACGGAGGTTCTGCGGTTTCGAAGTAGCTCGACCCGCGGATAGACGGCGGGGTTTGTTTGACTTAAACAAATTTTTCTCTCAAATATTGTTTATTATTCCTGCCGCGTGAAAGTCGCTTTAACCCATCGTTTTACGCGTTCGACGAAATCACCGCGTTTCGCGGAAGTCCAAATGTACCTTCGCCGGTGCCGCCACGTGGCGATTCAGTCCTTTATATTGAGTCCGACTGTGCTGCAGCCAAATATTATCCTATCACTGGAAAATAGACGGGGGCGACGAGGATGGCAGTTGACGTCGTCGTCTCTCCCTTCGCGTTGCTAACAAAAATGGAATATCACTTAAATTCCAATTACAAAATGATCGGATGTGCTATCTACAATAAAAAAATCGTAAAATTCAGATTTCTGACAGTTCAGTAATTCCAGTTAATAAATAGAGAAGCATTTATATCGCAGCATTGTCAAATATATCTTTCTACAAGTTTAATAATTGCATTTTTTAATTGCAAAATTTAGACGTCAAAGTGACGATGAAATGGTTCAGTGACCGCTTTACATTAATTAGTTTAATAAAGATGTACTCTAAACTTGATAGTCTGAGAATAACAAATGTACTCACTTCTTCTTAAATCGTTCCCCTTTACGTCGCGCCACAGCTTTGAGCGGCAGGTCTCGCAGTGAGCTTCAGATAGTACGGTTTGGGCGATATAGTGAAACCGTCGTGGCCGCTTGGGTCTGGTTTGCCATGGTCAGGTGAAACTTGAACGTCGAAGTAATGGATAACGTAGGCGAAGAATAAGAATAAGGAAGACCGGGCCAGCATTTCTCCTGGGCAACGTCTCTTGCCTGAACACGCGTAATGGCCGTCATGGTTTAAACATTTTGCGTCGGCATATGCGGGGATTTTGAATCTTCACCGCTTTCCATCGAATTTCTATTTAAATGCCGCCCCTCTAACAATAACGCGCGTGTCCAGACCGGAAGACTTTGATCTTATCTCGCAAATTCTTCGGTGGGAACTAATGAAACGGCGATTCTATCATCAGATCAAAGATTAATATATTAAATATAAAATAGAACTTCTGTACGTTCCTCATTAACTCCCAAACCCTTTGACCGATCTGGATGAAATTCTGCACAGTTGCTCTCTAGGCACCCCCCGATTTCATCCCCTTAATAATTCGTGACAATTCCAGTTCCACTTTAAGCTGTGCTTTAAGGTATTATTATATAAAAGAGAAACTCGACGACTTGGAATCGGGAGTATAATCTTGCGAAATAAGTGGCACGTGTTCTTTAACTTGCCTAGACCGAAAGGAATGCTCGCGTTGTTTGGACAGAACCGGCCACTCTCATCCAGGAACCGTTGCGGTCGGAATTGTTCAGGATGCTCCCAGTAAGACGGGTCATTGTGGACACTGTGAAAATCCAGGAGCACGGTTGTGCCCTAAAATAACGGGAGCATGTTTACCAGTACTTGGACGAGCACCGAGGATAATATTTGCAGGAGTCATTCATGGTGTTTACCTTGGGTATGCGATACCCGCTGAGAGTGATGTCGCTCATGGCCTTGTGGGGCAGTCCAAGCGGCGCCAGGATCAGGAATCTCTGTATCTGCTCAAGAATTGGTGGATTACTTCGCTTTTAGTTAACATTATCACTGATTTTTAAGATCCTCTGTGTAGAAAATCTTAATGGGAATAATTAAGGGGGTAGGTCACCCTCGATAGCCCTAAAACAGTCATTTTTTCAAACGCAAATTGTAAAGTGATAAATAACAGTAGAGAGGATGTTTTTTTTCTAGTTTTAATTGTTATTCTACGAGCTTTAACACGAAATAAGAAAAGTCTAAATATCTCTATGTACATAAAAGTTGTGAGTAAAAACGTAAAGGCGGTGCACCGTTTGATGGTGAACTTAAAATCTCGAAAACCGCTCCAACGATTTGGATGAAAATTTAATGAGAGATGCAGAAAATTACTCCCTACGATGCGTCGGGAGTAGATTTTCGAAAAAAATAATACAATTTTTATGTTGAAAAATACAATTTTATCGACTTCTTGTATGAAAAATATTTTTTCTTTTTTTTAAAAATTTATCTTGAAAATCTGCTCCCGACACATCGTAGGGAATGGTTTTCTGAATCTTTCATTAAATTTTCATCCAAATCATTTTCGAGATTTTATGTTCACCATGAAACGGTGCACCGCGTACATGCCTTTACGTTTTTACTCACAACTTTCATGTACATAGAGATATTTAGACTTTTCTTTTTTCGTGTTAAAGCTCCTAGAATAACGATTAAAATTAGAGAGAAAAAAACGTTCTCTCTACTGTTATTTATCACTTTACAATTTACGTTTGAAAAGAGGCCTGTCTTAGGGCAATCGTGGGTAACCTACCACCTTAAGGACCACAGAAATCGCCAATTTCAGGAATTACCATTCACAACAGTGTGCACGATAATTATCGATCGCAAAGCTTCTGTAAATACAATTCCTAACAATTGCACGAAGCCGTAACGATTGATAACTGCAAAGAACAGTCGCGGCGACTCTTAGTTACTGTAATTGGCGACCACGGTCTTCAGTAATCTGCGTGACGAGCAGCCACAGTGGTTATCATAGGAGCGTCAGGTTGTTACCTCCGCGAGGAACGCTTCCATCATCGGCAATGATGAATAATCATCCAAAACGGGGGCTCGAGATCTGCCCACTACACTGTCCAATTCCTCCTGGAGCGCTTTCGTCCACTCCGGGTGCAACGATAGGAATAGCAACGTGCTGGCCAATGTGTCGGTGGTGGTTTTCGAGCCAGCTAAGAAGAGATCCAGGCACAGGACGAGCAACGCCTCTCCTGAAAAGAACAAGGAATTATTTTTTAATAGAAACTCGCATCATCATTTCTATTTTTCAATGGTGGTAGAGCTACTAACGATCGAAGATCGTGGCATTGCGCTCCCCATTATTAGTCGAGATTTCTAGGAGGAACGCATCGATCAGATCCTCCGGCTGACTTCCAGATAATCGTTTCTCGTGGATGCTGATCTCGTCGTCCAGGAAGCTCCAGAGCTTCTGGAGAATCCGCATTAAATCGTTGTAACCGGACAATTCTGGTATCACGAAGCGCAGAAAGGGCATTTGGGAGACTATGCCGCCCATGGTGTCCATTAATCTATGGGAGATAAAAGAAATAAGAGGACTGATGGAAAGGGGGCTTCACTTGCCTCTGTGGGGAGGGGCGAGGGGGGAATGGGTATAATTGGTACAGAAAATAAAGTGGAATTATTTTGGGATGTCTGGAAACAGAAAGTATAGGATTCGATGTATATATAATTCTATAGAATAAGAATATCACGATTTTTTTTAATTATTATGATTTTTGTTTAGATCATCATTTATATTCTTAAATTAATATGATTTTTTTTTTTTTAATTATTCTGAACTATTTAGATTACTGAGAATTTTTTTTACGTAACTATGAATTTTTTTAGATTACCATGATTTTTTTAAATTACTATGAAATTTTATTACTATGAAGTTATTTTAGATTATCAATATTTATTTTAATTTCTATGATTTTTTTTTAATTACTACAGTTTTTTGGATTACCATGAATTGCTTGAAATTCCTAAGAATTTTTTTAAATTACTATGAATTTTTATTACTATGAAGTTATTTTAGATTATCAATATTTTTTTTAAATTTCTATGATTTTTTTTTAAATTACTACAGTTTTTTGGATTACCATGAATTTCTTAAAGTTCCTAAGAATTTTTTTAAATTACTATGAATTTTTTTAAATCACCATGATTTTTTTAAATTACTATGAAGTTATTTTAGATTATCAATATTATTTTTAAATTTCTATGATTTTTTTAAAATTACTACAGTTTTTTGGATTACCATGAATTTCTTGAAATTCCTAAGAATTTTTTTAAATTACTATGAATTTTTATTACTATGAAGTTATTTTAGATTATCAATATTTTTTTTTAAATTTCTATGATTTTTTTTAAAATTACTACAGTTTTTTGGATTACCATGAATTTCTTAAAGTTCCTAAGAATTTTTTTAAATTACTATGAATTTTTTTAAATCACCATGATTTTTTTAAATTACTATGAAGTTATTTTAGATTATCAATATTATTTTTAAATTTCTATGATTTTTTTAAAATTACTACAGTTTTTTGGATTACCATGAATTTCTTGAAATTCCTAAGAATTTTTTTAAATTACTATGAATTTTTATTACTATGAAGTTATTTTAGATTATCAATATTTTTTTTAAATTTCTATGATTTTTTTTAATATTACTACAGTTTTTTGGATTACCATGAATTTCTTAAAGTTCCTAAGAATTTTTTTAAATTACTATGAATTTTTTTAAATTACCATGATTTTTTTAAATTACTATGAAGTTATTTTAGATTATCAATATTATTTTTAAATTTCTATGATTTTTTTAAAATTACTACAGTTTTTTGGATTACCATGAATTTCTTGAAATTCTTAAGAAGTTTTTTAAATTACTATGATTTTTTAGAACATCATGATTTTTTTTTTAATTTCTACGAATTTTTTAAAATTACATACTATGAATTTTTTCTAGATTATCCGTAGTCCCTTCAGTTTCTTTCCACTTTCCTCCAAGCCTGCGGGTCGGATACAGATTTCTCTGGTTTCTAACTCACCTGAAGGCATCGTGAACAGTATCCAGCATCTCCCCAAGCTTCTCGTTCCCGTAGTCGAACCTGTGCCCAGCGAACATGGACCAAAGGGAGTTGAGGACAGCGATGTCGAAGGCGGTGTGCATGAGGACCGGACCTTTTTCGCTGGCACGTCGAAGATGATCGACAAGACCCTGCGCTTCTACGGTTAATTGTTTCTCCATGCATGACTGGCCCAGCCCGAAGGATCTGAGGTGACGCATGGTAAAACGTCGACACTGAGCCCACATCGTGCCTTCCGCGAACAAAATGCCTGCCAGAATGCGTGCACCAGAATTCTTTAGTAATTTTCGCTGCGATCGAACCTGAATTACTAATCACTTAGCTCTTTGAATTCGGGGAAACCAGAAAATATCCAGCACACAGTAACACACCTCTTTTCTTCCCCAAGGCGCGTACCCTGAAGAAGAAGCCGTCAGGCCTGCCATTGAACTCGTCCTGAAGAAGAACCTTCTTCACCAGGTCGTGGGTCGCTATCACCACCACCTTCTGGCTTCCCAGCTTCAAGCCCAAAATCGGACCGTACGCTTTCATCAGCTCTTGGAAAGAAAGGTAAGCGAACCCGTGCTTCGCTTTCAGCCGTCGGAACGTGAGGAAGCAGCCGATGAGAGGCAACCATTTTGGACCTACCCGAACATGTACGGAGAAAATGAATTGTGCGAAGAATCACCGCTATACGTTCCAATTAAAAGTCACAAAAGCTGGGAGTAATTATTATAGTGAATTTTAAAACAACTGCGTTGACTTCCTCTAACGACGTCTGGATAGCCAATAGACTGATGTCGTGAAATGCGGGAGTATTTAACGAAGACCAAAGCCTTATCGATTGCTGCACTGAGTATAATGGTAATTTTTTATTACTATTCTTTATCGGTGCTTTTATTTTTTTATAACGCACCAGGCGGGAAATTCTGCGGCTTTACGGAATCGTAGACGCAGAGGATGCAAAGCAGAGCGGAAAGTAGTGCGATTGCCGCGCACAGCATCTTCGGATGCACTGTTACTTCACTTCGTCACTTCGTCGTTACTAATACCAGGCATATATACGTACGGTAACAAAAACGATTCTGGTGCCACCCCGGCGATATTATCGGCGTGACACCCATGGCCTCCGACAAAAATATCTTTTTGTCCGAGGCATCCTTTTCATGGTACACTCGGCTCGGTGCCCCGTTATAGAACGCATCCGTCTTTCTCGGCACTATGATACAGCAGATATCGAGGAATAAGTCGTGGACAAAGTTGAAAGTCATCGATATTCTCCGGAGACGGCGTAGAATAGTAATTCATCTCTACGCGATAACGCGTTCGATGAGAATTTTTTTGAGTATCTGGAAGCTTTAAAAAATTTAGTGGAAATCGCGGCGTTTAATCCTTTAGCGCCCGAGGTATCATATATGAACCCTGTATTCATTTGTTTTATGCATTTTAACATCTGCATAAAAAGGAAAAAAAATTATATAAAAATATAAAAATGCAGACTATTTTTAACGATAAAAAGAAAACGGAATGTTTTTCCTTCAACGGCGCTGAAGGGTTAATGAAACCCTCATTTCTAAGATTAGAAGTTTGTAAGAACAGTATGGAAAATATTTACTCTGAAACAATTTTGAAGAAAGTGCAACGTCGGTTATAAATGGAAATATGTCCCAAGCGAAATAATAAAAGTCTAATAAAAGTTATTTTTCTAAATTTCCGCGACATGACATTGGAAAAACAATCACTTCCGTACTCTTCGAATCGAATATCCATATCATCGTTCAAGATCTTTTCTTCATTCATTCAAACTTTAAATAAGATCTATCATCTTGATCAGGCACTTCCGTTCAAGCCACTTCCGTTTAAGCCACTTCCTGCATCCTAGTAGATCACCGTTCATTTGTTACAAAAATTCTCCTTTATCTTTAGAAAACGTGGGAAAAAGTGCGGTTGAAGAGAAATGTACGATAAGAACGGCTACTTTCGAAGCAGTTATTAGATTATTTCCTGGTTGGACAAGCCAATTCGAGTGGAGCCGACGGGACTGGTTCTGCTTTTCAAGGAACTAAAAGGAAAATCCGACGCGGCCTCTGCAAGCTTGAGGCGTAGGCCCGTTAATTATTGCATCCGATAGGCGTCTCTCGGAATCCTCGCGAATTTATTCGCGTAGTTGCGAACGACCTTCCGTAATGTCCGCGAACAGGGACGAGAAACTTTCGATACGCCTACGTTTTGGAAAGTAGTGGAAAGTGACTTTGAACTTCGGCTTCTTACTTTTTCAAAAAGTGTGCTACCGATCACTGAATTGCTAAACATTATCACTGACAGTGTACCACAGGAATGCTAATATTCTTCGTAAGATCGTTAATTTATTGATAGGTATATAGTAGTGGAAATATTTATCGCATCGCTCTAAAATTTACATAGTACGTGATTGATAAAATGATTTGTACCCGACTGATTTTGGCCGAGATAGTGAGCTACGCATTTTTGCAATAAATAAATTCTGCAGTAATAGCTTCCTAGTACTAATAATAAAAGAGGTATAAGTTATAACGTGTTTATTCGTGTGAGGCAATAAATATTTCCAGTACTGAAGACCCTGATAGGAGACAGATTACGTATTGCGTGGCAGAGATGATTTATGCGTACTCGAGGTTGTAGTATTTCATTCACCTTTGAGGCTTGATGAATAACCATTTATGTATTAATATTCATGCATACAGGCTTGGTAAAACAAACACCCACGGTGTCGCGTGCTGGCTGCGCGCACGCCTGCTTGCAAATACAACTTTGCGCGATGAAGTGGAAAACAATTGAAGAGTCCTTGTAGAAAACAGTGTGTCGAGATAACAAAAATTTATCGGAAAATGTTCTACGTAACAATGGTAATACTATAGTGGAGAATTTGAATGCAATTTCCCTTCGTAAATATGTTACCAATTGTGTTAAAAGGTGGTACTTCCAATACCACTTTTGTAGAAAACAATGCGAGAGCCAATTAAGCGATAGGTGAACAGGTTTGGCACTTATAGTGCTTGTAAATTTAAATTAATGCCACAGTCAATTTTCGTTACAATTAAGATTTGGCGCACACAGGGTTTTCTACTAATACAATTTTTTTGTTCACGAATTCGGACTGCATATATTAATGAAAACATATCGAAAATTTTGTGATGCTTTTGGGTAATTGTATACTTAAGCATATTTAGCAATCAAAACAAATCAAATTTCGTAAATAATTTAAAGTCAGGGAAGTTTCTTCTGTCCTGCAAAATTTGATTTTTGGCACTGTTTGACAGTGTTTTCTACAAGGACTCTTCAAATAGATTGCTCAGAAGTCGGTTACGATCGATTTTGGAGAACACCGAATTCCAGGATAAGTTGGTCCTGGTCGCAATTCAAGGTAGAAACTATTCCAAGACGAAGCTAATTGGGCATTGTTTCCTCGCATGCGAAATTCTTCTAACGCTCGTCAGAACTGGCCATTGAAGTGTAAAATTGATCGTTATCGTGGTAATCGGCTGCCATTCAATGCACTGAGATTTCCATTTATGTATACCTCCGCGTAGGAATAGGTTTTTCTGAGGGAAACGACCTTCGGCGAGCACATGCTCTTTGAGAAAATGCTCGAAGAAAAGAGAACAGTGCAATAATATTAAACGAAAAGAATTTCCGATAAAGAATACTTGTGTACTATTTTCCAAATCTTTGACACTGATTAAAAGCAAAAGTTCCATACTCAAATCTTAAAAATTCCTACTAGAACTCTATAGGTACCCAAATCACCAACATTCTCGTCACCAATTTCCCTTCTTGAATCAACTTTTAACAAAACAAAATCTTCGCAGATTATTGCCATCTTAAACTCCACCTTCTCTGAAAAATTTCCCCAAATTTCCAACGAAACGAATAGTTTTTTATTAGGGTTTGTCGGTTTTTAAAAACCGTTTTTTTTTTATAAATTTGTAAAATTCGAAAACCGGGTTTTAAATTTAGAAAAACCAGTTTTATATACTAGAATTAATGTGTAAAAATGAATTGATTATGTAATTAAAAACGTTACTTTTTTACTTGAAATCGCCTCGGACACAAGCGTATTCTAGTAGGTTAACTGTAAAATTAATCATCATGCGTTCATATTTTCGAAAGAAAAATATTAAATGAAATAAAGATTTATAATTTATATTTTGTACGGATTATAGTTATTTTAGTTTTTTTTTCATTTGGTTTTGTATGCAGTGTATTTTATGGTGTTATATTTTTGTAGATCCATAAATATTAAATGAACTAAAAAATTATAGGGATTCGTACGGATTTTAGTTATTTAAATTTTTTTTCACTTATTTGGTTTTATGTAGATAGAGTATATTTTATTTTTTAATATTTTTGTGATTCCATAAATATTAAAAAAAAAACTGAAAATTTTTAAAACAAGTACAGATATTTATTTCTATTTTAATTATATTTTTTTGTGAAAATTCTAAAACCGTTTTTTGGGGAATAGTGGCATTCGAAAACCGGTTTTTGAAAAGTCGGTTTTTGAATAAACCCTATTTTTTTATTTATCTTATGTTTATAAGATAAATTTTAAATATAAGATAAATAAAAAAATATGGATTTATACAAAAACCGACTTTTGAAAAAACCGGTTACCCAATTCCACTATTTCCCAAAAACCGGTTTTCAAATTTTCGCAACAAAATAGAATTTAAATAGAAAATAAAATTTGCCCCCCCCCCCCCCTCCTGTACCCGCGCACGAGGCTGCACTCATCCGGAATCTGTGTTTTATCGAAGTTACCTTAGAAGGTAATGTCCCACCATCGCGTCCGGAGATAAAATTTTTAAAAACTCCGCCACCGGATGTCAGTCGCCAGGAATGAGTAGGTACCTGTGATACCTAAAAATCTGAAAATTTTCCTGCTATCGCTGGTGGGGCGGGCGCTGACGCAAAGCGTGACGAAACGCGGCGAGGAGAAAGACCACGGCGGAGGAAAGTGAAAACCGCCGCGCGTCAGGGTCGATTAGAAAATACGCGTACGCGACATTTCTCCGGGTTTTTTTTCCCCGTCTGCCTCGCGACACGCGCGATGAAAAGTCTGACCCGCGCCGAGGCCGGATCGGGCAGAGTTTCTCTCGGTCGCGCTTTGAAGCCGATCGCCGCGTGATGCACGCAGGACACGGCCAGGTAGCATCGAGAGTACCGGCAGGGATTAATTTATGCAGCCGTTGCCGCGCGCGTGTGGGTGCACGGACACTTTCTCCAGGGCCGAGGTCCCCCCATATCCAACTCGACTTCCTTCCATAACAGATCCGACTTTCACCGATTTCGCAGCGGCAGCCTCGAGGAGGCGCGTTGCGTCATGTCGAGCGTGGGCACCGCGATGACGGGGCGAAATGATAATGCGAACGTGTCAACGAAATATTAACGAAAGGCCGCTCGTAATAGCGTAGTTTAGCGTGGCGGCGATGCTAATGCGCGTGAGCGAGCACTGTCTATACCGCGGAGGACGCTGGAGAAAGGAAAGCGTCGGAGGAAGCGTGGTATCTCCTGGTCGATAATTGCCCCACGATCTATGCGTGCATTATACTTTAAAATAGAAGCTCATGTGCCACAGTAATTTTCCTTTCCTTTGGGATCGCAGGAAGGAAGATGAAGTAAATAGTACGTTGGTTTAACAAAATATTAATCAACTTTATTCGTAACGGCATCGGTTAACAAAGAAAGGTAACAACAACATCGTATAAAAAGGAAACATGAGGGGATGAAGGAGAAGTGGAGAAAGGGGTACCGTGTCAGTCGATTAATCCTTCGAGAAAACTTAACTACAGCTTATCGTACACCTAAGGGTAATATATACAACGGCTTATGTTACAATACTCTCTGGGAAGGGCTTTTGTACAAGTATCTCGTGACAATGTCCCTTGGTCATTGGTTGGGGAAGGCGAAGTTGCCCGTGGGGCCGTTTTCGTTCTTAGACGCCGGCGGCGGTACCAGGTCCTGGCTGATCGCTGGAGCCTCTGCCTGGGACGATCTGTCCCACCTGACCTTGTTTTCGTCTACCTGAAGCTGCTGCTTGCCCTGAGGGGTTTGCTTGGAAGCTGCGCCTGGACTATAAGGAACCACCTGGGAACCCTGAACCTGAGCGTCCTTTCGGTCTTCCCAGCCGTGATGGTGGTGGTGATCCTCCGAGGGGAACCACTCCGATATCCAAACAGGCTTCCAGATCTTCTTCCACGCTGGCACCCAGATCTCCTTCCAGGCGGGCACCCAGATCTGCTTCCAGGCCTCCTTCCAAGCGAGCTTCTTGTCTGGTATCCACTCGAGCTTCTTGTCGGCCTTCCAGATCTGCTTCCAAGCCTCCTTCCACTCCAGCTTCTTGTCAGGCACCCAGACCTGCTTCTTGCCAGGCTTCCAGATCTGCTTCCACTCCTCCTTCCAGACCAGCTTCTTGTCGTCCACCCAGATCTGCTTCTTCGAGGGCTTCCAGATCTGCTTCCACGCCGAGACCCACTCCAGCTTCTTGTCAGGCACCCAGATCTGCTTCTTCGCCGGCTTCCAGTACTTCTTCCACAGCGGCTTCCAGATCAGCTTCTTCTTCCACAGGTCGTGGCTGGTGTACTGCCAGCCGTGGTGGTCGGTCCCGTGGAAATGCTCGCCCGGTATGCCGACCTTCACCCATTCAGGGATCCAGAGCTTCTTCCAGGCCGGCACCTGGATCTCCTTCCAGACTGGCACCTGTATCTCCTTCCAGATCGGCTTCCAGATCTGCTTCCACGCCGGTACCTGTATCTCCTTCCAAGCCGGGACCTTGATAGGCTTCCAGACGGGCTTCCAGACCTTCTTCCAAGCCGGCACCTGAATCTCCTTCCACGCTGGTACCTGGATCTCCTTCCACACCGGCTTCCAGATCTTCTTCCAAACAGGCACTTGGATCTCCTTCCACACCGCCTTCTGCGTCGGCACCCAGATGGGCTTCCAGATCTTCTTCCACGCGGGCTTCCAGATCTGCTTCTTCGCCGGCTTCCAGATCTTCTTCCAGCCTGGCTTCCAAATCAGCTTCTTCTTCCAGTAGCCCTTGTCGTGGTGGTCGTGATGGTCGCCGTGGTGTTCTTCGATCGCCCCGCCGCCACCGCCAGACTGGCCAAACCCACCGCCGATGTCGCCGCCGCCAGAATCACCGAAATTGCCGACGCCACCTCCACCAGAGTGGCCGAAACCTCCGCCAAGGTCGCCGCCAGAGGAATGACCGAAACTGCCGCCAATGTCACCACCACCAGAGTGGCCGAGACCACCGCCTAAATTACCGCCGTGGCCGCCTAAATCACCGCCGTGGCCGCTTAAGTCACCGCCGTGGCCACCTAAATCGCCACCGAATCCACCACCGTGGCCACCTAAGTCGCCACCGAGTCCTCCACCCAAACCGCCGCCGTGGCCGCCTCCCAAGTCACCACCCCATCTCTTCTGTGCCGCTGTACCATACCTGTGTGAAATTATTTTGTGACTTACTATATAAAGCAATAAAGTCGTTGGGTAATCGAAGTTCAAGTTTCTTTGAGTGTTGATATAGAGCGATTTTCTAACAAAGAAACTGAGATAATTTAAATACGTGTATAGGGTTAAAAGAAAATTCAGACTCTGAAGTAAATTAAAAATAATGACACAATAATATGGGTATTAAACTTTCGGTTTCTCTCTTGAGTTTCTGTTAAATAAAATTGAATTCAGCTGGACTGAAGTGAGTAATAAGTTACTGATTCTGGTTGCGTTTGTTAGCGGGGGTGAGTTTCAAGGCACACGTACGGAGTTTGCTGCTGAGACTGCTGCTGCAGCTGATTCTGATCCAACGCCTTGCTCGCCACAAAAGCGGCCTGCAGTAGCACTGCTAGCGCAGCCTGTAAACAATGTAAATACACGAGTACTATATAATTTCACCGGGAGTGACATTGGTAATAAGCAGTTGTAGCGCGCTACGTTCAGCGTTCCGACAGCGGCTGCTCGTTAAGCTATTTGCAAATCTACGGCGTATCACGTCAATCCGGGCGGAGGCTGTAAATGTTTATTAGTGGCGCGGAGAAACGTCCCTTCTTTTATGGGAGTGCAGAGGACGAGACTTTTAACAGCTACCCGTTTATGGAACGTCGCTTTCGAAACTCGCCGCTGTTCGATAATAAGGTAACACGTTCGCCGACAAACAACAACCGGGACTGAATCGCTTTGCACTTCCCGCCTTAGCTGACGCAACGGCGAGTGACCAAGCTGGCCGATGAAATCCAGATCCGTCGCATTTGAGAGATATACAGCGAAGAAAGTGAAAACACCACGCGGCAGCGTTCTTCTCGAAGGAATCGTTTTCGGGGAAAAGTGGGACTCAATATTCACGGCTGCTCCGCGAGTCTCTTTCGCGGCCATTCGTGAACGAAATACATACGATAGGTCGAGGCCCACATATTAATATACTTCCTTCGCGACCACCGACGCGAGAATCTAATTGAAAAAATTATAAGAAATTCCATATCTACGAAACAAACATACACACCCCAAAATAAAATACCAAGAAATTTCTTTTGCCCCGGAAAATGATCCGACATTAATTAAAATGTGTCTTCGTTACCAGTTCCAAGACAAACCATTAGTCACCGTCCGTCGAATCGCGACACTCACAACTTCCTCCGAATAACAGCGGCTCAAACCTTCACCCGCCTCGATCATTCCCAAACCGATCTACACCGACGAAGAATCGAATTTTTTTTAAAAAGGACCGCGGTCCCAGAGAATATGAGCTCCAACCTTCAGTGATGGTCAAAAGAAAGTTCGTGTGAACACACATTTTTACATGGCTGCGTATCTAATTTAATACTACGCTCCGCGTTATACAGCATCACTGTTCTGTTCGATGATAATTTCAGATATAACTCTGTCTAACGGAGCCGTTGTTCGCTTTTCGTTACCGTTCACAGTTTAAACTTCCTTTCGACCACCGCGGTAGGTCCCAGACGGAGTTAGATCGCGCAGTAGCCGCGCCGGGGCCGCTCGAGTATGGAAACTGACCGCGCATCCCGGGCGAATCCTCATATTTCTCGCAAATGCCGCCCGTTGGGCTCGGGCCGCGTACTCTTGCTCCCTAAGTGCAGGAAAACGTAACTTACTTCGTCCAATCAGCGGAACGCCGTAGTTATATAGGCGCGTATTCTCCCCCGGCGCGCTATCGGCGACGGTGGCCCCGTGCTTGCACGCCGACCAGGTGGCGAAGGTGGTGGTAAAAGTCGTCCAGGTGGAGGAGGCAAGTCCACGTACAACCGGAGGAAACGGCGCTCGGCGACGGTGGTGGGTTTCCGACGGACGTGTGCGCTACGGGAAGATCGGGTTTCGCAGCGATGGGACCGACCCTCCGCTTGTTTTACGCCGCTGCGTTTATTTCTCTCCACCAAGCGAGATGGTGGAGAATTTTTGTGTTCGATGAGGAGGGCCTTTTTCGTTGTACACGGCGGGTCAATTGTGCCCTGTGGTACAGTGAAAGTGGGAGATTTAAAGAAGGGGTGTTTTTCTTTTAAGAAATGGAGAGGGAAGAATGAAATACGTTTGTCATTTTTCTTTTTTATTTGTTGAGGTTCCGTGGAAAGGTGTTAGGTTCCCTTGCAAGAAATTTTGCGTGGTTGGGTGAGGGGGAAGGTTTAGAGTTGTGGGCATTGGGGGGTAGGGGAAATATAGGAAGAGTGGCTGTGCTGTTTTTAAGAATGGAATTAATTAGAGTTCACGAGGGAGGATGTTCGGAAATGTCTCTGGGAATCTAGTTGATCGGCTTTGTTTTGAAGACTGCTGCGAATTAGTATTCAATATCTACTCATTAGGTAAGAGTTGTGCCTAATGCTCTATGCAAATGAATGATGTCACAGGCACTCAAAACGGCTGATTTGCGTTCGACATGAAGCGAAACGTGCTGTTTGCGTTGAGCCGAATTTATGTAAACAAGACTTAGCACTCGTCATTACACTGCTTAAAACATGGACACTGCTCGGTGTAACCCGAAATATCTTTATTAACTAACTACAAGGGGACATTCTGTAAGGTACTGATATTACCATTTTAATCGCGTGGAAACATTCCTGAAGAATGTCCCCGAAACCTTTCACCGTCACCTTTCACAATACCTAATTCAAACTCCATCATTATAGGGCCCTGTGCAAACAGATTCCAAAAAATTCCGTTTGTTTAAATACTACCTTAAAAGGAAACGAATTTTTTGGAATCTGTTTACACAGATGCATTCCTTATTAATAAATACACATTTTTGCCATTTAGACCTTTCTCTTAGGTCTAATAGTTTCCAAGATATTCATCCAAATATATTTCTGATACCTCAACTTTGAGGGCAGTTTCCACCCCTTCCAAATAAATTTCAACCGATAAGAAGAAATACATATCGAATATTTTTGTAAGAACTACTTTCTACCAAAATCGCATCAAAATCGGCGATTGTTACTTCAATTTATTCCCTTGTAAGCTCACCCTCCACTAATCCTCCCCTAATTTAAATCAATCAAGCTACTCCCTCAAGAATTACATAATCCATCTCCTCCATCCTCAGATCCTCCTTTCAAATCTGCATCACCCTGCATCAATTCCCATTTGATAGCAGCCACCTGATAGCAGGTAACCTGTAACGGTCCGTTAAATTGCACGTCCCAGTTCCAGATCACGAGGGAATTGGACCCATCGCTACGCGGCCCGTTCTCCTTCCTCCTTGCCCAGTGTCCACCTCCTACGTACCCCGGGCGATCTTTCTTCGTGCCCCACGATGGCCCATCGTCCTGGAGAAAGTGATCGAGAACACGATCCGGTCGAGCGAGACCGAGCGGTTTCCTTCGCCGTTGTATTTACGAGCCTCTAGCCGGCGAAGGCGAAGTTCACGGGGAACGCAAGGTTATGCATCAAGGTTGAGCCCGGTGCTCCAGATCGCTAGACCACGGACGGCGGAAAGAAATTCTAGCGCGGTGGCCGGCGAATTTTTACTACCACCAGACGGTTAGATCGATTTCGGCCTGGCGCCGGGGCCCGGCTGCGGCGGTTTCTCTTCCGCAAGGCCCCGGGGCCTGGACCCATCGCCGCTTTTCCTTTCACGCATTCTGTCCACCGTCACGAGCGTGGCACAAAGAAGCGTCCCCGAGCTCGTAAATAAATCGACTCGCCGAGGGAATCGTTGTTTCTTCGCCGGGGAAGCATGGAAAGGATTGTGGTGAGATTCGGTTCTTTTGAGAAAGGTAGGGTGTTATGAAAGTGGGAAGTAGTAAGCACCGCGTAGTATTCGTGAAGTATTGATAATAAATAAAGAATTATGAGTAGTTATGGAAATGAGGAAGGAGTTTGTTGACATTTGTCAATCTAAATGGCACATAATTTAGCTCGTTGAATTTATATTGAAGTATCTATAGGTACTATAGAATAAGCGTAATAGAAACCTTGTGGTCCTGTTGAAAACAGGAAACACAATTGAAAAGTCCTGTAAGTGACAAAAATCAAATTTTTCTGAAGACAGAAATACTTCTCCGACTTTAAATTATTTACGAAATTTGATTCGCCAGTGTTAGATCAAAAGTTGTACTAGATTCCTTCATTCCATTTCTCCCTCCCATGATAACACCATTTCCAAAAGTTAAATTTCACCGCGACCAGAGTCCCATATGCCCCAACGTGGATGTTCCCTAGAAAATCACGGAACTAATTGTCGCTGCGGAGCACAACAATCACTCATTGTCAGAGTTTCGCCTCTAACGAATAGAAATAAGCTTCCTCTATTCACGTGATTTCTAACGCTCCCCCCTTTCGTTAATTAAGCATTCCGTCGACCACGCGGTACAAAATCACTTCCGAGGAAAATTCACCAGTTCGATCCTTCCAAACGCGATTTTACGCGAGAAACTATACAATACGCCTCATTTTCAAAGAAAGGTCAATAAAACCATTACTTTTTAATAATTCTTTAAATTTTTTGTGTAAACACGTTAAGTGTTTATTACTCTTCACAACTACGCCGTAATTGCGAAGAAAACATAACCAGAAATAACCGCAAATAATCATTTTCCTGAACCTTACGTGGGGCGTTTTGTAACACAGTCATCAGGTAAAAGGCCCCGACATAAATAAGTAATAACTTTTTATTATTTTTAACAAAATGTTATAGAATATATACAGTCGCATCAGAAAGTAAGTTGACACTCTTTAAAATCGCATAACTTTTTTAAAATTAGTCCAAACGACTTCAGTTTTTTTTTAGATGCTAGCGGAATTAGTTTTCTAAGTGACATGTATCGTCGTTTTGAAAAAAAAATGCACTTGGTCGGAATAGCAGAAAGAAAATAGTAAAGGTCGTTTTTTAAACTTTTTTTGTGAGCCTGTAATAAAAATTCAAAAAACTCGTTTGTAGATTGAAGTAAGTTGTATGCATGCTGAAAATTGCATCTAAATCGGTTAACGTTGCTCTGAGTTACACACGTTTAAAGATCGCAGAATAAGGGCGAAAATCGCGAAATTCGCGAAATCAGCGAAATCCCGAAATCAATTTTCCTTTTTCACCAGCATCAATTTTCGTTTCTTTTTAGACTCTTTCCGGATTGTAGGTGCCTTCATACCTAGCGTTCTTGAAAGTATACATATTATAAATTCTGCTTCTTTCATTAACTTCCGTTGTTTTATTTTTTACCTTCTCCATCGCTTCATTAAGATCATTTTCGGACCACGACGAAATATTTACGTGACATTTTTGTTATCAACGAAAAAAAAAAGAAATACGTTATTCGTGAACAATATGATTATGAGGTGGGGCGTATTGTAAATTTTTTACTGGGGCATATTCTAAATTCTTTGCAGTGGCATATTATAAATTCTGGAGTACAAAACGCCCCGGCTTAAATTCAGCAACAACGTAGTGAAAAAAGGTTTGTGCAATAACGATTTAAACAGAGTAGTTTGTCTACTTTCGAAACATATGTATAAATTTATCGCAAAAACAATGGTGAAAATTGAATTTTTCTCGTACTCACCGCAAATTGTCCGAAAGTAAAAAATATAAATTATGGTATATTTTTGTAGAAACTGTAATATTTTCTCGTATTATTATTGCGGCAGTTGTAGGCGACTGAGGCAAGTTCGAATCTGACGATAGTGTCGATGCATTATTATTTGTGTGCTTAAACAATGGTGGGGCGTTTTGTCAGATGAGGCGTATTAAGGTGAATGGCCCAGTGGTGAAACAGTTAAGGAAACAGTTGAGATAATTGCAATTTCTTTTATATTTAAATAGTATAATATTATAACTGAATATAATTATTCGAAAGCGTAAAATTTCTACTTTCAGATAACGTAACAAGTATCTACATTTGTTAAAGGAAAAGTTTTAAATTAATTTAAATTAATGAAACTGTTCATATGGCCCAGTAATTAAATGAAATTCATAGCATGTCCCAGTCATTATTTATCAGTGTTCCAATTATTGAATATATATTTAATTTAACTATTTCTATCAGTTAAGGAAAAGAAATCAATATGTTAATATTTTGGGGTAATAAAAACATTTTATTTATAATAAATTTGTGTTAAATCTTCGGCATGAAAAAATGATTAAAAGTATATTATAAAATTGTAGGTTATGTTAATATTGTGACGAGTTTAAGATTAATTATCCTAATAATTCTTAAACAGTATTATATTTTTGTCTAGTTATTATTAACGTAAATATATAGGATACAAAAAAATACTTACTTTGGTACAATAAATGTTAATAATTTTAAAACTTCAATGAATACTAACGTCTGTATCAGTGTTTAAATAACCATTAAACACGCGTTTAATAACTGGTCCATGTCATGGTATCGTGTACTAATGCATAAACGTAACAATTTCAATATTAAAAACAAAAAATTACTAAGAGATCCAATTAATTTTCAAATCTTCAATGTATAATAAATCCAAAACAACTGTACTATTTAAAAAATTATAAAATAATTAATTACAACCTTAACATAAATATTCTCTCGCTTGCTTAAACCCATTAGGTAAAAAGCGAGATTGAAACTGTTGAAGCTTTACTGTACAATAATATTTTCGCATGATATAACCATTCAGTTATGTAAGCTTATAATTATACCTATCTATATAAAGCTAATACTTTTTGCAATTATATTTCGAACAGTTTAAACGTTGCAAATTAGTAAAACTGTTATTATTAATAAAATTTCTTCTCCATTTTTAATTATTGTGCCTTGTTTAAGTACAGGGCCATTTACCTTACCTAGTTTTACCCTAATCGTTTGCGCAACGAAATATTCGTCCCAAGGTCATCGAAGGTCACCATGGTACCAGAAGCAAGAAAAATCTTAAAGACGCCTCTCGCACATTTTCGAGAAGTTTACACGTGATTTCGAATCGTTCGCGAGAGTCAATCATCCCAAACGGAGCAACGGAATTGAATTTTATTAAAAAAAAAACTCGTAATAGCCGACATCTGCTGGAGTGAAAGTCCGTGGCATCTTACAGGGACGTTTATAACAACTCGACAATAACCTCCATGCAGTTTTCCCTCTTAAAACTAATCGCGTACATTTAGATATAGGTATGTACGAAGCTGTCTAAAGAAGAGGTCGAGGGACCAACCCTCGCATGACGGATTCAGGGGCCATTTTGACCTGCAATATTAAACTACATGTGTTACTTATTATTAGTAATTATTTCATTGAAGATAAGAATTTTAAATCGGCACAAGATTATTCTGAGGGGTGCGCGAATAAAATTATGGAGTAAAATGGCCCCTGCATCAGACGAACAGAAAATTATTATACGGTCCAAGGGTTGAGATGCTTGTAGCATTCACAGAAATAAAATGCTACAGGTAGACTAAAAATATTCATATCTCCATTAAGGGGTTAGGACACAGTAACGGGCCAAGAAAGCAGACTAATACCAGCAGACAAAGATTAATATAAGGTTGTATGTTTTAGTTCACTATATTATGAACTATAAGAAAAGCTTATAATATTTACAAAATAGCATTTGTACGCCGTGCAACGTCTCCATTTAAAATGTCCATTTTTTTCGGATGGCCAACTGGTGGGCCGGATTCCGGCAAATCGGATGAACTTTAACAAAAACCCCAAAAATGTCATAAACTATAATATATTTCCTAAGCATTGACGATCCAACATTTTAAATTTTTTAATTATAGTACAAAATATAAACAAAAGGATCACACACTTTTGTCGAAATTTGATTATTATTTTTCAAAAACATCGGCCATTTTGTCAATTTTCGCAAAAATTGAAATGTTGGATCGTCAATGCCTAGGAAATATATTATAGTTTATGACATTTTTGGGGTTTTTGTTACAGTTCATCCGATTTCCCGGAATCCGGCCCACCAGTTGGCCATCCGAAAAAAAATGGACATTTTGTAAATATTATATGCTTTTCTTATACTTCATAATATAGTGAACTAAAACACAAAACCTTATATTAATCGATTGTTCACTTTTCTTATTATCGTCGTTTAAAAATCGTCTGCTTTCTTGGCCGGTTACTGTGTCCTAACATTAACGCATTACCAGCGCATTATTATAACCAGAGATTTATCCAGAGACAAATTTAATATTCAATTAAAAGGGTAATATAAACGAAGCAGGAGTATATAACGACCAGAGTGCCTCGGGGGATCGATCCGTACACATCACGGTCGCTTACTCAACCGGAGCAGAAGCGATAACCAGCTAAAATTTCGCGACACCCGCGCGTTTGCCGATGAAAGTGAATTCTTTGCTTCGCTCTAGCTACCCAGTCGCCTGGGAGCGCACGAAAACCACCGAGTTCCGGTCGTTCCGGTTCGCAAATCATTCAGCTGCTCCAGATTTTCAAATCCCTGCTACCGGTCCACGTCGTCCGCGGCCGTCGACGTTTCACCTTCTCCCGCGGTATCCTGGATATACCCGCTTGACGTAACCATTTTCTTTGGGGTTTTTTGTATAATAAGAAGACCACGAAGGCTTCTGAACCTGACAGTTACGACTCCTGAAACTCCTTGGCCGTTCCCCACACTGGTTCTTCATAGTTTCATAATTGCATGTCGTAAATTAAAATTGCTTTGAAAGTAATACTTATTTACCATCGTAACAGCGAAGAATCATATACCACTGTATTTTACTTTCCTAGAGAGTGCTTCAAAGGCTTTCAATAATTAATCTTCCCGCAGATTAATCGTTTGCTCGTGGAACAGAGACTTCGATGCTCTCCAAGGGAATGTGTCCGTTGAAATATCCGGGGGAAGTCGACTGTTTCTATTCCTCGACGCCGTTAGAGCGATTCGAAGACGAAGGAAAGAATACTGTTAAATGTGTGACACACGCCGTTTGTTCAGCGCGTGGGCCGAACTGAAAGAGTATCGTTTGAAACATTCCAAAGGCGCGACAGCAAATAAAGAACCAAGTATTTTAGAAATTCGTATTTGCAGTCTAGATATTCGATCCGTGGGTCACAGTGTACCTGTGCTTCGCTTTCTAAATACTTCGTCCCTGAAGGTAGGCGATTGCAACACGGTTCTTGGAAATGTTGCTTCACATGCGTTAGAACCAGAGATCAAATAGGATCTTCCCTTTTTCCTTCCGCTTTCTGGAGTCTACTAGATGACGGAGGATATGTACGAAATTTCGTTTTCTCCAAAAGCAACTTGGAGAAACTGTTGGATGCAGATTTCTTGCTACATACATTTAGCCGCTACGAAAATTAATGATTTTAGGAATTCTTTTAGGATTGTGATTAAAAGAAAGAAAAACAAAATACGTATTACACGTGATTTATCAGTCCATAAAGTGCACGAACACATTTATGTACAATAATTTTTGTATTAAATTATTTATAATTTTTTAGGTTCTTTAGACTAGGGATTGCAAATTTACCGACTTTTTCAATTACCGGTAATTTGGTAAAATTTTCAAATCAAAATCGGTTTACCGGTAATTAACCGGTATTTTTTTTAAGGTATTACATGACGTAAAATATAACAGTAAACATTACAAAAAACATTTTTTTGGACTCTAATCAAGCATTATAAAAAATATATGTAAATAAAACTATTTTGAACATAAAATATAAAATGATACAACACAAAATAGATATCTTTGTATAACTATTGACAATAATATTCTTTTCATTGTTTTCCTGCTGAAGATCCATATTAATAAATATTGTCAATAGTTATACAAAGATATCTATTTTGTGTTGTATCATTTTATATTTTATGTTCAAAATAGTTTTATTTACATATATTTTTTATAATGCTTGATTAAATACACAGTTAAATATTTTTTATTTAACAATTCTTTTTAACAAACAAGCACGCAAAAACATAATTTGTATAAACTTTGGTTTCCTGATCGCGACCTAATTTTTATACAAAATAATCCAGCCACGGATAAAACGATCTCAGATTCTACACTTGTTGGTCGAGTAGTCATTAAGAAATCATATGCCATTTGTATGTATATATTTTCTCCTTACTTTTTGTATTTAAATATGCGTCCATTTTTTTTATATGACTTTATTCAGATTTTTAGTTTTCTTTTGGATCAGCTAATTGGTTCTTCATAAGATAATTCGGTTTTAATTTTTTTTAGTAATTGAAGTTTTTTTTTCACTGATAATATAGTAGATGTCGACGGAATTAATGAACGCATATATGCGCTATATTGCTGTACGTAATTTATCGAATTACCGGTAAAAATTTGAGGGTATTTCTTGCGATTTACCAGGAAACCGGTTTACCGGTAATATGAATGAATCTGAAAAAATAAAATGATATTCTTGTAAAATGATGTTGCCATTATGGGCTGACGAGCCATTTTTTTATACTTTGTTAATTTAATTTTTTATGCACAATTACAGAGGAAAATCTTGCATGAAAAAAATTCATTTAACCTTAAGCCTTGCTCCTTAATGTTTGGAGTTGTTTTACTGCTCTATTTTCTTAAAAGTGCCTACCGTGTTTCCACGGAATTCAGTTCAGACGTAGGCAATTGGTTTAGGTCTTTATATGAATTTCTCCTCGCTGATTTCTGTTCGCCGTGCTGCTATCTCGACCAGCCGGCAATAATCTGTCGAGGGAACTAGGCAGCGGGTGTAGAGAAGAAAGTTTTATCTTTTCTATTCTACGCGCGATACGCATCTCCGGGATGATCTCCCTACGATCTTCTCTTTTTCCACGAACGAAACTGGCATCTGCTTTCTACCATAAAAAGGGCATTTATTCAATTCCTTGCAACTGCTGCTAAATTGTAGTTCAAGTACTTAAAATCGCCTGGCGAGTAATCTAGTGCCCCAGTATAAAACCTGCTCTGCCAAAGGCACTTAATTTGACAAGACGAATGTTCAATTAGACTGAAATTTCTCCTAAAATTCCACCTTCCGCGCACGTGGCTAAATGTTTAGCAGCAGAACTTGACGTCTCGTATGGCAGTACACCTATCAATCTCGAGTATAATTACATCCTTCTCCATCCGGAACCTTCCATTTGTCGTCAATTTTTTGTGGGCGGAATTTCGCGGGAGTGAAAGGAGCCGAAGTGATTTCCCCGATGTCGAACAGAGGTAGGTACTTACGTGCGTCCACGCACGTTCCTATGCCCATATAAACAAACGTTATCGCGTTACCTAATCGTTACTACTCGCCATCCATTGCCGATTAACACCTTCGCGCTCGTGTCATGCTTTTCGCCCGTTAAAATGGTTCCGAAACTGTTTTACTGATTCGTACCAATATACTATCAAGCGATGATATTGTTAAGCCTAACAATTCATATAAAGGGAATTATTATTATCAATGTTGTTAGTAATATTATACCTACCATAGATAAAAGGGGCGAAGTTTCCGCGGAAACTTTTCCCGAGGACGATTTTCTTCGTACACTTCGTTAGAACCGCTTGACTTTCACGAAATTTTCTTGGTACCCGATTTGTAAACACAGCTTGTCGTTCAGATCGTTTCCTGCGCAATTACCGGGGCACGGCGATGTCCCTCGATCGAACGTTCAAAGGGTATTGCGCAAGAGGAGAGCTGTTTAGCGTCCGATTAGCGTGCCGGCTGCGTTTTCGTTCATTATACCGAAACGAAGTTTCGGTATGCGGCTTCGCGCGCCGAGCTGCATCAGTGAGTTCGCGCGTGAGTGCGTTGTTACGACGCGGGGAAACACGAGAGTTTTAACTAACAAGGGAATAATTCCAAATCCGAAAATTCTGATTTTAACGAAGCGCCGTGTGAACGTAGAATTGTTAGTACGCAATTTTTCGGGTGGATTTTCGAGGGCTGAAATCAGTCCTTAGTTTTCGCTTTCTACCGTTTTTTTATTTTTTTTATTTTTTTTTTTTTAATATAACTTTGTAACGGTGAGAAATAAATTAGAATTTTAAATATAAAAATTTTTCGGCTGTATAGGCTCTGTGACGCTACCGAAAGAAATGTAAAGTTATATAAAAAATAAGCATAATGTAAAAAATATATTAAAAAAATTTGATGTTAAACGATTTTATTAAAAATGCACTAAAAATTAAAAAATAATTATTTTCTTGTACTGCAATTTCGATGGTGTTTTTCACTTTAAATAAAATCGTGGAGCAGGGTATCTCACAACAAGTTCATTTCGACTGTATTAAATTGATTCATATGCTGTATTAAATTGATTCATATTATGTTATGAAAAATCCTGCTCCACGATTTTATTTAAAGTGAAAAAACAACATCAAAATTGCAGTACAAGAAAAGAATTATTTTTTAGTTTTTAGTGCAATTTTAATAAGATCGTTTAACATAAAATTTTATTTTTATATACTTTTTATTTTCTAGTTTTTAGTGTTTATGAATTTACATTTTGCAGCTCAGAGTTCTTTAGAAATATCTTTTATTTAATTCTAAAACCCCGATGCGACTAGCGACCAGAACGCAGCGGCCTTCGGTCGTTTTCGTAAAAAACGCGAGTGGCTGATTTCAAGTCGTTTGGATTTGTGGTTATGGGTTATATTTATTGATGACAGGGTAATTTTTTCACCCGCTCGAGGTTAATTTTTTTTTTAAATATTGTATTCTCATCCAAACTATGCACACCTGCAAAGTTTCAAAACAATTGGATAGTTGGAAGTGGGTTAAATTTGAGTTGCCAGATTTGAACCATACAAACAAACAAACAAACAGAGGATCGAAGCTGAATAATATCGTTTAATAAAAACTAAAATTAACTTTAACAGTTTTCTCATCCCTTGAGAGTGAATATCCGCAGGAAAAAGTTACTCCTTGTATAGATACTCCAATATGCTCTACATTCACACGAAGTTACATTAAAATGAAAATTTTCAGGTTGGCAAAGAAAACAGTTGGGTGTTTTCAACCCTCTTTCGGGTAATGCCAGTGAAGACAACGCATCCTTGTTGACGCAAGTGAGGATCACTGCCAGTGGTGGGCTTCCTAACTACGTTCTGGTACTGGGAACATCCGGCTGTCTCGCGGAACTTCAGTGAAAGTAACACAAGTCTACCAGCGGGCAATTGATGTAACAGCCTCACGCTGGACTTCGGCCTGCCTCGTCATTCCGTTATGGATCGCTACGCCTCCTGAAACGGGGATGGATGGGCTTGCTATAAATAAGTAGGTGATTCGGTGAAAGGTATTCTGTTATTTCTCCTCCATGCCCTTAGTATTCGGAGAATGTGACTTTGCAGCGAACCGAATGCGCAAGTAGAAATGTGGGCAATAAATAAATTACGAATAATACAACTGTTTAGAAATACCAGAGTCATGTTTACTAATCAGTTCAGAGATAACGGACAGGCAAGTTGTTTGCTCTGATTACAAAGCAAGTAAGAAGCACAAGATTCGGTTGGTAATTAATGAGGATTGCATTGCTATATAGATGGGTATAGATATAGTGAAATTTTAAAATCGACAGTTAAAAGGCGGTGCTGATTGAGACAGGAAAATTGGAAATTGTTTATTGGTATCTTATTCCAGGTTTTTTTATACTCTTCAATGGGATTAGTAGAATCAGAATGGAAGGTGAAATACACACACTACACGTTTTTTTTTCAAACTTCTTGTTCAGTGTGTAAACCGATACCCGCGAAGGTCAGTGGAAGCGAAATAGCGAAGTCGATTAGCCCAGTCAGGTATGAACGTAAACATGTTCCGAGCGCCTGGACAATGCACTAGAAAAATATCATGTTAACCCGAGTAAAGAGTAACCTCGAATAAAGTTAACCCGAGTTAGGCTTAGTTTCGCCGGGAAGACTTCAATAATACATTGGTTCTATTTTCAAAAAGGTAGGATAAAAATTATGAAGATTCAAATTTTCGGCATCGGGCGGTACTACGTCGTAACGCGTCAGGCCTCAAGGCCTCGGTCCTCGGCGGCTCAAACGCTCGCCAGAAAATTATTCGACGCTGAATACACCGTCGAAAGAGTTAAAGTTACAGTTACAGTATAAGTAAAAAAAAAAAAATTTATTCGATGCTGAAATTGAAACTCACGACGAATAAAAAAGTTAACTTTATTCGTCGAATAATCTAAAGTGAAAATAATTTTTATTTGATTCTTATTTAAATATTTTTTTATTTAGTTAATGTCCAACTCTGCTCCAGATACCATAGGCAATTTAGGTACCATAAGCGTACTAATATCTCTCGAAACCCAGATACCACAGGTACTCGGGTAGCATAGGTACTCGAAGTATCTCGAGCACTTAAATTATGCATGTCCTGCTCCAGGTACTTGGGTAACATATGTACTCCAGGTATCTCGAGTACCCAAGTTCCCTATTGCTCCAAAAATACCCACATGCCATTCACATACTAAGACACCACATTTTCCACATCGAATCCATACCAAACACTATCTGATTCTCTAGAAAGTGCCAAGTATCGACATATCTTCGGTGGAAAGTGAATTGCATAGATTTTCTTCGGCCTCGCGACTTCAGATTTCATACAAGTTTCCTTCAACTTCTCTACGCATAGTTGCGTAGATTTTATAGATAAGTTAATCCCCAAAGACTATGTGGAAACCGGATGTTCCAATCCCTGCAACCGATTAGGAAATTCACGGAAAAGTGACGTTCTTTTCGGCGTGAGATCTGGAATGACATCGAAACTAGGATGAACAAAAGAACGCGTCTTGTTGGGCGTGAAATGTAATTGTCAAGGTTCGCGCATGAGAGCGTAAGAATGCGCTAATCGCTGGTCGCCATTAACTTTCACACATTGTAACGAGTTTATGAGCGCTGGAATGTTCTCAGCGTACAGGAAGTGTTATTTAAATCAAGGTAAGATGTGTGCCTGAAAAAATTGTAACCCGTTGAACCTTTTTTTTTTTTTTGCGAAATGCAATTAAAGTAATCTACGTTACGAACACTTCTGAGGTTATGGGCACTCTGTCTGTTCCTGAACTTTGGAGTGAATACAAAGTTGGCTGAGTTATTCCTTGGAAATTGTTTGTTAACGTCACTTCTGGTACAGAGAATCCGCATTAATGTCGCTCTTTGGAAAGATGCCGAAGCCAGATTTATTGGACCGAAGAATCTCTCACAAGGGAACGTAAATCAGCAACGGGCATAAATTTCCAGCTCTCGATCAGCGAATTTCTACGCTGCCCCCTGACATTTGATATGGCATCGGTGAAGTTGGATGGGAAAATAATGATCACTGATGCAGTCTTTTCCCACGGCGTTAGTTCTCATCGCATTTCCGAATGACATGTTTACAACTTGATTGCTCAGAAAAATTCGTATTCCTGCAAACTTCTTTCTTGACTTGAATCATTTTTCATAGAACAAGATCTTGACACACCCGCGAGTTGAAGACTTTTGGCTCAATGTTATAAATCCTGATACTGCCATCCAAGTTACGGCGCCAATGGATATGGGGGGGGGGGGGGGGGATAGCCATATCGAGAGGAAACTTCTGCCATGAGAATATATCCCCGAGGTCATCAAGTTCATCCGAGGTACTCTTTTCCCCATGTGACTACGTCGCGAGTCCTCTTCTTCTCTCTTGGTTCTTGGACGTGTGTCGTGCAGGCGACTTCCACGCGACGGGAAAGTCACGGTCGTGAAACGTATGTGTCCTTCTTCACCATCGCGGGCGGCAAAGTAACATCACTAAAGAGGAAGGAAGAAGAGAGAACACTGGATGCGCAATGGAGCCTTTGGGTTTCCGACTCGTAAACGAGCGAGAGAGGCATACATACTACAAACGCTTCCGCTATAATGAATGGAGGCCGAGAGAGCTGGATGGAAGATGCAGGAGGCGAGGAGACGACCAAGAGCACGAGGAGGAGAACCAACCTTTCGGGTCGATAGAGAAAACTGCTTTTCGATGCACCTCGACGGCGGCGATCGAGCCAATTAAGAAGGAGAAGAGTGCAGTAACCTCTTAGCAACGTGAAGACGACGTTCAACTGAGTGTAACGAAGCAAATACTGGGGGGGGGGGGGGGCTCTATGACAGATTTATGACACTTTCAGGAAGTATGATAATTTTCCTGACAGAAAAAACCTAGTGGAGGAGATTTTTTGGAATCGGGATTTGAACTCGGGTCCAGCAGATTGCTAAGCAAGTACTTAGCTACATGAGCTATTACGACCAACGAGAAGTTTTTGTCGTCATAGACCTTATACTGTAAGCAACTCTATCGCCTATACTATAGAATGAAAATTAAATTTATTATTCATAGGGAAAAGACCCAATTACTGCCACCTACCCGATTACTGTCACCCTCAGCTGTTTTACATAAATTAACGAATAAATCTTGTGAAATGATGCATAAAAAAAAATTAGCATACAATTGAAACTGTTATTTATACAATACAAAAAACAGCATTTATTTTTTTCTTCGATAATTTGGATAAAACGATAAAAAATTGAAGCAGATATTAGGAGAGTGAAAACGATGACTTCCTTACTAGCGAAAGAGAAAACAAGGCGTTAAAGCAACTGCTGTAATTGTAATATTTAAGCTATTAACATAACAAAATATAATGTTTCAAATAATATAAGCATCATAGAAAGTAATAAGGATCCGAATTAAAACGATTCATTAAGTCTTTTTACTTATTAATTGGGTGACAGTGATTGGTGCAAGCGTTTCAAGCATATTGGTATAACAGTAGTTGCTCATAAACATGAGACGACATACCCTTAAAATGAGATAAACAGTATTAGGTTAGCTGGCAGTAATTGGGGTCTCAGTAATTCAGTCAAATACATTTGAAGGGTGTCATTAATAGATCCCGAAATATATTTTTGAAATTGATGAATTTATACATAAAAATCGAAGTTTTAAGATCCACCAAATTTTGTTCATCGAGTAAACATATTAAACAATAATAAATAACAAGAATAACATATACTTTTAGTCTACAAGTACAAAACTATAAGATAATGTCAGCGTCAACGCTTAAAGTGTCAATAATTCGGTCCTTTATCCTATATGTCAAGTTGAAAGTAGCTTAAATGTTTATAAGAAGATATACACCATGTTTGCACAAAAAGCTGCTCATAAATCTTCATCCACTTAAATGCTAAATAAGTACGATTCGCTGGAGCAATGAACCCTGATTTGTTTAGAATGCCCACGAAAGAGACAAAAGATGACTTTCCCTGAAAGAAAGTCATTAATAATGCATAACGGCGCTTGTTATTTGTATGTAAGCGGGCACGGACATTTTCCCATGTTTGCATGGATTATAAATCCGCGGATTACTTATATAACCGCGTATAATTTTGTCATGCACGCGATACGGAACTCTTCCGCAGTTTCTGCGAAGTTTCCCGCGATCTTTTTACAGTCCCCTCAACGGCCAATTTTCGAGATATCAGCAAGAGAGCCGTGAACTTCCGGGATGTTCACAAATAGATATATAGAGAGCCGCGTCGTTCACAGACCCGATGCACTCGGGACGATCCTAATTCGAAAGTGAAACTCGGCTCTGTAATCAATGATGTGCCCTAGCCGGGTGAAATCTGGATGGTGAGTCGACTGTTCGTTTAGATGTCACGGGACGTCTGTCGATTAATCGTTCTAATCTGGGAGCACTGAGTGAAAAGTGGAATTGGGTCGCATGGTAAAGTACCTGGCATGAACGGTATTGCACGAACCATTTACTGATTAAAGACGGATAGTTTGAACAGGAATGCAATTTAAGGAATCCTTGACTTAAATGAAAAAAAATGTCATTTTAGATTTTGTCTAATGGAAGTTTTTATTAGAAGCAGTCGGAATTATTGTATAGAAGCATTAATCGTGATTGATCTTTAGAAGTATAATTATATCGTACCATACATGAGTTAAGGGGTTTCCCTAGTGTGACAGTTTAAAAAAATCGATTGTTTGTTTTTGGAATTTTCTGAAAGTTCAACATCTATTATGAAGAAGAGGAAGGTGTTCTCTATGGGCCAGGTATTGGAGACTAATTATAAGTATGATTTATTATTTAATAAATTGTATTTGAATATTTAAACGCATTTTACTCGAAACGACATTTTTTGGCGCGGCGATCACGATATCTCAAAAACTACTCAACCAAACGACTTAATACTTAACATATATATTCACTGCGTGTTCTGTTAGAACCTGAACTAGAATGAAGTCATTATATGTAAAATTCGAATTTCGCAGCTCAAAAAAGTGACCACTTTTTTGCCGCGAAATGAAAATTTTTCTTTAATGTGCTGCCATTTTTGTATTTTGTGATTTTCTATTTTCGTTCTGGTTCAAACCCTAGCTACGTGCATATAGATTAAGAAAATAACTGCGTTTTTTGTTTCAGATGACCATGACAGCCGGGATCGTGATCGCCAGGCAGCAGGCGTTTATTTGCGAGCTCCTCATTGTAATCCTTCAAACATAAAATATAATTATCACTAATGCTTCAAAAAATTTGAGTACATTACCCAAATGTAACTGGGTAAATACTCCAAAGTTTGAAACTGCAATATCAAGTACATTTCCTTCAAAAAATTCCCAAATGTTGCCCTATTTTCCAGTACCAATTAATTTTTAACGTGATGATAAAGGATTCCGCGTCACCTTTGTGGATTGCTGTTGATTCGAAGTTTGCAGTATCTAACAAAAGTTCAATGCCTCGTTTGTTGATGCAATATATTATCGACTGGTTCGTATTTCTCAGCGCGCAAAGATCGAGGGAAAAAACAAATACCGCATGGTGTCCGCGAAACACGAATGCCACGGACAGTTGTAACGCATGACTAGCTGGGCAAGATGCGTTTGATCCCGATTCGAAAGTGAAATTTGTTTCGATTCACAGCCAGCGACGCGCGTAATGTAGGTGAAATTACGTTTCTAATAGATGGTGCCATAACCCATCATTATCCGACACACTGACCTGCAACGTTTCATTCACGTTACAGATGATTCCATGTTACGTACGATGCAGAAGCAAATCAACTGTTATCCGCTACGTGGCTCACGTAACTTGCCCATCGATATTCCTCGATCGACGTGTTTACAGTGATGTAAATTTATTTTGATCATTGATTATGGAGAGGTATATCTGGTAAACAACGGGTAGCATTATTGGCAAGGAGAAGTATTTTGTATAAAATATTCACGACGAAATCTCTGAGAAAGGATAGGAGAAACTTTAACGACTGTGTTTATTTATTCTTGAAGAAAGAATTTTGGTGTTAGTATACTATTTTCTAGAAAATTATGACGCTTGTTTATTATTCCGCTTTCCTAAAGCGCTGAATATTCCACTTGGTTTGCTGAGGAATGTTGGATAGCGGTTGTGGAATTTTGGAATTCGGGGACAGTTGGGAACTTGAGAGCTATGGGATTGTGGAACTGTAGAACTATAGAATGTTGGAAGTTTAGATGTTGGAAATGAGGAAGATCTTAAATTTGGGAAATATGGAACTCGGGAACTTGATAACTCTAGAAATATAAAATACTGGAATCTAAGAACTTTAATACTCGATAACTTGGGAGTTCTGGAACTCGTGAATTCGGGAACTTGGGAGTTCTGGATCTTGAAATCTACCGGGAACTTGGGAGTTTTGAAACATGAGAACTTGGGAGCTTGAGAGTTCCAAATCATCAGAATTCGAGACCTTAGAAGTTTTGGATCTTGAGATCTCGGGAACTTGGGAGTTTTGAAACTTGAGAACTTGGGAGCTTGAGAGTTCTGAATCTTCAGAACTTGAGACCTTAGAAGTTTTTTGGATCTTGAGATCTCGGGAACTTGGGAGTTTTGAAACTTGAGAACTTGGGAGCTTGAGAGTTCTGAATCTTCAGAACTCGAGACCTTAGAAGTTTTTTGGATCTTGAGATCTCGGGAACTTGGGAGTTCTGAAACTTGAGAACTTGAGAGTTCTGAAACTTGAGAACTTGGAAGCTTGAGAGTTCTGAATGTTCAGAACTCGAAACCTTAGAAGGTTTTTGGATCTTGAGATCTCGGGAACTTGGGAGTTTTGAAACTTGAGAACTTGGGAGCTTGAGAGTTCTGAATCTTCAGAACTCGAGACCTTAGAAGTTTTTTGGATCTTGAGATCTCGGGAACTTGCAAATTTTTAAACTTGGAACCTTGAGAATGCTGAAACTCGTGAACTCAGGAACTTCGGAGCTCTGAAACTTGGAAACATGGGAGTTTTAGAACATGAGAAGTCGGGACTTCCTTAATTCAAGAACTCGAGAAGTTGCAAATTATAAAAATAATGTTACCTACAACTCAAGAACTCGGAATTCAGTGATTCTAGAACTTTAGACCCCCAGATCTTTAGAAAGCTGAAACTCTAGAATTTAAGGACATCAGAACTCCGAAAACACAGATTTGGTCAGTTTTGTACTCCATGAACATATCTCCTAAGTAGATTACCAGCAGTAAACACATAAAAAGCTAATAAACGCTGCAAACGTATGAGAAATCCACGACAGGATAAAAAGCGGAGTGACAGAGGAAGAGTGTGTGCACGTGCTCGTCTTCATCGCAACAAGTCATGTGAAAGTGGCCTTGCCGAGTTAACGCAGATCATGACGCAGTGCCTTTTGCCTCTTCGCAGTCTGCATAGCCCACGAAAATTGACCAATGATATAAAAAAAAAACGCGATACACGACTTTCGAGAGAAGCATTCGAGTAATTTCTAGTCACACCTTGCGGCGATATAAAAAATGGCTGACCAATCAAAAAAGGAACAGAAGCTGTAGCTAAATTATTGTTATTCTATGGTTCAAACAGGTCGAAGCAATTACATCATTCATTTTCACAGAAGACGTTAACCTTTAGAGGACCGGGATTTTTTCATTGAAATTGTAAATTTTATTTACTTAAAATTTATGCATATATAGCACCAAAATGGCCGGCAAAGTATCCAAATTCTTAGGTGGCCACTATAGTGGCCAGCCCGGCCGCGAACGGTATGGCATGTATTAGAATTTTTTAAATTTGAACTTTAATGTTTCTAAGGGTTTTTGATATCGCTAATCACGATTCTCAGGTCAGAGTATCGAAATTTTACGCAGAAACAGTGTTGCCAACCTAAACAAGCCTAAATGAATAATGGCAGTTACATTCATATATTATTCTTTCCTTTGGCGTTACCCAGGGCTAACGACATGGACGTAGAAAGTTTTGTAGCTCTTTTCTTGTTTTTGGGGTTTTTTGTGTTATTTTTGGATGTGTTTTTTTTTTATTTTTCTGATTTTACTATTTATTATACGAGCTGCACTCGTGCAACGCATGCATTATACAAAATGAATAATGAATGTGTATCTCTTTGTTGCGATCTTGTATCTATAAATGCTATACATGTGACACTGCATTGTGCATAACACCCTGTTTTGAGGATTTCCATACGAAACAATCAATACCGTAAATTCGAATTTCCGACATATAAATTTTTTTTTTCATTTGGAAGGACAAGAAGTATGAACAAACAGATAAAAATCGCAACAAAGAGATACACATTCATTATTCATTTTGTATAATGCATGCATTGCACGAGTGCAACTCGTATAATAAATAGTAAAATCAGAAAATACAAAAAAAATCCAAAAATAACACAAAAAACCAAAAAAAACAAAAAAGTGCTACAAAACTTTCTACGTCCACGTCGTTAGCCCTGGGTAACGCCAAAGGAAAGAAAAATATATGAATGTAACTGCTGTTATTCATTTAGGCTTGTTTATGTTGGCAACACTGTTTCTGCGTAAAATTTCAATACTCTGACCTGAGAATCGTGATTAGCGATATCAAAAACCCTTAGAAACAAGTTCAATTTTTAAAATTCCAGTGGCCAGCCCGGCCCTCTAAAGGTTAATGAAAAGCGAAGTACCCAAACTAGAATTTAGAAACAAATTTCATATACCTTATAAATATATTCGTCAAAGAAAATATATAAAAAAAAATTTTATGTTAAAAGATTTTATTAAAAATGCACTAAAAACTAAAAAAACAATTATTTTCTTGTACTGCAATTTCGATGGTGTTTTTCACTATAAATAAAATCGTGGAGCAGGATTTTTCATAACAGAATATGAATCAATTTAATACAGCATATGAATCAATTTAATACAGTCGAAATGAATTTGTTGTGAGATACCCTGCTCCACGATTTTATTTAAAGTGAAAAACACCATCGAAATTGCAGTACAAGAAAATAATTATTTTTCAGTTTTTAGTGCATTTTTAATAAAATCGTTTAACATAAAAAATTAGTTATAAATTTTTTATTTTCTAGTTTTTGGCGTTTATGGATTTACATTCCACAGCTCAGACTTCTTTAGAAATATCTTTTATTTAATTTCAAATCGCGATGCGACTAGCGACCCGAACGCAGCAGCTTTTTTTCGTTTTCGTAAAGAACGCGAGTGGCTGATTTCAAGTCGTTTGGATTTGCGGTTATGGGTTATATTTATTGACGACTGGGTAATTTTTTCACCCGCTCGGGGTTAATTTTTTTAAAAAAACATTGTATTGTCATCCAAACAAAGTTTCAAAACAATTGGATTGTTGGAAGTGGGTTAAATTTGAGTTGCCAGATTTGAACCATACATACATACAAACAAACAAACAAACAAACAGAGGATCGAGGCTGAATAAAATCGTTTAAAAACAAATATATTTATAATATATATTTTGCTCAGCTCAGTACTTGGAAATACAAGGTTCACTTGGCCGAACGGACACTTGACTTTCTTTGAACAGCAACAGAAAAAGTAGACGTGCAAGATTGACATTGCAATACTGAACTCTTGAAACTGCTCGCAGCGTGGCAGCAACCTGTCCGTCGGTCGTGATTCAGTTAATAAGGATGTCGTTGGGTTGCAAATTGCTACAAATCCACCATATGAACGGTTCACTTTCTATTGGGTAATACATGTGATCGTGTATGTCCCCAAGCGTCGCGCCATACATAAAGCATGAACAACTTTCGATGCTTCGATCCACTACAAATAGACCGAGAGTGCAAGGACACTCGAGTTACCGTACACAGCCAACTATTAAAAGAGTCCATTTACCAACCTTCAAAAATGTCCTATCAACAAAACTCTAAGTTTAAAAACAACCGGCATTTACATTCACAAATTCGTCCACCATTCAATAGATACCCTAAAAACAATAAACAAACAAACCCAATACAGAATCTATAATTCCATCTTTGCGCAATTATTTCTGTGGACGCAGTTTCTATTTCTGCAACGGTGGATTCTAGAAACGCATGGCAGGCTTCAGTGGTAAGAATGGAACTGTGAAGCATCACCTTTGGTTCCAGTAGACGAAAAAATAAATAGAGCAGCTCGAGGTGCATTACACTTTTCGTTCGAGGATTTGCTTCGACTTTAGAGCCTTCAGACGGACTACGTGTTTGCATTGCACGCGTAGAAAGTCGAGTGGAAGGAAAGGCTCTGCTCGTGGTGGAACCAACAATTGCACCAATAAGGCGCATCATAAAAGAAGGAGGGGGGAGGGGGGCTCTTTTAAACCCGTGTGCGCGTCCTGCCAGTGTCACTTTTCCATGAGAGCTGCTGAGAACTCAACGGGGTCCCATAACAATATTCTCAGAATTAACTGTCTCAGATTCCATACTTTGAAAAATTATTTGATGGGTTTACATTATTGTGATAGCGTTTGTGAAGAAAATAATAAATAGAATGAACTCAGGAATTCGTGTGTTGAACTCACTTCTTTTCTATTTTAAATATTCAATCATTAAAATATCAAAATGGTGGACACTACGTGGGCTTATAATTTTTTACAAGACCGTCGTCGTTTCTATCGACTCATTAATTTTCTATGGAACAAGTAGATTAATTTTCCAAGAAGGTTCTAGTAATTACCATACTTAACACCTATTAAAAGATCACACAGTAAATGCAATAAGGGAAAGAATTTCATATCCTTCATTCTTCGAAACAAGTCAAAATTTTCCTCCAAAATTGACTTCCTCGTTCTCAGAGCCCCCGAAGAAATAAAACCGATAGAAAAAGACATAAAGACAGATCTAAAATTAAATTTTCCTCGAATTTCATTCAACCCTCCTCGGACCAGAATGCACTAAAATCGCGCGCGTTCTGCCGCTGGCAGCCGAGCACACGCAGGTTATATACTGTTGTTCGCCATTTTGCAGAACTTTCACTGTCCGGCGAAGCCTCCGACGCGTTAATCGGGGCTTTTCCGCGTCATTATATGCTAATGGCATTCACCCCGATAAGATAACTGCGATGTGCTCGAGGAGCTGCCTCCACCTGCAGGTGGAAACGCTCGAAAGCTACCTCTGTTATCTCGCGCGCGGGCATCGGGAATTAAAGTTACCGTGAGATCGCGGCGAAGAAAGCAAAGGGGTGGGGGAGGGGGGGGCCGGCGTTCGTTATTAAGGTCGAGGTAATGAGGAAGGCAGAGAACTGCACTCGTCTTCGTGACCGACTTCCTCTCGCTACTACAAGAAACGCATCGATACTTCGACAACGTTCCTCACAACGACCCCCTTATTTCTTTCAATCCGCCATAAATCGGCTTTTGTCCTCTTCATCGACGCTGTAAGAGAAACTCCCTGTTGCCCTCGATGTCAAAGGATCGAATTAATCCGTCGATCGGAGGCGAACGTCCCAATAATAAACCCCGCTTAAAGTTAATCTCCTCTCTTCTCGAAACTTTCTTCTCGTTACGCGCCCCCCTTCGGGGAGACCGTTTAAACCGTTTAAGGGGACTAAGGCACTCAAATTGCTCGAAAATCAAGTATTCCTCTGCGAATTAATTACAACGAGACGAAAGCAAGCACAGACCTTTCCTTTTACATGATGTTTATTACTATCACGTGAAGTAAAAAAATATTCTGTTTGTGTGCGTACCTGTTTTACAAATGACACCACGCGAGGTTGATTATACAGTGGTTTAAAAAAAGTGTCTTTGGTTTTGCCCTGATATTAAGCTTAAAAATAAAGATACAGCGGTTTCCTTGGAATATGTTTCTCCTAGAATCTGCAATTTCAGAGTGGACCTCCGAAAAAAGAAAAAGATCTTTTTGAACTAAAATTATTAAACTAGCGACTAGGAGAAGTCGATTTGCACGATAAATGTCGACATTCGGGGTGCACAGTTGACCGTCCTATTTTTTTATTTCGCAAAACAGAGCTTTTGCACTTTAATCTTGCGGTACACTCCAGAAAGGAGAATATTTTGAGCATGCTGTAAAAATTTCAAGTCGATCCGAACCTCGGTTTTTTCACAATCAGAGTAAAACCACAGAAAAAACGACTACACATCAGACGAATGTAGCGCCATCGTACACATGTATATATTATCAAACAAAATATTTACTTGATGTTCGAACAATTTGACGGTCGATCTTCTTCCCGGCAGCGCGTGCACCTCCGAGAGGACGGGACTCTGAAAACGGGATTGATCAATCAGCCGCGCTTTTAGCTCCTCGCGAAAGTCGCTTCCTCGTTATTTTTTGCTACTTACATGCGCCTCGTTCGAACCCAATGCGATCCGCCAGCTGTACGCGACTTCCGGTGGCTCTTCAGCTTCTTCTTGGGGCACGGACGTGCCGTCCCACAGTTCGCTGTGCACGAGAACGGAGAAAGTAAAGGTCGTGAGCGTGAATCCCGACCCTGAAGACCCTGGGACACGATCTTTTCCTTGAATCTCATCTTATCCCTAGAAAGCATCTTCCTGCCCCCTCCCCCCCCCCTCCTCTGCCACCCAACGCGCTTTCATGCTAGCGGGAATTAATGGGCAAGGGGGGCGACACGGTTCTTCGTGTTAGAACGTGTGGTGTGCTCGTGGGAAATGGGGGAATTGTTTTCGCGCTTTTGTTTGTGTTAGATGGAAGAGATTAGTTGAAGTGGAACTGTAATGAAGTTGTATGATTGATTTAATATATTTATTGGAGATGGAATTGCATGTGCATGAAGTGATTGCAGGGGATTAGCTTTATGTTTAGTGATTTAGTTGATGTCGATGATTGAAATTGATGGGCTTTACTCGGTTTCATTTTATTGCACTTTTTTTGTGGTCTTTGCGGAGTTGAACACTTATTAGATAAGGAATTTAGTGCACTTAGTGCACTGTACGCGGTTTTTAGTATTTTATGAGGTTTTGTATAAGTTAAGGGGTCTATTAGGTGAATAAGGTTCTTCGTTCTTTGAATTCAGGTGAATTCAATGTTTTTTTTTTTAAGTTAGAAATTAGGCGTATGTATATGCTTCCAGTGTCGGAGAACTTTATACGCATAAATAATAAAAATGTATTTTATTATGGTAACATACGTAAACATTGTACAAAAATATCGATATGTATACAATTTTGTAAACTACTGTTATTTACAAGTGAAAACTAATTACATTCAATGCAGTATGGACGGAGAGTCCACGACGTGGACAAGCAACACAGTCGATGACGATGTACATATCATGAAGTAGCGCTGGAACATTGAGACGTAGTATCTCGATTGAATCTTTTTGGAAAGAAACGTCGATTATGCAATTGCTGAAGCTTGTAAGAAATACTTTTGCCACAAAATTGTTCTGAAGTTTAAACTTCCACATGTTTCAGTACTCAAGTTCCCAAATCCACAAAATTTCAGAACTTCAAAACTGCAAAAAATCAAAGTTTCAAATTTTCCCAATCCCAGCTACTCTTTCCTTAAAATTTCCAAATTTTCAAATTCCAAAATTCAATTTTTCGAATTTTTATTCCCTCAATCGCGTTTCGACACACTACATACACAATTTTCAGCTTTTCAAGCGTACCGCGAAGGCTCGAGCGCCTTTTGCTCAACGCTTCCCGCCCCCGTGGTACATTCGTCCACACCGACATTGTTCGCTAACTCTTCCCGGGGCTTCGTGAAATTTCGGATTCCACTGGGTCCTCGCTTCACGACCACCCGAGGGCGCACCGCGAATTCGAAGTCGACTTTCGACCTTCGATCCGCCGGTACAGCTAGGCTAGCAGAAAACTTAACAACGATGAGGCGTCTGTCGTCGAGACGAGGAGTATCGAGGAGGACGATCACGCGACAAGAGTTTACGGGTAACCGTGGTGCTCGTCGTGGTGGGGCTCCGCTTGCACCCAGACTTTCTCCCAGACGGGCTTCCAGATCTTCTTCCACGCTGGTACCTGCACGTCCTTCCACACCGGTACCCATTTGCTCTTCCATTCGTCTTTCCACACCTGCTTCTTCTGGGTCACCCAGATCTGCTTTTTCTCAGGCACCCAGACCTGCACGGACTCCTCTTTCCAGACTAGCTTCTTGTCAGGCACCCAGACCTGCTTCTTGTCCGTCTTCCAGATCTGTTTCCACTCAGCCTTCCATTCCAGCTTCTTGTCGGGTACCCAGACCTGCTTCTTCTCCGTCTTCCAGATCTTCTTCCACACAGGCTTCCATATCAGCTTCTTCTTCCAGAGATCGTGGCTGGTGTACTGCCAGCCATGGTGATCCTTGCCGACGTACTGCTCACCGGGGATACCGATCTTCACCCATTCTGGTACCCACACCTTCTTCCAGTCCGGGACCTGAACCTCCTTCCAAGCTGGCACCTGGATCTCCTTCCACACCGGCTTCCAGACCTTCTTCCACGCAGGCACCTGCACCTCCTTCCACACTGGTACCTGAATCTCCTTCCAGACGGGCTTCTGCACCTTCTTCCAGACCGGCACCTTAATCTCCTTCCACGCTGGCACCTGGATCTCCTTCCACACTGGTACCTGAATCTTCTTCCATTCCTGCTTCCAGGTCAGCTTCTGCTCCGTCTTCCACACTTGCTTCCACTCCGGCTTCCACGTTAGCTTCTTCTCGTACCTCCCTTGCGGCTGAGCTGGGGGTCCGTACGACTGAGCTGGCGGTCCGTAGGACTGAGCCGGGGGTCCGTAGGAGCTCGACACGCCTCCTCCACCGAAATGGCCTCCCCCAAAGGATCCTTGATCGCCACCAAAAGATCCATGACCCCCTCCACCGCTGTGATCACCACCGCCGTGATCACCACCGCCGAAAGATCCTCCACCGCCGTGATCACCACCGCCGAAGGATCCTCCACCGCCGTGTCCGCCGTGATCACCACCGCCGAAGGATCCTCCACCGCCGTGTCCGCCGTGATCACCACCGCCGAAGGATCCTCCACCGCCGTGTCCGCCGTGATCACCACCGCCGAAGGATCCTCCACTGTTGTATCCTTGATCGCCACCGAAGGAACCGTGGTCCGACGGTGCACCGTAGGAGGACGATGGAGCTCCGTAGGAAGGTGACGGAGCTGCGGGTGCTCCGTAGGAAGAGGAAGGAGCTGAGGGTGCTCCGTAGGAAGAGGAAGGAGCTGAGGGTGCTCCGTAGGAAGAGGAAGGAGCTGAGGGAGCCCCGTAGGAAGAGGATGGCGCGTCATGGTGGGAGGAACCTCCAGATGGTGCACCATAAGACGAAGATGGTGCTGGTGGAGCACCATACGAATCGGAGGGTCCACTGTAAGAGTTCCCTACGTCGGGAACGCCATAGGAGGTCGATGGTGGACCATACTGGCTCGGGGGTGGGCTCAATGGAGCTCTATAATTTATAATAGTGTCTTTTTTAACTACCGATTTACTCACGTCTATATTAGATATGTCACTTAATAGTGTATTCAGTGAAACTATTAGAAATGGATGCATAGAATAGTTTGTGAGTTATGGATAATTATCTGAATTAACCCTTAACTGCTATACCTACTGTTTTTTTTTTTTTTTTCAAACGTAACTGGTATCTTGGGATTGTGGCAGACCCCAAATAAAAAAGGACACAGAAATTTGTAAAGTCGACACTAGATCAACCTCTATGAATATTTTATTCTTAGGCAATGTATAAAATAATAGAAACGTAGAAAGTTAAACTATTATTATAAAATTAATTAGAAACTCAGTTTTCAAACTTAAACAACCAAAAATGTTACAGCGAACTTTGCGTGTCTTGGGGTCATGACTGACCCCAGGATACCAGTTAAGGGTTAAAAACAACATTTGATTAAGTGTTAGTGATATCAATTTTTGGAGTTTATACACTTACTCTTTCTTCGTCCTTATTGGCTCCCCGAGAGCGGAGACGAGAAAGAGGCAGCTCAATAGCAGCTGGAAAGAGAACCCTGATTATTATGCATTATTATTAATTACAGTTCTATAAATAGAAATTGTGGTGTCGAAATCTGTCCCGTTTACGGAAACGGGAAGCAGTATTAATCCGACGATAGCTGCCGGAAGAAATGCGGAAAGTGGTGATCACCCAGCCAGAAATGCAAATGAGGCAATCATGGCGCGTTAGTCATGTAGGTGACGGCGGCGGCGAGCTCTGTAATTACCTAGTAACACGGTACCACTCGCTGGAAATTCAACACCGATAGAATCTCCTCTATTCTAACTGAAACGGCGCCTCGTACACAAGCATTATTGTAATAATTGCAGTCTGATCGCGATCTGCTCGACCTTCGCGTGTTATCCTTCCCCCACTGACTTCAAAACTTGCGCGTGGAATTTTCAATTTTCCATTTAACACTCAATGAAAGCTTTTTGCACGCGGACCAATAAAAATACTTAATCGGAATTTAATATATAAGTGAAAGAAGGGAAACGGCAATGGGGCCATTTTTTTCTCTCCGCACCATTGCAATAATAATTAAACTCCGATTGCAATCTATAATTTATTCGACCTCCACGCAGTATTCTCCTTCTTGTTACCTTCATCCTCGCGCACAAAATCCACAACTTTCAATTTATGGAGATTGAAATCCTCCGAAGACGAATTCCATCGAGGCCAAACACGGAAGCAAAGGGGTGGGGCGCGAGAGGCAGAGAGGACGGCTCGTGATGAGCCCTGCCACAGGCAGACGGCTACTTTTCCCAGCGGTGTCTTTAAAAAAGCTAAGGAATCACGTGTCCCGCGGTTTTATGACGGTGTTACGAGCGTCCCTCTCAAAAATGAAAGTGTCCGCGTGCGAACTAACGAACGGGCGTAAACAAGTCCGTGAATTGGGTCGAGAGGCCCCCGTTTTTTCCTCCAGCCAGGCCCGGAGCAGAGGCCACCCGATGGCCGCGAAACTCGAGGCGTTTATTATATTCCTCGACCTCGCCTCTAAATTTCCTTTCTTCTCATATTTTTACTCTTTTTATCTCTGGCCCTGCACTTTGGCCATTCGATGGCTCGCTTCCGCGTCCTCCGCGCCTGTTCTGTCGATTGCAATGAGTCACGGCTCAGGCGTCAAGATCAAGGACCGAAAGTCGACAGGTAGCACAATAACGTGGGATTATCTGATCCGCGTTGCACTCTCGTTACGATCTATCAGCCTTGACGATCTGCCGTTCATTGGCTGCACGTGTGGAAGGCTGTTGGGCGCTTCGGAGGATTGACGAAAGTCCGTAAGATCCATAGAAAGCGGCCCTGGTGGACATTAATTTGACGATGGAAAAGGAAAAGTGTGACGCGACGGGACTCTCGATGTCTTCGATGGTTTGACCGCGATGGAGGTGGCTATAAAAGTCTGTTGAAGTTTTAAGAGACGGTATATACTTTGGTGTCCGCTGTGGAATGCTTTGAAGTAGATAGAAGGATTTACTCAGGTGGCATTTCAGAATCTATTCTCGTGGAATAATTCTCAAATTGGCAGATATCTGTTGCACAGAATTATAAATTGAGTTACCGTACCTACATCGTTTCTTTGAGAATTCTTTGGAGCACTTGGGTTAGCGGCGATACTTTGTTTTATGCAGGTTTGATAATTGTGTCGGACGAGGAAGCCAAATGAGTTTGAAATATCTTTGGTTCAGTTTCACGAGAGATGATCATTCGAGGCACGAGCACGTTGCTCGACTTTCCAATCCTACGCGCTGGGAAGTGACGAGAATACCTACTTAGGATAGCACCTAGCAAATATGCGCTGCAGTGCAAAATGAGAACGTCTTCCGTGGTCTAAAAACAGATTTTTCCAACCACTCTTTAACCTATGCACTGAGCACTCTTCGAAGTGCCTAGGTACCAATTCACTTAAGGGATCTCGAGAGGACTTCTGCCCCAGTGGTGTGTCTCAACGGTCTCAGCACGAAACGAACAATTGACGAATTTCTCATAACTCAATCTCTAACAGACAAATAAACTCTTACTCCGCCCTGTGTGTCTTTATAATTAATCTCCAGCTTTTAAATCGTGCCCCATCCCTCAAATAAAAAAGACAATGCACCTAAATAAAAATTCCTGATTCTCCGTAAATTGAACAAACAAAAATTAACTACCAAATTAAAGTTACACTGTCCCTCCAAAATACCAAGGAACGGTACCACGATGGTTCAACTCTACAACACACCGAATCTACTTATAACCAGCCTTAAGTTCAGTACCTACCAAACTACTTACAACATCCAGAAACACGAATCTTATGAGAAGATACATCTAAACTCCCAACGTACACTGCTGTTGATAAGTGTAATATTAGGACACCCGCTGCATTTGCAGAAAATGTGATACTTGGTACAGATTGAATACTTTTCACTTCTAACTTGAAATACCAAATGAAGTAGAATTTCTTGGAGTTGTTCGATAAATTTCTTTTCCACAATTATTCCGCACAGAGTAGGTGCCCTAATATTTATGAACAGCAGTGTGTCGCTCTACAATCGATAGTGAGATCGACAGAGTGCGCGTGAAGCAGCAAAATCCATCGAAGTCAGTTCACCACTGGGCGCAGGTCTCGTCACTGCTCCGCGTATCAACGGCAGATCTCCACACAAATTCACAGGTGCACTGTACGACACGCGTTGTCACGATAAATCGGTTTTCGAGCTAGCAACAGCAACGGCAGGCGTAGGTGGCGAGAAACTTGGACACTGACCAGGCTGGACCGCATCTTCTGTGTGGGAGGTGTCGTTCACCGGGATTGACGAGGGCTGAGAAAACGGCAAAGGCCGCCGTCGCCTTTTTTTTACGGTTCGTCACTTCTCTGACGAATTTCTGGTAGCTCCGGTGCCTTTTATAGCGAATCCTTCCTCCGCCTAAGCGGCTAGCTAGCCCTAAGCTTAGAGACATACCGAGTAGGGGTACCATGAGCGCCTCCGCGTCTGCTATATGGGGGTCCGGGCGAACAGCGTCGGGCACATCTTCCGCACACCTCTGGAGGGGGCTCTCCGGTCTTTCCACCGCGTCCGTAGCTCGACGAAGGTAAAAGGGGCATTTAGCCGCTACCATCCAACGGAGAGACGCGCATCCTTTCCCTCCGCTTCATCTTTCTAACGCCGTTCTAACGATGATTTTATTTCTTTACTTTTTTATTTTTTAATTTTTATTTCGAATTTTTGAATCTTTGGGGTTTTATATTTTTTGAGTTTTGAATCTTTGGATTTTTCTATATTTGGAGTTTAGAATTTTTCGGGTTTTTCAAGTTTTGGATTTTTGTATCTTTGGGTTTTGGATTTTGGGATTTTTGAATTTTTGGATTTTTAAGTTTTGCAGTTTTAAATCTTTGGGCCTTTAATTTTTCGATTTCTAAATCTTTGAATTTTGTAATTTTTGCCATTCGAATCGTTGGATTTTTTAATTTTTAGAATTCTGAATCTTTGGGTTTTTTAAGTCTTGGATTCTTGAATCATTAGATTTTTATTTTTTGGATCTTTGAACCTTCTACGTAACTTTTTAATTTTTGGATTTTCAGATCTTTGGATTTTTTAATTTTTGGCTTTTGATTTATTAATTTTTAGATTTTTGAATCTTTGGACTTTTAGATTTTCTGGAAATTTGACGGCCATACCTTTTGAAGTACTCTTAAGGTCACTGTCGATCTTTTTCAAATTTCTCAACTTTTCAGTAGTTTTTAATGCTGAATGCTTAAATGCTAATGTTTTCAATTTCGAATGGTGATTCGGTTATTTTATATTTGGTCATGATACAGACAAATACTAGTAGAATGATTGTGTATTTCATTGTTTCATGGACGATGATTTGCTTGGTGAATAGGGCGAAGCTAAGGTGAAGATGTCGGTTTAGAAGTGACGGTTCTAAAAGGAGCAAGAAGCAGCAGTTGCAAGATTTGCTAATGTGCTTGTTAATTGAAGGGGTTAACACTTTGAAGATAATGGTAATGCTACTGTGCTGCTTGAATCTCTCGAACACCATCAATGGTGATATTATTGTACCATTACACTATATTATTTACCTGCTACAATAGTATTGATAATATTATAATAGCATTAAACACCAAATTACATAAATTACATAACAAATAATTTACTTATTCCCGAGTATAATAAACACGAATTTCGTATACTGCAATATTATTGATAAAAAGACAATATGAATGCCATCCAAAAATACGGATTTCACAACGTTCGAGGTGTCAAAACCGAGACAATCACAGTCCTGTTCCCCAAAACCAAGGGACCGCACTTGGCAATTCTTAACTTTGCATTGCGCAGAAATGAGTAAACAGAACGAAAAGAAAGCGTTAAAAAGTGGGCGCTCCCCAAACGAAATTAACGTCTCGCTGTTTAATCGATGGAATGTGTCCACTGCTTTGCCATGAATGCTGGTACATTCTATTGTAAACAGACGTGTCGTAGCAGAGTGCAGTTGTTTGCTTTCACTGGTAGTACAGTTAAAGCATTTTATGCAATCGCCGCTACCCACTGGATCTTCAATTTGCATGTAATCCTGGGAAAGCGTTGAAAGGATATGACGTTACAAAATAATTACACTCCAAGTTTCTTCTCCTACTCGCCCCACAAAAAAATCTATAAAAATATCATTAATACCCAAAATTAACGTTTTAACTTGAACTCTTACAAATCAAAATAAATAAAAAAATAAAGAAGCTCACAGCCTAACACCTAAACCCACAAGAATCTAACAAAGTCCTAAATAATCTTAACGCGGCAGAAAGCTAGATAATCCCAAATTTACATATTTCTCTCATTCATTCCTATCACGAGCTTGCAATTGAAACGTTGCAAAGGCCCTACCACATAATTAACTAATCCAAAGTCAACACCTTAACTTCAACCTGCACCTTACCACGAGACACCCCAATCTCGAAGCGACATAAATCCCCAAAAATCCCTGTTAACCTCTTGCCACTGACAATCGATATCTAGTCTAACAAGCTTTTAAGCGACGTCCAGCCATTTTAATTAAAATACCGTGTCCAAGAGTGGTACACGGTATTTTATCACCGCTAATTAGATTCGGCTCCGATGTCTGTGTCGACGGTCAGGTAGCCGTCGGAATTCCAACAGACACGTGTTCGGACGTCGTCTCCCCTCAAGCCTTCCTGTAAGACAGACTTCGAAGTAAAGTTCGTGGGCAGGTCCACGTAGCCTAGACAGGGCACCGTGCGTTGCCCAACTGGATAGACCGGAGCAGGGACCCAAGCGGGTTACCCAACCGTCGAAAAGCCCCGGGGGATTAGATGCAATGTGAGAGTCGCCGCGAACGAGGAATGGGAACGAAGTTATTCGCTCGTGATCCGTATAAAAAATCGGTGACCCCTGGCAACGTGCGAAATTCGCTTGCACGCCACGGAAGTGGCCGTTCCGCGGTGAAACCGACGATTGGGGCGCCGAGCGTTGGAACTCGAGGATCCCTCGCGGAGGACGAGATACGGGAAAGAGAGGAAGAAAGAGAAATTCCGAAGCTCGTCAGACGGAGAAATTGTACCTAATCGACGGACACAGAATCCGTGTCACGTTTCAATGGAATCTGATTTATAAAGCGCCCGTCTGCTCCGTGGGGTCTACGAGATGGCGGAGTAGACCGGAGTTGGGGAATGTTCTACGGTTAGATAGATTCTTAAGTTTCTAACTGCCGATTTGATCGGCACTTGATTATTGAAATTTATGCAAAACGAATGGAAATTGCGCGATAACTGTTTGTAGCGGAATCGATGGACCTTGCCGGTTAAGATTGATGCGCGAATCCACGCCCGCGAATTAGCGGAGGACGTTTGCTTTGACTTGATGAAAGCAATTAGGCGATTTACGAACGTGTACTGAAATTTGTGGGGCGATCTGCTGAATTGATCGATGAACTATTGGATGTTTCTTTTTGCACGGGTGCTCTACCTATGGCAGTTAGCCATTCCTTCTTGAGAATTAGAAAATACTGGGGACCATGAACATTCTCTTTTCACGGTCAAAGTGGTTCCTTTTAATATTACAGCAATGATTGCCTTGAAACCTTAAATCTCGACTTCAATGTAGTCTTCAGTTAGGGGTAGGTACCTCTTGAAGGACTTCTCTCAAAACATCCGCCATTAATATTAGAACCTAGGTAGGGGAGAGGTGCTATAAAAGGGACACTTTTGTTTAGCGCCTATTTCTGACAATGTCATTATAGGTACTTAAGAAGCAAGCACATCAATAGAAAGCGTGTTTATTTCCCTTCGATAAAAGCACATTACAAATTCATAAGTTATAATAGAAAATAACAAAATCTTCGATTTTCAAATAAATGGGAAATGTCCCTTTTACGACTAGGTGGTTTTAAATGGGATATTATAAGTCATGAAAGGGATACGTTAATAAAAATAAACTTATTAAGTATTACAATTATAATTGTAAATCCTAATGATACAAAACAATAGAATCTATGAAAAAAATAATTCTTTGTACTAGAAATCATCAATATTTTTTACTATCTTCATAGAGTGTGACATTAATCATAGCTTTAGCAGTTTCTTTAGTTATAAAGTAATATTTTTTATAAAATTTATGTCTCACAAAATAAGTTCAACATAGGAATACCCACAAATGGTAAATATAAGTACATATACAAAACATCTATAAAACACTTAAATAATAAAATAGTTTAGAATTAATTTCTACTTGAGCAAAAATGAGATCAATTGTACTAAAATAGGTAGGTACGTTTTCATATTGCAGATTAATGATTTTATTATTCATTTTTGACGATAAAGTTTGTCGCTTTGAAAAATCACTTTATTAATTCTTAAATTTGAAACAATACGCCATCAACTAATAATTGATCATTTAAAACAATGCCATCTATGTATCAGATGATACACAAATAACTTTACAGGAAAGTAAAATATAGTGTCCAGCAATACATGTGTATGAGAATGACAGCCATGAAACGGTCGTCCCATTTAAGACTTGTTATGCTGTCCCTTTTAAGACTATGAGTTTAATATAAAATAACCTCAAAACAAAGAAAATAATCAATTAAGCTTCTCTGTTAAGTATTTTCGTTTCAGTTTAGTACAAGCTATTTTAATGATATATCACTTTAACATTTTGTATATATCTTGATCTCAGAAAACGACGCAGAAAGTCAACGAAAATTTTACTTTTACTGCCGAAAAACATAAACCGCGGATTATTACTCTGTTGCGAGTGAGACCGCAGTGAAGTTTACGTCTAATGACTGGGCACTAGTGTGCCATAAACAGGAAAATAAATTGCATGTCTAATGCGTTTAGAATTTTGGCAATTTTATTTGTCCCATTTAAGACCTGTCCCTTTTATAGCACCTCTCCCCTACTTAGCACCAGTTACATTGCCAAATGTCGACTTTGAATAATTTGCAATAGTAGAAAAAGAAATAATGGGAAGTATTCTCTCTCGAATCTCATTTAGTCACCACTGTCTCCACAGATTCACTCTGTGGCACTCCTTTCTGTTTAATACCACTATTGTATGGTACGCCTCCTCTACTTTTCACCCAGTAACGCCAATTTTTTAAAATTTTACCCTTTCCCTATCTCATTTTATTATTGAAGCGCCCATATGTATTTAAATATTTCAGTGTTTTCCAACACTAGGGACTGCAATACCGGTAAACCGGTTTACCGATTTCCCGGTAAATCGCGAGAAATACCCTCAAATTTTTACCGGTAATTCGCCAATTTTTTACCGGTAATTCGATAAATTACGTATAGCAATATAGCGCATATATGCGTTCATTAATTCCGTCGACATCTCTACTATGTTATCAGTGAATAGAAAACTTAAATTACTAATAAATACGAAAACCGAAGTATCCTAAGTTCTTCATAATTATGAAGAACCAACTATGATCACAAAGAAAACTAAAAATCTGAATAAAGTCATAAAAAAAATGGACGCATATTCAATTAGAAAAGGTATGGAGAAATATATACATACAAATGGCATATGATATCTTAATGACTCCCCAACCAACAAGTGTAGAATCTGAGACCGCTTTATCCGTGGTTAGATTATTTTGTACAAAAATTAGGTCGCGATCAGGAAACCAAAGTTTATTGTTACCAAAAAGAATTGTTAAATAAAAAATATTTAATTATGTATTTAAGTTAAGATTCTTTTCATTATATTCCTGGTGAAGATCCATATTAATACGTATTGTCAATAGTTATACAAAGATATCTATTTTGTGTTATATCATTTTATACTTTATGTTCAAAATAGTTTTATTTGCATATATTTTTTATAATCCTCTATTAGAGTTCAAGAAAAGTTTTTTTTGTAATGCTTATTCTTATAATTTCAATACCTTAAAAAAATACCAGTTAATTACCGGTAAATCGGTTTTGGTTGAAAATTGGTTGAAATTGAAAAAGTCGGTAAATTTGCAATCCCTAACCAACACCCCTTTTAAAAGAACACTAACCAAGACGTCCACTATGCCGTAAGTGTCACTGTAAGCTCTGTTGCACACACCCTACTAAATTTCCTTCTAGACCAGGGAGCATCGACGCGTTACGTTGCCAAAGAGACGAGGAAGAAGCTATTACGCTCGGCCGACGGGAAGTGTGCTGGAACCTGCAACCTGGAAGCGCGTCTAGCGGGCTTAGAATGTGGGTAAAAGCCGTGGAGATGTGTCCTAGCACATCGAGACGGTGAAATGCACGCGTGCACACGCGCAGAGATCAGTTTTATCAGTTTCATAGTTATACACATGGTGGTAGAGTATAATGAACTCGTAAAATCAGCCAGGCGTCGAGGTAAATATATTGCGAGCACCAGGACAAATCGTTAGGGAGAAATGTTAGGTGATAAGAACTCGTGGTTTAAATATGAGTTTAAATTTTATTTAAATTTCAAATATGAGTTAAATATGAATTTAAATTTTAGTAACTCGAAGATTACGATTTTTTTTCAACTTTGCAGGTTTGTAAGGAATCTCAACCCTCAGCCAGTGGTGCTGGGTCTTTTGAGACCCAAGCGTAACGTTACGAACTGAAATAAAATAATAGGGAGAACTTCGGAAATAGAAACATTACTTTTCTACTCCTCTAATAAAAAGAACGTTGAGTAAAATGCGGATAGTAGGATAGTTAACACGGGTCCAAACTGACCCAGGCTCCGACTTCCGGTGTCAAACCGTCCGCGAGTTGATATAGGGTGCATAGAACCCAAAACTGGGCTCCAGTTTGAGTCCACTAAAATTAGGTATATAATTTTGAAATAAATCAAAAAATTTCTACCTCCAATTTTATTCAATTTAATCTAAAATTATGTGATTTTAAAATAAGCCAATAAGTTCCGACCTCCAAATAAAATTTTATTCAATTTAGTCTAAAATTATGTAATTTTAAAATAAGTCAATAAATTTCAACCACCAATTAAAATTTTATTCAATTTAATCTACATATACCAGATATGGGCAAAATTTTTATTTAAATAAAATTTCGAACGAATAAAAGTTAAAAAAAATTATTCGTCATGTGTCAAATAAAGTTAACTCGGGTTAACGAACGAATGACAAATAATGTTTTTAACTTTTATTCGTTATTCGAAATTTTATTTAAATAAAAACTTTGCCCATCTCTGATCTATACTAATTATTTAATTTCCTACATCAATATAAATTAAATTTTCAACCTCCAATTAAAATTTATGATTCTAATTTAATTCTAATTAAGTATATATCGAGTCTAAAAATCGACACCCACAGTCACTTTGACTTTCGATAGATGCCTGTCGTGAATCCCTTCGCCGACCATCGATTTGATACCTTTCACCGTACCATCTTTCGCTTCCGCGACGGTGTTAGAATGGCACCGGAAGCGACACGGTGCCATCGTCGACCTCTAGATCGTGTAAGGATTATAGCGTCGACATGGAGTGGCTTCTGGTTCGTAGAATAAAGCCGTTCTGAGATTTAATAATGGCGGCTCGAGAGAAAGGTGTGTTGTTTCCATAGAGTGTATAAAAAATTTACAATCAGACCTCACTACTGCTTGGTGCACCTATCCAATCCGGATTTTAACAAGTCGAGAGGATCAACGGATAAGAATCAGTGATTGTTAATATAGAAGAAATAAAAGAAATGATACAACTCGGAAATTGTTGGGTTTTGGTTACGTTGGTTAACAGTCGCTCGTGCAGTTCAATGAGTAGATACTAGAAAAGAAAGTTGAAGAAGACTGCTTTGGAAACGTACCATTAAGAAAAGTCTAACGGTGCTATTTTTATGGTAAAAGTCAGATAGAAAAAATTAAAAAAGGATCTTAAACTATAGAATCAAAGGAGAGCTAGTAATTTCATATCTGCATGGAAATCAACTTGTATACCATGATTCTATGAACACCCTGTATATCACGCGAAAAATATAATTCTAATGGAATATTTGCAGAAAGCTGCGTGCACGTGTCGAAGCGGTTACGAAAGTCTGCTACGAGATTCTTCGTTTCACAAAGAAAGGTTCAAGTACGAGTTTCGTGAAGTCAAGCGAACTGCATTCCACGAAATTGATCGATAGCGGATAGGCGTTTCGATGTTGTCCCACTTCGACCGCGTCCTCTGCTTCTAAACACGCCACCAAAACATTTCTCAAGCTATTTTTCCACTGCAAGCAAAGATGTAAGCTCGAAAGCGATTTTTTTAGCAGAAGCAACAAAAGTAAACACTTCTGACCTTCTCGAAGACACAAAAGTATCACCGAAGGAATATCAAACGTTCTATAACGTCAGAACGGAATTAGTTTTTTTAAATTTGAATAATTCAAGTCCACAAGAAGTAGCTTTAGAGAGTCGATCACCGGGAATTAAGTTTCAGAGATTGTGCTAGTCACGAGGGGAAGACTGATTCCTCGGCCTCAATGAGAGGAAAGTTCATTGCTAAGGAAACTAAATGTTCTCTAATGTTCAACGACTGATGTTTTGATAGAACACTATCGTAGATATACCTACTATTGACCTGGTGGTCGCATACTTCTCAGCGTCTCAGCAGAGAAAACAGCGCGGAATAATCACGCGAGTTTCTCGCTTCCAATAAGAGTACCATTGACCCTGCGATCGTCTTCATGGCGAGAAGAAACACCGTGGGATACTCGCTTGCACTTCGCATTTTCAGTGAAAGTCCAAGTGAACTCTATGTTATGAAAATTCTCATCTATTCTGGGAGCGTTATTATTAACACTATTTTAATTATACGTCTCTACATTAGTTACTCTAATATTAGAGAACCAGTCCATAGAATTTTATCGTAATTGTTGCTACCGAATTCTATGTAGGTGTATAGGTGTTTATGAAAATCCTCAACGCTAATTATATCAATGTTTATATTTCCCGAATGTAGTAACAAAATCATTGTGTGAATTGTATAATGATCTTTTTCTGCGACTAATTAATTTGTATTAAATAGATTGGTATAAATATACTTATTCAAATAAAAACTTTGAAGGATCACTTTGACTTTCTTTCGATTTAGGGAGTAACTAAAGGACAACGGTGCTGGTTACTTTCACTGTGCCTGGAGGGTATAGTACGATTGACAGTGGTATTAGGGATCATTCTGTGAAACAAGTAAAAAGATATCGCTCGGTGAGTTCACCATCATTTCGAAACAGTTGATTGAACGTAACCGCCTTCAGCAATTTGGTTTTATAACTTGCTCGATCAAAATTGACATAATGATTATGAAACTCGTAATAACCAATAAATGCAGAGGAGTCGGTTGTAATTTCTACTTTCGAACGGTGTAAGTATCAAAGATTCTAGGATTTAAGTGTCTACAGAATATTACCGAATAGATATAAATTTTGTATTGCTACTTGTTAAAAAAAAATGTATAAAAAAAAATTTTATGTTCAGCGATTTTATTAAAAATGCATTAAAAACTAAAAAATAATTATTTTCTTGTACTGCAATTTCGATCGTGATTTTTCATTTTAAATAAAATCGTGGAGCAGGGTATCTCACAATAAATTCATTTCGACGCTTGATGCTGTATTAAATTGATTCATATTCTGTTATGAAATTGATTCATATTCTGTTATGAAATTGATTCATATTCTGTTATGAAAAATACTGCTCCGCGATTTTATTTAATGTGAAAAAACACCATCGAAATTGCAGTACAAGAAAAGAATTATTTTTTAGTTTTTACTGCATTTTTAATAAAATCGTTTAACATAAAATTTTTTTTATATATTTTTTATTTTCTATTGTTTAGTGTTTATGGATTTACATTTCGCAACTCTGACTTCTTTAGAAATATCTTTTATTTAATTTCAAATCGCGATGCGACTAGCGACCCGAAAGAACGCGAGTAGCTGATTTCAAGTCGTTTGGATTTGTGGTTATGGGTTATATTTATTGATGACTGGGTAATTTTTTCACCCACTCGGGGTCAATTTTTTTTTTTAATGTTGTATTGTCATCCAAACTAGGTACGCACGCCTGCAAAGTTTCAAGACAATTGGATAGTTGGAAGTGGGTTAAATTTGAGTTACCAGATTTGAACCATACAAACATACAAACAAACAAACAGAGGATCGAAGCTGAATAAAATCGTTTAAAAACAATGTTAAAGTTAAGCATCGATCCCTTTTTAGAGAGCTTGAGAAGGTTTCGTTACTGCGTGGTGTTTATTTTGTGTCTTATAACTTGCAACGTTTTGAATTCGACGTTTTCCCGCGCTTTTTCTTATACGGTCTAAAAAAGCAAAGTTCAAATATTCATTTGTCAATGGTGGCAAATGAGGCAAGAATCTCCACGTCGCATTGGAATGCGCGTTGTCGTTCAAGAATAATTAGTGCACCAATAAAGCACGTCTTTAAAATTGCCCCAGGGTAATCTGCATTCTATAAAAATTCAAACTGCGTTTGCTAGTATTACGTACGTTGAGTCACTGCTTTCCACGTCCCACTTACATTTCACAATTGTCAGAAAAGCGTTTATGCACATTTCGCGGAAGTTCTTCTGCAGAAAATCAATGTTATACCAATAAATGATCCTTTTTATAAATTGTGGAAGAATATTTACTGCCAAAATTCGAAATTAAAGATCAGCCACTACAGTTCCCGGAATTGCCATTAAGTAGTTGATGCTATAGTAGAAACTAGGATCAAAAGAAAAAAATTAAATTTCGAATGTAGCAGAATACAATTTTTATGATATTTATTTATTTATTTAACATAAACGGTTAAAACTAAATATCGAGTGTTACTATTATATTTATACATATGAAACATCTAAAATGGCACGCACAGTAGAAGTAGAATATCAACGAGAACGTGATCTCCATTTTTGAATTTCTAATAAACCGACAGAGACTGTTTATATAAAGAGAGAACGATATATTTTTCCTATGCCAGACGCGTGAACGTATTACGAACGCGTAATGTCGCTTATGATCGACAAGGAGGCCTCCAATCGCCGTCAAACGCCGCGGACCGAACAGCCCGGAGAAAGTGACTTTTAGCTAATCCTGTTTTTAATGACCACCTAACGTCACTCCACGAAAAAAAGTGTTTTACATGGAGCATCTGAGAGATCTTTCTCTCGAACATCCATTTTCATCTCAACTCTTTTGGAAAGGAATTCCATACTTTCTATTTATAGAGTTTGCAAAATCCAACTTGCTTTGCAATTCGATGATCTTTCACGAAATGACTCAAAACAATCACGAAGCTTATCTGAAACTCCTTTTCTGACAGAAATTAAAGAAATTAAACTGGGGAAAATGGGTACTTAACCCTTTACCGACCAAGCATAAAAATAAAAACTCCAGAATTTTCATTGAATTTGCCGTAATTAAAAAAAAAAATTTAATATTGCTTTTGTGGGTTAATGACTAATAACCTCGAAATACGTACTTCTTAAGTCCCCCCTCCTTTCCCCCTAAATTGCAACAATTTTTACGCAAGAAAATTTTCCTTTCAAAAGAAAATGTCATTAGAGTGTTATGTTCCGGCATATTTATAACCGTGCGAGATTATTTATTGCACATAGTATATAAGCATTTACAGTGGCAGCCGTAATAGAAGCATTTAGTGCTGCGAAGGAAGAAGATCAGCAGAACGGTGGCCATCACAGGATGCTCACTTTCCTTCCGCGTTCGTGTAGCAATAATCAAGTCGTGTGATTCGCACGATGAGAAACAAGTGAGGTTAATTTGGCAGGCACATGCACGCACGGTTTTTGCAGGTAGTTATGAATCAGGTTAGAATGACAAACTTTGTTTCCTCGGCTAAGAACGGTGGACAATGAAGTGGCTTATCTAACCGGGAAGTCTGAACAAGGGGATTAAAACGATTGCTGGGTTTCGATTTTCTATGCATTAGCAGTTTCTGCGGGCGATTCTGCTGGCATGTTGCGCAACCTATCGGCCTGCTAGTTGCGTACACGCATGCCCAAGTCCCTAGCATTTGTAACACCGTGTACATGCGTATGAGCAGTCGTACGGGAATTACCGATTGCACGACTTCTGACACGCTTTCTGTCTCCACCCCTCGACTATAAAGACGAAGCCATCAGATCTATACGTATTATTATTATTACGAAGTTTCTCACGAACTTCAGCTCGGTGTTTTGAAGATATACAGTGGACTTATTGGTCGAGCTGCAATCTTCGAGCATTATTCATCGTTGCAGCCAATAGGCGTAGCAAATAATTATTCAAAACCTGTTGGTATGCATACTTCTGAAGAAGCACTATAAACGAGTGCTACCTTCTCACACGCTCTACTATTACACATATTTGTTGATTGATTTAATAAACATCAGGCGTAAATTAAAATAAATAAAGATAAAAAACCTTTGGCTATTTCGTTTTTCTAATATAATCCTGAATATTCCTGAAATTTCACACTTTTCTGTAGATTCTATAAGAAATGTAGGAAAAAGAAAGGGAAACTTAATGAAGGACTCACGTTCCGCGTCGACGAATACCTCCAGTGCTACGATGTTCAAGCAATCAGCATACATCGTGTTCGATATCCTATTAGCTCAGTTGACATTTATGTTCGCTGGAGAATTATGGATGCTCACTCACATGTTACTGTTTAGTTCGTAATGTTCGTAATGTCACGTTTCCACTAATTTCTTAACCAAGCTTTGCGTAACAGTCGGTTTGTTTCTGCAGTAAATAATGTGTTCTGATTCGGAAGTATGTACCAAGAAAAAAAGTAGGGTTAATTTTGAACAGCTGGGAAGACGAAGCTCAACGGCAAAGCAAAATGAATAAAGTAGAAAAGAATTCGTCGCCAATTTCGGATTAACATCCAGAACGATATCAAACCTCACGCGGACAGACGTTTCTACGTGCAGTTAATGAGACGCATTTACTTGAGAATCTAATTGTCTTCCGGCACGGCGAGCTTTGTTTCGCGATTTCAGCGGCGATAAAGCGAACTATGGTGGTCAAGCTGGTAATTCTAACTGGAACCTTAAGTGGTCGTTAGCAGAGAAATATTCACGGCGACACCTCTTCCGGTTTACCGTTTCCGAGGCGGCATATTACGCCTCTTCGACGATCCATCGTGAAAACGATGAAATACCTTCGCAACTAGCAATGTAATTACTCCGCGGTGGTGCTTCGCAGTGCGTTGAAATAATTGAATGCCTGACATCGACCATTCTTCCCTTATCTCGCGCTGCAAGAGTAAACACAGACGATTCAATCGCTACCGCGTATCGTAATTACTGTCCAAGGAATATCACCGGACTAAATATTTCTTTCCCCGTTTATCGTGCACGAAGCGATGTGGTTAGAACAATAATTCTTACAGTACAAACTGTAAACTGTATAACCGAAGCTTTTGTTTCTTTGGAGGCGTGTCTGTGGAAATATACGATCGCGATCTGTTCCATGCTATTCGTCTGCGGGAATAAACCGACTGGTCATTAAAATCCGCCAAAAATACATGACCGATGCTGCTCGTAGGTTCCAGCATTAAGTCCAACCGTCGAAATATCCGTCGCACGAGTTCACCGGAAATCGATGCGATCGGATGTTCACGGGCTATTCACGAATCGCGCAGACTCGCCGTCACGTGTTTACACTGTGTTGCGTAATTGTTACGAATCTTTAGCAGTCCAGCGCGCGAAAACGTATTAGAAACTTGTCGGCGCTGCTTTGCAGGCAATAAGGATACGACAGCGAGGCCCAAGCAGCGCGTTCCGTGATTTTAGATTTGTTCGGACACCGTGGCGGCAGCGTGAGCTGAAAGACGATCGAACCGAAGTTGCCTCATTCTCTCTTCGTCCTTCCTCGAGGATTCGATTCGATACTCTAAATCGCGAGAAAGCATCCCGCGGTGCATTTTGAATTTTCAGGCAACTGGCAATGAGAATTTCAGCTATCACTGATATTTAAAAATCGGAGTTCAATTCAATTTCTGATATTTTTAATTTAGACTCCTTAAAGTATTGAATTGATACTTAGGTGTACATATAGATATATGTATACGAAAAATGACAAGCAAAGGATCGTAAATTATCCAATCCTTGAACTTTCATTCAGAATATTTACAAAAGAAGACTACGACTAGAATTTTTATAACGGAGCAGGCATTTCCACATTTATGTATGTAGAAATAAGAATGTGGGGGAACGAGTTTAGAACGAACGTCAACATTTAAATATGAAAGAAATCGTCAAAGTACCGGCACACTTCGGGTTATTACAGGAACGAGAGACGAGTTCGGCTGCCGTATAGTTGCGTGGAACAAAGTAAGAAGATCTTGACAAGTTACGTAAAGCACACAAGTGGAATAGTTTTGGAAAGCGCGTAACGAGGAATCCCTGTCCAGCTGCATTTCGAAAGCGTGCAGGAGATACTAAAGTTCAAGTGCGTGCAACAATCGGCACGTGACGACGAGTTTCCTCTTGCTCTCGTCCACCGAGGTTCCCCGAATCACGAATTCTACGAGAGGAGAATTTTAAAAGCATAAGCCGAGGCATTTCATCCCGCCGTGAGAGTAAACAGAAGCGAGAATATTTTATAACATATCTAAAGGCAATTCAATTGTACATCGACGATAGATCCATCGCGCTCCGCGCGGCAGCCGCAAGCCTCATCCTTTCCATAATTTCAATACACTGCGCACCGTGCGACCGCAATTAATCTCCCTCCGTAATATACATACAATATCGCGTCCCGCCCTTGCTCTCACCCTTAATTCGATTCTGAAAGGATCGACGCTTACGCTCGACGGCCGCGGAAGACGCGGGGATCCCCGCGATCCTCGATCGCCCACGTCTCATTATCGCCCGTCCCCTCATTATCCTCGATCGTCGCATCCTGCCAGCTATTATTCCCATCATCTTCGTTACTCGAACTCGTCCGAACGGAACGCCGATCGATCTTTCTAATTGCGCCTCGCCACCGTCGCCGATACCTAATTACCTTTGCCAATGGTCCCGCGTTACGTCTCCCCACCTCCCCCTCCCCACCCCCCTCCCCCCACCGTGCGCTTTCCTCGCCGCCCCTCTCGCGTCGGTGTCCTTTGAAGCACCGACGGATTAGCCACGGATCTGTTAACCGCGGAATTATATATTTACGCCGCCGATAGAACTTTCACGGCACAGCCAAGCGATGGGTTGCGCAACGTCCCGATTCTTTGTCCAGCGATGACATAAAGCTACAGACGAAATTCTTTGCTGCTCGCTGAAGAGACTCCACGTAGGGACTTATATAATGGCAATCGCTTTGCATTTGGAAGGGTAGCCGCGGTGACTGGGTTGTGCAACTTTATTAGAGGTATATTATTCGAGGAGAGTTGTTTCACAGCCAGGGGCGTATGTAGAGGGTGGGGAAAGTAGGGCTCGTGCCCTGGGCGCCAATGTCGCGGGGAGGGGGGTTTCAAAAAAGCCGAAAGAAATAGTGTTTTTTTAATAAATCTATTTGGATGGTTAATGTTAGTAATTTACGTTTGTTATTCGTGTGCTTCGCGTGTCTCTTTAGAGAAGCTTAAAAAGAAAATGCTGCACTTTTTGGCTTCATTTCCCTGCAACTTTCGTCTCTTCCGCCCTTCAGCTCCACTTTCTTTAGAAGGATTATCTGAATTCTAAGTAAAATGTTTTGTGTGATGAACACTTTTAACAAAGAAGTGGAACAGAAAATATGGAATTGGAATGATATGCATGGGGAGAGGGGGGGGGGTGGAGCGCAAATTCTACGCTTGCCCTAGGCACTGTTTACACTAAGGTAAATGTGCCAGTGCCCGGCTATGTCCCAGTACCTGAACAGCAATGCGAATTTTATTTATTTTTAAGCTTAATTTTTAATATAATTAAAAACAAAAAATAGTACCATAATGCATAAGTATTTAGCAATAATAATTAAAATCATTATTATAGAAAATTAAAAATCGTTAGATAGAATTAATTATTTTGTGACACTCTTCGTACGCATAGCAGATTTCGAGAAAATTTCTTAAGCTTCTGTCAAGACACTCCTGTCATTTACTAAGAAAATATTAACAGCATTTCTTATTTATATATTATAATGATACATTATTATAATAGTAAATAGATTTAAATTTAGTTTAAGATAGTTAAATTTGCAAGAAAATTAATATTTTTTTTAACAAGTCCAAGCTTATTTACTAGTACAAGAATTTCGTGAATGTTGACGTGCATTTTTCGGTTGTCCGCTTACTGGGACGATATAATTCAGGTATTGGGACATGCAGTTTTAGGTTGTCCGGTTACTGGGACATCTGCATGTTTTCATACTTTCATTAACAAATACGTCTATTATAACACATAAACTTTTTCTTTCCGTTTCCGATAGTATAATATTGCGTTATCTTCCACATTTCAACAACATTTTTTTATTTCATGATGGTTTTACAAATTAAATTAGGAGACAAACTTTGCCGCTATTCCTTAAGCCCCTTAAGCGTCCGGGTATTGGTACATTTACCTTAAATACGCCACTGTTCACAGCTGTGTCTTATGGGTTCGGTGAAATTAATCGCTGTGGGCTATGGATGATCGAGTGGGTCTTGGAGGGTCGAGGCAGCTTTTCGTAGAGATCGTTTGTGCAAGATGGGAGATTAGAGATCGATTGTACTACTTCGAATATACTGGTGTTCGGAGTGGAGAAGGCTCCCGCCGATCGTGGAGGCTGAATGAGAGTCGAGCACAATAGACGTGTTTGGATGAATGGGAAGGCTATTGAAATTCTGTGCTACCGAAGGAAAATACACTAGTACGGAGGTGACAAACGGACATTGGATAAAGAAGCGAGCACAATTGGACAAGAGTAAACATAGTCGGACAGAGGTGTAACGCCGATCAGATTACACTGAATAGTTCACATCGATTAGAATTTGTAAGCTTGGGATGGTTTGTTAGGGATGTCCGACTTTCCACGTTTTATGCGTCCTTAACGATTCGCGCGCTCAATTACGATCACCCGACTCTTCCCTCGTCCCATCGATTACGTTTAATGGCACCGTTGGCAAGAAAACCCCGTAACGAGTACGTGACGAAGCGTCGAAGTGTTTGCATCGCTAACCGTGAATACCAATTACAGAAATCACGTAATCTACCGTTGCTGGCGCGTGAAAGCGCGGCCTAGACGACCGATCTATATCATCTTGCAAATATCAACGGAGAAACGTGATGAAACACGCGAACGAGCCAGTGGGGAATCGAGTTAGATGAGTGATAGTCGATTGAACTGCATAGAAACATAGACAGTAGGGCGGGGATTATTTGTCGAATTTTTCGGTATTCGAATATTCGAATACTTCAGTTGCTCAATTACACAGTCCAACAAAATGAAACTTTTTTTCTGTTCCGCGATATCCACTGGATGAGTCTTGTAGAGTATATCGCCCTGGACACGAATCCGCAAACCGTTTGTCGCCATCACCCTCAGTTTTTGAGAAAATCGATTTTGAAAAAAACTGCACATTTTTAATTTTGAACATTTTTTGCGTCGAAACGGTAATAGTTATTTGGTTGCTCGTTGCGTCAAATTATTCTATGAACCCTCCCGAAGACAACGATATAAGTTATTATTACATTATGAAGATTTGAATTTGTTTAAACAACGTTCAAAGGGAAAGGGATACCCAAAATGCACCCATTTTTGAAGATATCTTTCAATTTATTTCCAAAACTAAGGATCTAGGATAAAATCTGACCGTTCCACGCGATGCAGCTGGCATTTTTCCTTCGGAAAGCATCAACAAAAGTGGTAAATCACGTTTTGTTTTCAATACAAAAGCGAAATAGTTTGGCAAAACGCGGGGTGCCAACAGTGGTAGTCAGGCGCGTTAAGCGATTGTATTACGCTGAGCGGCAGTGAATAGCGCGCCGCCGTTGACTACCACTGTCAACGCCGCGTGTTTTGCCAAACTATTTCGCTTCTGTATTGAAAACAAAACGTGACTTACCACTTTTGTTGATGGTTTCCGAAGGAAAAATGTCTGTTGCATCGCGTGGAATGGTCAGATTTTCTCCAAGACCCTTAGTTTTGGAAATAAATTGAAATATATCTTCAAAAATGGGTGCATTTCGGGTGTCATTTTCCATTTGATCGTTGTTTAGACATATTTAAATGATTATAATGCAATAATAACTTATATGCGGTAATAACTATTACCGTTTCGCCACAAAATATGTTCAAAGTTAAAAATTTGCAGTTTTTTCAAAATCGATTTTCTCAAAAACTGAGGGTGATAGAGCAATTCTGCTTGCGGATTCGTGTTCAGGTTGAAAAACTATACAAGAATCACCCAGCGGATATTGCGGACCAAAAATCGTGTTGGACAGTGTTATTTGGCGAAAATAATTCGAATATCCAAGTATTCGAATGCTATTCGAATATTTAAGTGTTCGAATACTGATGTATTCGAATAGTATGGTGTGAATTATAAATCAAGTTCTTTAGGTTCATTTGTCAGGGTGAAATCTTGTAAGCTAATTTTGACCCACTTCACACCAGACTATTCGAATACATCAGTATTATAATAATAATACTCGTATAATAACATTCGAATACTCAAATATTCGAAGTTTATTCGTAGCATTCGAATAATTGTAAAATATTTTAATATTAAATTATTCGAATAGCCCAGCCCTAATAAACAGCCGCTTTGTGTACATGTATGTACATATTTCTAGGTGTCTGTCCTTTAAGGATTATTCTACTGTGCTTTGCAGAGGTAGTAACCAATTTGGAACTGAAAAAGTGGAATGCAAAGCGATGTCCACGAAAGTTCAAAGCACCAAATGTGTTCCTTATCATTTAATACAAGGTGGCATTTATTAGGCCAAATTCTAATTAGTGGCGCACCCAGAGGGAGAGGGGGGAGGCATGGGGTCCTGGCACCCGCCCAAAGAAAAAGGAAAAAGGAGATTAATGTAACCGCGACTGAGGTGATTCAAGAGCTTTGTAAAAGAAAAGAAAACTGGATTTTTTAAATAAATTTCTTTAAATAAATTTTTATAATCACTTACTGAATTTTATTTAATGTGCATTAAAATATTTTTATTCGTTCGACTCGGCTCCCCCAAGATTAAATCCTGAATGCGCCATTGTTCCTAATTCGTACACATTCTGAGGCTTAAAGTATTATTAGGTGGGTGTGAAAGTTTGTCCGCTCATTGTTAAGTGATGTTAGGTGTAAGGAAATTTCTGCTTTTACTATACTTACTTGTATTTTTACCAGAAATGTGTCAAAATAATAAGTGGCTTCGATTACAAAAAACGTGTAATATATTTTTTATTTTTAATAAATACTTTGGCTCAATAAAGCGGACGAACTTTTGCATTGACCTAATAATATACAAAAAGTATACTGAATACACTGAGCTCTTGACTTGTCAATAGGACATTTGAGAATACAAATTTACCCTCCACTGTTTTTTAAAAAAATGATACATTAAAATTTCCTGTCTTCTTACGTGTCATTTATTTAACTCTAGAGCATAATTTTTTGAAAAATGAGTATTGTATTCTTGTGTATTCTCTATTGTATTGTTGTTGGACCCAACTTGCTAAAGGTGCCTATTGATTAAGAATTAATTATGATTTAAATGAAGGAGATGTGGATAAGGAAGGATTGAAACGACACCTTCGTTCAGTGTTTTATTACCACCATTTCGCTCCCTATGCGGCGAACATTGAGAAACAGTGTTTTCAATCGCGCCCCATCGGCGAATGCTCAACCGATGACGCTGTCACTTTCTCCTTCGTAACTATTCTTCGCTTTCAACGAACGTACGCATTTGCACGCGCGATAGAGAGCATTTCTCCACCGCTAAGTATCAATTTATACGAATCCATTCGATCTAATCGCGATACAGATTATCGTTAATCTGGATCGTTACGGTGGCTTTGCTCGGGGAGAAAATTACTGCACGCGGCTTTTATCTAACAAGGAAGATTAACCGGACGCTTGAACTCCTGATACCTTATTAATTATCGTCGAGATAATCAGTCTGCGGGAACGAGGCAAGTTTGTTCACGTGCGTTCTCTGGACGTGTACCTTTCAGTCGTTTGAAGTCCAGTTCGTATGTAAATAAGTAAATAAGCACAGTCACGTGCATGAAATCCGTTTTTATTACTCAACTAAACAGTGTGATGAAAGAATTCATAAATAGAATGCATAGACTAAATGATTCAATAGTGGTGATTTCAACGAGTGGCAAGGACGCCATTGCGACGAAAGAAATTGTAATCATACAAATAAAGTAAGCAAGTTGTTGCAATTTTAAATTTCTGTAATTGTAAAGTCTACGATTCACTAAAATATCATTTTAATCCTATGGAAAATTATCATTCCCATGTCTACTTTTAAAATAGATTTTTGAAATAGATAAATAGAAATAAGTATTTTTATTTCTTCGAGTGATGCAGGATTTGACAAATAAAGTTTTCTTTAAAATGGTAGTTACGTAAAGAAATAGTATTTCAAATATATATTTTAATATTAACTCATCAAAATACTACTATTGTGAAATGAGTATTTGATTGAAATATAAGAAAATAGTATTTCAAATAATATTTCAAACGATAATTAGTATTTCAAAAAATCAGTGACTGACTGACAACACAAAAAATGTGTGTAAACATACGTTCAGAAATACTTGCAAGAAATATTTACCCGAATATATGTAATCTTATGAAGGAAACGAGCGACGTTTGGGAGATCTGTTTGGTTTTGAAATTTGTATCTCCTATTTTCGATCCCCTATTTCCTATATTCCAATTCGTGTGCAAATAATAAATAGCATTTCCTCGTGATTTAAGCATTTAATGAAATAGTATTTTCAAATAGTAGTTGATTTAAGCACTAAATGAAATAGTATTTTCAAACAGTATTTTATTTAAGTATGAAATGAAATAGTATTTTCAAATAGTAGTTGATTTAAGCATTAAATGAAATAATATTTTTAAACAGTATTTGATATATGTATAAGCATTAAACGAAATAGTATTGTCAAACACTATTTTATTTAAGCATTAAATGAAATAGTAGTTTCAAATAGTAGTTGATTTAAGCATTAAATGAAATAGTATTTTCAAATAGTAGTTGATTTAAGCATTAAATGAAATAGTATTTTCAAACAGTATTTGATATATAAGCATTAAACGAAATAGTATTGTCAAACAGTATTTTATTTAAGCATTAAAGGAAATAGTATTTTCAAATAGTAGTTGATTTAAGCATTAAATGAAATAGTATTTTCAAATAGTATTTGATATATAAGCATTAAACGAAATAGTATTGTCAAACAGTATTTTATTTAAGCATTAAATGAAATAGTATTTTCAAATAGTAGTTGATTTAAGCATTAAATGAAATAGTATTTTCAAATAGTCTTTGATAGATAAGCATTAAATGAAATAGTATTGTCAAACAGTATTTTATTTAAGCATTAAATGAAATAGTATTTTCAAATTGTAGTTAATTTAAGCATTAAATGAAATAGTAATGTCAAACACTATTTTATTTAAGCATTAAACGAAATAGTATTGTCAAACAGTATTTTATTTAAGCATTAAAGGAAATAGTATTTTTAAATAGTAGTTGATTTAAGCATTAAATGAAATAGTATTTTCAAATAGTATTTGATATATAAGCATTAAACGAAATAGTATTGTCAAACAGTATTTTATTTAAGCATTAAATGAAATAGTATTTTCAAATAGTAGTTGATTTAAGCATTAAATGAAATAGTATTTTCAAATAGTATTTGATAGATAAGCATTAAATGAAATAGTATTGTCAAACAGTATTTTATTTAAGCATTAAATGAAATAGTATTTTCAAATTGTAGTTAATTTAAGCATTAAATGAAATAGTAATGTCAAACACTATTTTATTTAAGCATTAAACGAAATAGTATTGTCAAACAGTATTTTATTTAAGCATTAAATGAAATAGTATTTTCAAATAGTAGTTGATTTAAGCATTAAATGAAATAGTATTGTCAATCACTATTTTATTTAAGCATTAAATGAAATTGTATTGTCAAACACTATTTTATTTAAGCATTAAATGAAATAGTATTTTCAAACAGTATTTGCTTTTGTAAATATTTCAGTTTTTAGTATTTTTCCTCAAACTATTTCAAATTTTCCCCAGCCCTGTTTATAAGTCAACAGACAAACACTAATTCAAACTGTAGGTATAGTATCACTAATGATCTTCGATATTCCTGTCAAGTCATCAACCCTCTGTCACCCAACCCAGACCTGGCACCAGGCACCGCCTACAGATGTCGTAATTCCTCTTTCGAATTCTATTTTACCGGATCCCGAGTCTCAGGGATCGTGCATTGAATTCCTCGCTTTCACTTTTCTTTGATGGCGCAGAAATTGAAGGACAATCCGAGACAAATGCTAAGTCGCACGAAAAGCCTAAAACGAAAAGAAAGGAAGCCTCGAGGCATCTGTTGATTGTCGGCCGAAGTGGCGAGCTAATTACCTCACACGAAATAGGAAGGAAGATTGCGTTGTTCCAAGATGCTGCGACGAAGAATGTTCCTTCAACAGCTGTGCCTCGCTTCATCGACTTCGTAACGGAACAATTGCGCAATCTGTTACACCGGCCATGCGTGCTGTGAAACAAGGACACCGTGCTTTAAGGACGAGTACTCGAATCTCCGTAATCCAGTGGAGACTTTGGACAGCCGAGTGGATATTGAAAATCTGGAATTGCAGTGGATGGAAGGTCGTCGGACGTTGGAGAGCATCCGCAATACTTGTGATTGCGAGTTTCCTCTCTGGTGGTCGCCGAGGACACGGGGGTGGGTTCTTCGGAATTTTTACGAAATTTCGCGAACACCGTGCAATTTCGGCAGTATCCTGCGCCGGCGATTTCTCTTTTAAAGGGGTTCAAGGATAATAAGAAACGGGATTCGATTAAGGAGGGTATCACTTAAGGGGTCTTTCCACTGTAACGCCCTAAAAATGTACCGCTGTTTAGAATTTTTTTTTGGTCACAAAAAATGTGTTTACTAAATTAATTTTTTTCTATTTATTGATACGTGTTTTGAGAATACAAAAAAAAGTTGTATACTTTTTTAATGCTTGCTTTCGCCAAAACCGACCGCACAATCGAGGTGACTTTTTTTACAGCGCATATTACACCCACCTATTTTGGCGAAAGCAAACATTAAAAAAATATGACATAAATCCCTTTTCATTCCCAAAACACGTATTAACAAGTAGAAAAAAAACTCAACCCAGCAAATCCATTCTTTTTGTGACGAAAAACAGTTCTAACGAACGGCAACACCCGAGGACGTTACAGTGGTAAGACGTTTTAACTACCTATAGCCTTTTTCCAATATCGTGGTAGATTCAGTCGCCCAAATTGCCCAATAGCTTCACAAACTTTCTTTGCAAAATTATCATACAAGAAGCGTCGAAGAGATATTTTAAAACACTCGGTCCACAGCTTCGAAAGTTAAAACGACACAAAACTGTGCAGAAAAATTCGCAAAATACTTGATTCAATAAAAAAAGATAGAATAAGTAATTATAATCAGGGCCCGATCTAGTTCTTCCACCACTCTAGGCAAACACGATTTTTGCCGCCCACATATAATAATAAATAATTATTTTAAAATATTATTTTTGACAGTGAATGAAATTTTTTGCAGGTATTTGTTGAATAACGGAAGTCTTCCGTTTCATAAAAAATGTAATATTCATATATTACCAATTAATCAATTTTGCAGCCCCCAAATTAGCCATTATGGGCAGTTGCCCTTATTGCACCCCCTCTAGATGGGGCTCTAATTATACATGGGGTGGATGCACTGTATTTCTAACTTCCTTTCGTCTCTTCTTTTACTGTATAATTTAACCCTTCGTTGACACACTTATTTTTTCGATCAACTTTGACATACTGGGTGGCCCACACCCTCAGCAATTTTTGAACCACTGCCATTCTCATCTAAAGAATGCAATCGTTATGAAAAAAATCATGGGTCAAGTTCAAAGTCTCTAGAATGTATTCCAAATAGTTTTTTTCATTGAAATTTTACCTCATTTTTTGTAAAAATATGATTCTAGAGAAATATGTAGAGAGAAAGGGAAAAAATCTTCAAAAAATTGTAACTTTTACAAACTTCAATATTAGAAGCTAAAAATCTACAGAGTTGTTGTTCGGATATAATATTTTCAGACTAAAAATAGTTTGTAAGTCGGCTTTGGAAAAATGTATTTATTTTTCATGCCCAAGGTAGGCTGTTTGGGTAATTGAAAAAACAGAGATATTCCACGAATATTCAAGATATTCTACGTATTGGAAAACGTACAGAGCGTCGAAATCAGATTATGGTTGACTCACACCCAGAGTGTCAACGAAGGATTAAAGCACTCAGCGTTGGGCTCGTCTGCTTGGGAAAAATTGCGTCCGGTTTGTTCAGACAGGAAAAAGGAAACGAAATTTCACCAACGTCTGGACGAAGGTGTTAATTGGTGCGTTTGTCTCGTCCACTTTCGCAGTCGCCGTCGCCCCTTAGTGGCGGCTGAGACGCTTGGATGAGCCAGAGGAAGATTGCCGGGAGATAATGATAAAGTGAAAACGCACCTTTCGCAATTATTCCCAAATACGTTTCCCCCTTTACGTCTACAATTCGGCTGTAAGTCGGTCATCGGTCGGAAGGGGCCAGCTGTCGCGAGTATGCAAATGACGAAGAAAATGACAGTAAGATTGATTTACTCGGATACGTGGAAGAATTCGGCAGGCCCCTCAGAAACGACAGCCTGTCTGATAACTAATTCCTATCGAATGCCTGAACCCATCTCGCCTCGCTATTTCTCCCGTTTTTTTTTTTTTTTTTTGAGCAGAAAGGAAATATAGAGGACGAGTTGAAAAGCAAAAAAAAAGTTGTGTTCCTGGTGAAGTAATAATTATGATTATTTTTGTAAAAAGTACGGTTAACAGAGTTGGACATTATTGGAATAAAAATTTATACTTTATTCACGCGTAACTTCATTTTATTCGCAATTCTTATTCGAGATCATTCGAATACAAAATTTATTCTTTATTCCAGAATTTAAGATTATTAGGATTTTATATTCTCTTCGAAGAGAAATTTATTCGAATAATGCCTTAAGTACTCTGAGTTAACAACCTTTGTAATTACTATCTGGGGAAAAATGAAGCCTGGAGAAGTGCAGCAATTATTTATCATGACTTCATGGAAAACAACAATACGAGAAAGTTAAAGTTATTACTCACGGTAGATAAGAAACTTGTGCAGCAAAGAAGTCAGAGACTGATTAAGAAGTCATACTTGATCGATGCTCCCTGCCTGAATTTCTCGAGATAGAGAATGTCCGCAATCACACGCTCGATAATTAATTTCTAGTGGAACACCGAATACTATAAGGTCGTTATCAGTTAATTAAAACAATCGAGCTGATACCTAATAAACGATCACCACCTGTCTGTCCATAATCACACTAATAAATATGCAGGTGTAAAGAAATTTCAATTTGCAAAAGTCCATAAAAATTCCGCAAAAATTCCATCGAAATTGCATTGGAAAGAATTCAGCCACTTTCATCCAAGGACCTCTCAGAGAAAGGAGATCCCGCCAACGAGAGCTTCTACAGCCAGTGAATCACCGATTATGGCACTCCGGGTTTCACGGGCACGGTGTCGATATCTGTCCATCTCGGAAGATTCCGCGTCCATCTGCATTCCAGAACCGTGGCACAGAAACGGAGTTCCTGCTTCCATACCTACATTTCATAGCCAAAACCAGGCGATTACATAAAAGGCACCGAGAGCCGAGAAGGCGACCCGCTCCATCGCCTCGGAGCTCTCCTCAAACTTGACCTTCCGTGACACGATTTCACAATTTCGACTGGACACGCATGGCCGATCTGCTGCTCGTCACGATCGATCATCGCCCCGCGAAGGTGCCGGTCCATGTAAATTGCAGCGGTAGTGATTTGTCAATTTCATTGGCCCCTGGGGGATGAATTATTTATCGCTCGCGCCCTAAACCGTCGAGGAGCATCGGTGCCGGTGCTGATTAATTCGCCGATGAAGAATACACTCCGCTGCTTCCCGCCCGAGAAAGTGACATTTTTCGACCCGCCTAGGTATTTTCGAAAGCGAGCTTCGAGTGTACGAAGGAAGAAAAAAAAAAAGCGGTCAAAAGATACGAGTTATCTCGACGGGGAAGAGAGGGGGGGGGAGGGGGGGGGATCGGTTCTATCGAAGATAACGTTCCGTTGCGGCTAATTGTTTTCTAAAGTCCCTCGAGTGGAAAGGGAATTAATAAGAAACAATCATACACTCCAATGCCTTCCGATTGCGACAACTGATTGGGACACCCAAAAATTGAGAAATCTTGACGAGGTGGATTGAGCCGATTGTATATCTAATCGGTCGGTCGGTAATGATTGATAACGCCTTCTTCAGAATAGCGTTCTGGTTGTTTAGTCTTCGACTAGCTGTTATACGGTTGACAATGGCAGGTTTGCCTGTGCTTTTGCTAGCGGCGCTTTGCCTCGCGTCGGGGACACTAGGTGAGCGTAACTTCGGTGGCTAAATGTTGCCTGGAATCGTAGAGTTTCGACTATAAAGGCCGGAGACTATTTCGAAGAATAACTATTGTGAATTCTAGTCAGTGGGTAATAAGAATGGAAATTTGAGACGGATGCGAAATTTGAGCTTTTCTTTATTCTTAATTTAAGGGGGTAGGTTACCCTCAACAGCCCAAAATCAGGCCCTTCAAACGCATATTCTAAATTAATAAATGAATATAGAGATAATTTTTTGTTTAATTTTTAAGCGTCGTTTCGTTGACTTTAATGCGCAAGAAGAAAATTTTAAATATATTTGTAGGAAAAAAGTTATAAATATAAATGTGAGAGCATGTACGCGATGCACCGTTTGATGGCGAACACGATTTGGGACAGGTGAATTATCTAAAACATAAAGTAAAGGCATTTTTATAATCTGTAAGACAGTCTCCATCTTGTGCAGGAAGCAAAATCATGATAAACAAATTAATACAATTTTTATGTTGATATTTCTGATTTTATTCTTTTTTTGTAGGAAAAATATTTGTTATCTTTTTTTTAAGAATTTATATTGAAAATGTGCTCCCTATACATGTAGGGGAATAGTTTCCTGCAACTTGTTGTAAATTTTCATTGAAATCGGTCGAGCGGTTTTTGAGATTTTATGTTCACCGTTTTGGAAAACGTAGTTTCTGGGAAATCGCATTTAAAGTTGGACATCGTTATACAATCTCATGTGCAGGCTCCTAAATTTTTTACTGTAATTCCTTCACTTTTTGAAATTTTGGGACCCGGTTGCGCTTAAAATACGTAGAAAAGTTGTAGCTAGCGGAATATGCGAACATCCTAAAAACCAATTTTCGAAAATTTTGAGGTTAACCTACCTCCTTAAGAAGGCTTACAAGGGAAGATCCTCAACCCCGAAATTAAAAAATTTATGAAACTTTGGGGATGTGTGAAGGTTATATAGATATTTATTTCGAATTTTTTTTGCTGCCCAAATTCACTCCAAGGTGGTGAAATTGACCTCTGAAAATCCGGCAATTTTCCGATTTTGTGTTATAACTGAAGAACTGGAAAATTGCCGAATGATAGCTCTAATTAAAAGAAGTGACTTTTGTCTGAAAACTTTTTTTCTATCTCTTACAGTTCGCGAGTTATAACATAAGATCGGTAAATAGCTGGATTTTCGAGGGTCAATTTCACCCCCTCAAAGTAATCACTTCTGAGCAGAAAAAAATTGCGTAAAAATTGCGCTATATATCCTCTACATATCCCCCAAAGTTTCATGATTTTTTGAATTTCCGGGTTGAGGATCTTTCCTTGTTAGTTTGAGATTGAGGTAATATAGGTACTTACTGTGTTTTATGTTAATGATGAAGTCTTCTGTTGGTAGTCGTTTTTGTAGAAATTTGGCAGCTAAGGAACGGTAGAGTAGCTTAACGGTGATGCTAACGGAATAATTTCTTATTCCTCGACTCTCGTTTACCTTGTCTTAAAACTTTGCAAATATACATAGGCGTCCGAGTTAAACGAAAATCGTTCAAGCTACCCGTGTTCGCAGTGCTAATGTTCGGTCCACCGTCAATCTGGATGGTGCCATTATCGACGAAGACACTCACGAGTGAAACTCCGCGTATCGTTCGAGTCATCTTAATCTCTAATTAACTACAATACCGAATGAAACCTAATCAATATTCTACCATCAGTTTAATCCGTATCTTTCGATTTTCTACAGAAGACTTTATTAATTTCTTTGAGAAGCTCGGGAAGATAACCCAGAGAAAATATAAATTTCACCAGTTAACGGTAATTTCTAAATGACACCGATTGAATCTCTTTGAGGAATATTATATTATTGGAATAAGAATAATTAAATATATTATAGGAAGGAATAAGAATAATTAAATATATTATAAGAATAAGAATAATTAAATATATTATAAGAAGGAATAAGAATAATTAAATCGTAATATATAAAGCAGAAAGTGTTTGTGTGTTTATCGCCCAAAAACTTTCGAACGGTAAACTCTGGGGTCACAAAGTATGCCTCAGCTCATTATGCCTAGCTAATCCAGATGAATGTAACTATTTTCACAAAAAAAAGAAATGAGAATTTTTTTTATAAAATCAGAATCTAAATTTCGGGCGAAGCCGTGTAGTATAGCTAGGTAGTATATTATAAGAAGGAATAAGAATAGGTAAATATATTATAGGAATAAAAAAATTATATTATAGAAATACACTCCGCGTCAAAATTAAAGGAACACTATAATTTCCCGAAAATTTGGGTTATTTTCAAATCATTATATCTTTGCGAAAAATGGTCGCAGAAAATATTTAAAAAACGCATTTTAACGCTTGAAGTTTGTAGTTTTTGAATCAAGCACTCAATTTTTTTTCCATCCATTATGATACTGTTTTATCAAGATGAAGCGCAGGAAACGATGTTTCAGAAATTTTTGCCTAGTTTGAACGTATGCACGGGCCAAGATTTTTTCCCCCGTAAATCCAACGTAGAGCTCTTATAGAGCAAATATTTCTCCTTAATTTTTTTTTTTGTTTTGTTGTATGACTTTTATTGACCGAGTTATTCGCGATCAATGCAAAAAAGGTACTTTTCACTTTGAACACCTATAACTTTCAAACTCATGATCGTAGATAAATTTTCATGAGTGTTTTGGTAAGCTAAGAAAGTTTCCTTTCAGCACCTATAGATGCTAATTTAATGAGAATTTTTTTCAATCGTATTAAATCCGTTTTAAAATGACTCCAGAAATGGTATACTTACCATTTTTTAGAAAACATGATGCCACTTCAAGGAAAATCATAGAATCATTCAAATGTTTACGTTTTTTGCGAGTTAAAACTACCCATAAACACTGTGCAAAAGGCCGGATTGATCATATTTTTTATGGCCTGAAAAATTGAACGATCACCTGTTTCACGTTATGTGTCTTTTCAAAACCCTTTTCTTGTTCTCGTGACTTTTGAACGATTGTTGCACGTTTTTTTGTTAGTTCAATGTCATTTTAGTAAAAAGAAAAGATTTAAAAAAGTTAAGAAAAACATTTTTATCCAAACTCTTCGCAATGACAAAACCTGTACTCCAATAACTGGCATTAGCACCATCCAAATACGTCAACTCGAGTTTTACGAATCTTTTTACTAAAATGACATTGAACTAACAAAAAAATGTGCAACAATTGTTCAAAAGCTGCGAGAATAAAAACAAGGGTTTTGAAGAGAAACATAACGTAAAACAGGTGATCGTTCAATTTTTCAGGCCATATCGCATGTTTGACCATCGAAGACATGCGGAAAAAAATCTGATCGGTCCGGCCTTTTGCGCACTGTTTAAGGGTAGTTTTAACTCGTAAACAACGTGGACACCTGAATGATTTCATGATTTTCCTTGAAGTGGCTTCATGTTTTCTAAAAATGGTAAATATACCCTTTTTTAGTGTCAATTTAAAACAGATTTAATACGATTGAAAAAAATCTCATTAAATTAGCATCTAAAGGTTCTGAAAGGAAACTTTCTTAGCTTTCCAAAACACTCATGAAAATTTATCTACGATCATGAGTTTGCAAGTTATAGGTGTTCAAAGTGAAAAGTACCTTTTTTGCTTTGATCGCGTATAACTCGGTGAATAAAAATCATACAACAAAACCAAAAAAAACGAAATTAAAGAGAAATGTTTGCCCTATAAGAGCTCCTAGGTTGGATTTACGGGAAAACAATTTTTTTCGTCCGTGAATTTCTGAAACTTCGTTTCCTGCGCTTCAGCTTGATAGAACAGTGTCATAATGGATGAAAAAAATTTGAGTGCCTGATTCAAAAACAACAAACTTCAAGCGTTAAAATGCGCTTTTAAATATTTTCTGCGACCATTTTTCGCAAAGATAAGTATAGCCATTTGAAAATGACCAAAATTTTCTGGAAATTATAATGTTCCTTTAATTTTTACGCGCAGTGTAGTAATGTAATTAAGGAATAAAAAGTCCTCGAACAAGTTAAACCACAAAGCTACGAACTTCAACCAATATAACGCTGCTAGAAGTGCTAGTTGAATCGAGTACGCTTTTATCCAACAGCCAGGAAAGGGTTTGGTCCTGGTGAACAAGAATGGGGGCACGTGAATGTACGTCCGAACGCGAGCATGTTCTGGTGGCTTTACTACACCACCGCGAACGTTTCCTCGTACTACGAAAAGCCGCTGATCATCTGGCTGCAAGGCGGACCGGGCGCATCCTCCACCTCGTACGGGAACTTCGAGGAACTTGGCCCCCTCGACGTCAACTTGACACCAAGGAATTACTCTTGGGTAGGAAAATCCAGATCCAACCATTACGTGAATCGATAAAAATGCTCAATCTTTCCCATTTCTCTATCTGATCCCCTCTATCTCATTGATTCTTGATTAAGCTTCATTTATCTTACTCACACGAATCTCGGTATCGTTGTTGACAAACTCAACTCAAGATTCGCGATCTGAAATTACATTTGGTGCTTTTTCCAGCCCAATCGGATTTATCTACTCTATTCTTATTAAATCTTGATTTGTAATGGGCACAGTGGCTGGCAGAGGAGATTGAGATCGAAATGGCACCCTTTAGTGGATTGATTGCTTGGTTTCTTTATTTTGAATAGATATTTGTCTGCCTTCGAGTGTTTTTATATTAAGGGGCGAAATTCATACAAATTGCTTACTCTTTTATCAATTTTTAGGAATTTTTTGTCAAGATACCAATGCGATAGTTCTTCCAGATTTTTAAGGGGACTTTATTTCACATTATAACACGTGAAAAATAATTATGAGAGTAAAATTATGATAAATACAAAAGAAATAGTGCGGTATCTTAAATAGTTTTTTTCGAGGTGCAAAACGGCGCCGGTTTAGCGTCTCTGATAGTTATCTGAAACAGACTAATACAATTTTTTTTCAATTTATTTGACAATTGTGAGAACATGAACCTTAAACGGTGTACAAAAATTGCATATTTTAAAAATGGTGGCACTTCAAACAATAAAGTCTTCTTTTCGCTAAAAAATTGCGCTTTATTTGTTTAAGGAAAGTGGTTAAAATTAATAATTTGGTTGAACCTTTAGGTTCACGTTCTGTGGAATATTATAAACTAAAACTGTGAAAAATTTGAAGTTGGACGGTCAAATAGTTTTGGAGTTATCCCTGGCACCAATTTTGAAAACGTGGTTTCGAGAAAAACGGGTTTAAAGTCAAGAAAAATTGTATGGTAAACGAACCTATGAACGCACCAATGAACGAACACTTAAGGTTAATGAATGAACACTATTATAAAATTATGTTTGCAGCACAATTCATTCCACGTGCTGCAAAAATTATTTGGATATGGAGCTAGAAATTAAAAGAAGTCTCTAATTAATTAGTTGCTTATTTTAATAACTTATTTTACCTGGTACGCGTTCATTTACTGGCACATCTGCCCTACTTTATTTTAACATACAGCTGCCCCAGGCTAATCTGCTATTCCTGGGTCATACAATAAACCTTCTGCTTCCTCAAATTATGCATTGCTCTTGCAATTGTTGCTATCTGCGAGTTCGGTCGATTTATAAGGTCCTCTCTTCTTAAAATATTTATTTTTAAGAATTGTTGTTGAAGTTTAGATGGTTCCTCCATAGGTGAAGGATTACAATGTCCTCTTCATCGACAACCCAGTGGGCACAGGCTTCAGCTACACCACGTCATTGTCAGGATACGCGACGACCAACGCCCAGATCGCTAGCGATCTCGTGGAATGCATGAGAGGCTTCCTGAAGCAATTGCCAAAATTCGCTAACGTCCCTATATACATCACAACCGAATCTTACGGAGGGAAAATGGGCGCGGAGTTTGCTCTCGTTTGGTACAAGGTGAAACTCTTCGCATTTCACTGTACTCTGTTTAATCCACTTACAAGGGGACCTTTAGGTTTGGCAATTTCAGAAAATTTTGATACTTAGTGTACGTGAAGACCTTCACTCAGACATTAATTTCTTAAAGCAGTATGATGTGCTTTTCACCTAAATTCGAGAAAATCGACTTTGTAAAATTCTGAGTTCCTTTATATGCAGGGTGTTTCTCTACCTGTGGTCAATACTCTAGGGGATGATTATACAGGCAAAAATAAGACGAAAGTTAAGAGTGACGAAATTGCGGTAAAGGCTTCGTTTTCGAGAAAATTGACTTTGAATCTCACCGAGATACGCGTGCATCGTAGGCGTTGGAGGGGCACGCGCTGGAGGGGCGCGCGCTTGAGGGGCACGCGCTTACGGTGCACGCTTATTTAGGTGAGATTCAAAGTAAATTTTCTCGTAAACGAAGCCTTTACCGCAATTTCGTCACTCTTGATTTTCGTCTTATTTTTGTCTGTATAATCACCTCCTAGAGTATTTACCACAGGTAGAGGAACACCTTGTATATAAGGGAACTCGGAGTTTTTCAAAGACTATTTTCTCGAATTTGGCTGAAAAGCGCGTTGCGCTTACTGCTTTGAGAAATTAATGTCAGAGTGAAGACCTTGACGTACACTAACTATCAAAATTATCTGAAATTGCCAAACCTGAAAGTCTCCGTGTTAAATTATCAATTCAAATATTTAAATTATCAAAATCAGGCGCAGAAGGCAGGCACCATCAAGAGCAACCTGAGGGGCGTCGCTCTGGGTGACGCTTGGATCTCTCCCATCGATTCCGTGATGACTTGGGCCCCATTTTTACTAGCCACGGTGAGATTTACAGCTGGACAAATTTATTTCTTATTTTTATACCACAGAACGTTGATACATACAGAGGAGATCTCTTTTTAGGGGATGGTTGACACTGCTGGTTTCAATAAAATCCAGCATGCTGCGCAGATGACGCAGAAGGCTGTCGAAGCTGGAAATTGGCAGACTGCCACCAATATGTGGAGTTACGCCGAAGGTGTCATCGGCCAGGTCACCAATAACGTCGACTTCTATAACATTTTGACGAAAATTAGAAGCTACTCTCTTGCTGGCAGAATTGCCCCGAAACCCTCGATCCATAACGGTACCCTCTCACCTTTAAATTACCCGAACATTCCGATTTTTTTTTAAAACTGTGCAGGTTTGTAGGAGGCCTCAATAGAATTAGCAGGCAATTTTTCGTTTATACCCATTTTCGGTAATTCGGGGGTGAGAACACCCCTTAAGGGGATATAACCGTTTGAAAGTGTCAAAAATCGGATTTTTTTCTTTTTATATATTTTCATAGATTGATGTTTTAGGAATATTATAAATCAAGTCCAATGTAAAAATTCGGAAGACTGACAAAGTTATAGGCATTTAAGTGGAACCAGCCAAGTAGCAGGGGGCGACGCGGCGCGGCGACACGACCGATCGCAGCGGAACTATATTTTTCATTACAGTGGCCCTAAAAACTCGCGCTACGTTCGACCAATTCACTTCCAATTTTGCATGCAGGATCGTAATAAGATTCCACATCGTCCAACGGGGGCTTTTTTTATTCCGATTCCCCGTTTATTATTTATAAAGAAAAAAGGTGGCTTTTTCTGTTAGAAAAATCTAACTTTATTTTTGATCTCTCACCATTTCTTTATTTTTCAAAATTTTCACAAACGGCCCCGTTGGACGATAGCTATTAACATATTTTATAAGAAAATTTTACTGTTTTTGATTTCAGACGCGACATACAGCTTTTTTCAGGGCCACCGTTTAGCCGTCTAAAATCGAGAGACTTTCGGATATGTATCCATAACTTCAAAAAAACAATAGTTTTTTAACTGTAACTTTTTTTTTAAGTAGTTCATAATACTATGTAAAGATAGTAAAAAAACGGGAAATCTTCATCAAGCTGTTGACTTGTAAAAAAATTCACAAAATGTACACATTTTCCGAGGGTTCAAACGGGTATTCCCCTTAAAAGTGAATGTGTGATTTCCTGCATTCCTGCATCTATATCTTGAAAACTATAGTAGATATAAAAAAATTATTCAAATGAAAACTTGAGGGCTTTTGATGCTCTATAAAACTGTGCAATCAAATTGTTAAAAAATTGTAGTTTAAATAAAAAGGCATTCCCTAATGCAATTTTTAAACAATTCGATGGCATAGCTGTATATAGCATAAAAAAAAGCATTAAATTTTCATTGTAATAATTTTTTTTATATCTGCTATAGTTTTCAAGATATAGGTACAAGAAAGTAGGAAAACACACATTAACCTTTAAGGGGTGTTTTCACCCCGGAAAACCGAAAATGAGCACAAACGAAAAATTACCTGATACTTCTATTGAGATCCTCTATAAACCTGGGTAGATTTAAAAAAAATTGAAACGGTCCCTTTTCTCTTATATTTGTAACACACGTTTTATAATTGCAGAAATATCAATTAGAACCCAGGCCAACGACGACGATCTGGATTACTTGATGAACGGTCCTGTGAAAAAAGCGCTGGGGTTGTCGGTGAAGCATAACGAACAGGCCAATAAAGTCTTCAGCATGTTGCGGGTGGATTTCATGAAACCCGCTATCGATAAAGGTATCGCATTTGAACAATTCGTTGGAAAACAAGAGAATTAACTAGAAATACTCAAAATCTCCTCGATTAATTTCGTATGTCGTTTGTTAGTGGAGCTTCTGCTGAACCAAACTGATCTGAAAGTGGCGGTGCTCACTGGCCAATTGGATCTGATCGTGGACACTCCAGGTTTGTGTGACATGATTAAAATTTTTGCTCTGGCATTGTGTTATTCGCTTTTAAAGTTGAGGGGTCCAATGGACAACAGACACACGCCACCGTTTTATGATTTTAGAAGGCAACAAGTTGAAGGAAAAATTGTTTTCATTGCAAATGTGGTACGAAACTGTAATTATTTTAAACGGTATGTACTTGAATTAGGTGGTAAATGACAACTACATTGTCTTTTAGCTGAAAAATTAATTTTATTAGCTCACTTGTCCTTAAGGAGCCGTTTTCCACTACGTATTTGTTTTTTCTCAGCGTGAAGAAAATTTAATATTACACTACATTGCGGGAACGAATTAATGGTACAATGAAGCGAAAATTTATGCATATATGGCATGTGCTTGTTTCCCACTGAGCCCCTCTAGTAGGATTTAAAACTCGGTTTTTTATTTATTAATTTGTAAAATTCGAAAACCGGTTTTTAAATTTAAAAACCCGTTATTATATACTAGAATTAATATGCAGAAATGAATTAATTATTTAATTAAAAACGTTAACATTTTGACTTGAAATCGGTTCGGACACAAGAATATTGTAGTAGGTAATAGTTTACTGCAAAACAAATCTTCACGAGTTCATATTTTCAGAAAAAAATATTAAATATTTTTGCAATTCCATAATGTTAAGGAAACTGAAAATTTTTAAAATAAGTACAAATATTTATTAACTATTTTAATTATATTTTTGTGACAATTCGAAAACCCGGTTTTTTGGGAATAGTGGAATTCGAAAGCCGGTTTAATCGATTTTTTGGGAATAGTGGAATTCGATAACCGATTTTTTCAAAAGTAGGTTTTTGTCTAAACTCTACCCTCCCGCTTTCTACCTACAATTTTACTAGTGGAGTACGAAAATTGTACTTTCAATTATTGCATCCCCTTTGCTTTGCATCTATTTGCTTTGCTCTTCTTCGGCCTTCGCTAACAGTAAATGTCATCATTAAGAAGACACTTGCTCCTCCATCGATTCCTCCAGCCTGTCCAACTCTAAGTGCATTCTTTCTGCGTCTTTGCAATGCAAACCGAGTTGATTCATGATGTAACAAAAAAGCAGAGGACCTGCCGAGGTTCATCCGCTGCATTTCGCAATGTCCGTTAAAATTGCGCAACTACTATCTTTTATTAATTATTGTTTTTTGTTCGTATGACGTATTAGGTACCCTCCAATGGGTCGAGAAGATGAAGTGGAAGAACGCTGCTACCTGGCTAAACTCCAGCAGGCTTCCGTTGACCTCCAATGGCGTCATCGAGGGCTACGTGAAGTCCTATAGCAACTTCTCCATGTACTGGGTCAACAGAGCTGGACACATGGTGAGGAATTGGCGTTTATTCGATGTTTCCATGGTCAGAACTAAATCGTCCAGATAGATCGCTTAAAAAAACAGACACTGAAGACCACCAGTAACCACTTCAACCCCTCTATAACAAATTCGTAGAATTTGTGTGTCTAAAAGTTGCTGATTTTTCAAATCAGAATTCTATTTCTTGTACAGGTACCAAAGGACAATCCTGCAGCAATGGCGCAGATACTGAAGAAACTGACTGCCTAACAGCCAAATTAAAACGCTGGACGAACCCAATGCTCAACACCATATTGTATATTCGCGAACAATTTAAACATATGATGACCATTCGTCCCTGATTTCTGGTAATAGTTCCCGATTCTGTATTTCTTCTTTAATGTTACAAAATAATCAATGTGAAAGCCGCAAGTTTGCTATTAAAAAGTCTACTAATTTGGCAACAGTGTAACCGAGTCTGCGAGGAGCATAAGTTGTCCCTAAAATAAAACACTGTCCGCGGAAACTCCAAGAAAAAAATGGTCATGTTGAGGATGGTCAAAAGAGGAGAATGTTTGTGAATTTTTTTTCAAAAAGCGGAAGCATATATTATTACAGAACTTTTTGCACTTAAAAGAGCAACATTTAAAGAACATTTGGTCATTTTTTGGTAGAAAAATATTTATAAGCCTTTTTAAAAATTTGGTTTTGCGGTGGGCACTGCCATTCGGAATCAGATTATACTAAAATTAAAAGACAAAAAAGATTTCGTTAGTATATTAATGTATCCTCTGATTAACGTAGGGAATTTCAAAAATATTAATTTCAAACACAATGGAGGCTATTTAAAGTTGAAATCCTGGTGTTTTGGTGCAAAAATCACGCGAAAAAAATCAGGACTTCTTCTATGAAATCTTTCTACGAAAAAACTACGAAAAGTTCTTTAAATTTTCTCTTTTAAGTGCAGAAAGTTTTGTAAAAATGTATACTTCCGCTTTTCCAAAAAAAAAATCACAAACATTCGCCTCTTTTCCGGCATCTGACCAGGTATAACCCCTTAACGCCGCCGCGGCAACGCGGTTTAGAATCGAATAAACAGCATTTTCACCGTGTTCTTTCTTGAACCGCTGTATGCCCGAAAGGTAAACAAGGGCGCCACGAAGAGGATTTTCTAATCCGTCGATTCTATCGCGACTTTCTCTTGATTTCTCGATGTTTCACCGGTCGTTTCGATTGTTTGCAATTACTCTCCCGGCGGCTAGTCGAAGACAGTTCAAGTCGCGTTTGGATCACACATTTTTCTCTGAAATTCAAGGTGACCGCGGTCGAAAGTATGCGATATTATTTACTCGCAGGGTTCCGCCAAGGTCGGGAGCCACTGCGGACGCGCGAGTAGAGAAACTCGGGCCAAACGGGTCGATTACGTTCAGCTGGTCGCGTACTCCTCGTTAGTTCCGAGAAAATTCGATTTTACGAGGCCGGTCCGTTTGTTTTTCGCGATCTAGTCGCGCCGTTCCCTCGGTTTACCCGAGGGCTTGCGGCGCGAACTTTCCCACACTCGTAAAGCCCGTCGCAGAAGCCGGGCGGCGGCCGGTTCCTCCAGCAGACGCCCGCCGATTTTGTCAATAAGGAGCGATTGTTTGGATTCGGGCGGATACGGGGCAGTTAAAACGAAACGATCCGCAAACAGGACCGCCTGCGCTCACGAGGCGTTTCGCCAGGGAGATGAAGAGGGAAGAAGAGGCTTCTGCGGTTTCCTGGCCTCGTAAATGAAACACCGAGAAAGCCTCGCTTTGCACGGGGGCGACGCAAGCTCAGCGGCCCAGTTTCTTTTTCTCATCGAGCGAGTGGAGGCTGTCTCTTTTGACCCAAGAGTAACGCTGCTGAGTGCGATAGTATATAATAATGAAGAAAACTTCAGAACCCGAAGAGGTAAATTGGTGGAAGATAGTTGCTGTGGGTCAAAAAAGACCCAGACACCGACTTCTGCGTGGTGATATAAAAGTCCTATTTCTGAGGGTGAAATAGAAGTTTTTAGAATTTAGTATAAAATTGTAGAGTAATTTCAAAATTAATAATTCAGTTAATGCTGATCTGCAATTACGGATTTTTTACTACACAAGGTTTGACGAAGGTAATTAGTGTTTCCTCTTGTTTGCCGTCGCGTAGGAAAAACAATCGCGCGGAGTCGATCAAGGGGCGGTGTGTTAAAGACACGTGTTTCGTGGAAAGATCAACAGAAGATCGGAATCGTTCAAGTACGAGCAACTTTCTTGCCGAGGAAAATTATTTTTACCATCTGCTCGGCCTTCTGTCAATGTTTTTCTTAGTTATACCCTACTCCCGGATGATTTAGGGAACGCGAAACAGGAGGCAGCAGGATTAACGCCTCGAAGACAATTCTGGCTGTTTTCCGACGAGCATTCCGAGGACGTTCCGTCCACAAAAACCACTCCCGGCAAAATACGCGGACGGCGAAGGCTAATCCGTCGGTTCCTTCCGCCCGTCAGATCCGCGGTGATTTGTTTCTCAATATTTCAGGATGAAAGCGAGCTCGAAGGACTGCACCAGAAACGGTGCCCAAACAAATAACCGACGTCCCTTCCACCGATCTCCTCGCCTCTCCCCGTCGCCGCGGTCCGCGTCTTCAAAAGCTCCGACACACCTCGTGCCTTTCGAAAACAGATACGAAGCAGAGAACGGCTGACAACAGCGGGGCGTGAGCTGAAACCGTAAAATGTCAGCATAACAAGGACCTTACACTGTTTAATTCTAATTAAATTCGAGGCTGTATTGCAATCGGTATAGGTGTACCAAGCAATAGTGAAGCTTGTAGGAGGAGTCAGCGAGAGATTCCAGGCTCCAATCGTCGCCCCTCCCACTTTACCCCCGCCAGAATATTCCTCTCACCTCACAAACCAAATCCCAGCTGAAAGGCAGAAGATTTGAAGACACAGAGGACATTGGAATCCTTGGTATATCACCTACATCAATTAAAAACTGTATTCAGCAACTTCATCAATGACGAAAGAAACCGTTCCGAAGAAGATCAAAAGATAGATTCCATCTTAGCGTTCCAATCCACGCATTGACAAACACACTTTCACCCCCGGATACTTGATCCCCAGCACCAAGTGTCTCAGAAACAAGACCACCCAATTATTTCCAGCTCTGAAAGATCCCCCCGGCAGTGTCTCGTGGCTCTCGAATGTCGATCCAGCGAGATTGAGTCGCGCTCCGCGGGAAGGCGCAAGGTCGGCTGGATATTCTTCCGAAGTCGTGTCCGCCCAAAGAGAGGAAGGGACACGAAGAGAGCGGTTCCGAGAAGCGGCCACAGTTTCGGTATAATTACCGCGGCTTTGTTTACGTATCGGCTCGTTTACTGGCCGGGCGTGGGTGTTGGGACAGCATATGTGTAAACAGCAATAAAACACGGGCCACGGCATTGGGGGATAGGCGGACGCCTCCCTCGCTGGCAGGGAGTTCTCTGGCGAAGCGGCGATGGGCGGAGCCGCGGACCGTCCCCTGGATCCTGCGTGTCAAATTAAACACCCTTCGTTAGGGAATTGGCCCGGGCGGAGCCGCGAATCGCACCCAACAGTCAGTCATCCAAGGCAACGGGACTCGAGCTGCTTCGAGGGAGCTTGGTCGCGCTTGGACTCCGCTGGCAGCTCGCAACGCTAAAATACGAATTATAATACGCAATGTGAAGTGTTCTGATGGTTACACGGCACGGTAAATAGCACCGCAGTTGTAGAATAGATGGGAATTTTAGAGTACATGTTGATGACGGTTCTTGGTAGAGCCTGAGGAGTTATCGTGAAGGTCCTTGAAAGACGAGAAGGAAACGGAATAACACTTTTGTTAATAGACGTGTGTAAACGTAGCCGAAGAATCCAGCTCCGAGTTCAGTGTTGGTTCTCCAAGGCTGTTGATTCGATTTGGAGGAAGGTCAATGTAGAACAAGCCACGCGGTGTTTTGCACTGTGATGGGTATCGAGTGAGGTAAAGTGGAAATCGAGTGTCTCCGTGTTGAAACTGATCGCCAAGTACCAATCAACGCCTAAGCTACCTGGAACAAACAGTCAACAGAGATTAAGTTCAATCCGGAAACGACAGAGCGCGATAGATCAAGGAAACGGTAAAACAGCAACCAGATGCTTTGACCATCCATCGATGGAGCCCACCAGTAGCTACCTGGACCATCCCTGTAGCGTTTCAAAGGTCTACGGCTGCGATCTGCGAAGAAGTTACGACGCATGGAGCCAGGATGAGATGTTTCCAACGATGTGCCCTCTGCCGCGCTACTACAGCCTGGTGCCTGACGTGCTGGCCTCCAGGGGCATGCAGTTCTCCTGGGGCGCTCCTCTGATGAGATACAAGCCGCAGCCGCGCTACGAGAAGCCGCCGTACTCCTACATCGCCCTGATAGCGATGGCGATCAACTCCTCGCCTAAACAGAGGCTCACCCTCTCGGGCATCTACAGGTTCATCATGGACAGGTTCCCCTATTATAGAGAGAACCGCCAGGGGTGGCAGAACAGCATCAGGCACAATCTGAGCTTGAACGACTGCTTCGTGAAGATACCTAGGGACAAAGTGGTCGGCGAAGACAACGACGAGGATCAAGCTGGCAAGGGGAGCTACTGGACCCTGGACCCATCTGCCAGCGAGATGTTCGAGCACGGCAATTACAGGAGAAGGAGAATGAGGAAGCAGAGAGGATTCGTAAGAGAGAAACAGGATCAGGAACGCCCGGTTGTCTCGGTGAGAGAAGTGTGAACGAAGCGTTTACAGAGCTGGGGGTGTTGGTTGTAATTGAAGAACGGAGCCTTGGTTGTTGGGTGTTGAATTAAGGGGGAGCCCTGTTTTGGACGCTAGGAATAAGGTGATTCTTGGGAATTTTTTTCTAAGAAACTGTTAAGCAGATCTTTTTCAAACTTTCAGGGTATTTTAGTTCACGTTCAAACGATAAAAATTAATTTTTACGTTACAAAGTGTTCGGTAGAAATGGAGATATATGAACACGTTCGTTAGGACTTGCGAGCCGAAGTTGCAAATTGGCGATTGTAATGGTGGCTCCCTTTCTTCCCTGAAATAAAAAAAACAAGGATTTTCTTATTTCTAGTGTAATTACATTGTCGATGAACCTAACAAACGAAGAAAAAAAGTTAAAATTTGGCAAATTGGTGGGACTTCAATGAAAAAGTTACGATTCTGCCCCAAGATGTTTCGTACTATTTATGGAAAAAGAGATGATTTATCAATGTCTTAGGTTCATCGACAATGTAATTATACTAGAAATAAGAAAATCCTTGGTTTTTTTATTTCAGGGAAGAAATAGGGCCACCATTACAATCGCCAATTTAAAAATTAATTTTGATTATTTAAATGTGAATTAAAATACCCTGAAAGTTCGGAAAAGATCCGCTTAACAGTTTCTTAGAAAAAAAATTCCCAAGAATCACTTTATTCCTAGCGTCCTAAGTAGGACTCCCCCCTTAATAATAGGCCTTGCACTGGTCTCCTTTTTATAAAAATGGAAAACAGATTAGCAAAAGTTTTAGTGTAGTTGTGGAATAATTTATGTGGGTTAACGAAGAAACGTGATTCTAGGTTCCCTCGGACCTTCTGTCTGGCTTGGCGAAAGAAAAGGAAAAGAACGAAGAATGCGACGTGGTCGAGAAGAAAGATGCCGAGGTGGAAGCACAGGCCGCGAGGGTGAAGTACACGGAATCTCGGGGGCACTGTGTGAAATCCATGATGTTCACGATCGAGAATATCCTACGGAAGTCCACAAGTGAATCTGCTATTTAGCTGGTTGCGATCGATCAATTTTGTCGGGATCTTCTCGTGGAAGTTTACAATTTACTTGTATCGCTGGTCGAATTTAAGATATACATGGCTGCAAAAACATTAATGCTTTCATTTCCCTTTGTCCTTCGTTTATTACAAAAATGTTCTTGTTTTTTGTTTACACATCGGATACCGTGTATAAAGGTCGAAGCACTACTTAACAATTACCGTAAAATATCATACATTGTGTACAAAAATTATAAATTAACTGATGCGTCTGAGGAAGACAGTTTGTATCTGAGAAGTTAGTTCCCGTACTCTTGCGCAGCTCATCACAAAATTAATAGATGTCGAACGCTAAGCGCTCTTGAGCGAAATGTCTAACAGGATTATGAAAACACTCGATCAATTTAGTAAATTTCTTCTTCTATTAAAAATACACTCTTAATAGCGAATTTTGAAAATTTCACTTTCCTAGGACGTTCAATTAATATCATTGCGTAAAAAATAACAAACACTAAATCGTTGTTTTAGGGGTCATCCTTAAATTGTGTAAGGCTTTTGGGGGGGGGGGGGGGGTCACGAATTTCTTACGTTTTCTTACACAGGGAGGGGAGTCAGCTAGCGTTTTAAGCAATATTTTTTAACTTAATTTTCAATAAATAGAAATTCTATCATTCTGTTCCGGAAAAGAAGTTTTAGTTTAAATTTCCCGAAACAGAGTTAAACGAATCTTAATATATAAAGCAGAAAGCTTCTATATGTTTGTGTGTTTGTCTGTCGCCTAAAAACTTATGAACGATAAATGCTGACGACATTCTGGTACGACATGTACCTCACCTCATTATGCATGGCTAATTCAGACAAATGTGACTATTTTCACAACAAAAACAAAAACAAAAATAAATAAAAATTATCTTTTATAATTTTATAGTTTAGTTTTTAGTTTTTTTTTTGTGAAAATAGTCACGGTTATCTGAATTAGCCCGAAATTTAGATTCTGTGACTAATTTCACAAAAAAAAAACTAAAAAAACTAAAAAACTCTTCTATAATTTTATAACAGACTCGGCTTCGCCCGAAATTTAGATTCTGTTTATAAAATTATAAAAGAGAATTTTTTTTAGTTTTTTTGTGAAAATAGTCGCAGAATCTTTCGGGCGAAGCCGAGTAATAAAGCTAGTTATAGTATAAACCTTTAAAAGAATTTTAATAACTGAAAAAATTAAGTATTTAAAAATATTACGTGAGGAGGAGGTTGGAATATAAAATCTTACGAATTCTTATACTGGCGGAGGGAGGGGGTAAGAATTCGCCAAAATTACCCTTACGTAGTTTAAGGACGGCCCCTTATATATACATGCATATAGAACAGTATATATAAATATATATAGAAATACATTCAGATCTATGCCTATAACAGAATAGAGTGGTAATGTCTGCTACGGTTTTATATGTATACATATTTCGGATCATACGTTAAATACTATTCTCTCCGACTATCTTAATAGTATGAAACTTATTTAAAAAAACTTATCCACAGGTTTAACAAAATAACATTTAGACTTGCCTCAACATAATAAATGCCTATCAATTAAGTATCTCATAGAGACGTAGAATGTATTTTGAGAAATGCACCGAGTTCCTTTATAAATAAGAAATACCTTTAAGCGTTTGGATTCTTCCTCATTAGTTCTAAGTCGGAATCCATCATGTCCTTCACGAGACACTACAATAATACACTTTGATACAACACTGATAACAGATAATTGTATATATGCATAAGATAAAATAAATAATAAGTACCTCAAACGTAACTGTAGGCTTCCACCCAATTTTCTCCTTCGCTTTAGATGCATCGCCCAGGAGTACGTCCTGCACGAGTGAAACAGGTAAATGTTTATTATTTAAAATACCATACCTTATAGTCAGGGCCGGCCTTCGCTGTAAAGGGGCCCGGATGCAAGAAATATTTTGGGACCCCAAACAATTTCTCAACGGTAAAAGAACATAACGTCTTTTCACGAAAAAAGGATAATAGCAATAATAAAGAAAATAAAAGAAATAAGCAAATGAATATTAACAGATTTAAATATATGACTTCTTTATGGCCATATAATTAATAATATAAGATTATTATATTAGAAATAATATTCTAATTTCTTTTTTGCCAGTTTAGAGCATGAAATTCAAGTCGGTTTATAAAATTAAATGAATTTTATTCAATAAAAAATTTCGTCCTCATTTTTTCTCTCTCTTTTCTTCATGTTTTCTTTTTCTGGGGCCCCTGTAAAGCCCGAGGCTCGGGTGTCTTGCACCCGCTGCACCCCCTCGACTGGCCCTGCTTTTGGTGCGAAACCTGCACAGTTGCTGTTGCTTACCACGTCAGTTGGACGGAAATATTTAGGATTTACTTTGACCAATACTTGTCCTGTCTGCGCATCCAGTCCTTTCTCATTCACGCCCTCGCCTTCCCATTTGATTGTGCGTCCGACATACTGAAAAGCTGCTTCTACAAATTCCTTAACACTGTGTGTCTCTCCTGTCGCTATCACATAATCGTCTGGAACTGGTTGTTGCAGCATCAGCCACATTGCCTGATACAACATAAATTCTATTAGCCTTCGATACACCGGCGAGTAATTACACGTACTTTCAAGTTTCTTACCTCAACGTAGTCTTTTGCGTGTCCCCAATCTCGCTTCGCGTCTAAATTTCCTAGCTCGAGAACATCTTGTAAACCTAACTGTATCTTCGCTATTGACCTGGTCACCTTTCTAGTTACAAAGTTCTCCCCTCTGCGGGGACTTTCGTGATTGAACAGTATACCATTACACGCAAACATGTTGTAAGCTTCTCTGTAGTTCACCACGATCCAAAAGCTGTACAGTTTCGCGCAGGCTGAAATTTTAAATACCTCGGTTGTATTTACGTAAAATTCAAAGTTAAAATGCAAAATAATATCTAATTAAGTATTTACCATATGGAGAACGAGGATAAAATGGAGTCTTTTCATTCTGAGGCACTTCTAGTACTCTGCCGTACAGTTCAGACGTCGACGCGTGGTAAAATCTTACAGACTTCTCCAAGCCACAGGTACGTATTGCGTCCAACAATCTAACTGTCCCGACCGCGTCTACTTCGGCAGTGTACTCGCTTACTTCGAAACTGACCTTAGAGAAGAGGAATAATGTAACAGTACAAGGAAACATTCAACCAGTCAATCTAAATTTCGACAAAACGACATATACCATCACATGACTTTGAGCAGCGAGATTATAGATTTCTGTTGGCTGCACCGAGCTAATTACTTTAACTAAACTACTGGAATCGGTCATATCGCCGTAATGCAACTTCATCTTCCCCTGGCGATGGCATTTCGGGTCCGCGTAGAGATGTTGAATGCGGGCGGTATTAAAGGAACTTGCTCGCCTGATTATACCGTGCACATCGTACCCCTTCTCCAATAAGAATTCTGCTAAATAGGAACCATCCTAGAAGAAACAGGCAACATCGATTCAATCCACATTCGATAAACCGATTTTACTGAAGTAAAGAGTTTCATTTCTGTTAAAGTCGTTCTATTACCTCAACCTGTGGTAATAAAATTCTACGCGAATGAATAACATAAAAGTTTACAAGGCGAATTGGATAAAGTACTAATTGTCAACCTTACTTGTCCAGTAATACCCGTGATTAGTGCAACTCGCCTCTCATCGCCGGTTGCCATCTTAATAAGCTGTCAAAAAATTTTAGTCCACTTTTCAAATAGTTTCGTGTAATGCCAAGTTGCCTGAGCGTTATCACGGCTGATAAGATACCGCTTTCCCGAGGTTGCTCATTCCCGACGCATTCGGCAGCCGCTAGCTCGTCACATATGTGACATAACAAACACGCCTCTCTGCTTTCCAATGCGATAATCAATAGAAAACCCAATACCCCGTTTTAAAATATTAATTCGTATGAAAGAAATGACGTAGGAATAATATTCTATCTATTGATAAATCTAAAGTGATTACCTTCGCATCGACGATTTCACGAAACTGTTACGGGCTAAGTATTTTTTTTCCTTCTTTTTTTCAATATGTAAATAAATTGTAATTCGCACTCCTTTTTTCAGAGCTTGCAAGGGAATATCCCCAACCCGGAAATTCAAAAAATTCTAAAACTTTCTGAATATGTAGGGAATTTCCTCCTGATTATAAAGGAATTTTTGTTTGCTGCCAAAATTCATTTTAAGGGGGTGTAGGGTAGATGTCCCAATTACCGCGCTTTGACCAGCTTTGACACCGACTTGCGCACGAAGGAATTAATTACTGACTTCTCTCACTTTAATTTTGCTTGGTGAAAATTTATATTGGTATTTTGAACTTTTCTCTTTATTAAGGCATTTTTTCGGGTTGAAAATGTTAATTTTTCATATTTTGTTAATTGAAATAAAAATACATGTTTTTGTCCCAGTTACCGTGCCCTGAAAAATGCGTTGCCCCTATTCCCGTGCCCTTTTTTGAATACCGTTCCCGCGGTTAGGTTATGTCTTTCAACTTTGAACTGTTCAAAACATTTTTTTGCTCTACGAGAGGTGTTTTTATGTAATTTTAATATGACCTTTTCATTACAAAACCAAAATATGCAAATATAAATTTCTGTTCACCCGTTCTGAGAAACGAAAGTAAGGTTAGGTTTAGCAGTTATAGAGGGAGTCAGTGGGCACCGAGGGTAGAGCACTAGAGAGGTGAGTATGCGCATCCGCCATATTGGGTCCTCTGGAGAGAGAAAATTATTGAGTATCCGCCTTTTTGAGTATGCTCAGATTCACTTTATAAACAAAAATATGCGTTGCTGATATTGATACATTGTAGCACGACACATTATTAGAGTATTTTATTACATTTAAGCTTATATTTGGATTATAAAGCAAATTTGGCAATACTGAAAAAGGCGGGTTCTCAATAATGATCTCTCTCCAGAGGACCCAATATGGCGGATGCGCATACTCACCTCTTTAGTGCTCTACCGAGGGGCATGGTAATAGGGACAAGCGTTAAATTCCTGTCCCTATTACCGTATTCACTTTAAAAATACGAATACGTTTAAAAAATGCTCATTTTGATATTTTTTCATAAAATTTAAACCTTTTATGATATAATAAACACTTTACATAAGTGCAAATCATGATAGTTATCAATTTATTCACTTCTGTAAAGTATACGTGTTCCTTACCGTTTCCGGTAAGGATTTAGGTAAATCCAGCGCGCGGAGCGATTAAGCTGCAATGATGGAGGGGGAAACACCTACAGGAGCGGTGGCAATGAGTGCATGAACTGCGCCTGCGTCAGTCACGCTCTATAACCACCGCTCCTGTACGTGTTTCCCCCTCCATCAGTGCAGCTTACTCGCTCCGCACGCTGGGTAAATCCTTCGAAATCTTCATATGCATTTTCGAAATTTCTTTTACTATGCTTTAATTGTTTCAAAATGCAACCTTCTCATTTGTGACAATACATTAAATCTTTAACTTAATTAAAAAAAATTATTTACTTATTTATTTATGCGAGTTTTTTTTACGGCTTCTTTAAGTATGAAGGCACGGTAATTGGGACATCTACCCTAATTGACTTCTGAAAATCCGGTTATTTTCCGATTTTGTGTTATAACTCGTGAATTGTAAAATTACTTTTCTACCAAATGATAGATCTAATTAAAAGAAATAACTCTAGTCTTGAAACTTATTTTCTATATTTTACAGTTCGCGAGTTATAACACAAAATCGGAAAATAGCCGAATTTTCAGGGGTTAATTTCGCCCCCTTCGAATGATTTGGGCAGCAAACAAAAATTGCGTTGAAATCAGGAAGAAATTCCCTCCATATTCACAAAGTTTCAGAAATTTTTGAATTCCCGGGTTCGGAATGTTCCCTTGTAAGTTGCCCTTGTTTGGCGATTTTCTAAATCGCCTCTGCGATTTGTCACTCGACCGCAAAACTTAAAATCCAGCCTATTAGCATCGTCACATTCTCATGGAGCCAGGCAGATATTGGTCGATCACACGTGCGGTAGGCGATGTATTGGGAAACTTAGAGGAGGCGTGGCTTAAATTTCAGCGCTGTGGTGGTCAGTTCGCAAACTATTGAAAGTAGGCTCGGATCCCAGCAAACATTCCGAATAAGTACTCAGCAGTAATAGCTTTTAACAATTTAAAGTTCTCTTAAATAAAAAAAAAAGTGAATTTCTATTCAGGAAATTTGTAAATTCGCGTGTGCTACACCTCAGAGCAAAAATTTTATTGGTGGTGAAAATATAATTAATAGTGGTCACCTGTTGAATTGTGGAAAAGTGAATGAAGAAGATAACAATGATGTTGTCCAAATTATTGCATTTTGTCTACAAACTGCAAATTTAAGAGATGATCCTCATGAGGGAAGCATATACCGAAATATGCGAAATAGATAAAAAAAATTTTTTTTACTTATTTTCAGTGTTTGATGTCCTGAATGTTTTCTGAAAGGGTTATATTGGGTTTTCTGGTTTGGGACCGAAATTCGCAAAAATATCAAAGATATAGACTCAAATTTAGGACCGAAATTCACAAAAATATCAAAAATATAGTCCACATCTTCGATATTTTTGCGAATTTCGGTCCCAAACTTTCAGGAAACATTCAAGACATATCAAACACTGGAAATAAGTAAAAAAAATTGTAATCTTTTTCGCATATTTCGGTATATGCCTCCCTCTTACATGTTTAAAAAATAGTCCTCGAAAATGAAAATTTCATTTTTTTGTTCGTCTTCGTAAATAAAAAGTGTTCCAGAAACTTTCAAAATTTGAGGAAAAAATAATTTTTTTTTTTAGTTTTCGGACTTTTTTCGAAAACCGTTTGTCGCACGAGAAAAAGTAATACAACATAAAAGATGCTCCTTGTCCGGATCTACAACTTTTGTTTGATATATTTTTTTATTTAATCAATAACTCGGAGGATATTATACAACTGCGACTTTGCGAGCTGTTTGAATAATTATTTGAAATGTTCAAGGGCCCCCTTTCCCGTTATCCGATCGAGCTCAATCTTTACACGGATTTTTTTTGAATTATTTGGAACTATTCTGGGGAGTGTCCCGAAGAAAATTCAAAAGTTATAAATAAGAACCACCCTGATGTACACAGATAATCATATGTACTTCGATGGATTTCGGCCTACTCACAGTAGTTCACTTTTCTGTCACTAGTTGGCGTATCGAAATTCTAGGTTTCCCAATACGACGAAATTGTATTTTGCATTGCCATCTTTGCCGCAAAGTGTAGTGTCATTCACAGTGGCGAGTAGCTGAGATTTGTTATTTGCTGTAAGAATTCCAGAAACAATGGCTCTCCTAAGCGAAAATCCTGGACGATCTTTACCCGATTACGAGACACAGGCAGCTAAAATGAGAAGTTTCAGTCCCTATGCTGACAATGGAGGGTAAATGTTAAAGATAACCTAAACTCGTACAAACATAATTTGTCGAGTCTAAACTATATAGACGTGCAATCGTCATTACGAACTTGTTCCATCTTTATTTGTATAATTACTGTACGCTATTTTGCTGATAGTATTGCTATGGAACCTTAATAAATTTATTTCTTACGTTCCGACCATAGGAGCGTTATAGCCCTCGCAGGAGATGATTTCTGTGTAATAGCGGCAGACACGCGTCTCAGCACAGGCTTCTCCATTTACACGCGCGAACAACGGAAATTGTTCTCCTTATCGGACAAAACTATCTTGGGATGCTCCGGCTGTTGGTGCGATACGCTTACTTTAACTCGGCTCTTGTCCGCTCGAATGCAGGTGAAGATTCCTAAACCATGTTTTGCTTTGAAATGCGTTTATATCTCTCATCGAAGGCGCAGTTATTTCTTAAGCTTATTCTTTTCATCAATAGATGTATAAGCATAACCACCAGAAGGATATGTCTACTCCGGCAATCGCACAAATGTTGTCGACGATGCTGTACTATAAACGCTTCTTCCCTTATTACGTTTCTAACATTCTCGGGGGAATAGACGACAATGGTAAAGGATGCGTGTACAGTTACGATCCAATCGGTCACTGCGAAGTGACAACGTACAGAGCAGGGGGCTCTGCTGGGGCACTTTTGCAGCCTCTCCTCGACAACCAGGTATCAGAAACGTATTACTAAGGTCGAAGCCAGATATATTGGCCGGTGAGTTCGTTTTCGTGAACAGCGATCGAGGAGAAATCAGCCACCACCATGTGACGATCGTGGATTTGTCAGAAGAGTTGCATGGCCCCCGAAGGGTATGGTGGAGTAACGGGAACACTGCTCGGCTCCATTTGAACGTAGCTGTGTGGCTGTTATTTATTGTTAGTGTAATAATTGTGTGCGTTACGAAGCTATGCGTAGACCAATGCGAGATGAAGCTATTGAGAAGAATCAACCAATAAATCTCCAGAATTTTTTCGGAGCTAACGCACACCTATTCTGATGTGTGTATTTCTACGCTCACAACTCGGTTTGGCCTACAGTTCAGGAGCTTGGTGCTATCTCCACTACTTCTGACTCGCTCTTGTTCTGCAAAGGTGAGAGCGAGTCAGAAAACGTTGAGAAAAAGAACACAGAGGCAGGCAAACGATGTAGTGGGAGAATACCCCTCACGAAACTCACCAGCCAATATATCTGGCTTCGACCTTAGGAAAAGTATACTGTCTTCCTTAATTAAAATGTCCTATCTACCATTTTTCAAGTGAAGTTGAAATATTTGAAATTCCACACATCTTTTACCTTGTAAATAAAGTTATAAAACCCTAAGGGCTTCGTAGAGATCTAGAAGAAGTCTGATTTATATATATTTTTACAAAAGAAAATGGTAAAACTTCAGTTTTCTCGGATGTTTCGAAATGGTAGACAGCACATTTTAAATAAGAAGGGCAGTATATATATTCTCTTAATTATGCTGCAACTTACTAATTCAATGTGCGTCTTTCAGGTTGGATTCAAAAATCAGGAAGGTGTCGAACCCACTCCCTTGAGCCAAGAGAGAGCGATAGCAATCATAAAGGATGTTTTCATTTCGGCGGCCGAAAGAGATATTTATACAGGTGATTCTATAAGCATTAAAGTTATAACGAAGGACGGTATAGAGGATTCTAGCTTCGAATTGAGGAAAGATTAATGGGCCGTGATGGTAACGATGTACCGGCGGGTTTCTGTACGAATAAAGTTAACATTAAACGATATAATTAATGTTTATTTAGTAATTTCTTAATTTTATATACAACTAAAGTGGCGTATGTTGAAATATTGCTACATTATACATTAATCACTATACAAATATTTCGACGTGTGATGCTTATGATTTGTGTACATGTGTATGATAAATACTATATTCCCGACAATGAAGAAATTAAAAGTACCACTATCAACCAAGGCGATTCATATACATACATCGATTATTTGTGTAATTCTATTCGCGTTAATACTATATCATTTAGTCTACGTTGAGTTTCAGAGTCCGAAAAATAAGTCTCTCGTGAATGCCGACGGACATGTATTTGAAAATGTAACAAAACTGGTATATAAAGATAATTTAATTTTCGTCTGTTTATAATCTTTCTCGGAATTAAATAAGAGCGTGCTCCTTGTATTTCATACGCGAAGGCATATTACAATAATCTATTTTACAATACACAGTAATATATATTTAATAAAATAATATTTCATCTCAAAAGTGTATAATAAAGTAACCAAAGGCAAAGGGGAGGAGTGGTAGTTGCTCTCAGTCCTACAATTTTGCTCGCAGTTCTGTTTAGGGAACAATGTATAAGGGTAGAAAGTAGAGATTTTTTCCTCCCCCGAGATTCACTTTTTCGTCCCAGGGGCCACTAACGGTTTACCACGATCTTTACCACGTAACTTTATTCCTAGTACCCGCTCGATCTTGCCGATCACCATCTGGTTAGGGATTCCACGACCCGCCTCGTAGTCATTAATGACTTGCGCCTTTTCGTTTACTTTCTAAGCGATGGAAGAAGAAGGAGGTAAGTCGCTAGTAAACTGAGAGAGGATGGTAAAGTATTCACGTTAGATAGGCGGACGATAATATACCGTTGCGAGATCTTTCTGCGACAATCCTTTGCCTTGTCGTCCTTGCTGAATTAATTTGCCAAGATCGAGGGGGATTCTGTCGTGCTTAAGTTCCTCGGTTTCTCTGTCCAGTTTAGCTGTGTTTTTTGTGGTTACATGTTGCCTGTTCGTTCCGCCACCCCCTGGCAAAGAACAATACACTCTTACAATACTTACACGGCACGCCGTTGCCTCTCTCAACTTCGCGACACTTTCCAGGTAGAAAAAAATTAATGAACAATAACATTCGTAGTGTTTACTGGATTAAGGATTGCATCACGTTGTAACAACGTCGCACTATCATTGCTATCTCTGTAACATTTACACACAAACAACATCCATTGCGAAACGGATGTTATCCCATAGAACGAAATCTTCCAGAGTTTCGTAAGGGAGAACGACTGTCACGACCACGTCTTACTCACATTTCGCCTGTGTCTCAATCACGAAACCTTGACGGCGTGCAGCGTTCACCGCCTGTAAATAAACACAATTACAGAGCCGTGCGTGGCGCGGGTCACGTCGGGCGAAATACGTCGGAATATTTGCCGACTGAAGTTACCTGCTCCGATTTAAGTACGGAGGCCTTCGGCGGACGTTTCCGGAGAGTGATAGGAGCGGTATCCCAATCTGACATTCTGAAAAACGTTCAATTGTAGCGGCGGCAATTGAATATTGTATTTATCGACGTCGCACACGTAATATGTAACTACGGTGTGCGCTGTTACTTGCTTCGAATCTTCCAGCAACTTCTCTACGTTCCAAAAACCATGATCTAACGTACGGTCCCAGAATCGACCCGCATCAAAATTGTCCAATTTCACGCGAACCCCTCCAAATACGCCGCTCCGATATATGCCGCCCGGTAACGTTCGCGTACAAGTAAATGTTTGCCTCGACCCTCGCTTAATATCAATTTCCGCAGCACCCTTTTTTTTCCACCTATGTAAAACACCGTATTGTATGCAATCGGGCTCCTGTGTTTATCAAGTGCGCATAAAACGGACGCGCGCGACATTTAAATACGCACGCGTGTCGCCTCGAGTAACATACGTATGTAACTTCATTTTCCATGGGTAATTGAACGAACGCTGAATGTTTCATACCTCGATGACTTTCAGATTTGTCTGATAGAGAAATAAGCGCGGCTCGTGCACGACATAAGTCTGCACGAATTGTGCAGAATATTTTAAGGGTACTTTAAAGGAACAGTTAACCGATGATTATGTTGGGTCAGGCCGTTGGTAGCTGATCGTAAATGTATATTCAGAAGTAAGATGTCTTTAAATGAATTTTAAACGATCTCTTTTTTAATGAATTCCCTTCAAAACTTTCGTAAGGCTTTGTTACGAATTTTTATAAACCTGTTATTAAAGGGGAAAAGAAATCACGATAAATTACCAATTTGATAGTTCTTTCTTTTTAACCCGTGTTACGTGAGTATTCAACGAATTATAATCGCAGATCATAGTTGCGTGTTTTCTTGTGTCATGTGCATGATATGCAATGTCGCTGTTGTATCGATTTTGCATCGGTGAGTTGGGCCGCGTACCTGTTTGGAGCGTTTAAAACTTCAAACAAACGCAAGATGTCTTTGATTAGGACACTTTGGAAATGTACATTTAGCCCTCGGCTTTTTAAAGTTTACAAAATAACGCTGGTCGGGCGTTTGGAAGAGGTACGTGGGAATTATTACGCGAGTTATGTTTGAAAGTTGTGCATTTTAGGTTATGGCTGCTTTTATGTATTTCAGAAATCGTACGAGCCGAAGAGCTTAGAACGATGGGGCGATAATATCGTAATTTGCGTGAGTACTTTAATATAATTGAGCAACCTAACTGCGCCGGGAAATGCTTAATATTCACACCGGCCAATTTAGTCACTAAACCAATCGAAAGCGTTAATTATTTTTCATATTATCGGTATAATCTGCTGTGAACATTATTTATTTCTAACTCCCACGTTTTTAGTTCGCAGCAATGTGGTCGATCAGCTTATACACGATACCGCTGGTCGCTACTTTTTGCTACGAGCGTGGTAGTTCTTTAACAGATAATGTTTATCTGTTGAGTAAATTGCTGTTCGGAGCTGGCGCAATTTTAATCGCGTCGTTGGTGGCACGTAGTTGCTCCAGAGCCAGCAACCCGGTATATTTGAAGTTTGTACAGACGGTAAATGAGGCGAGCGCACGTTATAACGCTGAGACGAAGGAAGAACTTCACAAGTATGACTTTGAATTTTGGGCATGGCCTGTAGATTTTAAAGTCACCGATGTAGAGAGGTAAATTTCTCCATTGTAAAGTAACGATCTTGCTTACATGTAAATATTTAGTTATAGCGAATGGAGTTTCCCGATTTGGAATATATTTTTTTAAAGTACTTATAGGAACTAGGAAATCCTGAAAATTATATCTGCAATGGACCTATTTTACTCGTGTTATTGAGGCGTACGCGAAAAACGGCAAAATTCTCTTATTTAAGAATAATTGGTTAAAACCTGGCAACTGTATTTTTTTTTTTTTTGAGGTGCTGAATCCGAATATGATGTTATTTTTTGTGTAAAAAAAATTCCCAAGGCAGTTCTCTTAAGGGGTCATTCTGGTAATCAGGCCGCGAAATTAGGGAACATTCAGGGATTTTTTTTCTCAGTGAATACAATGAATAAAAATGTTAAACTTTTTTCCATTTATTAAGCTACTTGTAATGTATACGGAACAATTTTTTAAATACACTTTTAATTGTGTTTTTTCAATGTTAGCTGAAGTTAAAAATTGCGCCTTTGAAAATACGGCGGGAGTGACTTCAGCTCACAGACTCGTCTGAAACAAAAAAACCAAACTGATTCTTAATCATTATGAGTACCGCTATTGCAGGTGCCAGAATTAACCACGTAAGTCGAAATTTAATAAGCGCGCTTTTAAACTTCAAGTCTCGAAATTTTCCATTTTTACTTGAAGTTTGAATGCGTGCAATTTGGTTCAATTTTGACTTATGTGGCTAATTCTGGCACCTGCGATAGCGGTACTCATAATGATTAAGAATCAGTTTGGTGTTTTTGTCTCTGATGAGTCTGTAAGCTGAAATCACTCCCGCCGTATTTCCAAAGGCGCGATTTTTAACTCCAGATAACATTGAAAAACACAAATAAAAGTGTATTTAAAAAATTGTTCCGTACACATTATAAGTAACCTAATAAATTAAAAAGAAGTTTGACATTGTTATTCATTGTATTCACTGAGAAAAAAAACCTGCATGTTGCCGAATTTTGAGGCGTGATTAACCAGAATGACCCCTTAATAAAAAATCGGGTTTTGGGAGATAACTCAAGAAGGAAAGGCCGGAGAATTTTTTAAATAGACGAATTCAAAGTTAACGTGGGGCAACATGACGAAAACAGTTACAATTTTATTCGGGCACGGTAGAGCAGTCAATGTGAAGATTGTTGAATTGGTATGTTGCTCTACGGGCCCAGATGTGGACCTTGGGAGTTAAAAAACAGGTTGACATGGATTTTGAAGTAAATTGGTGCGAGGAATCCGAAAATAATATTTAAAAAATTCTTCGGCCTTCCCTTTGTCGAATTTTCTATAAAAAAACGATTTTACTATCTTAGGATTTTTTTACACAAAAAATATCATCATATTCGGATTCAGCACCACAAAAAACATACAGATGCCAGGTTTTAGCCAATTATTCTAAAGTGGGCAGACCACTGTAACGGTCCGAAATGTAAGGGTGTTTTCGGGAATTTATTTCAACCAAACAACGCAAGTAAATCAACGAATTGCTTAGTATAGTTAATAATGTACATATCGAAGGGTAAGAAATTCTTTTTTCCAATCAAATTCATAAATCCGTTTCCTGTATACTTTTCGTCAAAATGTGCGCTGCGGCAAAATCGTGCCCAGGCCATATGGTTAATCCGAATTCAAAAAGACAAAAATATTTAGAAACTAGAAGCCTACCTCTATTACATGACGATAAAAAAAAGTCAAAATCGCAAAAAATTACAAAACGGCGGGCGACTGAAAAAAAAATCATGTTTTCGGGGTTCAAAATTGGGGAAATGTTGATAAAAAAAAATAGAAGCAGACCGTTAATTGAAAAAACTGATCGTCATGTAATAGCGACGGGTTTTTCGTACAATAAATACCCTTGCTCATGTCAATTGGATGTATAGTTATCTCTGTAGACTGTCAACGCGGTTGAAAAATGTTATTCTAAGGAAAACGCGTTCAAAGTTCCGCTTGGCTCAGTCGCGCGCTTGACACCGCTTCACGGAAAATACTACATCTCCGTCAATTTTGCGAATTTCTTCATAAAATTTGGAGAGAGCATTCTTTTTTTAATCGTACTTCTTTTAGAAAATGTGAAAAAGAAAAATCGATTTTTCCGATTTTTTACAGTGGTCTGCCCCCTTAAATAAGAGGAACATGAGTTAAATAGGTCCATTGCAGATATAATTTTCAGGATTTCTTAGTTACTATAAGTACATTAAAAAAATATATTCCAAATCGGGAAACTCCATTCGCTATAATCGAATGTTTACTTGATAGAATTTCGTCGACGATCCAAGATAAGCTCATCTTTTGAATATACATTTTTAGGGACAGTGCTAGAGAGAAATTGACGTTAGAAAAGATTGCAGCTTCCAGTGGCCGACTAAAAAGGCAGACTGGTAAAGAATTTATATTCACATTGCCTTGTAAATTGTTAGCGTACATTGTAGCTCACACTTTTGCTATAAAGATGATATATCCAGGGAGCGCGTCAATTACTAACTGGGCATTTCGTAAGTATTATGTTTGCATCTATTATGTTGTATTATCACTTTATAACGTAACATGTTACGGCCGTAGGTGATACACTCTTGAAAGGAAGGACAGATTTAATAAAACAAGGCGGGGAGAGATACAAACTGTTAACTGCGGATTGGAACGAAATTGACGTTATGTTCGTTGACCGACGTAACAGGTAATCTAAATACTAACAACATCCTTTTTAAAGGGACTAGGCAGTCGAAAAATCAATTTTTATTGCATTTTCGGAAATGACTATCTTTTATGAATAAAATGCCGCTTGGTTTATAGTAAAATTCGCAAAATTGTACATTTGGCAGCTAAAAACGTCAAGCGGCAACCTATAGCGTCGCCTTTGCCCAGAAACTTTAAACGCGTTTTTCTCGACTCTTGTTTTCTCTTGGTTTTGCTGTAATTGCGAATGAACGGAGGTTCAGATCGACTTGAAAAAATTACAGGGTGTATAAAACATGTGCCATTCCCAGCGAAACCTCTGATATGGTCCATAAAAATTCGAGATTTTCATAAAAAAATTAAAAAGTCGCGGATTTTTAGTAGCGCAAGGATTTTTCTTGAAAATAATCGCCGTTTTTCGACCACCAATTTAATAATTCTGTTATAATTTTAGTTTTTATTGATTTCACGGGAAACTACGGATGTAACAAACAAGAGTCACAGCTTGAAATTTTATTACATCATATTTTAAGACCAATATAACAGCAAAACGACAGAAGAACGTTAAAATGTTTACCAGTCAGCACCGTCATTTTTAAAGCACATTTATATTTCATACCAACTGTTTTTCAATCTCTATGATAATAATAAGCATTGGATAAAATGATACATCTGGATATGCTTTAATTTTTTCACAAAGACATTAAAAAGAAAGTGTTTTTTTTCGCGAAAAACGACTGCCTAGTCCCCTTAAAGCATCGTCTCGTAACAAATTGTGTTTATGTAATCGTGCGTTTGCTTCTACAGAACAAAAAATGCGAATATATTAGTCATCACGTGCGAAGGAAACTGCGGGTTTTATGAATCTGGTATTATATCAACTCCCCTAAACAAGGGCTACTCTGTTCTGGGATGGAATCATCCAGGCTTCGGTAGTAGCACCGTAAGTAATACTTTTGCAACTAAGTTATTCACCACGTACTTATGGTACCGTTCCGATGAGAAGAATTGCTGTTACTCGTACACATTCTTTATTGCAAAGATGGAATTTTGGCAATGTTGCAGTTAATATGAATCATGCATCTATGTTAAGTATAATCGAAGTAATGGCAAGACTTCTCCTTCGGGCAGACTACGATCATAAAATGATAACAGTAAGACATGAAAAATGACTGCAAAGGGTGCACCGTTTCCTCTCCAAGAAGAGTATGCAATCGACTGTGTAATGCGCTTTGCGATCGATCACTTAAGATTCCCCGAAGAGCAAATAATCCTTTACGGCTGGAGTATTGGTGGATACAGCGCGACGTGGGCTGCGATGAACTACCCTTCTATTCAGAGCCTCGTAAGATTTTACTACAACAGTTATTTTACATCAAATACTGGAAGGGCGAAGTGGTTTTAAATCGTACAAATACATGTCTCAGGTATTGGATGCCACATTCGACGATATACTTCCATTGGCTATGACGACAATGCCATCGTTTGGCGGCTTGGTACGGAACATTATCAGGGACTATTTCAATTTGAACATAGCAGAGCAATTAAATAGGTGCAGTGTAACAATTCAGTGAAGCTTTACGTATGAAAATATATTTAATCGGTCGTTTGATTTTACAGGTATAATGGCAGTGTATTGCTTATACGAAGAACCGAGGACGAAGTTGTATGTACACCGAGTAACACTTTATCAGGGAATCGTGGTAACATGGTGCTTCGAAAGCTTTTGAAAAGACGGTACCCGCATCTTTTCTCGGACAGTTTGGAGTGCGATCCGCTTGTACCAACATTTTTATCCGCTGATGTTGCTACCAGAAGTAAGAGACTATCGATTACATAGTATTCAAGCTGATATTTGAGTGTTATATACAGTGTAACGATATGTTCCCACTTCTTTGCAGAATCCATAATCGAAACGGTAAAGCCGGACGAGAAACGATGCTCGGAATTAATCGCGAGGAATATAGAGGACAACGATAACACTATAAGTTATCCTTCTACTCTCGGGCAAGACTGTGATCCTAAAACAAAGCAACAGCTCATTCTGTTCTTGGTATGTACGCGCGATCGATAGAAATTGAATTTTCATCAGTACTTTCTGATTTATATGTTTATATCGTTCTAGATAAACGTGTATATGAAAGATCAATCATCATCGCACTGTGCGCCGTTAGCAGTGGATTTGTTTCATCCTGGTTGGGATCCAATGTCTACGAAGTCCAAAATAGCATAAGTCAATGGAAGGGTATTCCGTGATATTATAATTTACTAATTACTAGGAGGTTTATCGGAAGTTCTTATTTTCACAGTTGAAGGAACTTATGAGTCATAATACTTTTCAATGTATTTGATGTTAAGTTTTTATAAGTAAGCGTTATTTATCCTATACCAATTTCAGTCTACTTTTCATATCCCAAATTCATAAAAATGGTGAATTTAAGGGGTCATTCTGTTAATCACGCCGCAAAATTCAAGTTTTTTTCTCAGTGAATGCAATGAATAACAATGTCACTTTTTTTTTCATTTATTAGATTACTTGTATACGGAACAATTTTTTAAATACATTTTTAAGTGTTTTTCAATATTATCTGGAGTTAAAAATCGCGCCTTTGAAAATACGGCGCGAGTGATTTCCGCTCACAGACTCATCAGAAACAAAAAAAACAAACTGATTCTTAATCGTTATGAGTACCTCTATCGCAGGTGCCAGAATTAGCCACGTAAGTCAAAATTTAGCAAAATTGCGCGCATTCAAACTTCAAGTAAAAATGGAAAATTTCTATACTTGAAGTTTAAATGCGCGCAATTTTGTTACATTTTTACTTACGTGGCTAATTCTAGCACCTGCAATAGCGGTACTCATAACGATTAAGAATCAGTTTGGTTTTTTGTTTCAGACGAGTCTGTGAGCTGAAATCACTCCCGCCCGTATTTTCAAAGGCGCGACTTTCAATTCCAGATAACATTGAAAAACACAATTAAAAGTGTATTTAAAAAATTGTTCCGTATATATTATAAGTAACCTAATAAATGGAGAAAAAAAATTGACATTGTTATTCATTGCATTCGCTGAGAAAAAAAACGTGAATTTTGCAGCGTGATTATCAGAATGACCCCTTAAGTATGTTTTTTATATTCACAATTCAAGCTCGAATCTAGTCCGATTTTGGTATGTATGGTTTGGAAATTGCACGCCTTCTCGACAACAAGAAAAGAGAATTACAGTATACGTTACAATATAATCGTACGTTCGTATGAAAAAAGAAAGAAAAAAAAAGATCGTGGTATCCATCAGTATATGAATAAAACATTTTTATTTTTCAAACGTTCGTAGTTAATTTGAATCCAGTCATTTAAAAGATTTTGTGCAAAACTTATGAAACATAAAAATTCGCACCGAACGCTTAACAATTAATTACCTGTATACATCGCATAGCACAATTTTTTCTTACTCTTTATAAGATTTGTATAAAATTACGTATGTTTTACAATTTGCAAAATATTTAAAAATAAATAGCTATATCTTATGTCGATGTTCTGCAAACCAATTATACACATTATATTTCCACATTTATTACATGGTTTGTATGCGATTCAAGACAGTTTTAAGAGAATCTTTTGAGTCCTGAAACGAGCCCATAACTTTCGTTTTGTTGTTCTTCACCGGTTTCTCTAAGAACAACATTAACGTGTTTCGCGTTTCCACCAGAAAGTAATCCTTCTGAGCGACTTGCTCCAATGCGTTGTAACAACCTTCTAGGTCCCAATCAATTTTACCAGTATGTTTATCTTCGCTCTGAAACACAATCGTAAATTAATATACCCTGTTTCAGGTACACAGAAGCATGTAGTAGTAACCGGAGACATTTACTTTTATTAAACCTAAATTGACTAGCAATACATTATTCCAAATTGATATCTGATCATTTTCTACCGCGTACGAACATAACTTTGCGTACAAAGCATCCGTAATGCTTAGAGCTTTCATCCTCACATCGATGTAACCACTCGAACACAGTGCCGATACTTTCATGATTATCCTTGTGAATTCTTCAACGAACTTCAGTTCCGGAGATGTATCGACACTTTTCGATAAATCCTGAAATACGAAAGGATTTTTATATATCATAAAATACGAAAATTAACGTATTGTAGTTAAATACTCACTTTGGCATGGTCCACAAAGTTTTGTACAACATCACCCTGTAGTAATAATAAGTTGGTCCCTATCGGTGATTTCAAGAACTGCGCAACGGAGACTTTTGTTTCCGGTGTCTTATTGCCATTCTCAATAGCATCTTCATCGTCCTCTTCATTCTCTTCACTTTCACTTTCACTGTCCTCATCTTCCTCTTCCTCTTCTTCGTTATCATTGTTCTCCTCACTGTCGTTTTCACCCTCATCGTCACTCAACGTACTCAACGAGTCGATTCTTCCATAGGCTGTTAGCGATTCGCGCAAAATGGCACAGCCTTCTTTTCCGAAGGAGTTTCCATCCAATTGTAGAGTCATCAAATTCGCTTTGTCGGCCATGGCGAGAGCAATGGATTTAACACCCCTTGTGCGGATTTCATTGTAGCTCAAATTGACTTCGGTGAGCGAAGGATGATTACCTATGATCGCTAGCGCTTCCGCCAAAACTACAGTTCCTTCCGTTTTGAGGAGGCAATCTCCAAGATTAAGCTGCTCTAAATTTCGGAAATTTGGTAATACTTTGGCAAGAGCTTGAGCGCCTTTAAGTCCGACTATATTGTCATTAAGGTTTAAGATTCTTAAACCAGGGTTAGCGGATAAGCCATTGGCGAGGGCTGTTATGCCTTGAAAATATAGGCTGTTCTGAGGCATAGAAACTTCCTCTAAAGTAGTTAGCTTCTGGAAAACGGATGCCAATGCTTCCGCACCCTCGTTTTCAAGCCTGTTCCTACCGGCGACAAATACTTTCAACGCTAACGGAGGTGCGCCTGCGGAAGAAAGAGATTTCAACGATTTAACGAAGTTAACAGAATTACGAGATAGAATGTCTCACCTGCGTTCAAGCTATTATCGTAGCAATCCAACAACGCTTTCGCCAGCATCCTGCCTCCTGATATTCCTAACCCGTTGTTATTCAATCTCAATACAAGCAGAGTAGAACACGAACTGGAGGTCAAGAACGCAGCTAATCCTTCGACGCCAACTGGACCGAACGCGTTATCGCTTAGATCAAGTTCAGTGAGGCGAGCGCCAGCTTTGCACAAGGCTGTGCCAAGGTATTCGAGCGCTTTCGGTATTTCTGTCTTCAAACGCCCGGTGAACATGTCTTTCCAAAGAGCACGTTTTAGCGTGGAACCATTCTCTTCCAATGCTTCAGCCACAGCCTTGGCGGCGAGCGGGCCCAAAGTGTTTCCTTCTAAATCCAAGTACTCCAAATTGGTGCATGCTCGTATCGCTTTAACAACTTCCAGCGCTATAGAAATGAAGCAGGACTTATTTAGTGGCTGGTTTACATAACCTCGAAGTTCGCAGAGAAATAACATAACATTCTTCATAATATCGATCGATGGAAGTTCGGAAAATAAGTAAATCAGGTTAAAATAACTTACCGTCTTCCTCGGAATCGAGCTTGAGCGACTTCTTCGCGAAAGATACTCCAACGCCGGCTGGATCCTGCGAAACATCCTCCAACTGACTTCCAAGTTCGCTTAAATTAAAGGAAGTCATAGTTCGCTCTGTTTCTTCTCAAGCACACTACACAGCGATAACTTCTTTCGCAATACTCCGCCGCATGCAACCTTGAGCAATCAGTACTATCAATACTGATGTTTTTAACGACGAGCAACAGTTACCATCGACACTCATTTACACTAATTTACACTGTTAGCGCGTCACGCACGCGGTAACGGACGCGGGAAAGCTGTGCCAACCGTTGGAAAACAAAAGTTTGAATTTTGCAACGCACACATTACAGCACACACATGTAACGAAACGTGTCAGGGTAAACCACGGTGTAATAGACAGGTGTTACGACTGTGTCAGAATGTGTGACTTTGTCGTCCTAGTTCTTCTGCCGGCCGGCAGATTTCGTCGATGTCGTAAAGGCATTAGTGATCCTCTAGGTAGTGATCGGCAGATGTGTCCACCATTTTCGCCTAAAGCGGAAGTCGCAAATTGGCGGGCACATTTTGAAATAACCGAGCAAACTGAAGTTGTACTATTTCCTTCTGCCGTTCTTCATACAAATTAAAACATGTTAGGTTAAATACATTAGACTGTTTCTAGATCTCTACGGAGCACGTAGGGTTTTCTAACTTTACTTGAAAGGTAAAAGACTAAAAAAGTAAATTTCGGGTCAGGCATAATAACAGCGACACTGAGCCTCGCCCTTTCTGTACATTGCGTCTCATAAATATTCATACTTACAAAATCTGCACGCGTTAGCAATAGTTTGCACGTTCAAAAATGACAGCATTAAATGAAGTTTGCTGCTGATTCCACTTTTCGCTCAATGTTGTGGAATCCAATTGGTAGATGTTATTGCTTCGCCCAATAGGAAAAATTACGCAGATAAAAGGTGGTGGGGCTAGGCACGTACCAATTACGTGCGAGCAGTATCTCTTTCTTTTTCTACTTGTTTACTTGCTCTCTCTACTTCCGGTTTCGGTCACTAAAAGGCATTTACAGCATGGCCTGTTGTTTCTGGCAAGCCCAGTAATCCCACTAAAATCTCTACTACACAGTCTCATTAATACATATGTATATGCCTTTTAAGTCACGACGCCTCTCGCGACGGCCAGGGGAACTAAGCAGAAATCGGCACACAAAATCGTTGGGGTTAAAGGTATAGAGTCGGTACATCTGTCTATTACACCGTGGGGTAAACCAAGCAGTGAATGACCGAATTGTTGAATTTATGGACCTTTGAGATTAATACTTGAATATATTTATGTATAACAACGAAACAACTGTTGAAATTGCATTTAAATTTATTTTTCTTGAAATTTCTATAAAAATAATTACTTATTCTTATCGTAATTTTAAAAAAAACGATTATAAAATGCAAAACGTGTAGAAGCCCAGTAAATGACCGCATACTTTTAATAAGAATTGTACTTATTAATGTTTGCTTAATACGCGTAACTGGAAATATAGGATATTAAAAGTGCAACTACCTTTATAAACATATAATATTTTTAAATTTATAATTGACATTTCTTTGCCTAATGGTCATTCACTGGTATGCGGTCAATTACTGGTTGGTTTACCCTATATAAAGATTCTATCATGAAAAGCATTCATCTATGCAGACGTATGAATGAAAATCCAGAAATTCTAAAGAAATTCACGGTCTACAGTTTGTACGCGTCACTGGATGTCCCGAATCAAGCCAAACGTAAAGGAAACTGAATTGAAAAGTGAACATCCCGAAGCCGGAAATTTAAAAAATTTTGGAACTTTGTGTATATGTAGGGAATTTCCTCCCGATTACAACGCAATTTTTGTTTATTGCCCAAATTCACTCTAAGGGGGTGGAATTGACCCCTGAATATCCGGTTATTTTCCAATTTTGTATTATAATAATTTGTATTATAATAAATTAATTTATTTACCAAATGATAGATCTAATTAAAAGAAGTAACTTTTGTCTTGAAACTTTTTTCTATTTCTTACAGTTCGTGAGTTATAACGCAAAATCGGAAAATAGTCGAATTTTCAGGGATTAATTTCATCCGCTTCGAGTGAATTTGGGCAGGAAACAAAAATTGCGTTGTAATCAGGAGGAAATCCCCTACATATTCACAAAGTTTCAGAATTTTTTGAATTTCCGGGTTCGGGATCTTCCCTTGTTAGAAGCCCCCGACTACGCGATTTCAAATCACCGCGCGCTAGAGAAAGTTTCCCCTGCCTACCGTGAACGCGCACGCGTCGCGGCGGTGTTGCAGGGCCGGCTGGGAAATCTGGTAGCTTGAAGTGTTTCTACGGGGTTCGGTGCCCGTGGAGCCCTGAAGGACCCTGCTCGCGAACGTTTAAGTTAAATGCAGAGTTGGGCAAAAAATTATTTGAAATAAAAATTTCGTACACAAATTTTTATTTCAAATAATTCTTTGTCCATCTCTGGTTAAATGAACTAAATGACTTGTAATAAATAATTCAAAACTCAATAAACTTATTAAACTGAACTAAATTAAATTGTCAAATGATTCAAAACTATTTCGAAACAGAACGAGAATATTTTTAGGATTGATCAAAACTGGATTTATTGCAACACGTCAGGACCGTAACAAGGTCGGTGATGACTTTCAAGGCGAAGAAACAAGCTTTTTCGTACGTTCCTCTTTTTTATAAATACAATGTTTTATGTTTTCGAGCGTTTAGGGAGGAGGCGAAGACAAATATCGAATGTTGCAAAGTTCATCCTTAACCCTTTTCTAATAAATTTAATTTATTTACTTCAAACTTGGCGCTTCAAGAGCTTGCGTTAAACGCCGCTAGAGCGATGATCGCAACAGCGCGGCGAGGATCGAAGGAAGTTTCGCGCCAAACGCACCGTCGGGCGCGCGTCTGTGTAACGCGTGCCCCCAGGTGTACGCCCGCAGTTGCAGTCCGCTGCTGCACAGTCCGCACCCGTACGGTCGCGTAGTGCGTCTCGGGAAAACTGTCCTTTATATACGGGAAAAAGGAGTGAAAAACACGGGCGGCGTATACGTACGTGCACACGTACACGCGTACGCGAAATCGAATTTCAAAACGGGTGGCCGTAGAAAGAAGAGGGTCCCGGCTGGCGCGACTGGTGAACGGGCCGTTACGTCGTCGTCGACGGGCCGAACGGGTCGGCGGCGTTTTGGTGGCTCCGCGTTAGATGTGGCCGACGTGCAAGAGGACGGCGCGGGTTTATCGGTGACGAGGCTGCTGGTGGTTGCCCCGAGCCTGGAGCGTGTTACCCGATTAGAATGGTCGCGAGTGTCGCGCGCATCGCTGGCAGCCCGTAGTGGTGTGTTGTGGCGAAAATAAATCCCCGTTAAAAGGTGTTCCCCGTACTGGTGGGCCTGCCACTGGGCTACCGAATGCACATCATCGCCGTTCGGATAACGTTCGCGAGCGGCGGGGACGAGCTATGCGGAGTCCCGATTCCCCGCTCTTTTGTCTCGACCAGGACCCGCGGGTGTCACAGCCGACCGCTGATGCGCGTTAACCCGGTGCTTTAAAACCGATCGGCCCCGCCGAGCGGAAGTGTTTTTCTTTCGTCTCGGCCGTGTCACCGTTACCTACGTATACCCCCCTGCGGATCTCGGTCCAACCGACCCGCCTGAATATTACGCACACCTGAGTACCGGAGGGCCTGCGGCAACGCCAATTCTCCACGGTGTTTTCGACGATCTTTATCCGCCCTGACGTGATTCGCCCGGTTTGCCCGCCACAGGACGGGTTATGTTTCCCACTTTCATCGGGATCCTAGGTGAGCCCTCGCGTTTATCCTCTCCTCGGACGACGAGCTACGACCACGTCCGATAGATTATTTCCCCTTTCTTTCATCCTCTTTATTGTTCGTTCGGTTAATTCTTTCACACTGGATTACACGTCGCGGAAGATCGATGCCCACAATCGAGAGTCCTTGTCAATGACCCCAACTTTAGCAACAGAGTTATTTCCATTGTTTTTCCTTCCCCCCCTCCCCACTATTGTGTTGTTTTTCGTGTTACGTTACGATTCTTCGGCTGGGCATCGATGCACGGTCCTACTGTATTTATATATTTCTATATTCATTGTTATTGGAGACTGGTTTACTTGATCACTTTGGAAGCCTCAAAATGTCTCTTCCCTTTCAATAGTAGATGTACCGCGGAGCTTTCTTGTCCGATGAAGGTAGACTTCTTAATCGGTAGCGAATGATCGAGAGTTGTTTTTATTGCCAAGTAGAAACCAGTAATTAGCGCTGTTGAGTACAGAGTTAAGAGACGGAGGGATTACCGAATAAATTACCCGCTGTATACTACTGCGCATTCGCTTCAAAATTCCATTGCGACGAACAGCCAGAATTATTGACTATCTCAACGCACTTTCCGCTCCTCGCTGGAAATCTAAATTTTAAAATTCAGTGTTGTATCTATTATTCCGAGGACGGTGCTAGCTACTTGTTCTTCCTGTTAATTTGTAAGTTTCTTCATCATTACTGTGAATTACACCGATCGTAGGTAACAAACCTTTCGGTGAAGTGTTCGAAAAGAATATTAATGATTTACAAAGGCAGCAATCCTTGTTATATAATAGAAATATAATAATTTACAAGAAAGATTCGCATACTCTGAGAATAACAAATTGCGCAAGCCATATTTATTTATACACAGTTTGTTTACATACTTCTTGCGCCGAGAGTCTAGTTTGTTATTTTGGCTGACTGGGTTAATTTGGATATATACTCTGTGCTCTTTTTTAGTTTGATTTCCCGTGTCGAAGTTATTTAAGAATGATATTCCGTTAATGCGTGAAATATTGTATGTAACGTCGACAAATTTCGTTGAAATTGTCGAGTAGGATATTATTACATAGGGACATACTTTCAGTCTTTTACGCAGTTCCGACAATAACGCTTCTGAGTTAATGCTCGAATAGACACGTTCCAGAGATCAAAGAGACATAACATCAAGGAACTCTCAATTGTTCCTTTATTTTTTTAGACATTCAATCGTGGTGGGAGGTGCCAAGTATAGCACACTTCTGTTCATTATTTAGGGCTGCCTTCAATCTTCTGGACTTTGATATTGAGGTACTTACCTAAACACTTGCTCGTAAGAGTAAGCAGGCTTATGAGACTTGTTAGTACCGCTTCAGCTTCAAGGAAGTTTAAATAGATCATGCTTCGGCTTTATTACTGTTAATGAAAAGCTTGTGCATTACTTTATCTCATTGGTGCATTGGTCGCTGTTCGAGCTGTGTGTACATATTAATCGTGTATCGTTATAGGACTTAGAGGAAGCTTTATTAACGGACGGCGGAACCGAGGGACGTTTAGTACAGGAGCTGATAGTCAGATTACTCGAAGGTTGTTTACCTAACGACACCCGCAATGACATCTCCACCTTTAACTATCAGATGTTTCTTCGTAGACTGTTTCGCAAGAAATGTCAGGTAAAATGGTTCTGTTATTTTACGATACTTAAGGTGTGCTCTTTGGTTACCGTTTGAAATAAATGATATGCTGTTTCGTCTCCAGGAATACAAGCGTGAGAATCCTTTCAATACAGATGTAGATTTTGAGTTATTACCTCTTCGCCAGAAAGTAGAGATACTAAGAGCCCTCTGCGACTTCAGGCTCGACGCTGAAGACGTGGTATGTGTTTAGAAGTAAATCCGAAACACCTGTAGTTAAACGATAATACTTGTTACGGCTATGCTGATCTTCTTACATTTCCGATACGTGTTTGCAGGAGCAATCATTGAGTAATTTGGACTCGGACAGTCTGCGAGTCGAACCTTTAGGACATGATCGTAAGAATTCTGCCTATTGGTACTTTTACGGCACTCGATTATACAGGGAGGACTACATTGATACTTCAGACAGCGTCTCACCTAAACAGAAAAGTAAACCGAGGGATAAAAAGCGTAAAAGACGACGAAACAGAGTGGCGAAGGAGGAAGAGGAAGAGGAGGAGAAGAAGGAAGACAGTTTAATATCCGGGGAGGGGAAGGAAAGTGTCTGGCAAGTGGTCTGCTTTACGCAGCAGGACTGGAGCCGTTTAGTTGAGAAATTTCGCGATTCGGTAATTGTTTCATCCATTCGGCGTTATTTTCATTATCGTTTAGATTATTCTAACGGTGTTGTTCTACGCAGGAGTACGATACCGAACGTAAACTCTACCGTACTCTGTCCGAGGATTTCATGCCTGAGATTCCGAAGCTGTTCGACTTGAAGGAGAAGCAACAGAGGCGCAAGCTATTACAACGTAACAGCTCGCGAGTCCTTCGAAGTCACGAGCCCACAACACAGATGGAAACAGTCATGGTTAGATCGAAGATTAAAACGAAAACAAACAAAGGGAGCAAAAAAGGGACGCAGAACTCGAAGAATGCTTACGTTAAGGAGGAGACACCTCCGCCATTGTCTTCGCCGCCTGTACAGAAGAAAGGACGCCAAACGAATAATTCGCTGGCCTCGGCCGTGGGTCAGATCCTGATACACACTACGGACGAGGTGGAGAGCTCCGAGAAGAAGAAAGGCGTTGGAAGCAACAGTGATGGGAATTACGTATCCTCTAAATACGGATATTCATTTGGGATCGAGGAAGAAGAGCGTCGCGTCGGAATGCATAAAGTTCTTGAGAGTCTCAAGGACCACGTGGATGCCTGGCCATTCGTCGATCCTGTGGATGAGGAATATGCGCCAAGGTAGAATGCTATAATTATATACAAAGCTTCGGTTTATTACACGGAGGTTTTTACACGAGTATTCTCTTCGATATAGGTATTATAGCGTGGTACGGAAACCCATGGATCTCAGCACGATGGAGGAGAAACTTGACGGTGGTTTATACAAGGGTATAAACGAATTTAAACGTGACTTTCGTCTTATAGTAGATAATTGTAGGCAATACAACGGTTCCGATAACGGTTAGTGTCTTCTATTCAACGCGATCTAGCATTACGTAATACTGGCATTGCCGCCCCTGACGTGAATATTATTTGATTTTCTCGCAGAGTACACGGAAATGGCATTCAATCTTAAGGAAGCGTTCGACAAAGCAGTGAATCGCTATTTGGAATCAGAGACGTCCAGCGACGAGGATGCCACGTCACCGAAATCAGTCCCTGTGCCGCCCGCGTCGCCGTCGTGTCCTCCTCAAGTTTCTTCTCCGCACCAGAATCGCAAACGCTCGAAGAAGTCGACTAGGAAGTCTAAATCGTACAAATCCGAGGGCAAAGGGAAGTCCAAGGCGAACGACAAGAACGACGACGAGGAGAAACGGGGGAAGAATTACAAGCTGCCGAAGAAGAAGCGGGGGAAGAAGAAGAGCAAGAGGGCGAAGGACGAGGAGTCTGTGAACGAGGAGGAGCAGGAGGAGCAGGAGAGCGAGGATGCCATCTCGGAGTCGAGCGTTATAACGTCGAAGAGGAGGAAGCACGTAGACGCGAACAATTTAGTGTTGCAAACCAAAAAGCTGTCGTCCAAAGAATCCGAGGAGCTGAAGAAACTGAACAAGAAGGAGCGCCATCAGCAGAAGAAGGAAGTGGAGAGCCTGCGGCCGGCGAAGGAATTGAAGGAGAATAAGAAACGGAAAGAGGACTTCGAGGAGGATTACGAGCCCCTAGTCATCGCGAAGAGTAAAAGTAGGAAGATCGAGAAGAAAGAGCTCGAGGAGACCGAGATCGTCGCTGACAACGGGAGGAAGAGCAAAGCGAAGAAGGCCGAGCCGCGAGAGGACGAGGCGGCGCCGGAGGAGAAGGATAAGCCTCAGCATATCAAGGTGAAGAAGAGCCGGAAGAAAGAGAAGGCGGTGTCGAAAGCTTCGAAGCCCGACGAGAAGGCGGAGAAGAGCCGCGCCAAGGACAAAGAGAAGAAATCAAAACAGAGGGGCGACGAATTGAAGAACGGGGAGTTGTCCAGCGAGTTAGATTCCAAAGATTTAGAGCTAGAGAGCGATTTAGATTCGAAGGAGACGCACGCGTCGAAGAAAATTGCTGCATTTATAGGTGATAAAGATATAGAATCGTTGGACGGTTTAAAGGATAAGATAAGCGAGAGGCGGCGCGAGGAGAAGCTGAAGAGCGAGAAGGAGAAGCAGAAGAAAACGTCGAAGAGCGACCTTCACAATGTGTATTCAAAAAAAGTGCCTTCAAACGGTAGTACCTTTCACGACAGCGATAAAGCCGGCGCGAAACGACCAAAGTTAAAAAAAGGAATGAAAGAAGACAAAGTTCCTACCACGGAGGATACCGTTAAAGCCCAAGACCAAGACGCGAGCGAGACGAAAAAAGTGAAAGTGTCTCAAGCCAAGCATACCAAAGGATTTGGGAAAGAGGAAAGCTCGATACAAGCGTTGAATCAAGCCACGGAGCAAACACTCCATGTAAGAATACTTTCTATTTCGCGTTTAGATAATAATTTAATCGTATGTAACACTGTATATATAGTAACACACATTTTATTGTACTTATTTTCTTTGCCTCCGAATAGGACATCAACAAATGGCTAGATGACGCGCCGAGGCTCTCTGAATTTTCATCCGGGAGCGACTCCCCGATATTTCATTCATCCGTCGAATCTGGTCGGCCAGGACCAAAAGTAGAAGCGCCGAGAAAACGACCGAGCTCCATTAAGATCTTCGGCCCCCACGGGCCCAGTAGACCAAAAAAGATACAACGTACAATAGACCGTCTGCAACCCGGCAAAAGTAAGGGGAACCTGCTTTTAAAGAAGCCCCTCAACTTGCCCAACACGAATGCCAATGAGACGGCAGTTCAGTTGGCCAGCGACGGCGATCAGGCGAATAAGAACGCCGACGAGGAGCCGAAGCTCAGCTTGGGCACCGTCTTGAAGAACGTCGATTCCATTCAGCTGATTTGCAAGAGCTTAGTTTCGTCGCCGAATCCAAATTTCTCCAACGACGACGAGGAAGAGGACCACGGCACTGTCCCCGCGGTCCCGGCGCCCAGCTTGAAAGAGGAGAACTTGTCATCTGGCAAAACGACGGCGCAGACGGCCACGGCGGCAGAGGAGTCTAAAGACAGCCAATCTGGTGCGAAGGAGGCTCAGAAACCAAAGGCAGCGACGCCCAACTTGAGCGCCTGGTTCAAGGCGTTCGGCGCGCCGAAGTCGAAGAAGAAGGACGAGGAGTCGGAGGACGGCGCGGCGAAGAAAGACGGGGAGCTACAAGAAGTGTTCTGTGGTAGACAGAGAAGAATGAGTACCGGTGGTAGTAGTGTGAGTGAATCTGTTTCGAGTTTCTCTCAAGAATCGCCGCCCGGCCGGTCGGGTCGATCACCGCAGGGCCAACCCATAATTGCTTCAGTCGAGCCGCAGATAAGGGGAGCTGGATTTTACCAGGACGCTCTGTCGACGGGAAGTAGTCCTTACAATAGTCCTTATTACGCTACACCCCCGAGATACAGTGCTCAATTGCCACCCACACCTTCGCCACAGAACCACCCCCTGTCCCCAGCTTATCCGTCGTCCTCTTACGAGCAGGCGCCTCTCTACTCTCAGATACCGCCTCAGCAACCCCACCAGACATTTCAGAAGTCCCCTCAAGAAAGTACTGGCGAGGTCTACCACCAACTGTCACCCACGTTCCCACAGCGTTCCCCGCAAGCCAACTTCCCACCGAACACGACGCAAACCGAGCCGTACAATCAACAGTTACCAGCGACTAATCAGAATCAATCTCCAGTTTATTCCCAGCACTCTCCCCAGCCGATACAACAGGTGTTTCCTCAGCCATCCCCACAACCGCCACCGGCGAATTACTCGCAGCCATCTCCTCAGCAACCGCCTACGCCCAAATATTCGCAACTGTCGCCGCAACAGAGCGCTGCCAATTACTCTCAGCCGTCACCGCAGGCTTCTACTTTCTCTCAAGCCTCGCCACAACAACCGCCGCACTCCCCCTACTCTCAGCCCTCCCCTCAACCTCCGCCAACCTATTCTCAGCCATCTCCGCAACAGCAACCATCTCCTTACGCGCAGTCTCCTCAGCAATCGTCCAGTTACTCTCAATTATCACCCCAACCGCCGTCAAATTACTCTCAGCCATCGCCTCAACCGCCGCCGGTTTACCCACAGCAATCTCAGCCTTCGAACTTCTCCCACCCGTCGCCGCAAACTCGTTCTGCTGGTTACTCCCAGCCATCGCCTCAGCCTCTTGCTGGGTATTCTCAGCCGTCGCCTCAGCCACGAAACTACTCGCAGCCGTCGCCGCAACAGATTCAAACCTTCCCCCAGCATTCCCCTCAAGCACCGCCCACGTACTCTCAGCCCTCCCCTCAGAATGCCTCCTATTCCCAGCCCTCGCCTCAGCAACCAGTCAAGTACTCGCAGCCTTCCCCCCAGCAACCCGCCAATTACTCTCACTCGATACACTCGCCTCAGACGCCTCAAAACTACTCGCAAATGTCCCCTCAGCAAGCTCCGCCTAGTAATTACTCTCAGCCATCGCCATCTCCTCAGCAGTCTCGAAACTACTCGCAGCCGTCGCCGTCGCCTCAGCAGTCCCGAAACTACTCGCAACCGTCGCCGTCGCCTCAGCAGTCTCGGAACTATTCCCAACCATCGCCCTCGCCCCAGCAGTCCCGCAACTATCTTCAACCGTCGCCGTCGCCTCAGCAGTCCCGCAACTACACGCAGCCGTCACCCTCTCCCCAGCAGTCCCGCAACTATTCTCAGCCGTCGCCACAGCAGAAATCCGCCTGTACATCTCAACCTGCCCAGCAACCTTCAACTTACTCCCAGCCATCCCCCCAGCAGAGTACAAACTATACACCGCAGCCTCAGTCGTCCAAGGGCTCGGAGGAGTATCCTCAGAGCGCAACAACGCCGTCGAGTTACTCCCAAGGGTTCAAACAGAACCATTCGTACATACAGTCACCGGCGCCGCCGACGATAAACGAGGCGGAGCATCGGACAGCAGAGTATCTGAAATCCAGCAGCGGTGGCGAGAAGTCCTCGAGCACGGAGCAACAGAGGAACTTCACCGTTCCCACAGAGGCGTCGTTGAACCTGAACGCCAATCACCAGCTCTATCAATCGCCCAATCAATACCCGCCAACCTTTGGGAACAATTATCCTAACATCGACCTGCAGAGGTCCGTTTCCAGGCACGGCAGCCAGGAGCAACTTCAGCAACCGCAACAACCGGCGTCCGCCCAAGAACGTCCAAGCTTCACCGATCTCAGCGAGACCCTGAACGCTCAGAAGTACGCTCAGCAGCGCTCGGCAACGCAGGACCAGTCGCAGATCTTAGCATTCCAACAGAATCTGTCGGCCCACGAGTCCCTCTACCCCAGCGGCTTCCAACCATCCGGGTACACCATGCCAAACTCCAGACCAGTGTACCCTAGCCCGCACTATTTCGACGCCAGCTCCAAGACTGCCAGCAGCGCACCTGTAAATAGCTCGGCCAGTAACTTGGCACCGGTGAAAAAACGCATATACAATGAATCGTCCGCGGACGCGTCTCGCGGCCTGTCGCAGGAGACCTCGACGAGGGCTGGTCAAGAGCAGTTCGGCTTCGACCCGATAATGGCGTTGCCGCAGCCCGAGGCGGTCTCAGCTAGTCAATTCGACGCGGCGTTTGTGGGTAACCTGGCCGACACCGTGGCTACGAACCCGGCGTACGCTCGCCTGGGTCTGGGCTTGGTGGGCCGCACCAGCAAGGAGCAACAACAGTTGTTAACGATCCCGCGGCCGCCGCCTACCAAGCCGGAACATTTAACGTACGCCCGTAGCCCAGCCCCGGGAGCCGCGGAGCTGGATCTGAATCTTCTTCAGAGCCTGCAGACGGCGGCTGCGAAGAACAGCCAGGGAATACTGTCCATGTCCCGCAGAGGAGGGGACACGTCGGCGACAGGCGCCACGTCCGCGCCTACGAAGACGAAGAAGGGCAGGAAGAGCAAGCAACAGCAGCAGGAGCAACAGAACGTCGGTAACGTTTCGTCGGCGGTGAGCAGCGAGCCTCAACCGACCGCCGGTATCCCAGGCTTCCCTCAGTACGCCGGGACCCCAGCGGACTCGATCGGCTTGAAGAACACCGCCATGGTCCCGCCAGCTGGGAGTGCCTTCAACTTCGCCGCGTCCACCAGCACCACCACCAGCTCGCCTTTCTACGACAAGGACGCCACCGCTGCCGCGGCGGCCTTCGCGTTCCTCGACGAGTTTCGGAACCCGAACAGTTATTACAGTATGGCGCTCAGGCAGCAGCAGCAACAACAACAGCCCCAGGTGCCGCCGGTAACTGACGCCACGCAGCAAGCCTGCAACAAACTTAGCAATCAACCGCCGAGGAACTACCCGCCTCATCCCTTCCTTCATTCCGCTCAACGATCGGCCGCCTACGGGCCACCCGTGTCCGCCTACGTGACGCCGCACGGGCCGAATCTAACAGTGGACCCGACCGCCTACCAGCAGTACATCCATTCCCTTTATGCACTTCAACCACCGCCCCACCATCATCGACCGTCCTGGCTTTAGCCGTTAAGATCCTCGTAACGGACGTCCCAACGTTTGTACGACGACATTTCGGTGGACGTTGGACGAAACGGTAGTTGACTTCTTCGGGGGCGTTTAGAAGCGCTCGGTAAGTGGAACGCGCGCGGAAGACGCCAACTGGCGTTCAGTGACCGTAGCTTAGAACTGTGACCAACGATCTCTACGCACGGCGCACGCTGAGCGTTGCAACCTTCTCACCGGAACGGTTCATATTGGGAATGTGCGATTTTAAAGATGTCGTTTTTTGTCATTAATCTAATTACGTGGACTTTACTGATGTTCGAACGATAGTTGGCGAATGTCGGTGAAGTTTGCTATTCCCAATCGTGAATGTGTGCTGTTTCTTCCAACATCGCTTCTACGCAACTGTAATCAGAACTTTTTTCGCCTTCGGTGAAGAACGGTACCGACGTTTTTCCTCGTTTCATTTGTTTGACTAGGGACCTCCGTAGTGCATTAACGACATTACTATTTATGTAGCTCCGCGGCTAATCGATTTATTTATTTCCATTAATCGGTGCACCGTCGCGTCCCAAATAAGTTTGGATATTTTATCTTCATTAACGGATTTTTATTGCTTCGACCTGGCGAAAAATCGCGGTACTGGAGCGGGAGAACCGAACAAAGTTCTGATTACCACGTTCCTCGGGACCGTCGAAAGAGGCACCGTAAACTCGTGAAACGTCAAACAGTAAAAGGAGCGCGAGAGGGGGTATACCGATTATTTCTTTCTGTTTACTTTTCACTTTTCTTAATTTTTTTTTACTGATTGACTAGCGAACTACGGATTTTTAATGCTCTCTCTATCTGACAGGCTAGGGTGCCGGACCTTTCCACCAAGTTGTCTTTCCCCTGTTTCGCATTTCTTTCCATTTTTACACAAGACGATAAGGATCTTCGACATTTTTACACGATTTATCAGAGACGAGATGACGAAAAGCGGACGAAGGAAAGATGTTTAGCTTTTATTCGGTAATTTACTATGTAGTCATATGTACATAAAGGGTGTAAGCCTACTTTGCGTAGGAATTTTTGATAGTCTTTTCTAATGACTAGTCGACAGCTTAGACACGCGGGGGGTCAGTCGCTAGTAACCGGAAGTAACCTTCTATCAAAAGTTCCTCTGTCCTACCACGCTCTTACAGCGTTCTCTATCTCATTCTCGACGCATTCGGGATACAGATTATGCAATATTCGTTTCTTTTTTGTCTTTATTTCTATTTTTAGCGAGAGAGAAAGATATATAATTACGACACGCTCGTAACAGTGCTCGTAATCTCCAGCCTGCCGTGCCGCGCCCGGTATCCCTGTCTTAGGGTCGGGCGCATAGAACGAAAGGAATAATGGTTAGAGGAGAGTACGTAGGGGTAATACACGCGATTTCTATGTTTCGAAGGATTTTCTGTATGATATCTCGAGCGCATTGTTGCTGGTGTATCTTATGTAGAGTATATAGATTCGATAGCGCGTAAGTTTAGAGTTCGTTTCTTTGTATATAAAATACATATCCTTCATAGACGATGTGCTCGATGTAAAGAAAGATCTGCAAAGTCAAAGACCTTGTAGAATCGTCCGCGGTTAGATTACGAAACGGGAGAACGTAGGGGAAGCAGGCGAGAGTGCGAGAGTGAGATTGTGTATATGGGTGTATGGGATATCGTGCGCGTGTGCCTCTGCGTGTGTGCCTGCGTCTCGCGAACGAGGGCAAAAAGTAAAGTGTAATACGCCGCAATCATACATTAACCCACCTTATTGCTAAAAAAAAAAAAAGAACAGAAACGGATGGAAGCGGTATATTAAAACTTATAAATATATACATATATATTGTAAATGTATATTGTAAATGTATCGATGACAGATTAAAGCACAGTTTGTTACAAAATCGCTTTTAATTATTCAGATTCATTTACACAGTTATATTTGTTATCTGCAACTACAATCGTCGAAAGTGCATTTGGATATGATAACAATTGTAAATATAGGAAGTTCGCTCGATCGATGATTTAACTTATACCGCTCGTTCGATATCGCATTTGCATTAAAAATTAATGTCACCCTTAGAAGCAAAAACTATTGACGCGTAATTCCATTCGATAAACAAAGATTATAATACTTATATAATTATCCACCGTATCGTGTTTGGCTAGCAAGCCATAGTAACAGATATAAAATATAAACTGGCGGATCAATCGAATCCAATTATTCGCGCCGAATTGTTTGACAAGTTATATTAGCAGTATCGATTTCGATAGAAACTGGCGATGGTGGAAATATTGTTTGCCAGCCGAATATTAGCAGGTCGTTTTACTGTTCGATATGACGGGCGTTGTTATCGAAATTTATAAGAAATTCTATTTCTACAAAGCTGAATATATATAGGTGGAAGAGAAGGTTAATGCGTTTCCTACAAGATAATAGGAGATTTGCAGAAACCGCTGCAACCGAATACTTAATCTCCGCGATAGGAAATGAAACAATGGTACGCGTGGAATGTGAACACGATATCTACGAGTTCCACCTCTTTGCTATCTAAGTTTCGTGATTTAGAGGATGAAAACTGGATTCAGCACCTGGAAGTTTCAATTATAGAACAAGATAGCAGTAAGGTGTTTCTAACCATAGTACACGCGCAGCGGTAAACGGTGGAAAGATGATCTAAAATCTTTGCGTTACAGAACTACCAGGAGCTTTTCAAATATACTTGTTCACACAGGTATGAAGAGCATTTATGTTATCACTGTTGAATAACTTGTTTTATTCTGCGTGCGTAACGGCTAGAATCCTCTGCTGGATCTTGCATTTTAAAACTCACATTTTGCTGTTTGTTCTAAGCTAGTTGTAATACCAGTAGATGTGTCATGTGTAAATGATACCCGATGATAAAAGGAGTTACTCAGTGATGCGTGTCGATTGCAGATAACACTTTATTGCCATTAACCTACTGCGTGGTAACGCGTACTTTCAAGATGTTCGACAACGTTAATAAGGAATTGCTGCCAATAAAAGCGCATTACTTTTTATTCAATGCTGGTGAGTGGATTGCGTCGCATTCAGAATGCCACGGTGTTGCGATAGTATTCGGCGATGACTTATTCGTTAATTACATTTTCCAGCTACCGGACCAATTGTGCCTTTTCTACCGATAATTGCGAAACAATTAGGTTTCTCTGGATTTTTAGTAGGCACGATATATATGATATTACCAATTTCGGGTTTAGTGGCGAAACCTCTGTTCGGTGGCCTGGCGGACAAATTTAAGATTCATAAAACGCTGTTCTTAATATTCCAAGCTATAGTCGCCGTAGCTATGTTCACGATACACTTTATTCCCGAAATAGACAGAAGTGCGAATGTTACTCTTACTTGCAACGGCGACGCGACTTTAGAAATCTGTTCGAAACATGGATTTTTGGACGAAGTTGTACGCAACGCGATAACAGATAGTTTACATAAGAATGTATCGTGCCAGGTATTTAAATTTATAAATCGTAGAGTGTTTGTAAGACGTGATTTAATTTAATTTAATTTAATTTAATTTAATGAGTTGTATTTTCAGTTGGTGTATTGTAACTTTTTCTTTTTATAGGTGTCGTGCAAAGCCACGCAAGAATTTTACGCTGAAATGTGCTCGCATTGGGGAGCGTCTGGGTTTTGTAATTTAACGAACTCCAAAATGATCACAGATACGGATCTAATTAACTTTACGTTGGGCTTCGATGTATTTAACGACGTTTATGTAAGATCTCGTACATAATTTCTTATATTCATCAAGATGTGACGGAAGGATTACGAATGTTTTACTTTACAGATCAAGAAGTGCGTATACATCCATATTCTGGCTACCAAATTCGCAGACGGCAGCGTACATAAACCAGCTTGTAAACACTACGCAAGGACATTGTGTAAAGCTATGTGTCCCAGTAATCCAACCTTTAATCAGCTGTTGCAAGAAGTTGAAGTTTCCAAGACGAACTCCAGCCAGACTTCGATGTTTCAATTTCATTCGTTTCTGTGGGCGACGATAATAAGCTGGATTGGAATGGCGGTTGTAGTTAGCGTAGCAGATGCTATATGTTTTAATCTCCTCGGTTAGTAGGATGTTGATTATCAAAGTGCTTTATACTGTCTTTCGCGCGTGTTGAGTACATAGTTTCATACGTTACAGGAAATGAGAAAAGGAAAGAGTACGGGAAGCAGAAAATGTGGGGCAGCGTCGGTTTCGGTATTTTTGGAATAAGCGCAGGATATTTAGTAGACGTTTTCAGCGAAGGACAACTCCAGAAAGACTACACTTGTATATTTTATATTATGCTGATCACTATGATCCTCGATGTCATAGTGTCGGCGACTTTGAAGCAGGTATACCTTCCCCGAAATATATTCTCCTGTAGTCGGATAGAAGTTTAAATAGCACAGAAGTCTGATACTTCTACCTCATCAAAAGAATGAAAAAAATTGGCAGGTAATGGGAGAGAGCAGTATCGTTACAGAAAAATCCAGAAAGCTCTGAGGGGGAGCCATCGATATTGTGGGAACTATTCTCCATCTGTAAAGATAGCCATGTGTTGGTGTTTGGATGGTGGTGCGTAGGTGCCGGCATGTGTACCGGAGTGGTATGGAATTTTCTGTTTTGGTACACCGAAGACTTAGCGACTAGCCCTCAAATAACGTGGCTCAAAACCCTGCAAGGCCTTTTGACCGGTGTACAGTGTTTTTTAGGGGAACTACCTTTTAATTTTATCTCAGGAAACTTATTGCGAAAACTGGGCCACGTAAACATTATGAGCTTAGTTCTACTGGTCTACGCGATTAGGTAGGCGATGCTCCATTAATTACAATTGTATTCCACTGCGAAAGTATAACTGTTCTACGATGTATTAATTACAATCGTTCTTTACAGGTTTATGGCATATAGTACAGTGTCAAACCCATGGTGGTTTTTACTCATCGAAGTACTTCATGGACCGTCGTTCGGTCTCTGTTGGCCTACTATGGTGTCGTACGGTGATAAGGTAACGCCGCCAGGTACCAAAGCCACTATACAAGGATTCATTGGTGCTATATTTGAAGGAATCGGTTAGTAACGATAGATTAACAGTGGGAATACTTTGAATGCTTCGAAGTTTCTGTTCCCGCGTGCACAATGTTGGTAATTAATTCCAGGAGTATCCAGTGGCAGTTTGATATGTGGATGGTTAATGGACACGCACGGTGGTGTTACAGCATTTAGAGTATTTTCAGTCGGTGCATTAGTGTGGTTAGCAGTCTTTTGGCTGATACAACTGTTACTGCGAAGACTTAAAGCATCGCCAATGCATTTGGGTCATAATCGTGAGTAACGGTTATGTGGAATACACGAATAATTTTAAGCAGGGTTACTTATGCATGAGTACTTAAGGATGCATCGGACCTATCTTCAAAATGGTACCAAGTTGATGAAAATTCGTGAGATTGTTCTTTTCAATCTTCTTGATGTGCTCCAGAAATTTTAAACGAATTCACTAAACGGTTGCTTAGTTATAACGGTTTTAATTTTCACTGATTTTACACGTACTCTTAAATGGAAAGGGACGATCTTGACAGAGAAAACAGCTGAAAAAATGTTGAGGAAATAGTACCAATGTGTTCGATTTTTTTGTACGTGTAGTATATGGATAGATGAAAATATCTGCCGAGTTTCAATTGTTTTCACTACACCGCTTTAAAGAAATAATTTTTTTTTTTTAAATATTGGTTTGCCGTCGCATCAACTACTTGGTTATTAGCGACAATTATTTACAGTGCGTTTCGATTAAGCTATATTATTTTATAGAATATTGTTCATCAATTTAGAATCCTCCAAGAATTTTACAATGTAGTCTAACTTATCTTCACCGAAGTTAGCTTTCAGAGGTGGAGTGATCTTATGGCGGTCGCGAATTGTGAATTCAGAGCATTTTCACTGCCAAAAGTTTAGCAAATAATGGTTGAAAAAGCATTTGTAAAGTGAAAAATACCTTTCTAGGAGTAAAAATGAGACTCCAATTGTCGTTCGAGTTTTTTACATCTAGATTTACTATGCGTAAGACGTAGATATTCAAGTATTTCAAATTTCATATACTTTTGTCTAATACTGTACGTCCGATACGTCCTTAAGGGAATGATTTCATCCGATTAGAGAAAAAGGGAATTGCTTTTTATTCGTTCTTTTCCAGATTTGGCGAATTACGCTAATCCAGACGACGCAATTCTTATGACTATGAGTCGCGAATTGCAAACGTATTAACAAATACCGACAGTTTTTAGAAATTCTTATATATTTGCAACTTTATTTACACGGGCATGGGGCCGTTTCAATAGGACAACACTAATGCCTTTAGTAGCCTTTCGTACGAGTATTATTAATTCGATCCTAAACGCGCGCGTGATTCGTCTTTATTCTGTCGTCCTGCATAAACGTCGTGTCGTAAATAAACTATCGGTTATTCAGTATTATGTAGCAATTGTAACTTCTATCGTCATGTTTAGTAATATATTCACATTTTTCTATAACCACGTTATCGCCTTTTTACTTCCGTTCCCATCAGTGCGTAAAAAAGAAAAAGAAGAAAAGTAACGAGAAACGCTGCGGGAAAAGGTAATGCGAGGGCGTGTCTAGTCGAGACTTATAAAATTGCTCACAAAATATCTCAACCATTTATTCATTGTGAATTCATTCTTCAAGAGTGAAATCATATCATGCCAGTAATTCCATTAATTACCAGTGTATTTCCAATCATTTCATCGAAATCACGCGACAATAATATTCCTTTTTTTTTTGTTGTTTAGCTTTTCTTACGAACTCCGCATTAATATGTCGATAAAAAGCTACAAATAACTTTCTCTCCGATTTAATACCACGGCACTGGGTAACAGTTGCTTGCGTGCAGAACAGAATAGCTGTAATGCGGATAGACACGGCGGCCGTTTTTGCGTAGCGTTAGTCTTGCTTAGGATTTCGCCTCTGGTGATTCTGGCGGGATGGCGAGGTGGCCTGGCTCGGGACAGGCTCGACGATGGCTTGAAGATTAGGAATCTCGCCTGCGGTATCACAGCAGTCGTTCATTATTATCCCGGTGCCTGAATGGATGAAGGCAAGGCTTCCTTCGCTGGAAGATGCTAAGCTGGCTGACAGCGGGGGCGATCTTTCTTTAGGCGACGCCGATGAAGCTAGATTGTTCATGGTGGTGGTACTGCTAGTCGCTGCCTCCAGAGTACCGTGGAGCTCTAGTACACGGCTTTCGAGGAGAAGATTGATCTCCGCCTGCGCTTTATACTTCGACTCAACGGCTTCCAGCTCGAACTCGTGCTGATCTTTCGTTTCTTGCAATAGCCGCTGCAGATCCACCAGTTGCGCTTCCTTTCGCGCATCTTTACTCTCTAGCTCGCTCAGCCGGACTTTCAACGCTTCCACGAGAGACGTTCGCGACTCCAATTGTCGCCGTAAGTCTGAAATTGTACAACATATTATTCTCGGCGCAACTTGTTTCTGGCCAAGTGTTGATATTTTAAATGAACGGTAGAAACGTACTAGTTAACTCCTCCGCGTATGACCGTTGTATTTGCGTTGCTTCTTGCTTGCTCATCGGCGAAAGCCCGCTTGTGCCATCTTGCAGCTTTGCCTGTGCCTGTGTTACGAAACGCAATTCAATAGATTAAAGGGCACGCGAGGATATGCATCACTAAACTCCGATCTATTGGCGAGACGTATGTGGAAGGTTTAATGAAAAACTATAAAACTTCAGATCGTCATCCAAGTAGTACCTCTCCAAGTAGAAGGAACTTCTTCTGCACGGTATCGAGGGTACGCTCCAGCTCTTTGCTGCGATCCGCAGCTTTCAAGGCTACTTTCAGTCGATGCCCAGCATCGAATAGAGAAGCGTCCGTGGAACGAATACGCTGCTCGCATTCCGTTACTTTCTTCTGCTCGTTCTTCAGCTCCAGTTCAACAGACTCGAGGCGCTCCTTCGAAGTCTGATTCTGCCGTTCCTCTTCTACACACTGTTAATCAGGTCGTTAATTAGATTATTATACGATGCTTAAACGATGGGTGGAGTAATACAATGCTTGTCCATGTTACCCTCGTTTGCCAGTGAAGCAACGACTCCTTGTATTGCTCCTCAGCTTGCGAAGCCACTTTCTTGTTACGTTCTAACTCAGCCTTCAAGCCTTCCACCTCTTTCTCCATCATCTTCAATCGATCGGTCTGTGACAAGAGCGTCGCGTTTAAGAACAATTACTAGATAAAAATGGAAGGATTATAAAAGTTTCATTCCAAACGAAATAATGCCAACTGACCAACGCGTAATTGTGTTCTTCTAATGCGCGCGAATCCCTAAGTTTACCAAGAAGCCTTCGATTACGTTCAGCGTGAACTTCTCTGCGCTGCCGCTCGAACTGCAGTTGCATTTGCATTAGTTGTAACAGCTGGCTCGCGCATTCGGCGTCTAAAGTGTCTTCCTCCCCAGCTTCGTCCTCTCCGTCGACCTCTTTCCTGTGCTTCTGTTTAACCGTGCTAATTCCTGCAAAGTAATCGGTTTTTTAAAATTCCTATCGAAACGTAACGCGCGTCTACGTTTAACTCTGTACTAACTGGTCTTGTCGCCCGAGAAGTTAGTGGCACGCGTGCAAGCTTCGACGTATCGGTCGAGCATCGCGGTCGGCGACAACCTAAACTCCACATCTTTATGAGCACGCTTTTGTATCGTGTTCATTTGATTCTTCTGATCGAAAATCCCCAGAAGCAGATATTCGTACGGGAGCAAATCAAACGTCTGGGTCCCTGCCTCCTCCAACTTCTTTGTCCCTATTATTCTCAACTGATCCTTCTTATCGCTAGCCATTTGTTTCTGGATATCCATGTCCGGGCAGGATTTACTTTTTCGGATCTAGAAGCAGAGACGACTGTTGCTTTACCCTCTGGCAGTAAAGTCTCTTCCGTTTCTCTTTCTAAACTGTAAACATCGAAGGTGCTTCTTTACCTTGCAGAGAAAACTAGAGCTAGAATGTTGCGCTGGAATTTGGTACTGAGAATACAAGCGAAGCTGATAAACCCTCTTAGACCAGTCCGTTAAGACAGTCTGCATTTTCTCATTGCGATGCTGTTGGTGTCGTTCAACAGGCTTGGAGCACTCGAATTTCCCGGCGCCTTGGGAGCTCACGATTTCTAGAATCTGCATAGTGAAAGAACCGCGCGCAAGGTAACTTCGATCTATTCTATTAATGTCCAATTTATATACAGAAACGTGAGATACAAGACCTCTTGATCCTCTTGCCAGCAATCGTTCTTCCCGTTCTGGTTCGTTTCCACTTCTGACAGCCTTCCATCTTCTTCGACGTTGGCGGACGACTTCTGTTGGCTAATGCCTTGTCTGTCAGCGATGATTTTACTTAACTTGTGCGAAAGGAATCCGTGGGTATTGCTCGCGTCACCGCTTCCGATTATAGAGCCAGCTGCCGCGGGTGGATTTAAAGGAATCGGCGTGGACGGTCGCGAGCTGGATCCTACCGTACCATTGCCAAGTGTGGAAAGAGCACGAACCGCGGCGGATCCCACTGGCACTTGCCTCGTTGACAATTTTCGTAAATCCTACGTGAAGATGGGCATCATAATTTTCCTTACGCTCGTACAGTTCTGCAAACTTACCTTAACAGGAGTCGTTTCAGGAGTCGCTTCGACCGCAGCCTCGGGCGGAGATGTGCCGCTTCTGTTGTTATTGGGCGTCGAAGGAGCAGATCGTTGCTCGTGAGTCGCTGCTGGGAACGGAGGGCTGTGCGGTGGCACCATCATGCTCGGTGACCAAAAAGCATCGTCTTCCCCATTGCTAATTTGCGACGGGCCTATTCCGCCACCGACACTTACCGGAGTGCACATAGAAGAGTGGTCTGAAAAGTTGTATTCGTAATATAATTATAGAGCCGGAATGGCTTCTTTTGTTTTGGGGAAGAATGTACCTGAAGGTGGCGTAGCGTTCACAGCATTGAATACCTCCTCCCGACATTTGTCCAGCGTGAAGCGGCCACATTCTGCCATAACGTCGTGGTGCTCCATCTTTTTCCACCTGAAACACAACGCAACAAATATTAACCGTATTATAATTTCCCCGTAAATTGGTGTTGCGCGTTTTAGCGTGAAGTATACCTAGCAGCGGATATCTCCGCATCCTTGGACGCAGTAACGAGTAGCGGATGCATGCGCACCGAATCCAACATTGGTCTAATCGTATGAGTAAAAGTAGCCAATTGGTCTCGCTGAATATATTGTTGCTTCAAATACGAAATGAAGTTGCACGGATACATGGCATATAGTCTGTGGAACAAACTGTACAGTCCCACCTGCAACGAGTCCAGAGATAGTTATGCCCTTATGCCTTCGAACAAGCGTCAACACTCACTTGAAGATGCAATAAATACAAATGATTTTTATCGATAGTTCCCGCCGTCGTAGGTGTGAAATGCATAGGAGAAGAAGACGACGACGACGACTGGTGATGGTAGTAAGAAGCCAGTCTGCCGAATACCTCGAATATTTCTGGGAGGTACGGGCCTAAAGCAGCGGGTAGCATCGGTAGTAGCATCACTAACAGGAGAAGCGCGCTCATCAGAGATAACGTGTCGGCTTCCATCTGAAAACAGATTCGTACACAGGCGACTATGTTTATTTAACAACCTCGGCCGCGCCGTTCAGTTCGCCAAGTATCGGCCCTTATAATACCTTAAGTAACTTAAGTAAATCCCGAAACAGAGCATGACTGGCAAGTTTGTATAACCAAGTGGGTTGACGACGAGCGATGTGACCTAGCAAAGTAAGGGTTTGAATTCTTTGGCTGCTGCTTCCGGGTTTGGAAAGAGCTTCTGATAAACGATCCAACAGATGCTTGTCGTGCGGATCTCGAACGCCAGCTAACACCTCGACGGCTCTTAAGGAATTTGTGGACAAATAATAGTCGAAGAGGCCGTTCACCAGCCAGTTGTCTTTCGCTGTAAATTCGTTTAGACGTCACGGCAAATCAGGGATCGACGGAAAGGTTCGCACTTGCCGTTTTACTTACTACATAAGAAAAGCTCGTGGAATTCTTTCTTTATTTCTTCTACCTCGCCGAGCTTGTTAGATTCCAATAGGTTAAAGAGATCGGCGATGCTTATCGAGTTCATGCTCATCTTGATCGTAATCGGTGTTTCGGCGGAGGCAAACGATACTTATCCTAATTGCCCGATCATATGATGGAAGTAGAAGCGAATTTGTAGAGCCTTGTCTCATCCATCTGTCGTTTGTTACGTGGGACAGACTTCATAAGAAGCGAAGGAAATTTTGGGATACCTGCAACAGAGAATCGCGAGACTGTAAGGGAACTCGCTAAATTTAGACGGGATAAGATTTTTTTTTATCTCCGTGTATCGCGAATTGTCAATCCGTGGGATCGGTACGTGGGTTACGGTATTACAATTATGTGTGTAGAACAACGACCGATGACACGATCCCCCGGGTTACTCGAGCGAGAATTTCGTGCAAGTTGTTCCTAAATTGTCAGTGGATATTTCATTATGAATGTACGGAAGAGAAAAAAAAAAAGGAAGTAAAGATTGTCGGTTCAATTCTGTGGTACTCGCGAAAAGGTCATTCGATACGATGTCTGCGAAAGACCTCCGATGAATACAACTGCGGCTTTTAAATGGAGCATCGAACACTGGGCTCGATTATTAATACATCCATGGGAATTAACAAATTAACTTACCCGAAGTTCATCGAGTACTTCGAGCAATTTTTGCGAGTTCTATGGCGACTGGTATACCATTGTAGATGTACCGTAGGACTGGTGCGCATTGATGTCGCTACAAGAGGGGCGGCGCCACAGTCGCGCGACGATTCTATTCGCGGTCCAAAAGCTATTAAAACCGACACCGGCATTCTTCATTCCCGCAAGGAAACGTTCCCAACTCGAAAATCATGATTTTAATGGAACGTTGTTGTGGATTTTAAAGGATATTGGAGCCTATGCGAGGAAAATTTTTTTTCGCAGAAATTCACTCTGCAAGGGTGAAATTAACCTTTAAAATTATCGCGTGTTTTCGTTTTTTTAATATAATCTTATATTTAAATATGGATAAAGAAATTTCTTTTGGTAGCGCGATAGAGCATAAAAAACTGAAGGATTCTTATATTTAAAGTTTTTTTCTACTTCGCACCGTTAAAAAGTTATATAAAAAAAAACGAGAAAACGCGATAAATTTAACATTTGACTCCTCCAGGGTGAATTACCGAAGGGGAAGAATTACTCTGCATTAAAATCAGAATTTTCGGATTGGGGACGTTCCCCTGTCACTATTATAGTGCTCCGAAACTTACTTTTGTGCGCGGGTACTTTATTTCTAAATAAATAATTAAATAACAGCATTTACACGATATATAATTAATTTAGAATAAATGCAACATGTAGCATTATCTTTAGGCCATACAAATATATTTACATCGGTACAGACGTTATTATCGTATAATTAAAGCAAATCATAATCTATCAGATAATGGGGGCACTTGAAAAAAGCTATTCTATTAATTTATTTGTACTTTAATCCTTTCTCAGCAAAGAATTAGACTGCCCTCTAACTCGCCCTATAATTTACTATCAGAAACTACCTCTAATTCCACTCACTCGTATATATAATTTACATGGAATTAAAAGAACCAATTCCCCTGTTTTATACTTGAATTCGTTGGCAAATAGACGCGGGAATATTCGAAAAGCCAATCGGTCGCCGCTGAAGGTGAGGCGAGAATCCGTTAGTCCTCGTAGCCCTCTAGCATCGGGCACGGCAATTGTCAGCGCTCCGCACCGCTCGTCACGACTCCGTACGAAATATGGCGTAAAGTGAATGTTGCGCACATGTGTCAGTGATTTCGGTAAGAGGTCAAATATTATGCTGAATTTTTTTCCCCATCGACGCGCAGAAGGGCATGCCTGTTAGGCTCGCACGCGACGAAGGCGTAAAGTGATTAATGGGGCAAACAGTCCTCAGGTGCGAATGATTCGAAACGTGAGCCTTGACACGGGCTTGTATATTCGGCCAGCCATTTTATAAGACCTTCGGTTACGTTTATTCTGGTTAGTGTCGGGTTAACAAACTAGTGCGGCATCAATTCGATGTTTCCGTTTCCATTAGGAAACTAAATATCATCGATGTTCGACGCGCACCCGCCGGACCGTCCCTCTCCAGCTACATCGTAACAAAAAACCGATCGCTCTAACTGGCATCCACTGGCACGAGAGCGCATTCCGATCTTCTGAGTATTATATGCCCAATTTTCGCTCTAGCCTCATTGCTCCCTCGTCGCGTAAACATTTTCAAATGCGGGGTTACACGCTCCCCGTATTCGGTCATCCCGCGACAACCGGCCGATGCCCGTGGATATTATTCTGGTGCTGCTCCCGTCCCATGGGCTCCCCATTTGTGATTTGTTTATAGTACGTCTGTTGTTTTTAACTGAAACTCGCGTTACGAACGTCTCTTAACGTGTTCCATTCGCGCAAGGTAGCGGATACAGTTTCATTAACAGATTCGCCGCTCATTGTTCCGCGGTCTTCTCCATTTAAATAAGAAAAACACATTCTCTGTTTCACGAGATATAAGGGAGCAACGATAATGTTTGTCGTTAAGGTTCAGTGATTTATAGTATTGTTCGTCTAATCCTGAGATCCGATCATATTTAATCTTTTATAGAGCAACGTTATAGACGAAAGTGTTAAGGTGTGTGTTGTAAGGCAGGTTGTTTCAGTGGATATGCCACAATAATTTTGTGTTCGAATTGGTTAGGGTTAAAGAATCGGCAAATGAACGTGGATCAGATTATGCGGTGTGTATATTGGCAGAACGCATATATTTATTTGTAAAATAAGACTGTTAGGTAAGTTTCAAAAATAAACGAAAGAACAAGCTTTTCATTTTCATGGGAATGTATTAATGTATTTAGATTTTGATTAGCTGGATGGACATTTGCGGTAATCGTAAATTACGTGGATTACTTTTTGGTTCTCAAAATTTTTTAAAGTAACGATATATAGCAACTTTCGCCAAGGAATTATTTAAATACGAATTTTATGTATTTTCCGTTTTGTAATGGATTTTATTGCCCTCTGATTTTATTTATTTAATCTTCAATTGTTAAGCTGGTCACCGTCGGAGAATAGGTTCTAGTTAAGTTTTTCGAACTTAATATAACTCGCACTTTCATTTATTTGGCAAGTGTGCAAAAAAATGTAGAATAGGGAAGTGGCGATAGAATGAGAGAGAAAAGAGGGAAAGAGGGGAGAATTCTGATCTCGGAGAAGAGAGCCATTTTCCAAGTCTTCGTTTAGACATTCTAAATATAACTGAAGGCTCTATAGGCTTTCCTTAGTGTGTCATACCGTGCGGAGTAGTATCTTACTGTGTTGCGTAGATCTCACTCATTTTCTACCTTTAGTATGGCATGATACCAATTCTGTTTATTCGAAAATCACAGAACAGTTTGCAATACTTATTTCGCAATATTAAGCTTGCTAGTTGGAAGTGATTTTCCCTTTACATTTCTTCATTATATTCAGGGGTAACAGACATTGGTACAGTAATTTGTTTCGTTAATTAGTTTATGAAACGATACCGAATCATTTAAGCAAAATAGGCTCAACTGAATTACGTTTAAATTTGATCGTAGCAAATCTCCAGCATGCGATTAGGAATTATATTATCTAAAAATAACTCGTTTCTCTCCCTTTCCGAAAAGGATATGTTCGTTAATGCTGCGTACTGTAACGAGCATTGAGTAACTTTGCGAAAGTCTGTTAAAAGTATTTTTAAATCGTGTATTCGCTCGGCCCTTTTATATCTTGCCCGATATCTTATCGGGGGCCATGTTTTATGGAGACGATCGAACATGTCCGATTCGATTCGATCTGTTTCACCGAGCTAACGATAAGAATCTTACTGCCGATAGATGTCTGCCAACCGAATCAACCCACGGTAAGGATCTTCATGATTACATTGAAGAGCTTTATCAAATTCAAGCGGGCACTTTCGTTATCAGCAAAAGAAGTGTTTGGTAATTATGTTGCATTTTGTTCTACGAACGATACGATTATTTATCGAATGCTCGTCGTATCGTGGGTGCGTGAACTAGCGTTTCTATTGCCAGCAGATTAATTCGTCTGCAATGAAGCACACAACTGTGATGGATATGAATGACCGCAGTTTTTCTTTCGAGCAGCACTCGTTCGAACAGCGCCGCAGGCTGTTAGTCGAAAGTCAGCTACAGGCTTTGATGTCGGAGGAAGCAGAGTGCGAACCAGCTGCGTGTAGTCCGCCTGTGTGCGATCCTGCACCAGCGTCTCCACAGGAATCGTCAGTACGGGGAGAAGAGAATGTTGGTTTTAAAAGTCTAATAAGACCTGAAACATGTATGTAACAATAATCTACAGGGAATAACTAGATATTTTTTTGTATCGGGGCACGTACGCTCTTTCTTAACTTCCCCGTGTTATTATTCTTCAAGCTTACGTTGGCTTGGTGAATCAAGCAATGACATGTTACTTAAATAGTTTGCTACAAGCATTGTACATGACTCCTGAATTTCGGAATGCATTGTACAACTGGGAATACGTAAATGGATCAGAGAAAGATGAAGCTAATAGTATTCCGTATCAACTGCAAAAGTTGTTCTTAAACTTGCAGGTATCAGCCGCGCTCGGATCTTTATGTAATCTATGACTCGACTGGATTACAACGAGATGTATAAACACGTTTTATCGTATTTGTAGACATCGACAGAATCAGCCGTGGAGACTACAGCGTTAACAAAAAGCTTCGGCTGGGATTCTACGGAGGCTTGGCAGCAACACGACATCCAAGAACTTTGCAGAGTCATGTTCGATGCGTTGGAACAGAAATTTAAGAAAACAGAGCAAGCCGATTTAATCAATAGACTTTACGAAGGTATGAAATCTGACTTATTCCTGTTCGTCGGAGAAGGGTTTGATAATTTGATTTCTGTATCGTTAGGAATGATGACTGATTATGTTAAATGCCTTGAATGTGGCACCGAGAAATCTAGGGAAGACACTTTCCTCGATATCCCATTGCCAGTGAGACCGTTTGGTAGTAACGTAGCTTACAACAGTGTGGTGAGTATATATAACACGTTTCAACGAATACTACGACACGAATGAAATGCATATAAAGATTACTTTTAACAGGAAGAAGCCTTAACGGCATTTGTTCAATATGAAACTTTAGAAGGGAATAATCAGTATCAGTGTGAGAAATGTAATAAGAAATGTGATGCGCATAAAGGATTAAAATTCACAAGGTTTCCATACCTTCTGACGCTACATCTTAAACGATTCGATTTTGATTTTAAAACTTTCCACAGAATTAAACTTAACGATAAGTGAGTTCACGTGAATTTACATATTCATTCGACAATTTACATAGTACACCCGTAACGCACTTCAATAATGTATCTTTAGAGTTACTTTCCCGGATACGTTAAATTTAAATACCTTCATATCATCCACATCAAACGAAGAATCCCCGGGCGGCGATGAGGAGGATATCGGTTTAGTAAAATGTGACGATAGCTCAACAACGGATAGCGGCACTTTAGACGATGAATATCCGCTCTGCGAAAATAGTCTTCCTAATAGCAATCATTCAACAAATCACGATGACGATAACGACGACGACAAAGGTATATTGATGTTATGATGTAGCGAAGGCTCATTGACACGTAAATATAACACCCTAAGATTAATAACCAGCCGAGTGATTAATTTCTAGGCATAGATGTCAGTAACGGTCCGTCAACATCGAATTGTACAGCGCATAATTATGAGAACGAGAAGAATCGTAGTAGCAATTCAGCGAAAGGGCCTTACAATTACGAATTGTTTTCGATTATGATTCACAGCGGCAGCGCCAGTGGCGGTCATTACTATGCTTATATAAAAGATTTCAGGACAGGGAAATGGCTGTGTTTTAACGATCAAAGTGTAACGGAGGTACGCGAAGCTGTCGAATACATGTCAGTCGCTGTTGTGAATTAAGAGGCGGTAGAAATGAAGAATTCCATGGCTTTGATTTCAGATAACTCACGACGATATTCAACAAATGTACGGCGGTGGTCCTACCAGGCTCTATTACAACGGTGCATACAGCAGCACCAATGCGTATATGCTCATGTACAGACAGATCGATCCTACTCGTAATGCTTTACCAATGCACGTACAGGATTTCCCCAAGCATATACAGGTAATGCATTAGATCTTTTAAGGGGTTACGCCACCCTGAGGCGGCCGAAATGACATCAAAGCTTACGATTTTTTTTCTACGACACTATGAATGTGACAATTACTTCGTTACTATTTATGGTTAGGACATACATTAAAGGACATATTGTGTATATAAATTTGACAGAAAAATATTAAAAAATGGCCGAGCTATCCGTTATCCTGCAAAACTACTCCGTCAGGACGCGCGCAGACGGTGTAACGGATTGTGATGCCCTGGATTATCTGAAACTAAAAAAACCTATAGTTTTATTGTTCATTGATAAAATATCTATCGTGTAGCATAGGGATTTAGAGAAAAGAACATTTTTGTACAAATGCGAGCAAAGTGAAAATGAACATTAAATTTTTACCAAAAAAGGCAAAATTCAAACAATTACTGTCAGCAATTGGGATATGGCATCAAAAAATCCTATTAAAAAGTTTTTTAATACAAAATTCTGGCGCCACAACTCAACAAAAGAAGCTTCTTCTGAAAAACAGTGTTCCGCGGCCGGAAAGATTTCTCCTTCAATTTTTGACCTAGAACAAAAAATCAAAATTTTTTTTAGTTCTATATAAGATTATCTGGGGAAGTACACGAGGAAATGAGAAAATACCGTTTTTTGTAAGAATGATGCGTTATTGACCAAAAAGTTTCAACAATTTCGAGGTTGTGACAGTTTTGTGTTTTGTTTCATCATGCACCATTTTTACAAAAATCAGCATTTCTTAATTTCCTCGTGTACTTCCCGAGATAATCTTATATAGGACTGAAAATTCTTCGGTTTTATGTTCCAGGTCGAAAGTTGAAGGAGAAATCTTTCCGGCCGCGGAACACTGTTTTTTTTTATTTAGAATAAGCTGTTTCTGTTGACCTGTGACGCCGCTATTTTGTATTAAATTTTTTTTTTAAAATTGTGATTATACCTCATGGTATGTACAATAATGGCCTTCAAACAGATTTTGTATTCCATTCACTGTACTCTCATAAAAAATTCGCAAACTCGGGCTGCCTTTCCGGGCTCTACAGTGGCGTTACCGCTTTTATTACGACGATCTGACTTTTGGCTGAGCTTTTGTGCTATGAAATTTCAGGAGTTATTGAAGAAGATGAAAGAGAACGAGTGGGAGGGCGAGGCGAGTAACGACGACAGTGACAGAGGGGTGCTAAAGTTGTACGATGATGCCGGTCCTAGGAAAGTCGTCAGAGAGCCGTATTGGCGCTCGTCCCTCAAGATACGAAGCAGGGACGACAATTTCGCTACGTTAAAGATAAAGGTGTTCTGCCAGCCTCCTACGGAGAAGGAAAAGCTGACGAATCAACTTTATATCATGGGTCATTTAACTTGGGCGGAGGCCACGAAAAAATGTTACCACAAGTTCAATTTGGACGAGACAGTGGATTTAGATCAGTGCCGTTTAGTTAATTACGACCATAAAACCGATACGATCCTACGTAGCTACGAAGGAAGAGAACACGAGCCACTCAGAACCATTTGGAACTACGATATGAATAGCTTGTTGTTGCAAATATGTGAGAAAAATCAAAAGTTCGAATCGTTTTCACAAGGTAGTGCGTGCGGTGCATACAGGTGTGTCTGATTTACCTGAGAACGGCCGAATGTGCCGTCGGGAATGCTTTCTAGAATTATTTAGCCAGTAGCAGAATTAACATCGGAGCCGGGGCAAGTTTCAGCCAGATTTCTTTCATACCTTCAATTGCCTACGAAATATTCCACCGTCTCAAGTAAATCAAGCACACTGCGTATAGGTACATATACTTGACAAATAAGTAAAATAATCCGTCCGTTCCGTTGGCTCCTAGGAATTATAACGAAAGTATACGTTGTCGACGTGCCCAGGAGACTGGTTACAGAAAGGCCGATAGACGTGCAAGCTTTAGCTACGCAGACTGTGAAAGAATATAAGCAGATAGTAGGGAAAATAGTTAACATGGATCCCGATGAAATGAAGATAGTTCTACGAAAGCAATACAGAGAATCTGTACTTGTAGCGGACGACAGCCAATTGCTTCAGGTGAACTTCTCCGATTCGGACTTCGTGTACGTATCGACCATGCTCGATACCGAATGCAAGCCTTTCTTCGATTCGGCGCTTAACGAGATCATAGAGAACTTCGGGGACATTAAAACGGTGACGTTCGAGCTGCCTGACACGAGTCCAGGTAGATGATACTAACGTATTTATTCTTAATCACTCTTAACGAGGATCCTCCATTGTTTTTATAGAATTATGATAGTTGTGATTGTATGTTTCGCTGGGATATGTAGAAGTATTGGAACAAAAGAACATCCCGTCGTTGGATGAGAAGTATAAGGATAAAGAGAAGCCTGTTGCCAATAGTCCATCCGTAGCGAGCGCGAACGAATCGCAGTGCGACACCGCCGCCAAATCGAATGACGCGCCGAAGAGCGGAAAATGCGAGGACGCGCCTATGAGAAATATGAGCCCGCAGCTGGGCAAAGGGGAGGAATGGAATACTCCCGAGCAAAGTAACAGCGAGGACAGCAGCCTTAGTGATAGTGATAAGACACTGGTCGGCGACACACGAAAGGAGTGTGTGTTCGATGTACCGTACCTGTTGCTACGCACGACCAATCATTCCATCGCCATGCTGGATCAGATCAAGCTCGAGAACTGGGACAACGATACCGACGATTCTAAATACTATTTCAAAGCCACGCCCTTCATTAACATATGTACATATCTCGGTTCAGTTTCGTGAAACGCCCGAGGCGCTGAAATATATTTAACAGTGATTATGTTTAAATACAGGTGTGCAAGTGCAAGTAGATCAGAGAATGAAATTGGCTACGTTAAAGAGGAATTTGGAGCCTTATGTTGGCGTGCCGTCGGAGTATTTTAAAATATATCCTCTCATTAAACACGGCAAATCGACGGAGTGGAGCTGTTTAACGAGTACGCTCGAGTCTCACATGCACGTTCAGAATTTTCGGATAAGGCTTGGACGTACTTTAAGCAGTGACGAATATGTGACGAGATTGTATCAGTTTCAAATGGGCGCGCACGAGGCATGTGTAAAATTATAAGTTCTCTCGCCCGTCTCCGGTTCCCTCGATTTCCTCGATAATAATTCTCCGATCTTTCCACAGCCGTATTATTATTTCTTCGATTGGTTCATTTCGAAAAACAAGACTGTCGGGGAGACGAAGAAAGAGATCCTGGCGGAATTCAGGAAGAAGTACAATTTGGATATACCGTACGATAAGTGTAGATTGAGAGAGAAGTGTCAGATGATACCTAGCAAAGTATTCTTAGATGATCAAAAGTTCGAGGTTTACGCAAATTATTCGCAAGTCGAGATGATTATACAAGAGTTACCTGACAAAGAGCCAGTCACTAACGACAATCAGGTGGTAGTGTTCATCAGGAGATGGTACCCTGCGCAAATACAACTTGGACCGTTCCAGGAAATCGTCGTTGATAGAGAGTCTGTAACGGAGATCAGGAAAAAGGTGGGCGAATCACGATATTGTAATTACCATTATTTCCCGCGACAGATACGTGAAATCTAACAATTCTATTAAATATCTGCTCTAGCTGTCCGAGATATCAGAGATCCCCGATGAATATATAGATATAGCAAGAATGAAAGATGATTTATCATGCGAATTGCCTGTGTTACAAATTCAAAATGAAGAAGGATGGAATAAGAACTTGCTCACGACTGAATATCTTGTCAGCGATGGATCTCTGTTCTTGTATAGGTATGTGTGTTAAATCGTTGAATTGGCTGATAGAAGGGGAAGTCCAGAGAGGGGCAAACAATTATTTTAAATAAAAAATTGATTTCGAATAAAACAAAAATTTTATTCGAGAGTCGTCGAATAAAAATAATTTTGTGTTATTTTTATTTGAAGCACCTCAAATAACTTTTTTATTCGACGGGATTTTAAGCTTCAAATGATTTTCTCAGTTTCATTCGTATTTTTATTCGAAAGTTATTCGAACTTCGAATAACTTTCGAATAAGTTTCATTCGTATTTTTATTCGAAAGTTATTCGAACTTCGAATAACTTTCGAATAAAAATACGAATGAAACTGAGAAAATCATTTGAAGCTTAAAATGAATTCCCGTCGGATAAAAAAATCATGCATGGCCGTCGAATGAATCCCGTCGAATAAAAAAGTTATTTGAGGCGCTTCGAATAAAAATAATCCAAAGTTATTTTTATTCGACGACTAATAAAAATAAAGTCTCTTTTTTTTATACGTTATTTAAATATTTTTTTATTCAAATAATGCCCATCTCTGGGGAAGTCTAACGATTAATGGACTTGTAACATTTCACGTTTAACAGGGATATGAGGGAAACGTTGAAACACTTGTCCCGGTGTGAATTCAACGAAATGGCGGTACAGGAGCTGTCTCGCGTGCTGTCGCCACCCTCTACGCCACGCCGTAGGCGGAAAGAGAAAGCGCTTAGAATACAGTTGACCACCGAGTGATCGTCCGTCGGGCATAAACCTTCCGTGGAGGCAACTGTTAAATAGGCATATGTAGGAACGTGGAACGGTTGCGTACAAAATGATCACATCGTGTCGAGTATTCCTGAAGTCGAGTATTCAACGATCGCCCGAGTATTCTGTGCTTCAGTAAATCTTCTTCGACGTTTCAAGGCTTCCGTGCCCTTAGAGCCACCACGACTGCCCAAACCGATCGGGTCTGCAAAATTTGCTGCCGGGTTTGCGGAACAAACGCGTTACCAACGGGACTTCGGATCGCGATTGTTGCGTTTCACCGTGAAATTTCTCGAAGCTATAAGGATCGTGAAGGTCCCGATCACCCACCGATTACTCAATTATTTTTTCAACTATAGAGATCTTATTAAAGAGCACAAACACTGACGAAGATAATGAAAGTGGTAAGTGAAAGTGACTGAGAGTAAAAAAAGTATGGGGGAGGGGGATCGAATTGCTTCGTGATAATCCGAATTTAAACTATGAACTTATAATTTACACGTGGTATGTAATTGATACGTTCGGGAGTTCCTGTGTCTACATTTTCACAGAAATCTTCGACACACCTTTCTTAATCCTAAGAGTTCCCGGCATCCGACACACATCATCCGCACCAAGGCGTTCTAGGCAGTTTCTCCTTGTTTGACAAAAAAAAAGAGAAAGAAAAAAAGGAACAGCACAGAGTAATCTATTTGTTGAAGAACATTTATCCGACACAATTATAATCGACCCTTTTAATGCCAGTATAGGTTTAAATTGCATTCTTATAAACATAATAAGAACACAAACTCTGAGTTTATTTGATCTGGCAGTAGTAGTGCTTGGATTTGTTGCAAATTTCATTATAATCTTTACTTCGATACCATGTGTTTGTGTCAAATATATGCCCCGTATTGTATCGTTCTAAGAGTTTAATATTCTTTAATTACTGCTTGCTGCTTAAGCTCAGACTTGGCGCCACTACTATCAAATTAGATAGAGATACCTTCCATCATTATCAAGATCCATCCTGGCCAGACCTGTATTCTGCAGTCTGTTTTAATGTATTTAATTATGTATGTTTGTCGCTCATTATGTGTTACGGGTACAACGAGATCTGTGCCGCGTGGAAAACCAAAAAGTACATCTAGCCCATGGCGTTATTGTTATTCCCTACGAATCGAGTTATCAATATAACCTAAAAAAAAATTCTTAAACAAATGCCCATCAAATTTACATTTTGTACGATAGACCAACTGCTTGTAAATAAAACTTGTGAATCGAATATAAACATCTCTCTTCGTGTCAATATTACTACAATCTGTCAACAAAGTACAAATTCAGCCTGTATTTCTGGGGGCACGGCAGTGGGGGCTTCACAAGGAAAGATCCCGAACCCGAAAATTCAAAAAATTCTGGAACTTTGTGAATATGCAGGGGATTTCCTCCTGATTACAACGCAATTTTTGTTCGCTGCCCAAATTCACTCGAAGGGGATGAAATTAACACCTGAAAATTCGGCTATTTTCCGATTTTGTGTTATAACTCGCGAACTGTTAGAGATAGAAAAAAAGTTTCAAGACAAAAGTTACTTCTTTTAATTAGATCTATCATTTGGTAAAAAATGATGTTACAGTTCACGAGTTATAACACAAAACCGGAAACTAACCGGATTTTCAGGAGGCAATTACACCTCCTTAGAATGAATTTGGGCAGCAAACAAAAATTTCGTTGTAATCAGGAGGAAATTCCTTACATATTCACAAAGTTTCAGAATTTTTTGAATTTCCGGGTTCGGGATGTTCCCTTGACAGCGTACTTTTGATCCCCCCCGCCCCAATATCTTTGTGCTGGAGTTACCCAGAAACATGAAACTTCTATTTATCTAGAGTACTTTGCAAACGGAACTAAACCTCCAAATGTCACGTTTCTATATTTCCTAGTTCATAAGATATTTAACTCAAAGTTTTGTTATTTCGACACTGACCGATCATTAAAAATCAGACGTACTTTTCGCAGCCCTAGAAACTTGAACTTTGGCAGAAAGGTAGTGTTTAGGATACAATGAAAGGAAAAATTAAAAAATCTGGATAAATCCTCTTGACTAACAATTTATGAAAGAAATTCGATATCTCTAGAACCACTGAACCCATAACCATGAAATTTGATAGGCACGTTCCTCTTAGCCCCTAGGTGCTTGCTAAGAAATTTAGAAAAAAAACTCGCCAACCCATTACCGAAAAACGATACATGAAAGTTTAGCCCCCATTTCGCAAAAATCGCGCGATCTTCTCAGGCGAGGAGGATTACGTACAAAAAGAAGTGAAATCCCATCAAAAACATTTTTTACATGAAATGTTTTTGATGGGTTATATTTTACAATAATGTACTCTGCACTCAAACTTTACCTGCTGTCATCTATAAACAAGTCATGCAGGAACGTACAATAGCGATCGTCTGTCACCTGCTGATAAGTTAGCGAGTTAAATAACCGGTTCAAACACGCGGTTCAAAGTTTAAAATTATTTTAAAAATTTGAAATCGTATTTGGGCGGTGATGAAACTTGGAAATTTTTTGATAGTATGATTAGAAAGAAGTATGTGGATATTACAATACTTTTAACCGCTGTTAGAGATCGCGCGAAAAGTGTTGCCAGGCGTGGGGCAATATTTCGATTGCCTGACGCGGGCTCGGAGGGAATTATCGATTTCGAATGTTTCGATAAATTATTCGCGCAGGAGAGAGGAAATTTCTATTTGCTCTTGTTACATGCAAAACATGGTGTACTTACATTTCCCGTCGAATTTAACCGAGGAGGAGTTGATGCTGCAGGCGAAATATAACAAGCTTAAAAGAAAGGTGCGGTATAGGTTATGTTTATGTTTTGATAGTTCGATGCCAGTTTCATTGAGGAAACAAATAGATTGTTTGCTTTGCGTCCACGTGGTATCACCGAAAAGTTCATTACAGTATCAAAGCAGTTCGATAAAAACATTTTAACATCGCGGATGATGTTCCTATACGTTACTGTGATTTTAGGTTATGTGTTTATATTAGGTTGTCCCAAAAGTTCTTTCCCTAATTTGCATGCTCAGCTTTGTTTTGCAATCGGTAGACAGATGCGCAGCCTGCTCGGTTTTTTGCCGGTGTTCTGATATTCGCTCGCTGTTCAGCTTTCCAACGGTGCATTTGTTCGCTCGCAAAGTGTCCCGGCCTCTTCCTGTGCGTTCTGAAAGATGGAGAACGTCTCTTTGGCTGGTCAAAACAAGTTGTTGGCATTTTATAAAGCACATACCCCATCCTCCTTACTTTCCGGACGTTGTCTCTTCTGATAATTACTTGTTCCGTTGCCTAGAAAATTATCTGTGTAATAAATAATATGGCTCTTTGAATCAGACCTCTATCAGTATTTTGCCAGTAACTCAAAGGTGTTTTGGAAAAATGCCATCACGGGGCTACCGGAGAAATGGAGAATAGCGGTAGAGCAGAACAGTATATACTTAAATAAATTGTATCGTTCGTGAAGTTTTGCACCCTTAATGTTCAGTAAGAAAATGAAAGAACTTTTGGGACAACCTAATAATTATTGTTATTGTCGCCCTAATGATTTTAATTCATTCTCATTTCCCTTTAAAGAAAAAGGCGTTGCAAGATTTGAAAGCGCCGAAGCAGGAAGTCGAGCGTGTTCCGCAAGCGCCGAAGCGCCCAACGGAAGCTAGGGACGCCAGGGAGGTCGCTAAGAAGTTAATAAAGTCTGGAGTGATCACGGCTCCGAAGACACCTAAGAGACCAGAGCAATCGTTCAAAAGGCCGCGTGGATTAGTAAGGAAATTAAATAGCACAGAGAAGACCATAAGCTCTTATCAGCCATTCTCAGCCACACAGTTGGAAGAAGAAGAAACAGAAACAGCACGGCCGAGAGTGAAAGACCTGTACGACAGTTTTGTAAGCGCACAGGACACGGAGGAACGCGCCAGCGGCGACGCCCAATCCCCGTTGAAACAAGAAGTGAAACCACGTGCCGGGAACACGATATTCGTCTGCGGCTACAAAATATCGGAGGATTTCTTGAAGAAGCATTTTCAAACATTTGGGAATATTATCAATATTTCGATGGAGGCTGAGAAGAAGTAAATATCCGTTTCAGGTATCTTGTTGCCAGAGAAGAAGTGGTAGAGCCGTATCGATGCGTGATTGTATGTTTCAGCCGAGGATTCGTGACGTTCGACAAGTCGGAAGCAGCCGAAAGAGCGATAAGCGAAATGGATGGTAGCATGGTGTCTTCGGTTCAGTTGAAAGTATCGCTGGCGCGAAGGCAACCTATAATTGAACCTATGAGCGACGTCACGTCTAGCTCCATGTGGTCGCCGATCGCAGCGAATTATTCCCAGAAAAGTGCGCACAAAGATAGGAGGGATCTGAAAGTGTACGAGGAAGATCTATTCATGTGAATACAGAGTCGTTTAATTTTTCTATCTTCTGTTAGACTACGTTGTTGTTATGTAAGTTACAATATTGAGAATCGTATTTTAAAATAAACTTGTATATAGCGTTTAATGTTTGCAAGGTATGAAAAAATAACTTTCTTAATTTTTATGATACCACTTCGGTATTATAAAGTCGAGGTGGCCAAGCATTCGAACGATACAGAGCACGTTATTTCGTATTTGCTTTGTATTCTCTGACAATCACTGTCCTCTTGATGACGCTTCAAATTTATGCTCCACTGCGATGGTTCTGTGATTGAAAAGGAGAAAGCGGTTCTCGTAACGCTTGGTTTGGTAAATAGGTATTTATAATTAACGCGTAGATACTGTTTTCTATACATATCCAGCACTTAGTCATTAAGTATACAAGTATTCTCGTAAGAAATTACGTGCAATTATCGTTTCCTTCGCACTCATTGTCTATTAAGAATTTCCAGGCGATGAAATTCGTCATTGTCCTGTTCGTCGTTAATCAGCTGCAATTAATGTGATATTCGATAATAATTGACTGTATTCGTTAACTGGTGGATGGATCTGACCGTTGAGCTTTGTTTGAGCAACGAAACAACTGTACAATTCCTGTACTTTTCCCTTTATTCTGTCACTGAACTGTACATCATACAGAATATTGTTTAAAACCTACAAGTACAAACTTAACTACGTAATAGAACTCACGAAAGAAACACTCTAAATGAACGTGGTCCTTCGAAGTGATCTATTCTGAGATACTTAGATTTCTAGGTAATAAGCAAACAATGCCCTCGTCACAAATACACTAATGTTCAAATTTCCACTAATATTCGGATACTTAAACAATCACACTTTGCTTCTCTCTATCTTTCCTTTCCCCTGCCTTGCCGCAAAAGCTAAGTATCCCCAGAATAATCACCTCGCGAGCCTAACTTCTCCACTGTTCAATTCCCTTTCAAGAACTCCATTACCCAGTTACCTCTGTACCTCCACACCTGCAACCCTCTGTGCACGTTCGCAGGGCGTGCGGTCCATCCCCTTCGCCACTTCGCGCCCACAGGTCGTCTCGCGTAAGTTGGATTCTCGTATAAATTCGACTTTCAAGAATAATGAAATTTGCAATGAACACGTAGACACCTATCCACAGGTAGCCTCCTTCCACCGGTTCAAGCTGCCGGCTATTTCGGCGGATTAAAATAGTCCCAGTGGTGGTGGTGGGTGACCGTCCGCGGGTTGCCGAAGAAGAATATCAGCAGGCCCGCGATGAGAAGCAGCAGGGCGCACAGCGTCAGTTCCACCTCCCTGATCTTCTCCATGGACTCTTCACCGCTCACCATGGACGACATGTAGCCGACGAAATACCTCATGGCCCTCAGACCTACCAGCCTAAGGACTCTGACCAGCTGCCTCGTGCTGTCCATCACGCTGAGCTCGTCGTCGGCTCGCTGGCTCGTATGCGCGGCCAACGAGAGAAACTGAGCTGGGACCTGCGAGGCTGGGAACGCGATTAGATGGGTGCCGCCTGAGGGGAGCGAGGGCTGGGGCGACTGGGACAATTCCCTTTGACTCTCGCCGTCGTACTGCTCCGAGTACGTGGAGAAGGAGATGACGGCCCGTTGCGGCTGTACCTCGCTTGTGATTTGGCCTCTTCCAAACTCGTCTTGGCCTCTTAAATTGTCAGGCGTGTCGGGAGTGACGGAAATGGTGGGCGGCAACGAGCGTACAGGGGAAGCCGTCTGCCTTGTCCTGGGGACGTCTATGGGCGACGTCGACCTGGACCTCGACTTCCGTTTCACCTTCTGCTCCGATGCTTCGAGCGAGCCCTCCTGCTCCTTGCGCTCGGCAGCCAGTTTCGCGAACTCGGGGGTGGGTATCGAATCTGTCGGCTCGGGTAGCTCCCCGGCGCCGTCCGGCCCGCGTTCCGGGGACAGTCTCTGCTCTGTGGCGGTCCCATCTGTCGCCGTTACCGACTGGGCAAGGGGTTCGTCCGGCGTGGGCTCCTTAGCGGTGCCCGGGCTCAAAGAAAGGGGGGTTTCTGAATCTAAAATTCGTAACGACTTATCTTCAGTGGGTGGAACGACCGTGGGTGTATGTTGTGTGGTGAGGGTATCACTGTCGCTGAGATCTACTACTCTGGAGACGGAGAGTATGTGTGTTATCGGCGCCTCCGCTACCTCTACTTGTGCAACGGTTAGTGTGTGTGTGCCTGTCTGTATTTCTCTGTCCGTCGGTTCGGTTAGTTCTCTTTTAACAACCTTTTTCTGCTCCTCCATAGACACCGGCGACCACTCGTCACCCGCGGGGCTCTGTCGCCGAGGGACCGACGACGCCCGCTCTTCTCGCGGCTTCGCGTCCATAGTAAGGGGAATGTCTGTCATCTCCGCCTCGATCGCCTTTCTCCCTTCCGAACGACTCTCCTGGGCGCGCGCGGCGGCCGCGGTCTCCAAGTGGCTCCTGATCGCCACCAGCTCCCTGATGATAGCCGGGGACAGGCTCTCCTCCAGTATCTCGCTCATGTTCTTCAGCTCGGAGGCCGTGATCACCAGCGCGTCCACCTCGGACGCGACGATTTTCCCCGCCTCGATCTGCGACACGCTCAATCGATCCACCCTCAGGTCGCCCACCTCCAGGTTACTGATGCGCACCGGCTCGTCGGACATCAGGGCGGCGCGAACCGACCTGAGGCGCGCGTCCTCGTCCCGTGTCTCGCGCAAAAGCGGCGCGGACAGGTGCCTGTCCTCCATTCCCTCCATCTCACGATCCGGGGACGGCGATTTCAACGAGACAGTGTCGTACGTTCGTCCCGCCTGCTCCTCCATCCTCGGGCGCTGGTGCATCGGCAGAGGAGGGACCGGCGGCGTTGCTGTGCTCAACGGGCTCGGTATCCTCTCCGTGGAGACCGTGATCTGCGAGCCTGACATCGACGGCGTTACGACCAGCTTAGCCTGCGTCACTTCCTCCTCGATCACCATGTCGTCTGGCAGCGGGTCCGTTTGCGTGGCGGTCGTGGCCTCCTGCAACGAGAACTCTTGAGCGATCTCCTGCTCGGTCGCAGCGGAACGGTCTAACGATCTATCCTTCCTGATTCTGGGCGGCCTAGGTGGCGCTGGTAGCGGGCGTCCCTGCATCTTGCTGAGCACCTCGTTGCTGCGAAGGTCCTTGTGCTCCCCGTCGTCGGAATCGATCTCTATGTAGGGGGCCGACTCCGCTGGCTCCAGTGTATCGTCGCAGGTGTCCGTCAGCACGCTGGAGTCCCTGCTCTTCCCCGGGCCCAGCGTGCTGTAGCCGCGCTGCGGCCGCTTCGGCGGGACTGACCTCGGGGTCGTCGCGAACTTGTCCCTTTTTCTCCTCGGCGGAGGTGGCCTGGGTGGTTTCTCGCGTTTGTCGATGATGGCGTAACCGGACAGATCGCGCCCGAAGTCCATGTCGTCCTGAGGAATGTCCTCCTCCACGTAGCCAGCTTCCGGCAGCGACTCAGCGCCGTGAGACGTCCTGTCCTCGTCCTGCGCCACGGATGTCCCCCTGGATCTGGACCGTCGTTTCGGCGGCACGGGCGCAGGCCCCATGTACTCCTCGTCCTGCAGACGCTTCTGCAGGTTCTCCTCGCTCGCGGCCATGATGTCCTCTGCGGTGTACGCTTCCTGGTCGTCTGGCAGTCCGTCCATAGCCGTGGGTGGCAACGGCAGAGGCTTCTCGGGCGCTGAGTCAGGCCACTCGACGTGGCCGTTGCAAATAGGCGCCGCATCACCGTTCCTCCGCTCCGTGGGCGTCTCTTTGCGCAAACGTTTCCGACGAGTGGGAACGACGGGCGGAGGCGCGGCGGGGGACGGCGGACGTGGCGTTTCCTGTGGCACCTGAGACTGGCTGCGCTGAGAGGACCTCGATTTCCGACGTACAGGCTTCACCACGACGATGTCGTCCAACGGTTCCTGTATCAGCTCCTCAGGATTGCCCTCCGTCTGGTACACCACGCGGTGCCTGGAGTCGCTTCTGGTTCGCTCGCGGAACTGCTCGTCCGCGGACTCGCTGCGCCGAGCCCTATTCGGGTCCCTCTTCGGCCTAACAGGCGGTATCGCGTCGTACGATTCGATCGAGCCCTCTTTCTGCTTCCTGAGGGTCCTCATCCTCACGGGGCGTTGCGGGGGAAGCGGCACCATGTCGTCGTCGGCCAGAGCGTTGGCGGCCTCTGCTCGTAAGGCGTCCCTAATCTCAAGAGTGAGGTACTTGCCCAGGTGCATGTCGCCCTGGCTAAGTCCACCCTCTCGTAGGAAGAACTCGTCCGAATCGATCTCCTCGATAACCCCGCGACGTCTTCTATCGCAGGAGCTCCCGCTGGAGTGCTGTTGTTCCCTATCAGACTGAGCAGACGACGGCTCCAGCTCTTCCTCCTCCTCCTCCATTTCCTCCTCGTACTCCTCCTCCTCGGACGGCGTCTTATGCACCCCGTATCTTCTCGGGTCGACCATCGCGAACGACCCCTCGTAATGCTTGTCCTCCCTCGTGCGCAGCACCTCCTCCAAGGATCTCGATCGTTGTACAGGTCTGAAGTCCTCCCGTGGCGGTTGCTTCTCTGGTACCCATTCTTCCTCGCCTTCCTCTGCCTCCTCTTCGTCCTTCGTCACCTGGTCATCGTACAGTTCAGGTTCCAGCTCGGCCTGCTCCCTCATGTAGGCCTCCTTCGCTACCCTGGCGGCCTCTGACTTCGGAGGTGGCTGATGGTCAGAGACTTCAGGCGACTCCTGCTCGTAGTCCATGTACTGCAACTGCTCCAGTCGCCGTCTCTCCTCCCAGGGAATCCCAGCCAGCGCCTGCTCCGCTATCCCCACGGACAGTCTGGGCTGCTCCAGCGACGGGTGCCGCCATGGTCGCGCCCTCTCCGCCGCGGTCTCCGCGTCAGAGCGGTCCTCGTCTATGTACGCCGTCTCGTCGAACCTCTGCGCCCACCTTTCCGCCGCGATCGAGCCCTTGCGCGCCCTCGGGAACGTCGAGTTCTCCGCGGACTGTGCCCGCGAGTCCTTCGGCGTCGAGGTCGCGTACTCGCCCTGCACCTTCGACTTCTTGTCGAACAGACGGGGGTAGGTGGAGAAGTCGAAGAGGTTCCTGCGCGTAGAGCCGGTGGATCGCTCCTCGCCGGCTGACGGCTTCTTGGAGCGCGTCAGGGCATTCGGAAGGCGTATGTTCGGCTTCTTCAGGTTGAACTTCGGTCGCTCGGGCAGGTGGAACTTTGGTCGTTCCGGGAGATGGAACTTGGGGCGATCTGGCAGGGAGAGCCGCGGACGATTGGGCAGACTGAATCTCGATTTCTCGGAGATGGACGACCTTATCCTGTCCATTCGGCTGGGTCTCTTCTCGCTGCGGGACCTGTCTGACCTGCCGCTGCTCGTCGACCGCGTCTTCTCGGGCTTCGGTCGGTCAGTGAATGTAAATGACGGTCGTTGGATGCTTCTTAAACGGGAACGAAGCTTCCCAGCCTGTGTCTTCAGCCTTTGGGGCAGGCCACGTGCACCGCGGCGCAGAGGCAGCTCCTCCAATGCCAACGAGTCCACCTGAAATAAAAGTAGTGGCGTCGTTCATTCTTCCCTGGTCGATATAAGTGATTGTTCATATAGGACTCTAAGAAGGTGTGCTTTAAAAATTGGCAGGTTTGCTGAATTGCTTGCTAAACAGAATGAAAACAGTGGCAGACTCATGCGGGTCCGCAAAATTAATTCTTCGGGGGTGTAGCGATACTGTCTTATTCGACATAAGAGCGCAAGGGAAACTTGGGCTTTAGACGAAAGAACTTCAACGTTTGTTATATCATGCAGTAAGTATTTTTCATTCTGTTTACCGAGCTCCGCAAGCCAGAGAAATTTTGCAACTATTTCTTTTTTAACACTGTGTACGACGAGCAACGTGATTTCTGGCGCAAGAGATTCGCGAGCGAGACCGCGGATCTTGACACAGCCACGACGAATCGCTATGCTCGTAGGATTGCTGCGGTTACCACGGGCTATTATCGATACTCGACGACATACATCCGAATTTGAGCGCAGGTATCTCTCTGCCTCAGGAATTTAAACAGCATCCGTAGAATGGTTGCCGCGAGCTTGCGCTCTATAGCTCGGTGGAGTGCTTCGGTGGCATAGGACGCAGTATTCGTGGGACGAAGGTTAACTATCAGCTATTACTGACGCAGAATGACGACGATCCGAACGCGAACGGAGGGCACGGTTCTCTTTTTCTGGGTGCCGGGGAAAGGTATCGCGAGCGGTCGACGGAGGTGCCTTAAAAGAAAAAGCAAAAGACACTTAGGTGACGCGCCCTCTGCTTCGGAAATAGTATTGCTACGTATGGAAACAGAGAAAGAGATGAAAATGAGTGAAGGGTATTTAGAACTCTACAAACACACGATGATGAATGATCTTGTCCATGGAAATGGTAATCTGTTGAATTCTGAAGATGTATTTTAAAGAATAAACCAAGGAATCAGGAAGATGAGTGTATAACTAAAAAATCTCACCCCAACGAGTGAAAGTAAAAATTCCATAAAAGTTGATTAGCTTGGTGAACAGTGTTGCCCGCGAAAGGGGCAGTTTGTGGAATTCCCAAGAAGCACTTTAGGGGAATCAAGGTCCCTCCGAAGAGAATATTTAGGTTAAACTTCGGGTTGCGGATGCGGGATCGATTTTGACCCACCCTAAATATTAATTCAATATGACAAGTCACATATGAGTTATTGTTAATTTTCTGCATGGAAGAAAAGTGAATTATTTTTAGACTTGTCTCAAGCCCCTGTATTTCAACCTTTCTAAATTTTTTCGTCCAAAATTTCCCACCCCCAAAATTAGCCGCCCTAGGCTTCAGCCTACTTAGCCTATATACAAATCCGTCCCTGCCTCAGGGGTTAAAAATCTCAGCCTTACACGTGAAAGAATCGAGAAAAGGATATCTCAAAATGAACGAAAACTTAACGCAGTTGAATACTCTTTCCCAAAAAGCTGTAGCAGTCCATTGAATTCCAAAGCAACGTTCTCCTCCCTCCAACATCCAATTCTACCGATGAGACAGACCACAAAGTCCTGAAAGCCGGCGAAATTCTGGGGAGACCAGGGTCTGATCCATTTCACAGAAATCTCTCCGAATGCATCGACGCGTGGCGCAAGTTTAATGGGCCACAGACAACGTGCGCGCTTCGTCGAACGCGCCGAAAGCGTCGCGGGCCAGAAATAGGAGGCACGAATCGCCATCCATCGATTATGCCACTGTTATTTTTCCGCGAGCGGTTAGAACGCGGCAGAAGAGGGCTTTTAGCGTCTTACGCAACGCACCCGCCGATACCGAATCGTCGATGATGAATTTCCACGGTCGATCGACTCGGCGGCCCGTCGCCCTGTCTCTTCCCATTTCTCTTTTCTTTCGACGGGCAATTATAGGTATTTTCGGGGAGGGGATTGCGCAACCGGGTCGGGGAAAACCAGCGGGTTTTCTGGAACGTTGCGACCCGGTTGCACAATGCCTCGGACAGTGACACGCTGCCTCCCAAATGTCTTTTTATACGCGTGTTTCGCTAAATATAGGCCCGCGGTGAGCAACAAACGGAAAACGCGTCCGTGCGAGATTCCTCGAGCTCCCTTCTTGCGCGGTCGTTTTGCGCGATGCCTGCTATCGAGTGGCTAGCTACTTCCTTGAAAAAGGTACCGTAGGACAGTTCGTCTAATATTAGGTCGGCGCACAAGTAGATAATTTCGGCTGTGGCGCACAGGCTGTAAATGTTCGCATAGTGGAAGTTTTTATTTTTAAACGATTTTATTCACCTTCGATCCTCTGTTTGTTTGTTTGTTTGTTTGTTTGTTTGTTTGTATGTTTGTATGGTTCAAATCTGGCAACTCAAATTTAACCCACTTCCAATTATCCAATTGTCTTGAAACTTTGCAGCCGTGCGTAGTTTGGATGACAATACAATATTTAAAAAAAAAATTAACCCCGAGCGGGTGAAAAAATTACCCAGTCATCAATAAATATAACCCATAACCACAAATCCAAACGACTTGAAATCAGCCACTCGCATTCTTTAGGAAAACGACAAAAAGCCGCTGCGTTCGGGTCGCATCGCGATTTGAAATTAAATAAAAGATATTTCTAAAGAAGTCAAGGCTGCGAAATGTAAATCCATAAACAGTAAAAACTAGAAAATAAAAAATATATAAAAAAAATTTTATGTTAAACGATTTTATTAAAAATGCACTAAAAACTAAAAACTAATTATTTTCTTGTACTGCAATTTCGATGGTGTTTTTTCACTTTAAATAAAGTTGTGGAGTAGGATGTTTCTCATATTAGAATATAAATCAATTTTCAAGCGTCGAAATGAATTTGTTGTGCAACCTGCTCCACGATTTTATTTAAAGTGAAAAAACACCATCGAAATTGCAGTACAAGGAAAGAATTATTTTTTAATTTTTAGTGCATTTTTAAGAAAATCGATTAACAAAATTTTTTTTTATATATTTTTTATATAATATATTATGTTGACAATGCACGTTAGCAGTGTATAAGTATGACATAAACAACTGAATGGAACTACTACTATTTAATTATAGAAATAGGTAAATGTTTAATTTGGTTGATATGAATATGAAAGTCGACGGACTGCATGCATGACCCGGCATTCTTTTCTTATTTCACCGAGGAGAATCTGCTACACGCGTAACTAACATTATTTGTTAGATCTTTGGTCAAGGTGTTTCAAATTAAGAAGAATACTGAAATTGGTTTAAGAGATTCAAAGGTTTTTGACGGTAGTGACAAGCAATCTTTCGCGTGGTCTCGGAAAAGGCAAACGTTCTGAGGGGCCCATTTTTTCAAAAAGATGAAGAGGTAGTTTACTAAAAACGGATTAACTGTCGTAGCACAGAAAAAAAAATATAGTGTTTGGATAAAATCATAATTCTTTTTTTGAAGATAGGGCCCTGGGTGCCCTCTGTGCATGGGCCCATGCGGCAACTGCATCGTTCGCCCGTTAAAACCGCCACTGCATTATTGGACGAGAACGCTTATAATAGTATATATTATACATTTGAATTAATGTCAAGCATGTGAATTCTCAAATATTAATAACGTAGGTACTTAAGGATGAAAAACGAAGTTACTTATGCACCTAACCGACCTAATAATAAGCTGAACCCTCAAGTCGTTGCTCCCTTCCACTTTACTAATGGACATTGGCAAATAACTGATATTTCTGTGAAACGTATAAAAATGGCTATCGAACTGAAAAGAGGAAACAAAAGGATAGCATTGCAGAGAAATAATCTGAATAATCCTGTCACCCCCAACCTCCTAACTCCCCCCCTCCCCCCTGAGTGTGCCACTCCATAGAACCTAGTCCGTTAAGGAGGTATGCCTACCTGCAAGGTCTGAAAACACAAGTATTTTGGGGATTTTTTTTTTAAACTTGAAGACTTTTTTTAAATAAAGTGTAGTATATTTGAAAGTATATATTTTAAAGTTCGTGTAGTTTTTTTTGCAATGCGATATCTAAATAAATAATGAAATTATAAGCGATCTCCCGGCAGAGTTTTTTTATTTAAGCACTTTTGCGGTGACCAAAGTGCTTACCTCACCTCTTTGCGGTGTAGCTTTGACCTGGTTAATCAGAAATAAAAAGTTCGACCAAATTTAGTTAGTATATTAAATTATCTAGACTTTAATCGTAGCTTTTTCATTTTCGTTGCGCAATTTTTATTTTACAGTTGAAAAATTATGAAAAATGAGCGCGATTCTGTAATGAAAATCGATACTTTTGCTATAAGGAGCCGCCATTTTATAGACAATTAATTTCTGGGGATAATGAACGATTAAGGACTAGATAATCTAATATACTATCTAAATTCCCAAGAATTTTTTTAGTTCAGATGAACCAGGCCAAAATTAGAGTGGTCACCACAACCTACAGAAAAAAAATCGCTGTCGAGAGATCGCTGATATATCATTGGTTTATTTATATTTTCCATCGCAAAAATTACTACAATTAGTTTAACCTTCAGAAGGCTACTGGTGGATATGGTCGCGTGAGACAAATGAAGGGTCAGTTCAACATTTCTATGGTAAACGGGTTTCACGAAAAAATTGAATATAAAATGAATTAATCCCACAGAAATATGTAATAAAAATACATAATAGAAAATTATTTACGTACATTTGATACATAAAATAGGTGTATCTCCTGTTTGATTTTTACAAACAATGTTACTGCACTTTAGGCATCTAATAATATATTTTGCCATTGTCGTCATAACATTGTGATCGACTTTGTCAGAGTTGCATGAAAATGACCCTGCATTCGTTGTACGAAGGTTAACGTGTACACCTTCGAATACATAAAAGTTTGATTTAAAAAGCCTTCAAGTTTTTCCTTAAAAAATTCCCAAACATCCATATATTTTCAGACCTCGCAGGTAGGCAAAACCCCTTAAGAATACGGTCCTATTTTCCCCAAAAACCACGCCTCCACTAGATACCACACTAATACAACTCCTCAGTGAACATATTAAAACCATCAACCAAACGCTACCCCCGTCCGTCGAGCGAATGATCCTCACCTGACTAGTGTTGACCTCGCCGTCGGTCCTGGACTCGCCGCCAGGCGTCGCGGGGCTCAGGTAGCGTTCCTCCAGCCTCTCCTGGAACTGCTGCGGCGTCTCCTGCTCCTCGGAGGTGTCCCCGGTCTCCCCCAGCTCGCGACCCTCCATCGCGTTGTCCTCGATCTTCCCGTCCAGCGGCAGCCTGACGTCGCCGGCGCGGGTCAGCTCCAGGGGCAGGCGTCCCCGGTCGTCGATGCTGTCGTCGCTGTCCACCACCGGCACCACGTCCGTGTCGGTGATCTGCACGACGGGCGCCATCGCCGGCTTCGGCGACGGCGACGGCGTCCCGATCGGCTCGTACTCGTGCTCGCTGTTACGAAAAGTCACCCTTTTCTTTCGCGTTCTCACCGGCATCTTTCAAGCTCCTCCGACCTCTCCGGTTCGTTAGCCAGCGATAGAAACACGCGCGTTAGTGTTGGCGGACGGGGTTAGTTGCCTTTCATTTCCTACCAGCACTCGGGTTCAAGGTGAATGAATTTGTTTGCTGGTAATATTTGACGGTATTGGGACGATGGAGCCTCTGTGACGGTCGCCTTAGGGTTCGCTGCTTTTCTTTTATGGATTAGTGGGAGAGGGGGGGATGGGGGTGCTTAATGTGGTTCTTTTGGATTATTTGGTTTGGGAATACTCACGGGTTCAGGGTTAATTTTGTTATCTAGGTTTAGCCTCGTGTTAGGGTTCCCTGTATTTGTTTAATACTTTAGCATTTTGATACTTCTATCGTAAAAATCTTGAGCGATTCAATTGAGTACTGTTAGTTTCAGTGTTAATCTTGTTATTTTGTTTTATCCTTATGTTCCTTGTATTAGGTTCCCTGTATTTGTTTAATACTTTAGCATCTAGATATTTCTATCGTAGAAATCTTGAGCGATTCAATTGAATACTGTTAGTTCCAGTGTTAATCTTGTCACTACGTTTAGCTCCTCATCCCTTCATCAGGATTCTCCGCTTTTATCTTACGCGTTAGAATCTCCTTCTATCGCAAAAATCTCGAGAGATTCAGTCATGCACTGTTAGTTTCCACTATCAACCTTGTTACTTAGTTACGTCTTCGCGTCCCTTGCGTCAGGATCCCCGCATTCGTCTTACGCGTTAAAATCTACTTTAATCGCAGACATCTTGAGCGATTCAATAGAAGAATACTGTTGGTTTCGATATCAGTCTTGCCGTTTAAGTTTATCTTATACTCGGAGGTAGTCCGCGCAGGCGGCCGTGAAACGAGGCGGGTCAGTTCGCGCTCGTTTCACTGGAGTCCTACGATTAAGTAGAAAAAGTGAGCATTGGTCGGACGGGAGATTCCAGCGGCGTTCCTGCGGCGGTTAGAGGCTGTGGTTAATTCTCTTGCGCGGCTTTGGGTTAATTCGCAGGTTCAACAGGATGGTGACGCTTGAGGAAGACACGAGTCGAGCTTATTTGGCTTCCGTTTCATTGTTCGGGTGCGTGTTTCCGGCGATCCAGCAGCAGTTACTGTCGCAGTGGTGAAAATTGATTAGTAGCGCAATCTGATGGGTTTGTTACTCAGCAGGAAGGGATTGCTTTGCGGGGAAGGTCTAAGAAGGTGTCACAAAATCTACAGGCGTATTTTATTTATCGTATTTTAAACAATCCTCCATTTTTAAGATACACTTGCTTCAATGTGCTCAAATTACTGTGAACAGGCCCGGTTCTAGCATTTTTCACGCCCTAGGCGAACTTGCTAAATTACGCCCTTTATTGTAACAGGGCAAACGCAGCAATAAATGAACACTTAATGCTAAGGAATTAATACTGTTATAAAATTATGTTTGCAGCGCGATTGATTCCACGTGCTGCAAAAATTGTTTGGATATGAAGAAAGAAATTAAATGAAGTCTCTAATTAATTTGTTGCTTATTTTAATAACTTATTTTACTCATTTTAGTAAAAAATGTCCATTGACTGGTACGTGTTCATTTACTGGTACATCCACCCAATATTTATTTGCGGCTTTTGATGACCTTACTTGTAATATTTCATTTTGAATTTTATTTTAAAAAATGCCAACAATGAAAAGACCATTTTGCGTCCTTTGTCAACTTTATACCCTAAATAGGTACCTAATTTTGCCTATAGCGACGAGACGGGCCTGACTACAAACAATTAACGAATCGCGTGTAGAGTAAATGTCCCCATTTCTGCTCATGTCCCCATTTCTGCTCATTTCGTATTTTTCTTATTATTATAAGCGTTACGTTTGAACTATAGTTGCAACAAAATAATTCTAAATTATTTGAACATTTACGCGAGTGTTGCACGAGGTTGGGGCTAATCGAAGTGCAGCATAAGCAACGAAAAACTTTTAAAACGAGGGACTCATGATTTTTCGATCGTGTTCTAGCTGGTTGTGCTGAGGAACAGCGTCGCTATTGGTATTCGATAATTGGGCAAAAAATAGTTTATGCAGTAGAAGTTGTCATGTAATAACATAGCCAGCTTCCGTATTGTGCTCTGGATTTAGATTTTTTTACTATTTTTAATTTTTTTAAGTAGAAAACAGGTGAGCAGGTTTAGGGTCAAGTGAATCACCGTCATGCCCGCATTTCTACTCACCAAAATTTTAGTAACATAACCTCACAATTCAATGTACGCTGTAACCTTTATTTCTATTCGAAGGCATTTTATTTTTTGTTTATCATTATTTTATGCGTTACTGTTGTGTTATAAAACCTCTCCATAAAGGATGTAACTTATTTTAATGTGAAAAGGCGACATATTATGCGAGCAGAAATTGGTACAAATGGTGAGTAGAAATACGTACATCGCTATTTTTCGTGAATACGGACATTTGGAGCATTGTATTTAATTACAAATTACTAATAATTAAACATCTTGAAATATCTTTCTTAAATAGTTTTCGTATTAGTTGATTTATTATTAAAGAATTAATCAATAACTCTGCAACTTTTGATCACAAACAAATTTTTTACACCTTCTTTATTCCGAGTAACCTCTTAAATGAGCAGAAATTGGGACATTCACCTTAACATCATTAACATTCGAAAATCCGAAAAACGAATAAACGCAAAATATGCCCACGAATTTAACAATCTCCCTTCGTATTTCTTTAAAATATATCCACACTTTCTTTCACCGTCAACGCGCCAACCGCGAAAGACGATTGAACCCGTCACTCACAAATGCCACTACATCAAATCTAAAACGAGAGAACATCCCCTAAACGTTTAATAACTACACCCCAGAAAGGGAAGAAAATACAGTAGCATCTGTAAGCGAGTTAGCCCCGTTTCCCTCCTTTCCAAACGCACGCGTTTGAAACCGCGCAGGGCGCGCCATTTCCGTTGCCGCCCCAGTTAACAGGTGAAACGAGCCCCTCGAAAATCCCCGCGCATCCAGCCGTCCAGCGAAACATCCATCAGCGTCCAGCCTCTTCAAGACTCCTCCAACCCCCGCCCCCTCGTTATCCGGGGTTGTTGGAGCGTTATCGCGACCATCCGCGGCTCGATCATCGATACCCGTTGCTCCCATTATCGCGATACAATAACCCGATATCCACTTGATCGTGTCGCGTCTATCCATCCCCTTCCCTCGCTCCTGGAGTCGGATCGGCGGAAGGTTTGGGGTCAGCGCGCGAACGACCGCCGTGCTCGTCAACCCCCTAGCCCCCACCCACACCGCGGCGTCCCTCCCTCCCTCCCGCCGAAGGGACACACGCACGCACGACGTGCATACACCCGTGCACACGCAGCGGGGACGGTTCCGTGGAGATTTGGACGCGGAACCGAGCGAGCTGACCGAGGTTTCTATCTATAGCCAGCCGGGCGAACCTTAAATAGCTGGGACGGCTCGCGAGCATAGCCGAGACGCGTAACCTATACACGCCGTTCTCGGCGCGGATGTCGCGGATGCCGGCGGGGCGCGCGGCTGGAGAGTAGCCTAGATACGAGTCCCGACGGTGGGTGGATACCGTTGTCGATTATCGGGAAGCGGGAGGGCGGCTGTTGGCTCTAGGGTCGAAGGGCGTAGGTTGACTGGGTCGGAGGCTAGCGGTGCCAGGGAGGCGAGAGGAGGATGGTAGTAGACGGGGTTAGCTGGCGGTCGCTGTTAGGTGGTTGTTACTGACCTGCAGCGGACCGCAGGTGGCTGCTGCATCGTCCTGGAGGGCGGTCTACCGAGGAGAGCACGTCGTTCCGGCAGAAGCGAGTCGCTCTGGTAGTACTGACAGCCGCAACGGACCTCGCGGCCGAGGCTCGACGTAGACGACGCTCGCGAGGCGCGTCCTCGTTGCTCCGACTCCATCCCCACCCCCCTAGATTCCACTTGTCCACCTCCAGCCTACTCTCTCTTCCTCTGCCTACCTGACACGGCGACGCTGGCCGATCACCCGGTGGGTCTATTCACGATTCTCGCCCCTTTTCCTCCTCCAGTCCCGCGCCCCTTTTCCTCCCCGCACGCCGGTGGATGCCTGCCCCTCGCGGATGGTTCGCGTTGCTGCTGTTGTTGTTGTTGTTGTTGTTTGGTGTCGTCGCAGCCGTGAGGTCGGGGCGACCTCGGGGTACGAGAGAGAAAGGGAGAGGAGAGTTAGGTTGGCGGAGGAGACCGCTGCACCGGCTTCTAGGCGACTCTGTACCCTCTGGCCTGTCCACGACACCGAGCCAGACCGGACACATGCGATTATTTATAGAATGTTAACGTGTCGGCCAGTATCGGGACCGCGCCGGACAGAAGCCCGTCTCACCTGAGCGCGCGCCGACCTCACGCGGATTAATCCCCTCGCCTACCACCTGGCGAGATGCGCCGCGAACCTGGGGAGGGACGCGGGAATTTCATTTACTTGGACGATGAAGCGCGGGGATTGAGACGGAAGGTGTTGATGTTTAGTAGTTACTTGGGTTTCTGCTTTTTATGGTTTGTACAGATTTGGTGGAGTTTAGAATGAATTTCGTAGGTGGAATTGTAATGTGGGAGTTTTGAGGGTGGAATTGGCGGTGGGGGATGAAATGCTTGATGATGGAAGAATTTAATTTCTTGGGGATCAAGATAAGAGGTGCTATTTTATATCAGTTACACTGCTTTTTCTTTATTATGCTTTGTATAAATTTTGTAAAATTTAGAATACCTAGATTTTGTATTTGAAATTGTAATGCTGCAGTTTCAAGAGTGGACTTGGTGGTGGGGGACGAAATGCTTGATGATGGAAGAATTTAATTTCTTGGGGATCAAGATAAGAGGTGCTATTTTATATCAGTTACACTGTTTTTTCTTTATTATGCTTTGTATAAATTTTGTAAAATTTAGAATACCTAGATTTTGTATTTGAAATTGTAATGCTGCAGTTTCAAGAGTGGACTTGGTGGTGGGGGACGAAATGCTTGATGATGGAAGAATTTAATTTCTTGGGGATCAAGATAAGAGGTGCTATTTTATATCAGTTACTCTGTTTTTTCTTTATTATGGTTTGTATAAATTTTGCAAAGTTTAAAATACCTAGATTTTGTATTTAGAATTGTAATGCTGGAGTTTTAAGAGTGGACTTGATGGTGGGGGATGAAATGCTGGATAATGGAAGAATTTAATTTCTTGGGGATCAAGATAAGAGGTGCTATTTTATATCAGTTACTCTGTTTTTTCTTTATTATGCTTTGTATAAATTTTGTAAAGTTTAGAATACCTAAATTTGGTATTTGCAATTGTAATGCTGGAGTTTCAGAAGTGGACTTGATGGTGGGGGATGAAATGCTTGATGATGGAAGAATTTAATTTTTTGGGAATCGATATGAGAGGTGCTGTTGTTTCTTAGTTACTCTGTTTTATTTTTTTCTATACTTTGTATAAATTTGGAACAATTTAGAATAGATTTCGTCTTTGAAATGGTAATGTGGGTGTTTCGACAGTGGACTTGGTTGTGCGGGATAAGATATTAATCTCTGCTTCTAGATCTGCTGTTCTACTTTGTAGGCACTATGTGTGCATTTAGTATTTGAAATGTGATCTGAGTTTTAAGGGTGAATCGAGGAGAAGAGTTTCATTAACTTAGGAGAAAGATATTTGTACTCTTCTTCAGACTTACTTGCTTAATTTGTACGATCCACGTTTGTACTTAGTATAAAGACTTGGAATAAAGACGATATTTCTATTATTATTATTCTTATTATTATTCTTATTATTTGAGGTCAGTGTATCTGTTTTAAAAGTGGATTCGTGACGAGGCTAGGAATTTCTTCATCATGAAGCGCTTCTACATGTCAGCAAAGGAATATTAATACTTTCTCCCTACCTTCCTGAGAAGTAACTTTGAACTTGATGCCCGCAGTCGTATTATCCGCGTTTTAACAGCGAATTGGTCGATACCAAAATACAGGATCTTTATCGTACAAAATTCTCACCATTCGAGGAAAACTAAACATTTTCTTCTACCCTTTTCTCTTACTATATTTGAACCGTGCACTTGGTGTTCTCCCAGTCACTTACAGTCTCCTAAAACCTCTTCAGTCTGTTGAACAATTCTGTTGGTTTGTTCCAATCGGGTTCCACTCGCTCAGTTTACACGGAACTCAACCGGTACACTCTCCAACGGATCCAAGGCGGCGGATACGTTCCAAACGATTAAACGCGATCTCTTAACCATCCTCGCAATTTCCACTTATTCCCAGCACGATAAACAGCTCCCCGTACTAAAATACCCAACGTCGCTGCACTACGGCTCGAACGTCTAGATTCTCATTTCTAAGTCTACCAAATCGCGCCTAGTGATTCGACGATGAAGACACAGTGTCCCGAATATATTTTGCTCACTGTATCGCGCGTAATAGCTGGACAGAGCCGTTCAATGAACCTAACGGAGCAAACCAATGTAAGCCAACGTGAGAGCGTAACGAGTAAGTGGAACGCGAGAAAGAGCCTCCACCTTTCAACCCCGTGTGCACCCATTAAGGGTTCCCTTGGAGGTGTCTTCGTGCTTGCGCCGGTGGAACTGCAGACCGAGAATGCCGGGGGATAAGTTAATCAAATGATATAATTGGAGATTCAAATTAACATTTCGTGGTGGTACAGACTCGTCGTGGTTCCGTGGGATTGTTGATCGACGGCTGGTTAATTATTAGAAATTATTCTAGGGAAAGCAACGGTACAAGCGAAGCGTCGTGTGTCGGCGTGGAGAGGTCCGTGGAGCTCGACGGTGCGGCCGGTGCAGCTGAAAGAAGATGGCTTGATGGGAGCACAAGGTTGACGTCGACGGTGTCGTTCGCCCGTGGAAAGAATCGGTTATCGTCGCATCACGGATCAAGAAGGGCGAAAAAGATACAGGATCTTTCATAACATACGGACGTAGCTTTAGGGGTGAATTCAGCGCGTGAGAAAAAGTGACGAGGGAAGTTGTCCTTGATTACCTGGCGATGGAACATATTCTGAACACAGGCATCTTTCTAAAAAGCCGCAGGAAATTTTTGACACTGTACTCATTCGGAAAAGTAACTGAATATGTTCATAGAACACCATGGTAAAATCATATTTGAAACGCAAAGTTTTCATATTACTGTTAAAAATATTAAGTAAATTGGAATTAAAATTAAAATAAATTTAATATAATATTGAAATTTATTATTAGGTACCGCGTCCCGTTTCACGTGGGTCGTCAGTGACCCACGATACTTCCCAGAAACGAAACTTTCACCCGCTACTTGAAAGTCACGAGAAGTTTAACCCTTTCGCTGCGTATTTAAATTTTCCAATGATTCTTGAATACTGTGAATTTTAGACGAATAAAAAATGTTTTCAATTTGCGATCTATGGTTTCTTCCCCGTTTCTGAGGGGCTCAAGAGTGGAATCTAAGAAATAAACAGTTGACCAGATATATCGGAAAATATTTCTGAGTATCACAGTGCGAGAGGATGCATCTTCGCATTTTTTAATTCCGTGGAATAAACTCGAAATCCGCAAGTAAACGGGAACGTAACGGCGTTCGACTATAGTCGAATACCGCAGCGGAACGGTTAACATAATGCCACTTTTCTATGATTGCCCATCACAATCTAATTTCTCATTGAAGATCTAAATTAATTAATGCTAAAGTATCTTTCTGTCCACGAGGCGCAAGGGTACCTGACCTGTAGCTCACGAGCAAAGTCACTACTAGGGGTGGCGTACCCATGGAACCACCCTACAACATTTACCTTATGCAGTAATTAATTCCTACGAACTTCCCTCGTTACCTTCGCGTGCTGAATTCGCCCGAAAGCTTAATGTTCCCTGTATTATGAAACACCGTGTATAATTCAGCTGACGGCGGTGACAGATTCGTCGATTATGTCACGTCTTGGCACTCGACCACGCAATGAGCACGCCGCGCCGCCGGGCGCAACGACGCGCCGTTCCCCAGCGATTCGCCGTCTTCCCGTCGACGGCCGGAATGAAGTCGCGGGGAACGATCGCAGGTTTCAAGGCTTGGGCGCCACGGTCGTGGTCTTTTCCGTCCACCAGGTTCCCTGGTGCACGGCGCGCCCATTCGGTGCGTCAGTTCGAGGGGGCTTTGCTAGCGTTGCGTCGCTGGGCTTGGTAATTTCAGAGTTTCAGAACACGCTGGCCACGTTTGCTGACAATAGCGACGGTACTGGTGACAACGATGATGGAATAGCAGTAGTTATCTATCTCTGCAGTTGTTTGAGATGGGACAGTGTTTTGTGCACGTAGGAGTGTTTTGTAGTGTGTGGGATTTTTAATTTAGGAACGGAGTCAGCATTTGAAGGTGATAGAAAGAGTTCAGGACCTATTATATCCTCTATTTGTAGGAATAGATTTCGTAATTCTTATATCTTCGGGAGCCACGGAAAAAAACGGACCTCGGGCGACGGGATTTGAACCCACGATCTTCGGGGGTCCTCTAGACTACTGGTCAGCCGCCTTACCAATGTCGCCAAAGTCGACCCTCCGAAGTCTTCTATTCCGAACTCCCTCTTATGGGGATTTCTGATCCCACATATTTGACCTTGATTATGAGTTAGGGTGAGCTTTGTGTTCTTTCAAATTGTGATTGATAACGTTTATAGTGGGTAGTTAAATGGAGATCTTGGTACTCGACGTGTGACGTTAGATATGTTGTTATTGGTGCTTTGGGTATTCTACGTTTTATTAGGATTTGGTGGAAATTTAGTTCAATTTTTCACAGAATTTACTGTAAGTCGTAAAGGAGGTGAACTCTTTCTCATTACCTACAAATGCTGAATCCATCTCTGAGGCGGGTCCTACAATTTAAGGGACCCCTCTGTATATAGTTCTTTCTAAAAATTTTAGTAGTTTTACTGATGGTACCGCAGATGCTACGGTCCAGGGAAAGTGAGAAACGCAGCGCGGTACTACTGTACGCGTTATCGCGAGTGTTACTACTAGCTACGTACGAAGTGCGTGTAATCTAGCTAATTATAGAGGTAGTAGACCACTGAGCAGATCGCATCTATAATCAACAGAGCTGCGAACAACTGTAGCACAACACTATTTAGCAAAGTAGTACAGTACTGTACTGAACAACTAACGAACAACATGAAACGATAACAATGTGATATGCGATACAGTAGCATATAAAGAACTGTATCAGAGGGCGGAGTATCACAAAGGGCATAATCCCTGGAATCATCACGAAGTATTATACTAGCAGTAGTAACAGTAGCAGCCCCAGTATGATCACACGAATGAATCTCTGAAAGAACTGTATTGCAACTCAATTACGGTACAGTGTATCACAAAGTGCATACAGTGCATCCTCAAAGCTTCCAGCACCGCTAGCCACAACGTTAGCAAACCTCCCAAGGAATCGCCCCTCGTACACCGAGTGCATTCGATTCTCGACCAACCGCGCTCGCACAGTGGAAGAGCCGGCCCCTCTCTCGCGCGCTGCGCAAGGAAGATACAGGGGGCGCTGAGGAGGGGACGGTTGTTTTACTGTATATTGCCTGCCCGAGATATAGCGACCAGGGGGCTACCACTCTCATATACGATTTTGGGACAGTGTTTCAACTGCCACCTAGGCGGTTCCAATTTTTTTCGAACTAAAATTCAATATGGCCGTGATCACGTGTTCATGATTCATCTGTACTGTGTACGCCATTGATATGCATTGCATGGCATTTGTCAACTGTTGATTGATGCGAGCTAGTACCGTACGAAACCCAAACAATCCTATCGAAAAATAAGTTTTATAAAATCAGTTTGACAGTAACAAGTATGTATATAGTTGAATATATATTTTTAATGTAGAATATGTAGAATATCTTTTTATATTATGTTTTTTATAGAGCTACGTCGCGACATATGTCACGACATATACTACATTAATAATATATATTCGACTGTATAGATACCTGTTACTGTCAAACTGATTTTATAAAACTTATTTTTCGATATAGGATTGTTGATAGGATTGATGTGTCTGTTCCAGCATTTACAGATGCATCGTGAAGTTCATGACACGAACACGTGATCACGGCCATATTGAATTTTAGTTCGAAAAAATTGGAACCGCCTAGGTGGCAGTTGAAACACTGTCCCAAAATCGTATATGAGAGTGGTAGCCCCCTGATAGCGACTGAAGGGAGAGACACTCAAGTGGTGTGCAATGGATACCACTGGGACAGAGATGGGCAAAAATTTGATTTAAATAAAAATTTCGAATAACGAATAAAAGTTGAAAAAGTTAGTCGCTATGTGTTGAAGAAAGTTAATTTTTTTTAAAACTTTTATTCGATATCCGACATTTTTATTTAAATAAAAATTTTGCCCACCTCTGAAATGGCAAATGCGATACAAATGTGTGTGTTTTTTTTAATACGTTCCTGGGCTTTGACTTGCGACCGGGAGATGACTTGACCACCTTGGACGCATGAAAATCATAGGGTTATTTAGCAATTATTTTCTTTCAAATAATGAACTCAATAGAAAATCTGATTAATGGAATTTATTACACATCTCTTGAAGATTAAAACAAAATTTTTGTTCATTTCTTTTTGAAGAAAATGGCGGTGCTAGAGCCGATGCGCTGATGGGTCCTTTACGATTGACTCGCCAATCGATGACACGTATACCAAATATATAACAAATGCCATTAATCAGATTTCCTATCGAGCCCGTTACTTAAAAGAAAAAAATTGTTAAACAAAACCTATGATTTTCTTGCGTCCAAGGTGGCACCTCCCCTTAAAGACCCGAGCCCCCACTGCGTTCTTGCGACCTCGTGGTCCCTATATCTCGGGACGCACTGTACACGTGTGTTCAACTTCCGAGAATCGAGCGCTCCCGGTGTACAAGACACGATCGACGCGATCCCCCCGGTACACCTCGGAGACCAGCCACACAGAGAAACGATCGGTCGCGCGTGGGTGCTCTGATATCAGGACACGTTATCGGTATCTTCTCGTTTAATTCCGCTGGACATTATAAACAGTAAATATAGAATCATATCTCTGAAGCATCGCGCACAGCGTATTATACACATACGTCTGAATCGCGTTCGGGGAGTCGTGACTTTTTTTTATAAAACATAGAGAATGTACAGGTGTCCGGCGTGTTACATATAATACACTGTGCCGTCGCGCTAGCGATCTTCGCTATTTCAAACGCGACAATATGCTCGTCGACGGAACGTTCGTAGTACTCGAGAGAACAACGCTATATCGACTCTGTGTCCCCATGGCCCTCCGCTTGCTTCTCCTTCCCTTCCTTCGTCCTTATCTTTTTTTTTTTTTTTCTTACAAAGGCTAGGTTTTACATAAGTATTGTATATACACACGAACACAGTTGAACTCTTATTTCCCATCCACCTTATCCTCTGATTACCTCCTCTTCATTCTTCCCTCGTCCGCCGCCTTTCACCTCGCTAGATCGCTACGCGCGCGCGGGGGGGGGGGGGGTGGAGGAGGAGCAGGGGGGGGGGTAGCAGCTCCGTTCAATTCGGCGAATCGTCATCCGTGTATCGTCCATCGGACTCAATGGGAAAGGGGGGGGGGGGGAGGGAGGTGGGGTGGGGGGCGCACGCTCGCCGAGCGCTCTACATTTTGCTTATAAATAAACGAGCCTCGGGTTCCGCCACTCTGACCGTTCGTAGAGCACCTAGCTGAAAAACCGGGGGAGGGGGAGGCGCGAGGGGAAGTTGGACAGAGCGAGTCGGGGGGGGGGGGGGGTCGGAAGAAGACGCCGGCGAAGAAAATCGACGGGTGGGGGGGGGGGGGGTTAGGTGCGTTTCGGATGATCGTCGGGCGAAGAGAGAATTGGCGAGCACGAAGGAAATAGAGCGATGGAGTGGGGTGCCGCGTGGGTGGGTGACGTTTGGCCGGTCACGAGCGGGAACGAGCAAGAGAGCGAGGGAGCGGGAGAATCTCGCGACGTCAACGAAAATAGAATCGAACGCGTGTCTGACGCGTTACAGCGAAGTGCAGCGAAAGGAGGATCGCCGTCATCGGGGGGAGGGGCGTTTGTGCCCGACGCGTTCCATGCTCGTTACGACGGTCGATTAAGCGCAGGGTGCGATGGCAATGGCGGGGGAATTTCAAATTGAACGGGGGATTGTGCTAGAGTACTTCGAAACTATGGAGGGACTGTTTGTTTGTTTTTTTTTTTTTGGGGAAATTTGGGTCTCGAGAGCCGTCGTGGACTTGTGTATTTGCCTGAGCATCGAGGGGGTGCTTGTGGAGGTGTAGGTGCGACGAGCAGCCGCGAGGTCCCTCGGTGCGCGTGCGCGGTGGGAAGATAGAAACGTGGGAAAGTTACCTAATATATTTATTTGGGATTTAAGGGGAGTCTTCGGTCAAAATGTATTGAAAATAAGTGATTTTTATGAATTTTTAACTTGGAGAGGTTATAATGTATTCTGAAAAATGTTTTTGGCTTTTATTAATACACTGGTTAGGGTACGAAAAAAATTGAATTCTGGTTTTCAGTCTTAATGCAGTTTATAGGTGGCGCTATTAGGAGATTCCTTAACGGTAACCACGATTTCCAAAGATCTAATGAACCGATAAAAAAAAAGTTGAGGCATTTGATTTGTAATTGGACTCGCTATCGCACCATCCTCTAACATAATTTTTTTAAATTAATTTTTTTTTTAATCTGCACATTTATACGTAAAATGATCCCTTTTTTTGCACTATTTCTGTCGCGGTAGAGGATTAGAGACACTATAATAAGAGTCTGGACACGAGAAGGCCACTTTTTGATTGGTCCGCCATTTTTTATCGAAATCCTGCGAGAGAGAAAGAGATATACACCATTTCACTCTTAACCACTCTTAACAACTCTTACGTTTATGGCGGTATTTTACTATCTATTAATCTGAAAATGTGCATTTGAGTTTTTGATTGGCCCGTCATTTTTCATCTATTCTCGCTGATTTTTAAATCTGTCGATTATACCAAGATAATGAAGATACAAAGTAAAACACCAAATCTTGTGTTCTATTTGATATATGTTATTTTATTATACTTTAAAATACATTTTAAAATAAATTTTGAAATACCACCATAAACGTAAGAGTTGTTAAGAGTGGTTAAGAGTGAAAAGGTGTATATCTCTTTCTCTCTCTTGGGATTTCGATCAAACATGGCGGACAGTGGCTAGTGTCCAGACTCTTATTATAGTGTCTCTATAGAGGATAATGCTATACTGCCCTCTTTAGTTAAAATGTCCTATTTAACATTTTGAAACAACCGAGAAAACTGATGTTTTATCATTAACTTTGTACCGTCCTTATTTCCCTTCATTCAAATTAAAACACGTTGTCATTATTTCGTAACAGCCTAATATAATTTTTGTAATAGGTGTACCGATACCTAATGTATTATTAACGTACCAATTAATTAATTGTTTTAGATAGGACATTTAAACCATTTGGAAAGAAGTTAGGTTAAATACATTCGACTGCTTATAAATCTTTTCGAAGCACGTAGAGTTTTCTAACTTTCCTTAAAAGGTAAAAGACGTGTGGAACTTCAAATAATTCAACATATCTCAGAAAATTAAAAAAATCTAGATCGGACAGTTTAACTAAGAAGGGCAGTATATAAATTTTAAGAAATTTCTCCGATTTTTGAATTCAGACGATCCTGTGTATAAATTTCATGGTTAAGATTTAGCCATCCCTTTTTGGCATCGCTGCACTAATTGTAAGCGCCACCTAAAAAATGTATCTACACCAAAAAACATTAAACCAAATTTGTTCTTTGTACCCTAACAAGTGAACTAATAAAAGCCAAAAACATTTTCTTGTAAAAAATTGATAAAAATCACTTATTCCTCGAGCGTTTCGACCGGAGGGTCCCCTTAACGATTGCAATCCTCGTAGAACGACTCCACTCTCCTTTCCATCTTTCGGTCGCGCATGCGCGTAGGAGACGTCACTACTGCTCGGTGCACACAGAATTCCCGAGTCGAGGACTAATTCTAATCTCTAACGCTCTAATCTAAATGACCGTCGCACCCTGCGCGCTAATCCTAAACGGAACTCGAAGACGGTGCGGGTGAGGGCGATCGAGAGCGATCGAGAGCGTGCACGTAGCCTGTTATCCGAACCGAACCGACACGCTAAAGCTTAAAGTCGTACAAAGCACCAGTGCGTACAAATCACTCATCGTCCACATGCAGCATCACAATAGTCTCCTCTCTTTCACACGTTAATAATATTACCATCGACGCGGTGACAGAATATATTATATATATTTTTCATGTATATATATATATATATAGATTTCTTTTCTTTTATTTTTGTGTCTCGTTACTAGTCCGTAGCAAAAAACTGGCAGCGGTGTGTATGTGTGTCTGTGTGTCTGTCGCGGTTACATAGAACTGTTTTATTATTTTTTTTATTTTTTTGCATTTTCATTTCTTTAGAGAACTCTGCCCGCGTTCACCTCGTCCGTTCTCCTTTCTGCCCGCGGTATCGACGCGCTTCCCCCAGCGTCGCGGAGGGGGCGGCCGCGGGCGCCCCTGAACGCTAGGGGCGTTAATTACCCTGAGACGGCGTCGATTATTCGTATCGCGGCGGGCCTTCTCCGTGCATCGTCGTCGGTTCGCTCACCACTCGAAACAAAAAAGAAGAAAAAGCGATGAATAAAAAAAAAAATATAGAAAAAAAAGACGGCGCGATGATTCTCGTGATCGAAGGCGAGGACGATCACAGCGCCGCGCCCGCGATACACGCTCCCGTTTACCTTCTGTCCACATCCCTTTCCTTTCTCACCGAGGACGCGGTCTTAGTGAGGTCTCAGCGTAACGATTTTATTGTTGCAATTGTAGTTACAGTAATCGTAATCGTCGTAGTCGTGGGCGTACGGCGGCAGCAGGGACGCCGACTCGACGGGCCCCGGGCAGGGAAGGTGCCTGGGTCAGGCGAGCTCGTTGCTGTCCGGGAAGTGGTCGCGACAGTCGAGGCAGGCGGCCAGGTCGAGCACCAGGTTGTGGAGGCTGGGATGCTCGAGGACGTCCGGCAGCGGTGGATGGCAACGGGGCCTCTGCTGTCGACCCCTGAACGACCGGTGCAGATTCAACACCACGTCGCAGAACACGTAGCGCACCAGCAACAGTCGTAGGAAATCGTCGCCGAAGAATTGCAACACGCTGGTCTCTGCGCGGACCGTAAAACGCTCGTCAGTCGAGGTGTCTCTTTGATTCTCATTTGCATTTTTATTGTTGCCTCTTTTTCGCCGCATTTTTATCGTTCTTTTCTTTTCTTTTTTGTTTTTTTTTTCGTTTTTTTGTCATTATGGTCTCGATACTATTGGTACATATTCGCTTTTCGTATTTTTTTTTTCGTTTTTACTTTCTGGTTTTCAGTTTGAGCAATTTTGACAAGTTCGAGCAATTTGCAGTCTGGCGGGCCCAGGTCGATCGGAACCGAGGACGTCAGTTCGAGAACGGTCGGCTCTGCTACAGGGGGCTTTGATGCAGGGGGCACGGTAGGTTGGGTGGTTTCACGATTTCTAGTTTCCCTTAATTATTTCAAGCGATGTTATTTTTTAAATGCTGAACCCCGTCTTGTTTATGCCACTAATTGTACGATTAACAATCCCCCATTTACTTTACAGAAAGCTCGACAAATTGGTTTCAAAGTACGTACAAAGAAAAGACTGTTTGACTCTCCGTGGTCACACTTTCAGTGGCGGACGAAAGAAAGTTTACAACTTTTAAAATCGCATAACTTTCTTAGAATCGGTCCAACCGATATGAGTTTTTTTTGAGAAGCTAGAAGGATTAGTTTGCTGAGTGACGTGTTTCGTCGTTTTGAAAAAAATTGCAATTGGTCGGAATAGCAAAAAAACAAATAGTGAATGTCGTTTTTTAAACTTTTTTTGTGAGCCTGTAATGAAAATTCAAAAAACCCGTTTGTAGATTGAAGTAAATTATATATATGCCCAAAATTTCATTAAAATCGGTTAACGTTGCTCTGAATTACGAACGCATAAAGATCAACACAGATTAAGGTCGAAAATCGTGAAATTTCCGAAATCAGCGATTTTCGAACTTATTTTGCGATTTTTAAGCGTTTGTAGCTCAGAGCAACGTGAACCGATTTTAATGAAATTTTGGGCATATATATAACTTACTTCAATCTACAAACGGGTTTTTTGAATTTTCATTAGAGGCTCACAAAAAAAAGTTTAAAAAACGAACATTACTATTTTTTTTTGTTATTCCGACCAATTGCAATTTTTTTCAAAACGACGAAACACGTCACTCAGCAAACTAATCCTACTAGCTTCTCAAAAAAAAATCATATCGTTTGGACCAATTCTAAGAAAGTTATCCGATTTTAAAAATTGTAAACTTCTAAATTTCTTTCGTCCGCCACTGTATAATTACAAATTGGTCACATGGGGTTTACTACACCCCCAACGATATTTTTGAGTTACCATGTTTGTACTTTTGAATCTTTCAACTTTTCATTGATAACTGTACATTCGTAATGCTCTAGTAGTATTTATCTAGAAATGTAAATTTTGAAATTGAGATGAAATTTGTAGTTCAAGAAAAACGATTGTTTTTTTTTCGCGATAAATACCTTTTGGAAGTCCTAAAGGCGGGACATTTGAACTCGAAAACTTGGAGTGCGATACACCCCGTGTGACCACGAAGGGTTAATATCACCGTACCAGCAATTCCCCAAAAGCAAGGTTTATCCATCCCACGAAATTCCTAAATTTCCATCTCCCGCGTCGAATTCACCCTCGCACCCTCCAACGCAAAAGGGTGAAACGTGCCGTCGAGTCGGCCCCGATGCACCGGCGCAAGAAACCGGGGGGTTAAGAAACTTCTCCGCGAGATTACGTAAGCGTTGATAACCCTTGTTCCAGATACGCCGTTGGAAAGGCGCGAGTCCCCTGGCGGGCTCGAAGCTTCCGGAGCGGAAGAACGGCAAGGCCGAGCGCTGACGAAATTCTCGGGACTGACGTCTACGGTTGCCGTCGCGCGGGGGCGCCGTACCGAATCCAGACGCATGGCAGACAAATTTGCATATTACTGTTGCTGCTGTTGTTGTTGTCTACACTCAGACCTGTTGTTCAAACTTTCCAGCCGTATTATCGTGTCGCACCCCCCCCCCCCCCGCCCAACCCACCCTCACCCACCCCCGATATATCGATTCGGTGAAACTTCCTCTCGCGACGGGCGAATTAAGCGTGTCGCGGCAGGGGGGCCAGCCGTTACCTTACGCCGCTTGGCTTACCACGCCTATCGGTCCCTCTGACAAAAGGAAGCCACTCGGTACCGCTGAAAACTCGCGCGACATATCGCTGTCGCGGGGGGGGAGTGGAACAATAGCGGGAAGGCCCTTTGTGGCTCTAGACACTTTAGATCACGCGTCTAGGAGAGGCGGAGATTGCCGGTTCAGCGATAAACACGGGGCTGGATCTAGGCCAGCTCTGTTTATCGTTGCAACGCAATCGCGGGATCCCCATTCGTCGCCGAGGGCCGATCTTTTCGGTCACTCTTCCGGGGTCAAGGATCGGCCAGTAGACATAGACAGTTATAAATTTCGGTGGGGAAGGGTAGAGGGGGGGAATGGGGGAAGAAAATGATTCTGTGGAAGGGAGGCAATCGTGAGATCTGATCTAGGGTCTAATTATTAATTGCCTTCGGTTTTTGAGTATCATGGGGGAAATTGTTGTAATTTATTTGTTATAGAGTGGATGTGGGAATCTTTTGTGTGGGTAAGACTGTTTTGCTTCTGTGGAGGGAAGTTATTAGGGGTGTTCCTAGTGTGACGGTTGAAAAGGACTTAATTTTTTTTAAATTAAAAAATGATATGTTTGTTGTCATCACCTTTATAGATTATGTAAAAAAATTGCAAGTGAAAGTATTCATTTACAGAGGAATAGGAGCATCGTGAAGAGAACAATGTCTTTCCGGATGCCGAACCTGATATCAGCAATTCTAGTTATCTCAAAAACAAAGTTCGAAAAAATCGGTAATCTGTTGACGTGTGGCTATCATCTGAACCAGCATAATGAAAAAAATATTCGGAAACAAAGAAATGGGAACGTTTTAAATTTTTTTTATAAATTTTAGCCAAAATGTTATGGTTTTGTTGAACATGGGAATTCAATTTGGCAAATATTTGCAAAGTTCTAGTTCGTACGGTAAAGTAACATCTACTGACAAGGGAACATACCGAACCCGGAAATTCGAAAGATTCTGAAACTTTGTGATTAGGGTAAACCAAGCAGTGAATGACCGAATTATTGAATTTATAAAAACAAAACATCTGTTGAAATTGCATTTAAATTTATTTTTCTTGAAATTTCTATAAAATTACTTATTCTTATAATAATTTTTAAAAAAACGATTATAATTTTATAATAAAATTTTATAATTAAATTTTATAATTAAAATGCAAAACGTGTAGAAGCCCAATAAATGACCGCATGCTTTTAATAAAAATTGTATTTATTAATGTTTGCTTAATACGCGTAACTAAAAATATGGGCTATTAAAAGTGCAACTACATTCCATTTATAAACATATAATATTTTTAAATTTATAATTGACATTTCTTTGCCTAATGGTCATTCACTGGTATGCGGTCAATTACTGGTTGATTTACCCTATGTAGGGGATTTCCTCGTGATTACAACGCAATTTTTGTTTAGTGCCTAAATTCACTCTAAGGGGGTGGAATTGACCCATGAAAATCCGGTTATATTCCGATTTTGTGTTACAACTCGTGAACTGTAAAATATTTTTTTTACCAAATGATAGATATAATTAAAAGAAGTAATTTTTGTTTTGAAACTATTTTTCTATCTCTTACAGTTCGCGAGTTATAACGCAAAATCGGAAAATAGTCGAATTTTCGGGGGTTAATTTCATCCCCTTCGAGTGAATTTGGGCAGCAAACAAAAATGCGTTGTAATCAGGAGGGAAGCCTCTAAATATTCCCAAAGTTTCAGAATTTTTTGAATTTCCGGGTTCGCGATCTTCCCTTGTGAGTATGCTTAATATATTTGAAGTGGATGGGGACTTTTGGTTTTTGGTCAATCAGGTCTGGCATCCGGAAGGATACTGTTCCCTTCACGCTGCTCCTATTCCGCTATAAATGGATACTTTTACTTACAATCTTTTTTATAATCGTGATAGAATAAAGCTACAAATGTGCAAAACGATACTTGTTTCTTTTTTTAATTCCCGAAAAATTAAGTTTCTTTTAGCCGTCACACTAGAGAAGACGGTTGCTCTGGTGCCTCGGCGTGTTCCCACGCCGAGGCCAGGGAAGGAGTGGAATCGTTAAACGAGGAAACGTGGTAATACTACGTACTCAAAGACTTTAAGCGTATCGGGTCAATCTACGTAATTCAATTGGTCTTTATCTGTTTTTTCCACGTTTGAAAGGGAAGGTATCTAATGTCTACGGAAGCCATAATCCGACCGAGGGAAGTTCAATCTCCCGCTTGCGAAGCGTCCCGCTATGACTGAGAAATACTTTAGTTGTCGGGTGACCAGGTACCGTAGCCCCTCAATTAAAACCCTCCCATTACATTTAACACACAGACACCGCAAAAAAAAAGTCACCCCCAACGTCGCTCCGATAATCGAGCTCAAGACACCCCCGAACGCTACCACCGCCAAAACCAAAGATCCATCATCCCGCTGCGTCACGGTATCAGCATCCTCCGAGTCACCCGACATTTCGCCAGAATCAATACCCTCGCGGGTTCGAAAAACAGGATCCAGATGAAACCCGAGGCCAGCCCCTGATTTCGCGGCCGTCGGAGCCAAGAAAGTTTCACCGACACAGATCTATCCCCCTATCCTGCGCCCCCCCCCCCCCCCCCCCCCAGTTGATCGAATTAGAAAGCACAGAGTCCCCCAGATCGCAGCTACGGGGATGTCCAACAACAACAAAAGAACAAAAAGAAAAACGAAAGAGAAAGAAAGGAACGGAAAAGAATAGCAAGGAAACTGAGGGCTCCCGAATCCTTACCGCATCTGGAGTGCATGACGAGCTGACAGGCCTCGATGAGGAACCGCTCGATGTAACGCTGGCACCGCTCCCAGTGGTGCACGGCCAGGTTCTCGATGTTGCATATAAGGCAGAAGGCGGCGAGGGGGGCGTGGAGGAACAGGGTGAACAGGCTGCCGCCGTGTCTGACGTCGCGCAGGGTCGGCGGCGTGTCCTGCGGCGACATCAGCACCATCAACGGCTGGCCGAAGTAGCGCGGTATCTGCTGGAACACGAAGCTGTTGTCCGAGTCCACCACCACGAACAGCGGCTTCCTCGTGAACGGGTAGAGGTCACCCGGGTAGAGGCAGTGGGGCTCCTTGCCCCCCGTCGGCCTCTTCCCGTGCTCCGGGTCCCTCTTGCTGCACGTCGACACGCCGCCCAGGTCGTACCCCACTGAAACACCGCAAGTTTATCAACATCGTGCAATTCCGGTTTCGTTGCCGCGGCCGGCTGCCACGGGGCACGCTCGGACGGCCCCCCCCTTCCCTTCGTTGGCTTTCCTAAACTTCTCTTTTCGAGCTTTTTGGTTAATTGGTCGATGGTAATTAGGGATTGTATTCTTTGGCGCTACTGCGATGTTGTTGAGTTTCATTCGTTCTGCTCGAGGTTTTTTGGGGGATTGCCATTTTTGGAAGCGGGGAGGGGATTGGATGGGGCTAATTGGATAGACTTGAAGATCTGGGTTAGATCTGGGATGTTAACAGATTTTGATAAAATTTTAATTTTAAAGATGCATTTATATGGGGTGCTTTTAGGTTGAGTATTTTATTTAAATAATATAATAAATTATTTAAGTTATATTTATTTTTTTGCTTGTATGTACTTTTCTTAAATATTCTTTTTAAATTTTCCTGTAAAAGTTTTATTTCGAATATTTATAATTATGAGGGATGATTTGAAAAGGATTGATATGAATCTCTTAGAGGGCTAAGAATTTATAAGATGATGTAGTTAGTTAATTCTTTTTAATTGTAAAAATTTATATTTATATGTACTTATTGTTGATGATTATTTATTAATTTAAGTAGGTTAAAGTTAGAAGCATAATATTGAAAATATTAAGGTAATAGATTTATTTTTAAATATAATTTATAAATTAATAATTAATTTTATATTGAAAATATAATGTTTTTTTAACTATACAAATAAAGAAATATAAATGATTAAACATTTTGATTAGAATTAGAAGTTCTATATTTTATTTCTATTTTGAAAGTTTGAAAATCTGCTTTGCTCTAGGCTTTTTGGAAGATTGTAAATTTTAGAAGTGGGGAGGGAATTACATGGAGTTCTTTTGGGGTGGTGGAACGTGTAGACTTGGAGGTCGCGATTGTGGTTGAATTATGTCTAAAGTAAGGACTTACATTTGCATTACTTTGTTATATCACTTCACTATTATTTAGCAACGAGGTGAAGAGTCCCTAAAACAACATCCCACTAACATATTCTTCTAGTATAATAATAGAAACTATATCCCTATTATCTGTTCTTCTCATCTCATTAAACATCTGGCTACAATGAAAACGTCTTTTCGAGGGTACGAGTTAACACACTTTTTCGACGTGAAACGTCAATATTCTTTCGATGGGTCTGTTTTCAACACACGACGTCCCTATAAACAGTGGCGATCGGTCTGTTCACGCTCGGGCGAGCTGAAAACCGAGCTTGGTTTCGTCGAAACAATGAGAAGCCCGGCGTAGCGTGTCGGTTTTCGGAGACGGCGCCTACCCGCTTCGAAACTGGCGAGCTACCAAAATCGCCCGCGTCATCCTTCGAAGATTTATTTCCGCGCGAACCAGATCGCCCGCGACATTGTAATTTGTATCGTACCCCGTGGAGCCAGAAGCCAACCGATTTTAAAACCCACTTCCACGCTACACAATCTCTTTTCTACTGTCTGACCATTACTGCCCCATTCTACTTAATCGCTCAACCACTGAATTCCTCAAGAAGCACATCGCACTAATGTTCCACGTCGGTCTATTTCCCTTTAAAAGACAATCGAAGAGATTGATGTATCTTTTTATTCGTGCTTAATGTTATTTAAAGAGGGGGGGGGGGGGGCAGATCCCATGGAAATTGAAAACTCTTCGTTTTATAGAGGGGATGGTTTGTCTCCATAAATTTTATTAACTTCGAATATCTAGCCAATGGGTTGTGTTTTAGGAAAAATAGTATAAATGTAAAAATATTAATTAGATGGAGGAGGGCGTTACAATTCTATGTCTCTCATTTGAATAATTTAGAAATCGTATTTTGGAGAATCCACGAACTTTTCATCGCGTTCAGAAGTATCTAAACCACGAGAAATGTTTCGTTTTATCGAGCTTTCAGCGTCCTTTCTTTTTGTAAATGGGAATGTTTAATGTCCCTGTTTGGAATTGTGTCGCGCGGTTAACGAGGCTAAACGTTCATTGAAGAAGCTGCCACCTGGCCGGACGGATATCGACGGCGCGCCTTGTGTTTCGATATCGATTGCGAACTTAGAATCCACCAGCAGGTCGGAATCTCTATCGCGGAATGACCTTGACACGGATGCGCTACTCTAGTTTCGTTGAAAGACCATTTTCGCCTTCTCGACACGGCTGTAACCTTAGAGCTCTGAATAGCGGTCCCCTTTGGTGGTCAGCTGGTGAATTTTTTACCACCCTCGGCCTTCAATCTCCGCGAATTCCTCTTCTCTCCTTCCTCCTCTTTCTTTCTTTTTTTTTTTTTGAAACAGATTTCCCTTTATCCCGGCGTTTGCAAATCGTGTGCCGCGAAACATCGGTTCTGGTGCTAAAAACAGGAGGGAAATCGAAAACAAGGAAAATCCAAATTTAACAGAATGCCACTAGTATAAAGTCGAATAAAAAAGTAATCATTTTTGTAGCTTCGCAATTTCTTGAGGAATTCCAGACTGTATACCTATTCTCTATTTCTAACACAGTACAGAAATCGTTTCTTAATTCAGAATCAGTAGAAAATTACACGGAAATCGGCTGAAAATGAGGAAACTTGTAAATTTGAAAACTTGAATATATGAAAATTTGAAAATTTGAGAATTTGAGAATTTGAGAATTTGAGAATTTGAAAATTTGAAAATTTGAAAATTTGATACTTTGAAAATTTGAAAATTTGAAAATTTGAAATTTTGAAAATTTGAAATTTTGACAATTTGAGAATTTGAGCATTTGAGAATTTGAGAATTAGAGAATTTGAAAATTTGAAAATTTGATACTTTGAAAATTTGAAAATTTGAAAATTTGAGAATTTGAAAATTTGGAAATTTGAAAATTTGGAAATTTGAAAATTGGAAAATTTGAAAATTTGAAAATTTGATACTTTGAAAATTTGAAATTTTGACAATTTGAGAATTTGAGCATTTGAGAATTTGAGAATTAGGAATTTGAAAATTTGAAATTTTGAAAATTTGAAACTTTGAAAATTGCAAATTAAGAAACTAATGCATCACGAGACACGCACACTTGGGCCAATGAGCCTCGATACTGACCGCCAAGTGATCAATGAAAGATTATGGTCCTCGAATAACAGTGGAATAACGCGTAGAGGGATTACGAAACGTATAAAGCGTTTAAATAATTCATACGAGTCGCGGGGCGGGTGATTCAGTATTAATTCAGTAGCGTGGATTGGAAAGCGGGGTATAACGTGTAAAATGGAGGACAGTGATTAGAGATTGGCTGGGGGATAGCGGTTGGACGCGGAGGCACGTGGAATATTAGGGAACCCGTCTAAACGACCTGGATTTTCTGTTTAGTTAATTCGGAGGCCAGCGCGATAAGGGTCATGGTCGCGGCTGGCATGCATCTCGCGAGATGACCCTCGAGATGTCTTCTTTCGATTCGCGTGAAAGTTTCCCGAGGATGGGCACTAATTAAAGGCGAAAAAGAGAAAAAGAAATACAACCGTGCGCCCTTCTTCCCACTTCGCGTCGGACACCTCTAGCGCTGCCACTGATCTTTTCGTGGGTCCAATTAAAGGGCAGGCGTTGCTTTCGCCAACGATTCGTTTCTGACGCTCGTATGCAGCTTCAGTGGCCTTGCAATGAAATTTTTTTCGAATTCGCGAGACTGTGCAATTATCCCAGTTATGCGTTTCATATCGCTGTTTGGCATTGATAGTGGCATAAAATATAAATTTAAACAAATTACATGATTAGTGTTCAACTATTAGTCAAATGCAAATTTCAAACTGCTTTTCCTGTAAAATTTACATTTTTTTAGTTGTGGCGTTATCAATGGCAAATGGTAAGCAATATGAAAATGGTAAAAAAGTACCATTTTGAGTGTTAGTTGCGGGCTAATTTTTTTTAGAAACCATGTGTTATTATTCCATTAAAAAGTTGAATAACCTATCCCCCGTTTAGTGTCTACGGAATTGCGATCTCTTAGCTACTGATTCTAGCGGTCTTCTCTTTACCAGAAGCTCTGAAGCTTGTTGGTCACGGAAGGAGCAAAAGTAGCGCCAAGCTTTCTAAAAATACGTTGTATGTACAAGATCTATGGTCAAACCGTCAAGCTCATACCACAACGAATTTCCTACGCGTAGCTTCTATTTATCGATCTACGGTAATGGCGTCTAACACGAGCTAGTCTAAATAACGAGTAACCTAAGCAAAGAGTGACTAAAGTGTAACATATCTCAAGCTCCCCAAGGAAGAAGCACCCTAAAACATCCCCCAGAATCCTTATACCTCGATCCTCCCCACGCACCCTTTCGCAGAGAACAATTTCAAGCACCCAACCCTTCCGAATGTCGGCCATGTTGACTTAAAGAAAAGCAAAACAACTGTAATCGTGAAATTCACGTCCTTCGCCCATCTCATCGCCCAATCAAACCGAGAATCACTTTCCAGTCTTCTCGGGGGTTTATGTAATCATATATCTAGAGAGGGCGGGGGTCAAGAAGTCAGGGGTGTCGAAAAGTCTTCGGTTCAGTCGCTCATCAACGACGCAAGCTCGCGGTATGTCCACGAAGCCCTTGGTCGAATGCGAGAAAGGCGATAGTCCGATTCCCCTGATCTAATTAGCCGGAGATCCTGGGGCCACGCGTTTACTGGATACGCGCTCTGGTATATATATATAGGGTGCGCTAAGATTAATGGTCCATACTTTGGATATCTGTGTGCAGACCCGCGCAACTGGCACGGGTCATGCTTCTTGCTGGTTTCTAGTTGGAAAAGAATGAGGGAGGAAGAAGTTGGATGCTTTACAGAATACTATCTCCAAATTCAATGATGCATGTGTAATATGCAACTGCACCTTAGTTTTAAATGGATACATATGATCCTCTCAGAAAGAGTTGAGCACCCTGACCAGTTACACTTTTTGCAAATTTCTCAATATTATTACTCGTGCACATTATCTTCTCTACTTTTCATTTTATGGAATTGATCAGTTTGCATTCTCGCGTGTTTACACATTGATCCTTCACGGTTTTCTACGCATAAACGTATTAGGGTAATGAGGATCAGGGTAATCCCAGAATTTTAAAATACCGAGGTCGAAAAATTATGCTAAACACGTCCCTGAGCTCTTCACTTGTCAGCAAGAAGATAAGTACATACCACCATCACTATTCCTCTGTAAGGCATAGTACTAGTCTACTACTTGGTATCGCTATACTTCTGGAACGCATAGTACTCAAAGTTTGGATCATCAATTTTGCAACACCCTGTATACAGAGTACACGTAACAACAATGTTCGCGACACGGCTTATCCGTTGACGGGCTGTTCCGATTCAGGGGACACGGGGGGGGGGGGGGGGGGGGGGGGGAAGCCCGCCGCCCCCCTCAGATCGACGGCCAAAGCGACGGATCACCAGCGACCGAGGAAACTGACCGAAAACACCGACACGCGTTCGTCTTCGGCTCCGTCGAGCGGGTGATTCGCTTTAACCGCGCATCGGGCCAGCCACTGCTGCGATAAGTAATTTTTGTGGCCGATCGGAGACACTGGCCATTGACGTTTTTTTTTTTGTTTTTTTTTTTGCAGCTTCGCGAATTATTTTCGCCGGCAAAAACGAAGGCTTTGGCAATGACGTCGGAGGGCTCGACACTTTGAAGTTCGTGGAAATCGATTCGACGTGGCGATTTATGGATTTTGGATTTGGGTGACGAAACTGGGCTGTGATCTGTACGTGTGTCGCCTCTTTCAGTGGGAATGTAGTGGTTACTTGTAGTTGGATACTTTTGTGTAGATTCAAGAGGACAGTTTTAAAAATGTTTGAAGCTGATGGGGAGTGTGAAATTCAGTGCTGGAAAAGAATTAGGGTAAATCCGGGAGACGCGGTCGGGCCGGAGAGTTGGTCGAGTCGCTATATTTCAGACACTCTACGTAAAAATGCGTTAAAGTGCGGACCAATTACTTCAATAGAAGCCAAACAGATGAATGAATAGCGTCATTTCGCTTCCTTCTGTGTTTTTCTGGATTTATAGGCTTTAAACGGGAAATTGAGGTTACATTTAACCGCTTTTGTCAAACAGCGGTGTACAGAATCGTATTTAAAATATACGTCTCAGTTTATTTTCGTTTAATGTTTGGGATAATAAGATAGTAGAGATATTGAGGGACAATGCAGCCAAAGTATTTGGCCATATTAAGGGGGGACGCCTACCTAGAGCGGTCGAAACAATGCACTTCTTTGGGATTTTTTTCTAGAAAAACCGTTACACTTTTATTAATAACTATTCGTCTATTGTTAAGAGTACATCTAAAGGACAGTTAAGTATTTTTTGCGTTAAAGAATATTGAGAGATTTGAGAGTTATAAGCGATGACCGGGATGTCCTTTTTTTTTGCGGTGACCATCGTAGCTCGTAGCAGAATCATCCGAAATGAAAAATTCGAAAGGCTTTAGATAGAGTATGAAATTATCTAGGCGCTATCGGAGGGATTTCTTTTTTTTCTTCTTAGTTTTTTTTTACAGGCCAAGAAAGGAACTAATTTTTTGTTGATAATCGATGGTTCAACTTTGCAGCGCCTCCATTTTGTCTCATAATAATTTTTCCAAAATCGGGCCCGATAGCGCCTAGATAATTTCATACTCTATCTAAAGCCTTTCGAATTTTTCATTTCGGATGATTCTGCTACGAGCTACGATAATAATAACTCTCAAATCTTTTAATATTCTTTAACGCAAAAAATACTGAACTGTCCTTTAGATGTACTCTTAACAATAGACGAATAGTTATTAATAAAAGTGTAACGGTTTTTCTAGAAACAAATCCCAAAGAAGCGCATTGTTTCGACCGCTCTACGTAGGCGTCCCCCCTTAACTCTTCCTCTTAAAGCTAACGAGAAGACCATCTCTCGCTGCAGAAAGGTGAGATGGTCAAGTTATGATTTATTTATTATTTTTATTTATTTATTTATTTTTTATTATTATTTTATTATCATTTTTGTTTATTTAGTTTATTTATTCACTTTTGTATTCATTTGCCTTGCTAATCGCCAGTAGGTAGTTCACTTTTTCTTTGATGTGTTCTTTACTTGTTTATCGTAAACAAATTAAATATCAATGAATCTGTAGTTGTATTCACTCATAAATAATTTTGCTTTATCCTTTGTTAATTATGTGAGTGATCTCTGCCAACGACGAAAATCATTTCTCCCGGCACCTCGAGAAAGGTGGTCAGATGTTATGACTTCAGTTTTCAACCCGGTTTACAGTAAATATTGTCTTAAAGCAAATATCGACCAGTTTTTCTGAATCAGCATAAAAATCCTGAACATATAGGTTTGTTCTGATAAAATAAGTAATTTCTATATTAGTTTTAATAGCCATTTTATATTAGGTCGACCGCGTCTCCCGGATTTATCCTATTAAGGATTATATAAGCCCTTTGTAAGTAATCCTCTGTTAAAAGAAATCTCCGCTGAATTAAAGAAAGGAAAATCAAGAAACGGGTTTTGATGTTAAATTGAGTACCCTTTGTAGCAAGGGGTGGAAATTAAATAAATGGGCTGGGGCTTAGAAACCTTTTTTGGTGGACTACTAGTCAACAGAATTTTACAATTCAGAATTTCACAATTCAGAATTTCGTAATTCAGAATTTCACAATTCAGAATTCCGCAATTCAGAATTTCACAATTCAGAATTTCGTAATTCAGAATTTCACAATTCAGAATTCCGCAATTCAGAATTTCACAATTCAGAATTTCGTAATTCAGAATTTCACAATTCAGAATTCCACAATTCAGAATTTCACAATTCAGAATTTCACAAATATCATCTCCCTAATATCAACACCGAATTAGATACGTAGCTACTCTTCAAACATCTAGATCCTTTGAAACTTCAAGGAACCGTAATTCTCATCAAGATTCCCTGTCATCTACCTCCTATATTTCCCCTCTAGAACCCCTAAATATAGCAACTATACAATCGTTCAGCGCCTCCTTTAACAAGCACCCTCGCCCGTCAACAGCAAAATGCTAGCGCAAAGAGCAGAAACGCGACAAAAGCTCGGGCAGATAATACCAGCTTCCATCGAGGGACAAGTACAGTTAGTGGAACGGATATGCCACCTATACATACCTGCGGCATCCTCAAAAGATGCCGAGCCATCAAACACAACCATCCTCAGTCACTATAAAAGTATAAAATACCAAATGCACCCTCTATATCGGACCCTACCGCCCCTTGCACCCCGCTACCAACTTTCACGCCACTACATCCGTTCCACGAGCGACGGGCACAGCCAAACAGCTCAGCCAAGGCTCTAGCGAAGCGTCCGTATCCGACCAAAGGGAAACACTCACTTTCTTCCGGGTGCTTGACGGTGGAGAAGCATCCGTCCGCGGACAGGTAGAGGAGCAGCGCGCCGTTCGCCGGCAGCTCCTTGAAGCCGCTGGCGAGGAACACCTGCACCTGGCTGTAGGTGGGCTTGTACAGCAGATACTTGTGGGGGTTGTCGCGCCTGGGCGCCCCGTTCTCCGCGCCCGGGTAAGGGCCGGGCCTGAACGGCATCCTGCCCGCCGGCGAGGCGTCGTGCAGGTGATTGGGATCGTCGCGGGGCTCCCTCTCGAGTGTCTGCAGCATCCTGAACATGTCCATCGACAACTCACTGAACTTCACCTGGTCGGCGCAGTTGCCGACTATCAGGATCTCCTGCAGCGATAGGCACATGGGTGGCGTACGTTCGACGGGCGGCGAGGTCTGCGGGCCGAGCCTGTGGGTGAGTATCACGGTATTCGAGTCCGAGTGCACCACCCCGACCGCAGACTCGGCCTTCACGAACGCCTTGATCTCGTCCAGCACCAGGTTCCACTCCAGCTGATCGTCCGGCTCGTAGGTGCTGGTGTAGTCGGCGATCTGGGCGTCCAGCTCCTGCACCAGCTCCCGGACCAGCTTCATCCGGTTCAGCAGCAGGCACACCACGATGAACCGGGCGTAGTACCTGAGCTTCTTCACCATCAGGTCGCTCCTGTCCTCCTTGGCCGCGCGGCTGTAGTACGCGCGGCCCCTGATCGCCGCGTAGAACGAGTAGGCCTCGTGAAGGTAGCTGGTCTCGCTGGTGCGCAGGTAGTAGTGGTAGTAGAGCTGGCCGATCTTGCTGGCTATCTCGCCGATCTGCCACCTCTTCAGGCCGTACTTGGTGTCCAGTATCGTCCTGAAACAGGGAGCAGAGGGAGGGTTGTACGGGTGCTTCGTTGAGAACACGCTTTCATCAGTGACAGCGTGGCGTGGGTGTACCAAGCGGTGGCGAGGCTAGTAGAGGCTTGAAAGGAGGCAGAGTTGGGCATTAACTAAATGAAACATTATTTAAATAACGGATCAAATAAAGGTTCCTTTAACTGTAGATTATATGACTAATAACGTTAATCTTTTCACTCGATAATGAGATTTTTTTTAACTTTTATTCGTTACTCGAAATTTTTATTTAAATTAAATTTGTGCCCATCTCCGAGTGGAGGCTTAGGAAATGGGAACGGTTCGGCTGCGAGGTAGTGTTTGGGTTGTTGGGCATGCGCGTTTGGGAACTTCACTTATGCTTGGTGCACCTGTGGGTGGGTTTTGTACTGTGAGCTATGTTTAAATAGTATTTGGAGATCTGAAGGTGAATTTCATTTCTGTGATGTCTTTGGGGTTCAATGAGAGAATGCTGCTTTCTACTTAGTGCTAGAACATACATTTCTTAGTGTCTAGCTTCTTTATTAATATCAGTTTGACTATCACCTATGAAGCAGTATCCATTGACTTTTGCAAGCTGCAAGGGAAAGCCGATAGCGTTAATCTTTGTCTAGTCTATAGTGCCAGTCGAATCTGAGGAATCGGTTTGATGATATCGCTTTGTCAGGTGCAAAATTACTGCAGCCTTCGTCGCTAGGAATTTAATCCCGTTTCGTTCCATTCTTTAGCCGCGTGGAAACGCAGCGCGACGTAGGTTCGCGTTAGAATTGTCGTTCGCAAGAAATCGCAGAAGGGGAACAAAGCTGCTGCGTGTCTCTGCAAGAAAGGCACGAGCTGAAAAAAAAGAAGAGAAAAACAATCCCGAGATCGCGGAGCCGTGATAGTTTTCAAACACATTCGCACGAGCGCTGGAGAAACTTTCTCTATTGTTTTGACGCGGGAAACCGATCCTGAAAGAGCGTCCCCGATATTTATTAACAGCCACAGCGTGCACGCGACGTTGCGCGGCGAGTCTGAACGCGTGTCAGGAAGTTTATGCGCGTACCCTGCCCGTCAAAGCCCGGTACATTCGAATGCCCTGCCACGAACGTAATTATTTAATAACTTCTATATTTTCCTGCGTTCTAATATTTTATAACTTTTCTTCTCAGTTATTACTAATCGTATGTAAAATATATAGCTCTCATTAAATAAATAGGAAGACTAACAAAAAATTCATAATAAGAACAATCCGAAAACTATTTAATCTAAAAAGTACAACCACTCATTATTAATTAGAGTATTTTATAGCACACGCTGAAAATGGCCCCATCGACACTCACGAACGCATCAGTTCATCACATCACTGTATACAACTACCTTCCACTTTCACCTAATTTCTAATTCTTCTACCCACATCTTTCTAGACAGCCCCACCTTCCCCTCAAAATTGCCCAGCGTGATTCGTGCCGAGACTTAAATCGACTATCTCGTAAACGAATCGGCGGCAACCCATGCTCCGTTTCTTATCCCCGACAGAACATACGGGACGCGATTTCTCCGACAGGCCATTCAGACTTGTCAGCAAGTGTATCGGGTTCGGCCAGGTGTCGTGTGAATAGCTGGGTAGACAATTGACTCTTTGTTGAGTCACGCCGCGGCCCCCGATGGCACTTTACGCGATCGAAAGGGATAGGGGGCATTACCGGGCAACAGAATCGGAAGGGTAAATAAAGGTCCGCGGGCGGAAGTGGGCCAATGAAGCGACCGAGAAAGTAAACGCCAAGGAAAGGGCGCGAGGGGATTCGGGCGAGGGGGATGGGGGATGGGGGGGGGAGGGGAGGGGAGGGCGGCGATTAAGCGTACGCGATAACTGTACGCGGTCGAGGCTTCGTCGCGAAATTACAGGAAGGAAGGACCGAGATCGAGTCGTGGGATCCGCGACAACGATACCACGAGGTCTTGGTCACGTGTTGGGTGGTGTATCGCGGCTGGAGTACAGGGTGGCTCAAAATACCTGGCGCGATTTGAGTGGAAGAGTTGTTTTAAGGGGACATTAAATTCTACGCGTGTACGAGGTACATTATTATAGAGTTGTGGTAATTGTGGGGAAAAAGGGTGTTCTGTTTAATATTTTCGTGTATGAATGGAGCTTAATGCACTTTTTTTTAAATTTGAGTTTTTATATGCTACAAATAATTCTTGACTGTTCGTTTTATGTTTTATAAAGATCGCAATTATATCTACGTCATAAATTTGTGAAAAATAATATTTTTCTTCGTTGTATGTTTCTGAAGTTTATGTATCGTTGCTTGTTTAAACCAGTTTTTCAGAAAAATGTTAAAAGTGGACGTACGATATTTGTGCACCTAGCCATCGATATGTATTTCGTTCATTTAGCAAATTAGTAAATGAATAAATGGAAAATGTGGGGGTGACCATTAAAACGTGACACAACTGGCGAGTATTTTTCGATCTATGATAAAGTTTTTCAGGAAGGTATTTTACATGAATGCTTGTTTGTAGGTTTTGCTTAACAAAATAACTGTTTGTTCACACGAAACTGTGTACTTATCGCACTACCACTTAGTGTCCTTGCTATTAATCTCCTTTTCACGTACAGTGACATTGCTGTCTGCATTCGGATGTTAAAGTGACGAAATTTCTCAGCAATTTTCATAAAAAATGTTTCTCGCAACTCGTAACGTAAATAAGAAGATATCAAGATAATCAAAATATCAAGTTGAAATGAATAAAGAATCGTAACATTTAAAACACCTCATAAGAGATTTCATCATATCCAAAGCTTCTCCTGATAAACTACCCCGTGCAAATCAGCTGCTCGTCAGTCGCATCGCGCTTTAAAAGACACCCCGCCTAAAGGGCCCCGCACACCGAAATGATGTAGCTCTTCGTGCCAGCAGTGAAATTTTATGGCGGACATTTGGCGGCTCGTAACCCCAAGGAAGTCGTTTCGCACGCCACGCGAGTGTGGCCCAGGATCCCATCGGCAAGAAATTCCCCTGAGCATGCAACAACGATCGACTGGGAGGCGGGACGCGATTTCCGCGTATCGCTACGGACCCCCTTTGGAAGCGCGCGTTCGACACCCGTTTTGTAAGCGGAGCGAGAGTGGCCGCGATGAAAACGAGAGCGGGACGTGAAAAAAAAAAAAAAAAGAAAAGAAATCGATGGGTAAAATGTTATACCCTTAAAGTGCAGCCCTCGCAGCGATTCACTAAAAATATCTATGCCCCTGCATAGCCGTGGGTAACACGTACGTACGTACGTGCATACATACATCGTTCACTCGCGCGCACACTTCGCCGTCCACTCGTCACATGGTCGCGTACCCAGGCGCGAGGACCAACATCCTTCCTCGTCTTCTCGGCGGATGGCCACCGTTCCACGGGCGAGTGCCGCGGCAGGGGAGCACGTTTTCCCGTTGTTGCGAAAGGGTGGCGGGATCCGGTCGGTCGGCGCAACCCCCGGCGGACGGTAGAGAACGCTGCCCTCGGGGAGGATCGAGGGCCAGATCGGCAGGACCTCGTGGCCGTTGGACGTGGAGCGACGGGCGCGTTAGGGGCGCAGCCACACCGCCGCGTACCGGGATGACTCACGCGGGCTCGGGTTTCGCGCACGGCCACGCTCACTGACTCACCTGTGCTGCTGCTGGAACTTCCACAGCTTCGTGTAGATGTCGAAGGTGCGCCCGAAGTAGCCCTGCCACTGCTTGTGCCCGTACTGTGGCAGATCCCGTAGCCCGTTGAACAGCTGCTTGCTCTTCTCGAGCAGGTGGCAGAACTCGAGGACGACTTTTCGCTCGTGGTCGTCCATGCCAGCCATCATGACCATCTTTTCGCTGTGTCGAGTACGCGGCCACTGGCTGGACGACCCCTCAGACAACGGCGAGCACGGCCACGACGGCGACGACGACGACAGTCGCGGCGGCCCCGCGTGATGGCGCCTGCCGATTCCGCCACCCTCTTGCGCTCCGGCTACCACCACGACGCCCGACCACGGGACGCGCCGACCCAATCAATACTTGCCCACCCCGCATCAGGGGGCGCAGCGTGCGTGCCGTCCACGCCGCCAACCGCGCCGCTGCCACGGCCCACGCCGTCGTCCACCGTCGCAACGTCGCCCCGGGACATCTGTCCGCTCCGCCGGTAGGCTGTGCAACCCTCCGTCCCGCCGATCGATCGATTCGTGCTGGAGGGTAACGGGGAGGTGGGGATGGATGTAGCGGTTGCGTTATCGAGGGTTGTTTAGAGCAGGGTGGTCTACAGGGGGTGGGTTTTGGGTAGTGGTTGAAGGTGAAGCGGCTGGGATGTCGCCACTGATGTCTGTTGCATTGGGCCGCGAGTGTTGAGCAGGTTCCTACGGGGGAGGATTTGATGGAGGGTAGGTTTCCGCCTTGGAAATCGGTGCAGCTGGGATTGATGTTATTGGGAATCAGTCGTGGATTTTTTGGATGATTGCAGAGTGGAGTGAGAATTAATGTAAGAAGTATTGTAGTAGGTTATACCTTCGTTGTTTGTGTCTATAAATTGCAGCGCTAATAAAATTCTAAGAAAGTACTCTGGGTAGAGCTTACGATGGTCCTCGGAGAATCGTTCTACGTACTGCACCAAAATGGCTTACAATTTTATTTTTAGTTAAATTGAGGACCTTGCGGCAAGAGGGGTGCAGCTCCGTCTTTACCAACTTCGAGTAAATGAGAAAACTGTTTACATATATAATTATCGCTTTGACTTAACATTAATAAAAGAACACTAATTGAAAAATATATATTTTCACACAATATGTAGTAGTTGTTATTGAGTCGATAAGTTTTTACTTCTATTTTTGGCGAAAAAATATTCTATAATAAAAATATTGATATTAATATTAATATTAATATTTTCATTTTAAAAATATTAATATTAACCCCTCTTGGTCACACTGGATCCAATAGACCCGCTTTTTTAACTTTGGAGCTTGATACCGGTAAGTTCCTGGCTTTCCTTTTCGATTTTTTTGGTACATGTTGTCATTTCATTTCTTACTAAAACGCGACTATTCCATATTCTACAATGTTCAAAGTGTGTATTATCATTTTTGGGACTCGATTGGGACTGATACAGTTTATACGGTAACTTACCCAGTGTGTGCACCGCGAAACTTTGCAGAAGTGTGACCACGAAGGGTTAATATTTCCACTTTAAAAATATTAGTATTAACATTTACATTTTAAAAATATTAATATTAATATTTCCACTCTAAAAATATTAGTATTAATATTCCCACTTTAAAAATATTAATATTAATATTTCTACTTAAAATATTAATATTAATATTTCTACTTTAAAAAATATTAATATTAATATTTCTACTTTAAAAGTAATAATATTAATATTTCCACTTTAAAAATATTAGTATTAACATTTCCACTTTGAAAATATTAGTATTAACATTTCCACTTTAAAAATATTTATATTAACATATCCACTCAAAAAAGATTAGTATTAATATTCCCACTTTAAAATATTAATATTAATATTTCTACTTAAAAAAATATTAATATTAATATTTCTACTTTCAAAAATATTAATATTAATATTTCTACTTTAAAAGTATTAATATTAATATTTCCACTTTAAAAATATTAGTATTAACATTTCCACTTTGAAAATATTAGTATTAACATTTCCACTTTAAAAATATGTATATTAATATTTCCACTCTAAAAAGATTAGTATTAATATTCCCACTTAAAAAATATTAATATTAATATTTCTACTTTAAAAAATATTAATATTAATATTTCTACTTTAAAAGTATTAATATTAATATTTCCACTTTAAAAATATTAGTATTAACATTTCCACTTTGAAAATATTAGTATTAACATTTCCACTTTAAAAATATTTATATTAACATATCCACTCAAAAAAGATTAGTATTAATATTCCCACTTTAAAATATTAATATTAATATTTCTACTTAAAAAAATATTAATATTAATATTTCTACTTTCAAAAATATTAATATTAATATTTTTACTTTAAAAGTATTAATATTATTATTTCCACTTTAAAAATATTAGTATTAACATTTCCACTTTGAAAATATTAGTATTAACATTTCCACTTTAAAAATATTTATATTAATATTTCCACTCTAAAAAGATTAGTATTAATATTCCCACTTAAAAAATATTAATATATAAATTTTTATTTATTTGCAACAAATCGCTCATTTGTCACCATATTTGCATAAAAAATGCATCAAACGATGAGGATTTTTATACATATACCACACCTCATAACTAAAAAATTTTCAAAAATGCAACTGCACCTCTTTTGCTGCAATTTCCTCAATTTACATATGCATCTTAACTATGCTGACAATAGTCTAACACCGATATCATCGATAAAATTTTCAACCGCCTCCTTCTCCATAAACAATTTCTCAATCGTCGTCCTAACGAACTCCCACCCCCGGCGTTTCTTCCACGACAATTAATATTTCGTAGTCAAAGGGCTCGCGGAGGGCAAAGGGCGGTAGTCGCGAATCCGGGGTGAACGCAGGGGGTGGCGGTCGACACTTTCGTTGTCGTGGCTCGTTACGGCTGCAGAAACGGTGGGAGTTTTGCCGCCCTGCTAGTCGGCTGCCGCCGTCGGCGGAGATTAATTAACTAGATAACGGTCGGTGGCTGCGAGGGAACGTTGAAAGAGGAGGCGGCCAGCGGCCCGTGGAAAAGGCGAGAAGGGGGGTGGAATCGCGCGGCCATCGCGTGGAACCCCATAGCCGGCGACGGGGGGCTCAAGACGCCTCGCGCGATCAAACTTTTGGGAACCAGTTCGAATGCGATTGCAAGCTTGGGGTGCGCAGCTTTTAAGATTATATCACGTCTATGGGGGAGACGTTGGGCACACTTATATATCTGAACTTAGCAGGGATGTCTTTCAGGAGGAATCAAGACGAGTGGAGTGAATAGAAGGAAGACTTGGGATGTCTGTCTGCCAGCCACATGATCGTGATGCCTCGCCAAACCTCGAATTTAATCGTCACCACCCCCATAGCTTCTCCCCTATGGGAACTTTTCTGTTTGGCCATAGACACTTGAATAAATAGAACTTGTAGGTGTATACTGCTCGACACTATATTTTGCCGAATATATGATTATGTATACATTAATTGAAAATACATGCCCAAGAGAAGCCCATATACAATCTTATTAAAAATCATGTTAGAGGTAAATAAGACATTAAGGGGGGCTTCTCGTGTAATTTGTGATTTTTTTTAAAAACTATTGTTAATATTACATTAAACTCTTTTGAGATATAAGGAGGCATCTTTAAACTTGTAGAATTTTTTTTATGTCTTTATTAATTATTGTGGAATCGTGTTAACCTCATCGACGATGTTGGCGTCAGGTGTAGCACCTGTCACAGTCATCTGATTGCAAAAAGAAGAAAATTTTCTTAAAGTTAAATAATTCACGCTGGTACTGAACCTAAAATTTTAATTCTAGTTTTTATTTATAATACTTTTTTCGTCGATATAAAGAATAATATGAAAAATTTGTCTAATGAAAAACCTTACTTTTTCTTTCAAACGCTATAACTCTTTCAATTTTTCATTTTTTTTTCTTTAAAGTGGACCAATGCCAGCGTAAACTATCTAACTTTAAGAAACTTCGATTTTTTTGCAATCAGGTGACTGTGATAGGTGCTACACATCCCGCCAACAGGAGTTACATCGTCGAAGAGGTGGGCAAGATCTCACAATAATTAATAAATAATAAGGATAGACATAAAAAAAATATATTTTCTGCAAGTGTAAAGACGCCTCATTATATCCCAAAAGAGTTTAATCCAATATGACCAACAGTTCTTTACAAAAAAAAAATCTTAAACATCAGTTTCTTTTGGGGCTGTTAGACGAGAATCACCCCTTAATAAGACACTATGAAATCTGAAAATTTTCAATTAGACGAACCGAACTCGAGCCCCATATTATTATTAACCTTTCACGCCTCCGCTGGCTAATTCTCAAGAGAAAGCGAAAGATCAGCCCGTCGGTGGCTAGCAGGGGAAAAGGGAGCGCGCGGGGCGAAGGGGGCAGAGGATTGAACTGGTAGCCATGACTGGGGGGTTGCAGAGCTCGCGGCGTATATCGACTGTGTCGCCTCATCTACAAGTCAATCAGGCTCGCGTGCCAGTGACTCGTGAAGGCGGCTGGTACACGTAAGTTAAGTAGCCAGCCATCCACCATACATATACCTGCGTGCCTCTCTGTCTAATACGACACGGCCACCTTTATGCCGGGTATGCAAGTATAATGCGCCGCTGCATATATGAATGCTTATGGTAATACGCGCGCGCGGCAGCCTCGTTTCGACGGTGGCCCGGATGCCTGCTAGATAGACCACGGCCCTCCTCTGTCTACCGCACGCCTATTGTTATCGCTAACGTGTGCCCCGGCGTCGCCTTTACCTATCGGCCAACGGGGCTACACACGATCACCGTCTCGCCCCTAATTTTTCTGTCCCGCGGGAATTCAGATTGGGGAATGTGCAAAAAAGGCAACGGTGGAGGCACGGTGGAGTTGTAGGTGGTTTCAAGCGACACGTGGACTGGGGTCTTAAGTCTCGTCGGGCACTTTCGTTACACGCGTTACGGTAATCGGCTAATTCCGAATGGGAATGTTTCATTTGTGTATGAATAAGGTAGTAGCTTTTCTCTTTCTTAGGTGCTAATGTTGCCGTATTCCTTGAGCCAGAAGATTGAGTGATACTTCCGGTTACGGCTGCTCCTAATTTGTGAGTTCATTGTTTTTTTTACTGTTCACTGAAGTTGGACGTTTGAGGTTCTTGGATTTGTGGGGAATTTCGAACATGGAGGGATTGTCCTGCTATTTTAGTAACTACACTTTTAATGAGATTAGTAGCAATTGGAGTTCCTGTGTCCTTGGACTATGAATAGCTCGGGAACGTTCGTAATTAGAGCTCTCGCTTTTGCGATCCAAAGGAAGTGGAAAATATAAACACTGGTGAGAGTGTCGTAGTCCAGCAAGAAACAATATCCCATAGTCCACATCGTAAAATAGAACAAGGCTCCCTAGAATAGAAGACTAACGTTACCGTGATGCACAGCCCATTATCAGCGGAACTTCGATTGTAAACCTTAAACATTCTCTTTAAACGATCAGTAGATACAGTACCAATGTAAAATTAAATTTATACAGGTTGTCTGGTAATTCACTAACCCAGTATCACATATGTACATTAAGGTGGCTCATGTTTTCGACATCAGGATTAAGAGAACAATGCATTTGAATACCTCACTTCTGATGTCTATATCTTCGATACTTTTGCGAACTTCAGTCCCAAATTTTCGGAAAACATTCGTGACATATCAAACACTAAAAATGTGGATTTTTTTTTATCTTTTTGGCATTTTTCGGTACATGTCCCTCCATAAATGTTTAAAAAATAGTCCTCAAAAATAAAAATTCCATTTCTTTATTCGGCTTGTAAATAAAAAGTGTTCGAGAAGCATTTTCGTAAGCAGAACTTACATAATTTGAGAAAAAATGTTTTTCTTTTTTAGTTTTTCGGACATTTTCCGAAAACCGTTTGTCGCACGAGAAACAGTAATAGAACATAAAAGATGCTTCCTGTTCGGATCTACAACTTTTCTTTGATATAGTTTTTTATTTAATCGACTTTCTGAGCTGTTAAATAATTAATTAAACGTTTAAGGGCCCAAGGGCACTTTTTCTCGTTCACCAATCGGGCTCAAACTTTACATAGATTTTTTTTTATCATTTGGAACTATTCTGTTGGGTGCCCCGAAGAAAATCTTGAAAAAATTTTTTACCAATAGTAAATAACAGCCACCCTAATATAACTTGATATTTTCACTTGCAGTTAATATTGAATCCACAGATCACCACCATTTTCAAACTCATGAGAGTAACCTGCCTCCTTTATTCCTCCCCAAAAAGCATCAAGTTTCCTTCGTTTTACCTCCCTAATCCTTTAACCCTTTAAAGCCCAAGTTACGTTTTTAAAAAAATGATTGTAAATTTATTTCCCGCCGAGTTCCCTCTGACGATACAACTGCCATTATTGGTGCCAAAAACTTACCATTAGGCTTCGAAGCGTTAAGGAGACCAGCGAATAACCAGCCACCCTGTACATCGGGCTAACCAGCGTTTCGAAAAAGCTTGCCCCGAAAGCACTCGATCAAAACGAGGAAAGAAGAAACTAATCGAGCCGAGAAAGGTATATAAATTGAAATCAGTGACTCACCCCCAAAGTGGCGATTCGATCGATGGTCGGTGAATCGTGGTCGAAGGCACGGGTCGAGCACATGGTCCCAGTCCATGACTCGAGGCCACTGCTGGCAGCCGGTCGTGTGGCCTGTCTGACTATAGACAAGCGATCATATCGGGTCGTTAACTGATATTAATAGCAGGGCGCGGTGAAACGCTCCAACTCGCGTTTGCCCATCGTCCTCTACCCTCTCTCTTTCCCGCCCTTCCACGATCCAACCCTCTCCTCCCCCCCTCTCTCTCTCTCTCTCTCTCTGTCTCTCAGCCTGTCCCGCCGAAGGGACCCTTGCCCTAATTGTAGCAAATTAAATCACGCGATATCGACGATTCCCTCGGGTGAAATCTACACGCGCGGCAGAAGCGTGCCGCGATTGTGCACGCCTTTTCAACGCTTTAATCTATCTTCAGCGGCCATTGTTACCAATCAAGGGCCACGGGAACCGTCGCGCACTGGGATCTCCGTGTAGAATTGAAGATGCGCTACGGTCCGACCTTGCGTTCCTTTCACTACTTAATTAGTGCTTTGCAAAGGGTTTTTATGTAGCTGTGGCTGTGGCGTAGGGGCGAGTGGCTTAAGTCCACTTATGTTCTCTAGGAAAAATTGTACGTTTGGAGCTGCAGGGAGTGAGATTGTAGGTTTAAAGAGCAGAGGTTCAGGGGGAGGGAAGTTAGGAGGGACTGGGGGTTGATTAGAGCTCCGTTCAAATTAATGTAAACGTTCAAATTATATAGAGTTGATAAAATATTTTTGCTGGTGCTTCAGATCCTTGGGAGGGAAGGGGGTGGCACTAAAATCTGCGAAGGCACAGATTTATTTTCTTTTAAGGGGTTAAACCACTGTAGAATTTTCAAGGAAAAGAAAATTTATTTTTGTTTAAAAGGTATTTTAGGGTCTTAAAAATAATATACCAAAGGATGGAGGGCGGCAAAAATGTCCAAATGTCAAAATTTTCAATGCTTCCGCAACGCTCTCCTGTATGCCCCGAGCGCCTTTTGTTATCACTGCGCGCGCTGTAGTTTTGTTTTGGAGTACGGAAGCAGGAATAACAACAGTTTATAGAGAAGGGACTGTCCTCCGAATAGTCTAGAATGTTAAGAACGTCTGTGTAGTAAAGTGAGGATCGACCGTTGAAAAGGACGCTTTGCTTTCGTGTATAAGTTTTGTAATATTCGAATACGCGTTTTTCTCGAAACCACTTTTTCTTAACTGGTCGGAAACATAACTCGAACAAATCTTCACCGATCGATCTGAAAAATTTAACAGTATATTCAACATTGGTTTCTCCAGCGACGTACGTAGGATTTTTTTTTTATATTGCATATTTTTTTTATAAACAATTTTGTGACGATTTTTTCATGAAATTTTAAACTTTTTCTTCAAAAACGCACCATTTCGCGAAAAATCAATATATCGAAAAAATCCTACGTACGTCTCTTGCTGTTGTTATACAGAATCGAAAAGACTTTGGATTTTTGTTCCAGGTCAAAAATTGCGGGAGTTAGGTTTCCGGCCGTGGACCCTTTCAAAAACCAGGTACCGACGGGGAAATGCTGCGCAGCCACCATTTTGTCATGAACGAAGTTGAAAAAAAATATTCTTGGTACTTCATTACTAGAATTATAAATCCCATTTTACAGAATTTCGATTGATCTCTATATTGCGCCAAAAAAAATTCCCGAAATATGCCTATTTTTTCGTGCTCTACCTTTACCTTTAAGGGTTTAACCCCTACGCTTTAACCCCTTAAGGGTTTTTAAGAGAAATTAGGTGGTAAATAGAGAGCAGAGATATCGATATTCGCGAAAGCAGGATTATTATTATTATTTATTCAACGGGTCAAGACCTTTTACTTTACAATAGAAAGTTAATAAAGTTAATGGTGTTCTTCAATTAAGAGAATTATGAGGGATACAGAAAGCATCCAGTTCTGTCTAGCAGAAGTCGTCTAGTTTGCGTGTAAAACCAACTTTGAAGAAAGAAATTTTGGAAATAAATTTTCAACTGTTTTTAGAATTTATTTCTGAAGTAGTTACTTAAACATTTACGAGATCAGACTTTTTTTTATTAATTTCTTTGAATCTGCAGGTGAATACGACCAGTGTGTTTTGCAATTCGTTGTGAATTATTTCGTTATCAATTGGAAAGATTCCCTTTGGAATTTTCGACAAGGTCAGAGAGCTTTACAGCCCGCGTCGTAGTAAACTATTCCAGCGGGACGTCGCGGCGGATTTATAAGCATGCGAATAAACTCTTTTTAATATGCAGCCTCTAACCTGTTGAATGCATTGTGTGTTCGTGACAAGCAGTGATTACATTTGTTCTCCAGGAGTTAGATACATTTTTTATCATTCCCAGCGATCGCGTTACCGATGATAACCGCGTTAAACCGCTGCTCGGGATCGTTGTAGATCAAGGTCGCCTTAATATATTGCTTTCTGGTCTCGCGGCGCGACTCGATCCCGGGGGAATAACAAAAACAAGGAAGCCTGGAAATTTATTATAACCACCCAACGTGCCACTACACATTTTACCCGTTAAAAAAAAGAAACAAAGAAAAATAAATCAGAAGCACACCATACCTTAAAAAAAAATCAAATATTCTCACTTCGCTATTCTCTGAAATCTCCAAATTGCAAATTTATAACGAATTGAAACATAATAAAAATCTGCCAAATAAACAGTGCATACTTAAATCAATAATTTCTCGACAAAAGGGGGCAACATCCCCCTCCCGCCAAAAAATTTTATAGGTACTCTAGAAACTACTTTTTAACTACATATATAGACTCCAACAAGAAGTGTCTCAATAAGAACACTGTTTCCAAGGAGAAGCGAGAGAAGAACGCAGTGTATGGATGCGTAAGAAGTTTAAAAAACAATAAGAGGGTCGGAAGCGAGAGAAAAAAGTAAGAAAGGGGGAGGAGCTGAAAAGTATGGCAGAGGAGACGACTTTTGATATTTCCTGGCCTTACCATTAGCCAAGCACGGGACCCAGGCCGTGTGAGGTTGGTTCGGTGGATGCGAGGAAAGCCTCAGGAAGCTCTAACTCACGGGCAAAAGGGGCAGCCCACCCCGTTCAACCGAGCCAGCCCCTGCCATTAACATTAACCGAGCACATACAGGGTGTTCGCAATGGCATTATCGATCGTGCCTCCTCCCCCGCGCACACCCGGGTCGTCGGTGAAAAAAGACCAGCGAATCGAGCACTTTGTACGATGCGTGCAGGAAACGCCTAGTTTACATTCACGAAACCCTGCTAAATGCCGATAGACTCGTTTTCGGGGCTACATGCGCGCGATGCCGCTTCGCGATCACTGCTAACGATTCGGAAGGCCACTGTCCAGATCGCAATATTTTCTGACGTGCTCCTTACGCTGCAATCTCTGTTGGGGAGGGAGACTCAGTTCTTTTGAGTTGCATGACTCTGGGAGCGAAGAGTGGGGCCTGTTTTTATCTATTGCGTAGGGAAAAAAACTACCGAGCCATAGTTTCATTTTAAGTTTGCACGTATTTTGCAGAAAACTTCCAAACCGCCGAGCTTAAAATTTTTTAGGAAATATTTTCCCGAATAAATGGGCCTCTGCTCAGAAGGCACCCTAGGGCCCTGTTTAAAAAAAAATTATGATTTAATCCAAGTACTATATTTTTGTCTATACTTTTCTACACATTTACCCTTTTTTAGTAAACTACCTGTCATTTTCTCGAAAAAAATAGGCCCCTAAGAACGTTTTTCACCTGGGCCTTTTTTCTTAAATCCGCCACTGGTTTTAATATTTATGATTTTTTTGTGGTGTAAAAAAAATAGTTTGTATTGTTATAGTTTAAGGGTAGTTTTTGATAATATTTGTGGGGGAGTGAGCTCGGGTTTTTGGAAGGGTGTATGGGGTTTGTCGATGCTGGAGGACCCCAATGCAGGGCCCTAGGGTTTTGGAATGCTGGTTGGGCTCAGTTGATGAAGGTGAACTCTTGGTGGAGGGCCCTAGGGCTGTGGAATGATGGCTGAGGTATGACTCAATTCGAAACACTTGGGTTTTGGAACGGTGATACACCATCTTCATATTTTTAAAGTTGCCAGTGCAGGGTGTTAGGATTGTGGAACGGTGATTCGAACACTTTGACGGTGGCGAACCCTGACCACAAATAACTCTAGCTCTTAAAATTTCCGATAAAAACATCCCTAAGACTATCAATCACGTCCCTATCAATTTTCGAAAACTCTGCATCCCATTCACAGTCAACCCCACCTCTAAAAAGATTCTGCAACCACCACACAGGTATTCCACTCGTAAACTACCATAAATCCACAAGCTTCTCGCCTAGAATTAACCAACAAGGAAGAGAAGTGCGCGTAGAGAATTTCGCGGGACTCGCGAAACCAGACTAATGACACTCCCAGAACATTTCGTACAATTCGATTAATATATCAATGCTATCAGTAGATCTTTATGCAAGGTCACGGGGTGCGTGTGTGTGCTCGGGTATCTCGCTGCTACGAAAATTATCAGATCCACGGGGCTGTGCGGTAACAACGGGGGCGCGACACGTCGGACACGTGGCCCAGGGGGGGGGCACGATTTTCAAAGGGGTGGCGGCTGGCCAGCGGTGTATATATTCATACCCGTCGCGATAACGATATATCGCGATCGTGGTATTCGTTAAACGAACTGATCGACGTGAATTCGCGTGTCATCGATACCCCGTGCCCAGAGAAAGTGGTTTTCATTATCGAGATCGCGTTACCCTTATAGAAAACGAAGTCGAACCTCCTGGTTCGTTTGTCTCCCCCATTGAAGCACGAAAAGATAAAGGTAGACATTTTTGGAGGAATAATTGTGCCCCTGGGAATGAGATCTCGGTTAATCTGTACAGGGTGGTATTCAAATCGAGGGGAATGTGACTAAAATGGGTACTAAACACTGTCATCTTTATTTCTCTTTTAATTTTATATTTAGATAAGTAGAAATTGATGTTTAGAATTAGTGGTGTTGATGTTGCAACGTTAACTTGAGAATTTGTAGATTCATAAGGGGTGGAAGAAGTTTTTAATGAATTTTTTACTGTGTTTCTAAGTGGGTTGCTGTCGTTAGCGATCCAACATGGCCGCGATTAGGACGCGGGGGGAGGGTTTTTAGGTTTGGTCTGGGAACGTTTGCAACGATTCACGATCGCTGCGACCGGAAGTAGCACGGGTCTACCGAGGTCAGACACGAGAATCCACTCACTGCTGGTATACAAAAGGTTTCGATGTTTCTCGCACGATTGACACCGCTCCTTGCCTCCGCGATCGGAAGCTTCACGCATGAACGAGAGGAGTTGCGGATAGACATGGCTCATGATTTCCACCGGAAACGAACTGGCCGAGGGGGGCAGTCGTCCGAACAAGGGAAACTATTCGAATGGTCCCTGGATCCTTGATGGCTTTAATCAATTGTTCGCATTCGTTCCTCAATTACCTCGATTCTTCAGGATTGAAGATCATGATTTTCACTTTAGTTTAATTATTTATATTAGGTAGTGAGAACACCTAAATTTTGATGTGCGAACTTGGTACTTATTTCGTAGCAAAGATTTTTTGGAAAAACTATCGAAATATGACCATCTTCGTGTCAGGGTTGAATTTCATCTAGCTTAATCTATTTTTCCCATCTTACGTTACCCGCAAGTGAAGAAAATAAAAACCAAGTAGGGTGGATGCACCATTTGTGGTCACTTTAAGGTATTGTACCAGTACTTAAAAAATATAATATTTTTCGGTGTAAGCAATAAATGTAACTTTATATTTCTAGCGGTATAGAAAACAAAATAGTTATGATTTGAAATTCTCCACATAATAATGATCTGCGAGCAATTTAAAATTAAGGTAATTATGCACATGGCCAAAAACAGTGCAATGGCCACTGCTTGCAGGTTGCCACCCCTGCTGTATTTCGACTTTCTAGCAGTGTCATAACCTGAACTCTGACTCAAATCGACGTTAAAAGAGTAGATGTCACTATTTATTAACCTCTGGAGCGGACAGACGCAATAACGTTGTGTTTTCTGAGCGAAGGGTAATATAGTGTTTGTCAAGTAATTGAACTATTGAAATTCTGTGTTTTCCCTGTGCTCGTAAATTGAACATTTTCATCGACAATTCAAGATAACTATTCGTACTGTGTTGTTTTTTTCATCTAATTTACATATGCCAAACAGATTTCCAAACATATCATGAATTGACAATTTTTTTTCTCATATTTTCCAAAAATGCGTCGGAATGCAAGTTGCCACCTTTTTTGGCTTGCAGGTTGCCACCTCTCTCTTTCCCGCTTGTTTACACTCAAATGTCATTTTTCGTGATTATGTGATGTTTAATATTGTCATTGAGTTTGAAGTGAAGTGTTTTTATTGCATTTTAGTCATATTTTCATTTATTTTTTACATTTTTGATACATTTTTAGTATGGCAGCACGTAGGTCAAGAAAATCTGAACGCGGCATTAAGGATTTTGAAGCGTTGCTCGACGCAATTAAAGCAATCAAAATCAGCAATAAATCAAGGAAGAGCACTGCAAAGGTATACAACATCAATATGCTTGAGTTTTTTTACACTTTCAGCAATTTTTCTAGGGGGTGGCAACCTGCAAGCCAAAATTTCAAGGAGTCAATTTTAGATACTTTCGATAATTTGCAGTATAATTTTTCTTTTTCGAGAGTTTACATGATTTGTAGCTCAGGATTGTAGCTTTATTGATACGTTAATTTTATGACGAGTTATGATAAAAAAAGCTAAGGGGTGGCAACCTACAAGCCTCTCCCCTACATATACCCTGCGACCAACTATAATTCACATTTGGTAAACTACCCAGAACTTTAACCCCAAAGGACTGATTGATACATTTCTGATGAGCGGGCAAACGAGTATAAGTGAAATTTTACCTCAAGCTTAAACAGTTTTTTTTTTCCTTTTTGTGAATCGAAGTTAAAAATATAAGTTTCGTTTAAAATATATTATCAACTAGCACGACCAAAATTTAACTCCTGTGCTTACATAACATTTTAAATATTCTAAGTGCCTTCCTGCAAAACTAATAAATATTACACTTTAAATATTGTACTAATAAAATTACACTTCAAATATTGCACTAATAGAATTACACTTCAAATATTGCACTAATAAATATTACACTATACAAATATTGCACTAATAAATATTACACTTGAAATATTGTACTAATAAATATTACACTTTAAATATTGCACTAATAGATATTACACTTCAAATATTGCACTAATAAATATTACACTTTCAATATTGTACTAATAGATATTACAGTTCAAATATCGCACTAAAAAATATTACACTTTAAATATTGCACTTTAAATATTGCACTGTAAATATTGCACTAATAAATATTACACTTTATATATTGTACTAATAAATATTACACTAATAAATATTGCACTTTAAATATTCTAACTGTCATCCTGCAAAACTAATAATTTTTACTAATACCCGTTTGGCGACCCACCAGAGGAATATGTTCGACAAAGCACAACGAAGAGGTCCATACTCTGGGTCCGAAATACAAACAGAACCTTAAGCACCCCCATCATCTTGAACCGATGCCAGCGTTCCAGGATACGCCAGATTTCAAGGTTCGCGTTGCTCGCAAGAAGCCTCTACGCTGGGGAAGCCCCCTTCCCCCACGATCCAACCTACGCGAGGAGGATCCAAGCTGCACAGTAATTTCTGCAACCCCCGTCGTCGATAACCCTGGGAATAAAAACACCAAGAAACAGCGCGTGACGTTCCGTCGGAAGGCTTTCTGCCACCTGCACAAAGGGTTGCCGCGTGCAGGCGGGGAGGTGCGTTCGCGGCGGCACGGGGGCAGAGAGAGAGAGCTCCGCGCGCCCCGTGAAAGCTGGAAACGGGGGAAAGGGCGAGGATGGACTCGACCGAGCACGGGCCAGCTAGAAAAAGAAGACGAGCCGCGAAGAAGTGAAGAGGGAGGATGCCCGAAGACTCGAGGCGTAAACGCAACAGGAAGAGACAGGGATCGCGACGGTGCGCGCGAGGGAAACGCGGCGAAAGAGGACGCGGAAAAGGAGGGAAAAATGGGAAAGAGGGAGTAGGGTGGACAGGCAGAGGAGTCGAGATAGCAGGCAAGGGAGGGGAGGAAGGGGGAGGTAGATGAGAATGGAGGGAGACAGAGGGCTGCGTAGGAAAACACACACGGGAAAAGAAAGACAGCGAGAGATACTGGGAAACGACAGTGCCAAAAGGCAGAAGGAGAAAAATGAAAGAAAGACAAACCACCCTCGTGCGCTTGGATAGAGGGAGATACGGGGGAAACGGAGGGTGGAAAATGGGAGATAGAGGAACGTGGACAGAGACACGCGGGGATGTTGGGAAGCGTAGGCTATAAAAGGAGGACAGACGGTGGTAGAAAAAGGGAGATAGAGGCCCGATAGGTGATGGCGGGAAGGGGGGAGGCGGGGGAGGCGGGGGGAAGGGGGACAGCGCAGGGAGAGAGGAAAGATCCACCCTGGTGGATGATCCCGCCTCTAAGGAGACGCTACGTCCCGGAGCACGAACCCCCTGGATGGGGGTTAGCGACCAGCCCTGCTACCTCCTCCGCCGCCGCCATCTCCACCCTCTCTCGCGGCGTCCCGGCGCAGGCTCCGATACACAGCCAATCGTCGGACCGCGACTGATAACGGCGCTGCCAAATGTGCGTCCGTCGCATCGCGGCCGAGTTCGCCACGGTGGTCCACGCGCCGACACGCTCGTTATACACCCCCGTCCGTAATCCTGGATAAACCGGCGATCCACGATCGCCCGTCGGTACCGCCGTGTTCCACCGCCGTGCGCATAAGAGAACCACCACGGTCGCGACGTTTGTTTCCGGACGGGGGGCTGCTGGTAACGTGCCCCTGCGACCGGTCTGTTCACCGCGAGACGCAACCGCGATCGCAGAGACGGCACCTGGAAAGGATTGACGGAGAGGTTGAAAGAAGTGACAGGGTGGAGGTGGTGAACCGCGGCTGAGGAGTCTCTGCACGATCGACGAACTGGATCTGACAGTGGTGGATAAGGCGCCACGCAGGACCCCGCATTGACGGTAAGCTTCGATTCTTTGGGGAGGTTGTTTTTAGGGGCGGAGTGAACGAGGGTAGAGATGTGTGTTAGCGGGGTTGGGAGATAGGTAGAAATGTGGAAGCAGTTACCGATCGTATGGGAGATATTTTTTTAGCTCGAAGTTAGTGGGGGTTGTAGTGTTTTTGATTTTTACACATTGTTAATATCTTATGCGGCAGAAAGGTGAGTTATGTTTGTTTGAGGATAAGAGCCATTGGTTCCCACAATTTATAGTGTGCTTCCAAAATTGTCTCCGGTAGTGTATGTAATAAAATGCTGTTGGTCTTGTGTGTGGGTGAGATGAGACAGCATGCTGGGCTATAAATGACAGTGGTTGTGGATCACGTGCGTGATGAAGGGTGGAGGTGTTTCTTTTTGATACTTTCTTTTTGGTTGTCAACTGTGGGTGGGATTTTGGGGTGAGAATTTGTGGATGAGATTATTGAGGGTAGAAGGGGTTTTGGGTAAAATTGACTGGAGGATGATTTTGGAGGTGTGGAGTGGTGATTGGGGGTGATTTTGAGTGTATGTGGAAAGTGGAGATTGTAATTTCGTGGCTGGTTGTTCTGTTTGTTGGATTCATTGGGATTTGTTAGGGGGGAGCTTGTAGAGTTTTGGTTTGGTGAAGTTTAGTGTCGACGTCGAGTTTGAACGCGTAGATTAATGTAGGAGAAGAATTATATATGGTAGCAAATTGGGTATTAGTATTTTGTTTATAATTATTAAGCATCGAGTTGATTGCAGAAAAGTATTAACATCGAATAGAAAAACAGGTGTTAAAATTAAATTTATAAATGAGAGTTTGAATACTGATAGGTAAAGATACATAGAAGTAAATTAGGAATTCTATTAAGAATTCCATAAACAGAATTTTGGTGAAGTCTCCAAACCGTTGAACCTTCAAATTCTCCTGACACTGCCTGAATTTATACTTCCTGGCTCTTGGACTAATTATTAAAATCTATGTTCAGTAGCAAAAGTCCAAAAATATACTTCGAGACATAAAAGTGTAATTTCCTACTAATTATTCTGGGACTAATCCCGGGAATTGGTAATAGAAAATTTCAGTAATTAAAATGATGTATTATGTGCTAAAATTCTAAATCTTTATTTAATGTAAACAAACTTACTTTCTATCATTTGTCTGAAACATAAACCAAAATCATTTTTCGCAATAAAAACACTAATGAAAAATAATAACGTCTCAATAAGTAGATAATATCAATAAACTATTATGAAGATTTTTGGAAATGCGAACGAAGAAACATCAAAGCACCTAAAGTACGTACATATCTACAATGTTTCGACTTTCCGTGTTCAGACAAGGTACGATTTGCAATTCACGTGATTTCGAAATAGCGAAAAGTGAGAATATCATTGTAAAAATAAATATGGTTAGGTTAGTTGTATGCGACTTAATATTATTACTTAAATAAATCATTATCATTATTATTGTCCTTATTATTATAAAATGACTATGTTTATATATTCTGTTCATTTTTATATTTTTCGGGTGTACATAAAGTAATTCACATTTTTAAAAAATTCCGAAATTCTCGGGATTAGTTATATCAAATCCCGGGATTTTTGGAATCCAAAAAACAGCCGGGATTGTATTCCCTACACAAGACCCCCACTTTCTACTCAAATTATATCCGTCCCAATTAGCACCTAGACTCTTCAAACACACATTGTTCCATGCATGATAATGACAGAATAATGCCCCATAGTAGAAGTTGCAGTAACAGGAAATTTAACGTGTCACCTCCACAGAAATATTTACTAGTCTGCAGTTAATGAACAAAAATACAGGTTCCAAACCACTCCTACCATAAACAGTGACCTATCACAAGCACCCTGACGATCCCCATCCAGCATCAATCATTCCATCGACAATTTAATTACCACTAAAGATCCAGTGTCCACACCTATCACCATACCAATCTCCAGCTAGGTATACACTGACTTGGAATCACACCAATTTCCTCACTACCAAGGGACCATTATCACAAATAGAATCGTGCCCCACATCCATAATTTAATCACCACTAAAGACCTACTGCTTCATAGACACCATTACACCAATCTGCAACTACACACTGCCTCAGATTCCCTGTTGCTCCATAATTTTATTCACGCCTCAGAATAAGCGCGCAACACTTAAACGTCCACTGGCCTTGCTGCGATTTAAAATTCTTATCATCTCCAAAGAATAATACTAAGTAGGTAGTTCGATATTTAGGATAGGTGAAAATGGTCCTTGGATTCGCCACTCGAGGGCTAGTATCTCCTTTAAATACTAATACCCATACAATTCCACATTCTCCTCCGATCAAGCCCAACATTACCATCCCTGAAAAACAACTCCACCGATTTAGAGTGCTCCTCAACCATTTATCACCCGGTGACCAACTTTCCAATAACCGCGGAATAAAAACAGTCTCTGTTATTATTGTCCCTTCTCTCGCCACGCGTTTCACAGGCTCACACCTACGGTGCACACGGCGGGCGCAGTATTCTCACCTGTCCACACGCATGTTTCGCGAATTAACCACGCCGGGACGTATCCTCAACGCTAAATTACCGTCCGCGCTCGCAATTTTTTTCCGGCCCGCACTTTTATTGCAGCCGCGCTCTACATTGTCGTTATTCATTCTTTTTTTTTTTAACGCCTCGTAAATCTGCCGGCGCCCTCCCCCCTGCCCCGCGCATCGGGCGCTGTAATCGGTCGTAATCACGGTTTCTTAAATTCATTTCCCTCCTCCTCGATCACTCTCGTCCCCGTGTTTTTGCCGAGCGTGCAGGCGGGTTCGATGGGAAGCATCGAGATTTATATCCATCCTATTATATTCCTCCTTTTGTTACTCCCCGTGGGATCCTCCCGTCGGCTTGTACCAGCATTTTTCTCGCTAAAGATATTCCTGTTTTCAGAGGAAGAGCGCCTCGTTGAGGTAATATCAGCGATTTCGCCGTCTTTTTCCTCTTTGCGTGCTTGATGGGCTCTGTCGTGCACGGAGGATGGGTCGTGATCGTGTTTGGTGATTAATACGCTGTCTTTCCTTTTGCCGCTGCACTTGCACTTCCGCTGTGGCTGGTTTGATGAGCCGGTGCTGATAAAATGTTAGGACGGTTCGTGTTTCTGCCGGGGCAAATTGAATTTGCGGGGATCTTATTGGAGATATTCTTTCTTCGTTTTGGTCTTAGCTTCGTTTCACATGTGTATTATACAAGGAAACGTGGTTTCTGGAATAGCGTGTTGTTTGTTTTATGTTGCGAGTCACGGGTGACTTGTGGAAGCCTCAGAAATCTTCTTAAATTTTCAGTGTTGGGAGAGGAGCAGTGTCTGACGTTAACGTTCCTTTTCTACTTATGGCAATACATTTACGAAGGAATTTCTTAATCGTCTCATTCTACTTAAAGTCTGCCTTCAACCGTGTATCAGACATCATCCAATGCATTTATAATATAACTTACACTTAGAAAATGCTTTACATTGCACTTAGAAAAGAGAGTTGTGTTTATAATAAACACGGACCATTAATAAGCCATGGGAGGCCACAGCGTTCTTCGTGAACTAGGAATTATATTCACGATTAGAAAAGAAGATTTTTCTGGCAATTGCTTTCACTTCCCCCTTACATCAATACTTTCGATGCTTTAGTACAGAAATATTGTATGTCCACTTTTTGTGAAATTTTAGTTAGTATGTGCAACAAATAGTTATTGACTGTTTGTTTATGTTGTATAAAAATCACATTTATATCTATTTCATAAGATTGTGAAAAATAATATTTTTCTTCATTGTATGCCTCTGCATTTTATGTATCTATATCATTGCACGTTTAAGGGATCTCCCTACTTTGATGGCCTGAAAAGAAGCGCGATGGGGATTTTTTTTAAGAGAAACCCTCAAATTATATTAAGGGGTTAGCTACCGTCAGGAGGTAGAAAAAGAATCGATTCTTTGGGAATTTATTTCAGAAAGTACATGCATATATTTATGCAATGGTTTTTGTATTCAGATAAGGGACACTTTAACAGGTAATTATATTATGTTTTGGTATAAAAATATTTAGTTATTGCAAAATTACAACTGATTTTCCGGAAGCTGTTTTTATATCGGTGACCACGATTTCTCCAAAACCGCTCCACCAATCTATCTGAAATTTTGTAGGTTTCTTCTAGACATTCGAAACTAGTCTTTAATCAAAGCATTTGTTTTTCCAAAGCATAGTTTTTATTTTATGGATGAAAAATGAGTATTTTTAGCTAAAAATAAGTGTTTTCATCCATAAAATAAATACTATGAATTGGAAAAACAAATGCTTCGATTAAAGACTAGATTTGAATGTCTAGAAGAAACCTACAAAATTTCAGACAGATTGGTGAAGCGGGTTTGCAGAAATCGTGGTCACCGGTGTAAAAACAGCTTCCGGGAAATCAGTTATAATTTTGCAATAACTAAATATTTTTATACCAAAACATAATATAATAACCTGTTAAAGTGTCCCTCATTTGAATACAAAAACCATTGCATAAATATATGCATGTACTTTCTGAAATAAATTACTAAAGAATCGATTCTTTTTCTACCTCCTGAAGGTAGCTAACCCCTTAATTGAAAACTTTGCGCCTATATTTCTACACATTTAGACAGCTTATAAAAAAAATTAATTAAGGAAACGGTACCTAAAACTTTAAACGCGTTTTCCTCTCATAACGATGTTTTTCGAATATGAATATTGAATAGTATGATATTTCAAAAACCAATCACCCGATCTTCAGTAGATGTCCCATTCTCGTTGGTACTAAAACTAAGTCGGTTTTTGCCAAATTAAACTTTTGCGACTTAAAAAACCAGCGATTTTTTTGCAGAAATCGATGTCCGTTTTAGACGCTGCCATTTTTAAAAATTTTCAGTATTTCTCATTTAATCTACTTCAAGCGATAGCCACACTCATACAGATTACAATTTTTTTTAAATATTCTATTTCAGACAACTACAACGGCTGATTCTATGCTAACAATGCGCATATGATTTTTGTAACGCCCTCTATTTGAAGCACTATAACTCCGGAAATAACCACTATTTCTGCATACAATTTTTTTCTCATATTCTCTAAAGATTGACAAATGAAGCCACAACCCTGGAAATAAATATATTTAATAATTTTATTTTAAAAAATCCCTAAAGTTCGCATCATTTTTCGCCCGTCAAGGTAGGGAGACCCCTTAAACCATTTTTCCCGAAAACGCTAAAATTCGACGTACAATATTTGTACGCTAAGTCATCGCTCCAACGAAGTAACCTAATAATTCTCTCGTTCTACTTAAAGAAGAAGAAACATCGCCAACTATTTACTCCCAGTAATAAAATATATCTGCATTACTTTCCACACTAACAGACAACAAAAATCATCCAATCTCCTAAAGCAGGGTTAGCATTTTCCACCAACAACCCACGCAACCCACATAAATTGTCACAAACCGCAAAACCAATTTACTTTTCCAATTACTGTACAAAAGAAGCTTTACCTAACAATTCCTCCCCCCCCCCCCCCATCAACGTTCCACAAACAAGTTCACCCGCATCCCTAATGAATCTTCAAACATTCCCAAACACCTGAAAGAGCACAACGATCGTCCCACTTGCTCGACAGTCGAAAGAAGCCAAACACCACCTCCCCCCCCCCCCTGCCCCATCCAACAACCCCCATCAGGCCCACTCCACGGGGAAGGAGCGTCGCCGAGCGATTCCACGTCGCTGCGACCGAAAACCACGAAAAGATCCATCGCGACAGTCGCTCTCTCCCCCCCCCTTCGGCCACGTCGTCCGCGGCAGCGCATTTAAATAGTGTGTGTAGGTACATGCGAGAGAGTTTAGACGAGGTAGGCAGAGGGGTTTCCGGCGAGCGTTAACAGAGTAACAGAGTGATGTAATGAGGCCCGGAAGCAGGCAATTTGCTGGCCGCGGCGGCCGCAGTTGCGCGAGACAACCTGCCCGTAGTACCTTCTTCTTGATATCGGGTCCAGCCTCTTCTGGGTAACCTACCATCGCTGCTCCACGCCCGTCGCCGCCGCCACGGACGATTTCGTGCTGGGCCCTCGCGGATCCCATCTACCCCCGCTCCCCCTCCCGCGACACCTGTCCACTAACAAACACTCGGCGCGCTAAAGCTGCAAAACAATGACCGACGATACGAGCTCCTCTACCATCGAGCATCTCCAACGATCGAGCCTGAGGAGGCGAGCCTGGAAGAGGAGCGCGAAGTGCACAAGGACTCGGGCTTGGATCGGTAGCTTGTGAAAGCACAAGGTGACGGATGAAAGCAGAGAATCGAGATATTCGGGGCAATCTGCTTTGGAAGAGGATCGGCAGCACCGAGTGATCCATGAAAAGGCGATCGAGAAAGTCCACACTCGCGGTAAACCCGCGTCTAAAAAGCCGCGCCGTGGGATCTCGGAGGAGGGAGTTGCGGTGTGGTTGGTGTGAGGTGTGCTGGTATCAAGATACCGTTGAGGACCGGGCGCGTTATCGTGCTCAGCGGGGCGGAGGATAATTGCAGTGCGTTTTAAATAGAAAGGCAATTGTGGAAATCGCGGCGGCCGCGGCGGGAGGGCCATTTAGCGCGGGGGTCTCGTGGACGGGACGCGGAAACCGTGCGCTTGCCGGCCGCCGGAGGTGCACCGTGATTATGTGACAGTTTTGTGAACGTGATTAAATTGACCTCGATACACCGTGGACATCCGCGTATCTGCCAGCCGGCGTGCATTCGTCGCCGTTTGCTTTTGTCCCGAGCGAGTAACGCGGCCGAGATGCCGGTCGCGGGGGCTGCGTGAGGAGGGCCGCCACTTCGGGGGCGATATTTCGGTCGCGCGGAGCCAGGTGGATCGATGATCGGCGTGTTCGGCCTGCAGCTCGCGTTTCACCGTGGAAATCGTCGCAGCGACAGCAGCAGGTAAAAAATCAAGCGTGAGCCGCGCGGGCCCGCCTTCGTCTTCCGCGCGCGGCTGGTCATTGTCCGCTTCCGGCTCGGGAAAATCGTTTACGTAACGCGAGAGGAAGCGGGGGATTTCGCCGGTGCCTTGGCGCGTAGAAGGATGAGCGGCTACGCTCGGGATGTGGAGAGATTGTAGGGAGCCGTTGGAGAAATTCCATCGCCGGCCGATATCGTCGATTCCATCGCGCTATCACTTTCGCGGTGATCGATAGGGGCGGGGGATAAGACGGACGGGCCGGTCGATGAAATTTAGATCAGCGGTGGAAGATGGCCAGCTGAATTACGACAGATCGATTACGCGCTCCTGGTTGTTACGCGCGCGTAATCTGCCTCCTGCTCGTTAATTCCGCGCTATCTCCTTGCTGCTCTTCCTCCGCTCGAATGCGGGATTCTGGGCGGGAGCTGGGCCTAGTTGGCGATGTCGTTAAGCACGGTGCTGGGATATTTGAGAGTTTGAATATTGCAGTGGTTTCAAAATAAATAAGGTAAATGACCAAGTGGTGAGACAGTTAAGGAAGCAGTTGAGATAATTGAAATTTCTTTTATATTTAAATAGTATAAAATTATAACTAAATATAATTATTCGGAAGCGTAAAATTTCTATTTTCAGATAACGTAACGAGAATCTACATTTGTTAAAGGAAAAGTTTTTAATTAATTAAAACGTGAAACTGTTCATATGGCCCAGTAATTAAATGAAATTCATACCGTGTCCCAGTCATTAATTATCAGTGTCCCAATTATTGCATATATATTTAATTTAACTATTTCTATCAGTTAATGAAAAGAAATCGAGATGGTAATATTTTGGGGTAATAAAAACATTTTATTTATAACTAGCTCACCCGTTACCCGGTTTCACTCGGGAATTATTTATGATGAAGTAAAAAACCCTAAAAGAAAAAATAAATAACCTAACATCTAATCTAGGACGTATGTAATGTATATTCAAAATTTCATTGAATTCCGTTCACCCGTTTAGGCGTGAAAGAAGGAGAAACAAACAGACAAAGTTTCACTTTTACATATTAGTAGGGATAGGGATAAATTTGTGTTAAATTTTCGGCATGAAAAAATGATTAAAAGTATATTATAAAATTTCAGGTTATGTTAATATTGTGACGAGTTTGAGATTAATTATCCTAATAATTCTTAAACAGTATTATGTTTTTGTCTAGTTATTATTAACGTAAATATATAGGATACAAAAAATACTTACTTTGGTACAATAAATGTTAATAATTTTAAAACTTCAATGAATACTGACGTCTGTACCAGTGTTTAAATAACCATTAAACACGCGTTTAATAATTGGTCCGTGTCATGGTATCGTGTACTAGTGGATAAACGCAACATTTTCAATATTAAAAACAAAAAATTATTAAGAGATCCAATTAATTTTCAATTCTTCAGTATATAATAAATCCAAAACAACTGTACTATTTAAAAAATTATAAAATAATAATTAATTACAACCTTAACAAAAATGTTCTCTCGCTTGCTTGAGCCCATTAGGTAAGAAGCGAGATTGAAACTGTTGAAGCTTTACTGTACAATAATATTTTTGCACGATACAACTATTCAGTTATGTAAGCTTATAATTGTATCTATATAAAGCTAATACATTTTGCAATTATATTTCGAACAGTTTAAACGTTGAAAATTAGTAAAACTGTTATTATTAATACAATTTCTTCTCAATTTTTAATTATTGGGCCTTGTTTAAGGACTGGGCATTTACCTTAATGTTGACGGATCGAGATGTTTAAAAAATCATCGGTGTTTAGGGAAGGTTCGTGGAAGATTAAAATTTTTTAATCGAATAATTGCTACCATTTAATTTTAATATTCTTAGTTTTAGCTTCCTACTGGTTTTATTGAATACAGAATTGTAGAGATTTTGAGTTATGATGGTTGATTGATTTCGAGTTGGTTAATGGTGTCTTTCGTATTTCATGTGGTGCATAACACGCCAGCTCCCCCACCGTAATGCATTCATAAGCAAGATGCTTTCTTGCGCACATGCTCATTCGATTTAATTCGATCGTGACTTTACCGGATGCTTCAAGGGTCCTTTAATGATCCTTAACGACACTGCCTACTGTACGCAAGTGCTGTCAAGAGTTTCAAGTAACTCACACTTACTCTGTTAACGCCGTTCATTGTCTACGGATTGCGTTCTTCCCTTTGTCATCCACCGCTCTGGTGAAAACTGCCGATGGTTGACACAGTTCAGGCGTAATCAGAAGCTATACGACAAAGTCTTTAAATTTGAATATCTGTTGTTATTCTATATTACAATCCCTTCCAATGAAGTCGTAGTATCATTTCCACAATGTCAATTGTTAATTTCGAACAACGAATCGATATCTTCCTGTCCATTAACCACGTAAATGAAATTTTCCATACGCGAGATAGAATGGCTATTCATTGTGGACCTACATTTAATTCGAGATAAGACTTTAATGCTTGAATAGCTTTAGCAGGGATTGATTCGCAGATCATGTCCTCTTTTCTCGATGCTATTCGTTCCCTTCGTGTTTATTCTGCCTCTATCTTCCTTCTCTTAATACTTATTTATATATCTCCCATTCAATTGGACTTTTTTTTTACTTACTTTTAATCTTCTGTTATTTCCTTTGCCCACACAATTTTATAGAATTTATCCACTTTTCTTTGCTTTCTTCCTTCGCTTATATTTACCTCCTACTCTTGCTGTTTGCTACTGTATCCTTCGTCAGGAAGCACCCGGCTTCTAGGATTAATATAATACCACTCAATTCCGCCTAATACGAGCTCTCCATCGGTTTACATAGCAATCGTGACACGTTCACTGATCTAACACTGTTCAATCAGCATACCAAGCAGCAGTGAACTCTATAAACGGTCTGTGCACGTCAGTAATCAGTTTCTGTTTGCGCGTGCGTACTGGAGACTCCACTATCGCTCAGTACAGGCATCCAGAGCGAAAGTCAAGGGGTTGTGAAAGGAACGAATTGTGGATTTGATTTCCCAATTGGTGGAAACACTTAAACGTGTTTTTCTTGAAACAGTGTTCTTCAAATAGGTGGGACAAATATTTCAAAAAATTATTATCTGATTCGATTGAAACTTTTTTATTTTGAAAAATGTACTTCTGTGCAGTGGGGAAACCTCTAATATTTTAAAAAATTGAAAATTTGTGTTTTTAAAGGGGTTGAAAATTCCATTAAATTATCTGTGCTAGTTTTCCTTTAATTCATTCCTAAAGTTATCTATTTTCATGAGCTCTAGACCGGATCATCCCCTTAAGGGGGTACCTACCTATAACCGTTTGAAAGTGACAAAAATCTTCTTTTTTTTATATATATATTTTCATAGATCGATGTTTTAGAATATTATAAATCATGTCCGATGTAAAAATTCGGAAGATTGACGAAGTTATAGGCATTTGAGTGGAACAACCCAGGTAGCACGGGGCGGCGCGGCGCGACCGCAGCGGAACTACATTTTTCATTACGGTGGCCCTAAAAACTCGCGCTACGTTCAACCAATTCACTTCGAATTTTGCGTGCAGAATCGTAATAAGATTCCACATCGCTCAACGACACCATTTTTTATTCCGATTCCCCGTTTATTATTTATAAAGAAAAAACGTTGACTTTTCTCTTAGAAAAATCTAACTTTATCTCACCATTCCTTTATTTTCCAAAATTTTCAAAATCGGCGCCGTAGATCGATAGCTATTAAAATATTTTATAAAAAAAATTTACTATTTTTGATTTCAGACACGACATACAGCTTTTTTCAGGGCCACCGTGTGGCCGTCGAAAATCGAGAGAGTTTCGGATATGTAACTTCCGAAAAACAATAGTTTTTTAACTGAAACTTTTTTTTTAAGTAGTTCATCATACCATGTAAAGATAATACAAAAACAGAAAATCTTCATCAAGCCCTTGACATGTAAAAAAATCCACAAAATGTTCACATTTTCCGAGCGATTAAACTTAGCTGCAGGTCCACTTCATATTCATTCGGATCAAGGTGAATATTGAGTTTAAGCGTTCGCGAAGGGAGTCACCTGAACACCTGATCGGGGTCCGCCACACTTCAACCCCTTTATCACTTTCCTTTCACCCAATCCAGCGGTTTCTGCTCTAGCCAGTGGAAGTTAACATTATTGTTTGAGGAACCCCGAAGATTGGCTACTCTGTATATTGGCTGGTGGTGATTTTCAGGGGCTCTTTGGTGATGTACGACAGCGCTAGCTGTTCGTACGCAGGTGCGCTCGAATTAAAGGGAGCCTCCGGGGCAGGAGCCGCGGCCGCGGCCGCTGGTGTAACCGCGGCCGGTGTCAAGCAGGAGAACTGGCCGTACCGCGGCCTCACCTGCGGTAGCACCTTCCAAAGGCTCAAGGAGAGCGTCGACAAGGCGAAGCAGGCGCTCGCCGACCGCGGCGGATACTTGTCCGGAGCTTTCTCGCCGCCACCACGTGCCAATCCATCCGCCATTTCGCCCACCGCATCCATCACCGGTGAGTCCACTAAACAGTATGTGTTTTATAGTGTTTGGGGGCTTCGATTGTTTGTGTCGCGTGGGATGATTGAAGCCTTCAAATAATATATGGCGTATATGGTATTTGAGTGGTTAATTTAGTATGTGTCGTATGAGGTATGTGAGGCCTAAAAAAATTGTGCCTTATATAAATTACTGGTTTTACTACTCGGCTTCGCTCGAAATTTAGATTCTGATTTTATAAGAAATTCTTTTTTTATCGATGTATTTTTTTTATGCAAATAGTCACATTCATCTGAATTAGCTAGGCATAATAAGCTGGGACACATTTCGCGACACCAGAGTTTATCGTTCGAAAGTTTTTAGGCGACAGACACACAAGTACTTTCTGCTTTATATATTAAAATTTGAGTAGTCAAAGGATGCGTTTTATAAGGTATTTAAAGTCCCCCAAAATATGTGTTGTATAAGGTATTTGAGTCGTCACATGAATTTGTGTCCTATGGAGTACTCGAGTCCTCCAAAAATGTGTTAGGTACATGAAGTATTTTGAACCACCAAAAATTTGTGTCCTATGAGATATTTGATGCTTCAGAAATTGGAGCCGTGTGAGGTATTTTCGGCCCCAAAAATTTGTGTCCTATGAAGTATTTGAAGCCCAAAGAATTTGTGACCTATGAGGTATTCCATACTCCCACAACTAAGTAGTTAAGACTTCAGGTGTAAGCAGTGTCCCTTTGGAATACAAATCTATCATATAACCATCATAGTAGTTAGTTTCATCAAGGGTAGCTTCATCAGCAGACCTCTCCTCTACACGAGACACCTCCTCACACCAACGAAGTCCTCACACGAGACACTTGTGGATTTCACAATTGGTATTTGTAATATATTCACACCCTCCCTATTTTTTTCCATCGGTTTCAAACCACCAGCGTTCCCCTGCCAAGTGAATATACCCAAGCTGACAATCCTGATCCACAGAAGAGTCTCACAATTAAAGACCCTTAGCGTTACAAAAACCAAACGACAGATACCACAAATAAAGCAACATAAAATTTTATATAAACTACTCTATATGTAACTGTACGTACCTACGGAAAATTACTTTATCACGTGATCCCCTATCACAACTACTCCAGGGTTAAAGAAAAAGTTTCCCCGTCGCAGCTGCGAGGCAAGCCAGCGTTAGGCACACATCAAAGTCGGACAAGTTACACGGCGGAGCGATGTTTTAGATGTTAATCGCGGGTCACGCAAGTACGCGTGGAAAAGCACACGCGACTCGATTACGCGCAAGCTCGTGTCGCAGCGACTGGTACAGAGCAGAGGCGGTCGTTATGGAGATGAACCTTCGTACCAGTGATTATTTAAATGGAAATTCTCGTCTGATTCATTCGTTATTTTCTCCGGCAACTTCCCACCACTGCCACTCTTGTATTACTTCGCAGGAATCCTTCGACTGTGTCGAAAAAGGTCAACGCGATCGCGTTCTAGGGGCGATTACACTGAGTCACTACTTTTCTCACGGCTTCCACAAGTTCGGAGATCTAATCGAACATTCGGACCTCCATGCTTTGCGTGGGCGTACGGAATAATTTCAGCACTTTTCTCACGTTGCTCTCCGAGGGTGATTAACGTACGGTTGACCGTGTCACGCTAAGTAGAGTGGGCACTGAGAAGTATGGGAGTCATTGAGGCAAGCGTATGTGTTTAGACAGCTGAGCAGCTGAATTTTATTCCACAGGATCTATGGACAACTTATACCACACCATTTGAGGCAGTCAGAGCAACAACGGACCAACCCACATTAAAAAAAAATTTTTTTTCCTATTTTATATGGTTAGTAGAGCCTATTGGAATACGTTATTGCTACTAATTCAATTTCGAAAAAAATGTGGGTTAGTCCGTTGTTGCTCTGACTGCCTCAATTTATCCACGATCTTCAAACTCCATCTACCCATCGTTATTCTCCAAAAATCGAAACCTTTCAGAGGAATTCAACACCCCAAAGTAATTAAAAACATAGCATTTGTATTTTAATTCTAGAACCATCGCATCTGTCAGAAACGGAAAGCCATTTCCATTAAAAAAAAAAAGTCAGAAAGTCGCGCAGAGATGGGCAAAATTTTTATTTAAATAGAAATTTCGAATAACGAGTAAAAGTAAAAAAAATTATTCGCCATATTGTCGAAAAATGTTGAACCGTGTTAACATTGCTCGACGAATAAAGTTATTTTTTTGTATTTGTCGAGCACTCCAACTCCAGCGTCGAATAAATTTGTCAGCTTTAAACATCGACTGTGACCAAATAAAAAAGTTCTACAATAATCTAAAGTTAAAGTAACTTTTATTCAATCCGTTATTTAAATAGTATTTCATTTAATTAATGCCCAACTCGGCCTTCAACTAAACCAACATCGAAAACAAAATTCGCAGATTGAAGCCCTCGGTTCCCAACACGATCCCCCCCCCCCCCTCATCAATCGACCACTGAATTCGGCTCGCGTCCCAAGATGCACCTCGTCGAGCTCTCCCAATAGAGAGGAGAGGAAAAAGGGGGGAAAATAAAGGAAAATCTCGGGCGCGATAATTTGTCAGGCCGCACCGGCCGCGATACCGGCAGCCTGACTGTTGCTCTTCGTTGTCGCCGATTTCCGATTGTTTTTTTAAAGCGCCGGTCGCCAGGGGACATTAATTACCCAGCCAGTGTAAATCACGTTATCTACCGCCCACGCCCCCGCGCGCCAACCGGGTTGGGGGTAGGAGGAGGGAGGGGGAGGGCGGTCGAGGCACGGTGCACCGACGGGGGTGCGTTGCACGAGGGTTGCACCGCTGCCAACTGAGCAAAACGGTCGTCGACTGCTCTCCACGGCCACACCAATATCCTGCTCGCCTCCTCGGAAATTTATCGGTCGTTCGTTCCGCGAAAACTTTACGCGCTCGAACGTTCTCCGTCTTCTCTGTTTCGGGAGGGTGGGGGGGGGGTGCAGGGGGCAGAAGCGCAGTTTTGTAGAGAGAGAGAGGATGTCGTGCTCGACTGATTTTTATGTCGATTCGGTGGAAAGCAACAACGGGGTGGTATAGATATTGTTTATAGTAGTGAGGTGTTTGATATTGCGGAGGGACGTGGTTGGTAGTTTTTGGGGGTAGCGTGGTGGGTTAATTTTTAGAGATGAGGAAATGGGAAATGGTTGAATTAATGGAAACGTGGGTAGAATGAAGTGAAAGCAAGGGGCAGGTACTTCTCTTATGGGTAACAGTTTTTATTTATACTGCTTGAGTTTTTGCCGGATATATAATTATGTCTTCATTAATTGAAAAATATGGTATATCGTCGGTGATAGTACAAAACCGCGAATGAGCAGTTTGTAAATACCACGGATCTGCATTTTACCGATTTTACAGGAGGAAGAAAGAACTTAATATTTTAGCCATTTTAGGGGATTTCTTTGACTGAACTTTTATGGGACAGTTTTAGCACTTCTTGTAATAAATACTAACGTCAATGGTGTGGCTTTAAAAAATGCGAAACAGCGCTTGGCAACCGTGGGCGCGAAATCTCAATTTTGCTATTTTTGCAGATCCGCGGTATTTACAAACTGCTCATACGCGGTTTTGCACTATCACCGACGATATACAAGAAAAGCTATAGACAATGTTCTTAAAGATTATGTAAGTAAATAAGACAGAAAATAATTTGAATACACAAAATTTACATACAAATTTTTTTTAACGCTTTGAATAGTCACTTGTTTACTGATTTTTAAACAATGCCATCAATATATCAGATAATACACTATTTACTTTACATGAATTTCTTTTAACTTTTCTGGAGACTTCAAGTCGAGTCTTTAATCAACGCCATGCCGTTAGAAACACTATCTTATTTGAATCTACAGAAACACCCAAGTCAAAGAATAATCGAGGAATAGAAGTTCTTCAAGGCTTCCATTTCAAGCAAACCCGTCAGCAAAAAATACCAACTCGTCTCCTCGACCAAACTCGAGCTCCCAAAATCAAAACCCTAGCTATGTCCACGAATACTCTCAATTAGTGTTTCTGCTCGAGAATTCTTTCTCGAGAATTTCTCGAGAAATTTTATAATTTCTTATCTCTCATTTCTCGAGAAATTACAGTATTTCTCGAGAAACTTAAGTGTAGGAAAATTATTATAAATCCCATTTGTTTTCAGAAATGAATTTTCAGTTAGTTCAAATTGTGTTACTAGTTAATTGTGAATATATAAACACATCTACAATGTGTAATAAATGTTAGCAATACATACGAAGAATTGCGGGATTGTTTATAAACTTTTCTCTTCATATCGCTGATGCTCTATATAAAATTAAACCAACATCCACTCAAAATCACCGAAATTTTTCTACAGCCGCAGATTTTGTCACAAAACAAAGGAAGTTGATTGGCTGACGCGACATTAGACACATTGTGCTTTTTAAAAATCCATTTTAAAATAAAAAAGTAATGTTTCGTCTAACAAGGAGAGTATTTTAGGTGTCCGCCTCCGATCATTTCGATTTTTGGATATGTTATAGAGGACCGAAAAATAAGAAATACGTGTTTTTTTATTTTTCCCCGTTTTCATATTTGGGGGGTGAAAACTGCGTTCAAAGTTAGGGTTGAAAAATCATTTTTGTGGAATATCTCGAGAACTATTAGAGATAGGGGAATAGTGTCAATGGACGAATTTTGTGTCTTTGAATGCGAAATATGACTGACTCACCAGATTTTCAAAAAGTCAATTTTTTCCACAAAAATGATTTTTCAACCCTAACTTTGAACGCAGTTTTCACCCCCCCCCAAATATGAAAACGGGGAAAAATAAAAAAACACGTATTTCTTATTTTTCGGTCCTCTATAACATATCCAAAAATCAAAATGATCGGAGGCGGACACCTAAAATACTCTCCTTGTAAGTTTTGTCTAAGTTAGACACGAATAAAAATTTAGATAAATATTGCCAACATTATTCCAAAAATATAAATTTTGCAATATTGTTTAAAATTCTTGAGAATTCCCGAGAATCCTCGAGAAATGTAATCTGATTTCTTATTTCTCGAGATGCGGAAAAAATCGAGAAATCAGGAACACTACTCTCAATGGAAGAATGGTCCCAGAGAATCGAACAGAAACTCCACAACACTCCCGTTTCATGTAAAACCAATTACCATCAAAACAACCAACTCGTCTCCCCCATCAAACTCGATCCACCAAAATCAAAAGTCTACCCGAAGCCACGAAGCCACCCCAATCGAAGTTTAACCCCAAAAAATGGAATAGAAACTCCACAGCCCCCAATGCTCGTTCCCTCCGAAGAATATTGCCATCGATCGCGAGTCGTCATCCCGACTCGAGAGGGCCGCTCGGCGACGCTGCCGCGGCCGAAAAATGTTGACAGAGATCGCGGTCTGGGTCCCCGTGCAAGATGGTGGGTCGATGATGGCGGCGTAGTCGCGAAAACGCGGATGACGAGGGAGGAGGAGCGGTTAGGGGGTTAGCCGGGAACGTATCCATGACGACCGACCGCCCCACGATTCGCCACCCTCCGAGATCCCGGATGCACCCCTCGGTATCCCAGCATCCCTCTGGTCTTCCGCCCTCTCCACAAGCCCTCCGCTACAGGCTTGAGGGTCGAGTCTATCTAGCCGCCGTATCTGCGGCCCTGGGGATCATGCTCGAGCTACTTAGATTTTAAGTCGGGCCATTCCGCGTCGGGCCTCCGCACACGTACACGGGGTACCTGGCTATAATTCTACCCAACTTTCTCCAGCCCCTGACAAAAGGGGAAATCCCCCTAGCCTGGTGGAATCGCTGCTTGGAGCCCGTGGAGATGGTTCGCCACGTTCTCTGCGACTGAGAGGGATGCGCCAGGGAATGGAGAGCTAACTGAGCTGTGCTTCGATTGGGAGGGGGGAGTCTGGGTCTGGTGATGCAGAATTTTGGTGATTTGGGGGTTTGAGTGAAGATCGAGGAGGAATGTATTTTCTATGAAATTGGAGCCATGGTGAAGTTCTACTTTAAGCTGTTTATTTTTGAGAAATTAGGAAAAGCTATTCAACGATATTTTTGGATCCCACTGTCGATCTTATTTTTATAATTCTGTGATTCAAACACCTTCACATTAATACATAAATATTTAGTATAACAATTAATTTTCACTTTCATTTCCCCGTAAAATTCAATCTCTTTCCATCAATTTTCCATAGTACCTATCTATATTTTCATCTGATCCGTTTCGTTACACCGTGTCACCTTCTCGATAATTCCTAATCTGGTCCCCAGTCTCGTCGGTTTTCTGTCACGCTTCGCCGGGCACCTAATCGTTGAACGAACGTGGTCGCGCGTTCGATCGGTTCATCACACGTCGGATGTTGTGTCAGCGTGTACGAGGGCGGCGCATGTATTTAATGTTTGTCGGTAGAGCACCATCCCGCCTTGTTTGCCCTGGTAATTGATGTTTGACAAAATGAGGTGACGCGCATGCCGACAACGTGCTGTTTGCCAGGGCGCACGACGCTGGTTAGCCCTTTTAAGGCTCACAGGACTTGCGTTCGATCGTGCACGCTCCGCTGAGCCAGGCCTGGCGCCACGGGACACTAGCACGGGGTATTTCGAAATTAAGGGGCGGTTCTCGCGGGATCAACTACGTCTAAGTCGAACTGAGTCAACTATTTAAGTCGAATAATCAAATTGAACGTAGAAATATGGAACTTACTGTACAGAATGAAAGGGTTACAATATGGACGACGAGTACAGCTTTCAATTCCAGTCTAGAGATAATGATTAGAGACCCATGGTATGGTACGTGTATTAAAAAGACACGTGTACACGTGTATTACATATACCCGTACCTCAATCCGGGTATCTTTTACTACACGTGTACCCGTGCACTATTTCACGTGTATTTAGATTACATGTAAATACACGTGAAATAGTGCGTGTATGTAAATGCACGTGTATTAACGTATCCGTGTATTTTGATCAGAATTGGGCATTAACTAAATAAAAAATTACTTAAAAAAGGGATCGAATAAAAGTTATTTAAATTTAGATTATTCGACGAATAAAGTTAATTTTTTTATTCGCCGCGTGTTACAATTTCAGCGTCGAATATAGTCTCCAACTTTAACTTTATCGTTGCGTCTAAAAAGAAACTTGCTTATGAATTATTATCAGTAATGTCTTAATTTTTTGTATCAAAATAGGTAATCGATTAAATAAATCTTGTTAATTATATTATTGGGTTAATAGTTACAATCTGAAAATTTGTAAAACCATATTTTCCGCATATTATTTACTAGAATAATATGCGGAAATTACTGATAATAATTCATAAGCAAGTTTCTTTTTATACTAAAATTATACTAAAATATTCAAATGCAATAATTCTTTTATTAATTTCGCAATTCCTCTGAGTTCTGGGGATATCCATAGATATTAAAAATCAGACGAATCAAAATACGGATAAGTTAATATACGTGTATTTAAATACACGTGAAATAGTGCACGTGTACCCGTGTATTTAAATACACGTGAAATAGGGATCTCTAATAATGATTCAAAATCAATTTAAGTTACCACTAATTATTAGTGTTAGGTGGAGATAAGCCTATGGATACTAATCACAGTTCAATCTACTAAAACAGTAATTCCTAACCAGTTGGGACGACCAATTGGGTCGCGAAGTGTTTTGTAGGATGTCGCCACGTTTCTTTTATTTTATTTTTAATAATAGGTTTTAAGTTAGAATTATATTCTGAAATACATATTTTTAATGTGTCTTCTTTACCTCGTTAAATTTACATTACCTAATATGGGAGGGTCGCAGGTTATTTGAATATTATAAAAAGAGATCCCGACTCCTAAATATGGGGAAACACTGCAATAAAAATTAAACGACAAACAAAGAAAAGAGTTAATAAAAGCTCAGTAATTGGACACCCAACGATTGAAGCCTCAGTGCTGCCCTCTATGCGGAGGCTTTCCATTCCTACCCTCTTTAATGTCCACCTCAAATTAAAATATGTCACGCTAATCCTCCTTTCTTATATACAACTATTCAAAATACATCCACCTATTTGTTGAATTTAAAAACAGGTCCAACCGTTTGGAGTATTGAAAAGTTTTCTGTAGGAACAATTACAGCCACCTCTCACGGGCCATTTAACCTCGCGTACGCGTCGAGGATGATACTCGACACTCGAGAACAAGAGGAGATCGCAAAGATAAGTCTTCCGGCGATCCAGAAGCGGGGCAATTAAAGCCAAGAGAAGTATCGGCTGCGACACTTTCGCGAACGCCCTACGGACGGTGAACGGAACGCTTTATGCGACCGTGGGTAATGTTACCTCTCGTCTGTCTAATTGCACGGAATGGGGCACCTACCGAGACAAACGGCCCAGCATAAAAGAGCTCGCACCCCCTACACCAATTTCACGTGCGCTGAGCGCGTCTGAAAGACAGGATGCCGGGCGCGTCCCATTGTGCCCCGCGAAAAGTGGAACAGTTTTCCATGGAATGTTATTAACAGTGGGAAATTCATTAGTACGTTTCTTCGGAAATAGTGGGAATATAATATTCCAATGCGCGAGAGCCTTTGCTTTCCGATTTGCAAGATTATTTTAAAGTACAGAGGTGTAGGCTTATTTGTTCTGTTAAAAATCGTGCAGTAGATTTTAATATACAGATGAGGATTTCTGAAATATCACTAGGTAGCGTTGCAGGGGTTTATAATTTTTGTATCTTTCACAATCAATTTGGGGAACATTTAATATTCTAGGGTTAAAGAAACGTAGATGATATATTAAGGGTTAATATTTCCTGACACGAGGAAGAAGCTCGCGAGCGTCACGGGGGTTGGTCGATTAATCGTTGATGAGGACTCACCCTGTGTGTGCCTCTTCTTCGAGAAGGGAGGATCACGGTGACCAAGACGCGTTGATAATTGCCGGTATCGGTTAACCCTGGGGGTAGAGGGGGTGGTTATGGGGTCTCGAGCAGACCCTCGTCAGTCCAAGGCTCAGCCGGCCCCCACGGTGTGATCCCTTTTGCCCTTCATCCGGGAACCTTTGCGCGCCCCTTCGCTTCCGCCACCAGCAACTACGACTGGTTCGCCCCTCGTTCCCAGCTTCAAGGGGTGACTAAGGTTCAGAGGATCGTAACTGTCTTGCCTCTAAAAAATGGAAAGAATACATTAAAGAAATTCGGGGAGGCCGCTCGGATGACCCCGGATATCCGTCCGCGGACCCCATAGCGGGGATGTCCCTGGGACCTCGAGTGCGAATTCTTTTTGGGATTATCGAATTTGGTGGCTGGAGTCGATGGTGAAATGTTAGTGGAATTATATTTGCAGTGATTGGATGTAAGGGAGAGTGGGGTAAACACGAACGCGGGGTAATCGCGAATGCGATGGTTATTAGGGTGGTCCTTATATGTATGGTAAAAAATTAAATTTTTTAAAAAAAATTTCTGACCCTCTCAGAAGCTTCCAAATAGTTTAAAAGAATTTCGTCTAAAATTTTATTAAAATATATTAAGGATTAAAGGTCGCACAACGGTAATGAAATATTACAATTTTGGTATAAATTTATTGAAAAAATTTTTTTTTTCCTTTACAGCTTGTTCTAACTGGTTGGGAGACTGGAGAATTGGATGAGTTTCGTTGTTATAGGTGCTAGGGCCAGTATCTAGTATGGTACCCGGTTTTACCTAGGTTAAAAATGGATCATATTTTAAATCATTATTTTTTTGTATTTTTCCTTCTATTAAACAAATTGGATATGTACCATTATTTAAAAAAGAGTTTATTTTAATGAATCCCAATTGCAATTTGTTTTTTACTTAATAATGTCAAAGTTATGAGATTTTATACTTAACGTCCCGATTTTGCCCCGGTCTCCCGTACATGTGAAATATAAAGTCCTTGAGCGACCTTTATATATCAAAATATACAAATAAAAAACACGGAGATATTTTTTTTGTCAAATAGAAGATTTTAAGAGGGTCAGACAATATATATTTTAAAGTTGAAAAATAAGGACAACCTTAATGGTTATGGCGTTTTAATAAATAAAAATTATGTTCCCTCTCCACTAGCTAATAGTTTAGGTCGTATCCAATTCCGGGCAAAAAGTAATAAATACAGAACGCTCATGCTTTTTATGATAAACACAATTTATTATTTTCATTATGTTTCAAGTAATATTTTGTCAATTTTCAATTCCATGTAATTACTGTTGAATTAATGATAGAATTGTTGTTTTTTTAAGTTGAAATAAAGCACTTTTTACCAACATTTTGTGACCAAGGCGTTGCTTGAATCATGATTCCAACCTCTGAAATAAATTCTTTTTTATTTTTTGATGTCGTGGGGTATTGACGAACAAATCGGATGGGGTAATCTCAAACCTTCGAGATTAGCAACGTTAACCGATTTTGATGAAATTTTTAGCATGTATAAATCTTACTTAAATCTGCAAAAGGGATTTTCGAATTTTCATTACAGGCTCAGAAAAAAAGTTTAAAAAACGACCTTTACTATTTTTGTCGATATTCCGACAAATTGCAATTTTTTTCTATCGCACAAGAAGAGGAATTTGAAAAATACATTAGGTATAGTTTGTAGCAACATTTTTTATGGGTTGATCATTGAAGTCGCGCTTTCTGTGCGGCTTCTGCGATACTTAGCACTCTGTTTGTGAACCACGAACACCAAGGGTTTTGCTTTTCCACTATAAAGTTGATTTTTATTATAATTTTTCAAAAATTCGTCACTGTACTTTATAAGTGAATAGTTTAAATATGTTTGTAAATAATAAACAAATTCGTTTCTCACATAGTTTTCGTTCTGTTTGCTGTTTTGCTTAGGATTTCGCAATTACCCCACTCTCCCTTATATTCTTGGGATATAGTTGAATAATTCTAATAAAGATTGAAACCACTTGAAATGATTTGATATCTCGTAGAAGGATTGGGTGCTTCCAAGAGATTTGAATGCGCCCCTTGAGATTTCTTCTCAGTTCTCCAATTTTAGTATAAATATTTAATACTGGCTGTGATGACAGTTGCTTTGGGTGACGACACTGAATTTTAATTTAAATGAGTGACGAAACATGTGGGTTACGATTAAACCTTGCATACTCCCTCCTCCATCAACTGTTCCTACCCTCAACTTACATCTTGTCCCTGACAGACAATCAAGGAAAGCACTACGAATATTAATAAAATAAAACCCTTGAAGCAACTACTGCGAAATTGATGTGATTATTCAGCCACCACCAAGGTACACACTTCCACCCCTTGTCAACCTTCCAACCCCCACCCCCATCTTACCTCCAACACACACGCGATCACACCTGACAAAACAGAATTTTATCAAATAGGGTAGATGTACCGTTTGTGGCCATTGCACTGTTTTTGTCCATATGCATAATTATCTGAATTTTAAATTGCTTGCAGATCATTGTTATGTGGAGAATTTGACATCATAACAATTTTGTTTGTTATACCGCTAGAAATATAAGGTTACATTTATTGCTTAGTGGGAAAAATATTATATTTTTTAAGAAGTGGCCAAAACTGGTACAAATACTTTAAAGTGGCTACAAATGTTGCATCCACCCTACTATCGCGAAGCCGATTCCTAAAAAACTAGAAGCTACCCAAGACAAACCCTAATGACTCGATCCACTTTCTCACCCCCGGTCACAGTGCACAACTATTCCCACCGCCACCCATCGGACGCATCCCCGACGCACCCCAAACCGCCAGCAAACTCCAGCAATTAAGAATACCCGTGGAAAAAGAATCCCAGCGGTCGATCCTCGACTAGCAATGATCGATTGCGCCTCTCTCCGTGGCGCGTTCAGGTCGATCGCGCTCGAGCGAATTCCGGGTGGCAGGGGGGTTGGCGGTGGCTGTGTCTTTCTGTTCTCCTACGGCTCGTTGCAGGCCCCGTGACTAATCATGATAGTTCCGCCCGGGAACGCCGGGGACACACGACTCTCGGTTCCGTTTCCGGCGCGTGCAGCCGCCCCCCCCCCTCCCCCCGCGACCCCCCGTCGCCCCCTGCGGCTCGCAAGCCACCCTCCCGCGCAATTATTGCGCTTCGCAACAAAGAGCGTGGCGCGGGATCGAAGGGCCGCGTCGCTGGTGCCGTTGCTGCCTTATCTTCCTGCTACATCTTCCTCCAGACTGGTCTCCGCTTTCCCCCCGCTTTCCTCCGCTCTCTCTCGCTTTATATAGCTTTCCTCTGCTTTTCCCCGCTTTCCTCCGTTTCCCTCTGCTTTCCACCGCTTTCCTCCGCTCTCCCTCGGTTTCCATAGCTTTCCTCTGCTTTCCCCCGCTTTTCACCGTTTTCTTCTGCTTCTCCCCCCCCCCCCCCGCTTTCCACTGGTCCCCTGCGCTTTCCTCTATTTTCCACTGCTTTCCACCACTTTTCCTCTGCTTTTCTCTATTTTCCACTGCTTCCCTCAGCTTTCCTCTGCTCTCCCCCACTTTCCTCCGCTCCCCCCTTTCATCCAGTTTCCTCGTTCCTCATCGCTGGTTTCTTTCTTCTCCTGTCACCGGCCACCGCGCAATACTACCCTCCCATTACCGCTATCTTCCGCGGCTGTTTCCTCCGTCAGTCTTTCCCTCCTCCTGCCTCTCCCGCCCCCTCGTCGTGCTGGCTACGTGTTTCTGCGCGTTGCTCGTACGAGCTGGATATTATCGATGCTGTTTTGGGGTTCTTTGAACTTCAGTTTTCCTTTTTGCGTTCCCTTCGGGGGGTGGGGGGAGGGCTTGAAGGGACATCGGGTTACTAAACGCGGTGTAGTTGGTATCCATGATTGATTATTTCGTCTTCTTCTGGGAGGATTTGGGTGTTTCGTGCGAATGTGGTCTTGGGCCTGGGTTGATGCGAAGTGCAACTTGCTTGTTCCTGTAGCTTTTGAAGAATTTAGATGGGGGGAAGGTGAATCACTATGTAGTGACGTTTGGACATCAGAGTGTATGCTGATTACTCTTGTTCCTTACTTTCTCCTTCGTCCTTCTTTATTGCAACTAGTGTTCCTTCTCGAGAATTCTTTCGCGAGAATTTATCGAGAAATTTTATAATTTCTTATTTCTCATTTCTCGATAAATTAGAGTATTTCTTGAGAAACTTAAGTGTATGAAAATTATTATAAATCCCATGTGTTTTCAGAAATTAATTTTCAGTTAGTTCAAATTGTGTGTTATAGGGTTTATACAAAAACCGACTTTTGAAAAAACCGGTTAAACCGGTTTTCGAATTTTCACAAAAAATATATAATTAAAATAGTAAATAAATATTCGTACTTATTTTAAAATTGTTCAGTTTCCTTAATATTTATGGAATTACAAAAATATAACAAAATAAAATATACTCTATCTATACAAAACCAAATAAATAAATAAAAATTAAATTAACTAATATCCGTACAAATCCATACAATTTTTGAGTTCATTTAATATTTATGGATGCACAAAACTATAACACAATCAAAGAGCCTGCATTCAAAACCAAATGAAAAAAACTAAACTAAAATCCGCACAAAATGTAAATCTTTTGCAGTGGTACCAAATTATAAATCTTTATTCCATTTAGTATTTTTCTTCAGAAAATATGAACTCCTGAAGATTAGTTTTACAGTAATGACTAAACTGTTACCTACCTACTACAATATGCTTGTGTCCGAGGCGATTTCAAGTCAAAATTAATTAAATAATTCATTCATTTCTGCATATCAATTCTAGTATATAAACCCGGTTTTTTTAAATTTAAAAACCGGTTTTCGAATTTTACAAATTCATAAATAAAAACCGGTTTTTAAACCCGGTTTTTAAAAACCGACAAACCCTAGTGTGTTACTAGTTAATCGTGAACATATAAACACATCTACAATCTGTAATAAATGTTATCCATACATACTAAGAGTTGCGCGATTTTTCATAAACTTTTCTCTTCGTATCGCCTATGCTCTATGTACAATTCAACCAACATCCACTAAAAATGAAAGAAATTTTTCTACAACCGCAGATTTTGTCACCAAAAAGAAGTAGATTGGCTGACGCGACATTAAACGCATTGTGCTTTTTAAATAACTATTTTAAAACAAATAAGTAATGTTTCGCCTTGCTTACATTTTGTATTAAATAAATATATTTATCAATTATATTTAATATCTGTTTTTTTCATTTACACAAGTTTTGTCTAAGTTAGACATGAATAAAAATTTAGATAAAATTATCAACATTATTCCAAATATATAAATTTTGCAATATTTTTTTAATTTCTTGAGAATCCTCGAGAAATATAATCTGATTTCGCATTTCTCGAGATGCGAAAAATATCGAGAAATCAGGAACACTAATTTCAACTACACAGGGTGTTTCACCTAACTTCGTCATCTAAAACATTTCTGCTACATTTAAAATTGCACAGAAATGTTCCCTACAAAAGTTGCATAGCTCTGTGAGAGCCGACGTATAGTAATAATATACAGTTCTATTCAATTGGCAGGGGTTAATCAAGACAATACTGTATCTATCTCTTTCTTCCATTTAAGTTCACTATACCACCTTTAGAAAAATCCTAAAGCAATTGGATAACAGTAACTCTGCCCTCTTTAGTTAAAATGTCCTATCTAACATTTCTAAATAACCGAGAAAACTGAAGTTTTCCCAACACACAATTCAACCTAAACACCACTAAAACCCAGCATAAATCAGCCAACGACTTAAAACACCACATCCCATTAACAACTGTCCCCCAAGGAACCCCCACATAGCACCTCGGGCTAATTACTTTTTTCCTCCCCCGTCTTTAAATCAAACCCACCACCCCCACCTCCGTCGCAGACGATGACTTCCGGTTGTCATCGACCACCTCCCCCCTTCAGCCCACAAAAGCGTCTACCTATCCAACGAATTTCCTCGGACCATCTATCTCCGTACGTTATCCAAAGGGGGTTCCGAGTTTTACACGTGTCCACGGCTAGCTCCCAGCTTATGCAACGATCGTACGTGCCGCAGGCAGGCCAGCCAACCCCCTGGCCGCATCATTATTCATCCTCGCGCGACCTATGGCCCAGCCGACTCCCGACGTCGTGAAATAACCTCGTTAAGCCGCTAACTCGCCGCTCCACGGCTGTGCGCGGGACTGCGAAGGTGGAACGAGCGGCCCCGCCGAAGGAAAAAAGAGCAGCGAAATGTGTGTGGGGGGGGGGGCAGGGTGGCGAGAAAGAACGGCCAAGAAAAGGGGCCGCGGAACAGGAGAACGGGGCAGTCCACGTGACTCGACGGAAGCTCGAGTGAGAACGCTCGTTCCCTCCACCCGCCATTACAGTAAATCTTGTATTTTATCGGAGGGGGGGGGGGGGAGGGAGGTTGCAGCTGCTTTCGTTTACTGACCGCGCGCACGGGGCTCCCGGGGGTCAAATTGTGCTGACGGTTCCGGGTGAAAGGGGCACTGCGCGATGAATATTGATAGGTGCGGATTCTACGCAATGTAGTTTTGTAGAATTTTGGACGGTTTGTTTGGGGTGGTTTGAGGGAAATGGACGGTGGGTGTGGGGAAGCTTTGAACTCTTTCGGTGGTAGTTTAAGGTGGTTGAAGTATGAAGTTGAAGGACGTTTGTAGTAACAGGGGTGGAAAGTGAGATTTGGATTTGGGAGATTTGTTGGACGTGGTTTTGGATTTTGAGATTCACTGGAGCACCTCGAGGTGGGGGTTGGATTCCACTTGTGATTTTTAATGGCGATTTTTAGAGGGTATATTCTGCATTAGAAATTTGTGTTGTTCAAGTGGAATTTCTAGGGGTCAATATATTACTTCGTGTATAAAATGTGGCGTTATTATTGCAATACCAATTTTTCCTTGCCACTTTCAGAACTTCGAACTTAACCCTTTCGACCAGACATTTTTCTATCTGGATTTTATTATATTTTCTTGCAGAAATCGATTATACCAAGTGGCGGATAGGTGCTGATCAAATTTGACAGTTGAATGTTAAGTTTACAAATTGGGACACATGTGTCCCAACAGTTTTTTTTCAGTGGGACATATGTGACCCGGAAAAATTAAACAGGATTAAACACTTCCGATCTTCTGTGGGAATGTTATATAATGTATTTTTATTATATATAGAATTATATATACATACTATGAACCTATTTATAACATTATTACATCTTACTGCTTGTGATAAAGAAACAAGAACAAAGTATGAAAATACCTAATGGGACATGTGCGTCCCGGAAACGCATAGGCACTTCTATACGCTCAATAAGATAAGTAAAAACATAATAATGTAAACACTTTTTAGCAAAACAGTTATATCATACTATAAACTGAAAGGCTATGTAAAAGAAATCAGAAAATTGTTCAATTACGCGTGTAAAACACGAAATTTCTATAAATGCGACTCTGCAGCCACACAGCCTGCTAAAATAAAACTTATTTAGCACGTTACTACGTTGCTTCTCCTCATGATTGCCAATCATAGATAGTAGTATATAGTCAGATTAACTAAAAAATAATAAAACAACGCACATATGTGGCACGTATTGTTCCACAGATAATCATAAACATTCACTGAGACATATGTGTCCCAAGAGGACCGAAAGGGTTAAACTGCACATCAATTTTTAGTTCAGGAAAATTTGTAAAAACGTGCGAAAATAATAGGTAAAATTTACTAATCTACGTTTCATAGGTAAGATTGTTACGTTCAGAAACTACATTAGGGGTGTAAGGTTTAAAGAAGGAGTAGTATCTACCCAGAGTACATAGTTTTGTGGTTCCGTCGAATATCAAAATTCTGTACCATTAGACACGCATGCACGAAGTTACTAGGCACTTTATGGCTTTATCCTGGTAGAGTAATAAGGGTGGCAGTTAACGATGATCGGTTAAGAAGATCACAGGGAAGCAACCCCTTGCTACCGGAGTCCTTTATGCGCTGACATTTCCCTGCAAGTAGTTCAGATCAATACCAAAACCGACGACCAAGCGGCTAACTACCCCTAAATTCATAGAAGCCTCGGATAGATGGCAGTGTCTTTCGACATCATCCCTTATTTTAGTCACCCTGAGCCTCGACAGATGTCTCGACCTTCGTAACCACCCTTACATTACTGGGGGATGAACTATACGTCGCTACAACCCTTTTGTGTAATCTTAGGACGCTATCAAACGAACATTGCTCAGTTCAAGTAGAATTACCTGCTCAAACTTTTGCAGGATTTTTAACCCTTGTACTTCCCTCCAATTCCTTACTAAATCGTTTCAGATTTATTTTATATAACATTAACTTTTCGTGTTTGATGTCCACCACGAGTTCCTCTGAAGTGAACAGCTTTTTGTTAAATATTGTATTATACAATTAGTATCAAGCCCGAGGGAAAATAAAATGTAACAAGTACAGGAGCCATTTTACCCAAAAAGTGTCAATCACCACAGACTCAATTACTTAAATCGATCAGCAAAGGGTTTAAAAAAGCAGATTTGAGAACTTTCCAAGGTCTTCACATTTTAAAGTGTTCTACGAATTAGATTCTTTAACCTTCAGTTAATTGTTCCTCCATTAATTTCCTCGCCGAACGGCCGCATTCATTAATCGCGGTAGGCTTTCACAAAAAACGGAAAAGCTTTCGGAAAGGATGCGTTCAGACACATAGTCACGTGGTCAGCGTCGAAGGACACGCGAGCGTATATTTGTCAACGACAAATTATTCCGCCGATTAACGACGAAAAACGTCCGTCACTTATCGGTGAAAAGGTTCTGGGACGTGGGGTGCGCTCCACCCCCGTGGCGATGACTCTGCAAGAGCCGTCGATCCTCCCCGAGTAGAGGCAGCGGGAGAGCGGCACGGAGAAAGTCATTAGCCAGTTAATCATGCGTTATCGTGTGTGCTTAATGTTCCGTCAATGAAGGAGTGACGGGGGAGTGAGGCCGCCGAGAAAAGGGAGAGCAGCACCCCCATTTTTCGGCCTTTTCTTGGCTCCCAGTCAATATTGTCGGCGTGCGGCGCAGCGTGAGCAACAGATCACACTGTGCGTCCTCAACCCTCACCTTTCGTCCCATTGGACCGCCATCCGTCATCTTCTCGATGAAACAGAGGCGATAACGTCACCCTGGCGCTAAACAAGGGGGCGAGTTTCGTAATACTGGGATTTTTAGGATTCGAGCATTTATGCTTCGTGCCCTGATTCGCGAAGTAGTTTCCTTTCTTGGTGGTACCTTTTCAGATTTTAAAACTTAAGTATTTAAGTACTTACATAAGTATGTAAGTGCATATGCAGTCAGTAAATATTCCAACTGAATTTTCTCAAAAATTAAAGTACTCTCGGTTGGAGAATTCTATTAAATTCTTTCCAATAAAATTATCATTTTTTCAGTGCTTGCAATTAATTCACTATTGTGGAATAACTTGACCCACGATCTATAGGAAAATAAATAACCTCTCGGAGTTATACAGAGAATGGCAAGTGGGAAGAATAGGTACATGTATTTCAACGTTTCTTTTCTCTCTTAGTAGCCAGAGTTCCCTCTGGAACATTGTCCCATTGTTTTCGCACAGCCCCCGCGAAAATGGCCCCGGAATTAGCGTGTAACAAGCTACGAAAGCCCCTGCACGCCCTGCGCTGAAGAACTGCGGCTCCGCGGAGTCGTTGCCCACGGTCGAGTGATTAATTTCTGTCCGAGGGTGCAACTAATTATCGTACGTTTTATCGCCCGGTAAGTAAGTCTTCCTGGGACACTCGATAAGGGGCTCGATAAGGAAATTACTCGGGGGGGAAGCTCGCGGAAATTATGGTGGACTTGACGGATTCGGAAAAATGGACACGGTTGATTGATTATTATATGCGTCAAGTGTTGGAGGACTTGGTATGATTTTAAATAAAATAAAATAATTGCGTTTTAGCTATATGTGAATTTTTAGAATTCTGTTGAACCCCACAAATTTTGGGGAATGCAGATATGACTGGAAGGAAATTTGTAGGGTAATCACGTAAACTTAGTTGAGTATCTTGGACAGCCATCTTTGAACCTACTGCCTGCTGAGGGTGGAATGAAGTTAGTTTCTTGGTTTCGAAAGTTGAGGAAGAGTGGAGAATATATGAAGAATGAAATTTTGGCAGTTGAAATGTCCACCTTTTGCCAATTTCTACTTAGAGGCTACTTAGAATGTTCAGTTAACTATTTACTAGGGAGTCTAATCAATGTGATATTGAAAGAGACTATCAATAACTAGCTTTACTACTCGGCTTCGCCCGAAATTTAGATTCTAATTTTTTATTTTTTTTTTGTGAGAATAGTCACATTCGTCTGAATTAGCTAGGCGTAATGAGCTGGGACACATTTCGTGACCCCAGAGTTAACCGTTCGAAATTTTTTAGGCGACAGACAATCACACAAAACACTTTCTGCTTGATGTATTAAGACAAAGAAAATGAACTTTTTAAAATCACATAAAATGGGTTTCAAGTCCGCGGTGATTTTAAAAATTTCTCAGAGGAGAGAAACAGAGCACTACTCTACGCAATAAAGAACGATTCCACCGAGGAGCACAATACAGCGCCTTAAAATGCGTCTGTTCAAAGAAACTCCGTCGCCCCTTCAAAAATCCTTTCCAAGCAACCCGCTAAAATTCAAGCGGCTGCAATTACTAAAAACGACCGCGGAGTAACGAGGGCTGGGCCGTCGAATTTCGTTCAAAGAAACGGCAGAAAAGCTTGCTTAAAGTATATTTCCATGGATAATGATTTGAAGATGAAGATCAATCGGGTGCATAGCGGGTCATTTGTTTAGTACACAGTGGAAATGTTAATAAACAAGTGAAATTGTACACCTAAATGTGCGAAGAACTGCGAGTGTATCAGTACTTGAACATACGGTAATAGAAAACTGAAAATTGTAGCAAAAGATTCGCAAGATATTGCAACAGAGGGTGGCCTCAAAAGTGCTTGATCAATTTCAGTGCAAAGTTAAACGATGACTACAATGGAAGCTAAATTGGCGACTATAATAAGCGCAGGAAATAGGTTGCAGTAGAAGATCGAGCAAAGAGTGCGATAGAAAGCTGAGTGGCGAGTGGGAACACTGTGCAATAATTGTAACGGGAAACTAAACAATGTCTAAAACAGAAACTGAATGCAACAATATTGTAATTAAAGAGAAACGAAGCTTGTAGTAGAAAGGAAAAGGCGGGGAATAATAAAAATCCAAGAAATAATCGTAGAACATTTTACTAGAAATTTAATTATACACTCCACACAGCTTCCAAACAGAAAACGAAGAACTGTGAAATAAGGGGGTAAGTAAGATAATCAAATGTTCCATCGGAAGGAGAAGTGAGGCATTGAGTACAAAAAACGGACTAAACCACATAGAATTTTATTTCCTATTTTATACGATTAGTACACCCTATTGAAATAAATTATTGCTACTGGATCAATTTCGCAAAAAAAGTGGATTAGTCCATTTTTGCTCCCAATGCCTCAAACAGCAAACCAAAAGCGATCAGAAACCCTGACAAAAATAAATCGAACATTCCATCCGAACACCGAAAAGAAAATTAACCAGTATCCATCAGAAGACCTTGCCAAACTAAAACTGATAAGACAAGACCCGGTGACAAGAGGAGCCCCCGAATGAAAGCTGATCAGCCGCCCCCGCCTGTCCCCGAAACGCCGGGCTACACCTCCGAGCGGCCATGTCGCGGGCCGACGTCGAAAGCGATTGAAAATCCCGCAGGATGCGCCAGGATCGCGGGCGTCGGAGGAAGAAGCGCGGAAAGCGGAACGAGGACTATAACTACCGCACAGGAGCGGAGGACGACGGCGACCGGTGTTTGTGGCGTCCGCCTCCGCCCCGGCCGCCGACAAAAAGGCGAGAGAATTTCCTGAAATCCTTTCTGAGGGTCTGATTGCCATCATTATCGTGGAGTGGGTAGGAGTAGCACGGCACCGTGGAGGATAGGGTGCCGCGGGGTGGGGCGGCGGGGAGGGGTCGGGGGTCGGCGGGGCAGGAGGGGGGTGGGGTGCGGGGGGTGAGCGAGAGGAAGAAGGGTGGAGTGGAGTGGAGAGGATGAGGGGTGGTTACGAGTGGAGAGAACCCCGAGGTTCGAGGCTTTCCAGCGGCCGTGGGGAGGGACAGGGACAGAGGGAGACTGGGGAACGGCGCGAAGGGCAGGGAAAGAGGGCGACAGAGCGAGAAAGCGGAGGACAATCAGCGGTATTCAGTCCAAGCTGAGAACTGGAAGGCCAGGGAACGCCGGGGCTGGAGCGACGTCGACGGCGACGGCAACGACGGCGACGCTCGCTCCTCCAGGCGGGAGGATCGATCGGCCAACGGCACCCGTTCCGACGTAACACCCGTTACCGCTGCCCACCGGAAGCTGCTGAACTGTGGCAGTCGAACGGACCCGGTACACCTTCTTTCAGAGACCCAGATCGCGCTCACCGCCAAGTCAGGCGGCTCTTTTGGTGGACGCACGATTTCGGGGAACTCGGCCATCTTGCTAGACACTGGCTCTAAGCTCTGTCTTTGTCGGGGAGCAGATACTGTCGAAACTGAGGAGACTCGGTTAAATTTGAAACGCCGCCGGGGTGTACGTTGATGACGAGTGGAGTCATGTGTCTAGATCGGGTTCGCAAGAATTGCGGTTTCGCAGGTTTATTATTGGGACGAGGATATGTATGGTAAATTGTGGTGGATGGAGTTAAGCGAGGTGGGGTTGCTGGAATCGATATAAGGAATTGTGTGAGATTTGGAATAAGATATACTTGGGTGTAAAAGTTGATAAATGAAGGGTAAAGGGGAAAACGAGGGATGTCCATTTTTCGTGATTTTCCGATTTGTAGCATATTTTGGCGGTGGCAACTGGGAGTACAGAACTGTTGAATCACAAAGTGTTATAAAGTTCAATACCACTGTAAGATAACGTTAAGTATTTGATATACTGGTTAAAAATAGGAAATATTCACTATGCACTGAAACAAAATACGGAATGCTCCCACTCTTTGCTTGAGCGTAAGCATCTGTCGTTAAGGTGAAACAAGAAATTATTTCAAAACAAATTTATGTAAGCAAAATTAAATTCATTGAACTTTGCTTCTTTACTGGTTGGACTAAAGTATTAAAACTTCATTTTCTCGATAAAGCTGTTTTTTGACATTTCCTGATTTGCCCCGTATCCTTCAAATGGGGATTTTGAAACATGGGGTGTAAACCTAAAATGAAGGTGTACTTTGGCGTGCTTGGGTTTAATAGTTACCTATGGCGAATGCAGCCAAAGATACTACCGTCTGAGACTACTGTTTCATCAGCTATGGTTCAGGTATATGTATTTCTACTGGTGTGTAAATTAACATATCGTCAGGCATTGGAGAGCTGAATGGGTCCAAGACGATTGTTCATTTTGAAGCGTCGAAATCCTGAATATGTTAATTATCATATAAAATATATGTTAATTATCATATCATATAAAACAATATTCGGGAGTCTTCTTTGTCCTCAGTAACAAATAAAAAATATATTAAAAAAAAAATTTATATTAAACGATTTTATTAAAAATATACTAAAAACTAACAAATAATTCTTTTCTTGTACTGCAATTTCGATGGTGTTTTTTCAGTTTAAATAAAATCGTGGAGTAGGATGTTTCTCATATTAGAATATGAATCAATTTAATACAGCATAAAGCGTCGAATTGAATTTGTTGTGAGATACCATACTCGACGATTTTATTTAAAGTGCAAAAACACCATCGAAATTGCAGTACAAGAAAATATTTATTTTTTAGTTTTTAGTGTATTTTTAATCAAATCGTTTAACATAAAACTTTTTTTTATATATTTTTTATTTTCTAGTTTTCAATGTTTATGAATTTACATTTCGCAGCTCTGACTTCTTTAGAAATAGGTATCTTTTATTTAATTTCAAATCGCGATGCGACTAGCGCCCCAACACAGCGGCTTCTTGTCGTTTTCGTAAAGAACGCGAGTGACTGATTTCAAGTCGTTTGGATTTGTGGTTATGGGTTATATTTATTGATGACTGTGTAATTTTTTCACCCGGTCGTGGTTAATTTTTTTTTTAAATATTGTATTGTCATCCAAACTACGCACGCCTGCAAAGTTTCAAGACAATTGGATATTTGAAATTTGGTTAAATTTCAGTTGCCAGATTTGAACCATACAAACATACAAACAAACAAACAAACAGAGGATCGAAGCTAAATAAAATCGTTTAAATTAAAAAAGAATAACTTATTACGAAGTTCCTACTATGTTCCTCAATTTCTATTATAAAAACTTAAACTTCACAGCTCCCACCTACTGCCCAAAAACAACTTAGAAATCCCCAGATTCTCGACTACAAGCACACTACTCTCAGACCTCCCTCCATTCCCTCCACCCACTGCAATATTTGCCTTCGTAGAATAGAAATGACCGGACTGTATCGATTTCCTTACAACCGATCGTTCCAGAGTAATTGGATCCCATCGACAAGGCACCCCCCTCTATTCATATGCAGCTACCTCTAATCTCTCATGGAAGCCCAGAAGCCCGACTATTTCAACCCATCAATCTTGATTTCCACATCTCGTTCCCGTAATTATTACCAACACCTGCGATCAAAAGGCAATTCTATAACCACCCCAATATCAGCCCCCTTCTATAGATCCCGCATCGACCACTGGCGATTCAATGTACTCGTTCTTTCGACCAGCAAATCGCTAGATCCCGTGTTTTCCGGGAGTCGAAAAGCGAGGAAGTAATCGCGGCGGCTGTTACCGGTGACACGGTGTAATGTCGCGAGGAAATGAACGTCCCCGGTGCACGCAGCGCTCATTGACCAGCGTTCTCTGAAAGGGAACCCTGACCTCGACCAGCCGCAAGATTTCTTCAGCCCTCTCCCCCACGAGTACGTGCAGGCTCGATTAGTGATGGGACGCGAGGCAATTACAAACTCAAAATTAAACGGTCCCTGATAGTATACAATCTTGCAGATTTTTTAAATGTAATAGTGCTCCTGGGTTTTGAATATTTGATGATTTCGAATCGAAGTCAAAGAAGCAAATTCTTCAGTATCGAAATAATCCTGGCAAGGAGGATCAGGGTTTTCAGAACGTTTGGCCATTTTTGGGACACTCGAAGTTGTTTTGGTCTAAAACCCGTCCCCCCAACTCTCCCGAAACTCCGTATTCTTGGTTCACTGGGGGGGGGGGGGTGATTCGCGAGAAAGTGTATTGGAGTGCCATCGCTCGGCTCGATCAACCGGATGGGGGCCGATCGTGGATGACAGAGCACGCCGATTTCGCGAATTAAGGCGGCCTGGCGCGAGCACACAATGCGGTGTGATGCGCTGTTCGTGTCGTCGGTGACCGGCCCGTGTCTCCACACGTGCATGCACGTATGCGCGTGTGGGTGTTACGCAGACACGTGCAGGCCAGCCAGCTCGCGATGCGGCCAGCGGCAATGTGTGATGTGGCCTCGGCTCGACTCGATTCGCGTGGCGGTGGCTGATCGATGCGTCGCCATGACGACGCTTCCGCCGCCAGTCATCCAGCTACCTCCACCCCCAACCCCCTTGCGCCACGGCCCCACTCATCGTCGTTTGTTACCATCACCGGTAGCCCCTGGTAGTCACCTATGGTTCTCCGACGGCGAGAACCGCGGGATCGCTGACGACATATCCGCGGGATCGTCCTGGGGCATCAACGTTGCCCAAGGCCACCCCCTATGTAAGGGGTGGAGTAGGAGAGGATGAGTTCTTAGCTGTGTGGAATTCGCGGGGCTGGAATGGGCAAATCCTTGAACGGAGAAGGGAAGGAGTTTGGATTACTTTTGATTTGGAGAGTTGTATTGGATTGAGAGGATGGGTGTTTGGGATTGCCAGTGGAATTGGAGGTAGTATTTAGTTGGCTGTAGTGGTTCTTGAGGGGTTTTTATGTATCGCGATGTGGGAAATTAGAATTGTGAGAAATTTCTATGATGGAGTTTGGGGGTTGGTGTGTGGTATTTTTTGGTATTTTTACGTAGGGGTTGCTGAGGGTAGGTTGTTCTTGTTTAGGGATTCTAGAACCTGGGTTCTGTTTATGGAGGAATTCCTGAGGTGTACTGATCGTGCGTAGGAATTTCTAAGTTTAGGTAATTTCTGTGTGCGAATCTCTAAGCATGAGGAATTGCTACATAGGATTTCCTAAGCATAGGTGATTTCTATATGGGAATTCTTAAGTATTGGGCATTTCTACAGACGAATTCGCAAGCATATACTTACTAAACTTATGCAGGAATCAATAAATGATAATGATTCCTTTATTGGAATTTCTAAGCATAGATGATTCCTATATAGGAACTCCTAAATATATACCACCCTTAAATAGGAATCCCTAAACCTAATTTCTACACAAGAATTTCTAAACGTAGGTGAACCCAAAATAAAAATTTCTAAACGTAGGTGAACCCAAATAGAAATTTCTAAACGTAGGTGAACCCAAAATATATATTTCTAAACGTAGGCAAATCCAACAGAGGAATTTCTAAACGCAGGTGAATCCTATTTAAGAATTTCTAAGCTACAACTTCAGCACGCCATTTAAAATACAATCGAGCTACATCACAGATGACAGGAAATAACACAGCATTAGAGAAGCCAGAGTGTAAGTACATGAGCTACAAAATGCGATACTTGTCGGAAAAGTGGCCCCGTGCATCTGATCGATGCGCATTCCTCGTCAAAGTTCGGCTCGTCGCTCATTTCACGGGTCACAGATAACGAGCATTCGAGCAGGGGTACGAGTTACCTCCAAATGGAGATTGAATGTAAAATCTGTGAATATGTCATTTCGATTATGGAACAGATACGAAACGCTGATCGGCGTATGCTCGAATGTATAGCGGGGATCGATGGTAGTAATTTCTACACAGCCACCCACCCCCACGCGCCCCTCCAGCGGCTGGCGGGGGGTTACGCTATTATTTTCGTCGTACGCGTAAATGAACAGGGGAGCTAAACTGGATTTATTAGAAAATTAGTTCCTGGTATAACAGTAGCTTGTTTCTCGAATTCTTTCGCCTCAACCTATCACTCTCACTTTCCCCCGTTATCAAACAATTCTTAGACACGAATTACCTGGTTCAATTTCACAATACACAATACTCTTCCCAAACGAGGTATTAAAAAGTTATTTCCACTTGTCTCTTCCTTTGCATTTAACATATTTAAAGATGTAAAAGGTTAACGCTGAAAGGACTCCAGTACTGATTGGTATCCTCTGCTGAAAATAAATAATTAAGAAGTAACTTTCCACTTGTTACAATTAACTAAAAATTGAAGAAATTACAGATGCTTCTAGTAGACACACGATTTCCTCAAAGGAAATAGACTCTGCGGGGCATCTCCTAAAAGTTTCTGTCTGACCAATGCAGTCCTCCACTACTAGTTCGAACCTTCTGCCAAAACTAATGGAACTGATATCCCAGGAAGCATTAGACACCAGCGCATTAACTCTTTAAATCCAAAGACCAACAGTCGCAACTACTCAAAAATCCACGACCCGTCCCTCCACTAATTACACCCATCCCACCTAATTGCCATTTTCCAGGTACAGCCAGTGGTGCCGATTAAAAGCCACCCATTATCCTGGCCAGCAAACCGCCGACCCAAAATTATCAACCTCGCCGGCCGGATCCTTCCACAGCTACCAGCCAACATCGCCAATCGAAGCCGTCCCATCGAACCCTGGATCCCCGAACCCCCCACCCGCCCGTTTATCAGCGGCGGCAGTTATCAGCCGCGGGTTCGCCGTTCCTCGCGGAAAAGAAGATCCGCTCGGTGGAACGCGCGCCGGCGGAACGGTCGGCCGCGCGATGTAAATAATCGTTTATTGATTAACTGTTTGACTGCGCAAGTCGAGTTAACTATGGCTAATCTCTGATTTGTAACGCCTCCCGCCGCCAAGCTGGGGCTCTTCTACCCAGTGGGGGGGTGGAACAGGGGGGTAAAGGGGTGGCTGGGGGGGGGGCAGCAGAAGGGGGGGAGGGGTGGTTTGCGCTGGAATCGCAAGGGGTGGCATGGCAGGCCTGTGGAGGCTGATGCGCGAGACCGAGGGGGGTTGGTCGGGTGATGGTGGTGACTGCGAGGGTGGCGGTGGAGGATGAGAGACGCTGGAGGGCTGGCCACCCCCTCGGCACGTAGTTTTCGCCCCTGCAACCCTCCTAGCGCTAACACGGAATTAATATCTCGCGAGTTAGCGCCCCCCTTTTCATCCCCCTCGACGGCTCTGAAACGGAAATGAGCGCGCGGATGCCTCTGCTCTCTCGGTTCTCCGCTCTCCTATCGTCTTTTCACCCCCCCCCCCCCACCCCCCACCCTCCCGCCGCTACCTACTCCTCCAACCCTCTCTGCGCTCTGTAGCGTTTCTCTCTTTCTGTCCACGTCTCTCTCCCTCTCTCTCTCTCTCTCTCTCTCTCTCTCTCTCTCTCTCGTTGCTTCTATCGTCGTTTCCCTAGTTCGTCCGCCGTTTATCCGGCCCTCGGTCTTGCACGGCATCCTCCGCGCCTCCTCCGCCCAGCTTCCGGTCTCTGGCGTGGATGACGCGGCGCGTCGGTGCGCGAAACCTCCTCCGCGGTGTCCTGCTGGCTCGTTTCGGGCCCCGACGCGGGGACACCGCTATTTTTCATGGCAGATTCGCTGTGGGATTTTTTAAAAGATTTTTATTAACGATCGAGCGACTGCGGGGTAGGAAGTCGTTTGCGATGGTGGATGCCTCGTTGCAATTTGACGACGTTTCTTACGGGGGAACATATCGAAACCTTGCACGCGGATTCTGGTGAAACTCTGCAGATTTTTGGGATTATTAAAAAATATTTTACACTTATGTTTGGTTATCGGCAGTCGTCCATGTTGAAGGGGTGAAAAGAGCCCCTAAAGTTGGGGGCTCAAAAAATGTTTACTGAAATTTTTGAAAAACTGAGCAGGGGGCTGGATTCGTCTTTAAAAAACTCACATTTTGGAAGAAAAAAAAATTGTGCTACGCCTAATAGTACTCTAGATATTTCAGAAAATTTGCTTTCGACCCCCAACTTTAGGGGCTGTTTTTTTCACCCTTTCAACATGGACAATTCCCGATAAGAAAAAAATACGTATAAAATATTTTTCACTATTCTGCAAATCTCATCTTCCCTTGTTAGATGCAAAGAAGCTAGAACTAATGATACATATCTAGGGTAAATCCGGGAGACGCGGTCGGGCCGGAGAGTAGGTCGAGTCGCTATATTTCAGACTCTATACGTAAAAACGCGTTAAAGTGAAGACCAATTACTTCTCTAGAAGCCAAATAGTTTAATGAATAGCGTCATTTCGCTTCCTTCTGTGTTGTTCTGGATTTATAGGCTTTAAAAGGTAAATTGAGGTTACATTTAACCTCTTTTGTCAAACAGTGGTGTATAGGATCGAATTTAAAATATACGATAGTAGATATAAGATAGTAGATATATTGAGGGACAATGCAGCAAAAGTATTTGGCCATATTAACTCTTCCTCTCAAAGCTAACGAGAAGACCATCTCTCGCTGCAGAAAGGAGAGATGGTCGAGTTATGATTTTTTAATTTTTTATTATTATTTTATTATTATTTTTGTTTATTTAGTTTATTTATTCACTTTTGTATTCATTTGCCTTGCTAATCGCCAGTGAATAGTTCATTTTTTCTTTGATGTGTTCTTTACTCGTTTAGCGTGAACAAATTAAATATCAATGAATCTGTAGTTGTATTCACTCATAAATAATTTTGCTTTACCCTTTGTTAATTTTACATGAATAATTATGTGAGTGGTGTCTGCCAACGACGAAAACCATTTCTCCCAGCACCTCGGGAGAGGTCGTCAGTCAGATGTCATGACTTCAGTTTTCAACCCGATTTACAGTAAATATTGCCTTAAAGCAAATATCGACCAGTTTTTCTGAATCAGCGTAAACTTTTGAACATACAGCTAGGGCAAAGGGTTGATATCGTGGAGCTGGATCGAGGACAGGGTTATATTGTACCGATAACGTGGAGGCGACTCCGTGCATCAGATTTGCAGCAGAAAGTTGGATTGTTGAGAAGTGACAGTGAGATAAGAATAGGAAGGCTTAAGATGTTTGGAGGGTTGAAATTGCTCAAATCAGCACCACGAATCGCTTCAAACTTTAAACATCTAAAATCTAAGAGAAGTCCCTAACATTGAGTATTAGATGGACACAGTGGTGACCTAAATCTCCAAGCTCTGAACTTCTAAAAATCCCATACAAATATTGATCTCCAAATACAGTTGGGCAAAATTTTCATTTAAATAAAAATTTCGAATAACGAATAAAAGTTTAAAAAAATGATTCGACATGTATCGAATAAAGTTAACCTGGATTTTATTCGAGCCTCGAATAACGAATAAAGTTAAAGCAACTTTCATTTACCCCCTTGTATAAATAATTTTTTATTTAGTTAATGCCCAACTCTGTCTCCAAATATTAAAATATTTTCTTTAAAGTGGGGGTGGTCAAATGCTAAAAAATTCAAAAAATTTGTTCATTGGAGGGTTCAAATTTATGAATTTCGGTTATATTTGGGTTGTTTTCTTTAAAGTGGGGGTGGTCAAATGCTAAAAAATTCAAAAAATTTGTTCATTGGAGGGTTCAAATTTATGAATTTCGGTTATATTTGGGTTGTTTTCTTTAAAGTTTAAATGTTAAAAAATTCAAAAAATTTGTTCATTGGAGGGTTCAAATTTATGAATTTCGGTTATATTTGGGTTGTTACACTTCCTCAAAAATCCTGGAAACCTCAAATCTTCCAAATTCCCTCACTCTCCTTTAACAATTAAAACACCCCCATTCATCCCCAGTAATTCATTACAACCCCCACCATTCACTCATCCGCGTTTTATTCAAATTTCCCGCGTATAGACACGCCGCTTCTTATTTCGCGTTCTGGCCGCCCCATTTAGCAAGTAGGAAAGTAAAAAAAATCCTCATTCGACGTTTGCACGCGGCGGAGGAGCCGCGATCCAGTTCGCCCCTCGGTCCAGCCACGATGCCATCGGAATAATCTCTTAGCGGTCGCTTCCGAGGGCAACAACGAGGCGGATGGAAGCGGATGTCCTGTTGGCAGGAACAAAAGCTCGAAGTTGTTCGGTCCAGCGCGACTGGAGATATGCAAATCCGACGTAATTAGGCTGGGTATATGAAGCGTGCACGAACGACGACCGTTCGCATTGGTAACTTCTGAAAGGAGGGGGGGGGGGGAGAGAGGGGAGGGGGTGTAAGCGGGGCCCTTTGTTTGAGCCAACGTCTGCGTTCTTCCGTGACGTAATTAATGGCCTTTGGTGTACTGCAACCGCGCCCCAGCTCTTACGGAACTCCTCCACCGATCTGGCTCCGCTTCGATCGCTGGATCCTGAGGATTCCTGGCGAACGTGACTCGCGCGTATCTCCTCTGCCGAGGTATTACGTCCACTTCTTTGGGGGCCGTTGGGGAATTTATGTGATTCTGGCGTTGTCGACGGTAGAGGCGGGGTGTTGTAGATAGGTCAGGGGAATCTGAGGGTTTTGTGCAAGTGGGAGGGTCGTGTAATAATTTTCCGGACTTTATTGTGATGAATTGAGTGAGTGGTTCATAAGTTGGGATTGCGGAACGGTTGGAAATGGGGAATTAGTAGGGGAATCGTGCTCAAGATGACATACTTTTTGTTCTGAGGCAAATAACTTAAAAATTAAAAGTGGTATCAAAATAAAACCAAAGAGCAGTCTTTATCTGTTTATTAATGGAACATCAAACACCAGTCTCATGACTCCAGCGATAATAACAAAAATAAGAGAAATAAAAAATTACATGCCTGTGCATCTGTGTAAGTTGACATACTTCTGTATAAGATGGCATACTCTAAAGCGGGCCTGCTCAGTCTAGCCCAGTGAAATTAGACGGGAATCTGCCCAATCTACGGAATAATTCCCATCAAGCTAAATTTTGGTATGAGCCTTTATTTGGTCGTTTTAAAAAATATGTCAAAAGTCCCCATCGATCCGACTGCCGCTAAAACTTTTACAGAGGGTTGAAAAAAAAAACAGTTTTTCGCGAATATCTTGTTATCTAGCAGTTTTGCGACAAAAATAGTTATTATGCGATTTATAGCATAGGAAATTCTCTACAAAAAAGGTCCTATCAGTTTTTTTCGTAGGAGTAACCATTTTCATGCCATTTGAAGTGGACGTTCATTATGTCATCTTACCTAAAAGTGTATTGCTTTCTAGTGACAAAAACTTTATGATTTCTTACTCAGCTGTACAGTATTCATGACGCAAATTAACGCTACTTTACACAAAATTCATCTAATAAATTAAATTCCTTACCTGCCGGGTATTTTCGTAACAATACATAAACCAGAATAATTCTTTTTTCGGTCACAGAATCAGACAACTCTACAGAACGTCTAAACGTGCGTCCGCCGGTGATCATACTATGTTGTACTATTGGGGAAATCTACTAGCCGATGAATAAAAATTAATGTCACGCTTCTCGCGCGAATATTTGAAAATACAGTAATGGTATGTCATCTTACCTCACTATGTCAACTTAAGCATAATTCCCCTAATTAAATGTTTTGGAGAATGGTAAAAGGAAGCTGATGAGTTTGAAGAATTTGGGAAAAGTCTTTCTGAGGTTTAGATTAAAATGCAGAGTGGAAGTGTAAATGTACATTTGATATTTGTAAGCAGGGAAAGCGTGAATTTTATTGTTCTAGTTTTGGGAGTTTGGGGGTTGAAGGTTTTGAAATTTTAAAGCTTCGTACTCTAAGAACTTGAAAAAATGAAGGAACTAATTATTCTAATTTATAAATCGCAAAAACTGTGAATGGTAATGGAAAGTTGTCAGTAATGTATATTTCAGCACAGAAACTATTATACAATTTTGCAGTGCTTCGAAACAAGGACGCGAGCGTGTAACTGCCACAGTTTAAAATAAGAATCGTTGTATTGGTAACCGTGATTATCTCGTTGGAATTGCGGGGGATTCAATCGAAACAGGGGTTTCTGTAAACGTAAACGTTCGGCTTTGTGCCAACGCCGGGTGCAGGTCAGTAAACATGCCACAGGAACGCGCCCGCGGATGCTTTGGACTTTAAAATGCTATGCAAAGATACTCGATAAAAGGTTTCATATATCCTAACGGGTGCATTGACATTTCGTTTTCAAGTTGACACAAGACTCGAGACCTCCATCCAACAATTCGATGTAAAATTACAACCCACCTTCCATTCCCAAGTGACCTCTGACGACCCCAAAACATTCAAAAAAGAAACCCCTTCAATCTAACGAATAAAATTACCCATACAATACAATTCATAAAAAATACAAAAAACACTTCCAACAGAAATTCATAGGCACTTCCTCCTCCTCGGTGACAGAATCCAAAACGGTACCAGAAGAGCGCAAATACCCAAAGACTCACGCAATAACGTTCATTAAAGCAACCCCCATCCCTAAAAAAATTACTCATATTCCTCCTCATTGACCTCCTCCCCCATCCACCTCCTCCCAGTCATCCCCCAGATCCCCGGATCACCAAGCACTCCACAGAAGAGCTACAACCAAAAACAGAAACCCTAAAAAAATTACCCCACAAAATAAAACGAAACTAGCAAAGAACAGGGTTATCTGTGAACGAGAAGGATTCTCTTGCAAGGGCGCGTTTTACTCGGAAGGGTGCCGGACGGCCGGCCGGCTATCGTCTACATCGGATTCAGCATATTGTACAAATTGAATGCGAGGAATTATCTGGCAGGGGTTGGGTCGAAGGTATCTATCATCGCGCACTTAAGCGCGGGTCCCCACCGCGGACACGTAACGAACTGACACGCTTCTTATCGTGTTATGGGCCCAGAAGAACGACAGGGTAGGGCGAGGGAGCCCTGTGCGGTAGGCTGGCGGAAGCTAGGCGGGGGTAACTGGCTCTCTTTGCCGTTCCGTTCCCCTGCCGCGTAGCTATGCGTCTCCCCCGTACAATAGCAGGGCCTGTCATGTTTCATGCCGCGCACAATGATACTCGTCGCCCCAGCGGCCGATATCGCGGCTGCGGGCCGAAGTACCCGCGGTAATGCTGCCACGGTATCTCAAGATAATGCACGCGGGGTGGGGGGGGGGAAGCGAGGCACGCGGTCCCATCCTCCACCCCTTCGCTACGTCGACGCTTCCAGGGAGTGACCTCGAGGAGTTTCCACGATTGCACTCGCCGTGGGTGCCGGAGGAGGGCAGGGGTATCGTCGCTTGGCGTGTGTTAAGAGGTGTTCTGATCGAGGGAATTGGCGATTTCGGGGGTGTCGGGGGAAATGGCGATGGCGAGGAGTACGTGGAGGTATCTGCACGTAGGGAGGTCTTCTGCTCGGGGGAATTAAATAGTGAACTCTGGGGTTTGGGGGTAAATGGGAGAGATTGTAAGGAGTGCGTGTGGGTATTATTTGAGGGGCTCCAGCAGAGTTGGGCAAGATGTAATCTAATTACAACTTACAGATGACGATTAACATGTAATTGTGTAGTTGATTATACATTATTTTCCGTAATCTTTGATGTTGGTGATTGACCACAATTTTTATCAACTACCTAAATTAATGATTATAGAAAAAAATGTGTAATCAACTACACAATTATTGTTTAATCGTAATTTGTAAGTTGTAATTAGATTACATTTTGCCCAGCTCTGGATTGTGGAAGGTGTTCTGATTGGGGGAATTAGTGATTTGAGAGATTTGGGGATATGTGGGAGAGATAGTGAGGAGTTCGTGGGGGTGTCATTTGGGGAACTTCGTGGGGTGTCATCTGGGGAATTGGTGATTTTAGAAATTTAAGATTTAAGAATAGCTGGGAGATATGATGAGGAATTCGTGAGGGCATCAGTTGGTGTGTGTTAAGAGGTGTTCTGATCGAGGGAATTAGTGACTTGGAGTAAATGGAAGAGGTGATGAGGAACCTGAACAAGGTAATTACTGATTTGGAATAGAGCAAGAGTGTAACGGGGTTTGATGGCATGGTGGAATCCCGGAATTTTTATATTTTGGGGTTGAGGGACATTTAGAGAGAAGTTTAGATTTGGAGCTTGGACAAGTCGAGGAGATACATATATACAAGATGTTCTTCCTATACGGGGAACTGTGAAAGCTACGCCTTATAGGAATTTCTTAGCTTTTAGGGTAGGAGAGATGACTTCAGCGCACTGGTTCGGTCTATTAAGGGGACCTTCCGGTCTAGAACCCAAAAAAATAGGTGATATTTAGGAATTAATTCAAGGAAAACTACAATATATAATTTAATGGGACTTTTTGCATTGTATTAAGGATGTCTTAAATTATAGAAATATATTTTTTGTTTTATAATTAATCATTGCAGCCGGCCCTGGGGAATTGTTAAAGTCAAGGCGTCAAAAAATGTATCCAAATTGGTGGGACCTGTATCTCCAAAAGTTATTATCCGATTCGACTGAAACCTTTTTTATTTTGAAGATTATTCTTCTGGCTAGGGGGGGGGGGGGGGGACTAGAAAAATTACAAAAATGACATTTATTTTAGAAAATAACGACACTTCAAATTTGAAATCACTTTTCCTTGTATTTTTCGTCCTTTCAACGCCTTTGAAAATTATAAATTTTCAATTTTTTGTCATTTTTCTAGCCCCCCCCCCCCTAGCCAGAAGTATATTCTTCAAAATAAAAAATGTTTCAGTCGAATCGGATAATAACTTTTGGAGATACAGGTCCCGCCGTTTTGAGAACACTGTTTCGAGAAAAACGCGTTTAAAGTTTTACGTGAGTGCCGAGTGGCCGGGTGTTACCCATGCATTTGCCGCTACTCAAATGCCTATAACTTCGGGAATTTTACGAATTTCAAGAAATCCTTTTAAACACGTATTCCTAAAAGATTGAACATTCGAAAAAAAAAATTTTTAAAAATCGACTTTTAGACCGGAAGGTCCCCTTAAACAATTAAATAAAAGCTATTTTGCAACTATAAGAATTTTTATGTAACTGTGCACTTTTAACACCTAAGAATGATGGATTTTTTTACCACATAAGCAATAACGGTGGTTTCAAGGCAGTAGTGTTGTGAATTTATTGAGTTTCGTCCTTTCAATTTATTTCATAATCTTTAACAGTTACCGCCTTGGCAACGTTGATCCACTTTAGTTTACCATCTAAATGTTCTTGCCTTGTGTCTACTGTTTACCTCAGTCACCGGTTAACCGACTCGTGCGTCGCACGTTCCCAGCAATGAACGTGATGATTGTTCAAATATATAAAAGCACACGCAGTATTTTTTCGTTTTGTCTAACTTTCCTTGAGAATGGTCATAATCATTGACCGAAACGTTGGAATTTGATAAAAATTCTTAGAATTGCAAAATAGCTTTTATTTAATTGTTTAATGAACCGAACCAGTGCGCCGAAATCATCTCTCTTAATTAGAACAATTTTTACGTTCGAAATTCAATCTAGATTACTTTTATGGTAGGGATGCAAATCCTTTAACGATAGAGTACATTCGAGTTCTCTTAGGATCTAAAGATTCAATTGTCTTCAATTTGTTTAAGATATAAAGTATGCTTCTTAGAAATGTTCCCTCCCAAAAATGTCGAGCCTACTCGACTGGTTCGTCATAAATGACTCACTATGTTTCTACCATGACCCTACCTCTTAAGTATTTGTATCAAAATCACACGACACGCCGAACGTGCTAATATATTCATTATTCAAATTCCCTCTGACGACATATCGTGGGGTGGTCAGACACGCTATTGTTTGCTGACTTACTATTTTTCCCTTGCCCTATCCTCTTTATACTACGATCTCAAAAACTAAGGTATACAGACAGCAATCTCTGCAATCAGCAGATAGTGATTTTTGAAACCTTTTCAAAAATCAGACTTTGGGGAGACGTCACTCAACGATCTACATAACTAAAGAAGAAAGAAGAGAAGTCCGGCATTAGCACCACCCATTTTCTCAAGAACTTAAAGAAGAACCTCTGAAGATTTCCAAAAACTCAATTCCCAAACCAGTTACCCAAAAAAATCAAATTCAACAATCCCGCTTCTTCCAGATACCTTCCCACTCAATTCTCCAGTTCTCAAACTTAAAATCCTGACACCTCCTCATAACCAGTCTCCCCCAAACACACCACCCACCTCCGACAATCCCAATCGACCAAATCCAGAAACAAGAAACCCATCCACATTCAATAATTCAATAACTTCACCCACCCAATAATCAAAACATCCTCACTCAGATCCCAGTCCACCTCTCCCCCCGGAGTCCACACACCCCTCCCCCAGCGCCGCAATAAATCCCGTACCCCACGAGCCCTAAAATCGACTCCCAGCTTCGCCAAAGTCCTAGCGTCCCGCTTCGTGGACCGCGACGAAGGTATACGCGACGTGTGCGAAAGGAAAATCATCCGGGGGTGAGGGGGAGAGAGTAACGTAGGCTCAGGGGTGGCTATCGAAGAGCAGCACCCCCCTCTGGGCGCACTTTAACCCCCCCCCCCCCCCTTTGCTATATCCTACACGCGGCGGACACTCGAGAGCGATCGCGCGTTAAATGCGCCGCCAGGCGTACGCGGTCGCGTGTCGCGCGCGTGCCCCCCCCCCCAGCCCCTCCATCATCACAAAGGGGGTACGAGGGGGGGTCCTATTGGAAAGGATACCCGTGGTGACCTACGAAATATGGCTGCGCGCGTGTGCGTGCACGTGGACAACGTCACCGTCGTGGCAGACGGACGCGACTTACCTAAACACGTCTATGGTGACCCCGTGTCGTGAATCACGGGTATAAACGGTTAATGGGCGCCATGGCGGTGTGGGTTCGCTGGCCACTTTTCAGCCTTCGACGAATGTCGATGCGCGTCCGTGAATGGGACGGTTGGCTGGGGTTGGGTGATAGGACGGCGAAAATTGGGTTAAGTTCGCGGAGGTTTCTTGGTCCTCTTTTTGGGAGAAGTGGAAGGTGGGGATTGAGGCTTTTTAAGTGGATTGAGTAGGTGAGTGGTGGGACCTGTGGGGACGCTGAGAGATACTGGCCGGTTGACCCATTGGCAGGGGGGTTTATTTGGGCTGCCAGGGGTCTTCAGACAAGTCGCTTTTAAGGATACTTATTTTCTGGACCCCCTTTGAGATTTGCTGTAGGGATAATTGGGATAATTCTAGAGTCCTTGTAGAAGACACTGTAAGTGCCAAAATTCAAATTCTATACTATGGTATTACCATTGGCAAGTAGAATATTTTTCGATGTAATTTTTCTTCTTTAATTTTGACACTTACAGTGTTTTCTACAAAGATTCTTTAATAATTGTACTTATTGTTAGAAGGTGTATAGAGAGAGCTAAAAAATGTTGAGAACAGTGCGGTTTATTTAGAGATTGAGAATTAAGGCGATATAATAGGTGCGTAACGATTTCGCGAATGTTGTCGAGATACTACTGCTCTGTATAACCGAGCACTCGGGGCGGTCACGAGAGCGTGAGTGTGTGTGAGTGAGTGTATGTGAGCTGTTGTGTGGAAGAGTATGTATGCATGATGTCGCGAAAAGTAAATAAGAAATCAATCAGCTGTTCGAGAATGTTCTAGTTGTCTTGCGGCTGATGTGAAAGAGAGAGAGAGAGAGAGAAAGAGAGAGAAAGAGAGATGGACAGAGAGAGAGATGATTCTGCCGAGACACAAGGAAACGTTACCACTAGGGGTAGGCATAACAATGCAAAATTATATAGACATTATTAGATGTTAATGAATTATATCTACAAGGTACAAAGATTAGGTGTTCTGTTTATACCATTATTAAAAACGTTAAATGTTTGAACTATTACTATTAATATAAATAATGGTATAAAGATAACGCGTTCTCATAGTGCCTATATATATATATATATAATGTATTGTGAAAGAATAGGTATTTATTTAATTAATTAAATTAATTTTTTACCTTTTGTATCAGGGTTTATTAAATAATTAATATAAATATTATTAATCTCGAAATTAAAAGAGCTAATTATAAACTATTTTTTATGTTGAATAATAATTATAAATTTATAATTAGAAATTAAATGTTATTCGATTTTATTGATATCTAGTTTTTTTTTTAAATGAATTTAATTCATATATTTAGTTACTTAATAAAATTATTTTTTATTTATATTGAATATAAAAAATCTATGGGATAATCTATGGATTTATTTTACTATTAATTGATTTATTTAAGAATTGTAATTTTAAAATTTAATTTCATTAGAGATGATTTAATAATTTATTTTTTTAATAGAAAAATTTAATAATTTTTAATGTAATTTTTATACTTTATTGTTTAGGTTGAAATGAGTGCATAGCTGTTTTCAGAAAATTAACTTGGGGTTTAGTTGTGTGTAAAATGGTAAGCCTGGGTGTACACACTATTAAAATACCATCTTTGTTACTGATTATGGGGGCTGCAGTTATTTGGTCACGTGCCTAAGTACATAATTACTCTAAGGTTTTATAGCACTAATGTCTAAACAGTATCTATGCTTAATATTTTCTAGAATTTGATAGTAAATACCCGCTGGTGTATTTTCCATGGCTTTCTTTTCACATTGGGCATTGTTTCAACGAAAAATTATGCACGAACTACAGATTTGTTATTTGAGAGTTAATGCATCGAAAAACATACACAGTCAGAGAAATATGCGTCACACCCTTCTCCTACAAAATGTTTATCACGATTCCGCCAAGGGGTGTCCTGATAGCGTGAATCACGGTTATAAACCCTTTAATGGGAGCTGTCGATGTGGGTGTGCTAGCCACTTGCAGCCTTCGACGCTCGTCGATCGCATCACATTAGGGGATACACACACCCCTCACAAAATTATGGAAAAAGTGGAACGTGGCTGTAAAATTACTTCAAACTACCAAAACATTATATTCAACCACATCTGGCAAATAGTAGAGGAACTGCAGCATATTTGGAATACTGTTGGTAATTTGGAATACCGAAGTATCTAATAAACTACTAACGCTATTTAATTTGTAACACCGTAGATTATAGGGGCTAATGACCTGTTCACTAATGACATTTGTGGATGAACCGCAATTTTTACATTTTCGACTTAATCTGCAGAGGAAGCAAACGTCAATCTGCAAAACTTTTTCAGCGCGTATTCAATCGTTCCAATCATGGTTAAAATATGTCAAAACTTTAGTGTTAAACACTTAATCGACTCATTTGCATGTTCCTTCTATGATTCCGTGCCAGTTTTGCAATAATTTCGAGAATACAAAGTGTGACATGAAATTTTAGGTTTCAATGCCATGTTGCTAATTCGGAATACCGAAGGTGAAGGTAATTTGGAATATTCCAAAGCCTACCGATGCTTTTGTTTCACGCGTAATGGCTACCACCGCGTCAGTTTCGTCTGTCAGCTATATAACCTTTTTTAGCATTTGTGTAAATATTGTCTTATAGATATCTACATAAAATTGTTCCTTAATTGTGATTTCTTAGCCTGATTACGTCATAAAATAAACTAATTTTATTATCTACATGTTTTGTTTAAGTTTACAAAGTGAAGGTAAATTGGAATATCGGTATTCCAAATTACCTGCACCTTAACGAAATCGATACTTCTTGTCATTTTTCATTCAAACCAAAATTTCAGTTACTTTTTGTTTTTTATTTTTACTGACACTAAGAAATATGAAAGTTTATTAGTTTCCCTATGATATTATGTAGTTTAATTTGTTCCCATCCTCTGTCGTAATTATTTATTCGTCTTAAACAAACTGGTATTCCAAATATACTGCACTTCCTCTATGTATAACAATAATTCAAGTAAAAGAATCTACTTAGAAAAACATCCCTTTGAAACACTTCCCCATCACATATAACACAACAGACATGAAACCTTATCCAAACCCCACTTGCTCCTACTCCAAAAGCAATTACCCCTTTCCTTGCCCCAAATCTTCCTCCACTACAGTATCCAAGTCTTCGTCAACATAATTACAATTACACCCCAAAGGCAGCCAGACCCTAAGCAAAACTATATCGTTTGCATGCGTCTCCTAACAACAAAACTTATTCAACCCCTAAGTCCCCAATTTCAATCAAAGTTTTAAGACATAGTATTTCTTTTCCCGTTCATAAATCCTTCCACCCCTCGCGCCATAATATTATACCAGTACAATACTTGGTTCATTCACTATCAAGTGATGTTTTTTCCCCACCCCTACTCGTACATTTACCAGAATAGTGACAAAAGGTCATAGATAACTAAAAAAAAATTCTTTGATTAAAGAGACACCTAATATATTTTTAATTTAATAAAGACGTTGGTTTAAAAAAAACGAACGAACTTTAGCAGCAAGCCAAGCAATTACTAAGTGCTGGAAACGTCGATTATGTGCTCGGATTTCATCCACGATTTCGTTCGTTCTGCACGAAGGGGAATCGCGCTGAATGAGGATAACGTTATACAAGAACGACGACGAATCGAGCCAGTTAGATTGACGTAACAAGCACGGTCGCGACTGATATTCTTACCCGGCCTCCGGTTGCACGGGATATCCTGGTGGCGTGAATCACGGGCATAAACGAGAGCTATCGATATAGCCGCGCGAGCACACGCCGCGGTCACTTTCAACTTTATCGCGGCTAGTCCCTCATCGTAGTCGTACACAGCAATCGAGTTGCCTCCACCACCCTCCAAATGGAGATCGGGAACCATCGCGATTTTCTTTCGAGGAGATAGTTGATGTCTTAATCTATTCCAGATTTCACGATTGAGATTGGGGCTATGGATGACTTAATTACTCAACAATCTGAATAGTTTAAGTACCTTAGAACGTTGAGGGTTGTGCATTGCTCTGATTAGGATGAAGTGATTTATTAATAGAAGTGTTTCTTTACTTCTTCTATGTAAGTAGGGTAAACCAACCAGTGAATGACCGAATTGTTGAATTTATGGAACTTTGAGATTAATAGTTGAATATATTTATGTATAACAACAAAACAACTGTTCAAATTGCATTTAAATTTATTTTTCTTGAAATTTTTATAAAAATAATTACTTATTCTTATCGTAATTTAAAAAAAAAAACGATTATAAAATGCAAAACGTGTAGAAGTCCAGTAAATGACCGCAAACTTTTAATAAGAATTGTAATTATTAATGTTTGCTTAAAGGGGTATTCAGGTCTGACGAGGCGTTTTCGTCGCGTTACTTCGGATTTTTTTTACGAAGAACCCATAAATTTTATTATTATTTAGTTTATTGCTACATGTTTATTGATGTTTCAACTATCTTTACAAATTTTTTCAATAGAAAAAAATTAAAATCAAACGCAGTTCACTGCTTTAAATTAATGGTGAAAAAAAAAACATGGGGTCACGGTGCCCATGATTGGGCTCGTTCCAGTGATCAGAAAGAAAAAATGAAAAGAGATTCTCTATCTGTATGCCTGTGGCTATCGTCCCTACCAGAATAATAAAAAAATATTGAAAATTAAGCAAATGGCGGCGGTTTGAAAATTAAGTTTCGATTTTCGCACATTTTTGCAACTTTAAAGGTCTGTGGAAGTTTAAAAACAAATTATTTTATCATAATTCTGGTAGGAACGACAGCCACAGGCATACAGATAAATCTTTTCATTTTTTGTTTCTGATTACTAGAACGAGCCCAATCATGGGCACCGTGACCTCATGTTTTTTTTTCACCATTTCTTTAAAGCAGTCAACTGCGTTTGATTTTAATTTTTTACTCTTGACAAAGTTTGTAAAGATAGTTGAAACATCAATAAACATGTAGCAATAAACTAAATAATGATAAAAAAAAATTCCGAAATAACGCGACGAAAACGCCTCGTCAGACCAGAATGCCCCCTTAATACGCGTAACTAAAAATATGGGATATTAAAAGTGCAACTACACTCCATTTATAAACATATAATATTTTTAAATTTATAATTTGACATTTCTTTGCCTAATGGTCATTCACTGGTAGCCGGTCAATTACTGGTTGGTTTACCCTATTATTATATTTCTCCCGGTGCCGGGAGGGTGGTTTTGTTTATCACTTTTTTCGAGATTTAAATGTGATCCATATTTCTCCAAATTTAATCACAATCTCTTGCACCACTCAATCCATATCTCTACTCTATAAGAACACAAAAACGATATACACATGTGCCCAGAATTCCATACAAAAAGAAATGAATCACTTTCCATTGAAAAAAGAATCTCAAACGAACTCGCGGGCGTTAAGGAACTCGCGAACAGCAGCCAGCCGCGGTTCCCCCGTTCGAAAATGCAAAACAAGACGCATTCGCCGCGGATGTAAAACACCACCGGGGGCGCAACACCTGTTTCGCTGGGCGTTACCGAGCGTTATCGTAAACATTCTTTGTCAGGATTATAATCGCGGTAAATAATCAATTAATTAAGACAACCTCATGTTTTCGCGGAACAAAGCAGATTTTATGGAAATAAACGGGGCGGAGCGTTATAACCGTCCTCCTGCCACCCCCTGCCCCTTCCTCCGCCAACGACTTCCCCCCCTCCTCCCCCTGGTACACACACCCCCGCGGGGAGCGCAGAGACAACGGAGTAATTGCAACGAAATGCAAATCGCGTTTAATAACGAGGTCATCGCGTAATTCTCCTGAAATACGCCGGGCGCGGTCGTTGCACAGGCCGTGGTAATTATTATAATTTCCCCGGCGAAAATACCCTGGCCGGGAGTGGGGGGGGGGGGGGCCGCCATTAAATGATACCCATTGACAGGTGGAATCTGTAGTCGCTGATCGGTGACCAATGTGGCAAATTAAAACGTAATTCCACGTCGGTTAAATATCACCGGCCCCCCCTCTTTCCAATACCGGGAATCGCGTCGTGAATTTTCAACGTTCGTTTCTGTTTTCGATTTTCTGATTTCGCTGGATACTTGTGCAGGGTGTTTCTGCAGGGAGGCGTGGGTGGAAGTTTTGTGGAATTTTTTTTTAATGTATTGGAGAAGGATGGAACTGAATGAAACTGAAAGTTTTCTGGGGTTTTTAAGTTGGAAGGTATAACAGGGGTTGATAGACTGGTATATAGAACAGATTGCACTGTTGCGAAAATAATATCGTAGGAATTGGTTTGTTTCTTTGGTTGGAGGATCATTAGCTGTAAGTGTATTTACCAAGTATCGCTGGAAACTTGAGTAGATTACGTAGAAGAAGCGTGAAAACAGAAACTATTTTCCTCCCTTATATTTAGCACCCCTCGCAGTATTAAGAAGCAAGTCACAAGCATCCCACTTGAGTAGCAGGCAAAGAGAAAACAAATACTCTAAAAATCCGTACACAAAACAATCAACTCAATCGACACGCCCTGAAATCCTCCAGTCCTCAAACCTCCCCCAAGCCAGCCCAGCTCGATCTATCAACCAAGGAGCCCGAAAGCGACCAGAAGAAAAACCCGAGAGCCGAAGCAAACAAAGAGAAACAAGACAGGCAGAAACACCTTAAACCCTCCCGCCAGAGGAATAATGGGAACACCTTGGCCCATTACCGCCCCGAAATTCCCTGACCATTCTCTCTAAACGGGGCACCGTTACCACAGAGGGTTTGTTCCGGAAGGGGACCGGTGGCACGTCGTTACCGGGGCAAACTACGTCGTCGACAACGCCGGTCGGTAAGTGCAGGAGGTCCGGTACGTTCGTGGCCGGCCACCTAGCAACCCCGGTGCGCCGTTCGAGGCCTCCTTCCGCGGTGGTTGCCAGCCCCTCGAGCCCGCCGCGTCTCCCACCCTCCTCGGCGTCGCGGGCTCTTCGGTTGCATACGGCGCAGGCGTTCGTCCGCCCTGGTTCCTCGCGGGGGTGTAAATCCGCGTGGAAGCTCCGCCCACGTCACGGCCGCGTCGAACCAACCCCCGGCGGCGACGCCGAGCGTCGACCGTCCCGCGGTGTGGCGTGGGAGGGCGGTCGCGAGGGCGCCCGGGGGAGGGTGTCCCCCGACTTCTGCCCCCATGGCGCGCCGTCACGGCGGCCAGTGTCACTCAGAGCGGGTCGCCAAGATGATCGGCGCCCTTATCGCGCACACCACGCAACGCACAGCCGAGGGAACCGCCGCGATCGTCCAGCGTGTCGTGATCGTCATCGCCGTGCCGCCGCTCGCGGTCGTACGCGGTTAAAGCGTGCAGGATATGACCAGCCGTCCATCGTCCACGCGGCCACCATCTACCCGGAGCACGTTGACAGCGGCGTGACGAGCGAGACCAGGGGACGATATATCCCGTGTTGGCTGCCGTATCCAGCGGCCGCTGGCGCACGGGCCACCGCGCGATGCTGGACCTCAAGAGCAGCGGGACCACCGCCGCGGAACTCCCACGCACCACGGCATTCACCAACCTATCGATGCTGTTCGCCGGTACGTGACGTGTGACATTCAGTTGTGACGAGGCCTGAGCTGGCCCCGAGGGCCGCGCGATCGGTATGTGACGCCACGTGGTCGTTTTCGACGGTGGTCCGTGTGATTTCAGATACAGGGGCCACTGGGGACACCCAGTTGTATGCTGGGTGCTTTGGGGTTGACTTGAGAGCTACTGTGACGGGCAAATGACAGTTTAGAGTTGGTATTTTTTAAGCTAATTACGTGGGTGTCAGTGGTTTCTTCTGGGGAACTCACGAACGCTGGGATATAGTATATATTTTTTTAGATGTACCTACATAATTTTTTCCGATGGAGGTGTTTTATTTTTGTCGGAATTCATAGTTTAAACTTTCCTTTCACTACTACTGTAAGTGCGTTCTGTTTTGGGTGATGGGGGTGTATGGTTGAGTGACTGGGGTTGCTGGGTTGTTGTGGCTTGTGTGATGGTACGGTTGAATGGTGCTTTTGGTTTTGAACGTTAGTGCGAGCAAGTGGGACCGCCGGCTTCGCGTTTGTGCCTCGTGTGACGGTATATTAGGCGTTAGTTCTGTTTTGGGAGTATTGAGTCAGTCGAGGGATGTAGTTGTGTTCTGTTTCAGAAATTGAGGTGTACGATCGATCAGGTTTTGGGAATTGAGTGTGTTTGATTGATTGCAATAAAGAAGATGAAAGAGACCCAGCGAGATTGTGAAAGCAGTAGGGTTCCAAGATGGTAGCACAATAGGGTGTTCTAGAGTCAAGAGTACCAAGAACCACATTCTGCATCATTTTTGGATTCAGACACGTTGACTGCTTGGATATCCCAAAGTGAGGAGGTATTTTTATTCTCCGCCATCTTGAAATCATTGATGAAAAACAGATTTGGTGACTGGTACCCACAAGGCTATCGTCTTCTTCATCCACTACACTCGGGATTATTTATTTGTCTGTATCCCTTATGTGACAAAGTGGCCCATGTTATTTTGGCACACCCTGGTTTAGGAACCTCTGCTGTTTTAATATTACCTCTTGGTGTAAGAATCGCTTTGAAAAATGGTTGTACTACGTCGATTAAAGTACAAGGTGTGGGTTTTAGTGTTTTCTGTGACTGCATCCAATTGTATCACCGTGTTGGGAACCATTCCGAGACAAGGGGCGTATTTCCTTGATTAGGGTACTCGTGATTGTTTACTTTCATGGTTAGAAGTGAGCGTCACTGTCAATTCGAGGTGTGAATCTCGCGCCTTTGACGCAGGGGGGATATAAAAGAAAGGACAGAATCAACAGAGCTTCGTATCGAATAAAATTCTTTGAAGCAGTCTCAAATTACTGAAGTGAGTTTGAATTTGTGAGTTATAGCACATGGAGCTCTGTATCTCTGAAAGATTGCCAGAAGAATATCTCTGCCCACCAATTGACATGACTGCAGGGATTAACAATCCCCAATACATTCACCTACGTATCTTTAAAAACATTTTCCCAAATTTCTGCTACACGTCCACTTCTACTTAAATTGCATTGTTCCCCATTAAATTTATAAATTAAATACATTCTGCTTAGGCTCCCAGTAATCAAACTCCTCGACATGCCCACGTGTTGTGAAGATCTATCCTTTTTCCATTTCGCATTTCCTAGTTCCTAGTTTCCCTTTTCCCATTTCCCATTTCCCATTTTCCATTTCCTAGTTCCCATTTCCCATTTCCCATTTATCTTTTCCCATTTCCCGTTTCCCATTTCCCCTTTCCCCTTTTCCCCTTTCCCCTTTTCCCCTGTTCCCCTGTTCCCTTTTCCCCTTTCCCCACAGGGAACAAGAAAAGCGGATAATTCACGCGCAAGAGTGAGATATTAGCGACTGGAGCGGTTTCGGGAGAACGTGAAATTCGAGGCCCCATTAATGGCCCCTAGATCAAATGAAGGGTGGCAGCCAAGACGAAAGGTCGGCTCGTTTCCGTGCACCTAAGTCGTTGTTTGCACAGAAAGACTGAGTTCCGTCGGCAGCATGACGTACCGCTGTACGTATGTACACACGAGGGCCACCCTCGTGCCAATAACTGCCGAATGAAAATATATCTGTCCGCAAACACACCGACGGCGACGGGAATCCGGTGAACCACCACGAATACCGTGTTCCTCGGAGCCAATACCGCGCGGTGCACTTCGATACTATGCCAATGAAGCTTTCAAATAAATATTTTCGCCAACTACGCGCAAACAGCGAGAAAAAAAAGTGATATCGAGCCTTGATGCCTTAATGCCCAAAGAACTCTGACATTTAATGTCTCCATCGGATTTATTTTACGTTACTATCAATTCTACTAGAATCTTTATATTGCTCCGAACTTTCCACGCAGAAGATTAAAGATTGCTATTCTCTATCAAAACGAACTTGCAACGCATCAGTGATCAAAGGTTGCAATTGAAAGGGAGATTGCAGACGGAAAAGTGGGTAGATCGCTTCTCCACGGGATAAGAGGAAGCTCGAACGTGGAGCGGTGGATAAGCCGCTGTTACAGTAAATCCTATTTCGAGGCTGCATCACGCAGTGTCATTAAGGCGTCGTAAAGATTTTCCTCTAGGATTGTTTCCCTTGGAGGCACCCTTACGTGGCTACTCCGAAGCCGCCGATCAGATATTATTTTACGGCCAGTCGCGATTCCCAGTGCTGATTAACTTGCAATTGCAGACGGTATAAGTCTTCTAATAACGGTGACCTAAAAAACAGTGCAATCTTCGGCCGGGGATCGCGAAGTAGCCGCGACACGTGCGCACCCTTACTTTCTTCGACTCGATCAATGCCGGGCCTCAAACTTCACCTCCGTCGCGCAAACTTGTAACCAACCTCGCGGACTTGCAGCTTACAACTGCGCTATCGCCGGTCGGATCGTTGTAAATTGTGGACAAATTGTGATGTTACGAGGTAAATTGAATCGGAGATTGGGTTTAAGAGATTTCTTTCGTTCTTCTTGCAGATGCCAGCAGCTCGTACAAAGGGGGCTGGAGCCACGCCACGTCGCCGGCTCCTGGACAGGGTGAGTTTCCCAACTCTTCTCCATTTTATGCATTTGTCAGTATTCGACGTTACGTTTTGTAGGTTTGGTATCACAGATTTATTGTGTGTGTATTATTTGTTTAATAGACCACCTTAGATGGAGGATGTTTGGTTAGTTGACTGTACGGCGGGTGCAGGGTCTTTTTTGACCCGTGATATAATTTTATTTATATACAGCATTGAGTAAAGTTTCACATTAAATTTTAAAAGAAATTTTATTTTTTGAAGGAAGTGGATGTGATAAGCATCAGGATGGGTCCAGATGGACCCTGCATCCACCAGGCAAGACTGAAAAGTTCATTCAATTTCGATAATTTGGGAAGATTACTCAGTTTTTTTTTTGTGTAACTTGGGGCGCAAGATTTAATAATTATCAATTTCAAAATGAGATTGTAAATTCGATTCTGACCATGTTACGATCCGAAAACCTTCTTCAAGAAGTAATGGTAATAGCAAGTAACATGTGAACACTTTGCTGCAAAAAGAGGCAGCTCCATAATTTGCTGAAATTGAGTTGTAAAAAAAAGTTATGTGATGCTAGTACCAGCACCCTATCTGAACTATACATTTTCTAAAACTCTGTAGAGTGACGTTTTCTCATATGTTTCCATGTACTAATAGTTTTATAACATAATAATGGTGTTTAATGTAATTATTCACCCGATATAAGTAGATTTTTATACAATTTGGTGCAGAAAAGGGCAGCTCCAAATTTGGAAAATTCACCCCGCCGCGAAGAAAATATATTTTCCCTAAATAATAATTAATATGTAGATTTTAAGTAGATAAAATACTTTGAACACACGTCTAAAAACATTTTGATAACCCAGTTTTTATTAGTTTTCACTTGGAGCTGCCCCCTCCTTGCTCCAAACTGCCCATATTTTATATTTAAAACAAGTTCACACGGACCTACCAAATCACGAATACCTACACGCTACCAACCCCATAGTCCTGATACCTTCAACAAAACTAAATAACTACTTTTACACCCAAACACAACCCGCCATTTCCAGCACCCCCAAGAAACCCCTCCCAGCAACCCCCGCGAGCGCGTCTTACCACCTTCAAAACAAGCCGACAAAAACACTGCGGAAAGTGTTCCTCCCACGCGGATCGATCCCCCCCGTTGCCATCTTATCGGGGCACCTAGCTGGGTCTCGAACGCCTTGCTCGCTGAATTTTCCTTCTCCTCGGTCTCGATTCGCTACATACACCCCGGGCTAAAGGGGGTGGTCGGAGGCGTCGTTGGGTGCAAGTTCACGCGTCGCGACTCTCGACTCGTTCCCATTCCAACTCAACCCTGTGTGCACCTACACGCACGTGTATACGTGCGAGTCGCTGAAGGTCCGCGTGTACGTGTGCGCGTCGCCGAAGGTTCGCGCGTGTGTGCAGGGTGGTGTGGGTGGGCGTCCCGGCGCTTTGTGGCGCGTTGAACCGCGGCCCCTTTGTCGTCGCGAGAGAGAGAGAGAGAGAGAGAGAGAGAGAGAGAGAGAGAGGAGAGTGAGAGAGAGCGAGAAATAGAGAAAGAGAGACGGAGAGGGTGGGATAGAGAGAGCAAGCCCCCGGGGGCTGTGTAGAGACGCTTGGCCGCACAGCAACACCGAAGAGAGGCCGGGCCCCACCCTGTGGACGTCGAGCGGTGCTGGCACAATCATCTCGCGGAGATCAGAGAGCCCAGCCCGCGGGCAGGTTGTTATAAACGGGCTTCTGGCCTCGATGCCTGGCCAGGTCGCAGCCGCGCCGCCATGGATCGCCTGGCAAAGAGCGAATTAACGCCTCCACTCGCCTGCCCTCCCCCCCCCCCCCCTCCCCCGCGACACCACCCCCTCAACCATTTGTCGTTTGACGCTGTTGGACCGTTTATATACCGCGGGGCTTGCAAAGTCGCGAACTGCTTGTGACGGTGGAACGATGACTCGGTGGAACAGAAGCGCAGCTTTGCTGGGTAGTTTAGGCTTCAGAAGTGGGAGGCCGGGGTTTTAATGGTGAAAGGATTTGGGGGGCTCAATGGTGTTTTTTAAAGTGTTTCGTGCTCGATTTAGATTAGCAGTGATCTATGGTAGTGGTCAGGAGGAAGTTTTGCCGTTTTTGCTCCTCAGTTTGCCTGGCAAGGGAAATAAATATGCGAGGCGATGCCGTGTGGAATCTTTAGGCTATAAACCATAATTGAATTAATGATTAGAAATAGAATCGCACGAGCAGAAAGGGTTAATAATTATGTTTGTGCACAGTGCATGTTTGCATAAGTTACTCGGGGCAAGGGTTTAAATATTGCATTGGTGCCTCTGGTCCATTCTGGAAATCCATTTATGAGTAGAATATCAAATTTAGGATCTGATTCTTTTTAATGGATCTCTTCATCTCTACTGTATGATGCTTCTAAAAAATATTATTATTATCTACTTCTGTTGGAGTCGAAGAGACCCTAAGACTGCAGTTGCAAGAAGACATATAAGCAGTTTGGGAGAAGAATTTTAAGGCAGAGCAGATAATTCACGTGCACTGACAACGAGTATCGGTGGCACCGCCGTCAGTGCTACTTTGAGATTTTGCATTAGGAAGGTTTACACGCCCTGACACAGTCATTTCGCGGAGATCAGAGACCTGCCCCGGGGGTGGTTTCACGTAAACGGCTTGCGGTCTCGACGCCTCGTTAGATTGCAATCGCCACGGATCAACTATCAAAGAGGGAATCGATGGTTTAGTTCGCACGTGCGTGTCGCCTCTTTCGCACCAGTGTTTTTGGAATGATATTGGAGAACGAAGGGAGCAAGAGTTTCTTTAGTACACCCTGTTCATCAGATTCTACTTCGTCGAAAGATAATACAGTTTCCCCCCTCTATTAAACATAACACTTAAAAGCTTGAATCATTGCTCAAGTTTCAACATCAGAGTCTTTTAATCACAATTTATAATAGATTGTGAATACAATCATTTAATAGTTAGCTATTGAATTATAATACTGCACATTTTTCTTTCTTTTTTGTCGTTCCATTGGTAGATATTGCATTGTAGTGTTTAAAGCGAACTGTCGATCACTAGAGTCAGAATAAACTGACATTAGCTCCGCAAGGCCTCTGATTCTGAGAATCTACCCCCTAGCTGAGTAGCAGTGGTCTTGAAGGTTCATTGATCTCCTCTTATTGTATCACAGTGATAAGAGAAAGAGCCACGAAGGAAACACAATTAACAGTGGGTGAATGGGTGACTGAAAACTATCTACTTAACCTACTACTCTACTCAAGATCTTCCCTTATTAGTAGAAAACAGTTTGAAAAAAATCTTCCGAAAAACAACTTCCATTCTATTAACCCTCTAGTGCATAGATTTTTAATGCAGTTGGAAAAATTAGACAAGTCTAATTTGGGGAGTGAAAATACCGAATCCGATGTTTGTTTTAAATTTGAAGGTCGTCTGGGCTCTCAAGGGCAGCCTTCTGGGTCGCTGCCTTAAGGCGGGATTATGTAGCAAGTACAAAAAATGTAGTGCTTCTTTTTATAAAATAAATTCTTTATTTGTAATGAAAAACTATGGAAAAATGTTTAAAAAAATATAAAATGATATAATACAGAATTATTCATTATTGTGCATTGTGAAATTTAACAAAGCACAGAAGAAGCGCGAGAAGCGCTTGGCCCGGTTGCCGCCTGGCGGTGGCGTCGCGTACTATCCATCGTGAGCCGGCCGAGTCGTGACTTTTTTTATATACATACCATTTTTTATACAGATTAATTATATTTGACGTCATAAAACATAGCCTATATCCCTTCTTTTTGTTTAAGGATACTGTAGTTAAAATTTCGTAATGATTTGTTCAGTATTTTCGGAGATTTTTCTGAGCATACAGACAAATGCTGTTGCTTTATTATAATAGTATGATAGTATGATATGATATATGTATGTATATAAGTAGCAAATTTCATGAACAAAGAGCTAAAAAGGTGCTCAAGTAAAATTTTCACGCATCAATTATTAGGGTAATAAAGTAACACCCTAATTAACTTATGATGATCTACTAACATGATACCGCCTTAAGGCGGCTACCGGTCAAGCCTCACTACACAGGTGTAAATTATTTTTTGTTTTCAAATCCTTATTCTATTCGATAGATCACTATACAAACTACTTACCAATAATTTTCTTTTAACTGTACGATGTCGGGAAGTATTTTATTTGATTTTTTTAGTTTCACAAATAATATTCGCAGCGTGCTTAGCTGAAAAATGCACTACAAACTAGATTTCTGTCAAATCGAAATGTCAGATTGACATGTTTCTTAGACCAATATGTGCGGTGTGGCAATAATTTTAAGGCTGGCAAATGAGAATTCAGAAAAAAAATTATAGGGTCCCATCTCCTGTATTAAACAGGTGCCCGCCTTAAGGCAGGCGTATGCACTAGAGGGTTAACCCTTTAAACTCCAACTTACTCTTACAATTCATTGAAACAGAGAACAATACAGTAAAATATGCAAACTCAATTCTTCCATTTTCACGACTCAATGAAACCAGTATCTAACTTGAACTTAAACGTCAATGCTTGCTTCAAAAGAGTACTCATAGCGTAAAGGGTTGAAACACTTTCTGAAATCGAAACCGTACTCGACGAGGGCCATCTTTCTGCCATTTCATCTGTGCAAACTCATAATATTCCCCAAGTCCTGTGATCCTAGCCAGGGCGCGCCATTTTCGACTTCGTTTGCACTTGGCGGGACAGCAGAAAAGGGAACGGTGGCCGTCACAAAGCCGAAATTACGCGACGACGCGTGTTGCACCCCCTCGGGGCACCTGAGGGCCACTTTGCGGCTCTCCCGCCCCGCTGTCCTCGCCCCAAGGGCGACAGAATAATTATCTCTCACCTTCGGCATCCCGTGGCTCGCGGACGATCTTCGTTCGCCCAGCCGCCTTCTTCCGATCAGCGCCTCGAATTCGCGCCTCGGATTAACGAGGTGCCGTCGCGATGCTTCAAACACCGCTGCCATGGGAAGACAGTGACAAACCGACGTTCGAGCGGCCATGAATTAACGCGTTCGAGTTATAGCCGCGGTACGGTAATTCGAGCGCCGCCATTAAATGTTGCTCGCGTGATCGCTGGGCCATACTTGTTCGGCGGATCGTATAGCCTTCCATCTGTGTGTTGTTTCGCGTGTTTGTTCACGTGATCCTGTGGAAGAAAGATTGAGCGTTTAGTGGGAAATTGGGCTATTTTCGAGGGAGGAAATGTATGACGAAACGAGCTTCGAAGTCGATATCGTCAGATTATGAAGCTTGTGTAGGGTAGGGTGGGGCTAAAAGTCCCGTTCTTCGTATAAACCTATGTAAAATTTAGTACTAACAATCTAGAGATATTTGGTGTTATTTTGTATAAACTATAACTATTAGGTACGCTTTAGGTTCACGAAGTTCGTTTGTTGGTACTGTTATTTTCTATCGAGTTATACCACAAAATGTTTGTCAATGCAAAATGGACGTCTTGCCCCACGCACGAGGCAAAAATTCCATTGCATAGGGTAGAAAGTCCCTAATGTCTTTTCGTGTAATATTAAACTAAACAAGTAAAAAACTCTTTTCAAATCAACAAATATTAATTAAACCAATTTTTTTTGGTACACAATATTGAAAGGAAAGCATGACTTCTTTACCAAAAAATAAAAATATAAGTCAGAGGCTCACTTTGAACTGAAAACTAAAAAAAATCGCTCAACTAAAACAAAAACACTATTTAAAGACTTTGGCATTATTTTTTTATAATTTGGCCATCTTATTATGAAAACAAATAATAAAATATATATTTTCAGTCTGAGGGACCTTTTGCCCCAATGTTGCCTCTATAGTTTCAGCCATGTATATACGTTAGAAAATATTATCATTCAGCAATAAACAATATCATGCACACATTACTAAAGGAACATACAATCTTAACATACTTGGCTGATACGCTTTTAAATTGTGGTTTACTTCGTATAAAACAACAAAGACGACGTAGGGTGGATGTACCAGTAAAAGAACACGTACCAGTGAATGGACATTTTTTATTATATTAAAATGAGTAAAATAAGCAACTAATTAATTAGAGACTTCTTTTACAACAATTTTTGCAGCACATGAAGTCAATATCGCTGAAAACATAATTTTATAATAGTGTTCATTCATTAGCATTAGGGTAACGGCACCAGTAGTTGACCATGTATCAGTAGTTGACTACTTTTCAGAAAAACATGAAAAATAAGGTTTTTAGAAGTGACGATCTTTTGAACAAAATGCAGTTCTCCAACTGCACTTGTTCAAAAAATCGTTACTTCTAAAAACTATATTTTTCATGTTTTTCTGAAAAGTAGTCAACTACTGATACATGGTCAACTACTGGTGCCTTTACCCTAAGTATTCATTTCTTGGTGCGTTTACCCTATTCCTTTTAGTTTTCGATACATAAAATAACGAAGGCGTCGTGGAATTCGCACGAAAGTTCAGGAGCGACTGGCAACTCTGTGGTCACCTCCGTTTCTTCTCGCCTTTTACTTAGTATACTGCGAAACTCAATACATTGTTTAGGAATAGATATTTTGAATTCGCGACTTTTTACACGACGGACTTTTAGCCCCACCCTACCCTACTGTATATTAGGGTAAATCCGGGCGAGACCGCGTGGCAGGAGAATTGGCTAAGTCGCTATATTTCGGACTCTAAATTCACCATCTTTTCTGAATCGGCATAAAATTTTAAATATATTAGGTTTATTCTGATAAAATAAATAATATCAGTGTAAGTTTTAATAACCATTTTATGCAATTATGTAAATAGTCTCTTAACTTGATCTGAGGCGGCGTGGGCTGTATTCAAAATTAGATATGCAGCTTTCTGGGGTGTGCATTTACTGTTATCATGCAGTGGGAGGATGATTCTTACAAGGGAAGATTCCGAACCCGAAAATTATGAAAAATATGAAACTTTGTGAATATGTACAGGATTTCCTCCTGATTACAACGCATTTTTTGTTGCTGCCAAAATTCACTCTAAGGGGGTGAAATTAACCCCTGAAAATTCGGCTATTTTCCGATTTTATTTTGTAACTCGTAATTTGTAAGAAATAGAAAAAAAGTTTGAAGGCAAAAGTTACTTCTTTTAATTAGGATTATCGTTTGGTAACTTACAGTTCATACAGTTCGCGAGTTACACCACAAAATCGGAAAATAACCGGAACTTAAGGAGTCAATTTCACCCTCTTAGAGTGAATTTGGGCAGCGAACAAAAATTGCGTTGTAATCACGAGGAAATCGCCTACATATTCACGAAGTTTCAGGTTTTTCTGAATTTCCGGGTTCGGGATCTTTCCTTGTTAGTTACCAAATAAGTCAAGCATCGCGCGAGTTTGAACCTTGCAATGCAAACTGAGGACGACGCGTATCTATAAGATTTTCCAACAGCCCAGATCTGGCACACAAAAGTCTCCCCAAAACTCAATCAACTCGACGAACCAAGGACCCTCCCCCGCCAGAACGCCGACCAGAATGAAGATCGCTTCGTTCTCTATCCAGTTACCATAAGAACCATCGAGAAACCGAGGCCAACTCGTCGAAACACGCGAAACGTCGTTACCGCGAAAGAAACAGGCCCCCCCCCCCTCAGCAAGGGGTGGTTCCGTCCATGAAAGCTCAGGAGTCGACCAGCCGGGATATCGACCTCCGTTCGCAACGGTTCTGCCCAGTGGCCAGGAAAAGCGACTCTAAGACAACTGGTAGAACAATAAAAGTACTCCTCCTCCTACACCCTCTTTTCACGTCCGCCCGCGAGTGTACCTCGCGTGACTTCCTGACCCGAGAGTCGACCGACCCTCGACCCCCTGTGTGTGTGTGTGTGTGTGTGTGTGTCTGAGGGCAACCCTAACTTCCCTATGATAATTACGTGCTCTGGGACGGCGCGTGCCTTGGCAGTTCGCTCACGCGTCTGATCACGTATGCCGTGACTATCGTGCACCTCGACACCGTGGGCAACGATCGCGCCACCCTTCGCTTTCCACCCTGCCCCCGGGCTGGATATTCAGGGTAATGGGCGTTTGAAAAAATACAATCGAATGCCCGGTTACCGTGATTCACCGGTGAATGGAAATTAGCCGCGACTTAAGGGGTTGAATGGTGGGCGGAGAGGGTGTAAGGAGAGAGGACTAGGTTCTGGTTGGGATCTTGGGATCGTGGTGAGTTGGGTGGAGGGATTTTTTAGGGTTTTAGGAGTGGGAGGAAGGTTTCTGGAAACGTGTGGGGTGTAGAGGCAAGTGGGAGTAATTAGGGATGAAATTGAGGGGAATGGGAAGATTGTGGGTTCTTCAGGGTTTCAGGAGTGGGAGGAAGATTTCTAGGAACATATATATGGTGGTGTAAAACTGTGGTGGAATGTGGAATTTGGTTGTGGAGGAAATCGGCAAGATTTAGGGAGGTTTTCTGTTGAGGTGTCAGTTGGAGGGATTTAGGAGTATTAAGGGGGTAGTGGACTATTTCAGCTTCGAAAAATCGATTATTTTTTTTATATTGATTCTGAAAGTCTTATGCTTTATGAACATTTTAAAGAAAATTTCATGAAGAAATTAAATTAATTGTAGAAGTTATAACAGCGAGTTTAGTTTTTATTGGTTTCGCGGGAAACTGCGATTGTAACAAAGAAGAATCACAGCTTGAAATTGAATTACGTCACATTTTAAGACCAATATTACAGTAAAACGACAGACGAACGTTAAAATGTTTACCAGTCAGCACCGCCATTTTTAAAGCATGTATATTTCATACCAACTTCTTTTCAATTTCTATGATAATAATAAGCATTGGGTAAAATGATACATCTGGATATGCTTTAATTTTTTCACAAATACATTAAAAAGAAAGCGTTTTTTTGCGGAAAACGACTGCCTAGTCCCCATAACTTTGAAGCCGTTTTTCTCGAAACACCATTTTCAGACACGGTGTATGTCATAATTCTTGAACCAATGAATATTTTCACTTGAAATTTTTACTGCACGTGTAGAATTCCTTCCTTTACACAGTGAAATTCGCGCAACAACGTTGGATATTTATAAAACATTTTATAACTAATTAAAAACGATTTTTTCCGTAAAAGTATGGGGAAAAAATTGAGTCGTGTGTAAATTCCACCATTTTTGTTCAATTTCATCACCAAAGTTCCACTCTGTAGATTTTGGTGTATAAAGTACTCACCACAAAGCATTTTGCTTTCAAATGATTGCCTCACCTAAATCGATTTACACCACTTGCAGCGTACATGGCTAACTTCAACGATTAATAACTTCGACAATTTTATACATTCCGACGATTTTTTTGGTAATTACTCGCAAATGTGTCTACAATAGATTGTTAAAAGCACGGCTATAACGATTATTTGGTATCAAAGTAATTTACGATTTTACGTATTTAATAATCCACTACCCCCTTAATGAGAATCTTGGAACAATGTGAAGGCAATTATAGAAGTGATAGGAGAATAGATAGATGTAGAATTGGTCTGTAGAGGAAATAGGGAGACTTAGAACCTCGCTGAAGATTTCCTCTCCCCTCCTCTTTGAAGATTTTCAAATTCAGATGGAAGCTTTTGAAAGCACGCGATGTAGAAGATTTCAAAAACAATTGAACAATTCAGAAATATCATGAATTCGAATTTGAAGCTTGCATTTTTCTTTCCATCCATCACCGAGCTATTCATCTCAATCTTCAATTTTCTAACGCCTAATATGGCCTGCGTTTAAATTATTATGTTTATCCAACAACCCCTGTTAATCATTTCATTTCACTCCAACGGCTGTTAACTACCTTCTTTCGTACGCTTCGGCGATTCGTGCTCGCGGCAATATGTTTATGTTCATCAGATAAACTGTAGGAAATCCAGTCGGTAACGACGTGTTACGGGGAGGGTAATTAATCGTTCCCTAATTATCGTATAGCGTGAACGCGACACACCGAATATGCCCGCGGAGAAAAAGGATTCTTGTCTCGCTCGAGGATCTTAACGCTCGTACGATTTCCTCCTGCACGAAATCTCGGCGTCGATAATAGCTAAGTTCAATTAATACCAACACGAGACCGCGCGCACTGCGAGTTTACTCTAAATAACAACCTTCCTTGCAGCACCTTCAACTGTTCCTTTTCATCGCCTGCGAGAAATGGAACGCAAAATTCCATGCCCTGAACGCCACCCTTTGGAAAATTACCTCAACATCGATTACTGCATTCGAATCTCCCTTTCATCGGCTAAAAGGAAGGAAACAGGGAATTTTTGTACTTTGATCACAAGAGCCCTGAATGGCGACCAAAGGGGGCGTCCTTTGCAACATGTTTGACGTATTGCAGTCGAGGGACGTAGCATTGCGAGATTTGCATAGCAATAATTGTGAAATTGGGTACTAGGCAGTGGGTACTAGATACTAGGCACTAGGAACTAGATACTAGGCATTAGGTCCTAGATACTAGCATAGGGGAGACCGGGGTAGATTGTAACAAAAAAGTTTTCACAGTTTTTTCTCGAAAGTGTTTTCCTCAATTAAAAAATATTTTGCGTGATTTATTACTCACGTATGTGGTGAACTGATTGCGTGAAAGTACGTGACAAAATCTTGGACACTTAGACATCTAGCTTCATCTTAAATGAATCTGAACCTTTGTTACAATGTGCCCCAGTCCGGGGTAAATTGTAACACATCTGTTTTACCTATTTAAATACAAATATGAACACAAATAAACATTTTAAAAAAATATAAATGAAAACACAGATCATTATTAAACATTTGATATACATGAGTTAAACAATCATTGCTTATTCATCTGATTCTATCAAAATCTTCTTCTTCGCTTTCTTTACTTTTGCCTTTATACTTTTTTCTACTTTTTGGATTCTCGATTGTTCTGTTGTTCGTCTTGAACATCTTTTTTCCGGTGTGTCAGCAAATAGATTGCTTTTTCACTATTTAGAGCGGAGTAAGTATAGTAACATGGTACAATTAACCCCGAGCTTGAATTTTTGCGTTTTATCTCAGCAAACGAGAAACTAAACATCAAATCACTAAAATGCGTACACATTATAATAAACCAATGTGTAGTGATTCGTTTGCGACAAAGAAGCAAAAATTCAAACGGTTTCTAACGACGGTTAATTTAAATAAAAGTGCTAAGACAACATTTACTTACGTGTTCTAAATACTAAAATTCTAGGCTATAACCATAAAAGGAATACATAACGCTCGTTTGTGTCACTAAAATCGACGGTGCTAATATCGTCAAGCAGCTCTCGCGAGCTGTGAGTTACCAGATTTGTCGTTCAAAAGATTTTACTTATGTTACAATTTACCCCGTGTTACAACCTACCCCGGTCTCCCCTATCCTGCGAATATTTCCTCCATTTTTTACTCACCTACATATCTCAAATACAGAACAAAAATACTAATTAACCAACTTTAGTAAAATACACTGCGCACTACAGTGGCGTGCAAAAGTATTCGGCCACCCTTTAAAATCGTATAAATTTTTTAAAATTAATCCAAACGACTTGAGTTTTTTGAGAAGCTAGAGGGATGAATTTGCTAAATGGTGTGATTCGTCGTTTTGAAGAAAATGCACTTGGTCGGAATAACAAAAAAAAATTGGAAAGGTCGTTTTTTAAACTTTTTCTTGTGAGCCCTTAATGAAAATTCATAAAACCCGTTTGTAGATTTAAGTAAGTTTTATACGTGCCTAAAATTTCATCAAAATCGGTTAACGTTGCTCTGAACTATGAACGCTTAAAGATCGCAGAATAAGGTCGAAAATCGCGAAATTCCCGAAATCAGGAATATATATAACTTATTTAATATATATAACTAACGAATATATATAACTTACTTAAATCTACAAACGGGTTTTTTGAATTTTCATTAAGGGCTCACGAAAAAAAGTTTAAAAAACGACGTTTACGATTTTTTTTTATAGACCAAGTGCATTTTTTTCCAAACAACGCATCACATCATTTAGCAAACTAATCCCTCTAGCTTCTCAAGAAAACTCAAGTTGTTCAGATTGATTTAAAAAAAGTTATGCGATTTTAAAGGGTGGCCGAATACTTTTGCACGCCACTGTATATAGTAAACACCTTCGAAGTCCCAAAAGCATAAAAAACACAAAATAAATTTCTACCTTATCCAACTGACTTACCCCGAAGTCATCCTAAACAACCACCCCTGATCAAAAACTTCAAATCCCACCTCCAGTGCCCCCAAAACGAAAAGCATTAACGCCTTAAAACCCACCCCCGTAATATTACGTTTCTTTCCGACTGTCTCAAACCTCCGATAGAGCAAAAAAATAAACACTTTTTTCAAAAAACAGTGCTTCATCCCAGTTCACAAACATTCATATAGTAAAATAAAAACAGAAAGAAGGTTGTAATTTTTTAACCTTTTTCTAAAATTTAGTGCGTCGTTATAGGGTTAATATCTACGTCAGCGTTAATATGAAACGTTAATATCTGGACCTAAGAAGAAAGGTAATCCCAACCGACAAGTTTGTCAAACCGATCTGGTCCTGGCGGGCTTAAGTAGCACGCAGACCGTGTGCCCCCGTGGATGGACGTTGAGCGGCGCACGGTTAAAGTGGAAACGCAATCCGTGCGCGCACCCCAACAAGGAATCAGATGAATACAGGGTGATACGGCGGGAGGGTGGAAACGCAGGCAGCGATGCGTGAACGTGTCACGCATAGGCACGTGCCAGGAGTGTATGTACTACCGAAAAGACATAATACGAACTGCGACATGCGACTTTCGACGTGTCCCGCGACGACCCCTCCAATATGCCGCGGACGTTTCCTTTCACAAGGCCCCGCCATTCTCCTCGGCGTTGTATCGGCCAGAAGAATAATATTGCGGGTAAGATACGACTGGGATTCGGGACACTCTCACCCTCCGGCCCAACCCTTCTCGAGGAACGCTGAATCGTGCAGAAACGTGCAACGCTGCCACATGGATGCTACATTACGAAAGATAATTACAAGATATTTAGGGGATGAATTGATCATTGGAAGGGAAATAGTGATGGGAGAGCCGGACCAGTCGTTTGGCTCGTATTCTTAATAATGATGTCAAAAGAGGAAGTTACCTTCGTTCGAGTGAAGGGGGTGAATGATCCCCTAAAAAATCTAAGAAGACAGAATTAAGGAAACAGTAAAACGCAAGTGTGTAATATTCGTTTAAAGGCAACTTATGTTCACAGAAATGGAGAGAGGGTTCGAGGGACTTAACAGCATTATTACTTCCCAAATTATTTGCGACCCTCTCCCAATGAAACTGCCCTCCAAGCACTAAAATGGTATTTTATGAATCCCCGTAATTGTATAGGCGAATATCGATCCCCCCCAGACGTGCCCCGAACGCGGACAATAGGGTTGCTTAAGGAAATCGCTGCGTCGGGAATCGAAGGAGGCTATGATTCTATTGGCGGCATTGTTTACTGGGCGAAAGAGGAACCGTTCATTCTATGCACCCTATTTTTATTGCCGTAAATCTGCAGCGGTCACGCGCCGTTTCCCACTGACTTGTTGCCCACGGATCCATGTCCCCCGGGGTTTCGTGGCCGTCGGCCACGAGGCTGCGAGCGAAACCGGTGCCAGAACTCGGCTAGATCCGGTTGGTACTCCCGTGCTTCCTGTCCCCTCCCCACCCGCGAATTCAACTACCCTCTAGCTATGGCCAGCCAAAATGTCGCGACTCGTGGCATTGTTGCTGCCGTGGGGACGCTGCTCCTCGAGATATCATTGGAAATATTTTGGCGAACCTGTGTAGGAGCGAATACCACTGCGAGTACCATTTTCGTATCATACAATAAAAACGGAAAGAGTTATTCGACTTAGTATTTCATAAAAAGAAATTGGGAACCGCTGCCCCCTCTCCAATTTTGGGATTTATTGCGAAAATATCGCGATTTGTGGCATTGTGGTTACTTTGGGAATAGGGTAAGGGGCCTAAAGTTCGTCCTCCATTTATATTCGACCGTGTAGACGGTGTATAAAATAGTAAAATTAACCCTTGAGATTCTATTAGAAATTTTTGACTGAAAGTTTCTTCGTGGGATCCTTTTGATCAGCAATTATCTTAGAATACATGATAATGTTTTGTAACTTCTATTACACGTGAAACTCTACCATTAACAAAGACAAATGAAGGGTAGGGGGAAAAGCAGAGAATGTCCATTTTCAATTTATCGTATTTTACTGGTGGCAACCGGGGCCCCAGTACTGCCGAATCACAAAGGGTTATAAAGTAGAAATCTCCACATAAGGGAGATTTCTACCTTAAATTACGTAAGGCTTTTTTGGAGGGGAGGGGGTCGCGAATTTCTTACGTTTTCTTACCAGAGGGGAGGGGGGAGTCAGGTAGCGTCTTACGTAATATTTTTTAACCTAATTTTCAATAAATACACATTCTATCATTAATGTTCGAGAAAAGTTGTTTTAGTTTAAATTTCTTGAAACCGTGATAAATGAATTACATAAACTTTTAAAAAAAATTTAATAACTGAAAAAATTCAATGTAAAAGATATTACGTAAGAAGGGGGTTGCAATATCAAATCTTACGAATTCTTATACTGGTGGAGGGAGGGGGTAAGAAATCGCCAAAATTACCCTTAATAAGGACGGCCCCTAAGACAAAGTTGAAGGTTAAAAACAGGGAATGTCCACCCTCGACTCGAACAAAACAAGGAATTTCCCCAGTCTTCCTACTTGCACTATGTACTTCTGATTAGTGGAAGCTTGCGAAACGTCAGGAGCCCTCGGAAGTCACTATGAACACATCCTTTTGATAATAATAGAAGTGGACATTTATTTTGTTCCAGTATTCTGCAATGTTCCATTTGAAAGATATTAAACCAATATAAAACAATTATCTTTTAGTTAAATTCCTTTCTGATGCCCAATTAGAGTATAAATTGTTCAATTCATGAACAATACAGCTAAGTTCCTCGAACCTTATTTCTTTACTGATGGACTAAAGTATTAAAACACGATTTTCTCAATAAATCTGTTTTGTGACATTCCTTATTTTCCCCGCACCCTTCAAATCCCCAAATTTTCAAAAAACACCTAGAATACCAATCCTGAAACAAACAGATTTTTACGCTCAAAGAACTCTCGCCACCTTGCACCAAGCATCATGCCAAAAGAAACCAAATATACCACACGCACCATCGTTCCTCAAAGCTACAATACCATTTCAATATTTCTCTCCATTTCAATTATTACCATACAACAGCATCATCCAACCCCAAAGCATCCCCGCGACTTGCGGAGTCCCTCCGAAATCGCGCTTCATCCCGCAGCGCCGCGCTAAGAGTCACCTTTCGCCGGTGTGAAAGGCGAAGGAAGCTCTGCTGGCGCGAAAGTACAACGACGCCCCTTACAGTGCTTCTTACGCCCTCGTGGGGCCGCGTTCTTACGCCGCGGCTCGATACGGGCGCAGAGTCGCGGCGAGAGTGCCAGCACTTTCAGGATTAAGTAGGGACACGTAGCAAGCACGCTAATCCCTCGCTACCTGACGAGGAGGCACTCGTTTCGAGCTCAAAGGGTCGCGTGCTACGCTCGCCCCGCTCGTTATTGCGCGCTGCGCTGGCTGGCCCGCTCCGCTGGCTGTCGCGGCGCACAACAGTGATTTATGCCCGAAATAGGCTCGGCCGTCTAGACGGCCGTGCGTATGAGTCAGTGATACCACTTAAGGCCAAATCGCCCAGCAGTGATGAATTGACTTATTGCCGTGCCGTAAATAAGAGTGGCGGGTGCCGTTGTTTTAACCTCGTTCGGAGGCGATTAAGCCCGGATCGTTTCGACTCGTGTTGGCCTTTCGATTAAATCACGCCGCTGCCTCGGCTTTAACCCCTGCCGAACGGGCGCCGGGTCAACTCTGACCCGGCGTTAGCAGGCGTCATTCGTTGGTGGTTAGTTGTTTATTTCGATTCACGCTCGAGGGCGCCTTTGCACATCTCGTAAGGTCTTTCGAAGTTGATTGTTAATTGTTTTCCGAAAGGCTGACGCGCTACACGCAAGCTTCTGTACGTTTGCCATAACAGTGAAAAAATTCTACCGAGCGTCACGAAAGTACAATCGTTTAATTATGATTAATTGCGGTTTTACCTGGAAAAGATCGCGACGTAACGTGCAGGGCGATTGCTCGATCTCCTTGGCCGTGCGAGTTTAAAGAGCTAGTTGCGTGCAGCGCCCGTTCCCGTGCTTTCACGCACCTTATCAGTCAGAGCCTTTGATATCTGAGCGATTTTCTTGATCGCCCACTGGAGATCCAGCGATAATAGGGAAAAGTGTGGCCGATTCCCGCAAATAACTTTATTGGTATGATTAAAATGATGGTGGTACTCGCGGCGTCTTTCCAACTACGCAATTTTCTTTCGCGAATTTCTTTTTAACCGTTACTTTAAGTTTCTACTCCACTGTAAACTGCTTTAATGCTATGCGCCACCTTCGTCTGTACATTAATTCAATTGCTCAGTGCCACGTTATTTAAATTTCAATATCTGAAGATTATACGGATTTTCTTGCGGGAACTCTGTTCAGTACTAAACTATATTTAACACTACAGTGTAATGACCACAATTTTACAATTATAACTTCAAGACGGATCACAGGAAAAACACATCAACCACCCTTAAATAAACCTCCTTTAGCATTTCACAGATCAGTCGAAATTCCAACACGATATATTTGGATGATGAGTCAATAAATAAAGTACATAGTTTGCAAATTACTGACTAATCTAGGACCTACTCAACTCGAGTGTAAAACGATTATCCCCGAGAGTAAACACCATCAAATGTGTTCTTCATCGTCCATTAAAAAGGCTGCGCTTATTTGACTTTAACCACATTTCTGCACATCCCACGACCCTAAAGTAGTGAGAAGCAAAAAATAGGGAGTGTGAGTTAAAGGTAGAACTGAAAATAAGGAAAGGGAAGAAATGTGCGTTTCGTCTTGGACCTGCTAGTGAACTCATCACTAAGAAACAGGAATGCTAGAATTTATTTTGTTAAGGGGGAGCCCTATTTAGGACGCTAGGGATAAGGTGATTTTTGGGAATTTTTTTCTAAGAAACTGTTAAGCGGATCTTTTCCAAACTTTCAGGGAATTTTAGTTCACATTCAAACAGTAAAAATTAATTTTTACATTACAAAGTGTTCGGTAGAAATGAAGATATATGAACACGTTCTTTAGGACTCGCGCGCCGGAGTTGCAAATTGGCGATTGTAATGGTCCCATTTCTTCCCTGAAATAAAAAACCAAGGATTTTCTTATTTCTAGTATAATTACATGGTCGATAAACCTAACAAACGAAAAAAAGTTAAAAATTGGCAAATTGGTGGGACTTTAAAAAAAAAGTTACGATTCTACCCCAAGATATTTCGTACCATTTATGGAAAAAGAGTTGTTCTATTTATTTATCAATGTCTTAGGTTCGTCGACAATGTAATTATACTAGAAATAAGAAAATCTTTGCCATCAAAACCATTGCAATCACCAATTTGCAACTCTGGCGCGCGAGTCCTAACGAACGTGTTCATATATCTTCTTTTCTACCGAACACTTTGTAACGTAAAAATTAATTTTTATTGTTTGAATGTGAACTAAAATACCCTGAAAATTTGGAAAAAATCTGCTTAACAGTTTCTTAGAAAAAAAATTCACAAGAATCACCTTATTCCTAACGTCCAAAATAGGGCTCCTCCCTTAATAAATTCCTTGATTTGCTTATTTCCCTGTGCCTGGGTACGAGGGTGCACTAACCAGGAATCTAGTTTTTTATTAGTCTTACCTTAGGAGGTAATATTATTTGAAGCCTTGAAGTGAACTATTGGCAGATAAAGTTTACAAAAACTCCGTAGCTGATGTTAGAAGGTAGGACGAAATATAGAAACCGGTCAATAAAGGAGAACTTCCGGGAGAGAAGAATCGGTTGAAAATGTTTAAATGCCCTCCCGTAGCAACTACAGAGGTATCGCTACAGTGCTTAATATCCAAAAACTGTGCCGAATACATCCCAAGAACCTCGACTTATCGCCAAGGCGCTCAAGGGCCCCGCCAACTTCGCCCCCCAGGGCTCGATACGAAATCAGGGGGTCGAAACGAGGCAGTAACGATAATTGTTCAAAGTCGCGCTACTGAAACGCGGAGGTATGCGTCTGGAAGTTGCCGAAAGTTTTCCGGGAGGCGACGCACGACAGGGTGGTTCCACCCCCGGACCCACCCCACGCGTCGCTCCCCGTCGAGTAGCATTGTAACGCGGCTGAAACAGCCCGAAGAGTGCAGCAGCTCGGAATAGCGGGTCCTTTGATCCTCCACCCCCCCCCCCCCCCCCGAGGAAGCTGCACGGGCTGGCTAACGGGATTACCCCGCCCCGGGTAATTGCTCGTGAATGCGCAGATATACGCGCGACAATGGGAGCACGTCGATTCGAGGTGATGTGACGACGTCTGACGTATGCAGTGTCTACGTGTGTACCACTGGGGACGCGAATTGGCCGATGCCTCCTGCGCCACTGACCTTCGAACGTTTGCCACTTGAGAACGGGGTGGAATGTCCCTCCACGAACGTTTGAGAGTATACTTTTCTGTTTCGTTGGTAACGAACGTGGTACGAAGAAGGGAATATTTTTTGGGGATGAAGTGTGAAGTTTATAAGTGGGGGTGGAGGTTCTTTGGGGGAGGAGGGGGTACGTACTCTTAACAAGTGGATAGACTGTAAGGGAGTTTGTTGAATTACAGGTGTGGTGAGAGATAGTGGGACTTTCAGTGCGCGTGCTCGAATTGGGAGATGGAGGAGAAAGATTGTGGGTGAAGGTGGCTAAATTCGAGGTTTGGTGGGTAGTCTTTTGTGTTTTACTGATTTTTTTGAATTTCTGTAGGTTGCACTTGTGCTTGGTGTATCTGTGCAACTTTATTTTCAGTAGATTCTGATTGAAATTTAGCATTTCTCGCAATTGTGAATGCAGGGAATAGGGATATTGGCAAAGGGGTTCGGAGTGTAAGGAAGGTTAATAACCACTGATCTAACAAAGAGAATTAGGCTATGCGGAAGGGTAGTTACATGTATGGATACAGTGGGTTTGGTAGCTCCTATGGTAGTTCTTTGCATAAGGGTAGTCGATGCAGAGGGACCAGGACCGGAAGAAGAATGTAAATGAGGTTCCAGCAGGCAGGTGGGAGCTTGGCTTCAACCTGGTAGACCGTGATAGGGGTGTACCAAGCTTCCTCTACCATAGTCATGGACATGTGGAGGGTAAATGGAGGGAAAGAAATATTCTGGATCAACAACTATGTCCGATACGAAGATCACAAGTACCGTAAACTGAGGGAACATTGGCAGTACAGAGTAACATTGGCATACGCCGGGGTTACGTTGTTTTACTTCAGATTAGTAAAACTTAACCTGTTAATGCTATTTATATGATGTGCCAATGTTACGAGTTGATTTCAGCAGGGATCGAAAAAGTTCTCGAACCCTCGTTTTTAAAAAATTCTGTTAGAACTTATTTGTTTCGATTAAGAAAATATCTGTTCCTGTGGAATTTTTATTTAAACAAATGCTACCTTCAGGAACTTCTTTAAAAAGTGTTCTTATGGAACAGATATTTTAGAACCTGTATAATAAAAGTTCCATGGAAACAAGTTACATTAGAACATTTATTAAAAAAGTTTTCAAAAGATAAAGAAAAGTACTCAACTATTAGGTACTAGTTTTATTTAACAATATACTATCATATTCTTCATGTGTTTATTTAATAAAGGGTATGAAAATCATAACATAAGTAATTAATGGTTTCATAAGAAGTATTGAACGGAACAGAGAACTTGTCAAGAATAATACCTAAATAACATTTTTTTATAACTTACATGAACCGAAATACATAAAAAATCTCTAATATAATATATAATATTTATATTTCAGTAATAGAATATATGAATATAAATCTACGTATTATTATACTATTTATGTTTTGCAATTCAATTTGAAAAATATGATATTATATTGTTAAATAAAACTCGTACCTAATAGTTTAGTACTTTTCTTTATCTTATGAAAACTTTTTTAATAAACGTTCTAATATAACTTGTTTTCATTTTTATTTTTACGAACTTTTATTATAACGATTCTAAAACATCTACGTAGGTAAGTATTACATATAAATAACACATTCAGAATATCAATTTAACTGTAAGAATTATTTAACATTCTTGTAGTACTATCCATTGAATAGTATTTAGTATTTGTTACAACGATTGAGAACTTTTTTAATATCGGTGAACAAAATATCTGTTCCTGTTATAGAGAAATTGTTATTCTTATATTTTATAAGTTCCATTCCAACTAGAACTGTTATTTTCAAGAACTTTTATTTTATCGGTTCTTCTGAGAACTTATAATGTGAGAGCATTTTTAAAAAAGTTCCGCGGTCATTGTTTTAAATGGAACCTATTGAAAAGTTCCAGAACTTTTTCGATCCCTGGATTTTAGTTAAGATGTAAAAAATAAAATAAAATAAACAAATTTAAGTGTCAATGTATCTTACTGACTTCAGATTAGTAAAACTTAACCAGTTAATGCTATCTACATGATGTGCCAATGTTATCCCGGTACGGTAACGTTTTTAACATGCATTAAAGAAGGAAAAGGACAAAAATTTTATGCATTTTGACACTTATTGTGCATTATATAACAAAATGTTTAAAAAACCTGCCAATATTCCCTTAGATTACGGTACCAACGTCGCTGTGGTTGAAAAGAAAATCACCTCTGGCACCTACTTCATTTACCATTTCAACTCCTCAGCTGTACACCTTCCTACATTTTTGTAAAACCACGGAAAAATGGGAGCTGCTTAAATCACACGTCTTAGACTCTTAAGCTATGAACTGTATCACGTACCAAGGAGCTCAGCTACTGGAACAGCAGTCTTCGTTGTTATCACGGTGGCAGAGTTTGCCCTCGGACGCGGACAAAGGCTGCCGAGACGTAGCCCCGCGGCTACGCTGATTGCGGAGGACCCCACGACCCGGACCCGAGGCGTCGGCTACCCTCGTCCAAGGCGTTCCAATCAGAGACGAAATCAAATTGTTTAACACAACGGACACCAACTGCTATTTAGAGGTGGCATCTGCCCCCGTGCACTGCAGGACACCAGCGCTGGGAATGGCTGGAAAAGAAAAACAAAACACGATTACTGAGGATTCCCGGTTGTGAATGAGTTGATCCCAGTTGTGTTGGAATGGGTGTTGTTGGTGTTGTTGCAGGTGGATATTGTTAATGGGGACTTTTGGGATATTCTGAGAGGGATTGTGCTTTTGGGCCCTTAGGCTTAGATTTCGTAGGCTAGGTTCTCTCAAAATTGTATCCATCACGTAGATTTCTGTAGAAAGGAATTCTGTAGAAAGATTTCTACTATACTGGAATATGTTTTCCTCAAGGCTTACTCAATATTTGACCAGCTTGAAAAATATTATACTGGCATCCAGTGTCTCATCTAGTGAACTCTAAATCTTATCTAAAGTTCTACATAAATTTGAGTCTCCGATTTCAGGAGCTGATGTCCTCTGAAACTTGCTACGCATCCACTTCCAACCCTGAATTCTTCGAATTCAAGGAGCAACCCCCTTCAAACCTTTCTCAACTTCAATACGACGACAGCCACACGATTCGTTCCTCCACATTTCCACAAAATCGCGAGTGTTTGATTCTAGAATCTAGCCACCCCCGAAGCTGGTCCAATTTCGTACCGATTACAATTCGGCCGGCCTCTTTGGGCGACGGAGATCGAAGCGATAGCCACGATACGCCAGTCGACAGAAGGGATTTCCCGTAACGAGAGCATATAACGAGGCGAAATTAAGGGGCATTGTGCCTTAAACAGATTGCACACTCGTGCGAACGTGACCGATGGGCCGAGCGTTCCCCGTCGGCCCCCGAAGAGGAGGCAGCCCTGATAAGGCGAAGGAAGGCAACGTAAACGCCGATGGGACGAGAGGAACGGGGAGAAACGTATACGGAGCACTCAGCCCCGTGTTTGCCTACACGGAAATCCTCTCTAACGGATTCTAACGCTCGACCGAGCTTGTACTTTTTCATCTTCGACGGACTCGCCGACTACTCACGCCCTCTTCCATTGGCTGCGATCTCGCCGTTCACGGAAATCTTTGAAACCGTGAACGTCGTTTTTCCAACTAGAAATCTCTCGCATGGGTAAATTTGGCGTTTGATAGAAGAAGATACATACATACGAGCTTCGTGGTGTTCGATTTTATCAAAGTATTAGGGCACGCGTGGATGTGTTTGCGCGCGATATGTCGGAGGTGGGGATTTCCCAGTCGAATAATAGTTCATGGAGATTTTGTACCTATGAGTGAATTCGAGTTGTGGAAATTAGAAATGAAATTAGTCATGAAAATTTCAATAATCATTTAAAGACATTGACGCTTGGGTAGCGGGTACAGAGTCAAGTTTGACCCATCCTAAATATCAAACTACGTAATATTATTTTCTGAAGAAGATAATAATTTCAGATAAGAACAAGGTCAGAATCTGGAGTATATCTAGTACTTTGAGGTGCGCGTGATTAAAATTATAAGGCAACATGAACCCTGCCTTCAACGAGCAGGAAAGTATCCGTCAAAGGTTAAACTGTATTTTGCACTCCGAGTTACAAACGTGGGGATGTGGCTTAAGGTGCTCAAAGATTTCACATTTTATTTTAAGTGAATTATCGCGGATTTTTTATCGTTAGTGTATAAAACCTGAATTGAGACTTCATGAAGGAGTGAGTTAGGATTAAATTGTTGAACTAACAAGGAGAGTATTTTAGGTGTCCGCCTCCGATCATTTTGATTTTTGGATATGTTATAGAGGACCGAAAAATAAGAAATACGTGTTTTTTTTATTTTTCCCCGTTTTCATATTTGGGGGGTGAAAACTGCGTTCAAAGTTAGGGTTGAAAAATCATTTTTGTGGAATATCTCGAGAACTATTAGAGATAGGGGAATAGTGTCAATGGACGAATTTTGTGTCTTTGAATGCGAAATATGACTGACTCACCAGATTTTCAAAAAGTCAATTTTTTCCACAAAAATGATTTTTCAACCCTAACTTTGAACGCAGTTTCACCCCCCAAATATGAAAACGGGGAAAAATAAAAAAACACGTATTTCTTATTTTTCGGTCCTCTATAACATATCCAAAAATCAAAATGATCGGAGGCGGACACCTAAAATACTCTCCTTGTAAGTCCACATTTGACGGCCGTAGCTTTTGAAGCAAACTTACTCTCACCGTCAATCTTTTGCAAACGTTCCAACTATAGATTGGTTTTTGGAAAGCATGAAAGCAGCAGATTGTAAATAAGATATCAATCTTTGAATGGTATAGTTCTCACGGTGATAAATACGAAATGAAATTGATTTCTTAATCTGGTGGAGAGTAGTAGCTCGAAATCGTGAAACCGCGCATACGTGACAACGGCCGTCGAAGTATCAAAAAGCAATTGCATGCAAATGTAAGGGGGGTAGGTGCAAAGTATATATTTGTGACTATTCTTTTTCCAGGGTACGGGAGCAGCCTATCCAAGTCAGCACTGGACACGCACACCCACCTCAGGCAGCCTGGTATGTAGTAGGTAGATATTTTTGAGAAGTTAAAGCACTACGCCACTTTTCTAACCTACGACGGGGGCAAGCTAAGCTTCATTATAGGTACCTTAAACCTACTGTCAGTGTGTAATCAACAGAGAGCTCTATTCAAACTGCACGAATACCTAAACACTTCCAAACCACCATTAGAATATTCTTGAAAACAGAATTTCGATTACAAACTTGAATATAATGGCAATGTGCAAAAAGTTTCTCTACCCAAATTTCAAAAGGAACTAAGTAGGACATTGTTTTTAATCAGAAGGAAATTTTACATCACATGGTTAGGCTTGTTAACTGTAGTTACACAGCAGTCTTCTTCAATTTCTGCTGTGTAGATGTTAAAAAAATGAGTAATAATTGCGATTAATAATAATACTAATAAAATCTCGCTGTGCAAAAAGGGGAATGAAATATTCGGTATACAGGGTAGCGCGTCGATTATCGCGCTATTAGGAGGATAAATCGAAGAATGATCACGGGGCTATACAGAAGTAAGCGGTCATGCGTGACCCAATCGACGATGATTTCGCCAAAGCAATTGCACGGAATGACCTTCACGATTATTACGTTCGCCGCTAATCACGCGAGCCCCCCCCCTCGTTCCTGGCCTCGACTTTTTAGCGCCACGCCCAAAAATTACTCCTTCCGACTGATCAATAGCTTTAAATAAGTGCCTCTGGCAATCGGCCTCCATGCTACCGTCCCCGTCATTAAAATCATTTTAAAATAGAACGCGAGGCCCCGCGATTAATCTAATCCATCTAAAATAACACACCACGAAATCGCAAAAAATATAAAAATCTCTTATAATGCTACTGTTGTGCACCGCGTGGTGGCTTCGCTGGACGGCTGGGGACTTACGTGGAGTTCGTGAGCGATTAAGAGATTGGAATCTTCCAGGTGAACTTCAATAATTGTTGTTTTATTGAGCAAGGCGGGAGAACTTTGGCTGAGTTTAAAAGACCAACGAGATCGCACTCATGCACCTTCTTCGAACTGAATTCTGTGAATTGCTTGATTCTTTAGGTTTTGATTGTGTTATCTACCGAACAGGGTGTGATCAAGGTGGAAGTGGAACTGGATATGGAAGTGGAAGTTGAAGTGGAAGTGGAAGTGGAAGTGGAAGTGGAAGTGGAAGTGGAAGTGGAAGTGGAAGTGGAAGTGGAAGTGGAAGTTGAAGTTGAAGTGGAAGTGGAAGTGGACATGTAGTTTTATATTTCCCCCTCACTTCAGCTACAGCACGCGTCTCTAATATTCTACACTTCTCTTAGGGTAAACTCGGGTAAGTCCGTGATGGTTTTAGAATTTGTATATTAGCTGCTAATATTTACATATTCTGAAAGTGACTCTAGGATATAATAATAGGTCAGACATCAGAAAAACAAATAATAGGTTAACAGAAATTTACTAAGTATATTTAATTGAAAATATACAAAATTAAGTTGTCATGACATACTCTGGTTACTCCGTGATAGCTCTGGTTACTCCGAGATAGTACTCTGGTAACTCCGTAATAGTTCTCGCTGGCCCGATACATGTTCACCAGCTACTTGTTTATATTATTTTATATTATTTTATATTATTTTATATTATTTTCTATTATTTTACATTATTTTATATTATTTTATATTATTGCTATTTTGTGTATAATCAATCGTTTCATGATTGTTAGATGTCTGAGACGTAAGGAAACATTGTTTTTAATATTGACCATCAGAATTTCTCAAACAGCGCAATCAGAAACGCAGTCTCAGGCACACGAAAAATAATAATTTAGTCACCTTTCAAAAATAAGCAAAAATAACACTGATGCCTTATTGTATGATAATACATAAACAAGCTATCGTCCACACCTAGCACGAAAAATTTCACGAATAAATGCGCTACTGGAACAAAATGCTCTCTCCCTCTATCACACAAACTTCAATTGACTAATCATTTTACCACAACACAAACTAGAAGATCAACGCTGTCTGTAAGTTTTTGTTCCATCTAAATTGAGTCAGACAATTTCGAGTTACAGATTAATGAAAAAGTATCACGGAGTAACCCGTACCACGAACTTACCCGAGTTTAGCCTACTTGAATGTTTCACAACACTCACCACACTTCCTTTCAAACATTTTCCACGACCACATAACCCCCCCCCCCCAAAAAAACGCCTTAAAATCAGAATACCACTGCCCCCTGCTTACATTTCACCGAATCAGTATACGATTATCGTCGTGTCACGGTTGAAAGTTCGCCCACTGGCCAGCTGGGATTTGCATGAAATAAGGGGTGAATAACAAAGTTCGCGGAAACCACTGTCCCATGTAAATCAGTGTAAATTTTCGTCTGGGACAGAATAAACGTGGCGTGTGGCTGGTCTAGGGTGAAAGGGGCGAGATAACAGTGGCGGAGCGTAAAAGTCGGAACAGGGTCACTGGTATACGTCGACTTTCCCATTTTCTTGGCTGACCAGCAGGAGAAGATCACCCCTGACCCGACGAACATTGGCGTTTCAGTATCTCCGCCGGGCCACCCCCCCCCCCCCCCCGCGCCCCACAGATAAATGGGTGTACCGCGCCCCTTGCCATTATTAACTTGTAAGTGAATTACCGTTCGATCGAAAGGCGATCACTCCGCCACGCATTTCAGGGGATTCATCGGGCGAAACGACCTTTGAGGTTGCAATTCATGGAGCCCATCCCCATCGCCCCCCTCCGTCATAATCGAGCAAATGTACTTTTATGGCTGGCGTCTTGACCTAGCCGAGGTTCACATTTCCGCGATCCTCCGCTTCCTGTGCTTGTCACGCCGAACGTAGTTATTTGGGGGGTCGAGAAGCTTATGCTTCCGTGGAGTTTAAAGGTGTTTTGAGCAAGAAAAATTGAAATGTATCGAAGGGAGTAGGGTTAGAGCGAGATAAAGCGGAGTAGATGGGAATAAAATATTTAGACATCACTCTGAAGTGACTCTGAAGTGATCACCCTGATGTGCATATCTCAACGATTCTCTAAACTTGCAAAATTTTCTTAAAAAACAAGTCAAGGAATACTGAACCGCTAAATTATTACGGGAATAAAATAATTCGCAAATAAAGTTGATTCCCTGCGTCCGTCCCGAGATGTTCATATTTTGTCGAACGCCAGTTGACGGCGGGGATGAAAACGCGATGCTCAGTTTCGCAGTGCCCACTCCGTCAGAAGACATTTCGCGTACGCCCTCTGCGCCACTCGGTCCGCCGTTCCTTCAATTGAAATTATTATGATCCAAACGAACTCCTATTCTATTGTAGGGTTGCGATTATATCCTTTTGTACGGGTTGTAGGGCACTCCAGGTCTGAGCGGCAGCGAACGACGCGGTGATGACGCATTGTAAGGCTTTTAAAGGGCGATACAGGGAGCACCGGGAAACAACCGTGTAATGGATAGGTATATATGGCTCGAGGAGGGGAAAAATGCTGGAACGGAGGAAGAAAAAATTACATTCGGCTCGGCTCGAGTATTCCGCGGGAATAAAAATTCACGCCGAGCTCCGCTCTCCCGGGCGAGCCGGCGAGAACGCCGCACGTCCACGAGAATATCCGCGTTTCCCGCCTCGTGTCGCACGCGAGGGCCAAGTAACAACTAATTCCAGCAGTTCCGTGCCCCTGGAATCGCCCAATCTCCAAGTGAAAGTAATCTTAGGGGGTAGTTAAAGCGAGCCCTAAAAGTGAATTGCCCGGTCGTAGGTTAAGAAAAAGTTCCTTTCCAATGGTTAAGAAGAGACTAAGAGGAAAGAGGTGTCGAGCTGCGTGATGTTTGATTGATTGGAGGGGGAATGATTTTGGCGGTGGGTGAAGTGGAATTTTTTGATAGTACCTAATATCGCCAGGCAAAAGTTAAATCGCTGTCAATTGAATAATAATTTATATTTTTCCATGCAGTTCGTTTCAAAGTAAAGAGAAATTATTCATCTTTCATGTAGCATAAGTTAGAATCGTTGAAACCTACAAATTTTTAATTAGGTCTCATAATTCGTGAGACATGCAAAAATCGGGTCCTGAAAAAAGTGTACCTAATATTGCCAACACAAAAAATATTGATTAATTCATGTATATATGAGTTTTAAAGTCATTTTCACATGTGCTTTTATTATTTCTTGCTCTAGAAATGTTTTTTTATTCCTCTTTGATTTTATTTTTATTAGAAAAATATAGAAATTTAAAAATATAGATTTTTAAAATATTTTATTTTTTACGTTCCGATGTACATATTGGACAAATAAAGTTTATTTCGGTTGCTCCGCACATTTTGTGACCCCACCTGTAACAAACATTACATCGAAACCATTGTTCTCCGGTAGGCGGTATTGAGAACACGCATACTGCTTAAAGAAAAACACTATTTTCATTACGAAAAATATTTGAATCGATTACAATCCTTAAGTACTTCATTAATTAGGTTTTTCTAGTAGTTATTCTTGCATTTGCGGAATTATTAGACTTACCCTCTCCGAATGTGATGTAAAATTGTGGCAGTCCAATAAATTTTTACTTAAATAAATTATACTTCATTATACTATTATTATAGATTCACTAAAATACTTCTCTTTCTGTAATTGTTGATCACATGATGCTGCAATTACAGCATGTCTTCCTACATATGTTTAGGTACTAATTCAGTGCATAACCGATAAATTTTAGAGCTTACTTTGCGAGATATAGCGGGTGGCGATATTAGGAAAATGGGCGATATTAGGTACAGTCACCTTATAGGGTTGGAATAAGTTTATAGTGAATTTGAAGGAATTGAAGTAGGTTAAATCGAGAACTAAACTTACATTAGTCGAAGTAGGATATATCATGACGAACCGAATCGAATCGAACTGGACTGAATTAAGACGAATCGAATCAAAGTAGATAAAATCAAGACGAATTGAATGTCACTACTTAGACAAAAACAAGAAAAAGTAAAATACTATCGAATTGAAGTAGAGGAAATCAAGACGAACCGACTCGAATCGAAGTAGAACAGTCTCCACACGAACCAAACCGAATCGAAGTCGTCTAAGTTAAAGCGAATAGAAATGATCTGGGGGTAGGTTTCTGACTAACCAACATTGTTTTTTATCGGTGATTTGCAGATCCATACCAAATGTTCGGAGCGACGAGCAGTCGGCTCGCGAGCTCCGGTTCCGGTCAGATCCAGCTCTGGCAATTCTTGCTCGAGCTACTGTCAGACTCGAGTAACGCCGCGTGCATTACGTGGGAAGGAACCAACGGCGAATTCAAGTTGACTGACCCTGACGAGGTGGCGAGACGCTGGGGCGAAAGGAAGTCCAAGCCCAACATGAATTATGACAAATTGTCGAGGGCTTTGAGGTGAGTGACGCTCTGTGCACTTTCAATCTTTCATCGAGTATTTCAACACGAATTCGCATATTAGAGTGATGTTCATTCTTTTCTGTTTAATGTATAAGAGGCATTAACGATTCCCAAGAAGCTACCATAATTCGTGAATAATTTGGAACACATATTCAATGATAACAATATTATGACAACATGAACAAATATTCCCTTTATTCTCAATTATTCCAGACACTGTTACCTAAAACTAGTAGAGACCAACTCCATTCCACACTCAGTCCACTTTGTACTACTATTCCCTATCGTGTAGAGGAAAATCGAGTGGACGAGCGTAACAGCCATCCAAAAACAGAGCGAAAGAGAGAAAAAAAAAGGGGGGAAAGGAGAAAAATCCATCAAACGCCAACATTTAATGGGTAAACGTTCGCGTCGAAGATCCAGGGAGAGAGAGAAAGTAAATTCGTTCGGGGGCGGAGGCCAGGGGGGAGAGAAATTTCAATCACCGACAGTCAGACCGACGGCAGACGCGGCTATTATTTTTCGATCAGATCGACTGATTATATTACGCGACTGCTCGCTCGTTCGCCCCCTACACCTCCACCCCCTTTCTCACTCCACTCTCCTCACAACTTTGCTCTGCTCTCCTTTCCTCCGAGCTACTCTGCTCTATTCTACTCTCCTTTCCATTGCTCTCTTCGGCTCTATTCTTCTCTTCTTTCCTTTGCTCTATTTTGCTCTATTCTACTCTACTATCATCTCTAATCTGCGTTCTTCTACTCTGCTTTTCTCTGTCAATCTTCTCCTCTCCTATCTTCTCTACTCTGCTCTGCGCTAATCAACTCTATCTACTCTACTTTATCTACTCTACTCTATCTACTCTACTCTATCTACTCTACTCTATCTACTCTACTCTATCTACTCTACTCTATCTACTCTACTCTATCTACTCTACTCTATCTACTCTACTCTATCTACTCTACTCTATCTACTCTACTCTATCTACTCTACTCTATCTACTCTACTCTATCTACTCTACTCTATCTACTCTACTCTATCTACTCTACTCTATCTACTCTACTCTATCTACTCTACTCTATCTACTCTACTCTATCTACTCTACTCTATCTACTCTACTCTATCTACTCTACTCTATCTACTCTACTCTATCTACTCTACTCTATCTACTCTACTCTATCTACTCTACTCTATCTACTCTACTCTATCTACTCTACTCTATCTACTCTACTCTATCTACTCTACTCTATCTACTCTACTCTATCTACTCTACTCTATCTACTCTACTCTATCTACTCTACTCTATCTACTCTACTCTATCTACTCTACTCTATCTACTCTACTCTATCTACTCTACTCTAATATCATCTAATTTAATCTAATTTAATCTCCTCTCGTATCCTCTACTCTCCACGACTCCACTTTATTCTACTCAACTCTACACTAACCCCTCCCCTCTGCAACCGCCGCGAAAAAGTTTCGAGCCCGCACGGCCGTAACTCGGCGAAAAGCCGCGTTTCCGTCGCCGCGGAAGCGGCGTCGTTATCGGCCCCGGCAAATAGAATTTATTAAATAAGACTCGGGCGAACCAACCCCGAGAATTTTTACAACCCGCCCCCACCAGACCCTCGGCACGCCATTTCGCGCCGGTGCCTTCGTAAATCGCGAGTTTATGGCGGAACGCGGTCTGGCTCGATCATATCTCACCGCGCGCGAAATCGCGAAATGGAGAAAAAAACAAAGGAACCGCGCACGGGGGTTGGTTGTGCACACTTCGCCCGACCGCGAATAAAAGTGTAACGTTTATCTCTGGAATCTCTGAGACAGGACGGTTGCTTGATTTCGTTCCGATGGGACTTTATAAACTTCGGATATTTTACGGGGTACTGGGGGTAGCTGCTGGATCAAGTTTTTCTTGGGCGCACTGATGGTATTTTCGCTGTAAAATGCGGGGGATGCGAGGGGCTACTTAGATGACAAAAAATGTATTTTAGGTTCAGACTCTACGATGAACAGTTCGTTACAAACCATATATCTACCCGTCCATACTCTACTCTGCTCTGCTTCTAAAATTTAAAACCGTAGGGTGTACACTAGCGGACAAAAAAATTACCACTTTTTCGATTTGTTCTATTTTTGTTATTTTTTAGCATAATATTTTGGGACTGTGGTATGTTTAATATGCATATTCTGATGGAGAATTTAAAGCTGTATGAAACTCAGTTAAAGTTGAATTTATTTAACTAACAATCAAAAGTGTTATATGACATTGAACGGGGTAACACATTTTTGGGGCCGACAAAGAAGTTACCACGTTCACTAACTTTTTAGGTTGTCCTAAAAGCAAAAGGTGCCCCCCACAAAATATTAGATTTTTTTTATTAATATTCAAAAGCGGTAATTTTTTGTTGGTCTTAAAAGTGTGTTGTCTTGGTTAATGTTAGGTAGGGTTTTTGTTTGTCAGTTAAATAAATTCAACTGTAACTGGGTTTTATACAGCTTTTAATTCTCTTTCATATATGTATATTAAGCACATACCGCAGTTTTGAATTGATATTGACAAGTAATAGAAGTAGGGTGGTTCGAAAAAGTGGTAACTTTTTTGTCCGCTACTGTATAAGAATGTGATCAAATAAATATAGCTTTACAAAACCACACTTAACAACACACTTACTATCTTATATCCTCGTGAACATCACTTTTCACACTATGGTAACACTTTAAACGTGCTAAATTGTTAAAAAATGCCCCTTTAAGTCGATCCACCCTTTCCCAGCCATCGTACCTGTGGTGGATTTTGGGCCCCTGCCAGAAGGACTTCCCAGTGCCCATCTTACAAAAAAATTATGATTTTATCCAAACAATATATCTTTTTTTGCTTCCTACAATTTTCTTACCACACGCACGGTTTATTTGTAATTCTGTTATGAATACAGAGTGTCCCAGAACGTTTGCCACCTGGGCCTTTTTCCTTAAATCCGCCACTACATCGTCCCCATCTGTAAACTTCTGTACAAAGCGTAGAAACCCAACATACTCGGTTTGTTCCCAAATTAAAAATTCAAAGATCCCCAGCCAATACTTCCCATGCTATCCACAAATATGGAAAACGCGCCGAAACAGCATTCAAATCTCTCTGCGTGAAAGCACGCCGTCGCAAATTCGTGCCGCGGCATAAAATATTATCCCGAAGGGCGTCGGCAGACTTTTTTCCAGGGGGGATCAACTTTAGGATGATGGTAAAGAAAAATATACCCCTCTTACTTTTTTAACCCATTTTATATTGCCAATTTAATTAAAAATTTAAAACCGTAATTTAAAAATATTCCCTTTTTTAGTATAAAACTTAATAAAGATCAGTTTTGAAAAATAAGCGATTTTTTTTTCTCCCCTTTTGCCCCACCCTGCGGACGCCCATGATTATCCCCCAAAAAAGTCTCGAGCCTCCGGGCAATGGGACAAGCAGAGCCTCTGCACCGAGCAGGTCTCCTCTGGTTGCAGGTACTACTACGACAAGAACATCATGACGAAGGTGCACGGGAAGAGGTACGCGTACAAATTCGACTTCCAGGGGTTGGCGGCGGCGACGCAGCCGGCGGCGGCCGACCCGGCCGCGTACAAGTACCAGAGCGAGCTGTTCATGTCGGGGTACGGGCACGCGAAGCTGAACCTGATGCCACCGCCGGCGGCCTCCGTCTCGGTCTCCGTTCCCGGGGGCCTGTTCCAATCGGCGTCCAGCTACTGGTCCACCAGCCCGGGCGCGAACCTGTACGCGGGCCACCACACGGCCTCCGGCCACGTGCCGCCTCATCTGGGCACCTATCCACACTACGCATGACCCACGGCCGAGCACTGGGGCGCCCTGGGCACGCCACGCTGAACGACTTTCTACCCGTGAGAATTAAGAGACCGTCTACGCGGTGAACGCGCGCCGTCGGCCGCCTCGCGGGCTTCCAAGTCGGTCGCGCTCCCTGCTATCTGCTCACAGAGATGATGTACAGTCGGCACCCATCGATTCTGCCCGCGTCACTTCTCTGTGCGATCCACTTCACGTGATTGGCTCCTTTTGAGAACATTTCTGCGAGCTTTCAGGAGCATGGTTTAGGGTTTAGAGTTTAGGGCATTGCCACGGCATAGGTTCTCTTTTAGAGCATTTTTATTTCGCGAGGAAACGTGTAGTGTGATTGTCATAATTGTACAAATTTTTTGCGGCCTGCTTCGTTTGGGCTGCTGCAGAGTAAGCAATGCCAATGGTAGGTAAATGTAAAGTAATTTTTATTACAATGGTACTTGAAGAAGATCGTGATTTTGTCACTCATTAAATTTCTGTGGAAGCGCCGTATGTCACTCATGCATCGGTCATCTCGTTCGGGTTCAGCTACGCTGATATTTCCTTAAGAAATACTGTAGAAATGTTTGCGAGATAAAGGACAGTCGTGTGATGTGGACCACTGTAAATGGCACGCGGGCACAATCGAATGAGCTGACTGTACACTCTGCTCATTCGATTCTCACCCCTCCAACACATGCGTGGCGTCTAATAGCGCACCTCACACGGTAGATATTCGTTTCGGGAATATTTCTACAGTATTTCTTGAATATGGTTTAGAACAGTGACTCCCAACCTGCGGATCGCGATATGATTTCTTGAGGCCGCCACGTTTTTTTGGGTTTTTTTTTTTTTAATATTATTAAGTTAGAATTATATTCTGAAATACCTATTCTTAATCTGTTTTCTTTACGTCATTAAATTTACCTTACATCATAAATAAGGGGGGGGGAGGGTGGTAAGTTATTTGAATATTATAAAAGGGGATGGCGACTCGAAAAGGGTTGGGAAACACTGGTTTAGAGCAAAGCTATAGGCTATATTCACGAAGCGTTGTAGAAGAGTTCTCGAAACAAACGCCGACCATATGAAGTGAGCTAGTGGCAGCCATGCATTTGTGTTGGAGCGAGCAGAATCGACTGAGCTCAATGTACTGGGTGTCCGATAACCAATGGTACAGGAGAAGAATGATGATTTTACATGAAAAGATAAGTCGTAAATATAGAGTAAATTTTTTTTGGCAACTGCTTTTTGAGAAGGTTGAGCTTGATGTTTGATTGGGTACGTGTGCACTGAAGAATAGTTGGTGGTGTGTAAGGGGAACACTGAACGCCTACGTATATATAACTGGACCTTAAACTCGATTTTCTCAAAAACAAAGCGAGTTACGAAAAAGATTATTCTATGATTTTGATGAACTTTTTCGAGTCGAATCATGATTCTTCTATTTGTAGCATAGGTAATGGGATACCTTTTACGTGTTGTCGATGGTAGGAACAATCGACGTAAAAGGGCGACCGCCATTTCAAGAAGTCTCGTTCACGGCCGACGGTACGCTCGAATTATTGTAAGAACATTGTAAATACAATATAATGGATTACGTAAGTACAGGGTGCGTTCACAAGACGATTCTCGTCCGACGTTTTATTCAGACCAAGTACCCGCGTTAAAGAAAAAATAATGTAGGTAACTCGAAAATGGGGCATTCCTTTACAATCTTTTGCGATACGAAGGTAATTATTTAATTATTTCTTTATTCAGTTACTCTAGCAACTTGATATACAAACCCAAATGGTGGTATTAATTCAGATATTGAAACGAGATCTTAAAAAGTCAAACTTCACATAGAGAAAAATTTGAGAAAATCGACGATGTTGCAACTACTTAATATTATCAAAACAAAAAATCTAGTCATCCTCTATTCGTTCGAGTGAAAACGAAGGTGTAACTTTTACCCACCCTTAGGTCAGGGGTCGGCAATTCGGGACTTAAGAAGAGCCAAAAAGTCGTAAAATACAAATATTCTTTACTTTTAGAAGAGCCATAGAAATTTAATAACACAAAAATGCCTCTTTGGTGGGGATAAAGACAGCCAACGCAGATGAACCAAGTACACAACAAGCATGCGATACACCAAAGCCATTGTGATTACAAATTTACAGTACGTTAATTCAAATTAGGTAGCGGAAACTTTGCAAATTTGTCCAGCCCTTCAAGTATCAAAAGAGCCATATTTAAATACCCAAAGAGCCATATGTTGCCGACCCCTGCCTTAGGTGTACCTCAAGGGTCTAATTATTTCCAGGACAACCAAAGTCTCGAGATCCATTCAACCCTCGCCCACTCGATACGAGATATTTCAACCCCAAAACCCAAAAAACGTAAGAACCTATTTCCCCTGTGCAACATCCTCAAACTACAATTCATAGCTCTACGATAAACCGTGTGTCGAGAATCCTCCTGTCCAGAAGAACGTCGCCCTGTACAAGGAACAACAAACCGGCGTACTTCCGTAGAGAGACGTCGGCACTTCCGACTGGATGGAGTCGAACATGCACATTTTAAAGGCGAGGGGACAGTTTTATATCGTTTGCTAAATAATCATCGAATTGAAAAAAAATAAATAAAGAAACGAGATGAAATTGGGGGTACTCCGGTCGGAGACGGGCCGAGACGTCGCGACGCCGCGTGGCGCCGCTTGCCGATCACAAAGCGCTCAAGAATGTGTACATGTTCGATTCGGGCCATGGGCAATGCGTGTATTATAAACTCTTTTAACTTATTTGTTACATAACGAAGTACAGATAGAGGAACCGCATATCACCGTTCGCAAGCACCGTCACGAGGTTGGCGAACGTTCGAGGGAGCCGGATGACCTTAGGCTTTCCATCCGCGGAAAGCGTTCGCAATCTGGTGGACGGCTTGGACGATATGGTTTCGCGGCGAGCGGTCGCGAGATTGTATCGGAAACGGCATGGCAGTGGCTGTGTCTTAGCCGCGAGTGGCCAACGAAAATTTCGAGTCTGATCGGTTTAACGAGTGATCGTCTAATTGCAACGAAAGAGACTCGGTAAATAGGTGTTTAGTTTCGTTGACCTGGGAGTAGTCGCGGTGGAAATTTCTCTCGCGCAACGTGTCTCTATTGGCGAAGTAGCTCGTCTGGCATTCTACGCTATATCCTTCAATCCTTTTAGACTTGAATCAAGCCTATAAGTAGAAGAAGAAATAGAAGAGGGTCTAAGAGGGTTGAAGGAGCCTTGGTCTCCTCTTTTCACCAGTACAAAATGGGAACAAAGATGAAAATAGTAAGGACACAAGCAATAAGAAGTACCTGGGTCCTGGATCTATAATCGCCTGAAAGATAACAATCCCAGGTCAACTAAAAATATTTACAGGTACCTACACCGGGCAATAGTGAGGTTCCCACGTCCAAATAGAAGATGGGAGAACGAACGCAATCCATTCCACAGTGCAAATGATGTGTTGACAGTGATTGTAGGTTTGGCAAAGCAACCTACTAGCAACCTAACGAGTGATTATCACATGTCTGGCAAGACCTATCGCGAACTCCTTCCCCAAACACCCTCTCCTCCGACTCCTAAATACCTCGTCTACTGCTCGGTGTACCAGCCAAACGCACGCTCGTGTCGCAAGCATTCGGAGATGGAATAGTACAACCTCGAGTCATATCAGAAGCCGAGCGTGAGATTTCGAAGAGCAGCGTCCAGCGTCGTTTCCCACAGCGATCGGCCGGGAGATGCGGTCGCTCTATCTACGTACGAGACGCGGGGTGGGTCGCCCGCGACCCTCGGCGGCCATTTTGCGGGCAGACGCGCGGGGAGGAAGCGCGGCCGACGGCGAGCCACCCCGCCGCGAAAGGTGTACCTCTGCCGAAGAAGCGTAACTCCTTTAAGTCGTATACTGTATCATACCATTCGTAAGACCTAAGCATCCCTAGAATTACTCTAAACGACTAGCGTAACCGTGACCCCGTCGGTGGTTCCGCGGGACCGGCCACGTTCGTTCGCGTGAAGGTAGGGTAGGGAGCGAGAGAACGATCCCCATTCGTCCGAGTCCTGAGCCACAGTTATCCCCAGAGCCGATTCCGCGGAGCGTCGACGGGCTCTAATGTAGATAGGGTGTTTTCATGTGTAGCGACCTAGGCGTGTAGAGGACATAGTCTTAGCGCGTGAGTGCGTGTCACGTGTGGGAGGAAGATCGAGAGGGAGCGAAAGGGGACGGAAGAATGATCATAGCGCGAATGTGGCGTGTCTGGTTGAGATTTTCAAGCTTCGGATGGGGGGACGACGATGACGACGACGATGAGGCCGATGAGAATGACGGACGAGAGGGTGAACGACAGGGATGTCTGGCACTAGCATAGACCGCGTTAGGCTAGGTAGATAAGCGACCCCTTCGCGCTGCGGGAGAGGGAGGGTTGGGAACAGCGAATTTTTGTCGGAGGTCAGAGGTTCGACGGCGGAGACCATCAGCGAAAGGAGCGGGAGGAGGATGGGCGCAGGAGTGTGGCGCGGACGAAGAGGAGACACAGCGGAACTCGTGGGTGGGTGGTTGAAGGGGGCGCTGTTGTTGTTCTTGTTGTCGTGCGCTTGTATTAAAGTCGCCATGTTCTAATTAAACGTGCCGGCGGGGTTGTATCAGTCGTCGGCAAAATCAATGTGCCTCTCTGTGTCTCTCTGGCATCTGTGCGGGTACCTGCACGCGTGCACGTGTGCAGGGAAGCGGTAACGAGCGCGTAACGCACCGCGCGAGAAAAAGCTGGCGAACGTCTCCGTCCCTCCCGCGGCGTAAACGAGGCCCAGGGAAATAGGTGGCGGACAAAGAGAGAGGAGTGGAGACACAAAGGATAGCAGCGGCACCGGAGAAGGGCGAGAGGCTCTCGGGGAAGGGATGGAGAATGAAACGGGAAAAGGGCGATGGGGAAGGAGAAGAAGAAGGAGAAGAAGAAGGCGAAGAAGAAGAGGGAGGAAAGGAAGAAGCAACACGAGGGTAGGTCAGCGTTGGTTGTCGGCGGTTGGCGAATTGGTCGGGTTGCCATGGAGAACGCAGGGGTATTCCCTGGATTCGGGCCCGCCCCAACGGGAAACCCCCATTCGGGAAATTCGTGGCGTCGCCAAAGCTGCCGGAGGTTTAGCTCGCCTCGGCTAATCGATTCTGCTACCAATCAGCGCCCGCGCCGTTCCTCCTGATCCTCATCCCCCGTACACCTCGCCCCGCCGCCCCACCAACCACCCCCGGAGGCCTCCTTCGCCCTCGTCCCACCCCCGCCGACCCCGCAACCCGTATCTCCAGCTACGCGTGTCCTTCGCGCTACCACTTATCCATCAAACCCCAACCGTCTGATCCTCCGTGTGTACGGTTATTACCACTGGATAGCAGCTGGGCCTTGATAGAGGTTGAGTGGCGGCCAATAGACGCTTCAACCACCCCCATTCGAGCCTTTCTCCCGCGTCAAGGTGCAAGTCGTTTAAAGAAGAACGATTTGAATCGACTTAAGAGCGATTAACCCTTTTGGCGCTGGGACTTCAAAGCTAGACACATGTCGTGTGCGGAAGTGTCTAACTGGGTACTGGTAAGCATGCTCGGCGGACGCCGATGGGCGTTCAACGCGCGGGACGTATCGGGAGGTCGTTTGGAAGGGTTTGTCACGCTGAAGGGGTTAAAGGAGTTTATAGAGTAGATATTGGAAATTCATTTTGGGGCTGTATAATGTGAGATTTCAAGGCGGTTCATAATTCAATTCTGAGTGCACGATACTAGAGACTACTGACAAGGGAACACCGCGAACCCGGACTCACCGATTGGAGCGCACATTTGTGGGTTTTTAGAATGACTCAAAACAAGAACAACTGTGTGTTTCATTCGGGCCCTATCGCCCTTTAAGGGGGTTAAAACTAACCTCAAAGTCAAATTGGCACTTCCACTTTTTCGCGTATAACTCTCAAAGTACGAGAGCCGGAAAAAATGTTTCAAACAAAAGGTTAATGGTGCAATAAGCGCTGCAAACTTGCGTTAACAAAATTTTAAAAATATAGTATTTTTCGACAGGTGCTTTTTTTAAAAACTATTTTCAAATTTTTTTTAACGCAAATTTGTAGCGCTTTTTGCACCATTAAACTTTTGTTTGAAACATTTTTTTCTGTCTCTCGTACTTTGAGAGTTATACGCGAAAAAGTGGAAGTGCCAATTTGACTTTGAGGTTAGTTTTCACCCCCTTAAAGGGCGAAAGGGCCCAAACGAAATACACCATTGTTCTTGTTTTGAGTCACTCTAAAAACCCACAAAGTTGCGTTTCTATCGGTGAGTCCGGGTTCGCGGTGTTCCCTTGTGAGAGAAATATCTTTTGCTTTTGGGATATGATTTTTTTGTAAGACGAACATTTACGATAGAGATTGTTGGTGGAAGAGCAAGATAGTTATTAATCTATATTGTATTTCTAACTTCCTCCTCTTTACAAAAGCAAAATAGTGATTTCACAAATAAAGAAAATTCTCTAATTAAACACTATTTCGTTCTATTTTAGTAAGAAAAAACGCTGCTTCCCATGAAAATTTATAGAATATCAAGTACGAAGTAAACTAGCCATTTCTAAATTTGAATGAACTTTGGGATTTATTATAATTCAACTTATATAAATTCAAGTATGCATTATTTTCAGTCAAGGTAATAACAATTTCATCACTATAAGTTAAAGAAAACCTGCAAACTAATGAGCAATAGTTATTAGTGATACCTATCACGAATCTATCGATAATAGAAAAATTCCTAACCAATAGAAATACATTCCTAACCATTCTAGATACAGATGCTACCTTCAATTCTCACAAAAACATATTCATGATCATTATTCTTCATTCGCACATTCTCCAGGGTACTATCCACAATCTCCAGCTATTTGAACCGAACAAAATCAATTAAAATTCTTTCACATACCTCCAAGAGACGTATAGAATTACAGCACCCTCGCGACACTTTCAAATTTTCAAAAGCACTACGATGGCGCCACTATCTTGTCGTCCAACCTAACCTTCAATCACCAAACGTTCCTACATTCCCACAAATCTCGAATTTTCTGCACTAGCCACTAGAATCTTTCTTCCCCAATGTTGCCAGCCATTAATCTAACGTACCTTTTCAATTTTCTACAATCGAATATTTTCCCATTGCCCGGAAAACCGCGGAAAAATGGATGACCTGTTTCAAACAAATCTCTCAATCCATGTAACCCGATTTCTTTGAAATCCCTTTCCTATGATAGCAAAAAAGATATGTAATCTTCAAAAGCACATATTCGCAATTTCTGAAACGATCTGTTGCCGATTGACTCCAGATAATCTGCGCCCAAAAACCTAGATCATCGGTATTTATTATACCAACTGGCTTACAACGAAATCTGTAACGTTATTCGTATCGAAGAAGATAAGTATCTCGGGTTGACACGTACGATCTTTTCGAAAGCCTCCAGTTCCATCGAAACGAAGATGAGTTCCAAACATCTGTCTGCCGGTATGATCGCGTTACTACGACCCAGGATTAACAACGTAATTACAAAAGTAATCTCTTTAATTCCTTTAATGCTACCGTTCTCCAGGAGCCGTCATCCCGCCCTTCGTTCGCGGAGAAATCCGTTTGTACAGTATGCGATTTTGCCCCTACGCGCAGAGAATTCACCTGGTGCTCGATGCGAAGCGTATACCGTGAGTAAAGTGGTTCCACAACATAGTGCTTCAATAAATTCTATATTCTCTTCTGTTGTTTTATAGAGCAGCCATTTTTCTACCCTGAGGAACATAATTGCTCAATGCATATTTCCCGTTTATTTTTTCACGTATTATTCCCAGCTTTTAGTTCCAGCAGTTTCAATTGTAACATTGCTCTGTGGTTGCAGGTACCACGTTGTTTATGTAAATCTGACACGCAAACCTGAATGGCTACTGGAGAAAAGTCCATTGGGCAAAGTTCCTTGCATAGAGTTGGAGGAGGGCGAAACTCTGTACGAGAGTCTTGTCATCGCTGAATATTTAGATGAAGCTTATCCACAGAATAAACTTTATCCGAAGGATCCTTTAGCCAAAGCTAAAGATAAGCTATTGATCGATAAATTCAACTCTATCATAAGCACTATGTACAAGGTACATGTAGTTTCTATACACGATTCTTATTATAAAAGCGTTTACTGTAGAAGGTTTTTTATTTCAGATATACCAGAATACGTCCTCGGATCGCGAATTATTTAACGAAGCACTGACTAGGCTGGATGTCTTCGAGAACGAACTGGCGAAGAGAGGAACGTCTTACTTCAGCGGCAAGTCTCCTGGAATGTTGGATTTCATGATATGGCCGTGGTGGGAGAGGATGGATATAATTAAATTCTTGCGTGGAGATCAATTTGTTGTACCTCGTGATCGGTTTAAGAAGCTGGTAAGCTGTTAGAAGCTTTATTTAAGGAATTCGATATAAACTCACTGCACCTTTAAAATGGTGGGACATCCCTGTTACTGTAAATATATTATTTATGATTCCAGTTGGAATGGAGGTCAGCTATGAAAGAGAATGCTGCTGTTCAAAACAGTTACTTGGATACAGAGGTCCACGCTAAATACATGCAGAGTCGTATTGCTGGAACACCACAATACGATTTAGTCGCTGCACTGTAAAATACTCTAAACGTGCTTGTAAGATAAATATAATATATTCTGTTTGAAGGGCGACAGTACTCGCAATGTTCGATATAAGACTAATATAAATGAAGCGTTTAATTTTTTATTGTTGATGCAATAACTCTGACGATTAAGTTGTATTATAAATGATTGTACTTATATAATTAACTAAAAGAATTATATATTATTTTCATTAAAAATATTGCATTAACCAGTTTATTGTCCCTTACATGTCTACAGCGTCTGGTTATTCAGCTTAGCGATCCAATTCTATGAAAAACTTCCGTTAGCACTGAACACACTGTGGCACTGTTTTTAATAAACATTTGCAAGCGATTAGCAGAAGTGCCACGTTTTGTTATTAGCTTCACTTGGGTCGAAGGCAGCAAACTGAACTTTCAAATGATCATAGATTTATAATATTATTTGGTCCAATGGCTTCAAGTACAATGCGTACAAGTAGAATACAAAGACTTATGATACAGAAACAAGGAAATCGTCATACAGTAGTGCGTCAATTATGCGAACTGCTTGGAAACAAGGTGGTTCGGAAATTCGAATTGCTCGGATAATCGAACAGTTCAGAGGATGAAGTATACATGTACATTACACAGTTTATAATTACAAGAATTACACCTGAAATTACTTATTAAATACGAGAGTACTACTGCGTTAATTTATATTACGCAAAAGTCCATCAATCAATTGATAGCGCTACACTGGTTCGAAGATGTGCTGGGGATAGCGATGTTGCAGCACTGGTTCGGTTAATCGAGGTTCGGATAATTGACGCTCTATTGTACAGCAAATTCCATATTCCTTCGAATGGCAGTCAACGAGCATAAAACTGCTTCCATACAATTACAGTATTAATATAAATATAAAACAATGCTCCATCGTTACATTTATACAATATTCTTCGCAGCGAGTAGGCGATTAAAAATATTAAATTATATCTTTCCATAAAGCATCAAGTACAATCCGTAGAGCAGAAAACATGCAAAAATCAAACTCGCCGCTACCATGAACGACTTTGTGTTCTGCTTCCTTAAGCCCTGCAGCTTTTCTTCGTTCTTCTTAAGTACATCCTTGACTTCCACCAATTCTGACTCCAGCCGCATTCTATTCTCCATCGTCAGCAGCTTAGTTTTCAGTCTTTTCTCAAGTACATCCACTCTGTACAGAGAATCATTCAAAGCGTCCTCCACCTTCTGTATCTGAGTGCACACCCCGTGTGTTGTAAAAATCGTAAGACCCGGTTGAGATAAGATATCGCGCGTACTGAAGAGGAATTGAGTTTAATTCTCGTTTTCGGGTGTACCTTTATCATAATCGTCTCCTCCTGCGTCATTTTCTCTAGAAATATGTACACCTTCCTGTTAATGTTGAATAAATACTCTCGATTGCATTTCAAGCACACGCTCTGACGTTTCCCTGTGTCAGATCCACGTGCACGTGTTCTTAGGACACTGTGCCAAATACAAAATGGCGGCACTACTCATATACATTATTACAAAATGGAATTCGAAGGCGGATTTTTTAACGCTGTGCTTTTTTTCCGTGAATATTGTCTATATTATTGATTATTGATAGTCAATAATTTACTTAGAAATTTAATACTCAATGTACGTAAAAAATTAGCGAATGTGTTTTTTAGTGTTCGATCAGTGATAACATTTTTATCGCGTTTTTTTTTTTTTTAAATCGGGAAACGCTTTTGCTCGTATGGATATAGTGGTTATTATTAAAAGACTAGAAAATATTGTAGGGATTTTATAGTAATCAACATGAGCTCTTTCTGTTAATATCAAATTTAATTTTTCTAAGATTAAAGTTTGTGAATTTTATTACGGTTTTACAAAATTATATTTGTCACAAAATTATATGTATATTAAATCGATTATCTTTCACTAGAGAATTTGTAATATAAAACTAAAACACTTCGCAGTTATACAGATAAACGATAATGTTTAACAACGTATGTACACCTTAGAGTAGACATATATCGATATATGATCTCTAGCATTAAACATGAAGTGGAGAAATGACATAAATTACAAGGATTAGAGATTAAAAGTGCGAATGAATTGTATAAGTACTACTTAAAAAATGATTTAATTTTTAGTGCACGTCATATTATACACAGAACAGAAGTCTTTTTTGCCGTATCACTCGTCATCTCATACATACATGGTATTTATAGTAGTGTTTCTTTTATGTTAACTTAATTAAAATTACTTCACTTTCTCACTTGGCTCTCCTTTCACATATAGATAAAATTAAATCTGAAACACAACGACAGGATGAGCAGTTAAACAAGGCCAGTTAGACACGCGAGAGCAATGGGTTCGAGAAATTTTAATCACCTGCAGAGTGACTGTGGTAAGGAGGAGATGATGGGTCCATATCCCTGTGAATTATCGTACAACTCGAATAAGGGTGCGGCGACTAATTTGTAATTTTTCGGTACTGCGAACAGAGCTGTAAGTTCGAAGAATGTATTACCAGTAATTAATTTCTCAATGGAACAGAACGCTTTTATGTTTAAGGGGGGAGCTCTATTTAGGACGCTAGGCATATGGTGATTCTCGGGAATTTTTTTCTAAGAAACTGGTAAGCGGATCTTTTCCAAACATTCAGGGTTTTTTAGGTCACATTCAAACAATAAAAATTCATTTTTACGTTACAATGTGTTCGGTAGAAATGGAGATATATAAACACGTTCGCTAGGACTCGCGTGCTAGAGTTGCAAATTGGCAATTGTAATGGTGGCTTCATTTCTTCCCGGAAATAAAAGAACCAAGGATTTTCTTATTTCTAGTATAATTACATTGTCGACGAACCCAAGACATTGATAAATAAATTCTTTTTCCATAAATAGTACGAAACATCTTGGGGCAGAATCGTAACTATTTCTTTCAAGTCCCACCAATTTACCAACTTCTAACTTTGTTTTCTGTTTGTTAGATTCATCGACAATGTAATTATACTAGAAATAAGAAAATCCTTGGTTTTTTTATTTCAGGGAAGAAATGGGTCCACCATTACAATCGCCAATTTGCAACTCCGGCGCGTGAGTCCTAACGAACGTGTTCATATATCTTCATTTCTACCGAACACTTTGTGACGTAAAAATTAATTTTTATTGTTTGAATGTGAACTAAAATTCCCTGAAAGCTTGGAAAAGATCCGCTTAATAGTCTCTTAGAAAAAAAATCCCAAGAATCACCTTCCTAGCCGTCCTAAATAAGGCTCTCCCCTTAAGATCTGCATTATAAATAAAAATTACGTTACCTTTCTCTTGTAACTGGACAAGGAACAATCTCTTATGTTCTTTTGGTTTGGTGATATGTGGCGGTACGTAAGGATACTGAGGCGGTTCAAAATTTGGTCTCCACCAATTCCCAATGGTATCTTCTATCACCCATTCCTGCTTCACCCCGTCTTGACGGCCAAATGTCTAAAAATCATTCGGACAATGTATTACGCATTATTTCAGTTGTGCTACACTTCGTACATGTGTTTAGTTTATACGTTTAAGATATACATTCTTCTTCGTTCAGTCCACTAAGAACATGGTTACACAATTTTTGTTACATATTTAAAACGGCTGTATAGTTGTAACAGTTTTTTTTTCTTTTTTTTTTTAACAATTAACGTCATCAACTATTCCCTAATATGTTCCTGTAACTTCTATACGATCGGTAGTACAGGCCAGAAGTATTTGTCAAAAATACTTTCGGCTCCCCTCACTTACAGATACCTAATCAAATGAAACAGCTGTTGTACATATGTTCATCAGTTTAATTAGGACCTTGACAAGTTCGTAAACATAGGATCTGCGAGCTGCCTATTGATCACGCGAGGAGAAGCCATTGTCCTGCGTACTTTCAATTAGTTTCTACTAAGAAATTTTTAGAATTATACGGTCATTTAATACAATTGTCCCTTTCACGGTACTTTTCCATATATCACAATGAAAAGTTAACGGTGCTATATGCGGTACAATCTTCTTGTTACAAAATGTTACAATCTTCGTGGTTTGCTCCTTTTATGTTTTCAATTAACACATACAACGAGCGAAATAAGAACAATGTTCTTAGCTAACCATGATACTTATATAACGTAACAAGTTATAGTTTTATCACTACGAACATCGAAGTGTCCGGGCATGCAGCACACTAAAAGTGTGAATCCTAATATGAGAAATTAGAAAATCCCTATTTTGAGCTACAGGCCCGGTTACATAAGTTCTACAAACATGTTCAGGATTGGTACAATAGGTTCATAGACATTGTTACAATCTAACATATCAAAGTGCCACTCCTAGCTACCTCGTAAGGTAGCATAAGGCGTCGTGCTAACTGTTACCTCTGTAAGGAGCCGTTTTAGGCCCTCTACCTCGTCTTCTCCTGCGTTTAGTTCTCCTCCAGGTCTAAAAAGCACAACGAACAGTTAGGGTGTACATTCGCCTCGCCCCGCCTCCCACCGACAAGCAATAAGTCTCTCGTATACTAGAAAATATATTCACACGTACAACTTGAAGAATGTTGTTCCTAATTGGAGAAGAAGGACATGCGGCAATCCGTGTTCGTGTACCAGCAATACCCCTTCTACACTGCGCCGCATTCCAATTTTGTCAAATTCATCTCTCATGCGCTGAAACCTTGCAGGCACTGACGGATCTTTCTCGAAGAGTGGCTCTTTTGTTCCAAATGTATAGTTTGTCAAAGGATATCTATGATAAATGAGTTGTATTTTTGTGTTAGGCTCTTGCATGTTTAATATAAACCTTCAGTAACTAAATCCAGTCTCTTCAACACTATTTCCACAAACAATATTCCAGTGTAAAACCATAATGATTTGTACAGGTACTCACAATGCATTAGATAACTTTCAGCATATAACTTTTCTCCCCAGTAATCTTACATTAACTTCCACATTTGATACAATAAAACAAAAATATCATTTTTCATGCAAGCAAGAAGAATAACATACAGATTCATAGTGTAAAAATAATTACTTTATGTCTGACAATCTTCGTGTATAAAAATGTATGTACATTGAACAAATCAACATATATATATATATATATATGTATACACACATATATATACAAAGAAATTATGAATAAGTGGCAATCAATAAAATTTATACCTGTGAGATTTACAAAGCTTGTATAGAAATACATTGTTCAACAGCGTTCAACAACGTATCATACAACAAGTTAAATCGTCTTCCTCTTTGTATAATTGCAAGTTTCTGTTCAAAAATCACCGCAAGGTGGTTGCTTAACGATAAAATTACAGAGTACCAACTGCCGTTGATAATATTACATTTCACAATTAGACGTAATCAGTCATAAATTGTTTTTATCAACTGCACTCATAGTATTTCTTTAAAAGTACACAATACATAGATTTATGGTGCCATTATAGCTTTGTAATAGTTTCTTATTACATAATGTAGTACAACAACTATTCTTTAGCACTAAGCGTTATCTCTTTAGATCTTTCCGGTATCTTTAAATGCATAATAATAAGAAATACTTGCATGCTAAAATGTGAATAGTTCGTTAAGGTACTTATGTCTATATAACTGGTTCATTACATAATATAAATTAAGAGCATAGTTCACTCGGAAGTGCCAAATGATGCTTTTGTGATGTGTCTGCAGATACACATGTATACAGTACATCTATTACATTCTTCAACGTTCTATTGCGTATGCAGAACGTGACCGAGGTCGCATTTATAGAAAACATGTGTTCTAAAATGCAATACATACTGTCTCGTATAGATTCTCCGTAATAGCTTCGGAAACAATCCGTTTATTGTTCCGATCAGAAGTTACTTGAAATTTTACCACGAACATCGTATGATTCCTTATGAACTACGAGACGCGAGGCGAATACGTTCATAGTAATTGTAGATACAAAAGTATTTTATACTGGAATGTTTCATTTTACATAAAACGTGAGAGGCCAATTTACCAGTAAAAAAAATACAAATATCTTTAGTTTTAAGAGTTACAGGTTGTACAACTTAAAGCGTAACAATTTGACTTGTGTGATTATTCCATACATTCTTCGTTTTATACAAGGGATCAAAAATAATTCGTATTGTACAAGTAAAAGCAATGAACAGTGACGATACAGCTATTCTCGGGTGTATGCGCATTACAAATTAACGGCCGCGCTATCGCAGCGACTGCAAGGAATGACAGAAAGTATTTTTGTACGCAATGATACACTCGATGTATAAAAGGGGCCGGCGTACTGCGTGTACGATGGCTGTAGCTTTTATAAGTTCATCGGTAATGATACGTACAGATGTAATGTTGCAATGAGAATCGAACTTCCTTAAGTCTCTTAATAACCAGAACTTAGTATAGCTCAGATATAATATACCTTGCGCGAATGGGGCACAGCGGGTATAATTTTAATCTATAGGTGGAAATCTTAAGCAAACGAGCGCACGTTCGGCTTGATAAAGAATACGCTACATTATCCTATCGAAGATAAGAAGGCCCGTTACAATAATTGCTTACATTATATTCCGTGTTAAATATAGTTTCTATAATTGCGGCAAGTGCGGGCGAATAATTAATATGTCGTAGGGATATCGATGGGAACGCAACTCGAGCAGTGGCGTTGCTTAAAATTTCCAGAGGTACTTAACGAAAAGATGAACAGCCGTCTCATGGTTTGTACCATGTAAGATGCATCGAAAGGTGTTAGGAACATAATATTTAATTGCTAGCGTCTCTTAAACCGGCCATAGTTGTTCTACAGGAGAGGCAGTCAAAACATTAAACTCTAAAAAATAATGTAATTAAGTCGCGTATTGATTCGATCACTTACAAATTAACTGTCCTGTTGATAGTTACAGACGGGTTCTGTACCACTTTCCCTTCGAACGAACTGTTACTCGCCCTTCTCGGCCACCCACTTCCTTTTACTTGAGTTGTTGCCATCGCCATTTTCCTCACTATTACGCTACGCGACTTCGCCGAACCAACGTATGCCCGCGCAACCCGAGCCCACTCCGAGTCTTCTCGAATCTCGCGACACTGTTTCGCGGGCCGAGCAGCGTTGCCGGATGTAAAGCACAGCGCTTGCGTTGATGTTACGCGGCCAGATAATCGCGCTAGTTATTTAATGGCATCGATTAAAATCACTAGTCGCCAACAAGAAGAGCCCACGTGGCAGCGATTCACTTTAAACTTTAATAACGGTTAACTAATTATAGTAGGAATGTACTATACAACACATTAATTATGCAAAGTTTCAGCTAAATCGATGACCTGAAATCGTTCACTTCCGTCGTGAGCAGAGGGCGTTGTTACGACCTTGCTCTTATTCCAATATACCGTCTCTTACGTTTAAAACATAACTCGTACATGAAAGATATGTTTGCAAATATATTTTGCGCCCAGTTCACGCACGATTTCTGTGCAAGATATCTAATCGTGTCTGATGCTGAAAATGATACAGCACAAAGCGTTCCCTCAGAATTGTTTACATAGTATTGGCAACAGTGAATAACACGCGCTGCGGGGTTTCCATGACCGACCCCACGGACCATGTCCGTCAGCCATTCCGGGATACGCTAACAAGAGGAAGCGTTTGGCGTTCATTGGGAAAGAAAATCTCTGCGTTCTCGCGTTGCAATTTGTTTACGGCGCCCGTAATCAACATTCTCCTTATGAGATCACGCCGTTTTTGCATAGTAAGTTCGGTGAGTCAAACATTCTGCTGTGATTCTGAAATATTTTCGACGAACGTTCCCGTGCCTCACAAAAATGGCGAATTGGGGTAACGCAACGTAAAAGAGCTTTCTTCGCCTTACCTTGGAAGTTTGCTCACGGGGCGGTATTCTCAGTCGTTGCTTATTCTTAAGATCGTATTAAGCATCCAGCATCCTCTACTAACCTCGTAGACTACTAGAGGATGCCGCATTCTTAATACAATCTTAAGAATAAGCAACGACTGAGAATGCCGCCCCCAGTCTCAACGCGTAGATTTTCACCGTGCATGGGATTTCTTAGTTCGTGGATCTTTCAGTGATTCGTTTCATAGTATTATCATCGATTAAACGTTCGTTTTGGACGTTCCTTTCACGCTTCGAAAGTGCGTTGAAATTCGATACCCTTTTTGTGCGTCGTGTACACTGGCGTGTATTAACGGGGAAAGCTGTTAAACGCACCGTGAAAATAATTGATAATCATTTCCATCTCGTGTTCGGAACGAAACGTTCCGAAATTGTAGCATCGCCGTTGTATAAATTACACTATTTCAAACAATGGAGGCTTACGTTCTGAAGAATTAAAATTTTGCGGGAACTTCGGTAAGAAGATTCGAATAGCCGCGGAAGTAAAATTTATTTAGAAACGTTAAAGGGAGGGGCGTTAAAATCTACGTGCATAAGTTCCGGAGCACGTTCTACCTAACAAAGGCTTAATATTTTTTTTATAGTTACAGTCTGTGATTATTGTAAGAGGTTATAGGTACAGTATGGAAAAAATGGTGTGTGTTGCAGGATCTTAGGAAAGTCGGTGTGTGTTAGGTGTCAAGATCAGGTATCAGCGTCATCAGTGGACTTTTGTACAATGACAAGGTGCAGTTAACTCCTTTTCCGCGTCCTCCATTTTATTGTCCTTCGCTGATGGACTGTTTGCTGCTCGGTCGTCTTTGTTCGCATCGACTTCTTATCTTTCATCGTACGTTTTAACCGAGGGTGAAGAAGGAAGAGATTTCTCAAGTGTCTAAGGCCGAAGGTAATGCTCCATAAGTAACGTAATAAAACCTAGCTCATAATTCTGGAGGGAAGTGTTGTGATTTTACTACAGGCTCGCATTTAGTTCTCCGGCATCTTGGAGAAAGATTCCAAGATTGTTGTCGATATTTAAGCGCCGTTCCCATGTTTTATATACCATGCGAAGTACCTTTATTTTCATTATATATTCACGTTATCTAAAGCGGAATGGTAAGTAACCGATAAACTAGCGACGGCAGGATTAATAAAGAATCTCAAAACACGATATTACATAGAAATGGAGAACATTCTTCATGTTTGCGTAATCGTCTCGTATGTTCTTCATTTTTTTTAAGAATATTAATTATCATATTCACCCCAACATCATAAACTTACCTTAATGCAGCTGAAAAGGCAAATAATGTTTCACGAGGTCAGCGTCTCACGAAGCTTGATAATGTGAGACATGAATGCTTTATTTAAAGACATTTATAACTGCTCTCGAGAAGTAATATTCTTTAATTCATTTTAATCGCCAGTATCGTTTCTACCGTTCTTACATTTCGATTAAAAGTTCGATGTTAATACGAAAGATCGTAATCATAGATTCTGCTTAGAATTATATGGGCCGAAAGTCAGGGTTAACGTACGATAACGAAGCTTTTCTCTAAACTTATGTGTTACTGTATCTCGGAATAATTCGAAGCGCAGCAACTATGATTACTTGATCCGTTTGTTATGCGTGAAAAGAAGGTAAGTTTATTAATGGTTGAATAAGCTTTGCATACAGTATCTACGTACTTCGCAAAATTCAAGATAAATACATTTCATACTGCCATAAGTTTCTGATCTTAAATTAAGCACTGTTTTTGAGGATAGTCGAGTACTCGCTAAGTATTCGAACCACTTTAAATAGAAGAAACAATTAAAATTTTAACACAACTCTTTTGGATAGATAAACTAAGCTGCTCGCTCTATTTCGCTCTAAAAAGATAGCTGAACACCTCTAGTTAAACATATAAAACAGAAGGTACGGGATAATGTCGTTTAGATATAGCCTCTGGCTTGTACATAGCGTTTCGATAAGCGAGATAATTAAGCTAAGAGGAAACCTAAAAAAAAAAGCTGAAGTGAGATAATTGCTGCACTCTGTCTCACAACTCTTCTTTGCTGTGAAGCGCATATTTCTTGCGAGGTCCTTCAGAGCTGGGAGTCGTCGCCTTCTCGTTCAAGTGCATTTCTGTTGCATGTTCTACGTGGACACAGTGGTCACCGAATTACTCTACAAAGTATTCCGTATGCACTCTTCCTGTCGCGGACAGTGCACTGACCGTGCGGCCTGCAGTGTCTTTTCCTTCGGTTTCCTTGCCATAAAGCTAGCGACATCGAAGCGCGTACAAGCACCGAAACTAGAGGTGCATCACGAATGCATGGCTCTCTACATGGGAGATACTTTCCTCAGCTCCGCGGCATCATTAAGCTTTACGATAATACGGTTCTAACTCCAACGAGCATATAAAACCATTTAAACAACACGTTAATCATAAAGCAACGTAAAACGGATTCTTATAAAATGGAGCGTTTAAATATGAGACTTAAAAACTGAACGGACACCCTTCGACTCGCTTTCCCATGCCTGCCTCGTTTGATACGTTCAACGGCATAGTGCGCATAGATTTTATTAGCATGAGTGTTTCTTTGCGTCGCAAGTGAACTAATACTGGTGGCCAGCGACGTGGAAACGGATGGATTGAGCGTACACATGGACGACAGCAATCTGTCGATTAACTTTCTGTCTACATAGTACTCGTTACATACGCCCGACGTCGCACACACCTCTATGCGGTCTCCGGCCAACACGTATCGTGCAGATCGTGCGTGCAACACGATACCATATTGTTACAGATACGTGTTTCTGCTTATTCAGCTACCGAGTGCTCGTACGTAATCGATACCGTTAGTAGCCACGTAGGGTTGACCCAGAAGCCGTGTTGAGCCAGTCTCGTCGCTCGGTGCTTGTCGTTCGAAACTTCTTTTGCTCGATAATGCTCCCAGTATATAACGATCGATGCCGCGTCGACATTCAAATCCAGGGTTAATTAGCGTGTCTTTTGTTCGACATTGCGAAGAGCGGGCGCAAAAGAAGTTTGGAACCTCTGCTGCTTTGAATGGACGGCGAGAGAGGGTTCTTTTATCTAGAAACACCTGAAATAATCATCCGGGGGAGAGAGAGAGAGACGGAGAGACGAGTGCGCGATGTCTTGGTCGCCTGTGAATGCTTGTAAGTTTGGCGCAGCTACAGGTTCAGATTGGCCGCATAAAAGCCTTGGTGAGTGGAACCGTGCCTCGTTGCGCCTGGTTGGACGTGTTTTCATTCTACGACCTCTCTTTTGTGCTCGAGCTGAACGTGCAGCCAGCCTCGAATTACGGCGATCTCGGGTCGACACATCTACCACCCTCCTATCCCCTCCTGTCTCCGTTGATCTCGGCAGAGCGGAGAGTTGCACAGAGAATGGAAGCTGGCCAGCCGTCAACACCCCCCTCGAAAGTGGGTGCGACGCTTCGGAACGTGATTCGAAGTTAGTACGTCGCCAGCGAACGTGGAGATCGCGTCGCTGTAGCCGCTGAACGCTTTCAGGGAGGTTTTTGATAACTGCTGAAATTTTGGGGGAATGCTCGATGGCGCCTGAAATACTTGGGGGAGGTTTCGTCGCGTCTGAGATCTTTCAGGAAGATTTGGTGGCGGCTGAAATATTTTGCAAAAGTATGGTAGCGACTGAAATGTTTATGAAAAAAATTTGGTAGCGGCTGAAATTTTTTATAAAAGTTTGCTAGTGACTGAAATTTAAAAAAAAAAATGATAGCGTCTGAAATCTTTAAGAAAAATTTTATAGCCGCTGAAATGTTTAAAAAAATTTGATAACGACTGAAATCTTTAAGGAAAATTTAATAGCGACTGAAATCTTTAAGAAAAATTTGATAACTGCTGAATTCTATGACAAAAATTAGCGACTGAAAATTAAAAAAAAATTGATAGCGGCTGAAATTAAAAAAAAAATATTGCGAGTGAATTTTAAAAAATATTTAGCAGCTAAAACCTTTGGGGGGAAGTTCTATGGCGCCAACAATCTTAGAGATATGTTTCGTGGCGCTCAAAATCTTACGAGGAGGTTTCGTGGCGCCTGAAATCTTACAGGGAGGTTTCGTGGCGCCCAAAATCTTAGGTTTGATAGCGCCTGAATTTTTAAAGAATAATTTACTTTTGGTACGAAAGCACAGTAGCTCGCGATGAACCTATTCATAAGTCGTAGAAAAGCTGAAAAATAAATTTCCTGCAACTCGAGTTCTCGTCTTCGAGCTCTTCGATTGCTAAATCGAATTGCTGCGCAATTCCCGCGTGAAATCTGATCAGAAATCCAAGTAGAAGTCCAATCCCTACGTGACTAGCACAGATCTGAAAATAAACTTACATCCCTCGAATCTCCTAGGTACGAACTACCCCTAGAGTAAAGAGCGGTGCACCTTATTCAAGTAAAATTCTGAATTTTACCGTTTGAAAACGAACAATAGACCGACATCATAGTAAACTGAGGCAGTCAGAGCAACAATGGACCAACCCACATTAAAAAAATTTTCTTCCTATTTTATATGATTAGTAGAGCCTATTGGAATACGTTATTGCTACTAATTCAATTTCGAAAAAAATGTGGGTTACTCCGTTGTTGCTCTGACTGCCTCAACTATCCCCAACACGTTCACAGCCCCCTGACCTGCATATGGACAAAACAGTGAGCGCGTCGGAGCTCCCCAGCATTCACCCGTTAGCCCTTTTCATCTCTAAAATCAAACAAACCAGCGCATAACTAAAACACGCCATATAACTTTCCAGAGCTTACTCAGTACATTTGCATTTCCTAATAGAAGCATTACAAGTGTATCAATCGATCGATCCCCGTCATTCTTGACCTCAGCCTTGAAACTTACCCTCGAGAAGACGATTACGCATCGAACGATTCACCAGGGACGCTCAGGGCGTTCGAATTCGGGCACGATCATCGAACTTCCAACGATCTTCACGGAGCCTAGTTCTTGGAACGTTCATCAACGCGTTGCAAAGTTTTACGAGACCAGAAAAAATAAGAAAAAAAATCTGAAACACCTGTACACGTTTGTCCTTTTGGGCATTCGTTTGCCCCAACCACGTGGACAGCGCAGCTTGGACGACGGAAGCTGAGGAAACGGTCACCTTGCCATATAAGCTTCAGTTGTAATTTTGTTAACAACGACACGCGTTTTCATCGATTAACAACCTTCTGGCCTTAAAATACCGAGCTTCGCGGCCCTCGGCATTCTGATTACCCCGACGAAGAGGGTGGAACTTTGGTACAATTTGCAGTATAGTAGAAATTCGTCGAGCTCATCGTATTTGCTAATGGAAATTGAGTTTATTTGTAGAAGCTGTTGCTTTTAGTAGAAACGAGTCGCATTCACAGAAAGATTTTGCAGTATGTTGATTCAAAATTTAAAAAAATCGCCGGGACCAAGTTTCCGTCTACTGCAATTTCATATTTGGATTACCGCAGGTACAGTTCTGAAAGCGTGGCTGCAATATTTTCTCTTCCCACTCGAGTGCGCCAGAAACTGTGGAAACTCGTTGATGCAATTGAGTTGGTCCACAAGAATCGTTAATTGCAATAGAAATAGTTCAACTTCTCTAGCATACCAAGAGCAAAAGTCTTTCTACAGTATTTAATCTATATATCTTGTATATCTTATCTTTTATATCTTATCATTTTCCTACAATAATTTACTACGACACGAACCCTAAAAAATTATTACGCAGTAGTACCAGACCTCCACCCGTTTTAGTTTCCTCGATCGATTCCCAGAGCGCTGAAGCAGTTCCGAAATCTCGAACGCGCCGTTTTCTTTCCCCACTTCTTGCACGACTCTCGAGCCTAGAATTTGAAGACCAACGTGCTCGAAGCTTTGTAAAGAGTAATTAAATGCGATTGAGGAGCCCAGAAAGCCTCCACCTCTGTGATAGTAGACACTCGAAGTCGCCTGAGAGCCTAGCGCGCCCTATTATTAGAATTTTACGTAGGGTTGCTACGTAGTCTCCCAAGCTCGTCAAATTACCCGCTTTCCACTCGCTGTTTACGTTTTAAACCTATGATCCCTATGAACACATCTGATATTGAACATAAATCAAGGTCTGAAATAGCCTCGGTGTGCTGAGAGTCCACGTCCTATTCTTAGCTTCCCTCATCCGACGAATTTCTGAAACCGTGCTTGCACCGAGTTGCCCACCCCTATTTGCACAGAGTTCTGCCCGCTTCCACTCTGAATTGGATGTCGTTGGAGCAAAGGAAGAACACTTCTGCGAGAAGGATCATTGCCACTTATGCTCGTGGACACCCTTCGTTTGCGTTCAGAGAGATACTAATAGCGGTTTACGGATGACGGTCGTTGCAACGTGGGAGGACGATGATTTACGCTTGCTGCAGCGATAAAGGCGACGAATTGCTAACCCTTCACAATTCACGACTCGATTATAGTCGTTCGAAACGGACTTCTGGGTAACGAGGGGCTTCGTAAGTGGAAACCTGAAGCCACGAAGTAGAAGCATGTTTCACTACTTCCGGGATTCCTTCATCTTGTCTATGAGAATTCTAAGCGATTCGTTTATTGAAAAGGCCTCGATTGCTGGACCAAGTTATATTTACTGATAAAGTCCAAAGATCTATAATCTGTTGTCGAGAAATTGGAAATTTACTATTTTTATAGATTATCTTAATATATAAAGCAGAGAGTTTGTATGTCTGTGTGTTTGTCGCCTAAAAACTTTCGAACTGTAAACTCTGGGATCACGAAATATGCCTCAGCTCATTATGCCTGGCTAATCCAGATGAATATGACTATTTGCACAAAAAAGAACTAAAAAATATTATTTTTTATTTATAAAATCAGAATTTAAAATCCGGGCGAAGCCGAGTAGTAAAGCTAGTAGATCATATTCGATTCAGTTCTCAATTATTGGTTTTATAATTTGTTAGTGAAAGGGTTATTCATGTTCCAAGCTCGTAAAAGATCTTTTCTCACTTCTCCAGCAATGTAAAATTTTTTTAGCACCACCTTTTGTGATTCCTTCACTCTTTTTGATGACAGATGTTTTAAGACATACCTCCCAATAAATTCTCGATTTAACGCAAGGTGTAATGTTCAGCCCCCGGTCGAAGCAGAAGCGTTTGCTCTGGTTCTACATAAGGCCGGGTGCTAAGCTTTATAGGAACCGTAACAGACGGAAATTACAACGATCGGTGTATTATTGCACGGATTTATCACCGTTCAGTTCAATAGCTGGAGGATCATCGGCCCGCGTAGAATTCACTGAAATAATAAATGGTTCGAGAGACACGTGCCTCGGATTGCTCTCCGAATGGGGTGCCTGAATTTTAACGTATTATAAACAGTGACTTGCGAAAAAATACGCAGTGGACAGGAAATAACTCTGTTGATCCATCACTGTCGAGCCGTTACTTCTTCTGAAGTTGTTTAAACTTGGCTATTTCCAAATGGGCGTTCGAATGTCGAATTTCGAGCCAAAACGATTAAACAGGCTTTGTTAAAATATTTAACAGTGGGCGCTTAAGCCGTGGCTCCTTTTATTTCGAGTTTATCCACGTAAACTATTTTTTTATTACTACGGTTACTACTTTGGATCCTCTGCTTCTCTAAACAAGTCGCTCGAGACTTATTTTCAAGGTAATTCTTGGCTTGCATAGTTGATTTTATTATTACTTTGATTGTAATATGTAAAATGCAACGATGGTATAGGAACTAGAAGTAATGATTATTAATTCTGTGGATGTCATGTGTTGTGATATAATATGAGGCAGTGAGAGCAACAACGGACTAACCCACATTTTTTTTCGAAATTGAGTTAATAGCAATAACGTATTCCAATAGGCTCTAATAATTGTATAAAATAGGAAAAAATAATTGTTTTACTGTGGGGTTAGTCTGTTGTCTCATATTTGTCACTGTCTCATATTTCGTTGGCTACGCAGCGTTGAAATTTAAATAAAAAAAAAAAAACAAGACTTTTGGGACCCTCAGCTTGCGTCCAGAAGTCATATCAATGCCTGATTCAGCAATTCAAAGGGGGAGTACCTTCAATCACCTTATGTCATACATAAAACACAAATATACATAAATGAAAGAAACGATAGAAAGCTTAAATGGAAACTTAAAAAATCAAAGGGAAGAAGATAATTCTTATTTTCTTAAAAACAAACTCCAAATTACGTTTCATGTTAAATAAGTCACAAGATAAGAAGTAAAAACGAGTCGCCAGCAGCACGCTCACGAGTTCTTAAAAAAATATTCTTGGTTAAATAATACAAATGACCGTGCAATCTTTCATTCGTTATACCCAGTCTCAACCTTGGTTTCGATCAATTAACGGTACTAATCGTCAAGCGACAGCCACGTCCACCTTAATTATTCACGCTTTAATCGATCCGCGGAGAAAGTGCTGTCGGATTCCGTTACGTCAGCCACGATGGACACGCATCGTGATAATAAGCCACGAAATAAAGTGCCTGGAACGATCTTTACCATCGAGGTCACAGCTGCCGCGATTTGCGCGCGCCGACGAGCGTCAACATTCGCCAGAGAGAACGCATCACGGTTTCCTGAATGAATTCCCTCGGAAGTGGGACGTCCAAAGAGTACAATAAGGACGCGCGGTTCTTAGAAATAATACTGTCGACGATACCTGCGACTCCGTCGAGGAGGGAACTTCCTGCGACGCGAGTTTTCGTCCTCGACCTCTTTTCTGCAGCCAAATCGAATCGATGCGCGATTCCCGCGCGAAATGTAATTGGAAAGCTGAATAGGAGTGTGATCTTTGATGAAAGTTTGATGGTGAGTGGAATTTTTGAGGAAGGTTTGGTGAGGTGTAATCTTTGAAGGAGGTTTGCCGACGTCAGAAATCTATAGAAAGAGATTGGATAGCGGTTACGATGTTTAGAAACAATTTTGCTAGCGGCTGAAACCTTTGAGGGAGGTTTGTAACGGCTGAAATCTTTAGAAAAAAAATTGATAGCGCCTGAAACCTTTGAGAGAGGATTGTAGCGGCTAAAATCTTTAGAAAAAAAATTGATAGCGGCTGAAACCTTTGAGGGAGGTTTGTAACGGCTGAAACCTTTAGAAAAAAAATTGATAGTGCCTGACATCTTTGAGAGAGGATTGTAGCGGCTAAAATCTTTAGAAAAATAAAATTGATAGCGGTTGAAACTTTTGAGAGAAGTTGCCAGAATCTGAAATTTTTAGAAAGAGATTCGATAGCGGCTAAATTTTTTGAGGGAGGTTTACCGGCGGCTGAAATCTTTAGAAAAAAATTTATTGCGGCTGAAACCTTTGAGAGAGGATTGTAGCGGCTAAAATCTTTAGAAAAAAAAATTGATAGCGGCTGAAACTTTTGAGGGAGGTTGCTAGGGTTTGAAAATCTTTAGTAAGAGATTCGTTAGCGGCTAAAATTTTTGAGGTAGCTTTAACGGCGGCTGAAACAATTGAGAACAATTTGAAAACGGTTGAAACCTTCGAGGGTGATTCGCTAGCGTCTGAAATCTTTAGAAAAAAATTGATAGCGACTGTCACCTTTAAGGGAGGTTCGACAGCGTCTGAAATTGTTTGAAAAAAAATTTGGTAGCAGTTGAACTCTTTGATGAAGACGTGGCAGCGCCTGAAATCTTAGAGGGAGATTTAATAACAGCTGAAATCTGTATGAAAAATTTGATAGTGTCTGAAATCGTAGAGGGAAATTTAATTTCAGTACGAGAGCACAATAGTTCTCGATGGACCTATTCATAAGTCGAAGGAAGATGGAGCTTGCGATAAAAGCCCCAAGTCCACCTCGACTTTCTATGATCTCCACGACTTCGTCGAGAAAAGGGCTTCCTGCGATGCGCGTTCCCGCCCTCGACCTCCACCCCATCGCCACATCAAATTGATGCGCGATTCTCGCCGTGAAATCTGATCAGAAATCCAAGTAGAATTCCCACCTCTCCATCTTGACGTGACAAGAACAAGTTTCGAAATACAATCACACTTTATCTAAAAATTTCATTAAAAACGCGCAATCCTCAAAACTAACTAGAATAATTAAATATATGGATGCATGAAGCAAAGTCTGAGGCATTTTGGGAAGAATTTCTGTAAAAAGATGAAATTAAAAAATTAGGGACAGCTTAAAAAGTAATATCTAATCACTTTGGTAGCCATAGCACTTGGGCACATGTGCAAAATGTGTGACAATAACAAATTAACGCGATAATACACTTATTTTATTTCCTACCCACTTAAATAATTAGTCAATTGTTATTACCATCGATTATTCTTGCACAGCGAGTTGCATCTTACTCGCCTTCTGTTCTACTCTAATATTTATAATCGACGCAATGAAGAATGCAGTGGCGAACGGTGGATAAAACGCCGAGGTTTCTTTGCTGCTTGATTTTTTTTTTTATTATTTATCTAATCATATTTTGCACACTTACAATCATCTCGTGTATCGTTGAAAGTGAAATTCACCTCGCCTTAGCTTTCAATCAGGCAAGAAATAGACTGTACCGTTTACTGAGAGGGTAAACAAATTCTGACACCATCATTGTGTGAAATAAGGAGCCACCATCGATTTTTATGCTACTCCCCACGATTCCTTCGTTAACTCGAACCTTCTTCCCTCAAAACTGATACCTCTGAAATTTCATTATCAGGATTTACAGAAATAAATCTGAAAATAAACGTATCAGATATATTATTTAACATAGTTAATATGTAACAACATATTAGCATTTACAATTAAATATAAACGTATCCTTAAAAGCTAGTATTACACTTACAAATGGAAAGAGTGATATAAACTTACATGTACATCACAGAAAAAATAAAGGAGAATAAAAGAAAGTGAAAAATTGCAGTGTCTAAAGTTCATTCCCCCAGCCACCCCTTTTAAGCCACTCGACCGGCACCCTGTCTTAAGGTGTCCACGTTGATCAATCTTCCTCCCCGACAAATTGGATTCTGTCCGTCCTCCTTTATAATTCGAATCGTTCGGCTCGGTTGCAGATCCCTCGACTAACAGTCGAAAATGAGCGTGATAATCAGACTACAGAACTTGGCATGGTCCGCCAACGCTCTGGACATTCGCCAATTTTTCAGAGGCCTCAGCATACCGGAAGGAGGCGTCCACATTGTCGGCGGTGAGCTGGGCGATGCTTTCATAGCGTTCAGGTAATTAAACGAACCAACTACTCGGAGGAATCCTCCGTATACATACCTCTTTATAACACCCTTTGCCGCGCTTCTGTTGCTCCCCTCCGGCGAATTAGGGGCGAAGGGAATTCTCCGCTCGTAATAGTTAAACTTACCGAAAGAAAGATGCTTGTATGGCCGTTCTGGAGTTCGTTGCCCCGCGCTCCGGTGCAACAAGTGGTGGCCGTCGCGATTTCGTATTTATAGTGCGAAGTACTCTGTAGTCAGTACTGTACCCGGGGATCATGTCGCGTATTGGGAAGCAGAACGCTTCGAGTAGGAGGCGGTGCTTCGTGGAAGTCCAGCACAGTGTATTAGCTACCTGGAAGCCGGGAATGGTGCACTAGGTACCTCGAAGTCGGGAACGGTACACTAGGTACCTGGAAGCGTAGATTTTCCGATTAAACTTCTTTCGTTTGATACTTTCGTTTCTTTTTTAAATCTGGTAGATGTAGTACTTGAGAATTCCTTTTGTCCTGAAATATTAAATATTTCAATAAATTTTTTTAAAAATATTTAAAAAAAATATTTAATATAATATTAAATACTTTAATATTTTTTATTAAAATATTAAATATTAATGAACGCAGGAAATAAATAGTGCGTGAAGAATTTTAAATAATAAATTTCACGAACACTATGTGCAATATATCCCAACCACATTTATATCTCACGCACTAAACTTAACTATATAATTTCTCGCTAAAGTTGGAAATTTCCCCGCAATTCTATCTATATTATTTTTCTATAAAAAGAATTCACATCGCGAAGGTGCAAAAAAATACAATCATCCTTTTCCTCCAACCTCTCCTCCCCAAAATTCTAATCTAAGAACATGCTTGAATATACACCCTAAACCCCGCAGCACCGACGAGGATGCCCGGCAGGCGATGATGCACGATGGCGGCAAGATCAAGGAGATGAAGATCAAGCTGCTGCTGAGCTCCCGCACGGAGATGCAGAAGGTGATCGAGGCGGCGAGGCAGCAGACGCTGAGCCTGCAGTCGTTCATGCAGACAGCACCGGTCGCTGTGCAGCCGGTGGTCCAGAAACCAGGGTCGCCCAGCGAGAGGCGTGACAAGGAGAAGGACAATGACAGCGAGTCCAGCAAGGACCGCAAGGACAGGCGCGACAGGTCGCGGTCCAGGGACCGATCCAGGTCACGCGACCGCGACAGGGACCGCGACAGACGGGACAGGGACAGGGGACGGGACCGTAGGCGTCGAGACAGAAGCAGATCGCGGGACAGGGAGCGCGACAGGCGGGACAACAGGCGTCGTCGTCGCGACCGATCCAGGTCCCGTGATCGTACGAGATCCAGGGACAGGGACACCAAGCGCAACTCCACTGGCGAGAGGCGCAAGGACAGCAACGACGACGACAACAACGACGTGGTCTGCGTGGGCCAGTTCCACAAGGACAAGCCAATGGTGGCACCTGGTGGCAAGAAACCGATGGAGAACGGTATCTGGGAGGTACCGCCGCAGAGCCAGCTACAGGCGGCTCTGCTAGCCCCGGGGATATTAGGCGCAGGCGTAGCTGCACTGTCCCAAGACGGCGAGCAACGGCCCATGGGCTTTGGGAACTCTGTGATCGGGCAGCAGTCGATGCTCCAACAGAATCAGTTCCCAATGAACGGGATAAACGGGGTGGGGGGACTGATGCAGTCGCACGTGCAATCGATCGGGCACACCGTGGGCATGACCCCACTGGCCCAGAATATCGGTAGTCCCAGTCTGCCTAATCTGAGCACGGGAGTGGGTGCACTGAACAGGCCCAAGGAGCCTTGGAGCCAGAACGAACAGGGGAGGATGGATCAGTCTAGGTTCCCCGGCCGCTCTGGGCAGTTTGGGACTGATGGTTACGGGTCAAATGGGAACATGAACTACAGACCCGGCATCAGACCCAATAATCCATTCATGAGCAAGGTGCAGGAATTGGAGGGTCGCCGTAACCCGCACGCCTTCCAGGCGAACAACTCTCAGTTCAATTTCGACGGTGAGAGACAGACGAACCGTGGCTCCAGTAACAGTTCCTCGAGATTTTCCAGTGAGAATAAGAGCAGCAGTAGCAGCGGCCATTGCGTGGAGGTGCGAAACATGCCCTCTAGCGCTACATACACCGACGTACGCCAGACTTTCCACGGCATCTACATCAGGAAAGAAGGGGTGAAGCTGATCAACGACAATCATGGGAACCGCGTCGGCATAGCCTACGTAAAGTTCAACAAGGCCGACGGCAAGGAACTCGCCCTGAGTACGGCCAGATACATGCGCGGATCGGAGGTGGAGGTGCTCCACTTGGACGAGAGCCTGTTCGACAAGGCCGTGGACTCGTACTCGCCGGAGAAGGACCGCGTAGAAGACACCATTGAGGATGTCAGATCATCCGCCTGCATAGTGCTGACGGATCTGCCGTCCTTCACCAAGGAAATGGACATCGCCAAGCTGTTCCACGACTGGAAGATCAACGACCTGTTCATCACCAGCACCAAGGAGACGGGCAGCAACGCGCCGTGCATGGCGTACGTGCAGTTCGCCAGGATAGAGGATGCGAAGGCGTCGGTGAACGCGTCACTGAAGATAGGCAGCAAACCGGTGACCGCGACCGCGATCACAGAAGAGAAGTTCGCCCAGGCGAAGCGCGACCACGAGCAGAATAGCTTGGGCCAGACGGCCACCTCCGACTGCGTGATAATGCGGGGTTTGCCATTCCAGACGATCGACCGCGACATCCTCGACTTCTTCTCTGACATCGGGATCGTTCCCCACAGGATACACATGCTGCTGAACCAGAACGGCAAGCCGGCCGGCGAGTGTTTCTGCGAGTTCGACACCACGGACGAGGCCCTGCGCGCCACCGCCAAGAACGGTCTACCGTTCGGCAAGAACGTGCCCACCATAGAGCTGGTCCCGCGAGCGAAGATGCTGGAAACGCTGGGCATGGTGGACCCCCAGATCATGGAGACCCAGCAGCAGCACTTCCCCCCGCTCCAGGAGCAACGACCACGGTTCTCAGGGCCAATGAATCATCTACCTCGATTTGGCAACTCTGGATTCGGGCCCAGATGCCCGCCGGGCCTCATGGGCCTACCCAGGCACATGCTGGGCAGACATCCAGGGTCCATGGACTACGTGGAGGGCTTCGGCAAGCCTGGCTGCGTTCTGTCCTTGGAGAACGTACCATTCAAGGCTGATATCAACGAAATCATCGAATTCTTCGGCGATTTCGAGGTGAAGAGAGAGAATGTCATAAGACGGTACAATGAGAGGGGAATGCCAACTGGCGACGCTAAGGTCGCCTTTGCGTCGCCTGGCGAGGCACAGAGGGCGCTGCGGGAGCTGAAGCACTGCAAGATGAGGGACCGTACGATCTACATGAAGCTCGCGTGAAATGCGTCGTCCAAGTCGAGTGAAAGACTTTCTGAGAAGCATCGGAGCAGCTCGAGTCGGTCTCCGCATATCTGAGAAGACGAAGGCGCTGCGGAATCGAGAAACTTGGACTGACCGCGTCCATCGGGCGCTGATTTTGTACGAGAACAATAGGAGGGCGTCTACAATTCGCTGGACTGCAAGTGGAGGGGCAGATGACCTCCGTGCATGAGGCTAGATGGAGGGAACTGATGTTCGTTGTATGATATTTGTTTGACGAGATGTTCGTCATTGATTCGCAGTTCTTAGTTTCTTTCTCTTCTTGTTTTGTATATAGAAAACATTTATTTTCCCTTTTTTTTTTAAATGGTATAACCTTGGTGGACGGCATTCCTGGTTTGCTTAAACAATTCGATACTCGTTTACTCGTGTTAGCATCCTTTGACACGGTTTCGAGTAATTTACTGCTCAATGAACGACATACGATTGTTTGTTCAGAGGAATCTGGAATGACCTTAAGGCTTAAGCCACGTACTCGCGTGCGAAGTGTGTGTGGCGCAGAATCCACTTGCTTGGACACTGAATTTGAAAAAAAACGATGCTTTTTGTGCGGTTTCGAGTGGGTCTCTGCGTTATACGCTGCACGAGTAGATAAGTGGCCGCGGGGGGACTTGGAAAATGGCGGCACTGGTACCATTTTCTTGTCCAAGGAGGACTTCTCCTCTGGAGAGTAAACGACGAAGTTAGAATTCACTTTTTCCTTTGTTTCGTTATTACTGTTTAATAAGAACTGTATCGACTGTTCAATCTTTTTTATTTATCGTATTCAAATCGGGATAATTCTGTATTCTATTCCACCGATCTAAGAACCACGTTCTAATATCTCCCATGCCCATCAGTTACACGTAAGGCTTGTATATATTACACGGATCATCTCCAATTCCAAATCTGTACCGTGTCATTTGTTCATCTTGAATTATCGTTCAACATGGCACGTTAACATTCACGTTCTACCGTGCGGCCCGTTATTTAAACGTTCGATTCGAAAGTGGCTCGGAATAACAAGAGGTTTCTTCGGTATCATCAACCGAAATGCAAGTTTCGTGATCGACTCATCATCATTGTGACGGAATGAAGTTTTATTAAATAGATGCATGTATCATGAGATGGTTTAACGTTGCAGTTAAAACGGTTCAGAAGAACAATAACGATTAACAATAAGCGAAACAGGCGTATAAAAAGAAAAGTACAAAGGTCGAGTGTTAGCGAGACTTTTACTCTGCGCTCGACTTGATTATTAACACTGAACGGTTGTTTAAATAAAGCAGAGTGGAGCATGGCGGAAATCGGGGGGAACAATTCGCCGTTATTTTCTATCAGCGATTCTGTATGTATATACGTTACATATACCATAATTACATCGATTTGTATATAGGCGATATACATAGACGTATAAATATAGGATGTAATTGAATGCAATACGCTCCCGATAAATGTAAAATAAAATGTTTATACGACGAGTGTATCGACGAAATTTAGGTGTACTTAATCCTTCATTTTACTGTACGTTTAATTAGTATAAGCACTTGAAGACTTCAATAAATTTGTATTTACATCGATAGTGTACAATGTTTCCTCCTTGAGGTGATCGAGGTTTTCGCTTTTAAATGTTAGAGCAGATTAAATTTAACACTTATACTCTTAGAACCTCCATTTCCCTCTGATTCCAATGTTAGTTTTCTTCAAATTACATTAAAATGAAGCATTATGAATCCTGTTGTCTAATCCACAGCGCGAATTGCTTGGGTATGGCGATGAACTAGTTCGGAGGCCTGCAGGCGATCTAGTATCGAGGCATTACAATTGTTGGCTGGTAATTAAAGACATTCCAAACTTCTTTGCTTCCCACCTTCTTTTCTTATCTTCTAGAAGCCATTGCTTGGTATAATTGTAAAGCTTTTTACACTATACACCCTGCATGTATCTGTACTCGGTAATTTATCATAAACGGGAAACAACGAAATGTACAAAATAGTAGGACAGAAATTGTGTCACTCAAGATGAAGTATCATGATACCAGTGCAAAGTAATTACGTAATTGATACGTGGCCGTCGAAATTATGTCAAAATCATGCAAATGAACCGCTGTGTTCTCGGACTTGCTTATTAGCGGCGCGTAACCTGTCCAGCCAGTTCTGTCGCTCTCCATGCATAGCATGATCGATCGTCCTTTTATTGCCTGTCTTCATTTACATACAATAAATCACCCGAAGCGTCTTCATCGAACCAGAACGGGCCATGCGAGAGCAGGCGCACGAACGAATTCTATCGATCAGTAATCTCAAATTACGGTTTTCCTGTGGGCCACTTCCTGGCTAACAGGATAAAGGAAACGTTTAAGTGAAACTGCAGAACAGAGTACAGTACGTGACGTTTGGGACCGAACGTCACCTTTTCGATTTGCCTTTATTTTCTTATTTCGTAGAATGAGAGAGACTGAGTGCCACTCAACAAAAGAAGTGGAAGTGATCGCCTTCTTTCGAGACACTATCGCACACGCATTTGTTACACTCCAGTGACTCTCACTGTACGCACACAAAAAAGAAGCTTCCAAATCACCGTTAAAATTCGACAGGCATTCCCTGGATCACCACAAGACCCGTGGCACATTGACGAACCTGCTGGCGTCCATCAACGAAGAACAAACACTCGCCGACCAGACAGACTCGTATCGGGATCAGTTCGTCGATCAGTCAATTTCCAAGTTGCGGTGGACGCGGCTATCGACTCGTGCCAAAAAGTACGCGCGACGACATCTACCGTCGCCGTAAATCAGTGTCATCGGGCCGTCGCGTCGCGGCCGGCGTTGTCCTGTACCGGTTCATCGATTTTTGATCGGCGGGGATCGAGTCGGACGCTTGGGGAGGCTGTTCGTGCCAAATGCGCTGTGGCGAATCAGTCGCTGCCTAAATATTGAGTCACTGGCTATTTCTGTAGCCGTTCTCCGCGCCTAGGCTCGCGCGTTCAGCTCCAGGGCAGTGATGCCAGAATGAGGACGGGAGCGCTCGAGAATTTCCCCCACCTCGCATGCACACTACGCCGGAGCTGCGGGTCCGTGAGCTCGGCGCTTCGGACAACGTCGGGAAGACGAGAGAGAAAACGAACGTGTGTCTTTCTCTTTCGCTCTTGAAACGCTGCGATCCAAGGTTACGTGCAAGCGACACGCGGCCGTGCGCGATCTTCTTGAGTGCCTCGAGATACACTTTTCACTTTCTGATATATGTATAATACTCTTGTAATGAAAAAAAATTTGGAAAAAATTTTGTTAGGGAAATCACGTTTTAAGACCTCCTGATCACGTTTTGACTATTTAGAAAAGAGCTTTTTTTTTTTAAATATCTCATGTATTTGTTAACACGATTACGTTTAAACGGCAAAATGGATTTCAATGAAACTTTATATTAAAATTTTATATTCGTGTCTTAAGATCCATTAGATCACGAAAAATGATAATTACCCGTTATGATTCTTCGATTTTTCAGATATACGAACTAAATTCTACATAAAAAAAAGTTAAATAAAGTTCTTCTGTAACTTGTTTAACAAAGAAAAATGTACATTCATAATTGAGGCATTTGATGGAAAAAGGGCACATACGCCAAAATGCCATTTCAAGAAAATCGATTTCAAAGTTTTCATTATAGTATAACTTAATAAAAAGTAATGCAATTAAATCAAATTTTTTTAAGGATGTAGTTACCATGTCGTTCAAGCGTTCTGAATACAGAAGTCATGATTTAAAAATGATATGTGTCTTTATTTATAAGTTTTAAACAAGTGGTTTATGTGCCCTTTTTTCATCAAATGTCTCAATTTCTTGTGTTCGTTTTAAATTTCCGTACTTTTTATTTGAGCTATTTCTATTTTTCAAACCTTAAAATGAATTTTTTTATTAAAAGACGAATATTTTGATACTGTACATTGGTGAACTTTGTTAAAATTAGAATCCACTCTTGGCCAGTACCATGCACGCTGTAGAAGCCTTCGATAAAAAATATTTTTTCAGAGTATGATCTAAAATCTAAAATCTAAACGTAATCACATCAAACGTAATTATATCAAGTTGCGACAAAGAATCACGCACTATTTACAAATTAATTACGCGCAGCGTGCACGTTACCGCTCGATGGAAACTACGGGAAAGTGGTGGTCTCGTCCATCGAGAGGGAAATGTAAACAATTGGTTATGCAATGCTAACATCGCGATACATATTGTACAAGAATAGGAGAGAAAGGTAACTGGTAAATGCATCTGTGGCAGTTCGGTACTGTCACCATTACCTTGCTGTTATTTCTTTTAGCCTTTTCTTCGATTTTTCTCCTTTCTGAATTTTTCTTACTATTTTACGATTTCCTATCTATTCTTTTCGTTTCCCGTTTCGAGGGTTCGCTCGGGCCTGGTTTTCGTCAAGTACATTTGACGGTCAGATCCGCGATCTGTGGTTGCGTATGCTTTGTTTATGTTTTGTTTATGCTTTGGTTATTCGTTTTGCTGCATTAGTTGCCGAGAAAAATATTTCGCATCAATCCGCAGAGGCGATTCTTCAACTTTTCCAAGACGTTGGGAAAGATCCTGATGTTTTGGAACGTATGACGTGTGGTCGAACAAAGTGTTCTAATATTATATCGAACGTTCTGTGTCCTCGGGAAACAGAGCGTCTTAGTCTGGTTTTACAGAATTCTAAGTTTTCAGTATTTATTGATGAAACATCCGACATTACCAATGAGAAATGGATGTCGTTTATTGTTCGGTATGTCGCACCCGAGACTTTGGATGTTCGAACGGAATTAGTAGAATTAATCTTGACGCGCGAGAATGTACTGCCGATAAAATATTTACCTCCTTTAAGAACTCCATGTGGAAAAAGCAAATTCCGTTCGGAAACATTCTTGCTTTGTCGTGTGATAACGCTTCTGTCATGACAGGGTGTCACTCGTCATTCAAGACCAAACTTGCAGAAATTCGCGGTGAAAATTTTTTCACCATGCCGTGTCCATGTCACTCCTCTGCATTGGTAGTGCATAAAGCATGCGCTACCATTCCCGAGGTCTGCGAGGAATTATTACGGAAAGTCACTACATTCATTTATAGCAGTCCCAAACGCTCGGCCATTTTTCGCGATTTCCAACAATGTTATCAATTTACTGACCGCAAAATTTTAAAATTCTGTACTACGCGATGGTTATCACGTTATTCATCCGTAGTTACACTTTTAGAAAATTGGGACAGTGTGTTGCAATTTCTGAAAGAATTGGTCGTAAGTGAGAAGACAAAGTCTGGGGAAGATCTGCTTATCATCATGCAAAATCCAGAAGCGAAAGCATATCTTCTGTTTTTGGAATACGTTCTATTGTATTTCAATGACTTTAGTTTATTCTTTCAGTCGTAACAAACAAGGATCCATTTGCTTCAAAATACTGCCAAAACTCTTTTGTACGATATTTTACGTCATTTTTTGAAACCGCAGCTTTTGAAGCACATGGATTCAATAAAATTAATAGATTTTTCAAGAGGCGATAATCAAATCGCATTAGATAGTATTCATTTAGGTCCGGATTGTGACACTTTTCTTTGTCAATTAGTTGCAGAAGGCAAACCCGATGTTGTCCAAACCGTTCGAGAAAATTGTATTAAGTTTTACATAACGGCTGCAAACGAAATTCGTAATCGATTGCCAATCGATGACGAATTTCTAAGCAAGTTACGTGTTTTTGAGCCTCATTTGGCATTAGTAGATACTGACAGAGACACTTCCTTCAAAAGTGTTCTCTTTACTGCTCAGAAATTCGGCGGTTTCGACGAAGACGGTTTGCAAAAAGAATGGTCGACATTGCACCTGAATTTTGCATATAAAGACAAGCAGATGCTTTGTACATTAGCTTTTGATGATGTTTGGAAAACGGTGTTGTTAACGCGAAACGATCAAGGCTCGTATAAATATCCATGTTTGCAGGAATTATTAAATTCCATTAGAAGTCTTCCAAATTCAAACGCCGATGCTGAAAGATCGTTTTCCATGCTTCCCGACATAAAGAACAAGAAACGAAACCGACTTTGTTCGACCATCGTCAATGCCATTTGCGTAACGAAATCGGCATTAAAGGCGCACGGGGAAACAGCTCAGAGCATGGAGGTAGATGACAAACATCTATCTCTCATGTCATCTGAGAATTTATATGCAACTTTTGCGAAGAAGCAAAAGAATAGTTTACGTTTACATGCCGTTGATGACCTCGCGGATTTTCCTTCTACGTCGGGTAATGCAAATTGGTGATGTCCAGAATATTATCAATTTCATCCATTTTCTATTTCATTCGATTTTTGGACATCGCGAATATGTAAATAGTTGTTCGATTTACCTCACGCAATTCTTGTTCTATCCTTGCAATAAATTCGCTTGCTTGCTGTACATATGATTCACAGAGAGAACTTCGAGATAATTGTACAAATAAATGTATATTCTTAATTATATTCATTTTATATGTAACAATTATCTCGAAATTCTGTCGCATGTATTATAGTAAATTCCTTTGCTTGCTTTCTATCCTTTGGAAATGTAAACAATTGTAGCATTATTTCAGTCTTACATCTCGTCAATATATCGAACCCAATTGATATATTTACGTGCTGCCTTTCTTTTCTATTTTTGTAATGTTTTTGTACATTTTAGTGTACAACATGTATCGCGATGTTAGCATTGCATAACCAATTGTTTACACTTCCCTCCCGATGGAAGAGACAACCACTTTCCCGTAGTTTCCATCGAGCGGTAACGTGCACGCTGCGCGTAATTAATTTGTAAATAGTGCGTGATTCTTTGTCGCAACTTGATATAATTACGTTTGATGTGATTACGTTTAGATTTTAGATTTTAGATCATACTCTGAAAAAATATTTTTTATCGAAGGCTTCTACAGCGTGCATGGTACTGGCCAAGAGTGGATTCTAATTTTAACAAAGTTCACCAATGTACAGTATCAAAATATTCGTCTTTTAATAAAAAAATTCATTTTAAGGTTTGAAAAATAGAAATAGCTCAAATAAACAGTACGGAAATTTAAAACGAACACAAGAAATTGAGGCATTTGATGGAAAAAGGGTACATAAACCACTTGTTTAAAACTTATAAATAAAGACACATATCATTTTTAAATCATGACTTCTGTATTCAGAACGCTTGAACGACACGGTTACTACATCCTAAAAAAATCTGATTTAATTGCATTACTTTTTATTAAGTTATACTATAATGAAAACTTTGAAATCGATTTTCTTGAAATGGCATTTTGGCGTATGTGCCCTTTTTCCATCAAATGCCTCAATTATGAATGTACATTTTTCTTTGTTAAACAAGTTACAGAAGAACTTTACTTAACTTTTTTGTATGTAGAATTTAGTTCGTATATCTGAAAAATCGAAGAACCATAACGGGTAATTATCATTTTTCGTGATCTAATCGGATCTTAAGACAAGAATATAAAATTTTAATATAAAGTTTCATTGAAATCCATTTTGCCGTTTAAACGTAATCGTGTTAACAAATACATGAGATATTTAGAATAAAAAGCTCTTTTCTAAATAGTCAAAACGTGATCAGGAGGTCTTAAAACGTGATTTCCCTAACAAAATTTTTTCCAAATTTTTTTTCATTACAAGAGTATTATACATATGTCAGAAAGTGAAAAGTGTATCTCGAGGCACTCAAGAAGATCGCGCACGGCCGCGTGTCGCTTGCACGTAACCTTGGATCGCAGCGTTACAAGAGCGAGAGAGAAAGACACACGTTCGTTTTCTCTCTCGTCTTCCCGACGTTGTCCGAAGCGCCGAGCTCACGGACACGCAGCTCCGGCGTAGTGTGCATGCGTGGTGGGGGAAATTCTCGAGCGCTCCCGTCCTCATTCTGGCATCACTGCTCCAGGGATTTCGCGAGCGTGTACACGCGTCTACGTGGGCACGGGGAACGCGACAAGCCGCGCTAACGAGTCGAGCAACGACGACTACTCGATGGAAAAGAATGGACACGCGATAAGGTGGCTGGGGACAGTTAAGCTCCTTTCCTTGATTGATATCAGCGATCTTGGCTATGCAGGCACCTCGCGGGAAGGGATCTAGAATATTTAACACTCGGAATGATCTTGTTTGAAACAGCTTCAGTAATCTATGATACTTGCTTGGACATCAACCATGTTACTTGTAGAAATTGTCTATCTTCTTCATAATAACTGGATATTGTAATTTCGAGGTTTTGTTGAAAGTTCTTAGTTACAGAATTGAAGGTTATATTGGTCAATCTGTTCCCTGCAGTTTTCACGGTGCGTATCCACCGAATACTACATATCTCGTGGAGGACTGCATCGACAAAGGACGCTTTCTGCCAAGCTCCGCCGACCCATCCTAGAGGGCATCTCGCGTAAACATATATCGTTTAACATCGAGCGTAAATTCACGCTGACAGTGGTTGGAGCGCTCGAAATTTTCTTCTTTACCAAGAAACGTGCTCCATAAACCATCATTAACGGATCAATAAATGCTCCGATAAATGACAAAGCCCCGAGTCAGACTGCCGCGTTCCTCTCCGCGTGAACCCATAAATCAGAACGATTCGGTGTAGCAGGCATTATATTTGCGACTGTATAAATCTCGCGTGGCGCATATAGATGTCTTGTGCGCAGTTGTGATCTGCTTCCGTGGCCTCTGCGACGACATAATCGAAAGCTGAGCCAGGAAATCATGATTATCCGATCAACGTTGCGTAAAGGCACTCGTATGGGTCCTTGATCATGATGAATATTTGCAGTGGGCAATCTACGGTGCGAAATAAGAAAATGAACAGCGCATGAACCGTGAAGCGCCGAAGACTCTGCTTTTTCAAATATGGCGGGCTTAAAAAGGATGCGCGTTGTGACTATATTCAGTTTAATTAGATGGTACTGGCACTTGAATTTTTCTACCAATTCTTAACGTTAGGATTAGTAGCCTGGAATATACTTTTAGTTTTATTTCAAGCATTTATAATTATTAAAAATAGAATATCGAGCGTTACAGAGCAGGATATAATTTCTTATAAAGAAATGCTAGTGTTCAGAATGGCCACAAGTTCCTCTATTCCTCCCCCATTAGAGAAGTTCAATTATAACGAAGCAGCATCATATCTTCGTACAGGCGCGTGAGTGCGCAGGGCCCAGCCTTCGACAGCCGCAGATTAATATTAGAATCGAACAAGTCCTTGGCCCGATGGGAGGGTTCACGTGTTTAAACTGAACAAAGAGGCCGACGATGATCGCCCCAACGTACTGTCAGAGAATTCGATCTTCCATATATTTCCATTCAATCTACCCGTGTTGGATTACACAGGGGGTAAAGAGTAGTTTCCTCAATAAAACTTAAACTTTATTAGTTAGAACGCGGCTGAGAAAGTTTTGGGGATTCTAGCACGGTTTCTTATTAATTGGAACTTTTAGGAGAGGTGCCTAGTTGGCAGGCGTGATTTTCGGGAATTTTTTTGTGAAAAATCTAATGTATATTTTTTACAACTATTTGCTTATTTTAAAAGTGCATATATTCAGCAACTCTCAGTAATTTTGTTATAGAAAAATATTAAAAAATGAACGAATTAAAAGAGCCACTCTCCCGGAAGATATTTTTTTTGCGATGAGCACGATTTCTCAGAGCCGGATCATGTGAAATCGAAAAGTGAAGAAGATTCTGTTAGTATATGAGTTTATCTAGTTCGTGAACGAAGGATTTTTGTTTTTGATGAAAACTCTATTTTTAATTCACGAAAAACGAACAATTCAGATATTGAAAAATCATGATTTTGCGTTAAACGGCAGCCATGTTGTCTGAAATCATTTTTTTTTAAAATCCTTCGTCCACGAACTAGATAAACACAGATACTACCAGAATCTTCTTCACTTTTCAATTTCAGATGATCCGGCTCTGAAAAATCGTGCTCACCGCAAAAAAAAATAGCTTCCGGGAGAGTGGCTGTTATTCGTTCATTTTTTAATATATTCCTATAACAAAATTACTGAGAGTTGCTTAATATATGTACTTTTAAAATAAGCGAATAGTTGTAAAAAATATACATTAGATTTTTCACAAAAAATTCCCAAAAATCACGCCTGCCAACTAGGCATGACCGCTTAAGTCGGAGGCCTCGGAGACCCAAGACTCTCAACATCGAAAGAAGATCCCCGCGCTAAGAACTGTTGAAATTTTCATAATTTCATTTATTTATTTATGGGTAAACTCTTTAGCATACAGTTTGGTTAAAATCAGCCAAATATAGGTAACAGTGTGTTGTATAATCTATGCCTAAAAGAAGCTGGGGAACTAAAGAAGTCCAGCGATTTACAGAATTCCTTCACATTCATAATTAAGCGGTTAATGTTATTATATTTCCCATACGTCTTGTACCGTTTATAGCCGAACCGGAAGTGAAGCGTTCACCGTGCTTTTATTCCAGAAGCATCTTACCTCAAAGAAGATGGCGCGCGTAACGCGGAGCTTAAAAAAATATCATTCACTCCCCAAGAAATACCCCAAGCGTTGCAGAACCCTCTTGGTGACGCAAACCAGGTGGACCTCCAACACCCATTTCTCCCGAAGTGATCGTGGCGCCAGCGACAAAATAGGGTGTTCCATTTCGCCACGGTTTCCGTCATAATTGCGCGATCGACAAAGGAAGCCAGCCATTAGGCTTGATCGATTTGCCTTCGATCACAGGAAACTCGAACGTTTCGTTTCCGAAACGCGCTTCATTGGACAGACTCGAGGCTGTCTGGATCACGTTCCTGCTCGTGAATCAGAGTGTTTGTATTTCGTGGGGGTATCATTAGTATGATCGCAGAAATTCTTCATAACTGTTGAAGTTTGCGTTATCAGGGACCAGTCGAGTGTTTCTTTAAACAATGCCGTCATCTTTCGTTTATAAAAATACATATTGCAACGCGGCTTGGTCGAGGCACGTGCCACGATTTCCAACACAATCCTCCGTGCCCGCGAATAAGGAATCGACTGATCTCTATTTTCTGCTCGAGCCATCGTTTCTTGTTTAGTCTTTATTGCGATTGTTGAACAGGGGAATGAATTGATTCCGCTCGGTGGAGGTGATGTAGATGCAGCGGGAGGTGAAGTTGGGATACAGTAGCCCTAAGTTATTCAAATTGAATCAAAATTGGATGGGTGTGTTGGATGAATATAATACTTTTTGGATATTAGTACTTTAAGGGGGAACAACACCTTGAAGCCCGGAAAAAAGTGCAAATTTTTTGAATTTTATGTTAGATATTCATACTTCGTAGGAAAGTCATTGATATGGGGTTTAAATGTGCATGTAGTGGACAGTATTTTAGAATTTTTGTGTGACAAAATATGCAGTTTTAATCGTTATAGGGGTCGCCGTAGAGCGCGACGCGTCGAACACGATCTGATGGTTTCCCACTTTATTCACGTCGCGTTCATCTGAGAAAAAAAGGAGAGCATTTTTTTAATCTATATTAATATAGTTACAGTTAAGCGTACGGATATTTAATTACAATATTTTTTGGAGAAATGGCGGAGCTTAAAGGGGAAAGTTCTAAAATTTCGAGTCAGTTTAAGGAAAAAATCAATATATTTTTGGGGTGGAAAAAACAGTAAAAATTATATATTTTTAATTTCCGTACGATTAACTGTAACTATATTAATATAGATTAAAAAAATGCTCTCCTTTTTTTTCTCGGATGAACGCGACGTGAATAAAGTGGAAAACCATCAGATCGTGTTCGACGCGTCGCGCTCTACGGCGACCTCTATAACTTGATTAAAACTGCATATTTTGTCACACAAAAATTCTAAAATACTGTCCACTACATGCACATTTAAACCCCATATCAATAACTTTCCTACGAAGTATGGATATCTAACATAAAATTTTAAAAAATTGTACTTTTTTCCGGGCTTCAAGGTGTTGTTCCCCCTTAAGGTCCTCGGCTGTATAGGATATCAAGACCTGAGTGTTTCAATTGCGACGTAATTATATTTCTCCTCGCCTATTACAAAGCACACTTATTTGGTCGAAAAGCAAAATTACTCAAAAAGATTAAACCTTCTGAATTAAAATAAAAAAAAAGAGTAAACTTCCTGCGATTGAATATTTCGAAGGTAAAACCTTCTCATAAATTGCAAACTTCGACCACCTATATTTTTCAAACAAATTCGAAAGCGGGAAAGTGATGACTTAAACCCCCCCTAATTTCACGTTAACTATATAATATTTCAACTCCATCAAAATCCCTAACATCGACATCACAAAAAGTGATTTGGAGAGGAGTGACCCTCTTATTAAACCTAAAATCTTTCCCTAAGTATTACATATGTTTCTCTAGGACACAGTAGTTTCATGATAATGTAGAAAAATGATGGTCGTGCATACTACACGATGTCGAGGAACAAGGGTCCTCCTCCATGAAACGCTCGAGGACGCGCTGAAATAGAGCCAGTGAACAAAGAACGGAAGTCTCGCACCGTGACGAACGAATACGTTCCGTGGCCCAGAGCTGGTCCTTTCAATCCGGACGGTAGAACTTTTCGACTTCTCACGAGCGTGATTACCATCCGCGGGAGCAACTAGGCGCTTTGTACCGCAGTACCAATCTGCCTCCTTTTGGAACAGAGAGAATAGACTGAGGAGGAGTGATCTTGCTTCTTTATTTCAGCGTGATAACATTTGAAACGCTCGTCTTTTATGACTGGTTGGACACGCGTGGGATTAAGTGGACGTGACGATCTGGCTGTGAAGGAACATTTTCAATGGCAGCCATATTCGAAATTGTGATTCTTCTGATGCGAAAGGATAATTCAGTTTAATTTATAAAGGTAAAGGTAAAGGTACTAAACAGTATTGTTGACAAAGGAAAAAAATTGAGGACCTTATTGTACTATGGGTACAGTGGTTTTTACTGAAAATGGATTGTGAAATAATTTGTTGATTCTTCTTATGTTGTACTGTTAATCAGGTATCAGTGAAACTAATCTGATTAATCATGAGCCCCCAATTTAATCATTTCTACGCTCACTCAAGTGACACTGATTTGTGCCATTTCTCCAGGAAATAGATTGCACTGACCAAGGCTATTGATAAGGAAAATTCAATTTCACGGATCAAATGCAAGTGTCTTAACTGATCGCAGAAGTTGATGCCAGCCGAACGAAGGAAACGAAACGGTTTTTGCCGCGATCAAGATAATTCATCGGCACCGCGGCTGTTGCTATTTACGGCCAGGCCATTGTCGCGTCTTGCGCAAGAGCGCGTTTGCGCCGCGTAAACGAGAAATCGATTTGTATTTACCTTTCACGTCGATTCGCCGGCCACCATCCTCGGCTGCGCTAATCTCCGGAAGAATCCCAACAATCTCCCATTATTTCGCTATTGAATCGTGTAATTGGAGCAGTTCGAAAGATTCCAGAAATCGAACGAGACTCCGGGAACAAGGTACGGCTTGAATAAAATTTAGTAACACGAGAAACCGGGGCGGCTCGAGAAATTTAATTAAAATTCCTTTGAAGTGAAATCTTTGGAGCAACTGAAATTATTGCTCGAATAACCGAGCATTGAATAAACCGCGCTCCTCTCCACTCGACTGTTTCAAGTGCGCAGACATCTCCATATTTCATCCACGAAGCTTCTTTCCCCGTTTCGATAAAAAAAGCCGGCGTTCGCTGGGCGAAGGTTAAATGAGAAAAAACACCGCGCTGAGTCAGAATTTGCACATGCTAATGGAAACGGCAGATCCTCGTTACGAGGCTCGAAAAAAAAAAAAACTGTCTCCTCTGTAGCCACGAATTTGTCCCCTCGCATCTCTCATCCAATTTGCCCCGTTTAATTCCTTAACGCGACAAGAGAGTCGCGAAAATGCCCGAACGAGGCGTAAGTTTTGTGTTTATCGACCCTCGGATCGAGACCTTTCCCAGAAGGAGGAGAACCCCGCGCGCAGCATCTCCATGTGCGTTCCATATATGTCGCGGGGATAAAAGAGGTCACGAATGGAGTACGAAGGTCGACATCGGATCACATGTGTACAAAATTTGTCGCCCGAAGCGTGGGGAGAAGTTATTGGTACCTTGGGAACTGCAGAGTATTTTAAGAAGCGTGATAAAATTGTCATCGAGTAATAATATTGCCTGTTAATTCTGTGGGATATGAAGAGAAGGGGCTCCGTATGCGAAACTGAAACCAATATGGCGCCCGCTTTACGGCTGCTCACCTCGAGCGGGAAGTAGCAGATGGTAGTCAGTAGATATGGAATCTTAACTTGGGAAATGAAGATTTCGCTTTATTTTGATTGAATTTAGAAATTAAGTAGCACTACTGTAAAAATATGTTAAATTTTTATGTGAGTTATTGAAGGCAGAGGGAGTGGGAGGTTATTAGAAGTTCCTAGAAGGCTTCTGGTAGAAGTATGGGGCTGGAAGAGATGGAAATTAGTCGAAAGAGAAAGAGAGGGTATAAAATAGATTGATCAACGTTGAATATATTAATTTTCCTCGTAGAGGAGTTAGTCCGGCACAGATTTCACGGAAATTGAGAAATTGAATTCGATTTCAGTTAACTAGACCTAATTCGATGGTTCCAGGGGGCAACGGTTCTGTTGACGCTTACGTACAAGAATGTACGATTTACTTCTGGCCGTGTATCTGCGATCACGATTTAATCCGTGAAACCGAAGCTATTAATAGAGCCCCAGAGAGATCCAGACGTCGCGAGCACGGACCACCTCATTAATCCTCGAAGAATACACCCTCAGCCTTGTTGTACGCCTCCGAGGAAGAACGGGATTACTGTCGAAGCAAGGTAAACTATTTAGCCTCTGCGATATTTAGATATATCGAGTCGAGATCAAATGGCACAACGATGAGTATAAATCAATGTTTGCACTGTTGACCCACTGATTTATATTCTTTTTATTGCCACGGTGGCTTTAGGACGTGCCAAGAGAAACCTATTTCAATGCAATATTAAGATTAAGTAATACGTCATCAGTTTAACAGAAAAATCAGATTGTATCATTTTGACGGGGGTATTGCATGAATGTGAAAAGGAATTACTTTCACGTCCAGTGGCTCTCCATTTAACAGCAGAATCTGTAATACGTAATTATATACTCTAACTGAAGTCAATATTCCAATATTAACAACCAACTTATAAATTGTTTTTAAGTCCCTTTTCTTATATTTATTTTGTTTCATTCATTAAAACCTTTTTTTAGATTTAATAAATAGGTACCTACCTACCACCTACATATTTTACTTTAAAACAAAAGGCTTTTAGTATTCCACAAACACCTACAAAAGAGTTTAACTCACTGCCAAAAATGATATTTTAAAATAATTATTTGTAATTAAATATAAAGGGCGGTAAATATAATTTTTGCCCAGAGCGTCTGGAGAGCTAGATCGGGCCCTGGATATAAAAAGCAGATTCAATGATCCAAGAAGAACATACCTACTACATAACTCACTCAACACCAAAATGCATATAAATTAATAAACCCACTCCCCCTTGAACCTTTCATCGTAAACCATTTCCCAGACTTAAACGAGCCATCGTGCCCCATGGGTTTCGAAACGACCAGCCAGACCACGTCCGTTGGATCTCTCGAGTACGGGGGGGGGGGGGGGGGGGAGCGATCGAAGGACGGAGGAGAGAAAAAATGATTCTACTCGTGGATCATGGGTGACACCGGCGATATCATGTAGGTCAGCGTTGGGTATCAGTCGGTTGGTTTTATTGTCAGCCGCGGAGAGGAGTCTCTTGATGGGCAGCCGCGGATCGCGGAAAGAGGTCGGAGAACGGGGATAGATTGGCCAACTGGGATACAAAGGAGAGGGAAGACCAGTGAAACTACGAGGGCCACGTCGAGAGAGAAAGGCCTCGGTTTCGCGTTCACCGTGCCTCCAGACGGAAGAAGACGGTGAAATGCCTGCGCATAATTGATTATGCGTCGATGCAACGCGAGCTTTCCCCCTCTGCCACCATGGCAAGATCGCCTGATAGTTTTCCAGTACCTGCACCCTCGCGTTATGGTCGTTTTGTTGCCTTTGGGCTGAGGTATCCAGGACCCCTTGAGTTTCTGGCGCGTTTCACTCTCTTCAGGGAGATTCCAGTGTTATATTTTTATTCACTTTATTGAATAAAGATTATTCTAGTGTGATTCGTAGTAATTCAACCAATGGCGCAGCTAGAGGGGGCCAAGGAACCCTGGTGCCCCCCGAAGAAGGGGCTTTGTAAAAAGAAAAGGAAACTGGATTTTATTCTTTAAATAAATTTTTATAATCATCTAATGAATTTTATTGCATTTGCATTGAAAATATTTTTATCCGTTCGACTCTTTAACTTTGTACAATAACACTTTCACATAAAGTGTAAAATATAAAATATAAAAGTTAGGAATATTTTTTTAATTAATACTGTTCTGCCCTGCTTAAGTAAAATGTTCTATCTAGCATTTTTCCATTTTTCAAAAGATCTTGAAATATTTGAAGTTCCACACGTGTTTTACATTTTAAGTAAAGTTAGAAAACCCTACGTGCTTCGTAGAGATTTGGAAACAGTCTAATTTGCTTATTTTTTTACAAGGATGGCACAAAGAAAATGATACAACTTCAGTTTTCTCGGATGTTTCGAAATTCTACATAGGACATTTTAACTAAGGAGGGTAGTATTTCAGGTATTGGAAGCAGGATAATTATTACAGAAGAGAAAGCACATTGTAATTTTAATAGAACTATTTTCCCCAAACGGTTTAAGGTTGCAACTTCGGATCTATCTACCCCGCAGCATTTTCAGGAAATCTGATCGTCACAACTTTACCTTTTTCAGAGCAGAATAAATGCTCATATTTAACTACAACTTTGTTCTAATTTCCAGAAAATAAAAGTTTCTTAATTACACAAAAATGTGCGAAATAAAAGTTTCAGTTAGTACACGACACTTTATACCAGTTTTCTCAGAGTCATAAAATCACAGTTGTTTCATAATTAATTGAAAATGTTAACAGTTTCATTGGACCCCTGAGCAGGTGTCATTATTACCAAAACGTCATCGGTCCCCCCTCTTCAGAAACCCCTTCCACTTTCCCACTATCCGTTCCCAGAGCTCTACTCCACCCATTTCAGAGCCGTCGCTGTTCCCAAGGACGTCCCGCGGAGCGACGACTCCAGTTATCGGTGCAATCGGATTGATCTCCCACTGAAGTGTCACGCCAAGATCGAAGGCTCGAAACTAACGATCCAGCGATCGTCCGCCGAGCGTGAATAACGTGCCACTAAAAAAATTGATATTAATGCGACAGCGACGTCCGTCGGCGAGGACTCATCCAGCGGCAGCCGACGGTTTCATCGGCTTCTATTATAAAACCATCGTCGACTGTCACACAGATCCAGCCACAGTTGGCGCTGGAATTAATCACCATTATATCCATTTCGATCTAACGACCGCGAACGACGGCCCCTGAAACCGTTGGTATCGCTTTTATTGAAATTAATCGGCCACCGGTCGTCCCGTTTCTCGCCGGGGCTTGTGGGGGCCCGTTCAACAATTTCCCTACGAACACTCCGCTAGGAACTAAGGTAATTGATAATCTGATGAATCACTGGCGCCGCGCGCGCTCGTTTTCCGCGACGCGTTCAGCTATGCGTAGGGATGTTGAACAGCAGCAATTGACGGGGCCCTTTGAACGCAAGTACGGACGCCGCTCAAGCAATAAGGTCAATGGATTTTACTTATTCTGCCTGGCGCGGCAACTCAGCCGCGCAAACTTTAATCTGAGACGGTCATCAGTCTGTTAAGTTTACGTCGGGGGCTTAATTTTCTGGAATTGAGATGTCACGCGGATGCAGGCTGCGTCGTCGACTCCTCGCGGTGCTTCGTGGGCAGATTTTCGCGGATAGTGGAAATTCTGGAGGCCGGCTCTGGAAGATCGGTTTATTTATCTTTGGAGTTTGTGTTGAGGGTGGTTCCCTGTTAAGACTTGAATTAGAAAGGGATTAAAAATTAGAATATTCCAGTGTTTTAGGGGGGGGGGGTGGAGGTTGTGTTATATTTTGGTAATACTTTCAGATTCTTTTCTTATTTATTTTATTTTTACTTAAGGGGTCATTCTACTTTGATCGACCGAAAAATTAAGCTGTGTTTAAAGAATTTTTTCTCAATAAATACAACATATGATGAAATAAATCGTTTTGGAATTAATTAAGCTACTCTTATATGCTGCGAAACAAATTTAAAAGGATTGTTTTTAATTTGTTTCATATGCATTTTTATAGCGTCAAGGTGACACTTACAAAAAAGAGGTTCGTGGCGTTGGTGATTTCCCGGCTCAGGCTTATCTGAAATGAAAAATTCGAAATGATTCTTAATCTGTATGAGTGTCGCTATTGCCCATAGTTCAATTAACAATTTTTGTTGAAAAATAACTGAGATTCTTCTCAGGAATATTCCAGAAAACACTCTTTTGGGGAACTTTTTCTTTCAAAATGACGCCATTTTGGTATTCCTCAACAACAAAAAAATAATTGAGCTACGGGCAATAGCGACACTCATACAGATTAAGAATCTTTTCGAATTTTTTATTTCAGATAAACCTGAGCCGGGAAATCACCTACGCCACGAACATACCTCTTTTTTGTAAGTGTCACATTGACGCTATAAAAAAACATATGAAACAAATTAAAAACAATCTTTTTAATTTTTTTTTATAAGATAAGAGTAGCTTAATAAATTCGAAAATGATTTATTTCATTATATGTTGTATTTATTGTGATTTTTTTTCTTTAAAATAGCTTCATTTTTCCGCCGACCAAAGTAGAATGCCGCTTAAGGACGTATTCGCATTTCAAAGTCCAAAAAATAGGTGATTTTCGTGAGTTATTTTTCAATAGAAAGAAACACTGTATAACTTGAATCTTTGTACAATCTTTTTATTAGTTTCTAAATATAATATATACCAAATCTGGTTTAAAAAAATCAATACATTTGAAGCAACAGCGGTTTGTTCTGGACTGTACATTATTTAGTGACGGTGAGCACGATTTCGTCTTTCGTGTCCATCTGCAATGAAAAACGAAGTTATTTTCATATTCAAAATGGTTGCTATATTCGCCCCTACTAGAATCATTTATATCTGATAACGTAAAGAAATATGGCAACGCGATAACAAAGCAGCTCAATTTTTTACGAATTTCGAAGAAGCTAAAAATTATAACTGCACTGGCAACAACGCCTGCGAAACAAAATGCTGTTGCATCCCTATTTTTTCAAATAGGTATGAGGCACTATACAGGGCGTTTCACCTAACTTTATCACCTGGAATATTTCTGCCACATTTAAAATTTACATTTAAATTTTGTTACATTTCGAGTTTCCCTAGCGCAATGGAATCCTCAATTGGATTCCCTGGGCTCGAAGATTGCAGAACAGATAAAAATCTTGCCCAGCCTCTCTCTGACCAGTTTCTGTTATCTCCGCACTGTGGCAACGCAATGATTATACCAGCACGTGTTCTTTTCCTGTACCATCCAGACGAGCAAATCGCATTGCGTCCTTCCTTTTTCGTTTCTGTACGTATCCACTGTTCCGCGATTTATTTTATCATCCCGGCCATTAATCCTCCTGACACGCAAATTTGTACCTCCCTGTGGATAAGATAATCCTCTGACGTTTTGAATTATTCTTCTATCGTAGGCTGGGATTGCGCAACTCATGTTTTCGCAAATAATAGTAATAATAGGCTATAGGTAATGATAGAGTACAGCTGTTGATCGAGCTTTCCGAGTAACAATGATAATAACAACAGCAATTAGATCCTCGATGTATCAATTACGACGGGTCCACCTCCTCTTCTCAGCTGCACCTTCAACTTGACATATTAAAAATGAACCTTTTGCACAACTGAAATTTAGGAAATAGATATTACTATTGATTTAATTAAAAACTAAAAAAAAAAATAATTACTCCAAAATTCAGGGTTCAATGATTTCTTGCTGGCTTCTAAAAAGATTTACAACACGCGTAACATATCACAGTTTAATTAAAATGGGAATTTTAAAGGTGAAACACACTTTCATATGAATTCTTCTGTGTGGCATTAGAATTCTTCTAAATTTTTCTACAAAAGTCTAATGTTTATGGTTTAATGATACTAGTTGGAATTCGTGGTTTAAACTGTTAAGATCAATCAAGTGTGCACGATTCCCCGCAATCTGTTGGAGGTCTAATCGCAATGGCGCTCACTAGACCCGTGACCCAGTATGTTAATACTTTCTCTTTCGTTAAGTATTCTTTTGTTCTCCGTTCCACTGCACCTGTATTGTACTTTATGAGACGCACAGCTGTTCCGTGACAATGCGATAACGGGTCACGAAGGTAGCGACCCCGTTTCCTTATTTTTTCCCTTAGTTCGGCCTCCTTGAGACCGCGGAATGAATAGAACCAGGTATCTATGAAATATTTTTACGACAGGTTCCCCGCTTCCAGCAGCGCGTTCCTCCGCGATGAGCCTTCCTCGGGCGTAGATAAACATTCTTCGGCTGGACGAACGGTCGAGGACCATCGAGATATTAGCCTTTGGAAAGAAAAATGATGGGCGCATAAATATGCTCCGATCGAAGGTAGGAAGGTTTAAATGATTTCATATTCAACGAATTTGTAATTTGGAACGCTTGTGAGAATTAATGTGTTTTTAATGGTTGTGGTTTTAATATATGGAGCTGATAAGAGTGGGATGCTGGATTTTATTTTAAAGCTGAATGTTGAAAACAAAGATTTAAGAGTTCTGAGCTCAGAGTTGAGGAGGTGGCTGAGAGTTGACAGTTACAATTTGAGAATTTAGAGCTAAGAGGTAGGAGTTCGGGTTTAGGGGGCTCAGAGTTGAAATTTGAGGATTTGAGATTTTAGAGTTGAAAACTAAGTTTTGAGAGTTTTGAGTTGAAAGTTCAGAGGTCAGATTTTTGGGGGATTGGCTAAGAGTTGACAGTTGAAGTTTGCGAATTTAGAGCTATGAGTTAGGAGTTCAGGGTTGGGTGCCTGAGTGTTGAAATTTGAGAATTGAGAATTGAAAAATAAATTCTGGGAGTTTAAAGCTTACAGATAAGAGTTCAGAGTTGGGGGCTGGGAGTTGACAGTTGAAATTTGAAGCTTGAGATTTTAGAATTAAAAATTAAGTTCTGAGTGTTCAAAGCTGAAAGTTAAGAGCTCAGAGTTGGAGGAGGAGGGGAGGGGGGGGGAGTCTGAGAGTTGACAGTTGAAATTTGAGAATTTCGAGCTAAAAGTAAAATTTCAGAGTTGAGAGCCTAAGACTTTAAATTTAAGAATTTGAGAATTTAGAATTGAAAACTAATTTCTGAGTATTTAAAGCTAAAATATACGAGTTCAGAGTTGGGGGCTGAGTATTGACAGTTGAAATTAGAAGCTTAAGATTTTCGAATTTAAAATTAAATTCTGAGAGTTTGGAGTTAAAAGTTCAGAGTCGGAATGGGAAACTAAGCTCCGAGAGTTGGGAGGTAAGAGTCGACAGTCGTGAATCGCGAGTTGAAAGTTAAAATTGAAAGTTTATGATCGAGAATTATAAGTTACTCACTGGAAGCAGTTACTCATCCATCATTTCACAACTTCTAAACATCATATAATATCATAATTCATGTCGACGCTTACACTCCCTTGCCCAGCATGAGCGTTCGTTGCAACATCTGCTCGATCGCCGGTGAACACGATCCTCAATTACGTCCGTGTGTTTCTGAGCCGGATAACAGTGTCATCGGAGGGCTTGCAGCCGAGAAGCCTTTGATTACAGATCGGTTAGGTACTGTTAGCTCCGTGTAGCCGTAGATTGGCGTTTGGCGCCGGTGTCTGGCGCTCATTGAACTTGCACGGCTGTGCATGCATGCACGTTCCTGCGCTCGCAGATGCAACCACCGCCTATGTACCGCGTATGCAAACGCTCCTGCGCCAAGCATTCCACTTATCCGCCTGGGGATTTCATACGGAATGCTAACGAAGAGTGTGCGCCAGTTGCTATTAAACATCCAGCAAACTCAAATATTATCTCTGTTTAAAAGCTGCTGCATCACAAGACCCCAAATCCCAAAGGGAAAACAGAGAAACAACCGTGGAATAAATCCAAGCGTTAGCATTAAAATCAACCAAGTCCAAGGAATAACTAAATTTAAAACAAACAAACGAATCTTTTATTATTAAAGAGTTCTAATTTTCTCCGAGGCGATATTTCATTTGCGCCGACTTTACAGCTTCCATTATTTATGCAAAGGGAACCGAATGTATTCTCTTTGGATGCAGACAGATTCCCTGTGACAAGCACGAATCCCCCAGTGTCAAAACTTGAAGGGCTTCCTCGACCACCACTGCTGAAGCTCGGATGGGCGCAAAAACGACGAGCTCGTCGGTTCACACTCTTGTAGGAGACCGCGGAGCGAGAGAAGAAGGATGTGAGCAGCCGCAGCGTGCCCTGCAATAGCGCATCTACGGGGGAACACAGCGTGTCCTGTAGAACGCGCTGCCGCCCGCAAAAACGTTAAGTGGACAGATACAAAGCAGCCAATTGTGCGCTGGCGGTTTCCTCGAAAATTGCAAGTTGCAGGGAGGGCTTGGCGACCTTAAAGACCTCCGAGAACATGTTTCTGATAACGGAAAGTAAGGGGATATCAGAGTCGGGAAATTAATAAATTGCAATTTGCTCACTTTTTTGCGCCAGCTTTGGGATTAGCAGGCTGTGGCTCTTCTTAAGGTTTGTGGAAGCTTAGATTCAACAGTATTTGAGGCATTGAGAGCAAAAACTGACTAACAAGGGAACATCCCGAACCCGGAAATTGCACAAATTCTGAAACTTTCTGAATATGTTGGGAATTTCCTCCTGATTACAACGCAATTTTTGTTTGCTGCCTAAAATTCACTCTAAGGGGGTGTAATTGACCCCTGAAAATCCGGGTATTTTCCGATTTTGTATTATAAGTCCTGAACTGTAAAATATTCTTTTTTACCAAACGATAGATCTAATTAAAAGAAGTAACTTTTGCCTTGAAACTTTTTTTCTATCTCTTACAGTTGGCGATTTATAACACAAAATCGGAAAATAGCCGAATTTTCAGGGGTTAATTTCACGCCCTTCGAGTGAATTTGGGCAGCAAACAAAAATTGCGTTGTAATCAAGAGGAGATACCCTACATATTCACAAAGTTTCAGAATTTTTTGAATTTTCGGGTTCGGGATCTTCCCTTGTAAGCCACATTGAAAAAAAATAATTTTTCCAATTTTATATGATTAAGTAGTATTGGAATGCATTAGTGCTAATAACGCAATTTCGCAAAAAAGTGGTTTAGTCCGTTTTTGCTCGCACTGTCTCATTTAGTAGTATCTATAGGGGAAGATATATGGTTCTACCAAAATTAACTTTGTTAAAATGGCGACATATGGTTTCAAGCAAGGTAGCCCAACTCTTGGTAAGTAGAATGACGGTGCTAAGGTCGCATCGAGATGGAAACGGTGGAGGAGAAGTTTAAATGCTGAAGGATAACAAAAATATAGAAAAGCGTAAGGTGGACGTGACTTATCATTAAGGGGTCTCCCTACCTTGACGGACGAAAAATTATGCGAAATTTGGGAATTTTTTTAAACAAAACCATTAAATATATTTACTTCCAGCTTTGTGGCATTATTTGTCAATCTTTAGAGAATATGAAAAAAAAATTGTATGCAAAAATACTGGTTATATTCGGAGTTATAGTGTTTCGGATAGAGCGCCTTACAAAAATCATTTGCGCATGATTAGCATAATATCAGTCGTAGTAGATGTCTGAAATAGAAAATTTAAAAATTTGTGTAATCTGTATGAGTGTGGCTATCGTCTGAAGTAGATTAAATGGGAAATACTGATAAGTAACAAAAAAAATGGCAGCGTCTAAAACGGACATCGATTTCTGCAAAAAATTCGTTGGTTTTTTAAGTCGCAAAAGTCTAATTTTACAAAAACCGACTTAGTTTTAGTAACAACGAGAATGGGACATCTAGTAAAGATATATACCAATTTTGAAATAAATCGGGTGATTTGTTTTTTAGATATCATGCTAACCAATTCGAAAAACATCCTTTTGAGAAAAACGCGTTTAAAGTTTCAAGTACCCTTCTTTTTAATTATTTTTTTTAAATATTGTCTAAATATGCACAAATATAGGCATAAAGTTTACAATTAACACAATTTGAGGGTTTCTCTTAAAAAAAAATCCGAATATCGCGCTCCTTTTTAGGCCGTCAAAGTAGGAAGACCCCTTAACACTAAAATAATTCGAAACGAAGCTTTTATTTGAAAATAGTAATATTCAGAATCACAATACAGTTCTTCATTCCCAATCCTTTCAAAATCAACAACTGAATTTAACATTTGCCATAAACATTCACATAAACACAATACTCCATCACTGGAATTTTAAACATGCAACAGCATCCCACTCTCGCTGTCGAAATTGCAAGCAAACCTGTCTACATTTGTGCTCTTCTATTTTATTTTTATTTTCATACCGTGTCCCGGTGACACTCGCAAACAATGAGTTTGTCCACTTGACGGGAATAAATAAATAACCGAGCAGGCTGGATCGACGCGCGGTGTCCTGGCCCGAGGAAGAAGGTTTGGGGCGGTGGGAGGGCTGGCGAGGAAAAGCTTTCGTACTGGCAACTCGCGTACGGCGCGTAGAGCGACTTCAGTAGTAGCTGAACCACCGCGGCGAGACCAGGTCAGACGTGAAACGCCGCGGCGGCGTCCCTCTGCAACAGTTCCTCCCGTCGCCGCCGTTGCTTCGTTTGCCGACACGCCAGGCGAAGCTCGACTTTCCTCCGAGCCTCCTCGGCGCATTCCGCCGTAAGCGCGAAACAAAACGCAACCGTCTTTCAGAACCACTGCGCCCGAAGGAGCGCGTCATTCCTGTTGAACAGAGCGAAATCGCAGTGCTAGCCTTCGGAGGCGGATACTCGTGTTGCGGGGAGGCTGATCTCTCTGGAGTTTGTCGAATTGAGAGGAACGTGGTGCATAGAGAGTAGAAGGCACTGCCAGGACTATCGAGGAGCGATTTGCATCGGGCATTCGAGCGAAGAAGTGAAAGTTGCCCGTGTCCGATACGCCGCGTACGAAAGCATCCGTCTCGATGAGCACGTGCTACCGAGCGGCGTGAACTGTTTCGATGCTATAGAGACAGTTTACCGAAGGACCATGAGGCTGCCACTGGGTGCTGTTTGCTGGGCGGTGCTGCTCCTGCTGGCCTCCGCGGAGCCGCGGCAGAACGGCAGAACGGAATGCCCACACAAGTGCATGTGCTTCGTGAACACGGTGCGGTGCATGTTTCAGAAGCTCAGCCGTGTGCCGAGGGTACCGGCTAACACCACTGTCCTGTAAGTGGCCACTTTCTGTTTCTAAGGGGCTGGTGTGAGACACCTCCGCGGCTCGTGGCTGGCATTCGCGTATTTCGGGATGTACCGTGGTACACCGAGAGTGAATTGATCTATGCGCACATGTATTGAATATATAGAATTTAATATAAAAACTTCTGCTATATGTATACGGTATACAAATAGTTATTGTTAAGTGAGGAATAATGTAATTTGGTGTTTTCACGAAAGAAGGACGGGGTTCCTGTCCCGAAATAAGGTGATCGCTGTCACCTCCACTTCTTCGGTCGCCGCGACGAATGAGAGAGACTACGTACGAGCGAGAAAGGCACTCAGTTGACTCGGTTCTTCGGTCCCGAAACGTCACTTTCTTTCGAGATAAATCTGTATTCGGTTGCACATTATTTTCTGCAATGTCAACTACCTAAATTAACGATTACAGAAAATAATGTGTAATCAATTACACAATTACAGTTTAATCGTAATTTGTAATTAGATTACTTTTTGCCCAACTGTGATATAGAGTATAGACTATAGACAGTGTTGTTTCGAGGAAGGGAGAGATGGAAAATGTGGGAGTATGTCTGAAATACCAATTGCGAGCCACAGAAGTGTCTTGTATAAGATTGCTTTAACTTTTCTTCTAGGTATGCATGCATAAATGATCGCGAAATTCTCGAGGGAATCGTTGCCTCGTCTCTAGAGACAGCCATGTGGATCGATGGAGATCATCGAGAGAGATTGGGATCAGGTTAATCGGGGAATTTAGTGGCGTAGGCTGCCCGAGTATTTCTAGTCTTCGATGAGGATACGTGGTAAGCTGTGTGAAATTACGCAGCGAGAGGGGGGATTCGGTACAATCGACAAAAGCTTCGTTTTCGAGAATGTTCGGTTTAAAAACTTGTTAGCCGCGCGTATATTTGATCTAGGACTGGTAGGGTGCAGCAGTAAACGGACAGTGAATTGACTAACAAGGAAAGATCCCAAACCCGGAAGTTCAAAACAATCTAAAACTTTGTGAATATATACGGGATTTCCTCCTTATTACAACGCAATTTTTGTTTGCTGCCCAAATTCACTCTAAGGGGGTGAAATTAACCCCTGAAAATTCGGTTATTTTTCGATTTTATTTTGTAACTCGCAATCTGTAAGTCGAAAGCCAGGAAAAAGTTTCTTACATATTGGCGCACGAAGATTGAAAGCAATTCAATCGCCAGGGCGGGAAACGCTTTTACTATTGAAAACAAAATAATAATAGTAACGAATAATCGATAATCCTCTGGAATTAAAATCCACCGCCAAGTTTAATTCCCACTTAACAGGAAGCTGCAACTAACTTATTATTAATTTGATATTTCGAATACCAAACGTTTGTTTCTAAGTTTGAAAATAAAAATTGAGAGGAATCGTTGTAAAATTGAAATACAGAAACAAAAAGTTTACGTATTCTTGCTTCCAACGTGTTGAATATGTATATCCAGCCAACTCAGTGACGCCATCGCCGCCCAGTGAGCAATAAAGTCAATACACCAAGTGATTTCATTGCTTTAAACAATGTATTATTTCTCCGCGGGAAAGTCCAAGTACCAGGGAGCTTCTGTAATAACGAGGAAACCTCTTTCAAGTGTCTCACTCGACCCAGACCGTATTAATCAACGAAATTTGTGTATCCTTGATCCGAGACAGAATTCTCAACGGCCCCTGAATTAAAATTAAAAAAAAAAAAGGTAAAGAATCGAGTTGCATGTTCTCGAATTGCATTACTTAATGGCCTTGTACTCCTCGTGTACACACACTTGAACGGTCCACATTACTGATCTCTTGAGCCGCGTTTTCACAGGAGCATACCTATAGTACTTTCAACCAATTCAAACACCTCTTCCCACTCCACAAACTTTTAAGATTATATCTTCAAACCTATTTCAATAGTCATGAACGCTAATACAACGCACCGCATTCAAAGTTCAAATCCAACATACATTTCCACTTAATTAACACTCGGAACAAAATTCTCTTGCAAAATTGAGCCAAAAGCTTCCATCCCAAAAACTATTCCTATTCCAATTGATTTTTTTCCCAAAGGAACGCACAAAAATACACTTCCCCATGGTTTCCCTATTTCCCGTAAAAAAAAATATCTTTATTCCTCTTTGATCCATGTTTTCGACCAGAATTAAGACGGATTCACACACGTCAGTTCCCCGACGGTTTAATGTCGGCTGTTTCTTTGTGCCAGTGTGAGTGACACGGACAAGTGTGAACTGTTCCATTCCGATATATGTATTTCACCCCTGACACTAACGCCGCTGAACCGTCGCGAAATTGATACGTGCGTATTCGCCTTTAACCTGTTTGTCAATTTGCGATATCTGGCCTGCCTGAATGTCGAGCTTCCCCGCCCGTGTTCGACACGCTGTTTCTCTAGTAGAATCATCCCGTCCCCGGTTGTACCGCTATTTGTACCGTGTCTCGGTGGTTCGGTATAGATTTCTCCGTGCACTGAGGCCCAAGTTGTTTTCGGATACGGTTAAAATAGGCATGACTGCGCTGCTTAAACTATATATAAAATATGATGCGACGGTTGTAAACGAGCTTTGAGGAAACGAACAAAGGCGGCGATCGCGTGAACGATGACATTTAGGATGCACGTGTGCAGAGTTGGCGCGCTTACTTGACGTGCATAAATCGCTGCTCTTTATTACTAGTATGCACGTCGAATATTGAATTGTTTGAAAAGGTGATGTCGTTTCTGACCGGTATTACACAAACACAACTTAGGAAATTTTTGTGTTTTTTACTTCAAATAGTGCTTGGGAACTTTTAACGTCATTTGAAAGAAAACATCAAAGTTTCTGTATTTTGCGAATTTATTTAAAATATTTGAGTGTTTTCTTGAGTTTACGAATTTATTTAAAATATTTTAGTGTTTTCTGAAGTTTGCGAACTTATTTAAAATATTTTAGGGTTTTCTTGCGTTTGCGAATTTATTTTAAATATTTGAGTGTTTTCTTGAGTTTACGAATTTATTTAAAATATTTTAGTGTTTTCTGGAGTTTGCGAACTTATTTAAAATATTTTAGGGTTTTCTTGAGTTTGCGAATTTATTTAAAATATTTTAGTGTTTTCTTGGGTTTGCGAATTTATTTAAAATATTTAAGGGTTTTCTTGAGTTTGCGAATTTATTTAAAATATTTTAGCGTTTTCTTGAGTTTGCGAATTTATTTCAAATATTTAAGTGTTTCTGTAGTTCCTATATTCTTTGTAAAAATGTAACAGTATAAAATGCGAGATATATAAAGATTTTGTAGTATCCTATATGTAAAATAATAATTCTTCTACTTTTCACTGTTGCAAAATTGACGATTTTAGAAATCTGGAAAAAATTCCTCCCTACCCCTACTTTATTCTATTATTTTTGCAAAACTCTCCGTACTGCATTACCTTACTACAGTCCCACCCAACAGGTGTACACCACGTTCGTTAGTGAATTTTCAATCTAATGCAGAATTCCGTTTTGTCGAGGAAGCTTATTTATCTTTAATAGGCTAGTTTTCAGGTTAGACTTAAATCAGCGAAGCTGAGACTCGTCTTACATCACCTTTGTACAGTTCCTTCGTTTCTTTTGCATACTAAAATACGTTTGTTATTTAAAAACAGAATGCTGTAAAGTTTTACAAAGGCTCCTAATTTACACAGTTCAAAATTGTTTGAATAATATTAAATAGTTCCTAACGGTTAACTAGTTTCTTGTGCAAGAACAGTTATTATTCGTTAGCTACTCTTTGATGTTTTCGGCGTCTTTCATAAGCCTGCGTTCACGATCTTATCAACATTTAAAAACCACATCAAACGTGACTTCACGTTTATATTAAGTCGAAGTGATTACTCTCTCGTATTTATGTTCCAGTATTCCTCTCCCCCTTTCTTTTCTTACTCAGGCGATATTCAATTCTCCGTATGGGAAATGTGCGTTCTCGTCCCACGGCTGAAAATACGATAAGACAGTATCGACGATTACCTATAGTATATTTACTCGTCGGTAAGTTTTATCGCCTCTGTCACCCTCAAGCGGGTTAAGGACTTCGTTTCAATATTTGCAGACTGGTTTCCACGGTGCGTCTGGAAATACTGAACTCAACAAGTAATAAACGATAAGCACGTAACAGGCGTTACGTGTTCTGATAGTGGATACGAAAATGGGGCTAGAATTAATAAGCTTGCAGTAGGGGCGTGCGGGTACCCGAAATTACGGGACCCGATTTACAATTCGGGAGCCGGTTTTCTTGCTAAAAATTCTTACATCTTCGGGTACCCGAAAATTTTAAGTTGTGATTTTGCAGTGTGATCAGATGTACGAATTTTTAGCAAGGAAATCGGCTCCCGAATCGCAAATCGGGTCCCGTAATTTCGGGTACCCGCACACCTCTAACTTGCAGTATGCAGTTTTCACTAAAAACTGATACAAAAATTTATCAAATCTTCATCGACTTTTTTTTATTGATTCTTAGTTTCTGCTGGCTTTCAATCAATTTCTGAACATCGTCCAAATTATACTTCGATGTTCACGCACAGTATACAATTAATTCGATAGTTGAGCGCTACTTGCCGCAGCATCCACTGCTCGACAATTAAATCTCGTTTAGAGGAAGACCGATAGAGCTCTATTAATTAACGGGATGACTCAGATAGAATCGCGCAGTCCAGTATACTGATACCGTCTCGTAATTAGAAGAAGCCGCTATTAATTAAGCTGTTGTTCCTTTATTAATCTGAATGGCGATCTGTATCAGACGATCTCGAAGAAACTGCAAGGATACCGTCTACGAATACAGCAAGAATACTATTTCCCCATCTATAGTATCTGCAATCTTGAGCACTTTTTAATCAACCTAAAGCAGAACACTGTAATCTCCATTCGTCCTTAACAAACAACTTCTCTAAGACGCAAGAACAACCTATCAATTAAAACTACAATTCTACATAAAATTGCACTCCTCTATCCTCTCTTACATAACGAAAACACTGCTCAGCATTTACCACAAAGTTCCACTTCGCGGACCTCCCAAGGAAAACCATAACCGCGCCATCTCCCCTTGCTAAAAAAAACGACCGTTCTCACGAGCTGCTCGTAACTTCCAAAGATGGCAGCGCGAAGGTCGCAGAAAGATTCGATCATTTCGATCCCCTGTGTACACACGCGCGTGAACGCGTCGCAATGAATTCGCTCGTCCTTCGCCGAGCGCCGCGCCGCACAAAACACGTATTATGACGAACGTCCGCGCCGTCTAAATCGCCTCGTTATCCACGACGATTGATTTCTCTTCAACCGTAACGCTGAATAATCGTCGGGCGTCCAGCTCTTCCGGTTTCGACGCCGATTACGTCTCGTTTAGCGGCGATAAACCGCTTATATTAAGGAATGACCGATGAAGACCAGCGCTGTCGAACCGCTCCTCTTCTCGCGCCCTGCAAACCGGCCCCTCGTAGTTTACATTCTACCAGTTTCTATTTCCACGGTAGAATTCGCCGGCCACCTATAACGGCCGGCGTATGGCGCTCTCTTTGTTTATCCTCGTCCGCGGACAAAGGGTGCTCGAGCCTCGGAGCTTACTCGTAAACATTGGAGCGCAGAAATGGAGGCTGACTATGTTGCTGCAATGGGCAATTTTGATGGGAGATACTAAGGCGTTGAAAATTGGAGAGCGAGTGGAATTATTAATTTAGCATTGTACGACGGATACGTGGTCCATTTTGATCCACGCTGAGTATCCAAATACTGTGTAGAGGTGTAGTGATGGTATAAGAGCAGCAGGGGGCAAAGTCGATGGCCCCTTTGATTGCTTTGTTTTACGTCAAGACTGTAGGGATGTATACAGCACATTTTTTGCAATAATGTTTTGACTTCAAATAGCACCTGGTTAGCTACTGTATCTGGGCTAGGCATGGTGCACTTTACTTGTTAGGTTTTAATAAGGATTTTAAATCATAAGATCAGATTTCATAGAACAGTTTAGTCTGAAGTGTTTATGAAGGAAGTTAGATACTTACGGGGCAAAATGGACCCTTCGTAAGTAAAGTTCGTTATGTGTAATTTGTTGTAACCTAACCCTGAGTATCTTAGGGACCACAATTCTGTTTTATTTCTCCACGGTGGAGCGTGATGTGATTTTAGAAGACGAGCAAATATGCGGTTTGTAGTTACGAGCCCCGGGTGTTACACGTAATTGGAGGGGGGCTCCGTGGATCCTTCAAAATGATGAAATGAGCGGTTCGATCGACGAGGGTATACCTGTTATGGATGTTGACCCGAATATCGAGTATCCATAAGTGGTTGCCGCAGCTTCATTGAATAAATACACCTTTGTTAAATTACCAATCCCTGCGATCTCCCTTCGAGATAAGCCCCCTCGATCGAGCGCAGAGTAGACACTGTGAAGACGGTACCATCAATTGTGCAAAAGTATTATTTGCGGCTGAATCGAGGCTATAAATATTTCATAACGATAAGATTGGTTCCAATCAATATATTTGTATTAACAACAGAATTATCGGTGAAGAATCCTGAAGCTCCAATTTCCGTTGCAACGTTAAGAGAATTGAGGCGTTTAACTTTTTGATTCTTTTTGTGGATTTTTCTAATGATAATGGAATTGAGGCGTTTAACTTTTTGATTCGTTTTGTGGATTTTTCTAATGATAATTGCTTTTAGAAGTTTACTTATTAGACACCAAGGATCAAGTAATTCTGCTTCGAATGTAAAATTCTTGGTTGAGCGATGAGTATTCCAACTGTTTGTTGAATACACTTAAGTTCGCTGCTATAAATGGACGCTTACAGGCATGTAAACGGAAATGTGAAAATAGGTGACCACCGCTGCCGCGAAATGTACCAACGCCATGTAAGGATATCCTTGTGAATCGCACAACCGTCGAATGATCCCACTCTCTGACATCATCGGGTTCCCGAGGTTTTATTAAATGAAAATTAGGGACGCCAGAGAAATCGATATTCACCAGCGACCACGCGTCGTGCGATCAATCAACGTTGCTCAGGATCTATATTGACTTCTCATTCGGCTCACGTGCAGCTTCGTGGATTCTATTAACAGACCTCGCGGCGATCTCCACATTTTTGAAATGTTTGATTCAGGCAGCCCAGGGGGTATTCGGAGCATCAATTTGACCTCTTTATTACACCCTTTGTGAGGCTAATTAAAACCGCACAGTGCGCTGCATACGACTATTTAACCCTGCTATGGAGTTCAGTTTAACTATACGTACGTGTTATATCGACGTGCGTTACGATAAGTAGCACGTTTCAATTTTATTACAAAAAACAGCACGTTTGTCTTCGTTGTTAGGAAAACTATCACGTTTCGGTTTTCGCTGCGGAAACTAGCTTATTTGAACGGTTTGCCAGGAAAAGTAGCATGTTCCGTCTGCAGCCACGAAAAGCAGTATATTTGGATGGTTGACTACGAAACATCGAGTGCGTCAACTAAATACTTTCCGACGCTTTTTTTATTTAGTAGTAGGTCGGTAATTTATTAAACATTGAAAAATACCGTACTTAAATTATGTAGATTAAAATTTGCATACGTGTTTCCTTTTGGAGGTTAGATGGAATTATTATTTATTAAACAATATTTTCACAAGTCGAATTTTTCGATGCAAAATGCACTTCAACAATTTAAACTAACCACGCGCCGAAACGTGATAGTTTCTGCAGTTTAATCCAAAACGAGCTATTCTTCGTGGCGAAACAGGATAATGTGCTAGTTTCCGCCGCAAAGTACGATATGTGCTATTTTTCGTGCCTGTTTATCGCACGGTCAAATTTACGGCATCTTTCTCCTATTTATCCTGCTTTTACTATAATTCTCTTCCTTTGGAAATTCGTTCTCTGTCCTCTATCCCCGCTTTTAAATGTGCTGCCCGTTCTTTTATTTCCGTCCACTATCCGTAACTCCTTTTGTCTTTTGGTTCTCTTTCTCGCTCTTCTGTTGTTTCGCTAGCTCTATTTCTGATAGATAATATTTTGGGGTTAGGTTGCAAAACAGCAGGTATGCTGAACCTCGCCCATTTATCACATAATTTATGTAATTTGTGGTGAATAAAGTCGAATTATTATTATTATTATTATTATTATTATTATTATTAATATGTTTGTTTTCGCCATGCAAGGCCAAACGTGCTAATATTCATCAGAAACGATGAAATATGCTTCGTTACGTGGTAAACTGAAACGTGCTGTTTTTCGTAAGAAAAATGGAACGTGCTACTTTTCGAAACGCACGTTGATATGAAATATGATGGGAAATAAGAAGAAACACGAGTATTAATGATAGCTTTTCTATATTTTTTCTAAATTACAAAGAAAGATTCCGAACCCGGAAATTCAACAAATTTTGAAACTTTGTGAATATGTAGGGGATTTGTTCCTGATTACAACGCAATTTTTGTTTGCTGCCTAAATTCACTCTAAGGGGGTGAAATGGACCCCTTAAATTCCGGCTATTTTCCGATTTTGTGTTATAACTCGTGAACTGGACAAGCTGTAATTTACCAAATGATAATTCCTAATTAAAAAAAATAACTTTTGCCTTAAAACTTTTTTTTAACTCTTACAGATTGCAAGTTACAAAATAAAATCCGAAAATAGCCGAATTTTCCGGAGTTAATTTAACCCCCTTAGAGTGAATTTGGGCAGCAAACAAAAATTGCGTTGTAATCAGTAGGAAATCCCCTGCATATTCACAAAGTTTCAGATTTTTTTGAATTTTCGGGTTCGGGAGCTTCCCGTGTTAGAAAAATTATTTAAGAAATGAGAACGTGGTTGGGTCAAGAAAGACTCAAGGGCCAAAGTAGGTTTAAAGAAATGAGCACGTGATTGGGTCAAAAAAGACCCAGAGGCGATAATAGAGTTAAAGAACTGGGAACTCTAGTAGAGTTAAAGCATAAGGTGGTTTATAAAGGGTGGTATCCATATAAATGCTGGTCCTTTTCACACAAGATACTTCTGCAGTCTACCACTGGTATTTTGAATACATTCACATATTTCCCATCTATTTCTACCTTCCTCAAACTAAACCCGTCTCTGCCAAGTGAATGCATCTGCTGAAATACCAGTCGTTATTCACAGAAGTATCTCGCCAGAAAATTCCATTATTTCACCCTCCCCTGAGTACCAGTAACTCCACTTCACCCGCCATTGTGAATTGTGATCTCCATCGGTGCGAATTGGAATACACGCAAAGGAAAGTCGATCTGAAAAAAGAAGAGGGAAATACATCGAAACTTTGCACGAGAATCTCCTGTCCACAAAAATCCCTCGTTGTTCCATGTCGTATCGCGGAAATCGTGAAATTTCAGCGTCCACGCGAATCCGCTCCGATTCTCCTCCTCCAGCTCGACGAGCCCGAGCCACTGGAAGATCTAGCGACGCGATAAAGAGGTTAAAATACCGGCGCGTCGAACCGAGAACTCGCCCTGGCAATTTAGAGGGAGGAGGTAATGCGCAACGAGTCGAGTAAAATCGTTAATTAAGAGCTTTGCGCTTTATGACTTCAGCGATCTCTCCAGCGGCGAACCGTGTAATGGGCTCGCCTTCGGCCTTCATTGTTTCTCCGTTGTACGCGTCTGAAGAATCTATTTCTCGCGTACAGAAATCGACGAATAATCACCAACACGGGCGACCTTTCGAATAAAATTGAAATCGGGACCCCGCGATTATCTCGTCGCCTTTATACTCCATTCTAGGTTAATAGAGGCACGAATCCGGCTGCCCACGCTGTGATCCATAAATTTATAGTCACGGCGCATGGTTTAAATTAACATTTAAAAATCAATTCAACATAAATTATTTTTATAACAGGGTATCCTAATCCCAGTTTTCACAAAATGTATTAAATTGCATTTTATTAAAAATTATCATTTTGAATAAAAAATATTTCACCCTCGCAACACTTCATAAACCTAAATAAAGGAGCTTAGGCAAATAAGGTTCGTTTACTCATGCAAATCCTCTGCTAATTTCCAGCGATCTTCGGTTCAACAACATAGTGGAACTCCATCCAGGCTCCTTCCACGGCCTCCACGAGCTGCACACGCTCCTCTTGAACGACAACCGCGTCGAACACCTCCTGCCCAGGACCTTCGAGGGCGCGCCGAACCTGAGGATCCTTTATCTGTACAAGAACCGAATAAAGCACATATCACCAGAGGCTTTCGCGGGTCTGCCAAAACTGGAGCAGCTGTATCTGCATTACAACCACCTGAGGGAGATCAAGAAGGGCACGTTCAATGATCTGCCCGCGTTGGAACGTCTGTTCCTGCACAGCAACATGCTCCGTCATCTGCCGGCGGACGCGTTCCACAACGTGGGCCCCATGACGCGGCTTCGCCTGGACAGCAACGCGCTCGTCTGCGACTGCGATCTCGTGTGGCTGGTGCAACGGCTGCAGAGCAAAACCTCGGAGATGGCAGCCGTCTGCCAGGCACCTCACGAGATGAAAGGACGATCGCTGACGGCTATGTCGTCCGACGACTTCCATTGCAGTTGAGTATATTGGCCTTCTTAATTTGCCGTGGGTGTAACTGAGCAGTGGTGAGGTTTGAGGGGGGATAAAGTGATTCGTAGAGGTGTTTCGTTTCTAGTGAATGTCAATATGGATATTATGGATATTAGAGCGCCGAACCTCGGAGCTATTTATCATTGCTCTCCGCAGAGTTTTGGCCTTACAGGGTTTTGGGCTGTTAGACGCAGAGCGTTGGAGCGGAGATCGGAGCTGAAGCACGGAGCAGTGGAGGCTAAAAATTTATTGGCATAAAAAGTTATTCGTTTGTCTCTAATAACTTCATTTTATTCTAACAACAGTGTTAAGAAAGAGTTTCGATGTTCAAGTTCTGAAGGTTTCATCACGACTCCCGGGAGACGCATTGTCTGCAATGATATCAGGGAAAGTTTATTTTCACGACGCAGGAAATATTGGAGTTGCGCGAAGTTTTTGCAGGGGGATAATTTCTGCTGGAAAAATTGCTCCATTAGGGATGGTGGAGACAAAGTGATGGGCCCAGGGGATGACGCCACTTGTGGTTGCTTCATTTGTAATCACGCTTCCAGTCATAAAGCATTTTCTCACAGTTCCTTTTGATTTAGTGTTGATAGGAAGAAAGTAATCTAGCTATTGCACTTCCCCGATTGCAAAAACCCGAAATTGGAGGCTCCAGGGACTTAGAAAGAAGCGCAGGAGAGATGAAACGTAACAAACAATTCTCTTCCTCCATTCTTCCAGGTAAGCCGCGCATCATGAACGGCCCCCAGGACGTGGAAGTGCGGCTAGGCGGCACGATGAGCTTCACCTGCGAGGTGATAGGCGACCCAGCCCCGGAGATCATGTGGATGAGGGACTCGAACGAGGTGTCCCCGGATGGGAATCGCTACGTGGTCCAGACCGATGGGACGCTGGTGATATCGGACGCGACGGAGCAGGACACCGGCGACTACGAGTGCGTGGCTAGGAGCGAGATGGGTTCCACGAAGTCTAGGAAGGCCAGGGCTCTGATCACCGTGTCCCCGTCGCTGAGGTTCACCGAGCTGCCGGAGTCTCAGACGGTGCAGGTGGGCACGGATGTCTCGTTCGCCTGCAGAGTGGATGGTCAGCCCACGCCGAGTATCCAGTGGTGGAGAAACAGCCAACTGTTGAGCGTAGGTGGCCGTGTGGCGATCGAGGAGGACGGAAACGTGCTCCGTATCCTCGCCGTGAAGGAGTCAGACGCGGCGAGGTACGTGTGCAGGGCGAGGAACTCGAACGGGTACGCGGAGACCAGCGCCGATTTGAAGGTCGTCGACGCGGCCTACAGTCCGCCCAGGCTAACTTACGAGCCACAGGATATGGAGGCGGAACCAGGTGCCATTATCGAGATGCCCTGCAGGGTCGAGGGTGTCCCGAAACCGGTGATACAGTGGAAGAAGGATGGCAGCGCCTTGGAAGGGGGGAGGGTCAAGGTATCGCGCGCTGGGAGTCTCTACCTGTATAATGTCTCTGCTGCGGACGCTGGCAGGTGGGCTTGATTGTTGGTACTTCGTGGGGGGGAGGGTATAGGAGGTAGAATAGTTGAGGAGTTGTATTTGGAAGTTTTGTAAGATGTTCTTCTTCAACTGTGTTATAGTATACTTGTGCATTATGTTGTATCTGTATCGCACTAACATACATACTGTAACATACCATACTTACTATATAGGGGAGAGTTGCCAATATTGGACTGGTCACCTAAAGAAATAGAACCAAAAGCTTTTGAGCTTACACCCTATTTTGTGCGTGCTATAAACATTTTAAAAAATCAGGCATTATTGATGTAACTTTTACCAGTTTCTTTTAGCTGATGATAATCAAGCAATGCAATTTGTCATGTATTTTTGTATTTTTCTAAAAGCGGGTTTAAGGGGAGGTTCCGGTCTAAATGTCGATTTTTTATTTATTTCATTTTTCGAATGTTCAATCTTTTAGGAATACGTGTTTAAAAGGATTTGTTGAAATTCGTAAAATTCCCGAAGTTATAGGCATTTGAGTAGCGGCAAATGCATGGGCAACAACCGGCCACTCGGCGCTCACGTAAAACTATAAACGCGTTTTTCTCGAAACAGTGTTCTCAAAACGGTGGGAACTGTATCTCCAAAAGTAATTATCCGATTCGACCGAACCTTTTTTTATTTTGAAGAATATGCTACTGACTGGGGGGGGGGGGGGGGAACTAGAAAAAATTACAAAAAATTGACAATTTATAATTTTCAAAGGCGTTGAAAGGACGAAAAATACAGGGAAAAGTGATTTCAAACATGAAATGTCGTTATTTTCTAAAAAAAATGTCATTTTTGTATTTTTTTCTAGCCCCCCCCCCCCTAGCCAGAAGAATAATCTTCAAAATAAAAAAGGTTTCAGTCGAATCGGATAATTAATTTTGGAGACACAGGTCCCACCGATTTGGGTCAATTTTTTGACGCCTTGACTTTAACGACTCCCCAGGGCCGTCTGCAATGATTAATTATAAAAGAAAAAATATATTTCTATAATTTAAGACATCCTTAATACAATGCAAAAAGTTCCATTAAATTATATATAGTAGTTTTCCTTCAATTAATTCCTAAATATCACCTATTTTTTTGGGCTCTAGACCGGAACCTCCCCTTAATGTAGAATATTTTACATTCATTTTAAGTACATATTACAATCATTATAAAGTTTAAATTGATATTTATAAATAAATTGACCATGTTTCCTAAATCGTACCACTACAGTCGTACCAGTAGAGTTTGACAACTCGTATGTTATATACATATATCATATTCATAGGTTTTTGTGGCCTGTGTGTAATCCATATACATATGTATATGTAACTATATAATAATCATTACTTTATGTTGAATATTTTCTTCTTTATTTGTTATTGATACTATTTTTAGCGGAGGTACGATTTAGGAGACCGGTTGCCTAAATCGTACCTTTTACAGTATGTGACAAAACGATTAATAACGAATTAATTTGTTCTGAACAAAAGGTTAAGCGTATAATAGTAGGTGCCTAACGGCCGATTTCTTCACCTTCAGTAATCTTCCAGTTAGAGTTATGTTCCACATAACTGCCAAATGATAGCATCCAACTGGTCAACGAGTGCTAATTAATCGTTCTAATATCTAATTAATCGTTCACTGACCGGGACTTTAGTCGGAGGTGAAGAAATCGGGCATAAAAGATCAAGCTACAATATCCAATAGTCATTTGCGTTCAAATTAGTACCAAATATGAAATATAACGTAAAATGTCTTAAGTGGTACGATATAGGCAACCCTCCCCTACATACATACATTTATCTCAAGTGGCTTGCCCCCACACTAGAAATATGTTGATTTCAATAGTTTCAAGGCTTTACTGTATCTTTACCACCAAATATAACTCTTTGAATTTCATAGTGCTAGAATTTCATTCTCTTTAAATTGATTACAAAATCGGTAAATTTAAGACCATCATTCGAGATGATCACATTTGATTTCGGAGTTTTCCTTTGCACCCAGGTACGAGTGTTCAGCCGCGAACGAGTACGGTCGCGCGACGGCCCAAGCCCTGGTGCGCGTTCGCCAACCTGAAGCGACGGACGTTCTGGTGATAAGAGCCTTCAAGGATGCCACCGAGGAAATCGATCGAGCCATTAACAACACCTTGACGAGCCTCTTCAGCGGCGACAGATCCGCGCAGAGAGTGAGCCCCTTCCGTCTTGCGCGGTTCCCAAACGCAGTCGGTCGCGCGGCAGCCAGGCCTGCTGAAATCTTCGAAAGAACCCTCTTCAACATCCGACGTATGGTGGACGCTGGTATCGCGACGAATACCACCAAAGAATTTCGATATGAGGAGATTTTGACCCCAGAACAGGTAGAATCTTTTAAATGCTACCCTAGGTTTTGCTTAGTCCTTCTTTGTTTTGAGCTTTCCTTTCGAACATCTGCAATCGACTCGATTCTGTATAATTTGTTTTAAAGTGATAGTCTTGAAGGTACAAGCGAGGAAATGTGCTTCTTGCTTTTTACTAGAAGGTTCGATGGACCCAAAAGAGCAGTTCATCTTTGCCTGCTTATATCCTTGATATGGTATCCAAAAAATATTACAGAATGCATCCCTGAACTCCGAAGTTACTATCTTCCCCTTTATCGCAGTTATAACTTTATTACAAATATTCCTTGCATCCATAATACAGATTCTCAAAGCAGTAGTAACAATCTAAGTACCTATGTAAGAAGAATCTCACATCTTCTCAACTTGCAACCTAAAATCTTCACACCATTCTCATAGATCAGGGAGATCGAGCGACTATCTGGCTGCACCGGCCACAGGCGTCGCCAGAACTGCACGAACATGTGCTTCCACAGCAAGTACCGTAGCGTAGACGGCAGCTGCAACAACCTGCAGCACCCGACCTGGGGCTCCTCCTACACCGGGTTTCGCAGGGCCCTGCAGCCCATCTACGAGAACGGATTCTCCTCTCCGGTCGGCTGGGAGAGAGGACGTCGTTACTACGGCTTCCCAAAGCCAGCGGCGCGGCTGATCTCCACAACTCTGGTGTCAACGCACAACGTGACCCCGGACGAGAGGATCACCCACATGGTGATGCAGTGGGGCCAGTTCCTGGACCACGACCTGGACCACGCTTTGCCCGCAGTCTCCAGTGAGTCCTGGGCTGGTATAGACTGCAAGAAGTCCTGCGACAACGCGGCCCCCTGCTTCCCCATGGAGGTTCCGCCCGGGGATCCTCGAATAGACAACAGAAGGTGCATAGATTTTATCAGGACCAGCGCAGTTTGCGGCTCAGGGGCGACGAGCGTGCTGTGGGACAGCTTCACCCCTCGCGAGCAACTGAACCAGCTCACCAGCTACATGGACGCCTCCCAGGTGTACGGCTACGACGACGATCTGGCCAGAGATCTCCGGGACTTCTCCACGGACCACGGTCTGTTGCGAGAGGGCCCAACTATCCCCGGCCACAAGCCGCTTCTCCCCTACGCCTCTGGCCAGTTCGTCGACTGCAGAAGGAACCCCCTCGAAAGCTCCATCAACTGCTTCGTAGCAGGTGACATCCGCGCCAACGAACAGATAGGCCTCCTAGCGATGCACACGATATGGCTGCGGGAGCACAATCGCATAGCTCGTAGCTTGAGAGACATGAACCCCCACTGGAACGGCGAGAAGCTTTACCAAGAAGCCAGGAAGATCGTCGGCGCCGAGATGCAGCACGTAACTTACCAGCACTGGATACCACGCGTGTTCGGTGGCAGCGCCGAGGAGCTTCTGGGCCACTACCGCGGCTACGATCCTAACTTAGACGCCAGTATATCGAACGTGTTCGCGACTGCTGCCCTGCGATTCGGTCACACGTTAATCCAACCCCAGTTGCAGCGTCTGAACGAGTCCTTTCAATCTATCCCCCAGGGTCCCCTCCTTCTGAGGGACGCCTTCTTCTCACCTTGGCGACTGGTGGAGGAAGGTGGCGTCGACCCGTTGATGAGGGGCATGTTCGCCACCGCTGCCAAGCTGAAGCTACCCGAGGAGAACCTGAACACAGAGCTGACGGAGCAACTGTTCCGCACAGCGCACGCGGTAGCTTTGGACCTGGCAGCGATGAACATCCAACGGGGCAGGGATCACGCTCTCCCGGGGTACCTGGAGTGGCGACGATTCTGCAATATGTCTCACGTGGAGAGCTTCGACGACCTGGCTGGCGAGATAAGCAGTGCTAGAGTCAGGCAAAAATTGAGGGAGCTGTACGGTCACCCCGGGAACGTGGACGTATGGGTGGGTGGAGTCCTCGAGGATCAGCTGCCCAACGCCAAAGTGGGCCCTCTATTTAGATGCATCTTGTTGGAGCAATTTAAACGCACTAGGGACGGCGACAGGTTCTGGTACGAGAGCCCCAGTATCTTTAAACCCGAGCAACTGGCTCAGATCAGGCAGACCAGCTTGGCACGGATCCTGTGCGATAACGGTGATAAGATTAATCTAATACAGCCGAATGTGTTCCTACTGCCGGAGGGCGAAAACAAATTCGTCACCTGCGACGAGATACCTTACGCGGATCTGAGAGTCTGGTCCGATTGCTGCGACGGGTGCGAGGATCACAGCAACACGATCTCCCGTTTCCGGCGCAGCGCGGCCAAATACTTGCCACCGCAGAATACTTTAGTAACTGAAGATACGAGGACGTGGGATACCAGCGATAAGATCGAGTATCTGGAAAGGACGATCGAGGAAACGGAGAAGGATTGTAAGAAAGTCAGGGACCTCGCTGAATCTTTGTCTCTTAGGATAGAGGAACTGAGGTCGATGTTAGAAGACGTGAAGAGATCGAAATAGGGAAATGAATAGCTGCCAATCTCCCTGCCCGTTCTCTGCTCGCTTAGAATCGCTTTTGCCTTTGAAATTCATTAACTTCGCGCATTTATTATTGTACATAAATCGTGGATCGCGATAGATCGGTCCTTTGCTGTCCCATGCTGGGCTCGACTCGTTATTTAGATTGTCACATCTCTAGTCCCACGTTCTGATACTGTGACACTCTAAACATTCTAAACGAAATGAAAAGTTGAAATAGTGTTTATTTCTTCTATAAATACAGTACTGTTTATTTGGACGAGTGGGGGCATCTGTGGACGACAAAGGATACGCGTTGCTTCAGTAGCGTAACGTAGGCGCAGTTCAACAGCAATTTAGATAAAGTTATTTATGTAACCAACCTTGCTGTAGCGTGAATACTTTAGAAGGCGATTTAAATTCGACCTTGTAGAAACGACGAAGGGGAAGTGTAGGTTTTTACTTCTAACAATTCTCTAATCCCATTTCTATGTAATAATAATGCTGCATTTCTTTCCAATAATACAAGGTATTTACGGCATCTCTGTACGCCGACCGCATAATTATGTGATTTGATGCGTTCTATCCATCGCTTTACTATTTAGTATCGCAACAAATTTGAGTTGTTAACCGGTTCTTGTCCAGCACTAACCAATGAAGTGCTTCTATTCGCACAGAAATTGTTAATGCACATATTACTTAATATGTACAGTTTTGGCACCGATCGATGCTAGGTCGCCAGTGATTGTATTTTGTATGACCCTGTGCCATTGAGCGTTATAGCATGTATTATAATCATTTGTAATGTATATTTTTTAATAGTAAAGAAATATTTTACCCGTCATGTGTTCAAGTTTGTATTATGCATAAGAGTACACGATACGTCTAGAGAGATTGGATTTAGTTACACGTGGATTGAAATTCAGCGGTAAATGTTCAGGTACTATAGTATATAACTATTCAATTAAAAATCCTTTGTACACTGACTACTATATAATGCTATTTCATGTTCCGATAAATTTTGTGTGTCGTCCTTGAGCAATTATGTCTTTCCCCTCATTCTTTGTAAGATCCACCGAAAGGAAGGCTAATCTTTTACCAGCGCGTACTGTCTTCGCATCGACCGTCACCAATTCACCAGGAAGCGCAGGTTTCATAAACCTGTGCAGTAATTATTAACATGTATAACATGATTAGCTTCAGGCAAATATAAATGCGTTTATAATGCAAATATAACAGCTTTGATAAGTTCAGTGCCACGGAGTATTCTTACGTGACGTGCAGATCTACTGAAACTCCTGGCGCACCAGTCCCTTGGGTCATCACAGCATAAGTAGAGATGCAATCAATGATGGTGCTCGTACAGCCTCCATGCAGGGTCTCGCCTAAATTCAGGTGCTCCTCGGAAACAACAAACTGCGCTTTGCAATTTCCATTCTCAGCTGAGATTATTTCCAGCTGCCGAGAAAAAATAAGATGTCTAGGAATAATATTAAAATAAGAGTAAACTGCTTCGTCACAGTTTCTATTTAAGTAATCGCATTGCAATTATATATGTGTAATGTTCAATGTAAAATAGACTCGATAAGAGAGCTGAATGTACGAAGAAATTACTTTTCTCAAACACTGTCCGAAATTTGGCGTCTTAATAATTTTATCGAAAACAGCTTTGATAAGTTCGGTGCCGCGTGTCATGTTGTCACTCATGTAGCTTCAACTTCTTCACTTAAAATGACTGAATTTTAGTAGCCCAAAGTTAGGGATTTCTCAAACGATTCTACAGAATTCAATAATCATTGGCCAGCAATCATTGCTCGCCTGTTACTATGACTTCACTGGCCATAGTCACCGTAACCTATATAAGTATGCACATAATACAAGGTTAGGCGGTTTAAAAAACTTTTTCTGCCAACTCATGAATTGGAAAAGTGGGAATGTTTCATGAGCCTCGTAGTTTTGCTCAGTTTTACTATCGCTTATATAAGTTAATTGTCACTTTTGTATTCAAGTATTGCCGTTTTATTATAACAGATGAGATACTGAAATAATAGGTATACAGATAAAATTGGTAGACAACTCCTCGCGTTCCCTTACACAATAAATAACACCACTGCGTTTTTGTTAATACATTACAAACGCATATAATACTACGGGAGACTTAAACATGATTAATAGGCAATCCTTGGCTATTTAAAAGATGATCCTTGGAGTCTTTAAGATACTTAGGACCATCTCCAACTCGAGTATAAATCATGTATTTAAACTGCCCCAGCGACTGTTGCTGAACGTTCATCTTACTCAGTAGATTCTGAAGCAGATTAGAAAGCGATTGATTTGGTGTACATTGTCGAACGTGTACTTTGACGCAGAGGCAGTAAGATTTACCTGCGAAGGCTTAACAGTTTCGATAGGCAGTCCCCTTCTGTATTCTACTAAATTATCTTTCAACGGCGGGAAGAAGTGATCCAATACACCTAGAACTGCTGGTACATCTTTCTCCAAAAGGTATAGAGTCGTGTTTGGTCCTGCGTCATACGTGTACGCAACCTGCGATAAACAGTTTTATTAAAATTCCGTGAATTCTGAAGCTTCAACGATGAAACTGTTCAACGCTACGGATACCTTTACACTGTTAACAGCCTCGTTATAGGAATGAATAAGTTCCACAACTGCGTGTGAAACGTCGTTCATGTAGGTGCACGGCGGATACGTGTCCAACACTACTGCATGCATTTGATTGGAATCCTTCATTGTGAGCTCGGCAAATGTCTTGTAGTCTTTCTCGATTATTGCTTGCTGTATTCTATTCGTTCTTTCAGGAACAATGTTCTTTGCCCTGTACTTCAGAAGTTCAGAAGTCTCCATGCCCCTTTTCATTCCAATTGCACTGGAAACTTTCTTCTTCGAATCTTTCACCTATCAAGAAATATAGAATTTATTAATATACTTGGTATAAAGCAATTTAAAGTAGTAATGGAAATACGTACAACCAATACCAAAATTCTCATTTCTGGCCAGTGGGAAGCAGGCACGATTTGTTTAGCTATACTATCAACCCCAGTCGGCGCAGAACCCATGCACCATCTTACAAAACCTCCCATAACACTGCGACATGCCGACCCAGAACCAACACGAGCAATTGCGCTAATATCACCCTACAATGTTTTATAATACTTAGATTTAAAGAGACTGTAATCGATGGCATATATTGTATAATATATATCTTTTAACGAGACCTCCACTTTGAACAGCTTAGCAAGAGCCGCCACAAGGCACGCGTAACCAGCCGCGCTGGAAGCCAAGCCAGCTGCAGTTGGGAAATTGTTCTCCGAGCAAATGTGAATTTTCAATTGACTTAAGCTATCGGAATGCGTTGCCCTTTTCCTGACTAAAACAGTATACCGCGTTATTTGCAAGCGTTTTAAAAGCTTCAGTATGTTTTTGTGTACTTTACGTACTTTCTGTTAAACAGTTCTGCAATCTTGGGCTCCTTATATCTTCTTCTCTGAAAGATTTTAATATTGCATTACGATATAGTTTGTGTACGGAATTTAATTAGCTTGCAAAACTTACTTCCCATTCAACCACATGCGATCCTCTTTGAAATTTGGACTGGCCATGACAGTGGTCTTTGCACATAGCTAGAAATTAATGCAAATCGTAAAAGATAAGTTCGCAGAATTTAAATATGGCTTCGCTAAACTGAACTTCATATTTGCCTGGTCAGTATCCAAAGTAGCACTAATGGAATCATTTGCTGGCAGTATTAACGTTTCATCTCTCTTGCCCCCTATAAATAAAAAAAAAGCTGCAAATCATGGTACAGACATTTTATGATCTTATCAGCAAACTCATTTTAATAGTGCTCGAAAATAGCTATTCAAATTCAAATCGTTATACATGTAGGTCAAACGTATACAGAGACTTATAATACTTTTAAATTCGCTTTTTTTCTCTCGCGATGCAAAGTAGCCGATAAAAAGATAATCGTTTTGTCGATGAGACTTTCCAAGATTAACGAAAACATACGTGCGTTTAGAAAACTATTACTTTCAATCGAAATTGTAGTTTGAAAGGTGAAAATGGCGCGAAACTGAATATACAACAGAATTAAAGAAAAAACTTTTTTTTCTATTATTTAGTGTCTTCCGAATTGAATAAATCTTCTGATAAGTTGAGTAATATAAATTTGAAATTATCATTCAACAACTGTCGCGATTAAATCGAGTTTACTGTGATAACAAATTGTATGCACACTACGCACACCTTTACATTCGATAACAATGAGACTTAAAATGATTAGAATATCAGGACAAAGAAGAAACGAAAGAAGAATACGTACAATATTTTATAACGGCGATATTTACAGGTGCAATGCAAGTAACGGTACCCATCTCACAAACTTTAATTGACGATCCCTCAACGACAAGTACGCGCCATCAAGTAACAGGATTTTATCTTGCGCGCCGTATTTATATTCAAGGATGCATGAACTACTCGCAAATTAGATGGTAACTCACAACAAAATCTCCTTTTTTTTCTTACCACCCATTTAAACATCAAACTTTTCTGCCACCCTCTATTCTTTACACAGTATTCCTCCACTACATTCTCTAGCTCACTATTTTTATCCAAAATACTTTGATCAACCACGTTAAGTGTCCGTAGTATCCAAAAATGAAAGAATCTTCCACTTCTTTCTATACACATTCAAATTCACATGAATCGCCCGCCAAAGCGCAGCTCGCTTTTATCAGCAGCTCAGCCGTCGTTCTTCCTGCTCCTTCCGTCAGATGTTGCCACGGTAGGATCGCATTCCCGCTTCGTGCGCGGAGGAGCTGAGTGGCCAGCCGGTTTTCAGTGTGATGCCGGTTCCGCGGACGGTGGGGGTGATTCGCGCGAGTCCCTGGAGGGCTGTTTGTACCACGGTTGTGCACGGCGTGCACGGTGCTCCTGCGAAGTGCGCGCTCCTTCCCCGCGATCGGACACCGTACGGCAACGTGGGATAGAAGGTACGGGCGAAAGGACGATGTGAGCGTCGCGCAGCAACCTTCGAGCACCTCTGTACGATCACTTGGGCGCAGAAAAGTGGACCCGTGGAACGGTCGGGTGGAAGGAACATGGTGTGCTCGTGGTGCCGCGACTGTTGGACGTTTATTAAAATACGGTAACTAGAAGGTATAGTGGTGCGATCCGGACGCTATTGTGGCCGCATCCCTTCCTCGTTATCTCGCGCGTGCTTGCCTCTCGTACGCCCGTGCGTTGTTTCCCTTTCTCCTGACTCGGCGCGAGTCGACACGCGGCCGAGCGGGATTACGTGTTCCTTTGGCGAAAACGGAGCTAGCGTAGCGTGCGCGGGGAATTAGCGCGAAAAGGCATTAGGAGGGAGCGGACTGGTGGCACGTACGCGTGCCATGATCAAGTGGTCGTGTCGCGTCGAATAAGTTCGCGAGGCAAAGGTGCCCTCCCCCGTTGGGACGTCCGTTGGGTTACGGGTTACGGTGACCGAGTTGCTCTCTGTCATCTGTTTCCGAGAAGGGTCGAAAGAGAGAGAGAGGGGTCGGCGGTCCGTGTGTCGTATGTGTGCAGTGTGTATATATAATCGCGGCATGGGGCGTCAGTGTGGTTGGTCCTTCACCAACGGCGGAACCTGAATGTGTGCATATTTCTCCTGGCTGACCGGCCTGCCTGCCACCGTTAAGCTGCATTCACAAGGGGAGACGATTCTCGGGCAAGGACCGTGTATCGGTCGCGCCTGCCAGGAACGCGAATCGAACCGGTTCATGTGGACCATCCGGCCTCGATCGTCCAATCGGCGAGCAGGTAATGTTCATATCGATATTTAAGCTATTCAACTGTCAGCCTCGATAGTGCCGTCTGCGAGGATCCTTGTTTTCCAGAGAATGAGTTTTGAATGTTCGCGGGATGCGGGTAGCGTGGCTATTACTCCACTTATGTATGGAACTTTTATGTACAGCAGAACTCCATTTATGGAACTTTTATATACAGTAGAACTTCATTTTCTGAACTTTGTATACAATGGAACTCGATTTATCCGAACGAATTTTGTCCCAGTATCTGGTTTATCGAACATTGTCTAGTTATTATCCAAACCCTGACCTCGCAGCGTGCCACTTATAATACGAACTCGCATCGCTGCCCAGAATGTATTGTACATATTACGATTCCTTGTATCTGATCAGTAAACCAAGAGATATCGTATTCGAACACGTGATCTGAACCCCCGCGTCATGTCCCCCGACATGTTCGGACAATAGGAATCCTACTGTATGTCTATTATGTTTGTACACGTTATATGCAAATAGGTTGATATTATCTCCAACGAAGAACTAATTAACGTGACGAAACGAAATGTTAAGTTACATTCCCTTGAGGGTTAATGAAACGTGTGCACAATCAATTTTCAAAGTAGATTTTCTCGTTAATGAAGGTTAGAGCAAAATAACTTTATTCCACAGTTTTTGTTCCTTTTGAGAGGACTCATTATCCATAATGCCACCCACTTTGAAAACGCCTCCATCTATTTTCGTTACTGGAAATAGTTTCAATGTTAATCGATTATTAATCAACACACCCCCTGCACTTCCTTCGACTGTGCATTTTATCAGGCGAACTTCTTTCGAACAGACGGATCGTTCTCACTGAATAATTCAAGCCGCCGTGACAGTTTCTACTTCTGCGTCTGGCGGAGGGTAGAACACAAATTTACCTATGAATATTTTCTACTGGCCTTCCACACGTATGCTCGGGTATTTCTTGGTGTTTATATTGTGTCTAACGGTTCGGTTCTCGCCCCTCGTTTCTTGGACACTTCCCTAGGGGAGCGTCCCGGTGCTTCGTAAATCATGCATACCGATGGATTTCGCGCGGAAATTAATGACTCTCGCGAAAGTACTGGGATCCATGTTCACGGGCCCGTAAAGCGTGCGTTCGATAACACGTGGGGCGCTAAACGAGGCTCTGGGGTTCGCACAGCAATATTTATTTATACAACACGCGCTAATCCATTCACATATAACATGTTTGTTTGTGTATTTATTTACTAAACGTGCCGGGGATTTCCTTTACATATACAGCATGGAATTACACTTGAATATCAAGAAGCACATCAGCATGAAACACCATTGCATTTCGAAAGGTAGCAAAGTGGGTCTTAAAATTTAGTGCAAAGAACTGAACCAATTCGAACAAAGCAGAAAAATTGACATGCTCATTAACGAATTTGAAAAAGGGAAATTAAGTTAGGATGTCGAAGATGTGCATATTTAACCTAGATAGTATTTATTTGTAATCATTATTTACGGCGGCATAAAACAATTCATTCAGTATAAGCATCATCTACGGGAATCGCCCATAGGCGTTCAGCGACTGTGGTTAATAAATGCGATTAAAGAAGTCCCGCACACGGTTACGCGTTCAAAGCATCCGCACCCACAGGGTTAATATATGAAATTACCAAACTCTTCCTAGTAAACAATTCTTTTTAATATTCTTATTCTTTCCCCGATCTCCTCAACCAGAAGATTGATAGAAAACTAATACAGTTTTCTCACAGCGACCACTCAAATCCAGTTACCCCATTCCCTAATTAACCTAAATTTTCATCTATTCTATACCCCACAAAATCTTCATAACATCCGCATTTCACGTTTCTTATCTCCGCGTCTACTAGAAGTTCACAAGCTCACGAACCCGGCGCTAGAAATATTCTTCCGCGCGACCCTTGCGCGGCCATCTTGAAAATCTAATTCTAAACATGCCGTATCCGATTGTCAGAGGGAAAAAGGCGGCGCGAGGGGGCGGGGGATTATACGGGAGATCGCGTTAAAGCACGTTCCCTCCTCGGTTTCTATTCACGATGGATGTCGCATTACAAACAGATCAGACGGCCGGGCGAATGAGTATGCTGCGCGCGTTTACCGTTCCATGTGTATCGCCGCCCGTGGGTTAGACGCTGGCTCGCTGCTGCGAACAGAACGGCCCCTGTCTCTTTGTTCGCCACGCGCGCGCGCTCCTGTGAACGCTGCTTAATTCAGGTGTGCCCCGCACAAAGATGCATCCTCCGGCGGTACTTGAACTCTGCGTCCCGACGCCATCCAGCTCGCCAGCCCCTTTGACAATTAATTCCTCGGAGACATTTAACCGCTCGCTTTTCACGTTTAAATAGCTACATGTATTTTTAAACACGCGTGGGAGCAAATCAAATCTGTTTTACCATATTTGCTTTCGTCTTGCACTGTATACTGGCGCGAGGGCGCCCGTGTAATGTTTTGAGCATTTCATTTTTCTGTGTTTTAATTTCTTGCGAACCTTTAATTACCCTTTCTAATTGTAATAATTTATAAGGTTTGATATGGTCTGAGTGATTGTATATCAAGCCCATCTTCCCATCATCATTGTTCTTTCTCGTTACAAAGTATCTTGTTAAGAATGGCAAGGGCAATTTCTTATGCTGAACGTGGAAGTTTCTATGAATTATTTATGAGGCATAAAAAATATTTTAACGCATCAGATGTTCGTTAGGATACTAGGAAACAGTATCTGAGCATTCAATGCAAATTGTGTTTTCCTTGTAACTTAATTTTCATTTCCTGTCGTGGAGTAGATAGATTGATTTGAGGTTCGAGATACATATAATAAATCGCGAAGTAAAATGTAATAGAAGATTGACAAGAATAACCACTTTCAGTAACTCAAAATGAATTATTTGAATTAAATGGGGAAGGAACAAAAATAAATGAAAAACAAATTAAATATTTGAAGTGGGCAGAAATACTTTATATTTACCATTATGCACTTTTTTCATTAAATATTTAATTTCTGTGCTGCGAGTAACTCTCAAAGCACTGATTACTTAATTCCACTGTACAATACTTCTGATTGCTAAATTGTTGCAAGGTATCTGCTGGGTGAAAGTATTGACGCAGCAAATCTATTCATTTTGTCCAAACCAAATGATTCAGCGTTTTACGTAAGCGCAGCCACGCGTTAATAAACTTCAAACAATTTTTCTCTACGAAACGGCTCGGTCATTTTTTCCATTCCGCGAAATATGACTTTCTACTCGAGGATAGTGTCGGAAACTGTTACGAGCCTTTTTCTTCGTATTCGCGATCCCGTTAAAACGGACGCAATAAAACTGCTTCCTATACCGACGGACCTTATCTCCGCCGTACCTGTAATTGACAAAACGGTGTCATTTACCTTTCTTTCGTGGAACGCGCAAAATCTGTTTTGGAAAGTAGGCTTTACGAACGTTCCACCGTGCCTCCTCTGCGAAGATTCGAATCTAGCCAGGTTCGAAAAACAGTGTGCAAACGTTCACACTGTCTTTCATAGGTCGGTGCTAAAGTTCGCCCTCTTTATTGAACTCCGTCCTTATTAAAGGCAAAAATATATTACATGTTTTGTAAGTGTTTTCCTTGGCTCTATCTATGACCTTTTGCCACTTTTCTGGTAAAAGTTCAAGTAGCTGTAGTAAATAAAGACAATTTTTGCACCGACCTAATAATTACATTATTTAAATCTGAACTTATTTGCAATAGCGAAAATATTATCCTTTAAAAATTAGGCAAAAATTTAACAAGTAACAAATTCCATGTTTTAATAGAAGTAGAAATCGGGATTGAAATAGAACCAGAATTAATCAGTACCTTACCCTACAGTACCCTAAATTACACAAATCAGACTATCCCTCCTCTAATTACTAGAAGTTAAAATTACGCCCACAAATTAATGGTGCCATAAATGCGAAATCCCACGAAACAATAACAGTCATAAGTACGTTTCAGTTCCCCCAACAGTATTACGCTTCAAGGGGGGACAGTGGCGGCCCCCAAGCGGAGGATTAAAGGATTAACTCCCTAAACCTTCTCCGTCGCGTCGTTTACCAACGCTGGCGTTGTATTTAACGTAATAAAACGGTGTCATCAATTAGTTCCTTCGCAGGTCGCAAATCCAGCTCTGCAATAATAAACGTAAATTCTGTGCGCCAGAAGATGGGGAGATAAGGCAGCAGCTGCTGCGCGTAAGAAAATCGTTGATTGCCTTACGGGGCCCCATGAATTCGTTTGCGAACGGGCACAGTCGGTCGAGCCACGTGAATCCCAGTTCGAGGAATAAATCCGTGCGTGGACTGTGGCCCTACCGATATAAGGTTGCCGGGCCGTTCCTCTTTGCACGCCTGCTCCCTCGTTCCCGCCCTTCTCGCTTCCCGTCGTCCTTTTTGACTCATATACCGGGTGTGGTCGAGGCAACGATTATTATATAATGTGACATTCTGTTGAAATTCGAAGGGATTTATTAAAATTCTTACAGTAGAACTTTAGAACTTTGGATACTTCTTTAACTCTTGAACGGAGGCGGCTGGGTCGATTTTGACCCATGGTGTATATCAGAGATGGGCAAAAAATTATTTGAAATAAAAATTTCGTACACAAATTTTTATTTTAAATAATTCTTCGCCCATCTCTGGTGTATATAGTTTCATACGTCCACATTTTAGAATAAGATTTCATATCACATTTCGATGTGGTGGTGTAATATCCTTGTTTCTTTAAGGGAGTTGTGATATTAAGTAACAAGTAGGATGAGTAAGTGATACGTAGGATGAGTCATGATTGACCCAGTGCTCGTCAATCGAGGGTTGAGGTACTTTGAAACATTTTATCAATTATTCGTATTCTGTTATTTCCCTTCGTTTGGTTTTATTGCTTTAACTTGAGCGCTAATACGACGCAAGCTCGCTACTGTAATTAGCTCGCAGGGACGAGAGGTCGAGGCGAGGGAATAATAGAATTACCGTTTCGATAAAATCTCCGCGAGGACTGTACAACTGATACGTAAGACTTCTCCCTTTCATTCAGCCCTCGTATCGTGTCTCCCCCTCGGTCTTTTGTTTCCCGACACTGCCTTTTCCCCAGGACTTCTGCAGAGGCAAACCCTATAACGCCGTACTCGTAGCCATCTCGGTGCATTAGAAACTCCCTTTTCGCAACATTTTATCTTTCAAAGAGGCGTACACATAGTGCAAATGGTGCATTCTGCTTTGTGATTTCTTCGATATTAGAGGAATGTTTTATATGTGTTGAGCAGTTGCCTTTTCGTGCCCTTTATTTTCACTTCAATGAATTCCGTTGTAAGTGGGACTCATAAAACGGTTCTGCCTGAGTTTTCAGAAAGGATTCACAAACTACTCCCATTAACCTTTAGACGACCAATTGAAATGAGTTCCCTAACGATAAGTCCGTTTTTAAGTGGACCTCGATAATAGTTCACGGTCGAACGGCCGCTACGAACCTATTCAGAGGTCCTACTCTACTTTCCTTGGCATTCGTTTCTTCGTACTTATTTCAGAATTGGACTAACAGATATTAGTCCTTCTACCAACTCGAAATATTAAAAGCTAGATCAATATTTATCCTCAATTGCTTGTAATGTAATCCTATCGAAGTTACACTACTTCAAATTAGAAATTTGTTAATTATACAAAACAATTGTGCAATCGTGTGTTCTGAAACAAAAGTTTATTTAAAATTTCATTTATTCCAAAACGTAGGTATTTCTTTAAGTAAGCAATTAAGTTTTGGAAGAGTTAATATCTTGGATGAAAAGATCTTCGGTTAAGGGTGACATTGAAGCAGCAGATTCTTTTGATTTCTACGCGAAAGGCTGGCATGAGACGACCGGGCTAAATAGGATCGTTAATCGAAGGATATTTATAGCTTTGCTAAGAACAAACCCGTTGAAGATACTATCGAGCAAAAAACTCGAGGCAGATGGTATCGCTAGTTGTTTCGAAGTTTTCCACCAGCCACCCGGTGCCCTTCTTTGCCAAGTGGGGAGGAAGAAGAACCTGTCGATCCTTGGCGGGGTACTCAGCCGACGTAGATTCAACAAAAGGAGATTGTGCTCCTCGATTCAAGACGCTTTTCTTCTTTTTCACGCTGCTGCAGGGGGGACGGAGATTAATCTCGCGGAGCTGTGTCCAGAGGATCCTTTGCTGCGGGAGGGAAAGGGGAGGAAGGGAACGTACAATGTGTGGCCTGCTAGAAAAATTGCTTGTGGAGAATTTGGGTGGCCACGAGTGGCAAAGAAATTGGTGGGGAGTTCTCATCATTAGTCAGAATTCAGATTATTCTGCGGTGTGATAAATTAGATAGGGGATAGACAGTAGATAATTTATGTAGGTAGAATTCGTTTCATTATTCTGTATGATGTCAATGTTACGTGGTATAATTGTGCAGGCACGGTTGTTGTTAATATTACCAAATTCCAAATTTTAGAGAAAATTTTAAGGCACGTGAACTCACAAGTGTTTTTAGTAAAGTTAGGGTTCTATAGACATGAAATTTTTGTATAGGTTAAGCCAAATTAGGCGAACCAAATTTTGAGGTTGTAATCTAACAGTTCCATATTTGTAGTCTGTTGACAATTGCAATATTCCTCAAGTAGAAACGATTGTCAAAACATGAGGGGCCCATTCACGAAAATTCATGCATTCAGTATTAACTACCTGAAAACGAAGATAACACATTATCTAGTAAATGAAATATATTTAATTTCAAATTCCAGCACGAAATTCAACGTAAAATACCTATTCCAAATTCTAAGTTTTTAACTTAACAACTACTCACTTAAAATATACAGAAATCACAATTCTTAATTATCTTGAAGTAGTTCTCAGTGAATCCACCATCGAATGTTCACAAACAGGCACTGAGATTGCCAATCACCCAACCCCATTGGGGATACACCGACAGTCTTACCGGTCAATAAAATAACTCGATAAAAGTAATTTCAGAGATCTCAGTGAACGACTATTCCGTGATCGAATGCCCACGATTCTTTAATTTCGCCATCGAGATTTCCGACGAGCGCGCAAAGGGTAACTGCATTAGGACGTGGAGCAAGTTTCCAGCCACCTGGCCCCTCGCTTCCATGAATGAGAAGCCTTCCAATCAGGGGAGAGACGGTGGACCAAACGGCCGCAGGAAATCAGCACTTATTCTCGGCCTCGATGATGCTATCTTCGGCCTCTCCTATCCCTTGCCTTTTTGTTCGCCGGCGTGCACCTTCGCGAGCAGCCGTCCCGATCAGAAGAAACGTCAGGCGTGCGTCAGCCACGGGCCGTATAGGTCGCGGCCGACCTTGAACGCGCCACCACTTGTAGCACGTGCTTCGTGGACGACTGCCTCGCTGGGCTTCAGCCTTCGTCAGGTTCTCCTCGAGCTGGCCTTAAATAGGGATCTCGTGCTGTTGGTGGAACAGAAATAGTTAACTTCTTAAGGCCCACTGGAGGGCTCGGTGGATTGATAGCTTTAGGGGTAAAACTCGCTTTATGTGTTTTCTGGTAGCTATTGTAGGGCCCTGCGGACCCGAAACTCATATCCACGTGGAATACATGTAGTTAACTTCTTGAGGCTCACTGGAGGGGTCTATAAGGTAATAACTTTGTGGGTAAAATCTACCAGATGTTTTTCTCAACTGCTACTATGGGGCCCCAGGGGCCCGAAATGCATATCCACGTGGAATAAATGTAGTTAACTTCTTGAGGCCCACTGGAGGGGTCTATAAGGTAATAACTTTGAGGGTAAAATCTAGCAGATGTTTTTCCCAACTGCTACTATGGGGCCCCAGGGGCCCGAAACTCATATCCACGTGGAATAAATGTAGTTAACTTCTTGAGGCTCACTGGAGGGGCCTATAAGGTAATAACTTTGTGGGTAAAATCTACCAGATGTTTTTCTCAACTGCTACTATGGGGCCCCAGGGGCCCGAAACTCATATCCACGTGGAATAAATGTAGTTAACTTCTTGAGGCTCACTGGAGGGGCCTATAAGGTAATAACTTTGTGGGTAAAATCTACCAGATGTTTTTCTCAACTGCTACTATGGGGCCCCAGGGGCCCGAAACTCATATCCACGTGGAATAAATGTAGTTAACTTCTTGAGGCTCACTGGAGGGGCCTATAAGGTAATAACTTTGTGGGTAAAATCTAGCAGATGTTTTTCTCAACTGCTACTATGGGGCCCCAGGGGCCCGAAATGCATATCCACGTGGAATAAATGTAGTTAACTTCTTGAGCCCCACTGGAGGGGTCTATAAGGTAATAACTTTGAGGGTAAAATCTAGCAGATGTTTTTCCCAACTGCTACTATGGGGCCCCAGGGGCCCGAAACTCATATCCACGTGGAATAAATGTAGTTAACTTCTTGAGGCTCACTGGAGGGGCCTATAAGGTAATAACTTTGTGGGTAAAATCTACCCAATGTGTTTTTCGACTGCTACTATAGGGCCCCAGAGACTCAAAATTCATATATTGGAAAACCAAGAAATTCGATGCGCCAACTAGTGACAGAAAATTGAACTACTGAGAGTAGGTCGAAATCCGTCGAAGTCCATATGATTATCAGTGTTTAAATAGACATGTTGTGAAAAACGAGTGTTTTTAAATTTTTTTGAACACTACATATTTACTTATTCGATAAATTATTTAATAAATACTTATTCGGAATGTTTCGTGGGATCCGGACCTACTTTCAATAGTTTGCCATATTACCACCACAGCGCTGAAATCTAAGCCACGCCTCCACTAAGTTTCCCAATACGTGGAATAGACATAGGTAACTTCTTAAGTCCACTCAAGTGATCTCTGAAACAATTTTGGAGGAAAAACTATCTTATCTGTTTTTAGCACCCACTATAGGGCCCCGAATATCCAAAATACATATATCCCTTGATGTCCTTTAGAATTTAAAAAAACATGATGGGGGAGCGCTCTTGAGCATCCAGTTTCCTTTGCCCCGACTATAATCGTCACCCGAAACCTCCTTACAGTCTCCTTCACCGTGAAGGGGTTAAGCAATCCTCCATCCCTCACCCACTCTGTTCAAACTCGCTCTCCATCACCCAACCATTACAATAGAGCAAGGAATCGATAAAACTCGTAATCGCCTAGCACTGTTAGCAACAGGCGTCTCGAAATGATCTTTTTTACAACGCTCTAAACGTCTGCGAGTCTCGTAGGAGCAACAAACCACCTCGCGCGAGAGCAATGTTTCCCCTCTGCTCGGCTGAATTTTTGCTATCAAGCGCAGGCAGTGGGGGAAAAACGAGCGATCTGGCCAAGGTTAGGTGCCTGCGTTTGTTTTCAGCTGGTAGCTTCACGGGAAGCATTTAACCTCCAGGGCTAAATACTCCGTCGTCTGATGTTTCAGCGGGACTGGACGAGCATAATCGGATGAAGTTGGGCCAAGCATGCCCTCTAAGAAGCAATACAATCTCGTGCATAATGACGAGTACGACACGAGGATACCGCTGCACAGCGAGGAGGCGTTCCATCGGGGGATTGTCTTCCACGCCAAGGTAATTCGCGCTAAACGTTTCCCGATTTTTCGCGCCCTGATTGCTGCGGGTGATGCTTGCCAGACCTGGAAGATGGTCTTTTCAAGCCTTCGGAGCAATTACTGCTCGTAAAGATCGTGCTCTGGGAAAACGACATCGTTGAATTGCGATGAAATTATTTTTTGAACGCAGGGAAGGAGGCATATATATAGAGAGATTTTATTTTAAGTCTAGAGATTTTGAAAGGAGCTGTTTTAAGGAGATTTTTCAAAGAAGCTAATGTTTTTTAAACGAAAAGGAGATAGAGAAGCTAACGTCTTCAGTTGTAGGACATACAGATTGCTAGAAGTGTCTAAGCTTCATGGATAAAAAAAAAAAGAAAACAGTTGTTACCTTTAGTTTCCTAGGTTGGGTAGAGTCTGGTTAATCAAATTCATTTAAAATGGACAGATAGAATTATTGAATCTACAAATCTCGATCAGTGGAACATGATATATATTCGGGAAGTTGGGGTTGTGGCTATACGTTTCTGATCACTTCTAGTCAGTGGAACCCGATATAGATAATCCTAAACACGTGGACCCCATAGGAACGATTACTTACATTCGTGGGACGTGATCAAGATCACTCTGACGTGTGGAACCAGATATAGACTACCTTGGACCTGTAGGATCTGATACAGATCTCCATTGCAGCACGTGGGGCTAGATACAGATCATTTCAGTTTCCTCGGACAGGATATAGACCACTTTAGACCCGTAGGATGCGATACAAACGACTACTAATTATATAGAACCCAGTACTTGAACCCAGGTATCAATCGTGGACCGTAGACTCCAGGTGTCAAGCCTTGGACCTTGGACTCTAGAAATGAAACCTCGGGCCTTGGATATCAAGTATCAAGTTTTTGGGTCTTGGGCCTCAAGTGTCAAACCTGGGACCTTGGACCCCAGATCTTAAATCACTGAATTCTACACGCCATCCTACCCTAGATATCAGACCATCCAATTGCAGATCTAGATCCCAGCTCCTACGTACTTGTAAGCGTCCGGATCCTATCCACCATTTCTGAAATCTTTCTTTTGAACTGTGCCTCATCCACATCTACTTACGTGCAATCTTCAAACCTTCGAATCATAATTCAATCCACCAAAGTTTTCCAAATCCTTTATAATTTTTTTCTGTATCTATGTACTTCCCACTTCTACAAACCACTTGCAACATCTCCCCAACAACCACCCTATCAACAAACCTTCCATCTCAATATCTTCAGTATCCAAGTCCTTACATTATCATTTATCAGCTTCAATCCCTGTAACTACTCGTGAAATCGGTAATTACAAGCCTCAGGTGAGAAAACTGATCAAGACTTGACTCGCATTCCATCTCTATTATTCACGCTAGGTGATCGCTCCTTCTCCTGGGAGAACAAAGAGCGGATCAGTCACGCGCGAACGATCCTTCCCATTTTCAGTCACTTCCGGGAAAATTCATTCGGGAGGCTGTAAACCGAGTTTACCGTATCGGAAGAGCGTCACTTGTGAGAGACCAGGTCTCCAGGACCTCTGTGTGTTCGAATGGAGTTACAGTGGTGAACAGTCGGCCAGCGAGGGGCTCAGCTTTGAAAATACGACTTCACGGTTACTGGGGGCCGCTGGGAACGGGATGGAAGCCATAACATCGCTGTCAAACGGATCTCTGGCTTACGTTCGTAGATCGTGATGTACAAAACAATGGAAACTGTAGGTTTCGACGCCTGGTCGTTTGGTTATTCATCAAGTGTTGTCCAACTGCTACCAAGGCTGGCGGTGTTAATCATTCCGATGATTTACGGTGATAATGATACTTTGCTTGCAAGCCCAGGTGGACAGTGTTGGAGCCATGGGGAGCTTAAAATCTCTTTTCTGAATCGAAATTAAAAATAACTTTATATTTTCTTACTCTTTCGCTATTCTTTTTACTATAGATACTTTTACATTAGATATTATGTCCTTTTGGAGTATATTGTTACGTTTATATAACATATGAAATTAACTAATTAACAAGTTAGCCTTTTTATTTTCTTAAGTTTCAAAATGATGAGGCACCGATTTAAAAAAATATGGGAGTCGTAGATTAAATAAGGGAAAAAATTCTTTTTTACTTTTTAGTGCAATTTTATTTTTTTGAAGTTGGTTTTAATTAAAATTTTTTTTTTTTTAACTTTTTAGTTTTATATATATTGACACAACATGCTGAGGAGATATGCGTGTACGTACATAAAATAATAATAATAATTAGGTGACAATAGTCTTTATTATTAACCAGAACTGGAAAAATATTGGGTCAATGTTGATGCAGTGTAGGATGGGACCAACGCCCTCTTTCGAATAAAAAAAAGATCATCGAAATCGGTCCATATGCTGAGGGGTTATGGGGGGACAAACATAAAAAAAATACAAATAGGACGAATCAACCTTCCCGTTTTTGAACGTGTATTTTTTTAAGCAGAATCTCACTTTGTTATAATAAAATTCTTAGTTCTATCTGTATCTAAAATTCTTAATTTCTTCAAGAAGTATTATGTATTAATAATAATAAGTAACACGTCTAGGTTTATATTTAGGGGGGGTTAAAATAGTTAATGCGACTAGGTTCTCAATGGTGTTTAATTCTTCGTTGTCAAGTCATTTCCTATCGTAGATACTAAAAAATAATTCATAGGAATCACTTTCTTCAAACGTCTGACCAACGACAGGACAATTTACTGCACAATTCGAGCCGCTCGAACGAGTCGAATGGCGCGTAAAATCGCGAGGGTTTCTAGGAAACTGAAAAGTGTATCGTTGCGTCGCTGAAATAAGGCAGTTCTGTTTATAGAATGTAGTTCATTCGATGACTGAAAAACTACTTAGTGAACTGAAGATGAAGAAAATACACAACTTTTGCTGTAATATTTTCATTACTGTTATCAAGCTAGAATTAAGAAAATCTTTCTAACAAGGGATGATCCCGAAACTGGAAATTCAAAAAAATCTGAAATTGTGATTATGTAGGGGATTTCCTCCTGATTACAACGCAATTTTTGTTTATTGCCCAAATGCACTCTAAGGGGGTGAAATTGACTCTTGAAAATCTGATTATTTTCCGATTTTGTGTTATAATTCGTGTACTGTAAAATAATTTTTTTACCAAATGATAGATCTAATTAAAAGAAGTAACTTTTGCCTTGAAACTGTTTTTCTATTTCTTACAATTCGCGAGTAATAACACAAAATCGGAAAATAGTAGAATTTATGGGGGTTAATTTCACCCCCTTAGAGTGAATTTGGGCAGCAAGCAAAATTTGCGTTGTAATCAGGAGGAAATCTCAGATTTTTTTGAATTTCCGCGTTCGGGATCTTTCCTCGTAAGTTGATTTCTGTTCAAACAGGTATTGAGTCCCAGTCATTTGAAACAACCTCTAATTACTTATTCCAGGTCCACAAGAAATAACGAGGTCTTCTGTTAAGTTAACTGTGTCCACTTTCGAGTTTCGAGGTCTGAGAGATGATCTACATAGTATCGAAGTATCGCTATTAGGTAGCTTCTAACGGAAACTCTCTTAAAGAATTCCGTTTCCCCTTGCTATTGCATGGTACACCTATGCTCGTATACTTATAACAGAATAATCCACGACTCAGACAAACTCAGGGCCCATGTTACCCAAGATTCAACGAACAAAGGATTCCAATTTCGTAGAAATATTCATCCACCATAACAAAGTTAGTATATTCCTTTGAAAATTCCCTTACACATTACCACCAACAGCAAACAACAATCCAGACATATCTCCTCGTCTGAATTTCCCTTAAAATCGATATCTATTTAAGTCACAATCAGTTACCACTTTTTACAGTTCATTCTATAGCCTTCTATAGTTGTCAAGTTTCTTGAACCGCCTGTACATTATCGCCGCCGATAGCAATGACGAGGAGGGAGTCGCGCCGAGGTGTTGGATGCAACAATCGCGACAACGACAGCAGATATTTTTGGTCGCGACGCCAGCACGGAGGGAACCGTGACGTCATGGTGGCACGTGTTTATTTCAGCGGTGTAGGTTTCTCGGAAAGGTTAAAGCTTTTTGTACGGGCGCCGTCCAAGCTCGTAAAGCGTCTCCGTAAAGCGGTCACTCCGCGAGGCGCAACGCTCGCCGGCTTATTGGCGGTGCGCGCGCATTCCCCGAGGACGTTCAGCTTTGCTCTCGCACCGGGGGATTATCCCCCTGTCTGGCGCCTGCAGCTACTGAAATGCCGACTATTTCTTGGATTTTCTTTGAACTTTACTCACAGCGGGCATCTCCCACTTAAACTGGATCCCCAGCTTGAATTTTACTAGGCAGAACTGTGACACGTGGATCACCGGTGGCCCACGATATTTATGAGTGAACCTTTTTTCATTAAAAAAATAAATTCATTGATGAAAGCAAATTAGAAGAAAAAATTGTTGATATTATGAAGAATATAAGGTACCGGTCTTTTTTTAAAATAAAATTGAATATCGCAATAGGGGTTTCCTTAACCTTTTTCGTTTGTATTCAAAATCTAAATTTCCAACTTTATGTAGTATGGGTTTATTTTGTTTATTGGAGAGCTATGCAATCTGGAGTTTCTTTTGGTGTATCTCGATTCTGTATTTATAGACGTTTATTTGCAGGATTAACTTTATGAACGTTTTAAACCTTTTGTTATTTCACCTTCTCCTCATCTATTTATTTCTGGAGTCTGAGGTGCATTTGCGGCAGTTGCTTGAGGCCAGATCAATACCAGTTCGGTTCTAATTCGATACCAGTAGCAACTTCGACTCTAACTAGCTTCTATTCGCGTTCAGATCCGATTCAGTGTAATTTTAGCGAAGTTCACGCTAATTTGGTAGATCAATAATTTCGTACTGTTGATCGACAGTGAAGTTGGTTAAGTTAGTTTTGTTAAAAATCATCGGTAACACGGATTAAACGAAACTTGAAAAATAAAAACTAAGCAATACTATTTAGAATCTTTAAATTAATATTCAAATTGCGAATGCAGGGTCCACTTGGACCCACAACACAATTCCCTCCACCCACATCTCAAATTAGACTTTCCTACCACATTCAATCTTGTCATACTCTGAAATTCTCATTTGCTTAACCCTCCCACTGCGGCGAACCCATGTGTACGTTCAATCTGTGCGGGGAACGCCTATAGGCGGTCAGCCAGTGTGCTTAACAAATACACCTGGGTCAATTCCGCACGCGGTGTACGTTGAGCGTTTCAATCTCAGCGCTGAAAGGGTTAAAGGGCTTATACCAATAAGCAATCAAAGGCAGGAGTATTTGGTGCATAGGATGTCCTCCAGGAGTAACGAAATATGGTTTACGGAGACTCCACTGTACACGAATTGAATATGAAAATTCCGAAAAATAAACGTAGGTGTGTATCGTAATTGCAGAAAATGCGAGTAACGCAGAAGTTAAGCAAAAACTTGTGCAAATTGACCTGGTTTTGTGTGGCGAGCGACGATACCGCCGATCCCGCGTATCAAAATACATTTTCTCAGCGCGGCCCAGTTCGCGGAAGAAATTTTTCGCCCCAGTAAAGTCACAATAATTTTAGCCGCGGATGATCGTGTTGGCAGGGGCGGCGGGCGTCGGCGTCGCTTTTCTTTCGGGCAACTTGGTCACGCTTCGACCGCGCACCTTGTATTTCTGTGCTACTCTGTGGCGTCCATTTCAAAATGAAGAGGTGGAATTCTTAATGGCGATTCCTTAAATGAGGAATTCTTGACTTCTCTCTTGGATCTCATTTCGTAGAAGTTAATCAGTGAATGCCTTCTCTGGACCACGTTGCTTCGAGATACAGTAGTGGTCAACGGAGAATTTAAATTTAACAACAAATTTAAGGGACGGATTCTATCTTTTAAAATTGATATTCCATAGATACAGAGTGAACACTCGGACAGTGGGCAGTTCAAGTGACCACACGCAGTGTACCTGGGTCAATTTTGACCCGCAGTGATTATTCTACTACACGAATTTTAAACAGTCTTCTTTTTAATAGAGTAATTCGTGTTCTCGATTTCTGAGGATTCCTCTTTTACTATTCAATATTACACTCGGTGGTGTTACGCTTGGGTCTAAAAAGACCCAAGTTATCATAATACTCGAAGCCCAGTATTATGCAGCTTTGTAAGAAAATTAGTTTAAGCTTTCTTTCGACAATTAATATTAAAGTGTAAATTAAACTATTCGACTTTGTAAACTTTTCGACACCGATCGAGTTTGAGCGTTTCAAAGATTGCTTCAGGAAGAAGGATAAGGGCCTCGAAAGGACCGCGGGGAATTAAGAGAAGAGAAACAATCGTGGGATCGGTGGGTAGGCGAGATCCAAGGGAAATAAATCGATCGTACGCGAATACTGAGCACCACGGCTATAGGAGTCGTATTTAGAATTTCCCCATTGAAACGATGACCTGGCCACGTGTTCGACCGACTCGTTGCACACGTGGTCGATCTCCCACGCAATCGACGCGATGTACTATGTACTATGTAGTCGAGGAACTGACAATGGTGTAATGCGATCGGATTTCTCGAGCGATTCGCGCGATCGATATTGTTGCGTGGCTCTAAAACGATGCACGACTCGACCATAATTTTACCTTGTCCATATAGTCTACCTATTATTCAAATAAAAAACGAAATGTGAAATCTTGCGAGAGGGTATTTTATTTAGCGACGTGGAAAGTGTATCTGTTAATCCTAGTTTCCTATCTAGTTAGTAAAATGTTTTAAGGATTTTGAATTTTTGTATTGGGAAATAAATGTTTGAAGTATCGCTCGATGTGATTCTATTTTCTTTATTGCTGAAGTAAATAGAATTTGGAATATGGAACTGCTGGAACAGGTGGAACTTGGATAATTTTCTAAGTTCAATCTGTTCTGACACTTGGCTGAAATATTCGAAGCTCCAATGGCGTGGTGAGAGATTCCAAGTTTTATGTTGTTTGACATGGAGGTATCAGAATGTGAGAAACTTTGAAAATGCCGCTGCGATATATGACTTGGAATATTTCAGTAAGATAGAAGGGTAGGTGGAACTTGGAACATTTCAGTGAGGTGTTGGAACAGATGGGACTTTGAAATTTTCTAACACCTCATTGAAATATTCTAAGCTCCACCTATCCTTCTACCTTACTGAAACATTCCTATCTGGTCTTACATTCCAACAAAATTTTCTAAGTTCCACTCATTTTTATATTTTATATTAAGACCAGATAAAACTTGGAATACCTCAGCTTGAAATATTTTAGCAGGGTACTGAACCAGAGAGGACTTCGAATATTTTTTAAAGTCCTATCTGTTCTAACACTTTACTGAAATATTTTAAGTTCCACCTATCCTTCTATCTTAACGTTACATTGAAGGGTAAGAAAGATCGAACAACTCTTCAAATACGTTTTTATTTCACACAGAAGGAAAGTAAGGGGCCAATGAATTTATTGAAACGCTTCAAGTTACATGCACAAATTCTTATATCCTACAGAAATATTCCAAGTTGCAATTATTCTTGTATTCTACGAAAATTGAACAGATTTCGCAGCTATTGGTTTCGGTTATCGCTGATTTCCAGGTCTCACCACGAGGAGGTTGCTGCGACTGGAAATCCGTAGAGAGATAGATGGAAACAAAGTTTTGTAAAGCTCCCTTTACAAAAACCGTAGAGCACTAAACCAAAGAGATAGATGGAATCACAGTTCCATCGATCTCTTCGATTTAGACTATGGAACTGCCAACCATTCACAATATTACGCGAGATTCAGTAAGAAGGAAACACGGGCGTACCGTGAAATCGGTAGTCGATGGTGCAACTCCTACTACTCAGGTGTCCCAGTCGAAGGAGAGCTTTCGGCGCCCTCAAAGCGATTCCTGTTGCTCCGAGCGACTCCGTCAGGAGCACACTAGCTGTGACCTGACTCAGGCCGGCCAACGCGGAGATTGGGCAATCGGCTCGGCTGGCTTTCGCAGGCGGTGCACCTTTCCGTACACCCCCTGCGCCCGAAACTTTTCTCCTTGTACCAGTAAACCCGAGGACGGAGCTGACCCACCGGTACCGATTTCACAGCCGGTCACTTGTTTCTACAATAGAAACATAAATGACCTCCTCATCGGGGATGAGGAGCTAAGCGCGAGCAAAGTAAGCTAAAATTCAGTGATTAGTTGGCAGTTTTACATCTTTTCCTACAACTAAATGCTGAATCTTCTCCAAATGTCTTCTTTGGAGCTCTTCATTCATGTCTACTTTGGATTTCATGTCTACTTTCTCCTTTCAATGCCTTCTTTGGATCTCTCCTTTCAATGTCTTCTTTGGATCTCTCCTTTCAATGTCCTCTTTGGATCTCTTCTTTCAATGTCTTCTTTCAATGTCTTTCTTCGATAGCCCAGGCAGACCACTTAGACCAGAAAGACCAGAAAGGCCAGTAAGACCAGAGAGACCAGAAAGACCAGAGAGACCAAATAGACCAAATAGACCGGATAGACCAGATAGACCACATAGACCACATAGACCAGAGAGACCAGAAAGACCAGATAGACCAGATAGACCAAACAGACCAGAAAGACCAGATAGACCAGAAAGACCAGATAGACCAGAAAGACCAGATAGACCAGAAAGACCAGGTAGACCAGATAGATCAGACAGATCAGAGAGACCACGTATGTAAACTAGAAAGAATTCCAAATGCCGAATAATAATTTCGTGAAAAATTTATATTTCCCGTAAAATAATCGTCCTAGATGATACTGGTGTGGTACAGGATATTCAGAACATCTCTCTTTTTACTCAGTGTAAATTTTTGTTAATAATAATTAATAAAAATCGAGATACAAGTGATTTGTTGGAATTGGGTTTTGTATTTGAACCTCATTCCTCGTGAATTTATTTTTTTCTTCTGAATGTTTAAACATTCTGTGGTTGTTAATGCTTATATACATTGCAAAGCGTCAATAGTAGTGTTTAAATATTTCTTGGGTTTTACATGGAAGCATGTTTATAAAGATAGAAGTGGAATAGGTAATTTTCAAAGTTCGCGAGACTTTTGATATGTGTTTACTTGGAATATGTTTATTGCCGATGTTTAAACATACTCTGAATGTTGATATGTAATAACAAGTGCCCCGCGTGAATCTTAAAAGTTATTTATATTATATTATATTATTTCAACACATTAGGTATGAAGTTTTGAACGTTTAGTATTCATTAATTCCGTTTGATTTGCAGGCTTCTTATAAAAATTATATTTCTTTCATAAAATTTTATCTTACTCTCGCAAATATCAATCTTACAAGCCTCCACTGGAACATTTAATTAGGAATAAAAATCATTAATAAATCTTTTTCCCTCTTCCAATGCCAAAAATTAATTATTACTTCATTCTATTGAATAACTTTTGATAATTTCATTATTTCCTAATGGATGTGGTTAAGAACAATACTTCATCTTACCGAAATGAAAGCAGTACATTAACAAATCATTTATTATAATTAATCCACTCGACCGAAATAACATTTACGACTTAAACTCGTAGTTATTAAAACAATACCTCTATATTTAATAAAAAGAAATGTGTTTACAGCCCTGCGTCTTGAATAATTTTCCAGAAACTCATCTTTCGAATATTCTACAATATTCTGTGGCACATTTTGCCCATAACAAGCACACGACAAGTACCTACAAGTCAACTGAATTAATGCAAGAAAATCATATAACGTTAAAAGAATATGTTTCATAAAAGAATATGTTTCATAAAAGTCGATCTTCAAAATTCCTACAATTCCCATTCTCCACAATCTCAATGCCCATCAATCATTTCGACTGAAAGATATAACAGAAGACCTTGTAAGAACTTACGTTATTTCAAAGTAGGCATACAGTGGCGGTGAAAATAAAGTTCGAAACTCATAATTTTATACATAATTTCAGGCTTTAACTATTATACTAATATCACTAGCCTATTCTAGCAATCCTCCACTCTATGGGATATAAATTCAGAAATATGTTTCTTTTTAATAGAAGTACCTCATTTCTGCTATTATTCACAGTTTGAACTTTCTTTCAACCAGAACTGTACAGAGGCATACAGTGGCGTGCAAAAGTATTCGGCCACCTTTTAAAATCGCATAACTTTTTTAAAATTAATCCAAACGACTTGAGTTTTTTTGAGAAGCTAGAGGGATTAGTTTGCTAAATGATGTGATCCGTCGGTTTGAAAAAAAATCACTTGGTCGGAATAGCGAAAAAAAAAATAGTAAAGGTAGTTTTTTAAACTTTTTTTTGTGAGCCCTTAATGAAAATCCAAAAAACCCGTTTGTAGATTTAAGTAAGTTATATACGTGCCTAAAATTTCATCAAAATCGGTTAACGTTGCTCTGAGCTATGAACGCTTAAAGATCGCAGAATAAGGTTGAAAATCGCTGATTTCGGGAATTTCGCGATTTCGCGATTTCACAAAGAAAAGTTTAAAAAACGACCTTTACTATTTTTTTTGCTATTCCGACCAAGTGAATTTTTTTCAAACCGACGAATCACATTTAGAAAACTAATCTCACTAACATCTCAAAAAAACTCAAGTCGTTTGGATTAATTTGAAAAAAGTTATGCGTTTTTAAAGGGTGCCCGAATAGTTTTGCACGCGACTGTATACTGTACACGTTCTATAGAGAATATTTTCTTTTCAAAAATGTTCTCATAAACCCCTATTGGAGCTCACTTGAACTCCCTGCAGAAAAGAAAAATGAAGCTATTCCCAGCACACGGACTATATGTAGACAGTCAGCCTCCGCAGACTGCGTTCGAAAATAATTTCCACGATAATCGAGTTCCAGCGCACGTATGATCGCGAATCAGAGTAATAAGCCGCTAAAGCAATTAGGGAAATTACCCGGCGACCAGTAACACGGCGGAATGACTCACGCTCCGTGCATACGAAGAGCCGCTTCATAATTCTCTTTTTCCCTGTAGTTCATCGGCTCTATGGAGGTTCCTCGACCGACCAGCCGAGTGGAGATCGTGGCGGCGATGCGAAGAATCCGCGTGAGTTCGCGTAATCTCTAATTAAGCATGGATAGCTGCCTGGCGGGCAGGCGGTGTCGTTAACGTCTTTTATTTCTGTCCGCAGTACGAGTTCAAGGCCAAAGGGATCAAAAAGAAGAAAGTGACGCTAGAGGTGTCGGTGGACGGGCTGAAAGTCACCCTTCGAAAGAAGAAGGTAAGTCGGAGTCGCGTTTGAATCAGGAATCAGGATTTTGTTGGAATTTGCGTGAGTTGCGATCGCTTTCGAATTTTGTCAAATTTTTTTATTAAATTTTTACGCTAAATTTTGTACAAATTAGTAACAGTTGGCTTGGTTATTTTTTAAAAAGTTTCATTTTGTAGCTAGATGAATTGCAAGGGGTGTATAGAATGAGGATGAATCATGATTTTTACGCGGGTGTTTAGTATTGAAGATTGAGTTCCAAGTATTCGATTTTGAATACTGTATGTCCTGTATCTTTGAATAGCAGTTGAGTACTAGTTAGTAATATAGTATGGGATATTGAGTACTTGAATACGATGTACACACTCGGTGTTTGAACATAGAATATTGACTCTTTGAGTATCCACTTCGGAATACTTGAATATCTTAGGCCAGGAGATTGATTGCCAAACAATTAGTAGGTACTCTAATTATAAATATTCAGTTTTCGTGTATTGAATACTGAGTATTTCTACTAGTATATTAAATACTAGTATTCCAGTAGAGAATACTGAATACCAGCACTCAAATTTCAAATTCCAATCATTCGAATACTTGAGTGCCTATTATCAAGTACTTTCTTGAAGTTACTCGAGTGATTCACGAGAGTCACCAATCATCCAAAAGTACTTACTCGACACATCACGTGCACAACGATTTGTTGGCTCGTACTCCACTGCATACTTTTCACAAGTTAAATGATCCGCAGTATAAAATGATCTTAGATAACCGCCACATCGTGTACTCGCTCATACAAAACGAATCACGTGTCACCCACGATGCACACAATACTCATAAAACTATTTAGCCATAAACAAACTGAATGCAGTCGCGTCACCATTGAATGAACCCCTCCTTCACAAACAGTATCTTTTAAAATCATATCGTGCAAACATTTAACCACCCCTAACTCATGCTCGGTGCAAAAATAATATCACAATCGAATCAAGATTACAACCATCCCATTTTTAACACGTTCCGTGCCACGGTGGAAATTCAGATATTTGGTAAATCTGCAAAAAGTTGTGAGAAAAGTAGATTGCGATGTGCAGTTATAGAAAAATTATAATTCTGTTATATTCTTCATAATTTCAGTTTTTTCTCTCTATTTTGATTTCTACGTTGAATTGAGAAATACATACATATCTTTTTTTTTTTAATGAACGTTTCGTTGACGATAAATATCGTGAGCCACCGGTGGCTCACGTCGCGCAGGACGCAGTAACCCTCGCCTGGCGGATGCAGGGTCCACTTGGACCCATTCCAAATACCAAACCACTGCTTGGGTGTTTTGTTATTACTATTACTTCTTGAAAAAGATGAGGATTTTTTCAGGAAACTTAATTCAGAATTTATGAATAAATTTGTGAAATAATATAGCATTGTCGAACTATCTGCGGTTGAAGCGTTAACAAACAGTTCCCACCACCCCTTTACCGTCTGCAACTCGAACACACCTAGCCATTATCCTGTCGCACGAGAGCAACCTATGCATCGAGGATTAACGACTCGTTATTTGTCCTCGCAGAAGAAGCAGCACCAGTGGATGGACGAGAATAAGATATACCTGATGCACCATCCCATATACAGGTAAGATGATCGAACCTGCGCACCTCGCTCAGGGGGGACGATCGTTCCCGGCGTTTTTTGCGGGAACAAGTTCCTAGAGCTGCCTCCAATCTCCATTTTCAATCATTCTGTAAATCCAATGCTTCGTAAAATTGAGATCGAAGAACCGTCGACTCTAGAATCTCAATATCCCTCGAGTTCCCCTAGTTGCGCACATTTTGCTGTTCATACTTTTAGTAAAACTAGTGTTAATAGTTTCAGCGACATCGGCGTGTATCCACGCCCTGGGAATTGCAGCCTTTGGAAGTCTAGTTTTCGCGTAGTTTTATGTTCATATTTTTTTGGAAAACATTGAAATGTTGTCCGAGTGTCAGCGAATCTTTGCTTGGGGCGAGTTAAGCAAAACTTTCTAAGCAGTAGCGATCTCTGAGGTAGATCTGACCGACATGAAGGGGAATTTTGCAAAATTTTGGCGCCACCCAAAGTGTTGACACGTGGCGGCCAAAGATCAAAATTTTACCGTGTAAATAGAAATAAAAGTTGGGGTATGTCAAACCCCACTTTGCGAATTAAGTAACTAAGGTTCCACCTCGCCATTTAGGAATTAAAGGATCATTTTTCAAAATTTTGTACGATCTAAAGTGCTGCAGTTCCTACTTTGCGAATTAAATAACAAAGTTTCCATATCGCCAGTTAAGGATTCAAGGGGCAGTTTCAAAATCTTGCGCCACTCAACGTGTTAACACGTGGCGGTCAAAACCCAAAATTTTACTGTGTAAATAGAAATAAAAATTGATGTACGTCAGACCCCATTTTGCGAGTTAAGTAACAATGTTTCCACCTCCCTAGGGATTAAAGGGACATTTTTCAAAATCTTGCCGCATCCAAACTGTGCCTCGTCTTATTACTTTGCGTCGTTCAACATTTCGAAAAATTACGCAAAGCACACCAGAAATCCCAGTGTTTAATTTCGAGGGATTTAATGACTCGTTTCTCTCGACGCCTTGTTCAACCAGTCTCCGTTTGAAACGTGGCCTTACAGTCGACTGCGTTCAACGAGTCGGCGTCAAAGCGCGAACGGAAATACATATTCTTTTTCTTCCGGGAACGCAGAATGCATCGTCGAAGATGCGTGTGCGTGATTGCAAATCACAGACGCGGTGGCCAACGAAACTGGCACAACGGATTATACGTGCTGCTGATTGTGACAAATGCGCGGGGCCATTGGAACGAGCGATGAATAACGACGTTAAGTTGAAATGATGTCGTTGGTATTCGTGCTTTCGCGGGCTTTGGCATTTAATTGCACGCTGGCGGCCTGAATAGCCGTTTTTTCATTTTTTTTCGACTCGTGATTGAAATTAAAACAGTTCTATTTCACAGGAAATTTATTTATTCAATAGGAAATAATTTTTGTGGATGTGAACGAGGGAAATTGAGATTTCGGGGAAGGTTTTGTATTTTTCAGGGCTTAGGATATTTAATTTGAAGTAGTTTAATAGGGATTGAGATTTCAAGGTGGTTCATTCCAGTTTTGGATAAATTCCAAGTTTTGGGAATCGAGGTGCTGCGCAAGTGTCTGAGGGGCTTAGATGCACTTTTGATTGTTCCAGGATATTCTACGTCTCCCACGATAGCCACGATTTGAAAATTTTTAGCTACATTGCCCGCGACGGAAGCAGCAACACCTTCAAGTGCAACGTCTTCAAATCTAGCAAAAAGGTCAGTGCAGCGTTTCATATTTGTGTATTTCATAAAATACTTAATTAGAATTATCCACGACATCATCAAATTTCAAATGCATGTAAACATGCAATGGACAAAGTACTGGAAGATAATTAGATCATCTAATATTGAACATATAGTTCAGCTACATACTGCAAATTAAACCTAAAACGAGAAAATTGTGGAATTTTCCAAACCACGAAAGATTCAAACGCTTATCGTACGCCGCGTGCGGAAATCTCCCAATCATATTCATTAACCATGTTCTTTGAACGCCCATAGGCGTTCAACGCCCGAGCTACGTTCGCTGACCAACCGCGCGTATACTTCCACAGCACCCAAGGGGTTAATTGCAGCCGAATGCCTTAATCTTCCGACAGCCACACTTTTGCATGTGTGCACGTGCTCGTCGAAGCGTAATATTACGTCGCGCACGTGTATACACCCGCGATAATTCACGTGGCCCAGAGTCTGTCACGGCTGGCGTTTTATCAACTCGCATTATTGTGACCCTATAAATAACCACGTCTCCTTCTGTCTTCTCTCTTTTCTCTCCTCCCTCTTTTCTCCGCCGTGCGCCTACACTTTTCCTCTCTTCCGTGCCGCGCCACTTCTTTTCTCCAGCTATCATTCCCCTCTCGTTTCCCACATTTTCTCACGTACACTCTCCAATTTCGCATCCACGCTTCTCTTTCTCCTCTTTTAGTCTCCTTTCCTCTCGTTTCACCGAGTTTGAACACGTGAAGCTGCTAGTTCTTGGAATAATATTAGCCTTCTATATAACTTTTTTCAGTAACTACTCAAAGTACATTCATTAAACGAAAGTTCTTCGATACTCCCTAGACTTTATCATCGCGATAACTTTTAATAATTGAAATTAACTAAGGTGCTTCCAAGTTCTTGGAGTATTTAAACGCTTGCTCCACTTTCAATCCTTAATTCCAATAATCCAACGTATCAGAGTCACCAAGTTATACTAAATTTATCAAATTTATCAAATTTACTAAACTTATTAAATTACTAAAAATTCTTACAAATTTTCTATACCATCTGGTAGCTATTAATGTGGAACTACGACGGGAGCGATCGGGAGCGTCTCGAGCCCGTCACTACTTGTCAGAAGGGGCGCAGGAAAGGCGACGTTGCATCTCTGCCAAAGACCAGAATGCACCTTCGACTTCTCGCGGTCGAGATCATGGGCGCCGACTCTGCGCACGAGAAAGATCGCGCGACGATAGGACCGCGGGCATAATGCTCTATCCACACCAACCGGTCCATTACGGCCGCGGATAGGAATTATATTATATCGGCGTATCATGATATACGACGGTTCGGGGCTCGTGTAATTTCGCGTTCACCGGGATACACGTCTGCAAGAATGTTGCACGAGATTACAGGGGATGGTCAGTCGGGCGGCCGTTTCAAACATTTTTCGCAGACATCGTCTGGGAGCAATCGCAACGGTGAGAAAATTCGTGATCCTTAAACAACTCGACTTCTATGTGGGTAGATATCGATATCATTGAATTAGGATATCTAGGATCTCAGGACTGGAGAATTCTTAATTACAATTAAACCACCCTTCTATATTTCATTCAATATTTATTTTACAGGAATTATAGAATTCACAAATTGGTCACATGGGGTTCCCTGCACCCCAGCGTCTTTTTTTAGTAACCATTTTCGTATTTTTAAATCTTTTAACTTTTGAATGATAATTTTACATTCGTAATACTCATACAGTCATGCTCTAAAAGTCTTTTGGCAGAAATATAAAATTTGATATAATGAAATTTGTGGTTGAAAAAATAGTTGTGGAGAAAAGAGATTTTTTGTGTTGAAATTCACCAAATTTTTAAATCCGAATATCAAGGTCTAAAAATTAACAGAAATATTGGCAAAGACATATACTTCTGGAAAAAAATTGCCTGGGGTGCGATACACCCCGTGTGACCACGAAGGGTTAATGCATTCAAACTCTACATGGTTTATTAAATAAAAAAAAATAGAATATCCCCAATTTTAAATACGACGTTCAGAAGAATCCCCCTAAATTCGTCACGCTTCGCAGCGAGGATGATCCGTGAGATTTCTCGCGAGGAAGTTCCAGGCTGGAAAAGTGAATTACGTTGAAAAGCTCCCTCGACGCGAGATTTCTTTCGCACTCGCAGGAAGACGGGCGTCGTCGATGGCGCCTGTCTGTACCAGGCTATTTTAACAACCTCCTGCCAGTGGCACGACATGGCCGCCACTGCAAATACAGGACAGAACGATACCCACCCCCCGCACCCCTTGCATCCCACCCCCTGCTGGTCCCTCCACCCACGATCGCGACATGGGCGTCAGACGCTCTGCACCAGCAACCACTGGATCCGATGCTTTGGCTGTCAGCCGGAGATTTGTGAAAATTCTCGAGAGCGAAACTTCAAGACGGTGGTAGCTTTTGAAGAGTGACGTGACAGGGAAAGGGTGCTGTCGAGAATCGAGATTCTAGTTGGGATTGTTGTGGTTGGTCGGGGTCTACCGAGCAATCGTAAGATTCGTAGGATTCGCAGTGGATTTGTGAGAGGTCCTTTGAATGTAATATTTCGCTAGTTTCTCTTAAGGATGTATCGGACGTACAATATCAGACAAAAGTATATGAAATTTGAAATACTTGAATATCTACGTCTTACGCATAGTAAATCTAGATGTAAGGAATTCGAACGACAGTTGGAGTCTTATTTTTAATCCTAGGAAGGTATTTTTCACTTCACAAATGCTTTCTCAAGCATTATTTGCTAAACTTTTGGCAGTGAAAATGCCCAGAATTCACAATTTTCTCAAGTTATAATTTATTTCTTTAAAACGGTGTAGTGAAAACAATTGAAACTCGGCAGATATTTTCATCTACCCATATACTGCATGTACAAAAAAATTGAAATCATTGGCACTATTTCTTCAACATTTTTTCAGATGGTTCATCCGCCAAGATCGTCTCTTTCCATAAGAGTACGTGTAAAATCAGTAAAAATTATAATCGTTATAACTCAGTAACTGTTTAGTGAATTCGTTTAAAATTTTTTTAGCACATCAGGAAGATTAAAAAGAACAATCTCACAAATTTTCATCAACTTGGCACTATTTTGAAAATAGGTCCAATACATCCTTAACATTGTCCTCTGCGGGGATGCGCGTTTAGAGATCTCACTACTGCTTGACAGTAGTGGGTCGGTATTTTTCACCGCGTCGCAAATGCATTTACATGTCGCAAATGTACGTATAATATGTCGTTTTTAAGCCCATTTCATACGTGTCATTTGTCGCAAATGTAATAAATAGAAATATTCATTATTGTAAGGTTTCTTCAATTAAAGTGTTGGAAAAATATAGTTCTTTTTGACTTGGTTGTTGGTTGCATGCGAATACTATAGAATATTGTAGAATACGTCGAAAACTACATATAATCACCACTTCTCTAACCCCAAAAAAGTATTGAAAAGCGTGGTGTTAATTATTGTTTTGTAATTGGTTAGATAATAACTAATAAAAAATGTATCGGGAAAGGTAAAGTAATTAGAAATAAATGTACGATAATAAATCAAATTTATTTGAATTAAAAATTATGTAAATAAAAATATCTGTTTCAGAAAAAATGAAATTGATAAATTATTATCAAATTTCTTTTTTGGGTGCAATATCCCTTTCAGTGTGGTGGAATTAAGCCACTTTAAAGCTTTTGTGCATGCACTAAATAAGAACTATGTAGTTCCATCGAGAAAAACATTAAGTACAGTACTTTTAAATGTACAATATGAACAATTATACAATTCCATTGGACAAAATGAACAGCAAGGTGCTGTACTTTTAAATGATTGCTTCTTTTCCTAAAATAAAAATAGTCTTTTTATTAACACAATTTTTAATTGAAACAAATTATATTATTCTATTGGGAAACTTAGTGGAGGCGTAGCGTAGATTTCGGCTCTCTGGTGGTAGGTTGGCAAACTATTGAAAGTAGGTCCGGGTTCCACCAAACATTCCGAATAAGTGTTTATTAAAAATCTAGTGTCCAAAAATATTTAAACACACTCGTTTTTTACAACATGTCTATTTAAACACTGATAATCATATAGACTTCGACGGATTTCGACTTACTCTGAGTAGTTCAATTTTCTGTCACTAGTTGGCGTATCGAAATTCTTGGTTTCCCAATATGCATTTCATTTGCTAACCTATCAATATCCATTATTCGTCAGTGCAACTTAATTTAATTTAATTTTTTTAATCAGACTTATAATTATTAATAAATTGGCACTTCTTCATAACCTAAACGAAAAATGTTTTATAGGTTAGTTATTTTCATTTCAGATATACGACATTTATGACACATTTACGACATTTAAGACACGTGTCGTGTATAAAATAAAAAAATCGTGTCTTTACCCATCTCTGCTGCTTGGTAGAGCTGCACTTTTATTACTGTTGGGAAAGAGGAAGAGGATAGAATAGAAATCCTTGGATTTATAAATCTGTTGGTGATAAATTAGAAATAAAATTGAACTCCTAGACTCACCGAAAATAATAGATTCAAATCTTGAAATCACACATACAACGGCCATCCAAGTGTTTAGATTGAAACTACATTCTACCCCCCAGTTAAAGTCCAGAAAAATTCAGTCACTCCCAAGATTAGACGCTCTTCGATCCCTGAATCCAAGATATTGCGACAATATCCGCACTTACATTACGCTGTAAACTGATCATTTCTAATTTCTAATCTAAAACACGTCTCCTCGTGCACAATATTGATATCTAACTTCTAATCATAAAATGAAGCCCCTGAAGTTTCTCTAGATCTAGGATTCCATATTTCATCCAACTTATTTTCATCGGGCTTCGTCAGAATAGCGATCTCTTTATAAACGATCGATACGAAAGGCCCATGTTTACGATCCCCGTGAATCAGAGAGTTTATGTAGCTATTAAACGTCTCCTGGCGCGGATATCTCAAAGAGTCATTCCTCTTATAGTAACATCTCGATAGTTCACGGTTAAACGTGTCTGTTCTATCCGTATTAGTGGGCAGCGATCTTTGGGAACGCGAAGACAGACTTTTCTCTCCTCGAGTTTGATCTTTCTTTCATCCTCGGTCTAGTTCGACGAGCTGTAGTCAGTGAAGCTGTAAAACTGTTCGAAGAAATGCTAAGATCAACGCTGAGACGTTTACTTTGGAGAGGGGGCACAGGATTCTTGTGAAAAATATAAAAATAGTTTCTGATGATGATGTAGAATTTAATCATTTTTCGTTCGAGGTATAAGAACTCTCTGATTGAATTGAAAAATAGCTTTTAATGGGTCAAGAATCCTTTTCATAGTAGCCTCTTTTAAATTCTTCTTCCAGTTGATGGTTTTTTGATACTGAACTATCTTTATATCCTGCAAAAGAAACTGCGAGATCAGTGTTGCAGCAAGTCACGTTGTAAAGAGTAATGTGCAGCTGCGCAGCTACTCGTGCATAATTTATGACGCTTATCGTGCACTTTCCGTTGCATTCTTCCTCGTAAATTGCTCTGTGGTTACTACTACGTTATCACATTCCATTAACCTTCGAATTATTAGCCTTTGGGCCGTCTTCGAGGCTCCCGTAACGGGACCCTGGATTCTAGATTGTAATCAACTTTTTGCACACCTTTTCCACGTTTGTGCCCGGTACTGTAATTAGTATTGAATCGATTGGCTATCTGAGTTCACTTCCTTGATCGTAATAGAATGGGTACTAGCAAGTTTGCACAAAGGAACGCGAAGTGAATTGAAAAGAAGTATTAAATTTTAATTGCACAGAATATAAACCACTCAACTTCTTCAAAATGATCCTTCCATTTCACTTGACCCCTTGATAACTGCAACCCTATACGCTCGAATACACCATCAATGAATTAATACATTCCGCGTATTAATAGCTTAATAGCAGCTATCAAAGCTGAGCCTCGCCTTTTTGTTTTTTTACAGTTATATTTTATTTACTTTTTGTCTCTTCTGCTTGATTTTTAATTTTTTTTTTCATTGGTGTTCTTTACCATGTACACAATGTGGATGTAATAATAATAATAATAATAATGAATGAGGATGTAATATATTATACTAATTAGAAGAGATGATTTCGGCGCACTGGTTTCGGTCTATTAAATAATTAAATGAAAGGTATTTTGCAATTTTGAGAATTTTTATCAAATTCCAACGTTTCGGTCAATGATTATGACCATTCTCAAGGAAAGTTAGATAAAAAGAAAAAATACTGCGTATGCTTTTATACTAAATATATTTTTTTTTACGTGATATTTGTTTAAATTTAAAAAAATTTAGTATAAAAGCATACGCAGTATTTTTTCTTTTTATCTAACTTTTCTTGAGAATGGTTATAATCATTGACCGAAACGTTGGAATTTGATAAAAATTCTCAAAATTGCAAAATAGCTTTCATTTAATTATTTAATAGACCGAACCAGTGCGCCGAAATCATCTCTTTTAATTAGTACAATTTTTACGGTCGATATTCAATTTATTTTACGTAATATATTATTCAATTTTCCCCCGCCGTTATTGCAGAAATTATGAAATTCATATTAATATACCATTACAAATTTCAATATAAAATACCTACAGTATCTTAAACCTACCCGTTACACTGTTCTTCAGAAAATTCTTCAAGTATGGAGTCCATCCAAGATAACGGCGGACAGTGAGGGGTCAAGCATCAAAACATCGAGATACATTTTATTTTACATATCCCCATCTCCATTTCTCCATCTTCAAACGAAATTAAAGTACACAATGTCGAGATGTAGTCCTCCCCACAATTTGTCAAACACGATTGATATATCAGGGAAACAACGCGAGTTTCGTGACTTCTTGCCGCGTGGATTTATCTGAGAGCCAATGAGTTAATGGGCAGCGATTTTTCATTCCTCGCCGCTCTATTCACCAAGAATTCTGCGGACGGTGGAGGGCGATAAAACGTGAACACGACGTTACGAATTTATGTTCCGGAACCGGCGAGCGCTTTAAGGCGGATTCACACATATCAGTTTCCTGACGGTACACTGTCGTCAATGTCAGTGGTAAAAAATATCGTTCTCCTGTTTTGGAACGCAGCAGCTCGCACTTGTCCGTGTCAGTTTCACACTGACGCAGAGAGACCAAGAGAACTGATACAGATTTGTTATTTAATTGTTTGTGGCGGGGGACGTTTCTTTATTTAAACTCCAAAGTTTAAAGAATTTCATTGCACAGATTTATAGAGCAGAAAAAGCCATTCAATTTTCAATGATCAATTTTTTAATATAGGCTATAATTTTGAAAATGTGCGGGGAAATAGGGAAGCGGACATTAACCTTTGAGGGGTGTTTTCACCCTGACGAATAAAAAACAAGCTGAAAATAAAAATTGCCTGGTACTTCTATTAATATTTCTTACCAGCCTGTAAAATCTCAGAAGAAAAATTGGAATTCTCCGGTTACCGATGTGTTCCTCTCGCTCGAAGAAGTGGAGGGGATAGCGATCACCTTAGTTCGAGACAATACTGTTATGTGTGAATGCGCCTTTATCGTCGCCCGTCATTTTCAGGCGGACGCGAAGACCTTATCTCGCTCGTGCTTTCCTCCAGCCCTTTATTTTGCCCTTACACGCGTTGAGAATTTAGGGTGCATATTATCTGCAACCCTGTTGCCTTCCTTGCATGGTTTCACTGGAGTGTATCTTACAAAATGGAGTGCCTAATTTTATGTCTTTACCGTGGAGTATCCTACGAGGTGTAACACCTAAATTTACACACTTGTAGGATTCTATTACTTCTGAATTTACGGGAAAGTGACGGGGGTAAAATTTGTGCGAGTACTCTTTCTTTGAGTAAGAAGGATAGAATTTGTGCACGGGTTCGTGCGGAGAACGCCCATAGGCGTTGAAACAGTGTGGTTAATGGATACGAGTAGAGTATTTACGCACACGGCGTGAGTGAAGCATTCGAGTGTGAAAGGTTCGTCGGGTCGTAAGGGGAGATTTTATATTTCGGGGCCTCAAACAATTTTTCAACGGTAAAAAAGCATACCATCTTTTCACAGGACGAAATCCGAAAAGAAGAATAATAATAACAATAATAAAGAGAATATAATAGAAAAATAAAAGAAATAAACATTAACACATTTAAATATATGACATTTTTATTGCCATGTCATTAATAATATTAGATTATTATATTAATATATTAGAAATTATGTTCTAATTTCTTTTTTTCTTCTTAATTTGAATCAAATAAAAAAATTTCGTTCGTATTTTTCTTTTGTATTTACTCTTTTCTTCATATTTTCCTTTTTTTCTGGTGCCGCTGAGGATATTTGATGCTAGAAAGATTGATTTGAGTTTTGAAGGATATAGAATACTCCACGAATTTCGTGAAACATTAGTTTTCTATGTTCAAAATATCTCGTAAGAAATGCGAGAATTCTTTCCAGAACCTTTCAGATTATTATTATTAATGAAGATATTTACAATTTGTTAGGGGCACACTCTCTGAATCAGAGAAATTCATCGTAGAATTGATGGGATTCTTATCGCGATAAGTTCGAAAGCGGTTCGAATTTCAATGCTATCCTCTTTCGTTTCCTCCTGCATTCGTTTGAAATTTCAACGTCGCACATGACACAGCAGGCCGTTTAAATCTGCCACGGTGTCATATCACTAGCAACAGACCACGTGCGTCATATGTTGTCAAGCCGTTAATTTTAACCTGCACGGACAGTTTACGGGGGCGGGGGACGGTAATACGATTTCAAAAATATTTTCAACGGGCGATTTAGCTCGATTCGTCGACCAAACGTAATCGGTCCACGATTTATGCACGCTCGTCGATTATTCTCTCAATATATACTCCATAAGCACTCTCAATCGACGAAAATGAAATTTAGCTTGTCCCTTGTTATGCAGATTTATATAACCATTTAGTTCTAAACGGTCCGTGGACTTTTTTTCCATTTTATTAAAAGGGTACCTTCACTCACAATTCTTCATTCCAAGTTGCACCATTAGAATTAGAAACTCGTCATACAGAAATATTAATAAAATAAAAATGTGGCGAGTGAAATAAATTCGCAAGTTTTATCGTGGCTATATTCTTCGTTATTTTTTGTTAAACCTTTTTAGCCATACGCGCTGTTCAAAATGAGGGATTTCACGAGACTCGGATGTTGTTAAGTATACGAAAACTGTTCCATACTTGACATTTGGCTTATTCCTCAGCCTCCGACGTTTGCTTCGTGCTTTGGAGGGATCCTCCAATTATTTCGAGCAGGGTATTCAAATTTCGAATGAGTCCCCCGAGTAACAGTAACGCCGTGCTAGAAATAGAACGGTACACAAGCTAGGGCCCTACAGAAATATCCGTGTACCGTGAGCTAATGTTTAAAGTTCCTCGCCATTAAGGCTGTGGAGAACGTCGCAAGAAGCTTTTTCCTCTTTCCGCAGTAACTGGTGCCTGGGAAAGCTTGGCGCGCTCTCGAGTCTGCTCTTTTGAATTCCTTCGGAAACTGGGATCCTTTGAAACTTAGAATACAATGTACGCTGCATTTTAAAAAATAATGAATATTGACTTGTCTTGCGTTGAGTTATAAACGAAAGACCTATTGAAAATTTAAACTTCGACCTGCCGAAATTGTTAGAAATATAATTTGTTATAGGTATAATAATTCAGAATCTCGAATGCTTGATTAATGGCGTCAATTTCTAAAATTTCGTCTGTTTCATTGTGACGTGTATGTTTCTCTCTACTGCTTGGCACACCTATAAGCGTTTACTTATATAGTTAAGATATCATTTGTAAAATACACAAATCACCGAAGACTCAAAATTCTCGAGGTTCGTGTAATGTTGGAATTGATTTCAACTTTTGCTTGACTTTTGAAACAATAGCTTGAGGCAGTAACTGATTCGACTCAGGGCATAAGTGGAAAGCACCTTGAAAATTTGCGAGGGAACAAATTGAACACACACCTCTAGTTTTACATCCAAAAAATTCGTGGGACATCTTCGAGGTATAATTGAGATTCTTCATTAACACAAACCAAATCCTAAAAATAACTAAATTTCTAATCCAATAAAAAAATATGACATCAGTCAGTTAATTTCAACAGGCATAAATTCTGTCTCCGAAATTTTTCCAAAATCCATGTCCACTGAACGTGGAAAATCTTTTCAGGGTTTTGATATTTCTACCATATTGCCAAGGTTCACAATTGCCAAAGCAACTAATCAGGTGCATTAAGACTCAAATCCATGCCTTCCCCCCTCCACTATCACTTTATATCACTTCCTCACTCTCTTTCTTAAGTAATCACGCCTACCATTGCCAACGGAATGCAACAGGCGAGGTGCGCCTGCAGGTATCGAGATTTCACCTCGACGTTCCTCCCGTATAAAGAAACACCTGCAAACTAAACAATACGAGTACTAACGACTTTATTACATCACAAAGTACAAAATTAAGTGACGAACAGACGAGGTTCAGCGTCCCTGCTGTTACGAAACCAAAGCCTGCTATTTCAGCGGCTGTCGAAAGATTTGCCCCGCGTGGTCTCGTGTGACGGTATCGATGCCCAAAACGAGTAGAACGGTGCCGCGTATGCCGGAAGGGGAATTCCACGACCGAATTGCCGGCTCCTCGTCTCGGTGAAGGGTGCTCGAAACGGGAGCAGGGGAACGCAAAGAGCGAATTTCAAGCGTTGCTTTCCGCGTTCTGAAAGCTGGGCTCGTGCCGTGGCACTTTAAGCTCCTCTGCTCTTGTTTCGACTCGAAACGAGCTGGTGGAACGAGCAGTGGAGGAGAGACAGAGGATTGCCGGTCCGGGGTAACAAATCGTCCGAACGCCCTCTCTCTGGTCAGCTGCGAAGAAGCACGGAAGAAGAGGAGGATGGAAGAGTGGCCAGTCAACGGAACGAAACGATTTTCGCTGGTTACTTTTAATTGTAAGAAGAAAGGAATTTGTGGTTGGGGATCGGAGCGTGACGGGTGGCGTAGAAAAACGCGGCTCTGCTGGAGGATGAAGAAGCGAAGAGGTCCGTGGAGAGGATACAGTGTGTGTTTTAATGATGGGCAGGAGAAAAGGGGCGGGGATGATGGAGGAAGAATGTAGAAGAATTGGAGGGGCTTCGAGATGCTTCTTTGGATTCTTGGAGACGTAGAATATTTTTGGGGAGGTTGGAGGATGATGAACTCGATGAACTTGGTTGGAGGAAGTTGAAGAACTTTGCTCTACGGTAGTAAGTTTTTTACCAATGGACGACTTAAGAGCAAAGAAACTGATGAATTTAATTCTATACTGAATTACTGTAGATAAACAGTAGTTGGTATAGTACTCTAATGCCACTTCAAACCAAATTCAACTACACATTAATCCTGGAACGGTGGATAGTTTGACCATGCATTGGATGCAGCATCCATTTTGTTCCATAATTCCATTCACATACACCTGAGAATAAGCTTCTAAATTAGGTGCTCATCTTGTCATCATCTACAATTCTAATCTTCAAGAAGTAACACTAACAACAGGTTCCAAATTAACAATAGTGATATAGATCCCCTGTGCTCTAAAATAATGCTTCTCCCTCTGTCGTAGCTCCGTTATAGTTTTCTTGTGGATGTGTTAAAAAAAAGAAAAATGCTCCAGAAACTCAGCTCAACCTGAAAAAGAACTTAATTGCCAATCATATATATCATTTAACACAATTTTTTTCTGTTAAACGTCTTATATTAAAACTTGGGCAGCAATCGATTCCATTAACCATCGGAAGACGAATGGTGGATATGGTCGCGCGAGACGAGTGCAGGGTCAGTTTGACCCATAGCAATATTTCTATGGTACATCGGTTTCACGAAAGAATTTAATATAAAATGAATTAAATAATTAAAATTTCTCAAACTAACTGAAATTTATTAATAAAGAAATACACAAAAAAAAAATTATTTATGTACTTTTGGTACATAAAATAGGTGTATCTCCTGTATGATTTTTACGAATGATGTTACTACAATTTAGGCATCATATACTATATTTTGCCATTGCCAATACAAATATAACATCGTGATAGACTTTGTCAGGGTTGGACCAAAACGACCCTGCATTCGTTGTACGAGGGTTAATTAAAAACATTAAATAAATATATTACAATAAATTATTTATATATTTAAAGCCAAATTATATATAAACCAAAATTTATTATTAATAATACCATTATTTAAAAATAAATCTTTCGAACTTGATAATATACCTATATATACAATTTAAGGGTTCATCAAATGAATAATTAATTTAGTTCAATATATTCCCCAAATTTATGAATAATAATTTAAATAAAATTAATACATTCGCTTACGTCTCAAGAAAATTCACGAGTCACCAGCTTCCACCCGCGACATAATCCAGACTTAGAGGGATTGGCGCGACGGGGGTGGAGCGTCGAAGCCGATCGAGTAGCAGGCCGCGGAAATGCCATCGGGCGAGTCGAAAGCGAGAATATTAATGCGCTTATAAATAAACCCACGGAAAAATCCAGTGGCCAGGAGAGAGGAGCAGACGTAGACGTCTCTCGAGTGAGCGAGCGGGTGGCGTGTGCTCCGCTTCAGGCTCAGCTTCACCGCCGCGGCGCTCTGCTATCGCGCGGGCCAGCATCCGCGAGTAGCACACGCAGCTTAGTTCTCTTCTACCTGCCCGCCGCGTCGAGATACATACTCCACGTTTCCGTGTATTTCGAGAGCACGCGGTCCTCCGCGCTCGCCACCAGTGAGGGAGACCACGTCCATCGTCCATCGTCCATCACCGCGGCTCTTCGGTTAAGAGGTTAGCGGCGTTGCTTCCACCCGGGGGACATTCGATCGAGAATGTTTGGGTTGACGGGGTGGTAGGAGGTTGGTGGCTAGTCGAGAGTGAAGAGTGAAGAGTGAAGGTTGCTGGAGGTCTGTGAAGTGGAGAGTGGGGGTTGCTGGAGGCTGGTGATGTGGGGAGTGGCGGTTGCTGAAGCGAAGATTTAAGATCGCTGAGGATTGGTCAAGTGGGGAGGGAAGGTGTTCGAAGTGGAGAGTGGACGTTGCTGAAAATTGTTGAAGTGGTGGTCAAGATTGCTGAAGCGAAGAATAAAGATTTCTATAGATTGCTGAAGCAAAGGTTGAAGATTGCTGAGGATTGCTGAAGTGAAAAGGAAAGATGTTTGAAATAGAGGTCAAGAATAACAATTACTGAAACAAATACAGATTGCTGAGGTTTGCTCGAATGAGGAAGGAAGGTGTCTGAAGTGGAGATCGTTGAGGTTAAGATGAAAGGTATCGAACAATTACTGAAGCAAATAAAAATGGCTGAAATGGCAAAAGTGAGGAATGAAGAGGGGCAAAGTTCGCAAAAAGTTGCTACAACGGAAATTGAAGATTGCATAAGCTACACAAAAATTGAAAGAAGTTCCTGGAAGGGGAGTTCATAAACTGCCTCAGAACTGCATCCTGAAAAGTTCGAGGTAGTTGGAAAGACAAGAGGTTTCTTGAAGAACAAATATGAAAGTTTCCAGGAGACCTAGAAGAAAAGTTTAAGGAGGTCGCGGCGTGAAGATCGGAGAAATTTGAAAGGTAAATTGGAAATAGAGATTCAGATACCTAGAAAACCAAATTCAGAACACCTGGTCAACAGAAGTGAAAACAGTTCAGAAAAGAAAGATTGGTCTGAATATGATAGCCAAAAGGGAGGAAGTTTGAGATGAAATTGCTACGAAGATTGAAAGAAATTGGAGAAGTTCGCGCAAAATTGAAGAAAGCTTGAAAAGTGCATTTCAAGCTACTCGCAGAAAAAAAGTTCTAAAGAAAATAATTGAATAGCTTTCAAGCAAAAACTAACTATGGAAAGTTGATATAACAAACAACTAAATGTTCACAGCAAAGCTCAATTAAATCGGAGAAAACTTTAAACAAATTCGAAGGAAGAGACTAAAACTACCCCAAGGAATGAAATGAAAAATGCCTTCAAATGAAATTACTGCCACTTAAAAAGAAACATCTGTGTGAATAGTGGAAGTTGTATTTTTATTGAGTGAACCGCAGTGTTTCCACAGGTTTGCGCAGTGAACGTCTTCAGTAATTTGTTTGAATTTTTTTTTTTACAAAATGTGTAGGTAGATGTTCACGTTACGAGGGAAAAATGAATTATTGATAGGCGAAATGTCGGTGAATGTGCGTGTAAATGAAGGGATTGTGCGAAAGTGACGAATGGGGAACGATTTCGAGTGATCGATGCGACAGGATTTCGAGTGTTGAGTAATATTTGTCAATGCCAGTGATCTTTGAACCTAAATATTCGTTTTTTTTTTCTCTTCCGATGCTCTTATCTCGATTTAATGTAGCAACTAACCACCTCCGCCTTCGATGTTCCAAAAATTCCTCCTCCCTTAAGTTTCAAAAACTAGCATACAAAAATTGATATATTTCGAATTCAAGAATTTACTCTGTGGCATCGATTAATGAAAATGCACTGTGGTGGATGAAATTCTGGATATTTGCACAGTATAGTTCAATCAATTGGAAACATCGCAGATCGTTTTATAAACTCGATGAATATTTATACAGCACATATTCGTGGAAATCCGGGCATAGAGTTCTGGGAAATGAAATTCGAGGATACGTTCCATTTTTCGCGTTTCCAACTCCCATCGTTCGCATAATAAATGCATATACTCTTGGAATACTATAAAAGCACAGTTTTTATTTCTGAAAGATGGAAATATACTGTATATTTAATAACTTCTACATAAAACCGTTCCAACTTTGCAATGGAACGACTCGAATACCCATCACTACTATCAAATGAGGCAGTCAGAGCAACAACAGACTAACTCACATTTTTTCGAAATTGAAATAGTAGCAATAACGTATTCCAATAGGCTCTACTAATCATATAAAATAGGAAAAAAAAAATTTTTAATGTGGGTTGGTCCGTTGTTGCTCTGACTGCTGCATATTTAAAAAAATCCTGGAATGTCTTCACGCTATAGTTCAGACCTTTAGTTAACATAAACAGGGGTTTAGAAACAAGTAAATTTTTGATCCAGTACAATTTCATCCACCCTATAATTAGGAACAGTATTCTGGAGTCCCTAGGAGCTCAGAAATAAATAAATATTTGTCTCACTGGCAAAACTGACCAACTCCATTTTTTTTAAAAAATGAGAGTTTGGCCTTTACCACAAGATAATACACTTGGCAGTTGCTAAAGATCAAACTCTCATTCTGTCAATCAAAAAGTGGACTTAGTCAGGTTTACCACCAAGTCAACGAAATTTATAATTCAGCAGAATTTTCATCCCTCCCATAAATAATTAGGGACAGCATAGTCCCAAATAGCAAGAGACCCATAAAAGAAAGAGCTTCCGTTATTTAAAAATAAAGAAAAGCACACCAACTTTTAATCAAACTATAGAAAACGATCCCGAAAAAAAGCAACTAAAAGAAGTAAAAAAAGAGATAAAATGGATAAAAACGGGGGTTGTGATGGATCGTGTTGCTATTCGATTATTGTTGAATTGCGAGATGACCAGGTACGTGCTACAGTTTGCGTGCACTAGTTACGAGAGGGGTGCGTGTTATCACGGCGTGGTACTTAATCACCAGTGCGCGCGTGTTTACTCGCGTTACGCACGCTCGTGTAATCAAAGCGGTGTACTACAGCCCCGTTCCTCCCCTTGCCGCCCCCTTATCGCTAATGACCGTCGTCTTGAGGGTCAAGTTCGAGATTTATTATGAATGAGGAGGCGCTGGGGCACGAGAATGAAATCATTCATCGTGTCGGCGATTACAAAGCTGGCCTGGGTGAAAAAGATGGGGATTCCGAGTTTATCACCGTTTTAGTATTTTTTAGTACACAAGAACGTGGGAGTTGAAATATTCAGAATAAAAAATAAATAACGGTTTTAAAAATGAACCCATATTCAAATCATAATCAAATAAAAAGAAATAATAGTTTTGTAAATAGAATTTGGAGTTTCACTTAAATTCAGGTGAATTATATAAAACTGGGGTGCTAAAAGTTGTGCCTTAATAATGTAATGTTAACAAAATTTCAATTTCTAAAGGATTGTAAATTTATTGAGAGATGTTGTTTTTCGATGTTGATACTCTTTGGTTATTGGTCGTTAAAATATCACTACTTTGAGTTACATTTTTTTATTTAATTGTGGAATCGGAGGTTTCCGTTTTGACAGTGCATATTGTTGATAAAATTTGAATTTTTCAAAGCTTTAGGGTTTCTATTCTTTTATAATCGTCAATTATTTTGAGTACAGGTGTTCTTAGGAAGTATCCACAGAAGAGTGTGTAAAAACCACCAGGCGCCAAAAACAACAGAGAATCGATTCGTAATGCGATCAGAGATCCCTAGCAAAAAGAACAATCTTCACGCTCGACATCACTGAAACCTAACGCTCTATCTTCTGAACAAACAAACTCTTTTAAGCAATACTTTCAACTTTTATATATTTGTAAACAACGATTTGATCCCGTTCGCAACCATTTTGATTTCCCTCCCCTCGAATTTGTTTTGCGTTCTGTTCTCACGTCGTGAAAAAATGTATTACTGACAAAAAAATGTGTATATAGAGTATTCTTTATTTCTTATGTCGGAGCAGTGACGCAAAATTATATTCATTACATTTACAATCTATTTTTTCTTCATATTCAATGGAATTCTGACAACTGGACGTTTTATCCACTTCCCGATTCAGACTCTTTTGCAAATCAAATTCAAAACTCACAAATATACCTACTATTACAAAAACAATCAATTTTCTGATTTAAACGGTAAACTGATAAACATTACAGTCAGGCGTATAGTGACTTCCTGCGCAAAAATAAATCGAAAATGGCGAATAAAATTTGTTGCCATAAGCCATTGTTTTCGAGAAAATCGGGTTTTGGAATTCCGGACTCAAGTCAATTTTCTCTAAAGCAAGATAACAAATAACTTGTTTTTCTCGAAAACAAGATATTCCACAATTTTGACTTATTTTTAGTCGAGAATCTACTTCACCTCCGAATCCCCCCCCCCCCCCCCCCATTCTATCAACCCTTATCCACGCACACACATATTGAATTTTCCAAAATCGATTTTCCCAACAAAAAAGAGCGTTCAAATAGAAGAACTTTATCCAATTCTATCATTCGTTCTAACCCGTCATAATTAAAAGTTAACCATTTACGAAAATTGACCAGAAAGATGAAGATAGAAGGTGTAATGAATAGTGGAATGGGTTCACGGGAATTGATTCCCGTTCGGCGTGGAAAGACGCACGTTGAGAAACTGTTCAGCCGCGTCGACGGCTCCTCCGCGAAACGCTTCGAGGCAAATAAACGTAGCGTGGCTGTTGCGAAGGTGCTCGGGGGATGTTAACGACGCCGGGTCAGTAATAGTTTCTAAACCGAGCGGGATTTATCTCGGAGCTGGCCAGTACTACGTCGGGCCCGCGCGTTTATAATTGGAATGGTCGCGACGGGAGGATTGCACGCGCGGGAGTATCGATTCTTTGAATCGCGCGGCATCGGCGCCAATCGCGGCCCCGCATGTTCGACAGAAATTTATTACACGTGGGGCAGTACTCCCTCTTGCTAACTTGTCTCTTTTGCGCGCTCCCTTGTTTATAATCTTTTTAGACCCATCTGCTTCTTGCCGCCTCTACTTCCCTGTGTCACATTTCTGGTTTTCAAACTTCATTTGTTTTTCTGAGCTCTATTTTCTTATGCAGGTATCTTGCTTTTGCTCTATCTAGTTCCCTCTGCCGCATTTCTGGTTTTTCAAACTCTCTTCATTTGTTTTTTTTTAGCTATAGTTTCCCATGTACCTATTTTCTTTTTGCTCTTTCTAGTTCCCCTGTTTCATTTCTGTTTTTTTTTTTCAAATTCTCCCTATTTGTTTTTTAAAGCTTTAAGTAGTTTCCTAGGTATCTTCTTTTTGCTTTTCTAGTTTTCTCTGCCTCATTTCTGTGATTTTAATCGCTTTATTTGTTTTTTTTTTAGGTCTAGTTTTCTATGTATCTTCTTTTTGTTCTTCACAGTTCACTCTACCTCTTCTTTGGTGTTTTAAATTGTCCCTATTTCAATTTTTTAGCTCTAGTTTCCTGTATATCTTTTTACTGATATCTCGACCTCCATCTATGTATTCCTCTATTGGTTTCCTGAACCCCCTCAGCCTTCTGCCCCTCTTTTTGCTATCTCTAGTTTCCTGTGTCTCTTTTTTGGTCTATTAAACTCTATTTTTTCAGCTTTAGTTTCCTATGTATCTTCTTCTAGTTCCCTCTGCCTCTTCGTTGGTCTTTCAAACTCCCTCTACGTTTTTCTTGAGCTCCCATTTCCTGTATATCTTTTTTGCTGGTATCTCGACCTCCATCCATTCCTCTGTGAGTTTCCTAAACTCCCTCAGCCTTCTGCCCCTCTTATTGCGGTCTCTAGCTCTTTCTGCCTCTTCTTTCGTCTTTCAAACTCCGTCTTTATCATCCCTCTAGCTCACGCCACTGTCCCTTTGCTGAAACATTTAGCTAGATGCCGCCTCCCTCGCACGGACTTGCGAATGAAAATAGAAACAGGAGTATTCCAAATGATTTCTAGCCGCGGAGTAAATTTAAACAAACAAGATTCTACACTCCTCCCCAGAGTATACCTATCCATCTCAATATTCAAAATACGCGCAAAATACACGTTCACTAATGGAAAACATGACTACTGAACAAGATTAATAACTACACGGCACACCACGTTTCGTTACAACTATCCCTTTCTCTGGCCAATGTCACTGCTAACTCACATAATGGACGCTAGCCAAAAGGCCCGTTGAAAAAATTCTCAACCACCCAACGAGTAACAAACCAGCCATCGTTAACACTCTGAGTGGCGCAAGGTTTCGAAAAGTGTTCCCAAACTATCCCTCCTACCGTAAAAGCTTTCTACAAAGCGAACTCCTAGCTTCATTTCTTTCCAAAGTAAACATTCAAGGACTACCGGGCAATATTTCCTACGCTTTCCAAAAAATATCGCCACGAGACCCCAGCAGAACAAAGGATGAGAATGCCTCGGCTTAAAAACACGCCGACGCCACTCACAATATTAAACTTACCCAGAATCCCCCTCCACCCATCGCGTGGACTTCAAACACGACTAGAGCAGCTCACTCGCCCAACAAGACACACAATTCCCCGTAATCGCTCGCTACATTCCGGCCGAGATAAGAGCGCGCACGAGAACGCGTGTAAGACACGATAAACTTGAGGATGCCATTGCAGTGACGGCTGCTCCCCAGATTCCCCGTAGAAGGTGCTCAAGGTGTTCGAACAAAAGACACCCTAATCCCTTAAGAACGCCCGTCCAACATGCTGAAGAACTCGAGGCAGGCCAGCGGAGGATCAGAGGTGTCCGTGTCGACGAATCCTGGGCCCGGAAGTCCTGTCGGCCTCGAGACACCGAAGCCCAGGAAGAAGCTGTCGTTCAAGGAGCCCGAGATACTCAACTACCTGAGGTCGAAGAAGCCGTTCTCCAAGCCCAGGCCGCCGCCCTTGCAGCTAGCCAGGTCGGCGGCCAACGCCGACTTCAGCTTCGATGAGAACCCCTTCGAGGAGGAGAACGATGACCTCGAGGAGCTCGAGGTATACAAGCCCAGACGTTGCATACGCGCGTTTGGTAGGCAGAGAGAATAACGCCCGTTTACGGGGGTACAAGGGTTGCGCGTGGCTCGGCGAGCGTATTACGAAAAAGCCAGCTCACGGAATCGTAGGCGAAGAGGAAGAAACACGGTGTCGCGGCGGAATAAATTATGGATCGTCCTGGACGCGAGGACGTTGCTTCTTTTCTCAACCTTCGTTTGAATTAAAGAGCGAGAGGTTTTGTACAGTCCGTACACGTCCCTTTCAGGCGTTTAGTATTTGTAAGATGGGCTTAGAGTTTTTGAGCTTTAGAGCTCTAGAGTTTCAGAGTATTAGAGTTTTAGGATTTCTCAGGTTCGGAGTTCGGGAATTTTAGACTTTTCAGCTTTTGGAATTTTAGAGTTTTTGGGTATTCGAGTTTTAAAATATTATAGGTTTCAAGTTTTAGAGTTTTAGAATTATAGAGGTTTAAAGTTTTAGAGTTTCAGAATTTTAGAGGTTTAAAGTTTTAGAGTTTCAGAATTTTAGAGGTTTAAAGTTTTAGAGTTTCAGAATTTTAGAGGTTTAAAGTTTTAGAGTTTCAGAATTTTAGAGGTTTAAAGTTTTAGAGTTTCAGAATTTTAGAGGATTTCTGAGGAGTTCGATTTTCTAGGGAAGAAATGTTCGAGGGTCAGTGTGAGAAATTTCGAGATTTTAAAAGATTGAGAAATGTGGTTTTGGAGAAATGGACTTTTAAGTTTTACTATAAGTTTACTTTTATATTGGATTCTTTGTGAAATTTCAATTTCGAGGTATGAAATGTAAAAAGGAGCAGCAGACTGCAGCACCCGTCGGTTCGTAGATTTCAGGAATATAACTTTTGGAATTCGCCTGGCCGAACTTTGGTCCCTCGCAACATTTGAAGCTTGTATATTTATTCGCCCGAAACCGTGAAATTTGAAGCGATCTAAACGTTTGGCGTTCCCGCCTCCAAACGTTTCAACTTGTTGAAACATTTGAAGGCACGGAACATGGAACTCTCGAGTGTTTGAAGTTTAAACGTTTCGATAAGCCATCAATCTGCAGCACTTTGAAATTTAAAATTCAGAGCGTTCCACTTACATAAATATTCCTCTTCGCATCTTTCGTATCGCTAACAGCTACGACCATAAAAATGTTCACAAGTGAAATTTGATGATTTCGTGTAATTCCTATTGCAGCTTCCATATCGTACTTATTAGAACGTTGAATTAAAAGAAGTTGTACATATTTCGTCAGAGTCAAGCGATGAGGGTGGTCAGGACAGTGGGACAAGCGTTCGAGGTGTGCCATAAATTAAGTATAAACAACGCCACGGAGGATCGGGACAGAGTGGACAGGGAGAGGGAGCACGGAGACAACCACCGTGACGTTTACGAGGACCAAGACGAAATACCGAATGAGCAGTCGCAGCCGTCGCCGTCTTCTGTTCATAAAGGTTTCATATCCCCGACTTCTGTTCGACCATAAAAAAAGCCATTCCTTCCGCCATTAACCCTGAGAAACCTTCCAATTTACACCGAGTTGTGCAGCAAAATTACAACTCATTGCTTGCCACTTTAATCTCGCTCTTAATCGACCATTAAAAATTCTGCTTCCTCACGTAGAACGTGCAGTATCTTCACACCGTATTAGCCAAAGAGATACTGCCAAAGGAAGCGGTAGCGAGCAATTCGTTACAAAGAAAGAAAGTGAATGGGACCTAACGTGTTTTAGATATATCGCTGTTAGGGGACCCGGAGGACCCAGTGCAGGAAAAGGCAGCTGTTCCGTGTCTACTCAGGTCGCACGAGGTCCCAGCGACCACAGCGTCTACCACGCCGATTAGACAATCGCCACCGGTGAGATTCTTTCTAAAAGTTTTGAAGGTTGCAGTGGCGGAGGGTGATTGAATGGATTGAACGGTCTGTGCAGGGCACGGTGGCCTCCGATTGCGGAGGGTTACTGGTTGGAGGTGAATTGACTGCTCTAAAGCACGAGATTCAACTGCTGCGGGAACGACTAGAGCAGCAGAGCCAACAAACCAGAGCGGCCGTTGCCCATGCGCGTCTTCTTCAGGATCAACTTGCGGCTGAAACGGCAGCGCGCGTCGAAGCTCAAGTAAGTGAATGGTGGATACTTGTGCAATGACATTTAATGATTTTTTTCTAACGTCGATACTATACATGGACGAAGTGTTCTGGAAATGTGTGGTCGATATTTTAGTGGTAGTTGTAGATTTAGATTACATATGAAGTTAATAATGTATTGCTTCTGAGTGGGATAAGTATCAACAACTATATGAACTATTTAAATAGTAGGATTAGTGTTCCTTCTCGAGAATTCTTTCTCGAGAATTTTTCGAGATATTTTATAATTTCTTATTTCTCATTTCTCGAGAAATTACAGTGTTTCTCGAGAATCTTCGGTGTAGGAAAATTATTATAAATCCCATTTGTTTTCAGAAATGAATTTTCAGTTAGTTCAAATTGTGTGTTAATCGTGAACATATACACACATCTACAATCAGTAATAAGTGTTAGCAATATGTACGAAGAATTGCGCGATTGTTTATATACTTTCCCTTCGCATCGCCGATGCTCTATATACGATTAAACCAACATTCACTCAAAATGAAAGAAATTTTTCTACAGCCGCAGATTTTGTCATAAAAAAAGAGAAGTAGCTTAGCTGATGCGACATTAGACGCATTGTGCTTTTGAAAAAAAAACTATTTTAAAACAAAAAGATAATGTTTCGTGTTGCTCACATTTTATATTAAATAAATAAATTTATCAATTATATTTAATATTTGTTTTTTCCATTTATACAAGTTTTGTCTAAGTTGGACACGAATAAAAATTTAGATAAATATTATCAACATTATTTTAGAATTATAAATTTTGCAATATTTTTTTATCTCTCGAGAATTCTCGAGAAAAATAATCTAATTTCTCATTTCTCGAGATGCGAAAAATATCTAGAAATCAGGAACACTAAGTACGACATAGTACGAGGAACCAATTAGATATTGGTAGATAGGAGTAGATACTAGTGGATACTACTTAGTTGATATTGTTTAGTATTGGTGGATATCAGCGTATATCAGATGGTACTAGTGGATACTAGTGAGCAGTACTTGATACTAATGGATACTAGTTGATACATTTAACCGACTTCAAAAAGGAGGAGGTTATAGATTCGATCCGTTTGTATTTTTCTTTTTTTATGTTTGTCCCCGCATAACTCCTCAGCATATGGACCGATTTTGATGATCTTTTTTTTATTCGAAAGAGGGCGATGCCCCGGTGGTCCCATCCTACACTGAATCAATATTGGCCCAATATTTTGCCAGTTCTGGTTAATAATAAAGAGTATTGTCACCTAATTATTATTATTTTTTGTACGTACGCGCATATCCCCTCAGCATGTTGTGTCAATATATATAAAACTAAAAAGTTAAACATAAAAAATTTTTTTTAAAAATTGACTTCAAAAAATGAAATTGCACTAACAAGTAAATAATAATTGTTTCCCTTATTTAATCTACGACTCTCATATTTTTTTTATGTCGGCGCCAGATTCACACAGTGCAAATGATGAGGCGCCGACTTAAAAAATATGAGAGTCGTAGATTAAATAAGGGAAAAAATTATTTTTTACTTTTTAGTGCAATTTTATTTTTTTGAAGTCGTTTTTAATCTTTTTTAAAAATTTTTTTAGTACTACTTAGTCTTAATACTCGCAGATACTAGTATATATTCTTTGATAGTCGTCGATACTAGTCCATATTTCTCTTAACTAGATTGCAGCTGTTGATACTAGCTGTTACTAACATGTACAGTGGCGTGCAAAAATATTCGGTCATCCTTTAAAACAGAATAACTTCTTTAAAATTGGTCCAAACGACTTGTATTTTTTAGAGAAGCTAGAAGAATTATTTTGCTAAGTGACGTGGTTCGTCGTTTTGAAAAAAATGCAATTGTCGGAATAGCGAAAAAAATATACTATTTTTGATGATATTTAAATTTCAATGTCATGTTTTTTTAACTTTTTTGTCTGTTCTCATAATGAAATTTGAAAAAATGCATTTTGTTGATTTAAGTAAGTTGTATACATGCTGTAAATTTCATAAAAACTGCCGAAAAACTTTTTCAGCCGAAAACTGCCGAAATGTTGAAAAACACATTTACTATTTTGTTCGCTATTCCGACCAATTACAATTTTTTTCAAATCGACGAATCACGTCACTTAGAAAACTAATCCTTCTAGCTTCTCAAAAAGACTCAAAAACTCGGCCTTTAGGGTGGCCGAATATTTTTGAACGCCACTGTAGATATTTTCCAACATCCACAGCACCAGTAAATAATTGTTAATGAATACTAGTTGATCCTAGAAAATTGAGAACGATACTATGTAACCTCAATTTCTCCATTCTCCACCCTCATTAGGCCAGGACACACCAGTTGCTGGTGCAGAACAAGGAGCTCTTGGAGCACATAGGCGCGCTGGTCAGCCATCTTCGAGAGCAAGAACGGATCTCGAGTGGCCACGTAACCTCGCAATCCCAGATGCCCGCTTCAGCAACGATGCAGCAGACGAACACCGTCCCCGACTTGTCGAACCTCGGCCAGGTAACGCTCTACCGAATACCTTGACGCGAGTGTTCGAACACCCAGCAACCCGTATGCCTGCGACCGTTGCATCGCGATTTAATGTTTAACACTTGTATTTTGTACTTTCCTTCGTTCTTTTTCTTTATACCGTAACGCCTTTTTGTACCGCCTGTTTTTTAAACTTCTTAATAAAAACGATTTACATACACCATTTCTGTTCTGCACCCGTTATCAAGTTCGACAAGACCCGTGTTTGCGCGGCCACTTTTCATTTCACACGAGACTCCGAGTGATTTCCGTTTGAAAGTTGCGTTGTCGCGAGAGTGTGCTCTTTGTTTGTACAAGTTGATTGCGTTGCATTGTTCCTTCTCAGGTAAGAGTTTGTTAAGTGTATGCTAATATGAATGAAGCTCGTGTTCCTTTGCACGTCGGTCAGCTGACAAGTAATTGTGCTGCTTAGAATACACTGTATTTATAATGATGATATTTATTTAGGCGGTCGTGAATACTAACAGAGTTAGATTTTAAAATGTACTCTTTCTATGGGGGGAAAGAAGTCACTTAGGACGCAACGAGTTTTCACGCTTCCTAAAAGGGTTCTCGACTCCTGTACGAGCGTACGGCTTTTGAAATGCGCGAAAACTCTATCGCTTGCGCGCGACAAGTTTCGCCCCCAAGTTGGTCGACAGGAAGATGGCAATTTAATGCTGACATTAAAGCTAAATCGCTAATCCAATAATCGTGCTAAGCGCCGGTGTGACGATGTTATGTAACAGGTCTTCGCACGGGATTTTGGACTTTGCGCTACCAACAAATGCTAGGTAAAGTTGGCAACAATCAAACTGTTATGTACCTTCAAAAATCGAAAACCTGAAGTTTCAAGCCCTGAAGAATTCTTTCCCTGTTCTATTGAACCCTGAACATTAAGCCGGGAATCCACCGGGCAGCTAAGCTAACAAGGGGACCTTCAGGTTTGGCAATTTCAGATAATTTTGATACTTAGTGTACGTGAAGGTCTTCACTCGGACATTAATTTCCCAAAGCAGTAAGACGCGCTTTTCAAACAAATTCGAGAAAATCGACTTTGAAAAATTCTGAATTCCCTTATATACAAGCTGTTCCTCTGCCTATGGTGAATACTCTAGGACAGTGGTCGGCAAACTCATTAGTCAACAGAGCCAAATATCAACAGTACAACGATTGATATTTCTTTTGCGAGCCAAATTTCTTAAACTTAAACTATATAGGTAGGTACACTGTTTATTAACTTAATACACTTTAATTGGTGTTAAGTCTTAATTAAACTATAGATACACTGAATAAAACTTGATATCATACTTAATAATGATCTTATTTATTGATAACAATTAAATTGTGGCAGAGCCGCATTCAAGAGGCCAAAGAGCCGCATGCGGCCCGCGAGCCGCGGTTTGCCGACCACTGCTCTAGGAGGTGATTATACAGGCAAAAATAAGACGAAAATCAAGAGTGACGAAATTGCGGTAAAGGCATCGTTTTCGAGAAAGTTTTTCAAAGTCGATTTTTTCGAATTTAGCTGAAATTAATGTCCGAGTGAAGACCTTCACGTACACTAAGTATCAATATTTTCTGAAATTGCCAAACCTGAAGGTCCCCTTGTAAGCTAAGCTAACAAGGGAAGATCCTGATTACACAGCAATTCTTGTTTGCTGCTCAAATTCACTCTAAGGGGGTAGAATTAACCCCTGAAAACCCGGTTATTTTGCGATTTGGTGTTAAAACTCATGAACTGAAAAATAATTTTTCTACCAAACGATAGATCTACTTAAAAGAATTAACTTTTGTTTTGAAACTTTTTTTCTATTTCTTACAGTTCACGAGTTATAACACAAAATCGGAAAATAGCCGAATTTTCAGGAGTTAATTTCACCCCCTTGAATTGAATGAATTGGGCCAGCAAACAAAAATTGCATTGTAATCAGTGGGAAGAATTTTTCGAGTTTTCGTGTTCGAGATCTTCCCTTGTAAGCTAAGCTATGCTATGCTATGTTTTAGCTTAGCTTTTGGTGGAAACGATTCCATAAAAATGTATTGAAGCTAATTTTTTTAAAACGTAGCATGACATAGCGTAGCATCGCATAACATAGCTTAGCTTCTAGGTGGATTCCCGGCTTTAGTCCTGTTAAATGAAAAGAAACTTGAAGTTTGAACAATATTCATGTTATTAATCCTTTGCGTTCGTACTCTCCTTCTACTTCTGTACTTGGACTATGAATACTTTACCAAAACACCGAGAGGACAAAGATGTATTAAGAAGAGAACTTACAATGGCAAAGGATTAAGACATATGCGTATATACATGCAATGAAGTTAATACATGTATTTTATAAACAGTGCCAACGGACCGGAGGACAAAGTTCACCATGGGAACTGGATCCGCCTTCTCCCTACTGCTCTTATCCACCAGACTCCCTATACCCTGGGAACCTGAACGCACTTGGGATCCAGGGGAACAGTAATTCAACAGATCAGTTGCAATTCCAAACGCAATTACTGGAAAGGCTAACGAACATAAGTCCGTACCAGCCTCAAAGATCACCTTACAATACACCGTCACCTTATACGATGGGTTCTAGCCTCCTTCTACCTCCTAGCAGTAGACCATCTGTGAGTATACTCGTGGCCTTTATGATACTATAGATACAGTGGTGGTTGAAGGAGGGTATAAATTTAGAAACTATCCCCATAAAAAACTTTAAAAAAGTAAAAAAATTACGCCAAGTACATGAAATCAAATAAATCACAAAAAATAGAAGATAATAATAATTACAAAATAAAAAAAAGATGTGAAATCAAAATGAGTTGCAAGTACATAAAGGTGCTTTCAGTCAAATACTTGGCGTGGCGTGGCAAGGTATTCTCAGATCATCATTAATTCCCATACCTTCCCTCTCGCAGGCTTTTAGATAATTTGTCAATTTAAAACTCTGACAATATATGAGTACACTTTCATTATTTTGTGTTTTTAAATAATTCTAAGATCATTCATCGACACCGATACCTTGCCTTTGACAGGCGTACAGATAATAATTCATCAATTTAAATAAAACTTTGACACATTGCGAACACTTTCATTAGTTTGAGGTTTTTAAATAATTCTTATTCATCGACACCTTGATCTTGCCTGGCCATGCCAAGTATTTGACTGAAAGCATCTTTATGTACTTGCAGTACATTTTGATTTTTTTTTTTATTTTGTAATTATTATTATCTTCTATTTTTTGTGATTTATTTGATTTCATGTACTTGGCGTAACTTTTTTACTTTTTTTAAAGTTTTTTATGGGGATCTCACTTCTTTTTACAAATATAATTTGCATATTCGGGAATGACTTCAGATAATTTTTATAGAAACTATTAACACTCTGGGGAGAACTCTATCTATTTATTTTATATTCTTTTGAGCATCACTGTATATACAGAGTGTTTCAGAATTATCCATAAGAGTCGCCCTTAAATTACGTAAGGCTTTTTGGGGGTCTCAAATTCCCTATTTTCTTACAAATGAGGTAGAGGGAGTCAGGTAGCGTTTTACGTAATATTTTTTAACCAAATTTTCAATATGAGTAGCCACACACGCGAAATTATATAAACGAATTATATTAGCGAATTATATAAACCTTGCAAAGAATTTTAAGAGCTGAAAAAATGCAATGCAAAGAATGTTACGTAAGAAAAGGAGCGAAAGGGTTGGAATATAAAATCTTACAAATTCTTATACTGGGCGTGGGAAGGTGTAAGAAATCGCAAAAATACCCTTACGTAATTTAAGGAAAATACCCCCATACCCCATATAAAGAAAAGTGGTCCACATACATTGATACTATATTGATGTTACTCAGACCATGAATCTGCAGAACTCAGCTCAACTGTCTCCAAACTCCATCTCTCTAAGGGTATCCCAGCCCAACAGTTTCACTTCGTCGCCGATAATGACGCACAAGTCAGACAATTACGGGATAAGTCTGGAGACCGCCGATCCGAAGCCAACGTTCATTAAACCGTTGCCGTGTTCTGGCGAGCGGAGCGCCGTTCACTTGATCCAGGAGACAAAGGGTAAGCAGGATCGAATGAATCTACATGACGAAATACCACCAATCGTGCTGGATCCCCCGCCTCAGGGTAAACGTTCAGCGGCGATGGCTAAGCAGGTGTCCGTCAAAGACATCTCCAACAACCACGGGCCGAAGAGTAAAAGCCCACAGGGTCAGAAGAGCCTGGCGACTATCCTGAGGACACCTGGACCGCCACCGTCTCGCACGACCAGTGCACGTTTACCCTCTAGGAGCGATCTGATGTCCGAGGTGCAAAGGACCGCCTGGGCGCGGCACACGACCAAGTGAACAATTCCGTTTTTTGTAGTAGCCTTTAAGAAGATCGGTGCGACATCTTTGACATATCATCTCTTGGGTAGGACGGCTGTCTTTCTGGAAATGTTCAGGGGATTCGTAGGGCTCGTTGGGTTCTGGTGCAGTGTATGCGTTATAAGTTTTGTGACTTCAGTTTAGATTATCAATTCTGTATTTTATTCGTCCTGTGCGTGGCTACCGATGATCACGACTGTAACAGAAGAATGGATAATTTTATGTTCGAGAGGCCTGACGCGTTGGTAAGCTCCATGGAACTCAACTAGATACTTGCGAAATTTTATTGTAATTGGATGCAGTTCTTATATTTGTCTGGTACATTGTTAAGCGCCCAATATCCTTTTACCGGCAGTTTGAATAGTTATAGTCCCCGCAGTTGCCGATCATGCGTGAAAGTTCTACCTGAGTAAACGTAATACTAAAACTGGCGAATGGGCGATGTGTGCACGCGCTATATTTTTCTTGCGAACAGCAAAGCGTTCGCGTAGAACCTGGAATGTTACTTATTGATGTAGCAAGAGGAAACGCTAGTTCCAAATCTTCGTTCACGGTTTTCCCCTTGCCCAAGCAAAGACCTTCCATTAATCGAACGTGGTAGTTTGATTTCCGTTGTGCAGCATTTAAAGCGTACTCGTAGATCCTGTAAGGTTTCATTTAGTGCTCGAAGTTGATCGAGAGTGAAGATTGGGTGAGAAGGCCACGCGAAAGTTTCGGAAAGCTGAGAACCGAATGGTGGTGCTGTAAAGATTGACGCATGATACGAATTCAGTCTTTCTTTTAGAATCTTTAGATTGTAAAACTGGTGCCAAAAGAGTAGTGCTCCCAGAAGAGTTTATATTATTTAAAAAGTATTTGTGATCAGCGTGTGGTAAATGGGTGTACATAAACTGGCATTCTTGTACATATTACTGCAATGATTTTACGTGGGGAACGTTGTGTTATTGTAACATGGATTTAGGCCGACATGGAACAAATTTCTCGAGACCTTAGGAAAAAGCAATGTATAAACTGTACTTTTTTATCATATGTAATTTCAATATAGCAAATATAGATTGAAACAAATGAGATTCCTTTACTTATTTCCCTACCAATTAGATTCCTAATTTCCTATCACGTAAAATAAAATGCAACAGGTGATTATTTATTCTACTAAATGAATAACATAAGTACAGCTGTAATTTTCATCAGCCTGTTGATAAATAAACGAAAATAATAAATCACTGAAAGAAGTACTGAATTGTATGATCTTCGGAATTGGAAATTGTACTTAGTTAATAATATAATCGCAAAAGCTTCAAGCGTATGATTAGAAGGAAGTACGGCAGTAGCAGGGACAATACTTTTCCCACTAGTAGCGAATGCATAAAAAGGCTTGTCCGGCACGAGACTGCTCATATTTCCGTTCTGTAGCGCCGGTAAAAGAGTTAATTCGGAATACATTATTCCATCGTGACCATTTACCAGTATAGAGTTGGAAAATTTTATTATATCTGAAGAATTTTATTAAATGGAAGAAATTCTTCCAACTAGTATTCTAGTTATGTTTGCGCAGTTGTTAGTGAAAAAGGTGCGCGATCATTCAGAAAGAAACATTCACGAACGAAACTGACTTTACATAGCGAAATTGGTCGACCGCGCGAGGATTGAAAAAGTCAAAGGAGGAGAAAAAGTAATTTCCTCGCAATTTCCGGAAACCGCGACCGACTTCCGGAAAGAGGACTGGCGGAAAGTGATTAGCATACGCAGTGATTAATTGTAGAAGGCGATAACGAAGATGGATGGAGAAAAAGGAAGTACTTCTGAAGAAAGAGGGCACCAGTCAGTGGAAAGTAGTTCAGGGATTTTAAGATCGAACAGCGCGGGTCGATCTCGACCGAAAGTGACATCGCCATTGCTATCCCCTGAAGAGGTAATATTCAATTTCTTATAGAAAATTTCGAGCCCTGAATGAGTAAAAGAAATTTTTGCATTTTTAATCCCCATTAAATTTTGTATCTGTGTTGCACTATATTCTTGAAATACTTTGAACATAATAATAACCATTAAGAGAAATAATTCAAACTACTTGGCAGTTTTACTATGACGATTATAAATGAATCTAAAAAAAGAGAAATATTCTAAAGTATTTTTTTCTGAGGCTTTTTTAAAAGGGTGTCAAACTATTCGTGACTATTTCATTTCAACCAGTATCCGTTTAATCAGCAAATGCATCGACGACAAAAGCTAGATATTGCGTGCCAGGTAAAAACTGTTATCGAGTTCGATAAGCTTGGATAATTTGTTAATGTGCAGCGACAGGACACGTGCCTATACCCCGTATGCAAATTATTCTAGAGAAACGAATTCCCTAAGAAAATTAATTTCGATAATTCAAGTTCAATATTTTACCAAACTTGAGATATGTACTATTGATAACACTTTACCATAGTAACATGGTAATGTTGGTTCCATTTAGATTCCACGAAAGGGATAATGAAGCAAAGGCTTGATTAAAAGCAATTACCCCCAGAGCAACTGTCACTTCTTCAGGAAGGTGTGCCATAGAAATGAATGATAACGATAAGCGCTGGATTTCGTGACTTTTCACGATTCACGGTGCAAGTTTCGGGAGGGCGGGTGGTATACATAATATGATGGGAGGGGGAGGGTGATTTTCGTGAGTTTCCAAAGATCGCGTGTAACACGACGCGGGGATCTCAAAGTGAAATGATTATGTGGAAAAGGAAGGGTGGGGTCACATGAAGAATGCGAGGTGTACGTGGCCACGATGGCTCGTTCGAACGTATCACGGTGGTCTTTAGGGTGCGGCAGGTCGCATGCGGCCTTAAACTCTCTTTGTAGATCATTGGTCCGTAGATCTTTACACAGCGGCTACAAACACTTCGAATTTCTTAAGAATAATTTCAGTTCAAACACGTCTTGTGCCCTCTTTTATCTTACGGTCGATAGTTTAACCCATTGTGGTATGACGAACACGTATACGCACGCAGTCCGTGCGGAAACCGCCGATGGGCGTTCAAAGCGTATGCTTAACGAATACGGTTGAGGTATTTCCGCACACGGCGCTGTGCTCACTATTTCAATATTAATTTGAGGCTTAGAGTTAGAGAAGATATTGGTAGAGAAGAGTGAAAATGAGATGAAAGGGAAAATGGGGAAATGGGAGGAGAAAAGGAGTACCTAAACTATAATTTCAAATTTTATTATTAATATTTCCAAAACCCTTATTACAAAATTATTCAAATCCATTATTTCTACTAAATTATAAATAAAAATTGCCACAATCGTGAAACTTGCTACTGTCCACAAAGTTAATTAAAGCGTCGTTAGAGCACTCGTTCGTCGCTGAAGGCAGTCAATATCCACGTAATCCTATCGCGAAGCAAAGTATCTCTCCATTTACCAATGATGTATAGGCTTCCGTGATTTGGAAGATTTGTGGACGGAAACAAGGTGTCCCCGATATCGAGTCGACATTAACGTCGACTTGAGTTCGAAACAGGCGCGGTCCCAACGAGGGATGACCACTGTCGGGTTGTCTGCAATCGCCAGGATGGCAGTTCCACCGAATCCATCGTCGTCGATTCATCCACCACCTGTTCTAACTTCCTCCTAGCGCTGTTGCTATCTCCTCGATACTTCCACAGCTGAACAATACTACCACTCGCAGTCCAACCCCCTCTGATGCATAAACAGTTTTCTTAAGACAACTATTTCCACAGTTCTCCGCTTTTTGTTCTCGACTTCTGTTCTCCATCTGCAAGTTTCCGAGACGTCGCGAAGGCAAGTTGCCCGATTCTGTTCTCATCAGTGGTTGGATAATGATTTGAACAGTATCCCTGAAATCGAGTTCAGCCTTGTCATTCGATACCCAATCGCGGGCAGCACCTTCCACCGTAGGGACTGGTGAACGTGGCGTGACGATGGGTGATCTACGAGCGAAATTCATGCAACTAATTGCTTGGGTCTTGCCTGCCGGTGTAGGTGGAACCTTCTTCCCCGCAGCCGTCGGTCGACCGACTGTCAGTTACGTTCTCCGTCACCGAACGCGGCCACGAAGGCGACATTCGGAGGGAAGCTTGTCCGGGCAAGGTGCAAGAAGAAGGAAACGATAGAGACGCAGAGGACCTCGCTGGGATGCAGAGGATATCCATAACTGGTTAGTACGTGCAGATCGAAGCACTAATCTGTAGGATTATCTTTGTTAATTGCGGATAATTAAAGCTAATAAAGGAAAATCACCAACCCGGAAATTAATAAAATTCTGAAACTTTGGGGATAGTTCGGTGAACTAGTGGATATATAGATATGTATTACGCTTTTTTTTGCTGTCCAAATTCACTCTGAGGGGGTGAAATTGGTCCCTGAAAATCCGGCTATTTTCAAATTTTGTGTTATAAGTCGCTTATCAATTTTGCCAAATGGTAGTCCTAATTAAAAGAAGTAACTTTTGTTTGAAAACTTTTTTTTTTATCTCTTATAGTTCGCGAGTTATAACACAAAATCGGTAAATACTTAACCGGATAATTTTAGGTGTCAATTTCACCCACTTCGAGTGAATTTGAGCAGCCAAAAATTTGCGTAATACATACCTATATATCCTCTACAAATCTCCAGTTTCATAATTTTTTGAATTTCCGGATTGGGGATCTTCCCTTGTAAGTTCCACTGTATTTTTTTAAGAATAATTTACCTCGTTCGATGTCGCCATAATTCTAGGTTTTCTGTAGAATCTTAAAAAAACAACAATTGTGTTGAGTTCTTACAGCTTTTTCTTCTTTACTTTAATATGAATTTCAAGAATATCCTTGCATCTTTGGTCGAAGTTTGTAAATACCCCAGGAAGTTAATTTCGAGACGGGTACGAGGTGGAAGTTTAATGGATTTCAGAGGAAGAGGCCGACGAGGATGAATACTCCGCTTCAGCGTGTGCGATCATGCAACGAAGGAGTTCCAGTCGACGGCAAAGCAGACGGAAACGCCGCCCGTCGTCGCCGTTCAGCACGGAAGCTGAAGTCTCGCTTCGTCGGAGGTCTTCAGTGTATACCATCAGCTCTGGAGAGTGAGTATACAGTACGATTTAGAACTTTGTGCCAAAAGCTCGTAGAATTATAGAGGAAGATAACGTGAACATTTCTTCTTAGTGCCATTTTGCCATGTAACGTCACATAACAAAATTACAGAGGTTTGAAAATCGTATTATTGAGTGCCTAGTGGTATGCAACCTGCTTCTGATCGCTGCCTGTCGGTAGACAGCAGTAACAAGCGGGTTGCCTACTGCGAGGTGCTCGCAGTCATCTTCAAATAACCAGGTGTTTGAAGTCTGTGGGCGCCTGATGATAGGCAGCCCGACTATTCTTTACGCCTGGTGATAGACAGCCCTTTCGCCTACCTCGCTCGTGTGCTGCCTACGGGCGGGAACGATGAACGGTGGATTGCATGTCGCCAGGCGCCCAGAAACCTACTTTTCAAAGCTCTATAACTCTGTTGTACGATGTCACATGGAAAAACGGTGCTACGAAAAAATGTTTATTTTATCCTTCTTTATAACAGTGCTCTGCAACCGGTGTGCCACGAGACGATGCTATGTGTACCGCGGCGCAATGCCTCCAAGAGGAGAAAAAGCGCAAGATTCTTTTCAAACAAAGTTTTTTATAAATAATTGTAATTTCTGTGCAGATAATTTGTAAATTCTTGTATATGTTTTGTATATTTTCGCTTGTGGTGTGCCGTGGAATTCTGGGAAGGGCTTAAGGGGGGTTTGCGCCTTGTTGGGACGAAAAATAGGTAATTCTTTGTGAATTTTTTCTACAAAAACGGTTCGACAAATTAATTTGAGGTTTGGCAGGCTGTTTTATTGTATCTTGAACTGTTGTTCTGAATTTTTGTGTGACAGTGAAAAAAAACATGGCAGATACAAAAAGAGCGTTGAAAAATAATCGGGTGGTGCTTGTGTTGACGAAAAGAACTGTAAGGGTTATCTGACACATAAAAAGGAAAAGAGATTCTTAATCTATATGAATGTGGCTATCGGTGGTAGTAGATTTATTAATAAATATAAAAAAATGTTAAAATGGCAGCCTTTTGAAGAAGGCGAAGTGTCCTGATTTTGTCTGAAACAGGTTTTGCCGCAAAATCGGGAACACTTCTTTTAATAAAAAAGGAACGGTACCAGATACGGCAATAAATCTACTACCACCGATAGCCACATTCATATAGATTAAGAATCTCTTTTCTTTTTTGTGTTTCGGATAAACCTTACAGTACTTTTCATCAACGCCAGGACCACCCGATTATTTTTCAACGCTCTCTTTGTATCTGCCATGTTCTTTTTTTCACTGTCATACAAAAATTCAGAACAATAGTTCAAGATACAATAAAACAGCCTGCCAAGTCTCAAATTAATTTGTCAAACCGTTCTCGTAGAAAAAATTCACAAAGAATTATCTATTTTTCGGCCCAACAAGGCGCAAACCCCACTTAAGTGTGCCGAGGATGAGAAAAGGTTGCGGAGCACTGGTGTATAACACAGAGTCACACTAATACTTAATACTAGAAGTCTAAAGGCCTGTAACTTTCTCCGCAGAACAGCGATCTCGATAGAGGAGAGCGGGAGCCAGGAGCAGATATTCGAGAAGCTGAAGTTGCATAAGGAAGTACTGAGCGGAGTGAAGCAACAACCCTGGCCACTTCGAAGGAAGATGAAGCTCGTGAGGCAGGCCAAGGCCTACGTGAGGAGACACGAGGGTGTTCTTCAGGAGAGACTGGCGCAGACACGCAGCACGAAGGACGCTATAGCTCGCATCTCGCTCTTCACTACAAAGGTAGAACTGATTAAAAGGAAAGCGAGCGATGAAGGGAATAACTGAAGTCTTTCTTCGTCGTTCTCTGATAACAGAAGTGGCAGTATTGTCGAAGAGAGTTGGTCAACCTTCAAACCTGGTTGATTCCCTGGGAACTTCGCATCAAAGAAATAGAATCGCACTTTGGCTCAGCGGTAGCTTCCTACTACACATTTCTTCGCTGGCTGTTCTGGATCAATCTCGTCGCGTCAGGCATTATCACTGCTTTTGTAGCGATCCCTGAGGTACACCGATAACTGAAAACACCTTGTTCAAAGGATTGGAAGTATCACAGATCCAATTACAGTAGTTTTGATTATTGATAATCTTGGTATAAGATAGCATCTCGACATTTCCATCCCTCGAAGCTTCTACCTTCTAATTCAAAACACAGTCGACGTCCGCGCTATTCTTCATTCGCTTCAATTCCCTTTTTCTTATCTTCCATGAAACTCGTATCATCTGCAAGTGCAAATCCCAGCTCAAACCTCAGCAGACACTTCTTCTTTTCGAACAGATGCTCACAGCAGACCCAGCCGCAGCGGGGGAGCGCAAGATGATGCTCAGGGAAGAGAAGATCAAATCGAAGCACCTGTTAACTCTATGGGAATTCGAAGGGGTGTTGAAGTATTCCCCGTTCTTCTACGGCTGGTACACCAACCACGATGCCGAGAACGGTTACAGGCTTCCTTTGGCCTACTTCGTGACGAACGTGGTCGTCTACATCTACAGCTTCGTCGCGATATTGCGCAAGTAGATAGTCGCGAACGTTGCACCTTTGGATGAAGATACTCGAGGATTAGTGGCAATGTACGATACGTTTTCAGAATGGCAGAGAATTCTCGACTGAGCAAACTCACCGAGAAGGAGGACGAGTGCCTTTTTTCGTGGAAGCTGTTCACGGGATGGGACTTCATGGTGGGCAACCCGGAAACCGCTCACAATCGAGTGGCCAGCATCGTGCTCGCGCTCAAGGAGGCTCTGCTCGAGGAGGCTGAGAGAGAAAAAGATGAGAGGAAGTAAGATTGCTTCCATGAAATTCTTGTTCAATTTAAGGGCATGCCACTGTGCTTCACCTAGGCTGCTGTTCATAAGTACTTGGTATTGAAGTGGTTCATTAGTATTTAGTATTCAAGTAGTTCATAAGTAACTTCAGGTGTTACTAGTAATAGTGACTAGATTGGGGGTTTGGCAAGCGATCTAGTATCGAGGTCTTATCACTTTATCCCATATTCTGCGTCGACTTATCATGAATGATACTTTTGTACGAGTGAGCAAGTACTTATAAGCAGTAATATACAGTAGAGCGTCAATTATCCGAACCAGTGCTGCAGCATTGCTATCCCCACCACTTCTTCGAACCAGTGCAGCGGTACCGATTGATTAATTGACTTTTGCGTAGTATAAATTAAGGCAGTAGTACTCTTGTATTTAATAAGTAATTTTAGGTGTAATTCCTATAGTTATAAACTGTGTAAAATTCTTCAAACTCCCAACTGTTCGATTATCCGAACAATTCGAATTTCCGAACCACCTCGGTTCCAAGTAGTTCGGATAATTGACGCTCTACTGTATTTACACTTTTATAACTTTGTTCTCTGTATATTCGACTGTTCGTACGTTTCAGTTGGAAGATCATATTGATGAGAATCTTGGTGAACATATCCGTAAGTTCATTACTAGTGCTGTCAGCATGTGCCGTGGTAAAAGTTGTCGCAAGAAGCGCCGAAGAGCTCGAGCATAGCAATTGGTGGAGGCAGAATGAAATTACAGTCGTGATGTCCCTTATCACGTACTTGTTCCCAGTATTCTTCGAGATACTAGGCCTGCTAGAAAGCTATCATCCCAGAAAGCAGCTTCGCGTGCAGCTTGCACGGTAAACTGTTAAAGAATATAATTCCTACTCAATCTTGATATCTAGAAATGCTGCCACAATTTAAACGATTCGTTACAGAATAATGCTTTTGAATTTATTGAATCTCTACTCACTGATATTCGCCTTGTTTGACAAGATAAATACAATGGTAAGTGAAATGATTCGGTGACATCATTGTTTTTGAATTAGAAGGATCACTGATATGTTTGCTTGCAATGTTTGTATGCCAGAAAAAAGATCTGCGTGGCTTTCAACCGACGATTAAAAATTGTTCGTACAAGCCCATTGAGTGTAATAATGATGTGACAAAATCGAGAGGATTCGCAACACTGGCATCCTTAAGTTTAATTCTGGCGAGCAACGTCAGTGGTTTACAAAATAAAACTGAAGTTCCTGGTGCAAGTATGTTTAATAAAGTTTCATCATTCACTTTACTTAAATTTAATTTATTTATTAATTATTTAACGTATCCATTGATCTAGCACAACCACCGTACTCAATGATGCCCAAAAACCTGTTCCTTAATCCCATAATGGATGAGAAGTCACTAGAAGAGATATATAATGTTGGAGATTATCCTCCTTTAGATTATGCGTATGACAATTACGACGGAGAAGACATGAAAACCATAGACTTCAATGAGACCACATGGTCTTCGACTGAAACTCTGATCGAAGAGGATCTTACGTCACCTGTGCCAGAATGGAATAATACTCTTGACACGACTGGACTCGAACAGAATGATACCTTCGATACAAGTACCATTCCAGCTCTCGATGATGCCACTGGGACTTCCCTTTCTGGTTTCAGCGAAGAAGTGAATGGTACCTCTTTGTCTACCGTAGACTTGAACAAGCCAACAGCTTACGATGAAGTAACTGAGCTTGCAATTCATGATACGGCTGATGACAGCACTACGAGTGAAGATTCTATTACTGTTTCTTCCACCTCGGAGAGGACGGCGTCTTCCACGACAGAGAATGATACATTTGGCGAACGTTCAATAATTACTACACTGGACGCGATCACAGAATCGCCAATGATTACAACTGTATCCACTGAAGAGACAACTGACAAAATGTCTACTGTGGATAGTTCTTCAACTTCAGTAAACGAGGTGATTCCACTCGCAGCGGAGGACTATGTCGTACGGTGCTTCGAGCAAGTCTGCACAACGACACAAGATACGAGTATGAATTAAGTCTAATCTCTTCGTAATAAGTAAACATATTGCATATTGTAATACTATTTAATCTTTTCTACAGTCGCTCCATCAAAGCTACTAGATCTGAAGACTCGAAAGAAGCTTCGCCGTCTATGTTGGGAGACCATGTTTGGACAAGAATTAGCTAAACTGACTGTCATGGACTTAGTAAATGGAACCTATGAATATTGCCATTTCGTTCACAAGTTGTCCCCACCTTTTTAATTAACATTGAATGTTTTAGGTGCTCGTCATAATATTTACGCTCAGCATAGACTTCTTCCGCGCAGTGTTTGTGCGTTTCATGAACAACTGCTGGTGCTGGGACCTCGAGAAGCAGTTCCCCCAGTACGGTGACTTCAAAATCGCTGAGAATATACTGCACCTGGTTAACAACCAAGGGATGATCTGGATGGGGATGTTCTTCAGCCCTGGATTAACAGTGATGAACCTTCTGAAGCTTGGTATTCTCATGTACTTGCGATCTTGGGCAGTGATGACCTGCAACGTTCCCCACGAAGTAATCTTTCGAGCTTCCAGGTAACTTGCAAACATTTCGCAGTAACTACAGCCGTTGGTAATATAATTTTCACCGGTAATACTCGATTACTCAGCAGTTTGCTTTACAGGTCTAATAATTTTTACTTTGCTCTGCTTCTAACTATGCTGTTTTTGTGCGTCTTGCCTGTTGGCTACGCAATTGTGTGGGTAGAGCCATCGTGGCACTGCGGACCATTCTCTGGCTACAAGAAAATCTATCATCTGGCGACAAAACAGCTGACAGATTCTCTTCCAGAACCGATTCAAAGGTACCTTTGCTTCCTGATTCTTATTCAACATTCACAGAAGATGTCTGCTTTCGATATGAGAATACCTAAGTTATGTTATTTTTCACAGGTGCATTGATTACATTGCTTCACCTGGTATCGTGATCCCACTGATCGTTCTGATGACATTGATCATTTACTATATGGTATCCCTTACTGGCTCCCTGAGGGAAGCAAACAATGATTTAAAGGTGATGGAGCAGAATGCAAATGAAATACTTGAATACCAGATTCAAACAAGCTCTAAGCACTTATAAGATTCCATATCCTTTGATAAACACGCGTGTTTCTTGAATTAAGTAAAAACTTTCATGTAAAGGCCGTCGCACATTTTGGCGAATCGCGGTGATACGAAGAGGAAAGTTTATAAACAATTGATGACTGAAGCGCACAGCGACAATTAATTAATTATTATTAATTTCTTCGATTCGCTTCGCCGTGCTTCGTTAAAAATTCGCGACGGCCTTAAATCTAGTGGACCAACTTTCAATAAGCCTAATTAATATTCCAACTGCGAAAATAATGTCATCTTTCAGATACAACTGCGCCATGAACGTACAGAGGAGCGACGAAAGCTGATCAAAATAGTCAGGAAGAAGGAGGATGTAATAGACACGTCGCTCCTGAAATGGAAGAAGATGATACCCGGTTTATCCAGGAAATCGTCGAAGACTAGAGCTCCCAAAGGTTTCTAAAACGTAAATAGTGGGACTTAACTCGGTAAATATTTCACTGAAAGGTCGGGTAACTCGTCAGGTGAACCGGAAGTTGCGGCGACAATGGACAGTGTGGTCGACATACACGGGAGAAAGCGTTCGGTTTCGGATGTGGTTGAATTAACAGATGTGGAAGAGGATGAGTTGCCGCAAGTCTTTGAAAACAGTCACAGAGACAGAGGACAAACTAGTGGAAATGCCAGGTGACACACTTGTTTCAAAGAAGTTACATCACTCTTCCCTTGCTTTGAGAGAGTAACTTATGCACGAATAGTCAAGAGAAAGTTAAAAATAGTAAAACAAAGCTTTGTATCGACATCATTTGCACCCATAGTGTGAATTTTAAACTTTCTTTTGACCATCGTCCGCGACTCACCACGCTGTACAAAAGAATTATTTAAGAGTCTGCACCATGCAGACAGTATGCTAGGCAACTCAAGTTGTCCATTGTTAATTAATTACGTATTGCAAGCAGGATGGCAAAGGTTTTCCACGATTCTTGGGAATCGCAGTCCAGCGACTGCGCCGTGATACCAGAGATCCGTATAAATGAAGCCGAAGGGAAACCAGAGGGCCATCCTCCCTCCGTTTCTACGAAAAATCATGATCCAAATAAAGTAAAATAAGAATCCTCTGAATAACTGTACGATAAACGTGTATTCCTTTTTCTTAAGATCTCCTTTTTAATACTGAAGCGATTTATTCGACCCTTTACATCGAATTCTGTTAAAATAGGCTTCGTTCAAGGCTTATCGTACGTTTTACCAAATTAAAAATCTTAGAACTAGCTTCTTACGTAGTACTCGCGATGAGGTATAAAATCGAAGACATCTTTTTGAGTGTGTAGTAAAGTTAAAAGTTCTCATTCCTTTTGCTCGTGCTAAAAGCACATATACATACGCATGAACACACACGCATACTCACGAAACGTTTGCTTATTAATTACACCTAAAATACTGACGATCCACGTGGAAGATAATTGCACGTGGAGTGACCCGTTATCCGTTAAATTATTATTTTGTTATTATTATCTAAAGCTACTTATATGCTGTTATACGTCTTCGAACATATCGAAGAGAAATCGAATTTCATTTAGTTCCACGTAGCTTTTACCCCCTTCCCAAGTTTCTATACTTTTCGTTGGATATAAATACTCGTCCGCAATAGACAAAAGTTTCAAGATTCCAAAGACCTTCAAGCGACCTGGAGGATCCAGCTGATTTTGCTTCAACTGTTTTATATACAACTTAATGATATGCATCCGCGTGTAAACTTCATCCACCAAACCCGCAGACGAAACTTTGGTGTGTCCCACAGAGTTGAAATAAGCATATTCACTCGCCATAAAACATCGTACACAAAGTTACCTCCTACATAATCTACGAATACGTAAATTTTTATAAAAAGTGCATTGACGCGTCGTTAAATGCAGTTGCATTAAAATCTCTCAAAAGACTTATAAATCACTGCCTACTCACAATCGGCGGTGCAGTACGCGCCGTGTACAGTACAATAAATATTAAGAACACATTACGATGATCAACGTAGGCGATCGATGAGCGTGTTCTCTGGAACGTCAATCGATCGGTACGTTGCTTTATGAAACAATATTCATATTACACCGTCGTCCGAGTCTCTATCTTCTATTCTCTTCACTCTATTCCAAAGTTCACGAGCCACCTCTGAACATTCCAGAGATTCCCTCTCCAAATCAGAGATTAATTCGCGCGTGCTCCAGCCTTCTACATCCACGAGCCTGAAAACCGTGAATGAATAATTATATGATTAATAATCTATCGTTATTCTCGCTCGAGTAGTCCGTCGTCCGTAGACGAAGGAATCGCGGAGTTCCGTTGCAACGTCATCGTCAATCGTTTCGAGGCTCGTTACTTGAGATACAATTCTCATCGTCTATCGTCAACGAAGAGTAGCGAAGGTACGAGGTGTCCTGATCCGCGTGGCGGGAGCATTGTCATCGTTCGTTCAGATTCGGATTGTATATCGGCCTGCCGCTGAGATAGTTGGTCCCCGAGCTCGGGCTGGTTCTCACTTGCAAGTACTTGGGCCTCTTGTTCCTGGTGCTCCAGTGGAGGTACGTGTACCAGCCGGCAACCAGGGCACCGAACGCGTTGCACGTGGAGGAGAAGATGAGCAGGATCGTCAGGATGCTCTCTACCTCGGGACAGTTCAAGTCCATGTACCTAACCGCCGCCTCGGTGGAGTTGGACGCGTCCTCGCGGGGTTTGCAGACGCAGGTGGCGTTCAGCACGCGCGCTGGGTTACATTCCATTCTCATTAAGCGCACCAGGTGCAGGGCAGAGAACACGCATGCCATGGAGCAGGCCACCGTTGCCAAAACCGCGAGGAACACGCTGATCGCCTGTCCCAACGGAGAAACAGTGGATTTAGTTATACATAAGTGGGGAGATGTAGCGTACAATTTATGATAACACTGTCCAATAAAATTTAACTTGTTTTCTGTTCTGTAACACTCCATAGCTGTTTCTTATAGATTTTTGTGCGCTGAAAACGAATTCGCAAACCGTTTGTCCACATCACCCTCAGTTTTCGAGAAATTCGGTTTTGAAAAAAAAATTGAAATTTTCAATTTTGAACATTTTTTGTGTTCAAACAATAATAGTTATTCGGTTGCTTGTTCCGTCAAATTATTCCACGAACCCTCGCGAACACAACGATATAAGTTATTATTGAATTATAAACATTTAAATATGTTCAAACAACGTTCAAAGGGACAAGGTCACCAGAAACGCACCATTTTTTGCAGATATCTTTCTATGTATTTCAAAAACTAAGGGTCTAGGAGAAAATCTGACTATTCCACACGATGCAGCAGACATTTTTCCTTCGAAAACCATCAACAGAAATGGTATAACACCGTTTGTTTTCAATATAGAAACGAAAGAGTTTGGGAAAATGTGCGGCGCGGGCAGTGGTAGCCACGCGCGTTACGCGATTCTGTGACGCTGAGCGGCAGTGTATGCGCCCACCGCATTGACTACCACTGTCGGCGCTGCACGTTTTGCCAAACTCTTTCGTTTCTGTATTGTAAACAAAAGGTGTTTTACCACTTCTGTTGATAGTTTCCGACAGAAAAATGTCTGCTGCATCGTGTGGGGTAGTCAGACTTTCTCCTAGACCCTTAGTTTTAGAAATATATAGAATAATATCTGCAAAAATTGGTGCGTTTTGGGTGTCCTTTTCCCTTTGAACGTTGTTTGAACATATTTAAATGTTCATAATTCAATAATAACTTGTATCGTTGTGTTCGCGAGGGTTCATGGAATAATTTGACGGATCAAGCAACCGAATAACTATTACTGTTTGAACACAAAAGATCTTCAAATTTGAAAATTTGCATTTTTTTTCAAAATTGAATTTCTCGAAAACTGAGGGTGATGACGACAAGCGGTTTGCGGAATCGTTTTCAGCGCAAACAATCTATAAGAAACGGCTATTGAATGATGAAAATGGCTATTGGACCTTGTAATTAGAGGATAGCCGACTGAGATGAATTTCTTTTTGTATAAATATTGTTACATCGACACTTATGTGTGAAGGTCTAAGAATGCAGTGATTGGGATGAAAAATGCTCCTAGAGATATTAAGAGGGAAGGTTCCTGGTTTCAGCAGAGGTCAGAAAAAAATTTGATACTCATAGAGAAGATATAGTCTCGTCAGGCTTATAGAGCAGATTCTCAACTTGATCAGAAATCTAGGGACACTGCAATTAACAGAACAGCTCTCAACTGTAAGAGGTCTGAGTACTGTTACTGATAAAGTAAGTGTTGTAATCCTAGTAGTCATTAGAGCAATCTAGTGTGATCACAGATCTAAAGATACACAAATATTTATAGAATACTTCCTCAACATCATCAGAGATCTAAGATCATCGCAGATAAAGTCTGAAGTTTGAAAGCACGATGATATCCAAGAAACAGTCGCCTATTTATATTCACAGAGCAAACTGCCACTTCCACAGATACTTTCTCTATCTTCGTCTTTCACTATGTCAATAATACCTTTGTCGACGACAGACAGAATCCAGGACTCATCCCCGGGTACTCCTTCTTGAAGCAGCACAGCAGGCAGATCCCAAAGCTGCCCGAGAGCAGCAGCTGCAAGTAAAGAGGATGAAGCAACGATTCACGTGCCGCTGGCTTTCTAGGAGGATCACAGCGGATCGCCGCAGCACTTACTGGCATTCCACTCCAATATGGATTATCCGCGACCGGCAGATGAGGTGCCCACAGCAGCAACCACAACGACAGCGACGTCACCGCGACGCCAAGGATCGTTTGCAGAGCAGCCAAGCATCGTCCCAGTCGCCAATGGTAAACCAGTGGCGGTAGAAACTTCTGTGGCCCTGCAAAGACAGTATCCCTCCCAATTATCACACAGACCCTCCTGTCCCAATTAAACGTTTACCTCTTTCACACGATAAGCATCAACCGCGCATGGTCATCGCGTTCCAAGATCGCCTATTGCGTTACGTTTTCAAGTGTTCAAAGTGGAACGCGCACTTCGCCTGTCTTCTCAAGCTTCCAAAGGCGATAAGCTGAGAAGTTATACACGAGTACTTCGCTAGATGAAAAGATACCGCAGAACGATCTGCGCCGATCTTTCTACGGGCTTAAACACCCCGTTACGCGAAACGACCAACGCTAACGAGCTAGATTGCATCTCCCACCTCGGATCTGTCCGGGAGATAGGCGAACGTTGGGAAAATTGAAACTTGAACGAAAGTTCGAGCTAGCCGACGGGTACTCCACTGGATACCATCCATCAAATCTCTCCGAATAGGTTTACATGAGCGAAAGAAAGTGAAATTGACATACATTTGTTACAATCGAATTCAACTGGATTCTAGGGTGGTGCAAAATGTGAAGTTTTGAATTTAATAAACAAAAAACAATCGATCACCGGTTAGTATTAACTGTCTGCCGGTGAAGGTGGGCTAATTTTGACCCACGTTCCTCTTCGTTAGTAGACGACTCATAGGATGTGACGAATATTTACAATACAGGGTGGGTCAGTTGATATTATCATTTTGATTTACGTAAATATTATTATCCGCAGAGAAAAATGAATTAAAGTAAAGTTGTATGGTTGCAAGGGGGATATAAGATGGGCCAAACGAAATTTTTCTAGGTGGAGATGCTTCGGAGATTTGAAGGTGATCTTTGATTTTTTGAAATTGACCTAATATCATAATTTACAAGAAACGAGCGTAGAAAAATAAAACTCAGTTCATTTAATTATTACGGTTTAATATTTTAAGAACTTAATAAATAATAGTACTACTAACTTTCTAATTTATAATTTTTTTTATTGCTGAAATGTAATCAGTTCTTAAAATATTAAATCGTAATAAATAAATGAACTGAGTTTTATTTTTCTATGCTCGTTTCTTGTACAATGTATAATAATAATAATAATAACTTTTTAATTTAATTCTTTTAATTTCTAATATTTTTTTTTATTGTAGAAATTTAATAACGGTTATTAGTTACTTAAAGATATAAAGGAGTTTCAGTCTTCAGATTCAGAGTTCAGATTTTGGGTGAAAATATTCCACTTTCCATAATAAGGGTTAGTGGTAATTGCTGTTAGAACTTGACCATTAAGACCTGAGGTGGTTGTATTCAGAGAAAAATGTACTACCATCCCGCTGTAAAGAAAGCATTTGTTCCTAATAGCAGTAGCGCCATTTTCTCAGCAAGGATACTTTTTATCTCGCCTAGCTTACGCCGCCGTCTCTCAACGTCTCTCTCGCGGTTTGCGACACACATTTTCCCATCGCGAAGCAACGATCAAACGGGTCGGTACACTGCGGCGGATCTCGAGAAACGAATGTAGGGCCGAAAGAAAGGCGAGTTTCCGAACGAAACGGCCTCGCTGTCCCTCCTTACAAGGCATCCGAACCGGACGGATCGAACGTACCGTCCTTGCGTATCGAACTGTCAGGAAACTCGCCCACTAGGGCCGTTTACCCAAGATTTGCAACGAGGCTGTTCCTCGGGAGACCGAGCAGCATGGAGATGAAGAAAAGGAGAAAAAAGGAGCAGAGGAGCAACGCTCGCCCACCGTCGCTGGATCGTGAAAACACAGCGACGCGGATCGCTCGCGATTTCGTTGCGGATCTTGCAAGATCGGTAGATGAATCGATCGAGGAAGTCCGTGAAAATTGATGACAGCTCGAGTACTTTTCACTGTGAAAAGTGGAATAGTTTGATTGCAATGAAGTGGTTTATAGAAAATTCGAATGGAACACCTTGTTTATGCCTTACATATCTCGAGGAATAGTTGTAAACATTTGGAGGTGCCCCATTTGAACGAAAGAAATTGAAAGAGGTTTAAACACGGAGGCCTGATACTAGGGCTGGGACTATTCGATTAATTTAATATTCGAATATTTTACAAGTATTCGAATGCTACGAATAAACTTCGAATATTTGAGTATTATTATTATTCGAATGTATATAATATATATATAATATATATAGAATGTAAATAATATATATATAGAATGTTATTATTCGAATATTTAAATATTCGAATACTTGGATATTCGAATTATATTCGACAAATAATTGAGTAATTGAAGTATTCGAATATTCGAATACGGAAAAATTCGACAAATAGTCCCAGCCCTACATGAAACAACTTGAAAAACAAATTAGCAAATTAGTAATAACTCATATGTGAGTTGTCAAATATGACAACTAAATTAATTTTAAAATTGTGCCAACTCTCTTAAATTAAAATATTTTATTTAAGATAGACGCTTGCTAGTTTAGGGGCGCCAAATCTCAAGTGTGCCATGTGTATTGTAGGTAAAACTGCAAAAGAAACAATTTAGCAAGCAGAATCTCGTAAAGCTGCCTTTTCTATGCGCTCCTCCACTTTCCCTATTAACGGATTCGCCGGTCATATTGGTCCGGACGGATTCCCAGAAGGGTGCTGGGAGAGAATGGCCAAGAAAGAAGGGGAAATGATCCTCGAGAATAATGCCTTGCGGCTTAAGGCCGCGGAAGAAGCTGCCAGAGGTATATGCTTCCCAGAGAGAATAATGATCGCGGTAATCTCCTCCTGGAAAACGGTGAACCACCGTGAATCCTTGTTTACTAGCCACTAGGTAATGACAGTGGGAAACGGAGGAAACCTGCATTTTCCCCTGTAATCTTGGAGATTTCAATGAAAGGTCAAGCGGGATCTCTTCGAACCCCTCAGGTACCACAACTACAGAAATTAAACTTAGGTAGTACAAACAAGGAGACACTTGAAGACAGAAATGGTGTATCTTCTGTAAAACTTCGCGCCACCGAGTCTAAAGTCTGACTGTTTATAGTCAGCACGCCGTTTCAGGCAGAGATTTGAATTTGCAATAGCCATTGTACTGCAACGGCCAGCACGAGTTTGGAGGTGCAAGGTCCCCAGATTGCGGTGCATGGGGTGCACGGCGCTTCCTCAGCAAGGAAATTCTTTTACTTTCACAGGATATTACTCGACACGGGCGGAATATTAACGCGCGCGGATCGTCGACCCGCGACCGTGCGCGGGGGGAAAGGAAATATGAAGCCTACGAGGAGGCGAAAAACCACTCGCCGCATTCCCATTCGGCGTGCCCGCAATCGATACGGGTCTGTTTCGCGCGAGGGTAGCATACGAAACGAGTCTTAACTGTACCGAGCATAGACTGAGGAATGGGGAAGGGAAGAAAAGACTGACCCCATGTGTGTGTACAGCCTTCACTCTTTCAGTCATATGGATCTGGTTTGGATGAATCGTTCGCTGTGAGCATTTCAGTCTAACGTGCTTTCCCGCGCTTTTTTTTTAAATACTTCTTGGAGTCGGTGTTCCCTCTGAGGGAGAAAGGGGACAAGAGGGTGCAAGTTTCAATGATTAATGAGCAATAATTGTATTTGTCTAGGCTTTGCATTACTTGTGTTATTGAAAAGTATAAAAATGTGTTTTTTATTGGCACAAGTGTATAGTGTTCAGGAAAATAGGGTTATGTGAGCGTATAACCAAAACGCAAACCTTAGTGCGCAGGGTTTGAGTCTGCTGCGCATGCGTACGGTGAGCGCCGCGCATTTTAAACATACGGAGGCATGATTTATAATACGAGGTTTAGATCGAGGTTACTGAAAGCGATGCAAAGTCACTGAAGATCACTTAATACCATTTATGGTGGCTGAAGATCATTTAAGTTCACTTACGATCGCGCTAAGTAATTCAGGGATACTCGAGGTCGTTTAAAGTGACTTAACATTTAGTTCAATTAACTACTCCTATTTTTGATAAGTGTAACATCTTTTCAGGTACCTTAAGGGGGAACACCACTGTGACGGCCGGAAAAGTAAGCCATTTTTAAGAATTTTTTTTCAGAAATAATTTACAGTTTTCATCGAAAAATTTTATTAACTACATTTAGTACGCTGTCTTAAGAGACTATACAAAAAAAAATAGAAAAACATCCTTAAATTTTGATAAATTAATTATTCTTCTAGACCCTCTCATGCGAGCTGGTCGAATGTGTAACTATGGAACAGCAGGTCCGAAATCAAATTTCAGTTTTTTTTTAATAAACTATATGAGTGTAGTTTCCGTTGTGCGTACCGATTTCTTAAACAAATTATTTTTGTAAAAATGGTGCACTTTAGAAGAAAAGTTTCGAAAATCCGCGAATAAGATGGACAGTTTTTCGAGCGTATTTGAAAAAGTTTGTTTTCAATCAAAAAATCGGTACGCACAACGGAAACTACACTCATATAGTTTATAAAAAAAAAATGAAATTTAATTTCGGACCAGCTGTTCCATAGTTACACATTCGACCAGCTCGCGTGGGGAGGTCTAGAAGATTAATTAATATATTAAAATTTATGGATGTTTTTCTATTTATTTTTATTTTTGTATAACCTCTTAAGATAGCGTACTAAAGGTAGATAATAAAAATTTTCTATGAAAACTGTAAATTAGTCGTGAATAAAATTCATAAAAATGGCTTACTTTTCCGGCCGTCACAGTGGTGTTCTCCCTTAAGAAAAATACGAGAAAATAACACTCCAATTCTTCCAATTATTATTTCAGGAAAATAACACATATGTGGAGCGATAAGAATATTCTATGTACCCATGCGAATTAAATTGAACAAGATACTAATTTAAAATTCAACAGCTGGTGGTTAGAATTTTTCTCGAAATACTTTTTCAAATCCAAGGTGCGGCGGACGCGAGCGAGCCATCGCGTTTTCATTCGCCGAACGATTCGCACGATGTAAGAATGTGGGACCTGAATGCGTGTCGTTCCCATTGTACGCCTGCCTGCCGCATGTGCGCGCATTGTGCCCGTTGCAAGATGAGAGAAGAGAGAATGCCACTGCAGCCGGGATACTAGAAGGGTCAAGCAAGCATCATGACCGCCTTACTATAACGAAACACCTCCGTCCTATCTGGAAATGATCGAAACCCTCTGACCCCCCCCTTGAAACTCTGCAACCTTCCACGCGCAACATCCACTTTCGCAATCGCAACAGTATGTCCGCGCACACGCGAGTGTAGAGTGGGCATTCTCTCTGCGCATGAGATCGCTCTTCCCTGCCAATTTCATATTTGAATATCGAGACTATCAATTTTCTATTGTGAATATTTTAGATGCGAAGGATGGTTACAACCATCCAATGCTCAGCTTTCGAATCGTCAACATCGTTAATTAGCTCCTGAAAGTTACTTGAAGTTGATACATTATTTTGAAACGATGAGTTAAGATCTCTAATTAGATTTATACTGCAATTAATTTAATTTCTGACGGACGCAGTAAGCAGTTTTAAGTGAGACATCACCGTGGAAACTGAGCACTGGCGTAACTAGTTAGGGGGCCGGGTGGGCCTGGCCCCCCTAAAATGCGGATTGACCCCCCCCCCCCAAACGCGGAATGACCCCTTCCTAGAAATTATCAAAATAAGTAAAAAACATTCGTCCGTTAAATAATCAATAATTTTTTATTGTGTTTACTCTTTGTTTTAGTGTCAAAAAATTAGTAGGTAAATGATTGTTATAAAATGTGTATGTATATAGAGATTTCGTCTACCTATAAACAAAATATATAAAAAAAAAAAATTTATGTTAGACGATTTTATTAAAAATTCAGTAAAAACTAAAAAATAATTATTTTCTTGGACTGCGATTTCGGTGGTGTTTTTTCACGTTAAATAAAATCGTGGAGCAGGCTATCTCACAACAAATTCATTTCGACGCTTGATGCTGTATTAAATTGATTCATATTCTGTTATGAAAAATCCTGCTCCACGATTTTATTTAATTGGAAGAACACCATCAAAATTGCAGTACAAGAAAAGAATTGTTTTTTAGTTTTTAGTGCATTTTTAATAAAATCGTTTAACATAACATTTTTTTTTATATATTTTTTATTTTCTAGTTTTTAGTGTTTATGGATTTACATTTCGCAGCTTAGACGTCTTTAGAAATATCTTTTATTTAATTTCATAATCGCGATACGACTAGCGATCCGAACGCAGCGGCTTTTTGTTGTTTTCGTAAAGAACGCGAGTGGCTGATTTCAAGCCGTTTGGATTTGTGGTTATGGGTTATATTTATTGACGACTGGGTAATTTTTTCACCCCCTCGGGATTAATTTTTTCGCCCCCTCGGGATTAATTTTTTTTATAAATATTATATTGTCATCCAAACTACGCACGCCTGCAAAGTTTCAAGCCAATTGGATAGTTGGAAATGGGTTAAATTTGAGTTGGCAGATTTGAACCATACAAACAAACAAACAGAGGATCGAAGCTGAATAAAATCGTTTAAAAAGAGTGAGATAGAGAAAGAGCGGGGGAGGTGTCCCCCCCCCTAGACAAAAATCTTAGTTACGCCAATGAAACAGAGTAACACGTATTCCGGTAATAATGCACGCACACGTAACAGGTAGCGCTACGTAATCAGTCGATAATTTGCTAGACTCGAATACGGAAATTCCAATCGTTAAATCGAAATGATATACTGCTACTCACAGTCGCGCCATTGCCCACCGAAATTACATTTCATATTTCTTTACAGCTCATTGAAGTTTGAGAAAGTCGATATAAAAATATTATTACTTAACTGATCGGAATTAAAGAAAAGGCTGAATTGCATTGTAGTATCAAATCGGGTACAGTGAGGTTAGGTTTCCACAAATGAATTTCGTGCAAGATTGATGGCTGTTTCAACAGTTCGTCGCCGTCGACGAATTCGCTGCGAACGCACGAGCCGAATGTGTGGAAACGTACTGGGTGGTACGTTTTCATTATCCGCTAACCTCGATACATGAATAATGACGGAGCGGTCGAATTGCGTAAGGCACGAGGTAATTGTGTAACCGCATTGTAGAGAGAATTGCTGTCGCCCACTGTACTTCCGATCTCGTGGAAATTCTTAACCTCTCAGGATGCCATTGCGCATGACGTGTGCGTTAACCTTTCACTTGTGACAAGTTTGATAATTAATTAGAGGCTCATTCATGGGGTATTCAGAGGAAATGGAAATTATAACTACACGAAACTGAATGCACGCTGATTATAATCACATGAATTAGTCAAGCTTAATCGATTAATCAGAGGCGATCTCTCCTCCAGTGATTTGGGTCAGGAAAGGTTAGATCGCGATCAAGTACGATTGATGTCAACATGGGAAACAATGTAAAGAACTGTACGAGTCATGTCGACAGCGTAACAAATCTGTAATTATGCAACAAGAACCACTATGCAAAACCGCAGCTGACAAGGAAAAATACATCAAATGTGTTATCATCAGGTTTGGATAAGCCTTGGCATCGTGTTCCATGACTCATTCGGATTCTTCTTATCGGAATAAGGAAAACGTAGGAAAACCCCGCTAAATAAGTTAAACAATTCGGAATGGGCCGGTATGAAAATAGCGTTACTGCCCGAAACTTTTATCGATGTCGATGCTTTCAGTGTCATTTATTTCTCGTGCACGCAGTTCGTCTGTCGATATACACACATGTCGTTCGTCTCGAAATAGAATCACATGAACTGGGGATGAGTCGAACTGAGGATTTACCGCGTAGAAGAAAAACAGATTTAACCCTTCAACGAATCTTGGGTCCCTTTTGACGCGATGTCATTTTTTTAATCCTACTACGTCCATCGGGTCTGTTTTGACCCAATCGTGTTATTGAACTATTGCCTTAACCCACCAACGAACCTTGGGTCTTTTATGGCCCAGTCACATGTTATCGTTCCTACAGTCCTAAGAAATTCTGTAATCCGAAATTCAAATATTTTTTTAATCGAGTTCATCTGACGCAGGTATACCCGGTGTCCCAAAGTACCTCGTTTATTTTTCAAGTCACTTTACCCAGAAAATGAAGGCGCTTGCGCGAGAGAACCTCATTTCAAGTTTCCCATTTATTTTCTCGAACGAAATCGCTTACTGCAGACTCGCGCCAACCTGTCCATCGACGTCTGCTCGCGCGCCAATTTTTTTCCACCGCGAGACGCGAAACCTCTCGCGAAACTATTTAGCATGACGATGCAACACTGCAACCGTACTCCTTCTGAAAGCGAATACGACTCCAGTAATGACTGGTTACATAAACAGGACTTGGCTAATTGAAACTAATATTAGAGAGATAGTTTCGGGAATTTTATTTTTTAACGCGCATCGACTGACACGAAGTGGATCCCATTGCGAAACGTGGTTGTTGAATCAAGAGGAAAATCAAGGCAGTAATTAAACCGCGTGCAAAGTAAGCAACGAACACGAGACGAGACGGCAACGAGCACACTCTAAAAAGATCATATGATGTATTTCCGGCCTGCTACTTCCGCTGTTCACGGAGAACCATGTGTGACCACTTTAGAACGAGCACGGTGGCCAGCGGACCAAGAAGCACTTGCCACTTCGACCTACCTGGCTCCCGTGAAACGTTTTTACTGTAATAACGAAATCCAAATTTAGAGGAGAAATTCACTAACACCGTGATCTGAGGTCACGTTAATCTCAAATTTTAAAAATTACTGCCATGATGAATTCTTGAAGCTTCCCCAGTAATTTTACCGTTTAAAAACAGTAATTTTACAATAACAAAAAAAAAACACTTAAAAGTTAATCTCAAATTTTAAAAATTACCGGTATGATGAATTCTTGAAGCTTCCCCAGTAATTCTACCTTTTAAAAACAGTAATTTTACAACCAAAAAAAACACTTAAAACATCAGATAATTTTTTCTTTGAGTAACACGATATTCGAAATATAAATAATACAACTTAATTCGAATTAAAAAAACCTAATCTCAAGCATTGTAATCTAAATTTAGGCTACCTGAAATTATCAAAGTAGTGATTTATTTTCGTAGCCTCCCAAATAACTCTACCTTTTAAAAACAGCGATTAACTTTTCCTCGAAGTGCATAACACGACATTGAAAATATAAATAATACAACTGAATTCGAGTTAAAGAAAAAGCAATCTCAAGCGTTGTAATCTAAATCAAGGCCATCTCAAATTACCAAAGTGGACGTCACGATTAACTCCAGACTCTTTCAAAATGGCCCCATTTTTAAAAAAATAACCACTGCAAGTATTCTTAAATTACGCAAATCACATAATACCCCTAAAACAGTATTGATATTCTTTCAAGGTCACCTCCTCAGCGAAGCAAGAAGGTCGCCCATGCCCAACAAGAAAAACGAAGAAAGAAAAGCAGAGAAACCCCCACCGTTATTGAATATCAGAGCGCGTCCCAAGAAACCTAACCAGCACATTGTGACAAAACAAAGCGGGTGGTTTCAATTTTCCGCGCGTCCTGGCAGATTTTAATTATAATCTCTCCCGCCTGCCTCGCAGCAACCTCGACTCCGCTCCTCCTTTAGCCGTGACGGGCGTGGAGCTCGTTCCCCGCAGCGCGCGACGCGTAATTGCAAGCGCGCATCGCGCCCCTGCAAGTAGGTAGCACCGGCGCACGGGTTTTCTTACGAGAAAAAAAAGGTCTCGAGAAAAATTGACCAGTTCTCGGCTGGCGGCATTCCGGCCCAGAACGCCGATTACCTGACTGGACACCTGCCACGGTTGCTCCTTCCATCTGTCCTTCGAGGGAAATCAACGATCCTCCGTAATCGATCCGAACACCCCGCTCGAACGATCGATCAAAACACCCCGAGCGACAAATTGATTGGACGCGAATGCCTGCGGCCGCAACTGGATTGGAGCTTTGTAAATACAGAAACTTTAAGCGTCTATTTGCTTCGAATTGCAGTGGATTTCTCTTTGGGCAAGGTCACCTGAAGGTTAAGAAGACTGATCTGATTGCAAGGAATGCGACTGCAGGATACTAAGATCATGAATTCTCGAGAAGAATTGTTAAATATTAGACAGAGCTTTTTTTCTTGACGATGAATTTCTTTGGGAGAAAAATAAGAATTGGATATTGCCCAAGTTTAATCGCTCACTGACCTTTTTACCATATCTTACTGCACACTTAGACGTTCACTGAGTATGTGAGATATTATTTTCTGAAATGATTGAGTTTAACTATTTTTCTTGTTTTTTGTTGCTTTCGTTTTTGTGCCCAGCAACGTCTACTTTAATGTTTAATGTGTAGCTACTTATTTTTTGTACACTAAAGGCGGTCCCTCTTCGCTGCTATATAATAAATAATAATAGTATTGTTGGTTAAAATGTTGTGCGAATGGCATTGGAAGTAAGGAGAAAACTATGCAACCGTAATGAGATACCAGTGCGTGAGCTAGTCCCAAGGAAATTCGATTTCGAAACATTTCTCGAATCTGAATTTGTAATTGGAGTGCGTTGAATTTCATGAAAAAAAAAAGAGAAAACGAGCTATCCCGCGGTTTCGTACAGTTCGCGCTACGGCGTATAAATTATTAATGATTTTGCGGAAACGCCGGACTTTCCTGCTCCCGCGAATGTTTATTGCAGCGTGAAAGGCCGCTCGGTGACATTCGAGATTCGATGACGTGCCCGTTCCGATCTCTGATTTCGTCAATCAACAAGCATCGTCATGCGTATTATTCAACGGGAAACGGGAAACAATTTGCGATCGCGTCGCTGCCTGACGTTTCGCGATAAACGGCCCGTTTATTTCAAATAGGTATATACAATTGGAGAAACTTGCCATCAGCACCTTTGCTAACAAATAGAACGAGAGCCAGATTCATAACTAGGAAACCTGAGTTCTGACGCGCTGAAGCGCTTTCTTGGTACGGGAACCGAGCGCAAGGTTCTAGGAACCTGTTACACGACCCTTCAGGGAACTGTTTCGAAGCACCTAATCCAGTTCTAATACCCCCGATAGAAGTTTCCAAACATTCGACGTGAGATATCCTCTAACTCTAGCTTGATAGGATTACTGACTCTAGTAAATCCAAGGTCTTAATTTTTGTGACATTAGTCAACGGGGAATGTTGAACTAGATTGGCCAGTGCTAGGAATTACGAGTGTTTGAATAGTTTGAAATTTTCTCGAAAAGAATAAAAAGTTGTGTACATAGGTATACCTACTATATTACCTCACAAAATCTCCTATTCATATAAGCGATAGCCTAGTAATTTTGAGTAATACAGAATTTGAAATAATTTTAATCAATTTCCGATTTTTTCTTTTATAACACTTTAATTCCGCGAATACAAGATATAGGTATTAATACACTTTCCCCCGAAGTATAAGATATACTACTAAAATTTAAAAATTCCTCAGGTTAAGATACTAGAGTAGACCATTATTCTGCCATGTTTTTAAGAAAGCGTGTGCACAAGTTTGCCAGAAGCATCCAGATCGGCAAGGAAAGCCAACGAGGCAAGATTTACGAGGTAAGTAAGGAAAGTACCACTTACGGTGGCCGCTCCGATGCAGTACGATCATCCTGCTGTGCCTGAGGGAATTCCTTGTGGGCGTGTGCCGACCAGCAATCTGCGAGGCAGCCAGATTAACGGGGACGGTGGTTGACAAACAATTGGCCATCGATGGGGCACGTCCGAGTTCCTTCTCTTTGTCCGGCCGATAGATCCTCCCGATGTTCCCTGTGGAGACTGCACCTGTCGACGTAGACGACCAGGGTCATCACCAAGGTTCGCCAATAAAAATGGCTCCTACAGGTCATAACTGACTGTAAAGATGGTTCTAAGCAAACATAGTTAGGCGAAGCGTATACCTACGGCAATTAAGCACTTCATACAGCCTTAATAGCTTTCATTTATTGCTGTATACAGGGTGGTCTACTCAGGGAGGTCCGACGGACCCCCCTAATACCTTCTGCTCGCTTAATGGTAGGAAGGAAACACGTCGACAGGAAATGAATAGCCTCAAACGGTGAATGAACAATGCGGCCCAAAACAATTTGCTTCACGAACGCTATTCTTTATATGTGAATTGAAATTTAAACTGTTGATTTTGGGAATTGGAAGTTAAGGGAGTTTACAGAAATACAGTACACAATATTTATGTTTAAGAGTCTGCTAATGACCATTAAGTGGGAGCTCTTTTGAGAGTCAAATCGATCGACTCCAATTTTTGCAAAGTTCCCTGTTTTAATAATATTCAACCCTCACTCCAGAGATGGGCAAAAAATAATTTGAAATAAAAATTTGTGTACGAAATTTTTATTTCAAATAATTTTTTCCCCATCTCTGCCTCACTCGATGGATGCAGAGTCAATTTTGACCCAAGCTACGCAGCTTATATACGCCACTTATCACTCATTAGCATCGCTACTTTAACAAATACCATAACAAGCTCCGCATCTACTGCAAAAAGCTTATTCTGAGAATTGTGCGAAGAAAGTTCTGTTACGGGTCAAAATGGACCCCGCATACGCTGTTGATTATTAAGCCACCCACCGTGCAAGCACAAGTGATAAGTTAAGCCTTCAGAGCTTAACTGTGTTGGCTACAGAGAGGCTCAAGTCTAACGCCAAAAAATGTATGCAGCCCGATGGAATGAGTCTGTTATCTTCATTCGAGGATACGTTTAGAAAGCGCGCGGGATTTTCTACACGGCTTTGTTTTGCCACGATGTTCGTATAGATCCTCGGCTGATGCACGAGCAAAATGAAATTCGAGAAAGTCCGCTGCTCCGACACCGGCCGCTGGTATATAGTAACGACCGAATTTCACTCGCGACCGTTCTATTTTCAGCCGAATAACTTTCCTAGGATAGTGCAGCGGCACGTCCAATTTTGTCACGCGGCGACAATGACGCCACTTGTCTTCGTTAAATGAGACAATGCAGGTAAAACAATCGAATAAAGAACGTTTAAGCAGTGTGACGTTCGTTCAACTCTACTGTATCAAGTACTTCCATCTATCACCTCGGCGAACCACAGGTGGCGCAGTAAAAAAGAAGGTTGAGCAACCTGTTGGCACCTCGGGCAGCTCACTTGTATACACTAATTGTTCTAGTTCATGCAATAGGTTTATGGTGGTCATAGCTGCCCCGGTTTATGCCGCTGGTACGCTTTTTGTAAGAGCTTCGTGACGTCAATGATGTGAAAAAGGTGCCTTGATTTAAGTGCGCCCAATTGGTGGGGATTTGGAATTGAACGGAGCAAAAAGAAGCGTTGCGAAAAGTGGCGCATCTCACCTGTGACCTTGGCGCTGTGGATCTTCGACACGTTACCAGCACTGACCGCGCTGCTCACTCTGTTGTTGTTGTTATTGTTGTTGGCTGCTGCCATCGACGAACCTATGTTGTTGTCGCGAGCCTGGTTCAGATTGTCGGCGCTTAAGGCGGAAGTCACGCAGGGTGTCACCATCGGCACGTCCTGCGGAGTGAATCAGAAAAATGCGGGGGACGCTTTAAATGGAGCATATTTTAAATCTAACGGCTGTAGACAGTGAATATGGCACTGTCGTAGTTGCCACTTCGATTTTGTAATAGGTACGTAACAGTGGATAATTGGTACAGTAAGTTTGTGGCTCTGAGATATTTTAAATAGATTATTTTTGAAAATGAAATTGTAGTGGCGAATTACGGTGATTGATGGATCACGGTGCAATTTTTTAATTATTTATTATTAAGTGATTTTTTACTGTAATAACTTTTAGACACTTTTTGCAAACAGTTTCTGCAGATTCTGTTTTATGGAATTGATCAGTTTGAGTTCTGAGAGGCTCGTATATATATATATATACTACTTGTGTAAGAGTGAAGACAGTTCCCATGCATTAATCGCTGCGGTCTGTCTCACTCTCATTTTTTCGCTCGACTAAATTCGTGGTCAGGCACCGATAAATCAACCGCCACAAGTCAGCCGAATCAACTGACCGCGCTTGATCGGTAAATGATCTACTTTCGCGTGTTACCTGGCCAGAATGCCCACACGTATCACAATCGTACGTGATTATTACCTAGCAGCAACTCTGCAATACATGCAGCTTCTAAACACGTTCGAAACAATCCCAAGAGAGAGAAAAATTTAGCCGCGAAGTTTACACGGTAAACTTTCAAGAATTACAATTCACGCAATATAAATTCTATGAAACATTGAAATAGAACTTAATTTTTAAAGCAAATAGTGAATTAATTATTATTATTTGTTAACGGGACAGATAGAGACCATGAAATCATTATAATCTTAATATATAAAGCAGAAAGTGTTTGTGTGCTTGTCTGTCGCCTAAAAACTTTCTAACGGTAAACTGGGGTCCCGAAATGCGTCCCAGCTCATTATGCCTAATAGCTAATCCAGATGAATGTGACTATTCCCCCACAAAAAATAAATAAATAAAAAAATTTCTTTTTATAAAATCAAAATCTAAATTTCGGGCGAACCCGAGTAGTAAAGATAATCGCATATAAATACGCTTTGTTAGTTTTATCGCTGGAATAATATTTAAGAAAAAGTAACGAAAGAAATAAAATAAATGTACCGGGAAACAGTCCCATCTACAAAAAAGTACAGAAAACAGACGACATAAAGACCATTACAGAATAAACACCCATATTTGAGCAGAAATTACTGCACGTTTAAAAGTCTCAATAGAGCTAATAAAAAAATTGTGGTAATAAGGCCATTAAATAGGAGATCAGATCTGCAAAATCTAAGATCTAAATCTAGAATCTAAAATCTCTAGGCACAAAATGAACATTAATTAACCTCAATAATTTGGAGAAATTAATATAATATAAGCATTGAGAATTTTAAACAGAAAGGATAAGTCAGCTACAAGTAGGCGCTGTTGAATAGACAATAAATTAAGTTTAATAAGGATTGGCCGGAACTGATAATCAAATTTACGCGTGGGTCGTCGAGTCTGTATAAAACAAACCGCTAAATATCAATGACTGTACCTCGAATATATTTCTGTGCTCATTGACACGCGAGCAGTGTACTATGAGCTCCGACTCGGTGGCAAGTCGCGGACGTAAACAAAGGCACGTGATACGGTTACGTGTGCTCACCTTAAAATTGTCGTAAAAGCTGACAGGACGGCTCCTTGGCGCGTACTGAATCTCCTCGTCTGGCTGCATCGTGCCACCACCGTAGGCCGTGGTGCCTAAGGGCTGCGCGCGCATCTCGCCGGGCATCCTGCCGCTTCTTCCTTTTTGCACTTCCGCTGGCTGCGAACACAGGGCAACATCGAATCAAGCCTTTCCGCGTTCGCGTCAAGGACGTCTCGGCGTGTCAATGCCGAGAGACTCACGAAATTCAATTGTTCTAATGTCCATGCTAGAGTGGAAGAGAGAACCGAATTGAAATATCCATAAAAAATTTAAAATAAAAATTAAAACCGACTTCAAAAACAGAAAAATGCACTAAAAAGTAAAAAATAATTTTTTCCCTTATTTAATCTACGACTATCGATTTTTTTATGTCGGCGCCTCATCATTTGCACTGTGTAAATCTGGCGCCGACTAAAGTAAATTGATAGTCGTAGATTAAATAAGGGAAAAAATTATTTTTTACTTTTTAGTGCATTTTTTGTTTTTGAAGTCGATTTTAATTTTTTTAAATTGTTTTATTTTTTACTTTTTAGTTATTTAAGTTAAATAACTACATTTATTTTAAAAAATGTGAGAAGTCCTACAAAAAGAGCTGCTCGTAAAAAAAGAACCGTTTGTTAGAAATGGAAGATTCCAAAAATAAACGATTTGAAAAAGTGAGAATAAGGTTGTCTCAAATTCGTTATATGGTGTTCACAACTCAACGCGCGGAAATACTCTAAAATCCGAGAATACCTACATGAAACTCAAATTATGTAATGAGGCGAATTTTTAATTAACTAGTACTGGCAAAAGTATTGAGCCAATATTGATGCAGTGTAGAATGGGAGCACCGGGATATCACCCTCTTTCGAAATAAAAAAAAGATCATCAAAATCGGTCCGTATGCTGAAGAGTTATGCGGGGACAAACATAAAAAAAGAAAAATACAAACGGGTCGAATCTATAACCTCCTCCTTTTTGAATTCGGTTAAAAAAAAATACATACGGGTCGAATTAATAACTCCTTTTCGAAGTCAGCTAAAAATTACCAGTAGTCTTGGCCCAACGGTGAGCTATGCGAAGATTATGAAAATGCGAAGGCTCTTGTTTCTTAAATTTCCCTCCTCAACTAAATCGATTCGCCCTTCACCGCGACAAAGCATTGTTTTAACCCTCCGCAAACCCATCTCGCTGTACACTTGTCTAAACAATATTGCTCCAACTACAATACCAAGAATGCACGGTGGAGGTCGAAATATCCATGGAATAAATTGTACAAGTGATAACAAAACAGGTGCTGACCGAGTGAAGTAGCGCCAGTATTTGTAAGACTCGAAGTGCATGTATATATACATTTGAATAGGAACTACAATAATGCACAGCCGATATGTACCGCGCGCCAACAGCATATCCGCTCGAATATTTCAACATCAATGCCATCGATTTTAAACAACTTGAATAGAAAATCCAGTAGACTGAATAATACTGGAGATCCAGGCCTTGTCCACGGCAAAGTGCACACACGCGTTCACCGACAGCGTACCAACCGCCGGCTCCGTCACAGCGAAAGGGTTATGTCCCTACCTAGAAACAAGCTAGCATTCGTACTTGAATTCTCGTGTCAGCTCATATCAAGATTTCATTCCACGAGTACCGGTGAAACTACGCGCGCCCCTCTGGCCGTTCGACCGCGAATCTTCCACTTCCCGGAAGCACACCTGCACGGTCGTCGTATGAGTCACGGGGACGATTCGCAGTCAGACGCGCGCGGGGAAATTTCTCTTAATCTCCTCCGACGTGTCGTAAGTCACGCGTCGGATACACGGTCGCCCTAGGAGGAGAGAAACGCCCGTCGATTTCTCTGATGTACCCGTCCACGTGACTGGTCACGTGCGCCGATCGTCCGTCACCCCGTAAACGTCTGAAAAACCGAGTGGAATCGTCAACCTGGGAATCATCCTTATGGCTTACCGATCGGGACGATCTGTTTCAATTACTCCACGCAGACGTTCTGTACGAGAGCGTCCCGATGTATCACATGTTTCGTACATCATTCACGGGGTAATGGATGCGCTGTGTTCCGAAATCTGATGGGAGAGTGTATAGGTTAACTTAATTGCGCGCGGATTCCAAGAGTCGAATAGTGGTTCTGCAGTGGCGTAACCAGTTTCTTATGCGCCGCTGGGTAATCTGTGAGGGTATGGGTTTAAAAGTAACGAGGAGCATACTTAACGAAGAATTTCCGTCTAGTTACGATTATAATGCTCGGCATTGTTGTTAGAAGTGGTTTTAATACGTATGTTTGTGGTAAAGCGAGAGACACAGGCGTAGCTGATGATTCATTTGAAATTACAATACAGTGAGCCGTCACACCTCGGTGCACCGGGAATGCTACCTTGGGAGGAATCCGGTAGACCCTCCAGAGCCATCTATGAAAAAAAAGTTACTTTTTCTCCCGTGGGAATTCTGCCACTTGCCGCGAGCATCGCTCATCGGAGTTGACTCGATCGCTTTGACCTCGTGGGACAAGGAGTCTAGTCAATTAAACACCCATTTCGGGGGCATGCGCGTTACCACCACAAGTTAGGCACAAACGTCTGGCGTTGCGAAGTCACGTGCCGTAATATATCAGACTTACCGCTTGTCAGGAAGCTGTGCTATAAATTCAGTTCACTTTTACAAGAGTTCCTATTAAAAATACTATTCTCGTTACAATAACTCCCTCTTGATTTAACAACGAGCAGTTTATAAACTACAAGCACGGAAGGCGGAAACTACGATTCTCTATCGTGGCATGTTAATTTATCTCGCTACTCGGTACCGTTTTTATCGACAGGATGTCTAGATAACACTTATGTGCAAGCTTCTATACATCCCGGCGGACTATACCCAATATATTCTGACTACAACAAAACTCGCTATAAACCACTTGAATGGATTCCTAATAAAACAACATTAACATACTCGCTCCAACGAATTCCAACCACGCCGGCCTGTACTCGTGGCTCCGTCGTCCGCGAAACTCGTTAGTCCTGTACAAGATCCACGCAAGACGAATGTCTGAATTATCGATATCCATCGATTCAAGCGGCAGCGCTGAATCGAAACAGCTCGTTAAGGTTAAATGCCTCGGACTACGGGCGTCGATGTGTACGCCGACGACCGGTTACGTCACGAGAGTTCTCCATCGCTCATCGAAGCGCGACCCGATCTTTTTGCTCCTACGGGCAAGGTATTCGCTAGCTGTGAGCGGGCCTTTACTTTCACGACGCGAGATGCGAAGTTAATACCGACCGGTGTTGCGCAACACGGTACGCAACGCAATGAAACCGCGGCGCGTTGGGGCTTTATACACATAATAATGTGACCTACCTATGGCCAGGCCGGTGTTCGGGTTACGGCTGGAAATAAGTAATTTCTCCATTAAGCCCCTTTATGCGGCGCTCACAGTCACGTCACCGCTACCGGGAGTTTACTGAACTCTAGAGTTTGCTATTGCCTGGAAATCTTCGATCGCTCTGTTCGTTTAGCATGATTCCTAATATATTTATCGCTTAAATGTCATTTAGTCAACGTGGAGTTATAGAATGAGAATTATATGTACATTAGATATTTTGTGTAAAGTAATATGCATTGCAGGTTACTCGAAATTGAAATGGTCTAGTTCAGTTATTTTTAAGAGAGTTGAGTGAACTGTGAGGAATAGTCAATTTTATTAATATACTTATTGACCAAAGCAAGAATTTGAAAAATAGGTTGTCTGAAGCTGAACATAATGCGCTAACTTGCATTAGTTCCAACGAAGAAGAGTATTTAATATATACGCTACCATATTTGACACATAAATCTTCGTGAAAGTAGACTTTTTTGAAACTATCGTGCTGACCTAGGACTCGCGTTAGTCAGTTAACCCTGGTGCTTAAAGAAATGAGAACACGACTTGGTAAAAAAAGACGCAAGAATATAGGTAACCCGAGTGACCTCGAAACATAAGAATCTTTAATACGCCTAGACACGATGTGAAGTCACTATTCTTTCCTGTTACTTCTTCTCCGTTCATGTGCGTTCGCGTAATGTTACGGTTCTTTTTTTAGTGGATCATGCAATCGTAAACATTACATTCACGCGCGTTTGCCGATCTTTTTGTAAAAATGACGCGCCTCGATCATATACGCGCTCAGTCACAGGGAATGAGATAACCGTATAGCGTTCTATTTGCGCGTTACGCGGTACTACAAACGTGCCTGCCAAAATGAAGTGTTGCCAACTGTAAGGAGCGTAGAAAATTCATAAAATTACGTAACGCTCATCTATCGACTGAATCTAATGCTAATTTATATTCAGAATCCTCTACCCAGTCTACTGAAACCCCGTGCGCGGTCATTCATCAAAGTCGCATGTACTAAAATCTTACAGTTTTATAAACATTTAAAATTAAATAAAGTCACTCCTATTATACCACAAACAATAAAGCAGTGCGATTATTCACGCGCCGTACGTCATTAATGTTACTTTTTCTACTTATTGACGTTAATAAGATTCAGTTGCAAAGAACGCGGTGGCAGGCAATTATAAATTATAAAGCATTGTGCTAATCCCCCTAGGCGACTCCCGCGTGACCATTAATTAATGTGCGCCGAGAAGGAATCCTGTTTACGACTTTATAGTACCCATCCTGCGTCAATAGTTAAATAAACACGGTTGCACACGCTGGTTCGCAGGGTAACAGGAAACACACTCGATTCAGGAAATGGTAATCGGGGAATATTTCAGATCGCGAACGTACGCTATGTTACGCTAAACAAGTGGGTTAATTTAGCCTCCGCAATGTAATTGCATTAACATAGTTAGGCGGCGAAGTAACCATCAATAAATTGTTTCAGCTTGTACAAGGCGTATTGAGAAAAATTTCTCCACCTTTTGTATCCGCTGTATTGGAAAGTAAAATTTCTACTCACGTGACTTACATACTTTATTCGCTCATTTACATACCAGAACGGAATAGCACTTTTCCATTCCAGAATTGCAATTTTTTTACACTGCTATATGTAACTTTCTATTTTCGAATAGATTTTTTAAAAATGCATAGGTACCTGTCTATTTTTCCAATTAAGTTGCCAATCTAACTCCAGAATTCCAGCAACGAATTTACGAAATGTATACTATTCAAGATTAAACGTCTTGGGCTACCAGAGTACCGTTGCAGAACACTTTATCGCGCGTTAAATTGATTCAGCAGCCGCGCTTATTAGAATTCAATCAACCGTCTGTATAGTTGATACGTCTAGGTACACTTCGTGGTTAGAATAAACTGGATCTAATCATCGAATCTAATAGCACTCGATTCACTAATAACGAAAATCATAGGTGTACCGAGCAATGCTGAGGTCACTGGTGCGCATGCGCGAACAGATGTGAGCTCCATAGCGCAATTCTATACACGCAGTGAAGACTAGATTCGAGGCCCAACATATGAACTAGTATCGAAGCATTGCTTCTAAGTGGCTAAAAAATCAAAACTAAAAACCAAAAAATCTTTACGAAACTTTGTTCCCCCTCCCTTCCTTTCAACTCCTACAAACCTCACGATTGGTCGGTATACCTACGCCCAATTATTTGCAATTTCCATTCTTTCTCTAAATTCGGATCAATAAAGGTCAATAAGAAATGAATCGGAGGTATCGAAAATGTCCCAAAGGCAACGATTGCGTGTCACACGGAAAAATTCCAGCGTTGGCGAATGGCCAAACGCATTCCAGACACTTCGCGACGACGATTCTCATTGTCAGCGCGGGAGGAACGAACAGGGCACGTGCGACCTGCTGTTGTTCCAATTAAATTCTCCAGTTACAAACCGTTCCCAGGGTTCATGAACGTGCGAATCTTATCGAGGGACGACTCAAAGAGCGATATTATAGTATGGCTCGTTAAATTCATTCCACGTCTTTCATCCGAGACGAGCCTCGAAAGGGGCCAATATCGTCGAAGGACTGTCTCGTGCCTTTGAAAGCTCGCGACCAAAGGTCAAAAGAATATTTTGCTTCTTTAATTCTGTGTACCTCGTTGGACCTCTAAGTGACATTTTATATATCTCTATTATTACTAATAATCTGTCTTTGATGAATTGCTTGTATTAAGAAGTCCAGGAAGTCCGTGGGGTTTTCATTTATTAATAAATTTGTTTTAATATCAATCGCCTGCGGGTAGTGTATTATATACCATGCGATAGCTTTTGTTTTCCTATAACAGAATTCTTCTGGACGTTTTCGTTTCGCGTTAGTAACAATGAAGGTTTAAGTAAAAAACTGTGGAGCCTCAAGTGAATGGAAATGAGCAATCTCCGACACGTGTTGCTCTACGAGTTTGAATTTTAGATTTTATTTTGGATCAGAGGTTCTCCAGCATCCGCCCTGCTCGCCGCACCTTGCTCCGACGGATGACCACATTTTCCACAACGTTCAACTGCGAAGCTGGATACAAAATTGGTTCGAGTCAAAATCTTTGAATTCTTCAAACGTGGATTTTAAAAATTGTGGGAGCTTTTTAATTTTTAATTTTTTAGTACTTCTGCTAATTTAGATGTTTGTACTGTTTTTCTTGCTTTTTCTTTTATTTTTATTCGGATAGGGATATACCCGTATTATATCGAATAAATAAATTAGTTTATTTACTTTAGCCTTTTCCTTTTAAACTCATATCTTCTCATATTATTATGCGAAACTTATGCTTCTATGAATACACCTATGCAATTTTGATAATATATTCTAAGGGCCAATGAAAAGCTTCGATCTTTAAACGAGGGAGTTTCCTTCGACAGAAGCAAAGTGTACAGATTGTAAAGTATACCAAAGTGTATTTTGAAACGGAGCGTAACGCCACTTTTACAATCCTGGATTTATTTAGCGTGCCGCTGTGCCAGCGTTATCGCCCGAGCCAAATGTGTTTTTGATGACATTGTACAGATGTTGACTTAATATACTGTGCATGCGCCACATTCGCACGATTCTGCCCCAACACATTCCCAGATAATAGCGCCGCGCTATTCCCGCCTTCAACGCGTTTTCTCCACCGATAAATCAAAGGAATCATAAACGCAAATACCTGAAAGCATCCAGTAGCCTCCACAGAACCGGAAGCGTCCCCTGGCGAGTCGCAAGTTGCAACGATGCGCAAGTCACTTCGCCGCTGCGTCGATTCCCCCGAAAAATTCACGTATCAACGGAAATTGAACTCCAGATAAATCATGAACTCACTAAGCAATTATATAACTGCAGAAGCATAACATCAACTTCTCCGTTTCGAACACCTTTTCACCACAAGTGATTGTGTTAAAAGAAGCAGCCTGTAGGTGCCAAGTTACTTATTCGCGACACTGGTCAGATGAAAAGGTTAGGAATGTGTACAGTAATGGTGAGAATGATTAGAAATTACACGAAGCACGTGAATAGAAGCACTCGGTGTGGCGAGAGTGATGGAGATTGGTAAAAAGCGCGGATAGGAATGTTTATTAATTCGAAACCGGTGTTCAGGGGCCAGCAACGAATAATACCGCGCAGAATGGTAAACAACGCAATGTTACTACGCTGGTGTCGCGGTGACAACTGAAGTCTCTGGTTTCGCGCGTCTCGACGAGGCTCCCGCGACCCCACCAAAGTGTTCACCAAAGTCGTTGGCGTACCAGGTGTCAGCGGGCCTCAAACCAGACGAATCCCGGCGCAGGTGACGGTGCCTGCTTGGAATTCTTCTGGGAACCGACCAAACAGACCGGGCCCCTTTCTCTGCTTTTTAAATCCACCCGTGTATCATTCACAAAATCACTATGAATGGCTGATGAAGTTAAATTATGTCCACCAAGGTACATTAAACTGAATTCAATTATGCTTATTAATGTGTGCTCGAAAAAGGTAACTAGATTTTGAGGTTAATGTACTTTTGGGGTTTTTTGGGGAGAAGAGAACGCAGAAGGATTCTTGGTGAAGGTTGAATGGTTTCTTGAAGCTTTGATTGAATTAGTCTGAATAGGTGAAGGTGATAATTGGAAGGCACAGATAATTTTATATGTAATGGATAATAATAGAAGATATTTTTTTATGAGTTCTTTGTAGGTTATAATAGAAGATAATTTTTAGCGAGTTCTTTGTGCGGGGAAGAGTGGGTTTCAGGGGCCTTTTTTCAGGGCCTGAGCACCGCTGACCCCCACCGCCCTCCCCCCAACACTTTCACGCCGTCCGGTATTTGAGAAGGAGGCTCGATGAAGGAAGTTGTCATAGCGAGAAAAAGGGTGAAAGAAGAAGGGGAATCGGTCATGCCTACCGGTCGACGTTTACCTTGAGCGATTTCTTAGCAAGGCTTATTATGCCTCATTTTTTCCCCCCCACTTTTTGCTTCCTGTTGAACGGTGATCGAGGTGCCCCTTGACTTTCAAAGGATCACCTCGAGCATACTCCACGAAGAATGCAGGCACAGGGCGCCCCAAAGTCGTGCAAACATTTCAGTCGATTTAATGAAATTCGACGGGAATGATTAATTCTCTACAGATTTAGAGACTTGTGTAACAAACTCGAGAAATCTATTTCACCTTTCTTTTGCCGGTTGGGGACTGAACATTCGGATTTGAGGACTTCGCGGCATTTCTCAAATTTCTAACTCGATTAATTAGACAGAATAAAGTAACGCGGAGTTCAGAACCAAGGAAATCGACGAAATACCGATCGTGTGTCGCAAGGCCACCGCAAATCGGCTGATCTTCACCTTGGTAGCAGCTCGTGCGGTTGCAGCGCTCACTGAGATCCACAAACACGAGAAATCCTAGAATTGATCAAATTAAATATTCTCTTACGTCGCCTGGCTGCATTCAAACGCTCTTCGCGAATAATCAAGGAAGCTGGAGGTTCGCTGCTGCATTACGCACCGATGCGCACAAGTATACATAGAAAGCAAAGATACGGGACGAATATAGACATTAAATAATACCCAGAAGTGAAAAAGGCAGACTCATTAGCGTTATTAAAAGAAACGATAAAATAATCACCAGGAGAAGAAGATAGAAATAAATAGCGTATAAAACAATAATTCCACGAGTTCTAATGTAAAAATAACAAACAAGCCAGACGGGGGAGAAAAAGATTATGCAATTTTATAACTAACCCCACAGACGGTTTGCATCAATAATAAATATAAATAGTTATGGATATAAAAGAAGCCATCGACGTCACTCAGCGAACTTAAATGAATAAGTGATAATAATAATCTCATCAATACGAGAACGTGGAACGTTTCACTTTCGCTGCTCTCCTTCTTCGTGGCAATCGCAACCACCCACTCGACCCTGCTCATTCATCCACGATCATTACCTCTGCCGTAATAAGGCCCACCACCTACGACCATTCCGATACAAGTTATATTTCTTTCATTCGGGGAACGGGCGCGTTCTCTCCTCTCCGTATTCCCATTGACGTCGTTGGCATTCGAGGGGGGAAAGCGCCGCCAGGTTCGCGAATACCTGACGACGAAACCGGTCTCTCGAAATCGTCTATGTCGGGGGCACAAAAGAACGCCGCTTCGAAGTAAATAATTCCATTTGCACCGTGAACAACAGGGCCGAACGCGACGGCTCCCTTGTTGGCGCCAATTGTTGCTCTTCGTGCTGTTAATTGATTACATGATGAGGATGTAGATATACGCTTCATCGAGCATCGAAGGATACTGGTGTACATAAATCACAAGTAAATCGGGGAAAGGGTTGGGAAATTAAGGAACTGGAATTTTAAGGATAGAACTATATTCTCCTTTTTTCAGATTTTTAAAATCGCGCCCGATGTTAAAAACCTGCATTTGTTTAAGACATCCTTACTACAATGCAAAAAGTCCTATTAAATTATATGTAGTAGTTTTCCTTTAATTAACTCCTAAAGATCGCCTATTTTTATGAGCTCTTTAGATCATCTTCTTGTATACACTCCAAGTACCAAATTTTGGAAGTTGATAAAACCGAGCGACGGTTAAAACCTTAACTTCCAAATAATTAAGTCCAATCGTTTCAACTAAAATTCTGTCTTGAGATCCTAAAACCTCAATAGCAATGAATGATGACGAATTTATATCCGTGTTTCAATAGACAAGCAGTGACGCCACTTGCAAACAAAGTTCCATTTAAATCGATGATACCTGGCTCCATGGAAGTGCACGTGAATTTTAACGGTCGCGAAAGAGGCGTGGAAGCAACTTCGTCACCACCTTTCCGAAGGTTCCCCGTTCTGCATCCTCCAGGAGCTCATCGTCGCTGAAACACCACGATAACTGTTCGTTGCGTGCATCTTCGTTCGCGTCGATCCGCTGCTTCCTATGAATTTTTAATTCCTCCGCGGGGCTCTCGTGTTCGATCCCCGATACCGATCTCGAACAGGATGAATCACCAATGAACATCCAGGTGAATATTCAGCGTTGATTAAGATTCTAGTTTAACGCCGACGGGGAATAGCGGTTCTTAATTAGCGCGACCTCGGTAAACCAAATTAAGACTGCGTGCCTCCTCGAAGATTTCTCTGGAAACACATGCCACAGCGCTGCTGTGTTCCTTTTTGCTTTCCTTTACAAATTTTCGAATTTTTACGCGAGCATATTGTCCACAGATAGCGTGCAAAATTGTACTCCGTTTGGATTCTAGGATCATGGCAGTGGTTTTTTTATTTGACACGTCTGTCTTTTGGTTGGACATTAATAAGCCGTCCTTACTATCGAATGTATTTAATCGCGAAGTTGTAAATAGAGGGCATTTATGCGCTTGCAGTCAGCGTCTCGCTCCGTAATTCATGCGAACCGATGCGCGGGCATGCCCGGCGCCCGACGTGACACCGACATTACAATGAGACGCGATGAGTTAGCGTTCAGGAATCCGGGAGAGATAGAACAGGATTTTCAGCGAGGGCAGGGAGCAACCCTCCGGCCCCTCGTGCTTTATCTACGAAGGTCCTGTAACGTTAATGGTCCACATTCAAATAGTTCAAAAAAAAATGAGAAGAAATGCATGGCTCGTGGGCCTCGAGGACGCCGGAAGAGTGAAACCAGAGCAAATTAAACCTCAACGATTAAACATTACCAGGGGTCGTATTTCTGATCGGCTCAAACTTGAAAACAGGAAAGAAGACAGTTTGTGTTGTTGATTTATAAATATATCTGTATTCTCGTCTTAATGAAATATTAGATATCGTAGCGCATTTGTTGAAATACTGAATGTAATCATTAGTTGAGCTGTTGTTTTTGAAAGTGGCGTAAGTCCATTTATTCATACATTGAGATATTTAAGGGATTGCGTTTGAATGTATTTTAAAATATTCGCATACGTTAATCAATTCGGGTAATGTTTTTAAAATTATAAACTTGTTTAATTTTGTTATGCAATAATAATCAATTAAAATGTTAAAGAAAATAAACGATTTTTTAGCTACAAATGGACTTATACCACTTTCAAATTTCAATAATAACATTTTATGACAAATATATTTATAATTATGACAAATATATTTATATAAATCGTTTATTTTCTTTAACATTTTAATTGATTATTATTGCATAATAAAATTCAACAAGTTTATAATTTTAAAAACATTACCCGAATTGATTAACGTATGCGAATATTATATAACCAATAGCAATTTTAAATTTATATTTTAATTAAAGTTGGCTTTTGTGAAATGTATTTTTTAGTTTAAAAAATAATAATTAAAATGAAGTGTACATGTCTTCATTACATAATTACTTCCTTATATTATAATGAATTTATAAATTAATAAGTATGAAAAGTAAATTACTTCGTTAAGATAACTAACAATAACGAACTTATTCATATTTCAGTCTTATTTCTCATTTACACTTAGCATAGTGAAGTATTTTTTCCAAAACATGGACTTATATCACTTTCAAAAAAAAACATGCCTGTGATAACATTTTACAGTACAACTTTTTTTTATTAATTTATGAGGATATTGTACACCATTGATTGTGTGATTATAAATATAAAAATAGGATATCTATATCTGACTAAAACTACCAATATCTTATTTTTCCAAAAAATGGGTTTATACCACTTTCAAAAACAACGGCTCAGTTATAGAAATGTAAACCCTTTCAGACTTGAGGATGTAACGTTAAGCGTATGTCATGTGCGGGAACTGCTTAACCGTATTTGGTTACCGTACTTGCTGAACGCCTATCGGCGGTTTCCGCGATGAGTGTTCAGTGTATGACTTGATGTTAGTTATACATTGCCGACAGAGTAACGCATGTTTCAGATGCTTTCATATATACATTATAGTGTCGCTATATGGTGGAATTGACGGGTTCGTTACTTTATTTTACCTATTTGTGCCTTCGTTATCGATTTTTCATTTTCTAGAATATGATAGCACATATTTATGACAAATAATATTAATAAAATTTACACTAACTGCTCAGTATAAATTATTACATAGTACCTATGAACGATACATTATTATATTAATTATAATGAATAAATAAATTTTACAATTAGTTGAACTTGGTGTAAATGAATAGTTACAGGAATATTTCGAGAAATATTTCGAAGAATAATTCTGAGTGACATACTTGTTTCTCCCCCTTAGTTACTAACATCAACGAAGTATTTAGTATAGGATAGACCTATCACCTTATGGGAGTTCGCGTTACGTAGTGTTTTAACTACTAATTTATCGCTCCTAAGTAATAAACAAATTGTTGCAAAATGTCCTCGAGTCCCGAAAATGACAAATATAAATTTTATAAAAACGTTTCGATTCATTGTTTTCTATGAGCTTTACGTATCGTTGGACGGGCACCGTCTAGACATGCGCGAAGTGCATTTCCGGGAATGCCAGTACCAGTGTCAATTTTTAATATTTTTCGGCGTACGATACGTGGAAGGGTTCTACTACACGCAAAGTACTAATAAACAATATCATCTTGCAAATTATAGCTTACACGGGCTTTGAAGAAATACCATTTTTGAGCGCCATAGTGTCCTGATCCTCGAAATGGATTTTCGGAGAGAAGTCCGCGTGAGTCGTTGGCAAGCCGAGCCAAAGCATAGCGTAGCAAAAGCATGCCTTCCGTGTCAAACTCTCTCGCTCTAAACGAGTCACACGTATACAAGCACGCACACACCTTTCAGCATTTCAACCCATTTCAGAGTAGTTGCTGAATTGGACGCTGTTCATGAGCAGATGCCACTACACTCCGTCCTGAAATTATGGGTCGGTAAGACAGTTTTGGTGGCGATACGAACATCCATAAGGTGATAGGTCTATCCTATACCACGTCTGTGATGTTAGAACCCCAAGTATCATCACAGACGAGGTATAGGATAGACCTATCACCTTATGGAAGTTCGTGTCGCCACCCAAACTGTCTTACCGACCCATAATTTCAGAACTGAATGTAGTGGCATCTGCTTATGAACAGCGTCCAGCTCAGCAACTACCATTTGTTACTGACATTCCCGCAAGTTTCTACCTAATGCACTGTTTAATCATTCCAGTGAAGTAATAATAATTGGATTCTACTTGCTCCGAGTATTATTTTACCGCCGACATTGATATTTACAGTAAAAACTAATTCATAAAAGCCTCGCAGAACGTTGCATGATGCATGAGTGACGTGGGGTGCATGTATGCAACTGCAAATCGCGGTACGTTCGAAACCCGCGCTGCGAAATAAGATTTAGTCTAGCCCTGAGAAATTTCAGTTTTTAGTTACAAATAAAAAACAGTTTGATGATATTTAATCATGTCGCAATTCAAATTTCGGCAACTTACCCTGTGTTTGAGGATGGAATAGAGGTTGACGAAGATAGATGATCGCAGCCAATCGGCTCGTATTACTTGTCACGTAATTAATAATTGTATTACAATGTTACTTGTAATACGGTTAGTAATTATACTTCAAATAATACAGATTGCCCAGGTCTCACCACGTGGAGGCGCTGCGAGTGGAGACCCGCCCAAACCGCGGCCCATCCACCCTCGTTTATTTTCATTTCCATAGATCCCCCTGATGCATGGTTGCAAAACGATCCTCAATCGCTCCACAACCGGGCAACAGAAGGAGTCCTCCTGTAAAAAGCTACCGCGATGAAACTAAAGCAGAATTTGAAACATTTCTTTGTTTCTTTCATTTAAAATTTGAAGAATTTTCTGGTATATTTCTACCATGATAATTATACACTAATTGGGAATGAAACAAAGAAAAAAGGGGGTATATTTCCCAATTAGTGAATAATTCAAATTTTCTACTCATTAATAGGAAATATGCCAGTGCATATTTGCTATGGCTACTTAAATACTAATAATTCCTACGGATACGAGCGCTCGTATTTAATAATTGCTACTTACATTTAGTTAAACACTGCAGTGTTTATCTTATTCCTTAAAAACTACTTAATTCTATGTGGCCACTAAACACCTTACCTAACCATATACATATCTACTTAAATTTAAATAATGACCTGCCTAATAAAAATCTGAAATTGTCATGTGTTTCTTACTTCCCTCGATGGACCCCCCCACAATGTTACCTGAAACATTCTCAAAAGTATTAATAAAAATTCCTTGAGGTTTCGTTTCTCAAGGATGATGAACCTGAAATCCTATTTTTGCAATATTCTTCACACATAATACACTCTGCAAGAGAAACTTTCTCAATGAATTAGTACTTATAATCTATCTCGATTAAGTGATGTAATTTCAACAGATATAGTCTTTTCATTGAATCGCTATTGCCAAAATATTGAAATATCACATTTGAAGCTACAGTTTAAAACTCAATATGGAATATCGATTCGGTAATAAAATGAAAGAAGGAAAAGATTAAAAAATACTGCTTCATTATCAGCAGACAAAGTAGGCAATCAACCTTTAGCAATACTTTAGCAATTTATGAAAAATAAGCTAATAATCATATTACATTTCATTCCGAAGCAATTGATATTCATAATATTAAGCACATTGGGTGCTCTGTTACATCAACTCAATAATTTCCTTGTAGTTTCTCATTAATTGGCATCTTCAAAGTTTATGTATCAATGACTCGACAATCAATCATAATATACAATATGTAATCAAAAACATTTATGCAAATGTTGAAGATTGGAATAATTGAACTTTACTGCACAGTAATCGAAATTACTTTCATACAGAAAGTAGCAACAACGAGCACGCGTTAATATTGAAAATTTACTATCAATATAAAGTGCCGAATTGCATTTACCTACTTTTTCAGTGCAAATTTCCTTTTACTATCATCAAATGAGCAACAATCGCGGGTGAATTTTGATTAATGCAAAGGAATGTTGAAAATTTATAAAAATAAAAAACTACATTTCTTATCAATCTGATAGGAAATACAACGATTGACGAAGTTACTATGCAAAAATCAGCAACGCTAATGAGGAATAGCTACTGCTACTTTTCAAAGACTCTAATTAGAACTTCAATTGAATGGAGGTGTGTCAGAAGTCTGCAATTTCTATTACAAATAATGAATCACACCTTTCATCGCCATTCTTTCAGTCACAGAATAAAATTTTGGAATGCTATTCCATACAAATTGGAACTTCAAAATTAAAAATATTCTAAAAAAATAGAAAACATTTATATGCAAGATATGAATCGCGCATGCGCCTGGGTGGCGCCCGGGGGACGTGTGCGCAGGGTTTCGACCGCGGAAGAAAAATTTTCGAAAAAAAAAAATTTTTCTGAAAAGTCGAAAAATACTCGCGCATGCGCCTGGGTGGGGCCCGGTGGACGTGTGCGCAGGGTTCCGACCGCGGAGGAAGAAAAATTTTTTAAAAAAAATTTTTTTTCTGAAAAGTCGAAAAATACTCGCGCATGCGCCTCGGTGGCGCCCGGGGGACGTGTGCGCAGGGTTCCGACCGCGGAGGAAGAAAAATTTTCGAAAAAAATTTTTTTTTCCGAAAAGTCGAAAAACACTCGCGCATGCGCACGAGCGGCGTCGGGGGGACGTGCGCGCAGGGCCCAGACCGCGGAAGATGGAAAAGTTTCGGAAAAATTTTTTTTTTCCGAAATGTCGAAAAATACTCGCGCATGCGCACGAGCGGCGCCGGGGGGAGCATGCGCGCAGGGCCCAGACCGCGGAAGAGGGAAAAGTTTCGAAAAAAAAATTTTTTTCCGGAAAGTCGAAAAATACTCGCGCATGCGCACGAGCGGCGCCGGGGGGACATGCGTGCAGGGCCCAGACCGCGGAAGATGGAAAAGTTTCGAAAAATTTTTTTTTTTCGAAAAATCGAAAAATACTCGCGCACGCGCCTGAGTGGCACATGCCGAAAAGTCGATAAATTATCGACTGCGAAATTAAAGATTGTGAAATTAAAGATTGTGAAATTAAAGAAAAGTAGTTTAGAATGTTTGAAACGCGATAGTAAAACATGAATTGCGAATTTAATATTTATTTATTGTATGTTTCTACGCGTATTAAACATCTGGAAGCACAGGCCCATTAATGTTACTATTCGCGAGTACTAAGTATGTGTTCGTGGTGTCTGCGCTCGCTACAGCAATCATTTTGTTCGATGGAATGCAGAAAGTTTGGAAGAATGAAAAAGTATCACTCACCGTTCGTTGCAAACAGTCTCATTGTGCTACCCATGCAGACAAGCATCCCCCTTCAGCAGTAGCTATTCGATCTGCAGGCCAATGTTCCGTAGCTACAGGGTCAGTACCGAATTGTAGTAGAATCTTGTTAAGCGACCCCCCACATGTAATCCAGTAATCGATGAAATTAATCCAGGAATCGAAATTTCACAAAATAATAGGCTCTCGCGTTCACTGAGCCCCAAACACTGTCGCAGGTAAAGTTCAACTGGCATATCACGAATTTGGAAGAGGTTGTTGACGTTCTGTCACACTCCAACGACTCCCAGCTCTTCGAAAAATGTATTGCGCGAAAAGTCTTCTAGGTATTGGGTGAATTGTAGTTGAATCTTCTTAAGCGACCCCCCACATGGTCCAGTAATCGATGAAATTGATGCACGAATTGAGAAATTACGAAATAATATGCACACACTTGACTGAACACACTGAACCGATGAATTTCTCAGGGCTGGACTAAATCTTATTTCGGAACGCGGGTTTCGAACGTCACGCGATTTGCAGTTGCATCCATGCACCCCACGCCACTCATGCATCATGCAACGTTCTGCGAGACTTTTATGAATTAGGTTTTACTGTAAATATCAATGTCGATGGTAAACTAATACTCGGAGCAAATAGAATCCAATTATTATTACTTCACTAGAATGATTAAACAGTGCATTAGAAACTTGCGGGAATGTCAGTAACGGCGTGAGTTTTTAATACTTTTCGGCGTACGATACGCGAAAGAGTTCTACTACACGCAAAGTACTACTTAATAACCAATGTCATCTTGCAATTTATAGCTTACACGGGCTTTGAAGAAATACCATTCTTGAGCTTCATAATCTCTTGATCCCCGAAATGGATTTTCGGAAAGAAATCCGTGTGAGTCGCAGAGACAAGCTGTGCCAAAGCATAGCGTAGCAAAAGCCCTGCCTTCTATGTCAAACTCTCGCACTGAACAAATCACACGTATACAAGCACGCACACACCTTTCAGCATCTCAACGCATTTCAGTGTAGTTGCTGAGCTGGACGCTGTTCATAAGCAGATGCCACTACATTCAGTTCTGAAATTATGGGTCGGTAAGACAGTTTGGGTGGCGACACGAACTTCCATAAGGTTATAGGTCTATCCTATACCTCGTCTGTGCCGATACCTCGTTTGTGGGTCTATCCTATTTCTGTGTTAAGATGTTTGGTACATTCTATACCTCGCCTTAGACGACACTAACGCGAATTTCTTTACTGCATGACCACTGACTACATGACCGTGCATCGGTTCGAATAAACAGTTACAAGAATTGACTTCACTCTGGTGGTGAAATCAGGAATCCGCAACGGCAGAAGTAGTACTTACCATCAGGGGACCATCCTTTCGGCTATCTAGCAATTTATCGCTATTAATTTTGAATTCGCAGAAGGTTAATAAAACCGTGGACCATTTTTCCAGGATCGATTTTACACATCAAAATAATGTAAAAAGATCGTATACATTCACAGGAAAGGATTTAGTAGGGTAAGCATGGACAAACGACCCCCATGCCGATTCTTGTAGTTGTTATTTTTTAAACACTGCTCCTTGCCTGAAACAACATTATGTACAGTTTTAGACCGCTGCCCCCCCCCCCCCAGCCCCTTAAGGGTAATACGGAGGTAAATGCCCTTAACTTTATTTTTTTTTCTCGTTTACTACATAAGATATTTAAATGAAAAAAAAAACGAAAATATAGCTACATACTAACTGTACTTCATATATTTTTCTCTAAATTGTAGATTAATTATTAAGTCTAGTAAAAAAATAATTTATATTTTGGGGTGGTTATTCGAAACAACCCTTTGAGTGACAACCTCCAGAAAAATCAAGAATAACGCTCTGTTATCGAACTATTATATATAAAAACCTGAAGATCATCGAGATGGTGGAACATAGTTAAATAATTTAAAGATGATTATAATATTATAAGTATGTGGGATTTGCCCATGCTTATCCTGCTACACCCTTTACGATATAAATTATAGTTATGTACAAGGAGCAAGGTAATATTGATAGCCTTAAACACAATTGCCCAATTAGGTCTTTACAAATTAAGAATCTCGAGACTCTCGTGAAATTGCAACCGTAATTAACGGTCTATTAAAACGAAAGTAATATTATAACAATTATTTCTCCCCGCCTATAAAGCCGAGTAGGTGCCTACCGAGTCTTCTACAGACGGTATCTTCTCTTTCATTCGATCCTATATTCTTTGTGTACTTGCAATCAACAGCCATGTGAAACTGCCTTCGCATCTCAAAATGGGCAAGCGTTTAGGAGCAATATCACGGTTGTGAAAATTACACTGTGTGATGACATAGCCTCCTGTACATCGCATAAGGATAACACGGGCAGAAATTGTGGTAATAACGATGAGGTATTTGAACGCTGCATTATCGCTCTCGATATTGTATAGGTGTGTGGGTATACCTATACCAGTATCATGTGATAGACAATGTTGTTCGACCACGATACTGCGTTAAAATTCTACGGAAGCCCTTAATGTAATAACGGGACGGTACTCCAACTTCTATTAAAATGTATTTGAATACTGGAGTTTCATTTTTTCCCCAAATTAAGCTCCAATTACCGATGATAGAGCGACGATGAAACGGAAGTCGAACAATAATGTTGTTACGTATGTTCATAGGCGACTACGCTCGTTTCGTGGGTGTCAATAGTCTTTTCTGGGAAATCCCCTGACTCTTTCCTTTCGACTATCAATGCACATACATTCCAAGCACACAATGTAGATTATCGTAGATGAATCAGGTAGCAGAAATCGCATGCTGCGTTCTACTCCGTCATATATTACCCGGAGCCGTCAACTGCAGACAATATCAGATCGAACGATCTGTATTTCTTCCTCAAGGCTTTTCCGTGTTCGATAGAATGCAATTATGTTGCAGTATACAATGCAAACCCATTTCCACGTGCATCGTGCATTTTCAAGGGATGGAAATTATTTTGCTCTTCAATAATTAATTGAGAAGTTGAAATGGTAAACGATGCAAGTGCGAAAAAAAAAAAAAATTTTAGTGGAAAAGGATGGGAATTCCATGCGGAATACAGTGGCAAAAGTTATAACCGCTGGAATAATTTATTCCGTCCGTTGGAGTCACCGGAAAATGGAGCTAAAATCGTAAGTGCCAACTTCGCTGTGGTGAAAACGATGAAAGTGCCAGCAATCTTCACGGCCGTAATCTTTTTCTTAAACGATTTTGTGTTCTCGCGTTCTTTACGAAAACGACAAAAAGCCGCTGCGTTCGGGTTGCTAGTCTTATTGCGATTTAAAATTAAATAAAAGATATTTTTAAAGAAGTCAGAGCTGCGAAATGTAAATCCATAAACACTAAAAACTAGAAAATAAAAAATATATAAAAATTTTTTTATGTAAAACGATTATATTAAAAATGCACAAAAAACTAAAAAATTATTATTTTCTTGTACTGCAATTTCGGTGGTGTTTTTTCACTTGAAATAAAATCGTGGAGCAGGATTTTTCATAACAGAATATGAATCTATTTAATACAGCATTAAGCGTTGAAATGAATTTGTTGTGAGATACCCTGCTCTACAATTTTATTTAAAATGAAAAAACACCATCGAAATTGCAGTACAAGAAAATAATTATTTTTTAGTTTTTTGTGAATTTTGAATAAAATCATTTAACAACAATTTTTTTTTTTATATATTTTCTATATATTTTCTATATTACATTTTTTTTTATATATTTTCCCTCTAAATCCGTAAAGGTGGTATAGCGGCTGAAAGGCCATAGCGATAACCGATGTAAGTGACAAAATGAACAGACATGCGTTTTTTATCACCACTGAAAATTTTAACAACTGGCACTTACATCGTTTACCATTTCAACTCCTCAATTTACAATTATACCGCAAGAGATCAATGTGGCCTAACTTCAAGAATATCTACCCCTCGCTCTACTCACCCTCCATTAATAAATAGTGAAACGTCGATGCCAGAAGAACTTAATTACCAATGAAAAGGAATAAAATAAATCCGTAAGGGAATCCTCTTACTTTTCCGCTCCGTTTCGCTCCACCCCTGTCACGATTATCATCCCGGCGACATTCCAAGAGGGAGGTTCCCGTACTTACCCCTGGATTACCTTTCCCCTTCGCCGTGCAACGGTAATTACGCGATCCATCGCGAATCGATACGCCACCCACCCCGACCGAGCGGCACTCAATCCTCCCATACATATGCATCCCATTCGAACCGTCCGATCGTGATATGCATTTGTTACCAAACGTCATCGAAAGCAATAATTCCTCCTAGGTGGACAGTTAACACGCAATCAAACCGATGATTATTCTCTCTAACAGTCGATGATCTTATTGGTCACCAGCCAGGCAGGCCTCCGGTACGTGATATTGTGGCAATCCTATTTGAATTGTTAATACACGGAGAAAAAATCGCGGCACGCCAATGGGTGTGCGCTATTCACGTGATCGCGAACCGATAATTATCGTAGTCCGATCTTCGCCAGCTCGTTTTTACCCGTTTCACTTCCGTGTCTCCCCGTGGAATCTCCGCGCAAAAAGACCGACATTTCCATGCCTCATCCCCCGCTCGCGGCCCTTGCCAAATCTGGCTAGCGGGCCCGCTGGAATTACGAATTTTTGCGTGACGCGCAGTGCGCTTGCCACGCGGCATCGTGATATAACACGAATCGTTCCAAGTGTGGTAAACGCGCATAATAATGTCGTTCGCCCTTGATTCGCAGGCGAGTGATTTTCCTGTGATAATAAAAAAAAAAAAAAGGATGTGGTAATTTCGCAATATTGCTATTCCATTAAACTTCCACGGATAGACGTGAATTCTGGTGCACGCCAGCTGGAACGATCGTGTATCAGAGATTCCTTCTCGCGATACGTAATCTGCGTGGAAACGTTCACTAAGTTAAAGACATTTTCCAAGTGCGGCCGAGCAGGCCGCTTTCCTTCGTTTGTCAACGTTGGATCGCTCTTTGCGTAAATATATCGTCCACTGTGACATAGGTGAGCTCACGTAACGTCTAAGAGCTTGGGAAGTGGGTTAGCCGCGTGACCAGAAAGCGATGCGTGATCCCGGCAAAGGGGTGAGAAGGAATGGACGAAGCTTTATGCGAGAGATTCTCGTGGGCATTCCGTTCTTCAATGAATTTACGTAATTTAAACTCGCAGGAGTGTGTCTCATTAATCTGACTTAGATTTTACCAGCCGAACTTTCTCACTCCTTTGTATTGAAAGGGCATCTGATGTCGGCCCCATTCAATCGACTGCAACCCAACCTTGCCTCTTTATGAAAGTGACGTTGCCGTCGAACGAGATACTTTCGATGTTCTTCGCGTGTTCCTAGTGTTCCCGATTTCTCGATATTTTTCGCATCTCGAGAAATGAGAAATCAGATTATATTTCTCGAGAATTCTCAAGAAATTAAAAAAAATATTGCAAAATTTATAATTCTGGAATAATGTTGATAATATTTATCTGAATTTTATTACTGTCCAAGTTAGACAAAACTTGTGTAAATGAAATAAACACATATTAAATATAATTGATAAATTTATTTATTTAATATAAAATGTGAGCAAGGCAAAACGTTACTTTTTTGTTTTAAAATAGTTTTTTCAAAAGCACAATGCGTCTAATGTCGCGTCAGCCAATCTACTTCTTTTGTTTTGCGACAAAATCTGCGGTTGTAGAAAAATTTCGAGAAAGACTGTAATTTCTCGAGAAATGAGAAATAAGAAATTATAAAATTTCTCGAGAAATTCTCGAGAAAGAATTCTCGAGAAGGAACACTACGTGTTCCTACAGCTGTTGCATTGAAAACAGTGCACACTCAGGGACGAAACTAGGTTGTAAACATTTTACCACCTTCTATTGCCCACCTTAGGAGGTTGAGTCCACACTTTACATATAAAAGGCATAATAACCGTGTTTATTAACTACTTTCAAACATATTGCAGGTACCCTAATTTGTTTGCTGTTTGATAACAAATTAATAAATTTTAAATAGACAAATTTTAATTACTGTTTCATAAAATGTGTATCTCCTTTATTCCCAATGGAATAACGGAATATATAAATTTGAATAAAGCCATTGATGTAGCTTTACCAAAACTATGTCTTTTCTCTATAAAAATTTCTCATTTGGCGCCCCCCGCAAATCGGCGCCCGGGGCAGAAACACCCGCTGTCCCCCCTCTAGTTTCGTCACTGTGCACACTACAACCCTACCGCAGGAGATGTATTCTATTTCCTTCTGAAAAACAAAGATCATTATCGAACCTCTGATGTTCCTCCAGCTAGAAAGATTTCCCTCGGTCCAATTTATGTTACCCTTGAGACCACGCAATCAATGTTCGATCTACTTTTCCGTAAGGTCAAAACTATGCAAGATACTAGTATTGGCGTAAGTCAAGGTGGGAATTCCAAGTGCCACAGCCTCTATAGTAAACACGTTTGCTCGTCACGCGTCTAAACATAGAACGAAATTCAGGATAATAAATTACCAGAACGTGAGAGAACTGTACTAGAAAGAACGACGGGTTTATGATGGATATCGTTAAAACCATATCCCTGTTGCAATGTAGAACGGTGATATAGGGAGGGAAAAAAGAGAACACCATACGAAAGGGTGTTCTGAACAATCGCCGGTGGATATGCGCCGCAATGCTCCGCGATCACCGCGAAGTAAATAGTAATTAAAAACGGTGCACACTCGCCGCCGATCGCGGTGTCAATTAAAACTGGCCGTGCTGAATATAAATTGCACAGACCTCCGTGCCGTGTCTATGAATTTCATGCGCCTTTCGCAGCCGCACATCGCCGGGGGGAATGGAGTCGGGGGGGGGGATTCTTGGCAATTAATAGAGAGAATGATAGGAAACGCGTAAAAACGCGTTAGATAGAGGCGTGGCGAAATAAGTGCCTCGTATTGGTGTACACTGGCGGCGAGATAAAAATCTAGCCTTGCATCGCAGGTGTGGTCTAGCGTAGTATAATTTTTACGCTGGTTTCGCGTCGCCGCAATATGAGTAATGACGACTTTATGGGTCGGCCGCCGCTCATTACGAACAGTAATTCTGAAATTGTGCACGGTGCCGTTCAACTCGACCGCGTTACACGCAAAACCGGCTGTTTCCCTTTCTTTTTTTTTCCCGCCGCAATTTAACGAATCGTGGCGATGTATGAATCGACAAAGTAGACGATAAACGTGCCGAAAAGACACGCGCCGCCGATATAAGGCAGACATTACGTCCCCATAGAAAAACGGCCGCGCCGAAGTTCGCGCGAGCGGTGTTTTGTAGAGATTTTAGGTAAGCAGGATACCTCGTGGCGCAATAACATTGCCCTTGTTCTATATCGTTTCTTTGAACAGTCCGCGCTCAGTCCTGTGCAAAAGCGGAGGCCACACATCGATAGAAGGGAAAAAGCATGGTCTACGAGTCTACAGTGTTGAAACTACCAGCGATCGTTTTGGGTATACATTCTGGTATAAACTTTTTAAAAATTTACGATTGTTTTTGAAGGAAACTGTAACACATAGGGTAAAAGGTATTCTGGTCTGACGAGGCGTTTTCGTCGCGTTATTTCAGATTTTTTTTACGAAGAACCCATAAATTTGATTATTATTTAGTTGATTGGTACATGCTTATTGATACTTGAACTATCTTTACAAATTTTGTCAATAGAAAAAAATTAAAATCAAACGCAGTTGGCTGCTTTAAAGTAATGATGAGAAAAAAAGAATAGGGTCACTGCGACGATGATTAGGCTCGTTCTAGTGATCTGAAATAAAAAATGTAAAGAGATTCTTTAATTGTATGCATTTGGCTATCGTCACTACCAGAATGATATAAAAATATTGAAAATTAAGCAAATGGTGGTGGTTTCAAAATTAAGTTTCGATTCTCGCACATTTTTTCAATTTTAAAGGTCCGTGAAACTTTAAAAACAAAATATTTTATCATAATTCTGGTGGGGACAATAGCCAAAGGCATACAAATAAAGAATCTCATTACATTTTTTGTTTCAGATGACTAGAACGAGCCTAATTATGGTCGAAGTGACCCTATTGTTTTTTTTTCACCATTACTTTAAAGCAGTCAACTAGGTTTGATTTAAATTTTTTTCTATTGACAGAATTTGTAAAGATAGTTCAAATATCAATAAGCATGCTGCAATAAACTAAATAAAAATCAAATTTATGGGTACTTTGTAAAAAAAATTCCGAAATAACGCGACGAAAACACCTTGTCAGACCAGAATACCCTCTTAAGATGATACATTTTTTTTTATTGTTTTCTTTCTAACTAATCGACGAATTTCCAAAAATTCTTCCGGGTTTCTTTTCTTTATAAATGAACTCGCTATCGTATTACCATCTTCCATAAGTTTTCGTTCACTCAATTTGATCTTATTCAGCATAAAAAATTACCGGTTTCAGGGCACTTTTATTAAAACATCATCGAATTTTCATTATTCTGCAGTAACGATTATTTCAAGCAAAACGATATATTTTTAGAAAAACATTCGATTTTTGATTTCGGATGTGCCTATCTTGAAATATCAGGTACACCGTGTTTTTATCAGAGTTATAGCTATTTATTCAAGATTACATCGCAGAAAAGGCAAAACAATTTTTTTATCTTCTTAAAATATGTGTAAATCAATACGGGAAAGACTGTTTACCTTGTCTGTCACAGTTTTCTTCCAAGAAAATCCTACATTTTCGAAGGGCTTCCGCTGGAATTTCCCCTTAAAAGGTGTCAGTATCAGATATGCCCGGTTATTCACTGCCTAGTGAAACGCAAGGCCATTCAGTGCGTCTTGTTGCCCAGTATCCAAACGAATCTGCTACCAATCCGTGCATGACGATTCTCGATATAAATAATTAATAATTAATTAGGTTGCCTGTTTACCATTGGAATTTAGGTATATAGATCCTCCCACTCGCGGGTGGCCGCTAGTTGTTGATACGCGTTATGAGCGTCGAGGTCGATGATTATGTAAAATAAAGGATAAAAAAGATCATTCAGCAAGGAGCTAGGAGTGCTTAGACGCTTCGATAGCCGGTATGTTGATTTATTACCGGCGTTGGAATCACTAATATTGGTTGTTGTTTCGTTCGAACCAATATATCCATAGGTTTATTTAATAATTCATATGTTGTCACATTCGCTCGTCTTTGCACACGTACATGTCATAGTTATAGTGTACTTTACAATACTGACATATACATCGTACGATTAATCGAAGGATCCATTTAAATCACTTGCAATTAGTTCCGTAGGCGTGTGCGACAGAAAGCATTCCGTGCCGTGGACTACGTGACGAAAGGTATGATCTGCGATACGCGATCGTAATCTGCGAGTCCAAAGACTTCTTGAATAATTAAGCATCGTTTTAATGTTACTTGAATAGCCAAGCATCCGGCCGCAGTTAGCATAATTAATTGCACGTTCCTCTGTTCCTTCGCCCAGTTCTCGAGCCGTGCCTCACTCGCCACTTGTGCAAAGGTTCTCATAATCAGCCGGCTGTAAACGTGCCCGCCGTTAAACTAAATCGATTATAAATCTTCGGGCGACGATATCGGCCGGCGATCAACATTTTCCCTGTAGTTCCTCTTTTATTAAAGCGCGCGTGTCCGGCGATTATGCAAGGATTCGAGCAGTCGCGTGGCTTTGTTCCGTGTAACTCGAAAGCCTCGGAATATCGTAATCTAATTAAGGCACGGTCAATGATTCATCGACACCGGTGATGGATCGCCTTCGACGCTCTGCTTTCTCTTAATAACGACCCGCGCTCGAGAATAACGCGTTTCGTGGAGAAACCGTGTAATTTGAGGGCGGTAATTGACGCGCCCTTAGAAAGGACGGGACAGGAAATTTCATGAAATTTATTCTGCGCTTCGACATCATTCTCCGTTTGAATTTTGTCCGGACTTATTGGGTCGGTCGCTTTAAAGCAGTGTTTACCAACGTTTTTTCAGTCGCGATTCCCTTTTATAATATTCAAATAACTGAATTTATAAGGTAAAGAAAACACATTAAAAATAGGTATTTCAGAATATAATTCTAACTTAATGATATTAAAAAGAAAACCGTGGCGACCCACAGATTGGGAATCGCTGCTTCAAAGGGTACAGAAGAATTGACTAAAATTTGGTTGCATTTGACGCACAGTACTTCGTATGTAGTAGTGTTCCTGATTTCTCGATATTTTTCGCATCTCGAGAAATAAGAAATCAGATTATATTTCTCGAGAATTCTCAAGAATTTAAAAAAATATTGTAAAATTTATATTTTTGGAATAATGTTGACAATATTTATCTAAATTTTTATTCGTGTCTAACTTAGACAAAACTTGTGTAAATGAAACACGAGAACAATCGAGAATCCAAAAAGTAGAAAAAAAGTATAAAGGCAAAAGTAAAGAAGGCGAAGAAGATTTTGATAGAATCAGATGAATAAGCAATGATTGTTTAACTCATGTATATCAAATGTTTAATAATGATCTGTGCTTTCATTTATATTTTTTAGAAATGTTTATTTGTGTTCATATTTCTATTTAAATAAGTAGAACAGATTTGTTACAATTTACCTCGGACTGGGGTACATTGTAACAAAGGTTCAGATTTGTTTAAGATGAAGCTAGATGTCTAAGTGTCCAAGATTTTGTCACGTACTTTCACACCATCAGTTTACAAATTATTTCCTGATTGAGGAAAACACTTTCGAGAAAAAACAGTGAAAACTTTTTTGTTACAATCTGCCCCGGTCTCCCCTAGTGCATACGGTTTTGTCCCCGATTTAAAGTAACAACAATAGTATTAAGTTCTATCAACGACATAACGAACCCCTTGAAACCAAACAACTTTTGTCTCAAACATTTCTTCCTATCTAAAAAATTATAGAAGTTATTCAGGTGGCTTGTCTTAGGTGGCTCATCATGTACCTATACACAAACATTTTCAACGTTATTTTCTCAACGTTTCTTTGGTTTGCATTTTTTGTTCGTCAATTTTTGGTTTGTAGCTCTATTGTTCTATATTCAGAGTACGTGTTTTCTTCGTCTTGTTGCTTGAAATAGTGGGGTACGGTTTTACCCCGTACGGTTGTGCCCCAAAACGTAAGCACCTACACTTTTGGTTACAGCTAAATATGAAAATGACAACAATCGGGCACGATCTTCAAAATATAGTAGAAATACATACTGTTAATAGAGATCTTCACGTACATTACATTCTAATTACCAAAACACTACATACGCCACTTAAAGTCAGTCGAAAATAAGACCTTTATGTACTTGCAGCTCATTTTGATTGCACATCTTTTTTTTATTTTGTAATTATATTATTTTCTTTTTTTGTGATTTATTTGATATTTATTTGATAATACTTTTTTTCGTCCTCGACTTTTTCATGTACTTGGCGTTGTTTTTTACTTTTTAAAAGTTTTTTATGGGGTCTTCATGTACATTACATTCTAATTACCAAAATACTATATGTATACTTCACTTAAAGTTAGTCGAAAATAAGATCAGAGCAGTTAGAAACAGAATAAATTTAATAATTCGCTAGAGTGTACGTATTTCGTCACTAATCTCTGTTGTCTAACAGTTCCATATGGCGGAAAACAATTGCCAAACGCGCGTGTGTTCCTTTAATTTATTTTCAGGAATGTACCTATACGGTTTGCCTGGGTATTCGGTTTTTTACAGGTTTCCCCTACTTTCGGAGTCAACGTCTACGAGTGAACGAAATCATAAGAGGAAAACTTAAAGGTTACCAATTATGACGTTCATAGAGTGTGACAGGTCGACGGGATAAAATATGTAGAATTTTCCTGTGATAGTTATGGCGCGCACGTAGGCGTGAAAAGTATCAGACAAGGGTATCTGCATTTTTGTATTTTTCTCTTCCTTTCTCCTACGTTGCACCATCATAAATCGGACCGATGATCGTTATTCCGCTTTGCTGTCAGTCTTCTTGGAAATCCATTATACGAAGGAGTTGCTATAGACAAGGTAACTGAATTTGAAAAGTATTTTTTAATATTTACTATGGGAGAGACTTTTTGGAAGATTATCAATGAACCTTCTTGTGGAGTTGGTAGACTTCTAACGAACGAACATAATGGTTATTTTGCAATATTTAGAGGAGAATAATTTACATGCGCAAATTCCAGTTACGATAAAGGGAATCACTCGATCAACCGTATCAGAAGCAACGTACCTGGTATGCGAATGAATCGAATATAAACTTGTACGAACGAGGTAGTGGCTATTAACTGAATTAAATGAGACGAGGTCGCATACTTGATTTAATACGTATCCCCGGCTGCCAATTAACTGCAAGGCATCGATACATGAAGCTGATTCAATTTAATGAGCTACTTAACGAGGATTGTACAACTGGTAATTTTCATAGCGATGGAAAGAATATATATAAGTTTGTGGAACGATTAATCAAACTTCGTTTTCGTGAATCGATATCTGGACTCTAGATCCACGTTTTTAAAAAAATTACATTTTACACGTTACCCGCATCAAATTCTTCACTCTTTCGGAAAAAATATAAAATGGCACTTTTTACGTTCCGGGTCTGGGGTACAGACATATGATTCTGTGTAAAATAGAGTTTATTCACTTTCGAGGGCGACTCACCAGAATTCTTCGAAGCTAAAGCCACTTTCCGATCTGTGGGGTGATAAAACTTTATAGCGTGATCGTTCTAATTACCCCGTCACGTGTTAACTGCCCGTCGGTAAACTTATTGTCTGATATGAATGGTAAAAGCGACTAAAGTGAAATTTGTTTATATATTTTTAGAGGGAGAAACCTACTATGTTATATCGACTTCGATTCGATCGTAATAGCAACAACTATTTTCCCCTCATTTTCGTACTAACGCAAAGGAAAATTTCAATGTTTCCCTTCTCGTTACACACACCCGGCAAAGACTCGTTGCGATTTCTTTTACACAGCACGCAAGTGTAGGTGATTTTTCCATTTTAATAAATAGCATGTACAAAATAAATAAATTTCTATCAGTCAAGGAACTCAAAACGTACATTTACCACACTTCGCTGAATATCGTGCCTCGAAGTCATTTTACAAGCAATAATTTGTGGCTGGAATACCCGCGTTCTTTTTGCATTGTAAATTCTATTCATTCCTACCAGCTGAGGTATCATAGATTCTTCGTTGCATAATGGTACGATTATTGTAATTGCTCACCGATTTTTTGTCGTTTTAAACCATCCAATTCCGTGGATTACCACTTGTCGAAGATTACTTACGCCTTTGCATTACGGCATTAGATATTAGGCGCGAGCTGCAATAGCGTTACGCAATCGGAACCTTTCCAGAATTCTCTGAGAATAAAATCGAAGAGTCCTTGCAGACAACACTCAAAGTGCCAAAAATCAAATTCTACACTTGCACGTAGAACATTTCCTAATAAAAAATTTTTTTTACTTAATTTTCCTTTAACCCTTCAATGATTACCTGTCACTTTTCCAAATAGGAATAAAAGCGAACGAAACTGTACGTCGCAAATATCAACGGACGGCCCAAGGAAATATTAACGCAAACTTAATTACGATCGTGCAGAGTGAGAATAGAAATTGTAGTAAGACGTGCGGTACATGAAATTAATGTAAATACACGTCAAATCATGGACACAATGTTTGTGTGCTTGACTTTGGCAGTTTCCCTTTCTCTAGCCATTATGCCGAGAAACGTTGACGTGCTGTAGCAACCCATCATTCGTGAGCTGAGTCGAGACACACGCGAAACGACAGGCGTTTACCTTTTATCTTAAAATGATCGCAATTTTTGGAGCGGTGCTACTGATCGGCGTGATCGCGGCGTGTATTGGCCCACGTTATTACTGCAAGAAGAGGGACGAGAATAATGGTGAGTCTGAACTAACATTTCGTATACTGTCTGTATATCTTGCGATTATTCTCCTGGCGATGGTAAACGATTAACGCAGATCCAGCTGTCTAGTTAGAATAGCAATAAAAGAATTTGTGCAAAAGTAGCCGAAGAACTTTAATTCAAAATTCTCAATAACATATTATAGAAAATGCATGTGAAATATATGGGGTCGAGTATATTAAAATATACATATATATTTGAATACTTCCGTTACGTTATCAACGTATATAACGATTCGTTTCGTAAAACATACATGTATGACACTTCTTATCCATCCACATTTATATAAAATCCATGGAATCATAAATAATCCTAATTATAATTCCATATACAATGAAGAAGCAAGTTGAATAGATGCGTATCTTGTACTGACATGGTTAATGGGTTGATGAATGGACATTTTTGGCATACCATTGCCGTTTGTATTCATGAATCGAATAAGCGGCAAATGTAAAGGGAATGCCGAAGCGGTGATTGGTTTCACAAGCACGTTTAATTGGTCGAATAAAAGTAGAACGAATTTTTAGATAGCGAAGAGTCGATCGAGGGCGAATCGCCTTTGGTGCAAATTAAGATATCGCATCCCCATGGAGGCCAGCTCCCGAACGACACCTTCGCCGACGCTTACGATAGCCGACGGAATGCTATCGATTCGAATGACGCTAAGGAAATGAAACGGGTTGTGAAAGAACCAGAACCAGTTTCCATAGAAGAGGCACAAATTGTTTCTGTGAAATCACCCCGCGAACGACGCAGGTACGAGGGAATTTAGTAATTAATCCAGTAATTAGTCCATTTTCACTAATCAGAGGTAGGGGAGACGGGTATGGTTGTCACTCGGGTAGGTTGTCGCAATCGCTATAACAAAGAAACTATAAACGATAGGAATTTACTAATCCGATAAAGGAAAAAGTAAAAAAAAAAAAAGAAAAGGATCAACAATTAACCGGTTAACTGGCACGGTCCTTTTCATTATTCGGGCCCAAACTGGTAACATCGAAAAATTAAGTGAATCACACAAAATTTGGTATACAGGGGTTTTTTGAGTCGCTGAACCGATTCCGGGGATAATTTTTTTCATCTGACACCCCCAACCCCTAAAAAATAGAATTTAGGGGTGAGTTTGTCAATTCTTTTCTCGTCGGTACACTCTGGGGTCGTGAAATTTTCACCAGCTAACTACAGGAGTAAGAGTTTACTTATGAAATTGAATACAGTACGAATAATTTATACAACTCCCAACAATTCGCTAGTCATTTTGGTTCGGCCATATTGAGTCTGCCATATTGAAATTTAAAATTCCAATGCCAAATTCAGATTCAGCGACCCCAAAAACCCCTATATACAATTTTTCTATATCCCGATAGTATTTTAATATTTGGCAGCCATTTTGGTTCGGCCATTTTGAGTCTGCCATATTGAATTTTACAATTCTAACGCCAAATTCAGATTCAGCGACCCCAAAAACCCCTATATACAATTTTTCTATATCCCGATAGTATTTTAATATTTGGCAGCCATGTTGAGTCTGCCATATTGAATTTTACAATTCCGATGCCAAATTCAGATTCAGCGGCCCCAAAAACCATTACATACCAAGTTTGATTAAAATCTTTTGTAAATCAAAAAAGTTATTCCATTTGATCATATATGATACATTGACAGAATTGGCCAGATTTTTGTTTGATCATATATGATACATTGACAGTTAACCGGTTAATAAAGAAGAAAAAGAAAAAGAAGAAGACTTTTGCCTTCTGTGCTTGCCTCTATATTCAAAAAGCAAATTCAGGGAAATTGGGATCCAGTGATAAAGTTTTAAATTGTTTGTTAATAATATTTCTAAACTTAATTTTGTGTTCAAGATTATAGCGTTTATAATTACAATAAAAAATGACTTTTTATTAATAAACTTAGCTATCTAAATTTGTGATAATCAACCTCAGATACTGTGACGACCAACCCAACCTCGGGGTATATTGTCACAAAATAGTTTCTCCAAATTATGTGACTTAGCTCCTAATCTGATTGACAGAATCTACAGGACCAATTTATTTTATATAATTGGATGTACGTAGTTTATATTAAATTAAGTCTGAACGAACTTCCCTGCCGCTATAGCCCGTAAAAAATCAAAATAAAAAAATTGGACAATCATAGGGACAATTATCAGTGGCGGATTTAAGAAAAAAGGCCCAGTTGGCAAACGTTCCGAGGGGCCCACTTTTGGGGGCATATAGATAGTTTACTAAAAACGGGCTAAGTGTATTAGTGCAGAAAAAAAATATAGTGTTTGGTTAAAATCATAATTTTTTTTTGAAGGTGGGGCCCGGGGGCCCTCTGAGCAGGGGCCCATGTTTCGAGGAAATGAAGAGGTAGTTTACTAAAAACGGGCCAAGTGTAGTAGTACAGATAAAAATATAGTGTTCGGATAAACTCATATTTATTTTAAGATAAGGCCCGGGGTCCTTCTGAGTAGGGGCCAATTTTTAGGGAAAATGAAGAGGTAGTTTACTAAAAACGGGCGAAGTGTAGTAGCACGAAAAAAATATAGTGTTTGAATACCTATATCTCATCATTTTTTTTTGGTCATGGGGCCCTGCGGGACCTTCTTTGCAGGGGCCTATGCGGCAACTGCTCATCAGCCGCCCTGTTAAATCCGCTACTGACAATCATCCTTAAATTACGTAAGGCTTTTTTTGGGGGGAGGGGGCGCGAATTTCTTACGTTTTTTTACACAGGGAGGGAGTTAGGTAGCGTTTTAACTAATATTTTTCAACTTAATTTTCAATAAATAGAAATTCTATCATTAATGTTTCGGAAAAGTAGTTTTAGTTTAAATTTCCCGAAACAGAGTTAAACGAATTATATAAACATTTAAGAGAATTTAATAACTGAAAAATTAAGGGTAAGAAATATTACGTGCGGAGGACGTTGGCATATCTAATCTTATGAATTCTTATACTGGGGGAGGGAGGGGGTAAGAATTCGCCAAAATTACCCTTACGTAATTTAAGGACGGCCCCATACCAGGTCTCTCCTATACCCATACAGCACACTTCGTTGCGGCAAAGTTGCAGGGTGGTTGCAGTAACCTTGCGATGTTGCATGGTTGCAGCGCAATGTCGATGTATGGTTGCTGCGACGTTGCCGTGCAACATTGCACGGGGCGGACATAGAATTGTTGCTGCATAGTTGCGTTGCAATAATGCACTGCAACTTTGCCGCAACTTTGCCGCAACTATGCCGTAACTTTTAAAATTTTAAAACATAATATCTCCAAAACCGGCTGAAATAAAGTGTATACATTATACCTCATTGAATTCGTCTTGAAACGCACTATCAAGTGATCTGTTAAAAAAAGAGTTTCGTTAAAAAAAAAAAATTGATCATCGTATGTCATAAAATAATAATCAAAAAAAAAAATCGTCTGCCCCAGTAAATTTGCCCCGTTCCAACCATGCAATTTCATATAAACAAGTATCCTCAGTTATCCGTATAATGTAATTAAATGCAAAAAGAGATGAAATACTACCTAGTTTAAATAAGAAATACAATTTCGCGGTTGAAGAGTTTTATTCATTAAATAGATAATTGTTAACCCTTCGTGGTCACACGGGGTGTATCGCATCCCAAGAGCAATTTTCGAGTTCAAATGTCGCGCCTCCACGACTTTCAAAGGTGATTTATCGTGACAAAAATAAATAAATCGCTTTTTTCCACCACCGTGGAAAATCGCCCTTCTTCAACTACAAGTGTCATCCTATCAAAATTTACATTTCTAGAAAAAAAAAACTATTATAGAGCATTACGAATGTACAATTATCACTGAAAAGTTAAAAGATTCAAAAATGCGAAAATGGTAACGCGAAAATGACGCTGGGGTGCAGTGAACCCTATGTGACCAATTTGTGATTATAATAAGATGTGGCGACGAAGGTTTAATGGAATAAACTGTTTCAGAATATCAACGAGAATTTGGTCGTCCGCACTTAGAAACCAGCTAGAGAATATCACAAATTCCTCTTCGGAAGTGTCTGGTGGAAATATGAGAGTGGTGCAAGCACAAATCGAGCCATACCCTAGAGCCTTTGCGCCAAGCAGCCACGAGGCTTCCGGGATGGACGAAAGCAAATCGTTTCCACCCGATTACAGCACTTCCCCCGGATTGGTTCTCGATCAGAATTACTTGAGCGACGAGAAGAGAAGGAAGAAGTCATCGATTGTTGTGAAGAAGCTGAAGAATCTAAAGAGGACGCTGATATGCTCGAGGTTAGCGCGCAAACTTTCAGCAGCCACTGCACTCCTTCTTTCCCTTCTCGAAATTAAGCGCAAACTTTATTCCCAGATCCGATAAGTCGATCCATTTCAAAGAGTGTGAAGACGAGACCCAGAGATTGAATCTTCCAGTCCCCGTTGCCAATCGATGTTCACGCAAGAGTCGAGTCGTCGACGTGTCGACCTCGACTAGAATAAGTAGCAACATTTCAGAAATGAGAAGGCAGAATGGCGAAATCGTTACGAAGCACAATAATTCGAACAGGAGCGATGATGCTTGCTCGAAGCAACCAGAGATCGATCGTCCATATTCGAATTCGGGCGGTTTGCGAGAAATGGTCTCACTGATCAAACGTCGATCTGTCAATGGAAAGTCAGTCTGCGACGTTAGGATCAGTGGCTTAACGATGAACCAGTCCGAATTGGCGGACCTGTTTGAAGCAACAGGAGGCGCGACTCGATCGGCGTCCATCGTGACAACCGAGGAGGCTTCGATAATTTCCATCAAGTTCCAACGTCCGAGGAACAACAGCAGTGAGATGCGCACAAATGATAGCTCATTCGTCGAGAGTTCGCTAAAGAAACTCTACAGAATCTTGCCAGAAAGATTAGAGGAGTCAGCGTTTTTCAGGCTGTTCCGATCGGACGAGCCGTCGAAACCGTCCAATCCTGCACATCCATCTATCAAAATCTCTGATCACTCGCGAACATTGGGCAGGTCCAGGAACGAGACCTCTTACCTAGCATTTCCTAACGTCAGAACTAGAATAGCCGCCGACAACTCGGCGTTCGACAGAGTCAGAAGCGTGTCGGGAAGATTCAGTAACTGTCGTACGTCGAGATTCTTGGAAGAACGCCGAATATGAGCTCGCATTGACGATTTTTATCGAGAGACGGGTACAAGGTGCTTTTTTCGACGAATTAATCTCTTCGAAATTCCGTGAATCGGTGCGAGAATCCGTGCCAGGATTCTTGGTTCTTCTTGCAATTCCAAGAATTATTGTTACATGCACGACACGGGAGTTTTTACTAAAATTCTTGCGGTCGTAGCCTGACATTCGTCACTTGAGTGGAGAAGGAAATTCCCGAAGGAAACACTTTGTACGTACAAGATACGAATAGTAACGACCGCATTAATGTTTTTATCCGCGGTATATCGAAATACGTGTAGTGATTTACGAAAATAACAATTTTGTATTTAACCCTCGCACGCGTCGTTTTTAGAGGATTGCAGATACTAATATTAACGATCATATCAGTATAAATCCACGCTGCATCGACGTGTCTGTAATTAAACTAGTTAATAAGTGTATTGCTACCACTGTGAATATAACATTCTAGTCAACGACCTTATAATGCTCGCAACAAGGTCCGTTAAGTACCGATAGAAGCAAAGCAGAATTATAAATTGATTTTATCGAATTAAGGTTCAATGATAAATCTAAAGCAAAAGCGTTGTTAATTCCTCTTTCATTTCGTTCGCGCCTCGGTTGAAATTGCGCAATTATTAAGAATCGTCCGCACGTGAACTATTTTGTATCCTCGATTCCTTGGTTACATAAAATCTCGAGCCTAGCGTCCGACACAGTTTTTCAAACGTACCAAGAAGCTTAATTAGCCGCATTGCCTCGCGATAATTAAAAATTTTAGTTTCCCTTTTTGCCGCGATCGTGGAACGGTGCCGCGACGAATGTTATGTAAACCGACAGGAGAACTTCAACAATTTAATTACCACCACGCAGGTAATAGGAATTCACGTCGAAAAAATGCTTGGAACAAGTGTCGACGATACGAGAATCTCTTCCATCTTTTTCCACGTTGAATCGTTTAGAAGACACGCAGCTAGCTGAATGGAAAATGTTCTCCAAGTATCTCCATTGTTTTGGTATTTATAAAAAGCATTCTTTCTCTACGACAATAGCTTGCCGATCGCGCGTTCGTTATTACTTTGTAAATTCATCCGCTATCTTGATTCAATTGAGGAAGATTCAGCGGCTCTTGTTCGTCGAGGTGCGCATTGACACGATCAGATAGTACAAACCCCAGCAAACGGAAACCGACGAATTCCCCGCGCACTGCCGCAAACACGATTATTGCTCGACGTAAACGATGGTCATAAATCAATCCATCGGATCTTCTCGTTACGCGATCATCGCCTTAAACTGGGGAAAACGTTTTCGCAAATCGCTCGCCGGTCAAGGAGGGAAATTTGATACAGTCGCATCGGAAAGTAAGTTGACACTCTTTAAAATCGCATAACTTTTTTAAAATTGGTCCAAACGCCTTGAGTTTTTTTTTAGATGCTAGGGGAAATAGTTTTCTAGGTGACTTGTTTCGTTGTTTTGAAAAAAAAGCACTTGGTCGGAATAGCAAAAAAACAAATAGTAAAGGTCGTTTTTTAAACTTCTTTTTGTGAGCCTGTAATGAAAATTCAAAAAACCCGTTTGTAGATTGAAGTATGTTGTACACATGCTGAAAATTTCATCTAAATCGGTTAACGTTGCTCTGAGCTACACACGTTTAAAGAACGCAGAATAAGGTCGAAAATCGCTGATTTCGGGATTTCGCTATTTTCGTCATTATTCTGCGATCTTTAAGCATTTATAGCTCAGAGCAACGTTAACACACTAAACAAATCTTATCTCGCTAGTTCCTACAGTTTTTCTACAACCAGTCATTATTTTACAGCTTAAGGGGATTTAGGCAGTGAAATCGTTCAAAAATCCAGTACTTTTTGCGAATTAATTACGAGGAGATGAACGCAAATACAGACTTTTCCTTTTATACAATGTTTATTACTATGACGTAGAGTCAAAAATATTTTTTTTTGTCTGGGGCGATCGTACCTAATGTCGCCACTCGCTATATCTCGCAAAGTAAGCACTCAAATTTATCGGTTATGCACTGAATTAGTACCTAAACATATGTAGGAAGACATACTGTAATTGCAGCGTCATGTGATCAACAATTACAGAAAGGGAAGTATTTTAGAGAATCTTAATTGTGTAAAAATTTATTGGACTGCCACAATTTTACGTCCCATTCGGAGAAGGTAAGTGTAATAATTCTGTGAATGCAAGAATAACTACTAGAAATACATAATTAACGATGCACTTAAGGAATGAAATCGACTCAAATATTTTTTTGTAATGAAAATAACGTTTTTCTTTTAGCAGTATGCGTGATCTCAATACCGCCTACCGGAGAACAATCGTTTCGATGTAATATTTGTTACAGGGTCACGAAATTTGCGGAGCAAACGAAATAAACTTTATTTGTCCAATGTGTACATCCGAACGCAAAAAATAAAATATTTTAAGAACCTTATTTTTATACTTTTGTAATAAAAATAAAATCAAAGATAGATAAAAACACATTTATAGAGCAAGAAATAATAAAAGCATATGTGAAAATGACTTTAAAAACTCATATATACATGAATTAATCAATGTTTCTTGAGTAGGCGATATTAAGTACACTTTTTTCAGGACCGGATTTTTGGGTGTCTTACGTTTTTTAATTTCTAATTAAAAATTTGTAGGTTTCAACGATTCTAACTTATGCTACATGAAAGATGAATAATTTCTCTTTACTTTGAAACGAATTGCATGTAAAAATATCAATAATTATTCAATTGACAGCGATTTCACTTTTGTTAGGCGATATTAGGTACGGTCACTCTAAATATCTATTTTACAAATGGCGCCACATGAGGGTAATTATTCCTGGGAATATGTTTCTCCCAGAACCTGTACTTTTGGAGGGAACCTCTGAAAAAAGAATTAAACCAAAATTATTAAAATAACGACTAGGAACAGGCGATTTTTACGATAAATGTCGATTTTGGAGGTGCACAGATGGCTGTTTTTTTATCTCGGAAACCAGCGGATTTACAGTTTATGCCGAGGTACACCCCAGAAGCGAATATATTTTGAACATGCCGTAAAAATTTCAAATCGATCCGAACCTCGGATTTTTCACAATCAGGGCAAAACTACAAAAAAAACGTGTACGCGTCAGACGACTATAGCGCCGTCATATACGTGTATATGTCAAAAAATTTTTTTTTACAGTTTATAGTATTAATAAACATTACCCAAAAGTACTAGTCACAATTTGTATTCAACTTGATCCCATCCCTACTAATCCCGTTAATGGCTTACTAACTGCTAGGGATGGGATGAAGTTCAATAAGTACCTACTCACGAATCCGAGTCACTTCCAATACAAAAGTTTCACTTCATGGGATTCGAATACTACTCATAAGAGGTGATGTTTCAGTCTACGCACTTCCAAAGTACTTGGGTTATACAAGCTGGTTTCGACCCTCGGAAAGAGTACCTGAAGAGTTGTAAGTACTATGACATTTCAAAGAATCGAATCTTGTAAAAACAGTATTCGAACTCTGAAAGACAAGCACAAATCACACAATTGCACAGAATAGAAAACTCCTGGTTAGAGTACTCATAAAAGGGTCGAATCTACTTGGTCACGTTTCGATTATACTTGAAAATATCGCTAACGTTTCTCAAAGTACTTACGGAGAGTTCAAACCTACGTCGTCGAGGTTCGAGTCTACATAAAAGTATTGTTTTTCCTTTTAAAAGTAGGGGAAAGGGGGGATAGTTGATCATCGGGGATACATGATCACATCAGTTTTATAATTAATATATTGGCAATTTGTGCCTGCTGTCACGTTATCGCGGTAATGTTTGCATTATCGCAACACTTCATGATGCAGTTTTCTTTCGGGAGCGTAGAATAATGTAGTTAGTAGCTTCGATCTTATTTGCAGCCAAAAAGTAAATATCTCGGTCACCTTGATCTTCCCCCTAGTCGACTGAATGTTGCATTTTCAACGATTTAAAATATATTAAGTAAAAACAGCCATTTCTGGTCTATTAATGCTATTTATTGATTGATCTAAATATTTAAGGTAAGTTTAGTTTTTCACCTTTTTCAAATCGAGTGCATTGAGGGATACTTGATCAGTATGTGAGGTGGGATACTTGAACAGGTGAAAAAGCTCCAGAAAAAACCATAGAACGGCTAATGACACAGAAAAATACGGCAAAGAAAGTGAGAAGGAAAATCTTTTCTTCATCATCATCTGAATTAGATGATATCTAACAATAAGTGAAATGTCTTTTAAGAATGCATTCATGTTGTTTTATGTCATAGAGTTGTATGTCATTCTTCGGTTTTATTTTTTCAGTAATTCTTTCAAGTTAGTTATAGTTTACTTTCCATTTCTGATATTCCCTTTATTTCAATGTTATTGACTAAGATAATAAATATTTTTTAGAAAATTGTGTTATTTACTCCCCTTTAGTGGGGGATACTTGTGCATAACGTCACTGCCGGAAAATGTTTAAATTCAGTCATTAAAATTAGTTTTCACCTCTGAAATTTGTACAAGTATATTAAGAATACTCTAAGAATCGCAACTTAAGTAATTAAATAGAAACAAAGCAAACCATTATTATTATTTTAATAAAATAGCAAAACTGTGATCAACTATCCCACCTTTCCCCTACTCACGAACTGTTCGAAAGTATCCCGTCAGATTCGAGTCTACTTCCAATATACTCCATCCCATCGCTACTAACTGCTGCAAGCTTAATTGCAACGGCTATCTAAAACCGAGTTGTTAGCAATCGTGTATCACTCACGGTGCTTGTCGCCGCGACAATTACGCGATGGAGGCATACGCTCTAACCACGTACTTCATGCAAAACGAACGTTACACGAGCCTACGTCAAAGTGAGGCTATTAACAGTATTCCCGTGGTTCGGCATGGAAACACCTTATCTCCATGTAAATCGTTGTGCAATTAGTAATTAAGCTTCCCACAGTTAATTGATTTGAGTCACGCGGTCACGCGGAAGCGAGCCATTGTGTCCGCTACTTTTTCCATCGATAGCTCCAAGGCAATTTAGGGCAAACCAGCGTGCAGTTCCGAGTGATCCATATCCTCCGACTTTTTGTTCGTTAATCACTGTTAGGACAATTCCATACCGATATCGACGCGGCCTCAGATTGACGTACGATTCTCGGACGGCCGCGCGTCACGGCAGACATATTCCTTTGGATAACGATCACTGTCGACCATCGGTTATGTTAACAGCCGCTGTCTTGAGGCTATCGCCTGCGTCGCTTACTCTCTGACTAACTCGCTTCGCTAGATTTCTGAGAAGCCAGCATCGAATACCAGGAGCTGAGTTAAACAGCTCAGATTTACCGGGATTTGGATCGGGTAGGTGGTTAGATTTCAACTAAAATTTCGTTGCGAATCGCAGAGACGCCAAAGTGTACCGTTAGGCTAACTTCGCAGGATTTATCGATCGGTTTACATACATTATACGATGGAAAAAAGGAGGCACATTACAAGAACCGTGTAATAAGTAAGATTTATGTCGCTTTTGTGGTGTTCTCCGAAGGACACCAGTTAAAGAACCTCGTTATTTACCGTTTTTTTTTTACCCTCGGCTCTGTGGTTGCACGCTTCAATGGTGCTTCCTGTTCCGGTTCGCAGTAAAAAGTCCAATTCGCCGGGCAGTCGCCGGTAACCAGAGGCCCTATTTCAAATATATGTATTTTGATATAAATGTCGACTCCCTCGAACGTGGCCTTCTTCTCGACACATTATCATCGCCTTCGTGGAAACGAGGCAGGAAGTCTGGCCGAAAAGAAGACGTCAACGTTCCCATTGGAAATACCACCTGCCCGTTTCCTCGTTACCGAGTTCGATTCATTGTCGATTTTATCAAAAACGAATGGGCTTCACTGGCACCGCTCTGCTCAACAAACCTGATTTAAATTTCAAACGACGAACCCAAGGCCACGTTGGATCTGTCCATGTGTCGAAGCATTCTGCCGAAGATCCTGGCCGCAGATCCTGATTCGCAGGACGATTTGTAAAAATTAAACGCAAGGCGGAACAAAACGATGGTCGCGTACGTTTAACTCGAAGCGACGTTAATTGCTCCCCTTGTCGACGAGTAATTTTTAACGAAGGATATATAGATACACGCGCCTGCGCGCACCGATTTATGTGCGAAAGTGTCGGAGCACGAACATTGTAAGGATTATTAAAAGCCAATTTCTCGTTTCATAGATCGATTAAAGGGAACGATAACATCAATTTGTGCAATTGCGAGGAGGCTCGTTTCGCGAATAATTGAACGTTGATCGGCGGTAACGATCGGCGGGTTACATAATTGATTTATTCCCTCCCGCCGATCGATAACGATAATGCACGGCGGCTGTCCATTATCGCGATATTTTCTCTTCCCTCCTTTTCCTCCTTTGATGCACGTGATTTCGCGACAGGTTGGTCCGTGGATGTGGGCAAACCTGTCCAGCAACTGTGCGAGCAGGCCCCTTGCAGACCTTGAATTCTCTTATCCCGGTTAGGCACTTGATCTCCCATAAATAGGTGGTTATCTGCACGCTGCACATCTGTTTAGACAAATCGTTATTTATACTTTGAAGCGGGTCCACGGTGCGACGGACCGGCCGGAGAAAGTATTAATCGTGTATCGGGCGCGAGACGCGGACGTAATGGTGATCGATGGCTGCGCCTGAATGAATTGTAATCCTCTGATTGATTCGATGACAAAGGGAACCCGGTGAATGAAGATTAAAATGCTCGTGCCGCCAGGCTCCTGTCCCTACACGTTCTTGAGACGCTTGAACTGTGAGTTAGTAGCCACACTCGAGGATCGCTATCATCGCTGCGGATAGTTATTAACTCTTTCTATTCTCTGCAAGATGGTTTTTATTACCGCGCCGAGTATTTTCTGCCGTAATCCAAATACATCGTTCGCGGGTCCTTGAAGACTTATTAATGGCGGATCGAACGATTACCGGTATGCCTGCTTCCTTGAACGTGTCGTTTCTGTGTACTTGGAAATCACAAGCGACGTAATAAAGCATCTGAATCTGGTGTTGGCAGTGTGACGGGCCTGTTATTAGTGGCTAGTAACGCGTGTCGTTAACGAGGTTCAAGCGTCGACACACTTATTCATCCACGAGAATATTGCATTTTGCTCCTTTTCCTTTCATGACAATTGCCCGCGTTTGATGCAGTGGTGTGAATGGGATGCTTCGCCAGCAAATAATTGTGCGCGCCGTGGCGTTTTCGTGGACCTCTACTCTGTTCGCCAGCAGGCACGACTTTGAAGAATTCAATCCCATGGAAAAATGTTTAAGACCTCAAGGTTTTATAGGATCGCGGTATATCCGCCGTCTATGTTTTAATTGCAGGATAATCTGAACGTTCCACTAGCATATTTCTTAGTACAGAAAAATATTGCGTTCGATTTCGCAACGCTTTCGATTACATTCATGGAACGTGTTCTCCATGAAGTATCATAACCAGCTGTAGTCCTACTTTTGCTTTTTCATCGCAACTTAAAAGCATGAAAAGGGCGTAATTAAGTTGATAAGATTGAAATGCTTTCGTCTTCGGCATGTTTCACTACAGATTCTCTTTCTCCTTCGAAGCTTTCGTAATAAAAATCTTCTACCAACCTACTCATTTCTCCTGATTCTAATACAAAGACTGTCGATTCCCTAAATGTTCTCAAAATACTTCAAAATAATTCGGGTCGATTTTGACCACTGTATAACACGTTCGCTACCACGCATCACATATGTGTGACGATTTTTCGCATGCGTGACAGCTTTACATGTGGCACATTTTTGTAGCGTCTCGAGTTAATAGTTTCTACGGGTTTCCTACAGTTTACCCCATAAACCATGTGTTGTTAAGCAGCGTTACATTGTTTAAAAAATAATAATTGGTTGGCAAGGAAGGATTATTAAAAATGGAAGTGTATTTATCAGTTTGTACACGGTTTCATATCAGTTCTCTATTTAATAAAGAATGTTAATTTGAAGTATGGTAACTGAGTGTATTGTCACTAAATAAATATTAACAGTTATGTTATACTGTTTTTTTTTCTTCAAACGTAACTGGTATACTGGGGTCGTGGCAGACCCCAAATAAAAAAGAACAGAGAAATTTGTAAAGTCGACAATAGATCAGCTTCTATGAATATTTGTTCATAGGTAATGTATAAAATAATAGAAAAATAGAAAGTTAAACTATTATTATAAAATTAATTAGAAATTCAGATTACAAAGTTGGACAACCAAAAATTTTGCAGTGAACGTTGCGTGCTTGGAGTCATGACCGACCCCAGGATAACAGTTACGGGTTAATAATTGCTACTATAATAGACAAATTTTCTTATTTACTAGATTTTATTTGTGTGTAAGTGAAAGCCGCATATTGTGTAAAACTAGAAAAAACAAAGTATGGTATGGATCAATATACCCATTAACTGTTCCGAACAGAACAAAAGCAGAGAGTTGCGACGTTCGTCAAGGAACAACATCGGAACTCGTTTACATCCCAGCTACTCGGGCCATTTCTCTCGATCCGTTTCTTCAGGATCCCCGTAAACTTGTTGAGCCGTGTATACGTACGTCATACATATGTACATGTTAGAATTTTTGATCCTTGAAGAGTCCGTTTGCCTCCAGTAGGGTATTGCCAGCGGATGAAGAGAATCGTCAGGGATTGTTCTGACGGTTCACCTTGGCAGAGCCGAGAACGCTGTATTTCTACCCGCAAAAACCAAGGGACCAGTATAAAATTGTACCCTTTGTTTCAACCGCAAGCTGCACAACGGGTCCCATGAATACGCTATAATGAAAATGTAACGACGGTTGCGTTGAAATCTCGGGGATACGTGGAAAGAGCAATTACCTACACCGATCGAATTCACGATGAATCTCGATCATTATGATTAACCGCTCAAATGCAATTCCATGTGCCAGCTACACGGATTTCCAGGAATCGGTTATTATTTTCTTGCGCTTCATCCGTTTTAAAATTGCGGCTCGTTGCGTCATTTGAACACGTTGCGACGAAATCGTGTAGCTTTTATCACTGACGATCCTGTACGATATCTTCCGATGAACATAGCAAGACGGAAATATCTGTGGAGGAAGAAGGCCATTTAACTGAAGCCCCGGGATTCCCTAGAAGGACGTCAATGACCTGCTCAGGTGGGAAGCGGTTTGAAAAGATTCCCGGGGAAAATCTGACCGCCACATCTGCGCGAACAGATTCCATTGGGGACTGTATTAAATATCAGGGAATATTATTAAATGCAGAAAGGTCGTTTAAGGCTGGGTTGCTGGACCGAGGTTTGAATTTCTTGATGCAGATGATTTCGATTAATAATTCATTCCTTCATTTTCACAAGGAGAGTAGCCCAGGTGTCCGTCTCCGATTGCTTTGGTTTTTGGATTTGTTTTAGAGTACCGAAAAATAAGATATACGATTTAAATAAGTGTTTAGGGGGTGAACGCACCCCTCAAAGTTATATGATTTTCAGATGTTCCTCTCCGATTGCTTTGGTTTTTGGATTTGTTTTAGAGTACCGAAAAATAAGATATACGATTTAAATAAGTGTTTAGGGGGTGAACGCACCCCTCAAAGTTATATGATTTTCAGATGTTCCTTTCCGATTGCTTTGGTTTTTGGATATGATTTAGAGGACAGAAAAATAAAAAACAGGTGTCCTTTTATTTCGGCCTGTTTGCATGTTTAGAGGGTGAGACTACATCTCAAATTTCCAAGATTTTCAACTGTTCGGGCACCACCTTTTCTCGTGAAATTGGATGGGTGGTTTCACCCCCCGAACCTGCAAACAGGCCAAAATAAAAGGCCACCTGTTTCTTATTTTCCTGTCCTCTAAAACATATCCAAAAATCAAAGCAATCGGAGGCGGACACCTTTGATACTCTCCTCGTCGGTGGACTGCTGTAGAATTGGGCATTAACCAAATAAAAACTTATTTAAATAACGGAACGAATAAATGTACGAATTACTTTAACTTTAACATTAACTTTATTCGACATCAAACAATTTTCTAACGCGCATTCGTTAATCCGTGTTAACTTTACTCGCCACGCGACGAATAATTTATTTGAACTTTTATTCCCTATCCGAAATTTTTATTTAATTAAAAACATTTCCCATCCCTGAACCCCCAAGCTAAAGTCTTATTTTCCATCAGTCTCGCTACGAGTTCAATACGATTGGAGTTGCAGTCGTTAGAGGTTCATATATTCGAGTGGCAGATAATCAGAAGTATTGATAGCAGGATTCCATCGATCAGCTCCGCGCACAACAGTGACAAAACCTTTCAACTCGGCACTCGGTCGCGTTTACTATGCCGCAACGCTCGACGGTTACATACATTCTAAATAATTACAATAATTAATGATCAATTTGCATCTCACTGTCTTGGGTTTCAGTCGAGATCCATGCAAGGTCGCCTAGCATACGTAGCACGCGTGCCTCGTTATATCACAATCCTGATACGCGGAGCACACCGTACGAACAGCGCGGAACGTTGCCGTGTATTGCACGCCGCTTGTCCTTACTTGTCAACTCTGCCTTACACAAATATTATCCATAAAAATCAATACCGATGAACCACGTTATGGATATTAAAAAAATCTACTTAAAATGCAGGGGAATGGGAACTATCAACAGTGGCATACGCCTACACGAGCTACATGCTTGAAAAATTTGCCAATGATCGAGAGAATTCATTTACAAGAGGCGAGTTCTAGAGGTGTAATAAAATTAATTGAGTGATATCAACGCATTAGTCCCTGTTCAAGTGGTACGTCGTTAACACTTAGTTCGAAGCAATAATTTGTGCTGCTCGCGTGCCACTAATAAGTTTGTTTAGCACATGATATCGCTGCGAGATTGCGTTCAAAGGTGCCCAATAAAATATTCAATTTAATTACACAGTGGAGGGAAACGGTGAACTGTTTCCCGGTTTCTACTATTTTTATTGAATAAATCGGTAGAATTTGCACAGGAGGCGGAGTGAAGGACAGTTTCCTAAAGTCAGTCGTTCCATTAATCACGTCGCGCGAAGAGAAGGCGGTGCAGCTGTTACTTAGACCTCTTTGTTTTCGAGCCAAGGATTAAAATGTCTACGTGCGATATACATATATTTGCAAGCCTTTTACCGCCAGGTTTTCACTCCTAACAAAAACCTATCGCAATATTGATCAACATATTAGTCACTGATTTTAACATCGCTGCTGCTAATGTATTCCCCCTTTCGAAACAGTTTCACGGTGCAATGTAACCGTCTTTTTTTATACTCGTAGCAAATCTGGATTGGTGTATCGCGTCGACTTAGACGCAAGGATCTATCGACTGCTCCATCGCCGCGGTAAATTGAAAACAATCGATTCACGATCAAGAGCGAACGATAATCGTGCAAATCACTTCGTCTCTTACTTTTCCCATTCCGTCCAATTGGTTTATACCCGTAATTATGCCTCGTCCCAAGAGCAGTCGGTCGGTTTCGTAAGCGCAGCGCAGGCGAAGAACGCTACGTTTCCGTCCGGATGTCGCGGCGGCCAGAAATCTTGGCTACGTCCGCTTATCCGGAATAAGTGGCCCGCGGGGCTCGAAGATCCCTCGCTGTAGGATCGGTATGAATTATGACGAGTCTCGGGGCATCTCGAGCATAAAATGTGGCGACATTCCAGCGGCTGAACCCGCCCACAGCTGGAATTATCGCGGAATCATGGAAACGCTTGGGAAGGATTTCCCGCGGCAGTGAGCCTCGCATCCCCGCTTACCTCGCTCGACCTTCATTTTCACTATCAAACATTACACGGTCACTTTCTCGGCCCAGAAGCCCGAAATCTTTATCCTCCGATCCTCCCCCGAGGAATCTCGTCAGCAGGGCAACTCCCGGCCGCTTCGACGGCAACCAGCGAATCCCTCCTTACGTCCGCTGGTGTAACAGTCGCGAATAAGTTCGACTGATTCACCGGGACTCGCCGAATACGCCAGACCACGATTACTATCGATATAACGAGAAAACGATCACGCTTCGGCGGCTTTTCAATTAATTGCACGGGTGCGAAACAATGAGCGAGTGGAACTAGGATGAGCGTTCCTTGAACTCGTTGAATGGCCCTCCGATGGAGTGCAGCCGCTTGAAAGCGTTTCAAAAATGGATCAGGCGGGGAGGGCGGAGTGGGATCGGTTGATATTACGACGGGATGCTGGTTGAATTGAAAATTATCGTGTCAAGGAGACGTTGCAAGAAGCCGTGGCCAATTATTTGCCTTTTTGCTAGACCAATAAACCGAGTTCATTGTTTACGTCTTCAAGGATTCGAGCAGGTGGTTAAGTATCTAGGAAGTGTTCCAGCAGAGTGGCAGGCGGGATCTGCGACGAAGAAACGGACCTGCCAGGACTACCTTAACCCAAAAGCGAGCGGTGGTATGTACGTGCGTGGCGGTGGCATTGGCGCCGAAACACACGTAAGAGTGAAAGAACTTCCTCGTCGTAGCCCAGTGTCCTGTCGACGAGTCGCGAATCGATCGGACAAACGCGGAGCCAAGGACAAACATTGGAAACGAATCGGGACAGGTGAGACCGCGGGTCACTGCGATGGAACGTCGGTCGGCCCAGCTGAATTGCATAGCTGCCCCTCAGGCGTGAGACAAGTGCTTCACGCGGAGGCCACCAACTTCGGGAGCATTGATCGGTACCTTCTGCGGGCGACGCGTTACCTCTGTATCGTGTCTTCGTAGCGGCTCTGCGTATTAGGTAATACAGAGCGGGCGTGTGAAATTTCAGGTGCACACAATTCAGCGACAGGGAAGCACGTGTGTGGGCGTGTGCACGCGCCAATGCGACGCACACCACGGCAGCTCGCGTAGATCGTTTTCGAATGTTCTGCGGTGGTCGGTGCACGAACACCGCGATCGCGAGCCCTCGTGATTATTAAAATCCTCTCAGTGCCGTGACAGAGTGGCCCTCGTGCCATCGGCACGCTCGTTGTTGGCCCGTCAATCCCATGGCAATTCCCCGCGTTGTAGAACCGAGAGCTCCGACTTCGATTGTACATGCACGCAGTGTCGACCGTTCAGTTGTTTCGAGCACGGAAAAGGGAGATGCCTTTTGTTTATAAACAAGTCCGGTGGAAGTGAATTTGGTGATAGGATGAAGCATGTTGGAAGTAGGATTGAGTTTGACTGGATAGTTTCGAACAGTTCACGAGTACTTGGGAAAAGAAAAACGATAGGTGGGTACTTTTAAGTAGACTCGAACCTCGACGAGATAGGCTCGAACTCTCTATAAGTAGGTACTTTGAGAAACTTTAGCGGTACTTTCAAGTAGGGCTGGGACTATTCGAATAATTTAATATTCGAATTTTTTACAAGTATTCGAATGCTATAAATAAACTTCGAATATTTGAGTATTCGAATGTTATTATTTGAATACTATTCGAATGTTATCATTCGAATACTATTCGAATGTTATTATTCGAATACTATTCCAATACTGATGTATTCGAATAGTATGGTGTGAAGTGGGTCAATATTAGCTTACATGATTTCACCCTGACAAGTGAACCTAAAGAACTTGATTTATAATTCACATCATACTATTCGAACACATCAGTATTCGAATGCTTAAATATTGGAATAGTATTCGAATACTTAAATATTCGAATAGTATTCGAATACTTAAATATTCGAATAGCATTCGAATAGTATTAGAATACTTGGATATTCGAATTATATTTGCCAAATAATTGAGTAACTGAAGTATTCGAATATTCAAATACCGAAAAATTCGACAAATACTCCCAGCCCTACTTTCAAGTGGATTCGAACTAGAACTGGGACTATTTGTTGAATTTTTCGGTATTCAAATATTCGAATACTTCAGTTGCTCAATTATTTGGCAAATGTAATTCGAATATCCAAGTATTCGAATATTTAAGTATTCGAATACTATTCGAATATTTAAGTATTCGAATACTGATGTATTCGAATAGTATGGTGGGAATTATAAATCAAGTTCTGTAGGTTTATGTGTCAGGGTGAAATCTTGTAAGCTAATTTTGACCCACTTCACACCATACTATTCGAATAATAACATTCGAATACTCAAATATTCGAAGTTTATTCGTAGCATTCGAATACTTGTAAAATATTCGAATATCAAATAATTCGAATAGTCCCAGCCCTAATTCGAACCTTTCACGAGTATTTTAACCAGGCGTTTTCTCTTTTGTCTTTCAGAGCTCGAATACGAAGTACTTAGAATTGAAATCCCATGAAGTGCATCTTTTGTTTTGCAATTGACTCGGATTCGTGAGTACATATTGAACTTGATCCCATCCCTAGAAGTGATATGGTGTTGATTGACTAAGGGGGCTCGGCGATGGCGAAGTAATGAATCAATGTGGACTCGCGAGATCGCAAGCATCTAAATATAGCAGGATGGAAAAGACGATGCAAATGTCGTCTACGTTCGCGAGGTATCAGAGATTCACTTACATTTATCCGGTTGTTGGCTCGCTGCATTTTCCTCCACGTAAGGATTACGAAGAATCCGAGAGATGATATCCCGTAGCGTGAAATCGCCGAGATAGTTTTACTAGACGCGGTTTTCCTAGTAAAACGATACTAAGTAGTCAGCGAACGAACATGTTCATGAGACGACGAAATTTCAGGAATCGAGCAACTTTAATATCGTAATCGAGGAACGTCATTTATCACCAAGCTGATCGATCTGCTGGCAGGAGAGCACGAGTTAACTGGTTATTTGAGAATGCCTCCACATTTGTCGAGACAAGTTGCTTTCTTTCTCAATCATAATATATTAATTTATTCAAATATATTATAATATATTTAGAAGCGTGTGAAATGTAGTACTACACATGTAGTAGGATGTCTGTCTACTATGCAACCATTCTTCATATGACTAAGCAAGGGTTCGTAATTTAACCCCTCGTGGTCACACGGGGCGTATCGAACCCCAGGCAATTTTTTTTCTTTGCCAATATTTCTGTAAATTTTTAAATCTTAATATGAAAATTTAAAACTTTAATGAATTTTAATAAAAAAAATCTCTTATTTTCACAACTATTTTTTCAACAAAATCAGAGCATGGCGGATGTACAATTATCACTGAAAAGTTAAAAGATTAAATAATACGAAAATGGTAATTAAAAAATGACTGGTGACTATGTGACTAATTTGTAATTATAAGAAGGTGTGATCACGAAGGGTTAAATCGTTCGCAGCGCTTTGTTGTTCTTCCTGAAGTGAATCGATATGCTTAAGGGCATTGAAAAGAGGATATAGCGCGACCGCGGTGAAGGAGAAGGAAACCGATGGAATTGGGACCGAGTGGTACGTAGCGGTAGCTGGCCCAGCTGCGAAACGAATCCGTCGTTAGATATCCATCATCGATGCTGGATCGCAAAACGATTGCTACCAGTCGCTGGATAATTGGTCCTTGAGTTTGGTTCCGGCCGAGGTCGAATTGCTTTCTGTTTCGCGTTAATCGCCTCGCCCGGACATGAGTAATCGTCGAGCTATCGAAGTGTACGTATTACTCGATAGTCGACCGAGCATACAACCACCGCCGTCTGTTCCACGAATGAAAAGAGAGAGGTAGAGGCATTGAACTCACCCAGACCTCATTCGAACGAAAAAGTTTCGTTTCTTTTGTGGAAAAGTCCACGGGCAAGTCCTGCGCTCGTTTCGCGTGCATACAGGCTGCTCCAGAAAAGGCGTCGAGCGATTTAGGGGCACTCAGTGTTTGGAGGAATATTATGAGGAAATTGTACAGCCGGCATAGTTCCAACAAATTAATCTTAACGGATGCAAGGCTATTTTATTTTAAATCGGTGTTCCAGTCGAATTTTCATTCGGTATTCTCCAAAAGCGGAGAAACCACTTTTGTTTCTCGTGTTTCTGTGTTCAGGACTTTATTCAGGAAAATATAGTACTTTACGTACATTGTGAAAAAATATAGTACTTTTCAGAGGAAAGTGGTAGAAAATAAAACTACATTAAAGCAACATCTTATTTTTTAAATGTATATTTTTTGGTACCTTTTGTATTATTAATTAATTTATTACCTTAAACAAATTTGTCAGTGGTTTGATTGCCCTGAAAGTCCAAATTAACATATATGAGGGGTTCATTTTTTATGAGAGATAGACTGGCTATGCTTATCTCTTCCCCCCACTTCATATTCATTATAGAAAAACTCCTCTCTGAAAAAGCTGAAGTGGTGGGAATAGAGGGAAAATATAAAATTATTTTATATAAATTTTGACAAACAGTTCATAGACAACACTTTTTTAAGTCGCATCCAGAAGTTTAAATCTTAATTAAGATTTAAATTTGCAAATTAAAGTTTTGATGTGGCCATAGAATAAAAAAATAAGTGAATATTTTAGAATTTTATCGATGTATCAGGAATACAGTATATTGACGTACTGTTTCTTTATATAATAGTATATAGTAAATTAGACAAAAATATAGTACAATATTATATATTATAATACGGCTGGCAACTCTAGTTATAAAGCACGTGCACTATGAATTCAGAACGATGGATCTAGTCTTCACTTATCGCCATAAAAAGAAATTTAAATAGTTGAGATTTGAAGATCAGCAATATCAACAAGACTTGATGTATCGTGGATCGACTGCGAACTTTTTTGTATTACTACAATCATTACGCGCCCCTGAATTCTTCGATTCCCTTTTTGGATCACTCTGTATGCACGTGTGTCACAACAATGCACCTTTCAGTCGTTCCTTTTTTTCTTTCTCCTGTTTCGCGTTAATCCGAGCCGCGAATAATCGATTTGCTTTTCCGAACGATCGCGGATACCGTCGATTTGTCGCCCGGCTTCTTTGCCCCTTTTTCTTGACCGCGCGCGGCAGCGTGATGTCACGAATTCCCGACCTCGCGACAGAAACCTGGCGGAATTTAGCGCGGAATGTTGCCCCGAAGATAACCTTTCTGGTTCACGCGCGACAACCCGTTACGTTTTTCATTCCGCTCGTTTTTTATGTAGTTCCATGTCGACTTAGGTAATTCGCGGTGTTATCAATGCACCTAACACAGGACTTCTTTTCTGTTTCATTGGCGGGATCGTTGATAAGATATTTGCATGAAATTAGAATTGATTTCGCGTTATCGAAATTATACAACCTCTGGCAATAAGTTTGGAAAGAAACGCAAGGATACGAAACTAACGAGAAATACCAATATTTTTAATGTATAAAATGCAACGGTACACGTATGAAACGCATGGTAATGTTAAATTGGTGTATTTTAAAGTGATAACATCAGAAATAATTAAGAATTTCGTTTATTATGTAATACAAAATATAGAAGAAATGTTGCTTGGAAATAAGTATGAAACGGACCGAAGTTCTGGAAAAAAGTATGGAACATTATGAATTTGCAAGGAAATTAACAATAATTTATTCAATATTTACATTACCTAGTATTTTCTGACATTTGTGCATGCATATATGTTACTTCGTGGTTTTCAACTCATTATTCTGAAAGCAAAAAAGTTCAAGACTACTTGCAACAAAAAGGCTTTCGATCCATAAAATGCCCAACAAATAGCCCAGATCTAAGTCCATCCGAAAATTGATGGGCACTCTGGAAACAATTTACACGCGAGAAAAAACCAAAAAAAAAATAAGAATGAACTTTTAGAAGTCATGAAGTTGTCATGGAAATAAATTTTGCCATCACAGTGTTAAAACTTAATTACATCGATGCCAAAACGTACCTGTACAGCTTGTAAGCTGTGATACGTACATGTGAGAACGTCACAAAATACTACGTAATATAAATATTAAATAAATTATTGTTAATTTCTTTGTAAATTCATAATACTTGTTTCCAAGCAACAAGAAATTTCTTCTATACATTTTTATTACACAATAAACGAAATTCTTAATCATTTTTTGTGTTTTTAACATGTACCATACGTTTCATATGTTTACCGTCGCATTTTATATATAAAAAATATTGGCGTTTCTCGTTAGTTTCGTATCTTTGCGTTTGCTTCCAAACTTATTGCCAGGGGTTGTAATTCTCATGGTTTGTATTTCTAATGTACTCCTGAAACATACAGAACATTCCCTAATTCGAGATATAACCAAGCACGAGAGGATGGTTCATATAATAAAAAAATTAAAAAAAAAATTATATCGACTTCAAAAAAATAAAATTGCACTAAAAAGTACAAAATAATTTTTTCCCTTATTTAATCTACGACTCCCATATTTTTTAAGTCGGTGCCTCATCATTTGCACTTTGTAAATCTGGCGCCGACTTAAAAAACATGGGAGTCGTAGATTAAACAAGGGAAAAAATTATTTCTTACATTTTAGTGCAATTTTATTTTTTTGAAGTCGGTTTCAATTTTTTAGGATAAACTTAATAAAGGTTAGTTTTTAAAAACAAGCGGCTTTTTCACAAGCCACGGGAGAGTGCCGACTGCCGCGTCTGCCCATTACGCGCCGTTTCTACTTACGCGTTGGTCTTTGGAATCATTACTCACGGAGCAACGTTTTCAGCGCTCTTGAAGTATAATAAAAGATTTTCTCTAAAAGTGCGACTGTACAGGAACACGAACGCGAAAAGAGATGTAGTGATTTATACACAGACGCGTTAGCCAAATCGTACTCGACAACTAGCTTATCCAACGGCTCTTAAAAATCGATTATGTATCACGAACACGAAGGAGCTACCTACCAAGCAAATTTGTTCCACACTTTCAATCTATTTTTATACGTAAAATGGAATTACCCTATATCCTGTATGAACACAGCTGTCTCTGTGTTCCAACGAATCATGTCCAGTGTCCAACCGCGGCGAATTAAATACATGATTTATGGAACCGTTTGACGTTGAATATTGATTAATCGACTATCAGGCGTGATTACCATTATCTACGGGATCGCTTCACTTATACGCGGACGATTCTCGAGCACATGTTAATCAGCCACTTATGGATCCCGCCGGTTTACACGCCCTCGATAATGAATATTAATACGGTAAACATTAACTGCAGGCATTAAGTATGCCTAACGGATACGTTACACGCACGCGTACGTATACAGGAGCGTAACGAGATTTTATCTGGCAAAAGCGGCCGATTAAGTACGCGAAACAGCGGTCTGCTGTGCTACGCTGGCTAACAGGTTGAAATTATTGTCCCTGGGGAGGCACGGCCGATACGTTTCCACCTTATTTCGTACCCCGCGGGCGTGTGTCGTATCGAAAGTAATTTACGAACCCGGACAGCGGACAATGCATGCCACTGGAAACACAGACCGCGCTAGAACAAAGTAACCGGCGGTCCTGTTTACTCTGCTACATGGTTTTCACGCGTGCGATTCGATCGCGTACCTATAACGCCTTTATGTAGGTACGTACTATTACGCGCGAACGTCGAATTGCTTACGCGCGTTCGTTGTAACAGCGAGGGAACCACTCCGTCTTTCCTCCCCAGACTGGAATCACCCATCAAAGGTGCGTTCGACGTCCTACGCTCGCCGAAACGCGTCAACGGCTAAGAGTTTTCCTGTACGCTGACTTTTCCGTGTCTCTAGGAATCCAGTAAATGCAGCCCGATAATTATCCTCGCGAGGGAAATCTACGCTGAGGACGGCTTATGCTCTCGACGTTTGCCTATCCGTGACGTTATTTAGACAATATCGGGCTATGATTAAGGCTCCCACAAACCAACGCGAATATCCCGGCGCGGAACGGATCCGCCGCGGATCAGACAAGGCATAAGTCGCCACGTATAAATGAAAAAATATATAAAAAAAATTTATGTTAACCCTTCGTTGACACACCTCTTTCTTCGATCAACTTCGACATACTGGGTGGCTCACACCCAGAGCAATTTTTGAACGAGTGTCATTCTCATCTGAAGAATCCAATCGTTATGGAAAAAATCATGGATCAATTTCAAAGTCTCTGGAATATATTCCAATAGTTTTTTAAGTGAGATTTTACCATAGTTTTTGTAGAGAAATTCTAGATTGCCATATGTGGAGAAAAAACGAAGAAAATCTTAAAAAAATTGTAACTTTTACATATTTCAATATTAAAAGCTAAAAATCTACAGAGTTGTTGTTGAGATATAATATTTTGAGAAAAAAAATAGTTTGTAAGTCGGCTTTGGAAAAAGGGTATTTATTTTGCTTATACAATGTAGACTATTTCGGTAATTGAAAAAATATAGATATTCCACGAATATCCTCGATATTCTACGTAGAATCTACGTATTGGAAAAGGTACAGAGTGTCAAAATCATCTTATGGGTGGCTCACACCCAGAGTGCCAACGAAGGGTTAAACGAATTTATTAAAAATGCACTAACAACTAAAAAATAATTCTTTTCTTGTACTGCAATTTCGATGGCGTTATTTCACTTTAAATAAAATCGTGGAGCAGGATTTTTCATAACAGAATGAATTTGTTGTGAGAAATGAATTTGTTGTGAGATATCCTGCGCCACGATTTTATTTAAAGTGAAAAACGCCATCGAAATTGCAGTACAAGAAAAGAAATATTTTTTAGTTTTTAGTGCATTTTTAATAAAATCGTTTAACATACAAATTTTTTTTTATGGATTTTCATTTTCTAGTTTTTAGTGTTTGTGGATTTTTGAACGCTTTTTTATTTTATATAATTATTTAATTTAATTTCAAATCGCGATGCGACTAGCGACCAGAACGCAGCGGCTTTTTGTCGTTTTCGTAAAGAACGCGAGTGGCTGATTTCAAGTCGTTTGGATTTGTGGTTATGAGTTATATTTATTGATTATTATTATTATTATTATTATTATTATTATTATTATTAACGGGACAAGCCCAATTTATACAATAAAGAATACAGTAAACATACGTACAAGAAGAAAAACAAGACATCCAACCGTAAAAAAGGAGAAACAAAAATAAAAACTTTTATCATTGCACCTTCGTTGATAACAATTTTGCGCAGATTTTTCTTGAAAATTTGTACGGATCCGCCGAAAAAATCAATGTGGTCTGAATATAAATTTGGTTGGGTAATTTTTTCACCCTCTCAGGGTTAATTTTTTTTTTAAATATTGTATTGTCATCCAAACTACGCACCCCTGCAAAGTTTCAAGACAATTGGCTAGTTGGAAGTGGGTTAAATTTAAGTTGCCAGATTTGAACCATACATACAAACAAACAGAGGATTGAAGCTGAATAAAATCGTTTAAAAACTGCTGAACCGCGGCGGATCCACTCCGCGCCGCGATATTCGCGTTGGTTTGGGGGAGCCCTTACTCTTTAGGATTCGGATGAAGTTTGACGCAGCCACGGGCTCGACGAACGGGACTCGGACGGATCACGCAACCGATCGACGCAATTAAAGGTAGAATTCCGAATGAACGAGTTTATTACCAGTGTAATTACCATAATCGAGCCCCCACGTAGCGTCAGCAACTCCGACGCGTTCAAGGCTCGTTTCTAATCGATCGATTTGCATTAGGGAACTAATTATCCGGCCACTGTGTAAGTGATTGTCGGTGTGGAGGCGTTCCTCGATGTAAAGCGTACGCGAAAAAGAAACGGAGGAGAAAAAAAAGCCGTCTGGGAGCAGTCCTGCGTTGCGAGCGGCAATCTGTGCAACGATTGTTCGTGTTTGTGTTCGTTGCAACAACAAAAAAAAGTGGGTAGATAACGCGGGAGCCAATGGAGGAGCGGCTTGTTATTGATAAGCAAATAGATTGTAGATAAATCTTAGTCCAAGTCTACGCAGACGGGATTAATCAACGATTATGCTGAATAGAGATCAAGGCAGAATAATAGTCCGCCTTGCTGAGATATCATAGACCAGAAGGTGTCGTTATTTTTGTTTTTATAAAGATTTGGGGAATTCTTAATTATATTTCAGGCGGAATTCACACTTTTTTATGGCTATTTTAATGGCGGTTTGAACATGAATCGAGTAATGACGTCGCTTACGTAAAAAACCGTCCCTGTTGTTTTATCGCGTTACGAGTTTCATTTTTCTCGGGGAAGTGGGACTCGTTGCGCGCAGCAAAACAATGAGATTTTCCAACGTCGAGTTCTGTTGGATCGATTGAAAACTTGAAGAATATTTAGTTACTATAGGGTAAGCTAAGGACAGTCGGCTCACCTAATATAAAATGTCTATTAAAACTAATACTGGTATTACTTATTTTCTCAGAATAAACCTAATATGTTCAGAATTTTATGCCGATTCAGAAAAACTAGTCGATATATTTGCTTTAAGACAATATTTGCTGAAAATCGGTTCTGAAAGCTCAAGTCATCACTTTGCCTATTTCTTCTGAGGTGCTAGAAGAGAACTATTGAAATTTTTTTTGTTTCCGCTAAACAAGTAAAGAACACCTAAGTACCTGTGTTCAAATACCTTCGTGAGCCATTAACGAATTGTTTAATCATCACATTTGTGAAGTCTGCGATCCATTAAATCCTTACAACGGCGTCTCCGCAGTCACATGACAGCATGATTCAACTTGTACCGAAATTTCGTGAGAGAAAGTAGATAAGAACGGCCCATTACACACTATACATGTGTCACGTTACGCAATACAGGCTATAAACAGGCCACAACATCTAAAATTATACTGTACACGTCCTCAACACCTGACGTTAACCTTGCCACGTATGTACATGTGTTCACGAAGTAACAAATTTGCATCACACGTACCTACATCGCGATCTGTCGCGCAACTTTGTACACACCTTTACACGCACACGGGGCGACTCTGAATCCGTTTCCGCGATCCCCCATAGAAATTCTAGATTTCACGAAACTCTGCGACAAGTCGATCACCTTATACTACCTACAGCCCGTATGGAAAATTCGACGAACCTCCCAGGACGCTTCGCATTCCCGCGTAGCACTCATCAAGGGCTCCTCCACCCTGCGAGGAGGAAAATAGGAAGTTTGAGTAGGCAATTTCCTCAGGCAAGAATAAATTTACACGCATTTCGTAAATACATCAGTCAACGGCAATCCCAGGCGCAATAGTGAATCACATGATAAAAAAGAAAAATTGAGCAACACCGCGGGGAATAATCGCATTCGCGGGAAGTACACGCAACCAGCGGTTAATTCTATTTAGTTTTCCTCCCGGGGATGCCTCATTAGCCGTTGGTCATGTTATTTCTTGATCGATGTCGACTTATACCGGAGGAAAATTCTCTGTAAAAAATGAGGAACTGCGTTGGAGGGAAAGGGTGAGGACGACGGGATACTTTTATTCTTATTGAAGGCTTTAGTAGATAGTAAATACACATATTATGGAATAACTTAGTTTATTAGTTAAGTTATACAAACACGTGTTCATGACAGTCTTTTGGTAGTGATCGAGAAAGGAAAAAGTAAGTGGCCATAGTTTATAAGAATGGTCGTTCTTTCTTCCGGTCTGAACACAGCCGTTCCTCACTGTACGAGTGAGAGTTATATTTCTTATATTCTAACCCATACAGCACACTCCGTTGCAGAAAGGTTGCAGAAAGGTTGCTGTTACGTTGCGGTGCAATGTTGCACAGGGGCGGACATAGGAAGATTCCTGCAACATTTCAGCAATGTTGCGGTGCAATATTACTCCTGCAACGTTTCGGCAATGGTCACGCAACGTTTCGTAGATTTTACAGCAACTTTCTCGCAACGTTTCTGAGATTTTATAGCAATTGTCCCGCAACGTTTCGGAGATTTTACAGCAACTTTTTCACAACGTTTCTGCAACCTTTCTGCAACGTAGTGTGCTGTATGGGAACAGATACCGGCCCTTACGACACGAGAGAACAGAGAGGCAGTATCATTGCGACAGTAATGCCTCGATGACGGCCGTAAAGAGGCAGATTAATATACTTGGCACCGAGGAATTATAAGAACGAGATAAGGTGAACTTTTCGAGGCGTTATTTATTTTCTCGCCGTTAAATCTCCTTTGAGTTTAATTGAATATTGTTTGGAATTACTTGGAAACCCTGCAGGTGGAAACATTAATAAGAACCGTGCGGAGGATCGTTGCGGTACTAAGTTTCCACAGAAGTTAACGAGAGACTGATGGGAAATATGTCCGATGAACGCGGGACGAGGAAAGCGAGCAATTAAAACGTTTAAATGCGCACCGTGGATGGTTCTGCTATACCTATGTACATACATCTCCATGCTTCGGTTCCATTGAGTTTTATTTCACAGGCCCAGGGAACAGGTTCAGTGGGCAGGGCGTTCAAATCGTTTCACATTCAGATCAAAGTCTGCGCTTTTTAATTCGGCAACAGATGAGTCACTGACGCGCACGTCGGTGGTTTTTATCGTGTAGCCTGATCGAGAATGAAATTTTAATAATGCTCTTATAATATTACGCCGTGTTAATAATTTTTCCCTGAATACAGGTGGCACCATTCTTGCGCCGACACGTCACATGAAAACGTGCTTGACACATTGGTGTCACCTGTGCTGTAAACATTTTTCTCTCTCGCCAAAGGAATCACCCCTGATAAGTTAGAGCCGCACGTATGCGTATACCATCAATCTCGAATTCCTAATATTGAAATATCTCGAATTAAATGTGCCGGTGTATTTCGTAAATATGCAATGATTGCGATAAACTGTAAACACTCGGGTAATTAACAATTCTTTATTTCACGGGGGACTGCGGCTTCTCGAGGTGCGACGCATCGATGCCTTTGGTTTCTTCTCCTCGTCGATACCCTCTCAATTTCGATATACGTGCGCGTGCGAGTGCTGTCGAGTGCCTACGTGACTCGCGGCTAATTTATCCGCGTCTTTATTTACGAGGAATGTCGAATATGGCCACTTCTTGGCTCGGATGAAGGATTTATAGAAAATTCACGTAAGGTAAACGCAGGGAATAAGGCCCACCTATCATTTATCCTTGGTAGGTCAATCTACAATACTGGTAGTGCCATTTATTGCTTTTATTACATACGAAAATGTGATTCGAAGAGTTTCCGCGGCGATTAATATAACATTTGTCGGCTGTAAATTCAAGAAATGTTTGGCCGGCAACTAGCGTTGCTACAATTATAAGAATTACGTCGGTTTGTTGGATTTGTATTGGCAGTACTCATTATCCAATTACTGTACAACTATAGGTATGTATAAGTACATATGTTGGCAACATATTCCCAGAAAATTGATGATTTTGTAAAGTGCACGCTTAACGTATAACCTCGGCAATGAGGAAGTGACAAAACAGATAATAAAGTCCACCAAAATATTAAGTGGGCTTTAAGGCTCAGGAACTAACCAGAGACCCCCTCCAAAGCAGGAACGATATTGAGAAGTGCTCCAAAGCACGTGTCACTTCAACCAGAGGAAAAAAGACAAAATTGTGCGAACAAGAGCCCATGGCATCCACCTCCAGCGAAAACGTGTACGGCAACTCTGCAGACAATTGGTTTTGCAAATTATGCAGAACTGCATTCAAGACTGATATGCGACAGTGTGTCATGTCTCATCTGGATACACGAGGATTGCGTTGGGCTCACACCTGAGGAAGAAGATGACTTCGTTTACCAGAATTGTACATACTAAATAAATGGGCCTTATTACCTGCACTAAACGAAACAAAGCCCGTTTACAAGGTTTTTAAAAACCTATTAATTTTCGTATTTGTTGTGTTCATATATTGTTACAAATATTACAGTTTATAGTTTAATGTCCACAGATTTCTGTAAAAAAAAAAGTTTTTAAAAATATGTACAAGTTTTTTTTAAAAAAAATGTAGATCCTTAGGCGGGCCTTATTACTCGCACTTACCTTATAGGTACGTCAGATGAATTCGACTACTCTATCGGAAATTAATTATTGACGAATCACGGGATATTACGTGGAGATTGAGTACGTCTGGTTTCCCTGACGCAGAGCAAGTGTCGCTCCGTTTCCGTGCTCTTAGAGCGGCCTTGATGCATGAAAGTAAGATCTCGTCTCATTTAGAACAACGGCGGTGGAATGGAGGAGCGTATGATCGCCATATACGTCGACATAATATCGTCACGAATCTTGATCTAGAGAATTCTGTGCTGCGAATCTTTATAAAGATAAAAAGAAGGATCTTTTACAAAGATAAAAAGAAAAATGCTGATGGTAGGGTAACGGTACCTAATATCGCCTAGCAAAAGATAAATCTTCGATATTTTTCTATGTAATTTATTTCAAAGTAAAGAGAAATTATTTATGTTTCATGTAGCATACGTTAGAATCGTTGAAACCTACAAATTTTTAATTAGGATTTAAAAAACGCGAGACATGCAAAAATCTGGCGTTGCGAAAATGATACCTAATATCGATTACTCAATAAATATTGATTAAATCATGTATACATGAGTTTTTAATTTTATTTTCGCATGTGTTTGTATTATTTCTTGTTATATAAATGATTTTTAATAATTTTTTTATTAGGATTAGGTTTCTGCGTACACTGCTAAAAAAGATAACGCTATTCTCTTTACGAAAAATATTCGAATCGATTACAGTCCTTAAGTACATAATTAATTAGGTACTTCTAGTAGATATTCCTGCAATTCACAGAATTATTAGATTTACCTTCTCCAAATGTGATGTAAAATTGTCGCTGTCCAATAAATTTTTACACTTTGAGATTTTCACTAAAATACTTACCTTTCTGTAATTGTTGATCACACGACGCTGCAATTACAGTATATCTTCCTACACATGTTTAGGGAGCTGTCCGAGTACTCGGAACAAGCGAGCCGGGATTAAAGCGAGCGGCTGGAAACAATTGGGTGGCATTTGTAAAAACTCATGGCATCTCAAATTTTGACAACCAACCTTCTTTGACACTCGTCAGGTTATAACCTGACTGTAATCTGTCAAAATTTGGAGTAGATTGCATAGTGAAGATAGCGATTGACGAACGAAACATGTGGATCGTTCGAGCCACCCGATTGTTTCCAGCCGCTCGCTTCATTCGAGCACTCGGCTCGGCTCAGAAACCAAATCCCGGCTCGACTCGAACTTTGAGCCACTCGAATATTCGAGTACTCGAACAGCTGTAATAAGGACTAATTCAGTGGATAACCGATAAATTTTAGTGCTTGCTTTGCGAGATATAACGAGTGGAGATATTAGGAACTAATATTAGGAATTTAATAATTCACCCTACTTCCGGCTTACCGATCCTACGCAGCCTAAAAGACCCCCGAGCTCACGTAACTCACGTTTCAACGACTCGTCAGCGATCGATCGCGGAAAGATCACAGAAACTTTGTGCAATATTTAATAACACAGGTCGAATTCTCGGAAACACGAAGACCCGAGTATTTTAATTGGCGATTAATCGCTGTAAAGGGACAGGAAAAAATAAGTAGGAGTTTTCCGATCGCGATTCTTCCTCTAGTTTCAACCAGAACCGTGTTTCCCAGAAGCACGCTGACGCGGAACAATGAGACAGTATTCTATGGTTAACGATCCGGAACGTGTGCGATCAATGCGTCAGAGCGTGGATTACTTAGGCACCGATCGATCGGAACGCGATTCGCTTGGCGGTCGCGTGGAGGGAACAGGAACGAAGGGACACGGTCCCCGGCGTTGCTCTTTTTACCTGCGCGAGATTGCTTCTGCGAAGCTCCGGCTCGGGGAATTCACGGCGAGAGTGGAACGAACCACCGAGGGATCAACGGAATTCGCGAGCGCACCCGGGGAGTTCCCAAATGCGCGCGTAACCGGCTGGCTCGTGACGTAGATTGCCGTCGCGCGACCACACGGACACGACGCCAAGGAAAATTTCCTTCGGCACGGAAGAAATGACGTTTCGCCTGCCGCGGGCACTAAATAGTATGCCTGCTATTTATAGAATCCCTGACCCGCGAAACCGCATCGCCCTGTTTCCGCACCTGCGTCGACGGTAGCCCGAGCTCCGATCCCACGGCGATCAACAATTTCAATCGTTTGCGAACGTGACCACCTCACCTTGCGCTCACGGATTTCCCAATTTCCCTGTATGCGAGCACGCTGTCTCCTTCATCTTTGTTGCCTTTGTAACGGGAACAATGGGCAACGAAATCGCGTTAATCATACAATGGGGAAACGAACGGTTCCGAGTTTCTGTACTCGATGATTTACTTTAATTGCTTCGGTATCTGACGAATCAGGATCTCAAAGGAAACAATAGTCCCGTGGAATCTGTAATACAACACTTGTCATTTCTTACGAGTTTGCACCTGACGAATCTCGATCCCATACAGACGGTAATCCGATAACGGAATCTACAAAAGGTAGGTGAAGGATTGCAGCTCTATCTCGACGGGAATTCTAACAGAATCTAGAAAAGAAGCCTCTTTATCCAAAGAGATTCACTCTCTGCACCGCGATTTCATTCATATCATCGTTCGCGCAGAATCTCGAAGACACAACTGCTCGATATTATTATAATTATTATTATTATTATTATATATAAACGGGACTAGAATCCCATAGTTACAAAAGAAATCAGTCAAAGGGTTTACAGTTACTAGCACTTAGTACACAAAATTAACATTTAGTTTACTATATAAAGATGACCGGAACGAACTAATTTAACAATTAACGTCCGAATATTTCGCGATCCCATTCTGATACCAATTTCTATAAAATCAAAAAGACCCAGCTCCTCGATTAAAAAATTCAATACACGAAGATTCGCGATGCCATTGAGGTTCGTGGAAAATCTGGAAGATGAGTTTTCTTGATCCCGAGAATCGAAAGGCCGCGGGGCACGGATCGATTAGTGCCCTAATGATCGGCCGGACCGCGGCGACGAGTGCCGACAGCAGCGAATCATCGAGCTACCTACCTCGTGGTGCTCGAAAAGCTGTTGTACGCGATCGGTGGAAGCGGCGGTGCTGGAGCGGCGAGGACGCGATGGTGGTGGCGGCGGAGGTGCTGGTGGTGGCGGTGGCTGCAGCCGATGGACCACCCGAAACGAGGGTGGGGTGGGGGCACCCCTGACCCCGACATTAGCCGGCGGTGAAGGGAGGCAACGTTTATATGCGGCGGCAATCCGCCCCGTAGGCGCATTCGCTCGTACGCTTCGTCCAAAGCGGACATACACGAGAGGACACCCGTTGTTAACGTCACCGTCGCCGCCGTTGTTGTTGTCGCCGCCGTCAAACGAACGGAACGAGAAGAGCCAAGGGAAGACGAACGCCCAGCACTTGGAATATAAAAACAAATTCGCCAGATTGTCGGGAATCATCGTCAGAGGAGGAACGAGAAGCAGTATTTCACGTGGCCGGTGATCGCAGCATCGTTCTACCGGTGATCCTTGGACAGTTCCATCCGCAGACGGCAGTGAAAAGCTGAAGCGATCCTCGTTGCGCACGTACACCTGGCTTCACGAGGAACAGGCCGTACAGAGAGATCAACAGCTGACTCCAGCTTGAAGAGTTTTCACGAAGAAGAACAACACGACGGATATAATGGCTGTCGCAGCGGCGCAAAAGAATCGCGAAATGTTCGCTATCAAGAAGTCCTACAGTATCGAGGTGAGTACACTGAACGGAGATCGAGATCGGTAGGGAGTTGAGCGTGAAATCTGCCGGGCGACTTGAGCCCGCGGATATTCCCGGAGTAGAGTTATCGAACGAATTGTGCTTGACTAAGCCGACTGCGCGTTGAACGTCTTCCAGGTACCGTTAGACAAATGTACTTTCATAGAAAATCGTCGGTGGTATCGGCCGGGTGTTACACATCGATCAATGGAAACGCGAGAAAGCGCGGGAACTTTGCCGCACGTTTGAATTGCCGCGATACTCGCGGGCAACGTTGTAATTGCGAGTGCTCTTAGCGTCCAATTATTTCACTTTCCCCGGTTCCAAGTAATAACGCGCTGCGTGACAACTTTCAAACGCGATCGTTTCGCGCGGTTGTTACAGCAAATCCTTGTAGACTTCAAAATTTTCTAACGAATAACGAACTGGCAATGCGGAATGAAATAACATTCGGGCGCAAGGTGCGCGTAGATTGTTTAACTGTTCGTGGTATTGCGGCTGAAAAGTTTCACTAGCATGCGGTTAATTAAAATGATTCATTAGAGATGAATCGAATAGCGGTGCGTTGTCCAAGGAAGCGTCGTTTGTTGTCTGTGTGTCAGGAGAAGTAGGTTCCCTCGAGATTCTTCTGAAAACATCTTCGGAACTTTCTTACACGGAAGAATTCTCTTTCGTACTTGCCTACGTGACTTTCGTCATAAAACTTCCGGTATATTTCGTAACAGGTGAAAAAAAAAAATGACGTCGTAGACAGGTGTGTGTGTGTGTGCGTGCACGCAGACCGAGGCGACACGAACACACCTCGTCCGAGCAGGCCACCTCCACGGCTCGAGTGAAATTCTCAAGCTGTAAATGAAGAAGAGTCCCGGTGTAGAGAAAGTACACGCGATCAGTTATTATCGTGGTTGCGCAATATTAATGACCTTGCGGTTAAGTCACTTCGTATTGTAGTTTATCCACGTGAGCACTAGCGACCAGACACGAGACGAAAATGTTTCCTCTGTTTCCCTGATTTCGGCAACGCTGTCGTTCCGTCGTGCCGAACGCGGAAGTATCGCAGAGGAGAGAAAACATTCTTAGGTACTGCGCGGCATACCGCAGCAAAAGTGGAAAATCCTGTCACGTGAACCACATAAATTCAGAAACTGACGGAGCTTCTGTACCGAACACAGTCCTCTTTTTAATATACCTACAGTTTCCATCGAAACGCTCACCTTCCTTGGGAAACACGGAGAGTTAAAATATCTCGAACAACGTCGAGACTCGTGGACGAGGCACATAGCTCATCGACGTGACCATAAATCGTATTAAATAGCCTCCAATTATAATTTCCCTTGCAATCCTCATCGAGCCCGTCACGTTTACTATGTTCCTCCACTGGCACCGTCAGGAAACCGCATTGGAAAGGTTAATCATGTATCATCTACCGGCGGTAACGTTTATATCTCAGATCGCGCGCTAATGCTTTTTAATCGAACCGTCCTCGAGGCCGCAACTCCTTTATTTTTTTCATTCAGTCGCACCATTCACGAGCTCCGCCTCGGAACAGGTCCCTCCGTGGAATTAGAATCGCAAGGACGCGTCCCTGTGCGTTTTCTCGCGCGATAAACGCGCGGTTTTTAAAAGTCTCACGGTAAGACAGTTTAATTGCCATCCCGGCAAGGTCTGCGAGAGAACTTTTTCATTCACGATGCGTCGCGACGTTACGACGTCCGCGGGGATTTATTAATTGCAACGCGTAACGAACCGACGCGACGTTCTCTCCCGAACCCTTCTCGCGGGACCAGTTTTCCCGTCGGCTTGGACCGCGAATCCGCACGCGTCGCCCGTCTGGCTCCTCGCTCGCAAATAGAAAGGCGAGAGACGATACACGCCCATGGAAAACCAAATTTCGCCACGCGGCGCCGTGAGGTTTCTCAGTTGACGCGCTTCACCGGCGAGACGCGAAGACGCTGCTGATGGTCGCGCTGATGGGCCCATCGATCTGTTACTTTCTCCGCATATCACGGATTCTATGGCCGCGATGCTTATGGGCCCAGCGTACATTGACATACGGCCACGGTAATTGGGCAAACACCGGCTGGACCGGGCAGCTGATGAAATTTTGAAAAGTATTGGATCATACGGGTTCCACGAAAATTCCACGGTTTACGTAAACGGAGGACGTATTGCGACGTTGCGTGACATCCCGCGTCGCTCCAACTATCGACACGTCTCCAAGTAGTTTAATAAATGCATGTTTCGGAAACGAAATTGGAATGATTATAACGATTCATGATTGGCCAGTTGCCAATAAATTGCACGTTCGTTTGTTCGCAATGAAACGTTGGTAAATTCGCTTATTTATTCGTTGTTAACGACAATGGTAAACGACACCGACGACGACTGACTCACTCGAACGGAACTTGCGCGCGCGCGCGCCGAATCTAGAGGCTAGATCGGATCCAGAACCCGCTGTTCGCGGGCTCGTTCGATCCTTATCGAGCGTGTTCGCGCGACAACGAGGGGCGAAAAATGACCCGACCTTAATTAAGTCTCTCGCCCAGCCACTTGCGCGGATTCCTCAGCTTGATTACCTTTGCATCAAATTTCGAATGATTATTCTCAGACGGTGAAACTCAACACGACTTTACGATCAGTGAATAAAAAGATAAGAATAAATATTATTAAGCAAGATGATAATAAGAAACAGACGTCGAGGTGTTAACGCTTCACACTTTTGATTACGTTTCCCATCGCGCGTTAATGAACCAAAACCGATCAACGTTCAACGATCATCCTTCACTAGCAAAATACCCGTGATTCGCTACGGTGTTGATTAGTTCTGCAGTTAATTTTGAATCTCTGCATATATTACAATTTCCTGAGAATTTCCCTCTGTTTTCTTTTTCTCTTCTGGTAAGTTCTTGAAAATTTCCTTTAGCCATAACATTGCAGTTGCAACTGTAAAATTAATAATAATAATAACAGTAATAATAATAGTAATAATAATAATAATAACTGAATGCTGAAAATCAATTTAACACTTAATTTTAAAAGTAAATGTAACGCCTTCCGCGCGTGTATTTTGGAGCAATTCTGTAAGCCCATAGCAGTCCCATTAAATCAAAGATTCTTTTGATCTAGGGTTCATCGAAATCGGTTCAGTAGTTCTTGAGCTTCACGCTTTCAAACACACATACATATATGGCGCGAACATTTTTATATAATGGTATATATGTAACAGCGCAGGTAAAACAAACGCAGTCAACAAATATACGATGAAATCTGTACAGCATGAAGAAAAATTAATATTCCCATGTAGTTTACGTAAACCTTACCGCGTTTCCATACAGACGATTTCGTTTTACGTTTACAGTCCATCGACGCGCGGTGTAAGTCGGTCAATTACAGAATGTGCATTAGTTAATAGCTAGAGCGATACGCAGATTCATTACAAAATCCCGTAATTAGCACTAGACACCCTCGTTCGAAGTTAGTCGACCGCGCGGCGAGGATCTAATCGTGATCGCGTTGCAAAATCAACGTGACCTCGGCTCCCGCATGGTAATTATGAATATGTTATAAATATAGGAACGGAGGGATTGTAATTACAATGATCGAGACGAGCGGAGAGGCCCTGAACGCTGTCCTGAACCCCGTTAGTCGCCTTTGGAGGCTCGCCACACGCGCGACAACGCCTCTAACCGCTCATAGACGGCTGCCGGCGGTCAATCGTAACGCACTTTGTAATTACTTCTACACACGTACCTGTGCACCGCTGCCCTGCCCCGTCGATCAGCTATGCTAATTATTCTATTTAAATATCGTGTTTTGCCTGAACCGTCGCGCCGATTACCACCGACTAACCAGAAACTTTATATTAATGCATCAGATGCATTATGTATATGGATCGCGTAACAATCCACAGCAGTCGTCCTGCGACTTCATTTTTTTCTCCCCCCGCCTTCTTTTTTTTTTGCCTCCTACGATGTCGTTTACTTATCAGAACTTTATGCACTCGCATGAGTTTTCACTTACAATTAGACGTGTTTGCGCGACGTCGGGCACCGAGCGGTTTCGCGGCCGGTAAAAATCTCGTTGAATTTTTCAGTCCAAGGCGATCGTTCTCTTTTCTTTGCCCCTCTAAAGTTAATTACCTCCGACTGCGTCGGCCTTGGAGCTTTGAACTTGTATCGGGAGTATCGAGGGACTCGTTTCATTATCAAACTGGTAGCTGCCACTCCCGCGGCTCCGATGGGTGTTAAATCGCGTAACGCGCGCGAAATAAACTAATAACGTTACGCGGCTATGATTTTAATGGGAATATAATGATCGGCCTTCGGTACATTTGTCACGGATCATTACGTCGTTTTATCGGTGTAAAAAAAAAACCCGCTTGAATATCTTAATCAAGCACGGAACTCGCGTACTATTCGCTTGAAGGTGCGTTTAAACAAAACGAACGAATGCTCGTTCGCCCCCAATTTCGTCATGGTTCAAGTAATGAAAAGTTGCAAGTGAAGATTGCCGTTTACACTAAATGAGCACGAATTTTGTCGAAATCAGGGGCGAACGAGCATTCGTTTGTTTGGTCTAAACGCACCTTGAGATGCTGAATAAATTTCTTGGGCGACACAATGAGTTTTGATATATATTTAAACGCTTTTCTGACAAATCAATCGATCGAAATGATCGCGGACCACCCAGCTAGGCAGTAGAGTGGTCCTTATTTTTCAATTTTAAAATATATATTGTCTGACCCTCTTAAAATCTTCTATTTGACAAAAAAAAATATCTCCGTGTTTTTTATTTGTATATTTTGATATATAAATGTTGCTCAAGGACTTTATATTTCGCATGTAGGGGAGACCGGGGCAAAATCGGGACGTTAAGAATAAAATCTCATGGCTTTGACATTATTAAGTAAAAAACAAATTGCAATTGGGATTCATTAGAATAAACTCTTTTTTAAATAAGAGTACATATCCAATTTGTTTAATAGAAGGAAAAATACAAAAAAATAATGATTTAAAATATCATCCGTTTTCAACCTAGGTAAAACCGGGTATCATACTAGATACTGGCCCTAGCACCTATAACAACGAAACTCATCCAATTCTCCAGTCTCCAAACCAGTTAGAACAAGCTGTAAAGGAAAAAAAATTTTTTTTTTTAAATTTATACCAAAATTGTAATGTTTCATTGCCGTTGAGCGACCTTTAATCCTTAATATATTTTAATAAAATTTTGGAAGAAATTCTTTTAAACTATTTGGAAACTTCTGAGAGGGTCAGAAGAAATTTTTAAAAAATTTAATTTTTTACCATACATATAAGGACCACCCTACTAGGCAGACAGGACGTACCTCCACGACATTTTATTTTCATTTTTCATGCCGAACACTCGTCCTCGATTGCTCGACTTCATCGGGGCCATTTTTCCTCGCACCTTCGAGTGAATTCCTTTTGTTACATTGGGAAAAATATCTAACTACCCTTGTCAACGTTTGAAACAAAGCCCGGGATACAGAGACTTAACCAAATCCAGCCGCATGACTAAATGAATCAGAGTAATTAACCAGGTGTTACCGCGAACGAACGGAGTCTCGTTAAAGGATCAGTTCGTTGAACAAAGTCTAGCATCCCTCCCCCTTAACCATCGAACGGGATTATTCTTTTTCAATCGGTTCGACCAGTCGCTTGAATCTTTCTACGGGATAATCAGCCTCGCGTGATGCAATCATCGGGCAGAGTCATCGGTCATCTATCCGTTCCACCGACGAAGTACTTGGCCCACTTCGCGCCACGCGTTGTTAAGGGATTACTACACGTTTTCTCTAAACCGTGCCAACCGCTTTGCCCGCTTGGAAAATGTAACTGGGTCCCACCTTGTGCGCCATTCATGAAAAGCGGTTGTTAAGAATTTGAATGACAGGCCGATATATCTCCTCTTGCATCGACCGGTTGCTCGGGAGAATTCCTAACGAGCTTCGCCACGATCAACTAATCGCTGCTCCGATGAAGTGTTCTACAAATCGAGATTGCTACGAAATTCCTGATTGCCCGAAATCTCCTATTATTTGGCATGTCCCATGCATTTGACAAGTGGATAATTTCGTGCTCTCTGCTTCTGCGAACCTTTGGGAACAGCAGCAATTGCACACGCGTTAGTTCCAACGATGCGCGGACTTCTTTGTGGGCGCAGGTCGCTTGGAGGCCTTTCCGTCCGGAATTCCTTAATTTCCGATCCTTCAACAGCAACCGGATCAGCCCCGAGGAAGATTCATTTCCGCGCGTTCGGTTCGTTATCAAAGTTGCCTGGCGATCCTTGGTCACCGACAGGTCTAGTGTAGTTAAGTAACTCGGCGTGACTTCAGAGATTGAAGTTTCACTCGATAATAGGACAGGATATCCGTCCTTTAAAGTTCCTCTATTGTGGAAGTCTTTAATAACCACGTGGCTATTGCGTACGGCGTAGATGACTATTGTTCTAAGATATCACGATGACAGTTCATGAAAGTATTGGAACGCTTGATTGTCTGTTTAGAATGGGTATCCAGCAAGGCGGCGATCCCTCGTGGACGACGCTCGCTTCGAAACGTTGGTCGTGAAGCAAACGAAGCAAAGCGTTTTGGAGGAAGCTCGTCATCGAGCGAATGGTGAGTAGCAATTTTACCATTTTCAGTGGGTCTCACCTTAACATTTTTCTGAGTAGTCCTTTGTGTATCTGCATCCCCTTTCGTACTCTGAATGTCGTATTTGATGTTTACGCACGCACTTCGATACTTGAAACTGTGATTTTACGCAATGTGTGTCCCATCGACGTTGCATGATGATTTTGTTTGCTGTCAGACTCCATTGTCGATCAGACTGGTTGCGCTCAAGATCATTTAGAGCAAGAGACGAAACGGTACGTCGATGTTTCGTCGAGCGACGACGAGCAATTGGAATCATTGGCTTGCGCCGCCAAGGATGGAGGTTTGTACTTAGCAGAGTTTCTATCGCTGGTCTCTCGGTCAACGAAGACGATGATACGTAACGACAATTCGACACTGCATCGAATGTGATTTTAAATTTATTATGTCTGCCGATGTGTCGCGTCTGGTTGGTCAGAGACCACACGAGCATGAACCGTTTGGATGTTGCATTTCGCATGAGCACGAGATTGTCTTTGACTTACAGAAGCAAGAGCGGACGTTTCATCGGACAGCGACGGGAAAGCAGATGACGATTACGATGATGGTATGTATATTCTGGATGCATCTCCTTTACCGAACTAAAATCCTCGGTAATGTAGGGTAGAGTTTTAGAGAATGGACGGGGTAAATGGAGAGTGAATGGAGGGTGAACGGAGAGTCTATATACCTGGCCAAAGAGATTTGAACGAAGTGCTTTCTCGACGCTTGGTAGAATTACGCAAAAGACCTCCTTCCTTTTCGCAACCTTCTTTCCTCGGCCATTCGCCACTTTTCCAAATCCACTTTGTGCATTTAGAATCGTATTAGCCGGAGACCCCCTTTTCCCAGCTCTTAGGCGCCTCCGTACGTCCACAATAAATGTATAACACAGTTATTTCTTTCTGCCTCCTCCATCTTAGCCCGCGGACCTGGCACGTCCGTGGGCGACAATAAGAGGCATTTCATTCTTTCCCTACTTCCTGCATTGCACTGCCCGCCACGTAAAGGTGCCCGAGAATAGGCATTTCGCGAGAAATGGACTTTGAATTGCTCGATTATTACCGTCCATAGGAATCACTTAGCGCCACGAAATGTCGCGTCAGAACGTGGGAAGATTACTTAAGATTGCTGCTTCTAGTAATTTCCGAGCTCAAGCTTCCCTCGCGAGGGGGTTCCTTCGGCTATATTTCATGGTAAATCGCGAGTTAATTAATTAAAATTCGAGACCTCAAAGCGATCTTTGATACGAAGCTGAAGTGGCTCCAGCAGGGCATTAAGAAGAATAGGGTGTGGCGCAGAACTGTAAGAAGGTCCGGGCGAAAGTATAATATCGTGATTCCTTTCAGACGCTGGATTAACCGAAGACGAAGTGGTGCTGGCGAAGACCATAGCCGAGAGTCCCGAGAGCGAGCACACCGTGCAGAAGGCGGCGCTTGTTCTCCGCCTGCGCGAGGGAATCGGTTCCCTGGCTAGGATCCTGAAGACGATCGAGAACTTCAAGGGCACGGTGACCCACGTCGAGTCCCGTCCGTCCCAGATGGAGAAGATACAGTTTGACGTTCTGGTGAAGGTCGACATGACCAGGCCGAGCCTGCTGCAGCTGATCAGGAATCTCCGTCAGAGTTCCGCGCTCGACGGCGTGACACTGCTCACGGACAATTCCGTCAGCATTAAGGACCCGTGGTTCCCGAGGCACGCATCCGACCTTGACAACTGCAACCACCTGATGACCAAGTACGAGCCGGACCTAGACATGAACCATCCAGGTTTCGCCGACAAGGAGTACCGCGCGCGCAGGAAGGTCATCGCTGAGATCGCCTTCGCCTACAAGTACGGAGACTCGATACCCAGCATCCCCTACACCGAAACGGAGAACGAGACCTGGTCCCGCGTGTTCAGCACCATCATCGACCTCATCCCCAAGCATGCCTGCGTCGAGTACCAGAGGGCATTCACGAAGCTGCAAGAGGAGAAGATCTTCGAGTCCCATCGTATACCTCAGCTGCAGGAGGTCAACGACTTCTTGAAGAAGAACACTGGCTTCACTCTGCGACCCGCGGCTGGACTGCTCACGGCCAGGGACTTCCTCTCCAGCCTCGCCTTCAGGGTGTTCCAGAGCACCCAATACGTTCGTCATATCAACAGCCCGTACCACACGCCTGAACCGTAAGTGTCTTCATCATTCTTCTAAAGTGATTCCTCTGTTCGAATGAAGGGGAACTACTTAGGTTTTCATTATAGTGTCCAAACAGACTAAAACTTTCTGGCGTGTAGGAGATGCGAGAGTTTTGATGAATATTTCACTGACAGGATTACCTATAAGTATTTTGATAAAGTGAGGATATTCGTTGATCGCGTTTAGAAGAAAGTATTAGTAACGGCAATGAGGACTCCCTAGTAGCATTTATGGTTGGCATTTTGATGGCCAATTAATTCCCAACTTGTGGATACCGTTGGCCAACCAGAAATGCTACTAGGGATATAACCCAATTTGGCATTGATAGAATGAGATGTATGTACGTTACTGACTTGTGTCATTGAGTGTATGTAAAATGGACCTTCTTCTCATGTTCGTCGAGTCTGTGCCAAAAGAATCTCTCCAGCTGTACAGGGCAATCGATACTGCGTTATGACGAGAGCACCCCCCCCCCCCCCCGTTACACAGAGAACGATGATAACAGAATTACCGCGCCTCTCTAAGCTCGTAATGGAGCTCTAATTGGCTTTTAACGACGGGATGGCGTTGATAATTCAGTTTCATAGTTGCGAACTCATTTCTCCGCGGAAGTAGCTTCCGTGTACCGACAGATACTGAGAAAGAGTATCGAGTCTCTGGACGGGAAAGCAATCACCATAGCCGAAATTTAGCAGCCATTATTTCCCTCACTTAACAAGCTTACATTATCATTATCGACACAGAGATGAAAGAGCTAGCCCCTCTGTAGTTTCAACTAGAGCTGGGACTATTCGAATATTTTACAAGTATTCGAATGTTACGAATAAACTTCGAATATTTGAGTATTCGAATATTTAAGTATTCGAATACTATTCGAATACTATTAGAATATTTAAGTATTCGAATACTATTCGAATATTTAAGTATTCGAATACTACTCGAATATTTCAGGATTTGAATACTATTCTTGTAAAAAAATGAACCTAAAGAACTTGAATTATAATTCACACCATACTATTCGAATACTTAAATATTCGAATACTTGGATATTCGAATTATATTCGCTAAATAATTGAGCAACTGAAGTATTCGAATATTCGAATACCGAAAAAATCGACAAATAGTCCCAGCTTTAATTTCAACCCTCTTCTACGGGTATCTATGAAAGTAACAAAATAAAATCAAGAACCATGGTGAATAATATAAGAACGTTTACATGAAAATACTTAACAACCTTTATCTGTTCTTTTCCAATTCACAGTGACTGCATCCACGAACTGCTTGGACACATGCCGTTGTTGGCCGATCCAAGCTTCGCTCAATTCTCCCAAGAGATCGGTCTCGCTTCACTGGGCGCCTCCGACGAGGAAATCGAGAAGCTGTCGACCATCTACTGGTTCACCGTCGAGTTCGGCCTCTGCAAGGAAGGTGAAGAGGTGAAGGCCTACGGTGCAGGTCTTCTTTCGGCCTACGGGGAGCTGCTCCACTCTCTGAGCGACAAGTGTGAGCACCGATCATTCGAGCCAACCGTCACGGCGCTCCAGAAGTATCAAGATCAAGAGTACCAGCCCATATACTACGTCGCAGACAGCTTCGAGGATGCCAAGGAGAAATTCCGCCGCTGGGTGAGTGCCATTCGATATCGGGGACTTCAATGCCACGCGTATCCGCGCACTATCGCTACTACCTCTCCCACCTCCACCATTAACCGATCCTTTGAACTGGATTCCACTAGACTTTGATTCCCGCCGTCTGCCGATTCCGGTGACTCTCGTAAAAACAAGCTCACGTCACGATCATTAATTATCATCTGTTGCGCAGTCAGGCTAAATAGAGATTGCCGAGGAGAATTGCGATGCTGACTTTTCGCTCCCTGGTTTCAGGTGTCCACCATGAGCCGATCTTTCGAGGTCAGGTACGATCCTCACACGCAATGCGTCGAGGTGCTCGACACCGTCGACAGGCTGGAGAACCTCGTGGCCCAGCTGAACACAGAGATGATCCACCTCACGAACGCCATCAATAAAATCAAGAAGTCGTCCGCGTAAGGACGAGTGGGAAACCATCCCCGCGACACGACACGGTTATTCCTTCTCGCCAGTCATCGAGCTTCTTGCTCTGCCCTCGACGGTCTCTCGGTGCCGGTAGGGCCGAGGGAAGCTGCGACACCATTCAACCCGTTCACGGCTTGCTTCGTTTACAGTAGGGACTTTTCTCGATCGGGTTCAGGGAAAGGCACGAATCGTTCCCACCCTAATGAACAATTTAGGGGCGCAACGGGAGCGTCACGCGAGATGTTGAGTTGTAAATATTTCCCCGAGAAAGCGTCGAGGTGCCGACATGTTGGCTCGGCGATAACAGCGTCACTTCATCTTTATCATTAGTCGTCGCCCGCATCGAATCGCCCCTCACTCTGTGTATAAAGTCGCCCATCCGCGTAGTTGTACGCCCGCGCGCGTATCCAGAATGTACGTTCAAAGTGGATTCCGGGCGTGTGCGTGCGTGGGTCATAATCGATCGCTCGTACTTACCGTCGTGCGAGTCTTGTAATTAGTTGATCGTGTCTGCTGTGTTATTTATTGAATTTGCGTCCTCGAAACGTCCACGCGCGCGACTTTTATTCCTTGAAAAACGAGAAAAAGAAAATGAATAGAAAACGATGGATCGTCGGAGATCCTCTGTGCCTGACGGCAGAGGTGTCTTCTCACGTTGTAAACGAATGGTGAACCCCGAATCACTTTGAACGTGAACGCAGCGCGCGTATACGCGTACGTATTCCGTTGTTTTGTTACGTTATACGTACCGCATTGTATTTTATTCTATTGTATTACACACTACCTACTATTATTATGGTATTAGCTGTAGAGTATTACGTTTCACGTCGCTTCAGATAGGCGAACAACGGCATCCACCGCGATAGAACGTAATATGTCCGCGTGTCGTCTTCACTTAGATCTGCTGTTGTATAGGAAAACAGCCAGTATTAGAAGGCGAAGTAGGTTCTTTAGATTCGATAATTATTAACGATTAGTTCTTGGGAAATGTGCTTATCGTTCTCTAATCGTCCAAGGAGACGTTCCACGGCGTCTCTTGGAAGTCGACAAACGTATGTTCAGTATTCGGAAGAATGTCTTCCCTCTGCACTCAATTTAAGTTCGAATCATGCGCACGGTAATAGCGGGTGAAGAGCAGTGAGTCGCGTCGTTTCCCGAGAAACTTGTTACTGTTCACGAACAGCCCCGATAACGAAGTCACGGATCGGTGTTGCATTAGAGACGCACTGTCTAGCGTGTAGCCGCAAGTCCTTGCTTGTGCACCCTGCACTTTTCCCCGTCGCTAACTCGTACCAAATACTTTTATTTCCCGTGTTCGTATCAACGCGTCCGCCTTTCTCGCGCTTGCTCAGCTGTAGGAAACGGTCGGCACGTATACACTAGATTTCCTTTGTATTATATTGTAAAGTACTCAGAGCATAATAAAAACCTAAGATATGAATCTTACGTTACCTGACTTCTCTAATGTTCCCATTCAAGTTACACCACGGGCTGGCTACTTTTTCTTAGCCAATAATTCAATAACTGGAATCATAAGTCACGCGTGTTCTTTTACACTGGCTTCAGGTACATTGATTATTCTACGAAATACCTAGCTAGAATTATTCTGCGAAATTAAATTCACAAGCAGATAAGTCAATATAAAGACGCGTGTATAGCCCGCGACACATTTTTATTATATTCTTCTGCAAAACATATTCTATGTGTCCACTCTAGAGATGGGCAAAATTTTTGTTGAAGTAGTTAAGTAAAAAGTCGAATTACGAATGAAAGTAAAAAAAAAAAATTATTCGTCATGTATCGCCCAATGACGGTTCGCGGCGGCTCGAACGCGAGCCAGCAAATTATTCGACGTCGAATAAAGTTAGAGTTAAAATTAAAATTGAAGAATTTATTCGACGCTAAGTTGAAACGCTCGACGAATAAAAAAATTAACTTTATTCGTCAAATAATCTAAAGTTAAGGGGGAATTCCACTTTGAACGGTCGAAAAATTAAGCGATTTTTAAAGATTTTTTTCTCAGTAAATACAGCATATAATGGAATAAATCTTTTTGGGATTTATTAAGCTACTCTTATATTAATACCCAAAAAAATAAAAAGAATATTTTTAATTTGTTTTGTTCCTTTACAGTTTACACCGTCAATATGGCACCTAAACAAAAACGGCTCGTGGTGCAGGTGATTCCCCGGCTTAGGCTTATCTGAAATAAAAAATCCGAAAAGATTCTTAATCTGTATGAGTGTCGCTATCGCCCGTAGCTCAATTAAAAATTTTTGTTGAGAAATAATAAAATGGCGCCGGTTTGAAAAAAAGTTTATCAAAATGCTGTTCTCTCGAATGTTCCCCTAGAAAAATCTCGGTTATTTTTAGACACAAATTGTTAATTGAGCTACGAACGATAGCGACACTCATACAGATTAAGAATCTTTTCGAATTTTTGGTTTCAAATAAGCCCAAGCCGGGAAATCACCTGCACCACGAACATACCGATTTTGTTTAGGTGCCATATTGACGCTGTAAAAAAAAACAAGTAACAAAAATTAAAAATATAATTTTCATTTTTTTTTTTTGATTAATATAAGAGTAGCTTAATAAATATCAAAACGATTTATTTCGTTATATGTTGTATTTACTGAGAAAAAGATCTTTAAAAATAGCTTCATTTTTCGACCGTTCAAAGTGGAATATCCCTTAAAGTAACTTATATTTGATCCGCTATTTAAATAATTTTTTATTTAGTCAATGCCCAACTCTGGTCTACCCTCTATTTCAACGAAACTGTGTCGATTTGTGCGTGTCTTCCACTCGCGTGTTAGTAAACTGACATATCAGTAGTATTACACGACAGCACATTGACTAAGGTGATACAGACAAGCCAACAACGTTAAGCATACAACATTACAGACGAGTAAGTAGGTACATATTGCAGGTTAATCAGTGTGTCATGACGTATCGCAGCATGTACACAACTTTAAAATATGTATGCTATAAAGTGCCTATCCACTTTCATCTCCTTCATCGTCTCATTCAGATTTAATTCGCGGACTCATGATGACCGGAGATTTTCTGCATATTTTAATAGCCCTATTATATCCCCCTAAATTATTCCAGCCTTCCTTCAAACGATTCAGTGCATATATACGCGCAGCTGTTACACAGTACAGCGTCTCTACTCGTATATTCAGACGAAGTGAAATTCGCTGTTTAATTGATCGCCTCGAGGCAAACGTCGCGACGGTGAGCCTCGCCGCTAGCTTCGGTCTCTTCTACGCTCTCCGCAACACCATGACGATTCCCAGGTAACACGGCATCGAAAACTAGCCGTCGGACGGGTGCTCGCGTCCACTCCGGCGATCATGAAATTCTTGGCTGTACTAGGTGTGCTCTTAATACAGTGCGCCGCTACAAAATCATGGAACAACGATAGTGAGTGAAAGCGAGGCCCAGCTCGATCGACGCCGGAATAATTCCCATCTTTCCCCTTCAGGTTATTCGGAGGAGACGTTCTCCGTGTTCAGTTGGATCGGCTACCTGAAACGACTGTCCGTAATAGTATTGATGTTTTCTGGTGTGGTTCTGTATTATGTCCCAGAATCCCGACCACGTGAGTAGCAAATAGGTATAAAAGAGACTATGAGTGTAAGGGAAGAGACGAAGGAACGTTTTAAAACACTTTGCGAAAGTTTTGTTCCTTTAATCTTGAAATACTTGTTCAAAATAGTAATTTCTCTTCTTAGTGTGTCCATTGCTCCGCACAATTTAGAGTTTACGGGAGATGAGTGTCATACAAAATTCGACAATTAAATTCCAGGATAGAGTTCGTTGCATGAGTGACAGAGATACTGTTTCTATAATTTCGAATCCGTCTTTGTGAATGACGGGAATGTTAATGACAAGTTTCTTCGGCAGATGCGCGCAGGATGTGTTACGCGTTGATCGATTTCACAGCAAACGGTTTGAAATCCGCGCTCAGCGCGCGGGAGAGCGACTACATGTACGAGAAAATTAAATCCAAGCATCATCGCGTGAAGTACGAGCAGCTGGTTGCGCAGAAACGTCAATCGCGGGAAATTCAAGAGGATGGAGTGAATTTCGAGCGTGCGCAAACTCGTAGCAAGAAGACGCTCATCGGCGATGACGAATTACTCGGGTGAGTTCGCATTGTCGCTACAGTCGGCGGATATTGTTTTACATGTTTCAGTGAGAAAGTGGATCGTATCTATTTAAATACATATATCGTGACTTTGGTCATCAAATACGTTGTTTAATAAAATTATTTCTATACAACTGCAAGTGTATTTTTTTTTCGTGTATTGATCTATGTAATTTGATATTTACAGAGGCCGAGAAAAGAAGAAGGCGAGTGGAAAGCAGAGCAAAGAGCATCGACAGTCCCGCCATCGTCTTCGAAATGGAATCATTAAAAACTCGTCGTGCATGGAAATCACCAAACCAATCTATTTCTATTCCGACAAGCTGGATGATCTTCAGAAATACGTGAAATCAAATTTGAACGGCGCGAAGCGCGCCAATGTCGATAATTACGCGCTTGTAATCAGGTATAGGTAAGCCGTCGTGTAATCTTAATCGAGGGTTAATGGTGGTTTTTCATTTATTACAGCGGCAGCCCGCAGCAAATGGCGTTGCTAGATCAAAAGTACGAGAAAGATGACGTTGTCATTGTCCAGGATCCTTATCTCAGGGTGGAGTACAAAGAATGCGGCACTTCGACCGACAAACTGTCGTCGAAAGGGGATGCTTCAAGCTCTGAGCAAGAAGGGCCTACCAGAGATCACAACGATCATGCAACAGACTCGGTAATTCCAATCTATCGACTATAAATCCTGCCCACACAGGACCGGCGTGAACTTTTGCGGAGGCGAGTTCCAAAATTGTCCGGGCCCAAAATAAACGCATTTATATTATACTTCTAAATTTCATAATAATAAATATTTATGCTTCAGGTCTCGCAAATTTTGCGATAAGCTTTCCGTACACCGCGGGGCTTTTAAAGAAATTTTACAATAATAAATATCTAAGCGCAGAGCTCCGCAAAATTTTCAACGAGCTTTTAGTGGAACGCGTTGAATACGCCTCGCGCCGGCCCTGTGGCCACATTATACGCTAAGTGTAAACTATTTTATTGGCTGCGAATGTTTAAAAACACCAATGCATCATTGCGTATCATTTGTCAAGAATTTGGTGAGCCAGGGAATGGAGACGTACGTGAAAGATGTCGATTTGTACTCGATACCGGAAGGCAGCGTTCCCAAGTACTCTGACTACACGGATTTGTATCAAACGAGCCAGTATCAGTGCGGTGGTGAGTGTTGCAGCGGGAACGGATGTCCGGTGTCTTCAGGGGATTTGAACAAGAACATAGAGGCCGTTAATACCATCTCACCAGCTGATATTAAAAACGTACTAAAGTAAATGGAACACTGTCGACAGGGAATATACGTACATCGCCAAGACTATAGAGGTACAAACATTCATGGTTTCAGAGCGTCTCGGAGCATGGTGACCACCAAGACGCAGAAAAAGATAGTGGAAGAGGGGACTGAAAGTTTGTACGACGTCAATTACAATAAACGCAACGAGAAACGACCATTAAAATTCAGCAACGATCGTAAAGTAGATTTGAGGAATGAGGATAAAGAACCAGCACAGGTAATCCATCAGGATCATAGACATAAGGCGGAGCGTAAGTTGAGGGGGTGGTAAGATTGACGGTAAGGGGCGATACGGGTAAATCGGGTAACTCTGTTCCTCTTCGGTGCTATTCGGATATACCATCGCATTATATGTCAGTGAGAGATAGTTGAATAGGTTATACATAAAAATAAATAAAATAAAATTGTACTTGAACCGAAGATATCACGTTTGGCTATTCACAAAACAGCAACACTGGTTTATGTTCTAAACACAGCCATTAGTGACGAGCCGACAATTTAGAGCTGTTCGAGTACTCGAATATTCGAGTAGCTTGAAATTCGGACCGAGCCGAGACTCGGTTTCCGAGCTCGGCCGAGTACTCGAAGAGAACCGAGTATTCGAATTTTTTCGAGCAGTCCGAATGTACTTCGAGCAGATCGAAATTTTCGAATCGTCCGACTGTAACGAGTAATTTGAAGTTTGAACGTTTCGAGCAGTACGAATGTTTCGAATATTTTAGGTTAGGAAATGTGTATCTACTGGAATGTAAATAATGCCTGAATAATGGATCTTAATAATGTGAATAATTGAAATGTAAACTGCAAATAATAATATTCTGCAACTATTGAAAATAAGTACTAAATTCGAATTTCTCTTTTTTCATATTTTTCATGTATGCATGAACGTATTCATAAATAGTATTCATAATACTTCTCTTTATTTTATCCTTCATTTCTTGTTACTTTTCCTTTTTTTTTTATTTTTTGCCTCTTTCGTGTACATTATACGGATATGGATTTCTGTCGAGTCACTGTTAACAAAGATTGTTACTGGTTAATAAAAAATGAATAAGTATGAATAAATAAAGAAACGATTATGAAGTACAAATTAAGTATAGTCAAAATTAAGCGTTGTGTTTTTCACTGTGTTTCTAGATAAAATCTAATTGTTCGCAAAATATAGCATCTCTACGCCGTGTAGTTTAGAAAAAAGCGAAGTGATGTATCAAAGTTTTTGTTACTTTAATATGGCATAATGATACTTATATTGACGTCTACGCGGCATTAAATTATTTTCGATAGTTATAGAATATTTTCATTTGCAGTTTACATTTTAACTATTCACATTAATAAGAACCATTATTTACATTCCAGTATCTATTTACTGGAACACATTTCCTAACCTAAAATATTCGAAACATTCGTACTGCTCGAAACGTTCAAGCTTCAAGCTACTCGTCACAGTCGGACGGCTCGAAAATTTTGATCTGCTCGAAGTAGTGTTTATAGAGCAACGTCGATGAACGTTATATAGGGTCCTATTCCTGTGTTGTACTTTATAATTTTATATTTTTTATATTTGTTATATTTTTATATATTTTATATCTTTATATTTTTATATTTTGTAAATTTATAGTTTATATTTTTATATTTTATATTTATATTCCGTTACTTTTTTTGCCTCTTTTTCATATTGTTTCTTTTGTCCTGGTTCGGGTTGCCGTTGTTAATGTTGTTGTAAATGATGTGTCTCTACTCTGCGTCTTTTTCATCATCTTCGTGTATAAATGGGTATTGTCCCGTTCATGTTGAAATAAATAAATAAATAAATTAAATAAATAAATTAAGTACATTGGGGCCATCCGAAAAAATCGGGTACTCGGTTCTCTTCGTGCCACCCGCAAAAAAATCGAGTAGTCGGTTCTCTTCAAGCCGCTCGAAAAAATTCGAGTAGGTACTCGATTCTTTCGAGCCGCTCGGTTTTTACGGGTACTCGGCTCGCATTTTTCGACTACTCGAATAGCTCTAGCCGACATGAGCCGAATGCATCCGAAGCTAACCACCTACTTCCCCGTATACCCTCTGCCTAAAGCCGGGAATCCATGTAGAAGCGCAGCTATGCTATGTGATGCTATGCTATGCCATGCTACGTTTTAACAAAATTAACTTCAATACATTCTTATGGAACCATTTCCACCAAAAGCTAATGTAAAACATAGCATAGCATAGCTTAGCGTCCAGGTGGATTCCCGGCTTTACGCTCCGTCTACATGTATATGTCTACGATCAGGATCTCGAAAGTTGCAATTTGTTTCGTTGGAGTGACGCATCGCTGAATATTTTCACAAGAACTTTCATATCGACCAGAAACATAAGGAAACCATACGCCAGCACGAAAGTACGTCCAGATGCGTCCGCTGGGGACAGCCAAGGACCGATGATCCGCTAGCAGGCTTCTGTTGCAACAATACATCTTATTTCACGGACCGCGGGGGGGAAGCGGACGACGAGAATTCGCAGCACGGAGTACGAGCAACCGGGAAGCACGATCTGGACGAGAGACCTCAAAAGGAGAATTGCCTGTCCGCTGAGCCATCCGACCATTCGATCTTCGACTACGATTTCGAGGACTTTTGCGCGAAGCCTATCTTGAAGAGTAAGTTCAGCTTGCCACGTCGAGTTGTGGTTTGACGGAGCAGTTATTCGAGACGCCTCTGAGAATCGCGTGTTGTTAGAGTCCCGATTAGAAGCATAGATAGAATGTTCCAAAGCCGGTCGTGTAAAGTGTCCACGGCAATCTATGTTTTGATAATTCAGATCGATTGAAACCTGCCCTGCTGCGAGCGGTAAATTGGATCTTTGGCGGTTGCCCGGAGGCGTCGAGGAGAGCGGCGATGAAACCCAACGAGGTCGGAAAGGAAGAGATCCAAGCCTTTGCCGACGAGTGGCTCCTCTAGCCAAGGGTATTTTAGACTCGACACGCGGCAAACGCTCAAGCTGTCGGCAAAATGAAAGATCTGCCGTATCGAATTGTCGGTATCGATCTAAGGTCGCTGCAGTCACTTCGGTCTAAGGAATTAACAAAGCCCGCGACACACGATTCAGAATAAATTTCAAGTCTCCACTCCGCGGACGTTTGTTTCCTTACTTTAAAAAGAAGTGCGAATATGCACGCTCAGTAGTTGGATATATAGTCCGGAATACAGTACGAGGATGTAATAGACGCAAAGAAATGAGCTAATTACCGGTTTCTTTAACAACACGCTTATTGGATTAATTTCAAGAGGTACAATGCCATTGCTGCACTTTAGTATCGCAGAGTCTATTCCAAACGGAGCTAGCAGTGTGCTAATGTGACCCTGAATTGAATAGAAGTTAGTGACAATGGGAACTGGTGTTGGGTGCAGCCTCATGAACTGGTACCGATTTAGTACTGATTTAGTAGTAATAGACTAGGTTACAATAAAAATTGGAATTGATTTAGAATGAGACTAATATTGACCTCGAATAGAACTACAGGGCTTCTAGATGTTTACTGTAAAAGTAAGGGTGACAGAACAGGGCAAAACTTAGGAAACTAGTTTCTAATGTATGAATAAAGGATTGAGTGATACAGGAAGAGAGGCCAGAATGCACCAGAAATATTCGTTTCGAGAGAAGCTATTTGACTACGATAACCAGGCCATGTCCCAAGGTTTCGTTCCGTAAACGCGTTGATCTGCAGATTGCCTGCCGATTCCCACGACGCATCCGGAAGAATTCGCGCCGCGTGTTTCGCGGAGCCGTGAATTATTTTACGATCCTCCAGAATGGCCCGCCGTGTCAATATTTATGTCTGATCCCGTCGAATCGGAAACGGAGAGGGCGCACAACAGCCGGCACGAGGAAACCGCGGAGTTTTCGAAACACGACCTTCGCTCGTGCGCGCTCCCGTACCGGAAGTGGATATCGCGCGTACGTGGCTTAAGAGCAATAAAGGAGGCCCGGCACAGCGAGCCGCCAAAAGAGAATGGGGAAAGACAGACAGTCGTGCGGGGACCAAGAAGCGCGTCGGATCACGCAACGGAACCGCGACACCGTCGGGCAGCACGTGACGCGGCCACGCGAGGCCAGATCGATCCGCGACTTTGTCCCAACCGGGGATTTCCGATATCGATCCCTTCCGCTCCGTTTACGCGCGATTCGCCGCAGCCCCCCCTTCACCGTTCTCCGCGAGAAACGGAACACGGATGCAGTAACAGGGAGGACAGCGCGATCGTGAATCCGCGCCGGGGGATTCCCTCTCGCATTTTATTCGAAAATTCAAAGACTACGATGCTTGCCTTTCGCACCAGCTGATAGGAAAGTGCGGGGAATGGTGAGGCAGCATCAGTGTTTTCTAGGAGATTGGTGAGTAAACGTGAGAAAGCATCGAAATAACAGGGTTGCTTTTGATAGAAGCTACTGGAATATGGAGGGAAGACGGTCGATTAGTACGTTGATTTGCTTTGCAGATTGAAATACTCGTGTCTCTCTGGTAATATTTGATAGAGGCACTCCGCATTTATCACAAAATACATAGAGGAAACCTCTTTCGGAAGATGTTAAGGAAATAAACATTAGTACAGTAAAACCTCGATACTGTGAACATGGGATACTAAAAGAAACTTTAAATTCCATGGTACTAGGTTAACAGAAGGGGGCAAAGACACCAGTATTGCAAAAAATGAGTACAACTGGTAACAGAAACGAAAATAACGTCGGAGAAGAAGATTATAAATGTCGAGTAATAACATTCCTATACACTCCGAAATGTTTGTAGCTTCAGAATCCATTCCGAAGCGGTACGACTCGCATTGGAGTAACCCCACGAAAATACCCGCTTTCAAAAGAATGCGCAACCTGGTAGCTCAAGATGTTTGGGTAACTGGGTCGTAGAGCGAGGGAACCAAACAAATTGCTTTAAAATCTTTGCAGCACAGATATAATATTGCGCGAGGAGTAATCATCCCCCGTGTTCGCGTGCACCCATTTGATTATAAAAAAAAACTCTGGTCGTCGTATCCACAAATTAAGTTCGGATTATCGAGGTTCTACTGTAAGGAGTAATTCAGGTGCATCGTTCGCGAGCAAAACACGGTCATGTCCAATCCACCGGCTTGCTCGTCCGTAACGCGGCTTGTGTACCGCGGCGGTACATTGTTAGACGCCGGTGTAAATTCCTCGGATTCCATAGGACATGTGCGAACTGTTCTATTAATGTACCCATCGTGTCGTTCGTTCTCTCTTCCACGCTCTTTCTCCGTGTTCCTCGGCTCCCGTTCCCCCCCCGCTTCTTTCTCCCGCGGAGCCCACGGAAGAGGAGCGCTGCGGCGTATTTAAACTTTCGTTCGAAGGGGAACGCGAGGCGAACGCCTCCGTCCCAGATGGTCCCGTTTTGATTTCGATGAGGGAGACACGAGACACCCGGTAAATGGAACCGCGCGGGATATTCGGGAACACCCGGGTAACCGTCCTACGATCGGAATGTACGGACTCGTGACGGTTAAACGGCATCGGCATCGAATGATTTCGTATCGGGCGATCGGGCCCGCGCGCGAAATCGCTCTGTTATCGTTGCTGGTTAATATACGGGCTGTATTATTAACTAACCGCCCAGGCTTTTCGCGCCGTGTTTTCCTTGGCAAACGCGAGCGTCAGGACGGTTCACCTGTGTCGGTTTTCGAATGTTCTATACGAAATTCGGAGGCGTTATCGACGCCCGTGGAAACCGGCCAAGGAAATATGTAATCGCGACGAATTTTTGCCGCTGTCACACGGACAGGCTCGCGGCTCGCGGCTCGGGCACCCACGGGAGCACACGCGACCGTTTCCTCGACATCTCCATTACACCGCGTTACATGGTTCTGTTATGCTTTGTGCAGTGACAAATGCGCGGAGTATGACGTCAAATGCAATTAGAGGCATTCGGAGGAAGAAGAGTTCGCTATGCGAGGTAAAGGTGGCCGTGATCGGAGCGCCGGGAGTCGGGAAGAGCGGTGGGTATACAAGCATTATCTTAAATCTCGCCCCGTTTAGAAAGCACCGTCCCGATCGTGCCCCATTGTCTTCGGCTGAAATTGAAACGCCCGATGCTAAATAGAACTTTCGTTACGTTTCAATCGACGGCGCAATCTACTTTCGTCGTCGCTCCCTTTGTTCCCATCGCGCTGCACCATAAACGCTTTCCTATTTCCTATTCGGTTACATACTTTCGACGAGCACGGCGAAACGATAACGTTTAATTTCCCTGCAACGATAACTAGCCTGGCATTAACCGTAATCCTCTGCACGCGGTTCGATGTACAGTTAGAAGTCGTTGGATTAAATCGGAGGTAGAAGTTGCAAGAAGGCGTCTTTCGATGGTGTCCGCTTGCAGCGTTGGATTCATTGTCCTCGGTCAAACGTGTGTTCTTAAGCAGCAATATTATTCAGATCAGCAGCCGTTAGAAATCCAGCGGTGGTCGATGGGTTGTAGTTATCCTCCGTTGATCTGGACATGTCAAGAGCACATTGTAATAATTCAAGTAATCCCAAATAATTTCTGACAAGACTATTATCAGCATAGGTGACCAGACAGACGATTCTTGAGAAATAATACAGAAGCTTGAATGTTTGAATTAATTCAAGTACAAGTGCACGCATCACATGGTAACCAACGTCCACGCGATAGGTGCGCGGACGAGAAACGTGGTTCGGACCCTGAAAGAAGCCAACCGGGTGTATTTTTGGTAATGGCACGTGTAAGGCATAGGTGAATAAATAATTGCTCGGACCCCGACAGCTCTACGTCCCACACCGACCGCAAAGTGTGTGTACACTATTTATAAAGTTTTATTTCCAAATTTCCTTGGATCACGTCTTATAAAAGATTATAGAGACTCGAGTCAATTTTCCGCGGACATAAAGGCTGGCCGATCGTTCGTATATTTCAAAACGGCGGTAGTAATGCCTCTTCCGCTCCGTTCTCTTTCTCGTCCACCGTATTTTTAACCAGCCGAGCGGCTGTTTCTTTTCCGTTGTCTATGGAAAGGTGAATAGAACCAATCGGATCGCTCGAATTTATCCGCACAGGAAATTGGCACGGAAAGGCCGCAAACTTTTAATGAGCCACGCGAGGGAAAGCGTCCAAATGATGATGCTCGAAGAATTCTAAACGTAAATACACCGATCGCTAATAAATTCGTTTCGCGCAGTATTCAGGTGGTCCTGTCAATCACGGACCAAAGTGTAGGCACCTCAGAGCCAACGTTTCGCTTTCTGGGAAACGCGTGGCCCGCTTTGACAATTATAAATGTTGCTAGGTACCTTGGAAAACTTCAACATCTGAATTGAAATTGACGTTCAATCTTCTTAAACGGACAGGGTGAATATCCTTTCCTAAAATTTCTGAACACAAGTGAACGGATTGTTCTCGTTTTGGCCGGTGCACTTTGTTCCGAGCATTTTCGTTGGATTCGAGACGAAACACACCATGGTGACGTTCAACGCTCGTGCAAGGTTTTGTGGCGCCGTGGCAGGTTCGAGTTCGAGGTAAAAATAGTGTGGTATACCTCGAAGCGGGTCACTAGGCTATAGCTCCCGTTTCTCTCGATCGGATCGCGATATGTCAGAACGTGTATCCGTATCGAGCCAGATCGCGTTCGTTTTCCAGAATATAGGGTGGACATTGATTCCGAACGATCGGAGAAGAAAAGAAATGTACAGAAATAGAAGGATCCGAAAGTTTTAACCCCGTTATCCATTTCAGTGTGACGTCGCGCACATTTTCTAGCTCTATAGACAAATGCTTGGCATCCTAATGCGACTCCCTTGTATCTTAAATAACTCATGTTGACCGAATGTTGGAGGGCGCGGTGGAAATGGGACGTACATACATCTCTAGGAAAATATAGGTTGACAACTTTCTAACGGATGCGCGCATGGAATTTCAATTGATGAATGCACAATCTAATACGTGTCGTTCGGACGCTTACTCCTATTACGAATGACAGCTGTATCGCGTAAAAGTTACACCGATACTAATAAAACTAGTCCCGAGTACACGCTGGCAACATGAATGGGTGTCCTTTGAGTACGTGATTCCTGCTCGTCTCCACATCCCCAGCTGTTTGAAAGAATCTGCTTATTGGAGTGAAGCATCTGAGCAGCATTCGTTTTTTTTTTTACATTCCAGCGCTGACAGTGAGGTTTCTGACAAGGAGATACATCGGGGAATATGATCACCAGTCAGGTAAGGAGCATCTCAATTTACAGCGCGCGGTTTGGCCGATAAAACAGTGGCCTGTCAATCTTGTATAAATTACTGATTAAACGCGAACGGAGGCGACAATAGGGTGGCGCGTTTTCTTTATTAAAAAAACGGCCAACAGTTGTGTGCGAGGCACCTCTGAAAGGCCGCGGATACTCTCCCTACGCATACCACGGGCCGCGTCTGGTCTAAATTTATCGAAGACGAATTTGACACTAGACAGGACGGGTATTAATGCGAGGTTGATACTCGAACAAAACTCCTTGTTTTGTACAAATACAGAGGCTCGCGCCGGGACAGAAGGCAAGCGGCTTTTCTCGCGAGCACGTGCTCCGTCGGGGTCTAAAACTAGACTAGACTGGAAAGATCTACTTAGCGCGTTCGAGAGGCACCTGATCTCTTGGCTCTCTATGCTCTCGCGGTGGAAATTTATTACATAATTTTTCCGACAGTCCGTTCCGAGGACGCCCATCTTTCCGCCGCTTTAACGCTCCTCGGGCGAATTTATTGTTCGCATTAAAAAAAGCTTCGACCTTCACACTTCGCTGTTTTTCTGCTTTCTTTTTTTTTAGAGAACAGATACAAGCACGAGGTGCTGGTCGACGGTGAGCCTATTCTATTCGAAATTTTGGACACCTGCCCGAAGGTAATACTTTTATCGAAGCTGATAAGCGAGATCCATGCTGAATGAATTTCCGAGTGATCGAAAGTGATAGAAGAGGTCTTTGTTCCGTGGACATTCCAGAGTGACGACGAACTGCCGACGACGGAGACTCTACAGTGGGCAGATGGATTACTCTTGGTCTACTCGATAACCGACCGGGGCTCTTTCAATTTTGTAAGGAAGGCAAAGGAGACGCTTGCGGTGGCTGATCCAGAGGCAACGATGCCACTCGCTATGGTTGGGAATAAAGCCGACATGGTTCACTTAAGGCAAGTTAGTACCGAGGAGGGAGAAATACTCGCAAAAGACTTCGAATGTTGGTTCAGCGAAGTTTCCGCCGCCGAGCAGGTATACAGTTTACTTTTTATTCCGTGTGGAAACGTTCGCTGTACGTATGATTTGAGTTTATAAAACAATAAATTTCTTCAGGTCACTCAAGTTGCAGAATCTTTCCACGAATTGTGTCGGGAAGTATTGGCAGCCAGAAGAAGAAATAAACAATCTTTATTGGACAGAATGCTTGGTAGCAAAGCGACACGTGCTTATTCACGGGGCAAAAGTGACTCAGCACTTCCGAAGGATTAACATATATAATTGCTTTATTTATTGATGTAGAAGTTTTTCGGGAGGAAATGCGTGGAAGAAATTATCGTGATATAATGGTTTTCAAGGAAATTTTCAATGCAAAATTGCATACACTCTATGCACATGTACGTGTACTTATCGTTAAATTTATAAGTACCAAAGATTTATCTAATGACATTAGGATTAATATCGAAGATATCAGACAATATATAAATATTTCACGTTAAAAACTTTTCGATGCACAATTTTTAATATATATACAGTCATATTTCGTAATGATAAAGTTGCTGTTTCAATATAACTTGAAATTTACGTCGATTTATGAAAACACATAATACCAGATATAAATACTCGAGTAAAAATTTAATGTTCAACTTTGCCGCATTATGTGAGAAAATGGCTCGTTCATTTCACAAGGCTGATTATAACGTAACACGTGCACATAGTTTAGATCGATGTGGAAACTTGTACTAGTTGATCTATATTTATTTTGTACTTACAATGAAAAGTTATGACAATAAATATTTTACTTATTTATTATATCACTGTGATATGTAAGGCAGAACCTTAGCTTCAAAATAGAAGATCTTTGTTACGTATTAACCGCAATAATATCGATCACATTGTGGTAATAAACTCGCATATTCACTCTTAACAATTAAGTTGTAAACTCATTTTATTTACAAACATTGGACAATGCTTATTTTCCATCCTCGTACGTTTCTAAAACATCTGCCAGATGTTCGTTATCCCTCGGCTTTTTGAATTGCTTTCTCTTACTAACGGGTTTCTTTCTTTTGATCGGAGCAGGCTTTTTAGGACCATGATCCTGCATCGACCTGATCCCTTGCTTCTCAAGGTACTCGTCAATTTTCTGATCGTCCATCGCATCGACCGCAACTGCCCTCCATAACTTTTGAAACTCATCGTCTATCGGAAACTGAGCTGTCTTGTCATTATAGAAGACAATTTTCTTTTTATCCAGGGGCCGTGTTATAAATAATATCTCATTTTGCAAACTCTAAAATTGATGAATCGCCATGAAAGTCGCCGTTTGGTCCGTGCAGTATGTTACATCGATGCTCATGCTTATACTTGCCTTCAAATGTTTATCACAATGTGGCAAGCTCTCCTGTATATCCTCTAATAAAATACCTCCGAGACCTTTCAAGTCTTGTTGCTTCAGTAATCTCAGCAGAGATTTCTTATCTTTGATTTTATACATAGCTTTAAATACAAATCTACCGTCAGAAGTTACTTCTATCTTTGGATTCTTAATAAGAGCCTCTGTTTGAAGCCATTGTTTCACCTACCGATCATGGTAGTTTGATGTTTCGCGTCCTCCGTAACATTATTGGTACACTGTTCAACTTACCTTGGATCCAACGTCTAACTGATTCGTTTCGTCTAAAATTTCTTCCAACGACAAAGGATGGTCGTCTCCTTCTTGGTGCCTAGCTTTCATATGCTTTACTATTTTAGCTAGTACACCGAACTTATATTGAGTACTACCAGACATGGTCTTATAGTTGACCATATCCAATTTCGGGCCAGTTGATACCGAGGATACTTTGGGTTTCTTCTTAAGCGGCTCATCTTTGGACGAATCTTTCTCTTGTTCCCTCTTCTTCTTTTCAACCCTGCGCAAATAAGTTTTGTTTCATGCAGTGTTGCGCAATATCATGCGTAGCTCGTTTCCAAGACTTATGCACATGCATCGCAGTGGCGGAAATATTTTACACATTTAGATTCTAATCGAAATTTCACGCGAATATATTTGTAACAGATTTGAAGTACAATATGTGCTCTTGACACAGCTTGTATTGACGAAAATATATAGGTTAGGAGAGCAAGCTGTTGTCGAATACTTACGTCGGGGTCGTGAGAGCTCTTTTCTTAAAGAGCTCTCGTTCTCTAAGCAAAGCTGGATCCATTGCACCAGCAAACTTTAATTCTACAGATGTCAGAATCTCTTGTTTCAAACTCGTTCGCAATCTGTCACTTTATCTACATACATTCTAGCCGCCCTAGCGAGTCCTCTACCATCCTCTACCAATCAGAGGTTCTCATTCAATTCGTCGAACCGCAGGCGGGATGCGCGCTGCGCGTGCGCGGAATTGGATTCGATAAATCGTTCGATGATCCGAATCGTTTCGATAATCGAAAGAAGAAATTGGCGGGAGAAGACGTGTGCTCCGTTAAAACGTGTTGAACACCGTGGGAAATACAGGAAGCACGTGAATATATTAGCGAAGTTTGTGTTTTAAACGCTTAGAGCATATAGACGTGGAAGTCTCATTGAGAGCTCGAAACTGTCGTTAAAATCGTGCGAGAGAGAGAAGTATAGATTCACAATCGACCGTAATGCGCATGCGCCGATATCGTGCGAGAGAGAAAGACGGGCGATTGAGAATCTATATTTCTCTGTCTCGCACCAGTTCGCACATGTCTATCTCTCTCGCGTGAGGTTGGCGACAATTTCGAGGACAGGAAACTTAAGGCAATGAGATCTCCAGTAGTATATGCTCTAAGACAGGCGTGCACAGCTGAATGCCCGCCGGGGAAAAATTTTCGGGTGCGTGTGGAAAGAGCATCGTAAAGCAACTTCATGAGCAACAGTGCCGTGTATGCCGTGGTGGGGAGTGTTCGTGAGTGAAGTGTGCCGCTGAACGTCAGCAACACACCTTACAGTTTACACGCATACTACGACAGCTATTGGCCACAGGGTGGGGGAACTGCTCACGGCGTCGCTCTTCGCTTTGCTCACGAGCAATCGAGAGCGCTCTTGCCCGCCACAGCCTTGCTGTGCAGGCCTGCTGAGTCTAAGATGTCTTCTGTCGAGCCAGTTGGCGCCTAACATCATGCGAGAGAGAAAGACATGTGCGAGCTGGTGCGAGTGAGAGGTGTACACCGGTGCATGCGCGTTGCGAGCGATTGTGATTCTTCGTTCTACCTCTCTCGCTCGCACCATCGAGAAAGTATCTCTTTCGCTCTCGCATGATGTTGGCGATAGTTTCGAGCTCTCAATGAGACCTCTATGTGTATATGCTCTAAGTTTAGACGTGGGTCTACTTTTAGTATTTTTGACTCGCGAACCTCAGAGATATTACATTATCGCCATCGGGATCATCGCACCACAGTTTGTTGTCACGAGCAGGGCATTCGTCGACCTCGTAACGTCCTATCAAATCTCTCGCGGGTTCGTACCCCCCCCGCCGCCGTTTCTGCCTATTGATGTTCGCTCGAACGTGGTGGAATCCGTGCCCGGGCGTAATTCGCCGTTGATCGTCGCAGTGAATCGGCGTTTTACGACTTCGTGTAAGTACGTACGGTTTACGCGCCCGAAAGCGGTCGTAGTTCTCGGACGTGCCCCGTAAGACCGTGGCGTCGGTGGGATTTTGCGAGCGGCGCAGCCGGCTTCCTTTATTTCGCGCGCCTCGCTTTACGAACGTCGATGTCAAAGGGCAAAGCAACCGGCGGGGCTTCGGAGCCCGCCCCTCGCGCGCACTTTAAAGAGAGCGCATAGAAAGAACATATTGTTCTCATTGCGAGAGATGGGGGTAGTAACTTTTAGGTAAAGCTGCAAATCGCTTCGATCACGCCACTCTGTCACGTACAGGCGATTGTTCCAGTTTCGAGATTTTACGGCTCGACCTTCATAACACGCTTCGATCAAATTTCCAATCTCGACGGCCATGCCATCCGAAATAGTGATTATTCATTCGCACTACTAGGCATTTCGTTTGTAATACTGGGAAGGAGAATGCTTTCAGCGAACTTATCCTAATTCCCATACAGCACACTTCGTTGCGGCAACGTTGCAGGAATGTTGCAGCAACCTTGCTATGTTGCATGGTTGCAGCTCAATGTTGCTGTAACGTTGCTGCGACGTTGCTGTGCAACATTGCACGGGGCGGACATAGAATTATTGCTGCAACGTTGCATCAAAGTTGCGGTGCAATATTGCACGGCGACGTTCCTGCAATATTTCTGCAACGTTACGGCAACGTTACAGCAATGTTTTCACAATGTTGCCGCAACGTTGCTTAACCTAAAATATTTAAACCTAAAATATCTCCGTTGTTTTTAATGATACGAGAAAATGTCTAAGGAAAAAAATGTTTGCTTCAGGGAGACAATTATACTGACGGATACGATTTTTTTCTCAAGGTTATATTCCCCGAAATTTCAAGATCATCGATGGTTTTTTTAATGGGATGACGTATTTTCATTACTGTAACGTTATAGCCAATTAAAATACAAATTCAACCATGTATAATATGTTGTCCTTTTTATCTAGCTATCATTTTTTTCCTGAGACATTTGCCACAAAAGCAACGGAGATATTTTAAGCTTAAATGTTAAATGTTAAGTGTAGAATGACACAGGGTGGAATTTTTAGCACACACCTATAGTGTTAGAAAACCCTAATGGAGTTTGTCAAAATGAGCCTTCGTTTTTGAATAATTTGAGTTTAAAGTTTTGCACGGTAGGAATATAAGTTCGAATACGTTAGCAGTCTTATCAATCAGTGGTTGTAGCTGCGGCGGTAAAGTGTTCGCCTACGACGCTACAGGTCGCCGGTTCCGAAATCCCCTTGGGGGAAAAAAAAATTCCATTAAGAAACCAAACCACGGGCTTTCTACATATATGATTCTGCCACACATTCAAAATCGTCGCGTCCGTCACAGACACACACATATATATTTGTGGCCTTACAGCCCGAAACGTTGCAGGAGGCGGACATAGAAGTATCGCTGCAACGTTGCGGCAACATTGCGTGCAACATTTCAATCTTGCACTGCAACGATCCTACAACTTGCTGTATGGGAACACTCGGTCACCCGGGAATTTCGAATTAGACTTCAGCCTACCAACCACCTCTCCGGAGTTCCCGAGTTAACCGTTCGTTCTTCAATCCTTTGAAAACTTCGAGTTACAAGCGCGAGCGGGCAGATAGTGCGTTGGTATCGATGTAATTTCTGAGAGACTGGTTCAACAACCAATCACCGTGACTCGTTATCGTCATTTTCCGCAGCAGTTGCGTATTTCCCCCGGTTCTGCCGTGCTCGTACCGACCGAGCAGCGTTGCCGCACATCTGTATCCGCCGTTAGAAAGTAGTAGCAGGAAGTGCCCAGGGTGATGGTACACGCGCGCGGTGCGCTCCGGTCGTAACATGCGCGTGAAGCGTGCGCTTTCGGGGTAGAAACGGTGGAGAAAGACGGGAAAATCACGGGAGGAAGACAGACCGACAGGGGGCTACGGGTTTGCGGGGCGAGGAGAGGGATAACGGTGAGGGAGAGGGTGCGCGCTGGGGGTTGGAGATGGCACCGAGACCGGGATCCGTAGCGAGGAGGATGGCAGAGGGTGGAAGAGGGAACAAGAGAGGAGAACAGAAGCGATGAGAAGCGAAGGGAAGGGTAGGGAAGGGCGGTAGGGCTGGTTAAATGGTGGCTGGTCCGGGGTACGGCGGGGCGGATGGAGGGGGGCGCGGGGGGGGGGGGGGGGAGGGACACGAACGCAGGAGAGAGGGATGCTGGGGCGGTTCAAGCGAGATCGAGTTCACGCCAAGTGGAGTACGGCAGTTTGTGTCTGACCACGGAGCACGGAAGATGCTCCCGGTTGTTCATGAAACGGGTGGGCCGCCCTCGCCGCGACGGCGGTGTCGCGCGACGATTTTTCACGGTGCCGTGTCCGTCGAGCTTGCAAGGAACGCGTGGAACGACGGATGTTCTCGGATCACCAGGCCAACGTCTACCGCCACGCTGATCACCACCGCCGTCGCCGTCTTGCTGGTCTTCCTGCCCGCGGCGTGCCCGGACAAGATCTCCATCGGTGAGTGATCCCTTTACGTGCCCTATCCGTCCATCCGATCCGCGGATCCGCGGACTCGGGGAGCAGCGGCGCGGATGCTGGAACGGTCGCTGCTGCAACCGCTCCGATGGCCATGGAGGAGGGTTGTTGCACTCCGCTCCGTAGGCGGATGCAAGTAAATAGTATGTTATGCTGATGTGCAGCTTGTACGCCCGCGCGTGAAAGGGGCTGCACATGACGATTATCTTTGATGGACATGGGGCCGAAGGGAGAGGGTGAGGCAGGAGGCAATGATCGTGTAACTAACGACGCGTTCTGCACGGTGCGAAGGTGTAATGATCACCGTTCGCCGTGGTAAATGTCTCGCGTTTGATGTGATCCTGTTTCTAGTCCACGTAAACACAACGGAGTGAATTGTGATCTGGGCCGTGTTCGGGGTGAAGGTATTGCCGTTACCGTTACTTGTTACTGGAGTTGTTGGTACGATCATCTGTTGTGATTCTTTGGGGAAGATTGTTATTGAACATTTCTCTTTTCGCCATCTATGCACTCTCCCTCTTCCTACTCTATAAGCAGTAACAAAGACTAACGCCTTCAACTATTCCCGAATGCAACAACTGCTTCATGAATGAACGCAACTATTCACTTTGTATCTGAATCAATGCTCATTCCAATGATATTTATTCATTTAATACTCGCGAGCGCCTCGCTTCTGATATTTCAATTCGTTATAATGTAAACACAACGCGATATTCGATCGACGTTTGATTTAATTCGACTTGATATGAGACGAGTTTGAGCAAATAAACTGCTATTGAAATCGTCACGCGCAATCTCGCAATATGATAACATTTGCATCCGCCATTGATTGCAGTTTCGTTAAAAAATTATATTATAAAAGAACGACACGAGTCTATCTGACTTTTTACCGGCCAGAATAATACGTTTACCGCGAGCGTGTTTACATCGACGAAACCTTTCGTTCTTTCCACCAAAACAATCCCATTGAAGCAAAATATGTGTCTGATACAAGTACTACCAGTACGCTACACTTTTTTAGACCGAATTTTCCCAAAAGCGTATTGCTGGGGTTAATTAATCCAGGTCGAAGATAATACGCGCAACATGCTAGACTAGGAAACTTTTACATCGACTGTGGCACGGCGCGATTTGTACACACGCGTGGGAGCATAAGTTTGACCGATACAAAGTGCATGTAATTAAACGAGGAGCTTCGTCGAAAAATGCTCTCAATTGCTATCACAAAACAAAGTTCCGCCGGAAGTCGTATCGCGCCAACCACAGTCTACGTGTTCGCCCGCGAAACTTTCGAATCAACCTTCTGTTTTTCCACCCTTTCTGTTGCGCTTTCGGCGCCAACGATTTCTACCCGGCATCCAAAATCGGTCGTCGAGATTCACTGCCGCGGGGGAGCGTAATATTTGGTTAAAAGCCTGGTAGATTACCATCGATGCAAATTTCACCGACATAACGCCAGAAGTTGAAGATGATTGCAGGGAAATGGAAGTAGGGTGGGGGGGGGGGGGGGGGCGGTTGGTAGCTGGATAGGCGAATATAAGGCAGGGAAAGAGTGAGGAGGATGTTGGATGGATGGAATAGGGGTGAAGATCTCGGGGGAGGGAGAGGGGAAGAGGCAGAAACACAGAAACTGGTGGGAAGAAGGTAAAATGAGAGAGACTAAGCAGGAGAGGGCAAAAGGTGGGGAGGTGGGGGGGGGGGTGGTGATGGGAGAAGGAGAGAGGGTGGAAGAGGAACGTTGAGCGAGGAGTGAATGATGAATGCCTATAGAAATGACGGTGTCTTTCTTCCACTGCCGTTAGGGGTAGGTATGTAGGTAGAGAACTGGCGACTAAGTCGACGAAAAGACGAGGAGGAGGTCGCAGCACGAGAGGTGGTGGTGACGTTGGAGGAGGATGAGGATCGTGGAAGGTTCGTTGCCTTGCCAAGTTATACCGCACACCCCGCCGGCTTTCTTTGCTACTCGAAGGCCGCTACCCCCTCCTCCCCCTCCTCCTCCCCCCCCCCGCCCCACTTCACCACCACTCGCTCTGTATATTTTTACAGAATTATGCGAAAGACCTCGCGAAAATATATCAAGGGGTCGCGTCATCGGTACTTGACCCCGCTTATGATATCCTCCTCTCCTCCTCCCCCCCCCCCTTCCCGGTAGCTTTAAGAGAATCTCCAAAGGATCCCCCTGGCCGACGTCACGTCGCACCTTGCATTACGTATTCTGATATAAATCGTCACATTAAAACGTTGTCCCGAGCGTGCATCCATTCTTCGTCAGTTCATCATGCCTTGCCTCTCGCCAAAGTTTTTGGTTCCCCGGTGCTGTTTCGCGGTAGGCTTCTCTTCACCGTACAGCGGCTTCTAATTAGTAGATGCTCCCCGTTGGGCGAGTGCAGAGGCTGTCCTCGAAAAAGATTTTGAGATGGTGTTAGTCGTAGTGGTTTCAGTCTTGGTTAACGCGTAGGGGCTCGAAATTGAAAAGATTAAGTTTCGCGTTGCGTTTTATACGCCTAAATAGCGGCCGATGCTTCCTTGTTGATAGATGAGAGACCTCGTGAAATTGCGTTACATTTTACGTCGTTCGTCGAATGCGCACGAGTCAAGCGGAGATTTGATTATGGCACGTAAATGTGAAGAAACTTTTTTAAAAAGCCTCTTTAATGATCCGTCTGTAGCCTCATTTATAATGCATATTTTTGACAAAACAAATATGTGTTTTTAAAGCGTACGCTGTTAATGAACATTAATGCCATTAAATAAATATTTACTTTATAGGTTGAAAATTTTTCTTTTTCACAATATAAAATGAATATTTCCAGTATATTTGGAAAAAATATTTGCTTCTTAATCTAGAATAAATATTGTATGTATATTTAAATATCAAAAAGAGATTGAACCTCTTTTTAATATTGGATGTATGTGCATTCAATATTTTGTGCTACTAGGGTTGTGTCTAAGAGCAAGCCTCAGCTTCAATTTATTTCTTTGTAATTAATTGAAAACGAAATGCTTCGTTAGTACCCTTAAATTACTGTTCCGCACACTTTTCATAGGCTTTTAATTCGCATGTTTCTCGAAACTATTGTTTGTGTTCTCTGACACATTTTGAGTAGGCATAGGTTACAATAATTAAAGGTGCAAATCCACGATGAAACAAAAATATCGTGCCCCACATGAGATTTTAATTTCCATTACTATAATTATTCTGTTTCCATTATTTTCATTTTGTTGTTGCTAAAGATTATTGGCTCATGACAGAAAAGTCTAGTAGCACCTTTAAGCTGCTAATCCATAATGAGATTTGACACGTGACTTGTCTATCACGAGAGAAAAATCTCAGCGACAACAAAATGTAAATAATGGCAACCACGGAATTAAAATAATGGAAATTAAAATCTCACGTGAGACACGATATTTTTGTTTCATCGTGGATTTGCACCTAGAATCCATAATATGTTTGCTCATTTCTCTAAACATCTAGCCACCGGGTATCTAGACTTTTCTCTTCGGGATAGTATTTCTGCGTACAATACCAAAATACCTCCACGCTAGGATCTTTCGTGCGCACTGCTAGTCGAACTGCTTGACAAATGCTAGGAACTCGGACCGTATATCATAAATGAAAAGGACGGCCTGCGAGCGTGCCTCGAAAATTCCAAAGATTCACGCGCCCCGAGATACAACGTCGCTCGCGAGTTTCCACGTCGGCGAAATGGAATTAGAGGAGCAGCGGGGACGGTCAAACGAGTCGTTTGATTCGACGGTGGACGGACGGTGAAATTTTCTGTCTTCTTGGGTATATGTGATTTCCGTCTGGCAAGGAGCATCCCGATGCACGAGCAAAGGTACCCGATGCCTTTGTGGAGGTAGGTAGCGGTACCTACCACTCAAGCGACCTACCGTCCGACTAATGCGATTAATAGCTCGCCGCTATCAGACAAGGGAGACAGCACAGGGCTGTGGCCCGTAGCTCCACTATCGTCGGTGAACATCGTCGAAGAATTTGCCTTTCGCTGCCGAGTATGGCGCGCACCGAGGTAAAATCGAATTTCACCGCTTCCCGTGCATCGCGAGGTGAAATGAGTGCTCGACGAAGCTGGGCCATGGAAAAAGTGTCACGCAGCCATTCCATGCAACTATCTACCGTGATAAATCACTCCGAAATTGCGTCACTTAAGCTTCAAAGAGGTACGTTATGAGGTAAATGTTGGACGGGCTTTTTAGGAATTTAACGGACAACAAAATCGGGTAGTTGGTTCCGTCGAATCAAGAGTAGATTAAGGGGGGGGGGGGACCCCACCCTGAAGTCGCTAACAAAGTTTGGAATTTTTTGTTCGTATAAATAAAAATATTGGGCATGGATTTTTTATATGGTTTTAAAGCAATGTTTATTTTGCTGAAAATTTTTTTTTTTATGGAAAATTGTACAAAATGACTTCCCGGAGCACTGCAAAGAAACTGGCCCACACTTATGGGAATGACTGGATCATCTGAGAAGGAAATACAACGAAGACATAAACAGGAATATATTATCTTTGACCTAGCGTAGGATTTTCTCAAAATTCGAATTATTTTGTAGCATTTGTAGCAGTTTGAAGAATTGACTTTAATTTTTTACATAAAAATTTGCACTGAAATGCTTGTAAAAATCGAATAATTGAAATATCAATATAATCCTACGCTAGGTTGGAGAGAATAAAGTTTTAAACTTAAAAAAAAAAGAAATGAGTAAATTGCATGAAAAGTTTCGGAGATATAGTGTGGGCCAGGTTGAAAGATATTGTTTCGAGAAAAACGCGTTAAAAGTTTTCATTAAAGTTTTCATGGCGTTCAAGCTCTCGTTATTGTTCTGATTGAAACCTTCTCCGCATCGTTTTAGAAGATCGTCCGAGGTGAGATCTTCGTCCCTAATTGACTTGATACCTAATACATCTATTTCACTATAATAAAGGAGCGCGCTTTCCTTCCAAATGCGGTTCCAGGCCCCTCTTTGCCTGACGTGACGCGGTGTTACAGCTCTCACTTTAATATGTTATGTTATGTTATGTTATTTTATTTTTATTTTTATTTTATTTTATTTTAAGTTATTTAATGTATCAATCCATTACACTCTGTATACTAAAGGGGTTTCCCCTTTAAATAATAAACATAATAATAATAAATAATACTGCGAATTTCAAAAAACCGTTTTAACACAATATTCTACACACCTCAAACTTTCAAATAAAACAAAAAATTTGATATTTTCAAAAATTTCAGTGTGGGATCCCCCCTTAAGATAACTCCGACGAGAAAAATTCCTCTACCATCAAACTATCTGATATATAAAAGTTTCGCGAAAATATCTTTACAGTGATGAACAGTAAATGACCAGCACGAAACTATAAACCCTTTGCAACAGCGACGAAAGAAGCATTCGTTGCTTTCAAGTCCCATTACACAGTGCAACGTATATATTTCCCCCCCTATTTCGTGCGAATATTATCTTGATAGCGTAGTGTACCGCACAATAGTGTGCCGCACGGTGGAAGCCATACACTATAGGAACGATTGGATTTCATAGCGTTTGTGAAACGATACGAGGCGATATCGCGCTCTCGAATTATACTAATTCTCACAGAGGGTGATCCAATACAAAAGGCTGGCATTCTGCGCGATGGAACGGCGAATGTCTCGGTTGCGGCGCATCCGAATGCCAATTTATTATTCGCATAATCGGGCGCAATCGGACCGCGTTATTCGGCGGCCGTGTAATGCGGGGCCGCGTTGGCTGTGTTTCTATAATTGATGCATCGAGCTGCCTATTAGAATGACAAAACCGCCGGCTCGCGTACGACCGGCCGCGCATATTCTCCATCCGGCTGGCATACACGACACACCGCCGCGCAGAGATACCTTGCTAAAACCTTGCCGCCGGCGATATCGTTCGTATCCGCGCCAACTTAGTCGCCGGCGAAGCAATCGCGATCCGGAGGAATCGGCTACCAGGAGTTGCCGGAATTACCTAAAACTCGTAACGGCTGCTTCTGCGCTCCCGTCAGTGTTGCCGCTGCCAGCGGACGCCCATTAATTACTCCGACCGATTGAACTTGTTCGACATCTCCACCCTTCGAATCGCCACCGAACGCTAAATTATAATGATAGCTTCGAACGCGAGAAACAGGGTCGAGCCGGGTGATCGTTACACGATAAAGGATGAAACGAACGGTATCGCGTCTAGATAAGAACACGACGAAGTGGGGAAGGTTTGGACATGTAGGTCCACTTAGAACACCACGTTGACCATTTACAACGCGTTCCCAGGAATCCTGGATACGTAGAGGCGAGATAAGGGTTGCTTCTGTTCGATTAGATATGTTCGATGAATTTCTTTCTGGTAGAAGATTCTACCTAGTAGTTTGATATCGTTAAGGAAGAAGGGATGGGATGTCATTGCACTTTCGAAATACTTAGAGTCTACACTTGAGCGTGTACTTACGTCAGTTCTGTAGTGCCCATTTCGCTGTCTGGTCGTTGAACATCAGTGTCAATGGAACGTACACGGCTTGGATATCGGGAAATAACGTTACCCTACCTTCGCGCACGAGCTGCACGATATCGCGAGGGGAGGCAGAATACATCTACCATTACGACCGATGCGGCAATAGCAGCAGCGTAGAAGCATCAGAGAGGACCGGGAGTAATCCGATATTACCGAGCCGCTTTTCCACATAGAGATGGGCATGTCCTCGCGGAAGACATCCTGGGGGTTTTCAGCCGACGCAGGCTCGCTGTTACGGAAGTTACATCCAGTAGTGCAGCTATGCGACGCGTCATACGTACTATGATGCTCTTCATGGCTACCTTCGTTTCAACAGTTTCAAGTTCCCGCTCTTTAAAGCCTCGTAGGAGGCAATTCTGCCGACGGGGATAGGGATAGTGGTGCACGAGACAGGTCTTTTGTGCAAAAGAACATAATAATAAATGCGTTTAACTCTGTATTAATGATAATATAACACGGCGGTATGATAGCTGTGTGTTATTCAGCAAACTATATGTTTAAGGCTCATGAAAGGGAGTAATGCCACCGCGTGCATTTTTAGAATCGATCCACCTGAATTTGGGAGGGCTTAAGTTAACCCTTTAGCGCCCAGTGTGACGTATACGTCAAAGAATTTTCATACGTATAAAAAAAATCGATACTCGATAATTTTTGGTCCTAAAACGGTTCAGTTCTCTAAATGGCTCCGAGATGCAAGCCACTGATGCGTTTACCGCTGTAAATAATGTTTACAGTAACCATGGAAACGTTTCTGTCGAATGCATGTTGGACATTTTTCGAAAACCTGAAACGTTGCTCTTGTTTTCTTTAAACAGTTGAGAGTAAAATTATTATTTTTTACATTTTATTTGGTAGATACGTGTAAATTGATTGTTATACTAAAAGAATAATGCTTGTAAAGTTTGATTTATGAAAAAAAAAATCGCTTTTTCAATCCGTACAAGCCCAGTTTGACGTACACGTTACATCGAGAAAATCATATTTCGACTGGCTTTTTTGGGAAAACAACGATGAAGTATTAGGACCATTTTCCAATTAACTAATCGAAAGAAATCATTTATTTCCACCAAGAAAAGTGTCTAGGCCTTAAAGGGTTAAGCTAGTAGAACATTTTTGAAATTTCATTGAGCTCCTGGAGATTGCGTTCTTGCGGTGTCATTGCTGGCACACGAAGCAGATTCGTCTCGCGTTGAACATTCCTCGTTAAACGTACCCAATACGTCAAATTAACGCTGGCCCGTTTCCCGCGAAAGGGACGCACGCACAAAGGAAATGAAAGGAGCCCGAATCTTTCCGTCTCGGTTATTTATTGCGCAAAAGTGGCACTTTGCTCTGCCGGCGTGATGGCAGCCGTCAGCGTCATCGTTACAAGTTTCAGCACGAACTTACACGTTTCGCCGAAAAGAACGAAAAAGGAAACAGAAAGCCACGCTTCACGTTTCTAATTGGCCTCCTAGTAATTCACGTTCGCGGAAAGTTCAACCAACGCGAACCCGTCGCACAGAAGCCCGAAAAGTAGCAGTAAACGTCGAACTGGAATCACAAAGAGAGTACTGTAGAATACAGCGGGAGACTTGGGGCGCTGAAGGTGGAGGACGAAGATGATGCTGTAAAATCAGGGGGCAACGTCGTGTATCGACAGTCCCTTCGGTAGACAGGCGGATAAGCACGGGCAAGCGAGACGAGGGGATGAATATTGAAGTAGAAGAACGACAGAATAGATAGACATAACGAGACAGAACATAAGTGAAAGGGGGAGATAGATAAGCAGATAGACGTGCCAGGGGAAGGGAAGACAGAGAATGTCGCGAGGCGGAGGGGGGGGGGAGGGGCTGGTATGAGTGGCTGTGCATGAAGGGGGCGCGGAAAGGGTAAGGGATAGACATGTAGGCGCGTTTGAGCCCTCTGAAGCCCGTGTAGCCAGCGAGAGCGAAAGAGGAACGGAAAGAAACGCGGAGAAGGGTTGCAGGGCGCGGGAGGGATGGAGAAAGTGAGCGTGAAAGTAAGGAAAGTTGGAGCGAGACGGAAGGCGGAGAGATCGATGCTTGACTTCGTCGAGCTCGAATACCCTTCTCTCCCTATTCGGCTTCCACAGCCACCGCTGCACAGCCATTTGCCAGCTTCTTCTTGCTCGGATCCGGGACGGTTATTAAAACCTGCGTGGCTCGGCCGTTCGGTAACTGGCGCTCAACTTTTTCCCTGCTTTCGATTCTTTGAAATTTAATTAAAGTCGGGATAAGATGCGCAACATCGGCCCGACCCCGGTGCAGCCGACCCGTTGATTTTTATTATAAAGCGGATCCTATTAAAGATATATTTGCGTTCGGGCGCGCATCGAATCGTAAACGAGTGGATATTGATTGTTTCGCTCGGAATAAACAGAAACTTTGGAGAGCAGGATGTGCGAGACTTTCGTTTACGTTGTTTTTCTTTGAGAAGAGCATTGGAAGAAGTAATCTTTTAGTTGTAGCAAGCGACTGCCCCGGGCGACAATTCTTCTAGGGCCATACTTATCGGGGTCTTCACCGTTTCTTGTAAATGCTGAAAGGGTCACAGATATTTCTCCAATGAATCTTGGTGTAGGTGCAAAAATCCGTCGTATTTTTCTGCGACATATGAGCAGCTTCGAGATTCAGTAGGTCACACGTCGAAGCACCCCTTAAAAACCTGAGAAAAATCCAAGGTCCCAGTCGTAATTCTCCGGTTTGGTGACTCCGTTACGAGTTTGCCCCGGTGGGTTGGCAGAACGGCCAGAATCCCACTTGGCAGACCGCTGCGGTTTACGAACTTGACAGGGGGTGCCGTTTCTCCTATCTCTATAGTTACCTTCCTCGGGGTTCACCCTCTTATTCAGTCCACGATATTCCTATTTATACGCCGGGTCACGCAAGCAATAGCGGACCGTGCGTTTTCCCGCGAGAATTCCAGCCGTGGGAATATAAGTTGACTTCACAGCATTTCCAACTTTCTCGCCAGGCCTTTATCCCCTGCTCGATTATTAATTCAGGTTCACGATGCGGCTTAAATTTTCAAGGCGTCATGCTTGCCGTTAATCATATGTGGGGATATCAGAGAAAGTGTCAGAGAGGAAGGACAGGGATTTAAACAAAGAAGCAAACATATATCCGTTAAATAGAGCAGATACAGTGGCGTGCGAAAGTATTCGGCCATCCTTTAAAATCACATAACTTTTTCAAATTAATCCAAACGACTTGAGTTTTTTTGAGAAGCGAGAGGGATTAGTTTGCTAAGTTGATGTGATCCATCGGTTTGAAAAAAATACAATTGGTGAGAATAGCAAAAAAAAAAAAATAGTAAAGGTCGTTTTTTAAACTTGTTTCTGTGAGCCCTTAATGAAAATTCAAAAAACCCGTTTGTAGATTTAAGTAAGTTATATACGTGCCTAAAATTTCATCAAAATCGGTTAATAAGGTCGAAAATCGCTGATTTCGGGAATTTTTAGATTTTCGACCTTATTCTGCGATCTATAAGCGTTCATAGCTCAGAGCAACGTTAACTGATTTTGATGAAATTTTAGACACGTATATAACTTACTTAAATCTACAAACGGGTTTTTTGAATTTCCATTACAGGCTCACAAAAAAAAGTTTAAAAAACGACCTTTACTATTTTTTTTGCTATTTCGACCAAGTGCATTTTTTTCAAACCGACGAATCACATCATTTAGCAAACTAATCCCTCTAGCTTCTCAAAAAAACTCAAATCGTTTGGATTAATTTGAAAAAAGTTATGCGATTTTAAAGGGTGGCCGAATACTTTTGCACGCCACTGTACTTACTCACGCACGTTACAAAGTCTGAAGAAAGTGTCCCTTATTCTCGATAAGCAGCAGTGTCTTTTTCGTTACGAAATTCCGAAGTTACGAAAGGGGTGGCAAGTAACTAGTATCAATTCGGTGGCTATTAATGGCGAAGATTATCCAAGATACTATATACCGTGGAGACCAAATGCCACGGATGGTCAGAACCCGCAGCGGCCAAGGGATATTTCCTACGATATTTTATCGCCCACTGTGCGTGATACGACGGCCCATTAATTCTGTTCTTGTTCGGCTCTTCTATCTTTGTCGCTGGTTCTGTACGACCGTCCTCAGCCGGAAACATGATAACACGTTCATAGAAACAGTTTGTTACGCGGCACGAAAAAGGCGCGGAGCATTCGAGTGGCCAAGCTGGATGGAGAACTGCAGATGGAATATTGAAACGCCGGGATAGTTAATACTTTTAACATCCTTCTGCCTGTTGAATATGTAAATCGCTCCATTGTCGGCCGATGAATAATTTCAGACATTATTTTATTTCCGACAATCGGAGATCTCGCAAGCCTCCTCTTCTCCAAGGATATAGTCTATTGCTGTTAATTTCTCCGGCCATTGAGATATCTCGTCTGACAGCGCATGATGCGTCAACAGGAAAATTAGGCAATTACTGAGACGCAAGAGATAATTCGAACGCAAAGCGAGGGAAACGGAGTGCCGCAGTATGTGCCACAAAGGTACAAGAGGGGAGGGGGGGGGGGGTGGGTGGTGAATAAAGCGATAATTATTATATAAGGAGGCGGGGGAGTCGCAATGATTTCGCGTGTATGCCTACGTACGAATGCATGCGGGCTGCTTCGCGTTTCATGTCGCACGCTTCATGTTTCGCGCGTGTAATCGGGAGGGTAACTCGTAACTTACAGTCCCAAAGTTGACTCTGGTTTTGCCTTTAGCGCCGGATTAGTGCGGCTTCGCTGGGACTCATGGTAGCGTTTAATCATTTCCATTGCACCCGGGTTGCTGGAGATCCTGAAAACACGGAGAAAGGGTAGCTGGCGGAGAGAAAGACGAGAGACCAGAGTAGAAGAAACGCCGTTGCTTATTCAGCTTTTCCGTTATGTTGTGTACGTAGAGGCAGGGCTTCAGCGGGGTAGAAATTATACGAAAGCACACTTTTCCTCCAACAAATAGTATATTTACAACTACGATTAATAAGAACGCCACCGTGCTACGGTGTAAGGCAACAGTTACAACTATTCTTCAATAGTAAAACGTATCTCGAATGACTTGTCAAACATAAATATACATAATTCTACGCTTCTGCTGTAACCAGCTCCATGAAGCAGCAAAGAAATTTTCTGCCATTCCATTCCTGTGCCAGCTTTCTCTGGTAACACAGAAGAATGTAGGATAGGGTGGGGCTAAAAGTCCTGTTTTTCGTATCAACCTGTGTAAAATTTAGTACTAACAATCTAGAGATATCTGGTGTTATTTTGTATAAACTATAACTATTATGCTTTACGTTCACGAAGTTCGTTTGTTGATACTGTTATTTTCTGTTGAGTTATGCCACAAAATATTTGTCAATGCAAAATGGACTTCTTGTCCCACGCACGAGGCAAAGTCCATTGCATAGGATAGAAAGTCCCTAATGTATTTTCGTGTGATATTAAGCTAAATAAGTAAACAACTCCTTTCAAATGAAAAAATATTTATTAAATCAATTCTTTTTGGAATACAATATTGAAAGGAATTCATGACTTCTTTACCAAAAAATAAAAATATAAGTCAGAGGCCCACTTTGAACTAAAAACTAAAAAAAAAATCGCTCAACTAAAACAAAATCACTATTTAAAGACTTTGGCATCATTTCTTTATAGTTTGGCCATCTTATTATGAAAACAAATGATAAAATATATATTTTCAGTCTGAGGGACTATTTGCACCAATGATACCTCTATAGTTTCTGCGATATATACGTTAGAAAATATTATCATTCAGCAATAAACAATATCATGCACACATTGCTAAAGGAACATACAATCTTAACGTACTTGGCTGATACGCTTTTAAACTGTGGTTTACTTCATATTAAACAACAAAGACGATGTACTTCTTTTAGTTTTCAATACATAAAATAAAGAAGCGTCGTGTAATTCGCACGAACGTCCAGGAGCGACTGGCGACTCTGTGGTCACCTCCGTTTCCTCTCGCCTTTTACTTACAAGGAGAGGTTCGTAAGTGTCCGCCTCCGATTGTTTTGCATTTTGGATATGTTTTAGAGTACCAAAAAATAAGATATACGTGTTTTTTTATAGCGGCCCGTTTTCATATTTAGGGGGTGAAACGAACCCCAAATATAAGATTTTCAAGTGTTCATCTCCGATTGCTTTGGTTTTTGGATATGTTTTAGAGGGTCGAAAAATAAGAAACACGTGTCTTTTTATTTTGGCCTGCTTGCATGTTTAGGGGGTAAAACCACTCCCCAAAGTTATAAGATTTTCAAGTGTTCGTTCCTGATTGCTTTGGTTTTTGGATATGTTTTAGAGGGCCGAAAAATAGGAAATGCATGTCTTTCTATTTTGGCCCATTTGCATGTTCAAGGCGTGAAACCACCTCTCGAGTTCCCCCCTAATAGCGGTGACTGACGACAAGAACATTGTCCATACTGCAAGTTATGACGCAAATTAAATTTATATTATCAAGTTTTACTCAACACAATTTTGTATCTCGTATGAACTTTGGGGGTTGGTTTCACCCCCTAAATATGAAAACGGACCGCTATAAAAAAACACGTATTTCTTATTTTTCGGTCTTCTAAAACATCCAACATTCAAAGCAATCGGAGACGGGCACCTGGAAATCTCTCCTGGTTAATATACTGCGAAACTCAATACATTATTTGGGAATAGAGATTTTGAATTCGGGACTTTTTACCCGCCAGACTTTTATCCCCAACCTACCCTACAATATCCAGGGCCAGTTTCAAATGAAACGAATCTAACCGTGTTTTAACGCTAACAAACGTTTTCTGAAAATAAGGAACGCTGCATTTGGGTCACTATTCTATCTAATTACCTTTACAACACACGATTACAAAAATACTGCAGAGAAGACGAGGGCAGAGTACCTACCTATTTCCCTCGGAAGCTGGAAAAGTAAGGTAAATCGCGCAAAGTAGATTTCAATCTGCAATAGGTGCTCGTATTTCCGTAGCCAGAACCTGGCGTTTAACTCGTACGGAGGCAACTCGCAAACTAGGGAGTCGAAGTTGCCTCTGATTTTGCGTTTGACGCCGAATTCGAGTGGCTTCGCTAGGATTCAGGGGTGGCGCTTAATCATTTTCATTGCTCCCGGTGCGCTGCCATTCGAAGGGACGAGGCGTAGGAACGGTAAGAGGCGAAAGAGGCCGGGGATTGGAGAATTTACCTTGAGCCCTGACTCAAGCCCGTAAGTTCTCTGCAGGGGAACGGGAAAGAGCGGGAACCGAATTCTAACGATCCGCTGAAAAATATTTTCCCCCGTCTGTGTGCTCGACAAACATTAGACACGAAAAAGCCCCTATCCCCCTCTATCTCTGGCCGTAGTATGGCTCGCGAATGGTAACTGGAAAATTCTTCCCGGCTCCTTCTTTACACTCGTACCCCCCTTTTGTGCTCGGGTCGAGAAGCGCGCCCCGTTAAGCATCGTTTGTCAGTGCGCCGGGGCTGTGTACCCCCGTTACTGTAATTTCCTTTCTACGATTTCCTTCGAGACGGTCTTTCGCGAAACTGTGGCCAATTATTCGCCAGAGACTCGATCAGTGTTACGGCCGGATACGCGATCGTGAGCGTTTATCAGATTCGATAATGCCAGGAAACGACAACGATTGGCCAAGTCGCTGCTCGAGTAATGCGAATTCATACGCATAGTTTGCCTTATGAATCGCGAAGTAGGCCGTGTTATAACCCTCTCAGCGTGGCGGGGCGGGGGAGGGGGTGGTGGAATAGCCGCGTCGAAGCGAGCCAAGAACTGTTTTGGAATCTGTATCGGCGGGGTAGCTGGGGGTGGCGCGGAGAATCGGGGGGCGAAGCGGAGGTAGCAGGAGTAAGGTGGAAGCAGGTTTCGAACGAGAAAGTGGCCAAGCGATTGTTTTGTATCGCACTAAAGCCTAGCGAAGTTTCCCGTTGGCATGCACGCGCGGGAAGGGGCAAGGTGGAATCGTAAAAAGAACCAGGACGCGGCAAGCGGGAAGATGTGGCGAGTATTGGAAATGGGAAGGAACGTGGCCGCCAGCACTTGACAAATTATATTACCGGCCCTGTTCTACTTCGGGAGCGTCGGGACATAATTTTCACATCGCCGTGGAGCGTAACTTTTTCCGAGCATAAAATCAACGAAACCAACTGTTTGATCATTTGCGCGCTGCGAGAAGAATTTAAAAAACTATCTCTAACAATTTGCAAAAATACTCCGCCCGTTTAAGGATCTGAATGCAAGGCTACAGAATGTAGGTTACCTAGTAGATGTGGCTGTTGGACGTTATCGATGCAAAGGACGAAACAGCGGAGCTTATACGAGAACGAGAGGGGCACAAGCGGCGACAAGTCCGAATGTTTATTTGGTCCAGAAATTTTCAGTCAGGAGTCACAATGAATATTTTAATGACTTCCTGTGGATGCTCGCGCCTCGAAGCAGTTGCAAAGTCGGCGTCCAAAGAGATGCGCGGGGCCTTCGGGATGGGTTGAAAGGAGGGGTTGGAAAGGGGAGAACTGAGAAGAACAGACTGCAGCAGAAGGGAAGTCCTCGGTCTCTCCTTTCCTTGGAAATTATAATCGCGCCACTTACCGTGGCACGACTCGTCCGTTTCTCCGCGCTTCTCTTTTCCTCCGTTTCATCCTGCCTCGTCCGCTCGTTCTCGCTCTCCTTGCAATTGCAGGACGCTGGTTTCATTTTACGGTAATTGTGTTTACGGGACGACACGCGAGTTACAAGTCTTTGTAATTCTGCGGAATTGTCAAGCTTTAGTTGTTCTCCCACTCTCTCTTACTCTCTCTCTCTCCCCCTCCCACTCTCTCAAAGGAGCCTCTTCTATGTAGATAGTTTTCCTTTCGACAAGCGGCACGAATCGTTCGAAACCGTTTTCGTCTCGGTTGCGGCGAACCACCGGGACGGATATTTTACCGTTGAACGTAGAATAAACGTCGCGAGTGCTCGCTGTTTCGCTCTCGATCTTTTAATAAAACGACACGCGTTTCGCTGCCAGTGAAAGCACTTCCCTACCCCACTCCCGAAGGAGATAGTTCTTCTTGAATTACGAATAAAATTTATTTCCACGGAATGAAAGTGCATGTTTCCGAACCGTCTCTCTCGGTATATTAAAAATGCTTTTAAAGGGAAAAAACACAGTAAAGTGTGTTATAAATTATTTTTCAAGCGTGGCAGAGTAGCTTTTACGAGAGTAGGGAAGTTCGTGTGTTCTTCGTGTCCGCGCGTTCCTGTGCGACGCTGTATAAATGTGCCGGCTCCCGCGGCTCTAGGCTCCTTTGATCGATAGCTCGAATTATATAGCGGGGATCACGGCTGTGCCGGCGCACCGTGCGACGGTTGTATGGGTTCGCAGTCGAGGCACGCCTAGGACATTTTATTCAAAGTAAAGGATAGCGATGCCCGCCGAGCGATTTGTATCTTACCCGAAGTCGCTTAATGAATTCTGCTAATGGCTTCGGGGGTTGGAATAAATACTACGGAGTTATTAAAATCGGAGGGAAACCGTTTCTACGTAGGTATATAGTTCCTGTTTCTTTTCAATTTCACCGCTTAAATTTGAATGCATTTTAATGTCGCTCAATGACGTTCCCCTCTTGCGCGTATATTGTAACGTATGATTTGGACGATCCTTTTCCATCAATTCTCGAATATTTCGAAGCATTTCATATTTTCCATCCTCTGAAATCTCAATCTGATTTGTCAGGATCAAAGTTTTATGAATAATTTCCATATCTCTGGTGTAGTTAATTAGGAGAAAGTATTTTCTATCGCCTTGGTAATAGTATGTTCAAGGGAATGCTAGGTTTATATTTTCTTTTGAATTTGACAACCGAAATATAATGACACAGTTTGGACGACCCAATTTTTTTCCTCTAAAATCACCTAGATTTCAGTTTTGTATTATTGCTAGCACGTTCGTGTCATAGTTGTTTAAAATTGTTGCGGAGCATTCCATTTGGCCGATCCGTTATCGTCACGTCGCTCGTTCGGGTTTCCCGTTTCATTGAAAACGTCCGTCAACCGGGGAAAAGTAAATCTAATCTCGATTCAGCCGCCATAAAAGCTAGCGGGACATCTCATTTTTCGATACGCTGGGTACATATGTTATATATTCTGCGTATGAGCTATGTACACCGACCAAGTAGACTCTGCTCGACTGTAAGACGCATTAAGTACCAGGCTTATAGCTGCGGTAATATCCCGTCCACATGGGAAATCCTTAATCGAGTGATTCGGCGATGCTGTCGTCGCGATATTAAGCCCGCATACAGAGGATTCGATCTATTTCGTTTACGTCGGTGACACTCGCGAAATGGAAGTACGGTATAAGTCGTTCTATTCCGCAGCGAAAAAGAAATGTAGAAAAGCCGAGGGTTCGACGGAAGTCTCTCTTACTACACACACAGCGTGATTTTTGGAACAAAATTGTCTGTACATACAGTGGCGGACGAAAGAAAGTTTACGACATTTAAAATCGCATAACTTTTTTAAAATTGGTCCAAACGACTTGAGTTTTTTTTAGAAGCTACTAGGATTAGTTTGCTAAGTGCCGTGTCTCGTCGTTTTGAAAAAAAAATGAACAAAAATAGTAAATGTCATTTTTCAAACTTTTTTTGTGAGCCTGTAATGAAAATTCAAAAAAACCCGTTTGTAGATTGAAGTAAATTGTATACATGCTGAAAATTTCATAAAAATCGGTTAACGTTGTTTTGAGCTATAAACGCTTAAAGGTCGCAGAATAAGGTCGAGAATCGCGAAATTCCCGGAAATCAGCGATTTTCGACCTTATTCTGCGATCTTTAAGCGTTAACCGATTTTGGTGAAATTTTAGGCACGTGTATAACTTACTTAAAACTACAAACGGGTTTTTTGAATGTTCATTACAGGTTCGCAAAAAAAAAGTTTAAAAAATTACATTTACTATTTTTGTTTGCTGCTCCAACCAAGTGCATTTTTTTCAAAACGACGAAACACGTCACTTAGCAAACGAATCCTTGTAGCTTCTCAAAAAAACTCAACTCGTTTCGATTAATTTTATAAAAGTTATGCGATTTTAAAAGTTGTAAACTTTCTTTCGTATACCACCGATGCAGTTGATACGGCGATATCGCATATCAACACGATGTTCATTAAGTCCAAAGTAAATTCCTTGGATTGGGTGGGACCAGTTACCCATGCACAGATTGCATAACTTGATACCTAGTCACGATCAGTTATGAATCATTGAAAAGTTCTGCGATCAATGTAAATGTTCATTTCATCATATTGGCTGCTTGCTCTGACGGTCTTAGACTCTAAACGAAAGTTTATCAATGATTAAACTTGGGAAAACGAATTGAAAAGTCCTTGTAGAAAACACTTTTAAGTGCCAAAAATCAAATTCTTCAGGGCAGAGAAAAAATCTGTCTGATTTTAAATTATTTACGAAATTTCATTTGTTTCGATTGCTAAATACCTAGGGGGAAGCATTATTTCGCATTATTACACATTTACAGTGTTTTCGACAAGTAGGGTAGACCGGGGGCGGTAGTAACACTTTGACTTTGGAATACGATTACGCAAGAACTACCACAGTTAGAACAAAAGTTCTTATAGGAAAATGTTACTTACTTATCTAACATTATTGAGACACAACAGTTTCGCTGTATGTCAAGTAATATCCAGGTTATTAATAAAAAATGAGAACCGGAGAAAGTGTTACAACCGCCCCTGACCCCGGGTCGGTTGTAACACTGCATGGAGTCGATAGTAGCAGAAATTTAACTTTACAAAATTGAAATATCTATTGATTTTAATTATAATAATAAATGCAAAAAGTAAAATTTATAACCAATTATGCGGTATCGCAATTGTGGCAGAAATAGAAAACGTTTTGGCTGGTGCATTCTCCATGTGATCAATTCTTACATTCAGTACATTGCATCCATTTTTTATTCGGTTTGCTTGTGTTGTGGTATAGGACCCCATGCAAACACGCCAATATTACTCATCTTCTTTGTCACTATTCGGTTCTGTCGCGGTACAACCGATCCCTACTGCCGATGTTACAATCGCCCCCGACCAGACTTTTGAACTTAAATTATAAATTTTAATTAACGAGACACCCAAAAGTGATAAGTAACGATCAGTATTACTTTAAAAATGGCCAGATTAAATATTAAAAAAATAAAAAAACACGTACTTGCAAAGGAAGTATTTATATTACAATTTTAAATCAGTAAGAAAAAGTTACTTTAGGGTATCGAAAAGTTATTTTCTTCGCTATCCATGTCTATTGTGTATCCATACTGCTAGAACATGGATGTGTGTATTCCAAATGTCATTCTTTATCATATATCCAAAATTTGGGTTAATATCTATCATATGTTTTGAGATATTTAACGTGTTACAATCGCCCCCGGTCTACCCTACCTACTCTTCAATTAGGTGGCTTGATTAGATGCCTAGCCCATATTGAAATGTTTTCGTCAGATCGTCACGCGCGTGTGTCACAATTAGAGCTCATTCCCCTTCCTTGTGGTTAATTGTAATGTAGGAACCGATACCGTGGCTGGCATCGTAGCTCTCCGGATATTAAGTTCTGCCTCTGTATATTTCACCAGAGCGCTGCGACGTAGTTACAAGCGGTATACCGTTACGGAGCGTCTGCTGATTTTGTTTTCGCGTAATCAACCTAATACCAAGGGTCACGGGGATGATTCGACGTGTTCCGCAGCAAATTTTAGGCAGCTTCTTCGGTTTACACGAGTCGGTTGTTACGGGCGAACCGTGATTAGGTATACCACGTCTCCCCGTGCTTGCTTCATCAAGATGCGACACGGTAGCTAGCCTACATCATTATTGAATGATAATTTCCGATCACCCCCTCGGGAGAAATGCCTGTTCCCCGTCCCGGCTCGATGCCTCTTGGCACCCTGCAACCACGTAACCTCGAAATAACGTCAGCATCCATTATACCGTGTATTCTCTCGGTTTGCCCTCGGTATTATACTTACGCTTGCGAATTCGACACAGATTTATGGGCATAGAACTCCAACTGAATACGTTCAGTTCGATCTCTCTTCCCCCCTGATAATTAAAATTTAATAGGTAACGCCAGTGGAACAGTTTCTTCGAAGTTCGCAGCCCGAGAGATTCGTGTTGTCCTAGTTGCTGTGCCGCAAATGGGATGGGTGTCAGTGGCACGAAAGTCTGAGTGGTTTGGAAATCACTTAAGGGGGGGCCTGGTGTAGCGGGGCGAAGAAACAGATTTTTTTTGCATAAATCAATAATTGAACAGCACAATAATATGTTCCCAAAGCCGCAAAACGAAAGTCGAAAAATTAAAGCGGATATAGCCGGTTTTGCTACGGAGCACCAGGTTAGCAGAAAACTTGAAATAAATTGATTAGAATTTCGACCGTACATATGAAATAATTCAAAATTAAAGTGGTTTCGGCGCAATGGTTCGGTCACTTCAAATTTATAATAAATTTTTTATTATAAATTTGAAGTGACCGAACCATTGCGCCGAAACCACTTTAATTTTGAAAACTTGAAATGTGTTTTTCTCGAAACGACAGTTTTACAATTTGCGGGCAATGTAACTCCAAAAATATTCAACCAATCGACTTGATCTTGTGCACGGATATTTGTGAACATTTTCTTCACAGAGCTTAGCTATTGGTATAATGATACTGTTTAAATAAATAACTTTTTTTACACATTTAAGGCAAAATTTCATTGGAAAAAGTGAACTTTTTTTCAAGAGGCCGCCATTTTTTCAATTTTGCATCTTTTAAGTTATGAATTTATACGATTTGTGCGTGCACTCATAAACTAAACAAAAATTGTTCGATTTTCGGTTTTAGATAAACACAGTAGACGTTACGTTGCCCGCAGTGGAACAATTACGTCGCCAACAGACTGGGCATAAGCCCGTATAACTCTGTTATTTGCCGCTCTTTTTTAATAAAATTTTTTTTTTATCTACCTTAATCTGATAATACAATATCCAGAAAATTTCAGAAAGATCGATTAAATAATTTCTTTAAAAAAAATCCCGAATAATGCCTCGATTTTCAGCTAATTACACCAAGCTCCCCCTTATTTTCTGAGATTATTGTTTGTGACACTCACTAATTTTTACCATTGTTGCGCACGGAAAGCTGTAGGTAAACGAATGGCGCTCAACGAGCGGAACGGCTGAGCGTCATCAAAATAGCTGGTTGCCTGTATTGCTCCGCTGAAATCTATCTGTAACGGCACCCCTGGCACGAAAACGATTCGAACGCGATATTATCGGTGATAATAGCCAGCGCGGCGCGTTCAAAAATTAATATCCCGGCGAATTCATCGGCGCACTCGTTACCGGAAAGTGAATGTAATCAAGCGGCCGGTATAACGCAATTATCGTTCTGCGTCTTTATCAGCTAATTAAAACTAGCCGCGCCGCCGTTGTTCGGCAACGTTTATCTACAATCGAATTAATCGACGGTACACTTTGAATCCTTTAAAATAACCGATAAAAAATGACGACCGTTCGCGGAGCAAAGCCCGTGTCAAATATCCTAATTGCCTCTCGATTAACCTGTCTTTTGTTGCTGCCTGTTTAACGATGCATCGTAATAACAGCCCGCGAAACGCGGTGTGCGTATAACAGAAATTATCGGCGGTATTTGCGTGGAATTATTTGGGATCTCGGGAAATAAAATCGGGTGTTGCGAGCGGGAAACAATACGCGCGATTTTATCCGCGGAGAATTGTAAGTAAACACGAGGTTCTGCGGGCGATGGAAAAAAATTTCTCCTTTTGTTCGACGGGTGAACCGATATTCTTGGGAGGGGAGCCGAAACTGGCAGAGGGAAGAGAAATTTTTACGGCGAGATAGGTAGGTATTGGGAAGAGGCCAATAAGTCTTCTATCGAATTTATTTGGCAAACACCTCCGCATCGACTGTTTCATGTCGAGCACCAAATATAACTCGGATAGAAAGGGATTCTTTTTCCTTTTAGTTACCCTGCTGAGTGACGTGAAGAAGTCTTATTTCCTAGGAAGCCCCTGAAAGGATTCTCCTACCTTCATTTCTACTCTCTTCAACATTGCCTATACCTATTCGATCTTCTTTTGATACACGCGCGAAACGGTAACATGACCAACCGTTTCAGAATGTCCACCATTCCCATTTCACCGATTCTGCAGAATGAAACTTTAATTTCCAAATCTATAAAACTTCGCGGGGCCATTCTGTTAAATTTTTTTTTGTTTTTTTTTGCGCGCGATATGTGGACATGACGATGAAGGATTCATCGAGAGAGATTCGTGGAGTAGGCTTCCCACGTGCGCATTCGAAGTTTAAAGTTTCTATTCCCCGTGGCAGGTATGGGTATTTCAGGGCTTCGGCAAATGGACGTTGAAATCTTCCAGTACCACGAAATAATTTATTTTCGACAAAACCACGTCACAGTCAGAGCTTTGGAATCGAGTCACTCCGTACGTGCACTCTATCGACGTTTCGCGTTCCCTATTGAGAATACAGATTTCGGAATGTGTGTTCGAAGGAAAGTTCTTAAGAAAATACGTTCCGAGCAATCGGTATCGGAGTGCGAAGTCTGGTTCGAACTTTCGCGACCACTCCACCTTGGCCGTCCGACTAAGCAATCTTCTTGAAACTCTTCCTGGTCCATCGGGAGGAATGTTACTCCGTTTGGTGCGACGATAAACAAGAGCTTCTCTGATAACGAATTATTGACAATGTCGCGCTATATCCGCAGGAATGTCCGGAAACTTGTAATCTGAAATCTGTGAAAATTACTTCTTATATTTATATTCCCGCCGAGATCATCGTGTTGCATTGTTTGGATACATTGCTTCCATTTCGATGAAACTTTTAGCCGTATCTCAATTTTGACTTATGTGACAGAGTGAAAAATAAATTTTCAGATTTATGCTCTGATGAAAATGTTTTGCATTTTTAATATGAAAGTACCATTGTTTGACCATTGCGTTGAGTTCACTCGGGAAAAAGGACAAAAAGGGGGAAAGTCGATGGCACGTCGAAACGTCAAATAGAATTGTTCTCCTTTCTTTCATTGTATCCTTTATTTTCGCCACTTGATTGTTGACTCTGTACTCGATAAGACACGTCCAAAGGGCGACCATGATTATTGCAGGCAATAAACGTCGTGGAGAGTACGATTTTGATCACAGCATCAGTAAATTCTCAGCTTTGTGTACATATTAAAGGAAAATAGTATAAAAATCGCGAAAACATTTATTTCTTATATTATAAATAGAAAATGGGATTTTCCTTGGATACTATTTTATATAGTAAAGAGCATCGTTTCCCCAGTTGCTCTTATTAATTAATAGTTGAAACTTGTGAGTCGTATAAGGCAAAATAGTATTTGCCCTCGTGTCGGTCCCAAAAGTAAAAGTTGTCAAGCATTCGAAAAAGAAAACTCCAGTTAAGGTTCATAAAACTGTTTCTACTTTTGCAACTCTCCTAATAGGAATGCACCGGGGAGGGTTCCATTAACCATGAAAATTTTTAAACTCGAGTATATATACATTTCCTCTTTAATTCCTTTATCTAAAGTGCACAGTTATTTGAACTACTTCTGCACTGGAAAGGGATTTTTATTTTCAGAGAAACAGGTGGGTATCGAAAATCTGTAATTGCAGCTGAAGAAAAAGTTCCAGCTAAAATGGATTTTTTGTATGGTATGTGCGCCAGACTTATGCAAAACATATGCAAAATTTGGGAAACCAAAAGACTCCACACTAATAACCTTTATTTCATCTTAAATTAAGCAAAATTTTCCAACTTCCACTTATTTTGATACTTAAGATCAGATCAAATTTGGAATGTTTCATTAATATAGCAGGATAGATGGAACCTACTGTTAGAATATTAACTTGCCAAGTTATTGGAACTTAGAATATTTCAGTACGATGCTGAAACAGAGAGTCTGTTATTATACCATACATTACTGAAATATTCTAAATTCCTCCTATCTTCCTATCGTAACTGTGTATGGGAGGATAGAGAGGGTAGAAAATAGACAACAACAACGACACGTCTTTATTTCATATAAAAGGTAGCAAGGGATTCGTATTAAAATGCTTTCATTGAAACATTTCATATTAAAATTGTTCTTAGACAATGTTAAAATATTATAAGTTTCATACACTCCTACAAAAATTTTCAAAGCTCCACTCACAATCACTCATACAGTCATACATCATTAAAAAATATACAAAGTCGCAGTCATCGGTTTCGGTTGTCACCGATTTCCAGGTCTCACCACAAGAGTTGTGCTGCGAGTGGAGACCCGTAAAGAGATAGATGAAATCAAAGTTCCATCGATCTATTCCGTTTTGGCTTAAAAGCTATGTAGCTGCCAAGCATTCGCTGCATTACACGAAGTTCAGCAAGAAGAAAACTCGGGCGTACCGCGAAATCGACATTCGATGGTGCATCTCCTACCACCCAGGTATCCCAGTCGAAGAAGAAGAGCTTTCGGTGGCTCCGTTAGGAGCACACCAGGTGTGACCTGACTCAGGCCGGATAACGCGGGGATTGGGTAATCGGCCCGAGTGGCTTTCGCAGGCGGTGTAGGTACCATTCCGTACACCCCCTACGCCCCAAATGTTTCTCCTTGGACCAGAAACTTGAGAACGGAGCTGACCCATCGGCACCGATTCCAAGGCCGGTTACTTGTTTTTAAAATAGAAACAGAAGTGACCTCGTCGTCAGAGATGAGGAGCTAACAGCGTACAAAATAAATAAAAATTCAGTGGTTGCTTGGCAGCTTTACACCCTTTCTTACGGCTACGCGCTGAATCCCTCGATGCTGGCGATGTCCTTCCTTCATCCGCGTCTTCTTTTAAAGACACCTTTAAATCTTTGTTTCCAAAGTCACCTTTAAATCTCTTTTTCTAAAGTGACTTCTGAAACTTGTCTTCTAAAGTCATTGTTGAATTTTATCTTCTAAAGTCATTGTTGAATTTTGTCTTCTAAAGTAATCTTGGAATCTCTTCTTTCAATCTTGAATCCCTTCTTTCAAGATCATCTTTGAGTCTCGTAATTCAATGTTGAATCTCTGCTACCAAGACTGTTGTTAGTAACGAGTCGAAAGGGGTGGTGGATTAAGGGATTAGCTCAGGTCTCTTCGATTTCGGAATCTCAGAAGCAGCCGAAGAAATTCTTTGAAATTTCTTTGAATGAGGGTTTGAAACCCTGTCCGGAGAATCAGAGAGACCAGAGAGACCAGTTACACTAATCAGACCCGTTAAACCAGAAATACTAGGCTGATCAGACAGACCAGAGAGACTAGAGTGACCGGAGAGATCAGGGAAAATTAGATTCACTAGTGAGACCGGAGTGACCAAAGAAATCAGCCAGAACAGAGAAATAAAAAGTGTGTCGAATAAAGTTAACTCGGGTTAACGAACGAATGACGAATAATTTTTTGAACTTTTATTCGTTATTCGAAATTTTATTTAAATTTTGCTCATAGTTAAAATCCTCAAACCCAACCGCCGAACAGTAATTTCGCGGAAAATTGATATATCTGATAAAATAATAATTCTAGATGCTAATGGTATGGGACACGAACATAACAACAACTTTATTTTTACTGAATGCAAATTTTTACTATTAATTTTCAATAGAAACCGAGATATAAAGCAATTTGCAACGTTTCAAAGTTGCAGTAAATCTGTCCTCCAAATGAATATTCTTCTATTCCCAATACTTGAGCGTTTGTTAATTATTAATGTTCATATGTTAAATAAGTTTTGATTTTTTTTTCTTTACAGCGTACAAAACAGTGTCAATTTTCTACCATTTTCCCTTAGACTTTTATTCCCGGTCCCAATAGCTTGTTATCGAACAGATCGTCGTTTCAAGTTATCCTGTTGTCCGGATGATAGATGTTCCGTGGTTATAACGTCGAAGGATTAAAGGATTAATTCGGAAGTCGATGCCAGGCATATCTGTCGGTGCAAGAAGAATTTCTCCGCGGCTTAATTAATGACGAACAGCAGCAACAACAAGTTTCACGGCTCTATACACTGGCATAGCCATTCTTTCAGAGTACTTGAAAGTTTACCTTCCTCTCGTATCCCACGCTACATTAATTTTCTATAGCCGCTAATTGTTACAGCGCAGCCACGCAGCTCTTATTTCTCGTGTATTGTAATACCGAAAGAGACCCGCGAAGTTGCGCGATATCAAGCTTTTGTTCGGTGAACAGTGATAAGAACGAATCCCCTTTCAATTTCTAAGCCGCCGTAAGAGCGCGTTTCACTCGCTTACACTCTCGTCTGAAATAGAACGTGGCGCCGGGAGTTTTAGCGCGAGCATCAAGTAATTTCTCCCTGAGAATCTCACATGCATTTCTAGGTAACTACCGGAGCTGCGTAATTAAATTTAATTATAATTCGCGGAGCTACGACCTCGCGTCATCTGCATTCCCCTGTTCTCTATCTTTCCCGCCACCTCATTCTCCTTTAACGACCATCCGGTTTTCGCGAATGTTCTTTATTTGCCGACCACGACTGATAATAGTCGATCTGTCTCGCGACTTACATTTCCCCTTCCAAACCTCGACATGTTTAAGAAAATATAATTCCACCTGCAAGGGTCGATACACCAACTCGATTTGACGATACGAAAAATATTTCAAACCCCTGCCCAGTAGCTTCAGGGTTAAAAAGCTTCAGTTGAGGAGTCGGAGAGAGCAGATCCCTTTACCTTTAGACACGTATGCACGTACGGCGACGCCTAATTACGAGGATGGGCTGTCAGTCGAATGCCAGGTTATTCCAGCACCTGGCTAGAGAGGATGAAAGTAATTACCAGCGGCGCGAACGATTAATTAAGTAGCTGCCTGTGGATGCGCGAATTGTAGATGGTCAGGGTAAATTGGAGGACCGTCGACGTGTCCTCTATGCATAGAGGCCGTCCAGAACCTATGTATAGCGTCATCATAGCACGGTGAAATACTTCAGGATATTCCATGCGGAAAATTTCTCGATGGAAATTAATATTGAATCCTGCCCGGGTCGGATTGCTGGTTCCGACGAATTTCTCCGTTACTTATTGTGCAGTCGACCCTTACATTCGCCCACCGTATGCGGACTATGTAATTAGTTTTCGATTTCTATGACGCTGTGCACACCAGAACCTCTCGATTCGTATTAGCATGAAAGGGGAAGGAGGAGAAGCCTTTCGCCTAGGATAAATAGTATTCCCGCGAAGGATGGTAAATGACCCAGGCCCGATGAGCGTGTCGCGGTTGCCGCGATGTTCAAAAATTCGTGTTAATTATGGGCAGTATAAATCAAAGAGCAGACGTAATTATACGTTTGGAGAACGGCCCCGCTTTGATATTCATCGCGCTCTTGAATTTCTCAAAGAGCATCGCGCCGTCGCCGCGGAGCTTTATTAGAGCACCTTGGGATTGCGTGTGCGTGTATTTGACGTGGATATGCGGGCACACGCACACTCTTAATATGCACTTGTCCGGGGGCTGGGAGGCTCGTCCACGTTGATGGCATCCCGCTCGACAACGGGTTAATGTAATCATTCCTGAGTGTGCCGCTGGTATACGTGTCGCGGCATGCGGCTGCACCTTGTCTCTCTTTCTCTCTCTCTCTCTGTGATCAACGTCATCTTCTCCTTGTGCACACGATCGTCGGAGAAGAGGGAAAGAGGGAGCCGGAACGAGCTGCACTCTCGAGGTGTAGCATCGTTCAAGTGGATACATACCTATGTGGGCATACAGTTGTAGCTACGTGACTGACCTCGTAACTGCCACTTGTTAGTCGATCGACACGTTGAAAACGAGTATCGCCGGATCAATAATGAAACGTGTCGCTGAAGAATTTCACGCCAATTCCCCCGGGGATTTCCTTAACACGCTCGCTGCCCCATCGTCCTTACAAGCGGGGCAGTTTCGTGCACTTAATCCTGAACGATAGTAATAAATATCTCGCACGGCATCTATGCAGGGTGTCTTAGAATTAAATTCGGCTGTATGCTGAGATGGCGCAGCATTCGGGTGTTGTAGGAAAAGTTTGGAATTTCAAGGGGGCCATTTAGTTTGCAGGGAAATATTTAATTAACAGAGGTCAGCTTATCGCAGCACCTACGTTCCTTTAAGGGGTTATACCTAGTCAGGCGGTCGAAAAGACGCGAATGTTTGTGAATTTTTTCTAAAAAAGCGGAAGCATATATTTTTATAGAACTTTTTGCATATAAAAGAGCAATATTTAAAGAACATTTGGCAATTTTTTCATGGAAAAATATTTATGTTTATAGTAAAGTAACAACTAACTTCCAGGAAGCCTTTTTAAAAATTTGGTTTTTTCGGTGAGCACTGCCATTCGGAACCAGATTATTTAAACTAAAAAAACTAAATAGATTTCGTTAGTATATTAATGTATCCTCTGATTAACGGAGGGAATTTTCGAAATATTAATTTAAAAGAAATTTTCGGCTATTTAAAGTTGAAATCCTGATTTTTTTTCGCGTGATTTTTTCATGAAAATATCAGGATTTCAAATTTAAATAGTCGCCATTTTGTTTTAAATTAATTTTTCGGAAATTCCCTCCGTTAACCAGGGGATACATTAATATAGGTACTATCGAAATCTTTTTTGTTTTTTTATTTTAGATAATTTGGTTCCGAATGACAGTGCTCATCGCAAACCCAAATTTTTAAAAAGGCTTCTTGGATGTGGGTTGTTACTTTATTAGAAACGTAAATATTTTTCTACGAAAAAATTACCAAATGTTCTTTAAATGTTGCTCTTTCAAGTGCAAAAAGTTCTGTACAAATATATGCTTCCGCTTTTTAAAAAAAAATTCACAAACATTCGCCTTTTTTCGGCCGCTTGACTAGGTATAACCCCTTAAGGAGGAGGTTACCCTCAACAGCCCAAAATCAGGCCGTTCTTCAAACGCATATTCTGTAGTAATAAATGAATACAGAGATAATTTTTTATTTAATTTTTAAGCGTAATTTCGTTGACTTTAATGCGCAAAAAGAAAATTTTAAATATATTTATAGCTCAAAAAGTTATAAATATAAATGTGAGAGCGTGTACGCGATGCACCATTTGATGGTGAACACGATTCCGGACAGGTGAATTATCTAAAACACAAAGTAAAGGCATTTTTATAATCTGTAAGACAGTCTCCATCTTGTGCAGGAAGCAAAATTTTGATAAACAAATTAATACAATTTTTATGTTGATGTTTCTGATTTTGTCCCTTTTTTGTAGGAAAAATATTTTTATCTTTTTTTTAAGAATTTATATTGAAAATGTACTCCCAATACATGGATGGGAATAGTTTTCTGCAGCTCCGTGTAAATTTTCATTCAAATCGTTCTGGGAAATCGCGTTTCAAGTTGGACATCGTTATCCGATCTCATGTGCAGGCTCGTACATTTTTTACTGTAATTCCTTCAATTTTTGGAATTTCGGGACCCTGGTGCGCTCAAAATACGTAGAAAAGATGTAGCTAGCGGAATATGCAAACATCCTAAAAACCAATTTACGGAAATTTTTAGGGCAACCTACCCCCTTAACAATCTCTGAATAGGTAACGGCGAATACATTAAATTCTTGTGCAGTATTCTTCTGCTTAAGCCTCCGAAGGCAAAGCTCTTCAGAGTTATGAAATTAATGCTGAAGGCGCTCTGTCAGTTTCACGCGATTTAATGTCGTGTGGCGCCATTCTTGGATACAATGCCGAATATATCCCCGTAATGGAAGGGCGATTCAATGCACGCCAGTCTCCGCGATAAACGACACAATTAGGAAAAACGTTCGCACGGTTGACACGGATAATTATCGCGGCGATGATTAAACGTGAGAATAACTTTGCGCGCGAGTGTGCACGACGGCGAAAATGCCGCAGTTTGCATAGTAAATTGCACGATTCCGATATCCCGCGCTCGCCGTGAGCGGTCGGAGAATTGGTTTGCGGAGATTCTGACGAAGCATTCGGCGCTTTGACGCCAGCTTCTCGGTGCGAGGAGCTCGTTGTCTCGGGCGCATAAGTTCGCGCGAACTTCGATTGTCCACGCATTGCTCGTTGCCAATGCAATCGAATTTTCATCCTCGATTCCAGGAGCGTAAGTTCACAGCACATGAAACTTTCAGACCTGTAGCACAACGGGGGGTGGGCATTTGTCGTAGAAGGGCCGTTGATCACCGCAACGTGCAACGAGAATAGGCGGGGTCAAACTTAATTGTAGTTAACGATCACAGATTAGTGTTTTGGGTCCCCAGGTAGCTACTACGTTATTATTAACGCGATGCTAGATACATATAATTGCCGGAGTACCCGCAGCTACAACTGCACCTACTAATTTTGCCGGGAGGTGGATGATCTTGACGGAACATGTGTCCCGAGTCATCGCTAACACAACGTTATGCTATGATAAGGTTGATGACTGCCAACCAAAGTGTCTACGCGGAGATTAGGAAACACAGCGATGCTAGTATTCCTTTGGGCACAACTTTCACGTTGAATTACAAGGAAAATATATCCCCAAATCAGAAACTAGTTTCGTCACAGATAGGCATAGCCGGATTGGTCGTGGAAATAATTCTCAAGCAACGTGCCCGAATTTTTGCCAAGCCACGGGACAGAGCTTGCAGATAATCGTGACTTCGACGAGACCAGTTGCACTCGGCGCGGCTAATGCCGCCAGTGAATGGCGTTAAACTTCCCGCTGACAGAAATGCGTCTGAAATCTTGTCGCGTGAAACGTATCACGGCCGGTGGAACGATCGTGTCACGGTAAACGTGTCTCGAGTCACTGGCAGCCAAGTATCGTGTATCACGGCGCGGCGCATAGGGTGAAACCTCTATGAGCAGGATGATAACGGTGACTATTATTAATCTACGTAGGACCGCGCGGCAATCAATTACCCTATCTTATGCCACCTCTACATGCACGTACCGCCGCTCTCCCCATCCAGCAAAATGGTAACGCCAAGTCCATGGAACAATCTACCTATACACTAACGAGTTTCCAGGGTGTCCGGGGTATCGCGTGGAGGAGAGTTAAGTTACACGGGCGTTCCGTACGTGAACGTGGCGGCGTGTGAGGTCGGCCCTAAGTACATACAGGTGCCGTTTGCCGTGGCGGCACGTACATTCTGCACCTCCATCTACGAGTCCACGTACTCCTCGGCCAGATATATACCCGCGTATCTGGAGAGGCGAATGCACAACCGAAGGACACCGTTAAAACGCTCATGCCCGGGGAATAATACGCCGTGGACGTGTGCTTCGAGGCTGTGGAGCATAACGTACGCATGTATCTGCACGTGTCCCTGGTACAGTGTAACAATAACAAACTGCGGCAAGAACTTCTCGTTACGCGCCTTACGGCAAGTTTCCGGCGTGTCTAACGCTCCGCGGACCGGGGATGGTTTGTATATGGCTCGCGCCCGCACTTAGACTACGCGCACGAGTTATTATTACTGCGATAGTCTGTTACGGTGGTGTGTATGGTGTATTACCGGTATTATAATATTATAACCGACGTACCATGCTCGCACGAGGCTTCCGGAAACTGAGATGCACTTTGCTTCGTGCGTTTCAAATATGTAAGTAGCACGCGCAGGGATCAGCGGTTTACCACTCATTGGCCCGTGAATTCGAGATCGCTGTTACAAAGTTACCTGGAGAGGGATTGATAGGGGAATTTTTGGCATCGAGTATGTAATTCACAAGGGAACATTCCGAACCTGGAAATTTTTAAAATTCTGAAATTTTGTGAGTATGTAGGGAATTTCCTCCCGATTGTAACGCAATTTTTGTTTGCTGACTAAATTCACTCTAAGGGGCTGTAATTGACCCCTGAAAATAATAATAATAATTTGACTTTATTCACCACAAATTACATCAATTATGTGATAAATGGGCGAGGTTCGGCATACCTGCTGTTTTGCAACCTAACTCTTAAATATTATCTATCAGCAATAAAGCTAGCGAAACAACAGAAGAGCGAGGGAGAGAATCAAAAGACAAAGGGAGTTACGGTCCCTGAAAATCAAGTTATTTTCCGATTTTGTGTTATAACGCGTGAACTGTAAAATATTTTTTTTTTACCAAATGATAGATCTAATTAAAAGAAGTAACTTTTGTCTTGAAACTTTTTTTCTATCTCTTACAGTTCGCAGGTAATTTCGCCGCCTTTGGGTGAATTTGGGCAACAAACAAAAATTGCCTTGTAATCAGGAGGAAATCCCCTACATATTCACAAAGTTTCAGAATTTTTTTAATCTTCGGGTCCAGGATCTTCCCTTGTCAGTGAGGCTAAGTAGGTATTCGTAGATTCTAGGGACTAGCTGATGTTGCGGAGGTCTAAAAATTTATTTAAAAGCCTAATGTTGAAAATAAAAGGTGGCTGATGGCGAATGGAACGAATGGAACGGCTCCTCGAGTCGCGGATTTAGCGAGAACGATCGAGCTTCCGACGAAGGTGGAAGCCGATTCTGCTAATCGGTGTGGACGTAAACGACTCTCGTTATCTCCCCTCGATGCTTATCGATTTAGAGAATCGCGCGAGTGGGATCCGTTTAGACGATGCTATTTGTCAGCGGCAAATGAGGCGATTACACGCGGCGACCATGCATATATAGAAATCTGCGGGCGATATTTAATTAAAAACCGATCGCCGCTGCTGCGTCGCCAGTCTGCATTGGCGTGGATAAACGAATACAAAAGACTGGGAGGTCGAAGAACGGCGTGTTAATCCGGCTTGCATAAATAAAGACCGATGCTGTTTTATAGCCGAGTGACACTCGATCCGTGAACATGTCAAAGTCATTAGTGACAACAGTGACGTGAAGAAATACTTTGGGCAAAAATCGGGGGATTTCAGCAAAGTGAGAAGACTTTAATACAACGGGCGTGATGTTTTTATAAGTAGAAAATTATTCAGAGAAATATCCCTGGCAAGCGTGATATAGTAGCCGCGGCTTCATGTCGCGTAAATTTATTTTCTAATCTCCACAATACCGTCGCTGGAAATAATAGATTGCACTGAAAAATTTCCGTGGTCACGAAAGCATGCGCGCCCGCTGCAAACAAACGCAGGCAGGCGTGCGGGGGAAAAATGTTACTACAACGAGTGACACTTTAGCATACCCCGTTGCGTTTAGCGCGGTGTAAAAATGTTTCCTGATGCGTTTTGAAGCTGTCGTTTCCAGCGACGCATTCGTTGGCTGAAAAAAAAAAAAAAAACAGGAATTTAAGCCTTCCGCGTAACGAACAAATGCCCATTCGCTTGTTTTCCCCATTATACACGAATGTCTTATGCGCGCGAATTATTCACCGTAATTCGTTGCTACCTGCAGTTCGAACGACGGCGAAACTTGGCATCGACGTACGAGTTTATTTTCTTGGAACGAATATCTATTTTCTGTGAAAGGTGACTGTGGCATTTCCTGACGAGAATCATTCATATGAAATTTAAGGTCGATCCTCGTCGCGGAGTCGTCGGCTAAGCCGACTGTGGAATCTAGATGGCTCGGGCGAGGAGTGAGAACGGGGCGAGATGAATATTCCATGCTAAATCCGTGGCGGAATCACTGCAAAGAAATCCAGAGTCGCCGGGAAAGGCGACTGGATGCGCGGCAACCCTTTTTCGCCGAGGATTTACTGTTCCCTCCGAAACTCCTATTCGTGAAAACGAGAGTCAATATCCGTTTTTAAAATCTGCCTATCGCGCTTCGCAGTATCGCGCCCGGGCGAAACAATCGCGAGGAACGATTCGATATTATTACCGTCCCCCATTGTCCGCGGCAAGACAAAGCGCCACCTCTGGCGCCCTATTTAAAACGCGACTTTAAGAGATATTAAAATAACGTTACTTAAAGAGTGGCAGTCTTTTTTGTTGTCGGGTGATTTTTTAAACGAGCAGCGAGAAATATCCTCGGCTCTCCCGAGGGCTGTGTAATTAAAAGTAAAAGAAGCTGAATGCCCGCTTTGATACACTTGCCAACGTCGGGATTCCGCGGTTTCTTCCTTCGGTACATAATTTTAGGTCGCGGGGCGACAAAGTCGGCGCGCAAAGTCAGGCCAGTGGCGATGCATCAGCCTACTTCCGCTCGAGTAAATACAACGTTAATTAACGCCGTGTCTGCTAGCACCTCCCTTTGCAGACCCGCTACACGGACTTACGGCATAGTAAACGGACGTAATTCAGATGATTGTCTTACGAATGAGCCGGGGTAGGAGGCCGGGACGGCAACTGTCAAGACGGCGCGTATTCCTTTCCCGGGTCTCCGCTTGGGAAATTAAACGCGACCAATTCCGACCCCGCGCCACTGTGTCCCCGTTTCCTTTCGTGCCGCCCTTCTTTAGCCCTTTGACAGACGTCCACGCGATAGCCATTCATACTTATTGGAACGTAAGAAATTCTGGTCGCCGAACGGCGTGAGAAATCTTTGACCTGATTCGATCAATTTTCCATTTATTGCTGATTGATTGAAAGAGTAGTTAAGCGAGAAGTGTTTTAGGGTTTGAAGAGATTCAAGGACGGGAAGCGTCGGCTGTACATCTACTCTGTCGATGTAGCCTTTGATTTACAATGGGGGTAAAAAAAATGTGGAACACTTTTCTAGAATAAATTTTTTAGAATAAATTTTTCTCATTAAAGTTTTTATGAAAATTGATATCTGTAGTATAGTATCTGACGAATATTTAGTAAAAGTTAAAAGACGACGCTCATAACGGTATAGACTCTATAACGATAGAAGCGACTCGAACTCCGAACGGTCCGCAACATTCAAGCAAAGCTTTAAACGCGTTCATCTCGAAACACGATTTTTCCGGACGGCATAACAAAAGAAATTATGAACCCATTTAAAAAATCTTGGAAGCATTTTCTTTGTAGTTGAATTCACAATCGTATCAGTCTTCGATAATAAATTTTAGAAGTCATAGTTTTTCGTTATTAATCGTCTTAGTCGTAAAATTACCCTTTTTTCGCATATTTTGTGATCAAACGTGCACCAAGCATCTCCAATTTGCTTTATTTGCCTTCTCAAAGGCTGACACGATAGCCATTGATATAACATATAAGAATGTCTTTGGTTATTTTATTTCAGACAATCCTACGTCGAGTTCTATTGTCCACCGTTCACGCCTCTTTCGTTGCAGCAATGCACTGAGTGCCACGTAAAATTCGAACCATTACAGGAGAATGAAAAAAAAAAATGCTTTCCTATCCTTGAAAAATGAATAAGTAAAGACCATAAAGTTTTTTTTTACTGCAAGTTGTATACTTTAAAAAAAATAATCCTAAAGGCCACTTATTTTTTTAGCGATTTGTTGAGACTCCCCTCTTAATGCAAAAATTTTCAATACATATTTGTTCGGCTACTCTTAATTTTTTAGTCATAGCCTATTCCGTGATCCTCAAAATACACCCCTGCAACGTCTGCGGAAGAGCAACAGTCTTAAAGTCGTGCGCGTCAGGTGGTCTAATATCCTCATACATAAATCCGAAGGCTAAACCGACCGTGTATTTCAGATTTTCTAGCTGGCGGTTGGCAAACGTTCTGCGAAAGGGAAAACTTCTTTCCACAGCATAGTCGCGGATCAAGGGAGAGTTAATATTTTATTGCTTCGCACGCTGTCTAGATTTAGGCGAATCAAACTCAGAGATAGGAAAGTTACGAATATTCGTGTATACATAGCTGGAGAAAGTTGAAAAGACGAAGGCAGGAATACAGAAGGAAAAGAATATAAATAAGATGTAATCCCAATTTTCCCTGAAATGACGAGTCGTTCGAAGAATCTTCCACTGTACCTACTGTACAGTTTCATCCGTCTTCCCCAATTCCACTATTCAGTCCTAGATCATTTTGCAGGTTCGTTGGATGCTACGTAACTGTAAGTCCTTTCCGAATAATTTCCCAAAGTTTCCGTCCTTATCGCATGGCTGGCTCGCATGTCGTTTCGCCTGCTTTCATCTCAGGGCTGAAAAGTTCTTCAACATCTTTAGGACCAAAAAGAAGGACGGCCCCCGATCGCCCGTCAACGTTTTCCGTCCCGTGTTTTTATCACGGCTTGTTGTCGACTTAATACGGATCGAAGAGGACGACGAGAAAAGTTTTAGTAAATTTCGCGTTACAGTTAATCTCCCAAACTGCTTCAACTTTAATCTTTTTTATCGCGAGTCACGATCCACGTCCGTTCAACTTTTCTCCTCCCGTGTGACGGGGCTGCCTGTCGTTTCTTGGTATCGCGCTGGATCTTGGAGATCCGTCTAATTTTTGGACACACTATTTATCTGTGTTGTTTTCATCGTATTTGAATGGTAAATGATTTTTTCCATTACCTAAATTTCTTTAAATGTCTTACTTTAATTTAGTATTATGCATCTTAAATTTGCTTCATCGTTCGAAACAACTACCGAATTCCACGCAATACTTGTACAGAAGTCTCCTCAGGACGACTGTTAATTTATGAAAGAAAGGAGTTCCAAAATTTCTCGCGAGCGATGATAATGTGCCCCCAATGTCAGCTGCTAGCAGATAAGCGGGAGAAGGTGCACGTTTGGCGTGGGACATTAAATAAACAGTGTGCTAGAGTATTCAGGTAAAATCAACAACGAGTTATACGGTCGAGAGGAGCATAATTCGATTCCTCCACCGCAGCGGGAACTTTTTCATCTGACCAGCCGCTAATTAACTAATTCCGGAACATTGAGCGTTGCCTCGACGTTGCATTTCCTCATTAATCTCATAATTCTGAAATAAATTCTCACGATACCCGGGAACACGAAGACAGCACCAACGTAATTCGATACTCGAGCCGAGTGCCGGCGAAAATTCACGAGACCGTAAATCACCGATTTTAATTAATAGCTGCTCCCATTATCATTGCTCCATTAGCAGAAGATACCAGACACCATACCAGCCCTCCTCGGCGAAACATATTTTCGACACGCTCCTTCAATCCCGTTAAACGAAATTCAACAATGTCAACTTCTAATGTTCCCATTTTTATTGAGGACCGCCTGTCACAGTACCTTCTACACGAATAGGCTATTTAAATCAGCAAGTTTTCCTTCGCTTCTCCCCAGAGTCCATCGATGATCGATAGTTTAATGGGAGCGCTGCTCGCGGAGGGGAAAAAAATGCAAGGCGGGCCAATGGGAAGGTCGTTAAATTATTTTCAATAGAATATCCGATATTCGCGGTGGCAGTAACACTGGCGTAGACGACGCGGTGCTGAAGTTTAGGATACGACGGCAACAACGACGTCGACCACCCCTTTTTCCCGTGCAGACCATTGCCTCCGTTCGCCGTCACCTTATCACTGACTTTCTTGGAAGAAGAGCGCTCGCCCCCTCTTATGTATACCCTCATCGGGGTAGGTCGCGCTCCCTGGATACCGGGACAACCGATATAACTTCAAGCCAGCCCCCTTCAAAAAGACGAATGCCAAGCCGTCGACTGGTCTTTTGCCCGGATTAACGGGCTTCCCCTCCCCCACCCCCCCCATCTGCACCCCAAACCCAGCGAGACAGAGGCTCTCGCAGTCGACGAGGTCCCTCTCGGTGTGTCTCGGGGCATCGCTCGTAAACAAAGCCAGGATAAATTGACATCTCTCCGTCCCGTCCTATTTACCACCCTTCCCTCGCTCGCCCCGTGCAACCCCCCTGCTTGAAGCCTGCACGCCAGTCACTTTTCACCAGCGCGCGGTTGCGCTATGGCACGGGCTCGTCGAGTAATCCGGCCAAATCCAATGTTCGAACGTCGCGACTGACTCTGAACTTTGGCCGTGTCATCGGCGTGCTGGCGTAGATTCTGTGGCGCGATAAGCAGATTTTCCTAGAGGGAGGCTCTTATAAGGAGAAGCTACTGGTCTCACGATTCCAATCTTAATCTGTTTTCGTGAATTTAAAGCGAAAATGAGTAGACGTGTGTCCGGTATACGGATAGTCGGGTCAGAATGATTTATTGCACCCTTGAGGAGTCATTATCTTTTGAATGTAGTTACCGTTTCAATGGTTACAATTGGCCTGGTTATGCGGAAAGCTACCAACCCTCAAAATGACCAAAAATTAGTTAAACGCGGTCAGAGATGGGCAAAAATTTTATTTAAATAAAATTCCGAATAACGAATAAAAGTTAAAAAATTATTCGCCATGTGTTGAATAAAGTTAAAGTTATTCGCGGGTCCTCGGCGGCTCGAACGCTCGGAAAAAAATTATCCGACGCTGAATACACCGTTGAATAAAGTTAAAGTTACAGTTACAGTTACAGTTAAAGTTAAAAAATTTATTCGACGCTGAAGTTGAAACTCACGACGAATAAAAAAATTAACTTTATTCGTCGATTACAAAAATTAACTTTGTTCGTCGAACCCGACTTAACTTTATTCGACAGATAACGAATAATTTTTCAACTTTTATTCGTCATTCAAAATTTTATTTATATAAAAATTTTGCCCATCTCTGCTTTTCTGTAACAATTAAAATCTTCAAATTAAATGTACTCAGTTTCAAATTATTGAGGGTTGGTAGCTTTCTGCATAACTAGGCCCAATTGTAACTTGGTCGAAGAAGACACTTGTTGTGAGCTGATGCGTCGCCTGTTTTTTGGAGGGCGTAAATCACCGACGGCGCGAACGTCACTCTCTCTCTCTCTCTGCGGTGTCTTACTACCACAAGAAATCACTGGAGAGGGTGTGGTTAAAGGTTGAGCTTGAATAATTTTAGGCACCGCACATTAACATTAACAATGTAAACTGTATTTAAAACTGAACTTTAACAAAGGTGGCTACGGTAATTAACAAATGTGAGTCTGCCCTGACAAGGGGACCTTCAGGACTGGCAAACTCAGAAATTGCTTATACTTAATGTACGCAAAGGTCTTCATTCGGACTTTAATTTCCCAAAGCAGTAAGGTGCGTTTCCCCTCCAAATTCGAGAAAATCGACTTTGAAAAATGTCGAGTTCCCTTATATACATTTGATAGAAAACAATGACCAGCGAACAGACATTTTTCAAAGTCGATTTTCTCGAATTTGGAGGGGAGGTGCACCTTACTGTTTTGGAAAATTAAAGTCCGAGTGAAAACTTTCACATACACTAAGTATAAACAATTTCTGACTTTCCCAGTCCTGAATGTCCCCTTGTGAGTTGTATGAGCCCTCCAAGTTACTCATGCGAGGTAAAAATTTTGACTGATTTGGGTCTCTCTCGCTGGCTACAAGGCAAATTCAAAGATTCCCTTTAGAGGTAGAGTTTTAGTAACGCAGTCGTAGGAAACGCTGTCTATTGGCGGAAATGATCTGGTTGTCGGTGGTAATGAACTATAGGAAAGGGAAATCCTGTCCAAAGTGTTGATGAATCCATGAGATGGTTGTCGCAAGGCTGTCTGTTTACTGTCACGAAGATCCTGGGAGCCTTGGCCCTGACGTGGGCTGATTACCTGCGTTTCCGATACAGTGAATTTATGAGTTTACAAGTGTCTGCCAGATGCAGTTTTGAAAATACAAGACGCCCTTGTTCGTCCTTGGTGGTCTGGCAACGAGCTAACGCTCAACACTTATGCTTGGAAGTTTGAAAAATCTGGTCCTCGCAAATGTCCTTCCGAGTTCTGTCACTGCTGAATGTGTATTTTAGATACGGAGGCGTTTAGGACTCTCCTAGGCAGGAAACTGGAAAAAGCTGAGCGACGGAAATGCATTCCCTTTGTCCCCTTTCGCATTCCCGGTAGTTCTTTTTAGCGAGGAGCCACTTGCGAGAGCTTATTTAAAGGAGAAAGATAGCGAGGCACAATGAAGGATAACGCATTGTCCACCGACGGGGTAGTTAAAACTTGTCTCATAATTACTCTCATTTAGCACCATCCGCCTCCGCCTTCTGGCACTCGTGCCTCTTCTTTGTCGCTGTCGAGCGACAACTTACGGACGCTCCTGTTTGTCCCTTATTTACACTACGTTGCGTTATAACAAAAGTATTCTTTATCTGTAAATACAACTTAGATCTGAACATTTTTTACGCGGAGCTAATGCTAACTGAAGATACCGTGGCGTTGCGCATAGAAGCCGAGCTTCTTAGTTTCACCGATTGAGCAACAAAGGTAGGCGCGTTTGCCAGTTCGCGAAATTACACACTATCGTTTGCGAAATCTTATCGCATAACTCACGACTGCATTATGAGATTATATTGACAGAGGTAAAAGGATTAAATATAATCCCAGTGGAACGCGAATGGACAATTCGGCACGCAACATGGCATCGGGAGAGTCTGTGGAACGTGGAATTGCCGAGTCAAACATTGTGTTCAATTTACTCAAACATCGTTAAATGATAAAGAAGATATATTTTGCAATATATGTGCAATATTCACTCGTGGTTGCTAATTTGAACCAAATGGGACTACTTAATCTCAATCACACCTTTCTTGATGTCGCGAAGTACCTGCCATCAAACATGAAAGAAAGTCGTTACATTTAATTAAACTCCACTGCAACTGAATAACATTCGCCAGCCTTTGATAAATTTGATTAAACTCAAATACATTTATGCACATTTCATCAAACTTTAACACAGCCAGCCAGACATTGACTCAGAGTCTGATTTAATAACACAGTGGGCTGTGATTGAACTAGAAATGACGGGGTCTACAAGGAATCAAGAATATGATACAATCTGGTACTGTATATTGAAGCAGTTGGCAGATCTATTCCATCATGTGGAACAGAATTCAATACTTAAAGCCAATCAAAATTCTGTTGACTGATGTCTGTTGCAGTCTATGTAAATTACATCTACAGTCGTCTAACTCCCTCGGAGTTTCATATATTTCTAACGACTTTATTATCGCTCGCACGGTCGAACTTCGTGCGGCGTAAAGTATGTCGCGTAGCAGTCGTGTCTGACTTATCACGGGGCTATTTCACTTCGTCTGTATTCCTAGCGTGACGGCTGAAGAAAACTTAACTTTTCGGGAATTAAACAAAGAAACAAGTATTGCACGTATCATTTTGCACGTTTGTAGCTTCAGTCTATCACCTTTTGAGACTATAAAAAAATTTGTAAGTAAAAATATCAATTTATTTACAGCGGAATCGGGGCATCGTGAAACGAAATTTTTTCCCTTCCATCAGACGAATCTGTTCAGTTGAGTTAAAAATGTGTAAATTCTGATATGCATTAGTATTTAAATACTACGTTACCTCCAGCATCTGTTAAATACACACGACATAACGCGTGATAACGGAGAAACAAGGTTCGCAGCAAACGGAGTTTTGAGTGGCGCGAATTGATCAAACACGGTACCATCAATTAAGTTACAGGGGAACGTTTTCATCATTTTACCGATGAGAAGAACCAGTTGACGCATATCGTTCCCAAGCACGTCAGTCCCGCGTGATCGTTCGATTATTCCCGTGACAGCGACCGACTGTCGAAAGGCGTGAATTTTTCCAGTTTCGGACGAGAAAGAGACGGCGACAGTGGGTGGGCCTCTCTCGGTACCCCGTTAGTATCGATCGAAAATTCGTTTTATATGTCCCGGCTGTAGCTACATCCCCTTCAACCGCCACTCTTGCGCGGTATCTCCGTCATATTTCCATTCGTGTTTACACACGGAATGTGCACACAGCCGAGAACAGTGGCTGGTACCTACTGTTTGACTGAACGTAGAACGGTCTACGTAACGTAGTCGAGGATTTAATTCCGGATTGATGTGATTTTAATGGTGTGTGTACTTTGAAAGCCAGTTCCGCCGCGGTTCGAAACTAATGAAACACAACCGAACCAATATAAATAGATGGCTGGAGCGAAAGAAAAGTTCGATCGTTTGGGAAACAAGTTATCCGCGCCGCAGTAACAATATTACACTTTCCTCTCGTGATTCGTTGTTTAGCTTCAACTGTGCCACGAGACTATTGGTGTACATTAAAATTTTCGCTGGTGCTGGCAATGTTTTAACTACACTCGTTTAGGACTATACGTAGCTATGTATATGGCAGGGTTCACGACCATCCTAGCACACCGTCCAGTGCAAATGTTGCGCGCGATGAGAAAAAGGTTGGCTCGCCGTAACGTGGACAGACGTTAATCCGTCGCAGTCGAGCCACTCGTAAAACTGTGCTCCCCACGCATCGGGAAACGGAGTGTATAAAGTTTAACAGCTAGCCGGTTTGACGCTGGCACGACGTTTATTCCGAAACTATTAAAGCCGAAGTTCCAGCCAGCTAGCGTGCACAGCTGGTTATTGGACAGATGGCGGCATTATAATATGTGCCCGGGAATTGCTGCGAATACTGCGGCGTTTCGCCCGCAAATTGTTAATTAATTTCCGAGAATGCTAATTAAAAGTACTTTAAATGCAAGGCGGCACAAGGAAATTTCTATTGAAGTAGCCATCAGTAACCGAGCAGCTCCTATAAGTGGCCTCGAAAACGAGCATTATCGACGGAATTACATTTCTCACCTCGTACAGAATACTCGAGAATATTTTCGGTATCATTGCCAGCTACAAACCCCTCCCCGATTTCCTGCGCTTACAGTGGTTCTATCGGGGTTCGCTGGGGAAGAGAAGAAAGGCCGAGATTTAGATCCTTCTAAATCAACGCCGATGTAAGCTCATCTCAATTTAGTAAGTGTGCCATTGTCGCCTTATCAGGTTCACGCTGCGGAACCAATTTTATCGACGACAAAGTAACAATTTACTCCTGCTGGCAATGTTCCTGGTGCCGCGGTGGACTTCCGATGACCAGGTCAGCTAGTAAACGCTTCCGTTATCAAGCCGGGTTTACGTGCCGTAAGTTAAACGACCAATCCCTTGGAAATTCGCCCCGGACGGCATCTAAATTGCGAGATGTACCAACCGGCTCTAATAAAGTCTGCCAATTTATGTGTATCCTCGTAATTCCTTCTTCGAACGCACCTGGAAAGCGTAAGAGCCTGAAATATCCAGGCAATGAACTTTCGATGGGGCTTCCAAAACTTTTACTGGTAGAAATCGATGAATAGATACTCTGTTATTCCCCAGGTTTCGTGTCAGTTCTTTTCTGAATTCTTGCGCTGGGAAATCAATTGAAAAAAGGTAGAGGAGAAAAACGAAAACTATTACAAATAAAGGGTCTAAAGGGTTTTCCATTGATGATAATAATAATAATAATAAGAACTAATATTAATAATAATAATAAAATTACAGGAATATATTTTCAAAGCAACGATATGGGTTGCACATGGATGTTTACAGAGGAGTCATAGTAATTTATGCACCATCTCAACTGAATCAAGGGCTTCCTGACGTAACCAACACCCTTACCTCTGCCACCCCCGCGACTTTTGGTGATTCACGCGTGCGGCTCATCTCGAAATATCCTTCCGTGTACATTCCGGTGAACGTACGTACGTCTATACAGGAATAACGTGCATCTAGATGTATAATATAGGAATATAGTGGCGGCGCGAGGCCCGGGGCGCTGCGAAATAGAAAATTGGCCCATCCATTTCTCGTAACACTTTTCCTGCCAAGCGGGATTGCCCGAGCAGCGTTGAATAAATGCATGTACCTCGAAGGCATATCGTATTTCAGACCACGATTTCTTTGAGCCGCGCGTATTCTCCCCCGGTATCGCGCGGGCACGAAGAAAAACCAAGAGGCAATGATTCGGTTCGATGAAGCCCCATCGACGTTACGTCCGCTTTTATTTCACCCCCGTGCCGTTGAACCCCTCCTTTGGTTCGTTAGCCAGACAGAGAGATATTAGGCCCGCGAAACGGAAGATTAATTACGCTCGGCTCCGTTTTATTGAGGAATTTCTGACAAATAGTTCGCCGGTATAAGGCTCCCTTGCCATTCGTGTGCCACTAATATCTGGCGATTGCGTTGCAAGTTTACCGATCTTTAGTGGGTAATTAATTTTCGCGGTGGCAGCTCGGAGATGTTCGGGGCACGATAGGTAGGACGCCATTCGCGACGAGTAGACGCGTGTTTGACGAATATTCAAAATCGATCGTCTGGATATCGAAGCCACGGAAATGCTTTATTTTGCGCTCTGGTTGCACCGCTAGCTGCAGACCCTGTTCTACCCGATGGCTTCAGTAATTATTGTTCTGCTCGGAGCTCGAGAATTTCTGATTACGCGGCTGAATTACCGAAGTTTACATGGAACTTGCTTCAATTGCCGGTAACTGTAATTCAACCCTTCCCGGAGCATCGATCGCTGCAAGTTCCGCCAAGAAATGGCTGGCTAATACTTCTGTTTTACCATTTGCATCAACTCGAGAACTTCCTTTCCATCCATCTCGGCGATTCGTCTTAAAGAACAGACGTTCGAGTCGCATTCCATGGCGAAGCGTTACGGGGAACCTAGCTCGCAACCGCCTGCAAACATCTTGGTTGCGGCCTCCCGGTGGAGTGGGGCCGAAGGAGGAAGTAAGAAGGCAGGCGCTGGCAGGACGGAGAAAAAAGTTCGTCTCGTTATTCGAGGCTCAGGAAAATCCCCGTTCCTGCGGGTGTTCCCAGCAGATATAGCGCACAGGCGAGCCAGACAAACGGCTGTTTCGTAATGTCGTTAAGAAAAAAGCGTATCGCAATTACGTAACCGCGACTTATCCGTTTTAATCGAGTTTGCAGCTTAGATCTTCTAAGTGGCACGAGTAAGTACACTCGTTTATTATTAACCGATGTTACTGAAACAGCCGCTGTTTAACCTTTTCCCCAAAGAGAGCTTACTTACAGACATCTCTGCCCGAGTTCTGCAATAAATATTTGCAGAGGGAAAGTGAACGTTGCCGGTGTCTTCTGTAAACTTGTTCCTGAAATTCGCGCGGCCAGCGATATCGTCGTTGCTAATATTTTAAAGCAGTTTCGCAATTTCGCTGTTTGACGGTGTCTTCTCGGATCGAAACGCTCGCCACTGCGGCGTTCCAGATCGAGCGATGTTCCAGTCGCAATAACCGGTGCTCATGCACAAGTATTACCAGCGAATTTGCAAGTGAGATCGCGGACGCGCGTGATGGTCGGAATTATACGAATGCGCGGCAAGTGTTGCACTCAAAGGTCTCGAGATGTACGCGCGAGCATGGTTCGCTAGACGATAATGATATTCAAGCGAATGTGATAGGTTCGTTACAACTGATTGTACCCGGACTCGTCGATTGCACGCGCGAACCTCGATTGTTCGAATTTGTTAGAGGAAGGTGTGGTAATGTGGTCCCCCAGTTTTATATATATTCCTAAAAATTGATTTATTATTTAAACTGTTTTAAGTTTTTGATTAAAATTGTAGGTAAACTACTAAGGTTATGCGTGATAAAAGGTGGAACCAAAGGGAAAAGGATTTAATTGAATTTAACATGTATTATGAAAATAAGTCATTTTCGGAACTTTTAGAAAAGTGAGGGTAATATGGCCCTAACAAAACTAATAGAAAGTCTTTATTGGGTAACATTAGAGATCAAAATTAGTAGGTAGGGTAGAGTGGGGCTAAAAAAAGTCCCGAATTCGAAATCTCTATTCCTAAACAATGTATTGAGTTTCACAGTATACTAACAAGGAGAGGTTCCCAGGTGTCCGCCTCCGATTGCTTTGAATTTTGGATATGTATTAGAGGGCCGAAAAATAAGAAATACGTGTTTTCTTATAGCGGCCCGTTTTCATATTTAGGGAGTGAAACCAACCCCTAAAGTTATAACTAATCTTATAAGATTTTCAGGTGTTCATCTCCGATTGCTTTTAATTATGGATATTTAGAGGACCGAAAAATAAGAAACACGTGTCTTTTCATTTTGGCCTGCTTAAATGTTTAGGGGGTGAAACCATCCCCAAAATTTCATACGGGGTACAAAATTATGTTGAGTAAAACTTGATATAAATGTAATTTGCGTCTTAACTTGCTGTATGGACGATGTTCTTGTCACCAGTCACCGTTATTAGGGGGTAAATATGAGGGGTGGTTTCACCCCTTGAATATGCAAACAGACCAAAATAAAAAGACACGTATTTCTTATTTTTCGGTCCTCTAAAACATATCCAAAATTCAAAGCAATCGGAGGCGGGCACCAACTATTCTTATAAACTTTGGGGGGTGGTTTCACCCCCTAAATGTGAAAACGGACCGCAATAAAAAAACACATATATCTAAATTTTCGGTACTCTAAAACATATCCAAAATTCAATACAATCGGAGGCGGACACCTGGGAACCTCTCCTTGTAACTTGTAAGTAAAAGGCGAGAAGAAACGGAGGTGACCACAGAGTCGCCAGTCGTTTCTGGACGTTCGTGCGAATTACACGACGCCTTCGTTAATTTCTGTATCGAAAACTAAAAGAAATACGTCGTCTTTGTTGTTTTATGCGAAGTAAACCACAGTTTAAAAGCGTATCAGCCAAGTACGTTAAGACTTGTATGTTCCATTAGTAATGTGTGCATGATATTGTTTATTGCTGAATGATAATATTTTCTAACGTATATATCGCAGAAACTATAGAGGTACCATTGGTACAAAAAGTCCCTCAGACTGAAAATATATATTTTATCATTTGTTTTCATAATAAGATAGCCAAACTATAAAGAAATGATGCCAAAGTCTTTAAATAGTTTTTTGTTTTAATTGAACGATTTTTTTAGTTTCTAGTTCAAAGTGTGTCTCTGACTTATATTTTTATTTTTTGGTAAAGAAGTCATGCTTTCCTTTCAATATTGTATACCAAAAAGAATTGGTTTAATAAATATTTGTTGATTTGAAAAGAGTTTTTTACTTATTCAGTTTAATATTACACGAAAAGACATTAGGGACTTTCTACCCTATGCAATGGAATTTTTGCCTCGTGCGTGGGACAAGAAGTCCATTTTGCATTGACAAACATTTTGTGGTATAACTCAACAGAAAATAACAGTATCAACAAACGAACTCTCTAGAACGTAAAGCATAATAGGTATAGTTTATACAAAATAACACCAGATATCTCTAAATTGTTAATACTAAATTTTACATAGATTTATACGAAAAACGGGACTTTTAGCCCCACCCTACATAAGTAGTATGTCCAGCAGATGACACTATTAGCCGCTAGATATTTTTGTTATAATATGAAAATCTCGAGGGGGCTGAAATACCAGCAGAGGGTTATAATACCACCCTTTCCTCTACATGTAACATGTAACATGCTTGTCTAATGACTCACACCTACGTCCTGCATCAAGAAGTCATCTTCCTCGCGTTTTGTTTTACAACTGCTAAGATTTTACATAATCGAATATTAAGAAACAATTCAATTCTCCACTCTGTAACTCGTAATAGTTCACAGAGTGTAAATTCCGCAGGGTGCACCCAGACGTGCGGTTCCCATTGCGCGCGGAAAAACGAAAAGTGACTCTGTAAAAGAAAATTGCAGGCTCGCGGAAAATTAACCACACGGCCGGGTGGCCCCATTTAATTTTCTGCATTGGCATCGGGCTCCTGATACGTCGCTAGCCGAGCGCATTATCCATTTGAAAATTTAGCAAATCGCCGATGATGGATTCCCTGGCGGCAGTGGGGCGTCAGAGGTAAATTCATATTTAATATCCCGTCGTCGAACGGACGGCTGGCCGAATAATTATTTTCTGGACCGCGCTGACTGACGTTTACCCGGCCAAATTACCGTTATTTGCGGCGGCGTAGAGGCGGCCGATGAAATGTAGCAAGCCGGCCGAAAATTAGGTGATTTTAAACGCGGCACAATCGGGCCCCGTTTGATGCATTGCACGCGCGACGAATTGTCAGTAGTATCAAAGGACATAATTCGAAATCAAAATCACCAATTTCTCTGGGTATCGATGTCCATTAAACGTCCCACCCCTTATCGCGCGGCACGCATTGCCGTTGATAAATAACGCTCCGCGCCGATGGAAATCCTTATCAAAAAGTTAAACGTTCCTCGTGCAAGGAAAAAAGATCGCTCGGCTCGCGTGGGCAAGTTCCGGCTGCATGGTGGAAGTTTTACGAGTTTCCATGCTCACTGTGACCGCCAGCCATTACCGATCGATACGTGGCCGACACGAAGGTATAATCGTCCGATCGGGAAAACTGACCAGACTAGACTGTAACGTGGTACTCCTTAATTCCGGATCCTCGTGGCTCTTACCTCTGTTCCTTCCTCGTCCATTTTCGTTCCCTTGCCCCCTTCTCTTCTTCTCATCTCTTTTCCGTTCCCGCTTCTATGGATACAGCCGCGTCCGTTTATCGGGCGGAGCCAACACGAAAGGGCCACTAGAGAAGTTCCATTCGACGAGCCGGTTCCCTTGCGACTTACAAAGTCGAGTGCCCGGCTACGAATTTAAGTTTGGCGCTCATGAACCGCTACTGTACAAGAAGAGCGGCTGTTTCCTCGTGGTCGGATCAAACGTGCTCGTTACTACTTGCGCTCGAAGCTTTCGGAAAAATTGGATGCCGTATTGAACGAGCATTTCCAGTGGTTCCCTGTTCTCGTCTTTGCATTAGAATACGTAATGGCCGATGCGCGGGGTTCCGACATTCTTCTTGATACATCCACATAGTTTTACTGCGATGTCGGTGTAGCTGATTCGACACGTAAATCACAAATGGAAATGCAGAAGAACCTGCATTATCTGACCCTCTGTTATTCAAATACTTTCGTAGTTAAATATTGTTAAATATTGTTCGTGAGCGTCAACTGTATAAAAATATCCCTCGTCGATTTGCAAGTCTGAATTTCTCTGGTACTGTACAGCTCTAGACTAGGTACATTGCCTTTTAATTCATTGTCATTTGGTTTACCGTTCTCCATTAAGCGTTTTTATCAAATGTTATTACATATATCTGTTACGTATTTTACATACTACAGTCCAAGTTCGCAAGCTCTTCATCCTTAATTTCTGTGATCTCCGTGTCATTTGATGTAACGACCAAAGAGAAATTTAAATTAACTTCGTGAAACAGGTGCTACCCCCAAGCAGAAAGTGGCCCCTTTTATAATTTATATTATAATACTCTTGTGGTTTCTGCAGGCAGGTTTTAAAACGAGTTTTAGCCGTAACGGAAACGGCCAAACGCACTCGAATTCGCTTAAAGGAAATAATAAATCGGCTCTCCGATTTTCTTGTAATCGCGGGTACTATGCTCTAGCTGATTTTCCGTTGAATTCGTCAGACGAGTGGCTTCTATAAGTACGATCGATGAACAACAACTCCAAACTCGGTTGCTGGAAAGTGGAATAATAAATTTTCAGGATTTTTCTCGAGTTTTGTATTTCGGTGGAGTGGTTCTCGGCGTCGAGTTTACCATTAAAATTCATGCAGAAGTGCGTCGTGCAATTACGACCAGGTAGTAACATGTGAAACTCGATTTTCAGTTCTACTAAAGCTTCAATTAATTCTTGCCGCTACAAAAGGGGACGGTTATAAAAAATTGCCTCGCCTCCACTCTGTGAAAAGTGGCTCAGGAATTATTAAGAAGACTCTGAAGAAACTTTTAAAGGCTTGAAAGTCTTTGAATCGTGAGTCGCCACAAGAGAAGCTTCCAAGGTGCAGAAGGCCCTAATAATGACGACGATCGCTCCACAATAGTTTTATAGCAACAGAAATACCATCTAATTTATTCGAAAGCAAATGTTTCCACCGATTCGATCCTTAACTCGTTTAGTATCTCCCGGAAGTGGAACGATCATTTTAAGGAAACAGATAGGTACGAGGCATCGGGTTTTATACCGGTTCAGCCCGATCCCGTGGCGCTCGGAGTGCATCCGCCTCACGTAGGGCGTATCAAAGAGCTTTATGCGCGAAGTACAGATCGATGATAACGAAATGAGACGAAATGTTTATGCCGCAAGTACGGAAAAGCTACTGCGCTTCTTTCCCCCCTGCAGGCGTGTTTTGCTTGCTGAAAAGCGGCGCAAAGGCGGAGTTGCGATAGGATGCATCACTTTCGAAACTAATTAAAAAACTCGTTTCGCAGACAGAGAGCAGAAATAACGACACACTCGACACGGGGACTCGAAATATGTATTTCTTTCTCGAAAAAAGGATTCTGCCAATTGGCATGGCGAATGTTCGTATCTTTCTGGTAGCCTCGTTGCCAACATGCCTCCATTGTTACGTTCACGCGTGCCCACGTACGTGTGCGCGTTCTTTGTACGCATTTACGGTTCAGACGTGCAGCTTAACTAAGGCAAAGGAGGGAAAACTGCTGCCAGAGAAAACGGCGTACCCATAAAACCTCACCGTGCTTTCTTTCGACTTGTCTACGCTGAATGCTCCCCCCCCCCTCCCCCCGTCACCCCCGTTTCTTGCATTATGCACCGCCGAGTATAACGTCGAAGCTGAGAAATTTCGAGATCCCCCCCGCCGTAATCGGGGATCTCTGCTGGACGTCCGAGACCCGAGCGAAACTACATCGATTCGTTAAATAATTCCTTGCTAGGGGGACAATTAATTTCAAGACGGCGAGTGCCCGGGACCGGTCTCTTTGTTTTGCTCGCTCGAATGGAATGAAACGGCAATTGGAATGCTTTCTTCGAGGTAGCGGAAGTAGTATCATCCCCTTCGTCTTCCTTGTTCGTTCTGATTTTAAATAAAAAACGACAACATTGACGCTAGAGAAAAGAACTCATCGTTGAGCCGTCCTGGGAGCATTGTAAAAAAATATATTCTCAAATATGAAAACATTTATACACATTGGATATCCTTGGATCAGTTCATTTCGCTGTGCTTCACTTTTTGCTTCGCGTAATTCGAATTTGACAAGTGTGTTGGTACTTTTGAAAATTGTGTTCGATCACGATCGCTTAGATCCAAATGAAATGTACTAGTTCGTCGAATTAGTGGAGACCTAAGAAGTCTGCAAGTCTGTTCGTATGGTGTGCTAAGTCGGGCGAGTGTACCGTGTCCGATAATATCCATACTGAATAGGCTCGATGGTTCATGGCGGGCATGGTAGTGGCGCGTGACGGCGCGGCGAATCCCTTTGCGTAATTGAATGATGGCCGGTGAATGATATTAATGCACGAAGATTGGCACCAGGGCACATTGGAATGGTCATGGATCTGCGGTGGGTTCGGTGGCTTTCACAAAGCGACTGGCTACAATCCCGCATCCGGATTTCTCCGGCTGCTAGAGAGGGCGGGAAATTGTGTCATATGTACGATGAACCAGAGAGAATTATACGCGGAACTAGACGCAGACGATCCGTCATTATATCTCTGCACTCGAATACCAGCCGGTGATAGATGCCCGCCTCTGCACGAAGATAGCGGCCTGTGTCAATGAACGAATTAAGCAGAACGGTATGCGGAGTTTCCGTGCGCGATCTCGAACGTGAGGGATGACTCGCCGAATGGAATTACGTATTTGACGAATCGTTTTCGTTTCTAGCCTCGTCGTTATTGGGACTCTTGCGGGCAGAAAATCATTCTGCCCAATTGTCTCTTGAATCGTTCTTTTCATTCCTTCGGCGACGGTGGGGGATGATTAGGAAACGTTTCCGAGTTCCTCAGAAGGTCACAATGAATGGGTGGCAGTGCCGTTTTAACCTGGGGGCGAAAGTGGCAGCCGCCTCAGGACCCCGGAGCTCCGGGGACCCGTGAAAAATTGGAAAATAAAAAAAAATAGGGTTTTAAAAGCTGGAAAAAAATGGAAATGGGCTCTGCAACTGTGACGGAAAGAAAATAATGAATACACCAAAGTTTAGATTTTAAAATGAGGTCCTTTTTTCGTGGAATGGACCACACGTTTAATTTTATTTATTTAATTGTTTTAATACTTATCCACTTCGCGTTTAGCGCGGTATTTTTCACTTTACTTAACCCTTCGTGGTCGGACGGGGTGTATCGCACCCCAAGAACAATTTTCGAGTTAAAATGTCGCGCCTTTACGACTTCTAAAGGGGATTTATCCCAAAAAAAATTTAAAAATTTAAAAATCGCCTTTTTCCCACAACCGTGAAAATCGCTCATTTTCGACTACAAATTTTATCATATCAAAATTTACAGTTGTAGAAAAAGACTATTAGGTCATGATGGTATAAGTATTACGAATGTACAATTATCACTGAAAAGTTAAAAGATTCAAAAATACGAAAATAGTAACTCAAAAAATGATGCTGTGATACAGTGAACCCCGTGTGACCAACTTGTGATTATAAGAAGGTGTGACCACGAAGGGTTAATTTAGAATAATTTAGAGAGCCAGATATGGAGCTCGCCTCAGGGCCCCGGAAACGATAAGACGACACTGATAGGTGGAATTGAAAGTTGACACTGATTGTAAGTTGGAACGGAGTGATTTTGAATTAGTAATGACCTGACAAGGGAACATATCGTCCACATTGAAGTGGTGAAAACAGCCCCTAAAGTTGGGGGTCGAACACATATTTTCTGAAACATCCCGAGAACTATTAAGCATAGGACAAAGTTTTTTTTCTGAAGTGTCAGTTTTTTAAAGACAAATCCAGCCCCTGCTCAGTTTTTAGAAAATTTCAGGAAACATGTTTTCCACCACCAAATTTAGGGACTCTTTTCCCTCCTTCAATATGGATGATTTCCAATCACAAAAAATAAGTGTCAAATATTTTTCACTATTCCGCAAATCTGCAGCGTCTCATAAAAATCAGCGTGTGCGGACTCGATATGTTCCCTTGTGAGTGGTGAAATGTACTGAATCTCTAGGCTTTCCAGAGCTTTCAGAAACAGCAGTCCGCAGTAGTAGATAGTAGATGCTAGACGGTCAGAGCGGTCAGAGCGGTTGTGCAAACATAACCGAATCAAGGTAGTACCACGTTTGAGCATAGGAACACTAACTCCCCTGCTCCCATCATTAGAATTTCTGGAGAATGCAGCATTGTTTTCTTTAAATTGTCAAGGTATTCGGTCAAACGAAACGCAGGACCCCGTAGCAGAAGTTTGAGCATCCGCTTGCCTCGGCTCACCGCGGGATTAATGCGCCGGGTTTGCCGCGTGCGCGGCCAACACTGTTTGTTAACAGTCTGATAAGGTCGAATAGCCGCGCGCGTGGATAAATGTGTTTCCGCGCGCGGTACAAATTCCGTCTAGAGCGTGGGATTAGAACTGATCCATCTACAGTCCGACTTAATGGTACGTGTGATTAGGGGTGTATCCTGCTAGCTGGTAGCTACCATCGGCAGACAGCTGCTCGCACCTCCTGCCTCGGTGTATTCGATAATTGTCACCGGTAGTTCCGATGATCGGTACCAATTATCGCGCGCTGGGAGTACTCCCCGCGGCAAATACGATTCGCCAGCCCGCCGTTGGAATTCTAGTTCGCCGACTCGCGATGTGAGCCGAACGGGACCGTCGCCCACGTGAAATCCTGGCAAAGTAAACGATTTCATATCGGCGGCAACGAGCACTCGTTCCGTTGCGACGCACATTCGGACACGGGGGATCGATAGAGCAATCTACTTGATGCAGCTCGATGTTCGCGTAGATGCATTTTCGCGCGCTCGTCGAGTCCACTGGATCCCCGGCTAGATGGGGGAAAAAAAACGGAAGGGTGGAGTATTTTTCGGGATCGGGATCGCGCTGCCACGCGCGCGTACCGCTGTTGACGACGGAGGCTCAACGGATACGAGTTCTTGATGGCGAAACAATTACACGGAACGCGTTTTAGTTTCAGCGAACCGTTGTTGGCTTTCGCCGCGTAACCGGCGTGTGCTCCGTTATGCGCCGATCAGGAAGGCGTATCGTTTCGAGAGACGATCCTTTATACGACCTTCCGTTGCTTTTTTTGGAGCGCGGGTGGTTGTAAAGGGTGGTCGTGGGAACCTGCGGGGAACAAGAGTTTTATTATTTTCTGGAAGGAATATGTTGTGATTAGGTTGTGTGTTGTGAGGCATCATGAGGAAAATACCTGGATGCCTCTCGGACATTTTCTGTGTGGAATAGACTTTGGGTGGTTCTGAAGGACGAAGGTGATGAACGTAACATCAGTCATCTATTAAGGGGGAGCCCTATTTAGGACGCTAGGAATATGGTGATACTTGGGAATTTTTTTCTAAGATACAGTTAAGCGGATCTTTTCTAAACTTTTAGAGTATTTTAGTTCACATTCAAACAATAAAAATTAATTTTTTCGTTACAAAGTGTTCGGTAGAAATAAAGATATATGTATGAAGACGTTCGTTAGCACTCGCACGCCGGAGTTGCAAATTGGCGATTATAATGGTGGCCCCATTTTTTCCCTGAAATAAAAAAACCAAAAATTTTCTTATGTCTAGTATAATTACATTGTCGATGAACCTAAGACATTGATAAATAAATTGATTTGAACAACTCTTTTTCCATAAATAGTACGAAATATCTTGGGGCAGAATCGTAACTTTTTCTTTCAAGTCCCACCAATTTGCCAACTTTTAACTTTTTTTCTCGTTTGTTAGGTTCATCGACAATGTAATTGAGGCATTTGATGGAAGAAGGGCACATAGGCCTATGTACCCTTTTTCCTTAAATCCTTTAAATCGACTCAGGTATGTTATATATATAATATATCAAGACATTACTTCTCTCGCGTTCAGATTAGCTAAATGCTGCTTTATTACGTAGCGTGATCGACACGCAGCTTCATTTGTCGCTGAGCGGTCGCGCTACCGTGCTGTCGTGCAATAAGTACTTTTGTTTCATAGAGGATTTTCTGTAAGCGGGAAAACAAAGGGTTAGTGGGACGAGTATTGAATCCGCAAGGAAAGAAGCTAATTTAGGAAAAAAAAATGATTTGTAAGACAGCTTGCTGCACAAAATCGAAGAAATTAATACTTACTTAAAACATTACATTTTTTGTTTATTTTTGCGCTTCATTTTGTACTTTTTATTTAAGCGATGTATAAAACATGGGCAACGAAGTAAGCAAACAAAATTGTAAGTAAATAGCTAAACAAAGAAGCAATTTTGTTACGAATTTACCATATTTACGGAAAAAGGGCACATAAACCACTTGCTTAAAACTTATAAATGAAGACACATTTCATTTTCAAATCATGACTTCTGTTTTCAGAACGTTTGAAGGACACGGTAACTACATCCTTAAAAAGATTGGTTTGAACTGCATTACATTGTATTAAGTTATAATAATAATAATAATAATAATAATATTTATTCACGGGACAAGCCCATTAAGACAAAGTATATCAATGCAATAATTATAACAGACAGAACAGCCAACCGACATCATGTTTAACTCGAACAATAAAGACAGCGTAAAAGTGACAAAGGAGTGGGATACTTAGTATACATACGAAACACCGTGTAGGCCTAGGTTACCTTTATATAAAGCCATCCGAAAACAAGGCTATTCGAACGTTAGACTTAAACAAGGCTATTCGAACGTTAGACTATAGTTATACTATAATGAAAACTTTGAAATCGATTTTCTTGAAATGGCATTTTGGCGTATGTGCTCTTTCACCATCAAATGCCTCAATTATACTAGAAATAAGAAAATCCTGGGTATTTTTACTTCAGGGAAGAAATGGGGCCACCATTACAATCGCCAATTTGCAACTCCGTCGCGCGAGTCCTAACAAACGTGTTCATATATCTCCTTTTCAACCGAACACTTTGTAACGTAAAAATTAATTTTTATTGTTTGAATGTGAACTAAAATACCCTGAAAGTTTCGAAAAGATCCGCTCAACAGTTTCTTAGAAAAAAAATTCCCAAGAATCACTATATTCCTAGCCGTCCTAAATAGGGCTCCCCCCTTAAGTCAGGGTAAACCCGGGGCTGTCGGTACGCCTAACCACCCATTTTCCTTATCCTAACATCAATGAGAATATTAAATACAATTCTCAGTGACAGATCGACAGGAATGCGTAAAAAGAGTTTTTAATGATTCACGAGACAAATGAAGCTTGATTGGCGAGTACATGAGGTGAGTTGATGTTTCATCGGCTTCAGCTTCACAACCGACGACGGATAGGCGAAAGGTATTTGACCGCATTCGAATTGGTATTGATTTTAATAGCACCGTTGGTGGTCCGCATGCAAATGAGCCGACACGAGGTGTTCGGTATCGCACATGTAGAAGGAGCGAATACTAATGTGTGTGCTATCGCGACCGCAATATCGGCACCTATTGAGAATACCGGAGCAAATAATATTACCCCGCAGTTTCCGCGTGGAAAAATGAAAACGAAAGTCGGCATGCAGATCGATCCAAGTCTTCCAGCCTTCGGTGCGCCGTCTTGAAATTATAATACGTTAAATTCTGTTATCATTCTGTGCCCTAACACAGGCATAAGTGGCATGAATTCCAGCTTTTGCAGGGTTAAATGTTGGTTCCACTGGACCGTCCAGCATTTCTGCTTTACTGTCTTATACGTATAATTAATGTATGAGTGGAATGCATCCGTGAATGCATTCTATTTACTGTATGTATCGTGTGTAATGTATAACATTTTGTATGGTCAGATCACGTCCTCGATATTGCAGCTGATGCTTGAAATGCTAGGAAGACGGGAGCGACGGTTTTGAGCTGGGCATCAGCTGTGTTTGTCTATCACATTGTCCCATGCCCGCGATTCCTGCCGTAGCGCTCCCCCTCTTTCCTTTCACATCTACATCTGAGCAAATTTTCCTGTGCCAACTTCAAAAATCAACATTCCGTGCCTCGCAATGTAGATTCCATTTCTTTCGTCTCCGTCTACTATCCGTCCCTCGAAATCCGGCAAGAATAAATTCTTCTCGGAGGACCTAACCGTGATGTCCATTTCGCGAAAGAAACTTTATTCGCTCGCAATTGCATAACTTTAATTGCGCCGCATACAGAAAAGAACGCGCAATTTCGCGTCTCATTGTTTTTGCGCCCGATGGGCCACGTTTCCGTTAATCGACTTGCTCGTTTCGATCTCGCCATTCGCCCTCTTTCCTCCTTTCACCCGGCGATTTCACGCCCGCCAATTCGGCCGTAAAAAAATCTGAATTTGTTGTTTGTTGAATCCCCCATTCAAATTCTGGTGGCCCTTGTGCTCCTGTTTTTATTTCCAGGGAACGCGTGTACAGAATTTTCGAGGGCGGCTTTCCCGTTGTACTTGCGACTCTTGCCTTGCGCTCTCGCGTGGAAATTTCGTTCCATCTCTTCTGGCTGTGCGAACGGGTCCATGCACAGGGTGCGCGCGTGTGTGCACAGCGTAGTCGTGTGCTACGTCACTCGCCTAGAACTCTCTGCATCCTCTGCCCTGACCATGTTCTCTCTTATACTTATCCAGAATCTGCTGTATCCCGTAATTGCTAGGCGCGCAAAATTCGTCCAACTTTTCTTCCGTCTCCGTACTCGCGTCTCTGTTCCTGGCCGACGAGGCATGACTCGCCGAAATAGGCTCACGAGAGTCGCGAGCTGCCACTTGTGGAACTCAAAATTTCAAATATTCGGCCTCCTCCACCCTGTCTTCACTGGTTCCCGGCGGCAGTGCCGAGCTGGGGGGAGAGAGAAGACAGCGAATCGTTGGGCGTTGGTGATTTACAGTTTTTACGAGGCGACGTCGATGACCCGGTTGTAAGCCGCAATGTGCTGCGAGTTCACCAGGGAATTCCAGGTCCTTTAACGTTCCCCGCATTAGTGTACGTGCAACGGGGCGCGCGTCCACGTGCGCCCGTTGCTTTACGTATTGTGGTTGCATCGCGTTCTCGGTCAACCACTTGGCGCCCGGCTGGTATGCGCACGTGGAAAATAGTTACTGCGAATTTGGTGCCGCAGACCATTTATTCTTTGTACGGCATCTGGTGTGCTCTGTGTTGCCTGGCGCGCACTGTTTCCCCGTCTAATGGCGTAAATTCTTTGAAACGAGTGAAGAAATTAATGCTGCCTCGGAAACAGTTACGATCTGACTTTGATCAGAGTATCTTCCCCAGTTCATGCTGGGACTAAGAGTGAATCATTTTTTGGGTTCAATTCTTTCTTTACTTTACTCTGTGAAGCTACTTACTATCTTCTAGTAGGGGAGACCGAGGCAGGTTGTAGCAAAAAAAGTTTTCACAGTTTTTTTTCTCGAATGTGTTTTCCTCAATCAGGAAATAATTTGCGTGATTTACTACTTATATACGTGGTGAACTGATTGCGCGAAAGTACGTGACAAAATCTTGGACACTTAAGGCACGGTTAAACATGTGCAATGCGCGTTGCAGAACACCATTACAAGGGTCGATTTTTATGGTTGGGCGCGCAACGTAGGACCTCGTACTGTAGGAAATTTTAATTGTTCGGCGCGCAATGCGCGCTGTTGCACATGTTTAACTCTGCCTTTAGACATCTAGCTTCATCTTAAACAAATCTGAACCTTTGTTACAATGTGGCCCAGTCCGGGGTAAATTGTAACACATATGTTTTACTTATTTAAGGGGCTAGGCTAGTGTGACGGCCGTATAATACGGCAGTATTTGAAAATTTTTTAAAGAAAAATCATTGAACTTATCAGCTTGAGCTTATAATGTTTTATTAACTGATATTTCCAGAGTGTATTTTTTTCAAGTACAAACAGAGTATATTGTTAAAGTTATCGTAAATTTGTTGGAGAGTCTTAAAATAATTTGTTGCCATGGTTGCCATGATATAAGCTCTTGTGGTGGTCTGAAACAAAAAAAACAAATATTTTCTCAAGCTGTATGTATGTGACTGTAGCCCGTACCAGAAAGTTAAAAAAAATGTAAAATAATTGTAAAATAATAAAATGGCGGCTCTCCAAACAAAAGGATTCATTTTTTCGCATAAAAATTTCTCGTTTTTAACTCGCAAATTTGCAAATTTGACTATATCAGAAAAATCGTGGGAGGGGCTAGAATGACACGTTTTCTGAACATATCTGCCAAGTTTGAACTAAATCGGTTCACTATTTTTTTAGTTATTATGGCAGCTAATTAAGACAAACTAGTTTCGAAAAAACACAATGAAAGTTTGAAATACTATTTTAAAGTACAAAAACAGAAATATTTCATACTTACAGCTAATCACGAGTTCGCTTAAAACTTTCTAGGATCGTGTTTTTAACATGTGAATCTGTATGAAAATGCAAAAAAAAAATTTCGATTTTTTGGAGCCGTCACAGTAGTCTAGCCCCTTAAATACAAATATGAACACAAATAAACATTTTTAAAAAATATAAATGAAAACACAGATCATTATTAAACATTTGATATACATGAGTTAAACAATCATTGCTTATTCATCTGATTCTATCAAAATCTTCTTCTTCGCTTTCTTTATTTTTGCCTTTATACTTCTTTTCTACTTTTTGGATTCTCGATTGTTCTGTTGTTCGTCTAGAGCATCTTTTTCCGGTGTGTCAGCAAATAGTTTGCTTTATCACCATTTAGACCGGAGTAAGTATAGTAACATGTTACAATTTACCCCGAGCTTGAATTTTTTAGTTTTATCTCAGCAAATGAGAAACTAAACATCAACTTACTAAAATGCGGACACATTATAATAAACCAATGTGTACTGATTCGTTTCCGACAAAGAAGCAAAAATTCGAACGGTTTATAATGACGGTTAATTGAAATAAAAGTGCTAAGACAACATGTACTTACGTGCTGTAAATACTACAATTCTGGGCTATAACCACAAAATGAATAAAAAATTTTAAATTTTAGTATAAAAGAAAAAATACTGCGTATGCTTTTATACTAATTTTTTAAAAAAATTTAGTATAAAAGCATCCGCAGTATTTTTTCTTTTTATCTAATTTTCCTTGAGAATGATCATAATCATTAATGGAAACGTTGGAATTTGATAAAAATTCTCAAAATTGCAAAATAACTTTCATTTAATTATTTAATAGACCGAACCAGTGCGCCGAAATCATCTCTTCTAATTAATACAATTTTTACGGTCGAAATTCAATTTATTTTATTTATAACGCTCACTTTGTGTCACTAAAACCGCCGATGCTAATAGGATAAAGGCAGGTAATATGGAACGGCATGTAATATGGAACTTCTTAAAATTTCGATAAAGAAATAACGAACTCTTCAGGCAATCGTGTAATACTACTTAGATCCCTAGACACAATAGACGATGATACTGACAATTGAGCATCAGTCGGACATCCATCATTGAAAGAGAAACGTTTATATCTTTCGTGGGGTGTAAAAGTTTCAGAAAAGTGCATCAAACAGTTAAATATTGTAGTGAAGGTATGTTACAAATTATTATTTTGATATAATTTATCATTAAATAAATGTGTTCTTGATTATTCAACAATAGTTTACCAATAAAGTTACTTTCTTCTTAGTATAATAAATTCTTAATTTCTTTTTGGAACATGTGTGTACGTAATATGGAACATATCGAGTAACATAGATGAAGTTGATAATGACGATGACGATGATGATGCGGAATCCTTATTTTGCGATGGAAATTATAAAAATAATGATAATGAAAAGTAACCCAATCTATTCCCTGTTTTTAGTGGGCACACAAAGAATGTGGGGCTTCCGACGTATTATTCGCGTGCCCAACATGTAGGAGACGCAGAAAGCAGGAATAAATTTCAAAAATCATGTATATTTATTTATATGTATCTTCTACAATCTACTTAATAAATCTTTAGTAAAAAAAAGTAAAGATTTTTCAGTTTTCCTTACAAATTTCTTAAGTGTTCCATATTAAGACAAATTTTTTCGAACGGCCGATTTTCACTCTTCAGTTTTTTTACTATAATTACAAAACAATTGAATTTTTTACAATTGACTATGTAAATATGATTATGCATTAGTTCCTTCGTCCCCTCATGTCAGTTTTATTAAAAAAAAAAACAAATTCCCCTACTTTTGACAAGCTTTTGAAATCAGATGTTCCATATTACCTGCCTTTACCCTGTCGTCAAGTAGCTCTCGCATGCTTTGAGTTACCAGATTTGTCGTTCAAAAGATTTCACTTACGTTACAATTTACCCCGCGTTACAACCTACCCCAGGTCCCCCCTACCTACGTATCTTCAGTATCTTTTGCTCCCAGCTATCCAAATTCTCCTCGCACTTTACACCCACAGCCGCAGCCGCCCAAGATGCCACTCCACGCGTAGAATACACCACCCCCCGTAACAGTAACGCAGCAGATTAGTAAAGCATAGTCGATCGTTAAATTTACTGTAGAAATCGAATGCCCGGGCTCGGTGGAAATTCAGCCGCGGCTTTGTGTACGTCGTAGCGTTAAAACGTCCTCGGTAAACCAGTTAACGTCTGAACATCGGGCACCGTTGAAAATCGCTGGCGCGATGGCTGCTTGCCACCCCACCCGCGCGTATTATTTCCAGGATATCGAGAATTTAGTGTGCCTGGCGAACGCGCATTGTCCCTTCTCGTTGCGAACGCAGATACGCCGCGTTAGATCCGGATCGGCCGCGTCCACTTCCCGGGGGTACTTGAGCGGTGGAGAACGCGGAGCCATTTGCTTGGTCCTTGCCTCGCCGTGCCCCCCGCGCACGTTCGAAACAAACGCAATTAAAGAGAAACGTGACACGGATTCCCGTTTACCAGCCCTGATACGGCGACCTTCGAGCACCGCTACCCGCAATCGCGCGGAGCTGGGTGGTCCCTAATTTTCGGTCAAGGCCGGTGAGGGAATTTCTCTGTAAAGTCGCCTCGAACGGCCGCGCGTTCTGATTTATAGGCGGCGCCGATTGTTCGGAATTAAAGCTGAGCACTCGGCACCGGCGAATTCTTCGCGGTATAAATTGCGGCCCCATATCGGCCGGTATTATTCCACGAAATTATAAAGCAGCTTTGATGAAATAATCGACGCCGGGATTATAAATCACCCGGCGCTAAGCCCGCAACGATTGAATTAATAACAATCCGCACTGCGTTATCGCGTTGTATTCAAATCGAAACGTCGATGGGATTTATTCTGTGACGCTTGGAAAAAGGGATTTCTTATGGCTGCTTGCCCATTACGGTCGAGCCCCTCGACGAATGTATTAACGAGAGTAGCAGAAAATGTTCGCGTTAACAGAGGACGTCGCTCTTTCAATCGTTCTTCGTGAGCAAAGCTTTGCAGCTATACAATATTCATCCCCGATAGCTTTCCCCACTGTCAAGCCGCCTGGCGACATTTGTGTTCTATTCTTTGTATCACGCTGTGTATACACCGGCAATTATAACGCTTTTTTAGTCGCAATGACTGCTCGTTATATCGTCGTTTCCCTTTCCACATTCTCGTCGTACTCGGTCTTCCCTTTTCGGTTTTCCAATATCGTGTTCGGAGTTAGAAGAATTCCTTTCAGCCGTTGTAAAATCCACGGAACAGCGGCGTATACGTCCAAGGGGTACGAAAGTGCATTTTCAATTTGTTTACTCTCTTTTTATTTCGTGCGTCGTTTCGAGGACCTGTAATCGAAACTATCTGCTCATTGTCCGTCTTCAGCGTGCGCAACACTGTACAATCTTGAAATCTCTATCGATACTGATATCCGATTGTTAAAACAGTTGTAATCCTTTCGTTTTTATCCACTGTTTTATCCATCTATTCGGTGCACGAAGAGTGCATCCACGAAACTGAACGTTTCACGCCCATACGCGTGGAGGATCTTTGCTATTGCTGCGTTCGAGGTACCTCTTCATTGTGCGAGGGACTCGAATGTTAATCCGTCATATGTTATCTTAGAGCATATAAACATGGAGCAAGCATGCAATGGGCGATAATGTAGACGGCGGTGGAAAGAGAAAGATATATGGGAAAGATATATATACATGGGGGACCCCCCCTCTCTTTCCATGGGCGCCCGGAGACTTTTTTCCAGGGAGGGGGGACAACTTTGGGATAATGGTCAAGAAAAATATACCCCTCTTGCTTTTTTTAACCCATTTTATAGTGCCAATTTAATTAAATTTTTTTAAATATTCCCTTTTTTAGTATAAACTTAATAAAGATCAGTTTTGAAAAATAAGCGATTTTTTTCAACAGCCAGGAGGGGCGGCAACTACCCCTCTTAAGAGGACACCCCCTCTCTTTTTAGCACCAGGGGCGGCAGGGCTTTTTATTGAAGGTCCATAATGGAACCCTAAGAATTGTAAACTCAAAGTAAATAAAGAATACAATGCAATACGAGCCTAAGTACCCGAGAGGTTATGGTTACCACCAAAATACTATAATTACAAATGACGCGTAGAGTTCAGGACTACTTAGCATATTTTTTTAAGCATAGGAGTATGAATAATAAATAAATCTTAATATAAACTAAATCATAATAAATAAAATATAACCTAACGGGCATCGGTAACCGTGTATCATTTAGAGTGTTAAACAGAAAATATATTTTGCGATAGTCGTACAAGCTAAGAACGGCGTACATTTCGCTTTTGCATCACATATTAACCCTGCTTAAATTCCAGATATTAATCTTTTTAATTTTTATAATTTTGAGTTTTCAAAGTTGCACTGCTATAATAAAAATATACAAATCAAAATATACTCAAATTAGAGGTTTCATTATGGGTCTTCTATAAAAAGCGCTGCCGCCCCTGGCACTAGAAAAAGAGGGGGTATCCCCCATGTATATATTTCTCTTTCTACCGCCGTCCGGATTTCCTCCCATTGCGTGCTTCCTCCATGTTTATATGCTCTAAGTATGTTATTGGCAGAAAATTAGTCTGCCTTCGGGTGGGCGTGCAGGGTGCGCGCAACAGGGACAATCGGAGGAAATGCTTCCGCTTGAATGACGCGTGTAATAATGACGTCGCGCTGCCGCCGTAACGATCGATCCGTCAGGCTGAAATGAAAGTAGCAAGGAGAACGGGGGGAGAAGGTTGCCGGATTTTCTGAATTTCCACGGCATTTTCTCGCATTTCCTTGAAGCGCCAGCGAAGCTTTTCCTACGCCAGCAGGTTTGCAGCCCGCGGAGCGAGCTTCATGCAGGGATTCGGGTCAGCCGCAGCCCCGACCGTGCTGCTATTGGTCTTTCACTCTGTTTTTCTCTCCTGCTACTTTCGCTGCATTTCACTGTCCTCCCTCCCGCAACCCCTCCGCCTAGTATCCCCGTCTGTCCTGCTAATATTTGAACACAATTAATCCAAACTTATGGGCGCTTGCTTTGCCACAACCGCGCTCGTTCACCCATCGCAGCGAAAGTACCGATTATTAGCAGGAACATTTTTACTCGGTCGACCTTTCTCGTTTCTAAGCAACTGGCGGGTGCTGGTCTCTGTTCCCTGTGCACCGGGGAACAGCTTTGTCTGCGTGTCTGTTCCATTTGGAGTCAGGAACGATTGGCTATCAATTTTGTAATAGATACCTTTGGTAGTTTCTGTTAAGGCTCTAAATGGCAATTGGTGATTAATTATTGCAGTCCATTGGATAGCCATTATCAGCGAGATAGACATATCACAATTGGATTCCCAAACAATAATCGATGTCCACGGAGAGGAACATAAAAAACGCATTTCCCTGATAAGGTACTGAGAAATTCAATTAATTAATGAATTGAATTAATACTTCGGGCTCGAGATGTTGCTAATGGACTTTATCAAAGTTTCATTGTCCTGTCACATTAATTCGAATATTAAGGCTACATGTATTGCATGTCTGTAATGTGAAAACGTTTCTCAATTTTCTGTCCATAGTGTCTATAGATTTATAAATGTGAAATAAAAAGAAACAGTCAGAATTCCTGAAATCGTAGCAACTGTCTCAGAGACCTTTCAGCTTTGTACAAGCATGGAAACGATATTCAGCTTACAATTCCAGAGATAACAAACTAAAATCGCATTCGTATCACAAGTTCAGCCTACGTCACAGGCATTAAGGGGGAACAACACCTTGAAGCTTGGAAAAAAGTGCAATTTTTTAAATTTTATGTCAGATATCCATACTTTGTAGCAAAGTCATTGATAAGGGGTATAAATGTGCATTTAGTGGACAGTATTTTAGAATTTTTGTGTGACAAAATATACAGTTTTAATCAAGTTATAGAGGTCGCCGTAGAGCGCGACGCGTCGAACACGATCTGATGGTTTCCCACTTTATTCACGTCGCATTCATCTGAGAAAAAAAATGAGAGCACTTTGTTAATCTATATTAATATAGTTACAGTTAAGCGTACGGAAATTTAATTACAATAATTTTTGGAGAAATGGCGGAGCTTAAAATGGAAAGTTTTAAAATTACGAGTCAGTTTAAGGAAAAAATCAATATATTTTGGTGTGGAAAAAGTAGTCAAAATAATTTATTTTTAATTTCCGTACGCTTAACTGAAGGCATTTTTGTGTAGAATAATTACGCAAACCCGGAGATTGATTCATGCAAAATTGGAGGAGAAAATCGTTCAACCAGTCTGGAAAAAATTTTCGCGAAAAACGCGTTTAAAATTATAAGTTCATTTATTTTGTGCGTAAACAAAAAATTTGAAAACTTACCATATCGCGTCTATTCCAGGCCCATAATATTTATCATCTTTGTTGATGGATGGTCGGTTAATAAACATTTCTACATTCTGCATTTAAAAATTGTTAGAGTATTTCCCGATAACGCTGCTTTCCGAGCGCCGTGCGCGACGCAAGGAAAAGTTCTGTAACTTTGTCATTTACGTAAACTTCGTCACAATCTTCTAAGAATATATTCTTAAAGGTTCATACTTTCAAATTATACAAAAAAAGAAATCAATTTTTTTGACCGGTCAAGGTGTTGTTCCCCCTTAACACGCAGTGTAATCGATGTTCCAAGGTTATCAAGAAACTCTGTTGCACTTCGCTGAAACGGGGAGCGCTGAAAATTCGGGTAGGGACGAAGTTTCGCCGCTCGTTTCACGTATGCGGGGCCAGCGAATCCGAGACGAGGCCATTGTCCAGTTGACGTTGCGCATCCAACCGAACCGACGTTGCTGAAAATATTTGAATGTGAATATAGCGCGGGTGCGTGGCCGTGGCTCCGAAAATATAATTCAGAAACCGTTTCAACAATAGGGAACGGTGGCCCTGGCTGCCGGCCGTTTTATCCGTTATGTAAATCGATGCAAAATAGTGGCGGTGCCCGCGGCCCGGGCGCAGATGTGTACCCGCGGCCTAGCCAAAGCCATAGGCCGCTATGACCGACGTCGGCCGGGCGGTCCAGTTAAGATACATTTATCACTTTCCGCCCGGCAGCTGGGCCGCTGCGCGGCAAACAATTTCGAAGAACTCGTAACGGTCGCGCGGGGTGGAAAAAGAAATTAAACACGGTCAACTTGACACAAATGCGGCCCGTTGCCGAGAGCCGCGCGCGGAAATGAATCTAGCGCGTTGGTGAAACTCCCCCGTAATTCTTCGTCGCTGCTCGAAATGCGCTGCGCGAATTTCACGGGGGCTTGCTAAATAGCTGGTTACCGTGAATAATACAGGCTGTCGCGCCATATTCTTCATTTGAGATGAACATAGTGTACTGCACGTAGTTTATGATAGATGAAGGGGGAACTAATTTTGTTCGGTGTACAGGAACGCAAGTATCGAAGGGTGGTTCAAGCCGAGGTGTATTGAAGCGATTCAATGCGAGTAACATTTTCGAGTTGGGTTTTACTATCTTTACATAGTATTATGAACTACTTAAAAAAAAAGTTTCAGTTAAAAAACTATTGTTTTTCGGAAGTTATGCATACATATCCGAAAGTCTCTCGATTTTAGACGGCTAAACGGTGGGCCTGTAAACAGCTGTATGTCGTGTCTGAAATCAAAAACAATAAAATCTTCTTATAAAGTATGTCAATAGCTATCGTCCAACGGGGCCGATTTTGAAAATTTTGAAAAATAAAGAAATGCTGAAAGATCAAAGGTAAAGTTAGATTTTTCTAAGAGAAAATGTCAACTTATTTCTTTATAAATAATAAACGGGGAATCGGAATAAAAAAAGCCCCCGTTGGACGATGTGGAATCTTATTACGATCCTGCATGCAAAATTGGAAGTGAATTGGTTGAACGTAGCACGAGTTTTTAGGCCCACCGTTTAGCCGTCTAAAATCGAGAGACTTTTGGATATGTATACATAACTTCCGAAAAACAATAGTTTTTTAACTGAAACTTTTTTTTTAAGTAGTTCATAATACTATGTGAAGATAGTAAAAAAACGGGAAATCTTCATCAAGCCGTTGACTTGTAACAAAATCCACAAAATGTACACATTTTCCGAGGTTTCAAACGGGTATACCCCCTTAAGTTGCCTAATGAGGATGGACACGCATCTCTACCTGTTGAAAAATTTCTAACATGGAAGACTATTCATCGATTATTAGAGCAGTTAATAACATTATTAGAGCAGTTAACATATGACTTGACGAGTCGGTTGAACTTGATACAAAAAGTTAAAGTCCACTTCATAGTTGCAATAGAAGACTAACAAGTAGGTATGGCTACGTGATTCGTGCAGGACGATCATTGCTGGTGCACATCCTGGCACCTGGCTCCGGATTCAATGTTTTAGTTTGTGGAATTGACTCGTGCATAGGGAATTCAATCCCGGGATGCGGGATCCTGGGATTCCGGGATCTCGGCTGTTTTTTTAATTTAAAAAAACCCGGGATTTGATATCACTAATTCCGAGATTTTTAGGATTTTTTAAAAATGCGAATTACTTTATGAACAACTGAAAAATATCAAAATAAACAGAATAAATCAATATAGTCATTCATAATAATAAGGACAATAATAATAATGATTTATTTAAATAAAAATATTGAATCGCATATAACTAACTAAATTGTATTTATTTTTACAATGATATTCCCACTTTCCACTATTTCGAAATCGTGCGAGTTGCAAATTGCAATTTGTCTGAACACGTAAAGTCGAAAATTTGTAGGTCGAAATGCGCCGAACCGGCTAACATCTCTTTGAGGGTGGTGGAATCCTAGAACAAGCATATCAATATTTGTTATCAATTCCTCCGACAAGCATCGAAGCAGAGCGAGCTTTTTCAGCGGCCGGTTATATATAGGTAGTAAAATAAGAAGTCAGCTAGGAGATGATACATTAGATGCTTTGCTATTTCTTCGTGTACATTTCCAAAACGCTTCATAATGGTTTACTGATATTACCTATACTTATTCAGACTGTTTTTTTATTCTTAAAAATGATTTTAATTTATGTTTGTTTACTTTAAAGGAAGATTTAGAATTTTAAAATATAGTAAATCATTTTAATTACTGAATTTTTCATTACCCAAACCCGGGATTAGTCCCGGGATCCCGGGATAGACTTTCAAAAATCCCGCAATCCCGGGATAGTAAATAATGACCGGGATTGAATTCCCTACTCGTGCATTAGTATGGTCAATAACGACGTTTTTCGAAAAAATGTTCTTCAGCCTATATACAAATATAGTCTGCTTCTATGCATGGACCATTTAGAATGAAATAGCAAGTACAATTTGTTGATTTCACGTAGCAGCAGTTAAAGAGTAAACGCAAACTACACGGTAGATCGTAATGTATTTGATTCGAACGGAACGATTGCAAGAATAAATACAATATCCAGTATCGAAACAATGTAGACGACTCGTTCGTACGGGAGGTTGCGTTTACAGTGGACTGCGCGGTAAAGCGATAACACTGTGCGCCAGAGTATTTATAATTTAATAAAAGCAGTACGACCGATTGAGCTTCCCAGCATTTACCACGCTGTGTTACTTCGGATGAGCCATGTTTTATATAAGCACACAAACATTCTGCCCTATCGATTTAATGTATCGCATAATGGAAGCCTGATTTATTCCTGGCTGTGATCCTACTATACAAGGATCAGGCTTTGAAAAGTGGTTCGCGTTTAATTCGCCTTTTACAACGCATTATCGCGTTGCAGTGTTCCGCTACAGGTGCCACCGTAGTCGATAAATCCTTAAACCTATTTTCAGCGTTAAACGCAAATCAAACGAGCGCTAGGAACATAAATAGCCCCATCATTTCATCACGACTGACAATACTTTGAGTCTCAACGGCATGCTTATCTTTATTCCTGAAAACTTACAATAAAGATAGTAATCGTGGTATGTTTAGTATAACTAGTAGCGCACTCAGGATTTAATTTTGGGGTGAATTGAGTTGAACGGATGAAAATATTTTTAGGCGCAAATATAATAAAATTCATTAGGTCATTAGGTGACGATAAAAATTTATTTAAAGAATGAAATTGTGGAGACCGGGGCTGGTTATCCCAAGGGGTAGGTTGACTAATTGTTAATAACTTTTCACAGACATATTCTCTACTGCGGAAAGATTCACTGTACAAAGACATTAAAATACCTTAATTGTTATCACATTGAGTCAACATTAATAATTTAATCAGGTAGTCAAATGTATGCCCTATCAAATATACTACCCGGTTTAATGATACTTCGTCCACATAATTTATTAAAAATCAAAAACTGAAAAACTGGCCTACCAACCCTGGTCATCCCCTACAGTTTTATTTTCTTTTCTTTTTACAAAGTTCTCGAATTACTTCAGTCGTGGGTAGATTAATCTCCTTTTTTCCTTTTTCTTCGGGGGTGCGCCAGTGAGTTTTACTATGTTCAGCCACATTTTTTCATTCCTCGATTTATTTCGAATATTTCAAAACCCAAGTCCGCTAAGGAGGCTATGAGCAGGCTGGGGGTTGATCGAAAGTACGAGGGATGAAAGTTGCTGCGTGTTCCACATACGTAGTAAACGTAATAGCGAAATAGGTGCTTCGATGAAGTCTACCATACCCCCATTTTCACGAACGTCCATACTTTTTCCTTTCTGTCTCCCTCCCCCTCTCGAAAATCGTGCCGAACAAACGAGGGAAGCCTGGGGGCTGCGGCAATCAGGAGGGTTTTTCCACCGTCTCGTTGATTCTCCTTTTCTTCTCGCTTCTTCCCTCCTATTTCTTCCTGCATTGCCCATTTCCCCTTCTTTCTTCCGCTTCCTACGAGACTGCAGCCACGGAATCGTGGAATCCTGCACCTCCTTGTCCCATCGCTATCTGATGGCCCGTGTTAAATCGCCCATTACCCAATTGCCGTGCTGTACATATGTACCCGCGTATGTGCCACACGTACGTACGTACGTCTGTACATGCACGACCTCTGGCTTGTATAAGTGTACAAATACGTAAAGGGGCCCGAATCTGCACTCTATGCTCGGCTCGATCGTCCCTGCGCTTTTGCCTTTCCGCTGCTAATGTCCGCTGTACCAACGACACCCTCACGTCTGCCAGCCAAACGTGCCTCGTGTTAAACTACAATCTGCGCATATACCGGGTGACCTGTATTAAATTACAAACGGATACACTCTTTGACTATTGAATTGTAGGAACGTTCAAATAGAGAAATTGAAGATGTTCCAGTGATCATTAGAATACCACAAGAAAGAATTGGGTGCGAAGTTTCATGTACTTAAATATGGTTAAAGAAGTGATATTAGAATCTTCTAAAATCTAGATAATGTACCAGTGCCTGGCTATGTTCCAGTACCTGAACAGTTATGCGAATTTTATTTATTTTTAAGCTTAATTTCAAGCTTAATTAATGTAATTAAAAACAAAAAATTGTACCATGATGCATAAGTATTTAGTAATATTATTTAAAATCATTATTATAGAAAATTAAAAATCATTAGATAGAAATAATTATTTTGTAACACACCTCGTACGCATAGCAGATTTCGAGAAATTTCTTAAGCTTCTGTCAAGACACTTCTGTCATATACTAAGGAAATATTGACAGCATTTCTTATTTATATATTATAATAATACATTATTATAATAGTGAATAGATTTAAATTTAGTCTAATATAGTTAAATTTTCAAGAAAATTAATATTTTTTTAAACAAGTCTAAGTGTATTTACTGGTACAAGAATTTCGTGAATGCAAGTGATTCAGATATCTGGACATGCATTTTTAGGTTGTCCGCTTACTGGGACATCTGCATGTTTTCGTATTTTCATTAATAAATACGTCTATTATAATACATAAACTTTTTTTTCAGTTTCCCCTAGTATAATATTGTGTTATCTTCCACATTTCAACAACATTTTCTTATTTCATGATGGTTTTACAAATTAAATTAGGAGACAAACTTTGCCGCTATTCCTCAAGCCCCTTAAGCGTCTGGGTATTGGTACATTTACCTTGGATCGTAGATTTGTTAAAAAATATGCATCTTTTGTTTCTAAATTACCGCGAAATATTTCACCATTAACACGACGTACTTCTATAATGAAAGCCACTGCGCTGACTCAATCGAGCGTACATATATTCCATGCATTTTCAAAATCAATTTCCTTAAGGACGATGGCTCGTTGCGACCAGCTTTATTACACATTTCTCGCACACTTCCTTTCCCGGCTACAAATTCCAGTTATTTCAGGACACCCTGTGTAGCACACAGAACGACACCTGCCCCTCCCCCCCCCCCTATCCTTTCCACTTTTCTTTCCACCTTCGCGTCCCTTTCCCTCCTTTTTCCCCGTCCATCGTGTATTGCACGTGTGCACGGTGCACCGGGCAAATTCCACCGATTCGATCCTATCGCCTGCACATCGGCGTCGTAAATTGAACTCTTCTCTTTTTTCCTTTGGCCCCTGGCGTTTTTCAACCCTCGTCCCCGACGAAGTACAGGGACCACGTTCGATTCTTTCCACGCGAGCTTTCCAGATTACACGCGCGGAATTTCTCACAAAACGCATCGAGTGCATTTCGAGTCGCGGCCTGCTGCAAACACGCCCGCACGGCGGCCTGTCGAGCCGGCCATTAATTAATTCTTAAACCCGCTCGTCGCCGTCGCCGCCGATGCGGAATCCCGCGCCCCGCCGACCGGCCTTGCTAATTCCGCGTCAAATATTTATGCCGACGCTCGCGCGGCAATTAAAGTCATAATTAAAGTATTCGATGGCCCACGGTGGTCATCGCCGGCCGTGAATTTTCGGGGGAATTTCCGGCGGTTGTCGAGGAAAGCGGGGCCCGCGTGAATAACGCCGCGGAAATAAAGCCGTGGCTTTATTGCGTGTCCAAGTGATAGTTTATGTTTCTTGTATGGCGATCAATTATTCCTGCCGCGTCGCGGCGAGTTTCGCTGCCTACAATACAGGAATACCGTGTTCGTTTTCAATCAAGTTATCGGCAGGTGAATATTTGCTGCCGCAAGTCCCGCGTACTCGGGAGTATCAACTTTATATATCGTCCGACGAAAGGACCGCAAGTATTGACGCCGCCATCAGGTGATTTAATATCCTCGATATTTTAAATAGAATTTTAATACAGAATTCTCGTAACATTGGCACTTCATCGTCTTGTCATCACGCACACTCCATTATTACCTTTCGGGATTATCTGCCTGGCATAGTTCTGTGTGTCCAGTTCTGGCAATTAATTTAATTAATAAAAACTGTAGAAAATTAAAAACTTTTTTTGTTGATGTAAAATTGACACTTTTCAAGAATCGTCCGAAAATTTAAATACGCAGCGGGAGACGGATTAGTTAAATATTTTTCAAACTATCCGGCAATGTGAGAGGGATCCTTCGAATTTTACATCATAGTTTTATAAAATTTTGACGAAAATTTGTATTTTAATTTCTGGTAAGGATGATAATTTTTTGCGTAGTTATAAGAATTAGTATAACTCTGTTGCTTGAGGAAATATTTACACCGTTCTCATAAAATAAACTCTAGCAGCATATAGGTATAACTCGGGATAGATGGATCACATATACTCGATAGTGATACACCGCCAAGTCCATCTTACTCTAGTGTCTTCGTACAAATGCCTTTACTTAAATTTTTATTAAACGCAAATAGAACGAATTTAGATTACAGATTTTTTCGGATAGTGATGAAGAAGAAACAAATGAGATGGATTTTTCAATTGAAGATGCGTCGGTTGTAGCGAATATTACAACGGAACAAACAAAATAGATGTCTAAGTAGATCAAATTTTCTGCTACCGCTGGCTCAATGAAGGCTGTTTTAGTTTTGAAAACATGTGTAATTATTGTGGGAAAGAAAACAAAAAATTAATAAGTATTTAGTAATTATAATAATATTAGAAATATAATTATATTCTTTTTTATGTATCCCCTAGGGGTTACAATCTCCTTTAACTTCACTCCCTCCAATTTTTACTTTTTCCCCTACTCTACCTTAGCCTATCTTAAACTTATTATTTATTTATTTCTATTTCTAAGAAATAATATTAGGAATAGAATTAATCTTTTTTCGTTTACTGAAACAATTTTCTCGACAAAAATAATTTTATATAGTAATAATATACTAATAATAGACCCGTACCAGTAAAGGAGAGATGGACCACATCCCAACATTTTATTTACTCATTTCCGCGGCTATTTATAAAGATACTGTGTTATGATCATTACACGCCCCAGATAGTTCACAACACGAACTGATAAGTCAAATATTCACTACTTTTAAAATATTTAAGTTTAATACATTTTTAAAAACGTGGTCCATTTCTACCGAAGTTACCCTAAGCAACGATAATATGTTAAATATTGGTCACACACTCGAAGTTCAAGCAGCGGCGCTGTGACCATAGGCGCAAAATTGAACGCAACAAACGTTCGATACTCTTCAACGTTTCGAGCTGTCGCGTGTCCAACTACTCCGCCGGTATGTTTAACGAGCAATAAACACAGCACTGGTTAAACATTCGCTCGTTAAAAATATAGTTGACTACGTTGGTAATACTACTGCGAAAGAGAGGGAAACGAAACGGAGCTCCGCGGTTCTTTGAAAACGTTCCGCGCAGGTTGCATTCGTTATCTTCGACCGGGCGACGTCAATCTATACGACCGCCTTTGTGCCGGGATTCATACTGTCGTGGGAATTTTTGTCGGCCCGTAACCGAGGCAAATAGAGCAACGAAACTGAGCTCGGTGTATGATATTGCTTCGGGCAGACCGCCGTTATTAGTCTCGATGACAAATCGCTGTTTACCGGCTGCTTCTGCGCGAAGGAAACCCCCGTTCCTCTTTCCACTGGTCCGGAAAAGAGAGAGCCGCATCACTTATCATTTCCATGGATTTCTTCTGCATCGAACAAGCTCGCAACGCACAATAGCGTCTTCGCGTAAGTAATATAAATTCGCGCGGCAATAGCATCTGCGATTTCCATTTTACGCGAAAATCATGTTACCGCGGCTCGTGCATTGATAATATCGGAGAATGCCATTCAAAGATGCTGAATAATCAACGTAATACCAAACATGCTCTCGCCGTGCAATAAGGGAGTGAAGAGCAACGCCCGCTCTTGGATAGATTAATTATCATTCGTTCCATTTCATTTAATCGAAATCAGACGGTTAAGGGGAGAGCGTAATTGCAGTTTCACTTTGGCGCTTCCGATGATTTCAAACTAGCCGTTCGACGTTGTCGATGGAACCGCAAAACTGCAGTTAGCGAGCATGGGGGGGGGGGGGGGGTGTGGTAGGTAATGAAGTGGATCGACTGGGAACGTTCTTCGTGTTCATCGTGCCACTCGGTTTTCGCCCTTGACAGAGGCAGATATCTCCTCAAAGAGCTGCAAGGTGCAAAACGTAATATTCAGCATTCCGAAAAGTTTCCAGTTGATTAAAGCCAGTTAAGGTCCCTGCCCCGGTATATAAAGGCTGTTAGAAGTTGCCACGACCCCGGGTATATCTCGGCAAAGAGTGGTTGGCAACTCTTCGCAAACAGCGCGGCTCGCTTCCGGCATTATTCAGGTCGAATTTAATATTCCCTCATTATTCAAAATTAGCCCGACTTCCCTGGAGTCCCGCTACCATTCCGGCATGGTAGGCGGTAGGTGGTAGAAATCATGATTATTGCAAGCCCGCAGAGATAGATTAAAGCCGAGGAGAAGAAAAGGGAATAAGGAAACAAGAGGGAGACGCAAACAGGCGTATTAATGCGCGATCCTATAAATTATCGGCAAAGTTACTCGTCCGATTCCTCTTGCTTTATTCATCGAGACTCTTTCTTACGGGATTTTCTCCACCATATTTTCCAGTTGGCGATATGTCACTGCCAACCTTTATTTTATACAATGCAATCTATCAATGGAAATCTACTCTGATTTTCAGTCGAATAAGTAACGTATTTATGACGTGATGTATTTTTTGTTCGTCTTCGCTTAGTCCCCTGTTACTAATTGCCATAGTTTCAGTATTATTATTCCCATGTAACTATTTCAATACTGCGTGTTCCACGCGACAGCGTATAAAATTCTCATTAATTAAGCGACAGAACTTTCCTAACATTCGCCTATAGTTCAGCACGAGACTGATACACACAATGCGTCCAAAGTTTCAAGTAGTCGAAGTCTATCACTTATCAGCCGCGACGCTCCAAAGGCACAGCGTGACTTTGGTTATTGGTTAGACGTTGCCAGTGAATTAAGGGGCTGTCCTTAAATTACGTAAGGGTAATTTTGGCGATTTCTTACCACCTCCCTCCCCCAGTATAAGAATTCGTACGGTTTTATATTTCAACACGCTTGCTTATGTAATATTTTCCAAATTGCATTTGTTCACATATTAACGCTAGGTTTACGGACATTTCTTTTAAATCTATTTCTATGAACTCCTGTATATAATATTAAGCTGCACGTCTGAATAAATAACTAATAAGTAAGGAATATTTTTCCAGAGATTATAACAGAATTTTTTTTATACTGCGACTCTAACTTAGATACTGATGATCGTTCTTTATTATCGTGCTTATCGACAAAGCAGCAATAAATACTGAGGTCATACGATATATCATTTGAGATATCGGATCCAGAGCAGCGAACATATCTCCGACATATTATGATTTCTACTTAGTAGTGACTTTTCTATTACTGTTATATTTATTACTGGAGTAATAATTTCACGAATTAAACAAATGTACATATTAGGATTATTTAAGCAAAGAGCAGTTCCATAGAAATAGGTATACTACATATATGTAGATCTTAAATGTTAGAAGGCCTAGAAGGAAATAAATGTGTGTACCTATAAATTCTTTGAATAGAATTATTAATTTAGGGTACAAATTGGTTATAACTAATTCTATGCTTTTTTCGCCATTCTTTTTCGAAATTTGAAATCCGTCAAATTGACGGGTGTCGTCAACCTCGTGTTAAAATTCTTTTGTATGTTTATATAATTCATTTAACTCGGTTTTCATGTGTGCGATGGAAAATATTTTAGGCTACTCATATTTTAAAAAAATATTACGTAAAATTCTACCTGACTCCATCTCCCACCTTTGTAAGAAAACGTAAGCAATTCGTGACCCCCTCTCTCCAAAAAAGTCATTCATAATTTAAGGACGACCGCTAAGATTCCACCTTCTTCATCCTATCTCCCCAAACACTCAAGAAAGATTCATCAATATTTTTATCAAACACGTTATATATATATATATATATATATATTGGAGCACCGATTCCTATCTAATCGCCAAAATTCCTCTACTTCGTTAACGTTCCGTGCTGAGATAAGTGACCACTTACGTTCTCGCTAAAATTACCATAGCAGTTAGTACCATAAACAATATCTACGATGGCAATAAAAATTACCCCCTCTTCGCACAGTGACCACTCGTAAAGAGTGCCAAGGAATGAAGTGTTACGGAAACAGTGCATACAACGCTGGAGAAAGTAGTGTTGTCGCCTATATAGGTATACACTTGGTCCTGATCGGGGCATTAGCATGCACGGTGGTCGTTTTAGCCCACGGTACGGGGTATAACCGGCGTATCGTCCGATTATTTGCTAGAGGGTGCACACCCCCACCGCGCACTGAATGCGGTTGATATTGGCTATGCGGAAAACGTGCCCCCGGGGAAGGGATACAGCGGAGTTAATGCGATCACCATGCGAAGTACTATCCCGTAGCACGGACCCACTTCGAGGCCCGGCGGTTCGCGTTAAAGAGAACGATATCGATGCTAAACGAAATTAAACATGCACGAGGCCTTCCATTCAGTTTCCTCCTTCCCTTCCCAAGCCAGACCTATCAGATGACCTGTTAATAAACATGCCATCCGGGAGTCAAAACGTCATGTAGGGTAGGGTGGGGGTAAAAGTCCCGTTTTTCGTATGAAACTGTGTAAAATTTAGTACTAACAATCTAGAGATATCTGGTGTTAATTTGTATAAACTTTTATGCTTTACGCTCACGAAGTTCGTTTGTTGATACTGTTATTTTCTGTTGAGTTAATAACTTTCTGTAGAAAGTTCCTAATGTCTTTTGGTGTAATATTAAACTAAATAAGTACACAATTCTTTTAAAATCAAGAAATATTTATTAAACCAATTCTTTTTGGTATACAATATTGAAAGGAAAGCATGACTTCTTTACCAAAAAATAAAAATATAAGTCAGAGGCTCACTTTGAACTAAAAACTAAAAAAAATCGCTCAATTAAAACAAAAACACTATTTAAAGACTTTGGCATCACTTCTTTATAGTCTGGCCATCTTATTATGAAAATAAATATTAAAATATATATTTTCAGTCTGAGGGACTTTTTGCCCCAATGGTACCTACTTCTATAGTTTCTGCGATATATACGTTACCTAGAAAATATTATCATTCAGCAATAAACAATATCATGCACACATTACGCTTATGCACACGATACGCTTTTAAACTGTGGTTTACTTCGTATAAAACAACAAAGACGACGTATTTCTTTTAGTCTTCAATACATAAAATAACGAAGGCGTCGTGTAATTCGCACGAACGTACAGGAGCGACTGGCAACTCTGTGGTCACCTCCGTCTCTTCTCGCCTTTTACTTAGTTTACCGCGAAACTCAATACATTGTTTAGGAATAGATATCTTGATTTCGGGACTTTTTACGCGCCGGACTTTTAGCCCCACCCTACCCTACGCTGCGGGTCCATTTCCGTCAGTTGTTCAAGTAACGGTTCCCTTGTCATCGGTACTAGCAGCGGTTCGAAATTGTCCGCGAGAGGCTTGGTAGAAATTTAAGCTTCGAACATCATCTTTAACAGTCGACCTGCTCCGCCACTAAGCCCTACCATCGCCATCAGCGGGGGGGGGGGGAGGGGCGGCACCTTGTGTGTTTCCACGCGAAACAATCGCAGCGGTGCGTGACTGCGCTCCGATTAAGGGTATCGTTCCCGAGGATAGGAGGGAAGTGCAATATCCCATTATATTCCATATTGAGAGGAAAGAGGGACGCGGGATTGCGGAGGAGCCGACTGAAATCGCACTCTGCCGTGATCATATCGCGGTTAGATCGCAACGCCAATGTGGCAAGGCTGGGGCCGTTGGAAAGGTGGAAGACTTCTCGGCTTGCCACGTCGCGGCTACTTAGAGATTAATCCGGTATCGCTGATATCTCGTTGGAGAGCGGCGGGGCAGGGGCGGCGAGGGGTGGCGAACTTAGGAGAAAGAAGCGACGATGAAATTACTTGGAGGTTCACGACTGAGAGGTTATGACGTGGACCGATGAACGGACCAGGGAGAGAATTTTATCGGCGGTCAATCGGCTATATGGGATTATCCCGTGCGGTGATGTGTGGGAGTGTGTGTACACACCGAGTCGTAATCCAGTTGGGGCCGGCAGAATAGTTTGCCGATACACCCTCTCGTGTGTGCATGTACGCGTCTATCGTTCCCTACGTACCCTGCGTCTCTGAGTTTGACCGCGTATAGTTGACAGGACCAATAATGCGGAGCGCAACCAGACCGCAGGGTAAATCGCGTAAAATCCTTTCGGCCAGTGTCCCTCCTGCAATGTCGATGATAGTGCCGTTGGAATTCGCGTCTCGTCATTAACAGCACAAGCATAGGGTGAGTTGGAACATCTGTGACAAAATTAAACGAGTAAATGTTCGCTGCCAAATTCCCTTTGCTAACCATAGTGGCGTTCAATCTCTTGCTTACTAAAATAATTGACCTGCTTCTATAGGTAGGTACTGGTTATATTGTGGGAAAAAGAGTTGCTACTTGTATTATATATTCATGTAATACATCCCTTGGTTGTAGCACCGTTGTAACGTGCGCATTTATATTATAAAACTAAGTATCTGAATTTTAATTCGGTTACGAGTCAAGGCTCCTTTGATACTCCAAATAATTATCGGTCTATGGTGTTATTAGTATGCAAGGGGTTGCCAAGCAGTGTACAATGTTTTCACTCGGACGATGCCATAAATAATTCATTAATCACCAGGGGTACAGTATAATGATTCGTTCTGAAATGTTTTCTGGCATTTAAGCGGCAGTTCCAAATGCAGTATCGCTAATTGGATTTTTTGGTCCGCCTGTGGCTTGCATGTGCAGTATTACAGCGGTTGAGGGTGGTGTAATTTCGTTAAAGTGGTGTGGATTGTTACGTACTTGTACGAATTTCTGATTGAGGCATGTATAACGCGTAATAGCATTGAGCTTCAGCGTAACAGGATTTCAAGGAGATTGTCATTAACAAATGCGCCCTTTACACCCATGAATTTTCAGCAATTACTAGTTCAGCTGATCGTATCAACTCACAAAAGGGAATTGTTTCGTTTTGATGAGATAACGTGTACAGCTTGGAATTCACACTGTTTTCTGTGATCGACGATTCGATAACCATTATCTCGAAAGTTACATGATATATGGATATAAAATAATCTATTGGGAAGATACGCTGCTTATTCCTAGCTGTTACCATATTTCTAATAGGCTGATGGTTACGTTTGGAATTAGTTTAACAACCTGTCATATTGTATTATATACGACCCAAAACATATAATGAAGTAATATTAACAAATATCCTTTATTCACTACCATTTGCAATAGACATCCGAAGGTACATATTGCATCATCGTTGTTTCCAATTTATATGCAAACCCTTACAGCACACTTCGTGGCGGCAATGTTGCAGAATCGTTGCAGTAACTTTGCAGTGTTGCATAGTTGCAGCGCAATGTCGATGTCACGTTGCTGCGACGTTGCCGTGCAACATTGCACGGGGCGGACATAGAATTATTGCTGCATAGTTGCATCAATGCTGCGTTGCAATATCGCACGGCAACGTTCCTGCAATATTTCTGCAACGTCACGGCAACATTTGGCAACGTTCCCACAATGTTGATGCAACGTTGCGCCAGTATTGCAGCAACGTTCCTGCAATGTTTGCCGCAACTTTGCTTAACTTAAAATATTTAAACCTAAAATATTTCCGTTGTTTTTAATGATACGAGAAAATGTCTAAGGAAAAAGATGTTTGCTTCAGGGAGACAATTATTCTGTCGGAGACGATTTTTTTCTCAAGGTTATATTTCCCGAAATTTCAGGATCATCAATGATTTTTTTAATGAGATGACGTATTTTCAATACTGTAACCTTATAGCCAATAAAAATATAATATGTAGTCCTTTTTGTCTAGCAATCATTTTTTTCCTGAGACATTTTCTCGTATCATTAAAAACAACGGAGATATTTTAAGTTTAAATGTTAGTTGACTCAACCTTGTATATTTTAATGTGTAGAATGACACAGGGTGGAAGTTGTAGAACATACCCAGTGTTAGAAAACCCTAATGGAGTTTGTCAAAATGAGCCTTCGTTTTTGAATAATTTGAGTTTAAAGTTTTGCACGGTAGGAGTATAAGTTCGAATACGTTAGCGGTCTTATCAATCAGTGGTTGTAGCTGCGGCGGTAAAGTGTTCGCCTACGACGCTACAGGTCGCCGGTTCGAATCCCCTTCGGGGAAAAAATTTTCTGTGAGAAAATTTATTATATAGAGTTATTTATATTTTGGGCCTCACTGCCGGAAACGTTGCAGAAGGCGGACATAGGAATATTGCTGCAACGATTCGACAACATTTCAATCTTGCACTGCAACGATCCTGCAACTTCGCTGCAACGAGAGTGTGCTGTATGGGAAGCGTCGACGCAAGTCATCCATGAATCCGAAGCGTCAGTTACTTTGAACAGTCATGGTTCATAAAATCGATCGCACCTGCTGAGATGTCATTAATGCTGCTTGCTGCAGGCAGATCCACAAAGAAGGATACGTTACGTTCGTTAAATTTCTCACGGCTTTTACCATTGCAGATGCTCCAGAACCTTCAGAGAATCGTTCGCGCCCCTTGGGTACGCGTCTGATTATTTTCGGCCTCGTTCCCTTCTCCTCCTGCCTACAACTGAGATTCACTTTTTTCTTCTTCCACATTTTATGGAAAGCCGCTATCGTTTCGACGATTACATCTCGGTTGGAAGTTTCCGAACACCGCCATCTGAGCCGTCCGAGCATCAAAGCGCGATAAATGTGGAGACAAAGGTTCCGCACGAACCATTCCCGAGATCCACTTTTCGAAGTCCTTTGATCGGCTCCTAAAACACGTGGATGAAACCCCGTTTTCTTTAACGTCTTCCGCGTTAGGTATAACTAACCGACTCAGCTCAGGATATGATTTACGAACTTTCCGCACGTCGCGCAAATACTACTCCTTTCGCTTTCTGTTTAATCTAATACAAGGTGGCGATAGAAAATACTCCTAACACACGGACACATCCTTTCAATTTTAATTCCAACCCCACGGAATTAGGAAACTTGGACAACGACAGTGTCTCTTGATCGTGATTGTTATTCTGAATCGCTGCATTAATAATAATCCGGCTTTGGCTAGTTGCTGGACATTTCATCAAGGGCGATTATCGTGTATTGAGCAAGCAACTGAATGGCCGCTTATTAATCCGGCCTTTAATTAAACCCTCAGCGAAAGGGGTCGTTTACTTCTCAGCTTACTTTATCCCGATCGATAAGGCTGTCGGAAAACAAGGCGGGCCGAGGGAAAAAAAGTTGCGAGCAGGGTTGGTTAGAGAGCGGGAAGCCCGCGCAGAGGGCGGACAGCGAGCCAGGCCCCGGCATATATAGTGGTTGCAAAATTTGATCCGCTCCTCGTCATCCTAAAAACATAATCAAACTTCATGGGTAAGGGAACGCGGCAGGGAGCGACGTCTCCTCTCTCTATTTTTGCCTTCGAGCACTTTCTTTCTAGGCGAAGGCGCTCTTTCATCTTCTACTTTACCTTCGCCCCCCCCCCCCTCCCCCCTCGCCCCTCCCCACGTTCGCAAGCCCCGTCGAGCGTGTCTGTGTCCGCCACCTCTTCTTCTTCTCTTCGAGGCGTAAATTGGGGCATAAAAGATGACGCCGACGCTTGATAACGTTATCTCGCGATAGAGAAACTTTTTATCTTTCTCCGTGTGTTTCTCTCCCTCTTTATCGGCCGTAGTTCCCTTAGCCGTGAAAATTGTTTTCTGCCTGACAATTTCTTCACCCCATTTCACTACTTCTAACGCGGATCCCGACGCGCGCCTCCCCTCCCCCCCCCCCACCCTGCCCACCATCACCTCCCTAAATTCGTTATCGCCGTTGCTTCGGAATATCCTTCGCTGTGCGTGCGCTCGCTTGGATTTACGTTACAGACTTTCTGACACGAAGGGCTGGAATGAAAAAATACACGGCGGGTTAAAAAGTGTCGCAGTTTCGGAATTGTTTGGACTACAGAGCCAGCCGCGCGGCGTTCTTACAGTTACTCCCTCTGCGAGCACAAATTGGATCGTGAAAACAGCGTCAGAACTTATCACTGTTATGCGATAATAGGGAATCCCTCTTGTTCCTTTCTAGCCAGCCGTGCTGCGCCGTTCGCGTCGTTTCCAGCGCGACGGAAAAACTCTCTCGTCTTTTTCCTTTTTTCATTCGTTGACCTTTTTTTTTTTGCATTCAGGGATGACCTATATCCGCGCACAAAGGTCTCTGAGTAGGTTTAACGGAACGCTTTCGGGTTGGGTTAGGAGCGGGGCAAGTGTAGCGTGGTGGGTTTCTCGCTACAAATAGATGTAAATTGCGGAAATGAAAAAGCGATCGCCCGTGAAGCTCCGGCTAAAGCATCGAACCGGGGCTCTTTCTCTCGCGACAACCACGAATTTCGCTGCCTCCACGTGAATAACACGAAGGGCTTTTAAGTAGCAAACACTTTTCAGCTGGTCATCTGAAGCCGGGCTATCATATCTTTTGTTCTAGTAGTTACAGTGAATATCGCTGTTATACACTTGTGACTTTCATAGCACTGAAAACTTTACTTTAGGGTGAACGTACCTCCTAATATCGGCACTCGTTATACCTCGCAAAGCAAACACTAAAATTTATCGGTCACGAACTGAATTAGTACCTAGTAAAGATATGTAAGTAGACACACTGTAATTACAGCGTCATGTTGTCAACAGTTACAGAAAGTATTTCAGTGAATCTTAACAGTGTAAAAATTTCGATTAAAATATTTTTCGTAATGAAAATTGCGTGCTCCTTTTAGCAGCATGCGTGTTCTCAATACCACTGAGTGACATCGTTTGGCGGTAACAAGATTAGATCAAGTTAGGTTTTCTTAAACCTAATCCTAATATGAAAATAACTTTAAACCTTCATATATGTATATATGAAATAATCAATATTTCTTAAGTAGGCGATATTAGGTACCCTTCTTTTCAGCACTCGACTTTTGCATGCCTTACAACTCTTACGATTTCTGAGTGCTAATTAAACATTTGTAGGATTCAACGATTTTAACTTATGATACATGAGACATGAATAATTTCTCTTTACTTTGAAAATATCAATTATTATTCAATAAAGAGGGATTTCACTTTTGCTAGGAGATATTAAGTACCGTTGCCCTAATCCATCTGCGTTCTTGACGACGGAGGAAGGTTCGTTGGCTGCACCACGACCCTCGGAAGACAGAAATTCATAGTATTACTGTCTAGTATCATTGTTGGATCACATTCGACTTATACAGCGTACGAAAAGCGCGTTTCGGAAATCAAGCCACGTAGGAGAATCGCGGAGGTCGCGGCGCTTGTTCTTTGTATGATAACACGATGGGCGTGAGTGGGGTAAGTTTCTTTCATAAAGGGCGACTTTTGAAGAGTCGCCGCGAAAGATCATCCACGTCGACGGCCGGCGAAGGATCGGTTTTATTGGTCCAGAGATCTCCGATTTATTCAGGTTACCCGGGATCTATTCACTCGCTCAAAGGCACGGGGATCTTCGATACACAAAAGAATCGCTTCCTTATTTCGCAGCATTGCATTTCATGCTTATTCGGCTGCGAGGTATTGTTCGATCGCGCCGCAGTGGGGTGGCGGATCGTATTATCTGGCGAGATATGATTTCGTGGATTTAGTAGCTCAACTATCGCAATTCTTATACATCGACATGCTCCTACACAGAAACCATATTTGAATTAAACCTGGGGGTGGAAAAGCGTCTGATATGAGAAACTTTCTTCTCAACGATTCTTCCAATCGAACTCCCAAGGGAGTTAGGGAACCCGAAAATTCAGAAAATTATGCAACTTTGTGTGCAAGTAGAGTAGTTCATCCATAACACAAAACTATTTTTTGTTGGATCCATAGTACTGTTGTCGGGAGGGAAACCACCCCTTGAATAAAATACAGAGTTTTATTTATCGCGGAATATCTCGAGGACGGTGAGAGATATTGAAAAGAAATTTAAACAAAAATTGTATGTTTTTTATATCTACCAAACTATGTAACAATAATTCCCGAGAAATCCATAAGTTCTAAGTTACCTCCACCACCAAGCCTTAATTCGATAATTATTTTCACGCAATTTTGTAGATATAAGAAAAAGATGCTACTTTTGTTTAAATTTCTTTTCGATATCTCCCACCGTTCTCGTGATATTTCACGATAAAGAGAACTCTGCATTTTTTCAAGAGTTGATTTCATCTCCTAAAATATGCACCAACAAAAATTAATTTACTTAGGCACAAAGTTGCATAATTTTCTGAATTTCCGAGTTGCCTAACATTTTCACACACTTTTCTCATCCTATTTCACTGTATATCTCACATACGTTCATCACTTATGGTTTCTTGCAAAAATAGGCGAATTGTTTAATAAAAACTTTCACGAAGACAACAGTTCATAGCTTTTATTCAAAATTTTGTCAGCATACTGTATAAAGAATAGGTTTGAAATGTGCGAGGGTTTATTACACTGGTATGTTTCTTTCAACGAGACTTCTAGAGCGCTTGTCAAGCGGAAAGTCAAAGGTGACGGCGGCCTGGTACACCTCTTCTGAAGCAAGGCTCGATAAAAACCCGGGCCAGCGTTTCTGTCTCTGATACTGTTATGTCGCGATAGTTTTGCGGCGACTTGTCGACGGAGCGGTGGCCACGAAAGTGTCGAGAAATGCGCGGATACGTGAACCGACAAACGTACATGTCGCTTCGAGGATACATCACGGTTCGCTGAAGAACACAGACCGTCCATTTTCATAAAGCTTGACGGGAGGGTTGTTTTTACGCGTCGAGATGTGACACGGCGCGCCCACTCTTTCCGGTTCCCTGGCCACGCTCGTCTTCGTCTTTGTCCTCCTGTAAGATTCGCGAGCACTCGCGATTACGGTTTCCCTTCCGAGCGACTGCTTATCACGCCGCGCGATGTAACCTGCCCTCCACTTTATAATTTCTCGCTATAAACACCCTCAAAATGCCAATAAACAGAGGAGATGAAAGCTGACGGCGAATTTACCATAGATTTTTTGAAATTTGGTGTTCGGTTTGGAAAACGAGGTACATGTATATATCTCTGTGAGAGATTAGGTGATAGCGTATAAGGGAGTTCCCCAAGTGCTGGATGCTTAAGGTTTTTCTTAAGGAAGAAGAAATAATATTAAATGAATCTCCTTAGCTGTGCACACGCGACTGGAACGCGTCGAAACTTAATTGTTGTTTTTTCTATCCCTGCTACGGTTTACGCGGAATAACGGCTCTGTAGCGTTTCAAATATCACAGATATAGCTAATGTCCGGTATTAGGTGCCGTCCGGCGATAAGGGGACCCTCAGGATAAAATTTTTTAGAAAATCGAATTTTTTTTTATATATAACATAAAAAAAAAAAATTTTTTCCGTATAACATCCCAGGAATACCTTGGTGAAAGTTTCACTTCAAGATTCGTAACGGTATAGATTCTACAGTCACATAACCAATTCACCAATTCGTTTTCCTCTAAACATGATATTTCGAAACGGTAACCACGATTTCAGAAGATCTAATGAACCAATTAAAAAAAACCTTGAGGCATTTGATTCGTAATTGCACTCGTTATCTCAGCATCCTATAACATAATTTTTTAAACACGTTTTTTTATCTGCATATTTATGCGCGAAATCATCAGGTTTTTTGCACTACTTCGTTCAAATGTGCAACAATTATCGTAGTTTTGGGATTTTTGCCGCAACAACGGATACTGCGATAGCCATTGATATAAATTTTAAGAAATCTTTTGGATTTTGGATTTTGGACGATCCTATGAGTAAATGTTATGGGTGGCCGTTTATGTAGCGCTGCACTAAGCGCCACTTAAAAAATGCATCAAGACTGAAAATATGAAACAAACTTTTTTTTTGTACCCTAACGAGTGGATTAATAAATGCCAAACACATTTTTTAGGATATTTTGTAACCTCTTGTCATAAAAAAATCATAAAGAACAGCTATTTTTTTAGCGTTTTGACTGGAGATTTCCCTTAAGGGAACTCCCTTCATTTAAAGGGTTATACCTAGTCTGGCGGCCGAAAAGAGGCGAATGTTTGTGAATTTTTTTTTTAAAACGGAAGCATATATTGTTACAAAACTTTTTGCACTTAAAAGAGCAACGTTTAAAGAACATTTGGTAATTTTTTCGTAGAAAAATATTTACGTTTACAATAAAATAAAAATCGACATCCAAGAAGCCTTTTTAAAAGTTTGGTTTTGCGGTGAGTACGGCTATTCGGAACCAGATTATCTAAAATCTAAAAACAAAAAAGATTTTGTTAGGATATTAATGTATCCTCCGATTAACGGAGGGAATTTCTGAAATATTAATTTATAACAAAACGGCAGCTATTTAAAGCTAAAATCCTGATTTTTTCGTGGAAAAATCACGCAAGAAAATCAGGATTTCAGCTTTGAATAGTCGCCGTTTTGTTATAAATTAATATTTCGGAAATTCCCTCCGTTAATCAGAGGATGCATTAATATCCTAACGAAATCTTTTTTGTTTTTAGATTTTAGACAATCTGGTTCCGAATAGCAGTGCTCACCGCAAAATTAAGTTTTTAAAAAGGCTTCTTGGATGTCGGTTGTTACTTTACTATAAACATAAATATTTTTCTACGAAAAAATCACCAAATGTTCTTTAAATATTGCTCTTTTATGTGCAAAAACTTCTGTAAAGATATATGCTTCCACTTTTTCAAAAAAAAATCACAAACATACGCCTCTTTTTGGCCGCCTGACTAGGTATAACCCCTTAAGGGAGAAGGCAAATTAGATGTGTACAAAAAGAACTTTCGTATTTATTCTTAGACTTGTTATATTGAAAACAGAGGAATGAAAAGAGACCCTGAAATTCTGAAGAAGCGAGTATCCATAAATCTCTTTCATTTACCAGGAAGCTATTCCACAACTGACCAGAGGTCAATGAACAGTCTCACTATCGATCGGAGCTATCTTCTAAACTTTGATATTCCAAAATAACCACTATTCACCTAATAACCTACAAACTCACCAATTCCATATTTAATTGAAAACAGTAAAGTCCAGAGGTCCTCCCGAGCACGACAGTAGAATCCATCAGCATTCGTCAGACATCACCGCAATGTCTGCCCAATGGGCGACCGTTTCTCCTTATACAGGCCACATTTCCTCCCAATACCGCCTGTCAGGCATAAAAATAGCGGAGATGTAAACGTATCTTGACGTCCGTATCCGAATAAAACGGCGGCGCGTAGCGAATACGAAGCACGCAGGCCACGCTCCCGCTCGCCGGTGGCACGGCAACTCCTTAACCAAACATAAGCTTTAAAGCGTAAGCTCGCTTAAACTTGGCGCAACGGAGTTTTGGCCCAGTTAGGGCCGCGCCCGGGACTTGCAAATTACGGCCACGGAACGCAACGTACGTTCGAAATGGACCAACGGGCTACAACCTTCTCTCTCCTTTCGACCGCCCAGCTCACTCCGTCCAGTTCCGTTCTCCTCTCCCTCGCTCCTCTCATTCGCGGTCGGCGCTCCGTCAGATTACAGCGCCAGCAGAGTACGTTGAGTACACAGGCGAGGACTTTAGTCCTATTGCTCACAGTGGTTGCCTAAGCTAAGGCATTGTACACTTGTAATCTAAGCAGGATGGTTGTCTACTTAATGGTTAGCGGGCTCCCTAACGTTACGTTTAACCACTTGGCTTCGTCGTTTTTAAACATTCACCCGGGTGATCTTGAAACGATCACACATTATTCCGACTTGCAGGGAAGTCGTAAGCGCGAGAGGGGATGGAAAATGTCGTGGCGGGGGTACCTCGTAAAATCGAATATGAGATGCATCGATTTATATTAGATCTCCCACAGAGAAGATGATAATAAAAATGATGACAGTTGGGGCTGTGCTTGCCAGTCGAGTAGCCATTTTATCAGGAGACGTAAAAGATCCGGTGGTTTCTTGCTCTGGGGATGAAGGGGCGACAAACTTTCGGTGCATTACAAGGTCGTAACAAGAACAGGAAGTGGGAATCAATAACATCCAGTTCATCTTTCATCGCAGATAGCGCGTACGAGGGGGATGAACTACCCATTGATGTACGAGCATTTAATGGTATTGACTGCAATGCAGAGGAGGGGTCGGGTGCACGGCGGTGTAAACGACGAATCTCCGACGGTGGGCCCTTCCCGGGTCGATTTCAATGGCAGTTTTATGGCGAATCTGATAAAGGCACGACCCTACTTCTTGGGGGCTGCCAGAACGGTGAATACATTTGACGACGTCGCCAGTGGTGATCGTTCTTACCTTTTCTTCAACGAGCGATTTCGCTGAATCGCTTCATCTCCGTGTCTCTGCGAAGTACGCGTTATACTGAACCGATTTCCGGCGAACGATCGCTCGTTAAAAGCAATGTAGGTACCACGCTTCACTTCGATCTACCGCTGGCATTTCTTTCAATACCTCTTCGGAGAAGTACAAGCAAATCGGCAATGTGTACTACAAATGGTGAAACATACATATCGCTTGGAGTCATTTTTCATCATCACTCAAATTATATACTGCTGCACTTTCATGCTTCGACACAGCTGCGCGACGCAGAAGTTTCTGAAACTTCAGAACTGTGGCGGAATCGGTCCATCACATTCAGCTAGAAGTTATCGATCGGACTGAATGTTAGAACGAACGACGACACGAATGATAGGACTCTTTAACGACAGTGACCCGAGGGCATGTGTCGAAGTCGGAAAACTCTCTGGGGGATCATTAGAATACCACGTAATCGTCGGTGTCTATCACCTTCCGTGGGAATCGGTGACCAGTCCAGTGGAATCCAAATCGGTCGACGACCAGGCTCGGGTTGAAGGGAACCAGACCAAGAGAAATACTGGAAAACGGGAACAAAAATCGAGGAATACCGACAACGCTTAAATAGACAAGTGCCCATGTTTTCGTATTTTCTACAATCATCCCCAATTTACGAGCTTGCGGCAGGAGGGGTGCAGCTCCATCTTTACCAACTTCAAGTGAATTGAAAAAAAAACTGTTTATAAAATTATTGCTTCAACTTAATATAATAGAGTATATATTTTATTTCCATTTTTGGCAAATTTTTTCAATCTGGAGCTGCCCAAAATCAAAATATTGCACAATACAGGAATGGTTGCTGGTTCAAAATTTGAAATTAATAGCTCATATGTTATCGGATCTAAATATTTCCATAAAAAGAAGTATTCCGAATACTTGCACTGTTTTTACCGCCGAATGTATCGCACTGAAGGACGCTCTCGACATTGCCCTTCTCCATACAGATCACAATTTCAAAATCTTTTCTGATTCCCTTAGTGTCCTGCTCTATCTCCAAAACCCACAAATACAAGTAAAAATCAATTTTTATATTTATGAAATAAAAAAGAAGTATAAGGATTTCGAATACAAATCTATAAATAACAGCAGCATAGAACTATTCTGGATCCCATCGCACACAGGCATACAAGGTAATGAAGAAGCAGATACTTTAGCCAAAATAGCGACTGAAGCACAATACGATGAGACAATATACATTCCTTTTACTGATTTACGGGAATCGTTCAAATACAATCGCAACTTAAGCACCAAAAAGTTCATTGAAGAGCAAGGTCGAGTTAAAGGCAAAGACTATTTCCAATTTTATTATAAAAGTAGCAATAAACCTTGGTTTACAAATGTAGGCCTCTCACGAGAGATTATTTTTACTATTAATCGTGGTAGGTCAGATTACTACAATCCGCCTCATCGCTACAACGCGTATATATTATAAACGAAGCGAAATGCAATTGTAACTATGAAAAACAGGATCTAAATCATATTTGGCAATGTCCTCTACTCGATACTCAAAGAATAGAATTAATTAAAAATCTAAATAAATGCAAACTGCGCCTGCCACTAGATATAAAATTAATTCTTAGTAAACCGAACATCGAAGCTTGTACCTAAAAAAATTTAATCTTTTTCCCAAAAAAATGTAATGTAAAAATATAAGCGCACATAACCAACGTCGCTGAAAATATCAAGTACTTGCATTGCATTATCGAATGTAGCTAAGGTAAAGAATTGTTTCTTAAAATCCATGTAAAGCTTTATAACTTTCTATTGAAAGTTTCGATGAGCTCAAATAAAAAAAAAAATATGTTATCGGATATGCATCAAACGTGCACCAAACGGTGTAGAATTTTGTTTACATATATTACAAGTTATAACTCAACAACTGTAAAAAAATGAAGTTGAATCCTTCATGCTGCAAGGTCCTCAATTGTACTTCAAGTACGTGTTAACATGTTAGAGATCACTACTCGTAAAACCTAGACTCTGAAACATGGGGCTGCCCCTCCATTCTCGATTATACTGTTTTCCTTTAAATCTATCAGTTGCTACGTTCAACATAGAATTCTAAGTAGTCTGAAACTAGAAGTCAAGGGCACACCTGCTCATTTCCCACGGAGCTTAAAGTAATTCTTTGTTCGCCAAGTGTCACCGTTGCTTCACTCCAAAATTGCACAGCGTCAAATTAAACAGTGAATGCAATTTGTTCGTGAATTTCATGGAGCCCTCGGTGCAATACGCGTACACGCGAAGCAGACATTTCCGCGCCTCCGTGCCGCGACTTTTCTCCAGATAAGTTCCTGCAATATAGTTTGCCTGCAGAATAGGTAGGAAGACAGGGGAATGAAGAAGAGAGATGCGAGGAGTAGCGTTGACGCGACGCATGCTACTGGTCGCAAGGATCGCGAGAGGGTGGGAGGACGATCGTAAAATCGTATCGTAAAATTCAAAGTAAAAGAAAGACGTAACGGGGCGAGGCAATAAAGTATCGTTTCGGGAAGGGTCGTGCCTCGCATGCACGATGTCTATCCCGATAAAATGCCGGGCTTTACCCTTTTTTAATGGGGCGTGTCGCCCGAGAAAATCTGGCATTACGCTCCTTATATCCTTTTGTTGACACTGCACGCTCCCCGATCGTCCTGGCCGGTGATTTAAAGCTGCGGTATAAATTTTCCGCGGGAAAGAGTCGAGAGTGTCGCTGGGGTGAATCGATAATGGGAGGAGCGAATGACGGTGACAATAACGGGCTTTTATTGAGCAAATCGTCGAGATCGAAAGTTCGTCTTGAACCGTAAGCGTGTGCACGCGACTACCAGCTACGCTCCCCGATACACAGCCGGATTTATTTCGATGTCTAAGCACCACGTTTATTACCTGTACCGATGAAGGCTCCTGGTCCAGACCGAGGGGAAAATAAAATAAAGCTACGGTGCAGTTTCCCCATTTTAACGACACGATTCCTGGCTGCTGTCGGATTCCTAAAACGTTTATGGGTCTGCGATCCCCCCGAGTGACTTTCACCAGCATCCCCATTGATACTAATGCGACAGGCTTCGTGTATCGGTGGTCAAGATATATCAGAATCATGCGCAGCCAGGGCTTACTTAGTAAATGTTGAACCGAGCAATATCACTCATCCCTTTCCTCCCAGTAACAGGTATTACTTACCTTCGTTTAGTAGAACATCTCCGCTGCTGTTCACGAGTTCTATTAAACAGTGAAGCTTTAAGCGGTTATAATCTCGAAGCAGCTCGTAAGCTGCTGGTATATCGGGTAACAGAGCTCGCGCCAGATCGACAGTTATGTCGGGATATCCTCCTTGATAACGCGATCAGCCCAGAAAGGAATACGTAATACCGAGACGTTATTTGTGATACAGGAGTACACATGACGCATGAAATTCTTTGGTGGATGCCCGCCGGCACTCAATATTACCTCGAAGTCGAAGGCATCCGCAGCACCAGCAGGTAGGTTTGAAGTTTCTCGGGCCAGCAGCGCAACGATTTACGAGGTCCCGAGGGTACCGACTATCTTCCCAGGAAGTAATGCCTTTTTCTTGGTGCGAATACCAGATACCAGATACCAAGATCCCGGATCCCTGGGTATATTTTCCATGCTCCTTCCGTCGTTCCGTGTAACTACTTGCAGTACCTCCGGAGGTCTACTGACCCAAGAGGTACGAACGAACCAATCTTTCGGTTCCGTGGATCCCCCCATAAATTCTTTCACGCAGATTCTCGCCGGAACACGCTACGAAATCATAGATTACGATGTCGGCGCAACGTTTCACGCTACCCATCCCACACTCCACACCCCCGCCGGCCGCCAATTCCCGCCCCGACGACCTATTGATTTCCATTCTCATTCGACGCCATTTAATACGAGCGGACAAAGAACCCCGACATCCGTCGATCGCATTTATTTCAAACGGTGCCCGATTTCATCTAATTCATTGTCCCGTCGAACTTCCGAAGACCCGTCCCATCGATATAAACCAAGCAGCTTTGTCTCTGCGCGTTAATCCCGCCCCGGCGGAACTTTATCGACGAATCGGGGCCCGGCTGAGCGTCTATTTCCCCTCGACTCGGTAAGGGCGGCGAAAGATTTTTTAAGTTCCTGTTAATCGAACCCCTCTTTATCTTCCCCGATGGATTTTTAATGCCTTCCTGGGTCACTCGACCTATTCTTCCGAACCTATTCCTCGTTATACCACTCATAATGAACGGTGCCTTTGGTACACATGGACAGTGCCTGCGCACGTTAATTCTAGAAATCCTACTTAGTTTGCTGACCACGCGCTCTTCATCGCACTTACAAGGGATGTTCGGTTACCCGAACACTCCGATTTGTTCGAAACTGTGCAGGTTTGTAGAGGACCTCGATAGAAGTATAGGGCAATTTTTCGTATGTGTCTGTTTTCCGTTCTTCTGGGTGAAAACACCCCTTAAAGGTTAATTTCTGATTTCCTACTTAAAATGATTTTCTATAAAACCATGTAACAAAATTGTTTAAAATTTGTAATTTAAAGAGGAAAATGTCCCCCTCCCCCACACATACAATTTTTAAGCAATTTGATTTTATAGTTTTATACAGCATAAAAGCCATTGAATTTTTTTTATAGCAATTTTTTTATATCTCCTATAGTTTTCAGGATACCTATACTGGAAAATATGAAATCACACATTAACCTTTAAGGGGTGTGTTCATCCTGAAGAATCGAAAATGGGCATAAACCAAAAATTGTCTGATACTTCTATTAAGAGGTAGACGGGTATTAGACGGCTAAAATGAACGGTTCCTTTCGGGTTGGATTGAAGGACGACTAATAATTCATACCATTTCCACGTTTTACAATACTTTATGGTGGATATAACACGCATTTTAAGACCAAGAAACCTGAAAAATATTGAAAATTAAAGGAATTACAAAGCGTCAAAGTGGGCGCTGCGCAATGCACGCGTTAAAACGGTGAACGTCGTAAGTCGTGAACGGATTAATATTTTTAGTTGAAATTTTAACTGAACCTACAAAACAAAGTTCTACATAATGTAGAACTCGGTGAAAAAATTCTAATAAAAAATCACGGAGTTTAACAACAAATATCAACTTTAAAGGATTTTACTGAAGTAATCCAGTGATAAATGTTGTCTTAAATGTTGTTAAAGTTATGCGATCTTATTGAGTGAGTCCCAAGTTGTGGAGAAAAGTGTTTGCTAGGTTCACTTAAAATTTCAACAAAAAATATCGGTCCGTTCTAGAGTTACGATATTCACTGTTTTGAGAAACATAGTTTTGAGAAAACGACTTTGAAGCCCGCTGCGGCGCGTTTACCTGCATTGGTCCGCCCGTTACATTTTACGCTGTAACTCCTGCAATACTTCTAAAAATACTTCTAAGAGCTGTGGCTATCATAAACAATAAAAAAAAAAAAATCGATTTTTGACCCCGAAATACCCGTGTACCCTTTTAAGGGATGTTTTCACCCCGAAGAATCGAAAATGGGCATAAATAAAAAATTGTCAGATACTTATAAAACTCTATAGAGAGGTCCTCTACAAACCTACGCAGCTTCAAAATAATCTGAATGTTTGGGTAACCGGACTTCGCTTGTTAGTTCAGATTCCTTCTATTCTCTAGCACCGCGGGTACCCAAAGTTCAAAGTAGCAGCCTCTTACTCCCCTAGCTGATTCCTCCCATCAAAGAATATCCCATAGCGCGTGTCACGGGACCGTGACAAAAGCAATGGCGACGCCCAAAGACGGTATCGTCCCAGCTCGTCTCCGCCGTGTCACCGTGCAGCTCGCGGCATCTGGAAAAATGGCACCGCACCACGCACGTATCGTAAATAGCCGAGGCATCGTGTTACGTCCGCCCGACGTACGTACATCCGCGGTAACTTAAGAGCACTAGCTTTCGGACATCTGTTCCAGCCACCGTCGTATCTCCCCTAATAGTTTTCGCTTCGGCGATATTACCTGCGAGCCAGAGACGAGATAAGAACCCTGGCCCGGTCTATCTAACGCAACGCCGGGAGGGAATGCGCCTCTAAAGACGCAAGAGGGCGGGAGACCGGGACACGATCCGTCAGACGGGAAACGGAGAAGACGCCGGGCGATCCTGTGAACGAAGAAGGATGAGGGATGACGAAGAGCAAGGTGGGCGGGGGGGGGGGGGGATGGCTGCGAGAGCGAAGCTGACGAGGGATGGTAGAAGAGAAAGCACGGAAAAGGCAAGACGACGAAACTCAATTACAAAAGTTACGGGCCCGCAGCTCTCCCGCAACCTTCCCCCCTTCCTCCCCCTATTAACTTCCACCCCCTCCCACGCAAGCCGGTCCGCCACGACCCCCTTTTCGACCCGTTCCGATCCGCGTCGTCGATGCCACGCTTTGACTCTACGTCCCACTTTTTTTCCTTCCCTCTCACCTATGTGTATCGCGATCGTTCCTATCCCCGCCCTCGCCTCCAACCACCTTCGCACGGCTCCTAGTCGCACTTGGCTCCTAGTTGACGACGCTGCCGGACCATCGCCCTGCCCTCGCGGCGTGACGGTTCCTTAATATGCAGGGCGCGAATGGTAGACAATATGAGGGAGAAATGGCGGTCTCGGGGGCTAGGGGAGGGCGAGAGCGTCGCTGGGGATCGTTCCTGAGAGATGAGCGCAAGTACCAGCGGTAGCCGGGGCGCAGGGGGTGACGGGGGATGGAGAACGGTAGGAGCGCAGGCGATTCCGCCATGTACGAAATGGAGATGACAGCTCCATGCGTTTTGAGATAATGTATTTCCGTCAGGACTTCGTTCCGGACGATTATTTCGAACGGCGATTCCTGTTCACGCTGGCGCGTTGGTGCGTTCCACGAATCGTGTACCACTTCTTCAGTGGTATTTTATTTTATTTTATTTTTATTTTATTTATTATACGGGACCACGGTGTAATAGACAGGTGTTCCGACTCCTGTTCAGAATGTGTGACTTTTTCGTCCTAGTTCTTCTCGCGGCCGCTGGATTGGCGCTCAAGGAAAAAAGGCTGACTTTTTGCGCATAATACCACTAAAAGCTCTACTACTGCAATCACATAAATGTGTGCGTACATGGATTTCTTATCACGACGCCTCTCGCGGCGGCCAGAGGAACCACACAGAAATCGGCACACAAAATCGCCGGGGTAAAATCGGCACACAAAAGCGACTAGGGGAACAATATAACAATCAAAACAAATACATCAGCCAGGAATGCCTGGATTCATTACGGCATACAAAAAGTGGATACCACTGAACGTTTGAAAGCCTCGATATAGGTGCCAAAGAGGCTAATACTGTCGGCTACATCATTCCCACTAAAACATAATCTAGACACTGGGTCCCTGTGGTGAAGATTGGTTCGGTAAAATTTAACCAGGAATATTCTCTGTATACTTATTACTCGTCCCTGGTACCAGGAAATGCCCCGCTCACGACCGGGCCCCCTTTACTGCACGCCTATTTCCGCTTAACGTGCCACTTTATTTCGTTGCCTGAACACATCCAGTACAGACACGAGTATACGTAATCAATATACCTACGCGATAAAGATCGTCGGCGAAGTTGACATTCGATCGTAATTTACCGCGGGCAAGAATTTACATACCGTTCACCTTCGATCCCCAAGCGTTACGTAACTGAGTTTCGTACGTGTTTGCATGGCGCGACGTTCGTCCTGGCCACGCCATGCAGGGGAATTCAGATGGGAAATAGGATGAAATATCGGCCTATTCCCTCGCGCGGCGTAAAAGGGTGATATAATACAAGGCGACGGGGGGGGGGGGGCGGAGGGCGGAGGGTTAAATGAGAGACGAGGGCGCCGATAGACCGTGGGAGGACAGAAATGGCTGCGGGTTTGTCATGTCCGGCGTGGAGATGACAGTTCCGTTCGTCTTAAAGTTTGTTGTCTTTTCGAGGCAGGGAATCGTTACGTGACGAAACTGCGTTATACGTTAGGTAGACGTTTGTGCCCCCGTGGCCTCTCGCCACGCCGAGGAAATGAGTTTCTCGATGGAGGGAAATTCACGAAAAGGGGGCCACGCCGCCGAACCTTTCCCCAGCCTCTGTGGTCCGGTAATATCATTATCTTTGGGAAAGATAAAGGGAGATTACGTTCAATCACGCTCCCCTTGGCCCACCGGATCGCGCGGCCTTCTTTCTCGCCACCTTGAAAATCGTCGTAACGCAAACATCTCGCTCTAGAATCTCAAGCAAGCCCGATCTGTTTGCCTTGAAGCGGCGTGTTACTCGCGCCGCCCTTCTGGCAAAGATTTACGACCTGATTCGGTTATCGTGGAAAATTCAACGACTCAATTCGCTCGGCCTTTCGCTGTTATAAAAATTATTGGGGAGCACGGAATGTTAGTTGGGATAATACGTCGGAATTGTTAGGTTTCTTTTCATGCCCGGTGCGTTTTGCGGTGCAAGTGTAAATGGAATTGAAAAGGGTGGATGAGTTATTCGCAGGGAGCTGTGTCGTGTAGGGATGGTAGGATTATACGTAGTGTCGGGTTGCCAATCATTCATCCACGATTTTTGGGTGGAAGATAACATAATCAAGTCTCCGAAGTGATATTCAAAATTAGATTTTCCTAGAAGACTGATATTTAAATCAACTTCGTCAGAGCGTCAGTTAAACCTTCTTTTGATTCATTAACGTAGTACACCGTTTTTAACCGACATAAAAAATATGGACCGATTTTGATGATCTTTTTTTTCTTCGAAAGAGGGCGATGTTGGCCCAATATTTTGCCAGTTCTAGTAAATAATAAAGACTATTGTAACCTAATTATTAGTCGGTGCCTCATCATTTGCACTGTGTAAATTTGGCGCCGACTTAAAAAATATGAGAGTGGTAGATTAAATAAGGGAAGAAATTATTTTTTACTTTTTAGTGCAATTTTATTTTTTTGAAGTCAGTTTTAATTTTTTAAAAATTTTTTTATGAACACGGTAACCATAAAGTATTTATGGGGACCTTAGAAGAAATTGAAGAAAATGCATGACTAAGACTTTTTTAATTTATGTTGGACGACTTAACGTTCCATTTCATCCTGTGTCAGACAGAAAAATAACGCAACTCGGAATCGTTTCGATATTCCGCGTGTTACTCATTCCATAAATATCATGACACGCGGTGTATCGAGAAGATTGAAAACGTCAGCTACCTGTTCACGCTTCCCAAGAGACAAGGAAAGACTCGTGGCTCCTATTCTCGTTCATTTTTAATCTCTGTTTACCCGGTCGGTTCCCACGAAAGCAATCTGAGGGGTCACTTCTACATCTGTTGCCGTTCATGTTTCATTTAATGCTTCGTTCTCGTGCTCAGATCTTTGAAAAGTGGCAGATGGTCTCATCCACCTTTAGAAAGTGTACATTTCGAATGTGTCGAAGGAATATTTGCTGGAAAGAGTAGTTGTATCTAGTTGACGGATTCTGCTACCCTTGTTTTTTGGCAATCTTTGGCTGAACAACAGTAATAGATTTGTTTAACAGTTAGCTACACGCGCTGGTGTACGAACTACACCATTGACATTAAACGGGCTACTATTTGTTTAATAAATGTCCACAGCGCCTCTGTTGTGCTAACAAGGAAAGATCCCCAACCCGGAAATTCCAAAAATTCTGAAACCTTGTGAATATGTAGGGGATTTTCTTCTGATTACAACGCAATTTTTGTTTGCTGCCCAAATTTATTCTAAGGGGGTGAAACTGACCCCTTAAATTCCGGGTAATTTCCGATTTTGTGTTATAACTCCCGAACTGTAAGAACTGCAAGTTACCAAATGATAGCCCTCATTAAAAGAAGTAACTTTTGTCTTGAAACTTTTTTTCTATCTCTTACAGATTGCAAGTTACAAAATAAAATAGGAAAATAGCCGAATTTTCAAGGGTTAATTTCATCCCCTTAGAGTGAATTTGGGCAGCAAACAAAAATTGCCTTGTAATCAGTAGGATATCCCCTAAATATTCAAAAAGTTTCAGATTTCTTTGAATTTTCGGGTTCGGGATTTTCCCTTGTAAGTAACTCATCACTCAACTGTTCGCTACGTGCAACTAGTTTTAGTCAAAGCATTTTTTTTATACTCTGTAACTTACTCTTCTTTTAAATACTCCTTCTATTTTGGTTATTATAACTGTTTTCGGTCTAATAAACGTTTTTGTAATATACATAACTTTAATTACAAACGTTTGTTCTTTTAAACAAGTTTTTGGGTGCTATCTGATGGTTTTGATTTGTTTATCTATAAAAGTCAACACGCGTGTTGTTAAGGGGTCAGTCCACTGTGACAGTTTGAAAAATGAAGAAATGATTTTTTGTTTCAAATGCGTCGTTCTTCCGGAATCACTTGCATCAGCACTACATCGTATTTTCAAGGCGTTCACATGAGTGCGATGTATATTTAAAAAAAAACTGTTAAAAATTTAAACTAGATTTTTTTTATACTGTCAACAAGTGTATTAATAAATAGACAAAACATTATTTACGTTGCACATTCCGTTTACTAAAAAATAAATCCTAAAAAATGACAATTTTTCACGACTTCACAGTGGACTGACCCCTTAAAGATTAAACATACAGGGCGGCTTATGAACGCCAGGTACCCTGATGCATTATCTTAAGAACAAGAACATTGCTCTTAAATGATTTGATCACAGAGTGGGCGAGATGATTCTGATAAGACTTTAATGGCAAGTACAGAAAACTTATCCCTGCTTAAGCTTGCATTTCTATTATGTTCCTATTATTTCAGCATTATACATTGGAGTAAGAGGAAAGTTTAATGTTAAAACTGAAAGCAGGTGGTGAAGGGTGGGATGGTTTAGCCTCGAAATTGCACGAGCGCTCGCCAATCTTCCATCTTGCTCCAAAATTTCCCCAGCGCACGATCTGTGAACACTCTAACGTTATCGTTAGAACTAGACGCTGCTGGGTAGCGAAGAAAAGTGGCGGACACGCACGGTGCTTGGTGCTCCTCGTGGTTGTCTGGCAGCGAGCAGACGAGCGCTATTGCGACGCGGTTAATTGCTACGTGGAGGAGAGGAAGCGACGAATGGCGATACAGTTTCACAGCACAAGCCATTGCACTCTTGGGAACCTGAACAGGAGGCAGTTAAAAGCGTCGTGCACGTTCTACCTTTAAAAGCAAAAATTATCTCCACACGCGATAATTATTTCGTAAATTTGACAGTGGGGGGAGGGGGGGGGGGGTGCGTATTACGTGGATAATCTCAATTGTGGCGTGATTAAATATCGTATTAGACGACTTCGTGGGTTTCGTCACTTTAGCGGCAGACAAAGAATGCTGTTGGGGTAAGTCCGGGGCAGATGGCCCACCTCACATAAAATGGCTATTGAAAGTAATACTGATATTATTTATTTTATCAGAACGAACTTAATATGGAGTTTGATTTCTACAATTTTAGGTTTATCTCTCCTTTCTTCAAGGAAAGGTCGCCCACTCGTTAGCCTTGAAAGGAAGGGTTAAGGGCTTATGCCCACCTGTGTGGTCTGAAAAAACATGTTTATTTGTTAATTTTTGGGGGAAAAACTTGAAGGCTTTTTTAAAGAAACCTTTATGTATTTGAAAGTGTATATCTTGTACTACTTGTAGTAATTATTCCAATGAAAAATATAAATAAATAAAAGAAATATCAGTGATCTTCTGGCAGCGATTTTTTTTTCAGTAGTTTGCGGTGATCACTCTAATTTTTACCTGATTTATCTGAAATAAAAAATTCGAAGGAATTTAGTTAGCATATTAAATTATCTTGTCCTTAATCGTTCATTATCCCGAAAAATTAATTTGCTACAAAATGGCGGCAGTTTAAATTAAAATATCGGTTTTCGCCACAAAAATCGCTCATTTTTCATCTGTAAAATGAAAACTACGCAACGGAAATGAAAAAGCCACGATTATGGACAAGATTTTTATATATAGAATAAGCCTACAAAAGTTGAATTCATTCGATGCAGCGGTTCTCGAGATATTTTGGTCACCGATTCTGAAAATGTAGTTTCGAGAAAAACGCGTTTAAAGTTTTAAGTTAGGTTTACATCCTCCAGGACATACCTATACTAAAACTCTCACAGCTCCACCAATTTCGGTCGGATCAAATTGAAACTTTCACACAATACTTTTGAGATGTACTTTAAGAAAATGTCAAAACCCAAAATCAATTTTTCCGGATTTTGCAGGTGGGCATAACCCCTTAATATGGCCAAATACTTTCACTATATTGTCCTCCAATACCTCTACCATCTTATTATCCAGAACATTAAACGAAAATTAATTTAGAAGTACCTATATTTTAAATAACATTCTGTACACTACTGCTTTATAGTAGAGGTGAAATGTAGCCCCCAATTACCTTTTGCAGCATATACCTACAACTCCGCGCTCGGAAGTTCCACCACTAATATTCAACTGTTACCTAATATCTCGAGAACGAAATCTCGGATCCCAAAACGCTAAAGGACTTTTCGAAGTCTTCTTGCATCAGGATATTGCATGTTTCGGATTATCCCCCAATTCTGGGACACCCTGCATATTCAGAAAAACGCAGATCAAAACAAAATAAGGTTGTTTACTCGACTACTTGCATTGAATGGATTGTTCTGCACTATAACTCGCTCTTCCGTATAGAGTCTGAGATGTAGCGACTGGACCATCTCTCCTATTTTCTCTAAATAGGAAACGTTGGTCCAGATAGAAAAGTTAACGACGTAGTAGTGGAAGAAAAAGATTACGATCTGCTACATTTTCATTCTTGATAAAACTAAACAGCTGTTACCTCATGTGATAGATGCTTCTCTAACAGTATATTAGGGTGGTCCGGTAAATATGTATGGTAAAAAATTAAATTTTTTAAAAATTTCTTCTCACCCTCTCAGAAGCTTCCAAATAGTTTAAAAGAATTTCGTCTACAATTTTATTAAAATATATTAAGGATTAAAGGTCGCTCAACGGCAATGAAATATTACAATTTTGGTATAAATTTAAAAAAAAAATTTTTTTTTTCCTTTACAGCTTGTTCTAACTGGTTGAGGGACTGGAGAATTGGATGAGTTTCGTTGTTATAGGTGCTAGGGCCAGTATGGTATCCGGTTTTACCTAGGTTAAAAACGGATCACATTTTAAATCATTATTTTTTTCTATTTTTCCTTCTATTACACAAATTGGATATGTACTGTTATTTAAAAAAGAGTGTATTCTAATGAATCCCAATTGCAATTTGTTTTTTACTTAATAATGTCAAAGTTACGAGATTTTATTCTTAACGTCCCGATTTTGCCCCGGTCTCCCCTACATGCGAAATATAAAGTCCTTGAGCGACCTTTATATATCAAAATATACAAATGAAAAACACGGAGATATTTTTTTTATCAAATAAAAGATTTCAAGAGGGTCAGACAATATATATTTTAAAGTTGAAAAATAAGGACCACCCTACAGTACATCCCTACTTATTACAATTTTTTTAAAAATATTCCTCTTTCTCCAGTTCTTCAGGAGCGGCTATGCAATTAACAATGTTTAGCCAGGTAGAATAGTCAACTTTGTCACGATGAATCGTACTTTCTGTCCGTCCATCGTTTTTCCTAACTAAAAAGGTTCACTCATCAGTAAGCGTAAACGCGTTTACACCTTTGCCGCTGCGGATGACACGCGACGACGTTTTTAATCACACCAGCGACGGCGGGAACCCTGAAAACTGGTCAAAGGGAATTTGCATTAATAGCTCACGCCGTCCATTAGCCTGCTAACTGAATTTTTGTTTTATTCCGTTCGTCGTGCACGCGCGGGACGGAACGTCGTTTAACGAAGTCACAAAGCGAACAATGTTACGTACAGCCTCACTTAATGCTCGATCAAGCGTGGATTTCACGATTATGTCAATTAATTGCCGGTGCCAATACCTCGCCGTGCACGTATACTTTCACGTATAAATATGTTGCGAGTTATCCTCGTTACTGGGCCTCTGTAACGAGCAATTATTTTAACCCCGTTACAACTTTCCGTTCAGCTGTAGCTTTAACATAATATCAAAGAAGGAGAAACACAGGCATTAACGCACTTATATTTCTCATCGAGATTGTTTTGGCTTTGTGCTAGCATACTTCGTCGTGAGAACTACGAAATATTTGTGACGTTGTTACTTCAATCTCACCTTTGATTTATTGTGAGGGGATTGAAATTCTCGCAATAAATCGAACAACCTTCTAGAAGCCACTTGATGTTAAATGGCTACACACTTTTTAGGGGAGCCCGCCCCTTATAAGATCCTGCCCTCGAGCTTCAAGGTCGTTCGATACAGAGGGTGGCTTTAAAACTCTTGTAAAAGCTACGAAATCCTTTATACGTAACTTTGATTTTTATAGAACGTACGTTTCATTTTATGCAACTCGCAAACAATTTATTAGTCGTCCTTTGGACATACTCTTGCACGTGGAATCGCGCCCTACGTATCTGTGTCGAGAATCTTGCTTTCCTCACTTTGCGTGAAAGTAAACACGGTTCAGTTAAGAGGATACAAAGGTATTACCTATTAGACGGCTAAAATGAACGGTTTCTTTTGGGTTGGATTGACGGATGACTAATAACTCATACCATTTGCACGTTTTACGATACTTTATTGTGGATATAACACGCATTTTAAGATCAGGAAACCTTAAAAATATTAAAAATTAAAGGAAATACAAAGCGCCAAAGTGGGCGCTGCGCAATGAATTTGAGAAGGTGGTGAACATGATTCTGGTCAATGATTCGTCTGAAAAGCAAATTCGTTGTCAATGAATATTCTTTGACTCGAAATCTGAAAGGTAGATCTTCATTGAAAATTTTTAACAAAAATTCGCGAAGTTATTCAACAAATATCAACTTTGTACATTTTCCTCATATAATTTTCTAAAGAATGTTTAATGAAAATTGTCAGAGCTCTGCGATCTTAACGAGCGCGTTCGACCTTGTGGGGAAAAGTGTTTTGTAGGTTCAGTTAAAATTTCTACTAAAAACATTGATTCGTTCCCGACTTATGATATTCTATTCATCGTCTTGATTTATTGGCGCTTTGTATTTCCTTCAATTTTTAATATTTTTAAGGTTGCCTGGTTTTAAAAAGCGTTTTATATCCTTCAATCAAATTTTAGCCGTCTAATACCTTTGTACCTCCTTAAGAAGCCACCAGGTGCATGCTATCCCACAACAACCGAGGACGTTCGCCAGATTTTCGCGGGAAAAGTGGGTTGACGTTCGACGTTTCGAAGGGGAGCGAGAAACTTGGACGAGCTTTCGATTCGTTTAACAGGGGAAATTAAGTCGGTCGCCGGTTGGATTCGTGGCCGGTGAACGGTCCTCGGACGGTTCAATGCAAAAACGGGCGGAAAAGTTGGCAAAGGTGTCGCGACAATCCACGACCGCGGTCCGGCGGCAAAAGTTTCGCCGATGCCAACCGACGGCCTTCATCCAGGTCATTGAGAAAGCTCGAAGCTTTCTCGCCTCGGACGTGCCTCCCTGTTCACCTTTTCAGGCGCCCCGCGACGGCCTCCGCCAATGCCCCACGCCGCCAAACTCGGTAACCGCCCCTTCAATTACCACAATTTTAGTTCCTCTAAACTCCCGTCGGCCTCTTTGCTCTCCGGTTCAACTAATTAAAACACGCCGCGGCCGCGCTCCACGACACCGAGCTTTGTCTTTGCTGCGGAGCCGTCCAATTGAATTCGCGTCTTTGAAACGTCCCGCTTCATCTTTCAGACGGCAAGCAAGCGACCTTGCCAAACGGCAAGCTGAAAGAAGCAAAATCGTTTACGAGGCCTCTGTAATAGCCGCTTCCCTCGCGATCAACCATCGCGAGGCGCGCATTCGTTTTAAATTCTGCCTCCCCCCAAGGAAGGAATGTCGCAGCAGAATTAGAGGGTGGAATAAAATGCTCCATCGTTCTGCCTTGTCCTACGAACTATGGATCCAATGCGCAGTCGAGTCGAACAGCTAATTCGAAACGTGCGACGACTTGGAATGCCGAGGCGATGCCGATTCCTCACTGACAGAGCGAAAACGGAACAGCGAAGAGTTAGGGGAGATGTAAAGAACGAAGGGGGCTGAGACAGGGTGGGAGTCAAATGTGCCCAGGCCATCTACAGGCAACCCCACGGCAAGGTGAATCGGTTAGGCAACGTTCAACTGTTTCCTGATCGAATTATTGGCGAACACTTTCGTTTACGCGGCTGATTGCTATTCAATCTTAGCCATCGCCATAAAGATTCTGCAATTTCTCGGGTTTAGATTCCTTCCCCTTCACAATAAATCCTCGAAGGATTCTCAGCTCCAGGGCGAACAGGGTTATATTACGGGAAGCAAATTCTAGCAGGGAGGGAGTGGAATGGCCCCAAGAGATGTGGAGCGAAAGGGGGAGAAACAAGGCGGAGGAAAGTATTTAAAAAGTTTCAAACGAAATTAGAATACGAAGGGGCGATGATCTCCAGATTCTCCTGGCAGCCATAATAACGACAAAAGGTAGCGGAATAGTCGAGAGGGAAACGTATCTTCATTATACGCGCGGAGTTGAATCACTGAACACGTGGAGTAAAGTTGGTCGAGTCGTCCATTGGAAAAGTTAAGTTGTTGAGGGTGACGAGTCATCGTTTCTCGAGTAAGTAGAAATAGGAGGCCGTGCCCTGCTTCTCCTGTGTATTTTATGGTAGAAAGAGCAATCGTTTACTTCCCCTCTTATTCTTGCTGAGAAATATCGCTCCCCGAAGTAGGAAATGGGGCAATAACAAGTTTCCATGTTTCTCATACGTCGTAGCAAATTATTTAAATTCATCCGTGGTAATTCGGACTGCGGGAGACACGTTAGGATAGTAGAATTATTTATGGATAGAAGGACAAGGTAGCTTCGTAAACGCAGCGCTGACGAAAGCTGTTCCGCTGGAAATAGAATCTCACTTCATTGAACAAGTATGTTTGCGGGTCGTCATCTTGAAGATGGCCCCTGCAGTGCACCAAACCAAGAATGCGCGGCTGGTACAGCGATATTACATCAAGGGTGCAGTTTCTTCGGCTGACCAAGGTGGATGGTAAATCTTGGAAGCGGGGAGCAGGTGGGTGCTCACGATTACAAAGACGCTGAAACTATGTTTCACCCGGCGACTAAATAAGCAAGTAAGCCCCTCCTGTTTCGGTGTGTTTATGTATACCAACCGTGCGAACTGCAGCAACTCCTAGGTAGGTACTCTTTACTATTCCGTTTTTCCCTCGCGCGTCGTTCGTTCACTTTAACCGCAGACTATAATTCCAACTCTGTACTATTATTCCTTTGAGAACTGATCTCCACACAAGCTTGCGCTTCTAATCCTCAACTATTGAAATTTCATTAAACACGTGTATTACGTTTGTGTACGAGGTCCTTGATCCTGATTGATCATGGGATTAAAAACTGTACGTAATAATAGTTAAAGAGTTAAAGCGATAGATGGAAATAAAAGAAGATGAAGGAAATCCAGTTGATGGAGGAGGGTTTCGAAATGGAAAGATATGTATTCGATCATGATACTTCGAAGGATAGGTAGGCCAGTTTTTGAATTTTAATAAATTATGTGGGCGAAATATCATTCAACCGGTTTGTATATTTGATAGGGCATACATTTGGCTATCTGATTAAATTATTAATGTTGACTCAATGTGACAACAATTAAGGTATTTTAATGTTTTTCTAACACTTTCCACGCTGGTCAACCAGCCCCATGATCAGTTATTAGTAATTTATATTAGTGTTAATAAAATAACACAATGTCACGAGAGTGGTTTCATTATAAAATTATTTCATTATTAATTTCTTTCTTTCATATTTTAACCCTTCGTTGACACACCTCATTTTTGAACGACTGCCATTCTCATTTAAAAAATCCAATCGTAATGAAAAAAGTTATGGGCCAATTTCAAGGTCTCTAGAATGTATTCTAAAAACTTTTTTATTTAAATTTTATCACAGTTTTTTTTCAAGAAAATCTAGATTATCATATGCCGAGAAAAAACGAAACAAATCTTTAAAAAAATTGTAAGTTTTATAAATTTCAATATCAGAAGCTAAAAATCTACGGAGTTGTTTAAATATAATATTTTCGGACAAAAAATAGTTTGTAAGTCGTCTTTGGAAAAAGGTATTTATTTTGCATATAGAAAGTACAGAGTGTCAAAATCAGCTTATGGGTGGCTCACACACACACAGTGTCAACGAAGGGTTAATAATATGCTGAAAATTTTTTTCAACTTGTACATTAATTATAATGTATTTATAAGATAGTTAAATTTAAACAAAAAATAAAAATCGCTTTATGAATAACAAAATAACAAAATAAAAATTCAAATCTTATTAGCCAACCAGCCCCGACCGATCATTTTTACTTCAATAATCTACATAACCATAAATTATTTCTGTATAAACAAAAATACTATGTCAATAGATCGTCTCATAAACAAACTTTAAAATAATCCCTTAACATTTATTCAATTATAACTATATAGAACGTGAAAAAATAAAATCTCTAAGAAAAAATATTTACTTGCGTAGTCAATTTTTCGACAAACGCTGATAACTGTTAAAAAACGTGCGATCGCGGTGTCGGACATAAATGCATGGCATAGTAGAAGTGACTTCTTTCTACAGTGAATCTTTCCGCAGTAGATCATATGTCGGTGCAAAGTTATTAACAATTAGTCCACCTACCCCTTGAGACAACCAGCCCCGGTTTCCCCTACCTACCCCTTGAGATATGTGCTCGAGTGTAGGGGAGAGGTGGGATGGAACGGACATTTTTGTTTAGGACCACATAGTAAAAAAACTAAATAATCCTACCATGATCGTCATCCTCGCTGGCCTTCTTATACCAGCGTGTGATTTGAACGGGTCAAGCAATGGATTGCGCATTTCCCCTTCGATCCCTGCATACCCAACTTCCTTCGACTTAATGCACTTTTTGAAACATTCGATTCAACATCGTGTGTCGCGTTCAGCAATGGTGTCCCTCGGAAGAGGAGACTGCAGGGGAGAATGGGTGCGGAACGGCGCCAGTTGTTTCGCGAATGGCTGCCTTGAAAAAGACAACGATGCAGCAATCCAATCCCCCCCGACATTGTGATATCGCGTCATTCTCCACTGCAACTGGAGCGACAACCTGGACGTCATAATTCTGAATTCCGGGTGGACAAAGTGCCGTTACCTAGCTCCTCGCCAGAGAAATAGGTTCCTGGGACCAAGAGCATCGCAGCATGCTCGTCAGGACTCTCCGATTCTTCAAGGGAGACCCTTAAATCCTCATCTTCTTGGCGGTCACGGGTGTAACCTCGACGCGGCGAGGTCGCGGGGAAGGGAAAAGGGAGCGGAGGGCAAAGGGTCGTTCTGGGTGTATGCATAACACGAACTCGTGGAACGTGCGTTAAAAACGAGCAGCGCGTTTCGGTCAGCCAACGCTCGTGACGTTTACCTCGTCTCGTTAGGGGCGAGGTAAAGCATTACGATGACAAAGCGTGCGATCTTCCGGGGAAAAACTCTGCCCGGTGATTTCAACGCCTCTGCCGAAAGCCCTCGATGAGTAATCGGGAATACGTAATATTTTAACGTTACGGGGGACATTGACCGTTCTTCTTTTCACTGGACGATCATCAATAAACTATTGGAGTGTGGGACATTAGAAGCATTTATTTTATTAAAAAGAATCTCTATTCTCAACCTCTTCACTCTCTCATTTAACTGCGAATCTGAGTCAATCAATTTGTAAGCACAATATTCCAGGGATCGGCATTGTTACTTCTATCAATAGATGTCTTTTTGCGATCATATGCGCGACAGAGAGGAAGCGATGCTCCACCCGACTTCGCCGTCCCAGCCACCGCAGCGGGGTCTTTGCATAAGAAGATCGAGGAGTCGTTGGAGCGAGCGTAGTGAAGGGTTTTTCTTTGCGGCGAAGTTTCGGAATAATCGTCGAAACAAGAACTACTCGATGTAGGTATACGGTTTGCAGAGGAGTTGGTGAAAGGGGCCGAGGGACCTCGAGAAGAACACAGTAACCAATTCCATAGGGCAGTTACCCTGGTCAGTATGGCATTGTCCGGCTGGTAGCCGCAATGCGACGTGTTCACCGCCACCCTTCGCCTCCTCCATCCTTGCAGGCGTTTCTCTCTGCCGAAGTGGAAGTTTTAGGCTAGGTCGTCGGTTGTTAGCAAAGTAACAAACCCCAGTAGGAATTCCTACGACCGACCTTTACCGAACCACATTCATGCCTCCTCGAGATCTCTAGTCGTTTCTATACCTTACAAGTCCCGCTCCTTCTCCTTTGCTCCCTCGTCGTTTTCTTTACACAGGTGGCGAAGACAAACGAGCATTTGGAATTTCCACGCTACCTTTCGGAGGAGATTCACTCTTTCCTTGAGAGATTTTTGTGGCGTCGAGATTATCGTTATTTTTCATTATTGGTCTGGTAGGAAGTACATACGAAGGGTAAGGGAAAAACAGGAAGGGTTCATTTTTAAAAAGAAACGAAAGCTGTATTTTATTCTTTAAATCAATTGCGAACGATTTATCAAAGCATTAATTTCAACACGCTACATTTCGAAGTGCTTAAAGGGAAACCAGCTTCGGATTTCCCGACCATTTTCAGTTCCATTCCCTCTGCGAAGCACGCGTGTATATGTATGTATCGAGGATCCGTAAAAAAAAAGACGCTTAAAGGGAAGAGGGATAAATGGGAAAAACGCGAAATAATTGACAGGCGGGCACGGTGAAGTGGCCACTGGCGAGAAGCAGCCCTATTATTCCCCGCGAATGCACACGGTCGAAACGCGAGCAATTCGAAAGAATTCGTGTGAGGCGGCGATGGAAGGAGCGCGAGGCCGGTGGGAAGGGGATGAAAACGACCAGAAACGCGGCTGGATTCCAATCAGGCACGACAATGCTGGCCGACGCGTGCGACGCGGCAAGATTCGCAATTCGTCAAGGCTGCGGTGGTGTAAGTGACACGCTCGTACGTGTAACGCGGGCGTACGCGTGTCTGGAGGGAACGGCGTTACGTTTCAATTTTGGCGCGGTGATGGATTTCCCGCGTGCTACTTGCACAAAGAAAGGAGTTTTGATTGGAACCGAGCGGCCAAGTCGCGCCCAAACAGTCCTTTTGTTCGCTTTTCGCGTTCGCTGGACAAATCCCATCGAGATTTTCCGGCGCCCCTCTTCGCGGGTTTATCGTTTCTTTTCCTTTAGCACCGCGGAATATATCGCAATACAAATTTTATTAGGATGAATGAAAACGAAACAGCAATAAGTAGGGGAGAGGTGGGATGAAAGGGACAGGTATTGAAAAGGACATTGCAATTATCTGAAAGATAAAGGATCTTCCCACGACGAAAGTATTTTCATTTTGTAGCAACCCTAATGCATGCCCAAATACGACTAACTGCAGGTCGCTGCCATTTCAAAGATGGCGGTGATACGCGGTTGAATTTTTTCGTGCTTCAAAGTAACATTTTCTATGATTTCTCGAAACGTTTTGCCAGGTGTTGTTACCAATGACTGATTTCTTTATTATTACATCTGGACTGATATTTATTCAGGAAAAATGAGATAATCTTTTGTTCAATATTGTAAGTGTAGAGATTAGGTTTTCAATTGTGTTCCTATATTTATGAATGGGACACAAGACAAATTTATGAAAGGGACACCCCTTTCCAAAGTGTTCCCTTCAAAATCTTATTATGATAAACCGAACATTGTTAATAAAAGAATATTTAGCACACATCAAGATGTTTTTTTATTCATTTTCTTGCCAATTAAGATCTTTTAATTAACATAGTTTGGATTAATCTATGGAATATGTGTTTGGTTATTAATGAAAGTATTATCTATTGTTTTCTAATGTGAGTGTTATTCTTTGTTACTTAAGTATGTAAGCTTAATGTAAAGTTTGTTACAAATATTTTTGTAATGCCGTGGTATTTATGTAATTTGAGAAAACGTCGACTTGTAGACTTGTCGACATCAATACTGCGATTTCGGTATCAGCAGAAATAATGGTTAAAGGAAAAATATTAATATTACCTTGCTTTATTACACTGTCCCATTCATAAACACCCATGTCCCTTTTAATACAGCCAATTTATGAATGGTACAAAATACACTATTTTAGAAAGCGCAAAATAAGACATATAAATATAGAGAGAAGCTTAATATGATAGTGTGCTGTCAGGGACGAAACTAGGTTTTAGGCGCCCAGAGCAAGGATTCTGTTTGGCCCCCCCCCCCCCCCCCCCAACATTTTATCCCCTTGTATTGCCCACCTTAAGAGGTTGTGTCCACACTTTATATAAAAATGATATAATAAACGTGTTTATTAACTGTTTTCAAACATATTGAAGGTATCCTAATTTGTTTGCTGTTTGAGAACAGATAAATAAGTACCAATTAAATACATAGATAAATTTTCATTACTTTACCATAAAGTGTGTATCTCGTTTATTCCTAACGAAATAACGTAATATATAAATTTGAATAAAGCCATTGATGTAGCTTTTCCAAAATTATGTCTTGTCTCCACGAAACAACGGCACTGCCGTGCTTAGGCCAACATATTCATATGAAGTGGAACCATTTCAGGAGGTGAGAGCAAAGAAATACGAAGAGAGACTCCAGACATATAAAGAAGGGTCACCATATAATGCTCACGAGCACCGTTTTCGACGGCGCTGATATAGGGGAAAGCGGGGTAATTCCGGCCAGCGGGTAATTCCGGCCACTTCTATTTCTTTAAATAAAAACCGCGTAACTTGACTCTGTATGGTACTCCCACTTGTTAATGATGCGGCAAGGTAAAATTCATGGTTTCCATGACAATAACAGTCTTTTGATTAAAAAAAATCCGGGAGGGTTCATTTCGCACCGTAATCTTATAACAGTGGTCGAGTGTTAAGGAAGGTAAGTTAGTACATGGAATAGATATGAATTATTAATATTAATCTCATTAAATAGAGGAATGTTTCTACTTTCGAACTCACATTTGGTTTTTGGTGATATGTATATTCAATTCAGTGTATTACTTCAAATATCTGAACATAAGGTGTGGGGTAATACCGGCCAAAAGTGAGGGGTAATTCCAGCCAGATTTTAAAATTGCTTTTTTTCTGGCTTAGATGCCACGTACAATTCAAATATTTGTGACGAAAAAATAGAGCACGATATTTGCTCCGTTTGCAAAGATAACGGAAAAGGTGTTGAAATGTGGTTTCGGTGCACAGTATGTGGTCAATGGGCACATGCAGAATGTTCAGGATGGGATACCCCTGAAGAATACATTTGTGATATATGTACTAATTAATTTTAAAATAAAAAATAACACAATTTTTATTAATTTAACAATTTTCCTATCTCTTTTATAAAAAAAAAATCATGGCCGGAATTACCCCACTAGTGGGGTAATTCGGGCCAAATGACTATTTTTGTGTTATTGCTCCCAATTTTGTTACAACGTAAATTTATGCTTTGTCGGTCATACTAATACAAACTAGACACTTCAAACTATCAATCAATATAAAAAAAATGACAAATGTGTAACTTGTTCAAATTTTATAGCATTTACTGCTTATGTGGCCGGAATTACCCCGCTTTCCCCTACACTTCGTTTGGCGCCCCCCGAATATCGGCGCCCGGGGCAGATACACCCGCTGCCCCCTCCCCCCCCCCCCTAGTTACGTCCCTGTGTACTGTTATATCCAGATAACTGGCCTTTCTTATGGTACCAATTAGAACTCGAATAGTTATTTAGTTTTTTCACTATGTGGTTCTAAACAAAAATGTCCCTTTCATCCCACCTAGCCGAAAATTTTTTAGTAACGATTCAACAATCGCCTTTCTGATAGCGTTCTCGATGAAAACAGTCTATAGCCGGGAAGATGAAAGCCGGCTCGATTAAATCCTCGAGAAGAGGCGCGGTATCGATAGCCTCGATACCTCAACCCTCTCCGTTCTTTGTGTTCAAAGCCGCCACCTGACTTTCCTTTTCCCCTCCTTCATCTCTGGAGATCTCCCCTCTTCACCCATAAATATTTATCAATTATCCGCACCTCGATAATACCTGCCGCCGCGGCTCCCTATCGAATTGCAAATGGCAAAGATCTCGAATTGAATCGCCTCGTCTCGAGGACCTGGATCATTAGGCTTCGTAGCTTTTGGGCTGGTGAGAGGTCGTCCAGAGAGCGCTCCCCTGAAATTTTCCCGTCGCATGTCAAGACGTTCGACCGACCTTTCGATGGTATTTGGCAGCGTGCAGGGAGGGTAGAGATGAATGCTGCTCGGATTGAATTCTCGCGAGGAAACGCGGCCGATGTCTTCGATATACGTCGCGCTAAGTCGACCGCTGTTTTTCGCCCGTGAACCTGAAAGCCACCTACGACACGTCCCTTCCTGTTCTTCTTCATCCCCCTTCGGCATCTTTTCTCTCTCCACGGGTTCCCTGCACCCTCGCTCGCCCTGTCCTCCCGTCTCCAGCCGCCTCTATCGTCCAAACGTTTCTTACCCTCGGGTTTTCTTTCCCCCTGCCACACTTTTCCAGGCTTTTTTCGCTGCACAGCGTACCAGCGTCCAACCGACATAAAACTTCATAAAGTGGTGGAGACGTTCTCCGGGGACTCTTCGCGCTCTAACAAATATTTTCAGATTGTAGCCAGACCGCCTAGACCCCGGTCGCCACCTTGCGCGCCACAGACGCGTTATTAAAATTTACACAGCCGCGGTATGTGGTCTATTAAGAGCGGCGCGGGGAGAAACACGACGTCATCTCGCGAAATATCCGCCCTTGCGATTTATTTTTCCGTACCTGCGAACCCTTTGCGACCAAGCGCGGTGAAAAATATCGTTTTCTCCCGGTTTCACGTGGATTTTGACTTCGGACGAACGATCGCGAGTCTTTTGTCTACTTTTGATGATACGTTGCTTGAAATGGGATGTAAACTATGTCACTTTTTATAGACATATGTAGGTAGCAAAGTAAAGATTATAAAAGTAATGTCAGAAACCAAGAAATTTTATCTTTTCAGGTTTTTCGTACGTCTAACCGTTTCGAGACACCCTGTATATGACGCAGTTGAGCTTTCTCAATTCGAGCGGCTTCAAGCTATTACGCAGAAAACGAAAAGTTATTTTTAAAAATACCACGCTCCCTTAGAAAATCCTGTGTATCTTGAAATTCAGAGGAATTCGGCCAAGGATGACGCTCGCTTCTCGCCCCTGTTCGAATAAATTGCTGGTAAATTTTACTTTCAATGGCATTCTTTACGCCGCGGGAACGGCGGAACGTTGCAGTTTCAGCAAACACTTGCCGCGCTCCTATTTTAGCGGTGGCGACGCGACGCGGAGCGTTTAAAAAAATGTTCCCTCTGTCGTCAAATACGCTTCACTTTGGAGCGGTGCTTGCGCAAGCCTTTTCGTACCACGGGACAATAAACCACCGGCGGCACGTAAAACCATGCAAGAGCGGTAAAGGGAAGAAACCTCAAACGAGAAACCGTGGGAGGATGCCGAAGTTGCGGGAAATCTTGAAGGCCACATCCCGCGGGCGTTGGGGCGGCTGTTCCGCCGTTCCTTGACGACAGCCGATGTAAGCGAGAGTGCTGTTTATGGGGAGAACTGTGACGACTGGCCTAGGGAAAGGGTCGCGGCAACAGCATCTAGTTTCAACGCTCCGAACTCGCCTCAGAATGCACGGAAATTTCCGGAAGGAAGGTTGTGAAAAGGTAAATACATCAAAGTGTAGTCGTCCTCTCGTTGGACATAGACGCTGCTTCATTCCCCGCGCCTCGCACCTTCTTCTCGTACCCCGTCCATTCAAATGTAGGGTAATTAAAGTAAATTTTTTCAACCTGCGATAACATCCGAGTTCTGTGGTTACTGGACCACGCGGCTCTCAGCCCACACGTCATACTTTCCATTCGCTGTAGCACAGCATGCTGACAAAATTATAGCAAAATAAAGGCTGCGAGAGAGCAGCTTGGAATTACATCCCTAGTAGCATTTATTTGCTGGGACTTTGTTGGGCCAATGACGTGAAATCCGTTGGCCAACTGTTGAAGTGTCGCGTTATTTTTAAATTGGCCAACGATTGTAACCAACGCAGGCCCAACTGAAGGTTTCTTTCCATAAGCCCAACAGTTTCTTTCCAAAAGACGTCGTACAGACGTCCAGAAGGCATCTTGAAGAACGTTAAAAGACGTTGTAAACACGTCTTTTTCAGGTTGTAAACACGTCTTAGGAAAAAAAATTCGGGGTGAGAAGCATCGAACCCAAACTTTCCGCTTACGAAGCAACCGCTGTTCCCACTTACCCAACATATTTCCTTGTAGACAATTCTAATTTCTAGTTACATAACTAATATTAATTGTTTATAAAAACTGCACAGTGACGCGAAATATTCTACAAAATAGCATCATTCGATCTTTAGACTCATTCCTTAAAATTTCACATTCGTCTCAAGACAGACGTCCTCATTACGTATTTATAAATAAGAAAAGAAAAATCACAACTTGGAATATAATAACCCCTACAGCACACTTTATTGCATGAATGTCCCAGTTACGTTGCGCTGCAACATTTGAAACATTGCACGGAATGTCCCCGAAACGTTACAAGTACATTGCTATGTCCGCCCCTGTGCAACATTGCGGGAGATATTTCTGCAACATTGTTTTGGAATTTTACAGCAACGTTTCGGGGATTTTGCAGCAATGGTCACGGAACGTTTCGGAGATTTTATGGCAATGGTCACGCAACATTTCGGAGATTTTTCTTGCAATTGTCGTGCAACATTTCTGAGATATTACACAGCAATGGTCACGCAACGTTTCGGGCAGTAGGGCCAAAAATAAAAATATCGGTATTAAATTAATGTACATATATACCGTGCCTTTGATGGACGCGAGACGACACGAACGAGTACAGAATCGTAGTAGTATAACGTCCCTATTTTTTTATAAATATAAAATTCTTTTACCTCAGTGAGATTCGAACCCATGACCTCGAGCACCGTAGACGAACACTTTACCGTTGCAGCTACAACCGTTGATTGGAAAGATTGCTTACGTATTTTAACATATGCTCCTACCGTCCAACACTTTAAACTCAAATTATTCAAAAACGAAGATTCGTTTCGACAAACCCCATTACATCTCCCTAATCGTGGAGTCGGATATCTCACAACAAATTCATTTCGACGCTTGATGTTGTATTAAGTTGATTCATATCCTGTTATGAAATATCCTGCGTAGTACAAGAAAATAATTTTTATTAGTTTTTAGCGCATTTTTAAAACAATCGTTTATCATAATTTTTTTTGTTATATTTTTTTTACCTTGTAGTTTTTAGAGTTTGTGGATTTACATTTCACAGCTCAGACTTCTTTACAAATATCTTTTGTTGCTGTATACAGTTTAACACTTTGCTTAAATCTTATAGTGATAATTAAGTAATTGTATTAATTCTTTATATCAGATATTTTCCACGTTCACATATATTCCCTCGGAGATTGTCTGTGGAATCTTAGAATGTATTCCGCGTGTTCGCATTTCAGGAACGTTCCGCGTAATTCCGTATTCTTTTCGAAAGTTGCAGAAACGTCCCGCATAGGTTACGAGTGCAACATTGCACTCGTAACGTATGAGCAACGTTCCGGCAACGACAACCACAGAATACGGAATTACGCGGAACGTTCATGAAATGTCGACACACAGAATACAGTCTAAGATTCCACAGGCAACCAACAAGGGAATATATGCGAACGTGAACAATATCTGATATAAATAATTAATACAGTTATTTAATTAACACTATAGGGTTTAAATAAATTCATAATCCATATACAGCAACAAAAGATATTTGTAAAAAAGAAATATTAGATGTCCCAATTACTGCCAGTGTCTCTACTATTGCCATTAAATTTATTCAACTTAATAAAAACGTCCCGTGATGTCGAGTGTAAATTTAGAAGTCCGTATTATTGGCGGACGCTGCAGGAACGGCATCGTGTGCCGTTCAGGCAACATTCGTATATAATACGGATTCACGCGGAGCGTTCCTGAAATGCAAACACACGGAATACAGTCTTAAATACCACAGGAAACCTTCGGGGGGAACATAGGCGAACACGGAAAGTATGTGATATAAATAATTAATAACATTACTTAATTATATAACTATACCGTTCAAGGAAAGTGTTAAACTGTAAACAGCGACAAAAGATAATTGTGAAAAAGAAATATTAGATGTCCCAAGTACTGCCAGTGTCTCCACTATTGCCATTTAATCTATTGTTCATGACAAAAACGTTCCGCGATGTCGAGTGTAAATTTAGAAGTCCGTATTATTGGCGGACGCTGCAGGAACGGCACCGTGTGCCGTTCAGGCAACATTCGAATATAATACGGATTCACGCGGAGCGTTCCTGAAATGCAAACACACGGAATACAGTCTTAAATGCCACAGGAAACCTTCGGGGGGAACATAAGCGAACACGGAATGTATGTGATATAAATAATTAATAACATTACTTAATTATATAAGTATACCGTTCAAGGAAAGTGTTAAACTGTAAACAGCGACAAAAGATATTTGTAAAAAAGAAATATTAGATGTCCCAAGTACTGCCAGTGTCTCTATCATTGCCATTTAATCTATTGTTCATAACAAAAACGACCCGCGATGTCGAGTGTAAATTTAGAAGTCCGTATTATTGGCGGACGCTGCAGGAACGGCACCGTGTGCCGTTCGTGCAACATTCGTATATAATACGGATTCACGCTGCGGGAACGGCGCCGCGTGCCGTCGAGGCAACTTTCGTATATAATACAGACTTCTAAATTTACACTCGACATCGCGGGACGTTTTTGTTATGAACAATAGATTAAATGGCAATGGTAGAGACACTGGCAGTACTTGGGACATCTAATATTTCTTTTTTACAAATATCTTTTGTCGCTGTTTACAGTTTAACACTTTCCTTGAACGGTATAGTTATATAATTAAGTAATGTTATTAATTATTTATATCACATACTTTCCGTGCTCGCCTATGTTCCTCCCGAAGGTTTCCTGTGATCTTTAAGACTGTATTCCGTGTGTTTGCATTTCAGGAACGCTCCGCGTGAATCCGTATTATATACGAATGTTGCCTGAACGGCACGCGGCGCCGTCCCCGCAGCGTGAAGCCGTATTATATACGAATGTTGCACGAACGGCACACGGTGCCGTTCCTGCAGCGTCCGCCAATAATACGGACTTCTAAATTTACACTCGACATCGCGGAACGTTTTTGTTATGAACAATAGATTAAATGGCAATAGTAGAGACACTGGCAGTACTGGGGACATCTAATATTTCTTTTTCACAAATATCTTTTGTCGCTGTTTACAGTTTAACACTTTCCTTGAATGGTATAGTTATATAATTAAGTAATGTTATTAATTATTTATATCACATACTTTCCGTGCTCGCCTATGTTCCTCCCGAAGGTTTCCTGTGATCTTTAAGACTGTATTCCGTGTGTTTGCATTTCAGGAACGCTCCGCGTGAATCCGTATTATATACGAATGTTGCCTGAACGGCACGCGGCGCCGTCCCCGCAGCGTGAAGCCGTATTATATACGAATGTTGCACGAACGGCACACGGTGCCGTTCCTGCAGCGTCCGCCAATAATACGGACTTCTAAATTTACACTCGACATCGCGGAACGTTTTTGTTATGAACAATAGATTAAATGGCAATAGTAGAGACACTGGCAGTACTGGGGACATCTAATATTTCTTTTTCACAAATATCTTTTGTCGCTGTTTACAGTTTAACACTTTCCTTGAATGGTATAGTTATATAATTAAGTAATGTTATTAATTATTTATATCACATACTTTCCGTGCTCGCCTATGTTCCTCCCGAAGGTTTCCTGTGATCTTTAAGACTGTATTCCGTGTGTTTGCATTTCAGGAACGCTCCGCGTGAATCCGTATTATATACGAATGTTGCCTGAACGGCACGCGGCGCCGTCCCCGCAGCGTGAAGCCGTATTATATACGAATGTTGCACGAACGGCACACGGTGCCGTTCCTGCAGCGTCCGCCAATAATACGGACTTCTAAATTTACACTCGACATCGCGGAACGTTTTTGTTATGAACAATAGATTAAATGGCAATAGTAGAGACACTGGCAGTACTGGGGACATCTAATATTTCTTTTTCACAAATATCTTTTGTCGCTGTTTACAGTTTAACACTTTCCTTGAATGGTATAGTTTTATAATTAAGTAATGTTATTAATTATTTATATCACATACTTTCCGTGTTCGCCTATGTTCCCCCCGAAGGTTTACTGTGGTATTTAAGACTGTATTCCGTATGTTTGCATTTCAGGAACGCTCCGCGTGAATCCGTATTATATACGAATGTTGCCTGAACGGCACGCGGCGCCGTCCCCGCAGCGTGAAGCCGTATTATATACGAATGTTGCACGAACGGCACACGGTGCCGTTCCTGCAGCGTCCGCCAATAATACGGACTTCTAAATTTACACTCGACATCGCGGAACGTTTTTGTTATGAACAATAGATTAAATGGCAATAGTAGAGACACTGGCAGTACTGGGGACATCTAATATTTCTTTTTCACAAATATCTTTTGTCGCTGTTTACAGTTTAACACTTTCCTTGAATGGTATAGTTATATAATTAAGTAATGTTATTAATTATTTATATCACATACTTTCCGTGTTCGCCTATGTTCCCCCCGAAGGTTTACTGTGGTATTTAAGACTGTATTCCGTATGTTTGCATTTCAGGAACGCTCCGCGTGAATCCGTATTATATACGAATGTTGCCTGAACGGCACGCGGCGCCGTCCCCGCAGCGTGAAGCCGTATTATATACGAATGTTGCACGAACGGCACACGGTGCCGTTCCTGCAGCGTCCGCCAATAATACGGACTTCTAAATTTACACTCGACATCGCGGAACGTTTTTGTTATGAACAATAGATTAAATGGCAATAGTAGAGACACTGGCAGTACTGGGGACATCTAATATTTCTTTTTCACAAATATCTTTTGTCGCTGTTTACAGTTTAACACTTTCCTTGAATGGTATAGTTATATAATTAAGTAATGTTATTAATTATTTATATCACATACTTTCCGTGTTCGCCTATGTTCCCCCCGAAGGTTTACTGTGGTATTTAAGACTGTATTCCGTATGTTTGCATTTCAGGAACGCTCCGCGTAGGTGAGGAGTGAAAATATGTAAGTCCATATTCCACGGCAATGTGTGCGCAATATCCCGGGAGTATTGTACCGCAGTATGTGCACAATATTCCACGGCAATGTATGCGCAATATTCCGGGAGTATTGTACCGCAGTATGTGCGGAATATTCCACGGCAATGTGTGCGCAATATTCCGGACGTATTGTACGGCAGTATGTGCGCAATATTCCACGGCAATGTGTGCGCAATATTCCAGAAACATTGCACAAACGTGGCCATTGCTATATTCCACGGCAATGTGTGCGCAATATTCCTGGATTATTGTACCGCAGTATGTGCGCAATATTCCACGGCAATGTGTGCGCAATATTCCAGAAACATTGCACAAACGTGTCCATTGCAATATTCCACGACAATACTTCTACAATGTTGCTGTAATATGTCAATGCAACCTGCAACCAAACGGTAACATTGCAATGTCTAGCAACGTTTCTGCAACGTTCCTGCAACTAAGTGTGCTGTAGGGGAACAGGTTTTTGGATGTAGCAAATTTTTTGTCGTTTGTAAGACGACATTTAATCATCGTTGTAAATTTTTTGTTAATTAACCAACCATAGTAATTGTAGGCCCAACATTGAATATTCGTAGGCAAACTGTCGTAACTTTTTGTTAATTAAGGGGTAACACCACTCTAGAGGCAGAAAAAGAAGACCTAAATTTGACAATTTATTTTGTGAGTATGACAAGCGGAATAGAATTTCTTTTCAGAGGGTTCATTTAACACATATTGAAGTACGAAAAACAATTTTTTTTTATTGCCATTTTCATGCAAAATGGCGGCAAAGCTTTTTTGAAAACGCCGCCACGGGAGGACGGATTTCTCGGCATGTATGAGTCCTGGAACCAAAAATAAACAAAATTTATAATCTATATACAATTGGCTTTGGAAGTATGTAGGGTTATTTTTTTTAATCAATTTTTGTGGAAGTGGTGCACTTTTTAAGAAATGAATCGATTCTTTGCCCTAAAAATGAGCATTAAATTGTTTATAAAAAAAAAGTTCATTCGTAGTACATTCAATCAAAAAATGGCCACGTACTTCCAAAGCCAATTGTATATAGATTATAAATTTTTTTTATTTTTGGTTCCAGGACTCATACATGCCGAGAAATCCGTCCTCCCGTGGCGGCGTTTTCAAAAAAGCTTTTTTCGACGACGGGCTCTGTTGCCGCCATTTTGCATGAAAATGGCAATAAAAAAAAAAATTGTTTTTCGTACTTCAATATGTGTTAAATAAACCCTCTGAAAAGAAATTCAATTCCGTTTGTCATACTCACAAAATAAATTGTCAAATTTAGGTCTTCTTTTTCTGCCTCTAGAGTGGTGTTACCCCTTAACCAACTATAATAATTGTAGGCCCAACATTGAATATTCGTTGGCAAACTGTCGTAACTTTTTGTTAATTAACCAACCATAATAATTGTAGGCCCAACATTGAATATTCGTTGGCAAACTGTCGTAACTTTTTGTTAATTAACCAACCATTATAATTGTAGGCCCAACATTGAATATTCGTTGGCAAACTGTTGTAAGTTTTTTGCCGTAGGCCCTATGTTGGGAATTTGTAGGCAATCCGCTAACTATATCCCAACTAATTCCCAACTATTGGCTACCGTTGGCCAACCAAAAATGCTACTAGGGATACTACCTAATGGCGCCGCGATCAATGAACATCATCCCAGAAGATAAATAAAATAGGAAACACACCACTGGAGGTACATTATAAATCACGCGGTGAAGCGGATAGTCCACTCTGCCCCTCAAATTTCGCCAGCCGCAGTATCCCTTTCAAGACAGCCGCACGTGAAACGAGAACAGAAATTTCGAACACGTTGAACACGCCCGAAGAAAGGCGCGGATGAAAGACGCGGTCCCCGGAAAAACGAAGCGCGCGACGAAGGATGTTGAAGAAACATTTGACCCGGGCGAAAAACATGCTTGAAAGAACATTTTTCGCGAGCTAAGGAGCACCCCCGCCCCGCAGTGGGTCTTTAGAAAGGCCGCCTCCTCGCGCCGCGAGCAACAACGCGCCGGATCCTCCGACGCAGAAAATATTAAGGGCGCGGCGGAGAAAGCGGTTTTCGCGGACGGGGATGCACGCGAGACGCGGCGCAACTCTACCGAGTTCGGTCATCCGTGTAACCCCGTGTACGCCTGTGGTCCGCGTTCTTCTAACTTCGCGACTGTTTTCCTCGTAAACCGGCGACTTTATCGCCCCCCCTCTCGTCCTTGAGGCTCTGCCGGGCGCATAAAGGCGGAGTCGTGCGTTACACGCGTACAGGGGGTGGCAAAGGTTGCGGGTGAAAGAATAGACCGGTGCTGGGGGTCGCTCGTAGCCGGAGGCTATAAAAATATAAGCGGGGAACCTTCGGTGGCCGCGTAAAGCCAAGGACGACAGGAATATGCTTTTAGCCGCCTTTTTGTCCGTAAGCTAGAAACTCCTTTGCGTCACGATCGTTTGAAACTCGATCCCCCATCGCGCCCGTGGACACGCGGCCAGGGCAACCACGCCCATCCTGACCAGCTCCTACGCGCCCTCGCCGTTCCGTGCTTGTCACCTTGCACGGGGTGTTTGTTTTTCATCCCCCCGATCGATCTCTTTCCCATCGAAGGATGTCTACTTTTGGATTTCTAATTCCCGCGTTCGAGTATTAAAATCGCCATGAGCGCGTGAGGATCGTTCGCGACGGCGATGTAACTTTACGACGGATCGTCGCGGCGAATAACGCGTGGCGGAGGTCGCGAGACGCTGCAAGCGTAAAAGTATAGTAGCTGTCGTTATGCAGTCAACGAGGCAGGAACTTGCTGCATTATCCACTCTGTTCCCTCTGCGTGTACGTTGCAGGAAGCGCACCTTCGTTTCTCTTTGATATTTCACGGTAAATGAGAGTGAGCCGGAGCGTAGGGTAAGGGTGAAAGGACCAGTCGAAGAAATCGTCGCGCAGAGATTCGTAATGGGGAAGAGAGTGAGCCGGTTAGACGGTGGCCCTAAGAGCTCACGGCGAAGATAAATACACGACAGTCCCGTCAGTCATTTTTACGCGAGCCTCGCCCTCCCTGCTGTCACAACGCTACACACTGGCAATGAAGAGCTGTACTTTCATCTTCCCATCGCCCTCGGTTTCCGTCTTAGGCGTTTCATTGGCTCTACATTCAGCTGATGGCTTCAGAAGGGTCCCTCGTTCCCCTTGCATTCCCATTCGCCTTGTTACGTTGCAGAGGCATCGCCGAGCCGCTCCTTCTTCCGTTTCGTTCCCCGACTGCTCTCGTTATTGTCTTTAATCGTATACGTGGCTTTCGACGCGAACTAACCGGACTGCACCGACTAACCAGCACGCCACAGCCGGTTTATTATCGCCAGGTGAACGCGTCTTAGCCTCCTCCGTTGCCCCGCGGAATCATGAAAACGAGCCACCCCTGTCAACCCCCGTTAGCCGTTACCGGGGCTTCAAGCTCGATTCAATTCACCTCACTCGTTGCGCAATTACAATCAACGTAATGACGTTTCCCGGTGTGCCTCGTCGACGTTTTTTCCCCGCACACCGGCTGCATTACTGCCCCCGATTGCTGGCTCCGATCGTACAGGTCGTGGATGGACTATCGCTGGCTGCAAATTGGATATTACAGGCACCAGAGACGCAAATCGAGATCCGCGCTATAGTGCAACGAGGAATAGAGTTCCCGCTGGCTGCGAGATCAATTAGCATGCGAGGCGACTCCGTGGCAGCTCCTGGCAGTGTTTTTCATGGAACTCTAGGAGGAAAAAAAGTCTCGGGCGATGAGACTCGAACCCAAGATCTGCGGGTCCTCTGCGTAAGGGAGACCGGGGCAAGTTGATACGTTTGTCAGTTTTCAATTTTTTAAATTTTTGTTTGAATTAGTTACTTAATAACAAATATGCTCAAATATACTTTGGTCCTTCCTCTTTAATATATTGTAAATGAAAAGTTGAAAAAGTACATACAAAATGAATGAAAAAATGTTATTTGGGCGAAGGTAAAATGTATCAACTTACCCCACTGCGGGGCAAGTTGATACTTCTCTGGGGCATGTTGATACATCTGTAAAATATCCGTTTAACGAGTAAAGGATGGATGTCTGGAATATCTCATTTTAAAATGAGGTGCTTGCTTCTTTTTATTAATGTATCTTAATAAAGGTATTTTATCTATTCCGTATATTCTCGCGCTTTGACGTAACGACATTGACTCCTTTTCTACACCGACACACGCTTTTTGAAAAATATTTTGCAGTGTTTTGCCGCGATTCGTTTTTCTGACATAATTTCGTACTATTTTCCTAGAAATAAAAGGAAAAATCTAATTAAAAGTAGTCCGGGAAAATTGATACTGTTTGAAATTGATTACTTAAAATTAAAACTCACACTGTATCAACATACCCCAGAGAAAACGTATCAACATACCCCACAGGAAGTCATTATGTACAAACATCTCCATAAAAAAATGTAGAGCATATAAACAAAATAACAAAACGTAATTACCTTACCTTCAAAGGAGTCAATGCGATGCCCAATTAATTTGAGTGATATAATTCTCTATCCCGTCTCAAGACGGATTGGAAAATGAATACAACTAGGGTAAACTGCACTAATGTTGGCACTGCACTAATCATTGGCACTCCTGATTAAAAAGCCAAATATTAAGAAGTACAAGCTTAGAAAGTACTTTTTTACAATTTCTTATTTTTCTTTCACTACAACACTGCAAAGCACAGTAGTTGAACTACACATTTTACATCTGGCAACACCACAAAGTTGGACAAAGGCTTGAGTTTTAGGCGTTTTCTTAAAATTGTGATAATGAGTAAAATACACTTTGTCGTCTTATAATTAAGTAATGGATTGAAATACAGATTTACTAAGTATTGTGGGTATTTAATACTGAATGAAATTGTCTGTTTAAACACTTTAAACTTCGTTTTTAACTACATATGTTTATTTATATAACTTCAAAGTTTAGTGTGCCAATGATTGTACTTTTATGCCTATTTTTGTTTTTTATAGAATATTTTTAAAATAAAAGACTTAATAGGTACTCAATATGTTTTATTTTAAGGAGAAATCCATAATCATTGATAATAACTGAAAATTAAGACCATATAAAAACTTCAAAAAAAATATAGACTTTCTAATTAGGATTTCCGCTTAGGGTGCCAATCATTGTATAGTTTACCCTATTTACTTTTTCTTTATAGGAACGAAAACGAATTGAACAACAAGCATCACATATCTCGCACAGAAGGAGCTACATATATACAGTGTCGAGATAATTCGTCTGTGCCCTACTGGCCAGCCGCGTTACCAATTCCCCCAACGCCGACCCTCCGATGAGACCCTTCTCCGAAATATACAAATATCGAAACTAACGTGGTGCCACCTATTTGCCAATCGTAGGCCAAACGCTGAATGGATGCAGAACTTTATTAAACACCGCGAAGAGTAGTAAAGTGTCGCTTGGCTTTGGATATTTCTAATGCTATTCCACTCCCGAGGGTAGCTAATCCACCTGTGTTTTTCGTGCGCATGGAGCTTCACGAACGTTGCATCAACAGCTTCGCGCAGGGCGGAAGGCGGACAATCGGATAAACAGAATTGGCTCGTTACCTCTTAATTGTGTGATCGCGATCGTGGGTCGAGATTGAAACGGCGGGTAATCGTATTCGCGAGGATGTTACAGCGGAACGATCGGTTTTAATAACCCAAACCGAGGGCCGCTTAACAATCAGCAGAATTGAGCGCCGGCTCGACTGCTACATAGTGGCGGAGGGGGGGCTGATTAATTTTTCAGAATTTGCCCAGGTACGGTGGAACGTACTCCATTAACGGAATCGGCCGTTATCCTTGCGAAGTGGCCGCCACCGGCATCAGACGTCCCGGGAACACGATTTCCGTGGACGTGGAATAACGTGCTGGCCGCACGAGAGATCGTATTTTCGACAGTGGATTACCCTTTCGAGGCTCTGTGCCCGCCCCGGCGCGGCGCACGCTCTCGACATCCGAGCTACGAGTGTCTTGGCCGTGATCGTTCCATTTCCGCCTCCATCAGCGACGCCGATTCTGCTCGCCCGCCGCTGTCTCGCCCATCGCTAATCCCCATCCCTCCTATTAATAACAAGAACGGGCCGAGCTGATCCACGAGAATCAGACGGAGCGCTGAGGGGAGAAAATGCTTTTCCATTTGCCCCGCGGCGTCGGATGTTGCGCGAACACGGCCCACTTGTGTTCGTTAAGGGAAACACGGATTGGCATTCGCGAGATGCCCGCGAATTACCTCCAGTAACGAAAACTGACGCTTCGAATTTTAACGCTAAAGTGATCAGATCAATGTAATGTTTTAAAGACGAACTTCAGTTTCGTTAAAAATAAGGGAAAATCTTTGAAAAATCGAGGATTGATTTTTCACGCAGTAGTAAAACCCCCTGCAAAATTTTAGAAAAATTAGTGCCATAGTTTTTAAATTATTTAACTTTCAATTTAATATGTATCCTTATGGGAAAGCGCAATATATAAAAAAGAAGTATTAATACCAATAATTCAAATAATTTTGAATGGGAGTAGCTGATATATGTAATTATAATAAAATACATTATTCTTCACTGCTCCTCATTTCCCGAGAGACATCCGCGGCACCCAACAACCAGAGCATATAATTAATTACGAGCAAATTAAACTACGCGATAAAGCGAGTGATGAATTAATTCTAATCGTAAACGGACGCGAACAGGTATTCGAAGAAACTGGTGCATGAAGAAGGTGGATCGGCTGAGTTCTTTCGCCTCGGCGTCGTTGATTTTTAACGCCTTTGCACGCGATTATACGTAACTCGTCCTCGACGGTCCCGACGTGTTTCTTTCTTTCCGCTTCTTTTTTTCAGAGCAGAGACGCGGTCCGTGCTTGTGCCTCGTGGAATTAATTTATTACGCCGGCAGAGACGTACCGGCGATGCTAACTCTGTTAATGGGTAACAATGTTTGCCGAGCGTGCGTGGACAAAGAGGAAAAAAAGAGAATGGGAAACGAGGGTGCCAGTCGAACGAGTTTTTTACCCCAAGTGACCCAATTAATTCGTCGAGAGTTCGCGCCGCGCAAGACCGCACGATATGCGCAAAAACTCAAAAATGTTTGCACATGGCCAGACACTCTTGTGGAGTTGGCAATTGCAACGCCTAAGTAATTTCATTTACATGTATGTTTCACATCTGATCTGAGATAAATTCTATCGTGAAATAGGTGCAACCGTTGTGGGCGAATTAGGAAATTCAATCCCGGTTATTATTTCCTATCACGGGATTGCGGGATTTTTTAAAGTCTATCTCGGGATTTTGGGATTAATTTCAGAATTGGGTAATATTAAATTTCAATAATTAAAATGGTTTATTATGTGTTAAAATTCGAAATCTTTATTTGAAGTAAATAAACTTACTTCCTCTCATTAGTCTTAAACATAAATTAAAATAATTTTCAACAATAAGAACAGTGGAACAATGAAGAATAATAAAGTTTGATTAAATATGTAATATCAGTAAACCATTATGAAGATTGTTAGAAATTGCGAACGAAGAAATAACAAAGCATCTAAACTTTAGATTCTAAAGTATCATCTCCTAGCCGACTTCTTATTTTATTTCCAATATAACCAGCCGCTGAAAATGCTCGCTCTGTTTCAACGTTTGCAGGAGGAATTGGCGAAAAATATTGATATGCCCTTTTTTATGCTTCTCAATAAACAAATATAATCTAGTTATTTATATGCGAATTTATCCCGGGATTGTATTCCCTAGGGTGAATACAACACAACATGGTACATACTAATAAAAACAGGTTTATAAAACGCAAAGTGTAATGCTCGTTAAAAAGTGTATCAATATCGCGTATATTAAAAAATGGCAGCCTTTGCTTAACCACCTGAGACCTAAGACGTTCAGGATCGACAAACGTTCTCGTTTCACGGTCACCGAGCAAAAACTGAATCCCTCGGAAGCGATCTCATGCGAATCAGTTCGACAGCTGGCATACGTAGCGCAGCTCAACGCATAAAAGCTTCTGCTTGCATGCGACAAATCGATTTTGTATAAAGTATGCCTCAACCCCTTCGTGTCGAATATCCGTCAGCCGACGCGTGCTATATCTTCCCCTGAATATTTGCTGCGCGCTAAGAAGCTGACCTTAACCCATCATCGCCCAAACCTAGCGTAAAGCATCATTTTATCACCGCGGCGGAAAATTCTCTTCAACACCAGACTCGCATATCCCATGAAATTACTCTTCATTAAAAAGCGCAGCGAGGCTAGAGGTTAAAATAACTTACCGGCCACTCCGCCGGTGCATGAAATTTAATTAAGGAAATACAACACGGTGGTACGTTACGCGTAACGTTTCGAGAGCAAGTCTGGAAGGGGGGTGGGGTTGGGTTTTCTTTAATATTAAATGGCGCAGCGAAGCTTTATCGGGCGGGAACCTAAGAAAACTCGTGGGGGACATTATCGTAAAAAGTAGAGGAGGCTTCTTCTCTCGGGGAGACCCTAACGATCGAGGGTATAAAGGTATGCTCGAAGGGGGCACGAGCGCGATCACCATAAAACAACAATCGTCCGAATCCGTTCCTGCTTGAAGGGGGTGAGAACGGTGACGTACACTCTGTCCAAGTTTGTGGGTAATTCGAATGAAACCAATCGGCCAGAAAACAGAGAAAGGTAGAAATACGGGGGCATAGGTGGACTGCAGACGAGGAGGGATGGAAAACAGTAAGTTAGAGCTAGAGGGGGGGAAGAAAGGTAGAAGGGTGGAAATTTCAGCGCCGTCACTGGTTTTATGTCATTCCCGCCATTCGGCGGCTTCCATTTCCAGTCTGGACTACTAGAGCTCGTAATTCAAACACGACCTAGGAGCGAACGTCGTCGTCGTCGTCGTCGTCGTCGTCGTCGTCGTCGTCGTCGTCGTCGTCGTCGTCGACTTCCTCTCCCACATTCTCATACCCTTCTGCTCGTAACTCACGCTGACTTGCTCCCCTTTGGCGTCCGGTTTTCCTACAGATCCCCTCTCCCCGCGAGCCCACAGCAACCCGATAAATTCGATATTTGTTTCAACTTTCGCCGCATTTCACCGGCCCCCTCTCGTTCCCGCGGACTCGTGTTCACCGGCTCGGCCTCTGTTCCACCTCGGCCGGTTTGCGCGCTCACGGCTTCGAAGAAAATTGTTTCTGCACCGGCGGCAGAAAGGGCACGCTACACACGGCTCGTGTCAGCCGCATGCCCGTTATGATAGACGCCTGCCATTACTCATTGAACGTATAAACGCGGATATATACGGTTCATATAATGGTCTGTACACTGGGTGTCGGGGAATTAGACGACCGAGCTGTTCCCCTACGTTCTGTGGGTAACAATTGGAGGAAGAGTCACGTGCGCTGTGGGAAGGAAGAAGTTAGACGCCGCGTGGCTGTCTAAGTTTATTACGAAAAGCTACTGGCGATCTCTGAGTGTACTTCAGTGACTTTGTGACTTAGAATTAGTATTTTAAGAATCCTGAATAGAATCACTCTGTAACGCAGTGTTTCCAAACCTTTTTTTTTTAGTCTCGACCCCCTCTTATAATATTCAAATAATTGCTGCATGTAAGGTAAGGTAAATTTAATAAGGTAAAGAAAACACATTAGAATTAGGTGTTTCAGAATATTATTCTAACTTAATAATATTTAATTATCTTAACACATATATTATATATAATTAAAGATATTTAATATATTTAATTATCTTATTTAATGTGATTGTTGTTCTTGCACTTGGGTAATCAGCTTTTTCTTATTTTCATTTATGAAAAATCACTGTTAAATCATTAACAGAGTATGGCAATGTAACAATATTAAAAGATATAAGTGCTATGAATCGTCAATTAAAAATAACCGCGGCGACCCCCCAGAAAACACTTTCCGACCCACACGTTGGGAACCACTGCTGTAACTTGTGCTTTCCCCTAGAATTTATTAACTTAAGTATCTTCTACTGGAGATGGTTTTTAAAATAAAACGTGGATGTAAGGGTGCATTAAAATTTAAAGCTCGATTCCCCTGTTGAACAAGAGAAAGGAGAAACGAAACGTATGGTAGTTGAGATAGGCAGAATTAAGGGGAATATCCATGTATTGTACCTACCGAAACTCAGTTTGATTACAAATTATATAACTCGATGAGAAATTTACATGTACGCAGAATGGTAGTTACACTTAACATCCTGAAGCTATCCAGAGGGGTCACGCAGCCAGTGGAAATGGTTCGTACATAGTCAGACATACATATGTGCATTCAGTAACTCGCAAGTACTGCTAACTCTCTACAATCTTCTGAAAATATTCACAAATTTAGTAGCTGTTCTATTTGGGCTTCTTTCAAACTTGTGCCTCCATTCTTTCCTTTGAAGGAAGCCTGTGCCCTTTTAGAGTTACACATTTTCGTAATCCTCCCTTCTATGCGGCATGGAAAACCTCTCTGCGCGGTTCCATCAAACGAAAAGAAAAAAATGAGTCGCAGATTCCATTGATATATTCACGGAAAATACTCATTGCAACAGTGTTAGTGAAACGAAATACGAAAGGAATGCATGCAGTTTTTTTTATCACGGTTTCCCGAGTGTGCGTATCGCCAAAGCGCACGCAGCTGCAGCCAGTTTCGAAAGAAAAAAAGTATCTTGCGTCGCGCCTGCCTATCTGTGTGCGTTCACGTATGTAGGTATGCCCACCGTGCACAGGCCTAGAATGGAATTATTTGTTGGTTATTCACGTCGAGTGGAGGACGAATGGTTTTGACGTGAAAAACGAGAGAGCCTTTCTGCTCTTCCCGCGATGCGTGATCGTGGTATTTTTAACGGCGCAGCGCGATGTTTGTCGTGATTCAGCCTTTACCAGAGTTTTATTTTAACCACAGGCCTCTTTTTCAACGGGGATTTACGGAATTACTCGAATTTTTGTCCAGTGAAGCCGCTCTAATTCGGAAAAGCACACATTTCGGTGAAAGTGTCTTGATCCGAATTGCGTGGAGAATATTTTACGTTTTCGGGAGATATAAAAATAAACTACGGTTTCAATTTTTAAACGCTTCTCGTGTTTTTGAAGCGTATAAAAAGTGCGTATAGAATTGAAGGCACGGTATTAATGGAATTTGGTAGCAGTAACCCATTCGTTGGTGCTACTGTTAAGAGTTCTGTTACTTCAATTTCTATTGAAATGAATTTTCTAGTAAAAAATAAAAAATTTTCTATTGAGATAAAGAGAGTGATGACAAATTATCTCTGGTTAACCTTTATGCGCCTATTGTTTCTATTACATCGCCTTCTCTTTTTTACATATCGGCACACAACACTTCGTATGGGATGAATAGTTCCATTGATAGAATATTTAAATTAGCGAATCGGTGTAGCGCACATGTTAATTTTTTTAGTGGCACGTTGGCCACCTTTAAATGTACTTACACGTCCGTTAATTCTTATTGTAACTTGGATTGTATTAGTTGATTATTTTCACTATTTTCTTGTACTGTTGTTTGTTTATGTATGTACATTGTTTAGTTGTTAACTTTATGAACTGCTCATTGTAAACTAAAGGGTCTTTACCCGTAGAAATAAATAAATAAATAAATAAATAAATAAATAAATAAATAAATAAATAAATAAATAAATGTGTGGAACACATGAAAATACTGAAAAAGGTTGATACACAATCTAACAATGATACATAACCTTCTCTTTATTTTCATGTGTAGAATTGATCCTGCAATAATTCTAGTTTTCCAATGGCCTTTGTTAATACTTTGGTTAAATCCGATGATGACATTCCTTTCTTTTAGTGGGAATTAGCTTGTACGAAAGAAAATGGTTACCATGGACCAGGAGAACATTGTATTTTATATTGTTTTCTATAGAACCATCGTTGACAGTTAATTTATATTGTAAGGTACAAAACTGAGAGTCATGCACAGCTGTTTCCCAGCAATCGGGCACAACAAGAGTCCTCTTAACGGCGAAGCAGCCAATTAAACGGATCTGTCTTTGCTCCATCTTGCCTTACAGCTTCCCACGTCTCTTCCGGCTCCTATAATAGAGCTTAGCTCTTGTTACATGAGCTTCTAAATGCTCCGTTCTCGAAACGCAACCCCCGTGCTCCCAGACAAGCTACCCCTAACACTCCCTCCGCTCCGATTTGATGTTCTCGTCGAATGATAGCCAGCTACAGATGTTGCCAATATCCTCGGCTCGTATCCGGCAAGTGATTAGCTTTAAAATCCGCGCACTATACTGCTGGGAATTTGTCAACAATTTGCCCATATATCCCATAGGCGAACGCGAATTTCGGAGATTAGCGACACAATTAGTACGGGGCTAAAATTCTGCAGGCTTGAGGAGACCTGAGCAGCCACTTCGTTTGTATTTTTTGGGTACTTGAGTATAAAAAATTATCCATAACTTGCATGATCAGACTCATGTATAATGTATCTTAAGAACTATACTTCAGTGTATAGTGATCTTCAATCACGATGATACTCGTGGTTTGAAAGAACGTGGTTTAAGATCTATGGTTCCCGAATTCGTGGCTCGAGGGAACAGGATTTTCCAAAGTTTCGAATTGGATGGGTTCTCACTTCTCAATTCTTCATCTTCGAGGACATATCCATTGCCTAAGGGTTCAGATTCCACTGCATGAAGCTTTTATAAAACGATGATGTCAAAGTAGATGCATTTGGTGATTGGACACTTTAATGCAGTGGTCCCCAACCTGTTTGTCGCTACCACCAAGGGGAAGGGGAGGAGGCGATACTTTTAATTAATGATTCTTAGCACTTATTTATTTTAATATGGTTACATTGCCATATTCTATTAATCATCATCACACTAAATAAGATACTTAAATATATTAAATATCTGTAAGTATATTTAAAATATGTGTTAAGATAAATAAATATCATTAAGTTAGAATTATATTCTGAAATAACTATTTTTAACGTGTTTTCTTTATCTTATTAGATTTACTTTACCTTACATTGAGGGGGTGGGGGTGCCACAGGTCATTTGAATATTATAAAAGGAGGTCGCGACTCAAAAAAGGTTGGGAAACTCTGCTCCAATGGATTCTACTTTGGTTGAAGCAGTCTTTCATCTTCAATCACCGTGACTTCTCGCATAGATAGTCTTTTAAAATTCCATGTCTCACGTTCCGTATTTCGTTCCAACGTGTCATATAAAATCCCTTTTTTTAGCTACTCTGCCAATCATTTCGTCAATCTAACCGATACTTGAAGTCGTCGCCTAATTGCCAGTTGATTACCGACAAATAGGGAACGCGTAAACAGCTATAACGCCTCGATACACGTTCTCAGCGGCAGTTATTACGTTGACGCGTGCGCGGCACAGCACGATGAAGGTTTCAGAGCTTGTTTAGCAAGGTTCGCGATGTTGTCCCTTCGATACCCTTGAATATTCGATCCAAAGATCAGGTTCGTTCTCCGTTCCCTTCGGCTCGCTATTCCCGTCGAACGATAGCTGCCACCAGATGTTGCCAATATCCTTGGATCGCTCGCTGGAACAGCAAACATGGTAGCTAACTGGTTCGGGGCCACGGATCGTGGAAGCGGCAAAGGAGCAGGGCACCCAAGTTTCTGGAGCGTAACCCGGTAATAGACGAGAGATTTGCCGTGTGTGCAGGTCCCAACGATCGCCGAATTGTTATACAAAGGTGAAGTTTCGCCGAAGTGGAGGGAAATTTCCTAAACTGTGAACTCCCCTTTTGTTTCGTTGCCCCTCGTACAATGGATTCCTCTCTACTACCGGGGAAATTAGCAAAAGTAAGTGTATGGGAAGCCCGTTTAAATTAACCACCAGCGTCACTCTTTCCTACGTCGTTTGTTCCTCTTCCGATATGGAGGGATCAAAAAGTTCCACCGACTTCCGTTGAAATACGCCACGGTTGTGTTCCGCGCTCCCTGATAACTCTGCTCGATATTCGATGCCGCGCATAGATGTGTTTTTATATACTTTATAGTCGTCCCTATGCGTCTCGACGCTGCGTGCCTCATCGGCCATGAAACGACCTACGTATCGGGGATGTATTTATACGGCGGTCGATAGTGCACCGAGTTGCAGTTTCTCCTTTCGTGAAACGATCCCACGTCGGGGAATGATGGCTGTGTGCGTGCATGCACACCGTGTCACATCCATTTCGCCCGTTTTCGCTGGTTGCTTTGAATAGAACTAGGGATAATAATTTTTCAGTCAACCAGGCGATATCTAATAATAGTTGTTTCTGCTGGGAACGACGAGATTTATACGATTGGGGCCCTGACACTCCCCGAAGAAAAGGGAGAAAGGTGATTAATTTAACCACGACTGAAGTAATTCAAGAGCTTTGAAAAATAAGAGACAACTGGATTTCATTCTTTATTCAATTTGCATTAAAAATATTTTTATCTGTTCAACTGGGCTTCCCCCAAGATTAAATCCTGAGTCTGCTACTGGGTATATGCAAGTGATCTCCACTTGGAATATCTCTTCTCCGCACTTAAGAGCAGAATTACTCAGTAATCGACATGCACTATCAGTAGTGTTTCTTCTCGAGAATTCTTTCTCGAGAATTTCTCGAGAAATTTTATAATTTCTTATTTCTCATTTCTCGAGAAATTAGAGTATTTCTCGAGAAACTTAAGTGTATGAAAATTATTATAAATCCCATTTGTTTTCAGAAATGAATTTTCAGTTAGTTCAAATTGTGTGTTACTAGTTAATCGTGAATATATAAACACATCTACAATCTGTAATTTTTCATAAACCTTTCTCTTCGTGTCGCCGATGCTCTATATACAATTAAACCAACATCCTACAACATCCAAAAAATTCTGCAGCCACAGATTTTGTCACAAAAAAGTAGATTGGCTGACTCGTCATTAGACGCATTGTCGGCATTGTGCTTTTTAAATAACTATTTTAAAACAAAAAAGTAATGTTTCGCCTTGCTCACATTTTCTATTAAATAAATAAATTTATCAATTATATTTAATATCTTTTTATTTTTCATTTACGCAAGTTTTGTCTAAGTTGGACACGAATAAAAATTTAGATAAATATTATCAACATTATTCCAAATATATAAATTTTGCAATATTTTTTAATTTCTTGAGAATTCTCGAGAATTCTCGAGAAATACAATCTGATTTCTCTTTTCTCGAGATGCGAAAAATATCGAGAAATCAGGAACACTAAGTAACTATCAGGTTCCTCAAATTGATCAGTAGAATTACTACAAAGCAGCCCAGTTTGTAAAATATAGCGTGTGGCCAAGTGGCAGAAATCGTTGGGAGCAAATTGTTATTTACCTGCAGCGTCCCGCTAAACGGAGAACAGGACGAAAACACGTAGCTGGTGTTTCGTGGGTCGACTCGACGAAATGGACGACAATTTTTCGAGAACCATCGAATCAGACCCGGCAACCATCCTCCCCTTACCCCCTGTTCCCAGGGCGAAATAGTAGGGTGTGTAGCGTACATACGTAGGTTCCCCGAGTTCTGACGTACTATCCTCGCAATCAGTAACTCGATGCGCCAGAAAATCGTGTTCCGAGGCCATCCTCGATCGAGGTTCAACCATTGCCCAATCTCACCGAAGGACGGTTTGATTTTTCGATTTTCCTTCCATTCCTTCGCCTTCCCACTGACTTCTTCCCCATCTCTTCTTCCTTTTCCCGGTTCATCCCTGATCACGGGAGCTCGTTCGTCCACGAAGTAATGGGCGTACCCTCGCTTCCTGGGCCAGAGTAAGCCGCAGAGAAAGAAAGGGAGGAAAGTTCCGGCTGGTTCGACCGCTGCCGTTCCCCTTTTTTTTTTCAATTGGTCCAAGTTTTCGGACGGAACGACTTATTCCAGTCGATGCAATCTCTTCTATTCCACCGTACCTCGTGTACCTATACCGCGGAGCATCCTTTGACGTAGATGACGTTCGGTCTTTGAAAATGGTGTCTGATCGACGATGATTTTTATTTCCGTTTGCTTTAATTCGAGTCTGTAATTAAGCGACGGTGCAAAAGGTTCGGACTTGCTAATATTCTCCGTAATTCATTCTTGAATCAAGAAGTTTTTATCTTTTTGTCTATATTTAATTCTGGTGAAATTTGAAAATATGTTTCGCATCGGTTGTTTTGCTGTAAAATTCCCTAAGGTTTTGAACTCCTATTTTGAGTGATTTTAACTTATCTTCGATCCCTGTGGTTCCCAAGCCTGCTCATCAGTGCTGAGACCGTGCTTTCCTTTCAGTATTTTCAGATATCTTTATTTCTTCATTCGATGTATAATCGATTATCATCTTTGCCTCGTCTTCTTTTAATTAAGGTAAAAATGGTATACCAACAAACAGAGATAGAGCTTCTTACAACCTTCATTATACACATGATAGACGCTGGAATCTATATTCTAGAATGAAATTAGAGAAATCAAAATAACATCTGTAACACGAAGGTTCCAATTGTGGATTTCATTCACACGCGTGTCCAGTTCATCGACGTCTTAATTTACCAAAGGATTCCGTTCAATCGCAGTTGTCTCATACGGTTCGCTGTTCTTTCCACGGTCTTTAGTATCGCCTTAAAATCTTTCGACTTTCCCTCGACGTCTACTTAATGGACGGCTCATCTCTTCCGCGGCAGGGCAAAGCGGAAGGAAAGAAAAAGTTCTTTCAGTTCCCCCGTATCTTCATTCCTCCTTTTTCCACCCTTTATTCTTTTACCATTGGACAAAGTCGTGGAAGTAGCCGACTTATTCCACTCGCTCCGTTCCATACAAGGTGTCCCCAAGTACCTGGTACTACTTACAAAATGGTAATTCACCATCCCAAAAATCAGTCGAAAAACTATAGTAAAGAAAAATATAGTAATGAAACAACAATCCGTGACAGCTACGAATCGGATCATGAAACACGCGATGCGAGTGGAGTAGGCCTTCTTGCCTCTTTGATCCCATTTTGTACTTCCAATTTAATTAAAAATTTAAACCCGAAATTGAAAAATATACACTTTTTCAGTAGAAACTTCATAAAGATCGGTTTTTAAAAATTAACTTCTTTCTCAAAACCCAGGGGGGCAGCTATCCTCCCCCTCCCCAATCACCCCCATGGCACCTATACATACAAACACAAAAATCTCCAAAGTGTCATGCTCAACAACTCCGAAACCAGATGCCTCATACATCTTCGAAGTCAAACTTGACTAAAACGAGAGCTTTAGTGAAATATTTTATTCTACCTATGCAATTAATTTTTTAGAAAGAAATCTCCCTCCGTTGACGTTACATCGCATACTTTTTAACACCACGTACAATCGCGTTGCTCCATCCTCCCTGTCGTCCAGCAAGGATCTAGTTAGCCGAGACGAGCAGAAGCGCGCGCGCGTATGTGTGTGTGTGTGTGTGTGTAGGGGGTGGTACTGGCGCGAGCTCGCGTCCACGAGCCACGCTCGGATAAAGCCGTCCGCCTATATCGTTTGATTCAATATCGCGGGGTCTGGAGGATTTATATCGGGGGAAAATTGCGTTAGCGGCAGCTGCTGGTTGCCTCCATATACCTGGCTCTTAGCGCGCACGGGATCCCGTTACGCTGTAAGACGTGTTAATAAAGCCACGAGCCCGGGAACGCGGCGGCTGCCACGCGAAGCTCATTCGGTAACCTTACCACTTTCTCGGCACCGTGTTTCCTATCGACCTCTTCCACCGGGGAGACCCTCCGAGGTCGTTCGGGCGCCTTGTTTTCTTTTAAGGGAAAACGGATGGCAGTCAGACCTTATTAGGTTGCATCGATGGCTATCGAGCCGGAACACTGAAAGCATCTTATGTTAGCAGCTTAGCAGCGATGTCGTCAGATCGAGTTTGGAATTCAGAAATTGGTATTTTCGTATAAGTATAATTATATATGGTGCTGGGATACTAGAGTTGCTTTACAATTTGAAAAGTTAAATTACGTGGTTATGGAGCTCAGAAAGGAATTTTGGGGGAGCGTTCTAGGGATAGGGGGAGGGATTTTGTGCTTTTAGTGGCTAGTGGATTCGTCGGTAGTTAGTTGTTGAATAAATCTAGATGTAGAAGGGTTTCAGTGTTTGAAGGAGTTGGGTGTTATTGCGAGCTGGTGGTCGTAGTCCTTTGGTGGTATATTCGGAAGGGTGTTACAGCATCCGCTAGCACATTCGTATATTCATCTCAATTAGCACTAAATTGGGAAGGAACAAGGATGTTCTTCAGTGTGAAATAGTGTCCCCTGTGCTCCACGTTTATTAGAACCCTTTCCTCCACCAGACAATTCTGATCCATCAAGCCTGAAGGCTAACGCTACAGCGGAGGGCACACAACGAGGGCTGAGAAAGTAATCTCGTTGAATTTTTGCCCTTATCTATCTCCCTGCGACGACGCCCTCTTTTTCTTCTCTCCCGGGGAAATTGTGCAAACAGAGAAATTTCTGTTGGGGCTTCTGAATGATTCGTACGCGAGGGTCAGGCGCCTCTCTGTGAGTTTAGCCACGAGAACTGAGACAGCCGTGACTTTGGTAATAGCCCGATCGTCCTTGACCAAACAGATCTTATCCAAGTCTCTGGCAAACTCCTTCTAATCTCGAAGGGACCTTTCAAACAGGATATCCTATAATCTGATTTCGAGCTGTCGCACGCGAGGGTGTTATCATCGGCAATAAGATTTTAAGATCGACATTCCAGGATATCTCGAGTGCATCATCCAGAATATATATTCACCATGATTCTCGGGCAAACAAGAAAAGTTACAGCCGAATGAAATAACAAATATCGTGGAAGAAAGGAAATTCACCCGAACCGATATGGCAGTCTAATTCTTGGCCGCAGTTTTTCCAGACCTCATAATAAGAGTTACGGTTTCAATATTCCGCGTGCAGTCTCACCGAGTCGGGCAGCGAGTTGGGGGTAGGGAGGGCGACAAAAAGATTGAATTTATGGAAATCGCATCGAGTGAGCCCGAGGAGGAAAGAACAACAAAAAGAGAGCGCTGCCACCCGCTCGTAATCGCGCGCACCACGCTCCATCCTCGATTCTGTTCAGTTTACGAGCATCGACGAGGGTCTCGCGGCGGATCCCGCCCACTTCTTGCGGCGGAATTACGAATTTCAGATTCGCGGCGGAAAATTCGTGAATTCAATGCACGCTATCTTATCGCGAATCGTCGATTAATCTCGACAGGATACGGGGTGACGACGGGGTGAACGGAGGGGCTCGCGGAAGGATAGAAAAACGAGAGGCATCGATAACGGCTTAGCGAGAACCGAGGGGGTTGCGAGGGCGGGAAAGAAAGGGGCAGAGTTTATCCTAGCAGTAATATTTCTATTCCATCGGTGTCCTGTTAAATCTCGAGATTTCACTCTCCCTTTTATTCCGGTTATTTCATATCTCCCGTTCCCATCCTCGTTTCTGTTTTCAACCTGAGATAGGACTGACATAATTTTCCGAGATAGTGCCTCCTGTTCCGAAGCCCCGTCCCCCGCCCCCCCCCCAGCCCCCGAACCGCCGCAGCTTCCTTTTCTTCCGCCTTCGAGCTCGCCGAGCGTTCCAACTTCTTTTTTATTTCACCGCCCCCGTCCTCCTTCTTTTGCTTGCTGAAAGCAAAAGGGTCGCGTAAGTCACTCGATTCGAGGATCATCGTCCCTTCGTCCCTTCGTCCCTTCTCTGCTTTTTATTTTCCCCATCCTCTTCCTTACTTCCTTCCTTCCTTCCTGGGTTCCCCGTCCAGCGATGAGGCGAGTCGGATGATGCACAGCTTTGCAAGTCCATTATATCGTTTTTGATAGTCGTTATCATTTCTAAAAGGGGTGGGCCCCGTTATTCTTTCATCGCGGCGAGCTTTATCGGTGCCCCGCGAAACGATTACCGAGGACACGTTTATGGTGTTTATTTATTGCTTTATTTCCTTTAATGTCACCAAAGTGCTCTTTGTAGGTAACTTGAAACGTATAAAGAAACTCGTGTATCTTGTTACTCCGCTGTCTGACTAATAAGGTGCATAGCTACTAGCTGTCTGTATCTACTGGATTTACGAAGTTCTACGAGAGACCACACTAGCGCCGTTTTGACCAGAAATTATGGGAAATACTTACATAATATTAGCTTTACTACCCGGCTTCGCACGGAATTTAGATTCTCATTTTACAATTTTTTTTTGTGAAAATAATCACATTCATCTGGATTAGCCGGGACTAAGCCGAGGCACATAAATGAGCTGAGGCACATTTCGTAACTTCAGAGTTTATCATTTGAAAGTTTTAGGCGATAGACAAACACACAAACAAATAATCTCTCCGTTTTATATATGTATGTTTTAAGATTCTTTAATGGGGAAACTGGGGCAAGCTCGGCGCAGAGGGCGTCACTAGCACATATTTCTTTTGGTGACTCTTGATTTCAAAATTAAGGTAGTTCCTGAATAATCTACTAAATTCAAGAATTCTTTCAAATTTCGTTGAAAACTAATTTGGAATACAAGAAACCCTTGTACAAAGTTTAAAATCGATTTACCACATAATTATCGAGAAATTGTTAATTAAATTTGATGCATTTTAACACAGTGGCATATGACAGAGTCGAAAAAAGAGGATTATAGTTTCAGTTTTTCTGCTGAAACAGGAAAACTATATTCAAGAAGTGTACCAAAATTGGCACCAAAGTACGTCGAAATGTCACGAAATGAATTTATTTATTTCAGCGAAACTGACCACATGGTTTCTTCGTAAATGCCCATAAAAAATACGTTTACGTGCAAATTTTTTAGAAACTACGCAGAGCAGTGAACATGGCAACGTCGCACAATCGATATGTTTAGACATTTAATTAGCGAACGAAGATTCAGATTCATATGAACATCTTTTATGACATTTTGGTTATAAAATACGCTCTGAATGAATGCGACGTTGGCAGATCTGCTGCCCCAATTCAATACGCTAACCAATTTAATATTCTATTTTCGTAATACAATTATTTATATTAACATTGGACTGTTTAAAATATATATACACGATGTTAAAAATTATTATTATTATTTCCGTAGTATTATACTACTTTATATTTGTCGTTTATTACCCAACTCTAATTATTCGACTAACATAGTTGGTTAGGAACTACCTTAAAATGACAAAAAAAAAGAGAAAATTATAAAATATTATAAAATGTTTGATAATTTTTTATGCTAAAGTTGGCTCCTAATATCTTCTTTTCCTTTTACCAGGTTTGACGTCTTTATAACCTAAAAGATGCAAATCTATTTTTCATGTCTATATAATTAATAATAGCTAATCATAATAACAATAATAATTATAGATATATGCACTTATTATAGAAACAGAAATAACGAAGTAAAATAAGATAATTTAAATACACCTAAAACACCGATGACAAGTGGCACATGTCCTGGCAGCGTGACGAGTGGGTCAAAGTTGCAACCAGCTTCCTCACTGTCCCTGTTTGCAATTATACCATAGTTTTTAATCGATACTTTCGTCTAACATTAAATGATCGTTATACACAACACCATGAACAGGGGATCAGAGAACGCGCGCCCGTTTAAAAATGGCACCCCTCACGAAATCACAGAGGATATAATAAACATAACTTGTTTGTCAGGCAGAAATCCCTACAAATTCACGTCCCCCTATCATTCCCCAAGGGATACGCATCGAGCAATAAAACCCCTCGTTCTACCCACGAACTCGGGGCACACCGAGCGGAAAGACACAGAACTCGGCCGCCGCGAACGGCGCCCGTGACGGTGAGTTACTTCACCTGCCCGCCACGGTGACAATCGCACAGTAAAAATCCGCGTCGGCGCGAAAGTTTCGGCATCCGCCGAGTCCGCGTGCCGCGGTGTCGCAAGTGTACGCAGAGGGGTCGCGCTCGCGACGACCGTTCCCCGGCACTCCCTCACCCCCCTACCCTCCTTCGTCCTGCATTCGTGTCTGGGATCCTTAACTCTTTACGGGAGCGCGCGAGCTGACTTTTATCGGAAAGTGATATCGCTTCAGCCGCAGGCACCGCACTTTGAGGGAAAAAGTGAGTGGAGAAAAGGGACGAGAGGAATAGTAGAGGTGGGGTGGGGGAGGAGGGTGGGGGGGGGGGGGGGTAGCAGGCTGAAAGTAGACTTAAAGGAAGTAAAAATACGAAGGGGAAAGGGGGTCGGAGGAAACGTTGCGACGGGGGGCGGCGAAGAAGTAAAAAAAAAGAGGAAAGAAAGGAGGGGTACGAAGAAGGCGAAGAAAGGGGAAGAAGTTTGGGAAATACTTACTTGATCGGTTCGAGGCTACGCGGAGAACCTTTTAGAGGGAAGAAACCGATCCCCGCCACCTTCTGGGACAGTTCCCTTCTTCGAGGGGACGACGCTTGCCCTTGAGCCCGCGTCCTCCTACGGTCTCCTACGGCCTTTCTTTCTTCCTCCCTCGGCGTTCGAGTGCCAGGCGGCGCGGCTCGACGCCGCGGACGGCGGGCTCGAGTGCGACGCGATTGTGCGGGCTGACCACTGAATTCACCGACACGGAAAAGCCATTCTTCCGTGCAAAAGAATCGAGCTCTCTCGTTCACGTGACCGCGGACGGACGGCGTAATCCACCGTGTACCCGCATCCAACCACCCGGCGACCTTGTGCGCTCCTTCAAGAACATCTGTACTCACCGGGACCGCAGCCCTTTCTCGCTTTGATTCGCCAACCTGAGCTGGGGACCGGCGGGAGGAGGGGACAGGCGGGGGTGGGGGTGGGGGTGGAGAGGAATGGAATGAATGGGCTTGCCGATAACCATCGAGCGTTTCATACTCTTTCCACGGGGGTGGATGTAAAGCGCGTGGCATTTATCGGGACAAGAAATCGTAAATACCTGTCGACGTCGACGCTCTGACGGATGGAAACACAACTGGGTCGTGGCAATTTTATCCCCCCGGCCTTCTTTAACGAGAAATCGGGATACTTTATTGAACGTAACGATCGGAAATTCATTTCGAAGGATGTCGATGCGTTAAGGAGGGCGACAGGGTCTTACGAAGGAAGGGGGTAGTTTTTTTATGCGAGACTGAGCTTGTGGAATAATAATAATAATAATAATAATAATAATAATAATAATAATAATAATTCGACTTTATTCACCACAAATTACATAAATTATGTGATAAATGGGCGAGGTTCGGCATACCTGCTGTTTTGCAATCTAACCCCAAAATATTATCTATCAGAAATAAAGTTAGCGAAATAACAGAAGAGCGAGAGAGAGAACCAAAAGACAAAGGGGGTTACGGATAGTGGACAAGAATAAAAGAACGGGCAGCATATTTAAAAGCGGGGATAGAGAACGAATTTCCAAAGGAAGAGAATTATAGTAAAAGCAGGATAAATAGGAGAAAGATGCCGTAAATTTGACCGTGCGATGAACAGGCTCAGCCAGATCAGCACCACGCCTAGTAGATGATGCGTAAACAGAGTGCAGAGAAGAGTTACTGCATAGTAATTCACTCGGATAGATAAGTGTCTCAGATTCCAGAGCCTTGTGTACGATGCAACACAGGTGGAGGATCCACCGCTGTCTGACATTGAGCCAGCCGGAGCGAAGAAAAAACGGCGACATATGGTCAAACTTACGGACATTATAGGAATAACGAAGACACAATAGTATTCTCTTTTAATAGACTAGGATTAGATACCCTATTATAAAAATGATTTAAATTGAATTGATTATTAATAATATAAATAATTAAAATGAATAAATGTGGAGGCTTTATAATTTATTTAGAGGAATTTGTGTATTGATTGATGAACCACGATAGGATAGACTATAATTTATTGACTTCGTATATTGCTGTTTGAAGAGTTTATTTATATTTTATTCTTAAAATATTTCATTTAAATAATAATTCAAGTCAAAATGCGGGTTATCATAGATTGTATGAATTACATTAAACTAAATTGATTTGGATAAATTATTTTAACATAATTTTGAAATTCGATTTAAAAGTAAATTTATTAAATTAAATTTGGACCGTAGAATATTAGTAGTTTTTTTTATGAAGTATGACTTCCTACTTTTACATCCCTTTTACTTCCCTAGAACATGCACATCCTTCGACCAGTACGACAGCGAAGTTCCGATGGTAGTCGACTACATGGAGATATCGCTTCGAAGTGTAGCACTCCGAGGTCCAAGGACCGGAGTTCTACCAGTCGACGTACAGACGTGTTCGCCCAATTCGTTCCATGTCTTCCCCGAAAAGACGATGTAAAATGAAAACGTCAGAGAGGGCCCACCATTCATGCTGGCCTTTTCATCGTCAGCTATGGACAAACGTACCAACCCTTTCTCGTTACACCGCTCGCCAAGCGAAACGTCTTTCTCGTTTAAGAACCGCGACCGATGTGCCTGGCGGTACGTACGTGTGTTCGTCCATTTTGAAGGCCGACAACGGGAATGGGAAGAGGCGAAGGCCACCGAGCAATAAAACCTCCTTTGCCCTCTGTGCCAACGCCACTAACCGTTATTACGAAATACTTTACGTATCTTGCCGACGATTTTATTAGCGGACCATGCGCCTCTCTAACGACGAGAACGTTGCAGCACACCTCTATCGTATCCATCGTCCACTTCCGTTCGCATCAATTACGCCAGCAAGCACGCCTTTCAACGCATCTTTATTACCAACGATTCATCAGATTAATGGATCGATACGTTTCGCGCATCGATTCTCAGTAATTGCCGCAGTTTTTTATTTTAACGAGGCTTCACGGGTGCTATAAACGACACGTGCCTTTGTCTTTCAATTTGCTTTCAATTATTTTGCTCCTAGGTTTGTGCTTTCGCACGGTCCTCGAGTTTCAGAAATCATTGGAGAATGTGCAACATTTCTGATTTAATTCTCGTAACTGATTGAGTTTACCGAAGTATTCCACAAGTGAAGGGTAGGGGGGGGGGGGGGACAGAGAATGTCGCAAAACAGTTTGATCGAGAAAATTGTGTGCAGTGTGGGCATTACCCGTTATTAACTAGTTTACCAAATATTTAAGGTTACCTAACGGGGCCATACGAGCTTCATAACCCTTTGTGATTCGACAGTTCCGTAGTCCCAGTTGTCATCGACAAAATCGCTAGAAATGGACATTCCCTCTTTTCCCCTTACTCTTCAAGTTCAGTGTCCAATTTTTTCTTCGGCAGTGCGTAGGGTAGGGTGGGGCTAAAAGTCCCGTTTTTCGTATAACCCCATAATAATATATAAAAAAAAAAATTTTTAATTAAAACCAACTTCAAAAAAATAAAATTGCACTAAAAAGTAAAAAATAATTGTTTGTTTATCTTATTTAATCTACGACTCTCATATTTTTTTAAGTCGGCGCCAGATTTACGAAGTGCAAATGATGAGGCACCGACTTAAAAAAGATGGGAGTCATAGATTAAATAAGGCAAAAATTATTTTTTGCTTTTTAGTGCAATTTTATTTTTTTGAAGCCGATTTTAAGTTTTTTTCAAATTTGTTTATTTTTAACTTTTTAGTTTTATATATATTGACACAACGTGCTGAGGAGATATGCGCGCACGTACATAAAATAATAATAATTAGGTGACAATATTCTTTATTATTAACCAGAACTGGCAAAATATTGGGACAATATTGGTACAGTGCAGGATGGGACCACCGGGGCATCGCTCTCTTTCGATTAAAAAAAAGATCATCAAAATCGATCCATATGCTGAGCAGTTATGCAGGGACAAGTCCCGATTTTCGTGTAAACCTGTATAAAATTTAGTACTAACAATCTAGAGATATCTGGTATTATTTTGTATAAACTATAACTATAATGCTTTACGTTCATGAAGTTCGTTTGTTGATACTTTTATTTCCTGTTGAGTTATACCACAAAATGTTTGTCAATGCAAAATGGACATTGCATAGGATTAAAAGTGCCTAATGTCTTTTCGTGAAATATTAAACTAAATAAGTAAGAAACTCTTTTCAAATCAACGAATATTTATTATACAAATTCTTTTTGGTATACAATATTGAAAGGAAAGCATGACTTCTTTACAAAAAAATAAAAATAAATGTCAGAGGCACACTTTAAACTAAAAACTAAAAAAAATCGCTCAACTAAAACAAAGACACTATTTAAAGACTTTGGCATCATTTCTTTACAGGTTGGCCATCTTATTATGAAAACAAATGATAAAATATATATTTTTAGTCTGAGGGACTTTTTGCCCCAATGGTACCCCTATAGTTTCTGCGATATATACGTTAGAAAATATTATCATTCAGCAATAAACAATATCATGCATACATTACTAAAGGAACATACAATCTTAACGTACTTGGCTGATACGCTTTTAAACTGTGGTTTACTTCGTGTAAAACAACAAAGACGACGTATTTCTTTTAGTTTTCGATACATAAAATAACGAAGGCGTCGCACAGTGCGTTGCTCAATGGACAAGAATCTAAAAATCAATATTTTTTTTTGCGATGATTTCTAACATGACCGTAATCCAGACTCTTTATTTGTATATGAACACTCGAAAGAAAACAAAATAAAAGCCCCCAACACTCAGAAAACACCTTAGTATTGAGAGAATCTATTTAACGCATTTCCTTGATGTATTTACTTAGTTCTGTCCTATACCTCAAGGCCACCTACATTATTAACATTATGCATAAATAAAAATAATTTTCAATGGATCATTTAACTGAAGGTACTACATATTCTGTATTTTGATTGTGAAACGATTTTTTTTACTTACTTTAAATTCAGTTTTATTGTCTCGAAGATACACATCCAATAAATTGCTGAATTATATGTTTCCAAACTTTAACTTCACTTTTCTCGAAAAAGGTAAAACACGTCTTGGGGTTTATGTTGGAAACTATTTCTGGATCAATTCCCTATATTATCATACAAAAAAATTTTGCACATGTTTGCACTTTGTTTAGTTACAGTAATTTTTTATATATTTGAGAGATATATTTGAAATGTGGTTTAGTTCTGCGGCAAAAGACAATCAAATGGAAGTTCTAAACATCCGATCTGTTTTTTTTCCAATTGTTTATACGATATCTACCATGACTTTTCCATGACTTTTCATCCTGGATACTGTATTCAGTTTTAAAATAGCTGTCAAACGCGATACACGTGAAAAAAATAATTTGATACAAAAATGTTTCGAACAAAAGTTAGTCAGTATTCAGTTGACAACAAATTGCAAAAGTAAATATTGATAAAAAATGTTTAATTCAATAAATAATCGAGATAACCTCAATTTTTTTTAACGCGACTGTATATTTTTTTCTACACCAATCGATGCATCTATATATTCTGGTTAAAAATGTATTGGGGTATATAGGCCAAAAACTGATTTGTTCAGAAGTTATGATTTTTGTCCCGACTTCCCATTGATTCAACGCACTGTGCGACGTGTAATTCGCACGAACGACCAGGAGCGACCGGCGACTCTGTGGTCACCCCCGTTTCATCTCGCCTTTTACATAGTATACTACGAAACTCAATACATTATTTAGGAATAGAGATTTTGAATTCGGGACTTTTTACCCGCCGGACTTTTAACCCCGCCCTACCCTACTCTTCAAGTTCAGTGTCCAATTTTTCTTCGGCAGTGCGTAGAGTGTTGGAAAATTCTTGTATACCTCCGTGACACATCAAGTATCTCTCGTGAGCAGTCCCCACCTCATAATCCAGTTTTCAATGTGAAGCTAATTTTTCGAATAAATGGTCCATTCCGCGCAGTGACAGTTTGCGAGATTATTTATCTTCCCAAGATCCGCCGTTAGGCGAACAGAAAAAAGTGAGCGAGGAAAAGGAACTCTACTTTCGAACTGAAAGTTCAAAGGTCCCACGACCCGTATAATTACTTCAGCCCGAGAAAACCGACGAACGAAACTTTCCTGGTTGGAAGGCAATCCTTCCTGGAGAGGGGGTGGGGGTGGGGGGGGGGGGGTGGAGGAGAGAATGCATCCCAATAACAGTCTAATTGCGTGAAACTTTCGCATAATGTACTCTCGATATTTGAGCTCTCTATTTAGAGGTTCGCACGACCGCGAACGGTATCCTGTTTCACGTGATCACTTCGCCCGGTCGCGGTTTCCGGTAGAACGGACAAATTGACCGAACCGGGCACACGCGACAATCGTATGCAATATTAAGTATTCATACATATGTGACAGATTTACATACTTACTTTACCTTGGCCTGCTCCACAACCCTGCAAAGTTCTATAGAGATTCATCCGTCCTCGCCGCAAAAGGGCATTTCGACCGATCCCGCTCTCTAGCAACTTCTCCCCCCAACTACCGATTCCAATATCACATAATTCCTGCTTCGTCCCAGCTACTAAGATCCCCGCGTCTAAAGCAGAGTCTAATGTAGAGTCTTACTGATGAGTCCACTAGCAAGCCCAGGATGAAGCGCGCGCTTCCTCCCTTTCCTCCTCAGTGTTCATCCAAACCCAGCGTGCAATTTCTGAAATAGGGAAACAATCGAACTCCCTAATGAAACAAGCACACGGATCTCTTTCCTCCTATGTGCAATCACTTCGAATCCCTCCCCGGATTCTAAAGAAACTCGACACACCTCACTAAATACCTGAAACGTCAAGAATTACGAAGGTCCTCGACACTTTCCAGTGCTCCTCGCTTATTGCCTCCGCCTGGATCGGCGATCCGCGAGCATTTCCGCGCGAGCATCCACTTGCAGCGGATCAGCCGGATACGCTTGACTGGTAGAAAACAGAGATGGCCGTGGAGGGGGCGGAGGGCGAGCCGGCGCGGCGGGGCTGGGGCGGTGGAGAAAGACGTCGGCCAGATCCGCCGAGGCGTATACAAAATTCATAATCTCACGGCGTTATAATGTTTGCCAGGATAGCGCGGGGGGTATAGAAAGTCCTGGCGTGCATAAAGTGCGGCGATGGGGCGGCGCACGATGAGATGCTGCGAGAGGGGCGGTGGTTCTGGGCAAGGACGCGAAGGGGGAGCGGGGAGATATTATGACTCGAAGCAGCAGGGGACTGTAATGGATCGCCGTGAGCGGCACGCGGCTGCATTCCCACTTTATAAATCACCACCTGTACTTACCTGCTGAAATATCGGCCGCGAGGTAAAATGGCCGTGGATACGCCGACGGGAATAACCGGGGCCAACGCGCAGATTTTTTCGCAGCATCATCCTTTCTTCCTGTGCTCAGCGCGGAGTGCGATATAGTGGTAATCGAGAAGGAACGGGAACTGAGCTTTCGTTTGTGCTTTCATTATATAACGTAGCTGGTATATTGGAAAGGGAAGTCTATTTTACCGAATGTTTACGTTAACCTTGTTATCATAGATTCACTTTTAATCATCTAAATTTATATAGACACTTACATACTTTGCCATCAGTTGATCACGTTTGCATATATAGTAATTTTAAACGGGAGACGTTGTCAATAGTCTTTGTTAGTCTGTATTCGAGGTAGGGGAAGTAGAGGCATTATGGGGAAGCTAAGGAAAAATGCAAATAAAGTGATGATTGTACCTATTAATTAAGTCTTTATTACTCCAAATACAACTATAAGTTAATGATTTAACATTTGTTTCGCACCTCGGACTATCTGAGGTCAGGCGTCTAAGTTATTAAACTTTACAAAACAGATGGAAAAAAACCGTCTCGCCCCTACCGCGGGGTAAAATGGGGTACAGAAATGATTTGCCTAAGTATTTTATAAATTCGAACTAAAAATAACGAGATTTATTTGAATTAAATTATAATAGAGAACGATGACGTTGCTTAATCTCACATGAACAACCATGATACGGGGAATGATGGGGTATCCCAACCTAACCCCTAATGGGGTTAGGTATCAAGGACCCCATCTTGCCTCAAAGCATCGTTTTCCAAAGATTAATATATTTGAACAACAAATAAAGAAATATTGAAATTTTGAATATGTCACATTAAAATAGATGAAATGGAGATTATCATAGAAGAAAAATAATAGACTTACCGTTCTTAAATATATATTTATTTCAAATCCTTTTATTACACGAAAGAACATCGACGCAGCACGCAAACGGTTCACAGCCAGGGGATGAAACGGTTCCGAAAATAACTGTTTCAAACTGTTATAGGTATATCGGTTCTGACTGAAACAGTTATGAAGAACCGATATTCTGAATAACTGTTATAAGGAACCGAAATTTCTGGCTATATCGATTTCGGCTACGGTTCCGCAGAACCGATATTCTATCGGTTCCGTAACGGTTATATATCGGTTTTATAACAGTAATGTATCCTATCGGTTACACATCGGGTATGCGTAGTACGTTCCAAAATATTTACGATTAATGTCACCTTTTTTTAATGGAAATTCGATTTATTTATAAGTCTTTTTATCGCTGGGCCTCTCTATCTGGTGTCTCTTTTTTCAGGAGAAGCCGAAATGAAAGACAGCATCTGTAAATTAAGTATTAAAAAGAGAGATTCTAAATAGAGAGGCTCAGCGATGAAGGATCTTATAAACAAACGCGAAGAGCGATTCTCTGGGTCGGATGATTTAAGACCAAATGGGCCAGAGTCACTTGTATTCCTGAGATAGTGGCGAGCACGTTGAATTTAATACAAAAAGTATTATATTTCGCAGCAAGACACGCTGTCATCCTCGAGACACTGTCTTTATTAAAAAAAAATAGTTAATAATTTTCATAATTAATATAAAATTAGTAGTAAGTTTGTACATATTATGAAAGTTATTGCTGTTAGTGTTAGCAATGCTTTAAATTAAGTGTCAAATTAATATTAGTCGTAGTGTATAATAGTTATTAGTGATATTTAAAAACATATCGACATAATGGGCCGAAAGAAATATGACATTGCTCGTAAGTATTTTGAAACGTGCGATGACAGCACGAAAATGCGATGTATAGTTGGAAGTTGCTCTGCAACAATTTCGGTATGTATAAATAATTTACTTTGTTTAAATTTTTAGACACTTAAGGGGGCACCGCCACATTAATAAGGGTTTAACTTAAACGTAACTTAACAAAAAAAATATTTCAAACTACTTTTGAGAATCAATTTATTCTTCACAGATTTATTATATTTAATCATAATTTAAAAGGCGCTTACACATGGTTGAGGCGAGCCCAGCCCGTAGCGAGAGTTTACTGTATAACCGAAATATAACCGTGACGGAACCGATATTATATCGGTTCCGTAGAACCGGAACCGAAACCGATATAGGCCAGAAACGTTTTCACTCGTAACTGTTTCAAGATTATTTCGATTCTCATAACTGTTTCGAGAACCGACACCGATATCATAACAGTTTTCAACCCCCGTTCACAGCTATAAATAAAAAACGCGTGCTCCCCCACTCGCTTTTGCCAGCGACAACACTATTATAACACAGTTGCTTCCTAATGATGTATTTGTCACGTGCCTAGCATCTTTTAATTAGGGTTTAGGGAGATACCACATCTTACCTCGCTACCCCGTCATGCCCCTACTTCCCCTAAGTAGCGTAAAGATTCAGAACCCGTCTAGCACGTGATTTTACAAATGAACATCCATCGCTGGGAAAAATCCCATGAAAGACGAAATACTCGCAATTCGTAATAATAGCATCGTGAAAAATACAAGCGGCGCGATCTCCAATCCCGAGGCCGCTAGGTCCAAGAAAATTTATGAGTTATCCGAGAACGCCAATAGAGCTCTACAACGAGGCAGTGCATCAAACAGTTTGATAGGGAACATCAGTCTCGACGAGCACGCTCATGAGCACCGCCAATGATTCTAAATCGGACTTGTGGATGAGTTGCCCTGAGCGCAGCTTTCCGGTCAACTGTCTGCTGGAAATAGATGTGTATCATCGTCTGGTTTCGAACAATACTGGAGTAGAAGTTCTGATCGGCTAGCACCTACGTGCATACACATAATTTCAGACATAATCAATGGAATTCAAGCTACTTTGTTACGGTTTGTTATTTTACAGTAATAATACTTTGATACGCAGAGCCGTAAACTGGAAACAGGGGGGCAACATTAAATATTATTATTATTATTATTATTATTAAATGTCTTTATTGCACCATTGCAATTACAAATATAACTACAATAGCGAAGAGGCGAGGTTTAGTATAATTGCTGTTCTCCAACTTAATCTGAAGAGACGTTTAGGACTATAAATAAATAATTTAGAAAGGAAGAAAAGATTATGTAACTACTTAATGGAATTATAATAATAGGAACGGGGCTCGCGTGAGTTCTGTGGAATGTGTGGAGTACAGTCAACCCTCCTATTACGTGACTCATTCGTCGCGCGTTATATGGAAACCGCGTTATAAGAAACTCAGAATTACATAGTACAAATCATATTAATTCGTCCCGCGTTAAATGGAAAACCGCGTTGGACGGTACCACGTTATAGGAGGACTGTCGCAATTTTTGCTCCGTGTTATATGGAAACCGCGTCATTGGAGAGTTTACTGTATTCCACACTTGAAGGGTAAGGGGAAAAACAGAGAACGTCATAAAACAGCGTTATCGAAAGAATTGAGTTTTAATAATTTAGTCCACTAGTACAGAAACAAGGTTCAATGAATTTAATTTTGTGATATAATTTTCTTCTTAAATAATTTCCTGTTTTACCTCGATAACAAGCTTATGCTTAGGCAAAAAGTGCGGCCATTCCGTATTTTGTTTCAGTGTAGAGGGGGCATTTCCTGGTTTTAATCAGTATACCAAATCTTTAACGTAATCTTACGGGAGTATTTGAACTTCATAACCCTTTGTGATTCGACAGTACTGTAGTCCAAGTGACCACCAATAAAATATGCTAAAAATCCCAAAATCACGAAAATGGGCATTCCCAGTTTTTCCCCTAACCCTTCGCTTAAGATTTTGCTGTGTGTGGAATTCCACATTCGGGAATTTGGTAGGCATTTTGTAATTTATTATTTTTTAATTGTACTGTTTTTAGGCTGTACAAATTTGATCTTTTAATTTGTACTCCCCATAATTCCACACTCGGGGAAAAGAGTGATCCAAAAACGAGGCCTTTTTCGCCTCTTTTTGGTCTCACGATTTTGGAACTGAATTTTATGCCAAACGTTTATGCTTATAGTGACACATCAATCACACGAAATTTTCAAGTTCAGGTGACAATTAAATTCTGAGATATGGGAGGTCAAAGAAGTGAACATTCGTTAACGCGTCAGCACATACGCTTCGATGTACAGACTTTTATGTCAGTCCGATAATTTAAACAATTATTCCGAGGGGTTTTGCAGACTGCTAACAAGGAATTTGAACTCCGTTTCTCAAAATTCACACCTTCTATTGCGAGAATGTCGCTAATACGGAGTCACTCAGCGGGCACATGCATAAGTAAACATATATATTTTATCAATCAGAATACACAGGTCCACAAAATTGAAAATAATTATTATTAATATCATAAGTATTATTTTAGTTTCGAAAATTCATTTTATAACTTTTTACGTTACGAATATTAGACCAAAGTTTTATGAAAATTGGAATATTTTTAGACACACGGTCCTCCAAAGTTCAAATTCGTTTTTAACAGTCAGCGAATCCCCTGCAAATAATTTTTTAAATTATCGGACGGACATAAAAGTCCGTACATCGAAGCATATGGGCTGACGCGTTCACGAATTTTCCTTCTTTGACCTTCCATATCTCAGAAATTAATTGTCAGCACAACTTGAAAATTTCGTGTACCTAATTGATGTCTCATCATAAGGTATCGTTTGGTATAAAATTCAGTTTCAAAATCGTGGGACCGAAAAGAGGCGATTTCTTGGGTCACTCTTTGCTCCACCGATCCTAAATAGCAGGATGTGTAGGAAATGTATTAAAATAACAGTGTATATCAGGCTTAAAACATGCCACATTGTGTCACCTTTCTCTACGTTAAAGACACATTGAAAATTCCACTTTGAAAAATACCATAGACCTTCGCCGCTTTTGCCACGATATATCGCCCCTTAAAAGCATCCGCTGTTTGCGAAAACCATAAAAATCTCGTATACCCCCGTGAACAACGCCGATTTATCCAGCTGTCCCCGGCAGATAAATTATTTCCCCGTGGAAGAAGTTGGACTAATTCCTCGTGGCCCGATATTTCTCGTGCAAGAAGGGTCCGGCTGGAACGATTTTATGACTTCTATTTTCCGCGAGGAACATTATATCGGTGATCGGGTTCGAGCGCCTTTAAACGGGGCCTACTCCTTCGAGTTGCCCAGACCGCTCGTAAATCTACGAACAAAAGAGCGTGGAAGGCAGGATCTTTCGTCCGTTGGAACCATCGTCATTATTCGAAGGAGCTTTTAAGCCAACCTACCGTTTACATGATTAAGAATGCTCTTGCTTGGCCGCTTCTTACTTAGCGGCAAGTTCCTCGCCAGGGCCTCGGATACTTAAACCTCCTTACCGAACGATGATTTCTCCCGAAAATGTCCTACCTCCAAGCCACTTTATTTCATTTTCGTATCAATTGCGGTATTGATAGCAAAAACGGACTAACCCACATTTTTTTGCGAAATTGAGTTGGCAGCAATAATGTATTCCGATAGGCTGTACTAATAATATATTAAAAACAAAAAATGGAAAATTAAAACCGACCTCAAAAAAATAAAATTGCACTAAAAAGTAAAAAATAATTTTTTCCCTTATTTAATCTACGACTCATTTTTTTAAGTCGGCGCCAGGTTTACGCAGTGCAAATGATGACGCACCGACTTAAAAAAGATGGGTGTCGTAGATTAAATAAGGAAAAAAGTTATTTTTTACTTTTTAGTTCAATTTTATTTTTTGAAGTTGATTTTCATTTTTTAAAAAAAAATTTATTTTCAACTTATTTTAACTGCAATCAAAATCGGTCCATATACAGAGCAGTTATGCGGGGACAATCATAAAATAAAAAAATAAAAAAAATACAAACGAGTTGAATCTATAACCTCCTCCTTTTTGAAGTCGGTTAAAAATAGGAAAAATTAATGTTTTTCAATATGGGTTAGCCCGTTTTTTCTCTCAATGCCTCCATTCTCGTCGATATTACCACGAATCAATAAAAACATCTTCCAAGTAATTCAGAAACGATACCACCTCTGGGTCAATGAAGTATCGTGAAAAATAGGAGAAAGGGACTAATTTCTCATCCCCTGCTCGCGTTACTTAAAATTAGCCCCTACAGTTGCGCGATGTGTCGTGCGTTAACTAACGCAATATGCCGCAACTTGTTATTCCGTGATGCGCCACTCTGGCCGATAGTTTGCGAAAATTATATATCGATAACGAAATTACCGTTGGCCCAGCCGACCTCGTAATTAGAAACGAATTATCCGCGATTCTGGCGACAGCGGCGGAAAAGTTGGCGGGCGGGCACTGCGCGTAACCTGTTAGTTAATTATCCATCGTGACCGTGGCTTATCTCGATACGGTGACATCCAGCGATACCCTTGCGGGCCAATCTGTCCAGTAACAAGAGAATTGAACGACTGCGCGCCATAGATGGTGCAGCGAATTACTCGGTATTATCGCAAATTGCAGGGAGGCATCAGCGTTGGATCTATAAACGGGTATATCGGGTCGTTTCCCGTCATGGCCGGATCAGAATTAACCGACCCGCACGATGCTCGCGTTATTGGTAGCCGGTGTCTCCTTGAAAACGGATGTTACTAAAAAAAAATAGCGCGGACAATGCGTGACACTCTATGGTATTTTATACGACTGAATCAATGCCGATGTACGGTTTACTACTGGAATATCTTTGCCCGGATCGCTCTCTGAAATGATAAGCCGAGTTTATGCCCTTTCATTACGGCGGAAAGAAAAATCGATAAGGGCGTGGTTTCAGCTTTTTCTAGCCGAGGAATGCGTGGAATTTGGACGGGAACGAGTATCGCCGAAATCTCCGCGAAATCAGATACGCGGCGAATTAAATTCTGATCCTTGGGAAGTTCGTTTGCGCCCAGCGAGATAGAAAATGGCTGGATTCTCGATTAAAGCTGATTTACAACGGGCCGTTGCTGCTTTAACTATGTAATTCTGTTGAATATTGTTCGGAACAAGGTTACCACCGTTCCCCGCGTGATATGCGTAGAGCTCATGTACTTATGTATATGCTAACCTTACGCTTCGTAATGATCACTTTGTTAACTGTTCACACGTACAATTTCCCTTTTTTATAACTTCTGTGACAGTCTGTTGTCATCCTTCCCTCGCCCTCTCTCTTAGTCAAAAGTCTATCGAGGCAAATTTCCATTTAGATCGATTTAAAAGTCACTCGCATAACTTTCCTTTAACCGTGTGTGGTGCAGGCGACGGAGGTGTTTATTCGGCAGATTTCACTGTTAAATGCAACTTTGTTTCCGCTGTGAGTTAATAGAAATTATTTACAGTATTTCTCCAACAAAAACAGATAACTTTATATACTCGGATTTTTGTTCAATTTGCATGCCAAGGGTTTCAAAGATTTCACTGCTAAATGCAACTTTGTTTCCGCTGTGAGGTAATAAAAATTATATACAGCATTTCTCGAACAAAAATTTATAATCTTATATACCCGGATGTTCGTTCAATTTTCATGCCAAGGCTCTCATATATTTTTCGCACTCGGTACAACATTGAACGCAACTGCTGGCTCATGTTCGCTGAATATAAAAAGTTCGCATTCCGCAGAGCAAATTACCATAGTCGCATCAGAGCAGAGATCTCGATGGCGCCTTTCGTCGATCCATTTGATCGAATTACGAGCGACCAATCGGGACACGGGGCTCGTGAGAATGCAGCCAGTCGATTCCCGAAGTTCATTCTTAAAGAAACGGATCAGCAGGCGGCCACCCCCTTTTTCCCTTCTTCTTCCCCGGGCTGGCTCGAAGGAGCTTTCAGAAATTATTCAGCCGTTCGTCTTCGGCCGTCCCATTACTCGTGGCGGTGAGGATCACTCGGTATTAACATAAAGTGGATTCAATATCTGCGGGTAAGAACTTAATTTAAATCCCTGGAATATCTTAAGGGATACAATATCGGCTCGCCGTCCCGTGGCGACAAGACGTCTCGTGGATGGCCTGTGCGCTGCCAGTCAGTAGACTTCTCCAAGGATATTGGGCACGGATTTAAATCGAGTTAGCTCGTTAGGTCATTGTCGGCGGATTGGATTTGTCACGGAGCCGACTCGTTCATTAGTCGAGGCGTCGAGCTAGATGGCTTGCATGGTTAACCTTATGGATCTCTGGCTCTCACATGTCCCCCCTGACAAATCGATTATCCTAGACGCGGCAGAGACAGGATCTGCGCACCGGGATCACGCGTGCATATTATTTTACCTCGAGCCTTCATTAGGATGGACGGATGCCCGAGGAACATGCATTTGGGAAGCTTATCACGTTAACGCTGATGCGTATGGATGTACGGTGAATCCTCGTGTTTCAGGATTTTCAGACTTTCGGGTAGGAATTTGAGGGATAGAGGTAATTAGGCAAATATTAATTCGCGAAACATGCAAATTCATAACGTAAAAGGAAGCAGAAACATTTATTGGCTATTAATTTAGAAATGAAGGGTAAGGGGAAAATAAGGAATGTCACAAAACAGCTTTATTGAGAAGATCAAGTTTAAATACTTTAGTTCATCAGTGAAGAAACATGGTTCAATGAATTTCACTGTATTCTTAATAATATGAACAATTTATACTCTGATTAGGCACCAGAAAAGAACTGACAAGTAAACATTCACTTATAAGGAATGGAGTTTCCCGATTTGAAATGTATATTTTTAAAGTACTCATAGTAATTAAGAAATCCTGAAAATTATATTTGCAATGGACCTATTTTACTCATGTTATCAATAAAATTCAATATAGCCTCAAGACGTATGCGAAAAACGGCAAAATCCTCTTATTTAAGAATAATTGGCTAAAACCTGGCATCTGTATGTTTTTTTGAGTTTCTGAATCCGAATATGATGTTATTGTTGGTGTAAAAAAAACAATCCTAAGGTAGTTCTTATAATAACAAATCGGTTTTTTGGAGATAACTCAAAAAGGAAAGGCCGGAGAATTTTTTAAATATTTTTTTCGGATTACTCGTACTAATTTACTTCAAAATCCATTTTACCCTGTTTTTAACTCCCATGGGCATCTGGGCCCATAGGGCAAGATACCAATTCGTAACCAGTTTAGGTTAGGCTGAAACACAGTCTGTGAGATGAATATATGTATGAGTCATGCATTGTTCGACGATCTTCACATTGACTGCTTTACCATGTTCGAATAAAATTGTAAGTGTTTTCATCATGTTTCCCCATGATAACTTTAAAGGCGTCTATCTAAAAAATTCTCCGGCCTTTCCTTTTTGAGTTATCTGCAAAAAAAACGATTTTTTATTAAGAGAACTACCTTGGAAAAATTATTTACACAAGAAATAACATCATATTCGAATTCAGCACCTCAACAAACATACAGATGCTAGATTTTAGCCAAGTATTTTTAAATAAGAGAATTTTGCCCTTTTTTCGCATACACCTTGAGGCTATATTGAATGTTATTGATAACATGAGTAAAATAGGTCCATTGCAGATATAATTTTCAGGATTTCTTAGTTACTATAAGTACTTTAAAAATATATATTCCAAATCGGGAAACTCCATTCCTTATAAGTGAATGTTTACTTGTGAGCAAAAAGATAATTGTTTTACAGTGTTTTAATATCTTTCAAGTGGAACACTGTAGAATACTACAACAAAATAAATGTCCACATGTATTATTATAAAACAAGGATGTGTACACAGTGATGTCCGACACGTTCTAATAAAAAATACATAGGGCAAGTAAGAAGACTGGGGACATTCCTTGTTTTGTTGCAGTGGAGAGTAGACATTCTCTGCTTTTAACCAGTAGGGTAGGGTGGGGCTAAAAGTCCCGTTTTTTGAATAAACCTATGTAAAATTTAGTACTAACAATCTAGAGATATCTGGTGTTATTTTGTATAAACTATAACTATTATGCTTTACGTTCACGAAGTTCGTTTGTTAATACTGTTATTTTCTGTTCAGTTATACCACAAAATGTTTGTCAATGCAAAATGGACTTCTTGCCCACGCACGGGGTAAAAAGTCCATTGTATAGGGTAGAAAGTCCCTAATGTCTTTTCATGTAATGTTAAACTAAATAAGTAACAAAATTCTTTTCAAATCAACAAATATTCTTTTTGGTATACAATATTGAAAGGAAAGCATGACTTCTTTAACAAAAAATAAAAATATAAGCCAGAGGCACACTTTGAACTAAAAACTAAAAAAATCGTTCAACAAAAACAAAAACACTATTTAAAGACTTTGGCATCATTTTTTTATAGTTTGGTCATCTCATTATGAAAACAAATGATAAAATATATATTTTCAGTCTGAGGGACTTTTTGCCCCAATTGCCCTCTATAGTTTCTGCGATATATACATTAGAAAATATTATCATTCAGCAATAAACAATATCATCCACACATTACTAAGGGAACATACAATTTTAACGTACTTGGCTGATACGCTTTTAAACTGTGGTTTACTTTGTATAAAACAACAAAGACGACGTATTTCTTTTAGTTTTCGGTACATAAAATAATGAAGGCGTCTTGTAATTCGCACGAACTCTGTGGTCACCTCCGTTTCTTCTTGCCTTTTAGTTAGTATACTGCGAAACTCAATACATTGTTTAGGAATAAAGATTTTGAATTCGGGACTTTTTACCCGCCAGACTTTTAGCCCCACCCTACCCCACACTAAATATTTAACGTTGTCTTATGTGGGCATTTCTACTTTATAACCCTTTGTGATTCGACAGTTCTGTGACCCCTGTTGCCGCCAAAAAAATACGTTATCTACGCAGAATCATTCAAAATGGACATTCCCTCTTTTCCCCCTTACCCTTCAATTATCGAATTGGTAACCTGTTCCAAAGTTGGCCACGTGTTAGTTACTTTCTTGTACCTGAAATGCCACTCTTGAATAATAATGGAACGGGGAGAAGCTGAAAATAAGTACGTATTGTTTCAAATCTATGTACACAGCCACACCGTTTTACAGATTGTGTCAAACGCTAGGGGCACACAATCGCGCGGCAGGGATTACGAAAAGTTCCAATAGTTGAGCGGTAGTCGAGACTTTTGTCAAAGGTGAACAATTGAATTTCCGCGCGGTACTATGCTGTCCGTGTCGTCGAATATTGCTTTCCGCGTGCGTGATAAAAAATTTGAATGACCGGCGGAAAAGCTCCGAGCTCCATTCTGTTTAAACAAGTACCCCCCACTTTGTCACATAAAAGTTGAAAAACTTTTAAACGTTTCCCCTGAAATAGACTGTCTCGCCCAGCAACCAGTTGCACTCCCCGTTCTCGCAATATTTTAACGTTTATATGCCATATTCCAAGCATGCAGGAATCAGAGTTCAACAAGATCGAAGGGACAATATAAATCGGTGTGGGAAGAAAAAATTAGGTCTTTGAACAAATTGGATCTTTGTACAAATGAATTCATTCGCGAAAAACTCGCTAGCTTCCGCCCAGTCGGATATCAAACCGTTCTTGTAAAACTGCCGCCGTTCGCGCGAAACGTATTGCATTTTATTTAAACATCCCTTGTAATTTCCACGTTGCATCGAAATCCCGGCGAAATTTTCCAGAACGGTGCACGCTATTTGGACACTATCCGCGGCACATCCGTGTTTTCCAACTTTAACGAAGTAACGTGCTCACATCCGAAACGCGCGCAACGCAGGTACGAGCTGGCGGCCACCATAAACTACATGGTTTCGTCGGCGTCGAGTGGGCACCATAACGAAAGATAAACGGATAAAACTAATGGAAAACGCCGGAGCGTATAGCAATAACCGAAAGCATAACGATATTGTCGATCGTTCGGCGACGTTCAGCTTGTAATGACCATTATTCGAAATCCCCTCGTTCCGCTCCCAGCGTCGATAATTTCAAGCTTCGTCGATCAAACTTCCAACGGCGGTCCCTCTTCCCCGAGTGATTTCGATTCAGCCGAGTCCTGGAAGTTCCATGGTTGGCTTCACCGTCGCAAGTTTTGCTGCCCGGGGTAGCACCGCGGTCCTTCTAATCGCAGGAAGAAGCGCCGGTAAGCTCACGAGTTAAACGTTGCATCGTAGCTATCGTCGAATCGTGTATCGATTGTTAAGTGCAACGAATGGAACCGAGTACACCGTTCGAATTGCTTTTCATATTTCCGAGAGTACGCAACCGCTTCGTTGTCCTTGAAATGTAACGGTAGATGGATGAAAAGGGTAAGGTAAGGAAAATGTAGGAGAAAGAGGAAAGTACTACTTGGCAGACTTTCGATATTTTTGACAGATTTGTAGGAAAAAATCGATGGCTAGAGAAGTCGTTAGGATGGGAATTGATGAACTTCTTCGGTGGAGACTGTGGCAGGGCGCTGCCACAGGATTCCAGGATTAACGGGCTGGTCCTTTCTTAATTAGCATCCTTTTGGCACTGCCTTCAATTAAGCATGCCCTTATGGTGGATGTGTAGTAGGGGAAAGGTGGGATAGTTGATCACAGTTTTGCTATTTTATTAAAATAATAATATTGCTTTGCTTTGTTTCTATTTAATTACATAAGTTGCGATTCTGAGAGTATTCTCAATATACTTGTACAAATTTGAGAGCAGTGACGTTATGCACAAGTATCTCCCACTAAAGGGGAGACTTGATCAAAAGGTTTGGGAGACTTGATCAGTGAACTTTAAGAGTAAATAACATATTAATTTTCTAAAAAATATTTATTATCTTACTCAATAACATGACATAAAGGGAATATCATAAATGGAAAGTAAACTATAACTAACTTGAAAGAATTACTGAAAAAATAATACCTAAGAATGACATAAAACTCTATGACATAAAACAACATAAATGCATTCTTAAAAGACATTTCACTTATTGTTAGATATCATTTAATTCAGATGATGATGAAGAAAAGATTTTCCTTCTCACTATCTTTGCCGCATTTTTCTGTTTCATTAGCCGTTCTATGGTTTTTTCTGGGGCTTTTCACCTGTTCAAGTATCCCACCTCACATACTGATCAAGTATCCCTCAATGTACTCGATTTGAGAAAGGTGAAAAACTAAACTTGAATATTTAGTTGAACCAATAAATAGCATTAATAGACCAGAAATGGCTGTTTTTACTTAATATATTTTAAATCGTTGAAAATGCAACATTCAGTCGAAAAGGAGGAAGATCAAGGTGACCGAAATATTTACTTTTCGGCTGCAAATAAGATCGAAGCTACTAACTACATTATTCTATGCTCCCGAAAGAAAACTGCAACATGAAGTGTTGCGATAATGCAAACATTACCACGATAACGCGACAGCAGGCACAAATTACCAATATATTAATTAAAAAACTGACGTGATCATGTATCCCTGATGATCAACTATCCCACCTTTCCCTTATACAGTGGAAGTTACTGGACCACCCATTCGACTAATTACGATTACAACGCTTAGGGGAGACCGGGGCAGATTTTAATAAAAAAGTTTTCACAGTTATTTCTCGAAAGTGTTTTCCTCAATCAGGAAATAATTTGCGTGATTTACTACTTACATATGTGGTGAACTGATCGCGTGAAAGTACGTGACAAAATCTTGGACACTTAGACATCTAGCTTCATCTTAAACAAATCCGAAACTTTGTTACAATGTGCTCCAGTCCGGTGTAAATTGTAACACATCAGTTTTACTTATTTAAATACTAATATGAACACAAATAAACATTTCTAAAAAATATAAATGAAAACACAGATCATTATTAAACATTTGATATACATGAGTTAAACAATCGTTGCTTATTCATTTGATTCTATCAAAATTTTCTTCTTCGCTTTCTTAACTTTTGCCTTTATACTTTTTTCTACTTTCTGGAATCTCGATTGTTCTGTTGTTCGTTTAGAGCATCTTTTTCCGGTGTGTCAGCAAACAGCTTGCTTTATCACCATTTAGAGCGGAGTAAGTAGTAGGGTGACCTGTCCAGTGAATGAACACCCCCCAGTGAATGAACGTTTCTCATATAATACGAAAAATTAACGTCTATCACGCTCATTTCACGCTGAAACTTACACCGAAATTTAGAGTGGACACCCACAGACGTCTTGCAAATCCAATAACTTATGCGGCATTAATTCCGTTTATTCAACGGTTGCTCTCACGGCTGTTTATTCACTGGCAAACGTGGACATTTCTTACTTTACCAATGAACGAGCAATTTACCCGGTCTTTTTTTCTCTCTTGACACTTTCGTCGCCACTGTGGGGGTCTGGTTAACCCACGCCAGAAACAATATTTCAACTATGCATAATTATGATCTTGTAAGACTAGTAAAGTATTAAAAACAAAAACATTGGTGCAATTAGAGAATGAAAAATAATTTACACGAAAAATCATCTAAATACATTGGAAACCTAACCTCTGTTATTACCCCTGTTCATTCATTAGAAATTTATATTCATTCACTAGGCATTGGACCATTTTTTATTTAATCCTCTGCCAGAGTGTTAATGAAAGTTATGACCATCAATCATTGTTAGAATAGTGTTCTGGGATGTCTGACTTTAGTAATAAAACAGCTCGCTTATAGCAATAAAATTCACGGGACTAAATAACGACTTTTGAATATTAATTTTAACAGACATGCAGCTTAAGTTTTCACTCACTGGATAGGTCACCCTGACATGTTACAATTTACCCCGAGCTAGAATTTTTGCGTTTCATCTCAGCAAACGAGAAACTAAACATCAAATCACTAAAATGCGTACGCATTATAATAAACCAATGTGTACTGATTCATTTGCCACAAAGAAGCAAACATTCAAACGGTTTCTAATGACGGTCAATTGAAATAAAAGTGCTAAGACAACATTTACTTACGTGTTCTAAATACTAAAATTCTAGGCTATAACCACAAAATGAATACATAACGCTCGTTTGTGTCACTAAAACCGACGGTGCTAATATCGCCAAGCAGCTCTCGCATGCTGTGGGTTACCAGATTTGTCGTTCAAAAGATTTTACTTATGTTACAATTTACCCCGTGCTACAACCTACCCCAGTCTCCCCTACACGCCGTTCTAGGCTTGAACTTTAATGTTAACGACGATAATAACGAGACATGACAATACCATCGCAGCTACTACTCACAGTCTCTCGACATTCTCTGTAACGCGAGGCTGATACCGCATTTCTCACTTCAAAGGAGGGAGGGATGCCGCGCATCCCTTGAAACGGCAAAGGAGATCGAGTTTCAAGAACTTTAAACTGGCTTTCACGTAACATGTGCTGATTGGCTGTGTAACAGCGTTGGCCACTCTACACCCTGCAGAACAAGGGAGGAAACTATGTGGGCTTTGCTCTTCAGCGAAAAGACCCCAAAGCAGGGGGATAGCAGGGTCGAGGAAGCGGGCAAACGGTCGAATCGAAGGTGAATCGAAAGACAAGCGAAAGAAGGTGCAAACACGCGGGCAGAGTCTTGGCGGAGTTTTCGAAATTCACGGGGAGGGGGTTAACGAGGAGGAGGAATGTGGGAAGGGCCGTTAATTGGTTGAAAGCGGTCGGGGACAAAGCAACTGCGCGAGACAACCAGCAAGGAACGATCGAAAGAAAACACGGCCGAGGAGACTAAAACAAATTACCGAACAGGGAAACAATTAAACGTGTCGCGGGCAAAAAACGCGGAAAGGGAAAATACAGACGCTGTGTGCAAGGAACGAGGCAAAAGGGAAAACTCTAAACCGTGGCTATCACCAAGAGGAATTACAAGCTTTCTCGAAAACACCCGCAACGGTAACAAATGCGCGGAAAAAAATCGGTGATTCGGGGCAGTAGAGGAAAACGACACCGGAACTTGCTGCGGCGTAGAGCGAACGGGGGTTAAACCGAACGGCGAATGGCGAATGTCTAAGCGCAACGACGAAAAAACGATCTTTGAAGGTGAAAGAAAAGTATGAGGGACCAAGGAGAAGAAAGGGGGCCACGGGTGGTTGTAAATGAAAGTAGAAGGATGAGGGTGAAGGAGGACGAAGGACAGGGCGGGAAGGTGGGAGGGGGCGAGGGGGGAATCGATGTGAGTGTGAGAGAGCCTGGTGGGGATGCTGGGCACCAATCAATAGACGCGCGGCGGCGCCCCACCTGTCAACGCTCCCTCAGATAAACAGGGCTATCCAGATTGGTATTTAAAACTACCTGTCGTGTCGAATTCGTGTCCCCTACCTACTAGCTTCCTTAGACTTGCCTGAAGAATTTCATATCTTTAGGCTGAACCGAAAGTCGCACTTCGTAGCGTGACTTTGGTACTAGCCATTGGGTGGCAGTAGTATAAATCACAATTGGTCAGACTCTGGTATTTAATTGTGGATAATATAGGAGGGGAAAAATCGCTAGCTCGATCTACCTGTCGCCAGGCTGGTAAAATCTGAGATACATCGGATCATAAATGGCTGGTTGTCGGCGTTTAACTTCATGGTTGTAGCTCATCAAACTTCTCCTAACTACGCTATTAGAAACTTGTTCCTAGAACCGTCAATATGTTACGTACCGAACAATGTTTACGCTTCCAGTTGTATTACTCCAGCGACGTGTCGTCCTCTTGGTGAACTAATGTCGTCGATTTAATATGGAGTTGTGAGTTTCGATTCTGTAATCTTCTGGTGACTGCAAATCCAGTGGACAGTTTCGTGTTTCGGCGGGTCTGCTCATCTGTGTCACGGTTATTTAACTTGTTCGGTTTTAACAGCAGGTTGGAAATCATGCGAGAAATTACTTAATTACCCTAGTAATTACCCTAGTTTGCTGGGACTTTGTTGGGCCAATGACGTGATATCCGTTGGCCAACTGTTGAAGTGTCGCGCTATTTTTAAATGGGCCAACGATTGTAACCAACGCAGGCCCAATTGAAGGTTTCTTTCCATAGGCCCAACTGAAGGTTTCTTTCCATAAGCCCAATAGTTTCTTTCCAAAAGACGTCGTACAGACGTCCAGAAGGTATCTTGAAGATCGTTAAAAGACGTTGTAAACACGTCTTTTTCAGGTTGTAAACACGTCTTAGGAAAAAAAAATTCGGGGTGAGAAGCATCGAACCCAAACTTTCCGCTTACGAAGCAACCGCTGTTCCCACTTACCCAACACATTTCCTTGTAGACAATTCTAATTTCTAGTTACATAACTAATATTAATTGTTCATAAAAGCTGCGCAGTGACGCGAAATATTCTACAAAATAGCATCATTCGACCTTTAGACTCATTCCTTAAAATTTCACATTCGTCTCAAGACAGACGTCCTCATTACGTATTTATAAATAAGAAAAGAAAAATCACAACTTGGAATATTTTTTTTGGAATAGGTTTTTGGATGTAGCAAATTTTTTGTCGTTTGTAAGACGACATTTAATCATCGTTGTAAATTTTTTGTTAATTAACCAACCATAGTAATTGTAGGCCCAACATTGAATATTCGTTGGCAAACTGTCGTAACTTTTTGTTAATTAACCAACCATTATAATTGTAGGCCCAACATTGAATATTCGTTGGCAAACTGTTGTAAGTTTTTTGCCGTGGGCCCTATGTTGGGAATTTGCAGGCAAAACACTAACTATATCCCAACTAATTCCCAACTGTTGGCTACCGTTGGCCAACCAAAAATGCTACTAGGGTAGTTAATAGCTTTGCGGATTGCAGATTTATATTATAATAAGACGAAATAAAGTATTAAGAAACGGACCATTTATTTTAATACGTGAACTGGAATAAAAATGGGTTTGATATTGTTGGGGATACCTGTTGAGTGGATCGCTATTGCTCCTGATCTTGAAGAATTTATTTAAAGCAAAAGATTTACTCGCGCTGATACCTATTCTAAGGTATATATTCTCGAGTAGAGCGAGAAAAGGGAAATAGCATTTGGATGTTGCACTGGGCGAATATTTATTTCCTGCAAAGGCGTCTTTGATTTAATAAAGCTGCACCATTCGTTCCGCGGTGATACGCGATGCTTTAAGGATTTTCCGGCTTTGCGCGGGCTGGAGAAGAAATTGTGAAAGCTGGAACGTGACTGTAACGGAGGCGCGACGCGAAAGAAAGCGCGAGGGGAACAAGAAAAATCCTGGAATAATATTACGTAACGTTTCCGGGCGCGTGAAAAGTTCCCTCATTTCGAAAAGAAACAGAAACGCTTGAAACAAAGTCAAATTCAGCGGCGTGACTTTGCAAGTCGTAAAGAAAATTACTTCAATACCACGGCGACGTTTGCTTGTCGAAAATATAGAAAAAAATGCCCTACGTTTTATTGCGTACCTTTGAAAATTCTCAAATTCTTTGATACACTGCTGAACACTATTTCTTGCCGATCGGTCGCGCGAAAAGTTAAACGAAATTTACCATCTGATACACAGATGGCATTGCTTTAAATGATCAATTATTAATTAGAAGAAATTACAAATTAAAGAATTAGTAAACAAGTGACTATTCAAAGCAACAAACATTATCGTCAAAAAAATGTGTCGCAGTAAATTAGGCCACGTTATAAGTTTTCTAAAGTTGTATGCAAATTTCCGTGTATTCAAAATGTTTTCTCTGCCTTATTTACTTCTTACATGATTTTTAAGAAGCTTGTATATGCTTTTTCTTCGGCATTTAATGTATACATAATCATATATTCGGGAAAAATTAGTGTCGAGCAGTATATGTACTAAAAAAGAAACGATATCAGAGGTCAGACTAATTAATTGCCCAGAAACTGATCATTGACTATGATAAATGACTTTGAAGTCATACATTTGCTAAACACGAATGTCTGATTTGCTCGGCGGACCACCATGCGGATGCGATACTCGCATCGAGTCGCTGATTTCGTATTCCTGGGGTAACATCCATATGCCAGATGCCAAAGAAGGTTAAAGGATCACGCGTTCTCGTTAGGGACAATGGGAGGGTACTATAATCAGAAATGAGCGGGAATTCGGTTATACGAGCAGTTTAGAGTAAACTGTCGAATAGGCGGCAGCATTAATATCGGTACGTATTACCGACTATTAACGGCGAATGGATCGGCGTAATTACACGGGGGTCGTGCGCCGACAGTGGCTGAGCAGACGTTGGCTCGTACCACTGTGCCATATGTGGGCCCACTAGCAAACGGAGCTCTGTGCGATCATACATCCGATACAGGCTGCCACGTCGGATTATTACATCCTATGTATTTCTCTGTGCACGGGATAATCGTATTTTCTGGAAAGCCAAAGGATCCACGGCCCCTCGTGAATCACGCTTTTCCTTCCTCAACGCGTGTAATGGCCTCGATGATAAACGGTTCTGCTCCTTCAGATTGTGGGCCTCTATTTCTCTCTACAATTACCAGCTAGCTACTACTGAAACAAATAAGTTTTTATTAAAATTTGAACACCTTAATCCGCTGGAAAAGTGAGAGAATAAATAAAGAACGTGGTTTCAAGTCCCGATTAAGTGGTTAGATGGACAGAGTCGTTTACTCTGAAAAAATATTGCAAACCTTTACTGCGAACTTTGAATTTTTTTTATATATTAAAACAGTTCATCTTGTATTCTTCTGACGTATGTTTCGCTTTGGTTACAGGTACAATTTTCGAGCAGGGCACCGACGAAGTTCAGTCAGCCTTCAGATTCGCGATGTTGAACCACAACCAAAACACCACGACTCGGAAGTTTGAGTTGCAGGCTTTCGTGGACGTAATTAATACCGCGGATGCCTACAAGCTATCCCGTCTCAGTAAGTAAGAACTTGTCCGGCTGGGCAAATTAACATTACGCGTTCCGATGCTTTCCGGCAGACTCGGTAGATCGCGATACCTACAATCGCCTCATTGGAGTCATTAAAGAAGTAGTTTCGCGCGTAGGAATAACTCACCCCATGCAACGACCGAACTAAAATCACATCCCCAATGATCGTATAACTCTTTCCGCCTCCCCTCGCAAGAATTATTACTCAAGTTCCCTTCGAACTCTCCTCGAGTCAACAGAAAGAATCGCTGGTGCTCTCAACGCCTCTATAATAACTCAACAGACGATAGAGTCGTCCGCTTTTTGCGCGGCCACGTTATTCGAACGCTATCACTATTCGCAAATAGATTCCCATTTATTCCCAGCGAGATAATGCTGTTTTTAAATGCACTTGGGGCGGAGTAAACGAAGTTCGTCGATGAACGGGTGGAAATCGATTCCACTTTGTTCGCGGTATCTGTCGCGTATCAGGGACGACGACGACTGATCAACAATGCTCAGGTTCGAACGTGCCGGAAACGCGGCATCACGGCCGCCATTGAATCCGGCACGTCTGGAATCGGCGCAGCATGTGGGCCACGAAATAAGTAACGTTCCACTCCTGTTACCGCAGAGATACTAATCTCGGTCGCTTTATCGACGACGCTTCTATTCCGTGTCTTTGGTAGTCATACACGTGCGGAGCCCTTCTTATCGCAGCCACCGCAAACAGGAAGCCCTGTCTCAGATACTACATCCGCGATGCTTCAGATAACACGCCACGCCACACCGTTCGATAGACTGTCTCGCGGAGCAGAAGGAATTCGCGCGTCTGCTCTAGACAGCTTACCAACTTTCATTAAGCATTCGTTGACAAAACAAGTTTATTGGGGAGGTCGATAGAGGGGGGAAAAAAAATCCCATTTCAGGGAGGACGATGGCTGTTTCAGTGACAACGATCTCAGTTAGCATTTTCTATTTTTCGTGAATCCACTGGAGTCAACGGGGCAAATTTTTCTTGATGAGAGATGAGAGATGTGCTTACTTTCCATTTTGACACTTTCACTGTTTTCTACAAGGAAGGACTCCAATTAGATTCTTCATTCCTTTCGAGATATGCCCTCTGAATTTCGTGACACGATCTATGACTATTTTTATGACTATATTTTTTCAATATTCTATATTTGTCTTAAATATTATGTAAATATTAAATAAATAATGGAAATTAATGTTAAGAAACTTAGATTTTTTTCTATATTTCTCCATTTTATGCAAGAAGGCCCTGAGAGGGCTATAATTAAAAATAATTTCAGTGATTAATTACATATATTATTACATAATACCGATTTTAATAATGCAACTGCAAAGGAGATATATCAAATTTTTAAATATTATGGACAGTTTTACAGCAATTATATATAAAAAATATCTAACTTAAAAATATCTAACTTCGTAATGTTTACAGATACTGTTCTCGAAACGTTTTTAGATAAGTTTAGATAATCTAAATATGCTGAGGAGGGACAGCAAAGTGAGAGTAGATAAATATCAATCACCGCGTGCAAATATAAATCACTGCCCCGATATTTAAGTTCCAAGTCTCAGGGAAGCGGGAAATTGATTTCTATAACGGCACCGCGTCGTCGCCTGGGGATTCTATACGGCCATTGTTCACTTTGTCGTGGAACGTGTAGATTTGAAACGCGAACGAGTTGGCCGGCCATCCGGCCAGGATCGTTTGATGCTTTCTAACCCGAGGGTGTCAGCCAATCGAGCCTCGCCTGGAATTGCCTTTGAAGCTGATCGAACCCGTTCTAAACCGTAAACGAATGAGCACTGGGGTTCCAAAGATATCGGTATCTTGTCATCGATGAAATCCTTACCTCAGTTCCGAGCGACACGATGACGTGGTAGCTCCTTCAATCGTAACGTTAACAGGTCCTGTAACCCTGATCGCTGAAAATATGATAATACCAATAGCGTAAACAAATTAAGTATCAATGATTCTGTAGTTGTATTCACTCATAAATAATTTTGCTTTATCCTTTGTTAATTTTCCATGAATAAATATGTGAGTGGTCTCTGCCAACGACAAAAACCATTTCTCCCGGCACCTCGGGAGAGGTGGTCAGATGTCATGACTTCAGTTTTCAACCCGATTCACAGTAAATATTGTCTTTAAGCAAATATCGACAATTTTTTCTGAATCAGCATAAAATTCTGAACACATAGGTTTGTTCTGATAAAATAAGTAATTTCTATATTATTTTCAGTAGCCATTTTATATTAGGTCGACCGCGTCTCCCGGATTTACCCTACCTTAATATCCACAATGCATGTAAAAAATGGGCCAGAGAGTCTACGATGGAACACAAGCATTTAAACACCTTAAATTCCCTCACACTTTACACAATCCCAAATATCTAAGCTGACAAGGGGAGGGCATATATAATTCCCTGAAAAGGGGGATGAATAACCTCGCGTTCGCAAAGAGAAAAATAACCTCGACCTTCGAATCCAGGTGTCTCTTTTCTCGTGATCCAACCTCAATACTCTTCACCCTCGTGTTGGGTTCCTCTGATTCCCGCTCCCCAAACCATCGGACGCCATAAAATATTCGAGGCACACAGGTCCATATCGGGACACAGAGGTTTCGGTAATAGAATTCGTGGACAGGTCGGCTCGCGGGCGGCGTGCTTGGCCCTGGAATCGCGAATATTTGGGCCAAGTCCAAGAGAGGCAGCCCAGCTCCCGCAGCACGTTACCGTACTTAGGGAAGCTCCGCTAATTGTATTAATGCTAGTCGGTTTGCCTGGATCAAAAGCCCGTTGTTATAATCCAACGGTAAGCCATGTTGCCGTATCTATTGTCGAGATGCAGCCCGGTTAAATGTTTCCACTCGGTGCGTGGCTCCCTGAGACGACCGACTTCCTTGGCGTGGACACAGTCCGTGTCACTGTGTCTCTGGGCGTCTCTAATGTGGACTGTGCGTCTGTGTGCCTGTGTCTGTGTTTATCACTGCAAGTGGACAAATCTGTTTTCTGTTTAGAGGTTTCTTTATTACCATTTTCAAGCTTTTTCTTGGTCACTTAAATTCTATTTACTTTTCTATTTGCTTGACTTGATTTCATGCTTGATTTATCTTCACTCTCAACTATCCCTTACCAACATTTATATATATATTTATAGTAGTGGTCCACTGAATTCACTGTAATATTTTATTATACATTCATTCGACTTTATACTAAAGGCGTTTGCAGCTCGATTATCGTGTAAACACGTAAGTAATCACTGATTGTAGGGGAAATGGTGGAGGGAATGGAGATGGTGAGTCTCAGTTTGTGTAAGAAGTGTAAGGCCGGATAACACTGTTTGACTTTCCTCTCTTAGAAGCGTCGAACACCATAAGGAGACGCTACTAATCCATCCACCAGGATGTGTGTGGAAGTCCTTGAAGCATCAAGAACCATTACACAGCTTTTCCAGCTCGAAATCCTCTTACTGCAATTCCTTTCCATTTAATAACGATAGATTTGTTCTCCTTAGAATCGAATTTATGTAATAAGCCAGAAAAGTTTTCTTTATTCTTCCCAATTATTTATTCTGACCTTCCCATTTTGAAATCTCTATAAACACACACATGCATCGTTCACTATGGAAGGTGACAGATATACTTGTACGGAAAACACACGTATGGATGATATTGGACTTGTCACATCCCCTTTAGGATCCCAGAGGCACGCAGCAAAATACGAATATCATTGTAAGCGTAGCGATACAATTTCATCAATCCGATGGCGAATAGTACATAACGTCAAATGGACGGATTCTTTCAATGGCTCTTTTCATGCCACGGAAATTCGAACAATACGGCTGACTCAATTAATCCACCGATTCTTTGTACTGCTCCGATTAATCTGGAAATACCTACGCAATGAATATTGGGTAGTTCGATAAACATCATTCTAACCATTTCGTTAATGCATTCACACGCTTCGTGGCACTTGAATAAGTCTTCTATTTTGAAATTGCCTCCGGGAGAATTTGACCCGTTTCCATCCCGCGCCCCTAAATATTCCGTCTCTCTTTTTTCGTGATCGCGCTGCAAAGCGAATTCTGCCGTGCAACGGAAAAAATTATCGCAGATAGAAGCCCCACTGGCTGGACGTAAGTCCTCATTTGCGTAGCTCGCGTCTCGTCGAGCAAAGCGTAATGCGATAATGCGCTCAGCCTTATCGCGAGGTTCCCGCGACGAGCGCCGATTTTCCTGCAAAAATCGTTCTATGTAAGCGACATGGATGATCGTCGGATTCGGCCATGGACAAAACTAATGCGGTGTAAATTATCTAACTATTTAAAATGACCGGCGTGATTGCTAGATACGATTTACATACCAGCGTCTGGAACGAAATTGATTCCTTCGGTGGTCAAAAGAAAGTTTAAAACTCATACTTTTACATATCTGCATAACAAAGTTAAAATTAACCCTCCGATGCACATGTAAATTGAAATTGCACCATTGCACACGTTGGGTCTCACAGACCCTTATCTCTAAATCGAAATAGGAATGCATGGATATTTTGAGAAATTCTTAATCTCTATTAAGAGAAATAATTATAACAAAATGAAATACTGAACAAATATCTCTTTAAAGCTACCGGTCATCGTTATCTGAATCTTTTCAATATCATAAGATTTACAGAAAGCTACATAAGATATGGTAGAATTTATTTAAAAGTTCCCTTTTATGTCCATTTACATGTTCACTTGGGCCCGCCAGGCCCCACGTGTGCACTGATAAACTATTAATTAGTAATACCAGATATAATAATAATAATAATTATTATTATTATTTTATTCATGGGTAAAGATCCTTTAGTTTGCAGTGAACAAATCATAAAGTTAACAAAGAGACAATGTGAAAGAAAAGACAAGAGTAGAAAAGCCAGTACATAACTAAACAAACAATAATACAAGAAAATAATAGAACTAATGAACTAATAAAATTAAAATTAGAATTAAAATTAACGAACGTGTACAGAGACGTTACTGCGAACCAACGACCGCAAACGATATTTAAATTTGGCCACTCTACCATTAAAAAAGTTAATACTACTACTACATGTTATGTTGATATTGTTTGTTTATTCTGATTAAACACCCAATCTATTGAGCATCAATTTTCAGGTGTTCCGAACGGAACATCTGAAGGGGCTGTCTCATTTCGATTACCCTTCGCAACCCCTGCAACTATATCCTGCACAGATCGTGTACACATATTAAGCTCCACACCTGTTAATACATACATCCCATCTGACTACATACTACACTGTCAATACCAGGTGCATCCGAAAAAGCGATCCTCGAGTGCAAGATCGTCAACCACGAATCACAGTAATGAAAAGATCCTCGAGGTAAGGATATCACGCTGCTCGGGGAGGTAGAAAAAATGAACCCACAAACGAGAGGGAATCCCGAGAAACGGCCGTAGAAACCGATAAACGACGACCGAGGGAAGTTTTCCCACCGAAAAATCGCGTCGTGAAACTGAAGGTAGCGTGAAATCAGAGCGAGAGCGGGAAGAGAACGAGAAAGAGCGCGGGGCGTAGTATGCCCGTCTTAGCGGAACGTAATAGCCGTCTATCAACTTTCGGTGCATATCGTATAATATCCTGCAGGATCCTTTGGTTAGGAGGCAAACCCCGCGGCCAGGGAGTAGGATGAAGGTATATAGGGTGCTGGGTTGCCAGCCGGCGAGCCAACCAGCCAGGGGCGGCATAAATCTGCCGAGGGCTCCCGAGGGTATTTCCCGCCTTTTTTCCTCTATATACACTTCCCAAGGTTCTATATTCCCTTCTTCCATTCCTCGTTCTCTCCTCGCCCGTTCGCCCACGTCCTTTCCACGCTTTTGCGCCCTCTCCGCCCCTCGTCCTTCCCGTCGCGCACCTACCACCGATCCGCGCCAGACGCGAGGCGAATCCTGGGCTTCAATTCCCGCGCGGTTTATCCCGTAGCAGACATCGGTCCGCCGTCACCGCAACCGAGACGTCGGGACGACGACAAAAAGCGACCACGCCGACGGTATACCGTCTCTCTGCCCGCTATCTTCGCCGGGGCACCAAGCGGGCGTGGGATTATGACTTTTGGTGCCGTGGAGCCCTGTTGACGTCCCTGGATGGATATGGGAATCCTTGCCGGGGCTAAACGAATACCCAGAGTGCCACTGAACGCGAGAATACTCGATCGCGACCGGGCTTCCTTCGGCTTCTTCCTTTGTTAGAGGGATTTTCGGTGTGTTCTTGTCTGCTTACAGATAACCGACAATCCAGCTCTGTGAAAATAGGCTTCTAATCCTGAATTGCTTTCACGTTCAGGATTATTATTAAAATCGTGAAGGGTTGTTCGTGGATAGTAACTTTGCATGTGCCAAGCAAGGGTGTACGACGAGAAAGTTTCGAGATTCTCGGTGTATAAGTACTAAGGTAAATGTCCCAATACCTGGACACGTCCCAGTACTTGGACACTAGTCTAAATAATACTGATTATTACATTTAATATTCACTTTATGCATAAAAGAATTATTTTATTCAATTACTCAAATATTTAATAAAATATATTCATATATTCTTGAACTCTCCAGTTTACACCATTTTAGTATTGCTCTTATCTGATTTGCTAAACAGTATCTACTTTTTCTTAAGCGAATATTATTAATAATGTTTAGTATATTGGTATAACTAATACAGTTTTAGAAAAATGGTATCTTGTAGTATTATTTTTTAATTGGAAGATAAATATTAAAGTTCGTATTACGTTTTTATTCGCGTGTCTATCTACTGGTACAGTGAAATCCCGGAACGACCCTAAACCTGACCATGTGTGCAAACTGTGAAATAAGTACGCTTTATTGTTGACACAATAATAAAATAATTATTTAACACCTTAACAATTATAACTTTGTATTCTTCGTATTTTGATTTAATGATAATATTTATTGCATGTGTAAAATTCGTGTGATAAAATTCATGTGACAAATTCACATAACCTTAAAATTACTCATTAAATAATAAAGATTCTTTTTACTTTAGTTTTTTTACTGATTTGAATTAATTACTTATACAGAAGAAATATGCCAAAAGAAAAAACTATTGTGTTTTTTTTTATTTAATTTTCCCAGAAAACATCCAAACTGCATCATGTGTCCAGGTAATGGGACATTAAAATCGGGACACCGGGATATACTAGTTAAGCTGTCCAGGAATTGTGCCATTGTAAGGACTATGAATTTTCAACATTTTACAAAATTAGTCAATCCTACAATATGTTGTTGTTTTTTTTTTTAATGATAAAGTACACATGATGCCTCATGTAATTGCAAAAGCGTTTTTATATAAATCGATTTGTATAACTGAAAAATTCTCAAACGTGTGTCCGCCGTACCTTAAATGTCCAGGTATTGGGACATTTACCTTATGCCTGGTTTCCATATTCCAGCATAAGTATCTAGGGTAAACTGTACTAATGCTGGCACTGCACTAATCATTGGCACTCCTGATTAAAAAGTCAAATATTAAGAAGTACAAGCTTAGAAAGTACTTTTTTACAATTTCTTATTTTTCTTTCACTACAACACTGCAAAGCCCAGTAGTTGAACAAGACATTTTACATCTGGCAACACCACAAAGTGGGACAAAGTGCTGAGTTTTAGGCGTTTTCTTAAAATTTTGATAAGGGGTAGGTAAGTATATTTTGTCGCTTTATAACTAAGGAATGGATTGAAATACAAATTTACTAAGTGTTGTAGGTATTTAATAGTGAATGAAATAGTCTGTTTAAACATTTTAAACTTCATTTTTAACTGCATATGTTTTTCTGTACAACCTCAAATTTTAGGGTGCCAATAATTGTACTTTTCTGCCTATTTTTGTTTTTCATTGAATATTTTTAAAATAAAAAACTTAATATGTACTCAAGATGTTTTACTTTAATAAGAAATCCACAAACATTGATAATAACTGAAAATTAAGCCCATACAAAACCTTTACAAAAAAATATAAACATTCCAATTGGGATTTCGGCTTAGGGTGCCAATCATTGTACAGTTTACCTTATATTGTTAGAATTTCCAGCCCTTTAAACATTCCAATTCGCAGTATCTTTATCCACTCTATCATCCATTAATATCTCTGGAAGAAACTCTGAACCCTATAAACAACCATGTCCCCCGTACATGCAATAGTAAACCGACCGTCGTCCCTCCTTTCAGCGAAGAAACTCAGCCACAAATCTCAGTTTCTATATCAGAAATTAGTACCACGGTCACGTAGAGTTGCATTCCCTGTTCATTCACGTGATTCCACTCTCTGTCGCTCGCCACACCGCCACACCGCCACACCACCCCCTCCTCCCCCAGCACCCTCTCGCATTCCTCAGCAAGAAGTTGCGCTAAATTTTTGTCACGAGTAGACAGCCAGCGGTACGGTCCAAAGTCCGAAAGTTCGCCGTTTCCAATACTGTGTTAAATTCTTTTCCGCGCTGGACAGTTTCCATTAGCGAGCGCCGCTGGGACGCGCGGCGCACTATCATTCGATATTTGTTCCGAGCGAGTTGAAAGGGTGGCCGCGTTGCCGCGGCCGGAGAAACGCGATTTGTTTGGACCGCGATGCTCCTGGTTAGCCGGGACCGTGTCATTTCCGATCGTCGTTTCTCATAGAAAGAAGCCGCGGACCTGACAAGCTTAAAGAGGCGTGCAAAAGTTTCGGGGCGGCACAATACGCGAGCATATATTATTCTGTAGTTTGAGGGGTGCGCTGACGTCGGTGCAATTTCAGCCGAAATTGACTTTCGCACAGTTTTCCGCGCCTCAAAAAATTAAAGTTCGCGTGTTATTCGTCGGGCGTCGACTAAACTTCTGACGCACGGTGAGCCCGCGCCACTCGGGGACGCAATTCGGGAACAAAATTCGATATGGCTCTGGAGCTTGACGGATTGAAAGAAGTAGTGCTTTTTTGCGTTTGAGCGCGTTAAGAAGATATATATATATGTGTGTGTTAAATTGTGTAATATTAAACACGAAACGATTAACTTCAGTTCAACGTGCCTTTGAAGATATCTCCCAATTACTTCCACAGTTAGTTACAAATTAACAAGCGCCCCTTCAAGCAGCCGTGTTTGTCGGCGAGGAAGAGGACTACGCACGTAAAATGTAAATCTCCCGCGGTATTAGCTAAAGAATCCGCGGCTACAGCTTCTTGCAACTTTGATTACACGTCAGATCTACGTCGGAACAGTAGAAAAACCGGCGCCGACGTTCGCGTCGGTGGGACGAGCGTTGGCTCGTCGCGATTTCGATTTAAAAACTTTGGAATTAGATGGCGAAACAGCGACGCTATTTAAAAGTTCGCAGGCCAGCAACGGCTCTCTGCGTGACGGCCGTTCCTCTTGCCATGAAATCTCACCTGCCACGGCTGCCCTCCCACCCCCTCCCTGAGGATTATTTTCGATCGTTTGTACTTCCGGCTCGTTCGCGTTTCTTTGAGATTGCCCAGAGAGCCCAACGAACCACCGGTCGCCGATTAATTCTCCATTGAGTGGACCCGATAAATTCCGAATGCGTTCCCCGCTCGAATCGCTAGTAGCGCGGTTAGTTACTTTCCTCCTTGGCTGCGAGTCACTCGTTACGTTTAGCGGGTCGTATTTCCAAGATCCCTCTCACGGAATACGGACATGGCTGGCCCGGCGATCACGTTCCACTCGGAATTTACCAACCTGGTCTCGACGGGGGACAATGAATCGCGGATTAGAGTGCCGTTCAATGGATTTCTTCGGTTCAATGTGTTTAGAATGGAGTCAATGTTTATTTCTTTAAAAGGTGACTATTATAGAAAATGTTGTGATCTATTTGGGGGGGGGGAGGGGAGGGGAGTTTAGAGTTGGAGAGAGAGTAGGTTTTGAATTATATCCTCACTAGCTTAATGTTCCCGGCGTTGCCCGGGTTGTATATTTTGTTTCGGTGAAGGGGAGGGAGTTTTTAAAAAGATTTCTTAGGGAGCACCTAGGGACGAAGGGGATCTACCCACCACATTTCATGGTATTTGAATTTTGTGTATATAGATAAAAGTATTTTAAAAAAAATAAAAACCTGAAAACGTTCCTATTGTCAACGTGAACAAAGTGATGTTGATGACACTTGTGTGTGCAGTTAATATTATTGAGAAAACTTCAAATGCAACTTCAAATTTATAGGGGAGGGTTGCCTATATCGTACCACTTAAGGATGTATCGGACGTACAATATCAGACAAAAGTATATGAAATTTGAAATACTTGAATATCTACGTCTTACGTATAGTAAATCTAGATGTAAGGAACTCGAACGACAGTTGGAGTCTTATTTTTAATTCTAGGAAGGTATTTTTCACTTTACAAATGCTTTCTCAAGCATTATTTGCTAAACTTTTGGCAGTGAAAATGCCCAGAATTCACAATTTTCTCAAGTTATAATTTATTTCTTTAAAACGGTGTAGTGAAAACAATTGAAACTCGGCAGATAGTTTCATCTACCCATATACTGCATGTACAAAAAAATTGAAAACATTGGCATTATTTCTTCAACATTTTTCCAGCTGTTTTATCTGTCAAGATCGTCTCTTTCCATAAGAGTACGTGTAAAATCAGTGAAAATTAAAATCGTTATAACTTAGTAACCGTTTAGTGAATTCGTTTAAAATTTTTGGAGCACATCAGGAAGATTAAAAAGAACAATCTCACAAATTTTCATCAACTTAGCACTATTTTGAAAGTAGGTCCGATACATCCTTAAGACATTTTACGTTATATTTTATATTTGGTACTAATTTGAACGCAAAATACGATTGAATATTGTAGCTTGATCTTTTAGGCACCTACTATTATATGCTTAACCTTCTGTTCAGAACAAATTAATTTGTTATTAATCTTTTTATCACATACTGTATAAGGTACGATTTAGGCAACCGGTCTCCTAAATTGTAACTCCACTAAAAATAGTATCAATAACAAACAGAGAAGAAAATATTCAACATAAAGTAATGATTATTATATTGTTACATATACATATGTATATGGATCAAACACAGGCCGCAATAACCTATGAATATGATATATGTATATAACCTATATAATAGGTTTTGTTTCTATTTCTTATTTCGCACTTACTTGATATTTTTATTATCAGATGTCGTTTACATTCATTAATTACTGAGAAATTGATGAGGTACGATTTAGGTGACCAGTACGATATTGGCAACTCTCCTCTATAATAGTATACTCTCATGGAAACGAGGGGTGATTGGAACTGGACTATGGAGACGCAATTTTTGGACTTAGTAAAACAGTTTTAGAGCAAGGAATTTATATAACGTGAGGTCTGGCAGGATGTGATGCTTGGCGACATGCTGACTGGGTGGATGCAGAGGTTTAGAGGTCTGGGAACATCTGTGCAGTAGGAGTCTTTTTGTTTAGCAGGGTTGGATGCATTGCATTTTATTAACTTCCTGCCGACAGTTTAGCAACAGATGTACGGTTAATGATGAAAAGTTTTTAGAGACGTCGATGTCTGCTTGAAGTTTTTACAGAATTTTTCCGGATCGTATAAGATCATTATCATATATCTAGCTGGTTTCTTATCGCTATTTCGTTTACGCTGTTTGGTCAACGAAAGTTCGTGTGTGGTACCTTTATCGGTCACCGGATGATTCTCCATCGAGAAGTGGCGTTCCCATAGGTTAGTTATACTCGACTACAGCGAACTTTACTTCTCCCGTCCACCGACTCTATAAAGGTTTCAAGTCTCCCACGAGAATTGACTCCTACTTCGGTAGCGCGCTTCTAATAATTCATTACTAATGCAGAAACTATTTTCAGGTAACTTTCGCGGCCTCGCGTTTTAGATCAGGCTAGCAAAAAGGTTTTGAACATTTTAAAACGCACGCGTTAGATAGTAAAAGTATGAGTAACTTTAAGAATACGTAGTCAAATTAATTATACAACATAAATAAACTTAATATAAATAAAATTCTTGTTTTACGTTTACACTGCTCAACACTATATTTTGCCGAATATATGATCATTAATTCAAACATAAATGCCCAAGAAAAACCAAATACAATCTTCTTAAAAATCATCTATTTTGTAAATTAGACAGAAAAAATCATTTGTATACACGAAATTTACATACACCTTTAGAAAACTTATAACGAGGGCTAATTTATCACGACACTGAACAAGATTGCGAAATTAAAAAGATTTAAACACAGAGGCTTGAGACAACTTTAAAAACAATTCCCTTTTTTCATGTAGCAAATTATCAATAACTCATGTGTGAGTTGTCATAATGAATTAATTTTAAAATTATCTCAACTCTTTTAAATTAAAATATTCGATGATATATCACAAAAAGACCGGTCAGCCGGGGGCGCCAAATCTTCAAATCCGCCCCCGTGTCCATCAGTATAGTATGGTTTCCACTACTACCCCTCTCTTTCCTGCGCCGAAATCTGCATCTGCAGCCGTGATACTCGAGCAACTCGATGCATTTGGCCTCCTCACTTCCCTCTGGCAATATTCCCACGCGTGTAGAGTAATACCGAAGAATTACACGATGTTACGTGCACTAACATCTCACCTGAGCTGTGTCACGAGCTATATGAAGTCAGACACGAGCTGTCGCCTCTCAGCGACCCCGCAGCTAGCGCGTTACTAAAGTTCGCAGTTCCGACAGGCTGCAAGCCCTGATCCGAAATTCACGCCGGCGAAGATTCGATAACGCTCGATGACGTTCCTCGTTCCTGCTGAATTTCCTCGTCAGAAAGAGGCGAGTCGATCAGCCGGGACTTGCTGACACCGTGAAACACCGCCTTGCCGGAAGATTAGCAAGAGGGCGGAACGCGCGAGTAACGACGCCCAAGAGACGCGAACATCCAAGGAACGATCTGGCGGACGGGTGGCGGGGGGGGGGGGAGGGTTGGTCGTCTAAGTAATAAGAAATCGATAAGAGCTGCAGATTGGACGGCGAGGCGAGGGAAGATCGGTCTCGAGTATCTTTATCAGCGGTTGACAGATGAGCGCTCGTTATTCCGCGGCTGTGTAAGTGAATAATATAATGAGCGGGGTGAAAATAAACCTGGTAAACAGCGGGATTCGGTGATCGAATGTTTTATAGCAGAGGCACGGCAAGCATTGGGTACGCACAGTAAGGGTAGGTAGGGGAGAGTTGCCAATATCGTACTGGTCACTTAAATCGTACCTCATCAATTTCTCAGTAATTAATGAATGTAAACGACATCTGATAATAAAAATATCAAGTAAATGCGATATATGAAATAGAAACAAAACCTTTTGAGCTTACATGCTATTTTGTGCGTGCTATAAACGTTTTAAAAAATCAGGTATGATTGATGTAACTTTTTACCAGTTTATTTTAGCTGATAATAATCAAACAATTCAATTTTGTCCTGTATTTTTGTATTTTTCTAAAAGCGGGTTTAATGTAGAATATTTTACATTCATTTTAAGTCCATGTTACATTTATTATAAAGTTTAAATTGATATTTATAAATAAATTGATAATGTTTCCTAAATCGTACCACTACAATCGTATCAGTAGGATTTGACAACTCGTATGTTATATTGGTTATGTAGATATATCATATTCATAGATTATTTCGGCCTGTGTGTGATCCATATAAATATGTATATGTAACAATACAATAATAATTACATTATATTGAATATTTTCTTCTCTATTTGTTATTGAAACTATTTTTAGTGGAGGTACGATTTAGGAGTCCGGTTGCCTAAATCCTACCTTTTACAGTATGTGACAAAAAGATTAATAACAAATTAATTTGTTCTGAACAAAACGTCAAGCATATAATAGTAGGTGCCTAAAAGATCAAGCTACAATATTCAACAGTCATTTGCGTTCAAATTAGTACCAAATATAAAATCTAAGGTAAAATGTCTTAAGTGGTACGATATAGGCAACCCTCCTCTACATGAGTTTTGAATTTTTATTTAAATTCTGAACCAAGGAAGTTTCAGTTCCGCGAAGAGTCTACTGTAGATCTCACACAGAAATGCTAATTTCGATTTCTCAAGTGTGACTGAACTTTTCATTGGGTTTGGATTCAACGTATCCCACGAAGTACGCTTAATTCGTCATAATTGCGGCCCGTAAGGTCCTAAGGCACTCCGAACTTCCCGAATATCGTATCACCGGAGACAATTAATCTTCGTCGTCCAGAAAATAGGGGATGATTAATATCGAGGTCGAGACGGTTGATACTGCACACCCCCGTTCACCCCTTACCAAAGTTACACGCATAATCGAGGCTGAAGCTCGCTTCCGATCGGAACCGAATCGGTAAGGAACATGGCGGGGGAGCTTTCGCTTTCGAGTATCCTTTCTTCTCTCCCTGCTTCTTGCTGTCGAACCTTCTTAATTCGTGCACGCCGCTCAATGGACTAATTAATATTGATGATTAAAAAGCGCTCTCGCGGGTGATCAATTTTCATCGGTATTAATATTCGCCGGTTCAAAAAGAAAGGGACCCTCGATCCCTGGCTCCTTTCCCCCGCCCTTTCGATTTAAAGTGCGCCCGAGAATAACGCGCCTTAATTAAAATGGAACGTGAATTTTGATTAAGCTTCGACGAGGATCAGTGGGGAATTGTAGGGGTGGCGGGTGGATGAATGATAGTCGCGAGTGATACTTCGCGGAGAAGCAGTCGAGCATTCTCGCCCCCGTCACGCTTTGATCATCCACGTCAATAAAATTCACTAACTAACAGCTGGACAATTGTATCGCTTAGAGGTTCCTAATATCGTGAAAAGGGGTGAAAATGTTTACGATGCGCTGTGGTCCGAATTAGGGTAGTTGGTGACAGTTGCAGAAAAAAATCAACTTTCTCATATTGATATATACTGAATGTATGCTACTTCCTGAATGTCCATCCGTCTTGAAAATGGAAATATTAATAGAAGTTAATAAAAATTGTAATTGGAACGAACACTTAAATTTGCACATTTTAAAGATAGCATTTTTCAGCAGAAAAAAATTGTCTCTTTCTTCGTGATGCCCTGGTGACCCTGTTTAGTATTTTCTTACCGCTTTATTCTAACATAAAGAGCATTCTTTTAAAAAATGATAGATACTTAAGGGGTATAGAACTATTGAACGACTGAAATCGACGGTTTCTTGTCGGTTGGATTGTTTATATACCAAATAATCACAATTCTGGCACTTTTCACTGTTTTTTGTGTACGCTTTTACAAGTAATGTAAAATAAAAGAATTGTCAGGATGTTGAAAATTATTCAAGTTATTTGACGCTAAAGATGATCCCGCGTAGCCCGCAGCTGTAATTGGTGTACATAGTTCCATGTGAACCAATCATCTAAAAGCAAAATTCTTTGGGCTGATTGGTTTCTACACTAATACATATCGTGTGGAACTTTGCTGGCGAATTTAAACAAAAATTGTAAAAGTTACACACGAATCAATTTTTTCCCCACATTTTTATGGAAAAGAATCGTATTTAATCAGTTATAAAATGTGTTTATAAACATCTAATGTTGATGCGGAAATTCCACACGATAGAGAAAGGAATTCTACAGCTCCAGTTAAAATTTTAAATGAAACTATTCATTCGTTCAAGAGTTATGATGTACACCGTGTTTGAAAATGTAGTTTCGAGATAAACGGCTTGAAAGTTAAGTCCCATACGGCAATACCGCTCTGCGAGGCCGTTACTCGAAGGTGCACCCAATTACGATCAGCGCTATAATTTCCGTAATTATTCGAATTCCCTCACGATACATTGTTGTAAATCTTCATAAAGCATGGCACTTTCAGAATTAATATTAATAAAAAAATCGATTTTTCGAGATTTGAATAGTCCTATAAAGACCCCCTTAATGAAATAAAGAAAATTGTCAAAACTCTTTACAATTGATAAGGAACATCTTTCAAGTCCCAACGAGTCCCGCATTCTAACCAATTGGAATATTTTCAGTACATCATCATTCAAGAATAATTTCTCCCTTCAGCCCACTCTTTTAATTATTACTATTTAAAACTGTCAGCGTTACGTCGTTTATTATTGTATTATTATTGTATTACTAATGGCTTTTAGATATACTTACCCAGTATATATATATATATATATACTGGGCTCTAGTCCGTTGAATAAATTAATAATAAATGAATAATAATGTTTAATTAAACTATAGATTTGGCCACAATTGCTACTATTACTATTTGACTTTTCCTTTTAACATGGAAACGAAAAGTCACTTAAAAGATCATTAAACAAACTACCAAATAAACACTTTTCAATTTTTTTATAACAGTTAGTGTTAAAAAAATTTTAAAAATAAAGAAATGTAAAATATATTAATATTTTTTCCTGTTTTTTGGCGCAAATTTTATTCCCATATCTTTTATAGTTCAAACGTTATACACAAATGTCACTAACTCCCCCAATTCGAACCACTGGGCGATGCTTCCATGAAGGGTGAAAGGAAGGTGTGATGAAGAACTGGATGGTTTCATCACGAAGTAGAAGAGAAAATATTTGTCGAAGGTTCCAAGCAACACCCGGTTTGAATGCACGTCGTCTACTTTTTTTTATTCATAATGTATCGATTCAGATAAACTCAATAGCACTGGCGTGGAATTCTGAATTTGTACAAAATACTCGGTGATCCGTGATATCAGAATGCTTGATGCAAGCATGACTTTTAAGGATTCCCTTCGGGCGTTAGTACCCGCGCGATATCGTCGAGTGATTTAACGCAGAAGCGTCCGACTAAGGGGGAAAAATATGCAAACAAGATAAATCGGACCGTATAAATCAAACGGAGTGAATTATACCGGGTACTTTGCTGGCTCGTCCGCTTCAACGAGTTAAACGTCGGGAGCGACAAAGAAGTTCCACTTAATAGCCAAGGTTAATACTGCGAATGATCTTCTGGTTGAAAAAATATTGCCACTTGTTTGTCAGTTTAATCTATAAAAGACTTGTAAGTTGGAAGACTTATCACATTAAAATCCACTCAACTAATAGTCTAGAAAATAGAATTTAAACATGTTCAAATCGAATTCTAACGTTTATTTTAAAATATATTTAATCTGCCCGTCGCGAATGAAATAAATGCCATTGTATCGAGTCTGAAAAAGCACTGACGCATACAGGTCAGCAGAAAACGGGATTAAAAGCGAAGGAATTTCGATGTTGCTTTACTACCGACAGTCAGGGCTCCCTGTCAAAAGAATTTACAATTTGTCGCTAATCACTAATAATCCGCTGCGGCACGAACTCGTTGGATAAGCGATTTATGATTATAACGGGGCGAGAAAGTTAACGAGAAAAGCGGGGGCTCGGCCTCGCTGGCTACGATCTTGCAAACTCGTTTGTTAAACTTAAAATTGATCCCCCTGACCCCGCACTTCCGCTCCCGTTCGATGAGAAGAGAGAGCAGCACGTTACATTAATTACACCGGGATCACTGCGACAGCCGGAAGAGGATTTCAGTACCAGCCTCGGCGCTAGAATTAGAGGGCACTTTACGCAAAAGGGCAGTCCTCCACGCTCGGAAACGAAACTTTAACTTTTCTTTGGCGTGCCCTCCACTCTGGGGCGCTTTGAAATGCTCTTTGGTGCATTAGATGCACCTTAAATGATCGCCCAAGTCCTGGCACACCGTTTAAGGAGCCATTAATTTATTAAATTCCATTCCAGCAATTTGCTGAACAGATGCGACGAACCACCATCATCGACAAATGTGGTATCGTTGTTGGGATTCTGATTAACAAACAATATGAAATTGGGTGATCGAGGAATTCCTAATGGGAAAATGTTGTGGCAGGAAAGATAGAAGCAGGAAATAGTCTCGCCGAAGTTTAAACAAATGCAATCACAGACACCAACAAATTTTGTAATAAAATCATCAGGAGATATGTGAGACTTAGAAATTGTTACCTAGTTTCTCCTAATTGTGCCTTTATTCCGCGATCGTGCAGCTTCTGCTTAATTCAGTACAATTTTTTTGTAGCTATTACAAAGTTGCTACGTTTTCCGCAATTCATACTAACAATGTACCTACTGATTCACTGAAACAGCTATTGTGCGTGAAAAACAAAGTGGCCATTCGCAAAAAAAATCAAGGCAGTTATGTATACAAACTGCGATTCATTTTTCCGCTGCAAAAAGCTCTTGAAACGGCGTTTCGTTACGTAAATCAACGTAGCAAGCAACTGTGCAATAGTTATTGTGATTCGTTTGAGTACAAAAACGAATATAGTCCCATTGTTTCCTATCATATATGAACAGCCAGCCGTTTTTCACGACCGAGTGCAAGTATCGTAAACAAAGGTATTCGAAAGGAAAGTAAGTAACAAGAGCATTGCTCGTCAATTCTTGGACCGCATTAAGGGGATATTCCGGTTAGACGGGTTAAAAATAATCAATTTTCTTTTTAACATTTTTCGAAAGTACATATCCCCAAAAATGTGCTGTTGAATTTTCATGGAAAAATTCAGATTATTTTTGTTTCTACAGAGGCATTTTATAGATGAAAACTTTGAACGTGTTTTTCTCGAAACGTCATTATTTAACATCCTGAAGATAAAATCTCAAAATCTATTGAACCGATTGCTTTATAAATTTTACTGCTTATTCTGCACACCTATGTCCCTCGCAGGGACTACAAACAAGTATCTTAATTGTGTCTAACCTACTTTTAAAATCGAAAATAGCAATGAAAAAGCGGAAAAATATTTTTCTTGTATTTTGCCAGTCATTTTGCCAATTTTGAAGATAAATCACTAATTATAGTCCGAGCGATAGCGACAGTCCTACTGATCAAGAATCTGTTAGGATATTTGGTTTCAGATAAGTCTAACAGCTGAAATCGCCTGCACGAACGAGGCATGAATTTTTAAACATGTCATCAAGACCGCTTTCAAAAGTACTTTAAAAGCAATAGTTTTGTTACTTTTATATTTTTTATTTACTGTAGAAATGTAGTTTAATAAATAGAATACAAGTTTTATTCCATTACTATAATTCTTGTCATCGCAATAAATTCCTGATTATCGCTGAATTTATCAGCGCGCTAACCGGAATGACCCCTTACGTACATACATCATCGAGATGTATTCTATAATGTATTACCTGCGAAATTACCTTCGCACGAGTTTGTAAGGCTCATTTAGAATTTGCATCAAACTCTCCATTGTTGTCAGAAATTAAACAGGCAGTAGACATTTCTCTAGCCGAAAGATTTTAGAAGTCACAATTAATCTTCCGTACATATGATATATCGAACATCCACCCCAAAGGCGACACACTTTTCGCATTACGTCCGCGCTGGTTAGTTGGATAATAACTCACCAGCTACGTAATGTTTTCTCGACATCTTGAATATTCAAGCGTTGCAAAACTATCGCCTTCCATTTCCGTGGAAATTTTGCTTCGAAAGCACTACTTCTCTGTGCACATAGAGCATCGCAAGAACCGTACGGCATTTTAACTACCACGGGATAGGGAATTCGATCGAAACGCAATTCGTAAACAGAAAGTTCGGGCTCGACCTTAACATTGCCGAACATCCCCTAACTTCCCTGGGCGGGCAGCCCTCTGCAACTATTATGCAGCGGAGTTTCTTCGGTACAGATATAGATGGGATCGTATCTGTGTCTCCATTCGCGGGACGACTCGAATATTGCATTTCCTTCGTTCTCCTCCAGTTCCCCGTGTTTCCCTGACGAATATATTTTTATTGCGCCCCGGTACAATTCCCCGTTCGTTCTTCCAGTTCCCCTTCCTCCTTTAAACCCGTCCCCATGTTTAGACGTCTTCATAAGACCGCGCGTTTGTTTTAGAATCACCATATACACTTGATATATTGCATTATAAAATTATATTGCGACGTTTATGGCCGTATTCGTTTGGATTTTTATCATTTTTATGACCTTAGGGGACTCTTGTGCGTGTGTTTGAAAGGTATTGGTAATTGTATCGCCTGAAAATGTGCGAGATTTTTCATCGTGGTCGTTGTCATTCCTGTTTCCTTTTTATATATTTATATTTATGTGGATATCTAGTGAATGACTAATCGAAAGAATCTTGAAGGTACGCAGCAGGAAATATTGACCAACAAAGAACAATATCAAAGTGACAATCGCCGATTTTTATGTGACTTTGGTAGAAAGTAAGTATTTCTTACAAAAATATTTGACACGTATTTTTTCTTATTTGATATTCATGTTGAAGTGGTGAAAATAGCTCTCAAAGTTGAGGGTGAGAAATATGTTTGGTCGAATATTGTGGAAACTACTAACAAGGAGAGGTTCCCAGGTGTCCGCCTCCGATTGTTTTGAATTTTGGGTATGTTTTAGAGGACCAAAAAATTAGATATACGTGTTTTTTATAGCGGCCCCCTTGAATGTTTAGGGGGTGAAACCACCCAACAAAGTTATAAGATTTTCAGGCGTTCGTCCCCGATTGCTTTGGTTTTTGAATATGTTTTAGAGGACCGAAAAATAGGTAATACGTGTCTTTCTATTTTGGCCCATTTGCATGTTCAAGGGATGAAACCACCCCTCATAATTACCCCCTAATATTGGTGACTGACGACAAGAACATCGTCCATATAGCAAGTTATGACGCAAATTAAATTTATATCAAGTTTTACTCCACACAAGTTTTGTACCCCGTATGAACTTTGGGCGGTGGTTTCACCCCCTAAATATGAAAACGGGCCGTTATAAAAAAAAAGTATTTCTTATTTTTCGGCCCTCTAAAACATATCCAAAATTCAAAGCAATCGGAGGCGGACACCTGGGAACCTCTCCTTGTAAGTGGAACTAAGAGAACGGTGTAAATGACAAAATTGTGCATTTTTTAATAGGGAATACAGCTGTGCAAACACATTCCAAAAAATTCCGTTTGTTTATTTATATATTAAATGTATTATATATTTTAAATAACAATAATAATAATAACATATAAGACATTAAAAGAATACAGATTTTTTTCATTCCATTTGCGCAGCTGCATTTCTTGTTAGAAAATACACAATTTTTCCTTTTTCCAAGATATTCGACCAAACATGTTTCTCGCACCTCAATGTTGAGGATTGTTTTCACCGCATCAACATGAATGTCAGCCGATAAGAAAAAATACGTGTCAGATATTTTTGTAACAAATCATTTCTGCCATAGTCGCATAAAAATCGGCGATTGCCACTTCGATATGTTCCCTTGTAAGTCTAAAACTATTCCAACGAGATTTCAAACTCACCCCCGCCCGCTACATTACAAGAGTGCATGTTAAGCATGCAATAGCTTCACATACCTCACGAAACCTTCCCGAACCTTCCAAGCAACTTTTCCACTCTTGCTCCCATTCAACCAGAAAAAGGGATTCTTCATACTCAAGCAGAAGAAAGCTTCCCCGTGGCTCCCTTCTCTTCCCAAACATCCCCCAGCCCGGTCGGCGAAACGAAATTCGCGACGCCTCGGTGGCGTACTGGCGGGAGTCATCGCGCGCAATCGTTCGACAAATCGAAGTCACAGTATCGCTCGACGCGCCAGCTAAATACAAACCGATAGCCCAGTTATCGATCTCGAGGAAACGTGACCCGATGCACGGACGATCCTCTGACTCGGGCGCTCTCGAATCAAGTAAACATCGCGATATAACGATATTCACCGTTCCACCCCCACCCCCCCCCCGGGCCAATGATTTTTTATTCATCCCGTATCACCATCTCCCTTCTTCCCCTAGCCACGCATCGGACGGCTGATCTTCCTTCCCTCTGGAGTCTAGACTACCCCGCCGTCCCTTCTTCGCCTTCCACTTCGCAGCTTCGGCCAGCTTTTTACAGCTGGTCGTTAGGAGCCGGACCGCAAATGTCTCCGCATGAATTCTAATGCCCGACCCTTACTTCGACCCCCCCCCCCGCCGCCGCTCCCCCCGCCCCTGACCGCCAACGCCTCGTAATCCCGGCCAGTTTTCCTCCCCGCCCTCCTGAGGGGGTAGTTCCAGCCACCCCCGCAGTCGCCACCGCCCTTGGAGGATTTACGCAGGGACGCGAAGCGCGAATTCCACGGAAGTCGTGTGGGGGCCAGGAAAGCGTTTTGTCCTGCATTTTCAGAAGACCCCGACGACCAGCCGTCGACGCTAATTGTTCTGCCAATTTACGCGCCCTGCACTTTTACATGCTAATGAGATGCGGGCAATTAGCGGGCAGATTGATCCACACTCGCGTGTTTCCTCTTTGGTGTGGTTTGAAAGAGCAGTTGAAGGAGGATTATTTATGTACGGGATGAGGCACACAAGTAGAAACGCTTAGTATTTGGTCAGACAGGTGGCAGTGGTGTATGCCAGTGATGAGCAACCCGCGGCCCTCCAGTCACTGATCTGCGACCAATCTGTCATGTGAGATCTGTGAAATCTGTCAGAAATAACAAATTTACCTAATAAATTTAAAAAATTTATTAGTGTATTGAAGCATTTAAGGGGGAACACCACTGTGACGGCCGGAAAAGTAAGCCATTTTTAAGATTTTTTTTCAGAAATAATTTACCGTTTTCATCGAAAATTTTTATTACCCACCTTTAGTACGCTGTCTTAAAAGACCAACAAAAATAAAATAGAAAAAGATCCATAAATTTTGATATATTAATTAATCTTCTATGTGTAACTATGGAACATCAGGTCCGAAATCGAATTTCATTTTTTTTTTTAAAAACTATATAAGTGTAGTTTCCGTTGTGCGTACTGATTTCTTACACAAATTATTTTTGTAAAAATAGTGCGCTTTAGAAAAAAAGTTTCGAAAATCCGGGAATAAGATGGACAGTTTTTTGAGCGTATTTCAAAAAGTATGTTTTCAATAAAAAGATCTGCACGTACAACTGAAACTACACTCATATAGTTTATAAAAAAAATGAAATTTGATTTCGGACCAGCTGTTCCATAATTACACATTCGACCACCTCGCGTGGGGGGTCTAGAAGATTAATTAGTATTTTCAAATTTGTGGATATGTTTCTATTTATTTATTTTGTATAATCTCTCAAGACAGCGTACTAAAGGTAGGTAATACAAATTTTCATTGAAAACTGTAAATTAGTCCTGAATAAAATTCTTAAAAATGGATTACTTTTCCGGCCGACACAGTGGTGTTCCCCCTTAATACTGCGGCCCGCGTAGGCTATTAGGTTTCTGCTTTTGGCGCACACTGGGCCAAAGGTTGCTCATCACTGGTGTATGATACGAGTGAATTAGATTGAGTTGTACTAATAACATTGATTGTGTGTCCTTATTTTATAATGTAACGGGATAGAACATTTTTAATTGTTTATCTACGCTTCGGAGAATCGTTTCATGTTAGAAACTGGCTTTACAGACTTATGAATTGTAGCATCTGCTCAGTTACCACTATCGTTATTTCCAATTGCACTTCCGTGCGGTATATTCTATTTTCGTAATACTTTTTGTCGCCAGAATCGTCGCCAACGGACATTGTGAAACTGTTTTCATTCGATTTTGTTGCCTTTATTCAGGTACGATGGACTTGCTGTCGGAGCGGTTTAAACACTGGAATTCCATGTTTGGTTTGTCATCGGTACAGGAATAGCTGTGTGCAAATGAAACATTTATACAGTTTCTCCCGTAACGTCAGCCTGAAAAAATACAGAAACACCGTAGGTACACGAAGCTTCGGTAATCCTCGAAACTAGCTTCTCGAATGATTTATCTTAAAATCCTAGCCCCTCGCCCCTCGTACGAACACGCCCTTCACATTACCCCCCACTGCGAATGCTTTAATCTAGATTTAATGCATTTCTGTGTAACGTGAAAGTAATTTTGGCGAGTATGTATAACTTCGCAAAAAAAGTGGGCGAGAAAAAACGGAAAAAATGCGGAGAAGGGTACTTAAAGGTCTCGAGGTGCTTCCTTTTTAAGTAAACTCCGTAACTTCCTTTTCCTGCCCCTTACTTTCTTCCCCAACGTGCAAACGTTGCAGTTAAAAATTAGAGCGATGTTACGGCGTAACGTAGCGGGGAAGGGTATTAGTCGGCGACGAAAGTTCATCGCGCGTGGATGAGAATTTTATGAAAATGCGCCGTAAAAGCGAATGGCCGGTGGCCAACGAATTTTCCGAAACAAAGGGTGGGGGGGGGGGGATTAGGGGGGAGGGTGCCTAGGCGCGGGATAAACAGCTGCTCGTCGTCGAGCCCGTTCGATAATTCCGTTTGACGGGCCGACCGGGGCCGACTCGTTTTTTTAACGAACCTGCGAGCGACTCGTCGATAAAAATGACAGAACTTTATCAGACGCGCCCGCTCGCCCATACTGTTGCTGGCTCGATAACGCAGCCTCGTCCCTGTTGCGCGATTTATGTCGGAGCCCTTATCGTGCCGGGCGGATCGGGCGCGTTCAGCGTCATAAAAAATTGGGAAAAATTATTTCCGCCCACTGCCGATGAGAAGCTAAGCGATCGCATCCGTCACGGTATCAGCGTATCGGTTTTCATAGGGTAGCAGCGCAGCATTCTGCGCAGTGCAGCTTCATCATTGATGGAACACAGGGTCCGAAGATAAGGGAACGTTAGTTGTAGGTGTGTAATACGTTCGGGAGCCCGAAATTTAACGATTAAATCGAATTAAATTGAGCAAAAAATAGGAGAATATTTATAGTCTACCTTGCATCGAAGGGACACTGCGAAGTGTGCAATTATGTTGTTATTAACAAAATCGACTAAAAGGGACATTAAGTTGTTTAGAAATGTAACGCAACGCGCTAATTTAGAAATACAACCTCGCTGACGAAAGCGAATAGGGAGTAGATTTCTTCCATGCCCTTGGATTTCCAGGACACAACGTGCTACCTCCCCCCCCCCCCCCCCGCCCCCGAGAGTGTGGCAAGCCAACTTTTTCAAGAATCAGCTTTTTTCTCCTTACATTTGAAGTAAAAACGATCCAGATTACCGGGCGGAAGTTCGTGTAATGGATAGGTCACACGGAGGGCAGATTTATTTCTCTTACCGGTAATTGTAAGACGGCCATATTTCTCAGTACCTTCCGAACGATTTTTTCCCCTTTCCTGACGCGCTCGCGCGTTTCCAATGAAGACAAACGTATCGCTGGGGTCTGTGTCCACGAAACACTTAGACGGAGGGCTAAGTGCGTATGCCTGCGCGCGAAGAGCGTTTGTACAATATATATTTCTTAAAGGCGACACAAGCGTCTTGAAAAGCTTGCCTTCAGGTGGTATTCGGGTTTAGACGGCCGATGGTTCAGCCGATTCCAGGATTTTAAAATCATGAAGGATGATTTGAAATGTGTATAACTTTCAGAATTATAAGCTGTCGCGCGCGACGTCTTCTGAACATCCCTGCTGACTTGTCCCAAGGCTAGCGGCTTTCCTATTGGGCAGAAAAAATTGAACCCCTACCTCCCCTAGTAAAAAAAATTGCAAAATGGCAGTCGGGTAAAATAAATAGATGCCTATACGTTTTTTCCTGCGGTTTCCCGCGACTTTTAGATGCCAAAAAAATCGAAGTTTGGAAAATATTGACTTGATTTTGGTTGAAAGTTGTAAACTTTTTAAATCATCCTTCATGATTTTAAACAGCCAAGAAATCGGCCGCCTGAACACGAATAACCCCTTAAGTTAAAAGACGAGTTGCAAAATTCATTATTCAGCCAACAGAAAACATGAAGACGAAAATAAAACTAGGGTAAACCAGCCAGTAATTGACCGCATACCAGTGAATGACCATTAGGCAAAGAAATGTCAATTATAAATTTAAAAATATTATATGTTTATAAATGGAGTGTAGTTGCACTTTTAATATTAAGCAAACATTAATAAATACAATTCTTATTAAAAGTATGCTGTCATTTACTGGACTTCTACACGTTTTGCATTTTATAATCGTTTTTTTTTTTTAATTACTATAAGAATAAGTAATTATTTTTATAGAAATTTCAAGAAAAATCAATTTAAATGCAATTTCACCAGTTCATTTGTTGTTATACATAAATATATTCAAGTATTAATCTCAAAGTTCCATAACCCCGTACAGCACATTTTGTTACAGGAACGTTGCAGAAACATTGCACGGAATGTCCCCGAAACGTTACAAGTAAATTGATATGTCCGCCCTTGTGTAACATTGCGGGAGATATTTCTGAAACATTGTTTCGGAATTTTACAGCAATGATCACGGAATGTTTCGGGGATTTTTCAGCAATGGTCACGGAACTTTTCGGAACGTTGCACAAACGTAGCCATTGCAATATTTCACGGCAATCTGTGCACAAAATTCCAGGAACATTGCACAAACGTGTCCATTGCAATATTCCACGGCAATGTTTCCACAATGTTGCAGTAATATTGCAATGCAACCTGCAACCAAACGGCAACATTGCAATGTACTGCAACGGTTATGCAACGTTCCTGCAACGAAATGTGCTGTAGGGGAAATTCAACAATTCGGTCATTCACGGGTTGGTTTACCCTATCTTATCCAATGTACCTACGATGGAAATCCTTGTCAATTTTAAACTGCTTTATATTTTAATGCGAAATTGCAAGTATTTGAAGAAATACTTTTTGTAGACGCAAGATATTTACGTTTCGTAAAATATCTATGTAAATTAAACATCGAGCGGTTGTCACGATTTATTGCTCTGAAACTAATCGACACAGGGCATTCGAAAGGAAGAATGCCCGCGCGTCCATACGGAAGTCAAGTGGCGGGGCCCGGCTTTATGGAAATAAGCGCGAAAGTTGCTTGTTTACCGCGCCGTGGAAGAAGTTTTGGCAGAATTCGGTCTTCCCGTCATGGCGAAACAGTGTGTCCAAGTTTCGCCGCTGGGTCGAAGGGTCGTCGACGCGCTCAGAAATGCGTTTCCAAGATGAACTCGCTGCCACCCGCCCCTCTCTTTCCCGTAAACTTGCACTAGTCGCGGGGGACCTTCCCGTGGAGGCGTGCCGAAAATTTTCCAACCCTTTTACCGGATAAAAGATATTGAAAAACTCCAACTCGGGCCCGTTCTCCGTCAAATCCCGGAAAGTTTGTCGGTATCTTGCTTACTCTTCCCGCGCTTCTTTCCCGCGCTTTGTTTCCGTTTCCAATGTGTTCTGTGTCAGGGTGGAAAGTTTGTCTTCCCTTTTTTCCCCTCTTCCATTCCCTTGGATGTCGCCGTTTTATGACGCCGTCCTTTGTGTTCCCGGCCTCGCGTCTCGCTCTTGATTCGACTAACCGCGATCGTAAATTTCCTCGTGCGCACTTGTCAAATTGTAGGCGAAAGAAGCCAGACAGATTTTCTGGCGTGTTCACTTTCATTCATCGACTGAATAATGCAGTAGTTACGTCACACAGTGTCTCGGTAATTTCACGATACCGTGGCAATTCGAACAAGATTTTCTGAATTACCTCAAGTTACCTATCAGGTTTTTTTCACTAAACGAAATTTGGTAATTATGTATTTACAAAAGGGCAGTACTCACCGATTTCGATGACCTTGAAATATGTTCTCAAAGTTGAAATTCTAAACCACTTTTTCCTGTACCTGTTACCGTCGCTCGGCTTTAGTTTTCGAGATATTTGCAAAAAACTATGATCGGTATTTGATTTGGGTTAGATGGTTTAGCGGCTCCAGCGGGAGGAGCCACGAGCTTTTGGGAAATTTATACATTTTTTATCTTAAATCTCCCAAAAGTTAGCACTGAACCATCTAACCCAAGCCAATTACCGTTCACAATTTTTTGCCAATACCTAAAAAATTAAAGCTAAACGACGGCAACACGTATAATAAAAAGTTGTTCAGAATCATGCTTCAGCAACATATTCCAACGTTTTCGAAATTAGGGAGGACTGTATTTTTGTAAATAATTACCCGAAATTTTGTTAGTAAAAGTGCTTCCAAGAAGCTTCAAGCATCAACGACGGACACGTACACAGAGTCGGTAACGAAACTCCCTGTGCGCATGTACATGCTGTTGAAGTCGTTCGTTTTACTTGCACATGAATTATAATCTTCTTACACTTGGCAAACGAACGCGCGTGTATATTATGTGCATGGAGCGCACTCGTACATCCCGAACATTGGATTATTGCTATGCTACCGTTTCTACCCTATTCGTGTTCTCTCCACGATAACTCGTAATTCAGCAACCACCTACAACCCCCGTGCCCACCGTTCGGTGCTTTTCCATCCGCCTCTCCCCTCCCTCTGTCCCGCTTCAGCTTCTCACGGCCTCTCCTTGAAATATTTGGAGCGGAAAGAGATTTCGAGGGCGTCGAAGAAGGAGTAAACCGGCGGAGGGACGAAAACAGAACGTTTCAAGAGAAATGTAGGGTAGCAGAGATAAATAAATACACTGACAGGCAAATAAATTCAGACAGACACGACTGAAATGGTAACCGAAGATCGATTGTTTCTTCGTTCTTATTACATAACACCAGTAACTAAATTAAAGGGCCGCTACGAAGATACAGCACTGAAATTTTCACAGAAATCGTAAACTAATCTTACGAATAATTCTCCATCAGCTTCTAACGTCACTATGAAATAATTTCCAACTGCAACTTGGGATAATTTATACCGTGTTTGCATTATATATTTCCCCGTTATCCAGTGCTTTTCAAACATCACAGCATTCCAAATCGAGCGAAATATAATCACTTGTTCACACAGAAAAATTAGAACAGTTCCCATCTCGCCAGAATGTACGCGCAAGAGACCTGAGTTCCTCGACTTTCAGCAGCGAAATTCTAAAGATCGAAGTGGGGAGACGGATGTGAAAGAGGAATGGGGTTTTATTAAATATTTGAGTAATTGTCCCAGACGGCTGTGCGCAGCCATGCTTCCACGTGAAATTTTTACTCGGGCTTTTCGCCCGATCTGGTAGCATCGAAATTATGTCTGACTAAGACGACAGATGTTCCATTCGAATTACCTCTGCGTTTACATCCATTACGAGGGAATTAATTGTAAATGCCGGTCGTGTTCCGCAACGTGACAAATCTCTGGATCAAAGCAGTTGTAAACATAATGTGAAGCGCGATCGATGCGAACAACCATAATCCCGAATATTCACCGATAATAATAATCCTGAAATTTAACAGAACAAATCCTGGCTACGAGAATTTACGTCGACCGTTCCGAGCCCCGCGTCGCGCCACAGTTTCGTGCTTCAATATTTCGTTTATTCGTAATCGTTGCTGGATAGCCAGTCGGGATTTTATCGATTTCGTTTCTACGCGAAACGGTGGCGAAATTTACGTTTTATAATTCACCGAAGTTCATTCGCCGGCCAAATTGGCACGACTAGCGGGCCATATTTCACCCACGCCCATATAATTTCTTTGCTTTGTTTCTCCCTTCGTTTTTTCCCCCTCTGCTTCTTTCTTTTTCGTTAAATTATCTATCATACACATCGGCGTTTTGTTCGCCGCCTTTTTGTTCCACCCGCATTGTGTAAACGATAGTTCCGGCCGCGATTGCACTGTTAAACGAATCGATTGGCACGCGTGCCACGTTTACGTGTACGCTGCACGGACATCGTGAAATCGCATTAAACAGGATGTGTTATATCAAGTAGTTAAATCTTTAAACAATGCTTCTTTAAAGGGGGACTTCTATTTTTGTAACTAAAAACAGTAGATTTGGGGAATTTTTGTTTAAGAAACTAGCGATTCGATTTATTTGAAATTTGGAACATGTGTTTGTGCATGTTTGAAGAAGTCGCAGTTCTTTTTCTTATTAATTTCTAATAATAAATATAGGAGTTATGCGTAATCGACCATCACGCCGCGCAAAGTTCGTCGCCCGCTGATGTGCACGATATTTATCTTCCAGGTAATCTAAAACAGAAAAATGAAACGGCGTTTTACACTAAACATATACAGCTTCAATTTGATGAACCAGAATAGAAAATAATTATCGAGGACAGTGGCGAGTTTTCAAATCAAACCTTAATCAATGCTGTTAAATTCTCCAATTTTCTTATGTAACAAAAAATATAATTTATCGGTATTCTGGTTCATCAAATTGAATATATCAATTATGCATAACTCCTATATTTATTATTAAAAATGAATAATAAAAACTCTGCGGCTTCTTTAAACATGAATAAAAACATGGTCCAAATTTCAGATGAATCGAATCGCTAGTTTCTTAAAAACAAAAAATTCGAAATTTTGCTATGGTTTTAGCCCAAAAAATAGGATTCCCCCCTTAAATCCTCATACGTTGCGCTCGATCCTGCAAATTCAGGAACCAAACCGAGTACAAAGTGAAAAAGACAGAGTAAACGGTATTACAGAAACTATTTAGTATAACGTGAAGAATTTTTGTGATTGTCTGAGAGTGGAAACGATACCCTCGTGATCGTGTCAGCGCGAATATATTGAATAAGAGACCCGGCTAATCTGGAGGGGCGAAAATAATCGTCCGTTATCAGCGTTAAGGTCACTGGTACGTGGAAGGGTCGCTGCTAATCAGCCAGCAATATAGAGAGGAGGGTCAGCCGGGGACGAGGAAATAAGCTGCGAAAGAGAAAGGAACGTAGCGAGAGATGGGTAGCTGGGGAAAGGGGGCGAGAGAGGGTACACATAAGGGTTGGTGACAGAGAAGGAGCGCGCGTGTGAAGGTGATAGGGTGCGAGGGAAAGAGAAGGAGGGTACGTGCGCGGAGGGTGTGAGAGCGGCCCTCCCAATAGGATTAACCCTCGTCCCGTTAATCCTTTTATTGGGGCGGCAAATCCTGCGACAGGTCACGAAAGGGGATGTCCGCTAGACCCGGATTCGCGACCGGATATCCAACGCGATGGAGACTAGGAGCCAAGTACATACATCGAAATCGCTACCGGGCGCGATGGTCTAACGATCCCGATAACGGTCTTATAAGGGATCTACGTATGTCGAAGGATGGCGAAAATTTCGCCCCCCTCCTCGTCGGTATCGTTCGCGACGATCGTACGGCAATAATTCAACAGCCTCTCGTTCCCCCTCGATTCTATTTCCCTTAGACCGTGGTCGTCGAGAATTCTAGGAGCGTTACATTTCCAAGAACTGTATTCCTGTAGAAGAGGGGGCAGCCTGCGACGGCTATAAAAATTCTGCTGAGGTCGAGCTTCGTAGGCTGCCTTTTGAAATGGAAATGGATCAGGTTTGATTCGATTTCCGTACGTACAAAACAAATTCCATCATTAACGACCGCGTCTCTGTCCTTAAAACATGCAGGATAAGAACTCGCTGCTTCTTCTACGTTGGCCTTCGAAAAGGGTGCGCTCACTGTGCCCACCCACAAAGGCGGCAGAGAAATACTTCACAGGGGCGCGTTAAAGGGAACTCTCTGTGCGCCGGTATCAGGAAAAGGCGAAATGAGAAGTGGCGGCAGAGTCAAGATTTGATCGATCGCTGCGTTTCAGCCACCCCTACACCGTGCCGCGCATCGGCTTCGTCCCCGGGCCGTCGCGTTTCGAACGAAATATCGATCACGGTGCACGCGTCCCCGTGAGAAGCACACGCGCAACGCAACACTTGCTAGCGGGTGAAAGGGCTTCCCTTATCAAGGCTGTCCCCCGCTCTGTAGCTCTGATATTCCGTCGCCGGGATCGGAGGATAAAGTAATTCCGTTTAAACGCGCGTACGAGGGCTCTTTCACCTGGGGGCCGGGGGGAAACGGAAGGGGTCGGAATATGCAGGTAGGCAGAACGATACGACGGACATGCATTAGCAGCTATCGGAAGCGGAAACGGAATGCGACGAGGGCCGTCACGCAGGTGATAAATATGGAAGGGCAGGATGCGCCCTCGGAGACAGGTCAACGTACCACCTATGCAGACGTGCGCGCGGCTAGGTGGCCGAAGAAGGAGACGAGCTCGCTGGATCCCGACCGGAAGTCAGACAAATTGATTTCGCATTTAAACGGGCACCGGTGCCCGGCGTGGGCGCTTTAGGGGGACACTGTATCACTATCAAACGCTGATTTTTCGCTGCTTTGATGTCTGGAGCTACGCGACTGATTGAGGTGCACCCTCGCACGGTCAGATTCTTTGAAACGTGTCAAAGTTAAGGAGGAAGCGGTGCAGATAGTAGAAGGCGGGGGAGGAGGAAGGAAGGTGGGTGAAGAAAGGAGAGGGAAGGAGAGGTTGGATAGGAAGAGGTGGAGGATAAGAGGGTGCAGGTTGGTAGGATGGGGGTGAAGGGAACAATAAAGAGGTTGTGGATAGCAGGAATGTAGAGGGACATGGGAACAGGAGTACGTAGAAAGACGGGAGGACAGTGAAGGGGCTAATAGAGAAGGAGGGTGAGAGGATAATAGGGGTGAAATGGAGAGGTTCATTGAGGAAGGTGGGAAGCAAATGAAGGGTAGCTAAGTATTTCCTCGTATTATTTAAAAATTTGAACCAAACCGCGGTCAGTATTCAGAAACAGTGGCGGGCAAGTAGAAACATCTAGCAATAGTCAGACACATTAGCCAACTTCTTTTCCATCGCACGTGGACACGGGAAATCTTTAAAGTCTCATATGGGAAGGCTTTATTCCAGACATTCTATTTACTTCTATTTGCTCAGTGATCCAATAAGAATTGTACTGTTGGATGCAGGAAGTGTCGCAGTGCCAAAAGCCAGTTTCGAGAAAAGTATCTGTAAACATTACGAAGTTAGATATTTTTTATACATGGTGAAGTTGCTGTAAAACTGTTTATAGTATTTAAAAATTTGATATATCTTCTTTATAGTTGTATTATTACAATCAGAAGTATGTAATAAATTAATCGGTGAAATTAATTTTAATTGTAGCCCTCTCAGAGCCTTCTTGCATAAAATGGAGAAATATAGAATACATATTTGTTTTTCAACATTATTTTTTAGTATTTATTTAATATTTGCATTATATTTGAAAAAAATATAGACATAAAAACAGTCATAGATCGTGTCATCTTCAGGTTGATGTAGGGGAGACCGGACAAAATCGGGACGTTAAGGATAAAAGCTCATAACTTTGACATTATTAATGTAAAGAAGAAATTAAAATTAGGAGTCATTAGAGTAAACTCTTTATTAAATAATAGTACATATCCAATTATTTTAATAGAAGAACAAATACAAAAAAATAACGATTTAAAGTATGATCCGTTTTTACGGTTTTACCCAGAGATGGGCAAAAAATTATTTAAATAAAAAGTGTACGAAATTTTTATTTCAAATAATTTTTTGCCCAACTCTGGTTTTACCCCCTACCATACTAGATACTGGCCCTAGCACCTATAACAACGAAACTCATCTAATTTTTCAGTCTCCCAAGCAGTTAGAAAACTGTAAACTGCACCCAACCTTCATACAATTTCAATGAACCATATGATTCTTCGACATAAATGTAAATGTCTTCACTGTTTTCATCACCACTGTTATCATTATCCTTCGGTATTTTGTTTAATTTTGTGGTTTTCTTTCTCTTTAGTTGCAGTCCTTTTTTAAGATTTAGTTTTAATTTTGATAACTTTCTCTTTTTCATTTCATTGTTATACACATTTTGTCCAAAACCGGGTACACGGTTTCACCCCGTAAGGTTTTGGCCCAGCATACAATTTTGTAAATATTACGAATTATCAACAAAACCATGGCGAAGTAAAAACAAACATATTAATTACTTACACTTTAATATGCAACAATTAACATAATTCAAACTAAAAAGTATCTACCTCAACACTGTCAAAAGTGTTTGAAGTTTCTTAACGCTCGAAAATTAGATCAAAGCCTTCAAAAACACACAAGTCAGCATAACCTCAGTAAGCACGCTTGTAACACGATCATTTTTATTGATAAAATAATGCACATCCCGACAATATGTCGCTGGAACGACGCGGGAAAATTTAAAGCAGTTTAAAAAATAATAGCATGTCCCGGTTTTACCCAGGTACCCGGTTTTGTCCTAGTTTCCCCTACGTTTGGCTTAGATACCTGTTAGGGTGAGTTGGTCAACGTCGATTCACCAAATTTATCATAGCTCTGTCAATTTTAAAGACACTGCAATGAAATTTAGAGGGCATGTGTGGAAAACAATCAGAAATCTAATTACACGCTCCCTGCAGAAAGGGCCTGAGTGTCCTGAGGCCGTACTTCCATCCAGCAGTACAATTACATTACGCCCCCAGGCCATAAACAGACAAATGTAAATAAAGTACTGGCGCACGTGTAAGGAACAATGGCGGTTTCTTCACTCGTAAACCGTAACACGGCCTTCCTTCGTTCGTTTAATTCAAGAGCGCCGACGATATATACTAGCAAATGCCACGGGCCAAACGACTCGCTCGGTTTGCCCAGCGTCGCCGTTTCTGCATGTACGTGCACGATCAGAGGCAGCGCTCTTCGCACGAGTGAACTTACAAATTCAATCGTGTCCCCCGGATGCTGCAGGAAGTTGAACGTCGGGCTTTCTCGAAAGGCCCACAGAATGGGGGGCGGGGGGGCTCGCGGAGCGGAAGGAGGGCGAAAAATCACGAGACACACTGGTGGCGAGAAAGAGGGACTAATGGTGGAAGGGTAGGGCGGGTAGGAAGATCCGGGGGAAAAAGGTATCCGCGCAGGGGCGGTCGGCCTAACAAATAGAATGGCGCGGGGGAACGGGTGGTTTTATCGTTACCGATAGGATCTCCGAATACGTTGGACCGAGTCGTTTGTCTGGGGCAAACGACGACACGTGCGATCTTCCGCCTCGCGTTCCCAGGGTAATTAATCTTTTCGAGATTTTTTCGCTGCTCGTGTGTGGCAGCTGTTTACGCGGGACGATAGTTGTATTTTCTTGGGAAAGGTGTGAAAAGCGGCGCTTCTATGCGGGTCGACATGAGCAGTTTAATCGCTTCTGTTTTTGCCGCGAAGTGTGTTTGGCATAGGTACTCTGAGATCCCTTAAAATGACGGCGAGAGATATTAAATTTTTAATTTCTGGATTTATATTTGTAATAATTCGCAGTCGTAATTTTGAGTTTGGTTTCTGGTTAAATCTCTGAATGGTTGTAAACTTGTGGAGATTTTACTTCTGTTGACGACGAATGATATTGATACATGAGACTGGAGTTCACTTATCGTTAGATTGATTTAGGTTGCTTGAATTTGACTTGGTCGAGTTAGAAGCTGACTGGCTTCTAGCTTTGAAATCCCGCGACTATGTGTACTGGGAGAGGCACGGTGAATTTTATCAAGTTAATCGATTTGTCTGTGTAGGTTTAATGGTTGTTCTTTAGAATTTGATTAAGGGTACTGAGTACAGTAGGGGTGGGCTAAAAGTCCCGTTTTTTTGTATGAACCTATGTAAAATTTAGTACTAACAATCTAGAGATATCTGGTGTTATTTTGTATAAACTATAACTCTTCTGCTTTACATTCACGAAGTTCGTTTGTTGATACTGTTATTTTCTGCTGAGTTGTACCACAAAATGTTTGTCAATGCAGAATGAACTTCTTGCCCCACGCACGGAGCAAAAAGTCCCTAATGTCTTTTCGTGTAATATTAAACTAAATAAGTAAAAAAACTATTTTCAAATCTACAAATATTTATTAAACCAATACTTTTTGGTATAGAATATTGAAAGAAAAGCATGACTTCTTCAACAAAAATTAAAAATATAGGTCAGAGGCTCACTTTGGACTAAAAACTAAAAAAAATCGCTCAACTAAAACAAAAGCACTATTTAAATACTTCGGCATCATTTTTTTATACTTTGGCCAACTTATTATGAAAACAAATAGTAAAATACATATTTTCAGTCTGAGGGACTATTTGCCCCAATAGTACCTCTATAGTTTCTGCGATATATAAGTTAGAAAATATTATCATTCAGCAATAAACAATATCGTACTCACACTATCCAGGAAAAATCAAGCCGCTCTTACCCGCATTTGTACCGGCCATTCGCGACTAACCCATGATTATTTAATAACTAAACAGCCCCCTCCCGAATGTGAGCCTTGCAAAACACTTTTAAGCATAGAGCATGTTTTGCTGGCGTGCCCTAAGTTTTCCCAGGAAAGGAATCGATTCAATGTTGAGACAAACTTGAAGTCAAACTTGAACAAATCTAAAAGCATTCAGAATGTTATACAATTCTTCGAAGCGATCGATTTTCTTGATCTCTTGTAATTGAGCATTACGCAATTCTATAACCTAATTTCAAGTATGTAATCATTGTACGAAGGTGGGTGGTCGCTAAGGACTTCACTGTTGATGCGACCACCTTGAAATAAAACCCTACACTTAAAAAAAAAAAATATATCGTGCTCACAGTGCTAAAAGAACATACAATCTTGACGTACATAGCTGATACGCTTTTAAACTGTGGTTCACTTCGTGTAGACTGTAGAACAACAAAGACGACGTATTTCTTTTAGTTTTGGATACATAAAATAACGAAGGCGTCGTGTAATTTGCACGAATGTACAGGAGCGACTGGCGACTGTGGTCACCTCCGTTTCTTCTCGTCTTTTACTTAGTTTACTGCGCAACTCAATACATTGTTTAGGAATAGAGATTTTGAATTCGGGACTTTTTACCAGACGGACGTTTAGCCCCACGCTACCCTAGGCAGTCGTTTTTGTCGAAAATGAAGCATTTCTTTTTGAATTTATTACAAAGAAATAAATTGAAGTTGGGATTTGTTCTTTGTTGTTTATTAATATCATAAGCTTTACAAAAACTGGAGGTTTCGTTTGAATATAAAATCAATATACTGTTAAGGGGTAATTTCGTGTAAATTCCAATGAAGATCGAAGTATCCTAAACTACGCACTATTTTCTCCTTAAAACATCGTTACGAAAAAATTAAAAGATTCTACTATTTACAGCCAGGTGCAAAGCTTCACTTAATAAGTTTATTTTACAGGAGCTCATTGCGTGTTACTAAAATCTACGTACCACGCCTAGCTTAACAAGAAATGCTTAAAAATAAGATAAGAAAAAATTCAGAGAACACTTTTACGGTCGTTAAAAACGTTTCTAGTTTTTTTTCTGGTTTTAAACATAACAAGCGTGTTGCGTCGTTAATTCTAGGGAAAGCAGGATCCACGATGTTGCGATATTGTTGCGCAATCCCGTAAAAAATTTTACTTTTTCAAACTATCCAACAGTATTCGTGATACTCGAATAACAAACATTTCGAGTTGAAGCACCTGTTTAGTCGACGTTGACGTCGGTTTTCACTGCGAGTTCCTCACTCAAGCGTGTACTCGACACTTTTAATATTTACAGTTCAGAATTTATCTTTTGATGAAGTAATACTACTACCATCGCATAGTCTACCACGGCGAGAACCCTAAAAACAATTGAATATGAACATGCCCCTTTCAAACCTCTTCCTTTCATCTCTAGAAAATAAATAGGTATCAAGTAAAAACAAACTCCAATACCATCAACCGACAGAATTATGAAAGGAGACATCCGTGTTTCTCGACCAAATTCTTTTCTAGAATTTCAACCGAAGAGCTGAAGGTTCTCAGATGTTTCCGTCATACAGAAGACGAGTAATACATCCATGCAGAATTTTTACCCACTATCTCGCCGGAGTTTAAACTGTATTTTGTGGAATCTCGGGTTCCCAGCGAGTTATTCCCAGGGATTTTGCAAGCTGGTCCCCCGCGATAAAATTACGCGATAAAAGTGTACACTCTAATGCCACAGTTCCACGAGAAATTAGATCCAGTCTCAAGGGGGTTCAGAGACCCGAAATCCAAAAATCGTTTCCACTGCTTCGACCCAGCAGAGGAGAAAGCATTTGAGTAGACGTTATTATATCAGAATTGCTGGAAAATAACGCGGCAAAAAAAGCAGGCGGACTGCTATTACAAGGGGAGAGGAAAACAGAATATAATGGGAAATGATAATAAAAATAACAATAATGGGATTAGATCTCTATGGCCGGTGCACATTTAATAAAGTGACTCGATGCAGCGTCTGGAATAATTATAGGAATTACGGTTCCACAACCGGGCCATGCTTGGTGTCTGTTAATGGGGCCGTCGCCATTTCAATTACATGATAACGCAACGAAAGCTTCTGTCGTTTGCCATGGAGTTAATGTTCGTTGACCACGAGCCCCGTGAACGCGGGGAAAATTCCGCGACCGCCAGCCTGGTCCCCGTAGACGAGGAGAAACTCGAAGAAAGGGGAAAGAAATATGAAGAACGGCATTCTTGAAACGCAATTGCGTTTAGAATATTCATAGCAGAATTCAGATTCAAATTCTGACCGAATAATCTCATTCGTTCAGTTTTTCCCCCGCAATATTAAATTTTAAAAAGTAGCCCCTTGGAGACGCCTCGGGATCATGAATATTAAAATGGTCCCGCATATATACGTAGGTACATATGTACGTAACGAGTGGTATTTATATTTCTTGTGAGCTTCAACGTCCAACGATTCCCCGGCAAGCTTCAGGGGAAAATGGAACGCAAGATTGCTTGTCTGAACGTTCTCCCTTTTTGATATATCCAGCTTGTTTTCCCACGAGATCACGGCGCCGTGAGATTTTCTTCCTCCCCGACGCTCTATCTGCACTTTGATCGGAAAAGTTAGCCCGGCGAAAAAAGCGGGATCACGGATGAACGGGGCAAGTTTCGCCGGTTTCGTTGTGTCGCGATCATTTTTAACAAACACGAAACCAAGAAGCCACGGGGAAAAAAACCATCGGATTCCTCGGCAGCTCGTAGCGATAGAGGGGAAGGAAAGGGCCACGGACATCCACCCTTTTCTGACTTGTTTTATGGAAGATCACTCGCCGGGATAAGAAACTGCCTGCGCCTGACAGCTTTCCGATGGCGAAAGGACGAAAAGGAAGATGTGGAGCACCTGGTTTGCGAAGGGACGTGTTTTTCCAGCAGGCCGCCCTTCCACTCGATCGAAAATCTTCATCTTTTAGAGATGCTTAACGGGATTCCTCGCGAAATATGATAATTTCGTGCGACATTCATTTTGAAATATCTTTCACTATTCCAACTACTAATTAATTAGGTAAGTGTGATTAATCAAACATCATGACAGACATTATCAAGATAGTGACACAGGATTAGTATCTCGTGCCATTCACAAGCGAGATCCAATATTTGCTTCAAACAAAGTATTTTAACTCCTTTGGGTTCGTTATGTTGGAGCTGCGATATAAATTATAAGATCGTCTATCAGACGGCGATAAAAGCTGCACAAAAATATATTTTTTTGGCGTGTTTATAGTGGAGCTGTGATAATAGTACAGTTTCAGTCGTTTAAGGTAGTTCCTAACCAACTATGATAGTCAAACTAGAGTTGGGTAATAAACGATAAATATAAAGTAGTATGATACTATAGAAATAATAATAATAATTTTTAACATCATGTATATATATTTTAAAAAGTTCATTGTTAATATAAATAATTTTAATACGAAAATAGTATATTAAATTGGTTAGCGTAGTGAATTGGATCAGCAGATCTGACAACGTCGCATTCATTCGGGGCGTCTTTTATAACCAAAATGTCAGAAAAAATGTTCATAGGGTGACCTGTCCAGTGAGTGAACACTTAAGCTGCATGTCTCTTAAAATTAGTATTCAAAAGTTATTATTTAATCCCCTGAATGATATTGCTGTAAGCGAGCTGTTTTTATTAATAAAGTCAGACATCCCGGAACACAATTCTAGCAATGTTTGATGGTTATAACTTTCATTAAAAGTCTGGCAGAGGATTAAATAAAAAATGGGCAAATGACCAGTGAATGAACATAAATTTCTAGTGAATGAACAGGGGTACCCCAGTGAATGAACGGGATAATAACTGTGGTTAGGTTTCCAATGTATTTAAACGATTTTTTGTGTAAATAATTTTTCATACTCCAATTGCAATAATATTGTTGATTTGATACTTTACTAGTCTTATAAGATCATAATTGCGCATAGTTGAAATTTAATTTCTGGGGTGGGTTAACCTAACCTCCCACACTGGCGGCGAAAGTGTCAAAAGAAAAAAAGACCGGGTAAGCTGTTCATTCATTGGTAAAGTAAGAAATGCCCAGTGAATGAACGGCCGTTCATTCATTGGTATTCACTGGTATCTCCCATCCAATGCATGAACACCTAAAAAACTCGACAAATTCTTAGAAATCCGTTATTTTATACAGTATTTTTCTTTAAAGGAACATATAACAATGTAATTATAACCGCAAATTTATCATAGGACCATTAAATGCACCTCAATATACAAATTGTGGACATCACGTAACAAGCCTTGCCTTGAACTTGTGGGACGCCATGAGGACAACTGTTAAACAAACGGAATTAATACCGTATCGGTTATAATTAAACAGAAAAACGCTTTTGCGCGATATCTGTAGGTCTCCAGTCTATATGTCAGTGGCAGTTTCAACGTGAAGTGAGCGCGATAGGCGTTAATTTTTCGTATTATATGAGCAACGTTCACTCACTGGGGGGTGTTCACTCACTGGACAAGTGACCCTATGAATTTGAATTCTCGTTCGCTATTTAAATGTCCAAACATATCGATTATGCGACGTTGCCATGATGACTGGTCTACGTAGTTTCTAAAAAATCTGCACGTAAATCTATTTTTTATGGGCATTTACGGAGAAACCATGTGGTCGGTTTCGCAGAAATTAAGAAACTCATTTCGTGACGTTTCGATGTACTTTCGTGCCAATTTTGGTACACTTGTTGAATATAGTTCTCCTGTTTTAGAAGAAAAACTGAAACTATAACCCTGTTTCTTTCAACTCTGCCATATGCTACTTACAACTTTAATTAACAATTTCTCGATAACTAAGTGGTAAATCGATTTTAAACTTTGTACAAGGGTTTCTTGAATTCGAAATTAATTTCGAACGAAACTTGAAAGAATTCTTGAATTTAATAGATTACTCAGGAACTACCTTAAGGTTTCGCTAAAGTTTATTTGCAAATGATCGTGCTGACGCATATAAGTAAAGTTTCTCAGTTTGTTAAGCAGAATGATTTAAAAAATCAGGAGCACACAGTTTGCCAGCCACTTTTGTCTGTGCTACAACTATTATGCACACTGCAATACTTTTGAAATTCACTCTTTCACTGGCATAAACTAAAATATTGACCAAAGGCAGCAGGACATCGCGAGTTTCCCGTGACCATGAATTCCCCTGAATTTTGACGCAATACGATTCGGCTCGCGTTCCATCACGGTTAGCTGGGCATTCTCGGGCCACGAAGAAGATAAAGGAGAAAGGGGGAGAGTTTCACCTTGCCGGAGTCTCAGGAGGAAACTAGCCAGAAGGCAGGAAGGGACCGCAGGGTCCGCCAGAAGGACCGTCCGGTCCTCGGGAAATTCCACGGCGTTATTACGCGTCTCTCGTCCCACATATCGTCGGCAAAGAATAATGGCCGCTTCCTGCACTGACTTCCACCACCGTCGAAATGAAAAGTCCAAGGGACCCGCGGAAATGAAGCCGTGGTCGGTCTTGATTTTTTTCCGCGGCAATATCCTCGCGGAGATAAATATTGCGAGCCCATGGAAGGCTTTAATCTGTGCTTGACAAAGATGGGGATTAGGTGTCTTCTTAGAGGCATTAGGAGGAGTTAATTCGCTTCGATAAAGTTCGAATTGAAGCAGGAAGATGGAGGAAGTTAACTTTAAGTTTCACTTTAAGCTACAATCAGCTTGGGAATATACTGCTACGAATCTTTGCTGAATCGTGGAAACGCATAATTCATGTAATTTCTTTAATCGAACGAGTATCGAAGGGTATAGAAGTGAAATTTATTCCTGATGGTTCGATCTGAGGTAGCTAACCCTAAAACTCTTGCACGCTGCTACTCTATTTACCCCGAAACCACGTCTCTGGGGAGTCCTCGGGACTACGTTTTACCATCGCATGTTCAGTGCTTCGAAACCGTAATACGCCGCGCGATTACGTTAAGATGATATTCACTTTGGGTCGCGTACATTCCCGTTCATCGGCGGATTCTAGAAATCGCGGCCTGGAGCCGAGCAGTAACTTGGTTCAACCCGAGATAATCGGTAAATCGGGGAAACTTTCTCTATTGTGCGCTGCAACTTCGCTGGATAAGGGTGGGAGGGGCACGGGAGAGCCCACGAAACAGCGGCCTGATAATTCTGATAAGGGTGGCGTGTAGATCTGTGTATGCATTCCCTTAGATATGTACACACGTACGCGAACGGGATGACTGTTAAAGGACAGGTAGGAACATGCGTGATAGGACGAGTTAGCAACTTAAATGGCCCGTGAACCATAGTTGAAATTACTTGTTGTCTGGTGGCTAAATATAATACGGAGGCACATTTCTAGGCACGTGTCTATACTTGGTACTGGTAGTAGGTATATTACGGTTTCGAGTGTCGTCCTAGATGTAAGAAAAATACGAAATTGCAGTAATAGTAGTTTGTTGAGGTGAAACTGGTATCTTGATAGAGGGTGCTTCAGTCTTGTCTTCAACTATGATTTGGGGATGTGAATATTTTAAGGGGTCACGCCTTTCTTTTGGAAAACTTGAAGACTTTTTTAAATAAGCGGTTGTACATGGGAAAGTAAGTATTTTACAGTTCTTGTAGTATTTTCTGCGATGCAATATATAAATATATACAGAAATTATGGGTGATCTTCCGGCAGCGTTTTTTTAAGCACCTTGCGATAATCACTGTAGCTTCGACATGGTTCATCTGAAACAAAAAAATCGACCAAATTTTGTTAGTATATTAGATTATCTAAAATTCTAAATAGTGTCCGAATTTTGTGTATATGGCGGCTGTTCAGAGCAAAAGTATCGATTTTCCCTACAGAATTACTCTCATTTTTTATAATTTTTCATCTGTTACATAAAAGCTATGCAATGAAATTAAAAAAAACACGATCGGGATTCGGATTTTCAGACATCACAAGTAGGCATGACCCCTTCATCCTTTTAAAAATCATCAGATCTGTGAGATACAGTAGATACAGATTAGAATTATCAGTGAGCTATTACGTTACTAAATAGTATGCAAGGTAAGCGACCAGATTTACACATTTTAATATATAAAGCAGAAAGTGTTTGTGTGTTTGTCTATCGCCTAAAAACTTTCGAACGGTAAACTCTGGGGTCACGAAATGTGTCCCAGCTCATTATGCCTAGCTAATCCAGATGAATGTGACTATTTTCGCAAAAAAAGAAACTAATAAATATTTTTTTTTATAAAATCAGATTCTAAATTTCGGGCGAAGCCGAGTAGTAAAGCTAGTATCTAATGGAAAGAAGATGAAAGGCTTGCACCTTGCACTATATTTACCTGATGGAAACAATACCTCACTTCTTGATCCAACTTCCCAGAAACCAGTAATAGTAACATCTTACAGTGAGTGCATATTGTTTTAATCACATTCATTTGATTCTCCAATTCAAGTTTCGTCCTAAGACAACTCCTACTCAAATAGGCATAAAGAAGAATTTTGAACTATAAGAATTGCCTGTTAAACTACTATCAAATCTCCAATACTCTTTCTATTACACTTTTTATACAGAAAAGTATTAGAATCTGCTTTATATCCAAACATATTTCGAATATTGAAATGTAATTGGCACCGTTTCCTCAAACTCATTATACGTATACGTCACACTGGAGATCAAGCTCATTAACATCCTCCATGAAGTGGAAACCGTGGCTTCTGCCGAGTGGCATCAAGAGAATCATCGTGCTTCCTTCGGCGACCTCGTGCCGTGCCACTCGAAGCCTCGCGGAGAATTCGGTTACATTATAGCGGCCACTTGAAACTTCTCCAGTAAAAAATAATTCCGCCCGCGACGTTCGTGTCTTTCTAAAGAATTTTCCCTGCAATGAGCGATAGTGCAGCCTCCCTCGTTGATAGACTCCGCGAGTCATGTTAACTTCGAAAACCCCTCGAGAGACGGAATAATGTCGAGGAAAAAAAGAAACTTCGTTCGCAACAATTGCAAACAGTGTGAAAGAACTGTGGCAATGATTATCACAAGGTTAACGTTAATCATATTACCTCTGGGGAGAAGAAACTGAAATTACTTCGGAGCAAGCTTCATAAATCTTGAATTCCTTTTTTATAGCAGAGTCGACTTTATTAAGTTGTAGACGAAGAAGATTTCAGGTCACGTTTTGAGACTTGAGCTCGATGAACTCTTGAACACTCGACAAGTTCACTGATAATAACCTTCGGTCACGGAAAATAGACTGATGCAACGTACAATTGAACGTGCTCGCAGCTGTTGAATAGAAACTTTCGTGTTCAAAGAAGCTAGAATGGTCGATGATTGTCTTTTGTTGCACGTCGATAGAACGCCCTCATTTGTCGATGTCACTTAGCCAAAGGATGCGCTGCATCTTGGTGCAAAGGCTGTGAATCGTGCGGTTAGCCGGCGGTGTGGTTGTCATCCGCACGAATGCAACGCTTCTGTGTAGACGTTAGAAACTTCGCCGGCATCATTAGTCTGTCCGAAGGCGGCAAGTAAGCATATTGTGTATAATAATAGACGTTAACTTGTTCGGTTTCGGAATCAATACGCGAGGTCGATAATGCCGTGGCCATCTGCCGCCTACCTTATCCCGAAACACCTCTGCATACTTTGCGCAACTTCGGAACGTATATTTCATGGTCTAAGGAAACACATGTTCATCGATTTTAGTGCACCGTTGTGTGGGTAACAGACTGCTTCGTACTAAAATCGCGTAAAACGTGCGAGAATGGTAGAGAGTGGAGGAGGAAAAAGTGGAGTGACAAGTTTGTTCAAGACTTCCATTTCTCTGCTACATAACTTGGGACTCCAGTCATTCACTGCACTGAATACGTAATTAAAAAGTAATTAATATAACGTAAAAAAATTCTACACCGTTCGGTGCACGTGTGATGCACATAGGATAACAAATGAGTGATTTATTGCAAATATATAAAAATAGAAATATTAATATTAATATTTTTATTATAGAATATCTTTCGCCAGATATAGAAATACAAACTTGTCAACTCAATAACTACCACTACTTCTTGTGTGAAAATATATCATTTTCAATTACTGTTCTCTTTATAATGTTAAGTCAAAGCAATAATTTTATGAACAGTTTTTTTTCTAATTGACTCAAAGTTGGTAAATATGAAGTTGCATCCCTTTTGCTGCGAGGAACTCAATTCTAATATCGAACGTGTACGTGTATTATAATTTCGTTAGATGGCTTCATAAGTGGCATTAGTGTGTTGGAGCGAAATCCAGATTCGCCGCGGCAAGTGTAAAGAATTACAGAATCTACCTCGCAGCTTCTTCCTCCCCCTCACGAATTGGAGACGTGCGCGGAATCCAGCGACGAGGTCGAGGGTTCCTTCGAAGCGGCTCATGTTTTTCAGAAAGGGTACATACGTAAACCCGATAATGGGACGGCCATTTGCCACCGGCCCGATCGTGCATCCCTCTCGCGTACTTGATGCAGCCTGTCTGCACTGTATGCAACACACGGCATCGCATATCGATTAGAAGCTTCCGTGGCGAAGGAGCCGAGGCCACGCGACAACCTGGAACACGCTTGCAAAGCTAATAACGCGAACTTCTCGATCGTGGAGGGAGAGGCGAGTGGGCGTGAACTGTAAAGCGACGCTGCGAAACGCAGAAAGTTCGAAAATCGACTGCTCGGAACAATGAATCGAACAGTTCATGAATCCTCCATTCTTGGGAATGACAAAGTTCACGCGGGTGAAAGGTAACTATTGATCAACGGTTAAGGTAAATCCGGGAGACGCGGTCGGGCCGGACAGTTGGTCGAGTCGCTATACTTCAGACTCTATACCGAGTCTACTCTAAGCCGAAATCCCGATTAGAATGTTTATATTTATTTGCGAAGTTTTTGTATGGTCTTAATTTTCAGTTATTATCAATTTTTATGGATTTCTTATAATAAAACATCTTGTGTACCTATTAAGTCCTTTATTTTAAAAATGTTCAATGAAAAACAAAAATAGGCATAAAAGTACAATCATTGGCATCCTAAAATTTGAGGTTGTATAGAAAAAGATATGTAGTTAAAAACGATGTGTAAAGTGTTTAAACAGACTATTTCATTTACTATTAAATACCTACAACATTTAGTAAATCTGTATTTTAATCCATTACTTAGTTATAAAGCGACAAATATACTTACCTACCCCTTATCAAAATTTTAAGAAAACGCCTGATACTCAGCCCTTTGTTCCATTTTGTGGTGTTGCCAGATGTAAAATGTCTTGTTCAACTACTGGGCTTTGCAGTGTTGTAGTGAAAGAAAAATAATAAATTGTAAAATAGTACTTTCCAAGCTTGTACTTCTTAATATTTTACTTTTTAATCAGGGGTGCCAATGATTAGTGCAGTGCCAGCATTAGTACAGTTTACCCTACTTCTCTAGAAGCCCAACAGTTGAATGAACGTCATTTCGCTTCCTTCTGTGTTTTTCTGGATTTATAGGCTATAAAAGGTAAATTGAGATTACATTTCACCTCTTTTGTCAAACAGCGGTGTACAGAATCGACTTTAAAATATATTTCTAAGTTTATTTTCGTTTAATGTTTGGGATAATAAAATAGTAGAGATATTGCGGGACAATGCAGCCAAAGTATTTGGCCATATTAACTCTTCCTCTCAAAACTAACGAGAAGACCATCTCTCGCTGCAGAAAGGAAAGATGGTCGAGTTATGATTTTTTTATTATTTTTGTTTATTGTTTTATTTTTTATTATTATTTTATTATTATTTTTGTTCGTTTAGTTTATTTATTCACTTTTGTATTTATTTGCCTTGCTAATCGCCTGTGGTTAGTTCACTTTTTCTTTGATGTGTTTACTTATTTAGCGTAAACAATTTAAATATCAATGAATCTGTAGTTGTATTCACTCATAAATAATTCTTCTTTACCCTTTGTTAATTTTCCATGAATAATTATGTGAGTGGTCTGTGCCAACGACGAAAAGCATTTCTCCCGGCACCTCGGGAGAGGTGGTCAGATGTCATGACTTCAGTTTTCAACCCGATTTACAGTAAATATTGTCTTAAAGCAAATATTGACCAGTTTTTCTGAATCAGCATATAATTTTGAACATATATGTCTGTTCTGATAAAATAAGTAATATCTATAATAGTTTTAATAGCCATTTTATATTAGGTCGACCGCGTCTCCCGGATATACCCTACAAGAAGTCTAAATCAGTCTAGCCGGTTCTAGATTCCGGTTTTTTTTACTCGTGAGGAGAAGTCTTTAGGTGTCCGCCTCAGATTGTTTTGGTTTTTGGATATGTTTCAGAGGACGGAAAAATAAGATATACATGTTTTCTTTTATAGCGGCCCGTTTTCATATTTGTGGGGTTAAACCAGGGTTGCGAGGCGGTTCAGTACGCCGTACTGGTATATATGACGTCACTTGGCTTGGATTCGCTTAGCGTTGATATGACGTCACGGCGTCACCAACCAAATATAAGTGTTCCCCTTCTCCTACGCTGGATGACCAAAGAGAAAATATGTACGAGGTCATATCGGTCAGCACACCGCCATTTATTCAGTACGCCTGGCAACCCTGGGTAAAACCACCCCTCAAATAAGTAATTTGGTAATTTGGAATATTCTAAAGCTCAGCGATGCTTTTGTTTCACGCGTAACAGCTACCGCCGCGTCGCACAGTGGTTCGAGTATACTACATGCTAGCTGGACAAACTTATTTTTTTATTGAGTTTATATGGGGTTCAAATTGTTAGAAAACAAACCTGATTCATTTGACAGTTTATTATGTCACTAAAAATCTCTCCTGCCGAGCGTCGAACTCGAAAACAATTCACAAAACATAGTTTTGCAAATGTTTGCAGATCGATCATTTGAATAAAAAAAAAATAGAAAATCTCTACTTTCCGTACATTTAACCCTTGTCGCGTGGAACAACGTGGGACACATAGTAAAACACTATTTTAATAGCAATGCAGAGAAAACTGATTTAAAAAACCAGGTTTTAAACATCAAAGCTCAGAAATTACAAGAATAGACATAATGTTATAACTGATAATTATTGTTAAAGTACAATACTGTCGTTTGGTTCTTTTTCCTCTATCGAATTAGTCATATTTTTATTTTATTGATATTTTTAGTGAAGTAAAAAACGATAATAATAAAAAACGATAAAAATAATAAACTGTAATACGAATCAGGTTTGTTTTCTAACAATTTGAACCCCATATAAACCCAAACCCGCGAAAAAATAATTTTGTCCAGCTACCAATGTAGTATACTCGAACCACTGTGCGTCGGCTTGCGCCGGCGCTATCCATTTCTATTCGATTCTACGCTTTAGAAATCTTCAATTCGCAGTACCGCCCAGTAGCGGTAGACCGAGACTACACTTGTACTTCGTGTAGTCGCAAATAAAGGGGCGCAAAAACTGGTGGTGGCACCGCCCCGGGAATCTTGATGCTTGCCTAGCTGGGGGGCGCGAGGGGGGACTGGGCAAATTTTAGAGAAGCTACGGGGCACCGTGGAATTAATAATGATGAAAGAGCGAAGGGACAGAGCGGAGCATGCCGCGGCCGTATACGTCACGATGCCCCATTATGCTTATGAATATAAATGCACCCTTGGGGGTGGCCGCAATAAACGCCGGCCACAGCGGCGGCGGATCTCTGAATTCTGCTGGAAACGGCCGCGTACACGGCGAAAATAAAAGGCGTCGCTACGCCGTCGGCCAGTTTTTCTTCCTTTCTCCCCGGCCCGTGCTCTCCACCCTCCACTCTCTGCCCCTTTGCTTTTTCCCTTGCACGCTGCGCGCGCAAGTATAAGGCCAGCATAAAAGAATAATTAAAATAAAGTAGGCTCCGTGTAACTCTGCCGAAATTATACGCGAGCTACAATAACGGTAACAACGAAAATGGTTAATAAGGGAGCGCGGGCCCCTCGAACACAATTCTGGCACCCCGCTCCTCTGGCTAATTGCGCTTTCAAAAAAATATCGCTGTACAAATGGCGCGCATTATATCGTTTTAGCGTACAAAAAGTCGCAGAAATAAGCTGTCTAACCTTCGGGGGTTTATAGTGCTCACTATGGGGATGTAAAAATGTGAGCCCCCCAAAGATTGGCCACTTTCAATTGTCTACCTCTTGTTCCTAGGGAGCTTCCCCCTCTCGTCATCTCTCTGAAATTCGTTTAATGTTGCGGGGACGAGAGGTATTGGAATATGTGGGATTTATACGATAGCCCGGTTTGAACCTCATGAATTATGCAAACACGAAACCGGGTTCCCGAACGCGGTAATGAGAGGCCAGCCAGCGGTTTTATTCTTCGAAAACACTGGTCGCCGAACTTTCGTGCTTTCTTATCGTGAACTTTGGTATGTTCCATCTTCGGAGTCGGATTCTTTGTGGAGCTAAGTGGGGCTTTTATTGTACTGCGAAGCATTCAGCTTCCAAAACGGACAGTACTTCAACGCGTAAAACGTAGAAGAATACTTGGAATACGATCTGGTAACTTTCATCGTGGGATCATTATTTAACACCCAAATTCATGAACTCATTTATCATTAGTTTAGGGGAGAGGTGCTATAAAGGGAACAATTTTATTTAGCGTCCATTTCTGATAATATCGTGATAGATATTTAAAATAGAACTGCATTAATAGGAAGTATTTTTATTGGTCATCAATAAAAAATATCCGAATCTTTTTAATAATAACAGAAAATAAGATCTTCGATTTCCATATATTTAAGTCGAAAATTGTCCCTTTCACGACTAACAAGGGAACACCGCGAACCCGGATTTACCGATTGGAACGCAAATTTGTGGGTTTTTAGAGTGACTCAAAACAAGAACAACGGTGTGTTTCATTTGGGCCCTATCTCCCTTTAAGGGGTTAGGACACAGTAACTGGCCAAGAAAGCAGACGATTTTTAGACGATGATAATAAGAAGAGTAAACATTCGATTAATATAAGGTTTTGTGTTTTAGTTCACTATATTATGAACTATAAGAAAAGCATATAATATTTACAAAATAGCAATTGTACAGTGTGCAATGTCTTCATTTAAAATGTCCTTTTTTTCCGGATGGCCAACTGGTGAGCCGGTTTCCGGGAAATCGGATGAACTGTAACAAAAAGCACAAAAATGTCATAAACTATAATGTATTTCCTAGGCATTGACGATCCAACATTTCAATTTTTGCTAAGATTGACAAAATGGCCGATGTTTGAAAAATAATGATCAAATTTCGACAAAAGTGTGTGATCTTTTTGTTTATATTTTGCACAATAATTAAAAAATTTTAAATGTTGGATCGTCAATGCCTAGGAAATATATTATAGTTTATGACATTTTTGGGGTTTTTCTTACAGTTCATCCGATTTGCCGAAATCCGGCCCACCAGTTGGCCATCCGAAAGAAAATGGTAATTTTGAATGGAGACATTGAACGGCGTACAAATGCTATTTTGTAAATATAGACAGACGAAAATGTTTCAAAGAAAAGTTTAATGGTGCAATAAACGCTACAAACTTGCGTTAACAAAATTTTGAAAAAAGTTTAAAAAAAAATACTTGAACGAATAAAACCTTTTTTCAAAATTTTGTTAACGCAAGTTTGCAGCGCTTATTGCACCATTAAACTTTTCTTTGAAACATTTTTTTCTGTCTGTTATACTTTGAGAGTTACGCGAAAAAGTGGAAGTGCTAATTTGACTTTGAGGTTAACTTTCACCCCCTTAAAGGGCGATAGGGCCAAAATGAAACACACCGTTGTTCTTGTTTTGAGTCACTCTAAAAACCCACAAAGTTGCGTTCGAATCGGTGAGTCCGGGTTCGCGGTGTTCCCTTGAAGAGTAATCTTTTTTATAGCACCTCTCCCTTATATGTTATAAACGACAGATACGTTTAAACAAACAAATTGCAGTGCATTCAGTCAATGAACAGTGATTAATTATCCTTTTCGAGGATACTAATTATCCGTTTCAAGATTAGGTCCTATCTTTTAGGGATATAGCAGTTTGCTTGATATACTATATAAACATCCAAAAGTTTCAATGTAGCCACTCAAAAAGAAACAGATTTTTATCTCCCTGATACATTGAAAATCGCTAATTAGACTGAGGAAGGAGGACCATCGATCTCCTCTTTCCGCTATTACCACGTGGCCGCGGGTTTCTTGCGCCTCCATTTTTCTCATCTCGTCTCGCCCTCTTTCATCCTGCGTGCACGTATACAGGTTGGCGCGCTTCCAAACGTTTGAATCGAAGCACGATCCGATACCGTATCTCCTTCCGCGCTTTCTCCTTTTCGCGTTTCCCCCCGGCTCGAAACTTTTCTGTCGGGTTTATCGCGTGCCCTGTATCGCCATTTGGCGCAGGTGTATCGATCTCACGTTGCACGAGTTCACGCCGCTACCACCAAGTGTTCCGAATTATTGGAACGTTTACGAGACGTGCTTAGCCGGCTCACGGCTCGAATTTGCCCGCTGTTTCCAGTATTTCCCTGCGCAACGCGTGCAGTTAGTCAGGGACGATTGGATCGATCGGTGGAAATTGATCGCCTCAAGTCCACCTTGAGTAGAAACTTCAACGTTGCAAACGTTGAGACAGTGATCAGTTTCATTGAGAAAGGTTGATCATCTCGAGTACACATGTACATATAATACAAGTGTTTCTCCACGTGGTTATATCCATTGATTCACCGCTGATTAATAATCTAAAAATAATATATAAATTAATCTGCTCCAGTGACAAAGACTAGAACTGAGTGTCATAATTTCATTATACCACAGTCTAAAATAATTAACAAGTTACTCCTGAAGTGCTGCGTAATCAGCACGCACCCCGATCCGCGAGCTTCTACATTTTCAATTTTGATTACGGTTATGGCGAGTGCCGCGTAACCGCGTCGATGCGAAGGTGTATTGGTAACGTCAAACGTCACGAAATTCCCTTCGCTTTTGTCCGTTACGCGATAATGAAAAACAGCGATATTGGACTTCCAGCTGTGCTTTGACACCTTTGGATGGATATTACACCGTTGTGAAAGCAACGGGGACACGCGGCTGCGAATGAAATTACACGTGAAATGCCGCCCCTGCTCGGTGGGCAGAGCCTACGATATTCGCGAAATTCACCATGGTTCAAGTCGCGGATTATTTAGTGTGATCATAATAATTCTTTAGAATAATGGATATTTAAGGGGTTATGTTTAAGTAGTTAGCTGGCGAAAAAGAACGCGATTTTGGGGAATTTTTTGTGGAATAGGTACTGTATACTTATTTACAACTATTCGCTTATTTTAAAAGTACATATATGCAGCAACTCTCAGTAATTTTGTTATAGAAAACATTAAAAAATTCACGAATTAGAGCCATTCTCGCGAAAGCTGCTTTCAGGAAAAATTCAAAAAGATTCTGATAGGTAAGATATGGTTGAATTCAGTAGAGGAACGAAGGATTTTGTATTTTAAGAAAAACTCTATTTTTAATTAACAAAAAACGAACAGACATTCGACATTTCAGACATCGAAAAATCGTGGTTTTGCATTAAACGAAAATCCCATCATCTACTGAATTCAACCATATATTAACAGTATCTTTTTGAATTTTTAATTCTAGATGATCCGGCTCAGAGAAATCGTGCTCACCGCATATCGTCATTTATCAAAACAGCTTCCGTGAGAATGGCTGTTATTCGATCATTTTTTAATGTTTCTCTATAACAAAATTACTGGGAGTTGCTGCATATATGTACTTTTAAAATAAGCGTATAGTTGTAAAAAAAATATACAGTACATATTCCACAAAAATTTCCCTAAAATCGCGTTCTTTTTCGCCAGCTAACTAGAGATAGTTAGTCGTTTTCGCTGAAAATGAAGCATTTATTTTTCAATTACTTACTAAGAAATAAATTGAAGCTGAGATTTGCTCTTTGACACAATGTTTATTAACATCATAGGCTTTAAAAAACATGCTTGTTTATCCAGAAAGATACAATATAAATAAATAATTATAACTTCAAAGTAGTTTTTAAAGTAGACTCTAATCATAAAGATCTTTCGATAGAATTGAAAAAAGCATCCCGCGCGATCCATTTCGATTTTATCTCACAAGGGGACTTTCAGGTTTGGCAATTTCAGATAATTTTGATACTTAGTGTACGTGAAGGTCTTCACTCTGACATTACTTTCTCAAATTCGAGAAAATCGTCTTTGAAAAATTCTTAGTTCCCTTATATACAAGGTGTTCCTCTACCTGTGGTGAATACTCTAGGAGGTGATTATACAGACAAAAATAGGACGAAAATCAAGAGTGACGAAATTGTGGTAAAGGCTTCGTTTTCGAGAAAATGGACTTTGAATTTTACCTAAATACGCGTGCATCGTAAGCGCGTGCCCCTCCAGCGCCTATGATGCACGCGTATTTAGGTGAGATTCAAAATCAATTTTCTCGAAAACGAAGCCTTTATCGCAATTTCGTCACTCTTAAATTTCGTCTTATTTTTGCCTGTATAATCATCCCCTAAAGTATTGACCATAAGTAGAGGAACACCCTGCATATACCCATACAGCACACTCCGTTGCCCGAAGCTTGCAGGAAGGTTCCATGGGGGTTGCCGCGGAATGTTCCCCCGGTGCGGACATAGGAACCTTCCTGGAACATTCCAGCAATGTTGCGGTGGAACATTGCACATGGAACCTTCCTGCAAGCTTCATGGAACGTTCCGGACATTCAGGACATTCTCTGGCAATGGTCACGGAACTTTCCGGACATTCTCTGGTATTGTTGCTGTTGCTGTTGTCGACTTGTACAAAAATATATATGAATATTGCCAATATTTATTGTAATTTAATCAATTTCCCTTACATTTTCTATCCTTTCTGTAATGTCACACAAGTTTTGCCGAAACAACATCGCTGTAAAATCTGCGAACAGTTCCGTGACCATTGCCAGAGAATGTCCGGAACGCTCCGTGACCATTGCCAGAGAATGTCCGGAACGTTCCGTGGAATGATCCACAGGGGCGGACATAGGAACCTTCTAGGAACATTCCATCAATGTTACTGGAACGTTCCGGTCCTGCACCGGAACCTTCCTGCAATGGAGTGTGCTGTATGGGCAAAGGAACTCAGAATTTTTCAAAGTCGATTTTCTCGAATTTCGCTGAAAAGCGCATCATACTGCATTGAGAAATTAATGTCCGAGTGAAGACCTCCACGTACACTAAGTATCAAAATTTTCTGAAATTGACAAACCTGAAGCTCCCCTTGTCAGCTGTCCGCCACGCAGTAGGTATGCACACCGCGCGATTCTATTATTTCTAAAGAAAGTACCTATTTAACGATTCGCGTTGTTTGTTTCTTGCAGTCTGCAATCAATTCAGCAGAGGGGTGTTTTCCATGCTGGGCGCCGTGAGTCCGGATTCGTTCGACACCCTCCATTCTTACAGCAACACGTTCCAGATGCCTTTCGTGACGCCCTGGTTCCCCGAGAAGGTAAATAACACGCTTTCCCGCGCAACTAAGTAAAACCTTATGCTATCGTCAGAGGAGAACGCCGTCTAATTTTACCTCGACCCTTATACATCCCCTCTCATCTCTTATCGGCCTTCGCCGATTATTTTTATCGCATTTCCGATAATTCCGAGCTTTCCATCAAAATAGCACGTTTACCGCAGCGTTTCTTCGCTTTTCAGCATCGCGAAACAGCAGAAAAACATTTTCCCCGATTACAAATTTCGAATAGTACGGGCAATATATAAATGAATCATCGACTTCCTCTTACCCTCTTCCCTAGAAGTTAATGAAGAGTCATCCAATTAACTTCCAAACTGCACGCCGCGTTTATTAATCCTGCGTTCCAAGAAAATCACCGGCAATCCTAATTCTACGCGGCAGACTCGAAATGAATCGCACGTCCCATCAGTTGTACCTATCGTGTGGCGCGACCAGTTATACCAGTTTTACTTTCCTTCTTGTTTCCCTCGTTACTTTGCCGCGCGCGTGTGTACACGGGGAAAACCCCGGCCGAAATCGATAGCTCCGCGGTGGCTGCGTTGACAATTAGCGCGGATGGTAGTTCGAGCCCCCCCTCCCTCCCCCATCCTTCCACCGCCCGCCCTCAGACCCCATAAATACATAAATATGTATGGGGTGTATACAAACATATTACAATTTGAATTTCGAAATGAATCGGACCGCCCGAAAATTTATTCCCCGCGTCGAATTGCAACGGTCGCGCATTTATCGGGCCGCGGGTACCACTTGCAAAACTGATATCGTACGTCCGTGTTGGATGAATGGCGCCCGCGTACATCCCGCTCGGATGTAAGTGTGCGTTTTTATACCGCCTCGCGCTTCGACGTGCACACGCGCACGTAAACGCGTAACGAACGTTCCTGTCGTTTAAATGCTAATCGCGTGGTAATGCTGATTCGAAGGCCCCTTTTTTTTCAACCCCGGTCAATTACGAGCTGCCACGGCTGACTATTTTAAAAAGGAAATTCTTTTTTAATTTCCACGAAACTTTCAGCGCTACAACGTTATATTTCTTCTGAAACGATTTCAACAGCGACGTTCTTGATTATTAATAATATACATATGTAGACATGTTCAGCGTGTGAACTGTTGGATTTGCTTGTGTAGAAACAGGGGTCGTTAATGTGAGATTTGATGAAAATTTCGGGGAGACCGGAGAGCAGGTGAAAAGTGTAAATTGTGAGTAGGAGATTGAGGACAGGCATCCACTGGAAAACAGTGGAATACTTTAAAATTGAGCCCACACGCCTAATCATCTGACACTTATATAGAGGGAGTTCCCTTAATGCAGGACGGCACATAATACGGGACATTAGCTATATTTGTGATACTTTAAACCAGCGCTGTCCAGCGTAGGGGCCCCTCACGCGCCTGCTTCCCCTTCCAACCTTTCTTTCGAGCAGCGTGATTTGTTGTCAAGGAATCCGCGCGACGCTAAAAAGGAGACCGTGACAGTTGCGTAGACAAGGAAGCTCAGACGCCACGCACGACATCGGCGTGTACTGTTAGTTTGACTCGGCGGCGTCTTTGCGCCATGGCAACGGCGGACGATGGTGGGGACGGCGTTTGCCTCTCAGGAGGCAAGTTGGACAGCGCTGCTTTAAACGCTACCGAGCCGTTATTACCGTAAAGGAGGTAGAAAAAATAATTGTTTACGATACGTTCCAGTTGCGTGTGCACAGCTAAGGAGATTGAGTTAAGGACACTTTTCGGTCAATCGCGCGAAAACATACGTGACGTTTAATTTTTTGTTAGAAAAAAGTGTACAATATAAGGATCTAAAAGTTTTGGTACTTTGTTCTGCTACAAATGTAGATTATAAAAAAAATTTATTTATTTCTGCCCTCTCCTGCCTCTGATGCTGCATCGTTATAAAAAGAAAAGGCCTGGATCAACCAAAATCAAAAAATCAAAGAAATTCCTTAATTATACATGTGTTGTTACCGTGCTACGCTCCCCCATTGTTAAGCAACAATGAGACGATGATTGTCATATGTTCAACCTTTAGAGGACCGGCTGTTTTTTTTTAAATAGTGGTTTTCAGTCTCTATAAATTTTTATATATATAACAAATATTTTGTGCAGAATTTGAAGACTTCCGCAGAGCCCCAAAAGGGGTTTTGCCGGTCCAGAACGGTAATAAATTTTTAAACATTTTTTAATTTCAAAAACACGGTATGTCTTGAGTTTTTGATACTGCTCATTACGAATCTGTAGTCGGATCGTAAAAATGTTTGACCTACATGGCAGTTTTACTGATCTAAACGAATGAACATATACCAAATTCAGAGAACTTTGTTTTAGCGTTACCCAGAGCTAACGACGTTGACATAGAAAGTTTGTGTATAATCTTTTTTCTTTTTTCCGTGTTTTTAGTACTATTTTTGGTATTTTTGTGTTGTTTCAGGAATTATTATATTTTGTCGTATTTTTTGTGTTCTTTTGAACAGAACGAATTTATAGTCGAACATACACAAAAACACAGACGAACACTAACACACACAAACGTATTTACACTTTATATCATTTTTATGTAGTGGATTTAGTCCAAGCCTCAAAAAGGGCTTTGCCGGTCCTCTAAAGGTTAAACAATGGGTCCCGAAAAATGTTTTTGTACGCACAGAATTCTCCGTAAAAAAATGGATTGTATGAAAAATTACGATAGAGGGTAGCACGGAATCCAGTGTAATTACGAATAGAATCCCGTTTGAATTTTTCGATTCGGTGAGGAATTGGATTTTTTTACAGCGGCCATAGTGCGGGAAAATTGTTTCGAGAAAAACGTAGTTCTTGAAAGCATGACGCCGAGCACGTTCGTCCACGTGTTTATTCGATGAAAACAAAAATTCTTCTTTTGGTTCAATGAATGTATTAATAAATTAAAAGAGAAATCACATTTCTATCTACTGTAGGTACCTGCGCCACAATCGATCTTCAAAAAACACCTATTTTTAAGCCCGTCTTTAAAATGCCTGTAAAATCTGTATCGTGAGGAATTTCGTGCTAAAATTTTACCTGGTCATTCTTGAGATGTAGGATGAAAACATGCGCGAAATGTTTTAACGTTTTGACCGGAAGGTGCCCTTAATATTATTTCTTTCCTCTTAGCTGAGAAAAACCTCAAGCGTCCGGCACTAAAAGAACTCCCCTTATACCCTAGCTGCGTGAGTGTAAAGCTGGAAAAGAAATTCAGAGGAACGTACGTACCTGCCAGGAATCGTGAATAATAAACGAAGGCTGTACACTAGAACGGAACGGTAATTCGCTCAGATTGCGACGTTATTTGGAGGCCGCGGGGGGGAAACGTTGCTCCAATATCGCGCGTATCGCGAGATGCTTTCGAATGGGCCGTCATTCGTGCGGGCGTCATAAATATTTACGATTACATTTCCCCGGGTACCGTTTCGCGGAGACTTCGAGTATAGAACGAGGCTGCTTAACGCTTTCTTCCAAGATTTCGGCGGGAGAATTACCGACTGCGCCGAAATAAAATCTAAAAGTCGAAGATGTCCCGAGTGCCTGCGAGTGTGACGCCAGTGGTTGTCTACGTGTACAGAGTGTGCGCACGTGTTCTGTCCAGGTACTGACACCGTCCTCTGGTCTCCTGGATTTCGCCATAAGCATGCGTCCGGATTATCATCGCGCCATCATCGACACGGTGCGATACTACGGCTGGAAGAAAATCATCTACCTCTACGACTCCCACGACGGTAAGTCCCCTGCCCGCTGGCTTTCTCATGCATTTCTCATTTTACACCGCACCCCTGTAGGCTGCGCGGCGCCGCAGCCCCTCGTTCTCCGCTCCTCTACCTTCTTACCCACGGTACACGTGATACCACCATTTTTATTACGTCTGCTAAGGAACCACCCTTGGTCCCCGGTGGCCAACTCCCTCGTCCGATACCGCGGGAAATCGGCAGATCCCGTTTCCTCCTGCTGGAGAAGAGTATTCGACGAAATTGTAATCGCGGGATAGTAATGGGGAGGGACCGAGGGCGCGGAGGACCCTTTCGTTTCTGCCGTTTTTTATTATTCAATGGTCCCTAAAGAGGCAGTGTAATTTCGAGGGTGCTGATCCGCGTGTATATTTTGTGATTTTTATCGTCGGATCTGTGGCAAGTTGTCGAGATCTGTACCGGTGCACAGTGTTCGATGTAATGGACAAAAGTCAAGAATCTGAAGTGATCGATCCAGAAATTCTTGTATTTTGAAATGTTAATAAAGGAACGTAGGTTTTAATGCTAGCCATAAGTTTGGCTGAATTTACCAATTTGTTGTCAAAAATGGCACTAGAAATTTATTACAAATCTCGGTGCATTTTTTCAAACACGGAATATTTATTATTGGCGGAATTTATTTATTTATTAATTTATTTATTGGCGGAATGTTTATGTTTTTCATTTGATTTTTATAAGTTGTGTTTAATACTGCCATACCTTCAAAACTGCCCAGTCGTTTTTTTAGAATACTAACAATTTTTCCGAATTTTTTATGTTAAATGTTTATCAACTTCAAGAGGAGTTTTAAAAAATGTACCAAAAAGTACCTTCGTGATTTTTGTATATTAATTTAGGGAACATTAAACTTTATATTAACGTCAATTTCAGCTGCCCGAATTTGCCTGAAACAGAAAAAAGTAAAAATCATTATTAAGACGTTCGCCACTCAGTAGTGGTGGAGAATTATCGATAGTCGGCACTATCGATAGTTTCCGATAGTTGGGCCATTAATAAGTAATAATATTACAAATTAAATTTGGGATTCTGAATTTTAGCTGTTATTATTTTTTAATTGACTAACCTACGATTTTCAATACCGATAATTATCGATAGTGAAAATAAGCCATCGATAGTTTTCGATAGTGAGAACCATCGATAACTATCGATAGTTCTCCACCGCTACCACTCAGACCCGTGCTGCGCCGTGATAAGCCGTTTAGTCTACACATTCATCTGTTCTCAAATCTGTTTAAAAAAAAAAAAATTATACATACTTTTGAAATCTCTTTTTTTTATAGAAATCTATGAACATTAAACTATAAACTGTGATATTTTGCATAATATATGAAAACAGCAAACAGGACAATTTTTAAGTTTTGGAAAACCTTGTAAATGGGCTTTGTTTCGTGTAGAGCAGGTAATTAGACACGTGCTTTGAAGCTCTTCCCTATCTGTTTTGTGACTTCCTCATTCTCGAGGTTATATGGTAAACGCATACTTAACAAAATCACAAATTTTCTGGGAATATGTTGCCAACATATGTACTTATATATATTTGTAGTTGCACAGTAATTTGCTGACGAGGATTCGCAACATAAATCAAGAAAAACGACATAATTGTTATAATTCGCGGAATGAAAGTTGAGAGGGAAACAGTTGTTGCATTTACAACCGGTATATGTTATATCAGCGACGCGTAAATATATTCGAATGACATTTCGTATGTAATAAAAACAATGTTTCCTGCTGGGCGTTATTACCCGCACTTACCTTACATACATTAAAAATTTTTTTTAAAAAACTTTTAAAATCAAAGATGTTTAAAAATGTCCTTTAAATTAGAAATTTATTTTAAAAAATTTTACTCCAGAGAGAAGTTATTCATTTTTGCCCATTTCTCTATACCCATCGAACACTGTGCGGTGAGATAGAAATAGATCAGTGACTATTGAAACGCTGCCGGCCAACCTCTATCCTTGGCGAGCGCGCGAGAAGGAAATGCATTTTTTTAATCGCGATACTGTGTCAAGATTAATTGCATACCGACGCGGTCTAGTAGTTCAGAAAAATGGTATTTTTCGTTACCGCCGTGGCTCAGTATATGGGAACGAAAATGTGGGCGGCATTGAGACTTGAAGAAACGCATGAATGGAATCTAAAATTTGTGCAAAAAATACATTTGTATACGCATTAAGCCTGTGTTAGAAAGCACGGCTGACATTGAGCTCTCGGTACTTGGATATCCTGGGGACAATATTCGACGGGAACGGTGGCGAATCGCATTTATCAAGGACATCGATCCTCGATAATTATAAGTTGTTGCTATTAATCACGTGGTAATTACCAGTCGTTCAATTTATATACTGTTGTCAGTGCCGCCTGCTTAGTGTTCTTTCTTTGTAAGAAACACGTATCACGTTGAAGTTAAATATTTATGGTAATGAGCGGAACGAGCGTTATGACACATTAATCCATAATAACTACCCGATAAATTTGATATAGAGGTAACCTGGTGTAATCGACAGAAACCGAGGTTCTGTTTGGAAATTTTCTGTAAGGAAACTATACACGCAATCTTTGCAAAACTTCCAGGCTATAGTGTTATCTATTTCACGAATTGAACAAACATTTTTTAATAGAAAAATAACGCGGTACTTTGGAATGGTTTCGGAGCGGCCCTGATGCGGAAGTTGTTTAACTGCGTGCAGTCTATGGTCAGGTGTAGTGGCCTGAAACCAAAACACCTAATTGTTTTGTGTTTTTAATACAATTACGCTATGGGTGGTCTTCAATTGGCATTAGAAAATTAAAATTAGGACAATGGCGAGTGTTTGAAAAAATAGTTGCGATTTTCACTAAAACTTTTCGCGCTCATCGTGCAATAAAACTTATTCAATTTAATAATTGAGGTCCATCCATAGTGTAACTTTATTAAAAACATAAAATTTTATTAAAAACACTATTAAAATAGCTTTTCGTTATTAACATTTCCAGGCGCAAAATTTCTCCCTTTTTAGCATATTTGTGTTCAAACGTGCAACAAACATCGTCATTTTACTTTCTTTGCCTCCGTGAAGGCTGATACCATTTTCGATTTGAGAGAATCCTACATCTCTCTTTTTGTTATAGTAGTGCACTAAGCGCCACGTAGAAATCGAACCACTACAGGAAGATGAAAAAAAATTCAATTACGAAAAAATAAAGGCCATAGAGTTATTTTTACTGCAAGTTGAATACATTTTTCCAAAAATTCCTAAAGACCGCCTATTTTTTTTTTAGCGATTTGTGCGAAAATATACTATGTATTCGCAGACCTTACAGGTAGGCATGACTCCTTAAATAATATAGGTAAATCTTTGTTGGTGATCTGATCAGTAACAATCAAGTTTCCCTTCAATGACTCACTTGAATCAAAGTACAAATTTAGGTCGTAACAATACAATACTTTCTAATTATGATGTCGATAGCTATGTGAATGGAACATTGGTTTTGCATTAGGAATGACTGCGACCCGTGAACCGACGTGATCGACCCAACCGATTCTGTATTTCCGCAAGACATTATTTCCAACTATAAATTATTCTAAATCATCCTGTTATCCTAATGGTATCATCGAAATGCATCTGCCCCCGTATCCAAATACAGGTTATATGACTACTAATGGCTGTAAATAGATCCACGATATAAATAGAAGATGCGGAAATATTCGATAAGGAAAGTTCGGAAAGACACGTTCGTGGACGTCATGACCGAAGCGCAATTTTCCTGAAACCACTTCGGCGCGCTTAATGTACGACTGGTGACTCGATAAGTAACATTTGAAGGTACAAGGAAACAATTTGGCGCCGAAGGTCCCGCCAGTTGCGCGCTTTCAAGGCGAGGTTTTTCCTCTTACTTTCGCCATTTGCGTAAGCCGTTCATTATTTCTGCGGCGCATACCGCGAATTTGCTGAAGTGCGGCTGCAATTTGTCCAGCGATCGGCTGCGCCTGACAGTTTTATCGTATTTAGCGCCTCGCCGAAAGTTACGCGGATCCGGGAAGTTCTTCAAGTTCGTGTCAGCAGAAGAAGTTGCCGAGCGATGTGTTCCATAAACTCTGCGTGTTTTTCGCAGATAAATGCGGGAAATGCTTAATAGCCTCGCTTACTAGTCATCGAAGTATAATTGAATTTAAAGACCATTCATTTTCTTTGTTCAAGACATTAAGTAGTAAAATAAAACGATATTAAAGACAGCTCAAAGATTGTGATATCAATTTTGTATACTATAAGCTCTTTGAATATTCATAAATTCTCGCGTCAATAGTTTTCGCAAAACTTCCTGGCGCGTGCCCAGACTCGGCTAGTTGCGTATGCAAAGTACGCGATGCACACTGGCGGCGCAAGAGAAAAAGCGCCTAGAAGACTTAAAAAAATATGACACTAATTTTTAAATTAAAAATGAATAGCATGTTATGATGCTACAAATATGCTTTATACTATATCGAGAATGGGACAGGATTCTGACTCATAAAAAGTTCTGGAACTTTTCAATAGGTTCCATTTAAAACAATGACCGCGGAACTTTTTTAAATATGTTCTCACGTTATAAGTTCTCAGAAGAACCGATAAAATAAAAGTTCTTGAAAATAAATGTTCTAGTTGGAATGGAACTTATAAAATATAAGAATAAAAATTTCTCCATAACAGGAACAGATATTTTGTTCACCGATATTAAAAAAGTTCTCAATCGTTGTAACAAATACTAAATACTATTCAATGGATAGTACTACAAGAATATTAAATAATTCTTACAGTTAAATTGATATTCTGAATGTGTTATTTATATATAATACTTACCTACGTAGATGTTTTAGAATCGTTATAATAAAAGTTCCATGAAAACAAGTTATATTAGAACGTTTATAAAAAAAAATTTCATAAGATAAAGAAAAGTACTAAACTATTAGGTACGAGTTTTATTTAACAATATAATATCATATTCTTCAAACGTTTATTTAATAAAAGATATGAAAATCATAATATAATTAATGGTTTCATAACAAGTATTGAACAGAAAAGAGAACTTATCAAGAATATATAACACACTGTGTATGTTTTACAATTCAGCGTGATGGTATTTTATAACTAAAATACATTATCGCATTTAATTTAATTTTAGACCAACTAACCAACGATGATGGTCAAGAAACAAAATATTTATGATGAGAAATTCTCCACATAATTATGATCTGCAAACAATTTCAATATAAGGAAACTGTCCATTCACACTGTTAGAAGTATTAGATCCAAAAGAATTCCGAGTAATTGTGGAACCAATTATTAGAGAGTCCGCTCAAAATCTGTATACAATTATTCTGATTGTGAATGATTTTCAGATGACAAGATTTCCAAGTACTCCTGATTATTTATTTGCACACTTTTAGGCATCTCGTTTCAAATATGGGATTTATTAAACCTATTATTGACGTTCCAATACGATGGAATTCTACAACTGCAATATTTTTAGATCCACGGATTTCAAAGTGTTTAAATACGATAATGTATTATAGCTATAATACTATCACGCTGAATTGCAAAACATAAATAGTATAATAATACGGAGATGTATATTCATATATTCTATTACTGAAATACAAATATTATATATTATATTAGAGATTTTCTATGTATTTCGGTTCATCTAAGTTATAAAAAAATGTTATTTATGTATTATTCTTGACAAGTTCTCCTTTCCGTTCAATACTTCTTATGACACCATTAATTACTTATAAAATAAATTGATTAGAATTTCGACCGTATATATGAAATAATTCAAAATTAAAGTGGTTTCAGCGCAATGGTTCGGTCATTAATTACTTATGTTATGATTTTCATACCCTTTATTAAATAAACACATGAAGAATATGATAGTATATTGTTAAATAAAACCAGTACCTAATAGTTGAGTACTTTTCTTTATCTTTTGAAAACTTTTTTAATAAATGTTCTAATGTAAATTGTTTCCATGGAACTTTTATTCTATAGGTTCTAAAATATCTGTTCCATGAGAACACTTTTTCAAGAAGTTCCTGAAGGTAGCATTTGTTTCAATAAAAATTCCACAGGAACAGATATTTTCTTAATCGAAACAAATAAGTTCTAACAGAATTTTTTAAAACCGAGGGTTCGAGAACTTTTTAGATCCCTGATTCTGAGGAAGCTCGCTTTATTCGCGATTTATTGAAAAAAAAAAATTCTAAGAGCGCCAAACATTTATCGAACACACAAGGAAAATACCACGCGCCGAGCCTGCGTTGGCTTTTTCTACCGTTGCAGAAAAATCATCAACGAACCTCCTCTAACCTAGACCTACCTCATGCCAACTGGGGCGTCGACTCCCGAAAAGGGGGGCGAGAATTGAATTACTTAATGAAGCCCGCGGAACGTTGGTTCGATCGAAGCGATTAATCACCCGGCGGCCAGTGGCCGTTTCGTGACTTCCTTGTTTCCGTTTCATTATAACTCGGTCACGCGCCCTGCTACGGGATGCCGCTATTTAGGATTCTCGGGACCAATTGCTCTTCTTCGACGAACGAACGCCTATAAGAACGGTCGTCCGGCGAACGGACGGGGTTTAATTACCGAATGCAAATGCAAATATACTTTAGGGACCGAGGCTGGCGGTCCTCGTGCACCGTACGCTATCCCGCTGCCTCGAACCACCCTCGCATGCCACCCTTTCCCCTCGATCCCAGCCTGTATAACGTTACACGGCGCGGTCTACCTCGATTAGTGGCGAAACGGCGACAGGAAGGGGCCGAGGGCGGAAGGAGGCGCGGATCACGCAGAGTTGTACGCCCGGCAGCCTGTGTGTCGCGAAATTTCTTAGTCGCGCAGGCACGGAGTCGGGGTTATCGTAGTTGAGATGGAGCAGATACGGAGTAAAAGGGACGTTTGTAAATTGGGTAGACAGCTCTCGGTGTCATCCTTGGAGAACTCCAGTTTAATTTTCATTGTCTTCGGCGATCATTATCTTTGTGTTATGTATAACTTTTTATATTATAAGGTGATTGTAACAGAGATTAATGATTCGATAGATAATAGCTTGCACTTTCAGTTTTCTTAATCTACTGTACAGCTGGATGCAAATACGTCATAGATTAGAATCTTCATAATTATTCTCTCCTTTAACAAGAACTTTCCATACTTGGCCTTGGGTGTGTCTTTCTAACTGGAATTGTTTCAGTTAGAAGGATCCACTGTGAGTGATTGCGAGGCACAAACTGCCAGGCATGTTTCATCAAACAAACTACTTAAACGGTACACTTAACAAGGCCTCCCAATGAGGAGGCACACGTCGGGTGAGCTGCATTCCGGTTCGGTTGGTTCCCCTCTGGCGTCGAAAATTTTGCTTTTCTTGTTCGAACAACGTCGGGATCAGCCGGGACTTCACCGTCCTATACTTGTCCATCTTAACGAGCAGGTGCATCGATGCATTTCTAAATCGTGCGTTGCCATCGAGAGCCTTTGCTATATTGGTTGAAGGTAACCAACGTGGTTCGTGCATTTGAACTTGACCCGTAGGTTTGGGGCGCGATCGCCTGAAATTTGGGACACTACTCTCGCAGCTTGAATAACGTGCAACTCACGAAACAAGTTTCCATTGTCGTTGGAGAGGCAGGAATCGGTTGCTCAAGGTCGCCGAGTTACTGACCCCTCTGAGTCCCGGCCACTTTTTCAGCTTACTTTCAACGAGAATTGAGTCTGACGAGACTCGAAACGCGTGGTTAATTTAAGGGGGGGTTCGGCCTTGTGGGACTGAAAACGTAGGTGATATTTGCGATTTTTTTATAAAAAAAACTGTTGAACGGATTTATTTGAAATTTGGCAAGTTGTTTTATTGTACACTTAAGTATTACTGCAAATTTTTATGAGGCTATACCAAAAAAATGGGCGTGTGTAGAGCGTCGATTGCAGAACGTTGAAAAAAGCGGCACGTGCTGGCGTTGATAGAAAGTGTTCTATGGTTTATCTGAAACATAAGAAGGAAAAGGGATTCTTAATCTGCATGAACATGGCTATCTGTGGAACTAGAACAATTCAGAAAAATGAAAAATTGTTAAAATGGCAGCCTTTTGAAAAAAAGTTCGAATTTCGTCTAAAAATCGTAAGGAATTATTTAAATAAAAAAAGAACGGTAACAGTTACAGCCATAATCGTAGTTTCATTGATAGACCGACGTTTGCCGGACATGTATGTACAAGGTCGATGCAATAGCTTCATTGGACTTCGAGATTTCTCCAACGCCATGTTGAAAAATGTTGTTTCGTGAAAAACGAGTTTAAAGTTTCATGTTGGATTGGTATAAAAGTACAATTATTTACAATATTTAGAATCCTCCAGGGCTATATAGTAGTCCTTCCACTTCTTCGTACAAGGTCAAAATATTTTGAGAAATGCAAAAAAGAAAAAATCTATTTCTTCGATCCCACAAGGCAGAACCCCTTTTAAATGTTAATTTAGACTACATACAAAGATTCAGTGGCGATAAATTTTGGATTCGGTGGCATACGATTTAGCCTTCATCTGGTGAGTCAGAAAGTAAACCGTAGCGTTATTCGTATGAATGTTACAGGATGAACGGGAAATATATTAAATTCGTCATGAACGTAAAAAAAAAAATCTACTGAAACCAATCCAGACGAGAAAATACGTTGCAACGATTCCTATATTCGCCGATCGTATTTTTCATTTCATACAGCAGCGAAAGCCCGCGAACGTTCGGCATTTAATAACTTTTGTTTGAATGGAAGTTTTCATTTAACGACACATGAATATTTTTAATAAATAATATCGACGAACGTCCTCCCACGTTCACGAATTTCTCCCATTAGTCCGCACAGGCGCACGAATTTGCAGGAAATATTTAACATCAGTGTAATATTACCTAGTTATGCAAGTGCCTACAAATTAAAGCATAGTTAAAATATTACTGATCTGTGCAGTGAAATCAAATTAACCCGAAACAGCCCGCATTCGAATTTCCGAATATAATGCTTAATTTAAGAGAAATTTAAATATAACCATTTTTACTTTACTAAAATATTATTAATATTACTTTAGTGAAATATTAATACCCAAGGATCAGAAACTTTCAGAACCTTCCTCGTGAATTTCCCATCATTAAATGTCAAAAATATCAAGCAACTCGTTAGAATTTCTGGCGCTTGAAGGCTTCGCAATCTTTCAGAATTAATCAACAAGCGCAAACATTTACATGGCATCCTCCAGCCGCGGAGTAAATAACCGTGAATCACCAAAGAATTCAATATTTCGCATCCTGGAGGGGAGGAATTTCCCGGCGATTTTCGCGTGATCGACCGGCTCTCGGATTACTTGCAATTAAAATCTCGACAAAACGAAGAAAAAAAGGCACGCAGGGTTCGACCGCAACCGCAAGCCATCTCGGCGCAGTGCGCATCGAAAATAATTACGCCCGGGTTGCCGAGGAAGGAGATCCCCGCGAAACCCATATATATCCTCCCGATCAAAGCGTTCCCGTGGCCAATGAAAACGTCTGTTCCTGTTCCAATTTGACTTCCATCGATCGAGTGGCGCGCAAATCGGCGGGTGCGAACAAATGAAAGAAGGGCTCCGATCAGCGGGGGAAACACGAAAAAGTAATTAGCGCCGTTGGACCGTGTCGTCGCACTTTGTAAAAGTGGACGGAGTGGGACTCGGATAAAATCAGCGGCGAGTTCCGCGTGTCTATGGAACAGTGTTCAGTTTCCTTCCTCGCGTCTTCGAGGATGAGATCGACGTCGACTCGAGTCAACGCTGCTCGTCGGTTTCGGCCCAAAGATTCGTGCGCGTGACAGCTGCGTCTTTAGAGTGCTTTCAGTCGTCGAACTACTGAAACACTGGATACAAGAGGACTGGCCGATTGAACAAGGACCTTTTCTATTCAGTTTCATCTTCGGAATCACTGAGATCACGCAGGGAAAAAATTATTAGCGTTGGAAACGAATCCAAAGTGACAGGAAGGAAGCTCGTTGGAAATCGTAGAGGATTCAGTTCAGGAGGAATCTTGTTAAAAGTTGTATCATTTCTGAGACAGTGATTTCAGTGATTTTTTACTACTTCCATCCTGTTTGCACGTTGGTAAATTAATTTCTGGATTATTTTAGTGTCACGATAATTTGCAACTTAGAGGTTTAGCCACTTTGCGTGACATATTGTTTATTGCAGAGCACTGTGGATCGTTTGGTATTTAGCTAGGTTGTTGGGTTGTTAAATTCTGATTCTTGCTACATGACAGTGTGCAAGAAAATTGCGTGAGAAATGAGAGTCTGCGTGTGCGTGGAGAAATGTCTGAAATGTGTTCACTTGATCGGTGATTTAATTCATTCGAGTATTTGGTTTCGCTGTGCAATGGGACAAAATGAAATAGCAGTGCTTTCTATAGTTACGTTTGAATTCGACCGACGTGACGGGAAGTGAAGTGTGTTTGCAATCCATTGTTCCCATGCTTTCTTTTCAAACTGACGTAGTATGTAGAGCATATAACGCAACGTGGGTAAACACTTCACAGCTGAATTCAACGCCAATCGAGGCAGACTTATTTCACCCCGTGCTTCAATTGTTCCTGTTGTCTAATTGATTCCACTTCGATATATACAATTAATACTTCAGATTTCGCACACAATTTCGTTCACTACCTGCAAACACTTTTGTAACGTTCCACGCATCATTTTTACACATTTTCCTCGGACAACAGAAAGAAAATTAGAGCGCAGACATCGCGACAATTTGAAAACACCGTTAGAGTAAACAGAAGTGTAATTTCGTCCTATTATTTTGCGTGTCGAAGGTAGCTCTGAAATTGTATCTTTGCTTTATTCATGCTCTCGTATGTTTTTTATGATTAGAAGTAAAAGAGGAAACATATTTCGGGAGTCGACGGTGTTTCTACGAGAGTAGAGTTGCTATCAACGCAATACGCGGCGTAAGTAGGATTGCATAACTAGTAGATTATGCTAACGACGTGGTACATTTATGAATTCTTCGGGAATGTAACAATTTTGTCGCGGTTAGCGCAAAAAAATGACCTTCAGTGTTCTTTGTACAGTTATACTGCGTCAACAGTTTTTAAAGGCAAGCATTAGAATTTTTCCACATGCGGATTTAGTAACTCAATTAACGACTACTACTGATCAGGCTGTGCACGTGACGACAGAGTAAGCTGGAGCAGAAACATGCACCGTATAGTGGCGAGAAATGTCATACTCACTTATCTCTATTGCGAGCTGATACGATAGACTCTGGTTGAAGAAACTGTTCGGGCACGCAGAAATTAAAAGGGGAGTTAATCAGTGCAAATTGAATAGCTCTCCCTGATTTTTCTGTGAGAAGAGACGTTGAAAATAAAGAAATTAAATGGCAGGACAGTTGAAACTGTTGAAAGAACCCAATGGGAAACGCTGAAAATCAAATTAATTTGACTGCCACAATTTGTACTAATCTCTGTGCTAAGCTCTTTTTCGTGAGATATTTTCATTCACTAATCTTGTCACATTCATCTTGTTATGATCTCTGTGCAACATGATCGCTGTATTATGGTTACATAATTAATTGTACCTAGTTGCGTAACTAATTGTGTATTTCTAATTAACCTGTGTTATAATCCGAAGAACTGAGAAAAATCTTTTCCACTTTATAATCCATTTTAAACTCGGAAATCATGGATTTTTAGTTCTGGGTTGAGTCTATCTAATATATTTGATTTTATTTAAAACTCTCCTAGAATAAAGTTTCGCGGCAAACTTATTTCTCATTACATCGTGAAAAACTCATCACTATTATCGTAATTAAGTAATGTACCCGTAATGTTCAGCAAATGACGCATGTCTGTCAGCTCAAGGGCACCCACAAATTCAAACTAGCAATAGCAACGCCACTCGAATAATAATAAATCATTCGTAAAGTCTAACAACCACTCTAAGTATTACACAGACAGCTCATTTCTGGAATTTCGAGACGTGGTTAACTCAGATGATATAAATGCAAAAATGTTGTACACGGGGAAGTGAACAAGGATCAGCCCGTGAATGAACGCAAACGAACATTTATTAACATAAAGAGTATATGAGAAAGTAAAAGTATTGGTAAAGGATTTTGATCTTGAGAGATCTACTAAACGACGGACTTCCGTCTCTGCCGCGATCCACTCGGCGTCGAGCATTCGTCTCCTCTCCTTATTTACAACGAACTTTTAAAAAGACACATCGAGCCCTTTTCCTCGAGCTCGAACGCCACACAGTGGGACAAACTGCACTTCTTTGCGTCAAAATTGTAGAACTTTTGATAGAAATAAGATAGCAAGATGAATCTTTTTGGAGGTTAAAGCTAAGATGTTGCAGAATCTGGGAAAAATATTGAAAAAGTATGACAAACATGTTTTGCCCTTGAAAATCTATATCAAACTTGACATTATAGAAAATTTCGGTTTTTCAAATATAATGTGTGGTTCAAGTTTTTCCTTAACTTGTTATGCAACATTTCCTACAGATTTTAACGCGCTAAATTCAAATCTGACCGCAGAATTTGTCGTGGCCTTCAGGATCTTTTGACATAGATTTTTAATGTCAAAACTTGTTTGTCATACTCCTTCAATATTTGTCCCAGATTCTGCAATATCTTAGCTTTATTCTTCAAAAAGATTCATCCCTCTATCTGATTTCTTCCAAAGTTCTACGATTTTGACACAAAAGAGTGATGTATGTCACACACACTCGTGCTACCTCTCCGACAGGATCAACCAAGCAAAAACACTGTCTTTATTTCACCGTCCCACATACATCATAATCCACGTGGATCTGATTAACTATCGTCGCGACCTAGTTTAACGAATATAACGATCACAATCGATAATTATCGGGCAACCTTCCATCTCAAAGATAATCTGCTGATTAATCTAGGTAGCGACATTTAAGAACTATTCGCATGAAATAATCGGTTACAGAGTGCTAGGAAGGCTTCAACGTGCTTATGAAACAAGCAGGCAAAAGAAAATGTGGGATTTAGTAGGACACGGAGCTAAATTTCTAAAGAAATGGCCCCAGTGATACCTTTTTACTACCTTTTTATCGGTAGCTCTCTACGTAAACTTTCTATATTGATTACGAAATAGGCAGAAGAAATCTGTAAGCCTGCTTTTACACTCTATGACGAAGAACAAGTACCAGCTGCTTGATTATTCTGTATATCATTGTCAGTTGTTTAGAGAAATCGTTGATTTATTAAATTTGAATATTCTGAACGGAATTGTCGGTTTTCAGTACACTGATCAGGGCTTGTGAAAGTTGATCCACCACTTTCGATTCTGTTAAGGTCCACGCTCCTTTAAATTTCATTATGACTTCTGCTCGTAGAAGTTAAAAGTATAGAATTCAGAATTGAATTACCAAAAATTCAAGTGCACGTCACGAAATATAATATTAGTTCCGTTTCATGCGGAACGAATATTGTTATTAAAAATGAACGTTTCAGAGAAACATGCGAATATGCTGTTTCTCCGAAATTTCGGCAGACTCATTAAACATTTCCTGGCACAATAACAAAGCTCCAAGCGTCTCTGTAGCACGACTATTATACCCAGGTAATATGAGAATTGTAATAAATATTACAATTATATGTATGCTCATATTTCGGGAAACGTAGCCGTGCTCGGTTAACCGATGAAATGCGTGAGGGGCGCACCGTGCAACGAATCAACGAATAACTAACCCAATTCGTGGCTCGCGCGAATCATCAAATTTTCACGTGCATTCGCTTCGAACGGTTCACCTACATAGCCAGTCGTAATGTGGTATGCTCAAGATCGTTCCAAGTGTCTACGTCGGGTAAAAGCACTTTATTTGCAACATTAAAAAAAATTATTTGAAACTACAGCTCCCGTCTACGCGAACCAAGCCCGGTCGGGAATAAAATGTTGGCTTCAGAGATTAGTAGACACAAAATGGTCCAGAATCTACGCAGCTTCAGCTATTTCAACGCCCAGTAATATACAAGTGACAACTAATTTGGCAAAATACACAATCCAAGCCTCACTTGTACGAGTTCGGAGCGCGAAACGTGGCTGCATAAATTGTTTAATGCCTACCTAAGTAACGAGTAAATCATTGGAAGTATTCGAATGCGCTTGAAGGGGCGAAAGAAATTTTCGAAAGGGGCGAAAAAGGAACAGGAATTACTCAGGGCCGACGGGCGAAAACACGGCGAGGACTCGAGCCGGGCGTAACTTCGTTTCCGGTTCTACGATTTATTAATCGGAATTCGTGCTCGCGCTCGCTCGCTTCCGCGCGCGCGGCACACGGCGAGGAACGTTCCGCCGGAACGGCAGATAACTCGGGGGATAATAATTCAAGCACTCGTCCGCGTTGGATTTTCTTTCGTAACTAAATATTCGCCGAGGAAAAACACTGTCATAAATTATTTCGCATCCGCGCCCGCCGGGATGGGAAACTTGGGTGGAAAAATACAATCTTTCGGGATTGCATTTTTCAGCCGTGAGAGGCGCCGCGGCGATTCACGCACGGTAACAACAGGTACAGGGTATTGCATAAAACGCGAACGTAATTCCGAGGCTGAGTTCAGCGTATGAAGAGAAAAGAAAGAAGGTGTCTCGCGTGAACTCTGGTTGCGTTTCCAGTTATACTCGTTTTTATACACGGTTTGCCTGGATAAGTTATGTATAAAGTAACTTGTATATTATTATAATGGAAGCGACAGGGAAACGCGAGGAGCATCTTTATGTGAATAGGAAAGATTAAAGTTTCGCGTAGGTTTAGAGTCGTTTAGTTTTTCCTTCATGGAGAACCGTGATTAGAGGATGTGGCAAGATGTGATGCTTCTACGAGAATAATGTTCTGTTTGGCAATAAAATGCTGTATTCTGTCTGTATACTGTAAATTAAAGCATATCCAGATGTATCATTTTACCCAATGCTTATTATTATCACAGAGATTGAAAAAAGTTGGTATGAAATATACATGTGCTTTAAAAATGGCGGTGCTGACTGGTAAATATTTTAACGTTCTTCTGTCGTTTTGCTGTAATATTGGTCTTAAAATGTGATGTAATTCAATTTCAAGCTGTGATTCTTGTTTGTTACGTCTGTAGTTGCCCGCGAAACCAATAAAAACTAAAATTAAAACAGAATTATTAAATTGGTGGTTGAAAAACGGCGATTTTTTTAAGAAAAATCCGTGCGCTATTAAAAATCCGCGACTTTTTAATTTTTTTATGAAAATCTGGAATTTTTACGGACCATATCAGAGGTTTCGCGGGGAATGACACGTGTTTTACATATCCTGTAATTTTTTCAAGTCGATCTGAACCTTCGTCCATTCACAATTAAAGCAAAACCAAGAGAAAAAAAAGTTCCGAGAAAAACGCTTTTGAAATTTGTGGGCAAAGGCGACTTTTTAATTTTTTTATGAAAATCTGGAATTTTTACGGACCATATCAGAGGTTTCGCGGGGAATGGCACGTGTTTTACATATCCTGTAATTTTTTCAAGTCGATCTGAACCCCCGTTCATTCGCAATTACAGCAAAACCAAGAGAAAAAAATGTTTCGAGAAAACGCGTCGCTATAGGTTGCCGTTTGACGTTTTTAGCTGCCAAATCTACAATTTTACGAATTTTTCTATAAACCAAACGGCATTTTATTCAGAAAAATTATTACTTTTAGAAAATGCAATCAAATATCTATTTTTCGACTGCTTAGTCCCCTTAAGGGAAGAATGGAGATTAGTATTGTATGTGGGGACAAAAAAATACGCACCTTTGATTTTGGAAAGACCAGTCCTAGAAGATCGTTCTAGTCCCGCTTCGCGTCGTAGCCTTATTCAATTATGAAAGATGCACTATCAGTACTAGAAACCGCCGTAATTACAACGTTACGCGTATGCCGAGTCTTGCGCAATGATGACGCGGTAGCAGCAATTACATGTTCACCAGAAGGTATGAGACGAACCTCGTTAAAATACGTTGGACCGAGTCGAAACTCGATACATCTCGATCTCGTGTCGAGTACTAGACCAACTCCCTTTGCCCTCTTCCATTTTGTCGAAAATTAATGAGCAACACAAATTCGACATGTTCTAGTTCAGAGCAGGGAGAGCGAGAGAGAGAGCGAGAGAGAGAGAGAGAGAAAGAGAGAGAGAAATGAAAGCACAAAAAGGGGAAAATGGGAGAAACAAAAAAGAAGACGTGAAAATTTATTGAGAATATTGAGAAACGAAGGCTGTTCTCACGTCTAACGCGGTCGCGAAGAGCGCAGTGATCTTTCCAGCATGGAATTAACCGATAAGCGAACCGAGCGAGTCGTATTATCAGCAATTATCGACTAATTATGTGACAATGCTAACTGAAGCAATCCACGATGCTAATAATAACGAGTCGCAAAATGTAATAAATTCTCGCAGCTGTATTATCGGACGTCAGCCGTGAGGGATGGGTCATTTCGAAGATTAAGCTTATAAGAGTATGTGTATTAACAAGTACCTACACGATGCAGAACTCAGAAACACGTATGTTAACTAAGAACCCAATGTGACTATCGCCAGCGCGTTCAGCACGAAAAGTTATATACATCGAAATCTAGGTGTGAAACGTTCCCCCGCCAAAAACGATACCGGGACCGATCGATCGGTGCATTGTTAAACAACTGATAAAAAAGATATGAAGCACTGACCTGAGCTCGCAGAACGCGCTCACGCTGCCTATAAACCGCATCGGGATCTAATTAGAGCGCCGGCTTGGTAACGCTTTCGAAAGTAGCTTTTGAATACCCGTGGATGTTCACGTTCCTCGAAGGCTACTCAAGATTTCCGCCCGATAAATTATATACCAGAGCTCTAATGAGGGAGTCACTGAAAAAGGGTGTCGCGCAGGCTTCGTATTATATCGCATTACACACGGCCGAGACAAGAGGAACCGAGGAAAGCATAGATTATTAAGAGAAATCTCGCGCCGCAGCGCCGGAGAAGGCTGATCGATGCGGCGATGAATAATTAAAACGGGAAACCCGTTTCAAGCTTCACTTCCTACCAGACGTCAATAAATAATGGTAACAACGTCCCTACCTTTACCATGCCGTGTGTCTCGCAGAGCTTGGTCAAAATTCTGTTACAAATCTAGTTACCTAGCTCGCTTGCCTAGTTACCTACAAGCATTTTGTACACTGCAGTAGAACATACACACGAGAGATTCACGAATGCGAGGAGCTTACGGACTCCGCGAGTTCTGGTGTGTATCGAGAAGGTTGTTAGATACCTACTTCGCGACTTTCCCTTTTTAGCGTGCCGTAAACTGGGGAAACATTGGCAGATTTTTGAAACATTTTGTTATATAATATAAAAATTCACATGTTTACCTTTGTTTTAAATATCCTATCATAACATTGCATCTTTTGTGAATGCAATGCAAGTTTCAAAATGCATAAAATTGTTGTCCTTTTCCTTCTTTAATACATGTTAAAAACCTGCCGGTACGGGGTAACATTGGCACATCATATAAATAGCATTAACAGGTTAAGTTTTACTAATCCGAAGTCAGTAAGATACATTGACACTTAAATTTGTTTATTTTATTTTATTTTTTACATCTTAACTAAAATCTAATCGTAATATTGGAACATCATATACATAGTATTAATAGGTTAAGTTTTACTAATCTGTAATAATACAATATATGACGTAACAATTTTACCTATTTGACAGTCGATTATTGGAGAATATCTAACAGCAAACGTTGCCACAATTGAATACCTAAAATCTCGATCTCGAATACGAATTTATATGTTCGTGCTGCCAATGTAACCCCGGCGTATGCCAATGTTACCCCGTGCTGCCAATGTTCTCCCAGTTTACGGTATTTGGTCATCGTCTTCCACTTACTAGGAACACTATTCGGTTGATGATGGAATCGCGCAAATTTTTTTATATAGATTAAAAGTATATGTCACCACGGTCACAAAAATGTAAATTAAAGGTGCTCCCAAAAGCTGGTCTGATCTTGAAAAATCGACAAAGGTGGAACAGGGGAAAAAAGAAAAATGAGGGAGAGAGAATGACAACACCGTCTGTTGAAATTTAATTATCTCTATTATATGAAAATACATTTATTTAAGTGAATGATAATAGATTAATGATAGATAACAATTAGAAAAAATTATTGATAATACTATTGAAATCACAACAGTGGGTAATTAACCATTACATTTGTGATAATCTTGTAGGCAAGAAGGTTTAAAAAACTGATTGAAGCAATAATAATTTTCACGATGACTGCAACGAGCGAACACTGTTTTTTTCATACCTTGACCAACGAGACAGTCGAAGTATGTCACTGCGAAGACTGATCGACAGATCACATATACTGGGCGACAATTTTTGCCGAATATATGATTATGTATACATTAATTGAAAAATAAATGCCCAGAAAAGGCATATTCAATTTTCTTAAAAATCATGTAAGAAGTAAATAAGACAAAGAAAACAAATTGAATATACGGAATTTACATACAACTTTAAAAAACTTATAACGAGGGCTAATTTATTGCGACACATTTTTTGACGAGAAAGTTTGTCGCCTTGAATAGTCACTTGTTTACTCATTCTTATATTTGAAACAATACGCCATCTTCTTCTAACTAATAATTCTTTGTCTTATTTACTTTTTACATGATTTTTAAGAAAATTGTATATGCCTTTTCTGGGCATTTATTTTTCAAATAATTTATACATAATCATATATTCGGCAAAAAATTGTGTCGCGCAGAATATGTGTGATCTGACGATCAGTCTTCGCAGTGACATGTTTCGACTGTCTCGTTGGTCAAGGTATGAAAAAAACAGTGATCACTCGTTGCAGTCATCGTGAAAATTATTATTGCTTCAATCAGTTTTTGTAAACCTTCTTGCCGACAAGATTATCATAAATGTAATGGTTAATTACCCACTGTTGTGATTTCAATAGAATTATAATTAATTTTTTCTTAATCTGTCATTAATCTGTTATCATTCATTTAATATAATGTATTTTCATATAATAGAGATAATTAAATTTCAACAGACAGTATTGTCATTCTCTCTCCCTCATTTTTCGTCTTTCCCCTGTTCCACCTATGTCGATTTTTCAAGGTCAGACCAGCTTTGCGAGCATCTTTAATTTACATTTTTATGACTGTGGTGACACATACTTTCGATCTATATAAAAAAATCTGCGCGATGTCCCTAGTTAGACCATTAGTCCCTTTCGGGCGTACGTGTCTTCGCCGTAAACAAACGGATTAGGCCGTGGGTCCCAAGGCCCCCTTCCAAACCATAAATTACTTCTGCCCTACAGCCGAAATCTCTCAAAAAACGCCACTTCCACCCTTACTCAGTAACCAATCCTTTACAGCTCCTATTCTCACAGCCTCGCAATAGAAACCACCAATGCCATTCTCTAACTTCTCCACGTTTTACCCTGCGCATGATTGATTCGCCAGAAATCTCTCGTACCTAGTAGGTACCAGAGACTTGCTAAAAACTTCCTTAAAATAAAAGACATTTATACAGAAGTGTATGGATTTGTTCATCCCCGGCTTCGCGACAAGGTGAATTATCGAGATCAGGCGTCGAGGACGTGACGCCATTTTCCAATGTTCAATTCTGAGGAACGCGATCGCTTCTGCCATGACAACGAGGAGGGGTAAATTGGCCAGGATGAAAACGTACGACCGGGGTGGTTGTAAATCCAGGTTAAAGGACTCGTACGGTTCAGCTTCTGTCTCTTAATAACGCGTGCGCCATAACGGCGACCGTAAACTGTCGCCCCGCGACGGGGGATGGGGCTGGAGACGTGTCCGCGCCCGAAAGGGCATAAGTGAATTTTACGCAAAACGGTCCCGCTGTGCCTAGATAATCCTGTCGCGCCAGATTAAAGGATTAGACAGCCAAAGAAAGCTCGCGATGATACCACGTGTATTTTGTCAGCGGTGCACTGGTGCTACGCTTTCAGCATGGAGAATGCTGTATAAAAACTGTCTCAGTTTTTAGTAATTTTATGTAGCAATTCAGATGTTTATGAAACGCGAGCACGCTGGGTATAGCGTACTCATTATTACAAACGAAATTTCAGAGCGGGATGATTAAATACTGTATATTATAGTTTGACGTGAGGATAGCGTTACACGAGGGCGTTTGAAAACTGCATCGCTTCTGAAAAATTCATTAATTCAAATTGCCCCGAGTTCAACTCGGCATATTGTTAGAACCATAATTATCTCCTCGTTATAAAAGTTGTGCTTTTAATATAATTGACAGATCAATGTTTTTTTAAGAATTTTGACTTTGCATAAATTCCATCCAACCCTTTATTAGGTTATCTAGCTGCTCGTGCATAGTTCTTAACTTTTTTTACGTTTCGCTAGATTCTCTTTCACGTTCTCTTGAACGCGAACGAGAAAGATCTCTTTTCTTCGACTTTCCCATCTTGCTTAAATTCTTTTAATAACAATAAATTACCGTAATATTCTAAAGTGTACCTATAGTCTTTCGCACAACAAATCAATATCGTCGGTGATAGTGCAAAACCGCATATGATCAATTTGTAAATACCGCGGATCTCCATTTTACCGATTTTACAGGAGGAAAAAAAACTTAATATTTTAGCCATTTTAAGGGATTTCTTTGACTCAACTTTTCGGGGACAGTTTTATCACTCCTTGTAATAAATACTAACATCAATGGTGTGGGTTAGTATAGGTTTTAAAAAAGCGAAACAGTGCTTGGCAACCGTGAGCGCGAAATCTCAATTTTGCTACTTTTGCAGATCCGCGGTATTTACAAACTGCTCATACGCGGTTTTGCACTATCACCGACGATATGAGGTTGCTAGGGCGCGCACGTGACACGTGAGTCCCGTGTGCCAAAAATTATTGTTTTATTTAAATTCTAGCCGTTGTGTATTTTTCCGCGTACCTGACAGTACCTACTACAAGTAATCATCTTCGAACGAGACGCGCAGTAGAGGAAGTGCAGTATATTTGGAATACCAGTTTGTTTAAGACGAATAAAAAATTACGACAGAGGATGGGAACAAATTAAACTACATAATATCATAGGGAAACTAATAAACTTTCATATTTCTTACAAGGAGAGTATTTTAGGTGTCCGCCTCCGATCATTTCGATTTTTGGATATGTTATAGAGGACCGAGAAATAAGAAATACGTGTTTTTTTATTTTTCCCCGTTTTCATATTTGGGGGGTGAAAACTGCGTTCAAAGTTAGGGTTGAAAAATCATTTTTGTGGAATATCTCGAGAACTATTAGAGATAGGGGAATAGTGTCAATGGACGAATTTTGTGTCTTTGAATGCGAAATATGACTGACTCACCAGATTTTCAAAAAGTCCATTTTTTCCACAAAAATAATTTTTCAACCCTAACTTTGAACGCAGTTTTCACCCCCCAAATATGAAAACGGGGAAAAATAAAAAAACACATGTTTCTTATTTTTCGGTCCTCTATAACATATCCAAAAATCAAAATGATCGGAGGCGGACACCTAAAATACTCTCCTTGTTAGCGTCAGTAAAAGTAAAAAACAAAAAGTAACTGAAATTTTGGTTTGAATGAAAAATGACAAGAAGTATCGATTTCGATAAGGTGCAGGTAATTTGGAATACCGATATTCCAATTTACCTTCACTTTATAAACTTAAACAAAACCTGTAGATAATAAAATTAGTTTATTTTATGACGTGATCAGGCTAAGAAATCACAATTAAGGAACAATTTTATGTAGATATCTATAAGACAATATTTACACAAATGCTAAAAAAGGTTATATAGCTTACAGACGAAACTGACGCGGTGGTAGCCATTACGCGTGAAACAAAAGCATCGGTAGGCTTTGGAATATTCCAAATTACCTTCAGCTTCGGTATTCCGCAACATAGCATTGAAACCTAAAATTTCATGTCACACTTTGTATTCTCGAAATAATCGCAAAACTGGCACGGAACCATAGAAGGAACATGCAAATGAGTCGATTAAGTGTTTAACACTAAAGTTTTGACATATTTTAACCATGATTGGAACGATTGAATACGCGCTGAAAAAGTTTTGCAGATTGACGTTTGCTTCCTCTGCAGATTAAGTCGAAAATGTAAAAATTGCGGTTCATCCACAAATGTCATTAGTGAACAGGTCATTAGCCCCTATAATCTACGGTGTTACAAATTAAATAGCGTTAGTAGTTTATTAGATACTTCGGTATTCCAAATTACCAACAGTATTCCAAATATGCTGCACTTCCTCTATAATTAGCATTAAAAGTGACAGGGGAGGTATGGAACACATTCGCAGTTTTAATGCGGCATTCGTGGCACCTCCACGATATCCCCTTGTCGATCTGTTCTGGATGACAAAAGCGCGTGGGGAACAAAAGTAAACGGAAGGCAGATAGAAAATTGTGAAAACAGAGGCCTGAAAATTCGAGAGGCAAATCCTCGCAGGAGCACAAGGTTCGCCTCCTACCTCCTAATAACGCGTGCGTTGCACCGTCGGCCATAAACCGTCGTAACCATCGTAACGGAGGATCGAACGTCACAAAGCGAAACCAACTACTCGAAGCGCGGAACAAGCGTGCAAAGCCGTTCCTCATGCTCGTACCCGGGCGCGCGGGCGCGTTCTTGTTCCAGCCCCTGGCTAACGCTGGAAACCTATCACGGAATCCTGTTAGTATCTTAGTTGGCTTTATTTCCGTTATCTCAGCCCCAGACTAAACCGGAATCATCGTTCCGGCACATACTATACTGTTTACGATACCTCCTATTGCGCTGGCTATGATTTCACAGCCCTACCTTCTGCTGATAAACGACCATTACGTTCCATTGAACTTGATCGTTTGCTAATTGGTTGCGCTATAGGCTACTGTTGCCAATGACTGTTGCGCAAGTTTGTTGAGAAGAAGCGTATGTTTTGGTTGATATCATTTTTGCAATACAAGGATTAGTGGAGTGTGAACAATGTGAGATAATATCGATGGCTTAGTGCTCAAATATTGTATGTCTACTTTATGTGACATTTGAATTTTTATATGCAACAAATAGTTCTTGACTATCTTTATGCTGTATAAAAATCGCATTTATATTTACTTCATAAATTTGTAAAAAATTATATTTTTGTTCATTGCGTGTCCCTGAATTTTATATAGGTACCATTGGATGTTTAAACCTGTTTTTCTCGAAAACGCTAAGCCCCGGTCGAACGGCATACGTCATTCTGCAACCGCGTCGATATTGACGTGCGTTACGAAAAGTAGCGCGTTTCAATTTTCTTACGAAAAACAGCGCGTTTGTCTTCGTTATTACGTTTCGGTTTTCGCTGCGAAAACTAACATGTTTTAGCGGTTTGCAAGGAAAAGTAGAATGTTCCGTTTATAGCGACAAAAAGCAGCACATTTGGACGGTTGGCTACGAAACATCGATTGCGTCAACTTAAATACTTTCCAACGCGATTTTTATTTAGTACTAGGTTGGTAATTTATTAAACATTAAAATAACGTACTTAAATTATGTAGATTAAAATTTTCATACGTGTTTCCTTTTGGAGATTAGATGGTGTTAATATTTATTAAACAATATTTTCAAAAGTTGAATTCTTCGATGCAAAATGGACTTCAACAATTTAAACTAACCACGCGCTGAAACGTGATAGTTCCTGCAGATTAATCCAAAACGTGTTATTTTTCGTGGCGGAACAGGATAATGTGCCAGTTTTCGCCGCAAAGTACGAAATGTGCTATTCTTCGTGGCTAAGCAGTCAAATATGATAGTTTTCGCGGCGGAAGACCAAACGTGCTAATATTCGTCAGAAACGATGGAATGTGCTTCTTTACGTGGCAAACTGAAACGTGCTGTTTTTCGTGAGAAAAATGAAACGTGTTACTTTTCGTAACGCACGTCGATATAACGTTGTGTTTTAGCTATTCTAGCATACAGAGATATATAAAATATATGTTTATTTTGCGACAGTATATATTAGCAATTAGCATATTTTCTGGACATACAATAAAAGTCGACATACAATATTTGTGCATTAACAAGGGAAGTTCAGTTACGATCTCAATAGAAATATCGGGCAATTTTTCGTTTGTGCACATTTTCGGCTTTTCAGGGTAAAAACATATCTTGGAAACTGTAGTAGATATAAAAAAATTATAATGAAAACTTAACGGCTATTTGTGGTTTATAAAACAGTGTAATCAAATTGTTTATAATTTGTAGTTTAAACAGAAAAACGATCGCCACCACATTCTTTAAACAATTTGATTGCATAGTTATATACAGTATAAGAAAACAGTAAATTTTCTTTATAACCATTTTTTTATATCTACTACAGTTTTCAGGATATACTGGAAAATATGAAAACACTCATTAACCTTTACGGGGTGATTTTACTCCGAATAACCGAAAATGAGTAGGGAAACGAAAAATTTCCTGATACTGCTATTGAGGTTCTCTACAATACTGCACAGTTTAAAAAAAAATCAGAATGTTCGGAGAACCGAACTTCTCTTGTAAACAATCGATATTTATTCAAATGGCAAGGAGCAGCATCATACGAAATAGGGTTTGTCGGTTTTTAAAAACAGGTTTTTTCTGTATAAATTAGTAAAATTCGGAAACCGGTTTTTAAATTTAAAAAGCCGGTTTTATATACTAGAATTAATATACAGAAATGAACGAATTATTTAATTAAAAAACGTTAACATTTTTACTTGAAATCTAAACTATTCTTCATGAGTTCATATTTTCAGAAGAAAATACTAAATGGAATAGAGATTTATAACCTTTTAAAAGTTTTATAATTTGTACGGATTTTAGTTATTTTAGATTTTTTCATTGTTTTGTATGCAGTCTATTTTATTGTGTTATATTTTTGTAGATCCATAAATATTAAATAATCTCAAAAATGATACGTGTTGTTACGGATTCTGGTTATTTAAAAATTTTTTTTATTTGGTTTTGTATAGATAGAGTATATTTTATTTTGTTATATTTTTGTAATTCCACAATCTTAAGGAAACTGAACATTTTTAAAATAAGTACAAATATTTATTTACTATTTTAATTATATTTTTTGTGAAAAATCGTTTAACCGGTTTTTGGGAATAGTGGAATTCGAAAACCGGTTTTCTCAAAAGTCGGTTTTTGTATAAACCCTAATATGAAAGTGATCCTTGATTGGCAAGATGGAGTCAGATAGATCTACAGTGTTCTCTCAAAATACTTTAAAATTCAATGCACTATTTACAATTAGTGGCAGATTACGGCCATATAGTTAGTCAACTAAAGTGTATATTCCTCTATTGTTTCAATTAGTGTAAAGTCGATCGCGTAATAACTATTTCAGCCGGCCAATTAAAACGTGTACTCAGAATTAAGTAAAGCCAGAATTGACGATCTCCGCGTTCATTCTGCAGGAATACTATGGCGTGGACCAATGAAACTATCTCGCACGCCCGCGCGTGAATGCTCGTCACACGAATCCCTCCACCTTCTCGCATTCGAGCCGCGTGACTTCGAAACGTAACGAGCCAAGCAATAGAAACGATGGATCTCGGAATATTGCGACAAATACTAATTGGAATCGTCTGTAAGTACCGCCCACTCCGGAAACATCAGCGTCGCTCGGATGTAACGGAGAATTAAGGGGTCTTCCTGGTGCGACGGCTGGAAAAAACTTAATTTTTTGATAATAAAATTAAGAAAAGAAACAAGTATTATTTGTATCTTTATTCTATCGCCTTTTAAGTCTATAAAGAAATTTTTGTGTGTGAAAATATCCATTTATAGCGGAATATCAGCAATGATATCAGCAATTAAAAGCTCGGATGCAACAAGGGGACTAGCGTTCGAAAATGCGAAAAAGTATTGCACAAATGCTAAGAAAAGTTGGAAAATTAAAGTCTGAGTTTTATGTTTCAAGTCTCATAACGATCCGTTAATATTTACTCAAGTTTTCGCAAATTATGTTTTAAAAGGTATTGACTTTCGTCGAAGAAATTTTTTTTGTTTATAATTTTTATCTCGAATACTAATGATTCGATAAAAAAACTGTAAATAGAAAAAATGAGTGTCGTGAAAATGTGTGTGTTTAACATAATTTAATTTTCCAATTTTTCTTAGCGTTTGGGCAATACTTTTTTCGCATTTTCGAGCGCTAGTCCCCTTATTGCATCCGAGCGTTCAATTGTCGTTATCTCAAGCACGAAATTCAAAAAGATGGGTAATCTGTAGACATATACCTATCGTCTGCACGCGTATAATAAAAATATATTGAGAAACAAAGAAATGGCAACGTCTTAAATTTATTTTATCTATTTTAACAAAACAATTATAGTTTCGTTGACCGCAATAATTCAATTTTGCAAATATTTTCCAAATTCTAAGTAGTCCGAACGACGAAGTAACATCTACTGAGTATGCCTGATATATTTGAAGTGGACCGCACTTTCGGTTTTTTGGCAATCAGGTCTTTGCATCCGAACGGACATGGATATTTTTACTTACAATTTTTTTATAGTCTTAAAAGGTGATAAATCTACAATCGGGCAACACTTGCTTCTTTCTGTAATTTCCGAAGAATTAAGTGCTTTTATTCAGCCGTCACACTAGATAAGACCCCTTAGTAAGAACTTTTGCACGTCGCTCGATCATCGTGCCTAGGCAACCTCCTGATCGTCGACAGCGGATTGCACGAAGGATGGAGCACCCCGATATTACCGAAATTCGAGCAGGACGATCCTTTGAGAGTGTCGACCGACAAAGTGGTCTGGGTGGTGAATCTTTTGTACGTAGGAGTCGGTCTTGGCTCGATCGTGCCGTATCTCCTGATGGACAGGATCGGCCGTAAAGGAACGCTGCTGTTCGCCACGATACCAAAGATTTCCAGCTGGATCCTGATCGGTCTAGCAGCCACCATTCCACAGCTTTATATCGGACGAATTCTGGCTGGAATCGGGTGCGGTATTACGTACGCGGTGATGCCGATGTATCTCGGTGAAGTTAGCAGCAAAAGGTCCCGGGGTCCATTAGGTACAATTTTATCTTCCGTTTCATTAAATTCCTATTCTTCTCGCTACATTACAAGCTGTTAAATCAGACTCGATTAAATCTACGATCTTCGACGAGAACGTGTAACTCGGGGGTTACTAGAAGAGGCGCCTAGGGAAGCCAGAAATAATTGGATCGAGTTGTCCAGGTACCCTGATGGCGGTGCTCCTGAACACAGGAATGATGATGGCGTACGCGATCGGGCTGTGGGTGACACGCTTCACGATGTCCATGATCGCCGTCTCGATCCCGATAATATTCCTCCTAACGTTCATCTGGATGCCAGAGAGCTCCGTGTTCCTCACGAAGAAGAACAAGCTGACGTCCGCGGAGAGGACTCTGAAATGGGCGCTGGGAAAGGACGACGTGGTGAAGGAGCTGGAGGAGATCAAACGGATCGTCGCCACCGAGGATCTCCACGGCGATATGACGTTCGCGAGGTCGTTGAGGGAGACGATGGCCAGGAGGGAGAATCGGGAAGCTTTTCGTATCGCGATGATCGTTCTGAGCGCGTTGACCTTAACGGGCGCGGCGCCGTTGCTCGCTTATCAGTCGTTCATATTCGAGGAGGCTGGTTTCGATATCTCGACGAACGTCAGCATCGTGATGACCGGCTGCGCGTTAGTTATCTCTGGCACGGTATGCGTGATGCTGGTGCGGATCATAGGCAAAAGGCTGCTGCTATTGTTCGCGGCGCCGATCTGCGTGCTGTCGCTGGCGACGCTCGCCGCGTTCTTCGGCCTCCTCTCCAACGGCCACGACGTCTCCAAAATCAGATGGATGCCCACGGTCTTCCTGGTGATTTATGTGCTCGGCTACGGCCTCGCTCTCAACCCGGTGCCCCTCGCCTATGTCGGCGAGATCTTTCACGTAGACGTCAAGGTGCCCGCTGCTATATTCTGCTCCCTTTATTACGCCCTCTCCACCACAGCCATCGTCAAATTCTATCAGGTAGGCACTCCCATCGCTGCTAATGACGTATTCGCGACGATCGGCCAACAATCCGCGCCAGTCCCGGTGGCATTTAGGTCGCGCTACAGGGGAAACGAAATTTATTTAAGGGGAGGTTCCGCCTTGTTCGGCCGAAAAATAGGTAATTCTTTGTGAATTTTTTCTACAAAAACGGTTAGAAAAATTAATTTAAGGTTTGGCAGGCGGTATTACTGTATCTTGAACTATGGTTGTGAATTTTTGTGTGACAGTGAGAAGAAAAACATGGCGGATACAAAGAGAGCGTTGAAAAATAATCGGGTGGTGCTGGCGTTGACGAAAATTACTGTAAGGGTTATCCGAAACGTAACAAGGAAAAGAGATTCTTAATCTATATGAATGTGGCTATCGGTGGTAGTAGATTTATTGTCGTATTTGTTACCGTTCCTTTTTTATTTAAAAAAGTTTTCCGGATTTTTGAGCAAAATCTGTTTCAGACTCAAATCAGGTCGCTTCGTCTTCTGCAAAAGGGTGTCATTTTGACATTTTTTTATTTTTCTTAATGCTTCTACTACCACCGATAGCCACAATCATATAGATTAAGAATCTCTTTTCCTTTTTACGTTTCGGATAACCTTTACAGTACTTTTAGACAACGCCAGCACCATCCGATTATTTTTCAACGCTCTCTTTGTATCTGCCATGTTTTTTTTCACTGTGACACCAAAATTCAGAACAATAGTTCAAGATACAGTGAAACAGCCTGCCGAACCTCAAATTAATTTGTCGAACCGTTTTTGTACAAAAAATTCACATAGAATTACCTATTTTTCAGCCCAACAAAGCGCAATCCCCCCTTAAGGGGGTGGATTACCCTCAACAGCTCAAAATCTGGCCGTTCTTCAAGCATATTCTGAAGTAATAAATGAATATAGAGATTATTTTTTATTTAATTTTTAAGCGTTATTTCGTTGACTTTAATGCGCAAAAAGAAAATCTTAAATATATTTAGAGTGAAAAAAGTTATAAATATAAATGTCAGAGCGTGTACGCGCTGCACCGTTTGATGGTCAACACGATTCCGGACAGGTGAATTATCTAACACACAAGGTAAAGGCATTTTTAGCAAAATTTTGATAAACAAATTAATATAATTTTTATGTCGATGTTTCTGATCTTATCCCTTTTTGTAGGAAAAACATTTTTATCTTTTTTTTAAGAATTTATATTGAAAATGTGCTCCCAATACATGGAGGGGATTAGTTTCCTGCAGCTCCCTGTAAATTTTCATTCAAATCGTTGGACCGGTTCTCGAGATTTATGTTCACCTTTTTGGGAAACGTAGTTTCTGGGAAATCGCGTTTCTAATTGGACATCGTTATCCGATCTCATGTGCAGGCTCGTACATTTTTTACCGTAATTCCTTCAATTTTTGTAACTTCGGGGCCCGGGTGCACTTAAAATACGTAGCAAAGATATAGCTAGCGGAATATGCAAACATCCTAAAAACCAATTTTCGAAATTTTTGAGGGTAACCTACCCCCTTAATCTCGACTTGTAACCTTGTCTGGAAGTTACTTTCGTTTATACTCCTTTGACAATCTCTCAATGCATTAACCCTTCGTAGCCTCACCTTCTTACAATCACAAATTGATCACACGGGGTTCACTGCACCCCAGCGTCATTTTTGAGTTACCATTTTCGTACTTTTCAATCTTTTATTTAACTTTTCAATGTTAATAATTGTACATTCGTAATACTCACACCGTGAAATTTGTAGTTGAAAAAATAGTTGTGGAAAAAAGCGATTTTTCTTCTTAAATTTCACAAAATTTTTCAATTTCAATATTACGGTCTAAGAATTTACAGAAATATTGGCGACGAAAAAAGAATTGCCTGGGGTGCGATACACCCCTTGTAACCACGGAGGGTTAAGATACTATCAGTAATGCAGAAAATAATTTTCCACCCCGAATAGTAACAATTTTACGCTCCCAGTTTACCAAATGGAGTTGAGTGGACCAGGAACGCCGATCGCTCGAGAGATAAGCAAACGGTTTTAAAAACGCTTTCCTAACGCATGGCCACGCCTGAATTAGGCAGTGGAGTGGTTGAAAAATATTTTCCCAACGCGACCTAAATCCTGTTCCCTGTTATGAAGCAGCAGGAAACATCGATGTCCAGTGTCTGACGCAGCTGGCACAAACTACTCGCACAATAGACTGATAGTCTCGCATTATTCGTAGGTTTTGAAAGAGTCGCAGGGGACGTACATGCCCATTACAGTGTTCACCGGGATCACCTTCCTCATATGGATTCTGATCTATCGGTACGTGCCGGAGACCGAAGGGAAGACCTTGGAGGAGATACAGATTGAGCTGCGAGGGAAACGCTGAGAAGATCAGTTCACTGAACACAGTGTTATAAAGTATTTGACTAACGGAATACAGTTTCGAACTGAATCAACCTTAGTTCCTTTTTCTCTCAAGTTTGCAGCATTACTCCGTTTATTTTAAAAATATTAGTAACTCGAAGCAGGAATCAATCAGTCATTCTTGATGTTCCAAATGAAATTGTTTGCCTTAGTGAATTTACTTCGATCCAACTTGAGAGTGAAAAGTACTGTCCGTTTACCTTGGTGTAGATCTCAATATAAAAATAAATCCCCAGCGAGGAGCTATTTTTTTAATTTAGTTATTTTAAGTCACATCAACTTCTAAGTTGAGTCATTAATAACTCGATCTGTAGTAACAATATTCACAACTCTTGAAGAAGATTCGTGTTTTTAAGGAATCTCAGCAGCTGTTTTATCTTCTTTTAATCGGTCAGATGTTTTCGTATACAGGAGTTAATCCGAGGAGCTTGTTACATTAATTTCTATAGAATAAGCGCAATATTTCATATCCACATGCACACCACGATAATACACGTCTCAACTGCATGTCGATGTCTGCTCCCTACGTATCTTTCATATTTCAGCGCTCGTATTTTATTCATTTTCATTCGATTTAATAAAGAGAAATAATTCACGGACATATCAATTTCACTAATTAACATTACGTGCGGATTAACGTCGTTTCAACGAACAGGTAGCTGGGAGCACATGAAATTCCGAGGTATTTGCATAAACAGTGTCGCACGTGGCCGCGAGACGTCAGAACCAGGGGAAAAAGGGACGGAGAGCTGTTGATCAATACCGGCGAGCTCTTGATCCCTTGAAACCAGACACGGCGGAGAGGGAAACTGCAATTTCGACAAATTACACTCGAAACAAGTTAGGGCAGGGGGGACGAGAGTCGTGGGACTCGTTTGATCGTGAAGTTCGCTGTCTGCAAAGAGAATCGCGAAATAGCGACATCGTATCGTTCGCGATACCAGCGTTCTCCTAGTCGCGTTCCTTTAGCAACTATTTGACTTCCGATTAAAAACGCGCGCGCCGCGCAACCGACCTGTGCGGCGCCATCTTAACTTTGCCGTTCTATTTATTTTAAGTGCGCGTCTCTGCTGATTTCCTCGCCCTCCCCGAATTATACGAAATCTCGTCGAGCAAAGTACATACGTTACGCGCCCCCAAAATTGGGGACGCTTTCGTTTTTCTTCTGTCGTGATTCGCGCAGCTCGCAAATTACGTTGCAATTTATCGTCGCGTTTCTTGATTCTGCGGGGAACGGGATTTCAAGATTAATGGATATTCAGTTGGATCTGTTTATTTTACGGAATTCCAAACGTAGGTACTTTTCGCCACAGGGGCGGATTTAGTGATTTTGTGCCCGTGGACTTAACACGTCTGCCACCCTTTCCACGAAATATTATGAAATATTTTAATTTAAGAGTGTTAAGACAATTTTACAATTATTCGATATGAGTTATTGCTAATTTCGCCACATAAAAATAAGTGAAATGTTTTTAAAGTTGTATCTTGTTCAATTTCTTTCGTCCAAAATTTGACGCCCCACAAAACTGAGTTACAATTAGCCTATATACAAATCCCACCTCTGTTTTATTCAGTAGGAGGTACAAATAGAGGCTGATTAAATAATATCTTTAATCAGCATAGCGTAAACGATTCCAGGTACATGCAAAGGTTGGGGTTTCAATAAGCGCGGCATAATTCCCGTAATAAATCTCAGATTGATCGTGAAATGAAAACTCCGGGCAATATAAATCTTTAATTAGGTAAAATGTAAGCGCTAAAGTTAATGTTTGCAACAGTGGACCGCGCTCTTTTGTGCTGCAATTTGTCTGCATATTTTCCCGAGAATGCCAAAAGAGGTGATACATACTTCGGTAGGAATACAATATGCTTCCGCAAATATAAATAAAACCGCTTTATACCTCGCTTTCTCGCGTCTGTGCAGTGGCGCATACTGAAGCTGAAATTGCTCGTGGATATTAAAACTTATGCGTTATTCCTCTTGAAAATTACCGCTGCCTTGTTCATACATTATTTCCCCTCATAAATTACCGTGTATCGCATTTGGGTAAATATTCCCGCACAAATGTTGAAACAAAGCCAAGGGGAAAAGCTGTACAGCTCTCCTTGTATTCTCTCTTAATTATTTCTATATTCTCCAGGATCTGATTCACGAAATTTCTTAAGTTTCCACTAACTTTGATACAACACTGCTCTTTATTCAGGATTTTAATAATTGGAGGCAAGAATTCCTTAAAGTATCCTTTTTTTTACTGAATTCACAATTCAAATATCGTTCTTATTAATACCATTTTTCATTTCGATTGAAAATACCGGGACGAAAAAAAGTAGTAAGCGAAACGCCAGCAGAGAACTTTATTAAAATTCCGCGTTCTCTCTCACGCATGTTCATTCGAAAAAAATTCCACAGTTATATTATTTCCAACATCACTGGCACCCACCACCGCGTTCCCCGAAATTCCGCTTCCCAGCAGACAATGCTACGTGCAATCAAAGCTCCCACTTACCCCGATGCCCTCCCTCTAAACGCAATAACAAAGGGCAGCTTGAATATTCTCAATTTCATAAGCATCCGCCGCGTCAACGTCGCTTTAGGTCCTCGATGTCAGCAGCCAGAATCACGCGAAACGCGAATGGAGTATGCAGGCCTACTTTCAAATAGATAACTAAATGGTAGCGCCATGTTTCGGCACGTGACCTCCCGACGAGTTGACTAAACAATAAAATGAAGATCAAGCAAAGATTCAACTAGAATCTATAAAATATAACGTACTCCAAAGAAGAAACTATTAAACAGTTGCAGGAAAACACCATTACTATCTTAAAATATAATACTGCTCACAGGTGATTTCGAAAAGTTCGAGGCCTAACACAGAAGTGCCTTTAACCCTTTAGCGCTCAATGTGATACGTCACATCATTTTCAGACGTATAACAAAAATCGGTAGTCGATAATTTTGCGTTTATCGCTATTAATAATGTTTACAGTAACCATGGAAACGTTTCTGGCGAATGCATGTTGGACATTTTTCGATAACCTGAAACGTTGCTCTTGTTTTCTTTAAACAGTTGAGAGTAAAATGATTTGTTTTACATTTTACAAATTAATTGTTATACTAAAAGAATAATGCTTGTCAAGTTTGATTTATGAAAAAAAAAATCGCTTTTTTTTCGACTGGCTTTTTTGGAAAAACAACGATCAAGTGCATGTATTGGGACCATTTTTCAGTTAACTAATCGCAAGAAATCATTTTTTTCCGCCGAGAAAAGTGTCCGGGCGTTAAAGGGTTAAGGAACTACATATTAAGAATTTTCTTTTTTCACCTGATTTATCAATATAGTCCTTTTTCAAATTTCTACACTTGGCCTGTCACTCATCGTAATTCCACGACCCCGGCACACTAAAATTTCTCATACCGATCTGCAAAATGGCCGTTGAGGCCGCGGAATTTTCAATCCACCCTCGTACTTAATGCCAGCGCAAGAAGAACACTAGGATCGCTCAGACACGGCGCGATATTAGCCCGAGCGTAGGGATACAGGGAGGTAAAGTGCTAATACATGGAGAATCAGCCTGTGTACGTTGCTGGGGCGTTCCCGAGCAGGCTTCACGTCGCTGGCAACCCCAACGAAAGCGCGCCCTGCTTGTACGTCTTACGTATTCCTGGACACTTACGCCTACGTGCATGTCATACGTCCCCCGTCGTGTTACGTATGCGGGTGTTAATGCGTTTCCGTGCTCGTGAATCGCGGCGCACACAGGCACAGGCGCGCACACGTGCCTGGAATACGCGGCCGCTGGAGAGGCTGGGTGCGCGCGCGCCCTCCAGATCAAGATTGATAGGCTACGGAGTCGCAACACGTACGGAGCATCCACTTAGCGGTGCATTATCCCGATGAGAATGTGTACAGGCTGGATCTTACCTAATGCAGCGGCTGCAATCCTGATAATGGCAGCCACTTGTCCGCGAAAGAGCAGACGCGAGCTCAGGCTAATCGGCAATTTCGAGCCGACCGCCGGGGACATTCTTTCGGGGGACCAATTGTTGGGGACGATGGTGACCGAGTGGCGTGGTCACTTGATCGCGTCCAAGGAATCTCGAGGGGGGAACGTCTGGAACGTCTGTGGCGTTGTCGATCGTCTGAGTGCAGTGGAAAGTGTACGTATTCTGTCAGACGGCCGCGCTGTGGCGCAGTGGAAACCGCCTGTCCTCTGTCAGACAATATTCCTCGTGACGTATTCGGGTCACTTCTCGCGATACACTTTTGGGGTTTGGGGTCTGCTATTTTAAACATATTCATATATCTTGGATCGTTTTCTATCGGGCTTTTAAATCGTCACTGTCCCTGCTCGGTGAATAGGTATTGGATTCTAGAATATATAGGTAAGAGATGTTAGGTGGTGGTTTCAAAAAATTGCTAAACAAAACCTATGATGTTTTCCTCTCCCTTAAATACAAGTAAACTTGTATTGTATGGTATTCAAGATCCTCTGTAGAGGGGAGAATGAGCGTGACGTAGCAGAAACTAGACCCCTGACGCAGGGAAGAGTATCAGTGTTAGGTCAGACGCACTCGCCTAACGTGAGATGCATACGTGAAATGAATTTTCATCGCAAGTTTCTGTACACTTGAACTTTTTATTTGTATGATATTTTTTAATTTGTAAGGAAGGAGTAGATTACGGTAAGTTGTAAATATTGACGAGAGTATTTTAGGATTTATTGTATTCTGTATACATAAAAAATAGGGAATACAATCCCGGCTATTATTTACTATCCCGGGATTGTGGGATTTTTTAAAGTCTATCTCGGGATTCCGGCACTAATCCCGGGAGTGCGTATTAGAAAATTTCAGTAATTAAAATGATTTATTATGTGCTAAAATTTAAAATCTTTATTTAATGTAAACAAACTTACTTTCTATCATTAGTCTGAAACATAAACTAAAATCATTTTTCACAATAAAAACAGTAATGAAGAATAATAACGTCTCAATAAGTAATATAATAACAATAAACCATTATAAAAAATTTTGAAATTACGAACGAAGAAACAACAAAGCATCTAAAGTTCGTACATATCTTCAATGTTTTGACTTTACGTGTTCAGACAAGTTGCGATTTGCAACTCGCGTAATTTCGAAATAGCGAAAAGTGAGAATATCACTGTAAAAATAAATATGGTTCAGTTAGTTGTATGCGACTTAATATTATTATTTAAATAAATCATTATTATTAATATTGTCCTTATTATTATAAAACGACTATGTTTCTTTATCCTGTTTATTTTTATATTTTTCGGGTGTTCATAAAGTAATTCACATTTTTAAAAAATCCCGAAATTCTCGTGATTAGTTATATCAAATCCCGGGATTTTTGGAATCCAAAAAACAGCCGGGATCGCGGGATCCCGGGATACCGTATCCCGGGATTGTATTCCCTAGTTAGAGAAGGAACTCGTTCCTACTTTCGCTTTCCATTTAAATATTTTCTAACAGATACTTTTCATCCCAATTTATTAGAATCGGGACATATTAATCGTACCGCACGCGAAAACATATATCTCGGAGAACGTGAATACATAGTTTTGTTTCCTGCCCGCTTTTGCAAATATTCAGAGGGGAGAGAAATACATACGATTCGAGGGACCAAAAGAAGTATGTTAGCACGGTGAACTCGATTGTTGGCCGCGTTCGTTCGCGTGTTCAATGAAATACGCATGCAGTGTTTATTAAAAAGAGACAATAAAAAGCGCCGTGGAACAAAAGCGGCTGGGAAATTTATTCCATCGAGCGGGAGCGTTCCCTGTACAATGCCATTACTATAAAAGCTGGCGGACCTACGAATATCAGAACGCTTTTTGGTAGACTCTGAAACAATTGTTGCTCAGCATTTCTTTTTCTAAAGAGTGTGTAATTGCTCAGAGTGCATTGAAAATAAAACGATATCAATTATATTTACAATTTGTTTTGTGGCATCAGAACTTGTATCAACATTCGGCATCTCGGTTCTTTTGATTAATCAAAATTCATTCCTTAGAATTCGACATATTACAGAGAGGTTCGTTTGCCTCTCAAATAATTACGCAATGCACGATGAATAATATTGAAATTAGCAGCACTTCATTTAAACGGATGTTAACTTGTCATTCAACGCGACTACCATGTCCATCTTCTTCATAATCACGTCATACATATTACCAGTGAAATTTTCCTCAACATTTCTCTGCCCATATAGCGTCAACGATACATCATACCTTTCGAAATTCCCGCAGCAACGCTTCGGTGACATCGCCAAGCAGCGCAATTAATGTTTTAATGATCACAGATTGCATTTGTAACCAGAAGAAACATCGCATTATTGTTAAATGTCAACGCGATAATATCCTACTGCATAACGCAACGCTGGAAAATAACTTACCGATGACTCCTGTCCTTGAGTCGTCCTAACGAGTGAGCAGACCGATCAGTCTCAGCCATTTCCGCGTGTCGAGCACAGACCCGTAATTGCGGTTGATTCATCACGGTAATCGTTCTTCATTATCACCGAAATTGTCCCGCGGGAGTTCCAATGATCCGAACCGCTCCGCTTCGATCACGACCGACTCTCGCTTCCTGAAATTGTTGAACGTGTGAAAAGAAAAATACCTCCGTGCATAATAACGTAAATTACCACATACATATTCCGTGATAAACATATTATCATGCTTAACCTTTAGAGGGCCGGGATTTTTTCATTGAAATTGTAAATTTTATTTACTTAAAATTTATGCATATATATCATCAAAATGGTCGGCAAAGTATCCAAATTTTTAGGTGGCCACTATTGTGGCCAGCCCGGCCGCGAACGGTATGGCATATACTGGAATTTTTTAAATTTGAACTTTAATTTTTCTAAGGGTTTTTGATATCGCTAATCACGATTCTAAGATCAGAGTATCGAAATTTTATGTAGAAAAAGTGTTGCCAACCTAAACAAGCCTAAATGAATAACAGCAGTTACATTCATATATTATTCTTCCCTTTGGAGTTACCCAGACCTAACGTCGTGGACGTAGAAAGTTTTGTAGCTCTTTTTTTTGTTTTTGGAGTTTTTTGTGTTATTTTTGGATTTGTTTTTTAGTTTTCTGATTTTACTATTTATTATGCGAGCTGCAGTCGTGCAACTCATTAATGCTAATGCATTGTGCAAAATGAATAAAGGGCCTCTAAAGGTTTATAACGTATCTCATAATTCTCTTCTTCTGCCATCCTCCTCAACACCCTAAGTTTGTAACTTAACCCTTCGTGATCACACGGGGTGTATCACACCCCAGGCAATTATTTTTTCTTTGCCAATATGTCTGTAAAATCTTAGACCTTAATATTGAACTTTAAAAATTTGGTGAATTTTAACAAGCAGAGTCGCTTTTCTCCACAATTATTTTTTCAACTACAAATTACATCATATCGAAATTTACATTACAGTGTTACGAATGTACAATTATCACTGAAAAGTTAAAAGATTCAAAATTACGAAAATGGTAACTGAAAAATAACGCTGAGGTGCAGTGAATCCCATGCAACGAATTTGTGATTATAAGAAGGTGTGACCACGACGAGTTAAAATTTCCTATCTTATGATAGCGCGGTGGCTGCAGACCACTTTCCGCATATTTCTTTAAATCCCATCGCAGTCCACTCCTCAAAATGAATGCACAATGAAAGGGTAATATTAATATGGAAAGTGCGATGCGGAGGATTATTGCGGCAACACAATAGAGCTTTTTATCTCCCACTAACGCGTACCTTGCACTTTTCGGTCTCTTTTTACTACTCCGCTTTATCATTTCCCTCGATACAGGTTTCGCTGGATGACAGTGACGTGCCAAACGCGATACGATCGCGGGATACGGTCGGTAAACACACGTGGAAGTAATAAAAGGACAGAAAGCCGAGCGAATGAAGCGTGGTTCGCGCTAGGCGGGACACGTCGATGGCGAATTACCCACTGTGGCGGATCAAACATAGTTCTTGCAAGAGCGTTTCACGCCCTCCTGCTACCCCCCCCCCCCCCTCCCCTCCTCCTCCCACACCCGCGTGTCTGTGGGACCAAAAAGGCGTCTGTCCCTTCCACACTCGCGAGCGTGTATCGCCGCCGGAACGATGTTAAATCGATCGAGTCCAGCTTTGTCCGCATTATCGCTCAAGGGTGCTCGTCGGTCGCGGGACAAAAAGACAGAGACAGAATGAAAGGAGGGGGGAGAAACGGACTGCGAGATTTTCACCCGTTGGAAAAGATGAGCGCAACGGGAAACAGAGGAGTAAGGGAACGGTGGCTGCGTTTCGTGGGACTAGGAATTTCGTAGCTGGGACTCCCCATTTAAGTGTCATTTCGTTTATCGGGCGAACGATCGCGACCAGCTTTCGAAGGGAATTGTTTTAATGGCGTATTAGGTAGCCTGGGAACAGGATTGCGAGGAATTTTAGCGGGAAACTTTGCTTTCACGTTCACGTGAAATCTAATTGTATCTGAGCGAGGCCAGACCCCTGATCTGCTAATTGGAAATGGCTGCAAACGAAGTGCTTGCGAAAGGGAGGTTTGTTGTGGCCAAAGCGTCGCCTTTTTCAGCAGGGCGTAAATCTCCGGCGGCATAACTTTCTCTGTGGTGGTTTTGAACCATAATAATTCACTGGGTCGGAGGATGATGAAGACGGAGGTTCGCGTTGAATGATCGAGACACCGCAATTATAACAATAACACTGCACTATGTATTTGACTATAAACGGTAACAAGGTATGACTGAGGTATGAATGTTCAATGAGACCCCTATATGGGGTCTAGGGCAGAGATGGGCAAAAAATTATTTGAAATAAAAATTTCGTACACAAATATATATTTCAAATCATTTTTTGCCCATCTCTGTTCTAGGGACAAGATTCCCTTTAGGGGTGGAATTTCGTTGGAGCAGTAGTAGGAAACGTTGCCTATTTGCGGGAATTGTTTCTATAATAAATGGTGAAAAACTCCAGGAAAGGGAGATTTTGATAAAAGTGTTGGTAATCCGTCAGCTGGTGTCTGTTTATTGTCCCTGCTATCCTGGGATCCTCGGTCCTGATTTCAGCTAATAGCCTTCATTTCCGATACGTGGAACTGTGAATTTGACTGACAGACCAAGTGTCTGCCAGATGAGCTTTCAGGATACACGACACCCTTATGCGTCCTTGGAGTTAATACGAAGGCTCGCGCTCCTCATCGAGGTTTTCTATTGCAGGAATGCTGGATTTTTAGAATTCTTTAGATGTTAACCCTTCGTTGCATAACTTCTTCGATTGTTGAAAAAATACATTTTTGAATTCGTACAAATGATAATAATAAGAGAAAAATAATAAAAAGAATATTTTTGTTATTTTTATTTTTTCACTTTTTCCGCCATTACTTAAAAACAACTTTCAGCGTGATGTGTGTAAATGTTTAGTAACTAGGATATGTATATTTCATGATAAAGTAGTTACATCACACTACAGGCTAGTTAAAACAAAAAAAATTAAAAAGAAATTAAATGTTGCATATTTGCAACAGTATGCAACGAAGGGTTAAATCGATGCTTGTGGACCAGTTAGATCCCTCCCTAAATCGCTCCAGTCATGGAAGTCAGAACCAATGACAGCGGTCACGGGACACCGTGTAGATAACCAGCGTGGTCGTGAGAACCGATACCGAAAACCGCAGGGTCATGCGAGTCGATAGTGACTGGATGTCAAACTCTCTCTCGAGTCGTAAGACTCGATATCGACGACCCTGGAGACGTAGCTACCAATATCGACGGAACTCGACGTCGACGACCCTGGGGATACGGATACCATTATCGGCGATACAGAGTCGTGGAATCTAATATCGATAACTCTAGAAGATGTAACGGCTCTGCCGGCCATCGATTCCTGGGATATAGTGGAAGCATAGTAGTATCGCCGGAGCTGATAAAGACTTCTGATTGGTGAAATAGTGATGTCCTACGGCTAGATCCCCATCAGTGTAATGTTCTGTATAATAGGCAGCATCGGAATTTTATAATTCGGAGGTAACTTGCATCGAGCTTTACGATGTGGGTGTCATTTTTCTGGGGGATATCTAGGAATCACTGATATCGAATTCCACAACTTTGAGTTGAGACATTCAGAACAAAAACGGACTAGGTAATCCACATTGAAAAAAAATTAATTTTTCCTGTTTTGTATGATTAATACAGTCTATTGGAATATATTATTGCTACTAACTCGATTTTGCAAAAAATGTGGGTTAGTCCGTTTTTGCTCTCAAATTCTAAGTTTAGAGGATCATCGATTTTCATTTCCTAAAATCTTCGCTATCAATTTTAAATCTCAAATCTAATCACAGGTTTTTCGAGACATATTCAAATATTTCAGTATTTCTAAATTTCCTTTCCTCTTCCGTGTCGTTGGAACCTTTGAAAGGAAAGTAATTTGAATGTAGTCAAAGTAATTTCGTGGTCCAGTGTTCTTCTTCGTTCTCATCCGAGAAACGGTTATTCTTCTCTTTACTTCAAGAACCTTCTTGTCAAGGATCGAAGATTTTCGCTTCGATTAACACACAAATTAAATTCTTTTTGTGGCTGGTAGAGCTGATAAAACAATGTTGAATCTATCGAGGCCAGTTTTACTTGTCCTTTTGAGCAAGGGTAATCGTCTGTCAGCGGATACGAAGCCAATGAAAGTGTCTACTCCCTGGAGGGTAAGAGAAAGAGCCAATGGAGAAGGCTTGAGGTAGACAGAGAGCAGCAGAGGGAGTATTAAGATAATTCTTGAGTGTTGGAACGCCTCATTCCATCTTCGTCAACGTTTCCGTACCTCGCAAGATCTCTTCCCATTTTCCCCATCCGTTTACGAAAGCCGCTGACCCACTAAAATAAACTTATGTTTAAAAAACCGTTTAATCGTATCCCTAATAACGAAAGATAAAAGGGAAGCGGTGAAAGTATTCGTTTCGTTTGTAATGAAAATCGGTGGATTTCAAATTTAACGCGGAACGTGTTAATATGCACTCCTTTAAATAAAACTTACCTAGAGGAGCAGAAACGTAAACACTCATTAACGTTCAAGGGAAATAAAATTGCTAATATTGGAGGAAGAACGATGCAGCAAAATATTCTCCAACAAATTATTCTCGCTAAAATTCGAAAATTCCATTCCCGTTTGGTAGAATGTTTTATCGACACCTAATCGATTAAAGGCACGAGCGTTAGGAGCGCTTAAAATTTTTGCAAACTGCTGTTGGGAAATTGAAGTACTGTGCTGTTAACTTACCCGATCGGCAAATAAATAAAACGAACATATTTCACTGTGACGCGCGACAAATTGTTTCGCGACGAAAATGCATTGAGTAAATAAAAATTGACAGAGGTGGGACCGCTGCACGTGTGAATAAATGTGGGGAAAAAATGGAATGAGGAGAGAGGAAAAGGGAAATAATATTTTCCATCTAGCGCGATAACTTCTCTCGTCGGCGAGAAATTGGTTACGAACCACGAGAAAACTACGCGGCGTGGTCCACTATAATTCGTAAATGACATTTCAGCGATTAAAAGTATTTCCATCGGTAGAACGTAGAATAACGTCGTGAAACTGCTGTCTGATTACTGGCTGTTCTGCGGCTATTAGTGGTGCTATCTCGTAATATCGATGTACAGGGTGTATAAAAGGGATGGACACCGCATTCGGGGGTGAATCTACACCTGTGGATCGATGGACAATTATTGGAAAAAACTTACCGCAAAATTGTTTAGAACATTGAAAATTAATGTTAAAGATTTTTTGTAACAACGTGTTCTGCTCAATGAGAAGACAAAAAGTCCAAAAAGAACCATATTTTGTGGCCATGACTTTTTATACACCCTGAAGAACAGTTCTGCCCGCACGTCAACAAGTGTCGCACGAAGTGCCATGTGAATACTTATCAACGCTAGTGTTATAAACAAGAAAATGTCAAAATTACTGTTTTCTATCCAAGGTAAGGTATTTCTCAATGTGGTGTAACTTTTGTCATAAACAGTTTAATGTGACAGCTGTTTTTTTCGCGGATTTAATGACAATTCAACAATAATTTAATGTAGATATGTTTCATTACCGCGTGTAATAATTTGACGTTATATTCAACCACTGAATGTGAGAGGGGTGTTTGCCTAATATGATTCCTTTCTAGTGGGGTAAAATGATCCCAGGAATCCCAGGTGATGCGGGAAAAAATTTGTGTCTGCGAACCTGATATCATTTATTTGTGTTTGTTAGATGATTTAAAATATTAATTTATTTTATTCGTATATTTTCTGACTGACATTATGTTCTGTTTTTATTTAAAAAAAAGTGTATAAATCAAATGCTTTTTAATATTCGTCTTATTTACTATCAGTAGGTATAAAATAATCCCGGGGGATCACTATATACACACCGTAGGGATCATTTTATACATATATGTGTATTCAATGATCCTTTAGTATGCCTTCACAAAAATGCGAATAAAAAATATAATTAATCAGGTAGCTAAATTTGGCCTAAATAATGTATATTTGTATTTCTTATATAGGCAGTCGATTTTGTCGAAAATGAAGCACTAATTGAGCATTAATTATAAATAAATAAATTGAAGCTGCGGCTTGTTCTTTAACACAATGTTTATTAATATCATAAGCTTTAAAAAAAAGACGTGTTTGTTTAGTCAAAAATATGCATTATGTGGGATTAAAATGATGTGTGATGGTGATAAAATTTAAACCTGAGGAAAGTACTGAAAGCACTTTTATAGTTAACTGGCAATGAGATATTGGACATAAGGGGACCTTCCGGTCTAAAAGTCGATTTTTTTTATTTCATTTTTCGAATGTTCAACCTTTTAGGAATACGCGTTTAAAACGATTTTTTTAAATTCGTAAAATTCCCGAAGTTATAGGCATTTGAGTAGCAGCAAATGCATGTGTAACACCTGGCCACTCGGCACTCACGTAAAACAACACTTTAAACGCGTTTTTCTCGAAACAGTGTTCTCAAAACGGTGGGACCTGTATCTCCAAAAGTTATTATCCGATTCAACTGACACTTTTTTTATTTTGAAGAATATATATCTGGCTAGGGGTGATACTAGATAAAAATAGAAAAAATTGAAAATTTATCATTTTCAAAGGCGTTGAAAGGATGAAAAATATATGGAAAAGGTGATTTCAAACTTCAAGTGTCGTTATTTTCTAAAAAAATGTAATTTTTGTAATTTTCCTAGTTTCCCCCAAGCAAGAAGTATATTCTTCAAACTAAAAAGTTTCAGTCGAATCGGATAATAACTTTTGGAGATACAGGTTCCACCGATTTGGATGAATTTTTTGACGCCTTGACTTTAACGACTCCCCAGTGCCGTCTGCAACGATTAATTATAAAACAAAAAATATATTTCTATAATTTAAGACATCCTTAATACAATGTAAAAGTCGCATTAAATTAAATATAGTAGTTTTCCTTTAATTAATTCCTAAAGATCACCTTTTTTTTTTTAGCTCTAGACCGAAAGGTCCCCTTAACTATTTATTAACGCGACACTTCTCAAACACCCTATCCCCCGGCGAAGTCCAATTATTCTACACGGACACACTACCCCTATCGCGAAATTAATAATCAAAGCAATTTAATAATCGCCAGCGCAGGTCCCTGAGACGAACTCCGTTCCCGCGGGATGCGATCGATGCGGTATCTGGCCAACCGTAGTTCGGTCAGCGTGTAATAGGCACGTGTACGTTACACGTGCACGCATAAAACGTATAGATAACTGGGCGAGCGTGCACGTACGTACGTGTTCGGGGAAATTTCTCACTGCAACGGTGCCGCCCTTTCTGATAATGGAATGCAAAAACAAGTTTCACATGGCGAGCCATTTAACTGGCCGCCAGCTTTCTCGCACCCAATCGAGAAGAGGGTCGATTTAATTTCCCCGGATGTACAGAGTGCAATCACGACGATGGAATCGCGAACGAGTATCTACGAACTGCTGGGAAACGCCGAGTTCCCTTCGAATCTCGCGCAACTGCGGAACCACGAGCGATTTCATTCGGTACAGATAAATATTCGTTCGTTCTAGAAGAAGAACTAACATCCAAACCTGCTTGGACCCCAAGAATGCTATTTTTTGTAATAAATCTCATGCTCCTGTCACTGAAACTTCTACATCAAACGTACACTCGTATAACCTGCTTAGGTTCTCAACTGGACGACCTTTAATTTCGAAATTTAAAATCAACCCCCCCCCCCCCCCACTCGTCGTACTTCCCACTTCAGCGAGACACAAGAATTTACTCCCCAAGCACGGAACAATTTGCTTGCTTCCTGAACAGAATTAGACTCGTATGCCGAGCCCGAGAAGATGTAACGAGAATTCGACTGTACAATAAAATCATTACGATCGTCTGGCGGAGGAGGGCCGGCACGGCAAGACGAGATCGATATCGGGAGCGTCCGCAGATCGGCCGAGACGACAAATACCCGTGAGCGAAACAAGAATTTCAATTTGCGTCATGTACGTGGCAGGCATGCCGAGTGGCGAAAAATTCCGGGCTGTCCTCTCCACCCCTGACCGACCAGCCCTCCGACTCGACTAGCCTGCAGGGAACACCGACTTCCGGCGTTCCCAGCGTCTTATAAGCTCAAATACTCGGGCAATACCCCGCGTTCCACTTCCTCCAAACGCCTCCCACCTGTTTTCATAACTCGCGCGATGATCGAGGGTGTCCCGGTCGATATACCGAATCGCCAGCTCGACAAATTTCTGCCCGTGCACTCGCCTCCCACTGGGCTATTGTTGCTTCGAGAAGGCCATTTGGAAAAATGTGCAGACGATAGCGTTCCGTCCCGACGAAATTGTAAGATCGCTGAGGAAATTGGGCGTGGGCGCTGTTCATCCAGTTCAGACTAAATAACTCGTTTCCCTGAAGGTCCACAAAGCAACCAACCGTGACAGGCAGAGTACGTATTAATTTTCTTAATTTAATTATTACAGTGATTCCCAACCTGTGTGCCGCGATCCCCAATGGGGCCGCGAAGAGTTTTCTCGGCGGTCGCCGCGGTTATTTTTACTGGACGATTCTTAGCATTTTTTTATTTTAATCTGGTTACATTGCGATATTCTATCAATGATGACGCTGATTTTTCAGAACTGAAAAAAGAAAAAGCTGGTTACTCAGATGCAAGCACACTAAATAAGATATTTAAATATTATTAAATTAGAATTATGTTCTGAAATGCTTATTTTTAATGTGTTTTCTTCATCTTATTAAATTTACCTTATCTTATCGAGGGGCGCAGGTTATTTCAATATTATAAAAGTAAAGAGTACAGTGGTTGGCCACCTGACAGTCATTGGCCTTATTTTGAGAAATAAATGAATATAATGAAATAGGGGGAGTTGGGTGCAAGGGGCACAATGAAACATTAATATTCTCTTGATATCTACATAGAAACAGTCAGAAGTTCAACAAATGATCACAAAACAGTATACTCTATGATCTTAAAAGATGGTATAAGATTATAAGATGATACCCTATAGATATCAAGATAATATTAATGCTTCATTGTGCCCCCTGCAACAAAGTGCCCCAACTCCCCCTACCAATGTTATGCCTTTTTTTAATGAACATATTCATATTCCTTGTACTTTCTTGCTTCGGATGTAATCAATATTTCTCCACTCATTATATACTCTGATTATATATAAAAGCAAATAGGATGACTCGGCTTTGAAGCTTGGAAATTACAGCGATTTAATAAAAAAGCCATAAGAGTACCTACAGTTGAAAGTTTGCGAATAGTTTAATGTTTTTATGATATGTATATCTCTCATGTTTGATATATATCGATAAATAAAATATTGAAACTTTATACAAGAATTATTTATTTGTTAAAATTGTACATATATTATGAAAAATAACGGGGGTTCAACAACTGTCATATGAATAATGTTGAATGATAGTAATTGGCCGGACGGCCAGTGACTGTTTTTAACCATGTTAATGGTGAAACAGTAATTAGCCCCCTGTTTAAAACAGAAACAAACACGACAAATACACACTAAATAAAATATATCCATTTTTATTGAATAAATTTAATCTTATTTCTATCACCAAATCAGGTAACATTTTCTTTTGGGTAATATTATGTATCAAATAGCGGCCAAACACTGTCGAACCGATTGGACAATTACTGTCATGACCATGCCAATAATTATATTTCTTCGTAGGAAACACATTTTTCGTATATTTTTATACATTCTTGATGTTTTTTTTTATAAACTCTATTTATTTTTAGATTATTAAGGGTTCTTCGTACTTATTTATATTGATTTCCATTTCAAATTTACTAAATTCACATTTATAATTCATTATATATGTGACACTCTTACTTAACTGGCCAACCATTGTACTCTTTACCTAAACACTGAATTATTCAGTACCATTTGTGTTATGTTTCTGTCTCAATAACTAAATTTCTAGCAAATCTACAATAATCGCTGCTCGCCAACGACACGATATTCTAGAATATCCACGGTATCGTTGAGCGAAGAGCGCAGGGGATTAGCAAATGCTGTAATTACAAAGCTTTCTATGTATAGGGTGGTTTATTGTAGCTGGAAGATTCAAATATCGGTTGTCATGGCGGTGTTCAATGAAAGTATCCATGAAATATTGCATCCCGCTGGTTCCCCTTTGACGAGAGGCAGCGTGAAATCGCGAAATAATGGCGCGGGAGAGAGGAAAAGTCGCTGGGACCAGGGGCTCAGGGGCAGGCGGCGGTGGCGATCGATCCCAGGGGGGCCCTTCGAACAGTGCAGAGTCGAGCAGCATTTCCGGTCGGCGACGCCGCCGGCGGAACAATGCGCCGCGATATGTCACGCGTTCCAAAGTGTCCTCGACGTGCCATTAATTGGAATTCAAATGGACATAAACATCTCGCGAGCGCGGTCAGTGCCAGCAAGATGCACCGATCGAAGAGGTCGAACACCTCCAGATGCAGGCTGCAGTCCACGTCGTAAATTACCGCCGACCACCGAAATTGCTCGGCGTTTTTCTGCCTCGGAACGGTCGCTCGCAGTCGGGAATACATTGGGATAGTGGTTCGCCCGATGGATTTCTTATTGAACATCGAAGACAATTTCTGAAACGGAATTGCGAGCGGCAAGTAGGTAGATACTCCATTCCAGGTGGTTCAGCTTAAGAAGCATTATTGTAATTCGATATTCTTTATCACCGGTAAACATCCGCACAACAATCGCCGCGGTCTCTCTGGAATCGGGATGGCGAATACGCTAGTAATTACAGTAATTACTAAACGTAGCGGTCGCGAGTTTCTCCAGCATTCCCCCGATGGTCGAAGGCCATCCAGGATGAACGAAGTGCAAGTGGGCGAGGGCGAGTGTAAGTGGCTGTACGCGTGAAAAATTCCTCCGCAGTTTTCCGGCTGCCGAGTCCGCGGGGCACGTAGCGACTCGGGGCGGTATCAGTCTCGCCTCGCGACAGATAATTTAAGGCGGACGATATTAAAAGGATATTAATGACGGCTAATTAATTCAGAGCTCTTTCAGCCAGCCAGGATCGAGGGTGCTTTTTAACGTCCTAAATCCGTGGAGCAACGCTCTCGAGCTTCCTGGCCACCGGCTGAAACGAAGATAAAGCGTCAGCGCGCGCGTGAGGAATTAGTCTCCTTCCCGGCGATTTCTCCGCGGAAATTCGACCGAATGTGGCGTTGACGAGTGGAGCGTTCCGCCAAGAGGCATGCACAGGGTGGTTGCGAGGGGGGGCAGCAGCCCTTCTGATCGTAGTGTCGACGGTAATCGGGCGGAAACGCGAACAGTCGCTCGAGAAAAATCGCCATACGTCCGTTTTTCTCGCCGTTCGTCAGAGTGACTCCCATTTCGCACAAGAGATTTCTCCTACGTGACCCTTCCGCCTCCCGCGGACCACATCTCGACGAGAAAACGCTCGCCGAGCCCTCGGTGTCTGCACCATCCTGTCACGCGTCGAATTATGGATGCGCACGAGCCGTGATGGTTGCGCCCTTACCGATAAATACGGTCGGTCGCGTGTTTTTCGCGATTAATCGCTCCGCCGTTCGATCCCGGGGCGGGTGCTTTCCGCGGAATATGTTTTCTGCATGTTTTATTTGATTTGAATTTTACATGAGGGTAGTCGTTTGGGGAAGGGGCGTAACTGAAACGGGCAATTCAATAACGAATGCCTTTGTTTTTGGAGCAATTAGCGATGCTCTGTAATTGATTATATTAATTGGTCGTTAATGAAAGTAATTTTGCTGGTGGAAGGGGATAATTTACGGGGATCGTGCTCGTCAGTAGACGAAGGAGAATGATATGGGGAAAGTTGCAATAAGCATTTCTTATATTCAGTCATTATTATATTGTTATGCTATTTTAAGAAGGAAGATAAATCGGGATCTTTGTTATTAAATGAAACTACGATTGAAGGAATATGTTTACCAATTCTTTTGGGAGGATTGTTATTTGTCCCACTACTACTGGAATATCATTCTTCGTCGATATAATAAATGGAAATTGTCATAAAGTAACTCTCCCAGAGTTATACCATCTATTCTGTTTGGATGCCAAAGATTTTTACATAGCTTGTTTTCTTCGAGATGCCTTCCTTGAAGGGAAAGAATTACGAGAGGATTCTGATAACGGAACATGTCAAGGATCCAGTAACGAATTGTACCAAGGATCTACTAATGACTAGTAGAATAATCTCAGCTAAACTAAACCCAATCCAACCTCTTATCGAATAAAGACGAATAAATATTAGGTTTCAATCTTCTTTCGCAAAGAACATTTTATTCCAAACTCACAACTTCTCGATCTTTCACCATCATCTTTGTCACAAACTCAACTATTAAGGCCCGTCTAAATCTAACAATTACCGCTTTTAAATAGTGATGGGGTGAAGTATATTTGAAATAGGTTCGAATCTGACTGGATAGTTTCGAACAGTTCATGACTACTTGGAAAAAGAAAAACAATAGGTACTTTTAAGTAGACTCGAACCTGGACGAAATCAGTTCAAACTCTCTATAAGTACTTTAAGAAACGTTAACGGTAGTTTCAAGTATAATCGAACCGTGACCAAGTAGATTTGAACATTTTATGAATGCTTTACCCGGGACTTTTCTATGCAATTGTGTGATTTGTTTTCGTTTTGTTTCCAAAATCTCTGTCTTCCATGGTTCGATTACTACTTTTACGAGATTCGATTCTTTCAAATCTCAAAATAGGTAGGGGAGCGGCTTGCAGGTTGCCACTGCTTGCAGGTTGCCACCCCTGCTTTATTTCGACTTTCTAGCAGTGTCATATCCTGAACTCTGACTCAAATCGACGTTAAAAGAGTAGATGTCACTATTTATTAACCTCTGGAGCGGACAGACGCAATAACGCTGTGTTTTCTGAGCGAAGGGTAATATAGTGTTTGTCAAGTAATTGAACTATTGAAATTGTGTGTCTTCCCTGTGCTCGTAAATTGAACATTTTCATCGACAATTCAAGATAACTATTCGTACTGTGTTGTTTTTTTCATCTAATTTACATATGCCAAACAGATTTCCAAATATATCATGAATTGACAATTTTTTTCTCATATTTTCTAAAAATGCGTCGGAATGCAAATTGCCACCTTTTTTGGCTTGCAGGTTGCCACCTCTCTCTTTCCCGCTTGTTTACACTCAAATGTCATTTTTCGTGATTATGTGATGTTTAATATTGTCATTGAGTTTGAAAGAAAAGAAAAAGAAGAAAGAGAAGAAGGAAGCCATCGCTGAAAACAAGAAGCGCAAAGTTTCACCGAAGAAAGCACCGAAACGAACCCCTGCAAATAACAAAAAAAAAGGCCACTGTATAATATAATTTATTAATAAAATTTAATAAATTTTGGAAAGTTTTCTGAATCAGGTTTTTACTTGAGTTTTTTTACACTTTCAGCAATTTTTCTAGGGGGTGGCAACCTGCAAGCCAAATTTTCAAGGAGTCAATTTTAGGTACTTTCGATAATTTGCAGTATAATTTTTCTTTTTCGAGAGTTTACATGATTTGTAGCTCAGGATTGTAGCTTTACCCTTCCTCTTTCCAACTTATACCATAAATCATCGATACGTTAATTTTATGACGAGTTATGATAAAAAAAGCTAAGGGGTGGCAACCTACAAGCCTCTCCCCTACTTATTCCAATCCTACAGGTACTTGTTCCAGAGTTCGAAACCAGTTTGTACGATCTAAAGTACTTTACAAGTACAATTGAACATCTTTTATGAGTAGTAATCTAATCCCGTAAAATGAATTTTTTTAATTGGATTCGACTTGGTTTCGTGAGTACATATTGAACTTGATCCCACCCCTACTTTCAACCGCTATACCACTCGACTTCTAATCCAAGGTAGCTACCGCAGAACAAACTTCAAAACCGAAATTAATATTCTTTCTACGGAGTTCGTATCCAGTGCGACGACTTCGTGGTCCTCCGAACTCCGCCGGAAGTAGAATTAATTTCTCGGGGCAAATGATCCCAGTCGGCGCACGGGAATATTCTATTTACCTTCATGAGCGACACTAAGCGGGAGACAATACCAGCACGCTATGACGGCGTTTAACTCAGGCTTAACGGGGTTTAACCCTGCACCCCCTTTGCCCGCGGGCCCTGAAAATGGTTGGCACAGGTATCCAAGTCGATCCACTGTTTCAATTCATTCGCACGTGACCATTAAGCCATGCCCCGCCGTCTCCTCGGCTCGCCCCGTTGCTCCTTCAAAGGGTAACAATGCAACGGGGAGCAGAGAGGGCTTCGACGTGAAATCCACCTGGTTCGTTGATCCGCGAACGGGTCCAGTTAGAATTTCTCATCGCGAAACTTGAACGGGCGCGTGTGTTCCATAAATACTTCGCGAAACAGTTTTCCTCGCGAACCGGCTTCAGCACGCTTCCTTTACTACGAGATTTCATGGCTGCGTTTCTAGCGATGATTTCGAGAAGGAATGAAAACATTTCGGAGTTGCTTTAAGGGTTCCTCGATAGAGAATTTATGAATATTAAACTTTTAGTAGGTATGGATCTATTTGAGGAAAGTCCGCAAAAGTAAATTTATAATTAAAATAGGGTTTTGGTGCTCATTATATTAAATGTAATCCAAGGAGAAGATTTGCTAATTTATGGAAGAAATTTTAATAATATTTAAATGCTGTGTCAAGACACTGAGATTCATCAAAAGCTCCACTGACATTGGAACATAAGTGGAAAAGAGACAATCTTGATAAAAATTTGAGGAACTACCGAGTCTTTCATGCTTCTAAAAAGCTCTCCAATAACCAGAGCAGATAGTTTGATGGAGAAAAATCAGGAAACTACATCAAGTAACTAATTACTTGCCAACCAAAATTCATACAGCCCCTTTTGAAACACGATTGCTGGGCGCCGTAATATTTCCAGGGCGCAAGTTTAATTCAATAAACTCGCGAGCGTGTTCGGCAACGCGATTATCGATAAAATTCACGTTCGAGCCATCCGGTTGCCAGGTGGCCCGTTTCCGACGATTTCGAATCCCGCTTCCGGGATTCGTACGACCACGATGGCGGTCCGGGCATCAAAATTATTCACCGCAAATCTCGGACCGCGCGCGTCGATATTTTTCCGCAAACGTGTCTGCCTGCGACCGGACAGTCGCAGTCTACACATTCTGATTAGAGGCCGGCGCTTTCAACGGCCCTGATTACGGACGGTGTAATTCGAACCTGCCATTCACCTAAACACCCATTGTCCTCGCGTTAAAGCGTACACGGGATAACTGATTACCGATATTCGCGGGCTGGCGTTGGAAATCCTTGGCCGATCGACGGAAAGGGGCGCCCCGACGTGGTCCGCGGCCCTGAACTCAAAGAGTCGCGAGGTCTCGCCCGCCATCAGCTGAAACAGTGGAAACGCTCGGGAGAATCGTGAAACGGGAAATAACAGCGAGAGGATACCTACTCTGTATAAATAACCGTGACGAATAGCTACTATCGTCGCGGTGCACGGTTCCTGTGGCCGTTGAATATCGAAACGATTGAAAATAGAGCTTTTAACTTCGTGCGCGGCCGATGAACAGCTGCTCGATTTCGTTGTTAAACATTTCTATTGGAAATCGTTTCGTGCTGCAGATTTACCTTTTAATGTATTTTGCGCAGACATCACGACTGTTATAAGACAAATTTTAAAAGTTATGGTAGTCGACTACTTTTATTTTTAGCTTAAAGTAATAAGTACTGATATAAAGCATTTAGTAAATGAAAATTTTATATTATATTTTGAATTTCTAACTTTAAAATACGACAAAAAGTAAAACCTCTTCATAGGTAAAAAAAAATAAATGCTTTTAAAGTGATTTGTAAACTAATTTTGATTCTACATGTGCCATTGCTGTTTTCCAACACGAGAAGCATAAATGTGCTTTGAATAGAAACGACAAATGTAATTCAGTTCTATACATTTTTTACTGGAAAATGATGATATTTCACTGAAAAAGCATCAACAATTTTATATGCGCTTAAAAATTTTTTACAAATGGGATAAATTATTTATTTATGGGAGGTCGGTAACTGGACCATTATTCCCTTTCAATTTTGAATAGTCGACCACAGCGGTCGAATTCTGAAGCTAACTGCATTCACAATGAACGCTAAAAGTCGACCACGTGTTAACTATAATTTATCTTATTAAAATTTTGATAATGCTTTTAAAAGAACTTCTTTTAATTACGCATTATTCCTGTCATTATTAATTATTTACCGTTTTGCACATTATATTTAAAAGTAAATTTCAGTTTGTAATGCGCACATAACCTATTTTAAATTTCATATTAAAAAAAGGTGGCCGACTACTAGCTGTCCGATCGGTCGACTTTTAGAGTTAAGCGGTCGATTATTAAAGTATTTGGACACTTTATTTTAAACACTAATTATTTATTTTCCCCGAACTTTTATACTAACACAAAATTGTTAGTGATACATTAAATACATTTGAATTACTTCAATACATTTTATATATTTTATAACATTGATTGTTTATTTTTTTTTTAAACTTTTCATTCGAGTTTAGCTTTAAGTGGTCGACTACTAGTGCTTTCACCCTATAAGAGTTAATATCTTTAATGAAATGATTTTGGTTACGAATAACCATTATGAATGATCATAATTTTTCTTGGCTACCAATAACCATTATCGATGACGGAAATTTAATTTTGATTACCGGTAACCATTATAAATGACCGGAATTGTTTTTGGTTAAGAGTATCCATTATCAATGACCCGAATTTTAGTTTCGTTACCGATTACCGCGAACCAATATCGACGGCAACAATTTTTTCTGGTTACATTCCATCATTGTCAATTATTCTTATTAATATTACTGATAATTAGTATTCATGGACAACATGAAGAAAAATTTATTACAAAACTTATATATTTTATTGAGACGAAAAATTTTAAATTGTAGTTCAATATCTTTTATCCTATTCTTTGTTTCATATATTTTCTTACCGTATTCTTTCTTAATAAAATATATAAGTTTTGTAATTATTTTTTTTCGTGTTATTAATGAATACTAATTATCAGTAATGTTACTAACAATAATTGACGATGATCGAATGTATCCAGAAACAAATTTTGCCGTCGATAATGTGTACCGGTAACCAAAATAAAATTCGGGTCAATGATAATGGTTACTGGTAGCCAAAAAAAATTTAATCATTCATAATGGTTAGTTGTAATCATAATAATTCAAAATTAGTATTTGTTAGTCATTTCATATTTTCAGAAATTTCTTTGAGATTTAATGATAACTGATTTCCACTTAAATAAAAATGAATTTTTACTTGATGGAAATGACATTTCCAACAAAAATTTTAAAATAACTGTCATTTTGGATCCCTGATTTTGCGATTAGGGATAGTCTTGTGTAAGTCACTACGACGCAGCGTGTATTCTAAGTAGTACGAGTCGATGAATTTATGATGCCGGCGACAGGACAAATTCTACTCTGTTGATGCCGCGGAATATTGCACAGAATGTAGAATGTGCCGTCTTGTAGAGTAAGGGTTACCCAGAACTGAATTCAGCACTGGATTATTAAATTATAACAGTATAGTTACTCTCAGTTAACTGATGAAGCTACAAGTGACTGTTCCTTACCGTGCCCGGAACATTGACCAAGTTTTACTATTTCTGTAACTCTCACTGTCTCTAGCGAAGGTTCGCCGCCTTCTGGTCTGAAATTTTAATTTCTTGGCACTGTCTCTCGCTATCTGCGACCTAAACGCGCATTCTCTGGTAGGGGTGCGAGACCGTGCCCCGATTGTGCGAGGGTGGGCCTCCTCGAGCTAAGTTTTCGCAGACGGTCGTTGGGTCTGGTAAGTGTCACAGCTCGGTTTATACAATTACAGGTCTCTCCTAACCATAAAAAGCACTCAACGACCGTTCCCACGGTACAATATTAAATTCACACAAAATTCGTTAAATTACTCTTCATTTTAACAGAAACTACATTTTGACGGGGCTTTTGTAAGAAGTAATTTTCAGATAAATATTTCACACGTATTTTTTGTTATCGACAATCGTCTATATTAAAGGGGTGTAAACACTTAACAGCGCCTAAATTTGGGGGTCAACCTGACTTTTATACCTGTGGCAACCATTCATTGGACAACTGGCAAAATATAATAAACTTAATAACTCAAGATGTCATCAACCTGTGTGGCAGCTTTTTACAGCACATGCTCGGAAACTTCCTCTGTCAAAAAGTGAGAGTAAAGTAAATAGGCAATAATTATTATTGCAAGACCAAAAATAAAAATTTCAAAATATCCGTATTTTCTATTTAGAACCACAGTTTACATATAGGTATATATTAACGTAAAAATTGGTTAACATCTTGCAAGAAAATTGACAAAAAAAGTTTTGATTTTTAACACATTTAAACAAAAGAAATATTCTAAAACCTGTGCAGGGGGCTCGATCCATCTTTAAAAACGCACACACTTTGAAAAAATAGATTGTTCTACGCCTAAAAGTTCTCGTGATATTCCAGAATACATGTTCTCGACCCCCCATCGCAGGGGCTGTTTTCACCCCTTCGGCATGGACAATTGCCGATAACAAAAAATACGTGTCAAATAGTTTTCTGCGAACTACTTCTTACAAAAGCCCCATTAAATTCGGCTTGTGTGGGTTCGATATGTTGCCTTGTCAACAAAAATCTCGGACAAATCGCGACAGTAACACTACTAGATAATTACTCAGCCCACAGAATGCAACTTGTAGACATTTAATTAATAACTTTATCTTATTGCCTTGCGTCCTTCGTAAGAATTCATCGATTAAGCCGTTTCAGGGGCATAAACTCGCGAGGAAAAACGGGATATTTTGTTACTATTTACGCCAGTCTCTCGGTTTTGAAGCGTGTAATAACAGAAGCGTAGCCATAATAAGCCCGGGTATCCGCGCGGCTGTTGTTCCACGGTGTACAGGTGAACGCCTCCCGACACCTGCTACCTCTGCTCATCTTTATCGCGAGTCGACTGGCAGAGGCAGATCGATTACGTTTCCCATACGGTGGAGGAGTTTGCGGCAAAACAATTAAGTAGCTCCACGGCGACAAATAGACTCCTTCAGTTCAATGGGAAGGTTCCTCGATTTATAGAGGGCGTCGAAAATTTGTAGATAAGCTCTAAGGGTGGATAGAACTCGAGGAAGGGAAGACAAAAGTATCATAGTTGAACCTGAAAGTCAACGTTTCAAAAGCCTACAGGTTCCACATTTAGTTACATAGAGTCATAATTTTTAATTTCATTTGAATTTTAATTACAAAAGACGGGTTAGACAACCCTTTGGTACAATTAATTACAAAATGAGATAGAAAAATCGACGCACACTAAGAAAGAAGGACAGAGAGAAAAATAAATGGAATAAAGAAAAGCCTGAATAGTACAAAATGAGACATTCAACACAACAGACGTAAAAGCTTTATATGGATCTTATGTATTGAATCAGAGAAAAAGTCAAGTTGGTCGTGATAAGAATTGGCAATGCTACATATGCGATCGAGGCAATTATGTTTGCCATAGAGGGTTCGATGAGTTTTTACGTTAAAAAGATTACGATGCCTTAAGCTTAAGCTCTTAGTGATTAAATTGAAATTGGGTTGACAATTTATTCGGCTATTTATGATATTATATAAAATGGTCAGGTCTGATATAATTCTTCTGTTTTCAAGAGTTAAGAGGTTTAGTCTGGACAGCCATGGCTTGTAATTGAGGCATTTGATGGAAAAAGGGCACATACGCCAAAATGCCATTTCGAGTAAATCGATTTCAAAGTTTTCATTATAGTATAACTTAATGAAAAGTAATGCAATTAAATCCAATTTTTTTTAAGGATGCAGTACCATATCCTTGAAACGTTTCGTAAACAGAAGTCATGATTTAAAAATGATATGTGTCTTTATTTAATAGTTGTATGCAAGTGGTTTATGTGCCCTTTTTCCGTAAAAGTGGTAAATTTGTAAAAAATGGCTTCTTTGTTTATTTAATTAATTATAATTTTGTTTACTTACTTAGTTACACATGTTTTATACTTTGTTTAAAATAAAACGTATTGCACGACCAGACAGTAGACAGCGCGGCAGCGCGACCGCTCAGCGACTATGTAGCTGCATGTCGATCACGCTAAGTAACAAAACAGCATCTAGCTAATTTAAACGTGGGAGAAGAAATGTCCTTGATATATTATATATATATAACATATACCTGAGTCGATTTAAACGATTTACGGAAAAAGGGCACATAAGCCTATGTGCCCTTTTTCCATCAAATGCCTCAATTATTGCAATGTATGGCAATACTAGCACCGGATTTATAAGTTATTAACCTTAGGTATTTGTTTTGAACGCTCTCGATTCTAGTGCAGCGTATTTTGAAATAAGAAGACCAAATTATAGAGCCATATTCGAGATGAGGCCGTACTATGGTGTTATTTAAAAGACTTGGTAGATAGATACGGAAAAAAAACGATAAATAAAACTTAATGTTTTGTAAGCAGAGTTGATTCTTTTTTTACAGTGATCCGTGAAGGATAATGTTGACGTAAAAATTATCCCTATAGCAGTTGTACTGTTAACTAAAGGTAAAGGAGTATAGTGAGATAATAGTATTGTGATCTCTCTGTTTTAGTTACGGGCCGTCCTTAAATTACGTAAGGGTAATTTTCGCGGTTTCTTACCCACTCCCTCCCCAGTATAAGAATTTGTAAGATTTTATATTCCAGCCCCCACACCTCCCCTTCCTTACGTAACACTTTTTACATTGCACTTTTTTAGTAATTAAAATTCTTTTAAAGGTTTATATAATTCATTCAACTCGGTTCCGTGTGTACGTCGAAATATCGTTTTTTAGACTATTCATATTGAAAATTAGGTTTAAAAAATATTACCTAAGACGCTACCTGACGCTCTTTGTAAGAAAACGTCAGAAATACGCGATTCCGTCCCAAAAGCCTTGCGTAATTTAAGGACAACCGCCTAACTGTGATATAACATTGCGATTCTAATATCCAGAGGGGCATTTTATGTGCAATTTTTAGTCCCTTTAATGAGTTCTATCGATTTGTAAAATTCTGCGCGAGCTTTGTAAGGCACACAGTGACCATAAATATCGCCTCGAGTTAGTTAGTTCGTTACATTTGCTTTTTATGAAATCACGGATTATTTGTGACATGGATTCACTGGGGCTCCCACCGTAAATAGGACGCGGAGAATTAACGTAGGAAAAGCGGGGAACATTGTCTTAAGCGGGCAGCGTGCTGCGAGGGATTAGATTTATACGTCCCCGCGGCTGGCTTCGCTGCGAAACGTATTTTCATTACGTGACTCGCGCTTCCTCCCACGCTGAAAAAGTACTGCTTTTCAAGGATGGCCTGTCTAATCTTGCCCCACCGTAGGGAAAAACATACGGACGGCTTTTCGTTTTACCGTCGCTGGAGACCGCTGGCTGTACCCTTCTTGTTCGGCCGCGGGTAATAATTATTCCTTTCAAATGGAATGCAGTCTATCGCGAGACGTGCGGACAGCTCTTATAATATCCATCAAATATCAAGGAGAAATTAAATACAAAAAGCATGCCGTGCTTTTTCAACGGTGGGAAGATTGCGAAGGCTTCGTGAGGCTACAAGTAGAACAAACCGAAATTAGTGCTCCAATGTCCGTGACAGTGATGTTACTGTTAATTCACACTTTTTATCTGGTCCTGTGGTATTGAGAAATTCCTGCGTGTGTGCTCTATTGAGGAAATTACCACAAACAATATCAAAACATATTCATTTCAATGATTTGATGAAGTAAAGTGACCTCCGCTAAGTAGAAGTGGAGCAAGAAGTAGAATAACTCCTTGTTGGTCAGACTCTCTGTACTCACTAATTCCTTCTCGACTACTCGAAACAGCGAATAATGGGAATTAGCAGTTCAGAATAACAGTGGCATAAAAAGTAATCAAACTAATTAAAAGCAATTAGGTAAATAAAATTTCCCAAAACCATCGAGTCACTCTCACCTAGCCACAGCAAGTAGAAAAACTCTGACTACTTAATTTGCATTCACAGCCAGCCCCGAGTCCACCGAAAATTCTGTCTAATCTACCTCGAAGCTCGCCCCCGAAGTAGCAAGATTCATCTTGGCCGAGTGGGAAACAAAAAGGCACCACTAATCCGCCGCGAAAATTTCCAGGAACCAGCCTCGATTCCTTTTTTACCGGCGTCCTTCCACTCGTCCGCGATGGAACAAAGATTGAAAAAAATTCTGAAGAACCCCCGTTCCCTTAGACGCTGTTCCTCGTCTAATATTCCAGCCTTAAGACGCTTGTAACGCGGACTTCTCCATGGATTACGCGGCGAAGGAGGCGCCTGTGATTGCCTGGAGGACGATTACCAGCCAGGACGCGTTAATCAGTCCTCCCCCTGTGTTATTCCGGCTCATCCCGGATCCTCCAGTCGTTTTCGGGGCCGCCGATTCTCCGGCGGTGCGCCGTGACACAGCTGCTTAAGTCGGAGCTGGAAATTATCGCCGCTATAGTTATCTGACGGCATTAATCCGATGAACAGCGTCGTCGTTAGCGGGCAATGTCGATTATCGACACCGTTGCTAATGCTATTATTGGCCTCTTAGCTCGTCGAGCGTCCTCCGAGGACAAGTTCTCGGCGGGTCGCGACCCCGTGCTCGAATCAGCTCGGCGACAATCTCGTCAAACCCCTTGGCAGTATAATCAATAACCGGTGTTACGCATTAACAGGTAATTTAATGCCGCGCGATAGGCGATTGGACGTGATGGGGACGGCTCGATGAGGAGTGTCGCGGAAAGAATGTTTGCTCGAGGATGAGTGAGGGTGTTTTGGGGAAGGGGAGCTTGAAATGGAGGGAGGAAAGGGATATTGGATGATATGGAGCTAGTTGTATTGCGATTTGATTTGATGTGATTCATGGAGTGTTAAAGTTGGGTTTCATTGGAGGATACAGGGTACTCTGTTTAGTCTCCGTTTGGGAGACTAAAGGAGAATTCGTACATATCAGTTTCGTGACGTTTTAGAGACGTTAGTTTGAGGTTAGTTTGAGGTTAGTTTGAGGTTAGTTTGAGGTTAGACTAAGGGAGACTAAAGGAGAATTCGTACATATCAGTTTCGTGACGTTTTAGAGACGTTAGTGTGAGTGGTCAAAAATATCGTTTCCCTGTTTTGAAATGCAGCAGCTTTTTGTGAGCAAAGCATTACTTTTTAGGAGGTCGTAAATCTCCACGACGAAACGTCACTCCCTTTGTGGTGTTCTTAAAACCACAAGAGTTTACTGAAATGAAGGATGATGAAAGATGGAGGAACAATAACACTTATTACTATATTTAATATGAGTAAACACTACGTTATAAACGGAGACTTGTGAGTTGTGTTGGCTACTGCTCTAAAAAGGAGACTGACTTCGTGCAGGAAAACTAGGGAGACTCCACCAGAGTCGTGACTTGTAAAAAGAGGTAATAAAAACTATTCCCTATTGGTGAGAACGTGATGTGGAAATGGATCATGGAAAAGTACAGGAAGGGGAAGTTGCAACGATGGTTAAAACACCAACTGGTCGGCGCGAGGCCATCTGCCTATTCTCCTCGTCATTCTGGGAATCTCGGTCCCAACTCGGCCTAAGAACTTATTTTTCAAAGCAGTGGAAATAAATTATCGAATCCCCTATTTGTTAAACAAGGATCGGCAGACCAAGTGTTTACCAGATGCGAGGTGAAACACACGACACCTTTACAGGTCCTCGAGTTCTATGAAGAAACTTTCTCTCCTCAACGCGGTTCATACTTGTCCGTGTCAGTTACTGGCGCTGACACAATGAGATCAGTTACACTGACGCCACTGAACCGTCACGGATGTAGCGTCTTGTGTTAAGGATGTATCGGACGTACAATATTAGACAAAAGCATATGAAATTTGAAATACTTGAATATCTACGTCTTACGCATAGGAAATCTAGATGTATGGAACTCGAACGACAGTTGGAGTCTTATTTTTACTCCTAGGAAGGTATTTTTCACTTTACAAATGCTTTCCCAAGCATTATTTGCTAATCTTTTGGCAGTGAAGGTGCCCTGAATTCACAATTTTCTCAAGTTATAATTTATTTCTTTAAAACGGTGTAGTGAAAACAATTGAAACTCGGCAGATATTTTCATCTATCCATATACTACATGTAAAAAAAAATTGAAATCATTGGTACCATTTCTTAAACATGTTTTCAGCTGTTTTATCCGTCAAGATCGTCTCTTTCCATAAGAGTGCGTGTAAAATCAGTGACAATTAAAATCGTTATAACTCAGCAACCGTATAGTGTATTCGTTTCAATTTTTTGCAGCACATCGAGAAGATTAGAAAAAATAATCTCAGAAATTTTCACCAACTTGGTACCATTTTGAAAACAGGTCCGATACATCCTTAACACTTACTAGAGATTCCAAGTTTTTCTTCTAAGCTATATGTTGTTCAGCAGCGTTACAGTTTTTGTAAAATAATAATTTGTTGGCAAGGAAAGATTATTAAAAGGGAAGTGTATTTATCAGTTTCTACACGGTTTCATATCGGTTCTTTATTTAATAAATAATGTTAATTTGAAGTATGGTAATTGAGTTCATTGTAACTAAATAAATATTAAAAATTGCCACTATGATAGTCAAACAGAACTGATATCTGTGAATTAGCTAATTCACTTTTAACGAACTATTTACTAAAAGTTCGGTGTAAGGGAGAGTGGGGTAATTGCGAACACCTAAGCCAAAAAGCAAACAAAACGAAAACTATGTGAGAAATGAATTTGTTTATTATTTACAAACATACTTAAAGTATTCATCTATAAAGTACCGTGACGAATTTTTGAAAAATTATAATAAAAGTCTACTTTATAGTGAAAAAGCAAAACCGTTGGTGTTCGTGATTACTCTGCCGTGGGGTAATCACGAACAGAGTGCTAAATATCACAGAATTCGCACAGACAGCGCGACTTCAATAGCCAACCCATAAAAAATGTTGCTACAACTTATACCTAATTTATTTTTCAAATTCATCTTCTTGTGCGTTAGAAAAAAATTGCAATTGGTCGGAATATCGAAAAAAAATAGTAAAGGTCGTGTTTTAAACTTTTTTTCTGAGCCTGTAATGAAAATTCAAAAATCCCTTTTGTAGATTTAAGTAAGTTTTATACATGCTGAAAATTTCATCAAAATCGGTTAACGTTGCTAATCTCGAACGTTCAAGATTACTCCATCCGATTTGTTCGTCAACCACGACATCAAAAAATAAAAAAGAATTTATTTCAGAGGTTAGAATCATGATTCAAGCAACACCGTGGTCACAAAATGTTGCTAAAAAAGTGTTTTATTTCAACTTTAAAAAAACCAATTGTATCATTAATTCAATAGTGATTGCATGCAATTGAAAATGGACAAAATATTACTTGAAACATGATGAAAATAATAAATTGTGTTTAGGATAAACTGCACTAATATTGGCACTGCACTAATCATTGGCACTCCTGATTAAAAAGCCAAATATTAAGAAGTACAAGCTTAGAAAGTACTTTTTTACAATTTCTTATTTTTCTTTCACTACAACACTGCAAAGCACAGTAGTTGAACTACACATTTTACATCTGGCAACACCACAAAGTGGGACAAAGGCCTGAGTTTTAGGCGTTTTCTTAAAATTGTGATAATAGCTAGGTAAATACACTTTGTCGCTTTATAATTAAGTAATGGATTGAAATACAGATATACTAAGTATTGTAGGTATTTAATAGTGAATGAAATTGTCTGTTTAAACACTTTAAACTTCGTTTTTAACTACATATATTTTTTTATATAACTTCAAAGTTTAGGGTGCCAATGATTGTACTTTTATGCCTATTTTGGTATTTCATTGAATATTTTTAAAATAAAAGACGTAATAGGTACTCAATATGTTTTATTTTAATATAGAAATCCATAATCATTGATAATAACTGAAAATTAAGACCATATAAAAACTTCACAAAAAAATATAGACTTTCTAATTGGGGTTTCCGCTTAGGGTGCCAATCATTGTATAGTTTACCCTATCTTGAATAGCATGAGCGTTCCGTATTTATTACTTTCTGCTCGCGTTGGATACGACCTAAACTATTAGCCAGTGAAGAGTAAAACATCGTTTTTATTAATTAAAACGCCGTAACCATCGGGTTCGCGATTACCCCGCGTTCGGGTTTACCCCACTCCCCCCTAAGAGTGTTCAATATCCTCTTTCAACAGATTACAGCGAACATTCTATTCACCTATTGCACTACTAAATCGGTATCCCCTGTGGCAGTTCCAGCCCATAATCTCCAATCAGCACAATGACGGGGCATGTAATTTGCGCCACAACATTTGAAGAATCTAACGATTGAAACTTCACCGAGCGTCGCGCAACAAATAACCTCGTAACAGCATCGGGCGAATATTACGTGAATTGTAATCCCGAGAGGACCTGGCTCACCGAACACTTCAAACACGGGATTAATCTCATTTCGCGCGAACACAACGTCGAAGCTCTACACGAAGTAGCGGCGATGCAATGCCGAAGTTCGGAGTACCCCGCGAGTTTTAATAAACAAGACACTCGAGCTGATTAAAATTTGCTACGTTCTATCGTTTAATAAACAGAGAACACCATCTAAACCCAATATCGACCCGAAAACGCGTTGTCGAAGTTTTCGAGCTGCAACCATCAACGGGATCGGGGTGTGGGCAAAAATAGCGGTGAAAACCGATAGCCGATGGAAAGTTTACGCTGACCAGGCAACGGTTCGCGGAATTCGTCGATCGACAAATTCGTGGTAATAAAAACAGTTGGTTTCGCGAACGTTATGATCATCGTTACAGTCACACGCGTAATTCTGCTTGGTTCGCGTTCGTATTGCCTCTCGCGTTGCAATTTGCAATTGGTTTTCGTCCGCAAGCAAGTATAGGCCAATCAACATTGCAGTTTCGTTTAAAAATAAAATGTTCCAATGTTCAAGGTACTTCAACATTTTCACTCGAGTCTCAAATTCAGAAAACCATAAAGTTCCCATTGAACTAATTGAATTTTCAAACATCCTACGGCTAGATTTTATTCGTTTTTATTTTTCGACCGTGCGCCACTCGATAATAATACAAGGACAACAGTGATTTCGACATTCATCGTTGTTTATCTCGCAACACGCACATGGGTATCGCATGAAACGTACATAAACATCCACGCAAATATGCATCATACCGGAAGGAAAAATGTTGTGCGCGCCGAGCAGAATAAAATAACAGTGTTTAAAAAAAGAAACGCTCGGCGGCCGGCGATAAAGGGTCGGAATATTTTGGAATCGAACCGCGGGGAAAACAGTCTGCTTCGTCGTTGGCCCCGAGCTATGGCGCGAGCGATGCGTTGAATAAAAAGTACGGCGAGGGAAGATCGCCTGGCGCGGGCGTTCGCCGGGAAAATTTTGTTTCTCGCCAATGTTTGCGCGAAACGTTTGCTCCGAGCGTGCCCGTTAAAAGGAACTTTTACTCAGGTCGAACTTTTCGTAGGAAATCGTGCTTGAGGTGAACCTCCGCGCGCAAATTCTGCGTGAAACTTCCACGAGAAAGTCACGGTTAAAGCCAAACGCCCGCGTGTAAGTCGTACAGAAGCTTGATCCCCGTCTCCAAATCCTACTCCTCGGGACTTGAAACTTCACTTAACCCGGGTCATCGCGTGGAAATGGCATTTAACGCGGTCCGTCGCGATGGAATTCTATCGAGCTGCGGATAAATTCACCGCGCGAAGAATTCCCATATCGCGTGGTTCCGCGCGAGAAAACTTCCGTGCGTTTCGCACGAGCCTCCAGCGACGAGAGTTCCCCCGCGCGCAGACACTTTTGCCCGGCCCATTGTCTGCCTTAACAAGACGTCTTCCCCTTTAAGCCGCGGCAACAAGCCTCACCGCAGATGGAATCAGACGGCAGCCGATGGCAGGCGCACGTATCGCGGCCGTTGCTCGCCTCCATCGTCTATTTCGACGTTAGTTTCCGGCAGTCGCGATGGCATTTCCGTCTCGAAGTACACGCCACGGGAAACCGCAGGCCTACCGTGCGAGGCGGCAGACAGGATTGTTCGCGTACCAGGGCTGACGTCCCGTGTACGTTCATCCCCTAGGCCATCCACGCTGGATCGTTGATCGCTGCATTCGCGCGCCTGAAGACACTCGGGCGTACTTGTTACGCGCGATTGTCTCTTCGACGGCGCAAAAAATATGTCAGCGCGTCGGAGAACCGTCTGGTCGCTCGGAGGAAAGGTCTGTGGTGGCACTTATGGGGCGACGTCATCGTAAACAGGGACATTTCTGACATTGTGGGTGGCGGGGTAATTCCGGCTATGATATATAAGCAAGAGATGCTATAAAAATTGAGCAAGTTTCGCATTTGTTAGTTTTTTTATATTAATTGGTAGTTTGAAGTGTCTAGTTTGTATCGGTATGGCCGGGAAACCGTAAATTTAGGTTGTAATAAAATTGGAAATGTTATTACAAAAAAGGTCGTTTGTCTTAATCTCACGAGTGGGGTAAATCCAGCCATGATTTTTCTTTATAAAAGAGGTGAGAAAACTGTTAAATTAATAAAAAGATTTATTGTGTTTTGTTTTAAAATTAATTACTACGTGAATCTCAAATGTATTCTTCAGGGGTATCCCATCCTGAACATTTTTCATGTATCCATTGACCACTTGCTGTGCACCGGAACCACTTTTACCACCTTTTCGAATTCTTTGAAAAGGGAAAAAATGTCGTCGACTGTTTTTTCTTCAGAAGTGTCTGAATCACTAGATTAAAAATTCAGTTTTTAAACGATTTTATTCAGCTTCGATCCTCTGTTTGTTTGTTTGTTTGTTTGTATGTATGGTTCAAATCTGGCAACTCAAATTTAACCCACTTCCAACTATCCAATTGTCTTGAAACTTTGCAGGCGTGCGTAGTTTGGATGACAATACAATCATTTAAAAAAAAAAATTAATCCCGAGCGGGTAAAAAAATTACCCAGTCATCAATAAATATAACCCATAACCACAAATCCAAACGACATGGAAATGGAATCAGCCACTCGCGTTCTTTACGAAAACGACAAAAAGCCGCTGGGTTCGGGTCACTAGTCGCATCGCGATTTGAAATGAAATAAAAGATACCTATTTCTAAAGAAGTCTGAGCTGCGAAATGTAAATCCATAAACACTAAAAACTAGAAAATAAAAAATATATAAAAAAAAATTGTATGTTAAACGGTTTATTAAAAATGCACTAAAAACTAAAAAATCATTATTTTCTTGTACTGCAATTTCGATGGTGTTTTTTCACTTTAAATAAAATCGTGGAGTAGGATGCTTCTCATATTAGAATATGAATCAATTTAATACAGCATCAAGCGTCGAAATAAATTTGTTTGGTGTGAGATACCCTACTCCACGATTTTATTTAAAGTGAAAAAACACCATCGCAATTGCAGTACAAGAAAATAATTATTTTTTAGTTTTTAGTGCATTTTTTATAAAATCGTTTAACATAAAATTTTTTTTTTATATACCTATTTTTTATTTCTTTCTGAGTTTTCTTTCTCCCTTTTGTGTTTGTCAATATGGAAGCGCGTTAAAAAAATTTCCTGGCTCTATTCTGCCTTCTTCGTAATTCTTTCATATTTCAGTGGCATCTCATCAGTGACACAATCTTGTATCAGTGACAAGCCAGTAAAAATCAATGTTACAATGCTGGCTGGAATTACCCCTCAATTTTGGCCTTGCCCCGCAACACATATTCAGATAGTGGAAGTAATACACTGAATTGAATTTACATATCATGAAAACCCAAATGTGAGTTTGAAAGTAGAAACATTTCTCTATTTAATGAGATTAATATTAATAATTTCTATCCACTCCAAGTATTAACTTACTTTGTTACATTGCGAAATGAATACTCGCGGATTTGTTTACAACAAAAGGCTGCTACAGTTATAGAAACGATAAATATTAACTAACCGCATCACTCCTAACAACTGGCACTAAATAAATCACCCCGCTTCCCCCTACTTATTTCATTCTCGATCAACGTCAATGTTCCCATTGGTGGTCTTAATGATTAATAGCAGACGAATTTTATAGCTCGAAGAAGGCTACTTCAATTCCCTTTCCGGCAGCCAAGAAACCTGTCGCTGAGGAATCAAGCTGACAGTTATTTATTTAGTAAAGTGTTTTCTCGCCGACGGTTGCGCCGCGCCGTTACCGACGATGCTCCCCTATTTACTCGATATAAGGAAGACGCTTCCCCCTCGCTCTTTGTTCAATTATTAGAAGCCCGTCACCGCGGGGAGAACGCATTACGTTAAAAGCTCACGTTTGTCAAAGCGATCGGGCCCGGTCGAACCAGCGGCGACGTAATAATAGACAAATTAGTTAAAGGAAGTAGCTCCCGCGGAATTTCATTTAGAGGTTGCCTTTGAAAACCCTGCGCGGTTCCAGTTTGAAAATACTCACTGGATCCGGTCCGAGTACACGCGTTCCTTCCTCTATCCGCCACGTCCTCCATCACCTGCTTCCCCTTTGTCTCTCCCCTGCCTCCGCTCTGCCTTCGGAAAGTTATTTCTCTAAAGTGAAGTCACCCCTTTGCTGCTGCACCTTCTCCAGGTGATTTCGCCCCCGGCCTTTCGGAGGGGGGGGGGGGGGGGGAGCTGGTCGTTCGATTTCAATTACCAGATTGGCATGATGAAAACGGGCGTCTCTAGCGGACGAGCGGGCGCGACTGCTTCCGCTTCGTGACGCTGGTGAGCGCGGCGGAGAGTTTGGAAAATCGCGCGAACAGCTCGCCAACCGAACGCTCGAACGGAGCTTCGACCACGGATACGGCAACTCGCAGGCTTTGTTGCGTCTCTGTTCCCGTTAATCATTCCCCTATCGGTCTTTGTGTATGCTCGAAGTGGCGGAAGCTGATTAGGAGACAGGGCTTTTTGCAACCGGCTCGTACGAAACGACGCTCGGCCAGCCACGAGTAACGCGGATTACGAACGGATCGATAGGACACGAGGTGAATCGGGAATTTAGCGTTTTAGTACTAATACCGTATGGCGAGCTTTTAAAGCTTCCTTTCTCCATTTCGGATTCTTATTCTACGGTATGGTGAAGAACTGGCGAGGGAAGTTAAGGGGGAACACCACTGTGACGGCCGGAAAAATAAGCCATTTTTAAGAATTTTTTTTAAAAAATAATTTACAGTTTTCATACAAAATTTTTATTACCTATCTTTAGTACGCTGTCTTAAGAGACTATATAAAAATAAATAAATAGAAAAACATCTATAAATTTTAATATATTAATTAATCTTCTAGACCTCCTCAGACATGCTGGTCGAAAGTGTAACTATGGAACAGCATGTCTGAAATCAAATTTCATTTTTTTTTTATAAACTATATGAGTGTAGTTTCCGTTGTACGTACCGATTTCTTAAACAAATTATTTTTGTAAAAATGGTGCGCGTTAGAAGAAAAGTTTCGAAAATCCGCGAATAAGATGGACAGTTTTCCGAGCGTATTTCAAAAAATTTGTTTTCAATCAAAGAATCCGTACGTACAACGGAAGCTACACTCATATAGTTTATAAAAAAAAAAATTAAATTTGATTTCGGACATGCTGTTCCATAGTTACACATTCGACCGCGTCTCGTGGATGGGTCTAGAAGATTAATTAATATATTAAAATTTATGGATGTTTTTCTATTTATTTTTTTTTGTATAGTTTCTTAAGACAGTGTACTAAAGATAGGTAATAAAAATTTGCTATGAAAACTATCAATTATTCCTGAAAAAAAATTCTTAAGGGGTTAGGACACAGTAACGGGCTAAGAAAGCAGACGATTTTTAGACGACGATAATAAAAAATGTAAACAATCGATTAATATAAGGTTTTGTGTTTTAGTTCACTATATTATGAACTATAAGAAAAGCATATAATATTTACAAAATAGCAATTGTACGCCGTGCAATGTCTCCATTTAAAATGTCCATTTTTTTTCGGATGGCCAACTGGAGGGCTGGATTCCGGCAAATCGGATGAACTGTAACAAAAACCCCATAAATGGCATAAACTATAATATATTTCCTAGGCATTGACGATCCAACATTTCAATTTTAGCGAAAATTGACAAAATGGCCGATGTTTGAAAAATAATGAACAAATTTCGACAAAAGTGTGTGATCTTTTGGTTTATATTTTGTACTATAATTAAAAAATTTAAAATGTTGGATCGTCAATGCCTAGGAAATATATTATAGTTTATAACATTTTTGTGGTTTTTGTTACAGTTCAACCGATTTCCCGGAATCCGGCCAACCAGTTGGCCATCCGAAAAAAAATGGACATTTTAAATCGAGACATTGCACGGCGTACAATTGCTATTTTGTAAATATTATATTGCTTGAGATGATAACAGAGGTGAGACCGGGGTGAGAAGAAAGGAGAGGAGTCTAAGACAGGTTATGTTACACTAAACACTTTGTGCGGTAAACACTTTGTCAATTTTATTTAAAACAACTCGATAAGCCGATGAGATGATAAGAGTGTCCCGATTTGGTGTCACAGTGTTTATATTAAACACTGTGGACTGCACCGAGAGAGCGTACAGTGAAACCGCGTGAGAATAACACGTGGCGTCCACACGATTCTATTAATCGGTGGACTAATGAGCGTTCAAATGAGCTGAGATGAGACACAATTTATAGTGCAATGAGATAACACTGAGAGTAAGGTGAGCTGAGCGTGAGAAATCCGAGGTAAAGTAATGATTCGCGATACAATGACATGAGGCACTTTCTTGTTACAAGGCACACACGAGAATGAGCAAAAATGGCCAACTTCCGCAACCGCGTCTTCACCGTTCTTCTCGAACCTCGACGCGGCTCGCTGATTGGTTCATCGATTGCGGCGACAGTTGATCGATCGCCGCTGATTGGCGGCTCGCCAATCGATCAGCGCTGCTGAATCGCGGTCCGCGAGGTGCTGCCATGAGAATGCGTGTGGCGGCGTGGGAAACTATTTTCATTCCCAAACATATATGCTTTTCTTATAGTTCATAATATAGTGAACTAAAACACAAAACCTTATATTAATCGATTGTTTACTTTTCTTATTATCGTCGTCTAAAAATCGTCTGCTTTCTTAGCCCGTTACTGTGTCCTAACCCCTTAAGCAACCTGGACATTCAGGAAATTATGCAACTTTGTGTGCGAGTAGAGTAGTTGATGCACAGTTTTTTAAATATACAAAAAAGATGAAAGTTTTGTTTAATCTTCTTTCCAATATTCCTCACCGTTCTCGAGATGTTCCACGAGAAATAAAATTCTGCAGTTTTTTCAGCCGGTGATTTCACCCTCTAAAACTGCACTACGGCACCAACAAAAAATAGGTTTCGCTTACACATCAACTACTCTACTTGCACATAAAGTTGCATAATTTTCTAAATTTCCGGGTTGCCTAACTTCCCTTTTGAGATAAAATGGAACTCCTCGTGCATATGAATTTCTACTGATGGGAAGAAATATTGTGTACCTAATTAACGATGGATGGAAGGGTGACTTGGGATTAATAATGTCCATGTTTTACCTTTCCGTTTTATTGTACAATAAGGTGAAGATTTACCGGGACAAACTGAAATTCCTGGTGCACGAAAAGTCTTATTTAATGAGAAAAAGCATTTCATAATTGGTAATTGAACGAAGGGGAATGTTTAGTAAGGAAGGTGAACGAGTCCTGCAACGGTTTATCGTTTCGCGTGCTCGAGCCTGGGTAAAGAGTGTCTCCGAGGATTTCCTCGGCGCTTCGAGATTGCTGTAGCTCGATAATCGGATAATCAGGTCCTCGAATGTGATAATTCGATTCCGGCGCCTTGTTTTCGTTGCTACGTTCCCGGCCCTGTAGCGGCACAGTACTGAACGAGCAGCTCTTTTCATTACATTGCTAAACCCGTGTTGTTTTATTCAGCCCTTGGCCGGCATTGAATAGATTCGAGTAATTAGTACGCAGTTCTGTTGCCCCTATTCTTTTCCAAAATTGATACGCTTCAACGACGGCAAACCTCCAAATTTTCAAATTACCTCATTCTCGTGTCCAGCTGTTGTTGAAATGAATTCATTGTTAGATTACATTTCACAAAATTATTTGGCCAATTAGTGCCATTCTTATTTGCCTTTTCAGGGAATTCTGCATTGTACATATTGTAATTTTTCGATCGATACCATGTCCTACTGTAAACTCTGACGGAAGATTTACCTCTCGTTCCTTTTGCCAACAGCGGTTGGAAGAAAATGTCACAATACCATTATAGCAAAATATTAAAAAACCACTGAGCTACGTGTCATATCACTAAACATGGGCTTCAACGAATGAATTCCCGTCTGTTGAATCGCAAAAGAACCCTCGGAGGGTGTACCTCTCCCTAGAGGCGAGCAGAACGCGAATCGTGACATTATATCGACGTTTCCTGCCAGAAGACATCCGTTTGCTATCTGAAATTGGACGAAAACCATGAACCGAGTGCGTATCATCGCGTGGACATTGCAAGTATAGTTGCTCGTGTCAGTATAACTTGGGAGCATTCAGAGCTGACGTGTCGCTCGGATTTCAGTCCCCAACGTCGACTTCCACGCTGACAACTCGCCGCTAATTAGCTGGCTTGTAATCATTACTACGCTCGATCCAAGTTCCCGGGTTTTTGGAATCCATGCCGAGTCTTTTGCCACTAGGTATCTACATTTTATCCGAGATGCAATAAGAGATTGTAATTAAAATTTTGGCTGCTGTATAACGTTTTCTGATATAAGATTATAGTCATATACTTACCAAATACCAGTGGCGTACTCAGGATTTAATCTTGGGAGGAGACGAGTTGAACGGATAAAAGTATTTTTAATGCAAATTCAGTAAAATTCATTAAGTGATTAAAAAAATTATTTAAAGAATATAATCCAGTTTTCTTGTCTTCTTACAAAGCCCCTTCTTTGAGGGTGCCAGCCCCCTCCCCTCTCTCTGGATGCGCTACTGCTACATACCTACATCTTTGAAAAATTAAATTATTTATATATTTGGTTGGTGCATGCGAAATTACCGATCGCAGGTAGCGTAAATATTCCTGTGGTTATGTTGGGGATATACCAATTACTGAAGCTGGGAATCCACCTGGAAGCTAAGCTTTGATATGCTATGCTATGTTTGGCTATGCTATGCTACGTTTTAAAAAATTAGCTTCAATACATTCTTATCGAACCGTTTCCACCACAAGCTAAGCTAAGTTGTGTCATGCTATGCTGTGTTTTAAAAAAATAGTTTCAAGCTGGGAATCCACCTGGGAGCTAAGCTAAGCTATGCTATGCTATGGTGTGCTACGTTTTAAAAAATTAGTTTAAATACATTCTTATGGAACCGTTTCCCCCGAAACCTAAGCTAACAAGCAAACATCCCGAACCCGGAAATTTGAAAAATTCTGAAACTTTGTGAGTATGTAGGGAATTTCTTCCTGATTACAACGCAATTTTTGTTTGCTGCCCAAATTCACTCTAAGGGGGTGTAATTGACCGCTGAAAAGCTGGCAATGTTTTGATTTTGTGTTATAACACGTGAACTGTAAAATAATTTTTTTCACCAAATGATAGGTCTAATTAAAACAAGTAACTTTTGTCGTGAAAGTTCCTTTCTATCTCTTACAGTTCGCGAGTTAAAACACAAAAACGGAAAATAGCCGAATTATCAAGGGTTTTCCCCTCCGAGTGAATTTGAACAGCAAACAAATATTGCGTTGTAATCACGAAGAAATCCCCTACATACTCACAAAGTTTCACAATCTTTTAATCTTCCCTTGTAAGCTGCGCCATGCTATGCTATATTTAAATAAAAAACAGCTTCAATACATCTATTTTCCACCAAAAGCTACGTTTCTCTGTTATAATTTTTCTCCAGTTAGCTCGGGTCTCTCTCAGAATACTATTAAAACGAATAGACTCGGTGCTTTCAGGGCTTCAGATTAGTTAGAAACCCTGACCAATTATCTGAGCAACTACCAAACTGCCAACTACCTATTCATCAAATACTCGAACCGCCTATCATCCTCATCAGTGATTCCAGACTTTCAGCAAATCGCTGCTGCATTATCCGCACGGTGCACATACCCCCGCAGAAAAAAAAAGCTCGCCAGATTTACCCTCTCGCGTGAGACTATTCACAAAAGCCTGTTTCGAGAATGGGATCGACCCCTCGCTATCGAATCTCCAACAGCCTACGCCGTTTCATTCGCATCCGATCGAACGAAATTAACGTCGCCGGTCTCTCTTTTATTTTCTCCAACGATCCACGTGTAATGCAGCGTGGATCGCGGGCGCGGGCATTGCTGGGATAAAGCACGGTGTCGCGATCCGAAATCGCGGGGCGACGCGTTCCAAGCGCGATCATAAGGGATTAAGCTACCCAATGGCGCTGTCCGTTTAGTTGCTCGTGAAACGGCACCGCTCTACCGACTCGGCCGCGCAGCTGTCGGCGATTAAATAAAACCGTCGTCAGATTGATTAACCAAGGCACCGTGTGCGCGCGTCAGCTCGCACGCTCCCGTTGTTTCGCAAACGAACGCTTCAAAGGCTGCCTCGCGATCCCGACTGGCTGCTTGATATGAGCCAACCGAATGGGGCTCGTGTACAGAGCTGTACGGGAACCCCGGGCGTGCCGAGTCGTAACGAGCCGAGCTAATACGTGTTCACCATGCAACCGACGCGACGGAACGCGACGTGTCGCGGCGCTGCGGCGACGCGCGCGCGCCATTTTTCTGCCCGTCAGCCTGGGAATTTGCCGTCGAATCGCGCTCGGGGAACTTCCATTCGACGTGACGAATCTCGCCGTTTGAATTTCGCAGCACCGATTCGGCAAAAGGGGTCCCACCTCTCTGAGAGTTCAAAGGAAATCGCGGGTAGCGATTTAACGGGAATATACATACAGGGACGGATTTGTGTATGGGGGTAAACAGTGTAGTTGTTGGCCAACTAAGTCAGAGGTTCGCATAAGCTTTGAATTATAAGTTTTAATTTCAGAGCTTTGAGAACACAATTAGTGTTAATAGCTGTAAACGAGTCTAATAGTCTAGAAATAGGAATTGCTTAAAAAAAAAAACAGTAGATGGATTCACAAAAATTTATAGAAAATACGTTTCCTACGAAAAAGTGTAGTTATTGGCCAGGCGAAGGCAATGATTGGCCGATCGTTTGGCAGTTATTGGCCACTATTTCATAACTTATAATATTGTAAACGTAAAAAAAATGAATTGATTCGGTTAGAAACATAGGATTTAAATTATTAAATAAAAATGGGTATATTTTATACGATAATTTAATATTATTAAATTTAAAATATATAATCTATAGTACCTTTTCTACTTAAATGTTTGTATATTAGCTAGTATTGTACTTTCTTTTAACAGTGTTTTACATTGTATTAATAACATTTTCTTTTAAAACCTAACCTTTTGAATTCACAACAAAGAAGCGGCCAAAGTTCGCCAAAGCGAATGGCGACCAACAACTGTTTCACTGTTGCTATGACTGTTAGCTACCTGTTGGCCTCGTGGCCAATGACTGTCCTTAGACATTATTTACATTACAGTTCTTGGCCAACTATATTTTTTGCAATAATGTACAATATTAATGAATAAATAATCCTTTTTTATAAACTTTAAACCTTTATTTGTCTATATAACGAATATGAGAGTTATATATATATATATATATATATATTACATTAAATTATCTAAAAATTGCCTGATGTAACCGTATGGCTATTCAATTCAATCATATAGTTTTCAAGCATCGATTTCAAGTCGTCTATTTTTTACACGTAGTTATAACAATGAGTAGCGAAATAGTGATTGCATTCGACGCATGAAAGTACACGGTATCTGAATATATTCATTTTAAAAGACTTAATGTACCTACATTATTTCTTAATATTCATATTTTTTTAAAAAAAGGCCAATCACCGCCGGGTGATCAAAAACTACAATGTTTACCCCTAGGCTAACTAGGCCGCAGCCTACTAAGGGCGGCAAATTTGGGGGCGGCTAATTTTGGGAAGTAACAATTTTTTAGCAAAAGAAATTGGGAAAGGTTTAAACACATGGGTTTGAGACATCTTTAAAAACAATTCACTTCTTTATCATACAACGAATTAGCAATAAATCATTTGCGAACTGTCATGTTGAATTAATTTTGAAATCGTCTCGACTCTTTTAAATTAAAATATTTTATAGCAGCCATATTATAATAGCAAACACTTGCTAGCCTAGGTTGCGTCAAATCTCCCAATCCGCCCTTGTAAACATAGGTACATATACACAGTATGAAATTGAAAATGTTACGATATGTTAAATGATTGGTAGTAGTGGGGAAGCTTTAGCTCGTGACAATGTTATATCCATTATCGTTTTCCAGTGTTTAGTAACGTTCGACCAAGCCCGCTCTAACGATCGCAAACACGAGGCGAAGTAGCCGCGAAGGGTGGCTCGTTCCACAGGTCAGTCGAGTGGATTTTGAAGCGTTGGCGCCAGAAGAAACGGCCAGAAAGAAAACGCCGGTGGCGCGGAGTGGGACGTTCACGAAAAGCCGCGGCGGTGCTCGTTGAAATGCAAGCTCTTTTATAACGCGCCACTGGGCTTACACGCGCACGGCGCTCGTTAACCCGGCCATCAGTTTCACGCATGGCGCTGCAAAAAAGCATGACGACAGCGCCAAACGTACCCCCTGACTCTCCGCTGTTGACTTTTCCACGCTGCCCCTTTCTCCCACCGACAGCCATCGTCCCCGCACCGCCCCCTCCCGACCGTCCTTTTATTCCTGATTTTTCGATTTCCACCCTTTGCATTACGCTACCCCGCCGCCGGTGTAAGCCAGTCAATCCTTCCATCGCGAATGCCCCTTTGTAACACTGGCCAAAGCGACTCGATCGACAAACAGGCAAGTTGTTTGGTACCGTTGATCTTCGAAATAGGTGTCGATGAGTGGCGTTCATCGAAACTTTTCCTTCGCTACTATCGCCGTTTTCGTTGTTGATACATAATCACCATATTAGATTTATTTTGAACGAGTTATGAGATGAAGTAGCTATTAAATTAAATACAACACAATGATTACATATGTTCACTGCGTAGATTTTTTCCGATGTAACATTTTACGGAACTTGAAGATAAAAATAATTCTTCTTCAGAATCACCCAGGTTTAAATGGTTCATCTTTGCGAAACCCTGAACGACTGAAACTGTACTATTATCACAGCTTCACTATGAACACACCAAAAAAGATATTTTTGAGTAGCCTTTATCGCCGTCTGATTGACGTTCTTATAGTTTCTACCTCAGCTCCAACATAAATCTACCTATCCTAAGTCGCATTTGTCATTTGATCCGCGTTACAAAATCAGAGGTACTAGCGCAATAATCACTGGTCAATGTTTTGGTCGCCGTGATGACCGCAGACCACACAGTGTCTGCCAATGAATTACGGCCGGGACGTTATGTGCAATCGCGCGTGCATAATTTTCAGAAGACGCGCACACTATAATGCGTAATGACGAGCGGGGAACCGCAGCGATCGCGTTTACGGGCGGCGAGGATTTTCGAATTTCCATGGGAACGGCGGCTCCAGCTGAACAATAAATTTCTTGCCTGTTCCAGGATTACTCAGGCTGCAGCAGATCTACCAGGGCCTGAAGCCGGGGAACGAGTCGTTTCAGGTGGAAACGGTCAAACGGATACAAAATATGTCCGAGGCGATCGACTTCCTGCGCAGCTTGGAGGAGCTCAATCGGTGGGTCTAATCGCGGGGCTCGTTCCCTTTACGACAGTTCTTTCGATTGGTTTGTTGATTTAATTGAATTCCATCCCTATTGGAAGCTTGGGGAAGCCAGTGAAACGAAGTATAATGGCTCTTGGGTGTAGCAGGATGAAGTATAATAGGCTAGTATAATCACAGTAACTGCCTTGGGTGTAATAACCAGAGCTTTACTCAATAAACGTTATTACCAAAAATCAGTAACGAAAGCAAAGTATTGTGCACGGGGGTGTGATTGATGGAAATTGCGTGAACCGTGACTCAGGACAACGTGTAGAGGTGGGGTGCTATAAAAAGGGACAATTTTATTTAACGTCCATTTCTGATAATATTGTGATAGGTATTTAAAGCACAAGTCCATTAATAGGAAGTATGTTTATTGACCTTCAATAAAAAATATATTCTAACTCGTCAATAGTAACAGAAAGTAAGAAAGTTTTAGATTTCTAAATAAGTCAAAAATGTACCTTTCACGACTAGGTGGTTTTAAATGAGATTATATTATACGTCACATATTACGATCACATTTTACGTCATAAGGGGGAACACCACTGTGACGGCCGGAAAAGTAAGGCATTTTTAAGAATTTTTTTCAGGAATAATTTACAGATTCCATAGAAAATTTTTATTACCTACCTTTAGCACGCTGTCTTAAGAGACTATACAAAAAAATAAATAGAAAAATATCCATAAATTTTAATATATTAATTAATCTTCTAGACCTCTCCCCCCGCCCCCCGCGAGCTGGTCGAATGTGTAACTATGGAACAGCATGTCCGAAATCAAATTTCATTTTATTTTATAATCTATATGAGTGTAGTTTCCGTTGCGCGTACCAATTTCTTAAAAAAATTATTTTTGTAAAAATGGTGTGCTTTAGAAGAAAATTTTCGAAAATCCGCGAATAAGATGGACAGTTTTTCGTGCGTATTTCTGCAGTCATATAGTTTATAAAAAAAAAAATTAAATTTGATTTCGGACATGCTGCTCCATAGTTACAGATTCGACCAGGTCGCGTGGGAAGGTCTAGAAGATTAATTAATATATTAAAATTTATGGATGTTTTTCTATTTATTTTTTTGTATAGCCTCTTAAGACAGCGTACTAAAGACAGGTAATAAAAATTTTCTATGAAAACTGTGAATTATTCCTGAAAAAAAATTCTTAAAAATGGCTTACTTTTCCGGCCGTCACAGTAGTATTCCCCCTTAAGAGGAACGCGTAAATGAAAATATAGGGACTTATCAAGTACTACAATTATAATTCTGAACCTCAATACTACAAAACAATAGAAACTATGACAAAAGCAACTGTTTGTACTATAAATTATCAATAGTTTTCACCGTCTTTATAGAGTGTGACTTATCTTTAATGCCTTACCAGCTTCTTTAATTGTAAAGTAACATTTATGTTCAACACAGGAATATCCCCGAGTGATGAAAATAAATACGTATATATACATCTAAGAAATCTGCAAAAATTTTAAGTAATAAAATAGCTTAGATTTAAATTCTACTTCCCATTCGAGACTATAAGTGAGCATATTATAAAAGAACCACAAAACGAAGAAAATAATCAATCAAGCTTTCCTGTTAAATATTTTAGTTTCAGTTGAATATAGGCATTATTACTTAGTATAGGTACTCATGAAAAACTTCAAGGAAGTAAAAAAATTACGTCAACTACATGAAATAAAAAAAAAACACAAAAAGTAGAAGATAATAATAATTACAAATTAAAAAAGATGTGAAATTAAAGCGAGCTGCAAGTACATAAAGGCGACACTGTGTAACACAATAAAAGACAAAAAAAACATGTCCACGGCCTGGAAGTTAAATACTTGGCGTGGCCAGGCAAGGTCAAGGTGTCGTTGAATAAGAATTATTTAAAAACGCAAAATAATGAAAGTGTATTCATATTGTCCGAGTTTTAAATGGACAAATTATCTAAAAGCCTGCGAGGGGGAAGGTATGGGTATTGATGATCTCAGAATACCTTGCCTGGCCACGGCAAGTATTTGACTTCCAGGCCGCGGACATCTTTTTTTTGTTTTTTATTGTGTTACACAGTGTCGCCTTTATGTACTTGGAGCTCGCTTTAATTTCACATCTTTTTTTACTTTGTAATTATTATTATCTTATAATTTTTGTGTCTTTTTTTTATTTCATGTGCTTGGCGTAATTTTTATACAACTTTATCTCATCAAACGACACAGAAAAATAAAGAAAATTTTCCCTTTCCATCCGAAAAATATCAACGGCGGACTACTATTCTGTTGTGAGTGAGACTGCGATGAAGTTCGCGTCAAATGACTACTTAGGCATTAGTGTTGCCATAAACAGGAAACTAACTTGCATGTGTAATGCATTTAGGATTTTGGAAAACGTGTCCCTTTTATAGCACCTCTCCCCTCCCGCCACTTCTAAATCGATATATTTTTCAATAAAAAAGTATCTCTGCTTTCTATTACTACGTTTGGGTGAAAGGAAGGGTTAGGTCTTTGGACATGCTAAAGGAATGCACCCCTGCGTTTGTTCTCGCGCTGGTATAGCTATTATTTTTGTGCCAGTGAACTCTGTACTCGTTCGTATAGTCTGATGGATCACGCTTCTGCGGGTATACGAGTGGTCACCGCGTATCTCGGCCGCAATTTACCGCCGGCTACGCATTTGCACCAGAGGGGTAATCAACAACCAGCCGGCCGACAATGGGCCCGAATCGAATGAGCGTTGTAGTTACCGAAAACAAAACGTAACTATTGCAAATTGTCGCCGAACGACGGCTCGTTGCGCCGTGACTTTATCGTCTGGCGGAGGCGCGACGCGACTGGAATTACATAAATTCATTAGGAGGAGGGTCGTTGAAATCTTCACCGTAGCAAGCGCGGAGATATTTCAGTAGCGGAAACCCTTGGAAAGAGTTAAATTGGAACGGGTAAAGTGGTTAAGTTTGTTGTTGATGGTTTCAGACTTTTCCTCCTTGGATCGTTTAGGTTGACTGCTCTGGGATAATGGAAGCTTGGGGGGTGGCAGAGATGCATACTAATATTTCAAATGATAATTTAATTCCTTTGGGTATAAATTTTATTGAAACCGATTGGACTTGAACGGAACTACGTTAAATGTAAAAAGGTAGTCTTACGTTAGGCCTATAATTGATTGATGTCGGAAGAGGTACAGACATTTAAGTCACTTTTTCGTAACCTCTGACGTTACTCGAGCTTGTTACGACTTTTTTGCGATGGATAAATGTTGATACGACAGATAGAGTCTTGCCTTTGGCACGTAAACAAGTAGTCTTGCCCTGGCATGTCTATTTGGTGGCCGCGTTTTATAGTCGCTGGTGTGAAGTGGCACTTTCCAGTGTAATTTTAATTCTGTATAAGTAAACTTAACTGTACATGGCTAGGCAGAGTCAGAATTAAGCCCAGGTTACAATTAAATCAAATTGGCCAAGTTATGCAGAAAGCTACTAACCCTCAATGACCTGAATGAAAGATCTGAATGAATCAACCCTGAATGAAATTGAGTAAATTTAGTTTGAGGATTTTAATTGTTAAAGAAAAGTAGCTTTATTTCTAGTGGGTATATTTTATTTCTTATTATTCTTTTACAATGTTTTTATAGTGGGTTATTTAATAGTGACTAGTATAATTAATATTATTTTAAATTTTCTGTAATTTCTGTTTTTAAGGCTAAAATGGAACTATGATTTGGTACTTTTAATAATTGTATAATGTAAGAGCTGTTCTAATGGGTTGGTAATTTTTTGCAAAATAAAGATCCCTTAATTATGGGATTCGTACTGTGTTTCACTAATTTTTTGTCAGTTTGAGGGTCGGTGGCTTTCTGCATAACTTGGTTCAAATGTACGTTAGATCCAAGCACTTGAAACGCAATTCTTTCATAACATCTTAGAAACATTAACAAAGATTTATACCCTCAACAATCGGGGAGGAAATATATCAAAATTACGTTAGTAGGAACTGTTCAAACTTAAGAATCTAGTCGCCAACCCGCCTGGCCTAATACATAACAAAAAGTAAATTGGTAGTTTAATAAATGAACTGTAATTTCTCGCAGGTGGAGCAACAAATACGTGGTACTGGACTGTCCCACAGATATGGCGAAGGATATCGTGGTTAGCCATGTGAGGGACGTGGCATTAGGCAAAAGAACGTATCACTATCTGCTGAGTGGTCTGGTAAGTGCTGAAGCAGTATATAAGCCTCTCAAAGTCGTGCAATATAAAATCGACTTACATACGTAAAATATCGACAACGCGAATATTTTAATCCACATTCAATTCCGCTGCTGCGATCCATCGAGACGATTAGAGACCCTTGAATTCAATCAAAACACCGCAGAACAGCGAAATGATAGCTCACCCGCGTGCTCTGGAATACACGAGACAAGACAGCTTATGTTCAGTGGTTTCGGGCGAGTGCCAACGAACAGGGGTGTGTCCTGTCGGGACGCAGAACCCATACGTGCGTATGTGTGAGTTCCCTGCAACCTCGTTGGAAAACGCCATCATCGTTCAACATATTGGTCTCGAACCAGTCACTAACCCATGGACACTCACGTCCAACTCCTCAGTCTCTATATTTTCAATCTTTCAATTTAAGCGGGTAGGTTACCCTCGCTAGCCCTAAAACAGGCCTTTTTTCAAACGTAAATTGTAAAGTGATAAATAACAGTAGAGGGAAGGTTGTTTTTCTAGTTTTAATCGCTATTCTATGAGCTTAAACAAAAAAAAAGAAAAGTCTAAATATCTCTATGTGCATAAAAGTTGTGAGTAAAAACGTAAAGGTGTGTACGCAATGCACCATTTAATGGTGTACGTAAAATCTTGAAAACCGCTCCAACGATTTGGATGAAAATTTAATGAGAGATACAGAAAACCATTCCCTGCGATGTGTCGGGAGCAGATTTTCGAGATAAATTCTTTAAAAAAAGTAAAAAATATTTTTCATACAAGAAATCAATAAAATCATATTTTTCAACATAAAACTTGTATTTTTTTTTTCGAAAATCTGCTCCCGACACATCGTTGGGAATGATTTTCTGTATCTCTCATTAAATTTTCATCCAAATCGTTGGAGCGGTTTTCGAGATTTTATGTTCAGAATCAAACGCTACACCGCGTACACGCCTTTACGTTTTTACTCACAACATTTATGTACATAGAGATATTTAGTCTTTTCTTTTTTTGTGTTTAAGCTCATAGAATAGCGATTAAAACTAGAAAAACAACCTTCCCTCTACTGTTATTTATCACTTTACAATTTGCGGTTGAAAAAAGGCCTGTTTTAGGGCTATCGAGGGTAAACTACCCCCTTGATACGTGTCGTGGACACTTCTTCATGACCCGACTCAATAGTTACCAGTGCTTTCCCAAAGACATACACGTATGTATCGTTAATAGTGGCAGCGTAATTTCCTCCTGTTCATTCGCCCCGCCATAACAATCACTCTGAAACAGAAGTTGCCTGTAAAGCTGTGACGAACTGCTGGCCTCGCGGCTCGAGATCGACTGTGGATCGAGTAATCCTAGATGAACGGAATCTTTTGGCACGCGTAGAGCTGCTCGTACTCATAAACTACCGGGAACGTCCAAGTGGAAGTGCTTCGAATCCGCGGGAACCCGGCCATCCGTGCTTCGCGTCTTTTATACCGCAGTACAAGCACGCTGTTTTCGTGTGTAATCAGATAATGGACGACCGATGGGAGAGCGAGGTGATCGAGTACGGTGCCATCAACATCACCGGTTTTCGCATCGTGGACTCCACTCGACCCTACGTCAAGGATTTCCTAGCTGGCTGGCATCGCCTCGACCCAGTGACGTCCCAAGGAGCTGGACGAGAGTCTATTTCTGTACGTAGAAACGTTTACTCTCCTCTTTTCCTTTGGAAATTCTAAAACAACGCCGTGATAAGTATGTAAACTTAAATTACTAAAAACTCACTATGAAGTACCCCCTGATACCATCTCTGTCACAACTCGCTGAAAACTCTGTAAACTTGATCTTCCTGAGACTCTGTCTCCTCGTTTTCTCTAAAAGCTTCTTCAACGGGTACATAAGTGAATGACACCGTCGCCGTTGTTAGTCATCCGCAAGGATTGCAAATACTACCGTATCCGCATTATTAGGGAGACAAAAGTGGCCGGATAAGAAAATTTTCGGATAATAGAACAATCAATATTTTTTATATTAAACTTTAATATTAAACTGTATTTACTCAAATATAAATACTACACTGGACCAGAATTTCAGTTTCTTCGTGGAGCTGTGGTATTATGATCCACAATTTAACTTTCTCTTCTTTCCTAATTAAATAACATAACTTTTATGGTCGCATCATATGGCTAATTAGCGATTCAATTTTAAACTTGTAAACGTGGTTTAGCCCATTGAATAGTTGGATTATTTCCCAATCAACCACAATGTCCCATAGAAAATTACACTCGAAAGTGCACTTATCAAAGTAAATTAACCATTATCTTCATCGCAGATAACACAGACCTGAGCCACCCGGCTCAATGCAGAGAAACGGAGCCTTCGAGAATATTCAAAGACCAAACTGCGCGCCGTCTAACTCACCGATTATCGTGATCGATCGTCACACAATTTCGGTGCGCGGTTCCCCAACTTTGGCCGCGTGCCCGACGTACCACGTCCCCGTGAATCTGCGTGCATCCCCAACGGATAAACGGTTTTCTCGGTTTCCCCGAGCGAGTTCAGCTCAACCACGCTGCCCGGAAGCGACGTCGCGAAAACTTCGCGTTTTCCTCGCAACTCTGCGTAGCCACGTAATTTCAATTGTCACGGCGATTACGAGCAATGGTGCACGCCAATTCGTTACCGAAAATACTGAGAGAAACGCGATTGAACGGAAGAAAAATAAGCGTATATCTTACGCGGATGTCGCTGATTTTTGTAGAACGGCGATCTTTTTTTAAGGGGGCACATATGTACACCCAGCAGAGGCATAAAAACTGACTGCCATCTTCCATGAAACAAAAGGTGATCGTTACGCATTCCCACAAATCGTTTGTTTCCAACAAACTTGAGTTTCCTAAGAAAACTGTACGACTTCAATGTCACAGATAGAGATCGAGCAAATTTTCACAAGTTTGATTTTCGTCCTGATTCCCTTGCGGGGACAGGGGTCGGTTACGAATCGCAACTCCGCGTCCTTGCCCGATTCAATGTCAGTCGACGCTCGGGAATTCGGTTCGATTATCGGAGCCCGTGCGTTCAGCGTGGTAATCAATTCAGTTCCACGTTAGATCGTAATTATTCGATCGCAGTACGATCGACCAAAGTGGGGCCTCTAGCATTAACGCTCTCTATATTTACGAGGAAAGTGTTTTTCATAGAAACTAGAGAAAAGAGAGGGAAAATAGAATTACCGTGCAAAATTTTTTTAGCCGTTCAAATAAAAATTTCCAAACGGTAATAATTATTCTTTGGTATCAGGCACCGAAGTCATTCTTCTTTCTTGTTATGGCGTTGAAGAGAAGGTTTGTATGTGAATCACGCACAATGATAGAAGTGAGGGTAGACCGTCGAAATAATGTTATCCGAAACATTTATTTTCCCACGGTCGACGACACTCGAACGCTCATCCACGCAATCTTCCTTGCATTAGGCACAAGCAGCGCTGATGTACGACGCGGTATTTGTTCTCGTCGAGGCGTTCAACAAGTTCCTGAGAAAAAAGTCGGACAGGAGCAACGTGAGGCGGACCGGGACCCCTGGCACCAGCCAGATTACGAACGGCACCAGGGCGTTGGATTGCAATAACAGTCGCGGATGGGTGACGCCGTTCGAGTACGGTGACAAAATCTCGAGGCTGCTGAGAAAGGTGAGTGGAATCTTTCAATGAATGCATTACACTAGAGACACTATAATAAAAGTCTGGACACGAGAAGGCCACTTTTTAATTGGTCCGCCATTTTTTATCGAAATCCTGCGAGAGAGAAAGAGATATACACCATTTCAATCTTAACCACTCTTAACAACTCTTACGTTTATGGCGGTATTTTACTATCTATTAATCTGAAAATGTGCATTTGGGTTTTTGATTGGCCCGTCATTTTTCATCTATTCCTGCTGATTTTTAAATCTGTCAATTATACCAAGATAATGAAGATATAAAGTAAAAAACCAAATCTTGTGTTCTATTTGATATATGTTATTTCATTATAGGTACTTTAAAATACATTTTAAAATAAATTTTAAAATACCGCCATAAATGTAAGAGTTGTTAAGAGTGGTTAAGAGTGAAATGGTGTATATCTCTTTCTGCCTCGTGGGATTTCGATCAAACATGACGGACAGTGGCTCGTGTCCAGACTCTAATAAGAACTATAATAATAGTGTCTCTACATTACACGGGTTCCTACGTACTGGCAATGAGTGCTTGTATTTGGTTGAATATGGTGGATTCTTTGAAAAGCAAATACAGATTTGTCTCTGTATAAATGCTATGTCCTAAATAAATGTCGCACAGCGACAAAATCGTTGTCGTCCGATCAACCGACCAACACGACTATAAACAAACAAAGGATTTTCTATGGGCTTGTCCGAATTGGCAATACCTACATGCGATGCGGCAACTTCGTATAGGTATGTCGGTCGTTTTGTTTGAATTTCAAACCAGTTTGTTTTTATTTTGTCGTATCGCACGCATGACGTCGCAAAAATCAATGGATAATTTCGTGGAATTACTGATTTCCGAAATGGAAAAACGATTGCAAATAGTACTCTACAGCCGGCCGTATATGGTCACTGTTACATTGTCGTACGACCGACTGAAATCGGTCGGTTGGACGACAACGATTTTGTCGCTGTGCGGCATCTAATTAGGACGCAGAATAAGGTGACGTTTCGGATCCGACCGCATTTCTTCTTGAGAAAGTAAGGTAGGAGGTGTGAGTGGAAGGTAGGACTGCAACGCTGGAAAAGAAGGAAGTATGTGTTTTGTTCCTAGTCTGCTAGTGGATTCGTCAGTAAGCTTTAACTAGCGGACCCTGCCTTACAATTAGACGCAGAGATCTTAGGAGGTAGGACGAAACAGGAATTATATGAGACACTAGCAAAATACCCCCGTGCTTCACTTCGGGCCTAAGAGATATTAAGGACTCCTTGAAAATATATTTCGTCCGTTTTCACCACCCCCTTAGGGGTTGATTAGGGCAAAATCATGAAATTTGTTTTTAGGCATTGATGTGGGTAACCTTTCGAAGTAACAACCAAGTTGATATCTAATCGGGCCTAAGAGATATTGAGGAGTCCGAGAAAATACATTTTACCCCTTTTCACCTCTTTAGGAATGGAAATTCCAAAAATCCTTCCTTAGCGGGTGCCTACGTCATGAAAACAATGTACCTTCCAAATTTCACGTTCCTAGGTTAAACGGTTTGAGCTGGGCGTTGATGAGTCAGTCAGTCAGTCAGTCAGCCAGGACTTTTTCTTTTATATATATAGATAAATTAAGAGCAAAAACGAACTAACCCACTGTTTCCGCGAAGAGCAATGCGGATTCTCCAGCGCTGACCGCGACTCGGAGGGAAGGCGAGCAGAACAAATCACTACACGGGTGTGGGACAGTACTCTTTATTTCTCGTGGTCAAACACTGACCACGGACGTCACACAACACAACACAGAAACGCGAATGCTGTACAAAGGCGCGTGGGTGCTTAGCGATAATGGTCGCAGATTTCCGAGATTGCCGGTGAGCGCAACCGGCGCAAAGAAATACAATTCTCGAAGGCTCGACAAACGGTTGTGTCACGGCGATGTTGTTCTCGGAACTAACTGTCGCCGAGCGTGCGCCCCGCGCGTCCCGATGATCGTCAGCGGTCAAAACATTACAAACGCGCCGCAACGGACTCATCGGCTGGTGCGATGAGTCAGCGGGCATGATTTCAAATCGTGCGGCGCGTTGCTTGCGACCCACATTGGAAAAAATTAAACAAAATACATAATTCTACTAACTCAATTTCGCCAAAAATATGGGTTAGTCCGTTTTTGTCCTCAATGCTTCATATAGGAATCGGTAGTTAAGAAATAATTTGCGAGAGAACGGTTGGAACTTTAATTGTTCTTATCTTAAAAATAATTGAATATCTAGGGTAAGTGTGGGTATTACTGCGGATGCCCCGATTACTGCGGATATTCTAAAACAGATCATATTTAATGTTGGGAATTCCTTAATCTCTTGAAAATTTTTGATAAAATTATTTTAAATTCTATTACAGATAATTATTAATAAATATGTAAAGCAAAGTTATTATTAATTCTTTTATCGTAGTTTGAAATTCGTCAAGGCGAAATTTCGGTCGATTCCCGATATGGCGGTCATGAACACCTACTTGAAAAACATTTATATTTTTGTTATTAACAGTAATACATGTAATGAAGCGTTATTGCTCGATAGAATAAGAGTTATTTTTTCAGAAAAACAATAAAACAGTCGTCTACATTTTAGTTTTAATTTTTATTTCTCACCGCAGTATTAGGTGCAGTACTTTACACCATGTGCATGTATTACTGCGGACCGACGACTGCGCAACTTACCCTTTCCTCCGAACGTATTCACTTACTATGTACTACTAATTACTAAGATTTGAATTATTACTCATTCCTGCTGATTTTAGTAAATAAAGAAAGATAAATAATTTTTCTATCTACAAGTCATATTTGTACTAAGGTTATATCTCGCCTGATATCTGTCAGTTAGTAACTGGCACGCAGTAATGCATGCATATCCGCAGTAACTCCTGCAATGACATTGATCGACAAATCCCTGCGTTTTTAATTAACTGTGCTTATAACCCCGCCCTCATATTTTTTATGGAATTATTAAGGTCCCACCTTTCTTTAAAAAAAAGAAGGAGGAACTTCCATTCATTTGAACGCCGAATCGAGGGTTCTAAAGTTAACCTACCTTAAAAGTCCGCAGTAATACCCACATTTACCCTACACCTACTATTTTACATGTATCATTGGGGATCTGTCTGCTACCATTCTGCAAAAACACGTCAAAATCGAAGTCGGACCCTTCCTTGTGAGCGTCCCTCTCTCTCATACGCAGTCTCACTCTCCGCGACAAGAACAGAAGAAGTAGGGGGGATAGCGCTCACCGTACATCAAGTCAGAAACCCCGTCCTTAGATCGAGGCAATACCGTAGCTTCACAGTCTTCTGAATGACATTTGATGCACCTAGAAATGGGGCTACAGCAGAGTTGGGCAAAATGTAATCTAATTACAATTTACAAATTACGATTAAAATGTAATTATGTAATTGAATACACATTATTTTTTGTAATCGTTAATTTACGTAATTAACAAAATGGTGGTGAACTACCTAAATTAACGATTACAGCAAATAATGTGTAATCAATTACACAATTACATTTTAATCGTAAATCGTAAATTGTAATTAGATTACATTTTGCCCAACTCTCGGCTACAGTCCCATCCATCTCGTCAACTCAATTTAATTCAAACTCCCGAATGTTACCATCCTTGGGATATCGTTTGTTCACACTCTTTAGGATTAATCATTCTCAGTTGGTTTCTGACATTGTCGACGCCGCGCGGTGTGATTCGTCCCGAAATTCTTGAAGCGCGGACAGAAACGCAGAAATACTCGATATGTTACGAATACCGTGGAAACCGAAATTGCCGGCGACCCTTCCCGTCGCCACTCTGCTGCTGACAGTAATTGGCGGTTATTCCGACTCTAACGGAATTCCTGCGTCTACGTCAGATCGCCCTACCCCCTCCCCCTGCTACCCTCTATTCGCCGGTCCATGACGCACGTATAGTTACGGCAACACTGCAAGTCGCCCACCCCTTTTCTACTATTTGACGGTTCGTCGGTCGACGAAGTCAAACGCGACAGTCTGTCGATATCAGGGAAATCGTTACTACTGAGAGATGCGAATTCTTTTTGAATGGAGGGAAGGGACGCAGATAACTAAAGGAGTTTCTGGGAGGGCGGTCCTCGGAAAGGGTGTCACAGAAAGCCTTACAAGAAAGCGAAACGAGGTTTCTGAAATATAAGCACTTTCTTTTCAAGAACTATTTTCGGGGGAAGCTTCGTTCAGAATTGTGGTTTGAATTGTAGAAGGAATCTGATTTTCTTTAGCCAACAGTAGATGCCCAGACGAATGTATAGTATTCTAATTGATGACATTTATGTGTCCACTGCTGTCCCAGAGATTTGCAAATTGATATGTATGTTGACATGTAATATTAGGTCGGCGAACCAAAGTTTTTATTAACCGTTAATCGGTGACGTCCCACTTTGTGACATAAATGGTGAATTTCAGACTCGCAGACTCCTGTTTAATAACACTGTCCAACGCGATTTTTGGTCCGCAATGTTCGCTGGGTGATTCTTGTATAGTTTTTCGCCCTGAACACGGATCCGCAAGCAGAATTGCTCTATCACCCTCAGTTTTTGAGAAAATCGCTTTTGAAAAAAACTGCAAATTTTGAACTTTGAACATCTTGTGTGCCATAACGGTAATAGTTATTCCGTTGCGCGTTATAAGTTATTATTGTATTATAATCATTTAAATATGTTTAAACAACGGTCAAAGGGAAAATGACACCCGAAATGCACCAATTTTTGAAGATATCTTTCAATTTATTTCCAAAACTAAGGGTCTAGGAGAAAATCTGACCATTCCATGCGATGCAGCAGACATTTTTCCTTCGGAAATCATCAACAAAAGTGGTAAGTCACGTTTTGTTTTCAATACAGAAGCGAAATAGTTTGGCAAAACGTGCGGCGTCGACAGTGGTAGTCAACGGCGGCCCGCGTTCCACTGCCGCTCGGCGTAACACAATCGCTTAACGCGCCTGAGTACCACTGTTGGCACCGCGTGTTTTGCCAAACTGTTTCGCTTCTGTATTGAAAACAAAACGTGACTTACCACTTTTGTTGATGCTTTCCGAAGGAAAAACGTCAGCTGCATCGCGTGGAATGGTCAGATTTTATCCTAGATCCTTAGTTTTGGAAATAAATTGAAAGATATCTTCAAAAATGGGTGCATTTTGGGTATCCTTTTCCGTTTGATCGATGTTTAAACATATTCAAATGTTCATAATGCAATAATATCTTATATCGTTGTATTCGGGAGGGTTCATAGAATAATTTGACGTAGCAAGCAACCGAATAACTATTATCGTTACGACACAAAATATATTCAAAATTGAAAATTTGCATTTGTTTTTAAAAATGGATTTTTTCAAAAACTGAGGGTGATGGCGACAAACGGTTTGCGGATTCGTGTTCAGGGCGATAAACTCTACAAGAATCACCCAGTGGATATTGCGGAACAGAAAAAAGTTTCGTTTTGTTGGACTGTGTAATTTGACATTATCAAGCCTAAATTTAATTTTAACATATACCGGAGTTATTAGTGATTTTATTACATTGGTATTTGAAAAGATACTTTTTCATGTTTTGTTCAAAACCACTGAAAGTTGTCTTCATGGCACAACATATTGTAAAACAACTTCACGTAACCAGTTAAGGGTTAAAAGTAGAAATATATTACATGACTTTATTAATCAAAGTGGCTAGCTATGATCTTTTGTCACTTTTCTGCTAAAAGTACAAATAGTTGTCGAAAAAAAAAAACATTTCCGTACACCTAACATCACCTAACAGTGAGCGATCGAACTTTTGCACCGACCTGTTATTGCCTACTGATATTAGTTTACATTTTACCCTCAGGTCGAAATCGAGGGGTTAACGGGGGAGATCCGTTTCAACGATGATGGTCGTCGGCACAATTACACCCTCCACGTCGTCGAGATGACGGTCAACAGCGCCATGGTCAAAGTAAATATTTTTCTTCGTGTCAGCTCGCCACAAGATTCCTAATCTTCACCCTTCCATCGAACTCGAACATATATCTCATGCTTTTTGAAATATTACAGCATCCACAAAAACGCATCTCAGAAAATCTATTCAAAAGAAAATCTAATTCCATCCCGACAATCTCGTGAACTCACAATGAAGTTCCATCGGCGTTTGAGTGCTTCCGAGTCCGTCGGTAATTTAGAATTTATTCTTCAAGGTTGCAGAATGGACAGACGAAGCTGGATTCCAGTCGATCGCGGCGAAATACATTCGACTTCGACCACACACGGAAATCGAGAAGAACAAGACCTACATCGTCACCACGATCGTGGTAAGAAGTTGTTCCACGAGTTGTCTTGGTGATTAATAGAATGAAACTGTGTATTTATGGCGAACGAAATTAATCTGTGTCTTCGTTCTGCAACGCAGGAAGAGCCGTACATCATGAAGAAAAAGTCAGACGCTGGCGAGGTGCTGGTTGGCAACGATAGCTACGAAGGTTATTGCAAGGATCTCGCTGAGCTTATAGCGAAGAAACTGGGGATAACGTGTAAGTATCCGCATCAATTTATTAAAAAAATCCTTCCACTAACTTCAACAATAATAATACACTTTCAAAGACACCATATTCTATTAATCTCGTCATCCCCCGGATTCTCCAAAGATTGCCTATGTAAAATTACGTTGCATCGAGGACACATCTGCTCAAAACATCTCAGACATCTCAACTAAGCTGTTATGCAGTATTAATGCCTTCCGAGTAATCCACAGTCCCAGCATTTACGCTAAGTGAACCTGCTCACAGCTACCCCACCCTAAATAATTCAAAAAGCTCGAGAACCTTCGGCTCAGCAACTCCACTATTGTTAACCGACCAATCAAAGCAATCTAGTCTATTAACTCATCACTAACGATCGGGTCTGATCGAACATCTGTTCCATGGTTTTTTAGACGAGCTGCGGATCGTAAAAGACGGCAAGTACGGCATGGAGAACCCGGATGTTCCTGGTGGCTGGGATGGAATGGTCGGCGAATTAATCCGCAAAGTAAGTCCACCTGATTGGGCCCACCCGCTCAAACGGCCAATCGCGATTTCCAAGTTTTTCCCAAAGCGGAACTCCCCGGAAGTTAGCACGCCGCACCCGCCAGGGCGATCTCGCCCAGTTACACCAAAGATTCTGCTATTGATCGCCGGGCTTCAACTCCAACAAGCTGTTTTATCCTTCGCTGGGGAGTGTGAGGCTCCTCCGCCAGATGCCGCGAGCTTTTCAGCATAGTTTGCTGAACTTAAAACTACATCTGGTGGACGAGTTTCGAAGGGATACAAAGAAAAACCATACCTCATTAATTGTATACGATGAAATTACAATTACGTACATACAGCTCGTACAAATGAAACCATGATCAAATAGAACTTTAACTAATCGGCTACATAAATAGAAATAGGGAGGCTGCAAAGGAAGCTAACAACAGTAATACTGATGTTACGCTTTGTGGTGCTATTTATTGTTAATATTTTTCAGCTCGGAGAGAATTGTTTCATTAACAGTTGCAATGCTTTTACAGGAAGCCGATATTGCAATCGCCCCTATGACAATCACGTCGGAACGAGAACGAGTGATAGACTTCAGCAAACCCTTCATGTCCCTGGGTATCAGTATAATGATAAAGAAGCCCATCAAACAGAAACCTGGAGTATTCAGCTTTTTGAACCCGTTGAGCAAAGAGATCTGGGTGTGCGTGATATTCTCGTACATTGGCGTGTCCATCGTGCTATTTACCGTATCCAGGTAAACATATTTCTAAAGGTACCTCGATATTTTCACTGGAGACGCGGCGAAGTAGATTCGGTCGGTATGTGGTCAGGCGACGGCACAGCAGCCTTTTCAGAGTTTAACGCTTCAGTACTATGTATTCGATTTTAATCGAAACGCCACGGTTTCGTCATTCGAAAGTAGAATTTTGTTTTGAAATTGATAATATGGATTGTTATATTAAATTAGAATCAAATTATCAAATAGTAATTAAGTACTATCGAGTGCTACGAATTTTAATCTTTCTCCACAATATACTGCACAGAAATAATGTCAGGCAACACCAAGAATACATGATAATTGTTCTAAAAAGGCTACTGAATCGTTCTGAATCTTAATATATAAAGCAGAGAGTGTTTGTGTGTTTGTCTGTGGCCTAAAAACTTTTAAACGGAAAACTCTGGGATCACGAAATGTGCCCCAGCTCATTATGCTTAGCTAATCCAGATGAATGTGACTATTTTCACAAAAAAGAATCAGAATCTAAATTTCGGGCGAAGCCGAGTAGTAAAGCTAGTCTTTTATATATCCACATCATGCTCTACACTTCAAACGGCAAGCGATAAATCATAAAAAGAAAAGTGGAGCTCATTGCAGGAAACAGAAATGTATTTCTAGGATCTGTAAATTCACCCTCTACGAACATAGCATTAATTTCCTATCAGGCCTGCTTGTCCTATTTTTTCGATAGAAAATTGCGCAACAACCACCCTTGTTTTTCCGCGCGACGAGCCACAGTTACGCGTTCACTCACCTCAATTAGGCACGCAGTTGTCGCGACTCTATGGTTGTATTATGTCCAGCTGCCACGACAAATCGTCGTTGCTTCCATTTCAGCCCGATCAGGCTATTTACCGTTCCCTGTCTCGCGTGATTCCCCCGAATGTCGTTTCCTAGCGATCGCTTCAATCAGGGAACAGTCGCGATCTTGATAGGGGCGATAAGCCCAAGTACGTTGTCACGTGATCGCTGATTCGATGTTTACATCGATTTCTGTGTAACGTGTGTCGTGCCTGCTTTAGTTAAATACAACTTGAAGGCTAAACCCTCCATGTTTCACTCTGGTTATAAAAAGTCGACTCGAGCGAACGTTCAAGGGTTGGAAAATGCTGGAGATCACGAAGGAGAGCCCGGATGTCGAGCACTCAAAGTACATTCGACTCTTTCCTCGTTCATAAAATAAGTAAATTCTAGCTCTGAAATTATTTGGATACTTGACTTGGCATTTTAGTTTAACTCCTGACATGAAATTCTTCTTATTCCCACCGACGAAGTTGCCGGCATCTCGTTCCACCGTCGACAAGGAACGTCACCGAGTATTCATTACATTTCCATTCACAGATTTTCACCGTACGAGTGGAGGGTGCTGACGCTGAGCAGCGGTGGAGATCCTTCGATGGCGTCAAGGAACGATCCCACGTTGCAGCATCCCCACGGCTCCCAAGGATCGCCACACATGCCAACCTCGAGCATGGCCAACGACTTCAGCATCATCAACAGTCTGTGGTTCGCGCTGGCCGCGTTCATGCAGCAAGGCTGCGACATATCGCCCAGGTAATCGTTAATTCTCTTGTAAAATTCGGCCCTGATAAGCGGTGGATGGCTGTCCCGAACAAGGAACTCCGTAAAAATTAACTGCTCGCCAATCTCGCTCGACTATCGTGCTTTCTTTCACAACTGCGTCCAACTTTCCTTATCAGTCACGTGACACAAAACTGCTATACAGTGCGCTAAAGCTGTTCGCATCACGAAAACTTCGCGAAACAGTGGTCAAGCCCTAACCCTGAAGATCTCCGATCGGAACACTGGCTGTGATCACAGTGCAGGCGAAGAAGAAGTTGGAAAAAATTCTTCGTTAACTGTTCAGAACGACACTTATTAGCGTGTGACGAAAAGGACAGTGTCCTCGGCCACCTTTCTTTGCGCTAATTATAGCCACTCGCTTCTCTCTCCCCCTCCCAGTTCCCGCGGTATAAGCGAAGGGAGTAAAATACATAAAGGCTCCGTGGGAGAATGGCTCCCTTTACTCGGACCAGGTCAACCGTGTCAGTCTGCTAATAGGATGAATTGGGTAAGATTCAAAAGGTTCGTCGCTGTCGACGTTTAAAGTCTCCTGTGTAAACGTCTGGTAGTTCTTCGGCCCCGTCGGTGTATCGCGTCGCGCGCCGTTCTGAAAAGGCTACTTCTGTATAATTAGCGACAGGGGTTGGCGACAGGGGTTGGCGGGGGGGGGGGGGTTGGGAGGGAAGGGTTCGATTCAAGAAGCGGTAGAGCGTAGCGAAAGTAATAAGCGTCCTTCCAAACCATGCCTCTGCTCTTCGCTCAGAGCACAGACGTAGCTAATTGCGTTGAACAATGCATTATGATTCCCCTTTCGCACGGGGGTTGTAAGCTTCGTCTCCATTATCAGACTCGTCGCACAGAGGTTTGCAGAGTTCCGTGTGGGGCTCGATGATGTCTATGTTGGAGCAGTTTTTCGTAAGCAGCGATCCTGTCGATGGCTGAGGCATTCTAGTGGCGTCTGAATCTACTTAAACCCTTCAGCGCCAAACGCTTCGCAGTTTGCACCAGATTAAATAGGATATATTTAGAGTAGTTTTATTCACTGAAGAAAACTGGACCTACCTGAACTCTGTATTTATTTGTCTTGTGCATTTTAACCTCTTAAAAAAAAATTATTTAAAAATATTAAAATTCAGACCATTTTTAACGATGAAAAGAAAATGGGATATTTTTCCTTCAACGGGATCTATGTGTCGGAGCTAAAGGGTTAACGTCAATCCTTTCATTCGTTGCGGTTAAAATTGGAATACAGATAGAGGTTCGAGGACACGCGAGAACTTTCCTTGTAATATTGTAAAACAGCTCTGTTGGTGTTTGTAGTAAAATCTCAATATTTTTGGATCCTCGGAGACTATAAAAATAGGCTTCTTCTGTAACCCACTTCATCGAACATAAAAGTAAAAGTATGAATTAAATGCGGAGCGTTTCCAAAGCGCTACCTTGGCAGGAGAAAACATACCACGCTGCCGTTCCGAGTGTCCTTCAACGCACGATCTCCATATCGCCACCCGGTAGATACACCGACGATGATGACCTTTAAGAGCGTGATTTACGAGGCCCGCCCAGAGGAGAAAGGGGGGCTTTAAGGTACGCAATAATTACTGTTGCAAATTCCTTCGTTTAAATTACAACCGTCTGCCGGTTAAACGACGATTATAACCGCGCGGCCAGAATTATCACAATATAATCGGATTACGTAGGGCAGTCTCGTGCTGGATGTAATTTAGAGCGGGCCACGTAATCGGCGCCGCGATTAGGCGGACTGGCTATTCGAGGGCGGCTCATTTGAATGAGCGTGTCGTTCGGGCTCCAGCGAAAATTCCATTAGCGACACGCGGCCAACACGCCGAGGCCGTACGTTTCCGAGACCGCCCGCCACCCCGCTCTGCCACCCCTTTTCCCTACTTTTATATCCGTCTTCCCACGCATCGGGCATCGATCACCGGCCATGGATCACGAACGATACGTTTCATGACGGTCGTAACGCGAGCTGCAGGCCCCCTTTGCATAAACGTCGATCCCACTCGCGGCTCTCCTTCCTTCTTTTTTTTTTTCCACGTTTCTCGAGTTAGCAGAACGCCTTGGGTCGGCGGGCAGCTTTCCCCGCGTTCGAAAATGCCTCGGATCGCGAGGATTAAAGGAGCACGATGAAATATGGACGAATGTTTTACGAGAAGGTTTTACGCGCTGATGGTGGAATTGTTTTTGCCGAGAAGGTGCGGCACGAGTGGAATTGCATATGTATTTTGCAATGTTCTTGGACACGAACACTTTAACGACCAATGGTGACTAAATGTCGGTCGGCGATGGGCCTCTCGATGGATACATTCAGCGAGCGGGTAACTTGGACGTGGGGCATTCGGTGCTAGATGATTGTCACGCTTTACACAGTAGGCCCGCTGTATTTTATATTCAGTGTTAGTCTCCCAAATTGCACGCGAAGCGAAGCATATTTACTCACGGTTTCGTGAATCTTGAAGACACGATCGCGACAGATTCGTTTCGCCGTCTCGGCCGCCGCCAAACTGGGTCTCAATTAATTTACATTTCGCCGTATCCGCCGTGCCACCTCATCGCGGTAGCCTCCCTGATTAATGGTTTAAATATTCGCGCGGCGGCGATATGAATTGTAAATTTTGTGGAACCTTCTGTCCCCTGTGTCCACCGGGCGCCCTCCGCGCGCCGTTCCTTCTTCCACAAGTCAGCCGGTCCCGCGATTCCGCGCGGGCGGGGCGTAAAGTTTCGTTATTAAATACCGTCATATCTGTCGGACGTGCCGTGTAATGCGATTACAAGCTTCTCCACGGAAATGAACGATGGAAGGAGAGGGTGAAAGGGACAGCGAAGAGAGGTCGAACGATTTTTTCTGATGAAACTGGACGGAGTAACGAATGCGCGAGGTCGGGGGAAAGGAAAAGAGGAATTTACGAGTAATTTTCTACTCTTCGGAATTGCGGGCGTCGTGTTTGTGTAATGCGAGCGGTTGGGCACTCAGGATTTAATCTTAGGAGGGTCGAGTTGAACGGATAGAAATATTTTTAATGCAAATTGAATAAAATTCAGTAGGTGATTATTAAAATTTATTTAAAGAATAACATCCGCTAGTCTTTTCTTTTTACAAAGACCCTTCTTTGGGGATGCCAGGGCCCTTTGGCCCCCCTCTGGGTGCGCTACTGAATGCGAGCAGAGTTCAAAATTTATGTACGACCGTGATGCTGATATTACGTAATTGCGGGCAGTTTGCTGTGATATGCTTCTGGTAATGGTACAGCCGAGAGTTTTTATGTTTCGGAGAAATCAACTGCAATTGAGATGTTGGCTAACGGGTTACATGTACAATGTACATAAACCAGATTCATTTGCTAAACGGATACCATGTGGCAAATTGTTTGCAGTCAGAGAAATAAAGTATTCAGTCAGACTTAAGGGAAAGGCTAATAGAAGTCCTGTGTTTAGAATTTTGAGGTAGTACTAATAATAGGTAATTAATTGACTGTGGCATGCAAATGAAGGGTATTGTGTTTATCAGGCTGTGTTTGTATGTCTAGATGTTACGCTTTAGAACCTGTACGGATACACCGATTTGGACAAATGAGGTGTTTTTAGAATTGTTTTGACCTTCCGAATGTCCTACGATATATAATTTTCAAAATTTGTGAGATTGAAATAAAAAAATGGGAGGGGCTCGTAATTAGTGACCCGTTCTTAACAACTCTCACGACAGTGTTTCCCTTAACGAACTAAACAGGCTGCGGCCATTGCTGCACATAACTAAAAAGTAAAAAATAAAACATAATTTTTTTTTATTTTTACATTAAGGGTTCTCTCCCATCAAATCACTCCAAAAGTAGGTCATTTTTACGATTTTATTTTAAAAATACTTTAGGCTATATTTGCGAGAGAAGATTGTTCATCATTTAAGATCATAACTTTTCGACCAATCGTTTTTTTTTATAAACATCTTCCTGCGTGAAATTACCCGGTTTTCGAAGTCTGCGGTTTAAACGTCTGCGAAAACATGAGATTGCAATATTTTGCTATGACCGTAGATGATTCCAGGGACAATCTTATAAACCTTAAGAATTTTCGTGGTTTGTTAATTTCAGACAATTCTACGGTGAGTTATCAATTCCGCAGATGCGAAACTTTTTTTGTATCGCCAAAACGATCACAGCCATCCGCAGACAGCAGTACCTAGTAGATAAAATATGCAAAAAAATTGTTTATTATTTTCAGGAATGTTCGAATATAGCGTAAAATTTTTTTAACTCTACCACGTTTACATTTGTTAAATAAAATCCTAAAAATTACCTATTTTTGGGGTGACTTAATGGGAGGGTACCCTTAAAATGTCAATGACACTAGCAATTGTCACTTGACAAAGAATACTGAACGAGTCACAGGTGTTTAATAATTTCCATGGAAATTCCACGCGACAGGTCGATATCAGGGCGAATAGTTGGCAGTGTCTGGTGGTTCTTCACCCTGATCCTAATTTCCTCCTACACCGCGAACCTGGCTGCATTTCTCACCGTCGAGAGAATGGTCGCGCCGATTAACTCGCCAGAAGACCTGGCCTCGCAAACGGAAGTGCAGTACGGCACCCTTTCCCACGGGTCGACTTGGGATTTTTTTCGCGTAAGTACAAGCTGACAGAAAAGGGATACGCTTGAAAGTAAATGGAAACGTTCCAGACTCTTTCACAGCTAAATCTTTCTTCTTGGGGGTCGCAGAAATCGCAAATCAATCTCTACAGCAAGATGTGGGAGTTCATGAATTCTCGGAAGCACGTGTTCGTCAAAACGTACGACGAAGGTATACGAAGGGTGAGAGCGAGCAAAGGTAAATACGCTCTTCTGATAGAGAGCCCGAAGAACGAGTACATCAACGAGAGGGAGCCCTGCGACACGATGAAAGTGGGCAGGAATCTTGACGCCAAGGGCTTCGGCGTCGCGACGCCCCTGGGCTCTCCGCTTAGGTAAATTTCAATTATTTACCTCGTATGTACGGTAGCTTCCTCGAAAGGATCTTTCAAACACCGCGGTGTGACCAAGTCTAACAAAATTCAAAGAGTAGGGGAGAACGGGGACAAACGTAACGGCGTCATGAAATTAACACGCCTTCTCCTGCCTTCCACAAAAGTTTCCAAAACGTTTGCTTTACATAGTTACGCGTGTTTAATGTTTCTTTTATTCCACGGAGTGACGCTGAACAATACGACGATTCGTATACTGTGGGCGAGCTGATTTCGTTATTTCGAACATTCAGATAAGTGTCTCCTCTGTTGGTTTTTTTTGTTAATATTCGTAGTTCAACTATAGACATTGATCCAATTATTTGTTAGAGCGTTCTTAGATAATGTCTTTATTAGTTCCTGTATTTGATTTCAATAAATCTTGTATAGTTTGTACGTTATAACAGTTCTATGCTGAAAAACGTGGCTGGGGACAAAAGAACACGTCACTACGGGGAGTAGTTGAATCCAATATTAACAATAGTTTTTAAAAAAAATCATAAATATTAGTTACTTTTGGAGCCACTACACGAGATTCCATATTTAATCAAATACACAGTATTAAAGACATGTTTGAAGATTATGCTTTTTTATCGTTACCTACTTAAGATATGTTTATTTAAATGTTTGTGTCTATCGTTTCTGAAAATAAAAATCCTATTTTGCTTTGGAAGAAGTGTTTTTACTTAATTGTATTCAAAATAATTAGTATTACTTTCGTCCGGATGGTATGTTACTTTCGTCCTACCCGTGCAGGACAAAAGTAACACTGACAGTCACTGCGGAAAATTGCCATAACTCTTTGACTACTTATCGTGGAAGGCTGAATTTGTGGTCAAATGATAGACCAAGAAACACACTATCTTAACGCATAATTTTCGTTTTTATATCTGTAAGAGGTAATTGGCAGCTTAGCCAAATGTAAAAAGTGTTACGTTTGTCCCCGCTCTCCCCTATTTAAATATATTTGTCCTCATTAAGGTGCAGCTTCTGTGCCATTAAATTAATTTTTCTATCAGAAGGCATAGATGAACCGATGAAAGTGATCTGCCACTTCATTTCTCAACGAATTTACGTGAACAGTGATAACATAAATTTAAAACTTTTACCGCTCACTCGAATAAGTTTCCATAAATACAGCACAGGAATCGAACTGACGGGAGAGTAGACGCGTTCGACCTATTTCTTCCATACGAAAGGGTAATTACCGAGGTTTTGTAGTCATCAAGAAGAGACGAAGCATCTTTCCCTCTCCGTCGCTACGACTCTTTAAAATTCCACTGCTCTCGACAACCTCCCCCCCCCCCCCACCCCCCACCCCACCCACCCTGTTGAAACACAGCACGTCATTACACACAATTACCATAGAAAAACTCGTATACCCAGTTTTCCGTATCGTTACCGCGCTTAAGGAACGGGCTTGTCGTTGACCCATTCTACTTGTCGATTCGACTACCATTTCAATCTCGCGACCCTCGAGCTTCCCACCCCGTTCTCTTCGCGGAACAGCTTCTAATTTATCATTGCAGAGCCACCAAGCACCTGAATTTTATTAAATGTGGATATAACACAACCAGCTTCTCTCTTCCAGCCAGAGATTTGTGAATATTTACGATTCACTATCATTTAACTTGCCATCCCTTTCTGTTAATGCTTGGCGAGCCACAAGGATGACAACTCTCGGTGACTTTTGGACCTGAATTCAAACTCTCTCCTCGAGAGATAGTAATCCCAATATTGAATCAATGCTGCGATATTATTTTGTCGCTTATGAATGTGTAAAACTTAGCCAAGTGTCTCTGACTGTGTCTAAATTTGAAACGTTGCAGGGATCCGATAAACCTAGCGGTGCTGTCGCTGAAGGAGAACGGGGAACTAGCGAAACTGATGAATCGATGGTGGTACGACAGGACAGAATGCAGGCACGGCGACAAGCAAGACGCATCCAGAAACGAATTGTCCCTGAGCAACGTAGCAGGGATATTCTACATCCTCATCGGCGGCCTTCTTTTAGCGTTGGCCGTCGCCTTACTGGAATTCTGCTACAAATCTCACACAGAAGCCACCAGAGCGAAAGTAATGAGCGATCCTTTAACGTGATCGAGTTTGTGGAACATTCAAACACTCCGTAGAATCGCCACCATCCCAAAACATACCACTACGTACAACATATAGGGTAAATCCGGGCGAGTAGGTCGAGCAGAAGAGTTGGACGAGTCGCTATACACTAAGCACTCGTTATAAGCCCGAGGAACGGGGCTGGCGGCGAGCGTATGGCGCGTTGTTGGCACTGTTCCGCGCGGCCAATGGCGCGAGTGAGAATCCAAGAACGAGCGAGAGGAAACGAAAGAGCCCGTTCTCGCTCGTTCTCGGGTTCCCCCACTCTCGTCCGAAGGGTTGCAAGAAATGGTGGGGACAGTCGCCGGGCGTACGACGCATGGTGGAAGCGGGCTTATAACGAGTGGGTACTGTATTTCAGACTCTATACGTAACAGAGCGTTAAGGTACAGAACAGCGGAGCCTCTAGGAGGCAAACAGTTGAATGAACAGCTTCATTTCGCTTTCTTCTGTGCTTTTCTGGATTTATAGGATATAAGAGGTAAGTTGAGGTTACATTTAACCTCTTTTATGAAACAGTAATGTAATTTTCGTTTAATGTTTCGGATAATAAGATCGTAGATGTATTGGGGTACAATGCAGCCAAAGTATTTGACCATATTATTTGACCAAAACTAACGAGAGGACTATTTCTTGTTGGAGAAAGGAGAGGTGGTTCCAGTTATGCCGCGTTTACACCAAGGCGAACACGAACACAAACATTGTTCGCGAACGTTTTCATCTGTTCTTGCCGTGTCCATACCGCCGCGAATAGAGCAAAACGTTCGCATACGATTCGTACACTGAGTTTTGTTCATGTTTGCAGCGGTGTGGACACGGCAGGAACAGACGGAAACGTTCGCGAACAATGTTTTTGTTCATGTTGGCCTTGGTGTAAACGCGGCATTATAATTTAGATAGATGGTTCACTTTCACATTGTGGGTGAGAGATGACACACTTTCTAAACTTTTATTCTATCACTTAAATTTACAATATTTTGCAAGGGATTGTTTTTTATTCTTTTCTTATTTTTTCATTTCTTTTTTTATTACTTTAGCTTATTTATTTTATTTATTCACTTTATTTGCTTTGCTAATCGCCAGTAGGTAGTTCACTTTTTGTTCGACGTGTTCTTTACTTGTTCAGCGTAAACAAATTAAATAGCAATAAATCCGTAGTTATTCACTCATAAATAATTTTGCTTTTTTCTTCGTTATTTCTTCACGAATAATAATGTGAGTGATCTCTGCGACCTCCCGGCACCTCGGGAGAGATGGCCAGATGTCACGACTTCAGTTTCCATTCCGATTCTCAGGAAAGATTGTCTTAAAGCAAATATCGACCAGCTTTTCTGAAACAACACAAAGTTCTGAACATATCAGGGTTAACCTGGTGGAATAAATAACATCAGTATTAATTTTAATAGCCATTTTATGTTACGCGGACCGACTGCCCCGGACTTACCCTATAAAGGAAGAAGCTACACTGAGGAATTCACTGCAGTACACCGTTACTGTTATTACCGAATCGCTTCAGCTGTCATTCCACCAAATAGCCCGCACCCACGTACAAATATTCATCTCGCTATCATTTTCCACAGTAACAAGCGTCACGGGCCATTTACCTCTTCCAGATACCGCTGTCAGACGCGATGAAGGCGAAAGCCCGACTGACGATCGGCGGTGGCCGAGATTTCGACAATGGCCGGGTGAGTGAACACGATGAATCGGTTACACCCCTAGATTTTGGTATCGATCGCACGCGTAAGCCGCGACTAGAGTACGTAAGAGTCCGTAGAATCGAGTTGGCCGCGGACTGGGGGTGGGGGTGGTAGTACGAACCGTCCCTCTTCTAATCCATTGAGAGCGCTTAAAAATCGCGCGCGTCGCTCGCGACAGTCTGCGCCTGCAAGAAGAGCCAGCCGCGGAACGTTTCGATCCCCCCCGCAGCCAGTCCCGAGCCAACGATCTCGATGTATCGTGTTACATGCATACGCAACGAGAGAGACCACCGGCGCATTATACATATCCGTGTAATACAGAGGCCAATACATATACATACGTATACATAGAAACACGCAATAGAGTACGTTTGGCATGCAGTTAGCAGCGTGTGAACGCTCGGCGTACATTGTGGGTCGAAAAACGATCGAGTATCGAGGATATCGAACGGCGGGGAGGGGTTCTCGAGCGATGTCTGGGCGACACGATCGACCGATGGGGCGATCATCGATCGTTGAGGCAAAACCGTATATACATAGAGATATGAGTATATATACTATACATACATAAACATATATATATATATATAAAGAGACATATATATATATATATAAATACATATAAATATTTATACGTACATGCGTGCGATGTGCGGCTGGCTGGATGTGTTGCGCTCTTTTCCATCTCCGTCTATCTATCTACCTCTCTGTCTTTCCTCTCTCTCTCTCGCTCTCTCTCTCTCTGACTCTCTCTATCTCTCTGACTCTCTATCTCTCTTTCTCTCTCTCTCTCTCTCTCTCTCTCTCTCTCTCTCTCTCTCTCTCTCTCTCTCTCTCTCTATCTCTCTCTCTTTCTCTCTTTGTACTTGATGGATGCAGGAGACGTATTTGCTCGTTTTGCGCGTTTCGTTCTACTTTTGTTTTTGTCTCTAGTGGTACGGACTGCAGAGTTAGACGGAGGATGCATGCGCCTTTCCCGGGACCATATGTGAGTACTATATCCCTTAATTTTAATTCCCACTATCTCTATACGTTTCATTACGTGTGGTTCTTCATCCCCGCTTCTCTGTGTACACGGCTTCATTAGTAGGGTGACCTTAGTTTCTTTTTCCGTTTAATTGGATACGGAGGGCGCCTCTGTGCGCAAATCATCATGGGGATGGGGATCTTTCCGGGGTGGTAAAAGCGATGACGATTGGCTGAATGATGGAAAGTAGACAGTGTTTGGGTGTTGGGCATCGGCGCCGAAGCATTTAAGGGGTAATGCCACTGTAGAGCCCGGAAAAGCAGCCTGATTTTGAGGTTTTTTTATGCGAGTATTGTGAATGGAATACAAATTCTGTTTAAAGGCCTTTATTGCACATACCTTGAAGTATGATTACAATTTTTGAGAAAAAAATTTTTAATACAAAATTGTGGCGCCACAGCTCAACAGAAGAAACTTCTTCTGAAAAAAAAACTGTTCTGCGGCCGGAAAGATTTCTCCTTCAATTTTTTACCTAAAACAAAAAACATTTTTGAGTTCTATATAAAATTATCTCGGGAAGTATACGAGGAAATTAAAAAATACTGATTTTTGTAAGAATGGTGCGTGATTGAACAAAACACGGAACTGCCACAACCTCGAAATTGTTGAAACGTTTTGTTCAATCACGCACCATTATTACAAAAAACAGTATTCTTTAATTCCCTCGTGTACGTCCCGAGATAAGTTTATAGAGAACTAAAAAAAAATGGTTTTGTGTTCTAAGTCAAAAACTGAAGGAGAAATCTTTCCGGCCGCGGAACAGTTTTTTTTCAGAAGAAGCCTCTTCTGTTGAGCTGTGGCGCCACAATTTTGTATTAAAATTTTTTTAAAAAAATTGTAATCATACTTCAAGCTATGTACAATAAAGGCCTACAAACAGATTTTGTATTCCTTTCACAATACTCGCATAAAAAATATTCTCAATATCAAACGGCTTTTCCGGGCTCCACACTGGCATTACCCCTTAAGAATTAGAAAATTCTAAATTCATTACCTCGGTAGTATTGTAATTCTTTACGTAAATTTATTTATTACACTTCGTGGCGCGAAGGGAAGGCAGCATTTAGTCTCTTGAATCGTGTCGAGTATCTCCGCCCTCCACGAATTAATTTACGCTGGAGAAATACACGGGCGTTCTTTTCACCTATCCTCCGATCCCCCTCAGTTCTCCTTTCCCCTCGAGAGCTTTGGTTATCTTACGAAGCTAGCTTACTAGCGTGAAATGAGCATGGCTTGGTACAATTCTCTAGAAATTGGTGTAAGCGAAACGTGGTTTGCCGACATTGCATGTTGCTTCTGATGATCGTAACGCTTACACATTGGACAAACAGTATATGGTAGGAAATCGCTTCCGTTGACTCGTTTCTCTCGCGTCAAGCTAGAGATCCGATGGTTGCTCCTGTCATCGCCCCTGTCTTCTGAGACGGGCGCATTGTACAAGAGGCAGGAGGGTAAAATGGGAACAGAGGAGATCTTTTATGTGTAAACAGACTAATCGACTGGAAGCCTGAATTTAATGGCACTTGAATTAACTAAAGGTACTCGAGGAGCAATTAAACGCACGATTACTTTTCGACCCTCTACACGTTCCTTTTGAACATCTTCGCGTACAACTGTCACAATCTCACAATGGCCGTTATCAAATTGATTGCGGATGTTTATTTGAGTTGAACATTGTTGAACGTGTCCACAGAATTGCATAGAACAGTTGTGCCTATTATTGAAAAATGGTATAACGCTGTGACGCCAGTGTTGCACTGCGTAGGCAAATCTATTTTACGACATCAGCGACAATGTCGACTCTGTAATTTCAAAACATTCTACACTAAACTCTATACTATCTAAATATTTACACAATGGCTTCTCCTCAATTCTGAACTACTCGACGATTTCTGCAGAACTGTAACTCAATCTCAACTCTCCTGGTATTCACTCACACAACACACCCCCAATTTCAGCCTCCCAAACCGCCACGTACGTTTTGGAAATCCATTGAACGAACGCTTTCTAGTTTATACTCGAAGACCACTCAAAGCCCAACAAGATCTATTGGGTAACTTGCGAACGCAATGTTCGGGGTAATTACTGAAACACTAATAGTAACCACGGTTTCTAACGTTTCGAACTCAAATTAATTCAAAGAAACGCTCATCCAACTTTCGACGTCTTCCCTTCTACTGTTTTATTCGCCATCCAGGGCCGGCCTTTTCTTTGAAGGGGCTGCAAGAAATATTTTGGAGCCCCGAATAATTTCTCAATGGTAGAAGAGCATAACATCTTCTCACGAAAAACAGGATAATAATAAAAATAAGAAAGAAAATCAAATAAAAAAAAATAGATCAGATAAATACTAACATATTTAAATACGACTCTTTTATTGCCATATCAATAATATTAGATTACTATATTATTACATTAGATATTTTATTATAATTTCTTTTTTGACAGTCCTCGCATACCATGGTATGGTTACCACAACTGAGTTTTCTGTTCGGAGTGTGAAATTCAAGTCAGTTGATAAAATTACGTTATTTTTCATCAAATAAAAACTTCTTGTTCTCAATTTTTCCTTCGTTCTCTATTCTTCTTTTTTCCCTTTTTATGGTGCCTTGCACCCGCTGCACCCCCCTGTGGCCGGCCCTGCCGCCACCCGTTAACACTAGATAACGAAGCCTCCATAAACATCCGCAGTCGGGTCGTCGATCACCCCAAGGACACGCACCGAACTCACCCCCTTTCATCACAGTGCAAATCGCCAAATTCTCGTCCAACGCCACTAATAACATGTGCTACAACGCGCGAAACGTTGAATTTCCAGTACTACGCTCCGGCAAACGCGATTGGCAATACCGAGGGCGACCAGGTTCACAGCAATACCCATACCCAGGTGTAAATTACCTGGAGAGCCCTGGTGAGTCGCCCGCCATCTCCCTGCCCACACCTCCACCGCCGCCACTGATGGCGCCTCCGCCGCCACCGCCGCCGAGAAGACCGCGACGGAGCGTCACGTTCGCGGAATCGCCGCCGAAGAGCCCGAAGAAGACGAGGTTCTCGCCGTTCCTGCGGAAGCCGGGCAACACGATGCTAGACATCGCGGTGCCCTGGACGCCAGCGTCGCCTCGCGTCTGGTCCGGCCATCTCGCCGACTACAAGCCGGAATACATCACTTAAACGTCACACGGCACCCGCACAGAAACAGCCGGGGCCCAGGCCCCGGCGATCCTCGATCCTCAATGCCAACCCTCAGCCAACAAACAAACACCACCAGCGCGTTTGCCGCTAGTCGAATCCCCGCGACTCGCCCGCTTTCTCGATCCTACCCGCGGCGACGCACCGCGCGACGAGGGAACAGGCGTTCGAGGAATCGAATTCCGAGCCTTGACGGCAGCAATGAGGGATTCACTCCCCTCTACGTTCCAAGTTCCTTCGTGCTCGTGCCGCCGATCGCGGTGGCGAACGAGGCCGAGCTCGAGCGTCGAGTCCTTCCTGGAACGCGTTCCTCGTCGAGCAAGGAGCTTCAGGGAGCCCGGGAGATCGTTTCGAAGCAGAGAGAGCCGTGCCACGGGCGGCCCGGCGAGGGATCCTCGCGCCGGTGACCAACGGTCGAGGGGCCCTTTATCTGGGACCCTCGGCCGGGGCCCTCGCTGACCGCCGCGTTTGTACATTGTATATAATTCTAATCGAATCAAAACGAGACGAATCAAAAGAAGCAGGCGACGCTGCTAGCGAGCACAGGTCGCGGCATTCGATAGTAGAATTCGATGGTCCTGGGGTGGGTGCATGTGCAGCCAGCAACTCTAACCACTTAACTCAACTGCCACTTCCGTATGGACATACACGTATACACATACACGCACACGTACACATACTGTGTTGCGAGGGAAAGAAATTCAGGTCGACCGATGGAAGACGAGGTGGAATGGTGGAGAAGATGAACGAGACGAACCGACACTGGGACACTGAGAATGGACGTGGTCGATCGTGACGGTGACACTACTATTATTATTATCACTATTCCGACTACCATTATTCGCGGCAAGCTAAGTTTTATTACGGATTACGGTCGATTGCGATCACGTGTACACCGGTGCGACTATTTTGTGGATCTCGCGAGAATGGAGTTCGTTGCCAATGGGTTGTGCCAGCGATGGGAGACGCGATACGTTTTTTAACTGACAATGGTGTATAATCACATCGATGCGTGGGGACTGCGTGTGTGATAAATAATATATAAATAAATGAATGAATATATATATATACATACAAGAATATAAATATAAATATACATACGTATAGACGTTTATCGAATGGTGTACGCGATGATGAATGTGCGTGGACGAGAGAGCGTGACAGTGTGTGTGTGTGCGAGAATAGGTTAATCGTGTAAACGCATTATAAGTACCTATCACTGCCAGTTCGCGTCGATCCGAGTCGAGAGAGGACGAAGGAGCGCCGCTTTCTTGTCGGATAAGGCACACACATTCACACACTTTTTACACGTCGATGTCTTAGGCCCGTTTCACGTTTACGGAATCGAGGGGGAAGGGTTTCCTTGCGTCGTCGGATCGCCGTGATCTGGCTCGATGAACGACGTTTACGGCCAAGGTTTTTTCGTGCCAAAAGACGGTATCTCTCCCGACGATGGCGCTCGATGCTACGGCGATTATCGTGGGAAACTTTGGGCCGCTTCGGCGAGGGATGGAAGGTAGAGTATACGATCCACGTGGTAGTAGAGGAAGGCTACTTGTGATACGTTGGAATTGCACCGTGGCGAGAAAATAATTCTTCATGAATCATTGGAGTCGAGGTGTGGAAAATGAAGAAGGCACATTGCGTGGTCACCATTTACAGTTCCTACTTTAATGCTCCTTTCCGTTTAGAGCTCCCATAATTTCCCACAAATTAAGGGGACTAGCTGGACAATCGAATCGCTCGAAAATCAAGTACCTTTTTGCGAGTTAATTGCAAGAAGATGAATGCAAATTGTGTCTGGTACATTTTGATACTGTCTATTAATAAACTGTAAATTTTTTTTTTTGATAATATATATATAGATATATGACGGCGCTATAGTCGGCTGATGTGTAGATGTTTTTTTTTCTGCCGTTTTGCAGTGATTGCAAAAAAGTGGAGGTTCGGATGGACTTGAAAAAAATGCAGGATGTGTAAAACATGTGCCATTTCCCGCGAAACCTCTGATATGGTTCGTAGAAATTCGAGATTTTCACAGAAAAATTAAAAAGTCGCGGATTTTTACGCAGTTCACAAACACGGTCGAATTTTTCTTGAAATAATCGTCGTTTTTCGGCCACCAATTTTATAATTTTGTTTTAATTTTGGTTTTTATTGGTTCCGCGGGAAACTACGGATGTAACAAACAAGAATCACAACTTTGAAATTGGATTACGTCATTTTTAAGACTAATACTAGGGCAAAACTACAGAAGAACGTTAAAATGTTTACCAGTCAGCACTGCCATTTCTAAAGCACATGTATATTTCATACCAACTTTTTTGCAATCTCTAGGATAGCAATAAACATTAGGTAAAAGGATACATCTGGATTTGCTTTCATTTTTTTGCAAATATATTAAAAAGAAAGTGTTTCTTTCACGGAAAATGCCTACTTAGTCCTCTTAAGGCGCATGTGTCTTCCCAAAGAATATTTCTTTTAAGAATAGAGACCTGAATGCTTCGTATTGAAGAACGATATCAGTGAAGGAACAAACTGAATTTCTTCTTCTGGACTTATGCCCCTTGAGGGTATTAAGCAATCGTTTTTGTCAAAAATGAAGCAAAATAAACTTTTGTAAAAAGCCTCTTTAATGATTCATCCGAAGCGTCATTTATAATTCATATTTATGGCAAAACAAACATGTTTTTTTATGCTTATAATGTTAACAAACATTATTGGAAATAACAAGTCTCAGCTTCAATTTACTTCTTGGTAATTAATTGAAAAAGAAATACTTAATTTTCGACAAAAACGGCTGCCTAATTCCCTTAAAACACGCAAAGTATATCAAAACAGCATTTTACTAAAATCGAAAGCTATATTAATATCAAGCAGTGGCGCACTCAGGATTTAATCTTGGAGGGAGCCGAGTTGATCGGCTAAAAATATTTTTAACTCTTCGTGGTCACACCTTCTTATAATCAAAAATTGGTCACACGTGGTTCACTGTACCCCAGCGTCATTTTTTGAGTTACCATTTTCGTATTTTTGAATCTTTTAACTTTTCAGTGATAATAGTACATTCGCAATACTTATACAGTCATGGTCTAACAGTCTTTTTCTAGAAATATAAATTTTGATATGATAAAATTTGCAGTTGAAAACGAGTGATTTTCCATGGTCGTGTGAAAAAACCGATTTTTAAAAAAAATGTATTATATTTTGCTATAAATCCCCTTTGGAAGGCGTAGAGGTGCAACATTTCAAATCGAAAATTGCTCTTGGGGTGCAATACACCCCGTGTGACGACGAAGGGTTAATGCAAATTCAATAAAACTCATTATTTTTCATTCCGTTCAAATTGATTATAAAAATTTATTTAAACAATAGAATCCAATTTTCTTTTCTTCCTACAAAGGCCCTTCTTTGGGGGTTCCAGTGCCCCTTGGCTCCTCCTCTGGGTGCGCCACCGATATCAAGAGTCACGGTAGTAGCAAGAAACATTCGATTATCGCTGTAGCATCGTACACAACAAGGAGGGGGAGGGGGAGGAATCGCGGAGCCAAATTTCATGTTGCGACGTATAAAACTATTTTTCTGTAATACCCTGAACTAGTTCTTCGAGGGACTTGAGTTTACAGTTTTGTCTATCAAACGAACTGCCATACGATTACCGAAATCACGCCAATTACCCCGTGGAGGGGAGACCTTCGTGTCTTCAGTTCCGTGCGGTCTCTCCGTTCCACGATCCCCGGCGCGATCGCCGACTTGGAAATCCGTCGGGACGAAGGGGAATCGGACGATCAGCGAGAATGAAAGAGGGACGAACGTGCCGAGCAAGTTTTATACGTGGCAGCGAACGTGACCGATCTACCTATCATATCGTCAGATTTTCTTATTACGACTAATTGTTATCTATCACCGGTTAATAAACGGTAGATAATTCGTATATCGGGTATTAAGTCGTTAAAGTACATGTAAAGCGAATGGGAAGTGGAGGAAGAGATGGAACGATACACGTGACGCATAATCGTAAGTTCAGGACGGTTCGGAAGAGAGAGATTGTTTATTTAACACTCGAGCCCATCACTCGATCGAAGGCCGCACGTTCTCACGACTACGTTCGCCCAGCGTGATCTACCAGCAATTATACGATTCACATTTTGCAGCCGATTTTCCACGGGCGCCCGTTGCCGAGAGGGGCAGGGCGAAACGACTCGTCTAACGTAAATAAGAGCGTGCTTCCGGTCGTGGAGCTCGATTGTCCCTCGATGTAACGCGGCGCGAAATTTAAAACGCGACGGTACCTTTGTTCCCCCAGTTGTCGTCGTTAAAGTCTCCGTGTTGATGTTCGTCGTAACTTTTTCTGCCCTTAAAATACCCGGCACGCGAAGGAGCAGCTGACTCGCGACTGGAATTAAACGATGTAACGATCCCTGAATACCGTCCCGGCATCGTCGCGAGCGCGGCTTCAAACACTGCTCTCGATGCTGTCTCCGGCTGTTACACCCTGCACTCCTCTTTTTCTATGCGGATCAATTTAATGAAACGGGAGTCTAAAATGAAACCGAGAGATTTGTATAATATTCTATACTGGATGTCCGCGAGCACTCGTTCTTGCAAACGATCCCGCGGCACGCTCGTTTCTGTTGCATATAACGCGAGATTTTTTAATTTTGTATAATACGAGAGGGTCGATGTTTGGATGGATTCGATACCCTGGTCGATGTTTCAACGTCTGGGGAGGGTGTCCGGGACGTGAAGAGGATGATTGAGGACGATCAAAGCGAACAGCGGGGTTATTTTCGAGGAGTATTCACGGGGATCCAGTAGAATAGCCCGGTATATGATCAGACGATGTATCACGGAACATTGGAGAAAGCGCGCGAGGAGACTTAGAGAGGAGATCGAAACTGGAATAGTGGAGTGTAAACGTGTTTAACGAGATCACGCGAGAAGAGGAACTAAACGATTATCGACGAAAGACGATGAGAACGAACGAAGAAATACAGAATAGCGTCTTCCAGTTTTGCGCTTTCACCGATCGCTGCATAAACAATTACGCTTGTACCTTCGATTCGAGTATCCTTCGTCATCTCCCGTACCATTCCGTGGCACGATACGATCGATTCCCTTGTAAACCGTTGTATACCAATCAAATTTGTCACAATACAGGATCGTTTATTTAAATGTAACCCGCCAAGGTCTATCGAATTCTTATACCTAATCATTCCCTTTTCTATCCATTCGAAGGTAAGTCAGAGACAATACGATGCCAATTTATTTCTTTATGTATATTCGAAATATCTTCTTGTTTTGTATAATATTACATGATCGCTTTAATGTCAAAGCAGAATTTAGATAAATTCGTAATAAATTCAGTTATCTGTTTGAGAAACTCATTCTATTGAGCTGGAATAACTTTTAATAAATCTCGCGTTATATTCAATTGACGACAAAGTGATGAACATCCTGTAGAATCTAGCATAACAAGGAACTGTAAAGTATTTGTGAAAGTAATAGAATCTCTAAAGTTTGAACGTGCAATTTTTCTACGAATGCTACTGGAGAAATAAAAAGAAACGTGGGAGAGCTGTTACGCTAAGGGTCATTATGACAAACGAATCCGCTTTACGCGGCTGAAGGTTATAAGGTAACTATGCAGCCGCCTATTACAAATCGTCCAACCGCACTGCGGAACCGCACGTAATGATTTATGCAGGGACTTGTCAGAAATCCTGGCGCACTTTTGCAATTTGTGTCCTCAACTATGTGCGCAATGTTCGCGAATGGAAGAAGACAAATGTCACTCCTGCATTGGATATTACACCTGCATCGCTGTACGCAGAGTATAAATTTCAACGGTAAAAAGAGGAGAATTTGAATTTCACTTGAAAGGTAAATGTATTCTACACGTGGTTCCGCGTGGAGAATAATAAAGTGGCAAAACACGTACTTTCCTGGTAAGCAGAGGCAAAAACTTTCACAAATTAATGAAGGTAGGTATATCCCTGTTTAATATTAAACACGGAGTTTAATGAAACTAGTATTTGACTAACTGATATAGAAAACACATGAATATTCAATAGTGCTTCATGAAACATTAAATAACATGACGTTATGTTAAATTAAGTTAATATAACTTTGTGGTCGGATTTTTCAATATTATTGTTTCTAACCACTATGATTTCAAATTCGTCATATGTGTTCTTAAAATTGTATTTATTAATATTCAAACAATACATATTAAGCCTTATGGTAGGTGGATTTTTGAAAGCTGCTTTGAAGACTACATTTTTCTAGGAATACGTAAACAGAATGATAGACCAAAAGAAACAAGGACAAGGGTATAAATATTTCCACAACACAGTATAAATATTACGCTTAACCCCTTAACTCCGTAATTATTCTTAAAGGGGAAACATCGATACGTGGTATCGTTGGCAAGCTTTCCTCTAAAAATAACCGAACTCCACGATCTCACCCCACTGATCTCCCCCTTCCCTTTAACACGTCTCTACACGTTAAAACAACTTAAAGTACCGAATAAAAACTCTAAACATCCTTCTAAACAATCCAAATATCATAGTAATACATTCCAAAACACTTCTCTCCAAACGAAAAATCCCATCAATGTTCCACCTACGATGGTGGCCAGAGGAAACTTTCAAAGGTCAACTCTGAACGAAAATACCATAATTTGACAAAAAGGTACCACGTGGACCGTATCAGAAACGTTCTACTTATTTCTAAATGTCAACACGTGTTTTCAAATACCCACACTCCTTGCCCACTCCTTCACTAAAAAACAGCGCGTGCAGGTACATCAATTTCAATATCGCTTCCAGCCACCACCGTAGCTGAAAAATTAAATCAGTCCACAAATTGCACGGTAAACATCAACTTCTTATTTAAACTATTAACGGAGACTTCGTCAAGCTTAGCAACCAATAAATATCTTTAACAACTTTAAAACTAAGAACCATGTGGTCGATATCCCCGAAGCGAAGTATTAACCCAAGGTTACACACGACAGGCGCGTGACGCGGAGGTAACCTAAGATCCCGGAGCTCCCGAGGATCGAAGTTAACCGAAACTGGTGGTCGAGTTAAGCACTGTGTACATGGAAACTAATTCTGATCCTCGAGGATGACCATCGCGGGACTCGTGCTCGTAAAGGTTCCGCGACGTCGTCTATTCGACGCGCATTTGCATTCGAATTATTTCAGCCGAATGGGCGGTGATCGATGGATCCTGCGGCCCCCCCGGCTATCCTGCCGGTAGCCGAGCTGCATTCGAACGACTCGCTTCTGCCTCATTCACATGCTAACGACGAGCGGCCCCGTGGATCGATGCGGGCCAATCACGGGACGGGACGCCACTCCAGATGTATTATATATACACCAGCTATGATGAGCTTGTCGATAAACATTAATCATGATAATTTAAACGAACTTCCTACGGAAGCCCGTGAACGCGTATCGATCCTCGGCTACCATGGGCGAGACTTCTACCGGCGGCGGAGCTTGAATTTAAATCGGCCGAATTTCCTCCGCGGAAACCTACCTTGAAACCGGGGTGCCATGCTGTGGTTTTTAAATGAACCGAAATAGCGAAGCGCGTAGTACGAGGGAGACCCTTTGATTTTTGTGAAGAAAATTATAAGAGTCGGAGAACAAGAATTACGATCGAGTGGATCGTGTAATATCAAGTACCTACAAACTTCCGATCGTGAAATTTGCAGTACACTCGATTGTGACCCTTAAAATTCCTCCCAATTATCTTAGTCGCACTACAGAAGAATAGTTTGAAGTGCGTTTCAAAATGAGTTACGTATCACCGGAACTACGGCGTTAAATGTCAATTCTACCAAAGAGCGTCGGTAACGGACACGAAACGGAACAGAACCAGCGGAATGTTCCGCGGCAAATTTAGAAGATCCGTCCGTCGACCTGACACGCCAATTCAGAACTATCGCGGCGGTTTATCGATAGCCGGCCCGGTCTGGATGGATCGTTCCTCGGCGTATCTACATCTGGACAGAGGCCGCGTCGTAAAACCTTCGCGTATCTCTCCCAGCAGGACCATAAACAATAGACGGTTCGATTGTCCGGCATCTGGAAGGAGCGCGCGCTACCCTCTTCTCCGGAGGCGGATGTCCCCCAGCGGAGGATGGTGCCCGCGCTCCTTATTAAATTACGCGTGACCTCGACCAAGGATTTACCGCGGCGGCGGCACCGGGAGCAGCCGGGCTGAGGGGAGGGGCGGGTGGGGGGAGGGGGGGTGGGGGGGGGGGGGGGGGGGGTAGGGGGGCGCGCGTGCAACCTGGGGCATCTCCTTCGTGGTGTCTGTTGAACGGGAGCCGAGGTTCGAGCCGCCGCCTCGCGCGGCCGACGCCGGCGCAGAACCCTTGTTTATATCGCCCCGCGAGAGAAACAGGCTTCTGGATCGCGAGCACGGAACGGAGAACGGGAAGAGGAATAGCGGAGAGCAGACGGGCTGGAAGAAGGACCGTAACAGGGGTGAAAAGAGCGCGACAGGACGAGAAAGAGGGAAGTAGGGAGGGGGGGGAGGGGGGCATGGATGATCGAGAGCGACAGAGATGAAGAGCTCAGGATGAGGAGGGCGAGGGGGGTGGATGAAAATTCTAGGTGGAAAATAGTGGATCACGGAGAAAGAGAGACGGACCGATCCCGCGGGTGGAGGGAGGGGAGGGGGGGAGGGGGGAGGGTGGAATGGATGCTAAATATAGACAGGGTTGCCAGGTTGCAGAAACAGCCGCCGCCCCTTTGAGTACTGGGACGGGTTGGTTCAGCCCGGAGGGGTAACGTGGAGAGAATCGTGGGGTCGAGGAGGGTGGAGGGAGGGTGCAGAAGGGCAGCAAGGTCGCGTCATTGATCGAGGGTGGAAGGGGCGGCTGTATGACGCTCCTGGTGACGTCATACCTCGCTACGACCCCCTCGGACCACCCGCAGGCGCCCTCTCCTTCTTTCACCACCCTCTCAGCGAGGCCCGTTTGTTGCCTCGCCCTGATACACCTTATTCCCATCCCCACCACCGTCTCCCGCCCCCTCCCGTCCATACCGCGTCACCGAATCCCTCCCCGCGTCGCGCTTCATCTTTGCCTAGCTTTGACTCTCGCGCGCTTTTTTCGGTATGCTTTACTTAGCGCTACGCCGCGGTTCGACGCGTTGCTCCCTTTCCTCTCTCTCTCTCTCTCTCTCTCTCTCTCTCCGCCCTTAACGGATTTGCCTCCGTGAGTGGAGGCGCGAGGGTGAGGATAATTTCGGTAGAATATGGAGCATCTCGGGGCCATCGAGGATGCCGCGGGAATGACACCGCAACGGGTGCCCCGAAATCGATTAATCTCCATTACGAACTGTTCCAACTGCGATCCACGGACCCACGGTCGATTCTAATTACCCGTCGTTAGTTTCCTACGGAACGGCCAGCCACGGGATTTCGAGCCGCGCTCCTGCGCCGCGGCAGATCGAGTAGAAGGGTATCGGAGTATCAGATGGGGTGTGAATTCACGGTACAAGGAGCACTCGCAGTGTTGGCGAATACCATGGTGCCATTTCATCCCCCTGTCAAACTCCAAACGGTATAATAAGAATCCCTTTGCGAGTGCTCGCGTTTCAATTGCAACGACTCTCACACCTCAAGCTTCCGGGCTTGCTGGCTACAGCCGAAGGGCTCCCGCCTACTCGAGCCTCGGTCAAACACATTTTACTTCTGATGGCTCGTTGCTACATTAGCGAGTGAGACACATCCCCCTTCATCGATCAAGCAGCACACAGCGCTGTCGACCCGCGCGAGGGAAACGAAAATCTAACTCCCAGCTTCGCTATAAAAAACAGGCAAAAAGAAGGGGGGATGAAGGACGAGCAATCTCGAACGGACCACAGTTTCTGCCTGGTTAAAAAAAAATTCTCTCTCGGCATCATAGACAGAGCGGGCGTAAGGGAGGCCGGCAATAAAAAACCATGCAGTGGGAACGGTAAAACGCAGGGAGACACGAGGAGTCACGGGCGCGTCCTCGAGGGTGGAGAGGGGCGGGCGGGCGGTGGGGGGGGGGGGGGGGGGCGGCGGCGGAATAAAAAGTAGAGGGACGCGTGTTAGTCGTGATCCGACAAGCCGTGCGTGTTCCGCCGCTTTTCGGTCGGCAGTTTGGATCCCAGCAGACCCGCGCCAGCTCTCCCGTTCCTAGGCATGACGGGTATAAATTATGCCGCTGGCCTATTTACATGGCTGCCATCCTGGCCAACTCGACCCGGTCGCTCTTCATGGCAGAGATCCCTACTTACGTACGTTACGTACGATCCTCCGCATTCGGCTCGTTCGATTGTGAAAGGGCCGGGGCGAGAGGGCGGCGGCGGCGGCGGCGGCGGGGGGGGGGGGAGTGGAAATGCGCGAGAATAAATGTGTTTAATCGCGGGGGATGTCTCGGCGGCACTAGCACGGTGAATGCTGCGACGATATGTGGAGGGCACGGAAAAATATGCTCGGGAGCTTAGAATCACTTGATCTGTCAACTTGTTTTAGGGTATAGAGTACAATGGTTGGCCAGTTAAGTAAGAGTGTCGCATAAGTAATGAATTATAAATGTGAATTTAGTAAATTTGAAATGGAAATCAATATAAATAAGTACGAAAAACCTCTTATAATCTAAAAATAAATAGAGTTTGTGAAAAAAATGAAGAATGTATAAAAATATACAAAAAATGTGTTTCCTATGAAGAAATATAGTTATTGGCATGGTCAAGACAGTAATTGTCCAATCGGTTCGACAGTGATTGGCCGCTATTTGATACATAATACAACCTAAAAGAAAATGTTACCTGATTTGGTGATAGAAATAAGATTAAAATTATTCAATAAAAATGGATATATTTTATTTAGTATGTATTTGTCGTGTTTGTTTCTGTTTTCAACAGGGGGCTAATTACGGGTTCACCATTAGCGTGGTTAAAAAACAGTCACTGACCGTCCGGCCAATTACTATCATTCAACATTATTCATATGACAGTTGTTGGCCCCCTGTATTTTTCATAATGTATGTATAATTTTAACAAATAAATAATTCTTGTATAAAGTTTCAACCTTTTATTTATCGATATATACCAAATATGAGAGATATACATATCATAATACATTAAACTATTCGCAAATTTTCAACTGTAGGTACTCGTGTGGTTTTTTTTATTAAATCGCTGTAATTCTCAAGCTTCAAAGCCGAGTCATCCTATTTGTTTTTATATATAATCACAGTATATAATGAGTGGAGAAATATTGATTACATCCGAAGCAAGAAAGTACAAGTAATATGAATATGTTCATTGAAAAAAGGCATAACTTTGGTATTTATTTAAATTCATTTATTTCTCAAAATAAGGCTAATCACTGTCAGGTGGGCAACCACTGTATTCTTTACCCCTATTCTCAGATGTCGAGACTGCTGGATACGAAGAGAAGGGATTTCGATTGAATCTTTACTTGCTTTCCGAGTCGTTTGATATATTAAGCGGTAATGACACTGTAGCGCCTGCAAAAACAGCCTGATTTTGAAAATTTTGTTTGCGAGTATAGTGAATGGAATACAAAATCTGTTTCGTGGTCTTTATTACACATACTTTGAAGTATGGACACAAATTTTTTTACGTACGGATTTTATGTTTTGTTGTAAACTTTTCTTGTTATAAACAATTTTTTACTAAAAAATTAAACTTTTTGTTCAATCACACATCATTCTTACAAAAGACGGTGTGTTTACTTTCCGAGCTGGTCTTACATAGAATTACAAAATATTTGCTTCTTGATCCAGGTAAAAAATTGAGGGAGAAATCTATCGCGAAACACTATCCGTCTTCCTTTGCTGATCTGCGGCGCCGCCGTTTTGCACTAAAAAAATTTTCAAAAAAATGTGATCATACTTCAAAGTATGTACAATAAAGGTTTGAAACAGATTCTGTATACCATTCACTATACTCGCATAAAAAATTCTCAAGATCAGGCTATTTTTCCAGGCGATAGAGTAGCAGTATCCCTTAAGGAACTATGGTTCTCAATTTAAAGGACTAAGAGAGGGAACGTCTCTTATTTCTGCGCTGTCAATGTCGCGATTCCCGGGCGAAAAATCTTGCCGCACAAAGAAGCGGTACCGCGTGGGAATACGGGAAGACGGGGGAAGAAAAGAAAGAAGGTGACGCGCCTGGTTTTCAAGGCGGTATTACCAGCCCCAGAGCTCCAGCCGCTTTTCCTCCGGTTAATTAGAATGAAGGTGTTTCCAGGTGAACGCTGAAAAAATAATCGGCACTCGGGAGGAATGATTACTCGGTATGCGAGCGGTTACAATGCCACTTCCGTGCATTACCGTCTCGAAAGTAAAGGGGCGAAAAAGGAATGAAAGGGAAACAGCAGAAAACGGGGGCGAAAGAGGCTGGAAATAACGAGGAATACCGCATTTCAGCTTCCCTCGGCCCCGAAACGCTCCAGAGGCGCGCCAGAAGCGGAACGCGCCCCTTTCAGCGTCGTCGCCGGTTCGGGAGCGATTTTTTTCAAAATATTTGCTTTCAATTTCGAAAGTCAACCCCGCGGGGAGAGCGAATACGCGGTCCCGAGCATCCCTTCTTTCTATCGACTGTGAAATGACGGGCAGAAAGGGGGTGGGACAAGAAAGGGGGCCCAAAGGGGGAAGATCGCGGGGCATGAATGGAAAGGAAACAGAAGGAGGCCAGGGAGCGTGAAAGAAAAGGTAAAGTCGAGGGACGGATATATCCACGTATATACTCCATTTTACGTGCCTTTTCTTCCCACGTGCTTGGAGCCCGTTGCAGGTGTCAGACAAAGCTAGTTCCGGTACTCGTGGTCGGATATTCTGCGGTCCAATTAGAAACGAAGTGTCGAATGGAAAATTCGAGAGAACAGGCCCATACAGTGGAAGATTCGTTGGCAGCATACTCTGCTGCCTGAGCGATGTGCTGTTTGAGCGTTTTGTTATTCCAACCGAGTATCTACTTGTAGAAAATCTCTCCTACAAGCGAAACAGTATTTTATAACTGACAAAATTACTTCGCACGATCACAATAACTTTATCCATTGGGTCTATATATATATATTTATCACAGTGGTTCTCAATCTGTGATTCGCGACCCCCTTGCAGTGTTTTCTGAGGGTTATTTGTAGTTGACGATTCATAACCCTTATTTCTTTTAATGATGGAGCACTGATTTTTCATCAATGAAAACAAGGAAAAGCTGGTATAAGATAATATATTAAATATCTTTAAGTATCATTAATTTATGTATCAAGATACTTAAATATTATTAAGTTAGAATCATATTCCGAAATACCTATTTTTAATGTGTTTCCTTTACCTTATTAAATTTATCTTACTTTATATATAGGGGAGCGAGGATGTCGCAGGTTATTTGAATATATGAATCGGGGGTCGCGACTCAAAATAGTTTCGGAAACACTGATTAATCCAAACAACCATGTCTCCCGATTACTTCGAATAGTGAATGTACCCCTGTTCCCTTTCCTAGGGGATGATGGTTCACTCGTGGCGACCAGGGTCGAAGATGAGGTGGAAGAAATAGTAGTCAGTGACAATCGCGTCATCGCGCGATCGTTGTCCAACAGTAAACTCGATTATCGTTCACGCGAAGGAAAAACAACGAGACGTCCGGGTAACGGCTCCAGAGAGAAACGATCGACTTTCGAGTAAAAGCAAAATGATTCGCGAAACTGGGTTACGAGACACGTAGGATCGTATATCCTGGCGTGTTCCATTGTGCACCAAGCAAAAACGGGCAAGAAAAGCCGGCACTGCAACTTCAATCTTCCGCTTCCCTAACGATACTTTGAATCGTTCGCGCAAACGTCTTCTTATTCGTCCGCTCCCACCCCGATCTGCCCCGTTAAATATAGTCGACGATCGTTGAAACGGGGCAACCATTTTTCTGGGGGAACAATAGGTGCGACGCGAGTGATTGATCGGTGGCGGACCGTTCCTCTCAATTTTATACCGACGACACGAGCTCAAATTTTCAGCGGCTCGTGTTCGAGCCGATCTAACAAGGAGAGTATTTTAGGTGTCCGCCTCCGATCATTTTGATTTTTGGATATGTTATAGAGGACCGAAAAATAAGAAATACGTGTTTTTTTATTTTTCCCCGTTTTCATATTTGGGGGGGGGGGGTGAAATCTGCGTTCAAAGTTAGGGTTGAAAAATCATTTTTGTGGAAAAAATGGACTTTTTGAAAATTGTGGTGAGTCAGTCATATTTCGCATTCAAAGACACAAAATTCGTCCATTGACACTATTCCCCTATCTCTAATAGTTCTCGAGATATTCCACAAAAATGATTTTTCAACCCTAACTTTGAACGCAGTTTTCACTCCTCAAATATGAAAACGGGGAAAAATAACAAAACACGTATTTCTCATTTTTCGGTCCTCTATAACATATCCAAAAATCGAAATGATCGGAGGCGGACACCTAAAATACTCTCCTTGTAAGTGAAGAAAATCCGTGGTTCCTAAATGGACATCACCCTGCTCTTTCACAGTCTCAAGAAATTAATTTCAGAAACCTGATTGGCCTCTTAGATGCTCATGGCAAAGATTATAAGCTCGTGCGATTGGCGATCCTTAAGGGGGGATTGCGCCTTGTTAGGCCGAAAAATGGGTAATTCTTGGTGAATTTTTTCTACAAAAACGGTTCGACAAATTAATTTGAGGTTTGGCAGGCTGTTTTATTGTGTCTTGAACTATTGTTCTGAATTTTTGTGTGACAGTGAAAAAAAAAACATGGCAGATACAAAACGAGCGTTGAAAAATAATTGGGTGGTCCTGGCGTTGACGAAATGTACTGTAAGGTTTATCCGAAACACAAAAAAGAAAAGAGATTTTTAATCTATATGAATGTAGCTGTCGGTGGTAGTAGATTTATTGCTGTATCTGTTACCGTTCCCATTTTATTTAAAGAAGTTTTCCCGATTTTGGGGCAAAACCTGTTTCACACTCAAATCAGGACGCTTCGCTTTCTTCAAAAGACTGCCATTTTAACATTTTTTTATTTTTCTTAATGCATCTACTACCATCGATAAACAGATTCATATAGATTAAGAATCTCTTTTCCTTTTTATGTTTCGGATAACCCTTACAGTACTTTTCGTCAACGCAAGCACCACCCGATTATTTTTCAACGCTCTCTTTGTATCTGCCATGTTTTTTTTTTCACTGTGACAGCAAAATTCAGAACAATAGTTCAAGATACAGTGAAATAGCCTGCCAAACCTGAAATTAATTTGTCGAACCGTTTTTGTACAAAAAATTCACAAAGAATTACCTATTTTTCAGCCCAACAAGGGTTTTTATGAATTTTTTACAAAAAGGGGTTACGACATATCCTGAAAAATGTTTTTTAGCTTATATTAATACACTCGTCAGGATGCAAAAGAAAATTTTTGTTTCATGTTTTCGATTTTGATGTATTTTTTAGACGGCGCCTAGTGCAGCGCTGCCTAAAAGACCCCACACTATAACCACGTTTTCAGAAGATCTCATAAACCAGCTCAAAAAAACGTTGAGGCATTTGATTCGTAATTAGATTCGCTCTCGCATCACCCTCTAACATAATTTTTTAAACACCGGTTTTCTTTTTATCTGCACATTTAAACGTAAAATTACCCGTTTTGCACTATTTGGTTCAAATGTACACCAATTATTGTAGTTTTGGAGTTTTTTTTTACCGCAACAGAGGATAATGAGATAGGCATGGATATAAATTTTAAGAAATTTTTCCGATTTTTAATTTCAGACGATCCTTTACCGTATAGGCGTCTTTTTTGGCAGCGCTGCACTAAAAACGCCACCTAGAAAATGCATCAAGACCGAAGACATAAAACAAACATTCCTTTTTGTACCCTAACGAGTGTGTTAATAAAAACCAAAAATCTATTTTACGATATGTTATAACCTCTTGTGTTAAAAAATTTATAAAATCACCTATTTTTTTAGGGTTTTCACCGGAGGATCCCCTTAAAAACCCAAGGAATTATTCTTAGGCGAAACGAATTAAAACTTGAGTACAGGTTAAAGTCGCAATTGGAGATCCAGAAATTCCCCAACTGTGAGCTGCTGGAGTTACTGGAATTCCAATCTTTGTATCGCTTTCAGCACAAACGACTTTGTAATTTAAAGGTATTCGAATTTTAGGGCCGCCGAACTCGCGATCCCAGCTTGCTGGAAATGTTCAGCTTGAAGGGAGTCGAGGAAACAATGCAGGTATCATTGAACCAATAGATTGGTAAACGACCGATTGAAACGTTACCTTAAACGCTCTCTGCAATATGTAAACTGATAAACGATTTCCTTTAAACTGCCGAATCGTATTTCCGGGCTGATCGTTAGGGCCAGCTCTTTAGGACGGAGGCATGGCTGGCTCGATCACTGCCACTTGGCTCAATGAATTAATTACAGTTAATTGGCAATTACCACCTAGCGCCGCCTCACGACCCTGATAGGTTGGCGCAGTGACGCTGCTGCGGAGGAAAATATATTTTCCTCGTAATGCGATCCTGCGCCCCCATCTCCTGCGTTTTCTGGCCCTTGAACTGATTCAATAACACCGACCGCCGACGCTCCTCCGCGCGTTCACGACCTACTGCTTCAACAACGAAATAAACTCCACCACCACTAACCTATTCCTCCATTACCTATATTCCTATAGTCACTCCCATCCACGGTGATGAGACACGAAATACTCGCGAGAAGACGATTCTACTCCCCCCACGAAGTAATCCTTCCTTTCATTTATTAAGCCGAGATTCCATTGAGGCAACTTTTTGGCAACCGGCAACATCGCCGCATCATTTTTTCGCACGCAACACATGCAATCACTATCGCACTCATCGCATGCGACATGTTGCCTTGCGTTGCCTCAGTGGAATCCCACCTTCAGATACTCACTGTCCCTTCAGTTGCGAGCAACTGTCTCAACGTGTCCTCATAAGAGAAGCTTGACAAGTGAAAAAATATCACCAGCCCTAAGTTTTCACTCAGGCTGGACCAAGACTCGAGCAGCTTGTTGCACCACGATTTATTAGCCGGATATTGAAAAGGACGATGGGTCGGTCGCATTAGGCCCAAGCCTAATTCACTTTTGCCCGGGTTCGTTCGTTTCATTCGCCTTTCTCCGTTGGCGTCGCGACGGCGCGGATCTAAATTAAATCCTCCGATGAAAAGCTCGGCGTACATAAGGATCCCGGCACTCGAGGACACATGAATGAACAGAAGGAGCGATGTGTACGTTCTCGCAGTCTCTGTTCCGCCTTTTCCCAGTGTCTGCACACGCGCCAGGTAATGCGGGTGTCACGTGTGTGTGTGTAGGCGTGTAACGTAGAGATTCGAGAGCAGCAAGGAGGAGTGAATAAGCAGTACTTATTATACTTACGACGGTAATACACCTGGTCGTGTGTTAGCGCGAATGACGACGCGATCAGGTCTCTCGACGCGTACAACCACGGCTTGTTTCATCCGGTTTCCCGTTTGCACGCCCGGGGAGATTGTATCCCGCGAATCGTCGACGACGCCGCAATCCTCCAGCGATCGTTGAGAATTTTTCGCTGGCAACCTCGCGCAATGGGAGCTCCCGTTCTTTCAGGCGATTGTACGCCGCCCTGAATGGACCTTTCCACCGGAGACATCCTGAATGGATAGAGAGACATTTTCGTTTTTAATCTTTTTACGTTACCTCGACTTAGCCCCCTTTTGTGCTCGCGCGTACGGAGTAACGAGGGCTCCTTGTTTTCGCCTCCCGCGCGAGATGCGGTCGCGTCAATTTCCCCGGGCTCCTCCACCCGCTTTCGCAACTCGCCCTCCGACACTGACTTTTCACGGAATATCCACTTTCGTAAACAGACACGCCGCGCTCTCGCGCAACTTAACGGATTCCTTTAGAAAGTGAAACTAAGGTCGTTAGAGCAAAGAGCGTGATATTTGAAATTCTCTTTTGTGAGTTCTGTGAATTGGATTGCCTGCGAGGTTCCATGAGAATATGTACATTCGCCGTATTTGTTGTGCTTTGGCTGTGACAGGTTTGAAGCTCTGTATTTACCTGGGAGTAGGTTCTGAGGACTCTTTGCTAGGCCAGTGGTGACGAAAATTTGTATCTGCGCGTGTCGGAAATTTTTTAATTTTATTTATCGAATTACTGACGTGCAGGGCAAAATTTAATGGGGGAAAAATTTAACAGGAAGTTAATCATTGCAAAATTTTATTGAGATAAGTTGAATTTATAGCGAAAGAAAAGTTTTTTATAAACAAGCTGATATTAAAATGAGCTAAAAAGGAAAAAATAATTTTGATACCGACCTAAATGGCTGCTTTAGTTTCAAAGTTAATGATAGCAAATTTTTTTTTAGATAAATTGAATTTATAGCGTAAAAAAGTTTTTTATAAACAAACTGATATTAAAACGTGCTAAAAAGGAAAAAATAATTTTGATACCGACCTAAATGGCTGCTTTAGATTTAAAGTTAATCTTTGCAAAATTTTATTGAGATAAGTTGAATTTGTAGCGAAAAAAAGTTTTTTATAAACAAGCTGATATTAAAATGTGCTCAAAAGGAAAAAATAATTTTGATACTGACCTAAATGGCTGCTTTAGATTTAAAGTTAATCATTGCAAAATTGTATTGATATAAGTTGAATTTATAGCGAAAAAAAGTTTTTTATAAACAAGCTGATATTAAAATGTGCTCAAAAGGAAAAAATAATTTTGATACCGACCTAAATGGCTGCTTTGGGTGTAAAGTTAATCATTGCAAAATTTTATTGAGATAAGTTGAATTTATAGCGAAAAAAAGTTTTTAAAAACCAACTGATATTAAAATTGTGCTGAAAAGGAAAAAATAATTTTGATACCGACCTAAATGGCTGCTCTAAAAGAATTCCCTCATATGATTAAAAATTAAGCGTGGGGAGCAATTACAATGCTCTACGTATTTTGATACATTAGTCTTCGCATTCTGCTGGTTTTCCACTTGATAGCGAGCGGTCTAATTCCTCAATTCAAAGGCTGTCATGAGATCTAACCAGAGTAAAAGTCAAGATAAAATCATGCCCTTCAATAATTAGTTTTTGCACAACTATTAATATTCAATATTTCCACCGCACGCATTTATTTTTAATCATTTGAGGGAATTCTTCTAAAGCAGTCTAAGCCGGTATAAAAATTATATTTTCTCCTTTTAGTACATTTTAATAAATGCTCGTTTTAAAAACAATTTATGCTTTTTAGTGAAAATATTATATCATCATCGGTACTACGTATGTTTGCAAAGTTTCAAGCCCACCGGATATGGAGAAACGGGTCAAAATTAACTTACAAGATTTCATCCTAACAAACTAACGAACTCGCAAGTGAAGCTAAATAAACGCCTGCAATAAAAATGAACATAGAATTTCCTAAGAATGAACTCATAAAATGACATACACATTGTCATAGGTACAGTAAAAACTGTCCAAAAATCTTTTAATATAGGTATCCAACTATATGTATAATAATTATTTTAGATTAATATACAGATATTAATGATATCACCTGTAAATCATTTACGTGCCAGCAAAACGCCTGCCATAGGGTCGCCATGCCTGTCCTACTTAGGCAAGCACAAGTGTCAGTCTAAAAGTAATAAATTCGATACAAGTTTAATCGCAGATTAATAAGAGGCCAGATTAATTAGTAACTGATACAGTTCTAGAGCCCACTCACGGCCAAATTTCTCCCCGCTTCAACGGCTATTCAAACATTAAACCCGTTAAATTTCGCTAACCCTCCATATCAAATATGAAACAGTACGAAGTCCACTTCCCGAATGGGGGATGCTCGACCGTCGTAACACAGGTAATTAATATACTCTCGGCGAGGGGGAACGCGTGCAAATGAACATACTGGCGAGCCAGTGCAGTCGCAATTAACGGAATTATGCTCACGGTGTCCGTTACTACGTTAACGACGACGATCAATCGTATTATCCGCGAAGTGGCTCGCTCGAAAGCCATCTTATCCGCCGTCGGGGGCTCGCGAGAGCACCGGATTACCGTCGCCCTGATAATTAACCGTAAGGTCCCGATCGAACCTCGAGTATTAATTAATTACACACGCTCCATGCGGCGGGGGCGCGAGTGAATGGGATGTGTTTCAGCGATCAGACCGACGCGGACGCTCTTTCGATAAATTAATATCGGAAGTCCTGGTTAACGGGTGGAGGTTCGAAGAAACAGCTCCCCGACGTGTTTCTTGGGGGCTGCCAAGTATATTTCACCCAACATACACACTACCTACCTGTCAAAAGTTCGAAATTACTCTATAAATTAAGGGGAGCATGAATTTTCTCATTACACAAAGCAGCTTAAACACGTCACCTAGGAAACTAATCCTTCTAGTTTCTAAAAAAATTTTCAACTCGTTTGGAGGAATTTTAAAAAAATTATTCTTTTTTGAAAAGTGTTCCAATACTTTTGTCCGGCATTGTAGTAAAAATGTCAGGAAATAAAAAATTCTCAAGATATAAAGTCAGAATATTTTCAACCATTTATTTACACTGAACGTCACGGCAATTGCAACCGAAAATATCGTCCCGACAGTTTACCAAAGTGTTGACTACTCGTAGGTGTAGGTGGCAAAAATGGTGCCACGGCATCAGATGAGAAATCGTTAAGGGAGGCTCCCAAAGGAGGCTCGATACCGTTCGAGTTAAACGAAAACCACGCTCGCGTAAATTAGTAGCAGAAATATTCGTCTGTGTGCTCGGCTACGCTCTTCTTAATATTCTCGCGCGGCGGTCGCCATTAGCGGCGGGTAAATAATCACGCGAGTTCTCGCTGTGCGAAATTGTCTGGCAAAATGGCATCGTTCCAGCTCAATGCGTTGATTTATGCGCCGCTGGATCGACGGAGTACTCTGGTCCTTACGGTGCTACAAAATTAAATAATTACGGGAATCATCGTGACAAACGTTCGCCAGTAGATGCTCGCATGGGAACTTTCGTAAACGCTGAAAAGAACAAACATGCCATTAGCGGGAATCTGGACCATGGAATAATTACAGGAACACTAAGTAGTACCTCAAAAGCAGGGACATAGAACGAAATGGTTTTTTGATTCGTTTCGGTTCAGCCCCGATAATAATAATTCTACTGAAAAATATTTCATTTCTGCTGGAATGAAAAACAAATTTTGCTCCGAACTGGTTATTTCATTTATAAAATAAAGCTCGTATATACTTACTTTTAACAATTTTATTGCAGTTGGTTGTTATTTTATAAAATATTATATATTATATAGAGGAAAAGGTGGTTGCAATTTAAATTATGAATAAAATTTTAGGAAGATATATAAAATGGGGGGGGGGGGGGGTATATTACCACCCCTTCCTCTATACCTATTCTGTATTATACAAAAAATAGATTTTTTAGGGCTTTCGGTTGTAAGCTGTGTCCAGGAGAATATGATTCCCAACGTTTCACCAGCATTGCAACTAGCTTCGATAGAGTTCTGAGGATGCCTGATAAAGCCAACTGCCATGCTCGCGAAATGTTGAGAACATTACCCTCCTGAACACGACTTACATCCGAAAGCCTCGAACAATATAAACTGTATAAAAAAATTAGATTACGCAAAATAAAAATCCGAAATCACAGAATGTAGGTACCTACTGTTCATATTTAGGCAAAAATAGATTCATGAGGGGCGGGTTTAATTAAATTTTTTAACATAAAGTGTGCATCGAGAAGAAAATAATGACGTTATTAACCGGAATTTTTATTTCGGTTATATCATTTTCACTCCTGCAATAGGGTTAAGAATTTCGTTTCTGTTTTTGTTTCAGTTCCGGAAAAATATTTCGTTATTTTCGTTTCTGTTTCTGTTTCTGTTCCAAAAAAATATTTCGTTCTTTTCGTTTATCGTTTTTGTTTTTGTTCCGTCCCGGGTCCTAGCTAAAAAATATTCGAATCTACATTGCGTGAGTTGAAACATGGAAGAATACGTATTATATCACACGACGAAATGTAGTAATTTTTAAAGTGGAATTTCAAGTATTCAGTCTCATCGAGGAGCACATAAGAAAATCTCAAAGAGGCCACAAGGAATCTCTAACGCCTTCGTGATCAACATCCAAGGAGAGACATTCAAACACCCATCAACGTGCATCACATATTCAAATAAATCCAGTAGGTGCAATTTTAAACTCCAACGAGTCCAGAGTGAAATTATGGCGGTTCCGGTACAGCAATTATCAAGAGTAATGTAATCATACGTAGCTGAAAGGTTTTGGAGAATACTGAAAAGCCGCTCCCTCTGAAATTATGATTTGATGGTCGACACGATTGCAAGGATATCTTCAAACGGGCATGAATTAGAATCTAAGTCATTCAACCAGAATGTGAAAGGATCCCGCTTTTATCACTGTCCCGGGGACTTTCGAGATTATCATTTGCGCCCTTAGCCAGGGCACGGGCGACCAAAGGACGAAACGAATCGGATAATATAAATCAGCAAAGTCCTTTTCGACTCGGTAACGAGCGATCGCATGTCGAGACGAGGATTCTTCGTGCAACGAAAACCCTCAAAAGGATGCATGTCGACTGTTAACGAAGTTTTAATTAATCTCACGTTGCACAGAACTTTTTCCGAGCCCCGGACCGAACGAAGTTACATGTGTGACAGCGGGTCAAGGATTAAGGAGCTTTCTATATTTTTGCTCCGGAGTGGAAAGATCAAACTTCTTCGGGACGTCGAGCTAAGAATACTTGAAGCATGCCTCCGTCGATTGTTTCGAGGCTCGGCCAATCGAAACTTCAACGTAGAATAATATCGAATAACTGCGGAGCACGGGGCAGAGGGGTCGGGGGGAGGGAGAGGGGGGGGGGGGGGTGAGAGGGGGATGTTAAATAATAAAGTTTCTTGCGCGAGTTCGATAGCTGAGATTAATCCAGAGACGATGGATAATATGCTTCCTAGCGTGCGATACGATGTTCGATGGCAAACTGTCCTTACTCCTGAAGACGTGCCCCTTAAACACGGAAGGATCCTCGGATGCACACGAATGCACAGAGTTTGGACAATTAGTCACGCAGCCTTCTGAACTTCCAAACACACACTGCGCCTCTGAAATGTTGTCGCAACAATTTGCGAGCATATTCTGGAGAGGTCGGTGGTAAATTTCTGTATGTCCTCAAAAACAGTTACATGCAGTATAACGGCTGAATTGTTTTTTAGAAGATAGCATGAATTACCAAGTACAAATTAAATTACTAAAAGAAAATCACTTATAAAGAGAACCTCGTCTTCCATTAAGGTAGAACCTAACCGACTATGTTAATCAAATTAGAGTTGAATAATAAACGATAAATATAAAGTAGTATGATACTATGGGAATAATAATAATAATTTTTGACATCATGTGCATATATTTTAAAAAGTTCAATGTTAATATAAATAATTGTAATACGAAAATGGAATATTAAATTGGTTAGCGTAGTGAATTGGAGCAGCAGATCTGACAACGTCGCATTTATTCGGTGCGTCTTTTTTTAATCAAAATGTCAGAAAGGTTACGTCATAAAGGTAAATTTATTAAAAGAAAAATATTAGAAAAGAAAGAACAATTTCGGGTTAGAATCGCGGCAGAAAGAATGCAGCAACGTAAATGTGTTGAAGTTAACGGCGAAATATGTTCGGGAAACCGAATTGTAGATTTAAAGTATCTTGGAGAGCAATTATGGTGTATAAACTGTCACAGTATATTATCTTTAAATAATATTGAAGGGGAAACAAGAAAAGGTATGCATTCGAAGTTATTCGTTAAATGCCAGCAGTGTTTACGAAATAAGCATGTTTATACTGGCAAGTACCGCGAAGTGAGCGCAACAGCAGGCAAAATAGAAGACCAAAAACACAGCGATTTAACAACAACAGCTGTTTTAGGTTAGTTAAATAGTTCAATACCAAATATATATAGGTAGTTTTATGATTTCAATGATATATTGTTTATACTATCTAGGCACTATACACACTGGAATTGGATGCACACAGCTAAATAAAATTTTGGCATGCTTAGATATTCCTACAATTTCCAAATTAGTTTAGTACGAAATTTGAAAGAATTCTGTAATTTAGTACATTATTCAGGAACTACCTTAACAAGGTAGTAGATGTCGAAGGAATTATTGAAAGCATATCCGCGCTATATTGTTACACGTGATTTATCGAATTGACGGTAAAAAAAAAATAGCGAATTACTGGTAAAAATTTGAAGATAGTTCTCGCGATTTACCAGGGAACCGGTTTAAGAATTATCTTTTTATGAAATGGAACTAAAGTATGATAGTTGATTCCGCAGCGTCTTGAAGCGATTATATCCATTAATCGTAAATACAGAATAGTTTGCTAACCGAAGTCCTGGATATTCTCGGGACAGGTTCCCGAAATCCGAAGAGCCGGTAATACGCGAGACATCGAACAAAACCCCGAAACTTTCGATTGACTCTAGGAAGCCGCCCGGAGCTATGGGATCGAATTAAAGCGTTGTTGCGCGGCTTTCGAGGGGGTGGGCGGACGGCAGCGGAAGAGCGAGGGGTCGGAAAACGCGGAGGAGGCTTAAATCAATTCGGTGCATTCACGGTGGAATACCCAGTAGGTATATTATGTACCTATTATCGGGAAAGGCAATCCACCGAATATCGCGGGCTTCCCAACCGGGCGCAGGAAGCTCGATTTCCCTAATCGAGTAACAGTTAGTTAACTGCGCCCCTTCCGCGTCTCGACTTGTGTCTGAAAATCTCTCGGATCGTTGAATACCCGTGCTCGTCTGGTCACGGTTTATTTCCCCGCTGCCACGTCTATCCGATAACAGTGGCATTTATTACCCCACTGTTCTCGTCGTCCGACGAACGTCAACAACGCTCCCCCGCCTCGAAACTTTCCCAATCACAAAGGCGCAAGGAGAAAGTACTGGCGTTGAAATCCAGCGGAGGCACCCGAAATCCTGAATCCCCAGCATTTTAGGGGACACGATTTCAACGTACGTAGTCGCAGGGGATTCGATAACCGAGCGGGAAACGACGCGGGAATACGAGGCGGCGCTGCTCGTCTCCCATAAAAATCGACGGGAGGGGAGGCGACGTCGGGCCAGCCTCGGGGACAGGGTCGTCCGGTGGACAGAGAGGAACGGCGCCCCCGCGGCAAACAGACGGTCCCCGTCGAAAAATCCCCGGCCGAGTCGTCGACGGGAGGCACCGCGGCAAGTAGTGGACGGTCGGCGCAACGTAGCGCAGGCTGAATAATAAATACGGCGCGGGGGGTGGTGCGACCCGACCGAGAGTGGTCACAGATGCGCTAGGCTTAGGATGCACTTTACTGCAGTGCAGTGCCGCCCCGCTGCACGCCCTCCTATGTACGCCGGCTTCCTATATAATGCAGCGTATGTGCCGTAAACCGGCTCTTAAGTATCCTCCGCGGCGTTACCTTTTTCCCGGTGACGAGGCCGTTCCGGATTCGAGTCGCGTCGCGGCGCGCGTCACTTGGTCCTGTGCAGAGGCTACGTCCGCGCGATCCCTCTTCTCGCGGCGTGCCTCGTCCCGTCCGCTATATCCATCGCGATCCAAGTCGTTCCGTCAAGACAACGCGACACGCAGGAGCAGGTCTCGTCTTAAGAACCATCCCCGATCTCGCGATTCAATTACGAGGGGGACGTTCGACACGCGGGCATTGATTCCCGAGGATCGCGCTGGGTCTGAACTAGGGACCGTTTGCCTGGTGTACTTATTTATTTATTTATTTATATACGGGAAAACCCCTTGGTTTTTACGTTGACGGGGATGTGATCCGCTTCGTGAAATGGGTGTACGGTTGAGAGATACTGGGAGTTGGAATACGTAAGAGAGAATGTGGAGTCCGAAACGTAGAGAGAGATCTCGGGGAGTCGGCGTTGGGGGAATCGGTTAAGGGGTTAGGCCGTGGACGGAGCAAAATTGCAGTAATTTTCGGCATTTTTTTTTTTTTAAGAAGATAATGAAATAAACAGAAAATTCAATGTGAAGCTTGTTATTGAACAACTCTCGCCGGAAAAAATCGTATTTTTTTTTCCTACAAAATGGCGGCGGTAGAGCCGTGATACGCAAGATCTTGAAAAGCGATATTTTCCACGGTGTTCAATCTCACGGCTATACAGTTTAACTTAGAACAATAAACCAAAAAGTTTTATTTTCTACATGCCTAAAACTAGAGAAGTACGTAGGGTAAACCAACCAGGGAATGACCGAATTGTTGAATTTATGGACCTTTGAGATTAATACTTGAATATATTTATGTATAACAACAAAACAACTGTTGAAATTGCATTTATATTTATTTTTCTTGCAATTTCTTTAAAACTAATTACTTATTCTTATCGTAATTTAAAAAAAAAAGATTATAAAATGCAAAACGTGTAGAAGCCCAGTAAATGACCGCATACTTTTAATAAGAATTGTACTTATTAATGTTTGCATAATACGTAACTAAAAATATGGGATATTAAAAGTGCAACTACGCTCCAATTATAAACATATGATATTGTTAAATTTATAATTGACATTTCTTTGCCTAATGGTCATTCACTGGTATGCGGTCAATTACTGGTTGGTTTACCCTATCGGTTTTGCGATATCTTGAACATATTCTTTGCAATTGACACTTTTATAAAAAAAATGCCTACTTTTTCTCCCCATGTTCACCATTTCGAGACAAATTAATGTTTCTGGATTTCCATACGTACTTCTCTAGTTTCAGGCATGTAGAAAATAAAACTTTTTGGTTTGTTGTTCTAAGGCAAACGGTATAGCCGTGAGATTAAATACCGTGGAAAATGTCGCTTCTCAAGATCTTGCGTATCACGGCTCTACCGTCGCCATTTTGTAAGAAAAAAAATAAGATTATTTCCGGCGAGAGTTGTATAATAACAGGCTTCATATTAATTTTCCTGTTCATTTCATTATCTTCCTAAAAAAAATGCCGAAAATGACTGCAATTTTGCTCCGCCCAAGGTAGCCTAACCCCTTAAGGGGTGGTTTGCGCCTTGTTGGGCCGAAAAATAGGCAATTCTTTGTGAATTTTTTGTACAAAACGGTTCGACAAATTAATTTCAGGTTTGACAGGCTGTTTCACTGTATCTTGAACTATTGTTCTGAATTTTAGTGTGACAGGGAAAAAAAACATGGCAGATACAAAGAGGGCATAGAAAAATAATCGGGTGGTGCTGGCGTTGACGAAAAGTACTGTAAGAGTTATTCGAAATATAAAAAAGAAAAGAGAAGTAGATTTGTTGCCGTATCCTTTTTTATTTAAAGAAGTTTTCCCGATTTTGGGGCAAAACCTGTTTCAGACTCAAATGAGGACGCTTCGCCTTCTTCAAAAGCTGCCACTTTAACAGTTCTTTATTTTTCTTAATGCATCTCCTACCACCGATAGCCACATTCATATAGATTAAGAATCTATTTTACTTTTTATGTTTCGGATAACCCTGACAATACTTTTCGTCAACACCAGCACCACCCAATTATTTTTCAACGCCCTCTTTGTATCTGCCATGTTTTTTTTTCACTGTCACACCAAAATTCAGAACAATAGTTCAAGACACAGTGAAACAGCCTGCGAAACCTGAAATTAATTTGTTGAACCGTTTTCGTACAAAAAATTCACAAAGAATTACCTATTTTTCAGCCGAACGTAGCACAAACCACCCTCAAGGGGTTAGCTCCCCTCAGGAGGTAGAAAATGTATCGATTCTTTGGGAATTTATTTCAGAAAGTACATGCATATTTTTATGCAATGGTTTTTATATTCAAATGAGGGACACTTTAACAGATTATTATATTATGTTTTAGTATAAAAATATTTATTTATTGCACAATTACAACTGGTTTCCCGGAAGCTGTTTTTAGAAACACGTTTTGCGGTGACCAACATTATTCGGAACTGGGTTATCTGAAATCAAAAAACGAAGAAGATTTAGTTAGTACAATAGTTTATCTAGTCTTTAATCGTTCGGTTTTATAAAATATTAATCTGGGACAAAATGGCAGATGTTTTAATGGAAATGATCGATTTTCGTAGAAAAAAACACTCGGTTTTCATCCATAAAATAAAAATAAAATAAAAACTATGCATTGGAAAAACAAATGCTTCGATTAAAGACTAGATTTGAATGTCTAGAAGGAACCTACAAAGGTGCAGAAAGATTGGTGAAGCGGTTTTGGAGAAATCATGGTCACCGCAATCGAAAAACCCGTTTCGAGAAAAACGCGTTTAAAGTTTCAAGTGCAGTTTACATGCGAATAGGAAGATTATTTCTTAACTTACATTGAATCATCTATTCCAGGCCCATACAAAAAAAAAACATTTTCAGGAACACTTTGAGAAAATGATAAAATCCAAAAATCGATTTTTCTGACCTTGCTGATGGAACCTAACCCCTTAAGGCGGCTGGCCAACGCGCACTGGATCCGAAGATCGTGGGTACGAGCCCCATCGCCCGAGGCCCTCTTCTTCAGTCTCCTACAGAAAGAAGTAGTGGCATCGATTAATGTTTCGGAGGCAATGTAGTGTTTAGAATCCTAGGATCTACCTAAGGTTAGCCACGTAGAAGCAGCACGTTAGAATTTTCTGGCATTCAGCCAATCGATCAGTCGCGAAGGAGCCGTAGATTTTCGTGGTCTACAAATTGCCACGGTACAGGGTAGCGAGAATCAAACCTACCCAGACCCCAGCCTGGAGCGAGACCCAAGGCTTTCACTAAAACTTGCTGCACCCCAGAAGCCAGTGGTTCCCACTTCATAATTACTACAAACTATCCCCTCCGCTGCGAGGTGCAGAGTACACCCCCGCATTTTGGCACCCATCCGATCTCGCCCTGACTTTAATACACACCGAACACACCGCCTAAACAGCTATACCTCACTAATTAACGATACAGAGTGCCCACATGAAAACCGCGGGTCCGCGGCACAGTCAAAGGGCGGTCTAAACGCAGAGCCAGAGCTTTTAACCAACAATTAAGCAAATCCACGCGAAGTAATTCCACCGGCGCGGCGTCGTCGTCCCTCCATCCCTTCGTTTCCTTTTTCCCCGGGCGGATGAAAAGTCGTGTGCCACCAGACGACGAGCCGTGGGTGGGGGTGGGGGGGGGGGGGGGGGGGTGGGGGGGTAGAAAAAAAAGAGAGAAGGAATGGGACAGAGTCGTCGAGTGAGTGGCGTGTAAAACACCATGAGGGAGGTGTGCCAAAGCGAAAGGGGTGGCTGGCTTGCCGGCTTCAGAGGGGCGGGTGGTGGTTGCCGGGACGAGGGACGCCAATGAAATAACGTAACCGGGTACGTACGTGCGGCGGATAGGAGTCAGATGGAAAATAAGAGTCACGCGATGCTACGCCGCAGTGCACCACGCAGCGGTTAGCCAGCGTACGTACGTACTTGCATACGTGCAGACCCGCTAATCCGACGGTATTTTAGCGGAAGGTAACTTCGCGACAGGTAACGAGACTTCAGCCGGCCACCCTCGCGTCTCGCGCGGAAACGCCGCGAAATCTTAGCCACGCTGACGGACGAATCCTACGTGAACGGAGCCAGCGGTGGAAAGTTCAAGACTCGGGGGGGTGGCCAGGAAGAAAGTTGACCGCGCGAATGCAAGATTAACGTTTCTCCGATATATACGTTGTTCCGTGAAATGTGGATATGAAACGTTTACACCCTCTGCTCTTACTTTTAACCAAGAGTGCTCGTGTTTGAACAGACTCGAACAGCACGAGTGATTCTACTGGAGTGTATGAATCAATGTGGCTGGGGCCGTAGGTGGAGCACTCTGCGGGAGGACCGAAAGTCATCTGTGGAGGACTTTCTAATATCTCATTCTGTCCAAAGTATATCCTTCACGGTGTTATTGAAATTTCAGTGCACAAGAAGCGTATAATTCCCTCTACTTCATTCGGCGCAACGGGGTAATAAAGATAAAGAGTACGGACTTAAGCGTGCTGTTGCCATTCAAGCAGTAACAGTTTTTCTCCACCGCGAGCCTCGCTAGACTGACCCCCTTTTTCCCCTCGTAGCTATGAATTGCGCATTTTTATCGCAGTATCGGGCTAAATCATTCGATTCTTTGAATAATAAATTAGGATGCGTGTCTGACGAATAAAGCGGCCACGAAATATTGCCATTTTATTGGATTACAAAATGCAGCCGAATTTGCATATCGACCCCTCCCCGCCGGCGCTTCGGGGAAATAACCATACATAACCGCAACACCGTCCATCGTAGCGACGTAAAATGAAATAATTAAATTTGAATATCTCCATCGAAAGGCCGATCGTATTTTCGATGCTCCCAGCGCGGCCGCCGCGGGGAAGGCTCGACGCGCACGGAACGGGCGGGGAGGGGGCGGGGGGAGGGGGTGGAGGGGGGCAACGTTTCGCGCTAATACCTTGATTAAATCCCATTGAAAGTATAGGGTGTAACGTGTCCCGGCGAGAGACAGAATTCCGCCGCGGAATTTAGTTCCGTGCACTTTGCAATACGCGGCCCCGTTGTTCGCTCGCGTACGTACACGGCCGCAAGGTAATCCGATGGCGTTTTCGCGAGAGCTAACTTCGTCGACAGGTAAGGAGCTTAAAACGCTACGGGCCGGCTGTATGTTACGTCGCGCGTCGCCCGCCGTTAGGCCGAGCAACGCGAGCACATTTCGACGAGCTTCGTGTTTCGAGATATCACGCGATAACCGATCCCGCGACGGAAGGTAGATGCTGACGAGTAAAAATGGAAACTTGACGTCGAGGAGTCTCGTATCGACTGAATCATACTTGCGAAAATTCATCCCCGTTTTCCATGACTGATATAGGGGAAGTAGGGGCATGACGGGGTAGCGAGGTAAGATGGGGTATTTTCCTGAATCCTAATTAAATGATGCTAGGCACGTGACAAATACATATATCATTAGGAAGCCACTGTATTATAATAATGTGGACGCTGGCAAAATCGAGTGGGGGGAGCACGCGTTTTTTATTTATAGCTGTGAACCGTTTGCGTGGTGCGTCGATGTTCTTTCGTGTGATAAAAGGATTTGAAATGAATATATATTTAAGAACGGTAAGTCTATTATTTTTCTTCTGTGATAATCTCCATTTCATCTATTTTAATGTGACATGTTCAAAATTTCAATATTTCTTTATTTGTTGTACAAATATATTGATCTTTGGAATACGATGCTTTGAGGCAAGATGGGGTCCTTGATACCTAACCCCATGAGGGGTTAGGTCGGGGTACCCCATTATTCCCCGTATCATGGTTGTTCATGTGAGATTAAGCAACGTCATCGTTCTCTATTATAATTTAATTCAAATAAATCTCGTTATTTTTAGTTCGAATTTATAAAATGCTTAGGCAAATCATTTCGGTACCCCATTTTACCCCATTTTACCCTGCGGTAGGGGCAAGACTGTTTTTTCCATCTGTTTTATAAAGTTTAATAACTTAGACGCCTGACTTCAGATAGTCCGAAGTGTGTCACAAATGTTAAATCATTAACTTATATTTGTATTTGGAGTAATAAAGATTTAATTAATAGGTACAATCATCACTTTATTTGCATTTTTCCTCAGCTTCCCCATCATGCCCCTACTTCCCCTATATGACATAGACATAACTCGGTAATTTTTTAATATTTCTTCATAATATTTATATATTCATTTTAGCCACTAATCGTCAAACACACCAGACCACATCAAGTGTCACAAGACAAGTCGATAAGCTGGCAACTCATCCCCATCAGTCAGCGAAACTCCACGGTGCATTCACATACGCGGCCACGCATTATTATAACTCGCTACCTGAGAATATTAGGTTAATTAGATCAAAAAGGAACTTCCGGCAAGCAGCGTCGTTGTATATCTAGAATATGAATCTGTAAGATACTTGTAAGTTGTAGGTTACTTATTTATAAGAATAACGGGGGAGGATTTTAAAACAGCATTTTGCTGAATCCCGTCCATTGCGCCACAAAAGGAAAAAAAACAAATATGTACTTATATAAACGCAATTTCTTGGTGTAATAAAGTCGTATTATTATTATTATTATTATTATTATTATTATTATTATTATTATTATTATTAACACATGCCTTAAACATAAGAAGTATAGAAATAATTCTCACCCTAATAGTATCATAAAAAAAATTCGTCTAATTTAGTGATGTTTTGAGCTTCTCAGGGTGGGGCAACCCTTTAAAGCTGTTCCACAAAATACCCTGAGCACTATTAACCGATCACCCTAATTACCTAAAGAAACGTGTCCCTACCTAGTGAATTGATTCCTCGAGACACGAAACATTCTTTGCTAATGCTTTGCAAATATTCCATCTGAGAAGGGAGCAGCCTATTGCATCTCTGTTCCTTTAAACAGCAGACCTCTAACAATAAATTCCACCCCCTTCGATCTTACGACTGCCGACAATCACTGATCGACTGCTGCTTCCTCGCCTATCGATGACTGAAACAGTTAAGATCGTTCGGGCAGTCTAAGGTCCGATGGCCGAAGACGAAACGACGGCTGACAGGGGGAGGACAAGGGCGAGGGGGGGGAGGGGGGGAGGGATAGGAGGGGGATGAAGCAAAGGTAGATGCGCCACAGGGGGGTGGGTTACCTTATCGGACGAGCCGACGAGCCGACGAGCCGTGAAATCGATAGCTCGATACTTTGCGCCGTCGCGCGCGGCCTCGTTCCGCCGTGAAATCCTTCTAACGAGTTTCCGCGTTTTCTGAAGTCGCCTACTCGCGATCTATCACGAACCCCCTTCGATACTTTTTCGCGCAATCCATCCCTGCCGGTTCCCCGGCGGTATGTCTCTCTCTGCAGCGGGCTTTTCACGCGAGATTCGTCCGCGAATCGCGCCATGCATCTTGCGATTCCGAGCTTCTACGGGGCTCGGACTACGTAGATACAGGCGACCTAAGCGCTGAGAGTGACGAGTTTAAGGAACTTTTCAATAAGAGACACTTCGGTAACTCGCGACTGTTATGTGAACCGAGTGGCAAACACGGTTGTCAGAGTTTCAGTCGGGGAAAGATTGTGGTTATAATATTATTATTTATCTATGCGGTTTTTTAATTATATTTTGAGTATCTAGGGTATCTTAGTGGATTCATGACTCTTCGTTGATGGAGTGGATTTCTCTAGGAAATTTCAAATGTGCGTTAATCCTGTGAATACGGCCTGTCTGGTATACTGTGTAGTTATACTACTGGAAAGGCTTCGTAACATGCACTATGACTACTTGAATTATAAACTGACATAATATTTGTTTAACCATCTCTGCTCTCTGTCACTATTTACCAGTGTTTTAAGCAAGGACTTCTACTGAAATACAAAATACAGGTACGAGACCATACCGCTGTATATGAAAATACCTGTACATTTACCTATATTTACCGATAATTTTTTCGCTTTTCCTATTCTATTACAATTTTCGAGATATTTGTAAGGAGAGATTTAAAGTCAGTATTATTTTTTTATTAGTGTTATGTTAGCGAAATTATATCAAAACCGATATATATAGTACCGACATCGCTGTAATACTGAAACCAAAGGAATTACCAGCATTTTTCTGGTAAAATCTATAGGGTAAAGAGTACAGTGGTTGGCCACCTGACAGTGATTGGCCCTATTTTGAGAAATAAAAGAATATAACGAAATACCAACGTTGTGCTTCTTTTAATGAACATATTCATATTCCTTGTACTTTCTTGCTTCGGATGTAATCAATATTTCTCCACTCATTATATACTATGATTATATTTAAAAGCAGATAGGATGACTCGGCTTTGCAGCTTGAAAATTACAGCGATTCAATCAAAAAATCATAAGAGTACAATTGAAAGTTTCCGAATATTTTAATGTATTTGTGATATCTATATCTCTCATGTTCTGTATATATTGATAAATAAAGGTTAAAACTTTATAAAAAAATTATTTATTTGTTACAATTATACATATATTATGAAAATTACGGGGGGCCAACAACTGTCATATGAATAATGTTGAATGGCAATAATTGGCCGGGTGGCCGGCGACTATTTTATAACCATGATAACGGTAAAACAGTTATTGGCCCCCTATTCATTCGCGGTATTGAAACGGTTATTTTTAAAAAAGATTCAACATCGACATAATTATAGTACAATTAAATAGAAAGAAGAAGTACTATTAGGTATGTTACATTATATAGTTATATTTTCAGTTTCTTGTGATTTGAATTTTAATTGGTGTATTCAAATTCAATTTAATTATTAAATTTATTTAATTAAATTGGAACTAAAAATGAAATTTGATTGAATTAATTGGATTATTCAAATTTAATTTGATTACTGAATTTATTTAATTAAATTGAAGTTAAAAATTAAATTGTGTTTACTTAGTAGATAAATTGTAGAAATTTTAAATTTTTTAGTAGAACTGAATTACCCTACAGTAAAAAATGCCAAAAGTAGAAAAAGGTGATAAATATGGGAAAAAATATACAGATGAACAAATCATACAAGCATACATAAGATATATCCTTTTTTATTGAATAATTTTAATCCCATTTCTATCATCAAATCATATAACATTGTCTTTTAGGTTATATTGTGTGTCAAATAGCGGCCAATCACTGTCGAACCGATCGGACAACTACTGTCACGACCATGCCAATAACTATATTTCTTCGTAGTCAACACATTTTTTGTATATTTCTATAAATTCTTGCTCTTTTTTATAAACTCTATTTATTTTTAGATTGTTAGGGCTTTTTCGCACTTATTTATATTGATTTTCATTTCAAATTTACTAAATTCACATTTATAATTCACTATTTATGTGACACTCTTACTTAAGTGGCCAACCATTGTACTCTTTACCCTAGTACGATTGCGAGTGAAAAAGAATACGATCGTGTCCCGACATCAATTAGTGTCGCCTTATGTCGTCTGCCTTTTGCCAGAAAAGGATAGCAGGGGGGCTCAGCGATAAAATGGAGGTGGAATATAAACAAATGAAGATTTGTTCTCGAGCGTGGAGACTCGTCAGTCTAATGACCGAACACTGAGTAATAGAGTAGCAGAATTATTGTTATTGTTCGTAATCGTTGAGAAAAAAACATGCCTTAATCTACCATTTAGGGAAAAGGTGGGATAGTTGATCATCGGGGATACGTGATCACGTCAGTTTTTTAATTAATATATTTGTAATTTGTGCCTGCTGTCACGTTATCGTGGTAATGTTTGCATTATCGCAACACTTCGTGTTGCAGTTTTCTTTTGGGAGCATAGAATAATGTAGTTAGTAGCTTCGATCTTATTTGCAGCCAAACGGTAAATATTTCGGTCACCTTGGTCTTCCTCCTTTTCGACTGAATGTTGCATTTTCAACGATTTAAAATATATTAAGTAAAAACAGCCATTTCTGGTCTATTAATGCTGTTTATTGATTCGTCTAAATATTTAAGGTAAGTTTAGTTTTTCACCCTTTTCAAATCGAGTGCATTGAAGGATATTTGATCAGTATGTGAGGTGGGCTACTTGAACAGGTGAAAAAGCCCCAGAAAAAAACCATCGAACGGCTAATGAAACAGAAAAATACGGCAAAGAAAGTGAGAAGGAAAATGTTTTCTTCATCATCATCTGAATTAGATGATATCTAACAATAAGTGAAATGTCTTTTAAGAATGCATTTATGTTGTTTTATGTCATAGAGTTTTTTGTCATTCTTCGGTTTTATTTTTTCAGTAATACTTTCAAGTTAGTCATAGTTTATTTTCCATTTATGATATTCCCTTTATTTCATGTTATTGACTAAGATAATAAATATTTTTTAGAAAATTAATGTGTTATTTACTCTTAAAGTTCACTGATCAAGCCTCCCTAACCTTTTGATCAAGTCTCCCCTTTAGTGGGGGATACTTGTGCATAACGTCACTGCCGGAAAATGTTTAAATTCAGTCATTAAAATTAGTTTTCACCTCTCAAATTTGTACAAGTATATTGAGAATACTCTAAGAATCGCAACTTAAGTAATTAAATAGAAACAAAGCAAACCATTAATATTATTTTAATAAAATAGCCAAACTGTTATCAACTATCTGAAATAATACCGGTAATATATCGGTTTCGGTACAGCTTTGTTGGCGTAATACCGGTATCCAAATCATACCAATTTTATGCCACTGGGCGCATACCGGTATCAAGTCCCTGGTTATAAATATTAATTACTCCTCCTTGTAACGAATGTTGTTACTAGCCAATAACGACGCGAAGGATGTTGCTAAATGCCACAAGTACCTCAGTAATCGTCCAGCCGACATTAAAGAAGAGAAGCCTCCGCGAGCTAAATAAAACTACGAAAGAAAAGCAGTCTAGCCGCCACGAACTAAATTTCCACCTTCCAATTTTCCAGAAGCCAGTTCACTGTTACGCCGAGCTCGTTAGCAGCCGTTTTTCCGCGTGCTACGCTAGATTTCTTAATTGAGCTCCGAGAAGAATATCGGAAGTTGCTATCCAGTTTTCAATTTCCTGTTATCAGCCATTCCTTCCCACGTCTACCCCCCCCCCCCCCTCCCTTACGTACCTGCACAGAAGGAAGGGGCGAATGAATTATACGCGATAATCGGCCGGAATCTTGATTGTCCAGGGAATCGCGAATATCCATTTCCGATGGTAACGCCAGAGAGGACTTTGGAGTGGCGAGGTAAGAAGCACGCTACCTGCCTGGCGGGCACTCATCGATAAGGGATCTCGATAAGACCGCCGATAAGGCGGCGCCAATTGTGGCTGGACGTTTCGTGAGTCCTTCGCCTTTCGCAGAAACACGCGTCACTGACGGAATCATACCGAGATCAGATTCCTTTGGTAACGAGAAGGGTTTATTAGCTCCGCATGGAGCCACCCTTGCAACGATTAACTCTTCCAGAGACAGACGGTTTTTAACCCTACATTTCACACGCGGGACTTGACAGGCCCAGGTCCTCATGATTTTGAAAAAGATTGAGATAACGATGAACGTATTTCAGTATTTCACGTTGTTACAAATATTGTTCTTAATAAAGATTGAGGGCAATAGATTACGCGCAGTCTAAAAATATTAATTTTCTCAAAATAGCCACGCATTCCTAGATTTGAAGATTTTAGAGATATAGGCATGTAAGGCCCAACGTTTGCAATGGTGTGATTTTTTAATTTACGTGTACACTGTAGGGTTAAACATTAAGTATGTAGGGGAGAGCGGTGACAAACGTAACGGCGTCATGGACGTAACACGCCTTCTCCCGCCGTCCACAAAAGTTTCCAAAACGTTTGCTTTACATAGTTACGCGTGTTTAATGTTTCTTTTGTTCCACGGAGTGACGCTGAGTAATACGACGATTCGTATACTGTGGGCGAGCTGATTTCGTTATTTCGAACATTCAGATAAGTGAATCTCCTCTGTTGGTTTTTTTGTTAATATTCGTAGTTCAACTATAGACATTGATCCAATTATTTGTTAGAGCGTTCTTAGATAATGTCTTTATAAGTTCCTGTATTTGATTTCAATAAGTCTTGTATAGTTTGTACGTTATAACAGTTCTATGCTGAAAAACGTGGCTGGGGACAAAAGTAACACGTCACTACGGGGAGTAGTTGAATCCAATGCTAACAATAGTTTTTTAAAAAAAATCATAAATATTAGTTACTTTTGGGGCCATTAGGGGAGACCGGGGCTGGTAGGCCAGTTGTTCAGTTTTTGATTTTTCATCAATTATGAGGGCGAAATATCATTAAACCGGGTAGTATATTTGATAGGGCATACATTTGGCTATCTGATTAAATTATTAATGTTGACTCAATGTGACAACAATTAAGGTATTTAAATGTTTTTCTAACCCCTTCCATGCTGGTCAACCAGCCCCATTATCGGGGTTGGTTGACTTACAGTATGGGGTAGGTTGACTATATGTAGGTACAATCAATTAAGAAAATGTTATTAGTAACTTATCTCAGTGGTAATAAAATAACACATGTCACAAGAGTTGTTTCATTATAAAATATTAATTTCCTTCTTTCATATTTTCACCCTTCGTTGACACTCTGAGTGTGAGCCACCCATAAGCTGATTTTGACGCTCTGTACCTTCCATATGCAAAATGAATACCTTTTTTCAAAACCGACTTATAAACTATTTTTTCTCTAAAACTATTATATCCGAGCAACAACTCGGTAGATTTTTAGCTTCTAATATTGAAATTTTTAAAAGTTACAATTTTTTAAAGATTTTCTTGGTTTTTACTAGACGTGTGGTAACCTAGAATTTTTTTACAGAAACTGTCATTAAATTTCAATAAAAAAAACTATTGGAATACATTCTAGAGACCTTAAAACTGACCCATGATTTTTATTATAGCGATTGGATTATTTAAATGAGAATGACAGTCGTTCAAACATTGCTTGGGTGTGAGCCACCCAGGTATGTCAAAGTTGATCGAAAAAGGAGGTGTGTCAACGAAGGGTTAATAATAAGCTGAAAAATTTTTCACATTAAACATTAATTATAATGTATTTATAACATAGTGAAATTGAAACAAAAAATAAAAATCGCTTTATGAATAACAAAATAGCAATTTAAACCTTATTAGTCAACCAGCCCCGACCGATCATTTTGACTTCAATAATCTATATAACCCTCAATTATCTATGTATATATATACAAAAATACTATGTCAATAGATCGTCTAATAAACAAACTTTAAAATAATCCCTTAATATTTATTCTATTATATCTATATAGAGCGTGAAAAAATAAAATCTTTAAGAAAAAATATTTACTTCCATACTCAATTTTTCGACAAATGCTGATAACTGTTAAAAAACGTGCGATCGCGGGGTCGGACATAAATGCATAGCATAGTAGAAGTGACTTCTTTCTACAGTGAATGTTTCCGCAATAGAGTATATCTTGGTGCAAAATTATTAACAATTAGTCAACCTACCCTTTGAGACAACCAGCCCCGGTCTCCCCTACACGAGATTCCATATTAAATCAAATACACAGTATCAAAGTAATGTTTGAAGCTGATTATGCTTTTTTATCGTTACCTACTTAAAATATGTTTATTTAAATGTTTGTTTCTATCGTTTCTGAAAATAAAAATTCTATTTTGCTTTGGAAGAAGTGTTTTTACTTAATTCTCCTCAAAATAATTGGTATTACTTTCGTCCCCATGGTATGTTACTTTCGTCCTACCTCTGCAGGACAAAAGTAACAATGACAGTCACTGCGGAAAATTGTTATAACTCTTTAACTACTTATCATGGAAAGCTGAATTTGTGGTCAAATGATAGACCAAGAAACACACTATCTTAAGGCAAAATTTTCGTTTTTATATCTGTGAGAGGTAAGTGGCAGCTTAGCCAAATGTAAAAAATGTTACGTTTGTCCCGGCTCTCCCCTACACATACTGTCCGACAAGTTTCAAGAAAGACGTAGTGCCCATTGATCATCCACTGGCAACCGGCCGCGATATAAAACCGAGGATACCGAAATTATGGCCTCAAGTTCGTGGCTTCGAGTGGCACGTGTCCTCGAAGCGTCAAGGGTCTCGCGGTGAATCTTTTCATGTCGGACAACTCGATAAAAAGGGCCCGCGGAACCCCGCCACCTCTGGCACCAGATAATACACAATACCCTTCCTCTTCCATACGTGGTGGCCGAATAACGAACACCGCCGTCTCGAAAAACACGGCAACAAAGGCTGCCGCGGCGCGGACTCATTAGCGGCTCGTAGGACCCGGCATTGAAAGCCCTAATAAGCGTGATGCATTTCATTCCGAGGAGCAGGCAACTACCCCCTTCCGGTTGCCCGGGAATCGCTTCGTTACCGCGTCCCCGCAAACCCATACGAAATTCTCCGTAATTCGGTGGTGCAACTTTAATTAAATTCGACGTGATTCGGGGTCAATCCCGAGCGAGGGAAACCGCGCAAGTAACAGGAAGTTGGTTAGCGGCGGTGCGGCTTTCCCGCGGCCGCGTATAAACGCGTGCATAAGTACATCCGGATGTATCCGATGCGAGTCAGGGACCTGCGATAGATCCCCGCAGGATGCGCCGCGGCGCGTATATAGCTGTACCGTGTACGGGCACAATGTAACGGGGACGGTGGTGTTGGTAGCGGCGCTTCGACGGTGTTGGTGCACCCTTAGCTCTTTCATCCTTTCTCCCCCGCTGTTGTACTGGCTTGGAAGAAGGGAAACGGAAGGAGGCGAAGGGAGAGATGGAAAGGGAGAGGGAGGGAGAAAGAAAGGCAGAAAGTTGGCTCGTTGCCAAGCCTGTTGAGCGCCACGCCCTGGGGAAAGAAAAGCAAACGAAAAGAGGATGGGCTCGGAGGCTGGAAAATCATCGCCGCGATTCGAGCCAGGTGCCGATCGGCCGACCGACCGACCAACCGCTATAGATATACCAACTCGGCCTACCCTTGTCGTGCCTGTTGCATCCTCTGCGCCGAATACTTCCGTTCCAGCCGCGTCCAGGCTCTTAGCATGCGGACGTAGCCCGATTATCGCGCGTTAAGGCTTCTTCCACTGTGGGCTCCGCGACATCGATCTCTGCACCGGCCTTAGAGCATAAAAACATGGAGAAAGCATGCAATGGGCGAAAATGTAGACGGCGGTGGAAAAAGAAAAATATACATGAGGGTCACCCTCTCTCTTTCTAACATAAAAAACAAAACGTTGTCGCCCCTGGCGTTAGAAAGAGAGAGGGTGTCCTCCATGTATATTTTTCTCTTTTTACCGCCGTCTATATTTTTGCCCATTGCATGCTTACTCCAGGTTTATATGCTCTAAGGCACCGGCAGTCTTCGGAAGTAGGGTAGGGTGGGGCCAAAAGTCCCGTTTTTCGTATAAATCTATATAAAATTTAGTAATAACAATCTAGATATATCTGGTGTTATTTTGTATAAACTATAACTATTATGCTTTACGTGCACGAAGTTCGTTTGTTGATACTGTTATTTTCTGTTGAGTTATACCACAAAATGTTTGTCAATGCAGAATGGACTTCTTGCCCCACGCAAGGGGCAAAAGGTAAAAAGCTCGTAATAAGTAGTAAACTCTAAATAAGTAAAAAACTCTTTTCAAATTAATAAATATTTATTAAACCAATTATTTTTGCTATACAATATTGAAAGGAAAGGATGACTTCTTTACCAAAAAATAAAAATACAAGTCAGAGGCGCACTTTGAACTGAAAACTAAAAAAAATCGCTCAACTAAAACAAAAACACTATTTAAAGACTTTGGCATCATTTCTTTATAGTTTGGCCATCTTATTATGAAAGCAAATAATAAAATATATATTTTCAGTCTGACGGACTTTTTTCCCCAATGGTACCTCTATAGTTTCTGCGATATATACGTTAGAAAATATATTCTTCTCGCCTTTTACTTAGTATACTGTGAAACTCAATACATTGTTTAGGAATAGAGATTTAAAATTCGGGACTTTTTACCCGACGGACTTTTAGCCCCACCCTACTCTACATATACGGTGGTAGATTATGTGTTTTGGGATGGAGGTGAATGAGGACTTGCACAGCTAAATGGTAATTAATGGGGGGTCTTTCAGCTTCTGCAGGCTCCGTGTATATCACGCTGTAGTATAGTAAGTGGAAGATGTAGTCAGGTTGTAAAAACAGAAGAGGGTAAGGATAGCAGGGTGTTAACCTGTTTGGTGTATATACTCAACCATCTCGGAAGTCTGACGAGTGCTAACACTACTGTAACTAATACTCCGCATTCATAATTGATGGAATTACTAAATTTCAACTAGATGTAGGTGAGAATGGAGATGTAATTCCCCTCCTTCCCAAGTTTACTGACCCCCGTGAAATTTATCCACGAATCCCTTGGGGCTACGTGGACCCCTGGTTAAGAACTCATCTGCTAGAACTTTGAGAGCCAAGGGACGGGGTCGGTATAGTTTTTGAACGCTAATACATTACGGGTTCAGGCAAACCAAGACGGAAGATTCAAACATTCCTAACCCTGTTACGAACAGCGAAGCACAAGGTTTCCTTAAAATTTGTATCCATCTTCGAGGGTGTCATTTTACGTATCGATCAAATTCACCCTAACGGCATTCCTGTGTCCTTAACGCCATCAGTTCTCTTCCTTGCACGACCTAACCATCGGTCCCACTTGTTCCCGAGATCGTCGAAGGATATCGTCACGTTCGCGTAATTAAGATGTCGCTTTCGTGGGAGTGCGAGCGTGTTGACCCGAGGCGGATGAAGTAGTATAAACGAGGCTTTTTCGGGCGTGTACGCGTTACACGTTATCGCTGGTAATATATGAGGCCCTCCGCCGCCATTCGCCGCTCTAAGCACGAAGCTCTCACGCGACATAATGGAAGCGTTATTATCATAAAGCGTTGGCTTCTTCGTGGCAAATAATTTGAATGAAAGAATTCGAGAGGCGACTGTTTTCAGTGAAAAGGATAACAGGAGAGTTCTCCGTAATTGAGCAACGTAATTGAAATTTTTATTGAGTTAGACTCGAGTTTAGCTACGAGTTAACTGGAATGGAGAGAAATCGGTAGAACGGGGAGGCGGAGAAAAATATATATTTCAAAGTTCATTTTCATGTTTCAGCTCGTTAAGTTAACGAATGAATTTTCAGCGATTATAATACGCCAAGTAACCGAGCTGCAAATTTCCGGCTTCGAGGTGAATTAGTGACTCAATTGTGCATTCTAATTTCTCTATCCTTCTCGGGGCAGCATTAATTCTTAAGTAGTCCCCCGGCTGCAGTAAATACTGATGGTAGTTGCCGGCAATAAATACTGCATAAAAGAGAAGTCCGTAAGCTTCCAGCTAGGAGAGTTAATTTAATCCTCGTGTAACTGTTTAAGAATTAAATAATTGTGCCCAGAGACCGTGCGGCAAAGATTAACCGAAAGAAAAGAGGCCCTTCGAGCTGGCGAATGGGACACGGCACACGCATCGTTGCGATAACAGGAAATTAGACTCATAATTAACGAGATAACGATACAGGTACGACTATATTAAAAAAACTGCTCGGGACTTGGAGGATAATTAATATCAACAGCGTGGCAATCATTTATTTACACACCGCGTGCGATAAAGAAGATATTTCTCTCGCAATTTCTCTGCTCATTTATCGGCTGCCATAATAGATAATACAACGACGACAGGGTGTCCACGCCTACCCAGGTGTCCAGATAGCATCTTACCCCCAACTATATCTGTCTGCCCGGCCACCGATTTTATCCGCTCGCGCGTTCCCCGCGAACGATAAGACTTCCGGCGATTACAAGAATCTTGCCATCCAGAGAAACGCGAGTCGACACCGAACCCTCCTACCACGACCAATCGCGTCCCCGTGCACGAGCGTTGTAATAACAATTTATCGCGCGAAATAATCACTTCCCTCTCGGGGTAGCGAATGAAACCGCGCGGATTACGAAATCGCAAAAAGGAAATGTTACGCCGTGTCTCGGAGATATCGCGGCCCTTTTCCCGCAGCCCGGAAATTTATCATCGCCTCGCGTCCCCTTAACGCACATTTCTCACTCGGAAATCGCGACTCGACAACAATTCAACATCCGAAAATTGGATTAAACCTTGGACAGAACGTGCCGCGGAGTATATCAAGCTCGAACTGTTTTCGAACCGATAAATACTGAGTATTAAATGTACGAAGGCGGATTATTTAAATGGTCTCCATAAAACGTTCTTAATTGGTGATTCGCGGTTATCCGGACACCTTCGCCGAGTTAGATTGGACGATCTTATTTACGAGGGACGCGAATTCCTGGAGAATCAGGGACGGTGCTCGACCGTGTCGCGCTATATTGCCAGGAGGGGGTTAGGGGCCATGAAACCGGGGGGGGGGGGGGGGGGACAGCAGTTGTACATGGACAATCTAGCCAGCGGCGAGACGCCTCTGAATTCGGGCCGAGACGACGAGCCGCAGTTGAAACTTTGTTGCTAGTCCAGCAGGAATTCGGTCGCGACGAGGGGAGAGAAAACACGGACGAGAGGAGCACGCTCTCGGTCCCAACTAGCTTGCTGAACGAGGGTGGAAGATGGCAATATTTTAAGAGCCGAGGGAGCAGGACACAAGCCGATGCATCGACCCTTGTCATTTTAATCGGACCACGTGTTTCTCGTTGAGCTAACCCCCTTCTACTAGAAACTCTTCCTTTCTGTCCGAGAGCTTCGTTATTCTCCGATTAATGCTACTACCACTGCCATCTCACATGGCAGGTACAGAATTTAAACGTATTTCATAAGAACAGTACAACATCCCCAATAACAAAACCTCTCGGACACATCAATTTCAACCACTGGCTCTAATCGCCCGTCAGAATTAGCATGAAAAACAAGGGAGGAGCAGCAGCGAAAAATGAAAAGCGAAATCGCGCGAAGAGGAGAAGGAGAGGCGCCAACCTCGAGGAAGCAACGCCAGTCAGGCCAAAGGACTGTACGTGCGCGGAGCTCCCGGCCACTTTTAATCAAACCAAACCAACTGAATGAGAGGAGAGCCGGAGCGGCGAAGGGCGCACGGGGGAGAGGCGCGAAAGAAAGAAACGGGACGGAGGAGGTCGAAGATCCGAGGGGTCCGGAACGCGGGTCGGAGATATACCCCGGGCGACTTTTATTAATAATAAAGCCGAGTCGTTGCGCGTTCTGCTCGGGCTAAGAAGTCTTTGGGGCACGGCTCGGATGACGGTACGTGGTGGACGCGGGGATGGGGGTTTGCCGCGCGGGGCGGGAGGGGGATGGCGCGTCCCCCGTGTGTTCTTGCATCTGTCTCGATGGTTGGCGTATCATTCGGGCCGGTGCGGTCTCTAGAGCGCGGCGAGCGAAGCCGAGCCGAGGCGGGACGAGGCGAGCTAGCAGCGGAGAGCGGAGCGCGCCTCGTTCCGGCGCGCAACGTTGGCCAAGATCAATAGGCGGGCCACGAGCCATCATCCCAGGCGACAGAGAACCCGCTGGTTTTGATCTCTCGCGCAAGCGCCCCCATCTTCTCTCGGTGCCGGCTACCCCTCGCTAATAACAGAGCCGTGCCCGCTCTAACGATGATACGCGAGCACGGGGGACACGGGCGAAGCGGAAATCGCACGCGCGCCACCGCCAGCGCCACCGCGCCGGGTGGGCGAGTCGATCGAGAAAATCGCGGATCGTTGGGACGCTCGCTGCTGGCCCGCCCAAATCTGACTGGGGGCTACCTGATCTGCTGGGTGGGTTGCGTTGATTCGATTTGGTAACTGAGTTTCTGGCCCGGGGTAAGCGAAGAGGGTACGCGGGATACGTGTTGGGCGCCCTGTTTAGGGTTGTAGCTTGAAATACAAGCGGGGTTTAGGGAATTGTTGGGAAGCTTTCTTGGGGGCTTCTTCGAGGGGAGCCGGGATGAATTTTGGATAGGATGGAATTGAAGTGTGATGGGGAGAAAAGACGGAAGTGCGGTCAGGGAACATTCGTTTTTATTTATAGGGCCATTCCTACGGCCAAAGTGGAGTTGGGAGGTAACTGCGCGGAAACTCTTATACGCCATCGTAATTACAGAGGAATGTTTTGCTGGGGAATATGGTTTCGAGGGAGGCGCGTGATGTAGGGGATGAAGACTTTCGTGCAAGTTTCTCAGTAAATAATGTAGTAACGTTTCGTTTAGTCGAATCTTGTCTATGCTTGCTTTGTTTCTCCTGATACGCTCGCAAGGGAAGGACACGAATCGTGAGACTTCAATTCTGACATGCTTTTGCAGAATGATAGCAGGCAGATTCTTAATGATACAAGTAAAATAGTAGGTGTAGATATTCAATCATTTTTAAGATATAAACAATTAAAGTTTCATACCTTGATAGGTGTGCTGTAATATAAACCGTTTACATTGGAAGCACAGAAAGTTTCGATACCGTGAGTACACAATAAATTATTGTTTCTCGGACTGGCACTTTTTATTTCTTTTTTATTTCATCTGGAAAAGCGACGTGGTTTACGTTGCAGAATATTTCCCGCGATGAAAGTAATTTTGCGGCACACCATCCATACTTCAACATGTTTATTATAAATTGGTGCTTGCAATTTAAAAAATTGTATAAGAAAAAAAATATGAAGTCGACTTAAAACAAAATGTCTCTACCAAGTTTTTATTATCTTCCATCGTAAAATAATCTTCATACGACGTTTTTTACCGTGGATGTCCCTCTTTTAAAAGTTTTTGTGTCAACTACAGGCCTCTCGCCCGGTAATTCCTTAAAACCGAAGCTGAAAATCTGAGCACGGAGTTGATTTGTGGCCAATAAAGGAATGTCAAGTATAAAAAGTGACAGCGGAATCAGTGTTCGAGCGGAGAACGAGAATACAATTGGAATTAGCAAAGTTGATTTCACAATCTTTGCATGTGAACTTTTTTAATTTTTTTCACGAAGAAAAGGAAAATTAGCTTCTTTTATACATTGAATCATGATTATGGCTGTTGTTGTTGTTGTTTATATGTTAAAAATTATTGACTATATACACCTACTATTTTATCGAAGTTAAACAATTCCTGCCCTTCCCTTTTCAATTACTGATCAATTTATACATTCGTCTACTTTCCTATGCAACGCAGACCTTTCAGAGATTCGCTGATCAATTGGTGAAGAAATTTACGTGGCTCCTTCTAAATAAATATTATAAATATACCCAAGTAAAAATGGCTATCGCAGGAGAGCTTCTCACTAAAACCCGAGGCAGACTCTTCGCGTTTCGCTCTCAAAGTCATTGAACCCGCCCGGAGAGTTACACAGCACCTAAACCGGCTATGCAACCTCAGAAAACGAAAATGACCGTAATACCTCCTGGGCATCTTCAACTAAAGTGGAAATACCTTCATCCTATACCGTATCCCCTGTAAAGCCACGCTATTTTCGTGGAAATCCTCTCCGGCAACTTTAAAGACGCGTATAATAATAATTGCGGTGACGATGCTAAATGGAGCATCCTCTACATAAATTTATTACTCCCTGAGAATTCGCGGAGGTTGCTAGGGGTTTGAACAGAATGATTGGAACGGCGCCGTAGTAATCGAAACAACTGTATCCGACCCGAGCCATTAGAGGGGTTGAAAACAGCCGGCGCTGTTTATACGCTGACCCGTGCTACTTCCGAGGGGCTCCATCGCTAGTGCTACTCCACTAAGACTGGCTGTAAGAGCCGGCGTATCTAATGCATACTGATTTATCTCCGTGCCTTCGCGGACGCCGAACCTATTTATCAGTCCGCCACTTACAGCAATAACCGTGCGGGAAGTGGATAAAAACAAGAAGAGACGCGAAAAGAGGAGGGCGAAGGACGGGAGAATGTGAAAGGCAGTCGTTCGCCGTGGAGCGTTGAAAGACGAACTCGTAACTCGCAGTATTACACGCGTTTGCTCGTAACGCGTGGAAAATCTCCGCTCGACGGCGCGGCGCAGCCAGAGCCACAAAGAAGGGGAGAGAGGCCTTTAGCAGGTAGGGGGAGGCAGCCCTTGCACGTGTCGCTTTGTGATGGATGCCGAAGCGGAACTCGCGAGCGTGAGTTTAAGACGAGGGTTCGGGGGAAGGACGCCGGGGATACATGCTTTCATGCACTCGTCTCTCAAGAGCGGCTGGTGTACTCGCGCGCTCGTTCGCGCGACAATCCGCTCCTAGATCGATAATCTTGGCGTTTCAGTTTTCTTTCATACCGATTAACACGTTCGCGTCCGGGCATCTAAGAGGGAGCACAGCTGTAAGTTCCGAAATGACAAGCCTCGCAGAGCAATTAACATGCCACCTCCTTTCCTAAACACTAGGTGTACCTACCCATGTATACCGGTCGTTTGTATTTGAAGCGTTAATGACTTTAATGCATGAATGATAGCAGCACCGAATGTTATAAAGGGTCCGCAAAAACGGAGGTAATAGAAATTCCGAGGCACGCGGTCAGAGGACGATTGAACCGAGACCGTTCTGGCTCGTATAGAGGTCATGGTACCGTGAACGTGTTAACGCCACGACCATTGGAACACCAACAGTCGATTTCAGCGGCGCTGGCTCGCGAGCAGTCGGAGGGCTCCCTCTAATTTACTCGAGCACGAGCGTCTAAGACGCGGCTGCCTCTCCTTTTTAATTAAACGTTAGTCTGTTAATTAGGGGCGGCATTTCATATTTGATACTCCATCTTCCGTCTTCCCAGCTCTTGTTGCCAGCGCGGCGCCACACAAAGGGCGCCGCGCAACCCCCTTTCCGCTAATTAGAAATCTTTGCCGGTAAATTTTTCTCCCGATTAACTTAATCGTCCCGTTAAACAAGCGCCGGTCTATCGACTCGCCGCGCGTGTACGATCCACTCAAATAAATCTCGCCCCGCGACGAAACGCCGGCACCCTTAATTAAAAAGCCGCGCGTTCACGGTCGATCCCCGTGTCCCTTCCTGTACGAACGCGCGGTTAACTCGCATAATGCTCAATTTTCCTGCAATTAACGTGCCCGTTCAGCGGGCGGTCGTTACAGGCGCGAGTGCGCGCGTGTCGCTCGGTGAACGCTCGCGGACCGTAAAAATGTCACCCCCCGTTAACGGTGCGCCGGCGATACACGGGGCCGAGGGAGTTTCAATATTAAATGGGAACACCGCGGTTATTAACGCGAACAGTGGCGGACGTTTCTCCCTTTTAATTAGCCGGCGTCCCCCGCGGACGCGTTAAGAAGGAAATAACGCCTGGCGGCCGGACACCGACGCTCCTGTCGAACGTGTCCGAATGAAAATGTAAGCGGGGTGATCGATTGGGTGTCTCTGGAGCTTTACACGTTTCGATACCGTTTCTATCCGTTCGGCCCCGATAAGCACCGGGGCGGATCTTTATTTCGAATAAAATCCAATTTTCCAAACTGGCTGAATAAAGAAATTTATCGAGGCCCCGTTCCGAAGGGGCGCTCAAATATTTTTATAGCGTTCCACGTGACAGATGAAGGGAGGACCTGTGTATCCGAGCGTTTGGTGGGATTTTGGTCCTGGTTCTTCGGAGTGCTGGATTATTATTAACGAATTGCACGAGGAACCTGAGGGAATACGTTTAAGTTTGAAAGGTTTGTATTGTGTTGTGTTAGAAGGAAATAGGAATAAATAAATCCGGGAGACGCGGTCCGGCCGGAGAGTTGGTGGAGTCGCTATATTTCAGACTCTCTACGTAAAAATGCGTTAAAGTGCAGGCCAATTACTTCTCTAGAAGCCAAACAGTTTGAATGAATAGTGGCATTTCGCTTCTTTCTGTGTTTTTCCGGATTTGTAGGCTTTAAAAGGTAAATTGAGGTTACATTTAACCTCTTTTGTCAAACAACGGTGTACAGAATCGTATTTAAAATATACTTCTAAGTTTATTTTCGTTTAATGTTTGGGATAATAAGATAGTAGAGATATTGAGGGGCGATGCAGCCAAAGTATTTGGCCATATTAACTCTTACTGTCAAAGCTAACGAGAAGACCATCTCTCGCTGCAGAAAGGAGAGTCGATTTTTGTTTATTTTTTATTTTATATCATTATTTTATTATTATTTTTGTTTATTTATTTTATTTGTTCACTTTTGTAATCATTTGCCTTGCTAATCGCCAGTAGATTGTACACTTTTTCTTTGATGTGTTCTTTACTTGTTTAGCGGAAGCAAATTAAGGTAAATGTCCGAATACCTGGACACGTCCCAGTACTTGGACACTAGTCCAAATAATACTGATTATTACATTTAATATTCACTTTATCCATAAAAGAACTATTTTATTCAATTACTCAAATATTTAATAAAATATATTCATATACATATTTTTCGTAGTAAACTTGTAACACTCGTAATAAAAATAATTTTTCTTGAACTCTCCAGTTTACACCATTTTAGTATTGCTCTTATCTGATTTGCTAAACAGTCTCTACTTTTTCTTAAGCGAATATTATCAATAATGTTTAGTATATTGGGACAACTAATACAGCTTTAGAAAAAATGGTACCTTGTAGTATTATTTTTTGATTGGAAGATTAAAATTAAAGTTCGTATTAGTTTTTTATTCGCGTGTCTATCTACTGGTACAGTGAAATTATTATTGCTGACACAATAATAAAATAATTACTTAACACCTTGACAATTATTACTTTGTATTCATGGTATCTTGTTTTAATGATAATATTAGTTCATGTGTAATTATTTGGGTGTTACACACGAATACACAGAACCTTAAAATTAGTCATTCAATAATAGATTCTTTTTACTTAAGTTTGTTTACTGATTTGAATAAATTACGTATACAGAAGAAATATGCCAAAAGAAAAAACTCTTGTGTTGTGTTTTTTTTATTTAATTTTCCTAGAAAACATCAAATTTCATCATGTGTCCAGGTAATGGGACATTAAAATTGGAACACCAGGACATACTAGTTAAGCTGTCCAGGAATTGGGCCATTGTAAGGACTATGAATTTTCAATATTTTACAAAATTATTCAATCCTACAATATGTTGTTTTTTTTTAAATGATAAAGTACACACGATGCCCCATGTAATTGCAAAATCGGTTTTAAATAAATCGATTTGTATAATTGAAAAATTCTCAAACGTGTGTCCGCCGTACCTTAAATGTCCAGGTATTGGGACATTTACCTAAAATAACAATGAATCTGTAGTTGTATTCACTCATAAATAATTTTGCTTTATCCTTTGTTAATTTTCCATGAATAATTATGTGAGTGGTCTCTGCCAACGACGAAAACCATTTCTCCCGGCACCTCGGGAGAGGTGGTCAGATGTCATGACTTCAGCTTTCATCCCGATTTACAGTAAATATTGTCTTAAAACAGATATCAAGACAAGTTCTTCTGAATCATCATAAAATTCTGAACGTATAAAATAAGTAACTTCTATATTAGTTTTAATAGCCATTTTATATTAAGTCGACCGCGTCTCCCGGATTTACTCTAATTGCTGAAATTCTTAGGATCCTGAACACGCGCTAAAAATAATCGATCATTCCACTCCCGTTCTGTTCCACGGGGGACAAATTTTAAGCACAGAAATTCTTTTCCGGGGGAGTCGGTCAACGGCGGAGTCGAGGCTACACCGGAAACGAAGCAGCCGCAGAGGGATCCGAACGGACGCAATGGGGAACCGGGTCCTACGAATTCGATGAATCGGGGAATTTACCCGAGACCCCGCCGGGACACTCGACGATTATTTTCATCCCCCGGAAATTCGACTGCCTCTGTAACCTCCTTCTCCATCCCTTCCTTTCCCCTCTCCCCCCCCCCTCTCTTTCTCTCTCTCCCTCACCTTCTCCATCGCCGTGCGCCCCATTTTTTCTTTCGCCCTCGACGATCGCAATTATATTCGAAGCCGGCCCGCCACAAGTAAATATGTACCGAGAAGTGAGCGCGACGAGAGACAAAAGCGTTTCCCCTGCTATAATCCGCGTTTATGAAAGAGAAACAAAGCGTTGAAAGAAATTAGAGTAGACTTCAGCGGGACGGAAAATGCTACGGACCAAGGAGGGAAACGTTCCAACGGTCCCTGAAATTAGACCGACCGCTTCTTAGAAAATATAATACCGTCAGGCAGGGTTGAAAGGGGTCCGGGGGAGTGGGTGGAGAGGCTAGTCTGCGTGGAGTCGAGTCGCGGCGGCCGCCTCGCGATCGAAGCTTTTTAGGCCCGCTAACAGCGAGCATGGGGGCGAAAATAAAACGCGCACCGGCTCGCAATAACTGGCTGCAGCCGATACGTACGAGCCCCAGGAAGGTCAACGATCGTTCAAGCCCACGCAAAGATACTTTCAAACCTCGCGAAACGAGCTCCCATCCCCCGTTTGGCAACACCCCATTGCGCCCGGAATACCTGAAACGTTCGAAATAGATCGGACGGCACCGCCGGCTTTCGGGGGAATGCATAGAGAAACAGAAAATACGACGATCCATGTGTCTAAGGTAACAGTTGCGACATGGTACAGGTGTTCCCTGCTTATCGGATATTGGGGTATTCTTAGATGAAGTAATTCATGAACATCTGCTGCACGATAGCTCAGTGCCACCACGGATCCTTAAGAGTAATATTTTAGTCGGTGATAATTAAACAGTGGGCTTATGGACTTTGTAGTGCCATAGGGAATCAGATTTTAAAGTGTCAGGGGTTATACGAACCCACCTTCTTAACCCTTAACTGGTGACGCGGATTCTGGGAGACTCCTGCAGAATTATTTTTTTGTGTTAGCACTTATAAGCGTGGACTATCGGCCACGTGGATTCAAGTACCTTCCCAAAATTAGTAAAAGTTATTTTGCTTCTTGTGCGTGGTAGTGTTCGAGTAATAGTTTTGGTGTTAATAACGTAACCGAGTCTGGAGGACTCCGCGTCACCGTTTATGTCGCAAAGTGTGACGTCACCGGTTAAGGGTTAATATAACATTCGTTCAACACAACCAGTTTGGCAACACCGTCTCCATTAACAGGATATGTAACTTGGCAAATTTCTATTGCAAGGATATCGATTTTTTCAACGGATCACTTTCTACTTTTAAGGAAAGCCTCTATAGAGCGCTAGCCTTCCACAATAAGTAGCCATATACTCTTTTCGATCGCCGTGTTTGTTAACTCTGTTGTGTTTTCAGTCGAAACGTGTCTCTACAATGTTCGATGTATTCCTTTTCTTTTGTTACCAAATGAGTTTTACCCGTACAAGTCAAATAAATAAATAAATAAATAAATAAACAACGAAGAAAGTAACTGAAAGTGAAATCTCATGATTCTATTTCCAATCAATCCTAATATTCTTCCTCATATCTAGCTTGCCAATAATAATAATAATAAATAACGACTACACCTCAAGATACGTGCGGCCAAAGAATAATCGTGTAAATCAGCTGGATGCCCGCAGAGGTGCACGAAAAATCACACGACGAATAATCACAGCAGCGCCGGTAACGGATTAAAGTTTAACACTTGCTGAACTTCCCCGCTCCTTGGGACTATCCCGAGCTGACCGAATTCATTAAAGCGCGCGGATGTAACAAGGGAAAGTAACGGACACGGAAACAGAGGGATCGATCCTTGAGGAGGCATTTCAGTTTCGAGGATCACCGGGGGGGGGGGGGGGAATGGGATCGATCGCGTCGATATGCAATGAAGATTCGACAATGGGTTCTCCAGTTACCCCGCAATGCCACCGTTAAACCGTCGAACGAACTTTTGCGCGAGCAATAGTTCGAGGGCCGTAATATCGACTCCGCGCCCCCTCTGTCTCTCTCGCGCCCGCCGCTCCTGTCCGCTCCGTCCCTCTCGTTCGTGGCTCGCTTCCTGCACATTCGGCCGTGCGAGCGTAGCGGGCGAAACCTTGCACGCCGTTAATTCGCGGACACTACCGAGTTTTACAGGATCTTCCTGTAAAATCGGAAGCGAAATTCCTGTTTGGACAGCGACGGTGTCGTTCTTCGACGCGTTCCGCTTTAACCAACGGCCGCCCTCAAAGACCATTTCCAACCCCTTTAGAAAGTTCGAAGCGCGACGAAAGGTCGACTACGACAGCTGGCAGGTGTGTATGTGTAACTGAACTGTTGTACCGCGCCGTGTAAAATGTTATTTCAAGTTCCTCTGCAATATTAAAGATGTACTTGCACTAACAAGGGAAGATCCCGAAGCCGGAAATTAAAAAAATTCTGAAACTTTGTGAATATGTAGGGGATTTCCTCCTGATTACAACGCAATTTTTGTTTGCTGCCCAAATTCACTCGACGGGGGTAAAATTAACCACTGAATATTCGGCTATTTTCCGATTTTGTGTTATAACTCACGAACTGTTAGAGATAGAAAAAAAGTTTCAAGACAAATGTTACTTCTTTTAATTATATCCAGCATTTGGTAAAAAAATTATTTTACAGTTCGCGAGTTATAACACAAAATCGGAAAATAACCGGATTTTCAGGGGTTAATTACACTCCCTGGGACGCAAACGAAAATTGCATTGCAATCAGGAGGAAATTCCCTACATATTCACAAAGTTTCAGAATTTTTTGAATCTCCGAGTTCGGGATCTTTCCTTGTAAGTATTTACAGTGAGTCAAAAAATTATTTGAGGGAAATATTTTACCTTGGAAACTGGTGGTTTTCGTTAGACATATTTTACCATTTACACGTCTCTTTTTCCATATTCCGTGTGTACGGTCTGTTGTTATTTAAATACAGCGTTTTTGGCATGGAGAATGAAGAGATGTGTGAAGTTACTAATACTAACAATGAGCGAAGTGTAACTGTTCTATACGTACTCCTAAGCAGGTATAAATAAAATGAAGGAACAGAGGCGTACGTGGATACTGACGTCAGCAACACGCGCAAAACGCAGGAGCAATTAATTTAACTTGTTAAACAGGAAAGTCGAGTTACCCAGGCATGCGAAAACGACTTTATAATAGACACAACGAAGTACTGTTTAACCAAGCATCAAGAGTCAAGGGACGAAGTAATCATTCGCTATATATTTATTAACAATCGAAATATCATTTGGCTCTTACTTCCACTGCAATACTACTACATGTCTAGACTGACTCGTTAAGTATGACCGTAACTTTACAGGTTTATCACAGGAAAGTACTAAAAACATTTACACTCGACATTATCCGACCTTATCTATAAGTTACAACCATTTTTAGTGTTTCAATAACTCCTCCTTCCAGCCGAGGCAGTTTCGAATTTTTACCCGCGGAGATTTTTACCACCGCATTAGAAGGAGTTACGAAGCCAGAAGACAGGATCCGTAATGAACAAGGGTACTTGCATTCAAAGCCCAGGGTAGTCACTTCGAGGGCAATTGTTTGTACAATCTTGTCTATTATATTTATGTGGTAGATTTACTTCTCAAGTTCCGTCCACAATTTACGAAGCATCCTTTATTCCGCGATGCTCCCCTGCCCTTATTTCTGTATTTTATGAATTATATACCGAGCGCAGCGACGGAAACCAATGCAAGCTTGAAAATTCAGACTCTGTTACAAGGCACACGCTCGCGAGGAATCCAAATATCGCAGCGAGACTTTAAGGTAGCATTATGCTCCGCACTCCGCTTCCCGGAGTATCATACCCTGCGGCAAAAAGACTAATAAAACTTCGCTATTTACAGTATACTCTTCGTTCCATTCGTGCCATTCTTTTTTATGAACAACAATCACGAAACACTACGACGGTGGTGTTTTCAAAGTTCGAGTACGGGGGAAAATTGTTTCATTTATAAATATAGGAAGAGATTCCCGTCTTCGAGGAGATCAATACCTTTCGAGGCGGGGAAGAAAATTTCGAAATTCGTGGGAACGTTGAAAAGGAGAAATTAGAGTCACGGTTAATTAATTGGCCATCGAGGAGGATGCACATTCGGAGGAACAATCGGATCGAAAGGTTCCCGACAGATACACCAACGACATAGTTGGCTGGTTTGGGCACGCAGGCACGCGCAGACGCGCGGTCCCACTGCGTATGCAATGTTTATCCCGCAACTGGAGCTTTCGATTCAGAATCACGCGGTCGGAAAGAACACGCATCCGCTCCACCTGCGATGTCACCGATTACCCTACTACACCGAACGCACGCAGGGATTCCGATATCCCTTACGTAGGCGTGTGCACGTACGTCCTCTCCCCGTACCGTGTATTTCGACTTTGTGATGCAAACGATGTTAAACCCGGCCGGCTGAATGTACTTTGGATAGTGGTTGGAAAGGGGACTGTTGTCGAAGGGATTCCGCCCGAACGTAACGCGCCTTTGACGCATAAATCGAGTTTAATCCGAAGGAATGGAGAGGAGCGTGCATTACCGCGAACACCTTTCGAAAGCCGACAAAAAAGGGAAAGAATCTTTCTAGCCATGCCCTAATAAGCCCTTCGAACGTAGCATCAAATGAAAACTCGAGTGGAAGCGGGCTGCGCTGGTGAGACGGAGCGCGCAGTGGAGTAGGAAGATACGCGGTCAGCCAAGGCAGTTAGGAGAGTAGCAGCTCGGAAGTAGAGGAGTCAGCCGGGCTAATCAGGGAAGGGAGGGGAGTGAGGAGCCCATATAAGACAGACAAGCGATTGGTTCCGGCTGGACAGAAGAGAGAAAGGGGTATGTATTTGGCGTGCCGACGAGGAACCCCGGAACGCAGGATTTGCAAAGAAATGCGACTGAAAGCGGGCTGGGATGGCGAGAATGGGCTCGCAGTGAAATAGGCAGTCAGATGGGCGGCCAACACAGGTAGAAAAACATCGTTGGCGGTTCGGCGGCAGGCGAGTTCGGGAGGGCTAATCAGTGGGTGAGGGAGGAAGACAGTCGAGCAGGCGAGCAGGTAGGCAGATAGGCAGGGAAAGCAGGCAAGAAGAGAGGAAGGAAGGGCGCTTGCGCGGTGATACGGCCGGGCTAGACGCGAGAGCCGCCACTCCCGAGCGCGTAACGGTGTAGCGCGGGTGCTGACCGAGTGTCCCCGTGAGAGAAGAGCAAGAGAGAGTGCAAGAGCGAGCGAGCGAGCGAGGCGAGCGAGGGAGAGAGAGAGAGAGAGAGAGAGAGAGAGCGAGAGAGAGAGAGTGCGAGAGAGGCCGACAGAGGAGAGCAGAGAAGTGAGAAGAAATGTCCATCGTCGAAGGAAGGATCCCGTGGAAGCGGAGCCAGCGGCAGGACGTCATCCTCGACGGTCAGGCGGCTCCGACCTTGTAGGAGGAACCGAACGAAGAGAGGATTCCTCTCCGTGGAGGATCTCGCCGCTGTCTCCCTCCTCCGCCAGGCCCCTGTCGTTCCCTGCCTCTCCTGAAACGTCCTGATCCTTCTGTCCCCGGTGAACGAACAAGGGGGAAACGGATCGCTCGTGTCGCACAAGTCGCCAGGAACCGGGAGGAACACGCTCGTCGGAACAGTGCCTCGACGAGTGCTCGCGACGCGACGTCGTCGCCGTGAACTGGGACTGTCACGCGAGACTCTGCCCATCCGCGGAATACGTGCCGCGATTAGACGGGAGCGTAACCCCGCTCCGACCGTTTGGTGTGACGGCTACCGGCACGGGGCTTTTGGGATAGTATCTCCGCCGTTGTGATCTCTCGTCGCGTGTGACGGAAACGGCGAGGTTCTACCGTCCCCGAGAAGGAGGGCCGATTCTCCCTCGAGACTCTGGTGGACGTGAGATCGCGCGAGGTGATTCGATTTCGAGCCGCGGCAGTACAGTGTTTCGAGGGTCGAGCGCGAGTGACAGTGAAGTCCGTAACCCGGGGGTGAAACGTACAAGTCGCACCTGAGCCGCGAAGAGAGGAAAAAGTACGAGGAAGCAGAGGGCGAGAAGCAGACGGATAGAGCAAGACGGAGGTAGGAGGGCGGGGCGGGTGGGAGGTAGGTAGGGAGGGAGGAGGTGGAGGAGGAAGAAGGGGGGAGGGTGAGACGCGGACGGCACGCAGAGAGGCGCCGGGTCAACGCGCCAGGTAACAACGCCTCAGGACACCCGCTGACGTCCTTGTCGACGTCCTTGTCGTTGTCCTCGTCGTCGACGTGAACGGCGAACGGCGACGCGCCGTGCATCACCTCGGGACGAGCCGTCTCGCTTCACGGATAATATGAGGTCCTTCCACGCCGCCTCCTGGAGCTTCGCCCTCCTCGCGGCCACGGTCGCGTTGCTGCCCGCCACGCATCGTGCACCCTTCGCTCAAGCCGCGTAAGTACACCTCCTTCTTATACCCTCTAACAAAGTGTTGTCCGCTTGCCTCGGTATGTCACCTTAAACTCGACCCCGATCCAAACTGGGTCCTTGAACTTAGGACCCTTCATCCAGTTCGCTTCCGAACGCCGAAAAGTAATCCTTCAACAACTGAATCCGCATAATCTCCGCGGGCACTGATTTTGTCATCGGCCGTAATCCTTGCCTTTGACAACGAAGCACTCTATCCCCGCAAATGTACCGAACTCGGTAATAACCACTGATAGAAACGAATATTCCCTCATCTACGCTCCACAGCGGGGACGTACATAATTCGCGAGCAGAAATGCACCCCAGTCGGCTGAATCGATAGTCAGTGAAACTGCTCGCGGACTTGCCGCGTGTGCGAAGGTCCCTTTGAACTTCTGCGGCCTTCCGAGCCGCTAAACTTGGCACCGACACGTTAGGCGTGCTGGTCTAGGCCGAGACTGGTAACTCGTGGAATCGGTTCTGCCCGCGTGCACCTCGCACCGACACGGCTAACAGTGAATCGGGCCAGGCTTAACACACCAAAAGTATCCGCGCTGTGAATCGATAGGCGCGCAGCTGATTCAACGTCAGCTAGGCGGAGGGATTTAATTAATGATCCATAATCCTGTATCTCGATTACATGTTTCGGGCCGCGGGCACGCAGCTAGCGGAGCGCGCGGGATTGGTCGATAAACGTTTATTAATAGGTGCGATGTGGGCGAAAAATTGTGATGCTCGGTATCGTGACGGCGTTCTTTTCCCCGGCACCTTGGACCGTCCGACCGCCAGTACCATTCCCAGCGTCAACTTCCCCACGTGCTAGTGTACCTGTGTACATACCCGAGACATCCATCTTTGACATGGCAGCGCCGACAATACGGAGGGTGTACAGCCTTCGCCGCTGTCTGGATTCACGTTCGTGATTGCATGTAAATGAGCGGAAACATGCAGGCTACGTTGCATGCCCAGACGTATGCACGGCACCACCAGCGGGCGCACGCTCTTTCAATGATCACAATGACGTCACCCCCTCGTGACTCGAAGACGACGACAAGGCGTCGTCTCGCGCTTTAATGGACGCCGCCGCGTTTACCGTCGTGTTGAAAAATTCATTTGTCACGTGATTATCGCTGCATCGGCCTTTGGAGCTATCCGCCTAATTGCGCCCCACCTCTCGTTCCATTCGAGATGTTTATGATGTAAGAATATTCGTCGGTTCGATAACAGACTCTGCGGCCAATAATTTTGGGAACTTGTGGCGGATTCTGTAGTTTTTACCACTTGGGTAGTGAGCGTTTCGAGGGGAAGATGATAAAAGAATTTGTAAATATTGCACTGGTGCGAGCTGGTGCGATCTCCGTCATTGATCTTTAAAGCTATTGCGGTGAATGCTTCCTCTTTAGTAGATAAAGGGAGTTGTCCAAGGAGATGACGAGTTAACAGTGCTACAGCAAAAGAAATTCCTGCAAGCTAACATACTTTCCAATCATTTACTTAGAAGTGAAAGGAATAAGAAATCTTCAGCATCGATCTCCGAAACTACCCTAAAATCTACTCTCCCATTTCTCACAAAAGATACCTATTTATTCCCCAATAATTACAGCAGATATTCCCCATCCATTTTCCACAGCTGGAATACTTTTAAAGAAACAGAGGGGCGTCAAAAGGAAAACGGTAATGGAATTTGTAAAGCGGTGAATGCGATACCGTATCCGCTAGACGCCAGCGAAGCAGCAGTCTTCAGCATTTAATAACCGAATGGAATATACATTTGGTTAATAAATGCAATCACGCGATGTAGGGAGGCTTAGTCGGATACGCAGCCAGTGTCTCGTTAGTGACAGCGGCAACGTGAGAACAATGGCGAAGCTGAAATTAGTTGTACCGGCTCATCCCTTCTCGCATTAACGCGCGATCCACTCGCCTCGCGTATATATGTAATCTGCGAACGTTTCTGCAACCCGAGCGCTGATATCGACCGCTATTTTCCGACAATGTTTAACACGTTTAGCGAACGGCCGTCTGCCACCCAGTGACAGCTTAACCGATCGCACCAGCGCAGAGGTTTTCTTTGTAAACGCAGCCCCGCCGACATGAACGTTGAACTTTTCTCTGTAACGCGATTTCCCAGGTTAAATCAATCTCAATGGACTTGATGGAAAACCATTTCACGTGATAGGAAACACGTATCGGGGTAGGATAAGCATTAATACAGCACAGACCATTAACCTAAGGCGTCTGGATCATGGTGCTCTCATTTCCAGAAATGTATGAAAAAGTATTTCTGACAAGTACTGAGCGTTTTAATCAGGGATTAATCAAGGAATAATGTAAAGGTGGAAGAATTCTTTAATATGTGTTCTCTGAAACAGTTTCAATTCTGGAAACTGTTTTAAGTTAATAATGGAGTGGCCATTTCAGTTGAGGAACTTCGAAGGAGTGTTTCACCCCCCGAACCTTTCGCCTCAAATGTGCGCCCGTTTAAGGATGTATCGGACGTACAATATTAGACAAAAGTATTTTTTTAATTTGAAATACTTGAATATCTACGTGTTACGCATAGTAAATCTAGATGTAAGGAACTCTAACGACAATTGGAGTCCCATTTTTACTCCTAGAAATGTATTTTTCACTTTACAAATGCTTTTTCAACCATTATTTTCTAAACTTTTAGCAGTGAAAATACCCTGAATTCACAATTTTCTCAAGTTATAATTTATTTCTTTAAGGGGTCATGCTCAGTCAGGAGGCCGAAAAAAAGGGTGGTCTTTGGAAATTTTTTACTCAAAAGCTATAACACATTTCTCAAAAAATCTTTTTTCCTTTTAAGGATTGCATCTAGTATCGTGCATCGTAATTTTTTTATTTAAGAATATTTATCAATAACTAAGTTATTGTCCATCACTCGAAGGTTCTCTCAAAAAGAAGGCTTCTGCGGTGACCACTGCTACTCGAAAGTCGATCATCTAAAATAAAAAATTCAAAAGAATTTACTTATTATATTATATTATCTAGTCTCTGAACGAAGGATTTTTTTATCCAATGCTTAGCTTTCTTTTAATTGACGAAAATCAGGCACGATTTATGATGAAAATGGAAACTTTTACTTTAAACATCCGCCATTTTTTCCCAAGTCAATATTTCGAAAAATCCTTCGTTCAAAGACAATATAATATATATACTAAGTAAATTCTTTTGAATTTTTTAATTTAGATGATCGACTTTCGAACAGCAGTGGTCACCGCAGAAGCCTTTTTTGAGAGGACCTTTGAGAGATGGACAATAACTTTGTTATTAATAAATATTTTTAAATAAACAAATTACGATACACAGTACTAGATGCAATCTTTAAAAGGAAAAAAGAATTTTTAAGAAATGTGTTATAGCTTTCGAGTAAAAAATTCCCAAAGATCACCCTTTTTTCGGCCTCCTGACTGAGCATGACCCCTTAAAACGGTGTAGTGAAAACAATTGAAACTCGGCAGATATTTTAATCTATCCATATACTACATGTACAAAAAAGTTGAACATATTGGTACTATTTCTTCAACATTTTTTCAGCTGTTTTATCTGTCAAGATCGTCCCTTTCCATAAAAGTACGTGTAAAATCAGTGAAAATTAAAAACGTTATAACTCAGCAACCGTTCAGTGAATTCGTTTAAAATTTTTAGAGCCCATCAAGAAGATTAAAAAGAACAATCTCATGAATTTTCATCAACTTGGTACCACTTTAAAGATAGGTCCGATACATCCTTAAAAAGCGAACCTCAGTGGTGTCCCCTCCCTCTCGCCACGCGCACAATTATTATTCATCGAAACAACAATGTAATCGTATTTGGGATACCAAATAACCTCTGAATAAAATAACGCGTTATCTCAAAGAATATACCGAAAGCGGCCGGGCCTCTAATGGGGGGACAGTGGGGAAGGGGCGCGTCGCAGTCGCGTCGCCCCGCGCCGCGACAATTTTGGCCGGGACTCCGCTATCTAATCCGGGGAGGTTGGAAGAGGGTAGTTAGGTATAGTCGAAGGGATTATCAATATTTACGCTCTTCCAGCAAGCAGAGTCCGGGTCGTTCCACCTGTTTTCTCCTCGAGGGCCGTGCCTCTCTGTAGCCTCCTCCAAGCCCCTACGAGTACCAACCGCGGACGTTCTGTAGTGTGGTATCGGTGATCGCAGTAGAGCTCTCGAGCAGGAGGGTGCTCCCGACGTGGCAGAGCTCCAAATCCTCCTACGCTGCCACCCTCTCGCACCGCTGTCGCTACCACCCACCCACCGCCCAGCCCTTCCCGAGCCGCGCGAGCCAGCTCCGTGGACCACCGACACACATCAGCCCTCTTTTTCTTATCGAGGGGAACAGCCCTTTTCGTCCTTCTTCCCCCCCCCCCTCTGCCCCCCCTCCCCGCCGCCGCCCTTCGTCTTTCCCCCGCGCCTCCCGCGCCTACCCGCCCGAGTCATCCCCTTTTTCGGTCACCGGGACCGAGCTCGACCCGGAATCGTGGCTTCGCCCACCATCTTCATTCACGTTTCTCTATTTCCCAGACCAGAAGCCCGCTCATGAGTATGCCAGGCGTGCATCCATAAGGGCGGTAGTGGCGTGCTTCCATGGACGTGCACGTCCCCGATTTCATGATTGAAACGGGGACTGAAATGGGCTTTACGTACACATGGAATACGAAACAACGTTTCGCCGGGTCGGGACGCTGGCCGGCAGCTTCGGGCGATACGGGCAGCTCTTTAGCCTCGTTCTTTAACGTCCGAGAGCGGAGACTTTTCGACGATCCTTTTTCCTTTTTTTCTTGCCAGAGCGATCTCAAAGTTTCGTGCCGAGAATACCTGGCCGTTCGTGTAGAATACAACGATGTTTAACTAAAGCGGGATAAACGTTTGGCGGATATTTAAGTCCGCGGTTGTACTGAAAGATTATGCGACACGTAAATAGTCTTCTGCATCACGTAGCTCGGGTAAACTCCCGCCTAACAATACTCCGCGGGCTCCCCGAAGACTCTCGGAAAACTTGTGGATTCGCTAAACTCTCGAAAGGCTCTCTAAGAAGTGCGCCCTACGAAAACTTTCTGAAGTCTAACTAAAGGATTCTCTTTCGCTACTTATTGGCCACCCCTAGAGACACACCCCCTCATATGCACCTGTATAAACGAACAAGCTGGTTTTTTGCATTTTTAAACAGCTCAGTCGGTGACATTTGAAAATAAAAATTGTACGAGACGCCTGGAAAAGTAACGCCTCCCGTTCGATCGCTTGCGGACGTGGAACTATTAAAGAATACGTAATCTGTGGGCTTGTATTAATATATACCGCGGCAGTGAAAGCATTCCCCTTTAATCCTGGAATAAAGTTATCCTCGGGCTACAGCGGCGCAGCAAAGAAAACGACACTTCGTCTACCAGCCGAGATTCTGCATAAAAGATTTCACTCCGGCGGAGACTTAATCCCCCTCAAAAGCGGCACGCATTTGCAAGGGACGGGACCCTCGAGTGATCGCGGCAAAGTGAGACTGAACGTCGAAAGTGTTGAAGGGGGGAGGAGGGGGGGGGGGGGAGAGGGGGCCCCGAAAGTCTGTGATCTTCGAGCACCGGTCGCGACAGATAATGATCATCTCATTAAGCTGGCGCGCGTCATCTTTTCCGTGGCTTCCTCTGAAACCAATTCCCCCGTTGGGCGGAAGGAAGAGGGGGCCCCGGTAGGACCAGCAGGAATTCAATACCCACGGCCGCGAATAGTCGTGTTTTTTGCCGTGAAAGCGGAGAATCGTCTGCCGCGGAAACGAGGAAAAACGCGCTAAGTCATTCGGCTCTGACCCACTTTTCGCGGTAGCGTAAAACGCGCGCCGCTGTGCGACGACCATCCCGACGAAACTGATTCTCCTTCTCCCCCTATACAGTTACACTGCTGCCTGGCTTCCTTTTTTTTCTCCTCTTCTCCTCCCTGGAGTAGACACAATGAATGACAGTTGAAGAGCATAACTCGTGAAAAGAAATCCCAATTTCGCGGCGCGCGTTTCATCGGTCTGCCGTTGCGCCTCGCGAGCTCTAACTTTGTAGTTCTGCGATGCTTCCCTCTTTCACTGTCGCCGTGCTTGTCGCCTGGTTACACCGTTTCGCGAGGATACTCCTGGAAAAAAAAATTGCTCTTTAGCCCTTTCAATCGAACATAACGGAGTTAGTCTGCGTTTTAATCGCGGCCTGCCCTCGCATTTCAGTTCGTAGACGAGGAACGAATGGCTGTTGGAACGCTTTCTCATATGCCGCTGAATCATTATTTATTTTTCCTCTGCTTTCTTCACACTATTTCCGGCGTGCTTCCAACCTCCCTTTGTCCTCGATATTCGCGAAATTTAATTAAGGTTACAGGTAGCTCCTCTAATGGCTGGTGTTTTACATAAGCAGCTTCCGAGGTAAATGAACGATTACCAAGCCGCTAAGCGGGGGCGGCTTGGAAAAGTTGACGCTTCGAACTCGCTTTCACGCCTTTTGACGCTCTGTTTGCGCGCGGAGCCACGTGGAACCGCGGGACACCGCGATGTAATTAGAGCCACAAATAATTGCTCGTAACGAGCGCAAACAATTACTACGCGCAGCAACATCCGTGCCGCGCAGGACGAATTTACTTTATGGGCGTTTCAAAGGAGCACTCTGCAGCGCGGAAACTTTCCCAGGCTGCGGGATCCGAAATTCGCTGGCGTCCCATCGTACTTCAGCCCTCGAAACGGCGGGACCGTTCGCCGGAAAATTCACCGCGACAGAAATATCGCGGCAATATTGTGATTTCGCGGGCAATGGAACGACAACAATCCGTGTTTTGAACGACTGGCCGTAATTCGCGGCGTACACGCTTACCAATAAAGTAACTCGGAACCGTTGTCCCCCGCTGTTAATTATCAATGACGCTAATGGGCACGATACGATCGCGATATTGCTATCTGGCGAAATTCCCTGGATTCCGCGCGCGCGCGAATTTGATAATTCACGGGGGACAACACGCGAGGTGACGCGTACCGCGGAACCACGTCACTGCACAACAGCTGTCGCTTATAAAACATTTAAAACCCGCGAATTCGTCGGATTCGCGGGCTCGCACCGCCGATTCGCGCCTATTAACGACTAATCGCCGCTGGAAATAGCTGAAACGCAGAATGTAGGTGGCCAGGTACGAGCGTGTCGCGTGAACGACGTGGTGGATGGACAACGAAACTTCGCGTGACGCGTGTGGGCATTGGATGCAAGGGGTCGACGATCTCGACGACCCAATTTCAAAAGAAAAAACAGGCTGTGTGAAAAGTACGGGGTGTCCTGGGTAATTTCGACGATCTAAAGCGTTTGATGCGTGGAAGGGAGCTATCAAGTGCCTTTAAGCTTCGAAAGGTTTTGGGTACTCTAACTTTTCGTGTTACCGTTATTTTTCCCTATTAAATAGGGTAAATCCGGGAGACGCGGTCGACCTGATATAAAATGGCTATTGAAACTAATATAGATATTTGTTATTTCATCAGAACAAACCTATATGTTCCAAATTTTATGCTGATTAAAAATAAACAATAAGAAAAACTGGTAGATTTTTGCTTTAAGACAATTTTTATTGTGAACCGGGTTGAAAACTGAAGTCATGACATCTGACCACCTCTTCTGAGGTGCCGGGAGAAATGGTTTTCGTCGTTGGCAGAGACCACTTACGTAATTATTCATGGAAAATTAACAAAGGATAAAGCAAAATTATTTATGAGTGAATTCAACTACAGATTCATTGATTTTTTAAGTAAAGAACACATCAAAGAAAAGGTGAACTACCTACTGGCGATTAGCAAGGCAAATGAATACAAAAGTGAATATACAAACTAAATAAATAAAAAGAATAATAAAATAAAAAAATACACAAAAATAATAAAAAAAATCATAATTTGACTATCTCACCTTTCTGCAGCGAGAGATGGTCTTCTCGTTAGCTTTGACAGTAAGAATTAATATGGCCAAATACTTTGCCTGCATTGTCCCTCAATATCTCTACTATCTTATTATCCCAAACATTAAACGAAAATAAACTTAGAAGTATATTTTAAATACGATTCTGTACACCGCTGTTTGACAAAAGAGGTGAAATGTAACCTCAATTTACCTTTTATAGCCTACAAATCCAGAAAAACACAGAAGGAAGCGAAATGACGTTATTCATTCAACTATTTGGCTTCTAGAGAAGTAATTGGTCTGCACTTTAACGGATTTTTACGTAGATATAGAATCTGAAATATAACGACTCAACCAACTCTCCGGCCCGATCGCGTCTCCCGGATTTACCCTATTGATCCCGGGCATTAACTATCGAAGCTATCAAAAGAATAATGCAACTTGAATGGTCTTCTAAATCTGTCTTCTCGCATTCCCAATAAACATTCCCCGTTTCGTTGTACACCCTATAGATGAAAATAGCAGAGGTATTCGCGATACAGCGATTAGCGACTGACAAATGAAACGGAGGGGTTCGGTGGGGGGGGGGGGGTGGTGGAGGGGAATGGGCGCGATGAGGGTAGATGGGGTGAGAAATGGCCCGTTGGCAAACAACGAATGCATATTTAATAGTGAACGATTATTAATGCGCGCTTACGAGATGATTGATGAAATTGCACAGAGTTTCGCCCGCTCCAACGATTCCCTTCACGACTACACGCCGTAATAAGGGGTGCAACAATGCGCCCTGAGAAAGAATTCGCCCGCCATATTTGTCATTGAAGAAAGCGAGCGACGGGGGGCTGGCGAACAATGAAATGCGCGTATCCAGCGAGGAACCGTTTGAAGAATTAATTAGACGCGGCCAAACGACACTCGCGTACGCGCATGAAAAGACTCGGCCGTTGAATGCAACGTTTATAATGCGCGGTATTAACTCCCCCGACTTCGTTTATTAGAGACCGTGATAATAGTTTTCGAAACAATGGCGGAAACGTTCGGATAATAATAGCACTTTCTGAAGTGTCTCGCTCGTGCGTTAGATGCGCGTCGTAGTCGGTCGGTTAGCGAAACTCCCCTCGCTTTAATTACCCCGCGGCGGTATTCGGCGGGGCGGTTAAAGTTGGCGTTACCGGAAGCTAACTGGTCAGCGCCCGCGTGCTGTCTGGACGAATTGTTATTCGAAAAGATACTTTAAATCCCGATCGCTTTTACCAGCCTGCTCTGACGTTATTGAAACAACTCAATCTCGTTTCTTCCCTCGCGAACCCGGCGCTCTCTTAGGTTAAGCACGACAATGATCTGGATTCGCGAGATCCGCTCTTCACCGCACACAGCGCGGAGTGGAGACGTGAAACGGCTCGAAACGTTCGGCGACGCGGAAAGAAACACGGGGAGCCGGCGCGCGGATCAGTGAACGAGCCTTTCCTAGTTACGTGGAAATCAAATATTCTTCAGTGACTGCAATATCCGGCGCTGCGGTTCAATCGAATCGGGACCGGGTCTGACTACGCGCCGACCTATACCACTGCCGCCGCAAATTACATATTCTACGGGGAGTGAGAGAATCTCCGGGAAATCATTGCTACAGATCGATGGTAATCGTACCATCCGCCTCCGCCACTCGATCCCGGCGTAACGTCTTCCCGGCTTTACTCAATTATTCAATCATCCCCTCTTTAACGAAGTTGCGCGCCCATTTCCACAAAACCTGCGCCTCCTCGTAGATCCAGCAAGGTCGGGAGTTAAATCGTTGTACTTTGCACGATGTCTCTTTGTATTGCTCGATTTCATGTAAATTATCGCGCACGCGCTGATATTTATAAATATTAGCTTGTCTAAGGAATTTTTACAGCAGTGGTTCCTGCGACTCGGGACCTTTAAAAGGGTCGGGAAGTGCTTTCTGGGGTGTCGCCGCTGTTATTTTTAGTTAACGATTCTTAGTACTTATTTATTTTAATACACATTGCCATTTTCTATTAATAATGTAACACTAATTTTTCATGAACGAAGAAAAAGAAAAAGTACATTACCCAGAACCATCAAACTAAATAAGATAATTAAATATATTAAATATCTTCAAGTATATTTAATATATGTATTAAGATAATTAAATATTATTATGGTAGAATTATATTCCGAAATGCCTGTTTTTAATGTGTTTTCTTCGCCATATTGAATTTACCTTACCTTTCATGGGGAGGGTAGGTTATTATAAAATGAAGTTGGTCAAAAAAGATTGGAAAACACTGTCTTACAGATCCATTGAAACGAAATAAAAGCACCATGTTTAGAGCTTAAAATTTTTAGTAGCCTTCACAGATCGATTCGTTTTTGTTGATCCTTGCAAGTTTCTTAATAGCAGTTTACTTACTTCTACGATGAATCCTTGATGTCTTCCCTCCATCTGCTTTCAGCACGATATCCCCCGCGTACACATCGCCTCGTCAGACCCCCCGTGCGCGATCGACAGGTTAACTGGCGACGCAAATTTCATAACGACCACGAAAGTGTCGGTCAGAGTTATTAACAGGCAAGTTAGGGTACTCGGGCGAGTAACCACTACGGAGGGTCGAGAGCGGTCACGCGATTCGAAGACTTCCCCGTCGGCCTCGGGATTTCAGCTAGCGGTTTATAAGCTCGTAAATTCGTGCACCACGGCTAGTGTCACGAATAATATGCGGCCGTTCTTTCCCTCTCAGAGCTGCCGCGCGTGTCGCGACACGACGGCCGTACTTTCGAATTACTTTCGAATTATCCGGCCGTGGAGGATGCGGAGGTTCTACGGCACGCTCGAAACGTCTGGCGATAGATTAAACCGAATTACTCGCGGTCTCCTGTTACGTATGCCCCGCCGCTAAAGTGACAAATTTCGAGACCAGGAGCTGCTGACCTTTTTCCCCCCCGCACTGTTCGTTCCATGAATATGGAAAATGCCGCGGATCAGTGATTGCTTAGAATCCGCTGCTGAAACCAGGCAGCTCGCTTTAATAAAACAAACACCGTCGTCAGATCTCACAATCAGTTGAAACACTTCCCTACTCCACCCCCGACGATATTCAACAAACAGCAAAAATTGTTTTCACAACGCCAAAGCCCGGGGAAATAGACCCGCGCACACAAGTAAAAGAATTCTAAAGCTAAAATTGAAATCTCGGGCGCACCTGTTAATGGTCGACCATTTATCAAGCCACAACAAAGATTCAGCAAATGCTCCTTAATCCGAGGCGAAAAAAGAAATTCCTCCCAGAAGGAAACTCATTCCAGAAGGCCCAGCTCCACCCCGCACCCGCTCCCCTACGCTAAAAACTCGCTGAAACTACCCCGGCCATTGAAAAACGAATCAGAGCAGCTGTTTACCGAACGATTCGCTATGTGAGAAAGGAGCGAGCGTGCTTGGGGGAATCGGTTGGAAACGGCGGAGACCAAATAAGTACGTCCGCAGGTACGGGCAAACGGGACGAGTGCACGCGGTGCATTCGTCCCTGGCGAACGGAGGGAAGACACCGCCACGGTCGAAGAAGAGGAGAAAGAAGGGGAGGAACAGAGAGTCGGCATGAAGTGAAACGTTGCTCGTGCCGTTGCAGAGAGGGCGGGTAGCGAGGAGAGGGGTGGGCGACGGCGGGGCTGGTGGGGGCGAGGGGGTCGCAGGAGGTCGAAGGGGGCTGTCGGAGGTTGTGGGTGGTCGGAGGCGAACGGGGGTTCCTCGCGTGCAGCCTTGACATGGGCCAGGAAATCAATGGGACCTCCAACACCAACGCAAACTCGGTCAGTCGAGCCGCGCCACGGCCCATGCCTATAATTCGCAGTCGCACGCGGGAATGTTCGGCATCGTCGGCGAACAATCGATCCGGCCGATCCAATCGAGAAACGCCTCTTTTCGAACGGGACCGTTTTCTTCGCTTTTATTTCCTCCGGGTTAGAAACGCCAGGCCGGAGGAAATGGCGGGGCCGACGGCGGAGGGGCGGGTGGGGGGAGGCGGGCAGGGGGGTTGGAGCAGGAAGAAGAGAAACTGGAAAGCGACGCAAAGTGCCGACGCTGCTTCTAATGTTACTTCGAAGATCGTGACCTCGATGAAACGTTCATTATTCGGTACACGGCAGTCGATTATCGGGAACGCTGGATCCCCCGTCGTTTCTTTGCCAGTAAACTCGGGGAGACAATCGAACGATTCCTTCCTCCAGCCACCGAGGATGAGTCATTTTTTGTTGGGCACGGGTTACGGCGGGGGGGGGGGTTGGATGACGAAGTTACTGCCACGTCCGTCGAAGGGGCGATGGGGAGGGGTTGAAGGGCATGTGAGGTGGATGGAAGGAATTTAGTGAAGTGAAGGCAGCAGGGGTGTCCGAGTGACTGTCGAGTGGCGGGGGTGCAAGAATATTTTTCGAGAATAAAATTTGTATGAGAAAATAACTAATTACTTGGGGGATGACGTGATATTTTCTCATTTACATGGCAGTAAATATTAATGAGTGTTTGCAAACACTGTTTTACTGCACGGTTCCCTGGATTGAACCACAGATTTAACTGTTAATCACCACGGTTGCGTATCAGTGTCAGAATTAACAACCGCGTGTTTGGAAATGGCCCATCGGCGCATTAAATTTTAGCAGGGTCAATAAATTATTAACGGACAAGATTGGTTGATAAATGAGACCGAATCGCGGGAGGAAGTTTATGGAGCTGGAAGAATCGAGGCAGAACGTCATTTAACTGGGAAAACCAAGAGTTCACAATTGTATTTGTGTTACGTTACAGCAGAGTTGTCAAAGAAAATTGTTACGGGAATGAGATTGCCCCGAGATTGAACCATCGGAACGGCAGAATTAGATTAGAAAGTCAGAAGAAAGTGCCTGGCTGTTTCCATTCGCGACCGCCCCGCGTCCTTATTCAATCGTTTGACGTTTCCTTCGAAACGTCGTCTCATTTCCTAGCTATCGGTATCGCTGCCGTCATCGGAACAGACGTTGCAATGGACATTGCATCGAGATCTCGACCGCAAGGTGTGCTCGAAACGAACCGTTACAGCTTACTTTTCTCCGATAAACCAAGGAACAGCATTAACCATTCCCTCCCCCCCCCCCTTCAAACCACGGAACCGAATCTTCGTACTTCAACGCGAAATGGAAATACAATCACGCGATATCCTTAGCATCCTATTTATCTCGCGCGCAGAAGCTCGAGCAACCTCGCAGTGAAGGCGTCGTTAACTCTGTAGAATGATTTTCAGTTAAAGAAAATTAAGGAAGCTTTCACCAAGAAAAATCGAATGATACAGTCTTCATGGAAATTGGATTAGGACAATTCTAAAAATGCCCTCAGTGTTCCAAATTTTCAAGCCCAGTCACAAACTCCTTAACAAACTCAGAATTGGGTGTAAAGACTTCAGAAGCACCCTCAAGTGGTACGTCAACGATATCCTTGAAGACTCAGCCGGCAAATGTGCTCCCCGCTATTGTGTTCCTGTAATGAGTGGCGAAAATACACATTTGGCGGCTTAACCTTCGAGAACCCTACCCTCGAGGTACTACTTGAGCTAGCAAGACAGGAATTACGAGATTCAAGTGCATTTCTTAAAGTGATTTGAGTCATTTGATTTCTAGAGTGAAGATGGCATTATTTAAATCCTTTTAATTACAATTTTCTAGAGGAGTATAGCAATCGTGACACGTGCTGTTTATTCCAAAATCATTCTACAAGCTTAACATTGTGCTTTCGTAGTGTGGCTTTTCAATGAATCGTCCGTTGTTGTCCTGGCGAGCCCGTCGAAAAACACCACGGTACTCGTGTAACGGCCTAACAGAAAGCAATGGAAATCAGTGCAATCCACGGCAATCTACAATCGAAGTCTCCACGTCCGAGTGGCGGAACCTTGACAAGAGCGCGGCCAGGGCTGCCAATCAATGGCGAGGACATCACCCTCAGCGACTAATGTCTGCGTCCTTGATCGTCCGTTCGCTGCCACTGCTAAAGCGGCTACTCGATCGAAACGATCGCAATAGCAAGGACAAGCAGCTTGTAAATTCAATTCCATGCCACTCGTCTTTCACTAATTTAGTCTATTTACTTGGTCCCGTGGCAGCCCTCCAATTCCAAATCCAATTAAATCTCACCGAAAGTGTTACTATCAATAGAGCCATTAGAATTCCTGCAAACATCCCCACAATTCATCCCTTGCTAGTAAGTATTAAATAATTCAACACCTCAAAGTTGCTGAAGAATCGAAGATGTTTTTGTCGTCTTAATTCGATACAGGGCAGATGCGAACCGCAAAGAACATTCTTCACACGTATCAATCGCTGCTTTACTTAATTAGGGTAACGCATACAGATGTTGACCCCTATAAAATTATTGACCCTCTTCCACAAGAAGTAGGGAATGTAATATAATGCTTTTTTTATATAATAAAATATAATTGTATTCGGAACAAAAATATCTGGGCCACCGAAATATAGATATATTTTATTAAATGAAAACAGCATTATATTATATTTCCTACTTTTTGGGGAACCGGGTCAATCATTGTATAGGGGTCAACCATTCTAAATTATCCCACCATCGAATATGAGTCATCGAGTCTAATTCGTATGCTGGGTTGGTGAATGTGAAGTTCCTTTGTTTATGTTGGGGATACAGTATCAATTGAGGACCTTACAACAAGAAAGAGGGATGCAGCTCCAGCTTTACGAACTTCGAGTAAAGTAGAAGAAACTGTTTATAAAATTGTTACTTTGATTAAACATTAAAAAGGGAACACTAATTGAAAAATATATATTTTCACAGAATATGTATATAGTAGTTATTGATTTGATTAAGTAGTTTTTATTATTTCTATGTTTGGCGAATTTTTCATATGTGGTGCATTCGTATCACGCGAAACAGTAATGGGTGCAGATTCAAAATTTGGTATACAAAAACTGTAAAAGATATAGCTGCATCTCTCTTGCTGCAGGGCCATCAATTGCTGACGCTGGCTTACGACTCGAGAATTGTCACAGAAACTCAAAAAAATGAAATAATTAAAAAGCTTCAAACGTCTCTACGCGAAACGTCAATTTCACCGTAATTAACCTTACCACCACCCCCATACTTCTATCCCATTGAGTTGGGCACCCAGGGGGGGGGGGGGGTGCCAGCCCCCAAAGTAAAAGGAATAAAGATTAATGTAACCACGACTGAAGTAATTGAAGAGCTTTATAAATAGAAAAGAAAACTGGATTTTATCCTGGATTCTAAGTAGCTTTAGTACTCGGCTTCGCCCGGAATTTAATTTAATTTAATTTAATATATATATACGGGATAAAGTCCCATTAGTATACAATAGAAAACAGAGATAAAGACAAAAAAGATTTAGATTCTGATTTACTAAAAAAAAAATTATTATTTAGTTCCTTTTGTGAAAATAGTCACATTCATCTGGAATAGCCAGGTATAATGAGCCGAGGCACATTTCGTGATCCAAGGTGACAGACATACACACAAACATATCAACTTTCTGCTTAATGTATTAAGATTATTTTAATCTACTAATGCTAAAGCTTTGCATTAAAAATATTGTTATCCATTCAACTGTGCTCGCCCCAAGGTTAAGTCCTGAGCGCGCCACTGATCCCATTGGTATCCCGAAACCGCAATTACATATTCCGCGTCCCCGGCGAAGGCTCGGTGAAAGTCGAAAAGGAATTAATCACGTCGAAAGACATCGGGGCTCCAAAAAGACGAGGGGAAAAGCTGCGTTCGCCCGGATGGACGAGGGGGAGGACTGTGCCTTTTTTTTTTTCAATCCTGCATAGCAATAGGGTCAGACGCGATCGCGCGCGTGAGCGTGCAGCATTCCGCCAGCGAGCGCTCCGAGTAATGTGTGCGCCGGAGTGCGGGTGTAATAAAAGAGCTTTCTGGGTCGCATTAAGGTAATGCCTCCATGGCGCGCGGCTACGCCGAGAGGCTGCGAGTTAGGCGAAAATGGCGGAGCAACGGGAGGGGGCCGCTGGATATTTCGGGGCTGTCAAAAGGGCAAGTCGCGCGATCTGTATCTCCTTAACGTCTCCTTTCTCCCGCTTTGACCCGCGCGCGAGAAAGGTGCTCGCGACAACAGCGGAGCGCCGCGCGACGCCTCATTGTCCGACTTCCGTGGCATCGGCGAGAGCTCCGCGAGGAGAGTGGATGAGCAAAAGGGACGGTTCGAGGAATTTCTCATTGGAATGGTTACGGAAGTTCGTCGCTCTCTGCAGCTCAGCTGGACGATAAAATAAACGAAACAGACGGGGCACGGCTGGAAAAGATGGATGCGTTCCGGTGGAGGGGGGGGGGGGGGGAGGAAGACGTTATCGGAGGTTGATCAAGCTGGCTCGTTAATTAATCGAAACCCAATAGCGTGGTAGATGAATTATGATTTCCTTATTGATCCCCCACTCCCTCGGCTGACGCGAACGTGGCTCGTCAGATCGAATATATGTACATACAGGGTGCGACGTGATATGTGAGACGTACTTCTAGGATGAATTCAGCATTTCGAGTAGCTACGATAAAATTTGATTGTGTACACACATTTCAGTCCGACTTGTTTCAAAGTTACAGTCATTTTCGGTTTCCAATAATCTTTGAGCACATTTCTGTGCACAGGAAGAGATCAAGATCGCTAGGGGAAGTAGGGGCATGAAGGGATAGCGAGGTAAGATGGGGTATCTTCCTGAATCCTAATTAAAAGATGCTAGGCACGTGACAAATACATCATTAGGAAGCTACTGTGTTATAATAGTGTGGTCGCTGGCAAAAGCGAGTGGGGAGCACGCGTTTTTTATTTATACCTGTGAACCGATTGCGTACTGCGTCGATGTTATTTCGTGTGATAAAAAGATTTGAAATAAATATATATTTAAGAACGGTAAGTCTATTATTTTTCTTCTATGATAATCTCCATTTCAAATAAAATGTTACAAAATTTCGACCGAAATAATATTTAATTTAAAGAATAAGTGTTACCGAACCACGCGCCGATAACATTTATTCTTTAAATCTCCATTTCATCTATTTTAATGTGACATATTCAAAATTTCAATATTTCTTTATTTGTTGTACAAATACATTAATCTTTGGAAAACGATGCTTTGAGGCAAGATGGGGTCCTTGATACCTAACCCCATTAGGAGTTAGGTCGGGGTACCCCATCATTCCCCGTATCATGGTTGTTCATGTGAGATTAAGCAACGTCATCGTTCTCTATTATAATTTAATTCAAATAAATCTCGTTATTTTTAGTTCGAATTTATGAAATACTTAGGCAAATCATTTCGGTACCCCATTTTACCCCATTTTACCCCGCGGTAGGGGCAAGCCGGTTTTTTTCCATCTGTTTTGTAAAGTTTAATAACTTAGACGCCTGACCTCATAGCCCGAAGTGTGTAACAAATGTTAAATCATTAACTTATAGTTGTATTTGGAGTACTAAAGACTTAATTAATATAGAGACACTATAATAAGAGTCTGGACACGAGCCACTGTCCGCCATGTTTGATCGAAATCCCACGAGAGAGAAAGAGATATATACGCCATTTCACTCTTAACCACTTTTAACAATTCTTACGTTTATGGCGGTATTTTACTTCTGTTTACTTCACGTAAATAGGTATATACATAGGTATATCAAGAAATTCTAATTGCGATTGATTCATAAAAATGGTTAGATGTACAGCACCCTTTTGCAATAACACCTCAGAAAAAGGTTATATTATGAGAGTTTTCCCAAAATGTCCCGAACGTCAAGCTTTATGGCTACAAAATATTCCTTACAAAAATTGGGTACCAAGGAATAATTCCCACCTCTGTGAAGTATACCTATTTTTATGTGAAAATCATGATTAAATTGTCAAATTGCACAATTAATGAATATATATATACATTATTTTTTTACTACCCAACACACATTTTCAGATTAATAGATAGTAAAATACCGCCATTAACGTAAGAGTTGTTAAGAGTGGTTAAGAGTGAAATGGTGTATATCTCTTTCTCTCTCGCAGGATTTCGATAAAAAATAGCGGACCAATCAAAAAATGGCCTTCTCGTGTCCAGACTCTTATTATAGTGTCTCTAAATTAATAGGTACAATCATCACTTTATTTGCATTTTTCCTTAGCTTCCCCATCATGCCCCTAGTTCCCCTACCTTACATTTCAAGAGAGCTTGTAACTGTATTGCCAGTGATTCTTTATTTAACAGACGTCTATTTGGAAAGTGTTCCGTCCAATGTCTTGCTTCTACTGCGCTAAATTCGTCAAGATCATACATCAAGGCTGCCACTTTTCGAATAAAGAAAAGGGGGTAGTATGGCCCCCCGGCTTAGAGCATATAAACATGGAGGAAGCATGCAATAGGCAAAAATGTAGACGGCGATAGGAAGAGGAAGAATTACATGAGGGACACCCCCTCTCTTTCTAGCACCAGGGGCGGCAGTGTTTTTATTTTGATGTTAGAAAGAGAGGGGGTGTCCCTCACGTATGTCTTTCTCTTTCTATCGCCGTCTACATTTTCGTCTATTACATGCTTCCTCCATGTTTATATGCTCTAAGCCCCCCGGTGGTAATTCGGCCCCCTCGTGAGTTTCATATTATAAACTAGAATATCTAGCGGCTAATAGCGCTATCTACTGCACCTACTAACTTTATACACAGAGACACATATTGACACTAGGTGGAGCGTAGTCGTCACTAATAATAGTGATCCTCTAGGTAGTGATCGGAAAATGTGTCCCGCGTTTTCAATTGGTCGACGCAATTTGTGTCAAAACCGGAAGTAGAGAGAGCAAGTAAATAAGTAGAAAAATAAAGAGATACTGCATCTACCAATTGGATTCCAAAACATTCAGCGAAAAGTGGGATCAGCAGCAAACTTCATTTAATACTGAAGTACCCGCCGATTTATGACTTCCGCTTTTAACCAAAATTGACCAAAATGGTGGACACATTTTCGATCACTACCTAGAGGATCACTAATTAATAATAAGCACAAATAACAACCTGCCAAACGAAAGTTTTCCGTCGCCCCGAAGAAGAAGTACCTATTTCTTATAGATTAAGAAAATTAAAGAGTTGTGTGTCGGGATATATTTGAAAAAAGAATGTAGAATCGATATTATGAGGCAGATTTTAGGAAGATATATAAAACTGGGTGGCCATATTACCACCCCTTCCTCTGCCGAGAGAACTATAAAATAGTGTTTGAGGAGCAGTCAATAAGATCGTCCATGAGAGATCGAACAAGTGTTTACACGAGCTTCTTTAATCGTTCCCATTCTTCAGGTGCCTTAAATAATCCATCGCTGTATGGTGTACAGAAGCAGAAGTTGAATTTTAAGCAAACATTAGGGACTGAATTATGAAAGAAGCTAACCTCAATACGTTGAACGGATAATAAGTATTCCACCCTTTCGGTACGTTCTTCCAGCGGAGTTCCCTGGCGAACTGGATTTGACCCTGTAACGCCGATCACTGGAAGGGGCTATAAATATAATAATGAATCGAAGAACGGTGCAACTCGAAGCGTCATTGACTAGACACGATAGTTGCTAGCATCGCCAGCGACTTGGCGAAATCGATCACGTCTATGTCAGGGTCACTCTGCGCCGCTTATCTAACGCGTGTCGCCATTCTTTCCAGCGCGAGAACCGTTCACGACGCAACAACCTTTAACCTGGCGTTCTCCTCAGCGATGAGAATTACAAACGGGCCAATCGACAGCGCATTACGTCCACGATCTTTCAATCCTTCCGAACGTATCATCCTTCACCCAGTAGGCGGTACTCTACTCCATTAACGCAGAGCGATGCCATTGAATTTCTCCATAGAAGTACGATCTACGATAGAACAGGACAGCCTCAGTGAAAGGTTGATGAAACAATTGATCTCGAGAACCAAAAACCCGAGGAACACTTCACCGTCCAGCGGGACTCACCGAGAACCGAGGAGCATTTACTGGCGGACCGAAAAATCTCTCCGGAAATTTTCGAAAACGGCGGCGCATCGCGGTAATTAGCGACGGTGAAGGAGCGATTCACGTTTTCGAGTGACTACTTCCGAGGGAGCTAAGGGCGGGTAAAGAAAATGCTGCGGAATAAATTGGAGACAGAGGAAGGGTGGGTAGGGTGGGAAGACGGAGGGGTGGACGAGAGAGACCTCCTTTTCGGCCAGAGCATTACGAAGAGGGTCTGACGGTGGTCGAAGCAATCCCCTAATTGGATAAAACTCAACGGCGACCCGGTAACTGGTAATTTCCCTCCAGCAACGTAATTACTGGCCCGTATTTACGCAGCGCGCGGATCAAGCCGGCGCGGCGCGGCGCGCGAGCGCAGCCCGCGCTTCTGCCGTGTCGTACGCCGGCAGGTGGGAGGAAAGGCAGCAACAGCAGCGCCAACAGCAAACCCTTCCTGTGTATAAAAAGCCATCGCAATCTCTCGTGGTGTACTGGCACGCTAATGGGGCGCTGATATAATTAACTGCTATACCTACGCTCTTATCGAGCCCTACCGGCGTTGCTGCCTGCCGTCGCCGCCGCTGCTGCATACCTTGAATAAAAATAGCGCTAATCCGATATATAACGGGTAACGCTTTGATATCGGCCCACCTGCGCACACACACGTACCTGCACGCGCGCCACGTCATTTTCTTCGGCTACCCTTGCCGCCACTCTTACGTCAATGCGCCACGCGCTTCCGTCTGCGGTTGCGTCCACTCGCGAGATCGTACGACCGATCGCTCCGCGGGGATTAACGCGGGGAGACGCGTGTGTCGGCGGCCCGCTCGAGTGGGGAGAGATAGGGGCATTGCGGGGCACTTGGCGCGCGCGAGGCGCAACGTTCAAACGAAGGTGAGCACGCGAGGCACGGCGGAGGAATTGATTTCTATATTTTATTTTTTTTCAATGCGAGGGGACACTTGGAGGGAGGGATGTTGCGATCGAGAGGATCGCGCAGTTGAATGATTTGCGAAGCTTTAGATTTTACTTTTCCGATTCTAGCTCGGGTCAGGCATAATAACAGCTACGCTGAGCCTCGCCCATTCTGTATTTTCGTTTCTAATTCTACTGCGTTCGTATTATATATTATAAAAGAATAAAGACGATTTATTATTATTATTATTATTATTATTATTTAGTGAAGGTGGAGATTGAGGAGAGATCAAAGTACGATGATTGCCCCGAGGGAAACGCCTCGGCTTGTAATAAAGTGGAAGTATCCAATTTTTTAATTTTTATCCCGACCGTTTACCCGCTTCGCTTTGTGCGGGTACATGTAAATTGTGTTCACAAACTTGCAAAAGTGAAATAGAATGCAGATTGGCATTTACACGCTTGGAGTGACTGATTCGAGCGAAATTGGTGCAGTCGATTGTTTCGACGTGGAACAGAACGGTCCACGCGGGGAATTTGTCGCGAATTAAATTTAACGTCTGGATATTTAATCCATCGATAGTCGAACGGTCCGCTTGGCCGCGGCTAATTTCCAGCCCCGGGCGCAAACATTGCCGGTTACTTTGAAAATTTCCCGTTTAATTCGGCTACAATGTTTCCGGGCGAATGGAAAGCAATGTTCATTATAACTGAACACGGCCGATGTCCCGATGGCAACCAGGAATATCGTGTCTTGCAAATTGCGTGAATAAACAGTCGCCGAAATTGATGTCCATTATAATGAGCAATGCGACCAAACATCCTCAACTGCATCTGACGGTGCAGTCATCCCTGAACCTCGTATATTAATCGTTAATTAAAGCACGGAATAATCTACATCCATATGTAATTTTAACTACTAGTCGTCAGAAATGTTCCAGATTTATAACATTTATAACACGTTGGTAAGCAGTAAATCAATCTAAACCTGAACACTATTATTACTTGTCCTTACTAGCTATTACAAAGCTCGTAGGAGACTTTTTAAGCTCCGACTAACGACAAAGACTATTTTTACCCGGGGATCAAAAAGGTTCTGGAAATCTTATTTCTTTAAAAAAATCGGTTAGAATTATATGTTTCGTTTAAGAAAATATCTGTTCCTGTGGAATTTTTATTGAAAGAAATGTTACCCTTAGGAACTTCGTTAGAAAGTGTTCTCATGGAACAGATATTTTAGAACCTATATAATAAAAGTTCCATGGAAACAGTTATATTAGAACATTTATTAAATCAGGTTCCATAAGATAAAGAAAAGTACTAAACTATTAGGCACTAGTTGTATTTAACAATATAATATCATATTTTTCGTGTTTATTTAATAACAGGTATGAAAATCATAACATAAGTAATTAATAGTTTCATAAGAAATATTGAACAGAAAAGAGAACTTGTCAAGAATAATACCTAAATCACATTTTTTATAACTTAAATGAACCAAAATAGACAAAAATTCTATATCTGCGTAGAAATTATCTACGTAGGTAAGTATTACAAATAAATAACACATTCAGAATGTCAATTTAACTGTAATAATTATTTATTAGTTTTTGTTACAACCATTGAGAATTTTTTTAACGTTGATGAACAAAATATCTGTTCGTGTGATAGAGAAATTTTTATTTTTATATTTTACAAATCCCATTCCAACTAGAACTTTTATTTTCAAGATTTTTTACTTTATCAGTTCTCATGGGAACTTATAATGTGAGAACATTTTTAAAAAAGTTCCACGGTCCATGTTTCAAATAGAACCTATTGAAAAGTTCCAGAACTCTTTCGAACCCAGCTTTTACCAATAGACAATTGCGATCGTACCTATTTGATGGTGACATGTTTCCTTCGATCCCTTGATCATCCTTTTCAACATCATCAACGGCTCACAATGAGTTGAAAGTCCGCGTATCACTAGCTTGATCAACTTTAACTCGCCGGGCTATCCCACAAGAAATCCACTTTTTTTTCAAACCACATTGCTACACCTCGAGGTTCCACACCTGACATCCTGCACATAGAATCTGCGACTTGGGTAATACTTATTTTAAGTGCCTTAAGGGGGGTTTCTGCCTTGTGGGACCGAAAAAGTATATGATATTTGCGAATTTTTTATAAAAAAAACTGTTGAACGGATTTATTTGAAATTTGGCAAGTTGTTTTATTGTATTTTTAAGTATTATTACAAATTTTTAAGAGGCTACAAAAAAATGTGCGTGTGTAGAGCGTCGATTGCAGAACGTTGAAAAAAAAGCGGCTCGAGCTGGCGTTGAAGGAAATTGACCTATGGTTTATCTGAAACACAAGAAGGAAAAGGGATTCTTAATCTGCATGAACATGGCTATCTATGGAACAAGAACAATTCAGAAAAATGAAAAATTGTTAAAATGGCAGGCTTTTGAAAAAAGTTCGAATTTCGTCCAAAAATCGCAAGGAATTATTTAAATAAAAAAAGAACGGTAACAGATACAGCCATAATCCTAGTTCCATAGATAGACTGACGTTTGCCGGACATGTATGTGCAAGGTCGATGCAACAGCTTCATTGGACTTCGAGATTTCTTCAACGCCATGTCGAAAAATGTTGTTTCGTGGAAAACGAGTTTAAAGTTTCATGTTAGATTGGTATAAAAGTAAAATTATTTACAATATTTAGAATCCTCCAGGGCTATTTAGTAGTCCTTCCACTTCTTCGTACAAGGTCCAAATATTTTGAGAAATGCAAAAAAGGAAAAATCTATTTTTTCGATCCCACAAGGCAGAACCCCCCTTAACTTTTCTGTGGCTCAATTCGCATTTTTAAAACCAACGCGTACAGAACTATCTTGAAGGATCCTACGCAGTTGACACTTGAAGGGTAAGTCGGAAAACGAGGAATTTCGCAAAACAGCTTTATCAAGAAAATTAAATTTTAATACTTTAGTCCACCAGTAAAGAAACAGGGTTCAATGAATTTAGGCATCAGAAAAGAATAAGCAATAAAATAATAATTGTTTTACATTATTTTAATATTTTTTCAAGTTTGAACAGAGCAGAGTACTGAAACAAAATAAGAAATTTCCACTTCTATTATTATGAAAACAAGGAAAGCCACTCATTTTATTAATTGCCAGATATTTTATTTCTCAGTTACTTGTTATGCATGAGACAGCATCTCATAAAATACCTGAGCCTTAGGATCGTGAAGTTTGTTTAAAACCATGATGCCTTCGGATTTTGCTTTTGAAATAGTTTTGTGTATGCTCTATTGTGAAGTTCGAACTCACCTTTTTCCAATAACAGTCTCGTATTTTTTTTAATGGTGATGAGATTACTCAACCAACAGCTATTATATGTGTATGGTTCGACAAAAAGTGTCACGTAATATTCGCATTTCCTTCCTTTGCTGAATGAGGAATGGCCGTCTCTTTGTGGAATGAGCATTCCCTTATCACAACTTCTTGTTTCACCTTCACGACAGAAGCTTATGCTTAGCCAACGAGTGGGGACATTCCGTGGTTTGTTCCTAATGCAGAGTGGACATTACCTGGTTTTAACCATTATACCAAAACTTCAACGTCATCTTACGAGGGCATTTCAACATTTTAACTCTTTGTGTTTCGACAGTTCCGTAGTCCCAGTTGCCACCACCAAAATATGCTATAATCGCAAGATCACGAAAAATGGACATTCCTAAATAGTTTTTCCTCTTACCCTTCACATGTTCATTTTCTTTGTTTTCTCTTTCCGTTTCTGTAGGGTGGATGTACCAGTAAATGAACACATACCAGTGAATGGACATTTTGTATTAAAATGACTAAAATAAGTTATCAAAGTATGCAACTAATTAATTAAAGACTTCTTTTCATTTCTTGCTTCATATCCAAACAATTTTTGCAACACGTGGAATCAATCGCGCTGCAAACATAATTTTATAATAGTGTTCATTCGCTAGCCTTAAGTGTTCATTTACTGGTGCGTTTACCCTAGTCTTTACTATATTGCCCTTTTCCAATGTACTTGTATTCCTAAATGGTTTCTCTCCGTTTACGTATAAAATAAATAAATAAATAAATAAATAAATCATTAGACCAACCATTGACTATACTGAGAACAATGACCACCAGTTGTAAAGTGACTACTTAAATAACGACGGTGTTACTCGCTCAACTCACATCTTTCGTTCACTTTCTTATTCAATAAATATGCTATCCCCCGACCCCACCCTATTCCGCCCCTCATCCATCAAATACCAGACAAAGCTACACAGAGCCTCGAATATGAACCAAAAACACGACTTACACGACCAGTCTCCGTCTCTCTCCGGTAAAACACCGCCTGCCCTTCGACCCCGACGTTCCCCTCGATTAAGTACCCCCCGAGCGACCCGTTTCACCACCAGAGCGCGTACCCACGGACCAACTTCGCGCACCTTGAACAGAAACAAGGCGGCGGCACGCAGACTTTACTTCCCTTATCAGCCATCGCGGCCGCTGTATCGGGCACGTGAACGTTTCATTGGGAATTTTCCTTTCGATTCTCCCCCCGACTTGAATTAACATACCTACAACGCTAAAACCACCTCGCCCTGCACGGTCCTGCCTCGACCCCTATCGTTCGACGCGCGGGGATCGCGCAGGCGACGATCCCAGCGACACTGAACGCGCCACTGGGCAGGCGCGTGCACGCGGCTCGCTCCACGGCGCGCCCGAGTTCCGTGCACGTACCCAGGGAGATTTAGATACGCGGGGATAATTCGAAACTTTCGGCATTAAATTACAAACTCCTTTAAACTTTCCGCCGAAAACCTGCGTCCGAGGGAAGCTCGTTCTACGCGCCGGTCGCCGGGAGCTTTGCGTAACGGTGTTAATTCGTCGTCCGGCTTCGAACCGACAGCCACGACCTGGATTAATCCTGGCATCGAGTAGTTTTTGCACGTCGGTGGAGGATCGCCCGAAATGTACGGGAAATTTCAACGTAGCTCACCGCGTTGGTGTATATTTATAATATTCGTCGCCGTGAATTAATTCTTCTTTAGAGGACCCTCTTTTTTATTTTGGGTTAATGGGTGGTTTCAGTGCTCCTCGCGCGGCATTTTCCGCGTCGAACTTTGAACTTTAGGAAAGTAGTTGCAGCTTATTTTGTCCGGTGATATCGTTGTAGTTCTTTGTCTCGTTGAATATGCACCAAAGTGCGTGTTGAATGTAGATTGATTGCAGCGTATATGCTAAAGGTTTCCTTTGAATATGGTGTTCTACTTATACTTGGGCGTGCGACGCTATGTACGGAGTGTTTGAGTAATAGACTGTGCCGGTATTAGTATAATGACACTCCGATCATCGAAGTAATTAGGAGCACAAGGGGCGGTTAATGTTTCGCGATATTCACTGATAAAGACACGAGATTAATGACGCAGAAAGCCTTGGATAATCCGGTCTAATTGGCGGCGACAGTCACCCGAAATTCACGTGCCAATTTGCTAGCACGAACGTAAACTAATGTTTGCGCAGAGCTGCCAAATTGCGTGTACATTTATGCACGCAGGATAGCTTCTTTTGTATGGATATGAATGAACACGGATAATAGACGCGATCGATGCAATTATACTGTGTCAATGTACAACGTAACCTCTTGAACTATCTGCCAACTCGGAGATAAGTGGCTGTGACGTAATGTCCTCTCTTGAGGGGGAACACCACTGTGACGGCCGGAAAAGTAAGCCGTTTTAAAGAATTGTTTTCAGGAATAATTTACAGTTTTCATATCAAACTTTTATTACCTACCTTTAGCACGCTGTCTTAAGAGACTATAAGAAAAATAAATAGAAAAACATCCATAAATTTTAATATATTAATTAATCTTCTAGACGCTATGTAACTATGGAACAGCAAGTACGAAATCAAATTTAATTTTTTTTTTATAAACTATATGAGTGTAGTTTCCGTTGCACGTACCGATTTCTTAAACAAATTATCTTTGTAAAAATGGTGCGCTGTAGAAGAAAAGTTTCGAAAATCCGCGAATGAGATGGACAGTTTTTCGAGCGTATTTAAAAAAATTTGTTTTAAATCTAAGAATTCGCACGTGCATCGGAAACTACATTCGTATAGTTTATAAAAAAAAAAGTGAAATTTGATTTCGGACCTGCTGTTCCGTAGTTACACATTCGACCAGGGCTCGTGAGGGGAGGGGAGGGGGGGCTAGAAGATTAAATAATGTATTCAAATTTATGCATGTTTTTCTATGTTTTTTTACAGTCTCTTAAGGGGGGTTTGCGCCTTGTTGGGCTGAAAAATAGGTAATTCTTTGTGAATTTTTTGCACAAAAACGGTTCGACAAATTAATTTAAGATTTGACAGGCTGTTTCACTGTATCTTGAACTATTGTTCTGAATTTTGGTGTGACAGTGAAATAAAAAATATGGCAGATACAAAGAGGGCGTTGAAAAATAATTGGGTGGTGCTGGCGTTGACGAAAAGTACTGTAAGAGTTATCCGAAACACAAAAAGAAAAAGAGATTCTCCTCCAACAAGGCGCAAACCCCCCTTAAGAAATTGTACTAAAGGTAGGTAATAAAAATTTTATATGAAAACTGTAAATTGTTCCTGAAAAAATTCTTAAAAATGACCTACTTTTCCGGCCGTCACATTGGTGTTCCCCCTTAACCTCCCATGGTAATTAGAAGTGTCTTTCATCGTCTCTAAAAACCAGCCACATGCTTCCTTTGCCCGATACACGTTGATCTCGAATTCGCAAATAAGAAGCTTCGCGAAATTTGTTGCAACGCAACAGCTTAAACAGGAAGGATACATAGCTTGAGCTATACCACTATTTTATGACAATTAAATACAATTACAATTACAGCTCGACGGGATAGCACCCTCAACACCTTGTAACTCTAGTTTACAATGGACTTAGACTGATACTCTAAAAGTGGAGGGATCAGTAACTGAGGGCACAATGTATGTCTCCCCTATTATAACCTCATACTACTGAGAATGCCTTATGTAGCACCCGTAGCATTATACATGCAAGGTCTGAGTGAAGTACGCATTGAAGCATTGAGTGAATGAGATCGGCTAATTGGGAGAAAGAGAAAGGGGTGCTGGTTAGTAACGAGTGTAACCAGATACAAGTCGTTAATGAGAACTGAGAGTGAGCAGACTTGTATCCCGAGAGCCAGTCGTACAATCCAATTTATACATAATTACTTTCTTCTTTTATATTCATTAATAAACGTTTGCGCGTCGTTCATCCATCACCCCCTTTCCCTTCTTCTTACCTCCACCACACCCAAACCCCAGCAAGCACTAAAAACATCGCCAGAGTTAATACAAATCACGCTAACCATCCGCAAGCATACTTCACGAACGAAGCAGAACTAAAAAAGAGCACAACGACCACTAACCAACGTTTAAAAATGAACACTCAAACGGCAGCATTTAAATCCCTAAACACCAGCACGAAACTGTATGCCCGACTATATTAAGAGGGCGGGCAAATCTACCTCTAACTAAAAGCCATTTTCGTCGTCTGTCTGAGGCTTGTGTAACGCGGTTAATTCCTCATCCACGTCAGCTAACGGTGGAAAGCGAGTTCACGCGGGCGACAGCCAGGAACAGTGAAATCAGAGTAATCCGGGAGCAGGTCGCTTCTGCACGCTGTTGAAAGGACCTTCCTCTCTCGCTCTCGCCGCCGGTCGGACACATATACGCGGAATACGGAGGTGTGCTGGTGAGCTGGCCCCAGCGCGGACATGCAGGAGGCACCGTGGCGCGATTACGTCCGCACCAGCATTATCGGAAAGTGCATTACCAGAGCGTCGATCGCAATTCCTATGCGCGATTTCCACTCGGCTCGCGTTCAACGAGTCGAGCCTCGACCGGAGGCTGCTCCTTGATCGACGCCCAGCGATCGGGCGAGGATTACAGGCGCTGTTCCGATTACAAAGGCAGCACCGGGATTTCGGGGTGTAATTACTCCTAGCCGGACAAACTCGTCAAACCGTGGCGTTGGGGGATCAGGAAGTTAATTTTTTTTAGGCGGGACAGGCGGAGTTCTTTAGCTATTTAACGTGGGCTGCTCGACTTGGTGACTTCTCGGGGATGTAATTTAATTCGAGCTAGTTTGCATGTTGGTGGGATTAAGGAGGTTTAATCCCGAGCAATGTGTTTGTAACTTAAGGGGACCTTCCGGTCTAAAAGTCGATTTTTTTTTATTTCATTTTTCGAATGTTCGATCTTTTAGGAATACGTGTTTAAAAGGCTTTGTTAAAATTCGTAAAATTCCCGAAGTTATAGGCATTTGAGTAGCGACAAATGCATGGGTAGGTAACACCCGGCCACTCGGAACTCACGTAAAACTTTAAACGCGTTTTTCTCGAAACAGTGGGACCTATATCTCCAAAAGTTATTATCCGATTCGACTAAAATTTTTTTATTTTGAAGAATATACGTCTCGCTAAGGGGGAGGCGACTAGAAAAATTTGCAAAAAATTGGAAATTTATAATTTTCGAAGGCGTTGAAAGGACGAAAAATACAGGGAAAAGTGATTTCAAACTTGAAGTGTCGTTATTTTCTAAAAAAAATGTCATTTTTGTAATTTTTTCTAGTTCCCCCTCTAGCCAGAAGAATAATCTTCAAAATAAAATAGGTTTCAGTCGAATCGGATAATAACTTTTGGAGATACAGGTCCCACCGATTTGGATGAATTTTTTGACGCCTTGACTTTAACGATTCCCCAGGGCCGTCTGCAATGATTAATTATAAAACAAAAAATATATTTCTATAATTTAAGACACCCTTAATACAATGCAAAAAGTCCCATTAAATTATATATTGTAGTTTTCCTTTAATTAATTCCTAAATATCACCTATTTTTTTGGGCTCTAGACCGGAAGGTCCCCTTAAGGGGCAGACCACTGTAAAGAATCGGAAAATCGATTTTTTCTTTCTCACATTTTCTGAAAGACGCACGTTTCAAGAACGCTCTCTCAAAATTTTATGAAGAAATTCGCAAAATTGATAGAGATATAATATTTTCCGTGAAGCGGTGTCAAGCGCGCGACTGAGTTGCGTGGAACTCTGAACGCGTTTTCCTCTGAATGACATTTTTCAACCGCGTTGACAGTATACACAGAAAACTAAACGTCGAATTGACATGAGCAAGGGCATTTATTGTACGAAAATCTCGTCGCCATTACATGACGATCAGTTTTTTTTTCAATTAACGACCTGCTTCTATTCTTTTCATCAACATTTCTCCAATTTTGAACCCCGAAAACATGATTTTTTTTCAGTCGTCCGCGGTTTTGTAATTTTTTGCGGTTTTTACTTTTTTTGATCGTCATGTAATAGATGTAGGTTTCTAGTGTCTAAATATTTTGGTCCTTTTGAATTCGGATTAACCTTATGGCCTGGGCACGATTTTGCCGCAGCGCACATTTTGACGAAGAGTATACAGGAAACGGATTTATGAATTTGATTGAAAAAAAAATTTCTTACCCTTCGATTTGTACATTATTAACAATACTAAGCAATACATTGATTTACTTACGTTGTTTGGTTGAAATCAATTCCCGAAAACACCCATACATTTCGGACCGTTACAGTGGTTTGCCCCCTTAAGGGGGTAGGTCACCCTCGCTACCCCTAAAACAGGCCTTTTTACAAACGCAAATTGTAAAGTGATAAATAACAATAGAGACAACGTTTTCTTCTAGTTTTAATCATTATTCTATAAGTTTTAACACAAAAAAAAAGTCTAAATATCTCTATATAGGGTAGATGCACCGTTTGTGGCCACTTTAATGTATTGTACCAGTTTTGGCCACTTCTTAAAAAATATAATATTTTTCCGTGTAAGCAATAAAAGTAATAATTATATTTCTGGCGGTATACTAAACAAAATATTTGTAATGTGAAATTCTTCACATAATAATGATCTGCAAGCAATTTAAAAATAAGGTAATTATGCACATGGCCAAAAATAGTGCAAAAGCCACAAACGGTACATCTACCTTACATAAAAGTTGTGAATAAAAATGTAAAGGCGTGTACGCGGTGCACGCCTTTATATTTTTATGATGGTGTACATAAAGTCTCGGAAACCGCTCCAATAATTTGGATGAAAATTTAATGAGAGATGTAGAAAACCATTTCCTACGATGTGTGGGGTGCAGAATTTCGAAATAAATTCTTAAAAAACAGATAAAAAATATTTTTCATACAAGAAATCGATAAAATCGTATTTTTCAACATAAAAATTGTATTATTTTTTTTCTCGAAAATCTGCTCCCGACACATCGTAGGGAATGGTTTTCTGCATCTCTCATTAAATTTTCATCCAAATCATTGTTGCGGTTTTCGAGACATTATGTACAGCATCAAACGGTGCACCGCGTACATGCCTTTAAGTTTTTTACTCACAACTTTTATGTACATAGAGATATTTAGATTTTTCTTTTTTTGTGTTAAAGCCCATAGAATAACGATTAAAACTAGAAAAAAAAGTTCTCTCTACTGTTATTTGTCGTTTTATAATTTGTGTTTGAAAAAAGGCCTGTTTTAGGGCTAGCGAGGGTGACCTACCCCCTTAAAGCAGCGGTCCAGGGGCGATTTAATCAATTACGGTAGATTTAATATCGCCCAAGTTTTACACCACCTTTCAGTCACCACTCTTGAATTCCTGGACTGAATGCACGAGGGGAGACTAAGGAAGCAACGGGAGATCCGTCAACTTAAGCTGCTGACAACGGCGATTGATCAATAACACATTCTACTGCATTCTACACGAGCGGAGCTAGTCACGGATCCACAATGTTTGAAAAAGGGAACATTATTGAGCTTTATAGCCGATCGATCGGGAACCCTAGGCGACATTTACCCCGAACGATCCGAAAAGACGGACGTCGTCGACGTCCAAGTGGAAACGACCAGCCCGACTCCAGACACGAAACCGAGACAATGTAATAGCCTCGGCGATGTATAATAAAACGGATCGAGGCTAGCGAAGTATAAAAGGAATAGCAAAGGGGGAGTCTAAAGTGGCGTGTATCGCGAACGCAGATCTTCATTGCGTGCTAGAACCCCGGTATAGGTAAACCGCTGGCAATTGCAGGGCTATGCTTATCGGAAGTGGGCTGATACAGAACGCTTTGCCTTTTCTTCTCGCGTTTCCACACCTGGCCCGACCGGCCGGTAGCGACAGAACTAATTCGCGAGCTGAACAACGCCGCGGTTCCACGTTGTTCCAGAACGAATCTGCTCTATCATCTCCCGCGCGGCTCTCCTCAAGCATCTCAGACAGGGCGCAACACCCAGCTGAAGATACCCACTCGGCGATGCCTTAATATCGCTGGAAAGTTTAATAAGGGCCGACCGTCGAGGCGCTTCATCGAGGGGTGGAAAATTGATTCGAAGGAGGGTGGGTGGGGGGGGGGAGAGGGCGGTCGAGGGTGGCTGGTCTGTTTGCTCGCCGAGCCCATGAAATATTCGCGGAAAACGAAGGCAAGGCGGAACGATCGTTCGAGTCGATTTCATTTTGTACATCCTGGCACGAACACGGCTGCTTCGCGTTTCCAGGAGCCGAACTCGTGATTGGCAGATCGAAGTAAGCCGCGTTCGTGTCAGGAGGGAGGGGAGCCCCCACTGGCGCGGAACACGATAAAGCGTAACTTTATGACAAGGTCTCAGTGCGCCACTCGCGTGGAACTGTTCGCAAATCGCTGGAACTTCGCGCGACGGGCTTCGATGGCGATGCATTTCGGGCCCCAGTTGTGTTATCGTCCCGCGCTGTAAGCTCGAAGAATGTCGAGAAATCGCGAGGATCCTTAAGGGGACCTTCCGGTCTAGAGCCCAAAAAAATAGGTGATATTTAGGAATTAATTAAAGGAAAACTACTATATATAATTTAATGGAACTTTTTGCATTGTATTAAGGATATCTTAAGTTATAGAAATATATTTTTTGTTTTATAATTAATCTTTGCAGACGGCCCTGGGAAATTGTTAAATTCAAGGCGTCAAAAAATTTATCCAAATCGGTGGGACCTGTATCTCCAAAAGTTATTATCCGATTCGACTGAAACCTTTTTTATTTTGAAGATTATTCTTCTGGCTAAGGGGGGGGGGGCTAGAAAAAATTACAAAAATGACATTTTTTTTAGAAAATAACGACACTTCAAGTTTGAAATCACTTTTCCCGGTATTTTTCGTCCTTTCAACGCCTTTGAAAATTATAAATTTTCAATTTTTTGTAATTTTTTCCAGTTCCCCCCTCAGCCAGAAGTATATTCTTCAAAATAAAAAAAGTTTCAGTCGAATCGGATAAAAACTTTTGGAGATACAGGTCCCACCGATTTTGAGAACATTGTTTCGGGAAAAACGCGTTTAAAGTTTTACGTGAGCGCCGAGTGACCGGTTATGAACTGCTTATTCTGCACACCTATGCCTCTGGCCGGTACTACAACCAAGTATTTCTGTTGAATCTAATCTCCATTAAAATCGAAAATAGCACAGAAAACACAGCCGAAATACATTGATTCTTGTATTTTGCCCGCCATTTTGTTAATTTTAAGTATAAATCATTAAATCTAGTTCGGGCCATAGCAACAGTCATACTGATCAAGAATCTGTTTGTATTTTTTATTTCAAATAAGTCCAACTGCTGAAATCACCTGCACGAGCGAGGCATGAATTTTTAAACATGTCATCAAAATCGCCTTCAAAACCATTTTAAAAGCAATAATTTTATTACTTTCATATTTTTTATTTACTATAGAAATGTTAGTTTAATCAATAGAAAAAAGTTTCATTGCATTACTATAATTTCTGTCTTCGCAATAAATTCCCGAAAATCGCTGAATTTATCGGCGCGCCAACCAGAATGACCCCTCAAACAGTGCCGTCTGCAATTAATCTCAGCAGCAACGTTTCATTCGTTTTTCTCTAGGAAACGTTCACTTAGAGATGCAGCGTGGTGTATGCACCTATATGTATCTCTTATCAGACACGCAATATTGTGTTCACGCGTGCCACGTTAAGGTTACTTCGACCCAGATGTTCGCAACACAGACGTTTACTGTACCTTGGAGATCAAACCTGGCAGAACGATCGCGCATAGAAATCCCTTTATCGAGGATAGAAACGGGCACGACGGAATGGAAGCGATAGCGTGCCTCCTTTGTATCGCTGCCGTTGAAAATCGGAGCCGAAATGAAAAATGTTATTTGCCAAGATTACAGCGGCTGGTCCGTATATAACGATGCATAATCCCCTCCCTTCCAGGCGGAATCGCGCAATTTCTCCTTTTCCTACCTACGCAGCCACTTATTAGAGGCCTTCGGATGATTTGCATGCTGCCGGGAGAGGCGCAGTCCCAATTTACTGCTTATTGCTTATCGATCGAGCGGCCGCGCTTTACCAATTCCCGTCAAAATCATCGCGATTTCGCGTGCACGCTCTATTTTGCGGGACGCTCCATATGTCATTATCGTCGATAACAGTTGCCTGGCCGCGTTTATCCTCTCGTTCTTCTGCGCGCCGCCGCGTATCCGGAGCCCCATTAAATCACGCTTTAATTACGATCCGAAATGATTAATCAACGGGACTTATCGTTACACAACACCCTTGCCCCTCCCCGGGATGATAAAACTCCTGATAAAATTCCTGCTCAATTACTACACGGGATTATATTCGAGGCAAGCTTGGAAACAATGGATTGCGTTCATCATGACAAAAGAAAATTTGAAATTCATAGTGGGCAGCCCACCGATCTATGGGATATAGATTTTAAGAGGGCAGACCACTGTAACGGTCGGAAATGTAAGGGTGCTTTCGGGAATTTATTTCAACCAAACAACGCAAGTAAATCAATGTATTGTTTAGTATAGTTAATAATGTACATATCGAAGGGTAAGAAATTTTTTTTTCAATCAAATTCATAAATCTGTTTCCTGTATACTCTTCGTCATAATGCGCGCTGCGGCAAAATCATATGGCCCAGGCCATATGGTTAATCCGAATTCAAAAAAATAAAAATATTTAGAAACTAGAAGCCTACCTATATTACATGACGATCAAAAAAGGTAAAAATCGCAAAAAATTATAAAATGGCGGACCACTGAAAAAGAAATCATGTTTTCGGGATACAAAATTGGGGAAATATTGATAAAAAAAAAGAAGCAGGTCGTTAATTGAAAAAAAAATTGATCGTCGTGTAATAGCGACGGGTTTTCGGTACAATAAATGCCGTTGCTCATTTAAATTGAGTGTATAATTTTCTGTGTAGACTGTCAACGTGGTTGAAAAATGTAATTCTGGGGAAAACGCGTTCAAAGTTCCGCTCGGCTCAGTCGCGCGCTTGACACCGCTTCACGAAAATTACTATATCTCCGGCAATTTTGCGAATTTCTTCATAAAATTTGGAGATAGCATTCTTGAAACGTACATCTTTCAGAAGCTGTGAAAAGGAAAAAATCGATGTTTCCGATTTTTTACAGTGGTCTGCCCCCTTAAAGATACAATTCTTTCCTATCTCTTCTACCTTTCACAGTGTCACCTTTCCTCTATCCATTACTGTATCTCTACTTGTGCTCAAGCCAATCTCCTCGTCATTTGTGTTCATGCGGCCCATTCCCCGCTCCAGCGATTTTAACTTCCAGACCGATACCTGTTCACGACTCTGTACCGTAACAGAAAAGGGAAAGAGCGGGCCGAAGGCTTCGAGTAAAGAGCAAAACAGTGTGCATTTAGAATGCTCCATCATCGACGTTAGACCACCGAGGCAGCTCGTAAACGGCCGCATAAAAACAACTCACGGCAGCCATTTATAACGTAAGAAACGGCTAACCAGAGCTAATCTGGCCGGTTATTCTCCGCGAGCCGTGAACGACGGTGAACTTTAATAACGGAGCTACGCCCTGTTGGCTGCGAGGGGGCCGGTGCGAGTCGTAAGAATAACGGCTCGTTGCATTCGGCTGGCATGTCCATTAGGTAATGGTAACGCCCTGCAGCGTGCTCGTTGCACCCGACGACAGCGACGATGTCGTTCCGCCAAGTCCCGGCTCGATACGACTCGACACTCCAACGATCTCTCAAGGAACACTCGGACCACGTCGCGTTTATTGCGAGGCGCACCTTTCCATCGGTCTCACTTGGAACAAGCTTCGTTTTCGATTTATTAGGGTAGACCGGGGGCGGTAGTGACGCGGGGTCGAATGTAACACGCTAAGTATCTCAAAACTTATAATAGATATTAACACCAATTTTGGATAAATGATGAACAATGATATTTGGAATACACACATCCATGTCCTAGCTAGTGTTCCTTCTCGAGAATTCTTTCGCAAGAATTTCTCGGGAAATTTTATAATTTGTTATTTCTCATTTCTCGAGAAATTAGAGTATTTCTCGAGAAACTTAAGTGTATGAAAATTATTATAAACAACATTTGTTCTCAGAAATGAATTTTCAGTTAGTTCAAATTGTGTGGTACTAGTTAATCGTGAACATATAAACACATCTACAATCTGTAATAAATGTTAGTACTACAGACGAAGAATTGCGTGATTTTTCATAAACTTTTCTCTTCGTATCGCCGATGCTCTATATACAAATAAACCACCATCCACTCAAAATAAAAGAAGTTTTTCTACAGCCGCAGATTTTGTCACAAAAAAAAAGTAGATTGGCTGACGCGACATTAGACGCATTGTGCTTTTTAAATAACTACTTTAAAACATAAAAGTAATGTTTCGCCTTGCTCACATTTTGTATTAAATAAATAAATTTATCAATTATATTTAATATCTATTTTTTCATTTACACAAGTTTTGTCTAAGTTAGACACGAATAAAAATTTAGATATATATTATTAACATTATTCCAAATATATAAATTCTGCAATATTTTAAAATTTTTTTAGAATTCTCGAGAATTCTCGAGAAATATAGTCTGATTTCTCATTTCTCGAGATGCGGAAAATATCGAGAAATCAGGAACACTAGTCCTAGCAGTACAGATAACTCTTTTTAAATACAGCAATACAGAGGCTCTTTTTAGTCTCCTACAAATAATAAAAGAGGCATAAGCGATAACATTTTTGTTCCGAGTGACGCAATAAATATTTCCAGTACTGTATATATACATTTCGATTTATTTAGGCATTCATTTGGAATTTCAGCTGAATGATTCCAGCGCGCCTCCGTCAACCTTACTCAGCCCCAGCACAGCCACCCTTTCCACCCCTAACAAAAGATCCCCGAATCCCTCGCATGGAATAATCATTCCTCCTCGTTTAAAGTAACCAGCAAGCTCCTTTCAGCGAAGCGGAGAAGTGTAAACGGATCTGTTTTACTCATTGTATCGCGGCGTCAATCATCGGTTACGGAGGGACGGGGGTATTAAAAGATTGTTTCACCGGTGGCAGCGAGACGACGGCGTCCCCCGTTGTCGTCCTCGGCTGTATCATCGATCTTAGTTAATTATACGAGCCACGGTGTCGACCTTTAATGACTTTAATAACGGGGCTGCCGCGCCGCAGGGCGCAAAAGGCGAGCGTGAATCGCGGGGACGTAACGTTTCTCGTAACACGGAACGAATTGCTCGCCATTGAGCGACACGTCTCGCCCGTGCACTTTTCACGACGTCGGGGGATAACGGCGTTTCTTGGCCTGCCGTCTAATAGCCGCATTTAACGAGTCGGTCGAGGGCAAACGGTGGGAGGAAGGGCGTGGAACGGGGGAGGAATCGCGTACAAGTTCCGATCCCGGCGTTCGTACGGTCTAGGCCAAGGGATGCTTATCTAAATTCCCAGGCACATCGCGTGCTCCTCGGATAAGCCGACCACGAATTGTAATAAGGACAACGTGAATTTACTTGCAGCGAAATACGAGACGGCGCCGTCCACCCACCCGCGGGCAACTTTTGTGAGAAAAGCTGCGCTGATACCCCCAACTCCACCCCCCCCCCCCTCCCAGACGCCAAATTACTCCGTCTTTGAAATTCGTCCCGCGACTATTCTCGACGTGTTATCTTGGAGCTTCTTTCGTTCTCTTGGTGTGTTCAAGAATCTGGTTCGTTGGGGAGAGAATTGTATACAGTGGATGGGGCTGTGCTAGTCGGTGGAGCAGGAATTGCTTGCTCCTTGATGCTCATCCTATCTGGTTTCGCGGCATTACATTTGTGTGGGAGTAGAAAGAGGGAGAGCTTCTTTACTGTACTTATACAAGATCGAGAAAGGATTATTGTTCTTTCAGATTCGTTGAAACGTAGGGTAAATCCGGGGCTGTCGGTATGGCTATCCTAAAATGGCTATTAAAACTGACAGTAGGGTAAAGGACCCAATTACTGACACTTTAAGTTTTGTACTTATAGACTAAAAGTATATGTTATTCTTGTTATTTGTTATTGCTTAATATGTTTTCCTGATGAACAAAATTTGTGTGGATCTTAAAACTTCGATTTATACGTATAAATTCATCAATTTCAAAAATATATTTCCTGGATCTATTACACTGACACCCTTCAAATGTATTTGACTGAATTACTGACACCCCAATTACTGCCAGTGAATCTAATACTGTTTATCTCATTTTCAGGTTATATCGTATAATGTACATTAGCAACTATTGCTATGACAGTAATACCAAAATGCTTGAAATGCTTGCACCAATCACTGTCACCCAATTAATAAGTAAATAGACTTGAATGAATCGGTGAATTCGGATCTTTATTACTTTCTATGATGCTTATGTTATTTAAAACATTATATTTTGTTATGTTAATAGCTTAAATATTAAAATTACAGCATTTGCTTTAACGCCTTGTTTTCTCTTTCGCTAGTAACGAAGTCATCGTTTTCACTCTCCTAATAACCGCTTATAATTTTTTATCGTTTTATCCAAATTACCGAAGAAAAAATTAAGTGCTGTTTTTGTATCGTATAAATAACAGTTTTAATAGTATGCTAAATTTTTTTTATGCATCATTTCACAAGATTTATTCGTTATTTTACGTAAAACAGCTGGGGGTGACAGTAATTGGGTCCTTTACCCTAATATTATTTATTTTAGAATAAACCTAATATTTTCAGAGTATTTTTTGCTTTAAGACAATATTTGCTGAAAATCGAGTTGAAAACTCAAGTCAAACCATTTCTCCCGAGATTTAATTATTTCCTTTTTTTGCCTACTATCAAGGAATATAACAAAATAATTTGTCAACATTAACATCGGGTGTTATTGCTTTACTGGCAAATCCTTCGCCGCCGAATGAAGAAAATAGCGTTTAACCCTTTAGCGCCCGCACCTGGATCCCGTTGAAGGAAAAATATCCCGCTTGGTTTTTATCGTTAAAAATGGTCTGAATTTATATATTTTTATACATAAAAAATTTTTTAAATTTTTAAAATTTATTTTTTTCAGAGATCAAAATGCATAAAACCAAAGAATACGGGGTTCAGGTAGGTCCAACTTTCTTCAGTGAATAAAACTACGCTAAACATGTATCACTTAACTGTTGCAAACAGCGAAATGCGAATGCAAACGGCGAAACGGCAAAAAAAAGGTATTAAAAAAATGTATCATATACGATACGTTTGGCGCTAAAGGGTTAAAAGTAAGAATGTATTGAATATGTTTGTACATATTTATAGGTACTACATGTTTGTAATAATATTTCCTATCAAGTATCTATAACACGAACACAATCAGATAATATTAATTTCTATCGAGAACACCTGTATTTTTACTTGCACACAAAAACCAGCAAAAAATAATCATAAATAAGTACAAATAACATTAAAAATAATACACGAGTAAATACTTCTTAAAGCATATACAACGTACAGGAGAAAATAATGACAAAAATAAATTTGCTTAGGGCAGGTTTATATTGGAGCTAGGAAAGAAACTATAAGAGCATCGATCGGACGCTTTTATCGTTGGTCGCCTCTCAGAAAACGTAGATCTGCTCGTTGCTCTAATATAAACGCTTCCATTATAAAACAATATAATCTACTTCGACGCTTCGCTCTTATCGTCGCTCTGATCGTTTATCGCAGCCCCAACATAAAAGCACCCTTACCTAGAATCGCATTTTAAACTACTGTCGTCGGTTGCGGGTACGCTATGTTCCCTTGTTAAATGGCAAACATGGAACTGCCACATCATAATCAACTTTCGGAGCGCAGTAAACAAGACTGCCGAATAAAATCACAATCCCCCTGAGTGGCACTCCTTACACCCTCCCAGCACCGTATTTTTCTTCGTCGATAAGAAAACGACTCCACCCGGGTGCAACAATAGAAGCTCGCTGGGGCCGAAGAAAGCAGCCGCGGGTTTCGGCGAATGTCTTTTCTCGCCGCGACAGTAGCGATGCAAGTTTTTAAGTAGCGCGTCGTAACGGTGATTATGGCAGTAACACGACGGGGGATCCCGCTGCCCGGACGAGAAACTTCTTATCTGGCAGAATCCACGGGCACATCGCGTGTCCCGCAGATAAGCCGGCCAGGGGACCTCGCAATAAAGACAATGAGAAGTTGGTTTCGAGGTAAGTGCCCGTGGACAGAGTCGCCTCCCTCGCGGTTGCCGCTATTACCAGACGACACGGTACCCCCCGGCGTCTTCGTCCCCGTCGTTTGTGTTGTTGTTGCGACAGCCATTGTCGCCGGCGCTCGTATCTTGCGATCTTGGTTAATCGCCCGCGTCCGTGATCGCGAGCGCGCCGCGGGCAAAAGGGGCAACGAGTGGCGATAAAGGCAGCGGCGCCGCGTCTTTGTCAGCCACACGCGTACCACCGCGATCCCCCTTATTCACGTCGATTTCACCGGCGCGGCGGTCTCGTTATTCACTTACGCCCATCGCCGCGAACACGGCCACGGTCAAGAGAGCGATGAATTGCCGGCAAAGACCCGACTGTCATCCAGCCCATTGACGACGCTGAAACCCGCGCGCGATTCTGATTTCGTCGCTTCCGCTCATTCACGCGGAAGCATAGCGCGGAAGCGTAGATTATCCCGGTTTTCTTTCACTACCTGGCCGCGGTAGATACAGAATCTCGCGAGCGAACAATCGAGATTGCAGGCGGGAAGGCAGGCCGGCGATAATTATAATACGGAGTTACGTCATTGTCGTCTGAAAAAGCGTCCGGCCGAAACTAATCCGAGCGGCGGAGCACGGTAATACATCATCAAAAACTTCAGCAATTCCGAGACCTCGAACGTGCCCCACTTTCCACGATCTTAATTTTATATTTCATCGCGTGCAAGCACATCTATCACGGGCTGGCCGGCAGCGAGGGGGGGATGGGGGTGGGGGGGGGGGGGGGATGGGGGGGGATCTCATCGTGAAATAAATCGGTCGACGTATGGCGCGATCGTATCTCGGTACCCCCGTGATCCAGCAACGATCTACGGTGGAGGACGTTGCCAAAGCGTTGCAGGGCAGAGCCGAGCGGAGTGAAGATTCTCGGCGTGTCCGCCGCCCGAAACGGCCAAGACGAACAGAGAAAGGGGCAGAAACAAGAAGAGGGTGGAGCAGGCGGTGAGGGGGGGGGGGGGTGGTGGGGGTGGAGGGCAAGGGATCGAACGGAGGGAGCAGAGAAAGAGAAAGGTGCAGTATTCTCCGTTGAATAATATATGCGCTTGCCAAGAGGCTGCAGGATAAATGTAGTCGTATTTGCACAACAATTTCCAGCGTGTAGCTCTTGTGCCGTCGGTCCGTTTGCCGAGGGAGGAGGTCGACGTTTAATGAGCCGTGTCTCACCCTCGCCCTCGCCCTCGCCCTCGTTCCCGTTCTCGTCCCCCGTCTTCGTCACATCGCGGGGATCGTTTGACGTACAACAGCATCGCGCCTCCTGGCCCCGTCCTTCCACCGGAAATTCGACGAACGCATTGTAGGCAGCTAGAACGCCAGCGGGACGAGGCACGTGAAACGAAATTGAAATCGGACGGTTGTTGTGGCTTCCTCCGTCGCGGTGCCACTGAACTGGACGAGAACGTGAGGATCGGAGTATTAATTCCTTTGATGAATAATTAGAACGGTCCTTGAAGGCGAATTCAGAGGCCTCGGCGCCTAATTGTCTTCCCAAATAGAAAGCTTAGAAAGAACGCTACGACATAGAGAATTCATTTCAAAGACTCCTTTTTCCAGTTTCTTTCCTGCTGCTCCTCCCATGCGCCCGCAATCCAAACAAGGGAAATGTCAGGAGAAACGCGCCCGAGTCGTTTCCCTCTCCTATTAAAACGTTCCGTCTCGTCGAGACACGGCAGTACAACGGCTGCCCCAGGGAAATGTTATTTTTTCGGGTTAGCTTGCTGCGAGAAGGGGATGTGGGGGGCGAGAACAGAGGCAAGACTGATAGCGATTTAAGTGTCGCCACGGTGGCTCGCCTAATAGGGCTTCTCCGTCTTTCTTACCCTACGGTGCTCGGTTGTCGCTTACCTAAATACCGGAAGGTGGTTGCCTGGAAAGCGGCGACACTCTCGCCACGCGATGGTCCTCTTCTTAAGCCGCGCTGAAACAAGAAACACGGATGAAAGGAGGATTACGCGCGGCCGCCCTCCTCCCTCTGTAACCCAAGCAACTACAGAAAAGACGGGAGGTTTGGACATGCAAAACGGATAGATTAGATTTTTCCTTCCTCCCCCGCAGCCGTCCAATTGCTCTCGTGTTCGCGCACCAGCCATACTTTTTCCAATTACAAGTGTCAAGCCCTCTTGAAGGCTGGAATTTGCCAATTATCAGCCAGTCAAAAGGTGTAACGTTGTAACAGATTCATTCCAATTATTCGAATAGCATTGTTTAATCCTTGTCTGAATAAGCTGGCAACTTTTAATCAAAACAGAACAATCCCGTCTCGGTATGTTTTCTTTTTGGCGGGGATGCATGTGTTAGTGTAGAGAACATTCGCATACGACTTGTAATATATCATAAAAGTGATAAGTGTGAATAAAAACAATCGAGTGTCTCAGCTAGAATGCATACAACGTTTTCTAAGTAGTACAGGTCAGGATTAACTCGGCCATTGGTATCCACTAGGAATTGCAATACCGGTTTCCCGGGAAATCACAAGAAATACGCAAAATTTTTACCGGTAATTCGATAAATTACGTATAGTCATATAGCGCATATATGTGTTTATTAATTCCGTCGACATCTACTATGTTATTAGTGGAAAAAAAACTGAAATTACTAATAAAGACGAAAACCGAAGTATCTCATGGAGAACTAACTCTGATCCAAAAGAAAACTATGAATCTGAATCATGTCATCAAAAAAAATGGACGCAGTTTCAAATAAAAAATGTTCTTAATGACTACCCGACCAAAAAGTGTAGAATATAAAAGCGCTTTATACAAAAATAAGGTCGCGATCAGGAAACCGAAGTTTAAACAAATTATATTTTTTGCGTGCTTATTTGTTAAAAAGAAGTGTTAAATAAAAAATATTTAATTATGTATGTAAGATAAGATTCTTTTCATTGTTTTCCTCGTGAATATCCATATTAATAAGTATTGTCAATAGTTATACAAATATATCTATTTTGTGTTAGGTATATCATTTTATATTTTATGTTCAGAATAATTTCACTTGCATATCTTTTGTATAATGCTCGATTAGAGTTCAAAAAAAGTTTTTTGTAATGTTTACTCTTATTATTTTACGTCATTTAATATCTTAAAAAAATACCGGTTAATTACCGGTAAACCGGTTTTGATTGAAAATTTCACCGAATTACCGGTAATTGAAAAAGTCGGTAAATTTGCAACCCGTAGTATCCACGTGCCACTAGAGTAGAGGTTAAATTTTAATATTTTTTTATGTGTTACTGATTTATTCGTTTAGATTTACAAGCACTATATAACAACTTTGGTCAATATATTCTTATGTTTAGGTGTAGCTGAAGTGAGTCAAAGATTACAGAAATTATGAAAATTCAACACATAATGCCTATATTTTAATTTATACATTTACATTTACATTATATTTAAATTTATGTTTGATAATTGCACACAGAGCCTCAGACATCGGGCAGTGTCTGTTTCCTGCTGCCAGGGTACAATCTACTACATAATTATTTTTCTTAATTAAACGTCCGATGGAGCACAATGATACCTTTTCTCAGTTTCTATTTTTCTGAATGAACAAATGAATGCATTTGAAAAACTTTCTAGTGTTCCATGCCGTTCCATATAATTATCATGTACATTGGAAATTTCACAATTATTGTGCTCCTATTCTGCTCGATTTTATTTTTCCTAAAAAGAAACAAATTCAGTTGGTAAGAAGATCATATTTTCATAGTTGAAAAATAAGCTCCAGCCTAACGTGGCACGTTCGAAGTTCCCGATAAAATGTAATTCCGCACCCCTTCCACACATGTACCTTTCAAGCGGCACGAATCGGACGAAGAGAAATCGGCAGTTTACCAGAGAAAAGCCCCTCAACCATAATCAACCCCTCCCATCTTAACCCTCTTTCGTTCAGCAGTACGTAATGCCTTAATTACGACCCCAGTGGAAAAAGCATAACCGACGTGGCAAAAGGAAACAAAAGTTAGCGAGCCGCGGGAACGCTTTGTGCCACCTGAAATTCTTCTAATTCGTTGTGTTGCCCATGCCATTGGCTGCGCGAAAAGCTGCCGCGGGGCGTGAAAACTCTCAGGCAACTTTTATGTTATTCTGGTTAAACCGCGATTCGTTGAGAATCAGCGACCACCGGCACAGGGGCGGGAAGGGGAGTGGTGGGGCAGAAAAGGGAGCAGAAAAAGGACGAGGAGAGGAAGGTTGTCGGGTGGGCAGCTGTGCGTTTCTATCCTTGTAGAGGCGTTTACGCGCGTGCAAAGTTGGCCAGGGGGATGCGCTACGCTCGCAACGCGCTGTTTTCGCAAGCATGAACCAAATACGTACACAGCCAACGGGTTAACCGAGCGCGTATCCCCTGCTATCGTCATAACCCACATAGAGGGCGTCACACTGAGAGAGTAGGGGCGGCAGAGAGCGAGAAGAGGGGTGGCCAGTGACGTCAAATTCTCGGCACACAGCCTCTCTCACACAGATGCGTCGATAAGCTTTGCTGGATGCTGCATCCACACACCCCGTCCGTCCCACCCCTCGCCGCCGAGCCCCTGCCCCGCGCACCGTTTTTCCATCCTAACTACCGAACTATGACGTAAACCGTTTTGCGAACGCTTTTCCATCTATCTCCGGCCTCTTAATTTCCTCCGGAAAAATCGAAACCATCGCTAGTGGCTGTCGCGTCCGCTGCAGCCCCCGATGAAATACATTTTCGCCTTCGAGTGTCAACGGAACAGTTTCGCCGAAGCGCTGCCTCCGAGGACGTTGCGCTTGGTAATTTGTTAGATCTGGAGCGTAGATCGGGGGGAGAAAATTTTATCTGCGCGCTGGTCTAGAATTTACGCCGCGAGCTGTTGGGAGCCGGAGAGAATGGTGGACGTGACGTACAGGGTGTTTCAAAGGTCAATGAGTGATGACTTGATAGATTATCGTAGAACGGAATGTAGCTCTTCAAGGGGGGAAGCCACTGTGATTTTTTTTGTTGAGCATTCTCATAATCTTTCGGGTCTCAAAAATATACCTGTTAAGTTTGAAAGTGGATCTCGAAAAATTCTGAGAGCTACGGAAGCTTTTGTATAGGCAGCGCAGCGCTCAGAACCGAGTGCACGCACAGGTAACTTGCTGTCAATCGCTCGGAAAGTTTATGTACAGGAATCCAAATGTATGTAATATTAGAGATTATGAGCTTATATATTGTTTAGAAGTAGGTAGAGGGTTGCTGGGCACGAGGAGACCGTGTACATCTGCGATTTTTGAGTTGCAGAAAATAACTTCTGTCAAAACTTTAAACGAGATTATCTCGAAACTCCCATTCTTCAAACTGGGCGGATTAATAACTCTGTCAATTTTTATCGGATTCACTAGAAATTTTCAGGGAATATTCATAATACAATTATCATCAGTTAAGAGTACAAGTATTTTGATTGAATATTTTATCTAATAATAGTAACATTAAAAAAAACATGTAGATTTTTTATACCTTTTCTTGCAAATTCCGCCATTTCTTTGAAAATTAATATTTTTTTAAATCTGTACCTTTAACTGAGACTATTGTAATATACTTTAAGAAAACGTTTAAATTTTGCAAATCAGAGCACACGTTGGGAAGTTACACGACCGCCCGTTCTGCAAATTTGTTTAGCAGAGCCTAACGTTATCGTATGCTGTGGCTATACTACTCAAAATTTGTTTAATCTAGGAGCATAGAATATTAGTTAAATATATGTTTTTTCCAGATGGTAATAATGATTTTTCGCAGAAAATTTCATTTCATTACAAAAGAATGCCTTGGAAGTAGCCTTTATTTTCGACCGTCACAGTGGCTTCCCCCCTTAAGTGGCTTCCCCACTGTGACGGTTTGAAAAATGAAGCTATTTTTAAAGATTTTTTTCTTCGTAGATACAACATATAATGCAATAAATCTTTTTGGTATTTATTAGGCTACTTTTATATTATACAAAAAAAATTAAAAGATTTTTTTAATTTGTTTTAAAACTTTAAACGCGATTATCTTGAAACAACATTTTTTCAACTGGTGCAGGTGATTGCAAGAAAACTATTTAACCAATCAGTCTGAAATTTTTACACGTTATTCAGCACAACAGTGGCTATGGCCGGGACTACAGAAACCTTTTTTGATGAACTATTTCATACTTTTTACAAGGCAAAATGATTGAAAAATTCACCGCATTTCGACACTTAAACTTCAAACCTCCTCCAATTTTTTATTTTTTTATCAGTAAAAATAATCCTAGTTCCGGCGATAACCACACTCATAATGATTACAACACAGTTTGAATTTTTTGTTTCAAATGCGTCGTTCGCCCGGAATCACCTGCACCAGCACTACATCGCTTTCTTAAGGCGCTCACATCAGTGAGATACATATTTAAAAAAAAACTGTTCAAAATTTAAAATAGATTTTTTTATACTGTCAATAAGTGTATTAATAAGTAGACAACACATTATTTACGTTGGGCATTCCGTTTAGTAAAAAATAAATCCTAAAAAATGACAATTTTTCACGACTTCACAGTGGACTGACCCCTTAAGTTGCCATTTTGCATTCAATCAATTCCATCTTTCTTCTTCGCATAAGGAGTCCAATTGCTTCATTGAAATCAGTGAAAAAGCTGTGTCCTAATGTTACCAAATGCCAAACTAAATTTAGCTCTAGCAAAGTCCAAGTGACCAAAGCCTACATAACGCGTTTTGCAAATGCAATTAAGAGTCGCTCTGTATTCTCGTAACAATGGATAGAGAGCACTGCGAAGGGGAACGCGAACAGTCAGCATAATGTTCTAACGTATCACTGCGTGCATTAATTATTCTTTAAACGGGCAAGCGAAAACGAACGGCGGCTACATTACACACCTTTCGTGGATCCGATTCACATTCGACGTTTAATTACCCCGGAATCCAATCTTGGTTAGCCAACAATGAGAGTAATTCACTGCCGGCCATTGTTGAGCGAGCAACGGCGAAAGAACGCGAGCGATGCGTTTCGGGAGGGCAACGATAACGGTTTTAATTGAATTTTAAAGCGGGGTAAACCGCCTTGGCGTTATTCCAAACAGCCTTCTACGTCTCCGAGTTCGGAGCAATTGCCTTCCGTTCAATTAAAAATCAGCCGAAATGGCTGGCCGGGAGGGGGGGCGTGGGGGAGGGCAGTATCGTTGAACGCGTCGTTTAACAGAAAACGCCGCCTGATTCGCACGGGAACTTTAAAAACGTAAAGAAACGTCGACGAGAGGCTGCCAAGAGAGTTTCAAACCCGTCGAATTTCTGTAAATAAATGTCTCACATCGGTGGGGATCTTATTCTCGAGCAGAATTACTGGAGGATCTCGCAGAGTCGCGCAATCTCGAAATCATAAAGGATGTAATGACTTTGTAATCCAGAAGTTTTAATGAATTCGAGTGTTTGCACCTCGAATAGTATTAACGGAAACAGTTTGAATCTGCCTGCTTTAATAAAAAAGAAACTGTATCACAAACATTTGCCAAGCACGCGGTAATAATCATTTAGATTACTCGTCTTTGAATTAAGCGAAGTACATAAATATTCCGATTTTCCAAGACTAGCCAAAGAAAACTCCTCTGCTGCCCCGCGAGCTGCGGTTGAAAAAGTGACGTGGAAAAGTCTGTTCGAAGGCACAGGTTATATTCACGAAGAAGAGGGTGCGGATGAAGTGGCTCCACATTGAATAAGACTTCATTATCGCGGAAATAGTAAAGGTACTCGTTCCTTATCCCGTGGAAACCGGAGAAAATAATTCTGAAAATATTCTAGCTATTACCAGCCCGAGCCTCTCCGCGCTAATATGTAGATACCGCGGGCAGAAATATGCGGATGCAATTTACTCACTGCGATTCTGACTCGAATTGAGGTGGACACGGATAATAATATTTATTTCCACCGCGTTGTCCATTAAACTCCTCGGAGACTTGTAAGACACCGAAGCAAACCAGCCGCGGATTATTTACGAAAGCTTCCACGGACTGGCTGGAGGCATTCTGCATGGCTAATCCTCTGCAGATGATCGATCTCGGGTGCGGAGTCCGCTAGATTTTGGTGCGTCGATGCCATCGAAAGCCGCTAAGGATGAAAGGATCTCGCGATGGTGGCGAGAGCCGCTGGACAGAGGGCCAGCAACTCATTTGGACAGTGACAAATGGATCCTATCGGCGGGCGGCCGGCCGCCGCGTGAAATGTATCTCGTCGCGTTACGATCGGATGGACGACTGCTGGTACATCGGCCCCATTCCGGATCCTTCGGCCAGGTTTTTCTTCGTTATCTACCTGGGCCGTCCGTGAACGCGCTTTTCCGATCCCATTACGCGGGTTATTTATTACCGTTCACCGGGCGAAAATAGCCTCGCCCGACGTCAATGGAGGCGTCGTCTGATAATTATGAAGCGAAGGGGGCGAGAGAGCGGAGAGGGCGGCTCGCGGGGATTCGATCGGCGACGCGTGGACGTTGAAGAACGATCGGTGTAGTTATCGGCACACCATCCCGTTCCTTTCACGGCGGCACACTCGCTGGGAATCTTGCGTGATCAATAGGAAGACCAACCAGTTAAATAAAAAGCGCGGCAGTGCATTCTGCTGCGCCACTGTGGGGTAGGTTTCCATCATAGCGGGAGCTCGGTTCCCGGGGTGCCTCGATGGAGCCCCTCGCTCATTCGGACACGAGTCCCCTAACAGTAGAACTCCGTAACAGAACAGAAAATAAATGTCCAACAAACACACTCTCGAAATTTCTCTCCCACGCTGTTCTCCGCCCTGCCAGAAGGCTAACAAAAGAATCGCGGTGAAAAGATTGAAATTTATGGTACCGTTCACGTTGATCGCAGGGAAATCACGGAGCAAAGTGATTCTAAATGGAAGCGCGGAGACAGAATTGCGCGGCCAGGGTGGAGAAATTTGTTGGTCGTTTGAGCGATAAAAAGCATGCACGCGACACTGACCGGAAGGATGCGACCGCGCACTTACCGGTTTCCTGGTGGGCCGCGGTCGACCGTGTAAATCGGTGCCGAAATTAGCGTAAATCACGCTGGAAAGCGTTTCGCTCGCGCGCGCACCCCCTCCCCGCTCGCTCGGTTATATACAGCGTCCGGTCACCAGAATATAACCCGGTTTTTCGTCCGTGCCCCTAGTCGCTTCGCTTATCATGAATAATTCATAACCGATAGCCCGGAAGGTAGGGCGGGAGGAGCGAGGGGGGGGGGGAGGGGAGTTCTAAAAGGAGGTGGAAAGGGGGTGAACTTCGTGTGTTTGGCAAAGGAATAAAGAGGAAGGACCCGAGGAGAGCGAAGGGTGGACATCGAGGACGGCGAAGGGACGAGAAAAGAGGGAATCGGACCCGAAACAAGGATCGCTCCGAGAAGGGCCAATAGACGACGTCTTGTAGTCGATAACTTTCTTAATTGGAAGAGGGTATCCTCACAAAAGCTCCGGGGGCGTCCTCTTTTCAAGGATGCTCGCCACTCGCAGGGAACAATGTTTCCGAAACTCGACGGCGATTGTTCGACGCCCGGGCATTGTTGGCTAATTTCGAGGAGGATAAACAAAGGGCCATTTGTTGACGGGAATGCTTAATGGCGCCGCGGGACAAGGGATGAGAGGAAGGGCACCGCTGAGGTGTACCCTTTTCGAGCCAGCAAACGGGGAATCTCGATTGGTGGAAGGAAGGAAATCCCTCGAAGCCGGTCGTTAACGTGGGATCGTTTTATCGTGGGTGCATTCTGCGTTTCGAGCTGCGGCTCGGCAGCGTTCCCTCCCTGAAAAATTGCGATATGGCAGAGGAGCTCGGTGCCGCGCGGCGAATGCACGAAAGGAAACGGGCACAAGGGGTTGTACATTTCACTGTCTCGGACAGTAAAGCCGGTTCCACCAGGCTGGGCACAAATCAAATCGGGAAGTGGCTACGAGGGGATTTCGCGAAACGATCGAGCGGCGGGATTCTTGGATACACCCACGGGCGTATATATTCCGCGGCGTCTCTTGACCATCCTCTGCGTCCCTCTGCTTCTTGGCAAGCAGAGGGAGGGGCGGAAGGAACGACGAGTGGAAGATAAAGTTGTCGCCGCGCTGGGCAGTCCGGAAGTATCCGGGAGTTGAAAAATAAACGTAAGTTTAGGCGGAAAATTTATAACGGAGTGGGAGGGAGGGACGCGTGGAGAACGAATTGAACCCCCCGAAGTCGGGGCAACTGCAACGGGACGAGAAAGGTAAAAGACACAGGGGTGACGGGCTGAAGTGGTGGGGAAAGACGCGACGCTCGCGAAGAAGAAACGCTGAGGCTGGAGGGTCAAGAGCTCTCGGATATCTGAGAGATTGAAATTCGAGGCGCCTCGCCTTCGCTAGAACGCTCCTCCTTATTTACGAGACTTTCAATTACACTAGGACCCGCTCGGCCCTTCCGACTTTCCATTTTTCTTCGCCACTTCTGCCACGTGGCCGTGACGTGTCTGCACGTTACGACGTCCACGGGCGCGATATCGACGCGCAAATCCTCCTCCGAGACATTATCATACCTCCCCAAATGTCGGGCCGTCGAAAACAATGCCCCTTCACGCTTCGACGCCTCCCCGACTGGCACCCCGACGCCCATAAATTAGTCACAGGAAATTCTTTTGGGGAGAATATCGTTGAACGTAACAGCGTGGAAACCTTAGTTATGTTTGCAAATTATAATACGCCTTGGATTTTTAAAAATTCAGTTTTACAGCTGAAAATTTTGAAAAAATTCACAGACATGTACACCAATGAGTAGAAGGTCTCTGATTTTTTGTATAACTTTCTAATCAATAGAACAAAAGTAATGGGGCTTAAACTGCAAATTACGTTTCACCCTTTAACTATCGTAGTAGTCGGGGTATCAGGTTGATACTTGGCATAAATAGTTTTCTTTGAGGAACCTATCGATTGCTACACCTTTACCAAATTCAACTTGGTTTGGGGGCACTTGATAAAAAATCTGCCGAAATTTCTGACACGAATAATTCGTTTGACGAAGAGAAACGCCTGTGCAGAAGGACGCAGAGGATGAGCTGACATTTGTGCACGGGCTCTCAGGAGACAGTTCTACAGCATAATGCTGGGACAGGCTTTGGCCACCCCTTACGTGGAGCCGCTCATCCCGAAGGACGTACGCCGAATATTCCGAGGCATATCGAAAATGTCATCCGTTGAGGACACTCTGCCCTTTTCGCGTCTCACGCTAACAACGGGAGACTGCAGATCGCTCGAGTCGAAGTTGATTAAAGGAGGCTGTAGGCGGTGGAGCTTCTGAACCGAGAACACCGAGGGAAGAAAAAAGGCCGGGCCGGAGGCCGTCAAAGACGCGCGCCGGACGGAATTTGAATAACGACTTAGCTCGGGAAGGGATGATGTTTTCGTCGGCCCCGACCGGATTCGTACTTCGTTCGACGGGCAAAGGGAGGCACGTACCAGAGAGGAAGGCGTTTTAAAGGGAAAGTTTCTGGCGGCAGACGAATTAATCACACGTGACTCCGTCTGAACTCCGTAGCGCATTTAATCCGCCGGAATTTACTGTGCCCCCGAAGTTTACGGCACTTCGGAATTCACCATTCCGCTTTCCACGCAATTAGCGCAGACTCTGTCGCGCCCACCTCGTTTTTCAACGTTTTTAATGATTTCGGTACGGGCGAAACTGAATCCGCAACTTCTAAGGCTGGTACGTATCGATCGATTTTCAATGTCTCGCGTGTCACCATAAAAGTTCGCCAAAAATAAATACAGTAGATCCATTAAATGTTTTGGATACCATACCATATATGGGGATGCAAGGCAATGAGGATGCGGAACACAGACGCTAAATCTACAACCCACTCAGAGTCCTATGACATTCCCAAAATTCCCTATACTGATCTACGCGAAAAGTTTAAGACACCGGAGAAACTGCAAACCAATGAAAACTCAATAAATCAAGGTTTAACTCAGGATAGAAAATACTTCCAAAGATCCTTCAAAGAAGGTGCTTCACCTTGGTACCGTTAAGGAACTAAATTTCTGATCAGTTTAGAGGGTCATGAATTAATGTTTAAACTTTAAGGAAAAATTGTAAAAAGTTGAAAATAAGTATAATTTAATTATTTATAAGGTACGGAATAATAAGGTGACTAGGAACTACTTTTTGATCAACTAAAATACATGGGAACTAATTTTTTATCAGGTCAGAAACTAGTTTTTGACCGTCTAAAATACATGGGAACTAATTTTTTGATCAGGTGAGGAACTAAGTTTGAAATACATGGTAACTAATTTCATATCAGGTAAGGAACTAATATTTGATCAGATACTAATACTAATTAAAAAGAAAGTACCAAATAAACTTATTTTTAGTATTATACCATCTAAATTTAATTTTTTTACAATTTTATAATGTCCTTATCCTATTTTTTATTCAGGTGATCAAAAATTAATTCCAAATAATGATTGAATGTTACTAAAGTTCTTGCGCTACATTGTAAAGTAAACTATTGTAAGCAGAATGTATGCAAATAAACTTTAATACCGCAACAACCAGCAAAGAAATCGACTGTGGCGTCGATGGTGATCTCTTACTTCGAACAGTAAGAGATGGCGTTCAACATGGGCTTCCTTCAAGTGGGCTACCTTACACATTTATTTTCACGAAAACTAACAATATTAACTGCTTTCACAAACACATATATTTTTGAATTATCAATTTTTATGTTAGTAATTATTTCAAACAATTATTTATTGACATAAACTTAAAAGAACGATTTATTTCATGAACTGATAAAAAATTAATTCCTGATCAAGAACTAGTTCCTTAACGGTATGCAGATAAAAATTTAATTGTAAGTAGAGATGTGATCGTTACAATTAATAGAATTCGTTGATATTGTAAACAACCCTAAATGTAAATGTGATTACGAATATGGAAATTTAAATCATGTAATTTGGCAATGGGAGCTGTACAACTGAAAGAGACTCAAGTTAATTAAATCACTCCACAAATCAGACTTCCAACCACCGCTGAACATCGATGTGTGTACTAAAAGAGTGTAATTTTCGCATTTAATTTCTATTTCAGGTTCATATTTTTGTAGCTAAATAAACCTGAAAGGGTTTAACTAAATATAAAAAAATGAAAACAAAACTGTAAATCGTCGTATGAAGTGTACGAGTGGATGAACTTTGGGTGCTTATTCTACTTACATTGACAATGAATAAGTAGAACAGACGATGGATAGACATACGGTGCTAGCGTTTGCTTCTGGGTTAATAATGAACAATAAACAGGATAAGCTTCCAATGTTTGGGTACTCATTTCTGGGACACGTTCTGTAACAGGGGACCATGATACATTCATGCTTCCTCGACGAAACGTTCATTAGTCAAAATGGAGTGTTTTCGAGGGCGCTAAAATTATACCGTCTCTCGTAATTTAACGTAAATGAATCGAGGTCCCCCATTATCCGCGAAACAAGAATCTACCTGCAACCTGGCGCAGCCAACTTACCGCCACGTTTACAATTCTGGCGTATTCGCGCCCTTGCTTTAACAAGGCACATTATCCAAGTATCAAAAGCTGACTTTTTTCCTGCTTCAAGTATGGCTGTCCAACAGTGAAATCTGAGAGATATATATGATTTCATTATGTGTCTCCACTCTGAATTTTAAGAAGTGAACGTGTGTAATTATTTAGATTTATGGGACAGCATTGAAATTATTTATTTGTGGAATGACGATTCGTAACGGTTAGACCACATTGACAGGGTCAAGTAACACCGCATTTTTGGGAATTTATTTCTAAGTGACAAAAATACTTTTTCCGATTAAAATTTTTCTGTAAAAATACAGGCATCTTTGATATACAATTTTTTCCAAGTTTTTTTTAGACAGATTTCTGCAAGAAAATTTTAACTATAGTAAATTAAATAAAACTAACTTGCTATCGGCCGAAGTTCAATTTTTTCGATTACTTGAAATATAACGAAATAGCTACACTTTGAAGTAAAAAGCTCAGTTTCGTGTGTTAGGAAATGGAGCTTTCTTTACGCATAAGTGAGGTAAAAATTAAAACATCGAAAATATTGAACATCGGCCGATAGACAACTTAGTTTTATTTAATATTCTATTGTTAAAATTTTGCTTCAGAAACCTGTTCATCAGAAATAACGTCGATACGCCATCTTTGTTTTTAAAGAAAACCTACGAAAACAAATTGTAGGTACCTATATATTATTCAAAGATGTTCCTATCTTTACTGAAAATTTTTAATCGAAATAAGATCGAAACACTTCGAAATAAATTCCCAAATATGCGGTATTTCCTTCACCTAGCCAATGTGGTCTAACCTCTTAAATATCGATGGATTGTCTGCCCAATTAAAATTGAGATCGAGTGCAAATAAATATACCTATACGTATACTGTTAGGTGTCGATACTGGACAACACTATTTCAAGATGAAAATAATCGGCGCCGGACACTTGGATAATGTCCCTCCTAAGAGCGGGTATCTGCGTCTAATCGATACGCCTAACCTCTGACCTATTATCGCGGCCCGCTAGTAAGTTCTTCGTAGATATCGTTGCGCAAGATTTAGTTCACAACGGGTTCTGGGAGTTGTTCGATAAATCAGCCCCAGGTACATACATACGTACGGTCAAAGGCACTTCCACTCGTTGCACCCGTCGACCGTCTCTTTTAAAAATACTATTATAGAATACCGACCGGTACGCGGTTCCAGGCAAATCGACTCTCGCCCACAGTGCATCGAATCTCTACTGTTCCCTTGTTTGATCGAGAATCGCATATGTACGTACAATGCCACCGGAAACGATATAATCGAGAACACTTTCATACGACAGACATTTCACCCCATCGTCACGCGAATATCCATCGAACGTTTAACCATAACTTTGATCAGATTTACCACACATAGGTAAAAAAAGCAATGTAAAATTGAAGGTGTCGCGGAGAGATGCGAAGGAGAATAAGTAGTCTCAGACAAATTATAGTCCGACATGAATGAATCCGTATTTTCTATGGAATATTTACTATAAATATATTTAAATATTTAATATATTATTCTGCCTATGTTATTTTTACATTTCTCTGTATTCTAATGGATTTCCTGTCGATAACAATAATAATAATAATAATAAAAATGATAATAAATTTAATTTAGTACAACCTACTAACCATAATCACTCAATCGTGTACATATACATGTAGATGATCAGGGTAGTAAATAAGATTACCATACAATAATAATCGTAAAGTGTCTATTTATTACGATTCGAAGATTACTCTGAAGCGCGTGGCGTTCACACTGTTCACAGTCGTTGCGATTACCCGATTGTTCTCCCGCGTTCATATTTGAATGTGGCTAGCCGCCACATGTCTCCCCTTCTTAGCAATGTTTAGCTTACGAAACTATTTACTATTTACAAAGACAAATAAAAAGGAAAATGAATATTTACAAGTATTTACAGGAAAGATAAAACGAAGGGTAGAGAATATTTACAAGAAAAATCCCACTATTTAAGCCCTACTTGAAACATACGCGTTTCTTGGGCGGTGCCCTTTTTACACCCGTGGGTGCTGAGTTGTTTTGAGGAACGAGAAGTTCCTCATGGACGACGTACGCCGGCTTGAGCCGGTCGACTGATACAGGCGTGTTATTGTTTTTTAATGCTGATCATGAAGAACTTTTCGTTCCTAGTGACCACTTCGTAAGGGCCCTCGTAAGCCGATGAAAAGGAGGGTCCAATTTATTAGCAGCGCTCGTGCGACAGTTTCGCTGCTCGCGTCCTCGAGAGGTACTGCTTCTGGAAAACGGGTGAAACGGTGAATTATCGTCAGACACTGGCGAAACCCTCTTGACAGAGGCAGAGTCACCAGGTCCACGTGGATGCGCTGGAACCGCCTGCGTAGGCTGATCGAAATTGGCTGTCGGGGATTTGTTGTGTCTCGTCGTTTTGTTCCGCTGGCATTGGACACACGCTTTCGCCCACTCTTTGCACGTATTATTCATCCCTGGCCACACGAACCGACGCGCAGCCAGCCTCAAGGATGCACGCTGTCCGGGGTGTGTCAGTGAGTAAAGCGAGTCGAAGACGGGCTTCCTCCATCGTTGTGGGACGTATGGACGCACTGAATTCGATGCGACATCACAAAACAGTGACGCGTCCGGGTCCTGAAAGCAGATCCTCTTAAGTTGGAGGCTCGTGCTTTCGCGTTTCCGAAGCTCGGCAAGCTCCCGATCGTCTTTTTGAGCCTCGGCTAAGTCCTGCAACGAGACTGCTGGGGAAATAGCGTTGATCCGCGACAGTGTATCAGCGACAATATTTCCGGAGCCCGAGACGTGTCTGATATCGGACGTGAATTGGCCAATGTAATCGAGGCGTCGGAATTGCCAAGGCGAGGCCCTCTCCGGACGTTGCTTGAAAGCGTGGATGAGAGGTTTGTGCTCCGTATAAATTATTACGTGACGCCCCTCAAAGATGTGTTTAAAATGTCCTACGGCTTCGTAGATCGCGTGGAGCTCCCGGTCGTACGTGGAGAGCTTCAATGCGTTTGGTGCCAGTTTTCGGCTGAAAAACGCCGGCGGTTGCCAAACACCCTGGGAGTGCTGCTGTAACACCGCTCCGATTGCGTGGTCGGATGCGTCAGTGAAAATTTACCATTCAGTGTTGATATCAGGGTGCGCCAGAAGTGCCGACGTCCGCCAAACTCTGCTTGCACCTGGAGAAGACCTTCTCGAGCTCGGGTGTCCAAGCGATTGCCGCGGTGTTTTTAATATTCGGACCGACGAGAAGACGGTTCAAGGGTGCAAGTATTTGCGCACACCCTTTGATGAATCTCCTATAAAAATTGAGCGTACCTATAAAAGCGCGCAGTTTTTTAATGTTTTCGGGCCGCGGAAATTCCATTATGGAGGAGACTCTGTCTCGCGGTGGTTTAATTCCCTGGGCTGAAATTGTGTGTCCCAGGAATTGTACCCTCCCCTTTACCAAAGTGGCATTTGGACGTGTTAAAAGCTGTGGCGTTCACAGTCGTTGCGATTACCCGATTTTTCTCCCGCGTTCTTCTCTTCCGCGTTCGTCGTCCCTCCGGCGACCCCGGCCGAGGCTTGCCGACGCGTCTGGGGTTTCTTGATTCGCCTGGTGTTACCAGGCGCGTGCCCGCGCTTATTTGAATGTGGCTAGCCGCCACATACATACCCAGTAATTTTAATAAGTCGTAATCAATCTTGCCATCAGTCTTGATCGAATAGACGAAGCGGTTTGTGTCTGACCAAGACAAGTACTGTACCACTTCAGTTAGCACAAGGCGTACAATCTTGAACGAAGCATCAAGCAAAACGAAGGCCACTCGAAATTCTTACTTCCCTGAAATTCTACTTGTGGCAAGCTTTCGTGGGCGCAGAGAATTCGATCCGCCGTTGATTCGAAGACCATATCTGTTGACCCGTTAAGTCAACCCCCGGCGCTCTGTATTTTATGAGTCCAACCTTGCGTATAAGATTCGTCGTGTTCCATTATGGTGGTGAAACTATTGCAATACCGCCCTGCTTTGAATGAACATGGATAGAAACGATGTACAAGATACAGAATATATTAGTTTAAGGGGACTAGACAATCAGATTTGGTAAAAATGTAATTTTTGGGGGGAATTATTAGAAGGAAATGTTAATTAATTAATTAGAAAGGAAATTACAGATTGTGACTAGTACTTTTGGGTAATGTTCATTAATACTACAAACTGTTAAAAAAAAAGTTTTTTTTTAAATAATATATGCGCTGCAGTCGTCTGACGTGTGAGCGTTATTTCTGTAGTTTTGCAGTGATTGGAAAACAAACGGAGCTTCGAACCGACTTGAAATTTTTACAGCATGTTTAGAATATATTCCTTTCTGCGCTGATGCTCAACATTAAAATGTAAAAACTTTAGTTTCCGCGATAAAAAAAGAACAATATCTGTGCACCTCAAGAATAAACGTTTATCGTAAAATTCGCCTTCTCCAAGTCGCTATTTTAATAATTTGTTTTTTTTCCAAGGTTCGCCTCAAAATTACAGGTTCCAGGAGAAACATATTCTAAGGAAACCGTTGTATCTTTATTTCCAAGCTCAATATCAGTACAAAACCAGAGACACTTTTTCCAAAACACTGTATAATCAACCTCGTGTGAAGCCATTTGTAAAAGAGATATCTATAAGAAAGAAAAATATTTGTTTACTCTACGTGATAGGAATAAACATTGTGTAAAAGAAAAAGTCTGTGCTTGCTTTCATCTCCTCGTAATTAATTCGCAAAAATACTTAATTTCCGAGCGATCCGACTGTCTAGTCCCCTTAACAAAGACTTAGCCTATTGGAGAATTCGAAATCTCTACATTAATTACACCCAAGACACCTCCCACGGCCAGTAACAGAAATTTTACATATACCGTGCAAACGAGATGCGCGGAATTTGACTTGCATAAACGTGAAAGAGACACGAAGGGTGTCAATGTTTGCCAATTTTATTTATCCGGTGATTGCATAAAAAAAAAATGTGCAGCAGGCTCCGCTGTAAATTACGGACTGCCGAATAAAATGTGACCGCGTATAGTATTTCAATAACAAATCCCGTTTGCACACCGGCTGCGGAATAAAATTATCTGCTGCCTTCTCACGTCATTGATCACTTAAACGGGTTAGCCGCATGTACGCGTCAAAAGCATATTTTTCATTCACCCCGCGGATACATGGATGAGCCCCACGGATCAGAAGCACGTTTGCCCGGCACATAATTCTATTTAACGTTATATCAAAACCACTTTCCCGGAGCTAAATATTTTTTGCGACCCGTATACAAATTGATGGCCAACTGCGTGGCAAGCTGCAAAACCTCGCTGTAACAGCAGGCAAAAAGGACACGCCGCTCGGAATCCGTTTCATAATTAAAGCCCTGTACGCACGGAGCGCGCGCCAGTCGGAAATTCTTTTTCCGACTTCGCCGTAGTCGATAAAAGTTTAATATACCGGCTGTTATTTAAACTTTGCGCTTCATACCTTCTACGTGCGCCGTGAACTCCTTGCCCGGCGGTTGTATTAAAGGCATTTTATATTTACGTACAGCAAACGCGCAGAGGACTACGCGGCCGTACTTTGAATAATACGAAACGGAGCGTTCTTCTTATTCACGGGGATATCTGCAAGTCTAAATGCCTTGCGAATAGATTGTGTGGGAATAATTTATACAGAAGTTTACATTCCACGATGTTGCTGGGTCACGAGGCCACCCCGCGCCAGTAGCCACGGCTCTCCCCACTTGCAGCGGATAGAATTTCTATTGTAAATATAGGGTAAACCACCCAGTAATTGACCGCATATCAATGAATGACCATTAGGCAAGGAAATGTCAATTATAAATTTAAAAATATTATATTTTTATAAATGGAGTGTAGCTGGACTTCTACACGTTTTGCATTTTATAATCGTTTTTTAAAAAATTGCGATAAGAATATGTAATTATTTTTATAGAAATTTCAAAAAAAAAAAAATTTAAATGCAATTTCAACAGCTGTTTTGTTGTTATACATAAATATACCTATTCAAGTATTAATTTCGAAGGTCCATAAATTCAACAATTCCGTCATTCACTGGTTGGTTTTCTCTAGACACTGCGTGGATATGGACACGCGTAAAATTGACGATCTCTAACCCAATCCTGCTTGTTCCTCCCGCCATGATTTAAGCCCGCATCGCCCCAAAGTCCGTCTCAGCTATTTCCACTGAAACAAAGCCGAGAGGCCAAGTTGCCAGAAACTTTTACACGTCACTGTACTGTACGCGGCTGATATCTTTAGCCTCATACCCAGCGAAACTTTTTTACTGCCGGGAAGTTTCACAGAATCGTTATCCTTTTATATTGCAGAAGCGGCGGAGGCAACGAGCCGGCTGCCGTCAACATCTCCGCGATATTGGACTCGTTCTCCGTCAGTTACGATAAAAGAGTAAGGCCGAACTACGGAGGTGAGTAGGGTGAACGATTTTTTTTCCCCCGCCTAATTCGATAGCCGGATCATTCGACCACTCTGTGGTAGCGGCCGAGGATCGTGCGCAAAACCGGCGGCCGGATCGGGCGCTGCGACATCGGCCAGATCAATTTTCAACGGGGTCCGTCGCGCCTGACGCGAATGGATTATGGTTTTGCCCGCGATGCTCGGCCATTCTCGCATATACCTGCTTACTCGTCGCATTTCTGATAGTCGTTGCACGGACTGGGCGTATCGGGACTCTGCCTCGCAGCGAACGGGGCGCCGTCTTCGGGCATTAATCGTCGAAATCGCAGAGAAGACTTTCGGATTAGACCCGCGGGTTGCGGAGGCTCGGGGCGCTCGCTCCGTTCGCTGCGAGCACTGAGCAAAAGTAGCAACGTGTGCTTGGGTTGACAGGAAGTCAAGTTTGAGACCGATGTGTCTGGCAGTGCTGGAATGTAGTTCGACGGCGAACGGATCGTGGTAAAGGAGGATCGACGAGGGTGTAGCCGAATTCAAACGGAATTTCGGTAGTTAGTATTGGTGGATTCTTTTGTCAACGAGATTATCATCAGTTGTACCGAAGGAGGTCCGTGAAAACGGCGGGATAATGAAACGAAAACCGGTGGGAAACGTTGATCGGTACACGACAAAGGGATGAAAGCGAGACGGCAACGCTAGGAGGGGCGGAACGCTCGGGGAAATATTTTTGACGCCGCTTACTCTTTCGTCGCGGACGATACAGAGAAGAATATTCGGGACAATAGGGAGCAAGCTGGTGGGCGTGTACTTTGCCGTCGTAAAAATGCTCAGTCAGGGACGGACACGAGATGAAAAGTCGCGTCTACCGTTTCTCGATACCGAGCGGCACAGTAATTCGCTGTTTTCCGTGCCGTCGAGGGAAACAATACCGACGAGGCTTTCGCGGACCGTAACGTTCGGTCTAGAAATCGAAGCGACTTCTTATTCCACTGAAACGTAACTGGTTCTGCATTTTATCTACCGAGGAATTTGGCAGCTGTAAAAAAGAAGCAGCGGATGTTATAACGAGGAGAAAGCAAATGAAACTACGCGGTGGGTCATGCGCGGCCATTACGTAGGGAGCGCAGTAGAATTAACGGGGCATTCTACTTTGATCGGCCAAAAAGTTGAGGTATTTTTAAAATTATTTTTCTCAGCAAATGCAACATATAATGAAATAAATCTTTTTGGGATTTATTAAGTTACTCTTATATTATACAAAAAAAAATTGAAAAGAATTTTTGCAATTTGTAGTGATTGTGTTTTTACAGTGTCGATATGGCACCTAAAATAAAGAGGCATGTTTATGGCGTAGGTGATTTCCTGGCTCAGGTTTATCAAAAACAAAAAATTCCGAAAGATTCTTAATCTGTATGAGTGTCGCTATAGCTCCAAGGTCAATTAACAATTTTTGTTGACAAGTAACAAAATGGCACCGGTTTAAAAAAAAGCTTTGACAAAACACCCAAAAAGATTTATTCTCGGGTGTTCAATGAGAAGAATTTCGGTTATTTCACGACATACCTCTTTTTTAAGTGTCATATTGACGCTGTAAAAAAACATTAAAACAAATTAAAAAAATTCTTCTTAATTTTTTTTCTAAAATATAAGAGTAGCTTAATAAATACCAAAAAGATTTTTATCATTATTTTTAGTATTTACAGAGAAAAAAAATCTTTACAAATACCTTAATTTTTCAACCGATCAAATTAAAATGACCCCTTAAAAGAAAAATAAGTATGTCCTTACACGGTTCCGCTTAGGGAGTATATAAAAACCGACTTTGGAAAAACCCGGTTTTCGAATTCCACTATTTCCAAAAAACCGGTTAAACCGGTTTTCGAATTTTCAGAAAAAATATAATTAAAATAGAAAAGAAATAGCTGTACTTATTTTAAAAATGGTCAGTTTTTGTTAGTATTTATGGAATTACAAAAATATAACAAAATAAAATATTTTCTATCCGTACAAAACCACATAAATAAAAAAATTAAAACAACTAAAATGCGTAGAAATCCCTATAATTTTTGGGTTCATTTAATATGTATGGCTCTACAAAAATATAGCAATAAAATACACGGCATACAAAACCAAATGAAGAAAAAACTAAAATAACTAAAATCGGTACAAAATATAAGTTATAAATCTTTATTTCATTTAGTATTTTTCTTCCGAAAATATGAACTCATGAAGATTAATTTTACAATAAACTGTTACCTACTACAATATGCTTGTGTCCGCAGCGATTTCAAGTCAAAATGTTAATGTTTTTAATAAAAAAAAAATTCATTTTTACATATTAATTCTAGTTTATAAAACCGTTTTTTTTTTTAATTTAAAAATCTGTTTCCGGATTTTACAAATTTATAAAAAAACGGTATTTAAACCCAACTTTTAAAAACCGAAAAACCCTAGTTCCGCTCAAACGTGCCAAGATAACATGGAGAACTCTTAAAGTATTAGTCTAGCGGAAAATCCGAGTCCAATATTGCACTTCCCCTTTCGAGTCAAGCCACTGTGAAAATCAATCGCGTACTTAAACTTTGCACACCGTGCAGAATACTTGCCACGTCCATACACCAGGCGGATGATGAATCGGTTCCTCGTGAAGCGACAAATCCACAGAAAGATACACGAAAGATTTGAGCATGTTTTTCAGCCGGGTTCTCGGTCGTTTGAAGGTTTGAAAGGAAGTCGGTCTATCGACTAGCTATCGGCGCGGGGCAGAGTGGGAGAACGCCAGCTGACGTCCAAGGAACCGATAGCTAAAATTTGTTTACAGACAGGAAGGATCGGCCCCCGTGCCCTCGGCTCGGCCATAAAAGGGCGAATCGGTGGTTTTCAATTGCCGCGATGAAGTCAAATTTTCGGCTGGCCCCGGTGGAGGCAGGGCGGGGCTGGGGCGCTTCGATAAAACTTGGATCGATGCTCGGGACGCGGGCGCGGGTTGCCACGGGTTACCGTTAACGGCATCTCCGCTCCAGCTGCGCTCCGCCACAGTTCTTTACCTTCGATTACAATTCCAACATTGATTCTGTCAGCGGAGCGTCTCCGTTGTCACCGATCCCGCCGCAGGCCGACTCTTGGATGGCCCCGCTTTCCCGCGTGACAGGCGTCGTTGCATTCTTCTCGAGGATCATAGTCGGCTCGGTCTCGCGGCGTCGAGTAACTTATTCCTTCCCGCGGTGGGGCAGAATTCGGATGCGAGAGGCCTCGAGAACACCTAGAAATATTGGGAGGCACGGGAACCTTCTGCCTCCGCCAAAGGAGCTGGATTTTGGTGGTTTAGTAGCTGGAATGCTGCGAGTACTTTCAGCGAGAGCCTCACTTCGTGGCAACGCGGGATTCTTGAATGTATCGATGCGCTGTAACCGAAGAAAAGGATTCTGTGCACCGTCGATTCAATTGGGCGGATTTGACCTACTCCGAAATCAATCCCGTCAGCCGTGGGGGAGCGGAATCGTGTTTGCCGTGCATGGCTGACGTGACAGTCAAAATGTTGTGGAAGAGTTAGAAGCGAAACGGAGGGAGAGCGGTGTATCGATAGTAGGTTTCCATGGCCTGCGGAGAGGATTCGCTGGTGTCAGATTTTCAGGGTGTTTAGGAATGGCTAATTGCGGCGACTGCTTGACGTCTTCTGTTTACTGTTGGTTTCTGGGACGTTTTGATTTATGAAACCCGTTACTGAGTCTGAAGACTAATGTTCCTTCTTCTGCGGAGACACTCGGACGATCGCAAGAACCACAAAGGGAGACAGGAAGGTTTCAGTGGACTTGGGTTTAGAATTCGTCAGGGCTTCTAGTGTATTGTTAATGGATTAAATATAGGGGAGACTTGGGGCTTGTTGATACATTTTCCAGATTTTAATCTTTTTCATTTTTGTTTGAATTAATTACTTAATAGCAAATATGCTAAAATATAGGTTTGGTCCTTCCTCTTTAATATACAGCAAGTGAAAACTTGAGGAAATACATATGAAATGAATGAAAAAAATGTTATTTGGATGAAAGCAAAATATCCCACTGCGGGGCAAGTTGATACGGCTTTGCTCTTCTCAAAGTAATTTTGTTGGACATATTTGCACTTTGCTTTAGTGACAATGAGCATTTTTTATTGCAACACAAGTTTATGTCAAAAATGTAATTTCTTATTATAAATTCGAAGCATTTTTCAAGAAATAAAGGAAAAGTATCCAAGAATACAGTTTATCAACATGCCCCAGGGAAAACGTATCAACTTACTCCACAGAAAGTCATTATATAAAAACATTACCATAAAAAAATGTAGAGCACATAAACAAAGTAACAAAATGTATTTACCTTACCATCAAAAGACTCAGTGTGAAGTCAAACAAATTGAGGTAATAAATTTTTTTATACCGTCTCCAGACAGATTGAAAAGTGATCACAAATATTTACCTGTTCCCTATAAAAACGAAAACAATTAAAAGACGATTGCTAATGTTAATGTATACAGATGTATGCTCTATCCTAGTAAAGAATTAAACAATAAACTTCACATATCTCGCTGAAATGGAGCTACGTAGGGTGACCGTACCTAATATCGCCTAGCAGAAATTAAATCGCCATCAATTGAATAATAATTTATATTTTTGCATGCAATTCATTTTAAAGTAAAGAGAAATTATTCATCTTTCATGTAGCATAAGTTAGAATCGTCGAAACCTAGACAATTTTAATTAGGATTTAAAAAACGTAAGACATGCAAAAATCCGATCCTGAAAAAAGTGTACCTAATATCCCCTACTCAAGAAATATTGATTAATTCATGTATATATGAGTTTTTAAAGTCATTTTCACACGTGCTTTTATTATTTCTTGCACTGTAAATGTTTTTATCCATCTTTGATGTTATTTTCATTACAAAAATATAGAAATAGGATTTTTAAAACATTTTATTTTTTACGTTCCTATGTACATATTGGACAAATAAAGTTTATTCCAGTTGCTCCGCAAATTTCGTGACCCCACCTGTAACAAGCATTACATCGAAACCATTGTTCTCCGATAGGCGGTATTAGGACCACGCGTACTGCTAAAAAAAGAACGCTATTTTCATTAAGAAAAGTATTTGAATCGATTTAATTTCTTAAGTACATCATTAATTAGGTATTTCTAGTAGATATTCTTGCATTTACATAATTATTAGACTTACATTCTCCGAATGTGATGTAAAATTGTGGCAGTCCAATAAATTTTTACACTATTAAGATTCACTAAAATATTTCTTCGTACATATGGTTAGGTAAGGTAAATGTCCCAATACCTGGACACGTCCCAGTACTTGGACACTAGTCCAAATAATACTGATTATTACATTTAATATTCACTTTATCCATAAAAGAACTATTTTATTCAATTACTCAAATATTTAATAAAATATATTCATATACATATTTTTCTTAGTAAACTTGTAACACTCCTAATGAAAATAATTTTTCTTGAACTCTCCAGTTTACACCATTTTAGTATTGCCCTTATCTGATTTGCTAAAGTCTCTACTTTTTCTTAAGCGAATATTATTAATAATGTTTAGTATATTGGTAATACAGTTTTAGAAAAATGGTACCTTGTAGTATTATTTTTTGATTGGAAGATTAAAATTAAAATTCGTATTAGTTTTTTATTCACATGTCTATCTACTGGTACAGTGAAATTATTATTGCTGACACAATAATAAAATAATTACTTAACACCTTGACAATTATTACTTTGTATTCTTGGTATCTTGTTTTAATGATAATATTAGTTCATGTGTAATAATTTGGGTGTTACACACGAATACACAGAACCTTAAAATTAGTCATTCAATAATAGATTCTTTTTACTTAAGTTTGTTTACTGATTTGAATAAATTACGTATACAGAAGAAATATGCCAAAAGAAAAAACTATTGTGTTGTTTTTTTTTTATTTAATTTTCCTAGAAAACATCAAATTTTCATCATGTGTTCAGGTAATGGGACATTAAAATCGGGACACCGGGACATACTAGTTAAGCTGTCCAGAAATTGGGCCATTGTAAGGACTATGAATTTTCAATATTTTACAAAATTATTCAATCCTACAATATGTTGTTTTTTTTTAATGATAAAGTACACACGATGCCCCATGTAATTGCAAAATCGTGTTTAAATAACTCGATTTGTGTAATTGAAAAATTCTCAAACGTGTGTCCGCCGTACCTTAAACGTCCATGTATTGGGACATTTACCTTACTAATTCAGTGCATAACCGATAAATTTTAGTGCTTACTTTGCGAAACATAACGATGGGCGATACCAGGAACGTGGGCGATATTAGGTACAGTCACCCTATACACAGTGTCGAGATAAATCGTCAGTATCAACTAGCCCCGGTCTCCTCTACTGATCACGGTTGTACAAAAGAATCCTAATTACAGAAAGCTAGCTTGGGGAAATCAAATTCCAAAGAACTCTGATAAAAATTTGAACCCCTCCAGATCCTAAGCTGATAATTCTTTTCAAATATACAAATCCTCGTATTCTCCGAGATAACCCAGCAGTCCATTTTATAAACCCTAATATCGTGATTTCTGCTCGCTTCGCTAGCCCCGAATACTTTCAGGAAAAGCGACCGTCACTGCTGGGATATCGCCGAGCGGCGGCTAATAAGATCGTTGGGACTTGGGGTGCATCGCGACGGAAAATTTCATACCCGTTCCCCTGCAAACACGTTCTGAATAGAATGAACAGTAAACACAGGCGGTTTATTTATTCGTCGCCGCTACGAACGTGCATTCATTTTCATTCCGTTCCTGATCCCGTGCTGGGACAGTTCCAGATCCCCAGACTTCTGACGCTGGCCACGAGCCACGGTGACCCACGAAGGCATCCACAACTGCGGTTTCTTGCTCTTTTCCCGCGGGAGACAATGCCGTGGAATTCGAGACCCCGAAAAGTGTGCCGTCCGCGAGAATTACTCCCGAAAACGACCCCTATCAATTCCCTCGCCCCGTCCGGTCCGATCGATTTCCTTGGCATTCCAACTGAGCAACTTGCGGCCCTCCTCGAGCCCTCGGAACCTCCAATCTTTCATAGAGCCACGGATACGGACGTTCTCCTCAACACGTTCTGTTCGGCGGATTAACGTCTATCCAAACGGACGGGGGCATGAAATGCAGATAACGATAGCGTAACTGGCAACTCGGACTCAGATTGGAATATTAATGGGAACGGTATAAGTACAATGAATCAATTATACCGCGGGTCAAGTGAAGCAAAACTTATTATCCACCGCAGCTTTTTCAGTATGTTAACACCGCCGGTAACGTGGTTTCTGCTGCAAAACACGCGTCATAAATAATGCCCGACCGCGGAATATCTTTCCGAGCTTCGATACTGCGTGCAATAGAACGCGCTTCGCCGTTCCTCTCGAATTTATCGCTCCCAGGTCAAAAATGGCCATAAATCCCAGGGGAATTTTCAATGCCCCTCTTATTTTCAGCGCGTGTAGGATGGTATCGACTATTCCGCGAGATCGTTTCAAACGTATCGGGCCGGCGCTCGATTCGGATTGCCGATATCCGCGGTAACACCGGCCAAGCGGAGACGTAGGATTTCCCGGGGCCATGGATGCGCGGGGTTTCAACATTTAAAATTTAGATGGATCTCGGACATTACCGAGGCCAACGGGATATCCTGTAGCCACCGGATAAACAGGGTTCCGTGGCTCCTTCGACTAACGGCCCTCCCTTCATTCGATATTCTCCGCGGCACCAAGGGATTTCCTTCGGAGCGCGCTTTCTCCCGCGCCCGCGATCCAAGTCTTTCGCGAAAATGACAAAATACGTGACGGGGAAACTCGATGCCCGTTCCCGTTGTCTCGGACAGTGACTTGCTTTAACGCACACGGGGGCAAATCTTTCGATTGATGGTGATGCTGTGATATGGATCAAGGCCTGATCCAATATGCGTTCGTGAAGCTAGAAATTCGCAGAAGGTGTAGTGAATAGATAGATTAGCAAGATAGGTGTGAGGATCTTCAAGGGTAATGATTTTAGAAAAATCTAGAGAGATATACGCGAGCAGTGATCCTCGAAATGTTTGTAAATTATTGTTGGCAGTGTTGGTATAGCGGATGTAGACATTACAGAGCCTGGGAGAGATGAATCAGGTTTCTGTGACGAATTTTCTAAGTCCTCGAAGGTGTATGTAGTTTCTGAATTTTATTGTGGAATTAAGAGGACTAAGTAGACAGTTAAATCGCTGGAAGATCAAGTATTTTTTGCGAATTAATCACAAGGAGATGAATACAAATTGCGACTAGTACTTTTGGGAAGTGTTTATTAACCCTTTCGCGACTAGCGCCGGTTATATCCGACTTCCACTAAATGCTTCACACTGGCTAGCGCCGGTTATATTCAGCTTCCACTAAATGCTTCACACTGGCTAGTGCCGGTTATATCTGGCATTACTAAATTATATCTATCATTGTTATATAACTTCCAATAAACAGCTCAAAGTAAAGATTTATTACTGGATTTATCTTAAAATACAAAACAATGCCTCAATATTCCCTTTCGCGACTCACGCCGGTTATATCCGGCATCTACTAAATGCTTCACACTGGCTAGCGCCGGTTACATCCGGCATCCACTAATCACGTCACGTTTCTAGAACGTATAAAGTTTTTTGTTTTCTATATTTTTGTGGATTATCATAGTTAAAAGTAAGGTAATTAATCAGCAATACCAACGAAATCCTATGAGATTTTACACGGACAAATTGGAAGCTCCAAAAACGCGAGACACTCTTAATATGTACGGTGTGCACTAATGGCAGGACGACCCGCTCCCAGAGGCGCACCGCCCCCCAGCCTCGCCGTCGCGAAAGGGTTAATATTATAAACTGTAAAAAAAAATTTCGGCGTTTTTTCTGTGGTTTTGCAGTGCTTGGAAAAAAACGGACGTGCGAATCGACTTGAAAGTTTTACAGTATGTTCAAAATATATTCCTTTCTGCACTGAACCCTTAACATTAAGGTGTAAAAACTCTAGTTTCCGAGATAAAAAAGACAGTCGTCTGTGGACTTTGAAAATCTAGGTTTATCGTAAAAATCGCCTTCTCCTAGTCGCTATTTTAATAAGTTTGGTTCAATTCTTTACCCGAGGTTCAAACCGAAATTACAGGTTCTGGGAGAAACATATCCCAAAGAAACCGTTGTATCTTTATTTTTAAGCTAAATATCAGTGCAAAACCAAAGACACTTCTTCTAAAACACTGTATAATCAGCTTCGTGTGGCGCCATTTGTAAAATAGATACATATAAAAAAAAATTGTTTACTCTATGTAATAATAATAATTGTACTGTAACAGAAAAAGTCTGTGCTTGCTTTCGTGTCGTTGTAATTAATTCGTAAAGAATACTTGATTTTCGAGCGATTTGACTGCCTTGCTTCCTTAAACCCTTTCAATTTGCCACGTTTATATCTTCTGTTGCTTTACATGTCCAACTTCCCAAGGATGATAGTAGTAAGGACGATGAAACAACGAGTGAGTGAAGAAAGTAAACGAAGGAGCATTACCACTTCATCACGATCAATGACACAAAAAATAAAACAAAACAAATAATGAAGGATACGAATAAAAAAAACGAAAAAGAGAAATATAGTACTCAAGGGCTAGAAATACCATGAAACCAAAACAAACAGTGCTGTAATAAGTAAATATATATCTATCGTATATGCGTAAATTTCACGCGTGGCGGGCAAAGCATTGACCCCGATCACTCACGATTAGAGTACCGAGCTTCCACTGAATCGTAACATATACAAAAACATTCCCATGAAAAATATTTCGTACGCCAGCCTGCGGCTCTCGTATAACGAATAAAAATATATATGACGGTTGCCGATACGATCAATTTTTTTTTCCCGCGAAACTCGTTTCAACCGCTGCTTTCCCCCTTTCATTATTTTTTCTGCCTTTTTTTTATTTTGAAACACGTTCTCATGGACGATTGGCCGGCTTGTGGAGGTAAAGCCATACCAACGCGTTTCAATTAACTCGATACCACGTCCGCTCGTTGCGTTTTGCAACGTGTACGGCCCGTCATTGTGAAATATGTGTCCCATATGGGACGTTCGGCCGGTATAGGGTTTTAAAAACATCCCAGAAATGGAAATGAAGATATATCGGCGAAGGTACGCGTAGTGTCGCTGGCAGACCCGTTGTTTACGAGTCAACTTTATCGCGGAAATGCCGTTCCGGTGCTCTAGCCTCCTTCTTCCACCGGCCGACCTTCGCCTCGACTCTTTATTTTTCACTTGGTACTCGAGCTCTTCCTACCTGACGGCCGTTCCACCCCCGTCCCAATGAAATTCTAACGGCAATGGCCGCCGCGAGACCACTCCACGTTAAGATGTTGGCCCGTCTGCCCATGAAAATCGAACAGTTCCTAGATTGGCGCGCGATGCTCTGATTGTTACGATAACTCGTACCACTGGTACGTACTTGTACCTGCTTTTCTTATCTCCGTATTTCCAAGGAACTTGAATGCTGAAGGTGAATATCGGCTGTCGGAGGAGTCGGCTAATTTGCAATACTGAGGATTTGTGGATCTTGCTTCGCAGAGCTGGGTGGTCGTTGAGATTGAGATGACTGGCTCGTAGTAGGGTTTATACAAAAACCGAATTTTGAAAAAACCGGTTTTCGAATTTCTCTATTCCCTAGAAAACGGTTAAACCGGTTTTTGAACTTTCATAAAAAAATGTAATTAAAATAGTAAATAAATATTTTCAGTTATTTTAAAAAAATTCAGTTTGCTTAATATTATGGAATTACAAAAATATAACAAAATAAAATATACTTTATTTATACAAAACCAAATAAAATCAAAATTAAAGCAGCTAAAATCCGTACGAATACGTACAATTTTTTAGTTCATCTAATATTTATGGACCTACAAAACTGTAGCACAATAAAATAGACTGCATACAAAACCATATGAAAAAAAAACTAAAATAACTAAAATCCGTACAAAATGTAAATTTTTTAAAATGTGGTACCAAATTATAAATCTTTATCCCATGTCGTCTTTTTTCTGAAAATATGAACTCATGAAGATTAGTTTTACAGTAAACAGTTACCTACTACAATTTGCTTTTGTCCGAGACGATTTCAAGTCAAAATGTTAACATTTTTAATTAAATAATTAATCATTTTTTCATATTAATTCTAGTATATAAAACTGGGTTTTTAAATTTAAAACCCGATTTTCGAATTTTATAAATTTATAAATAAAAACCGGTTTTTAGCAACCGACAAACCCTAGCTCGTAGAAATTTAACAATACTGTATAATATTTTCAGAACAATTGAACGAATGCCATATCTATCAAGTGACCTGTCCTCACAAGTAGGCAATATTAAAAAAAAAAAACTGCTTCCTATACAGAGAAATTGAGATACATTTCTACCACACGATCAACGTTTCAGCACTGCCAGCTAGACAATCGTCGACAAACTTCGAAACAGGGAGTAACCAAGCACACTGTCGCAAGTGAACGATAATCGGTGGCCCTCTAATCGAGAGTAATTACCACTTTCAGCGATCCATCCGACGTAGCGATAACCACTAATAATACCATGACATTCCACACTCACCATAGATTCACGACAAAAGAAAATACAAACAAAAAAGAAAAAAGAACTTGTAGATAGTAACACGTGAATGATATTAACGCATAACATTAACGATCAGTGAACAAAAAACAGAATAATAAATAAACAAGCCATAGTCACCCCATCGTGTAACTTGTCCGCGGCCGGAAACGGCCGACTCAGTCTGACTAACCTTCGATTTCAGGTCCTCCTGTCGAGGTGGGCGTCACCATGTACGTCTTGAGTATCAGCTCGCTATCCGAAGTGAAAATGGTACTACCTCTAGGTCTTACTCAGTCAAATTACGCTGAAAATCGATTACTAAAATCTCATCCCGTTCGTTCGAACTGAAAACATCCCCCACCCCGCCCAAACCGCCCCCCACCCTCCCCTTTGCCCGAGCAACCATATCTTCTTAGTGCCCGTGTACACAAAAAAAAACGATTGCCGCCAATCGTTTACAGCCACAATATCATCTACATACCACACGTCACTATGCACAGACACACACACACGCACACACACACAGACAGGAGAGAAGGCTCTCTGAAGCATAGCACACAACAGACACATGTACACAAAGACGCACACCTACACTGGATGCATGCACGCGCACAGGAACGCATAGAGTTCCCTCGACCACCCTTCTTTCGCTCCCTTTCTCGCCGGCATAATATCCGCGGAACATTGGAGATCGCTGCATCCCCCGATATTTTTCTTTGGCGCGCGCGAGACCGCACCCCGGAACACCCCCGGCTGGTATTCGGTCGGGAACGCGGGGTACGATATTCCAGGCCAAGAAACGAACGCTCGAAGGAGACGGCGCTTGGTACACAGGCCGCTGCGCCGGGTTTAATGCAATTTTCCGGATTGCTTCTACGATTGGGAAGTCGCCCGATTGCGCAACAGTGTCGCCGAGATCGATCGGCTCCGAGGCGTGCACTAGATAATCGATTAATTGCAGCCCTCGACCGCAGGAAATTCGCAGGTTTAATCTGGTTCTGTCGTTGGGGAAGAAGGATTGGGGAGGGCTGAGGGGGTGGGGGTGGGGGGGGGGGGGGTGGGAGGAGAGAAAAGGAGGAGTTGTCCCGGGGCTTTGATAGGACCGAACCGCTCTCGCCTCTCGATCGTACGTGTGTCGAGGGCCGATTGCCGCTTCGCCGATGAAATTAGTTCGGTTGCCGTGCACAGAACCGCATCGCCTCGGGCTCTGTTGCTCCTTTGATCTGCTCTTCGTTTCGCGAGAACGCCTGTAACCGCGACAATCGCGTAACGCGATTACGATCAGGCCGTCGCTCCTTCCGCTCGGCTACGAACGTCCACTTTCTTGCCACGACGCGGAGGAACGACGAGGCTTTCGACGACCGAGCCGTGCGATCTCTCGACGACACGTTTCTCCGGTCCCCCTGGTATTTAATTTATCGTTAGTTGTTATATACATCTTAGCGGCCTCCGTAATTAATGCGCTGTATCCTTTCACTTGCTCGAAGAAGCATTGGACACAACAGTTTGCTTCCAATGTTTTGTTGTTTTTTTTTTTTGAAGCTGTAGAAAGATACCCATGGCGACGTTGACTATTGACTCGTTTTAAATCGTGTAAATTGTTTTAAATTCAAGAGAGAATGTTTAAGATGGGACAGGGTGGCAATTCTCAATTTCGTCGCATGATAAAGTGTAAGGTAACGGAATTGATCTCGTGCGATGGGTTGTCCCTTGAATTACTGGTTACGGAGATTCTGAAAATCGATTTTCTCACGCGATCGAAGAACACGGAGGAATCAACCTGCTCACGGCTTTGCCGCCGTTGCCGGCGAACCCTGTATATTTCGATGAATGTTAAGCTTGTTTGAAAATGAATTCTTGAATGCTGTTCCCTGTCTTGCTTGTTCCACGAGACACACTGTATTAAGCCGTTGACGAAACAGAGTTAAGGGCTGCGAGCAAACGGTCGGAAATACCGCCAACCACTGTAACTTCGAGAACTATACAACACGAGATGAAGTCGACTTGGTTAAGGGCCTCTGGCCAGCTTGATGCGTTACGTCCGCCTAGCTACCGCAGTGGCGGCTCCTATTAATGTCAGAATAATTGTGCGCGTGCATGGAACAGGGACCGACACACTCGCACACGACAACAGCAGAAACCAAGAAAATAATACCCAACGGAACAAACACCGAGCCAAAAATGGACAAAGTACTATTTCGCGTGTGTGAAACGATGAAAAAGTGCTGACAGACTCTCGTTGGCTACACTCAGAAAAACTGGAGAGAACAAAATTCCGTAGAGTTCGCTCTGTATACAGTGTGTATGCGTTCAGTCGCCATTGGCTCGTGAATCGTATCCGATGGATGGTTTGTATTCTTCCACACGCATATATATAGTTATTCTAGAAGGCACACGTTTATTTCTCATCTCCTTTATCACTCTCTGTTTCTCTGACGAATCTCTGCGACCTAACGACGAGAACCGTACTCGATTCAATCATACTGGAATCTTACATTTTTCCGAGTGTAGACGAATATTACATACATATATATATATATATATATATACATCTTACTGTCTCCTGCTTGTTACTTTTTTATAGCCTATGCTCTCTGAAGCGTGGTCTGCTCTTTTGCCCGGAGCGGCGAAACGAACGAACACTTTTGTTTCCTCTCTTAGTAGAAGAATAGTATCTTGTTCAATTTTGGATATATTACATACGCACGACCGTCCCGTTAGATAATTTTTTAGACGCTAGCTGCTATGCCGCGGTTGCTGAGATGGGCTGCCCGCCTGCCACCACTTACAATTATTATTATATATATTCTATATATTTTAATTCCGCCCGAGATACCCCCTGTCGCCCCAGACCACCACCCCCCCCCCCCCAAAAAAAAAAAATACAACCACTACCGTCACCGCCACACTACCTTCACCCGCCCCCCCCCCCACCCCCCGCCACAACCCCTACACCCCGAACCCCCAACACCCCATGTGTCTGACACCGCACGTATCACACGTTCGTTTGTTCGAACACGAAAAAAAAGTGAGCCCGTTAAACGCGTCACGAGCAATTGCCACGCGTCCGTCCGAGTACTTAGCTGATCGTGGAGTTTCTCGAGCAGAACCACGACTGTATGATTCGCCCGGAATCGACGATCGCAGTGACAATGACAGCAATCCCGCGGTATGATCGTGTACCGCGTCTCTTTAACGGGGGTTAGAGGGTTTAAGCGGCGTTTACGAGACGGTCAGGGAGAGCCGACACGCCGTACCGGGGACGGACAGGCGAAAAGGAGATGGAAAACGAGAGAATTGGATGGGGGATCGAATCGATAGCGGAGATATAAACGGACCGAATTCTTGCCATAGCCGCCGTGTATAAAGAGACGCGCGTGTAGCTGGTCAGAAGTATAATTAGAACGTCACGGTGCTCGGCTAACGGCGCGCCGCGAAACGCAGAGGTGCGGGTGGTAAAGGGGGAGTGTGTAACGGGGAATGATACAAGAAAGAATGGGGCAAATAGGGGAAACAAAGAATGCGAAAGATATGAGAGATAGTTGGGCAAGGTAAAGCCAACTTGCTACGCGGCCGTGATGGCTGTAACATACATAATAGCTAAGGGTTATGTATATACATATATGACTAGTCAAGTGTAAAATAATTCTTCTAGCTTGGAAAGCAACGTGGCCGACGAGTGCTGTTGATTTGGTTCCGTGCAGGGTGCGAGCTCTCTTCGACTTGTACGCTTGCATTTTACCCCTGACTCTCGTGTCCCCATCGAATTCGCCATGGAACGTTCGGCTGTCGGCAGAAAGCTAAGGATCATTAACCGTACCGATTCTGCACGCGAGAACCTTTGCCAATCTCCAAGTTAGCCAGCTAAAAGCCCCCCATTCGTTTTCATTCAGTTTCTAAGGAAGCACCCCGGTGATCGTGAGTCAGGGGTAAGACCACAGAACTTAACCTTTATCGTCCACGTACGATCTACCTGCCAGATGTACGGGAACCTGGAAACTAGCGGATAATCAGAGCGACCAAGGCCGGACGGTTTTGTTGATTGCAGGTCCACCAGTGGAGGTCGGCGTCACCATGTATGTCCTCAGCATCAGCTCCGTGTCCGAAGTGTTGATGGTACAGTTTGCATTCTCAAACTCATACAGAACTCACATCGACAGCCGCCCGTCCGTTCGTTCGTTCGTTCACAATTTCTTTCCTCCTCCCCTCGCTCGTGACCGACGGGTCCTCCCATCATTCACTGATCACATTCACAACGTTCGCGGGACTGCTGACGATTCCCGAGGATTCACCGTGATACGATCGATCCGCGCCACAGCGATTCACAAGGTCGTATCGATCGTACCGTCGGATCAGCCCACAGATCGCGCCATACTTTCGTCCCACTATGCCGCTTGTTACCGATTGTTTGTCCCTAAGATTATCCGCCGCGCGTGTGTGCTCGCGCGCGTTCTCCCGCCACGGAATATTCAAATTCGAATGAACAACACGGCGCGGGCGTGAGATTGATAAATATTCCGGTGAATATTCATATCGTTACCGATCATCGTCCGAACTCGCGAACGCCGCCGCGCTCACCCGCCGAACTGAAGCTGGCAAACCCGCGGCGCGAGAAATCGTCACCAACCGCGACCGGCCGCGGCCTGAATTGAAGGGCTTCACCGGCCCATTGAATTCTCGAGGAGCCATCCGCGGCCGAGCGCGAGGAACCGCAGCAAGGGACAGATAGGCAACGCGGCTCGCGATATTTATGTTGGCAGCAAGGGGCATATTGGCACGTAACACGGACACACCATCTGCATACCTACCGCGTACACCAGAGCACACGTACACGTACAGACAGAGAAGGGACCCGACACACACGTCACACCTACACTACACGGATGGCCTACTAACCTACGTTTTTATAGCTCGTCACAGCTGTTTGGTTGGCTGAACTGTTACAAGGGAACCTTGCTACGTTCCACAGTCTTCGCAAGATATATTCTTGTCCACTTCGTTTATGGTTTATGGTTGACTCGTTTAATTCGATTTGCGATGTTCTTGTTGCATGGCCCTACCCGCGGTGCTCGAATCGGTCCACGAGGGTGGCAGACGTAGACGGGGTCGCGGCCGCGAAACCGCGAATAGAACGCCGGCTATCGAGAAACGCGTCCGCCCGACCGTACGGGGAGAGGCTGGTCTAACGCTTTTTACGGCTGGCTCCCTGGCAATATCGTTTCCCGGCGATTCGCTTTATCGCGTAGGAGGGATTTACGGGGCGAAGAATAAATGCAAGCCGACCGCCTGTATACCGAATTTTCGCTCCGTACCGGCGCGCTCCGATATCGCGAGCGGGGACGTTCACGGGTGTTATCGGCAGAAATTCCGTGGCAACCTTTCACTCGTTCACGGGGGAGATCGCAGAAATGGCGACTCGAGCACTGCTGGCCGCACATACGTTGAGGCACGCATATATACGGAGAGATGTACGGGGTAGGAAGGAAGTAATGGTCGCGGGTTTCGTCGATTAGTCTGCGTGACTGGGTTCGTGGAGATTCGCGAAGACATTCATCTTGATCGCGAAATTTTAGGTAATAGCTTTTCATTTATTTCTGTGTATGTGTTACACTCGAAGTTCGGGAGGTTTCGCGTGTCGCAGACAAACCGTTCTTTCGGGAACAGATGTTAAGGGGTAGCGCCACTTTGAGACGCTCAAAACGGCATCAAATTAGACGAATTTTTTTTTATGATAGTATGAGGATGGAAATTATTTTTACACTTTTTATGTTTAGGGTATTTATTAATGAATATATTGTGTAAATATTGTACGGAACTATTAAACAATAACCGAGTTACGTGTTGTCCCGCGAAGCTCCTCTGAATCACTTTTTTTCAAATTGGCTAGCAGCATAACTTGAACCGTTTTTATTCGTTTCACTTGAAATTTTAATAGTATCTTCTATAATAGATTGTCTGCAGAAGTACATACGGATTTTACGATTCATTAAAATCTTTTTTGCTACAGGCAATTTTAGACACAATTTGGGCTTCAAATTTTAGGCAAATTTTTCGGCTAGAAATGATATTCTCTTCAAATGACCACCAGTTTCACAAAAATCAATATTTTGACAAATCGCTATGTACATCTAAAGTAAATTTCATGCAAATAATGACAATTTTCGTGTGTCTTTCCTACGTCAAAGTATGCGGGACTTCTACTGCTATCTGTGCAGAGTGTCTTTTCAAAAACTGCAACAAATAAAGAGTACCAGCAACACCATTTTGTTTAAAAAAAAAAAACAGATACAATTTTTTTTATATACCATAAGGCATCTAAAATAAAGCCCTTAAAATAGTTTTATCATTTGTTTTCTAATTCCGCCACAAATATTTCTGAAACATACATATGATTTTCGGGCCTCCAAGGTGGCTGAATCCCTTAAAGTTTCGTTGGAAGAATGCTCCACCCTCTAAAGGAACATCTAATTATAGACAAAAAACGATTTGTTTGCAACACGTGGCTACCGTGGATCTTTCCACCCTTCTGTCGAGTGAAACACACAGGAATAGGAGAGACTTGACTTCGGATTTCGAGATCGAGGACCTTCATCGAACCCACCCTACAGATTCATTCACGGGAACCGTGACTGTTACATTCTTCACACCCCTCACACATGTTTTCGCAAATTCCACGTATTCTGTAGATGTGTACGTATATAAGCGTGTGCACAGCGTCACGTATGGTATACATATATATATATACATATATATTTTCTTTCTCAATATTTTAAGATACGTATATAGCGTAATCATATGGCGTATTGTGTATTGCGTATACTCCTGTAGTAGTCAGAGGTATCTGTTCCGGTGTCTGCAATCGGTTTCAAACTGGCACGAGGCTGGATCCCACTTCCGTCGACGTTCTATTTGCTCCGACGAAAAATTCCAGCCACGGCGGATCGCTCGTGTTGGCATAATACCCGTGAATTACGCTTGCCATTGGTTCCTATACAATAGTCGCCTCCTGTCCAAACGGAGAGCATCACGAACAACAGATGATGACCACGAGATAAATTAAAAAATTGAAATTCTACCGAAAAGCAAAAAGACCAAATTCCCAGTGAGAAAGTGCGAAAGGACTTTCCACGTCCCTAAAGATGCCTCGCGATAATTTCAAGGAGCGAGCCGTGGGATGAGCTCGACGCACGATCGAGATCCAGATCGCGAGTTTGGAGCTGAATGTACGAGACTGGACCCCAGGTGTTGAGCCCTGTGCGGAAACCAAATCAAGTCGACACTGTCACCTGGGACGTGACTCGCGATTTTTATACCCGTTGGCGAGCCTCCGCTACGTGACCCCTCGTCTCCTCTTCTTCGCCCTTCCTGCCGTTGCCCAGGATCCTTCCTCCCACAGGAGTCTCTCGCGCGAAAGATCGGCCGCGGTGAAGCGCTCTCGTTCGCCCTCTGTTCCCGCGGATTCCGGGCGCAGCGTTTATCGGCCCCGGAGGCGAAACGGGTGCGACAGAGAGGGCGGAATGTTCAGGGGCCTGTGGCGAAAGAGTGAATTCGACGAGAGAAACCCTGCCGTCCTGTGCCTCCCGAAATTTCCTTGTGGCCAGCCGACGATCGCATATAGCAAACGGGAGAGTATAGCTCGTGCGACGTTGCGACTACGATCGAGACTATACGAATACTGTGTCTATAGATATATCTACATACATATTTCTTATATTTATTATTACATTATGGGTATAATACGACACCTATATATGAGCTGTATCATTGTCAGTGTGTGCAGTACGCTTCTGGTCGCTATCAATCACTATGACGCCGTACACGTTATATTACTATTTATCTATTATATATATATATATATTTGTGTGTGCGCGCGTACGCTTGCACGATCCGTGTCCACATTGATCCACGCTGCGTAGCGGAACGTGTGCACGCGTACACACAGAGACCGATCACTCGTCGGGGCGTGAAAACCGCGACGGACACTCTTGCCCGGCGGACAGCGGTCCTCGTACGAGTACCACTTTCGCCTATCCGTCATTGGTCGTACACACACCGCGTTCTTTCTCTCTATTTTCATTTCCAGCTTCGACTCGCTTGCCAGCTTCTGCTTGGAACGCTTCTGTATTACAGCTTCGTATCACTGTGCTCTAGTCACTTCTGTTCCGTTCTCCTCGTTTCTTTTGCTAGACGTGCGTAGGCGAACGCTTACGCTGCGCGCGAACCGTCCGCCCTCTTCTCGGGGCTCGGAACAGTTGCAGGAACGTGCTTCGATGTAATTACCCACCGATCTTTGAGGATCGTACTTTTGCAGTAGGTCTGCTGCATGCAAGGGAAGTTAGGCGACCCGGGGATTTCGAAGGTTATGCAAATTTTTGTGGAAGTAGAGTAGTTGATGGGTAAGACAAAGTAATTTTTTTGTCGGTGTCATAGTTGGGGTTACTGTGTGGTATCCAGGAGGAGGACATGTTTTCCTTTCTTCACTGAAATGCAGTGTCCTCCTATCACCTTAAAATGGCATACACTCCTTTTAAGAAGGAAAGAAAAATTCCATCACTGTTTACCAGATAGAAAAATGAAACAGGAGGATATTCTAGTCGGAAATCGTTTGAAGAGGAGGACGTTGTAAAATAAAACTTTTATTATGTGAGGAAACATTAATTTTTATGGTAGAATAATCTTTTAGCTACTACATATTCAGACCCTAAATTGAACTGGGTTAGGAATTAAATACTGACTCGATAGAATTTCAAATATATGACTTGTATGGATTTTTATAATTATATCTTAAGAAATGAAGAACTTTTGCCAAATAAGCATACTTTATATCTACTACCTATTTTGGGCCTGAATATGTAGTAGCTACAAGATTATTCTAATGGAAACATTAATGTTTTCTTACATAATAAAACTTGATATCTAAAATTTGGTTTTATTTTACAACGTCCACCTTTTCAAACGATTTCAAACAAGATTTTTTTTCATTTCTGGATCTGGTTACCCTAGCCATAGTGCGGTTTAACGGGGTGAAATCACCCCTTAAAATAAATTCACAATATTCTTTTTTCGTGGAATATCTCGAAAACGGTGAGAGATGTCGAAAGAAAGTATAAACAAAAGTCACACCCTTTTTTTATATCTACAAAACTGCGTAAATAAAATTATCGAAAAATCCACACTTTTCAAGTCACCCCCGCCACCAATCCTTAATTCGATAATTACTTCCACGCAGTTCTATAGGTATAAAAAAAGATACAACTTTTGTCTAAACTGTTTTCCAATACCTCTCACCGTTCTCCAGATATTCCACAAAGAAGAAAATTCTGCATTTTTTCAAGGGGTGATTTCACCCCCTAAAACTGCACTACAGCACCAACAAAAAATAGATTTATCTTACGCACGAACTACTCTACTTGCACACAGAGTTGCATAATTTTCTGAATTTTCGGATTGCCCAACTTCCCTTGTTAGAGCTAGTGCTTTCGCGACGGATAACGTAAGATCCAGAAATGTTGAAGAGTATTTCAAACGGAGTATAGGAACGGTTTCTGGTAACGTTGGGGTAAATAGTGATTTAGAGGGGGCTGTAGGATTTAGGCGATTTTTTATGTATAGTAGTCGGAGAACGTAAACCGTCTGAACATATATTACGACAAATTAGACGTCCACTGGGCGACGTCGCGGCTGGAGAAGCGCCAAACGAAGCGGAGCTTGCAGCCCCGACGACATCCGCTCGTACTGACATCAACGTATCGTTTTATAATGCACTTTTCAGCGGACTTTTAATTAATTAACGTTGCTCCCCGACTTGGCTATCGCGTCAGAAACCACTTACGCCCACTACAAGTTCCCCAATTAATAACAACAAGGAACTTTGCGCACGCAACGTTACGAACGGTGCAATTGGTAATTGAAACTAAAAACTCATTAACGAGCGAGTTGAAGAGTAAACGAAACCGGATATCGAAACACGGGATGCATCGTAACATACGAGTGCACCACTTCAAGGATGAACTTTGAATGTAAAAGCAATAAAAAAAAAACTTGCCCGCGGCAGTTGTTTTGTTTTCGAGTTACGGATATTTTCATGTTGCGACTGTTCGTTTGACAAGCTCAACGAGTGGGTACCTATAACTTCAAGCCTCCGATGGCAGAGCTGGGGTCAGACTGATTTATGTTACCTGCTGCTGCTTAATATTTCACGCAGGTGAATATAATACTTGGCGGAAAATAGAAGCTCCCTGAACTCGTGCTTGAAAAATAAAAGTAGTTTTATAAGATTACACGATGCAGCCGTCTGTATTTTTTCTTAGAAATGGTTGAGAATAATGATCATTGACTTCAACGCGGAATTCCACACGCGATCTACATAAATTTTAATTCACAAAGCTCCTTCTTTCATACATTATTTTCCAAATACCTATAGGGTATTTATGGGAGAGACGTTGCTCTTTCAGTATTTCAGGGTTGCCAGGAATAAAATACAGCTCTGTCGATTTTATTTGCTTTAGGCTGTTGGTTTGGCTTAAAGTAGTAAGTGAGAACATGTTTCCCTTATTACTTTGAAAGATTTTGATGTTTTTCGAGGAAAGCCTACCGCACTTTGCCTGAATAGAAATACGTCGTGTTTATTTTTGCTATCATAGTAGTAAAAAAGTTATAGTTTTTCGTGATATAACTTTTGTAATTCGTTAAAGAGATTCTGTGGAATATTTCTTTGCCAGAATAGGTTACACTCGACATAGCATGTAGAAATACGAAGGTACGGCGTCTCTCCCGGGAATTTGGGATAGATGCCACACTTTTATGGGGGATTGATTCTATGCTGCATCGGAACCTAAGTCGACTAAATGATGTTTTTAAATATATAACTTGCTATCTCAAGGCAAATTATTTGATTTTTCATGACAAATCTAATAATTTTAAACATATGTGTGGACTTTTTACTGTTTTTTTCACATTTTATATTTTTTTATGCGTAACAAATGTGGGGAAAAAAGAAAAACAATTAAACGTAGAAAAGCAGAAATAATATCTGTACCAATTTATTTTCCAATTTTATTGTATTTTATAACTGCATAAAATAAAAATATGTTTAATTTACTCTGCTTTTACTTTTTTTTTTTAAATAAAAAGTTAAAATTAACAAGTTTAAAGGGGAAATTAAAAGTTGTTCGCAATGCTGCAGTACACCTGGAAGTGCGGCGTCTCTCGCAACAAATGGATATTTTTTATTTTAATTTTTTAAGGTTGATAAATATTAAAAATTTTGAGTTAATTTAGGTTAAAGGACCCAATTACTGACACATGCGTTGACGCAGACATTATCTTATAGTTTTCTACTTATAAACTAAAAGTATATGTTGCACTTGTTATTTATTATTGTTTAATATGTTTACTTGATGAAAAAAATTTGGTGGATCTTAAAACTTCGATTTTTATGTATAAATTCATCAATTTCAAAAATATATTTGGGGATCTATTAATGACACCCTCCAAATGTATTTGACTTAATTACTGACACCCCAATTACTGCCCCAATTATCTCATTTTAAGGTTACATCGTGTCATGTATATGAGCAACTACTGCTATGACAGTAATACCCAAATGCTTGAAACGCTTGCACCACTCACTGCCACCCAATTAATAAGTAAAAAGACTTAATGAATCGATGAATTCGAATCTTTATTACTTTCTATGATGCTTATATTATTTAAAATAAATTAAATTATTTTCTTTAACGCCTTGTTTTCTCTTTGGCTAGTAAGGAGGTCATCGTATTCACTCTCCTAATATCCGCTTAAAATTTTTTATCGTTTTATCCAAATTATCGATGAAAAAATTAAGTACTGTTTTTTATATCCTATAAATAACAGTTTGAATTGTATGCTAAATTTTTTTTATGCATCATTCTACAAGATTTATTCGTTATTTTACGTAAAACAGCTGAGGGTGACAGTAATTGGGTCCTTTACCCTAATATTATTTATTTTAGAATAAACCTAATATGTTCAGAGTTTTTTTGCTTTAAGAAAATATTTGCCGAAAATCGAGTTGAAAACTGAAGTCAGACCATTTCTCCCGAGATTTAATTATTTCCTTTTTTTACCTACTCTCAAGTAATATCGAAAAATAATTTGTCAACATTAACATCGGATATTATTGCTTTACTGGCAAATCCTTCGCCGCCGAATGAAGAAAGTAGCGTTTAAAAGTAAGAATATATTGAATATGTTTGTACATATTTATAGGTACTACATGTTTGTAATAATATTTCCTATCAAGTATCTATATCACGAACACAATCAGATAATATTAATTTCTATCGAGAACACCTGTATTTTTACTTACACACGAAAACCAGCAAAATATAATCATAAATAAGTACAAATAAGAGTAAAAATAATACACGAGTAAATACTTTTAAAGCATATATACGTACAGGAGAAAATAATGACAAAAATAAATTTGCTTAGGATAGGTTTATATTGGAGCTTAAAATTTGTTATCGTTTTATCCAAATTATCGATGAAAAAATTAAGTACTGTTTTTTGTATCCTATAAATAACAGTTTGAATTGTATGCTAAATTTTTTCTATGCGTCATTCCACAAGATTTATTCGTTATTTTACGTAAAACAGCTTAGGGTGACAGTAATTGGGTAGGTGACAGTAATTAGGTGGTCCTTTACCCTACAAGACGTTCAACTAATAATATGTATCCCTGGAAAAAGTTTTCCTTGCAAACTTTAGATACGGTGACAATTTCGCATAAGGTCCGACAACTCTCCCACAATTGTCCTACACATTCCCATGGCACAAGTTTTAGCAACTCCATTCGCTCGAACACTCTATCCTCCACGCTCCATCCTTTACCAGCCAAATTAATTTAATACGAAAGGAATGACCCCTCGAAACCCGAGGCTTTACCATGGCCATTCTTGTACCTCCTGAGTCCAACCTTGAAGTGGTGTCCGCGCGTCAAAATGAAAAGTGCTCCCACGTTTAGTCAGCACGGCACTTTCAAGCGCGCGTTTGGAAACGTCAGAAAAATATCGCGCCCGCGTGTACAGAGGGTCGATGACGACGGCGAGCGTCGCCCGGGGTTGAGATCCTCCCGCCGACGCCGAGAGAGTGAGTGTCAGCTGTTATTGGAGTTGCAGAATGTCCAAGTTTATTCCGAAAGATCCCCCTCCCCTTTCTGGATCTCGCTCAGCGGAATTTCGCGCCAATAACGCTCGCGAGAATTCGGCAAACTTCTACATTTATAATACTCGTAAAATGTCCGTCCACCGTCGCTTGTAAATGGAAGGAGGCAGCGGGAGGGGGTGTCGGCGGGTGGAAATAAAAAAAACGTAATGAAAAGTTCTGCACGGCCGGGGGAGGAACGGGGATGTACGCGTGACGCGGGTCAGATTTATGGCGGCAATTGTTGTTTATCGTGCACGAAAATGCGCGCCGCTGTTTTTTTTTTTTTTTCTTTCCTCTTCTCCCCCGTTTTTATTCTGTCTCGTTGAATCCATACACCGAGCTCGTGCGACCGTTCTCGCGATTTCTCGCCGGGTAGAAAAATCATTCCCACGGCGGGTGTATATTCGCGGGCGAGCGCGCGCGCGCCCGTGATTCTAAAGTGCAACACCGGAAGTGTTTGCATACGCGTATCGTATGCGTAAACGTACATATCGAGTGGAATCGCGGAAGCGACGCCCCGCGCCGTTCCATCGAGCAAACTCCACTGTATACCCGGAACCGTCTGTTTAGATTCGCGCGTCGGGTGATCGCGATCCGGCAGGGGAAATATATTCGGTAGCAGGTGTATTCAGGGGAAATGTTTAACGCACGGGTTAAAAGCTGATTTTTATAGTTTTAACAAATCTGCCGCGAAGAATCTGGCTAGTTTGAGAGAATTTAAGGGGAAAGGGGAACTATGATAGGAAGTGGTATGAACTCTGGCGCGCTCGTCACTCAGATGCATTTTCAACGGCAACCATTTCACCGAGATTCATATTTAAAGAATAAATATTAGATATTGGCACCACGACTGATGCTGGAATTTACACTGAAACTCCAAGAAATTTCAGATCCTGCCGCATATATCGTTGCCACTGTTATCAAGTTCGAAGCTCGATTAGGCATAAGTATTCACCTATTGGCTAGACTTAAGATCTATTCTTCGACGTACACGTAGGTGCATGCCGCTTTATAGCGTCTCTCGTGGCATGCTTGCACGTGATAGTCTTGCCCAAGTAGTCATAGACTATGTATGGAATACATATAATCACCATATACACAGGTCCATGGCACCTTACCGCTTTCGCGTGTACACACGAAATACCCTCGCGCCGCGAAACTCCCCCGACTGAGATCGACCACGCCGACAGGGACCCGATGCTCGAGTGAACCGTGCGCCGAGCGATACGGGGCTCGGTACAAGCCGTGTAATTTCCAGTTGTATCGAATTATCTTGCGAAACTTCCGACTACCGTACAGATTTCACCAACGAGCCGCGAGTGCACGAGGTGAGCCGCGCGAGATTCGGACTGCGAGACACCTTCTCGTTCTTCTTCGGAGACTTGAAAAGAGATTCGCGTATGAAACGTTTGATTCCGATTGAGCTTTTGAAATAACATGCACAGTATTATCGGGTTAAATCGTCTATTTTCGAATTATGCAACATATGGTTCGATCGAATTATTCTTATAAATACTTCGCCCCTCTGAAGTCTCGGAAGTTGCGACTCTGAAAAAGCGATCTCTATCGTTCCCTTCTATAAAATCTTTCCGTATTCCCAAAGGCCAAAGCGGTACGTGCAACTGCAGATTTGGATGACTGTTTCTGTGTAAACATAAGTGTATAAGCTGGCCGAAGTTTAGCGAACTTCGTGGGAATCTTTGGATCTCTGAACCTTTGACCCTTCCGCGCGGAATGTAAATGCAATCATCTTTTTTTATAACGCGATCGATACGTCTGTTACTCGTGTTTGATAAGCGAACTTTTAATAGCGTCTTCGCTGGCTCGTGAAAGTTTTAAGCGCGCTTAAATGCGCCCACCTGTAATTACGCCCCTCTAATAATAGAATAATCAGGGAACTTCGACCTCAAATAATAAATCTAGCCATCGGGGTGCGGCTGATTGCGCCCGAACTCTTCGCCCCGGTCACTTAAACTTTCTTTATCGGGACGAATTACTCGACCCTCGTGGCCCCTAATTTACGGCGAACAGCACGCTACAACGTTTCGACGAATATCGCCGACCGCTCGCGTCCAAATGGAATCGCTTTTCCGTTCCCGCTACTCGAACGAAGTAATCAAAGTTTAAGCGAAGACCCTTGAATATTTCAAAACGCGCAACTTCTTTCAGCGGAGGGTCTATTTCAAGCCGCTTAAATCACGGTATTCCTGCTTGACGATCGACTATTAAAGCGACGGGAACCTTTGAATATTTAATCTTTTCACTCACACCGTCCCTCCCCCCAACCCCACCCCCACCCCCCACCCCCACCCCACCCACCTCTCGACTCGACTCGCGCGAAATCGCGTTCATTCAATCGCGCCCCGCTTCCCCCGTCATGCGTAAAATTTTTGATTGAGCGTTCCACGATCTTCCGTTCCTCTGAACACAAATAACCAGCCACGAAATCATTTATTATCGATGGGGGTCGTTCAATTTTACGGGATTTCCAAGCTGCCCTCGGTGCTTGGCGCATCTGCACGCGAATCGCGGACGTTTTAAATCGCGTCGAATCGGTGGAAGCGTATCGCGAGCCATCTGCATCCCGGTGCAGAAACTGCGCGATTTTTAATAACCGAAGATCAGGTACACGTGGCAAACTGGGGATGAAAAATCGGTAGAAACTAAAGAGTGGTCCTCAATCCACGTTCAGGCATCATAGAATGCAATCTGAACGTTCCAGCTGCTTCACAGAAAATCTCAAAGTCTCGCAAGCTTTTTATTGTGTTTCTTGGAGAAACAATGCTGCAAACGCGCGGGAAAGCTTTGTCGAAGGGGCTTGTACCCGGGGAAATTTGTCCGAACTCGAGGCGTGAGGTGAAATGGAACGTTGAAGGCGACCTCGATAAGTTTACGTGAGGGTTGTATCGATTTTGCAATTTACAATCTTTTAATTCAGTCTTAATGCGGGTGAATCGTATACTTGCTTACATAATGCACGTATGTAGGCAATCTGCACAGTTTCTTATGGGCCTCGATTAATCACGCTCTACCGATTATGTAATGAATATTCTTCGAGTCTTAATATCTCGCCAACGATCTTCATCGAGTAGCCAGCAGTGTTATAGTATTGCACACTGCGGTTTCAGTTTTTTAAGCCAGTTTTTGATAAAAATATTACATATCGAAACTTCCTATCGCAGCTTTTTTCATCCGGGAAACGCGAAGCAGACTACCAACTCGTGCAACCCAAAAGCAGTCGTTTATTTGCTCCGCGGGAGGTTTCAAAGGTTCATAGAGTCACCTAAATAAGCAATGCAACATCTAAAACAGCAGCGACGAATTAATATCAGAACAAGTAGTCACTATATAGAATTTTTGGAAATAAAATTAATTAGTGGGCACTGCTTCTCTAGTACCCGGGAGATAGGCAAAATTAAAAAAAAAAAATTAAACAAATTATTCGTCACTTGTCGAATAAAGTTAATCCGAATTAAGTTAATTATTTTATTCAACGGGAAATTATTCCACACCGAGATTGAAAGGTTCGACGAATAAAACAATTAACTGTATTCGTCGAGTAATCTAAAGTAAAAGTAACTTTTATTCGATCCGTTATTTAAATAATATTTTATTTAGTTAATCCCCGACTCTGTCGCATGATCCACCAATGAACTTTATTACAAGTGTCAGTCACCTGAAAGTTACGCACCCGATAAAAAGAGGCACTTATCAGAAAGATATAAAAAGGAAAACTGAAGGACCACTCAATTCACTTTCATATCGCGTGCTCAAAGTGGCCAAGGCAGATTCACATAAATTCAGTTGCGTGCGGCCGCAATTATCCATCGCTTACTTGAGCAGAAACGTTGTTGGTCCAAAGGCCCATAGCATAGCTGGAATAAACGACAGAACGAGTGAAAGCTCAGCGGGAGACTGACGTCCAGGACGGTTTGCCTAAAGGGAATTTAGCCGGTCGAATTAATCCGAGGTTGGCACAGAGGGCTGGGTGAAACGGAACGTTGAAGGAGGCCTCGATAGGGTTACGTGAGTGTTCAAGTAGCCGATTTCGCGCGTTACGATAACCACGACACGGTTGTACGGGCACAGAGACGCCGACGATATCGGTCGACAAGGGTTTTAAGGTACCTGTCGACGTCCACGATCTCAGTTCTGCGTTTCCTCTCCTATTACCAACCGCTCGAGCCCCTGTCTTATCCGATCGCGTCGCTCTACGTATCGTTTCCCCCTCCCCCCCCCCCCCCGTCTTACGTCTCGCTATTTCCTCGATCTCGTTTTAATCTCGCGACGATCTCGTGTACAGCGATCTTTCTCTCTCTATATATATATATATATATATATATCTCTCTTTCTCTCTCTATCTCTATCTCTCTATCTATCTCTGTCTCGCAAGATAATTCACTCCCGTGGAAAGACGCTGAATTTCCCTTCCGCCTACCTCCCACACCGAGAGAGAAACAGGCGCGCAAAAAGACCGAGGAAAAACGTAAAAGAGAATTAAATGGTTTCAGGGAATATTTTGTCTGATGACATTTAGCGGGTGTTGCGCCAGGATCGATTCATGGAAGTGCAAGAGAAAAATTAATATACAGTAGCATTATCGGTATGGGCGAGATCGGCGTCGATGCTTTCGATGTAAATTCGAGGGGTTGACAGGGACATCGTAGGGTGGCTGTAGCTTTTTAAATAGTAAACGAAAGTGTTTCGGTAATTTGAAGACCGTTACAATTTTGTAATATTTTCGAACACAATACACATTCAGTAATATAAGTAATAAGTTTGCCAATTATATTTAAGAATAGTTACGAAATAGGACTTCTCGTGTACCATTGAAATGTCACGATTGAACTTATTACGAAATGCGTGGTAAGTCTTCAGATAGTCGAGCAGCCTAGATTTGAAGAGAAAAGTCACGACCACTCCGCAATGTTCCCACCAGGACCCCTAAATTTTTACCTGCCCCGTCTTTCGAATATTTATTGTTGCGCGGGTGAGACAATCTGAAACACCCTGTGCCATTTTAAGGCTCGTGAATATTCCAGCGTGAGCCCGTTGTATACGCCGGTAGATAAGCCGCGTATTTCGAACGCGCGGCGTATCGAATAAATCAGGGTGTATTTAATCGATGTAAATCTATTTATTCGGATAAACCACGATCAGACCGTGGAGCAGGCGGTCCGCGTTATCTAGCCGCGGTATCTGGCTCCCGTTTGCTTTCTTCCCCGCGCGGCGACGAGATTTTATTATTTCCAACGGGCACGCTGCACGTTCGAACGTAACGTTGTTAGTTGACGCTCGGCACGGCTCCATTGTTCGTTTCACCCGCGATTGGAACCGTTGCTACCATTCCCGAATCGTTGCGACGACGGGGAGCGGGACACTGATCGCTTACTTAGTTACGACGACGGTGTACCTATGACTTTTACGTTTTTCCACGTCGTTCTCGCGCGCGCCTTGGACCACCTGCGATTGTGACGAAATGTCTAATGAAAGCTCCTCCGATCTCTCCTGCCAGGACTTCACGCTGGATTTTTACTTCCGGCAATTCTGGACGGACCCGAGGCTCGCGTTCACCAAACAACAGGACGTCGAGACGCTGAGCGTCGGCTCCGAGTTCATCAAGAACATCTGGGTGCCCGACACCTTCTTCGTCAACGAGAAGCAGTCGTACTTTCACATCGCTACCACCAGCAACGAGTTCATTCGTATTCATCACTCGGGGAGCATCACGCGTAGTATACGGTGAGTTCAGAACGACTTTCATAACGAATTCCGAAACTGCGCGCGGTCTTCTTGATTACCGTTGCCACTACATTGCCCTTCTAACTGATTAGCTAGCAGTCGGAATGCAGTTTAACAAGTTGGTTTATTTGAAGTATTCGACAGCTAATGAAATCATTTGATCTGCCAGGTGAACTACTTAAGTTTTTTAATGGTAGAATCAATTGTATATCGCAAATCAGTGGCGCCCTCAGGATTTAATCTTGGGGGGCCCGAGTTGAACGGACAAAAATATTTTTAATGCAAATTCAATGAAATTCATTGGTTAATAATATAAATTTATTTAAGGGGTCTGTCTGGTAATCGCGCCGCAAAATTCGGCAACATTCAGGGTTTTTTTATCAGTGAATACAATCAATAACAATTTCAAACTTCTTTTTCGTTTATTAACCTACTTATAATGTATACGGAACAATTTTTTAAATACACTTTTAATTGCGTTTTTCAATGTTATCTGGAGTTAAAAATCGCGCCTTTGTAAAGACGGCGGGAGTGATTTCAGCTCGCAGACTCATCTGAAACAAAAAAAAACAAACTGATTCTTAATCATTGTGAGTACCGATATTGCAGGTGCCAGAATTAGCCACGTAAGACAAAATTTAACATAATTGCGCGCATTCAAACTTCAAGTCTCGAAATTTTCCATTTTTACTCGAAGTTTGAATGAGCGCAATTTTGTTAAATTTTGACTTGCGTGGCTAATTCTGGCACCTGCAATAGCGGTACTCATAATGATTACGAATCAGTTTTGTTTTTTTTTCGTTTTAGATGAATCTGTGAGCTGAAATCGCTCCCGCCGTCTTGTCAAAAGCGCAATTTTTAACTCCAAATAACATTAAAAAAAACACAATTAAAAGTGTATTTAAAAAATTGTTCCGTATACATTATAAGTAGGTTAATAAATGAAAAAGAAGTTTGAAATTATTATTCATTGCATTCACTGAGAAAAAAAACCCTGAATGTTGCCGAATTTTGCGACGTGATTACCAGAATGACCCCTTAAAGAATAAAATCTAGTTTCCTTTTCTTTTTACAAAGCCCCATTTTTTGAGGGGTGCCAAGGCTCCTTGCCCCGCCACTCTGGGTACGCCACTATCACAAATGATGTAAAAGTCTACTGTCACATGTATGAATTCCATATGAATAGTTCCAGATGTTTAATATTATTCGAGTTGTCACGATCCAACTAGAGATCGAGTCCTTCACTTGCGAAAATACAGAAGCTCTAGAGAAAAGTCGTTACACAATGCCGGCGAAAAGGGAATCGATGAATTCAAGAACCAAGGGGGATTTTCAAGTAATGGAATAGATTTTCTTCTACGAAAAGAGCCGCGCGATGCAACTGTCACGTTCAGGCGCGATTTTCAGCCCAGGTTCGATACCCCTTACCGCCAAGGAGCAACCGAGACACTCGAGGAAGCAATTGTATATACCTACCAGCCACGGCAAATTTGTTCCCAGCCTCGGTCGCCACCGCTTCCACCCCATTCTTCCTCTGCGCAGCTCCTATCTAACCTCCTGTAAACCAGTCTGGAGAGTTCTGATATTAATGCCACTGCTATATTCAGACAATCCATACATACATAACTTACCTTCTTCTTCCAGAAACTTAAGAAGTCTTCCTAGTGTGATGGCTGAAAAAAAACTTAATTTTTCGGGAATTAAAAAAAGATATAAATATTGCCCCTACCATTTTGCACGTTAGTAGTTTTATTCCATCGCCTTTTAAGGCAGTAAAAAAATTTATAAGGAAATATAACCATTTACAGCGGAATAGGAGCATCGTGAACAAAAGAATATCCTTCCAGATGGAAGACCTGATTACCAGAAACCAAAAGTCCCCATCCACTTCAAATATATCAGGCGTACCTACTCAGTGGACGTTACTTTAAAATTAAAATTATATAATTTGGATGTTACTTAATTTTTGTTAAGTCTTATAAGGTGATGGAGTGAAGCTACAAACGTGCAAAATAATACCTGCGAGCAGTACTTGTTTATTTTTTAATTCCTGAAAAATTGAGTTTTTTTTAACGATTTTATGCAGCTTCGATCCTCTGTTTGTTTGTTTGTATGTTTGTTTTTTTCAGCCGTCACATTAGGAAGACTCCTTAAAGCTGATCTAAATGTGGTAGAATAGGGGAAACACTGAGGTAGATTGATGGGGAATAATTCTCCTCCTGAAATGTAAACGTTCCCAAGCCGAAAAATCAAAATAAAACAAAAGTTTAAATATAAAAATTATTGAGTTGTTATGCTCTGAAACACAACTAAAAGAAAAATAAAGTTATTTTAAAAAACGAAAAAACGTGATAACGTTAAGGGCGAAATTCACCCCTTCAGAATAAGTGACAAAATTTGCTTGCTCCTTGCACACTCAAATATGCTCCGCATTTACACGAAATAGGGTTTATACAAAAACCGAATTTTGAAAAAACCGGTTTTCGAATTTCTCTATTCCCTAGAAAACGGTTAAACCGGTTTTTGAACTTTCACAAAAAAATGTAATTAAAATAGTAAATAAATATTTTTAGTTATTTTAAAAAAATTCAGTTTCCTTAATATTATGGAATTACAAAAATATAACAAAATAAAATATACTCTATCTATACAAAACCAAATAAAAACAAAATTAAAATAGCTAAAATCCGTACAAATACGTACAATTTTTTAGTTCATCTAATATTTATGGACCTACAAAACTATAACACAAAAAAATAGACTACATACAAAACCAAATGAAAAAAAAACTGAAATATCTAAAATCCGTACCAAATATAAATTTTTTAAAATGTGGTACCAAATTATAAATCTTTATTCCATTTCGTTTTTTTTTCTAAAAATATAAACTCATGAAGATTAGTTTTACAGTGAACAGTTACGTACTGCAATTTGCTTTTTGTCCGAGGCGATTTCAAGTCAAACTGTTAACATTTTTAATTAAATAATTAATCATTTTTTCATATTAATTGTAGTGTATAAAACCGGTTTTTTAAATTTAAAACCCGGTTTTCGAATTTTATAAATTTATAAATAAAAACCGGCAAATCCTAACACGAAGTTTCATTAAAATCAGAATTTTCAGCTTGGGAACGTTTCCTTGCGAGTTCAAACTATTCAGTCAACATGTTACAAAATACAAAATCGGATTCTAAGCTGTAATCACCGTGGAGTTTTGTCGAAATTGAAATACACAGGTCTACTAGAAAGTGATTGCTACCACATTCAATATTAAATCGCTGGAAATACCAACTCACATTTGATTACTGGTTTCCCCGTTTCTCTTTTTATAGGAAACAATAAACAATCGTATATCATTTGAAGAATTTACGTAATTTACGTAATTAGAGAAACGTCGAACCCCAAGAATGCTACGGGGTAGATACACTGAACGGAATTTTTACGTTTGTTGCAGTTTAACGATCACAGCATCGTGTCCAATGAATCTGCAATACTTTCCCATGGACCGACAGCTCTGCCATATCGAGATCGAGAGCTGTAAGTACGCACGTGCGCGTGTATAAATGCATACGTATATACATTACATACGAAACTGAAGAGACAGTCTGAGAAAGATTCGACATCCTTCGCCTCTGTCCACTGTCACACAGACACGCCGCATACGTTACATGGAAACATACGATCCGTGTTTAATCATTATGCATCAACAGTGTCGATCTTGAGAATGCCTATCGGCGTTAAGTATCACGCACCTTAACGCTCGCCCCGCGTAACATCAACACGTAACTATACCAAAGACCTTGCTCCAAATTTCAGATCTACCTCGACATAAGCCTAGGGCATACTGTCGACTTTTTTTTATCAAAAGACAAGGCTCGATCCGAATAAACAATATATCAGACAGATACCGATGGTATGCACTAGGTATGTTTTACAAGGGAACATATCGAAGTGACAATCGCCGATTTTGATGCGACTTTGGTAGAAAGTAGTTCTTACAAAAATATGTGACACGTATTTTTCTTATAGGTTGACATCCGCGTTGAAGGAGTGGAAACGGCCCTCAAAGTTGAGGGCGAGAAATATGTTTGGTTGAATATCTTGGAAACTACTGGAGCTAGGAGAACGGTGTAAGTGTGGGGTTAGTGTCAAACTCGTCTATCCCTACTAATATATAAAAGTGTTGTCTGTTTGTTTGTCCTTCTTTCACGCCTAAATGGCTGAACGGATTTCAATGAAATTTTGAATATACATTACATACGTCCTAGATTAGATGATAGGTTATTTATTTTTTCTTTTAAGCTTTTTACTTCATCATAAATAATTCCCGGGTGAAACCGGGTAACGGGTGAGCTAGTTTTCTAATAAGGAACGCAGCTGTGCAAACAAATTCCAAAAGAATCCGTTTGTTTAAATAATACATTAAAAAAAAAAATACTTTTTTGGGATGTGTTTGCACAGCTGTATTCCTTATTAGAAAATTCACAATTTTGTCATTTACAATGTTCGTCTAGCTGTAGTAGTTTCCAAGATATTCGACCAAACACGTTTCCCGCCCTCAATTTTCAGGCAAATTTTCAACATGAATGTCAGCGGATAAGAAATATTACGTGTCAAATATTTTTCTAAGAACTAGTTTCCACCAAAGTCGTATAAAAATCGGCGATTGTCACTTCCATACGTTCCCCCGTTAGTTTCGAACAAAGATTCGACTCAATCGGAAGTCAATCAGAGAGTGTCATTCAGATGGATGGTCGATTGCCGTTGAATAAACGCGACTCAACTGTACATCGCTTTCAATCCTTTTTCAGATACGCTCAGAAAGACGCTCCTACCGTGTGTACATATACGCGTCGAGCGTAAAAGAGAAAAAAAACAAAACGGAAAGAGACTAAAGAAACCTTGTATGTCCTTCTTTTACACGCTCATACGAAATATCGTTACCCGGACAACCACGATCCAACCCCTTCTCAACGCGAACCCACCCCACCCCCCGAATCCCTCCCTGTTTCCACCGAACCCTTACTTCCCTCTGTCTTCTCTATCTTCTCCTCTCTAGCTATCTATCTATCTGTCTGTCTGTCTGTCCATCACTCGCCACTTTACACACGCTCACCAGACACGAGTCAGCCACACTGATCCGGCGTCATCGCCGTGGATCACCTTCATTTCACTCCGTCTAACTCATTCACTCACTCACTCACTCACTCACTCACTCACTCACTCACTCACTCACTCACTCACTCACTCACTCACTCACTCACTCACTCACTCGCTCACTCACCCGCTCTCGCTCACTCTTATTGGGTTCTCTAGAGTGTTCACGATCACTGTTACCTGCGTGACATTGTGAACACGCGGGATTGGACGCGTGTTTCGAGGAATCGCGACCAGGCCAAGGGAACAGACACAGCCCACGGAAGCTTGAAACGGGAAGGAATTTGAGTATCCGGGATGGTTGAAACAGAGGAGGATGAAGGGCCGAAGGATCGATCAGTGATCGGTACAGAACTTCACGCTAATTGAAAGCTTCGCGAGTGTATCCTCGAGTAAAATATCCTGCCGAGCTTCGAATCCTAAGAAGCCCGGGTGGACCTCCTTTGAAGGCTACCAGAGGCAGTGAATCCTCGTTTCCGCCAGCGGACATCGGAGATTGAATCGAGCCTGTCCCGCAGAGGGGCAAGTTTCGCCCCGTCCCCCGCCGCGATCAATCGAAACACGCGTCTAATCCGGCAATTGAGCACAGTGTGCGATCCAACAAAGAGCACCTTGACGAGAATCGTCCGCGACAGTGGTCCAGGACGACAATCTCGTTCGAGACGCTCGCTGTGTACGCAAATACCTGGCCGCCGACTTCAGCACGAGACGAGTCGGCGGCACACGGCTCGATCAGGCGAGCCGCTGCGTATAGGCTGCCGCATAGTGTAACGAGAGCATAGAGAGAACGGGGAAAGATGGTTTCCCGTAACCGAGAAAAGGATCTAACGCCCCTGGAAACACACCAGTGTACGGTGACACGTGCGGGAAAGCTAACCAACCACCTTGATGTGTCGGGTGCGTGTTCATGTGTGCGAATGTAGCCTGTCCGTCTGCGGCGCGGACGGGGTTGTGTGTATGATGCGTACTGTCACGAGCTCGCGCCGATCCTATCACTGCTGCAAATTGCACGCGGATATTGGGGTGTGTGAAACCGAAAGAGGATGCCCGGATGCTCTCTTTTACATAACGTCTCTTCCTCGTGCTTGCAAACGGATTGGGATTTCTTATAATCACTCGCCAAGAGTCCAGCCATCGAACACTCCGCGCCGTAAACTCGCCTCGATAAAGCGCGCTAATTGATCGGCCTTTAAAACGTCTATCGATGAAAGTTTGGCGGTAAAACGAAACCGGGACGGCCGGTTAGAAATATTTATTAATAAACCAGGGGGACAGCGACGCAACCGATTAATACGTTGCCGGTAATTACGCTGGCGGTCCAGCGGCCATTAAATCATTGTCCCCTTCTATCAATAAGTTCGGTAATTGTACCGTTTAATCCGGTGGCCGGGTGTTCGCCTCGGACCACGATAACCGCGCGAGATATTATCGATAGCCGGTGTTAGCTCCGATAAAACTCGATTACTCGGGGAATAAAAATATTCGCGAACACCGCACTGTTCGTTGGTGAAAATCCCTTGAGAATATTGTACGCCTGGGTGATCTAGATTGAGCCCGACCTTGCGAGAAACTGGGGGGAATAAGGGTTGATCAGTTTGAAGGCAAATCGTAGAATAAAGTCTCTCTTATTCTCGTCACTTCTTCGTGAGTTTAAAAGCGATAGGGGTGATAAGATACACACCGTTCAGTCGAAGTACAAAGTATTCAATCAACAGCTCAGAAAGTTCTAAATTTCCATTAATCACAAATCCAAATGATCTTTTAAGGAGGAACACCACTGTGGCGGCCGGAATAGTAAGCCACTTTTAAGAATTTTTTTCCTCAGTAATAATTTACAGTTTTCATAGAAAATTTTTATTACCTATCTTTAGTACGCTGTCTTAAGGGGTTAGCTACCTTCAGGACGTAGAAAAAGAATCGATTCTTTGGTAATTTATTTCAGAAAGTACGTGCATATATTTATGCAATGGTTTTTGTATTCAGATGAGGGACAATTTAACAGGTTATTATATTGTTTTGGTATAAAAATATTTAGTTATTGCAAAATTACAACTGATTTCCCAGAAGCTGTTTTTACACCGGTGACCACGATTTTTCCAAAACCGTTCACCAATCTTTCTGAAATTTTGTAGGTTTCTTCTAGACATTCAAATCTAGTCTTTAATCGCCGCATTTGTTTTTCCAGTTCATAGTATTTATTTTATGGATGAAAACACTTATTTTTAGCTAAAAATACTCATTTTTCATCCATAAACTAAAAACTATGCTTTGGAAAAACAAATGCTTCGATTAAAGACTAGTTTCGAATGTCTAGAAGAAACCTACAAAATTTTAGAAAGATTGGTGGAGCGATTTTGGAGAAATCGTGGTCACCGGTGTAAAAACAGCTTCCGGGAAATCAGTTGTAATTTTGCAATAACTAAATATTTTTATACCAAAACATAATATAATATCCTGTTAACGTGTCCCCCATCTGAATACAAAAACCATTGCATAAATATATGCATGAACTTTCTGAAATAAATTCCCAAAGAATCGATTCTTTTTCTTCCCCATGACGGTAGCTAACCCCTTAAGGGACTATACAAAAAAAAATAGAAAAACATCCATAAATTTAAATATAGTAATTAATCTTCTAGACCTCCCCACGCGAGCTGGCCGAATCTGTAACTATGGAACAGCAGGTCCGAAATCAAATTTCATTTTCTTTTATAAACTATATGAGTGTAGTTTCCGTTGTACGTACGGATTCTTTGATTGAAAGCAAATTTTTTGAAATACGCTTGAAAAACTGTCCATCTTATTCGCGGATTTTCAAAACTTTTCTTCTAAAGCGCACCATTTTTACAAAAATTTGCGGTTTTATTATATTTATATTATATCTGTACCTGTATTATACTTGTAATTTGTAATCATAATACTGTATAACAACGTTTGCGCAACTGAACTACTAGTATCGCGCAAAACTTTCAACTCAAATTTCTCGAAAACGAAGGCCCATTTTGATCAAACCCTTAATGGTTTTGTAACACTAGGTGTGTACTACAATGTCCACCTAGTCTCATTCCAGAACCGATTGCAGAAGGTGTGCCTTCCCCTTGTTAGCCCTACGCGACTTTCGACTCCCCGAGAAGGTTAAATGGAAAACTCGACGCCGCTTACCGTCAACGCGTGTTCCACCGCGGTGACGTTGCAGGAGATCATAAGTCCGTCAACGGTTTCCTCGAAAACGGCAGCGCCCGTTTCGCCGTGTCTTTGGCAGTCAGATGTGCACGCAAATAAATGCAAAAATCGCGTGCACCGTTATTACGGCTAAATTACGACGAGGGGGGGGGGGGATAGCAGCGGCGGCGGAGAGGGTGGCTGGGATGATGAGGAAACAAAAAGAGTCGTGAAACGCATCCGGTGCCTTTGATTATACCGAGCCTCGAGACTATAGCCCCGGATTGGTAATCTATACCCGGGGACAATGGAAAAAGTTTCGCCCCTAACTCGTTCCTGCTAAGAGATCTATATTAAAAGTCAGTCGTTCGCGCGGGGGACAACGGCGAAAGGCCGCCGGAAGTCGGACACTCGAGATATCAAAGTGACTTGACCAAGTTCGTTGATTAGTTTCGGACGGGGCGGAAAGCCGGATCGTGCTTTCGCCCTTAATTGCTCCGGCTTCGGAATTATTGCCGCCCGTTGCGAAATATTTCTGTCCCGATCCCTGCTAACCGCCGCTCGTCCCGTCGTCCATCGCGAAGATGGTAATTAACGGCAATTAATATCGAGGCTGACGCTACTTACGTAAATGGATGAAGGGCCCGCGTCTGACGACGTCCCGGCTGGCTTTCGCGGAAAGTTCCTCGGTACCTGGAGTATTAAATCGGATGTAATTAGTCGGGGCCTTCGGCTGATTCTTGTTTGATAAGCGAAATGCACCTTCATCGAGGCGTTCAATGAAATACAGGGCGGATGTAAGTACTGCGGTGGAATCGAGAAGGGGATGATTCTACGGGACGAAAGAAGTCGAATAGCTTGAATATATTGTCTTCGTATGGATTTGAGAATGAGTTGGTTACGCGTGAGTTTTACTGACAAGAGAAATTAGGCAAGCCGAAAATTCAGAAAATTACGTAACTTTGTGTGCAAGTGGAGTAGCTTATCCGTAACACAAAACTATTTTTTGTGGATAGCATAGTGCGGGTTTAGGGGGTGAAATCATCTCTTGAGGAAGATGTAGAATTTTCTTTTTTGTGGCATATCTGGAGAACGGTGAGAAATATCGAAAAAAAGTTTCAACAAAAGTTATGTCTACGAAACTGCGCAAAAGTAATTATCGAATTAAGGGATGGTGGTGGGGGGAGCTTAGAAAGTAAGAATTTTTCGATAATTATTTTTATGCAGTTTTGTAGATATAAAACAAAGATGCAACTTTTGTTTAAGCTTCTTTTCGATATCTCTCACCGTTCTCGAGATATTTATTTATTTATTTATTTATTTATATACGGGTGGGCACCTTTTGGTAAAAGATAAAATATACATGAACAGAAGACGGAGATATGTAACAAGTGACACGATGCAGTACCTATACGCAAATACAAAATAAATAAGATAGAGTTGCTGCGCATTAACTTTAAGAACTGGTTCTTGAAAGACACGTTGGTGTTCGAAAAAGATTCAACAGCGTGACAGAACTTATTGGCTAAGTACATAAATATTCCACGACGAAGAAAATTCTACATCTTTTTCAAGTGGTGATTTCATCCACAACAAAGAATAATTTTGTCTTATGCATGAACTATTCTACTTGCACAAAAAGTTTCGTAATTTTTTGAATCTCCGGATTGCCTAACTTCCCTTGTGAAATCTGATTCAGTACTGGCTTCGTTGGCGGATATACTATCGGTATTAACTATAATTCAGTCGAGTTCGGACAAGCTACGAGACCGATTTATTCTATCGTTTCGAGTGACTTTAAGGGATTACCTTGGACGGAGAAAAATTGCAGTCATTTTCGGCATTTTTTTTTTAGGAAGATAATGAAATGAACAGAAAATTCAATATGAAACCTGTTATTGTACAATTCTCGCCAGAAAAAAATGTATTTTTTTTCCTACAAAAGATCTTGAGAAGCGACATTTTCCACGGTGTTCAATCTCACATCTATATCGTTTGACTTAGAACAAAAAACCAAAAAGTTTTATTTTCTACATGCCTAAAACTAGAGAATTACATATGGGTTTTGCGATATTTGGAACATATTCTTTGCGATTGACACTGTTATAAAAAAATAAAATGCACTTTTTCTCCGCATGTTCACCATTTCGAGACAAATGAATGTTTATGGATTTCCACATGTACTTCCCTACTTAGTTTTAGGCATGTAGAAAATAAAACTTTTTGGATTTTTGTTCTAAGTCAAACGGTACAGCCGCGAGATTGAACACCGTGGAAAACGTCGCTCTTCAAGATCTTGCGTATCACGGCTCTACCGCCGCCATTTTGTAAGAAAAAAAATACAATTTTTTCCGGCCAGAGTTGTACAATAACAGGCTTCATATTAAATTTTCTGTTTGTTTCATTATCTTCCTAAAAAAAAATGCCGAAGTTGACTGCAACTTTCCTCCGTCCAAGGTGGCCTAACCCCTTAAGACGTGGAACCACGTCCCTCTTACTTACATCGCGTACATTTTTCTCGCAATATACACATTATCAACAATGACCGTGAACAAACAGAGACAATATTCAGCCTATCACCCGCGGCAATCACCATTTCCTTCAATCAATTCAATACTATCGAATTGTTGAAATCTGCACCCGCCCGACTGAAAAATATCAGCCAGACCTTTCCATGCAACGATGCATCGTTAGTAACGGATCAAAAATGTCGTATCTGCATCCAACGATTCGCGTAACATTATCCCGGTATATCTTGATTTACAGGGAATAATAAATCCGCGTATACCCGTCGAGGTATTAATTAAATTCCAGCTGATTCGTTTGTATCGTTATTTTTAATCTCGTCACAAAGCTGCACGGCCATTCGTTATTGTCACGATTTATCGACTCAACCGGGAACTGTCAACGGCAACTTGGTCAAGCCTGTAAATTACTTCGTTGAACTGCGGGTAGAGGGGGACGGGAGAGACAAAAAAAGAAACGGTAATGAGACCTCTTGTTGTTCAGCCAATTTACCCGTTGGACACGGACGCGTTTCCGTGTAATCGCGAACGGCTGTTACACGACGTTGTAATTCGCCGGCGAGAGAGGGCGTGCAATTTGCAGTGATCTCGAAACGGCAGGTAGTGAGCTCGATCACGCAGAATCCACGGTGGATCGTTGATCCACGGTGCGGTGGATACCGAGCCGACCGACGTTCACGCAACGGAGGCGGACGTATTTCGTGGTGGTTTACGAAAGACGATCGAATAAATAAATGAGCGTACAAAGTGCCTAAAGAGAGGTCGTGGAGAACGATCGAAGGGGGGGGGAGCACGAGCTTCTGCGCCCTCGATCGCAATCTGCGTGACATAGGACCGTACGTAACCGTAAAGCGTATTTACGAGCATCCTCCGAAGGGTCTCCACTCTACCAATTTACCACTGTTGCCAACTATCACGTATCGGTCTTAGTCGAACGTGTAATTTCTCCGCACCCACATAGTACTCGAAGCGCAAGCCGCCGCCTCGAAGTGTCTCTCGTGGTATCTCTTCCAACCTCTGCTGTATATATATATATATATATATATATATATTCGGGAACGTGCAGACACAGACTGAACTCCTTCCGGAACGAAACTTACGAAGACCGGAAAGAAAAATAAATAAAATAAAAGAAAAAAAATGTATGTAAATAGATGAATAGATGAAACGTTTGTTCGTAACGAAAGGGAAGTATGTGCCGATCGACGGAGAAATCGCACTGAAACTTGAGAAAAACCATAGAGCACACGCACGGCTGTAAATACCAGAGTTTCGGATCGGAAAATGGCCAAACGATCGGCTCCAAAAGGTGAATGTCTACGAACGTGTGCTACTTTCAACACCGTCACCACTTTGCCACTGTCACAAACTACCGTCACCACCACCACCACTATCACTACCACCACTACCACTACCACCACCGCCACCACCACTGAACCATCACTGTATCACGAACCAAGACCCCCAGACCCCATGACCCGTTTTTTAAAATGAAAAGCCTCCGACATATAGCACTGAGCCTCGTGTCCGGGGACGTAGTAAGGGCCGACGACGGCCAGCCCCGAAGGAGGCTAAACACAGAAACGACGTGTCGACTACGGTGCGACCGAATTAAAACGCATTGTGCATCTAGCCCCAGCGCATGTAAAAGAACGAAACGACTGCAGCATTTTAGCCACGACGAGACGCCGTGGCCCCCATTCGTTCGGTATGCCTATGGTATATGGTTATGATCTATGACTCTCAACCGATTTATATTAATAATTCCGTAATTATCGTTACCCTTATCCACCAACCCCAACCCACGGCCACCTTTGTTTTCTTGCGTATGCTCAGCCATTGGTAGTGGATCGTTTCTTGAGCTGGGTTTACACCTGACGAGTGACTCGGCCGAGTGAAAATCTTGGGCCGACTTGCCTGTCGGACTACTCGGCCGAGTACTACACTCGTCAGGTGTAAACTCAGCATTATAATGGATGGCAAAGTAGGCATGTAGATTGGCACGTGACGTAATTTTCTTGCGACCTATCCGGGGACCGAGTCCCTCGGCCGGGCTACCTTCGAGTGACACGAAGTTTTCCCTTACTCTCCGCTGTAAATAGATTGAAACGTCGGACGCTGTGTGGGTCATCGATGGGACCCGACACGTTTACCAGAAGTGAAGCTCTTTGTCGAATAGAGGAACGTATTCTTTGGCTTGGACGTCGAAGTGAAACTGGGGGAAGAAGGATATGGAACGATGAAGAAGTTACGGGGAGAAATGGAGGCCGATAGCAGTAGGGTCATCGACGTGAATCAACTTCCGTTCGGTGGGTCTAGGGCAGAAAAGACGGGACGTTTTGTTCGAGTGTTTGTGACAATGCGCGATATTTCGAAAGATATCGAAGGCCCCGCGAGGGGAACTGGATTCAAAGAGATTCTATTCACAGTTACAGGTTAGCAACTCTTCAACACCGAATCTCTTTACAATCCCCGCGTATTAGCATAAACTTTCCAGCGCCTGATCCCTCGGCCCCCTTTTAGATCCACCTAAAAAGGGAACCGAATACCGAGGACTCTACTGCTTTCATATCTCCTCGTTAGTGCTACATACCGACGTTCAAATATACTCACGCAACTTTTCAAACTTACTCTCGCGTCTCCGCTAGAAATCACGTACTTCCTACCAACCCGAAGCCGTTAGGGCTCGTTCCATTCTTTCCTGGAATGTGCTGGTGCTACACAAGCACTTGTCGTTTCAAACAATTTTCCGCGTCCCGCGTTAAGGAAAGGTGTCCTAGTGATTCTCGAATAAAAACCATCGTCAATGGCTACGCGAAATACGGTGGAAGCTGAGCAAGTATCCGGCAAAAGCTCGTTTTACATGCAGCGCGAGTAAACCGTGGCGGGAGTAAAGAACATGTAAGAAGGAAGTTAAATTCCGTGTTCAGAATTCGTGTCACTGGTGAAGCACGCAGCATGCGGCATCGGGCATGACGGTACAAAAATTACGTGGCACGAGGCATGCGACTGTGTAAAGCTAATGCATGCGCACGTGTGTGTGTGTGTGTGTGTGTGTGTGTGTTTGCGCGTGTTTGCGCGAGCCCACCTATTTTCCGGATCCCCCGCAACCACCACCGCATGCCCAGGCACGAAAACTTTTTTTCTTCGCTTCTCCATATTCTACTTATACACTTTCCACTTATATCGTCTTATACCCCTAAACTTTTGGTAACCACCACCACCGCCACGTCCTCTGGGTACTCTGCTAATGTTGCCGCAAACCCTCCCTCCTCTTACGGGTATTCAACGGGCCACCACTCTCTGACCTCCCTCCACGCAGCCCACCCACACCCTTCAACCCAAACCAGTAATGCTTAACGTTGCCACCCCACCCCCGCCCTCGCTCCAGGACATCTTTATTGAAACGTTCCTCGACTTCTGCCGGTTGCATCGCGCGCCGCGCCAAAACGATACGACGACCGTCGGCAGAGGAGCATTACTGTTTCGTTTCGCGAACAAAGTTTTCTCGCGGAGAATCGAGTACCTTTTACGTAAATGGGGTGTGCACTCGGTCGAATGACTTGTGCACGGTTATGGGTAGGAACGTACGTCGCGCGCGGGGTGAAATTGCACGCGAAAGGAGTTGGAACATTCGGAGCCTCGGGGTTAGTGACGGGAGAGGCGGGAAGCATATTTTGGTTATGTAAAAGTGATCTGTCGTTGTATAATTAAATATTAGGCTGGGAGCTACTTTCGCTTGGAAATGCGAAAAATAGGGAAACTAACAAGGAGAGTACTTTAGGTGTCCGCCTCCGATCATTTTGATTTTTGGATATGTTATAGAGGACCGAAAAATAAGAAATACGTGTTTTTTTATTTTTCCCCGTTTTCATATTTGGGGGGTGAAAACTGCGTTCAAAGTTAGGGTTGAAAAATCATTTTTGTGGAAAAAATGGACTTTTTGAAAATCTGGTGAGTCAGTCATATTTCGCATTCAAAGACACAAAATTCGTCCATTGACACTATTCCCCTATCTCTAATAGTTCTCGAGATATTCCACAAAAATGATTTTTCAACCCTAACTTTGAACGCAGTTATCACCCCCTAAATATGAAAACGGGGAAAAATAAAAAAACACGTATTTCTTATTTTTCGGTCCTCTATAACATATGCAAAAATCGAAATGATCGGAGGCGGACACCTAAAATACTCTCCTTGTAATTAAGTAGTTTGAAAAGAAGATCAGAATAAAATTCTTAGGTTACCGGAGTATCAATTCCTACCAAGGATATTCTCCAACCAATTGCGTTGAATGAAATTGTTTATCCCGGGCCGGAAAGGTAGCCACGCGGGAAAAAAAAACTAGACTGCTTGTTCCGAAAAATTCCGTTGTCAAAGTACGGGACGTGTTTGAAAGTCGTCCCCGCTCGATATTTCAAGGAAGAAACACGCGCGCCGCGGAACAATGGGGATCATGGAGTTGGCAATCGGCAGCGTAGAGCCGCGAACATTGCGCGGATAAATCTGTCTGGAGCGGAGTAAAGCATCCGCCGGTGCGGAATTACGGCCGAGGCATTTGCCAGCCGAAAATGAGCAAACGGAGCGGGGCGCGATAGTATTTCCGTGTTCCAAAAACAAAAGCAGTTAATCTCGAATGCCCACGGTCGTGCGGGGCGGATCGCTTAATCCACGTTTCGCCGATGCTCGCGCAATGTGGGCGCCGCCGCGATGGAATGCCACTTTGGTGCCTGGAATGCGGCGTAACAATCGTAATCACCTAAGATTCAGTTACGGAGGAATGTTTCTCGGGGCGGTATGTGCCGGCTCGAGGCCACGGCGCGGAATTAGAGGGGCATAAATAGGCGCGATTTCCGATCGATCGGGAAAGCACGGCGCGCCGGTTCGCGCGCGAACGCCACGAAGAAAATCGGCAGCTTTTGTATACAAAACATAGATCGCGCGCCTCGGTGCGCGTAACAACGCCGCGTGGCCTCGATCGCGCCCGTTGCACCCCTACGTCGGATTCTCGCGACGGAGTTGTGGACGCACGAGAAGCGAATCGTCGACCGGTAACACAAACGCGGCATTCATTGACCAACGATCCTGAGATTTAACGGAGTGTAGACAGAGTGCCTCTCGTGGGTGCATAAGGAAGAGTTTATACGCTGCACACGCGCGACGAGCCGAAGTATCATCGAGTTCGATCGTGTCAACAGCGGCTGAACTGATATCTAGTCACTTCGGTCAGCGATTATTGCGCCTAGCTCGGACCTGCCAACGATTTTGCAGCACTCGGACGCACCCTAAGCCGAGCTGATTGTAGAACGTACAGTAGTGAATATGTAATAAGGATTGTTTAAAGCCAGCGATCTGTAGTGGTAGTATAAAAGAGAGTATAGAATCGGTTTAGGGTGCTCGACGAAGTTTCGCTTCTGTCTACGATCCCCCAACCCTCTGGTACCTTTGGAACACCCCCGTACCTCCTCGAGAAACCCCTGGCCCCCCAGACCCAAACACAAAACTTGAGTGTCTAATTATTGTATGTTAGAGCGAAGATATTTGTGTTCTTGTTCTCCCGGCAGTTGGATACACAATGCGCGATATTCGGTACAAATGGAACGCCGGCCTACAGTCGGTCGGCATCTCGAACGAGGTGGAACTACCGCAGTTTCGCGTGCTCGGTCACAGGCAACGACATTCAACCATACACCTATCTACAGGTAGATATCCCCCTCTTATTAGTTCTTCCTTCAGAACTTCGTCGAAAAGAAAGGCTCTCGCGCAATTGTGATAAACGATTGGTCGTTTAATTGTAACTCTGTATGTTCACACGCGTCCGCACGCCCGCTAAGAGACCTTCGACGTGTGCGGAGTAATCGTTTCCATTGGTTGTCCTTCTGTTTCGTTCGGTTCTCACGTTTCTCGTTACTTTCCCTTCCGCCCGTTTTCGTTTCCGTTTAATTCGCACCGATACGCACCCGCTCACCGTGTCGCCTTTTACCGCGAACACGTCCGATCTGTTCCGATCCAAGGAAGAGCTTTTGCCCGCCACGGGGGACACGTCCTCCGCGGCTAACTATTCATCCGAGACCCCAATCGACCGATCGACTTCATCGCTTCGAACCACAGAAACGAAGGACGAAGACGAACTTATCCCCCCCCCCCCCCCCCCCCACCATTCATGTCGTAATCCATCGATCCCGATTTAATCCTTTATCACGCGGTCCAAGGTCGGCGACGTACTATCTCGCGAACGATTTATTCATGTGGTCTCTGCAATTCCGAGCTGGCCCGTCGATTAATCAACCCTTATCACTGCTCCCGCCGCTCTCAAAGCGCCCGATCGATCTGTTTGGCGTTCGGCGAATATAGTTAACGATCGGGGTTCGATGATTCCGAAATGCAAATCTTGGCGCCGAGATGGTTAATCGACGGACGAAACCGGATGATGCACCGAGAATAGTACCGAGTCAACCTCCGACCTGCCATCAACAACATCAGATCAAACCGACACGACGGGCTCTCAGAGAACCGAATTAACGCTGCGGTCACGAAACGGGTCGCACATGTCGAACCACGTGATCACACCTATGGATAACAATGCTAATCTAACGAACGGAAGTGTAAAGAAAACTCCGCTCGCACGTCCTCCGACGCCCGTTCGATTTCATCTCGAGCGGAGCGGGCGATAGAGGCTGAGATATCCGAATGAATGGAGAGAGGGACAGATAGAAATGAAAAGAAAGATAACGAAACGATGGAGAGAGAGAGAGAGAGAGAGAGAGAGAGGGAGAGAGAGAGAGAGAGAGAAATTGTGAAAGATTGATGGGAAATAGAGAAACATGCGATAAAGAGAAAGAAAACTAGAGAGAGGGATAAAATAGAGAGCGGACTTGTTGGGTTTTTAACGGGGGTGCGAGGTAAGTGGAGGCCCCCTCGGAGCTGAAACGCGTTTGAGGGCTTCCGCGAAGGTACGTACCAACCGCGGGGGGTCTCTCTATTTTTTCAGTCGGATACACGATGAGGGACATCCGGTACAAGTGGAACGAGGGCCCGAACAGCGTCGGTGTCAGCAACGAGGTCTCCCTCCCTCAGTTCAAGGTCCTTGGTCACCGTCAACGAGCCATGGAGATTAGTCTGACTACTGGTAACGTATGAATAGAACCCCGCCCCCACCAACAACACCAAAATATAATTCAGACCCTCGCTTTTAACGGGTATGGGTAAGGTGGAGAGACACGTGAGCGCTATCCGATGTCCGCAGCCGCGATGTCGCTCTTGGGGACGCCGCTTGTACGTTCCATTAACCGTTGATCGATCGATCAATGCACGCGTATCTCTCTCTTTCTCGCGATCTTGTCTTCGCGCGCGGACGCACAGGCCTGGTGGATGTTGAGCGGCGATTAGCCCCGATGTTCCCCGCTCTGAAGGATCGTCGGCCGAGAGCTTCCATCATCTTTGATCTTAGCGCCGAATTTCCGCTTCAGAGGCGCCGTACCATCCGCCTCGTACTTATTCATTCTCGTCCACGGACGATTGATACTTAAATTGACGGGCATAGTGTACCTAAAGCGCAAGGGATTCTTTGAATTAGTTACTTATATTTCCAAGAATCTTCTAGTTAGAAGCCATAGCGACAGCGCAGTTAAATGTAAATGCAAGATGGTTTGAGAGTTTCTCCTGAAGAATATCATAGCGTAGTGGTCTAGTGTTCCTCTTCTCGTAGCTCATCCCTCTGCGCACAGTGATCATCGTTCGTAACCTTCCCCCAGTAATCTCATCCCGAGACACGTCGCCGGTCGCTCCCCTCGTTGCGACTTGTTTCACGTTTCTCCTATTCGAAGCTACGAGCAATCAAGATCGCAGGCAAATCCCATTTTCCTTCGCCCCGAGCGTCACGGGCCCCTCTAGCAGTTCTAGCTGAAGATTGTCCCGCGAGTTCAGCCGGGGGAAGATGAAACGGAGGGTGCAACTTGATTTTCTATCCACGCTGATTCCTCGTTCCCGCCGTTTCTGGCTCGCCGTTTGCCGCCGAGCCTCGCGATCGCCCGGCCGGTTCCACGCGAGCCGTCGCCCCGTTTCGCAATCACGCCACGCACACGGCAGCTCCTTCGTCAATGATCACGTACTTTGCTTAACATCTCGCCAGCCCCTCGTGCGTCGCGAGTTCGCCCCGTACGATTGAAAGGAACGGTGAGAGGGAAAGAGAGAGAGAGAGAGAGAGAGAGAGAGAGAGAGAGAGAGAGAGAGAGAGAGAGAGAGAGGGAGAGAGGAAGGCGGGAGGAGTCGCTCGGGAGCTACCAGGTACGGCTTGCCCTTAACTAGAGCCAGCCGGTACGTGAGTAGCAGAGAGACGGGCAAATGGGGTGGAAAAAAAAGGGAGAAGAGAAAGAGAGAGAGAGATATGTATATATAGGAAATAGTAAAATAAAGGATGGGCAGAGAGAAAGAGACATTTCATGGCGCCTCTCCGTCCCCCTGTCCTAACTGTCGGTCTTTTAATCGTAGGGAATTATTCGCGGCTGGCCTGCGAGATCCAGTTCGTACGGTCGATGGGCTACTACCTGATTCAAATCTACATTCCATCGGGCTTGATCGTCATTATCTCGTGGGTGAGCTTTTGGCTGAACCGTAACGCGACCCCCGCTCGGGTGGCCCTCGGAGTCACCACTGTGCTCACCATGACCACCCTAATGTCCTCGACGAACGCGGCGTTACCGAAAATCTCCTACGTCAAGTCCATCGACGTCTACCTGGGGACCTGTTTCGTCATGGTGTTCGCCTCGTTGCTCGGTGAGTACCATCGTACGCCACGGCGGAAGGAACTGCATACAACGCGGGAGAAGAGATCCGCGAACCTCCCGGATGCCCGGAATCTCGGGCACCCTCGATTATGCGATCGTCTTTGCTACATACTTCTTCCGCCCGCATCGTTTCGTCCACGTCCCCCCCCCCCCCCCCGACCGTTCATGTACACTCGGCAAACGGATGCAAATCCGATCCTCGAAAGAGAGAGGTTGAATCCGTTTGGTGACACAGAAACGGTGACGTTGCTCTTCTCCGACGTCGCCGTTACACCTACCCTCTCTTATCATCCGCGCGGGATCTCTGTGTCCGTAGAGTACGCCACGGTGGGCTACATGGCAAAGAGGATTCAAATGAGGAAGAATCGCTTCCAAAAAATCGCGGAGAGCATGAAAGCGGCAAGAGAGAATCCAGGACCGCCCGGAGTGCCCGGCGATCACGGCGACCACGCGCCTAAGCAAACTGTGAGTAACATCGGCCGACCTGTCATGTCCCTTTCGCCTTTCTTTCCAATTAGAATCTTTCTGTTGCCGTCGACGTAGCCGCGCCTTTTAGCTCCGCAGCCCGATCAAGGGGTAATATTAAGCCTGCAGAGGGACTCTGGACCAAAGAGGCCTGACACCATTGCTGTACACCATCGGCAAGCTCTCGTCGAGAGAAAATCGGGTGGTATCTAGGGATTGCAAATTTATCGGCTTTTTCAATTACCGGTGATTCGGTAAAACTTTCAACCAAAACCGGTTTACCGGTAATTAACCGGTATTTTTTTAAGGTATTCAAAATATAAGACTAAGCATTACAAAAAAAATAAATTTCTTTAACTCTAATCGAGGATTATAAAAAATATATATGCAAATAAAACTATTCTGAACATAAAATATAAAATGATATAACACAAAGTAGATATCTTTGTATAACTATTGACAATACTTATGAATATAGATTATAGATCTTCACCAGGAAAACAATGAAAAGAATCTTAACTTAAATACATAAGTAAATATTTTCTATTTAACAATTCTTTTTAACAAATAAGCACGCAAAAACTATTTGAATATGCGTCCATTTTTTTTATGACTATTCAGTTTTTTTAGTTTTCTTTTGGATCAGAGTTGGTTCTTCATAAGATACTTCGGTTTTCGTCTTTATTGGTAATTGAAGTTTTTTTTTCACTGATAACAGTAGATGTCGACGAAGTTAATGAACGCATATATGCGCTATATTGCTTTACGGAATTTATCGAATTACCGGTAAAAATTTGGCGAATTATTGGTACAAAATTTAGGGTATTTCTCGCGATTTACCGGTTTACCGGTATTGCAATCCCTAGTGGTATTGCACTTCCATTCTGCGCAATCAATGCAAATACCTTAAGAAATAGACAAAAAGGACACCATTCTGTGAAATAGACAAAAAGGATACCACTCTCTTCGAAAGCTTTCCAATGGTGTACAATAGGGCGGAGCGGTACTATATAGGCGAAAATTTAAATTTGAATTTTCAGTTGGCCTGAGTGCGGAATAGCTGTCTTTTGATTAACCAAACACAACAGTAAAAAAATTGTGGAAAAATATTCATGTCTGTAGTTTCCTTTTTTTCTTAAAAATGTAAAAAAGGAGATTCACATTGTGAACTTTTACATTTTTAAGAGAAAAAGGAACCTGCAGACATGAATATTTTTCAAAATTTTTTTACAGTTGTGTTTGGTTGAATTTTCAGTTGGCCTGAGTGCGGGATAGTTGTCTTTTGATTCACCAAACACAACTGTAAATAAATTTTGGAAAAATATTCATGTCTGCAGTTTCCTTTTTTTCTTAAAAATGTAAAAAAGGAGATTCACATTGTGAATTTTTACATTTTTAAGAGAAAAAGGAACCTGCAGACATGAATACTTTTTCAACATTTTTTTACAGTTGTGTTTGGTTAATCAAAAGACAACTATCCCGCACCCAGGCCAACTGAAAATTCAAATTTAAATTTTCACCTATATAGTATCGCTCAGCCCTAGTGTACAAGCAACACTTGCACACTGCACCCCAGAATCTCTTTACGAGCTGAACCCTCCGCAAGCTTTCTCGACGAATAGAGCCTCTTCATTAGCCAAGAAAAGTATCGATCGTGTTACATTCTCTCATCATCGACCATCAAGCCTTTATATAGAATCACAATCCGTTTCTACTGACTCCCAAACGTTTCGCTTCGACGCGGCTGTCGAGCGTTCCCCGCCGCGATTCAGTGCGATGTCGTCCGCGATATCGATCCGGGGACACGGTTCGATCCTCCCCCGAAACTGTTACTTTTTTCCGTCGGAAAAGGAAATAAAAACAAAAACACGCCCACACGCGAGCGGGCCGACGAAAGGTCAAAAGCTAAAAGGTTCCGCGAAATGAATTCCCATTCGGTCGCGTTGCGCCGGACGCGCTTCGTCCGCGGGAACGCGATGCACTATAAATTTTCTTTTAATCTCGGGGATTGTGGGCACGAGAACGAAAAATATTAAAGGCGGAAGTGGCGGAGACAGAAAGAAGACCGTAGAAAATTGGGGGGAGGGTGCGGCGACGGGGCAGGAATCGGCGAGCAGCGGGTAAAATGTCCGCGGGGGTGTAAGGCGCTTTAATTAATCCCCGAACGAATTAATTACTGTTTTCTTTGACACGCGACGTTTCGTACGCGCCGCATGAGCCGTATTTTCTCGGCGTCACGAGTCGTTTGGTCCGCGGTGGCGCGGCTTCGGCGAGATAACGGCAGGCGCGGGACGTTAATGAAAATGTGCGCGTAAACAAAAGCGAGGCGTCGTTAGTATCTTCCCTCTGCTCTCCTACTTTCAAACGTGATTAAACGCGGGCACGTAGCGGTGCGCGTTAACGCGGCAAGTGCCTCGCGGGCCGCGAGCACGTCCAATTACATTTCTAAACCGCGGATTGAATGGACACGAGCGTTCTTTGAAAACCAGGGGACAGGGGTAGAGAGAGGGAAACAAAAGGGGAAGAGGAGAGGAGGAATAGTAGAGATCGGCCTGGTCAGTCAGGTGAGTCCTTTTTCGCTGCTTCACTTTTAACCCTTAGTATCATGATTTTTTTATTTCACCCAGAAAATTTCTTAGCGTTGCATTTTTGCCCACACATCATCGTAAAAATAAGCAAACAATTCCTAGTGTAACAGTTTTTTATATATTGTAAGTCCGGGAGAGTTCGACAACTTTTTGGGAAAGAAATTGTAGCATCGTTGTTTTTCACATTTTTGTCGTTTTATGCATATTAAAGCAAAGCCTAAGCAATTTAGAGTGTATATAAATTATGGTGTGCGATAATTTCAAATATTTATTTTCATTTTCAACGAGAAACATTGGCACTGCAACTGGTCGGTCTCACCCGCATTTCGGGGTTAGACCGTCCACCCACTACGGGTAATCAAGGGAGCGATCGACCACCTTATCAGAACAAATTAAAAACGAATACATACGTATTGTTGGTGTTACACTGTAGTTATATGCATATCATATCCCCAATATCGGAAGAGTGTAAATAAACTTACCTGTTTTTCAAATAGGGTAACGCATACAGATGTTGACCCCTATAAAATGATTGACCCTCTTCCCCAAAAAGTAGGAAATATAATATAATGTTCTTTTTATATAATAAAATATAATTGTATTCGGAGCAAAAATATCTGGGCCGCCGAAATATAGATATATTTTATTATGTTACAAATCTATGTATTCTAAAGGGTTCTCCCGTCAAATAATAATAATAATATTAATAATAATTATATAAAAGAAGCATTATATTATATTTCCTACTTTTGGGGGAAGAGGGTCGATCATTTTATAGGGGTCAACATCTGTATGCGTGTTACCCCATCACCACCACTGTAACTTGGTCTAAAAACTTTCAGCCTCGCATAAAGTCTTAACTGTATCTTACAATTAAAATATGGATTTGTGACAATGGTCAATGTGAGATAAACAACAAGCGCTTTCATTTCTTTTGTGTCAATGACACACAGTGCCCTATCTTGCGTCAGTCTTAAAATATCAACACTGGCCGGACTCTCCCGGTGGTCGAACTCTCCCGGACTTACCCTAAATGAAAAAATGTGGATATAACACCACTGTTAAACCATGTATAAAGGTACCTATGTATTATAATGTTTAGCCAATACCCGTTTCTGCAGAATGTCACACTAGTGTTACATACATTATTATGTTCGAGTTCAAATTTAATCAAAAAGAGAATTCTAAATAATTCAGATTACAAATTAGCCTTTACTTGGTACTTCCAGTGGTCCTGGCGGAATTAAGAGGTGTAATTAAGAATACGAGACAGTGTATCACAGTAGAATTTCTACGAATGTACATTTCTGCCCTATGGACACTTGTTACATATGATAATAGTAAAGTAACGCTTTTTTAGTTTATGAAAAAGCCCCCAAATGGCGCGCAAGATTTTTTCAATTCTTGTAACCCGGGTGTTACACTATGATACTAAGGGTTAAATAGAGCAATAGTGCTACGTGAATGAGGGGGGGGGGGGGAGAGAGAGGGAGAGAGAGAAACTAGTAGAGGAAACACAGTTTTTGCCCATCCTCGATGTCGCATGCCAATCTATCGAAGTAAGGGGTTCTCCTCCAAAAAGGACACCCCACGCCGAACTGCCGTGTCTCTTGTAAGTGGTCCCGTGTTGTCCAGGAGGTGCGGTTCAAGGTACACGACCCGAAGGCACACAGCAAAGGCGGCACGCTCGAGAACACCATAAACGGACGGGCCGACGAGGAGGCAGCGCCCGCGCCGCAGCACCTCATCCATCCTGGCAAGGACATCAGCAAACTTTACGGTACGACCCAATACCTTTCCTCCCCCATCGAGCACCGGAGCTTCTTCTTCCTTAAAACACTGCAGCATCGTATACCACCTGATACACCATATTCCCTGGAAATTTTCTCATTTGATGGTCCCACATATGAGTTCGAGAAGAGAAGATTGGTATCATAAAATATCTCGTCTGGAGATTTAAGGCACAGACTTAAGCGTCAGGGCCCGTTCTAGAGGGGTGCAAGCAGGGCAACTTAATTTGGTAATTTATGAATATTACATTTTTTATGAAACGAAAGGCTTTTGTTACTCAACCAATACATACAAAAAATTGCACTCACTGTCAAAAATTATATTTTAAAATAATTATTTATAATTAAATATAAAGGGTGGCAAAAGTTATTTTTGCCTAGAGCGGCGGAATAGTTAGATCGGCCCCTGTTTAGCGTAGGAATCTTATAAAAATGTCTGTGACCTTAGCTTCTCGGTTAAGGGGACCTTCCGGTCTAGAGCCCAAAAAAATAGGTGATATTTAGGAATTAATTAAAGGAAAACTACTATATATAATTTAATGGGACTTTTTGCATTGTATTAACGATGTCTTGAATTATAGAAATATATTTTTTGTTTTATAATTAATCATTGCAGACGGCCCTGGGGAATCGTTAAAGTCAAGGCGTCAAAAAATTCATCCAAATCGGTGGGACCTGTATCTCCAAAAGTTATTATCCGATTCGACTGAAACCTATTTTATTTTGAAGATTATTCTTCTGGCTAGGGGGGGAACTAGAAAAAATTACAAAAATGACATTTTTTTTAGAAAATAACGACACTTCAAGTTTGAAATCACTTTTCCCTGTATTTTTCGTCCTTTCAACGCCTTTGAAAATTATAAATTTTCAATTTTTTATAATTTTTTCTAGTTCCTCCCCTAGCCAGAAGTATATTCTTCAAAATAAAAAGAGTGTCAATCGAATCGGATAATAACTTTTGGAGATACAGGTCCCACCGTTTTGAGAACACTGTTTCGAGAAAAACGCGTTTAAAGTTTTACGTGAGCGCCGAGTGGCCGGTTGTGACCCATGCATTTGCCGCTACTCAAATGGCTATAACTTCGAGAATTTTACGAATTTCAACAAATCCTTTTAAACACGTATTCCTAAAAGGTTGAACATTCGAAAAATGAAATAAAAAAAAAACGACTTTTAGACCGGACGGTCCCCTTAACCCTTCGTGGTTACACGGGGTGTATTGCACCCCAACAGCAATTTTCGATTTGAAATGTCGCACTTTTACGTCTTCCAAAGGGGATTTATCGCAAAAAAATAATAAAAAAAATGTTTAAAAATCGTTTTTTCACACAACCGTGGAAAATCGCTCATTTTCAACTACAAATTTTATCATATCAAAATTTACATATCTACAAAAAGACTGTTAGACCACGACTGTATAAGTATTGCGAATGTACAATTATCACTGAAAAGTTAAAAGATTCAAAAATACGAAAATGGTAACTCAAAAAATGACGCTGGGCTACAGTGAACCCGGCGTGACCAATTTGTGATTATAAAAAGGTGGGACCACGAAGAGTTAAATTCGAGGGGTTGAATTTAGTGGATAGCCTTTCATTATTACCTTCCATTTTTTCCGTAGAACCGAGGAGTCGATTGTAATTCTGATAACGCTGAATAGACGATTCGAGATTAGTTGGAGTGAAGAGTCGTGGAAGTTTTGTTGGGTAAAATTTCCCCCGTTAGGAGAGATAGGGTATCGGTGTGATAAGCCCCGCCGTCGTTTTCTTCCGACGGAACGTATCCCAGCTTGCCCACGAAAAACGAGATAACGCATAGATTCTACTGTTTCACCAGGTATCACGCCGTCGGATATCGACAAGTACTCCCGCATCGTGTTCCCGGTATGCTTCGTCTGTTTCAACCTGATGTACTGGATCATCTACCTGCACATCAGCGACGTGGTGGCGGACGATCTGGTGCTCCTCGAGGAGGCGAAATAAAGGAGCTGGGCGCGGCGGTCGCGCGCGTACACCGAGGGGAACGTGCGTTCAAAGAGACAGAAACACGAAAGTATAAAGGCGGAGGGTGGGGCAGGCGGCGAGGCTGATTCGCCAGAGGAACTAGGGAACTAGTCAACCAATTAATGTTCCGCGAGGGGGAACGGACTAAAATAACGCTGTGATTACTTCGAGAAGAGAGCAGGTAGAAGAGTTGTATAGGATTAAACCGACGTAGGCGCTGTATCGACGATTAAACGAGAACGAGACGAGAGAGCCAAGAAGACGGAGAGGAAAGGGTGGAGGAGGAGGAGGAGGAGGGTAAGGCGGAAGCCGGATCGAAATCGACAGCTAGTTTTGGCTGACTTCATGGCGGAATGTGTCAGACCAAAGCCGTTGGATGGTAGGGGGCTCGGAACGAAGCCGCTTCAAGACTAGGGGATAGGGACAGCCGCCGGTCAGACTGGTCGGCCGACTAATGCCGCGCTGTGACTACTTCGTGACATTCCAAGCCCGTGTCGGTAATCTCCCTGCGATGTGATCGTCGACTTCCTCTCGCTAAACTGTCCCCGGTGGAAAAGGTTCGATCGCTACGCGGTATACCGAGAGGTCGCGCGTAACGAGTCGAGCGCCCCGACAGAAACGGGAACCGACGCCAGAGATGCGAACACCCGCGAGCGTGCATACCTTAAAACATTGCCAGTCTAGGTACCTAGCTCTTTAAACGGAAGAAGAGAATACCTTCGATATAAACACTTGTCAATTTAGCTACCATTATATACATAACATATACATATATACATAGTAAAGTTAACGTAAGGGGAGGAACGAGAAGCTCGGGGCGACGTATCGGGAGAGGGCCGAGTATGAGAAGAGAAAGCGAGAAGCAAGGACTAGGAAGCGAGAGACTATATAGAAAACGATCGTGGAATCAACGATCGTCGCCTGAATGGCGCTCGAGTGTACGCGAGGCCGTGGGTAAACGAGAGAGAATTATCGCGTGCGTGAGGGTGAGAACGTGTGCGCGCGCGCCACTGTCCTACCGTGTACGAATGCGCTGGGTGTGTGCGCGTGGATGTGTCCTGTGCGTGCGTGCGTGTGTGCGTGCGCGCGCGCGCGTCGTACGAGCGCCAGCGCGCGCACGAGCGAAACAGAGCCGAGGATGATTTTTATTTCGTACGAAGACGAACACGGTTCACTACCGGAGACTGGTGCGACTTAATACGTTAAGTAAGTACGTCGTAAGTAAATCTATCGTATTTAAGGAGGGCATGCGGCGCGTATGCGCGGCTCGTAATTAGGTAACAATTAACGTGCGAGGCAACACGTACACGACTTAACCGCGCGACGACGCCCGTACGCCGACGCGTCTTTTTCGACGCGAACGAGGCGTGGGCCGAGGGCTGACGACGGACGGAAACTGAGAAAAAAATGGAAAAAAAACAGCCCGCCGTGCCTGACACGCGCCACCGTGGAGCAGGCACTTCGACGCCAGTCGCATAATTTCGAGGCAGAGCTGTGTTTCTCGAGACGTATTTTTCATTGCCACACGAACTTATTGTGTCCGTTTCATTTTATACCACTTTTTTACCATTTATAGCGAGCATCGCCGAGGACGAAGCGACTTTTGTATTTACGTCACCTACGATCGCCGCGATCCTCCCTCGGAATCGTGTGACTTCCGTGGAACCCTCCGTCGTGTCGCGGCGCGCGCGACCACCTTCCGTGTACGTGTTCGCGTACGTGGCTCAACACTGGGGATGGGAGTATTTAGCTCGTACCTATGTGCGTAGTCGCGATATTGTTCACGTAGAGACACGCGCTCCCGGGACGTGCGATTAGGCGCGGGTGTTCAGCGATTGTTGGAGGAATGTTTCAAAAAGGTGGAATGATAAGAACACGATAATTCGAGCATTGATCGGGGTCGAGGGAAGAATCGATTTGGTCAATAGGAAGTACTCCCTGCTTTAAAAAGTCGTCGAATCTGCCTCGACATTTCGTTTAAAAAGCTCAGAACAATTTTTACATGTCAGTGAAATAAGGCTTCTCGAAAATTCTACTGTTTCAGCTTGCTATTTATTCGGGAAAGATAGAGCTTTGATATTATTATAACACAATTCGAATGCACGCCAAGTAAATTTTGGTATTAAACGAAATATCATCGTCAGTTCCGACGATGAGAAATATCAATATTTATAACTAGTAAATGCTCAACTCTGATTTTGAATATATTTATCAAGTCTTTAGAAATTAGTTGGGAGAATTGGGGGTGATTAGTGAAAAGTATCTCGATTCTTTCTTCGAGCCTAGGATAGGTAAAACAATGTCACTATTAATTCGTATGAAATTAACGAACTGACCAGAGTAGGCGAATACCAAGAAGGTAGCGAACTGACCAGAAGAGAATCTAAATTTGAAGCATTCTCTTACTACCGCTGTACAAATCGAGCCGCGAGTCGAGACGGAAGGCAGGCCAAGGGGGAACGCGATCGTGCCCGATTCACTTCGCGTAATTGCAAGCTTTATCCATTGCTTATCGTCAGAAGAGACGGGAGAAGAAGCGCCGTGCTCCTCGGCGGAACGAAATCAAACAGCATTCTCCGGCTGGGGGGGGGGGGGGGCGAGGAAGGGACGGGAACAGAAGGGAGGAGCGAGAGTGAAACGGGAAGCCGGGAAAAAGCCTCGACCCTTGAATCCCCCCCACCCTCCATCCGGTCCTTACACGTCTATTCCATCTCTGTCGGGAGTTATTTACCATCGCGAATATCTTTTTTCCATTTGGTTGTTCGCGGCACGTACCGTCGAGGGAAGAACAACCCGACGATTGGATTAGAAAGCCCGCGTTCGCAGCTGCCGTAAAGCGAGCTAGATGAAACGGAGCCGCGACCGTGTTTATCCTCGCCGGCGGATTAGTTTCATTGCCGAGCGCGTACGCACACCGAGGCACCGATCCTCCCGCGAATAGGCTCCTCGTCCTCAGTTATTAATTCCGTCAGTACGTTTTCGCCCGAGTTAATTAACGCCAATTGTATGCCGTTCCACTTCCGTCTTTTAGATACCCGGCGCTCGCCGTCTCTCCGACGCGCCCGGGCGCTCGCGCGCTCACGAACGTCCCCCCCCCCCCCCCACATTCGCGGATCATTCTCGATCCGCCGCCGCGTGTACACGCGTACACACGTACGCGCGTCTCGCGCTCTCCCTTCCTCCCGCCCTGTTGCCACCCCCTATCGCCTTCTACCTCTATCCTCCACCCTCCTCGCGCCCCTTTCACCCCTCCGTCTGTACCAGCGCGGTTGCTGGCTGCAGACTGGGTCGTGGAAGCTTGCCATTCAGGATATCGACCAGCTGACACGCCCAACCCACCCCCACGGCCACCCCCTTTCCCATCCCGTTCCTCTCGGTCCCTCGCGGTCTCTTCCCTCTCTCAGCCGCCCCTCTGCGCCGCTCTTCTCTTCCCCGCAATCACCAAACAGTCCGCTCGCAAGACGCTGTCCTGCTCATTGTGCATTTAATAAGGAGCCTCCTTGCCTCGGCGCTCCGCGAGGATTCTTCTATAAAAGTAGGTAATCTCGCTCGAGGATCCCCCCTTGGTCGCCATCCCCCTCGAGTGTACGGAAGAAGTGGCCGAGGGTGGTACGTGCTTCGCTGTCCCCGTTCCGCCGCCGGCCCGGGGACGCCAGGATAACGAGGCGCCCCATCGTTTACCGGGGCCCGTTATCGATCGCGACGCGCCACTTCTTTAATTTCTTTTTTCTTTTTTCTTTTTTTCTTTTTCCAATAGCAACGAGGCCTCGAACGGTCGGGCGTTCGATCGGGAACCGGGCGAAGCGTAGAGAACCGGCGCGTCGCGCGTCTGCCGGGATGAGAAATCGATGGCCGCGACGGCGGGGCCGCGATTCAACGTTCCATCGACCCTCGTTCGTCTCTGACGTTTCTGCACGTACGGTATTACGATATACATATACATATACTGTAAGAGTATCGAGATACTTCCACGTCCGCCCCACCGGAAGCATTATTATGCAATTTATATATACACGTATATATAATTGTACATCCGTTATCTACTTGGAGTCTCTATTACATATAGCGGGGTGGGTAGGAGGGGGAGGAGAAAGAGCGAGAGATGGGGAAAGAAGGAAGTAGGGTTTTATCGTTGTGATATATTCTATAGTGTGTCTGTTATGCATCTATACGTACGCGGCCGTCGCGTACGCGTTAATGCATATTACCACGTGTTTGTACGTACGTACGTTATATACGTGTGCCTATTGTTTACGTTCAGATCTATGGAGCCGTGTGTGAGCGTGTGCACGAGGAACTGGCACGTCCCTGACGAACGACGAGGCAGCTCTTCCGTAGCTAGCGAACTGTAGGTAGTTAGGCTAAGCTAAGCGAATTATACCTTACAATAGACACCGAAAAGGGGGAGGAAAGAAAAAGGACCCGCGAGCGTTATTCCCGGGATAACGACGAATTAGAGTCCTCCGGAGTGCGCCGGGATACGTGGCAACTATAGCTGGCAAGAGCTTAACCGGTCGGTCAGGGCCACTGAGGGGTGGACCCCGTCGTATTGTTTAAGTACGCTGCCGCTCTATTTTCTCAAGTATTCGAGGCTTTCACGGCCCTACTTCTCGTCCTTTCGCTACATCCCATTGTTTGCTTCGGAGACAAAATGCACAGACAGTAAGAAAGAAACAGGAACGAACGAAGGCAGCCGCGGAAAGACGTCGAGGAAAGGGGGGAGAATAGAAGCGAGGGAGGGAGGCAAATAGATTCGATTGCTGCAGACAGAGGTCGTCACTTAGAAATCCAAATACGTCAGGCCGCGTAAGTACTTGGAAAAATGGAGGAACGGGGTTGCTGGTGGCCTTGGCGGATTGGTTGAATTTCTGCCGAGCATAGGTCCGTCGATAATCGAAAATCTCCTGCCCATTTCCGAAACGGTAACCTCAGGCTTGCTCGGCACCAATCGAAACGGGAACTAAGCGCGTGCACGAAGATCAAGAACGTGTGGAGAGCGTTTCGAGTGAAACGATAATCGAATTTTATAGTAGAGACAGTAGATCCTCCGTTATTATAACTCGCGCTGATCGAACATTGAATTTCAGTGATGAAGGAATATCACGGAGATGTGACATTGCTGAAACTTCTCGGACAGTGGGGCGCTGAAATGGTAGAATATTTGGGTAACGGAGGTTTAGATAATGGAGGTTCTACTACGTAATGAAACAACCCTCCCCATATATTCATATATAGATATATTTTAGAAAGCTCGTTTGAGAAATATCTCCTAAGCTCGCCAGACTACGAATCCGAAGACGATTGGCCAACGATTCGGCAGATAAAACGCGAAAACTATCGAGCCGTTGAAACTGGAAACGTTGTTAACGCCTCTTGGTCTTGGACCGCGCGTCCGCTACAATCGAAATCGACTCCTCCTCGCGTTTTACCATCATTTAAACTAACGAGCACGCTTGTGTTGCGAATAAGCTGACACGCACGTGTTATACGTGCCTTGTAAAAGAAAAACTCACGCGCCAGTTCCTCCGAACCGACCGCGGTCAATTATTATTACTATTATTACTATTATTGCGATTTATTATTATTGCGATTATCATTGATACTATTATATATATATATATAAACGTTTTAAGAGAGAACAAAAATACGAAAGGGAGATAAATTTACGACGATCTCTGTCCTCTGGCAGGATAATGAAGACGAAGAAGAGAGGGGATAAAGGAAAACAGAAAACAAGAGACAAAGAAGTTAAGATAAAAAAAAATTCACGTTATCGGCGGGCACCTACATATTATTATTATTATCGCGTATTATATTACCGGAATATATATATAAATATAAAGGATTATCGTTAATTACCAAAGAGCACCATCGACCGCGCAGGCATCTCGGCATCTAAGACGGAGATAAAACAAAGAGAAACAAAGGACGAAAAAAAAAAAAGAAATATGAAGAGAAGAAAAGAAACCTATTAATACTATACAAATTGATCATCTTGTAAATACGAGTTTTATACAGAGCGATTGTATTCGTTAACAAAAAAAAAAGAGAGTACCTACTGCGAAGTAATATATACATATTATATATATACATATATATATATATACATACATTATATATATACATAAAATATATATACGCAAAAAATGTAGTGCACACGAGAATGTGACTGTTCGCACATATTTAGGTAAATCACTTTTAAAGTATAGGAGAAAAAAAAAACAAGAAAATAAAGTAGACTGGAGAGGCACGTCGGGGGACCGAAGTGAGTACGTACGTTCGTTCGTTCGTTCGTTCGGTAACGAGTGTTTAAAACCGGGAACGCTTGAATTAACGAGATACGAAGGTAGATCTATTCGATTATCGGGGCAAGCGTGGCGGATGGATTGGTGAGCAACGTGCGAGTGTATTTTCCAATGTCGACGAATCGATCGAGAATGTTCAAACGAGATGTGGACGACGATGACCTCGATGATAAGATCCGTTCGCAGTTCTGGCATTGGCCAGATATCGACATAAGCGTTGAACGGCCAACGTGTGGAATCGATAACGAGGAGGCACGAGTCTTCGTCGCAAAGGTACAATAGAACCTCAATCGTCCAAACCACGGTGTAATAGACAGGTGTTCCGACTCCTGTTCAGAATGTGTGACTTTTTCGTCATAGTTCTTCTGGCGGCCGGCAGATTTCGTCGACGTCGTAAAGGCATTTACATATATAGGATTTTTTCTGGCAAGCCCAGTAATGACACTAAAATCTCTACTACTACAGTCTCATTAATACATATGTATGTGCCTTCTAAGTCACCACGCCTCTCGCGACGGCCGGGGGAACTAAACAGAAATCGGCGCACAAAATCGCTGGGGTAAAAGCAAAGTTGGGCAAAATGTAACCTAATTACAACTTACATAGTATGATTAAAATGTAATTAAGTAGTTGATTACACATTATTTTCTGTAATCGTTCATATAGGTAGTTGACGAAACCAAATGGTCAACTACCTAAATTAACGATTACAGAAAATAATGTGTAATCAACTACACAATTACATTTTAATCGTAGTTTGTAAGTTGTAATTAGATTACATTTTGCCCAACTCTGGGTAAAAGGTACAGAGTCGGAACACCTGTCTATTACACCGTGGTCCAAACTAAGTAGTTTCTGGATGGCTGAACAATTGCATTTCGACACGAGGAGCAATAGTTCATTACCTATACGGCACTTATTGCATTCATAAATCAAAAATAACGTAAGAGTCCGCTCGCTTCCTTCGCCCCAGGATCTAGATTTCCGATCCTTCAGAACTGTCAATTGAGGGCCTTGCAGCAAGAGGGGCGAGAGCTCTTAGAAAAGCTGGCAGCAAATTAGAAAAAACTGTTTATAAAATTATTGCTTTGACTTAACACTGAAAAGAGAAATTGAAAAATATATTTTTTCACACAATAAATAGTAGTCATTGAGCTGATAAGTTTTTATTTAATATTCTATAATAAAAATATTAATATTTCTATTTTTATTTATTTGCGATGAATCACCCATTTGTTGTCGGATTTACATCAAACGATGTAGAATTCATTTTACCTATATTCTACGTCATAACTCAAAATCTGTAATAAATGGAGCTGCAACCCTCTTGCTTCAAGATCCTCAATTGCGTCTTTGAAATCAATGGGCACATTATTTTTGGAAATTTCATTCACATTACCTTACTCGACAATACTGTTCTGATAATTTAGTAATCATTGAAACGGTATTAAAAGAATACCGAATCTTCGAATAATCAAACGTGAGTAAGGAGGTGTTCGTATAATCGAGGTACCACTGTGCCCCGCGTCGCAAGAACGCCGTTCCCGATTCCGCACGGTGAGCCAGCATATTTCTAGCATGAGCCGAAAAGTTCGAGGAACGAGTAATTGCTCAAAACGAAGCTTCTCGATCGCCGAGTATCGAGCACACAGCTGTCCACGAGTTTTCGTTTTGGACCAAGGAGGTGAACAGAAAGGAGGGACCTGCCCCACGCGACGCCGCAGAGTTATAGAATCCTCGTCTGTTCCTCGCCATTTAGAAGAAGAGAATGTTCCTATGAAGGCGCGAAATATTTTTCTCGAGACTCGATCGTCGGACCAATGGGGCGATGGGGGGGGGGGGGGGAGAGAGACGACGGATCCTGGATCGTGGCCATCGTCGTCGAATCCTGTCGGGCGAAACGGTGAGACGAGCCACGGGCGTGCACACGAAAAGACCATGTGAGTTCAAATCGCGTTGTAACGAAAACTGCCAACTTCATATTGCAATATACGTTTTAGTCAATCGTGGCGATATACGGAAATAGCGCGGCGATAAGAGAGAAACAGGAACGGAAGGGAACGATCGAAAGAAACTGGGGACAGCCGCCTCAAACAGGTATCGAACACCGAAGTTTTCGGTACGACCGTTCGCACGCTGCGGGGAAGAAAGGCACAGCGCTCGTAGCGACCATTTCTTTTCCCATTGTAATTTCGTTCCACGCCGTTAGGATCCTACGCGACAGACGATGTCGCACGCTTCGCGCGTATACGCTTCGCTCTTAACCGAATAAACAGAATGCGCGCGCGCGCGCGCGTTAGGCGATTGCCGGAGGCGAGACGAAAAGTTCGGTGGGTTCGGTATCGGTGCAACCGCAGGCAGGAGCAGACAGATAGGCAAACGTGTTCAACCGTGCCCGTATTTTGTAACTACGGTCCAGTTCCCTTAGCTTTGATAGTCGAACGAACGATTTGTAATTCCCCTGTCCCTCGCTCAAAATAAAATCGACGCCGCCGAGTTACAAAATATAAGATCGAACGTGTCTAGCTGGACTCGTATACATGCGTACACACGGAACAACGACGTTCTTCGAATTGCTTCGTTGCACCATCGGAAAGATCGAGGAGGACCAGCGGCGATAGATTAGAAGCGGAGCCACGCGTCGTGAGAGTGATCTGATGGGTGAATAAAATTTTTTAGAAACATCGAAGGAGGTCACAGACTCCGAGTTTGCTTTGTCGTTGGGAATTCTTAACACTTCCAAGTTACAAGCTTTTCAACAATTCCGAGCAACGAATATACCGAAAATTTAACTGATTCTTCCTCACGCCGTTCTAACGGGTAGCGCAATTTTCTCCTCAAGTTCGATCAACGGGAAAGTAATTACAGGGGCCCCAGAAAAAGGAGAAATAAAGAAAAGAGAAAGTAAAATAGAAAAAATGGGAATGAAATTTTTTCATTTGGTTAAGATTAAGAAAGAAGAAATTAGAGCATAATTTCTAATAGAATAATATAATAATCTAATATTATTAACGATATAGCAATAAAAAAGTCATATATTTAAATATGTTAATGTTTAGTAGTTTATTTCTTTTATTCTCTTTATTATTGTTATAATTATCCTTCTCTCCTGATTTCGCTCCGTGAAAAGATGTTACGTTTGTTTACCGTTTAGACATTGTTTGGGGCCCCAAAATGTTTCTCGCACCCGGGCCCCTTTATAGAGAAGGCCGGCCCTGCGCGAGGTCTGCCTAAACTCGAAAAGTTCGGAGAGCTTTCAAGAAGAATCCCGAACAGGATTCAGCTACCATCGTTCGCGGCCCGAGTGAAGTCAGATCCCCTGGGAACCCTCGTAAATCGTAATCACTCGCGCGAGTCCTCCTCGCCGAACTTTCGGGGGCGAGCGGAGAAGCAGGACGAGTTTCTTTCGACGGAGTCGTGCGAAATGGAGAGGTGCGGATCGAGGTGACGATCGGAAGCAAGGGGGCACGGATAATTCGACAATGGAAACGGGCAGACGCGAGAATCCAGCGATGAATGTCGACCGAAGGAAGAAGAACGAAAGTACGACCGAAGTATCGCGTGACGAATTGTCTCGACGAGAGTACCAAATTCTAAAATGTATTTAATAACACACACTAACTGCATTATGTTGTAGAGACGTAACGTACGATCGTTAACGATAAGAACAATGTAGATACACAGAGAACACGCGACAGACATTGTACACACACGCACATATATATATATATAATATACCTATACAATAAAACAAGCCGGCAAAAGAGAAACACGCGACACACACACGTACACACACGCAACATATTATACATATACACGAGCATACCCCGTAGGTCGGGCGATTACCATCTCGAAGCGATTATACATATATATATATATAATTAATTATAAATATATAAATATAAATACATATATATATATATATAAATACATATACCAGCACTCGGTAGATATAGGTACACCCGTAAGTCTACCTATACTACCTAAAAAGAGAACACTTTAACGCGGCTGTAACGCGCCGATTCTACGAGAAAACGAGAGAGAGAGAGTGAAAGAAAAGGAGTGTGAACGAAGAGGGTAGAGGGGAGTAACGACGAGCGAGAGTGGCCGGGCGTTGCGTTTGCGACGACAGGGGCGAGTATAGAAGCGCGAATATACATACATAACGCGTATTAATAGCCGTATAGTTCTAGATCAAGAAGCGCGAGAGAGAGAGAGATTGGTTTAATCGAGAGAACGTGTGAGTCGTCCGTGAAAGAATGCCGCGTGTACAACTATTGCGTACAACGAGTGTGTGTGCGTGAATCTGTTACGGTCTGTATTTTAACGTGGAAGTTCCTGTTCCTCCGAGAATTAACGAGGCGAAGGGAGAGAGAGAAGAGAGAGAGAGAGAGAGAGAGAGAGAGAGAGAGAGAGAGCAGAAGATGAAATCAGCGTGGCCGAAAGTGGATAAAAAATTAGACCGAGAATCACCGTGATTTTTGTAGATCCTCGTCCGATCGCGCGGGTGCCTCGATATCTGCCCGGGCCGATCGATCATTTCCTACGTCACTTCGAGTGCGGTCGCGCATTCGGCACGGACGCCGGCCGAAAGCGAAAACTCGGCTGGGCGACGAGTCGAGGGCGAAATGGAACGCGGGGCAAGGTCGATTGGCGAACGCGAACTTCCCTTCTGACTGTAGCGAGACGAGAATTATATGGGAACGAGAACGGGCAGATTACGGTACGCCCCTCACTTACGAATAGCCGCGCGCCATTAAGAAACCGTTTTTTGTAATATCCGAATAAAATGCATGGTCGACGAGAACGTATAAATATCAGCTCAATTACCATTGATCGTTCCAGAAGAAAAAAGAAATAAGGGGGCGATCGTCGCTGTGGGAAAGCACTCACCTACCATCCCATACGAACGGCTATCGCGCGCGCTTGCGCATAAAAACCCTCGTACTCGCGATTAAACACAATTCAGATCAGATATCCTGTCGAAGAGGAGATAGATTCTAGGCTACCTCGACGCTCACCGAATGCCAGAGACACGTCTATTGCATAAGGGATGTAAATACGTTATAGATCATTGAAAGATCGACAAATATATGAGAGGGAGAACTTAAGAACCCCACTTCTCTTCGTCGCTGGCATGCTGTATCCTTGCTCCACCCCTTTCTACATTTCTTTTCCTCCTTTCCGTAATACCGTTACGCTTGATCCTCCTTATTCTGTGTTTGATAAGCTGACACGAGCAGAATATTAAATTAAAATAAGAAGCTTATGTCTCCGAAGATACGAAAATGTTATTATGGTCGGTTAATTATTTGTAATTTAAGAGTGGGCTTACGCATTTAACAGGGACACACATTGCGCAAAACTGGTTCTTAGGATATTCATTGTTCACGAACGACAGACTGGCATCCAGCGAGCGCGATTCGAGGCGAAAGGATACATTGTAAATAAACCAGGTAGAAAGTGCAAGCGAGAGAGGAAGGAATAATTAAAAGAGAGTGAGTGAGCTGACAAAGAATGAAAGTGATAGAGGACGAGAAATAGAGAGAAAGGGCAAGAGAGAGAGGGAGAGAACGAGTGCGTGTATTTCAGTTATAAACACTCTATCGTATTACGTGCGTCAGAATCGATGAATTGCTCGCGCCGACTGCCGAGAAATGGACGTAATTAACGGGACGTAAGCGTGTCCTCGCGCTCGTGTCGTTTAGATAAGAAAAGAAATCGGGATTTTAAAAACAAAAAAAAGAAAAAGAACGAGAAGGCGAACAAAAGACGAAAAAGGGAAAAAAGAAGTAAATAAAACAGAGGCTCTCCTAGTTACTTGCTCATTGAAATAAATATTCTAAATAACGTTCGTAACGGAACAAAAGTCTAGATACGCATCAGTATAATGAGAAATAATTTTACGTACAAATAAGTAAGGATCACGCGCACGCGCACGCGCCCGCGTCACCGCGAAATCACGCTTCCGGTGATCCATATCGATCGAAAAGCACGAGATTCAATCATTCATATTATTACGTCGCGAAATCGTAGAACGACAATTTTACCAGCATTTTAAGGTGACACGTATTGTTTAAAAAAAAAAAGAAGAAAAATTAAGGAAAAGAAAGAAGAGATCCTTCCCTTCCTCCATCCTTTTTATCGATTATTACGCTTTCTAGCGAATCATAACAGAATGATAAAGTGGAACCTCGATTCTAGTAGGTAGGTAAATTTAATTGAAATCTTGGTAAAAATACTTGAAATTACATTTATTTAAAAAATGGCCAATTTGTTACTTAATAATGCTCCGCGATTTGAATGATTTGGGGATTTATGTACCCATTAGTCAAACAAATTTCCATTTACTGAATATTTTTTGCTATAGTGAAGAATTTTGAAAAAAAATGTACATTAGGAATATTAAATGTTAGATCTCCTCGAAAACAAGATCAGTAATATTCTGTTGTAGAAGTTATTATTGATGAATATATCAGTATAGTGTACAGTTTAGAACACCGAGCAGTAATAACAAATAAGCACTATCTTTAGTTCCACGTTAAAAATATAATCCCTGCTGTTACCGGCAAGTATACTTTTTGCCTTTGATAACAGAAACTCAAATAATCGAATAATCGTAATATTATATTAATCGAGGTTCCTACTCTGTTTGCAATAAGAATTTGTTTCTTGCAAATTATATGATTGTATGTATCCAGTTCAATACGAGGAGAGAAATAGATCTCATGCAAGAAGAATAACCGCAGAATTGTTCATAAAGTGTTCAAGCAGATCACTTTCCTGTGAGTGTTAAAATGCAAGTTTGAAAAAGGCGCGGTGCGCGAAGGACGGGCGCGCGTGCGCGTGCTTGTTCACCTACTGTACGCTCACGAAGGATCACAATTTCTATAATATATTAAGGTCGATCGCTGTGAGTCATGCCGTTTGCAGCGAGCATGTATGGCCTGTGAGCAATTACAAGCTTGTTACCGGAAAGCAAAGAGATATTACCATCGGTTAACAGCGACGAGTATGATAGATATTGTTACGTAAACGAGTATAACAGAGAAGAGAATATCGTGTCGTTGCATGATCGATATACCTAAATGAAACTATTACTACGTGATACGACATTATTATGTAAAAGTTTTTATTGCGTGAGTAAAATTATGTTATGGACGAAAATTGTGAACCTTGTAAATAATAAATCTCGTCCTTTTCCTCGTACATACATCGAACACGCCACCAGTCAAACAGCGCACTATCCCGCGTAGTTCGATCGATTTCCTTCCGTATCCGAAGATCACTCGCGTTTCGCTGGTAACAAACATTTCAACTATCGTATTCTTGTCACTTCATACTCGACTCGAACACTTTCTTTACGAAGATCTCACTACTAAACTATGAACAATGGTAAAAATTAACGGAACGATTTGAACCCGGCACGCGACGATTACAATATGGCACTTTTAATATGCGAAGTCACGTGACCTGTATATTCTACTGTATCCGGCGAAGGTATGCATATTGGTAGGAAGAACGTTCGTGTCGTATAGATGACGTGAATATTTAAATCCTATTGTAATACCGATCTGAAATACCGACTTCGTGAGAAATCAGTGGTTTAAACGCGCACTCTATATTTAAGAATGGTGACTCTTGGAATTCATTCAACTCGATCACCGAAGTCGATAAGTAGACTAGTCGGTAAACTTCCTTAGTAAAGGAAAAAACAATAGCTATGCATTCACAGTGTAAATTGGCATGATACCCGCGCACACTTGTCATTTTCACCACCTGGTCCACTGTGAATCAAGATCAATTCACATTTATGTTGTTCGTAGCAATTTTCATCATATTTAGTCGCAATTCTAACCGCTAGTAGAATTGCGATCGAATTCCATTTTGAATCGATAATGTTGCATGTGTTATGAAAATGTTACGGGGATCTAGGAACCATAGGTAATCCGTGTGATAAAAACTGACATTGGATGTAAGATCAATTCTGTACCTCGCCTGTGGTTTCATAAATTAATCGTATCCAAGTTTTAAGTTACCAACATTTTTTATTTATCAGATATCGATCTAACAAGTATAAACGAATATAAAATTAAGTTATCTATCTGTTTTAAATAATGTTTTATGCAATATGACAGCATGCTCAACGCCAACGTAAAGACGCATGCGTAAATGTATGAAAATACATACACCCACCGCCACCATCTATGGACCGCAATTGAACTAAATAAATACGTAAAAAGGACTCGGATAGAATCTAAATTACGAAACAATATTTAACAATTATGTGGTCGAATATTCACGACACCTTTTTACCAAAAGTTCTCAGAGTTTCGAATGTTAACGCTGTAATTAACAGCAGTGCTTTAAGCGAGAAGATAAAACCACCTAACCTTTTCTTCCTTGCAATCTTCTTGAATTATCTTTAGGCAGAAATATTGTTGAATTGTGTTAATAAGTATAAAGACATTTATTTCATTTTATCGGCGACATGTTTATGGAAAAACGATGAGACATCGACTTTCTCGTTTTCTTTTATGTTGCTTTTGTAAAACTAAGGTTAAGGCACAGACGAGGTATAGGATAGACCTATCACCTTATGGAAGTTCGTGTCGCCACCCAAACTGTCTTACCGACTCATAATTTGAGAACTGAATGTAGTGGCATCTGCTTATGAACAGCGTCTAGCTCAGCAACTACCATTTGTTTCTGACATTCCCGCAAGTTTCTACCTAATGCACTGTTTAATCATTCCAGTGAAGTAATAATAATTGGATTCTACTTGCTCCGAGTATTATTTTACCGCCGACATTGATATTTACAGTAAAAACTAATTCATAAAAGCCTCGCAGAACGTTGCATGATGCATGAGTGGCGTGGGGTGCATGTATGCAACTGCAAATCGCGTTACGTTCGAAACCCGCGCTGCGAAATAAGATTTAGTCTAGCCCTGAGAAATTTCAGTTTTTAGTTACAAATAAAAAACAGTTTGATGATATTTAATCATGTCGCAATTCAAATTTCGGCAACTTACCCTGTGTTTGAGGATGGAATAGAGATTGACGAAGATAGATGATCACAGCCAATCGGCTCGTATTACTTGTCACGTAATTAATAATTGTATTACAATGTAACTTGTGATACGATTAGTAATTATACTTCAAATAATACAGATTGCCCAGGTCTCACCACGTGGAGGCGCTGCGAGTGGAGACCCGCCCTAACCGCGGCCCATCCACCCTCGTTTATTTTCATTTCCATAGATCCCCCTGATGCATGGTTGCAAAACGATCATTTAGTTAAACACTGCAGTGTTTATCTTATTCCTTAAAAACTACTTAATTCTATGTGGCCACTAAACACCTTACCTAACCATATACATATCTACTTAAATTTAAATAATGACCTGCCTAATAAAAATCTGAAATTGTCATGTGTTTCTTACTTCCCTCGATGGACCCCCCCCCCCCCCCCCCACAATGTTACCTGAAACATTCTCAAAAGTATTAATAAAAATTCCTTGAGGTTTCGTTTCTCAAGGATGATGAACCTGAAATCCTATTTTTGCAATATTCTTCACACATAATACACTCTGCAACAGAAACTTTCTCAATGAATTAGTACTTATAATCTATCTCGATTAAGTAATGTAATTTCAACAGATATAGTCTTTTCATTGAATCGCTATTGCCCAAATATTGAAATATCACATTTGAAGCTACAGTTTAAAACTCAATATGGAATATCGATTCGGTAATAAAATGAAAGAAGGAAAAGATTAAAAAATACTGCTTCATTATCAGCAGACAAAGTAGGCAATCAACCTTTAGCAATACTTTAGCAATTCATGAAAAAAAAGCTAATAATCATATTACATTTCATTCCGAAGCAATTGATATTCATAATATTAAGCACATTGGGTGCTCTGTTACATCAACTCAATAATTTCCTTGTAGTTTCTCATTAATTGGCATCTTCAAAGTTTATGTAACAACGACTCGACAATCAATCATAATATACAATAGGTAATCAAAAACATTTATGCAAATGTTGAAGATTGGAATAATTGCACTTTACTGCACAGTAATCGAAATTACTTTCATACAGAAAGTAGCAACAACGAGCACGCGTTAATATTGAAAATTTACTATCAATATAAAGTGCCGAATTGCATTTAACTACTTTTTCAGTGCAAATTTCCTTTTACTATCATCAAATGAAGCAACAATCGCGGGTGAATTTTGATTAATGCAAAGGAATGTTGAAAATTTATAAAAATAAAAAACTACATTTCTTATCAATCTGATAGGAAATACAACGATTGACGAAGTTACTATGCAAAAATCAGCAACGCTAATGAGGAATAGCTACTGCTACTTTTCAAAGACTCTAATTAGAACTTCAATTGAATGGAGGTGTGTCAGAAGTCTGCAATTTCTATTACAAATAATGAATCACACCTTTCATCGCCATTCTTTCAGTCACAGAATAAAATTTTGGAATGCTATTCCATACAAATTGGAACTTCAAAATTAGAAATATTCTAAAAAAATAGAAAACATTTATATGCAAGATATGAATCGCGCATGCGCCTGGGTGGCGCCCGGGGGACGTGTGCGCAGGGTTCCGACCGCGGAGGAAGAAAAATTTTCGAAAAATAAAAAATTTTCCGAAAAGTCAAAAAATACTCGCGCATGCGCCTGGGTGGCGCCCGGGGGACGTGTGCGCAGGGTTCCGACCGCGGAAGAAGAAAAATTTTCGAAAAAAAAAAAATTTCTGAAAAGTCGAAAAATACTCGCGCATGCGCCTGGGTGGCGCCCGGGGGACGTGTGCGCAGGGTTCCGACCGCGGAGGAAGAAAAATTTTCGAAAAAAATTTTTTTCCGAAAAGTCGAAAAATACTCGCGCATGCGCCTCAGTGGCGCCCGGGGGACATGTGCGCAGGGTTCCGACCGCGGAGGAAGAAAAATTTTCGAAAAAATTTTTTTTTTCCAAAAAGTCGAAAAATACTCGCGCATGCGCCTGGGTGGCGCCCGGTGGACGAGTGCGCAAGGTTCCGACCGCGGAGGATGAAAAATTTTCGAAAAAATTTTTTTTTTCAAAAAGTCGAAATATACTCGCGCATGTGCCTGGGTGGGCCCCGGGGGACGTGTGCGCAGGGTTCCGACCGCGGAGGAAGAAAAATTTTCGAAAAAAAAATAATTTTCCGAAAAGTCGAAAAATACTCGCGCATGCGCTTGGGTGGCGCCCGGGGGACGTGTGCGCAGAGTTCCGACCGCGGAGGAAGAAAAATTTTCGAAAAAAAATAATTTTCCGAAAAGTCGAAAAATACTCGCGCATGCGCCTGAGTGGCAGCCGGGGAACGTGTGCGTCGGGTTCCGACAGCGAAAAAAAAAAAAAAGAAATCGAAAAGAAAAGAAATTTCCGAAAAATCGAAAACGAAATCATGGAATTCGTCGTCGTTGTTTAGCCAAGTCCGATCGAGGGACTCTCTCTCATTTTTTGCCACCCAGCCTAAACCCTAGACCGAGAACCGCAAAAGTAAAAACTCCGAAATAATGAAATTCGCTCGACAAGTCCGCGATCGAGGGACCCTCTTTTTGGTCAACTAGCCTGAACCCTAGACCGAGAACCATCCACCATTATCCTAATACGATTATTTCCATTTTATCCTTTCGAAGAAAAAGGTGTCATTCTTCACACGGTACAGATGCAAACAAATTTCAATGATTGTGGCGTATACGCAATAGCTAATGCCGTGTCACTTGCATTAAGAGTAAAACCTACCGAAGTGCAATATGAATGTAATAAAATGCGTGACGATTTGATCAAAATGTTAAAAAATAATACCATAGACCTGTTTCCTGTACTTCAATATTGTAATGATATCAGAAACTTTGATAACAAATTAATGAAGACTCCTTCTAATATGGTGGAACAAATTTTGCAAACTGATTTACAAAAAAACATGGCCGAGAATAATGATGCTTTGAATATAATTGATTTTTCCCAGATAATACTAGCAAATAAAAGAAAACGTAAACATATCGATGACAATGAATTTATGAATGATAAAGTAGTAACTGATTTGAAACATCCTCGTAAGCATTCGATTTCGAGAACAAATAACTCTACAACAATTCCACGAGCGAGGAAATTTAAAAATATTCTAAAAAAATAGAAAACATTTATATGCAAAATATGAATATACTTTTAAAACAATATTTCCAGTGACAAACACTCGATTCAAGGGTGAGTAGGTGGTGGTAGGAGAAGGAGGATGGTGCAGCCACTTAGGGCTGCTAGAAAAAATGATCAGTAGCCAGAAGGGCAGCTGATCATTGTCCACTCATTAATGCAAAAAAACCGTGAGTGGACCGTTTCTTTCTTTCGCAACGCTAACTTACTACAGACTAAAATCAACTCCCGAGCATAGTCACTAGGACTTTGGACTACCCGTAGCACTAATTTCTCAAATAAATTCAAAATTCCCGGATGGTGCTTCGTTACTGAAAATTCTACTATACTCAATACAAATCCCAAATAGCAAACGAAAAAGCTACGGAGAACCACCACGTGGATTTTTCGCAACACTAATAAAAATTGAGTGCACTTGTGTCTCGTAATACGCAACTTTAACTTTAATTCGTTGCAGCCTTCCAGAAGACTGTGTAGAGTCCCATGTGCAGCAGATCCAGCTGCTCGGGACACTTTTTTCCCAGGAACATGTCTCTGGACATGTCCCAGGATAGTTTTGGGGCATTGGGGGCTGGGGGTCGCAACTCTAATTACAAACGCGATCAGTCATCATCGCAACACTAACTGAAAAAAATATTAAGAATCAAACTAGGACGAGTTATTAAAGAAACTCGATCAGTCGCATCGCAACTCTAATAAAAAGAATACCATGAATCAAACGTAATGCAATGAATCAAATTCTAGTAACTGCAATTAAAAATACAAGAATAATCTCAAAAACAATCGCGATTTTTTTTCGGAACACTACAAGCAACCACGATCGATATTTATTCGCAACGCTATGCTAGAACCAGACGCGGGGAATGCTTGATTCGCAACGCTAATTCAAACCGTGATCAACATTTAGTCGCAAAACTAATTGGCCCCGTAATCTTCTTCGCAACTCTAATTGAAAACGCGGTGGGTCAATTTCAGGGGAGGGGGTATCGATTAGGGTGGATCGAAATATAGGGGCAAAATATTTTTTTATTATTCATGACTTCTAATAGTGGGCAAAAGTTGCATTTTATAATGGTATTTAAGGTACCAAACTTTGAACGTGATCGACAAATTTTTTCAAGTGCCGCAAGCCTTTCAAAAATTAATATTTCAGTAAATATTAATATTATAATCGTCGTAATGACATATTAAATAAAAATGATCGTAGCTGTGGAGTCTGAGAGTATCAGATTTCTTCGCTACATAAAAATTAGCATTCAGCCGTATTGATATTCATATCAATACCTTCTGAGCTGCTATGCATGTTTAGGTGCATTATTTAATAAATATCTACATCAATGTATGATCAATGATAAACATTCGCGTTAGGAAACGTTTATCTTGGAAATTATGATTATAATTTGATTCTATTGAAAAGGCGCGGTGCACAAGAAGATCCTAGCCCTCGTCTAAGAAATACATACACAGACAAAATGTTACAATTCACGGGCATGGTTACCATACCCGCGGTCATTATGCTCGCCAAAGTATACAACCGGTCACTCGTGTCGATTTGGACCAAACGTCCTACGACATGATTGAGTGACCAGAGGAACCATAATGCATGCGCACTCACATTTCGCTGTGCCCCGGTGACGGAGGCGCCAACACCTCTGCAACTGCTCAGGGGAAGTCATCAAGCTGCTGAGAAGTCATCAAGCTGCTAGAAGAATTCATCAGCTTCCTCAGCTGCCCCTAGACTGTAACGAAGGAACAGAACACGATTATAATTTCTTTCTAAACTTACGTTTGTTCTATCTCTAATAAAGAACCACGAAACAATTCAAAACTAACGAAATTTTTTATCATTTAGACATTCTGAGAAAAAAAAAAAAATTAAATATTAAAAACTAAAATTAACAAATTTTTTTTCTTAAAATGTCTAAATTATAAAAAGTTTTGTTAGTTTTGAATTTCTTGGTGATTCTATTCTAGAAATTAATTTTCTTTTAATTTTTTAATTTTTTGTTTCTAGAATTTTGAAGAATGAACTCTACTTTAAAGGAATTAAATGAAATACATAGATACTTACATCTTTCCAATAATATTCTGCGCACAAATCTTCAGCTAACGCACTGACTCTAATTTCCGATAACGAGTTTCGCTTTGAAAAGTAAAAAAAATAAAGAAATAGACTATCAACGCGCCCCAAAGATCATAATTGTCGAACAAACCGCTGAATCTATTCTCGCGATTCGAAAGTCAGAGCCCCGATGCTCGCGAAAGAATATAAATTGTGTAGAAAACACTGACTCTACCCTCGCGTATCCCAAAATTGTTAACGACACTCTACTATGAGCAACTGTGCTCTTCAAAACGAAAAACTTCGTACGACATAAACACTGACTCTATTTGGCCGCATTGCACGCGGTCACAATCTCTGAAAAATAAGTAGGATAGGAGGGTGGGGTGGATGTGGTTTCATCGAGTGTTTGTCACGAGGAAATATTGTTTTTCTTGGAACCAGGCAAGGAACTTTCGCTCCTTGTTATTTAGAATACAAGGTGTGATGCGAAAATATAGAATGCTCGCTTGATAGGAACAGCTTTACATTTCAGTAACACGATATTATCCAGAATATACTACATCAGAAATAATTATTACATTTAAATGAACCGTAGCAGTGGCTTTCGTCATTAAAGTTGTAAGCACGTTCGTGTTATTCGAATAATACTTTAAAATATATCACGATCTTTATAAATATCCAAAATTCATTGCAAGAATCAAAATTCGTTAATTATTCATGCTTGAATAGCATGTCCTCGATCAACTACGCAGTTTTTGTACATAAAGAACAAAACTTGCATCCAAAACCGAACGTAAATGCAATTACACTAGCTTCATAGAGATAGATTCTTAAAAATCATTGAAATATTATTGAATTCTACGTAAACGCGACCGAAATGCAATAGAATTCGATCATTCCAATATTTCGTAAACATCTACTGACGCCAGTTTGAAATGTTTAAACAAATCCGACTAAAATTATTCAATTTATCATAATTCAATCTTTTCCCATTTTATCCCGATATTAACCGAATGCAAAGTTACCCATCACCCTCACAGCCAACAATGATTCAATAAAATAACGATAAAAATAAGTATACCACACGTATTGCCACCTTCTTTTTCCAAGGAATGACCAGTCGCCATCCAAGCACCGTTCAAATTAACCGCCAAGTGTCATGGCGTTGCCTGTCCTTTGATTTCGATTCCCGCCTCAACGTCTGTAACCGAACGATGCAACAAGAGATTGAAACAAAAGCATTAAAACATTCGTAAGGCAATTAAACAACAAATAAACTTGAAATATGCCCGAAAAGGGATGTAATTGAATACCGAGACACGATATGTGTGCACTAAATGTGCAGAAATATCGGTACGAAGGCAACGAAGGGAATACGCGACGAACGTCTAACGGTTTTCTCGCGATATTTAATCAATTTCGGGACGAAAGTGTATTAATAGTAGCAGCAAGTGACGGTAGACAGTAAAGAAGAAGACTAATAATGAATAGAAGTAATTAGGTGACGATAGATAATGTAGGCGTACCATTTATGTACGCAGCTATTGAAACGTCTGAACTCAACGATGTCCACAGAACGAATGACCCCCGCGCCCCGCCTATGTTCCGCGGCGAATATGGGCTTTGGTGGGGGGAGACCAAGCGGCAAGCAGGCCTCGCGAGAGAATACACGCGTACGTATTTCCGAAGTGTTGGAATATCGGTCGGTTATTGCACGCCGAGTGACGTATATATCGCGTCTCGTGGCCGAACCGTCTGAACAGAGGTGACTTCCAAAGCTGGGGCATCGTTCAGTCATAACAAACGTCGTTACTAGAAAAGATAAGAAAATATGTCCGCGGCCTGGAAGTCAAATACTTGGCGTGGCCAGGAAAGGTCGAGGTGTCGATGAATGATCTTAATATTATTTTAAAACGCAAAATAATGAAGGTGTATTCATATTGTCAGAGTTTTAAATTTACAAATTATGTGAAAGCTTGTGAGAGGAAAGGCATCGGTGTCGATGAATGATCTTACAATTATTCTAAAACGCAATATAATGAAAATATACTCATATTGGCTGTGTTTTAAATAGACTAATTATCTGAAAGCCTGCGAAGGGGGAAGGTGTGGGTATTGATGATCTGAGAATACTTTGCCTGGCCACGCCAAGTATTTGACTTCCAGGCCGCGGACATATTTTCTTGTCTTTTATTGTGTTACACAGTGTCGCCGTTGCACGCTGCAAGAAAGCACCTTTATGTGCTTGCAGCTTATTTTGATTTCACATCTTTTTTTACTTTGTAATTATTTTCAATTTTTTGTATTTTTTTTAGTTCATGTACTTGACGTAATTATTTTACTTTTTTAAAGAAACATTCAGCGAGATACTGGAACTGATGGGTTTTATGACAATTTTTAAAGTCCTCTCTGCTTCAGCACCTTATTGAATTATACTAAGTTACAATACCTTTCCGAGGTATCCCACGTTACATCATGAAAGCATGTCTTCCACAAATAATGTTGTTGTTTTGTATATATTTTTATGTTAAATAAATTTATTTTGCGTTAAATACACTCGAATAGAACAGCAAGGTTAAAAGGCGTATGTGTTCTTGTTGTGACACTTTTTTCTCTGTCGTTGCACGGAATACGTTTGTAAAACGATCTTTACATTGTTACTCTATGAGAATCATTTGTAAATCGCGGGTTTCGAATGTCCTATTTTTAATTTCTAATTCCTACCACGCATAGCGTTACAATCTTATTTTAGACTGAATCGATAACGTTGGATGTGACACGAAAATGGTAAGGGGGCTCGCGAGCCCCCGAGCGTGTGACACAAAATTACATTGCGTGATAGGTCTATCCTATATTTCGTCGATGGTTAAGGATGCCCACTCGAACCATCCGTTGGTATATCACTATTTTGCTCCTATCTAACATTGTTTCCGCGCGATGCCCGAGATGCGATTATGATATGCAACTCTGAAAAATTGTGTTAAGACGCAGCGGTTTAATATTTCTCCTATATCGACGGTTTCGCACAGTTCCGCATACGTCAGAAATTACTGTGTGTATAAGATTCTCGTTTCTGCCTACCAAACTACGCAATGCTTTCGTTATACCTATTTCCAGAATTTTCGAAGCATAAAATTTTACCAATCGCACGAGAAAAGTTGCGATAAGTTATTTTTACAAAGCTGACACCGAATGAAATGAGAATCAAGGATAATAAGATGATAGGTACGCGAACACGGTATCATTGATCGTGCCTAAACATGCCATACCCATTTTCTTATATTGTGTATGTATAAATAATTAATTGTTTAAAGAATATATATCTTAAAACCCCATACGGATCTCCAAATATTTCTTTGCATTTCGGTTCGAAGACAGAATCAAATTATTCGGTTCTTTGTGAAACGAACTGCCAGAGAAACGAGCTGTCAGAAATTCTAGGATTAAGTTCAGAAGTACCTATTGTGGAATTTTGAAACCATTAATCGTGAACATTTCGATAAAAATAATGTCAGCTGATGTTTCATATTACTCGAGAAAATACTCATGACCTGTATAACCTTGCATTGGCCGTGTTTGAAAATCTGCGTAAAAACAAACTAATAACAAACAAATATTTCAAAATAAAAAAGATACGAAACCAACGAGCCGATTGTTGCAATACAATCGTTGCAAATGTATCATAGAGTATATATTACTCTTAATATTTTTTCTTTAATTAAGATCCAGAAACATTGTTACAAATAACAAAACTGCAGTGTAGTGAGTATCCAAAGAAAAGTGAAATTCTGCTCTGACAAAGGTATTGTACATAGTATTATTGAAAGAATGTCGTAAACGTGTAAAAAAAATATTATATACCTAATGTACAACGATACTAAACGTGCATTTCGTGAGTATATACACGTTTTCGCGTGATCTAACCAATGTTTGGTATTTACCGCATAAGCTTCGCTCAATTCTCAGTTGCGTGGTATCGCGAATCACGACGTTTCTAGCATGTGCAGTTATGTCGCCATTTCCTGTTACCACGCGAGTCCAATTAGAAGCTGCCGAATTTATTTCAGTTGCCAAGGCAATTCCTGCCAAACTCGTGTTCTAAGTATCTTCTATATTCCTGAAATGAATTTCGAATGTAACTGCTACTAAATACTGTGAGCAGATTCGCGAGCAAAGGTTTGCTAAAGTAACGCACTTGATAGAATGTTCTAGAAACTAGGCAGACTTCCGGCAAGCGGCTTCTAGAATCTTCAAAGCTCGATAAAAGCAGCCGCAGCGCGGCAGGATTCAATACTCTGAAAAGTGACTGCGAGCGGAGCTGTTCGTCGCGAGGCGCGCGCGAGGCAATACTTACTCTGCGAGTGCAAGCGTGTAAAATAATCGGAGAGTTCAGTACGAAGGCAATTTATTTCGTTGGATTTTCGAAATATCAGTATTTACTTGATTGACTGAAAGTGTAAGATAGTTGGAAAGAGCCGTAACCATGACTGATGCCGGCGAGGTCGAAACCTTCGCCTTCCAGGCCGAAATTGCACAATTGATGAGCTTGATCATCAACACGTTCTACTCTAACAAAGAAATCTTCATCCGAGAATTGATCTCCAACGCATCTGATGTAAGTGCAATTTATCTTACGCTCGTTTACGCCGCGAGATATTATTCCATTGTACACGGCGGTGGTTTCAAGTAATCCTTGAAAAGAAATGTTCATTCGTCGAGCGAACCTGTGAAATATTTTGTGAAATTGAAGACTCATTGGCGTTTTCGATCTCGTTTGTTTTAGGCGTTGGATAAAATCCGTTATGAGTCCCTCACAGACCCATCCAAATTAGACACTTGCAAGGAATTGTTCATTAAAATTATCCCTAATAAGAATGACCGCACCTTGACTATCCTTGACTCGTAAGTATCAATTTGTCAGATAAAATACTCTTTGTTGCGTCTTTTATATTGCAGAAATCTGTGTACTTATTTCTTGTATTTGCCGAAAAATTTTATGGATTTTCAATTTCGATCGGCTGTTACTTAATATCGAGTAAATGTAGAAGTCTTTATCTCTGATAAATTGTTATTAGGAATGGAAGCACGTTAGGTAATTAAATTTATTTTCGTTATAGTGGCATTGGTATGACCAAAGCTGACCTTGTGAACAACTTGGGTACCATTGCTAAGTCTGGTACGAAAGCATTTATGGAAGCTCTTCAGGCTGGCGCAGATATTTCTATGATCGGTCAGTTTGGTGTGGGTTTCTACTCCGCTTACTTGGTAGGAGATAAAGTTACCGTGGTCTCGAAGCACAATGACGACGAACAGTATCTATGGGAGTCTTCCGCTGGCGGTTCGTTCACTGTCCGCCCAGACAGTGGAGAACCAATCGGGAGGGGTACCAAGATTATCCTGCACATCAAGGAGGACCAGACCGAGTACTTGGAAGAATCTAAGATCAAGGAAATTGTTAAGAAGCATTCCCAGTTCATTGGCTATCCGATTAAACTCACCGTCGAGAAAGAAAGGGACAAGGAACTGAGCGACGACGAAGAGGAAGAGGCAGAGCCTGCGAAGGAAGGAGAGACAGACGACGAAAAGGCGAAAATTGAGGATGTTGGGGAAGACGAGGATGAGGACAAACCGAAAGATGAGAAGAAAAAGAAGAAGAAGAAGATTACGGAGAAGTACACCGAGGACGAAGAGCTGAACAAGACAAAGCCAATTTGGACGAGAAACCCAGATGACATTACTCAAGAGGAGTACGGTGAATTTTACAAGAGTTTGACCAACGACTGGGAAGACCATTTGGCTGTGAAACATTTCTCGGTGGAAGGGCAATTGGAGTTCCGTGCGTTACTGTTCATTCCACGACGTGCACCTTTCGATCTCTTCGAGAACAAAAAGAAGAAGAATAACATTAAGCTGTATGTACGCAGGGTGTTTATTATGGAGAACTGCGAAGACCTTATCCCGGAATACCTGAACTTTATTAAAGGTGTCGTAGACAGCGAGGATCTCCCATTGAACATTTCCCGTGAGATGTTGCAACAGAACAAAATTCTTAAAGTGATCAGAAAGAACCTTGTGAAGAAATGCTTGGAGCTGTTCGAGGAGCTGGCAGAGGATAAAGAGAACTACAAGAAATGCTACGAACAGTTCAGCAAGAACTTGAAATTAGGTATTCATGAAGATAGCCAAAATAGGAAGAAACTCTCAGAGTTACTAAGGTACCAGACGTCTGCCTCTGGAGATGAGATGTGCTCGCTGAAAGACTATGTCGGCAGAATGAAAGATAATCAGAAGCACATCTACTACATTACTGGCGAGAGTAAGGAACAAGTAACCAACAGCTCGTTCGTAGAAAGGGTTAAGAAGCGCGGCTTCGAAGTGGTCTACATGACAGAGCCTATCGATGAGTATGTTGTACAGCAATTGAAGGAATTTGACGGGAAACAGCTGGTTTCTGTAACGAAAGAAGGCCTGGAGCTTCCGGAAGACGAGGAGGAGAAGAAGAAACGCGAAGAGGACAAAACCAAGTTTGAGAACCTCTGCAAAGTCATGAAAGATATTTTAGACAAGAAGGTGGAGAAGGTTGTCGTGTCGAACAGGTTGGTTGATTCCCCGTGCTGTATCGTCACGTCGCAGTATGGATGGACAGCGAACATGGAGAGGATTATGAAGGCTCAAGCTCTCCGGGACACGTCGACCATGGGATATATGGCCGCCAAGAAACATTTGGAAATCAACCCAGATCATCCGATCATGGAGAACTTGAGGCAGAAAGCTGAGGCAGACAAACACGACAAATCTGTCAAAGATCTGGTTATGCTCCTGTTCGAGACAGCGCTGCTGTCTTCTGGATTCGCTCTCGAAGACCCGCAGGTGCATGCGTCCAGAATATATAGGATGATTAAGCTTGGCCTTGGCTTCGACGACGATGACGACACACCGGTTGTAGAAGAGGAGAAAATGGAAACAGAGGTTCCACCGCTAGAAGGTGATACAGAGGAAACATCCAGAATGGAAGAAGTAGATTAAGGGCCCTATTGTTTAGAATTACTAAACCAAATCCAAAGACTTACAGGATGTAGAAAGACTGTTACAGATTACTTCTACTTAAGTATTGAACGATTTCCTTTTTCATTTTTACCTTTCGCTATGCGACAGAATGGGGCGTCATGCTTACTTAGGGTATGCATAGTACAATTACTAAAATTTCCGTATTTATTTGATAAATATGAAATTAAAGGATAAGAGTCGTTCCACTCGACACGGGTCTTATTTAGAGCCTGCCATTTAATTCTGTTCTTAAATTCTTTTCTTTTTTTTACTATTTTCATAAGGCTTGCATCGTTATCGTGATATTTTTTTTGTACTCCTACGTCGATTCAGTGTCAGTTTTACACTTTCATCATTCCATCGCGAGACCTTCATGTAGCCAAGTAATATTAAAATCGTTGTAAAGTTTTGTCCGTAATAAAATATCATTACATATTTAAATTATGAGTGTATTTCCTTAATCCTATTGTATTTTATTTGAAAAATCAAAAATTACGAGAAATATAGGCTTAAAATTAAAAATTCTTTTAAATCTATATTAATCTTAGTAGCGAATTTCGTAGAATATCCAGAATTTTGTAAAGGGACATCCGGAATAAAAATTTGTAGTATTCTCTTACTTCGTGCTTATAAAAGTGAAAAGTTTTGTGACCAGCAGAATTAAGAATTTTATTTCACGCATTGAAACTTAGAACGCTGAATGTGTTTGTGACGCGTCAATGTCATAGTGAATTAATGATTGTACTGATCATCAGTGCATTCACCGCACGTGGTGAGCGGATTCACCGACCGTGTACAAATGCAGCCAGCGTATGACTTTAAAAACACACAAAATAGTAAATTTATAGCAAACTCGGTTGACTACTCGGCTTCACCCGAAATTTAGATTCTGATTTTATAAAAAAAATTTTTTTTTAGTTTTTTGTGAAAATGGTCACATTCATCTGGATTTATCCCAGAGTTTATCGTTCGAAAGTTTTTAGGCGACAGACAAACACACAAACATATTCGAAGCTTTCTGCTTTATATATTAAGATAGTATAAATATAAATTTAAACAATACAAAAACCTACGATACTTTATTTAACTAATACATACACCTTTCAATTAGGTGTTATCTATTTTTCATTCAAAGCGTTCACATTCTGAAACTCAGAATACTCTTTTCTTTTCTTCGAACGATTGCTCCAGTGTCGTATGTTCTCTCGTTTGAACAGAATTAATTTCATATAATAATATAATGGTGTGAATAGGTTTATACGTGATAGTAATATAACGAATCCTATTGATTATTACGGTAATGAATATTCAGAATATTGTCGACTGTACAGTAAATTGGTATAATCGCGTATGAAAATGTATAGCGTTGAGAAAAGGAGACAATATGTTTATTAATATGAGAAGCTTTTCGTCGTCTCAAGACGTGGGAATGGATCTGGGTTGCGAACGCATTAAGCAATGCGATTCGAATAGTACGTATTGTATTTATCTATACGGCAATAGACAATCGAACGTCCGGTTTATGTGTTTTCCTATTCTACAGCATTTTAAAAGTAATGGTACTTTTTCTACCGATCAAACTATCGGTGTGTGTTGACCGATAGAGCGCGACACTGTTGGTTGTCGAAGTGTTGCGTGTTGCCACATCACCACCAAATCAAACGTACTTGGACGATGTTTCTCTGTGTAGATTGCGCTCGTGCCGACTCTTCCACGATACGTGGAAAGCGTGAGTTTCACTACTCCGGTCCAACATGTCAAATTTTTCTTGAATTTCTGACGAATATTCACGAGAAGGATAGACAACCAACGTGTAGATAATTTCTATTCACCGAAAACTCTCCAGGGCACGACGCAGGCGGAGAAATTATAGATTTTTTCCTGGTGTTTAACGTGGTAAACGAACGACACGATGAGCGCACCCCAGGGGCAAGTGAAATCACGAAACGGAGTAGTAAAACAGGTAAAGCACTCGAATTTGGCGGAAATCTGCCCCACGAACAATATCCCGCGCTAACTTAATTACGATTTATGCGATTACTGTCATATATAACCTAATATTTTGACATCTGTTCGATCCCATTTCACGGAATTGGAGCGAAAAATCGCTATCGAAAACATATGGTCCTCGTATCGGAATATTTTCGTTCTATCCGCGATTCTTCTTAATAGTAAGATGTTAATTACTATTCGAATGCTTATGACATTCCTAGGATTCATCGTAATATGGTATTAGCCTCTATTTACTGGGCATATCCTTCGGTTTGTGTGGCTGTATTTTTAAAAGAGCTAAATAAGGCCCACCTTTATCCTTTTAGTCTTCTATGAAAATTCTAACTTTATATGTCGGTACACTGCTATTATACACAGTGCTATTTTATCAATTAAGAATAAATTTGTCTATCTTGTTTTCCAATTGCGGAATTTTATATTTGAAGGTTACTTCTGGAGACACCATTATTATTCGTGGCCAACCGATTGGCGGTCCACCTCCCGAAATCACCATTACTTTGTGCAACATTACCGCCCCGAAATTAGAGCGATGGAAAGTAAACGATAGGTACGTACAATTATTTGGCGCTTCGCCGTGCTGGGAGAAACATATTTCAAACTCGTGTTTTTTCTTCTCTGTTCCTAGCATCGACGAAAGCAAAGACGAACCATATGCTTGGGAAGCCAGAGAATTTTTACGCAAGAAGCTAATTGGCGAAGATGTGACTTTTGTTATTGAGAAATCAATTAACTCAACCAGAGCGTACGGCACTGTATGGTTAGGGAAAGGTATAGGAAACAGTGGCTTCGTCACGTGCTAAAATTTATTATGATCTGTTAAAATTTCATTGCCGTTTTAGATAAAAATGGGGAGAACGTGGCCGAGACATTGGTCTCCGAGGGTTTGGTGACTGTAAAAAAGGACACCCGAAACCCCAGTGCAGAACAGGTTAGATTGACCGAGCTGGAGAATGCAGCGAAGCAAGCTAAGAAAGGGAAATGGTCAGAGTCGCCAGCCTCTGAGCATATACGCGACGTGAAACGGACCGTGGATGATCCTCGGAAATTGGTCGAAAAATTTGGAAAGAAGCCTGTGAAAGCTATTATTGAATTTGTTTTCGATGGATCTACAGTGAGAGCGCTCTTACTACCCGATTTCTACAACGTGATGTTAATGATATCGGGTGTTCGATGCCCGGGCTGGCCAAATGGAAGGCGCGAGAATTCAGTTGGCGATCCTTATGCAGATGAAGCGAAATTCTTTGTGGAATCTCGCCTTCTCCATAGAGACGTCGAAATAGTACTCGAGTCCGTTAATAATAACAACTTCATTGGCAGCATTCTGCATCCAAAAGGTCGGTATACTTTAAAATGACTGAAATAAGTGAAGCATCTTGCTAATTGTTCTGTCTAAATAATTACAAATATTGTTCACCCTACAGGAAACATTGCAGAGATTTTATTGAACGAAGGCTTTGCCAAGTGCCAAGATTGGTCGATTAATAATAGCAGAGCTGGTGCTGAAAAGCTCTATCTCGCGGAGAAAGCTGCGAAAGAAGCACGTTTGCGTTTGTGGAAAGATTATAAACCGTCAGGCCCGCAAATAGAGTTCACCGGTACTGTTGTTGAAATTGTTAATGCAGATGCACTTATAATCAGGACGCAAAACGGAGAAAACAAGAAAGTCTTTTTAAGTAGCATTCGACCACCGGCCAGGGAAAAGAAGCCCAATGACGAAAGCAATAACGCCGGTAGAAAAGACTTCAAGCCTCTTTACGACGTACCATGGATGTTAGAGGCTCGCGAATTTTTGCGTGAGAAATTCATTAGAAAAAACGTGAAAGTTGTCGTTGATTACACTCAACCTGCCAGAGACAATTTCCCGGAGAAATTGTGCTGTACTGTTACCTGTGGGAAAACGTACGTTATTAAATTCTTGTCTGACGGGACCGATTAACCGTTACAGTCAATTGTTATTAATTCTTCTAAGCCGTTAATATGCTTCTTTTAGGAACATTGCCGAGGCACTGGTTGCGCGAGGTTTAGCAAGAGTGATCAAATACAGACAAAACGACGATCAGCGTTCATCTCACTACAATTTACTGCACGTTGCAGAGAGTAAAGCGGAGAAGTCCCAGCATGGTTTGCATGCGAAGAAGGATGTTCCTGTGCACAGATTAGTGGATCTCTCCAACGATCCTGCCAAAGCAAAGGCGTTCTTGACGTCCTTGAAACGAGCACAGGGCATTAAAGCCATGGTTGAATTTGTCACGAGCGGCTCGCGCCTGAAACTCTTTTTACCGAAAGAAGACCAGCTCATTACATTTGTTTTGGCTGGTATAAGAACTCCTCGCTGTCAGAGATCGCTGCCAGGCGGCGGGATAGTTAAAGCGGACGAGTACGGTGAAAAGGCGCTAGCTTTTACCAGGGAGCATTGCTTCCAAAGGGACGTAGAAATTAAGATTGAAAGTACAGAGACGAAAGGAAGCGGATTCATTGGATGGTTGACGGTGAACGACGTTAACATGTCCGTTTCTCTCGTCGAAGAGGGTCTGGCGGAAGTGGTTACCTTCCCTGACTTCGGGGAATTAACGAGGACGCTTAAAACAGCAGAAGAACGTGCCAAAACAAAGAAATTGAACGTAAGTAAATTAATAGACACGCGGTGTGCGCTTTGCAAATGTGATACTAATTATTTTCCGCGTGCTACAGATGTGGAAGAATTTCGTTGAGGTGCAAGTGGAGAATGATAAGAACGAAAACGATAAAGAAGTCGTGGAAAGGAAAATTGACTACCAAGAGGTAGTGATTTCCGAAGTTACCGAAGATCTTCATTTTTACGTACAAAATGTTGATCAACGCAGTATGCTGGAAAATTTGGTGTCGCAATTGCGCCAAGAGCTATCGTCTAATCCTCCGCTGCCGGGCGCTTATAAGCCGATCAGAGGAGATTTGGCCGTGGCCAAGTTTACTGGCGATGATCAATGGTACCGTATTAAAGTAGAGAAAACTGCTGGCGTGAATATCAGCGTTTTTTATATTGATTATGGAAACAGAGAAACGGTTAATGTGACGAGAGTCGCTGATTTACCGTCACGGTTTGCCACTGACAAACCTTACGCCCACGAGCATACCCTCGCCTGTGTTGCACTCCCAAGCGACGTAAGTATTTCGTTGCGGAGGCCTTCGTCTTCGCAATTGTAAACGAGATGCTATAATCTATTACAAATATTTATAGAACGATGACAAGAAAGCGGCAGTCGAAACCTTTAAGGAAGACGTGATGGATAAAATCTTACTAATGAATAGGGAATATAAGATGAACAATAACGTTACTGCTGTGACATTAGTCGATTCTTCTACTAATTCTTCTTCTACTAATGATGATATCGCGAAAGCGCTTATCGCCGATGGATTGTTGCTTGTTCAACATCAACGCGACAGGAGACTTACTAAATTGGCAAGTTGCATTTCTGCATTCCTCGGTAACATTTCGTTACACCCGCGTAATAATTGCTTTATCCTAATTCATTTTAGATCGAAGAATACAAGAAGGCGGAAGAGGAGGCGAAGCATAATCGGCGCAATATTTGGAGATACGGCGACATACGCGCTGACGATGAAAAAGAATTTGGATTGTAAAAATGCTCAAGGAATGGTTGAAAAAAAAAAGTGATCGATACAGGGAAAAAGACATCATGTTATAAACTGCATAATAAATATCTAAGAATCTATCACATAGATTAACGGAAATTAATAAATGTCCATATGAGAGTTACATGTTGCATTGATTATAATGCAATTATATTTCATTACATAAAAGTTTGAATTGTACATAACAATTTCATTAATTCTTGTAATTTTTGAATGGAACAGTGGCATAATATATTGCATAATAATATCCTCATCACTCATTTTACTTGTACTTTGCAATGTAAAGTTTTGTTATCGATGAGCTTTAGGAATACCGTATGTAATCATGTGAAACTTTACGTGGTCTATGTGCAATTTATTTTTAATCGTTTACATTCTGATCGAGAGGGAAGCTTTTTTTGTACGCGCTTATGATGCATTTAAACTCACTGTATAAGAATTATACAAATGATTTACGAAGTTCATGACTGTACATTTTATCGAGCATATTCATTTAACTTAAGTGTGTAAGAGTTCATATCAAGAAAGTATATTATATTTTGAATAAAAGTGGCATCAGTAGATCATTGCTTAAACAGCCTGAATGTTAAACGCAGGATACAGTGTGTACATACAGATTGTCGTTCAATAAAAATGTTACACAAATACTTCCTCTATTAATATTCTATTATTCAATGTGTTTCACATATTACTGGTGCCGCTTTATTTGTGTCGAAATTAGTACTTCGCGGGATATATACAGTGGCGTGCAAAACTATTCGGCAGCCCTTTAAAATCGCATAATTTTTCTGAAATTAATCCAAACGACTTGAGTTTTTTTTTAGAAGCTAGAAGGATTAGTTTGCTAAATGATGTGATTCGTCGTTTTGAAAAAAATGCACTTGGTCGGAATAGCAAAAAAAAATAGTAAATGTTTTTTCAACTTTTTTTGTGAGCCCTTAATGAAAATTCAAAAAACCCGTTTGTAGATGTAAGTAAGTTATATACGTGCCTAAAATTTCATCAAAATCGCTTAACGTTGCTCCGAGCTACGAACGCTTAAAGATCGCTGAATAAGGACGAAATTCGCTGATTTCGGGAATTTCGCGATTTTCGACCTTATTCTGCGATCTTTAAGCGTTCATAGCTCAGAGCAACGTTAACCGATTTTGATGAAGTTTTAGGCACGTATATAACTTACTTAAATCTACAAACGGGTTTTTTGAATTTTCATTAAGAGCTCACAAAAAAAAGTTTAAAAAATGTCATTTACTATTTTTTTTTTACTATTCCGACCAAGTGCATTTTTTTCAAAACGACAAATCACATCATTTAGCAAACTAATTCCTCTAGCTTCTAAAAAAAACTCAAGTTGTTTGGATTAATTTTAAAAAAGTTATGCGATTTTAAAGAGCGGCCGAATAGTTTTGCACGCCACTGTACAAGCGAAAACAACTTTTCCTTTATTATGTCACTCAATTACTCTTTCGCTTCTCATTTCTCTTGAATTATGAACATTGAAAGAACTAGAAATTTATATTGAAATAATCGATTTATTCCTCCCACTCTTACTTTATACATATGTACTTCATGCGGTGTTACGCTGTTTATTACTTTCCTCACAAATTACCAACACAATGGTTCGTACGCGAAACCTAAAGAACATCTATTAAACATAATAAATTTAATATAAAAGATCTATAATTTTGAAAAGGGGAAAGATCCATATTTTTAAAGATAATTAAAATTAAATGGTGTTTATATTCAATGAAAATCCATGTAATTTACATACAACGTGTACGAGCTGATCTTGTTAAGAATGAAAGAAACAATGAATGTTTATAATCAGAGTAAAATAGGAACGTCTTATAAGTTTTTATGAATGTTTACCAATGGGACTGATGAGCAGCATATCATTAAGTATTTGATCTACATTATATTACATCTTATTGAGAATTTACGGATTCGCTGGTGCGAAGGAACTAGATTAAACTTTTAAATACTATTTCAGTAACTCAGCTGAGGAAACAATTGAAATGCATGAATATATTACAGAATGAAGTAAAGAAGATGTAGTTTTTACTTAATCATGAAAGTTTTGCTCCGATATATGCACGATGGTAGTGATTCGCGTATTATTCTACATATTTCTCTTTTATGGTATCAAAACATTTGATGAAGAATTATATAAAATATTCTCCAGGATCTATCAGGACATTGTATTTATATACGATTATACTAAATAAACCTAAGGAAAATACTTTCATGTATCCATAAGATCTACATAACTACATTTTGGCAAACAATTTAGAATTCTAACATTCCTAGCACTTTAGTCTTTGCAACAAACAAAGTGATTTAGCAGTTTCGCTATTTTATACCTACTTCGCGATGACACACGGGCGTCATATATTATGTACTGCAAATAAATTGTGACTTTTTCTATTTATACGATTTTTCAATTTCTACTGTCTTCTACTTTTCAAAAATGCTTCGAACGTAATGCAAAATTCTCTGTTCTCGTTTAATGTCATTCAATTACTGTTCAAGAATAGACAAGTAGTTCCGATGGTTAATTTATTTTTGGTACTTCAAACTTTATTTAAAGTATATTATTCTCGAATTGTCCAAAGTCTTGATACACTGATGAACGGAAGAAGCGTATATCTTACTAGTTGCAGAAAGAATAACCGTAGAATTATAAAAAATTTGCCGAGAAATGAATGTAAAGAACAAATAGAAATATTGGTTACATGGAATGAAATTGAGATGCAGTGCTGTCAAAACTCTATTTCTGCGAATAGGAGCGCGAACGTTGATGCTAGTATATAAATGAAACGCAGCTTGAATCACAAATGTACTAGCATTATTGATCATCACAGGAATGTATTGTGTGCTTAATCACTGTATTATCCCAAGAACAAGAAATTAATTCATCTTTGTACCATGCAAGCCCGCGCACGAAATCAGTGTGCCCTTCACTTTTGTACACCGATGAAAACTCTTTGTTTATATCGAGGACCTCCACAATGTTATCGTCACAGCAACATGCCAATTCTTCTGACCTAAAGCACAAAAGTGTTAAACACGATTATCCGCAGCGTTAACGCATCAATTTCTCTTTAAATTATATTTGTTATGTATATACTTATAGTACCTTTCCGGATTTGGATTAAATAAAAGTTTATGCACTGATCTGGGAAATATACACGATTCCTGTAATGCCGAGGCACCCACGTTTCTAATATCAATTAGACTAACATCTCCGCCCTCCGAACCTATGGCTACAATATGATCCAAAACAGTATTCCAATTCACCGACGTTAACCCAAGGTCTTTGTTCAAAATACCTTAAAAACAAAAGCACGATATAGTTACGGAGATAAAGTTTCTAATATATAAATGTGCACACTACTTTCTTACATACTTTGTGCTGGTTTCGCTTGTCTCACGTCCCACAGTAATGCTTCGCAATCCAACGAGGCTGAAACGAACGTTGTATTACTTCCAGGCTGTGCGTCGACGCAGGTAACTATGTCTGTGTGAGCACAGCCAAACGAGTGAGTTGCAAATAGTTCTGCTACGTCCCAGACTTTTATGCTGTAAAATAATCATGGATCTCTGTTAACGCTTCTAATTAATGGAACTAATGTTTTGTAATACAAGGCAGTTTGAATCGCTTACCAATAATCCATTCCTCCGGTAACTAAATGTACGTTATCGGAAAATACAGAAAGCGTTAAGAGGCTATTATCGTGTTGGCAAGCATATCCTAAGCATTGTAATTCCTTCAGATGCGATTCGGCTGCTTCAACTAAACCAATCACTTGCAGCACTCCGCTGTCTTCGCTGATTACAAATTTATCACATTCTAAGTAAGCGGCGCTGCAGACACCACTCTTTGTTTTTGTAGCGACGAAAGCCTTGTCCCTGTGGAAGTCTGCGGTATCGTTATAATACCAAACAGTGCCACTCCAGTAGTGGTCGGTCATATTACTACCTCCGAGAATGGCACTCTTCTCTGTAAATAAGCAACATGATAATATTTCCCAGTGATCCATTTGTCTGCTGTGATGCAAGGTTATGTGAAAGCATCGTTAAGAAGTTATGTGAAAGACTTAACCTATAGTGTGTTACCATTATAAACTAAAATAAATTGCAGATTCTTGTCGGGAACAGGCGGCCTGTCGGCGGCTGTCATTTTTCTATAAACATCTGCGTTTAAATTCGGGTCTACTAAGGAACTCATGATACATAAATCCCACTTTACGTCAAATTTATTTCAAACACACGCCGATGCGACACGCAGCAATCAGCAATACTGTGATACGAAACTGTACATACGAAACAACGAAACTCGGAGCATGGTGTTGACCACAGTGTAGAAACTATCTACATTGCACTATATATAGCACTCAAATAGGCTGGGCTGTAGCTATAATTTTTGTTCTACCACAAACCGTCAGAGGGTTCGAAGCTAATTTTTAAATTCTCAAAACTTGAATCCGAAACTTTGCAAGGCTTCGAAACTCTCGAAACTTTTGAAACTCGAAACCCGAAACCCTCGAAACATGAAGTGCTGATTCCGTTTGTAAGTGGAATATCTTGCTTTAAGAACTGAAGTCAACAGGATTTTTGCACAAATCCCTAATGTTGACCATAGTTGAACCACATATAAACAAAAATATAACAATATACAAATTCTGGAGGCACGCTGCGAACGATTCTTTATTCATTGATTTTATACCTTTTCTTATCGAGCTTTCGAGAATTTCGAACTCTCGAAACTCATCCCTAAAAATAATTATACAAATTATATTTTAATATTTTAACTTATATTTTCAAAAAATGGTTTCTCCTGCTGTTACAAAACTGTGTGCGTCCGTAAATCTAGCTTAATGCTCCATCCTTCAGGATCCTTCAGGTCCATGCTCCGAAATAACGTATCGATATCCCTGCATAAAGATTATACTAAAGCCACGTTCACATGACAGCGTGCAGTGGTGATCTGGTGATTGCCGATTGGTGAACATTCGCAACAAACTTTGCAGGGTGACACGTGCTTGCCAATCGGACGCCGCAAATACTGAACGCAAAACAGCACTATACAAATTTGTAAATATGAATTTTAATGCTAGTACTAATGGAGCATACTTATAGGTATTTCAAACGATCACAGACAAGAAGGAAGAATGTAATTTCCATTTATTCCAAATTATTTTAACAACGACACAGAAGGCTGAAACTAACAATGGTGTAATTACTCAACACATGAAATTCTCTAGCAACGATGCACTCTCTAAAATGACGCATCTGCAATATCGCAACATTCGCATTTGCGATGTTATTCCGTCAGTCACGTTGCATTGCCCAATATCGATACAGCGGCGTTTTCTAAACGGCACCCCGATTCGTATCCGTGATCCCTGAAAAGCTTTCCATTGGTCGGGAGAACTCTTCGGTGTTCCAGCGTCGAGAGCGCGCGCGTCTTTTACCGGTGGCATTCCGTATTTCGGGATGTGCAGAAGTAGCGAACATGATTACCGTGGTAACGTCTGTCCGTGACGTAACGCGTATACTCTTGATAATTTCCGTCGTGACGCATGCGTATTGGATTCGGAGCAAAAATCAGAATTAGTCCAACGGAATCCCGGAAAGTAGCGAGAGTGCGAGACACGGCGGTGTCGCTATACAAAATATCCGAAGGAGCGCTGATTAACCTGTCACGACGTGGTATCGTTTATTCACGCGCTCGAAGGTGTTGCGGCTAATCGTCCGTAGGATTCGGTCGCCTGCTATAGCCAAGATGGGGAAGCCACATCAAGTTTTAATTATCGAACCGCCAAGCGAGCTGCGGTTCAGGGGTACGCTTAAACGACGAATCATTCTTTCGTGCGCGTTTCCTCCGTGGCTCTCTCCCCGATCTTTCCCGTCCCATCCTCCGAGTTCACGCTCCGCTGACAAGGCGAGCACACCGTCGACTCGTTATCACGAGCTGCACACGGTGCGCTACGTTGTCAAGATGACGTAAGGTTGACTCCGCTCGCCAATTTCTTTGCATCCCGATTCCCGACCAAATAGGATTACGTCCGACGAACCTAGTGCAGAAATCATCGGCCCTCTAGGCCGTACCTAACCCCATTCGTAATACGTCATTCGCTGTCAAAGCTATGTACAGTCATGATTGAATTTTGTCCCCCGTCTCCCCCTCCCGCATCCCTCCTTCCATTACCAGATATACAGCGAGCGTTATTCATCGAGCTGTATCGAATGCGTTTATTTTTCCTGTAAATACATATGCATATTTATGCACGGCATATATTTATCCGAGTTGCCTTTAGGCTGCGCAACTTTTTAACGAAATATATCTTCCTTTAATTACGTCTGTATCGAATGTCATATATTGGTTGTGTTGTTTAATCACACGTACATACATATGTACGAGCGTTCTTGTTGCGTTTCTGTTTTTTCTTCTTTTTTTTTATATGAATTGACGAAGTCCAACGCTTGAAAAAGTTATTCATAGAAAACGATATATTCGCGGTAGAAGATGCCTTTTTCATTCGATCGCATTTATTGGAAATTTATCAATTTTTAATAACAGTTGAAACACAATTTGCACACGGTAATTTATGCTAAAGAGAAAGCAATTAGTGCGCTTTTTGGGACTGCAAGTACAAACTTAATTCAGTAATAAAGTTCATGAAAAGAAATCGAAATGTTTGGATAAACGTGCAGCTGTAAATGTATTGCTCATAGAATTCTTGATTCCTTAAGCATATTGTGATTAATTAAAACTAATCCAGAATTAGATATATTTGATTTCATTTGTCGTCTATTACCGTCGAACACATTGTAAAAGTAATAGCATGATTTGTGTGTTCATTACTAGCTTGAAGCCTAAGAAATCAAGAATCTCAAAGACAAGTTGCTGGCTTACATTTATTAAAACTGTTTCTGTTTCCTTCTATGAGTTCTATTAACTAGAGAAGTTTGTGCCCATAGCTTGTATGTATGTACCGTTGTATATTGTACACATACCCTTGTATATTATCAACATTTCTATGAAAATATGTCTGCAATATCTATTCATTTTATGCTGTTTAATTCAAAATTGATTGGAATAATTCCGAAATTTATCGAGATTAATCTAAATGAAGCATGTTTGAAAATCAACTGTTTTAGATAACACATGATTTTTAAACCACATTGCAGGGCCATTCACAGAGACGTCAATCACATCGTATATGAAACTAATTAATCCATCGAATCACAATGTTTACTTTAAAATAAAGACAACTGCTCCAAAGAAGTACTGCGTACGTCCCAACGCTGGAGTTATCAAGCCAAAAACTGTCACTCAAATAGCTGGTCAGTTCCGAACAGTAAATCTGCAAGCAATATTTTCGAAATCTCAAGTTCCTTCTCTATTCGAAATTTGAATTCACTAGGTACTTTATCTTTCAGTGACCCTTCAACCACTTGATTTCGATCCAACGGAGAAGAATAAACACAAATTTATGGTGCAAGCTTTAATAGCCGATGACTTCACCGACGATGATTTTCCCCGAGCGGTATGTAACCTAAACATTTGAAAATTTCCACGCATCGAGGTATAATAACGACTTCTTAATTATCGACGTTCCCTGTGGCACTTCCACTCAATTGTTCGCCGGATGATCACTTTTAACTTTGCTTTACAGTGGAAGGAGCCAAACCCAGACCAGATAATGGAATCCAAACTGAAGTGCGTATTTGAAAATCCTATATCTAACACTACGATAGCCAAGACCACTTCGACTACCACAACGACTGAATCGGAAGTAAATACAAATAGCGATAAAACTAAAGGAGTCGGCGATATTGTAGAGTCATCGTCGAAGGTAATATCTAACGTGTATTTTACTTGTATCCCTGTCTCTTTCTAGCACTTATTACGTAATTAACACGACGACATGTTTATCTTCATCAGGTTCTTGGAGATGCGGAAGTAAAATTGTATAAAGCAGCGCAAGAGGTTAGTCAGCTCAGAGCGGAAGAAAGTACTCTCAGGCAGGAGAACCTCCAGTTGAAGGTGAGGCGTCCGAGGATCCGTCAGTCAGTTAGATAACCAGATACATGGATTAATTCCATTAACGATTATTAACGACGGATAATTACAGTGGTGATTTTCGTTTTGCAGGAAGATTTATTGAAGTTACGCAACGCGGCATTGGGTAATGACGCTACCTTAGCAGCCACCAGAGCTTTGACCTCGCAGACCAGTAGACAATTGCCTCCGATTACTATCAATGCCGTTCTTGTCATTGTGATGGCCATAATAGGATATTTGCTGGGAAAAATGTTCTGAGCAGCCATTACCTTACCGCATAACTTGGCACATCCCCCCTCTCCCCCTGTGTTTCTTAGCCTGCCCCCCGCTACCATATACCACTTACCGATCGAAAGGATCGAAACCAGTCATCGTATTACACGGTTGTTCATAATAAATACTATAAACGGGTAGTGGTTTACAATAATAGAATATTACTCGCTGCAGGAGTGTGCTTATATTTTGGTAAAGCGACCGAACTGTAAATCCTTTTTTAAGAAATAAAATCGTATACGTTGTAGTATAGACACAGAAATTTATGATGAACTTCGTTATCGTTACGTTAACAGCAAATACTATTAATTTAAGTGTCTCACCGTGAATTAAAATTAATTACTAATTACTATACTTTTACGCTCATACACCGGCTTCCGTTTCTACGTTTCTTATAAAAGGATTTTCGCTTTACAAATTACGCTTGCGGCCGTGTCTTTGGAAACCATGTTGCCACTAAAGTGAATTATGTATGGGATACGAGATTCATTAAATACCAGTTCATTCAAACGACCGTGTTAAATAGCACGGGGAATGCCAGTTCAGTTGTCTCGACGAATAATGTATCTTCCCATGAGAAAAACAAGGATGATTTTCAAATTTTCTTTTCTCTATTTCGTTTCTCTTAGCATTCTAACAGTACTTAACAATCACACAATGTAAGATTGTACATAATGTATCCAGTTTAAGGTAATGTTATTAATGTCCAACAGGACTCTAACGCGTATAGTCAGAGAGGGGCGGTGGGAGGGGTGGCGGCGTGGGCAGGGGGGGCGGGAGGGGCGGGCTGGCTGATTAGTAGTGGTTCGTGACTCAGAAATTGGATACGCTGGCTCTATCCATCAGCAATGGTATATCACATAAGGAATTTAATGGATTAAATCTTTTGACGCTTCAGTGTATTTTTATTTCTTTATGTTTGTCTTATAAAAATTCGAAATAAAGATATCTCGGATGTCACACGGCGGAAGTCTTATATGTTCTGTAAACCTCTTTGCGATCGATCGTTGTTGAATTATTGGAAGTGGTGCATGGTATACATGGATATGGTGCCGTTTGAAATGTCGGCGTAACGAGACCGCACGAGTTTATCGATATTATACGTATAGTGGCAAGCGAGTTTGTAGATTGTCACGTCACAAATACTATCGAGCACGTCATAGTTATTAACGCGTACATAAACATCCATATATCTGTGCCTTAGAAATAGGGGCAACAATATATATATATATATATATATATATATATATATTATTATTATATATATATAAATATATATATATATATATATATAATAACTTAATCGTGCTTCATCGACGTTTCATTGTTCTAATATCTCCATATTCTGTACGCCTTGTCTGGTTCCTTCCGATAATAAATATTTAGGTTGTTATTGTAGTGTACAAGTGTGGGATATCTTACTAAAACGTCGAATGCGAAGGCGTAGACACTTATCGTTTACAGATCACGCTGTTTCTTATTTCCAAGACGTTTGTATATTTAACAACATATATCGAATATCTACGATTTTATATCATTAGATAGTTTCATCATTCTTCGAGCTTCTGATTCTTATATGTATATCGAATTCTCTTTCAACGTAATCGTATCTCACAAGTATTCTAAGGGAACGTCTAACCAGCTATCAGCAACTGGTAGAATGATGACAAAACCTGAGTATTGCGTAACGTAATCGTTTCTCTTCGATTGAAATTTATTATTAAAAGCATTTCATCATTTCACATATCTCTGCTAATTAGAAAGTGTATCGATTGGAGTCTCTCCATGTCGTGGTGTTTATAAAATAAATATCGTAAACGAATAATTGTCCAATGTATGCCTAAGGTGCAGGTATAAGTTGCTTCTCTCCGTGTGGATACAAGAGGCTCGCGCGACGAATGGCTTGAGAATATCTTCGGTTAAACAGATACGCGACTTCCCGAGCAGCGAACCACCCAAGTTCCTGTGAAAACTTTCTTGATAAAATCCTGCGTATATTGGATCACGAGATTCTTTTGTACGCGGATAAATCGTAATCGATTATTTTCACGCAATTCGGTAGTCCTTCACCGCTAGAATTCTTGACATTGCGCTGCCTCGATGTTACTGTATGTACATTTATTACTATTTAGAACCGATATCGTTAACGCGGCTCGCAAAACCGGAACGAAACATATTGCCATTATGCAAAGAAATGTGTGACTGGAGCTGCAAAAGTTTGTAGAAGTCACTGTAACTATATTAATACTATCACGGGAAATACTAGCGAGCATATTACAGAAACATTGTTTCAAGTACATGTAGCATTCATCTTTCTTACTCCATACGTGAAAATAAAATTGCAGAAGATAACGTTTACGTGGCGACGCTTGTACTTTAAATATCGCCAATCAATTACTACGAAGGTTACTCGTCGCAAATATAGTTCGAATCGATCGGGCAGGTGTGATAATTTTATGTTCTCGAAAATAAAATAGATGCGCGAACCGAAGTAGCGTAGGTCGACCTTTAGTCAGACCACCCTCTCGATAGTGCATGTGCACCCGCGTACTTTCTCCCTCCGAGCCTGTCGAGTGGAAGGAGGGAAGAGGGAGGCGGGGTGGAGGAAGGATAGGATAGTTTGAAAGGCGACGACGAGTGTTACTGAGATTACCACCACAGATTCATAATCTTTGGCTGGGATTGTTTCGTTCGACGATTCGCGGCGCGATACTGTTTTCGTCCAAGTTCAAGATTTCAGGCAAGCGACGTTGCTCGACGGGATACAAACAATCGATGACCCACTATCCAGGAGAAGCAACCCACTTTGAATTTCAGATTCTAGACTTCTCGATGGGGTGGGTCAGCTCTGTGCCGAGGAGAAAGAGAAACTTGACGTTCGTGATCCTGCATTATTCCCTCCTTCAAGACTTTTTCCGCGACCTGTCTGTCCTAGGGGTGGTTCTGGAGGAACCATCAGGCGCATCTGCGTGCCGCAGAACAGGGCGAATTTGCCATAAAATTATTTCAATTAACACGAGGCGTGCAGGCCGAAGCATAGATATATTTCATGCGAGGCGCTGGGAAATTCGTGGGGAGGATTTAGTTTCTCTTTCACCGACACGTGGTCTCCGTTTGGTCGGCCTGGTGAAACGACACTCGTGCCGAGACGTTCTCGTGCGAACTAAAGTCGAATAGGACCTCCTCGGTCAGGAGGTGCGGATAAATCAGGATCGGGAAGGAGGGAGGTGGATGGCAGAGAGTGGAGCGGCGGATACAGCGCAGAGCAGCCTGATCAGGGTGGCGGCGGCAGTAGCGACTGGCTATTGATTTCAAGGGCTTCCTTAACCCCCCGCTTTGCCGCTGAGTGCCCGACGGCTTCAGGTCACCCCGAAGGGCTCCTGGTGCCCGTGACTAAAACAATTCCGTTGGTTTGCTACCGCTACCAGCCGACCCGTTCGACGCTGCTCCGCTCGCCAGCCCAGCTTCTCAAGTTGCACCCTTGCCTCCTGACGGCCCCAGACGACAGTCCTCCGCGTTTCATTAACGAGACGTCTGACAGGGAACGATACTCTGAACGTTAACCGCCGCGGACCTCGGAGACACTGCGCATAGATAGGAGGCACCGAGCATCGATCTCACCCCTGCATCGGTTCGGAATCTTTGAAAGGGGTACCAGATTGTGTTCTACTATCGTATGGCCACGGTTGGTAGAGGCCAATGTTAGCCAGGCCGTGGAGCGGAGGGGCTGGCGAGGAAAGACGGGACCGTGGCCGGTAGAAGACGCCCCAAATAAGGGGGTTGTTGAAAATTTCGCGGTTAAGTGGCCGTCCGAGGTCCGAGGCTCGGCGGCTCAGATGATCGAGAGGGAGAGCAGTGGAGCAGAGAAGAAGAAGGGGGTGAAGGAGTAGGGGTGTCGGGGATCCAGGATAGGCGGGCACCCGCGGTGGTTACGGTACTGCGCGAGTCGGGCCGAGCGCAGACGGATCGCGGGGTGAGCCGTCGCTCGGCATACGTCGAACTAGGTGCCCCGTGTTGGGGCGTCTCCTGCCATCGAGCATCGGTGTCGTGCAGTCGATCGGGGGACGACCACCGCCTTCTTCGAAGCCGCTAGTAGCCCCGGACCGTATCGCACAGGACTGGACTGGAGCACGGGAACCGTCTTCGGCGACCCCCCCATTGTGCTCGGAACCACCCCGACGTTTGTGTGCCAGCGCAGGGGGGCAGACACGGCGACGACGATGAGACTGCGAGGATGGTACTCGTGGTAGCGCGACCACAGTGCGTCGTGGCCAGTGCGGGCGTCGGCGTCGTCGTCGGTTGTGCACGCGTTCGGACGAGCAAGGAGATGGTGTCCCCGGATCGTACGGAGGAAAGTGACTTGGTTGCTAAAGCCGCTGCTGCCGTCAGTGCCGCGTACGCGTACAACGTCCCCGACGTGGTCGTAGCCGTCGTAGCCACCGCCAACGCCATCGCTGCCGTTACTATCGCTGCCGTCACCACCGCTACCGCCACCGTCAACGCTGCCGTGGCGGTCGCCGCCAATCCTGCCACTGCCAATACTGCCGTTTCCGACGACGCGGCCGCGATCAGCCTTCTTGCTGCCAGCCAGGCTTACAGCGCGACTCGTCAGACGGTCTAACCACCCCCGTAAACCAACGGTGAGTGAGATTATTTCTGCTTTCATTCCCTCGACCCAGCCCCATTCACCATTTCCCTGTCTCCCGACGCCTGGTCCTCCGTGGCTTGCATCCGCAATCAGCAACGGGGAACAGGAAAGGCTTTCGTTCGATGAAGAATGGTGGAAGAGGGAGCGCGAAGTTCTATGGGAACAGAAAATAGATTGAAAGAGGAAGAGAGGGAGAGAGAGAGAGAGAGAGAGAAAGAGAAAGAGGGGCCAGTATGAATGCTGTTATATATTTTATATATATATATATATATATATATATATATCTACATCTATATAATACCTTTATGAAGAGAGAAAGAGAAAGAGGGAGGGGTAGAGAAAGAGGAAGAGAGAGGGCGAGAGAAAGAGAGAGAGAGACAGGAGTGGGAGGGGATGACGAAGGATAAAAGAGACGAGAAGGAAGTACGAATAGAGTGAAAGATCCTATTCGTTTCTCGACCTTGCGTACGCGATCAGAATGGGATTTCTCGTCCCATTCTCAGCGATCGTCGTGCCCCGGCGACTCGACTCCACATAACCTCCGTCAATCGATAATACAAGACGACGGCACCCGCGGCGCTCGGCAAGATCGGCCTAGGAACGAACACAGGCCGCGTTCCTGGGCTTCAGCCTTGCCTATCGATGAACCAACCCGATACCCCCTTCACCCAGCCATTTTCCTAATCGCCTCCCGTCGACCATCGCCCGAGAATTTCCCAAACCCCGACGACACCGAAAGGCCAGCGTGCCACGGAGCCGAGAGGCTCGTTTGCCCGTTCCGTTGGGCGGCGAACGGGTACGCGCCCCCCTCCCCCCTGCCTCTTCCCCTCTCCCCTCGCCCCCCCCCCTTTGGCCGCCCGGAAGTGTCTTCGTGCCGGAATGTATCCTGCACCTCGGTGCTCCACGACACGGCTACAACCTCGCCCATGTTAATTGGCGAGGATCGATCCCCCTGGAAACGATTACACGGCCGCGGCCCTCACGGCCGTTCGATCGCGCGCTCGGGATTATCCTGTTCGCGGGCGGAACGTGCCGCGTACCTACCTACCTACATCGGGGAGCACGGCAACGCGGCCAGCCGAGCAAGATAATCGGGATGAGGCCGCGGCTGGGCGGAGATAACGAAGGTTGCCCCCGTCTCGCGGCTAGGTGACGGCGGCTCCTCCAACGGCCCCCGTGACGCTTCCGTGCGCCATTTGCGTGGCGAGACTCGACGAGACGCGTCTCTTCTCCCGTCCTGTGCCAGCGGGACGCGCGGGTCCACACCGTCCTCGGATGATCTACATACACGCGTCGCGCGCGAACCGGATGAATGAATGAGAATAAAGTAAAGTAGGTTAACGAGAACGGGGATCATCCGAGCGGGCTCCGAGCCGCGACTCCTTCGGCCGAGTTCCCGTCCGCACTTTTACCGGCTGCTCCTTATCGACCCCTCCCCCTCTAGAATATCCAGCCGCGGGGCACGGTAGATTCGATCGTGGGGGGGAGCGGGGGAGCGAAGGGGGGGGGGGGGGGAGGCTCGGTTTTAAGTCGCGTCGAATCGAGCACGCCGCTTTCCACGGATCCGCACGCGTCGCGGAACCGCGCCTATTGTCGTATTGTTATCTACACGCGAGCTACAATGCGCCCGGGGCCTGCCGCTGGGAATAATCATACGTATCTGGTTTCTGGCTCGAATCAATGTTTGCAATTGTGTTACTTGGGAATGGCAGGGGGCTCCGCGGAACCGTTGCCCGCCGCTCCGGCACGAGAGCCGACCAGGCGGAAAAGAACGCCTCGGTCCTCGCCAGTTGGCGGAGCTCTTCTTCCTTCGTTATTGGATAACGATCGCGACTCGCCAGGCGTGCCTTGTTTTCGCAGCGACGTTTCCAACGTCGCGTAACCTGCCCTCGAATTACCATCCCGTGGATGCTCCTTCGAATTCCTACCGCGAGGACGATCTTTACCGTGGCACCAGGCTACGACTGCCGCTCCTCACCGGTCTTTCTCAAACCATCCTGCGATAAAAGCGTAGGTATCTCGTGCCCCCCCCCCCCCCTGCCGCTCCACCGTCCTTTCAGGCAACCTTTACTCGTGCCCCTCCCCCCCCCCTCCCTCCCTCTATCGCTACATGCTGTCACGGCGGCGTTTCGACGGCAGCACACCGCGACGAAAGTAATGCATTCGTGCGTCATCGTTTTCGGAGTTGCGCGCTGCGCTACGGAGCTATCGAGTCGGAATGATCCAGCGGGAACAATGAGATCAGTGGGCTGTTTGGTGGTCAAACGTTTCCACCGGCCTGCGGGGACAGGCTGCAGTGAGTAGGACACAGGATAGCGAGGCATCCTTACCCCCCGGCGTTTCGTTCATCGATAAAGGCTCGCCCCGCGCATATGTGCGCTGGTTGGTGTTAGGCGCGCACGTAACTGCATACTCCTCTCGCACGCCTGTATCCATGCACGATCACGTATTCACAGGGTGGCTCGGAGTTATTGGCAGGAACTTGATAGCAGGGGATGAAAGTTGTAGGAAGGAACAAGCAGTGGCGGATTTGAAGATTTGGCGCCCTTAGGCTAACTGGCGTCTGCACTTTTCAGGAGATATCGGGGAATATTTTAATTTGATAGAGTTCCGACGATTTTAATATTAATTCAATATGAGGTGTGGTTAATTTGCTGGATGAAAGATAAGTGATTTGGTTTTAAAGTTGTCCCAAGCCTCTGTGTTTAAGGATGTATCGGACGTACAATATTAGACAAATGTATATGAAATTTGAAATAATTGAATATCTACGTCTTACGCATAGTAAATCTAGATTTGAGGAACTCGAACGACAGTTGGTTTCTTATTTTTATTCCTAGAAAGATATTTTTCACTTTACAAATGCTTTCCCAAGCATTATTTGCTAAACTTTTGGCAGTGAAAATGCCCTGAATTCACAATTTTCTCAATGTATAATTTATTTCTTTAAAACGGTATAGTGAAAACAATTTATTGAAACTCGGCAGATATTTTTATCTACCCATATATTACATGTAAAAAAAAATTGAAAGTATTGGTGCCATTTCTTCTACATTTTTTCAGCTGTTTTATCCGTCAAGATCGTCTCTTTCCATAAGAGTACGTGTAAAATCAATGAAAATTAAAATCGTTATAACTCAGCAAACGTTTAGTGAAATCGTTTAAAATTTTGGAGTACATCAGGAAGATTAAAAAGAACAATCTCAAAATTTTTCATCAACTTGATACCATTTTGAAGATACCATTTCCAATACATCCTTAAGGGGTCATATACGTTTCTCGGCACTAAAACGTGGTCAATGTGTGGGAATGATTCAGGGATAAACTATTGGTCCGATTGGTTTAATTGTTTTTGTGTTGTATAGGTACATGTTTATAGATTATAAAACAGGTCTGAGAATAGAAAAATGTTTAAAAATGTGACTTCTGCGTGCGCAGAACATGTATACTGGCGCCGCTCCAAACGGTGTGCACCATTCAGCTCGTACAAGCGGTATGAATAAAAAATCTCGGATTTTTTTAACAATCTTTGAGATCGTAGAGATCCGGTGACGTCGCCATTTTTTCGGGAAAAAAAAATACAGCAATGGTGTAACACTTTGAAGAAAAGGGTCGTGATTTTCGTTATAAAAGTCGTACGTTTTTTCTTGTTATTAAAAAATGGTTCAATTTAATTGAAAATGTTCACCGTCACCGGATAACGAATCTTATGTAAAATATGTGTATAAATAATGAAGTTAATCGAATGAAGGGTGAGGCAGTTATCATGCCCTCCGTCTTGAAAAATGATGTTCCGAGAAAAGCTCACATTTTTTAAAATTTTCCAATTCTCATACCTGAGGTATATATCCATAGGTATATAAACATATACCTATAAAACACAAAAAGAATTAAACCAATCGCATTAATAGTTTATCCCAGAATCACTCGCAAACATTGACTACGTTTTAGCGTAGATAAACGTACATCACCTCTTAAACCTTTTCCAATTTCTTTCGCCAAAATTTGTCACCTCCCAAAATTTGCCGCCCTAGGCTGCAGCCTGCTTAGCCTATATACAAATCCACCCCTGGGAACAAGGAGTGTTAATGAATATAGAGCTGGGTTAGGTACACTTTGCGAGGATACTTGTCTGGTGTGTCATTTACCTAGGGACACCTTGTACATTGCCTGAATTAAGTGGAGCTGATTTTGTGATGTAGCACAGTGAAATTACTGGATAATGCTGGGTGTTGGACCACGGTGGACGTTGAAGCGGGGAATTTAAAGGTCCGGTGGCATTCTTTGAAATACCTTGTTCCCATGCGGGCCTTTTGTGACGAATTTAAAGCAGAGTTATAAAGATTTCTGGATTCAGAAGAGCAGCGGCGCGACGGGAGCCACGAGTAGTTGCCTCGTATCTGAAGCCCTACATTTCAATTCCATGAGCATCTATTCTTCTTTTCTCAAGCCTTGTCATTATCAATTGAGGGCTCCGAAATGTATTTTTTAAAGCTTCGTCGTATGATTGCACGTCCGTACATAAAACGAGTATTCGTTCTATCTTTTATTGAGCGAGAAGACACTTTAAATCAGCGCAGGGACCAATGGGAAATACGAGACAATGGCTGCAGACGAGACAGGGGATATGAAATTGTGGATTCACGATTAATCTCTTATTCGTTAGATATTTCTACCGAAATAATTCTACAAGTAACTATCCACTTATAATCCGATACTATCAGACTTCCATGACCTGCGTTTATTTCACCTGCCTCGCTCCTCTCCACGAGTTTCATTAACGAGCCAAGCTTGTGTTTATAATTCTGAAACACCTCGTATATACATGCTCAGTTTTTGCTGCGCTAAGTGCACGGAGCGCGTACGATAAAGCGTGTGTACCTTCCCGATTAGTTTAAGGCAGCACACCCCAGTCTTTGAGGAGTGTACGTAAGGGCCTAAATCCATCTTGCAGCGGGCTTATATCGAGCGAGGAAAGCGCCCTGCCCGAAAATAGAGAGCGTGACTAACGATCGGCAATTTTAATCGCCAAGAACCCCGCGATGAACGATTATTGCTCGCGTGCCCCATTGGCTTCCGTTACACGTGTAAAAGTGCGAGGGAACCGAAATCGAATCTGTAGGAAACTTCGTTTTTATCCGCGCGCTAGCAAACAAAGGAGCTTCGCTTCCACAAGCGTTCCTATTATTTCTTCGACTGCTCCCATGTACGACGTAACGACGGGGCACGATAATCGGGCGACGACGTTCAACTACGTACCATCAATCACGCGCGGAACGCTCTTTAATAAATCTCGAAAGTTCGTAATAAATTGGAGAAGTTGCCGCGGAGGATCTCGCGGAAGAAGCGTAGCCCGACGAGCGTGCACGCTCGTGACCCACTTACTTTCGTGTTTACTTGATCGATCATACGCGTATATTTCTTAAACTAAATTCTTTATCTGGCTGCCACCCTGCGGCGGTGATCGTGCATCCTCGTACCTATTCCTATCTAGCACACGCCCGCCTGCCACCCCCTGCTCTCCATTATTATCTCCCCGCGAACAATGTTGGGCTCCTTCGACCTGCTACTTCCACGCTTTTATCTACGATCGTGTTTTCTCGTTCTGCGCACTTAATGTACCAGCGCGCCTGATGCAGCAACGGCTCTCCCGGCCTCTACATAAATCACCCGAAACGCGGCGCGCACTGATAGCTGGCGCGCGTAACTTGCGAGGAACCCCGCGTAAACGCCCCGCTGTTTTAGGATTTATATATCCCGGCGACGATATTACGTGTGGGACGTATAGGTATAATAGATAATATATATTTCCCGAAGGACCTGTTGGCAGCGTGCCAGCCCCGAATATGTATCCTCGCAAGCCTTCTTCATCGCAATACCGCGGGCTCTCTATGGTGCGGAAATGAGGAAAGCCTGGCTGCAGCGTTCGCGGCAGCGCATCTCATTGATCCATTTAAATCACGAGTGCTTCGAATACTGGGTGTCCCTGAGCGCGCGCTGCAACTGTCAAAGGGGGGTGACTCCACGCGAAAGGTTACGTGGAGATTCTGGAATAAAGTCCCCTCGCAGGAATCTTGGTTTTTTAGAGTTTTTTTAAACGACTTGGAACGTGTTTTAGAATTTAGTTTTAATTATTTTTGATATTTTGCTGGCCAGTGGCGCACTCAGGATTTAATCTTAGGGGGAGCAGAGTTGAGTGTAGCACAGTTATTTCAGAGATAATATAAACATATTTATTAGTAAATTATACATGGTTATAAATGCAATAGCGTGTTAGCCCGTCACGGTAAAAGGCGGAAGTGAACAAGTACATAGAAAAGGTAACAAAAGAAGCGAGGTAACATGGAGCGTTACCAACCCCAAAAAGGAATCCCAGATAGCATCGTACATCCCAAGGACGTCCGTTTCATGTCCAGTTTATATCTGAACGCCCTACGTCCATTTTGAACATACCTAGGATGTTCTTAGGACTTAAAGGGTATAGCCGGTTAAGATGGTCAAATGTGCCCCTGAACCGAATTCAAATCACGATGAGTCATTCGAAAGCTTATAAAAAAAGAATGATTTCTGTCAAGTTTCAACTTCGTATCTCGACCCGGGGGGTAGTAAAGGGTAAAAATAGAAAATCAGGTTTTTGCCGAATTTCTCCTATACCAGCGGATGAAAAATTTTGAAAAAATTCAGAGACATGTCTGTCATCGGTGCACATATTAGGGAATCGCGTCAGATTTTTAAATTGAAAAACCAAGCTGTGAAAAATAAAAAACGCCAAAAAATGCTGAAAAATGCCGGTTTTGTATCGAAGCAGTCTTGATACTATAATTATATTTTTACTGTAAGTCCGCATCGTTGTTAATATTGTCTTGAATTTTTTTCAGATTTTTCAATTTGGTGCGCCGCAGTTAAAAAAATTAAAAACCGATTTTTTCGCCGTTTTTTCCGTGTCAGAGTAACTAATAGGTCGAACTTTCGTACATACTTTATGGAATAAGCCTTTTATGCAATCTTCAACGTCTTCACATGCAGCAAAACAGCGTAGAAATTAAACGAACTAAACATGCTGTGCCTTTACAGTCTAAAATGTCTATCATATTTTCAACGGCGTCAATGGCGCAGCGGTAAAGTGTCCGACTGTTGAATCGCTGCGAACTTTTTGAACGTAGGTTCAAGCCTCGGAATTTCTATGTCCCACAGGTTCATTTTTTTTCACATTAATTATGTATTTTTTCGATTTCTAGCTATATGACAATGATCGATATTTATATACAAATGTTTTAAAAACATATTAAAATTATTTCAATAGTTGAAAACTATTGTTAGGTATCATGCCAATTATAGCATTGTTTAACTTTTGAATTTTGGAAACCAGAATGAGTTGTATGATCTATAAGAAGAGGCGAAATAATTACAAAACAACACACAATTGTTGCTGTAATCCATCCACAATTGTTAAAGGTAAGAGATTGGAAAATCAATTTCATATAATATTAATTTAGTGCAGGGAATGTTACAACAATACTGTAATTGACGGGATACGTGATCAGAGAAACGGTGGCATCAAAATCTTCTCAAGTTATGTTTATGTATATTTCAATTATTAAAATATTTTTAATGTTTTTAAAACATTTGTATATAAATATCGATCATTGTCATATAGCTAGAAATCGAAAAAATACATAATTAATGTGAAAAAAAAATGACCCTGTGGGACATAGAAATTCCGAGGCTTGAACCTACGTTCAAAAAGTTCGCAGCGATTCAACAGTCGGACACTTTACCGCTGCGCCATTGACGCCGTTGAAAATATGATAGACATTTTAGACTGTAATTGGACAGCATGTTTAGTTCGTTTAATTTCTACGCTGTTTTGCTGCATGTGAAGACGTTGAAGATTGCATAAAAGGCTTATTCCATAAAGTATGTACGAAAGTTCGACCTATTAGTTACTCTGACACGGAAAAAACGGCGAAAAAATCGGTTTTTAATTTTTTTAACTGCAGCGCACCAAATTGAAAAATCTGAAAAAAATTCAAGACAATAGTAACAACGATGCGGACTTACAGTAAAAATATAATTATAGTATCAAGACTGCTTCGATACAAAACCGGCATTTTTCAGCATTTTTTGGCGTTTTTTATTTTTCACAGCTTGGTTTTTCAATTTAAAAATCTGACGCGATTCCCTAATATGTGCACCGATGACAGACATGTCTCTGAATTTTTTCAAAATTTTTCATCCGCTGGTATAGGAGAAATTCGGCAAAAACCTGATTTTCTATTTTTACCCTTTACTACCCCCCGGGTCGAGATACGAAGTTGAAACTTGACAGAAATCATTCTTTTTTTATAAGCTTTCGAATGACTCATAGTGATTTGAATTCGGTTCAGGGGCACATTTGACCATCTTAACCGGCTATACCCTTTCGGATGTTCCAGGTACGTCCGTTTCTTAAGTCCTACGGACGTTCTTAGGACTTAAATTTCGTATGTTCTAGGAACGTCCATTTCTTATGTCCTACGAATGTTCCCAAGACTTACATTTGGTATGTTCTTGGAACGTTCATTTCTTAAGTCCTACAGATGTTCCCAAGACCTAAATTTCGTACACATATGTTTTAGGAACGTCCTTTTCTTAAGTCTTACGAATGTTCTTAGGATTTAAATTTCAGATGTTCTAGAAACATCAAACAATCTTGTAAGTCACGTGATTGTTTTGCACGACTACATTTCGAATGTTGCGAGAACCTTCGTCTCGTAAGTCTTGTGAATGTTTAGAAGAACTGAATTTCAGATGTTAGAAGAACAACCGTCTTGTAGGTTTTACAGATAATTGAGGTTAGATTGCAAAACAGTCTTATGATTGAATCTCGCCTTTGCGTTATTTTTTTGTGCAATGCAGTCGCTGAAATGTTGAAACGTTCCCAGATAGCACACGACGTCTTAAGACAGACATCTTTAATTCTTACACACACGACGTCTTAAAGACGTCTGTCTCTTAAGATGTCGTTAAAACATCTGTCTTGAAACGGATGTGAAATTTTAAACAATGAGTCAAGAGGTCGAATGATGATATTCTGTATGTAGAATATTTCGCGTCAATGCGCATTTTCTAAAAACAATTAAATACAGGTATATACCTAGAAATTAGGAGTAGTTCCAAAGAAATGTATTGGGTAGTTGCGAAAACCGGTTGTTTCGTAAGTTGCAAAATGTTTTTAAGACGCCTTTTGGACGTATTTAATTTTACTTTCGGACATTCAGAAAACGTTCTGAGAATGTCGGCACAGCACGTCCTCAGGACGTTCTACTTTGTAAATAGGACCTTCCTAGGACATTTAAAGAACTTAACGAGGACGTACAAGGGACATATGGACCTTCTCGGGACATCCTTCGAACGTACAGTACGTCCGGAACGGACGTTCTTGGGACGAACATAAGATGTCTTTGTGCTATTTGGGATATAACCAACAGAGTGGATAAAAATATTTTTAATGCAAATTCAAGGAAATTCATTAGGTGGCTATAAAAATTTATTTGGAGTATAAAATCCAGTTTTCTTCTTTTTTTACAAAGCTCCTTTGGGGATGCCAGAGCTTCTTGACTCCCTCTCTCGTTGCGCCACTGCTACTGGCTGCACCAACTAAGTAATATATTATCAACTTGAAGAAAGTTGAATACAAACCGAGAATACAGTGATGCTTCTGTTGCAGAGCTTCTGAAGTGAAGCTATTAAAAAGCAATTGCTTTGTTTTATCTTGATCTTCCTTATCTTGAATCGAGTGAAAAGGAGGACTCGAGGACTCGAGGACTCAATCACTGGGCTGATGCTGGAAATTGTTCTGGAAAAAGGAAGCCTCCTCGCGAAGAATATTTATTCTACAATTTCGACTTATTAGGATGATCTGTTCAGTGAATCAGGGGCGTCCGGAGACTTTTTTTCGCAGGGGGGGGGGGCAAATTTGGGATGACGGTAAAGAAAAATATACCCCTCTTGCTTTGTTTAACCCATTTTATAGTGCCAATTTAATTAAAAATTTAGAACCGAAATTTAAAAATATTCTCTTTTTTAGTATAAACTTAACGTATAAACTTAGTATAAACTTGAAAAATAAGCGATTTTTTCTCAAAAGCCAGGGGGGGCAACTGCCCCTTTTGCCCCCGCCCCCTTCAGACGCCCATGCAGTGAATGAACGCTGCTCGTATCACACGAAGAATGAACTAAAAAAGTACACAGTACTTCTTTATTCAATTAAATTCTTTATAAGGTCTTCATTAAGTTCAAGGTACTTCTTGTTGTTTTTAATTTGCTTAGGTGTTCATTCATTGGTCTTGCAACTTAAAGGTCATTCCGGTTTGCGCGCAGATAAATTAACGGATTTTGGGGAATTTATTGCGAAGAAAAGAAATATAGTAATGGTATAAAACTTTTTTCTATTTATTAAACTACATTTCTACAGTAAGTAAAAAATATAAAAGCAATAAAATTAATGTTTTTAAAAACTTTTAAAGCGGTCTTGACGACATGTTTGAAAAGTGGTGTCTCGCTGGTACAAGTGATTCCCGCTGTTAGACCTATCAGAATCAAAAATCCAAACGGATTCTCGACCAATATGACCGTCGCTATCGTCCGGACTACAATTAATGATTTATCTTCAAAATTGACAAGATGGCGGACAAAAACGCAAAAAAAAAAAGGTTTTCCGCCGTTTTTGTTTTTGCGAATTTTGAAGATACATCATTAATTATAGTCCGGCCAATAGCGACGATCATATTAATCCAGAATTCGTTTGGATTTTTGGTTCTAATATGTTTAATAGCTCAGCTGGAGTCACCGGCACCAGCGAGACATGGCGTTTCAAACATGTCATCCACATCGCTTTCAAAAGCATTTTAAAAACAGTACTTTTATTACTTTTATAATTTTTACTTACTGTAGGAATGTAGTTTAGTACCTAAATAGAAAAAAGTTTTATACCATTACTATATTTCTTTTCTTCGCAATAAATTCCCGAAAATCGCTTAATTCATCGGCGCGCCAACCGGAATGGCACCTTAAGTGTTCATTCATTTGACAGGTCTTCTTATTACACGTAGGTTCATTCTTATTTCCAAACGCCCTGTACATTTCGTTGCGAACTTCAGCCACGGTGTGCTGTATTTGGTTCAGTGTCCCATTACGAGTGCAAACGTTGTTACGTTTCAAGACGAATCTCGATGGGCGTCGACGAGAGAACGCAGAATTCGAGTGTTTCGTAAGATGCCCTATTAATCCACCGTCACAGAAGCGAGCTCTCGCGTAAATATATTACGTCGGGTATTGTTTCGCAATTACAGCATTACTGTGACCGCTCCAACAGAGATTACTGGAGGCCGGCGGACCGTAAATGCCGCTCGAATGTAGGTTGTACACCTGTTACTCGTCGAAAGTGTTCAACCACGAGCCTTATTTTACAATATTAGCGCAACTTTCAGCTGGTTAACTGCTTATTAGTTATCGGCCGAGGATGATTATTATAGATGCCAATGGAAATTTCACTTCGCGCGTTCTGCTGCCTGACACTCCAGCCAGTAACTCTCTAATTTTCCTTTTAAAACGCGAAATAAGCGTGACACAGATTTCTTGAACGATGGTTCCAGCATTTCTGTTCAACATTGGGAATGTTAAAGTTTAGGGGGAGATCCCCTAGTGCTGGACGCTTGAGGGGTTTTGCTAATGTGAGGGCTGAAATTAACTCAATTGTTCGGGAATTAAAAGAAGAAATGTCTTAAAAAGTGATAGAATAAAACTACAAAATTGCAAAATTATATGGGCAATACTTGTTTCTTTTTTTAATATCCGAAAAATTAATTTTTTTCTCAGTCATCATACTAGGAAGACCTCTTAAGGGGGGATAGTGCCTTGTTGAGCCGAAAAATAGGTAATTCTTTGTGAATTTTTAGGACAAATATGGTTTGACAAATTAATTTGACGTTTGGCAGGCTGTTTTATTGTATCTTGAACTATTGTTCTGAATTTCTGTGTGACAGAGAAAAAAAACATGAGCAGATACAGAGAGAGAGCGTTGAAAAATAATCGGGTGGCGCTGGCGTTGACGAAAAGTACTGTAAGGGTTACCGGAAACACAAAAAGGAAACTACTATCGTTTGCAGAAAAGAAGGCGCCCGGATGCTAAACGCGGCAAGGAGGCTACTTTGCTCGCATTGGCCAACGCGACAATGCCGACCAATAGAAAGTAAGCGAACGGGACACAGGCGGTGGGAGCCAATGCGTGCAAAGTAACCCCCTTGCCCCGCTCGGCATCCGGATGCCAACTTTTTTGCAAACCACAGTAGATTCTTAAACTATATGAATGTGGCTATGGATGGTAGTAGATGCATTAAGAAAAATAAAAACATGTTAAAATGACAGCCTTTTGAAGAAGACGAAGCTGCCCTGATTTGAGTCTAAGAAAGGTTTTGCCTCAAAATCCGGAAAATTTCTTTAAATAAAAAGGGAACGGTAACAGATACGGCAATAAATCTACTAGCACCCATAGCCACATTCATATAGTTTAAGAATCTCTTTTCATTTTTGTGTTTCGGATAACCCTTACAGTACTTTTCGTCAACGCCAGGGCCACCCGATTATTGTTCAACGCTCTCCCTCTCTTTCACAGTCACACAAAAATTCAGAACAATAGTTCAAGATACAATAAAACAGCCTGCCAAACCTTAAATTAATTTGTCGAACCGTTTTTGTACAAAAAATTCATAAAGAATTACCTATTTTTCGGCCCCACGAGCCGCAATCCCCCCTTAACGTTTCTTTTCATGTAAGAAGAAAAATAATATTAGATCAGTTAGGACTCTGCACACGCGACCGCAACGTGTCGAAACCTACTTACACAATTGCTGTTTTTTTTCTATCCTCTCTACGGTTTACGCGGAATAACGGCTTGGTAGCGTTTTAAATATCACAGATATAACTAATACCCGGTATTAGCTTTCTTAAAAATGGCCCCTTTGGTCTGACCACGTTATCCTCCGCCCTGGCCCTAGAAATTTCTATCAGAAATTTCATCCTTTTTTGCACCGAAAACTTCAAAGTAAAGGATCGTCTGTTTTCTGTGTGCTGGTGTTTCTAAGTATTAAGATCGCGAAAATTGCTTTAATAGCAGTGGATGATACAGCATATCTGCGTCCTGTTGAAGAGTAATTAACACGTTACCATGAAGAATTCAGCAAGCGGCGCGACAGAAGGACAAGAAAATCGAAACGGAGCACAACTTTCGTGTCCTTTATACGAGCCTGTCTCACCATTATATGTCGTCGAATGGACAGCATTGCGACAGGAGTGCAATAAGTTTACGTAACTCTGCGCAACGATAAAGTATGGTCCCCCGATAAAATCCATATTTCTTCCACCGGCGAATAATATGCAGCCACGCGACATCACTCTCAATCTCGCTATCAGACTTTTCGCGGATAACGGCGAACCATGACAAATGTCTGTCTCTGGGGAACACGAAACGGCGGTGCCTTACGAACTTCCAAAGTTTCTCCACTGTTTCTTCGTGCCCCAGCGATTCATTGATTATAAGGCGACAGAAATTACCCAGAAGAGAGTTTCGAGGTACAGAAAGACGAGAAAAGAACTTCCTAGATCTATTCACGAACTCGAAAAAAGTAAAGGAAGGTGCAGCTAACTCCAAATCTAAACTACTTAGTACACGAAACTTTTAAATATTTGCATCAAAATCAAATAAAAATCAAGTCAAAATCAAGTCAAAATCGGGTAAAGATCGAGTAGAAATCGAGCGAAAACCGAGTAAAAATCGAGTAGCTGGAATGTACTATTTAAACGTTCAAAGTTCAAATTATCCTTTCTTGAGATGCACGGAACACCGCAAAAGCCCAGGTAACGATGGTTTTGCCAAAGTTTCCTTCGACTTGGCTCTCGAAACACGAAACCGCTCCGTTATTTCGCGTACCCGAGCTGTTCCGTCTGTGGCGCGCGTGTTTAATCTTTCGGTACCTAGATTAGGGGTGTTCGATTCCGATTCGATTCTTCAGAAAATCGATTCTTTTGGTTAAAAGATCGATCTTTGGAATCGATTCTCTGGTATCCGATTTTCCCCAGAATCGATTCTTTGATGTAAGAATCGACAATCGATTTTTTGCCCTCTGGGGGAATTAATTGCCACTAGTGAAAGGATCAATCAAACTGCTTGCTCAAATTTATACAGGATTCCCGCCAAATTTATATACGATTCTTATGTTCTGCATGATTCTGGACAGTTCTGGATCTTTCTTTACCATTCTTCCTTGTGGCACTGCACACTGCACAGTGCACAGCAGTCAGTGAGTTGTTGAGTGATTACTAGAAGTTTTATTAGAAGCTTTACGGAATGCAATAAATTAATGCAGAAGTTGGTAGGTATTGAATTATAATTAAATATTGTATAAATATTTCTTTTTTGGCGTGGATTTTAATATTGTGCTTTTTCATAATTTTATTTATATATCTTGCTTGTTTCCATCCCAATTGTTCCTTGCAAAAGTAATTTTATATCGATTCTTTCAAAATGATTCAAAACCGACTTCCATATGTACTAATTTTGGAAATAAAGTTTTATGATTTTGGCGATTCTTTTCATCTCGATTCTTCCAGAATCGATTCTTTGGTTCCGATTTTTTAGAAGGATCGATTCTCACAATCCGATTTTGAATCGATTCAAGAATCGATTCTTCGAGCTGAATCGAACATCCCTAACCTAGATCCAGGCAGCCAAGTCACGGCACAAAAGAATACAGCAAGAAGAACCCGTAAGACCCGTCGGGGAACCGGACAGCGGGACAGGCACTATACTTTAACGCGCTGTTCAACAACCACTGGCGGAGCAACGCGACGGGGGCCACAGGCGAGGACAGCGAATTGAAAGTGATCAGACAGAGAAACAAACCACCGTGGGAGGGGAGAAAGTCTTTGGATTCCGTGTAATCTTCGACGGGGAAACGCGCGACGGGCTCGTTAGTAGCGCGCGATTCGCCGAGCCTGTTGTGCGTCGTTCTTTCCCGTTCGCTCGCGATCGCAAGCCGGTGCTCAGTGCGTGTCCATCGTTGCTGCATCTGTTTGACAACGTTCCGCGGCTAACGGCGTGCACGGTGGTGTCAACGGTGATCTGGATTTCCATCGAGTGCAATACGAGAGACAGGGAAACGTAGGCTCGAATCTGGGACAACGTTCGAGGACGAGGTCGTGTCGTTGCCTTTCGAAAGTCACACGATTTGGATTCGGTAATTATTTATTTACTTATTCGCTTACGGGGCGAGTAAATTCAGACAGAATAGAAGATAAAAGGAATGGAATTGATTACAATAATACTAGTTAAAGAGATCGCTGGATAGGTGGCCGAAATTATGCGCAGAAAATAGAAAGCGTGACATAAGGAAAGCAAGAGGTAAATGAACGAAAAGGATAAGATAAGAAAATAACATTAATGTACGGGGTGTTAAAAAGGCGATGGTCACTGCTTTCAGGGGGTGAATTTACAACTGTGGATCGGTGGAGAATGGTAAAAAAAATTGCTGCAAAATTGTTTATAACACCGTTTTCTCAAAAAACGTGTAAGATGGTTTGATCAAATACCTATATGGTAGGCATCACTTCATCCATGCCAAAACGATACAGTTATTGAGCAGGATACAGAAGTTGACCACTTCAAATTTTCGCCGCTATAGTCTAATGAATCTGCGCGTTTCCGCATCAATGTTGCACTTTGATCAGAAAGCGTTCCGCCGTGAGATCGTCGGAAAGGAAAACGCGTAATTTCAATTCAAAGAAGGTAAGCCTTACCTGGTAAGGTCTTGGCTGGCATCTTTAGAGCAGCGGCTTCTTTAATGACTGTATAATCATTGTTTAATTCTGTTTGCCGTGAATGCCATTGATCATAATAGGTGACAAGGGCCCAATGTTAACATTCATCATACGTCCAGTCGTGTCGAACGTGATTATGTTGTGTTTTGGGGGGTGTTCAATAACTGGTTCGGCGAACGCACAGTAATACAGTTATTGACCACTCGTAATTTTCGAGCTGAAAAACCGCGATATAAATTGATTTAGACCTTTGGAGGCACAGGGCAATGTGCCCTGCCTTTATACAGTTTCGGATAATTAAGGATAATTCGGAGAACAAAGGCGTTTGACGAAGGAAAAAAAAGAAAAGAAAAAAGAAGAAAAAGAGAAAGAGGCAAAGAGATGCAAAGAGAAGAAGCAGAAGAAGAAAAGAAAGAGCAGATGAGAGAGAAATCTAAGAAGCCAAAAAAAAAAAAGAACGAATGAGAAGCCAATGAGACTGCGGCGAAGTGCATTCGTCGCACAGTGGTGGGAAATCCCGAAAAACTGGTGAAAATATGAAGGGTACCTTTGATTTGTACAAAAATGAGTATATCTATACTGCGTTCCACATTGGAGCGTACTCGTTTCGCGCAGGGATACACTGTTGATTGGTAGTAAACCGGCAGGGAAAGTGCTACGACCAATCGCGTGTGTCAGATCCGTGGGAGCTGCGCAGATCGGTCGCAAATCGCTAGGGGCGTTGGTACACTCTTATATGGAACGCAGTTTACTAAGGTTTTCGAGATCGCTTATTACGAATTTTAAGTCAAAATTAGAAAATAAACTGGCGGGTCCAATATGGCGGACGCGTATATCAGAAAAACATCAGATTTGGTCTAAACTTGGTATTCTGGAGTTTATTAAGGAAATTATGCTATTCTAACATAGGATTCTGAAGTTCATAAAATGCCATTTTGGCCAGGTTTTCGGGATTTCCCACCACTGTGCGTCGCGAAGTGTGCATAAAACTGCACACAGCCCCAAGACAATACGTCTTTGATTTTTATATGTTGACAGATGGTTTTAATAAAAGTAATTTGAAAGTAAAAAATTTGCCATTTTCTTTTATATTCTGCAAGTGGTCAACAACCGTACCTGAACCGGTCAATAACAATGCCACGACCGGTGAATATTTACAATTATTATGAATTATGTTTCTTTATAATAAAATAACATTGAAACTACTGATTTCTCAAAGTTTGGTGTTATAATCATCTTCGATACTTCTCTGGCCGCCTGGTATAACAAAACTTCATTTATAAAATTCAAGTTACTTATTCCATAGCGTTTACCTAAACTGAAGCTCTTAGGTGGTCAACTACTGTATCGTTTACCCTACGCTTCCTACAAATGGTACCTTTTAGACTTCTCCTCCTTTCAGCGAGCAGAATATGTTGATGTGAAGAAAAAAAATTAACACTAATTTTCAATGTTACAAACAATTTTGCAGCAATTTTTTTTTTAAAAAAACAACGATCCACAGGTGTAGATTCACCCCTGAAAGCAGTGACCATCTCTTTTTTAACGCCCTGTACAAAGAATGGTATCGAATAAACATAAACATGAGCGCCTGCTGGAAGTGAGAGAAAGTACCAATAATTAAATACCTAAATATATAATAATTTGATACAACTATACAATAATTTGAGCAACTGAATGCCAGTATTGGGCGGGAAGAATGTAAAAGAAAATAGTAGCAGAAAAATTAACAAGATCATAAACAGCCCAACGGGAATAATGTAATTAGAAATTATGATTGGGTACTATGACTAAGCGAATCGAAAGAATTCTCGGTGCAAGTGTCACCCACGATTCACTTCGCATAATCCACTTCCATTCAGAATCGTTTTACCATACGTTCACTGTTGTCGCGCTCGAATGTGTACGCGTATCTGGTTTATTTGGCGTGTTTGGTTTCTGCGTGTGGCTGGATTATCATTTCGTCGCCCGTCCACTACCGATATTGTTTATGTCGCGTTTCAGGGTCGCTATTTATAGCGCGAGTGATTCGTCTTGCAATGAACACGGTTTCTGGAAACTGATACGCCGAATCATATCGGCGCGTGATAAGTATGCGGTGAACTTAGGGATTAATGCGACATCTTTTCTTTCCTAGTTGCTGTGCTTCCTCGAGGTGTTGTAATCAGTAAATGATACTGTGCGGAGCAAACATATCCCGTCAGGCGTAAAACATTTTCTAGAATGAGCAAATGTTTGTAGAACCCCCTGTATCGTCAAGTTTGAGTAGGTAGTTACGACTTCTCGCCCTTACACTCCACAGACCCTTGAAACCATGTACATTCCCCCAGCACAGCAGTGATACAATTCAGTTTCAGTTGGAGGCAAAAATTTAACGAGTAGGCACGACCTACATAAAACTTTGAAATTTGTAATATCTCCCGCTGCGCATTTAATACAAGTCGTGCGCTAACTAAACGAAAAATTTGAACCAAATCTGTGAGCCGAAATCTAATCGACCCATCTCATTAGTTTGTAGCGATTCCAATCCTCCAGCTTTTCAGTTCTTCAATCGTTTTTCGGTGAAATTGCAGGTTGCGTTGCGACGGTGGACGAACGGCCTTACATTTTAGGTCCTCTCTTATAAATCGATTGTAAGTCGCGATCTGGATACCGACGAATATAAGCATCATCGTTACAATCTGTCCTCGGCGTTAATTTTTGCACGGCACCGATCGATCACGGTAATTGCGTTCATCGTTGCATGCTATATTAGATAACGAGCGTCGTTTCGCAGCTCGCGGACGCGCGAGCGACGTTAATTGTCGCGAGTTTCATTGCCGATTTCGCGCGGCGATCGGCGGACAATCGGGTTCTAGGACGATGTAAGTAAGTAGCCGGCGTGGAAATTCCGCCTGCCGGACGACCGCAGCCTGTCGTGGCAAGGTCGTATCGGAAATTACACCTGCGGTTTGAGTAATTATACATTACAGTCAGGCAGTGTTTGCGCGCGTCTTTGTGCCGCGGAGCCGCATTCAAGTTTTTCATCAACGAGCGTGCTTTTCCTTTCGCCACGGCGCGGCGGCGTTCAGGCAATTTTCGTCGCGCGCATTCTTTTCATTCGGATGCCACTGGATGCCGTGAACGGCGCCTCGACAGCACAGATCCGTCACGAGTTGAAACCGAGAGGGAATAATTATTATCGCCGCCAAGGAATGCGTGTGGTTTTTCCACGATCGTTGCTACACTTCGTCTCCCCTCCGTTTTATAACGAATACCCATCATTTCTCTGTTCTTGCCTGAAATAGCGTTGAGGAAACCATCGGCACGATACCCTTCCGCGTGCCTTCCGCCGAGATCCACGCGGTCCCGTGAACGCATTGCGCAACGCTATCAGAAGATAGTTTCACGAACGGCTGAGGCTTAAACGTAAATTACTCTCGGTATCAGATAGCGACGATCCGACCCAATTACGAACACCTGACAGGGATATTGTTCTGAGACTGGATTCTGTGGAGATTGCAATGTTTATGCCAGTTACTTTGTTTATCTCGGTGCACTTTCTTGGCGAACTGGCGAGCAGTATATGCAGAACTTAGACTATTTCGCCCTGCGTTACACCAGTGTTCTCAAAGTTTTTTTCGGTTAAGACCCCGTTTTATAATATTCAAATAACCTGCGACTCCTTACCCCGATATAAGGTAAGGTAAATTTATTAACAAGGAAAGATCCCGAACCCGGAAATTCAAAAAAATCTGAAACTTTGTAATTATGTAGGGGATTTCCTCCTGATTACAACGCAATTTTTGTTTGCTGTCCAAATTCACACTAAGGGTGTGAAATTGACTCCTGAAAACCTGATTATTTTCCGATTTTGTGTTATAATTCGTGTACTGTAAAATAATTTTTTTTTTTACCAAATGATCGATCTAATTAAAAGAAGTAACTTTTGCCTTGAAACAGTTTTTCTATCTCTTACAGTTCGCGAGTTATAACACAAAATCGGAAAATAGTAGAATTTATGGGGGTTCATTTCACCCCCTTGGAGTGAATTTGAGCAGCAAGCAAAATTTGCGTTGTAATCAGGAGGAAATCCTCAACATATTCACAAAGTCTCAGATGTTTTTGAATTTCCTGGTTCGAGATCTTTCCTTGTAAGTTAAAGAGAACACATTAAAAATAGGTATTTCAGAATATAATTCTAACTTAATAATATTTAATTATCTTAATACATATATTAAATGAGGCTTTGGGGGCAAAAAGTTAGTAGCAATAATGTATTCCAATAGGCTGTATTAATCATATAAAGTAAGAAAATTTTTTTTTCTCAATTTGGGTTAGTCCGTTTTTGCTCTCAATGCCTCAAATATAGTTAAATATATTTAATATATGTAATTATATTATTTAACGTGATGGTCGTGTTTGCATATATTAAAATAAATACTTGCTAAGGATCGTCAACTAAAACGACGACCCCCCAGTACATAATCATTAAGGGGACCTTCCGGTCTAAAAGTCGATTTTTTTTTATTTCATTTTTCGAATGTTCAATCTTTTAGGAATACGTGTTTGAAAGGATTTGTTGAAATTCGTAAAATTCCCGAAGTTATAGGCATTTGAGTAGCGGCAAATGCATGGGTAACACCCGGGCACTCGGCACTCACGTAAAACTTTAAACGCGTTTTTCTCGAAACCGTGTTATCAAAACGGTGGGACCTGTATCTCCAAAAGTTATTATCCGATTCGATTGAAACTTTTTTATTTTGAAGAATATACTTCTGGCTAGACTAGAAAAAATTACAAAAAATTGAAAATTTATAATTTTCAAAGGCGTTGAAAGGACGAAGAATACAGGGAAAAGTGATTTCAAACTTGAAGTGTCCTTATTTTCTAAAAAAATGTAATTTTTGTAATTTTGTCTAGTTCCCCCCTAGCCAGAAGAATAATCTTCAAAATAAAAAAGGTATCAGTCGAATCGGATAATAACTTTTGGATGTACAGGTCCCACCGATTTGGATGAATTTTTTGACGCCTTGACTTTAACGATTTCCCAGGGCCGTCTGCAATGATTAATTATAAAACAAAAAATATATTTCTATAATTTAAGACATCCTTAATACAATGCAAAAAATCCCATTAAATTATATATTCTAGTTTTTCTTTAATTAATTCCTAAATATCACCAATTTTTTTGGGTTCTTAACCGGAAGGTCCCCTTAAATCAGCACAAATGAAATGTCCTTTCGTTAGATACAACGTCACTTACCACCACTACCATTAAATCACTTACGCAGGATATTTCCCCAAAATCAGGTCATATTTACCATATTCTTTAAATTCGCCTGTTTCTGCCGAAACACCCTGTACATTCCTATCTACAATAATTGATCACTGATAAGGAGCCCACCGAACGGAAAAGGCATTTTTGCTCGATGTTAAGCCTAATACGGTCCTCTTATCGCCAGCCTTAATTGAAACGAGTTTTTCTTTGTTTTACAGGTTGCGGCGTACCAGGCCGGGACAAAAGGCCGATTCGAGGAAGCGCGTGGCTCCTAGCCGGCACGTGGTACACCAGTAATCACGATCCGCCGCGGCGGAAGTCCCATTGATTCCTTCGTTACACGTCCGTGTGGCTCGCAATCGTGCGCCTTCCCCAGCCCCCCTCTCGTGCGATATTTGTTTTTGTCGCGTGGTCGAGCGTGCCCGACCAGAGTTCGAAAAAACGGCGATTGTCTCTGCCGAAATTGCAGGAATCCTCGTGGGTGAGCGAGCTCGCGGCTCGCATCGAGGCACGGGAAACGTCGCGGCGTGATAGTATCATCGTCGAGCACGATGGCTTGCGAATTATCTAAGGTGAGTCCGAAACTATTCGCTAATAAAACAGAGAGAGGAAAAGATGGAGACCCACTACGTCGAGCACTACTTACTAGCGATGCACTCGATGGTCTGCAAAACGTTTTCGTAATTACTGCCAACGGGTTGCGCGTGCGTGCGCGACCCCCCCCCCCCCGTGATTACGAGATTCATCGTGATAATCCGTCGAGACGAGGCGTCTTAATAATTCTGCAATTACCGTGGAGCATGAAGGCGCTCTCGGGTAACCAGAGCCTTGGACACATAAAACGTTACGTTTAACGGCTGGGGATTGAACGGGGCCGGCCGATTCCGCGGGCCGAGTATTAATATGCGCGGGGGATATACTTCTCGGCGCTTAAGCCAGCCCCGTTAATTAGAAATTGGCGCGGCGATTGCCAAGGTTACGCGAAACCACGGATCCGGCTGGATCTAATAGTTCTCGCGGCTCGAGGATTTATGCGAGCTGGATGGGAGCTCGTTTGGCAAGCGGGACCGGCCCTATTTCGTACGGGGCTGCTCCGCACGGAACCCTCGTGTTCACTTAATGACAGCGAGCGATATCAATAATGCTCGTTACCTCGGGCCGCTTTAATTGCGCGCGAGTTGGCCCGCTTAATTACTGCAGCACAATCTTGCAGCGGGCTCATCGTTCCCAATTTCGCGTGCGCGGGTTCATAACGCGGGCCCGTCCCTTATTCCGTTTCGATCATCGCTCGGGGGAGCCGCCTGAAATTCCTGGCGATCGTGGTTGCGGGTCGCTGTCCGCCGCCGACGATACCGTTCTCTATCGGCGTAGCGGTGGCTGACAAGCGCGCATGAAAGCTGCACGAGCTCGGTCGCTCTCTGCGCGCGCCGTCAACATTGCGTGAATTAATCAACGTGCCTCTTCGTTCGTGCTGCTGCCAGACTTCTCAGCGGATTGACGTGGGAATCGTTCTGATTAATTCGCAACGAACAGTTTATGGATTCTTGTGCTGTCCGACTGCGCGTCAAGTCGGAATCACTGACGGAGCACGCCACAAGCGGGGCACAGGCGCGTTCATGGGGGGAGCGGAAGGCAGCTTGTGCGGAAAATAGAAGACAGGTCCAAAGTGGGAAATACGCTCTGTTCCTCCGAGGCTTTGTTTTTTTTTTTTTTTTTTTTTTTTTTAAATCGCGACTGTACGCTGCGTATCGCGCAGTAACGTGTAGTTGGGATTTGAAGCCTCGCTGGGAAAACTTGTCGAGATGGAACGGTCTCGATAAATTAGTTACTGCCATGCTCAACTTGATTCCCCGAAGAACAACGCCGCGGAAGGAGAAGGATTCGCAATTTGGGCTTACTTTCGCACAAGGGGCCTCCCCTTTCATGATTGTTTACGAGTCGTCCGTCTACCCTGTATTTCTTCCCTCCAACCTGTCGTTACGTAAGTTTGCGATCCGCTTCCTACGTGGCTGAGCGACGAACACCGCTTGCACGCCCGTTCTCCACGGTTCCGATGCCGTAACCAAGGAACGGCGAGAGAACAGAAATCTTTTTCCACTGCGCAAAACGCACACGCACACCCGCCGATTGCATAACGATACGGCACAGCGCGGATCGAAGTACGGGACGCACGAACGGCGATGCAAGCTAAACGAATCCTCTGCTCTGTTCAGCCAAAGAGAGAGAAACGAAAGAAAGCGATCGCACGTTGACTGGTTAGTGTCCCTCTAGCATGCAGCGCCGGGTGGCGTTTAGTCGGCCCAGCGGAATGAAGAGGTGGTTGATGCCGGATGCGATGTCGATAGTATAAAATTCTCTGTGTCTCTGTCTGTGTCCTGGCGTAGCTCGAACGATGGCCGATTCACGCGGCTTCAAGCCAATAAACCAGTTGTGGCAGAGCGCGGCAGTGTCGACGGACCCGGATTCGGAGTGCCTCTACGAGGAGATCTCGGGCCTTTCGGGGTCCCAGGATACGGAGCCAGGGCCGGCTGGTGCCGCCGTCGGGGGGGAGGAGGAGGAAGAGGAGGAGGAGGAGGAGGAAGAGGAGGAAGAAGAAGAGGAAGAAGAGGAGGAGGAGGAGAGAGGAAGGCTAGATTTCGGTGCGCAGGTCGGCGGTAGCAGCTGGTGGAGACAGGGCAAGGCTGCTAGCGAGAAGGGCCCGATAAAGCACGCGGCGCGCAGCACCGTCAACGGGCGGAAAGTCAGCAAAAGTGTTGGGACTAGCGCGAGATCGCGCAGCAGATCGGCCGATCGGCCATCGAGCGGACGTCAGGACATCATCAGGGTGGAGGAGGAGCAGTATGCCTCACGCAGAACCTACGTGGAGTCCGGTACAGGCGCCGTACTGCCGCCTGCTACCGGCCTCAAGCTGACCAGGGGGCGTGCAACCAGCACCGTCGCCCGCTACTTGCACTCGGCCTCCACCAACACCGGCCACTATCACCATCATCACCACGGGCTGTACGGACCGTATCCAGCCGGCAGCACCGGCAGGCCGACCGGCAGACACCATCAGCATCATCACCCAAGCCGCGGCTCGTTCAGTAATGAGACGCAGGAAGAGGTACAGGAGGACGATGAAGCCACTCTACGGGAGTTGCTTGTAAGGTACGTTTCCACGTACCCGAACCTACCCTCGATTATCTCCCACCTTAACGACACGTTCTCTATTGTGAAAACACCTCCACGGGTTTGGACCGAGCGACCCCGTGTATCTGTCACGCGCGGCTCACGACACCCCCAGCAACCCTTTCGCGGCTCGCTGCGGCTTCGGAACCCGCGCGACACCACCGTTCAGGGGAGAGTTAATCAAACACACCTAAGATACATAATATCCCCGGGGGACCTTCTCACAAGTGGGCGTCGCCACCGACGTCATCGAGAATTATCTGGATTGTTGGACGTGCTGGCCAAAACTCGTCCATCCAACACCGATCAACGCTTTCGCGTCACCGTGTCCCTTCGACTCGACGAATCGTCCCCACTTTCCACGCGCGAGTCCCCTTCATTTCGCGCTCTCTTTTTTGTTCCGTTTCGGCGGTAATCGGCGATGCGCGTTAGAATTTAGAATCTGTAGCTTCGATGCCTTTCGAAACGTCTCGAATATCATTTGAAGGCCGATGCTTTTTTAATTGAAAGACTGGAGCGTTTTGGAGGTCTCTGTTTGGAAGGGTTGAAATATTTTAAAGCTGCGGGAACTTTCGACATAGAAGTATCAATTATCCTGTGTTTCGTGTCTGTGGTTAATGGGGGATATGGTTTCGAAGTAGGGGGGAGCAGGGACAAACGTAACACTTTTTACGTTTGGCTAGGCTGCCAATTACCTCTTACAGATATAAAAACGAAAATTATGCCTTAAGATAGTGTGTTTCTTGGTCTATCATTTCACCACAAATTCAGCCTTCCATGATAAGTAGGTAGTATTTTGAGGAGAATTAAGTTAAAACACTTCTTCCAAAGCAAAACAGGATTTTTTATTATCAGAAACAATAGGAACAAACATTTAAATAAACATATTTTAAGTAGGTAACGATAAAAAAGCATAACCAGCTTCAAACATTTCTCTGATACTGTGTATTTGATTTAATATGGAATCTCGTGTAACGGCCCCAAAAGTAACTAATATTTATGATTTTTTTTTAAAAACTATTGTTAATATTGGATTCAACTACTCCCGGTAGTGACGTGTTACTTTTGTCCCAGCCATGTTTTTCACAATTGAACTGTTATAACGTACAAACTATACAAGACTTATTGAAATCAAATACAGGAACTTATAAAGACATTATCTAAGAACGCTCTAACAAATAATTGGATCAATGTCTATAGTTTAACTATGAATATTAACAAAAAAAAACAACAGAGGAGACACTTACCTGGATGATCGAAATAACGAAATCAGCTTGCCCACGGTATACGAATCGTTGTATTGCTCAGCGTCACTCCGTGGAACAAAAGAAACATTAAACACGCGTAACTATGTAAAGCAAACGTTTTGGAAACTTTTGTGGAAGGCGGGAGCAGGCGTTACTTTCATGACGCCGTTACGTTTGTTCCCGCTCTCCCCTAATAACGAACAAATTTTGTAAAAGGGAGGGTAAGTATAGTTTTGTTGTTTACGTAAGAACTGAAGGAGAAATGCCTAAGTAGTATAGGGTAAACCAACCAGTAATTGACCGCATACCAGTGAATGACCATTAGGCAAAGAAATGTAAATTATAAATTTAAAAATATTATATGTTTATAAATGGAGTGTAGTTGTACTTTTAATATCCCATATTTTTAGTTACGCGTATTAAGCAAACATTAATAAGTACAATTCTTATTAAAAGTACGCGGTCATTTACTGGGCTTCTACGCGTTTTGCATTTTATATTCGTTTTTTTTTTTTAAATCACGATAAGAATAAGTAATTATTTTTATAGAAATTTCAAGAAAAATAAATTTAAACGCAATTTCAACAGTTGTTTTGTTGTTATACATAAATATATTCAAGTATTAATCTCAACGGTTCATAAATTCAACAATTCGGTCATTCACTGGTTGGTTTACCCCACTGCTATAGACAACCTCAAGAATATCGATATATTCGAGACCTTCGAGGCATTAAACACTATAGGAGACTTTTATAATAATATTCGAAACGTGTCGAGGCATCAATTTTTCCCGGCGATCAATTTTTCGATGCTTCTTGAGCCCGTCACTATCCGTAACGCGGAGGACTTCATTTCACGGCGAACTCGCCATTTTCGTGAGAAGATCGCGAGATCCATTAGCGCCGCGAGAGATCGTGCCGTTAATATTTCTCGGTCGTGAACATTCCTCAAAGTCTGACTCGATAGTTTAGCGCCTCTTTTTAGGCATCCTGTACTGATTACACCGTAGTGGTCTCTTCCTAGGGTCTTGTAGAGAAACTATATACCCTTTATTCTTTCCATCAGAGATTAAACCGTAGTAATTACTTTAGCATTCCCGCCGTCTGAAACGCTCCGACGTAGTTTACCGAACTTTCAACATTTTCAAGTCCCGTTCTCTTTAAAAGTCTATCGAAAGTAACTTAGCTTAGTGTGCCACGGCAGTTGAGTAGAACAGCGTGTATAAGCTCTTAAGACTTGCATACCAATTAAGAGAACACTTCACGCTCTCTATTATTCGCCATCAAGTACCCGAATCGATAGCACTTGCTTATCGATCATAAAACTCTCTCTCGTAGACAAGAATTACTGTCCAACGAACCACCTTTTTTTTTTCTCTCTTCTTCTCACGAACATTGTCCTTTTCGATGTCCAAACAGTGTTTTACAACGATCCTCCGACAACAACAACAACAATAACAACAATATATATTTATATATATAAAAAAAAAAGAAAAGAACGCATCCAGGTAATTCCCGGCCTAAGTGGCGGTGCCTCGTTCGCCCGATTTTCTTTCTTTCATATTTTTCTCCCCCTCCAACCCCCAAAAATGTAAACGAACGAGAAAAACGATGGAAAATTCGCTTAAACGGAGCCGAGAAACAAAAGACAGACGTTTTCCCTGCTTATCATTTTATATAGACTCTTTTGTGTATCAGAGAATGCAATTGCAAGGCTTTGTGCCGTGCCATTTATCATTTATACATAAATCACACTCGCTCTAGTCCTATTCTTGTACATATATATACTTACACACCCTCGGTCATGTAACAGTTAAACGTCGAGACACCCGGTGATACGTTGCTCAAACGACGGTATACATTGATATACGTACATATTCCTTTTTTTGGCTGCGGCGCTCGCAGGCTTACCACTGATTGCTCATTCCATATTCGATGTCATGTCACTTTTTTCTCGTAGCCAGGTGCACAAATAAGCTCGCGACAGCACTCGAACGATAACGGTGGCAATATCGAAGGGGAACACAAAGGAAAACTGCACGATAGCGGCGATCGATTCGCTGGCGATCCTACACCCCCGGCCGCGCGCGCGCGGCCAACCGGGGCGTATCCGTGATCGTTGCCCCAACACCGCGCGACGCCGTGTCTGTGAATAGAGAGCGCGCGCGCGCGCCCCCCCCCCCCCCCGTCCGTGCATCGCGAGGAATTCCGCGCGCGCGCCAAACATAATTCAAAGATCATCGGGCGTACCGGGGTGCCGAGCTACCGTTGCCCCCGCAATATCTTTTTCCCTTGGCGTCGTTCCGATCGATAGAGAACGCTGCGTTACTCGATGTCGCCGTTCTGTCTTGACTTATTTGTGTGCGTGTCTTCTCTGTTTTATTATACTCACTCACGAGATCATGCTGATTTTTGTCAATTATTTTGCCCGAAACCGTTCGTTACTCATACAAAAAAAGTGATGGTCCCATTCAAATTGCAAGCTCGCTTGTGGACGCGGGCGACTAGGCAGGGGTGAGTAAGCTGGCGGCGCGTCGCATGGCGATGCGCGCACGAGAAATCGAACCGACGAGAAAGAAAAAAAAAAAAAAAAAAGAAAAATATATATATACATAGAGACCAGAAAAGCGGAGCAAAAAGTAAAATAAATTAATAGAGAAGTAAAAGAAAATCAGATAAAAAAAAAAAGTATCGTCTCTATCGGCACGTGACGGAGCCGTGTCTCTTTTTAGAAGAATCGGACGTCACGTGACTCTAAAATTCGAGCGACTATACCATTTGTATGACATGATTTTGACTGAACCACGACTGTGTTTCCAAACTAGGTAAAGTTTTACAGAGAGTGAGTGAGATAAGAGAGGCAGGGGCGGGCGTCGTCGGCCTTTAAACCCCCCCGCCACACGTTACCCCATCCACCTTTGGTTGTGGACCCACTTGACAAGAACAAGCTGTGCTTCAATCGTTCAGAGTCAATTGATTGGATTTTGGTGGATAATCCAACGTACGTACATATGAATCGTGAACAAAGCAAAGAACAAATAGATCTGTGAGAATAAGACGAAATACTGAATCAAGAGGAGTGAGTGGGGAGGCATAGAGGCTACTGTAGTTTCGGAACACAGCCATGGTCTCCCTACCTCCCAGGTACATGGCAACATCATCACTGCTCTTTCTTTCTCTATTCTCTCTATCTTTCTTCTATCTATTCACTTGTCTACTTATTTTCTTCTTCTTTCCCTCCGCTTATTCCCCACCGACCCCCGTCCGCCCTTCCCTTACCCACCTCGATCCAACTATGGGTAGCGGTGGGACCAAGTGCAGCGCGAGCGGCCCCGAAATTTGGCGGGGAGTGAATAAATTCACGGAAGTATTTACGAAAAGTATTTACGAAAAGTATCTTCGAGATTCTCACTTCTGAGCGATGTGGCGAACGCAGAGCTACGACGAAAGTACAAATCAGGGATTATTCGCAAGGCGGGAAGCGGGGTGTGACAGAACTGGAGCAATAATGACATTTCATAATAAAAATAGTCTTCAACGCGATAAAAGCAGTCACAAATATATTTCCGAGCCGCGTGTCTACTTGCGCCGGGTGCCAAGTACTTTTCAGGTTAAACGTTTCACGGAACGAAACATTGTTTCGCTGTTTCATTTTAAAGCACAGGTATCGAGCAAATATTAAAACTTGGTCCCACCTATATCTATAATTGATACACGTGTACCTTCGCCCTCTCTGCCCCCGATTTATCACTCTTTCACTCGAATCATACATTCTCTTTCTCTCTTTCACTGCCTCTCTCATGCGTTCATTCATTTCTCACTAATCACACCGTCACTTGTCGTGCCTCTGCCTGAATTTTCTCTATTTCATTTCCTCCCACTGTCTTTACTATCCGTACTTCACTCTTTCGTTTCCACCCGCCCTGATTTAAGAACCACCTTTCTGCTTGGCTGTGCACATCGATCGATAAGTTTGCCAAATCTCCCCTCGATCGAGAGACATGTTATATCAGATCGCCCATCACGATTCTAAACGCGTATATTAGCTGCTCTCATATACCAGCACGCAACCGTTCGATGCAAACGAGCGTTCAGAGTCATTTTTTCGAACCCACTGACGCACATCCCCGCATCGTGTCTGTAGATGCATCACGCTTCGCGTGTGCCGAGGCTCTCTCGCGGGCTGAAATCGGGGAAAACGATCGGCGATGCTAACGAGAGAAACGAGGACGGGGGAAAAAAAACGGGACGCGGCGAGATCTATTTTGCTTGACTCGCGGGAACTCGAATGGCTAGAATTACGCGGACTTACCGGGGCCTGTTTACACCTGTTATTAACGGGGGCTAGTTTCCATCTCTCTCTCACCATCACAAACTTCCATCTAATGTGCACAGCTCTTGACAACTATGTTTATGTGTGTGTGTGTATATATATATATAAAACATATATATATATATTTAAATATATATATCACCGTAGTGTTTCTCACCCTGACACTCACCCACACACAATTTTAGACGTGCTTTTAGTGGCGTTTGTACGTTGTGCTATGTTTCAATTTAACACACATATATGTATATATTTCTCTATAACTCGTACACATAGACGGGATATAGTAGTACGTATATGTGTCTTGCAATATCTCTGTTCTGTTTTTCCTTTTTAACACGCTGTATACTCGTATACCCAACGTTTCCTTGGCTGCCGAGCTACCGCTGGCTCGCTGAGATTCAAGGCACGCGAAGTGTTGAAGGGTGTACCGTACCGTACACCTGTTGACCGTTTTCTTTATCATTTCTCCGTGATTCCCTTGCACTGTTTCTCCGACGTGCCAGAGCTTTGTATCCTCGCGTGCCTGGCAAACGGACGGATCGAGAATATACGCGGAGTCTTTAATGTAAGAGAAATACGACGGATGAGAAGCAAGTCGCGTTTGTGCAGCAAGCGTACAGCTACTGAAGGCTCGGCAGTTCCGCGCGGCGGTAGTTGGTTCTCTCTTCCAGGGACTTTAGGCATCATAGTCATAGCCTTGATCGTGTCTAGTGTCTGTCAGTGTGCTCGACAATGTCGATCCCGCTTTTTATTCACGGGCGAGCCAGCGTGATTCACGTGGGGGTATGTGTGTGTGTGGGCAGTCTGCAGAAACAGGTCAGCGTTATGAGTATGAACTTGAGTGCCAAGCTGGACGAGCTGCAGCGGGGTGACCGCCAGCTGGACACCACCTTCGCCCTCTGCGAGATCCGCACGCAGCTGAAGGAGCTCACCAAGAGCGTGGAGTCTTGCCAGAGCGAGGTCAGCGAGGTGAAGCGGGACATGGTCGCGATCAAGGTACTGTCCACGTCCGCGCACAACATTTGGCTCGCTTCCTCGCTCCGAAGTCATTTAACACTTCGAGTGGCGTACTCCACTCGCAGAAGTGTCATTCGATAGACCTACCCTTTCATTCTGTTTTCAATTCTTTCTACCCTTAACGCGAGGTTTGCCATATCGTTCGCCCACAACCTTGAAACCACCGAACGTATCGCCCAAGTGTCCCCGAAACGGTAGTTCGCAAAACCTTGCGCCATTCAAAGTGTTAAAATTCGAATCGCAATGTATCTAACAATTATATACAGAGTGGGGCAAAATTTTTATTTAAATGAAATGTCGAATAATGGATAAAAGTGTGATAGATTACTCGCGTTAAGTTTGTTCGACAAATATAGTTAATTTTTTTATTCGACGAATAAAGTTAATTTTTTATTCGTCGAGCGCTTCAACTTCGGCGCCGAATAAAATTTTCGACTTTAACTGTAACTTTAACTTTAACTTTATTCGACGTTGAAGAAAGTAAAAGTTCAAGTTAAAGTCGAAAAATGTATTATTATTATTATTATTATTATTAATATACGGGAAAAAAACCCATAGTATACAAATTCCCATAAAGTCGAATTACAAAGTCTGAAACACTAATGAAAGAACAGTATCGAGTGTGAATTATTGTTGGTCTGTGTGTTTGTGTAACAAAGTCTTTAACGAGTTGAGGGACCCCAAAAAAGGGTCCACACCACTGAAGGTTTCGTTGGCTAATATCATTGCTCTATTAAATTCGACGCTCAAGTTGAAACGCTCGACGAATAGAAAATTAACTTAATTCGCCGAATAAAAGAATTAACTTTCTTCGTCGAATAATCGAAAGTCAAAGTAACTTTTATTCGACCCGTTATTTGAATAATTTTTTATTTAGTTAATGCCCAACTCTCATTACATAATATGACCATCGAAGAATCTACCCCTAAGCGAAAGAGCAAGTCGATGAAACGCGAATGATGGATCTAATAGACAAAATTCTATCCTCCATGGAGCTTATGCCGTGTACCTATATAGAGTCGAAACCCCGAATAGTGTACCACCCTTCTTTCTAAACCGTGTTTCCTGATCACACGCAGCAAGAACTAGATACAGTACAGCATGTGAAAGAGGAGATCGAGGAATTACGAGAATACGTGGATCGACTGGAAGAGCATTCCCATCGACGGAAACTTAGGCTTTTGGAGCAGGTGACACGCTTCTTTAAAGAATCAGAGGTCTCATTTAATTTGCCGTGCTACTTTTGTTTTCTGTTAAGTGAAACTGGTCTCGCTTTTCATGGCTGCTTGCTTGTATTATACGATCGTCATCACCATCGTTACGTCATCATTGTATTTATTTACGATTACACCGTTTAATTTCTTCGCTTTCATTATGCATATTTATTGTACCCGTGCACGATGACCGTCCATTGTAGCGTATGATTTTATAGCTCCGCCGAAAGATTTTACAATAAACCATTACGACATCGTTCTGCGTACTTTTATTTTCCACCCTTCGCCCGTTATGATTTCCGGGCTCGTCCGTCTGTCACGTATGATTTCTCACCAGTAGAAAGACTCTCCGTTCATTTTGTTTGCAGCAGTTGCCACTTTACTATCTTTCGTTGAGAAATGATCACTTCACGAAAACACCGTTCAACCGATCGATTGCCACTGAATAATGGATCTGATATTTTCAGGGGCTAACGCTGTTCCTGTCGTATGCAATACTGGCAGCAGTTTTAGGGATGCTGCAGTTTGGATACAACACTGGGGTCATTAACGCGCCGGAAGTGGTATGTTCTCTTGCAAACGAAAATGAGGGAAACGCTCTGATTATTTAATACAGAGGAATTCGAGCAGTGTATCGTCGGGTTCCAAATAATTGCATAAGAAATACGAGGAGATGTTAAGTGTGACGAGAGTAATCGAGAAATGGTACCTCTTCTTCTCTTCTTTCCAGAACATTGAAAATTTCATGAAAGACGTGTACAAGGACAGGTACGGGGAGGACATTTCCGACGATACCGTGAAGAAATTTTACTCCCTGGCCGTGAGCATATTCGCGATCGGTGGTATGCTAGGTGGTTTTAGCGGAGGAACAATTGCCAACAGATTTGGCAGGTTCGTACGAAACGCATTGCGATAAAACAAAAAAAAACAAAAAAAAAAAAGAAGCTAAGCCTGTAACGCCAGGCCCGGTCGATAGCTCGTAAACGTTCAATGATTTATCATCGGGTAGTTCGTCCATGACCGATTATGTCGCTGGTTTCTCATTTCCCCGTTGGTTGACCCACAGAAAGGGGGGCTTACTGCTAAACAACGTGCTGGGCATCGTGGGGGCGTGCCTGATGGGTTGCACAAAGATTGCTCACTCGTACGAAATGTTGTTCTTCGGACGGTTCATCATCGGTGTCAATTGTGGCTTGAACACCTCGTTGGTTCCCATGTACATATCGGAGATAGCACCACTGAACCTGAGAGGCGGCCTAGGCACGGTGAACCAGCTCGCTGTTACGGTGGGTCTCCTGGTCTCCCAGGTGCTGGGCATCGAGCAAATCCTTGGGACAAATGAGGGTTGGCCGGTTCTCTTAGGGCTGGCTATCTGCCCTGCCATTCTACAGTTATTGCTGCTTCCAGTTTGCCCCGAATCACCAAGGTAGAACTCCCACCTAGCTGCCTCAGTCAATTTGCTAATGCCCGTGTGTTACGCGGTCTGGCGAAATAGGAAAGACACTGAACGGCCAGCCGAGTGGATTGTACAGTTGTGCAAACCGAGTAGAAAAGTAGCCTTTGTGTTATTTTTCTTTTTCAAGGTGTAGAACTATACCGAGCAACCGTACAATCCGACATTGCGGAAGGAATATCGCGTTAGTGAAACGTTCGGTCCCGTTTCTCTTCCTTCCTTTTTTGCCAGACCTAGTAAATTCTGAAAGATCCACGATCAGCTTTTGCTTGGAACAACAACCGCCGCGCTTCCCGCTCAGCGATCACCGTTACTCTATGCTAATTCCGTGCTCCAGATATTTGCTCATTACCAAACAGTGGGAGGAAGAGGCCCGTAAAGCTTTGAGAAGGTTGAGAGCCAGTAACCAAGTGGAGGAAGATATTGAGGAGATGAGGGCGGAAGAACGGGCTCAACAAGCCGAGTCTAGGATATCGATGACGGAGCTCATATGTAGCCCGACTTTGAGAGCGCCACTCGTGATCGGCGTGGTTATGCAACTTTCCCAACAGCTTTCGGGCATTAATGCTGTAAGTAGCGCCAAGTGTACAGCCCGTGCATTATCGGCCATGAGAATTTCAATTCGCCCGGCGTGTGTAACCCCCGCCCTGAACCCGACGTGTGTTTTCAGGTGTTTTACTATTCGACAAATTTGTTCACTAGTTCTGGCTTGACAGAGGAGAGTGCCAAGTTTGCAACCATTGGCATAGGTGCCATTATGGTTTGTATGACGTTAGTATCCATCCCGCTAATGGATAGAACAGGAAGACGTACACTGCACTTATACGGTCTTGGTGGCATGTTTATCTTTTCAATATTCATCACAATTTCTTTTCTCATAAAGGTAAGTTGAAATTTTAGGACTATCCGATTCAAGCGTAACGCACTAATAATTTTAAATAAACAAACCGTATCGTGACCGTCCTCGAAGTAACTCGCCACTGATCCTCAGTAACGCGTGACCGCGTAAAGTGCAACGTAACGTTGGCTAGAAAGTAATATCCCTATCTCGACGAGGAAAAGCTATTATCCTCGAGAAAGTTCGTAGAATGTCGAAAGAAAATCAGTCCCCCCCCCCCACCCACCCCCCACCTTCACACGTCCCCCTAGGGCATTGATTACACCACAGAGAACGTGGATTGTATATAGCTATCTATCTGTGCTTTGTCACTTCATGCACCTTGGCGAAAGGTGTATCTAACACTTTGTTCACAGCTGGAGTGCGGCACTGCACCGACAGTGAGAATTAATCACCACTTTACGTATACAAAGTCTGCATTCGAACGACTCGTTTTACTTTATCCCGAGCCATTCATGTAACTTGTAAGGTCTCGTCCCGATCCTGCATGTTATGTCTTATTTGCGACTTCAGAGATTCTGAATAATCGGTACATTGACACACGAGTCGAATATCGAGGTAAATCAAGGAAATCCAGATAAGCATTGATCGAAGGTATTAGAGAAGTGTGTCAACTACCTCTGCATGCCAGTTACGTTTATTTGCTCAGGCTTAATAATTGTGCTTCTTAAAACCCTTGGTCTCTCTCCCGCCTCCCCCCTCCCGTCCCCTGTTCACAAACGACCTCTTTCGTGACTGCCTGGAGGAGACATTTACTCCCTTTATTATTAGTCTACATTCTACTTGGCTCAAACCTGTCACCCTTCTTTCGTCACGCTGCATTATTGGCTCGAAAATTACCAGTACGTACATTGGGAACTAAATTTCGATTCCCCCCACCCCCCGCCCTCCCCCCCGCCCCCCGCCCCCCGCGTTTGTAACGAGACTATCTTTACACCGATCTTATGAATCCTCAAGTCGTTCGAGACAGAAGGCACGGAACGTTCAGAGGAGCCATTAAAACCGATGGTCGCGTCATTCTTTGTGTCGTTCGTCAGACTGTCTTAGGGTCTGAGAAAGAACTACAGAATTCGGAAGACCTCCCTTCAGCTGCATTGAGGGGAGGTCTTCCCTTGCTCAACTCCTTTGGCTGAAACTTTGAACATTCGGGGTTGTAGTGATGGGATCGAGTGTACCACGAGCACGAGTCACCAATATTTGTTCACATACATTACACTTAATATGCATATTAAATATACACGATAAGAACAGCAATAGCGATAATAAATATTGTTAGTCAAATGTGTAAAATGCTTTTAATACTTTGCACAAGATTCGCGAGGCGTTGTAATATTATACCTAAAGTGCTCCGAAAGAATTGTGGAAGGGCAGAGAACGGGGACTCTTGGATCTGAAACTACCCCCGTCGTCCATGTCGGTTCTTTCTCCGGCCCAAAGAGCAACTTTTTGTAATGTAACGCGTTCACTTGTCGCGCGTGTCCATTTGCGTTCTGATTGAGGTCCAAGCAACGTGTCCTGGTTACTCCTTGCGTTTACGAAATAGCCAGTCATCGCTTGATCGCTTGAAGGGGAAGATGTTACTTGTACATATGAACAGAGCACGTGTCCGCATTGTTGCGCAAACGCATAATCGCCTTGACACAGGGTTGAGCTGCACAGTTGCATGCCGAATTATATTATGAGTTTGTCATTCAGTTCTCGTAGGCCTTTACGATTCTTTTTCATCCTGAGAGAGACTCCTCCGGGTGCTCAGGAAAGGAGAACACGATTCTACCGCCTGATAGGAGTTCTTCGGTTATGTGCAGGAAATGATTGACTGGATGTCGTATCTGTCGGTCGTGTCGACGCTCAGTTTCGTGGTGTTCTTTGCGGTGGGGCCTGGCTCCATACCTTGGATGATCACGGCCGAGCTGTTCTCGCAGGGCCCCAGACCCGCTGCCATGTCTATCGCGGTCCTCGTCAATTGGATAGCTAATTTTGTGGTTGGCATTGGTTTCCCGAGTATGAAGGTAAGACGAGTGTGCACTCGATGGATATTATATTCATTATTCGGGGTTTCCCTTTCCAGGGCCGTTCCTGGGCTTTGGCCGCCCAGGCGCAAAAACAATACTGCCGCCCTTATTAATTTAATATCTTTTAATTAAGAATTTTATATGCAGTGTTTAGTTTTATATCTATATATACATCATTTGAAACAGTTAGCATGCAAAAGAGTTTCGATTACCTACAGTGGCGTGCAAAAGTATTCGGCCACCCTTTAAAATCGCATAACTTTTTTAAAATTAATCCAAACGACTTGAGTTTTTTTGAGAAGCAAGAGGGATTAGTTTGCTAAATGATGTGATTCGTCGGTTTGAAAAAAATGCACTTGATCGGAATAGCAAAAAAAAAAATAGTAAAGGTCGTTTTTTAAACTTTTTTTTGTGAGCCCTTAATGAAAATTCAAAAAATCTGTTTGTAGATTTAAGTAAGTTATATACGTGCCTAAAATTTCATCAAAATCGGTTAACGTTGTTCTGAGCTATGAACGCTTAAAGATCGCAGAATAAGGTCGAAAATAGCTGATTTCGGGAATTTCGCAATTTTCGACCTTATTCTGCGATCTTTAAGCGTTCATAGCTCAGAGCAACGTTAACCGATTTTGATGAAATTTTAGACACGTATATAGCTTACTTAAATCTACAAACGGGTTCTTTTGAATTTTCATTACAGGCTCACAAAAAAAAGTTTAAAAAACGACCTTTACTATTTTTTTTGCTATTCCGAGCAAGTGCATTTTTTTCGAAACGACGAATCACATCATTTAACAAACTAATCCCTCTAGCTTCTCAAAAAAACTTAAGTCGTTTGAATTAATTTTAAAAAAGTTATGCAATTTTAAAAGGTGACCGAATACTTTCGCACGCCATTGTAGGTACTATTCATATCAGTCAAAATTGTACATATAATAAACGGTCTGCGGCCGCTCCTAGGTTTCGCCATCCAGGCGCGAAGGCACCTTCTGCACCCCCGCCAGGAACGGCCCTGTCCCTTTCCTTCATCGTGCCAGACATCTCTGGGCTTCGATGTAAATTTGTTTGGAGTAATTATTATAGTCGGTTCTTTTAACCCTAGAATGACACTGTAATGAAAATTTCAATGTTTTTTAGGAACGTGTGAATGGAGGCTAGAATATCAAGCTTTTACTCCGAAATTTCGATTTCCTTATATATCTACTGTAAACAGAAACCATATGCTGTAAATGTCTTCTCTAAAGATACACTTCAAAAATGTCACAGTGCCGTTCTAGGGTTAATATTAAGGGGTAACATACCCTTGACAGGTCGAAGAAGAGGATCATTTTCATGATTTTTTTTCATATAAAGAATCGTGGTATTTTAAAAATCAAGATATACACCTTGTTGTGTATAATTTAAGCTGTGTTCTGTTCAAAAAGAAATTTGATATTCTAAGAAATGGTTCCATAACAGCCCCTTCTCCCAAGGCTCTTCATAGTTACAGCATTAGTACCAAAAATATCTCACACATTACTGGAGCGATTTGAATAAAATTGTGAACGAATATTCTTAAGACTATTTTAGATATTATAATGTAGTACTAGTCAGCGCCGATTTAGAAAAAAAAATTGAGAAATATCAGCTGTTCAAAGTTAAGTACATGCGACTTTCGACCTAAGATTTCATCTTCTTTGGTTAATAAAAAAAAGAACACTAATCGAAAAATCATCTCGAAAAGTACTAGATTATACTCTTAAGAATATTCGTGCAAAATTTATTTTCTGTACCGCAAATGCTATAACTATGAAGAGGCCTCGGGAGAAGGGGCTGCTACGGCACCATTTTTTAACATATCAAATTTCTTTTTGAACAGAATACAGCTTAAATTATACACAGCAATATGTATATCTTGATTATTAAATATCACGTTTTTTTATATAAAAAAAAAATCATAAAAATGACCCTTTTTTCCGTCCTGACAAGGGTACATACGTAGCCCAATAAGCTTTTCTTCAATCTTTTATTTCCAACATCTTTTACCAAAATGAAATGAATTTTACCACTCTTATGTTAGAACTTACAAATACAACGATTGAAAATCTTTTAGAACTTACAGCTTCCACATAGGAGGCTCAAATAACGTTCTCTATATTAATTCTAAACATCTATTCCTTCGTCTGTTACAGACAAGCCTTGAAAACTACACGTTCCTACCGTTCAGCGCATTCCTAGCCATCTTCTGGATCTTCACGTACAAGAAGGTTCCCGAGACCAAGAATAAAACGTTCGAAGAAATTCTAGCTTTATTCAGGCACGGTAACGACAGGTACGCAATAAACAAGCCACTTAATACCATCCCCAATACGTATAGCAAGTCATTAGATAGATAATCTTCAGTTTTTCGAATCCCTTTCTGTTCCGCTGATTCCGATCGATCTTTCCTCTTGCCGCGCGTCAATATTATTCTACTAAATAGCAAACAGCTTGTTCGTTTTCCCACTTTCATTTTCCTTTGTTAAACGACGCGCAAGAGAATATATAAGCAAACACACTCTCCGCAACTGTCGTTCCGTATAATTCTCCGATGCTGACAAACGCGGGGAGAAGATACACCACGTATCCTCGCGGAGAACGATCATATCCTGTGCATTCGATGCATGACACACAGTTATCATATCCGTCCACGCATCCGTTCGTCTATGCTTCACGATCAAGCATCAAATGTACGCGATACGCGACCGTTCCACCTTCAGATCAAAGGGGATGAAGGCAAACCTCGTTTAATCCATGCGAACGAACGAAAGGCTAGAAAGCTGCACGTCTATACTCATTAGACTATCGATGAATCTCTAGGGAACATTCGTCGTGCGCAGAATAGATGAATAATTGTGTACAATCAAAGTAGATAGTGCTAATCACGCGAGGCTCGTACGAAAGATTGAAGATACGAGTGCAGTAATTGTTAGGCTGGTGCAAAAGGTTTGTCGATGTATTCAATTGGATGAGAAATAACTATGAATGCAGGGAAGCATTGCTCACCACTCGATGCAGGCAAGTAGCAATTGGTCGAAGAGGAACCTTTCGTAACGCGAATAATATAAATTTCTTTCTACTCTTTCACCCTCTGATTTTCGGTTATTTAATCTTTAGTTACCCGCGCTGTTGTAAAAAGTACAACAGTTGTGAATTATTGTTCTTTTCCTGCCTGAGAGCTTTCAGTTTATGAAAAATCCCCGTCTCATTTAAGTACTCCAGTTTTTTAAAAGTCGTCATTGCAACGCGCGCAACGCGCGCGTACAAGTTCATCGGCAAAACACATTCCAAAATGGAACTATTGTGTGAAAGGTGTCACCAGAGCAATGGAAGTGGATAAAACGATACTTATTTATAATAGTAGTAGTTTACTCTGTTCCGTTTGTTTTCTTTTTTATCCTTCATCGCCTTTTAGTTTTTAATACAGAATTATTTTTAAAGAAAAGCCGTATTTTGAATCTAAAAATATCAGAATACCAAACGCAACAAAGAACCGGTAAAAGTTAAAAAAAAAAACAAACACGATAAAATCGTGATGCTGTAAAAAGTACAACGCGCGGGTACCCATGTTATAAAATAGGGCGTGGGTAACGAAGGGTTAACTATCTCGATCAGTCCTTAAAGTGTAAAGGGCTCTTTACTAAGGGACACTGGCAATGCTGTTCTATAGTTCATAGAGCTGTGAATACCGATTGAAAGAACTCACTTCTAGATAGACAAACATATTTCAACTGTATAAGTACATTTTGCCACATGCATTTAAGTACATGCGCAGCCTTCTCTGACACCTACGGCAAACCTTTTCCGCCGGCCTAATGCCTTAAACAATCGAATCACGCATATGATATTGCACAGAGTAATTACATTAACGAACACTAAAGACCGAGAACATGTAACGGTTTATATCGAGCAACAATTACGCAACAGATACTGTTGAACTTTATCATTATATCGAGCATACCGCAGCACAATCTCTAACAATACTTTCTATGTATATTAACCTAGGACGAGGCATGCTCGCGAAAGAACACTGTCGCTCTGAAAGGTGAAAGAGGGCAAATGATATCTGTCAGTTTAAAATAGTACATTATTACCACGCTACGCGTTCGTATGTACATATCCGCCGCCAAATCGTGGCTGTAATACGAATTCAACTGTGATAAACTTCGCTCGATCTCCCCGGGAGAGACTTAAAACATTCACCGCAGTATTAAATCGATTCGCACGCGCATACGTAATTGACTGTACCCGAGGTCGAAGGAGAACGATACTTTTCGAAATTCAAGCCTCGCGTAGCCCATGGTCGCGAAGGTATCCGATGACAAACGATTGGCGAACAGTATGCGCGGTGATTCGTGCAAACAGAACTCCGTCTTGACTCCGTACGTAACGTGGAGGTATCGGCTGCAATATTCGAGATTATGTACACGATAGGAGAAACGTTCATTGATAATTGTCGTATGGCTGTATAGTAAACAGTTTATTGTTCACACCATCGTAGCATTGCCGACTGTCTTTCTCGGCATTTACACCGAATCAAGTCTTTCTTGTAATATACTGGCTGACTCGTAATTCGCTGTCAATACTTTGGGGGATAAATGTAGATCGTGCAGCGGGGAGAAGATGTTAGGGCGTGCAGCAGGGGTCGAATGAAACTTATAATTTTTTAATAAATTATGAAGTAACTGTAATTTTATGAATATTGTCTTTTCTGTTCCGGGAAAACTGTTAAAAAATTCAGTGTATTAACTGAAACTTTTATTCCATACATTTTGGGGAAAGAATGAACTTTTATTTTCTTGAAAGTAGAGGAAAGTTCTGGTTAAACGGGAACATTTATTCTGCTCTGGAAAAGTTAAAGTTGTGACAAGCAGATTTCCTGAAAATGTTGTGGGGTAGATAGATCTGCAGTTGAGACTTTAAACCGTTGGGTGAGAATAATTATATAAAAAACACAATGTGTTTTCTGTTCTATATTTATCCTGCTTCCAATTCCTCAAATTATATTAATTAAAAAAAATATTCTTAAATGTCTGTTCAAAATTATACGAGCCTCCAGAACTTTTATTAATCGAACATAAAGCAACTGTTAAAACTGAACTGTTACAACAGAATTAAAGTGGTAATGTATAAAGTTAAATTAAAACAGAAAAGAAATGATTTAAAAGTTCGATAAATAACTTTTATTTATAAAAGTTAACGGTCTCATTCGACTCCTCGTGTTCAGGCATTGTTTCTTGAGTTATGACGATTTGTAGGGACCGCTTAGCTGTTTCATTTTGTCGTGACTATAATTTGCTTCAATTCCTCGTAAAATAAAGCCTGAATAACGTATGCTCTTTTCACATCTCTCTCTCCGTTTCGTAAGGTAGATTTATCCCCCAAAGTATCGACGCGTAATTAAGAGACGCCTACGTATAAAGAAGGTGCAACATCGTTTTCGTAGATCCGCCGGGTTCCGTGGTCGAACGGTATAAATATCTATTCAACGATCCGACGCTGCGAGGCGATATAAATTTTCGAAGCGAAGAGGACGAGCGGGAGAGAAAATTGAAAACGGACCCGACACGCCCGTCCCGAAGCTACGATCGCTTGTTTTACCTTCACGTTGTGATTTAATTTTGAAAATTTCCATACAGTGCTGTGGAAGACTGTTCGTTTGTAAAACGTGCTGGGCTTGAAGCTTCATAGTCTTATTGTTACGTATTTCCCAAGGCCAAATGGATACTATTATATTTATTTGTTTAGCATATTGTACATGTATTATTTCAATAAATCGTTATTTAATGGTTCTGGTAATCCTTTAAGTTCTCAACTGCCGTGTCTGTCTCTCTATCTTCTTCTTATTCTTTCCATCTCGTTATCTTAATACGACGACAACTGCCACCATAAATCGTACATATCGTAATTGTGCTTTCTGTGTTATTTGGAGCAGGAGCAGCTTGCGGGACAGCAGACTTTATGGGTGAGTCCTTACGAATACACGTTCCTGTTACTGCGGTGGCTTTGTTACGATACTATATCGATTTACGAGAATTATTTTACTGCATGACAATCAATTACTACCAAAGACACCACTAGTCGTCTTTAAAGAAAGGATTATTTTTTAGTGACTCCGTCTACTTTCTAAAAAAGAAAACATTCAAGACTATATTTGTACGTATACATGCTCGATAGTTGTGCCGCTCGAAAAGAAGCGATCCCTCTCGCGATCCTATCGTTTCGAGCTTCGGCGAAAGGCGACAGATTTAACGCGCGGCATCGAATTCCACACCTTCCGAGTATCATGAAAAATAATCCTGTCCCTGCCTATTCAAGTGACTACCGTATATACATATATAACTTCGGTCTAACAGCCTGGCATGTTGATACATCTTTACTTACTATCAGCTCATGCGAGTCTCCATATCTCATGCGCTATCCAGTCAGGCCCGAACTGATCAGTAAAGAAAGTGGGCGCGGCTCCATATAGTTGCATGATAATGACTCGTTTACGAAGGGACTGTAATTTTTTCGTTTTTCTTCATTTTTGCGAGGATACATTTCACAGTTTCTAAATAGTTCCATTCAGGGCTATTATGTGAACGATCCATGATACCAAAGCAAGCTTTTAGCGGTCTCGTGAACAGATCAAATACGTCTACCATAGACCTTGTTGGTAAGGTTTTCTACATAACAGCCCCGACCGCTCTTACTCGATCCCCTACTCCCCGGAGCCTTGTATTTTACAGCATGCTCCTCCTCTTTAGTCTACCGATTTGCCCAGATAAGTGTTGGACGGGCAGATTAAGTCTTGGAATCGATCGTTTCTCCCCCCCCCCCCCCCATTTTTTTTGTTCCTTTCTTCATGTCGATATAGTTTGGCACGAGTTTATGGCGCTGTACTGTGCGACTGCATGTTAGTGCTTACATTACTGTTTGGCGTACGAACCATATTTCTCAGTTGTATACAGAGTGATAGATACTTTACATTCGATAGGCAAACGCAGCAAGAGCCGCTTTGCATTATCTTTCTATCATCGTTCGCGCGTAACCAAATGAGAAATTAAGAACAAGAAAAATAAAAGCGATAAAAGAAAATGAAGGAAACATTGACGGAGGGTGGAAGCGAAAGATCTTCCACGTTCCTTCGTTTGGATCAGTGCAGCTCTTGATAAACTCGCAAGCTACGCCTTTCGTTCTATTCTATTACGATCGTTTTCCTAATTTCGTTTCGTTCCTTTTATTTATTTGTTCACGATTACGCTGGGACCAAGGTTTTGCCGAAACATTCGATGAGCCGTCATCAGCTTCTGTCACATGAATGGATCCTGATCGATAGTCGGTCTGTTGGTTGCTTATGATTTAGTGGGGTTTTATTGAATTTGTTCGTTTATAACGGCCGTACACCGCTAGTTGGCAAAACGGCATAGAATTAGATCTAACAAGCCATTTTTCTCCTTGTCTTTTATGATCGAATGAGTGCTACTTGTCGATTTTATGACTGTGTATGTTTGACTTTTACGTGTCCAGTAAGCGCATCTATGTGACCGTTAATATACATCTTGTATTTATATTTACGAATCCCTTAGAAGGGAACACCGCGAACCCGCACTCACCGAATGGAATGCAACTTTGTGGGTTTATAGTGTGAGCCAAGGCAAGAACAACGGTATGTTTCATTCGTGCCCAATCGTCCTTTAAAGGGGTGAAAACTAACCTCAAAGTCAAATAGGCACTCTCACTTTCTCGCGTATAATTCTTAAAATACAAGAGACAGAAAAAAATGTTTCAAACAGAAGTTTAATGGTACAATAAGCGCTGCAAACTTGGGTCAACAAAATGTTGGAAAAATAATTTTTTCGTCTTGTATTTTCTTTTTTGAACTCTTCTCAAAATTTTGTTAACGCAAGTTTGTAGCGCTTATTGTAACATTAAACTTTTGTTTGGAAATTTTTGTTCTGTCTCTTGTACTTTAGGAGTTATACGCGAAAAAGTGGGAGTACCTATTTGACTTTGAGGTTAGTTTTCTCACCTTCAAAGGCCGATGGGGCTACGGTTGCCACCTTTTTTGCAGGAAAATGACGCAAATATGCTTTCGTGGCATATAAAAAGAAGTACGTTCGAAAAAACTAAAAGTACATTTTAATCTTATTAGTTTTTATTTCTACCAAACATATTTTTTATTGCTTTTAACATTTTACACCAACTGTTTATCATTTCTAACACGTTGACTGCCGACTACACCGGTCGGCGTGTTTTTTGTTCTTTGACCAACGCCGACTACACCGATCGGAGCGATCGGGCGTGTAAGGGCTCATAAAAACAACATTTTCGGCCTCGAGTATCGCACCTCCAGATTTCGTGGGCAGTCAACGTGTTAAATAACTCAATGGCATTATTGCGCTCCATATTCATATTAAAATGTATAAATAATTCGTACTTTATTAAATTAAGAGAGACCTTGTTTCTCTCATCCCCCCACTTCAGATTCACGGCAGAGAAAACTTTCTCAATAAATGCTGAGGTGGCAGAAACAAACAGAAGATAAGAAATTGCTTTGACATGATCATGGTTTGTGTACGTTGGGAACTACGTACAATAATATTACGTCACGTTTCACGTAATATCATTAATCATGAAATAAAGTATTTTCGCATACTTTATTGTTATTCAAAAGTATAGAGTACATTTACGTATAATAACGAGAGATACGTTATTTTAAAGTACGGGTAGGTAGCAACCCTAGATGGGGTACGAATGAAACATACCGTCGTTCTTGTCTCGAGTCACTCTATAAACCCACAAAGTTGCGTTCCAATCGGTGAGTAAGGGTTCGCGTTGCTCCCTTGTTAAGCAAAGTTAAGATAAAGATTCAGAAGTTTCGCGACTGTTCCATGTAATTACTCATCGATTCTTCTGTATTCTTCATCGATATACAGCTTGTTCAAGAAATAGAGAAAAAGCGAGAGGAAGAGAGTTAGTGCAATCAAGTTTAACATACAATCTTAGAAAAACCTTGAACAACCTGTATACTGGAGTTATTCAAGAGAGCCTCGACGATTCCTACTGAAGGGAAAACCAATCTCTAATTCCGTTGCAACGAGACTGGTTTTAACAGCACTAGGGATCGCCAGCTTTCGGAATATTCCTCCAACACGACGTAAGACGGACTTTTTCTACGAAGCATCTCTGCCAGAAAATTCTATCAGTTATCCGCGCGACGGGAATGATCGACTTGTTTATAATACGAAACGTGGAACCGGTCGTTGGACGGCAGCTGTTTAGAGTAATTTTAGGCTGCGCCCAGTGCGCCACAGCTCGACGCGGGTGTTCTTTGAAGTTTCTACGATGAAACATTATAGTTGGGAATCTTGTTATAGTTGACAAAAGACCCCCTTTTTTATTCTCAAAGTAGGATGCGTATGTACATTTTCTTTCATTTCTTAGAGTAAAAGCTTACTTATACATATATACGGCGCAAACTAGGATTTCTCTCAAAATCGAATATACAAACGATTCGAGGCTCGATGGCCATGTAACATTATTATATTGCAGGGAAGAGGAGCTCGCCACTAACTCTAGCAAGGAGACCGTCCTATCTGACGCCACCACTGCCAACCATACCCACGCTACTGACAAACCATAAAACCTATATATATGTACACACATATATATACATATATATATATATATATATATAATAACTGAGAACGATTTTAAATCGTGTATTGAAATGCCACATTCACTGAGAGAAAATCTAAAAAAAAAAAAAGAAAACGAAAAACTATAATATAGACTTCTCGTAAATCCAGTCAATCTAATCGAATTAATTGTTATCGGCAACGATATTAGCATACTCGTAGCGGAAACTGCTCTAAGGAATATCGATTGTATCACCGACTAACAACACGTTTACGACTAAATGAGAAAACGTTTTTTGGAACACTCGTTACCATAGTATATTATATTAAACGAACGAATATTTCGGCATCACCGATAAGATCGTATATACATACATATATTCTATGTTGTGAAATAAATCTGTTTGTTTATTTAATTACGGGTTTCAGTTCACTTCCACTCGTACGTAACGCACGGCCTCGAGTTATGGAATTCCTTTTTCTTCTCGATCGGCGGTCGAAGCTTTTCACCTGACATCTGAGTCACCTTGCAAGAAATGGTCAATTAAGATATTTTATTCCTCCGATACGACGAACCTCGCGCGCAGTACGTTCTCGCTTTTTGTTTCGACGATTAAAAATACGTCGATGGAGCGATCGTTCGGTACGATTTAAAAAGACGAACGGTACTATAGGGGATAAGTAAGTGTCTCAAGTCTACTACACAGGCCAGTGAACCACTGTAATCCTACAAGGCTAGAAACTGTGAAATGAATTATCATTTCTTGAGAAAGATGTACGTGCAGGTCGGGATAGGCCCGAGCAGCTCAGAACCGAACGAAATTGTTAACGAAGTAAACATGAGAATGAATAATGGGCAATATTAAAGTTCGACTAATGGTAGCTTTACAAGGGCACTTTAACGCATCGTAATCGTAAATTCTTTTAACGGGGCGTGTCGCAAACATTGAAAGTTTCAAATTCAAATCCAGGTCGATTAGGATAAAGTAAAAACAAAAAGTAAAAAAGAAAAGACGGATGAGGTGTAACTTACGTTGACGAGTCGTTGATAAGCCGCGGTGTACTGTTTTCTCACGGTTCTACGACGTCGGTGCATGTTGAATCGATGCCCTCGACGAAGATCTGGAATGTAATAAGAGAAGGAAAGATTCACTAGACATGTATGAAGAAGCGGAAAACTTGGACAAGTCGCGTGATGTTTTGCAGGAGCATGCTAAACTGTGTGAATGCATTAGAGGGACACATACCGCCAGCAGAGAGTGCAGCCCTGATGGTGGCCGAGGAGAAGCCACATCCTGACTCATGTAAGGCTTAAAAACCTCACCAAGATCGCCCACAATCATCTATCATCATAGACATATCCGTCTTTTATGCGACAAACAATTCTTTAGATTTCCTTAATCGGCGAGCTGCGGGCAAAGTATTCTTTAATTGCGCCCCACGTATCCTTCTTAAAATATACAGGAACCTCTCTCGATGGTCGCTTCCTGGGCGACTTTATAACGATTAGAACTTACGAAAGAGACAATGATATATACTTTGATCTAATAATGGTAGCCGAAGGTACATTCGATAGGCTGCTAACTTTGAAAAGAATTGTTTGTTACTCGTTGCTTATTCTGTCTACCACTCTCATTGTGCATGTCATATTGCCATCTATGTATGTTTGTAAATTTTGTTTATTTGTAGTCTCATTGTGATACATTCGTTTTGAATTTATTTGCGACTATTATTTTTCTGCTTTCAGTATGATTCAAAAGTGCAGAAGGAATTAAAGCGCTGATTAAATGAGAATCAAAATTACATTGCCGCTTCGCTACTACAAGACGTACAAGTGGTCCTAGCAGAGAAACTATATCACACTACCTATATTTTCCTGTTGACAATAGCAAATTAGGACAGCGCTGTCGAACGCAATCGCATTGTAAATGACAAAGATCCCGCCATTAATCATATATTACCAGTTACAGATGTATTATAACTAAGATGCTAGATACTTAATATTTAATTACATCGACGTCCTTGTAAATATTCATTCTCCATTGGTTTCTTTATGGTCGTTCATCTTTTATTGTTCTATGGTAAGGAATTTAGTAGAAGTTTATTATATTATCTTATAATCCAGAGGCAACGTACCTGTTAAATTACTTTAAATGCAAGTTTTTATTGCGCAAACGTTCTACTTTCAGGAACAAGTTGGATCAGTAATATCATTAAACAGACACCTTAATTGTTCCGAAATTCCCATCACTTCGCGTTACTTTACGTGACTGTTTGCATTTCATGCATCTATCATGGCTCTATTTTGGCTTCTCACTACTCGCAATGCTCGGCAAAACACTCACACCACACAGTCGATTAAAAGTTGAATATAGTTGAAGTACTTTTCTTTGAATATAGAGCTTATACTCCTGACGCTGCAAGATGTCTGAATATAAGTACAGTAAATCCCCGTTATGAGCTCGACGAACGGGGCTGGCGGCGGGCTCATAGTGGGTTACCGACACGATTCTCTCTTTCGTACCCGACGGCAGCTTCGTGTCTGACTCTTTCGTTTCCTCTCGCTCGTTGTCCGGTTCTCCCACTCTCGTCCGCAGGCTTCCAAGCAATGGTGGGGATAGTTGCCGGGCTGTCAACGGGAGGCAAAAACGGGCTCATAACGAGGATTTACTGTAATAGTTACTGTAAATACGAGAAAGTTATTGCGAATATATACATGCATAACTGTCGCAATTCCTCCGATCATAGTTCAAGGAACTTTCAGCATTATAAGCTCTATGATTTACGTATATGTCTCTCTTCTATCATCTGTGTGCAGTATGATAATCTGTCATCCTATTGTATATCCGATTCTAGTAAATTCTAAGTATTCTTATCACGAAAATTGGTAGACATATTGGCTTCATTTCCATTCCAAGAACATACGTATATTATGTGCTATCAACACTGGCCTTTGTAGTAGTTAAATGGTGGTAGGCCATCACATATTTCTCACTAACGCAGAAATGGTCTTTACACGCCAATTTGTAAATCGCAAAGGCATACAAGAATGAGGATTCATACGGGCGTCAAACTTACAAGATTTAAAAACCGAATATATCACATTATTATTATTTTTTTTTTATACGAAACTGTAAAACCGACTTCAATACCACCGCAATCGGAGCATGAACGGTGTAATGGGCATGCGCGCATGAATGTAACTTACCTTGTTTAGATTAAAAACAAATCTTGAATAGTAACTATTAATCCCTTGCATTTTTATTTGAAGATTCTCTTATCCTCGAGGCTTATTATTTATATACCATTAAATACAGGAAAGGTGAAACAAAAGGCACAGCTTTTCCATTGATCATCCGGGCAACAATTTAACTACTTCTTGTAACAAGTAGTACACACGCTTAAAATATTAAGACCACTCTAAACGATTACGTTATTTCTATGGATAAAATAACATTTTACTGTGCAGCTATTGTACATATATACATTAATACTCATATGCACATCACGCGTATGCATATAATCATACAGTTAACAACAGGCCCGGATTAAAGGAGGGCTAGGGGGGGGGGAGAGCGCAGCCCCGGGCCCCACTTTCCAGGGGGGCCCCGTTCTAAACCTTCAGTTCTAAGCGATTAGCTCACTCTGTCTTCATTGGAAATGTTGTATCAAATAAATTGTCTATGAGTTCCACATCTTCTAATTTTATGTTTTTATTTTAAAATCTCATTGTTTAAACCTCCTTTATGATATCTATTTAAATTTTTACAATTGTTGAGAATTATATATTTTTAGACATATACACGGTACCGCATTTCAAAATTTGCACGCAATTACAGTGAATTCTCGTTATACGAGAATTTAAACGGGTCCACGAAGGTTTGATAGCCCCGGGCCCCAAAAATCTTAATCCGGGCCTGGTTAAAAAGTTACCATCATTTTTGTGTTTTGCAGGTATTCTTTAACATTTTTGGGGATTTAACGATCTCTGTACAGAAAACACTGATTTTTTTCCTTATGATGAACCAATATTTATATCATGTTTTCAGGACACTGGCTACAAAAAAAAGACTAAATTTATTTGCACCTACTTATAAGAGTAAAAGCTCATGACGTACACATAAGATTAAGCAACAGGAGAAGATTTCTCATATTCCACCTTGCAAATTTAAAAGTATCTAATAATATCGATATAAGCACAGGCTTGTATTCGTCGTGTCTCCAATATGCTAACTCTACGCGCTTCGTTTTATTATATATATATAAATGCAACACCGACAGTGACTCTGTATCTTTTGATCTGAATACAAATCTACGATCATTAACGACTAAATGAGGAGCGTAAGGAATGCCTGAACATGCCAATAACTCAGAGGAACATTTGTGCTGCAAACAGCGTCTGAATTCTCTTTAACAATTTCTTTCTACGAGAGAAGTAGGAGCTTGCTATCATTTGTTAAATTGAGACGGTCTGGTAGATGAATGCCAATGTAGTGTGATAAGTACGCGCGGCCAAAGGGAAATGTACATCTGATTAATGTGGGTGAACAGTTGTGTTTGCAGCTGGATCAGAGCGATCTTCCGCCGCACCCGCTCAACCGGAGAGACCACCGCCCCCGCTTCCCCCGCCACGCTTTCCGAACAGCGGTGTCTGACAATGGGAAACAGCTCCTCTTAATATCGGTAATCTAGTGATCATGAATGCGTCGATCCCACTGCCGTTACTGCTCACCACCAACAGCCTCACATTGGAGAATCAACTGTACGAGATCATCACGGAGAGGAGCAAGGCCTGCGCGGCATTCTTGCGGAACAGTTTGCGCCGAGCAGTGAACGCGACCACCACCATCGGATGGACAGTCACGGATAATTTCGAGAGCAGCGTATCGTGGAATCATGCCTGATCGAACCGAACGACACCGAATGGACCCGAACGGGGACCGACCGCTGATAGCACTTAATAAATGGCGAGCGCAACGAGCTCGCCTGCGAACGTCTCGCCGCGGTTCGGTCTCCAAACGAAAACGCGAAAGTTATTTTCGATAATGTGTATTTAGGCGCAGGGGATCGGGATCCCCTTGCGTCTAACGAATCTTTAGAGCAACACAAGAATATCCCGAGCGGATAGAGTGACAGAAAGTGCAGGAAGCGAGCCTCGGAAAGACTCGTTAATGGTGGATCGCGGTGGGTATGAGAAAGATGGAGATAGACTGTGAAGGGTAACGATGAATAGAATTCTACCGAGAATGTTTGGAAAGTGATTGTGCCTAGACGTATATACGTTCGAAAGAAAAGCGGGCGAGAAGTTGGACCGTGATCACTGAAAGAATTCGAACTTCGTGCGACATCGAAGAATGATGTAGAACGTATAATTGCTAAACACGACGAATCGTTTAACGAAACCCCAGAGAAAACGGTGGTATATCTATATACTTCACTTTTATATCGTTAATTTCATAGGATTTATTCGGATTATATGTCATTTTTGTATCACTGTCGTCTTTATAACTCGTCGCACCGGTGCCATGATTATTCGTTTGGAGTTAATTGATAAATTGAATATGATAAGTGTCACGGCTGAAACTAGTCGAGTGTTCAAGCGACCGACCCGTGAAAAGTTTCGGATGTGGTGTCGACCAAAGTAACCAGCGGACAGCAGCCTACCTTATCGACAGTTACAGCGTCACTGACGTTAACCACCTTAATGTCATTCTTACACGGTGCCTCTCAAACGATATATTTGCAAATCGATCGATTATTTACCTTCTAAAACTCCGGGGTCGCCGTGGTACAAACGAGCGGGTGTTCATTTCCAGCGTTGCGACTTTTAAATCACGCGCATGCGTAGAATCATCTCGACTGTCTTCCGTTGGTAATAAAAAACAATTTAGATAAACGGATTACATCTTCTGAACTTCGTCTAAACATCTGACGAGTTGGCATTGTAATAAATAGCGGGATAATAATGAAGAACAAATTTCTATTCTACAAATCCGGAATGACAGTTCGAATGTATGGAAATTTCGCGCGAAAAATCTTCACCCTTTCGGTTGATCCACAACACGCAACCACACCCTGTACGTTCAGAGGCATGCCTTTTCTGGCTACAGTCTGTCGTTAATGTTTTACACGAAAATGCACGTCGTTTGATGTTTCGCAAACTCTTCGGGAAAACTTTCCTTATATGTGTATATACATGTATATACTGTATACTTCTATCGTACTCACCATGTCGTTGCATAAGCGGATGTATGATAATCCTATACGATTCGACGTAGTATATCCGATTCCCTATTAATATAGCCTAATAATGTCGTTCGAGCGATGTAACTTACACGACACTGACGCGGAACCGTTCCAATCCAACCGAACATTTCGCTCGAACGGAACCGGACTCCGACCGGAAACACTACGCTGTCTATGGCGCCCTCTCCTATGTCGTTGAACGAACGACATTTGAACCCCACATAGATGTTCGAATGATATTATTGCGAACATAAGTTCTGTGAAGTGCAGCAAAATTTTAATTAGACAAGAATCAGAGCAGTATTTAAATTGTTTTCAAATTTACTTTCTTCTGCTTACGCGTAACATGGATTGGAGAATATAGGTTAGACGGTTTAGAAGATTTTGTGTTTCCGGATACCGTTCCGGATATAACGTGAGCCCTAACGATTACTATCGATACCGACTCGCCATCGATGTATAAAAAACTGCATTCGAATCGATTCGCTAATTGGAGTATAGACATATACGTCGAGTAGAACGGTGGGATAAATGAATAAATTCCATGTACGGTAAATCGCACGTTATGATTTCACGCGGAGAAAGAATTAAGCGAACGAGATGAAGGGAACTTTTTAATCATAAGCTGTCCAAATCATACAGAATCAGTGAGAAAGGCAATAAAGCTATTGAACTGAAAAAAAGAGACGAATATGCTAAAGTAGGTTTCCTTGCATTATAGTATTATGAGAATTCCGACTATCGATTATCGACACTTAGGCTAGGTATATGGATATAGCCATAGCTACTAGTTTATAGTAGCACGATGTAACAGGCTAACGATAATGATCGCAAAAACTTCGCTAAATATCTCGTACACGTGTGTCGGACAGGCGACGAACTTGTGTACGTTTTTCGCTCGTGTAATGGCTGTACAATAATCGCGGACCGGGTTACCGAGTAGCATATCCATTTTTTAAATCGTTAAACAAGCTTAAGAGACACCATAATTAACACTACTGACCTGTAGGTGCGACCACTTCGACTCAAACTAAATATCTTATCAGCAACGTCGAATTCGAAAGAGAAACGTACCGCGCTAGGAAAGTACTTTAAAGAATGCACGAAACATTTAATTTTCACGTCTCGACGATTTCCTTTCTATGTGTCTTCAGACATAGAAATTCCGGTTTCAATGTGTCCCAAGCTCCGAACCCTTTTCATTCCGGCTATCAGCCCCGTTGAGAAAAGGCATGCTGTGATATAGACTCACGCGAAAATCTCCGACGGCAAATGAGAAAGTTATCCACGTTCTAAGGGAATAATCTATGAAACGATTTTTCTACCTTCGACAGGATTAATGTTGTGATTAACGTCGTCAGATAAATATCTAACGGCGAGATGCAATTATGGCCCGTGTACACGCGCGTACATGTATGAATGCCGCGAAAAACGACACGAGATATTTCTCTTGTTTCCAAAGGTCTAAAGTAATTTGTAGGTGTTCGAAGTGCTATCGGAAACACTTTCTCGTACTAAAGGAAAAAAACAAGAAAAAAGAAAGATTAATTTCACTATAATTCATCCACACACCTAATGATATAATTAGAAAACTCGTTTCTAAAAACTGTAATATTATGCATATATATACATAAATACGGCAACTTTTATGCGAGGACCTATTTCCGCACTTACCACGACTTTGATAACGAAAGTAATGGCTGCATACATAGATTCGAGTCAATGATATATTTGAAATTCACCGAACATTGCAGATGTTTATAGAGCCTTAAAAAGAAAAAAAAAGAAAAAGAATGGAAAAAGAAATTCGGAACAGTCCAGTAAAGTGATCACAATAACGATTTGTAAAATAAGTTCACTGCCACTCAAAACGACTTGCGCTCTTTGGGAAGCGCCGATATATTCCAAATGTGAATGTGTACAGTTATGTGAAAAGTACTTATAACATAATTATATTTACACATAACATTAATTAGAGTTATGTAAAACTAAATAGCATGTAATAATATTAAGAATGGTACGCAGACGTAGGGTACACAGGTAAAGAAGCAAAAAAATAAATAAATAAGAAACCATTGATCGCAGAGCTACTATATTCCAAAACAAGAAAAGTTTATGCCTGCTCATTTGTATATTATACGTAAATCTTAGCACGAAAAATAAGTGTTTCTCTGGTAAAAGATGCCAATCTCTAATTGCCCTGTCTGTTTTACTTTACAGTGAAAACTTGATTTCCCCTTGACTTCGATTTCGCTCATTATTATCCAGCAATTCATCTTACCACATACGTGAATAAACGTTACACAATTATCTCCTTGTTTTACAAACTAGCCACATCACATTCTCTGGGGACAGATTTTCATCGTTTCCAATTCATGCGATATAATTTCATGGTTGCGTTCGCACGAACAAATGCGAGCCTGTAATATTGTAACATGTTTTTATTTGCAACTGTATATATGCGTAGCAATTGTTTATAATACTTTAATTACTTATGATTACTGTATTTAAGCTGAACAGATAAACTTAAGCGGAAAGATCATACATGACATCTTTTAAAATATATAAATAAAAATATTTACTAAGTAATGCCGATGTGTTTTCAATTAATTTTTTAGAGATAAGGTGTACAAGAGACATTGATCGTTGTCTTTTATGTTTATTGCAGGTATATCGCATAATAAATATACTGTTAGATACAATTCTAGTGAAAAAACAAAAATATATTACATACATCTTTCTTTTCACATCGTGGAACTTCAGCAGGAATTATTTTTATATTACGGTTTACACTCTTGATGATAAGGCTCCAAAGTTCGAAAATCTCTCCATGTCGGAGGTAAAGCACTATGTAGATGCAAGCCGCAGCGTTTGCAAGGATCGCTAAATAAATTATTCAGACTATGGAACCAGGTCTAAAAAAGAAAAGAAGCGAGGGAGGTGTTAGATTACTCCAAATAATATCTCTACTATATTCATAGTTCGTGATATCTGTAACATAACTTACCATAAACGATCGAACAGCTAGTTCAGGTAATGCTGGAGAATAAAAGTGCAACATCGCAGCGTGAGCATTCTCTGTTACTTTTCTGAAAACTTTGTGCCTGGATTCTGTCCACAGATCCATAGTTTCTCCGTAACCCTTAACTACCACCCATTCGATCATTAAACCTTTAAATGCTATTACGCCTTTTAAAACATGCCCTAGCGTAACATGTAACACCGCGTTCGACGCAAATGGGCGTGATACAGATACTGTCATGTCATTGAAAAGTCTATCGAAAGTGGCTATCATTGAATCTACCTGTCTATAAGGAAAACAGAACACAGATTATAGCTTCGTAATATTATCGGTGTGGAATCTTCTGTTTTGAAGTATAGGTTCGACTTACTGTTGAGGAACATTATGATTACTCGTTTGGACTCTACCCCTTTTCGCCCTAGTAGAGTTAATGTAAGATCTTTTCAAAGAATTCTGGCTAAGTAACGTTTGGGCAACATTGCTATATTCGTGAACTTTGTCAGTCCATTTGTAACTATTAACGAGTGTACCATACAGTGCTTGTCTCTCTTGCGTTGTCTCTTGACTAAGGTACGCAGTACTGGCTAAATTAAACGGCCCTGGTGGTGGATTTAAACTACTTACAGCTTGTTCAACATCTCTGAACATAAATGAACATTTAATATGATACAGTTAAAACGCATACATATGTATGTTTCATAGAACAATTCCAGTACCTTAAATTAACACTGACGGTAGTCAAAAGTTCTTGCAATTCGAGAAGATACTTATTCTCCTTATTCTCTTCTCCATGTTCGGCACGCAATCCATTTCCTAGAGAATCAAAAACTTGACCGACACTAGAACGTAATACCTTAATTGCTATCAAAGCAGTCTGTAGTTGTTCCATTGTTATTGCATGATACAACGTGTTATGATATTTATGAAATTGACGAAGTTGCTTAACAAACACTGTCACCGCATAACCTTAAATGTATACAAACACACGCGTTTCCAAGATTATCGTTCCACAGAAAAATAGATTATGTTACAGTTTAATCGGTGAGTTAAATTCTTTCGGTTTGTACAAGATCGAAAGATTCTTATAAAAATTACAAAAGTTTCTACTTTAATTCTTAAATTAAGTTCTCCATGTAAACAGAGCAATAACAGTTTGTTCTTCTAACCTGGCACTACCTATGAGTTGTAATTTGTAATTCTGCTGCTTCCCAAACCGGTAACGTTGGATGCGATAGGAATATGGTAACACAGATGAGGTATAGAATAGACATATCACCTTATGGGACTTCGTGTCACCACCCAAACTGTGTTACCGACCCATAATTTGAGGACTGAATTTAGCGACCTCTGTTCACGAACAGCGTCCAACTCAAGAACTACTCTGAAATGTGTTGAAATACTGAAAGTTGTGTGCATGCTTGTATACGTGTGACTTGTTTAGAGTCAGAGTTTAAGGGGGTAGACACGTCACGTGACCTGGCCGATTCGGCAGGTCGGTATTACAGCAGGTTTTTTCTGTACAGAAATGGTAATACCGATAGATCGACGATTGCCCGGTAAACGCGAGAGGGAGCTGTTTGCTATTTCCGTATTCTATTCTGAATAAGGAAAGAAATTCTTAGCTGGGCTATATGTACTTCCGAAAACCGGTCAAACCCGATTGAGCTGAAATTTTGCAAATAGGTTCATGTTGCATAAAAATAACGTTTGCGAGAAGGATTATTGGCGACTCGAATTTTTTTTTTACCATTTCAATGTCATTCCCTACCTTACCGACAGAACGGAGAACGGATACAACAGTACCGATTTCTTTTAATCACTTTACCACGGTCCCCCCCGCCCTCTTGGGGCGGGGAGGCCCCGGTGCACCGCGGGGTTCCACAGGGATCGGTTCTGGGACCTTTGCTGTGGAACCTTGCCTATGATGCGGTGCCGCGTGTGGCGATGCCCTCGCCGGAGGTGTCGATGGTCTGCTACGCGGACGACACGCTGGTGGTGGCTGCCGGGCCGCATTGGAGGACGGCAGTCTGCCTCGCGGAGGAGGCACTGCGGCGGATACTGGCCGAGGTAGGGACGCTCGGGTTAAGGGTGGCCGTCGGCAAGACGGAGGCCGTCTGGCTGTCGAGCCGAACGGGCCGTGGTATCCCCAGGCGCGCCACCCTCTTTATCGGCGGAGCCTGCGTCCTAGTCTCGCGATCCATGCGCTATCTCGGACTCGAGATAGACAGCTGCTGGAGCTGGACACGCCACTTTAGGGCCCTGGGTCCTCGGTTGGAAAAACAGATAGGTCGACTCGCGACCATCATGCCCAACCTCGGGGGCCCATCGGACGTGGCTCGGCGTCTGTACATCGGCATCGTACGATCCATGGCGCTCTACGGAGCGCCGATATGGGCTGGCGATTTGGGGACGTGCCACGCGGGGAAAGATCTCCTCGCGAAGGTACATAGAAAGGTCGTCCTCAGGGCCGTGCGGGCGTACCGCACGGTTGCGTACGCCGAGCTGTCCGCCTTGGGTAGGTCCCCCCCTTTCCATCTTCTCGCGGAAATGGACGCGGAGGTTTATTCGGCGATCCGCGTACTCCGCGAGACCGGCGACTGCCCGGCGGACGGGCTATGGCGCGCCTTCGGGCCCGGCAACGAATGTGGGACCGGTGGCTGGATTGGCTGGCGCAGCCCGAGCACATCGGCCGTCGCGTTGTCGGGGCGCTCTATCCCATTTTCGACCGTTGGGTGGGGCGAGGCCACGGCAGGCTCTCCTTCCGGCTGACGCAGGTCTTGACCGGGGACGGATACTTCGGCGAGTATCTGTTCTGGATCGGTCAGGAGGCATTGCCGCGATGCCACCACTGCGACTCTGGCGACGTGGACTCGGCCGACCATACGATGAAGGATTGCCCGGAGTGGGACGCGGAACGCCGGGTCCTCAGGTCTCACGTGGGGCCTGACCTCGGCGTGTCTGTCTTGGTTTAGCGCATGCTCAGGAGTCGGGAGAATTGGACCGTCGTATCCTCCTTCGCAGAGGTAATTATGTCCGTGAAGGAGGAGGCAGAACGGGTGCGGGAGCGGGAGGGACGCCCTGGCAGGCTGGGTGCACGCGGAGGAACAGACGGGAGGGGTGGCCGTGGAGGACGAGGACGAGGAAGAGCAGCCCCGGGCGGATATAGGGGTCGGGGCAGCCGTCCCCCCGCGCACTCCGACCATAGTGTGGGAGCTCCGTGTAGAGAGATCGCGGAGCGTGCGCCGAGGGGTGGCGGTCCAGCAACCGAGTGGCAGGCCTTCTGTTTTATTGCAGTTTATAGGCCTGCGGGAGGGGTGACGCGATGTGTGGTTCCATCGCGCCACCGCATCATAACTCAGAAAGAGTTTAATCGGAGGGGGTTCTTGCACCCCCTTCAGGATGTGCCCCCCCTATTGCGGGGGGCTTGGCAGGAGAGGTACCAGTGCACCGAGGGGGAGGTGGCGAACGCATCGTTCTGTTTGGATCCCGCCCAAGTCCTCCCCCCAACCGTGCGGACCTCTCCAGTCAGGAGGCCACAGTTTTTAGTGGGTGCAAACCCCACATAACCCTGGCCTCCCCCCGGGGGATGGGGTCTCCGTTAGGGATTTGCTCCAGGTGAAAAAAAAAAAAGGTTTATCCTATACCTCGTCTGTGTCAATATGTTCAGTTCCTAAATTTACCTACAATCTACGTTACCTACAATTTCCTGCTATACTCAGCTCTCTGATGATGAGCTCGGGAGATGGCTCTGCAATCGCCACGCATTCAGTTTCTATGAAATTATGTGGGGAGAATAAAGTAACCGCCCTCTCCTGGGTGCAGTGATGCCAGATTCGGGACGGGAGCGCTCGAGAATTTCCCCCACCTCGCATGTACACTACGCCGGAGCTGCGTGTCGCGAGCTCGGCGCATGCACACACGCAGCTCCGGCCTAGTGTGCATGCGAGGTGGGGGAAATTCTCGAGCGCTCCCGTCCCGAATCTGGCATCACTGCCTGGGTGATGTAGTCGCGTTCCACGCGTCATATATGGTCACACGTACATTTGTACGTGTCCACAGTACGATCAGAATATTCTATCGAATATTGTGCGTTATTATAAACGTGCGTGTTGATTAATACGATTTAATGTCTCGACAATATAGGATCTGTCTAAAAATAGAGCTGCCAGTTAGTTAGTGAGATACAAAGTTATGCAGTTTTTGTGCCAGTGTCGCCTGCGCGGAAATATGGTTATATTTAGTATATGACGGCTATAGTGTTTTGGAGCACGGAACACTGCCACTCCCCCGCTGCAGCGGCTATACGTTTTCCTTATTAAATCTGACAATCGAATAGAAATGGAAGATATTTTTCAATGGTGTCGCGAGGGAAATGCCATGCAAGTGCGTGTGTGGCTGGATGACACTGAACATGACATGAATCAAGGGTAAATACAAGAAAAATTCCTTTTTCGGAATAGAACCACTTGAACTTGTACTTTCTCACTTATTCAAATCTCATTTCTATTTAGTTATTAATCGTTCCTGCCACTTTAACTTGCTAATTTTACATTCCTCTGTGTCATTTATACTCGAACATTTTCCATGTTTATCACCTATGCTGTTGTAAACATTAGATTCAGATGTTTGGTTTCGTTCTACTGTGCTTGATAACATGGTCTTTTCATGTATTTTATTATGCTTAATTTCAGTTATTAACCTCTTGGCGTTTTATTCCACTTATGATTTCATATTCTATGTATAGTGATGACCATGGGTTCAGTCCACTCCATTGGTGCTGCAAAGAGGGGCACTTAAAGTTGGCAGAGCTGTTAGTTAGTAGAGGAGCAAGAATTAATGCTACCAATAGAGGAGATGACACTCCTTTGCACCTTGCCTCTGCTCACGAGCACAAGGAAATAGTTCAATTGGTAAAGAGATATAAAAATTTGCGTCTAACATTATCCTCGAATATTCTGTAATAATTAATCCCTACTCAATTATAAAAGTATTATAACACTTAATGTTACGCAAATTTGTAGTTGCTTAGAAATCGAGCAGATGTGAACGTCACAAACGAGCATGGGAACACCGCTCTGCACTATGCGTGCTTTTGGGGCAACCAAGCGGTCGCCGAGGAATTGGTGACTGCTGGTGCTCTCGTATCGATCGCGAACAAGGATGGCGATACCCCTTTGGATAAAGCGAGAGGTCATCTTGCCAAGAGATTACACGGTACTTATTCAATTATTAAAAGAAAGGCATTGTTACGTGTGTGCGAACATAAGCCATTATATTACGCAACTTTCTGTCCTCAGACTTGGCTGTACAGTATGGGCAGGACTTGAAGAAGATACAGTTTAAGGATCAGAGTTGGCTGGGTTTGAAAACCAGAAGCCGTGAGTAACATTGTACGACGTAGATTGTTTAATAATGTTTACATGCGGCAGTTGCTAACTTTTAATCATCTTGCGTAGGAGATGCAACATTGTCCAGGCATAAGGGAATCAATATGGCAGACTTATCATTGCACACTCATTTAGCGAGTACACCAAGCGGCGAAACCTGGCGAGGACGCTGGCAGAACAATGACATAGTGGCAAAAATATTGAACATACGCGAGTGTACCGCGCGCATTTCAAGAGATTTCAATGAGGAGTTCCCCAAGCTGAGGATCTTCTCGCATCCCAATGTTCTGCCGGTTCTGGGTTGCGTTAATCAGCCCCCGCAACTGGCTACCGTCTCACAATACATGGCACGTGGGAGTTTGCACCGCCTGCTGCACGGAGGCACAGGCGTGGTTGTCGATACTGCGCGTGCACTGATACTCGCTCTGGACGTTGCTAGAGCAATGGCATTCCTCCATGGACTCGAGAGACAAAACAGATGCAGATTCCATCTGAATAGCAAGCATATTATGGTAAAATTTTCATATTGGTAAAGCTTCTCGTGCCGATATTATCCACCGTACAGTTTCTATAGCGAGTGCACCCTTAGATCGACGAAGATCTAACAGCGCGCGTGAATATGGCGGACTCGAAATTCTCGTTTCAAGAGGTTGGTCGAATTTATGAACCAGCATGGATGTCACCGGAAGCTTTGAGCAAACGTCCGGCGGACATCAACCTGGAGGCCAGTGACATGTGGAGTTTCGCTGTTTTATTGTGGGAACTTGCTACCAGAGAAGTTCCATTTGCAGATCTCTCGCCGATGGAATGCGGCATGAAGGTCCGTGTGAAACTCCCTGTCCGAAATTTAATACGAATTCACATGTTATCGATGATGTATTTATTACAGATTGCGCTCGAAGACCTACGAGTTAGTATACCACCAGGAATCTCATCCCATCTCGCTAAGCTCATCAGGATTTGTATGAACGAAGATCCGGGTAAACGTCCGTCGTTCGACATGGTTGTGCCGATACTCGACAAAATGAAGCGTTAACTTTTGCTGCGATATTTCATTTACTTTTAAACTGCCAAATTATCGAGGGAAAATGTCATTCCGGATGAAACACAATGGACCTAATTAGACAGCACTAACCGAAACGCTACAAATGTCCAACGCAGTGCCTCTATTAAAACGACTGAATTATATTTTTTATATAACCGTATTTGAAGAAACCACGTGCCTCCAAAAGCATCCACAACGTTGTATTTATACATATATATATATTTATATATATATATTTAATGACAAGTTAACTGTTAGCCATTATTTATAAATGTACAACTGTACTGTTCACCATTATACTCACGTTTTCTAAAGGAATATTAACCTTTTCATAAACATATTACGTACGATCAATTTGTTTCTAGTTGTTCATTTTGTTTGTAATATTGTCATTTATTGGATGTTATAAATGTGGATACCTAACGTTGTCAGTTATTTTTGCGCTGTCTCGCGTGTTAATTGTACTTTATTATGGTAAATATAATTGTAAAATGCAACAGTCGGCCATTTGTCCAGAAATCCATTACATATTTTAAGTATTTCAGTCGACACGAACTCGGTTTATCTACGAAGGATATAATTAATTACCGTTTTATGCAATTAACCCATTCAGGATAGCAACATTGGACAAGATCGCTTTTAAGCGCTCGTCCTATACACATGCTGTGTCTCGTGACGTAACCTGCCGATATCAGAATTTGCCCACCTAAAACAAACATATGATCTCGATGCCGAGACAGTTCGAGTCAAGCGCTCGATCCCTCTGCAGTGTACAGCGGAGCGTAGTCAAGTTAGCGAGAGCGTGGATAACGATGAGCAAGCCGATAGTTACAATAAAGCAGGGTAAAATACAGGGCGTCGTAGTTAAAAGTGTTCTGGGCCCTTCTTTCAATGCTTTTTATGAGATACCTTTTGCGGCACCTCCCGTCGGGGATCTCCGATTTAAGGTAATCGATCACCTGGATCCGCTGAATTCGTCAGACCCTCATTTGGAGATATCGTGTGAAATGTATTGTCATCTGATAAGACCTGGACATTCGCCTTTATCAATTGTGTGCGTAATATTATCTCAAATAACGGAGGAAGAATTTATAAAATAGCAATTGTGTGTCTGATACAATGAATAATAGTGTAATATGATCAGTTAATAGTTCGACCAGGATATTTTAGTTTAACGGAGTGCCGTGAAACTGGTGGTTCAGGCTGAAAAAGTTTGATTCTGCGTGAAGATATAAGTCGGAAAAATAGGAACACATTTTTCGATTTGGGATTAGCTCTGAGAAATGCCCTTGGAATATTTTTTAACCTTTCGGTACCCAGGTCCATTAGGGTCATACGAGCACTCGCGTCGTGCACTGCGTGCACGGCGACGTATTGTTAAGAAACATGATCAAGTTGGGGCAATAATCAATATCTGAAAAGTAAATACATTAACAAATTTATGTTTTTGTAAATGGGTAAGGGCTCCCACAGACCAACGCGAATATTCACGGCGGCAGCGGATCCGCTGCGGTTTAGCAGTTTTTTGTACGTGGTGGTTTATGGGCAGCCTTATCTGATCCGCATCGGATCCGCCCCGCGCCGAAAACTGTCTGTGCACTCCATGCACACGCGCGAGTACCGGAAGATTAAATACGCGCACGTCCAAGTATTGGCAGAATGGAATAGCGAATATGGCGCAAGTGCAAATTAAATAAATTGCTGTGGAAAAATCAGTTGAAACTGTAGAATAGAAATCACCGACGGGTCTTCAAACATGACTTTCTGGAAGACAAAAACTTGTTCGAAGAAAAGTTATCGCACAATTTCGATTCATTTTTACACTAACAAGGGAACACCGCGAACCCGGACTCACCGATTGGAACGCAACTTTGTGGGTTTTTAGAGTGACTTAAAACAAGAACAACGGTGTGTTTCATTTGGGCCCTATCGCCCTTTAAGGGGGTGAAAATTAACCTCACAATCAAATTGGCACTCCCACTTTTTTGCGCGTAACTCCCAAAGTACAACAGACAGAAAAAAATGTTTCAAACAAACGTTTAATGGTGCCATAAGCGCTTCAAACTTGCGTTAACAAAATTTTGAAAAAAGTTTTTTTGTTCAGGTATTTTTTTTTAAACTCTTTTCAAAATTTTGTTAACGCAAGTTTGTAGTGCTTATTGCGCCCTTAAACTTTTGTTTGAAACATTTTTTTCTATCTATTGTACTTTGAGAGTTATACGCGAAAAAATGGAAGTGCCAATTTGACTTTGAGGTTAGTTTTCACCCCCTTAAAGGGCGATGGGGCCCAAATGAAATACACCGTTGTTCTTGTTTTAAGTCACTCTAAAAACCCACAAAGTTGCGTTCCAATCGGTGAGTCCGGGTTTACGGTGTTCCCTTGTTAGATTCTTTTCATCTTTGCATTTGCACCATTTTCACTGTCAATTTCTAGTTCCGATGAACGCGTCGCAGAAAAGTATTCAGAATCGATATTTTAGCAAACGAAATGTTGTTTATATTATCTTCATGTAGAATCATCCCCATCGGTATTGTACCACCAGTTCGGCGATACCCTGTATAATGATACTTTTTTCGAATTCTGGTGCAATGCCTGGAATGCTCACATTGTCGTTTAGTTCTAAATATGCATGGGCGCGTCTTTTTTCTCATTTTTATAGTCGTGTCTAAAAAATCTGAAAGGGCACTTATCTGGACTATGCTGGATTTAAAAAACACGGACTTATCGCGACATGATCTTTCGTTCCGCATCTCAAATGAATAATAATGAAGCTTTTTACTACGAAAGTTACAATTAACCTTCCGGTACTCGCGCGTGTGCACGGAGTGCACGGATAACAGTTTTTGGGCGGAATAATGGTTTTACCCAAAAGGCACTGCTCTGAGACTGAGACCTCACCAGCTAATTTGTTAATGTATTCGCTTTTTAGATATAGATTATTGCCCCAACTTGATCATGTTTCTTAACAATACGTCTCCGTGCACTCAGTACACGATGCGAGTGCTCGTGTGACCCAAACAGACGTGGATACCGAAAGGTTAAGTCGACTGGCACACAGGTGAATTGCAGGCAACAGTGTTGCCAAGTGGAAATTGAATTTTCGATTCAAGTTGCTGATTACCATTTTACATTCAAATGAAATTCGTGGCTCAACGTGTAGCACACATTATCAGGGTCGCATTTATACTTTTGGAGGGTGTAGGCGCAACATCATTGTGAGCTCTCAAAAGAACAAGTCTATTTCAGTTAACTAAAGTTCATAAAAATTTTTACAATATGGCCGCACCTTACTGTTATATTGCAATGTTGCATTGCAATATTGTGGAAACATTGCCGTGGCAACCAGGGGCGTCCGCAGACTTTTTTGCCAGGGGCGGGCAACTTTGGGATGATGGGAAAGAAGAATATACCCCTCTTGTTTTTTTGTAGCCCATTTCGGGCGAATTCCGCTTACGCCCAAATCGCCCACGACCCGGGGAATTTTCCGTTTTTGTCAAAAAATAAATATCATAAATTACATGTTCCTGTTTTCGAGTCGTAATTTATATTTAAAAAACTGTATTTTCCGATAATGCCTTTTTCACAGATTTTTCTTCCATATTTTAGGAGATTTTCATAATTTTTTAAATAAGAACCACGGACGTTGCGGGCGATTTGGGCGTAAGTGGAATTCGCCCTTTATAGTGCCAATTTAATTAAAAATTGAAAACCGAAATTTAAAAATATTCCCTTTTTTAGTATAAACTTAATAAAGATCAGTTTTGCAAAATAAGCGATTTTTTCTCAAAAGCCAGGGGGGCAATTCCTGCAATATCACCTACCATTTAAACCTAAAGTATCTCCGTTGTTTTTAATGATACGAGAAGATATCTGAGGAAAAAAGTGTTTGCTTCGGAGGGGCAATTATTGTGACGGAGAAGATTTTTTTCTCAATGTCATATTTCCCGAAATTTCAAGCTCACCGACATTTCTTTTAACGGGAAGACGTATTTTCATTAGTGTAACGTTATAGCCAATCAAAAGACAAATTCAACCACGTATAATATGTTGTTCTTCAAATGACCTTCGGACAAATAATAAATCAAGACCTGAACAGAAATTTTCCGGCCGCTGAATTGGACGTGATGGAACTGATCAGTGGCCAGCACGTTCACCTGATTTGACTTCACTCGATGTATTTTTCTGAGGAACATTCAAAACTAAAGTGTACGTCAATGTACCAACAATTGCTGATCATATGCGTGAACGTATTATGGCAGAATGTAGGAACATTCCCCCGGAATATTAAATAATGCGCAATATTCTTTACGAAGTCGGTTATAATTGTGTCAAATGCGGCCCTGCATGTTATAACTCAAACAGTATGAACAACCATTAGAATTATTATGTAAGAGAATAATAAGACCTTATCAGAGCGCGATTCTTTGTTGCACTTTTATCTACAAAGATATACCCGGATGGGAATATAAATCACAGATATGAATGAGAAGCTATACCACCTGATACGAAGATCCGTTTTATTTTCACGGATAAAATAGGATCCGCAGCAGGTTGCTCCATGGACCGGTGTCAAGGACGTCAGCGAGCCGCAATGTCACGTGTGCGCTCAGCTAGAAGAAGTGCCGCCGAAAAGCATGATCGGCGATGAGGATTGCCTTTACCTCAACGTTTACACCACCGACCTTACCAAACCAAAGCCAGTTATGTTCTGGATCCACGGCGGTGCATTAATGGTAGGGACATCAAGCCCGAATTTGAAAAAGCCCGATTACCTGATGACAAAAGACATCGTCCTCGTCAGCACCAATTACCGATTAGGCGCGTTCGGTTAGTTGCACATCTATCCTAAACGAGGGTCCCTCGCAAGAGTGATCTTTACCGGCACACTAACGGGTGATTTATTGGAATTTCCAAGGTTTCTTAAATCTGGGTCACCGAGTCGCGCCCGGCAATCAAGGTCTGAAAGACGTGCTCGCGGCCTTGGAGTGGGTCAAGGAGAACATCGCCAATTTCGGCGGCGATCCCAACAACGTGACGATATTTGGTGCAAGTGCCGGGGCAGTGATATGTAACGCCTTAGTATTGTCACCGCGCGCACAAGGTGAGACTTTCTTATCGTCAATCCGTGCTGCTGTGATAGCGTTAACGAGCAGAGATACGCGCTGAAAATTCAACGGTTCGGTTCCTCGAGGGTTTCTCAATATTCCTGAAGTTATTGTTCACCCCAGGGCTCTTCCACAAGGCGATCCTGCAGAGCGGATTACTGACGGCACCTTGGTCCCGGGGCCAAAGTCGACCGGAGCGCTGCTTCAAACTCGCCAAGCTGCTTGGGAACGATTCCACGGATCCTGAGGAAGTCGTGAGGTTTCTGCGAACGGTATCCACCAAGGATATAGTCCAGACCCAGTCTCAAATTCTCACGCCAGAGGCAAATGATCCTCCTTTAATTGCCATAGTAACTCGCAGTGGCGGATGTAAGCAAAATGGTCCAGCTTGGGAAACTTTCTGGGACACCCTGTATACATAACAGAATTACAAATAAATTTACGCGCGCGCGCTGAAGAATTATGGGACAAAAAAGTGTTTACACAAAATCATAATATTTTTTTTGGAAAATGGGGCTCTGGGGCCTTCTGGGTAGGGACCCAGCTGGCAACTGCTCATCGGCGCCCCGTTAAATCCGCCACTTGCGATGCAGCATCCACTGTATAACGTAAATTGCGATCGTGCCTTCTTATCTGTGCGCAGGAGGTCGGATCCTACAACCTCCCCTTTGGGATCACTGTAGACGACGTGGCGGACGATCCTGTGCTACCATTGCCGCTGGAACAATTAGCTCCCAAGGACATTCGCATTCCCATCATAGTTGGCCACACGTCACACGAATGCATTATGTTTATTAGAGGTGACCTGCCTGACCTGGCGTGTAATTTCGCATGGTTTAGCATTTAAAGTGCGAATATGTTCTCTTCTCTGTATTAGATAAAAGCACTGCTGGGCTGGGCTTTGTGAATGAATATCTACCGGCGTACGTGAAATTGCTGGCGTCGTTGAAAAACTTAGGGCCGGACGAAACGAAGGTTCTGCTTCAGGACGTAAAGGATTGGTACCTCCGAGGGCACAAGGCCATCACCGTCGACACGCTGGAAGGCTTCATACGCTTCATGACTGATACTTTCTTCTCTATTCCCGCGAGGTTCTTTGTAGAGGATCGAGTGAAAAGGACGAACGCGCCCACTTACTTTTACCAATATTCCTACGTCGGCAAAGAGAAAACGCACACGGATTTCTTGATACAGCGGTTGATCAAAGGTAATCGTATCGTATGAACCTACCACCGCGCGATTAATTGCGATATAAGAAGGGCGCCGGGGGCACGAGCTCGACTGGTTGACAGAATTCACGAAAGGAGGGAAAGTTAAATCATGCCATCGTATTCTGTAATTAATTATTCGCCTTCCGGCTTTCACGATGCCATAGAATTGCCGCTCTGATTTCTGTCGTCCGGGTCGGTTCATAATTACAAGCCTGTCGCATTGCACTGATGTAAACATTTCAGGAGCGTCCCATGTCGACGATGTGTCCTACCTATTTTACCTGCCTGCTTTTAAAACGAACAATCCCAACCCACCAGCGGAGTGCACGAAAGATAGGCTTATGATCGAACGTCTGACTGGGATGTGGACCAATTTTGCTAGAACTGGGTAAACGGTTAATACGATAAGAAGTACTCGAGTCTCGGTTCGAACGCTTGCAAATCGGCTGTTGTTAATCATTCCAGGGATCCCACTCCGTCCGTGGATGACGTTATCACGACCACTTGGATGCCCGCGACGGAAGATAAGCTTCATTGTTTAGACATCGGCGAGGAGCTGGAGATGGTGGTACCAACGCCGCACGTCTTATGTTAAACGAACTTTACCGTGAAATATATAGTAAAATATTATGGCATGAAATAACGTGAGACGCTCGTCGGATTTGCAAATCCGACACTGGAGAGTGCACCTCGATTGTCTTATGCTCTTTTTTTTTTGCTTCTTCTTTATTCAGGTATTGCTTATATGATAATAATACGTGTAGTCGTTTTCTTTCGGTGTCAAGATAACTAAAATTGTGCGAAGGAAGTGAAATAATAAATACGATCGTTATCTTGCTATGTTTGTAAGGTATCACCGACAGCTATTTACACTCATCGTGCGGTCGAACGAAATCTACCGTGTTTATCGCTTGCAGCACTGACATTGACGAATATAACTATCTTTCTTTAGCGAAGTAACGGTAACATTTATTGCCGGGGCGTATCTACATACGAGGTTTAAGTGCCGCTATTGAACTTCGGCCGTGCTCCGTTACATTGCGTCGTAAAAAGTTCGTATGCAATTCGGATCGGGACGTAGAAAAAGAGAAAAGAGGAGGTTTAACGACGACGCAGTATGTGGTGATTAGAACGGGATTTTTATCGTAAACATTTGTCTTTGAACAGTCTACAGTTCGCCATTCGCAGACTACACGGGGACTGGTAAGAAACGTAATTAAATAGTTTATCCTCGCTTGCAACCGCTTAAACTAAAGTTCAACTCGTCACTACAAAAATTTCCATTAAAATTATGTTACGGTTACTTGCTGAAACGCTCGCGCCTCTATTACTCTGTAGAGGCTTAGTAATCTGTCTACGAAGAAAACAAGAAACGATACTTTCGTCGCGTGATACCGTGCCGTGTTTAGTCTACTGACCGTATGCCCTTGAATTTCGCTGAAATACCGATCACTTGTTCCAAAACGCGAACGCTTTCTGTATCCTCTCGTTGTGGGGCTTCCCCGTCGCCACGGTGGCCGAAGGGTACGCGCGTTGCGGATTTATCTGGGACGTGTTCGGAGAAGGCTGGGCTGCGGTTGCCTCTTTCTCGAACAGCTTCGCGGTACGACTCACGTTTCCGGTAGGAACGAATTTACTCCGAATCCGACCGATTAACAGCCGTGGGTCCTCAATCTCTCCAGGGACTGAAAATAAGAAAGCACCTTAAATATCAAAGTGTTACATTAACTGCTGTATGGCGGATAGTTTGATCACGCGTAAGATGCGCGGCCCATTTTACCCTATACGTTATTTCATTCACATGTGTACATACGTACACCTTGGAAAAAGATTTTAAATTACGTAGTTTTCAAGAAGCGATACTAACAACAAATGACACATGTAGGTATGTAGTTTGATATATATGTGCCGGTGATTATGAAAGTGGTATAGGACTGTTGCGTTGGGTGTACTAAAAAAATATTTTTCCATTATTGAACAGAATGTTTCACAACGTATATGCCCTACTAATGTCGAACCTGTCTATCACTGTAATATTTAATGAGTAACTTGTACGAAAATGTGTTGTTTAAACCTTTTACTGTCTCCCAGATTCCAAAAGTACTCAAACGTAGTTCTTCGATCTTCACAACTTAATAAGTACAATTTTTTCGAACTAAAGCAATTTTTGTTTTCAAATACTTTAGCCACTAACAACTCTACAATTTTTGGTAATGTATTCTTTACCACCATTTCTCTTAATTTTTTCATATTTTCAGCATACTTAAGTATATTTCGCGTTTTTTTCTTTTTTCTTTTCTTGCCCCACATGTAAAGTTAATATACATAATACAAATAAATTTAAATAAAAAAAAAATTTAAAAACAAGCTTTTATTAAAATGTACTAAAAAAAGAAAATAATTTTGATACCGGCCTAAATGACAGACTTAGAAGAATTCCCACATATGATCACCAACAAAAGCGTGGGGCGTAAATATTGAAATGTCCTTTAATATAAATATTTACGCCCCACGCTTTTATTGTTGGTCATATGTGGGAATTCTTATAAGGCAGTCATTTAGGCCGGTATCAAAATTATTTTCTTTTTTTAGTATATTTTAATAAAAGCTTGTTGTTAAAATTTTTTTTTTATTTAAATTTATTTTATGCTTTTTAGTATGTGTACCAAATTTCAAGTCGATCGGACATAGGCATCTCTTTGACATGCGTCGCGAGAGAATCGCCCTGTATAACCCTTTATCTGTTTCCCTGATTTCATAATCAGGTCGGAGACATGAAAATATTGTATTGTCATCTGAACTACGTATGTGTGCCAAATTTGACGTCGATCGGACATGTGGAAGTGGGTAAAAATTAGCTTACAAGATTGCATGCTCACAAACTAACCAACTAATTAACGAACAAACTCACAAGTGAAGCTAAATAAAAGCTTGTAAAAAATATGTAATTACTTCCTTCCTCACAAATTACTTGCAGACAAATAAACGTGAAGTGTCGCGGCTCACTTATGCAAGTCACATGTCATTACTTACTTCGCGTCTATTTTGTAACAATTCTTTCATAATATTTAAATAAAAACTTTTTTATTTAACAAAAAACAAAAAAGTTTTTTGACTTACACCACTTTTATGATCACCGACACATATACATAGAATGGGTCTGTCTGGACCCAGTATCCGCCATGCGAGGGTTAAACGCAATTGCTCAAGTCGAAGAGAAACCTTACAAAACCTTAATAATTGCTCTTACGATAGACATTATTCAAACAAACTGCACATGGAACACACCTTCGTGCCGATTAATCTCACGCGAAGCTTTAGTTACAGCACTCAAAGTAGCTACGCTCGCCGAATCTCGTGCGTTTTCTTCTATACCGGGAATCATTTCCAAAGTTCTGCGTCGCTCGAATTGATCCATCTCCTTAGACACGTTTCTTAAGTTACCATTATTGTTGTCGCTGTCTACTTCCTCCTCAATGATGGACGAGATACCCAGCTCGTTAACGTGCTGCGACGAGGAGGACAGATTGGAGGCGCAGTCGCCGATCCCCGAGTCCCTGGAGTCGCCTCTGAACACTCGACGTGGCTTCTGCAAATGTGTGCGCAACTCTTGATGAGACTTCTCTGTTGGTCCGGTACCGCTGGCTTCCGCGATTGTTTCCTCGTCTTCGGCACGCGTTTCTTCGATGTTGGACGTCGAATGTGTTTCGCGTAGCTCGGAGACGCTGGTGCCGCCTTCGGTCGTCGACTTCGAATGAATCTCGTCACGGAAACTGGAGAACCTCGATTCGTTACTCTGCTGGGACTTCGCGGTGTCTTCAATGTTATTGCTCAGGCTTCTCTTCTCGACGTTGATGCTTTTTACAATCGACTTGTCTTCCTGTATCACGATACATTCTTCAACGTGGCATCGCGTGATGATCTCAATTCCCTCTTCGACCTTCCTCGTAGGAATTAACTGCCCCGTGTAAACATCACTTTGGCCCTCGGTATTCTCGGCGGTGTCAGTTTCCCGAGCCTCTGCGGATTCGCTTTCCCGAGAACACGATCTCGCGTCACTCGTTGGCCGTTCATTCTTCAGAGACACTGCGTCAAGGGCCGACGCCGCGTGCGCTCCTCTCTGAACAGAGGAGTCTAACGTTTCCTCTGGGAAGATGTTCACTTCTGTTTTGTAACGGAAGGAGTACATGTTTCTTCCGCGACTGCTCGACTCCGTTGGGCTCCTCTCGTTCCTGCTCATCACGCTCTCTATGTGAGATTTCTTCTGACCGTCGTGGGACGATTTAGTGTCGTTTGTCCCAAGAGATTCGATGGGATTCGACAACGGCTCCGTAGTGGGCGAGGATTCTGTCGTCGCTGTTGGACTTCGCCTGCTGTTCGCCGAAAGAATTGCCATCCTTCCCAGTGCACGAATGGCGTTTCCTGTTTTCTGTCGCAACAAACAAAAGCACACGAACACGCACAACGATCAAACACATGCTTAGATTAGTACCATTGGGGAGTTAAGTGTCCTACTTGGTCTGCAATCGTGTCAGACGTGAAGGTAGCTTGATTTCTTTTGATTTAAAGTGCTTAAGGGTCAAGATGAAGATTTTAATTTTGGGGTCAAAAAAGAGCGTCTAGAACGACTTAGAACGAATTTCTTAAAAAAGACTATTAGATTACCACGAAAAGTGCAAAAATATTGTCTACTGCTTTGTTTCAATACGTTTCACACGTTTGCATGTTAGATGACTTACTTTATGATGTATCACACTTGGACGAGCATAAAAGGAATCACTCTAAAGCAACAGCAAACACTGTAAAACACATCAAGCAAAATTCCATCGACGCTTACCTGCCACTTTCTTCGTACGATGAATTTCTTCAGTTTCTCTGTCGGCAATGCTATTCTACTCATAGCTTCAGCGTGCTGTGCCATCCAACAGTGCTCCAAACATTGTCTCGCCGACATTCGCAATCTACGAAACAGCAAACGTGACAATTACTCGAAATGCTCTTTAAAATACATTAAGGAGGTACAGAACTATTGAACGAACAAAATCGACGGTTTCTTTTTTGCTTGGATTGCTTAGATATAAAATAATCACCATACGGGAACTTTTCATAAATTTTATGCACGCTTTTACAAGTAATTTAAAATAAAAAATTGTTAGAATATTGAAAATTATTAAAGTAATTTAACGGTAAACATAGTCCTGCGTAGCGCGCAGCTGAAGTTCTGCGCACATAGTCCCGGGTGAACCAATCCTGTAAAACCAAAATGCTTCGGGGTGAGTAATTTCAATACTAAAAACTGCAGTGTGAAATTTTACTGGCGAATTAAAACAGAAATTGTGAAAGTTATACGCGATTCAATTTCTTTCCCACGTTTTTGCGGAAAAAATCGTCTTTAATCAGTTATAAAATGTTTCACAAACATCCAATGTTTAATGCAGAAGCTCCACATTGTATAGAAAGGAATTCTATACCTGCAGTTAAAATTTCAAGTGAAAATATTCATTCGTTCAAAAGTTATTATGTACGCGGTGTTTAAAAATGTAGTTTTCAGAGGAACGGCTTCAAAGTTAAGTCCTCTACGCCAATACCGGTCTGCGAGGCCGTTATTCAACGGTGCACTCAATTACGTTCAGCGCTATAATTTCCGTAATTATTCCACACAAAGCATGACAGTTTCAGGATTAATAATAATGAAAAGAAATTCGATTTTTCGGGATTTCAATAGTCCTGTACGCCTAAAGGCAACTCCTGGAATGCGTACTCCTTTCGTTTAACGAGTAGACCGCTAATGAAGTCCTTAGCGTCGTTCGATATCGCGTCGAATGCCTCATCCTCCAAGTCGTAATCAGCTCGGGTGATATTGGCGAACGTTTCGGCGTCGTTGTCACCCATGAACGGCGACAAACCGGTCAAGCTGAACGTTCGTAAGAACTATCGTTGAACAAAATTATCCAAGAACTTGAAAATTAAATACGTTTGAAGGACTCACAGAACGTAGCATATTACACCGACGCTCCACATGTCAGACTCGGTGCCAATCGGTTCGTAGCTTATGATTTCCGGCGGAATGAATTCCGGGGTGCCGAACAGGACTCTGATCGGCGTGTCTGGTTTGAGGGTTTGAGCGAGGCCGAAGTCGATGAGCTTGATCTGATGGGACGTTCGTGTTCTGCACATTATATTCTCTGGCTGTGGAGCAACGAGGCGTAAATGAATAAGAAGTAACAGCAAAGTGGATCTCGGTTTAACACATCATGACCCACAAGTAAAACTTCCAGCAATGGTTGCAGCTTTTACAACTGAGTATTGCAAGTGTTCTGGTGTGATCAGTTTTTAAACTCCAAAGAGAAACTTAAAGGGGTAGCCTCGTGTAACTTGCTGAAAATCGAGGCATTTTCATGATTTTTTTCATGAAAGTATTTAATCGATCTTTTGGAAACTTTTGGGATATTGTATTGTCAGATTAAGGTAAATAATGAAAAAAATTATTAGAAAATAATGGCGAATAACGGAATTATAAGGGTATACGCCCAGTCCGTCTGCGTATTAATCAGAAATAAAAAAATGTTAAAAATCTTGTTTAGTTTAAGTGTGTACGCACAAAACCAAGTTATTTCTAAATTAAAATATGCAAAATTGAACATATGGCGGTTGCCTAAAAAAAAGTCCACTTTTGCGAACGAAATTTTGCCTTACATGTGCAAAAAATGGTATTTATTTAAACAACATCATTATACCGATAGCTGACTTCTCTGAAGAAAATGTTCACAAAAATCTATGCACAATGCCAAATCGATCGATTGAATATTATTTCCGTCACATTGCCCCGCAATTTTAAAACTGTTGTTTTGAGAAAAACGCGTGTAAAGTTTTCTGGTAAACCTGCGTCACCTGTTGCCCCGCAACAAAACATTTTCGATCTGCGGCTTTGTATGCATACTTTCGCGATGGTCAACTATTGATTTATGCAAAATACCGATTTCGTCGATCCACTAGTCGAGCCCCACCCCCCCCCCTTAAATTCCGCTGTGACGCTTAATGCGTTGAAACCATCCACGAAGCTTCTCTTACTTTCAAGTCCAGATGGACAATGTTGTTGTTGTGCATGTATTCAACACCCTCGCAAATCTGCTTCATGAAGAGTATACTATCCCTCTCGGTCAGGGTGAAGTCGTCGGCGACGACTCTCTCGAACAGTTCGCCGCCTGAAATGCTGAAGAAGCAAGCGTGTGCCGTAAATCCACAAAAGTCTACAAAAGGTCAGTCTACAAAAGTGTCGCGAAGATGCTTACTATTCGGTAACCATAACGATCTCTCGAGGGCTCTCGAAGGCGGCCGCCAGAAGAAGTAGCTTCGGGTGCCGTAGCATGTTCATGATTCGAATCTCCTCCCGCACTTGCTCCCGATCCTTGGTCTTGATAGTCCTCACAAACTTGGCGGCGAAGCTGGTCTCGGAGGACTTCTCGACGACCCTCCTCACGGTGCCGTACCGACCTTTACCGAGCTCCTCTAGCACGGCGTACCTGTCGCCGAACAATTGCCCGTCCTCCATCTCGACCACTCTGGCCTCGAAGGGTGCCTCGAATTCTGTTGAATTACCATCGTCTTAACATCAATCTATCCCTTCTAACAGAATCCTTTCTCGGTAATTACCTTCCTCGTCGCCGTACAGCAGCGTCTCCCCTTCCACGGGGATTCTGACGAACTCAGATTCGCTTCCCGGTTCGCTGACACCGTGGATGTTCTCGGCTCGAACGCGAAATCGATATCTCTCGCCGGGTACCACGGTGCCGGTTCCAGGAGCGGGTACCGTGTGACTCAGCGAGTGACAGGATTCTGCAATAGTTGCCCAGGCATTTCCACCTGCCTGATTCATCTCCACGGTGTAACCAGTTACCGTGCAGCCGCCGTCGTAAGGCGGCGATCTCCAATTGATGGTGCTCGTACCTGGGGAATAACAGCACACGCTGGGAACACCCGCCGGCGGATCAGGTGGACCTGCGGCAAAAGATCAATCGAATTCTTCGTTATTCGATAAAACTCAATAACCGACCGAGCTTTGCATTCTGATTTCTATGCTAATTGTTCTTGGCCGGAGTTTCACGTGTCCCCGATTTCTATTTCGATATTCCGAGCACTGCGGGCCAAAATCATTATTCAGGTATTTGTAATTTGGTAATGTAATTACGATTCTAACAAGAGCAGCGACCGAGTTCGTTAAAAGAAACTGTCGCCCGCTGTTGCTTGGTGTTGCGCCAATTCCCGATGGCTGTCAGTTTTTCTAAGCGCCGGCAAAGAAGGCCTCAAGGGCGTTCCGTTCAGTGGAGAATTTGAAATTATAAACAAGCACGTCTCAAACCACTGTTTCCTTCCAACCGACATACAGCAGCCAGCTGAAGTAGCAGAAACACACTTTTACGATTGTACCTATAAACTGTTTTAATGATTCCCGCTGTAAATTAAACAGTACGATCGTTCGGGAATGGATTACCGAAGGATTTCACGATAGCAAGCAAGATTTGTCGGTAAGAACTATCTCGTTCCAGTGCCAATTCTATGCCACGTACGATGGCAGATATTTATACCGGTAGTTTCATACAAATTTTTGCAATGTGCCTTTCGTAATTTTATAGGTACTTCGTAAAGAAAAATCTCAGCAACGTGTGAAGCCATTACCCATCTCCGGGCCGATTTCAATTCCTTTTTCTATAATCACTAACGAAGCGCGGCGAGAAACTAAGAACGAATTAGCCGAAGACGGGAAGCGAAAACTGGAGCGTTTCGGCAACGCGGTACGTAATTCTGATAAAAATTATCAACATCCGCGGAGCGCGTAGCTGTTCGGTACTGCTCCGTTCTATCGCGATCTCGGTGAAAGAGGAATAACAGCCGAAGCTTTTGGTGGGGGGAGGAAGAAGACACGATGGAAGGAGGAATTATTGCGCGATACGCCACATGAGACTGTCGTCTGCCTTGTACATAAGAAGAGGAACTGGACCGTGTGACACGCGCTTACGCACGTGGAACAATGGGTGTCCCCTTCTGAGATTGCGTTTGCAGGTTCTAAGGAGTCCAAAGTCACTGGAATGGAATAAATTGTTCGTTTAAGGGAATTGAAAGTTCCCGCGATCGGCGTCCCCTTTTACTTCCAGGATGCAGCTAATTTCTCCCGCACAATATCTCCTCGCTCTGCATCGTTGATATTTTTCTTTTCAATTGTTCTATTATGTGATTATGTACCTTTTGTACAAGGTACCTTTCCCTTTAAGCACTTTGATTCGGTAGGATTTTGTCGTTACGTACCGATTTCGAATGAATTAGTAATTAATTTGAATTGGGGGCACTAACAAGGAGAGTATTTTAGGTGTCCGCCTCCGATCATTTTGATTTTTGTATATGTTATAGAGGACCGAAAAATAAGAAATACGTGTTTTTTTATTTTTCCCCGTTTTCATATTTGGGGGGGGTGAAAACTGCGTTCAAAGTTAGGGTTGAAAAATCATTTTTGTGGAATAAATGGACTTTTTGAAAATCTGGTGAGTCAGTCATATTTCGCATTCAAAGACACAAAATTCGTCCATTGACACTATTCCCCTATCTCTAATAGTTCTCGAGATATTCCACAAAAATGATTTTTCAACCCTAACTTTGAACGCAGTTTTCACCCCCTAAATATGAAAACGGGGAAAAATAAAAAAACACATATTTCTTATTTTTCGGTCCTCTATAACATATCCAAAACTCTAAATGATCGGAGGCGGACACCTAAAATACTCTCCTTGTAAGTCCTGAAAATACTGTGTCGCATTACGGGAATTGTGGACTTCAGAGCAATTACCCCTAGTAGCATTTTTGGTTGGCCAACGGTAGCCAACAGTTGGGAATTAGTTGAGATATAGTTAGTGTTTTGCCTACAAATTCCCAACATAGGGCCTACGGCAAAAAACTTATGATAGTTTGCCAACGAATATTCAATGTTGAGCCTACAATTACTATGGTTGGTTAATTAACAAAAAATTTAGAACGATTAAATGTCGTCTTACAAACGTCAGAAAATTTGCTACATCCAAAAACCTGTTATTATATTCCAAGTTGTGATTTTTCTTTTCTTATTTGTAAATACGTAACGAGGACGTCTGTCTTAAGACGAATGTGAAATTTTAAGGAAAAAGTCTAAAGGTCGAATGATGATATTTTGTAAAATATTTCGCGTCACTGCGCAGTTTTTATAAACAATTAATACTAGTATGTAACTAGAAATCAGAAGTGTCTACAAGGAAGCGTGTTGGATAGTTGCGAACAGCCGTTGCTTCGTAAGCGGAAAGTTTGTGTTCGATTATTCCTCTTCGCCGCGAATTACTTTTTTTCCTAAACCAGACCTGAAGAAGACGTATTTACGACGTGTTTTGAAGTTCTTTAAGACGCCTTCTGGACGTCTTTAAGCCGTCTTTTAGAAAGAAACCTTTAGTTGGGCCTATGGAAAGAAACCTTCAGTTGGCCCATTTAAAAATAGCGCGACACTTCAACAGTTGGCCAACGGATAACACGTCATTGGCCCAACAAACTCCCAACAAATAAATGCTACTAGGGTACTCGGATAAGACGCAGAAAAAATCAATCGAAATTGACAAACATATTATTAATTTGAAATTAAATTCATTAGGTCAAGTTCATTGCACTGTTGCACTGTTATTTCCATCGTAATCTAATTTAAAATCCATATCACACATATGCTTATTTTCAAAGAAAATGAGTATCCACTATGTTTAATAACACAGCCTATCTTTAGATTCGTACATTTTACTCTAATTGCCACATATGGTTCCGTTTGTACTGCGCTTATTCGTGAGCGTGCGCGCTATCGCGGCAAGAGTTTAAACGAGTGATGTAAGACCCCTTGTTTCGACGCTCTGTAAACATTAATCGTTCCAGTTCGCTGCCTCTGTATCTATGCAGATTGTTTGAACGACCAGCTCGATTCCACTTGAAGCATTTCCACAATGTTATATCCATGTAACTGCTTGTGCCGTTCTTAACACGATTAATCGGTTAGGATATTCCTCTTGTAAAGCTTTTCGCTACGTACCTTCAACAGCAACGCTGAAAAATCTCCGATCCTTTCCAAAGCTATTGTCCACAGACACCTCGTACTTCCCAGCGTTATCAGCGGTAACGTCGTCCGATATTAAACAGGACACACCGCCGCCGTAGGTGATGGCAGTCTTTTTATCTGGAGCCAGCTCTCGACCCTTCAATAAAGACGTGTCCCTTCGGTTATTCCACTTGTGTACTATGTAAATATGTAACTCATGATAAAATGTCTCATTCAATATACACTGTACTCTCCATTCGTCAAATACTTCCTTCTGAAATGTGCGAATACTCTAGATTACACTGGTAACGAAAATATCAAAAGATAATAATAATAATAATAATAATGAAGAAGTAATGGGCGAAATTCAATAAATTGCTGTTCTTAAGGAGTTAGATACATACGTTTAGCTGCGGCGAGAATGAGTGATATTAGGCATTTTTGGGGGTTGTTTTATTAAAAAAACTAAACAAAATACTTATTACACATGACACGGACCAAATAGTTTAATTTCGAAAAAATAAACAATTTGTGGCACTTTAAAGTTAAATTCTTTTTTTTTCGTGCAAAAGTTTACTCTGTAATTGTGCATAAAAAAATAATTAAACTGTCTGGCTAAATGGCTTGTCAGTTCATAATGGCAACATTACTTTACAAGAACATTATTTTATTTTTCAGATTCATCGATTTTTAAAGGCGATATTATGCTGAGCATTTTTTCTGCATTGGTCTACAGAATCTCAAAAATCATTAATGATTTATTACAAAAATGATTTTTTCGTGCACTTTATGGACTAATAAGTCATGTGTACTAAGTATTTTCTTTTATTTTTTTTAAATAAAACTCCTGAAATAATCCTAAAATCTTTCATTTTCGCCGCGGCTAAACGTATGTAACGCCTTAAGTCTAACTCTGAGACTAATGACAAAATACAATGATAATAGAAAGAGAATATAGATACAAATAATTACAAAATAAAATAAAATAAAATACAAAATACAAAATCGTACAAAAGCAAACGCATTGCAGCAGACATTCTCAACTTTACCACGAGTTAATAGCACTAATCAATATAATTGTGGCTATCAGCGCAATAGTGGGGTAACCCACAATTTTGGGTGAATTGAGATTTCAGCCTAAACCACTTGGCAGCACAAACACGTGTTTTTGCACCGAGCATTTTGTTGATTTACGACGCGTAATGCTGGCCTGTGCAACGTTGGTCATTATTTTATATATTAATAATATACATCTGAGCAATTATATTTTTTAAAAAATCATATCTATGTACCTAAAAATAGATGTTTTAAGCAAGTGGAAGAACATTTCGAGGTAAATAAGGTAAATGCACCGATAAATGCACACTTAAGGCTAATGAACGAACACATTTGTAAAATTATGTTTGCAGCGCGATTGATTCCACGTGCTGCAAAAATTGTTTGTATATGAAGCAAGAAATTAAAAGAAGTCTCTAATTAATTAGATGCTTATTTCAATAACTTATTTTACTCATTTTAATAAGAAATGTCCATTCACTGGTACGTGTTCATTTACTGGTACATCCACCCTGCACCATCCGACACTGGCATTTCGATCGTAGAAGGGTGAAGTACCTATTTTTAAACGATACTTACAGCCCGATGCCACTTGACGTGTGGCTCCGGATGACCTCGATACGTGACTCTCAGGACTACCCTATTTCCTCTGAAGACCGTGACGTCTGCTGGTACCTTCAAGATGGAGGCTGCTACGAATTCCTTCGCCGCAGTAAATTTCTCCCCTTTCACCTGAATCCCATCATTTCCTTCCGAAACCGAAGGCTCGTTTGCCTCTTTCGTAACCGTAGCGGATTCCGTGCATATTGTTGGCGTGTCATCGTGCTTGTTACAGTTATCCTGGCACTGTATCGATTCGTTTTCAGTCTTAGAAAATTCAGAATTCGTCGATGCTAAACTCTTCACACACCCTTTCCTATCTTCAACCGATTTCAAGCTCGTTTCACTCGACACGTTCGGAGGCAATATTCTTTCCGAAGCATCGTTCGTCCCCTCCTCGCCCGAGGACGGTGAGATCCTACCCTCCGATCTCTCGTCGAACCGAATGATTTTGTAGTCCAATTTTTTCATACACACCTCTTTTCTCGTTTTGCCCTCGCGAATATCCGTGGTGTCTAGCAGCGGGCTCGGTGGGGCATTCTTCCGCGTTGGTAGTGGGGACGAATGCTTGGGATTTGGCGTGGATTTCAGAGGCAACGAGGAGGATCTGGCACGCATTGGTGACTCGTGTCGTTGACTTCGAGGTAATTGCGAGGGGACATCCCTTCTTGTCTTTCTCAGGGAACTGCTGCGAGTGCAGGTGATAACCCTTTCGCTTCGAATTTCCATGTCCACGTTGTTGTACTTCGAAGCGGGGCCCTCCAAGTTGCGGAGGGACCGATTCAGTCGCAATTTCGCTGTGCAACTGATCGACGGGCCCTTTCCAACTACCGATGCGGTGCACCGAATTTCCCCAGCGTCTCGCGGTGTCACGTTGTGTATCCTTAGGACACTCACGTTGTCGTCCTTTTCGACCTGTCGGATGGAATGGTAGCGTAATCATATATCGCACGATCTTTCTATAATCGGACTGAATTTAACCCTCGGTTGTCACACTGGGTCAAAATGACTCGAAAATTCACTTTGAGGGAAAATATCTTTGAGAGATCATGGAAAATTCACGTATCCTCTACAGGTATAGACGCTTCCCGAGTGAGGGGAATTTTTTTTATTACATTTTTTATTTTCATCTCATGAGTATAACCGTAAGTTTTTAGCTAAAAATCTTGAAAATAAAAAAAGTCACGATTTTTTAGGCAAAAACTTTTTCTGTAACTCTTTCCCTTTCAAATTTTTTTTAAACACAATGATATTGTAAATGTTAATTTTCAACGATGAACATATACTCTACAATGTTCAAACTTTACCTGAGAATTTTGGCGATTTAATTTGACAGATGATTTTTAAATAGCAAGTGATTCAAAATTGACTTGGATCGAATCCTGGGTCGACCCTGTGGGACAACAACGTTTGAAAAAGGAGATGTGGCAACCGGGGGGTAAAGAATCTGCATTAGGGTGGACCTTACTTTTCGGCAATAAAATTTTTTGTACGCAGCCCCCTAATTTTTCTTCATTTTATGAAATAATAATTTGTGCAAAATTTGAGGTCGATTGAACGTGAGGAAGACGTGGCATATCGGATGGAAAGTTTTGAAATAGAAGTAACTGCGCGCTAAGCGTAAAGAGTGGCGTGTTTCTGAAAATTTCAATGAAATATTTTATATTTTCAGGACTGTAACATAACACTGTCCAACAAAATTGAATTTTTGTTCTGTTCTGTAACATTTAATAGCCGCCGCTTATAGATTTTTGTGGATTGAAAACGAATCCGCAAACTGTTTATCGCCATCACCCTCAGTTTTCGAGAAATTCGAGTTTGAAAAAAATGCATAATTTCAACTTTGAACATGTTTTGTGTTCAAACAGTAATAGTTATTCAGTTGCATGTTCCGTCAAATTATTCTATGAACCCATACAAGTTATTATTGAATTATAAACATTTAAATATGTTTAAACAACGATCAAAGGGAAAAGAACTCCCGAAATGCACCAATTTTTGCAGATATATTTCTATACATTTTAAAAACTAAAGGTCTAGGAGAAAATCTGACTACTCCACGCGATGCAGCAGACATTTTTCCTTCGGAAACCATCAACAGAAGTGGTAAAACACCTTTTGTTTTCACTACAGAAACGAAAGAGTTTGGCAAAACATGCGGCACGACAGTGGTAGTCACGCGCGTGACGCGATTCTGTGGCGGTGAGCGGCAGTGGCCACTGCCATTGACTACCACTGTCTGCGCCGCAGGTTTTGCCAAACTCTTTCGTTTCTGTAGTGAAAACAAAAGGTGTTTTACCACTTCTGTTGATGGTTTCCTAAGGAAAAATGTCTGCTGCATCGCGTGGAGTAGTCAGATTTTCTCCTAGACCTTTAGTTTTTAAAATGTATAGAAATATATCTGCAAAAATTGGTGCATTTCTGGAGTCATTTTCCCTTTGATCGTTGTTTAAACATGTTTAAATGTTTATAATTCAATAATAACTTATATCGTTGTATTCGCGAGGGTTCATAGAATAATTTGACGTAACATGCAACCGAATAACTATTACTGTTTCAACACAAAAGATGTTCAAAGTGGAAAATATGCATTTTTTTTCAAAATCGAATTTCTCGAAAACTGAGGGTGATGGCGATAAACGGTTTGCGGATTCGTTTTCAGCCCACAAAAATCTATAAGGACCGGCTATTGACTGTTACATACCAAAATGACTGTAGGACAGTGTAATTCTTTACTTATTTAGTATTGTTTTGTTCATACGTGCATTAAAACCCAAGTTTCATTTGTACGAAATAAGACTACATATTTTACACTAACTGACCCGTAGCAGCACCGAAATGTGGCATACAACGTTCGACACTGAATAGCCGTTGAACCTTAGCCTTGAAAATGCAATCACAACTGCCCAGGTGTAGAACTCGGCCCCTTCGTGAGTCCTGAATCAGGACCCGTTAGGTCGCCACCTGTCGAGCAGCCCTCCGTTTAGGAAAGGGCAGATACCTCGAGACCTTTGCAGTAATACTGATTCAGCTAGTTTATTCTGAGCGTTCAGAGAGAACCGAACGAAGAATATACGTAAGTAACAGTGAAAGTTCAAATAAAAAATGGAAACCAGTAGAGGAGAAAAATTATTCCTTCTTAACTACGACGAACATCAAATTATTGGTCCAGAGTTACCGTCAAATGGACAAGTTTTACGCGTATTATTTTATAATCTGCGCAAAGTGAAATTAAACTTACGATCAAGTGCTCACTTAGTGATAAAAGAAGTCGAGGTCATGTGGGCGAAAGCGCGAATTCCAATCCGAAAATTAGATCGGAGTATTGAAAAACTGGAATCTTTATACCAAAAGTGGAAGACATTACAGAAGACATGCAAACGCCGAACAGCACTGCAGGAAAAACGGGAGCACGATTTCCTGGAAGAGTTGGATGATCTTTTCGATATTGCTCATGCTGACGCTTTGGAAATGATGAGCAATGAAGAAAACAAAGAGTTCCTTATAAATCAAAGGAAGAAAGGACGAACCGGTTCAATGCTAGAAGGCGATCGCGAAAGGAAACAAATTCTTCAAGAGGAAGAGGAAAAGTTAAGGCGAGGAAACTATGAAGCAAATATACAAGGTATGTATTTTTTTTTCGACACCTGCATGAAAATGGGTGTTTTTTTTACGCCTGCTGAGCGGGAACAAAATGGCAAATTCCAGACATATTCGCGTTTTCTATTTTCCCTTAGAGCATATAAACATGGAGGAAGCATGCAATAGGCAAAAATGTAGACGGCGTTAGAAGGAGAAAGATATACATGAGGGACACCCCCTCTCTTTCTAGCACCAGGGGCGGCAGTGTTTTTTTTTTATGTTAGAAAGAGAGGGGGTGTCCCTCACGTATATATTTCTCTTTCTATCGCCGTCTACATTTTCGTCTATTACATGCTTCCTCCATGTTTATATGCTCTAAGTATTTTCCTCCCAAGGGAAAAAGACTTTACGCGCATGCGTATTCGCAATTTTTTACTATGCTCCGAAGGAAACTGGAGTTTGACGTTACCCTGTGGTATGAAGATGCAATTGTTATCAACTAATCGTTATCAAGCGTGTTTTAACTTCATATTACAACTATCACAGCACCCCTTTTTATTAAAAGATAAAATGAGTAATAATGAGAGTGATAGCGATACGGGATACCACAGGCCCCTCGAAGTAGCAGAAGCTGCAAAAGCGATTGAGGAAAATTTGCAGCCGTCGAAATCAAAAGGAAGATACGAGACGATGTACAACAAATGTATGGAGTGGCGAGACAACCACAAATTAGAATCATTATCGGCAGCAGTTTTTTTAGTTTATTTTGTTGAAAAATAAATACATGTATTTATTAATTTCGACAGAATAAAAAAGCAATCGAACATGCATATTTTTTTTGCGAATCGCTCAGCTGGCTATCAAAAATACACCTTTCAGGCAGGTGTTGAAAAAAGTATTGTGCCTGACAAGGGAGAGACGCGATTTTGCCTCGCAGGAAATTTCACGCTCGTCGAAATCGCTTTCTTCTCTCCCTTGTCACGCAATGTACTATTATATAGTTGTGTAATTTGTGTTATTCAATATTACCTACGCTTCTGTAGTAAGTAAGATATTCTTTATGTATCATTTATTTAAGAAGAATTAGCGGAATCAGGAGATCCATCATCAACTGAAGATGAGCAAGAGGTAATCGAGGATCCTGTGGAGAGTTGTATGGAGGATTCCATGGAGAAATCTGCGGACGAATCAGGTCCGAGTAATCCCAAAAAGAAACGCGGCCAACATAATTTTTAACACCGAAACTTGTGGCGACCATAGACGAATGTCAAAGACGGGCAAAAAATTATTTTAAATAAAAATGTGTGTAGGACATTTTTATTTAATATAATTTTTTGCCCATCTCTGACGAATGTAAAGTGAGTGATTGTGACCCAGTCTGAATTATAAAAGCAACAGCTCAAGCTCTGTACCATAATGTCGATGATTTGATAATAAATAGAACATCTATTCGTCGCTGTCTTACACAATACACATTTGCGCGCTTCCACACACATACACATTACGCATGAAGTCAAAAGACGGATGGTAACAGCTTTAGATATCGTTACTGATAATGAAATAAAAAAGATCAATAGTAAATTCGAATAATATAACTCAATACATCGACAATCGTGTTGAATCTTTTGTTTCGCAAAGAATTTTAACGTTTTTTAAAATATTTTCAATTCCTACAGGCTTTATAAGTAAGGATTCCTTAGAATGGGAAACTGGTCCCAACTATAAATAGTTAGGCTTACAAATAATAAATCATTTAAGAGTAGTTAACGAATCGCCTGAACGAGGAGTCAAACTTATGCAAGAGTTTAATTATCTAGTCACGCGAAATGAAGAGGAAAAACAATTTATAATGTAAATAATATCCGATTACCGAAACCGCTATCCATACACAAAAAACTACGTTAATGAAAAATTTGTGAATTGTTTTTAAATGTGAGTAATAAAAAGTGTGTACAGTCAATAACCGAATTTTCTTTTCTTTGCTTATTTATGATATAATATTCATCATACCGTATTAAAAATATTATCATCTTATTAAATATAAAATATTAATGTCGAACATTCCTCCATTTTTAAAATTAATATTATTATTTAATTGCAAATAATATAAGAAATAAATTAAAAGAATGGTCACTTTTAACAAATTTAATATACCTTATAAAAAATATGTAAATATTACTTACTTATTATGTTAAAAAAATCATACTGTAGCACTATTGTCGTAAATATTTGTGCGCAAAAAGAACGGTTTAACCATCATTACAAATTTTTTCTTCATACTTTTCCGTTCATACAAAATTTCACATTTATTGCCACTTTAACGCGAATGTGCCACGTCTTCCTGTTATCTGATCAACTTCATCCGTTACGGGAATTATTTTCTTACCCAATGGAAAAATTTTAGGGGGCGGCGTGAAAAAAATCTTGCAAAAAAATTTTCACCAAAAGTAGCTAAGGTCCACCCTAATCTGCATGCAAATCGATCAACATACCTTGCACCTTGAATTCTCTCGAACGTCCTTCCCATTGATCGTCCACATAATTTCCATGGGTTTCCCACATTGTACTCGCGCGCAGAAACACGCAGCCTCGCCCCTCGACGTCACAACTGACAGCGGGGTTTTGGTGAACTGCGGCGCCAGTTTTGGGACACCTTTGTAATCTGTTCAGTTTCGAACAAAACGTTTTCAATTATCATGGTGGGCTGCTATTTTGATTACTTTTTAAGGAAGTCAAGGACAGTGGCGCACCCTCAGGGGGAAATGGACCCTGGCACCCCGCAGGAAGGGACTTTTTAAATAGAAAAGAAACCTGGATTTTTGTCTTTAAATACATTTTTACAATCACGTAATGAAATTTATTGAATTTGCGTTAAAAAATATTTTCATCCGTTCGGACTCGACTCCTCCCCAAATTAAATCCTGAGTGCGTCACTGGTCAAGGAACTATTTAAGCATTTTCATTGCCCCAATTTAGAACCGAAGGGTCTCCTTTCTGCGAAAATGTACCTTGAACAGCGAAGAGACCGCTGCAAGTGGCTTCTCCGAAATTGTTGCGAACGAGGCAAGTGTACTCCCCAGCATCCTGCGGAGAAACGTGGGACAATCTAAGGGCTATTCCACCGTCGCCGTATATGACGTATTTACAGTGATCGTTCTCGGGCACGTCGCGACCGTCCTTTAACCAAACGATCGTGAAGGGTGGAGTACCTAAGTATAATTTAATTAAAACAATTTTAGAATTGACTTCGATTAGTTTTCGCTGCTTTCGCATCATTTTAACTGTCATTTTTATTTTCAGTGTACCAGTGAGTCTCGTCTGAAGCTCGTAGCAGTGTCCTTCCATGACGATCGACTCTTCTGGAAGTGGCTGCAGGAAGCTTGGTGGATCCTTGTCGGCCGTAGACGGATCGTGAGGGTCTAGAACGGCCACCTATAACAAAGTAATAATTAGATAAAGAGAAAGGTAAGGTAGCTTTCTGTTGAATAATCAGAAGGCATCGTTAGCACGTGACAGACTTGGGCATCAACTAAATGAAAAAAAATCTATAATCGTTATTCGACGAATAAAGTTGACTATTTTATTCGACGAATAAAGTTAATTTTTGTATTCGCCAAGCGTTTCAACTTCAGCGTCGAATAAGGTTTTCAATGTCAACATCAACTGTAACTTTAACTTTAACTTTAACGTGTAATATATTTTTCTTAAATTTTATTCGTTATTCGAAATTTTTATTTAAATAAAAGTTTTGCCCATTTCTGGCACGTGACTAGGATGTTTACCTGACAAATATTCTTCGTGGAACCAAGGACGTTCGTTGCCACGCAGGTGTATTCACCCGCGTCGCTCGCTTTCACTTTTGAAATTTCGATTATCGCACTTCTGCCATCGAAGTACCTTTTTATTCGGCTCGATCGTTCCAATGGTCGTCCATCCCTGAAAAATTGTACATCTTTCAATTCCGCTCGTGCGCAATGGGGTCACTGCTCCGTGGACAGAATATCCTACTTAGGAGAATAATGAGAAGCTATCTGGATGGTGTCGAAATGTTTCATAAATTCTTGCTTTTGTTTCACCTGAACCATGTTGGCGTCGGGCTGGGCGTTCCTCGGATGCTGCAACCGAGCTGCAGCCGTCCATTTACTCTAGTAGTAGTGTCCAGAAGGCTACGGCCGAAAGATGGATACGTTCTAGGCGACGCGCTTCTGGTTCTGATTGTTCGAGCAACCGGGCCAAGCAGTTGACGATCTGTTCGAACAGAATCATGCGAGGAATGGTAAATTTCTCCCTTCAGATTGCTACCAATGTCATCATCATTTTTACAAATGCCGCGAATCAGTGATAAAACACTTTATGATTCACTCTACTTCTATTTATTTTGTAATTATTATCTTCTATTTTTTGTGATTTATTTGTTTTCATGTACTTGGCACAATTTTTTTACTTTTTTAAAGTTTTTTCACTCTACTTCTAACTTCTAACTGATATACCCTGAGAGGGCCAAGGGGTCCTGCCCCCCCCCCCCCAAAGAAGGGGCTTTGTAAAAAGAAAAGCAAACTGTATTTTATTCTTTAAATAAATTGTTATAACCACTTAATGAATTTTATTGAATTTGCATCGAGTGAAATTGCATTAAATAAATTTTTCTTAAAAATATTTTTTTCCGTCCAACTCGGCTTTCCCTAAAAGTAAATCCTGAGTGCGCCAATGCCCTGAAGCCACGCTCCATATTAAGCGAATGAAAATGCAAATGGTGACAGATTGAATAAGTATTTATCAAACGTCGGCGTACTTATTACTTCCAAACGGGCACTGGCTTCGATACGGCCGTAATCGTTCTCCACGATCACCCTGTACAACCCCGCGTCTTCTTGTGTGACCTCGACGATTTCTAACATCTTCACGTCGTCCCTCTCCTTTATAGAGATCCTTGCGGTAGGCGTAACGACCAGGCCGTTTTTGTCCCATTTTACCCACGGTGTAGGATGACCGACCACGGCGCACTGGAATCGCACGGTTTCACCTTCCTCGACCACACGGTTGTGTGGAACCGCGTAAAATTTCGGCGGGCTGATCTTCGGCCGCCTCGACATCGATCTGCTACGTGGCAGGAGCTGCGGGGACCTCAATTCTCGTCCATCTGTCAGACATTCCTTTGTGTTACATTTACCATTGATTCTGGATACAGAAAAAGTCAATCAATTATCCATGTCTTGAAAATTCAGTAAAAATTGTCCCCGACACTTTGACTGGCGTCGGTGTTAACTTTTCTGGCGAACACGTCGAAAATATTGTCCGAGAGTCACCGAATGTTTACTTTGAAAACAAACCAAGCAAGTAGTTCGTTTTCTACACTTTGTACAAGAATTTTGAGGCGTCACTAGGGTTTATACAAAAACCGACTTCTGAAAAACCGGTTTTTGAATTCCACTATTACCCAAAAAACGGTTAATTCGGTTTACGAATTTTCACAAAAAAATATAATTAAAAGAGTAAATAAATATTTGTACTTATTTTAAAATTGTTCAGTTTTTCTGATATTTGTGGAATTACAAAAATATAATAAAATAAAATATACTCTATCTGTACGAAAAAAATAAAATAACTAGAATACGTACAAATCCGTGCAAGTTTTGAGTTCATTCAATTTTTATGGATCTACGAATGTATAACAACAAAACAGACTGCATACAAAACCAAATGGAAAAAAAATTAAATAACTAAAATCCGTACAAAATATAAATCTTTTAAAAGGTGGTACCAAATTATAAATATTTATTCGATTTAGTATTCCTCAGAAAATATGAACTCATGCAGATTATTTCAGTAAATTGTTACCTACTACAATATAATTGTGTCCGAGGCGATTTCAAGTAAAAATGTTAACGTTTTCATAAAACCGGCTTTTTAATTTTAAAAACCGATTTTCAAATTTTACAAATCAATAAATAAAGACCGGTTTTTAAACCCGGTTTTTAAAAACCGGAAAGCCCTAGGCGTCACTCAAAGTGTTAGCCGAGAATAGGTAGCTCGTGTTCTTATTCTAAAGCGTTGGGTAGAAGAACCAACGTTTTCTATCTCCTCTCTTGGATAATTGATCCTTTATCTGATTTCGATCAGGTGCTTACGCGAAACCGCGGGAGATAAACTTCTAATGGGCGTGGACCGTGGCGTGGACCTCGGCGTCGAACCTGCTGACAGTAGACCCGCAGGCCTCGTCAATCTTTGGCTCAAAACGTTTTCTTTCCCTTCTGGCACTGAAAGCACGGAATCAATGCACGACGTTCCTTCGTGTAGACAGCAATTACGCCCCTTATCACGCGAGTCTTAATAAAATTATGCGGTGGGTGTAGCCGGGAGACTGTTCGCATCGTGGACACGGTGCACAGTAATTGAAAAACATTCGAGAGCAAGATCGCTGATATCTGCACCGTCGCTGCTTTGCATAATCCGCTGCAGTATTACCACGTGGCCGATAATTTATATACGAAATTACCATCGACGACGAGGCAAGCCGACGTGAATGCTTTCCCGAGGTCGTTGTAAGCCACGCAGGTATACTCGCCCTCGTCCTCTGGATAAACGTGCTGGATGCCCAAGCGCGCCGTTTCCCCGTCGAACTCCGCGGAAAAGTCGCCGTCCATCTGTAGAATCTGGGAAATTAAAGCAAACGTATTTGAATTTTTAAGAAGCACCGACGAGGGTGTTACGCGTGTCGAGTAGGTTTTCTTACTCTTCCTCCACGCTCCCAGCGCACCAGAGGCTCCTCCGGTGTGGCGTGAACTTTGCACTCGAGAGTGACAGCGTCGCCGTCGCAACACCTCAGGTCCCGCAGCTCCCTCGTAATCACTGGTAAAGTCAGCACCTTCCTGTCAATCGAAGTGAATACTCGGTCAATCCACGAGGTACGCGCGATCGAAGCCGAAGCCAGGCCGTTGTTTCGCAAATTGCAACGTTGACAGGCAACGAAATTTATCGCTGTAAGGATCTAGGCACCACTTACCCGTGCGTAACCCCCGATTTCTTCATCTTCTCCTCTTTGCCTTGGCCTGAAAAATATTATTATTATTATTATTATTATTATTATTATTATTATTATTATTGTCTCAACGGGAGAACCCTTTAGATTACAAAATATGACAGATTAGTACAAAGATATAGAAGAATAAAATAAAATAAAACAGAAAACAGAAAATAGAAAGTAACAAAACAAAACAACACAAAAACGAAAAAAATATAATCGTTCCTCCGTCTAATCGAACTGTTAAATGCTTGCCTGCTCCCCTTGGATAAAGAATTGCATTACCTTTCGCGTAGATTTGCAAAGAAATCACGGCTTTTGCCTCCCCATGGCAGTTGCGCGCTATCACGGAGTATGTTCCCGTAAAATCGAGCTTCGCGTAAGGTATTTCCAGTCGATACTGAGGCCCCTCGCCGACCAGCCGGAAGTGGGCTGCGTCTCGGTAGTAGTCAGGCTGTGGACCCAACAGACTCAGTTAAAACGACTAAATAATATATAAATCTTTTATCAAAATTTGAATATCTTCACTATCGAAGGGATAAAAAATCTCCTATTACTTTTTGCCATCGAATTTTGCGTCAATCTTCTCATGTACTCAAAGGATTATATATAACTTATCGATATTCTGGTTCATCAAATTACTCTGCTGCATAAAAACATGGTCCAAATTTAAGACAAATCGAATCGCTAGTTTCTTAAAAAAAAAACTCCCCAATTTTGCTTCGTTTTTAGCTCCAAAAATAGGTGTAGTATAAATTGAATGACGTGGGATATACTCTGCGCTGTATCGTGCAGGGTATTTCACGAGTACAGATCTTGCGAAATGATGTGCGAAGGAGTGATAGCTCATTCACACATCGGTAAACGTGAAGCGACAAGCGCCACAAGCGGCCCAGGTGGATGAAGCTAAATCGAAGGGCAACGAGTTTCAGAGAAGTGGATCACCAACGGAGCTTGCGATGGTTTCTCTGAAGCTTGAGCAGCTCTCAAGTGGCGCTCGCTAATGGAGAACCTTGGACGCGGCGCGTCGCCGTTATCAAGATTCGCAGCGGAATCGCGTCTGCGTTACGCAGGCTTTTACCGCTGACAACAATAACATTGTAATCCGAGTGCGTGCCCGAGAGCCGGCGGTGTGCCAGAAACCGTCGTGGAAGAAAAGAGAAACGCGAGCGAAGTTTAAAGTTCGAGTCGTTTACCCTGTTAACGGGAGGCGATCTCCAACTACGCACGACCTCGACCCGAATACCGGTATTTCCGCGACTCTCGCGCCCACATCGAGGTCATCCTTCGTGATTCAACGATCGACGCCACTATTTTTACCAACGGGCACTTTGCAAAACGATTTAACCCTCTGATAACCCACAGACACGTTTCCTCGTTGCAGCGCTTATTATTACAGAACTTTGGAATAGAAACGACACAGCGCTCTATTTAATTACTCGAACTACGAACTCTGTTAATTTTTATAAATCCACAGCAATCAGTTAACGGTGATCTTATTCCTTTTATCGAGTTCTTTGCAAATTTTTGAAATTCAGAATGCTCCGACGCTGCGCACGCTAGATCGTCCTCAGATTTAGTTTCCTTGGGATATGCCGGTAATATAATCTCGCAAGTGTTGTCTCCAGTGTCTGCACGGGGTTAAAATTCACCGCGAGGCGTTTTAGGTAGACGGAGAGGAGCAGAGAGGGAAGGGCAGTGATAAAAGCGAGATGAGAAACGTCTTCGCCGGGGCTCTAGCCCATATAGGGAGCGAAAGTTGAACAGATCGCTGGAGACTGATCTCGTTGTTCGTATGACACGAGTGCCGACGCATATTACCGTTTTTCATTGCTAATTGCACGTCCCTCCATCAGACACGCCCCCTTTAAACCCTCGCGAATTAAGGTCACTGGGAAGAACGGCGCCGATTGTCCTTTCTTCATAATTTACAAAGAGCAAATCAGGGAATCGTGATTGCACTTTCTATCGCGGTGGATTGCTCGCAGCGTGTTACCCTCGATTATTACAAAATTCCCCAGCGCCTGTTGGAGATAAGTTTCTTCGAGACTGCCAGCGCGCATTGAAGACTCAATTTGACGGTGATTTGACACAGCTCGAGTATCGCGAATGAAGTTTTCAAGATCTCTGGTGTTCAGAGTCGATCCGCGACATAATGGATCTTCTGAGACCCATCTGTCTTTCACCTGTCTCTCGGCGCAGAACCGTTCGCCTACGATGAAATTTATGCGGACGACACTTCCCGTTACGGAAGCGAGGCGCCATAAACCGAAGCAAAGCCGGTTGCCGCAAGGACTTGCAGCAATGTCATCGTATATCGATCTATATTTACCCGTGCCTTACGGATTGCTGTCAGAAAAAAAATGAAACCCGTTGACAGTGGCGCAGTAACATATCGAGCGCTTGCAGCGATTCGTTTCTTTACACCAGATAGTTCAATAATTCAGGGCAGGCGGCCCGGCAGGTGACATAGACGCTGCGCAACGACTTGTAATTAATTTTTAGGAAAATCTGCAATTCGCGCACCTCGGCGAACTTGCTTTGGAAGCATCTTTAATCGTGGAAACTTATGAGAGACGAAAACTATCGAGAAAATTCGAAGCGCAATTTTAACTCGTGGGAAACTGAAATGGTGAAATATTTAATAAACCTTCCTGTCTAAATATGTATCGAATATTATTGGAGGGACTTAAAGCGGGCGCGAAGAGGAAGTAGAAGATACGACGCTGGAGTGATCGATAGATTTCGTGAACCAGCGAAAGGCAGTCCCCCATCGGGAAATCAGTGCGCGTATTTCCCCTATTTAGCAGCCGCAGCTGCACTGAAACCAAACTTGGACGTATTTGGCAGCTCGACTGGGGCCATACGTCGCAGACGCGTCTCTCTGATCGACGGGAAAGAACGAGAAAGGGAACATGGGCTCGGCCAACTTTACGGCGGACAGGCGCTGAAATTAGCGCTTAAGTATCGACCAGTTCGACGAATGTCCTAACGAGCGCCGCGCTGATCGTGTAGTGACTCATATCGCGGCGATCACCGATCCTCCAGATCGTACAACCCGATTAGAGCCGCGATGATATTTCAATAAAACTGACTGGAACGTGGCTGCGACGAAAATGGTGGCAATATCGTTGAAGGACGTGGCAAGAGGTTTAATGAATTACCGATTTTAGATGTAAAATGATATTGCGAAGCAGATTAGAGCGGGGATGGCGAGGTTTACTAAGGACCTACGTAATAATTTTAATAATTGTGGTAAAAAAAATATACCATAAATTGATTCTGGTTATATGATACTACGAATATTCATAGATGGATATTCAGTTTGTTAAATTTCTCTTGGAAGGTACAGTAGAACATGTGCTTTCATTTAAAAATGAGAAGATGAACTAGAGATTGATCATAAGTAATAATTAATTGAAAAGAAGACCCATTATTACGTTCCTTATTTCAAACTTTGCGCTTTTCTTATAAACCAGCTAAAAACACATATACGACAAATGAAAGAAAAGAAGAAAATACTTAATGGGATTGTAGCAGAAGATAATAAAAGATGTTAAAGCAAAAATGAAAGAGTCTTACGTTTCGAAATCCCACATCGAATATATCCAATTCCAGGACAGGGTGGCCAGCGATTAAACGAGAGAAATTAATGCCTCGATTAAGAGGTTCCTAATAACTATTTCGCTTATTTCGTGAGCGAAGTATCCGTATCACTGATCGATTACTAAAACCAGGATCACGAGGAGGTTCGGTGGAGGAACGGAGGTGGCTATTCGTTCGCCAAAGACACGCGACGACTGTTTTGCCGCCCGTAGTTTTGCAGTACCGATCCATCGACGAAGAAAGCCGACTTCACGTGAAGAAAAGTGGGGAGACTCTTCTGTGCGTACTCTTTTCGATAAGGCAGATACCCTCGAGTGACGCGGGCACCATATACGCACGTTTTTCCGGTCACTCATCGTTTCCGGTTTCCATTTCGACTCAACACTATCAATACGAATCTACACGCGCCTTAACAACTTTTCTCCGTCAGAATCTCTTCCCACTAAATGATATCTGTAGCTAGCTAAAGCACCCATACACAGAATTCTGCAATCCGAATTTTATTTCTGAAAAACGAACGAAGAAATCGTAAGATCGTGTTGCAGATGTATAATTTTTTTGTAATTTTTTAATCATCGTTATAAATGTGTTTAGGCTCGTTTTACGTGCTAAACCGGCAACGTGACGAACAACCGCTGGATTGACGTCAACATACTTGAAATTACTACCGATTGGTATTCGCTGGCCGTCGTTTTGCGTCTGCCGCCGGCGGAATAAACTCGGAAGAGTTTAATGCTGGGGGGCATCGATAAGAACGTGAATGGAATAGAATCTTGTAATAATATTCTTATATCAAATCGACCATACTTCCCCCAGCAATCGAGCACACTCCATGTACCCATTTTCTCCGATAAATGGCATGAGAACCAGCGAAAGAAGGAGCCTTTGTTGAAAGATGTGATCGTTCAGTAGTCACGTCCGTTCAGCAGTCAGACTCGCCGCGACGCGACCCGTTCCACGCGAACAATCCCATTGTCGGCGGGGACCTTCCCCCGGATTGAGCAATAAATTTCTCTCTTTCTCTGGAGCACCGGGTGTCTAACCTCATGTAACTTACTGCTACCTTTTAAAGAGCCGTCCAATATCAATGCCGTTTCCCCGACGCATATAACGCCCGTTGGCCCATTTATGGGCATAATGCGGCGTATGTTACGTTGTCATTTCTTTTTCGCAATCACCTTGACCCACATCATGGATCAGGACGGCATTAGGGACACGTCATTTCACCGGTTGCACAACATTTTCTTTCGTTTTCTCGTCTCTCCGCCAGCGTCCACCCGCTGCGATTCACGAGAGACGTGTCATGGCGCACTCGACTTTTCCTTCGGCCTATTTCGTTCCATCCTACCGGAGGATGACAAATTGTCGATGACCAGCGGAGCCAGCCAGCCGGAGGAAACGTTAAACCGACTGGGGCTCGTTCGCATTCCGCTCACGTTTCGCGGGGCACGCGTATTGTGAAATTTAGTTCGACCAACGCGGTCCTCGTTGGTGTACGATGCTACTGCGATGTGTTTTCAGGATGTTAGTACGGTTGCTGGCGGCTCGTGCGTTGATCTGTGTGCTGTCAGTTCTGCTAGGGTCTGGGGGTCGTTTCAAGGGTGTTTTAAGGTCTAGGATCACATTTAGGTCGATTGAAATAAAGAGATCGTTGGCAAAGACGGCATTGAACTGTCACGGAATTGATTTGTGGGCCCAGACATTTAGTTGTGGCAACACTTCTCAGAATAAGATTCAGTGGTACTGAGGTACCTGATCTGTGCACTTGCCAGCTTCGCTTAGACTTAAGGGGATAGAAAAACCTTGTAGACCTAAAGGAATGGGTAAATTTAAAATTTATTTTCTCCAGTAATTTTTCTTGTGAGATATTAGGCAACATTTTGACTTTATTTTTATACATTATTTATTACTTAAAGTTTTAAAGTGGCGGAGTTATACAACACTGTTTACCGCCATATCTTGTCAGCTGGACTTCAGCATCAAAAATCGATTGGAATATAAAGAATAAAATAATCTTATTTCAATTTTAAGAAAAATAATAAGTTTTATAAGTCTCCAAAGTTGTCCTTTTGTACAAAAAACTTTTGATTTTTTTCTTCATTTTTTACAAGTATTCAAAAATCGTACGTTATACTTGAAGACAATTTATTTCTGTTTAAGTTGACATAAGAATTTTGACATAACGGTAGACAATGTTGTATAACCCCGCCAATTTAAAACTTTAAGGGGAGGTTCCGGTTTAAAAATCGATTTCTTTTTTATTTCATTTTTCGAAGGCTCAACCTTTTAGGAATACGCGTTAAAAGGATTTGTTGAAATTCTGAAATTCCCGAAGTTATAGGCATTTGAGTAGCGCCTAACATCTGGTTTTTTTCGAAACAGTGTTCTCAAAATCGGTGGAACCTGTATCTCCAAAAGTTATTATCCGACTCGATTGAAACTTTTTTATTTGGTAGAATATACTTCTGGCTCGGGGGTAAACCAGTAAAATTTAAAAAAAAAAATTAATTTTTAAAGGTGTTGAAAGGACGAAAAATATAGGAAAAAAGTGATTTCAAATTTCAAGTGTCGTTATTTTCTCAAAAAATGTCATTTTCTGTAATTTTTTCTGGTTTAGACCACGAGCGAGTTTCATGCCGTTTAATAATCTGGCATTGCGTTTTATTTTAGACCAATGGTTTGGGTACTACAGGTTCCACCAATTTGGATGAATTTTTTGACGCCTCGACTTTAACGACACCCCAGTGCTATCTGCAATGATTAATTATAACACAAAATATATATTTCTATAGTTTAAGACATCCTTAATACAATGCAAGAAGTCTCATTAAATTATATGAAGTAGTTTTTCATTAATTAATTCCTAAAGATCACCTATTTTTATGGGCTCTAGACCGGAACAGCCCCTTAAGTAGAGGAAGTGCAGCATATTTGGAATACTGTTGGTAATTTGGGATACCGAAGTATCTAATAAACTACTAACGTCATCTAATTTGTAACACTATAGATAACAGGGGCTAATGACCTGTTAACCAATTACATTTGTGGATGAACCGCCATTTTTACAAAACGTCAATCTGCAAAACTTTTTCAGCAAGTATTCAATCGTTCCAATCATAGCTAAAATATGTAAAAACTTTAGAGTTACACACTTAATCTATTCATTTGCATGTTCCTTCTATGGTTCCGTGCCAGTTTTGCGATAATTTCGAGAATACAGTGCGTGACATGAAATTTTAGGTTTCAATGCCATGCTGCTAATTCGAAATACCGAAGGTGAAGGTAATTTTGAATATTCCAAAGTTTAGCGATGCATTTCGTTTCACGCGTAACGGCTACAGCCGCGTCGATTTTGTCCTGCGCTGTCCATTTATAAATAAAAGCTTATTAGTTTCCCCGTGATATTATGCAGTTTTATTTGTTCCCATCCTCTACCGTAATTTTTTATTCGTCTTAAACAAACTGGTATTCCAAATATACTGCACTTCCATTAATAAATAACGTATGAAAATAAAGTTAAAATGTTGCTTAACATCTCCTAAAAATATCCCGATATTTCACTGAAAAATTATCCGAGAAAACAAATTTCAAATTCTTTTACGCCTTCAAGGTGGTGTGAAAAATGAAGACATTGAGGATCAAAGGACAATGTTAAGTCCCAGAGAGGGTCACTGACCTACGAGCGTGCAACGAATGCTATACACCATTGAAAAGATCTCGACAAGACGAATTAATTGATACCACTTTTAACTTCGAAATCAGATGTGATCGCCTCGAAAAATGGCCTTAAAGTTCGAGACTCTGCAGTTTCGAACAAAAGAAATTAGTCGTAAAATCCCACCTGGCCCGAGCGACCGCGGGTAGGCATCTGAGAAAAAACGGAGGGATGTAAGCGATACTTTAGCTTAGCAGATTGAGGCGGCAAATGTGCTTCATGACCTTCATTTTAGGGCCGTGTTGGGCCTGCATTTACCGCTTGTGCCCCTTTCCTAATGGCCAGTACGAAATCGCCAATGGATCAGTGGCCAACCTTAGAGGCACATGTGCAGGTTTGCGTACTCTAGAGCGCACCGACTCGTGTAACATTCAATGCTTGCCATGGATAAAGTCCCCCTAATTGTTCAAGTTTATGTGATGGAACAATCGTATTCGTTACCTTGAGAAAGTCGCGCAGCCACATCACTTCCGGTTTGGGATCGCCGACCACCTCGCATGATATGATGACCGTGTCGCCTTCGACCGCCTCCGTGGACAAGGGTTTCGTGACGAAAAGAGGCTCCTTCGAATATCTGCGAGTCGTAGGGAAAAAAATGGCATATATAACTTAGCTCAGGGCTGGGCAACCCGCGGCCCGCGGGCCGCATGCGGGTCCCTTCCCCGACTTGCCTGCTCTGCTGGGCCGCAGGGGAACGACCCCCACCATACTCTTTTAACTCCTGCACTCTACACAGCCAGACGGAGCTCTCGCTCCTACATAGCTGATATTGCTAATGGTGGGGGAACCGGCTGACTGGCAACGGGGAGTGTGCAGCCCGCGGCGGCGAACAAGTTGCTCAGCTCTACGTCGTAGCTAACAAGGGGAAGCACGGTTGTGGGAATCGCTTTTCGAGCGACAGTGTATGAGGGTCGTAGTATGTACTCATGTAGTAGTACAGGGATCGAAAAAGTTCTCGAACCCTCGTTTTTTAAAAATTCTGTTAGAACTTATTTGTTTCGATTAAGAAAATATCTGTTCCTGTGGAATTTTTATTGAAACAAATGCTACCTTCAGGAAGTTCTTTAAAAAGTGTTCTCATGGAACAGATATTTTAGAACCTATATAATAAAAGTTCCATGGAAACAAGTTACATTAGAACATTTATTAAAAAAGTTTTCAAAATATAAAGAAAAGTACTCTACTATTAGGTACTAGTTTTATTTAACAATATACTATCATATTCTTTATGTGTTTATTTAATAAAGGGTATGAAAATCATAACATAAGTAATTAATGGTTTCATAAGAAGTATTGAACGGAAAAAAGAACTTGTCAAGAATAATACCTAAATAACATTTTTTTTTATAACTTACATGAACCGAAATATATAGAAAATTTTTAATATAATATATAATATTTATATTTCAGTAATAGAATATATGAATATACATCTACGTATTAATATACTATTTATGTTTTGCAATCAGCGTGATAGTATTATAGCTATAATACATTATTGTATTTAAACACTTTGAAATCCGTGGATCTAAAAATATTGCAGTTGTAGAATTCCATCGTATTGGAACGTCAATAATAGGTTTAATAAACGATTATAACGATTCTGAAACATCTACGTAGGTAAGTATTACATATAAATAACACATTCAGAATATCAATTTAACTGTAAGAATTATTTAATATTCTTGTAGTACTATCCATTGAATAGTATTTAGTATTTGTTACAACGATTGAGAACTTTTTTAATATCGGTGAACAAAATATTTGTTTCTGTTATAGAGAAATTTTTATTCTTATATTTTATAAGTTCCATTCCAACTAGAACTTTTATTTTCAAGAACTTTTAATTTATCGGTTCTTCTGAGAACTTATAATGTGAGAACATTTTTAAAAAAGTTCCGTGGTCATTGCTTTAAATGGAACCTATTGAAAAGTTTCAGAACTTTTTCGGTCCCTGGAGTAGTACAGGGTTATCCACTGAAGACTGGCGGCGCTCGCGCGAGTACAAATGAGAACGGCAACAACGTCACACGCATATTTACTACTACAATCATATGTCGATACATCCGCCATCTATGGGCTGTTGCTATAAGTATAGGTTTGTGTAGGACCTAACAGGGACCTACAGTTTTAGCAACAGCCCATAGATGGCGGAACTATCGACATATAATTGTAGTAGTAAGTATGCGTGTGACGTTGTTGCCGTTCTCATTTGTACTCGCGCGAGCGCCGCCAGTCTTCAGTGGATAACCCTGTATAAAAATACCGTTTCAGCTGTTTTCAAAATGGGCCTTTATTTTCGAGATATTTTGATTTAACGTTTTTAACGTAACTAGCACTCCAGATACATAGCATCTATACCCAAGAAGGTTCTGTGGGTATAATGATAGCGTGACAGCTTGCCACGCGGCCGGCTCGAGTTTTCAAGTCCCACAACTGCGTGCATTTTGAAGTGAAACTTCTTTAGCCGCGGTAGCGTAAATTTGCTTGGGTGTGACGGAAGTGTGAAACTTCCCCCACCAAGAATCGCTATATCCACCACTTCTTCTTACTTTTACCCTGCGAAGGCGAGAGCGCGTCAGAGGGACCGAAAACGAGCGAGGAACGGTACGAGACAGACGAGGTGTTTGATACTTTGTCTCGCACTGTCTTTCGGGCGCCTGATAATCCTGATATTCCATCATTTGCGTGTGCGACGGAGTATCAGGCGTGCGAAAGTCGGAGCGAGACAAAGTACAACGCTTCGTCTGTCTCGTACCGTTCCTCGCTCGCTTTCAGTTCCTCTGACTCGCTCTCGTTCCATCTCGCTCCCGCCTACGGCAAGAAAGGGGGAGAAACTATCGCTCGGAATAGTAGGTACACCCCCCTCTACGTTGAATGCTCACCGCCGCGAGCTTTCAGCGAAAAAAAATACTGTAGAGAGTATTTTTGGCGGAAATCTTATGGCGTGTGCATAAATTGTATTAGTGTATATAGCTCCATATATGCGAGGATTCCCCATCTATTACTCCCTAATACGTCACGAGTTCCCACTTCCAATTCTCGGAAGCTATTCCCCCTCTACTAGTCCTTACTACGTCATGTAGCCGTTACTTTTGGCTACTTACAAGGGAACACCGCGAACCCGGACTCACCGATTGGAACGCAACTTTGTGGGTTTTTAGAGTGACTCAAAACAAGAACAACGGTGTGTTTCATTTGGGCCCTATCGCCCTTTAAGGGGGTGAAAAGTAACCTCAAAGTCAAGTTGGCACTTCCACTTTTTCACGTATAACTCTCAAAGTACAACAGACAGAAAAAAAGGTTTCAAACAAAAGTGTAATGGTGCAATGAGCCCTGCAAACTTGCGTTAACAAAATTTTGGAAAAAGTTTTTTTTCGTTCAGGTATTTTTTTTTTAAACTCTTTTCAAAATTTTGTTAACGCAAGTTTGCAGTGCTCATGGCACCATTAAATTTTTGTTTGTAACATTTTCTTCTGTCTGTTGTAGTTTGGGAGTTATACGCGAAAAAGTGGAAGTGCCAATTCGACTTTGAGGTTAGTTTTCACCCCCTTAAAGGGCGGTAGGGCCCAAACGAAACCCACCGTTGTTTTTGTTTTGAGTCACTCTAAAAACCCACAAAGTTGCGTTCCGATCGGTGAGTCCGGGTTCGCGGTGTTCCCTTGTTAATGATCTTCCAGGGAGTGATCGGCATAACCGCAGCCATTTGTGGCAAAACCGGAAATAACATAACCTAAACATTCATTAAATCGTCCGCTTTCCAAGCAGATTGCTTATCTATCTCTTTCTGTCCGTATTTCTGTCTCTTTCTTTTTTACAGTTTCTTTCTCTGTCTATTTCGCTTTTGTCACAAATGGCGGCAACCAATCAGCGACGATACAGGTTGTTCCAATCACTCCTCGGAGAATCATTACTTTTGGCAAGCCTCCTCCTACACGTCACGCGTTTGTACAGATCAAGTACACGTAATCCAGATGTACCGTCGCGCCAACAAGGGTACCCTCTACAATTCTACATTCTACACGTAAGGATTCATCTGCTGCCACGGATAAACCTAATGAATATGATTCAGCTGTGCCATCACCAAGTATTGATGCACTCTCTGTTGCTGCGCTACCATACACAAACTTTAATTTCTTTAAAACTGCCCATAAAGAATTTCAAACACAATTTCTGAACAATAAGCTTGGTAAAGTTTGCTTCATTTGTGTTCGAATATGGTTTAAGAACGACGTGAAACCAGTTGAACCCAAGCATCAACAACACTTACATACCTACTGCTTTCCCAGTCATTAACATTCAACATGTGGTAACGTGCAACTGCAACACGTGCAGAAATTGTCTGACTCAAAATAATAACACTCCAACGTCATCCAAGTCAAATGGTTTCGTATATTCACAAATACCTTCTCATCTACCTACATTAGATTTGTTGTCAAAAAGTTTAATTTCATCGAGGATACCGGTCATTCAAATTCGACGCTTGCAACATGCACACGGACAGCATGGGATCTTCGGGAAAATTATTAATGTTCCAGTGTCTGTAAATACGACGGTGAATCATTTGCCAAGAAACATTGATGACGATCATTATGTTAATGTTCATATTAATAGAAGGAAAATATATAAATCACGTTATTTAGTTGGTTTGGTGAAAAAAAGAAACATAAAAAATTGGCTGCAATGTCTATTTGAAACTCCTCTCTACGGGCTGTAGTACGGCATTAGAGCTTGTGAATCTTTGTTTCATAATGAGAATGTTAATCAAATTCCTATGGATAATATCAGTGAAAGCATACCAATCGAAGATAGTCTCACTGCACATCAAACATTCATATGGAATTATGAAAAATATCTTCGTATTGCATCAGGAGAAGCAAATATATCACACAGTCTACTTTTCGATGAACATGCAGAGGAATAAATCTTACTCACAATAAGAAAAATTAACGGTGTTGATATTTAATAATAAGTTTCACTTCTAACGCGTGAGAGTTCCACGCATTGATTTTCATTTTTATTTTATACCAATTTTTGCCGCGAAAATATATTTTGTACATATTATGTATTATATATTGCTACATATTATCTTACGCAAATCTGAAGGTTAAAAATGCATGTGTAGTATAACTCCGTAAAACGATAGATACTCCTCCTCCCGAAGAACTTGCACACACAGAATCGCTATCCATTTCCAAACTTTACGAACGACTTTATCCGATGCTACTCTCACGATGAATCGAAGTAAACTGACGACCAAATTCACAAATCGTTGTCAAGTCTTAAGGCTCCCCCAAACCAACGCGAATATCGCGGCGCGGAGCGGATCTGACGCGGTTCAGCAGTTTTTTATACGTGGCAGCTTATGGGCAGCCTCGTCTGATCCGCGTCGGATTCGCTCCGCGCTGTGAATATTCGCATTGGTGTGTGGGAGCCCACAAGGACCAGGTATTCTATCATTTTTTTGAGCTGGTATAGGACCACCCCTACGGTCAGACGTGACGGCTATCCTTCCTACTTTACCTGCTCGACAATTATAGTTGTCGAAACTTTCGGAAATAAATATTTTCGCAGCACGAGAATATGAAAACACCGGTGATATATGTATGTAACATAATGTATGTACATAATACTTAAGGGGTTAGACACAGTGACGGGCCAAGAAAGCAGACGATTTTTGGACGACGATAATAAGAAAAGTAAACAATCGATTAAGATAAGGTTTTGTGTTTTAGTTCACTATATTATGAACTATAAGAAAAGCATATAATATTTACAAAATAGCATTTGTACGCCGTGCAATGTCTTCATTTAAAATGTCCTTTTTTCCGGATGGCCAACTGGTGGGCCGGATTCCGGCAAATCGGGTAAACTGTAATAAAAACCCCAAAAATGTCGAACTATAATAGATTTCCTAGGCATTGACGAACCAACATTTAACAAATTTTAATTATTGTACAAAATATAAACAAAAAGATCACACAGTTTTGTCGAAACTTGATCATTATTTTTCAAACATCGGCCATTTTGTCAATTTTCGCAAAAATTGAAATGTTGGATCGTCAATGCCTAGGAAATATATTATAGTTTATGACATTTTTGGGGTTTTTGTTACAGTTCATCCAATTTGCCGGAATCCGGCCCACCAAAGTTGGCCATTCGAAAAAAAAATGGACATTTTAAATGGAGACATTGCACGGCGTACAAATACTATTTTGTAAATATTATATGCTTTTCTTATAGTTCATAATATAGTGAACTAAAACACAAAATCTTATATTAATCGATTGTTTACTTTTCTTATTATCGTCGTCTAAAAATCATCTGCTTTCTTGGCCCGTTCCTGTGTCCTAACCCGTTAATGTGTACAAAAAATATTTCCACGGCAAACATTGTTGAAAAAAATGCACGCAGTTGGGGGACTCGAAACCAGAGATGGGCAAAGATAATATCTAGATAACCACAAATAAAAGATACTCTAACTTTATCCGTTATTTGAAGATTGAATAAGATGATTTATCTTTATTTGACGGGAATTCATCCGACGGCCAAAGATACTTTGTTCATCTTGGGCTTTGAATAATTTTTCATTCTTCATTGTATCTTTTCCTAGAAGCTCGTCTAACCGACGAAAGCCTTGTGGTCGGAGTCGCGCGAGATCGGCGTTGCCCGGCGATGTGTCACCGATTATACAGAATCGGGATTTGTTTACTTTTCATGGTTTAAACATGAAGGTGACACCTTTGGATTCCTGGCATTCCCCCAATTAAATTGACAGAAAATAATTTAAATAGTACTATATTTAACGAAACGGGTTTTTCAATGCAGAACTGCAGATTCGCCACTGGTTTCGAGCGTATCCTTATCATTTGTCATGCGACTCGCTGAGTTTCCTGGGCTTCGACGCGAAACCAGTGGGGCCATACAATGTTACGCACTAAGCAGTGACGAATCTGCAGTTCTGCATTTCCAATCAGATCTTTGCGAAAGTGATGGATTCCTCATGTTTTTATCCTAAAAAAATTATATAATTCGGACCATAATTAAGGAAATTACAGGAAAAATTTATTTGCAGAATTGAAAGCACAATTTAAAAATAGTTCGATTTCAATTATTCTTTGTCAATTTAATCGAGAGAATGACAGGAATCCACTTTCATGTTGATACGATGAAAAATAAACAAATTCCGATTTTGTATAATCGGTGACACATCGCCGAGCAACGGCGATCTCGCGCGGCTCAGGCCACAAATGTTTTCGCCAGTTATTCGAGCTTTTAAGATAAAGATACAACGAAAGACGAAAAATTATTCGGAGCCCAAGATTTCGGAGGCCTACGAATAAACAAAGTACCTTTGGCCGTCGGATGAATTCTCGTAGAATAAACTGCTTCATTTGTGGCGCTTCGAATAAAGATACATACTTAGCACGGGTGATTTTTATTCGATGATGGAAATAATAACGTCTCTTTATTTGAAAAGTTATTTAAATAATTTTTTACTTAAATAATGCCCATCTCTGCTCGAAAACCCGAGCCGGCCACATGATAAGCCGTCACGCTACCGTTGCAGCCACGAAACCTTCTTGGGTATAGGTGCTATGTACCAGGGCTGGGACTATTCGAATAATTTAATATTCGAATATTTTACAAGTATTTGAATGCTGCGAATAAACTTCGAATATTTGAGAATTCGAATGTTATTATTCGAATAGTATGGCGTGAAATGGGTCAAAATTAGCTTACAAGATTTCACCCCTGACAAATGAACCTAAAGAACTTGATTTATAATTCACACCATACTATTCGAATACATGAGTATTCGAATACTTTAATATTCGAATAGTATTCGAATACATCAGTATACTTGGATCATCAATACTTGGATATTCGAATTATATTCGCCAAATAATTGAGCAACTGAAGTATTCGAATATTCGAATACTGAAAAATTTGACAAATAGTCCCAGCCCTACTATGTACCTATATAGATTACTAGATAGGTTAAAAACTTTAAATCAAAATATCTCGAAAACGGAGGCCCATTCTGAAAAAAAAACCTAAATGGTATTTTTATACTACATGAGTACTACGACCAGGGTTACCACTTCTCCGGTTTTGGCCCGGAGACTCCGGGTTTTGAAGCAAATCTCAGGGCTCCGTTTTTACTGGAAAAATCTCCGAGTTGTAGAAAAAAATGAGATAATAAGCAATTGTGGTAGTATACAATGGTATCAATTTTATATACAATAAAAGTTATTAATTAAAAAACCAGATACTTTTAAATTTTGAATGGATTGAGCTTAAAAGAATTGCACATCTGTTTTTCGGATATCGGATAACAAAACCGTTTTTTGCTTTTCCCATCTCCGGGTTTATATTCGAATCTCCGGGTTGGAATGCTTAGCACTCCGGAATTTACATGGTGATAAGGTGGCAACCCTGACTACGACCCCCATATACATACATACTGTCCTTTCAAAAGTGATTTCCGCAATCGTGCTTTCCCCTTGTAAGCGATTTTAGCTACTTTCGATTTAATAGCTACAATAGATTTAATCCAACCGAAACCTACATATATGAACCTAAGTCCCGCCGTTTAAATCTGGGTCAGCCCCTGTCTCTTTCCGCAAGTTCTACAGCCCAGTCAAATCTGTGCCTGCACTTTCGTAACACCTCGGGTAATTACTGTTGATTATTATACTCACGGTATGTCTGGCGTGGCGACCGTCACAGTTGGCACATCGGCAGACACCTCGCCATCCTGCTCCCTGCTGCCAATAATGGACACCCTCGTAGACGTCTCAGCGTGGCCAACTTCGTTCGTGGCTGTGCAATTGTAAACGCCGGCGTCCCTTAGAGTGACCTTGGCCAAGGACAGCTCGACAGTGCCGTCGTGATTCAAGGTCATCACTGCTCGCCTACTCGGACGAAGTCGAATGCCGTCTCGATGCCTGAACAAAGAATCAATATCCCTCTGAATGACGACGATGCTTCAAGGTCCCAACTAAGAGAAAACCACGCTGACGCGATCAGCGACTCCTTCCACGAGTTCTCTTGAAAGCGAACGTCCAAGGGGGAAGGTAATTTCGCTGCTTTCTTTTAGTTAAACAGAGAGCCTTTACCATACGACGCCGACGCTGGGATAGGCCTCTATTTGAGCCGTCATGCGTAGATCCCCGCCCAATTTCACTGTGTACGCAGCGTCCAGGCCGCAGAGGAATTCCGGCGCTATATAGGCGCGAATCCCTTTGTCCACGACGAGGATGCATCGGCAGGACACGGAGCCGGTCGCGTTCCTTGCTGTCGCCATGTAGCAGCCGGAATCCTCCAGAGTGGAATGGATGATCTCCAGGGTGTGGAAGTTGGAGTCGTTGTCCCAGAATATGTGGTGCTCTTTGAGGAGAAAGGAATGTCCATTAAAGGTAGGGTAATTCCGGGTGAGATGGCCTTGCGGGTGAGATGGCTCGATCACGTTTATTTTTGTCCTTTATTCAACCAATAGATTTACGGTGTTAATTACGTAATTTACGGTTTTAAAAAAAAGTGAGCCATCTCTCCCCGACTTACCCTACCTGGGATTGTATGGGTAAATTAGTAGGTTCTTATTGATTGGTGTAATATGTTGATTATTATAAAATGCCTAGAGTGACAATTTGGAATGTTCTACTGTGAAATATGAGTAGGGTAAACGCACCAATTAACGAACACTTAAGGGCTAATGAATGAACATTATTATAAAATTATGTTTGTAGCGCGATTGATTCCACGTGCTGCAAAAATTGTTTGGATACGGAGCAAGAAATTAAAAGAAGTCTCTAATTAATTAGTTGTTTATTTTAATAAATTATTTTACCCATTTTAATGAAAAATGTCCATTCTCTGGTACGTGTTTATTTACTGGCACATCTACCCTATATATTAGAGCACGGAGTAGATTGTTTACCATCTTGACGGATTTCACCCCCGTTCTTAGACCACGTGACCTCTGGAGCAGGATATCCTGCCACTTGACATGTTAATCTCACAGGATACGAGGCTTGCACTCTTCTGTCACGGAGCCTCATTGTAAATTGCGGAGGTCTGTCTTCTAGATCGTCTTCAGCAACTCTGTGTAATAATGTAATAGTTTTCTAATAAATTACTCCCTGGCTTGTATCATATATGTAATACTAGCTTTACTACTCGGCTTCGCCCGAAATTTAGATTCTGATTTTATAAAAAATTTTTTTTTTTTTTTGTGAAATTGGTCACATTCATCTGCATTAGTCAGGCATAATGAGCTGAGGCACATTTCGCGATCCTAGAGTTTATCGTTCGAAAGTTTTTAGGCGACAGACAAACACCCAAACATGTAGAAGCTTTCTGCTTTATACATTAAGATTATTTATCAAGTTGAACAGTTCCCCCATCAATTTTTACTTATTTTATACAATATTTCCTGAACGGGTGGTTTGACTTACGTAACAGGAATTAAGCCTCAAGTTCTAATTTCGATGAAATTTTCAGCCTGTATATGTACATTGTATACAACTTATTTAAATCTACAAACGGGATTTTTAAATTTTCATAACAGTCTCGGATAAAAATTCCTTCGCTGTTACGACCAATTGCAATTTTTTTCAAAACGCCGAAACACGTAAACTATTTAGTACACTAATCCTTCTAGCTACTGAAAAGAACTCAAATCGTTTGGACCAATTATAAAAAAATTAATTTTTTTATTTAAATGTGCCCCAATTCTTTTGTCTGGCACTGTGTAGAACAGTTCGAAACAGTTATTTTTTCGGAACCGTTTCAACCCCAGACTTTGATCTCAATTACTCATGCGTACCTCGACTTAAGTTTGGCATCGGCTTCGATGATCTTCGGATCGTTGACGATGAGCACCCTAGCGAACGACGACACCTTGCCAACCAAATTGCCAGCTTCGCAGACATATCTACCAGAGTCAATATCCTGAACCTTCTCAATAATCAAACAGCACTTGTGCCCGTTATAGGAAATCGAACACCTGGGATCGTCGTTGGAATCGATCTCAGTCGACTCGCGGTACCACTTTATATCGACTTTCGAGTCACTGCGAACCTGTAAAATGTCATATGGATTCGTAAAGTTTCGCGTGCCCTTCTATCTCGTCGTTCGAATCGTGTTTGCGTAGGAGCTTTAATAATAAATGGACCAGAACAAAAGGTGGCCTAATAATAGCGCGTTTACCTCGCATTCCAACTTGACTCTCGCCCCCTCGAGGACCTTCAGCTGACCTGGCAAGATTCTGGTGAACTCCGGAAGATCGACGGTCTCGCTGACCCTCACGGGATTCGTCATAGTCACGGACTCGCCCCAGCCATAGCGATTCCTCGGCGTCACCTGGAACTTGTACTCGCCGCCAGGTTTCAAGTTGAACGCGTCGAACGTGTTGATCGGCGTCATACCAAGCTGAGCACGGAAAAATATACAGAACTTGATGGATTTTCAGAGAAGCACATAGAAGATAAGAAATCAAATAAGGAATCAGGCTTGAAGGGAGCTGAGAGAATATTCTACCATTAAATGGACAAAATAAATGACCCTTACTCGGTTCCTTAAACAGCAGCAAGAAAAAGATTATTAAAAAGTGAAAGTTAGTGGTATTCTTGTAGTTTCCTATGATTTTTAAGCATGAGACTCGAGGTGTCAAGTAGAGTAGTAGAAATTCTGATGGCTATTCATAAGTTTGTAGTATTCTTACGTAAATGGCTGACATTATTAAGAAAATCGAACGTAAAATTTCGTATTCTTTGACACTATTTTGTGAATATCTCCTACTTGACTTCTGAAGGCCTCATGTATTTAATAAATAGTAAATCACGAACGTTACCTCGACCCATCTTGCGCCGCCGTCGGTGCCCAGCAACCAAGCGTCAACCCTATAAGCGATGACAGGTGCAGGTCCTCTTCTTTCAGCCTTGCCCCAACTTAAGGACAGCCAATTCCGCCCTCCATCGACCACAACTGGTTCACTGCTGATAGGCCCAGGAACATCTGTGAAAACCCAACCATTCACTCGTTATCCCGCTTCAAACTGGATTCCAACGAGCATTCACACTTGTCGTTGCATTCTCTCGTCACTCGTCATTCCGCACTCGTAAATCCTTCATCCAAAATCTGCTAACCTCTGTGCCCATACAAGTACTCCAAAAAGTCAGTAATTAAGCAATCTTTCTCCGACCACGAGCGTCTCAGGCGAGAAATGGTCGCGGGTTCATCGTTGCTCGCGACGATTCCATGATCGTGGGGCTTCATGCTCCACCAAATTTCATCCTCGCGCTTCTTTTCCACCACAACGCCTTTCTCTTTTAATGAAAAGTTCTTCGAGCCGCGCTCGAGTTGAATTGCGAATGAGAAACGACGGAAACCGTGGCGCACCGATATCCCCGTTGGACGCTCGCGAAATTTTCGGACGTTCTTGTGCTCGGGGCTCAGGAACGGAGCCGAAAATGTCAAGGTGTTTTTTCTTCGCGCTCGAGGCTCGAAAAAAAAAGAAGTAGGCCGCGCGGAATGACTCGCGTCCCGACGCCGACTGAATTTCGAATTTGTGGGCACAGAGGGATGTTGGGGGGGGGGGAGGCGAATAATCAAGGCAAACGAAAATAACTCGACGAGAGGTGTTCCACCAGTTGCGAACGTAGGTGGTGTTCGGATATGTCTGTCGACGTGCGAGAACCACCTTGTGGAACTGTGTCACCTTTTCCCGCTGATAATTCTCAAATCGAGCGCGCATCCACTTTCGTACACCCTGCTCCCCCTCCCCCCCCCCCCCGCCGTGCCGCGCATAATTTATAATTTCCTATTAACATTCGTTACAGTCGCAGGCGATATTGTCGCGGTTCGCTGTTGCAGAAGCTTGTTGGCAATTGCAGCTCGCGGAGGATGGCATTGATGATTATTTACAGTGCGCGCAACTGTTTGCAATTTTGTAGCAAGTAACACACATTGTCTCTGTTCCTCCGCGCGTGGCAATCTGCATGAATATTCCCGCGAGCTTTTATGAATTTATACCGGGGGATCTTGGAATTCAAGTGGAATTCAAGGATTGAAAATTGAAAGCTGATTGAATGATGTGCGTTCTAAAGCTACAAATTCTGCGCTGCCAGCGAACATGTTTATTTATCAAACGTCCCAGTTCGGGGAGCCCACATGTTTCCACAGTTTCCAGTGTATTTTTACGCCTGTATTCGTTGGTTCTGAGGGGAAAGTGTTAAATTAGAGAATGTAATATATATCGACGAATTGCAGTTAAATTTAGAAGGTCCGAAGAATATCGCACGTATATGGAGCGTTTGAGATTCGTGTAACGAGACGCTTACGTAAAATTAATTTACAAGAAACCGCGGGACAGTTGATTCTAATTCGAGAATCACGGTGCCCTTCCAACGTCCCTGATTCTCGTCCCCGCGCTCGGTGTTTCTATTAATCATGTCACGAGATTCTTTTCTTCCCGTGTACGTGTAATGGATCACGTTTGTTTCGTACTGTAGTGCACCGTGCTGTATTTTAAAGCGTGTGGAGGCTTGGTCAAGGAACTGTCACACTTGGCACAGGTTCAGCTTCGAATTCAGCCGTTCGTTGGCTGGAAATTCGTGCGTTTATCGTTTTATTCGAGGGAGTCACGAGTCTGCGGCTTCAATATGATTTAATGGAAACTTTATACCCAGCATTCTGTTCTTGGAGGAAAATTTGCATAAATCTATTTCTTGAAACATATTTCGATGAAAACAACATCCCACGCGCCCCTGCAGTTAACCAAAAATGCCACGGAAATGGAGTTCAGTATCTCGTTAAAAGACTCGCGAAAATTGGATCAGCTGATTGAGTACTCTTTGTTCGGGCGTGGCTTTTGTTTGCGGATGCTTAAGAAGTGAAGTATGCTGACACGACGGATGATCAGCCTAAATATTGACGTCACTTAGCGCGTCGGCTTAGTCCAGGGTTTATTTGGCCCGGGGCCATTAATACATGGGCCAAGTGTACGGTGAAACTACAGTCACTGTCTTCAGGTGGTGAGTTTTAATTATAATCGCTTGATGCATGTTAACTCAATTACCGATGCCTGACACTTGCACTTGCACCCTTAGACGAAGCATGTTCCACGGTTCTTTTAAGCAGCAAAATAGTGGTTAATCACGTGTTTATGTTATCCAAAGATTTCGTGCAACGAATTTCAACTTACTCCTCACGTAGGACATTTCGTCATCGCGACTCTCGCTCGACAGACCCAGGGCACTTCCGGTATCGGTGCGGCTGCTCAGAGTGCTCCAGTCAGGTGTTAATGACCTGGCGCGCTGTTTCACCTGGATAATCAATAAAGACAAGAAGCATGATGTATAGTATGACGAAGGTCTCATTAGCAATTCAGTGAAAATTCAAAATTTACTTTAATCGAGAAGAAGCTTCTGTCGCAACCGTATCTGTTTTTAACAAGAATACAGTAGGTGCCCTCGTCTGTGGGCGCCACCCTCTTCAAAGTCAATCTGACGTAGTCATCGATGGCTTCTTTATGAGATCGTGGACCGTCGGTGATGTCTCTTAGTCCCTTCATCCAGGTTACTGGTGAACAAACAATAATAACGTATGACGATTCCCGTTCCTTGGAAGTAAAATAAGTTAAATTAAAAATATTAAAAAATCCCGACGCAAAAAGAACGGTTTGTTGACTAAAAAAGTAAGTTGAGAAAATTTTGAGAAGTATGAAATAACTTATTATATCGTTTTATTCATTTCTCTGTTATAGGTGCTATAGTCTCAACATTATATATTCAGTTTTCCGATCTCATATAGTAATGAACTTCTACGATTGAAACGAGGGGTCGAATGAATATGTTAACTTTTATATATAAAAGTTATTTATCGAACTTTTGACTCTTAAATCATTTCTTTTCTGTTTTAAGTTAACTTTGGACATTAACATTTTAATTCTGTTGTAAGAGTTCAGTTTTAACAGTTATTTTATGTTCGATTATTACATAGAAGTTCTGGATATTTATGGGTAAAATATGAAAATCAGGAATATTTTTTTAATTAGAATTATTTAAGGAATTGGAACCAGGATAAGTATAGAAGGGAAAGCACATTGTGATTTTTATATAGTTATTTTCACCGAACGGAATAAAGTTCCAACTTTGGATCTCAACTTTAGTTTCACTTTAGATGTATCTACCCCACACCATTTTCAGGAAATCTGTTTGTCGTAACTTCAACTTTTGCAGAACAGAATAAATGTTTCTGTTGAACTAGAACTTTTTCCTACTCTCAATAAAATAAGAGTCTCTTATTTACACAAAAATGTATGGAATAAAAGTTTCAGTTAATACACTGCATTTTATAACACTTTTATAACTGTCATAAAATTACAATTATAACAGTTTTATAACTGTCATAAAATTACAATTATAACAGTTTTATAACTGTCATAAAATTACAGTTATTTCATAATTATTTGAAAATTTTGACAGTTTCATTCGACCCCTGAATGCAACTCAGCTATTTTATAATCTTTATTTCAAATTCTTATAATATTCAAAAATGCGCCGGGGACCGGGCTGTGAAATGTCTACAAAATAATTAAATAGATACCTAAGAAGAAAAGATACAGACTCCTCATTTTTGCGTCGGGGGTTAATAAATAATAACTGAATTCACCGAGCATTTATTTTACCTCGAGGTTTGGGAACTCCAGAGCACCTGAACGACACGCTGACATCTTCGCCAGCGTTAACAGTGATCGATTTCTCCACGGGTCTCGATACAAACATGGCAGGCTTCTCGCTGTCCATCGCACCCGGTGATATCACGTCTACCGTGGCGATGCTGTCCACGTGTCCATAGGCGTTGATCGCTCTGCAGATGTAAGTGCCTCTCTCAGACTCGGTGACTTCCGGCAGGACCAAAGTGTGGAGGTCAGACTCCCTGTAGGTCTTCGCCTTTGGAATAGACACTGGTTCCTTTCTTTCACCGCGGAGCCATCTAACTTCCGGCGTGGGCATGCCTGTACCGATCGTTCATGGAAATTGTTTTTAATCATCTGAAAGAGTGTGCTCGCTGAGAAGCTTCTTTTCTTACCTTTCACTTCAACTTGAAGGGCAACGGTGCCACCAGTTGGAACACTGTAGTCGGTTAAGCGGTTGGAGAAACGCGGCCTTTTGGAGGATTCGAAGCTGTAGTGGTCGTCGAAGGTTTTGTCCCTTTTGCTGGTAGTCCGTCGAGCTCGCTCTTCGGGATAATTCGAACATTTATAATCATTAACTACAGCCAGGGGTTGTAGATGCCTGTGATCGTGAATGTTACCGTCAAAGTGAACCACGTGGGATATTTCATCGGTGCGCAGATCATTCATCGCTCTGCACGTGTATCGGCCTCCGTCCGAGGAATTCGGAGCAGAAATTTCTAACCGATAGATATCATCGTCTAGGTAGCATTGCCTATAACGATCGCCTTGGAGAACGCAACCGTCTTTCAACCAGGAAATAGTTGGAGTAGGATTGCCGCGCACTCGGCACTCCAACATCAACTCCTTGTCAGAGTATCGATAGGTGTCTGAAAGAAAGGTAGCACCAATGGTATACGTAAAACAGGGACGTTGAATCGGCAGTGAAATAAACATTGAGAAGATGAAAACGAATATTTTTGTTAAGAACTTGGGAAAGGGGGGTGTTTTAGATTCGAACATTGAGAATGGTACGAAATGATAAGTGGTTTTTGAATTCATTATTCACGTCCTCTTTGATAGATTTTATTATTTTACCCAAGTGATTTCTTAGTGATGCAATAGTTTCATCTTTTGCACTCTTTTGGTACTTACCTTTGATAGATCTGGTGAAGGTGGGGGGTGAGAGTGCTGGTTGGAAATCGGGGTAAATTTTTAAAGTGGATTCGGTGGTTGCAAATCCGTGAACATTCTCGGCAACACAGGTGTACACTCCGGAATCTTCGGGGAGTGCTTCATGCAGTTCGAAATAAGCCATACCGTTATCAAACCGAGTTCGATATCGATTCGATGTTACGTCTAGTCTCTCGCCATCCTTCGTCCAATAGACTCGTGGCTCTGGGTATCCAAGAACGGTGCACGTCAATCTTGTTCTCATACCGACTCCAACTGTCCTGTTTGTTAATCTCGTGCAGAACGATGGTTTCTTTCCCTTCTCACGTGGCAGAATCTGCAGAATAAAAACGCACCGCCATATGAATACTTTAAAACTTTCCAAAGCTTGCAGTTGCTTTTGTTTGAAATTTTTCAGGTGCAAACCACGTTCTTCGGGAAAAGTATCCCAATGCTTTGCCAGTATTGCAGCATCATCAGTGGTGAAATGAAGAGTAAGGGCGAAAACAGGGAATGTCACAAAATAGCTTTACCAAGAAAACTAAGTGTTTTGTTCCAGTGCGGAGTGGATGTTACCTGTTCTTAACCAGTATACGAAAACTTTAGCGTTATCTTACGGGGGCATTTGAACTTTATAACCCTTTGTGATTCGACAGTTCTGTAGTCCCAGTTGCCACCAACAAAATATGCTATAAATCGCAAAATTGCGATAAATGGACTTTTCCCGTCTTCCCTCTTATTTTTTAAATAACAATTCTCCTAAAGGACACGAGTTAGATCTAGAACCCTATAAAAATGGATCACGAAAGTCTCAAACTTCTATTTCCGAAGCTTATTACACCAACAATATCCCTAATCTACTCAGAATCAAAAAGCATCCCAATCAACAAAGTATTACCTCGCTTGTGATAGGAGGCAGATAAAACGATAGATTTGATCCACGCTCATCGAAATCGGTTCGCGATGTCGTCTTCGGCCTGCTGTACCGTGGTGGTCCTGTGCTGCTTGTAATAGTCGTGTCGCTATCTCCGGTCGAGTAATCGTCATACTTCAGCAAACTGATCGATCTGGCACGAGTAATCTGGTCGTCTCTTTTCCTTCTCCTTCGATAGTACGATCCTGTATCGTGATAGTATCTGTCCATCGAGGTGTCCCTCAACTTGTAGTCAAGAAAGTCGTCGACTCTTGTTTTGGTCAAAGAAGTCAACGAATCCCTCCAGCTGTACGATCTGGAACCGCTGGAGAGCGTAGATTCGAAGCCAGAGTCTTGACGATATGATCTCTCCCGCCTATCTCGCCAGAATTCCACATCCGAAGACACGCCCTTAGGTCTTCCAATTCTGACTGTGTCCTCTGTCATCTTTCGTAGAAGTTGATCTGACTCGCCCTGTCGCATTCTCGACCAACTGTCGTCCCTGATTTGCTCCTGTCTTCGCTGTCTGAGCCTGGACGTCTCATCGTCCTGTCGTTTCCTCAAACGTTCCTCTTCTTCTTTCATTTCTCTAGCTGCCTCCTCCTTTCTCAACTGTCTGTCCGTGTCCCGCCTACGCTTTCTATCTTCGTCCTCTCGCCTCAGACGTTCTGTTTCTTCTCTGTACTGACGTTCCTCAGCTCTCCTCCTTTCTAAACGTTCGGTTTCCTTTCTTCTCATAGCTTCTTCGTCGTCCTTCCGTTGTCGATCGGCTTCCATTCTTTTTTTTCTACGTTCCGCTTCCCGCTTTGTTCTTTCTTCTTCTTCTCTGAGTAACTTCTGTTCTTCCTCTTGCCTCCTTAGCTCTCGTTCCTTCCTCCTACGTTCGCGAGTCTCGTCCTCTCTTCTCAATCGTTCTTCTTCAGCTTTTCTTACCTTTTCTGCTTCCTGCCTGATTTGCTGCTCTTGTTCTTCCCTTCGGCGCTTAGCTTCTTCTCGTCTTTGGTCATCCTTTTCCTGCTCCTTCCTACGTTTTTCTGCTTTTTCGGCTAATCTGCGGTCCTCTTCTTCCTTTTTCAGTCTTGCATTTTCTTCTTTTCTTTTACGTTCTTCTTCTTCTCGTTCGGCTCGTTCTTCCTCTTCTTTTTTTGCACGTTGGTCTCGTTCCCTTTTCCTCTGCTCTTGCTCCTTCTTTCGCATCTCGCGCTCCTCTTTTTCCTTGCGTTCATCTTCTTTCAGTTGTAATTTTCGTTCTTCTTTCCTCTTCTTTAACTCCTCTTCCTTTTGCTTCAATGTATCTGATTCCATTTTCTTTAGTTTCTCTGCCTGTTCTGCTTTCTTGCGTTCATCTTCTTCCTGTTTGCGTTGGTCAGCCTTATTCTTTTCCCTTCGCTCCTTTTCTTCGTGTTCTAGCTTCTTCTTAGTCTCGTCTTCCTTCTTGCGCCTTTCCTCTTCCTGTTTCAATTTCTCGGCTTCCTCTTCTTTCTTTCGCTCCTCTTCTTCTTGCTTCAACTTTTCAGTTTGCTCTTTCTTCTTTCGTTCTTCGTCCTCTTTTAACTTCTTCGACTCTACTTGCTTCTTCTCTTCTTGTTGCAACTTCTCAGCTTCTTGTTTCTTTTTTCGTTCTTCCTCTTCTTTTATTTTTTTAGTCTCTTCCTCGGTTTTACGTTTTTCCTCCTTCAATTTGAACTTTTCCTCTTCTTCTTTCTTCCTACGCTCCTCTTCTTCTTGTTTTAATTTCTCAGCCTGTTGTTTCTTTTTTAACTCTTCCTTTTCTTTGACTTGTTTGGCTTCCTCTTCTTGTTTAAGTTTAAGTTTCTCTTCTTCCAATTTCAATTTTTCTTTTTCTTCTTTCTTCTTGCGCTGTTCCTCCTGTTGCTTTAGTTTATCAGCCTCCAGTTTCTTCTGGCGCTCTTCTTCCTCCTGCTTTAGTTTTTCGGCCTCCCGTTTCTTCTGCCGCTCTTCTTCTTCCTGCTTTACTTTGTCAGCCTCCAATTTCTTTTTTCGCTCTTCTTCCTCCTGCTTTAATTTTTCAGCCTCCTGTTTCTTCTGTCGCTCTTCTTCTTCCTGCTTTAGTTTTTCAGCCTCCTGTTTCTTCAGTCGCTCATCTTCTTCCTGCTTTAGTTTTTCAGCATCCTGTTTCTTTTTTCGCTCTTCTTCTTCCTGCTTTAGTTTTTCCGCCTCCTGTTTCTTCAGTCGCTCTTCTTCTTCCCGCTTTAGTTTTTCAGCCTCCTGTTTCTTCAGTCGCTCTTCTTCTTCCTGCTTTAGTTTTTCAGCATCCTGTTTCTTCTGTCTCTCTTCTTCTTCCTGCTTTAGTTTTTCAGCCTTCAGTTTCTTTTTTCGCTCTTCTTCCTGCTTTAGTTTTTCAGCCTCCTGTTTCTTCAGCCGCTCTTCTTCTTCCTGCTTTAGTTTTTCAGCCTCCAGTTTCTTTTTTCGATCTTCTTCTTCTTGCTTTAGTTTTTCAGCCTCCAGTTTCTTTTTTCGCTCTTCTTCTTCCTGCTTTAGTTTTTCAACTTTCTGTTCCTTCAGTCGCTCTTCTTCTTCCTGCTTTAGTTTTTCAGCCTCCAGTTTCTTTTTTCGCTCTTCTTCTTCTTGCTTTAGTTTTTCAGCCTCCAGTTTCTTTTTTCGCTCTTCTTCTTCCTGCTTTAGTTTTTCAGCTTCCTGTTCCTTCAGTCGCTCTTCTTCTTCCTGTTTTAGTTTTTCAGCCTCCAGTTTCTTTTTTCGCTCTTCTTCTTCCTGCTTTAGTTTTTCAGCTTGCTCTTTTTTCTTTCGCTCTTCGTCTTCTTTTAGTTTCTTAGCCTCCTCTTCCTTTTTACGGTTCCCTTCTTCCAGTTTTAATTTTTCCTCTTCTTCTTTTTTCTTGCGCTCTTCCTCTTCTTGTTTTAGCTTTTCAGTCTGCTCCTTTTTCTTTTGATCTTCCTCTTCTTTTAATCTCTTAGCTTCCTCCTCTTCTTTCCGCTTTTCTTCTTCAAGTTTCAATTTCTGCTCCGCCTCCTGCTTTAATCTTTCAGCCTCCTCTTTCTGTGTTCGTTCTACCTCGTCTTTTAATCTCTTTGCTTCCTCCTCCTGGTTACGTTTTTCTTCCTCTAGCTGCAATTTCTCCTCTTGTTCTTTCCGGAAACGCTCCTCCTCTTCCTGTTTTAGTCTTTCAGCTTCCTCTTTTTGCTTCTGTTCTTCTTTTAATTTTTTAGCTCTCTCATCTTGTTTACGTTTTTCTTCCTCTACCTTCAATTTCTCCTCCTCCTCTTTCCGTTTGTGCTCCTCTTTTTCCAGCTTTAATCTTTCAGCTTCTTCCTTCTGCTTTCGTTCTTGCTCTTCTTTCAATCTCTTAACATCATCCTCCTGTTTACGTTTTTCTTCCTCTAGTTTCAATTTCTCCTCCTGTTCTTTGCGTAAGCGCTCCTCCTCTTCTTGTTTTTGTCTTTCAGCTTCTTCTTCTAATCTTTTAGCTTCCTCCTCTTTCTTACGCTTTTCTTCTTTTAATTTCATGTTTTCTTCTTCTTGCTTCCTACGCTCTTCTTCCTCGAGTTTTAATTTTTCGTCTTCCTTTTTCTTACGTTCTATTTCCTCTTGTTTCAATTTCTCAGCTTCTACTTCCTTCTTGCGTTCCTCTTCCTGTTTAAGTTTCTCATCTTCAGCCTTCTGCTTACGTTCTTCCTCTTCTTGTTTCAATTTCTCAGATTCTTCCTTTTTCTTGCGTTCTTCTTCCACCTGCAGTTTCAATTTTTCTTCTTCCTCCTTCTTTTTACGGTCTTGCTCCTCTTCTTTCAATTTTTCTTCTTCCTCCTTCTTTTTACGGTCTTGCTCCTCTTCTTTTAGTTTTGCAGCTTCTTCCTTCTTCTTACGCTCTTCTTCCTCCTGTCTCAGCCTTTCTTTTTCTTCCTTTGATTTTCGTTCCTCTTCTTCTTGTTTTAGTTTCTCAGCCTCCTCTTTCTTTCTGCGCTCTTCTTCCTCTTGCTTTAATTTCTCGGCTTCCTCTTTTTTCTTAAGCTCCTCTTCCTCTTGAGCCAGTTTCTGAATTTCCTCTTTTTTCTTGCGCTCCTCTTCCTCTTGCTTCAGTTTTTCAGCTTCCTCTTTCTTCTTGCGCTCTTCTTCCTCTTGCTTCAATTTTTCAGCCTCTTCTTTCTTTTTGCGCTCTTCCTCTTCGTGCTTTAATTTCTTAGCTTCCTCCTTCTTTTTACGTGCCTCTTCTTCTTGCTTCATCTTCTCAGCCTCCTCTTTTATTCTACGCGTTTCTTCTTCCTGTTTCAATCTCCCCTCTTCTTCCTTCTTCTTACGTTCTTCTTCCTCTTGCTTCAATTTCTCAGCTTCTCTCTCTTCCTTATCCTTTTCTTCCTCTCGCTTTTCACTTTCCTCTTTCTTCCTTTTCTTCTCTTCGTCTGTCACCCACACAATTTCTGTTCTCAACAGATTGTCACGTATAACCTGTACAGTATTCATCAAATTGTCCATAGGCGTTTCCAGCTGCAGCAACCCTTCTCCAGCAGAATTCTCTTTCCACAAAGTCTCAACCGTCTCAGTAGATGTTTCCAATTCGTGTAAACATGGCGCCAGGGGTCTCAGCACGCCGCAGATATCAGTAGTCTCTAAATGCCCTAGTCCTGCTGTCGGTTTGTCAGCTGATTGTTGACGAACAATAGCAATTGCTCTCTGTAACTTTCGAAGGGAATTCATCGTTGCTTCCTCGACTTCCTTATCCTCCAATATACGCTGAATACCTTGTTTGAGCCCCTCAAGTGGCGTCATCAGCGCTTTCAAAGCCTCGTTCTCGATTTGAATTTCAATACCCAGCAAATCTTTATAACTTTCTATCTTACGATCAATCGACTCGATAGAATCGTTTATTTCCTTAATCGATATAAGCAATTTTGTCGAAGCTCTCGAAGCCTCCTCTGGCGACACAACCACTTTCTTGCTTTTCTGTGCCTTTTCACGTTCGCCAATCGAAATGCTCTCCAAAGCTGACTGCAGATTCTTCAGGGGCTGTTCTAAGTTCTCCAGATACACAGTGGGAGACTCCTCCACCGTCATAATCGATTCCTTCAGTTGCACCAAGGGTTCAGCTAGAGCTCCAATTATTATTTCTCTCTGCAGCTTTACAGTAGCCCGTTCTTCAATATACGATATACACTTCTCAAGATTCGACAGAGAATCCACTATGGCGTCGATGCTAGCTTCCTCCTCGTCTATGCTCATTCCACTCCTATTCTTCAGCACCAGGAAGCTCTCGTGCACTTCAGAAAGCGGTTCCACTAACATTTTGACAGCTTCATACTCGACTCCTCGTTCACCCGCTTTATCAGCAGTGACAGCTTTCTCCATCCCAATAATAGTCGACCTTATAACTTCCACTGGCTGCACCAGCTTCTCGACCACCGACCAATCTGGAGTGATCATGCTCAACTGCTCTTCAGCAGCCGCAGGCTCAGCTTCCATGACGATACACTCCTTAATCTCAGCTATGGATCTCTCTATTTCCTGGAGAGGAACTGCCAAGCACTCGGTTATCCAATTGCTCGAGTCCTCAGGCATCGCTTCCACATCCGGCGACATCACCCTTTCCTCTAGCACAGAGATGCTTCTCTGAAGCGTGATTAAAGGCTCCGCCAGAGCCGTCAGCAAGGAAGCTTGGTCCGTCAGGCGATCTTCTACAGATTCGACAAGTATGTGATCCTGGATCAGCGCTATAGAATTACACAGATCTTCGAGAGGCTCGATCAAGACATTCGACGTAGCCTCCATCTTCTCCTCAGCACTAAACGACTTCTCCTTAGCAGACTCGATAGCGATTTGCTCATGGATCACAGACACAGCAGCGTTCTTCAATTCCAACAGACTTTGAGCCATGGTTTTCAGCAGGGAAAGATCCTCCTTCTCAGACAGCGCAACTGTCATTTCGTTAGCGTCCATAGACCTTCGTTCCTCGACGACCAAAGCCAAACACTCCCTCAACTCACTCAAAGGTTTAGCCAGTATCTTCAAAGCTTGAGCCTCTTCTTCGGAGATCGATATCGCTATCTCAGAAGGTGACTCGATGGTGCCTTGGTCGATGATCATCGGCTCAGTGACCTGAAGGTGATCTTCCACCACGTCTGCCCAAGTCTTCAATGACGACGCGTCCTCCGAGATGGTGTCTGCTGCTGGCTCGATGATCATCTGCTGGTGATCGATAGTAGCCACGCGCTCCACCAGGTCGTGCAGGGATTTCGCGAACGTCTCAAACGCAATAACGCTGTCGGCCTTCGACAGCTCGTTTGTGAATTCAGGCGCAGCTATAGTAACCTGTTGCATGGCAGCCACCGAGGTCTTCAACTCCATCAACGTCTGCGCCATCATCTTCAACTGGCCCGCGTCCTCCGTTTCCGACAAGCTCTGCACACCTTCCTCCACTATGTGCTCCTGAATCGTGGCGATCGACTTCTGGAACTCTTCCAGTATCGGTCTCAGGCTCGTCCTCTCGAAAGACACCTGATCCGTCTGCAGACTCTCTGCTGAATCCTCGACCACGTGTTCACCTTGAATAGCCGCGACAAAAGACTGCTCCAGTTGCTGCAAAGAAGGCATAAGTACGCTCAACACGGTCACGGGTTTCTTCATCTCTGGGGTCTCCAGGATCTCCGCTTCTTGCACTTTGAATTCTTCTATGGTGGAGATAGACTCTTGCAATAGTTTTGCTGGGACCACTATGATCTCTGCTTTCGTTGGGTGTTCCACGTGAACTGTTCCAGTAATTGCATGGAGCACTCTTGGCCTAGAAGCCACAGCCGCGCAGTGCTTCTTGAACTCATCGACAGCTTTCCCGAAGGCCTGCAACGCGGATATGTTTTCCACGTCCAGAACCTGCTGTCCAGGTGCTTCTATCGCTGCCAATTGCTGGACGACAGCTACGGATGTCCTTAAATCGCTCAGTGATCGTTCCACGTTCTTCATCACAGCGAAGTCCTCGGTGTCTCCTGTTGGAGTCAATGTCTCTTTGGCGAGTATTAGTTGCTGCTGAATCTCTATCACGTTCTTGTTAAGCTCCTCCAGGGTGGACTTGACGGGTAGTTTCTGTAATATTGGAATTTTTTCAACAGTTTCATATTTTGTTTCTTCTTGTATGGCTGATAAGAAAGACTCTTCCAATTGGTGTAATGGTTGTACTATACTTAAGAAAATTACAGCCTCTTTCTCAGTTTTCTTTTCTAAACTATCCGTCTGTTTGCTGATATTCAAGATGGCGCCTTGGAGTTCACTCATGGGCGTGATTACAGTTTTCACGAAGTCCTCCGTTAGTTTCTTTTCTGTTGACGTGGCTTCTGTCTGTGGCACAGCCTTTCTGACTTCCTGTTGCTTCGCTACAGCTAATAGTTGCTTCCCAACTTCCTCTACTGACTGTGCGAAAGCTTCCAAACGCGATGCCTCTTCAGCAGATTCCATCTCCTTCACCTGGTCCTCTCGAGCTTTCACAATCTCTTGAACAGCTGCTATGGACAGTTTCAAGTCTTCCAGAGGCTTCTCAGCAGCTTGCATCAAACCAAGCTCACTAACCTCAGACGATACTGAACTTTCTGTTACCTGTTCTTGAATCACGGTTATCGAGTTTTGCAATTCTTCAAGGATGGGTTGTAAATTCAATTTTTCCAGAGGAACTTCGCCAGGCTTGAGTTCTTTTGCGGTTTCTTCAGAAACTGTTGCACCTTCCTGCACGGCGGTTAACAAAGCTTGCTCTAATACGTTCAGGGGTTCAATGAGAACGTTTAATTTCAGTGGAGCCTCTTCTCTCTTCGGTGTTTTCAATTCTTCGACCTCGTGCACTTTCTGCTCCTCAATCTGAGACAGTGACTCGCGTAGAACGTGAACTTTGCTGCTGATCTTCTGCAGAACCTCAGCGTCCACCATTTTCTCTTGCTGCGCTATAGGTTCGTCCAACTTCGTCTCCATTTTCTGTTGACTGACCGCGGCAGAGCAGCGTTCTTCTAGCTGCTCTATAGATTTAGCGAAAGCTTCTAGAGCAGACACCTTTTCAGCTCTCGCTTCTTCAGTTTGCTCTGCTGGCGTGGCAACCGCCTGTTGCACAGCAGTAGCTGAACACATGAGCTCCTCGATGGCTTCTGTGATATTCTTCGCAGCTTCCACCTTGAAACTCGACTCGGACGCCATCGTTAATTGCTCCTGAACTATAACAATACCTTCTTTCAATTCTTCCAAAATCGGCTGTAAACCCACTGCCTGCGAAGCTTCTTCTTTCAATTCCCCTGCAACTTCGAGCTTCTGATCAGCTGTTTGCTGGATACCAGCGACCAAACACCTCTCCAGTTCCTCAAGAGGATGTATCAACGTAGTTAACGTCTGCATGTTCACCTTTTCTGTTTCCAAGCTTCCTACTTCTTCAACATTCTCCTGAATCTTCATAACAGTCTCGCGGAGAGCCTGAATGGGAGCAATGATCGTTTCAAGAGCTTTAGCATCAAGCTTCTCTTCTTTAACCACCATTTCCTTCGTCTCTTGCTGACTGACTACAGCCAAACACTTCTCTTCGAGTTCCTGGACTGACTCAGCAAAGTGCTGCAAGGCAGTCACTTTCTCCGCGTCTGAAATCTTCTCTTCTCCGGTGCTGTCAATGCTGACTACGCTTTGAACAACAGCGAGGGAGGAATTTAAGTCTTCCAGGGTCTTTTCTGTAGCTTGCATGATGGCAGCCTTGGCAGTAGTGTCCGCTGTAGCAGTCTGCAGCTTCACTTGCTCTTGAACCGTAGCCACGCACTTCTGCAGCTCTTCAACGACAGACGAGACGTCCAATTTTTGCGAAGACGGAATCATTTCTGCCATTTCTTCAGTTTTCTCGAGTTGCATGGAAACAGCCTGTTGGACAGTCGACGATAATGATGCCTCCAGTTTTTGCAGTGGTTCTATGAGAATTTTCAATGCATTTTCTGCTTCACTTTTTCCGGACGTGTCTAATGTTTCAGCTTCTTGCGATCTCACTTCTTCTATTTTGCTGATAGATTCTCTTAATACCTGAAGAGGGTTGATCACCATTTCTAAGATATCTACTTGCGATTCTTCAATTTTCTTGGCGACCAAGTCCACTCGAACCTGCTGCTGAGAGATCGCCGCCAAACATCGCTCGCCAATTTCTTCCACAGATTTAGCGAAGGTTTCTAAAATCGATACTCTTTCTGCTTCTGGTATATCGCGTACTTCATCAGACTCTTTGCAAAGTGTTTCTTGAACAGCTGCTATAGAGGACTTCAACTGTTCCAGTGGCTCTTCTATAGCCTTAGCCACGGAAGTCTCCACTTTATCGGAAGTCTCCGCCTTTTCTTTCGCTGGCTCCAGCGAGACTTGTTCTTGGATCACTGCAACCGATTTTTGCAGTTCTTGCAAAATAGGTTCAATAGTTAGTTTCAAAGAAGCCTGTGCAGCTGTTGAAGAAGCAGATTCTTCGGTAATGGTACTCGTTTGTTTGACAGCCAGGAAAAAAGATTTCTCCAGTTCTTCCAGAGGATGAACCAAAGTGTTTACTATAGCAGCCACTTGTTCAGCTTCAGCTACGTTCGAGGCTTCAACCTCTAGCATCTTTTGCTCCTCAATTTTGGACACGGTTTCACGCAGCGACTGAAGTGGACTCGTCATTATTTCAAGAACCTGCTCGAGCTTAGCCACTTGTGGCTGTTCTGCGAGGCTGGTTTCGACCTTCTGCTGACTGGCTACCACTGAACATACTTTTCCAATCTCCTCCACGCATTTAGCAAAGATTCCTAGAGCCATGGTTTTCTCCTCAGTCGTCAGCTCCTTCGTTTCTTCCGTTTCCAGTTTTTGTATAGCTGCCACTGATGTTTTTAGCTTCTCCAGTGGGCTCTCTATCACTTCAGCGATGGAAGTTTCGGCCTTTGCACTGGATACGTCCACTTTCTTAGATTGTAATGATACTTGCTCCTCTATCACAGCGATGGACTTCTGTAACTTTTCTAGTACAGGAGTGAGTTTTAGATTTTCTACAGAAGTATCAGAAGCTTCCTTTATCTCTTCGGTGGTTTCCACTTTTCCTGTACTGACTTGCTCAACAGCTGTACACAATAGTTGTTCCAGCTCCTCCATAGGATGCACCAGGGGCTTCAGAACTTCGACCAAATTTCTAGCTGTCTGATCTAAAGCTTCGATCTCTTCCGTCTTCTGTGTCTCGATCTCAGACGTGGTCTCGCGTAGCACTTGGATCACTGCTTCCAACTGTTCCTTCTGGACCTTTTCAGTCGAAATTGCTTTCGTTTTCGCCTCTGATTTACTGGCGATCGCGAAGCACTTTTCTCCCAGGTCTTTCACCGACTTCACAAACGTCTCCACCGCCATTGTTCTTTCAGTGTCCGTGAAGTCCTCTGCACGTACAGTCTCAGTGGCTGCGATTTTCTGCACAGCTCCAAGCGAGAACTTCAGATCCTCCAAGGACCTTTCGACTTCTCTTGCAATCATCGCTTCGCCCTCTGACTTCGGTGGCCCTTCGGTGGCCTCCAGCATCACTTCCTCCTGGATCGTAGCGATGGATCTCTTCAGCTCCTCCAAAACGGTGCACACTGGCAGTGACTGTAATGGCGAGACGTTTCGCTTCGTTTCTTCCGCAGTTTCATGGGTTTCCGTGGTTTGTCGTTCAGCTGAGACGTTCAATGACTGCTCCAACTCTTCCAGAGGATGGATAATGGTGTTCAGTATGACAGCAGCTGTCTTCCTCGTAGGCAGATCTAACGCCTCAGTCTCCTCCATCTCCTGCTCCTCGATCTTCGCCACTAGTTCACGTAGATTTTGTATGGGGCTGACCATCTTTTCCACCAGAGTCGTCTGCAACTTGATTTCCTCCTCGCTGATCAGTTTCTGTTGCTCTGGCAGTTCAGCGGGCTCCACCGAGGGCGAGATCGATCCGAAAGGTGACGCGTCGTCGCGTTTCACTTGCTCTTGTGAGACCATTATGGCTTCGATGAGTTCCTCGAGGGGCTTAGCAGTGGTTTCTTCAATGTGTTGACTTTCTTCCTTCGGTTTCGTTGGTACCGCCACCTTCATCTCTTCTGGTATTACCATCTGTTTCAGTTCTGCGGTTCTACGTATCACCTTGATGAGCTCGGAGATTGTTTCAGTTAAATCTTGCATGCCTGCGCCGAGGAACGCATATTCTGAGAATAACTGCGCAGTTGCCTGCTGAATGGAGGAAGCTTCGTGCTGAAGCATTTCTAGAGGCTCTAGAAGAAGCTGCAAGGACACCATCACGTTTTCTTTTAGACCTGGTGTCAGTTCTTTCTGAGTTAAACGGAGAACCTTGTCTGTAGCTTCGTCCAAGTTTGATAAAGTGCTCAGTGTACGATGCAAGTGTTCCTTCAATTCTGGAGCCGAAGAAGGCGACGCTTTGTGTTTGATTGACGCGTTAGTTGCCTTCAAGTCGTTGAGTATTTGTATGAGGGCAGTCAGCTCTCGGATCTTGCGTTTTTCTTCTTCCGATTTCGAAGAAAGAGGCTGTTCTAAAGCTAGGTGCATGAGGCTAATTAAATCTTTGAATGGTTGATGCACTGTGGTAATTAATGATAGTGTCTTTTGCATTTCATCGATTTGGGTGTCTTTACTGTCTTCTTTTGATTTCTCTTTTTCTTTCACCGATTGTTCTGCCTTTTCAGAGACAGCTGGGGTACTTTCCTCTTGTCTTTTCGTTTCCTCTGATTTTTCAGGCGATGCTTGAACACTTTCTTCTTCTTTCATTACTTCTTCGGATTCTTCAGGCAATGTTGTCTTCTTTTCTTCTTTGTCTGTTGGCTCTTCTATCTTTTCAGTGACTGTTTCTGCAGATGTTTCTTTTATTACTAACTCTGTTGCTTTTCCAGATGAAATCTCTACTTCTTTTTCTTCTACTTTTTCTGATATTGCCTCTATTTTTTCTTCTTTTCTCACTAATTCTTCAGCTTTCTCAGATAATTTTTCAACACTTTTCTTTACCTCGATTGATTCTTTTTCTGATATTGTCTCTATTTTTTCTTCCCTTCTTACTAATTCTTCAGTTTTTTCAGACAATTTTTCTACACTTTCTTCCGCCTCGATCGATTCCTTTGCTTTTTGAATTGACGTTTCTAGTATTTCATCTTGTTTAATAAATTCTTGTACTGTTTCAGACGTCTCTGCACTTTTCTCAATTTTTGTTGTTCCTTCTGCTTTGTCCGACAAAACTTCTACTGTTTGTTCACTTACTTCTAACTTGTCTCTTTTTTCAGGCAATGTTTCTACTTGCTCCTCTACCCTTGTTATTTCTTCTGACTTTTCAGGGAGAGACTCCACTTTTTCTTCCTTTATTATCAATTCTTCTACCTTTTCAGATAATATTGTGCGAGGTTCCTCTTTTTTTGCTACTTCTTCTGCTTTCTCAGGCTGTATTTCAATACTATCTTGTTTCTTCGCTGCCCCTTCTGCACTTTCGGTCAAAACTTCCTTACTTTCTGCGATCTTGATAGTTTCTTCTGTCTTCTGTAGCAGTATCTCTACTTTTTCTCCCTTGGTTACTAATTGGTCTGTCTTTTCAGGTAAAGCTTCTATTTTCTCCTCCACTTTTGCCAACTCCTCTGGTTTCTGGGATAATGACTCTACAGTTTCTTCTTTTATTACTATTTCTTCCGCCTTTGCTATTGACATTTCTGTACTTTCTTCTTTCTTTACTACTTCTTCTACCTTTGCAGTCGATGTTTCTACAATTTCTTCCTTTTTAGATAACATTTCTACATTGTCTTCTTTTGTTACGAGCATTTCTGATTTTGTAGATGACTCTTCTGCACGGGCTTCTTCTGTTATCGACTCTTCTGCTTTCCCAGGTAATGCTTCCACCGATTCCTTTTTCCCTGTTAACTCTTCTGCCCTTTCAGACAGAACTTCAACTGCTTTTTCTGCTTTCTCCGATTTGTCTGCTTGTTGAGGAGAGATTTCGACCTTTTCTTCTTTCTTCTCTAACTTCTCTGCTTGTTGAATAGAAACATCAGCTTTTTCTTCTTTCTTTTCCAACTTTTCTTCTTCTGAAAACACTTTTACTATTTCTCCCTTCTTTTCCAACTTTTCGTCTTCAGAAGACACTTTTACAATTTCCCCCTTCTTTTCCAGCTTTTCTTCTTCAGAAGACACTTTTACTATTTCCCCTTTCTTTTCCAAATTTTCTTCTTCAGAAGACACTTTTACTATTTCCCCCTTCTTTTCCATCTTTTCTTCTTCAGAAGACACTTTTACTATTTCCCCTTTCTTTTCCAACTTTTCTTCTTCATGTGACACTTCTACCTTTCCTCCTTTTTTCTCTAATTTTTCTGCTCTTTCAGAAAACATTTCCACCGTTTCCCCTCTCTTCTCCACCTCATCTACTTTCTCAGAAGCCATTTCCATTTTTTCTTCTTTTCCACCCAACTGCTCTACTTTCTGAGTCAAGATTTCCACTGTTTCTTCTTTCTTCTCCAACTCCTCTGTTTTTCCAGAGAGTACTTCTGCTTTTACCTCTTCCTTTTCTATCCGCTTTACTTCCTCAGATAGTAGCTCCATCTTTTCTTCAGTTCCCTCTAACTTCTCTACTTTCCCAGTCAGTACTTCAACACCCTTTGTCTTTACTGCCGTCTCTTCCACTGTCTCAGCCACTACTTCAATGTTCTCCTTTATTTTTGCTACGTCTCCTACCATTTTACTTAATTCCTCCGACAACTCTTCTTCTTTTACTTCAGTCGACTCAGTTGCCTGTTGTATCTTTATTTCAGCCTCCTTGACCTGTGCGACATCCTCGATCGAAAGAATTCTCGTCTCCCCAGACTTTTCTTCAGGCATCACTTCATCTATTTTTGGCTTCTCCCTTTCTGGTGGCAGTTCTTCAATCGTCATCACACTTTCCACCTCCTCCTTGGACACTTCAATTATTTCATCGATGATAGTCATTATCTGTGTAATAGTAATCGGTATATCCTTCGAAGCACTTTGATCTTCTGCTTCGCCAGCTGCTTCGGCTGATGTTTCTTCCACAATCACCTCCTTCTTAATCTTCGTTATAGAATCCTTAACACTCTGCAAGACATCCACAACGGCACACAGGGTTTCCACCAACGATGAGCCTTCAGATGCACCTTCACGAATCAGATGCAGCCGATGCATCGACAATGATGAAGCCAATTCAGACGTGGAGTTAGCTAGAGACTGAAGAAGCGCCATCGACTGGCTGGAAACTAAAGACACAGCGTTCTGATCGATCTTCTCCTTAAGTGTATTCAAAGCTGACCGAAGCTGATTCGTTGGATAGAGAAACCCTTCAACAATAGCTTCTTCATCGACCGACTGATCGATCGATTCGATGAAATGTGTCTGGGACAGCGATATCTGCTTCTGCAAAGCTCTCAACGACTTCGAAATCACTTCGTGCACCGTCTTGTCTGCATTTTCCTCCAGAGACACTATGGTGCCCTTCAGGTGATCCAGAGACGAGGAAAGATTATACTGAAACGCGAACTCCCCTCTGTCTGGCCTGCGCGAGTAGTCAGTCCTGCCAATTTGCTTCTGGACAGAGACAATGGCATCTTGCAACGAGCGCAATGGCTGTTCATAAAACGTTGACCCTTCTAAATTAGTTATTCTCTCCAGAGTGTTCGAACTTTGTCTTTGAAGGCCTTCCACAGCTCTCAGAATCACGTTTCTTCTCTCATCTAGCAGAGCTGCTTCAGGAACCAGGCTTTTACGGCTGCTCTGCACTACAGATAGACAGCTAAGGAACTCCACCAATGGTTCCACTAGATTTCGAAGTTCCATAACGATATCCCTTCGTTGGTCCAGCAGCCGAGGCTCCTGAGAAGTGACGTTAATCGTATTCAACAAAATATCCAGCGGTTGCACCAAAATCCTCGCCACATCAGTCTCTAGGGTGTTCTCAGCTTGGGTCTCAAGAACCTTCATACGTTCTTGAATGCTCAGTACAGGCTTGGAAATCTCTCGAAGGGATCCCAGAAGCTCTTGCCTCGACTGTATATCCTTCACAACAACTGGGATCCTTTCTTTGATGTCACCAAGAACGCGAAGAATAGGTTGGCAATTTATTTCCAAATTATAGCTTCCATCAAGCTTCTGAATTGCATGCTTGATCACCTTCTCCTCGATTACATTCAAAGGTTCAGCTAAATGTTTGAGAATCAACAGCTCGTGAGCACCGTGTTGATGAGTTTCTAGAAGAACTTCCTGTAAGTTACTTAGTGGCTGCAGGATGTTCTGCAACCCAGAAACTGTCTGCTCAATCGTTTCTTCGGAAGTAGCAACCGATTTCTCATAGCTTCCAGTCATCACGCGTATCGTCGAGATGGTTCTCCTCAGTTCTTCCAGAGAATTAGCCAGCAGGGAGGTTGGGACCGTTGTGTTTCCAGCAGTAGGTTGTTCGAAGTCCTCCAAAATATCAGTGACATCCAAGTGAACGCTTTCCAGCGTCCTTGCCAAAGAAACTATCAATTCAGCAGTCTCTTCTTTTCTCTTCACTTCCTGTGCACCTTTTTCTTTCGTCTCCGCTTGCTCTACACCCTCTTCTTTTTTCTTCACTTCCCTTGCACCCTCTTCTTTCGTTTCCACTTGCTTTGTACCCTCTTCTTTACTCTCCACTTGCTCTACACTCTCCCCTTTCCTCTTCAGTTCCTCTGCAGCCTCTTCCTTCCTCCCCACTTCCTCTACACCCTCCTTGCCCCGTGGAAGTTCTTCTATCTGCGTGACCAGCTGGTCACTTCTCTGCGAACTGATTTCTTCAGCCGTCGTTTGCTCGATCATCGATCCAGCAAACTGGCTTTCAGGAAGCACACTGGTGGTCTCCATCAGCGTGCCTTCCGGGATAGTTTCTTGGGAAGTATGCGCCACAACCTCCTCTTTCCCTTCCCGTGACACAGTATCCTTTTGAATAGTCTCCTGGGAAGTGGTCGCTGGTATTTCCTTCTCTTCCTCAGTCAACGACTTGATCATCTCTGTCAGCTCCTTCTTATATAAAGCTTCTTTAATAGAAATAGGTATTTGGTTCTCAATCTCCTCCACGATGTCCACGATCGGTTGCAGTGTCTCTTCTCCAGCGTGGACCCGAAGGACGTCCATGATGGTTTGCAGCAGGTACTTCATGGGTCGGCTCAAACCCTCCAAAGTGGACAAGTCCGCTGGCTCGTGGTACATCGATATGGCGTTTCTGAGCCTCATCAGTGGTTCTCGGAGCTCTATTAAAGCTTCTATTAAATTCTCGTCGGTTGGGGGCTCGGAATAGGATGTTTCGATGACGATTTTGTTCACGTCTCTCTTCAACTCGCCCACAGTGGAGCTTAGACCAGATTCTTCTTCATCCTTGGTACTGTCTTCAGACGTGGTGGACAGCCAGTGCTTCATGGGATCCAACGATCGACTGATTCGATCTGCCAGAACGAAACTGGCCCTCTGCTTGTTTGCATCCTCCTTCTCTGCTTTTGTTTCCCTTCGAACTTTCTTCTTCGAGGCTTCCTTCGCGATCAGCGGCGTGTCCTTCTCTATTTCTTCCAGCAGCTCCAGAACTGGAAGAACGTCGTCCGCCTTCGCCTCGCTGTCGACGATGCACTGAACGAGGCACTTCAGCTTCTCTACAGGGTTCACCAAGTCATTCAAGATCTGCACCTCATCTGGCCCGTGCTCCTGGGTCAACAGTGTCCTCTCCAGCGCCAACAAGATCTCCTTCAGTTTACAGACTTGCCCTAGGACCTCTTCGTCCACTGGATCCTTCAAATTAGCGATCGCTACTGCGGAGGAGCCTACACTCTGCCGAAGTTCCTCTATACAGCTGGTCAAATTGGACGCGCACGAGGGAAAGTTTCTTTCCTGTCTCTCCAAGGCCGACGACAGAGCAAAGTGAACGTTACTGAGATTCTGGTCCAAGTTCAAGCCCTGCAGCATACGTTTGCTCGCCTCTTCGATGTCCACCAACTGAGCCACAGTCTTTGGCAGCTGAGTATCAATTTCTTCCAGCGTTTTCCAGACACCCTTCATCGACTCGACAGCTTCCTGAGACTCAGAGTGACGCAGCACCTTCGACACAACAACCTTCAGTCTTTCTACAGGCACAGATATCTTGCGTATCACTTGCAGCTCCTGGACTGTTCTTTCTTCAGATGCAAGTGCCAACTGCAAGTCCAAGAGTGGCTCCTTCAAGTCCACCAGGCTCTCCAAAGTTTCGTCCTCTCGCAAGGTCATGGCGGTTCTTGTAGCGTCTGACACGCACTGTCTGAGCTCTACCAGACACGCAGCTATTTCCGAGGACGTCAGTAGCTTCCGGTGACTGGCTGCTCCGTTTGCCACTGACTCCACGTCTTCTAGGTTCTGGAGTGCAGTGCTCAGGGCTGATTGAACGTCGATTAAGGGGTCGAGGATCCTCTCTGACAGGGTCTGTGGCTCGTCTTGGATCGATCTAGTGGACACTGTCTCCTCGTATTCGTTAACGGTTCCATGGATCATCTTGTCGATATTGTGCAGAGTTTGCAGGACAGGCTGCAAAGAGCTCTCGTCTAAATCCAGTATCGTCGATTTCAGCTGAGTGATCCCCGGCTCCAGGAGCTTGAAGACCATCTCTGCGTTCTCAGCGATGGCGACTGAAGTCAAAGCGCACTGCAGGGAATAGAGAGGACCTTCGAGGCTCGCCAGCGACTCGATGCTGATCTCCTTCTTCTGAGGAGTCTTCAGTCTTCGATACATCTCGTCAACTCGATCGAAAATCGTGGATAATCGAGGATCCAGAGTATCAGCGATGTTCTCGTACGACTTCAGGGTCTCTTGAAGGGTCAACCTCGCTTCTCTTAGAGGATCCTGCTGGGGTTCGTCGATAGTTGCATCCTGATCATCCATAGTCTTCCTCTCCTTCACCCTTTGAATCTCTTCCATGGTCTGACCTACTGATTCTTGCAGAGACTCGATCAACTTTGTGCGATGCTCCGATAGAATCCCTTTCGTCTCGTAGGTCTCCAAAGCTGTCTTCAAAGTGTCCAGTTTCGCTTTCAGCTCTCGGGTTGGAGCGAACAGCTCGTCCATGATCACAGGAACACCTTCGATCGGCGCGTCGATCTTGGAGAAGCGACTCAGAGCTTGCGCCATGTCTTCCACGGACTTCGATAGAGACTCAACCACCACTGTGTCTACAGTTTCTATCGTGCCTCTGGCCGGGTCCACAGAAATGTCGTTTAAAAAGAAGTCTAACGTGCTAAGTATCTCCTCAAAGCTAGAAGCCAATCGTGTGCCTTTATTATCCACCGTCTGAACGTTCCTAACGCCCTCGTCGAGCTTGGACACCGCGGATACCATTCTTATCAGAGCAATAGGCCTTTCGCCCTTCGCTCGACCAGTCAGCTCGTGTTCGATCTTCGTGATCCCCATGAGGATTTCATCCACAGGATCTGTGAGGCTCTCCAAAATGGCGATCAGGTCCGTCTTACGACTTTTCACATTCTCCTGACGCTCTATGAGCTCCATGCCCCTGAGGAGCTCTTCTGTTGGACCGCCAATAGCTTCCAGCAAAGAGATTCGAAAGGTTTGAGCCAGAGACCTGTCTCCAGCGTTCTTCAAGGCTTTAGACTCTATAGATGACACCTCCTCGCAGAGACATTGAATAGGTCTGATAATATTCTCCGTCACCACGCCCTTGCACACGTCCTCGCTCTCAGCGTTGAGTTTCAAGGCCAGGCCACCTATGTCGACCAAAGTGTCTCGCACCACGAGAACAGGGTCCTTTAATTTCTTCATGTTATCCAGCAGCCTCTCCTTGTTGCTCCTGGTCAAGGATTTGTCAGAGTCGCTGGCAGACTGCTTCCTGTCGGAGGATCTATCTGGCACGTCTTCCAGGTACGGCTCCTCGGTCTTGTTGATGGACTCTATGCGTTGGTGCATGTCTGTTTTCGCGCTTCCCGACCTGCTTCTTCGTTGTTTCCCATCGATCTCACTTGCCAACGAGGATTCCTCGGAGCTTCCCTTTTCCCTCTTGTGCTTCTTCTTCCTGTGCTTCTTCTTCTTCGGCGCGCCAGTGACGGAGTCGAAGGACGAGTCGCCTCCTATTCCATCGTCTATGCTCGAGCCAGCTGTCTTTTCGCCGCTTAGACTGTGCTTTCTGTCCTGTACGTTCTCGTACAGCTTGTGCACTTGGTTGTCAGAGATGGAGAGCCTCGCCGAAGACAGGGCGTCGGCGAACGTGTCGCTGTCGTCCTGTTTCAGAGAAGACACTGGGGAGATGGGGGAGACCGGGGAGAATCGTTCGTCCCTTTGAGCGCTGTGGAAGCTCTCGGACTCCATTCTCGGACTCTTCTCGCTTTTCTCGCTTTTGGAGGAGGAGCTGGACTTTTTCCTCGGTGGTTTCGTCGGCGGTTTGTCGTCCTCTTCTAAACTGTACCTGCCCGACCTCTTCAGGGAGCTGCGGGAGCTACGATCCGGGGAAGAGAACACTCTGGTTACGTCGTCCATTATGGAGACGTCCTCGAAGTCGGCCTCGGTACGAAGATCGTCGCCATCTTCGGCGCTCACGAAGTAGTCCGGGGACACGTCGATTACTACCGCCTCCATTAACAGGTTACCCGAAGTGGAGGACTCTTTGACGAACCTCATTGGTGGCAGCTCGATCACGTTGTGCTCTGTCGAAGGCGCGGAAGATGATGTGAGCTTCTTATGGGTCTTGGTTTATTACTTAAGGGGTTAGGTCACCCTTGGAATTTATTTCTAATTTAAGAGATAAAAGGAGTTCGCTTCACTCACCCGTTACGTGCTCAGACAGCTGGTCAGCATACATCTCGACGATCTGAAGGGCTTCCTCCTCGGTGAGATCCGGCGTTTCGTATAGGCTGACGGAGACTTCCTTGCCGTCGAAGCTGAAGGACACTTCCCCTCGGTCGTCCAACGTGACGGAATGATCGGTTTGCGGTGTGTCGTACAGTTGGGACGTCCTTTCTTCGTGTATCGTCGAAAGGGACAGGTTCCTGGCGAGTTCGTGGCCGTTCGGCGACTGAATCTCCTTCGTCTCTTTTTGAACTGGTAGCTTGTCTGTAAAAAAAATGAGTTACATAAATGGAAACCGAGGAGCTTGATAGGGATTGTAAATTCACCGACTTTTTCAATTACTGGTAATTCGGTGAAATTTTCAATCAAAACTGGTTTACCGGTGATTTACCGGTATTTTCTAAGGTATTGAAAATATCGGAGTGAATGTTACAAAAAATACATTTTTTTCTAAATCTAATCCAGCATTATAAAATATATATGTAAATAAAACTAATCTGAACATAAAATATAAATTGATATAACGCAAAATATATATGTATTAGCAAATTATTGACAATACTTATTAAATATGGATCTTCGGCACGAAAATAATGGAAAGAATCTTAACTTACGTACATAATTAAAAAAAATTTATTTATCAACTTTTTTTAACAAATAAGCACGCAAAAATCATAATTTTTCTAAACTTTGGTCCCCTAATTGCGACCTAATTTTTGTACAAAATGATTCAGCCGCGGAAAAAGCTTCCTCAGATTCTACACTTGTTGGTCGGGTAGTCATTAGGAAATCATATGCACTTTGTATATATTTTCCCCTAAATTACTTATTCTTATTGAAAATACGATAATTCTCTTTTGATGACTCGATTCAAATTTTCAATTTTCTTATGGATCAGAGTTGATGTTTCATGAGATACTTCAGTTTCCGTCTGTACTAATAATTTAAGTTTTTCTTTCATTGATAACGTAGTAGATATCAAAAGAATTATTCAACGCATACACGCGCTATACTGTTACATGTAATTTATCAAATTACCGGTAAAACTAGATTCACCGGTTCACCGGTATTACAATCCCTAGAGCGTGATAAATTTCCAAAGAGACTTGCTCGGGTACCTTCGAAGCCTAGAAGGGAGGCAGAGCTGCTGACGGTCCCCATGCAGTTAGTAGCCTCGCAGGTGTATGTTCCCAGGCAGCAGGTACCATCCTGGCCAGAAATGATCCTGTGGATGTCTCCAGGCTTCAGCTCGACGCCATCTTTATACCACTTGAGAATTGGCTGCGGGACACCGATCACTTTGCACTCCAGGTTCACCGCGCCCTCCTCTGACAATATAGCGCGCAAACTCTCGAGGAACTTGGGCTTCTTGTAGTGCTTGGGAATGATTAGTTTGAGGAAACAGGAGGTGACGCTGTGGCCGAAATCGTTGGACGCCACGCACTTCCATTCGGCCTGAATTATTCAAATTTAGATTAGATTACTGGTGCTTCGTTATCGTTTCCCTTTCTTCTGTATCGGAAAGGAGCCACTTACCTGATCGACGAATTCGAGGCTTCGAACGTTCAGGTGGCACGTGCCAAGATTTTCCTTGGCAGCTTGGTACTTCTCGTTCTCTTCCACCGCCACGTCGTCCCTGTACCAAGAGAGGCTTGGCTCTGGGGCAATACTGACTGCAAGTTTTTCAATTCGAATATTAGGTGGTATTTGGAATGTTCCACGGATACAGACTAAACAAAAATTTACTTCTTGCTTGTATATTAGTATATTAGCCATTATCAATGCTTGGTGAACATTTTTGGGATTCGGGTGAAGATATTTAGAATAGAATGTAATAATTTCTCAGAGGTTGTGAACATTCGGTTTAATGGTGTGTACATGGTGCGAATGATAGATGAAGATTTTTAATGATAAAGCTAGACTTAAGGGAAAATGTTTAAGATAGAATCAAGAATAAGCGACCGCGGGTGTACCTTGTATCGTAAATTGAAAATCTTCGTTGATCCTCGCCTCGCAGCTTCTGAGGCCCTTTATGAAATTTGGTGGCTGATTCGTGCTCAAGAGTTGCAGGCGCTCTTCTTCGTTCAGTTGATTCTGGATATCCTCGATCGTTAATTCGGCTGTGCTCTTCGCTTCCCCCATACAGTTCCTCGCGATGCAGCAATAGGAACCTAACGAAGATGCAATTCCAACATGAAGGTAATAACGAAAAGCGCGGACTCACGGGGATGGTTGAAACGTGATTGATGGGATACCTAAGGAGTTGGTCCCTGTTAATTGATAAACATCTCCTGGTTTCAATTCCTGGCCGTCTTTGAACCACCTGAGCAATGGCGTGGGGAAACCTACGACTTTGCACTCGAAGGAGACCAAACCCTCCTCCGTTAGGACAGCTTTCAAGCTTTCCATGAAGCGTGGTTTCCTGTAGTTCTTTGGAACTTGGGGGATACAAATAAATGTTATTTAACGTAATTCAAACACGTAAATTCACCTTAATATTATGAAATTAAGTATTCCACATTTCTTACAAGGAAATTCAAAAAATTATGAAACTTTGGGGATATGTAGAGGATTAGAGAATATATATGTAGATATGTATTACACATTTTTTTTGCTGCACAAATTCGCTCTAAGGGGGGGAAATTGATCCCTGAAAATCCGGTTATTTTCCGATGTTGTGTTATAACTCGCGAAATGTAAGAACTGTAAGTTACCAAATGATAGTCTTACTTTTCAGGACTCAATTTCACACCCTTAGAGTGAATTTGTGCGGTAAAAAAAATTGCGTAGTACATATCTATATATCTACATTAGGGTGGAACGAAATATAGGGGAAAATTATTTTTTTATTATTCATGACTTCTAATAATGGGCAAAAGTTGCCTTTTATAATAGTATTTAAGCTGCCAAAGTTTGAACGCGATCAACAAATTTTTTGAGGTGCCGCAAGCCCTTCAAATATTAATATTTACTGAAATATTAATTTTTGAAAGTCTTGCGGCACCTCAAAAAATTTGTTGATCACGTTCAAACTTTGGCAGCTTAAATACCATTATAAAATGCAACTTTTGCCCACTATTAGAAGTCATAAATAATAAAAAAAAAAATTTTCCCTATATTTCGTTCAACCCTAATCTATATATACCCAAAGTTTCATAATTTTTTTAATTTCTGGGTTGGGGATCTTCTCTTGTTACATTTATAGCAATTACAGTCTGGAAACATTTATTGCGTCACTCGAATAAACACATTATCACTTATACCTCTCTTATTATTAGTACCAGAAAAATATTATTGCAAAATTTATCTATTGCAAAATGTGTAGCTCACTATCTCGACCAAAATAAGTTAGAGACGAATCATTTCATCGATCATATTGCTACGAGAGTTCTGCGTGTTATGTAAATTTGAGAGTGATGCAACAAGTATACGCTCTAAGATTTTATTGTAAAGGGAGTTTTTGTGTTTTGTATTTTACTCACTGGACATTGCAACGTAGCAAGTAGTAAACTGCTTCATATCTTCGCCGCTGGTCGCGACACACTTCCATTCGCCCTCGTCCATGGCTTCCACTGGATTCACCTCCACGGAATATCCACCAAGGCCATCCTCCATCACGTGGTACTTGTCGCTGGGCTCGATTCGTCCTTCCTTGTTGTACCAGGTAATCACTTTCGGCCATGGTGGCACTTGTGCTGTTGCAAATATAGTAACAACGATTTTTATTCAGAGAAAATACAGTAAGTGCACAAAGTAAGATCCTTGGATCTCTATTTTCTTTGTCAATCAAATTGCATAAACGGAGAAAGGGTTAAGTTTGCCTGAGTGTTGGAGTTCTTTCGTACTTCCTTATGGTACTATTCTTTATTAAGTTTAAAGAAGAAATAATTTTTACAGAATTAAGAAAAGTTCATTTATGAAGGTATAACGTACCTTGGCAAGAAAGACGAAGAGTTTCACCGATTCTGCAACAGTCGTCCTGTAGAATTCGTTTGAAAACAGGAAGAGGGCCGGACGGTGTTAGAGAATCCGCTGGCTTTAGGGAACCCTCTCTGCTACCCTTTCCAACTACGTGCACCTGAATCATAAAAACAGATTAGTGTCTGTATTTAATTACCTATAAAAGACAAGGGGAGTGGAAGCAACTGAATGTTCGAGCTGTGCTCCACAGAGTGAAATATATATTTCCACAGTTTCATCAAGTATACTGGAAACAAGCTTCACAGGACAAGGTGCAAGTGAAGGGTAAGGAAAAAACAGGGAATGTCAGAAAACAGCTTCGTCGCAAATATTAAGTTTTAATACTTTAGTCCACCAGTAAAGAAGCAAGGTTCAATGAATTTAATTTTTCTTGATTTATTTTGATGACAGAAGTTTCAAGCTTAGCAAAGAGTTTTTAACCAGTACCTATATCAAATAATTAACGTTACCTTACGCGGGTATTTGAACTTTATAACCCTTTGTGATTCGACAGTTCTGTAGTCCCATTTGCCACAAACAAAATATGTTATAAATCACAAAATCGAGAAAAATGGACATTCCTCGTTTTTCCCTTACCCTTCAAGTGGTAAAATCAGAATAACAGTATCGTGTTCCAAAACACTCACTTTCGAAGAGGAATAAGAGATTCCCATGCAATTCACCGCCTCACACGTATAAATGCCAAGGGAGGTTGGGTCGTCAGGGTTGGCAGTTAGAGCGAAGACATCGCCAGCCTTGATTTCTTTGTCGTCCTTGAACCATCTCAGCACTGGAGTGGGTACACCGACTACTTTGCATTCCAAGGACACCGTGCCGGTCTCTGTGAGGAGAGCACGAAGTTCCTCCATGAACTCTGGCCGCTTGTAGGCTTTTGGAACTGTGGGATAAGGAACAACATTGAACTATTGCCTACAACTCATCCGCATTACAATTGCCCTGCTATATTTAATTTGCGAGCGTAGAGGAGCTGATATATAATAGAAATTTCAAATCTTACTCTTAAAAACACCAGGGTAAATACGTTCCTCAACACGGTGAAAATTTTCGGTCTTTAAAATGTCACCTTTACATCCCAGAAAAATAATTAGAAAATGAAAAATAATTTCTTCACGAATCCTATCTGTATTATCGTAACCACTACTACGTCAAGTAGTATAATCCCCTCTAAGTCAGACCAGAGTATAATCGAACTCAGGCCGCGAATCTTTAGAATATTTCTCAGGCATGAAGAAAGACAACTCAAATAGCTCATTATTGGAATCCCGCGTTCCCTTCCGCCATTTCTCCAACTCGATCCTCGAACGCCATCCGCCAGTTTGCTCGTTTCTATTTCTGACTATAAGGGACTGCAGTCCGTCGCTCCGATCCGCCTCGAATTTGCCGAAGACGAGCTCCAAGGAGTTCGTCGAAGCGGCTCCTTATTTTTCCTGCGATCTTCGAGCAGAATTTTCGATGCTTTCCCTTACCGATCACCGTGAGACGCGAGGTGCAAGAGGACCTGCCGCCTCGGTTCTCCGCCATGCAGGTCCAGTATCCCTCATCCTCGACGGTGACAGGAGCCACGTCGACGCAGTAGAAGTTCCCCTCGTGGACGAAAGAGAATCTCGAACCCGCGTGCACCGGCTCGGCGTTTCTGTGCCAAGTGATCTGGAATGCAACAACAACGACCACACGTTGAAAGATTTAAGCCGCGAGGCGCGCGCTGACGTTGGTAAATTGTCAAACAGCGCATCGGAGGGGTGAAATCCCCGTCAGGTTGCCCCGTTGTACTTTCGACTTTGAACTCTCGGCCATTGTGGTAATTTGAGAAATATTGCTGGAGCTCGCTCGATAAATATTAGCGTCCTCTGGTCAAAATTCAGTTGTACGAAGCCTGATATCTGAGACGAATTTTCTTTTAGTAAATGAGATCGAGCTATCTCTCAAGGGAAAAGAAATTAGACGAGGAAACGAAACGGTGAATGGTACCATTTTCTTAGAGCTTTCTACATACTTAAACCTTCTTAAAATTCCGCCACCCACTTCGACCAGCAATTAACGCTTACGATTCTCCGAATAAGTTTCTATGACGAATTTTGATCTTCCTACGGTTTAGAATTCTTATTTTTTTTAATAAGTGTTCGGATTGATAATTTCCCACCAAGTTTTAAAATTGGCGGGATTATAAGTGTGCGTATTGCAAGGATGTGAATTTACACGTTCTTCTTCTTATTTTTCCGTAAAATTGTAATCCGAGCTGTTTAACATTTTACACCATATAGTTATTGTGTCTTTGGATATTCTGTCTTTTATTTCAATATATGTTTTTTTATTTCGTTTAAGCCGTGTTAATTCGCCCATAAACCTCCAAATTAATCTGTGCCCATCCCCAAAATATTCCAATGGTTCTTTTGCCATGGACACTTCCCCTCTCGACGGTTACGCAACGTGGTCGGTGACCATCGCCACGGGAAACGACCATTTCGAGCTTTACGAGCGAGCGGCGGAACACGCGCAGATTTAGCCGATCGGTGGGCATAGTTCTCGGCATAGTATACGCGCGCGCGTAATAATAGTCGTAATACGACGCATAAGACCGCGTAACCATCTTCCTTTTCTCCTTTTCGTAGCAATGCTCGGGTCATGGACCTCGCCGCCTCCCTTTTAGTGCGCGTTTCAGGCTTCGTCTGCTACCGGGATATAGGAACAGACAGAAACTCGTGGCAATAAGTCACCGACTGATTTCGCCGAGCCCTTCCGGGTTAATCACCGAAATTGGCGCCGATTCCACGAGTTGCCTTTTCTCCATCTATCCGTTTCGAATTCGTTATACGCTCATCCCTATTTTTCTTTGATATTTATTTATTTATTTATTTATTTATTAATCGATCGACGTTACAATTTTTATCCCTTTTCCTTAATCGACCACAAGGGTTCTATAATTGCTGCGTTAAAGGAGGATCAATCTTGAACAGGTTTGTGTAAACAAATTACGAGGGATGCTAATTGTAACGTGTATTGTTATATTATTTTACGGTATTCACGCAAAAGTGGATGGGGCGAAGGTAGTAGGTATTTGGAAATTGACGTTCCTTGTAAAATTTTAACCCGTGTTCTTCGTAATATTTAATTATTACGAATGGATGAAAGATCTTCGATCTATATTCTGAATTAAAATCGCAAGATTTTTATTCGCTGGTGGAGTTCACCGTTACCTTCGGCGTGGTTGAACTTCGAATTTCCACGAGGAACCTGGTCCTGGTGCCGACTTTGACCGCAAGATCGGTGAGTCTTCGCAGGAAGATCGGTGGATCGCCATCCTCCGAGATAGGCTCGTCCACGCTGAGGTGAATCTTCTTCGAGGACCCTTTGTCGAATCCTTGACCGACCCTCGTCGCCACCAAAGCATAGTGCCCTGTGTCGTCCTTCTGCGATTGCTTCAGGGTCAGCTGGACGACATTGCCTCGCATCTGGACCCGATATCGATCGGGTGGTATCGGTACATCTCCGCGTATTCTATAATTAAACAACGCCACTCAGTGTCCGGAATTAAATATTCCTTTCTAGATCACTAACTTCGACCCTCGTCAATCGAAATCTCCACGCGTAGCGTACAGAGTTTCATCAAAATCGTGTACATCGTAGACGATGCTACTGAGTAACGATCTTGAAAATCTACGTGGGCGATCTATAAATACCCTTGGAACGGGTCGCGAAGTTCGAAACATTGGAATAAAGGGGACGAATCCACGCCCTATACGAACAGAAATCTTCACCGCCCGTTTGAAATTAAAAACACCCATTTATATTATTTATATCATTGGTTATAATTCCAGGCTCGATGCGAGTACGTTACAGGGAGCAACAAACTATCGCGGCGAGCTAGAATCAGGCAAGGAGCAACGTCGATTAGCAGCACAGATGTCCCGGGAGCCGACGGGGAAAGCGAGGAGGAACACTTTCTAGAGAAACGAGGGCGGTTTTGCAATGCTGAAATGTCAGTTTGCGCTCCCCCACGGGGCGATGGCCGAGGTCCAATCGGACCGATGGTCATCGTCGTTGCACCTATTTGCTGTCTCTTCGCCGCGGTAGACAGTTCAGAAGTATCCACGTCTATTATTGAGGGCTCATTGAATCGCTCGCGAATTTGCATTTGCGCAACCGGCGCGTCTGCACGCGTGATGCACCCTTCGCGGCCTCGCCGGTCGTCGCGGGTACGGGCGCCGTTACGTCGGCACGGTGCATCGGTGGCAGTGACGCAATGTCTATTTTGTCTGGCCGAGAAATAAGTTTCTGCGCTCCATGGTCTCGATCGATCTTTCCCTCGGTTTACTTTTCCAATTTTGCAGGAGTTTCTAAAGGAAATAAATGAAATCAACCGCCGGCACGATTTTATCCCCCCCCCCCCCCCCCCCCCCGCCCCTGGCATTCCGGCTATCCCCTCGGCTCCGACGAAGCCAGGGGTTCGATTAAGTTAAATCAGTAAAAAGTGTGATGGTACGTTGGAGGCAAAAAAAAAAAATCGTAAAAGCCCCGTTATTTTAGTTCCAAACTTCGATATTTGTAACACGTGTTAGGTAGTTAACTCCTTATTAACTGCTTTACGTTTAGGTTTATAACTGCGATATGTAGTCGCGTGTAAGTTTCGGGATTCGAAAATATTTCACATACGTGGCGGGCAGAATTAAGGAATCCCCATTCAGTTTACTAGATACAGTTATAAATATGTTTGAAATCTGAAAGTGATCGAGGGTGGGCGTAAGGTTGCTATAAACAGTGGACAATCTAGTGTCAATATAAATTTCCATTTCTACGTGAAATCGAGATGGAGTTGGCTAGATATATGTCCCCTGTTTCTCCTACGAATTAAATAATTCACAAATAGTTTGTCGATCGAGGAGGCATTAGCGTATTTCTGACGCGCTTTTTAACGCCGACGTCCTCGAACGCGATCGTTATTTTAAGATTGACACGACCGCCTCTTTCGTCGAGGCTTTTCGGCAAGGGAAAAGCAAGGGGGATGCCTCGGGCCAGGGAGGAAGGCGCGGGAAGGAAGCAGGAATAAAGAAAAGAAGAGGAAGAATCGTGTCGCGATCGGAACGTTCCAAACGATCTTACGTCAATCCCGCGGTTGCACCGTTGATCTTTCAGCCGCGGTATTTCTAGATCGTTGCGAGATATTCGAAAGATTCGAACGATCGAATCGGCCTTCGAGAAATCTGATCGATAGCCGCACCCTCGCGATCCCGACGCCATCGGGGAATGGATTCTTCCCCTTTGGTCGGCCGTCGCGTTAAAAAGGTGACGAAAATAGGGCAGTAGAGCAATGCCAAGTGTTTGAGCCGCTCTAGATCATTTGTTTGCCCGAAATACGTTGGAAGCGTGTTACCGATTTCTACTTAGACGTCATTAAAAGACACAGCCTCGCGGATTCCTTGTTCAATGACTGGCCGTCGAAGGCGGTTTGAAAAAAGGGGTCGAAGAGTCAAGGAACACGTGAAAATTTCGTCAGCTGGATACATGATTCACGCTATCACGATTTATGGTATCTTGTTAACAATTACTTAAATAGCAATGAAAGCACGTCGAGAACCCGTCAAGGTAAAACGGCAACGCGACACGAAAACTAACACTTGCTCCGGGCTTCCAAATTTCGATCGTTCCAACTCAAATGAAAACCCTCTCCGACAGATTGCACAATCTCTGAATACGAGAACGTCGCGAAAGAAGAATATTCGAAAGCAGCTATTCGCGGGTTGCAAGGTATTTGTTTTGGTCCGTATCGTGGTAGATATTTTCGTAACAATACTATATAACCGCCGGTGCTATTTCAATTCGAATTCGTTTGACCAATGCCCGCGGTTCACGAAGGTGCACGCGGTTCACGCGAACAGTCGAAAGTCCTACCGGTATCCTGATCCGTCGGACAAGGACCCAGTGATGGCGGGCTTCTTGCCGTTGGCGCACTTGCAGCAGTCGCTCCCCATAGCGCGGGCTCGGCCGCGGATCGAGCACTCTTCTATCAAGATCTACCACTCGGTAACAGCCTTTCACCACCTATCACTGGCGAGTTCATCGGACCGAGCATCCCGGGGCTCGGGGGAGGCACCAAGCGTTCGCGCGTCGAGTGGCGTTCAGCAAGGGTCGAAGTGGCGGATGGAATCCTAATCGATGCATTGATCCCTTCGGTCACGTTGCTGCGTCCACGCTGCTCAGAAGCGATTGGCCCCGACACGGTGAACGTCGCGCGCCGCCATGCCCCTTAACGTTATCTATCGTTGCGGCGACATTAGAAGACGACACGGCGACGGGGGCGCAAAAATAAACCCGCGGACGGTCCTTTCGTGACGCTCACGGCCCTGGCACGTCTGTTCGATGACTTCACCTCGAGCATCGGGAGCGTGGCGAATGGCAGCCACCGATTTCCATTCAACACATTGGCCCACGTAATTCCTCGGTCCCTAGTTGAATCGCCGAGCGAAGAGGGCCGCGCGAAGATCTTCTAACCGTTTCATCGCGGTCCAGTACCCCTTTCTTCAGGCTTCTTCGATCGAGATTCACTGGTTTGTCAGTTTAGAGGTTACGGGGAAGGATGGGGGGGGGGGGGGATCAGAAGATGGTAGTTAAGGGGGTTGGAGCTCGCTGGAGGGGGAGTAGCGTCCGATCGTCGAGCGATCTCGCGATCGACGGTATCGATCTACCGATCGGACCTCTCTGCCCGACGTGGCACGACCGTGGACGCGGGATGCGGATCCGGGAGAGGTCCGAGCTGATTTTTGGCCGCTCGTCGATCGTCGCGACGCTCCCTCGGAAGACTGATAGCGAGATGCCAGCGCTAGGTCGTCCGCGCCCGATTTTCCACCTCCACATCCGCCACCTTCCGCTATAGTTCGAAGAAAACTATAAGCAACGGGCCAGCGTGCCGCGGCATCCTAGAGACGGATGCCCAAGGAGCAGCGCCTCTTTCGTCTTTTCGCGAAATTTTCGCTAGCCCGTTCGAATTTAGCCCGCATACATCGTAGCGAAGAGAACAGCGGGCGCGGCGGGGAGGGGGATCGCGAGGGGGACGTCAAAGTGCGTTGAAGATTTCGTAACCCGCGAGAGGAACGCCCCCGTCGTCGCGGTGACGTCGAGTGTGAATGGTCAGGGGGTGCTGGTTAGCCGGAGAATCCTCGAGAGACGGCGAGACGATCGTTATATCGATTAAGTGTCCGTGGTTTGCCTTGAATTCAGTTTTTATTTTTAAAGGCTTTGGGGCATTCGGTGCTTGGAGAAGCTTGGTAAGTTGCAGCGGGGGTGGTTTTTTATTTTTTGTCTTTGAGGTGGCTCGAAATCATGCGATTGAAATGATTGCGCAGAGAATTACTTGGGTTCTTTGCTTGCGATGTGATCTTGTGGATAAGTTGTTTGGGAAAGCTCCAAGAATCCCGCCTATTGGGGGTGAATTCTTAATCGCGCTGCTGTAGTTGAGATTAGGCGAACCGGAGCGACGAAATTTTACGAAATTAATGAGACTTTTTCAGAGTGATTCAGAAGCTTAGGGAATGGAGCAAGTTTTGAAATGACCAGAAACGTGATGATCATCGAGATTCCGCAATAATATTCTAATGAATAGCCTCATCAATCGTTTCTAAGGGCTCTAGATATTCTAATTTCATTTAAATTCGTGATTAAGCTTCTCTACCCAGTAATTTGTAATCACAAACTGTTGATAACTCAGCTACTATCGTGCCGCACGACTTCTGTACTGTTCTGGTTACAATTGTAATTCATTCCAGAATCCCACATCCCTTTTATTAACACGCTTGTCCAAGATTGAGTAGGGTTATGGATCAACGTTTAGCTGTTACAGGTGTACTTGAAGAGTGGACTAAGCGGGGTTGGACAGGCTGAGTCAGAAGACGAATAGTCTGTAAAAGACAACAATTACCACCATCGATCCGTCACCCTCCTTGTCTTATTTAAGCAGCGAGGCTAGATGAGGTCATGTCTTGCGTTCCCGAAATAAGCGTTCGAATGGCTATGCACCGAATCTTTCACCTTCCTAGGCAACCGAACGCATTATCAATCACGCAACAGTGTTAATCTGTATAAACTGATCTGCGGTAAACAGGACGCCACCAGTCTACTCTAATTTTTCTTCGTCACCGGGGAAGATGAACAGCGCGTGACTTCTCTGACTACTTAAACACCTACAGAGTGTCAAAATTATCAAATTTCAGTGTTGCAATATTTCAACATTTCTGAGTTAAGGGGTGGTATTTTACTCGAAATGACAAAGTAGGTAATTATTTTACGGCAGCTTTGGATCCACTTGTTTTTCTTGTTGATTCCAAGTGGACCTCGAGAGAGAATCTAGCAGTAAACACGTCCCTGGGCGTTTGGAAGCTCTGCACCTATTACATTTGCAAAAATCCACCGGCAATGAGAGATTACACGAGAGACGGGAGTATAATTCGGTCCTCTGCGAAAATTAAGTGCGCGACAGCTCGAAATAAACTTAGTTTGATCCTTGGCACGTTTCAAGGTTTCCACCGCGAAATTAGGGCCAATAGTCGCGAATGAACGATAATGCGTAAACGACAGCGAGCAATGAATTGTAGTACGAGGAGAAGAATGGAGGCGACCAGAGGGTCGTGGACTTCTTCTGGGCCTATACCAATGACGCTGGTACCTCAGCTCCGAACATCCTATTCCCTCGAGTGCTTCCTCTAGCTTCACTTACACGCTATAATTACCTCCATTACATAATTAGCAACATGCTTGCATTAAAATGAAATTCAATACCCACGGAATTCGTAATGGAGGGCAGGAAAGGAGTCAATTCGATAATACTAATAAAAAATATTAGAATAGGTAGATAATTTAAAGAATAACACTCCAAATTTCAACACCCAAAAAGTCAACAATATCAAAGAATCAAAGAAGCTCACTGGTCTAATTAAACACCGAAATTATAAAATAGAAAACTCTTAGTAACTGGAACCTTGAGTCAAGGAAGCGTTCGTTTGTCAAGCAGAGTCGAGTGTTCGGTTATTCGAGTAACAGTTCAAGTAGCTAGAAATACTCGTGTAACTATCGATTTACCAAACCTTTATCACGAAACTTACGAATCCTCGACTGCGTTGGAATATGCAAGAGAAGCTCAGCTCCCTTGCCTCGGGTACTCAAGCAACTCTCGAGTTTAAAGCGCATTGGATCCCAACAAAAGCCTTAAAAACATTAGAACAGCGAACGGGAACGAGGCCTTAGAGACAAGTAAATCGGGGCTGAACTCACAATTCGAATCGTAGCTCGTCGAAAACGTCGGACCATCGTAGTTTCGGTTCAATGACGACGTCTTCGCCAGAGCGTCCCTGAACCGGAAGGACCTGGTCCGGCTCCAGCCATTGCGGTGGTCCCTTGGCTTTCGATGTCTGATCTGCGAGCAGGGAAATTGCACAACGAATTCAACTAGGTCATTACTAGCGTGACATGAAAATACACGACATTGCACGCTGGTGCCGCTTCGTTATGATCAACATACAGCAGCGTTTCGGTGAGCGCTGTCGCAACGCGGCTCACTCACGTAGGCGAAAATTTATTATACGCGGACTACCTGGTATTTCGACGGTCACGTGGCCGCCGGAATGGCTACAGAAACGGTAGTACCTACGTTGAATGCAAAAGCCATGGCGTAAGTATAGATAGCTGCCCGTAGAAAACATGGTCGGCAGGGAAAGCACTTAAGATAATCGGACGAGGCACTGCGGATTTTCGGATCACGTGCTCGACAAAAGTTACGGTTGTCACGATGAATTTTGGTGGCCCATTCGATGCCGATAGAAATTCCACGGTCACGCGTGCGTGCATTGCCGGCTATCGCGATAAATAAATGCGTTGAAAAATAAACACGGCAACGTTTCGGTTGCAGGCACCTGGACTCTGAGTCAGATTTAAGGTTGCTTGAAATGTTGCTCGCGAAACTCGTCATTACTCCGTGTTTTGGTTGAGGTAGCCTACTATTATAAACCGTTGGCCGTACGAAAGGTACTTGCATCATTCTTTTTAAATAACGTCCCACTGTCCGTTCGGTGAACGATACCGAATTTTCGAAGCCTCAGTTCTCGCGCTATCGCCGGTGTCTACTGATGATCGTGGTCTATCAAACCCGTCAACAGGTCCCACGATTTTTCTACAACTGAACAGAACTCGACAACTATCCCCCACTATTATCCGCATTCTAAGCTCCGGATCAATGAAATCCAGCGTCTAAAGAAATTTTCTAAGTAAGAATCGGAGTCTAATCGAAGTTTTAAAAAAGGGCTGCATTCATCATGCAATTCCGAACAGCGAAAAGAGGCTCGGAATCACTAATCGACAGGGTGGCAGGGTAATTTCTTCGTCCACCGCGGCGACATCGATCCAGCCCGAATTCTAACGCGTTTGTTTCGCGATCTCCGGGAGAGCTGGGGAGACGTGTGGTTCGATACACGTCGACCATTCGATCACGTTGGAAACGGAGGATGGCTCGCGGCGTAACTCTTACCTGTTAAGGTCATCTCGTCAGATGATACGAAGACCGACTGCTCCTCGCATTGACATCACTCTCGGGGGAGGCGATCACGCGCGCGTCCTCGTGTATCGTTCGATCGGGAAACAACCTGCAGACCGTGCCTTCCGGTATCAACGCGGCCCCACCGTATCCTGCGACCGCCGCGAGACTTCCACCGACGGCGACCTCTTCTTCTCCTGACCCGTGGCACAGCACACCCTGCGCCACGAAATCTGACGGCAGGAGGCCCTGCTCCGGTCTAAAATCGTCTCGACACGGCACTCTCGGCTTCGTCGTTTTAACGAAACGCGCACATGCGCCGTATTGGCACGCTCTCCTACGCCTTCTTCCTCTTTTCTCCCTCTTTCTCTCTTTCTTCTCCTCCTCTCTTTCTCCTATTTTCCACGCGCCTCTCCCTTCCCCTCCCCCCTCCCCCCCCCCCGCCCCCTCCCCTCCCTCACACTTTCTTTGGCCCGCTATCCCATCCCTGATGTAACATCTAGCGGCGGTGTTTTTTTTATCTCCGAACGCGTCCTCCTCTCTGCTTCGCCGTTTCCTCTCCACCCTCGTTCGCCTTTTTGCTTTGTTTCGAATAATCTGTTGACCAGCGCCGATCACGAGATAGCGTCGCGCCGGTGGCGGATGTTTGGGAGGGAATGCGGGTTCGCTGGGTAAGAGGGAACTGTCGCGGTCATGTGCTGATGGAAAGGAGTGATGACCTGGGCGTACGAAGGTGCGAGTTCCTCGGGGGCGTTTTGTTTCAGGGCGAGGGTTTGCATGGAGTTGTTTCAGTCCGTGGAATGTCTGGGATACTTAAGGTCCTTTTCTTCGATGTCCATTTTTGAAAGCTGGTATCTTAATTTTAAGGAATATTAACTGTTTGGAAGAGGGAACGGGGATTGGGGAAGGGAGGTGGCGGTAAATGAAACTTCCACTTGAAATTCAACAGAAATATGTACACGTTTATTACGGTAGAGTAAAGACGGTAAGAATATCCATAATAAATAAGAATAAATAATAATAATTTATAGTAATATGCCGTTGTCGTTAAATATACTCGCTTAATACATATATTATACTATCCTCTTTGGTACTTGTTTGGTTGATTGACTCTTGAACGAAGTACAGGGTGTAAAAGTGTAATCGTCCCGACATTCAAAAGCGAATTTACTCATCTAGATTTCATGGAAATTCTTCGTCACCTTTTCAACCTTCCGTCCCCTTGTCAAGTAGACCGCACAGAGAGGGGCCGTTTTGACAAACCTCACAACGACGACGAGTATTCTGCCAAACTTCTCCAGCAAACCCGCACCAACCCTATCCCCGACTATCATCTTCTTCACACCCTGTATAACAATTGGCTCATCAAGCTGTCCAACCGCATTATTCGTCTGCATCGTCGTACTTGACAGGCTGCCATGATGGATTCGAGGTCTGCAGTCTTGAACCGCCGAAGGTCGAGAATCTCCTCCCGTCGCAATCTTGAACTATCGAAGGCCGAGCATCCCTCGAGGCGAAAGAAGAAAAATAATCCCGCGCCGTCCAAGATCAAAGATTTCCTCGTCGCGGTTCCGAAATGTCGAGGGTCGAGAATCTCGCAACGATCTTCCGCGTGCACCACAGCTTTACGAAACTGTTGTTCAAACCCTTCCTGGGCGCTGCACCGTGAGAAGTCTCCCCCTTTAATAAAAACAGCCGTGAAGAATGTCATTGTTTCCGTTTCGACCACCACCAGCCGCGAGACACGCGCCCCCGTATGTCGTGCTGGACCCTTCTGTATAAAAGAAGCGCGATGAAGGGGATGGCAAGGGTTTCCTTCTTGAACAGATAAACGTAAAGGGCGGCGATCAGCAGCGTCAGATCAGTTAGATAGCCGACCGTGAATCTAACGTTCTTATTAGCCTCGATCGCTAGCTGCTCGTCGTTTAATCGATTTTGCACGAGGTCCTCGGGGTAGTCTCTGTCAGTGGCGGACCCACGTCTCCGAGAACGGTACTTCTTGCTGTCGAGGGCCTTGTGCAGACGCTCCATCTTCAATTCTACCGGCGTCTCTGGTCTGTTCCTGTCTCTGGAGCTAGACCTCGAAGACGTCCTTGACGATGGTTTCCTCGATCTTCGAGGTCCTTCTTCCACGGACCTTTCTCTGACGTAGCGTTGCTCTTCAGAACCTGTCCTCGAGGGAGGTCTCCTGTCTTTCGAGGGAGCACGAGCTCTGGTCTTCGAGGAGGACCTGGATGAAGCACCTCCTCTTTCACCTGAGACATTCCTCGACCTTGGCGCTGGAGACTCGTTCCTAGACGGCGGTCGGCTGGTTCCCTTCTCCTTTACAGATTTCGTCTCTCTCGCAGGGGTTGTCCCTCGAGAACCGCCACTCCTTTTCACTTGCTTCTCACCCTGCTTCTCCTGCCTGCCAGCCTCGTTCCTCTTCGTGACTTTCTTGGGTTGCATTTCTTGACTATCCTTAGCATCTTGCTTAATACCCGATTTCGCTGGAATTGTCTCTGATCGGTTCTTGATTAACGGCCCCCTCGTGTCTTGGTCTTCAGAGATGGACGACCTTCGAGAGCTGGCCACACTGTCCTCAAGCTTTCTCTCCTCCGAGCTCCTATAATTGTATCGACTAGAGTGCTCTCTGACAATCTCAGTGTAATGATTGACCATCGCCATTCGCGCCTCGATATCCTCTTCGTCGACCTCCTCTTCAGACGTCGTCGATCGCATTTTCGCTTGAATGCGACGATTCTTAGCCGCTTCTCCTGCTGACAGCATGCTATCCGTGTCCGACTCCGACATCACTGGTGCCTTCATCGGTTCGGCTGCAACATTCACCTGTGTATCAATGGCACTTTCTTCCATTTTAGCTACCTGCTGGACAGGCTGAGGTGGGATCTTCCTAATAGGCTTCTCAGGTGGAATCGGTCTGCCGAAGCTGTTCACAGGAATCGGTTCTTCCTTTGGTTTCTTCAGGATCGACTTTGGAACCACATTAGGCAGAGACACTGGAGGCGTGGATTGCGTGGGTGTAGGTGGTGAAACATTTAAAATGGGCACCCCGTGTGGTGGTATTGGTGGTGGTTCAGGTTCGACGTGTGGAGTCGATCTTCCCATCGGGTGGTACGTGTCCTCCTCTTCCAGCACTTGTCTGGCAAGGATTCTAGCCTTCAGCAGCTTCAGATCTTCGCTATCAGCGCTGCTCATCTCACCGGAAGACTCTTCAGAGGTCTCGATACTCTCTTCCTCTTCTTCCTCGGCTTCCTCTCGTCCAATTTCCATCTGCTGGATAGGCGGGCTCTCTAATACAACCCCCTCGATGCGCAGAAGCTCCTGATTGGCGGTAGCCTGCCAGGGTATCGATTTCTCTTCGTCTCCTCCCTCGACCAATGGCACGTGGCTGTCGTGCCACCTGCGCAGCTGCGTGGCCGCGTCCTCCTCTTTCTCCAACACCCACGAATGTGCCGCAGGAGCTTCCGAATCGCCGGGCAAGTTCGGATCCGACCTGGACTCCGCGTCTGCCAGCAGGCTGGGGGTTAACAGCTTCAACGGCGCCTTCACAGCTTCCTCCTGACCTTCGCTCATCCTTCGACGGTTCTTCTTGGTCTGCCAGGTGAGCAGGTTCTGAGGAGTGACGCCACTGTTGGAGAGTCGTCGTCGCAACGACGAGGCGCGCGCATCTTCGGCATCAGCGTCTGCGGCGGGTTCCAACGTGGACGCCAGTTCACCCGTCTTCCTCTCGACCTGAGTCTTCCTCTTGGCGACCTCGGACGCTTCTTCAGCCGCCACCGCGCGGTAGAAGCGTTCCATGGCTCGCTCGTGGAGCAGTTCCGTGGAGCTCACAGCGTCACGGAGTGTCTCTACCACCTGGTGCTCCGCGCTGAAGAGTTCAGGCAGGGACAGCGACATGGGAGGTGGAATGAGGTCCTCCATGTCTTCTGCTTCTTCTGTCGTGCTTTGCCTCGTTACTATTGGGGAATCGAGAAATTGTTTCAAGAAATATGTAGATTCTACCTTAAACATTCAGCGTTAAGTTCACGTAACGTCTCCTTACCTAAGCTTCTTTGTATGCCAACGACGCTCAACAGCTTCTTGTCCTGAACCTGGTCCTCGGGGTACAGGACCAGCATAAACTCCGAGCTCCCGTGCAGTCCACTCTCGTCGTCCTCTCTGGGAGTAATTGGTGAGCCCGGTTTGTCTTCCATGGAGTTACTCCTGGCGAATGGAGGTTCTTGATCGTCCGAGATCGCCTGCTGCTTCGTCAGGGTTAAGCTCAAGGACGGGCGGAGAAGACCCAGGGGAATGGCGGAGATGTCTTCCTCCAGGTGCTCTTGAATCTTGGGCATCGATAGAGGGGACATGCTGCGCTCTCTGGACACGGAAATCGATCGCGATCGAGACTCTCTGAAGGCTGAGCGCCGGCTAGATTCGTCCATCATCGACGAGGAAACTGTGATTATCGTCGCGGGCTTTGGAACTGCTGTAGCTTCCTTGACTTGGTTCAGATTCTATTTATTATTATTATCTTTGTTAATCGTCTGTATTACTTTGCTTATATTTAGATTACATACCGTGTACAGATAATTGTTAAGGTTTACGTAAAAGTATTTCAGGCCCAAAAAGATTATAAGTTCACCGATCGCGGGGGGCGTAAAAATTCTTCTGTTTATGGTGGGGATACAATAACAATTGAAGACCTTGCAGCAAGAGGGGTGCAGCTCAATTTTTGGCAGTTTTACGTAAAAGATTCTACATCGTTTGGTGCACGTTTGATGTAAATCCGATAAGCAATGGGCGATTTATTGCAAATTTTGAGTCTGCACCCATTACTGTTTTCTGCAATAGGGTGAAAGCACTAGTAGAAATAAGTACTGAAATAAAGCATTTATTAAATGGCAATTTTATATTATATTTTGAATTTCTAACTTTAAAATACGACAAAAAGCGCTCTTCATAGGTAAAAAAAAATGAATGCTTTTAAAGTGATTTGTAAACTAATTTTGATTCTACATGTGCCATTGCTGTTGTCCGGCATGAGAATTATAAATGCGCTTTGAATAGAAACGACAAATGTAATTCAGTTCTATACATTTTTTACTGGAAAATGATGCTATTTCACAGAAAAAGCATCAACAATTTTACATGCGCTTAAAAAATAAAAAAAAAATGGGATAATTTATTTATTTATGGGTGGTCGGTAACTGGACCATCATTCCCTTTCAATTTTCAATAGTCGACCCCAGCGGTCGACTTCTGAAGCTAACTTCATTCACAATGAACGCTAAAAGTCGACCACGTGTTAACCATAATTTATCTTATTAAAATTTTGATAAAGTTTTTGAAAGAATTTATTTCAATTACGCATTATTCCTGTCATTATTAATTATTTACCGTTGTTACACATTATATTTAAAAATAAATTTTAGTTTCTAACGCGCACGTAACCTATTTTGAATTTCATATTAAAAAAAGGTGGTCGACTACTATAGCTATCGGACCGGTCGACTTTCAGAGTTAAGCGATCGATTATTAAAGCATTCAGACACTTAATTTTTAACGCTAATTATTTTCCCCGAACTTTTATACTAATATAACATTTTCAGTGATACATTAAATAAATTTTGAATTACTTCGATACGTTTGATATATTTTACAACATTGATTGTTTATTTGTTTTTAGAACTTTTCATTCGAGTTTAGCTTTAAGTGGTCGACTACTAGTGCTTTCACCCTATGTTTGTTTTGGGCAGCCCCAGATTTGAGAAATTCGCCAAAAATATAAATAAAAACTTATTGACTCAATAACTACTAGCTGAACCCCTCTTGCTGCAAGGTGCTCAATTTCTAACGCTAACTTACGACTCGAGAAACGTCATAGAAACTTAACTGAAACTGAACTTTAAGCAGAAAATATTTTCATTCAAACTTCCCCGCGCGAGACAGCAATTTCATACGCACCAATTACACATTAAAATAGAAGGAATACTTGCCTCGGTGCTCGTTACGTCCACGTTGACACTCGATCGATCTACATGATTCTCAATACGACTAACGTGCTTTGTAGTGGAATGATCCCTCGATCTGGCTGGAGGAACTGGCGGTCCCGACTTTTCCAGCGTGTCCAGGGCGAAAGTGACTCTGCTGTCGGCTCTGGATGGTCTTCCCCCGAGTCTTTGAGCCGACACGGAGCGACTTGCTGGTCCGAAATGGCCGTCGTCGTTCTCGTCCCGCGTACGAGCCTCCTCCCTGGTCAGGCTTCTGGTTCTCTGACTGGGCACGGCGAAGCTCACCTCTCGTTTCTCCCTTGATCTGATCTCTCGGTGGCTCTGGGACTTGCCGCCCAAGGAGGGTGCCGTTATGCTAGATATTTCAACGAACAACATGGCCGACACTTAAAATCCTCACGTGTAAAGTAACACTATCCCTACAACTTCTGAAGCTATCGAAAAATACTCCGAAACATCGATATATTCACGAATAAAAACGATGGCACGATCAACTGAACCTCAACAAAAAAGCAAAACAGACTTTCCTAGAGTTCCGGCTAGACATCGTGATTAGTTTTACCTTTCACTGATTAGTTTTACCCACTGTAATCACAAGCTTCACCTACCCTCTTTTTAAGTCTGGAATGAAGATTACGTCACTCTGCTCGCTGGGCTCGCTGACGCCATAAGGGTTCTCTGCCTTCACTCGAAACTTGTACTCGGATCCCTCGATCAGTTCCGACAACGTAGCTTTCGTCTGCCTGCTGGTGATCGCCTTCAGCCACACGTCCCAGCCGACCTGAAGAGAATTGTCTAACAGTGAAAATCGTCGATCAGAAGGATTCCACCGCGCACGAACGAATACACCATCTCCACCACTTACCCTGTAATACTCGACGATGTACGTGCCGATTTTGCAGCCGCCGTCGTCTTCTGGCTCCTTCCACGAAAGTGTCACCGATCTGCCCAAGGTCATCGTCACCGTCGCCTTGCCAGGCGCGGCAGGCCGATCTGTCGATAAATAAAACTTATATTTCATATGAATAACAGGATGTAGAACGATGTTGTGCACGGATTATTCAATGTGAACTACTGTAAAAGGTTCGAGGATCGGTGAATCTTGGAATTTGCCTTGGAATCTAGGAATCCTAGAATTTGACATTGCAGGGCGATGGAAGTTCGAAACACTTGCTTACTTCCATAGCTAAGTAATAAACGGTTTTGACCAGTTGATGGTAAATAAATAAATAATAAAATATCAGACTAAACATTTGAACGTCGGTCTTTGCCAACAGAGCTGATGGATAAATCCTGCCATTTACTACAATTTGTCAGTGGAAACCCCATGTTTGAATGGTTTTGTGGGATATTTGGGACATTTGTCGCTCCATTAGTGTCGGGATTCGCCGGTAAATTCCAAGATTCACCGGTCTTCGAATTTTTACAGCAACATAACGACCTGTAACGGTGACCAGAAACGACGAGGTGTCCTCCCCGAGTTTGTTCGTGGCTTTCACCGTGTACTCTCCCCTGTCGACTCGCTTGGCGTCAGGTATCTTGAGGATCGATTCGCCGTCCATCGTTTCGAAGATATGCCTGGCATCGTTGAGGATCAGTTCTCCGTCGTGATACCAAAACACAGAAGGCGACGGCCTCCCGGCCAGCGACACTTTCAATCTGATAGTTTCGTCCTGCTCGAAGAGAAGACCATCTTCGTACTGGCGTGGAAGACGTATCTTCGGTGGTGCTGATGAATTGAAACATTGTAGGCGATTAATAATCGACGTTGAAGTAGGTACTCATTTTGGAGAAACAACTCGAATATTGATAATCGAATGTTGAGACGGAAATCCTACGAACCTTCCAGGACCAATCTGGCTTTGGTACTGGAGTGGCCTGCCCGGTTCGTGGCGGTGCATTTGATTTCCCCTTCGTCGTTGAGTGCGGTTTGATGAATCAATAGAACGCTCCTGCCACTGTCCGTGATGATCCTTGTTCGCCTGCTGCTGAAGATTTCGAAGCCGTCTTTGAACCACGCGATCTTCGGCAGCGGCGTCCCAGTGAATCGTACCACAAATTCAGCCTGCGCACAGAAACGAATGAGACAGTGGTGTGGAAGGAATTACGTGGCAAGGATTCGAAGGGTCCTCGATGGGAGAAATCGCAAAAAAAAGGAACAAAGTGACCTTCAGAGTTCGTTTCGTCGAGGGATTTAAAGTAAAAGGTTTCATCGCCTACTGAAATGAATCACACGAAGCCAGCCACCGCGAGCGACTCCAGAAGATTTTAATGGTCTCTGCAAACGTGTCAATAGACGCTAGAATAGGTATCAAGCTCTCACTCACAATCCTCGATTGCGTTACTGTAAACGAAAGCCATAGTAGGTATCTTCAGAGAGGATACTTAAAAAGAAATACAAAATAATTTTTTGGTAACGTTAGACCTCTCTAAATGTGCCACAGTGTCGCTCTAGGGTTAGTGCCACTAGAAAATAAGTGAATAGACACCTGTTCGTTTTCAAGGACGATCGTATCCTTGAGCTCTATCTCGAAGTAGGGCGCGGACGCTGCGGACCTTTGCAAGGTCACCGTCAGTGGATCCGAGATCTCGCTGGGCCGCGAGAGACCCACGGCGTTCTGGGCCCTGACCCTGAATTGGTAGCGCCATCCTGGCTCGAGGCCGCTCAAGGTCAGTTCCGGGAAGGTGCAAAGCCCTGGTGTGCTGCGCACCCAATGCGGAGAACCGAGCCTTCTGTGCTCGACCAGGTAGCCGACAATGGCCGAGCCACCGTTACTCGGTGACCTCTCCCAACGGATGGCCACCACATCGGGCTGGGACTCGTCCGCTCCTGGTATTAAAATTGGCTTCCCTGGCGGAGCTGGAAGCCCTGAAATCAAAACACAATCGTGTTTCTGTTTCAAGCTAATCTTATCACCTTCTCCTCTTCCCCCTTTTCCTTCTTACACCTAACTTTAAGATAGTTGTACATGTGCAGTACGTGGAAGGTATCTGAGGATTGATTAATGCTGTAATATTTAAATATTTAGAGCATAAAGTGGCCCGAAGTTTGGGCAGATGAAAGTTACTTTATGTAAGTGGGTGGTTGGAAAGTACTGCATATCTTAGGATAGCATGAAATACTCTAGATACAGTTTTGGTAGAGCTGTGCACTGTTCGACTTGTACGAATCGAATGAGTATATTTAAAATCGCGGCTCATTAGTAGGGGGGAGCGGGGACAAACGTAAAGCTGTTCGAGAGAGAAGTGGATTCAATGTCTAGATTTTAAGGATGAGTCCCACGAAGACTGCACCATGGGTGATCTTCACTACGTATCGTAATTTTAATTCAGAGCAGGTAAAATTTAATACCTATCATTCGGCTAAATACACAATACCAAAGAAATGTTCGAAGCTGGTTATGCTTTCTACCTTTCGTTATTTAAAATTTATTTGTTTTTATCGTTACTTAAAATATGTATATTTAAATGTTTCTTTCTATCGTTTTTTGTTATAAAAAATCCTATTTTGCGTTGGAAGAAGTGTTTTTACTTAATTCTTCGCAAAATAATTAGTGTTACTTTCGTCCCCACGGTATGTTAGGGTAAAGTAGCCGAATATGAGACCCATTTCTTAAAAACATCATAACTATTGACTGAGAACACTTTTATTAAAATTCGATACTCGTTTTAAAAATAGAATATGTATTCTTTAGCAACCTACTGGAAAATACTATAACAAAAATTAGGTTTCTTGATAATAAAATAAAAACGAAAGTCATTCAAATACGCAGATAAAAAATACGTGTTCCTAATATGAGACCCAGTTTGTTTCTTCCTGAAACTTATTTTTTCTTTCTTTTTTTATAAAGTCGGCATGTGAAATCTATTTCTTCACCACCGCAGTCTTCGTGGGCCCGTCACTGAAGTTTTCATGGGCCCACCACGCCTATCGTACATTTAACCCATTGTTCACCTAGCACATGTGAAGAATAACGATCTATGCAAAACATACGTATTCTGTATCATAATTTTCTTTCTTAATCACTTTCATCATTCAGAACAATTTCTTCTTCACTCTCATCAGTAGAACTTTCACGGGTCTCATATTTGGAAACAATAACATGACAACTACCAAGTAGCTTCGAAGTTAAGTCTTCATCATTTAATGATATACAACTAGTAAGCCTTAAACTCCATTGCAAGCACTATACAACAGTATTTGTGAACATCATTATACACTTGCCACTTTAGAGGAATTTGTAAGTTAATCGAACCACTTCAAAAACTTTCTGCAAAGTATTTCAGAAATATGTGCTTGCTCGAGACGCTCAATTGATTACAATGCCACTGTGCGGACAAAGCAACTAATACACGGCTAGTTAGTAAAGAAATGGCATCGCTATGACATTCAAGAGTTCTGTAGCGGAGATAAGTAGGGGTCTCATATTAGGAGAGGTCGTCATATTCGGCTACTTTACCCTACTTTCGTCTTATCCCTGCAGGACAAAAGTAACAATGATAGTCGCTGTGGAAAACTGCCATAACTCTTTGACTACTTATCACGTAAAGCTGAATCTGGCCTCAAATGATAGACCAAGAAACATACTATCTTAAGGCATAATTGTCATTTTTATATCTATAAAGGTAATTGTAGGCTAGGCCAAATGTAAAAAATGTTACTTTTGTCCCCGCTCTCCCCTACGTTTAGATGTCTTATAGGGTGATCGAGCATTCTTCGGTGCGTCGTCAGTTAATCAAGATTCGGAGGTGTTCATATATTTTTAGACATAGGTAGGCGCAGCTTCTCACCAAACAAGAGCTGCAGGAATTAATATACGTATAAGCGGCATACCGAGCCGTTTCATTACAAAATATATTTATTTAATTTACTATTTTAAACGCGCTGGCTCTCTGCCGCCTTTGCCCGGCAACGCGTTAAATTATGCCTCGGAGATTGGGCTGCGAATGAAATATTTCTTTGTCGCGTGTTACGCTTCTCTGGGGATTTCATGGCTACCCGTTTTATCCGAGTGTCCCGAAGGAAATTCGGACGATGGCATAAAGGAGCACGGCCGTTATTAAGTTCACGGAAAGCTCGCACGTGCCAGAACGATGCTCACATACGTGTAGAACACACGGACCCTAACACAGGTCCGCAGGTGGCGCTCCCAAAATAAAATTTGAAGCGTTTGGCAATCCGAGGGCCGCCGCTGCGCTGTCCTCAGGGTAGGGAAACTATGCGAGACTCCGAGCCGACATCGGACACCGGCTCGGGCCTGTCTTCGACACCCTTTGTACAGCATACCTATCGTTTTCTAATCGATTCTGCATTCCGTAGGGAGATCTACAGATGGAGGGGCTACAGATGTACTAATTAATGATTTAGCAAAAGTGATGGTGATTTCACCGATAGGATTTACTAATGTTTATCTTTGAGATGGATCGTGCTTATATTGGACGAATTAATTAGAAGAATAAGTGGACACTGGGGATGAAATTATAAATGTTATTCACTCTGGTGGTAGCTGGGGTGAGTTAAGGGCACCGTCCGGTCTTAAAATCGATTTTTCTTTTATTTCATTTCTCGGATGTTGAACCTTTTAAGAATGTGTTTGAAAGGATTTTTTGAAATTTGTAAAATTCTCGACGTTATAGGCATTTGAGTAGCGGCAAATGCGTAGGTAAAACCCGGCCACTTGGCACTCACGTAAAACTTTAAACGCGTTTTTCTCGAATCATGATTTTTCCGAACGGTAGACAGCATAACAAAAGAAATTATTAACCGATTCCATAAAACTTGGTGGCATTTTCTTTGTAATTGAATTCACTATCGCATCACCCTTTGACCATCAATTTTAGGAGTCATAGTTCTTCGTTATCAACATTTTTAGGCGCGGAATTACCCCCTTTTTCGCATGTTTGTGTTCAAACGTGTACCAAACATCGCCATTTTGCTTTTTTTTGCCTTCTTAAAGGCTGGTGCGATAGTGATTGATGCAACCTATAAGAATATCTTTGGTTTTTTGATTTCAGACAATTCTACCTTGAGTTCTACTGCCTTCCGTTTCCGCCTCTTTTGTTGCAGCAGTGCACTGAGCGCCACGTAAAATTCGAACCATTATAGAAAAATGAAAAAAAAGTTTTTATATCCTTGAAGAACGAATAAAGAAAGGCCACAAAGTTTTTTTACTGCAACTTGTATACTTTTTTGAAAAAAAATTCTAAAGATCACCTACTTTCGAGCGTTTTGACCGGACGGTCCCCTTAAGTGGTATAATGAAATGATATTTGAAACGTGAATTTTTTAAAATAATTGATTATTAACTTGGAGACTGTACTGAATAAGTGAAGCATTTAAAAAATACCAACACACAAAAATTAGCGAAACCCTATTCTACCGCCAACACTCTGCATTTTCACTTCAAATTCCCGTAAATGCTGTCCATCGTTCAACAGACCCACCATCGGCTATTAAAATAAACGCCAGCCGGAGGCGCGTGAGTTAATTTTGGATTACTGGCTGATTTCATGGTAAATAAATACAGAATCTCCGCATAAACTACCATAAAAATTCTCGCTAACGTTTATCTCATTCAACATCTTCGGAATCCTGATAGAACCATCCACAACCTTTCAATTCCGCCTAATCATTAATCCCTTTAAGATAAACTTCCGTCCCGAAGTAAACCACGAAGCATAAAAACCAGCCCGCGAGGCGCTCGAGAAAATCCGCTAATTACCCCCGCATCCTCCATTATCGATCACTCAAACATTACGCGGCAGCTTGACAGATCCGTCGGCAGAGGCAGCCTAATTTTAGATAGCATCCCACTATCGGAGCAAGCCAATCGAGTAGCAGCCCGATCACAGAGCATCGTTCAACTCTCGCGTCTAGCCACGGTTACCGGAAGTACCATGACACCGAACGCACCCCACAGTCACGCGGCACAGTCCCTCGCACCCCTTGCACAACGACAACCTTCACCCCCAAAGGATCACCACCGAATCAACCATGTCACTTCCAATAAATTCAACCCTATCTTCCCAGAGCTTCGGGAGCCGATTCACCAGGTCACGTCGGGAGGTGGTTTAGCGAGCACTTGGGCGTTCGGTCTTACATCGAGTGTCGATCAAGATGGCGATCGGTTGGCAGTCCCCGATGACACGTCGGTGCTCGATCGTTCCCCCCAGGACCGTTTCCCGCGCGTCCGGCCGGATTCGATTAAGGAAAAGGCATTCTGAGACAGTGTCTAACCTGATCCCTCCCAGCGTGGTCTCCTGGACGTGCCACCGCCAGCCAGGCTCTTGGTGTAGTGGCTCTTCGTGGTGGTGTTGCCCATGATCGTTCCTCCTCTTCCTCTTCCACGTCGAGCCTGGCTCGACGATCACACCGTTCCTGGCCAGTTTATCGACGATCCTTCACGGTCGTGCAGCCGGAACACCGTCATCGGATCGACAGTTCGATGGAAATAGCCGACGAACGGGGGGGAAATATGCTCGCCGAGGTGGACGACGGCGGTCCGTCTTCGACGATGGCTCGGCCGACCAGAGACAGAGACAGAGAGAGGGGGGATGGAGTGAGAGAGAGAGAGAGAGAGAGAGAATTCGGCTCGATATAGCGCGAGGCTCGGTGCAGCACTGCCGGACCTCTTCGTGGCCGACGACCGTAGCGACGCCAGACTCCTCAGGCTTCCTCGACGGCTATCTTTGTCCCTCCCTCTCTCTCTGTCCCTTTGTTTCCCTCCTCGCGCGCTTCCGCGAGCCGCGAGGAATCCTCGAAAATGTCTCCCGAGGCTGATGCTCACTCAGTGCGATTGAAATCTCGCGCTTTGATCATTTGCTTCGTTACGTAACAGGTGGAGTTTGGTGGCTCGGCAGCGTCGTCGACTTTACCGACCTCGACGAATTTTGGTAGCTAGAGATGATTTTTGTTCGTACGGTTTGGAGATGAATCTGTACCCATCGATCGCGATCTGTTGGATTAGCGAGCTCGAAGCTGTTTTCCTGTACTTTGGTGGATTAAATGATGATGAAGAATTCTTCAAGTCTTGTAGCGTGGGAGCTTCTAGACTTCATCGACAGATTCTGGTAATCTGAGTTAATAAAATGTTATAAAATTTCGACCGAAGTAATTTTAATTTTAAAAAAATAAATGTTATCGGCGCGTGGCTCGTGGCTTTGACCGAGCCACGCGCCGATAACATTTATTTTTTTAAAATCTGAGTTAATAATCGGAGGCCGAATGGGTCTGATCCGAATGATTCCGAACTAACAAGGAACACTATTCAATTTGATGCTGGAATCGCGCAGATTTTTTTATATAAATCGAAAGTATATGTCACAAAGGTCACAAAAATGTAAATTGAAGATGCTATCAAAAGCTGGTCTGAAAGAAGAAAAGGAAGGGGAAGAGAATGACAAACCTGTCTGTTCGAAATTAACAATTATTATTATTATTATTTCGTCTTTATTACTTGCTAAACAAATAAAACAAAAGTAAATAAGGAGAAAGTAAAGGCGTAAAGTAATAATCTTTATTATATGAAAATACATTAAAATAAATGAATGAATTAGAAAAAATTCATCATAATAAATGATAATGAAATCATTGAGTAATTAACCATTACATTTATTTTATTTTATTTTACTTTAACGAAATAACCGCGGTAGTAAAGTGCAGAGCTAAAATAGAGAACAGCTGATGCATATCGCAGTACATTATTTAGAATGTTCAAATCACGTTTGAGTGCGGAATGAGATATGGCGAAAAGATCAAAAGAACTGGTATACTTATTAGCTACTTCACAGATACGATTAATTGGATCAGAGTAGCCAAAATTCGACTTCGAAGAAGTGGTATAAAACAGTCTTGCACCGCAGAACTGCCTAAGCGGAATATGAAAATTAATAGAACACAATATCTGTGGACAGTTAACTAGGTCATTGACGATCTTGTGAATAAATAGTAAATTTATGATAATTTTGTCGACAAAAAGGTTTAAGAAAGTGATTGAAGCAATAATAGGGGAGAGTTGCCAATATCGTACTGGTCACCTAAATCGTACCTTATCAATTTCTCAGTAATTAATGAATATAAACGACATCTGATGATAAAAATATCAAGTAAATGCGAAATAAGAAATAGAAACAAAACCTTTGGAGCTTACACCCTATTTTGTGCGTGCTATAAACATTTAAAAAAATCAGGTATGATTGATGTAACTTTTTACCAGTTTATTTTAGCTGATAATAATCAAACAATGCAATTTTGTCCTGTATTTTTGTATTTTTCTAACAGCGGGTTTAATGTAGAAAATTTTACATTCATTTTAAGTACATATTACATTCATTATAAAGTTTAAATTGATATTTATAAATAAATTGACCATGTTTCCTAAATCGTACCACTACAATCGTACCAATAGGATTTGACAACTCGTATGTTATATAGGTTATGTACATATATCATATTCATAGTTTATTGTGGCCTGTGTGTGATCCATATACATATGTATATGTAACTATATAATAATCATTACTTTATGTTGAATATTTTCTTCTCTATTTGTTATTGATACTATTTTTAGTGGAGGTACGATTTAGGAGACCGATTACCTAAATCCTATCTTTTACAGTATGTGACAAAACGATTAATAACAAATTAATTTGTTCTGAACAAAAGCTTAAGTGTATAATAGTAGGTGTCTAAAAGATGAAGCTACAATATCCAATAGTCATTTGCGTTCAAATTAGTACCAAATATGAAATATAACGTAAAATGTCTTAAGGGGTTAGGACACAGTAACAAGCCAAGAAAGCAGACGATTTTTAGACGACGATCATAAGAAAAGTAAACAATCGATTGATATAGGGTAGATGTACCGTTTGTGGCCATTGTACCGTCTTTGGCCATTTGCATAATTATCGCGGTTTTTTAGCTTGAAATTGCTTGTAGACACATAATTGTGTGTAGAATTTCAAACCATAAATATTTTGTTTAGTATACCATCAGAAATATAAGGTTACATTTATTGCTTCCGCGAAAAGTGGCAAGTGGCCACAAACGGTGAAAAATGGATTTCTTATATTTTTTAACTTTATTAATTCTTTAACGATTTCTCTAGTTAATGGTAACTTAGACATTAATAGTAAAGATAGTGTAAAATTTAGTAAAGCTTTTAGTTTCCTGATTTGAAGTACAATTTTAAAGATAATTACGATGAAAGTCACTGAAATCCTTAAAGTGGCCACAAATGGTGCATCTACCCTAAGGTTTTGTGGTTTAGTTCGCTATATTATGAACTATAAGAAAAGCATATAATATTTATAAAATAGCATTTGTACGCCGTGCAATGTCTCAATTTGAAATGTCCATTATTTTTTCGGATGGCCAACTGGTGGGCCGGATTCCGGCAAATCGGATGAGCTGTAACAAAAACCCCAAAAATGTCATAACCTATAATATATTTCCTAGGCATTGACGATCCAACATTTCAAAATTTTTAATTATTCTACAAAATATAAACAAAAAGATCACACACTTTTATCGAAATTTGATCATTATTTTTCAACCATCGGCCATTTTGTCAATTTTCGCAAAAATTGAAATGTTGGATCGTCAATGCCTAGGAAATATATTATAGTTTATGACATTTTTGGGGTTTTTGTTACAGTTCATCCGATTTCCCGGAATCCGGCCCACCAGTTGCCCATCCGGAAAAAAAGGACATTTTAAATGGAGACATTGCACGGCGCACAATTGCTATTTTGTAAATATTATATGCTTTTCTTATAGTTCATAATATAGCGAACTAAAACACAAAACCTTATATCAATTGATTGTTTACTTTTCTTATTATCGTCGTTTAAAAATCGTCTGCATTCTTGTCCCGTTACTGTGTCCTAACCCCTTAAGTGGTACGATATAGGCAACCCTCCCCTAATATTCATAATTTGTAAGTGTGTGACGATTACGATTAATTGTATTAGCAGACTCGAGGTGTCTCTATGTTTTGGTGTGCCAGGTAATGAAGAAGATGATGGCTCCTGAAAATATCTCATGACAGCTTCAATAATATTCGATAACGATAATAAGAATAATGATTAAATAGATTGTCAACTGAAGATGTTCCCCACATTTCAATGTACCGAATGATAAAGTAGATAGCCGCGCCAGTGTCCACGATCCTCAGCTTCCGGTGACGCAAAGGGGCGAGCGCGTTCGTGACGTCACTGTTCGATATTCCCGCGCCACAAACCCCTTTTAAGTCTAACGATCTCCCATTTAACTATATTTCGTCGTTCTCTCCGATATACTCCCACTGGAATGTATCATACGCTTGCATTTACCGAGACACACCTTGGTTTTCACGGTGTTTGGTCAACGCCGGTCACCGACCTTGCTTCTTGCGCGTGCCACCGAGGAAATAAAATGGCTATACGTATACTATCGGCTGCTCAACAATCCTAGATCCACGCATTTAACAACCAGCCACACGCGGGAAGAGAGGATCTCGAGGTTTTTATGGCTTATCCCAAATTTAGCTACTTTCACCTGGAACTGCAATTGCACCGCGGAATGCGTGGTAGAAGAGTGCAAGATCAAGGTTTATTTATACGCAGCATGTTGTATTCTTGGCGCCTTTCGATATACAAGGCCTGTATTTACGAGCGAAACTTATTACAGAGATCAATTTACCATCGAACTGTTAAAATCTGCTACGCTTTATTCTCGCGGTTATATTTACTTCGACGATCTAATAATTCTTCTACCAGCTCGACGAAGTTCATTGAAATCTTCAATGGGGGCTTTGTACCTTTTACACGATGCATCTGACTTCTGTGAATGCCCACTTATAATAGTTCACCTTTTCTGAGAACTTGCATCTAGGTGTAATGTTGTTATTTCGAGCACTGGACCCGAAGGGAAGCAGATGTGAGGTGTCCGAACGTAGCTAATGTAAAAATGGCACTTGCACGGAGACCAAGCCAAGTTGGGCCATATGTAAACGTCAAATCCTCCTACAGTGTTTTATGGGATTGGATATTTATCCTTGAAGCATGCCTCGGTTATAAGGGCACGCTGTGGAAGCTAATATGCTCGAACGACGAAAGTATTTGAGGTTTTGCGCTGGACGTGGGAACACGCTTCGATCGTCCTTCGTGGTCATCCCGCATGCCTCAGGGTGGGACCATGCGGTACCTCGTGTCGGTCAACGAAGGCGGTACAAAAAGGCGATACTGGTTTCTCGCGCTGCTTGCTGAGACGCCTTCGGGAATATCGTTCGCGAATTACTTTCCCCCTGCGGATCTGATCGCAAGTCGGTAGAATTCGTTGTACATGTATTATAAGTACCTACAATATTTTTGGAAATATATTTTTTCGTATAATTGTTTTACGAAACCAACAAATTTAAAGGAAGCAGTATCGATTAAGTGACTGTGTTTATTATAGATCTCTGATCTGCTAGTTTTTGTACAGCAAAATCTTGTGCGGCTGCGTGACTTGACCTCGAGAAGAGGTCAGTCGCACCTATAAATCACCCAGCGGAAAAATATTCCTCGTAGCGGCTGTAAAACACACCACGTCTTGGGTCGCCAGTGATTTCATCGCTATCGAGCTCCGCTTGCAACAGTTCCGCGTTATCACGATTTCACGAGCAGACCAATTCGCCATCTCTCCCACAAAGCTTCCTTTCTATAATCAAGAATCTTTAAAATTCCTTAGACAGCGGAAAAAGAAGCGTGTTGACTACCAGCGTCGACAACGTTCACGCAAATCAGGGGTCGAATGAAACCGTTAACTTTTATAAATAAAAGTGATTTATCGAACTTTCACGAACCAGAATACCGATAACTTATATAGGGTATTGTACCAGTTTTGGCCACTTCTTAAAAAATAAAATATTTTTCCGTGTAAGCAATAAATGTAACCTTATATTTGTAGCGGTATACTAAACAAAATAGTTGTGATGTGGAATTCTCCACATAATAATGATCTGCAAGCAATTTAAAATAAAGATAATTATGCACATGGCGAAAACAGCGCAATGGCCACAAACGGTACATCTACCCTATTTCTTTTGTTACATACGAAAATTGACGCAAACTTGGACAGCAAAAATTAAAGGTTCAGACCCTGCATTTTGAAAACCCACCACTCTCTTTAATAAATGTTTTTGTTTTATTCTGGTTCATGAAGCTGAGACTACATATGTATAAAGTAAAGCGCCGTTTCATTTTTCAGGTTCCGATTACCTGGAAGATAAATATCATGCACACCAGCCGACGTCAAATTTTTCGCGACGTGGTGGTAGATCATGCATAACTCCTATATTTATTATTAAAAAGTAATAAGAACAAAACTGCAACTTCTTCAGAGATTCATAAAAACATGATCCAAATTTCAGATGAATCGAAACGCGTAGTTTCTTAAAAAAAATTCCCCAATTTTGTTGTGTTTTAGCCCCAAAAATAGGATTCCCCTTATTTTATCGCGTTTCTTCGTTTTTTTCTTTTCATATAACTTTGTAACAGTGCGGGATAAACTTTAAATATAAGAATTGTCCAGTTTTTTTACTCCATCGCACTACCAAAAGAAAAATAAAATTATATTAAGGAAACAGAAAATGCGATGACTTTAAGGGCTGATCTCACCCCTTCAAAGTAAATTCCTAAAGAAAAAAACATCATTATTTTGATGTGAAACCTGTCTGCCAAAAATTATTGAAGCCCATTTGAAAAAAAATTATGATAGAAATATGTACCTATAATGTTTTTGTTAAAAAATTTATTTAGATAGTATAAGTACGTATTTTATTAATAATCATGTATGTATTTGTTTTAGTAATAATGTATCAAACTGTTCATGTAAACAAAGTTCGTTTAAAAACTCATTATCACAAGAAAATGTGTTTACACAAAGTACAAAGTTACAACGTACAAATTATTAACGTTAAACTTGTATTAATGCAATATATTTTAAAAAAAATAGTTTAAATAGTTTAAAAGTTTTAATAAAGTTAATTTAATAATTACATCCTTCATTAAAACTCGTATTTTATTTCAGCTCACTTTACCCCAGATAGTAGCTTACTTTACACCAAATAAGGGGTAAAGTAGTCTTTTTGGCATTTTCTTTTCAAGTTGAATTTTAATATACTTAAAGTTTATTTTAAGTATTGCTATTCATCATTTATCAATAATAATGTTCAAATTATATTATAAATCTGTTCCCACACATTTTTATTGAAAGGGAAAAATTTTATTCGACCTCAAACTTTTTTCGTCCCCCTTTGCCCCGGTCTCCCCTACTTTGCATTTACATTATGCGTCATTGAAATCAGAATTTCCGAGTTAGGAACGTTCCCTTGTAAGCACGAATACCTTCTCCAGCATTTAACATTGACCTGGGCGAGCCGCCACTCGTCACGGTGCAACCCCCAAAAAACCCATCAATTTTTCCTGGCGTGCAGAATTTCCGCGAGGCGCTCGCTGGAATACAAAAGGGGACGCGCGTCGCCGCGGAAAGAGGTCGTGAACGCGGCAAAGCCGAGGGAAGACCACGAGGAAGGGAAAGAGAAGGGGAAGACGGTTAATCGGTGCCAGAGTACCGTTGTACCTGAATGGAGCAGCGAGATGGCTTTCGGTTTCCCTGCAGCCTCCGTCGCAGCTGCAGCTCCGCTCTTCGGCTTCCACGTACGTGCTCGTCGTGCACGTGGCCGCGCGTCCCTGCACGCGACAGTTTTTCCTTTTCGCTGGACGAGGTCGAGCCCGCCCTGGACACATCCGCGCGCGATTCCGTCGCGGAGACGTGCGTCCGTCGGCCACGTGCACCTGGGCCCGCGACCACACTCCCCCTTTGCAACAGCTGTCGCGGCATTTCCGCTAACGGTCCGATACCCGCGGCTGCAGCCGAACCGAGCACCGTTTCGAGTTTCTGTCGCGCTGGGAAAATTGTACCGACCTCGTTTGCCGCCGGCGAGTGTCGTTACTCCAGACGTGATACTCCTCGTGAATATTTCGTTCGGGTTCATTGAACTTTAATCGAAGAGTGCTGGCGATGCCTCGCGGATGACAATGTGAGTGGAGGCTTTGTTGGTCAAGGTTCTGGAGGAAAGGTGCGACGGAACGTCTCGAGTGGCCAACTTTCACCGTGCCCTGTGCTCCGATAGAAATGTGAATCGGGTTCCTCGATCTGCATCGGATGTATGTGCGTACTTGCATGGTCTGCGCGGCTCGAGGAGGAATGATCGGTTTCGCGTGTGGGGCCAAGCGGCGCGTGCAGGTCCGCGGCTGACTGTATCCTGCTGCGCCAGCCACGAGGGCCGTTTTTGCAGCCAACGGACCAGATCGGGCGTAACACAATTCCGTCGATCGGTGACACCGATCGTTTACCCGGCCGATCCGCCGACTCGTGTTACGTCCGCCGTCTACTTAGCATAAGTCGTGAGAATTCCTGGCTGGATTAACGCGTGCCTGTCCTCGGAATCCTGTCCGCGATATTGTGCAAACGTAGACAGGCGCGCGGCTCGGTTTCAGGCGATGAAATAATATTCGGCACGCAGCCAGCCATGCCCACGAACAGCCTCGAGGCACTGGACATTTTGGAAGCCCTCGAATCGAAGCTCGCGTACATTCCTGGAGGACGCGATCGAGAAGGGAGACCATTGATAGTCGTCAATGTGCCGTCGGAGCTTCAACCCACCACGAAGCCGCGACTGGAATCACTCGTCGCGTACTTCTTGTCGATTTTTAGGTAATTCTAAACGTACTTTCCTTGGTTCTGCGTGTGATTTGTTTGGATTGTGACGTGTGTAGTGTCTGGCTGAGGATTAAAATATATTGTTGGGTTATCTTGTGGAGAGTAATGAGGCTTTTTGAGAAATAGATGCTTTCTGTGTCACGATTCGATGTTTCTTGGACGATGGATGTGGGTTACGAGAGATGTTATTGTATTGACAGCGAGGAGACGAAGTGGAACGGACTTGTCCTGATCGTGGATGCACGAAGGGGTTCATGGCGCGTTGCAAGGTCGTGCATAAGGTTGTCGATGGTGCTTCTTGGATCTTCTGCCACTTCCGTGATCGTGGTTCGCCCTGAGGGCTTCTGGGACAAAAGGGTAGACAGTTGCACGAAATCCCATAAGGAAGGAGAGGTTGGTATTTAATTAAAATGCAAATAAGGAAAGTGTTTGTGAAGTTCAACGAAGGTCTCCTCAAATTTAGGAGAATTGTTCAATTGTGAAAAACTTAATAATATAAAAAAGAAATTACTTCTAAAGAAATTTCAATTTGAAGGTTTCCTTAAGGAGGGATTCTATTTTTTGGGTTAAAAACATAGCAGATTTGGGGAGTTTTTATGGAGAAACTAGCGTTTTTATGCATCTTTGAAGAAGTTGCAGTTTTCTCCTTATCAATTTTTAATAATAAATATATTTTATTATTTTTAAATTATTTTGTCATTAGCTTGATGAAATTAGACTCTCATGATACATGTTTCATGATATATTTTCAAATATCTCGTCTCTCGCGACTATTTCCATTAGTTACACTTAGTTGTCGCTGAGATTTCTGTCTCGTGATAGAAAAGTTTCACGTAAAATCTCATCGTGGATTCGCGCCTTGCCGCGCTGAATGTGTCTGTCTATTACTCTCCATTTCTACTTACGCGCTTGACTTAATATTAGTAGCATTGCCGCTGGTCTGGATAAAAAGAAACACAGTTACATCCATAAATCTTTAGGTTTCCTATATTTAAAATCGAAGAGTCAGATTTCATTCACAGTAAAATATATCCTCCACAAAAATCTCAATATCTTACGCGTAAGTTATGTATTGGACCATGGTTTTCTGATCACTCGCGTTTGCCTCCAAGTTACATAATATACGACTTCCTTGCGCCGACCAGACATACCAGTTCTACCACTCGCCATTTAGGCTTCAAAAATTTTTCTGCTATTTCGTCGGAAAAGTGTTGCTCCTCACAAGCACGTGCCTCGATCACTTATCGCGCGATCTACCCTACCCATGATGTCATTTCATTAAAAAATCACGATAATAACGAGTTATGGCGCAAATTAATTTGTCTCCTCTTCGTTGTTGTTTCAGCCAACGTACCTTACCTTGACGAGGCTTCAGTTTCACGTCGATCCCGCTCAGCTGCCGCACGAGTTGGGCGGTAACAGATCATACGATCACGCAGAATGGATTCAGAACCGTGTGGTAATATTGAATAATAACCTGTACCTACTCAATTAGAATTATAACCACGTTTGATTGAGGGTACTAGGCTAAACATCTAATTATCAGTTTTGCCCAAAATGCATAGCACTACGAATGAAAACTCATAAGACAAACTTCCCCTTCAAGCCCGGAAAAAGGTGCAATTTTTTAAAATTTTATTTTAGATAGCCATATTTCGTAGGAAAGTCATTGATATGGGGTTTAAATTGTGCATGTAGTGGACAGTATTTTAGAATTTTGGTGTGACAAAATATACAGTTTTAATCAAGTTATAGAGATCTGATGGTTTCCCACTTTATTCACGTCGCGTTCATCTGAGAAAAAAAGAAGAGCATTTTTTTAATCTATATTAATATAGTTACAGTTAAGCGTAAGGAAATTTAATCACAATAATTTTAGGAGAAATGGCGGAGCTTAAAGTGAAAAGTTCTAAAATTTCGAGTCAGTTTAAGGAAAATATCAATATATTTTGAGGTAGAAAATATAGTAAAAATAATTTATTTTTAATTTCCGTACGGTTAACTGTAACTATATTAATATAGATTAAAAAAATGCTCCCCTTTTTTTTCTCAGATGAACGCGACGGGAGTAAAGTGGGAAACCATCAGATCGTGTTCGACGCGTCGCGCTCTACAGCGACCTCTATAAATTGATTAAAACTGTATATTTTATCACACAAAAATTCTAAAATACTGTTCACTACATGCACATTTAAACCCCACATCATTGACTTTCCTACGAAGTATAGATATCTAACATAAAATTAAAAAAAAAAAATTCCGGGCTTCAAGTTGTTCCCTCTTAATTTAACTTTCCTCCTTCCTCCACGATAAAGTCACCTGGCACTGATTCAATAAAATTTTCCACCTCCTTATACCCTTTACTCCTCCAACCAATTCTTCCAGTATATTCCAAAGAAAATAGTCAGTCCCACTACGTTCCCACAAGAAAGCCCGTAAACGTCTCATACAGCTGGCAATTAAGAGCCAAGAAATTCCATTATCCTTTTAAATTCTTGACCCCTCCATAATAGCACAACTCCCATAGCCGCCTCCATAATGACTCGTGAGAGAAACGTCCATATACAAGCACGCTAATTACAATTATCCTGCAGGAAGTCGTTATACTTTCACTCTCATTTACTCTCGACCAGTTTCACCTTCCGAATAATGATCACGATATCTGTTCCCACAGAAAATAGAGGACTACGGCAAGGACGCGGTGGATCTTATTTCAAAGATGGCGGACCTTCACCAAAGATTGTCCACTCTGGATGGGTTCCGGATGTCAGAGTCTGACGACGATCTGGAGTCCTACTGGGAAATCAGCACGGAATTGGCATCCGTCGCCCGATACGTCCTCCACTCAGGTGAACACGAACATTTCCCCGCTGGAAAACATTTTCGAGCGCGTTCTTTCCCGGTTGAACGGTGCCAACGCTACCGGTCGCGTCGTAGTCGCGGCTTAATAGTTATTTCCTGGTCTAACGCGGCGCGAACGATCAAGCCAGTCGTACACAGGGATAGACACTTGCGGCTAGATTGTCCTTAAAAATTGAAAAACCGGCTTAACCGGACGTCGGGCAAGAACGTTTCTTAGGAAGCGAGCGCGAGACGCGTGCTCGCCGCGGCGCGAGGGTGCAAAAACGGCGAGCGTGGACAGTGCCGCGCGAATGTCATCTATTTCCTTCGATCTTCATCTTCCGATTCGAGGCCACCCGATGGAAGGCTTCCTGGGTCTTTCATTCGAACATCAGACGTCTAACGACGTTACTTACAAGGGAAGTTACCTGGACATTCCGATTTTTTTTAAATTGCGCAGATTTGAGGAGGACCTCAATAGAAATATCAGCACAATTTTTCTTTTGTGCCAGTTTTCGGCTCTGCGGGGTAAAAACACCCCCTAAAGGTTAATGTTCGATTTCCTACTTCCCTGTATATCATGAAAACTGTAGCAGAGACAAAAAAATTAATAGTATTGAAATTTAATTGCTTTTTATGCTCTGTAAAACTGTGTAATCAAATTGTTAACCATTTGTAATTTAAACAGTGAAATTTTCCAAATCGTAGGTTTTAAACAATTCGATTACCTAATTTTATACAGCGTAAAAAAACATTAAACTTTCTTTATAACAATTTTTTTGTATCCAGTATAGTTTTCAAGATATACTGGAAAATAGGAAAACGCTCGTTAATCTTTAGGAGGTGCTTTCAATCCGAAGAACCGAAAATAGGCACAAACGAAAAATTGACCGATACTTCTATTGAGGTCCTCCGCAAGCCTGCGCAGTTTAAAAAAAATCGGAGTGCTCTGGTAACCGAACATCCCTTGTTAGAAGGAACGCGGAAAAGACAGAAATACATAAAAGATAGTTTACTCATAAAAACACATTCTTTTTATTTATCTCTGAAATTTTAACGAAATCAATCTTCTCAAAAGAATTATGTATATATATATACGTCGAAACGTATTGTCATTAGTGTTTATTAAGAATTGATTTCCTTATCGGTCAGTGTTTTGCTGAAGTAAGAAGCTTTGGCTGTTTCTCCTTTTAATTTCAATGTTAGCAGGGTTTAAGAAGTGTCTTTATTATTATCACTATTGTACAGGCAGAAGCTTGGTGAGTTCGATGAGCAGGGACTCGGCGAAGGATGCTCTGGACGCCATGAAACAAATTCACGAGCTTATAGACTCCATTGAATCGAAGCAGGTACCTCTTCCATTTCGAGATGACGCAGAAACGTGTTTGTTTTATACCTGTGTGTATTCGAGGTGGTTTTATGCCCTGCTAGGTGGACATCGAAAATTCCTGGTCAGAAATGGAAAGGAACCTGGACACCGCCCGAGTAATCGGCGATCTCGAAAAGGGTGTGTCGCGTGTCACAGACTGGATCCTTGGACCAGCTGACGCAATGCTGAATTCCTGTTGCCAGGTTGGGTTCGATGTTTCGTCCTCGGAGGAGCTCCGAAGGAGGCACGAGGAATTGGAACTGGAGTGTAGGGTAAGCGCAAGCAAATTGGACCATCGAATAAATATTAAAATTAACTGTCAAGTGATTTAGAATGAACGAGAGATCATTAGGTTGCTACAAATACACTCCATTCTGGTTACATGAAAATAAATGGGCATATCAGGCTGTAATAAATAATATCATTTCTAATATTATCTCTTGAAGCTTCGTATGTGTATATAATGCATACCATGGAAAAGTTGAGTGACTTCTGGAATATTAAAAATAAGTAATACTTGCTCCTCGTGAAGTTGAATCTAAACACCTTAACTGTGAAATATTAGGATTTACTCGATATTTTTTAAATGTTATTTTCAACGTAACACCACCTCAATAGACTAGTATAGGTTGGGATTCTTTTCAGTGAAAAATAATGCATCATTATATTTTAAATAATTTAAAAATAATGTAAAAATTGTTCTTATTAAGAGAGATGATTTCGGCGCACTGGTTCGGTCTATTAAACAATTAAATAAAAGCTATTTTGGAATTATAAGAATTTTTATCAAATTCCAACGTTTCGGTCAATGATTATGACCATTCTCAACCATGATTATGATCATTATATTTTTATGCGACCTCCAATTAGCGAGCAGTCCATGACACCCTTATCCACACATGGTTAATAGAACAGTAATAGTTCTAATCCAGCTGATAATACTTCTAATCCTTTAAAGTAGAGAAGATTTTTATGGCATAAAATGATGTTGCAGAAAGGAAAGTAGCTCTTAACAGCTCTACATAAAAGAACACGAAGACGTTCTTCTTTTACCTCTGCTGAAGTTTATCTCCATTTCAGGAGACTTACGGTCGATACGCGGAACTGCTCCACAGGATCGACAGTTTACCAAGCACACGTTTATCCGGCGACCTGAAATCTCAGAGAGACTTCATGGACTTCGTTTGTCGCAGTTTCGCGACCAGGCTCGAGAGACGGCGCAACGTGCTAATCACTTCGCAAAGGTTCTTCAGGCTGGTCTCCGAGGTACCTTGTTAAGAAACGAAGGGGAAGCTGCGGAAATAGATGCATTACACTCTTATTCCTCCTATTTCAGTACTTTGACAAGACGAGCGAAGTGTTCGACAAACTGGTGATGGGCAATAGGACTCACGACTTCTCTCAGGCTAGCGCGAACCTTCAAAAGTTGGAGCAAAGTCAAGCTGTTCTTGGTAAATAGCCTTTCATCAATTATTATTCGATTAATGATTGCACTCGTACTCGTATTTTATTTAAAAAACATATTTAAACTTCGAAAATGTATTCCACTTAGGGGTCGTCTTTAAATTACGTAAGGATTTTTTGGGGAGGGAGTAGCTAATTTCTTACGTTTTCTTACAAGGGGGAGGGGGGAGTCAGGTAGCGTCTTACGTAATATTTTTTAACCTAATTTTCGATAAATACAAATTCTATCATTAATGTTCCAGAAAACTTGTTTTAATTTAAATTTCCCGAAAGCCAGTTAAATGAATTATATAAACCTTTAAAAGAATTTTAATAACTGAACAAATTCAATGTAAAAAATATTACGTAACAAGGGGGTTGCAATATCAAATCTTACGAATTCTTATACTGGGGGAGGGAGGGAGTAAGAAATCGCCAAAATTACCTTTACGTAAGGTAAGGACGGCCCTTAGCTTGGAGATTAAAAAATGAAAGGGAGAAATGCATACATTTTAAATATTGAATTTCTATGGAGTTCACTAGTTTCACCGTTATTAAATATCAAGAGAAATTAAGAATAACTATAACTAAGTTTTAAAGGAAATAAAAAACAAAAAAATACAGTGTTTGATCTTCAAATCTCAAAATTGTGTTCGTCAATTATTCCTGCATAAAATTCACCTATGAAATAAAATCCTAATTAATTATCTCCACTGGTAACATTTTCTCTGATACCTGCATATCCATTACAATGACTAATAAAAATTACACGAATCAGGTGGAGTGATCTCATAACGTTGTTATATTTGTGGCGCCGGCTTAACTTCACAGAAACCCTGGAGTGTGAGTTGGTGAAAGAAGGCGAGAAGCTGTCGGACATACTCTCCATGCCCGTGAAGGATGCCCTGGGCCGAGACGTGCAAGTCGACTACGGCGAAGACATAGTGAACGTCAGAGATATTCTGGATGCAACGAACGCTAGGAAAAATATCTTCAACGACAGCGTTGAACTGCAGAAACTGTCTCTGAAGCAGATCGCCTTGATACACACCTATGAAAGCGACGCTGAACAGGTAACAACATCCCGTAACATTGTCTCCTGCAATGTGTTTAATTTAAACTACAATCTACTCACGACCATGCATTTTACAGGCTGTTAAATGGCTCAACGACCTGTACGACGTTCTTCTAAAAAATCACATGGAGATTGGTTGCAACGCGGTCGAAATACAGTCGCAGAAGGAAGAGCACCAGTCGTTTCAGGAAACTGCGAAGGTTTGCTAGTGGACTGCCTGAATTTTAATATCTATCAATATTTACAAAGTCTGTGTAGTTCTCAAAATTGTAAGAGAACTTCCTCCTAGAATACAGAGACTTCTTATGACTGGATGTGTTGGGTTGGTGCATACGAAATAACGCTGGCTTACGACGCGAGAAATGTCACAGGAAACTGAAAAAAAAATAAAAAAAATAAAATAGTTAAAAAGGAAAAGGTATTTTCATTTGAACTTCCCCAAGCGAAACGGCAATTTCATATGCACCAACCTAATACTTTTGTCATCTGTCAATGGACGAATTAGTGATGAGAAGAAGTATATTGGGAGTAGGTTCGAATCTGACTTTCGGACAGTTCACGAGTACTTGGAAAAAGAAACACAATACTTTTAAGTAGACTCGAACCTCGACGAGATAGATTCGAACTCTCTATAAGTACTTTTAGAAACGCAAAGAAAGGTACTTTCAAGTATAATTGAACACTGACCAAGTAGATTCGAGCCTTTTAGGATTCATAGGATACCTAGGGTGGATGTACTAGTAAATCAACACGTACCAGTGAATGGACATTTTTTATTAAAATAAGTAAAATAAGTTATTAAAATAAGCAACCAATTAATTAGAGACGTCTGTTAATTTCTTGCTTCATATCCAAATAATTTTTGTAGCATCGCATACAGCACACTCCGTTGCAGAAAGGTTGCAGAAAGGTTGCAGTTACGTTGCGGTGCAATGTTGCACAGGGGCGGACATAGGAAGATTTCTGCAACATTTCAGCATTGTTGCGTCGCAATATTACTGCTGCAACGTTTCGACAATGGTCACGCAACGTTTCGGAGATTTTACAGCAACTTTCTCGCAACGTTTCTGAGATTTTACAGCAATTGTCCCGCAACGTTTTGAAGATTTTACAGCAACTTTCTGGCAACGTTTCTGAGATTTTACAACAAAGGTCCCGCAGTAACCAGGGCTCAAAAACTGTTATAATATCGATTTAGTATATAGATTTAGTATAATATCGTAGTATACCCAATATACAGTGTATATTAGGTTTCGCTTTGTGTAACAGAATATAATTTATGATAATTTAGTGCAATATGTAGCAGACGAAGTAAGCTCAATTGATTGTATGCTTTATGTAAACTATGGGACTTGTCCCGTTTATAACTGAAAGTATAAGATCTCAAAAATACGCGTTGACGTATTCCGTGCGATATAAGGTGGGCCTCATGTAAAATCTCCGAAACGTTGCGAGAAAGTTGCTGCAAAATCTCCGAAACGTTGCGGGACAATTGCTATAAAATCTCAGAAACGTTGCGAGAAAGTTGCTGTAAAATTTCCGAAACGCTGCGAGAAAGTTGCTGTAAAATCTCCGAAACGTGACGGGAGAATTGCCTATAACATCTCGGAAACACTGCAGAAATATTTCATGCAATGTTGCACAGGGGCGGACATAGGAAGATTTCTGCAACATCTCAGAAATATTACCTGCAACGTTACAATGTTGCACCGCAACGTAACTGCAACCTTTCTGCAACGTAGTGTGCTGTATGGGATGTGGAATCAATCGCGCTGCAAACGTAATTTTATAATTGTATTCATTCATTAGCCTTAAGTGTTCATTTATTGGTGCGTTTACCCTATGATAGTTTTCTTTTTTCAATACAGAATTCGAGTGAAATCGCAGTGTACGATGTACATACATAATATTTATGGTATGCATGCAGTCTGTACATATTTGTCTTTCAGGGTTCGAATGCTAATTTTACGGGATGCAATTCTTCCAAACGTCTAAGTACTTACAAGTACATTCTCGAACCCTGCAGGTACTTTTGCTGAGTTTCGAAACCAGCTTGTATAATCCAAGTACTTTGGAAGTACATAGAATAATACGTCACTTCTTATCAGTAGTAATCGAATCCCATGAAGTGAAACTTTTGCATTGGAATTCACTCAGATTCGTGAGTACATATTGAACTTGACCCCATCTCTATCCACAACATGAGTGGCGTTTCTAGCTAAGCCAGCTTAGCTAGAAACGCCACTCATGTTGTGGATAGAGATGCTTAGACAGCGTTGCTGTTAAAATCATTTCCCAAAAAGATACTTCTTGAGAAGTTCATCTTTAACTGAATAAGCTTCGTCTGTGAAGGCTCTACGGATGTCAAGATTCCATTACATTTCTAGGGGACGTACGATTACGGCTGCCAATTAGTGAACGGCGCTCGAGTGCTAAGATTATCCTGCAGGCTGCCTCTGGAGAGTAACGCGAGTCTTTTCTCAAGGCTGCGCCAGGTCTGGAAGCAGCTTCGATCCGTTGGACAAGAACAATTAACCAGGCTGAGGGTGTGCGCTGTTTTCCACCGAAGCGTCGAAGATGTACGCACGGTGAACCATCATTTTTCTAATCTAACCGAAAAATGAAAAAAATACTCTGCAGAAAAATCTGCACCTAACTATTCACACCTGCTAAGGTTCCTTTTTTAACCAACTTCAAATGGAGGTTATAAATTTGACCCGTATGTATTTTTTTTTATATAGGGTAACATATATAGTGATTGACAGTTTAAGGACGAGTGTTCCATAATTCATAGAATGGAAGTGTTTATCGCTAAAATCGGAGAGTAAAATCTGTTGTTGTCACATTAAAAGTATTTCGAAAGAATAAAACGATTTACTTTATACAAATGCACACAAAAATAATTTTAAGAAATCATTAAGTATTAAGATGATCCTAAAATTATAATGATTGACCGGGTTTTACATAGTAATTGGCAGGCTCTGTAACAGTGATTGACCCTTATTTTAGGACAGGCATAAAAACACTGACGAATCATTTCAAACATACAAAATTGTATTTGTATTGTATTTTCTGAAATGTTAAACAGTTACAATGCCTACTTATAATTAATAATCGACTAAAAATATAAAATAGGTAGTCTTCTTAAATGGTTACAATATTTTATCGCTGCTAAATGTAATTAATTTGATTTTTTTTTGACAAATCACATTACTGGTAATTAATGGCATGCTACGTTTCTTTCGATTAACTTTATTTCCATTCGTTTCTATTTTCTTCTTTTTCATTTGTGCCAATATTTTTGTTGAGCAAGAGCTTTTTTTTTAATCTTGCAGCTTTCTTTGCTTCCTGTTCTTTTCCTTTTTCTTTCTTTTCTGTTGTCTCACACATTTTTTTGCTTCTTTTTCCGTCGATTTCGTAAGAACGGTAGCCGCGCGATATTTCCGATTTATTTATACATTTACAAGATGTGGATCATAATAAAATATAATTGTATTCGGAACAAAAATATCTGGGCCACCGAAATATAGATATATTTCATTATATAAAAAAAGCATTATATTATATTTCCTACTTTTTGGGGAAGGGGGTCAATCATTGTATAGGGGTCAACATCTGTATGCGTTACCCTATGTATGTCCCCACATAACTCCTCAGCATTTTGATCGTTTTTGATGATCTATTGTTTTATCCAAAAGAGGCAACATCCTACAATGCATCAATATTCGCCCAATATTTTGCCAGTTCTGGTTAATAATAAAGACTATTGTCACTCTATTATTATTATTTAATATACGTACGCGCATATTTCCTCAGCATGTTGTGTCAATATATATAAAACTCAAAAGTTGACAGGAAAAAAAATTGAAAAAAAAAATTAAAAACGACTTCAAGAAAATAAAAATGCACTAAAAAGTAAAAAATAATTTTTTCCTTCGATTAATCTACGACTCATATTTTTTAAGTTGGCGCTTTATCATTTGCACTGTGTAAATCTGGCGCGGACTTATCAAAATTGAGAGTCGTAGATTAATCAAGGGAAAAAATTATTTTTTCCTTTTTAGTGGCGCCTCATCATTTGCTTTACGCGTAAATTTGGCGGCGACTTATAAAAATTGAGAGTCGTAGATTAATCAAGGGAAAAAATTATTTTTTCCTTTTTAGTGGCGCCTCATCATTTGCTTTACGCGTAAATCTGGCGGCGACTTATAAAAATTGAGAGTCGTAGATTAATCAAGGGCAAAAATTATTTTACACTTTTTAGTGCATCTTTATTTTTTTAAAGTCAATTTTAATTTTTTTTTCTTACCATCTCTTTGCTTATCAGATAAAATACTCACCTATTTTTTAACCAGTTTCCTTGTCATTTTCTATTTCCCAATTCCAATCAGTTGACTAAATAAATATTAAATCCTGCCACTAACAATCCTCCCAATTTTTCGAGTAAACACTTCACTCTCAATTATACGCTAACTTGGAATATCCCTTATTCAAGCACTGCTCCAAACTACGCGACCTAATCGACACAGTGGTATCCCTCCGTCGGTCCTCGAAGGCAGAGGATCTGGCTGCAGAGTCTCGAGCCAGGGCGGAGATAAGGGACATCCTTGGTAACCGAGAGAAGCTTCTCCTGGAGGTCGGACGCATGGTGCGGCTGGGTCGACTGTTGAGGTCGCGATTAAAGGAGCCCCTGTGCCATCAACGGCAAGTACGACCAACGATCAAAGGCGTTTTCGAAGCGAGTTCTTGGTGCTGGTTCAAGAATACCGCGGAACCAGCGTCAATTACAAAGCTGACCGCTCCCGTAAAAGTGTCTTTTACAGCTTCAATGTCCGCCGAGTCGGGGCACGTAGACGGTGGACCGTGTCACAATCATTTTCACCAATCGACTATGCGATTTGGCAGAGTTCCCCTCGCCGAAAATTTTCAAGCTTTCTCGACGGAGCATCGGTGTCCTTCGACATTTTCCTGTTCGGCGTATCCGGCGCATTCGGGTCGAAGCAATGAAACGCTCGTAATTCGGTCGTCGTCCGCCTTCCGAGCATAATCGAAAAGAGCTGGATCACGATCGGGCTATATCTATATAGGCTCGGGACGGTGACCGGGGGGTGGAGCTGGTAGTAAGAGGCGAGGGGGGCATGCTACGTCGTCGACGGGCACCTCCGTTTTTAACGGAGCCGGTGTGTCAGTCCATGGCTGCACGTCGACCAGATACCTACACCTTGATATCGGTGCATGTAAGTCGAACGTTTCGAAATACGATAAGTGCCCTCTGCTCCGGTTCGATCGCTGCTCCCAGAACCGACCGCGCCTTCGCCCAACCATCTGTCCGTCTCTCTATCTCACCTTAAACGAGATCATTGATAGCTCATATCAGTGTTTTTAATTAAAAAATTGCACCCTGCCTCGAAATCCTTCAATTGCGTTCGGAAGCTTGGCAATGATGTTACCCATCGTCTCGGCTCTCAGCAATGTTTTTAATATCAGGAATTTCGAGGTAGTTATTTTTTTCAATATTGCATTGTCCGAAGAAGGCATGTGCGGTCTGTCTGGTTTCGCCGTTCGGCCACGTGTTAGTGCGATAAATATGGGTCGACCGTGTGTCTTTCTCGTTGACGTACGCGCCACCGTTTGTATTCATAGAGACAAGTGTCCCATTTTCACCCACACGAGGACGGTCAGGGCCACGAAATCGTTACGCGCGCGTTGTCCACGCGAGAGTCCACTCCGTCGCGTATCGTTACGAGAGGGTTCGCACGGAGTCTGCATGCAGCGGCGACTCGAGATTTTAAATCTGGGAAATGCAGTTGATTGGCGCTGCTCCAGAACAAACGAACCGCGTTTGAAACTGTATTACTACGCTCACTTTCTGCCTCTTTTTTTGCAAGCTATTCTACTATTTGTTTAGGAGCCTGAGCACAATGGAGGCGTTATGAACTAGATTCTATTGAGATTTGTTAATGCACGTGTTACCGAGGCTTTGGTGGTTGAAAGATGGTAGTGGGAAAGCTCTTTGGCTGTGATCCATTGATGTACAGGGTGTAAAAACATTATTATCGTGGTTCATAAAGGTGATTTGATCTGTTAAAAAATGTACCGCAAGATTGATGTTGACCTCGAAATTCAAGATCTATTTTTTTTTTATTTTCATGTGTTCTACTCAGTTGGAGGATAAAAAATGTCAAAGGGACCATTTTGGTCGTTTACTGTTCGAAACTTAGTCCCTTCGACACTTTGTCTTGTTTTAGTGAATTAAACATGTTTCTATTAAAAAATTTGACCCTGAATTTCAAAGTCAATGTCGATTTTGCGGTAAATTCTTTTAATTCTCTTCTAAAATTCAGAAGCGTAGAATCAACTGTTTGAACCATCATATACCATTTTTTTTACACCCTGTACATACGTTTAAACTAACTTTGAAATCTGATGGGAAACTGATTTCGATTACTTAAGTTCAAAAATTTCGCCAGATAATTTTAGAAGTTTGGAGAGATTATTTGGTTCTCAACCTTTTACATGAAGTTTGAATTACATAGGTATAACTTATTATAATAATTGAACTGGGAGTATAATGTTCCTTAGTTCATGAAATAATCAGCCTTTTTACTGTAGTTATTACAAGTGTACGATGTGGGGGATTTGTCTTCGTGTCTTCGTCCCAATATACCTACACGCCATTTTTGTTTCACCCGAAGTCTTCGCAGAGACGCAGCTATTTTTGATAAAGGGAAGTGCAGCAGGCCAATGGGAACGGGGCGGAATTTTAATACGTACGGTAAAGATTGAAAATGCCGCTCAAACGCGATGCTCTGCAGATTCGGTGGCTCTCGGTTCACCGAAATTAGAACTTCGCCCCACATCGAAGCCACCATCTGGTCTGCGACGCGTCGTCGCGGCGCTGTCACTGTCGATTACGTAACACTTTCGGAAATTTGACGTTTTCTTAGCCGGCCTGGTCGCGTTTAATTTCACTGTTGAAACCAGATCGATGATCTGTCAAAATCTAATACCCGAAGTCCTTTTCTGAGCACCGATCATTTCTGTCATAATCTGCACGATACATCGCCATATTAAACATGTTAACTAATAGTTGCACCGATTTAAATTCTATTTTACAATAGCACGTATGATTTTACGCCTTTTTTCTGATTTAGAAATAAAAGCCATCTTTTTTTCTTCGAGAACCGATCAAAGAATATTTCTATTCTTGTTTTCACGAGGATTAAGGTAAATGTACTAATGCCAAGACCTTTAAGGGGCTCAAGGAATAGCGGCAAAATTTTCTCCTAATTTAATTTGCAAAAACCATCATGAAATAAAATAAATAATACAATTTTTAATTTTTAAATACAAATTTTCTGTTGGTATGTGGAAGCTAATATAATATTATAGTATCGGATAATGAAAGGAAAGTTTATGTATTATAATAGACGTATTTATTAATGGAAATCCGAAAATATGCAGATGTCCCAGTAAGCGGACAACCTGCATGTCCCGATACCTGAATTATATCGTCCCAGTAAGTGGACAACTTAAAAATGTACTGGTACATTAAGGAAATTCTTGTACCTATACCAGTAAAAGAACTCAGACTTCTCTAAAAAAAAATAATATTAATACTAATGTATTATCATAATATATAAATAAGAAATGCAGTCAATAACGTGCGTGTCTTAACAGAAGCTTAAGAAATTTCTCGAAATCTGTTATGCATACGAAGTGTATTAGAAAATAATTATTTCTACCAAACGATATTCAATTTTCTATAATAATGATTTTAATTAATATTGCTAAATACTTATGCATCATGATACTAATTTTTCTTTTTAATTACATTAAAAATTAAGCATAAAAATAAATTGAAATTCACGTTACTGTTCAGGTACTAGGACATGGCCGAGCACTGGTACATTTACCTTACCTTCTCCTTTCTCGTATCCCAAAGCATCACTTCACCTACAGTAGCGGACAAAAAAGTTACCACTTTTTTGAACCACCCTACTTCTATTACTTTTCAATATCAACTCAAAACTGCAGTATGTGCCTAATATACATATTCTGAAAGAGAATTAAAAGCTGTATAAAACCCAGTTACAGTTGAATGTATTTAACTAACACACAAAAACCCAACATGACATTAAACAAGACAACACACTTTTAAAGCCAACAAAAAGTTACAACTTTTGAACATTAATAAAAAAATCTAATATTTTGTGGGAGCACCTTTTGCTTTTAGGACAGCCTGAAAAGTTACTAAACGTGGTAACTTTTTTGTCGGCCCCAAAAATGTGTTACCCCGTTCAATGTCATATAACACTTTTGTTTGTCTGTTAAATAAATTCAACTTTAACTGGGTTCTGTATAGCTTTAAATTCTCCATGAGAATATGCATATTAAACCTACCACAGTCCCAAATGTATGCTAAAAAATAACAAAAATGGAACAAATCAAAAAAGTGGTAACTTTTTTGTCCGCTAGTGTATATGTAAACATAAATATGCTTAAGTGTTTGAGATTTTAAAAGCTCACACTGGAAGTCTCTCCTTAAAGTTCCATAGCTTATACGTTGACATCGAAGCTTCTTCCTTCATCAAATACTCATAGTCTTTCTACGTTAGCCTCAAAAGGGAATGAAGCTGAGCCCAAGTAAAGAAACATAAAACCAGGCAAATATTCAAGTACCTAATTAATAACTATACGCGATGGCAAATTAGTAATATTCCACGTTAGAACACCCATCGCCGAGTACATGGACCTCTCAGATCACTCTATTAATAGCTAGGAGTGAACGACGGAAATTTATTTTTTCTAGAATGTCTGAGGCCGAGGATGCCTCGGGCAAAGTCAGTAACTTGACAGCGGTGGAGGCGATTTCAGCGAGGCTGGCGGAAGTAACACGCCTGGCCGAGAAGCTGGACGCGAGACTTTGCGAGGCGGGAGCCAGGACTCGACCAGTTCCCATGTCATCCTCCGCGATGTCCTCCACCTCCTCTTTGTTCTCCACGTCGAGCAATCCAGTCACAGCCGCCACGTCCGTCTCCAGCCACAGCCAGCCAATTTCCACTGGGACGTCATCGTTCGGGACCACCGTCGTGTCCACGACTCCTTCCATAAGCTCCTCCACATCCACGGTGCAGCTTCAACCAAAGTCCATCTCCACGGTGCTGTCCTCGACGACAATGGCGGCCAAAGGTGCAACAGCTTGGAATTCATCGTCTGTGCCTGTCACGGGGACGTCCACGTCGTCTGCAACCACGAATGGGACAATTTGCACGAATGATAGCGTCGACAGAGTTCTCTCTCCCGTGTTGGAGACTACTACGATGATGGAGAAGAAGGCTGCGAAGGATGCGTGTGCAAACGGAAGTGAAACCCGCGGGGATTCTAGTTTCGATCGGGTTGTGGGTGATGAGGGCGAGGAAGCGGACGAAGAAGCTGCGGAGGAGGTAATTTGTTTGTTACATTTTTATTTTATCGAGGTATTGAAAAAAGGTAGTGTTAGTTCTTGATCAATGATCGGAGTAGTTTGATATTGGGAAGTCTAATAGCGGACTTTGTCGAGAAATATTAAGGGGGTATTCTGGTTTGACAGGTAAAATTTTTTTTTTTGCATTTTCTATTGGTACATTATATGGGTAATACGTGTGCAAAAGGGTTTTTTTCAATTCGTAATATTTGCAGAGCTACAGGGTGCAGAATAGGTAGGTACCTATACGGCACGTTTTGTTCCTGCAAGTGTATTTCGGCAAAGTTGTGCATTTTCGTGCCTTTTAGAACACAAAAATCGACCATTTGGTTACAAAGAAACGGTTACTCTCCTAGGTCACAACTTATAATTAGTTTGGCTTCGAAGGTTGTGTAAAGTTTGCTTTAAACGCGATTTTCTCGAAACCACGTTTTTCGAAACGATTACCATGATATTTCAAGGTCGACTGGACCAACTCAGTCCAAGTTTTGCATATATTATCAGCAAAAAAAAAAAAATTTTTTTTTTAAACTTTCACAGACCTTTAAAGTTGAAAAAATGTATGAGAATCGAAACTTAATTTTCAAACCGCCGCCATTTGCTTAATTTTCAATATTTTTTTTAACATTCTGGTAGGGACGATAGCCAAAGGCATACGAATAAAGAATCTCTTTACATTTCTTGTTTCTGAACGAGCCTAATCATGGTCACAGTGACCCCATTGTTTTTTTTTTCACCGCTACTTTAAAGCAGTCAACTGCGTTTGATTTTACTTTTTTCTATTGACAAATTTTGTAAAGATGGTTCAAATATCAATAAGAATGTATCAATAAACTAAATACTAATAAAATTTATGGGTTCTTTGTAAAAAAATTCCGAAATAACGCGACGAAAACGCCTCGTCAAACCAGAATACCCCCTGAAGGGGGTACTCCAGTGAATCTGCCCCTTTTTCAACGCCATCTTCGGGAATTTATTCAAGAAAAACTGTAAGTTTATACTGTCTGGCGTTTTGCCTGCATATCAAGGTGTGTTTGAAGTAATACTCGGATTTTTTTTTAGCTTTTTTATCGCATGTATACATAGATATATTCGGTGGCACAAGCTTCTTAAAAAAAATCTTTTCCGTCGGACGATGGTGTGTGGACTGTTCTAGTCATCCAAACTGGAAAAACTAAGATTTATTTTCTAAGATTTATTTGAAGATTTATCTTGTAAAAAATTAATTGTACAAAACGAAAACAGCTAAATTTTTGGCAGGAATCAAACATTTTTTCCAAAATGCTGTCATTCTGTAAATTTGTATTGTTAGGTGGCCTCTGTGGTTCCAACCATAGCGACAACCATAATAAAGAAAACGAACCTTAGTTTCTTCATTTGGGAGCTTCCACACCGTCGCCCGTCGGAGAAGAATTTTTTGAAAAAGCTTGCGCCGGCTATATCTATATGTATATGTATATGCGATAAAAAAGCTCAAACAAAAATTCCGAGTACACTTCAAACATACCTTAATATGCAGGCAAAACGCCAGACAGTATAAACTTATAGTCTTTGTTAAATAAATTCCCGAAGATGGCGTTGAAAAACGGGCAGTTACACTGAAGTACCCCCTTAAAGTGACTGTTATTGAATTCCATTGGGATTTTCCAGAAATTCATTTCCCTCCGAGTATCCACACTCTTCACCCGACCAAATTCTAATCCGTAAAAATAAACACGTGCAAATTAATATAAAGATTCAAATCTAACAAATCCACAAAGATGACGACAGATGAAAGGCTCCTTTTATTTTCCATATTTTATTCCTCGTGGTTTAATCGCAGGAGGTTATCGAGAGGTCTTTCGACGACAGCCTAGCCGATGACTCGAACATGGAGGGCTACGTGACCGCCACGGAGTGCTCGGTGACTCCGACAGGGCGTTCCAGAAGCGAATCCTTCGTTACGTCCCCAGAATGCGAAGAGCTTGCCGCTCCAGCAACCGTGACGTCTGCGTCCGATACTTGGTAAGAAACAGAGGAACCAGGCGTCTCGTCCCTTGCAATCTCGCGCGGTTTACGGCGAGAAATAATTCCGTTCCATTCACGCTGTTTAATCCGCGAAGGTGGAACATCCAGGATCCTAAGTTCATCGCGACGAGCGAGGAGTTGTCTTCCTCTGTGATTAAACAAGAAGAAGCTGCCTGGGTTCCCAAAACTGAGGAAAGGGACTCGTTGACAAATGCTTGCAAACCGGAAGTTCGGGAGACGAACGAGGAGAAGCAGGTTGAGAAGCTTGTATTGCTGGAGAAAAGAGTAGAGGTTGGTTGAGGAAAGTGTAAGAGAGAAGTTGTAGATATGGACCACATTTTTTGTTTCGAGGAAAACACATATTAAAAAGGTAAAAATTGCCTAAACAGAAGGTGGAAATGGTAGCACATAGATCCGAGATAATGTATGAATAGCTCTTCAGCATGAAAATTCAATTATTTTCACGCTTCGCATTTCGACAAAAATTTTCAAGAAAAATAGTTTCAGAAATTAGATTGGTAATATGGACCAAAGTTGAAAAGGTAAAAAGCACGTAAGAAATAGTTGATATTTTAGAGATTGTGTATTTTAAAATTAAAATAAGTTTTTCCATGCTTGTAGTAATTACATGTGAAATTTCAAAATTAATTAAGCCCAAAAAAAACTAAAAAATTTGAAAATAGATTAAAAATTCAAAAAAGTTTGAAAATTAGGAGGGAACAGTGAGGAACAATAGAAAATAAATAAATGAATGAACTTTTTGGAAATAAAAAATTATGCTTTGTTTATAAAATTTAATGTAAATTTCACACTTGATGAAAGTTTCTTAGAAATTTTAACAGAAATCACGAATTGTTGTATTTATTTCAGTATTACAACCCCGGTCCATATTTACACCACCTCCCCTACCCACGACAGCGATTTTTAAAAATCTCACTTTATTGCAAACTCTCGTTAACTCGTTGCAGGAAAACTCGGGCAAGATCGTAAAGGAGGTTACAGAAACCACAACTTTGCGCGTGTCGCACGACACTCGGCTGGGGATTGCTTCTTACAAGGTGATATCCAACACCTTGCAAGGTCATCAGGAAAACGTGGATGTGAAGGATATCAGGGATCTCGAGCGCATAGTGTCGCCGGACGTTCATGGGAAAACGAACGGTCTGCATCACGAAACTGAGCTGGCCACGAGAAGTGAGTCCCTTGTTTCTGTATTCTCGTTCCTCGATATTTTTAGGATCGTTAAGAGTCGCGTTGTATTCCAGCTGAGTCGTACAGCCGCAGAGACGAGCTGTCAACGAAAACCGACGACACCGATCGTGTGATAAAGTTCACGAAAGTGTGCGAGATGAGCGAGGGGAAGCCACACGTTACTGGCCTCGACACTTCTAAGGATATCACTTTGTCCTTGAAGGAGTACACGCGACACCACGAGGACAGTGGTATCGAGATGTCGCCGACGAAGAAGGAGGAGAGCCTGGAAGGTCAAGATTTCCTCGAACGAGCGAGGAAGGTGAGTCCCAGCGAGGCTTCGCCGTTGAATGGCCAGAGAAACAAGTGTTGCTGCAGCTGCAACTGCAGCCACGAGGCTGCCTGCTTCGATCGCTATGCCGTGCAACAGAATTTCATCGATTTTACCAGCATCAACGAAAGTCGACATCGTTTGCCGCTGTCTAACACAAGCTAGCCGTTTCTTTTTTGTCTGTGTGATCTATGTGCGTCTGTGCTTTGAATTAAAAAAAAAAATCAATTTCAATTAAGCTTGGATCACCGGCTAATCACGATACCACGAACTGCTTAATGATGTGATCACTGTCATAGTAGCTTTATATGTACTTTACTGTATTTCAGTAATACTGTCTATGGTTGTTACGATTTGCATCGAATAATTACGAGAGAGTTATAGGAGACAGTTGTAATAAATTAGACCATTTATTGTGAATTCCTCGTGCTTCGAGATATCAATTATTAACTATAACGTGAAGGTCACTTCAATTCAAAGTCTAAAGGCCCCCATACACGGGCGAGCATGCTTGCCAAGCCAGCAGTTCGCAGGTGGTTCGCTCGTGTATGGGAGCTTTAAATCTGAATTTAAATTTGAATTAAATCTTAATAAATCCCGAATTTTAGAATAGAGATTAACATAAATTAAAATACAACTCTGGAACGCTAAGATTGGTAAGTAGACTGCTCCACTCCCACTTCAGTAATAAATAAAAAGAACCAGACCCAAAATGCAACAAGAAAAGGAACACCATCTTCATATATAACAACACATCCCTCATACTCCAAACTTCGTTGGCCACTCTAAGATTGCCATTCCACCAATGATAACCAGCCGTGAAACCTAACCCTTTCCAAACAATAAGCCCGGAAAATCAAAATGAATACTTATTTAAACACATTACTACTTCATATCTTAACTCATCGTATGTGTGAATAGGGTGTGTCAATTTTATGAGTAAATTTAAAATTTTTGAAGATTTTAAAATGACTAGTAACAAAGTAATGCTTTTTTTAGAAAGAATCTGAATCTGAAACTACCTTCAGAAGTTGATTTTAGTGTGGTTTAGCTACTTCAAATCCCAGTTGAAAAAAAGTAAAAATTAAGTAAGATTTAACTACAAACTACATATTCATATACTGCTTAAAGTGAGTCTTGCTTACACGAAAGCATGAAAATGGAAATAAAAATATGTGGAAATTAGTATTTATTACATTCACATGAAAATGTGTGGAAATGTGTATTTATTACAAAGTGAAAATATATGTAACTTTAGCAAAAGAAAAATACGAAAATTATTAAAATTGTTGAAAAAAAATGTAATAATTGAGCTTATGAACAGCAACAGAAGCAAACAATATATCGCTTCTTTGGTGGACTTTGTTAAACAGTATTAAATTTACTACATAGATGACATATCGTCGGTGATAGTGCAAAACCGCGCATGAGCAGTTTGTAAATACCGCGGATCTGCGTTTTACCGATTTTACATGAGGAAGAAAAAACTTAATATTTTAGTCATTTTAAGGGATTTCTTTGACTGAACTTTTTTGGGACAGTTTTAGCACTCCTTGTAATAAATACTAATTTCAATGGTGTGACTTTTAAAAAAGCGAAACAACACTTGGCAACCGTGAGCGCGAAATCTCAATTTTGCTAATTTTGCACTATCACCGACGATGTCATCTATGTAGTAAATAAAATACTGTTTAACAAAGTCCACCAAAGAAGCGATATCTTGTTTGCTTTTGTTGCTGTTTATAAACTCAATTACTAAATTATTTTTTAATAATTTTAGTAATTTTCGTGTTTTTCTATAATTTCAAATGAAATTCCAACCAGCTAAATAATGTATTACACAAAATTTAAAGGTAGTGATTAATTTTAAACCTGAAATTGTACCGTTTCTCCAATAGTCGATTCCAAAATTAGAATATTGAAAAAATTGACACACCCTAATGCATGAATTTGCTCGTCAATTTTCTAAGCAACGTGTTTCGTTAAAAAGCATGCCAGCTTGTTGTTAACGTAACAGAAGCTCGCCCAAATCCTAACGAATAAGAATTACCGATAATTAAAAGTCGTTCCTGTTATCGGCGCGTCGTCCTTTCGAATCCAGCGGGTCAGGAGTTATCGTCTGCCTCCGTGAGCGCTCGGAATTGGTCGTGCACGTTCGTGCGCGCTCGGCCAGGCTCGCCCGCGGCCGCATGGCTTCGGCGGCATTCGAAACGCGGCCCCGGCTCAGTCTCTTGTCGGCTTGGATCCGCGATCGATCGACCGGTTGCGCGATACGGTTGTGACATGTGTCACGCAAGTGTTGTTACTGCTGCTGTTTGCGTTGTGCTTGTCACTGCTTGAACGTGGATCGGTTTAGGTGATTATTTAGAAATAGAAACATTAGCACACGAGATCTCGAGGAAAATACATCGAGAATTAAATCGCCACATAATTTTAGCCGCTTCCAAAAATCACGCGACAGCTTTATCGTCGCGACTGCATAAACCAGAGGCTAACATTTTACCGATGAAGGAACGTTCGAGGTTTTCCTTGCAGGAATATCGAGGATCTTTATTTCACCCCAACTCTCCTTTTCCTTTATTTTGCTTGGCTTTAAATAGATTCGTTCGCCCGAAAGGAATCGCGATTCTCGGCGATAAGGATCCGTACAATTTGTCACGTTTTTCGGTCGACCTCAATTCCTCCTCGTCCTTGAGTGCACCGCGGTTGAGCTCATCTGTTACCGAACCTTGGAAGCACCGTAAAATGGGAAAGTGGCCGAGATAGATATCTTTCTGTGAAATCCACACGTGTTCCTTTATTTATATTTACGCTTCTGTAATTCAGGCCGAAGTTACTTCGCGCGTTGGTCGTCCCCCTCAAGCTCCATCATTCACTACTATTATCGCCGCGGAATACTCGGGGTACCGGTAACGGGTCTAGCCGTTGAACCCAATTAGAGAAAAATATACGTACATGAAGACACGCGAGTGTTGCCCGTTAATCAGCCAGCTACCCAGACACGCCAGCCGCTAGATAACGTGCAATTAGCCTGACATAATGCGACCGATAATACTGTACATTGTTCCGCGGCGATGGCCACCGCGTAAGAGGAACGCTTCCGTAAGGCCAGCGCGGAATCCGCGAGCGACAATTTCCGCGAGGGCTGTGCACGCGCGGTCTTCGCTCAATTTTCTCGGGGCCGCTCCTTTTTTTTTTTTTTCTTCCCCCCATTTCTACGGGAGATCGTCCCTCGATCGTGGGCCCCGCGGTGTGGCGAACCTCTCGTTCGGAGAACGCCACCAGTCAGTCCGGTTTTATCCTCCCATTCGTTCGTCCGTGTCGGTGACGTCACCTTACAGAGATACCTATAAAGTATAAACACACCGACGGTGGACCGCAGGGAGGTGTATCCAAGTCCCTTTGTAATCTCTAACGCGTTTTAATTGAACCGCGGGGTAATTAATCCACTGGTCGCGCTGGGATTGTTTTTCTAGTCGACGTAACCCGAGTTTTCTGTATTTTCTTCTGAAGCTCGAGGTGGAGTTTAAATTGCTTAGAAATATAATCCTCCAAGTAAGCTTGATTTTGGAAATTTAATTGGGGAGAACGATGTACAAGTTTAAAGATTTGAGTTTCGATAATGATTATATTTGGAATTGGATAGTGCCGTAATGGAGTTCAGTTATATCTGAGATCACGCGCTATCTTGGTATCTGTTTCCTAAAAGTGAACTCCATTCAGTAATTAAGGATTTTTCAAATTCTATCTTTCAAAGAAGATTTTATTAAAAATTCGAAATTTGAGAATTTTTAGCAAGTTCGAACGCGAGCTCTTCTACCGTATATGTACGAGGGTCGATCGATGAAAAGTCGGGCGGGATTGTTCGCGGCGAAGAATAGCGGTTCGCGTGTCCGGAGCGGGGAACGGATTCGTCGCCGTGCGTGCCGCGGAATTCGCGCAGACGCGGCCCTGGCGAATCGCCAAAAATAACGTTTATCAGCGGAGAGTCGGACGGCGGTAACTGGAGAACGTAACTTCCACATCGCCTCGAAGGAGGAAGGAACGACGACGGGCATCAATTTCGCCCCCGTCCGAAAACGTTTCCGCGTGATGGCTGGCACGCGGAACGTTGATCAGCGTCGAAATTAATATCGCGCCGACTTGAAGCAAACCATAGGAACCTTCCTCCTCCCCTTGCACCTTCAAACGGGAGAATTTTTGGTGAATGGCCAACGACATTCCTTGTTTCGAGAAATTCAGCCAACCGAGTCCGGACGTTCCACGCGATTCCATATAAATTCTCAAGTTCTAGGAAACGATTATTTATCGTTGTCAATTCATCGCAGCGGACCGGCCATCGTGAAATATTAGCCTCTGTTGGAAATGTAGCTGTTACCGCTCTCGAGAGGAAACTGTAGCGCGTGTACAACGGCTTGTTGAATGTAATCGATGTAATCGCTAAATCGATCCACGCGGGTAGTTCGAACGATTCTGTATTCCCGCCGAAAGGGAAGAATTACGAGAATGGTGGACGGGCCCAGCACGATGGAAACGACGGCGAACGGCGAGGGGCCCCGTGAGAAGGAATCACGAACGGTGGCGGAGAGCAACGAGGATGCACCGCAACAAACCACCAGCCCGACCACCACCATAAGCACCATAGCCGTGCAGAGCGGTGAGACGCGTCTGGTGATCGCTCTACTTCAAGTAAGGGCCATCTTACCTTATCGTGTCGGCGATTAGCCGATTAATGACGCGATATCATTCTGGAAGCGTTCCATTACTAGAGGGAGAGAGAGAGAAAAGACTGAAGTGAAAGGAAGAATTTCTCATTAGTAGATTAACAGATTAATTTCAATTATTAACCACTCCGAATTCGCCAGTAAGGATGCTCGATGGTTTAAGGTCGAAGCCAGATATATTGGCCGGTGAATTCGTTTTCGCGAGCAGCGATCGAGGAGAAATCAACCACCACCACCTGACGATCGTGGATTTCTCAGTTGGAGTTGCGTGGCCCCCGAAGGTTATGGTGGGGTAACGGAAACGCTGCTCGACTCCGTCTGAACGTAGCCGTATGGCTGTTATTTATTCTTAGCGTAATAGTTGTGTGCGTTACGAAGCTATGCGTAGAGATGAGAAAGAATCAATGTTCTGACCAATAAAGCTCCAGAATTTTTTCGGAGCTAACGCACACCTATTCTGATGTGTGTATTTCTACGCTGACAGCTCGGTCTGGCCTACACGCCAAAAGCTTCGCGCCATCCCCACCACTTCTGGCTCACTGTTGTTCCGCGAAGGCGAGAGCGAGTCAGAAAACGTTGAGAAACGGATCGCGCCGAGGCAGGCAGACTGTGTGGTGGGAGAATACCCCTCACGAAACTCACCGGCCAATATATCTAGCTTCGACCTTAGGCGCCACGCTATCGTCCACCGAGAGCCGGCATAGGGTAAATCCGGGGGAAGCGGTCGACCTAATAAGAACGCAGAGGGAAGCGAAACGACGCTATTCGTTCAAATATTTGGCTTCTAGAGAAGTAATTGGTCCAGTGACGAAACTAGGGGGGGGGGGGGGCAGCGGGTGTTTCTGCCCCGGGCGCCGATTTTCGGGGGGCGACAAATGAGAAATATTTATAGAGAAAAGACATAGTTTCGGTAAAGCTACATCAATGGCTTTATTCAAATTTATATATTACGTCATTCCATTGGGAATGAAGGAGTTACACATTTTATGAAACAGAAATTATAATTTATCTATTTAAAATTTATTGATTTGTTATCAAACAGCAAACAAATTAGGGTACCTGCAATATGTTTGAAACCAGTTAATAAACACGTTTATTATGCCTTATATATGTAAAGTGTGGACTCAACCTCCTAAGGTGGGCAATACAAGGTGATAAAATGTTGAGGGGGGGGGGGGGTGCGCCAAAGAGAATCCTTGCTCCGAGGAGCTTACAACCTAGTTTCGTCCCTGAATTGGTCTGCACTTTAAGGGGTAACACCTCTCTAGAGGCAGAAAAAGAAGACCTAAATTTGACAATATATTTTGTGAGTATGACAAACGGAATAGAATTTCTTTTCAGAGGGTTTATTTAACACATATTGAAGTATGAAAAACAATTTTTTTTATTGCAATTTTCATGCAAAATGGCGGCAACAGAGCCTTCGAAAAAAGCTTTTTTGAAAACGCCGCCACGGGAGGACGGATTTCTCGGCATGTATGAGTCCTGGAACCAAAAATAAAAAAATTTATAATCTATATACAATTGGCTTTGGAAGTACGTGGCCGTTTTTTGATTGGATGTAAACTTTTTTTTTATAAACGATTTAATGCTCATTTTTAGGGCAAAGAATCGATTCATTTCTTAGAAAGTGCACCACTTCCACAAAAATTGATTAAAACAAATAACCCTACGTACTTCCAAAGCCAATTGTATATAGATTATAAATTTTTTTTATTTTTGGTTTCAGGACTCATACATGCCGAGAAATCCGTCCTCCCGTGGCGGCGTTTTCAAAAAAGCTTTTTTCGAAGACGGGCTCTGTTGCCGCCATTTTGCATGAAAATGGCAATAAAAAAAAAATTGTTTTTCGTACTTCAATATGTGTTAAATAAACCCTCTGAAAAAGAAATTCTATTCCGTTTGTCGTACTCACAAAATAAATTGTCAAATTTAGGTCTTCTTTCTCTGCCTCTAGAGTGGTGTTACCCCTTAACGCGTTTTTACGTATAGAGTCTAAAACACAGCGACTCGACCAACTCTCCGGCCCGACCGCGTCTCCCGGACTTACCCTACATCAGCGCCTGACGGCTGTCAAGGTAGCATCCAACCGGCCGTGATATATGCTTTAGGAAGCGTTTCGGAGTCACTTAATCGTTCGGTACGTTCGTAGGGAGTCGGGGCTCGTACTTGCACGCGCGTTACACGCGACTATAATCTATGGTGTTAGATATTTCGGGAGCCTCGAGTCCATAGCTATTTCCGAGTCCTCTCGAAACCGTGAGCGTTTTAGGTATCCATCGAGCAAAACGAGCTCCCCGAAACTCCGCGAAGGATAAATTTAACCGCCGGTGCGGTTCCTTCCTTCGCGATCATGCCACCATGAACGGGGTGAGCCGTCTCGCCGTCGTTATGTCCCCTCCCCCCCTCCCCTCCCCCTGCCCCTGCCCCCCCCCCCGAAAATAATTGGACGCGACCTGGACGATTCTGTTGTTAACGGGAGGGACATCGGAGATCCCCGGATCGAGACGATGCGCGCTGGTGAAAACGCACGCTGTTATGGGATTATGTAAGCCTCTTTAGAGAACGGGGCCTGCGTTCTATCACGGAACTCTTTCGAGATTCATGTGTGTCGGTATTGATATACCCGTGTGTTATATATATATATAACACCGATTACGTGACAACAAAGTGTAATTTTAAGATTATTTCTGGTTAGGGCACTTTCTTGTCATAAGCTCCATCGTCCAGTTACGACTACACACCTATAATCCTGAACGCCTGTGTACACTTATTACACGGATTCACTACGATCTCAGAAAATCACATACTACTGATACCCCAGAATTACTCTTAACTCCGACAATTTCCTCATCTGAAGTCTGAACCGTAAAGAGATTAGCTCGCAATCGGTCGCTAACGTATTATGTGTTATACTTCCTTCTAGAGATTCCTCCGCGTTACGTCTTCGGCATGGAAGATCGTAACTCAGGTCCACGCAGCGGTAGGATATTTCATCGCTTTCCGTCGCTCATCTTGACGCTTGATTCTGTATTAAATTGAAGTTTTCGAATTCCACTATTCTCCCTATTTTAAAAAAAATATATCTAAAATAGTAAATAAATATTTCTACCTATTTATTTTAAAAATTTTCAGCTTCCTTAATATTATGGAATTACAAAAATATAACAAAATAAAATATACTCGATCTATACAAAATCAAATAAATAAATAAAAATTAAATAACTAAAATCCGTGCAAATACGTACAATTTTTGAGTTCATTTAATATTTAGGGATCTACGAAAATATAACACAATAAAATAGACTGCATACAAAACCAAGTAGTACAAGAGAATAATTATTGATTAGTTTTTAATGCATTTTTTATCAAATTAAATAAAATCATATAACTTAAATATTTTTTTCTATATATTTCCTGTTATTTACTTTTTAGTATTCGAGTTTTGCGACTAAAAAAAGCTTGAAGAATTAAACTATTTATACGTGACGGATCATTTCTCGATAAATTGTGTATTTACAGAAATCGCGATGCTACTCTTAGGCAATGCAGCCACATTTTGTCGTTTTTGAGAAGGACGCGAGAGGTTGATTTCAAGTCGATTGTGGTTATGGGTTAAAATCGTAGGGGCTGCAATTTTTCACCCCCACGAGGGTGTTTTTTTTTTAAAATTTTGTATTGCCATCGTATCTACGTAAGCCTGTAAATTTTCAAGTCTATTGGATTGGTGGAAGTGGGTTGAAATTGAGTTACAAGGTTTGAACTAAAGAAATAAATAAACAGACAGGGAAGTGAAGCTAAATAAAATCGTTTAAGAAATAAATCAATGAAAAATACTCAGCTATCGTTTAAGTTTTTCACTGCATCAAATATGTTTTTTTATTAGTATTTTGCAAACGTTTGAGTGTCGGACCCAACATTGAGACATAGGTATATATACTGCTACACCTACACTACGACATATATAAGATTCATCAGAATCCGTGTCCCAGATGTCGCCCAGTGGTCCCAAATCGCCAAAAGCTGGCAAAAATTCAATTTTCGAAGTATATAGCAGCTTTTTGATATTATAGCAGATTTGTTGTATATATATCAGTGCATCAAATGCCACTTGAATTTCTTAAATATATTGATTGGTTATTGAGATATAGGCCGTCAAAGTTGACGAAATTTCATGCTCCTTAATGTCTTAAAAATGGGAGCATGTTTAATGTGTCAGAGAAAGTTTATCTGAAAAGATTCACATGTGAAACAGTTTACCATTAAAGTAGTTGTTATAAACATAAACTTTCCACAGAAACAAAGTAAAATATTTATTAATTTACCCTTGTAATTCCCTTCTCAATATGTCATAAATCTAAGTCATGTTTTAATAAAACGGAAGGAAAACAAAGATGAGTGTCACCGAGTGTCACGTTGTAACAAGTTTCTTGATACAAAGTAGCATGTCAAGTATGATATCCAATTGAGAAAATTTGCGGTTTTTTAAGATATTTAAATTTAAAGTATATGAATAAAACAGCATTCGTTATTTCAAGCAAACACTTATAACAATTAGTTTTCTTTTATTATTTTCGACAACATACTTGAACTACGTGACCTACTAAACGCGGAAATGTTGAGTTTTTTCACTAGAATCGGAAAAATAAAATTTTCAAAATAATTTTTAAAAAATTTTCGAAATTAACGTCGTCATATTAAATTCGACATTCTAATTACATATACCGTTTTAGTAAAAAATCGGAAAATAATCAATTTTCACAAAAATTAACTTGAGAACAACGTTTATACCAGTGATATTAGATCCGGCATTTGGTTTCTTGCAATTTTGACTACAGATTCGTAATCAGCGATCTCGAAAACTGAAGGAAACCAAGTTCAGATAAAATTTGATATGTTTCAGATATACGCAACCGGCACATTGGATTCGCCATTATGTTTGAAAAATTTTGAATTTCTGATTCGTAATCATCGACCCCAAAAACCCCCGAGCACCGATTTCTGACTAAATTGAAGTACATACGTTTTGAGGGGTTTGCCGGTTTTTAGCGATTTGGAACCACTGTGTGTCGCGGCTTCCCCTTGAAAGACGTGGCGCGTTACCATCGAGTAACCGAGCAATTTGCTTTATAGAGAGGCGATCTGTTCGCTCGACGGCTCATAGGGCTGATTATCTGTCGGTGCAAGGATCTTCGGGCCTCGGTGCAATTTAGCGAACGCGCCTCTCGCCAAGCGGACCACAGATCCTCGCGCCTCCTCCGCGCTCAGCCCCCGTCGCACGATCTTATCGTGGCAACACGCGATAACAGCGATACACAACTGGTTTGATATATTACATCACGGCATTACCGGTTACACGGTTACGTCACAGCATTATCGGTTACACGTCTCGTGGATATTCATTTGCATTTCCAGCAGCGAGTAGTTTCCTCGCCGATCCTTGGACCGAAATAATGACTCATTGTTCCGACGCGATCACGGCGCTCTGTTATTCGCAAATTAACATGTTCTGCTTACAGGGGGCGTTGTTAATTAACGTCGGAGGTAGTTTACAAAGTATCGACTAATTTTATGCGGTAATTACTGATTGTTCTGTGTACCGTAATCATCGCGCTCTTTAAACATGACCACCGCCAGGCGCTGCTGCAGAACGTAGAACCGTTTTCTTTACTTTCGTTCAGAACGATGTTTAATATGTGCCGAGTTGTTGATTTTTGCTCAAGCAACCGGAAGGAGAAAGGAAAATACTTTAAAGACAGAGATTTGTGTGAGCCTAGAATAATGTCTGTGGGGTAGCGCGAAATCCTTTCTTTTACATATGAAGGGGGAGGGGAAAAAACAGGGAATGTCCATTTTTAGTGATTCTGCGTTGTAAGTAGGGGAGAGGTGCTATAAAAGGGGCAGGTCTTAAATGGGACAAATAAAATTGCCAAAATTCTAAATTCAATAGACATGCAAGTTATTTTCCTGTTTATGGCACACAAGTGCCCAGTCAATTGACGCAAACTTCACTGCGTTCTCACTTGCAACAGAGTAATAATCCGCGGTTGATGTTTTTCGGCAGTAAAAGTAGAATTTTCGTTGATTTTCTGTGTCGTTTTCTGAGATCAAGATATGTACAAAATGTTAAAGTGATATATCATTAAAATAGCTTGTACTAAACTGAAACGAAAATACTTAACAGAGAAGCTTAATTGATTATTTTCTTTGTTTTGAGGTAATTTTATATTAAACTCACTTGTAGTCTTAAAAGGGACAGCATAAGAAGTCTTAAATGGGACGACAGTTTCATGGCTGTCTTTCTTATACACATGTATTGCTGGACACTGTATTTTACTTTCCTGTAAAGTTATTAGTGTATCATCTGACACATAGATGGTATTGTTTTAAATTATCAATTATTAGTTGATGGCGTATTGTTTCAAATTTAAGAATTAATAAACCGACGATTCAAGGCGACAAACTTTATCGTCAAAAATGAATAATAAAATCATTAACCTGCAATATGAAAACGTACCTATCTATTTTAGTACAATTGATCTCATTTTTGCTCAAGTAGAATTTAATTCTAAACTATTTTATTATTTAGGTGTTTTATAGATTTTTTGTATATGTACTTATTTTTACCATTCGTTGGTATTCCTATGTTGAACTTATTTTGTAAGACATAAATTTCATAAAAAATATTACTTTATAACTAAAAAAGCTGCTAAAGCTATGATTAATGCCACACTCTACGAAGATAGTAAAAAATATTGATGATTTATAGGACAAAGAATTATTTTTTTCATAGATTCTATTGTTTTGTATCATTAGGATTTACAATTATGATTGTACTACTTAATAAGTTTATTTTTATTAACGTATCCCTTTCAGGACTTATAATGTCCCATTTAAAACCACCTAAGTAGACGTAAAAGGGACATTTCCCATTTATTTGAAAATCGAAGATTTTGTTTTTTTCTATTATAATTTATGAATTTGTAATATACTTTTATTGAAGGGAAATAAACAGGCTTTCTATTGATGTGCTTGCTTTTTAAATACCTATAATGACATTGTCAGAAATATGCGCTAAACAAAAGTGTCCCTTTTATAGCACCTCTCCCCTATAACGTATTTTGTTGGTGGCAACTGGGGCCACAGAACTGTTGAATCATAAAGGGTTATAAAGTAGCAATGTTCGCATAAAGCAGGGATTCCACTGAGGCAACTTTTTGGCAACCGGCAACATCGCCGCATATTTTCTTCGCATGCAACACATGCAATCACTATCGCACTCATCGCATGCGACATGTTGCCTTGCGTTGCCTCAGTGGAATCCCACCTTAAGGGCCATAAGGCAACGTTAAAGATTTGGCGTACTGGTTAAAAACAGGGAACGTCCACACCCCACTGCAACAAAACAAGGAACCACAGTCTTCCTACTTGCACTATCGTATTTCTGATTAGTGTAAGCTTGCATTACGTCAGGAGCCCTAGATCTTCACTGTGTCCACCTCCTTATTTTGATAATAAAAAAAGGGGACATTTATTTTGTTACAGTACTCTGCAGTGTTCCACTTGAAAGATATTAAAACACTGTAAACCAATTATCGGTGCCTAATAACAGTATAAATTGTTCGTGTTACAATTAAGTTCAGTGAACCCTGTTTCTTTACTAATGGCCTAAAGTATATTAAAACTTGATTTTCTCAATAAGTCTGTCCTGTGGCATTCTTTGTTTTTCCCCTTACCCTTCATACCATTTCGTTACCATTTTCGCGTTACAACTCCTGCTGCACCGATCTCGTCAATTCATCAAAATTGAAAAGACATTCTCGCGAGAAGAACTATCTAAAAAATATAGGCAACACATCTAGCGACGAAAGATTCTTCTCGTGACTGCTCCATTACTTGTGATCCAAAGGCGGTTTCCAAGATTTCAATCGAACCTTCAAGAAATCGATTCTCACTGTTGACCGAATAGTGATAGATAAGATATTAATCAGACACGAACTTTTGGTGAAAAGTGTTTTACCATGAGTGGCACGATTGACGCCGTTTAATGCACGCTGTCACAGCCATGCGATCGGAGAGACAAGCATCCAGACGGACGGGCAGGCAGACAGGTAGGCAGACGTACAAAGGTGGGTCCGGTCCGTTCAGGTCGATCCAAAGAGGATCTACCGTGGCACGGATCTCCTCTGTACGTTCCCGTGTAATCTAACAAACCGGTATTATACGAGACGGCGGGCGTGATCCTTCCTCCTCGCCTCCACCTTGTATCGTACCTACGACCTTACGACACTGACTCCTGCCTCCGAAGGGACCGAAGGGAACGAAAAAAAAAAAGGAGAATAAGGTGGAGGGCCCAAAGACGGGATCCCGTGGAGGTGGTACAGTCATCCTCAAGTATCGCCATCGAACGTGCAACCACGGATAGAATACGTCTCCAGTTGCTGTTGCCACGAGCGTGAAGATTTTTTACTTCCTCTGAGTCGGTTATTATTAGTTCTCTTATTTACATTACTATTACCATCGTCGATGTTACTACGTAGGTACGTTGCGCAAGGTATTCGGTGATAAACTCGCTGTATTACAAGGATGTTTTAATATCTAATTTTGCTGTGTTTTAAAACCGACTTCAATAAAATAAAATTGCACTAAAAAGTAAAAAATAATTTTTTCTCTTATTTAATCTTGATTGACTCTCATATTCTTTAAGTCGGCGCCAGATTTTCACAGTGCAAATGACGAGGCACCGCGTTAAAAAATATGAGAGTCGTAGATTAAATAAGGGAAAAAATTATTTTTTACTTTTTAGTGAAATTTTATTTTTTTGAAGTCGTTTTAATATTTTTTCCAAAATTTTTATTTTCAAATTTTCAGTTTTATATATATTGATGCAACATGCTCGGGAGATATTATTATAAAATAATAATAATTAGGTGACAATAGTCTTTATTATTAACCAGAACTGGCAAAATGTTGGGCCAATGTTGATGCAGTGTAGGATGGGACCACCGCCCTCTTTCGAATAAAAAAAGATCATCAAAATGGGCCCATATGCTGAGGAGTTGTGCGGGGACAAACATAAAAAAAAATACAAACGGGTCGAATCTATAACCTCCTTTTTGAAGTCGGTTAAAAAGCAGTGCTGGATTAACCAATAAGCAAAATAAGCAGGGGCTTAGTGCATAACTGGAGAAAGGGGGGCACCATAGAAATTTTCTCAATTTTAGAATCTATCTTTCGTTAGAAACACTTTTAAACCAAATTATCGGAGCTGACTAAGAAATCGTAAATTGCGTTGATGTGATCACCTTGCATAAGGTGGCCCTCAAATTTTTTAATTGCTTGGACCTCTAAAAGTCTTAAGGAGGGAGTCTGGTATAACTAGCTGAAAATCAAGGCATTATTCGGGAATTTTTTTTAAAGAAAGTATTTAATCGATCTTTCTGAAACTTTCAGGATATTGTATTGTCAGATTAAGGTAGTTAAAAAAAAAATTTTATTAAAAAAGAGTGGCAATTAACAGAGTTATACGGGATAATGCCCAGTTCGTTGACGACGCAATTGTTCCACTGCGGGCAACGTAGCGTCTACTGTATTCATCTGAAACTAAAAATCCAACAATTTTTATTTAGTTTATGAGTGTACGCACAAATCGCATAAAATCATAACTTAAAAAAGGCAAAATTAATCAAATGGCGGCCTCTTGAAAAAAAGTTCACTTTTTCCAACGAAATTTTGCCTTAAACGTGTAAAAAAAATTATTTATTTAAACAATATCATTATACCAATAACTAAGCTCTGTAAAGAAAATGCTCACAAATATCCATGCACAAGGTCAAGTCGATTGGTTGAATATTTTTGGAGTTACATTGCCCGCAATTTGTAAAACTGTCGTTTCAAGAAAAACACATTTAAAGTTTTCTGGTAACCTATATGCTATATCCGCTTTAATTTTTCGAATTTCGTTTTGCGGCATTGGGAGCATATTATCGTGATGTTTAACTATTGATTTATGCAAAAAAAAAAAATAATTTCTTCGACCCGCTACACCAGGCTCCCCCCTTAATCCAGCCCTGGTTAAACGCACAGAAGTAAACCATGGATTTGATTTCCAGATTGTTTTTGCTGTATTGTCCAAAGTACAATAGAACCCAAAATCATCTTCATACTCAATAGAACCTAAAATCATCTTCACAATTTAAAAACTTCAATACCTACATTCTCCGTCCTCTTGTTTATCAATTTCTCAACCCCGGCCCAACCGGTTGAAGAAACACAATTGCTCGCAATCAGAACTACACGCGACTGTTTTGAAACCGTGGCGAGCATTGCCTTGAATTATTCATCCTCAAGCTGCTATAAGCCTCTAAAAAGGAACTACTCCTCACAGAAATTCTGTGTCGAATCGCGTTTCTCCGTTCGCGAGGCGCGTGCACGTATCGCGGGGATCAAACTAAACGAGGTTGCAAAACTCTGCCCATAAAACGATCGCCTCGGCTGTCCTGCCATCGCGAACGAGCTTTCCTCGTTTCGCAAATGTCGGAGAGTTCAACGCGTTCGACCTGCATAAGCGTGCCACTTGGCGTGGTCTCATTCCACTTCCCTGTTACACCGTGTCCCCTCATTCAGCACGCACTCTACGAAAATTGAGATCCAAAATGCGCGATATAATTCCAAAACCTAATAAAATGAACTTGCGTCCGCATATTCAATTACAGGGGAGTTAAAACTCCGTGAAATTCCTCCAAGTCCCCTCTTCATTTCTCCCCAGTTTGTTCCTACATCGAGTCAAAGTATTTGCTTTTCTTTCTTTAATGAAATCTTTGTATACGATCAGTTAAGTAGTGATCCACGCGCCGCGGAACGCGTTGAAGGAAGGTCCTCGAGAAAAAAAATGGAGCCGCACGTTGGATGGAATTCACGCAGCCTCGTCCGATCGAACGGCTCGTCCTAATTTCGAGCAACCGAATATGGCCGTGCTCCGTCGCTTACCGCTCGTTCCCATCGTTCTCCCAAGAGACACGCGCGCGTTGCGGGCGCAACACACGCGGCTTGCGCGCGTGACTATGCCCGGCACCGCGTGCAGTCCAACTCGTTGCAGAGCTCACTTTCACTCGGCTCTGTCGCCCCGCGGAATCCGTTTTCATTGTCATCGTCGCCGTGGAAACGTTCCGCGCATATGCTTTTCATGCTTCGGCGCGGCGTCCAAATCGCTGGGGTTCAAGGTTAAGCTCTCCTTCGCCATTGGGACCATCTTCGCCCTCACCTGGGCCACGAGTTTCGGGATGCTGAAGGTTTTACGGCAAGATGCGAGGGAAATTTTCATGGGGATGAAGGGTCGAAGCCTTCTCCTTGTTTATTTCGGTGGGGTTACTTGTGTTTATTGCAATTTCGGTGCTGCGATTTCGCTGTGACTAGAAATATGCAGTGACAGGTATTTCGGTACCATATCGATGGTATTTCTTGCGAATCCGCGATGAGATTTTACATGAGACTTTTCTATCACGAGACAAAAATCTCAGCAACCATTAAATGGAAATAATGGAAATGAGAGAATCTTGAGAGAGTCTCATAAGCATTTAATTTCTTGAAAATAGTGACAAAATAATTAAAAAATAATAAAATGACTGTCTGACGAGTTTAAAGTCTCACGTGAGACACGATATTTTTGCCTCATCGTGGATTAAGGTAGTTCCTAACCAACTATGTTAGTCAAATTAGAGTTAGGTAATAAACGACAAATATAAGGTAGTATGATACTATGGAAATAATAATAATAATTTTTAACATCGTGTATATATATTTTAAAAAGTTCAATGTTAATATAAATAATTGTAATACGAAAATAGAATATTAAATTGGTTAACGTAGTGAATTGGAGCAGCAGATCTGACGTCTTTTATAACCAAAATGTCAAAAAAAATGTTCATATGAATCTGAATCTTCGTTCGCTATTTAAATGTCTAAACATATGGAGTATGCGACGTTGCCATGTTCACTGCTATAGTAGTTTCTAAAAACTTTGCACGTAAACGTATTTTTTATGGGCATTGACGAAGAAACCATGTGGTCAGTTTCGCTGAAATAAATAAATTCATTTCGTGACATTTCGATGTACTTTCTTTCCAATTTTGGTACACTTCTTGAATATAGTTTTCCTGTTTCAGCAGAAAAACTGAAACTAGGTATAATCCTCTTTTTTCGACTCTGCCATCTGTGTTAAAATGCATCAACTTTAATTAACAATTTCTCAATAACTATGTGATAAATCGATTTTAAACGTTGTACAAGGGTTTCTTGTATTCCAAATTAGTTTTGAACGAAATTTGAAAGAATTCTTGAATTTAGTATATTTGTCAGCAACTACCTTAAAGAGTAAAGAAGACTGTCGTTCAATATTCCACGACATCGCAGCGAGGTAAAAAGAGAACCCTCGTAGCGAAGGAAGAAAAAATTCGCAACGCAGAAACTGCGCCAGGGGTGTAAAGTGTTTCGCGCCAGGCTGGCCGGAGAAATTTTTTCGGCCAGTTTTTCGCGCGATTCGAGCGGCGATATTAAAACTCGTTTCGCGATACTATCTCTGCAGGGTATCTCGATCGGACGGCTCGTCGTGTCCGCCGGCATGCCAACGCCTTTAAGAGAAATTGCCGTGGTTTGTTGAAGAGTTCGTGCCGGCGAGGGCACAGCTTCGCGTATTCCCCACACAGAGACGCTCTCTGTTTCTGTGCACACGTACCGTCCGCGTGTACGCGGCACGTAGTCGCTCGAACACTACCTATCGGGCACGTGACAAGATTGATCAATAAAAAACCACGCGATTTTCCATCCCGGCGACCCGCGCTAGGCTTCGCCGATCGTTTGCTGACACCGCCGCGGTCGCGGGAGTGATTCGGCGATTATGGGCGGAGAAGTGATTTCGCCGTGGTGGAAGCTGCGCCACGTGATCGTGTGCGATCGTTTGATAGATCGAGCGATAGCTCGCCTTATTCGTGGCGATTGGTGCGATTTATTTCCACCGTGGTACATACCCCTCGATCCATCGTGCCTTCACGGAGCGCGTGCAGATGAGGCCTCGCGCAGAATGATAAAACGGGGGTGGTAGTTCTCGCGTGGTTTAATGAGTGGCTGGTAATTGCCAGCATTTAGCGGACGGGATTAATTACTCGATCGTACTTGGGGTCTGTAGTGAGAACGTGTTCCAACAACGAATTTGAGTTCCTCAGGTGTCAGGATTATGTTTTTGGAAGACAAATGGGGGGAGTTAATTAATTGTCTCGTGTTTACTTTCGTGCGGTGTTAACTTTTTTAATACTTCTCTCTTTGCATTTAACACGATGTATCGACGACGCACAGTGGTTCGAGTAGGTATACTACATACTAGCTGGACAAAATTATTTTTTCGCGGGTTTGGGTTTATATGGGGTTCAAATTGTTAGAAAACAAACCTGATTCGTATTACAGTTTATTGTTTCACTAAAAATATCAATAAAATAAAAATATGATTAATTCAATAGAGGAAAAAGAACAAAACGACAGTATCGTACATTAACTATAATTATCAGTTATAACATTATGTCTATTCCTGTAATTTCTGAGTTTCTAAGTTTAAATCCTCGTTTTTGAAATCAGTTTTCTCTGCATCGCTATTAAAATAGTGTTTCACTATATGTTCCACGTCGTTCCACGCGACAAGGGTTGACTGTACGGAAAGTAGAAACTTTCTAGTTTTATTTAATCAAATGATCGATCTGCAAAAATTTGCAAAATTATGTTTTGTGAATTGTTATCGAGTGCGGCACTCGGCAGGAGAGATTTTTAGTGACACAATAAACTGAGATAAGAATCAGGTTTGTTTTCTAACAATTTAAACCCCTTTTAAACCCAATACCGCGAAAAAATAAGTTTGTCAAACTAGCATGTAGTATACTCGAACCACTGAGTGGTGGCTACCAAGCGTCACACTCGAAAACAATTCACAAAATATAGTTTTGCAAATTTTTGCAAATCGATCATTTGATTCGACATTCAACCCTTGTCGCGTGGAACGACGTATAACATATAGTAGAACACTATTTTAATAGCGATGCAGAGAAAACTGATTTCAAAAACCAGGTTTTAAACTTAAAAACTCAGAAATTACAGGAATGGACATAATGTTATAACTGATAATTACAGTTAAACTACAATACTGTCGTTTTGTTCTTTTTCCTCTATTGAATTAGTCATATTTTTATTTTATTTATATTTTTAGTGAAACAATAAACTGTAATACGAATCAGGTTTGTTTTCTAATAATTTGAAACCCATATGAACCCAAACCCGCGAAAAAATAATTTTGTCTAGCTAGCATGTATTATACTCGAACCACTGTGCGACGTGGCGATTAGGTCGCATTAAAGTATCTTTCTGCGATATTTCTAATTTCTAATTTGTAATGATACTTAGTAGGTATACGATTATTCTAATTACATTGTATATTGTTCATTTTGTAACTCACAGGATCCTAACCCGTGTATATAAATAAATAAATATTTGGATTTTCTCCAAAGCTCTGTATAGGGTAAACTGTACAATGATTAGCACTCTAAGCAGAAATCCCAATTGGAAGGTCTATATTTTTTTCTTGTGAAGTTTTTATATGGTTTTTAATTTTCTGTTATTATCGACGATTATGGATTTCTCATTGGAATAAAATAATTTGAGTACTTACCTATTGAGTCTTTTATTTTAAAAGTATTTAATGGAAAACAAAAGTAGGCATACAAGTACTATCACTGCCACCTGAATATTTGAGTTTATATAGACAACAATAGTTAAAAATGAAGTTTAAATAGACTTCGTGGTCACACGGGGTGTATTGCACCCCAAGAGCAATTTTCGATTTGAAATGTCGCACCTTTACATCTTCCAAAGGGGATTTATCACAAGAAAAAATAATAAAATAAATTTTAAAAAATCGGTTTTTTTCCCACAACCATGGAAAATCGCTCATTTTCAACTACAAATTTGATCATATCAAAATTTACATTTCTAGAAAAAGACTATTAGACCCTGACTGTATTAGTTTTACGAATGTACAATCATCACTGAAAAGTTAAAAGATTCAAAAATACGAAAATGGTAACTCAAAAAATGACTCTGGGGTACAGTGAACCCCGTGTGACCAATTTGTGATTATAAGAAGGTGTGACCACGAAGGGTTAAATACCTCACTATTATACCATTTAGTAAATCTGTATTTCAATCCATTACTTACAATATTAGCTGTGTAGTTCAAATACTGGAATTTGCAGTGTCGTAGTGAAAGAAAAATAAGAAATTGTAAAAGAGTACCTTCCAAGCTCATACTTCTTAATATTATATTACTCCTTTTTAATCAGGAGTGCCAATGATTAATGCAGTGCCAGATCAGTGCAATTTACCCTACGTCGAATATTCTATATTTTCTTCTTTCCTATGAGGATCTTCATAAAAAAATGAGGAATTATCGCGAGACCTGAACCGATTTCCTGAACAGTAAAACATCATAGCGAAGCTAAAGATAGAGATGAAAAATGAGTGTTTGTTGAAATAAAGAACGTCTCGAACGTCAGGTTTTTGGCACCACTTCGATTATCCGCGTACGCTCGAAGATCTCGACAAGAGGATGGATAAAGAAAAATGAAGAAAATATTGTCGCTGACGGATGGCAGTAAGAGAGGAGACGAGATCGGCCCAGACGAAACTTTGGCGGGCCGCCAAAGATGAAAATGGAAGCATATCTCGTCTTTCTGTGTCCCAACTGCCGGGTCGACGAACCCAGGACCGATCTCTCTAGTTTCCACGCTACCTTTCTCTCTCTTCTGTGCTCCAGAAGGGGTTAGCCCTCTCGCCTCGTCTTTCTCTTCCCGATTTTGCCCGCGAGCTCGCATTTAGATTTAGAATCTTATCCCCGGGTGCTCCGGAAATCCGTCGTCGCTTTCATTCTGACCGCTTTTTTTCAAAGGGCCCGCCCGAATGATTTCTTCTGCCCCTGAATGATTTATTCCACCGAAGAACGATCTCAAACGCACCGAACAGTAGAAGACAAAAGTGTTTTGCTTGAAAGAATTGTTGATGCGAGGTTCAGAGTTTTGTCAGAATTTTTAAAATTACAAACTACAAATTCGTAATTATTTGAATATCGTCGACGTTTTGAGGTTTGTTAGTGTTCGTGGTGAATCCCACAGAGGAGCCACGCCAATTAATAAATTGTTATTAATTAGAGGGGAAGAAGGAATTTAGATGATATGCAAAGTGTAATTTGTATTTTTTGCATGAAACATTTATTCTACTGGTTCATCTAACATCAAGGCGAGAAAGAAAATGTGCTATTACGGGCGTAAACGTAATTAGGCTCCCACCGGAGCTGGTTAATAAGCAAGACGAGCAGCTTCGTAAATCCTTTTGTATCGCTGTCCTCAACTGAGGCACGCCCTCCATTGATCTTCCACTTTCCAAAGCTTTTAATTTATCGCGATCTGTCATCTGCCTCTGTTCTCTTGTGCACTGCGTACAGGGTGTTCAAATGGTTGGGGCCAAATTTATACAGCGTATCGAGGAGATTGGGTAGACGAAGAAGAATTCATAGTAACTGTACGCTTTCTTAAAGAGTTAAAAGGGATTTATAATTCACTAGCAAAGGTGTTTTCATCGTATTCCATAATTTCAGAATTAATCGCAATTTCTAATTCAGAAACCTCTAATGCCTCTCAGTTATTTTTAAAGGGTTCTTCAATCTTCTTACAATTAGTTAATCTCATCTAAGTTGAAAAACTACTAGATTTAGAAATAACGAGTTGGGGAGACCGGGGCAAGTTGATATAGAGTTGATGCAGAAAAATTATCTCTACACTGTGTATACGTAGCTCCATTTCAACGAGATATGTGAAATTTATTGGTCAATTCTTTACTACGATCGAGCGTAGTAAAGATCGTTTTTTTTAGTTGTTTCCGTTTTTACACTGAAAAGTAAATATTCGTGCTTACATTCAAATAATATTTTTTCATTTATTTTGTATGTATTTTCTCAAGTTTTCATTTAGAATATATTAAAGGGGAAGGTCCAAATCATATTTTATCATATTTGTTATTAAGTAATTAATTCAAACAAAAATGACAAAAATTAAAAACTGAAAAACCTGTCAACTTGCCCACGTCTTCCCTATCCCAATTTGTGAGTCTATGGATTTATGTGGAATTACTGATATCTTTGAAGAATATAATTTTTTCCTTATGAAATTCAATCTCTGAGAGCCAAGGCGGCGTAACGTTTGAATTCGAATGAGAAAGAAACCGTCAGCGTGGGCGGAATGAGTAAAATTCTCTTCAGACAGCGGTGATCGCGCGTAAATGAAGGATTTAGAATGACGCGGCGGCGATTCGCTACAAATAAACGCGTGAGTACAAGAAGGGATGTGATGTCACCACCAAAGGAGTACCAATGTCGTTTGCGACTAATAAAATTTCGCGGCTGGTCGCGGTTTGCGCTTTACCTACGCGTCCTATGCGATAAAAGGGTTCACTGGCCTCAGAAAATTGCTTTTCCCAACATTACAATTCAGATTCTGCATTTAATTCAAGTGCATTTCTCTTGCATCCTTTTTCTGAAGAGTGCAGCAATTGCAGGTGAAATTGTAAAAAAGATTTATTTTGAAAAGCGATTCCGCCATCTAAATTTTCTGGTAGATTATCCGACACATAGGAGTAATAAAATTGGCGCAAATCGTTTTATGATATAAGTGGAATATCTCTTCAAATTATTTGCCACAATTTGAAGCCATAATACCTACACGATTTCGATGGTAAGACTTCTGCCTTCTCCTTCAGAAAATCAAGAAACTTTTGTAGCTTAATACTAAATGTAAATGAACACTGATTAATGAGCCACTTTGCAGTACTTGATGACAGCATGCCTGAATCTCAATGAATTGATTCGAGAGAATAGTTGACACTGAAGGAGTAAATAGAGAGCACACTTGGAAACCTATCTTTCATCATTTTAACGTTTCGTTTCTTTGTAATGTTACGAAATATTATCGAGGCACTAGATTTCGGCAAATGTCCAGCTAATGGAAGCGATATATTTTTAAGAACGCCTGTTGGACGCGGGAATCGGATTTCATTTTTCGACGTCTATTTTTAATGCGGCATCATTCGTCATGATATAAGTATCGAGTACTCGCGAGCATTCTTTTTTTATCGCTGTTACGCCAGCAATACATGCTCACGGTGATTCGAACCGGTTGTCAATACGGTGTCGTTTGATTAAAACTGTCCCAATCACGCCGAATCACGCTTGACCTGCTACGAGAGCGTCACAATTACTGCTCTTGTGTCCGAGCAACGGTGCATTTAATTAGAAAACATTCATATTTGAGCGTGGATGGATCGTACGATTTTTTCGTACTGTATTTACACAAACGTTTGCAATTAATTTTCAACGCATGATTAACCGGCTTGCGGACCTATATGGTGGCGGAGGTCGGTATCGAAATGAACTAATTTTTCCTGCGGTGGAAGACTTTTTCTTCCAGGTTAAGTATATAATAGTTTTCGAGGATGGTGATTTCAAATCTGTGGTCATTGTTGCAAAAACAGAAACCGAGTCTCAGTCATGTAAACCCAATGTTTCGAGATTTACGCCATTTAGAATTTTGCTGCATCGGTCGTAATTTTGACATCAGCACCATCAAGAACTTCTAAAATTTAATTTTTACTTTTAATCTCCGTAACTAGTGACTGATTTTTGCATTCTTTGTAGGTTTCAAAGTATCACTTATAAATATTCTTAAATATTCTAAATATTCTTTTATAATATTTGGACGAACGCAACTGTCCAAAAAATATTTTCCATTAGTGCGGTTAATGTTGCTGAAAAGTACAGTTCTTTAGCTTTAATTTCCAGTTTGGCTCGTGTTAATACGAGGTCGGGTTCCTAAGTTACGAAGAAGAGCCTTACTTGGGGTGGTCCATTTTGGTACCGTTCGTTTACCCCGAGTCAGATTCGGGTTAATCCACAAGCCGGTAAAGACTAACCAGACCAATAACTTTCAGTATTTCAAATTTTATTATTTTATACACTTATATTGGAAAGGTGGTGCAAAATAAATTTGCAAATTTGCAATTTTATAGAACAGTGTTGTGTATGAATCTTTACCAGTTACTATGAGTTGATGTTCCATTAAAATTTTGAATGAACTTAATATTTGTTTTAATTAACATTTTGACCCACAATTTCATTCATACACACCTCAGAATAAGCTTTTCTGTCAGATCTTTGATTTTGTTATGATGAAAAATCCTTATTTTCTTTAAGTAGTAATACTAATAATTTAATACACGTGGTTTAGTGCTTTGGATGGGGCAAAATTGACCCTGTATCCGTCAGGCGAGGGTTAATGCGAAAGTGTGTTTATATTAGATCTCTCAAATGGTGAAACAAGAATCAATCGTATAATTTTGCATAAGGGTACTACTGATGTACGATGTCGAGCATAATCGTTCCATAGTCATCGATCGCAGTTTTATTCCGATCTTTGATGCAATTCACACTGTCATTCATCGATTATTCCCCATCTACCTATTAGTTCGTTAACCCGTCGACGTGTTTACACGAGTGCAAACGTCAGTAGCTATTTTCACGATCAGAAACGCGGAAATTGACGATCGTCGGGGTTCCAGGGGGGAATCGTTCCATCTACTCGTGGTATTTCGGCGCGGCTCGATAAACAAACGTCGCGTTTACGATGGCTTCTCAATGTTCCTTTGCCTTTCGTTTCTAAACGATTTGAAATAGACCGGGGGAACGGACAGCAAGATCGTCTGCATTATGCTGACAACGCAACCTATTCAAATTCACAAGGCTGCTTCTGCAACAACACTTATTTAAGGAATTATTTTTTTAAAATTAATCCTCGTTTATTGTTCACTCGTTACTATCACTAATAAGCAAATGTTTCAACTTTAATTTTTTCTTATGGGGTAAACTTGCCTAAATTGTACCCCTTAAGAACAAATGCTTATTACTTGAAAAATAACAGGGAAAATGAAACAAACTTACAGTTAAATAAATATAAACTTTAAAGTTTAGTGTTAAATAAATATAAATATAAACAATAAAATAAACAGTTTTATAAACTCAAACAACAAAAAATAATTAACTTCTATTAATAAACACGATTTATTTTTAATACGGAAAATGTACGATTTAGGATTAATGTTCCTAAATCGTACAATACTTATTTTAATTCGTACCTTCAAATTGAATAACTACAATCATCACATAAATAGTCAAAAGTAATTATATCTATTGCCGCACAAAGCTTGTGTACCCATACTTTTTTTCTTTTTCTTTTTCTTTTTCTGTAACTTACTGTAATTATCTTTTCCTATAAGTGTTCTTGTTCTTAATGGGCTTGTCCCGTGAATAAATTAGTATTATTATTATTATTACTTTGCACTGCATGCATTGTATCATGTTTTCCTGTCTATTTTCTTGACACAATTTACAAAACCAGCTTTCATTTTCATCGTCTTTCTTCTTCTTCCTTTCTTTCTTTTGTATATTGGTTTTGGCAGTATTCTTCCTCTTACGAGTTTCTTTTGCTGTTCTGTTTTTTTTTCTGATTATGATTTTCCTTTTAGCGTCGCCCAATCTTTTTTTCTAGATTATTTTTGTATGCTCGTACCAGTACGATTTAAGCTTACATAACAGTGGTACGAAATAAGCACATAGATCAATTTGAATTCAAATCTATGGCGCTTAACTATAGGACTCTATTCGTTGATGTCAAAACAAGAAATAAATTTGAAAACAGACGTAGTTTCGCATAGAAATTTGTTTCCTTGATTCTCACAAATAGTAATTGTACAAAATACTTAAGAATCGTGGCAAATCTTTAGTGAAAAGAACCCGAAAATCTTATTTGCTTTATATTTTTATGTGGAGTGACGGCAGGGTGACTCGACTTGTTAATGGCAAATGGCTAATTATTGTTTACACTTTCTACAGCTAAGGGCGATTGTGACTGTCTTAGGTTAAAAGAAACAGCGGGGGTACGGTTTAGGCGCAGGTACGAATTAAGCAAGTTTACCCTAAGTTATGGTAAATAGTAAATCAATTATAGTAATAGTAAATTATAGATATTTTGCCCACCGGCTCATATCTTCTATACTTTTTAAGGAACGAACTCGAACTCGAACGACTTTTTTTCTGAATTCTAGTCTGAATAAAATTCCCAATTCGATCCATCGATTAACATTAACCTGCCTTTAGATCATCGCGCGTGGTTCCATAGAAGGTAGCAGTGGCTCGTTCGCCATTACGCGGCGTATGATCATTGCCTTTTACGAGATGCACGCTGGCACCTTAGAGGGACCAGAAAGTAACATAATTTTTTCAGTGCCTTATACCTCTCTTGCGCATTTTATTTTACTGTGAATGACAACGCTGCTCAGAGTGGAGCGCATGAGCAGGGGATAGTTCGGTGGGCGATGTAGCTTGTTGGTGGTGTCCATTTCTGCGATTTTGAGTAGGTACGATGCCAAGGGACGAGATTAGCGAATAGTTTACTAAATAGGCACATAACGCTGTAAGCGTTTCGTCGTGGGAATAATGCAATCGTAGACACTAGAACAACTGCTGTTTCGATTCTGTTAACCAACTTTTGTGACTGAAGGTCATTCAGAGTCTTCGAGGATGATATTAAATTATCAGTGCATATGTATATAAGTGGGAATATCATACAAAAATTGGGGTGGTTATGTTGTTGAATCAGTAATAAATGTTGGTACCAAGGCACGTGCTGTTTCTCATTTACAAAAAGGCGATATTAGATATTTTCAGGTTTTCTTAATATTACCGATTATAATATTACCGACTCGCCCATTTATCACATAATTTATGTAATTTGTGGTGAATAAAGTCGAATTATTATTATTATTATATGTAACTCTACTATTTTTCTCTTTCTTGCTGTTTTGTATGTAGCTGTTTTTAAACGATTTTATTCAGCTTCGATTCTCTGTTTGTATGTTTGTATGGTAAATCTGGCAACTGAAATTTAACCCACTTCCAACTATCCAATTGTCTTGAAACTTTGCAGGCGTGCGTAGTTTGGATGACAATACAATATTTATAAAAAAAAAATTAACCCCGAGCGGGTGAAAAAATTAACCAGTCATCAATAAATATAACCCATAACCACAAATCCAAACGACTGGAAATCAGCCACTCGCGTTCTTTACGAAAACGACAAAAAGCCGCTGGGGGTACAAAAATAAATTTCATGTTAAATGATTTTATTAAACATACACTAAAAACTAAAAAATAATTTTTTTCTTGTACTGCAATTTCGATGGTGTTTTTTCACTTGAAATAAAATCGTGGAGCAGGGTATCTCACAACAAATTCATTTCGACGTTTGATGCTGTATTAAATTGATTCATATTCTAATATGAGAAACATCCAACTCCAGGATTTTATTTAAATTGAAACAACACAAGAAAAGAATTATTTTTTAGTTTTCAATGCATTTTTAATAAAATCGTTTAACATACATTTTTTTTATATATATTTTTATCTTCATGTTATTTTCGTAATGTCTGCTACTGCAATAAATAATAATTATAATTATTAAATCACCATTTGTGTTCGTTACAATCGAAAGGCCCTAGTCGGCGTTCACTCAGCCCCTTTTCTCCCTTTGTCCTTTATTTAGAGCGGGGAATGGCTGAGGCTAAAGGTTCTGGAAGTGCAACCGGAATTAACGAAGCTCGGTGCTTCGGTGGAGGAAGCTACCGAGCTCTCGAGCGCGCACGACGATGTTCTACTTCGATTGCAGGTAAAATAACAAATTCACTCACTGATATTCACATACTGTTGCCTTATCCTATCCCGAGCAATGAATACTCGAGCGTTTAACCCCCTAACGACTAAGGTAAGATTTTATTTTTTAATTAACGGACAACAGAGCAAACAGAGCCCAGTGGAGGAATTACTCCGGCAGGCGGATCAGTTGATATCGAACCAGAGGCCAAGAGCGGAAGTGTACGCCGCGATGGCGGAAACGTTGGGCCAAGCTTGGCGCGACGTCAACGAGCTTTTGGAGCGTCGAAAGCAGATACTCGACTGCAACGTGCTGTTCCAATGGTTCGTGCAGCAAACACCTACCGCTTGCAACAAAAAGCACAATATCCACATTACGACAAAGATCACAAAATTTCCAGTAACTTGTACACGAGAAACCAAACACCTTCGCAGAAATTGCTGTCATTTGCTCGACCACCGCCTTCAATTTAATATTGAAATAATTTACTTAATTTGATATATTTAACATACAAAATTTCTAACCTCTGCGAACTTTGTAATTTATGGAAAATTTATCATCTCGCGGTAATGTGAAAAATATCATTTTTACCACGTGTAAAATTTTGTCCACATTTTTGCCTCTTCGCTAAAGGGTATTATCTATTAATAAAATAATAATAATAATGAATGGCGATTCTTTAGCCGAGCAGAAGAGTGCCGTGAAAGCATGAGGGCCCTGGAAATGGCCTGCAACGATACGCTGCTGCCGATCGAGATCGAGGCGGTGAAGAATTTCTTGTCCAAGATCCACGATCTTCGGAAGAACATGCTGGAGGCGTTGATGGGCGCCCTCCAGGAGGGGAAGAATTTATTGGACAGACTGAAGGAGATCGCGAGCGAAGGCACCTTGGATTCCAGGCCGGACAGAATCAAGCTGGACGCCGATCACGGTGAGCAGACGTAATTAATGTTTCCGCGATGAAGGACGGTTAATTACAAAGCAATGTCACGATTTTCTTCTGCGCTCGCCTCCCTTTCGCTCTTACTTGATCGATGACATAACTGGCGTTCTTTCCCTTTCGCGCGCCGACACGCTCCGCCGTGGAACGCGCGCACGCGAATACAAATACGTTGTTACGCGCTGCCTCTGCGGTTAAAGGAGATTGCTTTGGTAGCAACGAACCTTTTTCTCAGGCCTTTTTAAATACACAGGAAGATTGAGGGCCTGAAGTGGAAAAAGGTAGCGCTATTAAAAAAATGGCAACTATGATTTATGAACGGCACTCGTAGCTTGCAATGATTCCACCTTTCTTCGGGAACTAGTGGTATTAAAATTTCTTTGGGGATCGCGTGTAGTAGAGTGTGTTAGAAATTCTTTTTCACCCTTTTATAGCCGTGATTAAAGTCGAACGATGGTTGGAGGAGCTCCATGATAGGAGGCGTCTGATCGAGGCGTCGTTTCGCAGCAGAAAGACGCAGTTGGAGCAATGCCTGGCTCTGGCTTTGCTCGCCACCGATCTACGCGATCTCGAGGAGATCCTCAACGACAGAATCGCTGCTCTCTCGAGCAGCTGCGATCAGCTCGGTGATTCCGCGTCGAGCGCGGAATTGTTGCTCTACGAACTGAAGAAATTGCAGGCCGAGGCGAAGGTACCTTGCAGCTAATAAACTTCCTTCTAATGGATTAATAAATTAGTCGTCAATGTTACCGGGTCTCAGGGGTTCATTATTTTGACAACACAATTTTTTTATTGCTCTTCCAGGAATTTCAAGACAGATCGATCAAAATAACGAAGTCGACCGAACGATTAGTTTCATCGGGACACTTTGCGGGCGAACAGGCCACGGAGCAAGCTTACGCGATTCTAGGCGCCGCGGCTGATTATGTTAATGACTTGGATCAGTACGAGTCGCTGCTGAATAGAGCGGTAGCCTTCTTCGATTCGGCGCGATCGGTGAGCACCGACATTGTCCACTTGCTCTTTTCATGTTCATCTTGGTGTATTCGTTAGAGTATTGGAAGATTCCATTTGGGAACTTTACTGCTTGAAATGAGGAGTGAAGTGTTCAGGAAAGCGATATTGTCGTGAATGGTGGATATATTTTGAGTGAAAGTAAGGGTTCTACTGAAGTAGTAGCATACCAGGATGTGGAAAACTGATAGAATTCTCTTAAGGGGTATTCTACTCTGACATGCGATTTTTGAAACTTTTTTCCGGAATTTTTTTATGGGCTTAATGAAAGATTTTTACACTGAATTTTTTACTGTATAGTTATTACATCTTAAACAATGGATAGAATTGTTTTTTTGTTGAAAATATGAAATATAAATGGTGCCACAACTCATGAAAGCCGAACACCTCGAAAGAAATTGCTCGATTTGTTGCCTTCGTTCTGGACGTTCGGTTCATTCGAATTTAAAAAACCAAAAAGATTCTTAAATTATTCAGGCTTGACCATCGTGGGTAGCAGATTTGATAGAAATTTTAAAAAATCCTTAAAATGGCTGCAATTTGAAGATTAAATGCCAACTTTCGCGATTTTTCTTCGTCTTTTTCAAGCTATAAAATTAAAAAAAAAATTAAAAAGAAACATATTCTGGTTCAATTCTGCTAGAAACTATAGCGACACATCTGCTGAAGATGTGTGTCCAATCGGTCAAGTAAAATTTGATATATCATGGCAACCATTTTCTAAAACACCGTTTTGAGAAAAACGCGTTTAAAGTTTTACAAACAGTTCTAGTCGAGAAAATTCTACTTACGCCTAATCTGCTACACCTGGTCGGTAATAAAAATCTTTCATGAAGTCCATAAAAAAAATTCCTGAATAATGTTAAAAAATCGCATGTCACAGTAGAATACCCCCCTAATAGAATTCGTCAGAATGAGACTGCTAAATCACAGTTGGAATGTTAACGGAATGGTAGCTACAGTTCCGACACGTTGTGTTCATAGCCTCTGTCATGCCACTCGAGTGACAATTTCAGCTTGAGGCATTGACAAGTGTATTACGACAAGCAAAAATATCAAGTAACTAGTGTTACACAGTATCGCGCGCAAACCTGTTCCTTGGAAACCCTCAGTTAAAAATGCTCAAGGCAAGCAAGAATCCAGAGTTCACGTAATTGAACATCGACTTGGAGTAGCGATCGTTATCTTCCAGGCAATCACGAAGCTGGATCAGCTGGAGATTCAGCTGATGACCACGGAGCATCCCCCATATTCCACAAGACTGGCGCGTTTCCATGCTCAGGCGGTGGCCACCATAGAAGACGTCACCTCGAAGCCTCTGGCGGAAGGATACGCCCTCCTGGATGTCACAGGAAGAGGAGCGCCTGGGGCTGAGGTCAGTTGGACAGATTAATCCTGACACTTAATTGCATCTTATTCATCGAGTCACGCACAGATATCCTTTAAAAGGTTCTCCTTTCCTTTCTCTTCTAATCCCACTCTTCCCTGCATTCTAACACTGGCAGAAAGGTAGTTGATAATCACCATCACCAAACTCTCTAAAATTTTCAAGCACACTTTCTAAGCTTGCCACTCTTCAGGGCGTGAAACGCACAGTGGAGGAGCTGGAGAACAGGAGTCTCCGATTAATGGAGCGTTGCACCGCGCACGAGAAGGAGAATCTAGAGTTGTCGAGGATCATAAACGCGTTCCTGGATAAACACGACGAGCTACGTAAGTGGCTGTCGAGCATACCTGAGGCGTTCCTTCAGGGCCACCAGGACATGGGCAGCGACGTTCCCATGGCAGAGGACTTCTGTCGACTGCACCGTCAATTGCTGAACGATCTCGAGCTGAGGACCGAGGAAGTCGAGCACCTGGAGTTCGAGATGCTGCCGGTCAGGGAACGGTTGGAGGAGTCGCAGAAAGCGGAGCTGCAGTCGAAGGCGGAGGACCTTCAGAACGCTTGGGCGAAAACGAAGAACCTGGTGGCGGAGAGGATCGATTTGGGATCGATTTACCTGCAGTTCCATCTGGTCGTTGAAGAGCTGTCGACGGAAATCGAAGCGATCGAGAGGGACCTGGCGAGGCACACTGACACCTTGGATGACGCGAAGATCGAAGAGCTTGAGAGAAGGTGGAAGGAGCTTCAGCCTCTTTACGTAAAACTTACTGGCAATGGGAAGGCATTCTTGGACGCTGCTGTGAAGGTACTGGAGCGACTTTTTAATTTCAGCAATTTTATTCGATAAAATATTAAGATAGATAATTCGCTAGATAAATTCGCTGATGTTGGAGGTAAATTGAGGCATTTGATGGAAAAAGGGCTCATAGGCTTGTTTGCCCTTTTTCCTTAAATCGTTTAAATCGACTCAGGTGTATGTTATATATATATATATATATATAATATATCAAGGGCATTGCATAGTCGCTGAGTAGCCGCGGTACCGTGCTGTCGTGCAATAAGTACTTTTGTTTCATAGAGGATTTTGTGTAAGCGAGAAAATATGAAAAGTGAGGCGAGTATTGAATCCGCAAGGAAAGAAGCTAATTTAGAAAAGAAAAAATTGATTTGGAAGACAGCTTGCCCCAGAAAATTGAAGAAACTAATACTTACTTAAAACATTACATTTTTGTTTATTTTTGTACTTCGATCATTGTGTATTTTTTATTTAAACAATGTATGAAAAATGTGTAACGAAGTAAGTAAACAAAGTTATATTTAAATGACTAAACAAAGATGCAACTTTCTTACGAATTCACCACATTTACGGAAAAAGGGCACATGAACCACGTGCTTGAAACTTATAAATAAAGACACATATCATTTCCAAATCATGACTTCTGTTTTCAGAACGTTTGAAGGACACGATAACTACATCCCTAAAAAAAATGGATTTAATTGCATTATTTTTTATTAAGTTATACTGAAAACATTGAAATTGATTTTCTTGAAACGGCATTTTGGCGTATGTGCCCTTTTTTCCATCAAATGCCTTAATTACAAATGAGTTTCTCGCATGGTGAGAATTTTATTAATGTGAAGGGTATTTCTTTGTTTTTTATGATAAAATACTTTCCAGGTCGACGACCCTTATCTGGACATACACAGAGCTTGCTTATGCGTCCAGACGCTCCTCGATAAATTCGCCAACAAGCAGATACAATTGACAAGAATCACGAGTGAAATTCTACGAGAGAAACGTATCGAGTACGAACGAAAAATTGAAGAAAGCACGAAGGCAAGTGTTGTCGAGAATCTTGATAATCTGAGGAGAGCTCGTGAACTCCAGCGCTTTAAGTACATGTTTCTTATTTTATCCAGACGTTGGAGACTGTCACTAAATTCAGCGAAAGCCTGTACCCAGTGATTAAGTCCCAGTCCACAGAGACGACGACCATTCTTCAAGATCTTCAGACTTTGAAACAGTGTGTTCTACCTGAACTCAATAAAGCTGTGAATGAATTGGAGTCTCGAATCAAGGGTATGAATTCCCTGGGTCAGAAAGGTACTTAAATAAAGTGTACACTACAGAATAGTGTATTATAATTGCTATTTACTATTTGACTGTGAATACTGAAACAGGGGAGACGGAAACCACTGAGGGCATCCTGAGGAGACTGCAGCAGATGCATGAGAATACGCGCACAACAACGATCAACTACGAAATCCTCCTCGAGTTACTGATTTCTATCTTCCAGAACATCGAGGAGGTAAGATCTCTATTTAATAACAATTATTTAACGACACAGTGCAAGTGGAATCATAGAAACGAAAGTGTCAGGTTTTTTTATTAGATTGACGATCAGGTAATATATGAATAGAATGCTCAGATTTGTTAAAAAAAAGTTTGTGAACATTTATTACAGATGATCATATTATACTTTATGTGAAGGGTGAGGGGAAAACTGGGACTGTTCATTTTTCGTGATTTTGCGATTTATAGCATACTAACTTTACTACTCGGCTTCGCCCGAAATTTAAATTCTGATTTTATTAAAAAAAAAGTATTTTTTTTTAGTTTTTTTTGTAAAAATAGTCACATTCATCTGGATTAGTCAGGCATAATGAGCTGAGGCACATTTCGTGAGTCGAGTGTTTATCGTTCGAAAGTTTTTAGGCGACAAACAAAAACACAAACATATAGGTAGAAGCTTTCTGCTTTATATATATTAAGATTTTGTTAGTGGAAATTGCGACTGCAGAGCTGTCGAATCACAAAGGGTTATAAAGTTAAAAATTCTCCGTAATATTTATTTATTTATTTATTTTTTTTAATTTTCCTACTTATTTACAATCTGCCTAACGGCATTAAGTAAATTTTCTAGCTGGTATCAAATATATCACGTAAGAGTTCATCCAATAACTCACACCAATTAAAAATTCACATAATGTTTGTTAGTTATGAAGTTATTTGAATCTATTGAAATCCAAGGGCTTGTTCCCCGTAATATAACGTGAAAGATTTGGTATGCTGGTTAAAAACAGGAAATGTACACACTGCGCTAAAAAAGAAAATACGAAATGTCCCCACTCTTTGCCTAAACATAGGTTTCTGTCGTCAAGGTAAAAAAAGAAATTATTTAAGAAGAAAATTTATATAAAAATATTAAATTCACTGAACCTCGTTTCTTTACTGGTGGACTAAAGTATAAAAACTTAATTTCCTAAATAAATCTGTTTTGTAAGAAAGAATCCTTCACTCTTATCATTCAACTCTTCTTCCCACGCTGAAAGTAGTCCCGCAGTTGTAAATTAGAAGCAGTCTCCACAGTCCACATAGAAATTTACATCGGCAGATCAGAAAACAGTTTCAGCCCACCAACGCGACCCACTGTAACGCAAGAATTTCGAGAATTTTTTTAGCAAACCTTCGACGCGCCAAAGCAGTGAATCTTCTAGGTATTTGAAGTTAATTCCCCAATTGAATTGCAGGTGAAGCAGAAAATCGAGCAACTGCAGGCCCAAACAGAGCACGCGACGTCCTTGAAGAATCTAGCCGAAGTGAAAACCGCGTCGAGCGAGCTGGAAGCGATGAGATCGTTTATATCAGGCCGAGTGAATCAGATCCAGCAGAAGATTCAGGAGGCGATCGCCAGGGTCCAGCAACAGGAACCACCAGAAGCTGCTGCCCAGGATATCGAGAAGTTGAAAGGCGCCATGGAGTACGTGAAGATCTACCTGGCCATCTCCGATTGGCAGTTCACAGAACGAATCGAGGAGCATCGACGGACCTGCGAGCTCCATAGCGAGCTCCAGGATCTGGACGACCACCTGAAGAACGTGGACGCAAGGATTGGTGAAAATATCCAGGCAGCTAGAGCAGCTGCTGTCTCTTTTACGCAATTTGAGAAAACTATCACGGTAAGAGTTTAGTTGCTCTTCGATACATTGACTGGAGCGGAAAAGTCTTCGGAAAAGCGAAAGCTAACAATAACACCTTTTCATTCGACTTGAGCTTAAAATGTAGGAATTATCTATCATTCGACTTTTGGAGTAGCAGCTGCGAATGCACTTTGTTCAGTTTGAATTGAATTTTATTTAAAAGCTTTGGCCCCAGTCGTGACCTCGCCTTAATAATTAATGATTGTAATTGGAGTATCTAAAATTTAACGCCGATTGCGCTTAACGCAGGAAATTGTGTTGATCTCCTAAGTAGAAAGTGTTAAAGTGCAAGGAAATTTCCTTTTTCTAAGGAAGTTTTAGGTATTATGGCAGAGGCGATGGATTTTGTTGCAGATTCTGGAGGAGAAAATCGAGACCTACGTGAAGACAACTAAGGAATCGACCACCGTTTCAATGCCTCGAATGGCGGACGATGTATCGCTGAGAGAAAGATGCCAGAGCTTGAAGAGAAGGGTGGAGGAGATAAGGAGACGTATAGATCTGAGTGTAGAGTACTTTATCCTCCTGGAGGATGCGAAGGAGTGGAACAGAGCTGGTAGCAAGTTGCTGATGGTGATCGCGAGGAAAGCGACCATGGTGAAAGTACCGACGGACGCGATCGATTTGCTTCAGGAGATCGAGAGTTATTTGAAACCGGGAGAAGAGACTCAGGAGAAGAGGATCGAGAAGCTGAAGGAACTGTCGACCATTGTTTTTGGTAAAGAAAAAATCTTTACTCCGCATTACGCATCCTAATTTCAATTTTAACGTGCCACTAACGATCCTACGCCACCTGAAAAACTAATATATTCCAATTTAATATTTCATCGAATTTGAAATAGGGGATGCACTGTGTTTTTCTTTAGGCACAGATAGACTCCCACAATTCAACGAAGTGATTGTCGAGAACCGTCAGATGTTGGACTCATTCGCCGTGGTTTCCTCCGAGCTCCGTACCCTGGTTGAAAATTTGAAGAACGCGGAAGATCTGAGGGAAAAGCTGCGGCTCGAGAAACAGGAAACGGATGAGAAGTTACAGGCCGCCAAAGTGGAGATGGCCGCAGCGGAAGCAGCCAGAGAGGAGGCTGAAAACGCCAGGAAGATGGCCGAGAGACTTGCCGCTGAAACGCTGGAGAAAGCGACGATAGAGGCGAGGAAATTGAAGGAGGAAACGGAAACGCAGAAGCTTCCGCCTCCTCCGCTGTGCTCGGTGTCCGCGCAGACTGAAAAGATCGAAAACACTGGCGAGAGTTTCATCCAAGAGACGGTTACTTCCGCCGTTACCACTAAAGAAATACACATCTTGCAGAAGGCATAGTATATTCTTTTAATCTTGTCAATTAGGTATAAAAATTCAGGTGGAGAATTAATTTGATACTTCTACGTCTGCTTTTAATATCTCAGACATTTACCCTTCGTGGTCACACAGGGTGTATCGCACCCCAGGCAATTTGTTCTTCTTTGCCAATATTTCTGTAAATTTTTAGACCTTAACATCAAAATTTAAAAATTTGGTAAACTTTAACAAATACAATCGCTTTCTTCTACAGCTATTTTTTAAATTACAAATTTCATCGTATTAAAATTTAGATTTCTAGAAAAAGACTATCAAGACTAATTCTAGAATGTAGAATTTTCATTTAAAAGTTTAAACATTCAGAAATACGTGAATAGTAACTAAAAAATAACGCTGGGGTGCAATGAACTCCGTGTGACCAATTTGTGATTATAAGAAGATGTGATCAAGAAGGGTTAAACTTCTATTAATTCATATAAAAAATACGGAATAAAGTGTCGGTTCCTGGAACACCGTTGATTGCAAATTTTTTGTTTACATGATGAGTTGACGTTTGGTTAAGAAGCCCGGACAAACGTATTACCATTAGAAATAACAAAGCTCGATTTTTCATTTGAATTTTAGACGGAGATCGAGAAAACCGTTCCAATAGTCGAACGTGAACCAAGCCCACCGAAGAAGGTAGTCGTTGAAGAAACTCTCCAGCAGTCCTACGAGAAAATGGAGAAAGAAGAAGTTCCTCCATTGGCTCCAGAATTTACTATTCCTTTGAACGATGCCACCGTGCAAGAAGGCGAGAGGTTCACCTTCCAGTGCAATCTCGTTGGCCATCCGTTGCCAGAAATAATTTGGTACAAAGACGGAATCTCGATCTTGAACAACCCTGATTACTTAACAACTTACGTGCAGGGCCTCTGCACCCTGACGATCGAGGAAACTTTCGCCGAGGACTCCGCGAGATACACTTGCCGAGCGTTCAATATAGCTGGCTCGACGGAAACGTCCGCCACGTTGACAGTTAAAGGTGAGACTGAAACCTTCGATGTTTGTAAATAACGCGTCAAAGGAGATTGCTTGCTGTTTTGACTTTTGTGTAGGGGAGACCGGGGCAAGTTGATACTTGATACATTGTTTTTCTGTATTCAATTTTTTTCATTTTTGTTTGAATTAATTACTTAATAACAAATATGCTAAAATATACTTTCGTCCTTCCTCTTTAATATATTGTAAATGAAAAGTTGAAAAAATACATACAAAATGAATGAAAAAATGTTATTTGGACGAAGGTAAAATGTATCAACTTACCCTACTGCGGGGCAAGTTGATACTGTTCTGGGGCATGTTGATTCATCTGTAAAATATCCGTTTAACGAGTAAAGGATGGATGTCTGGAATATCCCACTTTAACGGCGAATCCGCGCCGGCTTGGCCTGTGGCCGTTTGGGCCAATCCCAATCAAGGTGCTTGCTTCTTTTTATTAATGTATTTTAATAAAGCTATTTTATCTATTCCGTATATTCTCGGGCTTTGGGGTCGTCTTTAAATTACGTAAGGCTTTTTTGGGGGGGAGGGGGTCGCGAATTTCTTACGTTTTCTTACAAGGGAGAGGGGGAGTCAGGTAGCGTCTTACGTAATATTTTTTAACCTAATTTTCAATAAATACAAATTCTATCATTAATGTTCCAGACAAGTAGTTTTAGTCTAAATTTACCGAAACCGGGTTAAATGAATCATAGAAACCTTTACAATAATTTGAATAACTGAAAAAATTAAATTTTAAAAATATTACGTAAGGATAGGGTTGGAATATCAAATCTTACGAATTCTTACACTGGGGGAGGGAGGGGGTAAGAATTTGCCAACCTTACCCTTACGTAATTTAAGGACGGCCCATTTGACGTAACGACATTGACTCCTTTTCTGCACCGACACATGCTTTTTTAAAAATATTTTACAATATTTTGCCGCGATTCGTTTTTCTGACATAATTTCGTACCATTTTCCTAGAAATAATAGGAAAAATCCAATTAAAAGTAGTCCGGGAAAATTGATACACTGTATCAACATGCCCCAGAGAAAACGTATCAACTTACCCCACAGGAAGTCATTATGTACAAACATCTCCATAAAAAAATGTAGAGCATATAAACAAAATAACAAAACGTAATTACCTTACCTTCAAATCACTCAATATGATGTCCAATTAATTTGAGTGATAAAATTCTCTATCCCGTCTCAAGACGGATTGGAAAGTGAACACAATTAGGGTAACGGCACCAGTAGTTGACCATGTATCAGCAGTTGACTACTTTTCAGAAAAACATGAAAAATAAGGTTTTCAGAAGTGACGATCTTGGAGAACTGCACTTTGTTCAAAAGATCGTTTTACTTCTAAAAACCATATTTTTCATGTTTTTCTGAACAGTAGTCAACTACTGATACATGGTCAACTACTGGTGCCTTTACCCTATTTACTTTTTCTCTATAAAAACGAAAACAGTTAAGTAAACAGTAAATAATTGAACAAGAAGCTTCACATATCTCGCACACAAGGTGTTACATATATACAGTGTCGAGATAATTCGTCTGTATCAAGCTGCCCCCTGTATCAACTTGCCCCGGTCTCCCCTACCGAGTGCCTTCAAAATTTCCATACGTTTTACCTGGAATTTTTAGAAACAGCGCCGGAGGAGCAACCAAGCCCACCAGCTTTCGTGAAAGAACTGGTACCGTCGACGGCAGTGGAAGGTTCTTCGCATCGAATGGAGTGCATCGTTGAAGGCAACCCTCTGCCGACCGTTCAGTGGTACAAGAACGAGGTGAACATCGACAATTCACCGGACTACGTCATCACTTACAATAACGGCGAGGCTGTTTTGAAATTCGACGAAGTATTTCTGGAGGACAAGGCGACTTACGCCTGCAAAGCAGCGAATCGACTGGGACAAGCGTCCACCTCTGCTTCCCTGGACGTAGAAAGTAAGATTGTATTATTGTAGATTATACTGTTTTGTTTGTGTAATTAGTTAAAGCAGAAATTTCTTTCTGTGAATGTCTAGCTTCAGCATCTTCAATGGAAAAGCCACGTTTCGTGACGCCTCTTTCGAACGCAATGGGCAGAGCAGGTCAAAGGGTGAAGCTCGAATGCGAGGCGAGGGGCACTCCGACGCCTACGATAACTTGGTACCATGATGGAAGACCCATCGAAGAGACCATGAATTTGAAGGTAAAATTTTTTATGTGAACTCGAGGTATTAAGTACCTACGAAATAAATATGAATGTGCAAAGCATCGTGTTTGAGAAAGTTATATTTGAAAAGGGATATTACTTAAAAAATTACATAAAAAGACTAAATAAATATAATAAATATTGCTCTTAAAGTAATTTAAGTTCTTTAAACACAAATAACATTTTCCTTCGTTTGTGAAAGGTCTCTAATAAAATTCATCAAAAAGTTCTCTATTCAGTATATCTCAGACACTCCCACAATCAATTTCTTAATAATTTTTGCAAATAAATTTTATTTTACTATCCCCCTCAATTTTTCACCACAAAATCTTTGAAACATCAAAGCTCCTAAACTTCCTAAATGAATATCCAACGTAATCCACCCTCATCGCGGCAATCCACGTCGAAATAACGACGCGCCAATGAGGCGTTCAATGGAAACAATGCTTTCCTCGTCTCATCTCGCTTCCACGATCCTTCCTTCAAACCGACGCGACCATCCCCTCAGTATTTTTAGCGACTTGCACGCGCCGAATTCAAAATAGAGCAACGCGCGAAGGGCAAAAGGAAGAGCTGGAGCGGAGGGTTCAGGGTGTCGCGATTCGCTGTTTCAGATACAAACGGACGATGGTCGTAGCAGCCTGATCATCTCGGAGGCTTTCGCGAAGGATGCAGGATGCTACATGGTCGCGGCTAAGAGCGACGCTGGCGAGGCCACGGTGTCCTGCAACGTCTCTGTGAAGGGACGCCTTCCTCACGAAACCAGCGACTCCGAACTCGCTTGCAGCGACATGGAGCCCGTCGTCCCGAAGATCCAGATGCCGCTGAAGGATCTGAATGCCCAGGAAGGACGCACAGTTCGGCTGGACTGCGTGATCGTTGGCCAACCAGAACCGGAAGTAAGTGTCTCTGGATGAAAAGATTTCGAATCACTTTGCGCGGCCTTGCAGTGAAGACAAGACCCTTTTATTAATATTCATTCGAGTTAGTTAAGATACAGAGGTATTTTATTTAATTTGATAGCGAGATTAATTTCACTGGCAAAGTGATCGTTGCATGGAAAGGGTTGTTCGGTATAAGTTGTCAAGTGGAAGTGAATTTTCAATCGGAGAATTGTAAGTGATATTTAAATGAACTTAAGGGGGAGCACCACTGTGACGGCCGGAAAAGAGAGCCATTTTTAAGAATTTTATTCAGGGCTAATTTACAGTTTTCATAGAAAAATTTTATTACCTACCTTTAGTACGCTGTCTTAAGAGGTTATACAAAAAAAAAATAAATAGAAAAACATCCATAAATTTGAATATATTAATTAATCTTCTAGAACCCCCCACGCGAGGTGTTCGAATGTGTAATTATAGAACAGCTGGTCCGAAATCAAATTTAATTTTTTTTTTATAAACTATATGAGTGTAGTTTCCGTTGTGTGTACGGATTTTTGGATTGAAAACAAACTTTTTGAAATACGCTTGGAAAACTGTCCATTTTATTCGCGAATTTTCGAAACTTTTCTTCTAAAGCGCACCATTTGTACAAAAATAATTTGTTTAAGAAATCGGTACGCACAACGGAAACTACACTAATATAGTTTATAAAAAAAAATTAAATTTGATTTCGGACCTGCTGTTCCATAGTTACACATTCGATCAGCTCGCGTGGGGGAGTCTAGAAAATTAATTAATATCTCAAAATTTATGGATCTTTTTCTATTTATTTTTTTTGTATAGTCTCTTAAGTCAGCGTACTAAAGATAGGTAATAACAATTTTCGATGAAAACTGTAAATTATTTCTGAAAAAAAATTCTTAAAACTGGCTTACTTTTCCGGCCGTCACAGTGCTGTTCCCCCTTAATTGCGTTGAAGAATGTGATCTTAAAATGACCTTCATTCAGTATTTTGCACTCTTACTGTCTGACATAGAAACTGTTGGGTTTACATATTCAAATTTATGTGATGCGCATTATCTAAGTAACTCGTGCAGTAATAATAGGAAACGCGAAACCTTCACACTAACGAGTAGTAGTGAACAGAATACTCCGATTCATTACTTGCACTGTTTTTTAATATACAATATATTTCCACTCTGACTATTATATTACACGTGTCACCTGAGTGTCGTTAAAAAATCTGACGATGGATTTCATGTTAACGGTTGATCAGTTAATATTATTTACTATTCAATTTCTGTTGTATCAAATTTCTTCTGTTATCGACGAACTATTAAAATTCATTATACAATTATTAATCAATTGCGATGTACTATTTCAATCTTATAAAATTGTTGTTACAGGTAATTTGGTATCACGACGATCAACCGGTGAAGGAGTCAGCCGATTTCCAGTTGCTGTTCCAGGGTGACAAGTGTTCGCTGGTCATTCACGAAGCTTTCTTGGACGATGCTGGTGTGTACAAAGTAGTCGCCATTAATTCTGGCGGCGAAGCGTCTAGTCAGTGCACATTAACCGTGACACGTATGTAAAAGGGACAATTTGCTGCACAGAAATCCTACTTAATGTCGCGCATGCTTCACTAAATACAACAACAACTGTTCTGATCCAGCGGTCTCCGTTCCTGATGGCTTGAGCAAAGCCCGAACAGAAGTGGAGGAAACGGTCGCCACAGGTTCACCACCCAAGTTCGTGAAACTTCCGACCGACTCGCTGGTGGCCGAAGGGGAGAACGCCATTTTCGAGTGTGCGGTGGTTGGAGAACCGAAACCTGAACTGAGGTGGTTCTCAGACAGTGTAGAGATCACAGGAAGTGAAAGAATCTTGGTGAGTGTTTGATGAAACGAAATAAAACGTTTTTGAACACGTACACGTGACTTGTTTGAATATTTTGCTACAAAATAATCTTGGGAATTATATATTCGGTGTATTTTGTCTTTAAGGGACTGTTCACAAACATGAGATAGCATAAATCGAACGTGTGCATCAAAGAATATATTTTTATTTAGATTTTAAATTTGGTTATCACAAACTTCAGAGAATTCTTTTTTCTCGTTTTTGGTACTGGGGAAGTTGATACACTTTTCTGGTTCACATTCTTGATTTTTCAAATCTTTTATGGGGGAAGTTAGTGATTTTTTACCACGTAGTGAAATGTTAATGATATTCAGATCAAGCAGAAAGAAGATGGAACGGGAATTCTAAAGATCTCATCAGCGATCCCTGAAGACAAAGGAAACTACGTGGTAAAAGCGATCAATGCTCATGGCGAGGCGAAGGCTTTCGCTAGATTGGTCGTCAGATCGTTGGGCGATTTTAGAAGAAAGGAGGAATTCGTGCAAATGGAAGAGAAGCTGATTGCACCCTCTTTCAAAGAAACCTTCGAGGATAGAAGCGTACCGGAAGGAGTCTCTACGAAATTCGAGTGCATCGTGGTTGGAAAACCATCTCCAAAGGTAACTTCCCCTTACACTTTGAAACTTTTTATCAGCTGCCATTATTCAAGTCCACGGACTCCGAGACGTTGGAAATTAATTATCAACAATTGTTATCGCCGTCGTAAGCGGCACTAATTGCCTGTCTACTCCGGCAGACCTTGTAACATTAGCCGCACAAATTAATACCTGAAAAAGTCCACGTGTCGTGCGACATTACATTCTATTGCTAAAAATAAAAATAAAACACTGGAGAAATATCAGAGACACAAGTGTCGAATAGTGTTTAATTAACACAATTTAATTGACGTAGTAGCACTCTTCTTCATTTAACTCTCAAGGTAGACGCCGCTGTTTCTTCAGTTACTATTGCCAGGAAGCTGGAAAATTTTCGGAAAGTGAAGCTCATTTGGCGACTATTCTAATTCGAACGCAGTAAATCTACCGCCACTTCCGTTGTACACAAATGGGCGCGTCCCGAATCGTGGCGCCAGATCGAAAGTCGTTTTTCGAAGGTGTCGAGACACGTAAAAGATAGGGTGCAGAGTTGGCTAGCCTGTCACGAGGTAGCCGACCAAGAGTAATTTCGTGCCTCCGGGTTATATTTAAACAGGAACAATGTACCTGATGTGGAAATTCGCGGACGCAGCCGCGCCGCGAGGTACTCCGCGAGATCTTCTGCGGCAATCGTCGATCAGGTATCGATATCGCTTCCCACATGCGTTTCCTCAGGCATTATTCCATCAAACTTAATATTAAAGTCGGCCTGCAGTCTCTCTTTCACGCGAAACTGTAAAAAAAAAGCTGCGCAACACGCTTGGCGAAATTCACTGTAATATTCGCGAATTGGACAGCAATTGGGTGCCAAAATTTTGTAATACATACAGGTGCAAGAAACACTTTGTAGAATTCTCTGTAATATTCTGAAGAACATGTGGATTGCATGTAACATACTTTCCAATTGCTAAAGAAATTTATACAGATCCATTTATACAGTCCATTTGCATTAAATTTCCATTTGTACCGATTGCTAAAAAATATTTTCCTTGGTCGTTGAGTACTCGACGCGAGTGTGAAGCTTTTACGACTTTCAATTTGATTTTGATTATAATCTGTAGGATTAGTGAGCCTTGGACTTTATTAGAGACATTGTGTACTCGATAGAGACGAGTTGGTTTAGAGAACTTGAAGCCTCAAGTCGTGCACGACTTGCATTAAGTGGGCTGCATATTTAATTTCCAGATTCAATGGCTGTTTAACGACCGCCCAGTTCATGGCAAGGACTTCTTGGTGTCGGTCAGCGGGGATCGACAAGTGCTGACGATTCCAGAGACCGAAAGCACGCATGTCGGCACGGTTTCCTGCGTGGCGGAGAACGCTGCTGGCAAAGCGATCTGCAGTGCTCGTCTAGAGATCGGTAAGCCACGCTAAATTAATATCCTACCTATAAAAACTGAAGGCTACTGCGTACATACAACAACTAGGGTAAACCAACGAGTAATTGATAGTAAATGGCCATTAGGCAAAGAAATGTCAATTATACAATTAAAAATATTATATGTTTATAAATGGCGTGTAGTTGCACTTTTAATATCCCATATTTTAGTTAACAAGTACAATTCTTATTAAAAGTATGCGGTCATTTACTGGACTTCTACACGTTTTGCATTTTATAATCGTTTTTTTTTAAATTACGATAAGAATAAGTAATTATATTTAAAGAAATTTCAAGAAAAATAAATTCAAATGCAATTTCAACAGTTATTTTGTTGTTATACATAAATATGTTCAAGTATTAATCTCAAAGGTCCACAAATTCAACAATTCGGTCATCCACTGGTTGGTTTACCCTATCTACACATTTACAAAGAAAAAAGTCTTGAATATTCAATACTTAAAATGCCTTCCCAACTTGCAAAATATGCACCACCCCCAAAGGTACGAAAATTCACCTAAAAATTTCCTCCACTTTATTTTCTTCACACCTTAAAATTTATTAGAGTTATGCTGGTTTCTTTGCCGCTTTCCCCATTTCGACATCTTCCCGCCAAAAGCACTGTTCAAACAAGGAGCCCCCTACGCCGACGCGCGCGTCTTCACCGCCGAATTCCAAGAACCGCGTCGGATTTCCTGCCCGGCCGCGGTCGCGGATGATCCTTCGGTAACCGGACGATTTTTATCGCCAGCCACCTCGTAATAAATTCGTTTACGCGATGCCAAAATACCGTCGAACGGTCGGCAACGGTGCCACGGAGTTATTAATACGCGTAAAGCCCGCAGTCGAACGGCGGTTTCATTCACGCGGCTGATGCACGATCGACAGAGAATACTGTCATCTCGCTGGGGCCGGAGAAAGATAAGCGAGCCTCGGCGTGTGTGTGCAAAGAGAGCGAGATTACGAAACGGGCGGCCGCTGAAATTCGACACCGTTCCCCTCGCTTTTCGCGAGAAAAACTGCAGTGTCGCGCGACCACCCACTCGCCAGGCGCTTGGTAGTTTCACCTTTTCGCCCGCGTCGTTCGTCACGCGCATTTTTAGCCCCGCCAGACACGAGGGGCTTTCACGGACGCGGGGGCTAATTAAAAGGCTCGAACATTTCGATTCCGGATCGGGGAGAATAATCTTTGGGACACGGCTGATCGTGCGCTGAGGTGGACGTCGTTCCCTTTGCCACGCAGTTTAATTTTGACGGCTGAAACGATATTCCGTGTTCTGTGACTGTTATGTATGCGGAATGGGAGGGTCTTATTTTTAACCGGGGCGACTAAACAAACTCTTTTCTCTTCTTTCACCCGACGAAAAGTCACTTTGAGTCACGACTAATATTAGGTCGGTGCACATGCCGCGGCAATTAAATCTGACGTTTCTACGCCCACCTGTGCGTGCACGGGCGTGTGTGGAAACGTGTGGAAAAGCACCGATCTAGGCGTTCGTCCACAAAGTCGTTTATTCTATTCATATTGGAAGCTCTGAATAGTGATTCTCCTTCGTTGAATATAAATATTAGTCAGTACTGCTTTGGAGACGATCGGCAGAATTCAAGTCTCTTAATCGATACGGAATACCTATAAAATATAATACAAATCAAAAATGTTTACAGCTTTAAAAATTTTAATTGTATCAATCCGTGGCCTAAATTGAAATTTTGGTGCAAAGGATTAGAACATATGTTGATACTAAACACCTTGCAACAATCAAGTTGAAGTCATCCTCCTAAATTCCAAAATCACACCATCACGAGCAATGTTACTCAAAATAATTCACCCCACAAGGGAACAAAACTCCTGATAAATATAAGGAAATTTTTTAACTACTCTAAATCGAATCGACCATCAGACAGCTGTGGTGATCGAAGGGTAGTGGCGCAACGAAGGAAGATGGCCGATACCTCTGCGACAGGTCAGTTCCGCGTTTCCCGTGTTCCCGCAGGTTCGACCGACCGTTCCATGTGTATCGCGGTGTTGAGAGAAGCTCGTCCCCCTTGCTCTTTCTGTGTTTCGGCCGGTGCACACACGCAGAAAGCACGTTATTTTTGTCGGCACGAATACCCGGCACGTAGCCTAGTCCAGAGTCGCTAACCCAGGGAATTTAAGCGCGTCTTCTTCGAGGGGCCTCGCTCCAACCGAGTCGCATCTCGTCGAAACGGCCGCGAACCACCATCCATTGACCCATTAATCGTCCCTGCGCCCTGTCATCCACTGTGCAGGAACAACCACGGAAACGAGCACTCCGGATCACCCCGTCGAGGTAACGACACCGATCACGATTCGCTTCCACTCGAACGAGTCCCGCGAATTCGTCTCCCTTTCCTTAAACAAGTGCATTTCTTTCTTACATTGTTCGTTTGCATTCGATAGTCACCGAAACGGAGATAACCAGGCCCCAGTTAACGCGAGTTTAAACGGAAGTTCGATATCTCCGTTTTGCACGGGGAAAGTGGATTTTAGTAGGCGCCAAGTGCGAAGCAGAAAGTGCGAAAGTGTTTCATTGGAAACCGATTTTCTTCCAGGTGACGGGATCTTTTCTAAGATCCGTAGCTTGTTTGTATCTCGTGGTGAGTCAGTTCGCAGTCAGTAGAGTGTGACACGTCGAGTCAGACTTGGAAATGATATTTAAAACCGTATCGCCGTGCATTTGGTCGCTAGATGCAAAGTGAAGTTTCTGTGGAATGTAGAATCGTGGGTGTAGAAGCTTTTATAAACGGGATGATGGAGAAGTGAGGTATTTTAGAATATTTTTATAGCCGAAAGTATTCGTGGCAAGTGTTACCCATGGTCTCATCTTCGATATGGATCCTGTTTCCACGGGCTACCCAGTGATTTCGATAAAACTAAAGACAGCAGCGTCGTTCCACTTCGTTCACGCCAAATCCATTAATTATCCCAGTAAATTGAAATTCATTGTGGTCAGTTTTCTCCAAGGCATTAACACGATTGCACACTTACTCGGTTCACGTTTGGCTTAGAAATTGCGTCCCAGTGCTCGATTTCCGTCGCGGTAGGTGAACGGTACTATTTCTGTCGCCGATTGTGGGCAAAGTGTTTCGCTACCCGGTCGAAGGGTTCTCGGTCTATTTCATTGGCACCTCGACACTGCTTTCAAACGTAACTTCTACGGCATTTCGGGCTTCAGAGAATTCGGAGTTCCCATGGCGAGCTTTTTAGCACAGCTTTCAGGCATTAGATCATCGTATCGCGTTTCGCTGGGGCGCATCTAGGCGGATGTTTCGCGATCTGTTTGCGAATTCGGGGCAAGTAGCGCCGAATTTTCGCGGTCCAGATATGTCCGGATGAATTCACGCAGAATTTGGTTGCTGGCCAAAGAATGTGACTTCTTTCGATTGCTGTAAAATATAGAATTCAGAAGAAACGTACAGGAAAGATGAATGAATATTTAATTTTATAAAAAATAGAGGGATATTTTCTTTTTGTGATCGTGGCATGTGGAGTTTTTTTAAAGTTTATACTCTTCGTGAAATACGAGGTGCTAATATTAACCCTTCCTAGTCACACGGTGTGTATCGCGCCTTAGGACATGTCTTTGCCAATATTTCTGTAAATTTTTAGATGTTAATAATTAAATTGAAAAATTTCGTATTTTTAACAAAAAAAATAGCTTTTATCCACAACTGCTTTTTCAAATACAAATTTTGACATATCAAAAATTACATTTTGAGCATGATTGTATGTGTATTACGAATGTACAATTGTCACTGAAACGTTGAAAGCTTCAAAAATATAAAAATGGTAACTTAAAAATGACACTGGGGTGCAGTGAACCCCATTTAACCAATTTGTGATTATTAGAAGGTGTGACCATGGAGGGTTAAGTTTTTGAATATTCAGTCTGTTAGTGTGCAGCTTTGCAAATAAATATATTAACAAGAAACATGTGTTTTTATCCACTTTTTTTAGAATAAAAAGAATAATAAAATTTTGTCGTCTTGACAAAAATATTACGTTCTTTTTTGGAGTACAAGATGGAATAGAATCGCGAACCGTGTTCAATAATATTTTATGAGACAACAAATCTCAGGTAGATTAAGTCATATTACATGCCCTATAATTTCAGTTATACGTGGTTTGATTAGAAAATTTCGAGTAAAAGTGCATTCAAATTTGTGCTCAATAGACAGAGTGTGCAAATCCAGGAATCACGTACTCTCTGAGAGTCTCTGACTCTCTGTCCCTCGAATACACAGGCTAGCCGGAAATTGCGAAATGGAACACTTGTCCACTTTTAAACACATCTCGTTTTCACATTTTCTAATAAAATCATACAATATGTGGCATACATTCTATCTCTATTTTTCACTGTGCTATATTGGCTCTTTCAAAACACCTATTTTTTTATTAATACATTATTTTTTCTAATGTTAATTCAGCAAATGCTGTTAAAGTATCCAGAATCTAATGGACCACCTTGTGTACCGTTGTCATTTAGTACTTCTATATTTTCAAAAGAAGAAAGGTGGTATATCTTGATCACTCGGTACTTCTCTATTTTCGAAAGAAGAAAGGTGTGAAGATGACGATAAAATCGAGAAAGTCAGGTCGTTTTTCAATGTTCACGTGATTCTTTTCGAATTCCCTTTGAAGTTGAATAGACGCGGAATTTATGCAGAGACGATTGCGCCATCCAATTGCAGATTCCAATTCCGGATTCACTGATCCGATTCTAGCGTGGCATCGATTAAACGGGCCAACTATTAATACATCCGTGATTCAAGGGAACAAATCGATGCGAATCAAACGTCAAACTTTCGTGTTTTGAGATAAAAGTGTCACTTGATGAATCTTCATCTTGAGAAGGAAAAACGATAACCCAAACTCTCAATCAAAAGTCAACTAATTTGTACCAATGACCAACTCCAAACACCTTCTACCTAAAAAGTAAATTGTCAAACTTCCATTACTATAATTATACTATTCACAATCACGACACGTGTAAAGTAAACAATTATCATATTCCACAACTTTTATTTTCATCGCCAAGAGGCTACGGTTCGTTTATACGATCCCCCCAAGTGTTGCCAGAGCCAAGTTATGCAGAGCTTATATAACAATAAACGAGAAATGAATGAAATTCAAACATATCGCCCACTGCTCGTCTATGATAAATAATTCTGGCTGTCCATTCACTATATTTCACACTTTTTATATTCTACGTTTACCTTACACATTCTTCAACAATTATACCCCTCAATAAATACACTAGAATTAAAACATATTTGCTAATCAATACACAGATTGTCGTACAGATAATATTCAAAATGACTCGGAATGATACAATTGATTAAAATTTTTCTAAAGTACAAAAAGAAAAATCATACCCAATTTCAAGTGGCTCCATCGCCACGCACTGTACCCGTGGGAATCCAGCCTAACGTTCGAAGTAGTGACTTCCTGTATTGCACAGACGCGACTCGCGGGAATTCGAGTAGGGCCGAAGGACGCTGTCAGTCATGAAACAGTCAGCGATGTATTGATAACTCGATTAATCATCGTGATTAGGTGGCTGGCAGAAGGAGGAGGGACAGAAGCCTGACGAGGGGGCGGCAGAAAGGGAGAGGGTGTTAGAGCTAGTCGAAAGTTTGCCCGCCGACGAAATGCACGCGGCGAGCAGCAGCGAGAAGCACTTCTCCGAGGAGAAGATGTCCGAGACCGGTGGAGATAGCCAGGTGATGACCAAGATGTCACAGACCGTCACGGAGTCCTCTACAACCCACAAGACCACCACGAAAGAGTATATCTCGTCGGCGATGTCCTCGACCACGTCGAAGGCTGGACAGGAACCGAGTAGCGTCTGTGTGAAGACCACCGTTCACAGTACGGCGCAATCGTCCTCGGAGAATGGGGCACCTCCTGTTGTGCAGGTACGATTATAATGGGGTTTAATGGGGTCAGATAGCTTCCACGTGGGATACTTGAAAATTGAGAATTAAATGATATTTCCTAGTTTCCACGTGAGCTATATGAAAAGAAAATTTGAATAGAATTTCCCAGTTTTCACGTGAGCTGTGTGAAAATAGAAATTTGAATAGAATTTCCTAGCTTCCACGTGGGATATTTGAAAATTGAGAATTAAATGATATTTCCTAGTTTCCACGTGAGCTATGTGAAAAGGAAATTTGAATAGAATTTTCCAGTTTCCACGTGAGCTATGTGAAAATAGAAATTTGAATAGAATTTCCTAGCTTCCACGTGGGATATTTGAAAATTGAGAATTAAATGACATTTCCTTGTTTCCACGTGAGCTACGTGAAAAGGAAATTTCAATAGAATTTCCCAGTTTCCACTTGAGCTAGTGAAAATAGAAATTTGAATAGAATTTCCTAGCTTCCACGTGGGATATTTGAAAATTGAGAATTAAATGAAATTTCCTTGTTTCCACGTGAGCTACGTGAAAATGGAAATTTGAATAGAATTTCCTAGTTTCCACGTGGGATATTTGAAAATTGCGAATTAAATGATATTTTCTAAGTAGTTTCCACGTGAGCTTTGTGAAAATGGAAATTTAAATTGAACTTCCTAGCTTCCACGTGAGCTATGTGAAAATAGAAATTTGAATAGAAGTTCCTAGCTTCCACGTGGGATATTTGAAAATTGAGAATTAAATGATATTTCCTAGTTTCCACGTGAGCTATGTGAAAAGGAAATTTGAATAGAATTTTCCAGTTTCCACGTGAGCTATGTGAAAATAGAAATTTGAATAGAATTTCCTAGCTTCCACGTGGGATATTTGAAAATTGAGAATTAAATGACATTTCCTTGTTTCCACGTGAGCTACGTGAAAATGGAAATTTGAACAGAATTTCCTAGTTTTCACGTGGGATATTTGAAAATTGTGAATTAAATGACATTTCCTAAGCAGTTTCCACGTGAGCTTTGTGAAAATGGAAATTTAAATGGAACTTCCTAGCTTCCACGTGAGCTATGTGAAAATAGAAATTTGAATAGAAGTTCCTAGCTTTCACGTGGGATATTTGAAATTTGAAAATTAAATGACATTTCCTAGTTTCCACGCGAGCTATGTGAAAATGGAAATTTGAATAGAATTTCCTAGTTTCCACGTGGGATATTTGAAAATTGCGAATTAAATGATATTTTCTAAGTAGTTTCCACGTAAGCTATGTGAAAATGGAAATTCAAATGGAATTTCCTAGCTGGAAAAATTTCCACGTGGGTTATGTGAAAATTGGGAACTGAATGGAATTTCCTAGCTTCCACGTGGACTCTTTGCAATTCGAAATTTGAATAGAATTTCCAAGCTTCCACGTGGACTACATAAAAATTGAGTGTAGTTTCATGGAATCCATAGGACTATAAAATAATTCTACATTTCATGCCACTCACAAATTTCTTCACGCAAGATTGCCACGTTCGTTCGACCACACTATATCCGTGGCCTTATTTTTTATATCAAAATCGAGAATCAAATGATGCCAACTGTGGTATTAAGAAGCAAAAGTAGTGGCCTCCATAATTATCTATTCCTCTGAATTTACATACGTGAACAAACCTGTGTGTAACTATATGTAGCATGGCGTTCACGCGACAATACAAGGGTTGTATTCCAATTACACAGTCGTACAAAGTCGAGGAACACGAGAAGATCATACAAGACCAGCCAGGGGAGATTCGGCAGGAGAAGACAGTGGTCGTGTCTCAAGATGAGGAGGGAATCAAACGCGAAGTGAAACCTGCACAGATGTCGAAACCAACTAGAAAATCGACAGCACCCAGATTCGTGTCGCCTGTCACCGGGATGATCGTGGATCAGGGTTCTGACATTGTCCTCGAGGGAATCATTGATGGTAAGATGACACTGATATCTTCAGTCTCCTGTTATTACATTAGCCTCCCAGTCAATCGATTCTTCTTAATCTTCTTTAAAAGTAGGATACTGACACTGATAGTCTTGAAATTATTTACCCTCTTCGCAATTAATCTACCAGCGAAAAGACTTTTACCGACGTTGGAATACATTGTAATCTTTAATGCAGTTAGAAACATTCAAAGATGCTTGACACTTGTTTTTGGCAAGCACACAGTGCCCCTCCCATCGCAGCACGAAATTATTATTTCTCACGTATCTGCATGGCGTGAGCAATTGCATTCTTGCCAGAGTGACACTTTCTCGCCGAGTTTAACGACTCCTTAGACCACATTGCATTACAAATATTTCACAAAGGAACTCGCAATTTAACTTGACTATTTTCCTTTGCCATTCATAATCGCTTTTTAAACGTTTCACAGGCTTCCCTCAGCCCACGATCAGCTGGTCAAAGAACGGGCAGGAATTGAAGACGAAAGATGGCATGGCGATAAGTTTCGCGCATAATCACGTCCGCCTCGAGTTGAAGAACGTGAACGTTAAGGACGCAGGACGATACACTTGCACAGCGAGCAACGAAGTTGGCTCTGCCAGCAGCACAGCCGATTTGGTCGTCAAAAGTAATTAAAGATTTATCAGATTCGCATAAATTTGATGAATTAAGTTCATTCTGCTCAGATTTAAATAACACGGCGTTATCTTTTTAATGCGTTCCAGAAACGATTTTCCCGCCAGTGTTTGGCAGAAGGCTTCAGGCCCAAGTCGTGAAGCGTGGGGATCGTGTGAATATGGAAGTGGAAGTCACAGGAACTCCAGAACCCACTGTCACGTGGTTCAAAGACGACATCCCCATTAAGGAACGTCCACCTGAATTGAGGATTAAGCAGCAAGGGAATTGTTACATGCTAATCATTGATAAAGGTAGGCTAAATTACTTTGTGAGTTGATGGTGCATTTAGCACTTGTCAAACAGACAAAATCTTCTATCAAATCTTACTGTGGTAAATTTTCGATTTATGGAGAACTGTCCTGTCAGCCTTCACAATGTAATTGTACGAATAATTAACATGTGTCTTGACATAATTTGTTCAGCTAACATAGAGCACGCTGGAAAATATATGGTCCGAGCAACGAACGCTGGCGGAGAAGCGCAAAGCATTGCTGATTTCGCTGTTTTCGAGCCAACACCAGACACAATGGTGGAGGTTCACAAAACTGTCATCTACGAGGACATGCGAGACAAAAAGATCATTCAGGTAATGTCCTTTGCTTTTTGTACACCTCCTCTTCTATATTTAGAAAAAATTAAGCGGTCCCACATCAATCAACCTTGACAAAAATTGATATTCTTGACGAGACATCTAAATCTTCCAATAAAAAGTTTGACCTTCTAAGCGTTTTAATTTTTTAATAAGAGACCTATTAGCCTTTGGAAATCTTTAGAAAAGGGTTTTATCAATCTTCAGCTTTCTTTTATTTAAAAAAAATTATGGATTCTAAAATGAAGGAATTCATATTAATTAATATTACTATTCAACTCTCCAATGATTGCACGGGTGACAGCTGTTGTCTATTATTCTGCATTACTGGTGGATTTTCAATTGCAAGAATCTTGGAGCTATAACTATCACTTTAAAATTTTTACCAAGTACGAGAGCTTAAATAGACGACATTGTCATCCGCGTGACTAATCGTATCGCTGAATATCGCGGTGGTAACTAGGTGACTAAACCCAACACGAATCATCAATTCCTATATTTACGTAGTCTGACGAAAAGAAGGGCGAAGTGTCGTCCCTGAAACTGACGAGCGAGCAGGTACCGAAGCCAACGATCCAACCGTTCTCAACAATTAAAACACCGCCGAGCGTGACGGCCACGTCCATGGCCCAAACGACTCGCACGGTAGAGAAGATCGAAGAGCCAGAGACGAAGATGTGTCGGTCTGAAACGATCTCTTCGACGGTGGAGTCCCACCAGACGGAGAGAAAGTCTGAACAGAAGTTCCACATGAAACTGGAGCACAAGACTCCACCAGTGATAGAACCGAAGAGAGAAGAGAAGACGGTGGTGAAAGAGGTGATTCGCGAAGAGAAGAAGATTATCGAACCGCAGAAGACGATCGTCGAAGAGAAAACCATGATCGAGAACGAGAATATAGAAACGTCCACTATAGCCAAGAAGGATGCTCTGAGCTTCTTCGAATCGATGACGAAGGAAACCGAAGCACCCCAAAAGGGACCCAAAGGGATGATCAAACTGGTCGACGACGCTGACGGCCACGAAGTGAAGGTTGGACACCTGACGAAGAACTACGAGAGATCCACCACCTTCCAGGAGGTTAAGAAGCCAGAACCTAGACCCTCGGAGTTTCAAACCACGAAGAAGGCTGTCCACGAGATCTTCACAAAGCTGGAGCAAGGAACAGGGCCCCCGCGAGGCGTCGACAATAAACTATTCGAGTTCCCTTACGAGTCCTACAAACCATCGCCCGTGGAGACGAAGAAGACTGTCACGGAGGAGACGATCACATCTGGATCATCGGTTCAGGGGTCGTTGATGATGTCATCCAAGATGGAGGCCAGATCAGAGAGCTCGGAGATGACGATGGGAGGCTTCAATCTAGTGCCCGAGCCACCTCCAGAGATCGGTTACATGCCAAAGCCAGAGGAGATGAAAAAAAAACGCCCTGATGTGTCCATCAAGGCAAAGCAGCTTCAGGAGTCCTTCGAGAAGACCCTGTCCCCGATTGATGCGCCAATAGGCGGTGTGAAAATCTTCCCCTCGCCCGCACCGAAGGTCATAGAAACCCCCAAACCAGCGCCAACGTTTTCGATGCCACCCCCACCCTTCGAACTCGAGAAGAAAGAGGTAGTGGAGGAAATATGCGTGAAGAAAGTGATTCCAGAGAAGAAGGACTATGTTCCAACTTTGAGGACAGTCTCTCCTAGCAGACCATGGTCCTCGTCCTCTGACGTGGAGACGAGATCTCACGTGTCCACTGACCTTTCAGAGTACAGGTGTCACTCGGCAGCCTCCAGCCACCAGGAGACCCTGAGATCAGCTTCGCCAAGGCCTTCAGCCGACGCCCTGGCGATGGAGAAGTCCTGGGCGAAGAAGTGCGCCGACTCGACGAGGAAATCGTGGCCTCCACAGGAAGACACGCCCACCAAGTTCAAGCACGAGTGGCAAGTGCCTGGGGAAGATTACAAGACCTCGACGAAGGAGGTGAAACGGGAAGTGGAGGAGACCCCCCAAGGAGGCATCAAGAAGATCAGCACCGAGTCGTCGAGCACGTTGGAAAGACGCTCCTGGAGCACGAAGCAGGAGGGGACGGAGAAACTTTTGAAGAGAGCCCCTTCGCCACCGAAGGTTCAACCGATTATCTACAACGCTGAGACGATCAAGGTGGATCACACGGTGAACAAGATCGAGGAGAAGTCGCTGTACGAGAAGTACACCAGCGAGAGGGACACGAAGAAGTCAGAGGTGTCGGAGAAGATCGAGCAGTTCAGCGCGAAGCGTTGGACTGGGGCTGAGGATTTGAAGGCGCCCAGTTTGGTCAGAAGCGTCGAGACACCTAAGAGACCCGTGGTGCAACTGTATCACCCTGCTGAACCAGCTGCTCTCGCTGATCAGATCATATTGGAGCCAGGACCACCTCCAGAAATTGGCTACAGCCCAGCACCAGTGGTCAGGGAGACGAAGATTGAACAGTCTTTAGAGTATCAGCCAGCTAAGATCCCCCCAGGTGGTATCAGAACTATTCCCCCATCGCCAAAAAGAGAAGAACCTCCAGCATTGCCACCAAAGGACGTTCGAATGACCCCACCCCCAATACCAGCCAAGCAACCAACCCCTATGGAACCTCTGGAACCCTTCCCATTCAAGCCTTCTCCATCACCCACGATTACGAAGGCACCGAAAGTGGCGCCCCCTCCGACTCCCACTAAGTTCATGAAAGGGTCCATCACCCAGGAAAGCGACTACGAGTCAGACATGGACGGGCATATGAAAGCAAAATGGAGGCCCTACGAGAGCGACAGCGAGGAGCCTCGTTACCGAAGGGTGCAACCTCCAGTGTCCAAGCAACCTACAAGACCAAGGTCCACCGAGCCTGAGCCTCTACCTCCATCCAAGTTCGATGTTCCTCCATCGTCCACTGGCCCGCCCAGGCCACTGATCACGAAGGAGCAGCAGGAGAAGGTCTGCAAGAAGACCATCACCACCACCAGTAGCACACTAAGGAAACAGGAGGAGGTGAAACAGCAGCAGCACAAGTTCCAGGTCGCTCAGACTCCGCCAGTGGAGCTGAAGCCTGGCTCTCCTCCCATCTACGTTCAGCCAGCAAAGAGTCCAACGCCCAAGAGCCCGACCATTAAGAAGCCAGAGTCCCCGAAGTTCAAGGTGAAGACGTTCCAGCAGGAGAGCGGATACATGGCGGACACTGATGAGCCTTTCCAACAGAAGAGTTCAGCCACGTCGATGCAGAAGAGCTTCGGCAAACACGAGTCCACGTCGTCCACTAGCTCCCACATGGAGTCGCGTTCTTATCACTCGGAAAGCCGGTCGGAGTTGTTCGAGAGCAAGAGCTACGACAGCAGACAGCAACAGCAAAAGAAGGAAACGTTTGGTCCTGTCACGGCTCCTGTCGCGATGCAACCGGTTCAGCAACCGCCTCAGCAGCCAACGGCTTATCAGCAGCGAAGCTCCTTCGTCGAGAAGAATTACAGTTCCAGCGGCACCTCCCCGTCGAGAATCATGTCCACGAAGGTTCGAGAGCTGAGCGTGTGTGCTTTTGCGTCGCTTTCTCTGCACGCGGGCAAGATTAACAGAGTGAACGTTTCAGGCGTGTCCACCACACTCGTCACTTCCTGTACGTTCACACGCATGGTGACCTGACGTGAATTGTTTCTCCTCTTTTTTTTGCAGTGGAACGATCCTGCTGATGGTGGATTAATTCAGTTTTCACTTTGCTTCGGGTTTTGTGTCTTTGTTGTGGACTGTTGCTCTGTGTACTTTATGATTGCAGTGGCTTCGTGGAATTTTTTTTTTTTCATGTGTTTTAGCGATACAGATTATTGTGGATATTTTTTAACCCTCAGGTGGTAGGTTGAGGTATTTGATAAGGAATAAGTGGTCGGAGTGTATTTCACTGTTCTAGAAAATATGTTGCTGGCTTGACGGTAAAATTCACCAAATCCACATTTCTTAATTTTCGAAATTTGAAGTTCAATCCGTTTCAAATAATTAGGGAATAATTGACAGCTATTGGAAAATACGCAAGTTTCTTCCGATAGGGATTTTTAGTAATCCATTACTGTGAAAAACTTAGACAGTAATTGCTTAAATTAATCCTTAAAGCCTCGTTCACATCAGTCAAGTTTACTGGCTTCAAGTCGCTTCGTGACTTTAAGTCTTGCTCTAAGCTTTAAGTTCACACTTGTACGTACGTTCACACTATTCAAGTTATACTATATCAAGGCAAGAAAAGCTGGAACACTCTCTACTTCGCTTGAAACTTGAAAGGATATTTCTAGTGAAGTGAATAACAGGTTGGTTTACTTATTTCAAGCGACTTGAAGCCAGTAAACTTGACTGAAATGTGAACGATGCTTATGGATTTTAGGATGAAATGATGAATTTGGATTCAAGTTATATCATTGCTAAACTATAGAGTTTCTTATGAGTCTTTGAGGTTTGAATTCGAGACAAGAATTTATAATAAATAGTCAAGTGTTTATTAAAAATTCACCTTCTTTGCACTTTATACAAAATGCACCAACAGATGGAAGGTACAATTAGAATAATACTATTACCTCTCTATCACTTGAGGATTAACTGTGTGTTTCTGTGTGATTTGTGCTGATGTGCAATCAGAGGAGATGTCTTAATTTCGTTATTTCTCGCGCCTCTTTCAGGAAACCGTATACGCCACGGATCAGTCGCAGAAGAAATTGGAAACGACGAAGAAGATCCTGCCGCCCTCTGCGAGTCCTTCCAAATTCGTGAAGGGCGAATTTCGTGAAAGCGACTACGAGAGCGACTACGATGGGAGAATACCGCCCCTTTGGAAACCGCGAGGCTACGAGAGCGACGATCAGAGTTTCAGACCCGTGAAACCCCATGTCGCTGGCCAAGGTATTTATGAATCTTAATCTACCGAGATATTAGTCTTCCGACTTCGGTATTCGATGACAAAACAATTTGAAAAGAAAATAGGTGACGGGGTATGCAAAATTTCATGCACGGACATATGTGTACTGCTTGAAGGAATCCGAGGATCAGCTACTCAAGTATCTGTCTACCTTGCAGATAGTACTTGTGCAAATTTTGGCCGACACATTTTTGGATTTGTCAAATCGCTCGAAAATCAAGTATTTTTTGCGAATTAATTACAAGGAGGTGAATGCTAATTATGACTAGTACTTTTGGGATAATGTTTATTAATTATAAACTGTAAAAAAAAATTTTGATAATATATGCATTAGTGTTCCTGATTTCTCGATATTTTTCGCATTTCGAGAAATGAGAAATCAAATTATATTTCTCGAGATTTCTCGAGAATTCTCAAGGAATTAAAAAAATATTGCAAAATTTATATTTTTGGAATAATGTTGATAATATTTATCTAAACTTTTATTCGTGTCCAACTTAGACAAAACTTGTGTAAATGAAAAAAACAGATATTAAATATAATTGATAAATTTATTTATTTAACATTTCTTTTTTGTTTTAAAATGGTTTTTTAAACAGCACAATGCGTCTAATGTCGCGTCAGCCAATCTACTTCGTTTTTTGTGACAAAATCTGAGGCTGTAGAAAGATTTCTTTCATTTTGAGTGGATGGTGGTTTAATTGTATATAGAGCATCGGCGATGCGAAGAGAAAAGTTGATAAATAATGATGTGTAGATGTGTTTATATGTTCGCGATTATCACACAATTTGAACTAACTCAAAATTCTTTTCTGAAAACAAATGGGATTTATAATAATTTTCCTACACTGAAGATTCTTGAGAAACACTGTAATTTCTCGAGAAATGAGAAATAAGAAATTATAAAATTTCTCGAGAAATTCTCGAGAAGGAACACTAATATGCACATATATATGACGGCGCTACAGTTGTCTGATGTGTGGGCGTTTTTTCTGTGGTTTTGCAGTAATTGCAAAAAAAAAAACGGAGATTCGGATCGACTTGAAATTTTTACAGCATGTTCAAAATATATTACTTTCATCCCTGAACTTCATCATTAAAATTCGTTGTTGCTCTCATATATTATTAGAAATATCACAGTTTATAGTTTAATGATCATAGATTTTTATAAAATGAAAAGTTCTCAAAAATATGTATACATGTTTTTAAAAATTATTGGACCTTAAGTGGGCACTATTTATTATTATCCGCAATTTCCTTACCAATTTAGAAAAATAGCAATCTACTATGTGCAACTTTCTTTCATCAATAATGTCAATTTGTAATATGCTTCAGACACGTGATCCTCTAATTACTTAAAGCACTATATACAATGATTCACTGGAAGCGATTACAAACGATTTTATTTTTATCCCACTTCTTGTTCTAATTTTATCCATGTTCCAATGGTGGAGGACACTTGAAGCTCAAAATGTGGCAGATCATTGAATTCAAAACTATAACAGATTTTCCACTAAAGCTGACAGAACCGTTGGTTCCAGTGAATCATCTTGCATGACATTAAAAAGAAACAGTTACTGTATTATCACCCGACACTCGTTACACAACTATAAACTATAAATTACACCCGCCACTGTTAGCTTTCTTTCGAAACGTATAAATATAACGGTGACGGTAATCGTTGCACAAATTGTAAAAAGGAAGCTTTCCAACAGCACCGATAGCACACAACCGAACCAGCCGGCAACCGATGGGTCTCTCAAACTTTTACGACTTTTTTCCAGCTTACAACAAGTAGTCCTCCTGGCAAGCTTTCTTCCCTTCTCGTTGTTTACCTCGCAAGACAAGTTCTCCTCTCTTCCCGCTTCGCTTGCTTCTCTCTTTTCTACTCGGCCACTGGAAGTACGTACGTTGAGTTTCCCCCGCTTTTCACCAGCCCCGTGTCCCCCTTCTTGACACGTCGTATCTAACCCACCTTCTTCGTCATCGCTTGGCCACTTCTCCCCGCGTCACACTCACCCTGGTTTCACCTTCGTTTCAAAACACATCCCCCGATACCGCGGCCCGGCCGCGGTCGTCCGCCCGACCACCAGGAAAGAACAGTCAGCGAAAGTGATCGAGAGCAAACCCCTCGAGCGTCGCGTGAAACCGGTCGACCGTCCTCGAAGGCGCAACCCCATGCCCGCTTTCTTCGTCTCGCCTGGCCTCTGTCGACGGTCGAGGTGACCCGGCAACTATTTTCTACCGATAGGGAAGCCGAGGGAGCCGCCGACGCCGCTGATCGAAGTGACTTCGATCCGCGCACAGGCGGCCAGGCAGCCCGAGAAGAGAGAAGAGAAGACGGCGGCCACGCCGACCAAGCCGAAGACCGTTCTTCTGCCTGGCACGCCGCCGGAGATCGCGTACGCTCCGCCCCAGCCCACCTACTACGAAGCTCGCTCTGGTATCCCCCTGCACAACGCCATCGGCACGGAGACCAAGAAGACGGTCAGAATGGACGAGTCGACGGAGAACAGCCGACGGATCGTCACCGTGGAGCAGACCAGCCGGGTGATCAAGTTCGGGGACAACCAGAAGCCCACCGCCGACTTCAGCAGCTTCGACTCCGGCCAGAAACAGAGGTCGCACTACAGGGTGCCCACCCCGAGGAAGTTCGTGCAGGGCCAGTTCCGGGAGTCGGACTACGAGAGCGACATCGACACCAGGATCAAGCCGAAATGGGTGCCACCGGACAGCGACACCGAGGAGCCGAGATACAGAAAGGTTCAGCCGCCGGCATCGAAGGCTCCGAGGTCATCCAGCGCGCCGGTTCGACAGGAGCACGTGGTGTCGCCGTTGGACTTCGATACAGGCCCGCCAGCCATCAAGAGGCAGACCTCGATGACGCAGCTCGGTGGCGAAACTCGAACGAGGAAGACCGACGCGAAGATGCAGAGGGACGTCACCTCCAAACGGGAGGAGGCACTGAAACCTGGCTCGCCGCCTGAATTTGGATTCATATCGAGGAACGACGTGAAGACGGCCGCCAATCGTAAGAATCACGTCCATCTCTCTGTTACGTACGCTTACTTGTCAGTGCTGGGCGCTTTTGTAACGTGAAACTTTGAACACGACGGGAATTAATTAAGATCGATTAAGATTTCTGGCTCCTCGACGCGAGCGGGGGGTGGGGGTGGGGGGGTGGGGGGGGGGGGGTGAATAGGCTTGCAGAGGCTCTTCTGGGAGTTTCACTCTGAGAGCTTGTAAATTATGTACGATAGTTTCCAACTGTGTAATATAATGTATAATAGTTCCACTTTGAAGAATTTCTCGAGCCAAACTGCTGTTTGCGAGGCGACGCTTCCGGTGATGGGTTGCTTCTTAAAAGTAATGCCAGGAAGAATTTGTTGTTCGTTTATGTAGAATGGTTTTCAGTGATTGGACGACGATTTTCTCGAGAGACATTCTTGTCTTTCATTTACTCGACTGTATGTTATTACTTTATCGTTCTTCGTTACGATTTCATTTTAATTATCGCCACATACCATCGTCTTTTCATTTTAACTCTCTCTTTCTCTCTCTATCTCTCTCTCTCTCTCTCTCTCTGTCTATCTCTGTGTTTCTTCCTTCGCTTGCTCAAAAAATCGCTGACGAGCTCGCATCTCCCGTAACACGAAAATCTGAAACATCCGCAGACGTCGCTTCGCGTCACATGAGCGACATGACCAGCAGCTTCAAGTCGAAAACCGAGAAATTCGTCAGCGACATCCAGTCGGATCTGAAGCAGGGCAAACCGATCCTGAAGCATCCGGCAGAGAGTCGGGCCAGCGATGGTGACGAGCCACGTACTTACAGAGAGGAGTCTCGGGTCTCGGAGCACGGTAATCATAGCAACTAATTCGTTAATCAAGAAGGGGCCATTGAGTCTAGGTAAAAGGGGGTAGTTTAAGGGGTTGTACCTAGTCAGGCGGAGCCGAATGTTTGTGAATTTTTTTTTATAAAACAGATGCATATATTTTTACAGAACTTTTTGCACTTGAAAGAGCAACATTTAAAGAACATTTGGTAATTTTTTCGTTGAAAAATAATCACGTTTATAGTAAAGTAACAACCGAGATCCAAGAAGTTTTTTTTAAATTTTGGCTTTGCGGTGAGCACTGCCATTCGGAACCAGATTATCTAAAATCAAAAAAGAAAAAAGATTTCGTTAGTATGTTAATGTATCTTCCGATTAACGAAGGGAATTTCCGAAATATTATTTTAAAATAAAATGGCGGCTACTTAAATTTGAAATCTTGATTTTTTCGCTTGATTTTTGCACGAAAAAATCATGATTTCACATTTAAATAGCCACCATTTTATTTTAAATTAATATTTCGGAAATTCCCTCCGTTAATCTGAGGATACATTAATATACTAACGAAATCATTTTTGTTTTTTGATTTTAGATAATCTGGTTTCGAATGGCAGTGCTCACCGCAAAACCAAATTTTTAAAAAGGCTTCTTGGATGCCGGTTGGTACTTTATTATGAACGTGAATATTTTTCTACCAAAAAACTACCAAATGTTCTTTAAATGTTGCTCTGTTAAGTGCAAAAAGTTCTGTTAAAATATACGCTTCCGTTTTTCCAAAAAAAATTCACAAACATTCGCCTCTTTTCGGCCGCCTGACTAACAAGGAGAGGTTCCCAGGTGTCCGCCTCCGAATGCTTCGATTTTTGGATATGTTTTAGAGCACCGAAAAATAAGATATACGTGTTTTTTATAGCGGCCCGTTTTCATATTTAGGGGGTGAAACCAACCCCCAAAGTTATAAGATTTTCAGGTGTTCGTCCCCGATTGATTTGGATTTTGGTATGTTTTAGAGGACCGAAAAATAAGAAATACGTGTCTTTTTATTTTGGCCTGCTTGAATGTTTAGGGGTTGAAACCACCCTCCAAAGTTCATAAGAATAGTTGGTGCCCGCCAACGACTGCTTTGAATTTCGGATATGTTTTAGGGGACCGAAAAATAAGAAACACGTGTCTTTTTATTTTTACCCGTTTGCATATTTAGGGGGTGAAACCACCCCTCATAATTACTTCCTTAATAACGGTGACTGACGACAAGAACATCGTCCGTGCAACAAGTTATGACGCAAATTATATTTATATCGAGTTTTACTCCACACAATTTTTGTACCTCGTATGAACTTTGGGGGTGGTTTCACCCCCTAAACATGAAAACGGGCCGTTATAAAAAGACACGTATTTCTTATTTTTCGGTCCTCTAAAACATATCAAAAATTCAAAGCAATCGAAGATGAACACCTGAAAATCTTATAAGTTTGGGGGTTGGTTCCCCCCCCCCCCCCTAAATATGAAAATGGGCCGCTATAAAAAACACGTATATCTTATTTTTCGGTCCTTTAAAACATATCCAAAATTCAAAGCAATCGGAGGCGGACACCTGGGAACCTCTCCTTGTAAGTGTAACCCCTTAATGAGGATAATCGATTCAAACTATAGGGTAGGGTATCATTTCTTTCGAGGCGTTACTCCTCTTGCAACTGACCCACTATCAAAAACCAGCCGCAAGTTTTCCTATTGGACACCAATAGGAAATTGGTGATACTTTCAACAAACAGATAAATGGCGTCCAGCTTTTGCCTCCGTTTGACACAAGATACAATCAATCCACCTTCAAATATATGGTTAAAAAAATTTCCATAAGCACCCTTCCGCTCTCAATAAAAAATATAAAGTATTAAAAACCTTGAATAATGCCCCCATAAATTACTTATACCATAAGTAACCTCAAATTCCATAATCGCAAAAATGAGGAACGAAAGGAGTATCAGAGTTGAAGACGTCTAAAAAACCAATGCCACCAGCCATCGTAATAAATCGTCTCTCCGCGTAATGGCGTAAACAGGAACGAAGCAAATCGATCCAGACACTGGGCTGATATACTTCAAGTACGACTTCGGCTACGAGTTCGGGATCGTGCTGCCTGGCGAGGGCAAGAAGACGGTTAGCAGCACGAACAGGTCCATTCAGGGGCAGAGAAGAGCCAGCGACATCGAGGTGCCGATCGTTCACGAGTTCACCACGAGAAAGGAGAACGGCTTCGCGAAGAGGGCAGGCACGACGACGTCGTCCACTCGGCAGAGCAAGCCAGCCAGCAAGTTCGGCACTTCGAAGACGGTGAAGTGGGAGCCAACGTCGGAGAGCGAGTTCTCGGAGGCAGAGGACACCAGAAACGCGAGGAAAAGGCACACCGATGGCGGGAACGCGATGGTGGCGCCCAGCCTCGTCATACCCTGCTCGCCGTCGCCGTCCAGATGGGATCACACGACGCCCAGTCCGCTTTCCCTGAGCCCAAGCTTACCGAGCCTCTCCCCCAGATACAGTAGTGCCACTGGACCACCCAGCAACGTCGACTCCGCAGGTACTCGCCTGCTTCTGCCTCGATTATCGAGCAGCTTCGCGCTCGCTTCGCCGCCTTACACGAACCCCGAGACACTTTTCACGTTTGAAGTGCGCGCCACTGAAGGTTCCACCCCCTTTGTGTACCTGCCTCTGCTACCGCACGCTTTGGATTTTAGTTTTCACGTACTTTTCATGTGATTCAGGCTTCCTCGGGTGGTTCTGGGCTTTGAGGCGGTGACTGTGTTTATTTTGGTTTCGTTGGGAATCGATCCTGCATCGTAAAGAAAGCTAAAGAATTCTTGAGTATCAGTTTTCAAGGAGACGCAGCGCAACTCAGAAGCCCAGGCTGCTTGTTCCGAGCTTGTATTATTTTCGGCGTGTTCTATCATTTTGGAACACCCGTGTCTTCTTCGTTGAAGAGTTCCAGTGTTGCTTCGATCCTCCCCGTTTCATCCTGTTTCATCATGTTTCCTACGAAATGCATCCCTGTCTCTATAAACTTGAGAGTTCACCCTGAGTGGCTTTCTGTGATGCCTCCGCTTCCACTAGCTTGGATTTTCGACGCTTTCAATTCCCCTCCAGCGGGAATACAGAAGATTGTTGCCATTGAAGTTGTCATTGCTTCTATTTGCTACACAATTTCTGGCTTCCACTCTGATTTTACGTGACACACCGAATTTCTTTGCAACAAGATGCACACTTTTCTATGCCGCCAAGCGTATCGCTGTCGTTCAAGGACGCTCGGGTTACTGTAGTTAAATCCAGCTGATTATTCTAGGATCACCGTGGCCGACCACTAACGGGGTGGCCTCGAGCAAAGAAGTGATTCAGCCTTACCTCGAAATACTACCGAAGAAGGCTCCCCTTTTCATCACGGTAACGTGTCGCCGAGCTACGTTTCGCAGACCCTTCTCCACTTAAGCTGGCTGGTTGGTTAAATTACATGAATGGGTTTGCAGCCTCTGAGAGACATCGCGGTGGTGAGCGGACAAACAGCGAGATTCGAGTGCATCGTTCAAGCTGAGCCACAACCGAACATCCTCTGGTCCAAGGACGGCAGGATCATCGACAATTCTTTGAGCTACGAGATCCATTATAGAAATGGCGTCTGTCGCCTGACCATAGTGCGAGCTTTTCCTGGTACGTAGTTCATTCTATATAGCATCGTGAAGTAGGGTGTTCTTTAAGGGGGAACACCACTGTGACGGCCGGGAAAATAAGCCATTTTTAAGAATTTTCTTTCAGGAATAATTTACAGTTTTCATAGCAAATTTTTATTAGGTACCTCTTTTTAGTACACTGTCTTAACCGGTTAACTGTTATCATATATGATCAAACAAAAATCTGGCCAATTCTGTCAATGTATCATATATGATCAAATGGAATAACTTTTTTGATTTTCAAAAGATTTGAATGAAACTTGGTATGTAATGGTTTTTGGGGTCGCTGAATCTGAATTTGGCATCGGAATTGTAAAATTCAATATGGCAGACTCAAAATGGCCGAACCAAATTGGCTGACAAACATTAAAATACTATCGGGATATAGAAAAATTGTATATAGGGGTTTTTGGGGTCGCTGAATCTGAATTTGGCATTGGAATTGTAAAATTCAATATGGCAGACTCAAAATGGCCGAACCAAATTGGCTGACAAACATTAAAATACTATCGGGATATAGAAAAATTGTATATAGGGGTTTTTGGGGTCGCTGAATCTGAATTTGGCATTGGAATTTTAAATTTCAATATGGCAGACTCAATATGGCCGAACCAAAATGACTAGCGAATTGTTGGGATTTGTATAAATTATTCGTACTGTATTCAATTTCAAAAGTAAACTCTTACTCCCGTAGTTAGCTGGTGAAAATTTCATGACCCCAGAGTGTACCGACGAGGAGGTTACGGAAAGATTTTACACACCACTTTTTTGTTTTGTTTTTTTTTTGTACTTTTTTGCATTATTTTATATTTTTTTTATATTTTTTTTTTTAAATTAAAAAATTAAACCCCTAAACCCTTATTTTTCAGGGGTTGGGGGTGGCATTGAAAAAAGTAACTGCTGCAATAGAATTATAGACAAGAAAACTTCACAAATAAAAAATTTTTAAATAAAAAAAGGTTTAGTAAAGAATTGACAAACTCACCCCTAAATTCTATTTTTTAGGGGTTGGGGCTGTCAGATGAAAAAAATTACCCCCGGAATCGGTTCAGCGACTCAAAAAACCCCTGTATACCAAATTTTGTGTGATTCACTTAATTTTTCGATGTTACCAGTTTGGGCCCGAATAATGAAAAGGACCGTGCCAGTTAACCGGTTAAGAAAGTATACAAAATAAATAAATAGAAAAACATCCATAAATTTTAATATATTAATTTATCTTCTAGACCCACCCACGCGAGCTGGTCGAATATGTAACTATGGAACAGCATGTCCGAAATCAAATTTCATTTTTTTTTTATAAACTATATGAGTGTACTTTCCGTTGTACGTACGGATTCTTTGATTGGAAACAAATTTTTTGAAATACGCTCGGAAAACTGTCCATCTTATTCGCGGATTTTCGAAACTTTTCTTCTAAAGCGCACCATTTTTACAAAAATAATTTGTTTAAGAAATCGGTACGTACAACGGAAACTACACTCATATAGTTTATAAAAAAAAATGAAATTTGATTTCAGACATGCTGTTCCATAGTTACACATTCGACCAGCTCGCGTGAGAAGGTCTAAAAGATTAATTAATATATTAAAATTTATAGATGTTTTTCTATTTATTTATTTTTATATAGTCTCTTAAGACAGCGTATTAAAGATAGGTAATGAAATTTTTCTATGAAACCTGTAAATTTTTCCTGAAAAAAATTCTTAAAAATGGCATACTTTTCCGGCCGTCACAGCGGTGTTCCCCCTTAAGTTTTAGAATATTTTCCAGAGGGAAATTGGAATTTCCTTAAAGGGGTATACCCGTTTGGATCCTCGGAAAATGTGTACATTTTGTGGATTTTTTTACAAGTCAACGGGTTGATGAAGATTTCCCGTTTTTTTACTATCTTTACATAGTATTATGAACTACTTAAAAAAAAAGTTTCAGTTAAAAAACTATTGTTTTTCGGAAGTTATGGATACATATCCCAAAGTCTCTCGATTTTCGACGACTAAACGGTGGCCCTGAAAAAAACTGTATGTCGTGTCTGAATTCAAAAACAGTAAGATTTTCTTATAAAATATGTTAATAGCTATCGTCCTACGGGGCCGATTTTGAAAATTTTGAAAAATTAAGAAATGGTTAGAAATCAAAGGTAAAGTTAGATTTTCTAAGAGAAAAGTCCATCTTTTTTCTTTATACATAATAAACGGGGAATCGGAATAAAAAAAGCCCTCGTAGGACGATGTGGAATCTTATCACGGTTCTGCATGCAAAATTGGAAGTGAATTCGTTGAACATAGCGCGAGTTTTTAGGATCAGACTTGTTTTATACTATTTCTAAAACATCAATCTATGAAAATATGTAAAAAGAAAGCATCCGATTTTTGACACTTTCAAACGGTTATACCCCTTAAGAGTTCAGAGTTTCTGTAATCCTGCGAAAGTGGACTTAGAATTTCCGTAGAATTTCGAAATTCTTTTAGAAATTTTTTAGAAATCCTTGGAAACCTTTTAGAATAAATAGAAAATTTTCAAAAGAGACAGGGGGCCACATTCTTCATCACTGGGCGGTTGATATGTCAGATAATAAGCTCCCCAAATTGTTTATTAGAATTAAAATAAAAAACCAAATAGGCTTGACATTTTTTATTCCTCTCATTAAATATATATCTCTTCCTTTTCTTTCAGAGGACGCTGGCACTTACGCGTGCACCGCAACGAATAGCTTAGGTTCGACAGTAACATCTGCCACCTTGCAGGTGCCAGGTAACAGACGATCAGTATACGCGCCTATTTAATAATGGTCGAGAAGGGATTTCTAAAACGAAAAAAATACGCAACGCAATCTAATACGCAAAGGTGGTGGTACATTGGGCCTCTAACACGGTTCGGCCGTAATTCACACTATTCGCAATTCACCTCCACTCACCCAAATCCATGTCAAGAAACCAAACCAAACGAACCAACGAATATCGCAAAATCGATGTCATAAAGAAAAAATCGCAAACCCCCCCCCCTTTAAAAAATATATCCAACAGAGAAGTACTTAAACTCGAGGACAAAAGAAGGTGGCCGCGAATAAAATTCTTACCGATCATCGTTGAATTATGAAATTCGGCTGGCCCAGGGCCAACCAGCGAAAGGAAACGAGAAATTTTAGCTCTTAGAAGAAGGGATATGCTTCCCATCGAAGCGTGCGATCTTTTCCCTGCATTTTGTATACGAGAAACGATTTTGCGACAGGGGCGAGGAGAACTAGTCAATGATATAACCGAAATAGTGAGAAGTCGAAGAAAATTCGGACACGCTGGTGGAACGCTTTCTATTTCTTTGATCAGCGCGGTAGTGAGCTTCCTATCGAATGCATTTTCTTTTTCTGTCGTTGTTGCCGTTGAACGATTTGAAAACGCTTTTTAGTAGGTCGTCTGTCTCTCTCTTTTTATCTATTCTCCGTCTATCTCTACTCTTTAAATCTTTGTATCCCTCTATCCTGATCCCTCCTCTGTCTCTTTCATTCTCGCGTATCTTTTCCCTTACTCTCCGTTCAAGCCTCCCTATTTCTTGTCTCTCAATATTTTCCGCCCCGTTATAGATTAGAATTACCGAGATTCGCGAAAAGTCTGATATCGATGCCGACGAAACGAGTAATCGAGAGAAGAGTCAGCAAGGCATTAAAGAACGAGACGATTTTCGGAACGATCATGAAACGGTCTTTCGGTCGAATTGTTACCAAGGAAATATCCAACTGTCACGCGTGGCCCAAAATTATCGGCAACGCCGTGATTCTGATCGGAACAATGCTAGTCATTTCATTTCGCCGAGCTACGCGCGAGCAACTGAAAATTATTTATTCGATAAGCTGTAGAATCGGTGGCCGCTGAAGGAGCCTGGAGAATCCTTCGCCGGGTAACGATCCCCATTTCGGAATTCATGTCGGTGCTTCATTGCTTAGAGAGATTAAAACGGAAGGGAAATTATCACGAACTTTTTCTCTGTAACAGTGTCATTCATCGCAGCAACAATTTTGGTTATATACTGTGTAAATAAACGTGTGCTTCCTCTGCAATACAAAAACTTGGGTATCATGGTGTACGACGAATTATTTTCTCTTCCACCCGTTCTCCCTGCTCCCTGATCTTTTTCTGTCTTCTCGTCTTCGTAGCTGATTGCTCTCTAGCCGGTAGTACGGTTTTCACGTTGCTGGAGCAATGAATGGTGGCTGGTTGTGGTGCAGAATGGTAGGTTACTTGCTGGTGCAATGGGTGTCTGCTTTGGAGTGTTATAAAGGGTGAAATAATTAACCTTGTTGTGCTGTTGTAGTAGCTCCTCTGACCTAAAACCTAACATGTCGAATACTTTTGCCAAATGCTTGCTTTCAAATCAATTTAGTTTATATGTAATTCTTTTGTTTTCTTTATTTTATATCATTGTAAACTAATGGGAGATATACCCGTGCAATAATAAATAATAATAATAATTCTATCGGCTACACAAAAATTTGGCGATGTGTGTTAATATCCCACAAAAATGGTGGGCACTAATGTTCCAACAAGTTATTAAAATACAGAATAGTACTTGTGGAAGAGTTTCGAAATGGAAAAGTAATATTCAAGAGGAAAATCATAATGATTCAGATTAATTATTCTATCAAATTTTGATCTACGAGTAGATGAAAATAAATTCGGGTCGAATAGAATAGCAGAATTAAAATAATTGTTTTCGAGTATCTCTGCATATGTCTCTTTTCAATGTTTTCGAATTGCACACGTGGGAGGTTCGTTCTTTTTTTGTGCACTGTTTCGCGAACGGTGTGAAGTAAGATCGAGAAAAAAAGCATTACGTAAACGGGACCCTCAATGCAGCAATAACGTATCGAAAGCATTGTTCCAGGTTGCTCTTGTTGCACGATTAGTCATACGTATTTCGGGTACCCACTTATTTCGGGAGGGTTAAAAGAAATATGCGGAGCACAAACATCGCTACTAACATTTTGGGGTTACTAACACCAACGCGTTTTTACCGCCGCTGTTTGCTGTGGAGGTTCTAATTAAGCCTTTCGTTAAAATGCACATTTGGTCGAGTGAAAATTCAATTCAGCAATTTCTGATTAATTTTCACAAATATATATTCGGGATAAGGAATAATTTGATTTGCCGTTGATACAATTGAATTGTCGGATGCAATAAAGGGACTGGCGTTCGAAAATGGGTAAAATTATTGTCCAAACGTTAAGAAAGAAAAAACTTTATCGCTGCAAGTTAGATGTACCTCAAAATTGCCTCGATACTTTTTAACAGCGAACGTTGAAAAACATGGGTTATGTCCAGTATTACTTTTTAATTAAATATTATTACATTTTTTAACATAAGCTTCGCTAGAGTTTTCTGCAATTATGTTTTAAATCTCGTAACGATCCGCTAATATTTATTCAAGTTATCGCAATTTATGTTTAAAGAAATAATGATTTTGAAAGATGAACAATTTTTAGTTTATAATTTTTAGCTCGAATAGTAATGATTGAATAAACAAACTGTAAATAGAAAAAATGTGTGTCGTGTCGAGCTTTACAACAATGAACTTTTTAAAATTCAGTTTAATAACATTTAATTTTCTAATCTTTCATAGCGTTTGGACAATAATTTATCCCATTTTCGAGCGCTAGTGCCTTTATTGCATCCGACCCTTCAATTATCTTAAATATTTAATTTTATAGGAGGTACTTCTTGGATAGATGAAAGTGTGTAATTGAATTTGAATTTCTTACCTCAAATTGTGCATTCAATTCAATAATTTATTTCCAAAATCATACTATTTTATTGCACAATTTATCTTTTAGAGTTCAATGCAACATGTTTCTATAATTCTTTTTTTTGCCATTTGTATCAGGTTTTACAAGATATTAGATATTTTTTTATATCTGTTAGTTAAGACTGTGAGGATTTTATTTTGTAATATGTACCTCGAAAGTCATCACAGTAGACAATTTAAATACTTTAGTAGCCATGAAATAACACATGAGCGAAATTTATGGACGACATCCTAAATTTCGCGCGAAACCCAATTAGCGCTCTTAAAGGGGGATTAATATTTTCGGAGGGATCAAATGCCCGAACGTTCTCATGCGGGATAAACGGCTGTTGGATGATGCGGTATGAAAATAGACGGTAAGGTAATCCCGGAATGCGATGGAAAATATGAGTCGACCGTCCGAAAATAAACGGGAGAAAAACAAGCGGTTACGATTGTTAAAGATCTCGTTGCTATATCTTTTCTACACCCCCGTTTTTCAGAAATCCACGTCATAGGTAGCTGGAATTTGTAAAATTCCACGATTGTTTCGTGGAATCCTTGCGTAATCTCTTCCCATTTTCACGCAACAAGTGATTCCTTTCCAAAGTTATATTTTACTGTCTACTGAGATCATCGTATTTCTCGAACATAGAGTTAACATATCGAAGATGAGATGGCTAAAAATTTATCGTCTTTCAGAACAGGCTATTAAAAACTGTGACTTCAAAACGTCACAATTAACTCCTCGAGGGTTATCAAAGTTTATGTACTTCATAGTTACAGCATTTTAATCACCCCTACATTGAAAACCAATTAATTAAACTCGAGAAATATTGTATGGAAACCTTTTGTGAAATTTGAGTTTTTATATGTAACAAATAGTTTTTGACTGTTTCTTTACGCTGTATAAAAATCACATTTATATTTACTTCATAAATTTGCCGAAAATAATTTTTTTCTTCGTTGTATGCCTCTGAATCTTATGTACCATTGCATCTTTAAACCTGTTTTTCTCGAAAACGTGGACGTACAATATTTGTGCACTAATTGTAAGCCATCGATATGCTTCCTCACATGTGGGAACGTGCCTTAAGCCCGAGCTGCACCCCCAAATATTACGTTGCAGAATCCAAGTGACTCACCTGTCAGCGAAACACAGCTTCTACATTTCGAAACAGATTTTGCAAGTTACATTTTCAACCTACATCCAATGCAATCTAAAATTGTTCCTTTAAACAAGATAGCGATAAAAGTGCCACCGAGAGCCCGAAAATAATCACAGACGACCCTCCATCACGATTGAAAGTATCAAGATACTCAATAATCGCCAATCTAAGAGGCCGCACTCGAACATATCTTTTCATTCAAGTGGCAATTATACTGCCCTCTCCAGTTAAACTAGTATCTAGCATTTTTTCATTTTTCAAGATATGTTGAAATATTTTCAATTCCACACGCCATTTACCTTTTAAGTAAAGTCAGAAAACCCTACATTCTTCAAGTGTTTAACCTAACTGCTTTTTAGCTGGTTAAAATATCCTATCTGAAATATTTGATTAATTGCTACGTTAATAATACATTATCGACCGGTAGACCTATTAAAAAAAATTAAATTAGGCGGTTACGAAATAATGGCAACCAGTGTTACCAACCCTACGGATTTTTCCGCAGATCTACGGATTATTTACTTTATCTACGGATTGTAAACTGAAATCTACGGATTTTTTACCCTTTTCATGAGTTGATTGATAAAACAAAAGAATCTGATTCTGATTAAAGAAATCATTTACTGTTTAATTTGACCCATTGATTTTACGATCCAAACTGCCGATTTTCCGCGGGTCGCTAAATTCCACTTCACTACAAGAGCTTTTCATCACACTTAATCGCTGGAATTCAAGCTATTATTTTAGTTCTACTACCGTGCATTTTGAACGAGTACAATAGGAATTAGCAAAGTTGATTTCAGAATCTTTGCATGTGAACTTTTGTAATTCCTTTTCGTGAATTTACGTCGAGACGAAAGTCTTTAGCGAAGAGGACTTTCGGGGAAACATTATTTTTAGGAAAAGCTCTTGTACTGAAGTGGAATTAGTAAAAGTCGATTTCACAACTTTTGCACGTGAACTGTTTTGTAATTTGTGAATTTTTGTTATGACAACAATTTTTTTGAGGATGTTAGGGGAGGGTCGAAATATAAGATTTCCAGAAATGATTTGGGAAAGGACGAAAGGTTTCCATGAGCAAGGGAATTAGCTTCTTTCATACATGTAATGATTAACACTTATGAAGAAAATCCGTAGATCAACGGATTTTTCAAAGAGGGATCTACGGAATTCTATGGAATGTTGAACTTTTCTCTACGGATTTTCAAAAATCTGAGTTGGCAACACTGATGACAACATTTTCTAAATTGCATGAAAAACCCGAGGACGGCACAAAGAAAATGAGAAAACTTCAGTTTTCTCGGTTGCTTCGAAATGCTAGATAGGACATTTTAACTAAGGAGGGCAAGTATATCTCCCAGATGACGTTCCATCGAAATACTTCGAATTCGATCATCGACGCGCCGATGTCTCGCGCCGCGGTGCCGAAATCAAGCAGGAAGCCGATGCTCGAGTTTCGCGAGGCAACGTCTCGCTTAATAGTTCCGCTACGGAATCCACCGGGACGTAATAAGAAACTAGTTGCGAATCTCGGGGAGGTCTGGCATGCAGGAGTCGCCGAAAATAGTCGCGGATCGACTGAATTTTACGAAGAAGCTGGTCGATCGAGGTGAAACGTCACTGTCCGCCCTCGCGGCCAGCCTGCTCGCTCGCCGATCGAATATCGGTTGAATGAACCGCGGAAATGTTCGCCCGGTACGAGACGATTTTTTACGTTTCTACGAGCCGTTACAAATACGACACCTCTTGGCACGCTCCCTGTCAACGGGGACGTTGACATTTGATCTAAGCAAAAAATTATTTCGGTCCCTCTACCGCGCGGAGCACTAGGCGTGCGATTTTAGTGGAGGCTGGATTATGGCGAGGGAAATTTGATAAAATTTAAATGGAGTGTGAAATGAGAAGCTAAAATTGGCACCTCCAGGCACGTAAGGTGGACCCGGCTGTAATATCCAGTTGTTGGTTTTATACTTCTTTTATTGGATCAATTTTAGCGACGCTTTATCGTGCTTTTATAGCTATGTCTTTTTACGTTGGGGAGATTTAGGTGGCGAGTTATGCAAGGCTGTCTTTTATCGCCCGTAAAGCTTTTGGCACTGTGCAGTTGACGACGACTTTATGACCTTCACTAACCTTCCTTAAGCTCGTTTCCGCGTTTCATCATCGGGTTATGGTTCACATGAACCGTCACATGGGCTCCTCGTTAATTATGACAGAGCTGAATTTATCTGGAGGTAGGAAGGTCCAAAATATTTATACACACGCGTTGAATAGTTTTCTGAGCTGTTGACTTGTTGGTGAGATAGTTAAGGGCGCTACCAACTGTCTTTTTGGTATTACAATATTTTTATTGGGCTTAGTTTTGTAGTTCTAATAATGGTGAGGGTAGCTATAAATGAGGGAAACGGGGGGATAAAAAATATTCAACTAGTTCTAGAAAACCGAAGATGGAAGGGGTTGGTCTCGACTAGAGTTTCAATAAGAACACTTCATGTCAATGTTCAGTGAAGTGAAGGTGGAAAAATTCAGATATAATTAGTCCTAAGAAGGAGGGAAAATATCTTACAGAGAAAATCTATGTTGAGGAGTAAAACCTTCGAGAAATAGGCTCTGAACAGATTTTACTAACAAACGAACAAATACCTTAAGTGTCTTATTATATAGGATAGTATAAACTATAAAACTGTCTCTTCGAGTAACAAGTAATAAAACAGACACGTCGATTCGTCACGAAATAATTCAACAGAAAACTGAAACTGGACACTAAATTAAAAGTCGATAGCAATCCATTAAACACAGCATACACATTTCCGAAATATTCCATTTTACAAAATGAAACTTAAGTGTGTTAATCCATAATGATTTACTTCTTACCTTTACTAATGCCACTAACATTGAGGGGGAGCCCTATTTAGAACGCTAGGAATAAGGTGATCCTTGGGATTTTTTTCCTAAGAATCTGTTGAGCGGATCTTTTCCAAACTTTCAGGATATTTTAGTTCACATTCAAACAATGAAAATGAATTTTTACGTTACAAAGTGTTCGGTAGAAATAAAGATTTATGAACACGTTCGTTAGGACTCGTGCGCCGGAGTTGCAAATTGGCGATTGTAATCGTGGCCCTATTTCTTCCCTGAAATAAAAAAACCAAGGATTTTCTTATTTCTAGTATAATTACACTGTCGATGAACCCAAGACATTGATAAATAAATTGAATTGAACTTTTTCCGTAAATAGTACAAAATATATTATGGCAGAATCGTAACTTTTTCTTTCAAGTCCCACCAATTTGCCAACTTTTAACTTTTCTTTCTGTTTGTTAGGTTCATCGACAATGTAATTATACTAGAAGTAAGAAAATCCTTGGTTTTTTTATTTCAGGGAAGAAATGGGGCCACGATTACAATCGCGAATTTGCAACTCCGGCCCGCGAGTCCTAACGAACGTGTTCATATATCTCCATTACCACCGAACACTTTGTAACGTGAAAATTAATTTTCATTGTTTGAATGTGAACTAAAATACCCTGAAAGTTTGGAAAAGATCCGCTCAACAGTTTCTTAGAAAAAAATTCCCACGAATCACCTTATTCCTAGCGTCCTAAATAAGACTCCCCCCTTAAACCCACTAGAGCAATATTAATAGAATCTCACCAACGACCCCGTGGACATTAATTACAGGTGTACCTTCGCCATTTTACGGCACCTATCGGGACCAAAACATCAGCGAGAGGTTGATCGAGAGTCCGCCTAAGTATGTAGCGCTGAAGGATCTATTTCTGCCACAGGAAAATGATACCAAAGCGGCATCCGCGAAATGTCAATATCGAGACGATTCACCGTTCGATTTCCATCTGTCCATGGATCATAGGTGAGCCGTCAAATTAAGATGAATCAGCGCGCGAATTAATTAGCTTGCTCGACGACTGATCGCGGCGTTGTTCGTTTTAGTTACGCAGGTGGCAGCTATCTCGACAGGCGAAATGCCATGGAAGAATACGAGGAGATAACAGGTAGAAATCCGATAGCGGGACGCCTCGGGTATTCCGATTTCGAGGCGAACGGCTCGTTTCGCGATGTCGCTGATTTCTGCTTCGATCGCGAATATTCCGCGTGCACTCCGTGGAGGACTAGGCCAGAGAACTCAGGTAAGTGTTCCCTTCTCGTGTATATAATTATAATAATTACCCGACTTACCGTAAACTGGGGGAACATTGGCATGTTAATGGAACACTTTGCTATTTAATATACAAATTAACATTTTTACATGTGCTTTAAGTATCCTATTCTAACGTTGCATCTTTTGTGAACGTACTACAAGTGTCAAAATACATAAAACTTGTATCCTTTTCCTTCTGTAATACACATTAATTAGCTGTCAATGTTACTCCGTAACCGGGTTGAAATTTGCGCATTATATAAATAGCACTGACAGCTCTAATTTTACCAAATCTGAACTCACATTAACACTTAAATTTGTTTCTTTTTATATGTTCAATGCACTCTCTTTTATATTTATTTTCTTTCATTTTTTCAATTAACATTTTTAAAGCTTTAGGCATCTTATTATAATCTTTGTGCTTTTCCTTCTTGAATAGATGTTCAAGAACCGCCAATGTTTACGGTCCCCCAGTTTACGGTACCTTAGAAGTCGACCTCGCGGTAACACTCCAAGCCAACATGTTCCCACTTTGCACATTTCGTTCGTTTTATTTTAGTCCTCGCAACCGGTCGAGTTTCGAAAGCATTTAGGTAGTTACCATTGTAGAAGTACCTTCTTTTAATGAAAATAATCGTGAGGTTCGGGGTGAACGTAGCTTAATAAGATACTGAACCATTACAGGAGCAGATGATATCTGACGGGAATAGAAAGTATTTAAAATATTTATATGCGCAATGTCAGTGGGAAACATAGATCAGTTTCCACTTACAATTAATACAAATCCCACTGTTCTCAGTCAGGCTTTACAACCTCGAAACCCCAAACTCTACAAACTCCCTGCAACCATCGCCGAAAATGGTCCCCGAAGAACAACACGTGTCCATGCAACCGTGTTTTCTCCCCAGTTCCAAGGACCATGGCCACTCTCAGAAGCGAAGCTCAAACAAATTCGTACGCCCACGGGAAGCAACGCCTTGGCGTTCACCTGTTGACCGATTCTGCACGAAGCTCAGCTGGCATCGTTCAGCCGTCCCGTTGATTAATCTCGATCCTCCAATTTCGATCCGTGAGACAGGGGATCTTCTCAGACTCTCGGAGGCTTGGTAACCCACATTCAGGGTCCTTCGAGCGATCACTCCTAGTGGTCGTCCGCGAAAATAGCATTCGACGGGTGTACCCTGTACATATTACTCGTAACGCGCATACACACTGCCGTTCAGAAGTGTTAGGACACCTGCCGTACTTCCACAGAATCTGATATTTGGTACAGATTCACTACTTTCCACTGCTTTCAATTTAAGAATGTATTGGACCTATCTTCAAAATGGTACCAAGTTAATGAAAATTTGTAGGATTGTTTTTTCTAATCTTCTTGATGTTCTCCAAAAATTTTAAACGAATGCACTGAACGGTTGCTGAGTTATAACGATTTTAATTTTTACTGATTTTACACGTACTCTTGTGGAAAGAGACGATCTGGACAGATAAAACAGCTGAAAAAATGTTGAAGAAATGGTATCAATGTTTTCAATTTTTTTTCACATGTCGTATATTGGTAGGTGAAAATATCTGCCGAGTTTCAATTGTTTTCACAACACCGTTTGAAAGAAATAAATTATAACTCGAGAAAATTGTGAATTCAGGGCATTTTCACTGTCAAAAGTTTAGCAAATAATGCTTGAGAAAGCATTTGCAAAGTGGAAAATACCTTCCTAGGAGTAAAAATAAGACTCCAACTGTCGTTCGAGTTCCTTACATCTAGATTTACTATGCGTAAAGCGTTGACATCAAGTATTTCAAATTTCATATACTTTTGTCTAACATTGTACGTCCCATTCATCCTTAAAATACTAAATAGAGTAAAGTTTGTTCGAGTTCTTCAAATCTGCAAGGTTTGTCACAATTATTTCACACAGAGCAGGTGCCCTAATACTCGCAAACGGCAGTGCACGCGTACGCCTGTACCCCAGGTGGGCTATCCTCGCTACTGGTATTGGTGGCTCGTACACGCGAGAAGCACGAGTATAGGAAAACGCACACGGATGTGTGGTAGGCTACTTGGTGGCGGGCGTTGAATCATAGACGACCACTCACCCCTTTTCGCCACTTCTCCACCGTGTATCCCTCGGGCCTCGAAATAGACGCGTCGCTATGCGCTACCTTGGCGAATCGCGGTGATTCACTCGTGACCCATCTTTCGAAGATCGCCCCCCGGAGGCTGTGTTGTCGATCCACGGAACACGGATCGTCGAGCCGCTTCGTTTTTTCCCTGAAGAGCAGTCCTTCTGTCCTGCAGTACATTAGGAAAAGAATACTTTTCTGTAGGTCTGTGGATCAGTGGGTGAATCATGTTTGCAGTCAGGTCTAGAATGCCCTAGAAGAGGTGGAAGCTGTAGATTCTGTGGAATAGATGGAGATTTAAATGGTGAATGAAGTGGGGAGGAATTTAATTGAGGACGATTTGCTTGGATTTTTGTGAAGTCTCGGAGGGAAATAATAATTAATCGTGATAAATATCGAGATGTGTATTTTAATAGGTTGAAATCGTTCTCGTAATGGTTGTTTTATTTATTTTGTATGTGTGTGGACTTTTTTAAAGTCGTATATGATTGGAACGATGTAGGTACTATATCGATGGTGTGAGTCAGAAGTTCTAGAAGCAAGTGTTTTGTAGTGATTCAAGTATCATTGATTCGCTAAATGTATTGTAGAAGCTTCTTCTAAAAATAATGGTGTAGGAGTCAGCGCTTTGTCAAGGTTTGTTACACAAGTAACGAAAAATAGGATTTGATTTAAAACTGTCTTGCCCTAAATAATTGCAGCCTATCTGCGCTATAGTAATATAATTGCAGCCCAGCTGCACTGCAGTAATATAGTTGCAGAGTGGGGCAATCATGTAGCAGAATTACATTTCGTCTGCGTCCGAATATAATACAGTAATGCACTTCCGGGCTCATATAACTAAATTATTGTAGTATAACTGTCGCGTTGCACTAATATATGCTGCTTAGTATTATAGTAGTATACTTGCACTCTACTATAATACTATAATTAGGGTAAATCCGGGAGACGTGGTCGACCTAATATAAAATGGCTATTAAAACTAATATAGAAATTACTTATTTTATCAGAACAAACCTATATGTTCAGAATTTTATGCTGATTCAGAAAAACTGGTCGATATTTGCTTTAAGACAATATTTACAGTAAATCAGGTTGAAAACTGAAGTCATGACATCCCTCACGAGGTGCCGGGAAAAATGGTTTTCGTCGTTGGCAGAGACCACTCGTAATTATTCATGGAAAATTAACAAAGGATAAAGCAAAATTATTTATAAGTGAATACAACTACAGATTCATTGATATTTAATTTGTTTACGCTAAACAAGTAAAGAACACATGAAAGAAAAAGTGAACTACCTACTGGAAATTAGCAAGGCAAATGAATACAAAAGTGAATAAATAAACTAAATAAACAAAAATAATAATACAATAATAAAAAATAAATAAATCATAACTCGACCATCTCTCCTTTTTGCAGCGAGAGATGGTCTTCTCGTTAGCTTTGAGAGGAAGAGTTAGTATGGCCAAATACTTTGGCTGCATTGTCCCTCAATATCTCTACTATCTTATTATTCCAAAAATTAAATGAAAATAAACTTAGAAGTATATTTTAAATACGATTCTGTACACCGCTGTTTGACAAAAGAGGTTAAATGTAACCTCAATTTACCTTTTAAAGCCAATAAATCTAGAAAAACACAGAAGAAAGCGAAATGACGCTATTCATTCAACTGTTTGGCTTTTAGAGAAGTAATTAGTCTGTACTTTTAACGCATTTTTACGTAGAGAGTTTGAAATATAGGGACTCGACCAACTCTCCGGCCCGACCGCGTCTCCCGGATTTACCCTACGTCACATCACAGTAATGTAGTGGTACTACACAAATATATTACTATACCAGCCTGATATAATAACTTTACGATATAATTGCTGCTATTAAGAATCCTCCTAATCAAATTGTTCTATGCAACTGACCCTTTGCACTCCAACTTAATCACTAATCAATTGCCCAGAGACACCTTGTTAAATATATAATAACTTTGGAGTTGAAAATTGTATAATATCAGATTGCAAATAGGGTAACGGATACAGATGTTGACTCTTATAAAATGATTGACCCTTTTCCCCATAAAGTAGGAAATATAATATAATGTTTCTTTTTAGATAATAAAATATATCTATATTTCGGTGGCCCAGATATTTCTCTTCCGAGTAAAATTATATTTTATTATATAAAAAAACATTATATTATATTTCCTACTTCTTGAGGAAGAGGGTCAATCATTTTATAGGGGTCAACATCTGTATACGTTACCTTACCCTTAATTCTAAGAATCAGAAATTCTTCCATTTCACAAGTTGAAATATTAATTGGGTCAAGTTATGCAGAAAGCTACGAACCCTCAAAATGACAAACAATTAGTTAAACACAGTATGGATCCCATAATTTTGTGATATTTATTTTATAACTCTTCCATTATACAATTATGAAAACTACCTGATACCTAATAGTTCCAGAAAATACTACAGAAAATTAAAAATAATATTACTTATTTCAAAAACATTGTAAAATAACAAGAAATAAAATATACCCAATAGAAATAAAGCTACTTTTTCATAACCATTAAAATCTTCAAACTAAAACTCAGTTTCGGCTCATTGAGGGTTGGTAGCCGCCTGCATAAGTAGCCCAATTGAAACCCTCCACGTACTTGAGAGGCATACTTGGTCAGCAAAGGTTTAAGAATCTTTCAAGTCGAAGACTCTTAACCACACATTACGCATGAACGAAACTCGCCATTGCAGTCCGATTCACTTTCCCGCCTCGCGTCAGCCAGCGCAAATAAATCTGCATGTAATCCGTGTCCTTAAATACCCGTCTGTATTTTGACATTGTGTTGAGTGGCTGGCATCGCGGGATACGTACGTCCCCCTGTCTAAACTGTAACGCTTAACAACTTCCACGGTCCAAAACTATAAATAAACGATGGCAGAGAGCAATGCCGATACGACCTCGCTGCAGGACCGCGGTGGATCGAAGGGACGGGCGAGCATCCGTGTCCACCGCGGCGAGGACTCGCGTAATCCGCGCGTAAGAAGCGAACAGGGGGCAGGGTTCTGTTCGCTGGGATTGCGAAAGATCGGGTGGAAAAGCCGGAGTATTTCGCGTGCGGCCCGTATATGCGTGTGCCTCTCTCACCTCGTAACGTGAAACCGAACGCATTGTACACTGTATAAGATTCTCGGCTGGCGTAATGTCTGAATTACACGCTCGCGCGCGGCTGGATCTGACCCACAACTCGCGCCTCCAGTGTCGGATTAAATGGAGGCCGCCGCCTGGCCGATCGTTTCCCTCTGCACTCGCCATTGCCAATTCCTATTTCCATCCACACGATTCTCTGGTTCGGGCCCATTCTCATCGGCGTAATTTTTACCCTTTCAATTTTGATCTATTCGCTCGCGAATTTAATAGAGATGTGCTGCTTAATGCCGCACTTATTAGATGAGGGACTTTGGAATTGAATGAAGTATATTAGCGATTGCATGTCATTTATTTACAATAATTTAAGGGGGCAGGCTACTGTGACGGCTCAAAAAAAATTAGCAATTTTCTGATGCAAATTATAGAGAAAATAAATCATTCGATTCAATTGCAGTTTGGCACAGCATTAAAAACAATTATAAAAGTTGGGAAAATATACAATATAATTATGTTAGATATATGTGACGAGATGGCTCCGAACTGACGGTCTTTTTTTTACAGAAGGTAAATGGTGTATATTCGAACTCAATTTTGGATTATCTGGAACAAAAACGAAATTTGTGTATTAAGTATATAATGTAATGCCTAAGCATTAACGAAGTCGTTTTTTTAATATTTTGAAAATTCGCTGAATAATAGCGCGTTGAAGAAAAGAATGCAGATTTAATTCTTCGCGAAAATTGGGAAAAGTGTCCGTAAAAAAAGACCGGCAGTTCGGAGCCACCTCGTGAAATATATCTATCCATATATTTTCCTAACTTTTATATTCGTTTTTAATGCCGTTCAATATGCTAAATTTAAGTGCCCAACCGCAATTTAATCGAATGATTAGTTTCTCTACAATTTGCATCAGAAGATTATCTACTTTTTTAGACCGCCACAGTAGCCTAACCCCTTAATTGATTTCAAGAAACATAAATTCTCCCATTTTCTATTTTCCCCTTTGGCGGTTTACTTCGAGGTGAGGTCGGCGCGTGGGTTTCCATTCAGCTCGACATTATTTCACAATCACATCGTGTCCGAATCTACTCCACGTTGCCCCATAAAGCATTCTATATACGCCTGCAGAGAACCTTTTGTTTCACTTGCCTCCCCTTTGCTGGAGTTAGTTGGTGATTCAATTACTCAATCAAAACATGGAAAGCCATCTACATTACACGTAACCATTTCACACACAAACCTACAGCATAAAGGTTCCTACTCCAACCGCGGTCAACTTCTAAAATCCTTGAAACACCATAGAGAAACTTCAAAAGCTGAAGTGAATCGCCAAAAATCAGAACTCTGGAGTTCGATGTGGACACGCGTGAGCTCGCACGCAGAAATTGCCCTTAATGAAAATTGCAACGCGTGTATTCGCACGGTGCGCTGCTCGTGCACGTTGCACCGTGCCCGCGGCTGTTTCGCTCCGATTCGTCCAGACACCGAAACGCTAACGGTTGGACAGGATTTTTCTCCACCGCGAAACGCAACAATCAGACGCGAATCGGTTTCCCAGAGCCCGAAACCGACATTCGGCCACTTAATGGCCCTCGAATTTATGGCCGTCGAGTTTGCCCCGAGACCGAAAACGCCCGGACCCTAATGGCGTGTCTGGCACGTAAGTTGAACGTTGAACGATAAATCGTTTCATTGTCGCGTGCTAATTTACCAGAGAACCGAGAGCGAAGCTGCCTGTCGGGAACATGGACAAAATCGACCTTCGACGTTCGCTCGCGACGTTGTTCACTGAGGATTGCGTAATCCCAAATCTGACGGGCACTGCTCGTTATTCCGAACACGTTATTACTGTTATTAGTAGATTTATTTAATTTATTCGACTGCAGTCCAATATATGCATAAATATTTGTAAAAATTTTTGGTAATACGATGACGGTACAGAGTGGGTTTTTTTTTCGTGAAAATATAGTACTTTACGGCCAAATGTGATAAATAATATAGTACTTTTCAGAGGAAAGTGGAATAAAATAAACCTATATTAAAACTACGTTCAATTTTTTGGTGCATTTTACATTATTAATTAATTCATTGTCTTTAACAAATATGTCAAAGGTGTGCTTGCACTGAAATTCTAAATTAACATACCTATGTATATGAGGGGCATATTTTTATGAGAGATAGATTGACTTTCGTTTCTCGCCACTTCATATTCATTATATAAAAAATCCTCTCCGTTAAAGTTTAAATTTGCAAATTAAAATTTTGATGTTGCGATAGAATAAAAAAATAAGTAAAAATTTTAGAAGGTTATCGATGTTTCGGAAATATAGTATTTTTACGTTCTATATCTTTTTCTAACGGTATATAGTTCGCAAGACACAAATATAATACAATATATAATACAAATATAATACTATATATTATATAATATAATATAATACAAATATAATACTATATATTATAGTACGGTTGACAACCCTAGCTTGTTACAAGATGTTCCTGAATTCATGTTTCAAACGCTAGTTATTTTGTCATATTGCACAATACTATTGTGTCAGGAATTTTTTAAGGAAAGTAGCGAACCGGTGGGACAATTAAGATTACGTGATTAGCAGGGAAACAATACGGGTCATGGGATCACGAACAGTATAATTATTCCTATGCATAGAACGGTAAAAGGTTTATATTTTTATAATATTTTTAAGTGGCGCATAAATATTGGCGCGTTCCAATAAGTACGAACAATTAAGTTTACCTTTAATAATTTTAAAGAGGAAAGACAGATCAGCTACTGATTCACGCTCAAAATAAGTTAGGGTTGACATGTTGTGTGCTAATAATATAGAAATGTAAGTAGTTGTCGTGGAGAAATGTGGCAGAGTTGATCGTTTGGGTGTGGTGTGAGTCAACTGTTTGCAGTTGAGACACGTTTGGCAGAGTAAGCCTCAGAAAGAGTGCTGGGACTGTTTACGTTTTCGGGTTTCCATGAATTCTATGAGAGTCGACTTTCTTGCGATAGAAATTGGCGAACGTTTTAGAAGTTCGCTTCCTTTGTGATGATGTTTAGGCTAACGATGAATGTAAAAGCAGGGTCTGTTTGAAGCTGTACGGACAGAGTTTCAGTACCCTTAGGAAATTAGAACATTCTCGGTGAGATATTTATCCAGCTGACACACTGCAAGCACAACATCCAGAACCTAGGGACTTTCAAACGCCTATGAATCTATTATCAAGCTATCTGCTTATCAAATCTACTTTGCAACCCAATTATTACCATCCACATATAGTTGTGAACACGTATGTAAATTAAGGCTACAACGAATATTCGTGCGAGTATTCGAATATTCGAATATCAGAGAATTCGAATGATTTCTTCGAATATTCGAATATCAGAGAATTCGAATGATTTCTTCGAATATTCGAATATTCAGAGAATTCAAATGATTTATTTGAATATTCGAATATCAGAGAATTCGAGTGATTTCTTCGAATATTCGAATATTCAGAGAATTCGAATGATTTCTCCAAATATTGGAATATCAGAGAATTCGAATGATTTCTTCGAATATTCGAATATCAAAAAATTCGAATGATTTCTTCGAATATTCGAATATTCATAGAATTCGAATGATTTCTTCGAATATTCGAATATCAGAGAATTCGAGTGATTTCTCCAAATATTGGAATATCAGAGAATTCGAATGATTTCTTCGAATATTCGAATATCAAAAAATTCGAATGATTTCTTCGAATATTCGAATATTCAGAGAATTCGAATGATTTCTTCGAATATTCGAATATCAGAGAATTCGAGTGATTTCTTTGAATATTCGAATATTCAGAGAATTCGAATGATTTCTCCAAATATTGGAATATCAGAGAATTCGAATGATTTCTTCGAATATTCGAATATCAAAAAATTCGAATGATTTCTTCGAATATTCGAATATTCATAGAATTCGAATGATTTCTTCGAATATTCGAATATCAGAGAATTCGAGTGATTTCTTCGAATATTCGAATATCAAAAAATTCGAATGATTTCTTAGAATATTGGAATATCAGAGAATTCGAATGATTTCTTCGAATATTCGAATATCAGAGAATTCGAATGATTTCTTCGAATATTCGAATATCAGAGAATTCGAGTGATTTCTTCGAATATTCAAATATTCAGAGAATTCGAATGATTTCTTCGAATATTCGAATATCAGAGAAATATTTCGAATATTTTAGGCTCTAACGTAGATTAACCCTGCATCGTTTCATAATCTACATGTAAATAGTTAAATTGGCTTTTACCTCTAAGCATATTCAGAAGTGGAAGCGCATAGAGCCTACGAAGGACCTATGGTAGAAATTATCAAATTGTGGGCGAAAAACAGAAATTTCAGGCGATGGGACTCGAACCCAAGATCTGCGGGTCCTCTGCGTACTGGCCAGCCGCGTTGCCAGTTCCCCCAACGCCGGCTCTCCGAGGTTACTTTTCTCCGAACTCTACAAGCACCGAAACCAATGGGGGCACCACCTATGTGCCAATCGCATCATAGGCCGTTCCCAAACGCCGGACGCGTGCACAAGTTTCCATAAAATTTATTATCTACCAAGAAGAATAAGATCGTGGACCAGATGCGTCGCGTTTCGCTGGATGAAAATGCAGCCAGCTCGCTGCTCGCTGCACCTCGTCGAGGATCGCGCGTACGATTTTAGAAGGCTCTGCGGCGCATGCACGAATGACTCGAAACCGGGGAGGGAGGGGTTGTTCACGGCTAAACTTGGTCGAGCCCACGTATACGTTGGAGTCGGGCTAGGTGATTTGTACCGCCGAACTCGAGAAAAAAAGGAGGGCGAGTGCGTGGCCGGAAAGAGAGGCGACTTCCGAGCGACCGCGCGCTGGAGAGAGACGAACGCGTCCTCAGAGATCGCTGGAGCGAAACAGACGACGCGAGCGTATGGTACACGCACGAGGAAGGAGACGGAAGGGGAATGAAAAGGGGGGAGAGAGAGGGAGAATTTCAAGTGGGCCCTTTCACGATTACAGCATAAGGAAGAATAGGAGTGGAATCTAGAGGCAGCGGGGGGGGGGGGGGGGATGAAATGTGCACCAATTTCGGACATTTAATTTGACCTCTGGATTAAAATGATTCTTAATTGGAAGACGATACAAGCTTTGATTTAAGACAAAATTTGCTTGATTTGATACAAGCTTTGATTTAAGATAGAAGTTTTATAAGGTAGTATAGGAGTTGCCAGCAATAGTGACGTCTTCGATGCGCATGCTTAAGTAGAAAGTGGAGAAAAGAGTGGAGCCCTCTTCATCTCCAGAGATTGATCGCCGATCATTCATGCGTGATCAAATATCAAGACATTTTCACTGTATGATTTGGCAACTAGGTCCGGCTCGAGCCTTTCTTACGCCCTAGGCGAAGTTGCCAAACTACCCCCTTTATTTGTGGCATTGAGAACAAAAATGGGCTAACCCACATTGGGGAAAAATTAATCTTTTCTATTTTATTATTAGTAGAGCCTATTGGAATGCGTTATTGCTACTAACTCTATTTCGGGAAAAATGTGAGTTAGTCCGTTTTTCTTCTCAATGCCTCATTTCTAACTGGGGAATACAATCCCGGGATTCCGCGATCCCGGCTGTTTTTTGGATTCCAAAAATCCCGAGCTTTGATATAAATAATCCCAAGAATTTCGGGATTTTTTAAAAATGTAATTACTTTATGAACACCTGAAAAATATAAAAATAAACAGAATAAATGAACATAGTCATTTTATAATAATAAGGACAATAATAATAATAATGATTTATTTACATAATAAAATTAAGTCGCATTTAACTAACTAAACTATATTTATTATTATAATGATATTCTCAGTTTCCACTATTTCGAAATAGCGCGAGTTGCAAATCGTACGTGTCCGAACACGTAAAATCAAAAAAAAACATTGTAGATATGTACTTTAGGTGCTTTGCTGTTTCTTTGTTCGCATTTTCAAAAATCTTCATAATGGTTTATTGATATTACCTACTTATTGAGGCTTTATTACTCTTCATTGTTCTACTGTTTTTATAGTTAAAAATGATTTTAGCTTATGTTTCAGACTAATGATAGAAAGTAAGTTTCTTCACTTTAAATAAAGATTTAGAATTTTAACACATAATAAATCATTTTAATTACAGAAATTATCTACTTCTCAAACCCGGGATTAGTCCCGGAATCCCGAGATAGACTTCAAAAACTCCGCAATCTCGGGATAGTAAATAATGACCGGGATTATATTCCCTATTTATAACACATTTATTTAACCTTGTGATAACCTTACTCTTGGCTTCTTATTCATAATTTAAAAAATTTATAGTACAACTTGTAATATTTAATTTAATACTTTCTTTTAAAAAATGCCAACGCTGAAAATACCGTTTTGTGCCGGCTTGTTGGCAATCAAAGAGTTCTTTACCTTCCACAAACCTCACTACCGCTACACCCGTACAAGCATTCCTCTCAATGAAAAGCCAAACGCAACGAGTTTCATGGGTCGATAGAAGTCTGGCCGTCGTTAATAAAATCAGAAATTGCCCCAGTTCCGAGGACGGAGCCGCGCAGCGTTCGCGCGACGCGTGTCGCGCTGAAAGCTGCGTCTGCGGGGCGTCGCGGCGGGGGAGCGCCGAGCGAGGACGTGGTTGGAGGAGGGAAAATTAAGCAAAAAGGAGAAATGAAGCGAGGAAAGAGGGATACCGCGACGGCTGCGTGCGGGAGACACGGAACGCTCGCACGACTGCGTGTCGCGAGATGAGGATGGAGAGGCAGCGTCCCAGAGAGAAAGGGAGCGGGTGTGTTGCTCGAGAAAGGGGTTATGATGAGGGGGAGACGGAGAAGGCAGGGGGGGGGGCAAGAAGTGCGTAGATGCGTGGGCGGCTGTCAGTGAGCGCGAGAACGCTGCGTGAGCCGCGCGTCGACTTGCGGCTCCGCTCGAGCCACGAGTCTTTCACGTTTCCACGTTCGATTAATCGATCGAGAGTAATAGGCGGACGGCTACCTTGTTGAGCCGTGAGGGACCACCTGGTTGCCAGTCGGGTCGGTTTCGGATTGCGAGATTGAGATTGTGATTCGTACGTGCCACTGGCCATCCACGAGGAACAGTTGCTTCGTAATTTGTGGCTTTATTTATTGTAGGTCATTGGTTGAGTAGAGTTGTGGGTGGAGGCTTTGTGGGGCTGTAGGGTAAAAATTGTGGAGTTGGTTTTTTCAAGGGACTTATTTGGAGCAGAGGTCGTGTCATAGTTTGTACGTGTCTCTGACTGTACGTGAGGAGACTTGTTCTGTATTTGGTTACTTTGATTAATCAGGGGGGGAAAGAGATTATGTCTTGTTGCGATGGGAGTAAGGATACTTTGTTGAGCTGGGTTGGGTTGGGTTTGAGATATTACTTTATGATTTGCATGAACCTCTGGTTCATCGTGAAAGAGCGTTGTATAGTTTGTTAATTGATTTGAGAAATGAATGAAGAGATATGTAATTATAATATTGAAGTAGTATTGGTAGAATTAGAGTTGTAAGTGTTGATGCAGTTGAAGCAGAAAGCAACAAGCTATCTGGTTGCAAGTTGAATCGGTTCGAATGGTTATTTGGGTTATGAATTCCTTCTGATTTCTCCTTTCACATAATTCACTCTGCCACATTAATAATTGAGAAGCTAGCCCATCGAGTAATGTATAAGAAGCCACCTATTTTTCTGTTTGAATTAAATCTGTTTGAATGGGAAACTGCACTGTGGTTTACTCACGAATCTAACCTTTCGCGGGGAACAGTTCTACAGTTTCTAAGGATCACTCTGTTATTCGACGTAGATTTCTTAATTTGCATTGTGGCGGTTTGGTTTGAGTCAGCAAGATAACGTTACACTGTCAGCACTGTGCAGGTTTTATGATTTGATGGCCGAGAGACGTGAAAGTTGCTCGGGCAGGGGAATAAATTTGAGATAATGAAGAATTACCTTTGGAGAATAAATTAAAATTGGTTCATGACACTCTGGATGATATTGGAGGGAATTAATTTGTTATGCAAATTTGAGGCACTCGCGTTGGATAGTTTTTAAGGTTGGTTCGTTGACAAACGTAATGGTATATAAATAATCGCTCACCGAAGACAAATCAGAGGTTGGGTAGACATAAATGTTGTTTAAGGAGACGCTTAAAAGTGCTAACAAGGGAACATACCGAACTCGGAAATTCAACAAATTCTGAAACTTCGTGAATATGTAGGGAAATTTCTCCTGATTATAACGCAATTTTTGTTTGCTACCCAAATTCACTCTAAGTTATTTTCCGATTTTGTGTTATAACTCGTGAACTGTAAAATATTTTTTTACCAAATGATAGATCTAATTAAAATAAGTAACTTTTGTCTTGAAACTTTTTTCTATTTCTTATAATTTGCGAGTTATAACACAAAATCGGAAAATAGCCGAATTTTCAGGGGTTAATTTCACCCCCTTGGAGTGAATTTGGGCAGCAAATAATAATTGCGTTGTAATCAGGAGGAAATCCCCTACATGTTCACAAAGTTTCAGAACTTTTTGAATTTCCGGGTTCGGGATTACTTTAAAAAAGGTCAGATTAAAGATTCAAAAAAGAAAAGGAACATATTTGCAAAGGGAGTATTTATATTGCAATTTTAAATCAATAAGAAAAAGTTACTGTAGAATATTGAAAATTTATTTTGTTCACTATACACGTTTATTCCATATCTATACTGCTAGAACATCTAAATGCCATTTTTCATCATATGTATATCCAAAATTTGTGATAATATCTATTATATGCTTTGAGATATTCAGCGTGTGACATTCGCCTTCCTATTACTACCCCCGGCCTACCCTACCACACATTTTTACCATCGTGTGTTTCATACTGTATACTTCACCTTCTTACAAACTTTTATTTAACTTCACTTGTAAGTTTATTCGTTAGTTTGTGAGGATGAAATCTTGTAAGCTAATTCTGACCCACCTCCACATGTCCGATCGACTTGAAATTTTGCACACATACGTAGTTCCGATGACAATACAATATTTTCATGTCTCTTTCATGTAAAGCTTATTTTTAAATTTTTTCATTGGTTTATTTAACAATTAACATTACAAAATCATCCATTTTCGTATCTCACACATCTCCTCTCGAATCGAAACAGACTTAATCCTCGACTCAATGCAGTTTTCGGACTGGTATACACATGTATAGGAAAATTCAGTGGGAAGAGGCTGCCCTCCCCCCCCCCCCCCCTAGCCATTAACAGCTGAATTATAAGAAAATCTGACTTTGAGATAGAAAGCGAAATGCTGCGTAACTTATTTATGACAAATAGTGGCTGACGCTCTATTGATTCAGTGCTAACAGAAGGCTAGTCACCCAGCATATATATGTACATAAATTAGATAATTTCACAGAGTGGTCAATAGTAAACATAGTTAATACTACACCGACCTAAACGAATCAATTTCACCTCATCACACAGCACACGGCACACAGCTCAAACATCATCTCTCTCTCCTGCAAACACCGAAATGCAAATTCCACGAAAATCTTAGTATGTACCTATATAACCCCCCGCCCCCCCCCCCCCCCATAACTCTACTTCACCATCACTTTCAATCGGAAGTTTAACACCAAACACGCGCACCTACGTGCCAGAAAGGAACTACACGTAGGTACGCACACCATACCACGCATCATCGAAGGTATTCAGTGCCCGAAATAGACGACGGCAAGCGGCACAGAAAACTCGCGAAATGTATTACGACCGATATACGAATAACGTCCTCTGACGTGTTCGATAATCCCTTCGAGGGCACACGAAAATCATCTACTACACCTACTCGTATCCAGCACACAAAGCTGCGTGCGATTTTAGCTATCAAAAGGACCTCTCCCTTCTTCCCGCCGAACAGCAGATAGTATGGAGAGCGAAAGGGTGGAGAGTGAAAGGGGGGTGAACTATTTTTCCGTTCGAGCCGATTCATCCGTGCGTGACGGAGGGTGCGAAAGATCTCGATCGTTCCGTCCTCATCGCGCCCGCGGTGCTGAGCGTCGCGACGCTCGGCGGCCCCACCCCTCGCCTACACCCCCCACCACGCTGGCGCACGTCCTCGTGGAAGGCCGTGCTCGTCTTCCGACGCGGCATCAGCCGGCAATTCGCATTCGACCGACGTCTTGGTTTAAAGAGTCTCGGGGACAAGACTTTTGATGATGACTTGACTTCTGCCGACTGGAGTGAGCCGCGGCCTCAGGCAGCACATACGAAATAAGAGGACGAAGTAGCAAGAAGGATACAAAGCGCTGGAAGAGGATTCTCTACATCCGACAATTTCAATTCCGATTCGAAGCGTAGCGACTAACCGCGAGTGACAATCGGCGAGGATCCGTTTTCTCTGGTCCCGCGTGATTTCTGTTGTTGTTGAGTGTGCCAGTGCGTGCACCCGGGAAACGAAAAGGAGAAGAGAAGGGAAGTTTGTACGCCGAAGTAACCCCCGTACGGTGACGAAGTGGAGCGCGCCTCTCCTTCGCCGCTGCACCGTTTGTGACCCCCCCATCGAACGTCGACGACGAAGTATCGACTGAACTAATCGACATACACGACTTGGATTACACCGTTGATCCAAGATGAAGCGACAAACGCCCCAGCAGCAGCAGCAGCAGCAGCAGCAACAGCAGGTGACGACGCAGCAGCAGCAAACGATCTCGCACCAGCAGCAACAGCAGCAGCAATACATGCAACAGAGGACCGAACGACAGGTCACCCGGCAACAGATCACCAGTCAGCAGAGAGGTCAGTCCGGTGATGCTTTATCGAACCTGACAGTAGCGACGATATAGAGTTCTCTTGGCCCCTTAAAGAAGGTCCAGATCGAGCTTCTAAGGTGGAAGGAATTTCAGCTTCCTCGATTAACGTCACGTAAAAATCAGGTCAATGATTATTTTATAGAAACCCTCGAGAATTTACAAGCTCGCGGATCGCGAGTCGCGAGTTCCCCGATGGCTGGAATGTTAGGAATCCGCGAATCCAATGGAAAGTTGATTTATATACGTGTGACTGACTGGTGAATGTTTTATAGACAGAAAGATCCACGACGTTTCGATGGATTATTAAGTCAGATAGCGGTACAGTGTCCCCGCAAGCGTTCGTCCAGTAGGATCATTTAATATTTCAGTATTACTGTCAAATGCCTCCGGAGGCTTTTGAAGCAATCAGGGTTCGCGATGCCTCGAGCCTCCGGCTATAGAATTTCGCGTAGCTGGTGAAATTGCCAAATGCATCGCCGCTGGCCGTGGTTGGCCACGATTTACGAACGAGCCTCGCTGCTTCTTTCGTTCCATCGGCCAGCGAGGACGAGGCGCAACGGGTAGAAAATAAATCGGGGATCCGTTGGATTTCTTCGCAGAGGCTATATCCCCTCGACGAATATTCTATTTCCGAGCGAGAGCACCGCCCCTGCGTGAGCTCTAAAGATAGTTTTCCACGCTGTTCGACGCCAACGCGTTTCGAAAATTCCTGCACGCGCCGGTAAGGGTCGCCCTCCCCGAAGAGGGTGGCACGAGCCTGTAAAAACTGTGAGACGCTAACATCCAGCTGTCAAAATCGTAGCCATACGCTCTCCCTCTGTCTATCTCTCTTTCTCTCTCTCTGCCTCGACGCCCCCTCGGCTCACCCTTCCATCTCGATGGCCCCGCCAGCGCGGGATATCTGTCATTGGCCCGTGGATTGCGCCCCGGCTGCACTCGTACCGAGGAAAAGAAGAATGCGGCTTCTAAATCTGGCCAGACACACTTTCCGCGAGGGGGCTTCTATCGAGCACCCGTTCCATCGGAAGTGGAGATCGTCGACGATGGCTCGTTAATTAGCGCGGGCATCGTTGGCGATTATCTGTGAGAGGAGATTCAATTACAGAGCTGTGGAACGCTGTATCTTGGTTAATTTTTCCAGGGGCGAGGGATGTTTGATTATTTGGGTTTTGCAAGTGCTGGGTGGCGAGGGATGTCTCTCTGTTAGCTCTTGGAAGACAGGTGTTCGTTGAGAGGGTGTTGGACGTACGAATGATTTTTTTATATTCAGGAAAAATTGAACTATAAAATGGGAAAGTGTTCCGCTTCCATGCTTCGGCATGCAGAAGTTGTGAATTGTCAACGGCGCTTCTTTGTCACAAGTCTCCTGAGTATCTTGAGGGGTGACAGGCATTCGACACAGTTTCAATTCGATCAGCGAATTTTTGTCACTCCATTCAGTGACCGGGAAGTCCAATCACGCTTTTTATAATGATTTAATAAAAATCGTCATTCGAATGCGGCGCAATTGCCTGTACTTTGAGCGCATGAAGTTCAAACAGCCCCAAACAGTCGCGGACAGGAGCAATAAAGCATCAAGCCTGGCTGGGAACGAAACGTTCTCCGAGCTGACAACTCCCACAGTGCTACCAAAACAAGAATCACCGGCGGGGGTTCGCTCAAAGGGTACGAAACTGTCGAGAGAGGCGTAAAGTTGGTCCCCTCGCGGGCCGCCGGTTTCTACGCGCTGTGCAATTCCGCGGGCGCACGGCAAATAGCGCGAAAACGTTAGAACATCGGGATCGTTATTCTCAGCGACGCGAATTGATGCGCTCAGCTAGCGACGGAGTGGCTGTTTACGCGAATTCTTGGGAATACGCGGTTGGAGTGGTTCCAACGAGGGGGGTTAGGGGGCGCGGATGAAAATACCGTATTGTTGCCATCCTGTTTATGTTTGCCGGACAAAAATCGCAGCCTTGCCAGGGGATCGGGCGTGAAAACGGGGCGATACGCGGGGCAGGGTTGAAAGGGGGAGGCAATAGGTCCGTTTTCGTCGCGCGAGAAAAGAACGGCAACGACTGCGGCAAGGTTCCTGCTGTTTCCCATGAATCATTTCGCCGAAATAAGGCTCCGGTTAGGGCTTCAGTGTCACCGAATATTTTCGGCGGTTTAATCACCGCAATAGAACCGTGCATGCCCACTTCTCTCTGCTACGCCCACGCTAATGGCCCTTATATCATCGCCGAAAGAATAAATTAATGCTACTGTAGAATTGTGACGCATTCGCGTGACATAGTGTATCTGTTTTTTAAACCCTTGCTTCTAGTTTTGACACTAGTTTCGAAATATCTTGTAATATGGTATATTTTTGTTTTTAAAAAATCTTTTGTATTTTATGTGCGATATTTCGTATAGAGGGATCCTAAGGTAGAGTTTTCATTTCTTATTCTGAAGCAACAGTGGCTCACAGCCATAATCGTACACTCTTTAAAATCGCATAACATTTTTAAAATTGGTCCAAATGACTTGAGTTTTCTTGAGATGGTAGAAGGATTAGTTTGCTGAGTGACGTGTTTCGTCGTATTCAAAAAAAATTGCAATTGGTCGGAATAACAAAAAAAAATAGTAAAGGTAATTTTAAAAAAAAAATTCTGAGCCTGTAATGAAAATTCAAAAAAACCGTTTGTAGATTGAAGTAAGTTGTATACATGCTGAAAATTTCATCTAAATCGGTTAACGTTGCTCTGAGCTACACACGTTTAAAGATAACAGAATAAAGTAAAAAATCTCTGATTTCGGGAATTTCGCGATTTTCGCCCTTATTTAAGCATTTATAGCTCAGAGCAACGTTAACCGATTTAGATGAAATTTTCAGCATATATACAACTTACTTCGATCTACAAACGTTTCTTTTTTAATTTTCATTACAGGGTCACAAAAAAAAGTTTAAAAAAACGAACTTTACTATTTTTTTTGCTCTTCCGACCAATTGCATTTTTTTTCAAAACGACGAAACACGTCACTTAGCAAACTAATCCTTCCAGCTTATCAAAAAAACTCAAATCGTTTGAACAAATTTTAAAAATGTTATGCGATTTTAAAGAGTGTACGATTATGGCCGTGAGTCACTGTAGAAATTATTTGTAATATGATTCGATGATTCGATAATTTTTCTGTCACGATGGAACTGTAGTCCAGAGTAGTATGTGGGGTACAGTTCTCCTGCGTTTGCCTTTCAGCTTTTTCTACTTCGATCCACGCGTTGATGTATGTTTTTCTTTTTAATCAGTGCGAGGCAACTCTCTCATTGAGAGTAGCGTGAAGTAATATATGCGAGATGCAAGCTGACGTAAGAATTTCGAACGGATGCGCATATTTTCTTCGGTCACGCGGGGGGAACAACCGTAAAGAAAGTAACGTAATTTTCCACGAGTCACGGTTATAGCTACGACTATGAATTTAAACGTGCTCTACGGTGTGCAAAATGGTTCCGCAACAATGCGTCTGCCAACTGCGCCTCCGTCGTTAAAGATCATATCCATCGACAGTATCTGCCAACTCAAATGAAAGCGACACTCCGAAACTCACGATCGATCGTAATTTACATAACATCCGATATCACAGCGTCAAACTTTTTCAAAACTGTTCCAACTCCCCGATACTAGGAAGGCCTGGTATCTTGTTATAATTAACCGATTCTCTGACTACACCTGACTGCTCAGGAATAAGATTCAAAATGTGCTTGAAGTACGAAATTCTCAAATAGTACAGATGAACTCGACTCTGAAATCACTCACGCTTATAAATATGGTATAAAGTTGGTGCACATGAAATAATTTCAGTTTCGCGTGGGGAAGCTTGAATAAAAGTATTTTCTAATTTTTAACTAGTTTATTTATTGCATTTTTTTTTTTTTTTAGTTTTTTTAGTTTTTGTGATATTTCTCGATTTGTAATCCAGCATTAGTAATTGTATACCAACCATAAAAAAATGAACTCTCATGCGATTCTTTTTATAATCTTTATTTAATCTTCTATTTAACTGTTTTTGCAAACACCGTATCGCTGTTGCTTGCGAAAATTACATTACTTAGGTTCGAAAACAATGTGTCATCCGTACCCTGTGAACCTTAAGTTATCAGAATGATATCTTTTTGAAGATTGTGCCTATCCTACACCTACTATTACTTTTCCAGCTAGCCTTTGAAGCCCCATAACATTCTTCGCTAAAACTCAAAATCTGTTAGCAAGTCTTGCCACCAATTCGCTGAAAAAATCAAGACGTTGCATTAATAAACCTTTTATTTCAACGAACTGATAGTTCGAACAATCAAAATTACGAAACAATTTATGAAATCGATACTACAGTATCTGACGCCAACGAAATGCAAAACCGAAATGGACGAATATATAAAATTTTCCTGCATGTTTCTAAATTCGTTTTGAAACTATTCGTGTAAATGGAATCAGAGTTCAATCTGCTTAATTCATGTTCAACCTTATTGCAAATACTTTCGAATAATACAATTAAAATCTTCGGCAGTGCTTGGAATGCTGAGGAAAATCAGAGTTGCGCAACACGAGTGATCGGATTTTGGCAGATCCTGCGGAACGTTACATCGTTTGTTTCTTCGCGGGTGTCCAGTAATTTTTGGGGCGTCTAAATTTTATCGGAAGGTCGATAAATTTCGGCCGCTCGTTGCGAACCCGACGAAAGAGACTCGACTCATCCCGGACCAAAAATATCAGACACGTATTCTCGTATACCTGATTCACGATTATAACATTCTCGAGGCTCTAGGACGCTAGGCAGAGAATTTCAAACGCTTAGCGAGAGCAGTCGCTTCGCGGCGAGTTGGGATGCCTGACATAAACGGGCAATTAGTCCTGTTCTCCGTTGCTGTTGACATCGAACGAGATATTTCTACCACCATGACAGCTGTCTTTTTCACGAACTTATCTTTCGGTTCCTAAAAGGATCTACAAATCACGTTGGAGCAACGTTGCAAGAGAATACCATCTGTATCTCGATCTCAACAAACATTCAAATATTTGCTCCAGAAAGATTACTGATAACAACACTGGAGACCACATCGTTGTTGACACTCGTCGCAAATTTCTTTCCATTGTCGGTTCAATTATTGCTAACAGAGCTGTGCCACTTTGGATATTTAACACCATCCGACGCATACATTATTTTCTCTATATTCTATAAATAATCATTATAAATCTGAATACTCTCTAAGTTTATCATATCTGTCACAAAGTGTTGAAGACACTCGATACTTTTAATATAGTTTTTTCTTTCAAATCTCCGCCCACCATTGCATAGAAATTGCAATTCTTTAATTAATCAATGATTGACCGAGAATAATTGAGGTGAGACGGTGCGATATCAAAATTCCCCCGGTGCTTCCTCCTGGCAGTGTCAACGCACGATAAATCCACCTTTATCATCGTCGTTCGTTCTGCGCGACATTGACTCGCAGTCTGCCAAATCCTCGGGCCTGGCCCGCGAGTCAGATTCAAAGAGTGCCAGCGGCGACTATCGCGTCTAAAAAGAATACAGGTCGCGTGTGGGACGCACGAAATTGCATACAAAACACCAGGACGCACGGCTGACAAAGCCGCGTGTAATGATTCCGCCGTGACAAAGTCAGCTATTTCGCGCGGCGATGCGGCACCCTGCGAAATCATCATTATTAATAAAGCAACACTGCCGACGGGCTCGAATTACGCGAGACGTTCCAACGACACGTCGTCGTAATGCGTCGATCACGCGTGGCTGGGTTTTTTTTAAAAATAAATTAATATAACGTCGATTGGTCATCGATGAATCAGATGACTATCGTTTGGATTCCTATTGGAATAATTTGACTATTGTTTTATAAAAGTGGGATTCGTAGTTTTCGACTGGAAGAAGAAGGATTCAGGGTGCAAAGTTGTAGATAGGACGATAACTGAAGAATTTTTATAGAGTGAATCTCTTTCGCTGTTTATTGTTTGTATGTTTGATTAAAAGTATTTTCATTGGCAATACGGAATTACCTTGTACTAATGGCTGGATACAGGTGGTATCACATTTTTGTTGACCCATGTGCTGTCTAATTGACAGTTTGTTCTGCCACTTTTCGTAATTGTGCCTGCGATTGTGAAAGTGGTGTAAGCTAAAAATTAAAAAGAATTGAATTCATCGCTTACTTTGTGTTACATCACCATTCATTACAAAATGAGTGATAAATTGAATTTGTTTAAATTTCTGACTAACACCACCTTCATAATCACAGGCACAATTGTAGATTGAAGTACACTGTGTCCAATACAGCTTTCTATTGATGAATCTGAGAGGAGCATGTTTATATTGGAAGTTTAATATCGTAGCAACAGCTGATAGCTGGGGCTAATGATCGGAGCAGTTTCTACAACTTCATCTTTGCTTCATCTTAACTTTATCTACAATGCACCTCGATGCCAGTGAAATTATTCTTCACGTTTAACTGGCACTTGTATTTTGTAAACACGAAGGGCGAATTCCACTTACGCCCAAATCGCCCGTGATTTTCATTAAGCTAGGTTTTCCTGTACGCGACTAAACCCAACGTCAAGAATTTCAAAGTCGATTTTCTCGAAAATGAAGCGCGATATGAAAAAAAGTTACTCTTTCTTTTTGATTTATAACAAGTAAATAAGTCGAGAAAAAGGAGTAAAATTTTTTGTTATTGCGCTTCATTTTCGAAAAAATCGAGTTTGAAATCCTTGGCGTTGGGTTTAGTCGGAAGAGCAAAAAAGATTTGGGCGAAGTGGAATCCACCCGAAACAAAAAATATAGAAGTGGCAGTGCACATCATTTCTAAAGTTTCTCCGACGAAACTTCTCAACTTCTCCGGACCGATTACCATTTCCAACAATTTTATAAACAAGCCTTCAGAACCCTCTCGCAATAACTAAACCAAAGACTATCGCCCATTCAGAAATAGCTGAAACATTTCCAAACAAGCATCCACTCCACACAAAAAACTTAGCATCCCAAAGTAAATCCGCTTCCCAACGACACTTCAGCAAGACTTCGTACCCCAAGCCTCCCTCGGAGTCTCGAAACAGCTGATCGTGGCAGATGCAACCTGTCAGACTAGTTATTAGTAAACAATAACCACCAACACAATCAATCAATTAAGAGAAAATTACAGAAATGAAAATGGAGACGCAAAAAGCGACCTTCCACAGGCAACACCATAACTACCCTTCGAAACTACAGAAACTTCACCCTTTATACCCCTTAGTCAGCGTTTGCAAAGTAACCTAATCCAAACTAAACACGAGAAAGAAAATGGAACAACAGCTTATGGAGACGTAAAGCGACCATCTTCTAAATCGAATCCACAGCAACACTCCCTTCGTCCTCTTAAAATCACCGCTCAACGTCACATTTACGACGAAACCCGGCTCAGAGCAAACCGAGACCAAACAACCACTGATTCTTCAAAAAGTGACAAAAGAAAATCCACCGAACAACTGGGCCATTCTCGCCGAAGACAACGTACCTACCCTTCGAACCCACAGAAGCTTCTTTTACTACCCTTTACTCCGAAAAGCATCGTTCGAGATCGCGTTCGCCGCGATACGTTCATAAATATTGTTCCAACGGGGCATGAATGTCCGCTGGTAAGAGAGAAAGATCGGCCAGGTGGAGGTAGAGGAAAGGGAAACACAGCGTTAGGGAGCTGTTTTATTTTGGTCAGTGACTGGCTTTGCGTAACGTCCCCGGCGATTGGTCGAGGTGCATGTAGTCCGGCAGGCGCGGACGCGTCGCGTCGCGGCGCTGGGCGCCGCGCAAAGATAGTTGCTCCTAAAATGGCCCACGGTAACGCGATCCTCATCTCGATGCAAAAATAGGATCCCGTGGTTATCCGACCACGTTACGTCCTTCCTTCCCCCGACACCCCCGCGCTGCCCAATACACGCACGGCCGTCGAGCGAGAATGGTACGGATCACTTTTTCGCTGGCATTCAAATTTTGGGACTTTTTATCAAAACAGGTAGCCGCCATGGGGCACCCTCGATGGCCTTCTGAACCCCAAAATATGAACTCTCGCTTGTTTTGAGGGCTGTGCAAGGTTGGTTTTCTTCGGTCATTTAATTTATATGCCGTTCCTGAGAATTCTGGAGTTGTTAGATAAAATTTGAAGACGGTGGTCCACGACCCATTTGATTAATTTGCAAATCCACAATGAGACAAAAATATCGTGTCTCTTGAGAGACTTCAATCTTATGGGACAATTATTTCATTATTTTATTACATTTTTACTTATTTTGTCATTTGTTTCATAAAATTAGCTCTCATCAGACAAGTTTGATGATTTATTTTGAAAAATCTCATCTCTCGCGACTATTTCTATTATTCACATTTAGTTTTTGCTGAGATTTTTGTCTCATGTAAAATCTCATCGTGGATTTGTACCACTAGTTAGAGCCCAAGTTTTTCAAAAGCGCAATTTAAAGGATGGTTTAGTTTGAGAATTAAAAAGAACGTATATATATTTTTTAAAAAATACCTATACAGGTACGTGTCGAATTGAAAACCTCCTTCTTTTTTGAAGTCGGTTAAAAAGGGCTCGTTTAGAAGGAAGGACTAATCCAACAGGAAACACGACTTACGTAGCGATCGATCACGATGTTTGACACTAATGATTTCGTAAGGCGGTTGGTTGATTTGGAGGAGCAGACCCAGTAATTTATTCGCGACCAGATTTTCTTCGGTTGATTCACCGTTATTGTTTTTCTTTCGCCCGAGTTTATTTCGTTCACTTTAAATCGCGTGCGAACGTGCCTCGGATTTCTGGACGGTAGCGTCATTGCCTCTAGAATCCACTTAGCCGCTTAACCGTGATAACGAAAGTGGTTTCTCGGTGGCTCACGCTCGAGATTCGTATCGGAAGTTTATTTTCGCTGTGCCCCCGTGTGTGCTTCCGATAATTAACTTCCTAACGCTGGCGCCTGATTCATTCATTCACTTCACGTCACGCGTAATTCTAATTCAGCTGTTTATTGTTCTTTCAAACCTTTCATTGCGAAAGTCGCTAGATAATAGTCATTGAAAATGGAAGCAAGGTTGTTCACTAAAACCGAGTCCGTGTTTTCTCTGAAGACCACTGTGACTGTAGAGCAGATGTTTTGGATAATTCTAATTTGATTGATATTAAGTGGAATTTAAGCCAGGAATCCACCGGGAAGCTAAGCTAAGTTATGCTATGCGATGCTACGTTTTAACGTAGCTTTTGGTGGAAACGGTTCCATAAGAATCTAGTGAAGCTAATTTTTTAAAACGCAGCATGGCATCGCTTAGCATAGCTTAGCTTCCCGGTGGATTCCCGGCTTTATGATGGAATTAGGTGATTCTGAAATTGAGCTATCTTCGTGGTTATAATAGGAATTTACGATTCTCGTAGTAGGTAAAAGATTTAAGTGCAGGGTGTTTTCGACATTCCCCAAAATTGTATAGTAGGTAGTTAAACCCCTAAACGACCGACCCCTGAAACGAAAACCAGACCGTGAGGTCCAGGCCCTCGGAACGAAAACCTCCACTGTTTTCCGTACGAGATACGGAGGTGGGCGACCAGTGGAAAACTTAGGGTCCGTACGAGATACGGTGGGGGTCGTTGAGGGGTTAAGGGGGAACACCACTGTGACGGCCGGAAATGTATGCCATTTTTAAGAATTTTTTTTCGGGAATAATTTACAGTTTTCATAGAAAATTTTTATTACCTATCTTTAATACGCTGTCTTAAGAGACTATATACAAATAAATAAATAGAAAAACATTTATAAATTTTAATATATTAATTAATCTTCTAGACCTCCTCACGCGAGCTGGTCGAATGTGTAACTATGGGACAGCATGTCTGAAATCAAATTTCATTTTTTTTTATAAACTATATGAGTGTAGTTTCCGTTGTACGTGCCGATTTCTGAAACCAATTTTTTTGTAAAAATGGTGCGCTTTAGACGAAAGGTTTCGAAAATCCGCGAATAACATGGACAGTTTTCCGAGCGTATTTAAAAAAATTTGTTTTCAATCAAAGAATCCGTACGTACAACGGAAACTACACTCATATAGTTTATAAAAAAAAATTAAATTTGATTTCGGACATGCTGTTCCATAGTTACACATTCGACCAGCTCGCGTGGGTGGGTCTAGAAGATTAATTAATATATTAAAATTTATGGATGTTTTTCTATTTTTTTTTTATATAGTCTGAAGACAGTGTTCTAAAGATAGGTAATAAAAATTTGCTATGGAAACTGTAAATTATTCTTAAAAAAAATTCTTAAAAATGGCTTATTGTTCCGGCCGTCAGAGTGGTGTTCCCCCTTAAGGAAGGTGTTAAATTCGGTGAGTAGTAGAAGCATAGACAACACGGACGCCTGTATACATACATGATTGACGACGACGTAGGAGCAAGAAAATGCCACTGGGATTGCTTTATTAGTAATCGTGTCTATTCTTCACTTTCATGCCCTTCTCTTCCCATTTTCTTCGCAAGGATAGTGTGGACAGTTTATTATACAGTTCTCTAACAACAGTAATAAAAAAAAACCAACAAAGAAGGAGAACTTCGTGTGCTTTTTGTAAACTCCATCAGCCAATTCAGTTTCTACTTCTAATCAGGCGTATGCACATCCGAGATAGACAATCTAACACACCCCTATCCAGGAAAACAATACCATTTTTTATTATCAACATACTTTTGGAGTTACTTTAATAATTTGGGAAAATTTTGGCAGCAAGTTGTCAAGCATCGCGCAATGAAAATTGCGGAAAGAGAGCCCACGGGTCACCAGCATTTCACGTCAACGTGGTTGGCGGTCTTAATTAGCGAATTGACTTAATTGCGCCGCGTCCTGACGCAGATAAGCCTGTAGAGAAATGCTCGGCCGCCATGGCGCATGACGGCGACAGAGAAAAACGGCGTCAACGGTTCGTTTCCTCGATTCGTTCTAGCCCAGTTCAGGGGAACGAGAGGAAATGCACTCGGCGAAGAAGCGCGTGCACGGAAATAAAAATAACGGGCTATCGGGAGGATCGGGCGAAAGCTCGGTCGCCCATTTTTCTTTCGTTCGAATTGCGTGTGAACGAAGTGGGACCGAAATTTCTTTAACCCTTGAATGGTGGACGGGTTGATCACACATCTCATGCAGCAGGAGATTTCACTCATGAGTGTCTCAGAATAAGCTTCTATATTAGAATCTAATCATGTTATAGTCTAAAATTCTTATATCCGCAAAGAAGTAATACTAATAAGTAATGCATGTTTGATATTTAGTGTGGATAAAAATTGACTTTACATCCGCCAGGCGAGGATTAAATTTAAATCTGTAATTATTCGAATAATTCAAATAATTTCGAATACGAACAATTTCTTCGAATATTGAAATTTCAAATTCGAAATCACTGATATTCGAATCTCAAATTCGAATTTTCTGATATCCGAATATTCAAATCTTAAATTCGAATTCTCTGATATACGAATTTTCGAATCTCAAGTTCGAATTTTCTGATATTTCAATACTCGAATCGCAAATTCGACTTCTCTGATATTCGAATCGCAAATTCGACTTCTCTGATATTCGAATCGCAAATTCGACTTCTCTGATATTCGAATCTCAAATTCGAATTTTCTGATATCCGAATATTCAAATCTTAAATTCGAATTCTCTGATATACGAATTTTCGAATCTCAAGTTCGAATTTTCTGATATTTCAATACTCGAATCGCAAATTCGACTTCTCTGATATTCGAATCGCAAATTCGACTTCTCTGATATTCGAATCGCAAATTCGACTTCTCTGATATTCGAATCGCAAATTTGACTTCTCTGATATTCGAATATTCGTTACAGCCTTAGTTGAGATAACGCGAAAATGTAGCAAGAATTCGAGTAGTGAGTTGTAGCAAGGTTTGCGTTCTTCTTATCGAGTATCGAACTAACCTATTGTTTTTATTTTCCCTTGCAGTTCAAGGGGAGATTGTGATGCAGTCGACGCCCACGGTACCAACGTGAGTATTCCGATACCTACTGCAGTTCCATTTTAAATGGACTTTCTTCTTGTTACTGAAATATCGGGTATAATCAGAGCTAATTCTCGATTTAATAGAATCTTACGATGTGCATGGAACATCTATTGAAAATGGAATAAATACAGTCTCCTTCAGACGGAGAAGCTTAAAATATATTCATAAAATTCTATTTTGCTCTCAGTTCGGTAACAAGATTTGTTCGGAACGTGTCCGTTTTAGAAAACCATTGTCAATCAAAGTTTCCGATGTTTGCGCAGTTTTACCGGCAGGCCCGGTGATCCATCGCCGCCGGTTTTCGAGCAGATCTTCAAGAACGCCAGGTTCGCGCAGGGTGGGAACGCAATTTTCGAAGGACGCGTGAGAGGGAACCCGAAGCCCACCGTTTCATGGACCCACAAAGGCGCTCCATTACTGGAGTCATGGAAAATTCGGATGTCGTACGACGATAAAACGGGTGCTGTAACGCTCCAGATCAATCAGATCGGCCCTGGAGACGAGGGCGAGTACACGTGCAGCGCTAAAAATCAATACGGTAAGAAGCCCTTAAAATAAATAATACCCAGACCGCGCAGAATAATTGAAACCCCATCTTCCTAAATTTCTTCACGATTCTTCCGATCTGTCATGGAATGGTTCTGATTCAGGCGAAGCGATCTGCTCGGTCTACATCCAGCCAGAAGGATTCGGGCCTCCGCAGCAGCAAATGAGTGGTTTCAAGAAAGAGTACGCGCAAACCTTTCAGTCGACCGAACAGAAGTCCCAGACTGGCAGTCAGAGCTTCCAACAGCGCAGCTACCAGCAAACGATCGACAAACGAAGCTACATGAATGGAAGCTCCACCAGCATCGAAGATTTCAAGGTAATTTGTGTTTGACTTCGCGTCGTGGACGTACTATTTCTATTTATTGATGGAGAAGAATGCACGGATCCTTTAGAGGATTTATTAATTAACAGTGGAAGTTAGTGTAACCGTTGGATTTAATAACAAATTCGCAGGTCGACACGTTCGAATACAGACTGCTGCGAGAGACAGAATTTCGAGAGTCGATTACCCGCCGTTTCGTGGGCGAGTCCGACGTGCAGATTTCGACGGTGGTGGATCGTAACTTGGGACCGGTTGCACCTCCGCAATTCGCGCAGAAGCCGAGAAACTCGAAGCTCGTCGAGGGATCCGACGCCGTTTTCACCGCGAAGATATCTGGCAATCCGAAACCAAGAGTAAGTAGAGTCCATTGCAATTTACTCGTTTATTTACTGCACCGAATGCAAGTTTCAACAAATATTTCTCAAGTGAATTCTTCTGTATTAACAATTACACCCCATTTTAATGGTCCATTGCTGTTATCGTTCCAATTCTATTACAGAACTTATCAATTTTTAGCAAGTAGCTTTTGGGAACATGAAATTATTTGTGGAAATTATTGTATAATTATTTTGAGCAATGTGTTTTGGAAATTTCGGTTGATAGAACAATTTGATGTCGTGAGCTTCGTTATTATACAGATGTTGTTTCTTATTGCAGTTAACTTGGTTCAAAAACGGCCAAAGGATCCGCGACTCTCAGCGCGTGGAGATGAACTACTCGAACCAACAAGCCAACTTGAGGATCAGAGTCGCTTTACCAGAAGACAGCGGCCATTACACCTTACTATCAGAAAATCCTCAAGGCTGCACTGTTAGCTCCGCGTATTTAGCGATCGAGTCCAGCGATCAGGTCGATCAGGCCTACCAGACTCAAAGGGAGACGGTGAAGACCCAGCAAGTAGAATCGACCAGCGAGTCTGACTCTGGCAAAGTTCTGCCGCCGAATTTCGTTCGCACCTGCACCGATCGTGATGCTACCGAAGGAAAAATGACCAGGTGAGTCTCATCTCCCCCGAATCTGTTGAAGAAGCTACTTGATGGCAGAGAATATATCAAGTTCTGAGAAAACTAGACTGTTTACCCTTCTTTGTTGAATCTTTCCTTGAGAAGTGTGTCCATGAGACATGATTTCTGGGACATGGCATATGTAGTTCACTGGTTGAGGTCATATTAGTATGAAATCTACTGTTTTACGTATTTAGAAATGTGCATGAAGATTAACATGAGTCTTAGAAAACTTCTTGGAAGACCCAAATTCTTTATTATTGAATATCACTTCATCGCGGTGCGCATTATCATAGTTATAAAAAAAGGGTTATGAAATTAAGGGTAACTTTGGCGAAAACCTCCTAATTAAACTGAAAACCTCCATCCTTACTAAACCAGTTCTTTTTACAAAGATGGCATAGCAAAATCCTTATTATTCAACTTACCACTGTACCTACTGTTTCCTTCCTAAAATAACAAGCCTTACGGTAGACCAGAAAGTGTATTCGCAGTTGCTTAATTGAATCTGGTTTGTCCAGGTTTGATTGTCGCGTAACCGGCCGTCCGTATCCCGAGGTGACATGGTACATAAACGGCCAGCAAGTGGCCAACGATCTGACCCACAAGATCCTCGTTAATGAGTCAGGCAACAACTCCCTGATGATCACCAACGTGAGCCGAGCGGACGCTGGTGTCGTGACCTGCGTCGCCAGGAACAAAGCTGGCGAAACATCGTTCCAGTGCAACCTGACCGTCATCGAGAAGGAGCAAGTGGTCGCGCCGAAGTTCGTGGAACGTTTCACGACGACAAACGTGAAGGAAGGAGAACCGGTTGTCTTCATGGCCCGCGCCGTTGGCACACCCGTGCCGCGGATCACCTGGCAAAAGGTAGCTCTCGAAACTTGACTGCAGGTCGGTTGAACTGAGGAATAAAAGTTTGAAGAGATTTAAAGAGTTTGAAGCGGTATCAGTTAACTATGCTTAGCTTGAGATTACTTCAGCGTTTTATAGGTCAGAGTATTCCAGGATTTTTTTCGTCTAGGATTCCCTTCTTTTGGGGTTTCCTCATCCTAGGATTCCTTTTGTTGTGGGATTCTCTAGTTTTAGTATTCTATTTTTGGGGATTCCCTACTTGTACGATTCCCTCCTTTTAGGGTTCCCTAATTTTAGGATTCCTTTCTTTTGGGGTTCTCTAGTTTTAGGATTATCATCTTTTGGGGTTCCCTACTTCTAGGATTCCCTTCCTTTGAGGTTTTCTACTCTTAAGATTCCCTTCTCTTGGGGTTCCCTACCCCTAGGATTCCCTTCTTTTAAGGTTCCCTAATCCTAGGATTCCTTTCTTTTGAGGACCTCTAGTTTTAGTATCGCCTTCTTTTGGAATTTCCTACTTCTACGATTCCCTTCTTTTGAGGTTCTTTACTCCTAAGATTCCCTTCTCTTCGGGTTCCTCATCCCTAGAATTTCCTTCTATTAGGGTTCCCTAATCCTTGGATTCCTTTCTTTTGGGATTCTCTAGTTTTAGGATTATCCTCATTTGGATTTTCCTACTTCTAGGATTGCCTTCTTTTCAGGTTCTCTACTCATAAGATTCCCTTCTCTTGGGGTTCCCTACCCCTAGGATTCCCTTCTTTTAAGGTTCCCTAATCCTAGGATTCCTTTCTTTTGAGGACTTCTTGTTTTAGTATCGCCTTCTTTTGGAATTTCCTACTTCTACGATTCCCTTCTTTTGAGGTTCTTTACTCCTAAGATTCCCTTCTCTTCGGGTTCCTCATCCCTAGAATTTCCTTCTATTAGGGTTCCCTAATCCTTGGATTCCTTTCTTTTGGGATTCTCTAGTTTTAGGATTATCCTCATTTGGATTTTCCTACTTCTAGGATTGCCTTCTTTTCAGGTTCTCTACTCATAAGATTCCCTTCTCTTGGGGTTCCCTACCCCTAGGATTCCCTTCTTTTAAGGTTCCCTAATCCTAGGATTCCTTTCTTTTGAGGACCTCTTGTTTTAGTATCGCCTTCTTTTGGAATTTCCTACTTCTACGATTCCCTTCTTTTGAGATTCTTTACTCCTAAGATTCCCTTCTCTTCGGGTTCCTCACCCCTAGGATTCCCTTCTTTTAGGGTTCCCTAATCCTAGGATTCCTTTCTTTTGGGGTTCTCTAGTTTTAGGATTATCCTCGTTTGGATTTTCCGACTTCTAGGATTGCCTTCTTTTCAGGTTCTCTACTCCTAAGATTCCCTTCTCTTGGGGTTCCCTACCCCTAGGATTCCCTTCTTTTAAGGTTCCCTAATCCTAGGATTCCTTTCTTTTGAGGACCTCTTGTTTTAGTATCGCCTTCTTTTGGAATTTCCTACTTCTACGATTCCCTTCTTTTGAGGTTCTTTACTCCTAAGATTCCCTTCTCTTCGGGTTCCTCACCCCTAGGATTCCCTTCTTTTAGGGTTCCCTAATTTTAGGATTCCTTTCTTTTGGGGTTCTCTAGTTTTAGGATTATCCTCATTTGGATTTTCCTACTTCTAGGATTGCCTTCTTTTCAGGTTCTCTACTCATAAGATTCCCTTCTCTTGGGGTTCCCTACCCCTAGGATTCCCTTCTTTTAGTGTTCCCTAAACCTAGGATTTCCTTTCTTTTGGAGTTCCCTACACCTATGTGTCCCTACTTTCGGGGTTCCTTACTTCTAAGATACCTATCTTCTAGGGTTCCCGACTCCTTACTTTTATAATCCTAGGCCAACTACTTCTTATACTCTTCTATTTTCCTAGATTCTACATTTGCTACCCTCATACGCGAAAACTGAACTTGTTCTCCTCCGTATATCTCCTTTAGCCGACTTGCACTACTTACAATTAGCTTCCTTTCCCTTGACTTGAAATTGTATCGCGTGGGAAGGCAATGCTGAAGATCAAGATCTTGGACACTTCGTCAAATAAAGTTTGTGAAGTATCTTATTTGGGACGTAGGCTAAGGTTTTCTCTGATTTTTCAGGACGGTGTGCCATTAGCTCCTGGACCAGATGTTCGTATATCGGCGGACGGCACCGGAGCTTCGAGCCTGGACATACCCTGCGCAAAATATTCAGATGCAGCTTGGTACCAGTGCACGGCGCAGAATGTGGCCGGCTCTACCGCCACCCGAGCACGGCTCTTCGTGGAGACACCGAAAGGAGCAGCCCCCGAACCAAGACGCCTGAATTTACCCCGACCGACGAAAGTCATCGAACCAGAGTGAGTACATCATCAATATTAACCAGTTCATTCAACTAACGTGTAAACATTCAGAGCTTGAAGCTTGAAAATTCACTTGATTTGCGTCCATTAAAAGGGTAGCTAAAATCGAAAAGTTTAACACAATATTTGAGTATACCTTCTCGAATAGAAACAAATAATAAAGGAACAATGATTGTATGTATTATTTCTATTAATGTCGATATGTCCTTAAATTATTCGACACTTTAATAAACCACCCTGTAGAACTACAGAAGTGATCCCATTTTTTGATAGCCACACGATTTTACAATTCAATGATATTGTCAGTCTTCAAGTTCTCTTTAAATACAAATGCAGTTGAAATGCTGCCAAATATTAATAAACAAATTCTACTTTTATGCAAACGCGAAGGAGGACAATGGTAGGATTATCATTCCACTTATACGTCTCTTGTAAAGGGCAGAAGTAACAGTGAATATATTTACAGACCAGCGCCTGGCCCCGAAGTGATTTACTTGCGGCACGTAGAACGTGCCAAGCCGTATTTGCCTCCACCTGAGGAGGATAGAGTTTATCCACCGCCACGTTTCATTATACCGTTGAGAGACGTCCATCAGATCGAGGGTGGGCGCATTCACTTCGAGGCCAGAATCGAACCGGTGGGCGATCCCACCATGAGGGTAGAGTGGTACGTGAATGGAAGAGCTCTGGACGCAAGTGAGTATTTTACTCAAATTGTACCACTCGCCATTCAACAAACATAAATCCTTTGATCTATTAAATTCAATCTCTCTCTTCGCATCGAAAACGCGAGCTCCTTAGTTCTTTTTTTACTGAATGTATAACTGAAATTGTAATGGCAGGCTCTCGAGCGACTTCCATTTTCCGATTTGGCTTCATCTCTCTCGACCTCATCAGCATCGTGATTCAAGACAGCGGCGAATACTTGTGCCGCGTCGTGAGTTCGACTGGAGTCGCCGAATCCCGAGCTACCCTCAGCGTGACACGTAAGTCTCGAAGCGTGAAACAAGGAGCGGAAGAATTTTAATATCATTTTAGCCTTAGGAATGTGGTAACGGGCTGCTGAAATTAATGAGAATTCTGGTCCTCAGCACGCGCGACAATCGAACAGGCAAGCCAACACCCCGACAGCCTCCAGTATATCCAACAGCTCGAGGATTACACCAAGTACCAAAGGCAGGAAAGTGTGGAGGAGATCTCTGCTCAGCGGCCGGCCTTCATCCGTCCGCTCCAGGATCTAGGAGAGCTGCAGGAGGGTCGTAACGCGCATTTCGAGGCGCAACTGACCCCCGTCAGCGATCCGACGATGAAAGTGGAGTGGTACAAGGATGGTAGGCCAATCACAGCTAGTGAGTATCTCTCCTTCATCATCTCCAGAAAGTGGTTTATAAATTCGTGTTCAGCTTTGTTCAGCTTTGATGCTGTAGGCTATGACTCGCCTCAGTACATTCCTTTCGTTTTCCTTTAGTGAAAGGTAGAAATTTCGATCGCGGATGGGTTTCTTTAATGATAATTACTTCTCAGGCTCAAGAATCACAACCATCTTCAACTTCGGTTACGTCTCGCTTAATATATTGCACCTACGGGCTGAAGATGCGGGTTCTTACACTGTCAGAGCTGTGAACCGCTTGGGAGAGGCTCTCAGCTCCGCAACTCTCCGTGTCTATGGTAAGTGTCTTCGTAGAATCGGCGTTGGTAATGATTTTAATTGATACAAATCGATTGTGTTTGATTATCTCGAGCAGCGCGCACAAGCGTAACTACAGACTTGGGTATCCCCGAGCAACAGAGGTACATCGAGGCTGCCGAGGAGTTGGAAGCCTATCAACAGGCCATGCACCAGAAGTACGTACAGGAGCAGCCTGAACCGACTAGCCCACCGGAATTCAAATCTCCTATCAAGGATCAGAACAGCATACGAGAAGGTGGATTTGCTCATTTCGAAGCACGTCTGGAGCCAGTCGGCGATTCTGATCTGAGAGTAGAGTGGCTCAAGGATGGACGCCCTGTAGAAGCCAGTGAGTGTAGCTTCCTCTGTTGACCTGGCTATGTGCCTCGGGGAAATTATTCGCGCTGAAGATCTAAAACTTAGTTCTACTTTAATTTACGTCATTACGGAATTGAAGGGTCGGATGTAAGGGGTCGTTCTTAAATTACGTAAGGCTTTTTTTGGGGGGCGGGGGGGTGTCGCGAATTTCTTACGTTTTCTTACAAGGGGGGCGAGGGGAGTCAGGTAGCGTCTTACGTAATATTTTTTAACCTAATTTTCAATAAATACAAATTCTATCATTAATGTTCGAGAAAAGTTGTTTTAGTTTAAATTTCCCGAAACCGAGTTAAATGAATTATACAAACCTTTAAAAAAATGTATTGACTGAAAAAATTCAATGTAAAAAATATTACGTAAGAAGGGGAGGGAGGGGGTAAGAAATCGCTAAAATTACCCTTACGTAATTTAAGGACGGCCCCCAATAAGGGGACTGGCGCTCAAAAGTGGGAAATATTATTGTCCAAACGCTAAGAAAGATTGGAAAATTAAATGTTAAACTGTATTTTAAAAATATAGTGTTGTAAAGCTCGTCACGACACACATTTTTTCTATTTACAGTTTGTTTATCCAATCATTACTATTCGAGCTGAAAATTATAAACAAAAAAATTTTCATCGTCCAGAATCATTATTTCTTTAAACATAAATTGCGATAGCTAGAGTAAATATTACGGGATCGTTATGGAACTTAAAATATGACTTCAGAAAACTCTAGCGAATCCGTAGCATGTATACACAAACCCTTATGTTGAAAAATGTAATAATATTTAATTAAAAAGTAATACTGGACATAACCCATGTTTTTTAACGTTCGCCGTTAAAAAGTATCGAGGCAATTTTGAGGTACATATAACTTGCAGCGACAAAGTTTTTCCTTAATATACAAGGAAGATTTTCACCAATTTTCACACTGATTAATAAATAATTGTAGAAGATATGGCGATATATATAAATCTCGCGCGCCACCAACAGTCAGTAGCCGCGTATAATGCGCTACTTAACAGTTTTAGCACTCGCGTTGACTGTTGGTCCCGACTCCCGATAGACGATGAAAAATTTTTGTTTATAATTTTCAGCTCGAATAGTAATGATTGGATAAAGAAACTGTAAATAGAAAAAATGTGTGTCGTGACGAGCTTTACAACACTATATTTATTACAATTCAGGTTAATAACATTTAATTTTCCAATTTTTCTTAGCGTTTGGCTAATAATTTTTCCCATTTTCGAGCGCTAATCCCGATTGAATTGAAGTGAGATTTACGTATAAGCGTGGTCGAATCAGGGGAGGATCTAAGTAGAATCGGAGAGGAATCTAAATAGAATCATGGCGAAACTAGAAAATCTGAATAAAATCATATTAAGCACTTCAGATGTAGAACCGCAGAATTAATAATAATAATTATTTCAACTGCAATTCTTCCGCTATAAGAACATCATCAAAACGTTCAGACCCTAATGAAACAACTTCCCTTCTAGGTTCGCGGATCACGACATTCTTCAACTTCGGTTACGTCGCACTGACCATCAAATACGTAACGATCCACGACGTCGGTGTGTACACCTGCCGCGCCTACAACCGCGTCGGTGAAGCGCACACCACCGCTCAATTAAGCGTGATCAGCAAGAACGACGTTATTTACGATAGCCAGCACCCCACTGGACTTCAGAAGATTCAATCGCTGGAAGATTCCAGCAGATACTCGCGACAAGTTCAGGAAGAGACGCAGGTCACTCAGGCGCCGCGATTCCTGGGCACCCTGAAGGGTACCAATAAAATCGTCGAGGGTCAACGCGCCCACTTCGAGGCTCGTGTCGAACCTCAGAGCGATCTGACCATGACCATCGAGTGGTACCACAATGGAAAAGCCATCACTGCTGCGAACAGAATACAAACCTACCACGACTTTGGATACGTGGCCATTGATATTCTTCAAGTCCGACCTGAGGACGCTGGGACTTACACTGTCGTCGCAAGAAACGCCCTTGGCGAAGCACGTTTGGCTGCTACCATGGTGGTAGAAAGTAAGTTCCTTTTCATTGTAACACATAGAATTTTAATTAGCTTATCAACTGTTGAGTGAAAAGGGAATTGTTAATCAAGCTGCAGGCGTTATAAATAGATAGATGCAGTTTAATGTTTCCCTAAATGTGATATTTATTTCAATTTTAGCTCGTTCAAGCGTCGATACCAGCAGCATGCATCGCACCTCCTACGAAAAGACTCAGCGCCTCGAGGAATCGAAGTTCGTCGAGCCCCAGTACCACATCGAAGAAATCTCCAAATCGAAGCCCATCTTCGTGCAACCATTGAGTGACCCTAAGCCAGTTAGCGAGGGCAAGAACATCCATCTGGAGTGTCGTTTGGAACCGATGGGTGACCCAACTATGAGAGTCGAGTGGTTCCAAAATGGCCGGCCAGTTACTGTTGGCTCCAGATTCAGAACTTACTACGATTTCGGTTTCGTTGCTCTGGACATCGTTCACTCAACTATCCTCGACTCTGGGGAATATACTGTCAGAGCTACGAATCACCTTGGAACTGCTCATACATCGGCCTGCGTCAGAGTCATTGGGAAATCAGACGTGGTTACTGACACTCAACACGAACAGTCGCTTGAGCAGATTCAAATGTTGGAAGATTCGTCGAGGTTGGTGAAGTTATGAGAGCTTAGTTACTCGACAAATATTTTTACTAATCAGACTAATCAGAACTGTCAAGAAAAATAACTCATCAATAGAAAATTATCTATAAGAGGAGTAACACCCACAAAATGTTTCGAGTACCACCAAAGTAGTTCATACGATTGGAATTATCTGCCTCCTTGATTAATAATTAAAATCATATGTAAACTAAGGATCGCAGTATTTAAGAACCTTAGAGCAAGTTTCATTTGGGTTGATCAGATTCATAGAACCAATATAGCAGCTACAATTAATCCAACCACTAGATAAATATTACTCCAGACTAGGGCTGGGACTATTTGTCAAATTTTTCAGTGTTCGAATATTCGAATACTTCAGTTGCTCAATTATTTGGCGAATATAATTCGAATATTAAAGTATTCGAATACTATTCGAATATTAAAGTATTCGAATACTATTCGAATATGAAAGTATTCGAATACTCATGTATTCGAATAGTATGGTGTGAATTATAAATCAAGTTCTTTAGGTTCATTTGTCAGGGTGAAATCTTGTAAGCTAATTTTGACCCACTTCACACCATACTATTCGAATACATCAGTATTCGAATACAGCAGTATTCGAATAATGACATTCGAATAGTATTCGAATATAGCAGTATTCGAATAGTATTCGAATAATAACATTCGAATACTCAAATATTCGAAGTTTATTCGTAGCATACGAATACTTGTAAAATATTCGAATATTAAATTATTCGAATAGTCCCAGCCCTACTCCAGACAAGTACTTCAATACTCACACGACTACGTTCCCCACTATCCAGGTACCGCAAGACTCAGCAAGAAGAGGTGACAGTGATGCAGGCACCCCAGTTCACACGAGCCCTGCACAACATCGAGACAGTGGAGCTGACCAACGTCCACCTCGAGGGTCGTCTTCAGCCAGTCGGCGACGCGACGATGAAGGTCGAGTGGTTCGTGAATGGCAGACCAGTGAAGACCGGCCACAGATTCAGACCATCCTACGAGTTCGACTACGTAGCACTCGACATACTAGGCGTCTACCCCGACGACTCGGGCGTCTACACCTGCCAAGCCAGAAACCAGCTGGGCGAAGCCGTCACCTCGTGCTCCGTAAGGGTGCACGCGAAGAAGGATCTGCTGCTGGAGTCGCAGCACCCCGAAGGCTTGGAGAGAATACAGTACTTGGAGGACGCCTCGAGGTACAAGAGGCACGAGCTTGTCGACGAAGTGGTGAACGTTAAGCCGAGGTTCGTCACGGCCCCGAAGAACCAAGAGAACCTCCGCGAGGGGCAACACGCGCATTTCGAGTGCAAATTGGAGCCAGTGACAGACTCGAACCTGAAGGTCGAGTGGTACAAAAATGGTCGCCCGGTTACGATAGGTGAGTTCAGGCTTTCGTTATGTGGGATTTGATGTGCGAGGTGATTTCAGGGCGGATTGAAGAATTTAGAGGTACATATATAGTTCTCAGAACAAGCAAAGATGTTCGGGTAATGTAGGCTTGCAAAGCAACTCTGAAGTCATCGGGTTGTAAAATAAGTTATCTAAATAAATAGGGTTAAAGTGAATAGTTCATTTGAAATAGTTCATGCACTGAAATAGATTGACGAGAAGCAGTAAAAGATTGAACCTTCTTCAAGATATAATTTTCCTTTAAACTTTATAGTTATAAAAATAAAATAAATACAATTTTAAACTCTATCAAGTACAACTTGAGTGTGTGAACCGTTTACCGACTTTAAGTATTGTATGCTTTTTTGTTATGCGCTTTGTATTGCTACTTCTTTTTTCTTTTTCTTTTCATATATATTTTTCTATTAATATATATTTAATATATATATATATATCTTTTATATTAATATATATTTAATATATATATATATCTTTTATATTAATACATATTTAATATATATATATATTAAATATATATTAAATAAATAAATACATAAATAAATCAACTCTATATTCGTGAAAAAAATTTAAAATAATCTGTTTCACCCTCAGGACACCGTTTCCGTCCGATACACGACTTCGGCTACGTCGCCCTGGACGTGATCGATCTGATCGCCGAGGATTCTGGCACCTACACCTGCCGCGCTGTCAATCTCGTTGGCAGCGACGAAGTATCCTGCGCATTGACCTGCCGTTCGACAGCCCAAGTGTTAACCGACACGCAGAACGAGACGGGCCTGGAACAGATTCATTATTTGGAGGACAGGACCAGGTACCAGCGACAGGAGGACATCGAGGAGACGACCACCCAGGCGCCGATCTTCACCACTTCCCTGAACAACGTGGAGATTAAGGAGGGCCAGAGGGCTCACTTCGAGTGCAGACTGATTCCTGTGTCCGATGTAACGATGAAAGTGGAGTGGTTCCACAATAACAAGCCAGTAAAGGCTGGATCGAGATTCGTCGAAACGAACAGCTTTGGTTTCGTCGCCCTTGACATCATGTACGCCTATCCTGAAGACTCTGGCACCTACACCTGCCGAGCCAAGAATATCATTGGAGAGGCGATTACTTCGGCCACTGCAGTTGTACACTGTAAGTTTTTAAGTCTGTGTTTTCTTTGTATAGGGTTGTTCATGACAGCAGATAGTTTTATATAAAGAGAAGAGGGAAGATGAAGGTGTTGGGTGGCTCAACACTTCTGATTTGTGATCTCCAATGCTTTATTATCCAATGCATAAATTTTCAATGCATAGATTTCGATGCATTATTATCCAATGCTTAGATTTCCAGTGCATAGATTTTAATGCATTATTATCCAATGCTTGGATTTCCAGTGCATAGATTTGTACCTACTGCATAGATTTCCAATGCATTATTATTCAAAGCGTATATTTCCAGTGCATTCTTACCAAATGTTCAGATTTCCAATGCATCATTATTCATTTACCAACAATAACAAAACTGATGGTAATATTTCTTGAACAGCAAAAAAGTCGATCTACTTGGAGACCCAAAACGAAGAGGCCCTTCAACGCCTCCGTTACCTGGAGGACACATCGCGCTACCAGCGTAAGACCACCACGGAGGAAACAGTGACGCAAGCACCAGTCTTCACAATGCCCATCAAGGATCTGAAAGTCGCCGAAAATCAGGCAGCTCACTTCGAGGCTCGTGTGATTCCCGTCGGCGACTCTAAGCTGAAAGTCGAATGGCTCCGGAACGGAGTCGCCATTTCAGCTTGTAAGTTATAATACATTCTAAATTGGTGACTATCGTACAACAGGCGCTTCAATTTCACATATTTCGATCACGTAGAAATCTACGAAACTAAGTAATATGCTAATTGCCTCACGCTAATTATCTTCTAGAGTGAAACTAATTGCTCTTTTTGCAGCCAATCGCGTGACGACGATGCACGATTTCGGTTACGTCGCTCTGAACATGAAATACGTTAATCCCGAGGACTCAGGCACTTACACCTGCCGTGCGGTGAACGAGCTTGGCGAAGCAGTAACGTCTGCGACACTCTTCGTTCAGTGTGAGTAGAAACTCGTATTAAGTACACCACAAAACCCATAGAAACTGAAGCTTCGATTTTCAGCACCGCTTCTCTTAAGCCAAAGCTGCTTACACGTAGATTTTGCATTTTGCGTGCAGCAATTTTCCCCTGTCTTTTTTTTTTGGTGAAGTGTTCGTAGTAGTTTCTTTCGCGAATCTTTCATATCTGCGCACAGTTCGCAGAAGCTTTGCAAGAACACTTAGACTGTTCCCCTGGTGCAAGCTTCGCAGACAGTGCCAACAGAAATCACAAGCTAGGGTGGTGTAAATAAACTGTTCCTAATTTTTATATCTTCATCTTCGGCACGTTACAATCGAGCACTTCTACTACCATTTTTATCAACACTTTTCCAATGGATATTTCCCTGTTATACGCCACCTGGGACCAACCTTCATTACCACATCATTCCACATTTTCTCTTTAGTTCAGTAGACAATGAACATGTACCCACAGACTTATACTCTTTGTCTCCCAAATGTAATGTAGGAATAGGTTTCGTAATTTCTATATGCTGGGGAGCCAAGGAAGAAAGGGACCTCGGGTGATGGGACTCGAAAAACCCACAATGTTCGGGTCTCTTGTTCCGGGCTTCCTCTTATGGATGTTCCTAATCCCACAGTAATAGTGTAGGATCACGGAAAATGGGAGCCTCGGCGCGGGACTCGAACCCGCGACCTTCAGATTCGTAGCGTGCTGGCCAGCCGCCTTAGCCACCTCGGCTACCGCCGACTCCCCGGTTCTTAGTTCTTCCGTGTCCTCTCTTATGCTATGGGGGTTCCTGATCCCACAATAGTGTGATCAAACGATAAATCACTAACTTTACATCGCCAATATTTCCCGCCCGAAACATAATACCAAAAGAGTCAACAATACACTTATCACCCACAAACAAACATCGCCGTAGCATTGAAGTACACTCGCACAAGCATTCCCCTCTTCCTATCCCGAAATAAAAAACAAAGGAACCCTCCCCGAACGTTTCATTGCCGTTCGCACAACTGCTACAAAGACACGCTGACAAGACTATTCCCGAACGCAGCCAAGGCAGCGCTGCAATTCGAGTCGCAGCACGAGAGCGCGTTGTCGAAGATCCAGATCCTGGAGGACACCAGCAAGTACCAGCGCCGCGAGGAGGAGGAGATCATCGTGAAGGAGAAGCCGTCCTTCACTGTCCAGCTGAACGGGCCGACCAACCTAGTCGAGGGACAAAGCGCGCACTATGAGTGCCGCATCGAACCCTATCCTGACCCGAACATGAAGGTGGAGTGGTTCCACAACGGGAAGCCACTCTCCACTGGTCATAGATACCGGACCACCTGTGACTTCGGCTTTGCCTCGTTGGACGTTCTGTCTGTCTATGCCGAGGACTCTGGCACCTACACCTGCCAAGCCACCAACAGACTCGGATCGGCGAAGAGCTCGATTAATCTCGAGGTGAAATGTAAGTATCAACGCTGAGGAGGAACTAACTCTCGGCGAGGAGTGTTGGTAATTAAATGTCGAGGGAGATTCGCCCATGGAAAGTGGGATAGAAGTATCTGTGGGAGCTTGGAGTATTAGTGATCGAGTAGAGGATCATTTAGTGAGCACTGTACGCTTGATTAATCTTCATGTGAAAATGGGAGTAATGGAAGTAACGCTGGGGATAGCTGAGAAAGATCTCTCGAGGGTATTGGTGTAAAGGGAGATGCACCTTTGGGAAGTGAAATAGAAGTATCTTTATAGGGAAACGGGGATAATTGTTTGAAGAAATATTTATCAGATCACTTTATGAAGTTGATACTTCTACGAGCTTCCACGAAGAAATCACGCGGGGACAGCAGGTGGATGTAATCACGCATTTGTGTTACCTAGAAACCCCGTTTTCTGTTGCTCACAGTCCACTCCCCTTGCCTCGAAACACGATTCTGCTTTTGTATAAGACACACAAGTGAATGCCCACCCTTCTGTGTGCCGCGTTGTTTTTCACCTCGTTTTATTATGTTCACCCCCTCGGCCGCTGTAAATTACTCCCAAGCCTCTGTCCTCCAAGTGCACTGCCCAGTCGATCAGGCCAGGCCATTTTAATGAACGACACCCTTGCAGCACGCGCCTCGATCATTCGCGAAACGCAGCACGAAAGTGCCCTGAAGAAGATACAATACCTCGAGGACGACTCGCGGTACAAGCGCGTGGACGAGGAAGACTTGATCGTCGCGGAGAAGCCCAAGTTTGGGCGTCCGTTGAAGAACATCGAGCACCTGCCGGAAGGCAAGAGCGCCCACCTCGAGGCGACTTTAACGCCCGTCAACGACCCAACGATGGTAGTCGAGTGGTTCAGGGATGGCAGACCGATTCCTCAGGGTCACAAATTCAAGACCACTTACGATTTCGGTTACGTCGCTCTCGATATACTCTACGCTTACCCTGAAGACTCCGGCACCTACATGTGCAAAGCGAGGAACGCTGTTGGGGAAGCTGTCACCACCTGTGTCATCAGCGTCGACTGTAAGTCACCAGATCATAGCCATGGTTTAAGAATCTTCATATTGACTTAGAAATTAAAATGATAGATTCTCGGTAATTCTACGGAAAACAAGGTAGTGCTTTCTGTTACATCCTGTGGGGTGTAATCAAAATTTCCTTCCTATGATGAAAAGAATATTTTTTAATTTATTATCTACCGAAGAGAAGTGTCGTCGGATAGTTGACAGTCGGAAATCTCGAACGAACCCTATAACCTTTTGATAAATTCCAAATTATAAGTTGATCAGTGATCGTTTAAAATCTCTCATTCAATGCTTTCAACGAAGAGCGATTAAAATTGAAAGTCCTTTGCTTTTGTCGAACAGCCAAACAAGGTCTTTATCTGGACACACTGGACGCGCAGCGTTTGCAGAAGATTCGCGAGCTAGAGACCGTGGAGGTGAAGCAAGAGATTGAAAAAGAGGTTGTGCACCAGAAGCCCGTTTTCCTGACACCCCTTAACAACCTGGATCACTTGAAGGAAGGTGAACACGCTCACCTAGAATGCCGCGTCGAGCCCATCAACGATTCAAATTTGAAGATAGAATGGTACCCAATCATAATTCACTTATATTTACATTATGCTTTTTTAATCAGAGGACCGATCTCTAAGTCGATCGAATTTGATATTTCCTGCCAGGTTCGTAAATGGAGTCGCTGTAAGAACTGGCCATCGCTTCCGCAAAACTCACGACTTCGGCTACGTGGCTCTTGACATTCTGTATACCTATCCTGAAGACGCTGGCACTTATATGTGCAAAGCTACTAATCTAGCTGGCGAGGCTGTCAACACGTGCACCATCAAAGTTGGCTGTAAGTAATTTACACTGGTAGCGAAATTTTTACTCATTTAAACTCGGAGATTGTGAAGCTACGTGATCTATATATAGTTAGAAGGAGATTAGTTAGTCGTTTGGGGTAACATGCTCCCCAATTTTATAATATGAAAAGAAGCAGTGGCGCACTCAGGATTTAATCTTGGGGGGAGCCGAGTTGAAGGGATAAAAATATTTTTAATGCAAATTCGATGAAATTCATTAATCGATTATACAAATTTATTTAACGAATAAAATACAGTTTTCTTTTCTTTCTACAAAGCCGTTGAATTACATCAGTCGTGGTTACATTAATATTTCTTTTTCCTTTTTCTTTGGGGCGTGTCTGGGACCTTTAACCTCCCTCCCCCCCCCCTTCTGAGTGCGCCACTGAAAAAAAGATGTAATGATAGGTACTTGAGTTATATGAATACTTTATAGTGATAAGACTTTTTTAAGATACGTTGATATAAATTGATTTCATAGTTAATGACTCTCTATTGCTCGAGAGTAATTATTTAATTCGATGGTCTTCTTAGCTAAAGAGAAACGTTATCCTCCCCCTCGATTCCAACCCCTGAAACCCCTCGATACCTTGTACAAAGGTGACCTATATAATGAAAGAAGAACTTCTCCTGAACCACAATTTCGACGTGAAAAGTCGACGAACTTCAAACCTAGATTCGGATCGTTTTCTTTAACCACTTGTAAATGCAACAAACAGTGTATGGAACTCGGTAGAACGCGCGAGGATCATTTCGGCGAGAGAAGTCGGTGTAAAAGAGTGATGGATCGTTACTTCGAAACGGATCCAAAAATCGAATCGCGTCTCGGATCGAGAAGAAAGTCTGAATTGGATTTCAATAACTATAAGTATCGCGAAGAAAAGAGTGACTTGAAAAATGCTCATCAATGTCCAAGATTCCGTCATAGTGGTCGACGTGTTACGTTCGAACCTTGAACAGCTGAGAAACAGTAGAAATTCGTGTTCGTTATACTCGCGGTAAAGAACACGCTTATACTATATTCAGTGAAGCTTGAAGAGTTGGATACTTCATACAAACATTTCATGACAGTAACTTATACACTTCTTTCTTCGTATCGCATTAGTGACTTGGATATAAATATTTAGAGTACGTATATTTTCCTCCAGCTCGTCGTAGTATTCTCCTGGACACTCAGCATCCCGATGGCCTCGAGAAGATCCGTGAACTCGAGGCTCAAGGTCACCCAGCTCGCCTGGAAGTCGAAGAACCACCAGTAACGCCACCCAGATTTGTCACCGAACTTAGAGTAAAATATCTTCCACATTACTTTCTGATTGACAATTGATTTGCTGTTTGATCTGAATATTCACGTCCCTTAAAATTTCCAACACTTCTTCAGGGTACCACCGAAGTGTACGAAGGGCAAACAGCTCACTTCGAGTGTCAAGTGGAGCCTCTCCACGACGCCAACCTGAGAATCGAGTTCTTCCACAATGGCAAGCCCCTGCCGTCAGCTTCGCGCTTCCACGTGACCTTTGACTTCGGTTACGTGGCCTTGGACATCGGCCACGCTGTCCCTGAAGACGCTGGCCAGTATTCCGTGCGAGCGATCAACGCCCTCGGCCAATGTGTCTCGTCGATCGAGCTCAGAGTCATCCCAAGGGACAACATCATCTTGGACTCCCAGCGGCCAGAGGGAATGGACAAGATCCGCGAGCTGGAGTCCCAGCAGCCTTGGAAGAGACCTGAAATCCAAGAGCCTCAAACCAGGCAACGACCTGTCTTCACTCAGCCCCTGCAGAACATCGACGCTATCCCTGAAGGACACACTGCTCACTTCGAGTGCAGGCTGATACCTGTGGGAGATCCCACTCTCAAGGTCGAGTGGTTCAGAAACGAAATCCCGCTCGAGACAAGTAAGTAGGCTGCAGAGTTTGTGGAGAAAGTCTCAGAATTGGAAAATTGAAACGTCCTGTTTAATTTTGCAAAATTAAGTTTTAAGTGTCATTGCAGAACTTTAGCTATTCAGCTTTGCTTTGAGTATGCAACTGCAGTTGTCAGAGTTAGTTAGCTGCTTTACAGAAAAGAAGTAATAGAGGAGATTCTGTAGAATCACTTCATTTATATAGTATTTTAAAAACTGAAGCAATGTTAAAGCTTGAGAATTTATACAATCTTTTTCTGTAGGCTCAAGAATCACCAAGGTCCACGATTTCGGATTCGTCTCCTTGGACATCAACCACATACGCGAGGAAGACCAGGGTGTCTACATGTGTCGCGCTACCAACCCTCTAGGTGAAGCAGTAACAACAGCCTCCATGAAGATCAAGAGTCGGTATCTTTGTTTACGTCACTGGTTTACTTGAAGCTTTTACTTAGTAATTATTTTGACACCCTTGATCCAGGCAAAGCAAGTATACAATTAGAGACACAGCACCCTGAAGCCCAGCGAAAGATCGCCCAGCTCGAAGCTGACAAACCAAGTCGACCCGAGGAACCAGAGAAGGTATTCGACAAACCCATCTTCACGCAGCTACTGACTGGCCCCACTGAACTCTGGGAAGGTCAGATGGCTAGATACGAGTGCAGAATCGTCCCTGTTGGCGACTCTAGTCTGAGATTCGAGTGGTTCATCAATGGAGTCGAACTCAAAATGGGTATGGATATAAGATTCACGATTATATAGAAATTCACGTATAGTTGTAGAAGTAACTTTTAATGCAGTGAAACATTGTTTATTAAATCTTCCCCTAATTGCAATGATCCTCGAAAACAGCTAAAGTGATAATATTAGCTCGGTGCAAAAGTACGTTCGCTTTATTCAACCAACGTTTTTATTACAATAAAATATATATATATATTACATGTTTTTCTAATCAATGTATTTTCTTTGGCTATCTATGATCTTTGGCTACATTTCTGGGTACAAGTACAAGTGCCCAATATTACCTAAGCGAACGACCTTTTATATTGACCTAATAGTTACACCCTGAAGCTTCATATATTTTTTAAAGCCAATTATTCTGCACCCTCGAAAGCCACAACCTATTCTCATATCACTATGAACTACCGCAAAACAGGTTCCCGTTTCCACGTAAGTCACGATTTCGGTTACGTGACCCTGGACATCCTGAAGGTGATAACAGAGGATTCCGGCGTGTACACCTGCAAAGCAATTAACAAATCCGGGGAAGCCGTTTCCTCGATTTCCCTGAAAGTGAAAGCTCGCTCTGCCATCGATGCCGACAGTCTCCAACCGGACGCCTGGCAGAAGATCCAGCTGAAGGAAGCGGAGATGAACAAAGTGCCCGAGATGTTCGTCGACACGACACCGCAGCAAGCTCCAGTGTTCACGAAGCACCTGGAGAGCTACGACAAGCTCGTCGAGGGCCAGCACGTGTACCTGGAGGCTCAGGTGGAGCCAAGAGCGGATCCAAACCTCCGCGTGGAGTGGTTCAAGAACGGAGTGGCACTTCAGACCGGAACCAGGCTGCGTAGCACCTTCGACTTCGGCCTGGTCACGCTGTCCATCAACGGTCTAAGGGATGACGACTCGGCCATTTACACCTGCAAGGCCTCCAATCTCCTCGGAGAGGCTGTCTCCACCTGCAGCTTGAAGATCGTCGATCGTCACTGGCTGCTCGGTGACACACTCCACCCTGAGGCTCTTCCAAAGATCGATGCCTTGGAGCAGCCCCACGTCACCAGCACAGAACAACCAGAACCCACTTACGAGGAACCAGTGTTCATCACCCATCTGAACAACGTGGAGTGCATCGAGGGCGACACCGCCCACTTCGAGTGCAACGTGGAGCCGTCTAAAGATCCGACGATGAAGATTGAGTGGTTCATGAACGGAAAGTCCCTCCCTACCGGGGCCAGATTCAAATCAACCTACGATTTTGGCTACGTTGCCTTAGATATCAATCACGCCTACGAGGAGGACTCTGGAATGGTCACTGTCAAGGCAACGAACTCTAAAGGCACGGCGCAGACCTCCGGCACCCTGAAGTGCACCAGCAAGCAGAGCATCTACCTGCAAACGCAGCATCCCCAGGGCGAGGCTGGCCTTGAGAAGGTCAAGGAGGCGGAAGATGCTTACCTGTCTAAGTACAGGCGGCCAGAAGATGGGCCCGAGCATGAGTACCCGAAACCTATCTGGACAGTCCCCCTGCAGCCAGAATTCAAGCTGGGAGAGTCTGAGCCACTTCATCTGGAAGGCCAAGTGGAGCCAAAGGAGGACCCGAACTTGAAGATCGAGTGGTACTTCAACGGTAAGGCTCTGGAGCATGGAGCGCGATTCAAGATGACGAGTGACTTCGGATTCGTCACGCTGGACCTGACAGACGTGTACGATCGTGACTCTGGAATCTATACCTGCAAGGCTTACAACAAGGCAGGCGAGGCGTTCACATCGACGACGATCTACTGCTCGACCAAGGAGAACATCATTGAAAGGTCGCAGCATCCAAAGGGCAAGGAGGGCCTGGAAGCCATTCAGGACCTCGAGGAATCGTTGAAACGGCAGGACGGCGCGGCCCCGGAAAGCGACGAGGGACACCCACCGGTGTTCACGTCCCAATTCGAGAACCTGACCAACCTGTCTGAAGGCGAGATCGCTCACTTCGAAGCCTCCCTGACTCCAACTGGTGACCAGACCATGGTCGTCGAGTGGTTCTACAATGGTAAGTCACTGGAGGCCAGCCATCGCACCAGAACCGTCTACGCCTTCGGCATGGTCGTCCTTGAAGTCCTTGGGACCAAGATCGAGGACTCTGGCACCTACTCCTGCAGGGCTACCAACAAATGGGGTCAAGCTGAGATCAGCGTTCAGCTGGAGTGCGTGGACAAGTCCAAGGGACAGAAGCCCAAGTTCACTACTCATATCCAGTCTCTGGAGGGTCTGAAGGACGGCCAATCGGCGCACTTCGAGTGCACCCTGATACCAGTCGGCGATCCTCAAATGAAAGTGGAATGGTTCCACAATGGACAGCCGTTGCGGCACTCCTCTCGATTCAAGATGGTGTCCGACTTCGGATTCGTCGTCATGGACATCGCTGGCGTGATGGCCCACGACACTGGAGAATACGTGTGCAAGGCTAGCAATAAGTACGGCGAAGACTTCACCAAGGCGACCCTGAAGTGTTTCGGAAAGAGTGGAGTGTACCTGGACTCTCTGCAGCCTGATGCACTCGCTAGGATTCGCGAACTGGAGAGCTTTGGCGGGGAACAACCGGCTACACCGACCACTCCAGTCACCGAGCCACCTAAATTCATCACCCAAATCGTTGACATCACTAAGCTGGTCGAAGGCCAGTCCGCTCACTTCGAAGCTAGATTGACCCCAGTGACCGACCCGGACTTGAAGGTCGAGTGGTACTGCAACGGCAAGAAGCTTCCTCATGGACACCGCTACAGGACCTTCCACGATTTTGGCATAGTTATCCTGGATATACTGTACTGCTACGAGGAGAACTCTGGTGTGTACGAGTGCAGAGCTGTCAACAAGTACGGAGAGGACACGACCAAAGCGACGTTGAAGTGCTTCTCCAAGGCTAGCCTTATTTTGGAGTCCCAGCTACCTAAAGGTATGGAGGGCGGTCTGGAGAAGATCCAGACACTGGAGGACTCGATGATCCGCACGAAGGACGAGAAGGTTGTAGAAGAGCGCGGAAAGGCACCAGTGTTCACTGTACCTCTTAGCAACATCGATGGCCTTCGCGAAGGCGAAAGCGCGCACTTTGAAGCGAGACTTACACCTACCGACGATCCAAAACTAAAGGTAATATTTGCTGGCAGAGGTGAACCCTTTTATTGGGGTCGCTAACGAGGGACACTATCGAGGTGTCCGGCGCCGTTTTTTTTTTTCGTTGAAATATCTTGTTAAGCAGAAAAATCTAAGACACGCCTATGTTTTTATTTTCGGGAAAATCTGCATTTCCCGAATGGAGTGTTCTGCCACTATAAACGTCAGGTGTCCAGCGAATTAGGTGTATTAACAATTGCAAAAATGGCAACCGGGAGAGTGGGGAACTAGAAAAACCTAACTCGAATAAAATAAAAAATACGTGTCTCTTAGATTTTTGTGTGTAACAACATATTTCGAGGAGAAAAGGATCAGCGCCGGGCACCTCGATGGTGTCTTTGTAAGTCGAAAAGCAGTCGAGTTTCAATTAGTCCACTTCCTTCCAAAGTTGAAAAAGGATGCTAGATTAGAATGAGCTGAAAATTTTTGGAATTATAGTTAACAGTATTAATCCTCTTTGTCCAACAGGTCGAATGGTTCTGGAATGGAAAACCACTGCGAACGGGCTCCCGTTTCCGCACCTTCTGCGACTTCGGCTTCGTCATCCTCGAGATCTCGCCGATCTACCCAGAAGACTCCGGAGAGTACAGTTGCAGAGCGACGAACGAGTACGGCGAGGCGGTGACTACCTGCACCATGAAGTGCACTGGCAAACGCAGCATAATCTTAGAGTCGCAGCTGCCCAAAGGGATGGAGAGCACCATCGACAAGATCGCCGAATTGGAAGGTCTTGGAAACGAGCCCAGCGCAGCTACTCCTGAGGACGACACAGGAAAGCCGCCTGAATTCATCACGACACCGTCGGACCTGACCTTGACGGAGAACGCCCTGGCCCACTTCGAGTGCAGGCTGACGCCCATCAACGACTCCAGCATGAGAGTGGAATGGTTCCACAATGGGAAGCCTCTGCTGGCTGGTAGCAGGATCAAAACCATCCACGACTTCGGTTTCGTGATCCTCGAGGTGGCCAACTGCTACCAGCGGGACTCCGGGTTATATACGTGCAAGGCGACGAATCGCCACGGGGAGGCCACCGTCTCCTGCAAGCTGCAGGTCCGTGGTCGTCAAGGGATCATCCTGGAACCCCAGCTACCTACCAACTTCAAGACTGGAACGGAGAGCATCCAGAAGCTGGAGGAGGCTCTGTACAAGAAGGACGAAATATTGACAGAAGAGGAGACACCAAACCCTCCCAAGTTCACGGTGGAGCTGAAGGACATCGAGGTGGAGGAAGGAGCATCCAGCCACTTCGACTGCAGAGTCGAGCCTGTGGGTGACCCCACCATGCGCATCGATTGGTTCCATAATGGGCGATCTTTTGCCACGGGCTCGCGTGTCCACCAAATTAACGACTTTGGATTCATCTCGCTGGACATGTCGTACACCTACGCCAGGGACAGCGGCGAATACGTTTGCAGGGCGACCAACAAGTGGGGCTCTGCTACCACCAAGGCTACTATCACTTGTAAATGTAAGTAACTCGGTGGATTGTTCTTTGGGTGTTGGAGGAAGTCAGAGTTTGGAGGATTAATTTGGATTAGACGATTAAAGTTGAGCTGGATAAAGAGGACGTACCTAAATCACTATTATTTAAATTAATAATAATTTAAGTAATTTAATGAATAAATTAGTATTTTTATTAGTCGAGTATTCAGTTGACTGAACTTCTTCACGAGACGCAGCTTTCTCCCAAAAATATTCAACTAGGAGAATTATTTCGTTATTGCAAATCGATTATTAGGTTTTCCCTTTGCGGAGTAAGTAGTTATAGCGAATGCTTTGGTATTACAGCCAAGAAAACGATAGACTTCGAGTCCCAGCTACCATCAGGCATGAGCGGCGAGAAGTTGAAGGAATTAGAACGCGGACCCATCAGCGAGCCACCCGTGGAAGACGTACGGCCACGTCAACCACCTCGATTCGTCACGCAAATTCAATCAGCGACTGTCGACGAGTCCGAACCAGTCAGGTTCGAGTGCCGCGTGGAGCCAAAGGACGATCCAAACTTGCGTATCGAGTGGTACAGAAACGGGAAGCAGATCCCAGCTGGACATAGATACAGGACCACGTATGACATGGGATTCGTGTCCATGGACATTCTGTACGTCTACCCTGAAGACTCTGGGGAATACGTCTGCAAAGCTGTCAACGACTACGGAGAAGATACCACTAGGGCATCAGTCTCATGCAAACGTATGTTAATACTCTTCACAATCTTCTACATTCAGCAAGGAATTCCGATATCATGGAATATTATTGAGTCCAACGTTTCTTTAATTATTGCGCAGGCTTGCCCAGCATTATCCTGCAGAACCAAGTGCCGAAGGGCATGAAGAAGTCGGAAGCGTTGATGCAGATGGAGGCTACCATCAAGAAGTACACCTCGGAGGTTCACTTGACCGAGGATGATCTCTACGACGCGGATAAGAAGCAACCGCCGCGGTTCGTCACTCAGATCCAAGACCAGACGGAGCTGGTAGAGATGAACAGCTCGAAGTTCGAGTGCCAGCTGGCGCCTGTCGGCGACCCCAACATGACGGTCGAGTGGTTCTTCAATGGCAAGCCTCTGCCGCATAAGAACAGGTTCACCCCTATCTACGATTTCGGTTACGTGGCGATGAACTTCGGCTGGGTGTACCCTGAGGACAGCGGAGAGTACCTCTGCAGGGCGACGAATCTGTATGGAATGGACGAGACGCGGGCGGTGATTCGAACCGCTGGAAAGCCCGGAATCATTTACGAGTCCCAGCTGCCGAAGGGCATGAAGAGTATCGAGAAGATCAGGGAGATGGAGGCTGCATGGCAAATGTGAGCATTTTATTGGTCTTTTGGTGTTTTTCATATTTTTGATTAAATTACCTATTTTATCTAGCTGGTTCAGTAGAAGGGCAGGAACAAGGGCGAGTTATACAGGAATATTATTTTAGTATAATTTTGACGAATCTAGAGACGAAGTGGGGTTTACTATTCACATTGACAAATCAGAGCATGGCACTTCCCATACAGCACACTCTCGTTGCAGTATAGTTGCAGGATCGTTGCAATGCAAGATTGAAATATTGCACTGCAACGTTGTCGCAACGTTGCAGCAATAATTCTATGTCCGCCCCGTGCAATGTTGCACGGCAACGTCGCAGCAACGTTACATCGACATTGCGCTGCAACTATGCAACACTGCAAGCAAGTGCAAGGTTACTGCAACCATCCTGCAACGTTGCCGCCACGAAGTGTGCTGTATGGGTTACAGTATTTTCTACGAGGATTGCTCAATTATGTCAAGTTAAGGGTGGAAGCACTTTCTCAGTCTTAACGAATGTACTTTTGTTGCAGAGTACCTGAGGAAGAGGGTGAAGAGGAGAAGGTGCGGGCACCACCGACCTTTGTCAGCAAGCCAGAACCAGTAACCGTCGAAGAAGGCGACTCGTCCAGGTTCTGCTGCCGTGTCACGGGTCATCCACGACCACGTGTCATGTGGATCCTTAATGGCCACACTGTAGTCAATGTACGTTGCAACTTCTGTTTATTATAACCAGAAGTGCCCTCAGAAAACAGACTACAAATATCAGAAAAATAGAATCTGATGATAATCTAGGCAGCTCCATCGGGAAAACAACATCCGAATCTAAATTCGAGTCTAACCATTCAACTCCTCTTTACCCTTCTACATTTAATAATTCTCTAAAGAGGAAGATACCTGTGTAAGAACTGAAAAATAAAAATACCTTTCGTGTATTTAGGGATCACGCTACAAGCTGACTTACGACGGCATGTACCATCTGGACATCCCCAAGACAAGGCAGTACGATCACGGAAAGGTCGAAGTGATCGCAAGAAGTTCCGTCGGCGAATCTCGCACCGAGACATCATTAACAGTGAAACCAAGGAGCGACGATTACCGCGGCGTGCTGAAGAACTCGCCAAGACGTAAGTATGACCTGGAACGGGGACTCCCTTACATGAACGTGCCCTTGCATTCTTTGTGCTCCATGAACGCGATGGTACATTCGTCCCAGCTGTTACTATTCCATCACCTTCGATTCTTTAAAAGCGAGTACCAATAGAAACTAATATCAAAATTGCTAATGATAATCGAGTTTTGAAAGCAGAATCACATTTCTTCTCTCTGTCGCAAAGAATGCAGGGCACACACAGTGAACATAATTCTATAATCCGCCAATATCGAACAACGGCACAATGATACCACAAATAGAAGACGCGGTTGTTCGATTTCAACAGCGATCGACAGCGTGAAAGAACGATCGCGACTGAAAGATAAGTAACAACCGGAACACAGTACATAAGAATATCGATACGACACATACATTCTATTCGAGTACAGAAAACACTCGAGACCCATTATATTCGAACACCAACAACCTTCTCCATCACCGCCCTCCCCTCCCTGCTCCTTGTAAATGAATATTACGAAAGGATTCGAAAGATACACCTCATCCTCGAGCACTTCGAGAGGCTTCTTCTTCTTCTTCTTCCTCTTCGGGGTTCGGGAATACCACGGGCATATTCGAGCAATGTCGTCTAATGTGAAAGGTATCGGCTACTCCGTTTCGCAAACCGGCCATCAGGTATGGATTAAAACCATCGAGAAAGCACACTCGTTCTCAGATTATTTTCTTCATCATTGTTTTTCCTTTTTTTTTTATTTTCGTCTTGTTCACCGAATGTGACTAGATCTGCACGGAGAAAAGTATTTGAGTAACGCGAATCATGTAAATTTAACGCATTCCCCGAGAATGTGACGAGGCTTTTTTTATAAAATTGTTTATTGTGGATTCTTGACGAAATATTTTCCTCCGTGCCTTCAGTTTCCATTGCACTGGAGAAAACGGGTTTATTGCTCATCGATACTGGTCTCAATATTTTATTTTTTAAGGAAAATTCATGTTACAGTTGTTTCCCAGTCATATCTCATATGGACTTTATTTAATATATTATTTCTTCGCTTTGCCATCGATCGCGTCAGTTGAGTGACAGTGATCAATTCTTTGGGGGGGATGATCGAGTTACAGGTCATTTCGTTTGGCGCCATTAGCCGAGCAGAGTCCGTATTTCTCAGAGTGCTGTTTATGTCGTGCTAGTATCGACGTTAATTATCCCTAATCCTCGTCGCGTGGTGAATTTGCTATGTTAGAAACTATATTATATGTTCCTTGTTACCCTGGTTCCCTTCGCGCTGTGTTTCGTGTAACAGAGATCCAGTGCCTTAAAGAAAATAAAAATATATACATATATATATTTTATAACGTTCAAGGAATTTTACAACATAAGTTTTATAAAGTTCAAGGAACATTGGATCTCTATGCACGAACATGAACCCTTGATATGTTAGAGATTAGACCCTCCCGAATGATTAGAGTGACTTTGCTCACGAAAATTGATGTAGTCCAAGAAAAGAGATGTTTTCAATGCAATGATTCTAAAAAGAAATGAGAGATTCCACGAAATTGTGTTAACAATGTGTTCTAATTGGATTTTTCACGGATGTCCACCTCTGTCTCCGGTAGTCTGGGTTTCCGGGCATCCTGCTCCTCTCGCTGAGGAGACGTCGATATGTGTTGCATCGCCAATGAAGTACTGTGTCGTATTACCCCGTGGTTCTAGATAAATCTCTCTCCTTACGAAAATGTAGCGATCCCTCGATGTTAATGCTCTCTGACGAAGCTCAATTACTATTATTATTCTAAGACTCAGTAGTAAGTCAGAAGCTTTAGGTAGACTATCCGTAGGAAGGATTCTATAATACAGACTGCAAGTGTAATTCGTGGTGCAAACAATGAGGAAATGATTCCTCCATCAATAACCCATCGAAAATGTGAGATGAATCTTTTTCACCCGGGTCTTCGTTTTCGAGAGAAACCAGTTTGAAGATGGTCGAGTGGCAGCGTAGCTACTGGGATTCCCAGCGTGCGCGCGCAGCTCATTTCAAAGTCAATTTTCTGACAAACGAAGCGTCGTATGGAAAAAGTATATTCCACAATTTCGACGTACTTTTGGATGAAGAATCTCCCATTCCTCGGTTTGTCCTTCAAATTGCATAGCATCGTGCCAAACTTCTTCACTCTACTGCTAATAGCAAAAGCGTATTAATTATAATTGTCATTAGCATCGAGGAAGATGCCATGCTTTCGATGGAGATTGAACGGTTTCCGAGCCCACTGGGTTCACGTTCGTCTGGCATGCGTTGTCGGTTGTACGGGGACGCGAGTACGGAACGATCTAACGTGCATTTTCCCTAGCGTGGTATGATTACGGGCTGACACAATACCAAACGGAGCGACAGAACACAGAGCTCGAGAGAGTTTTCGACGAGAGACACCACAACGTGTCCCAAGGGATCGAGATCGCCACCGAGCACCTCGGGCAGAAGGTGTTCAAGGAGCCAGACACCGAGTGGCAGAAGTCCGTCAAGAGCAAGAAGAACGAGGACTACTACAACAAGCTGATGACCCTCGAAGAAGAGCAGGTCCTGAAGGAGAGCAGACTCAGAGAAAGTAGCCGCCAGTTCGCTATTCCTGGCGAAAAGGTGGTCGCCAACTCCATGGCCAAGGGAATGGCGCAAAAGTACGAGGAGACCTTGTAAGTCTTGAATTGATGTTACATTAGTGGTCAAGATTTCGCCGATAAGAAAGGTTTCTGAACCTAAATTTTGATGAATTTTGGATTTAGCCTTCCGTTACCCGTGCCCTATTTTATAACATGGTTCAAAACCGATTGGTTGCTCTCAGGTAGACAAAAAAAAATTCACAACTGCTGTACTTTCCACAACAGTGCGGGTAACGGAAGGTTAAGAGGACTCACGATCCATATCCTAAAGTCCTAAAGCCCCATCTGTTAGTAAATACCATAATTTTACTTGCAAAGTTTCCCTTAGAACTGCATTAACCAAGTAATCACGTTTCCAGGGACGAGAATGAAGAGAAGACACAGGAGACGGTGCAACAGACTACGAAGTTCATAAGGAAGCCGCACATGACGGAAGTGGACATCGACATGGAACGCGCGAAAGCCTCTGGAAAGTATCCCCCAGAACCGTCTGAGTCCACGGTTCATGGTCGCGAGGTTCACGTGGCCAAGCAGAAGCAGACCCAGAAGGAGGTGAAGGGTGACCTGGAGATCACCAGGAAGATAACTGCCACGGAAACCACCGAGATGGAGCACAAAGCCAAGACACAGGAGCGCGTTGTTCAGGGTCCGATGAAGCCAGCCAAACCGCCGGTATTCACGAAGAAGATCCAACCCTGCAGGGCGTTCGAGCAGGAACAAGCGCGATTCGAAGTGGAATTCGACGGTGATCCACTACCAAACATCAAGTGGTACCGCGAAGATTTCCCCATCCAAAACTCGCCGGACCTTCAGATCTACACCTTCAGCACCAAATCCGTGCTGATCGTCCGGCAAGTGTTCATGGAGGATTCCGGCGTTTTCTCCGTGATCGCTGAAAATAGAGCCGGAAAGGCGAAGTGCAGCGCTAACCTGGTTGTCGAGGAGCGCAGAAGACAACCTGGAAGGGGAGGAGTGGTACCACCTAGCTTCCTCACCACCATTCAGAACACCTCGGTGACTACTGGTCAGCTGGCCAGATTCGACGCTAAAGTGACTGGGACTAAGCCTTTGGATGTTTACTGGCTGAAGGTAACTTATTTTCTGCTTCATTTTTCTGTCTATTTATTCTTCTTATTCCCTACTTTCTTCCTTGAGACACTAGTGCCTTTGAATCCTTTGATTACCCATATTTATTTCTTATTTTCCTTCTTACCATTTTCCCTCTCACTTCCTTCACTTCCTTGCTGTATCTTCCAACCATTTCCTTCTACCTAATTCCTGAAGCTGAAATACACCCTCTCCAGTGACCGAGGATAATAATTTATTTATCATTTTTGTGACGGTTCTCAACTTCGGTACATTAATCGTTCCCTTTGTTTGCGCATCCTTTCAGAACGGCAAGAAAGTGACTGCGGACATCCGCTACAAGACACTGGAGGAGGACAACACGTTTACCTTGCTGATCCTGGAGACGGTGCCCGAGGATTCAGGGAAGTACGAGTGCGTGGCGATAAACAGTGCCGGAGAGGCTCGTTGCGACGGTGAATGCACTGTTCGAGGGCCTCAGTCGCCTGCGAAGACGGCGAAACCGACCACGCCTGGCGTCGAGAAGGCGCCCACAGTCCTGGAGCCTTTGAAGGATCAAACGATCAAAGAGGGAACCGCCGTTGCTTTTGCCTGCAGGATCACTGGGAAACCGGTCCCCACGGTGCAATGGAAGAAAGGGGATAAGGTATGGGCGACATTCTAACAGGATTCCTCGAAATTAAATCCTAAAAGGGTTGTAGTTAATTTTGAAGTTAGTTTGGAAAGTGTTACACGAGTTAAGGGGGTAGGTTACCCTCAACAGTATACAATAAATTAATATAGAGATAATTTTTGTTTTAATTTTTATGCGTCATTTCGTTGACTTTAATGCGCAAAAAGAAATTTTTAAATATATTTATAGGGAAAAAAGTTATAAATATAAATGTGAGAGCGTGTGCGCGATGCATCGTTTGATGGTGAACAGGATTCCGGACAGGTGAATTACCTAAAACTCAAAGTAAAGGCATTTTTATAATCTGTAAGACAGTCTCCATTTTGTGCAGGAAGCAAAATTTTGATAAACAAATTAATACAATTTTTATGTTGATGTTTCTGATTTTATCCTTTTTTTGTAAGAAAATATTTATCTTTTTTTAAGAATTTACATTCAAATGTGCTCCAAATACACGGAGGGGAATAGTTTCCTGCAGCTCTCAGTAAATTTTCATTCAAATCGTTGGAGAAGTTTTCGAGATTTTATGTTCACCGTTTTGGAAAACGTAGTTTCTGGGAAATCGCGTTTAAAGTTGGACATCGTTATCCGATATTTTGTGCAGGCTCGTACATTTTTTACTATAATTCCTTTAATTTTTTGAATTTCGGGGCCCGGTTGCGCTTAAAATACGTGGAAAAGATGTAGCTAGCGGAATATGCAAACATCATAAAAACCAATTTTCGAAAATTTTGAGGGTAACCTATCCCCATAAGGAGTAAGGGTGTGCAGATAAATCGATTTAATAGGGTATCTCTTTTTCGTTATTTGGTCATGAATTGTTCATTTATTATTGTACCTACAGTAGCTGACAAAATGTTTTATCACTTTTGAAAAGTAATAAAAAATCTAATATTTTGTGGGGGAACTTTTTGGTTTTAGGACGGCCTAAAAGGTTACCAAAAGTGGAAACTTTTTGTCAATCCGAAAAATGTTCCGTTCAATGCCATTGAAAACTTATGTTTCTTAGTTAAATAATTTCAACTTTAACTGTGTTTTATACAGTTTTCAATGCCCCACCAGAATATTTATATTAAACACATGCCACTGTACCAAGTTGATGCTAAAAAATAACGAAAATAAAATAAATCGAGAAAGTGGTAACTTTCTTATCCGCTACTGTAGGATATTAAGGATGTATCGGACGTACAATATCAGACAAAAGTATATGAAATTTGAAATACTTGAATATCTACGTCTTACGCATAGTAAATCTAGATGTAAGGAATTCGAACGACAGTTGGAGTCTTATTTTTAATCCTAGGAAGGTATTTTGCACTTTACAAATGCTTTGTCAAGCATTATTTGCTAAACTTTTGGCAGTGAAAATGCCCAGAATTCACAATTTTCTCAAGTTATAATTTATTTCTTTAAAACGTTGTCGTGAAAACAATTGAAACTCGGCAGATATTTTCATCTACCCATATACTGCATGTACAAAAAAATTGAAAACATTGGCACTATTTCTTCAACATTTTTTCAGCTGTTTTATCCGTCAAGATCGTCTCTTTCCCTAAGAGTACGTGTAAAATCAGTGAAAATTAAAATCGTTATAACTCAATAACCGTTTAGTGAATTCGTTTAAAATTTTCGGAACACATCAGGAAGATTAAAAATAACAATCTCACAAATTTTCATCAACTTGGCACTATTTTGAAAATTGGTCCAATACATCCTTAAGAAATTCAATAGGGCATAAAGGAGACTACTGAATTAGATATCGAATATAATAACTGCACATGGAATCAACTTCCTATAATTCTGAATTCATGTTCTCGCAGGTAATCAAGCCATCCAAGTATTTCCAAATGCAGAAGGAAGGTGACCTCTGCACTCTGAGGATCACCGAAGCCTTCCCCGAAGACGAGGGTGTTTACAAGTGCATCGCCAAGAATCCAGCTGGCGAAGTCACCACATCAGCCAATCTCAGAGTTCTTGGTGCGTATTAATGGAAATGAATCAGAATTCCTTTTCTACTATCCAAATCCAACATATCAATTTCGAATATTTCCGATTAGCTCCCGACGCGGCTGACGCCCTACCGAAACTGACACCACTGAAGGATCAAATAGTCGTGGAAGGGCAACCGGCACAATTCAAAACTACGGCCTCCCCAGCGAAACCGAAGCCAACGATCCAATGGTATCGCGAAGGTGCCCTGATCCCTCAGTCGCCTGACTTCCAGGTGAGTTACAGCGGGATACAACCAAAAGATCTAAAAAAAAAAAATGTGATAATGTCAATCTGAAATCAGTCGTCTATTCTGCAATTCCTAATGACGCATTCGACGCGCAGATAATGGAAATATTGCGGAATTAAATGAAACCGAAATGGCTAAATCTGAATTCCAGATGATCCACGAAGGCAACAACGCTGTGCTCCTCATTGCCACGACCTACGAAGAGGACACAGGCACCTTCACCTGTCGAGCTACCACGTCGGCTGGCACCGTAGAAACCTCCGCCAAACTCATCGTCAAAAGTAAGAACTGAATAAAAGATACAAATTCAATTGCTAACCCGGAACGCGATTGAATCGACGGGATAAGCCTCTAGGGAGTGATGGAGGAACGCGTGAGCGATCGAGGCAATTTCATAGATAAAATGCATAGTACAGAAACGGAGCACAGACATAATGTGGCCCTTTTCAGTTGAAACTTCAGCCGTTTCGATTTCATTCATAAATAACGTAGCAACGAAGAAATGAATATTTACATTACTTGAAACAGACAAAAGTGAATTTTCTAAGTCGTCACGAGTTACTTTAATTAATAAGTATGTATATTATTTTATTTATTTTAATTTTAAATCCTCGTTATATCGATGCTATAGTAAGAAAGCTTTCCGAAAGTATCGAAAATATAATGTACCAATTCTTCACGCGTTATTTACAACAAATTGCCTCGGCAAGTCGCGTTCCTCCATCAGACGCGATCCACCGAGGGCGCCCGTGCGAATTTTCGATTTTTTTTTCGTCGCTTTTTTTGTTGTTTTCTCTAAAAAAAAAGAAAGAAAGAAATGAAAAGAAACACCCCTAACCCATTAGGCGAACCGTTACCACTTTTCTACCCCTGTGTCCCCATGACCCCCACACCCTCCCCCTTTAATCAAAGTCTCGAGCGAGCCCCGGGGAGTTTGTACTAACTCGTCGTGTTTTGAAAGTAGACGAGCGAGTGAAACGAGACGCAGAATTGACCTCTCAGGTATAAAAACGAACGAATAAAAGGGAACGGAAAGATAGAGGAGAAACGAGAGATTGTAGGGAACAAAAAGGAGCGAGACACGTCGCGATGGTGGTGCTGAAACGAAAAACGAAAAACAAAAAAAAAACGCGAAATCGTTTCCGCGGTGATAGAACCGGGAAGTCGATGGATGTCGAGGCCGTTAATTGAAATTCGACAGGTAAGACGAGCGTAGCGCGGTAAAATCTGAAATTTCATTCGAAGGGGTGCATCGATGAGCGAGACGCGACCACGCGAGTCTTCCGGCGTCGATTTCGATTCGATAACGGAATCGGTGTCTGTCCGAGGTGGTGCTTCGAGTGGAACGGGGTCGGCGAGCTTCGCTCGCGACGGCGGAGATCTGTGATCCTTCCGGTTCCGCGTTGTACATAAATTTGATAGAGAACGGGGGACGATCGGTATCAGGATCGTTTCTTATCAGAATCTCGAGAATCGCGAGAGGGACGGCGAGACGTCAAACGATGTAGCTAGACGAAGATCTACATATTAGCTCGTTTACTCGTTCGATTTAGTGTTCGATGTTGATTATAAAAGAAATATATATATATATATACATATAATATAAAAAACATATAATATATATAAGTGTATACACTACCCTTACGCCGCATACATACACAAGGAATAGTTAACAATTAGCCGCGTTGTTGAGAGATATATGGTTACACACGTATACACGGAAGATTCTCCTTTTAACATTCTACTAATCGATTATTTATTATTGTACAATGGAAAGGCCAATAAAAACGAATGTTTTAAGTACGCACAAGCCTCGTTTGTTACACGATACATCGTACAGGGTAGATGAGAGGATGAGTTTAATGGGGAAGCACGTACATGTGTACGTGGGAAAGGCTCTCTCTGACCGTATATTGTGAGTTATGGCATCTCGAAATCGAAGAAATTACAGTCTCAACAGAGTTGATGTATATGAAAGTTCCTTTGATTGTTGCGGAGATATAATAACAATTGCTTACGACTCGGGAAATGTCACAGAAATTCGGAAAGATGAAATAGACGAAATAGCGAAAAAGCAGGAAATATTTTCATTCTGACTTCCCTGAGCGGAAGGGCGATTTCATATGCACCAACCTAACGCAAAACGATGCGAAATTGAAGAAACTGGAAGGCACAGAACACAACTTTTCTGAAATTCAATCGACTTCCACTGGAACGATACTGTACTTTATTCTTTTCTAATTGTAAGTTCAGTCACATACATGCTACCTACACCCTCTAGTCGACTTCCCGAAATTAAACAGTGACTCAAGTTCCCCATTACCGAGGGGTTAACCAGACACGCAGAACAATCGCGAAGCGAGTTAAAGGGCATATATATAGAGAAGGAAATAAAAGAGAATCTTGTTCGGATCGATTACAAAGCGCAGAAGAAATATTCCACTAAAAGATCAGCAAGATTTCTCTTGCCACGAGAGATTCTTGCCTCCGCGGAAACTATTTTCTGTGAGGAATCATCGTTGATTTAACGACAGACGTATGCAGATCGCGAGCCTAGATCGAGCTCCGCTGGCTGCGATCGCGATGCCATAAATCCGCGCGCGGTTTGCTTACGAAACGAACACGGAATCGGTGAACGCGAGAGCCATGACTCACGCGTGCTCGCGGCTCGTAAAGCAATCGGCGACGGGCGAACTCGCCACCCCGAAAATAATACGAAACGCGGGGGGTCGACTGGTAACGAGGGTACAGAAATAGTCGAACTCGGTCGGTCGGGCTTCTTAATCAGCATAACGATCGATCAAACAATGAGACGTTGGGACACGGGGGACCAGCGATCCTCGCCGCAACACTTGGCAGATTTATCGCGGCTAAAATAACAGAACCGCGGGAAAACTCTCGACTCGCCGTGTTTTCCCCGAAAGTTCACGTCTAGGCGAGCCTATTTTCGACTTTGCATACCGATTTGCAGCCGTTTCCAAGCCTCCTCGCGCGAATTCCAAGGAATAATCATAAAAACGTGCCACTTCGCATCGTCTCCCATTTTCCTATCCTAACTTTCCACAAACACCACAATCTATCATAAATAAAGGTACAAGTCTCTGTGGCGTAGAGAAATAGTAATTTCGAAGCGGAAGGAAGGTTCTTCTTCGAATCGTTTTGCAGCCCGCTTCGGGAAATCATTTTCTTCTTCGAATCATTCTCTTCACCAGCCGCAGGAATCTCCTGGCGGGTGTCTGCACATATGTACATGCACGCAGGCGCGTATACTCGTATTTTACGATGCTCGTTTCTGTTCCAAGTATCACCTTTCTCTCAGTAACTGGTTTAACGAGCGTGAAGAGGTAAACCGTATTTTCTTCCATCGCTTCTGGTACACTCGGTGCCGTTTCAAAACGAGGGACGGACGCAGTGCCGTGTGCACGGCCGGCTAGGCCCTCTTCTTAGGCTATTTCTGACCACGTGACGTGTATTACATTACCCAGCTATATTTGGTCGCACCGTTCAGAACTCCCTCGGTAAATTCACGTGGGGTCTCTTGTTCGGCCACTCGTGCCCTCCTACCCGCCACTTTCACGTCTCGGTCGCGACGGCATGAATATGGCGGCGATAAATACGGGGGACCCGTGTACACCCGCCACCATGGGGACACTTATTGCTAGAACCCCCCGGGTCGATCACGATGAAACGTTTGTGGGTGGCTTTAAATGGCTCCATTGGATGGATTTGATATTGGCGATAGCCACTGAATGGGCAGAGAACACACAGTTTTTGGTACGTGAATCATTTGGTAATGGGGTATTTATACCAGGTTGCAGGGGTCGTTTAGCGTTGGATTAGTGTTTGTATTCTGGGCAGCAGATGTTAGTGATGAAGAGATGAAGAGATGAAGTAGAGATGAAGTAGCATTTTTCATTTTAATTCTGGATTTGTAAAATGCAGAAGAATTTCGGATAAATATTTTATTGTAGTTTATTTTAGAAGTAAATCGCTGTTAGTTATTTATAGAGTTTTCGATTTTTTGTGAAATGGAGCTAGATTGTGCTGCAGGGACATTACTTTAGGAATGAGGCATTTAAGTTGGTGAGAGGTTTAATTCGGGTTTGTTTAGTTTGAGAATATTAGTGACGATAGGTTGCACTTAGACTTCCTGTTTGTAAAATGTAGCATGAGAGTTTATGTTGGAATATTCTACGCTAAAGATAGATCCCCTTCTGCAAGGTGGATTGAAATGTTGCATCAGAGTAAACCACTTTAATGGTAGACCATCATTCTCTTATACCAGAATCCCTAGTTCCTGGAGCTACAGATAAATACAGCCGACTGTCAAAAATAGAAGTTTACTTCACAATAGACTACTCTAAATGTAGAATTCTTTCTCTTCTACTGAGCCTTCCTTTTTCGAAAAGTGAAGCAAGAGTTTACTTTACGGCCCTCTACTCTCATCCTCCAAAATTTCGCTCTAGAATAATTTTAAATGCAAACCGTGCAGTTGCTTCGAGCCTCCCATTACTCTAAACCTCGAGAACATTTCACAATAATCTCTACGCAAAGTCCTCCAGATCTAGAGCAAAAGTTTACCTAACCCAGGCCAGGCTACTCCAAGTCCACACTACCGTTCTGCTATAAAGAAGTAGAATAAAAACATCGTACGCTCCAATCACTGCGGCATGACCAGCACAAAGGGTTCTCGCGTTCCGCCGCGCATTTCAACGTACCAAGGAGCACTTGGATGCTCCCCCTACGGAACGGCGGCGTTCTCTTGTTCTCCGCGTTCCCCAGCGTGAGAAGCATCAGCGTTGAACCCGCGTTCCAGCATCGCGAACCAGCCACCCGGCGCAAAATTAGACCGCGGTAATCCCGACCATCAGCCTGATTAATCGCCGAGGGGTTAAGCTCTGTCGAGTGGTTGCGTTCGAACGCACTTTCACAGGCCAGCGCCTACAGTGCCTCGCGGAGATACAGCGAAGTGGAATCAGTGGAGAAGAAAATCGGTAGCTTTGTGTTTCCCGTGTCTTCCTTATAAGTCGAGACCCCAAGGACTCATTCGTCATATTTTCCGGACATTGCTACTTGTAGGAATACATCCAAAGAAGCGCAGACTTGTAGTAGTTGACGAAGAGCACACTTGCTATGTACATTCTTATCCTCGCGGATTTCTGTACACCCGCTTATGCCGCCCAAGTGGCTCTCAGGTTAGTCAGCAGATCTCTCCAAGGCGCACTGCTTTCCTCCACCGACGATGCTCGGCATTAATTGGACCCCAGCCGAGGGTCCGCCAGCTCCCCGATCCACGCTACCAATCCGAACCGCGAGACCATCAGGCGCGTGCAGGGGAAAGAACGGGCGAGAAACACCTGGCACGTAACCGTCCGGCCATAAATAAGACGCGTCCCGTTCGCCTGGGTAAGGACCAAGAAAATATATCATTCGCTCGATGGCCCGCGGATTTATTCCGACCGTACGATCCTGGCAGGCGAGGTCAGACATATTAAACGCCCGCGACCGGGCAATTAATTAGTAGCTCGGGCTCGATCGACGAATTCGAGATGCCAGAACGATCAGTGGGCGAAGGGGATCGGGCGGGTGGGACTGGGGCGGATGTCGAAAGCATCCCCGACGGTTGGAGATAACCGACGGACGAGCGGGTTCTATCGGAGCGCGCGGACGGCCTTGAAGAGGCGACCACCTGAAGCTCGGAAGACAACTGCCAAAGCGCCCGCCGCGAGGGGAGGGGCGAAAAAGAAGGGAGGTGATTCATCCGCGGGGACCTTCTTTTCCGCGGCTCACCTTCGCTCCACGATCCTCGGCCACCAGCAGCGACCGTCGACGCGGTCTCAGGAGGGAGGCCGGCCCGACGAAGCCGACTATTTCGGCCGTCCCCAGCTGCCAGTGATTCAGCCGCGCCAGAAATAATACACGGTGGAGCGCGTGTCAGCGCACTCTGGAAGGCGGGAAGAGGGATTATTTCTGGTAAAACCGCAGCTCGATCTCGCTCCCCAACAGAGATTTCGGGGGAAACCGACGAAACCACGGGAACAGGAGACGACGCTTCCAACGTGCCCCAAGGCGTGCAGAATAATTGTCGCGAGCGTTCGTAACGGGAGGAGCGGAGATGGAGGAATTAACCTGCATAATTTATGTACAGTTACTCTGACAATTGTTATACGATTCTGTAGAATTCTGTTTAAATAGACGGCTGTGTTTTAAGATGTATATGTGTATCGAAATGTAATTTATTTCATATGTAACAATCGAGGTTATTGTAAGCTCGGTGTCCTCTGAGACGTTGAAAATGGCGGTGAAAGGCCTGGGCCTTTCTAATTAGTCGGTTGCGGAGAGTTGAACGGGAAAATTGAAATCACTGCCGGCAGAGGGGAGGAAGAAGACGGAGGAGATAAGAGGCTGAAAGAGAGAAAACGAGGGAATCGGGCAAATTAGCGTGCACAAGGGGAAGAAGAAGAAGGTCAGGGACAACCACGTCTCGGCTAAACGTTGACTGGCGATTTTATTTTTATTTCTGTACATGACCACTCCAATCGTCCGTGATTCATCGAATAAATTTTATGTGTCATCCAGCAGTAGCGTGGCACCGTGTGTGTCACTCTCTTTCTCGCGATTGTACCCAAGCAACCAAGCGAACACAAATAAACAACGCCTTCGCCTTGGTCGATTAGGTGAATCAGCCCTCTAAAAAAAAAAAAGAAGCAATCTTATTCATCGGTATTGTGTAACAGCGTTGCGCCTGGTATCTGAATAAAAAGGAACTAAGTAGTAACATTCGCCACAAATAAAATTCTATTGAACAGTTTTCCGGAAACCCGGGTGTGACACGTTATACGATCGATTGTATTTAAACAATATTATATTTCAGTAACGTTTTTACAAACAACACCGGTTACAACTAAACACTAGGGTTAACCGATGCGACGAGATGTAAATTAAACTCCGTAACGGAAAATATCACCGGGAAAATGCGCTCTTGAGTCTTAAGTATCGTCGCTGTTTAATGCGGAGAGGATGGCCATGGCCCTTAGTAACTAAACGAGGTGTGCTGCTGTTTAAGCTTGTATCCTTGACGCGAAAGTATGAGTCAGGTTTGGTCGGAGGCACTTCAATCCCTTATCAGGGTGATACCTAGTGACTAACAGAATGTTAGCAGGGAGCTGGTCATCCAACAATTAAATCTCCGCTATCTATAAAATAACTTGTAGAGTAAGGCACGATGACACAACACCAACGATCCAACGAAACTGACAAATAACGAGCGCTTGGGCAGCGAATTTCGGAAAATCGGTACCGCAAACTGTCACCCGATCGAGGGAAGCACTAGATCGCGCAGGATCGTACGATCGCCTCTGTAAACGCCCGAACCACAGCACACGGGAAAGCTCTCGAACATATTGACGCACCACCTTCGCGACACTCGATATCAGTCAGAAGTCGGACGTGTCCAGTTCAAACGTGGCTGCACTTCGATCGAACCGGGTACGAAACGGGTTTCGATTAAGTGGATGCGGTCCGATCGAAGGCAGCCAACTGTCAACCGTCGCGTTCACCACTCCTCTAGCGCACGTTTCCTAGCACCAGAAACTTCGCGGAACAACGTCGTAGATTAGAACAGCACTGCCAGCAGAACGGTGGATGAGAATTCCGTTGGGAAAACACGAGAAACACGTTTCGCGTTGGGACCGGTCGACTTTGCTGCTCGTCTCTGGCTTCCAGTGGATGACTATTAAGGCTAGACTAAGCTTGGGGGTAGAGGTGTGCGTACTGGCGTCGGACACGACGTTTCCCCACCACGGTGCTTGAGCGTCGGGAGACGTTCAGTACCCTGGTGCATGCATCGCCGATATCCCCTCTCTTACCGCGCCGACACGAGTTCGGGTTTTTGCATTTTCAGTGGGAAACCACACGGAGGCACGGCCACCTCCGCCACCTCGTTGTCTAGAATAATGACCCGCCCGTGGTCATTAGCGGCCACGGAATGCTAGGCGCGCTTCCGCGTTGCAACTCGCAGCGGGACTCGAACAGTTTTGGGGTCTCAGGGCTTTTGTTTTTGGAGATATGGATTTTGGAGGATGAGGACAGATTTTATGCGGGGGGATTTAGGTTTGATTGCGAGATGAATGGATTTGGGTGGGGAGATTTTGAGTTTAGTAACGGGGACATTCTCGTTGCTGGAAAATTCCTTCGCGTTCGGTAAGGCAAGTTGAGTTGCTGCGGTAGTTACAAAATTCAGTAATTACAAAAACAGTGAATAATGTATTAGGTAGTGTGCCCCGTTTACTGTGGACAACGCGAGATAATTTGCTTGCGATTATTTTTAAATATAGACTTTTAAATACACTGGACGCGTTCTTTGTCAAAGAATGACCCAGTTAGGTTGAAATAGTGATGGCTAAATTTTTAACTTTGAAGGAGTTTGAAGTACTTAGGTAGTTGAAATGAGTATAAATGAAATTGTGTAGATTGATTAATGGAATTCGAAGTATGGGAGTTTGAATTTGCAACTCGGCAGCTCGAGAGTTATAAATCACAGGCAATGTGAGTTGCACGAATTCAAGTTTGCTGACGTGAAGAAATTGTAGACGAGGGAATTTGAATTTGGTAATAAGGAAGAACTCGAGAGGCAGCAATTTTCATTTGCCAGTAATAGAATATTTTGAAAGGAATTTCACTTAAAATTTCGAAATCTTTGAAATAACCTTCTCGTTTTTAGATTCAAAATAGACACTTGAGTCACTCCGTCCTATGAAGCGTTATTTATTTGAACGTCACTCTGATTGGTTTAATTGCTTACCCATGGAGGTGGGCGACGATTAATGTCGGCGATTTTAAAAATACACTTGGAAAAGCACAACGGTGAAAAATTTCGTTTAGATTCCACCCATTCGTCGATGACGAATCGTCTGTTTCTCGTCGTGTTTAAAAATAAAGTCACGCGAGGTTAAGACGAGTGTGTTCCGCGCTTTCGTTGATATTACGCCCGAAACCTCCCGCTGCGAATTGAAAGAGAAAGAAGAAATAAATTGCGCGCAGATGCGCGGAGCGTTTCGGCACTCGGGAGTCATATAACTCTGTTTCGTCGTTTATAAAAGGAGAATTTCATCGTACGTCGACTCTTTAAGAATTTGAAAAAAAATAATTCACATTGTTAATAAACTAGGTTCACGATGTTATTTGAAATTTTTGAAAAATTTAACAATGTAATTACGAGATATTTTCTTCTTTTTAAATGGAAGAAAGTTGAATTTAATTTTAAGAATAAAAATCGAGAATTGTCTGATTTATTTTGAGAAATAAATCATGTTTGGTTAAAGTTATCATTCCCCGTCAAAGTATTAAACAATCCGAGTGAGTTAGCTTCCGAAGGCCGATTCATTGGCGATTTGCCTTGATTTCTCTGTTGCAAGGTTGATTTGGCCCCGGTCCACGAACCTTCTGCCCAAAATTGCGAAACATAAATTTTCAAGTGCATTTACACGCACTGAAATGAGAAAGGAAAATTTATTGAGCACCCAGATATTGTTGTGCTCGTGACAACTTATGATATATCATGTGTTGAACGTGTCTGTCCACAGTACACGGCTGTTATTTTCAAATCTATCCATTATCTTCGAATGCGGGCGTACGCTATTCGCTAAACTCTATGAAAGACCTGGAAACTAAATCTGGAAACTAATGATCACGAATATTAGGCAAATTGCTCGTGACTATTACGTTTTAACGGCTACCTATGTAACATTAATTTACATGAAATTCAACCTGAGCTTCAAAATATCTTAGAATATTACAGATATGAAAATTAAATCCTCGACTTACAGTAACAGATATATTCTTAACAATCACTTAATTTAATTAAGCAAGCATATTTCAGGTATTACATTCACCAAAATGCCACAGAATTCCCTTTGGACTTATTTCCAATTATCTATTCAATCCCTCCAAATATTAGGTCGGTGCAACAGTTTACTAAAACTAAAAATATATTACATATTTCTTTAATTATCCGTGACCTTCTGCCACTTATTTGGTAAAAGTACAAATACCTAGTAAATAAAGATATTTCCGTACACCTAAAATCACCTAACAGTGAGGGAACGAACTTTTGCACTGACCTAATATATCTCATAATTACCTAAAACCAAATGCCATTTTACAGTAGTACAATTAAGAATCAGTACCTTATTTTACCGGCTCGAAATGTTGTAACCACAATTCTGTCCCGTCGCTAACATCAAGTAAAGGTATCACCAAGCATGCCCCACTAATCGCGTCATCATGGTCATTAATTACACGTGACAGCCGCAGCTCACACCTATTAGCATGATTTGGAGCTTCCTTTCCGTGTGACGACCCGCCGTTCACCGACCTGAAACCAGATACAAAATTACTCTGACCCGTGTGTCATTACAGAGAGGAAAGGGGGTTATTACGAGGTCCCTGTAGAAGCAGGACCAGGAGCGAAAACCGGCGAGAAGCCTTCTGTAGGTTCGGGAACAGGGGGCAAGGATATTGTCCTGGAAACGTTGCCGTTGGACGAGAACGGATTGCCACTGGAAATACCACTGAAACCTGGAGACGAATCTTTGCCATGGAGAAAAGGACGAGTGCATCGTCGACCTCGACCTGGCGACGCGACGCCATGGAGGAAAGGGAAACCAAAGTCCAGAGACACTTCCCTGGAGAAATTGCAGGCCGCCGAAGGACAGGTGAAACCTTGGACGCAAGAAGAGATAGTACTGAAGAAAACACCTCACGTGCCTCGAGAGCTACCGAAAGAGACATTAGAAGGAGTGGAGTTGAAACCAGCGAAGATTGAGAAAAAAGAGATCAGGAGGCCTAGCCTGGAACCAGTCGACTTGAAACCTGTGACTAAAGATGTCACCCGGAAAACTGTTACTGAAGAGAAGGTGACTAGACGCGATGAGACTACTGGCGAGGTTTACATCGAAGAAGAAGATTCTAGGTTATTGACAACATCTAAACAGGTGGATGAAACTGTGCAGAAGAAGGATGAGCCTAAACCGTGGACTGAAGAGAAGGTCACGTTGAAGAAGGCTAAGGTAGATAGGAAAGAGATTCCTAAAGAGACTGTGGAGCCTGTGGAACTGAAACCTTCGAGGATCGTGAAGAAGGATATCAGAAGATCGAGTCTGGAGAAGGTTGATCTGAAACCAGTCCCTACAACGGTTACTGAGAAGGTTACTCAAGAAACTATTACTGAGAAGTCTGAGTACGTTGAAGAAGAGGACACTTCGTTGTTGGACGTGTCTCGAAGGGAAGAAGTTAGGACAGTGAAGAAAGAAAAAGTTGAAGAGAAGCCTGATCAGGCTAAACCGTGGACAGAGGAGAAGATCACTCTGAAAAAATCGAAGCCTGTGAGAAAGGAGGTTGAAAAGGATACATTAGAGACTGTTGAATTGAAACCATCGAAGATCACCAAAACTCCTGTGAGGAAGCCTAGTTTGGAGAAGGTGGATTTGAAGACAGTGACGAAGGAAACCACAGAGAAGACGATAGAAGAAATCACTCGGAAGACTGATTACGTGGAACAGGAAGACACGACGTTGCTTGATGTCTCCACTGACACTCAGGTGAAGAAGACTAGGAAGGAGTCGATTTCGGTTGAGAAGGTGGAGCAGACTAAACCCTGGACAGAGGAGAAGATCACTCTGAAGAAATCGAAGCCCGTGAGAAAGGAGGTGGAAAAGGATACGGTGGAAACTGTCGAATTGAAGCCATCGAAGATCACCAAAACTCCTGTGAGGAAGCCTAGTTTGGAGAAGGTGGACTTGAAGTCAGTGACGAAGGAGACCACAGAGAAGACGATAGAAGAAATCACTCGGAAGACTGATTACGTTGAACAAGAAGACACGACGTTGCTAGATGTATCCACTGACACTCGGGTGAAGAAGACTAGGAAGGAGTCGCTTACGGTTGAGAAGGTGGAGCAGGCTAAACCCTGGACAGAAGAGAAGATCACTCTGAAGAGGGCGAAAGTAGAGAAGAAAGAGACACCTCAGGATAAGCTTGAAACTGTTGAATTGAAACCTTCCAGGCCTGAAAAGGGTGAAGTGGAGAAGCCTAGCCTCGAGCAAGTGGATCTGAAGCCACTTCCCAGTAGAGTGACCAAAGTACAGATACAGAAGCAAGAAGGGAAGGACGTATACGTTGAGGAAGAGGATACGTCTGTTCTTCAAGTGACCTCCGATGAAACGCTGGAAGTTGACAGGAAGGTTAGGAAGAAAGAGGAAGTGGTCCAGAAGAAGCCAGAGCCTAAGCCTTGGACCGAAGAGAGGATAACATTAAAGAAATCAAAGGTAGAGCAGAAAGAGGTGCAAAAGGAAGTCGTGGAAGAGGTGACGTTGAAACCGACGAGGACGGAGAAGAAGGAAGTGAAGAAGGAGACTCTGGAGAAGGTGGATTTGCAGAAGGTCACTGATAAGACGAAGTTCGTTGAGGAGGAAGACACGAAGCTTCTGAAGATCGATAAAGATGAAAGGATTGATGAGCAGAAGGTGGAGAAGGTTGCAACTTGGAGAAGGGAAAGGAAACCCAAGGAACAAGCACCCTACCATGAAGAAGAAGATAAATCGATTCTTGATGTTTCGAGAGACGTAGAAGAGAAACAGGTGCAAAAGGAGGTACCTGTTCCTTGGGCAAGAGGGAAGAAGAAACCAGCTGAGAAAGTACCCTACCACGAAGAAGAGGACACCGCTCGTCTTGATGTTGAAAAGACTGAAAAGACGACTGAGAAGCAGACGAAAGAAGAGGTGCCTGTACCTTGGGCAAGAGGAAAGAAGAAACCTACTGAGAAAGTGCCCTACCACGAAGAAGAGGACACTGCTCTTCTAGATATCGATAAGCGTGAGAAGACGATTGAGAAGCAGATGAAGGAAGAGGTACCTGTTCCATGGGTACGAGGCAAGAAAGCAAAAGAAGAGAAGCCACAGCTAGTTCCGCAACAAGTGCAACCTGAAGAGAAGCCAGAGGAGGAAGAGAAAACGCAGGTCCCATGGCTTCGAGACAAGAAAGTTCCACGGAAGATACCGGAGAAGAAGGAAGAACAGGTTGAAGACATTAAATCAGTGACCCTGAAGCCAGTGAAAAGGGACCGTGTCCCTGAAGAGAAGGAGAAACCTGAAGAAGTGACTCTGAAGCCTGTAAAACGCATTCCACGTGAAGAAGAAGAGAAAGAGGAGGTACAACTGAAGCCCATTCCTAAACGCAAGCCTGAAGAGAAGCCCAGTGAGGAAGTGAAGTTGAAACCATTCCAAAAACCGAAACCTGAAGAGGAAGAGCGCGAGAAGCCTCAATTGAAGCCTTTCCAGAAGCCCAAGCCAGAGGCTCCAGAGGAAGAGAAAGTACAGCTGAAACCTTTCAAACGGGACAAACCAGAGGAAAAAGAGAAGTTAGTTCCGCAGAAGGTCCCAGAGAAACCTGCAGAAGAAGAACAGCCTACGGAAGTTTCAGAGGCTACTTGGCGAAGGAAACCGAAGCCGAAGAAGCCAGTAATGCCGGAAGCAGAGAAACCTGAAGAAGAAGAACAGCCTGTGGAAGTTTCAGAGGCTTCTTGGCGAAGGAAACCGAAGAAACCTATAATGCCGGAAGCAGAGAAACCGGTAGAAGAAGAACAGCCTGCGGAAGTTTCAGAGGCTACTTGGCGAAGGAAACCGAAGAAACCGACAATGCCGGAAGCAGCGAAACCTGTTGAAAAAGAGGAAGAAATGGTGCAGAAGGTATCCGAAGATAGAAAGATTGTGGAGGATAAGACGATAAAGAAGGAAGAAGAAACGATTGAAGACTTCAAATCGCTATCTCTGAAACCGGTTAAACGTGGCAAGAGACCTGAAGAAAAGGAGGAGGTGGAAGAAGTCATGTTGAAACCAGTCAAACGTCTTCCGAAGGAAGACGAGACGAAGGAAGAGATCAAGTTGAAGCCAGTAGAGAAACCGAAGCCTGAGGTGAAGAAACCTGAAGAGAAAGAAGTAACACTACTGAAACCTGAAGAAGAAAAACCTTCAGAGGTGTCCGAATTGTCATGGCGACGCGGCAAGAAGAAACCAGTCGAACAACAGGTTGCAGAAGTTACGACTGAAGAGAAGAAGGTTGAAGAGGAACACAAAGAAGAAGTAAGTTGGCGCAAGCCAAGGAAAGAGAAAGTCGTGAAAGAAGTACCAAAAGAGGCAGAGGTTGAAGACTTTTCAGCTCTTGTGCTGAAGCCAACGAGACGAGAGAAGAAACCGGAAGAGAAGGCTGAGAAAGAAGAAGTGGCTTTGAAACCTGTTCAGAAATTGACCAAAGAGCAGGAAGCACCTGAAGAAGTGACGCTTAAACCGGTGAAATTGGAGAAACCTGAAACGATTGAGAACGGTGAGGTTAAGGAAGAAAAGAGTGAATTGCCGTGGCGTCGAGGTAAGAAGCCAGCGAAGGAAATAGTGCCACAGGAAGAACTTAAACCGGAGGATGTACCGAAACCCAAGGAACCGGTTCCCCAGATACACAAGGTTAAAGAGGAGATAACTCTGAAGCCGGTAGAAAGGAAGCAACCGGAGGAAGAAAAGGTAGAAGTTAAATTGAAACCTGTTAAACGATTGGAGAAACCGGAGGAAGAGAAACCTGAAGAAGTGACTTTGAAGCCTGTAAAGCGACTTCCTAAGGAAGAAGAAAAGAAGGAAGAGATTACTTTGAAACCAATTCAAAAGGAAAAGCCAGAAGAAGAGAAAGCAGAAATTAAATTGAGGCCTGTTAAACGTTTCGAGAAACCAGAGGAAGAAAAACCTGAACAAGTGACTTTGAAGCCTGGGAAGCGACTTCCCAAGGAAGAAGAGGAAAAGGAAGAGATTACTTTGAAACCAATTAAAAAGGAAAAGCCAGAAGAAGGAAAACCAGAAATTAAACTGAAACCTGTTAAACGGTTGGAGAAGCCAGAAGAAGAAAAACCAGAAGAAGTGACTTTGAAGCCTGTGAAACGACTTCCTAAGGAAGAAGAAGAAAAGGAAGAAGTTACTTTAAAACCAATTAAAAAGGAAAGGCCAGAAGAAGAGAAACCAGAAGTTAAATTGAAGCCTTTCAGGCGTTTGGAAAAGCCAGAAGAAGAGAAACCAGAAGAAGTAACCTTAAAACCTGTGAAACGCCTTCCTAAGGAAGAAGAATCGAAGGAGGAGGTTACTTTGAAACCAATCAAGAAGGAGAAACCAGAAGAAGAGAAGCCTGAAGTTAAATTGAAGCCTTTCAAACGTTTGGAAAAACCGGAGGAGGAGAAACCAGAGGAAGTAACCCTTAAACCTGTGAAACGACTTCCGATGGAAGAAGAGGAAAAAGAAGAAGTCACTCTGAAACCAATTAAAAAGGAGAAACCGGAAGAAGAAAAGCCAGAAGTCAAACTGAAACCAGTTAAACGGTTGGAGAAGCCAGAGGTAGAGAAGCCTGAGGAAGTAACCTTGAAACCTGTTAAACGTCTTGCTAAGGAAGAAGAGGAAAAGGAACAAGTCACTTTGAAACCAATCAAGAAGGAAAAACCGGAAGAAGAAAAGCCAGAAATTAAATTGAAGCCTTTCAAACGTTTGGAAAAACCGGAGGAACAGAAACCAGAGGAAGTCACTCTGAAGCCTGTAAAACGACTTCCTAAGGAAGAAGAGGAAAAAGAAGAAGTCACTTTGAAACCAATTAAAAAGGAGAAACCGGAAGAAGAAAAGCCTGAAGTCAAATTGAAACCAGTTAAACGGTTGGAGAAGCCAGAGGAAGAAAAGCCTGAAGAAGTATCTCTGAAACCTGTTAAACGACTTCCCAAGGAGGAAGAGGAAAGGGAAGAAGTCACTTTAAAACCAATTAAAAAGGAGAAACCGGAAGAAGAAAAGCCTGAAGTCAAATTGAAACCAGTTAAACGGTTGGAGAAGCCAGAGGAAGAAAAGCCTGAAGAAGTATCTCTGAAACCTGTTAAACGACTTCCCAAGGAGGAAGAGGAAAGGGAAGAAGTCACTTTAAAACCAATTAAAAAAGAGAAACCAGAAGAAGAAAAGCCAGAAGTCAAACTGAAACCTGTTAAACGATTGGAGAAGCCAGAGGAAGAAAAACCTGAAGAAATAACTCTGAAGCCTGTTAGACGTCTTCCTAAAGAAGAAGAGGAAAAGCAAGAAGTCACTTTGAAACCAATTAAAAAAGAGAAACCAGAAGAAGAAAAGCCAGAAGTCAAATTGAAACCTGTTAAACGATTGGAGAAGCCAGAGGAAGAAAAGCCTGAAGAAATAACTCTGAAGCCTGTTAGACGTCTTCCTAAAGAAGAAGAGGAAAAGGAAGAAGTCACTTTGAAACCAATTAAAAAAGAGAAACCAGAAGAAGAAAAGCCAGAAGTCAAATCGAAACCTGTTAAACGATTGGAGAAGCCAGAGGAAGAAAAGCCTGAAGAAATAACTCTGAAGCCTGTTAGACGTCTTCCTAAGGAAGAAGAGGAAAAGGAAGAAATCACTTTGAAACCAATTAAAAAAGAGAAACCAGAAGAGGAAAAGCCAGAAGTCAAACTGAAACCTGTTAAACGATTGGAGAAGCCAGAGGAAGAAAAGCCTGAAGAAATAACTCTGAAGCCTGTTAGACGTCTTCCTAAGGAAGAAGAGGAAAAGGAAGAAGTCACTTTGAAACCAATTAAAAAAGAGAAACCAGAAGAGGAAAAGCCAGAAGTCAAACTGAAACCTGTTAAACGATTGGAGAAGCCAGGGGAAGAGAAACCTGAAGAAATAACTCTGAAGCCTGTTAGACGTCTACCTAAGGAAGAAGAGGAAAAGGAAGAAGTCACTTTGAAACCAATCAAAAAGGAGAAAACAGAAGAAGAAAAGCCAGAAGTTAAATTGAAACCTGTGAAACGGTTGGAAAAACCGGAAGAAGAGAAACCTGAGGAAGTAACTTTGAAACCCGTCAAACGTCTTCCCAAGGAAGAAGAAAAGAAAGAAGAAGTTACCCTAAAACCAATAGAAAGAAAGAAACCCGAAGAAGAAAAACCTTCAGAGGTAAAATTGAAACCTGTTCAGAAACCAGAGAAGCCAGAAGAAGCTAAACCAGAAGAGGTAACTCTGAAACCGGTTCCCAAAGTTGTACCAGAAAAAGTCGAAGAAAAACCAGAGGAAGAAGTAGCTGAAACATCCATTCTACCATGGCGTCGTGGCAAGAAAACGAAGAAGGTGGTCGATTTCCGCGAAGAGGTCACGGTGGTGCCAATCGACCAAGAAAAAGTAATCTCTGAAATACACGAAAAAGCAGTCACTGTCGTAGAACAAAAGGTGGAGGCTCAGGAAGTGGTCCAAGTGGAGACTAAAGAAGTCATAGAAGAGAAGCCGGCGCTTCCATGGCGAAGACCAAAGGAGGTTGTCCCGCAGAAGGTCGAAGAAGTTCAACCAGAAGTGGTTCAACAGGAAGACAAAGTGGTCGAAGAAGTAACAGAAACATCCCAGATATCCTGGAGAAAAACACGAAAACCAAAGAAGCCAGAAGAAGAAAAGGAAGTAGTTCAACTGAAACCGGTTGTAAGACACGAAGAGACTATAGAAAAGGTCGAGGAGATAATCCTTAAACCTGTCAAGAAGGACAAGCCGGAAGAGAAACCTCGAAAAGAAGAAGTACCTGAAGTGAAGCCAATCAAGTTGGAAGAGAAGCCAGAGGAGCTCGAGGAGGTAGAAGAAAAAGAAGAAGCTGTTCTCGAAATAAGGCGAAGGCCAAAAAAGAAACCAGAAGAAGTGCCTGTCCCAGTTCCACTCGAGAAGGAAGACGTAGTCGATGAGACAGTGGTTTCCACCCAAGATATCCGAATAACCAAAAAGACTGTTAAAATCGAAGCTAAGCAAGAGGTAGCGCAAGATGTGATCGAGGTCGAGAGGGAGATCGAAGAAGAAGAGGTACAAGTAAAAGATGATCGTAAAAGGAAACGTAGACAACGCACTCAAGTAGACATTTCAATCGTGGACAAAGATAAAAAGATCGCTCCAAGGTTCATACAGAAACTTCAGCCTGTGATAGCGCAGCCTGAAGACACTGCAAAGTTCACCTGCACCGTATTTGGCAATCCGTTCCCAGAAATCGCGTGGTACAGAAACGAGCAGGAACTTCACGCAAGCGAGAAGTACATCATGACGATCTACGAAACAACGGCCACGCTGGAGATCACGAAAGTCAAGGAGGAGGACGTTGGAATGTATTCTTGCAGGGCGTCGAATCCAGCTGGAGTAGCGACGTCCACTGTCAATCTCGTGATATTCGGTACTGAATCTATCCGTCGTGATATGTGTTTGGTTGTACTCGTGCTTTTTACGATAGTTTGTTGATGAAAGGAATGCTTGGATGTTGTTTGTCGTTCTTGCAGCTTCTAGGATATCGTTGATGAAGAACATGCTTGAATATTATTTTATCGCTGATGTGTTTTCTTTGGTAGTCGTACAGGGTGTTCGATTTTCATACAACCCACATAAATATCATGAAAATGATTAATTACACCAAAAAGTCACATCGACTACACCCTCCCCCTTCATATATTCCAATCTTACTTTAAAATATCTTTCCCATCGCTGGTAATTTCAATATGGAACACCCGGTATAACCCACAATACTTCACAATTCCACATTCGCAACCCGCGTTAGACCAGCCTGACTACATTATTTTAGCAAAACAGAAGCAAGAGTCATACACTCGCTGCGTACAGCATAGGAACACGCTTCCGCATGGAGTTCTTTCGCGTGATGTGCGCAGAATATCTCTACCACGAGTTCATCATTGTAATTTAATTCCCTAGAAAAAGAAGAAGAAGGGGTGGCGCCTCACTTCCCGACACCCATCAAGCCGTTAATGGTCGAGGAGCACAAACCAGCTCTCCTGGAGTGTGTAGTCACAGGAACCCCGATGCCTGAGGTGAAATGGTACCGCGGGGAGCAAGAACTGAAACCTAAGAGAGGCAGGGAGATCACCTTTAACCCTGAAACCGGCGAAGCCAAGCTGCACATCCTGGAACCAACCCCGGAGGACGAGACCATATATCGCGTTAGAGCAGTGAACAAATTCGGCCGAGCCGAGTGCAGAGCGAATCTCGTGATCAGCAACGTGGTGAAGGTCAGCAAGCCGGAAGTTCTGAGGGCACCCAAGATCACCAGACCTCTGCCAGCCCTGGTAGCCACTCTAGGGAAGCCGCTGACACTGTCAGCTGACTTCGAGAGCAAACCAACGCCTGAGGTGAAATGGTTCCGTAACGGAGCAGAGATCGTGCCATCCGATAAACGAGTAGTGAATATCTACGAGAACACTGCTGAGCTGTTCATACCCGAGGTGACGAAGAAGGATGGCGGGAAATACGAGGTTAGGGTGCAAAATCCTGCTGGGGAGGCGAGAAGCTCTGGCTCGGTTACCGTGAAGGCGCGCGAGGATAAGACGGACGAGGTGAAAGCTCCAAGATTCGTGGAACCGATACAGCCGCAGATCGTTGCTGAAGGGGAGGTCGTGATCATGGAAGCGAAGGTTGAATCGTATCCTACGGCCTCCTTCCAGTGGTTCCACGAGACTCGTCCTTTGGAGGTAATTATTAATTGCTAGTGGAAGTTACGATCGTAATTATTTAGTTCGTTATTGTTTGGTAGCTTGCTTTTCTCTAAGTTTTATTAATAGACGTTGGAATAATTTCTTTCTACTAGGTAAGAAACAATGGAAAATTAACCCTCCGTGGTCACACTTGCTTTTAATCATAAATTGGTCACATAGGGTTCGCGCGCCAGCGTCATTTTTGAGTTACCTTTTTCGTAGTTTTGAAGCTTTTCACTTTTGAGTGATAATTGTAATAATTCTAATAGTCTTTCTCTAGAAATGTAAATCTTGATATATTGAAATTTTGTATTTGAAAAAATAGTTGTTGATAAAAGCGATTCCTTTTGTTAAAATTCCCTAAATATTTAAATTGTATTATTAAGGTCTCAAAATTTAAAGACATATGCAAAGACCATCCATTTTTGCCACTTTTAGTGGAGTTACTTACACTACAAAACATCGAAATTCTTTTCTAAAACAACCAAGTGTCCATTACGATTTTTACCCAATTAGTACCCAAACCAAAGTCTATTTTTCACTTCGAAAATGTACATACATATACGACGAAATTTCATTTCCATTGCAGTCGACGCCGCAGGTGAGGATCGTGACGCAAGAGAACCGTTCGATTCTGATGATCCAGGAGATTAAGACCGAATTCGCGGGCACCTACACCTGTCGCGCGGAGAACGTTGGCGGATCTGTCACCTGCACCGCCACCATAAACATGCTGGAAACCCCGTGGGAAGAGACCGTGGAGCTGGTGTCACCCACGTTCGTTAAGAGGTTGTCCCCTGTCAGGGTGATGGACGGTGAAAGCGCGAACTTGACGTGCGTTGTGCACGGAAAGCCCAGGCCCAGGGTGGAGTGGTACCATGACGACAAACCTATCAAGGAGGGCAAGGAGATCACCATTGTTCAGGACACGGAAGGTGTCTGCAGTCTAGCTATTACCGAAGTGTTCCCAGAAGATGCTGGTGAATACACTTGCCGTGCCGTGAATCCTGTTGGCGAGGCTGTTTGCACATCGTCGCTTATCGTGGAAGGTAAGGACAGTTTCATGGATGAACTGACGATCAATAAAAATATTTCGTACGGAGGCTGTAGGATTAAACGTAACGCTCTTGCGACGCTTCGCCTCGGCGACTTCTTCTCTCACTGACATCTAAACTCGCCCTACCTCGGGCTTTCTCTACTTGGAGTTTCCAGCTTGCCTCGGTTCACGTTTTTGGTCAGTTGTTCAAGGAATTCACAGCCAGCGCGTGTGAGAATTGTTTAACGGTCACCGAAGACGTTAACATTGCATCCACGCACTCTTTCTCAAAATATTTTCGAGGAGACATCCCTCTTTTCTTCACAGTATTCTCGAGAAGAGATCCTACTCTTCCTCAAAATATTCTCGAGGAGAGATCCTACCCTTTCTCAAAATATTCTCGAGGAGAGATTCCCCGATTGGAGTCGCGCCGAGGCAAAGCGTAGTGTGAGCCTACCTTAAGAATGTTACATAGATGTCTATGGTAGATAGATTTGCTTTTTCAGTAATATAAATTTTTGCTCTGACTGAAGATTATTTTGTGTTCAAGACGGTTCAATGTTAGTTTGCTTTTTTTCTAGGTGGAGGCATTTATATAATTGTTAAGGTTATTTTGGTATTCTTTAAATTAATATGAGATTGAGTATTTGTGTTTATTGTTTATTTCATGGTTAGTAGAATGATTTCGTATAGGTAAGACTAAAGCAAAGTTTTCATGAATATTGGTTGAAAGGGGGAATTGTTCTTTATTTACCTTCTCCGCGAACTGCTGACAAGATGTGAAAAGTTCTTGTAGAAAACACTGTACCTAAGTGTCAGAATTTAAAAAAAATATTTATCGGAAAATGATTTACATGCCATGATTTACATACTATGGTATAGAATTTGATTTTTGGCACTTACACTGTTTTGTACAAGGACTGTTCGAATGAGGCGGTCAAGTAGAAACGGCCGATATGTGGTCAGACATGCACGAGTGTTCGTAATTCGCGCAGTTGGAGGCGTCTGACTTTAAACTTCAAACTGTATGACTAATATACCACCAGTAAATGAACTATTTTAATATTTATAAATTCAACAGTTAGTTTCTTTCTTTTTCCGACAAAAATATGAGTGCTTCATATTTTTTACTCACTACCTTTCCAGTATGATACTGGCATAATCTCGACTATCTGTGATTACTTTATTCACTTGGATACATACATAGAAACGTCATCCGAAAAAGTAAATATTTTATTATAATCGTCTCATTATATGTGTCTTCACCTAGAAAAGACAACTTGGCCACATAATGTACCCCTTGAAATCAAATAATCCTCATAAAATAAAGCTCTATCTCCCATTTAGTTTTAGATATGCCAACTTATTACACGTGTATATATTCTTCGATTTTACTTGCTGACATAATGTACATCGAATTTTTAGCGTACGAGTATGTACCAGACTCGGAAATCGCATCCTCGCTCGTCGCGACGTCTCTTACTACAGGGCAAAGTGGTTCTGAAGAAGATCTCTTATCTCCCAAGGTAAATTTCACAAACGTAACTCGTGTAATTAGTACAGTTTAAGTGATCTTAACAGTATTACTAACTTATTCTGTAACTTGTACGTCGTTTGCAGGAAACACCCCTGTTCGACACGGACACGGAAGAATCCGCGCCGGAGATAATCAAGAAACTTCCTCAGTTAATTCCTACTAAAGATGGAGAATTAACCAGGTACGTAAACACGAGACTCGTACAAAAATCATCAGCTGTTCCATGAAATTGCAATAAAAATTACACATCTTAAGAACTTCATAAACTCGTAAAATGACCACTAGTAAATTAAATAATCGTTTAAAAACTCATTAATTCATCACCATAAGCAATCGCCAAATAAAATAAAAATTGCATTTATCATTTTTGCAAATCTAGTCAAAGACTTTTCAAAGCTTTCGCAGACAGGGGCTAATGACAATGTTAAAATTTTCAATTAATTATAAAATAAATGCAATTTTATGACTATTATCTTTTGTGATCCAAGAAAACTGTTATAAAATGCAGTGTAAATAAGAAACTTCTATTTTTTTGAAAGTAGAAAAAAGTTCTGATTACATAAACAGGAACATTTATTCTACTCTGAAACAGTTAAAGTTGTGACAAGCAGATTCCCTGAAAATGTTGTAGGGCAGATAGATCTGAAATTGAAACCTTAAACCGTTAGGTGAAAATAATTATATAAAAATCACAATCTGCTTTCTCCTCTATAATTATGCTGCTTCCCATTCCTTAAATAATACTAATTAAAAATATATTCCTAACTTTTATATTTGACCCTTAAATATCTGTTCAAAAGTACCTATGTGATCCTCCAGAACTTTTATTAATCGAACATAAAGTAACTGTGAAAACTGAATTCTTACAACAGAGTTAAAGTGTTAATGTACAAAGTTAATTTAAAACAGAAAAAAATTAAGTTGAAAGTTAAATTTCGATAGATAACTTTTATTTATAAAAGTTCACAGTTCACAGAATTTATATGTATTCTCCTATAACGAGTAATAAAGACGCATAATAATAATAACGAATGTTATGCTCCACAAAATTTCTTCACCCAACGCAGACTGGAAGTGAAGGTGAAAGGGAAGCCGAAGCCAGAAGGAAAATGGTACAAGCAGGGCGCAGAGATCGTGTCGTCGCAGGAGTTCCAGATCGAGGAGTTCGAGGATGGCACGTCGGTGCTTACGATCGCCGAGACGTATCCCGACGACACCGGCGAGATCGTATTCGAGGCGCACAATCCGCTCGGCGTGTCGACCACGACGACCTACTTGTCGGTAGAAGGTAATTACCTTTATCCAGCCAGCCAAACAAAACGATCTCTAAAAAATGTGGTGGAAAGCTTCGCTAATCTGCTTGATACGAGTTCTTTTCAGCAGCGCACTTCGATTGGAATCATCATCGAGAATCTCTCCTAATATGTCCCCCGAACCTCCTGTTCATATCAGACTCACACTGAACACTCACATCCTTCACCTACACTTTTTTTGTATTCTTTTCTCCGACATTTCTTTGCCAGTTGCCCGAGCCCTTCGAGCTCCATCTACTCCATCTTCGAATAATTGCTCGAGCCCATGAAACATTCAGATATTCAACCTCCAGAATTTTAATCACGATTACAATCTCTCTATTCTATCAATTAGTGTGTATAAAATCAGATGGTTCGATGTAATTATTCAGGGATGAAGAGCGAGTAAATGCATTAATCTAAAATAAGTGCTTGAAATATGGAAGATGGGACTGGAAGGGTCGAAATTTCTCCTGCGATTCTAATCTTTGTTCGTCTACTAGGGATCCTCGGGACAAAGGAGTACAGGAAGCCGTCGTGGGTCACCCAGATGGAGGAGATGCAAGAAGCTCTGAAAGGTAAGAGTGAGTCAGACGGGATCGATTGCATGCTGAGTGAGCCAGAGTGCAGTTTCTCGACGGACAGCCTGGACGATCGAGCGATCAGGGACGAAAGCTCGCAGAGGGACAGCTCGACGATGATCAGCGAGTTCTCGTCCACGAGGACGCTGATGAATATCGACGACGAAGGTAAGAGGTGCTTCGACGAGGAAGATACCTCACCGAAGGGATTCTTCTTGTCCAGAAGACACTCCGACTCCACGGAGGTCGAACAGGAATTAAGCACTACCGAATATTCTTGGGAGATGAACTCGTCTAGTAAACAAACGGCATCCCACTGGATAGAAACGTCCGAGGAAATAATCGACGAAGTGTCTGAAATAAAGGGCAATCAGATTCTGGCTAGGAAGATCCGCGTGAAAGTGAAGCCCGAGAAATCGAGGAAAGAAACGACGAGAAAAGAGAGAACTACTGAAGAGAGGACTGTCGCGTGGAAGGGCGCAGAGGCGAAATCACTTTCGACCGCCGTGCCCGTGAAAGTGAAACGGGACTCGGTTGGCGGTGCGAGTAAATCGTCAGCCGTGCAAAAAACGAAGCTTCAAGCATGCAGGAGTCCAGTTTTGGGCAAATCAGCTTCGCGTTCGCCGTTGAGGGCAACGAGAAACGTCGCCGACTCGAATGCAAGCTTGAAATCCAGGTCACCATCTCCAAAGGGGTCGAAGTACATAAAACCCTGTGACTCGCCATCAACCGAGGGCCAAAGAAGCTCGAGAATGCACCAATCGACCTCTGCAACGAGGTCAGGAAAGGAGAGACACTCAACGAAGAGGGAAGAAGTTCACGAAAGCCACGTTACCTGTAAAACAGTAAAAGGCATCGAAGGTGTGTTCGTAAAATGCGAGGGATCAATGGAATCGTTGCAGTCGGAAAGAAGAAAAAAGATCGTTCTCGATTTCGACGAATTCCCGCCTCCGAGGTCGGAGAAGAAGAGCAACGCCCGGATGCATTCTGATTTCCTGAACGTCCCTGAGCCTGGCTTCTATCTGTCGCCGATCGAGGAGAACAGCGAAGCTTCCACGGGGAGTGGGCAAAGCAAGGCAGCTCCTGAGAACTTCGGGAAGCCGGAGCCTGCGTTGGAGTACGATCACTCGAGGAAGTATCACACGTATCCGAAATCGAGGATCCCAGTGGCCAGGTGGTCGAAGGAGCGTCGCTTGGGGAACTTGATGATGGACCCGAAAATGTATCCGTTGGAGCCGAGGGAAATCGACCTGGAGGCCTTCCAGCAGCTGCACACGGCGGATAGTCAGGAGGAATTGCAAGAATTCTTGTTACTGGAGAGCCAGTGCAGCGGAAACCTCGGATTGGCAGGAAATATGTCGGCCTCCGAGGCGTCTTGTAGCGAGCATCACAGCGAAGACGAAAGGGGCACCATGTCAGGTACCGTTGTGGCTTTACTGGCTTACTAACGATTTAAAATTGAGGGGTCCAGTGGAAAACAGGCACACGTCAGATATGCATAATTTATCGTTTCTTTGTACCATTAATTCGATCCTGGAACGTAATGTATAGTGCCCGACACTATTTTCTGCCGATCCGTCACGCGACAAGTTAAGGGGACCCTCCGGTCTAAAAGTCGATTTTTTATTTTATTTCATTTTTCGAATGTTCGATCTTTTAGGCATACGTGTTTTAAAGGATTTGTTGAAATTCGTAAAATTCCCGAAGTTATAGGCATTTAAGTAGCGGCAAATGCACCGGTAACACCCGGCCACTCGGCACTCACGTAAAACTTTAAACGCGTTTTTCTCAAAACAGTGTTCTCAAAACGGTGGGACCTGTATCTCCAAAAGTTATTATCCGATTCGACTGAAACTTTTTTATTTTGAAGAATATACTTCTGACTAGGAGGGGAACTAAAAAAAATTATAAAAAATTGAAAATTTATAATTTTCGAAGGCGTTGAAAGGAAGAAAAATACAGGGAAGGTGATTTCAAATTTGAAATGTCGTTATTTTCTAAAAAAATGTCATTTTTGTAATTTTTTCTAGTTCCCCCATAGCCAGAAGAATAATCTTCAAAATAAAAAAGGTTTCAGTTGAATCGGATAATAACTTTTGGAGATACAGGTCCCACCGATTTGGATAAATTTTTAGACGCCTTGACTTTAACGAATATATTTCTATAATTTCAGACATCCTTAATACAATGCAAAAAGTCCCATTAAATTATATATTGTAGTTTTCCTTTAATTAATTCCTAAATATCATCTATTTTTTGGGGCTCTAGACCGGAAGGTCCCCTTAAAAGAAATTCATGTAAAGTAAATAGTAAATAGTAAATATTATCAGTTATGAGTTAGAAAAAAAATGGCGTATTGATTCAGATTTAAGAATCAGTAAACAAGTGACTATTCAAAGCGACATATTTTTTTGCCGATAATTCCCTGTTCAACAGCCATGGGGACTTGTAATATTCAATACCCGTTTCTTATAGATTTTTGTCCGTTGAATACGAATCCGCGAACCGTTTCATCGCCATCACCCTCAGTTTTTGAGAAATTCGATTTTCAAAAAAATGCAAATTTTTAACTTTTAACATTTTTTTAGTTCAAACAGTAATAGTTACTCAATTGGTTGTTCCGCCAAATTATTCTATGAACCATTTCGAATACAACAATGATATAGTTAATCAGATTATAGACATCTGATGATACACTATTTACTTTAAATGAATTTCTTTTAACTTTTTGCGTGACGGATCGGCGAAAAATAGTGTCGAGCAGTATAATTCCACCACGTCCTAATATAATAGCGTGTACGTTTCACCGAGCAGGATCATATTAAATTTCTCTTCACGCTGAGAAAAAACAAATGCGTAGTGGAAAGGGGCACATAATAAATTTAATTTTTTAACTAGAATTTGATAATAGTTGTCACTTACAAAACAATTTTTCTTTCAACTTGCTTTCGTCTAAAATTACATAACGGTGGCATGTGCCTGTTTTCTAATGGAGCCCTCAATTGATTTTTTTATGCGCGCTAGTGTGTGTATTGTCATTTTTTTTTTGTTGTTTCACTTTCTGGCTAATCAGATTACTGACATCGGGGTCTCGATAGTTGCACAGCCACCAACCACGAGATCAGGTAAATTGTATGTTTGGGAATGGTTTCGGTGAGGCTTACTTGTTTAATTTGTTGTGGTGTTTTCTTGCAGCCACGCAATCTGTACCACGATTCATTCAAGAAATTACGGACGTTTATGCGAGGGAAGGTGAAAGCGCGGTGTTCGAGTGCGTTTATTCCGGCAATCCCGTTCCAGGTATAGTAAACTCATTAGTTCTCTGCTATTTTTTAATTACACAAGTTCAGAGGAAGTTAAGTGTAATCATCTAGTGGGTACAATTTTTGTGGCAATTTGTCTTTCTGAATTGTACAAGCTTTTCATTCATAAGTTTTTCGGCATTTTTAGATGTAATTGGAATATTCAAATATTGATTATAAATCGTAGAAATGCAAATTTTTAGGTTCTGTAAGTTTAGTAGAATAAGTATAATTGAAGAAAGAATTATGAAGTTGCGGTCTGTGTCTTTTTCCTTAAAAAGAAGTTATAGAAACGTGCAACGTGAATTCTATAATATATTCTTTATTCTTTCTATATTCTTTATTTTTTATTCTTTCTATATTCTTTATTTTTTATTCTTTCTATATTCTTTATTTTTTATTCTTTCTATATTCTTTATTTTTTATTCTTTCTATATTCTTTATTTTTTATTCTTTCTATATTCTTGATTTTTTATTCTTTCTATATTCTTTATTTTTTATTCTTTCTATATTCTTTATTTTTTATTCTTTCTATATTCTTTATTTTTTATTCTTTCTATATTCTTTATTTTTTATTCTTTCTATATTCTTTATTTTTTATTCTTTCCATATTCTTTATTTTTTATTCTTTCTATATTCTTTATTTCTCCGCAGACGTTGTATGGTATAAGAATGACAAATTAGTCATGAACACGGAGAACGTGAAGGTGCGTATCATGGATGAGGAGAAGAAGACGGCGCTGATAGTCAGGCACGCGACCGAAATGGACGACGCCACTTACGTTTGCAAAGCGACCAGCGAAATAGGTTTGGCAACGACAAAGGCCAAACTGCACGTTACAGGTAGGCATTCAATGGATGAAATTACGGAGAGAATAAAAGAATAGTTTGTCGAATTAACCGTGTGCCCGTTAAAATTCTTGCACAGACATCACGGGTGAGACCAGGTTCATAGATGAGGAAGAGATCGTCGAAGAACAGGTGACAGAAGTGAAGCCAAAGAGGAAGCCTGAGGAAGAGAAACCGCATAAGAAGAAGAAGCCTGAATTAAAGAAGGCCAAGGAAACGAAGGAGAAGGTGAAAACGGAGCGTGTCAAGGTCGATAAGAAGGAAGTGCGCAAGGAGAAGTTGATTGCTAAAGAACAGCCAGAAGAAAAGTTAGTAAAATTATTGCTGTTTTACCCTAGAACTATGGTTCATTAACGTGTTCCTGTTTCTACCAGAGTGGTCAAAATATCAGGTTATTCGAAGAATAATTAAGGAAAAAATACCATTTAGATATTCTATCAAAGGTCACGGAAAACTCAAAAAAATCCACCATTACAGATTTGAATAAATTTTATAAGAAATTATAAAACAGTCATTCTGTCTGCTTTGGTAGTTGTGTTAAATTCATATACTTAGTCACTTATAAATTACTAGCTTTACTACTCGGCTTCGCCCGAAATTTTGTTACTGGTTTTACAAAAAGAAATTTTTTTAATTATTTTTTTTAAGGAAATAGTCACATTCGTCTGGATTAGCTAGACATAATAAGATGGGACACAATTTCGTGACCCCAGAGTTTGCCGTTCGAAAGTTTTTAGGCGACAGACAAACACACAAACACTTTCTGCTTTATATATTAAGATTCTCATTAATACTTGCAGGAAAATCGTCGACATCGAGGAGACACAAATACTTGAATCGACGGAGGTTATCGAAGAAACACCTACAGAGGTAATTATCATAAGTCACTTTCGCACTTTTGCACGTTTTATCATAGAATATAACCATATAGGGTAGATGCACCATTTGTGGCCACTTTAAGGATTTCAGTGACTTTCATCGTAATTATCTTTAAAATTGTACTTCAAATTAGGAAACTAAAAGCTTTACTAAATTTTACATTATCTTTACTATCAATGTCCAAGTTACCATTAACTAGAAAAACCGTTAAAGAATTAACAAAGTTAAAAAATATAAGAAATCCATTTTTCACCGTTTGTGGCCACTTGCCACTTTGCGCGGAAGCAATAAATGTAACCTTATATTTCTGATGGTATACTAAACAAAATATTTACGGTTTGAAATTCTACACATAATTATGTGTCTACAAGCAATTTCAAGCTAAAAAACTGCGATAATTATGCACATGGCCAAAAACGGTACAATGGCCACAAACGGTACAGCTACCCTACGTGGTAAACGGGATGGGGAGCGCAAATACTGAGATGATATAGGGATTTGTAGGGAAAAAAAAGTATAGAGTGTGTGATTAAAAAGTAGTAGAGATTGAGGAGATGTAAGAATAGCAGTGTGAAAAAGGGTAAGAGAAATCTTAGATGAAAGGATGGAAGAAAATGGATGAAGAAGAAACAGGGGGAGAACAGATAAGGATGGAATAGAATAGGTGAAGAAAAAAAAGTAATAGAAACTAGCCATAAAAGAGAACATAATAAAGAGAAAAAGATAAAGGTAGACTAAGCTTAGAACTAACAATAAATTAGAATCGGAAATCATAGCAGTAGGTGTTAATTTGACATGTAAGGTCTTGTAGAAAATCTAGTCTCTTATTCTGCGATAAAAAGTTCATTATTACACAAGCCCCGAAATGCTAAAAAACCGCAGGTATCACGTGCAAAGAAGGTAGTGCCAATCCAAGAGCCTGTCGTGACGGAAGCTACCGCGTCCCTAAAGAAGATCGACGATCGTAAGCCTCGAGAAATGCTACCTAAACCCGAGGAACGTGCCAAGCAAGTGGTGGAGGAGCGCGAGGGTGTGGTGGTCATCTCGGAAGTGACCACCGAGGACATGGCGCCCGACTTCGTCGTGGAGTCAGTGATCGACCGTGCCCAGGTCACCTCGGAGACCCTGCAGACAGTCTCTGTGTCGGAGGTGCACACGGAGACCAGCGTCCAGGAGGTGAAGCGGTTGGAGACCAAGCAGAGAAAGGCGAGGAAGTCGGTGGTGACCGAGGAGGAGGTGTTCGAGGAGAGGCCTAGGGAGGTGGTGACCGAGGAGAAGCCGAAGAAGAAGAAGAGGGCTGACAAGGTGAAGGTGCGAGAGGAGGTGACCATCGAGGAGATCGTGGAAAGGCAGAGGGAGAATATCGCGCGTGAGGTGGAGGAGATCATGGAGATACTTCACGCCAAGGACTTCGGTCCTGGGGAGGCACCTCTTCGAGAACTGGCCACGATCGGGTTCCTGGTGCGGCAGGGGGTCTCCGTGAACGAGATCAATGAGAGCCTGTACAGGACGGACAACTTCCCAGCGTTGAAGACCCCCGAGGCGCAGAACGCTCTGGTTCAATTGGTCGAGAGGGAGGGCCACGGGCCACTGATCACTCAGGTTCTCACGGAGGAAACCACGACAGACGAGAGCGTGGTGGCCGCCACCGTTGGCTTCCGCGCCTTCATGAGGATGATCGAGCTGCAACACGTCACCGTCGAGGAGGTGCTCACGCACTTCGCCCCGGAGGACTTCCGGCCGCGTGCTTGGGAGGTTACAGAGGCCACGGAAGTAAGACACGAGTTGTTTGTTTTCTGGGGGGCTTGAACTGGGTGGGGTGGAAATAAGTGAGCAGTTTGGTGGGTGTTTGTTTTATACACTTTGGGAAGTGTGGATACTTTTAAATACAGTAGGTTTCGAACGCTTCCGGACTCTTTCCGAATGCATAAGTTCACCTGTCGGACCACGATAAATTATTAAACTCAGAGTCCGGGAAATGTTTATACATACTGTACTTCTTCGTTTGCTGTAGAGTTCCGCGATACTTGTTGGAAGGTTCATAGGTGTTTCGTCTTACTTTGACTCGAAATGTTATGCTAATTAAGCTGATGAAACTCCGCTGATGGTAGAATAGACTATCAAGTTGCATCACTTGTTTCTGGTCGTATCCCTGAATTGGAGACCTTGCAGCAAGTGGGGTGCAGCTCCAGTTTTGACAGTTTTTGAGTCATAACGTGTATTACATGTAAAAAAAAAATCTACGTCGTTTGGTACACGTTTGATGCAAATCCGATAAGAAATGTGCGATTTATTGCAAATTTAGAATCTGCACACATTGGAAGTTTTCCAAATATGAAAACTTTGCCAAAAATATAAATAAAAACTTATCAACTCTATAACTACTACTTATTATGTGAAAATATATATTTTTCAATTAGTGTTCTCTTTTTAATGTTAAGTCAAAGCAATAATTTTATAAACAGTTTTTCCTAATTTACTTGAAGTTGATAAAGATGGAGCCGCACCCCTCTTGCTGTAAGGTCCTCAATTACTTGTGTTACTTAAAGTTCTCAATCAAATTTTCTTTATTTCATTTGCCACTCTTGCCTACAGTGGTAGCTGGTTCTGTCAATTAATTTCGTACAAAAATACAGTACTTGGAACTGATAGTTAGAACTACACATCTGCATAGTACATACTCATGACTTCAATTGAAGCAGAAGTTCCACGTTTCAGGGCCTAGAGTAGGGTTGAAATAAAAAAATAAATAAAAAAATTAATTTTTATGTTAAACGATTTTATTAAAAATGCACTAAAAACTAAAAAATAGTTCTTTTCTTGTACTGCAATTTCGATGGTGTTTTTTTTCACTATAAAAGAATCAATTTGATCGTTAAGGGGAAGATTCCTCGAACTCCCAACTCTTTGCTTCATTAATTCACGGGTCATGAACAATAAGGTTGAAGTAGGGAATGAAGAAACTTCCCCATTTACCAAGTTGATTCTTTCTTCAACCCAACTCTAGAACAAAACACCTACACCAAAGTAATTGATATTCGCTTTAAACAGAACTGAATATTATCTACAAAATCTAAGCCTATTTCTCCTCAGGTTGAAACGGAGCAGCGCGTCACGGAACGAGTGGATATCGTCCACAAAACGGAGGTCCATTTCATGGGTAAGTGGAGACTGCGTGGTGTGAGGTTTGAATTAAAACAAGTGACACGATAGCATTATTAATAATCTCCATACTTGCAGCATTACGAATTCGTTTGCAATGTTTTTTTTTTCTATAGACTTTCAAACATTCTGTACTTTGGTGTGTGCTTGCGTGGCTGCCTATAAATATACTCTGTACATTCCATTTTTCATTATTTTTGTAAATATTTCGCGGCTTCACGGCTAGATATAAACTTGAATATAGCATGTGTTCCTGTAAATATAATATAATAACCATCAGCAACGAAATTTTTGTCGTTTCATCTCGTGTGTATTGTACATTTGATTTATCGAATAAAAAAAAAAGAGTTTCTTGCAACGTGCCATAATACCCCCTGTGTGTGCCTTTCTTTTCTGCCTTTTTATTGTGGTTTTCGTTTGTACTCCCCGCTCCTGAAGCTCCCACGAAAACGAAAGGTTTTTTGGTTACAGAGAGGAGGGACGAAAGAAAAGCCGTCCGCACGCAGGATATTCGAGACATTAAAGGTTTGAAGCAACGAGTTTCAGTGCATGGGATACACGTTCGAATAATTCCCCATTCGATTAACGAATGGAGAGCAACATTATTAATCTATCTTGCCATATCTTCGAGAAACGCCTCAGTGTCCGAGCAGTCGACACCACATCGAGATATCATATTATCTCTGCCGTCTATTTCTAAATAGAAACATTTTATTTTATGCTACTGACACTTCAAGGTGCTAACATTCCAAGTTTACGTTAAGAAATTCTATCATTCCATACTTCAATTATACAATTTTACATGTGCATTATTCTGTAGAAACTGTTACTTTCTCTAACTGCGGAGGAAGAGTATTTGCAACAGGGTGACTTGAAGAAATGGTGGAATAATTTTTGAGTATACAATAATAAAAAAATAGAGAAAAATGTTTTTCGACGTAATGCACCATTTATTATTTCAATAACTCGAGCGACATATCTCGCCCATTTTTGTATTACTTACCCCTAAATTCTTCCACTATTTTTCTACATCACCCTGGTCTATTGAATGTCTATAATATCGAATGTGGTAATTCTGAACGGATACCAGACTGATATCATTCATCGTTTCGTGTAGAATCATGAGCTTGATGATCGCCTTAATTTTTTAATGAAGACTCATCCCGCGTTAAGCTCACTCACACCGACTAATAGTATTGAATTCAGAAAAATAAAAACCAAAGAGCTTGCAATGTATGCGCGTACGCCGATCACACGATACGGTCTCTACGTAATGATTGTATTTTATTATTCTTTCAGATGCATGAAGCTTTACTTGATCGAATAATAGCAGTAAAAAAAATTTGTCTGCTTAAGCCGCTATGCTTTCCACGCGCCGTATCCCTCCGTTTGTAAAACGTCCCTTCTCTCCATAAAATTAATCACCCCCCACCCCCGCCCCCCGCCGAGTTAATCACGTTCCAAAAACTCGATGCTTCGCCTTACGAGCTTCACGCTGTCTAATGCAGTTTCAATGTAAGTAAAGTTCCATTTGTGCTTGGATTCGAGTGTTTCATGCGTTTGATAGTACGTCATAACGAGTTTCGTATCATTTCACATTAGTTTTTAGAGAGTTTCTTACGTGTCTTGTATTTTAAAAGAGACTGTGAAATTATTACAGTTAGTACGATATTATTAATATAATTGAATCGTTCGTACCAGAATATTATAGTCAGAATAATGTCAATTGACCACTCAAGGCTATTAAGGGGGACCACCCTCCCTCCCACTGTGTCATCTGGATACCCCCACCACTCCGCCCCTTTGCCCCGCCCCTGCTGTGATTCACGGTGGGGGAAAGTAGCACTGAGAGATCAATTAAGTTTGTTCTGACTATAGACGGGTATAACAATAATTTGACGTGTTTTAGAATGTTAAGGACCACGAATATGCATTTATATTATATTTCATGGTTTCTAATATACACATATGGTGTTTCGATACATACTCGGTATCGTTGAATGCAAATTGCTGTACTCACATGCAACTTGTTGCATCTCTTGTTACTGTTACACATTCAAGTTACACACTCACATGGATATCTCTGCATAACAAATGACTACTAGCGATTAGACAAGAAACAAATTATCTTTTCTTTTCTTTGTTTTGATAGCCAAGCACGATGTGTAACAGACAAGCACCTCTTTCCTTTTGTGTTCATGTTGGTTTGACTTCTGGCCGGCCTTTCTTTTTCTTTCTACTACTACACGAGATTCACACATGCACAACCTGTTATTAAACAACGCATGCCTAGTGCCTGCGACTCAGCAACACTGCACACTACCCTCTACCGTGACACATTCCAGAGGCATCGTGATTCAGCGATGAAACAGTGTTTGATTATTATACACTTGGAAATGCAGTGAAAGTCAGAACATTTCAGATAATTTCCATAGGAAAAGAGAGAACCGTTACGTTTTTGGCAGACAGTGTATCGGTGTTAACCCATTCAGGACGAGCTTCTTGCAAGAAATTATTTTTAATTAACATTCGGTATTATTAGGAATACTATTTTAATTTTAAATTACAGAAATTTCCTTTGTGATAAATTTTGTAAAGAGTGAATCCACACTTGTGTCCATAATATTTTCTCGTCCTCGAAGGGTTGATATTTGTTGCCAAAAGTGAACGAGCACTTTCTGCTTTTGATAAAGCAAGTTCGACTTTACCTATCACTCTACATTTTTCAACTCTATGCTATACTTATTATTCTATACTTTTAACCTATCTTATTGGCTACCCCCTACTCACTACTTTATATTTAAATCTTTCTACCCCCCCCCCCTTTCTCTCCCCCTATTCCTATTCCTATTTTAATCTACCTGATTCTCCCTATTCCTCCTCATCCTTTATCCCCACTTTTCTCTCCACTCTTCTCTTTTCCAGGCCCCCCTCATCCAACTCTCCCTCAAAATTTCCCTTATTCTCGCTCCTATTGCTCCTTCTCTCCCTCCATCTCCACACCTACCCTAGTTTCCTCTTCCCTCTCACATACCCCGCACTTCCCTTTCCCTTCCTCTTCCCGCCTTTTTCTCTAATAAGACCTTATATTTTCTTTCGAAAGTATTATTTTGAGGCAAGAAACGTTGATCTATTGGAAAACTTAGTGAAGGCGTGGTTTAGATTTCAGCGCCGTGGTGGTAAGTTGGCAAACTATTGAAAGTAGGTACAGATCTCACCAAACATTCCGAATAAGTATTTATTAATCGAATAAGTAAAAATTTAGTGTTCAAAAAAATTTAAAAACACTCGTTTGTCACAACATGTCTATTTAAACACTGATAATCATATGGACTTCGACGGATTTCGGCCTACTCTCCGTAGTTCAATTTTCTGTCACTAGTTGGCGTATCGAAATTCTTGGTTTTCCAATAACCGCAGGAATATTTTACGATAAAAAATGAAAGAAACTTCCCTCAAATCGAATAAATTACATTAAAATATTTAATCCGATGATCTATAGATTACAATTTCCTCCAATATTCGCATTATTATTTCACGAAAAAAGCATGTACTAATAGAGAACGCAGTGAAAGGATTCATACATTCCATTAGCCCTAAAATACCTATTTTCCACATTTCGCCAAATCCATTTTGACTAGACTACTGTTCTTCCAATTGTTAATGCAAAATCAGAGCGTACTCGTTCGGCAACCACATTAATGAACCACGCAATGACATAAACTTGTACGATACCTTTGGAAGGCGCGTAGAATGAAGACTGATACACGCTGTTCACACTTTGTCCGCTGTTCTCCGACCATTTTCGTCCATTCCCCATTTCCTCTTTCTCCGTTCTTAAACTTCACACAAGCTCGTCCGCCGTGCACTGTCCGTAGGTTGTTGACTCTTGTTACGTTGAAGCACGATTACTTGTCTTAGCAAACCGCATCCGCTGAAAAAAAAAAACAAACAAGTGGCTCGTCGCATGGGGTCTGAAAAAGAATGGTGTTCCTTTATCGTTAATTGGCAAATGCGATGTTAGAGCGAACGCTGAGAAGGTGGAAACGGCGTGCACTCGCGTGATTCACACGAAAAATTCTCACATACTTTCCACAGAATACGAGGGCACACGGCAGGCACACACAACACTGCGCGAACGAAAAGATACGAAACCGAGGAGACAGATCGAGGAGAGAAAGGAAGATAGGGACGAGGGGGTACAGGTTGTAGAGATCGAGGAGACCGAGGAGACGGAAACGGAGAAGAGGAAGCGAAAGGACGTGGAGGAAGTCGAGGAAGAGATTGAAACAGTAATCGTTGAAACAGACACGAAGGGCAGGCTGACTCACAGGGAAAAGAAACTCGATGAATTGGAGAAGGAGGTGGAAGTGGAAGAAGAAGAGATCATAGAGAAAGTAAGGAAAGAGTTGAAACCTAAACGGCCACAGATTGGTCGCGACGAGATCGAATTAGAAGAGATCGAGGAATTCGAAATAAAGGAAGACGAGTCCATGCCTTCAATCGCTGTAAACGTACCCAGCCAACGCCACCAAGTAATACCCCTAGATCGTACCATCGATCAGGCACCTGGAAAGCCCGAATTAGAAAAAGCAAAGCTCACGATGGACGTCATCATGCCCCTGACGGAGCACCTGGTGCCCGTTCAGGAGAAAGAGATCGACGACATCAGCCAGATCAAGCCCGTCGAACGCAAAGCGTCTCTATCCATCGCCCCAGTAGAACCCTACTCCACCATGGAGACCACTGTGCAGGCCTCCACTGGCGAATTCTCCGACACTTTCAAGCCTACGACCTACGAGGCCACGCCTGCTATAGTGCCCTCTGAGGGCCTGGTGGTCAGCGAGACTCTGACCAACGACGCTGGTATCACCAGCCTGGCGATCAGCAAACAAGAGCTTAGCAGAACAGCGGACGTTAGCGTGACGTTTCAAGAAGCGACGACCGTTTACGAGACTATGGTCAGCCAGCAGGAAGTTCCAACCGAGGACTTCGTGGCTCCAATGGCGGTCACAGCCGAGGACACTATTCTCCCTCAAATTGGACTGTCCGTGTACGAAGTGCACGAAGGCCTCGCCGAAGACAAGCTGGAGCCGATGAAAACAGTCCCCACGAAGCCCAGGGTGAATGTGACAGCAGTGGAGCCTCTGGTCGTCGAGGAAGTTCGCGCGGAGGACAAGCCCGGCAAGTACTATCCGGAGCTGATAGTGCCCACAGAGATCGCCACGCAGACCATCATATCGCAGCGTCAACGAGTCACCGAGGAGATGCACGCGCCTGAGAAGGAGGGCGAGTATGTACCTGGGAGACTGCCGCCGAGTCAGCAGGCGCAGGTGGGCATTTCATACGGGAGCGAAACGGCTGTTATCCAGCAGGACGTGGTCCAAGAGAGCGAGGGTGTGTTCGTCACCGAGAGGAAGATCGATACGTTCGAGGCTACCACTAATGTTACACTGCTGGAGGGAGTGTCGGTGTCCACCGTGCAAACTCAAGACACCGAGGGTGATTTGATGATAGAGGAGACGAAGAGGGTGGTGGCTGACTTGAATGTCATTGAAATACCGTCAGCTGTTACAGTGGAGACTGTACCCTCCGAGAAAGAGAGGGAGTATCAGCCAGGGGAGAAGCCGGCGACTAAGATCGCTGAAACCTCGATATCGTCTTTAGAAATCGGTTCCATATCGAGTACAATCGTTCAGGAGTCTGAGGGGGTCTATCAACCAGATCAGACGCCGACTAAAGTGTTAGCAGAGACGTCTATCAGACCCGAGGAGCACGTCATGGTGTCAGAGATCCAGACAGCGGACTATCCATCAGATTTCAAAGAGGAGTTGAAGTACATCCAAGAAAGCGGCACCCTGTCTGTGCAGCTGACCGAAGCTAAGATGGTGCAGGAGACTCTGGCTCATGATCGTGAGGAAAAGATGGAGGAGATGGCGAAGCCCGAGGAACGCGTTGTGGAGACTAGCTACGACGCTGTCAGGGGTGTCCAAGTGTTCCAGACCACCTCCATAGAAAAGGAAGCTGACCTGAAGATCTTCGAGATGCCCGAGTCCCATCGTGGTAAGACAGTGCCGATGCACCCAGTAGTCTCGCTGGAGGTAGAGATGACCCAGCCAGAGGACAATCTGGGAGAAATCACGGAGGACGTTCCGTCTTCTGGGGTGGCGAAGGTAGAGACCATCAGCTTGCAAGAGACGGTCGTGGACGAGACTGTGGTAGCCGAGGACCTAGCTCCAGCGAAGGAAGACAAAGCGCCTGAATCGAAGCTAGCTGAAGTGACGATGAACGAGATCGAAAGCCTCCACACGACCATGGTGGTCGCCAGTGAGAAGGAAACTGAGTACACTGAGATCTCTGAAGTGAAGGGAGCTTATGCCAGCACGGAGTTCACCACGCAAATGGCTACAATGTTCGAGGAAGTTAGAACCCATTCTCCAACAGGTGAATACGTGCCAGAGGAGAAGCCTGCCGCTGGAGTGGCACAGCCGTCGCACGTTCCTCTGGAGAGTGTGACAGTGGCGATGCAGGAGGTGGCTGAGAAGGAGGATCTGTACAAGACTGACGCTAGGCCAGACGAGAAAACAGCGGTTGTAGAGCTGACAGAGGCTAGACCAGGCGCTACAGTGCTGGAAGTGATCCCACACGACCGTGAGAACGTGTACAGCCCTGACGCCCGACCACAGGATTACACTGCTCAGCCACTGGTATCCGGGCACACGGTGGCCTTGAAATCGGAGACCTTGGTGGAGCAGAGCGCTGGGGAGATGAGCGTGGACAGGCCGCAGTCAGGAATGGCGATTCCCCAACGGGACGCTTTAGAGGAGCTTATTATTACCGAGACCAACATAGCTGAGACAGAGAAGAGCAGAGAGGCGGACGTTCTGCCAGCCACCCAGAGCGCAGAGCTGCAGATCTGCTCGAAGACGGAGAAGCTGACGGTGACGGAGGTGATGAGCGTGTTGAGTGAGGAGAAGCTTGACGTGGAGGATATACCTAAAGAGAGGAAGGTCACTATGGGTATCACCAGCGGCCACGAGGTGGCTGAAATGCAGGAGACGATTCTAGCGAGTAACACTAATATCCTGAAGGAAGAGAAGGCGAAGGAAGAGCACGCTAGTCAGCAGCAGAGTGGATTGGAGGTGGTAGAACAGACGGAGGTAGCGGTGTCTGAGAAGGAGTCTCCGTTGCAGGAGGACGTGAAGCCTGACAGCAAGAAGGTTGACGTCGTCTTCGAGCAGGGAGAAGGTATCGTGGTTGGCATGACCTACCCTGAGGACAAGGAGGGGGTGTTCACTGGTGAAGAGAAGCCTAAAAGTGTGGAAGCTACAGTGGACATTGAGACGCAGGGAGTGGCGTCTAAATTCGAGGTCCTCAGCGACACTGGCTTAAGCGACCTGCCAAGTGAAACCGTCACCGAGGCCAAACCTACAACCACCATACTGCCCATCGAAGCTGCTGTAGCTGAAGAGGTGCAGACTAGAGAGACAGAGACGCCGTTCACTGAAATCAAGCCCTCTGATAAAAAGGCCAATCTTGAGTTTGTAACGGGCGAAGGTTTAATCGTCTCATCTGTGACTGCTGAGGACAAGGAGAGCACTCTGCCGGAAGCAGAGAAACCGGAGGTCAAATCCGCTATCTTTGATATACCGACTCACATCGTGGCACAGACAAGCGAAACGACCACCACCGACAACGTTGGTGAATTCAAAGCTGAAGAAACGACCACTGCGACAGCTACCACTGATCATGTCACCTTCCACAGTGTAATCGCGTCTGAAACTGCTGCCGGTGACCTCGAGAAGCCAATGGAGGACTTCATTCAGCCTGACAAGAAGACCGTCGACGTTTCCTTCGAGGAAGGTATGGGAGTGACAGTGACGGAGACTATTGTGTCTGATAAGGAGAAGGAGTACTTCGAGAAGCCACAGATCCAAGGCGAGCAAGCTACTATGAGCTTCGATGCTCACAAGGTCGCTCAGTTGATGGAGATCACGGCAGCCGCTGCTTCTGGGGATTTGAATGTGCCGATTCCTGCGTCGTTCGCTGCGAAGGAGGAACGACTGCCGTTTGAGAGCATCGTTCAGACGGAGACCATCGTATCGGAGACCGAGAAGGCGTTTGAAGATAAACCGGTGATAAGCAATAAGGCTGAAGTGTCCGTGAACGAAATCATCAGCGCCACGACGACGACTGAGATCACAGCTGACAAGGAGGATATCCTTCAGATTCCCGAGAAACCATCGGAGAAACAAGCCAGCGTTGAATTTGCAGGTCACGTGATCGCTGAGATGACGGAGGTCACTGTGGATTCTAGCACTGGCAAGCTAGAGGAGCTGAAACCAGTCTCTGCTTCCGCTGTGTCATCGAATATTCCTTTGGAGGCGTTGATTAGCTCAGAGACACAGGCCACAGAGGCAGAAGGATTACTGACCCAGGACAAAACCCCTCTGCAAGCCCTGGCAGACTTGTCTCTAGTGGAGGAGCAGAGTATACAAGTGTCTGCAGTGGTTTTAGAGGACAAGGAGGAAGAATACACATCGAAGGAGCTGCCAGAGATGAAGACTGCTGGAAAGACCCTTGTATCTGGCCATGTAGTGGCGGAAACCACGATGCAAGTCGTCGACTTCAGTACTGGTGACCTGGTCGAGGAAAAGCCTTCTGAAGCAACAGCCATGCAAGAACACATTCCATTTGTGCCATTGATAGAGTCACAGCCTGTCGTCCAGGAAAGTGAAGACAAGTTTGTACCAGGCCTGATGCCAGAGGACAAGAAAGCCATCGTAGACCTCGAAGAGGGTAGGAATATCGTGACTGTGTCCCAGGTCACACCTGCTGACAAAGAATCCTTGTACATCACTGAAGAGACGCCTTCCAAGCATGCAGCCTCTGTTGGACTGGACACCACCCACGGAATCGCTGAAACTACCACAGTGGTCATTGAAGATTCTATATCTGAAGTCACCATAGAGAGACCAGACACCAAGACAGCATTGCCTAGTCAGGAAGTCTACCAGAGCGTCCTCGTGACCCAGGACATCGTGCAGGATCAAGAGAACACCTTCGATGGTAAATTCAAGCCGGCTGTGCAGCAAGTGGAAGTGTCGATAGAGGAAGGTAAACGCGTCACCACTGTGATGGAGGTAAGCGTGGCTGATAAAGAAGAAATACTGAAGACAGTCCAAGAAGAAAGAGGTCGATCAGCTGTACCAGCCATCGTTTCTGGCCACGAGGTGCCAGAAATGTCTGAAGTGATCCCAGAATCGAGCACAGGCGAGATGGAGATCCTGAAGCCTGTGACAGCAACAGCCCAGGTAGGCCAGAAGCCATTCGAGACGATCGAGATGACAGAGCAAGTGCTGGCGGAGAAAGAGGTGGACAAAGTCGAGGAAATAACGCTGCAGAAGACCAGTGCGCGTGTAACGGTGGACGAAAACAGGTTCATCGCCGTTACGGAAGCGACTACTGCGCAGGATGTCGAGACGGAGCTGTCGGAGATGAAGAAGCCTCGAGAAGAGGTGGCGAAGCCAGCGATGGAGGGCAAAGAAGTCGCTGAGCAAATGGAGGTGAACTTGAGGGAAGGACTTGGAGAGGTGGTCCAACCGCTACGACCAACCGCTGTGGAGGCGCACCCAACGCAGACGACCTTGGAGAGCGTTGACATCAGTGAGACAGTGGCACAGGAGCACGGTACAGTGTTCGAAGGGAAGATGAAGCTGGACGAGCGCAGCGCCACGGTAAGCTTCGTGGAAGGAAAGAGCATCACCGTCGCCCAGGTCGTCACGCAAGACAAGGAAGACACCATCACAGTGTCCAAGTACGAAGAGAACAAGGCAGAGGTGACGTTGACCAGGGTTGGAATGGACGTGGCTCAGACAGCCCAGGTGTTCATAGACCAGAGCACTGGGTCTATTCAGCCACTGGAGAAGCACGAAGCGAAGGCCCATCCTAAGCAGGACGCCTTGGAGCCCATCATAGTCGAAGAGACTCCCAGCGCTGAAAGAGAAGGCACTTTTGATAAGTACCCTAAGACAGTCTCCTCTACTGCCATCCCAACGTTTGAGGAGGGCCATGGACTTTCCGTGACAGAGGTAACGTCTGCAGAAGTGGAGTCGTTGCTGAAGGAAACGAAGATGGACGTGTCCCAGACAGCCACCAGCACTATCATCGCTGAACGTAATATCTTGGAAACCACCACGGTGGAGTCTCGAGTGGACGTGCCGGACAAGGTGCAGGAGGTGAGCTTTAAACCACAAGTGGCTGTCCCTGGCCAGGACACCTTCGAGAGCATCATTGTGAATGAAAATATAGTCGAGGAGAGTGAAAGGACCTTCGAGGGGGTATTCAAGCCGCAGACCCAGAAAGCAGACATTAATATCGAGAAAGTAACGTCTCTTCAGGTTTCTGAAACTGTCACAGATGACAAGGAGAGCGCCCTAGATGTTGCTCCGAAACGGGAGGAAGTGAAGGCCACTCAGGACATCGGTCTTCTCGAGACTATCGTTGGATCTATGGTAGAGAGCATGCAGAGTACTCAAGAAATCCACGAAGAGAAGCAGGTGTCTTCGCAGGCGACCATGACTCAGACCGTCATAGAAACAGCTGTGAAGATGGAGACGACTGTGGGTGAGCGTGAGGATACGTTCGAGGGGAAAGATTTCAAGCCAGAGCAGCAGAGGGGCAAGCCCCAGCTGGAGGGACTGAGCACTGTCACGGTCACAGAGGTAGTTTCCAATGAAATCGAAGATGTTCTGCCGGATGCAGTTGCTCCCAAGGAGCAACAGGCCCAACCCAGCCTGACTGGCAGGGAGGCGCCTGAAGTTCTGCAAGTGATCACTGCAGCCACCACAGAAGAATTCGAGAAAGTGACTAAATTGCAGGAGCAACAGGGCAAGATCGAAGTGGAGGAGCTGTCCTCCGTCGCAGTCAGCGAGGTGATCTCCAATGAAGCGGAGGACGTCCTCACCTTGAATACCATCCCCAAAGACCAGCGGGCAGACTTCAATATCCTAGGAAGAGAGGCCGCAGAAACGTCTCAGGTGACGACGATCGCTGAGACAGAGGATCTTACTCTGAAGCGACCGGAAGAACAGAAGGGGAAACCGAAGGTAGACGAACTGACACCTCTGACGGTTTCGCATGTAGTTTCTAACGAGGCAGAGGAGGCAATGCCCGCTCCTGAGGTTCCAAAAGAGATGACAGCTGAGCCGAGCTTGCTGGGAAGGGACGTGGCTGAGACGATGCAGGTGTTAACGGTTGCTAGTGCCGAGGAGCTTGTTGCGCCCAAAGCTCCCGAGGGGCAGAAGGGCAGGCCTCAGGTTGAGGAACTGGCACCACTGACTGTCTCCCAAGTCGTTTCCCAAGAAGCGGAGGAAATGTTACCCACTCCCGAAGTCCCTGTGGAAAGGGAGGCTCAACCGAACCTGATAGGCAGAGACGTTGCTGAAACCATGGAAGTGTTGACTATGTCCAACGTGGACTCCTTGGCCGAAGCCAAGAAGCCCGAGGAGCAAAGAGGAGTACCAGGTCTCGAGGAGTTTGTACCATTATCCGTTTCACAAACGGTGTCCACTGAAATGGAGGACGTGCTGCCCAGCCCAGAGGTGCCGACAGAGAAAGTGGCCCAGCCGAGTCTGTTCGGTCGCGACGTGGCAGAAACGATGCAAGTGTTGACGATGATCAGCGCGGAGGAACTGACCACGACCCGTGCACCCGAAGGGCAAAAGGGGAAACCGAATGTGGAGGAGCTGACTTCGTTGACAGTCTCCCAAACTGTGTCTCACGAGACGGAGATGATCCTGGAAAGCGAAGTGACGCCTAGTCAAGTGACAGCCACGGCTGCGTTATCTGGAAGAGAGGTGGCTGAAACCAGTCAGGTTCTCACTGTGAGCAATGTAGAGGAACTGGAGAAGGCTGTGCTACCCGAGGAACAGAAGGGGAAACCGCGACTGGATGAACTGACGTCGTTAACCGTCTCTCAGGTTGTGTCTAGCGAGCTGGAGGACACCTTACCGTCCCAGGAGAAGCCCAGCGAGAAGACTGCTCAGCCACAGATGACTGGCAGGGAGGTGGCCGAGAAGACGGAGGTTCTGACAATGTCGAACGTGGAGGAGCTGCAGAAGCCAGAGAAGCCAGAGGGTCAGAAAGGGAAGCCTGATGTGGAGGAACTGAGCTTCATCACTGTCTCTGAAGTGGTCTCCACGGAGGCAGAGAAGGAGTTGCCAACCCCAGAGGCTCCTAAACAGCGTAAAGCGCTTACACAGATGTCCAGTATAGAGGTGGCAGAGACCACAGAAGTATTAACGATGACCAGCGCTGAGGAGCTTCCAAAACCAAAGGCGCCGGAGGAACAGAAAGGCAAACCGCAGTTGGAGGAACTGTTATCATTGTCAGTATCAGAGGTTGCGTTCGGCGAGGCTGAGAAGGGATTACCAACGCCAGACGAACCAACAGCGCAGACTGCTAAGCCCAGTCTGCTGGGTATCCAGGTCGCTGAGAAATCGCAGGTGATCCCGTCTTCCATTACCGGGGATCTTCCAGAGTCAGCTAAACCAGAATCCAAGCAAATAGTTCCCGAGCAAATTCCATTCGAGAGCATACAGCAATCGCAACCAGTGCCGCAGGAGAGCGAGGGCACGTTGGTGGTGGAACAAACGACGAAAACGGCGATGGCTGAGGTGTCGTTCCGTGTATCGGAGAGCGTGGAGGTGACACAAGTGACCGCCACGGAACAGGAGGCGAATGAAGTGGTGAAAGGCGTGGCGAAAGAAGCGTCCGCGCAGCCGGATGTTATTAAACGAGAGGTTGCTCTGAAAACTGAGATACAGCCCGAAGACGTGGCGTCCGAGTTCCGAGTGACCAAACCAGAGAGTAAGACTGCTAGGGGGGTGGAGGAGGTTCAGCAAGGTGTGATCGTGACCGAACACCTGACCGCTGGTCAGATTGAGTCAGAACTGCCCGAGTCTGTAATACCTTTCGCGAAGTTAGCGAGCGTTTCAATCGAAGCCGAGCACCTGGAGCAAGTTGTGGGTGAGTATCCATGCTATAAAGGTATTCGAATGCCAGTGACGGGACGGACGTGGACGTTGACGGTTAGGCTGACGACCTGAGGACGCATCGACGGTAGTCGTTAGAACGTTTCACGCGAGAGGTTTGAATTTAGGGCTGATCGAAGTGGAATGTCGATGTAAGCGAGAAGAGGGTTAATTGATGGAAGCCAGGTAGGGTGTCGTGAGAGGGTGTAGGGGTAGGTGAGACGGCGGAAGTGGCGAAAGGTAGGTATGGACATCACACAGGCATCAGACACGATCTAGACAATACATCACAAGCTACTTTACACACAGGCGACACAAAACAGTATCAAATCGTTACGGTGTCGATGAACATGAGAACCGTGTATCCATTCTGTCTTATGATTTTTAAGAGAGAACCGAGTTGTTGGGATGGAGAAATGGTATCACGCAACGATACGCAAAATGCCACGAACCGAATGGTATTGCGAATCTAGAGTGAGAAGTCAAACCAAGTAAAACGAAAGCGATAGAAGCAGCAGCGGGATGCCACAACACGTTAATCATATCACACTTGTTCTTGTATACATTTCAGAAACCACAGAAGCAACAGCGCAACAACATCACATTACAATCACACAACACACAATAAAACACGATACGCCACAGGAACAGCCGATCGAGTCTGATACAGAGGTAATCGAGGAATACACAACGAAATTCAGGCGCGGGAGTACAGATGATGAGACAGCCGCGGTTAAGACAAAGAAAACGATTATACGAAAGAAGAAGCCGCGTACGGACGCGGAGGAAGACAATGTCGTCGTCATTGAGGAAGAATTGGAGGATATTAAGCCAAAGATACCGTCGATACCAAAGAAACAGTTTATGCCTATAGAGGAGGTCACGACAACTGTAGATGTGGAGGAAATAATACCGTCGAGAATCGACGAGGCAGAAGAAGTCACGCCGACGGAAGAAGAAGAGAATGTAGAGGTGAAAGTGATTCAGGTTCAGGATACCGAGGAGGCTAGGAAGACTGTAAGGAAGAAGGTTATTAAACGTAGAGGAAAAGAACAGCAGGTAACTGAGGAAGTTACAGTAGAAGAGGAAGGAAAGGCTCCAGTGTCCAGTGTCACTGAAGCACCTGTGGAAGAAGTAGTTGAGGAAATTGTGAAGCTACTTCCTGTGACAGAGTATGCTAAACCATCTGAGGTAGAGGAAGTTCGTGAACAGGTGACGGTGACTGAAGAAGTCACGAAATTAGGAAAACCGAAGAAGACTATCAGGAAGAAGATTATTAAACGTAGAGGAAGTGAGCAACAGGTAACGGAAGTAGTTACTGTTGAAGAGCAAGGAAAGGCTCCAGTGACAACTGTAACTGAAGGCCCGGTTGAAGAAGTGATTGAGGAAACAATTCACCCACTACCTGCTCCAGAATTTGTCAAACCAACTACGGTAGAAGAAGTTCGAGAGCAGGTAACAGTGACTGAAGAAGTGACAAAACTTGGAAAGCCAAAGAAGACCACGAAGAAGAAGATCATTAAACGTAAAGGAAGTGAGCAACAGGTAACGGAAGTAGTCACTGTTGAAGAGCAAGGTAAAGCTCCTGTAACTACCGTAACTGAAGGACCAGTGGAAGAAGTCGTCGAAGAAACAATTCAACCTTTACCTGCACCAGAATATGTTACACCATCCGAAGTCGAGGAAGTTCGTGAACAGGTAACAGTGACTGAAGAAGTGACGAAAGTAGGAAAGCCAAAGAAGACCATAAAGAAGAAGATCATTAAACGTAAAGGAAAGGAACAGCAGGTAACCGAAGTGGTGACTGTTGAAGAGCAAGGTAAAGCTCCAGTGACCACTGTAACTGAAGGTCCAGTTGAAGAAGTAGTTGAAGAAACAATTCAACCTCTACCCGCACCAGAACGAGTGAAACCAACCGAGGTAGAAGAAGTTCGTGAACAAGTGACAGTGACTCAAGAAGTTACGAAATTGGGAAAACGGAAAAAGACCACAAAGAAGAAGATCATTAAACGCAAAGGTAGTGAGCAACAGGTGACGGAAGTAGTGACTGTCGAAGAGCACGGAAAAGCTCCAGTGACAACTGTAACTGAAGGTCCAGTTGAGGAAGTGGTCGAAGAAACAATTCAACCTCTACCCGCACTAGAACGAGTGAAACCAACCGAGGTAGAAGAAGTTCGTGAACAAGTGACAGTGACTGAAGAAGTTACGAAATTGGGAAAACCGAAAAAGACCACAAAGAAGAAGATCATTAAACGCAAAGGTAGTGAGCAACAGGTGACGGAAGTAGTGACTGTCGAAGAGCAAGGAAAAGCTCCAGTGACCACTGTAACTGAAGGTCCAGTTGAAGAAGTAGTTGAAGAAACAATTCAACCTCTACCCGCACTAGAACGAGTGAAACCAACCGAGGTAGAAGAAGTTCGTGAACAAGTGACGGTGACTCAAGAAGTTACGAAATTGGGAAAACCGAAAAAGACCACAAAGAAGAAGATCATTAAACGCAAAGGTAGTGAGCAACAGGTGACGGAAGTAGTGACTGTCGAAGAGCAAGGAAAAGCTCCAGTGACCACTGTAACTGAAGGTCCAGTTGAAGAAGTAGTTGAAGAAACAATTCAACCTCTACCCGCACTAGAACGAGTGAAACCAACCGAGGTAGAAGAAGTTCGTGAACAAGTGACGGTGACTCAAGAAGTTACGAAATTGGGAAAACCGAAAAAGACCACAAAGAAGAAGATCATTAAACGCAAAGGTAGTGAGCAACAGGTGACGGAAGTAGTGACTGTCGAAGAACAAGGTAAAGCTCCAGTGACCACTGTAACTGAAGGTCCAGTTGAAGAAGTAGTTGAAGAAATAATTCAACCTCTACCCGCACTAGAACGAGTGAAACCAACCGAGGTAGAAGAAGTTCGTGAACAAGTGACAGTGACTCAAGAAGTTACGAAATTGGGAAAACCGAAAAAGACCACAAAGAAGAAGATCATTAAACGCAAAGGTAGTGAGCAACAGGTGACGGAAGTAGTGACTGTCGAAGAGCAAGGTAAAGCTCCAGTGACCACTGTAACTGAAGGTCCAGTTGAAGAAGTAGTTGAAGAAATAATTCAACCTCTACCCGCACTAGAACGAGTGAAACCAACCGAGGTAGAAGAAGTTCGTGAACAAGTGACAGTGACTCAAGAAGTTACGAAATTGGGAAAACCGAAAAAGACCACAAAGAAGAAGATCATTAAACGCAAAGGTAGTGAGCAACAGGTGACGGAAGTAGTGACTGTTGAAGAGCAAGGAAAGGCTCCAGTGACAACTGTAACAGAAGGTCCTGTTGAAGAAGTGGTCGAGGAGACACTGAAACCTATACCAGCTTTGGAATATGCAAAGCCATCAGAGGTGGAGGAAGTTCGCGAACAAGTAACAGTGACTGAAGAAATTACTAAAGAAGGCAAGCCTAAGAAAATCACGAAAAAGAAAGTGATTAAACGTAAAGGTAGAGAGCAACAAGTGACGGAGGTTGTCACCGTTGAAGAACAAGGCAAAGCTCCAGTCACAACGGTCACTGAAGCACCTGTGGAGGAAGTAGTGGATGAAGTCATAAAGACACTACCTGCTCCTGAATACGCTAAACCATCTGAGGTCGAAGAAGTTCGTGAACAGGTGACAGTGACTGAGGAAGTTACAAAATTGGGCAAGCCAAAGAAAACTACAAAGAAGAAGATAATTAAACGTAAAGGAAAGGAGCAGCAAGTAACGGAAGTAGTGACCGTGGAGGAACAAGGTAAGGCTCCAGTGACCACTGTAACTGAAGGACCGCTTGAAGAGGTGGTCGAAGAAATACTAAAACCACTGCCAGCTCCAGTATATGCTAAACCATCAGAAGTAGAAGAAATTCGTGAACAGGTGACAGTAACTGAAGAAGTCACGAAATTAGGAAAACCGAAGAAGACCATAAAGAAGAAGATTATTAAACGAAAAGGAAGTGAGCAACAGGTAACGGAAGTAGTGACTGTCGAAGAACAAGGAAAGGCTCCAGTGACAACTGTTACGGAAGGCCCAGTGGAAGAAGTAGTTGAAGAGGTAATCAGACCACTACCTGTACCTGAAAGTGTTCAACCAACAGAAGTCGAAGAAGTTCGTGAACAAGTAACAGTGACTGAAGAAGTTACGAAATTAGGTAAACCAAAGAAGACCACAAAGAAAAAGATTATTAAACGAAAAGGAAGTGAGCAACAGGTAACGGAAGTAGTGACTGTCGAAGAACAAGGAAAGGCTCCAGTGACAACTGTTGAGGAAGGCCCAGTGGAAGAAATAGTCGAAGAGACACTGAAACAATTGCCAGCTCTAGAATATGCTAAGCCATCTGAAGTTGAAGAAGTGCGTGAACAGGTAACCGTGACTGAAGAAGTCACGAAATTAGGAAAACCGAAGAAGACTATCAAAAAGAAGATTATTAAACGTAAAGGGAAAGAACAGCAAGTGACAGAAGTAGTTACTGTTGAAGAGCAAGGTAAAGCTCCAGTGACAACTGTAACCGAAGGTCCTGTTGAAGAAGTGGTCGAGGAGACACTGATACCTATACCAGCTTTGGAATATGCTAAGCCATCAGAGGTGGAGGAAGTACGTGAACAAGTCACAGTGACAAAAGAAGTAACCAGAGAAGGCAAGCCTAAGAAAACCACTAAGAAGAAGATCATTAAACGTAAAGGAAAAGAACAACAGGTAACAGAAGTAGTCACAGTTGAAGAACAAGGTAAAGCACCTGTAACAACCGTCACAGAAGGACCTGTAGAAGAAGTTCTTGAAGAAGAATTGAAGCCTTTGCCTGCTCGAGAATATGTTAAACCATCAGAGGTTGAAGAAGTGCGTGAACAAGTGACAGTTACCGAAGAGGTTACTAAAGAAGGCAAACCTAAAAAGACCATTAAGAAGAAGATCATTAAACGCAAGGGAAAAGAACAGAAAGTAACAGAGGTTGTCACAGTTGAGGAGCAAGGCAAAGCTCCAGTTACAACGGTCACTGAGGCACCTACTGAGGAAATACTTGAAGAAACCATCACGGCACTACCTGCCCCAGAGTATGCAAAATCATCTGAAGTGGAGGAGGTGCGAGAACAAGTGACTGTCACTGAAGAAGTCACGAAGGAAGGCAAGCCCAAGAGGACGATCAAGAAAAAAGTAATTAAACGGAAAGGAAAGGAACAAAGAGTAACAGAAGTCGTCACAGTTGAAGAACAGGGTAAAGCTCCTGTTACAACAGTCACTGAAGCACCCGTTGAGGAAGTTCTTGAAGAAACAGTAAAGGCACTACCTGCTTCAGAATATGTTAAGCCATCTGATGTAGAAGAAGTGCAGGAGCAAGTTACAATAACTGAGGAGGTAACCAAAGAGGGCAAACCCAAGAAAATTACTAAGAAGAAGGTTATTAAACGCAAAGGAACGGAGCAACGGGTAACGGAGATTGTTACAGTTGAGGAACGGGGAAAGGCCCCAGTCACAACTGTTACTGAAGCTCCTGTTGAAGAAGTCGTGGATGAATTCGTAAAGATACTACCTGCTCCAGAATATGCTAAACCCTCTGAGGTAGAGGAAGTTCGAGAACAAGTCACTGTCACTCAAGAAGTCACCAAAGAAGGTAAGCCTAAGAAGACCACAAAGAAGAAAGTCATTAAACGCAAAGGACAAGAACAGCAAGTAACTGAAGTGGTTACAGTTGAAGAACAAGGAAAAGCTCCAGTAACCACTGTAACTGAAGGTCCAGTTGAAGAGGTAGTAGAAGAAGCTGTAAAACCGTTGCCTGCATTGGAATATGTGAAACCAACAGAAGTCGAAGAAGTTCGCGAACAAGTAACAGTTACTGAAGAACTTACCAGAGAAGGCAAACCTAAGAAAACCATTAAGAAAAAGATTATTAAACGCAAAGGAAAGGAACAAAAAGTGACTGAAGTTGTTACTGTTGAAGAACAAGGAAAAGCTCCAGTTACAACTGTTACTGAAGCACCTGTCGAGGAAGTAGTGGATGAGACTGTAAAGACACTACCTGCCCCAGAATATGCTACACCCTCTGAGGTTGAGGAGGTTCGTGAACAGGTCACTGTTACTCAAGAAGTCACTAAAGAGGGTAAACCTAAGAAAACGACCAAAAAGAAGGTCATTAAACGCAAGGGCTCAGTACAGCAAGTGACAGAGTTCGTGACAGTTGAAGAACAAGGAAAGGCACCTGAGACAACTGTTAGAGAAGGCCCTGTAGAAGAAGTAGTAGAAGAAGCACTAAAACCATTACCAGCCCCAGAGTTTGCGAAACCATCAGAAGTAGAAGAAGTTCGTGAACAAGTGACTGTCACTGAGGTGGTAACTAAGGAGGGTAAACCTAAAAAGACGACGACGAAGAAGATTATCAAACGCAAAGGAAAAGAACAGCAGGTGACAGATATTGTCACAGTTGAGGAACAAGGGAAGGCTCCTGTCACAACTGTCACTGAAGCACCTGTTGAAGAGGTAGTTGATGAAACCATAAAAGCACTACCTGCCCCGAAATATGCTAAACCATCTGAAGTGGAAGAAGTTCGTGAACAAGTCACTGTTACTCAAGAAGTCACTAAAGAGGGTAAACCTAAGAAAACGACTAAAAAGAAGGTCGTTAAACGCAAGGGCTCAGTACAGCAAGTGACAGAGTTCGTGACAGTTGAAGAACAAGGAAAGGCACCTGAGACTACTGTTACCGAAGGACCCGTCGAAGAGGTAATAGAAGAAGGACTGAAACCATTACCAACGCCAGAGTTTGTGAAGCCATCAGAAGTAGAAGAAGTTCGTGAACAAGTGACTGTCACTGAGGTGGTAACTAAGGAGGGTAAACCTAAAAAGACCACGACGAAGAAGATTATCAAACGCAAAGGAAAGGAACAGCAGGTGACAGATATTGTCACAGTTGAGGAACAAGGGAAGGCTCCTGTCACAACTGTCACTGAAGCACCTGTTGAAGAGGTAGTTGATGAAACCATAAAAGCACTACCTGTCCCGAAATATGCTAAACCATCTGAAGTGGAAGAAGTTCGTGAACAAGTCACTGTTACTCAAGAAGTCACGAAAGAAGGTAAACCTAAGAAGACAACCAAAAAGAAGGTCATTAAACGCAAGGGCTCAGTACAGCAAGTGACAGAGTTCGTGACAGTTGAAGAACAAGGAAAGGCACCTGAGACAACTGTTACAGAAGGTCCTGTAGAAGAAGTACTCGAAGAAGCACTGAAACCATTACCAGCGCCAGAATTTGCGAAATCATCAGAAGTAGAAGAAGTTCGTGAACAAGTGACAGTCACTGAGGTGGTAACTAAGGAGGGTAAACCTAAAAAGACCACGACGAAGAAAATTATCAAACGTAAAGGAAAAGAACAGCAGGTGACAGATATCGTGACAGTTGAGGAACAAGGAAAAGCTCCGGTCACAAGTGTCACTGAAGCACCTGTTGAAGAGGTAGTTGATGAAACCATAAAAGCACTACCTGCCCCAGAATATGCTAAACCATCAGAAGTGGAAGAAGTTCGTGAACAAGTTACTGTTACTCAAGAAGTCACCAAAGAAGGTAAACCTAAGAAGACAACCAAAAAGAAGGTCGTTAAACGCAAGGGCTCAGAACAGCAAGTAACAGAGTTCGTGACAGTTGAAGAACAAGGAAAGGCACCTGAGACTACTGTTACCGAAGGACCCGTCGAAGAGGTAGTAGAAGAAGCACTGAAACCATTACCAGCGCCAGAGTTTGCGAAGCCATCAGAAGTAGAAGAAGTTCGCGAACAAGTAACTGTCACTGAGGAGGTAACTAAGGAAGGTAAACACAAAAAGACCACGAAGAAGAAGATTATTAAACGGAAGGGAAAAGAGCAAAAGGTGACAGAAATTGTCACAGTGGAGGAACCAGGAAGGGCTCCAGTCACAACTGTCACTGAAGCACCTGTTGAAGAGGTAGTTGATGAAACCATAAAAGCACTACCTGCCCCAGAATATGCTAAACCGTCTGAGGTAGAAGAAATTCGAGAACAGGTAACAGTCACACAAGAAGTGACTAAAGAAGGTAAACCTAAGAAGACTATAAAGAAGAAGGTTATCAAACGAAAGGGCAAAGAACAGCAAGTGACTGAGTTTGTGACAGTTGAAGAACAAGGAAAGGCACCTGAGACCACTGTTACAGAAGGTCCGTTAGAAGAAGTACTCGAGGAGGCCCTGAAACCACTGCCTGCCCTTGAATATGCTAAGCCATCTGAGGTAGAAGAGGTGCAGGAACAAGTGACAGTCACTGAAGAAGTAACCAAAGAGGGTAAACCTAAGAAAACCACCAAAAAGAAGGTTGTTAAACGTAAAGGGAAAGAACAGCAAGTGACTGAAGTAGTTACTGTTGAAGAACAAGGAAAATCTCCCATTACGACTGTCACTGAAGCACCTGTTGAGGAAGTGGTGGATGAAACAGTAAAGATCCTACCTGCCCCCGAATTCGCTAAACCATCTGAAGTGGAAGAAGTTCGTGAACAAGTCACTGTTACACAAGAAGTAACTAAGGAAGGTAAGCCTAAGAAAACTACCAAGAAGAAGGTGATTAAACGTAAAGGGACAGAACAACAAGTAACAGAGGTTGTCACTGTTGAAGAGCAAGGAAAAACTCCAGTGACCACTATATCTGAGGGTCCTATTGAGGAAGTAATAGAAGAAACACTGAAGCCACTGCCTGCACCAGAGTCTGTAGTACCAACCGAAGTGGAAGACACTCCCGAAGAAGTAACAATCACTGAAGAAGTCACTGAGGAAGGTAAACCAAAGAAACTTAAGAAGAAAGTTATTAAACGGAAAGATGTACGAGAGGTTGTCACTGAAGTGGAGGAAGCCCAAGTTTCTCAAGTTCCAACCGAAGAAACTAAGAAACCTGTTAAGCTGCAGCGCATGAAGGTTACTAAATTCGAAGCTACTAAACTCGAGGTACAGGAAGTGTCCGTAGACAAGCCACAATTTGCTCAAATTAAATTACGTAAGACACCAGTGGCGAAACGTCCAGAGAAGAAAAAGGACGAGAAATTCCCTCGTATTATGCTACGAAGTCGTATCACTCCCATGGAATGGCCTCCTTCGATGAAACACTTAAAAATTACGGATCTCGAACCCAACGAAATTCAAAATGGTATCTTATCTCGTAATGTCGAGGAAGCTGAGGCCCTGCCAAAACCAAAGAAGAAGGTTGTAAAGCGTTTGAAGAAGGAAATCGCAAAACTTGAGAAGCTAGATCAGGAATTCGCTGAACTGAAAAAGGAGTTGACTTTAGAGAAACTCGAAGAGCCAGTGCCAGAAGAAAAGCCAGAACGAAAGGTGAAGAAGAAGAAAAAGCCAGAGGACAAAGTGAAAGAAGCTCTGAAGCCTCAGTTGATGAGGATCAGTATCAAAGAACAGAAACCAATCAAACCAAAGATCGAGGAACCTGCTACTCCTTCGTTCGCGCAGATTAAACTGAAGAAACCTCGTGCCACTCCAAAGAAGATCGACAAAGACGAATCAAAGTTCCCGAAGATTTTATTACGCAGTCGTATAACTCCACAAGAATGGCCACCTTCCATTAAATATCCTCTCATAACTGAGCTGGAACCAAATTATGTACAAAATGCTATACTATCTCGTACAATGGAGGAAGCACTGAAGCTGAAGAAGATAAAGCGCAAGAAGATGAAGCTTCCTGAGAAGGAGCTAACGGATCTCGAGAAACTGGACCAAGAGTTTGAGGAACTGAAGAAAGTGCCATTAGAAAAGGTTGAGGTAACGACTCCCTATGAACGTCAACCAAAACCAAAGGAGATGGAGGCAGAGAAGCCTAAGAAATTGGTGATTGGTAAAGGGAAACCTCGACGTGCTGAGGAAGAAGAAGCAGAGACCGTTAAATTAAAGAAGATTCCACAAAAAGTTCCAAGTGAACCAGAAGAATTAGCTCCAGTTCCAAAAGGCAAGGACGAAGTGGACAAGCCTAAGAAAGAGAAAGAAGAGAAAGAGTATCCCGAGTTGAAGCCATTCGAGCCCTACGACGTAGACGCCATCGAAGTGGACCTCGAGGAAAGAGAAAAGCCAGAGTATCCTGAACCAGAGAAGAAACCAGGCAAGAAGGCTCCAGCTAAGAAGCCAAAGAAAGAACGAAAGACTCCAGCTCAAGAGACCGAAGCTGTTCCTATCGTGCCTGGCGTTCCAAAGCCAGAGGAGCCTGAAGAAGAAGCAGACATTAAAAGGCGGATTCCTCAACGCGAGGCACCAACCGAGGAGCCAGAAAAGATCAAACTGAAACCGTGGAAGAAACGTGACGAGCCAGAGGAAGAAGAAGTGAAACCTGAAGACTACATCAAGTTCGTTCCAAAGGACGACGACATTGTCGAAACCGTTGAAGTGATTACCACTGTTACCACCGAAGAGACTCCAGAGAAGAAACAGCGAAAAATCAAGAAAAAGAAGACCACGACTAAACGTGGCGATGAGAAGCCCAAGGTTGTCGAAGAGACAACCGTGGAAGAAGAAGGCGTTGAGCCTGTCGTTACTGTTGAGGAGCTCGAGGTGGAGAAACTCGAGGTGGTACCGATCGAGACTGTTGAAAAAGCCGCGCCTGTGGAAGAGGTGAAAGAGGAAATCGTGACCAGCGAGATAGTCACCGAAGAAGGAACAAAGAGAGTGCTGAAGAAGAAACGTGTGACGAGGAAACGGGAAGGTAAAGAGCAGGTCACCGAAGAGGTGACCGTCGAAGAGGAAGGTAAAGAACCGGTAACAGCCACAATAGAACTCCACGAAGACATTACACCAGAAATACACGAAAAACCCAAACACAAAAGACCGATAAAACCCATAGCAGATGAGAAGGTACAGGAAGGTAAGCTCATTTCTTACGTATTACTACCACCATTACGTACAATTAGACGATTACAAAAACCGATTTACATATGTCTATTCGCTCTCCATGTATACGATGCGCAACAAAAGAAACAGGAAACAACGACATCGACAAACATACTTTATACCATTATACTGTATACAGTTACCAGTGCATATATCGATGTTATTATTTGTACGCTTCGTGTCGATACCTCGTTCGTACAGTGGTCTTGTAATTCCCCCCCAAACAGAGCTTAGTATCGATAGATACAATGTGCTCGATTAATGTACGGATTTAAAGCATTTTGTTCTTATTGCAGATGTGACGGAGAAGACGGTTCAACAGGTAAGACTGTTTATCGATCGTTTGATAGCCATTTTGTGGACTGATGATTGCATAGAATTTAATTGATTCTGTTTGTTTGGAGCAGGAGGAAGTCGTCGAGGAAGTTAAGAAGGTTACGAAGAAGAAGAAGAAGCCAGTGACAGCTAAGGACGATGTGACGGAGGAGATCGTGGAAGAAATCACGATCGAGGAGCCTGAGAAGCAAAAGGCGAAACCAGTGGTGGAGGAAGAAGAAGAGACGGTGACGATAACCGAGCACGATGTGAAGAAAGCACCAAAGAAGAAGAAGGAGGTCGTTATAAAGGAGGAGGAAGAAATCTTTGAAACCATCGAGACACCCACACAGAAGATCATCAAGAAGAAGAGGCGCCCTATGAAAAAGGGCGAAGAGGAAGTCATTGAGGAGATCATTATAAAACCCAGAGAAGAAGCTATTGTAATGGAGGAAGAACAAATAGTGGAAGTTATCGAGACTCCCACGAAGAAGATCGTGAAGAAGAAGAAATCTGTGAAGAAGGATGACGGTGTTCCCGAGGAGGTCGTTGAAGAAATAGTCATCGAAAAGCCGCAGAAGGAGAAAGCCAGGCCTGTTGTGGAAGAAGAAAAAGAGACTGTCGTGGTGACGGAGGTTGAACTGCAGGAAGCACCTGAGAAGCCAGTGGAAGTCATCGAGGAAGAAGAAATAGTTGAAATCGTTGAAACTCCGACGAAGAAGATCATTCGAAAGAAGCCCAAAGACAAGAAGGAGAAAGCCAAGCCTGTTGTGGAAGAAGAAAAAGAGACTGTCGTGGTGACAGAGGTTGAACTGATGGAAGCACCTGAGAAGCCAGTGGAAGTCGTCGAGGAAGAAGAAATAGTGGAAATCGTTGAAACTCCGACGAAGAAGATCATTCGAAAGAAATCCAAGGACAAGAAGGAGAAGGTTGTGGAGGAAGTAATACAGAAGACCATAGAAGAAGCAAAGGCTATGGAGGAACAGGAAATCGTAGAAATCATTGAAACGCCAACGAAGAAGGTTATCAAGAAGAAGAAGGCGACGATAAAGGAAGGTGAAGCGCCTGTGGAAGAAGTCGAAGAAATCGTGATCGAAAAGCCTGTGAAAGAGAAAGCTAAAGGAGACATTATTCCTAAAGAAGGCGTGGAAATCACGGAAATCATTACAGAAACGCCTGTTGAGGAGTTGCCGGAAGAGAAAGCTAAACCTGAAGAAGCCAAGCCCTTAGATGTCAAGGAAGAGAAGGCAGAGGTAACGGAAGTGGTGGTTAAAAAGGCGCCAAAGAAGAAGAAGAAGCCTGTTACCGCCACTGAAGCGGAAGAGGAGGAAGAAGTCATTGAAGAAATGAAGCCTGAGATGCCAAAAGAAGAAAAGGCAAAACCAACTGTTACAGAGAAAGAAAGCGTTGAAGTGACTGAAGTGATTTCTGAGGTATCCACTGCGGAACTTCCTGAGAAGGTTAAACCTAAAAAGAAGAAAGCAACCGAAGTTGAAGAAACTGAAGAGAAAGTGGTAACGAAGAAGGTAACGGTGGAAGAAGCACCTAAGGAAGCTGTGCCAAAGACAGAGGAACAACCAGTTGAAGAAGTACAAGAACTCGTGCAGGAGAAGCCGAAGAAAACCAAGGCAAAGAAAGAAGTTACTCCGAAAGACAGTATCGTGACGACTGAAGTGGTAACTACAACCGCGGAGGAGTTGTTGGAGGTTGAAAAACCGAAGGAAGATAAAGCTAAGGTCGTCGAAGAGGAAGAAGAAGTACCTAAAGTGGAAGAGAAGAAAGTTACCGTGAAGAAGGCTCCCAAGAAGAAGCTGAAACCGACGGAAGCTGAAGAAGAACAAGTGGAAGAAATTGTGGAGGAAATAACCGTGGAAGAACCAAAGAAGAGGAAGGCTAAGAAGACAGTTCTTCCTAAAGAAGAAATACAGACAACTGAAGTGGTTCCTGAGATTGCGGCCGAAGACATACCTAAGGAAAAGAAACCAAAGGAAGAACAGGCTGTCCCCGCGGAAGAAGAGAAGGTGGAAGAAGAGGCTAAGGTAACTGAGGTCCCTGTGAAGAAAGCACCGAAGGAGAAAAAGAAGAAGGAAGAACCTGTCGTAACTAATGGCGAGGTGGTTGAAGAGAAACCAAAAGAAAAGGTGGTTGAAGAAAAACCGGAAGAAAAGGAGGTCCCTGTGGAGAAGCCGGAAGAGAAGGAAGTTCCTGAAGAGAAACCTAAAGAGGAAAAACCAGAAGAGAAGAAGGAAAAGCCAAAGAAGAAGAAACTACCAGCAGAAAAGAAACCCACGGTTTCAGAAGAAGAACAACGCGAGGACAAGGTGGAAGAAATAGTGGAAGAGAAACCAAAGAAGGTGAAGGCCAAAAAAGAAATCGTTCCAAAGGACACGGTAGAAACGACTGAAGTTGTCCCTGAAACCATGGCGGAAGAACTGCCAACGAAGAAGCCCAAAGAGCGCAAGGCAGTGCCAGCTGAAGAGAAGAAAGAAGAAGAGGTAGAAGTGACGGAAGTTCCAGTGCAGAAGGCTCCAGAAGAGAAGGAGGAAGAGGTACCAGAAGAGAAACTTGTTGAAGCTGTTCCTGAGAAGCCGCAGGAAGCAAAGGTTGTGAAAAAGAAGAAGAAGAAGCCAGTTAAGAAGGATGAAATAGAGGAGTGGGTGGAGCCGGAATACGAACGGCCTGTATTGGAGCCAATGCCTGAGAAGATACAATGGGAACCGACGAAAAAGAAGAAGGAGAAAAAGCCACTGCCCGAGTCCCTGCAGAAATTGGTTCCAGAGAAGATCGAGAGGAAGGAAATGAAGCCGACCAAACTGAAGTACTCGGAACCTGCAGAGACTGTCCAGTTCGCTGCTGTCAAGCTGAAGAAAGTGGCAGTGACGAAGAAGAAAGGAGCTGAGGAGCCGAAATTCCCGAAGATCATGCTACGCAGCAGAATCACGTTAGTCGGTGATTATCCACCAGAATTACAGATCCCGAAGATTACTTACATGGAAGAGAATCCAGTTCAAACTGGTATCCTCTCCAGGAACGCGGAAGAAGCCCTGAAGCTCCTAAAGAGAAAGGTCAAGAAGGTGAAGCTTTCTGAGAAGGAAGTGGCAGAACTGGAGAAACTGGATCAAGAGTTCGAGGAACTCAAGAAGGTACCTCTGGAAAAAGTAGAAGATATGCCACTTTACGAACGACAACCGAAGGCGGCGCCAGAAGAGCCTGAAAAGCCTAAAAAACTGACTGTCGGAAAGGGTAAGGTACCAGAAGAAGAGAAGGTTGAGCCTGAGAAGGTGAAACTGAAGAAGATACCCGAAACGAAGCCAGAAGAAGTTCCAGAGCCCGTTAAGAAGCCTGTGATGCCTGAACCAGAAGAGGAGGCCAAGCCAGAGAAGAAGAAGAAACCAAAGGTGAAACTGGAACACGATGATTTGAAGCCATTAGACTTCGAGAGGCCAGAACTCGAGAAGTACGAGCCTGAAGAGTACGAAGAACCAGAGAAACCGAAACCTGAACCAGTTCCAAAGCCTTACGAGAAAGAGAAGAAGAAAAAACCAGATCAGGAGATTGAGCAAATTCCTTTGATAAAGGGTGAACCGAAACCACCAGAGACTGAAGAGGAGCCAGAGGTGAAGTTCCGAATACCAACGAAAGAGAAACCAGAAGAGGAGCCTGAGAAGATAACATTGAAAGGCTGGAAAAAAGACAAGCCTGTGGACGAAGGTGAGAAAGAATTCCCTGCGAAGGAAGAGGAAGAAACTCCAAAGGCACCAAAAGAAGAAGCTGAAGATGTCACGATTAAACGCAAGGTGAAACCGAAGAAACCTAAAGAAAAGGCTCCTGCAGAGGAAGAAATTACTCTTAAGAAGCCTGAAGAGGAAAAACCAGATGTTCCAGAAGTGGTCGAAGAAATTACTTTGAAGAAAGCACCAGAAAAGCCAGTAGAGGAAGCTCCTGCTGAAGTAACGATAAAGAAACCAGTCGTCGAGGAGAAAGAAGTGGAAGAAGAGGAGACAGTAACTGAGGTCACGTTGAAGAAGAAACCAAAGAAACCGACAGAAGTCGCGGAAGAGGCGGTTTTAAAGAAACCAAAGAAGAAACCTGTAAAAGAGGAAGCAGCTGAAGAGGTGACAATTCAGAAGGTTGTAACCGAAGAGAAAGAGAAAGAAGAGGTTACGGAAGAGGTTGTTATAAAGAAGAAGAAACCGAAAGAGAAGCCCGTTCCAGAAGAAGTAGCTGAAGAAATTACGCTGAAGAAACCAGAAGAAAAAGAGGAAGTGCCAGAAGAAGTAAGTGAAGAAATAAAGAAACCGAAGAAGAAGAAACCAGTGAAAGAGGAAGCAGCTGATGAAGTCACTATTAAGAAACCCGTTGTGGAAGAGAAGGAGGAGGAAGAAGCTCCACAGGAAGTAACTTTGAAGAAGAAGAAACCAAAGGAAAAGCCCGTTCCAGAGGAAGTGGTTGAGAAAGTGACGCTGAAGAAAGTGCGAGAAGAGAAGGAGACGGTGCCAGAAGAAGTGAGCGAGCAAGTGGAGCTGAAGAAACCGAAGAAGAAACCTGTAGAAGAAGAAGCAGCCGACGAAGTGACTATTAAGAAGCCTGTTGTGGAGGAGAAGGAGGAGGAAGTTCCAGAGAAAGTGACGTTGAAAAAGAGGAAACCAAAGGAGAAACCTACTCCAGAGGAAGTATCTGAAGAAATTACACTGAAGAAGCCAGTACCAGAAGAAAAAGAAAAAGTACCTGAGGAAGTAAGCGTGGAGTTGAAGAAGCCGAAAAAGAAGAAGCCAGTGGAAGAGGAGGCTGCCGATGAAGTTACGATTAAGAAGGTTGTTGTTGAGGAACAGAAGGAAGAAGAGGTACCAGAGCAGGTCCTTCTGAAGAAGAAGAAACCCAAGGAAAAACCTGCTCCAGAAGAAGTGTCTGAAGAAATTACATTGAAGAAGCCAGTACCTGAAGAGGAACAGAAGGTGCCAGAAGAAGTTAGTGAACAGGTAGAGATTAAGAAACCGAAGAAAAAGAAACCAGTGGTTGAAGAGGCTGCTGACGAAGTTACCATCGAGAAGGTTGTTGTGGAAGAGAAGGAAGAAGAGGAGGTGCCACAGGAAGTAACTTTGAAAAAGAGGAAACCAAAGGAAAAACCTGCTCCTGAAGAGGTGACTGAGGAAGTTTCTCTAAAGAAACCACTGCCAGAGGAAAAAGAGAAAGCACCAGAAGATGTGAGCGAACAAGTTGAGATAAAGAAACCTAAGAAGAAGAAGCCAGTAGTAGAAGAGGCTGCGGACGAAGTTACCATAAAGAAGGTTGTGGTCGAAGAGAAGGAAGAAGAGGAGGTGGCACAGGAAGTAACTCTGAAAAAGAGGAAACCAAAGGAAAAGCCTGTTCCCGAAGAGGTGACTGAAGAAGTCACTCTAAAGAAACCAGAGGAAAAGGAGAAAGCACCAGAAGAAGTGAGTGAACAGGTTGAGATAAAGAAACCCAAGAAGAAGAAGCTAGTAGTAGAAGAGGCTGCTGACGAAGTTACCATCAAGAAGGTTGTGGAAGAGAAGGTAGAAGAGGAAGTTCCGGAGGAAGTAACTCTGAAGAAGAGGAAACCAAAGGAAAAGCCAGTTCCTGAAGAGGTGACTGAAGAAGTCACTCTAAAGAAACCAGAGGAAAAAGAGAAAGCGCCAGAAGAAGTGAGTGAACAGGTTGAGATAAAGAAACCCAAGAAGAAGAAGCCAGTAGTAGAAGAGGCTGCTGACGAAGTTACCATCAAGAAGGTTGTTGTGGAAGAGAAGGTAGAAGAGGAAGTTCCGGAGGAAGTAACTCTGAAAAAGAGGAAACCAAAGGAAAAACCAGTTCCTGAAGAGGTGGCAGAAGAAATTACTCTAAAGAAACCAGTGCCGGAAGAGAAAGAAAAATCACCAGAAGAAGTTAGCGAGAAGATAGAAGTAAAGAAACCTAAGAAGAAGAAACCAGTCGTAGAGGAGGCTGCTGACGAAGTCACCATCAAGAAGGTTGTTGTAGAAGAGAAGGAAGAGGAAGAAGCTCCGGAGGAAGTAACTCTGAAGAAGAGGAAACCAAAGGAGAAGCCTGTTCCTGAAGAGGTGACAGAAGAAGTGACTCTAAAGAAACCAGTACCAGAAGAGAAAGAAACGGCACCGGAAGAAGTTAGCGAGAAAGTGGAACTGAAGAAACCGAAGAAGAAGAAGCCAGTGATAGAAGAAGCTGCCGATGAAGTCACGATCAAGAAAATGGTACCCACGGAGGAGGAAGAATCGCCCGAAGAAGTGACAATCAAGAAAAAGAAGAAGCCAGAGAAGAAACCCAGCATCACTGAAGAAGTTGAAGAAACTGCAGTGACGATAAAGAAAGCTCGTGCTCCCGAGAAACCCGCGGATGACGAAGAGGTGTCAAGCGACGTGCAAATTAAGAAGAAGAAGCCAGCACGAAAGGTCGAAGAAGTGGCAGCCGAAGAGCTAACCATCCAAAAGATCGAAGAGGTGGAACAACCCGAGGAAGAAGAGATCCACGAATTCACTTTCAAACGAAAACCACCGAAGCTGACTCCCAAACCGATCGAAGAAATTTACGAGGATGTCACTATTCGAAAGTTACGGCCAAAGAAGAAGCCCAGGCCAGACATCAAAGAGGTGACGGACGCTGAGAATGTAACATTCAGGCCTCGTAGCACGAAGACCAAGGAGGACGTGGAGCAGGAGTTCAAGATCTCTTTGAACACGTACGAAGAAGAAGATATCTCGATGTCTGGCAAGGTTCGTTTGAAACAAAAGAAGAAGCCGATGACGTTCTCAGAGGAGACTGGGGAAGAGACGATCAGGATTATGCAGGAAGTGGAAGACGATTCTGGTCCGATCATAGAAGAGATCGTGGACGAGTCGGACGAAGAAGCCAAGGACGAGTACAGCATCGAAGAGCTAGAGACTGACGAAATGAGGCTGCCATTGAGGAGGAGGAAGAAGAAGGTACCCAGACCGTATTCAGTGGAGGACATCGAAGAAGGTGACGTGAACCTGAAGCTGAAGCGCGAGAGGAAGTACTCGATCGAGGAAACCGACGAGTCGCTGGCGTTGAAGCTGAAGAGCAAGAGACGCGTATCCACCTACGACGAAGGTTCGACAGAATTTCTCCGTTGTTGCTTTCGCAGATAACACCTAATCTGGAGTAACATGCTTTCAGCTAAAGTAGAGATTAACGGTTGGTCGTCAGACAGCCAGTGTTTAGTGAGTATGCTTGCCCCATCACGTCCCCGTGCCTACTCAATCGAATATCTTCACCCGACTCTTCCTGCTTCTTGATCCACTGCGAATGAAAAGCATATCGGTACTCCGTATAACGTACAGCAATTAGAAACGTCAGCGAAACATGACCGATAACGAACTTGTCGCGACGCTTATCGGTCGGCCATAATCACTCGGTGCCACCGAGCATAATTAACCATGATATGTTATCGCTTCGATTTCACGCATACATTAAACGGAGAGTTGATCGTGTTCACGGTTTATCGATCTACGACTCTGTCTTACGATCTGTATTGTTTGCTTCGGATGGGTTCTTTTTAATAGCGAATAGTTAAATGTTTGTTTGAAACGTTGCAGAAGAGGCCACGCTTAGTATCACTAGGGAAGAGGACATTTCAGAAGAAGGTAAGTTCAGTTTCAGATTGAGTGTTCGAGGAATTAGAAGTACTTGCTTTTAAGTGGTTTCCAGAATTTACACGATTGTTGATTGGTATCTTTTAGAAGAAATCGAGTATGTTGTTCACGATGGCGACACGATGTTCTCCATTTGCTCGTATGTGGCGGAAACCGACGAAGCTATCAATCTGGTCGAAGGAGAAAGGGTTTACGTCATCGGTAAGTTTGTATTTGTGTAGCATTGAAGGAATGTTTAATAACAATCGAGATTATTAAGATGGAATAATTATCTGTGCGATATGATTCCAGATCACACGAATCAGGACTGGTGGTTCGTAAAGAAGCACTTGACGGACGAGAAGGGTTGGGTACCTGCGCAGTATCTTCTCAACGAAGTACATTATACCCATTATCTGCAGCGCAAATTGCACGAGAAGATCGACAAATTACCAGTCTTTGAAAGTACGTTCGTTCATATATTTTATTTTCAAAATCTCATTATAAATGTTACATTCTTATTATTTCGTCACAAAATTTATTCATAATAATTATACACGTTACCACGACTTTAAAAATAGTATTACCCTAATTTTATAATACTGCACAAAACCACTTACTGGTGATCTGACATCACCCTAATTTTATAATTTTATATAACACCACATAATAGTCGGTTAACATAAAAAATTACAAATCAAATTCGCTAATAGTTATCGATTAATCACGAATTATCAATTAATGCTTCTCTGTCGATTATCCAGAACCAGCGCCAGGGGAGTCAGTGGCACCAAAGTTCATCGAGAAATTACAACCAATTCACACGCCAGATGGTTACACGATCCAATTCGAGTGCCAAGTGGAAGGTGTACCGAGACCACAGATAACTTGGTTCCGGCAAACCGCCATCATCAAGCCGTCTCCCGATTTCCAGATGTACTATGACGACGACAACGTAGCTACTTTGATTATCAGAGAAGTATTCCCCGAAGACGCCGGCACCTTCACCTGCGTCGCCAAGAACGCTGCCGGATTCGCGTCCAGTACCACAGAGTTAATCGTAGAAGCGCCTCTTTCTGATCATGGATCGGACTTAACTGGCCCAAGCAGGAAGAGTCTATCGAGGTACACTTTCCTTACATATACTTATTTTATACTTATTTGAGAAGGGAACAATGAGAAGTAAAATATAAGGAAATATAATCATTTACGATGAAAATTGAGAGGAATAATATTATAAGTTTTCTTCGTAATGCATCTTCTTTCACGTTGTACAAGGCCACGTCTCACTGTTTTTTTTTTTTTTTTCTAAATCTGTAGGTTTACCTAATTTTCACGATTGTCAACTCTATCTTCATAAAAGTATTTTGGACTACTTTTACCTAACTAATAGCGCTTAGGATTCTCTCCCCTTAATATTTGTTCCACAGACTACCCACCATACCGAAATATTTGCATACGATTCCGTTTCGATATACATAAACAAAACTTCACTAAATCCACAGAGAATCATCCCTGGCGGACATCTTGGAGGGAATACCACCGACGTTCTCTCGAAAGCCGAAAGCGAAATACGTAAACGAGGGTGAAGACGTGATACTAGAGTGTCGCCTGGTGGCGGTACCAGAGCCTGAAATAGCATGGTACTACAAGGACACTCAGATCACCACGAAAGAGAACATCGTGGTCGTGACAGAGAGCGACATGCACATGTACTGCAGCGTCATTAAGATCACCAAAGTGCAGAAGAAGCAGGAGGGAAAGTACACCATCGTCGCCAGGAACAGGGAAGGTGAAGCTACCATCGAGATTCCTATGAAGGTTCGTGCATTCACAATTAAACAATTACATTGCCATCGTCCACTTTTTTTCGCCCCCAAAACCTGATAGTCAATTAGGCTTCGTTGTATAGATCCAGGCAATTGTGTATAAGATATTAATGTGCGGTTACGTTGAATTTAGGTAAAAACAGGTAAACACGAACCACCAGAGATTCTAGAGCCACTGCAGTCTTACGTGGTGAGAGAAGGAGAAACGGTGGTGCTGTCGACTCAAATCGTCGGAAACCCTGCGCCTAAAGTCACCTGGTACAAGAACGGTAAACCACTGAAGGGCTTAACACCGAAACAAGATGGCCACGTGAACACATTGACACTGATTCAACCCCAAGTGTCAGACACTGGAGATTATTCTGTAGTGGCTACCAACGATCTTGGCACTGCAGAGACGAAGGCCACGTTAACGGTTGAAAGTAAGAATCGTCTTGAGAATCTCTTAGATAAAGTGTCCATTTATTTAAATTAACGTTTATTACGCATTTGGGTGCTTCTATAGAAAGGAAATTAATTCTTTGACGTTAGGCTTTAAGGGGTTACATACCCTTGACAGGTCGGAAAAAAGGGTTATTTTTAGGATTGTTACAAAAATTTATTTTTGGGAAGATGGCAGCTACTTAAAGTCAAGCATGTGATTTTCGACCAAAGTTTTCATCTTCTCTTGTTAATAAAAAACAAAACAAGACACTAATCAAAAAATCGTCTCGGCAAGTACTAGATTATAGTCTTTAGAATATTCGTGCAAAATTGTATTCAAATCTAAATCTCTAAAATATTTTTGGTACCGCAATTGTTGTAACTATGAAGAGGCTGGAAGAAGGGGCAACTATGGCACCATTTCTTAAGATCTGAAATATCTTTTTGAAGAGAAACAGCACATTTTATACACAGCAGGGTGTATATCTTCATTCTTAAATATGACGTTTTTTTTTATACGAAAAAAAAATCATAAAAATGACCCTATTTTCCGACCCGTCAAGGGTATGCAACCCCTTAAGAAAATTATGCTTTGCATCGCTAGACTTTAGTGATCTTACATCGCGCTTATACTGATCCCGCAAAATGCTTGGCTAATATGGTTTTCAGTACACTTGAAGTCTGCGCTCTCCATTAATATCCAACAGCACGTCTACGAACACGTCACTGTAACGAAGGGTAGGATATGCTTCTGCTTCTGCTTGCATAAATTTCTAATCAACACATTGCATACATGAAAAATCAAGATCATTAAAGGTGCTAACACCTTGTGGATTTATGTATTAATGTATCATATCCTTTAGAAATACCAAGTGGAGAACCGCCACTATTCACGGAACGGTTCCAAGAACTCACCGTCCCAGAGAAGGGCACCTTCAAACTGGTGGCAAAGGTTACTGGAAATCCTGTACCAGAAGTCACGTGGTTAAGGTACAATTCTCTTCGTTCACTCACCCCCAACCTTTAATCTTTCCCTGAAAAGGCTACAGAACTGACGAGTATTTTTTTTCGAATAGGAACAACAAGCCCTTGGAGAAATCTCCCAACATCACAGAAACCTACGACGGCGAAAACATCGCGCTAGAGATTCGGAACGCGGACTCGGAAGTTGATAGTGGCGATTACAAATGCATCGCCAGCAATCCTGTCGGAAAAGCGTCGCACGGCGCAAGAGTCACAGTAGACGTCGACAAGGTGACATTCACGAAGACACTGGAGAAGGAGGTCGTGGTAGATGAGTACAGAACTCTGGAGCTGGCTTGCGAGACGTCTCACACCGTCTCTCCAAAATGGTGGCACAATGATAAAGAGGTCAGCGGGATGGATCACCGCATTATCATTGAGGAGGGACGAGTGCACAAGCTGGTGATCAAGAAGACAAGCACCACCGACGAAGGCACTTACAAGTGCACCGTCAAGAATCAATCGACATCCAGCAAAGTCACGGTGAAAGGTACGAATTTTCATTCAGTTATCAATTATCAAGGTAATCAGTCTGAAGAATTAGAAATTCTGTTGGGAATTGTTTATGGAATCGCTAAAAGGGACTTCATCTTCAAAAGTGGAGCTTTTTTTTAACTTTGACCTTCACTGAATAAAAGATGCCGATGGTTTATTGTGAAATATTTTACGTTTTTTGTACAGCCACCAAACCAGAGTTCGTGAAGAAGCTTCTAGACTGCGAGGTGAAGGAACTCGAGGTCGCCATTTTGGAGGTCGAGATTACGTCACAGACGGCAGACGTGAAGTGGTTCAAGGACGGCGAACCCCTGGCTCCGAGAAAAGAAAAATTGGAGTTCGTGAAAGAGGGAACCGTGAGAAAGTTGCTGATTAGAAACACCTCTGTTCACGATGAAGGAGAGTACACGTGTAGCTTACCGGATGAAGAGTGTGCAGCGGAAGTCGTTGTCGTTGGTAAGTATTGGCGTGCCGTATTATGAAAATTGAAGAAGAAACTAGAATTTTTAAGTAATCTATAAGCACAAAAATAAATTCAGAAATACAAAGCTAATTTTGATAAATCTCGTGATTACTTGTAGAATTAAAAATACAAGATCCAGAACTCATTAAGTTTTAATGATGGTCGGAGGTGGACTACTCGAGACACACTACTATTTTATCTTAATAATAGTACCTAACACTATTGATAATCTGAGCTATTATACACTATTAGAATATTAAAAGCATCCAATGCCAAGTGCTGACAAGCTGCTTTTCCAATTATTCCAGAACTACCACCAGAGATTATCACGAAGATGCAGGACGTGACGATAGCAAGAGGCGAGAGAGCAACTTTCGAGATCGAATTAACTAAAGGAGACGCGCTGGTACGCTGGTTCAAAGATGGACAAGAGTTACAGTTCTCCGAACACGTTCAACTGTCAATCGATGGCAAGAGGCAGAGACTGAAGGTCTACGACACAGAGCCAGAAGATGCCGGCGTTTACTCATGCCAGGTTGGCCAGCAGACATCGGCAGCCAGGCTGACTGTCGAGGAGCCTGGAGTGGACTTCATCACAAGACTACCAGATGTGACTCTGGTGCCTTTGAACGCTGACGCAGTTTTCGTCATCGAATTGTCGCAGGACGTTCCGGTCACGTGGCTTAAGTAAGACGAAAAATTATTTCTACATATTATTCCACCAGCATTAAACGAACTGTAATCTAATCGAACGATATTGCAGGAAAACGGAAGTGATCAAGGAGTCGCCGAAATACACCATCGTCGACGAAGGCACCGTGAAGAAACTGATCGTCAGGAAGTGCACAACTGAAGACATCTCTGAATACACGGCTGCGGTGACGAACGTGAAGTCGTCATCGAAATTGAGAGTTGAAGGTACAATTGCATGCAAACTGAAGAAATTAAAAACGACCGAAACGGTAAGTTTCGAAGCGTGGATTAATTTCACTTTTGGGAATGTTTTCAGTGATCGAGACGCCACCGAAGATCAACCCAGACACACCGAAGAAATACAAGGTGAGTAAGGGCGACGATGTTGAGATCGTCGTGAAATACACTGGAACGCCGAAGCCAAGTGACGAATGGACAGTGAATGGCCACGTGGTCACGAAGTCGAAACGAGTCGTGCCGTCGATCAACGAGGAATCCGCGACCTTGACCATCAAGAAGATCCAAGAAGAGGACGTCGGTGATTACACTTTGAAACTGGTGAACCACGTCGGTGAGAGCAGTATAGAAATCAACGTCGTCATAGTGCGTGAGTATCGTCCTTGTATTCCGACTATAGATTCAGAAGTTTGTTGAAGAAATACTTGATTTCTATGGGATCGTGTTTTGTACAGAGGTACCAAGCGCACCTGGTGCACCAGAACCATTGGAGACAACAGACACCAGTGTCACTCTTCACTGGATGAAACCAGAGTCAGATGGAAATTCACCTATCGTTGAATATGTTTTGGAACACCAAGAGAAGACTGAAACATCGTAAGTATACTTTTCCAAACTTGGGGGATTAACGTTCAGCATCAAAGTCACTGCGATATCAAAATTCTTAATACTGTGTGATAGAATGAATGTGGCATGCGAGTGAAATATTCTTTTTTATCTGAAGATGGACCCAGGTTACGGAGAAGATAGTAGAGACAACCCACAAAGTGACGAAATTAACCACAAACAAAGAGTACACCTTCCGAGTGACGGCCGTGAACGAAGCAGGCCCAGGTGAAACATCGCCTACATCTCCTTACGTGAAGATATCGAAACCCTCGGCTGACGAACCACCGAGCATCCTCGAACCCCTGAAGAGCGTGGTCGTAGGCCTCAGAGAAACTGTCACACTTTCGTGCGTCATTGGTGGAACACCGATGCCTGAGATCACGTGGTACGAACTTCATTCGAGTCCATAGAAGTCAGAGAAAAATTTACCGAACAGAACTTGGATGGTTCAAATAAGAAATGGAATTTATGGTTTTCATATCTCGAAAGTTATCTTAATTATAAGAGAAACTACTGCCTCGTGCGGATTTCGTTGAAAATAATTTTTATATGATTCTCGCGGTTTCCTTAGATATCAGGATAGCAACGAGTACATTTCCGCATTTCCGTAGAAATCAGGCAGTAATATTAATCAAGAATAAACTGTTTCAGGTTGAAGAATGGGGAAACATTCGAGGACAGCAGCGTCACGTACGAGAACCGCGTGGCGAAGTATACCGTTACGGAAACAACAGAGACCTCGTCGGCAAGCTTTACAGTGAAGGCAAAGAACACCATAGGAACAGCAGAGACAACGTGCGAGCTGACGGTGCAGGAGGCACCTAAGATCACCTTCGACGAGAGCTTGGCGAGCCAGAACCTGCCAGTGAACAGCCAATGGAAGGTCGAGATCCAGGCCAGTGGCTTCCCGAGACCGGAAGTAACGTGGTCGAAGAACAACAAGAAAGTCGTCGACAAACGAGTGTCCATTCGAACCGAAGAACGAACCTCTACCATTTCTATTTCTTCTCTGGTTAGAGAAGACACTGCCACTTACACATCGAAGGCAACGAACCAAGCTGGCAGCTCTTCGGTCGACCTCCATCTTAGAGTCATAGGTGAATTTTAAATAACATACCATTTTTACTATCTTCCTAATGTCTCCTCTATTCGAATGCGATGTGAATTTATGTTCGCCAGAGTGTTTACGTTGCTGTTTGAATTTTTTTAGACAAGCCAAGCAAACCGCAAGGACCAGTTATTTTCAAGGAAATCAGGCAAGACCGGGTTACATTGGAGTGGCGGCCACCAGCGGACGACGGTGGCATCGAGCTTGAGAAATATACCATCGAGAAATGCGAGCCAGGCAAGGCATGGATGAAGGTCGTCGACATCGACAAAGAAGTGGAAAGCTTCTGCGTGCACAAATTGCAGCAGAACGCAGAATACAAGTTCAGGATCGTCGCCAGGAACGCTGCTGGAGCGTCTGAGCCGTTGGAGTCTGATACAGTGAAGATGAGAACTTCCTTCGGTAATTACAGTTTCTGTTCCATAAGCAGCTGTGTTCTTTCTCTGTTCTTTGTGTTAATTGCGTGTGAATCAATTCCTCTGCAGAACCACCAGGACAACCGAGAGGACCACTAGAAGTCTCCGGAATGACGAAGACATCATTCACGATAAAATGGCAGCCTCCAGAAAACGATGGTGGAACACCGATTACAGAGTATATCGTGGAGATGAAGGAGGAATCGAAGAAGGCTTGGCAGAAGGTTAACAGAGATGTTCTAGAATCCTTTGCTTATTATCAAAAGATTGTAGGCAGAAGAGCGAGGAGTTGAATGACGCTGTTCATGGTTCATTTGATGCTTGCAGATCGGCAGCACCAAACACGAGGTGACCAATTTCAGTGTGTCAACCTTGAAGACAGATGTGCCGTACAACTTCAGGATAACGGCGAAGAACAGCGTTGGTGCTGGCCCTCCGTACGTCGCTGAAGAACCGATTGCGGCAGGCAAACGAATCAGTAAGCCAATAAAAATATTTCTATTGGAGATTATAATATTGATCGCTTAAAATATTTGCTGGCTTAATTAAGCAAGGTAGACAATTCAATTTAGTTTAATAAGGAAACTCGTAATATCCTAGTAGGGATTTTAGGATGCTTCACTGCTATTAATCTGTTAAATGCCTATACCTTCGCGCAGTGGCGGATTTAAGGGGAAAAAACAGGTAGCAAACCTTCTACGGGGCCCATTTTTTTCGGGAAAATGAAGAGATAATTTACTAAAAAACGGGGCTAAGTGGAGTAGTATAGAAAAAAATATATTGTTTGGATAAAATTATAATTGTTTTTTTTTTTTAATTGAGACCCTGAGGGGTCTTTTAAATCCGCCACCGCCTTTGCACCTAATATACTCTTAAGGCTTCGCTTATTTAATGCTCTTGCCCATCAGAAATAACAAAGCTCAACGAAAACAGCATGTACGCTCTGCTGGGTATATTCCCGCCATCGAAAATGGTCATCAGCAAGAGTAAGTGGTGATCACCGACTTCCCACGCTATTCATCATCAGACATTCCACGTTCCCTTGATTAAACGTGGAAAATCATTTTTAGCACCACCATCGAGCCCACAGCACGTGCACGTGACGAACGTCACCAGCAAGAGCGTCACCCTCAGCTGGTCCCCGCCAGCCAGCAACGGCGGCACCGAGCTTACAGGTAAGTTTAACATAATCCAACGTCTACGAGCGTCTGGCAAGCAATGTTGAGATGGAGTAACTATGTGCTCGTTGTTTCCAACAGGGTACATAATCGAGAAGAGGCCACTAATAGGAAAAGGAGCAAGATGGACGAAGATCGTTACTCTGGACGCCACGACGCTTCAATACTGCGCGGAGAACTTGAAGGAGAGCGAATTCCTCTTCAGGATCTTCGCTGAGAACAATATGGGCCTCAGTTTGCCTACCAACTCAGAACCAGTCACCTTGAAGACCCACGCCAGTGAGTGGACCAGTGTTTCTCTCCGAGATTCCAATTCCTTGGTTAACTTTATCGCGATCGAGTGGAGATTAATACGTTTCTTTCAGGTGTACCGTCGCCACCCACCGCGCCATTGGAGATCAGACAGATAGCGGCGAACACAGTAGTGATTTCCTGGGGAAGACCGGAGTCAGACGGTGGCGCGCCACTGGAGGGCTACAAGATCGCCATCAGGGACTCGAAGAAGACGATGTGGATGGAGGTAGGGCGAGTGAACGCGGATGTACAGAAGCTGAACATCAGGGACCTCCAGGAGAACCACATGTACCTGATCAGGATCTTCGCCAGGAACGAGATCGGCCTCAGCGATCCTTTGGAGTCTGATGAACCGGTCAAGATCATACCAGTTTCCGGTACGACTACTTTACGTTCTGTTTTTGAATTTTTATTCCAAGCAGCATCTGTGCTACATGGAAGACAATTAATCTTCTAAGGTCGAAGCCAGATATATTGGCCGGTGAGTTTCGTGAGAGGTATTCTCCCACCACGCAGTTTCGGTGTTCCTTTTCTCAACGCTTTCTGATTCGCTCTCGTTCCATCTCGCTCTCGCATTCGCGGAACAAGAGTGAGCCAGAAGTGGTGGGGATGGTGCGAAGCTTTTGGCGTGTAGGCCAAACCGAGCTCTCAGCGTAGAAATACACACATCAGAATAGGTGTGCGTTAGCTTCGAAAAAATTCTGGAGCTTTATTCGTCAGAACATTGATTCTTTCTCGATAGCTTCATCTCGTATTGGTCTACGCATAGCTTCGTAACGCACACAACTATTACGCTAAGAATCTTAGAGCATATAAACATGGAGAGCGCATGCAATAGGCGAAAATGTAGACACCCTGTGAAAATGTGGGACACCCTCTCTCTTTCTAACATCAAGAAAAAAAACGTTGACGCCCCTGGCGTTAGAAAGAGAGAGGGTGTCGCCCATGTATATTTTTCTCTTTTTATCGCCGTCTACATTTTTGCTCATTGCATGCTTCCTCCATGTTTATATGCTTTAAGCTAAGAATATTTAACAGCCATAGGCTACGTTCAGGCGGAGTCGAGCAGCGTTCCGTTACCCCACCATATCCTTCGGGGGCCACGCAACTCCAACTGACAAATCCACGATCGTCAGGTGGTGGTGGTTGATTTCTCCTCGATCGCTGCTCGCGAAAACGAATTCACCGGCCAATATATCTGGCTCCGACCTTAGTTCCCTCGGTAGATTTCTTATAAAGTGCGCTAAGATCTCAGGTGACCCTGAAGATTAACCCCAAAAAATATGCTTAACAAGCTTCCTCATCTCTATCTCTGCAACCCTCGCCATTTAATTTAACTCGTTCCCCAGAACTGGCGGTAGTGGAGCCGATCGCGGAAGCCACGGAGAAGGGTGAAACCGCGTCCGTGAGCTTCAGCACAGAGAACACGAGTTCTTGGCTTCGAGAGCACAACATGGACGCCGACATACGCTCGTACGCGAGGGCGAGGCTTCTCAGACAAGACGAGTACTTCTTCCGCATTTGGCACTACGCTAAGAAACTCTTCGAATAAGCATTTCCACCGATCGATGGCGGATAGAGTTGGAACCTTCCTATCGCGGACCACAAGAATTTAAGGCATAATTACTCATGCCTCGAAAGAAAGAAAACAGAAAGAGAAATCTTCACGGAACAATTTTAGCATGAAAGTTCTTCTTCTTCTAAAGGGCATTCGAAGTCAGTTGTATTTAGGGAATTATTAGTTTCTTCTTCCACGAACTTTTTACTACATTTTCGAATTTTGTTCTCCCACGCGGACACCGTCATGCGCGAGCAACGACGAACGAACAGCAATGCCATTTAATTGTTCCTCCCTAGAATCGAACGTGTAGCGACTAGATTTATACGTAAGAGTCGATACTGGATGGGTGTAGAATCTAGTCAGCCTAGAGTAATGTATTTTTTTTTTTTCTCTTTTAAACGGACCAAGACTTCCTCACGCAACATTTGGAATCGATACACAGAGCCAGAGAGCCACGTTTCGCTCCTCCGGCTCGCGAGATAATCGCCAATATCTCTCAATATCCGCGCGGCTAGAAGTTCAAGTCGAATGGAAAGAAACGCTTCGATGTATTTATTTTCTTAAAGGAAACAAAGAAACGATATCGCGAGCTTTCCCGCTGGCCCCTTTCAATAAACGCATTTCTTTTTAAAACTTTACTTAAAGTAGATGATAAATAATCGTAACGATTAAAGATTATTATTACGGTCGTCGTAAAGCTTCGCCATACCGTTTCTTCGTTCCGTGTGCTGTGCGAAAGTTCCATCAGCAGCTTAACGAATGCGAAACGATAAATAAAGCGTGTCGAAGCGTTCTGTTATTCCCGCGAATTTCCAACCGCTCGAATACTCATGTTACATTTAAGAAAGGAACGTCCTAGCTTCCTCGAGATTCCATTTCGTACGAAGAACGCTCTCTAGTCGAGCTGTCGATGGAAAATCATAATGATCAACCCCCGAGACTCAGAACGTCGAAGAATGTGATAATCGATCGCTCGTAATGGAGTACCTAATGTAAAGAAGTGATTTAGCAACGATTAAGGATACTTGAACTCCTCAACCCCTATCCTATCCAATTTAATCCACGTATTACCCCCACCTGGATCCTTTGTATTTATATACATACTATATATATATATATATATGGCGGACGGAAAGCAACGTTCAGTTACACACCCGAGTTTGCGAGGATTAATTTTAGTATTTATTCGTAACGTATAATGTATATTTAATTGTTACTCGTTATACGATAATTAATCGATAATCGCCGTCGGCGGCTCGAAGCCGACGTGGATACGACTGGTCACTAAGACTAGATGGATATGTATATGTACGCAATATAAATCGGAGAAATGCCACGCGTAGTTGGTGTCGCGAGACGTAAAAAATATAGGCGCAAGAACAACATCGATTATTCACCAACCACGCGTCGCATACTTCGCGTTACACTGTAAGACATTTCTTTTTGCGAATTAAATAATTGCAAATTAATAGACCCTGGCGTTTTTATTCGACGAGTACGAATGTTAACCTTACTGAATTTAATTATCGAGGATACACGTTTCTTTTATATTTTCATTTAGAAGCAGTCTTTTATGAATTCGAAATTTGTGGTTCGTACCCTTGTCAGGAGGCCTCTTCCTTGAACGTGGAGAGCAGGATGGTGACGATGCTACTTGTTGGTTCTGTGGGTTTCCATATCCTTGCGCCACACGGTTATTGCGCATCAAACCTTAAACACTGCTTTAACGCTATTCTGGTGAAACTTTTGGGTTAAATGTTATTCGATAAACGAAGGGAACTAAGGAAACATTGATGTGGTAATATGCGCGTTCGTAAGTGACGAGAGAACTCCGAAACCGGAAGCAACCCTTCGTTATCGATAGCTCGAGATCCCAATGAGATATCTCGAAATAACACGATCGAACGTACAAGATGGCGGCCCGTTAAAGAGTTCCATATATGCGTGTAGTTGTTTTGTGCAGTGATTCTGTAGTTTTTTTCTTAACAATAATTTACCAAGTATAATCATGGGGTAAGTGGTGAACTTCAGCGAGCATTATTACAGCGGTCGGGAAACGTACGATCTCGGTGTATAAAACGATGCATAAGGTAGTCTGTTTACATCGCATATACTTACGTGATCTTCTGTTTATTTTCGGAGTATATCCCGCACGCTTTTCAGAAATGCTTTATGCCTTTCAGCATTACGTAAAACGCTCGATTGAATTCATAGAGAATGGCTCTTTTCACACGGCGATCTTTGATACGGTTTCGGTGAAAAAAAAAGTAACCTAGTTTTAGCGCCTTACTGCATTCGTATTTCACAACAAACTTCGTTATATACTTGTGGATTGGACTCCGATAACCATATCACCTTTAAAACAGTTCTGCAGATAAAGGGAAATTTTACTCTCAATTTATCCTTCGATTTATCGTGCAGCTCGAGAACTGTTAACTTAACGTGCGAACCATTTTGTCAGATCGGGTTTCGGATTTGGCTGCTGTATGTTAGCTAATTCTATCGATTCGTTGCTAATCGTTTGTTATGTTATTGATAATCGTTCGATTATGTTTCAGTACGTCAGATTTAGAATGCTTAGACTCTAAGAGGGACATTGTCGGTATAGATTCCGAGTCCGACATGTTGGCTGACCAAAGAAAGAAGAAAAAAAGAAAGCACAAGCATCACAAGCATAAGAAAGATAAATTAATCGAAAGGGAAGATGGAAAGATTGAACGACAAGAGAGGTACGACGAGAGGTATAACGTTTCGTTATTGTTTAAGTATTTGCATTCCGTCTTGTTCGCTTCTCCGTCGACCGCAGATCTTTTACTTAATGCCAGGCTTGTTAAGCGCGCAACTTTGGAATAGGAGGAGATATAGTATAACGATTTCGAAAGCAACAATTCGTTTGATTCTACGAATCGCGGTGTATAACTTCAATTTAAACTCTGGTGTGTCGTGGGGGCTTACTCGGAGTGCGAAGGGTTAATGATTCTTTGCTATTGCATTCCGAATGTTACTGAATACAATATTTTAGAAAAAGGCACAAGAAGCATAAGCGACCTAAGAAAGAAAAGGAAGTTGAGAATGGAACAGTGGACGATAAGACGTCGCGGACGATTCAGAAAGATGTTGGTGTAAATGGCAAAGTAAAAAATTCTTTATTAGAAGTAGTTTCCACTGAAGAGAGCGAGGACGAGAAATTAATAGATTTAGATTCGGACGAGGTGGACTGTACAATCATTGAGGATGATATTGATCTAGAAGAGTTAATGAAACAAAAGGTATAGTTCTTTGCTTTAAGAGCTCTGTGTATAAATATAGAACCTTTTAATTGTTTTCTAATCCTTGCGTAGGAGCGTCTGCAAGCATGTTTAGTACAATACCTCTCAGATGAATCTGACAAGGAGGATAAGGAGCCGAATCAGGATGAAGTGAAAGCTACGGAAACACCTGATGTTATACTGGTAGAAGACGATAGTGAAAATGACAATATACCCCTTAAGAAACGAGCTAGGAGTAAATCTGGCAGCAGAGAGCGCAAAAAAACAGCAAAACCTGAGAGGCGTGTAGTGGTGGATATGACTAGGGATCGGAGGAGCCGAGAAGAACATAAAGACAAGCGCAGGGATTCGGACAGGAGAAGGGACGACAAAGTACGCCCCAAAGAAGAAGCCAGAAGGGATGACGGTAGAAGGGACGACAGGCAGCCACGAAAGGTGAACGAGAGGCACAGAGAAGATTCCCGAAAGGAGGACAGTAAAAGAAGATCGGAAGATGATAAGCGTAAAGATTCTATAAAAAGAGACGAATCGCGCAAAAGAGAACAAGATAGACGGTATGTTAAATATAATAAACTTGGAGCTTCGGTGTAGTATAATATTTTAACACGTATTTACTTACAGAGAGGAGGAACGACGGCGGGAACCAGATCACCATAATTCCAGACCCCGTAACGACTATAAGCCATTAGATAGATCCGACAAGGTTGCTGCATCGAAGCGCGACAGTCGCGACAGAGTGGAAAGCCGTGAGCGACAGAATAGTCGTGATCGACAGGCCAGTCGGGATCGTCCGAATAGTCGTGATCGTCGCAGTCGGGACAGACCATCCAGCAAAGACCGACCTAGTCGTGATAAGAGAGACAGCAGGGAGCGTCATCCTAGCAGAGATCGACATAGAGAGAGAAGTAGCCGCGATCGGAACGATATACGAGATCGTCGGGACAGCCGAAATCGTGACAGGATTAGGGAGCGCTCGCGAAGTACAAGAAGATCTCGTAGCCCTATTAGAAGTAGACTCGACAGAGAGAGGAACGATAGATACATATCCTCGAGATCGTTGTCCAGAAGTCGAAGGGACAGAGACAAGCATATGAGAGACCATGACCGAGACAGGGAGAAGAATGGTAAGAGAGAGCGCAATGATAAGTACAAAGACTCCCTGTCGGAAGGACTGAAGGTGGAACATTCGGAGACTTCCAGCGAAGAAGATATCAAAGATATTGACATTGAGGAGGAGGAAGACGAGGAGGCGATTATAGACCGTAGAAGAAAACAAAGGGAAGAACTACTCAAGGTACGTTGACTCTAGAGCGATTTACCATTTCCGAAGATTATGGGATAACGATTCCGCTTTCTGTATTTATCCAGAGGCTAGGTGGGCCAAACGAAGACTCGAATATGTCTGCCGACATAAACACGGTTCCTGCTACTCCGCCTTCAGAGAGTCAATCGAACGTGTCGCAGAAGTCGATAGAACTCCCTTCTAATAACAATGAGTCCACGTCAGAAAGTCACACCCCACCTTTGCCTGAGAAACCAAAGTCACCTCAACTAGTTAAGAAGAGAAAGTCTAGATTTGAAGATGCGCCGCCCGAAGAGACAGACAAAGCCGAAGATGTAAAAGCAATGGAGAAAATTAAGCTGGAGGAGAAGCAAAACGCGAAGAAGTCAAACGAGTGGGATATGTTTGCTGAAGCTGATAATATTGGCGATTTTAATGTACGTATATAATCTTTTCTTTGCTTTTCTTCCAGGTTTATTTCAAACGTTACTATTTTGTGCAGAGTCCCACTGTCGAAGGAAAACGACAAGGGGGGCCGGATAATCCAAGTTTAACGGACAATTGGGACGATGCAGAAGGATATTATCGGTATTACTTTATGCCTGCTTTCTACGTGTTTCTTTCTCTGCCTTCCACTGGATTATATAAATAATTTCATTGTAATTCTAGGGTGCGAGTAGGCGAGACGTTAGACAACCGATACGTTGTTTACGGATACACAGGTCAAGGTGTGTTTAGTAACGTTGTAAGGGCTAGAGACAGCGCTAGAGGCAATCTTGATGTTGCTGTAAAAATAATCAGGAATAATGAAATAATGTAATTATTCTCTATATTCTAATCCCGTCGAGATGTCAAACCACGATCACTACGGTCACACTTCTCTTTCTCATTTCAGGCATAGGACAGGTCTCAAGGAATTAGAGATTCTTAGGAAACTTAACGATGCAGATCCAGAAGACAGATTTCATTGTTTACGACTTTTTAGGCACTTTTTTCACAAGAATCATTTGTGTATGGTTTTCGAACCTTTAGCTATGAATTTAAGAGAGGTAAACACATTTTATTGATCCACTTCTGTACGAGCCTACTATATATAATTAGATCTGTTAATGATCGTTTGTTACATGCTCCATTGACTTAGGTTTTGAAAAAGTATGGCAAAGACGTTGGTTTACATGTTAAAGCGGTAAGATCGTATACGCAGCAACTTTTCCTTGCTCTCAAGTTATTAAAACGTGCAAATATTCTGCATGCTGACATCAAACCGGATAACATTCTAGTCAGTGAGAGCAAGCTAGTACTGAAACTCTGCGATTTCGGCTCCGCGTCCCATGCTCACGAGAATGAGATAACACCGTACTTGGTATCAAGATTTTATCGGGCGCCTGAAATTAGTAAGTATCTTTTGTTTCCAGTCTCTCATAGATACATATCCATTAGACTGAACTACAGTGGCGTGCAAAAGTATTCGACCACCCTTTAAAATCGCATAACTTTTTTAAAATTAATCCAAACGACTTGAGTTTTTTTTTGAGAAGTTAGAGGGATTAGTTTGCTAAATTATGTGATCCGTCGGTTTGAAAAAAATGCACTTGGTCGGAATAGCAAAAAAAATTAGTAAAGGTCGTTTTTTAAACTTTTTTTGTGAGCCCTTAACGAAAATTCAAAAAACCCGTTTGTAGATTTAAGTAAGTTATATACGTGCCTAAAATTTCATCAAAATTCGGTTAACTTTGCTCTGAGTTATGAACGCTTAAATATCGCAGAATAAGGTAAAAAATCGCTGATTTCGGGAATTTCGCGATTTTCGATCTTATTCTGCGATCTTTAAGCGTTCATAGCTCAGAGCAACGTTAACCGATTTTGATGAAATTTTAGACACGTATATAATTTACTTAAATCTACAAACGGGTTTTTTGAATTTCCATTACAAGCTCACAAAAAAAAAGTTTAAAAAACGACCTTTACTATTTTTTTTGCTATTCCGACCAAGTGCATTTTTTTCAAACCGACGAATCACATCATTTAGCAAACTAATCCCTCTAGCTTCTCAAAAAAACTCAAGTCGTTTGAATTAATTTGAAAAAAGTTATGCGATTTTAAAGGGTGGCCGAATACTTTTGCACGCCACTGTATACGAATCTCTTGAGTTTAGTTGCGAATTCTTCTAACATGTTTTAATTACATACGATTTGTGAGATTCAATTGACGTGAAAACTCAAGGGGTTAATCTCTACTTACTCACCACTCTTCTACTTTGAACCAGCTGTCGATAGCCGTGCAATAGCATGCTCTTTAAAACATGGCACAAACGATTCGAAAATGTGTATTATACTCGATACGAACAGACAATTTTCTAGCGGCTAGATACGTTAGTCGCATATCTTTTCGAGACATTAACGGGAACTCTGCGTGACAGCTCTGATACATTGATCGTACCCAACAGTTGGGGAGATCTCCACTGTCATAGAGATTTAGCAACAGTCGCCATATACGTGGAAGTTAACATTGCCGTTTTCTAGTTCTTGGTATACCGTATGATTTCGGCATTGACATGTGGTCCGTGGGATGCACCATATACGAATTGTACACGGGGAAAATAATGTTCTCGGGCAAAACGAACAACCAAATGTTGAAATTCTTCATGGACCTAAAAGGCAAAATGCCTAATAAACTGATTAGGAAGGGCACATTCAAGGACCAACATTTTGACTCTAACTGCAATTTCCTCTATCATGAAGTTGATAAGGTCACGGAGCGGGTAAGTTGTCTTTCTACTGTTCTTTCCCCCCATCCTTGTTCATTGCGGTGCGGTAAGTGGCCGAATTCACCATGACTATTCACGAATGGATATTAGAGCCACGCAATCTGGTGTAAACTATAAAATCATAGACGCCTGTGTTTCTAGGAGAAAGTTGTAGTTATGTCAACCTTGCCAGCCACTCGTGACCTTTGCGCTGAGTTAGGTGGGAACTCCTTGCCGCCAGAACAGAGTAGAAAAGTTGGACAGCTGAAGGACCTTCTGGAGCGAACGTTAATGCTGGACGCGGGAAAGAGAATCACGGTGAACCACGCCCTGGCTCATCCCTTTATACAAGAAAAGATCTAGGTAACCCTGTCCGGGGTCCTTCCACATCGGAGAATTCATTGACGTAACTTTGCAAAAACAAAAAACAAAAAAAAACAAACGTTTGAAATGGCACCGCTAACGATTCGTTGTACACTATAAAACGTACTAACACAAGGCGGTGTCCCCTTACATTGAATGTCCTGTATCCGGGTTTAGCAGAAAGAGGCGGTGCAAAATTTCACGTTTCGCTCGTTAAGTCTAAAGTAACGAACGGCGACAAGGGAAAGAAAAGAAAGGGAACATAATATATACGAGTGGAAAGCAACTTATTTTCAATCACACTTGACGTTGTACTCTATGAATCTGAACTGTATTATTTAATCAATGATAACTATTGCAGGTCAATAGAGTGCAATATTTTTATATTACTTATAAAACCACTACACGAACGATGAAATAAAAGTGTGGCAGTCACATCGACGCATTTATACGGCTCGGGGCAATATACCGTGTCATCACAGGGCGTAAAGATCTTTTTTCGTGTACAATTCTTTTTTTCTTTTTCTTTTTCTGAATACCATTTTCGCTTGGATTTGGTTTATTCTATCTCTTTCTCTGTGCACAGCAGCTATAAAGTAATAGACCAACGATGACGCTAGAAGAAGAGGCTCGCTGAATTACGTGGTAATCGTATTCCTCCGTGGACTGAGATATGAACTGGGAAAAGTGACCGCCTCTTTCAGCACTGGCCATCGATACTTAGCATAATGGTGGTACATAGTATTTTTCTTTTTCTCAATCTTTCGATTTTAAAAATATTAATGAAAAAAAAAAGGGAAAGCGCGACTTCACGAATAGTATCTCGTATAAATTATTATATCGTAAATCATTTATCGATGAATGCGTTCACGTTCGGGACGAAGGATTTCCGTGTTTGTGAGATTGTAAAACTTTTACGAGTCTGATGATCGTACACGAATCACAAACGGTTTTTCTCGCTCTCCTTCTAGCAACAAGGAGACTTGTACTAACAAAAACAAAAAAGAATACAAATTGTATAGTAAGTAGGTTATTGAAATAAAACGACACATGCTTAAACAGAATGAGAAACGAGCCCTGTATTTTATACTTTCAGTCTTAATCGCGCGAGCATCGCGCGATTAGAGGCACGTACCGTAGACGTATTTCAATCCATAAATAATATATTAAAAACAAACAAAAAAAAAATTGTAATCTGTTTCTTATTTAGTTACGAGATATAATAGGTAGATAGCGTGTGTTTCAGGAAATGCTGTAAAATAAGTCGATATGTTATCACACTCATTTATTAATGACCGTTAGTAATCACGGATAATAATTTTCACATCTGACCTTGCATTTATTTAGATATCAATGTAAAGAAACATGACAAAATAATAATGTATATATTTGCACCGAGAAATCGAAGTTTCTAGTATTTACCAATGGATATGTCGCATTACATACGAACGAGACTTATTTAACACTCGGTATCAACATGATATAGCGGTCGCATATTTTGTCATAGAATTTATGCTTTCGTTTTAACAGATTATATATACATTAGTGGCATACGATTTTATATCGTGGGCTTCATAATTTTTTTCTTTTTTTTTTTCCTTTTCTTTAACATTCCGTTACTCATTTGTATAAGATACGACAAGAACGTCAATGCTGTTTGAATGGTTCATGGTATTCATTTCCACCTGGCAATATTGTACGAGGCTGCTTATGTTTCAGATATGAGTCTTCGATTCAAAGCATCGTTAAGCGCGGGTGGACCTATCGTGGGCTTTTAACGCCGATCCCGTTGCAAGGTATTCTTGGGGGACTGCCTTATGGGATATTTAGTATATCCGTTTCTCATTAAACGACATACGCATAGCGAATCGAGAACCTGCGTAAATTGCATCGTGAACAAAAGTCAAATAGCTTTACCGTAATCATCCATGCTCTCTGTTCTCCTCGGAGGCAGTTCAAATCCCTCTCGTAGAGACTTGGGTCGTCATGCATCACTTTGAACTTACACTTTCTAAAGACTATAACACGGGTGTAAATTAAAGCTTCACTATACTATTACATACTTTGCATAGAGCATGAGTTTACATTAGTAGTCACTTTTCCGATGATTCTAACAATTAACAGACTGCTTTCGTTGAGTTGATATCAGGAAAACGGGGGGGAGCATAGACGCTTAGGGCACATTTCAATACAGAAATAAAAAAATAAAAAAACAAAATGAATACACAGAAACCCAGACTAGTATAGTTTTCTAATTGGCAATTTGGTAATGTTTCACTTGTAGCCCTCCCTGTGAGGAGGGGAGGCAATGGAAGAGATGATGAAATCAGTTGGTGGGAAACAATGATGAAGGAAATGATGGGGTGAGATCCTCGCGGCACAGCAGCTTAGCAACTGTATTAAAATTGATGCCTATCGCAAACAGGATCGCCAAATGTTTAATTAAGTTTGTATGGGCAGGAAGGTTTGTCTTAGAATTTCATTGAGATTAATCAGACCGTAAGTATGTAAACAGGTAAGGTACATGCGTGTAAAGATTATAAATTAGATTGCTAAATGTTAGAAAGTAAGTGCTGAAATTCACCCGTGCCTATACATTTAGGTATTCTGTATTATTTATAGGAAACACCAAAGAAAACATTATACTAATATTTCTGGCTTTCAGTTTTCAGATCGCTAGAAACCAAAGTATTTAAAGATAATTACAGTTCGATGAATGAATTTTGTACGTGAGAAAGTATTATAATGAGATATGTAATTCGAGATGTGTAACATGGAGCTCACGCACACGCGGAATGGGAGAAATAAACTTATTTCACACCGTGTATCGATACAGTATTTTTTTATTTTCCGATGAAGAACAAATTACATCTACGCCTATATAATATCTGTGCCGTTAATGTACATCATTACCGATTTCGTATATCATATGTATCTGATTTATATTAGATTTAGATTTACAATAGATCTTTTCGACATATTGTCATCTATGTCACAAACGTTTATGTAAGACGCTAAAATACAGGTACATTTTTTAAACGTTTACATTTATTACATTACTTCAGAGACCTTAAGCGCCTGGAAAAACAACAGAAATGTGGATCTGAGCAATGCGATTAAGATTACACCTTGTCGAAGGAGAGAATCAAGTACAGAACACAAACATATATTAAACATGTACGTGACTGGTGTACGCAGCACCGCCTCGAAATTATTTATCTTTGGGTCAGTTTTTCTACATTTTAAGATTCTCAGTCGCGTTCAGGATAATATTGTATTAATATCTGGACTAATTCTTGGGCCAGTTCCGTTGTGGCCGCGCACAGAACCCTTCTGCTCATCACGTCAAACGGGCCGCCTAAAAAAGTCGGAGCACTCTATAGACTACTATCCTTCAAAATAATTAAAAGGTTCTTAAAGTATATTGATTCATAATCAAGGAAATTACCATCCGGATCTATGCAGACACCGCCAGCTTCTCTTACGATAATATCCCCAGCTGCGACGTCCCACGCGTGAATACCAAACTCGAAAGAAACGTCTGCGCCGCCAAGAGCGACCATGCACATGTTTAAAGCTGCGGATCCTAAAGCCCGTATCCTGCAGAAAAGAAATAGAATAGAAAAGCAAGTGTCTCTTTACCACAAATAATTCAATTTCAAGAGATACGTTAGATAATACGCTTTACCCGTGAACTTGTGGGGTGAGGATGTTTGCATTCTCCAATACAATTTTCATTTTCTCTGGATCTCTGCTCGTCCCCATTTCCATCATCACGAGGGCTTTCCGTAACTCTGCAAACAAATAAACCCTCTGCCATCCACGAAGCAAGCTGATTGTAGAAACATTATTAATTACCCTTCTCTCCAGAAACTTGAATGGGTGCTCCGTTCATAAATGCACCCTGGCCTTTACGGGCGGTGAACAGCTGCTCCAGAATCGGGTTGTAAACGATTCCAATTTCAGTGGTTTTGCCGATGAGTAACGCGATCGATATACAAGTGTGGGGTAAACCGTGAACAAAATTCATCGTGCCATCGATCGGATCGATGATCCATGTTGGCGCGTCTGTTAACTCGACTTTTTTCCCAAGTGAACTTTCTTCCTCGCCGATGAACCTGGAGGAATGTGTATTTCTCTTATTGTTAGAATACTCCGTTGAAATACTTCTGAGAAATAATTCACAGCAATGATAAAATGTGTAACTAAATGTAATTAATACGAGGTGAAATTCTTCGAATTTCCTTAAAAGATATGATACTTTTTTTTTTTAACATATTGCGATGGAACATGAAATGGAAAATTCCATTCGCAATAGCACCGAGCCCGGCGTAACAGTTGTTGTCCCACGCGACTTGTTCCAAACTCATATTAATCAGCTTAAATAGGATACAACGCGCCCGTGATTTTAATGGGCAAGACCGAATTATGTTCAACAGAACACGAAACGAAGGTTGAGAAAATTGATTGGAATTGTCAAAGTAAATTTTTCATTGCTTATTAAAAACTTTTCAATATCTGTTGGAAAATATGTTATAGAAAATTTTCTCCACCTCCTTAAAGCATCTACATATAACAATGAAATTCGATGGGTTTGTTTAAAACTGAAACTTAACTAAAAATGATAAATTCGGGAACATACTTATGGTCTGGAAATTTGGAAGATATGTTGTCGACTAACAGTTTCTCGACCTTCCGATCCCATTCAGTGACAAGATCGACATCGCACGATTTTGTCATGGCATCTTTAGGCTGATAAATTTTCTCCCTGACGATCTGAAACCGTCGTAATTTAAACTTAATTCTATTATTTCCCCAATTTCCGCGCATGAATCGTTGCGTGTGTTCAGATAACATCGCTAATGGTCCTTAAACGAATGAGGCAACAAACATGAATTAAAAAGTGTTTATTACACATCCGTGCTAATACGATTTCAATTTACGAAACGATTACCACGATTTGCCTCATTGATATTTGTTATCTGTTATCACATCTTTGAATGAACGAGATAACTCCATTTGTACTTAGCTGTACAGTGTACTTCTCGAAATTTAAGGATTTATTTACTTTTACTTTAAGAATTTATGACGAATTTAAAACCCTTTTTGCTGCATTCTATTTTACAACTAAACTAACAAAGTTAAAATCAAATGATAAAAAATAACAGAAATCTACCCTCTCTGTTTCATCATACTTCAACAATGATTACTCAAATACCAATGGGATTTCGCTTTATTTCATCAGAGCGACACGAAGTGTACCTATCTATAATCGATTCAAACAATTCCACACAACTATCAGTCGACCTATTCCCAGCGCATAAACAATAAGATTATAGGTTATAAATTACAAAGCATGCAAAGAGCTGTCAGTACACCCAACAAGAATCAATCCTCCGCATAGGAAGCCAACCAACAGCACGTTCAGTTAACACGATTAACCATCCCTTTCAAAATCCATACCGCAAGAACAATCTTAACCAGACACCCAGCAAAGAATGTACCACCTGTCATTAATCCATCCCCATCGATCGGTTCTTCGTTAGAATTGATGACACGATCTAGGAACTTAAAATTCATCGCGGAGCTCGAATGAATTCCGCATTCACGTTGCAGCAGGTAATACATCGCGGAGCTAGCTGATCGAAGGCCAGCGCGGAATAGGAAACGCCGCTGGCCGGTTGGAGCTCGATTGCAATCCGAAGCGTGCAAAATCGATAAACGTAGCCCCGCTATCAGCCAGGAATAACTTGATACAGAACGAACAAGCTGCGCGCCCGCCGCACCGAAGGATTCCTGAGAGAGATGTCCGCTTACCGAGCCAGCCTCCTTCACCAAACGTAGCACCGTGAAGTAATACTCGTCGGTGTTGGCCATGATTCTCGCGGTAGCTTGGTTGTTAGGAGAAAACGACAGAACACAAGTTCAGAGCCCCGTCATAACCGGCACTGGCAAACAATGTGGTGCGTCCAATGGCAACGGCTACGTCCAACTGACGTAACATCTCGTCAGCTGGTTTTAAAAAGGCGGTTCGTCTATCACACTGGCTCCTGTCGCGAACGAAAGCGATAGTGGCGACCCTGTTCGCTGAAATCATGATTCATGATTATGTATGTACAGGGTGTAAAAGAATTCTGCCACGGCTCGTAGTGCTGGTACAGGTGATTCTTCCGTTACAGAAATTTATCGCATAATTGACGTTGACACGAGAATGGGCAGCGTAACGATTCATCATATTTCCAAGGGGTCGCGATGGATATTCTGTTGACGAGATTTATGAAGGATTGATGAGGATGAGTTAAGAACCGTTGTTTAGTAGATTTCTCGAGTTGAACGGAATTTATATGATCTGCAGTGTGAATTACAAAAAGCGTAGAATATTTTATTTTTCAGTCGAAAGAGTTGCGCAAGCTTTGGTTCGTAGAGGGTCGTTAAGTGTTGGTCTAATTTGGTAAGATCAGAAAAGGGGGGTTAAGAGTTAATAATTAATAAATGAATACCAACACGATTTCCCTTAACAGACCAGTAACAAGTATGTCCTTCAACATAGATATATTTACATATATAGATATATGCTTTTTGCATTACTCCATATAATATACATATATATATATATACTTTTTGTTTTAAATATATATAGATCATTATCACACCTATAGTTGATTTGTTCCGCGAGAAATGATATGTATGTTACATGCCCCGAATTGGGGCACCAGGCAACGTTTCGTTTGGCTCGCTTACAAGTACATAGGTAGTATCATTATAACATAACAATTCATTCGAAGCCAGCCTTCTAAAAAAGAAAGCTTAAAGGACACGCTGGCGTTCTCGTAAAGTGCGTTTAATAATCGTGCGTATACTTAGGTCCTCCGTTCCTCGATGCGGAACGGTCGCTGTAGAAAATATAATTCGCTAAAATTAAATAACCCGTTGCTACGCGGCACTCGACACTCGCATAACTTATCCACATAAATGACTCTTTATCGTTCCGTCGATAGGAGATCGAGAGTCACAGGCAAAGGATCTCTCGAGTCACTGATCGTCTCACGAGTTTCTCTTTTTCACGATGTCTCTTTTCAATTAGAGGCAAACCGCAAACACAGTATTCTTTCGCTATAAGCTCTACGCAGGCATGCTCAACAGACGCGCCCGCGAGCATGGGTCCGTTAGAACTGTGTATTACATATACAGGCCCGGTTCGAGCCTTCCTTGCGCCCTAGGCAAACTTGCCAAACCGCGCACTTTATTTATACTACATTTATTTGAGCTTTTCGATGACCTTACTCTGAATTTTTATTCGTAGCTTAGAACATTTATAGTACAATTTGTAATATTCCATTTAAAACTTTATTTTAAAAAATGCCAATAATGAAAATACCATTTTGCACCCATTGTCAACTTTACGCCCTAGGTACTACTTAGGCAGCTGCTTAATTTTGCTTACAGGGACGAGCCAAGCCTGTACACACACACACACACACACACACACATGCACAACCACTCTGCTCTCACATTCCAGCTGTTCCCCACTCCGTTGTCGAACTCGATTGGCCTTCAACGCACCCGCGGGCGCCCGCGCCCGCCATGAGGACAGTTGAGCATGCCGGCTGTCCGATATAAGCTCGCCGTTATATCCACCACGTCCACTATTTCTGATACTTACGCGGAGCAAGCGAACAAACTGTTTTCTTGCCGAGAACTACGAGTGAGAGAAGATTGGCCTCGGAAACGTGACTCCTGCGCGCTATAAGCTCGCCATTGAATCCAAGCCACGAACTTATAGCGAGTAAATATTGTATATATACTTTCATAAACGCGTTCGTGACTTTCAAACTGTCGTTGAGATTCATTAGACATGATTAATGAGGAACAGTTTAAAACGGACCAGTTAGAACCTGCACGAACGCTTTCGTTACAGGAGGTAGTTGAGAAAAGGTAACGAAACAACGAACGACGCTACCCGCGAGATTGAAAAATGATTCACGACTCGGATACGCTCTCAAATGGAAAGAAAATAAATTTAGCGCATCGCAGCACGTTGGTAACGTTACATTCTCGCAACGCGGTATTGCGTATGCTTTCCACATATATATATAGTTAATTTAGACGGCTTTGTAAACTCTTCAAAAGTTCCCTGGATACTTTCATATTAGTCGATGGAATCGTTTCAACTCGTTATGAAACTCTTCGCCTCTCAACAACACCGAACAATTGTCTTACAATATTGTTTCTCATTTTCTCTGTGCTCGCCTATGTGCCCATAAAATATTGCTGGTTTGGGGACGATCGGTACGCAACGATTAATATATATGTATCAACATACATTAAATCGATCTTTGGAACATCGTAAGCAGATTCAGTGTTTCCTTCAAGATTACTTAAACTAATTTTCATTTTACTTTCGGAATGATTATCTCGTGTCCAGCATTTCTGTAATTTTCCCGCTAATTCCTGTTACTTTTCGACAAATGCGGTTATCATTAAAAGCGGCAAACACAGATCCTCGTCGTAAACGGTCAACGAAACAACAACTTGTGAAAGGAACAGTAACTATTTAACTATTAATGCGTCCTACTTGCCTACAAAGTAATCCATAAATATTGCTACGAATACTAGCCATGAACAGAAGGAAAACGATGCGAATATAAAACGGAAGTTTCGGTCTCCAGACACAACTTCTGAGCCCGCTTATTTTGCTAAATCCAAGCTTCTGTAACCTATCTTCTGCTTTCCAATTTTTAATAATAACGTCTCGCGTTATTCTCCTCTTGCTGACTAAATCGTCGTTTATCGGCCACCGGAAGTGAGTCGTTTTCTCTCTTTCCTTCTCTAAGTTACTACGTTTCGCGGGCATCTCCCTCGTAGACGGGCGCCGATGAGGAGTCTTAAACCTGCGGCCTCAGCTGGAAAAGAAGCTCGACGATGCCCTCGTCGGCTAACGTCGAGACGTCGCCGACGTTTCTGTCTCCCAACGCGATCTTCCTCAGGATACGTCTCATGATTTTCCCGGACCTCGTCTTTGGCAAACCTGGCGCGTGTTGGATGACGTCCGGTTGGGCGAAGGGGCCGATTTTCTCGCGCACTATTGAACACGACAATTTAAATGAATAAATTCCAGTCAAAAGAAGCTTTAAATTTAATTTCGAAATGGGAACATGGTGGCAGATATATGTGCACATACCTTTCTTTTTAAGCTCGTCCTGAAGCTTCTTATCGAACGACGTGCCTTCGTTGGGCGTTATGAAGCAATAAAGACATTGTCCCTTCACAGGATGCGGTTTACTAACTACAGCAGCTTCAGCTACCGAGGCATGTCCAGTCAACACGCTTTCGACCTCTGCAGTGGACATTAAATGGCCAGAAACGTTCAACATGTCGTCCACGCGGCCGGTTATCCACAAATAGCCATCTGCATCGCGCCTGGCTCCTGAAATTAAAGGTATCCATCTATATATGTTGCAGAATAAAGAGAAATTATTACCTAAGTCAGTGGTTCCCAACCTGTGGGTCATCAAGGAGGTCGCGATGTGTTTTCGGGGGATCCCCGCGGTTATTTTTAGTTGACGATTCTTAGCACTTATTTATTTTAATATGATTACATTGCCATATTCTATTAATCATGTAACACTGATTTTTCATAAATGAAAAAAGAAAATAAGACAATTAAATGTATTAAATATATTTAAGTATAATTAAGTGAATAATATTTCAATATAATTATATAAATATATATAAGTATATTTAATGTTTATTAAGATAATGAAATATTATTAAGTTAGAATTATATTCAGAAATGCGTATTTTTAATGTGTTTCCTTTACCCTAGTAAATTTACTTTATTTTATATGGGGAGGAGGGGGGGGGGGGGTGCAGGTTATTTGAATATTATAAAAGGGGGTCGGGTCTCAAAAATGATTGAGAAACACTGACCTAAGAACTTAATACTCGTTGTCATTCAACTCCACCCCCTATATACAAAAAAATACACGTATACACGTGTTGAGCTTCAACTATTCATCATCGAAAATGTTTACATTAAAATTGTCAGTAAGGACCGTAATCATGCAACTTCGTTAACAACACTGAAATTCCTGCAATCCTTGCCAACCGATCATCCTCTACTAATCTTCAACAAAGCACACCCTTTAAACGTGGAAACCCAAGTGACGCAAAAGTTTCGAGATGCCGATCCAGAAGATTAAAGCTCGCCAGATTTTCGACTCGAGGGGCGATCCCACTTTGGAAGTGGACATAATCACCGACGTCGGATTGCTAAGATCCTCGGTGCCGGCAGTTCTGGCCCCCAGCCTGAACCAGGCGCAGGAATTAAGGGATGGCAACGAGGCCATGTACAACGGGCGTTCCGTCTTCAGGGCAGTGGACGTCATCAACAACGTGATCGCGCCGCAGCTTCTGAAATCGAGGCTGGAGGCCTGCCAGCAATTGGAGATAGACAGTCTGCTGAACAGATTGGACGGCACCGAGAATAAATCGAAACTGGGGGCGAACGCCATCCTAGGGGTGTCCGTTGCGTGTTGCAAGGCCGGCGCGGCTAAGAAAGGACTTCCGGTTTACAGGTAATTTTTCATCATTTAAAATGTGGCTATTACCAGTGGCGGACTGGCCGGGGTGTCAGCTTGCCCGATGGCAAGTCAGACAATGTGTTAAAAATGTTAAGGACCTATTATTGCTGTATGCAACTAAAAATTATATTGTATTACTATTTTAAAATATTTAAAACTATTAAAAAATATCCACCATTTATTTAAAATTAAAAAAAGATCATTTAAAAATTCAATTATAACAATCTCTATTTACATTTAGTATCTACTGTATACTGCCAATAATATGTACAATATATGTACACTGTAATTACTAAAAATGATGCATTTATTTCACGAAAGTATTAATTGTACTTTTTTGGCACTTATGTATTTCTTGAAAGTTTTATTTATTTCTTATAAAAATTAAATGATAGCCTTATAGTTGTGGGAGGGCCCCCTTTGTCTCCTGGCAACCTATATTTTTAGACCCAGTCCGCCGCTGGCTATTGGTTCTATATTCGCATATAATATTCAATAATTAGAAATGTCTCAAAAATTTCTGGTACCTGAAAGTCAAACAGTTCCCCAGCTCTTGCTCTACAGGCTGCCATCTTGAAAACTATATCTTACCATCAGTCTAAGATGGTAATTGATCGAATCAAAATTCAAGATTTCTAGATATTTAACAACTGCCACAACGACACAGAAATGATCGATAGAACGTTGGATATAATAGGATTACAGAGTTTCTATTTTCTACGAAATTCGACAATGACACTGTACTTTTATCAGATACATCGCGGAGTTAGCGGAGAACGGAAACCTCTACGTGCCCGTTCCCTGTTTCAACATGATCAGTGGAGGCAAGCATTCTGGCAACATGCTACCTTGCCAAGAATTCTTGATCTTACCCATAGGTACTACCGTCAGTCTCCTTACAACTGATCTTTCTCCCCTTTACACGCATTGTTTATTCTGTAATCGTGTCAGGAGCTGAAAGCTTCGCGGACGCCATGAAAATGGGCTCAGAGGTGTACAGAGTGCTGGAGAAGAAGATCGCCGCTACAGCTGAGATACAGCTGCCGCTGCCGGTCAGCGACGAGGGCGCCTTCACGCCTGAGCTGGAGGAAGACAGAGAGGCGCTAATACTGTTGGACGAGTCGATTAAAGAAGCTGGGTACGAGGGGAGGATCGTAATGGCTTTGGACATGGCAGCCAGCGCCTTCTACAAAGAAGGTTAAGGGGTTATTCTAGCCGCTTAAGGGGGGACAACAGGGTAGTGGCCCGAAAAGTAAAAGTATCTTTGGAAATTTATCAAAAGCAAACTACTTAATGAATCTTTTTGAAACTTTCAGGTCTTTTTATTGGGTATTTTCAATTATACGATTTTTATTTTTAAAATTTATTTAAATTTAGCGCTGCGAAAAATCTGGTTGGCAGTTTTTCGCCGTAAATTGCGAAATTTTGTTTGAAAATTAACCTTAGAAGAAAACGACCAGTCAAAAAATCTCCCGTCGTTCCATAGTCATCCGCATTTATGTAATTTTTTAAATTTTTTGCTTTTGTGATTTTAGAACCGTTTTGTCGAAAAACTGTCAACCAGAATTTTTGCTGCGCCAAGTTGCTAGTCCTGTACAGCTTATAAATTAGCTGGAAACAAATTTTAAAAAAAACACCATGTAACATAAATATCCAATAAAACTTCCTGAAAGTTTCAAAACGATTCGTTAAGCAGTTTGCTTTTAATAAATTGCCAAAGATACCGTTACTCCTCGGGCCATTACCCTGTTGGTAATCACGATCGGGGCTACACATTTAGAATTGTCTATCCAACAGCCGGTATCAATCCTAATAACGACATCTGTGTGTGTATTATCTCCTCAATAGGGGGATACGACTTAGCATTCAAGACAGAAGACTCTGATCCCGATGAGTACATGGAGGCCGAGGCACTCAAGGACCAATACTTGGAATACTTGGCTGACCATCCGGCTATCGTCTCGATCGAGGACCCGTTCGACCAAGAGGACTGGGATGGCTGGCTGACGTTAGCCGACCAGGAGATCCAGGTGGTCGCCGACGATCTGACCGCGATGAACATCGACAGGATCGAGGAGGTGATCGAGAGGCAGATGGCGAACGCGCTTATACTGCGAATGTCACAAGTCGGAACGGTGACGGAGGCGATCAACGTGGCGAAAATGGCGAGGATCAGCGACTGGGGATACATCGTGTCCACGTGCCAATGCGAGACCGAAGACAATTTCGTGTCCGACATGGCCGTGGGATTATCCGCCGGCCAGTTCAAAGCTGGCGCGCCGTGCAGAACAGAGAGGACCGCCAAGTACAATCAGATACTGAGAATCGAGGAGGAGTTGGGCAAGGACGCGAAATTCGCCGGCCAGAATTACAGAAACCCATTGGCTAAGTGATCGCAGCTTGGCTCTCCGTCGATTAGAAAGCAGATATGCTATCAACCAGTGATGCCAGAATCGTGGGACGCGGGACCAAACGCTTACCCCCACTATGACCTACCGTCGTCCCCCATTTTCTTCCCATCGCATTGCACACAAGCATATTTTTACTTCTGTCGTGTGAAGGCGGCCGTTCCAATAAGCGGCTGGCGACGCTTCCGCTAGTGCAAGGGAGAAACAGATCGCCAGCCGCTTATTGGAACGGCCGCCTTGAGCTGCCTGTGGGTTGCCGAGCACACGGACAGGGGCAGGGATATGCTTGTGCAGTGCGATGAGAAGAAAGTGGGGGACGACGGTAGGCCATAGTGGGAGACGACGGTAGGTCATAGTGGGGGTAAGCATTTGGTCCCGCGTCCGACGATTCTGGCATCACTGCTACCAACTGCATCAGAGAAATCGTACGATCTTCGTACTGGCCGACTTACCGTCACCGGTGCAATAGTACCCGTGAAATCTATCGAAGTACGTATTCTGGAAGCGCTGATGGTTTCCATACAGTGTCCTCATCATCCCTGGCCATGGCTGGCGGAACACGAGGTACCCCTCCCCCTCGCCCTCGATCAACCGGCCGTCTTCGTCCAACAGCTCCGGTAAAACGCCGAAGAATGGGAAAGTCTGATCGCGAAAGAGACAGCGAGCCGATTAGTCCCAAGATTGCCTCGGTATTTGGACGAAGTAGATACGCGGTCAATCGCTTACCGCTGAGCCTGGTTTCATTGGCGTAGCACCGGGAAGAGGAGTGATCACGTGACCACCTGTTTCCGTTTGCCAGAACGTGTCAGATATGCTGCATTTCCCGTGGCCGACCAGATTGTAGAACCAAAGCCAAGCTTCGGAGTTTATCGGCTCTCCGACCGAACCTAGTACCTAAAACCATATATGAAGAGTTTCCTTTGTTATCGCAAGTACAGTTAGTCCGTAGGCTCGACGATTGATCGGGGGATCTAGCGTGGATTTATACTTACTCTACTGATAGTCTAGGGGGTCATTCTACAGGCGAAAATAAGACGAAAATCAAGAGTGACGAAATTGCGGTAAAGGCTTCATTGTCGACAAAATTGACTTTGAATCTCAGCTAAATACGCGTGCACCGAAACTTTTTGAGCCTGAGGGGCACGCGGAGGTAAGGGGAACGCATTCAGCTGCGTAGAAAGTTCCGCTTACCTCCGCGTGCTCCTCAGGCGCCTAAATCTGTACTTCGGTGCACGCGTATTTACCTGAGATTCAAAGTCAATTTTCTCGATTACGAAGCCTTTACCGCAATTTCGTCACTCTTGATTTTCGTCTTATTTTTGCCTGTAGAATCACCTCCTAGAGTATTGACTATCAGTAGAGTAAAACCCGACATTTTTATGTGCACCGTGTTGACTCTTTCGTCAACTCCGGCGTACCTTTAAAGTAGAGAGGTTATGCTTCTTCACCAAGCCATCTCCGAACTTCATGAGCGATCTAATAGCTGTCGGTGCCGTGTAAAATTGCGTGACCTTGTACTTATCGACGACCGACCAGTACCTGTCGTTGCCCGGATGGAAAGGCGTACCTTCGAACTGGAAATAAAAGAACAGACCAATATTATACACTTCGTACTGTCATTTGTCCATTCTTCGTCGTGACGAATTTACAGAGGACACGCAATCGTTAATATACGATGAAGTCGGGTATCAAAGTCTATGAGAATCGGGTGAAAAAGTTGACTTACGATAATGGAAGTGGCACCATTCGCCAGAGGGCCGTACACGACGTAAGTGTGGCCAGTGATCCAGCCAACATCAGCTGTGCACCAGTAGACGTCACCAGGGTGATAATTAAAGACATACTTGAACGTCGTGGCTGCATAAATTAAGTACCCAGCAGTGGTATGAAGCACACCTTTTGGTGTCCCCGTGGAACCACTATTTGTATTTGAAAAATAACACATTGAACGAGAAGTAGTTTAAAGCAAGAAGCACACAGAAATGAAATGGCAAGTGGTGTGGCATGGCATTATCAAGCCGGATATTCATTTTTACACATTAGGTTTACAAGTGGTATCGCAATTGTCATATTACACACCACCTGATGTTCTACCTCTGTGTGTAGCTTGCCCGAGGCAATCGTAGAGGAAGAAATAAGTTGCTGCATAGGAGTATCATTTTAGTGATGTATTTACCTTGTATAAAGAATGAAAAGTGGATCCTCCGCAGCCATCCACACGGGATAACATCTGTCTTCAGCATCTTCCACTTCGTCGTGCCACCAGGCATCTCGATCATCGTCCCAAGGGATTTGAGGAACCGTGCTGTCGCTGGTGCCGTTCACTCCGTTTGCCTTTCCTTCGTGTAATTCGAAGAATTGCTTTATCGATCTTGTATTTTTCATTTGAATTTGATAATATTTTTAATGTAGGATGTGCCTTTATCTCTGTGGCTGATAACGAGCAGAGATCAGAGACCTAAGTAGTTCCATCGCAACGAGGCATATTCCATTGCGAACATTTTAAGTTCCTATATTTGACTTATACCAGACGAAGGTCCCTCTTTCTCTTCACATACCTGTGTTTTCACCGTGAGGGCAACTGAGCCGTCTGAGGTGTGCGACTACTACGCAAGACTCGACCACGTGGCCATGCTTCTTTACCCTGTTCATAGCATCGTCGCAGATGGCCTTAAGAAGAAGGAGCTTCTCGCCTCTCCATACGCCGTCGGTCGTGATCAGTACCTTCGCCTTTGAATCCATGATACGCTCCGCTAAGGAGTCGGATGAGTATCCTGCGAACTGATTCCACATTTCATGTTCATAACGCAGCGTAATCAGAATCATAATTAACTCCTGAGAGCCCGAGAAGCGGAGAAAACTAATATAGAAATTGAGGCAAAACAAAATTGATACTGTCCACTTTGTATGATCTCTTTTCGCTTTTGTAACACGTTATTGGTTAATAGTTAAATGATGCGCGAAATATTTACCATCGTTTTTAATAATAGTAATATTCTTTAGAAGTTTGCAAATCTAAGGGTTGATTTATTGTGAGCATTCTAAGAGAAGGTTGTAAGTTCGAAGCGTTGGTCATCTGTGCCCCCCATCAAAGCCGGCGCGAGGCGAATTCAGTGCGTTCTCCGGAACCCGGTACCGCGCTTTAAAAGGCCCCGCGGTACACGAAAAGCTCATCGTAAATTTTGCGGGGTCTTATTAGATATTTATTATTATAAAATTACTTTAAACGGCTCCGCGGTCTACGAAAAACTCATCGTAAATTTTGGGGGGCCCTATTAGATATTTATTATTACACAATTTCTTTAAAAGGCCCCGCGGTACAGGAGAAGCTCATCGTAAATTTTGCGGGGCCTTGTTAGATATTTATTATTATAAAATTACTTTAAACGGCTCCGCGGTCTACGAAAAGCTCATCGTAAATTTTGGGGGGCCCTATTAAATATTTATTATTACACAATTTCTTTAAAAGGCCCCGCGGTACAGGAGAAGCTCATCGTAAATTTTGCGGGGCCTTATTAGATATTTATTATTATAATATTACTGCAAAAGGCCCCGCGGTCTATAAAAAGCTCATCGTAAATTTTGGGAGGCCCTATTAGATATTTATTATTATAAAATTTCTTTAAAAGGCCCCGCTGTACAGGAAAAGCTCATCGTATTTTTTTAAGGGGCCCTATTAGATATTTATTATTATAAAATTTCGTTAAAAAGCCCCGTGGTCTACGAAAAGCTCATCGTAAATTTGGAGGGGCCCTATCAACTATTTATTATTATAAAATTTCTTTAAAAGGCCCCGCGGTCCACGAAAAGCTCATGGTAAATTCTACGGCGCTCTATGCATAGATAACTATTTATTATTTAAAAATTTAGAAGTACACAGAAATGCGTTTTTTTTGGCCTCGCACAATTTTGGAACCCGGCCCCGCAGAACTTCACCCTTCTCCCCCCCCCCCCCCCATAGCAGCCCGGTGTTAAGGCCGTTGCGCATTCTGGCGAAGCGAATGGAAGAAATTAATAATAATTAATTAATTATCGCTGCGCTTCGGTTATCAATTATTTATAAACTTTTGGCGTCGTATCGTCGCGCTTCGCTTCGTCGTGCTTCGCCAAAATGCGCGACGGCCTTTAATGTAACAGCAAATGTTTATTATTCCCAAAATCCTACTAGAAGCTACATATCTTTCACAGGGTTTTTAGTAATCCGAGGAAAGTGTGATGCAACGGTTAAGAAATACTCATTTACCACTACACTATGGACGGCGCCGATTCTGGTGCACGCCAGCATGGCGATGGGAAGCTCCAAGATCATTGGCATGTAGATCGCGACACGGTCTCCTTTCGTCACTCCCTTCGATTTCAGCACGTTCGCAAATCTGCATACTTCCTCGAGTAACTTCCTGTAAGTCAGCCGCGAGTAATCGTCTGGATCGTTGCCCTCCCTGGAACAATGTTACGCGTAATCGTTTAATCTTCCCCGACATTTAATACACACATGTATACACCGCTTCCTCTTTCTAATCCAAGAACCACGTTATCATCCAACATTTGCGTTGCTTCGATAAACAGACCATTTTAAGTTGGCACAAAATCGCGATAAGAAATTGAAGCGTCCTTGTTGAAAACGGTGTAAACGCCAAAATTAAAAAACAAAATATTTTATCAAAAAATGTTCTGCGTATTTGATTTTTGGCACTTGCAGTGTTTTTTACAAGGACTCTTTAATTAGTAAACGTAGATATTAGAAAATCTATTTCTTATGCGTACCTATACGTTTAATTTCATTTGATTTCTAAGTTGATACGGCACAACAGTATTTTTTAAATTCGATCAGGATATGTATGCTACATTATTCTTTGTTTCAGCTAATACTTTGATCTCTGGATGATTTGTATGGCTAAGCTTCCGCTGATCTATTTAACACCTTGTCTACCTACAGCTCACGCGTGCGTCTATAAAACGAGTTTAAAGTTCAACATTTATGTTTATGCATGTACGACGACGTAGTGAATTTCAATACTTATACAAATAGCCATGTCTATTGACGTAACGTGTACACACGCGTTATCGTCGAGGCGCGAAAACGGGCAGAATTAAATTTCGGCTTTAAAAAAATGTATCTTAAAGTGGTACACAATTCTCTTTCAGGTTTAAAAATCATTTTTAGCATAGCGACGGAGATTCTCGAATCAGGAGCCGATGTAGGAGGACGCAAGCAGGGCAACTATCCAAAGCGACAAATTTGGGGGCGGAAAAATCGATAGAAAGAGAAAATTCAAATAAATAAAAGCTAATAGAAAAGTAAAACTTTTTGAAAAAACGATAAAAAGGTAGATAATACCTACATGTTTAAATTTAGTATCAAACATATAAATTGTTTTTAAATCACCCATATAATAACTAAATTTTTTATAAAACAAAAGGCTTTTGTTATTCCAGAAATGCCTACAAAAAATTCACTCACTGTCAAAAATTGTATTTTAAAATAATTATTTATAATTAAATATAAACGGCGGTAAAAATCATTTTTGCCCAGAGCGCCGGAAGAGCTACATAGATCGAGCCCTGTCTGGAATGCATCTCCATAATTAAAAGCCCGGATGGGACTTCTTTGGTTGCCAAATATCTGTTTTTCCACTGTTCGTGAAATATCTTTTAAACTTCGTTCTACTATTCCCCAGGTCAAGACCGACGTACCGATAGGCTCGTGACTGATAATTTTATTCGTCAGAAATCAACGGACGACAGACTGGCGTGATCCGGTTGATCCTCGTACGATAGCAAAGAAATCGTAATAGTGGGAGGTTACATAAAGCCGTAGATAATCCGCGTTTACAAACTCGGCTGCCTCCGTTTGCAAACAAACATATTAACATCGTATTGTTAAAATTGGAGCACGATAATATCATTACACGCATCATGCGCCATTTATTCATCGTCAATGAAAATTCCAATCTCGTTTTACCGTTCCCAGACAGCAATAGTTATTAGAGTTTCAGCGTTGCATTTGATTTTCTAATTCGCAATATGGTGAGCCAGCGAATTTAGAGGAATACATATATATTTATCATTGTGACCGCGTTGGTCATATTTTCTGTATTTTCTTTTTTCTCACGTGTTCAGATTCACAATGAAGCGGTAATTATGTACCTTGCACATATTTCACTTTTGTGTATAATCAATGATAAATAATACACTCCTCTATTTACGTCAGGGATCTCGGCGTTAAACCTTAAACTACCTTGACACCAGCGTCTACTCTACATTGTGCAAGTACGATGGTAATTAATTTAAGTATTCGAAACGTGTAGGAGAAAGTCCAAGCTACTGTTTTAATGCCACCACGTGGACAAGTTTCAGTTTGCTGTAACATTTCTGCTTAACAAGCTCCTCGAGCGCAACACGAACTAACATTTCTGTAAGTCGTTTGCGTAAATCATATTTTTTTATACGTATAAATCGACAGTAAATCTTTAGAATGTTCAGTTAAAATTTCATAAAGAAATTCGAAATATTTTCGAAGTTATATCGTTGAGAAGCAAAGCAGGCCATGGGATGAGGTATTGAGGGAAATGCGCGTTTTTCTCGAAATACCGCTTCTCACATTGGCGTGCACGATTAAAAGAAGACTAGACGTCACTTTGTCTAAAATTTTTTTGCGTTATCTTTGTACGATTTGATTCCAATGAACCCCTCACAAATACTTAATACTTATCGATTTTTTCGTTTTTAATTGAAGAAAATTGATGTTAAATTCCAACACGCGCCAGTTTGGGGTTTTCATTTTTGCTTTAATATTTTCTGGGGCCCGCTAGTTTTAGGTGTAAACTTTACAAACCATTAGATTTTTCGATTTCAGAAAAACGAGGTGCTACATTGAACGCCGCAAACACATTTTAAGAACGCTACTCCTCTGCTTTTTATAAAAACCACATCCTTTTTTTTATGATAATATAAAAATGGGAAACCATAGTGCAAACACAGATTAATAAAATGTAAAGAGTTTCATCAAGATATCTTGTATAGTTATTTAGAAAAAAAATCCTAAAAATTGTATTATTAGTAGGCGTCAAATTCGCAAATACACCTTAAGTGGTCTTCCTAGTGTGACGGCTGAATAAAACTTAATGTTTTGGGAGTTAGAAATAGAAACAAGTACATTATACGTATCATTTTGCATGATTGTAGCTTTATTCTATTATATTTTAAGACTATAAAAAAAATTTTGGATGAAAAAATATCTATTTATAGAGGAATAGGAGCATCGCGAAGAGAACAATATCCTTCCGGATGTCAGGCCTGATTTCTAAAAAACGAAAAGTCCGATCCACTTCAAATATATCAGACATACTCAGTAGACGTTACTTTGTCGATCGAACTGGAATTTTCCAAATATTTGTAAAATTGAATTAGTACGGTCAACAAAACTAATTTTCTTGCTAAAATTGATAAAAAAAAATTTAAGACGATTGCCGTATCTTTGTTTCGCAATATTTTTTTATTATGCTGGTTCAGACGATAATCACACATCTATAGATTACTAATGTTCGTGAATTTTGTGTTTAAGATACCTACAATCGCTGATGTCAGGTCTGACACCCGGAAGGATATTGTTCTCTTCACGACGCTCCTATTCCGCTATACATAAATGGATATTTCTACTTACAATTTTTTTTTATAGTCTTAAAATATGATATAATAAAGCTACAAACGTGCAAAATGATACGTGCAATAGTTTATATTTTTATTCCCGAAAAGTTCAGTTGCTTTCAGCCGTCCTTAAATTACGTCAGGGTAATTTTGGCGATTTCTTACCCCCTCCCTCCCCCAGTATAAGAATTCGTAAAATTTGATATTGCAACCCCCTTCTTACGTAATATTTTTTACATTGAATTTTTTCAGTCATTAAATTTTTTTTTAAAGATTTATATAATTCATTTAACTCGGTTTCGGAAAATTTAAACTAAAACAACTTTTCTCGGACATTAGTTCTTAAAATATAACATTAATAATAGAATTTGTATTTATTGAAAATTAGGTTAAAAAATATTACGTAAGACGCTACCTGACTCCCCCCTCCCCCCTTGTAAGAAAACGTAAGAAATTCGCGACCCCCTTCCCCCAAAAAAGCCTTACGTAATTTAAGGACGACCCCTAAGAACATAGGATATTTTAGTGAACGATTCAATGTTTACATATAAGGCAAAACGTCGCACGAGAGACACGGTCTTATATAACATTTAATGCTAATATACACGGTGTATCGTAAATGGAATTCCTGGCTCTCTTTCTTTCTTTTATTATTCATTTTGCATAAATTCCTTTCCTCTCTTTTTCCTGTTAGAATGAGGCCCGAAAGTATAAAATAAAGTATCGTTCGTTGAAGACTCCTATACTGCTGCAGTGTCACTTGCGGGCGTAAACAATTAGCGAGCACGTAGGTGCTTTTGTTTTGCGCGTTTTAGAAAATAGTGTCGGGTCACGTGACCCGGTGCGTATCGTACCACGTGCATTCTACCAATCGACGCATTGTTACCGGCGCTGTGCCAAATTTTCCACGAATCAGCGGGCATCGTACGACATGGCCAGACTATCGAACCGTCTCGCCGAGCACGTGTGACTCATTGACCGATTATAAGCCTGGAATTCCTTCGAAGCACCATCGCTCGCATCGGCGTTTTTTTTTTTTTTCTTCAAAAGATAATAGCCCGTAATAGTAAAATATATTTCATACTGAATATTACTATGTTTAGCAATGTGTAGCATAAACTGTTTCCTTGTACATTCTTATATATATATATATATATATATATATATATATATATATATGCTGTATAATGTTCATTACAAATCGTTTGCACAGTAACTATTCGCAGAGGAAACAATATGTTAAGAATAGTCGTTTTACGCCACTTGACAAAAAGATACCACATGCATATCATTACGTTTTGAATGACATATTCAGATTTGTGAAAATTTAGTGGACAGCATTGTAAGTTGCAAACATTACGTCGATGTAATGTGATGTAATGTTTGCCTACCATTAGCTGAATTTCGGAAATTTTAGATATTATTGAAAGCTTAGGGATAGTACACGCTACCTTTTTTTCTGGGAGTGTAGAATGAAAGGGAGTATTATGAAAACTAGTGCTACAATTATGCGTATAAAGTAAGAATACAATTTGGGAGAGTGTTAAGTATTGGGAAATAGCTGATAGTTAAAGCTTTTTCAACGACAATCATCCTGTCATTTGATTTGATTTTATGAAATTTTGTAATACGCATTACATCATGAAGGAGGTCACTCGATAATAAAATCTTTTAGAAACGGAATAAAAGTGAAACGGGGCAAACCCTATAAATTATATACGCTTCTCTTTTTCAGTCCACGCTATCTGGGGGAATATCGCAAAGAACGAAACTGAGGGAAATCGGAATGAGTGTATTAGAGTGCGCAACTCGAAGAAATTGCAAAGTATGAGGAAATATTCTGAATTCGTAATTTAAACCTTGCGATAATAATTACGACGCAGTTTTATGTTCGTTATGCAGTATTTTCACCAAAGAAAAAAACACCCGAACGAAAATATTCCATAAACGCAATAATAATATTAATCAGTTTTTATTACATTCCCATCCGCATACAATTGAGGTGCAAATTTTATGATTTTAGAAGAAAGCAAGTTGAAGAAAAAATTGTTTTCATAGGAAGTGCAGCACGAAATTGTAATTATTTTAAACGGTACTTGAATTAGATGGTAAATTACAACTATTATCAAATTTTAGTTGAAAAATTAATTTTAGTAGATTGGCAAGTAGGGATTGCAAATTTACCGACTTTTTCAATTACCGGTAATTCGGTAAAATTTTCAATCAAAACCGGTTTACCGGTAATTAACCGGTATTTTTTTAAGGAATTAAATGACTCTTAAAATATAAGAGTAAACGTTACAAAAAACTTTTTTTGAACTCTAATCGTGCATTATAAAAAATATATGCATGTGAAACTATTCTGAACATAAAATATAAAATGATGTAACACAAAATAGATATATTTGTATAACTATTTACAATACTTATTAATATGGATCTTCACCAGGCAAACAATGAAAAGAATCTTATCTTACATACATAATTAAATATTTTTTATTTAACAATTCTTTTTAACAAATAAGTACGTAAAAAATATAATTTGTCTAAACTTTAGTTTCCTGATCGCGACTTAATTTTTGTAAAAAATAATCCAGCCACGGATAAAGCGCTCTCATATTCTATACTTTTTGGTCGGGTAATCATTAAGAAATCATATGCCATTTGTATATACTTTCCCCTTACTTTTTCTACTTGAAAATGCGTCCATTTTTTTGATGACATGATTCAGATTCTTAGTTTTCTTTTGGATCAGAGTTGGTTCTCCACGAGATACTTCGGTTTTCGTCTTTATTAGTAACCGAAGTTCTTTTTCACTGATAACATAGTAGATGTTGACGGAATTAATAAACGATTACATGTGTTATATTGCTATACGTAATTTATCGAATTACCGGTAAAAATTTGGCGAATTACCGGTAAAAATTTAAGGGTATTTCTCGCGATTTACCGGGAAACCGGTAAACCGGTTTACCGGTATTGCAATCCCTAGTGGCAAGGGGCCCTTTTCCACAACGCATTTGTTTTATTTTTTCAACGTGCAGAAAATTTAATATTATTCACACTGAATTCCACTACATTGCAGGAACAAATTAATGGTACAGCGAAAGAAAATTTATGCATATGTGTCATGCGCCTATTTCCCAATGGGTATCTCAATTAACAAAAACTAAGAATCATGCTAGAGTAATATGAGCATAATTTCACGGTGAGATGCAATGGGCGAGATTCAGCAATTTGCTACTATTAACCCTTAGTATCATAGTGTAACACCCGTGTTTGTATGAATTGAAAAAATCGTGCACGCCATTTGGGGCCTTCTTCGTGAACTTTGAAGGATTGCTTTACTATTGCCATATGCAACAAGTGTCCTTAGGGCAGAAACACATCCATAGAAATACAGTAACACACTGTCTCGTATTGTTGATTACAACTCTTAATTTCGTCAGGACCACTGAAAGTACCAGGTAAGTGCTAATTTTTTCTCTCAGTTATTTCGGTTTAACTTTTTGGATAAATTTCATGTGGAATATAATAATGTGTGTAACACTGGTTATATAATACATAAGTGCACCACTGGTATTATATCCATACTTTTTCCTTTATATAAAAAATTGATACACTAGAATTTTTTGCTTATATACGACGAAGCGTGGACAAAAATGCACCGATAAGAATTTTCCTGGGTAAAATAAAAGAATCATGATACCAAGTTAAAGTGTTAAATCTATTATCTGTAGTTTTATGATAAGAGCATATAGCTCTTGATTAGTCCTCAGAAGAATAATAAAATATGAATAATAGTACAAGAATACGATAAATACTAATAAGTACAGAATGCAAAACACTCGTCGTCACAACAACTACATATGCTTTCCAATTTACCATTTCCAGCAACGAATTTTCCCAAGCCATGTAAAGATCGAACGGACTTTCGAAACCGCGTTTAAAATCAATACGTCGCACAAAAATACAGCGACAAAAAAACTCATAACTTCGGAACACCATAAAGTATGAAAAAGCTGTTCGTTGTACGCAACGTTAACGATCATTTGAATCCGAATAACAGCCGATGTAAATCTATCACTCAAGCGCCTTAATGTAACGCACTTCTACGAAAAAGATGCACGAAGGTAAAAAGAAAAATGACATGGCATTCTAAAAATAGGAAAACACACAACCTCGAAATGAATACTGTAAATGCCCTTTCATTCATCGTTCTTTATTACGTGTAGCTTTCCTTAGTCGTGCCCGAGCACGATGCACGGCACAATGAAAACGAAAGAAAAATTGTACCGCTTATACGGCGCTCGAATGACTTGCGCCTATAAACCAGCGATGTATTTTGCATAACAATGAGTCGTTGGAAGCATTGCTGCTAAAACCGTTCCTACGAATCGTTCTAGTTATTTTTCAGTCTTCTTCCGCAATTTAGACACAATTGCTGTTTTATTTTTAGTGATGACTGACTCCTTTTTCTTTCAGTACCAAAAATGAATTGCTTTTTACGATTCACGTAAGCACTATTTATGGGGGATACTAAAGTGATATTTCACGTGTACACGTGCTCGTTTTACGATACCTGCTGTTTCATAGTCGAAGACAATTTTTAAAGTGAAATTGCACGGTGCGAAGTGGAGAATTTCATATTTGAACGATGTATTCAAATTCGTTTCAAATTCCACCGAGAATACGACCTTCCTATTTCGGTAACGGGCACTATGATGATTTTTAAAATACCGATGGCAATGAAACATTGTCCGAGTGTATTTATTATTCATTCCGATATCGTGCGGTTTTAATCGCGAACTTTGTTTCACTCGGCGTATTACGGCAATCGAACGTTCCCCAGTTTCGTAACGATTTAAATTTCCGCGAACGTACAAGTAACATTTGAATAACAAATTATGAAATGTACTTACCAGTAGAACGCTATCTTGTCACCGTTGCCGCTCTTCACGTTCTTGTCTAACAAATTGAAGCTTATGTTCGTCGACGCGCCCTCCATCCATCTTATGAAAATATCGCCTTTCTTTAAGTCGAAATTGTACGAGAAGAATTTATCCTCTGCCGCTGGTGTCTCCCAATAAAATTCCTTCGAAATTTCACCCCAGAATTCCGCCGGATTCTTCACGGACCTGGGAACAAGAATCGCGCAGGCAATTAATAAGAAAAAGTCTGTCTAAACGTAAATATAAATGTCACGAATTTTGTGGATTAATTTCTTTACTCTTCTCGGTTGGTTATTCACTTTTTAATCGAAATGACCGGATGTAGATAGGCGAAGATAATAATCCGGATAAAATCTTTCAATCATCTTCGAGGAACGATAATTATTAATATTAATAATATTGCGAAACATTCGCCAGTGTTGGTGGTTGTAATTCAAAGAAGAAAATGGTACTTTGTCTAGTAGAATTCGTTTCTACCACTAATTTTCTGTGCGAAAGGAAACAGCTCTAGTTGAGATATAAATAGTGATTAATAGTGTCCACGACTTGGTGAGTGCATATGTAAATAAAACGTTAAGATCATTGAAGATTACACTTTCAGGACATCAGGACTGATGGAAATTACTTGTAGCAGCGCGCTAGGGGGATCGATATCATTGTTCTATTTCCATAGTAGCCCTCTACGGCATTGCTAAATTACTACAGTAGAATGTTACTAGATTTTACAAACTCCAACAAGGCACAGTGCGAACAGAAGTATATCTTTTCATATTCAATTTAAACACAATACTGTACATGAAACCGAGAATTGAAATTCAATAACATTTCTTATTGAATAAAATATATTCGAAGTTCCAAAAATATTCCACCAATGCTACATCCCGAAAAGAGCTGGTTACTCATTCGTTTGAAATATTCGCTGAAAATTAACGGAATGGCATTGACAGGTTTTCATGACTGACTTACTATTATCAATAAATGGATGATAATGGTTTAACTGATAAAGTTAAGTAAGCAGGTGGTAGTTACAATCGAAGCATGGATTAGTATCATATCCCTGGCAGCTGAACGTCTAAGCCTGCAGAGTTATCATTTTGAAAATGATGCTCCACGAGCTTCTTACAAATTGTAAAGAGAATCGTAAAAAAAAGAGCTCGCCGCCCCTATTCCACATGTAAATTAGATTTCTGGGCCATGTCCCTCCACACCACTGGCGCCCTAGAATTAATTTACCCCAAATGACACCCCTCCGCTGTCCGCATAATGAATTTCCCCCATGCTTGCACTACCAAGCACTCAGGGGAATGCACTTAATAAACACGCTTGACACTTTGCTCGTGATTAATGTCAAGTTCCCATTCGTCGTCGTTCACCCTCTCTCATCGGCCCCTTCCAATTTCCCTAGCACTGCTACGCTTGATTTCGCATATTATAAGAGAAACGTCCCTCCGATCATGAAATCATCTCGAGCGAGGCATAAATTAATTACTTTTTAAAATTCTGTTCATTCAGACGTGTTATTCTTCTTTTACTAAACCCTGAGATACCTTATCATTCGCGAGAGGGATGGAGCATCGATTTTATCGAGGCGGTTATTGATTGCTTATTCGAAACCTACCGCTACAAAGGATTATTAAAAAACAACACGTTGCTGTTCAGCTGAACTCTTCTCCATTTCTCCGTTCTCGCTATCATTCACGAATAAAACAACCTAATTTAATTCAAGTTGAAACAACGTTCGATCAATTCTCCCAAACAAACAGTGAATGTTTCAGGGATATTCAGGTGAGCCCTTTCTCGGCCAAAATTATTGATTCGCGATACATATTCGCAACTGCCCAGCTGCCAAGGCATTCTACACAAAGTAGGTACCTACATACTACCTTCGGTGCTTGAAAACAGCTACCGATCCGAGCCCACATAAACGGCCCCTATCAACCAATCCGCTCGATACAGCATAAATCTAAACAAACACCTGCTAAATAGGGTGGGCTTATTACTAAACCATTAAGAGCCCACAATTGCAACCTGCCAACCCCGTCCCCCGTCTACGATTCAACCCCTATCCACACGAGCCTTCGTTTCCAAGCCACTCACTTCTCGTGCATAGTTCTGTACTGCTCCATGCTGCTGCAGTACGCGTTCTTCGCGATCTCGGGATTGGGGTAGTATATTTTATCCGCCATGTTCGCGGCGTCGCGTCTCCTCGTGCCTGGTGGCAACCCTTTGGCGATTCCCTGCTGCGGTTCCGCGAGTGGCTCCAACCAAGGACGATCAATAAGGAGCGGGCTCTCGAGGGGTGGACGCGTCGGCAACTGGACTTGCAGCCCCTGTGCCTCGGGCTCGAGAGGGAAGTTCGGTCGCTGGGGGGATGGCGAGGACGGAACAGAATGAGATCCGGGGTGAATGGAGGGTGGCACGAACTGTTCCTCTCGATGGCGCGTGCCTCCACTCTGTCTCGCGTTACCGCTCGGCTGATATACCGCGACTGAGCAGCGAGCCGACGGGACCGGTGACACCAGCGGTGGCGTCGTTGCCGTCGACAGGCGAAACGACTCCGACGCCGCGCGTTGGGAGGGCTGCAGGGGCGTAGACGAAGAGGGAGAAACCGCGGCCTCAGTGGAGTGCGCATGTGTCGATCGGGATTTGAATGATGGAATGAATGATCTCTGTGGTGAAGTAGACTCTCTCTTTCGCGCATCAATTTTTTTACAGCTTGCATTTGGCTCGTGTCTGAATTAGTACTATTGATTTGCACCCGGGCACCCGTGAGACACCCGGGTGGTAAAAAATTAACAGTATTCATGAGATACCCGAGTAAATGAGATAGTTGAAAATCTCGATTTGATAGCCAATCGTCTTTTGGTAATTTTCGGCTAAAGCCGGATACACATGTAACTGCGTACTTGAGCGGTATACTTGTTCAAATTTATTGAACATAAGTGGTTAAGGGTTTATACCTACTCAGGCGGCCGAAATGAGGCGAATGTTTGTGATTTTTTTTTTAAAAGCGGATGCATATATTTTTATAGAAGTTTTTGCACTTAAAAGAGCCACATTTTAAGGACATTTGGTAATTTATCGGAGAAAAATATTTACGTTTATAATAAAGTAAGTTTTAAAAATTTTGTTTTGCGGTGAGCACTGGCATTCCGAACCGGGTTATCTAAAATCAAAAAACTGAAGAAAAAAAATTTAAATTAATGTATCCTCTGATTAACGGAGGGAATTTTCGAAATATTAATTTAAAACAAAATGACGGCTATTTAAAATTGAAATCGTGATATTTTTCGCGTGATTTTTGCACAATGTTGCATAATTGTTTTTCATTCATCGACGATATCAATTCGTGTCAATTAAGAAAAACTGCGGCTTTTTATTTCGGACAAAAATTGGATCCACTAGGATGCACACGATTTGACAACTCGCTACGAAGATATACCAATAAAACAATATAAAATGAATTATTATTGAATAAAAAAAGTTTTCTTGTTGTCTGAATAACAGCAAAACAACCTTAATTATTGGAACGATTCTTTTTATATTTATTGAGAAAATAATTCTTAAAAAATCACCGTGTTTTCAGCGTCCTAAACCAGGTTCCCCCCTTAACTTGGACCGAATACTAAATTGGACCATTGACGGTAGTTCGAAAATCTTTTTTTGTAACCAGCCACGTAGCGTTTCAGTTTGTTTTGTTAGATTTATGTATGAATTACAATCCTGAAATTGTTCTCAAATTTTTCTGCTCAATACTATGAACACGTTTCCGATTTATGGAGGTCTTTTCTTAAGTGGCACAATATAGGGAACTTTCCCCAATAGGTATTCAAACAGTGTCAGTGTACGCTTGATCCATATCATCGACGGACGACGACCACGTGCTCACTTTAGCTTCTTTCGTTTCAGTTTTGAAGGAAAAAAAACAACGTGAAAAACGTAGCTTGTTGTGCAAAGACTGGCTAAAGAGAAGGCGAAGCTATTCACACACTAATCTATGAAATGAACTAATAATAGTTTTCCCTCGTGATTGGCGTAACTACTTGCGAATGGATGAAGAAACGTACTTGAAACTTTCATCACTTGCCAGCCCTTTGATTAAAAGGAAGAACACAATTATGATGAAAGCTAAAACTCCACATGAAAAACTGCATCCGACTTGTACGTGCCTGTGATTCTTCTACACACGCTCAAGTATACTTGCGCACACACTACCTGTGCAGGCATAAGTAATTTATTAACGGAAACAAATTTATAATAGACGAAATGTTGCGTGTGTAATAAATGAAACTGAGTACTTAGGTACTGGCCGGTAATGGGGACATAAGACGGTCGGTAGAAGTACAAGTAGGTCAATAAAGGGAACGTCAGACCGAATGTAATTTTCACCACAATTTTCTTGTAAACATTCATATCACACTTGGAAATTGATTTAGTTAGGAATCTAGATAGACCAATACTCTGAAATAATCGCAAATAATCACGCAAATATTTTTATATGTCAGTAAAAAATAACTGTTGAACGATCAAATTCTTATATGTTCGGTAATGGGGGCATTTACCGCGCACAGTTTTGAAGTTCAAATATTTTCATGTCGTTTGTACACTCAAAATATTTGTGCAATATTATCATACACACGCTCGTGTATACTTGTGCAATAAATTTGTACATGCAGCTGGCTTAGGGGGGTATTCTAGCCAAAAATTCAATTTTATTTTTTTGATTTTTTAATAATTTAGGGTTTCGAAAATATGTCCGCAAAATATTAAGGTGAAATTCGAAAAACTCCCAGAGTTATAAGTGGCCGGCAGTCGTTCCCTCGACTCTTGTATCTAAAGAGCTATGACTGCCAGCAGAGAAGGGAGAGCTGCCCAAAATGATTTTTTTGAAGCCAAGGAAGGTTTCCTCTACGGTCCTGGTATAGCAGATTAGAGGAAAGTTACAGAAATTAGTCGTTATCTACCGTAACTTCAATCGTACAGGTCGTAACTGCATGAAAAACTTTAAACGCGTTTCCCTCGAAACAACTCTTTTACACCCGGCGCACATTTTTTTCAAAAACTACTGGACCGATTGAGCTAAAATCTGACACACATTCACAGTGAATGTGTACCTATAGCCCGAAGCAGAATTATATCAGTAGTTACAATACAACCCCCTCCACTCCTTGTTTTAGTTCAAGAAAAGTCGAAAAAATCAATTATTAATTTTTAAAAAGCTGCGATTTCGGTAACAATGTCCGGACTTGGTTACATCTGCTTCAGGTGATAATTACATTCATATAGATTAAAAAAATCTTTGGTACTTTCGTTTCCTACGACTAAGACAGCCGCAATTCGTGCGCCCGATGAGGTCGGTGTGCGATGACATGACTTGCGCTTCGGCATGTAACTTGTACAAATTTCAATGTGATGCATTCAAAAAATTTGTGTTGATAGTTCAAACACTACTAAATATGTGTGCAAAACCCCTGTTCTGTAGGTGCGATAGGTTTTCCAGAATTAATTTCCAAATATCACCTTCAAAAACGACTGTCTAATATCTGTAATGAACAGAATAAACTTTTCAGCAATTGTTTACAATTATGATAGAATGTCTTTTGATCAGAACGTGAAAATTGCGATCTGTCGACGTTCTTTGCCCTTACAATAGGGTTGTCGTCCCACGAGCCCTCCTGGTGTACGGCCACGAGACGTTCCCGCTCGATGCTGCTCAGCAACGGAAGGTGCAGATGGTTTTTGGTGTTCATGAAGCAATTAAGTAACAATAATAATAATAATAATTCTTTAGCACACAGTAAACATAAGCCAAGAAAGAGAAAAAAATAGTTGGAAACTATATATGTAGCACATGTAACAGTAGAAGAGTGCACTATAGAGTAACACAGCTATCAGCTGTTGTTAACCCGACCACTTAAAACTACTTAAACTACTTAAAACTAACAACAACAGTTTATACGGAAAATAGGTGCAGATAGACAAATAAATTAATCACGAGTAAGGACTAAAGTCTTATGTGCCACGTTGAAAAATAACAAGAGTAGTAAAAGTTAAGAATTAATCGCTATTGGTGATTAGCCAAAAATGATGTCACTGCATGTTTGAAGGATGAGAGGGCGGCTAGGGAGCGAATTTCAAATGGAAGGGAGTTGTAGTTAAAGGTGAAACAATGGGAAATGTTGCCGTGAATTTTAGTTCTTTTTATGCCCTTTAATTTGCTATAAATTTTATCTGCTCCCGAGTGCTCCCACATAAGAAGAAATACACATAACAAAACGAAAAACTAGACAAATCTGTGCTCGAATATTTATTTTTAAAAGACACTGATTGTGAGCTTTGAATTTCTTCAGATTCAACTGATAGCGATGAAGATGTATAATAAGAATGAATAATTTAAAATTTATTATCTATACGAATTATTTAAAAAATTAATTTTATTTTTTATAATTGTTTGTTATTAATTTGCGTGTAAATGTATTTAAAAAAATATATCTTTTATTTGCTTTACATTTATTATGTTCAAAAATATATTTTAATGAATTATTTTATGTTGAAAATTAATTTTTTTCTGTATAAATATGATTAACATATCAATGACATGTAAATAACTGTATCTTAATGGAAAATTAATTTTGTTTTCCTATATACTCGTTACACTGTGCATGCGCCAAACCTCCCACGTCACGTCTGTCCCAATTCAGCCGATACATATTTTCTATTTAAGTCATTCCACGGGGGAAGTTTTCACGTCGACACCCTCGCACATAGAACAAAAAGACAAAATGTTTGGTGATCCACACATTAAATACTAGTGAAGTACCTGTGGGCACCTATTTGCAAAATATTGAAAACTCTTTTTTTCAAAGTTGTCCTATAATTTTTGGCCTACCATCGTGGCGTCACCCTTTAATACAAAGCTAACAAACAGAATGACGCACGTAATCGATAGATTAAGTAAAGTATCGTTCCACTTTACCGATCATTCGCCTATCACATCTTACATTTTTTACTTTGCTGCTGTAGCTCTTGTAGCACATATATAACAATCGCTTGCGAAACAATTAAATCACAACGCCCGATATACACACTCATTCTTTCCCTGCTTACCTCCTACCGATTAATAATTCCTCCGTCACTCGTCGCCGCCAGTAGAACAGCATACGGATTTTATATTGCTTCCGTATTCACATTATTTATTTATTAATTTTCCTTCTTTATTTCATCAATTTTAGTACATAGGATGGTGAGAAGGCGAGGCGCAGCTAAAGTTGCTATTAAGCCTCATCTCTGTATAAGTGTAAGTGTCACGCCACAACAGTAGAACACAAAAGATTCAGAAAACTATGTAAAAATAAATGAAGTCTTGTTTTTGTCATTTTTGTTCGCTTTTTAAGCAGTCGGGTTTTTAAAATTTTTAATTTTTTTTATTTCTAACTTTTTTAAAAATTATATATCCTATAACATTCGGAACGTTAAGACAATTCTAAAGACACCTCATTTGTCCAAATCGGTGTATCCGACAGGCTCTAGAGCGTAACATGGACATAAAAACATAGCCTGATAAACACAATACCCTTCTTTGCGTGCCGCAGTCGGGTAAAAATAAAACTAATTGTAAACCATAACCATGAATTAAAACTAAGTCGGAAATGAATTTGCAGAGGTGGCTATTAAAAGCATTACACCTCGCAAACACCTCAAAGCCATTGATGTAAGAATAGAGCTAAGCAGCTATTTACGTATTCCTGCAGGAAATGCGTTTTAAGTTTGAAGTCACTCATCATTATTTTGTCGCGTGCCTATACGTAACCAGCGATCGATATTGATCTTCGATCTAGCAAGGACTCGAGCACTGGTGAACGGATCGTGGCAAGGACTGTCCAAGGATCAATGGTAATCGTAACACGATTCTTTTTCTCAGCATCTAACTGTTGAAAGTAAGCGTTGCATAGGCGGCGACGGAGCACCTTGGATATTGGATCTTATTGGATATTTAATTAGTCAAATGGTAAAGTTTTTCAATTACGTTCAGCGTAATTGGAAAGGGAATTACTTTGGTAAAAACAGTGCCGTTAGATGAAACGATAATTATATATTGCACAGTTTGGAAAAAATCGAATCAACAAGTTGCAAAAGATAGATACCGTAAAGTCAGATATTTACATTTTTTTTTAAAAAAATCGTGCACGGACTGTATGACGCGTGGAATAACGAGTTGACTTTTTTCGCAAGAAAGTTCCAGAGTCTACGATCCTGAGTTCAAGTTTGTTAGATAATTCTACCCGGACGTGGTAACATAAACAAGATTCTCCTGACACCGATGGGATTATTATACAGTAAAATTCTGATCGATGTCCATGACCGTGCAAATAACAGAGTGTGCACATGACGTCAGAAATCGAACACATTTCTTGTTGCATTTCCTTGTTTCGTCGACAATTGAGGGTTACGATGACTTGATAAGGAAATTTCGAAATATCTTAAACGAATTGGGTGTCGTGTATACAACTTTCTTAAGAACCTACGCTTCTGAGGTGATTTCAGTTAATCACGTTTCATATTCCACTTCATTTTAGAATTGTGCAAATTGTAAACGATTTCTGTCCACCGAAACAGAAGGCTGGAGTTGAATTATAAGAGATTAAATTAGAATAACAATAACTAATTATGAATTACGTAAGGTAGATTAATATTTGTAGCGATACTACCGATGGTAAACCGACTGTTTAGTGCCCTTCTCAAGTCACTGTATCATTAAAGCGAATCGTCTTAAACACGGTAAATAATTTTATCGTGATAATGTGGTTACGTATGGACAGAGACGAGGTGTAGAATAGAATAGATGGAACATCCAATGCATTTTTCTGTCCCGGGTTTGCGGAGTTCTAAGCCCTAGGACAAACGACGGGGAACTTCGTCGATACTGGGGCCCCCTTACCATTTCAATGTCGCGTGCAACGTTACCGACGAAGCCTCGAAACAGATTGTACCGCTACGCGCGGTAGGAATTAGAATTCAACCCGGGGAAGGTTAGGTCATTCGTAACCCGCGCTTTACAAATGTTTTTGTTACAGTAATAATTTAAACTGACTGGTCTGGTAGTTCTAGCATTAACCTTCCACAAATAACGTTGTTGTTTACATAAATGTTTATTTTAAAAAAAAATTGTTACTCTTAGGGAACAGCAAGGTTAAAGGGCGAATGTATTTTCGTTTTGTTGTGATGCTTCTTTCTCTTCCGTTTGATGGAATACGTTCGTAAGACAGTCTTTAAATAATTACTTTAACAGAAACATTTGTAAACCGCGGTTTACGAATGACCTAATTTTATTCGCGTAGAATTCTAATTCTCACCACGCGCAGCGTTACAATTTGTTGCAAGTCCTTGCCGGTAACACGTGACAATTGACACTGAAATGGTAAGTGGGGACAGAAAAATGCATTTGATGTTAGGTCTGTTTTACACTAGCGGACAAAAAAGTTACCACTTTTTCAATTTGTTCTATTTTTGCTATTTTTTAGCATACATTTGGGACTGTGGTGTGTTCAATATGCATATTTTGATGGAGAATTTAAAGCTGTATAAAACCCAGTGAAAGTTGAATTTATTTATTTAACTGACAAACAAAAGTGTTATATGACATTGAACGGGGTAACCCATTTTTGGGGCCGACAAAGAAGTTACCACGTTTAGTAACTGTTTATGTTGTCCTAAAAGCAAAAGGTGCCCCCACAAAATATTAGATATTTTTATTAATGTTCAAAAGTAGTAACTTTTTATTGGCTTTAAAAGTATGCTGTCTTCTTTAATGTTGTGTAGGGTTTTCGTTTGTTGGTTAAATAAATTCAACTGCAACTGGGTTTTATACAGCTTTTAATTCTCTTTCAGAATATGTATAGGGGCCGTTCTTAAATTACGTAAGGGTAATTTTGGCGATTTCTTATTCCCTCCCTCCCCCAGTATAAGAATTCGCAAGATTTGATATTGCAACCCCCTTCTTACGTAATATTTTTTACATTGAATTTTTTCTGTTATTAAAATTCGTTTAACGGTTTATAATTCATTTAACTCGGTTTCGGGAAATTTAAACTAAAACAACTTCTCTGGAAGTGGATTAATGATAGAATTTGTGTTTATTGAAAATTAGGTGAAAAAATATTACGTAAGACGCTACCTGTAAGAAAACGTAAGAAATTCGGAACCCCCTCCCCTCCCCCAAAAAGCCTTACGTAATTTAAGGACGACCCCGGGAACACAGTGCAGCCCCCCTCCCTTGCGAACGCACTGCAGCCCCCCTCCCCTGCGAACGAACTAGAATAATTATTGTTATTCTTATTATTATTATGAAATTATTCACGCATGAATAAAATATATGAATATTTAATTGTCGATGTTTATTGCAATTTAATTAATTTCCCTTACATTTCTTTAACGTTTCCGTAAGATCCTAGTAATATTACCGAAACTGGAATAATTCCTGCAATATCGCCGAAACGGTGAACGAATAATTCCTGCAATTTTCCCGAAACGTTCCATGAAAAATTCCTGTAAGATCTCCGAAACGTTCCGTGACCATTGCTGTAAAATCTCCGAAACGTTCCGTGACCATTGCTGTAAAATCCCCGAAACGTTCCGTGACCATTGCTGAAAAATCCCCGAAACGTTCCGTGATCATTGCTGTAAAATTCCGAAACAATGTTTCAGAAATATCTCCCGCAATGTTGCACAAGGGCGGACATAGCAATTTACTTGTAACGTTTCGGGGACATTCCGTGCAATATTTCTGCAACGTTCATGCAACAAAATGTGCCGTAGGGGCATATTAGGCACATACTGCAGTTTTGAGTTGATATTGAAAAGTAATAGAAGTAGGATGGTTCGAAAAAGTTGTAACTTTTTTGCCCGCTACTGTATACCTCCTTTGTGGTGTGGATATACAAATTATTGTTTAGAACCATGAAAATAAATTTATTTATTTCACACTCTCATACATACATATTTATATAGAGAACAGAAAACAATTGCTTTTTAACAACATTCCATGACATATTCGCTTCATTAAATTTTCCTTTCAAACATTTTAATCACTGTTGCGTTGTTAATGTGATAGAAAGCCCAGAAATGTTATACACGGAGAGAAAACCGTGTCAGGTAATTGTCAAACTTATTCAGGACCAAGGGAAAGTGGTAGATTCTATTGCTAAATACATTCCCCCAGTTTCGACATCAATTGTCATTAATTCCACGTAAACTTAATATCGCGGCAATTTCGATAACGCCTCCATCGGACCCAGGAAACGAAGGACAACGCTAAACAGTTCACCGTCCCATTTACACACTCGCGGCTGGTAAAATCATACGGGATGGGGCGATAGAATTGTTTGTTTTCGCTGTCCCATTACTGTGGCAATTAATAGACGCGAATTACCTTATCTGATTTCATCGCCTCCGCGAGTTCTTCCGTAGATCGTTGATCACGGCTCGTTGCACTTGCAGGCATCCACGCATTTCTCACCCATGAATCACGTTGACGATCGAATTCAAAGATCTCCGTGGCAAGAAGGATGTAATTTACAGAATCCAATACTTAATTATCAACATGCCTCTTACCTTCTCCACTTGGGAAAAAAAAAAACATTACCTTTTACCAAGGTCAGTAGAGGCGTATTAAGCTACAGTAAAAAGGGGAATACACCTTATACAATTATTAAGTACTAGGCTTAAGGAAATTAAGCCTTATACAATAGTAACGTTGCTTTCCAACTGTACCGCAAACGTGACCTTAACAAATCCATTTTTAAGTCCACGCACGAGCTGACGAGTCGAAACGGTAGTGGGATTGAAAAAAAATATATAAAAAAAAAAAGCACTTAGGAAATTGGGGGATAGAGGATGGAATGTTGGCCCACAGAAAGGACGAGGGTCCTTTGTAAAGTGGGTGTCGACAACCTCGGTTCATCGATATTTTCGAACGGTACCTTCGAGGTCTTTAACCATCGAGGGGCACCGCTTGTTTGCAATCTCGCGAGGATTCCCATGCCCCATCTTGCATGCAAATGTGTATGCCCGTATTTTTTTTTGTTTACACTTATCTCACGTACAGTATATTTTTACCGCCTGCGGTCTCCTGGCACGTATATAAAGTCACGGGAAGATTCACCTTACAGGCGCATACCTGCGTCGCGTCTCGAGAGCGGTGCGTCGATTTGAGAAACGTTAGAACCGGTAACGCTGCGCTTCCGCTTCCATTTCCTCGCGGGAAAGCTGAAGTTTCCCAGTGGTGAGAGGCCGCCACCGCCGGGCGGTCGATCTTGTTTGAAAATCGATCGACAGATTTCGGGTATTCCCCGAATCCGAGGGAGGAAATTTCAGTGAAACTGTTCGCAACTGTCTCGTTTACTTAACTGTGATTTAGAGGGGAGAAGTAAAGGGAAATAAATGGCCAAAGAGTGACGACTGAGAGTAGAATTCTGTGGAAATTGAGAAATATTTGAGCTTACAAAATAAAGAGACATATGCACTGGCACTTCTAGGAGAAAATTGAAAGCTTTTGAACACATAATTGCACAGAAGTGCAAGATTTTTTAAAGATATTCATAAAAGTTTGATACCTAAGCTTTTCTTTCACTTGCTGTATGAATACAAATTGTTGAAAAACTTGGGAAACCGAGAAAAAGTAATATTTACCAAACAGAGGGACATATAAATTGGTGCTGCTGATAGAATATTAAAAGCTGAAATGATAATGTACAGCTGTACAGAGTTATCTTAAGATTTTCATAAAATCACAAGATTTAATAAAAGGCTTTTGATAAGTTTTTCGTTGGCTTGCTGTCTGAATGAAACCCAATTCCACGATGAAAGTGTTTTTCTTGCACCTTCTCCTTCTTGGGGCAGCTTGTACGGCTGACAAGGTGCGTTACGACGGCTACAGATTGTACAAGGTTTTTGTGGCTGACAATACCAGTCTGGAACTACTGAAGAACATGCAAGACAACGATGGTTACAACTTTTGGGGACAGCCGAGGGTCAATGGCACTACGAATGTTATGATAGCGCCAGCAAAGCTTCGGGAGTTTATGAAATTCAGTAACACGACGAGACTTGTCCCTGAATTGATGATGGACGATGTGCAGAAGTACATCGACGATGAAAATCCTCGTGGAGGTTTAAAGGGCAATTTCGACTGGCTGGGTTATCATAGGTTGAGCGTAGTAAGATAGAAAATATTCAATTAGTAAGATAGCAAGTGTTCAATTAGATTATTTATGAATAGATGATTGTTGTTTTAAGAAAGCCAGTAGAGTGTGAGAAATTAATCACGACAATTTGCCACGTTATACAATCACCACTCTGCTACTATCTCAATCGTATTATTATGTTATTGTAACTTACCATACACTGCCACACTATCATGTTTTATTATATCGACATAGGTATTATACTTTATCTACTATCAAAAGTACCGTGACAAATGGCAAAACTTAGTTGTAACTTGAACACTGACACAGAAATCATTACCACATATTCTACAGTCGGATCGGAAAGTAAGTTGACACTCTTTAAAATCGCATAACTTTCTTTAAATTGGTCCAAACGACTTGAGTTTTTTTAGATGCTAGTGGAATTAGTTTTCTAAGTGACGTGTTTCGTCGTTTTGAAAAAAAAATGCATTTGGTCGGAATAGCAAAAAAATATAGTAAAGGTCGTTTTTTAAACTTTTTTTTGTGAGCCTGTAATGAAAATTTAAATAAACCTGTTTGTAGATTGAAGTAAGTTGTATACATGCTGAAAATTTCATCCAAATCGGTTAACGTTGCTCTGATCTATAAATTCTTAAAGATCACAGAATAAGGGCGAAATCGCGAAAATCCCGAAATCAGCGATTTTCGACCTTATTCTGCGATCTTTAAACGCGTGTAGCTCAGAGCAACGTTAACCGATTTATATGAAATTTTCAGCATGTATACAACTCACTTCAATCTACAAACGGGATTTTTGAATTTTCATTACAGGCTCACAAAAAAGTTTAAAAAATTTTTTTTTGCTGTTCCGACCAAGTGCATTATTTTCAAAACAACGATACACGGCACCTAGAAAACTAATTCCGCTAGTATCTAAAAAAAACTCAAGTCGTTTGGACCAATTTTAAAAAAGTTATGCAATTTTAGAAAATGTCAACATAATTTCCGATGCGATTGTATATTGCTGGTTAAAGTGACTTGCTCTTCCTTTCAGATTTATCGCTGGCTGGATTCTCTGGCAACGCAGCACCCCGAAATCGTGAAACCCATAACAGGTGGAAGCAGTTACGAGGGAAGAAGTATAAGGGGCGTGAAGCTTTCCTACAAAGAGGGTAATCCCGGTGTGTTTATCGAGGGTGGTATACACGCCAGGGAATGGATATCGCCTGCCGTCGTGACGTACGTCCTCAACGAACTAATACTTAGCGAGGATCCACGTGTCAGATACATGGCAGAATCTTACGACTGGTACATCTTCCCTGTATTCAACCCAGATGGCTACGAGTATACGCACACAACGGTAAGAAAATGTTTGAATTTTATTAGGCCGAGGTGTTTATTGAAAGTCAAAATGTACTACGTGTTTCTATTTTTTTTTATTAAACTATTTTCTTTGGTGATCTATGACCTTTTGCCACTTTTCTGGTGAAGGTACAAATAGGCGTAGTAAAAGAAGACACTTGCATACACCTAACACCACCTCCACGGTGGGCGAACGAACATTTGCACCGACTTAATGCAGTGACTTTGATTTAATTTAATTATAAAATCGATATATTTTCATTTGTGTACAAAGAGATAATGATTGTACACAAACGTGGCAAGATGATTTTTGACTTTCTATACGCATCGATGGCTGATAAAGTCCGGCTTTCTGCTCGACGTCTTATCAACGATTAGCGGCTATCGTATATTATCTATAATCTGCCAAGAAGCTTCAATGAATTGCGATTCATTTTAATCAAAATGTACGTGATTCGTGATTGATAATTATCAATAAGATGTGATAATCGCACGGGCAATTTCATCGATTGATTAAAAGCGAAGGAAGTTATGATGGTTCAGAGTAAGATCCTTTGTTTTAGAATCGACTTTGGAGGAAAACTAGGCGACCAACTGGAAGGGGTTGCGTCGGAGCGGATCCGAATAGGAATTGGAACTTTCACTGGGCAGGTGCTGGTTTCACAAAATTACCTTCTCTATTAATTCGAAAGGGCGTATCTGCCACTTTTGCTTAAATTGAGTTATTGCCGATAGGTAGCACGAAAATAGTTTATCTATATGTATATTAAAGGTACCCTCCCATCAGATCACTCCAAAATAGATAATTTTTAGGATTTTATTTTTTAAAAAAAAGTAAACGTCATAGCGTTAACAAATATTTTAGGCTGTATTTGTACGTCATTGAAGATAATAAATATTTTTTTGCATATTTTATCTAATACTGCTGTTTACCAGTGGCTGTAACTATCCTGGTGATACAAAACATCTGCGGAATTTATAACGCATTTTAGGATTATCTGAAATCAACAAACCAAGAAAATTCTTCAAAAATCATATTTGAATTACAAACTTAAAAAGAACGGTAATTTAACGCACGAAAGTGTTTATAGAAAAAGAAAATTGGTCGAAAAGTTATGATCGTAGATGATTCCATGGAGAATCTTATAAACTTCAAGAAGTTTCTTGGTTTAAAAAAATAAATTATGAATTCCGCAGATTTTTTGTATCACCAGTTACAGCTACCAACAGATAGCGGTGTTAGAAAAAATATGCTGCCCAAATAAGAAAATTATATCTGCATTGAAACTGAAGATATAACAGTTTATTCTAATTGGAACAATTTTTACGGTCGAAATTCAAATTATATTATTTATAACAGTTTATATTTTGGACGTCGATATATGTGAAATCGATGCCTGGTTGTTAAATGAAATAGCGGTAACTGCAAATATTCGTAATAAAAGGCGTAATAACAGTTAATTTTACACTTAGCTTTTTTACGGATTTATCACACAATATTTAGATACCTTGTTATCCAGATTTAATATTTAACCTAAATCGATTTATATAACATACCAATGGCGTAACACAAAACACTAAAAGTCATTTATCTCAGAACCACCTTTTGACCAAATTCGCCCTTTCAATTTAACACAGCAGTATAATTATTGCAAAATTAGTTGTTACCCAAGAACTATACAGGCACAGAATTACCTACTTTTTCTTCCAGAATTCATTAAATTCAAAATAAAACCCACTTGTTTCCCTTTTCAGCAAAATTTTTCTGCAGCAAACCCTAACTTTCAAGTACCATCCCTTACAAACTTGAACTCCCATATGAATGAAAAAAGTAATAATCCATCTGCTGAATAGAAAACGAAAATTCTTAGAGAAAAAGTAGAGATTCCCTTCTTCGAGGAGTTTAGAATTATCATTTCAGCCATGATCGTTATGGACTACGAAATTGAATTGAATTTCTGTCGATCGTTACCGTTTCAGAGGGTGGTACCAGCCCCTATCCCTGCAGCGAGATCTACCCAGGCGACAAGCCGTTCTCTGAAACAGAAACGAGGACCATGTCGCAGTATATCGACAGCATACACCAGAAAATATTCTCCTACATAGCCTTCCACAGTTACAGCCAGCTGTTGCTGATCCCTTACGGCCACACCAGTAGAAGGCTAGACAACTACGACGACTTGTTCCAAATTGGGAATCACTCCATCCAGGCTCTGTCGAAGAGATACGGAACGAGATACAAAGTCGGAAATATCGTGGACGTTATATGTGAGTAGACTATTCGGATGCAAGTGGAATGATTAAAACGAAGGTCCGCGTTTGATATTCGATTCGGCGTGCATGCGACGAGGCTGCAGCCTCGAGTGATACGGATTGCAACGATTAAATTAATCAAGTTCTTATTAGAAATGTTGAAAGACAGAATATTGCAGAAATCAGGCAAAAGAAAAGAATTTTGGTACGCAAGTTGTGATGAAGGGGATGTTGGAAAAAATAATAATTGAAGAGTCGTAGTAGAAAACACTGTAAATGCCAAAAATGAAATTCGATCCTATAGTATTACCACTGGCACGTAGAACAGTTTCCTATAATTTTTTTTTATAATTTTGATACTTACAGTCTTCTCTGCAAGGACTCTTCAATTGAGATTATTGGATAACAAAATGCCTTCAGCTAACAAGGGATGTTCTGGAATACAAAAATTCCAAAAAATGTCCAACTTTACAGAAATGTGGTTCAAGTGATGCTAATAACTTCTTGCTAATTTCTTGTTTAAAAAATGAATCGGTTCTAGGGGTGAAACACACCCTCATAGAAAACATGAGTTCTCATATTATCATTGACAAGCTGTGCTACTCGGCTTCCCATGGAATTTAGATTCTGATTTTATAAAAAAAATTGTTTTTTTTTTAGTTTTTTTTATGAAAATATTCACATTTATTTCGATTAGCCAGGCATAATGTTCTGAGGCAAAGTTTTTAGGCAACAGACAAACACACAAACATATAAACTGTCTGCTTTATATACATATTAAGATGTCTGCGAAGACGTAAAAGACATCGAAAGAAAATTTCATGCAAAGTTTTATGGTCTTTGATATCCTACAATATGATCATAAAGAAATTTTTTCCAACATCCCTACCTCACACTTTTTATAACATTTTGCTTCGCTTTACTCTTCCTCACTATTATCCTGCTTTCTCAGACGTTGCATCCGGTGGATCGATGGACTGGGTGCGAGGGACGTACAACACTCCCATACCGTTCACCTATGAACTTCGAGATACCGGAAGATACGGCTTCATTCTTCCAGCAAGTCAGATTATACCGACTGCAGAGGAGACGTTGGATTCTTTGGTCGTCATGTTCCAACAAGCTGCGAAACTAGGATATGGAGCATCCACAACAGTGTAACACTAATTGATTTTGAAGAGAGTCCAGTGTTTATCAGATATTGAACGTATCTGCGAGTCAAGCTACAAGACATACACTTAAACATATTAATACGTGTGCTTGTGTCGTAAACTTTTTAAATTTTTATATTATACAATGATACAGCTTGAAGTTGTTAATAAGGAAAGATAAGATGAAGAATAATACAGATTCTACATTATATTTTTTTTGATGATTACCCTTTTCCACGTGGAAAAATCTTCTGTATTCTCCTTAAATTAATGACGATTTAGATTATTTTATCATTTGGTTAAGGCTTCGTCCATTCGGATCAGCTGAATTACACTATCCGTTTCTTGTTTTTAATCCTGGAAAGATTGATTAAAGGGTATATGTAGAAGCAGTCATAAAAGTGTAGGATAAGCAGTCATGAAAAGAAGAACGATATTTGGGATTTTTTTAAGAGGAACCCTCCAATTATATTAATTGAAAACATTATGCCTATATTTGTACATATTTAGGTAAAATTTAAAAAAAATTTAATTTAAAAAAAATGATACCTAAAACTTTAAACGCGTTTCTCTCAAAACGATGTTTTTCGAATTGGTTAGCATGATATCTCAAAAACCAATCACCCGATTTACTTCAAACTTGGCATATATCTTCAGTAGATGTCCCATTCTCGCTGGTACTAAAACTAAGTCGGTTTTTGCAAAATTAGACTTTTGCGACTTAAAAAACCAGCGAATTTTTTTGCTGAAATCGATGTCTGTTTTAGAGATTGCCATTTTTCTTTTAATTTCCAGTATTTCTCATTTAATCTATTTCAGGCGATAGCCACACTCATACGGATTACACAAATTTTTAAATTTTCTATTTCGGACAACTACAACGACTGATTTTGGCTAACAATGCGCGTATGATTTTTGTAAGGCGCTCTATTTGAAGCACTATAACTCCGGATATAACCACTATTTTTGCATATAATTTTTTTTTCATATTCTATAAAGATTGACAAATGAAGCCGCAAAGCTGGAAGTAAATATATTTAAAGGTTTTGTTTTAAAAAATTCCTAAAGTTTGCATAATTTTTCGTCCGTCAAGGTAAGGAGACCCCTTAAAGCAATGAATTTCAATTCTCAGTGGAAGTTTGATTACAAACACAGCACGACTCCCTTCTTTTCGCATTTCCCCCTTATCTCGATTTCAGATACTGGTCCAAAAATATAGACTCTAAGCCCAGGAATATCACCTGTAATCACTCTCAATCACTGATTCCATCTTTATGTTTCAAGCACCAACACCGATTCACCTGTACTCTGATTAAAAATCACGAAAATTCCTTTTTAACCGACTTCAAAAAGGAGGAAGTTATAGATTCGACATGTTTGTATTTTTAAATTTTTTTTTTAATGTTTGTCCCCGCATAACTCCTCAGCATATGGGCCGATTTTGATGATATTTTTTTATTCGAAAGAAGGCGATGGTCCCATCCTACACTGCATCAACATTGGCCCAATATTTTGCCATTTCTGGTTAATAATAAAGACTATTGTCACGTAATTATTATTATTTTATGTACGTACGAGCATATCTTCTCAGCATGTTGTGTCAATATGTATAAAACTAAAAAGTTAAAAATATAAAAATTTTTAAAAAAATTAGACCGACTTCAAAAAAATAAAATTGCACTAAAAAGTAAAAAATAATTTTTTCCCTTATTTAATCTGCGACTCCCATATTTTTTAAGTCGCTGCCTCATCATTTGCACTGTGTAAATCTGGTGCCGACTTAAAAAATATGGGAGTCGTACATTAAATAAGGGAAAAAATTAATTTTTACTTTTTAGTCCAGTTTTATTTTTTTGAAATGGTTTTAATAATTTTTTTTATGACTATCCTTACCTATTCCCTATCACTTACACAAGTATTTAATGCAAAATCATCCTTATTCTCAAAATTATTACGTCATATCTCCAAAATATCCATTCTATGTATAAATATTCATTTATAAAGATGGTCTCTCCAAAGATATTACACTATTATCCCTAAGGTAATTTTATTTGACAAATTTTAATAAAATATCTTACTTAATAAAAAATTATTAAATATCATTTTTTAACGTTTTATAACTTTAAATGTCCTCCCAACAAAATAATTTATTAATAGTAAACATAAATTTAATAAAAATAAATTATAAAATTCTACAGGGTCTTCTCGTCCCATAATATTATTTAAGCATGTTTGCTTAAAATTTAAATTTCATTCGCGAACTGAAATAATACAAACACCTTTGTTGTAAAACGCAAATCTCAACATCCCCTCCAACGAAGAACTCCAAAGGAGATCATATCAATTCGAGTGCGTTTCATCGAAATTCATGTCTCTTAAACACACGGTAAAGTGGCAATTTCGCGGTTAAGATTGCATAGCGCGAAATGTGCAAAGAAATGCCATTACACCCTGGCCCAATGGCATTAAGGCCCAGGTGGCAAACGTTCTGGGACACTCTGTATACATAACAGAATTACAAATAAATTTACGCGCGTGTGGTATGAAAATGATAGGGGACCAGAAGAAATCACGGTCCCAGAGGAGCCTCAAGTGTCCCGGAATTAAAACTCGTCTGCAACTGATTGTGAAATCGCGACGATACATCGAGTGGCCTGGCGTAAGATCCACGAGATAACTCACTCGAACCAAATCTGATAACGCGGACATTCAGACCCAATAAGTACGCTTCTTAATTGATCGATGATATGATTTTTGAATAACGATCCGGCAGAAAATGATTTGTTGGTGCCGTGTGCAGATAAACCGTTTAAATACAACGAACCAGAGACTGACCACGCAGACTTCTCTCGTGGTAGTACAGGGTAAGACGATCATCTTAATAGAACCTACTGTGTTCGTAATTATTGGAACAGTGCAAAAATTCGTTAGGCCATATCAGGTGTAGGAAAGTGTCTTCTTTTATTACATCTGTTTGTACTTTCACCGGAAAAAATGGCAAACGGCCATAGACAGCAAAGGAAATATGTATATTCTTGAATGGAAATATATTACTAATATATTCTTACTTTTAATAAAGACTTAGGCTCAATAAAGCGAACGAACTTTGCACTTATCTGCTATACGGATTTTTTTACATTTTTTATTAGATGAACTTGTAGCTTGCTTCGGGAATTATCGTTTATTATAAATAAAGGTCAACGACACGTTGCATCTCCGTTCGATAATGGGAGTTGAAGTAGTTTGTTTCGTGTAGCTTCGATTGTTAACACGGGGTTTACAGCACCCGGCAATTTGGCAGATTTCAAATTTCGAAAAGGAATAGCGAAAAAACCATGGCATTAATTATAAACAATTAAAAACGTAAATTAATAATTCTACTCAAAGAATTTATACACACATTTATTTCCTCCTAGGCCTTCTAACTTTTAAGAGTACAACTTAATATTATATATACCTACTTGAGTTATATTTAAATTGAATAAATCGATTATTCAAAGAAAATGCTTATTTTCGTTTACCCGCCAATTCGACGGGTGCTCGTAGAAATAGGTATAGAATAAATGTCCGTAAACCTAGTGTTGATGTTTGTTTAGGAAAAAGCATCATGTGGAAGCTAATTCTCGTCGGTTTCGTCGCTTTGGCGACAGCTGAGAAGGTGAAATATGACAACTACAAGGTGTTCCGTGTGACACCTCAGACGGAGGAGCAGCTGTCGCTTGTGCGCACCTTGGAAGATGTGTCTGACTCGGTATGTATGTTAATCCTATATAAATTAAAACCTAAGTAGAATCGTTGTCTGTGTGTGGCAGTATTCAGAATTTCTTTCGCGAGTGTATTCCCCGATCTATAGCCACCAAACCCAATCCACCAGAAACACTATAATAGTATCTTCATATATCAGAAGAAATCGATTTCTACTTTTGCGAGCAAAAGAGCAAAAGAATTGAAAAAAGAAGACACGGTAATCCCTCAAACCCATCAAATTCCAATTTCCTCCACCTTCTTCCACCCAAACTAGGAAACTCTTTCCCACCTCAAACCAAAAGGACTAACAACACCTCCAGATACCATCAAACCTCGCGATACCCCTTTCAATTCCCTCAATCCCAATTCAAAGTCCCCGGAATAATCATTTCAACACCCTTAAAAATTCACAGTACTCCATGTGGAAAGAGCCAAGCGTCAAAGACAACTTCGCCGACGTGATGGTGGCGCCCCACAAGGTGCCGGAGTTCACCCAGCTGATGGAGAAATTCCAAATCCCTTACGAGACGTACGTCAGCGACGTTCAAGCCCTGATCGACAACGAGAGGCCAGCAGTGCAGCCCCTGGTTGCCTTCGACCTAAACAACTACCACACCCTCGAGGAGATCTACGCCTACTTGGATAGCCTGGCCAAGGCCGAGCCCAAGAAGGTTCAAGTGATCGTGGGCGGAAAGACCTACGAGAACCGTCAGATCAAGGGAGTGAAGCTGTCTTTCGGAGCTAACAAGCCTGGAGTCTTCCTGGAGGCCGGGATCCACGCCAGGGAATGGATCGGACCCGCCACCATTCTTTACATGCTGAACGAACTGTTGTACAGCAAAAACCCCGATGTTCGAGCGCTCGCTGAGTCTCACGACTGGTACATCTTCCCTGTCTTCAACCCTGATGGATACGTGTACACGCACACCACGGTGAGTTAAGGGGAACGTTGGGTGATTGGGGGTCGTTTAGGGGATTCAGGAATTTATCAGTGGCAGACTGGGCAGGTTGTCAGCTTGCCTGATGGCAAGTAAGCCCCCTTAAACATTAGACAATATTACTGAATATTACTAAAAAATATTCATTTAATTCACAGAAATTATAATTGTACTGTTCTGGCACTTGTGTATTTCTTGAAATTTTATTTATTTCTTCTAAAAATTAAATGATGGCCTTATAGTGGTGGGTGGGTCCCCTTTGTCTCCTGACAACCAATACTTTTAGACCCAGCCCGCCACTGGAAAATATGATCGACGTTGTATGATGTGATTGGTAATGGGAAGTTTTTTAAAAGCAGTGTTTAAAAAATATCTCTTTGTTCAACGTGAACTGTTTCTAGCTTAAAAGGGAGTAGATATGGGTATCCTTTTTGTTCCCCAGTATCTGTTCTATGCTGCAACTTGGCGATTACTTGCTCTTTTAATCCTTTTTACACGCGCTTACCGTAGTATACACGCTATCTTCAATCATGTCTAACAGATATGATTATCTTCTGTTGGAAGTTTCGAAGTGCCAGAGGAGGATAACTTCCTACGTCATTTTCCAGAGATATAATACCGATGTTTGCAGAAATAATTGTATTTTATTGACAGCTGGCGCGTCATTAAAATTGATATGCTTTATCAGTGACGTTTGCGTTGCAGAACCGCATGTGGAGGAAGACTCGCAAACCTTATGGCATGTTCTGCTACGGTTCTGACCCCAACAGGAACTGGGGCTACAAATGGATGAGTAAGTTTCATGTTTCGTTTTATTTCTGTCGCTTGATGAGCTAGAAATTCTTCTGCTCAGCCAAAGCGCTGCTTAACATTTTCGTGAAGCTCCTCATGGTCGATTTGTTCCCATTTTTCAGCTGGTGGTGCCAGCAGCAGCGCGTGCTCCGAAACGTACGGCGGAAGCGCTGCGTTCTCTGATGTAGAAACGAAATCCGCGTCAGAATACATCCGCTCGATCTCCAGCAAATTCTCTACCTACATCGCGTTCCACAGCTACTCCCAGCTTCTGATGTTCCCCTACGGCCACACGAAGGAACATTTGGATAATTACAACGACTCCGTAAGTAAAAGCATGAGGTTCGAGTTATCCTTCTCTGACAACGAGACTAATTAAGAGCCAATCCCACTTTTCTCCCCTTTTCTTCGGTTAAAGTTCGTCCACCTAAATACTTAAAAGATAAGGAAAGGCACTTTACAGTCTGCTGCAATGAAATAGACAATTGCATCTTTAAGTTAGAAAAGCATTTTTCTCCATTTCTCGGTTAGAAATCTGTTTAATTTCTGTTAGAGAAACAAGAAAAGATGCTCCCCTTTAATCGATAATTTCTTTTGCCGCGTATTATTTTATCAACACGTCCGATTTTATCGATCATTACTGGGACATCTGGAATGATAATTAACGCTTCTTATCGATCGGTAATCATGACGAATGGTGTGCTCTTTTATCTGAACAGGGTCGCATTTACTATAAGGCGCACTCTGGCAAATAACAATATAAAAAAAAACAGCCTAGTTATAGTTGCAAAATAAAATACTTCTTTTTAAACATTAAATTCTTAATATAAGAGCTAGAGGCAGTTGAAAAATTTGTGAGGCCTCACAAATTATTTTGCGCCGAGGGCCTCCAAAAGTATAAATGCGGCCCTGTATCTGGACATCGAAAGATACAATCTCTGATTGCTTCGCTAATTAGACTTTGATAACGTGACATGTCTACAAGCGTAACGAGAAGTGACGAACAATTCGTTCCATGTGATTTCAGCTCCAGATCGGCCAGAAGACTATCCAGGCTCTTGCCAAACGATATGGAACTAGTTTCCGCACTGGGAACATCGCCGAAACTATTTGTGAGTGCACACTTTCATTTCTGCAAAGCGCAAAAATCAGGACAGCTACTAAGAATGGAAGATACCCAACTTTTTTCTGAAAACTTTTTTTCTTTCTCTTACACAAACTTCGAAAATACGTAGCTGGATATTGAGAGGTCAATTTCACCCCCTTAGAGTGAATTTCGGCAGCGAAAAAAATTCTTAATGCGTATCTATATATCCTCTATATATCCCCAAAGTTTCATAATTTTTTTAATTACCGGGATTATAAATACTTTTATATCTGTAGAATACAGAAGAAAAAATCGCAAGTTACTATAGATAGTTTTCAATTAGGTGATCGATATCTCTTTCCGAGGCAACGATCAATTAGAAAGATCGAATGAGTGCTGCACTTTGATTAGAAGGAAATGCTAGCAATAAATTTTGCACAGTGATTTTTTTTTATTTTTTGATTTTTTGACTCTTGATTTTTTTTACAAATATTTGGTATCTGGATTTCAGATGTCGCAACCGGAAGTTCTATGGACTGGGTAAAGGGAACCTTACACAAACCCATCACTTTCACCTACGAATTACGGGACACTGGTCGTTATGGTTTCTTGCTGCCAGCCAACCAAATTGCTCCCAGTGCAGAGGAAACCCTCGATTCCTTGGTCGGCATGTTCAAGGAAGCGAATGCCCGTGGATACAAATAAACCATGATTATTTGCTCCGAACGGATGATCATAATTGAAAAGACGAACTTTTGTTAAGAAATGTGATATGACAACAAGTATATGAACCGACCATTATATTTATGCGTAACGAATACGGATAATAAATTTTATGGAATTCTTTTTAAAATATTCAAGTTGACACTCTCTCCCCTTTCTTGATCATTTTTTAGTGTAGAAACGATATTCGATGAAAATATCAATTTTACTTTCTGTCTGAACATAAAATGCAATATTTTTATTCTTCTTTCTGTCGTTAATGTGGCGATATGGAATTCTTTATTAATACGGGGAAACAGGAAGCGAAGTCTCCTATTTTTATTTAATTCTTGTCAAACATATTTAATTCTACTTATTACAGTTATACATATACGTACAAGAAAAGTCAAAACAAGAATGCTGACTGAGTTTTTAAAAAAATATTGGTAACTAGAAATATTATTCCACAAGATTAAGAGTTCTGAATAACATAATTTTTTAGTAAATTGACAAATTGAGAGGCGTTGAAAATTCATTTTAAATTGAACTATTTATTTTTAATTATATGTAATTGTAGTCTCGCAGAGAAAACCGGATTAACTATATATCTTGATTCACATTACCTGCAGCCGAAAATAATTTCGGAGGCACACTCTTGACATGATTCGCGCGTTTCCCTCTGTCTATACACAATAAATTACACACTTCGCAGACATTCGCAGAAGCATAAACATTAAATACATCGAGAGTCAAGGCTTTGTACATACCAAGAACGTAGTGCAAAGACGTATTACACAAATCACAATCTATGACAGCCATATTTGCTCCTACACTATCACTGCCCAACAAAATTTAAATTTTTTTTCTGAATTGTAACATTCATTAGTCGTTTCGCATAAATTTTTGTACGCTGAAAACGAATCCGCAAACCATTTGTCGCCATCACTCTCAGTTTTCAAGAAATTCAATTTTGAAAAAAAATGCAAATTTTCAACTTTGAACATGTTTTGTGCTCAAACAGTAATAGTTATTCGGTTGCTTGTCCCGTCCAATTAGTCTATGGACCCTCACGAATACAACGATATGAGTTGTTATTGATTTATAAACATTTAAATATGTTTAAACAACGATGAAAGGGAAAAGGACGCCCGAAATACACCAATTTTTGCAGATATCTTTCTATATATTTCAAAAACTAAGGGTCTAGGAGAAACTCTGACTACTCCACGTGATGCAGTAGACATTTTTCCTCCGGAAACCATCAACAGAAGTGATAAAACCTCTTTTGTTTTTAATACAGAAACGAAAGAATTTGGTAAAACGTGCGGCGCCGACAGTGGTAGTCAATGGTGGTGCGTCCACTGCCGCTCAGCGTCACAGAACCGCGTAAAGGTAGGATTTCCAAGACGCGATCCGCCGCGGCGGCGGATCTCGGCTGTGAATCGCGGCCCGCCGCCGCGGCGAGCAGACATCGAGCACTTGAAAGAGTCTATTTTAACGGTCTGTATACCTTTTTCAGAAAAGCCAGATTGTTTATTCTTTATCAAATCGATATGGAAGTGACATCGATGGCTTCTTTACGTTTTTCCAATGAAAATCATACCAAATATCATGTAAATCGAACTATTTTTAACGAAGTTAGTTTAAAATCATGTAAATCGATTTTTCTTCTTATTTCCTTCAGTATGGTCCGAATTGCGTCGTTCTTGGTGCTTTCTTTATCGGAAAAAGACGAGGAATCGATTACCGTCGTTTCTGCAAAGATCTGATGAGAAATGTGGAACTTGCGCATTTCTCACTTCTTGCTGGGTATTATGAAAGCCATAAACACTCGGTGAAGTTCCGCGGGGTTTGACCTTCGCCACGGGGTACCAGGCGGCACCAGGTTTGTGCAGTTGGCACCCTCAAATGCGAGTTTTTGGAAAAAATCAATGGCATTCGTTTGTCCACGTTTGCCCACCAAAAATTTTGGTTCGTCCACCCATCAAAAAAGTTATAAAGAAATAAAAGAAAAATCACCATCACCCCCATGATAACTTTTTAATGATTTGTCAGTGGGAAATGATTGCCCACGATCTGCCCACGTTTGTCCTTCCAAAAATTTATTTTGTCCACCCTTCAAAAAAAAATTCTGACCAAATTCAGAAAATTCGTCAACAGCACACCCACGAACTATGAACATTTTCCACTTCTTTTTAAGTCGTTTATTATTGTCCACCCTCCAGAATCGAATTATTAATAAAAATAGCGAAAAAGTAGGGTTTATTTCCATGGTACATTTATGATATTCTTTTGGTTTTATTGGAGTTATTGGTGAATTGACGTAATTTTTGTTTTTAATAACGTCAAACCTGCGTATGAGTTACATGTTAACTTTTCCTTTATGAATTTCCTTCGTAATGTTCGGTATTTTGAGTGCAAAAAATGAAATGTTGAATTTTTCCCCTATTTCTTGGAATTCTGTCGCACTGTGGCGATGGATCGCACGGAGGCCGCCGCTAGATTCACAATCAATTTGGAGGAGTCAAGCTTTTGGCCGCCGCGGTTAGCCGCTCGCTAGGAGATTCCGTCACAATGGCGGAAAACAGACACTCATCGCATTGTGTTGCGTCTCGAGTAGCCTAGGTAGCTGCCGAGGCAGACGCACTGACACAGCGGTCGGAAAACGCGTCTAGGAAAACAGATGCATGCTTCTCCATAAGAGCGGTGCTTAGGATTTGGCCGCCGCGATCCGCCACGGCGGCGGATCGCGTCTTGGAAATCCTACCTTAATAATACGCGTGAACTTATGTCGTTGTATTCGCGAGGATTCGTAGAATAATTTGACCGGACAAGCAACCGAATAACTATTACTGTTTCAGCACAAAAGATGTTCAAAGTTGATAATTTGAATTTTTCTTCAAAATCGAATTTCCCGAAAGCAGAGAGTGATGGCGACAAACGGTTTGCGGATTCGTTTTCAGCGCACAAAATTCTGTAAGAAGCGGCTATTGAATGTTACAGATCAAAATGGCTGTTGGACAGAGTAATACTAACGGTTCCATATATTGTGCTACTTAATCGCTACTCTAGTTCTTTAAATAAACCTTACATAATACTAAATCATTATTAATAGCAATTTATGAAACCGCGAACGTTTTCGCTATCGCCTTCAGTTCCTTCCGCGAAATCTTTCCACTGTGGGTGTGAGGAAGGCTTGGCAGGAACTTCACCCCGCCGCGTAATTTATAATGATCCATCAAATTACTCGCCACAATGTTCATTAATTCTTTCTCTGTCACCTGCAAAATGAATCGATTATAATCTTAACGATTTCAACGATTACTCGAATTCTTGAGTGTATCGTGATTAAATTTCCAAGGGAACTCTGTACGACGCGTGAATGGTCTTTATTAGGGTGGAGCTTATTTTTCAACTATGAAAATATGATCTTCTCACCATGTCAATTTGTTCCTTTCTATAAAAAATGAAATCGAGCAGAACATGAGCAATTGATCTATATTTATGGGTAGCTCAATGATGGAGAAATTTCCAATGTACATGATAATTATATGGAACGGCTTGGAACACTAACAAGGAGAGTATTTTAGGTGTCCGCCTCCGATCATTTCGATTTTTGGACATGTTATAGAGGACCGAAAAATAAGAAATACGTGTTTTTTTATTTTTCCCCGTTTTCATATTTGGGGGGTGAAAACTGCGTTCAAAGTTAGGGTTGAAAAATCATTTTTGTGGAATATCTCGAGAACTATTAGAGATAGGGGAATAGTGTCAATAGACGAATTTTGTGTCTTTGAATGCGAAATATGACTGACTCACCCGATTTTCAAAAAGTCCATTTTTTCCACAAAAATGATATTTCAACCGTAACTTTGAACGCAGTTTTCACCCCCCAAATATGAAAACGGGGAAAAATAAAAAAACACGTATTTCTTATTTTTCGGTCCTCTATAACATATCCAAAAATCGAAATGATCGGAGGCGGACACCTAAAATACTCGCCTTGTAAGTGGAACTAGTAAGTTACTACTGATTTGTTCCTTTAGATACATAAACACTATATAAAAACTTTAGACAATGCATTCTTATGTTTAGGGGTAGCTCAAGTGAATTATAGAAATTATGAAAATTCAACATATAATGGCCATGTTTTAATTTATACATTTACGTTACATTACATTGCCATTTGTATTTGATAAATTATTAAATTTATTGTTCACAAATGAATGCATTTGGAAATATTTATATTGTTCCATGCCTTTCTATATAATTATCATGTCGGTACATTGGAACTTTCACCATCATTGAGCTACCCCTAAATATAAATCAATCGTGCTCATGTTCTGCTCGATTTCATTTTTTATAGAAAGGAACAAATTGAGATGGTGAGAAGATCATATTTTCATAGTTGAAAAATAAGCTTCACCCTAAACTCCACCCTAGTCTTTATGGATGGCAATAACACCGCAATAGCAAAAACTTTAAGTTCTTAATTCACGTTAAACACCTGCATTTATTTTCTACGTAAGATTGGTTAAATGAGGTTGCAGAATTATATTTTAGAAGGTAAGGAGCAAGGCCGGAGGAACTCACTAAGCTGGCTATGCAAAGCATAGGGGTGCTTGATGCCAAGGGCGTGAATGGCAGGGACATCTCCGACACAAAAGGAGAATTTTTTAATTTTCATTAAGCGGTTCTTTCGAGAAACCGAGGTATATTTTTTATAAACTTCATAAGTCAGATCAGTGGGATTCTGTGTTTTTTGTGTGACGCACCCCTGTCATCGGGCGCATAAAGGAGAATTTTTTTAACTTTTATTAAACGGGTTTTTTAGAAGCCCTGACTTTAGGGCGCCATATAAATTTTTACATAAGGACGCCGGTTTTGGTAAGGGGTACTTGTTTCAGCTCACCTCTCTGTTCTGTACTTTACTGACAAAGGCGACAGGGTGCTCGTCATCCGTGGGATGAGGTATACTGACAACGGCAACCTCTAAAATCGCTGGGTGAGTCTGCAGGAGATCTTCAATCACACTCGGCGTTATTTGCTGTCCTCTGTATTTTATAATTTCCTTCAGCCTGTCCACGATGAAAATCTCCCCCTTTTCGTTGTAGTAAGCGAGATCGCCCGAGTGCACCCAGCCTGAAATCAGTAATTTTCAGTATCTGATTTGCGACGTCAATGTACTTACGGGTCATCCTTAAATTAATTAAGAGTCATTTTGACGATTTCTTACCCACTCCCGCCCATAGTATAAGAATTCGTCAGATTCTATACTCCAACCCCCTCCCCCTCCTTCATATCGTAATATTTTTTCCATTGCATTTTTTTCAGATATTAAAATTCTTTTGAAGGTTTATATAATTCATTTAACTCGGTTTCGTGTGTGCGATGAAACATAGTTTTATAAGCTTTTCATATTGAAAATTAGGTTAAAAAATATTACGTAAGACGCTACTTAACTCCCCCCTCCCGTGCAAGAAAACGTACGAAATTTACGACCCCCCCCCCCAAAAAACCTTATGTAATTTGAGAACTATCCCTCATTGCCAAATATTGTTCAACATATGTATAGACATTATTGTATACAGTTTCTTTAATAAACGTTCAGTTCACTAGTTAAAAGACTACTTAGTACAAAAAAAATTGAAGGAGCTAATGAGTTTCCCTCGTTTCCCATTAACTAATGTTCTTGATAAAAACCTGACCCAATAGAGTAGTAGTGATTATTGGATTACTTTGAATTCTGAAAAATTTTCGAAAGCAGAAAGGGGGGATGGACCCCATTTTTCGATTAGTGTCTTGTTTTTTTTTTTTGGAAACAAAAGAAGATGAGAACTTAGGTCGAAAATCACATGCTTGACTTTGAGTATCTGCCGTTTTTCAAAACATACATTTTTTCTAAATCCGCGCCGACGAGTACTAGATTATACTCTTAAGAATATCCGTGCAAAATTTTGTTCAAATCGTTTCAATAACCACTGAGATATTTTTGGTACCGCAGATGTTGTAGCTATGAAGAGGCCATCGGAGAAGGTAGCTGCTATGGCAACATTTCTTAAGATATCAATTTTCATTTTGAAGAGAATATAGCTTAATTTATACAGAACAAGGTGTATATCTTGATTTTTCAATATGAGGTTTTTTTATATAAAAAAAAAATCATAAACATGACCCTATTTTCCGACCTGTCAATGGTATGTAACCCCTTAGGAAGTTTCTTATCTTCTTCTTTTATTTCCATCTCATTTTAAAATGTCCAAATACGGAAGTTTCATCAAAGATACTATGTAGGGGAGACCGGGGCTAAAAGTTGAGGGAGTAAGTTGTTCCGACGGTTATATCTTCAAAATGAAAAGAGCGTAGTACTTTAAATTATTTTCTCCGTCTGAGTTGATCACGCCACTCTGTCGCCCATTTTAATAGCGTCCACGAGTAGCGAATCTTGTGGTTGTAAGCATCGACCTATTAGTCGCGTGTCAGATAAGTAAATATTTTTCTATTATTATTTTTTGGCCTATTTCGATTGATTAACGTCGATATTATTGATTCATTCATTCTTATGGATCAAATGACATTTAAGAACATATTGTAATAGTGTTTATCATTGAAATATATGTGTAAGCAGAATAGTTTCTCAAACTGTTACTTGGGGCATGTTGTTACCGTAACAACTTGCCTCACCGCAAATGGATGAATTGTTCCTGCAGTGCCTTAGAGTGCGAATATATGAACGAAAGACGGAAAGGGGCACCGCTTCCATCGAAGTTATGCATGAAGATACAAACTGTCGCTAGAGAATTCAATATCTGCCACATGACTCTGTCGAGATTTATTAAAAAACTACAATCTGGACAAGAGGCCACAGTAGGCTACAAGTACAAATCTCAATAAGTAGGTACCTACAAACAGTTGAATGTAAGACTGATTAGTGGATTATAGTTTTTATATCAAATGTTTATGATTATTATATTGTTTTGGTTTTCTTTTAAAGATAATAAATTTTTGTTGATCCGAACCTTCATAAATAAACGTTTTTAATACAATTCTGTTTTATTTCATTTGAAAATTAAATATTTCATTAAAAGGCAAGTCTTATATCTTAGGAACAACTTACCCCAATTTCGATAACAACTAGCTCCATAAAGGAGTAAAAAGTTTCGCTTCGACCAACCACAAATAAATGCCTTTCTATGAAAAACCTATTAAATACAAGCTTCAAATCCTAAGATATAATAAATTTAACAAGAAATTAGTTAATAGTGAAGAGAATAGCTGGATTATTTTCCAGTCATTTTTTATGTTTTCTCGAAATTGGAACTTTTCGCCCCGGTCTCCCCTACATTAAAATTCCCTGACACCAGCACATCGCCACACTCACCGTCTTCGTCGAAGAGGCTCTTGGTTGCCTCAGGATTCTTGTAATATCCTTTCGATATGGCCAACGACTTCGCGCACAGCTCGCCGTTCTGATTCGGGCCCAGTGCTCTCCCTACCTTAGGCTCGATGATTTTTATTTCACAGTTCGCGGAAACCACGCCACAAGATCCGCTCGTGGAGTCTGATAATTGAACAGTAACCAGGCCACCGAGCTCTGTCATACCTGCCAAAGAAGCATATTAATATTACACATCGATTTCAATGAGACTTTGTGTGCAAATCAAGGACGATCAGTGCTCGGCTGTTTGATAAATACTGAAACATGAGAACGGCTAAACTTTAACTCTTTGCTAAAAAATTGTCTTCATTTCTCTTTATTATTCTTTAGTGAGATATGAGTGGATATGTATAGGTACTGAGCTAAAAGGGTAAAGAGTTCTAAGTGAGATCGGAGGAAAGAAGATCTCGTGTCTGAAGAATTGATTAAATGTCAAATTGCAAGAGGCCAAACCAAATTTGAAATAATAGAAATGAGGATGTGTGGTAGGATAGGGTTGACACCAGGTAAAATGCCACTCGGTGAATTGTACTATAGTACACTGTTGAAACAAAATATAGTGCGCAAAATACTATATTTTAACTTCATAGTTAATTAAAAAAAATTTAATTAACAACCTAAATAAAGTAACCTAATTGCACAGAACGCACCCATAGCTATTATTAACATCACGCGACACAGTGCATTACCAGCTTAGGTTAGCTGTGAATGTCTAAGTTGTCCTTATGTGAATATTAAATAACAAAAAGAAAAAATAAAGCTACAATTAAATTAATAAAAAATGTGCTCATAGTTACTTTGTAAAAAGTAATTCCTTAATACTAAAAACACAAACTAACAGCAAATACACTTGGCATTATAAGTAAAATACAAAAATAAATCTATAAATCTAATAAATATTATAGTCTTTTCAAGATTCCACAAAAATACTATATTCAAAAAATGTGACAACTCTAGGTAGGTATATCCGATATCACAAGAGTTTTGTCGGATGTTTATGTTTGTATAGCGTAAGTAGCTTCTGTAATATTGGAATACTGGGGTTCAAAAATTGGATCATCTTAAAAGAATAATTTCCTCATTTTCTTTTGGTTTTTGATATTGTATGTACGCCTTACCATACGCTTGGAGAATCAACGTGTTGGGCAACTGCTTCTTCAACATGTCCTGGGATTCGCGTTTCATGGCAGCACCTCCAACGAGGATAAAGATCACGCTCGACACATCATAGTTGTACAAACCGTTGTACCGAGCAAACCGATTTGCCATGCTGGTGCTCAGCATCATCCACGAAACCTACAGCAAATTCCAATACAATGAATCGTAAAAGAATTCCTGAGAGAGATAATGATCTTAAAGCGCTTATGAATATCACGAGAATGTAAACTATGATATTTGGGTGAGATTAACTGACCCATATTCATAATGTAATCAAGCTTCTGTATATAATCATTGTATATATATATATATATATAACGTTATTGATAGCCCCATTTACTACCGATTAAAATCTGTGTATTCATCGTGTATTAATTTATTACCTGATAGAAGCAGATTTTTTTACGAAAGGTGAACATACAAAGGTATCTTTACTCGAGCTTTAGTACCTTGTTAAAAAAATAGCAAATTTTTATTTTCATGCCACGATCTTCTGTATCATTGTAGGATCTATAACAACAATTACTTGCAATTACGAATTTATTAGATATTAAATGTAATGGACACAAGGATAACACTGTCCAACACGATTTTTGGTCCGCAATATCCGCTGCGTGATTCTTGTATAGTTTTTCGCCCTGAACACGGATCCGCAAGCAGAATTGCTCTATCACACTCAGTTTTTGAGAAATTTGGTTTTCAAAAAAACTGCAAATTTTGAACTTTGAACATATTTTGTGCCGGAACGGTGATAGTTATTCGGTTGCTCGTTGCGTCAAATTATTCTATGAACCCTCCCGAATACAACGATATAAGTTATTATTGCATTATAATTATTTAAATATGTTTAAACAACGGTCAAATGGAAAATGACATCCGAAATGCACCCATTTTTGAAGATATCTTTCAATTTATTTCCAAAACTAAGGGTCTAGGAAAAAATCTGACCATTCCACGTGATGCAGCAGACATTTTTCCTTCGGAAGTCATCAACGAAAGTGGAACAGGACTGACTGAACTTGGACAGGCCTGATCTAGGGCAAGAAGCTAAAGACAGAAAAAAATGTTTCAAACAAAAGTTTAATGGTGCAATAAGCGCTACAATCTTGCGTTAACAAAATTTTGAAGAGTTTAAAAAAAATACCTGAATGAAAAAAAAAACTTTTTTCAAAATTTTGTTAACGCAAGTTTGCAGCGCTTATTGCACCGTTAAACTTTTGTTTAAACCGTTTTTTCTGTCTGTTGTACTTTGGGAGTTATACGCGACAAAGTGGAAATGACAATTTGATTTTGTGGTTAGTTTTCACCCCCTTAAAGGGCGATAGGGCCGAAATGAAACACACCGTTGTTCTTGTTTTGAGCCACTCTAAAAACCCACAAAGTTGCGTTCCAATCGGTGAGTCCGGGTTCGCGGTGTTCCCTTGTAAGATGACGATGGGTAGCAGGGATGACGCAGTGTTTTACGCAGCATTTGGGTAGTTAGTGGGATTCATTTTTGCAGAGAAAGTCAGTGGAAAACGATAAGTAAGGGTCAGTACATTACAATAATATAATCTACTCCACCATTCGTCCAACCAGTGACGCACTCAGGACTTAATCATGTAGTCCAGTGAAATTCGGCGGAAATTTGGGCAATCTGGGGAATAATTAACAGCAAGCTACATTTTGGTATGTGCCGTCATCTGCTAACAATTTTACAGAGGATTGAAGGTGAAAATAAACAGTTTTTCGCGAATATCTCGTTAGCCATCAATTCTATGGCAAAAATAGTTATTATAGAATATGTAGCTTGGAAAATTGTCTACAAAAAAGGTTTTATGTGTTTTTTTGTATGAGTAACACTTTTCATGTATGACAGCTTACAATGCGTCATCCCTCATAATTTTGACAGGGGAAGGTCCCGAACACAGAAATTCAAAAAATTATGAAACTTTGTGAATATGTAGGGGCATCCTCCTGTATAAACGCAATTTTGTTTGCTCCCCAAATTCACTCCAAGAGGATAAAGTTGATCCCAGAAAATTTTCCAATTTTGTTGAGATAAAAAAAAGTTATCAGGAAAAAGTTACTTCTTTTAAGTAGCACTATCATGTGGTAACTTACAGTTCGCGAGTTATAACACAAAATCGGAAAATCGCCGAATTTTCAGGGGGTCAATATCACCCTTTAAGTGAATTTGGAAAGCAAAAAAATTGCGTACACATCGTCACATCCCGAAAAATTAAAGTTTATTCTGTTCGATTCTAAAGTTTAAGCTATTTAGAATAAAATCCAGTTTTCTTTTCTGTTAATAAATCTAAGAGGCTTCTTTAGGGGGGTGCCAGGGCCTCTGCCCCCCCCCCCCCTTTTGGGTGCGCTACAGCGTCCAACTCCTCATGAAGGCTTCACCCTCACCAGCCAAAACACTCAACTCAACTTTACTCAACCTAATTTAACAATAATTTCACCAACAAAGTAAAGCCTTCGGCGATGTCTTCTTTCACCAGCGCCACTTCCGCGATGCACGTCTGTCGCTATACCAAAGGTTAACGGCAGAGAAGGCACGTACCTTGTATTTCTCGATTATTTCGCAGGCGATCTTCGCGGTGTAATTAGGAGTGACGAGCCTCGTGGTCCCGGAACAGATGCTCTTCATGGAGAGTAGGGTACCACTGATCCAGTACAGAGAACTGAACCACAGGGGTATATTGGCCTTCATATTGATGGCGCCGAGTGTTCCCAACGTCTGGAGCAATCCACGATGAGTCAGCTGCACGCACTTGGGTAATCCTGTTGTCCCGGAAGAATAAAGCAGCGTGGCCGTCTGCTCAGGATCACCGATCTCCGTGCACCGGAAGTTGGCCACTGCCGACTCTCTGTGGCCACTCATCACCTCGGAGAACGGTGTCGTGCCAGGGTAATCGCCGAAGCACACGAACATCGGGTGGTAAACCTCGATTTTCGACGCCTCTATGGCGACGCCCACGGACTTCTCGTTCGCGAAGATGACTTTCGGCTGGGACACCGTCATAAAATGACGGGCAAGTTCTATCGACACGCAATGGATTGTTGATCATTATGCAACGGACTGCACATTACCGCATTCCGAATAAACGATCGTTATGTAAATGGGCGGCCTTCGCTTCGTATTTTCCATCTCTGCGTGCACGACCGAGCAAACTTTGATTAGTTTCAATTAATCTGCGTGAGGGTGCTATCCGGCCATTTTAATGTGTTTCCGCGTGCGTGGCGAAGATGGCAGGATGAAAATAGAGCTCATTTATGTGATTTCAAGAGCAAGGTTTTCTTGAATGGAACTGAAATTGAGAAACGATGACAATTTCCATTCGACGTGCGTTACGAAAAGTAGCACGTTTCAATTTTCTTACGAAAACTAGCACGTTTCGGTTTGCCACGAAAAGAAGCACGTTTCATCGTTTCTGACGAATACTAGCACGTTTCGTCTTCCGCCGCGAAGAATAGCACATTTCGTACTGTTGCGGCGAAAACTAGCACGTTATACTGTTTCGCCACGAAAAAGAGCACATTTGGAAATTTGCTGCGAAAACTAACACGTTATCTGGTTTGGCCACGAAGAATAGCACGTTTTGGATTATACTGCAGACTGGCACTGCTTCCACGTAGCAAGTGTCCGCGTTATCTCGGACTCTTGATCAACGATATTTCGGCTACCTTTCCCATCTATTTCATTCGTATCGAATATTTCTCACTTTCGTCTTCTATATTATGATCAGATCAGGACAAAGTTTTGACTAGATCATATCCGATCATACCTGACTTATATGGGCCCGCAAAAATCAAATCGTGTCGGTTGATGTGGTAAAAATTTTTTTTGTAGCCAACTATTCAAATTTGCTTCTTTTCATCGCTACAAATGGTAAGTACATACTACTTTTCGTGAAAAATCACTCAAACGTTTTAGTTTTCGCAGCGAAAGACGAAACATGCTATTTTTCATGGCAAACCGCCCAAACGTGCTAGTTTTCGCTGCGAAAACCGAAAACGTGATAGTTTTCGTGCCTAGCGCTCCCGACTAGTAACCATGAGGTCGTCAGTTCGCATCTCACTGTTGGCATTATTTTTTTTTTATTTATTCATTTGAATACCTATTGCCTCAAAGTTACTGTGCGAAGTTGCCTCAAAGTTGCCGTGCAAAGTTGCCTCAAAGTTGCCGTGCAACTTTGCAGCAGGCGGACATAGAATTATTGCTGCATAGTTGCGGCAACGTTGCGTGAATCGTTGCAATCTTGCACCGCAACTATCCTGCAACTATGCTGCAACGAGAGTGTGCTGTATGGGTTGCAGCATAATGACGTCAAAGCAAGCTGCGAAACAGCTGTACATGACGGAGCAGATCCAAGTTAATTTGTGCATTTAGAAGTTCAAATTCCTATAAAACGCGCCGTTTTCTCGGCGCGATGCAATTAATTTGTTCGGTGAATCATTTGTAGTAGAAGATACAAAATTCCATGCTCAAAAGATAAGTATATTGTACAAAAAAGCAGCGCGCTTCGTAACGAGTGTTCTGCTTTACATAAAGCCACGATCACACTTGGCTTTAGAGTACTTCAGAACACATTTACAGATCGCTGAATGAAAGTATAAAAAACTTCGCCTCCGAGGGGCAACTCGGTTGGCCGTGACTCGGCCGTGCGTGCGGGCGAGTCTGCGGACAGCCGACGACGGTCAGACTCTCGTGTACGCAGTACTTAGAGCATATAAACATGGAGGAAGCATGCAATAGGAGAAAATGTAGACGGCGATAGAAAGAGAAAGATATACCGGAGGGACACCCCCCTCTCTCTCTCTAGCGCCAGGGGCGGCAGCGCTTTTTATTGAAGGTCCATAATGGAGCCCTAACAAAAGTTAACTCAAAGTAAATACAACCCTAAGTACCCGAGAGGTTACCACCAAAATACTATTTAACTCTAGCTATTTGACGCGCAAAGTGCGAGTATCCGAGAATATGCCCAAAATTTGTTGCGTTCCCGATTGTAGATTGCGAAGCGAACGTTTTACAACTCGTAATATAAGTTTTCATAAGTAAGTACAAAAAAGGTTTAAACGTTTGAAGGTTAACTGTTGTACAAAACATATTTTCTGTTTAACACTCGAAATGATACCTATACACGGTTACCGATGCCCGTTAGGTTATATTTGATTTATTATGATAGTTTATATTAAGATTTATTTATTATTCACACTTTTGTGCTTTAAAAAACATGCTAAGCAGTTCTGAACTTTACGCGTCATTTGTAATTAAAGTTTGGTAGTAACTATAACCTCTCGGGTACTTAGGGTTGTATTTACTTTGAGTTAACTTTTGTTAGGGCTCCATTATGGACCTTCAATAAAAAGCGCTGCCGCCCCTGGCGCTAGAGAGAGAGGGGGTGTCCCTCCGGTATATCTTTCTCTTTCTATCGCCGTCTACATTTTCTCCTATTGCATGCTTCCTCCATGTTTATATGCTCTAAGGCGCGGTACGCACGGCCGAGTCACGGCCAACCCAGCCGCCGCTCAGCGGCAAAGTTATACATATTGCGCGATCTGAACATAGGGGCCGTCCTTAAGGGTAATTTTGGCGAATTCTTACCCCTCCCTTCCCCAGTATAAGAATTCGTAAGATTCGATATTCCAATCCCCTCCTTACGTAATACTTTTGCAATTAATTTTTTAAAATTTAATTTAAATTCTTTTAAAGGTTTATATAATTTATTTAACTCGGTTTCAGGAAATATAAACTAAAACTACTTTTCTGGAACATTAATAATAGAATTTGTATTTATTGAAAATTAGTTTTAAAAATATTACGTAAAACGCTCCCTGACTTCCCCCGCCCTTGTAAGAAAACGTAAGAAATTCGCGACCCACCCCCCCCCCCTCCCCGCCCCCAGAAAGCCTTACGTAATTTAAGGTCGACCCCATACTGTTCGAACTTTACCTAAACCGGTACTATTTCAACTCGCGTCTGGGTCGGGAGATAGTAAACTCGTGAAAGGGGGGGGGCAGTTTCTCAGAGGTAGCACGCGAGATTGTGGTTTAAGACTTACGAGTGTTCATTTCACAGTCCCACGGATTGAAGGAAGCGCCGATAAAAAGCGCGGCCAAGCAGGGAGTGAAAGAATCGAGGTGATTGTGCGAAGAAACAGCGATAATGTCCCCTGCCGTCACTCCCCGTTTCTGCATCCACAGAGCGCATTTTATTGCGCGATCCGCTACGTCCGCCAATGTTTCCTCCACTTCCGTAACCACGTCCACCTAAAACATCGGATCCTTGGATCAGGGCAATAGGGTGACTGTACCTAATATCGCCAGGCAAAAGTTAAATCGCTGTCAATTGAATAATAATTGATATTTTTGCATGCAGCTCGTATCAAAGTAAAGAGAAATTATTCATCTTTCATGTAGCATGAGTTAGAATCGTTGAAACCTACAAATTTTTAATTAGGACTCAACAAACGTAAGACATGCAAAAATCGGGTTCTGAAAAAAGTGTACCTAATATCGCCAACTTAAGAAATATTGATTAATTCATATATATATATATGTTTTTAAAGTCATTTTCACATGTGTTTTTATTATTTCTTGCTCTATAAATGTATTTTTATGCATCTTTGATTTCATTTTTATTAGAAAAATATAGAAATTTGAAAATATAGATTTTTAAAATATTTTATTTTTTACGTTCCGATGTACATATTGGGCAAATAAAGTTTATTACGGTTGCTCGGCACATTTCGTAACCCCACCTATAACAAACATTACATCGAAACCATTGTTCTGCGGTAGGCGGTATTGAGAACACCCATACTGCTAAAAGAAAAACATTATTTTCACTACGGAAAATATTTGAATCGATTTAATTCCTGAAGTACATCATTAATTAGATATTTCTAGTAGATATCCTTGCATTCACGAAATTATTAGACTTACCTTCTCCGAATGTGATGTAAAATTGTGGCAGTTCAATAAATTTTTACACTATTAAGATTCACTAAAATACTTCTCTTTCTGTAATTGCTGACCACATGATGCTGCAATTACAGTATGTCTTCCTACATATGTTTAGGTACTAATTCAGTGCATAACCGATCAATTTTAGAGCTTACTTTGCAAGATATAGCGGGTGGCGATATTAGGAACAGTGGCGATATTAGGTACAGTTACCCTACTTACCTATATTCTGTTTGTGAAATAAAATCTGACGGAGAGATTTAAAACGAGAGATTTTGGATTTCTTTAGTCTATTTAGTTTGGTAGCCGAAAGTTGTTCAAGTCTATTTTAAGGTGGAAACTCGTAAAAAAGCTTCCTGATACGCGGAAAACGCAGATCAATTATCTGGTCACCGTGAAACTGTTTGTTTTTACTCTTCTGCGACTGATTAAAAAGCAGATTAACGTGCTTCAAGGTCTAGACGTTGTTCTAGGTACGACATGTTTTTATTGCTGCAGATCTCTAAAACGTAAACTAGTTTCTTTATGATCTCTATTGGCGTAGTCATCGCTTTTATGCTGACGAGTGGCAAGCCTATTTAGCGAGTTAATGATACAATAAACTGTCTTTGATAGCATGATCTTGGAAACCACCTGTTACATAAGCCTATTCTAGCTGCTGATACAAACTGTGGATGTACCGAAGGTACAAATTAATTCTTTACTTTCCTGTCATCGTACAAAATAAAGGTCTCCAATCACGTTATCGTACACTTATTCTTCAAGCGCGTGTGTAAAATGCAAATGAATTGCAGTGAAATCTGCATAACTCTTATTTGGAGAAATCATGATTTGTTTAAACCAAAGTTTCCTTAAACTCAGCTAAGGTGGCAAAAAAAAAGACACGTTCTCGTGTACAATACACAAATCACTTTCATTAATATCGTTCATATTAATATTAAGACGTACCTGTCCAACGCAGGCTGAGTTTTCCATCAAAGCATCGAACAGGAACTGTCCAACGCTGGTGTAACCAGGTGTGGACGGCATCGACACCCCTTTGAGCACGTTGTTTTCGATGGTGAAAGTTGGAACCTGAGGTCAATAACACCGTGAACAACCAACGCTCGCCATTCCCCGCGAATCGACGCGCCGAGCAGTCGCAAGCTAATGATGCACAGAGGATATCTTACGGTTTTCGATGTTTTATCGGCGACCATATTGACGTGGTGACCAGTTGCGGCTATCTGTTATTGTAGAGACGTTTCCAACTTTCTCCGATCCTTAAGGGAACGTTGCTTGTTTTATAAACGACCGTAACGTGACGGACACTCTTTACGATAACTCTGGAAAGACTGTGAGAAGAAACGATTCATGATCGCCTACTATTTTAGCGTGCATTCTCCCACCATCTCCCCATTGTAAAACATGGGTAATGTTACTACGCTCCGTGGCTTACGTGACCAATTGGAAATGGTCATTAGTCGATAATAACAATGATTTATCTTGAAGGTTATTCAGTTCCTATAGTTTCTCACGAGTTGACAGCAAACATGCACTTTGCAACTTTTGTGTGTAGCATGTTCCGTCTGAAGGTCCAAACCCTCTTATCAGTTCCGTTACAGATTAGTTATTTGTCGTCACCTAACTGGTAAGTGTGTTTAGACCTTTAAAGGCCCCATTCATGTTCAGATCTGTATCGATATTTAGCACAGATGCGCAGAAGCGTGAAACATTGGTTCAGTTCAAAACGCGATACTGAAATGCTTCCTCAGCAATCTGTGCGTATAATGTGTAGCAATCGCGGTAGCGTTGTCAGGGAGTCGGGAAAAAGAATATTGACGAAGCGTGGTAAAAAAAATAGCAGGCAATACAGACGAGACCAGTGGTAACATAAACATTGTCGGCACTGTTGCTCCCCTTGAAGCCATGGTGCGTGTGTATGCGTGTGCTGCGACAAGGGCGATGCCTAGAAGCGGCAGTCGTTAGTCGGTATTCAAAAGCAAAAAACGTTGAAAGTAGGGCTGGGACTATTTGTCGAATTTTTCAGTATTCGAATATTCGAATACTTCAGTTGCTCAATTATTTGGCGGATATAATTCGAATATCCAAGTATTCGAATACTATTCGAATATCCAAGTATTCGAATACTATTCGAATATTAAAGTATTCGAATACTATTCGAATATTAAAGTATTCGAATACTATTCGAATATTAAAGTATTCGAATACTATTCGAATATTAAAGTATTCGAATACTGATATATTCGAATACTATTCGAATGTTAAAGTATTCGAATACTATTCGAATGTTAAAGTATTCGAATACTGATGTATGCGAATACCATTCGAATATTAAAGTATTCGAATACTGATATATTCGAATACTATTCGAATGTTAAAGTATTCGAAAACTATTCGAATATTAAAGTATTCGAATACTGATGTATTCGAATAGTATGGTGTGAATTATAAATCAAGTTCTTTAGGTTCATTTGTCAGGGTGAAATCTTGTAAGCTAATTTTGACCCACTTCACACCATACTATTCGAATACATCAGTATTCGAATAGTATTCGAATATAGCAGTATTCGAATAGTATTCGAATATAGCAGTATTCGAATAATAACATCCGGAGCTCCGGCCTAGTGTGCATGCGAGGTGGTGGAAATTCTCGAGCGCTCCCGTCCCGAATCTGGCATCACTGAACATCATGGGAGAGAGAAAGAGATACTTTCTCGGTGGTGCGAGCGAGAGAGGTAGAATGAGGGAATCCCAATCGCTCGCAATGCGCATGCGCCGGTGTACGCCTCTCACTCGCAACAGCTCGCACAGTTTCGAGGACAGGAGACATAAGGCAATGAGACCTAGGGATGCCGATTTTTTCAGAAAGCATCGATTTTTCAAATCGATTCGAATCGTAAGATGAAAAATCGATTCAAGAAAAAATCGGCTTGTCTAGAATCGATCTTCATGAAATCGATTCAACTTTATGTATCTTCAATTCATTGAAGACTAATTAGTGTATATTAGAAGTATATTAGAATGATTTTGGGTAAATAAAATAGAAATCATTTTTTTGTTTATTGTTTATTATGTATTGAATGAAAGAAACGAAATGAACAAATAAATGAAAGGACAATGTTAAGTCCCTGTCATGACACAGTCCTTAATAACATAGTCTTTACTCGTTCCCAAATTTCCAATCTTCAAATTGTAAACATTTTAAAAATTTTAGTTTACTAAGTCTTTCAGGTTTGATTTTGTTCTAACAATTTGCAATGCAACAAAATCAAAATACTGTTTCATATAAAAAATAAAACCCGGTAAATATAGCAGTGTAATCACAAAGTGAGAAACAGGCCATAAATTACTTTTGAATTCAGCTGAAATGCGCGAAAGAAGTATAGGTATAAATAATAAAGAATCGGAACACGATTTCTGGTCCCCGAGGATCGATTCCATAAGATCGTTCTATACTGAAAAATCGATCCAAAAAATCTAAAATTACGGGGCTAAAGATCGATGTTTCGATTAATCGATCTCAGATCGGCAACCCTAATGAGACCCCCAGTAGTATACATATGCTTTAAGCCGACAACACGGTGAACCGGACCGGTTGGATCGGGTGGTGTGTCAGCGCATCACCTCGCGTCGGGTGTTAATAGTATGTCTCTGTTCCATAGTACATACTACATCATGGAAAATAGCAATACCTGATTTGAGTCAACACGCGTCGCATTGCGTCGGCGCGCGTCGGGTTTCGTAAGTGTGTTCCCGCCTTTAGGCTCACTGGAGCGGCCGGTTTCCCCTCGATCGCTGTTCGCGAAGCAACTTTAGAACGACCAATATTTCTGACCTCCAGCATAATTTATTTAGAGGAACGTTTTTGCGATAACCTTCTACATCAGCATTTCAAATACAGGGCAGTACATATTTACAAAAAAATCCTTTTTCTTCTTCCCTTTTCTTATTGTGTAGAGTAATGTGGGGCAAGAGTGCGCACTTAAAGTTTAGACTTCTCTAAAATCGTTGGTAATACACTGATAGTCATATCGTTTTGTGAGAAATAACTACTATCCCTTATTATTCGATAGGCAGTGACTTCATGTAAATTTACCTGTCACAACTTATATAAAATAAATATTTCCAAAAAGTGTCAAATGCGAACTTTTACCCGCTATGTGGGGCAAAAGTTCGCATGTTATGGGGTAAAAGAACGCAACGAGAAATATCCAAAGAAGTGTTTTATTTTCCTGCATAAGTACATAGTTCGGGGAATACAGTAAAATGCCTAATAGTTTATAATTAATTTTTTTAGGTGAAGCTAACAATAGTCGCAAATAAAATTACCCCGACCTTCGTAATTTGAACAGGCATCATGCCACCATTCTTTACATGAATCACACTGGATCCAGTCTTCTTCTGGAGGATCAATGTACTCTTTATTACATGGTGGACAAAAGGTTAATAAAAAACGTATTTTGGAAAAATATTGCGGATTAAAAATTAATAACAAAAATCAAAAGCTGAGATCAGCGTGGCTCAACTATCATAACCACAAAATTTAGCAAACTCTAGAATTAAAATAAGTTTAATGAAGATATAACACCCGTCAAATTATTTTGATAATTATACTGCATTGTGCGAACTTTTGCCCCCACAGCTACTTTTACATTGTTTAATCAATCCTGTTATCTGCGAGGAGAATTGAAAACTTCTATTAGCACTTTTTAATAGAAGAATTTCAGCTCTTTCAGACGGCATATTAATTAAAATATTTACTGATCAATTTATAGGAATAATATTAATTCCCAAACATGAGAATATTACATCATAACTAACGAATTCAGTACTTACTGCATTGTAAGATAACAAACCAAAACACAGCCACGAAATTCGACATTAGTGACTCTAACTTGATTGACAATTGACTGCCAATCACCATTGACAACTGCCCCAACTCAAACCATGAAATTCGCATGGTGCGAACTCTTACCCGCTGCGAACTTTTACCCCACATTACTATACAGAATAGGGGAAAATATATTTTTTTGAAAAAATCCAGTGATTTAGATAACAACAATTGCCTTTAATTAAAACACTCACTGCAGTTACTACAGTAAAATAAATCTTACGTAGAAATAGTCTTGAATAGTATTTATTCGCTTTTTTTCCAAATAAGTAAACTATTTTCAGGCTTTTTATCAAACTTGTTCTTATTCATATTATCTACAAAACAAAAAAATTAATTCAATCCTTATACAGTGTTTATAAAAATGTACGGTGTTTATAAAAATGTGGGACAGTTTTTCGGGGTCGGCTCTACTCACCAGAATAATAAAAAAGGTTATAGCAGTTACAAGTTTCATGTACTTTTACATTCCGTAAAACACCGGTCTGGAATGCCTATTCAAGTGGCACTTAGCAAAGCCCAGCTATGTCTCCGCGGATCCATATATTGATTATATCATTTCGCTATTAGTTTTTTAATGCCAGGAAGCAGGAATGAATATGAATGGAAACATACATAGCGTACTACGCCAACTAACAAACGTGTCTGTCAGTAGGTTGTCCTTTGACAGACAGCCCAGACCGGTGTTTTACGGAATATAAAATTGCTTACAACTGCAAAACTAAGCATTATCGGATATATGCGTATACCATCTGTTTGTATTCGTTTGATGAGTAGAACACTTTTTAATAAACACCCGTAGAATAATTTTTGTATACAATAATATTAAGTAAAAGAGAGTTGTTTGATTTGTCGCAAAAAAAATCGATGTTTTTTATTGCATAGCCCGATAGTTTATATACGTTAATAAAAGGGAAAAAGATTGTGCTTTTTAAACGATTTTATTCAGCTTCGATCGTCTGCTTGTTTGTTTGTATGTTTGATGTATATAAATATGTATGGTTTAAATCTGGCAACTCAAATTTAAGCCACTTCGAATTATCCAATTGTCTTGAAACTTTGTAGGTGTGCGTAGTTTGAATGACAATACCACATTTAAAAAAAAAATTAACCCCGGGGGGTGAAAAAATTACCCAGTCATCAATAAATATAACCCATAAGCACAAATCCAAACGACTTGAAATCAGCCACTCGCGTTCTTTACGAAAACGACAAAAAGCCGCTGAGTTGGGGACGCTATTTGGGTTAATGTGCCGTATTTCGGCTCCTACCCAATAGTCAGCCTTTTCGGAAATAAATTGCTTAGAAATAAGAAATTAGGAATAAAATCTTATATATTTAAACGATCGGTGTACTCTCTTCTTCGAATGTGGGTAGTTTCATGCCTTTAGCGGTAAAAGTATGAACTGCAGAAAGATTTATTATGTTGGCGATTGGATGATTGACGACTGATGAGTCAATTTGAATTAATTTAGTACTATAGGCGACACTTGGAAATAGTGTAGGGTAAATCCGGGAGACGCGGTCGACCTAATATAAAATGGCTATTAAAACTAATCTAGAAACTATTTATTTTATCAGAACAAACCTATATTTTCAGAATTTTATGCTGATTCAGAAAAACTGGTCGATATTTGCTTTAAGACAATATTTACTGTAAATCGGGTTGAAAACTGAAGTCATGATATCTGACCACCTCTCCCGAGGTGCCGGGAGAAATGGTTTTCGTCGTTGGCAGAGACCACTCACATAATTATTCATGGAAATTTAACAAAGGATAAAGCAAAATTATTTATGAGTGAATACAATTATAGATTCATTGATATTTAACAAGTAAAGAACACATCAAAGAAAAAGTGAACTACCTACTGGCGATTATCAATGCAAATGAATACAAAAGTGAATGTATAAACTAAATAAACAAAAATAATAAAAAAAAAATAATAATAATAATAAAATAAATAAAAAAATCATAACTCGACCATCTCTCCTTTTTGCAGCGAAAGATGGTCTTCTCGTTAGCTTTGAGAGGAAGAGCTAATATGGCCAAATACTTTGGCTACATTGTCCCTCAATATCTCTACTATCTTATTATCCCAAACATTAAACGAAAGTAAAGTTAGAAGTATATTTTAAATACGATTTTGTACACCGCTGTTTGACAAAAGAGGTTAAATGTAACCTCAATTCACCTTTTAAAGCCTATAAATCCAGAAAAACACAGAAGGTGGCGAAATGACGCTATTCATTCAACTGTTTGGCTTCTAGAGAAATAATTGGTCTGCACTTTAACGCATTTTTATGTAGAGAATCTGAAATATAGCGACTCGACCAACTCTCCGGCCCGACCGCGTCTCCCGGATTTACCCTATACCAACACTAATACGAAGTTTTTTATGTTCAAATTTTGAATACGCGATTAAAAACATTCGAATGAATTTTTCGTGAAATTATAATTGCATTTAAACTTAGGTTAGTAAGTATTTTTGAAGTGGCCGACTATTAGCATTCAAAATATAAAGAAAACCAATAGTCAGCCCCGGCTGGCTACTGGATATTGTTAAGAAATCGCCAATTTGACCACTGGTCGGTCGTCGAAATCACAAAACGGCTGACGACTAGACGATTGGTCTAGTAGTCTGCCGTTATAATTTAAATAATTAGAATTTTCAGAAAAAAAATTTATTATAAAATATTTTAAATAAAAATTGTTATACTATTAAAAAAACCGTCCACACATTTGAAAAATAGATACTTTAAAGAATTTTACTGACAATAACGCATTTAAAAAATAGTATATTAATAATAACAACGCGTACCCTACCGAAAATACACAATTTATCAAGAAATGATCCGTCCCGTATGTACAAATAGTAAAACTAAAAATTTGCAGGCGTTCGTAGTATATCATCATCGAAATTGTAGTACAAGAAAAAATTATTTTTAGTTTTTAGTGCATTTTTAATAAAATTGTTTTTTTATTATATATTTTTGTTTCTTATTTTCTTTATCATATTTCAAATTAAATGTTTTACTAAGTAGACAGTGTAAATTGGCGGGAAAGAGCCATGACGAAATTTTTTTCACCATTCTGTCGTGAGAGTGATTCTTTGAGCATTTTTAGCGAACAATAGAATACTGCAAGTTTCATTTCGAAAGAACAGCCCTTTATTTAGAAATATACCTTTATTTAAAATGTAAAATATAAAATGTGTAAAGACTTTCTGTTCAATTGTTTTCCATATATTTCTATATGCATGCTTTATATATAAATTTTGCCGAATAAAAATAATGTTTCAAAAATAAAAGTTGTATGGATAATATAAATATATGAATATAATTATACTCTGTTGCTAGTTTTTTTATAATACGTGTTTCATGGTGTTCATTAGTAGAAATAGTAGATAAATTGTAAGTGCGGAAATACCTGAGCTGGTATTATCTATGTCCTGGAACTGTAAGTTGGTAGGATGATAGTTTGAGAAGGATGGATAAAATCAAAAGTATATTCTTGTATATATTCACGGAGCGGAGCGACCTGTGGTAATAGACGGTAGACTGCCATCGAACGACTGTGGGTCTGATCGACGTACAATTTGGTTTAAGAACGGACAGGGATTCGGTCTTGGACGCAATCGCGATCTACACTTGCCATCTACACTTCGCTCAATTTCAGGCGATATTCTGGAAACGTTTTAAAAACAACCACGCCCTAATGAGTACCTAGGTGCCACTGCTAAGCATGCAAATCTTCAACAGCTTTGTAAACGTACATTGGGAATGCATTGAATATACCGAGCGAGTCACTTAAGACAAGACAGCTGTATAATATCTACAGTTCTTGAGATAGGAAGAAATGGGTAATTATTAACAAAACGGTACCTTGAAACAGGTTATCGAGATCATAATTCTGAAAAAAAATTTCCTGTATATGTTACCGTTGCTCCGCTTTAGTTTCCGAGACATTTGCGAAAAACTGTGATCTGTAGTTAGCTTGGGTCAGACGGCTCAGCCGCCCCTGTAAGTGGGAGTTGGGTGGCCAACTTTTGGGAGATTTGAGATAAAAAAAAATGTCGAAATGTCACAAAAGTTGTCTGCAACACTCTTGTTACTCTAATTTGTGACACTGAAGAGAATCAGTTTGCTTTCCATGATGCCTTAATACTTAAAAAGGGGAAAAAGTTTCTAGGTTTACTGTGCAAGTGGTCACTGTGTCAAGTACAAGGCTTGTACAGTAGGGTGGGCCGAAAAACCCAAATTTTCGAAATTCGAAACGGCGTAGTGCGGAAAAGTTGCCGCTGGGGAAGACAAATCGAGGCCAAAAAGAAATTTTGAAATCGGTCAATATTTGACCCTCGCGCATCGCCGTCAAAGTTTTTATTTTTTGACCGAGTTTGGCGGCGTTCGTATATTTTCTTTAAATTGTCTATATTTCACTGTTGAACTTCGCAAAATATTATTTCAGCACATAAACACGTAAAATAGTGTTTTCTATATGTATTGTCGCGGACGGAAGACAATTTGTGGGGCACGACTAGACGTAAGGCGAACACGACGCGAACCACAATCCTGTAAGGCAGTGGTCGGCAAACTCATTAGTCAACAGAGCCAAATATCAACAGTACAACGATTGAGATTTCTTTTGAGAGCCAAATTTCTTAAACTTAAACTATATAGGTAGGTACACTGTTTATTAACTTAATAAACTTTAATTATAGTTTTAAGTCTTAATTAAACTATAGGTACACTCAATAAAACTTGATATCATACTTAATAATGATCTTATTTATTGATAAAAATTAAATTGTAATCATTTGTGGCAGAGCCGCATTCAAAGGGCCAAAGAGCCGCATGCGGCTCGCGAGTCGCAGTTTGCCGACCACAGCTGTAAGGGGCTACGAAAGCAACATTGCAATTATATTAAATTGAATTTTTAGCAATGAAATTGCTAACGCACTTAATTCAATCTAATTAGGCAACATTGTTTATGCCTAAAGAATTCTACGATATTGCCTAATTTATGTCGCGTACTGAGGTACGCCGTCGCACACCGAATTAACTTTGTGCGTAACTGATTAGATTGAACTAAGTGCGTTAGCAATTTCAATGCTAAAAATTCAATTTAATATAATTGCAATGTTGCTTTCGTAGCCCCTCTCAGGATTGTGGTTCGCGTCGTGTTCGCCTTACGTCTAGTCGTGCCTCACAAATTGTCTTCCGTCCGCGACAATACATATAGAAAACAATATTTTCCGTGTTTATGTGCTGAAATAATATTTTGTGAAGTTCAACAGTGAAATATAGACAATTTAAAGAAAATATACGAACGTCGCCAAACTCGGTCAAAAAATAAAAACTTTGACGGCGATGCGCGAGGGTCAAATGTTGACCGATTTCAAAATTTTTTTTTGGCCTCGATTTGTATTCCCCAGCGGCAACTTTTCCGCACAACGCCGTTTCGAATTTCGAAAATTTGGGTTTTTCGGCCCACCCTAATGTACATCCCCGTTTCTTCGAGCCGTGTTAAGGTGCATTCCCATGGCACCAGGCGGCAAACCAACCGCGCTGCCACGACGCGGCTAGCCCAAGCGGATCATTACTACGGCGCGAAAGTTGCCGACCCACGCGCCGTGGGATCGCACCTTTGCCTTTCTGTTTAACGCAGTGATTCTCAACGCGAGGTACGCGGTAAAAACTTTAGGGGATGTGACGTGAGTGTTTGAAACTCGCTGAATCTAGTAACTGGGAGAATGTTAATTTGTTTATATCGCACTTTGTGTTTATCGATATGTGTAATTTATGAATACAAAATTTAATGTAGGGGAGTGTAGGGGAATTACGAGCACCGAAGGGAAAAGTTAAATTGAAACAAATGCATTGATTCTAATCAGATTTATTTTATAGATAACTAAACTTTGTTTAATTATCTAGAAAGCCAACGCAAAGAATTATAGATACTTTAACAAACAAATCATTTTTTTAAAGAAAAACAAAACTCTTTCTATCCGCAATAACCCGTAGCTAGCGAGGTAAATACGAACGGTTGCTTAAAGATTTCTTGATCTTTAGTAAACACTGGTTTTCTTCCACGCTATGGGTCTGATACAGTCTTTCTCCTTGTTTGATCGAATTTTGGTTGCTCGCGGGATTGATATATTTATTCACTTTTATTTTTAATCTCTTTCATGAATATCTCAAGATCTTTCAACGTATATTCTTCCTAATATAATTCCGGGGTACTGGATACATAAAAAACTTGGAAATGTTAAGAGAAAAGGGTAGATGCCATCGTCCGTAATAACTCAAAACACGCTGTTCGTAATTAACCGAATGAACAGAAGTTAAGAAATTTCAAATGAAACAAATAGGAATTTGTATATATACAAATTGATCCGGTGATTTTATTTAGAATCAAGTAACCGAACTACGAAAAAATGATACATTTTTGGGTAGTATAGTTTTAATGCACTATAGACTTAAAATACTCGAGCGTGAAATTATAAGAGAAGATACGAAAACATTTCACGACCCTTACCTGCGCGGTTGCGTGCAGCCTTCCGTCGTGACAGTTCCCTTAATTAGTATGTACTAAACATAGCTAATTACATCATGTAACAGTATCGCGGGAGGGCAGGACAAGCGAAACCAGCGAATATCGCGGTGCTCGGGTTTACCCGCGTTCGCAATTCCCCTACTTTCTCTAAAGCGGGCCCTACACGATGAGACTTGTCTTGAGACATGTCTGGAGACAAGTCTCATCGTGTAGGGCCCGCTTAAGTCTTTGGCCCGGCCGCGTTTCCCGGATTTACTCTATATATAAGGTGGTGCTTACTTGACCCGAAAGAAATTTTTTGTATTTTTTCACGGGGCACCGTGTCAACGTGCTTACCCTTATGACTAAGTAATGTATTTGTTTAATTTTTTTTCAGGTACTTATTGGGGGTTGCTACTAGGTATTGAATTTTATGTTTTTAAGAGCAAACTGCAATTTTCTTTTCGACGTATTATATATTTTAAACACATTTACTTAACAATGGAATATTGTTACAAAGTAAATTTGTGAACCAGCAACTCTTGAAAATAACCAATTCATATTTATAAAAGTCTAGTATCGTAATGCTTACTATAGTATATGTATAGTGACGACTCGAGTGCAGGTGAGTCGTGTACACCGAGAAACAGTCGTTGCAGAGCTCTAAGCACGACCCGCGTGCAGGCCTACATGTACAACGCGGTAGCGGCTACTACACTGTACATATTACCTTTTTTAACCCACAGCTACTACCCATTGTCGAATTTTCCAGGTTTTGGATTTTTCGCGGCACCTTCGGTTGCCGAGGAAACATTCGTGCTGAATCTGAACCTTGTAGGTCATCGGGAAATATGAAAAAATCGCCTCTGGACAGATAGTGCTAACAAACGAACAACCTTAAGCGTCTTATTATATAGGATTGATGACTGGGTAATTTTTTTAAACCCCTTGGAGGGGTTCATAATTTTGCACTGTCATCCAAACAACGCACGCCTGCAAAGTTTCGAGTCGATTGGATAGTTTGAAGTGGATTAAAATTGAGCTTCCAGATTTGGATCAAACAAACAAACAAACAAACAAACATACATACATACATACAGAGAAGTTGAATAAAATCGTTTAAAAACAAACCGAGGATCGAAACTGACTAAAATCGTTTAAAAATGAAAATCCAAGTCACGGAAGCCAGATATCGTTGACCGGTAATTTTCCAGTTTTCTAATCATACGTTGACGTGGATTGTTAGCAATAATAACATTTATACAGTGATAAGGATGTAAGTGATATGCGTTGGAACTCGCGCGTGGTATAAGTACGAGGAGAGTATCGGCGGTGAACCATGAATATGCAGAATTGCATTGCCATGTAATCTGGAACATGCGGCGCATAAGTACACGTGGTTTATGTACAATTTATTGTCATATAATATATTGGTACCCGGCACGTCAGTCATTACTTCGTCAGCTTCGTGCCACGTGTAATATCTTCTTGCAATCTGAAGGCTCGTCGTTCTTCAAGCTTCTTCCTCAATGCTTCTATTTCCACTGATGTGACCGGGGCAGACTGCTGCTGAGGCTTAAACGACGGGGCAACTCGTCTGAGAAACCCAAAAACTACATTTATAACTTTCGAAGTAGTGATTGTTATAATATATGTACCGTAGCCGACAAAAGAGTTACCATTTTTTCGATTTGTTTTATTTGTGTTATTTTTTAGCATCAACTTGGAACTGTGGTATGTGTTTCATATACATATATATATTCTGATGAAAAATTGAAAGCTGTATTAAACCCAGTTAAAGTTGAATTTATTTAACTAACAAACAAAAGTTTTATATGGCATTGAACGAGACTATATATTTTAGATGGCATGGAGTTACCAATTTCGGTAACTTTTTAGGCCGCCCTAAAGGCAAAACGTGCCCCCACAAAATATTAAATTGTTTATTACTTTTCAATAGTGGTAACTTTTCGTCGGCTTTAAAAGTGTGTTGCCCTGTTTAGTGTTAATTAAACAAATTTAACCATAATTGGATTTTACACAACTTTTAATTCTCTAGCAGAATATGTATATATTGGCCGTTGGGCACATGCTGCAGTTTTGAGTTGATGTTAAAAAGTAATGTAGGTAGAGTGGATCGAAAAAGTGATGACTTTTTTCTTCGCTACTGTATGATTATAACTATATATTAACACAGAGACGTTTTGCAGAATAAATTTTCTTTCACTAATCGTTTATGGCAGGGTTGACTAACTGGCGACTCACGAGTTGCCGGGGGCTCCTCCGCCTTGCGGCCACGCTGAACGGCCCCCTCCATACCTACTGAACATTGACGATCGCAGTCGAACTCGTCCGTCCCTACACAGACATAAGGTAAATGGCCCAGTACTTGAACAAGGCCCAATAATTAAAACTTGAGAAGAAATTTGATTAATAATAACAGTTTTACTAATTTGCAACGTTTAAACTGTTCGAAATATAATTGCAAAATGTATTAGCTTGATATAGATACAATTATAAGCTTACATAACTGAATGGTTATATCATGCAAAAATATTATTGTACAGTAAAGCTTCAACAGTTTCAATCTCGCTTCTTACCTAATGGCCTCAAGCAAGCCAGAGAATATTTTTGTTAAGGTTGTAATTCATTATTATTTTATAATTTTTTAAATAGTACAGTTGTTTTGGATTTATTATATATTGAAGAATTGAAAATTAATTGGATCTCTTAATAATTTTTTGTTTTTAATATTGAAATTGATGCGTTTATCCACTAGTACACGATAACATGACACGGACCAGTTATTAAATGTGTGTTTAATGGTTATTTAAACACTGGTACAGACGCCAGTATTCAGTGAAATTTTTAAAATTATTAACATTTATTGTACCAAAGTAAGTATTTTTTTGTATCCTATATATTTACGTTAATAATAACTAGACAAAAATATAATACTGTTTTAGAATTATTGGGATAATTAATCATAAACTCGTCATAATATTAGCATAACCTAAAATTGTATAATATACTTTTAATCATTTTTTCATGGCGAAGATTTAACACAAATTTATTATAAATAAAATGTTTTTATTACCCCAAAATATTACCATATTGATTTCTTTTCATTAACTGATAGGAATAGTTAAATTAAATATATTATATTTCATTTAATTACTGGGACATATGAACAGTTTCATGTTTCAATTAATTTAAAACTTTTCCTTCAACAAATGTAGATTCTTGTTACGTTATCTGAAAGTAGAAATTTTACGCTTTCGAATAATTATATTTAGTTATAATTTTATACTATTTAAATATAAAATAAATTGCAATTATCTCAACTACGTCCTTAACTGTTTCACCACTGGGTCATTTACCTTAAATACAATCGATTGCTACGGCCGGCCACTGCCATACGTTTACATATAATTATAATTAATACGACAATACGAACTGATATATACTTACTTTTACTCGTCTCTGTGAATGTGAACGTGCACATTGAGGCCGGGTCATATTATTGACAAGGGATGGTATATCCACATCAATTTTTGTTATGGCTATCCTTAACAGCGAAGATAATGAATGGTCCGTTAATCTTGACCGATATTTACTTTTTATATTTTTCATAACGGAAAACGCACTTTCGCAACTGTACATACTAGAATTAAAAGCGTTGGAACTCCACCATTTTCCATCCTGCAATGAAATTGCTAGTGAACGCCCAAATGCAAATTTTGTGAACTTAGTACCAATACTAATCAAAATACAGCAACAATTTAAAAAGCGCTTTACAGATTTCGATACATTAATGAAAAATGAGCTTGTAATTTTTAATAATCCAAAAGGATGTATGATCGAAGACCAAGAAATTTATTATCGAGTTGAATTGTGTAATTTGCAAGCAGATCCGTTCGTACTCGCCAGAAATGAATATGGACAGGAGTTTTTTAAATTATTATCAGAAGAAAAGTATCCGAAATTGGTGGATTTGGGTAAAAAGTAAATATCGGTCAAGATTAACGGACCATTCATTATCTTCGCTGTTAAGGATAGCCATAACAAAAATTGATGTGGATATGCCATCCCTTGTCAATAATATGACCCGGCCTCAATGTGCACGTTCACATTCACAGAGACGAGTAAAAGTAAGTATATATCAGTTCGTATTGTCGTATTAATTATAATTATATGTAAACGTATGGCAGTGGCCGGCCGTAGCAGTCGATTGTATTTATGTCTGTGTAGGGACGGACGAATTCTACTGCGATCGTCAATGTTCAGTAGGTATGGAGCGGGCCGTTCAGCGTGGCCGCAAGGCGGAGGAGCCCCCGGCAACTCGTGAGTCGCCAGTTAGTCAACCCTGGTTTATGGTATGAATTTATGGGAAAATTTGCAATCTCCACTTTCAAATCTTTCTAACTCTATCTAATTTTACACAGCGATAAAAATTCAATAACCGACTTGCTGGCTTTGTATTCCTCGAGTGCTCTTCGAGTGTCCCCGATCAAGTTCTTCTGTCTCTCGCGTTCTCGACTTATGACAGCTTTCCGATTTTCTATCTCCTCGTTTAATTTCATTTTCATCCAAAACAGCCTCTCCCTCAACTGAAGTTCAGAGGAAAGAAAATATCCCACAGGATGTCTTATAATTATGGTGAATTAAATATTGAATTAAAATCAAACGAATGCAGAAAGACTTGTTAAGGATTCGTCTCCTGTTCTCAATGGAAGTGAAAGATTTGCTTGGTCTTTGTTGTAGCTTTATAAAAACATGTTGAACCTCTGCTAAAGACATTTCACAAAGAAGACCCAAGCCGCTGGATTCCGTAGGATCGAAGTCCTTCAATGGCAACGCTCGCAACGACTGGATAGTCTTGATCTCCTGGATCATTTTAATCTTCCTTCGGGTCTCATCCTCCCTCTGCTTTAGCAGCTGTGTCCTTAATTGACGCGATTCTTCCGAAACTTCTGCAGCTGATCAAGGTAATTCCATCGTGTCAACTCCAGGAATTATGAGAAATTAACGGAAATTTTTGACAATTCTTCATGGTAATAGAATAGGGGTTTCATTGATTCGAGAATCTCCACCAAGGTCTCAAATTCGTTACAAATGTTTGCAAACAGTGCTAGGCTGATTGCGAGTTATCGAAAGTCACATCACATAGTCAAGGTAGAATAAATTTTATGATGGGATGATGGGGAAATGATAGGGTAGTAAGGTAGCGAAAATTATAGAAACATAGGTAATGGTTATTGACATATATTTTACCTCTCTGTCGTTTTTCATCGATCATGGCGTTGAAAGCTTCACGAGACGATTGCTCGATCTCACGGCACTTCTCAACAATTTCCATCATCTCCTTATTGTAATCCTCCCTCCATTTCTCCAGCTTCTCGTACAGTTCCTGTTTCTTTAAACAAACGAAGAGAGCAGTTTGCAATCTCCTAAGTCCCACTAATAAATAACTTAGCGTCAAAATCTGTTTCCAGAAATATATAAAATTATATACGATTCGCAAGAAGCTTGCTTCAAATATTTCCCTCAAAGTGCGGCTATAGAAGCGTAACAATTTCTAAAGGAAGCATTTGTGGATTTATGTTTGTGCGAGCTTCTTCTACCTATATGATTAATAGAATGTTAATCTAAACAATTTCAGAGCACCTTGCACGCGAACAAAGTTTACTCGTGATTTTGCAAAAGATAAAGCACAAATACCTCTTTCCGTACGCTGTCTGCGTGCAATTTGACATCATTTAATAACGATTGCTTAGCGATAAAAGCACCCTCCCGAGTCAACAGCGCCAAAAGATGCTTCTCTTGTATCTTCAGTAATTCTTCCTCCCTCTTCTGTTTCCGCTTCTCTTCCTCGAGTTTCAATATCGCAGAAGGATCGAGCCCCCCCTCTGCCAATTCTTTCAATCTAGAAGTTTTCATGAAAGAATTCGAACGAGGCGTTACAACGAGGATGATAACGATTTTTAAATGAAAAAGAATTATTTTTGTTACTTTTTTATTTCTTTCTCTTCGTCGGTTATCACGCGAGCGCACTCCCTTAAAATCGAAGCTGCGGTTTGTTTCACCTCGACAGGCTGTTAAATAAATAAATACTATGTACGAACAGAGAGAGAGTGCAAAGTAATGCTAAAGTACTAAGGAGCTCACGCGGGACAACAAATAACTCGGTCATTTTTTAACATTTTTGTACAATATTTATACAATATGCGTATTAATACATTCTCTACACGTAAAAAGTAAAGAAATAATTTTCAACCTCATAGTATCTGTAAAGAAAATTCGTCTAGTTTCGAGCATCTCAGCGCCTAGCGGCGAGCAACCAGCCGTGCGTCGAGTTGTCCCGTTGCTAAGGCTCGTAGCCGCGTAGGCGCGTAGCGTAAGTATATATGGCTGGGTTACGTGTACAGATTTATAAGTTATGCAACTTTCTGCTTGTAAATATCACTAAGTGTAATGATGAGCGCCAGATGCGTACCGCACATATGTATATATTTATTCATATATCATGTTCTAGCTTTTATAAATGATATATATCGTTACTTAAAATGTTGTTTTCTTTGTGTCCGAGTTATTTTTTTGTATAGTATTAACTTTCTAAGTATTTTATGTGTCGCTGGAAAGATAAGTATGATTAGCAATAAATATTTTATTATCAGTAAAATTTTGTTTTCTGTGTGTCCGAGTTATTTATTTGCATAGTATTAACTTTCTAAGTATTTTATGTGGCGCTGAAAAGATAAGTATGATTAGCAATAAATGTTTTATTATCAGTAAAATTTTGTTTTCTTTGTGTCCGAGTTATTTATTTGCATAGTATTAACTTTCTAAGTATTTTATGTGTCGCTGAAAAGATAAGTATTATTAGCAACAAATGTTTTATTATCAGTAAAATCGAACTGTCAAGTCATACGAAATGCCGGCGGTAGCAAATGTTTTGGAAATTTTATGACCCCACCGAATTATATTACGGGACCTGCTCTGCACTGGGGCCTCACAAGGAACCCAGCCATATATACTTACGCTACGCGCCTACGTGCCCGCACTTATATTTACACTACTGCAGCTCGACGTACGGCTGGTTGCTCGCCGCTAGGCGCTGAAAAAGGCTCCCGGTGCAGCCCTGCCTTAAGAGGATGTTCCGGTGCAGGGGCCACAAAAGTAGGAGAGCTTTAGGAATTAATTAAAGGAAAACTAACACAGATAATTCAAGGGGACTTTTTGCATTGTATTAAGGATGTCTTAAACTATAGAAATATATTTTTTTGTAATTAATCATGTGAAAATGACACCGACGAGTCGTCGAAGTCGAGGCGTCAAAATATTCATCCAGAACAATGCAGTGGGGCGTGTAGCACCTAAACCATTGGTATCGAATAAAACGCAATGCCAGATTATATTATTAAAGGGCATGAAATTCCTTAGTGGGCAAACCTTTAAAGAATACAAAAAGTGACATTTTTTTTAAATATAACGACACTTAAAATTTAAAATCACTTTCCATATAGTTTTCTTCATTTCAACTTTTTTAAAAAATACAAAGTTCCAAAATTTTTAAAATTTCAGAGGTTTGTCCACTGCGAAAAAGTATACCCTTTAAAATAAAAAAGTTTCAATCGAATCGGTTAATAACTTTTCGAGATACTTGTCCCACCAGTTTGAAGAACACTATTTAGAAAAAAACGCGATTAAAGTTTTACGTGAACGCATTCGCTGATACTCAAATCCCTATAACTTCAGAAATTTTTCGAATTTCAAAAAATACCTTTAAACGCGTACTCTTAAAGCTTCGAACGCTCGAAAAATGAAATAATACAAAACCGATCTTTCGACGATTCTAAACCGGAACCTCTTAAGAACGAAACATCCAACAACAAATTCTAAAGAGTCACCTTAAAAATCGGTGCTGACTTTCTCACGAAAGTCGCTCTGGGTTTCTCATCCTCGGTCGATATCGCCAAGCTCTTACGACGCTGCGAACAACTCGGTGCATTTTCGTTCGCGTCCTTCAACAAATTCATGGCGTGCAATTTGTTCGCCGCGCGCAACGACTGCAATTTCGACTCCGTCGAGGGCTTCACGTAATTCGTCCTCGGGACGTGGCGGAAAAATTTCATCATCGACAAATCCTGTCCAGGACACGAGGGGTCTTCAGAAAAAGGAAACCTTCGGGGTTCGTTAAGTCGATGACATTGTATTTACAATGACGTCGATGTGGGCACGTTAAGTCCCATTAATGCGTAACGTCGAAGGGTTACTATTTTAATTAACGCGAAATTTATCAGATTAGAAGTAATTTATTTAAAAATAGTATACACGTTTGGAGTATATGTATACCTATATACGTTGCCTAGGGCCTAGGGTGTCTACATACGAATTTTATATATTTCTCTAAAAGGTGTTAACTTTTTAGGGGTGGAGTTTTTGGATTTCGTACTTATGCGTTATTGGTCACGATGAACTCCCTACTTATTTGGCAGAGAGGTGGAAGCGCGCCTCGGAAATTTATATTCCCAGTTCTAAAGTAATTTAACAATTATGCGGTTGCCATTTTGTTAACTTGCAAAAACCGCAGGAAAGTTTTTACGCTTAAAGCTGGGTTCACGTTTGTCACCGCACCACTGTTCTCTTACCGCGACCTGTTACCTATCTAACGACATTCTGTTACTGCATACTGTGACTCGTCCAGTGGCGCACGCACGGGGGGGGGGCCTTGCCCCCCCCCCCAAACAAAAAGAGAAACAAGGGAAAAGGAACGGAGTTGTATCAAGCGCCTGAAAGACGGAGCGAGACAAAGTATCAACGAGCCGTGCGTCGTCTGTCTCGGCCCCCCCCCCCCTCCAAAATAAAATTATGAGTGCGCCACTGGACTCGTCACTTGGTTCAACCGTTCCGATTAATGTCTCGGAATCATCTGACATCGTCAGACATCGTCTACATTTGTCACCACGACCGATCAGATAGGTAACAGGTCGCGGAAACAAACGTAGACCCGGCTTCAGGCCTTAAGGGCCATTCTACTTAGATCGGCCCAAAAAATTAAGCTATTTGTAACGATTTCTTTCTCAGTTAATACAACGTATAATGAACTGAATCTTTTTGGTATTTATTAAGCTACTCTTATATTATATAAAACAAAATGGCACCGGTTTGAAGAAAAGCTTTGACGAAACACCCTTCTTCTCGGTTATTTTTCGACAAAAATTGTTAATTGACGTACGGGTGATAGCGGCACTCATACAGATTAAGAATCTTGTCGAACTTTTTGTTTCAGATAAACCTGAGTGGCGAAATCTATTTTTAGGTGCCACATTGACGCTATAAAAAACTTTTTAAAACCAATAAAAAAAAATTCTTTTCAAATTTTTTGTATAATATAAAAGTAAATTAATGAATTCTAAAAAAAAAAAATTCTTAGAAAAAAATCTTTAAAAGTAGCTTAATTTTTCGAGCCGATCCATATAGAATGACCCCTTAAGCCTCCATTACTACAAACTGAGTGCTTTATATTCGGTACGCTATAAACCGAGTTCCGCTACAAATGCAAGGCCCGATCGCGGAAAGCATCGACTTCTCCGGGAACAGCATTTTGTGGAAGAGAAAAAAAATACGTTTCCTTGTTGGGCTCTGATAGACTTTGATCGTCAGTTACACGTTGCTTTACTTTATGGAAATAGAAGTAGTCACAGTATGTGTGCACTTTGTGTTACTCGTTTTGTGTGTTGTTTCTGAAATTATAGGGAAGAAGATCGCTTACTACTGGTGAAGGTGGCGGTGCTCTCAACCGAAGCCTTGGTCGATTAAGGACTTTCATGAACATGGGAGTAGTCACTTCCTTTTTAGGTGTTTTCATATTTTGTATTTGCTCTTTGATCTGATCGCGAAGCCTCTGTCGAATGTTAACCAAGAGGTGACTGATTCAAATGAATCTAACATGTTATTTATCAGCGGGTTAAGGGTACTACGCAGTCGTTTTTGTCGAGGATGAAGCATTTCTTTTTCAATTTATTCGAAAGAAAGAAATTGAAACTGTGGCTTGTTCTCTGAGACAGAATTTATTAACATCATTAGCTTTAAAAAAACACGTTTGTTTAATCAAAAATATGCATTATCAGTGTATGAGGCTTTTTAAAAAAGTTTCTTTTTCTTGCAGCGATAAGTCCAAAACGGTTTCAATCGATTCAAATCAAATTCGACCGTATTCACAAAATGTGTAGTTTCGGCCTGAACCTAAATTGAAGTTAATAAAAACTCTTATTCTTTATGAAAATAAACTAAAACCTCATCTTTTTTAACTAATCACGCACTTTTTTTTAAAAAATCGCCATTTCGGAACTGTCATTTTCATAATTTTGCTTCTTTTACAGGTTCAGTGGAGAACCAGAGGTATTCTAAAGAAGAATACAGAAACAGGCTGCTGAATTTCGTTTCGTTTCGTTAAAATCGCAGCAAAACAAAGGAACACTTTTTACTGTAACGTCATCTATAATCCATATTTTTAGTGAAACAAACATGTTTTTTAAAGCTTAAATATTATGATGTTAATATACATTGTGTCAACGAACAGGTCTCAGCATCAATTTATTTCTATATAATTAATTAAAAAAGAAATGCTTCATTTTAGACAAAACGACTGCCTACTGCCTAGTACCCTTAAGGAGTCTTCCCACTGTGACGCCCTGATAAAGTGCCGCTGCTTAGAACTTTTTTCTTGTCACAAAAAGAATGTGTTTACTGAATTGATTTTTTTATTTATTTATTAATATGTGTTTTGAGAATACAAAAAAAAATATCATACTTTTTAACGCTTGCTTGCCGCAATATAAAGGGGTGTAATATGCGCTTCAAAAAAGAGACGCCTCGACCGTGGGGTCGATTTTGGACAACCAGGTGTCTGAGACGGTGGTATCAGGGAGGTTTGTAATCAGTATGACTGTCGCTGTGGCCCGAACTAGAATAACACATTTCCGTTGGTTTTTGCCCATCTTTTGCCTCGCAGAATGATTAAAAAATTTAGCTAATTTCGATAGTTCAAATTTGGACGTCCGCCATTTTATTAATTCTTCATCAATCTAATTAATCTTAGTCCCTGCCATCGCGACAATCATACTGATTACAAATCTTTTTAATTTTTTGTTTCAGACACACGGTTCCTCCGAAATCGATCACGCAGTCGAGGCGTCTTTTATTTTACAGCGCATATTACACACACTTATTTTTGTGGCGCAAGCAAGCATTAAAACAAATATGAAAAAAATTATTTTGTATTCTCAAAACACGTATTAATGTCTAAATAGAAAAAAAAACTTCAATTTAGTAAACACATTCTTTTTGTGACAAAAAAAAGTTCCAAACAGCGATACTTTATGGGGCGTCACAGTAGAAACACCCCTTAACGAATTGAAGGAAGGGAACCTCTAAGGAAGACGTCGCTTCCAAAAAAGGAAAAACCAGCTTCTGCTCCACGAAATCTTCCCCGTATGTCGAGCAACCTTTCTCGTGGAAAATGTTGGAAGTTTCTGGACGAAGGAGGTACGAGACCAGGAACAACATTTTCTTTAATTTAAAGTGAACGAAACACTCGATGGAATTTTCGAAGAATAGAGAAAATATTCTGAATACTAGGATGTACACCAGCACTGTAATTGCAAATTTGTTAAATGATTATGAGTAAGTTAAGTGGATAAGAGCAAGTAAACTGTTTAAAAACTATAGAACACCATGTTTGATAAAACGCGCAATTCTGTAGGGGAGAGTCGTGCAGTACCGACTAAAGCTAGTTCTCGCTTCTTCGACCAGATATTAGCACTTTATTTGAATTAACAACTAAAAATCACAATTCCCTATAACTTATTTCAGGGCCATATTGTTTACTCCATTGCTCTTGATGTTCTGAGGCATTAAACATATATGTTGACACATTCAGTGGGTTAAAAGTTATTTTTAAAGCTGATCTTTTCGTGTTTCATCAATCAGAGTTGGGCATTAACTAAATAAAAAATTATTTAAATAAGGATCCAATAAAAGTTACTTTTACTTTAGATTATTCGACGAATAAAGTTAATTTTTTTATTCGATGAGAATTTATTCGACGAGAATTTATTCAACGAATAAAGTTTTTTTTTATTCGTCATTCGAAATATCGCTTAAATAAAAATTTTGTCCATCTCTGTTTGTAAGGAATCATTTGACAAAGATTGGGTGCAGTTTACCGAATGTGATGGATGGGTACACGCCGAATGCACAGATCCGGAGAATATTAATTATTTTACTTTCGATGTTTGTACAAATAAAATTTGAAAAAAAATCTTTTATTGTACCAATTAAATGTCTTTTTATTTAATAGTTGGACGGTACTAGACGACAATTTTTCGTTTCCTAGAAATTACAACTTTTTTACCTTCGCGAATTATCAATTCTTATTAAATTTCACAAAAATAATTTCCCTCCTTTTATTAAGTTCCATCTATACAACAAACACGTTTTTGAATTTCTGATTTTTATCGACTCCACCCCAAGATATAAGAAAATAACAGAGCGGTCGGTACTGCACGACTCTCCCCTACACATTGAACTATTTAAATAACAACAAACTTACCTAAGAGTCAGTAAAAAATAATCTCGTAATTTTGTGAAAGGAATAATTGCAATTTCAATGAGGTTGAGTCACTGTCTGCAAGGACTCCTTATCGAATCACTTACCCATGGTCTGATGTAAATCATTGCAAATACGGCAGTGTTGTTTTTCCATAATATCTTTGCTGACTGCCTCCAAGAACGATTCGTAACGAATAATATTCATGAACAGGTCGACGATTACACCTTGCACAGAAACTGACAGAGCCTTCATAAACGTAGAAGCATTTCACGTGGTACTCTCATTTAGCAACTAATTTTCGTTTATTAATGAAAATTTTTAACCTTAAACTCTTCAGGATCGTCTACATAATTCTTAAATGGATCAACGTCTAATTTGCATTTTCCTTTCGTCTCTTTTCTAGTAAACAACAGTAGGCAAAATTCGTCAGGGCTTAACTCATGCTTCATGGCCATATAAATATCCAAAATCTTCATCAACGGAAGTAGAATGCTCAGTTGAAAAACATTCGCCTTTTCCAACAGAAATGGACCATTACGATGCAAAAAGATGCGAAATTTTCGATGCCAAAATTCAAAATATACCTCCTTCGTGCAATCCATTCCTGGCGGACCAAAAGTGGCTTATTAACTTAACAAATCATTACTCAGTCCATCATTCTATGGATGAGAAGTTTACAAATTCGTCATTGAAAAGTAATTTAAATCTTCATCAAACTTCAGACTGCAATAACATAATGTTGATAAATTCAGAACGCTCAGTTTCGTGACTTTTCTTCCGGAAAACGTACAGCAACGTGCACTTTTAGGTCGTACAATCATAAAAATAGCAACACCGCGTAGAATATTACCAAAATAAAGGTGACACAATTAAAAATGACACCAAAGAACCGCCTATGCCCAGATACCACACAGACGTCTTGACTTCTTTAGAACGAACCGATTCGTACGTCTTAAAGACGTCCAAATCAGGTCGTAATACCTTCGGACCAGAAACAGACATGAAATGGACGTGTTTAAGAGGTCGTGTGCTACCTGGGTGTGTACACAAGTATTTCCTCATCATTCCCATAAAAATCAATGCCTTCGTCTCAGCTCTGTTCCGAGTCCAACGATCATTCAGTAGAAACAGTAAATTTCAAATAATTTATTCGCCAATATTTAACCCATCGACCAACACTGAATGAACACAGTGGTACATGAATAGACAATCACGCATGTTTATTTGACTATCGTTCATCAACCTCCGAGAAAAGGAAAGTGTCATCGTCACTTTACACCTCCAAACAACCCTAACAAGAACACCTGAGTATCTACACGTATATAAAATTTCCCTGAGAGACTTTGTACTCCAAGGCGGCGCAAACCACTTGTGCGCGGCCTCCTAACAATCGACGAGTCGCTTAAATAATTAATACTATATCGGTACAATGCGTCCACGGAAGATCCAATAGGGTAATCGAAATCCACCGTCGGCTCGAGGGGCTGCACTATTCGACATTAGACAGAAATCAAACAACGTTTCGACCGATGAGCAGCGAGAAAATTTGGAGAATTTCGCTCGACCGATCAAGGTCGCTGTGAAATATTTGCATATCACTGAATCTGCAGTGTGGCGTTTTACAATTCTATCTACGTACCAAATCGAGTCTACTGTCTTTCACTATTTTCTATCGAATTTTATGGAACATCATTTACATCGCAATACTCTTTGCTCGGGATACTGGACAACACCCTCTATTTATTTAAGTATCCTCCCTTCGTTACTGCGCATAAGAATAAAGGTAAATGAAAGCGTGCCTGTGACTCTGCTACTATCTATTGTCAATTCCGGTGCACGAGAGAATCGAGCTGTCCTTTAAAAACAGGTATCGAAGTTTCACACTACTTCGGCTTTTCTTTTTGCTTCTTTTCTTTCATTCTCTGAATATACTTTTCTTTTTGTCGGCGCTGCACACATAATTATAAAGAAACGTTCGGTATTTAAAGTCGATGCGTTCATCTATGATAACATAGTACAATCAAACAATGTTCAACTTCTCGTCGTCTTCCTTCCGTCGTTCCCGTTTATAAATATCGATCATGCGGCGAGAGAAGAAATAAATAAAATGTACATTAAATCGTATGGTCACATCAATTACTCACAGATACGACACACCCCCTCTGCGGGGGTGTGTTTAATCGCGTCGCAGGTAAACGCTAAGTATAATAAAATTTCGTAATGAAACGGCAAATAACGATGTGCCGACGTGCATCAGTGCTGGCGGAACTAATTGTGACTCAGGGTGACCAATATCGTTCTTGTGTTACTTCCACGTTTCACATCAGGGTCGTTTTGTGTTTAAAAAAAAAAGAAACAGGCTGTACAAAAAAAAATTGTATTTAAAAAAATATATTTCTCGTTCCGTCGTCTTTGTCTGCTCGAATCGAAACGCTGGTCACCCTAACACAACTATGACACATGCATAACATTCTCACAGCTGGAACGCGAAATCACGATGAAGAAATTGCGAGCCATCGGAAGGCTGTTCGACATTCCCCGCACCTTTGTCCGGGCTGCCGTTCGGCGAGAAATACGTAAATAATCTACACCCCTTTGTCTTTTTATATCACACGCTCTTCCAGTATCAATTACAATTTACAACGATTCGAAAGAAAAGAAAGAATGTCCGTTCATCATCCGATTGTTTTGCTTCTCTACGTCGTACTAGCTTACGTATCACGGTACAATTACGGTAACAGTCAATTTCCCTTCTTTTTTTTTTTTAATAATCTTAAGTGTCTACGTGTCTACGGCATAATCCTAGTTTAACGTTGAGTCTGGGACACGAACCACTGACGCTGTGAATTATACGTATAGACGATGTCGTGTGCAAGCCCACGTTACCATATGTCGAAAGCACAAAGCCACTTGAAAACACTTGAAGACACTTTGAAAAACGATCGCTCAAAGTATCTTGATAGTGCTACGCGCTGTGTCTCGCGCATGTGGGAACGCGGCTTAAGATGCAAACGCGTGGCGACTCGACTGCAGCTACCAATCTCAGAATCTTCTTCTCCATCTCTTCCCTATCTCTATCAAACAGGGAACAGATGACTGTTGGCCATTCAAGCTTGAAGTTACAGAAAGAACATTCGAATCGGGAACTGTGACCGAGGCTCCCCGAGAATTCGAGATTTGTTACCCTGTTCGTTGGACTACGCGAGGCTTCTAATTACGTAGCTGTTGACGGATCACAGATGACAAAGTTACCTTCCAGGTCCAGGAGAATCAAGAATACTCTGAACAGTAGGAAGATCAACGGAATCGGCTAGATCCCCGGTAGATCCGTTCTGCGCTAATAAATAACATTAACAATAATAGTCTACGGAATTTAAAAAAAGAGAAGAAAAAGAATCCCGGCTTTGCCAACGATCATTGCCTATGGTGCCCGCGTAGACGTCATGATCCGCCGATTCCCGCGCGTGCACTAGCAACGACTAATATAATGATTCTATATGACGACTGCATATGGCTTTACGTTTTCGCGCTGAACGCTTGGATGATCGAGGTGAGGCTCTCGTACGTTCCGGTCGCGAAACCTAGGAAGCCGATCAGCACTATTATGATGTCCTTCGTCATCGTGAAGACGCTGAGGGACGCGTTCTGCCAACAGACCACCATCTCGATGATCGGTGGGAATATCAGGGCCAGCGCGGTGCTGCTCACGGCGCCCACCAAGGATATGAACAATCCCAGCTGAGGTATCGCCTCTGCTAGGACAACTGCAACAGAACAACAATCAATTAATCACCGTGAATCTTCGTCTGCATAAATTTCTAAAATAGGGATTGATTCTAAGTGAGAAAATAAGACGGGAATGAAGAGTAACGAAATTGCGGTGGAAGCTTCGTTCTCTAGTTATTAGGAACGCCTGAAGTACCGCAATTCGAAGGCAGCGGCGCGCGTTGGGTAAGTCAGTGGGGCCATATACACAGGGCCGTCTTAACAAATTTGAGCGCCCTGGGCTAAAAAAATTTGGCGCCCTAGCCCCCAAGGGTGCAATTTTTTCACAATCGGTGCAAGGCATTAAAATAGGAATAAAAACAATAGTAATTTTTCTCTCCAAAATTGAAGAGAAAAAAGCATTTCAACATATTTGATTCTTAAGCGCCTTAGGATCACGGGCGCCCCTGGGCTATAGCCCACTTAGCCCATTGGTTAAGGTGGCCCTGCATATACAGTAGGCGTTTCTCACCCAAGTTTTTGGACATTAATAATTAACCCGCCGGCAGGCGCGCCTAAAAGTTTTACACGAGCGGGCGCGTCGTGTACTCCGTACACGGGGGTCTGTTACACCCCTATTTATTCTTCCAGCGGACATTTTTGCATTATGCTACGTACTTGTCAGGATCAAATTCCGTTTGGAAGTGTCTCTGATTGAATGAAAACGAAAATATGCCGCGTATCCTGCCGGTGTACTCACAAGTTTCTCAGGTGTCTTACTCCGATTGCTTTGGTTTTTGGATATGTTGTAGAGGACAGAAAAATAAGAAACACGTGTCTTTTTATTTTGACCTGTTTGTATGTTTACGGGGTGAAACCACTCCTCAAAGTTGTAAGGTTTTCAGGTGTCCGTCTCCGATTGCTTTGGTTTTTTAAATTCTTATGAAATTTGAGGGGTGGTTTCTCCCCCTAAACATGCAAACAGGCCAAAATAAAAAAGACACCTGTTTCTTATTTTTCTATCCATGGCCATTTCGTTACTCTTGATTCTCGTCCCATTTTTCCACGTTTTTGAACATATGTAATATGAAACTTCGTAAAATTTCGGTAAAGAAATATGTAAAAGAGTGAATATTATTTTATTTATATCGTCTGCTTGATAAATCTTCATTTTTAGTAACAAAAGTAAAGTTTTCTCCGTTTTCTTTACAAATGTCCTAGGTGTGACATATTAGATACCACTTTTTTTAACTGCCGATTTCACTCTTTTTACCTTTTTTTTAGTATAATTTCGAAACATTTGAATTTTTTACATTTGAGTATGTAAATATTATTCTACATAAGTTCCTACGTCCCCTCGTGTCAATTAAATTTTAAAAAATAAAATCCTCTACTTTTGGCAAGCTCTTGAAATCAGGTGTTCCATATTACATACGTTCAGGGACCGGCGGATTCCAGCTACCAGTGGTGGAGGGGGAAACACCTACAGGAGCGGTGGTAATGTGTGCGTGAACTGCGCTGCGTCAGTCACGCACACATAACCACCGCTCCTGCAGGTGTTTCCCCCTCCACCACTGGTAGCTGGAGTCCGCCGATCCCTGCATACGTTTACCCTAAATGGGAGTCACTTGAAATCTCGAACCTCTCGTGCCACCAAAGTGTCGACGAGGAAGATTTTAAGCGTTCAAGGTGTACAACGTTCAACTTACATGTGAGGAAGCATAACGCCGAGCGGAAAACAGTCTCTGCTAGGACTGGCCACTTGAAAGGGCCAAATTGGTCGACGATTCCCGGCCAAACGATCGCAACGGGAACGTAAAATTGAAGTGCATACGTGAACAATATACTCAACGAGATGGCGACCATTATGCACTGGGGCAAGCTGTAAGAAGACAATTATACTTCGTGAATAATTGAAATGGTACGGTTGTTTGATAGTGAAGGAGGAGAGTAAAGTCATTCGCCGGGTATGGGGACTATAGCTATTTTTTTTTTGTATGTTTGTTAAATAACGCAGCATGCGGTATTCAAGCTGGCACGCAACAGGTAGAAATCTCTGGTTGTTAATACGTTTAATGGAAACACAACGAAACTCCCTTTAAAGTGAGTAATGCTTGTAAAGTAGAACACTTCCACAAAGACACACTATATGATAGAAACCTTGAAAGCACGACGACGCTTTTCCCATCCACCCTTCGTATGCAACAGAAAATTATGTTACAAAGAGTTTTGGTTTCTTAACTAGGTTTTTGCGTCTCGTTATTGTTCGTGTTTGTCTGACAGAATTTCGATTATTTTCTTAACGCAGTGCGACTTATCGACCTGAACGCATAACAGTCTACTGTAGAACATACGATATTGGTTTCGACTTAACGAGAAAAGTATCCTAGACTATGATAATGCTAGCGGGCTACGAAGTAGTTGCTGATCACTTGCCGGATTCTCTTGATATTGTAAATGAAATTATAAAACGGAGAAATTCATCAAAATAGAAATTATGCAGAATTATAATCGAGACTAACAAGGAAACGTCCTCAAACCGAAAATTCAGATTTTAACGAAGCTCCGTTTGAATGTAGAGGGTATTGTGTATGCAAGAAACATTTTTTTTTCTGTGGAAATTCACCCTGAAGGGGTAAGTGAAATCAGCTTTTTAAGTTATTACGTTTTTTAGTTGTTCATTTTAATATAATTGTTGGTAGCGTAATAGACCATAGAAAACTGAAGAATTTTGATATTTAAAGTTTTGTTCTATTTTGCACCGGTGCAAATATATTTTAAAAAAAACGCGATTTCAGCCCTTCAGAGTGAATTACCAAAGAAAAAATTGCTCCTTACATACTTCAAAAAGTTTCATTAAAATCAGGATTCTCGGGTTGGGAAGCCTTTAATGGGTAAATTTATTTAGCGAGTGATTAACACGTACCTGTGCCGAAAGATATTGACACGAGTTGTAATTTTATTCCAAGTGAGTAATAAATAGAATGTCGAGATGTATGAAATAATAAGAAAATACGCTTATACTTACACTTCTGACGACTGGAGGTTTAAAGTGACAGACCCAGCCACTGCGTCGCCATATTTTAAATAAGATATGAAACCAATCGCGACGAACATTGTGCCCACAATTACCATCCCGACATTTAAGACTCCCAGCGCCTTATTAAAATTACTTGGCTTCTTCATTTCGTTCTTCAGAGGTAACACCTGGAATACAACAACGCGGATTCTTTAACATTTTAAATCCTCCTGACTAATAATTGAAATCAGAGCGCAGCCGAAATTAATTCGAACAGTTTTCCAGTTTCTCTACTAATCCCTGAAAGACCTTAACCCCGCAACACCAAGAATAAAAAGCAAACAACTTTTCTCGAAAAAGCGTTCCATCCCAGTTTAAAAACATTTCCTATATACTAAAATAGAAACAAAAAAGGTTGTAATTTTTCACCGTCTCTTTAAAATTTAATGTGACTTTAAGGGTCTAATAAAGAGGAGTAAAATACTTAAAAAAAATCCGAGTCACCAAATGCCCCATTTCTCCATTATTTCGGAAACACTCTCGCACAAAAGATTAAAAAATATTAAAGACAATTAATGATTCCTGCAACAGCTTTACGAGACATGATCACAAATACAGGTGCAACTCTACAGAGGTTCAGAATAAAAAACTTCATGATTTCCTCATCAGTTCTCAAGATACCGTGAAACAAAACACCCGATTTATATTTTGTTCCTCTGTAAAATCTCGGGAGTATCCTCGTATGGAAGAGTACAACCTTGGGAGAGACCGCCTCGACGTTGATTTCGCTCGGTGCGAACGTCTCGCGGTTCACGGATGTTTCTTATTAGAGGAAAGGAGTCGCGACGAAGTAGCCGGCTGCCAAATTTATACGTGGTTACATAAATGCGGGGAAGCACGTGTTGACGAGGACCAACTTGCTTACCAGCGTGATACCCTCGAAAGAATATATGACAGTGCCAAAGAACAGAGGCAGCTGGTGCCAATCGGCTATGTACCGCCTCTCCTGGATGGGTGGCAGATCGTGGCACATTATATACATGGTGGCGAGGTAACCGGAGGTGACCAGAAAGTTCGCCAGCGAGGAGAGCGGCACCAGGTACTTGAGGTTCCTTATCCACGTGCTGAGCATTATGGGGATCAGGATCACAGCCATGTGCTGATGGACGTCCATCGCGATTCCGTACACGTCCAACACCTGCCGAAACAATCACCCCGTTACGATAGCAAAACACTGGGCGCCAGAGGGCTGCCACTAGTAAAATTTGAGAAACGGATTAAAACACTCGTTAAGGAAAAATAAGCATTTTGGATCGCTCACCTGCTTCATATTCTTGGCAATGAAAACGAAATAAACGCAGCAAAATCCGAGTTGCGTGATACACAAAAATATATTAACCAATTTTCTGCAACAAACCGACGAACGGAAATGTAAACAATGAACAAGTTGATTGGACCTGTCGCGCAGGGTGAATCTTGTAAAGCGATCGATGCGATTGTTTAGAGAGAACTTTGCGTGAAAGTGGAAGGAGGGGTTGATTCTGAAAGTCGAGTCTTCGGCGCAGCAGAAGAAGCAGCAGCTCTTTATAGATTCTGTTGAGGGTAGCTCAAGTGGCAGAATTTAATTCTTCGAAGCTTCAGGGGTAATCGCATCTGTTCTCGATAAGAATCACCCCGCACGATAATCGCAACGTAATAGAAATTAAATTTAAACGGAGTATGTCGAAATGAAAAGTAACGAAATGAATGGATGAAAAGGGAATGAGAGAAATGAAGGAATTCTTCGACGCTGTCGATAATCCCCTCTTTGGTTTTCATTTCAAGTGCGTTAAGTCTGGATGAAAGACATCAGACGGATTTCGATCTAAACGCCAAGAAGGATAGCCGATGTTGTCTCTGTTTCAACCTCCTCTGACACGCATACGAACCTCATAAGCACAGAGTATTTTCGGAGTGCCAGAGGACCGGTGGCAAAGCACATTTCCACGGTACCAGCGAATCCGGACGTAGCGCTCGGATCATTAACGCGACGCGTCGCCTCTTCGTTGCATTTAACCTGCGGTCAACAATAATATCTGTGTCATTAAAGGCTTTCTCAGCTGCCAGTCAATGATCTCGCTGCATTTCAATGTATGATTATAGGGAGGTTTTTAAAGAGTTAAGGGGCGGTATAGCAACTAGAAAGGATATAGCGAGGTCGTACCAGCTGCGGGAGTCCCAAAGTTTACAGCTTTGAGCTTTGGGAAGAAAAAGTCTAGGAACCTTACCTCCCCCAAAAAATGTCAAAAGGTCTTTGCTCGAAAACCTCAACGATGTAAACTTTGGGACTCCCGTGGATTTATAAATGTAATAAGGATGTTGCGCGGATATTGTAATTACTGTAATAGAATTTTAATTTTTCAAAAGTAGGTAATTATACGAGGACTATTACTTTTGCATAGGGAAGTACAGTTTGATCAAAAACTTGGTTAGTGTTTTAATAGGGGGAGCGAAGGGTGGAGTAAATATTAGGTGGGGAAATGATGTGGAGGTTTTAAATTTGTACATGTTTGATATATTTTTAAGGGGAGAAGGAAAATTGATTTTACGTACAAGAATGTGTTGTGCGTGAACACAGATGACCCCAAGGAAGATCGTCAGAGGCGGAGCCAGCAGGAGTCCAGCATTCTTGAAGGCATCCCCCAACGCAAATATACCCGAGCCGACGTTACCTTTGAACAGGTGCATCATTGTTTCTAAATACCTGGAATAATTCATATCGTTCATCAGTAACGTTGTATATTACCGAAATAATGCATATATTCGTGGCGGCGGTCGACGTGTCTTTGGGTATCTGCGGTTGAAGACGCAACATATATTCGATCACTGTCATAGATATGTATGACATCAACAGAAAAACTCTGAGCTATTCTAGCGCATCTACACCAATTTTCATTATCTTTCCTCTTTCACTGAAATCCACTTCCATAGATCCAATATTCTCTATTTTGCACTGTATATTCCATATTCAGAATTCTATGATTTCTATATTCTAAACCCTCGATTCCCTTTTTCTATAATTTATCACTATGAACACGCTAAATTCTCTATTTCAAATTCTTCATACTCAAAACTCCTATGTTCCACATTTTTATAATCAAAACTTTTATCTTCTCCATTTTTCATGCTCAAAACATTTATGTTCTACATTTTTCTTCCTCAAAACTTTTGTCTTCCCCATTTTTCATGCTCAAAACTTTTATCTTCCCCATTTTTATCCTCAAAACTTTTATGTTCCAAATTTTTGCTGCTTAAAACTTTTGTATTCCCCATTTTTATACTCAAAACTTTCATCATCCCCATGTTTCATGCTCAAAACTTTTATCTTCCCCATTTTTATCCTCAAAACTTTTATGTTCCAAATTTTTGCTGCTTAAAACTTTTGTACTCCCCATTTTTATACTCAATACCTTTATCTTCCCCATTTTTCATGCTCAAAACTTTTATGTTCCACATGTTTATACTCAAAACTTTTATATTCCACATTCTTCGTTACCCAAATCCTCCATAATCCATCATTCTAAATATTTCCAATTGCATCGTTTGCCTCCCCCAAGTGCCCTACTCATAGATCACCAACAACAATCTGTAAGTCTCAATTTTCCCAGCCTTTGTAATCGATCAATTCACAACAATCTATTCATAGTATATTCGCGCGAGAATATTCAACGTTCCCTTCGCAAATTTGCCTCGCAGAGATTCATTCCTCGTCGCGAGATGTCGGTCAAGCGGCATCACAAAGGCCGGCAGGGTTGACAAGCAAATTTTCCAAGCATTCCGGTGTCCCGTCCGCGCGAGCTAATTTAAAATCGCCGGCGAATGAACCGGCCGACCGACTTTGAAAACGTTCGCCCATGCACGTCCCACGATTCTGTGCCTTGGAGAAGCACGTGCAGCGTGTGATCCGTGGATATCGCTGACCATTCGCGAGTGCGATCATTCTTCGAATAAGAGGAATGAACGGAAATAGAAGCGGAGCGACCGAAATAAAGTAGGCAAGATTCCGTTTGAAATATGCGACTTGCCTATCTATAGATATTCGCACGGTTTTTTACCGCCCTGCTTCACCTGCTGACACGTTGCAAATGTTACACCGCGAAAGGAGAATAAGATTATAAAAGGAGTCGACGAGCTACGGCTTCCAAAAGTAGCGGTCGAACTTTATTTCAACGATATTCGCTTGAAAAATTCGCAAATCTTTTTAATTGTTCTTTTAATTATTTTTAATTATTCTTTCATAATTATTCAAAAATTATTCTTTTAAGATTGGAATTGGAAATTTATTAAAGACACTTGTATTTACTAGTGTTGATAAACGTAATCGCCTCCCCCCCCCTCTCTTCTTCGTGAATTGACGTTTCAATGAAACTCGTAATTACGCAATCGATTAAAATACTATTAATATTTCAGAGCACGGGCGATTCGCTAAATGAAGAGTTAAATGTGGAAATTACGCGAACCAATGAGAGCCTATGCCAACGTACTTATTTTGAGATTCGTCTTCGGCTATCGCGTTTGCAGGAAAGGCCTATCGTCGATGTCACTCGTTAATCATGTTCGTTGCTGCCGCTTTATCTGTATAAGCAGACGTCAACGAAAAGAAAGGAGTGGAAATATTTGCATTCCAAAATGTGTAACTGTAATTCTGGGCATTGTTAAGAAAATAAATTATCGATCAACCGAATTCCGAGTGCCCCGTTTCAACTTGTCTCTCGTGAATCGGACAGATTTTCCTCGATGAAGCAATGACGCTTAAAGAATCGTGCAACAACGACAGCGCCTTCGGGGAACTACCGCACGTTAATGCGCGCTTCATTTGCATTCCTGTAAATTATTGCACATTGTGATTTTCATGTACATTGCGCGTGCTCGCGAATTAAGGAAATTACCCGTGCACGTGACCGTCATGCAGAAGCCGGGTACGTAAGCTGTCCGAAGAAGCGCGCTTCAGCGTGCTAACAATAAACGTTGTTATTAAAAAAGTGGATAATTTCGTCCTCCCTGTAATTTAAGATCGCCAGGCGAGACGGGCAACGAGCTAAATATATTCAAGTCGCTGAACTGTCACTTAAAATGCGTGGAATACAAGAATCAGGCAGACGTGAAACTCAGCAGCTTCTTATTATTAACTCGTTGTATCATAATATGGCAAGGAGTCTTCAGAATGAACCACCATACTGCATGCTCAAAAACTCTGCGTGAGAATAAAGCTGCTTTAAGGATTCACCGGTGAGGATAAAAATATAGTGAAATAATTAAATAGTTATTCAATAAGGATTTTCTGTTGCTATCAAAATCTATCATACAAAAGAACACTTTACTCCAAATTTCCAAGTTTCGGAAATAATTTCTGCCTGAGGGACCACCATTGCATACTTCAAAACTCTGCGTGAGAATAAAGCTACTTTCGGGGGGTATAACCGTTTGAAAGTGTCAAAAATCGGATTTTTTCTTTTTACATATTTTCATAGATTGATGTTTTAGGAATATTATAAATCAAGGTAAAAATTCGGAAGACTGACAAAGTTGTAGGTATTTGAGTGGAACTACCCAGGTAGCACGGGGCGGCTCGACCGACCGCAGCGGAACTATATTTTTCATTACGGTGGCCCTAAAAACTCGCGCTACGTTCAACCAGTTCACTTTCAATTTTCCTACGAGGGCTTTTTTTATTACGATTCCCCGTTTATTATTTATAAAGAAAAAAGGTGGACTTTTCTCTTAGAAAAATCTAATTTTACCTTTGATTTCTTACAATTTTTTCATTTTTCAAAATTTTCAAAATCGGCCCCGTAGGACGATAGCTATTAACATATTTGATAACAAAATTGTACTGTTTTTGATTTCAGACACGACATACAGTTTTTTTTTCAGAGCCACCGTTTAGCCGTCTAAAATCGAGAGACTTTCGGATATGTATCCATAACTTCCGAAAAACAATAGTTTCTTAACTGAAACTTTTTTTTTAAGTAGTTCATAATACTATATAAAGATAGTAAAAAAAACGGGAAATCTTCATCAAGCCGTTGACTTTTAAAAAAATCCACAAAATGTACACATTTTCCGAGGGTTCAAACGGGTATACCCCCTTAAGAAACCACCAGCAGACAATTCAAAATTGAATCAAATAGTTATTCAGTGTTCTATATTTTCTGCTGTCTCCACGACGGTATCCTTTCAAGAAATCACATCGTCCAATCTTAAATGTCACCCGGTGAACGGGACGCGAGATCGGGAACATCTTCTCGAAGGGTACGATGACGCACGATGCCACGAGGCCTCGTGTAATGCACTTTAATTACTCGTGGCAATTACGCTGGCAGGGAAATCTAGATCCGCATAGGTGTGATTTAACTGTCTCAATGACGAGCGACAATTTCACAGAGCTGACGCGTTGCTGGGCGAATTGTTCTGTTGCTTCAAATACGAAAGGAAGAACGAAGGGATGCAGCGAAACGTGACCAATTCTTAGCGACTCTTCTTCAGAATACAATACTTCGAGGCAGTGGCGCACCCCGAGCGGGGTGTCCAAGTGGCCTTGACACTAGGGTGGAACGAAATGAGGCAGTCAGAGCAACAACGGACCAACCCACATAAAAAAAAATTTTTTTTCCTGTTTTATATGGTTGCTAGAGCCTATTGGAATTCGTTATTGCTACTAATTCAATTTCGAAAAAAATGTGGGTTAGTCCGTTGTTGCTGTGACTGCCTCAAATATAGGGGAAAAATATTTTTTTATTATTCATGACTTCTAATAGTGGGCAAAAGTTGCCTTTTATAATGGAATTTAAGCTACTAAAGTTTAAACGTGATCAACAAATTTTCCGAGGTGCGGCAAGCCTTTAAAAAATTAATATTTCAGTGAAAGTTAATGTTTCAGTAAAAATTAATATTTCAGTAAAAATTAGCATTTCAGTAAATATTAATATTTGAAGGGCATGCGGCACCTAAAAAAAATTGTTGATCACGTTCAAACTTTGGCAGCTTAAATACCATTATAAAAGGCGACTTTTACCCACTATTAGAAGTCATGAATAATAAAAAAATATTTAGCCCCTACTTGAAGCAGAACGGGCTTTGTAAAAAGAAAGGAAAACTGGATTTTATTCTTTAAATGAAATTTTACAATCACCTATACTGACTTTTATTATATTTGCATTAAAAATGTTTTTGTCCATTCAACTCGGCTCCCCCCAAGATTAAATCCTGACTGCGCCACTGCTTCGAGGTATCGCGGAAAACTATAGTTATACTGATTCAAAGTATAATCAAGAATTTTATAAATTATCAAGTGAATGGACAAACTGCTCAAGCGACATGATGAAATGTTCCTCACACCTGCCGGGATTTTGGCATGGCACGTTGCAATGGTTGCGGTGCCGAAAGGATAAACAGTAAACACACTTTTAGCCAAATACTTTGCCACAAAGCCGCTCTTCAAGAAAATCGCAAGATCAAGAAAGCGCTACTTTTCATTTCTGTTATTTCACAACGCACCGTTACTCTAAATGGACAGAGCACCAGTTCGATGAGAAATGTCATTCGACACTTTCAAATCAACCGAGATGCCTCGGACGTCTAGTTTTGTGAAGCTATTCAGCATAAAATGCAACGATGAATCGTTCTGGACTCTAATAAACATTCTGGGAGGCATGAGCCACGGCTATAGGTACATTCAGTTTCTACGCATCGAAGACGCCGGTCTAACGAGTGGAACTGAGACTTTTGTTGCAATCATAAAGCAAACACTGAACGATCTTAAATACAGAGAGCTGCGTGATGAGTTTAATCGGATTATCCCTGTCTGCCATAAAAAGTAAAAGAATCAGTCGGACGGCCTCGTATTCCGCGATGCAGCTGTATATATGCGTCAAAGGTACTGTAAAAAGATGAGAATAAAGTACTCGAGGGGAACGGAAAGTAACCGTAGGCGGTCGAAACCGCAAATGGAAACCGATCTTGCGGCTGCAGCAACGCATCCGTGCACACACGAGGATAACGAAACGCATTCTTCGTTTAAAATATTCCAGCAACGTCCAACTTGTTGGATACTCTCTTTACTACAAATTCGCCATAAAGTCAGCCCGGAAAATTCTGAGAATATAAAACGGCAGAATATGGTCCCAAGCAGCGTTTCTTCCGAGGAAGTGAAATGGGTAAATATTCAAATTTCAAATCCCGATCTCGGCGGTGGTTGCGTTTATTCAGGCGTGATTTCTACAAAGAGCGGTGGAGATTTATTAGCGCCCTCGTTGTGGATTGCTATAGTAACGTGCGCTTGAAATTTATATGCGTACACTTATATTTAAGTGGCGTTTCCAAGGAAAATATGATGACAAGAACGAATGACGTGTTCATAAATTTTGGTGCGCGTGAGATAGTGACTGTCGCGCAAGTTTGCTAGGAGGAAAATCAGGCTCGAGGTAATGGAACTTACGAGGTTGGGTGGTTCACGGAAATCCCATGTTCGTTAGTCCCGTTCTCCAAATCGTTGCCCTTTTCGACCGCCAGAATGGGGTCCTTCGACTGGAAGGCTCCGTACGTGCTGCCATTTCTGTGGAACAGATATTTATTAATATTATAGAGTGCAGATATTACCATTTCATAGTAAATATTTAAATTTGCAAGCGCTCCACATTTTCGAGGAATCTAAAATAATTTCTTCCTCCATCGTGAGAAAGGAAATCGAATTATGTGGAAGGGTTTGATTCGAAAATAGATATATACTGTGTAGGTCGCGTATTCATCAACTCCAAAAATGATCGCTGCAAAGGTTCTTATTTTATTTAAACGGGCTACATGCACCCAGGACTAGAAAAACCAGGGTGAATTTAGATAATTTTTTTTTACTGGAAATATTTTTTTAATTTTAAAAACTTTATATGCATCTTAAAATACATACTTTACTGTAACATTTGGGTAAATTTAATTCGAAAACTAAGAAGATTGAAAATGTAGTAGCGTTTTCCACAAAACGGTATTTTAATTTAAAATATGGTATCCAATATTTATCGAGAACTAGTGGACCGAGTCCGTTGAAATTTGGAACAGAGGTTTTCGATAGAATTATTTAGTCTTTGTCGTAGGATCATTTTTAAACGTCACAGTGCATTTTTTGTAAATTAAAAAAGTACGATTTTCTACTGCAAAATCACACGTTTGTAATCAAATGGCCGCTATTTTGCGAAAAATTTATATTTTTAAAATCAGCTACGTCAAAAATCACTTCGGGAAAAAACTATCGGAGATATTTTGTTACCACGGAAGCTGGTCTGAAAAAACTGCCTAAAGGACTATTACATATTCAGTCTTCTTAGTTTTGAGATGCATATAAAGATTTTAAAATTAAAAAATATAATCTATGAAAAAAAATGGTCAAAATTCATCCTGCTTTTTCTAGTCCTAGTGTGTAGCTCTTTTATAAAAAAAAACTTATGCTAAGAAATATCGTTTCTGTCCAAGGTGGCCCGCTGGAAAGAGGTCATCTTTTATTGGAGCATTGCCAGAAAAGAAATGTATCGGTAAAAAAAGATGGGTCGAAGAGCACAATGTGACATAACAAACAGTTTGTTTTCAAAGCTATACTTCCTGTCGAATATGTCAAAATAACTACTACTTTTCTGCTTGGAATTCTTTTTTTAACGCTAATCGAAAGAACGTCAATTCAACCGTAATAATTTTTTTAATACGAGATACCTTACATATTTATTTATTTATTTATTTACACTTATCGGCACTTGCTTGCATAATTTCCCACATAATTAATTATGATATCTTATCATCCTGTTTCATTAACGACGATAATATAAAATGGTTCAGAATAATAATAAACAATACCAAAGAATTGTCCAAAATATTTTTCTCTGTCAATAAATGATCGATTTAAATGAAAATGGCAATTGGAATCTGAAAAGGCACCTCGAACGATTCGAATCGTGCGGTATCAGTGCGGATAAAGTGCAATGTCACGAAGCGAGTGTCTGTCAGTAAACCCGAAAGACAAGCATAAATTCTGCGGATCGCGAGATACCGCCGACAGGTATTAATGTAATTTGTAATAATCGAACGCGTCTTCCTAACTGAAAGTCGAGACCAGGCGCAAACAAGTGCAACTAGAACGCACCGCCTGGCGTGGCTACTTCTGTATAAAGTTACGCCTGACTTTTCCCATGAACCTCGAACCAGTTGCTCGCAGTATTCCCCATTACCATGCACTCCGTTCCTACATTCTCCCTGTTTCACGAACGCAACATTCGCGTGCTACTTCAACGCGGGTATTTACACTTTTACTTAAATCCTAGTAAAAAGATCGAAAGGTGCTTGATATTTCAAAATTGGTAAAATTGGTTCTTTGCGAAATCTACACTACAATCGCCGAATAGTACAGGATCGAAGTGAAAAGCAAAATGAGAATCTGAAAGACTACCACGTTCGCCCATGCAGAATACGAAAGTTAAATATGAAAACCATGGATCCATTGTGGTTTCTGTTACTTTTCTTTAAATTCCTACGAAGCAACTTATTAGTCACTGTGTATTGTATCACGAAAGAAATATTGATCGATTTCCAACTGTGTTACAAGAGTTTCTCCGCTCGGCGAGGATACCGAAATTCGAGGGAGAGATAAGAATTTGCACGGGTAATTGGTTTTTGTGAAATGGAATGCGTGGGTCGTGAGAATGATTCAAGCAGGTGAAAGTGACAGTCTAATACGTTCTACATTTCAAGTATCCTGTGCCCCATATGCGCGAACAGACAACGTATCAAGGTGAACCCCCTCTGTGCTCGTCAGAAAGGTTGCTTTAGTCCTGAACAGTGTGTTTCAGATTTCCCTTCCCGGGCAGCAACGGTGACACGAACCACGTCGAATTTATCGCGCGTTATTTATAATTCTTTGACCAGCGTGCCTCGATTTCCCTTTCGAAGCCCGCGCCACGTACCGAGCAACGGTACTCGATGAGAACGTACACTATAATTAAACTAATTTCGCCATTTCCACGTACAAATTCCTCCCTGTAATATAAGTGGGCGCTTCCAGAAACCACTCGGAGACACTAAATAGTCGCTAAGATATCAAATTATCCGCCACAGGCTGCTTAAATTTTTGTAAATTAAAAAAGTACGATTTTAACATTTAAAAAGCAGTAACAAGGGAAGATCACCAAGCCAAAAATTTGAAAAATTATGAAACTTTGGGGATATGTAGAGGATATATAGGTATGTTTTAGGGATTTTTTTTTTGCTGCCCATATTTATTCTAAGGGGGGGAAATTTGCCCCTGAAATCCGGCTATTTTCTGAATTTGTGATTTAACTTCTGAACTGTAAGAGATAGAAGAAAAATTTTTGGGCGAAAGTTACTTCTTTTAATTGGGACTATCATTTAGTGACTTACAGTTCTTAAAGTTCGCGAGTTATAACACCAAATCGGAAAATAGACAGATTTTCAGAGGTCAATTTCGCCCCCTGAGAGTGAATTTGGGGAGAAAAATAATTACGAAATAAGTACCTATATATCCGTTACATATCCCCAAAGTTTCTTAATTCTTCGAATTTCCTAGTTGGGGATCTTTCCTTGGTAGAATAAAGAAGCCTCCAGAACGAAGCAACGGAAAAGTACAAAAGAAAATACAGGTGTTCTACACATTTGCCTAGCAACTAATTTATTTATCAAGGTATTCTTGAATGAACAAACGATTAATGAAAAAAATTAAAAAAATAATTAAAAAAACTCGACGACTTTAAAGTTTATTTTCACCTCTTGAAACTGAATTTCGACAGAAAAGAAATCAGAAGTTTCATTGAAATCAGAATTTTCTTATTGCAAACGTCTTCTTGTTAACAATTAATGGTACAATGTTAGAATCGGTACTGTTCACAGTTATACAACTTGATGCTTGCCACAACAATGTTCGCAAAGCAAGACTGTTATTTCTCAAGGATGCATGCAATTACTTATTAGTTAATAGTACGACTAGGTTTCCACGCAACTCGAGGTGTTTATAAATCCTTCGCAGATAAGAATATGGATTATGTAACGAGATCCACGCGGATAGAAGCGGCGGGAGCCTCGATTCCTTTGCAACCGCACTTTCCGTGTAATTACCGTGCCGACCTTATGAAAGACGGATTAGCGGGTGAAACCCGCACCGAATGCCGTGGAAGTTTTATGCCTCGATGCTAGATCGAAGGAATATCGTTGGGTGCCAACTGCTCCACGTCACGTCTTGGCTCCGTTCTTGCCATTGAAACAGGAACGCGTATATAAGCTTAAGGCGTTTCGCAATTTGTCCGTTCAATGCTACCAGCCTGTCCCTACGACTATTTCGGGCATCGATGAACTGGATAAGGCGCAATCTTTCTAAAAAGGAACCTCGCGAGACTTGCAGCCCCACCGAGAACCAATGGAAATGGTGACCGAGGTAGCAAGATGTTTCACGATTGATGATGAGTGGAGATGGATTTTGCAATGTCTCGGTGCAGAGGTGGGGTATCAGTAATGCACCTGACGAGGCTTGTAAGATATTTAAAATGGCTTGGTAGAGAAATAGGAAATTTAGGAAATGATACTTTTGCAAGGCTTCCGTAGAGTTTTTGAAGGTAGGATATTTGTAATGTGTTCGACGAGGCTTGTGAGAAATTTTAAATGTCTGGGTAGAAATAGGAAATTTCGGAAAATGTATGCAGGGTTTCTAAAAACATTTAACGTCTCAAGGAAGAAGTGTTTAATTTCTTAAAGCACCAAGACGGTGATAAAGTTTAGGAGTAAATCGACGTGAGTTAAGGGGTATTGCCACTGTGGAGCTCGGAAAAGCCGTTTGATTTTGAGAATATTTTTTATGCGAGTATAGTGAAAGGAATACAAAATCTGTTTGAAGGGCTTTATTGTACATAGCTTGAAGTATGATTACAATTTTTAAAAAAAAAATTTAGTACAAAATGGTGGCGCCACATCTCAACACAAGAAGCTTCTGAAAAGAAAAACTGTTCCGCGGCCGGAAAGATTTCTCCTTCAGTTTTTGACTTAGAACACAAAACCAATTTTTTTTTTAGTTCTCTATAAAATTATCTCGGGAAGTATAAAAGGAAATTAAAAAATACTGTTTTTTGTAATAATGGTGCGTGATTGAACAAAACGTTTCAAGAATTTCAAGGTTGTGGCAATTCCGTGTTTTGTTCAATCACGCACCATTCTTACAATAAAATTTTTAATTTACTCGTGTACTTCCCAAGATAATCTTATATATAACTAAACAATTTTCGGTTTTTTGTTTTAGGTAAAAAATTGAAGGTGAAATCTTTCGGGCCGCGGAACACTGTTTTCCAGAAGAAGCTTTTTTGTTGAGCTGAGGCCATTTGGTATTAAAAACATTTTTAAAAAAATTGTGATCATTCTTCAAGGTATGTGCAATAAAGGCCTTTAAACAGATTTTGTATTCCATTCACCATACTCGCATAAAAAAATCTAAAAATCAGGCTGCTTTTCCGGACTCTACGGTGGCATTACCCCTTAAGTAAGTTAAGAAGTATCTAAATATATGTAAGTTCAAGTATCGAATAAAAGTTGTTTTCGTTTACATCCCCTCGTTTTGGCTCCCATTTTGAAATGTACATTCATTAATGAAAATAAAATTATTAAAGAGGTGAAGAGAATATATTGAGACAGATAAGTACACTTTGGAGATAAATAAATGGAAGAAAACATATGTATTGGGTCACCAGAGAATTTAAAGAATTTAGAATATAATACTTCTAATATGTCTGAGTAGGTACGTCTTCTTCCCCTGTGCAGTCAAGGAGCTAGAGGCTTCGTAAATCAAAATTATAAAGAGAAATCGAACATCCTCCACACATCCTCTCATTACTTCTTTCCATAATCTTATCATTTTATAATTTATAAGGAAAAGGAATTTAATAACATAGAATCATTCAATCTATCTCCTTGGCTTCTCGCTAATTTAAGAAGAGACGTAAGAAAAAGAAGACTTATGGGGTGGTAGAAGATTATGCAGGCGCATTACGATAATAACTTTCTAGTTAACAACATAAACATTACGCAACCTGTAGTTACGCGAGATCATAACGTAGCGAATTATTTAACCATCCACGTGACAGGTAATTAAATTTCAGTTATACTTCCAATGAAATATACGTAATTATGTCACGCGTTACGAAGCTGAGTATCGTTACATACATGCTTTCCAACCGAGAAAAGAGAACCATTAACAAAGAGGACTGTCAGTTAAGCAATGATCAAGTATTAATAAACAGTTGTTACAAAACAAATGGTCATTCACCTGTGAGGCTCCTTCAGCGTCATTTCGTCACCACGCAAGGAACTCTTCTTTATATTAGGATTGTTGTGCATTTCCATCTGAAAAATACAATTAAAAGATTCATCAATACAATCCCCTTTCGCCATGGAAGCCTGTGTAAACAATAATAATCAACATTACGATATCGGGGGTGCAACCGAACTGTGCATCACTAAACTCCAATCGAATCTATATTTGAACGCTGATAATTCCATTTACCAGGTGTTTCTATTAAAAAACGACGAGCACACACGAGCGATATGGTGAACGAGGAAGATGTACACAAGAATCTGTGCCAAGATCATGGCCTGCCATCTTTCGTCAACTTGGAACTCATCGGCCAGCTGCAAATTTCTTTATTCGAGATTTCGAAGAGCGCCAGAGTTTATTTATTATTTATTATTTATTATTATTACTATTCGCGGGATAAACCCTTTGGTACAAAGAAATAATAATGCGGGGAGACATAATACATATATCATAAAATATCTAAATATCTAATCCGAAGAGAAACGAGAGAGAGTATATATAGTAATTTAAGAAAAACGAAAAAGAAATGAACAAAGAGTGAAGAATTGTGGAATAAAAATTATGGGATACCTTCAAGAGAGCGTCTTAAAGAAGCTAAGGATTGTCCAAATAAATCAATATTCTGTGGTTGGACATTCGATTTAAACAGCTATAATAACCATATACTGTGCGATGCAATTCAGTATGAAACAGTAAGTAATGTCTTAAGCTCCTTGAAGGTACATTTAGAGAGAACAGTTGAATGATCGCAGGATAAGGTATAACACCTTTGACAAATTATTTTGCTCACAAACATGATTTCAAACATCTTTCTTCTATTGCTTAATGGCTTAATATTTAATTTATTAAGAATTATGTCATAGCTGTGAGAATCAAATGGCATGGGATGACCACTATGTTTGGCCGCAAGTCTTAAAAATTTATGTTGAACACTCTCAATATTATTGATATGAGATTTCCAGTGTGGAGACCATATTATACTACCATATTCCAAAATAGGCCTGGTCAACTGGCAATATAATATTTTGAGAGTGTTAGTATTGTTAAGAAATTTCGAGAATCCTATGGATAAGACCCAAAGACTTAAGGCTACGAGAAATAATGTTTCTGTAATGTTGAAGGACTCCCTTGAGAATCAGAATCTTATCTGAAGTATTAAGGTCCATGTCTCCCTAGTGACTTTATATCGCTGGAAGCATTTGTGGGATAAAGGGAGAGACACTGAACACGTTCGCTTTGTCAAAGGGACATTCCACGCGAAATCGGACACTTTTCGGAGCAACATTTTGGATGGTGCTGGAATTTGAATATGTTGTAGTCTTTAGTGATATTTAAACGTGCCTCAAAGGATTTTTCAAAATTTTGAAAAATGTCGATTTCACAGCTGTTTGAAGGTAAGTACTAACTTTTTCGCAGTAAATTATAGCTATGGAAATAGTAAACGGGTGGAGATGAGCTTCACGGTGTTTATAGAGAAGACATTGATCTTTTAAGAAAAAATTATTTCAGTTTAAGAAAAGAAAAATTTGAACCATTTTTGTGAAATTATTTTAAACAAATGCAGGTTTTTAACATCGGGCGCGATTTTAAAAATCTAAAAAGAAAAAAGAAGAATATAGTTCTATCCTTCCCCTTGATTGAAAGATGAAATTCAATCTACTAGATAGTTCGATATATTTATTTAATTCCTAACCATGTGTAGCCTTGAAGTTCATAGTATACCATATGGTTGAATTTGTCTTGATAGTCGCTTTCATATTGGATAATCAAATATATAGCATTCCATTTAAAAAACTGAGGGTCACCTTCGTTTCAAGGAAAATATTGCGAACACCAAAAATTGAGTTACCGTATTGTGTTGTGTATAAAAAACAGTAAAAGTTTTCCTTCTTCAGTTTTTTACAAATACTTACCATATTCGAATTCTGTATAAGAATAGCATATATAGCCGCTTGGCCTCTGCGAGTACCGCACGGCTCAGCCAGTCGAGCCGGTGTGATTTGACGCAGCGTCAACTTTCGGCAATTTTTACAGGGCCAATTTTAAAATGTCCATATTTTTGAAAATTTGTCCATCAAGGAGAAGGATAGAACTATATTATTCTTTTTTTTTAGATTTTTAAAATCGCGCCCGATGTGAAAAACCTGCATTTGTTTAAAATAATTTCACAAAAATGGTTCAAATTTTTCTTTTCTTAAACTGAAATAATTTTTTCTTAAAAGATCAATGTCTTCTCTATAAGCACCGTGAAGCTTATCTCCATCCGTTTACTACTTCCATAGCTATAATTTACAGGAAAAAAGTTAGCGCTTACCATCAAACAGCTGTAAAATCGACATTTTTCAAAATTTTGAAAAATCCTTTGAGGTGCGTTTAAATATCACTAAAGACGACAACATATTCAAATTTCAGCAACATCCGAAATGTTACTCCGAAAAGTGTCCGATTTCGCGTGGAATGTCCCCAAAGGGACGCGTAATTTTCATGAATCACGAGCGATTCATTGAAATCCCCGACTGCAGCATACCTTCCCACCCTCAAATATTTTTCCGCTGAAACTCCACGTTCGTGATAGCAGATAAGGAGCCACGCATGCCCGGGAAAGTGGGGACGCATCAGCTGCACCACGTTTCGCAGCTGACTTACGCCTACTACACGTGTCTGAAATCTTTTATCTCGTGTTATAAATACAATTCAGATCCTTCGAGTATACGGTTATATAGATGACGAATTTCAAACAACATTGGATTCTTATCACACGTAACCGTACGAAATCGTGACCGTGAAGTCATCAAACTACTACTTAGTTAACCATTTTCGGAGCGAGCTCACGCCTACTGCCCATCTCTCCCGAGTTCGTCATCTGTTCGCTGGTTCTTAATCGCATCTACAGACAATTTCTCGTGCGTACAGTTTTATAGATGACGAATATTAAAAAACATTGAGCAAGAGCTAAAAAAATTGAAACGTAGTGAAGTCATCGGAATAATAATTAACCCTTTTCGGAGCAAACTTACGCCCACCGCCCATCTCTTCTTAAATTCCCATCTGTTCAGACATCTCCATCGTCCAATTAGATTGGAGGCTTCTCGTGTGTACAGTGCTGTAGGCGATGAATGCGAAATAAGATAAAATTCTCAGGCCTGCACGGAACAGTCGAAACCGTGGCGTCGCGTGTACGCGTGAGCAGCAGATGAATTATTAATTAAACCGCAACTACGGCCGCGTCTACTCGCTTTCCTTCAGCAACGACCGATCGAATTAAGGTCGCGCCGGGTTCAATGGAAGATGCACGATCCAGTTTCCCACGGAAACGTGACCGAGCGAACATCTGCTGGCTTCCTTCGATTTCCTTCGCTGTATTATTCCGCTGTTTAACGAGCCGGCCACGCGGCAAACAGCCGTCGAATAATCGCGAATAAAGGCGGTGGCGAGCAACAAAGGATTTGTATCACTGGATCTCGGTCCCAAGTCGCTGGGAACGTAAGTGCGGCCCGTGGGAAAGAAGAAATCAGATTAAAAGGAATTCGAGGAAACGATACACGTGTAATAACGATTTTTAATTATTCTGCTGGTGTATAATGGAATTGCGCGGATAGCGTAAAAACTTCTTAGCTTGTGGCAGGGATACAGTAGCAATTAGTGCTGGCTTATGACTTGAGAAATATCACAGAAATTCAAAGAAATAAAATAGAGTAAAAAGCAAAAGATGTTTGCATTCAATCTTCCCTTGACGAAACTAAAAATTAAAACTAAAAATGGTCCTGTAGGAATTAAGCATGGAAGATTTCTTCGTAAATAAGATGGTGGTATTATGCAATGGGCTAAGAGGTAATTCCCTGGGAAAATATAAGCGAAGAATGAGGAATAAACATTTCTAATCGATTCTTAGTTTCTGAGGAAAACGACTTTGTATAAATAGGAGTGATACTTCTTACGCAAAACTCTGGTATCTGTTTACTTGACGTTTTTCTACCTATGGGGTCACAGTAAAATACATCGCAGATGACACAAGCCTTGGACAATTATAACTTATTTATAACGAAGCAATCGTGGTGAAATTCATTATTGCGGATTAGTCAATTATTATTGAAATATAAGCACCACTGTGTGTATTTCAAACTGAATAGGTTCTAGTGCCTCTAACAGTGTGAACGGACTTAAAACAAAAAGTGGACTCGAAGCTAATTTTTAAATTCTCGAAACTCGAATCCGAAACTCTCCAAACTCTCGAAACATGAAGTGCTAATTCTGTTTTATAAGTGGACTATGTTGCTCTAAAAATTGAAGTCAATAAAATTTTGCATTAATCTCTATCGATCGCATTTAAACAATATACAAGCAAAAATATAATAATATATCAATTCTGAAGGCACACTGCGAACGATTTATTCATTGATTTTATACAATTTCTTATCTGGCCTTCGAGAGTTTCGAATTCTCGAAACTCGAAACTCCAAAGTTTCTTGGGCTTCGAGATTTCGACACTTCGAAAAACCCATCCCTATTCAAAAGAGTCTCCAAGTTTCTCCCCCACCAAAAATCAAATATTTCCCTGAGATAGTTCCACGTATCAACCTAAACTAGGGTTTGCAATACCGGGAAACCGGTAAACTGGTAAATCGCGAGAAATACCCTCAAATTTTTACCGGTAATTCGCCAAATTTATACCGGTAATTCGATAAATTACGTATAGCAATATAGCGCACATATGCGTTCATTAATTCCGTCGACATCTACTATGTTATCAGTAAAAAAAAACTTCAATTACTAATAAAGACGAAAACCGAAGTATCTCGTAGAGAACCAACTCTGGTCCAAAAGAAAACTAAGAATCTGAATCAAGTCATCAAAAAAATGGACGCATTTTCAAGTAGAAAAAAGTAAAGAGAAAGTAGGTATATACAAATAGCATATGATTTCTTAATGACTACCCAACCAAAAAGTGTAGAATATAAGAGCATTAAGAGCGCTTTATTCGTGGCTGGATTATTTTGTACAAAAATTAGGTCGCGATCAGGAAACCATAATTTAAACAAATCATGTTTTTTACGTGCTTATTTGTTAAAAAGAATTGTTGCATAAAAAATATTTAATTATATATGTAAACGTTGAATCTTTTCCTTGTTTTCATCATTTTATATTTTATGTTCAGAATAGTTTCACTTGCATACATTTTTTATAATGCTCGATTAGAGTCCAAAAAATTTGTTTTGTAATGTCTACTCTTATATTTTACGTCATTAAAACCTTAAAAAAAATACCGGTTAATTACCGGTAAAGCGGTTCTGATTGAAAATTGTACCAAATTACCGGTAATTGAAAAAGTCGGTAAATTTGCAATCCCTAACCTAAACCACCGCAGCAGCAGAATCCTCGATTTCGCACCCCCACACAACGCTGATTGTCAGCAAGCTCTGCCTCGAGCCGGCCCAGCAACAAGCACACTGAGACGTCGACTACGGCGCTCAATCATAATCAATCACCGCCCGCGAACACTTTCGTATTTACAGACACCAGCGACCAGTCGATAAGCCTCGAAACACCGATCGTCGGATGAGCAAACGAAGCGAGGGGATGCCGGCGGATGCGCGCAAATTACGATTAGCGTTCGTTTGCATGTCTCGCGGTTTGCCATTAAATTTGCTCGACCGACTCTGTGCCCCGTCGCTGGATTCTAGTAATATTCCATTGGCGGGGACGATCGGGCGCCCCGCTCGAAACCGATTCCTAACTGGGACCAGCACCAGCAAGCCAGACGGGCCATGTGTGTGCCATTGATTGACTTCTCTTAAGTAATCCGTGCGTGCGTGCTCGCGACCGATTCTTTTAAAATGAGCCGCGCGAATCGGCAGGGCACACGCGCGATTCCGAGACAGAAACGACGCGTGCAATTATTTATTTCTCTTAACTGTTCAACCCTGCTGCGCTTTTCGCGTCTCTCCTCAGCCAATCGCGTTTTCCTTCCTGCGGGTAGCGCTTCTGGCTTTGAGAAAGATAAAATAATATGCCGCTAATGCGTGCGTTTTATTAGTATTTAGCGTCGTATTAAATCCACAGCTGAAGGTCGCGGCAGGGTTAATTTAGAAGGCTTGATGAACCGCGAGAAATGGCAGGGCACGAGCGTGCTACCGAGCAGAAATGGCACGTGCACGTGTGCAGCTACAAACTATTTGTCGCCGCTTTCTGCTGTAGTCACGTGCACGACGAATCAGGAGTCTGCGGAATTCGTGACCTGCCTCTTGATAATAATTGACATTCCGGCTGGCCAGTTTTTCTTTAATCGAATCTGTCAATGGTCTTTAAGGCATCGTTGCACAGAGCGGTTTATTGGAAAGGGCAGGCTTGATTGTTTCCTATCAATGCTCTCCCTCGAGCTCCGCAGCAGATGGAGGAGTTTCAGCCTCCTCTGGTATAATCTGGTTGCTCTTTTTCAAATACTTAACGGGCAAAGTTGCGTGCCATTGGATGCCGTTTCTATATACAAATGGTACGTCAAAGCTTCTTTAATCAATAAAAAGTATCTTTCCATCCGCGTAGCTTCTTTTAAACATTCCGACACGCAACGCGTTACAAGAATCGTCATCTAAGGACAGGCGTGTAGATCGATCGGTAGGCAGCTTCTCACACCTTGACGTGATTACACGGACCCTCCAGCAAGGAATTAAGGGGCCATCCTATTTTGATCCGTCGAAAAATTAAGCTGTTTTGAAAGATATTTTTCTGAGTAAATGCAACATATAATGAAATAAATATTTTTGGTATTTATTGAGCTACTCTTGTATTGTACAAAAATAAATTGAAAAGAATTTTTGCAATTTGTTTTCATTGTTTTTTTACAGTGTCAATATGGCACCTAAGAAAAAAGGTATGTGTAAAAGAGGTTCGTGGCGTAGGTGATTTCCCGGCGCAGGCTAATCCCAAACAAAAAATTCCGAAAGATTCTTAATCTGTAGGAGTGTCGCTATAGCCCCTAGATCTTTTAAACAAAGTGCAGTTCTCTAACTGGACTTTGTTAAAAAAAATCGTCACTTCTAAAAACCTTATTTTTCATGTTTTTCTGAAAAGTGGTCAACTACTGATACATGGTCAAATACTGGTGCCTTTACCCTAACAATTTTTGTTGAAAAAGTAAGAAAATGGCGCGGGGTTGGCAAAAAAGTTTGACAAAACACCAAAAAGGATGTATTTTCGGGTGTTCCATGAGAAAAATCTCGGTTAATTCTCGACAAAAATCGGGAAATCCCCTACGTCGTGAACATACCTCTTTTTAGGTGCCACATTGACACTGTAAAAAGACAACTAAAACAAATTGCAAAAATTCATTTTGATTTTTTTTTTGTGCAATATAAGAGTAGCTTAATAAATACCAAAAAGATTTATTTTATTATATGTTGTATTTACTGAGAAAAAATCTTTTACAAATAGCTACATTTTTCGGCCGATGAAAGTAGAATGAACCCTTCTGGGTAAATCTCGAAAAATCGATTTTCTTTTTATTATTAATTCTGAAAGTGTCGTCCTTTGTGAACAGTTACAACAATTTTTCGTGAGGAAATTCGAATAATTACGGAAATTATAGCGCTGAACGTAATTGAGTGTACCGTCGTAGGGGACTTAACTTTCAAGCCGTTTATCTCGGAACTACATTTTCACACACTGTGTACATCATAACTCTTGAACGAATGAATCTTTTCACTTGAAATTTTAACTGAAGCTGTAGAATTCCTTTCTCTATCGTGTGGAACTTCCACATAAACATTGGGTGTTTGTAAAACATTTTATAACTGATTAAAGACGATAAAAATGTGGAAAAAAAATGATTCGTGTGTAACTTTTACAATTTTCCTTCAAATTCGCTAGCAAAATTCCACACAGTAAGTATTAGTGTAGAAACAACTCTCCCCAAAACATTTTTCTTTTAGATGATTTTTTCACCTGGGACTATGTACACCGATTTCAGCTGCGCGCTACGCGGGGCCACCTTTGCCGTCAAATAACTTGAATAATTTTCAACATTCTGACAATTTTTTATTTTACATTACTTGTAAAAACGTGCACAACAAACTGTGAAACGTGCCGGTATTGTGATTATTTGGTAACCAAGCGATCCAACCGACAAGAAACCGTCGATTTCAGTCGTTCAATACTCCTATACCTTAATTCCCGTGAAAGTATCAAGAGGCTATTAAACGCCGCACCATCAAGAATGCAACGACACCACGAGCGTTTACCCTCATCTGTTTTCCAAGTTAAGAAAATAATCGGCCGGCTGTCGCGCGTTATCAGCAGCCGCGAACCTTTAACCGGTTCCCTCCCGGTTCCGTGCTGGAAAACTTTCGACGCGATAACTCTTTATTAGCGTATTAAGATAGCTAATCTCTAGTTCCTGACATAATCGGGGAAGAGGCAGAGGCGGGCGACGAAACGAGGAGAATTGTCTCGGTTTCTTAAGAATCCGCGGCGAGACACTCGCATCCGTCTCTAATCGCCCTGTTACGACACCCAGGCCAGCATCCCAATTAATCGAATTCTTCCGCGGACGCGTTAACCCAAATGTGACTCACATGTTACGACTATCCTCTAGTTTCAGCGGAACGCGATAAATCCGCCACGAACCAGAAGCGTGGCGTTCGATTTCTTCGAATTCGTCGGTGCAGAAACTCCTTGGTTCCGCGCGACCGCCAAGGCGCGGACGAGGGGAAGATAAATTAATTCCACGCCTTTTTCTACATCTCCCGGCATGCAGCAGATAATGTTACGCAAGCTTAGAAACCAGGACGAGCGATTTCTGCCTTTTATTCCTTTGTTTAGCACCGCTGCTTTGGTGGCTCGCGACTGCTGCGTCACGGAACGCGAGATCGTATAATGTATGTAGGTATCTTTTTAAGGTGTATGCTTTATGATTACATGAGCCGAGACAGCCTCTCGGGAGATTAAAAAGGCGCTGCTCGCGATGGCTGAAGGATTAGCTGCTTGAGAAACTTCACTGCATCGGCGATCTTTGCTCGCGAAGTTTAGCCGTGTCAGGATTTGAAGATTTGGCGGCGGTTGGCTAACAAGCGTTTGCCGCCCTTTCCGCGAAATATCAGGAAATATTTTAATTTAAAATAGTCGGGAGAATTTCAATGCAAATTCAATATGCCAACTGACATATGAGCCATTGCTAATTCACTGTATGCAAAAAAAAGTGAATTGTTTTTAAAGCCGTCTCAAGCCGCCGTGTTTGAACCTTTTCCAATTTGTTTCGCTCGAAATTTGTCGCTCCCCCACATTTATCGCTCCCCAAAAATTTGTCGCTCCCAAACAGAATGACCCAAGAAATAGCCTCTTTTTGGTCCCAGGATTTTGGAACTGAATTTTATACGAAACGATACCGTATGATGAGACATCAATCACACGATATTTTCAAGTTGAGGTGACAATTAGTTTCTCAGATATGGGAGGTCAAAGAAGTGAAAATTCGTTAACGCGTCAGCCCATGCGCTTCGATGTACGGACTTTTATGTCAGTCCGATAATTTAAACAATTATTTCCAGGGGTTTCGCTGACTGCCAACAACGAAATTGAACTTAGATTTTCAAAATTCACGAAAAAAAAACATAAAAATCAAGAAATATAAATGACTGTGTAGTGTGTGTGCTTTTTTTAATATATCAAAATTCACAATGGCCGAATCAATATGGTGGACGATATAATAAAAAAAAAGCAGCTACCACACAGACATTCATTTTTCTTGATTTTTATTTTTTGTTCGTGAATTTTGAAAATATAGGTTTAAATTCGTTATTAGCAGTCAGCAAAACCCCTAAAAATAATTGTGTAAATTATCGGACTGACACAGAAGTTCGTAATTTTCACTTCTTTGACTTCCCATATCTCAGAAACTAATTGTCACCTCAACTTGAAAATTTATTGTGATTGATGTCTCATCATAAGGTATCATTTGGCACAAAATTTAGTTCCAAAATCGTGGAACCAAAAAGAGGCTAAAAAAGGCCTCATTTTTGGGTCACTCTTTACCGCCCCCCGAAATTTGTAACTCCCCCAATTTGTCACTCCCCCAAATTTGCCACTCTCCAAAATTTGATGCACCCAATAATTTGCCGCTCCCAAAATTTATCGCTCCCCAAAATTTGTCACTCCTCAAAATTTGACGCCCTAGACTGCAGCCTATACCCAAATGCGCCCCGGATCCTTGTGGTCTGATAATTACTAGTTTACAAAATTAAATAAATTTCATGTACATTTGATGAGAGGTGACTTGTCTTATGGATTTTCACCCGCTGAATTCGAAAATCAAGGTTAAAATTTTTTTTATGGAACAGTTTTTAAGATATTGTGATTTTTTCAATTTTTATACATCTTTTCACTTTAAAAACAATATCTGGAGCTAGAGGTGCCCGATTTGGTCGTTCTTGGTACCAAATGAAAGACATTGAAATGCTGAACAAATATGTATAATTGGTTAAGCGGTTCAAAAGATATTGATGAAAATAATCCACATTTTAAAAAAAATTAAACTTTTGAACTTATTCCGTGACCACGGAAAAATAGAAACCGATAAAAAAAAGTCCGGTTTCTCTTCATATGCGTAAACCTGATACTTTTACGCAAAAAATAACACCAACCAAAAGTAAATCGACCGAAAAATCCTTCATTTTGACAAGTGGCCATGCCGGCAACGGTTTTTTTCGTTCTCACGTTGACGCCACTGCTACAGCGAAAGCTGACATTTCGTTTTGAATAAAACAACACAATTTTGATTGTAAAAAAACATACGAAAGAACCCAACTTTATTCTTTAGAATATTTTAGAAAAAAAAAAAAAATCACGTCATTCATGACATGTTCAATATGAAACCACCAACAATTGTATATTTAAGCTTACTTTGAACCAGAACCCCACGCGGTAAGAGTTATGTGACATGATAAACACACTTTATTTGGTGTCCACCTCTTATAAAAAGTTGCAGGTGCTATTCCAAAATATTGCAGATAATTTTGTTGTAATGAATCCGTGAAACTACGTCTATTTGCCCCGGGGGCAAAATTACCACATACGTAACAGAAATTATTCGGATCGTTTACGCACTGCGATTCTCGTATTCTTTTAGCCGTATATTTTCAGTGTAAACATTATATAATAAGTGCCCGTGGATAAATTTCAAGGAGTCTGCGAATTTCGATGCGGAAAAATAACAGTAATCCTCAAATTATAAGTGAAGCTTCGATACAATTAATTTTACCTTGTAATATATTTCATTGCAAGTGTTTATGAATATAAGAATGGCGAGGTTTATAAGGGAGCGTTGAAGAGACAGCTTTATAGCGTCCATAACGCAAACAGGTTAAGAACATTGATACACGCGTGAACTAAATCGTAAAAGTATAATTTAGTAGGTACATTATTTAGATTCACAATACGCCTTTCATCCCCCCCCCCCCCCACCGCCGAAAATTGGTACTCTTTCAACTATTCAAAGCACTAATGACCTAATCCTCTAATTCTGTAAGCAATGCACCGAGACGCACAATGGCGCCAAAAACCGAGACAAGAGAGAAAATGGCAGGGTCCCTTTGCGCCGGAAGCGTGGCGAACGGCGCGATCGGCGGACGCTGATCGTTTCGTATTGCAAGGTCGAGGATTTCGTAACGAGGAAGAGCTCAATTACTCCAGGTGTCATCCAGTCGTGCTAGGAAAGGGCCGACGCCAGTTTAGGTGTTAAACTAATTCGACGATAATTACGTCCCACGCTCGAGACGACTTAACAGGGTAAACGCTTTGAATAAAAGAATTCTTTTTAAAGGGATCGTCAAAATATGTCACGTAACAGTATAATGCTTGAGGAAGCAGTTAGAAATATCTGTTCGGAAATGGTGCCATGGCTTCCAGCCCTTGAACGGCGATTCTTACACTGGTGGACACGGTAGCTTCCACTTCTACTTATCTGCCAGTGGTCCTGGACCGTGCCTGAACAGACGTCGTAGCAATTAGGGCACCGGAAACAGAGGAGCTTCAAATGCAAGGGAAAAGCAGAATATTTTTATAGAGAGTGGTTCACCAAAACAGAATACTTCGAAATGCGAGAGAAAGGTAGAAAATTTTTACAGAGGGAATTATATTTTTTAATTAAGGTTCCTCTGTTCTAAGGTTTTCAGAATCTCTAGTCCTCTCCATTATCTATAGGGTAAAGGACCCGATTGCTGACACCTAACCTGTTGCGGCCCGGACATGTGAGTCACTGAAATTTGAAAAACTCTAACGTTAGTTGAGCGTCCCTTCACTTCCTGGGGGGTACAACCCCCGGAGGGGAAGGGACGCTCAACTAACGTTGGAGTTTTTCAAATTTCAGTGACTCACATGTCCGGGCCGCAGCATAACCAATTACTGTCACCTTAAATTATTTTACTTCAAATAAAGAATAAATAAACTATAGTATATAATCTATAGTATAGATTATAGGTTGAATTACATCATTCTTTTTGTGTGTGACTTTACAACGTTTATTTATTCGTTATTTTAAGTAAAATAGCTTAAGGTGACAGTAATTGGTTAGGTGTCAGTAATTGGGTACTTTACCCCATACGTCTCTATGACCATACAACCAAAAATTGCTCGTTCTTTCATAGGTACCTCACACTGATCACTTCGATTAACAGCACTTCTATCTTGGTCAAATCGCGCGAAAATATAGCTGATTTCTATGATTTTTTTTAGAAAAAAGTATTCAATGTAAGGTTCTAAAAGTTTTTGCGCATTATTCTGCAACTGTAGAGTATAAAAAATAGTTTTTATTCCATTTTTGCCCGCTCCTGCCTCTTATATGCATCGCATGCTGCATCGTTGTAAGAAAAGGTCTGGATTATCGCCATGATAAGTCCAGAAAGGATCATCCAAAATAAAAAAACAAAAGGAATTCCTCAATCGCAGATGTCTGGTTATTACCTTACACTCTCGTTGTTATAAAACAATTAGACGATGATTGCCATGTGTTTAAACGAAAAAGTCCAGAAAAAATGTTTTTTTTTCGCACAAAAGTGGACGCAAAAAAAAATTGAGTGTATGAAAAGTCGTATAAGTGGGTAAAACGGAAGCGAGTGTCATTACGAATAGAGTCCCGTTTGAATTTTTAGATTCGGTAAATAATTGCATTATTTACAGTGGCGATAGTGCTCGAAAACGTGTTTCGATCAAAACGTACTTAAAGTTTGACGTCGAGCGGATTCGTCTAGTGACGGAGACTTGTCCGTGAGCGCCCTATTTTCCGTGTTCATTCGATTAAAACAGAAATTGACTCTTTTTTTAGTTCCATGAGTATATTATTAATTAAAAGAAAAATCACATTTCTATCTATTATACCTGCATCACAATCAATCTTCGAAAAAACACATATTTTTAAGGCCGTCACACGGTTGGTCCCCCTTAACTGCCTGTAAAATCAGTACCCTTAAGGTGGAAATCCACGATGAGACAAAAATATCGTGTCTCACATGAAACTGTAATCTCCATTATTATTAATCGTTTATTTTCATTATTTCCATTTTATTGTCGCTGAGATTTTTGTCTCGTGATAGAAAAGTCTCAGGTAAATTCTCATCGTGGACTCACACCTTTAGAGATTTCGTTCTAAAATTTGACCTGGTCCTTCTCGAAATGTTGTGCGAAGAAAATATGCAGAAAAAAATTTAAGTGCCCTTAAGTACCTTGTTTCGAATAAACACGTGGATGCCACTATCGAAAAACTACTATTAATATAACGTTACAATTTTCTGAATTCAATTCGAAATAACGTTAAATCCATACGAACTTTATCCGCGATCTGTCGCATACAAGAGTTGCAAGCATCTGTTGCGAACAATCTTGTCGAAGATCAGGGAAAAGCTATTTGCAAGAAACGCGACAGCGTGGGTTGTCATTGCGTCAACGACCATTACTTTGAAATGCGTGCTACGATGGTCCCTTATTTAACGAATTTATTGCAGATAACGGCGATAAGCGTTATCAGCGATTCCATAACACTGACTGACTTATAGAATTTTACGGATATACTCGATTGGGAGATGCGCGCTGAGAACGAAACAACATCTCAGTCCTCCCCCGTCAGGAAATACTTGCACAATTCTTGCGAAACTATGGTTCTTTTGAAAAACAATGTACGGCGACAAGCAGACCCCGACCTAGCTCTACCGCCGCTCTGGGCAAAAATGAGCTGTGCCGCCATTTATATTTAATCACTTTAAAATATAATTTTTGACAGTGAGTGAAACTTTTTTGCAGGTAGGCATTTGTTGACTAACAAAAGCCTTTTGTTTTATAAAAAACGTAATATTCGTAAAAGAAAGTAACAAAACAAAATAAAATATATACGCAGAAGGTAATTTTTGGTAGGTAGGTGCCTATTTTTGAAATCTAAAAATAAGGATTTAACGAATGAAACAAAATAAATATAAGAAAAGGGAAAATCTAAGACCTTTAATATAGTTACGCACATTTCCCTATTATACTATAATAGTAATTATATGAGTGATTTAAAAACAATTTTTAAGTTTGATACTAAATTCAAACATATATTACCTGCTTCTTTGCCGCTTTTTCAAAAGTTTTACTATTTTTACTGGTTTATATTGATTTTATTTTTCTCTGCGGCAAGAAAATAAAATTTACTGAACAGAAAAATATTTCCCCTCAATTTCCTCAATTCCCGCTTACAATTGCCAAAGAATAACAACTCAATTTTTTCCCTTCCCCATTAACACGCGTATCAACCATATATCGACGCGATGAAATTTTCAGAAATCCTTTTCAAACAGTGCCAGATAACAAGCAGGCGAGTGATTAATACAATGAACCACGGCACACGCGCGCATATCAATTTACGCGGAGTTATTTCAATGTCTACTATTTTTGTTGCCAATTACAAATTCTAATTATTATGCGGTGCGATAGGCGGCGAGCGCTTATCTGAGGACGAGATACCAAAAAGCGCAGCAAACGCGCCGCACGCGATGGGACTGTTCGCGTTGCAACCGCCAGCACGCCGACAATAAAAGCGTGTCCCAGCGCGGCGAACATAGGTTGTCCGACCCGAGGAGCGCACTTCTTGTCGAGAATGTTTTTTTTCTCCCCATCCGCGTGCCATCGTTCCGCTTCGGCGACGCTTCCGCATCGAATTTCTGTCACAGCCTCAACCGTAAGCGATATGTTTTCGACCTTGCCCGGGAATTAGCGGAACTCCACGGCAGGAAAGAAACCGCCGATCCGTCGCTCAAAACCAGTCAGACTTCGCCCGACGAAGACAGTCGAGACCGCGGGATTATTTCAGCGCGGCCACGGTGCCGCAGGAAACAGATCTCACGGTCAAATTGGTTGGGAAAATAAAGGAAGTGATAAAGCCGTTATTAGCGCCGACAGAAGTGCATATTTACTTTAGCAATTTAAATGGTCGGCGGAACGAGTATCAGAGGAAGTTTACCGGCAATTTCAGACGTTCGGAGCGCGGCGGTAATAAAAAGATGAAGATAATCGTGGCAAGGGGGAAGAATACGGGCCCAATTACAAATTAGTGGCCCATTCTCCGATTCATCGTAGCGCATACACGCGATTACGATGGCAAAGGGCACGAATTATGCTCTTAAACTCAATTACGCCTTTAATACGATTCCTGGCATGGCCACGACTGGGATTCCTGGGACAATTATGATAATGGCCCATTTGAGGGTTGGCCCGTCTCGGCGGCACAATGATTTCTGCGAATAGCTCGCGCGGCTTTTAATTAAATAAACACTACAATCGTTCGAAGAATGGGAAGTGAAGTTTGATAACATGGACGAAGTGGCGAATTAATGAGGGAGCCTGCTCCAGCGGCTGGAAAAATCTGATTTGTCTTTTTCATAAATCAATAGTTGAACGTCGCGAAAATATGCTGCCAACACTGCAGAACGAAATTCGAAAAATTGAAGCGGCTATAGCCGGGTTTGCTACGGAGCACAGTGGGGAATTTTTGCGATTTTATGGCCAAAACCACAGAAATGAAATCTTTGAATTTTACAAATTTAATACAAATCTCAATTGAAGAACTATATCCAGTTTCGTGGTCAAAACCTCGAAACTTATTTTTAATATATAAAATTCGGCACTTTTACGTTCTGATATAGGAGAAACTAAATTATCCGAAAAACAGCACTTACAAAAATTACGAACGATAAAGATTTTTTTTATTATTTACATTGATACACTTAAACCTATGCAATTATATGCCCTTAAAACTAGTACTCCCAGTCGGAATCATTTTTTTCTTTGTCAGTCGGAATCATTTTTTTCTTTGTTTTCTTTGGCATAGAAGAAAGGTTATCGCTTCTGAGGACAAACTTTTTAATCAAACAGAGGAACGAAGCTGAATAAAATCGTTTAAAAAAGAATAAAAAGGTTTGTAATGTATAACATGTGAACTAGTTTCGGTCACAGTTATGTCATATGTTATACAAGACACACCGGATCGTGTTTAAAAAAATGCATATAATTACAAGATTAGCAACTATTAGCAATTAATAATTGCATTTATAGAATGAAAATAGTTCAACGTAAAATAGGAATGAAAATCATTGCAGGATATTATGGGATTTATAAGTATTTTGTGTAATGAAAATTGATTCTTATATGAAAAGGTTGTTTCTAAAACACTACTTTCAAAATTGTATAAATTACGTATTAGAAACCGAAACATAATTATTTTGAGGACAAAAAGATATCTTACGCACCACCAGGAAATGAATCCATGCCTTCAAAATATTTTCGGAACTTTGGATAACACAATATAACTGTTTGAAGCAACTTGAAAATCTGGATTAATTCTTTACGATCGGTCTAACCTCACATGAACATAAACATTTGCGAGTTTATACGAGCTTTGTATTAAAACATTTAACAATAAAATTGGAGGCATTTGATGCTCATATTAATTCTTCATTTGACATTTGCATTTATTTCGTCGAATTCAAAAATTTATTTTTGTGGTTTTGTCCATAAAATCGCAAAATTTCCCCATTGTGCGGAGCAGCAGGTGACGCAGATTTGCCGGAAAACTTTGAACGCACTTTTCTCAAAACTACAGTTTTACAATTGACGGGCGATGTAACTGAAAAAATATTCAACCGATTGGCTTGGCCTTGTGCATAGATAGGATTTGTGAATATTTTCCTCGTAGAAACTAGTTGTTGGGAATTTTTTGTAAGGTAACTATACATGCGAGCTTTTTAAAACTTTCAAGCTGTATTATTGTGTATTTCAAGAAACGAACAAACATTTTTTTATATAAAAGTAACGCGGTAATTCTAAATGGCACAAGTGTTTCAAAGCGACTAAATAAGTTGTTCAATTGCGTGCAGTCTGAGGTCCGTTGTAGTGGCCTGAAACTAGAAAACCGAATAGTTTTTTGTTTTTAATAAAATTGCACTCTGGATGAATCTCAGTCCGGAATAATATCATTAAATTTAATAAGTTTTATTGCACAATAAACGTGAAATATTTTAGCGAAAAACGCAAAGATCGAGGTGCATCCGTAGCGTAATTTTATTAAAAACACAAAACTATTTGGTTTCTTGGTTTCAGGCCACTTCCGCACGGAGGCTGCCCCGGAACACATTCGCCATTTGGAATAGCCGCGTTATTTTTATATAAAAAAATGTTTCTTCACTTCTTGAAATACATAATAATATAGCCTGCAAGATTTAAAAATATTGCGTGTATAGTTTCCTTACAAAAAATTCCCCAAAAGAATTTCGATTTCAGCCGATTACACAAGGTCCCCCCCTAAGGAGGAAGGATTGAACTTTAATTTAAGCTGAAAATTAATACCTCATTACAAAATGTTCAGAGTAATGTCTGACAAGGGAACATCCCGAACCCGGAAATTCAAAAAATTCTGAAACTTTGTAAATATGTAGGGGATTTCATCCTGATTACAACGCAATTTTTGTTTGCTGCCCAAACTCACTCGAAGGAGGTGAAAATTAACCACTGAAAATTCGGCTATTTTCCGATTTTGTGTTATAACTCGCGAACTGTAAGAGATAGAAAAAAGTTTCAAGACAAAAGTTACTTCTTTTAATTAAATCTATCATTTGGTAAAAAAGTTATTTAACAGTTCACGAGTTATAACACAAAATTGGGAAATAACCGAATTTTCAGGGGATAATTCCACCCCGTTAGAGTGAATTTGGACAATAAACAAAAATTGCCTTATAATCGGGAGGAAATCCCCTACATATTCACAAAGTTTCCAAATTTTTTGAATTTCCGGGTTCGGGATGTTCCCTTGTGAGCCCCTAGAACACCGTGTTGCGCAGTGTGGCACGTCTTGATCTCTAGCCAGCCTAATAAATCAACCATCAAAACGAATAAAATCGCAAAATAAAGAGGAAAGATAAACCTTCAATTCGACCTAAAGATGACAAAATTCGCGCCACTGTTTGCCACTAAAGTCTACGCCCCGAAATTGAGCAAGTAAACTCCTCTACTACACTTTCCGAGCTCTCGTGATCGCAATAATTCCAACATCCAAACTGGCATACTTACGAATTAAATGGAAAGGTTCAAGCTTCAATCGAAGCCGAAAATCATACAGCCGACGTGAAATTTCTTTTCAACATCCAACAACCTCTCGCGCTAATGCCGACGAGTGTATCACTGGTCGCAGCTTGAGGTAGCCTATCTCCTACTAAGAATACAATCGTTACTTTTCCCGACACGTAGTATCGAGCCGAAACTACGACCATACAGGCGTATAAACGGCGCCCAGTCGAAAATAGCCAATGCCAGATATTTTTCGCATCGAACTTCCGACGTTGCGACGACGGGCCTGGGTTCGATAACGCGGCGCCCCGCTAAACTTTAGGAATTCGCGCTCGCACCACGTGCAACCAGGAAGGAACACGTCGCCGCGGCCAGAACATCGTCTTGGCCAGAATTAGTCTTTCTATTGGCCTGACATTCTTTGCTCTTGATGCCCGCCCAATACATGTTTCTAATTAACATTTTCTGACGTTCCCGAGCAACCGCCGTTTCTCTGCGTCAACTGAGGCCCGCGACTCGATGTACAAATATGTACTGTATTTTATTAACGCGACACTAGACCGATTAACGGACCAACGAATTAGAGAAATCTGCTTTCCTTATCGCGAAGGGTTCCACCGATTCACGTGCTTCGAATTGAACTGTTATCAAAGGGAGGCGCGAAACACGAGACGCTCTATGGGGAGCTCGGATATATGAAGAGGTACTGTTTTAGAATATTGTGTTATTTCGAGACCAGGAACCGTGCCACGTACGCGAAATACGCCGTTTAAGAGACACCCTATATACAGCTGGTATGTTTACATTGATTATTGGCGAGCGCGAGTGTTCGACGAGCGTTTGCGCAGCATCCCATCGAAGGATCAAGATATCAATTCGCGTCGATGGAGAAGTGACAATTGGCGATTAATGGCGAGTGCGAAACGCTTGATGAGGCTGCGGATTGCTTGGGCGGCCAGCAAGCCTCTGTTCGAGGCAGCTTGACGAAAGTATTTTAGGAAGAATATAGCTGCGACGAGATCCGTTGAAGGGAAATTCAGACACCGCGGATCGACCGTAAAACATGATGCTGAATTGTTTAAACAACGAAAGTGGGCTCCTCTCTATTTTCGGATCGATCCACGTGCTTACTTCTATTGCGACAGTGGAAATGAAAAGGGGAAAGAGCAAGGGACGCTGGTTTCCTGCGTTTCAACACACAACGACCCAGTTGCACGGTGCAGGTGTTGCACCTAGCGATGGTACCGAGCATTCAAGACGTTTCGAGCCACTTTCAACTGCAACGTCGATCGCAAAATCACTACAAATGTCAATCTAAACAATTTTTAAGATCTGGAATTTAGATTACATTCTTCAAAGTCTACGTGAGTCTTCTATCTATATAAAGCAGAAAGTGTTTGTGTGTTTGTCTGTCGCCTAAAAAGTTTCAAACGGTAAATTGTGGGGTCATGAAATTCTCTTCGGATTAGATATTTTAGATGTTTTGTGATATATGTATTATGTCTCCCCTTTTGTGATATATGTATTATGTATTATTATCTCTTTGTACCAAAGAGTTTATCCTGTGAATAGTAATAATAAATAAATAAATAAATAAATAAATAAATAAATAAATAAATAAATAAATGTGTCTCAGCTCATTATGCCTATCTAATCCAGATGAATGTGACTATTTACACAAAAAATAATATTTTTTTTTTATAAAATCAGGATCTAAATTTCGGGCGAAGCCGAGTAGTAAAGCTAGTCTCTTATACAATGCATAATAACTTAAAATGTATCCTTCGTTCGCAGATACACTTTCCAAAGTACAACGAAATTGATAAAGAAACAAGACTTTCAACGCGCACCGCGATTTTTAAAACGTCAAAAATTCGAATAATATTCAAAGCGATTCGAAGCCGAAGAATGACACATCGGCCAGTAAATTCGCAAAAAGGAGAAGCTGACTGAATGCCCGTCGCTCGCCCCACCTGAGAATTCGAGTCCAGAACGCCAGAATAGAAGACGCGCCGATCTCGATCTCGTTTCGCGTGCGATTTTATCAGCCGCGATCCGATTGCATCACTGTACGGCTCGATCGCTTCGAGCGAGATGCCGAGGACGAAGATCAGAGGAAATTTCCTTGCCCTCGCCACCGAAACCGGCAGCCGGCTAGATAAAGCCGCGCAATAAACGCCGGGCACTTCAATACCGAGCCAACTGCCAATGACTAATAGAAAAATCGTTCTGCCGCGCATGTAACCGATAGGATCGTCCGATCGATCTCTGATGAAGGTTTCACCGAAACCAAACGCGTTATCGGGACTGAAAGGGGATCGCTAAATTTTCCGCGATCGGCGATCTTAAAGGCCGCCGTGGATTTTGGCGAACCGCGGCGAACCGGATCGAAGAAATTAATAATAATTAATTGCCACTGCGCTTCGGTCATCAAATGTTAACAAACATCTCTTCGCCGCGCTTCGCCAAAATGCGCGACGACCTTTTCGGTAAGCATAACTTCGCGGAATGATTGATACTAGCCTGACTATTGTCCGCTCTCGCTCGCGATTGATCTTGCCTCGAATAAATCGAGCAGGCCAGTCGATAACCGGAATCCGCGATCTGTTATATGAAAACAGGATACGGCTGCGGAGAAAAATACAGCGGCGCGCAAAAGTTTCCGGGCCTCGGTTATCTGTCTATTGCTCTGCCTCGAAGGGGAAAGCTTGAGATAAATTTTGCATAATGCGGGATGAAAGTCTGACGCGGAGGAAAACGAGTACGGTTGAGATACACTCGCTGTGCTGCGAGTATTGGGTTGCGGCAAAAGTTCTGCTAACTGGAGGATTGCAGGGCGAACGAATACATGTTGGATTTTTATAAAGGAATCTTTTTCACCTCTGAAGCGGCTGTATATCAAAATTGTCGCTATTTTCGAAGCAAATTATTGCGCGGAAAAGATTTTTAAACGATTTTATTCAGCTTCGATCCTCTGTTTGTTTGTTTGTTTGTTTGATGTATGTTTGTATGTATGGTTCAAATCTGGAAAATTAAATTTAACCCACTTCCAACTATCCCAGTGTCTTGAAACTTTGCAGGCGTGCGTAGTTTGGATGACAATTCAATATTTTTAAAAAAAATTAACCCCGAGCGGGTGGAAAAATTACCCAGTCGTCAATAAATGTAACCCATAACTACAACTCCGAACCACTTGAAATCAGCCACTCGCATTCTGTACGAAAACGACAAAAAGCCAGAAAAAGACAACAGATATTTCTAAAGAAGTCAGAGCTGTGAAATGCATAAATCCATAAACACTAAAAACTAGAAAATAAAAAATATATAAAAAAAAAATTTATGTTAAACGATTTTATTCAAAATGCGCAAAAAACAAAAAAATAATTCTTTTCTTGTACTGCAATTTCGATGGTGTTTTTTCAGTTTAAATAAAATCGTGGAGCAGGATTTTTCATAACAGAATATGAATTAATTTAATACAGCATCAAGCGTCGAAATGAATTTGTTGTGAGGTACCCTGCTCCACGATTTTATTTAAACTGAAAAACACCATCGAAATTGCATTACAAGAAAATAATTATTTTTTAGTTTTTTGTGCATTTTGAATAAAATCGTTTAACATAAAAATTTTATTTTATATATGTTTTAGTATTAGTGGACTTTGGTAATTATTCTCCTTAAGGATAATATAATTTGGATTTTATTTTCTGTTTTATTTGAAATTATATAGATCTAAATTATATAGATATAAATCTATATAGATCTACATTATATAGATATAAATCTATATGATATAATTTATAGATATAAATCTTATCGGGCTAACATTTCTCGAAAATAGAAAAATTTACTGTCACGCAATTTGAATTCGTCAAGATAAGAAATCACACTCGACGACAGCTTTTAATGATCGATGTACGTTATCCATTGCAACTTCTCGACGCGGACAGGGCGTCCATAAGAAATTAGGATATCGCGCGCGATATTTTTCGATAGGCGGCAGACAGTCGCTCACTGCGAACTGCTCCGAATTAATTATCTTCCAAGTGCGACGCACAGTGGCAAAGACCTGGAATAAAAATCGAACAGGAAGCTACCATTGCGGGGACCTTGAATAACAATACGAGCAATAAATGGAAAAGTGGTTTCGTGCTACCGGAGACGATAAAGCAACACAACTTTTCGAGGAGTCCAAGTATTAGATTGCGAATGTTTCTTCGCTTCATTGAACCAATACCTTTATTAGAAATAAAAAATATGTTACGCGGTTTTTTAATCAAAGTATTTCCTCCTTTAGCTATCTACGACCTCGTGCCATTTCTCTGGTAACAGTAGGCGTTGGAAAAAAATACATTTCCGTATACTTGACATCAGCTAACAGTGAGCGAATGAGTAATCATTGCCAACCGTACTAAATTATATAGTATTCTGCTATATTTTTGTCTAGTGTACTGTATACTGTTAGAAAGGTATATAGTACGCGAAGATACTATATTTCCGATTCATCAATAAAATTTTTACTTATTTTCTTTTTCTATGGCAACAGCAAAACTTTAATTTGCGAATTTAAACATTAAACTTCAACTCTTACCTTAACTTTAAACTCAAAATTTATATAAAACAATTTCATACTTTCTCTCTATTCGTAAAGAATACCGGAGTGCAGGCTCGATCGGCATTTGCCTGACATTTCATCGAACAAGGGCAGCGTTGTAATTTGCACTTGTTATCCTTCGGATAAGGCGGCTCACGGGAATGCTCGCGCACTTTTCATTTATTAAAATGTACAAAGTTGCCTTCGGACACACGCAGCGGCGCAATACGATCACGTTTGCTGCACGTGCCACGGTGCATCGGCCAAGATTATTCAAATGTCAGAGGCTTCATCGCCCGATCGCCTGTCAATATTTTCCCAGACAGCCTAATTTGTCCCCGTCTCCTTCGTCCCGTTTTTTGCACGTCTCTGGATGGAGGCGAGAGCAAGGCCGACGGAAGCCGCGGAAGGACTGGTATGTAAATTGTTTCTTCGAAAGTGCAACGAAACGGTAGCTTCTTTCGATTAATTAATATTCTGCCCGGGAAGGGCGCCCTGCCCTTAATATCGAGCGGCTATAATGTTAGGGGAATCGTTTCAGCCGATCCACGGGTTCGCTGGTCGACGAAAAACCAGATACGGTCCCCGCTTTATTTTCGAGCCTGATGGATGATCTAATGCGCCCGCATCCGACGTGGATAATCGCCAAATATCAATGACGGGCAATTGACGGGAATAGTTGCAACACATCTGTCGCCTGTGAGTACAGTGTTCCCCGTCACGTGACGTAATAAACATTCCGTTACCGATCTCGACATATAGTAGGTACATATAAAGAAACACGGGTACTTGAAGATTACGAGATGGGCCTGTGCTTGTAGAAGTCATTCAGACAGATAGGAATGTGTGTAAAATTCTGCTGTCTTCATAACAGGTTCCGTATCAGATGGAACATTATCTTTTCCTATTTCAAAGTCAATTAATTAAGACAGGAGCAGGGCGGATTAATTTCGATACCCTATGATTCTAATCTTTAAAACATTCCTCGCCTGGTGTATATCTTAAAAACAGGGTTGATAATCTGAAAATCTAAGAACTTAGTGGATTATTATTTGCTGAGGACACAATGCATCGTTATCACGAATATATCAACAGCTTTCGAAATTATATTTACAGCTGTAATACCTGTGACTTTGTCTTATCTAAATTGCTGAATCGTCGCACCTCGGACAAATAGTGTGGCAGACAGCGTAGCCAGGCGTTCGCAGAGCGCAGTCAAAACATTATCGATACCCCTCGAATCGAGCGTGCCGCTCGAATCGCTTTTTTCCCGCTCGTGCTGCGCGGTACTTCACTGTTCCTGGTACCGCGCTCTCACCAAAAGGGAATGTCACGAAAGTTCCACTATCCCCTTATCGAAATGGAATTATTCTGATTCGTCATCGAAAACGTATGACAGCAATCGCGATTTTTAGTCCGCGGTATAGCTTCGCCTTGACACGTGTCACACACGTTGGAATGCGATATATCGCTCAAAACATGATAATTGTAGAATCACCTACTCGAATGACTCATCAACGGGAATAATATTTTATTAAGCACGCTATTCACCTCGCCCTTGGTATCTGATTTATCCCACACTTCATTTCCCACAGTTTTGAAGCACGATTCTCTGAATAATAAAGTATCCAAGCCAATGATCGCGCTACTTGCCCGGCAAATCCATCCCCTAATCGAAGATTTCGTAATTATTTTGCGTCTCCTCGCGTTATTATAACAGACGTTTAGTCCAAGCTTCAATATCGTCAGGAACCACTGTTAGGGTTGTTTCGTGATTTATGAGATGTCGAAAGAAAAGTATTTGTGACAAGTCATTTTTTAAGTTTTTTTTTAATCGTCCATCGCGTCAAGATAAGAGACCAGGGAGGAAAATTGACACAAACACCGTAAGCTTCCACACAAAACGTTCTCTCGGCACCTAATCAGTCCCGATATGAAACGATATTTTTTCAAAAGGTTCTTAACACTTCTGTGGTGGTTGACAGTGTAAAGTGGAATAATTACAGGAATCCTGGCAGCGTGGATAATGCAGAAGTACTTTTTTACGAAGAATAATAATCTATTCGTTCCCAATATTCAACCCTCATCCGTCCCTCGTGCAATTTGACACAGTTTTCCCGTAATAAATTATACTGTTCTGTTATTTGTGATTTTTTTAAACAAGCAGTATGTCCTGCACATCGTTTTATTTTATGCGAAAGTTGTGAAAAATCTAAGATATAACGTTAACTCATCAATTTAATTAAAAAAATATGGAAAAACAACTGTTTACCTTGTCATTTCATCGATCTTTTACCACTGTGCCAATTTGACACCGAGGTGGCAGATTCAGTTCGCGAAATGAGGAACGGGTGAGGGTTAAATAGTATTTAAATATTTTCTTTTTCGATTAAAGGAACGAGTACAATTATCGGAACTGGTATGGTGATATCGAAACAATTCTGGCCAATGTCCCTGTACTAAACTGTCAATCACCAAAGCACTGCCATTAAATGACAGATTCCTTCGATATCCCCTAACTATCTGTTGCTCCGAGCGACTTTCGAAAAATCTGAGCGTTCACCTTCTCAAATCTCTCAGATACTATAGCCGAACTGTGTACATGCCAAAACGTAAACACAGAGGTATCCATGAATGACGATGACGATACCGATGCCCCACAGCGTCGTAGATCAAAGCGCCCAAGGCCAAAAGAGACTTGTTCTATTAATTTATTATTTAGAATGATACAGACACAGCGGTCGATGCCGAACCGATCGAGCGCAGGGCTCCGTCGCAAAGTGGTACGTAATGACATTTTTTGTTCAAATCACCCTACAAGTCGTAATTTTCAGTAAACTTGACGTTTTTTTATTTTTAAATTCTTCGCAATTAAATTCTCTATCGATCTGTCCGGCAGGAATTTTAAATTTCGTTGCTGATTTTTTTATATTTAGCGAAATATACAGCACTTTTAGGAGATCAGTATTTGTGGGCTTTTTTGGCCGCCGGAACCGAATTTAAAGTCAGATTTTCGAACTTGAAGATGGCGAATTCAATATTTTGAATATAGTTGACTTTTCTGATTCAATATTGATGAGCAAGATTTTTAATGTTTCATATTTTTAGGCACGTACACAAATATAAAATCAAAGATTTGCTTCCAGAAGCACAAATCTTACTCCTCAAACAAGATTGCACATAATAAAATCGGATTTCTAAAGGCAACTAGGATAAAACTTTAAGAAAATCAGGTCTTCTAAAGATATCAAACATTAAAAATCTTGCTCATCGATACTGAATCAGAAGAGTCAACTCTAAGAACGAGTGTGAACACAGACGAACACGCTTAAATATGCAAAATCACGTACACATTTATGAGATGCCGAAAAATTTGTAAAAATACGAATGTCCATCCGCCATTTTAAATTTTACAAATTGATCTACAGTATTAGATTTGTGGTAGAAATTCAAATTTTGATCTTTATAATAATTACCTCATATACGTACTCAGCGTCTCCGAAAATCTACACGCACTAATTTTCTTCCGAATAAACCCGTTTTCTGAAATTTCGCTTCAACATACTTGGATTCGCAATCTTCAATTTCGAAAATCTGACTTTAAATTCGGATCCGGCGGCCGAAAAAAGCCCACAGATAACTGATCTCCTAAAACTGCTGTATATTTCACCAAATATAAAAAAATCAGCAACGAAATTTAAAATTCCGGCCGGGCAGATCGATAGAGAATTTTATTGCGAAGAATTTAAAAAAAAAATCGTCAAGTTTGCTGAAAAATTACGACCTGTAGGGCGATTTGAACAAAAAATGCCATTACGTACCACTGTGCGACGATTCGAGCGCGAAAACAAAGAGTGAAGTGAAGCTTAAGCGAATTAGATAAGGAGTAAAATGCTCGAAGAAAGGCAATTTTCCCGGACAGGTTTTTGCGGTAGGTTCGATTCATCAGTGTCATTTAAATACCATGATCGGGTGGTATCGAGAGCTCGGCTGAATTAAAATCCGCTGCCCGATAAGATCGCGAAAACAAAAGCGGGAACAGAGATCGTAGGGTGTAGCGGCTGCTCGCGTGTCGTGTATTTTAAGGGTACGTTGACTGGGCCCCGACGCGGAGCACGGAGCCACCGAAATAAGCGGACTTTAGAAGACGCTTAATCACTCCCCGCGTGCCCCGCTAGATGCGGGCGAAATGCGTAAATAACGCCAGCGAAAAGGACCATTTATCCGTTGTGATCGCACCGTCCCAGATACAAACCAGTTTATTTAAAAGCCACCGGTAAATCAAACCGCTGAACAAAACCCACTCCGCGCTATCCGGCTCTCGCTTAATCTTCCAAGCTAACGCGGGCCGGAGACAATGGAGCCAGGTCTCGGCGGAGCTGATCATTGCTTTCCAAACTCGGCAGTGTAATCAGAACTGTTAACCGATAAAGGCACACCCGAGCAATCCTCCAAAATGTAATCACTGTCAATTTTCAAACACCTCCGAAGCACACTTCCCCTTTTCTGCCTTTCATTCACGTTAACCAAAACAATGCCCCCCCCCCCCCCCCCGAAGCAGCCGCGCGATGACAACTTTCGATCCCTGAGCAAGTCCCCGTGTAACATCCCGAGGAACCATTGAATTACCAAAGACTCGGAATGAAAGCATCCTTAAAATTCATCATGTCTGTACAACCCACGTATCCAAGCGCGAGCGCAGCCTTCGGTCTCGGCTAAATCCAGACGAGCCCAATTGACGCTTCAAGAATAAGCCGAAATCAGGAACAAGTCACTCCGAAATAAGTCTGACGAAAAGGATAATCACAATGTGCCGCTGTAACACGAGGAAGGCTAACAGTCCTCCTATCACGAGCCGAAATATTGCCAACGAGGTCCAATAGCTGAGCGAAGCTTCGTAGCCACCGAGTATTTGTATTCGGTCGCCGAGTGTTTTGAATAGAGGGCACGATCGGGCCCGAGGGGCGACAGGATATTGGGCTTACCTTTTCGTGGTCAATTCAAAGTATCCAGATGCGCGAATGGGCACTGGTAACCCATGGATGGCGGCGATTGTCGTCCCGTTCGTGAGCACGTGCAACGGTCGGCTGCTTCCGCGCGACTGAGACCGAGTCGCGCTACTGAGGTACACGCGAGCCTCGCCACCGAACACCGTTCGCCACTCGCCCGTTCGCCTCTTTGCCTCTTCGCCTGTTCCGACCGGTGTCTTTCTTGGCTTTTCTCCGACGTTCGGCGCACCGAGCCGACCCACCCCTGGGTCATATATCCCTCATCCCTGGCCGGGCAATCCCCACCCCAGAGAATCCTCGTCACCGGCGACAACACACCCTGCGTCAACAGAGGCGCCTTCACCTCCGGCGAAATCGGTATACGGAAAATTACGCGGACGTCAAGGGTCGCAGCTCTGGCGAACGCGCTCCGACGCCTATATAGGCGCATCCTGTTTGCTCGTTCTGATTGCGTGCCCGGTGAATTCGGCCTCCGCAGGGAACGGTTTCCTGTAAACGGGAACGGGACTGCCGGCCGAATGCCATTCGGGACGATAAGTACCGATACGAACATATCGACGTCTCTTTTTCTTCCTTTCTGCCCTAGATTAGATACGGAGAGTTGCATTCGTGAGACTTGTAATCTGTTCTCGGAAGATCAGGATGCTACTGCCGCTGACGGTTTAATCAGCACTCTGATGCAACATCCGATGACCTGGCCGGGCGATTTACGACGGCTTACAGCCTTTGTCTGAATCCCGCGGATGGAATTGATAAGAGAGCGCGTTACATCGATTGCGCGTTACTTTCGGAGCGTCGAATGTTTCGCGCCGCTCAAGGGCGAGTTACGTTCTGGATCACTTCGCGGTGGATCGTGATTTTGTAATAATTGATCGTGGAAAAATCGGCGGCTCGTTTCTGTGTCACGGTGAACTGCGCGGCAGCTGGTGCGCGAACCCGGGCGTCCGGAGACTTTTTTCCAGGGGAGAGTGGGGGGGGGGGGGGGGGTGTGGCAAGTTTGGGATGATGGTAAAGAAAAACATCCCCCTCTTGCTTTTTTAACCCATTTTATAGTGCCGATTTAATTAAAAATTTCAAACCGAAATTTAAAAATATTCTCGTTTTTAGTATAAACTTAATAAAGATCAGTTTTGAAAAACAAGCGATATTTTCTCAAAATCCAAGGGAATCCCTGGCAACTGCTCCTTTTGCCCCCCCCCCCCCCCGTCCCCCCTCCTGCGGACGTCCATGGCGCGTAAATAAATCGCACGCGCGCTTCTTTGTTGGCATTGTAGGTGCCCGGTGCTTCCGGCACGGCTGTAGGTTTAAGGACGAATGGAATCAACGACACTTCGACCTCCTTGGAAATCCTTCTTGCTGGTTCAGTGCTCGCTGAGCTGTTGCGTGCCAAGCGATCGCGCGGCATTACCACCTCGCGTGCGAATAATGGCCAACGCAATTTCTTATTGCATCTTTATCGCGGTATACATTATTGCCAGCGCGTCATCCGCTATTAAAGTTCCTCGAAATCAGAGGCCACCGTCCCCGGAACGCTGCTCCGAAAATGAGAGTGGAAGGACTGCTGACGCCTGTAATGCGGCTGGATGGAACGTTCTTCTCGCCGCATCTATGTAGATCCTTTTATACCGCGCTCGCCGGCCTTCTATCTGCTCCTAGCTGAATAGCTCGGACGCCCGTAGTGGAAAGGATCACGTCTGACCGACCAAATTTATCGATTGCGGATCCCGTGGATCCGCTCGACTCCAACAAAGGATCTGTTGAACTGTACCCTTCCCATATATTGCCGACCATAAATGGAAACGAGGCCGTACGTGTATATAACATTTTTACGGGCGCGCGACGACCTTAAACTCAACCAGCCACGGACGAATGCATAATGTTTCCGTACACGACATGTTTCGTTAACTCGGAGACATCGATTCCCCACCTTGTTGTCAAAGCTCATTGCATGGTAATTAACGGGGCAAGGGGAATGAAACGTGGCAACGCGATGTACGAAGGGTAAGGGGGAAAAGGAAAATGTCAATTTTTGAGGTTTTTTGTGATTTATAGCACATTTTGTTGGTGGCAACTGGGACTATAGAGCTGTCGAATCACAAAGGGTTATAATTAGTGTTCCGTATTTATCGATATTTTTCGCATCTCGAGATGTGAGAGATCAGATTATATTTCTCGAGAATTCTCAAGAAATTAAAAAAATATTGCAAAATTTATATATTTGGAATAATGTTGATAATATTTATCTAAATTTTTGTTCGTGTCTCACTTAGACAAAACTTGTGTAAATGAAACAAACAGATATTAAATATAATTGATACATTTATTTATTTAATACAAAATGTGAGCAAGGCGAAACATTACTTTTTTGTTTTAAAATAGTTATTTAAAAAGCACAATGCGTCAACCAATCTACTTCTTTTTTGTGACAAAATCTGCGGCTGTAGAAAAATTTCTTTCATTTTGTGTGGATGTTGGTTTAATTGTATATACAGTCTAAAAGAAGAAAAGTTTATGAAAAATCGCGCAATTCTTCGTATGAATTGCTAACATTTATTACAGATTGTAGATGTGTTTATATGTTCACGATTAACTAGTAACACACAATTTGAACTAACTGAAAATTCATTTCTGTAAACAAATGGGATTTATAATAATTTTCATACACTTAAGTTTCTCAAGAAATACTCTAATTTATCGAGAAATGAGAAATAAGAAATTATAAAATTTCTCGAGAAATTCTCGAGAAAGAATTCTGGAGAAGGAACACTAGTTACAATGTCAGTATCGTGAGGCAGTTTCGAAATTTAGATCTACAGTATTTTTTAATTAAACCGACTTCAAAAAGATAAATTGCACTAAAAGTAAAAAATTTTTTCCCTCACTTAATCTGCGACTCTCAGATTTTTTAAGTCGGCGCCAGATTTACACAGAGCAAATGATGAGGCACCGACTTAAAAAATGTGGGAGTCGTAGATTAAATAAGGGAAAAAATTATTTTTTACTTTTTAGTGCAATTTTATTTTTTTGAAGTCGGTTTTAATTTTATTTAAATTTTATTTTTAACTTTTTAGTTTTATATATATTGACACAACATGCTGAGGAGATATGCGCGTACGTACATAAAATAATAATAATTAGGTGACAATAGTCTTTATTATTAACCAGAATTGGCAAAATATTGGGCCAATATTGATGCAGTCTATGATGGGACCACCGGGGCATCGCCCTCTTTCGAATAAAAAAAAGATCATCAAAATCGGTCCATATGCTGAGGAATTATGCGGGGACAAACATAAAAAAAATACAAACGGGTCGAATCTATAACCTCCTCCTTTTTGAGGTCGGTTAAAAATAATTTTTTTTAATGGTATAAAACAATTGGACCAATGTTTACGTGAGATCCACGGAACCCTGTAGTTATAAAAAAAGTAGATCCATAAATTCTATCATTATAGCAAAATAGTGTTTCTAAGTATTCAAAAATTTGAAGTATCGTAAAGTATATTCCAAGAATAATAGTTAATAAAAATCTAATTATTGTTTCTATACATTTGTTATTTAATAAAGAATAATGACTTCCTGTGATTGTAATTGTTGAGGAGATTAAGATGATTGAATTTAATAGCAGAATGTTATAAGGATTAGATTGATTAATTGAAATTGATGGTCAATTTATGCCGATTTCAGTTCTTGGGGTGATTGATCTAAGAAAATAGGTTCAAAAGAATGCTACAAAAAAAGATAGTTCCGAAATAATAAATAAGATTATTCTTAATTGTGTTAATTTTGTTACTGCAAGGTTCAAATGCCTCAGTAAGATAACGTTGGAGCAGGCAATGTCACTCTGCACTGGAAAAAACACGGAATGTCACCACTCTTTGCCTAAGCTAAAGTGACCAGATATTTTTAGGGGCCAATGCGGGACAAACAAGCAAAAAAAAAAAAAATGATTGACCATGACTGACAATCAAATAATGTTTTCGTACGAACGATGTTCTGATGAATCGTGGATACGAATCGTATCCAATAAAACAGTTAAACGTATTCTCAAACTATTCGCGCCAAGCGTGACAAGACACGTAGAAACCTTTGCTGACAGTTAACAGTATTAGCGCCATGTAGTATCAAGTACAGGAAACAGTAACTTTATGCCACTGCGAAAATGTAAAAGTTTACATGTCCAATGCGGGATACTTTGCGGGACATTTTTCAATGCGGGACAAAGGGCTCAAAAACGGGAAAATGCGGGACGTCTGGACACTTTAGCCTAAGCACAAGCTTCTATCGTCAACGTTAAACAAGAAATTATGATAAGGGAATGAAGATATTTCCTGCGAGAAATTTTTTTTAAGGGATGCCCATATTTTTTATCGAAACGTCTACTACGGTTGTTGCTTGAGTACCCTCATCGCCATTAAAAAGAAATAAGAGAGTTCGAACTTTCCAATACAGCATACAAAGGACTCCTGTCTATTTCAAAAGCAAAATATGAAGAACTCATGGTCTTAAAAAAATTCAGCGATTCTAAAGCTCGGCGATTTTATGAGACGTTGTCTGGCAATTAATAAAATGAGTGCCTTGGAAAATTCTTATTTCGTTTCAGTAAGCTGCCCCGTTCGAACTTGAAGAAATATTAAAGTAATGCAAAATAATTCTTTCCTTGCTTATTTTTTTCTGTTGCCTAATTAGTTTCAGCTTCGCGTTATAAAGAATGCAGAAAAATTCATTGAACCTCGTTTCTTTACTGGTGGACTAAAGTATTAAAACTAAATTTTCTCGATAAAGCTATTTTGCGGCATTCCCTGATTTTCCCCTTACCCTTCATATGAGCATGGAATTTTGATAGGCGAGGAATCCACCCGTTATCTTCCCCATTAATGACGCGTGCGAAGTGTGAACGCTGGGGATTGAGTTGAGTTGAAATAATTTGAAAAGAGATAATTAAGAAGGGAATATTCTATTTCGTATTACGGTAGATAAGAGAATTATTTTACTAGATAATCCCCATACAATTTCGCGATAAAGTTTATCTTCTTGTATTGTGTTTAAAAGAAGGAGAGTATTAGATGATACGGTACAAGTTCAATTGCCATTACCACAATCTTCGTTCCGTATTGCGCAGATCTATAGTCGGCAAAAAAGGAGGAAATAATCACGCACGCGAGCATCATGTGTTCTCGCCTGTCTTGATTTTAGTGTAGATCAGCTCCCAGCGATTGTCTAGCGCGCTGAATCGCGTGGCTTTAACAAATTGCCATCGTAAAGAGCTTTATCGATAGCGTGGATACCTCCGACGGATTAGCAAATTTACTTTTAGCCCGTTATCACCTACATCGGTCACGACGGGAACACGTAACGTTGCGTGAAACGAAATTCCTCTGCCTTTTTTGCCGGCCGTGTCGCGAGCTATAATGAACCCATCGGTCGTTCCAAGAATCAAGATCGAAGTTACCGATCTCAAGTGTTAATACATTGAAGGATCACTTGCGCCTCGCACACTGTTCCATTGTTTCCCTCTGGTCAATAACAGGCTATTTCTTAATAATTGTCACCTTCCACTCGCCTTTGCGCGCGAACAGTTCTTAACCTGTTCTTTCCCATTCTCTGGAAAGTCTTCCGAGACTCTAACCTCCTCCGTAAGTCGCAATAATCTTTCCACGAAGGAACTCGAAAACACCAAAATGACTCTATACTCACCAGTCACGAAAGAATTTTTATTTTTCCATCGGCAAACTTTCCCTTCGCCACGGGTTCTTTTATCTTCGTAAACGAGCTTTGAGGAACACCCAAACTTTTCCACTCGGATGACGCAGTATTTCGTCGTTCCATAAACAGTAGAATTCATCGCCTGTTACTATCAAATTGTACATTCATTCGGATGCAAGCCGCGAATCCGCGTTACTTATCAATGGAAAATATGGTCGACGGATTCTTTGATCCCCAGAAACCGCAGATAAACTTCAGGCATCTAGCCTTCGACGAATTAATAACGAACTTGTGACTGATAGTAAATCACAAACCAGACAGAAAATAGAATATTCCTGAAACAATAAACAAATCGAAAGAGGGAAAAATAGTACGATTGCTAATTTTCCCTCCTTCGTCTACAATTTCAAGATCGTTACGCGAAGATTAATCGTGGCAACGGATAAACAGTAATGCAACTGGCCTTCCCAGCTATTTCCATGAAGCATTAATCATTAACCAGTCCCCGCGATGCGTTTTTCTCAACTACCCCACAATACGTATCGCCCTCGCTATTGAAACACACTTATTATTATTATTATTATTATTAATTATACGGGAATACCCATGGATTACAAAAACAAAGACAAGTGCAATTTACAGAGTCTGAACAATAAGTTAACGAATAATAAGTAGATACACGAGCATTATGATTATATGTAAAGGATGAACTAAGTACCACCGCGTAAGTTATTAACAAGCCTATATAGTAGCGACCTGACCGAATTAAGGGAGCCCCGGAAGGGATCCAAACCGCTGAAGTATTGGTTAGCGATACTCATCGCTCTATTGACAGGGTCAATCGCATAAAAACGATATTTCGGAAGCCTCGAAACAAAGAGAGGCCTTGACCGCAAGTTCCTAACCGGAGCATTAAACTTGACTAAGGCCAGCAAGTCAGGACAACTTATAAGGCCATTGGTAATCTTATAGAGGAAAATCATGTCCATGTAATGTGTTCGTTGACAAATCACCGGATACGGAGGAAAAAGCTCTACGTAATAAATACGCCGTAAAGATCCACCGAACGTTATCAAGCTCGCAGGAATTTAACAGTTGCCTGGCGAGGGTCATGGAAGATTTCCTATTCAAGTAACTCCACGGTCGAAAGGCGTGGAAAATTTCACCCGAGAAAGTCGGCGGCGTCAAGCGATGACTAATACAGCCCCAATAAACCCTCTTCTTCGCGCGGCCTTTCACGAGCTACCCTGCGAAACATGAGCGGTTACAACAGATTGCTTCTCATTCTTCGCCCTGTTATCGTCGAGCTTCATTAAATTGCATAAGAAGCGTGCGAGGCACAGTAAACGACCGGTTTGAGGCCCTGAATTTCGGTTTTATTTTGCGTTTTGAAGCTACTATTTAGAGAGTGGTGCCAAGATGCTCGCTCTCGGAAGTGGATCGAAAATAACTGAGCCTTTTGCTGGCTTCTGGTCACTGACCGACAAGTTTTCCGACCTCCGATAACAGAGGAAACAGAGGCACGCCCGTGATCGAAATCCCGATGCTTTCGGCATTGTCCGATTCTCCGCCGTGGAAGTAAATTGATCCGCGTTGATCGTCGCGAAAGCAGAATGCTCGCTGCTGTCAGATGCTGCTGCTCGCTGATGTCAGAGTTTCATTCAAACAGGTTTACTGCGGTCGAAATAGATCCTGTATGGAGATACTGCGAAAATAAAGGAAGAATTAATTGGAAGTATCTGAATTATTTGAATATATTTACGACGACCCGCCTCGGAGTCGTTGGTGTTGACTCGAAAGGTCCGTTCTTCTGTAATAATAACGAAGTGGAGTTTCCTTTTCGCCGAGCTGGAAAATAAGATTCAAGGATGTTCTTAATTAGGATTTTCGATCCTTCTCGCGTCCCTTAATCTCGTGAAATTACTGGAATATTCATAAAAGAAAACGTGGTACTGCGAATGACTTCATCAGCTTAAGTTTAATATCGAAAGTGTTTACAAAAATATACGAAAAGTTCGAACAAAACATCGAGGAAACTATAATCTAGATATTCGAGACTCATTTTCACTTGTGACGCTTTCGACGATCTTTTCATCTCACACAGGAAGATTGTATCCTCGTGCAAGGTAGCGCGACGAATACCTGCGAATATACGTTTTTACTTCACAAACACACACATTACGAGGCAATTATAAGCAAATATTAATAAATGCGATACAAAAAGACTGTGTCTATGTAGCGTACAGAATAAATAATTTGAACAATTATCTTAACATGTGTACACTGTAGGTCAGACATTAAATCAAAATGCTCCCAGATCACCCTTAGCGAGAGCGACAACTGTAAAGCACACTTCTTTTGGATCGCGGGCGATATATTCTTTACAAACGCGCGCCGCGTCTTCTAATAGCGTTTCCGGGCTAGTTGGGCCATGATTGATAGGCGCAGGCTTCCGGCCGTCTGAAAATTTCAATATTCCAAATGTTCAGTACAATATCACTCGCTACACAATTACACGATAAAATCATCCACATAAAGATACTCGCCTAATTCGTACAAAGATCCATTCTTGTGCACCAGTGCCATAAAATGATGGAACACTGGTATATCCTCATTTGGCGCCTACAGAATATTTTCAATTACATTTCTACGATCGCAGCAGTGTTTCCCAACCATTTTTGAGTCGCGATCCCTTTTTATAATATTCAAATAACTTGCGACACCACCCTCCCCCCCATATAAGGCAAGGTAAATTTAATGAAGTAAAGAAAACACTTTAAAAATAGGTATTTCAGAATATAATTCTAACTTGAAAATATTAAAAAAAAAAAGCTGTGGCGACTCCCCAGGAAACAACACTTCACATGATTTTGTTTCTCATAGTTGGTTTTTATTCAACTGGGTCCCGACCCAGTTGAGAGTCGGGAATCATTGGACCGCAGATTCAAACTGAAAATCATACCTCCGTTTGTCCTTCTTGCGCCAGTTCTTTGTGAGTAGTACTAATGTCGCTCGATTTCATCAGGAGCTCTCCGCATTCCGCGAACGTAAGATTTTTCGAATCGTTTAAGAAAGTTTTTAAGAAACCATCCTTAAGATTTATGCTGCAAAGGTGAAGGGATGTAGGGCATAACGTTCGATCTAAGGCAGACTTGCTTTTCCACTTCCGACTGTGAACTCACCTATCCAGATTATTTGCAACGCTATGAATTAAAGCTATAGTACCACAAGCATTATGAATATATTGTTTCAAGTGATAAATCGATGGATCGCGTGGACTGGGAGTACTTTCGTTGCTTTCGTTAACATCCTCCACTTCTTCTTCCAGAGTGTTATCGCTCTATAAACACAGAAACGTGTTAAACATCACCATGAACAGCAGCCATTAAATAGCTGCATTCAGCCGACAAAACCGGAGAGCAACCGGTGAGTGATTTCCCCAGATTTTACTCTGAATGCAACCGATCGCTTACCACTACTCAACATGGTTACTGGAAATAAACTACGGTACAAAAAAATGACGAGCAGTTATTAAACATGTTGAGCAGGTGGTAAGTGATCGGAAACCACTCACCAGTTGCTCACTGGTTATTCACCAGTTTTATCGGCTGAACGCAGCCATTGGGTGCGTTCAGTTGACACAAACAGTGAGCAACCGGTGAGTGATTTCACTAGATTTTACTCGCGTCGACAAATGAACGAGCAAATTCAGAGTAAAATCTAGCGACATCACTCACCGCTTACTCACCGGTTGTGTACAGCTTAACGCACCCAATGTAATCGTGTAATACTAATTTCACAACCTTTTTACCCAAAGGATAAAGCAAAATAACAGCGAGGACCGGTTTAGGTACAAGAGCCAACAGGTCCGGCTCCAAACCGTAGACATCGACGATACACCATTCCTTCGGCACGCCTACTTTGTGCAATAGCTGTAAAATAAACGTTCCGACATAACTTCCATACACAGCGTCTTATCAGAAAGTTCGCTCGGAGATAGAAGAAATCATTCTGTTTACGTAGATGCGTTCTATGATTAACATCAACGTTCTCACGAATGAATATTCTACAAAATATTTACGGAACGTAAAGATTAAAAAACCGAAGTCCAATATTTATCAACAATTGAAAGTCACGATGGTTTACCTTCGTCATAACCTAAAACAAAGAATATTGTAATTATTGAATGATACGATAAAAGTTGAGTGCCTTTCGCTGCGAGATAGAGATTTAATACGAAAATTCTCACCTCCGGATTTGATTCCAATGGTATCCAAGTAGTCATGGTGAATTATCGTGACTGTCGAAAATATCCGGCGAATCCGATGCTTTGTTCGCCAACTTAGGATTCACTTAAAGTATCCTGCAACTGAAATCTCCACGAAACCAATTGTCCCGGTGGATCCCGCTTGTTCACGGCAATGTGTTTGTTGTATTAAGAAATACTTATATGCAAAATTTAGGTATTACTGATCGTGTGTACACCACACCCCGGCGAATTTAGTATAATCTTACTCAGACGCACTACTTATATGTATAGTAACACACTATTGGCCAGTGATAAGGCTTTAAAGTGATCGCAAAACAGTTGATAACGAAGTAGTTGGTCTTTTTTTCTGCAATATTGTGCATGTAAAATGTTTTATTAAATCGGCTTGGTGTAAAATATCTGATGCATATTATTAACTTTTTGCTTCTTTGTCACAGTTACTTATTACCATTTGTTAACACTTTGCTGAGATTGTTTAGATGCATTTAGATGTCCCTAAGTATTCGAAGTTGTTATGAAAAAATTTTGAGGAAAGTGTGAAACACTTGTTTTGCTTGAGATTATTGGGAAAGTAATAAAGTAAAGAATAATTTTATTTAGTTTCATGTTGTACTAAATTACTTGCATGCAAGTAATTACAAGTTACAAATTACGATTAGAATGTAAGTGTGTAGTCGATTACACATTATTTTCTGTAATGGTTCATTTAGGTAGTTGACGAAACCAAATGGTCAACTACCTAAATTAACAATCCCAGAAAATAATGTGTAATCAACTACACAATATAGATAGCGGAGATAAAGAGTACATAATCGATTGAACTTCATCCCAAGATTTCCATAATACAAGTGATAAGGGTATAAATACCTTTACGAACACCTAACGTAAATTATTTTCAGTAAACACTGGCCAGCGGAATGATTCTACCAATTTATATTTTACCAATACTCGTCGTACTTTGTACGTCTCTAGAAGATCAGTATGTGGTAATAACAGCGGATAGAAAGAGCCGTGAGTCTCTTTGGTCTGAAGAAACAGAAGTTATTAAATATTTTCCAAGATGGGACAGCTTGGACAAGAGACCGCTTCCGGATTGGTACGACGATGCAAAGTTTGGTATCTTTATTCACTGGGGTATCTTTAGCGTTCCCAGCTTTGGCTCCGAATGGTTTTGGAATAATTGGCAAGGTAAGGCGTTTCTTATTCTCCTCCGATCCAGCGGACAATTAAATTTCATTTACTACTTGCAGAAGAACAAGGCGACACTAAGTATCGCGATTTCATGGAGCAAAGGTACCCACCGAGTTTTACATACCAAGACTTCGCTCGTGACTTTACTGCCGAATTCTTTAATGCCACCCAATGGAGCAAAATATTTCAAGCTTCGGGTGCAAAGTACGTCGTACTGACAAGTAAACATCACGAAGGATACACGCTATGGCCCTCGAAGTACTCTTTCAGTTGGAATTCCATGGACGTTGGACCACGAAGGGACCTTATAGGTATCGATCGTATTTGATGTTCGACTTTGCCATCATAATTTTCTGTCGCTGACTAATAATTTTCAAACATAGGCGAACTGGCAACGGCAATAAGAAGTTCGACTAATATGAAATTTGGTCTGTATCATTCTCTATTCGAATGGTACAACCCTCTTTACTTATTCGATAAAGGAAACAATTTCACTACTAAGGTTTTCGTCGACCAGAAAACAATCCCTGAATTGCACGAGTTAATTGAGAAGTATAAACCAGAAGTTATATGGTCTGACGGTGATTGGGAAGCGTCAGATGCTTACTGGAAATCAAAAGAATTTTTATCTTGGCTGTACAACGAAAGTCCTGTGAAGGATACAGTTGTTGTTAACGATAGATGGGGTCAAAATATACCATGTCATCATGGTGACTTTTATACATGTGCCGATCGTTACAATCCTGGTAAATATGTTATTAAGATTTTCAGTTTTCTTCTAACTAGCTTCAAATATACACTCTTTGAATTTATTGTATTTCTTATACAAAACCAATAGGAGTACTTCAACCGCATAAATGGGAGAACTGTATGACCGTCGATAAGAAATCTTGGGGATTTCGGAGGAATGCTGATTTGTCGGAATACATCACTTTACCAGAGTTAGTAAAAGAGTTAGTAATTACTGTAAGCTGCGGTGGAAATTTGTTAATGAATGTTGGACCCACGAAGGACGGCATCATTTCTCCAATATTTGAAGAAAGACTGCGAGGAATAGGTATGTTTGTTACCTTGTACAGGGTTATCCACTTAAGGGGGAGCCCTATTTAGGACGCTAGGAATAAGGTGATTCTTGGGAATTTTTTTTCTAAGAAACTGTTAAGCGGATCTTTTCCAAACTTTCAGGGTATTTTAGTTCACATTCAAGCAATAAAAATTAATTTTTACGTTACAAAGTGTTCGGTAGAAATGGAGATATATGAACACGTTTGTTCGGACTCGCGCGCCGGAGTTGCAAATTGGCGATTGTAATGGTGGCTCTATTTGTTCCCTGAAATAAAAAAACCAAGGATTTTCTTATTTCTAGTATAATTACATTGTCGATGAACCTAATACATTAATAAATCAATTAAATTGAACAACTCTTTTTCCATAAATAGTACGAAATTGGGGCAGAATCATAACTTTTTCTTTCAAGTCCCACCAGTTTGCCAAGTTTTAACTTTTTTTTCGTTTGTTAGGTTCATCGACAATGTAATTATACTAGAAATAAGAAAATCCTTGGTTTTTTTATTTCAGGGAAGAAATGGGGCCATCATTACAATCGCCAATTTGTAACTCCGGCGCGCGAGTCCTAACGAACGTGTTCATATATCCCCATTTCTACCGAACACTTTGTAACGTAAAAATTAATTTTCATTGCTTGAATGTGAACTAAAATATCCTGAAAGTTTGGAAAAGATTCGCTGAAAAGTTTCTTAGAAAAAAATCCCAAAAATCACCTTATTCCTAGCGTCTTAAATAGGGCTCCCCCCTTAACTCGGAACGCGCGTCCGCGAACAGATGAATTGACCAAGTAGTCAGTTCCTATCCTAAAGAAGAAATTGGATTTTGGATGTACCAACGCCTTGCTCAGGTCTGAGGACAAATCTCGAGGCGATTGTCTGAAAAATGCCAAGCAAAGCATCTGTGCTCGGACGCGCGTTCCGAGTTAAGTGGATAAACCTGCAGATATATCTTTTTTTATAAGATTAAAATTAATGTTTAGAACATATGAAAAAGAAAGTTATTTAACAGGTGATTGGTTGGCAATAAATAAAGAAGCGATTTACGGTACCAAACCGTGGATCATACAGAATGATACCTTGACCGAGAATGTGTGGTATACACATAGAAATAACGAACAAATTTATGCAATAACTCTTAATTGGCCAAGTAATAACTTCTTGAACTTAGGATCACTTAAAGTGCCTGCCAATACCCAGATGTTTTTACTTGGATCTTCACAGCCAATTAAAGTATGTTTCTACATTTAAAAGCACGACGTATAATAAACTATGTACATGTATGTAAACTAATTATCACCGAATGTTCAATTTTAGTGGGCACAAGACACCGACAAATTGTCCATACGTTTACCACCAGAACTTCATAAAGGACAACCAGCTTGGGTGGTAAAAATAAAACAGAAATAAAGTTCCACGTCTAAGAAACCAGAACGTAATGTTTTTCAAAATGCCTGCTTTATTAAACGCAACATATTTTGTATATTTTTCAGAAAAATGTGTATAAACTGTGAAACGGTACCTTTGTGACCTATTCCCCTTAAAATCCTAAGAGTATATTATATAGAAAAATTGCTTTTTATAATACTTCGGTGTAAATGCTTGTCTTCACGGATACGTACTTATATTAAAGTTGAGCTACCTCGTACAAATAAGCTCCGAGTAATTTGGTCTAAAACAAGAGCAAAGAATAATCATTAATAATTTACTCAAATTATCGCAATTTATGTTCAAAGAAATAATGATTTTGGACAATGAAAAATTTTTAGTTTATAATTTTTAGCTCGAATAGTAATGATTGGATAAACAAACTGTAAATAGAAAAGATTTGTGTCTTGACAAGCTTTACAACACTATATTTTTCAAAATTTAGTTTAATAACATTTAATTTTTCAATCTTTCTTACAAGGGAACACCGCGAACCCGGACTCGCCGATTGGAACGCAACTTTGTGGGTTTTTAGAGTGACTCAAAACAAGAACAACAGTGTGTTTCATTTGGGCCCTATCGTCCTTTAAGGGGATTAAAACTAACCTCGAGTCAAATTGGCACTTCCACATTTTCGCGTATAACTCTCAAAGTACAGCAGACAGAAAAAAATGTTTCAAACAAAAGTTTAATGGTGCAATAAGCGCTGCAAACTTGCGTTAACAAAATTTTGAAAAAAGTTTTTTTTTCGTTCAGGTATTTTTTTTAAACTCTTTTTAAAATTTTGTTAACGCGAGTTTGTAGCGCTTATTGCACAATTAAACTTTTGTTTGAAACATTTTTTTCTGTCTGGTGCACTTTGAGAGTTATACGCGAAAAAGTGGAAGTGCCAAATTGACTTTGAGGTTAGTTTTCATCCCCTTAAAGGGCGATAGGGCCCAAATGAAACACACCGTTGTTCTTTTTTTTTGAGTCACTCTAATAACCCACAAAGTTGCGTTCCAATCGGTGAGCCCGGGTTCGCGGTGTTCCCTTATTAGCGTCTGGACAATCATTTTTCCCATTTTTAAACCCTTCAATTGTTAAATTCATGTAAAACGATTATTATATGCTATATTACTCAAGAATACTTACACCCCCGATGTAATTGCGTATATCTAATTTCTCGTTCTGAGAGTGTGCTCCATCGTCACCAGCCCCAACTGGTAACAGCAGCACATTTTTGCCCGTCACCTCTTGGAACGTCAAAGTAACTGGAATCGAGCCACCTTCGCGTGACAAGTCAGGCTCTACTTTGTAAACGTGTTTGGTGGCTTTCCGACCGGCCACGTAGTTTGGATGATCAGGGTTCTCAGACCAAGTTTTTCCTCCATGACCCATACTAACATCCATCGTATTCGGACTACCTCTAGCAGCCCACTTTTTCTTCAAATACGTTATTACTTTTTCAACGGTTTCATCGGGAGTCATATTTGGCACTATTCTAATTGAAAATTTGCCAATAACTTTTCTTGGAATAACAGTCTTTGCGCCCGGCTCGCTAAATGCACCCTCTATGCCGTGAAGAGATAAGCTAGGCTGCCTCCATCGATGCATCAACAGTTCGATCTAACAGAAATAAAATCCAATGCTATATAAACAGCACAGCAAAGATTTAGTATTGATTTATTATAATTCTAAATACACACTTTGTCTTCGTTATGAGCCAGTCTATTCGCTCCAATAGATTCCTTAAATTCGGGTACGTCAAACTCTATTGTTTTATAGGACTCCAGTTCTTTTTCAGTGACCTCGGCGACATTATCGTAAATGCCGTCTATTAAAATCTTTCCATTAACATCGACCATCGTGTTCATTAAGTAAATCAAGTCTGCCATTGCTTCGTGCACAGTTCCTCCGAATGTACCACTGTGCAGATCCTTCCGAGCGCAAGTAACTTCCAACTGGAAGTAACAGATGCCTCTCAAGCCATACGTAATGCATGGCTTCGTGGTACCCAGCCAATAATTGTCGGATATGCACACATAATCCACACCTTGTAAAAATGTATCCTTACGTGCCCAAAGAAGGTCGTCCAGCCCTTCGCTACCAGATTCTTCCATACCTTCGAACACAAACTTCGATCGAAGAACGATTAATTAAGCGGACGTTAAAACAAAGGAACCATTAAACGCATCGGTATAATTATAATTACTTTCAAATTGACCGGAATATCAACACTGATAGCTTTGTAAGCCTGCAGTGCGTGTATCCAGCAAAGCACAGGGCCTTTGTCATCCGTGCTTCCACGACCAAATAATTTCTCGTCTTTCTCGACGAGAGTAAACGGCTCCGTGTCCCAGCCGTCTTCCTTCAACGCAGGCTGAACGTCTAAATGCCCATACAAAAGAACGGTCTTCTTCTGTGGGTCCGACCCAAGAGTTCCTAACAAAGCGGGTGGGAGAGGAATTTTACTTCCATCCGGAAGGGTTTGCTCTCCTATATGTACTAACTCTGTAGTGGCGCCGAGCTGTTTCAGTCTTATTTCAGCCCAGTTCATCATTTTAATTATCTCATTTCTGTGATCTGGCCATGCCGAGACAGACTTTATAGCCACTGCCTCGCGCAAGTTGTTTATATATTCTGATTTGTGATTGTCGATATAACTGAAAATTAAGTACACGTTAATTTCATAGTTACGTTGGTACTCCACTATGAATTCGTGATATCGGAAACGATATATCATTATTAGAAATACCTAAATAAATTTCTCAAAGTCGGCGGGAGTTCTGAAGCCATTCTGTATTTTCTTCTGTTACTTGTATGCAATCTATCTTCCTGGAGGGACTGCTGAGGTTTGCTTGGATACACAGTAAATAGACTGACAATATATCCTGCAAATATAGTAAATTATAAATCTATTTAGTCAAGATATTCCAGATGCTTGTGTATGCATATAACAGAAATACACAAAATACACAAATTAGAAACATAGAAGTATCCAAAATTACATACAGCATTAGCGAAATAACAAATGTATCTTTAAAGTCTTTAAGAAATGAAAGAAACTTTTCTTCAAATCTCATTTTCTTACCTCTATTTTATTAAAATATGGTTCAGTTCAAACGTACGTGCTTTTCTCACCAGCTAAGGGGCGTTTCTGTTCAATTATCTTTGATCAAACTTAAGGTTTGATAAGTCTCTTAAATAAACGAAAACAAAATCGTGCTCACAAACGAATAAGAAACAATGGATTTTCCCTCAATCCATATTACGTTTACAAACGAGTATTATAAAATTAAATTAATCTCTAATAATTATAATAATAATTTAATCGTTACAAATAATAATGTTGAAAATGAGATGATAAAGCATAAAACGATAGATAACGACTTTTAAATTGTAACTATACCGGCTGCAAAAAATGTTCCTACAAACCCGATACTGATTAATCTAGAACGATATAGAACATTTGCAGAATATTTTAATTACAATAGCAAGCTCAAAATGTATAATACTACTACTTCAGAATTATATATAAACGTATTTTAAATGGAATTAGTCAATTATTATTTATGTATATACCTACAAGTGTTTAATTTATTCCGGGGCATACAGTAGTCGCGACAATATAATAATAAAAATTATCCAATCACAGGTGAGGCTTTTATACAATAGAGAAACCAATACTTACGCGTGACTTGGAAAAACCGGACAAACACGAGTCATTGGGGGAGATAGTAAAAAAAACTACGCGCGTAAGATAGTTGACAATTCTGATTGATTTTAATACTCGAACGTTGCCAAACGTTGCCAACAGTTGCCAACATACATACATGTCAGAACTGGTCAGAACTCATCTTTGGCTTTTCTCAGCTTTTCTCCCGAGCAACATGGAAAGTTGTAAATAACAGAGTATATTAAAAGACCACCGCTTTTTTTACTACATTTGCGTTGCAAAATTTCACGTAAGTTTGAGAGATGTCCCGCCACAGGTCCGTACGGTCTATGAACTACTCGGAAGGTACGTAACAGAGAAGTTATTATAAAAGAATTAGCAACTCGAGCATGCCTCGTCCTTTAACATCTTGTTACATCTCTCGGTAAAATATGGCTTTTCCGCAGAGTATGAAGGTTATGACGATGTTTATGGGCATTCCGTGGAAGATGACTACTGCGTATCTCCCAGTGGTAGATATCGTTTAGCGTAGAGCTCACATATGTGGAGTCTTTGGAACGATCTTAATGATTTCAATTGCAGCGGAGCAGTTCTTGTTCGATCGGAGCAAACAGCAGAACATGGCGTCTTTCATTACGGAACCGGATATAGTAGAGGACAACGAGGATGGAGAAGAATCTGTAATATCTTCGAACGAGAAGGACGTAGTGCTCACTGAATTAGAAAGAGCTAAGCTTGTATCGTGTATGGATTCTATAAAGAACATAATAGGAGACACAGTACCTGACTCTGAGATACAGAAGAAGATTCTTCAATCGAACTTCAATGCAGAAGTGGCGCTGGATTTAGTTTTAAAAGAATCTCCTCCGAAGAATGACGCTGGTATGTAAATTGTACATCTCTTTTTAACATTCTCGCAGATTAAATACTACATCGCGTAATCATATTTTCAGAACCACTCGCAAGCGACAAGGATGATTTAGAACATTACCCAGGTATGTTATACACTAATACTATGAAACAGAACTTCATCGAGCGATATTGTATTGTTATAATAATTCGCATATTAGCGGTCGATTATTTCTTGACCTATAATTCTTTCTGTTTCATGCGCTGCCCTTGAATCCATCGGTAAGGTAAGATGCTACATCTGCTAAGCCACAAACTAGCTCATTTATTGTATCTAATTTATCGTTTAAAAGGCAAGACGGCATTGAGAATGCCACTGTAAATGCGTCTTTTAAACATGATTTAGAAACTTTAAAGAACTTGACCATTAGTAATCAACCTACGACATTCTCATCTTTATCTGGACTAATAACAAATCATGCTAGATCGTTAACAAATAGTATAAAAGAATCCCAAACTGGCTCGAATACAGTACCGTTCAATTCCTTGGCAGATTTAACAGCCCATCATTTACAAAAATCCAGTAGTTTAATTAACGATACAAGTTCTACTCAGAAACTGTTCTCGCCTAGTACAAATTTTTTGATACCGAAATTGTCGATCAGGCAGGATAGGAGTAGTGATTTAAGTGATAGACAATTAGGTTTATCTACCGTTCGAAAGGATAGAAACGTAGAATTGAATTCGATAGACGATACGAAGAAAGATTATTCTATGGATTTACTTGAGAAGAGCATATCGAGTGTGCTTGCTCTTTCAGAAGGTTGTAACAATATTAAACCTAGCTCACAGATTTTAGAGACGAAAGAAGATTCGTTGACAAATGTAAATGGTATTCGGACACCGTCGCCGGATAATTGGATGATTGATTTGAGCTCTGCTTTGAAAGAAGCCACATCTTTAGTTTCGAATAACTGTAGCCAGATAAAGCCAAAAGTATTAACAAACAGTAATAACGACATTCCCAGTACAAGCTTGAACATTTCTAATCAGAATCTTGAAATCCCATATGTTGTTCTCCCTACGACGTTAAACTTAAGTTGCTTGAAGAGCGTCAAATTTCCTTACACGAAACAAAATGTTTCCCTGTTTGGCAGAACATTGTGTAGATCGTGGAAGTGGAAGAAACCAATTCTTAAATCTCAAGAGCAACGATATGAAACCGTAAAACGATTCGACTTTTCAGTTCCATATCGTCGCACTTAACAAACCGTCCGTACAGTGATACGTAGTTCGAACTTGGGTACAAATTTCTCGAAGGTACAAAGTGTTATTGCGTTCAAATGTGATTGAAATCGATATAAATTTAAATGATACATTCGTACAAATTACGAATATAAAAAGAGGACGTATATAAAAGAATGTGATATACTTTGTCGAAGGATATATGTACTTGGATTTTACTCGTGTACCTAGATTTTAACGATATCTGCGATAAAAGTGTATTTTTTTCAAATCAACAATACACAGTCGTTTCACAATTTTCATATATTTCTCTTCCTCGTCTAACGCTAAATTGACCAATAGTTGATGAATTTCATGATAGGTAAACAATTGTCATCGAAGCCTACGTTTCAAGTTACAACGCCTTCGAACGTGAAAATTATTCCTGCCGGGAAACGATCTGTTGTGAAGGGTTTCGATTTAGGTGGAGCGGAAAGCGCAGAGCCATTGAACTCTCGCATTGAAAGCCCTCGCTCTCAGAGCCCGTTTCCTGATTGTAACAGCCCAGAGGTAAAGAGGAAAGAACATATCGTGCCGAAAGAGAAGAAGCTGACTTCTTCCCGGACAAATAGCCCACGGTGTCAGTCTCCTGTGTCTGGGCATGCGACGTCTGACTCGGATTCTAAAATCAAACTCAACGAAGAGAAGGTGGACGCTTTAAAAGTATATAAAAGTAAAAGGGGAGATTGCAAGGAGCAGTTGCATCTAGTGGTGGTTGGGCACGTAGACGCTGGTAAAAGCACTCTACTGGGACGACTTTTATGTGACTTGGGACAAGTCTCGTCAAAATTGATACACAAGTATCAACAAGAAAGCAAAAAGATAGGGAAACAGTCATTTGTTTATGCGTGGGTGCTTGACGAAACAGGGGAAGAACGGTAATTGAAGCTTGTACACAGCGTGGTAACATTTCTTTGTAGGGTAAACCAACCAGTAAATTACCGCATACCAGTGAATGACCATTAGGCAAAGAAATGTCAATTATAAATTTAAAAATATTATATGTTTATAAATGGAGTGTAGTTGCACTTTTAATATCCCATATTTTTAGTTACACGTATTAAGTACAATTCTTATTAAAATTATGCGGTCATTTACTGGACTTCCCACACGTTTTGCATTTTATAATAATTTTTTTTTAAAATCACGATAAGAATCAGTAATTATTTTTATAGAAATTTCAAGAAAAATAAATTTAAATGCAATTTCAACAGTTCTGTTGTTATACATAAATATATTCAAGTATTAATCTCAAAGGTCCATAAATTTAACACTTCTGTCATTCACCGGTTGGTTTACCCTGCCACATTTTACGTATCCGAGCTCATCTAATATGTATTTTATACAGAGAACGTGGGATAACAATGGACATTGGCCATTCCAAATTTGAAACGGAAACGAAATCTATAACTTTGTTAGATGCACCTGGACATAGGGACTTCATACCAAACATGATCACCGGTGCTACTCAAGCGGACGTGGCTTTATTAGTAGTGGATGCTACTAGAGGAGAATTTGAAACTGGTTTCGACAGCGGAGGCCAAACTAGAGAACATGCATTATTATTGCGTTCGTTAGGTACTATAGCTTATGTACAGGATTTACGTAATGCGTCTATAGTCTCGTTTCTGGTTAAAACTGATTAGTTTGTTTTAGGTGTATCGCAGCTAGCAGTAGTAGTAAACAAATTAGACACGGTGGGCTGGTCGAAAGATAGATTTAATGAAATAGTGGATAAAATGAGCGTTTTTTTGAAGCAAGCAGGATTCAGAGATAAAGTTACTTTTGTTCCTTGCAGTGGTTTGTCTGGCGAAAATATTGTAACGAAACCTAAAGAGCCTTTATCTAATTGGTATGATTACTTGAACAATTTATTATATACAACTAATCATTGTACTTACATATTAATCGATATGTTTTAATTGTGTAGGTATACGGGACCTATGCTAGTCAATGTCATTGATAACTTTAAATGTCCCGAACGCCCAATAAATAAACCGTTTCGTTTCTCTGTTAACGACATATTCAAGGGTACCGGGTCTGGATTCTGCGTTTCGGGGCATGTGGAAACAGGCATGGTATCTTTAGGTGATAAAGTTCTGGTGCTACCAAGAAATGAAGTAGCAGTAGTTAAAGGTATGCTACTTTAAGTGGGGAGCCCTATTTAGGACGCTGGGAATATGGTGATTTTTGGGATTTTTTTTTTAAGAAACTGTTAGGCGGATCTTTTCCAAACTTTCAGGGTATTTTATTTCACATTCAAATAATAAAATTTAATTTTTACGTTACAAACTGTTCGGTAGAAACGAAGATATATGAACACGTTCGTTAGGACTCGCGCGCCCGAGTTGCTATTTGGCGATTGTAATGAGGGCCCCATTTCTTCCTTGAAATAAAAAACCAAGAATTTCCTAATTTCTAGTACAACTACATTGTCAATGAACCTAAGACATTGATAAATAAATTGAATTGAACAACTCTTTTTCCATAAATAGTACAAAATATCTTGGAGCAGAATCGTAACTTTTTCTTTCAAGCCCCACCAATTTGACAACTTTTAACTTTTTTTTGTTAGGGTTCATCGACAATGTAATTATACTACAAATAAGAAAATCCCTGGTTTTTTTATTTTAAGGAAGAAATGGGGTCACCATTACAATCGCAAATTTGCAACTCCGGCGCGCGAGTCCTAACGAACGTGTTCATATATCTCCATTTCTACCGAACACTTTGTAACATAAAAATTAATTTTTATCGTTTGAATGTGAACTAAAATACCCTCAAAGTTTGGAAAAGATCCGCTCAACCGTTTCTTAGAAAAAAAATTCCCAAGAATCACCTCATTTCTAGCCGCCCTAAATAGGGCTCCCCCCTCAATAAATGCACCGCTTGGTACGCAATAAATACTTTTCATATGAAACTGAATTTCAGGTTTACAAATCGACGAGGCGTCTGTAACAAACGCATTTGCTGGGGATCGTGTAGCTTTAACATTGTCAGGCATCGACCAACAAAACGTTGGAATTGGAGATATTATTTGCAATTTGCAAAATCCAGTTCCCGTAACTACGTGTTTCCAAGCGCACGTAGTAATATTCGCAGTGAAAATACCAATAATGAAAGGTCTTCCAGTAGTGATGCATCAACAATCCTTAGTGCAACCCGCTGTTATTACAAAATTAGTAGCCCAGCTCCACAGGACTACTGGCGAAGTTTTAAAGAAGAAACCGCGGTGCTTACCAAAGAATGCAAGTGCCATTATTGAGATTACAACGCAAAGTCCAGTATGCATGGAGCTGTACAAAGATATTAAGCAATTGGGCAGAGTTATGTTACGCGTAGACGGGACAACAGTCGCAGCTGGACTTATTACAAAGATTAAATAACTATAGAATAGTTTCGCATATTCAGAGTTCAGGTTCCAAGGACGAATTTTGCCTTTCATCTGGAACTACGGATATATCGCGACTGTTGTATAATTACGTACCGCTAAATTTATACAAATGTTAATATAATTGTCATGTTCTTGTTAATTTATATCAACATATATGTACATACAAGTTTATTTGCTACAAAATGCTCACTTCTTTTCTTAGCCAGTGTATAATGTGTAATATATTTATAATAATTTGTAACATTTTTACTGTAAAATTAAACTAATATGTTTATTAAATTGTTCCGCGAAAATCTTTTGTTCGCTTATTGCACAAATCCTGTATCATCGAACGATGGATTTCTGTATGTCCTTTTCATACGATATCCACGTAATCGAAGTAATTGTATAAATATTTCACAATATTAATCCGCATTGCGCCTTGCGAAAAATTTCTCGCATTCTAATTTACCTACTGCACGAACTGCACCCACCGAACGGGACGTTTATAGTGTCCCCCGTGTTAGGTCTCCCTAATCTACGCATTGGCGGTCGTGGTGGCCTGTACAGAAATATGCATTATAAATACAAGTTTCTTAGAGTACATATAAGTTATAAAAATATTTTAAATCTGCGAATATCTTACCCAGAGCCAGGTCTGTAATCTCTTGTATAATCACTTCCATATTTGTTCATGTTAGGATTGAGCATCGTCCTGAAACTAAATTAAATGAAATTATTCGACGACGCTCATGCATTGAGAGAGGAAACGCACTTCGTCCGACAAACCTACTTACAACATAATAATCATGAAAATGATACCAGTGAATATTTTGCCTACTCGTTTCAAATTCCACGGAGGAGTGTCCAAAATGGTCCCGTCTAAAAGTTTATTAACAGTAGTTCTACGCGACAAATATTACATTACTTACACGATATTAAAAGTTACGCGGAGGTTAAGGTTATTACCTCCCGATACGTAAACCATGTTTCACAGTTTCCCGTGGAAGTATTCTTTCAATTATAATTTTTCCGATCGGCACGACGGCAAGAATTTGTCTGAGGCACGTTCGAAAGAATAATGTGTTTCGTCGTACTGATGTGTTTTTACGCCTTCTTGACAGCTCTAACACCACGTCAGACAATGTATTGCGTTCGTAGGCACACAAACACATGCATACGCGGTAATGACGTTACTTCACGAAATATTGCACGATACGCGAATGCGAGTAGGGCAGGCTCGTTTTAATATTAAAAATGTTATGATATTGAAAAGGTAGCATTTCTGTGCAGGGTGTAGCTTTGTTTGATATGTGTAGCCAGGGGCGTCCGGAGACTTTTTTCCATGGGGGGGGGGCAACTTTGTGATGATGGTAAAGAAAAATATACCCCTCTTGCTGTTTTTAACCTAATTTATAGTGCCAATTTAATTAAAAAATTAAAACCGAAGTTTAAAAATATTCCCTTTTTTAGTATGAACTTAATAAAGATTAGTTTTGAAAAATAAGCGATTTTTTTCTCAAAAGCCAGGGGGGCAACTGACCATTTCCCCCCCGCCCCTGCGGACACCCATGTGTGTAGCTGCGTATTTTATGCGAGAATACGATTGAAAAGTGCGGTCGAGACCTTGCGAAGGTATGTCAACATCACGCTATATGTATGTATATCGTAAGACGCTTGCATACATATGCATGTGACAGAATGTCGTATGTTGGTCACGTCTGTATTATTTAAGCGCTCTCTATTATTAGGCTAATAATTGTTCAAATATTATCATTCAATTTGTATTCACCTTGAACCCCCAAAGTTTCTGGGCTCGTGGGACTTCATACCGATGACCTCAGACCCATGAGACCCGACACCAACGATTTAGCGTCGCACATTTCTGAAACTTCTGGAACCCCTCGAACCCTTTGCAATCCTAAAACCCTTCGTTAACTAAATAGAATACGTAATAAAACACGTAATAAACATTGAATTAATTATTTTGCAAACAGTTTCAAACCATTTATTTTGGCATACACTCGCTAAACAGCCACTACTGCTTATACATCACAATCATACTTTACTTCGAAATACGAAAAATAGTTTATTCGTTACAAGGCAATCCTCCATACGTTGCTGTCCCTTGTTAAAGATTCTTCGTTACTAAATATTTTCACCGAGGTAAGTACTTAAAGGTTTGCAAATGCATTTTACTCACAATCAGTGTAACACAGTGGCGCACCCAAAGTGTGTGGGTGGGGGTGGGGGGGAGTGTGGAGTGGCAAGGAGTCCCGGCACCCCAAATAAAAAGGAGATTAACGTAACCACGACTGAAGTAATTCAAGAGCTTCGTAAAAAAAGGAGATAAAGCTTGATTTCATTCTTTAAATAAATTCTTATAATCACCTAAAGAATTTCGTTGAATTTGCGTTAAAAATATTCTTATCCCCTCGACTCGGCACCCTCCAATATTAAATCCCGGGCACGCCACTGGTGCAAGTTTCAATAATTTACAGTCCGCAGGTTCTATCATTATCCTAAAAGGCTTTTTATCAAAACTATAACTAAGGTACTATAAACGAGCGATCACAAAAACCACCGAGTTAATTTTCTACTTTAACAGCGGCTGGCGAGGTCTGATCGCGAGCGACGACCTTAACCCAGAGTCCACCTTGCGCTCTGATCGTCATTCGAAACTTCGGTCGCACTTCCTCCTTCCCGGGTACCGATTCCAGGCGACACTTCCTGAGGATCGCGCTGATCATCGACTTCATCTCGAGCATGGCAAATTTGTACCCTGCAAAGAGACCGGACGCTCGATTAACAGTCGGCGAGGCTTTAAAAAGAAACTTCTTCCAGCCAGGGGCGTCCGCAGACTTTTTTCCAAGGGCGGCGGGGGGGGGGGGCAACTTTAGGCTGACGGTAAAGAAAAATATACCCCTCTATCTTTTTTAAACCCATTTTATAGTGTCAATTTAATTAAAAATTTAAAACCGAAATTTAAAAAATTTTCCCATTTTTAGTATAAAACTTAATAAAGATCAGTTTTGAAAAATAAACGATTTTTTCTCAAAAGCCAGGGGGGGGGCAACTGCCCCTTTTGCCCCCCCCCCCCCCCCCCCCTGCGGACACCCATGCTTCCAGCCGTGATTTTACCGATGCAATTCCTTGGTCCCGCGCTGAAGGGCAAATAAGCGTAAGGGTGCCTCTTCTCGGAGTTCTCTGGACTAAAGCGTTCGGGCTTGAAAACGTCCGGATCCGGGAAAAGATGTGGCAAACGATGCGTGCTGTAGGGTGAGATGAACACGCCGCAACCCCTTGGTAACAGGTGTTTCCCTAAAGGACGTTCGCTCGATTATGATAGGTGACCGCAATTGAGTGATATTAAAATGTAATTAACCCGTAAGAGGTCGCACCCGGAGGAAACCACCGGGTGTCGTATATATCATTAAATAATAATAGAGCAGCATTATTTCGCAAGATTTATGTCGGCATTATCTAATAACTAAAACTTGTACCTTCTTCTGCGATATGTATAACATTGAAAACGTATTTTTAGTTTTAAAATTTATAAATATTTCTTAGAAAATATACGCTGAAATATTAATCTCAACATCCAAAACTGTGATTTTGAACAATATAAACTAAAGATCTGCGTTGACTATTACTACTCAAATTGAAACCCGGACGGAACCTCCGTGTGCGATCTCTTACTGTCGTTTGCAAAAAAACTTGGCATCCGGATGCTGAGCGGGGCAAGGGGGCTACTTTGCTCGCATTGGCTCCCACCGCCCGCTTACTTTGTATTGGTCGACATTGTCGCGTTGGCCAATGCGAGCGAAGTAGCCACCTTGCCGCGCTTAGCGTCCGGGAGCCTTCTTTTCTGCAAACGACAGCCCGCGACCTGTGTTAAGGTCATACCCATTTTCACGTCTTCGCCGAGTATCCTGGCTATAATCGGCACGCTAGGGTACAGTCTAAGGGCCTCCTTGATGCACATCTCCAAGCACCTCATCTCTTTCAGGTCCTTCATCGTGGCCATCCTCGAGTCATCGTCGAATATCCTATCAAGCTCTTCTGCACACTTCTCCTGCCACTCGGGATGATTCGCTAGGAGGAAGAGCGTCATGGCGGTGGCGGTGCCAACCGAGTCCTGTCCAGCCAGCATGAACGTGCAGCACTCCTCCACGATGTCTTCGTCGGTGAAGCAAGGATTCTTCTCGTTCATCTCCACCATGTACTCCAGCAGGGACATTTTCTTAGCTCCCGCCGTCTCATCGAGAACGGCGGAATCTTTGTTGCGCAGTAGCTCACGCTTCTCTTTCATCATTTTCAAGCACGTGTCGAAGAGGTCCCTCCGCTGCTTCTCCTCCTGCCTGCCGTGTTTGGTCAATCGATAGATCCATTCGATCAACAGCCAAGGCCTTACCAGTCGGTACAGAAACATTATCTGGCCTCTAAAAGAGAAATTCGAGTATTCAGTCTTGCGGCGACCAGCGGGATGAGTGTTATGATGTAATGCGCTTTGATTGCTAACTTTCTGAACGGCAGATCGTCCTCCATTGTTCCGTTGGACCGTCGGCTCGTCCGGTTTATTCCCAAAACCGTCTCTGCGAACAGCAAACGAAATTCTTCACTTCAGGCATCGATAAAATCATTCGCAGAAGCCTCCGGGCGTTTTATTAAAATTGTTACGAGCTGAAACGCTGGCGGGACGTTGAACGAGTCGCGTTTTCTTTGACGAGAGCTTACCACCCGCGTGGCAGGTCGATAGAAATCGTAGCGTGTTTGATTTCAATTCGTATGCTAATTGATATTGAAAGCGTGGCGATTCTGCGGCTCGATGAAACAGTCCGCTGTTCGGAACCTGAGTAGATTTCAAGACGCTGCGGTGAACAAAAAGCTTGCCGGGCAATTTTAATAACAAAACAGGCGCCGCGTAGAATGTTATTGACGCGTTAAAGAAACTGTATAATTAAGGTATCAAGAGTTGGAGCGCGTGTGACGGATGAAACAGTCCACCTCCTTCGATTTTAGGCAACCGTATTGAGCTGCATGCTTGCGAAACGTTTAAATAATTACACAACCTCGGTGCTACATACGTTCTATGTATATGCATGAGGCCTCTTTTTTTTTTCTGCAAATATTATGAAATAATAGTGGCGCGCGTTTGACGCGAGGGAGATGCAGGAATGAAACCGAATGCAAATGCGTTGACTACAAATTGTTTAAAATATGTTCGCCGTGACGCGGTGGCTCGTGATGAGTAAACCTGATGATACGTCTCTGTAAACTATCCGCGACGGTTTACCGATTCCGATGAAAGGATTGCGAAAGGTTAGATGCTTCTAGGCAGGATATAATGTTGACTCTCCTATTCGTGCGCCGAGTGCATTCGCGTGTAATTCTGAAAATCAAACTTGGCACCGATGACTTAGTAGCTCAAACAAGAGTGGCAGCGCCTTCCCTTAATGCGCGCCTCTCTTCTGAATAATGAACGCGCAAACAACGACAGGCGGGGGCAAAAAAGTACGGTAAACACAAATAATTTAAAACGTCGCGCTACTTTAAGCTTCCGTCGCGGTAAACACAAATAATTTAAAACGTCGCGCTACTTTAAGCTTCCGTCGCGGTAAACACAAATAATTTAAAACGTCGCGCTACTTTAAGCTTTCGTTACATTGTGCTTTAATTCTGTGAACACAGGCTGCGTGCTTAACCCTTCGACACGCCTCTCTTTTCGATCAACTTTGACACACTGGCTGGCTCTCAAAGTAATTTTTTAACGACTGCCTTTCTCGTCTAAAGAATCCAATCGTTATGAAAAAAGTCGTGGATCAATTTCAAGGTCTCCAGAATGTATTCCAATAGCCTTTTCATTGAAATTTTATCACAGTTTTTGTAAAAAAAAAAAAACAGATTACCATATGTAAGGAAAGCGTGAAAAAATCTTAAGAAATTGTAACTTTTACAAACTTCAATATTAGAAGTTAAACGTCTACAAAGTTGTTGTTCAGATATATTTTCAGAAAAAAAATTGTTTGCAAGTCAGCTTTGGAAAAAGGTATTTATTTTACATATAGAAGGTAGGCTATTTCGGTAATTGATAAAACAGAGATACTCCACGAATATTCATGATATTCTACGCATTAGAAAAGGTACAGAGCCTCAAAATCAATGAAAATCAGCTTATGAGTGGCCCGCGCCCAAACGATCCCGTTTCGAAGTGTTAAACGTTCCATGTAAAGAGCAGCTACCTCGCGTTTAAAGCAAATATGTGCATATATGTATACTGGAAACGTAAAAAGTCTGTAATCTAATTCAAACGAAATGGCTATTACACGCAAGACACAATTGTCGACGAGATAGAAAAAGGTGTGAAATGTCGCGGATAAGTATGCATGACGAAAGTACAGTAAACACTCGCATTAAACTGTCGTTTGCAGAAAAGAAGGCGCCCGGACGCTAAGCGCGGCAAGGGGGCTACTTCGCTCGCATTGGCCAACGCGACAATGTCGACCAATACAAAGTAAGCGAACGGGGACCCAGGCGGTGGGAGCCAATGCGAGCAAAGTAGCCCCGCTCAGCATCCGGATGCCAACTTTTTTGCAAACCACAGTACGTCGCGTTGCGGACACTATTCCGTGCGGCCGATGCTGCGAGTGAAAAAACCCAAGAGCCGTCGACTCTTTCGTTCCCTCTCGCACGTTCCCGGGTTCTCTCACTCTCGACCGAAGGATTCCAAGAAATGGTGGGGATAGTCGCCGGGCGTACAACGCATGGTAAAAACGGGGCTATAACGAGGATTTAGTGTATCTCGCGTGGAAAGGCTTGCACACATTTACAGTTAGTGCTTCTTCTCGAGAATTCGTTCTCGAGAGTTCCTCGAGATAAATGACAGATTTTCATTTCTTATTTCTCGAGAAACTGGGTAATTAAGAAATTAATTTTTCAAGAAATATACTATAAAATTTGAAAAGTAAAAAATTGAAGGTTAGGGGAAATTTTGATTGTAGACATCAACAGTATGGGATGCAAAAGAAAGAGAGAGAGAGAGAGAGAGAGAGAGAGAGTGTGTGTTTGCGAGAAAGAGAGCGATTGAGTTCGTGGTTTCGATGCTAACAATTTCGTCATAATTTTTGCGACGAAATACGGAAATCTAATACAGGAGAAGAATTATCTCTTCAAGATCAATTATATTTGTCTATAACAGAAAGCTTAAGGGAGTTGCAATTTAGTAGTAATGATAAATATCGGACTCTGACTCCAGAATTTAAGGTAAAGATTGGCAAATGGACAGCAAACTTCGAACTATTAAGGGATGCGTTGTCTTTAATTAAATCTAAGTCCACACAATATGATCGCAATTTTTCGGTTGCTAAAGATTTCATGTCAAAGAAACGAACTCGAAAGTAGGGCTGGACTATTTGTCGAATTTTTCGGTATTCGAGTATTCGAATACTTCAGTTGCTCAATTATTTGGCGAATATAATTCGAATATCCAAGTATTCGAATGTTATTAAAATATTTAAGTTTTCGAATACCATTCGAATATTTAAGTATTCTAATACTATTCGAATATTTAAGTATTCGAATACGGATGTATTCGAATAGTATGGTGTGAATTATAAATCAAGTTCTTTAGGTTCATTTGTCAGGGCGAAATCTTGTAAACTAATTTTGACCAACTTCACACCATACTATTCGAATACATCAGTATTCGAATGGTATTCGAATATTAAATTATTCGAGTAGTCCCAGCCAACTCAAGACTAATCTTGATGAATTATGTTTTCTATAAAACAATTTAAAAGAAAACTAAAAATTGAAAGCCAACTAAATTTACGTCTGAATCTTTTTTAATTATCAATTATCATTTCTTTGATATATATATAATATTAAAATAATCAAACATCAAGTTCGTACTACTTGTATATTTGTTGTCCTTCAGTACTCATTTAAATAAAATATTATTACTACATAGGATGTGCTTATTTAAGAAATGGATGTGTGGTTATTTAAATATCCACTTGCAACAAAATCGAAATGAAATTAAGGACATACACTATCGTCGATAAATTTCTTTTCTCCAGTAAATAAAAATTGCCGGGAAATCAGAAACACTATTTACCGTTGAGGATTTTCTATTCGTAAAACGAATGCATCGACACTCACCGCTCAAAATGTCGTAGACAGAGTCGTTGATGAAAGACGTGATGTTAATCTCCTGGTTGTCCTTATGAAGGAAGTCGTTCATCAGGTGATGCGCGCATTCCGCGAAGGTGCTGGTGAATCTCTCGAGTATATGAACATGGAAAGCTGGCTGGAGGAATTTCCGGTGCGTCCGCCACGTTACCACGTCTCTTGTGATCAACCCCTTGCCGAGGAAATTGTCCAGCAGCTTATAGAAGAATATCTTGCGCGTGTGCTTCATGCTGCTGAGGACCACTTGGAGGTCCTCCGGCTCCAAGATCATCACGTACGGCAATCCTGTCAGCCATATCTTGATCACGCGCCCATAATCTTGGCACTCGTTGGCTAATCTATACATTACTGTGCAAAGATATTTTCAACGTGATCTCGATAGCGCACATCGTTTTATTGTTTTTCGAAAATATGTGCGGAAATTTACTTACGGTTATCTTTGAGCACGCACTTCGCATTCCCGAGGATCGACACGGTCTTCGGACCATTTAGACGCGAAATAAATATCACGCACCTGATGTAATTCTTCAGAATGTATAGGATGTAGATACTGGCCAAAATGACGAGGTAAGCCCACACACCACCTGGCGTTTGGTCCCACTAATGAAGTCAAGTGTGATTTAATGAGCACCATCCTTCGCGAATATGTACTTTATAAAGTATTCTAGCCGATTCTCGCAGATATGTACTTCTCACAAGGAGAGGTTCCCAGGTGTCCGCCTCCGATTGCTTTGAATTTTGGATATGTTTTAGAGAACCGAAAAATAAGAAATACGTGTCTTTTTCTAGCGGCCCGTTTTCATATTTAGGGGGTGAAACCAGCCCCCAAAATTATAAGATTTTCAGGTGTTCATCTCCAATTGCTTTGAATTTTGGATATGTTTTAGAGGACTGAAAAATAAGAAATACGTGTCTTTTTATTTTGGCTTGCTTGAATGTTTAGGGGGTGAAACCACCCCTCAAATTTCATAAGAATAGTTGGTGCCCGCCTCCGATTGCTTTGAATTTTGGATATGTTTTAGAGAACCGAAAAATAAGAAACACGGGTCTTTTTATTTTGGCCTGCTTGAATGTTTACGGGATGCAACCACCCCCCAAAGTTCATAAGAATAGTTGGTGCCCGCAACCGATTGCTTTGGTTTTTGGATATGTTTTAGACTTTAGAAGACCGAAAAATAAGAAATACGTGTTTTTTATAAGGGCCCGTTTTCATATTTAGGGGGTGAAACCACCCCCCAAAGTTCATACGGGGTACAAAAATTGTGTTGAGTAAAACAGGATAAAATTTAATTTGCGTCATAACTTGCTGTATGGACGATATTCTTGTCGTTAGTCACCATTATTAGGAGGTAGCTATGAGTGGTGGTTTCACCTCTTGAACATGCAAATGGGCCAAAATAAAAAGACACGTGTTTCTTATTTGTCGGTCCTCTTCAAACATATCCAAAATTCAAAGCAATCGGAGGCGGGCACCAACTATTCTTATGAACTTTGGAGGGTGGTTTCAGCCGCTAAATATTCAAGCAGGCCAAAATAAAAAGACACGTGTTTCTTATTTTTCGGTTCTCTAAAACATATCCAAAAACCAAAGCAATCGGAAATGAACACCTGAAAATCTTATAACTTTGGGGGTTGGTTTCACCCCCTGAATGTGAAAACGGGCCGCTATAAAAAGACACGTATTTCTTATTTTTTGGTCCTCTATAACATATCCAAAATTCAAAGCAATCGTAAGCGGACACCTGGGAACCTCTCCTTGTCAGTGATGGGTACGAAATAATTAAATAACTCTGCATAATTTAACATCGCGGCGAAGAATATTATAGATTTAGAAAAGTTTTAATTGGAGACTTTGCTGGTCGATGCATTTTCGCGAATTTCAACAAATTTGAATTAGAGTTGTAATAATTTAGTAATTTAGAGAACTCGAAACTTCCCACTTTATTCGCGACTCGAAACTCAGGAGACGCAGATAAGAAAACTATAAAATCAATGAATAAAGAATAGTTAGCAGCATGCCTGTAGAATTTGTATAATTTTTGTTTGTATTTTTTTAATTACAGTCAACAGAGATTTATGCAAAGATTTTGTTGACTTCAGTTCTCGAAGCAAACTTACAAAACCGAATCAGCACTTCAATCTTCAAGAGTTTCAAAGTCTTGCAAACCTTTCCACTTCGAGTTTCGAGAATTTAAAAATTAACTTCGGACCCACCCCTAATATCTACATAATTTCCGATATAAACAGTAATTCCATGTGCTTCGTATATTTCGAAACTATTTCTGTATATTTTCCACGAACAAACCCACCGAGGTCGATGCTGCTTTTATTATCACCATTCTGTTAATGACTTTTCATTCGATTCCGTTTCGCGTTGGCCGGTTTCGTGACCGAAAGAAAAATGCCACTCGTTAGCACACCTAATCAGTTTTGAAACTGTACACACGTTTACCCTCCCATTAGCGAACCACTATTTTCGTAAAAAAAAATCTGTTTTCAGGATCATTAGTGTGTCTGGGTTTAAGTGACCTCCTGAACGAAATGTTCCCAAAATCAAAATCATTTTCAAACTACCTCGGCACATTATCACGCACTCTAATGAACAAATGTTTCTAATTGCAACCCTGCTAATAAACACGAATGTATATTTATAGATTACACCGAAGGAGGAAGCCCAGTGGATGTTGAAGGACATTCAGCGCAGAGTCAAATTCGCTTGCCTACGAAGTTCTACGAGGGACATTCATTGCCAATTCCAGTTGGATAGTTTATTAATTGTCTTATTGGAACGTGCTAGCGACACGCGTACATGCCCCGTCGAATAATAATGTTTCACACCTGGGAGCAAGGTTCGTTGACCAAAACCGAGTTTCCCCAACAATAACGGCAACGATTCTATACTACTGGACCAGTAAAATGTTGAACAGCCCGCGAGGAAGCAGCGTGCACAAAATTGAACTTCGCAGCGTTTCACTTTACAATTACTTCGATCAATGTATTAGCACTCGGACGATTCTTTGACACTTACTATTTGCTGAGCTGTAACGACCATGTTCAACGAACGTACGAGAATCCTTTAATTCGCTCGTTACGCGGGCACACTTTTGACGAAATGTTTAAAGCCGCGAGTATGGAACTCCGACGTACCCATAGGGATTCAGCTTATTTATGCGCTCGCTCCCACCAAGGCAGTCATGGACCACTCAAGATTTGTCCGAAGTCCATAATGTACTTAGAATACGTCACACTTTACATGAAGGAGTCGCGTAAGCTTTTTCATCCCGACATCGTACGCTTTTGAGTATTTATACTGACGCGTGTGTATTTTGTCACGTGGTAACAGCGCGCCGTCAACGATTATTAATACACCGAATTGTCCGGGTTCTCCGCCGTTGATACGGTGGTTCCACGGGACTTCTAATGGTTTTCGATGATGTGATTTCAGGGTCTCGGAAAAGAGAAAGCGCGACCGGTACTTGGGGGTGTCATAATAAAGGCCCTTCTGGGGACTGTGACGGGGCCTAATTAAGGGAGGCTCGAGGCGACCGCGTAGCCCAGGGGCATTCTTCAATGTTTCGCTGTCGACGAGGCATCGTTGTTGCGTCGTGAAATAACAGTGCTTCAAAACGATATACTCGCTTCTCATTCTTTTATACTTTTAAGTGTTTTTACAAGCAGTTGCCGCCTGGGCCCCTGCCCAGAAGGGCCCCAGGGTCCCATCTTCAAAAAAAATTATTTTTCTTTCCTGCTCTACTAAACTTAGCCCGTTTTTAGTAAACTACCGTTTCAGTTTTCCGGAAAAATGGGCCCTGCACAGAAGGGCCCCAGGGTCCCATCTTCAAAAAAAAATTCTATTTCCTTCCTGCACTACTAAACTTAGCCCGTTTTTAGTAAACTACCTTTTCAGTTTTCCGGAAAAATGGGCCCTGCACAGAAGGGCCCCAGGGTCCCATCTTCAAAAAAAAATTCTATTTCCTTCCTGCACTACTAAACTTAGCCCGTTTTTAGTAAACTACCTTTTCAGTTTTCCGGAAAAATGGGCCCTGCACAGAAGGGCCCCAGGGTCCCATCTTCAAAAAAAAATTCTATTTCCTTCCTGCACTACTAAACTTAGCCCGTTTTTAGTGAACTACCTTTTCAGTTTTCCGGAAAAATGGGCCCTGCACAGAAGGGCCCCAGGGTCCCAACTTCAAAAAAAATTCTATTTCCTTCCTGCACTACTAAACTTAGCCCGTTTTTAGTAAACTACCTTTTCAGTTTTCCGGAAAAATGGACCCTGCACAGAAGGGCCCCAGGGTCCCATTTTCAAAAAAAAATTCTATTTCCTTCCTGCACTACTAAACTTAGCCCGTTTTTAGTAAACTACCTTTTCAGTTTTCCGGAAAAACGGGCCCTGCACAGAAGGCCCATTGGGCCCTATCTTAAAAAAAAATATGATTTTATCCAGATACTATATTTCTTTCGGTACACTTAGCCGGTTTTTAGTAGACTACCTCTGCATTTTCCCGAATAATGGGCACCCCAAAATAGGGCTGGGACAATTCGAACAATTTAATATTCGAATATTTTACAAGTATGTATTCGAATGCTACGAATAAACTTTGAATATTTGAGTATTCGAATGTTATTATTCGAATACTATTCAAATATTTAAGTATTCCAGTACTGAAAGATTCAAGTAGTATTCAATATAGTATGGTGTGAATCATAAATCAAGTTATTAGCTTACAAGATTTCACCCTGACAAACTAACGAACTCACAACTGAAACTAAATAAAAGCGTGTAAAAAAATGAACCTAAAGAACTTGATTTATAATTCATACCATACCATTCGAATACACCAGTATGCGAATACTTAAATATTCGAATAGTATTCAAATACTTGGATATTCGAATTATATTCGCCAAATAATTGAGCAACTGAAGTATTCGAATACCGAAAAATTCGACAAATAGTCCCAGCCCTACTCCAGACCGTTTGCCACCTGGGCCTTATTCCTTAAATCCGCGACTGCTTACATTACCGCTACCAGTAGGTCCTTACTGCAACCGAACACATGTCTAGTGGTCCGTCGAACGAAAACACGTGCGCGTTAGATGGGTACCGTTTTCTTCGCATCGCGTGGTTCGCCGAAAGAAGCTCTACTATTTCAATTGAACGAGCAAAAGACGTTTATAGAATGCCCATTCGTTAATTCCGCTTGACGTAGCACTTACTAACTTTGTTCCATGGTAATCGCGAACTAATGCACGACTCGCGCGAGGCTTTGTCTTAGCGTAAAATATTTAGTTTTGATTTACATCTGCCTCTCTGTTTGAACGGGCGCCGAGAGAGCGGCGGGCAACAGTTTCACCTCACCTTGAGGAACACCATAGGAATACCATAGCCCTCCGTGGCGCGTAGTGTAAGGAGCACCTCTGCACGTCGCGATTAGAGTGTTCGGTCAACTAAACCCTCGCTGATGGCCAGTAGTGGTTTATATAGATGTAATGGGGCAAGAGGTGTCTCACGAGGTTTATTAACGGGCAGTTTGCAAACGGATCACGTACCGCAAATATGTGCAGGCGTGCTTTATACAATATCGTTCCCGCTCAGCTTCTGGGAGGCGGTCACCAAAGATGATGCCTGGCCCCGCATCCTTCCCCTCAGGGTCGCGGCAGAGATAAAAGAGCCTCGAAAAGCTTTGTCCTTAGAATAAATTGTCGCGCCCCCTCCGCCACTGATTACCAAACCCCGGGGATACTTCGGCAGACGCGCTTGTTTACGGAAGATAGACGAAGAATGGAGCCGACTAAGGAATGCCTTTCCAGACATTCTCCCAAGCATCGCGTGTTTTACTAAAATATTATCTGACGCGGGCCGATTTATCGTTTATACTGACTCTACAAAATTAAATCGCATTAATTCACGCCTGCGGCCAATTACACGGATGTGTATGCTGATAAGTATGAATGTCACCTGTTATCAACGTGTCGCCGCTGACATTGTTCGTGCGACAACTCAGTTGTCGAAAATCGTTAAAGACTTGCTAATTTATCATGCGATACGTTTCGTTGTTATGGGCACGTTATTACGTGTTGCCAATTTGTTGCGCATTATTACGTGTTTGCAGATTTTATACAATAAATTATTGAAACTGAGATTACAATTGGTATGTACTGTTTTCATTGTTCGCCTTAAAATTCTCTGGCGTTTTCAGTCTTTGTCATATGTAAAGCGGTTGTCGAATACAATTAATTGCTGCTCGAGGAACGTCCCGTATCAGTCGACGATCTGACTATACAGCTTGGAAGCCTGCCAACTATTTCGCTACGCGGGTATTATCCTTGCAAATTTGTGCTTATTGCGTTTACTTTGCGACAAACTACGTATTACATGTTTTTATCGCGGAGAAAAAAAAATATAAATTAAGTTTAAGACTTGTACAGTATGTGCATAACACTTTAGAAGCAGTCTATGCAAGGAACTGTATGTCGTTTTGGGCTGGAAGTTAGATTGAAAATCTTTCCCTGGTATTCCTTGTATTTATTCCCACGCGATTCATTCTTACGTGTCGCACAATCGGCCTGGTTTTTTAATATTAATTACAGTGCTCTGTGCTCTCCTGTCATTAGCCTCGGGAGAGGTTACCACCATGCTTTCCCCATAGATGCGCGCGCAAATTTCGCACGATGCATCTGCCTGCTCGATCAGTAAGCGTGCAACATCCATGGGATGTGCTTATAGAAGGCAGTGGTTCGTCCGATGTCGTTTTATTGACAGAAGGATAGGAAGAATAAATTAAGAACTTCGTGATTTGTAAAGGGGGATATATGTATAGTAACGTGAAGTACAAATAAATACATCTTTTGTCGAGGTTACTTTCACATCTTCTATCTATAATTAGAGTTTCTAGACGTTAATCGTATTCTACTGTATTGTATGTTTGTATTATTTCAATAGATGGCTCGATAAAAGAAAAATTTAACTGTTATCGATCCACTGCTTCCCGTCTGAAGTGTGCAATATTTGTGTCAACATTAAACTGAGTTTTATCGACATCTAGTGTCAATAGCGCGAACTACATATTACAGCGACAGATAAAATCGTGATAAACAGATGTTAAGTTAACCTCATCGGTTTACTATAAATGAAATAGAACAGCAGAATAACAGGTATGTATATTGTGTACAGTATCATTTTCCAAATTAAAATACTGTCTAAAAATATAATACAATTAATACACAGTTTAATCTCATCGTACGTTTTCCACATTCCTAAGTTTTGTATAAACCCGAGCAGACATCCGCCGTTAATTACATAATTACGTTATTTCGATTAAATCGTTCTCCTTATTTTACGAAAAACCAGGAATCTCGACGCATGCGCGTTGACGCGTCGTCACGGCTCGCGACTGTCGGGTGCGCGCGCACCTCGGCGCGACTCGCGGCTTTCAGGAAAAAATTGAACGTACCGCTCACCAGTAAACTGTGAGACATCCAGCGATTCGTCAGGTGAAACTCCGTGACATCCTCAAATTCATTATCACCCGACCCGCGTCGCGCAGTAGCCGTGCCCGTGACTCGAGTCACTCACCAGAAATTAGTTACTTATTCCGTAGCTGGCGAGCGAAGTCTCTCGCAGTCGCATCGGTTAGCTGTCAGATTATCGGAGATACACAACAATGCACGTCGCCTAACTTCTCTCGCAACTCTTTCCGTGGTAGGGGAGAAGCGTGCGTCGCGGGAACAATGGATGTCAGTCGGCTACGAGCCGCGAAGTAAGCTAGACTTGCGTGACGCTGATCGATTTGGGGGGATCGTGTGCATCTTCGCGCCTAAGGTGCTCCTCGTTGTCTCCAGATCACTGACCGCTGCTGTGTTATCGGGAGAAGATTCGCAGATTTCATCCCGCGCACGACTCGTACGGGGGAAAGCCAGCTAAGTGGCACCGGGAAACGAAAATAGAAGTCATAACGCTGGGCCACGTGACAGCGGGGGAATTCATCTGACAGGGAGCGTGACAGACGGGAAAAACAAATCAAGTCGATCAGTGATTGGGCAGACTTCGTCCTAACGCGGACAACGCCGACGGTCCCGTGGAACGGTGACAGAGCGAGGAGCTTCCGGATTTCCTCGCCCCCTTAGGAAAACGCGCAGTGAAGTTGCCTCGGTGGATGCCATTGACCGCCATATTCAGGACAATCGTTCGAGATACAGTTTCGAAAAAAAGCTGGAAGGTGGGTAGGTCGGTGTAGTGGCCAAGAGCTGCGAGGGGTTAAGGATCGGGCAGTCGAGCGTATTACGCGTGAAAAAACGGGGAAACGGACGCAGTGAGAAACCCGTGAGAAGCCGACATGGAGTTCAAGTTCAATATAAATAAACTCTTGCCGAGGAAGATCAACAAGGTCACGCACACCCTCGCCCCAGAGGACTTCAAAGGTGATCGTCGCGAGTTAAAGTAAGTATCCCTTCATTACCTCAGTTCGAACATTTCCGATGGTGTCGCGATCGACTTCTTTCGTCAGAACTATCGCTGTAAAGCGTGGTACGCGTAATACTAAATATGTGCATGCGTGCACACTCAGTGCCAAGTGGAATATGAGCATGTATCTATTTATGTGTCGAGTGTGTCTCTGGAGTTGAATTGTTTGCAAAAAAGGGGGACGCCGAGTGGCGGGATAAGAAACATCGGTCGGACGTAAGAGGTTATTTATCGCGGTCGTCATCTTCAAGGTTATATCGTAATGTGGAACATGCACGGTACTTTCACTTCGCGTCGATGACACCGGGCATGGTCATTCGAACTCATTGTTGCGTCTCGATGACTTCCCGGAACATAATAATCCTCCCTGGGGCGGCGTAAATAAACTGTATCCCGAGGTGTTCGGGCACGTTGACACTGTCTCGTGGACCGATATTACCGGCAAATCGATGGCGAAAGTAAATGTCAATGAAACAGACACACGCGTTGGCGTGGTTCGAACACATAGTACTTCGAGCGTGCTGCATCGTAGATTACAGATTGTAAATGTGAGAATCCCATTGTCGATTTATCCGTATCGATGTTCGTAAATAGTCATTGGCGTCCGCAGGGGGGGGGGGGGAGCAAGAGGGGCAGTTGCCCCCTCTGTCTTTTAAGAAAAAAATCGCTTATTTTTCAAAACTGATCTTTATTAAGTTTTATACGAAAAAAGGGAATATTTTTAAATTTCGGTTTTAAATTTTAATTAAATTGGCACTATACAATGGGTTAAAAAACGTAAGAGGGGTATATTTTCCTTTACCATCATCCCAAAGTTGCCCCCCCTCCTGGAAAAAAGTTTGCGAACGCCTCTGCAAATAGTCACTTTTCTTATAGCAGATGGAATGAATCTATCTTCTGATCCACGCATCTAAAGATTTGTATAATTCGCACTATAAAGGGATACTGGAATATTAAATAACAGGTTAAGGTGCCATACATAGAGTTCCTAAAAATGAAGTATCTTAACAATTGTTTAGGTTATTTAGCATATCGAACGTTCCGAGTAGACATATTCTAGGCTCTGTTGTCAAAGAACGCGAGGCATGATAGCAATAACTTTATATATTCTTCTCAAATCTGGAGAAGATCTCGAAGTAGTGAAAAAGCGAGTGGGTCAGAAAAGACCCGAGGACCATAGTAGAGGTTAAGAAACGAGAGGACTATTGGGTCGAAAAAGGCCCAAAGGATGCAGTAGAGTTGAATTTAGGAATACGCTACACCTGTTAGGACCAGATGTTAGGTACATACATACTTCGCTCGCCGTGAAATGCGTAACGCTAGCACGCACTTGCGTGGGGGGAGAGCCGTTTGCCCAGTATTGACTCCAGGAAACCAGCCAGTTGCCCCCTGATTGGCCCTCTAATGCTGCTAATATTTTCAAATCTAAAGTTGCTCGACCGCTGCGCACGATCGGCTAACATTCCACCGAGCGGCGTGTACTTAATAACGCGATGCACATTGCTGACTACATTTCTCAGCGTTTTCACCCACACATGGAATAATCTGTTTAGAAGAACTAACACGATAGTTTCTTCAAACATCGTGCACAGTACCACGCGCCATGTTGCCAAATCCTTTTAGTAAAAGGCCTTAAAAATGGCCCCGCGTTCGTTCTTAATTATTCGAAGACTCTACCAAGGCAAATGGATTATCTGGACAGTAAAAAAGCTCCAGTATCATCCGCCTTGCGACTTTTATCGATCGTTTTGTTCTTTCTCGACGTGGGCGTTCCGAGCTGGGCCAGTGGGCGACTGGAAAACGAAATGCACCGAGGAACGAATTCTGCTTGACCCTACGCGTTTCATTCGCGTCGAATATTACGATTGTAAATTTAGTTCGGAAGACCTGGGTTTAAAGCGTGGTTGGTACTTTTTCACCGGCTCCCGTGAGATGTGTATTTAATTCTGTTTACTCGGTGACTCGGTTATTTGCACTCCTTTAGAACGTTTGAAGCCGCATTAGCCGCGTATTTCGCAATTTTGAACGTTTGTAAATTCTCGAGCGATGACTCGTAACGCTCGCGGAAGTCTGTGATGAAATTGTGCCGCGGTTATTCGCCCTGTTCTCACGCAACACGATTGCATGCGATACAGGTAATAATTATCACTTTTACTCTCCGGGCAACATATTTGTACACTCGCTCGAAAATCTGTTCAACAAGTACTATTACATTCCTGCGTCCAGATTCAATCGGTAGCTTTATTACTCGCGTTGCAATCGAAGGGACTTGACAACAGCAGTTTTCGAAATTAATTATTCTTTTGCATTTGTATCGTCGGAATTGTGTAATATGCTACCAGCGCAAACAGAGCAAGTAACATCCACGCGTTCCGTCGAACGAGAACGGGCGATAAATCCACTTCCTTGATTACCTTGATCCCACGTCGTCGAACTTGTACGTAATATTTCCCCGAGTGAAGATCACCCATATCATTAACCCACATATATCGATACACATGCTCCGCGGAACGTGAAAAGTACACGCCGCAAATTGCTACGTAACAGAAATTAATGTCGGTAGGTATAACAGTTTCGCTAATAACCATATTTTCAGTTGTATCTTTCTCATATTATTTTTCCAGCTCACATTTTTCTGGTACTACTCGCGCACCTACTTTCTAAACTATTTTTCTTCCCCCGTGATCCACACGCGGTAGTTCTTACAATTATAATTTTAATTGCATCGAATTGCGCTCCAAGCATGTAGGTACTACGCGTTTCACGTGCTCTCTGCCTGAAATTTTATCATACAATAGTATGCCCTCCATTGTAAATTACCTCCATGTGAAATTGAATAGACCGGAGGAAAGATCGAACAATATGTATTCTCCCTCCGCTCTTGTGGGACAAAGTCCACGCGGAGAGACTGTGGGGATAGAGATCACTTCGCTATCGCGCGATACATTATCGTGCCAATTTAAATCTCGCTCGCATTGTTAGAGGTAAGTGCGTTATGTCAGCAAAGTAATAGCCGCTTGTAATCGTGGCTGAATGCTTCAGAGGAAATCATGAAGGCTCACGCGACGAGCAATGTTTCCCTGGCAGCGCTAGCTGGGGAAAGATAATAATTAAATAATTTTGCTTGCAAATTCACGTTCTGTCTTCTCATACTTATATACGATACTAGCAAAATACCGATGCGGTATTAATTAGTGCAGTTAATTTTTGTTAGCACTGCAGTTAAGGGGTTACATACACCCCCTTTTTTTACCTATAAGTAATTTTGTTAATCATAAATCGTAATATGCACTTGAAAGCTTATAATTTAAAGAATATTTTCCAAAAATAAAATTGATAACTCGTCTTGTTCGTCGTGTAGCTGCTGTTGAACAAAGCAGGGTCGTCACGTAAGTTTGCGGTGCCAAAAATGTCCTAAAGAAAAAATGAAAAATGTCCCTTAAAGTATGAAAAAGAAACTTGTCTTTATCATACGCTATTTTTAAATTTTTCGTTTTTAAAATAAATATGAGTGAACATTAATTCAACCCTGTAATGTACCTTCTCAGATAAATTTCATTAGTTTTTTAATGATTAAAACCAAACTGTGGCTATTACAAAAATATCGGTATGATAAAGACTAGATATTGATGTCAGAAATAATCCTGCCTGGTTTCATTCACATTGGTTCAGTAGTTTTTGAAATATCATTGGCACCGATTTGAAAAATGAAAGTTTCGAGAAAGCAGCGTTTAAAGTTTAAGGTACAGGTTAAAGTGAGATAATTTTTTTTTTTAAATTTCAGAAAATCGTCGATTCCCGGTCATAGAATTGACCTTCATTTGATGTTGTACCTTCTGCGAATTCATTATTGGAAAAATCGATTGTTTCGACCATTCTACGCGTATGTAACCCCTTAAGGGGGTATACCCGTTTCAACACTCGGAACATTTTGTGGATTTTTTTGCAAGTCAACGGCTTGATGAAGATTTCCCGCTTTTTTACTATCTTTACATAGTATTACGAACTACTTTAAAAAAAAGTCTCAGTTAAAAAACTATTGTTTTTCGGAAGTTATGCATACATATCCGAAAGTCTCTTGATTTTAGACGACTAAACGGTGGCCCTAGAAACTCGCGCTACGTTCAACCAAATCACTTCCAATTTTGCATACAGAATCATAATAAGATTCCGCATCGTCCAACGAAAGCTTTTTTTTATTCCGATTTCCCGTTTATTATTTATAAAGAAAAAATGTGGATTTTTCTCTTAGAAAAATGTAACTTTAGCTTTGATCTCTCACCATTTCTTTATTTTTCAAAATTTTCAAAATCGGCTTCGTTGACGATAGCTATTGACATAAGTACTTTATAAGAAAATTTTATTGTTTTTGATTTCAGACACGACATACAGCTGTTTTCAGGGCCACCGTTTAGCCGTCTAAAATCGAAAGACTTTCGGATGTGTATGCATAACTTCCCAAAAACAATAGCTTTTTAACTGAAACTTTTTTTTTTAGTAGTTCATAATACTATGTAAAGATAGTAAAAAAACGGGAAATCTGCATCGAACCGTTGACTTGTAAAAAAATTCACAAAATGTACACATTTTCCGAGGGTTCAAACGGGTATACCCCCTTAATTTTAACTATTCTATAGCCGATTAAACCAGTCCCATTAAACCCAAGATTCTTCTGGTATTTGTATGGTTCATCGAAATCGGTTCACTAGTTTTTGAGTTTCGCGTTTTCAAACGTAAATATATACATTTATACATGGCACGAACATTTTTATATAATGGTATAGATAGATGTGGCACAGTTTTTGGAGAGAAGTCTACTGTAAAATAAAACGGAGAAATAGTCGGGAGCGATCTTGGTTCGTGGACTCCTTTTTAGAAAACGAGTTCGGTGATTTCACTCGTCGCGTAATAATCCTTGTTCTCGATGCATATTCATGGAAATGATTTTCTTCTTTTTTCGCCTCGTGAAAGTAGCGTGAAACTTTGAGTTGCCTGTGTACGAGTCCTCTTCCCTTATTTACAGGACTGCTCCGCGTGTTTCACGTTTTACCGGGCCCCGAGGATGCTCCGTTCCGCGTGTTGGATTTAAGTTAATTAATACCGAGCCTGCCAGCGACACTTGCATTCGGGGCGATGAAATATTGCCGATGGAACGTTGATGCGGTTGTTAAATGCGCGATCGCGTTTTGCATCTTCGATAAGAGTACGATGTTTATCGTTCCGAGCGAAGATTATTCGAAGATTCGCTCTGGCTTTATTTGCCACGAAGCATTTCAATGGATTTCGTGGCTTTAAGTGAATAAACAGGAAATGGAAATGATTAACGACGGATTTTCTGTGATTTATCACGGAGCAACTTTGATACTTGGGGTAAATTGATTTTGCAACGTGGCACGGTGAGGATTGGGCTGATTAAAATAATTCTGACGCGTTGTTTGTGAATATTATAGCCTTTCAGTACTGATATGCACTCTTTGGTAAAAATGAATACGGTCAAATGAGGTAAAATTAGCCATAGAACTAGATTTTAAGGGGGAGCCGTATTTAGGACGCTAGGAATAAGGCGATTCTTCGGAATTTTGTTTCTAAGAAACTGTTAAGCGGATCTTTTCCAAACTTTCAGGGTATTTTAGATCACATTCAAACAATGAAAATTAATTTTTACGTTACAAAGTGTTCGATAGAAATGGAGATACATGAACACGTTCGTTAGGACTCGCGCCGGAGTTGCAGATTAGCGATTATAATGGTGGCCCCATTTCTTCCCTGAAATAAAAAACCAAGGATTTTCATATTTCTAACAAACGGAAAAAAATGTTAAATTTGGCAAATTGGTGGGACTTGAAAGAAAAAGTTACGATTCTGCCTCAAGATTTTTCGTATTATTTATGGGAAAGGGGTATGTTCAATTCAATTTATTTATCAATGTCTTAAGCTCATCGACAATGTAATTATACTAGAAATAAAAAAATCCTTGGTTTTTTTATTTCAGGGAAGAAATGGAGCCACCATTACAATCGCCAATTTGCAACTCCTGCGCGCGAGTCCTAACGAAAATGTTCATATATCTCCATTTCTACCGAACACTTTGTAATGTAAAAATTAATTTTTATTGTTTGAATGCGAACTAAAATACCCTGAAAGTTTGGAAAAGATCCGCTTGACAGTTTTTGAGAAAAAAATTCCCAAGAATCACCTTATTCCTAGCGTCCTAAATAGGGCTCCCCCCTTTAGGGGTCATTCTGGTTAGATTGCCGATAAATTCAGCGATTTTCAGGAATTTATTGCGAAGACAGGAATTATAGTAATGGAATAAAACTTTTTTCTATTGATTAAACTACATTTCTACAGTAAATAAAAAATATAAAAGTTATAAAATTATTGCTATTAAAATGGTTTTGACGGCGATTTTGATGACGTGTTTAAAAATTCATGCCTCGCACGTACATGAGATTTCAGCAGTTGGACTTATCTGAAACCAAAAATACAAACAGATTTTTGATCAGTATGACTGTCGCTATGGCTCGTACTAGAATAAATGATTTATCCTTAAAATTAACAAACTGGCGGTCAAAATGCAAGAATCAATGTATTTCGGCTGTGTTTTCTGTGCTATTTTCGATTTGAAAAGTAGGTTAGACTCAACAGAAATACTTGATTCTAGTACCGGCCATAGCGAATTTTTAAACACGTCAACAAAATCGCCGTCAAAACCATTTTAATAGCAATAATTTTATAACTTTTATATTTTTTATTTACTGTAGAAATGTAGTTTAATCAATAGAAAAAAGTTTTATTCCATTACTATAATTCCTGTTTTCGCAATAAATTCCTGAAAATCGCTGAATTTATCGGCGTTCTAACCAGAATGACCCCTCAAGAGAAATTCCTCGAGCATCTAGTGTAGAACAGGTGTTATTTTCACAAGCGAACACCGCAAACCCTTACTCATCGATTGGAACACAACTTTGTGGATTTATAGAGTGACTCAAAACAATATCAATGGTATGTTTCATTTGTGTCTAATCGTCCTTTAAGGGTGTGGAAACTAACCTCAAAGTCAAATGGCACTCCCACTTTTTCGCCTATAACTCCTAAAATACAAGAGACAGAAAGAAAATCAAACAAAAGTTTAATGGTACAATAAGCGTTGCAAACTTGCATTAACAGAAATTTTGAAGAGAGTTTGAAAAAAAATTCCTGGCGAGAAAAAACTTTTCTCAAGATTTTGTTAACGCAAGTTTGCAGCGCTTATTAAACCATTGAAGTTTTGTTTGAAACATTTTTTCTGTCTCTTGTACTTTAACAGTTATACGTTTTGAGAAAAACGCGTTTAAAGTTCTCTGATAAACCCGCGTCACCTGCTGCTGCGTAACAAAACCATCTATAGCCGCTTCAATTTTTCAAATTTCGTTCTGCGGCTATGGGAGCATATTTTCGTGATGTTCAACTATTGATTTAAACAAAACAAAAATCAATTTTTTCAACCCGCTACACCAGGCTTCCCCTTTAATCTTTAGACGACCGGCAAAACTTCTTTTGGGGCCTTTACAAATTCTCAAATTCTGCACAATATGTACGTTATATATTACAGGTATTTAGGGTGGATGTACCAGTAAATGAACACGTACCAGTGAATGGACATTTTTTATTAAAATGAGTAAAATAAGTTATTAAAATAAGTAACTAATTAATTAGGGACTTCTTTTCATTTGTTGTTTCGTATCCAAACAATGTTTGCAGCACGTGGAATCAATCACGCTGCAAACATAATTTTATAATAGTGTTCATTCATTAGCCTTAAGTGTTCATTTATTGGTGCGTTTACCCTACATAAATTTTTGGAAAATGAAAACCACTATTTTCACGAAGAAAATGCCGGTGCCCTAAACGTTAACATATCTCAATTTCCCTTTTTGTGAAACTTCTCGATGTAGTCGTACGTCTTCTCCATTTTCCCCCTGATTCTCCATAATTTTCTTGCAAGAAACCTAGAATTACTTATATCTATATCTAGAATCTCCACGTCCCAGGGACAATGTGTACATATACCTAATCTTCCCAGAATTCCTTTGCCTCTTTTCTCTGAACAGGCCAAGCTCGATAAGCAGCCAAGTGTTCTGCCTGGCACGCGACACTGGTAGACCAAAATTTCCAATAGCCGGTACATACTACACACGTCCTCGCGGCACGTGAACCGTCCGCCGGTGATTGAAACGATCACGTGGCGGCCGATGATCCATCATCGTTCGCCGCCGTTCCAACGTCTCGCGAAAGCATCTCGCTGCCGCGCCGTTAGTTTAATCTGTCGCAATTTGCATCGCAAAGTAGCCTATTGGCTCGATTCCAGTTCCAGAATCGGGTCGGATCTTAGGACGCATTAACTTATGGTATTATGATCGATTCGCGTCCGAAACGGCCCTCGAGTAGCGACCCACTATTGTGCCCTGCAGAGATATACACGCGGTGACGTTAGTCGCGAAACTAGCGAGGCACGAATTCGATACCACTCTCGACATTAGCACTTCGACTGGCGTCGGCGTGTTTCCACGCCGAGGGGCCTGCGTCCTGCGCATGGCTCCGGCGCATCTTCGCGACGATATTTTCTGGAAAGCATCGGAAGTATTGCTGGAAATTTCCCAAATATTGGCTTTGAGAATAAATAAAGCTTGGAGTTTGCTTCATACGCTTTACAGAACAGTTTCCCGGCGGAAGCGATCGCTCGGAAAATTTTGATTAATTTAAAGGGACATTTTTCAAAACCGTGCGTTATTCAAAGCGACACTGGTATGCAGTGGCGCACTCAGGATTTAATCTTGGGATGAACCGAGTTGAACGGATAAAAATATTTTGAATGCGAATTGAATTAAAATTCATTAGGTTATTATAAAAATTTATTTAAGGAATAAAATCCAGTTTTCTTTTTTTGTTCAAAGGGTGCGCCACTGGTGGTGTAAGGTCCTACGATGCGTAAGATTATGACCAAATAAGTGCTACTCTGTAGTTCATCAGAATATTGTTTTACGCGTCAATTGGTGGCTCTCAGGTTGCGACTATCTTCTGCAAGGTGAAATACACAAGTGGGAGGGAAAAAATGGGAAATCTGTGAACCCAGCGCGCGGTGGATTTGATCATGGGGAATTATTACCATTTTAAAGTGTCTCGTCCGCGTCAGCCGATACGTCCCACGTGTCGTCCATTCTTTACGCGACTCTAGACCCTCCCTGGATACAGGTACCTATGCGGAACGTGGAAACGCACAGCGCTGCGACGCTGACAATGAGTCAGACTCTAATTTCGGAGCGTCGCAACATAATCGGATTGTGTAATCGATTTACGGAATCACCGTGTTTGGTGGAAAAAGCTTATTAACGCGGGCGACGTGGCTATTGATTGTTTCTTGGAACGAGCAACGACGGCCAACAAACAACTCGGATTTTGCCACGGTCGAGGAACGGTTCTTGCAAAAACTCCAATTCCCTGAAATTTTTTCCCCCCGAAATTCACGACTTCTTAAACGCCGCAGCGTAAATATACTTTATAAAATTGAATTCGTCGAAGAGCTGCACTTTTGGAATTTAAATTTATTTGGTAATTCGATGCTCGCAGAGATTTTGCTTTAATTGTGCAATTTAGTATATTCATCGGGGCATTTGATTGCAAATAGGTCGATTCGAAATATCTAATTCTACAGAATTGTGTTTCGAACGCATCTTGGGACAATAATTTGGGAAGTGGGCGTTGGTCTTCGCGATAGCAAAGAAACACTTTCTAAATTATTGTGTTTGGAAACTCCTTTATACTCACGGACAAAGGTTTCCATTTGGGAAGCCAAAGGTTTGCCGACGGGAAGACAAATGGTCAGCCTCGTGGCCAGGGATTCGGAAGCCTAGAAGTTTCTTGAAAGGAGATGATAAAGCGAATCGATTGTAAGGAAAAGGAGGAAAACGAGGAGGGCTGAAAGTGGAGCAGCTGTTTCGTGCTATTTGAGTTGTGAGCCGCGGCTCGCGGCTCACGTTAGTAAATAACATCGCGATCGAGGTCAAATTGTTAACGGGCTGTCCTCGAGCTTCGCGGCGAAGTTTCAGGAAGCGGGGTCTTAATGGTTTATTTCTCCGTGCGCTACGCGGAACCTAGTCTTTGCGGCTGGCAAATGAGTTTCTCGAGAATAGCAGCGACGATTGCATAACTAAGATAATTCTGATACCTACCAATCGAGAGAGAGACAGCTCCTTCTGTACACACGTCGCGACGCCATTCTATTCAAATACACGTGTAAATTTGTAAAAAATTCATGTTCCAGCGAATGCCAGAGGCAGCTGAGCAGAATCCTCGACGACATGGGCGAGGCTTCAGCAAGGGCTCAAGGTCTGAACAAGTCAATAACCAGCGCCCTGAAACTTCGGGACACGGACCATGTAGTTTATTTATTAGTGGACAACGAGGCTAACAAGTGAGTTATTAAGTAGTATTTCTTATTAAGTATACCATGTAGGTAAATGTTTGTAGGTCTGTCACATTACATTAGCACTCTGTCGTGATATTTGCAGTGTAAATCGCATTACCTATGAAAATACAATTTTACCGTCAAGTCTCTTTGCCTTTTGTCAGCAAAACTGTCAGTTGCCTTGTTCAAAGCTTCCGTAGTTCCTTTAACTCGGTAAAAGGAATATTAAGCGCATTAATTATTGTAATTTAATCGGTTAAAAAGTTCCATCATTCATAATTGTAATTTGATTGATCACGAATCTTTCAATCTTCAAACATCTATATTCGAATATAAAAGTGCTTGATTCTATTGCTTCTATTAAAACTTTAATACACCGTGTACCTAGCAGCGTTCTTAAAGAATCTAACCTGAAGCATAAAAGAAATGCTAGAGAAGAAATCTGAAGGTGAAATCTTGGTTTAACACCAAAAAAAGTGTGCTTTAAAACGTTCGTGTTCGAATGGAAATGCTTGATTTAATCGCCCCCGCAGAAACCGAGGCAAACGGCGGTGGTAGTTGATACTTTTTCCGAAGCCTACCTTTGACCATCAAAGGAAGGTGGCGGAGGGGATCGGAAGGTGCGATCTTCGTTTAGTATCAGGAATTCTTTGAGAAACGTTCGTGGCGCGGATGCAAATGCTCGATTTAATCGCCGTCGCGAAAGCGTGGGTAAATGGCGGAAGACCGGCGGCGGCCCTCTTTAAAAAATGTAACTCGAGGCCAGCGCAGCGTGCAGAAAGGAAGCTGTATTTCCCAGGATAAGGGGTTTCGTGGCGTGCGAAATGGTCGGGCGGATCGATATGTCGTGTCTGGTGTCGCCTCGGTTGCGGAAACTCCCTGCTCTCCTATCCTCGCAGAATCCCTCCATAGGAAACGTAGGCGACCCAAAGCTTTGGTTTGCCCTATAGTCAGGGGCGGATTTGTATATAGGCTAAGCAGGGTCGGTTCCAACATTGTGCGGGGCTGGGCTCCATAATTGTGCGGGGCTAAAAAAATATGCATTTATATGTACCTCCAAATTTTATAATAATAAATATCTATGCATATGGCCTTGAAAAATTTAAGATGAGCTTTTCTTTTTTTTTTCCTTTTGAGAAGGTTCCACTGTGTAAGGGTGGTGGCCTGTGGAGGTGTTTCCTATTACCCGCTAGATTATTGTATTATTGTGATGGCCTGGAGGGTAAAAATAAAAAGTTTAAATATGATGTCATCTTGGAAAAGTTTAAAAAAATCCGATTCTCGGGGTTTCCCCAGTATTAATTTGAGAAATTTGTTTTAGGTTAGGTACTTGTAGTTCCTTCCAATGAGTTTTTGCTAAGGTTGGTGAAATTGGTGCCCCGTACATCAATATTATAGGGAGCTTAGGGAGACCGGGGTTGGTTGTCTCAAGGGGTTGGTTGACTAATTGTTAATAACTTTGCACCGACATATGCTCTACTGCGGAAAGATTTACTGTAGAAAGAAGTCACTTAATACTATGCCATGCATTTACGTCCGACCCCGTGATCGCACGTTTTTTAACAGTTATCAGCGTTTGTCGAAAAATTGACTACGTAAGTAAATATTTTTTCTTAAAGATTTTATTTTTTTCACGCTCTATATAGTTACAATAGAATAAATGTTAAGGGACTATTTTAAAGTTTGTTGATTAGATAATCTATTGACATAGTATTTTTGTTTATAGGGGAGAGTTGCTAATATACTGGTCACCTAAATCGTACCTCATCAATTTCTCTGTAATTAATGAATATAAACGACATCTGATGATAAAAATATTAAGTAAATGCGAAATAAGAAATAGAAACAAAACCTTTGGAGCTTACAACCTATTTTGTGCGTGTTATAAACATTTAAAAAAATCAGGTACGATTGATGTAACTTTTTACCAGTTTATTTTAGCTGATAATAATCAAACAATGCAATTTTGTCCTGTATTTTTGTATTTTTCTAAAAGCGGGTTTAATGTAAAATATTTTACATTCATTTTAAGTTCATATTACATTCATATTACGTTCAAATTAATTTGTTCTGAACAAAAGGTTAAGCGTATAATAGTAGGTGCCTAAAAGATCGAGCTACAATATCCAATAGTCATTTGCGTTCAAATTAGTACCAAATATGAAATATAACGTAAAATGTCTTAAGTGGTACGATATAGGCAACCCTCCCCTACATAAATAATTGATGGTTATATAGATTATTGAAGTCAAAATGATCGGTCGGGGTTGATTGACTAATAACGTTAATACGGTTTAAATTGTTATTTTGTTATTCATAAAGCGATTTTTATTTTTTGTTGAAATTTCACAATGTTATAAATACATCATAATTAATGTTTAAGTTGAAAAAATTTTCAGCTTATTATTAAAATATGAAAGAATGAAATTAATAATGAAATAATTTTGTAATGAAACAACTCTTGTGACATTGTGTTATTTTATTACCACTGAGATAAGTTACTAATAACATTTTCTTAACTAATTGTACCTACATATAGTCAACCTACCCCATACTGTAAGTCAACCAACCCCGATCATGGGGCTGGCTGACCAGCATGGAAGGTGTTAGAAAAACATTAAAATACCTTAATTGTTGTCACACTGAGTCAACATTAATAATTTAATCAGATAGCCAAATGTATGCCCTATCAAATATACTAACCGGTTTAATGATATTTCACCCACATAATTTATTAAAAATCAAAAACTGAAAAACTGGCCTACCAGCCCCGGTCTCCCCTACTATTGTGGCCCATCAGAGGAGCCAAAATTCTCAAGGTTGCCAGAGTTTTATTAATCCTTTCCTTTGTATTATCCATTTAAATTTCCACGTAAATCTCCTATTTATCCATACGTCGAGGTATGTACTTCACCCTGTTCGACCATTCAATTAGGTGGTCGTCTACGGAGATTTGTGGAGGATTCTTTGCTATGTTATTAGTGAAAAAAAAGGCTTCTGTGTTAGATGCGTTGATTGTCAGTTTCCAGGAGCTAAGGAAATCCGTGATGAGGTCAAGTTGCGTCCGAATATGTTTTACGGCTTGCTCCAGCACATTCGCTTCTTCAATGTCCGCGTATGCAGTTATATTGCTATTTACAGTTGCAGGGGGAATGGCTTGAGGCTTGTTTTTCATGGGTATATAGATTTTCCAAAGGGAATTGTCCTTTAGGGCTAATCGTAAGCTCTTGAGCTTATTATACTTTTCGGGCGGTAAGCGACAACATTCAAACAAATCAAATACGAATACAAATCTACGCTAAATAAAACATAGTATTGATTTGTATTCGTATTTGATTTGTTTCAATGTTGGCGCTTACCGCCTTTTATGTGTGCGAGGCGTTAGGCCTTAGGCTCAACGCTAGTGGCGTTCCATGTGACGAGGTTGCGGGGGAAAATAGGCATGGAGGTTTTACATTATTGTAGAGATGGCCAGAATTTTTTCTCGGTGGGTTTTACACATTTTACGTTGGTCTCGGATTTGTGTGGCAATGTGCAGATGGTATTTCAGGTTGCAGAGCGAATTAATTTCTTGGGGAACTTTGTTTTCGTAGCTTGTGCATAGGTGATGTTTGATCCAGTCAGTTTTGGGGTGTGAAGACTAGTTGTGAGATTATTTGGTGGGAACAAGATCGGTTTGGCGATAGGAGCTGGGAAGACTTGTTCCGGGAGTGCTCTTTCTCTTTTCTTCAGGTATGTTAGTAATGAAGAACATTCGCTATAATTTGCAGGTTGTGCGCAGTTAAAACGTTTGGCAGGAGTCTGTGGGGATTTTGGTGCACTCTTTTGTGAATTGGTCTAGGCTACACTTCAGGCAGTTGGGGGACTTGTTGCAGTTGGTTCACGTGTGTCCAAATGCCTGGCACTAGGGTTTATACAAAAACTGACTTGTGAAAAAACCGGTTTTTTAATTCCATTATTCCCGAAAACCGGAATTTAAAAAAAAAAATTAAAACAGTAAAGAAATATTTATACTTATATTAAAACTTTTCAGTTTTCTTAATATTTATGGAAATACAAAAACATAACAAAGTTAAATATAGGTACTGCATTCAAAACCAAATAAAAAAAAAAACAAACTGAAATACCTTAAATCCGTACAAAATATAGATTACGAATATTTATTTCACTTAGTATTTTTCTTCAGGAAATATGAACTCATAAAGATTAGTTTTATAGTAAACTGTTACTACAATATGCTTATGCCCGAAGCAATTTCAAGTAAAAATCTTAACGTTTTTAATTACATAATTAATTAATTTTTACATATTAATTCCAGTATCTAAAAACTGTTTTTAAAATTAAAATTAAAATTTAAAAACTGGTTTCCGAATTTCACAAAGTGATAAAAAAGACCGGTTTGTAAACCCGGTTTTTAAAACTGACAAATGAGTTTGTTTGCGACGAAGGCAGGTAAAAAACAATTGTTGCACGCCGTGGTCTCATTTTAAGCAGCCCCAAACTCGCTGATTCGCTGGCATGCTTCACGCGCCCCCCGCAATAACCTGTCCCCAACCAATACTAATACTCGGGACAAGTCGGAAAGTGGAATGCATTGTGTCGGAATAAGTCAACAGAAATACTCTGCAGAGGGGGGAGCGTGGAAAAGCGATTGAAAAAAGGTTCCGTTCAAATCCACGAGGAAAAAATTCACCAAAGATTTTTGCGAATATTTTGGAAAGTAAGACTATTTAGTAAGTTACATATTTAGGAAAACATAGTTCAGAATCATGCCCCCCCCCCCCCCCCCCCAAATCGGTGAGGGGCATGCTGATCGACAAATGTACCTTTCGCTGGTTGGAAGTGTCAATGAAGCCTTGGAACCGATTACTCACCGATACGTTTTTAATAATCTCCTCCATATTGGGTTCGGTCGACTTGAAGGGTAGTTTTACCGCGAGCCTTGCAGAGAGACTGAACGGCCTTTGTCTCGGTGCCTCGAGACACTTGCTGCTGCTACGCCCCCAGCGTCCGGGGCCTTTTCTGCGCTTATCCTCCTATCAGCCGGAATGCACGATTCCTTTTCCGCTGAATCGGTACTCCGTGGGATACATATCAGGATCTCAGAAGTAAACGAGACTTTACACACCGCTGGCTACTAACTGATTAATCGGGATGCTTGTACTGATCAAGACGATGCGAACGGTATGGCGTCGCGCGCGCGACCGATGAGCTTTTCGTGGACCGCGGGGCCTTTTTATGCGCGGGCCGGTTTTCGGGGAACCCACAGTGGCGTGTTTTGGGGCAAAAAGTTGTGAATAAATTGTTTTATGCCCTGTTCCTACGTATTTCGTTCTGGCGATTTCATATATATTGTTATTTTTCTTTGTAAACTACAAAGTGGTGAAAATGTAGGTTTTATTTGTTTACAAAAAAAAACATAACTCATAAACTATTTATATGTATGAAAAGAGGTATTTGTGCATGTATTTACAATGTACAGAATCTGATTTTTAAGCGTTGGTAGTCAGGGTGACTTAAAGTGTATGGATTTTTCGAAAATTATTTTTACGCAGTTTTGTAGTATAGAAAAAAAATGCAACTTCTTGCTTTTTTCAAGGGGTTATTTCTCTCCCTTAAACCGTACTATGACACCAACAAAAAATATAGTTGTGTTACGGATGCATTACTCTACTTGCGTACCAAGTCTCGTAATTTTCTGAATTTCCGGGTTTCCTAACTTCTTTTGTTAATTAGCTATTGGTGATTCGGACGTTAAGTACTTAAGGATGTATCGGACGTACGGTATCAGACAAAAGTATATGAAATTTGAAATACTTGAATATCTACGTCTTACGCATAGTAAATCTAGATGTAAGGAATTCGAACGACTGTTGGAGTATTATTTTTAATCCTAGGAAGGTATTTCTCACTTTACAAATGCTTTCTCAAGCATTATTTGCTAAACTTTTGGCAGTGAAAATGCCCAGAATTCACAATCTTCTCAAGTTATAATTTATTTGTTTAAAACGGTGTAGTGAAAACAATTGAAACTCGGCAGATATTTTCATCTACCCATATACTACATGTACAAAAAAATTGGAAACATTGGCACTATTTCTTCAACATTTTTTCAGATGGTTTATCCGCCAAGATCGTCTCTTTCCATAAGAGTACGTGTAAAATCAGTGAAAATTAAAATCGTTAGAACTCAGTAACCGTTTGGTGAATTCGTTTAAAATTTTTGGAGCACACCAGGAAGATTAAAAAGAACAATCTCACAAATTTTCATCAACTTGGCACTATTTTGAAAATAGGTCCAATACATCCTTAATAAGCAGGGCCTTCTTAAACAGTGGGCTAAATTGATTATAGCCCAAGGGCGCCGGTGATCTAAGGGCGCTTAAGAATCAAGAATGTTGAAATGCTTTTTTTTTCAATTTTTTACGAGAGGAGAGACACGACAACCGTTAAGGATGTATTGGACCTATTTTCAAAATAGTACCAAGTTGATGAAAATTTGTGAGATTGTTTTTTCTAATCTTCCTGATGTGCTCCAAAAATTTTAAACGAATTAACTAAACGGCTGCTGAGTTATAACGATTTTAATTTTCACTGATTTTACACGTACTCTTATGGAAAGAGACGATCTTCACAGATAAAACAGCTGAAACAATGTTGAAGAAATGGTACCAATGTTTTAAATTTTTTTGTACATGTAGTATATGGGTAGATGAAAATATCTGCCGAGTTTCAATTGATTTCACTACACCGTTTTAAAGAAATAAATTATAACTTGAGAAAATTGTGAATTCTGGGCATTTTCACTGCCAAAAGTTTAGCAAATAATGCTTGACAAAGCATTTCTAAAGTGAAAGATACCTTCCTAGGAGTAAAAATAAGACTCCAACTGTCGTTCGAATTCCTTACATCTAGATTTACTATGCGTAATACGTAGATATTCAAGTATTTCAAATTTCATATACTTTTGTCTAATATACGTCCGATACATCCTTAAGTTCATTCAATGTACCGCCTCGCACCGATTGCGAAGAAACTGCAGTCTGTACAGTGTGCAGAGTTGGTACGTGAAAGGTTAGGGCGCCAAATTCTTTTTAGCCCAGGGCGTTCAAAATTGTTAAGACGGTCCTGGAGATAAGTCCCGCCCCGCAGTTTTCGAAACATAGCTATAAATTATTTTTTTATTCGATAGCATACACTTCTGCATTCTTAATAAAACAACTTTCAACGTGACACATGTTTTATATACAAAAGTGCCGGAAATAAAATGTGCTTATCTAAAATCGTTGATGTATGGGCCATTTTGTTCGCCTTGAAATATACTATACTGTCGACTATATCACATATCTGTTGCAATCTTTGATGCGCCAAACACAGACGAAACATAACGGCAGAAGAAGTGCCTCAAAAATTTAATTCAACTTCAAACATTTATAGAGCAGTCGGTAATACTTTTAAACCAAAAACAAACATTGACCATTTTAATAGACCTATGTAAGAACATTTTTGTGCCGACATTTTCATTGTCTGCCAAGTGGGAAATTGAATTTATTCACACTTTCTCAAAAAACACGCCACTGTCCGCCGGATCGGCCGTGAATCGGCCGGCCGTGCGTGCGAGAGAGTCTGACCGTTTCGCGAGCGTGCCAGAGCGTGTCAGAGCGAAGAAAACACGGTGTTAAATTAACGCCCGTGGATTTGAGGCCTAAATGTTTTTGAACGAATGTTTGCCAACAGGTTTTATACAGGTTATGCATATTTTGCGTATATCTTGCATACATAAAAATAGCACAATTAAAACTAATTGGGACCGAATAAATAAAATAAATTTGTCAGCGAGTTTGATTTTATTTTGAAAGCCATTTACTTCGTTAAATTTATATTGAAACGAACCAATACCGACAAGCGTCTTAAAAATGCCTTTAAATACGTCTTATTGTTACAAATGCCCGTTTCGGACGTAACCAAGGCGTCTTCTGGACGTCTTTGTGCTATGTGGGCAGCCACCTCGATCGGAAAAGCTTAATATTTTACCTACGCGTCCGTGCTTTGAGCCAATCGCTGGATCCTAAGATTCCAGATACTCGCGCTATTAAATCCTATTACGATGTACACCATTAATTACTTAAAGCGGGCATCCCCATGACGAGGCGAGTTCACTGGAGATACGAATCAGCTGCCTTGGGTAACGCGGTGCATTATAACGGTCGATCTTGGATATTGCCGATAGATTAGGAAGTCAGGCAGCGTTGCTTGCACGCGAAAATCTTTAATCCATTAACTCGAAGGATGAAGGAATTGTTTTGCAAGTCGCAGGAGCTGTATATGGGCACGTTCCCTTCAATTTGATTTTATTAAATTTCTTGACTTCACCCGAAATTTAGATTCTGATTTTATAAAAAAAACTTTTTTTTTTTAGTTTTTTTTTGGGAAAATAGACACATTCATCTGGATTAGTCAGGCCTAATGAGCTGAGGCACATTTCGTGATCCCAACGTTTATCGTTCGAAAGGTTTTAGGCGACAGACAAACACGCAAACATATAGAAGCTTTCTGCTTTATAAGTTTATTAAGATTGTACGGATTCCGAAAAGTTTTTTCGTGGAATGTTTCTCTTCGAGCGCTTCATTTTCCTTTCGATTAAATGCTAAAATCTATTGTTGTACCGACAGCATGGAGATGAAATCTATATCAGTGTTTCCCAACTTCTTTTGAGTCGCGACTCCCTTTTATAATATTTAAATGACCTGTGAAGCCCCTCCCCCATATAAGGTAAGGTAAATTTAATAAGGTAAAGAAAGCATGTTAAAAACAGGTGTTTCAGAGTATAATTCTAACTTAATAATATTTAATTATCTTATTTAGTGTGATAGTTGTGCTTGCATCTTGGTAACCAGCTTTTCCTTCTTTCCATTTATGAAAAATCAGTGTTACATCATTAATAGAATACAGCAGTGTAATCATATTAAAATAAATAAGTGCTAAGAATCGTCAACTAAAAATAAACGCGGCGACCCCCCAGAATACACTTCGCGACCCGCAGGTTGGAAACCACTGATCTATACATATAATGAGAAGTATTTGGTGGAAGCCGTCAGTTATTGGGTTAATGGAGAGATTCTATATTAAGGTGGCCATTTTTTGTGGTTCCCGGGGACGTGAGATTTATTTTTTTAGGGACTAACTCTACTCCTCGTAGACTCGGTTACACTGTTGCCAAATTAGTAGAATTTTAACCGGTTAACTGGCACGGCTTTTTTTACTATTCGTGCCCAAACTGGCAACATCGAAAAATTAAGTGAATCACACCAAATTTGGTATACAGGGGTTTTTTGATTCGCGCTGAATCGATTCCGGGGGTTATTTTTTTCATCTGACACCCCCAACCCCTAAAAAATGGGATTTAGGGGTGAGTTTTTTCAATTATTTACTAAATTGAGTCTTTACTAAATTACCATATTGAGTCTGCCATATTGAAACTTAAAATTCCAATGCCAAATTCCGATTCAGCGACCCCAAAAACCGCTGTATACAATTTTTCTAAATCCCGATAATATTTTAATATTTGGCAGCCGTTTTGGGTCGGCCATTTTGAGTCTGCCATATTGAATTTCACAATTCCAATGCCAAATTCAGATTCAGCGACCCCAAAAAACCATTACATACCACGTTTCATTCAAATCGTTTGAAAATCAAAAAAGTTGTTCCATTTGATCATATATGATACATAAGCAAAATTGGCCAGATTTTCTTTTGATCATATGTGATACATTGCCAGTTAACCGGTTAATAGCAAACTCGTGGCTTCGGTTTTATATTGATGATTTTGTAACTTTAAAAAAGACATAGAGACTCGAGGCTATAACTGCAAAATCTGGGACAAATGATTACCTTAAGGGGGTACAGGACTATTAGACACGTAAAATTTATGCTTTCTTTTGTGTTAGATTGCTTAGGTGACAAGTAATCATTATACCAGTAATTTTCACAGTTTTTGTGGACGTGATTCCGAATAATTGCCAAAAAAAAATTGCCAGAATGTTCAAATTTTGTTGACATTAGTAAGCGCTGCAAATGGTCCTGCATATGGTGAAAATGCTTTGGGGTGAGTAATTTCTACACCAAAATCTACAACATGGAATTTGACTGGCGAATTTAAACAAAAATTGTGAAAGTTACACACGAATCAATTTTTTCCCACACTTTTATGGTAGAAAATCGTCTTCAATCGTTTATAATTTTTTTTACAAACATCCAATGTTGATGCTGAAATTCCACGTTACAGGGAAAGGAATTCTACACCTGCAGTTAAAATTTCAAGTGAAAATATTCATTCGTTCAAAAGTTATGATGTACACGGTGATGTACGGTGTCTAAAAATGTAGTTTCCAGATAAACGGCTTCAAAGTTAAGTTCCCTACGCCAATACCGCTCTGCGAGGCCGTCACTCGGCGGTGCACTCAGTTACGTTCAGCGTTATAATTTCCCCGTAATTATTCAAATTTCTTCACGCAACTTTGTTGTAAACATAGACGTAGGGTGACACTTTCAGAATGAATAATAATAAAAAAAATCGATTTTTCGACATTTCAATAATCCTGTACCCCCTTAAATTCAGAATTAGGGACAAAATCGGGGAGAAAAATTACCAAAGATATAAATCATGTTCCGGGGACGGTCCCCGGTAATCGGGGACGATTGGTCACCTTATTCTATACATCTTTGATAAAGAATAAGTTTCTTGATATCTGGTTCACACAAACTATCTACTGAATCTCTTTGACCGTGTTCTCCACACTTTCTTGGTTAGTCAGTCGCTTTTCTTTGAGAAAGTTTTCCGGTCTTCTAAGTGCACGGTAATCCACGAGAGTGAGGGCTAACGAGCAAGGTGTAGGAAGAGCAACGTCATAGCCTAATTGTCGTGATTTGTTTTAAAACATATTTCGCCCATCAGGCTCTGTATTATCGCGTGACTGATTTACCTTTTAATTTCAATTATTGGATACCCGACTACTATGCCATAAAGTTCTCCGATTATTTAACTACTTGATTACTTGAATGGTAAACTACTTCATTTACCCAGTCCATTCCTTAAGGGGACCTTCCGGTCTAGAGCCCAAAAAAATAGGTGATATTTAGGAATTAATTAAAGGAAAACTACTATATATAATTTAATGGAACTTCTTGCATTGTATTAAGGATGTCTTAAATTATAGAAATATATTTTTTGTTTTATAATTAATCATTGCAGACGGCCCTGGGGAATCGTTAAAGTCAAGGCGTCAAAAAATTTATCCAAATCGGTAGGACCTGTATCTCCAAAAGTTATTATCCGATTCGACTGAAACCTTTTTTATTTTGACGATCATTGTTCTGGCTTAACTAGAAAAAATTACAAAAATGACATTTTTTTTTAGAAAATAACGACACTTCAAGTTTGAAATCACTTTTCCCTGTATTTTTCGTCCTTTCAACGCCTTCGAAAATTATAAATTTTCAATTTTTTGTAATTTTTTCTGGTTCCCCCTAGCCAGAAGTATATTCTTCAAAATAAAAAAATTTTCAGTCGAATCGGATAATAACTTTTGGAGATAGAGTTTAGAGCGCGTTTAAAGTTTTAGAGAATTTTACGAATTTCAACAAATCCTTTTAAACACGTATTCCTAAACGGTTGAACATTCGAAAAATGAAATAAAAAAAAAAAGTCGACATTTAGACCGGAAGGTCCCCTTAACTACTTCACTACTCTATTACTAAATGCCGCCGCAACGAATTAATCTCCTCCAAGTCCTAAAATTATCTCACGTTCGATGGTCCTTCCCTGAAGCATCCGAACGTACAGAACGCGAATAGCAAGTGTACCTATGCACCAAGGAGCCATTCGCAACGAAAACGGCCCGATGACGAATGTGGTCCAGTTAGCCTACCCGTTATTAAATTCTAAGCGTCACTCAGCCGTGCACAGATGCACCGAGGCATCCATCCACTCTATCCACGTCGAGCCACGTAGAGCCTCGAACGGTGGACCACAAACCGTGAATCATCGCCGCGTTACGTTACAGCCTTGTCTATGCGATTTTTTTCAGCGGACTGGGCAGCGTGGTAGGCTTGCTGAAGACGGGATCGAAGAATCTCTTCATGTTCGACGAGACCGGCGCCCATTATCAGCTGAAGCCTCGATGCGTTCTGGACTTCTACGTTCACGAGTCGCGGCAACGCATGGGCCTTGGGAATATCCTCTATCAGTACATGCTCTCCGTAAGTGATCCGCAGACACTTATTATGCCGTCGCAAAAGCTCCTCTGATTTATTCAACCAAAGCATAGAAACGTCAGAGCCGCCACCAGGGTTTGCGGGGCCCGGGGCAGAAGTCGATATTATTGAAAACATCTAATCGGAAACAGATAACCTTACGACTGATAAAATTATAAAGTAAAATTTGTTCAGATGTGGATAACAATACTGTCCTTCTTAGTTAAAATGTCTTATCTAGCGTTTCGAAACATCTGAGAAAGCTGAAGTTTTATCATTTTCTTTGTGTCGTTTCTGTAAAAAAATTAATAAATTATACTGTTTCTAGATCTCTACGAAGCATGTAGGGTTTTCTAACTTCACTTAAAATGTAAAAGACGTGTGGAACTATAAAATATTTCAATATATCTTGAAAAATGTAAAAATCCTAGAGGACATTTTAACTAAGGAGGGCAGAATAATGACCCACTGATTTGGTATTGGCAAAACAAAGACTTGTATGTTTATTATCTCCTCTATGATGAAGTATACTCATCTCATAAATTTAGTGCAATGTGAAGCGGCTTTAAAACATGAAAATTTGCGACTAATAAATGCGGCGTTTATTTGGATAATTATGCAGAGAAGGTGTTTCAGCACCGAGTTCAATGATTTTTGAATATGTTGTCGGGGACATGATTCTAAGCAAATTTTTCGTCTACATATAACCGCCGGTCGGCTTTAATTTTCGAGATATTACAAAAAAACACTATTGTACTTAAAATACCTAAATAATTCATTTAATTTTCCAAATTGAACTTCCTAAGCCGGGAGCGCAAAAACAGGACCTGCCCGATGCTAAGGGCGGTGCTGACAAAAGTACAAACAAATTACACCCTCCTTTCTCTGATCATCTATAACGTTCTGCCACTTTTCTGGCAAAAGTACAGCAAAATACATTTACAGTGAGCGAGCGAACTTTTCTACCGACCTAATATAGGTATGTGTGTATTTCACCGATTCAACAGGCATTACCTAACTCACTGATAAAGCTTTCATTGTGTATCTAAGTGCCTTCGTGTAAGTGCCGAAGTTTTCGTTTGTCTAAACTGAATGAAAAAGAAAATACACTTTGCAACATCTTATTGATATATTCCAGGACTATGATTCCACACGTGGCCAACACGGCAAGCGCGAATAAACGTGCTACGAAATTTTGTATCCGCCCACGCAGTATGAGAATCGTGTCCACGGTGTAAACGAAACGTAATTGCTTCCCGAGTAAAAGCAGAAGGCGCCCGTGCGATCTTGATCTGAACTACTTCCACGGAAGCCTTGCGCAAAATCAGGCTGTTACAGTCGTTCCCCGCTGAGCTGGACGTTGCGAAACATCGCCGTTTCGCGATCGTCGGAGAAATTAAATTAGAACGGGGCAGGAAGAGAAAGATTTGGAAAAGGAGATTTTTTTAAGGGGTAAAGATGATAGAGAGTTTAAAGTTTATGAAGTTTACAAAAAGGTAACATAAGGTTCTTATGATATGTATAAATAATGAAATTTTTTTTCTTCAGATTTTTTTAGTAAAAAATAGCGGCACAATAACCGCACAGCCGATACGCATTTTCCACTGGTTGTGAGTCATTGCGCGGTGGAATTTTTCACGTCCACACTGTTGGACCTGGAACGAAAAGCAGAAAGTTTTGTCATCTACACACTAAATACTAGAGAAGTACCCAAAGTTTTGAAAAAGTATTGATTTTTGAGAGATTCGCGAATATTTGAAAAGAATTCCTTTTTTGACAGAGAATTTCTAACAGAAATTTTTCAAAAATCATGGGTACTTTTCTAGTATTTAGCGAGTAGATTACAAAACCTTTTGTCTTTTTGTTTTAGGTCCAACGGTGTGGGCGTGAAAAATTCCACCGCGGAATGACTCAAGTAAAAAATACGTATCAGCTGGGCGGCTATTTTTTATTAAAAAAATTAGGGGAAATTTTTTTTGTGCCTTTTTATACATATCATAAGTACCTTACGTTACATTTTTAATAAAATTCGTAAATTTCTTTAAAATCACCTACAAAGTTATCCTACAATTTTTGGCCTATCAGCGTGGCATTATCCTTTAATCGGACTCGATAAAATCTGCGCAAGAATGGCACGCGGGAGAAAGTAACGACGGGGAAAAATTCTCTAAAGTTAATATAATTTTCCATAATTCCCGTCAAGTTTGACTTTTTTCTTGCGAGAGGCACAAGAAGCTGGCACGGTTCGCGTGCTAATGGCAAACTCCGGCGTATAAAACAACGCGAAGTGAGGCCTAATAAGCTTTAATTACGGGAAAGTACCGGTACAGGGCTGGCAATTTTAATGGCCGAGAGCCGCGTGCATGAGACCGCGAGGTGAATTCACGTGTCGCTAAGCCGACAGCACTTGCTGTGATTCTGACAATAGCGCGCCAGCCACAGCCGAGCCGGGCGAAAGATCTGGGATACGAACCATTGCTACGAACTTTTTGTCAAACCTCTCTTCTTCTCTTGACTCCCATGTTCCCGGTAATTTTGTAAACAATATATGCTCCTCGTTCATCTCTCCCCTTTTCAATCTAAACACCACACTTTAGGAATTCATTCGTAAATAATAAAGAATTATAAGGGTGGAGAAACCTTTATCCAAAATAATTTCTTTATTCAAGTCACTTTGCTCCTCTTAAGGAGGTACTCTAGTGTAACTGCCCGTTTTTCAACGCCATCTTCGGGAATTTATTTAACGAAAGCTATGAGTTTATACTATCTGTTTTTTTTTCTGCATATTAAGGCATGTTTGAAATAATACTCAGAATTTTTTTGGAACTTTTTTATCGCACATATAGTCGGTGGCGCAAGCTTCTTCAAAAAGTTATTTTTCAACGGGCGTTGGTGTGGGAACATTCCTAGTCATCCAAAATGGAAAAAATTCTTAGGGTTTATTTTCTTTATTATGTTTCCGGATCCGAAGTACGAAGGATGCCAACTAGAATGATTCTAGACGCAACGTGTCGCTATTTTCAGTACCGTTATGACTGCCGTTTAAATGAAGGATTTCTCATTTTTCCGTGCAGCGGGAATGACACAGACCGGAACGCACAGCCGAGCACAAAGCCAGACTTCAAGCAGAGTAATGACTGGTCTTTTCCGCCGTATTTCTTTCGACTTCCCCCCCTGGCTTCCCGCGCTCGCCGATCGATGCTAACTTTCTTTGGTTTTAATCGTGTGACGTTCCTCGTCGACATCCACCACGGACATTTAAATGCGTTTATCGAACCAGACGCGTACATGCGATCTTCTAATCACCATTTCCCAAGTAACTGTTCATGCAGCTGTCTTTTATTTAAACGCTGCCGGATGCAACGTCTCTTACTCCCGTGTTTCACGATTCTCTGTATTTTCACTGGCACTTGATGAAAATTTCAAAGAAACAGTGGAATCACAGTTTCGCGATACGCTGATTGGAGCTTGGCTTGTCGATCGCCGTGAGGATTGTGTTTGGTCGAGTGGGATTTTATTTCATTAAAATTGTCCGCGTTGAATGTGTATTTAAAGTATAAAGGAGAATCAGCTCGATTTGATTTTTGTCTGATATAAGTGCCTAGTTGCTTTTCCTATAACAAATGATGCATGTAGGCACAGTCGCGGACTGGTTTTACAAATGTTGATTGCCAGGAGACAAACGAGGCCATTGAGACAAACGAGGCCGAAAATTAATTTTTTATCAGAAATAAATAAAATTTTAAAAAATACACAAGTAACAAAAACGTGCAACTCAAATTTTTGTGAAATTAATGCCAATACATATTATTGGCAGTATAAAGTAGATACTATAATGTAAGTACAGATTGTTATAATAGAATCTTTCAATTATTTTTTTTTTAATTGTAGATAAAATGTGGATATTTGGAAATAGTTTAAAATATTTTAAAATATTAATACAACGTAAATTATAATTGCATACAGTAATAATATTGGAACTTCTATTATATTTTCAAGCTACTAAAAGGTCATTAACTTTTTTAATATATCATTATCGTCTGATGTTTATGGGGTCAATTCTACTTGGATCGGCCGAAAAATGAAACCATTTTTAAAGATTTTTTCCTCAATAAATACAACATATAATGGAATAAATATTTACGGAATTTAGTAAGCTACTCTTATATTATACAAAAAAAAATTCTTCTTTAATTTGTTTCAATAGCGTCAATGTGACCCCTACAAAAAAGTGGTATTTCGTGGTGCAGGTGATTTCCCGGCTCAGGCTTATCTGAAGCAAAAAATTCGAAAAGATTCTCGTAGCTCAATTAATAATTTTTGTTGCGAAATAACAAAATGCCGGTTCGAAAGAAAAAGTTCCCCAAAAAGGTGTTTTCTTGAATATTCCCCCGAGAGAAATCTCGGTTATTTTTCGACGATAGCGACACTCATACAGATTAAGAATCTTTTCAAATCTTTTGTTTCAAATAAGCCTGAACCGGTAATTCACCTGCGCCACAAACATACCTTTTTTCAGATGCCCACCATATTGACGCTGTAAAAAAACAACTGAAACAAATTTAAAAAAATTCCTTTTAATTTTTTTGTATAATAATTTTGTATAATAGTGGCTCAATAAATTCCAAAAAGATTTATTTCATTATATGTTGTATTTATTGAGAAGAAAATCTTTAAAGATACCTTCATTTTCTGCCGATCAAAGTAGAATGACCCCTTAAAAGGGGTTAGGCCACCTTGGACGGAGCAAAATTGCAGTCATTTCCAGCATTTTTTTAGGAAGATAATGAAACAAACAGAAAATTCAATATGAAGCCTGTTATCGCACAACTCTCGGCAGAAAGAATCGTATTTTTTTCCTACAAAACGGCGACGGTAGAGCCATAATACCCAAGATCTTGTGGAGCGACGTTTTCCACGGTGTTCAATCTCACGGCTATACCGTTTGACTCAGAACAAAAAACCAAAAAGTTTTATTTCCTTCATGCCTAAAACTAGTGAAGTACGTATCGGTTTTGCGACATCTTCAACATATTCTTTGCAATTGACACTTTTATAAGAAAAATAAAATGCACTTTTTCTCCGCATGTTCACCATTTCGAGACAAATGAATGTTTATAGATTTCCATACGCCCCTGGCCAGTCCGTCACTTTACAGAAGGAACCATTTTTTAAAACCTCTGACATTGCGGACCTTAAAAAAGGTCAGATCACCGATAGTTGACGGGAAAATCCAACGTTCTCGCGAGGGCAGTCCGATAAAAGTGTTTGATACGGAAGGTAATACTTGCTCGCGTAGAAAGTTGGTGTCGTGACTGCCTCGCGATAAGAAAGAGCAACGTTCAGGCCTACGGTGGCAAATTAGTGAAGGCTCTTAAATAGGAGCGTGACAAAAGGTCGTTACGCGTGGGTGTTACGGTCGAAGGTAACCGAAAAGGTGACTGAACTCGTTCAAACTGTTTCTTTCAACGCCGTACAAACTCTCTCCCCTCTATTTTCATCCTTTAATTCGTTCCTTTGTCTATTTCAGTGGCAATGCCGCTCAGCCTTTAATTTCTACGTTGACACTGTTTCTCAGCGCGAGGATAATATTTTATATTACTTTCTATTTGCAGGAAGAGAATATTAGGCCAGTGAAGCTGGCGATCGACAGACCTTCGGAGAAGTTCTTAGCCTTCCTAGACAAGTACTACGATCTCTCCAAAATAATCCCGCAGAATAACAAGTTCGTGGTCTTTCAAGGATTCTTCGACGACGGTACGTGCCTCGATTTTACTCAGTCTACTCCAATCATTCCGGGGCGATTTTAGATACAATTACCGTTATATTGTAACGAGAAATGGTAACAGCTGTTGTTTCAATTTGCAACGTTCCCTCGATATTAATCCTTCACTAATTAATCCTACAGCAGTGGAGGAAGTAAGTTCGTTACTTTGTACACACGAAGATTCACTTGCTCCGATAAACTCGTATTAGTAAATTAATGATAGAAGCGTACGGTGAATCCAATGGCGTATTTAGGATTTTTAATCTTAGGTGGGAGCCGAATTGAACGGAGAAAAATATTTTCAATGCAAATTAAATAAAATTCCTTAGGTGATCATAAAATTTTCATTAAAGAATAAAATCCATTTTTCTTTTCTTTTTACAAAGCACTTGAATCTCTTCCGTGATAACATCACTTCGTTATATTAATCTCTTTTTCCTTTTTCTTTGGAGGGTGAAAGGGCTCCCCCCCCTCCCCCCCTCCCCCCCTCCCCCTCTGTGTGCGCGACTGAGAGGATCTACTAGAATCCCATGGTGTAATAATCTAATTCAGTGCGGGGAAATTCAAAATAATTATCTACGCTTATAATTACCTGTGGGAGGTCGTTAGTGCGGGATTAATGAATGGCGATGGAAGGGTCGAAGGGGAATCGAAAAAGAGTGGCTACAAGTTTTTCTAACAGGAAGAAATGAGGTAGAAGCTTTGTTCTCACGCGCCGCGCTGCAAATTGCTTCGTCTTTGCGGTTTCTTCGGCACGGCGGCAGCGAAACGAAGTTTGAGGAGTACAGCTCGCCAAACAGTTCTGTCCGTAATTATTCGGATGGAGGGGAACCTACGGCTGCGCTCGTTAGTGACAACGACACTGCAGTTTTCGCGAGATTCTACCGTAACGATTGATGATGTGGTACCAGTAAACACACCTAGTTACAATTAGTTCCAATTCCGAGGCGCAGATTAAGGGGGGGGAGCCCTATTTAAGACGCTAGGAATAAGGTGATTCTTGGGAATTTTTTTTCTAAGAAACTGTTAAGCGGATCTTGTCCAAACTTTCAGGGTATTTTAATTCACGTTCAAACAATAAAAATGAATTTTTACGTTGCAAAGTGTTCGGTAGAAATTGGCGATTGTTATGGTGGCTCTATTTCTTCCCTGAAATAAAAAAACCAAGGATTTTCTTATTTCTAGTATAATTACATTGTCGATGAACCTAACAAACGCAAAAAAAGTTAAAAGTTGGCAAATTGGTGGGACTTGAAAGCAGGGCTTGAAACCGTTATTATAAAGATTTAGGTTCTTGAAAGAGTTATGAAGAACCTTTATTCCGAATAACCGTTACAAAGAACCTAAATATCAGATTATATAAGTTTAAGGGGGGACGCCTACCTAGAGCGGTCGAAACAATGCGCTTCTTTGGGATTTTTTTCTAGAAAAACCGTTACACTTTTATTAATAACTATTCGTCTATTGTTAAGAGTACATCTAAAGGACAGTTCAGTATTTTTTGCGTTAAAGAATATTAAAAGATTTGAGAGTTATAAGCGATGACCGGGATGTCCTTTTTTTTTGCGGTGACCATCGTAGCTCGTAGCAGAATCATCCGAAATGAAAAATTCGAAAGGCTTTAGATAGAGTATGAAATTATCTAGGCGCTATCGGAGGGATTTCTTTTTTTTCTTCTTAGTTTTTTTTTACAGGCCAAGAAAGGAACTACTTTTTTGTTGAAAATCGATGGTTCAACTTTGCAGCGCCGCCATTTTGTCTCATAATAATTTTTGCAAAATCGGGCCCGATAGCGCCTAGATAATTTCATACTCTATCTAAAGCCTTTCGAATTTTTCATTTCGGATGATTCTGCTACGAGCTACGATGGTCACCGCAAAAAAAAAGTACATCCCGGTCATCGCTTATAACTCTCAAATCTTTTAATATTCTTTAACGCAAAAAATACTGAACTGTCCTTTAGATGTACTCTTAACAATAGGCGAATAGTTATTAATAAAAGTGTAACGGTTTTTCTAGAAAAAAATCCCAAAGAAGCGCATTGTTTCGACCGCTCTAGGTAGGCGTCCCCCTTAAGTTACGGTTCCTATGTAGCTCTATAACTTTTATTTTTTAGGTTCTATATAAGTTCCAAAACAGTTATAGAACCGATTTAATAACTTTTGTTTTTTAGGTTCTACATAAGTTCCATAGCGGTTATAGAACCGATTCTTGTAACTACTGTACAGAATTTTATAGAAAATGAAATTGGAACATATTACAACTATAGATTACTGTATAACCAAATTGTTAAAAAATTATTATAAATAAGTAAGTAAATATATATATTATGTACACATTTGTACATACATATACAATTATCTTGTAATATGAAGTGTTGAAATATTTATATTCGTTAATATAAATGTTTGGTTGTTATACCGATGAAGGTCTAGCTCACCGATTTGAATGATATTTTAATATGTTGTCAGAATCATGGTCCTGATGGTGAGGTGACCCCTAATTGAAAAAATGAACTTGACAAATAAAAGTTTCGATCTATGGTATTAAATATTTATTGCACTTATTAAGTGCCTGCTTGTGGCAGCTTTGGCATATTTAGGCGGATTAATAAAATGTCTTCCATAATGTCCGGCTTCATTGACGAACGGTGGGGGGACAAAATAAACTTTAACGCCAAAAATAAGCGTTCCACACGTACTTGTGTTGGCGGAATTGCTATTAATTGTATATGTATGTACAAATGTGTACTTAATATATATTTACTTACTTATTTATAATAATTTGTAAACAATTTAGTTATACACTAGTCTATAGTTGTAATATAATAAATAAAATTTCATCTTCTATAAAATTGTATACAATCGTTACAAGAATCTGTTCTATAACCGCTTTGGAACTTATGTAGAACCTAAAAAATAAAAGTTATTAAATCGGTTCTATAACCGTTTTGAAACTTATATAGAAACTAAAAAATAAAAGTTATAGAGCTATATAGGAACCGTAACTTAAACTTATATAGTCTAATATTTAGGTTCTATATAACGGTTATTCAGAATAAAGGTTCTTCATAACTCTTTCAGTCAGAACCTTTATATAACAGTTATTTTCAGAACCTATTCAAGCCCTGCTTGAAAAAAAAAGTTACGATTCTGCCACAAGATATTTCGTACTATTTATGGAAAAAGAGTTGCTCAATTCAATTTATTTATCAATGTCTTAGGTTCGTCGACAATGTAATTATACTAGAAATAAGAATATCCTTGGTTTTTTTATTTCAGGGAAGCGTGTTCATATATATCTCCATTCCTACCTCACACTTTGTAACATAAAAATTAATTTTTATCGTTTGAACGTGAACTAAAATACCCTGAAAATTTGGAAGCGATCCGCTTAACAGTTTCTTAGAAAAAAATTCCCAAGGATCACCTTATTCCTAGCCGCCCTAAACAGTGCTCCCCCCTTAAATAGGTGCTAAGCCTACATAGATTACTCTCGTCGGGATTAATCACACACTCGTGCACAGGTTGCATTTAAAATAAGAAAGTGTGGGTACTCCAGGCAGAGTCGGTCATTATTCAAATAAAAAATGATTTGTTATCCTCGAATAACTTCATTTTATTCGCAATTCTTATTCGAATATTAATTTATTCCGATAATTCCCAACTCTGACTCCGGGGCACAAGTTTGAAACCAGTTTCTACATATAGAAAGCGGTGCATTTTGAAATGCATAATAAAAAGGACGCGCACGACTATCCTTCAAGTGCATCTGTCTATAAGTAATCGCACTCGCATGCATCTGTCCGTGAGTAATTGCCATTCATCTGCATCTGTCCATAAGTAATTGCTCTTCATCTGCATGGAATAGTGCTTAAGTGACCGTTTCCTTAAACTCTTTAGCTGCGTGTTATTTAAATAGCAAGAGGAAAAGTAAGAGTGAGTAGGCAACGAGTATATTTGAAACTCGTATCGTTTCACTTCTTTATTATATATATTATTGAATCGAGTTGTTTGAGTACATGGCCAGTGTTTTTTCAATAAGAAACAGCATGGTTAGAATTCATGAGAGACCTCACACATAGTGTTCCTGGCTTCTCGATTTTTTTCGCATCTCGAGAAATGAGAAATCAGATTATATTTCTCGAGAATTCTCAAGAATTTGAAAAAATATTGCAAAATTTATATTTTTTGGAATAAGGTTGGTAATGTTTATCTAAATTTGTATTCGTGTCTAACTTAGACAAAACTTGTGTAAATGAAAAAAAAAAAATAGTAAATATAATTGATAAATTTATTTATTTAATACAAAATGTGAGCAAGGCGAAACATTACTTTCTGGTTTTAAAATGGTTTTTTAAAAAGCACAATACGTCTAATGTCGCGTCAACCAATCTACATCCTTTTTTTTTGTGACAAATTCTGCGGCTGTAGAAGAATTTCTGTCATTTTGAGTGGATGTTAGTTTAATTGTATATAGAGCATCGGCGATACGAAGAGAAATGTTTATAAATAATCGCGCAATTCTTCGTTTGTATTGCTGACATTTATTACTGCTTGTAGATGTGTTTATATATTCATGATTAACTACTTACAAGGAGAGTATTTTAGGTGTCCGCCTCCGATCATTTTGATTTTTGGATATGTTATAGAGGACCGAAAAATAAGAAATACGTGTTTTTTTATTTTCCCCCGTTTTCATATTTGGGGGGTGGAAACTGCGTTCAAAGTTAGGGTTGAAAAATCATTTTTGTGGAAAAAATGGACTTTTTGAAAATCTGGTGAGTCAGTCATATTTCGCATTCAAAGACACAAAATTCGTCCATTGACACTATTCCCCTATCTCTAATAGTTCTCGAGATATTCCACAAAAATGATTTTTCAACCTAACTTTGAACGCAGTTTTCACCCCCCAAATATGAAAACGGGGAAAAATAAAAAAACACGTATTTCTTATTTTTCGGTCCTCTATAACATATCCAAAAATCGAAATGATCGGAGGCGGACACCTAAAATACTCTCCTTGTTAGTAACACACAATCTGAACTAACTGAAAATTCATTTCTGAAAACAAATGGGATTTATAATAATTTTCCTACACTTAAGTTCCTCGAGAAATACTGTAATTTCTCGAGAAATGAGAAATAAGAAATTATAAAATTTCTCGAGAAATTCTCGAGAAAGAATTCTCGAGAAGAAACACTACTCACACATTGAAGTAGCCCATGTGTATAAAGTTTTTTGCCGAGTTACTCAAAGGTGGAATGAAATTTATGGTCAGGCGATATCGATCGAAAAAATTGTACTAAACCTTGCGACGCGTCTGCTCTTCAAGGTGTCTACCGTAAAAGTACAAGGCTGTCCATGAGCCCATTGTCGGCCTGGTTCCGAGTTGAAGGTACAAGAATGGTGGAGCGAAGGTCGGCTCGTCTTATAATCGTATCCTTCGTCCACCTCGTGCCCTAAATTGGCGACTCTTACCTGGGGAAGTATAAAATCGCGGTCAATGCCACCCTATACACGATTAACGGCCCTGTTATGCGATTCCCCTGATCGATCCAAAGCTGTCCTTAAACGATACACACCCTGACTCGCTCTCCTGTCCATTATAAATGAGCTGCCCCCAATTCTCTTGCCGGACGTTACCATACGCCAGCAATTTGTCTGCTTTTAATCGTAGATTGTGATATAGCCGGCTTGGAAATCGGGTGGAGCTCGATAAGGAACGTTCTTGAGGAACTTGGGTGTTCCCATTAGTTTGTATTATTAAATTCTGGCTCCCAGTAAATACTTGAAATTTAAGGGGGTATATCGTCTAACAGCCCCAAAATTAACTGGTATTTAAGTTTTTTTTTTTAAAACTGTTTGTCATATTGGATTAAACTCTTTTAGGATATAAGGAGGCATCTTTAAATTTGCAGAAAATATATTTTTTTTATGTCGATCCTTCTTATTATTTATTAATTATTGTGGAATCTTGTCCACCTTTGCGACGATTTAACTCCTGTTGGCGGGATTTGTAGCACCTATCACAGTCATCTGATTGCAAAAAAATAGAAGTTTTTTAAAGTTAGATAGTTTACGCTGGGATTGGTTCAGTTTAAAGGAAACAAATGAAAAATTGAAAGAGTTATAGCGTTTGAAAGAAAAAGTAAGCTTTTTACTCGGACAAATTTTTCGTATTATTCTTCATATCAACGAAAAAAGTATTATAAATATAAACTAAAATTAAAACTTTAGGTCCAGGCCCAGTAAATTATTTAACTTTTAGAAAATTTTCTTTTTTTTTGCAATCACATGACTTTGACAGGTGCAATACTTAATAAATAATAAGAAGGATCGACATAAAAAAAAACTCTACAAGTTTAAAAATGCCTCCTGATATCCCAAAGGAGTTTTATGCAATATTAACAATAGTTTTTTAAAAAAAAATCATAAATTTCGAGGGTTCCATTAATTTTTCTTCACCTTCTCTCGATTAATGTGTTTGTAATTTTGTTTATTGCAGAGCGCCAGGACGTGAGGTCAAACAGATACAGCTTGCCTCCTAAAACAACTATCGACATCGGTGGACAGAGCAATGTTCACAATAATATTGGAAAAAGTAATTCTAGGTACGTATGCTGACGCGGATACATCCTTCTTCGAATAATTAGGGAATTGCTTCGATTCAAGCGATTCTGTATTACTCAATGAAGATGTCCCACGTTTTTAGAACTATCCGTTATCTGAAACAGGCTTTCAATTGAGTAGTTAAGGAGGCACAGCTAAGGAGGAGACCAGTTTCAAAGCTTTCGTGTCTTTTCAGTATGAATGGCCTTCAGTATCCCTCATCTGTTACGCGCAGTTCGTTCGGCAGATACGCTGCAGCACGACCACCTTGTTCCATGGCGAATGTAAGTACAACACCATGAAACGCTGGTACCCGTCAGTGAATGAGTATAACGTACAGCGAACGTACTTAAACTACACTCCAATCATTTTATTAAAACATTGTGATCGTATAAATGGAATAGCAGAAATTCTACTTCTGTAATCCTTTTTATTGAGGGTTTATTCGCAGTCAGGAGACAGAAGAAGAACGATTCTTTGGGAATTTATTTTAGATAGTAGATACATGCACATTTCTGTGCAAAGGTTTTTGTGTTCAGACGATTATGTTTTGGTGTAAAAGTACTTATTTATTGCATAATTACAACTGATTTCCCGGAAGCTGTTTTTAGAAACACGTTTCGCGGTCACCAATATTGTCCGCAACTGGGTTATTTGAAATTAAAAAACGAAGAAGGTTTAGTTAGTATAATAGTTTAGCTTGTCTTTGATCGGTGAGTTTTATAAATTATTGATCTGGGACAAAATGACGGATGTTTAAAGTGAAATGGTCGATTATAGAAAAAAAACACTCATGTTTTATGCATAAAATAAAAACTATGCGTTGGAAAAACAAATCCTTCGATTAAAGGCTAGATTTGAATGTCTAGAAGAAACCTACAAAGTTTCAGAAAGATCGGTGAAGCGGTTTTTGAGAAATCGCGGTCGCCGCAATCGAAAAAAAAACTATTTCGGGAAGTCGGTTGTCATTTTGGAATAAACAAATACTTTTACACCAAAACATAATATAATAACCTGTTAAAGTGTCCCTCATCTTAATACGAAAACCTTTGCATAAAAATATGTATGTACTTTCTTAAATAAATTCCGAAAGAGTCGTTCTTCTTCTACCTCCTGACTGCTAGCAACCCCTTAAGGGGACTAGGCAGTCGAAAAATCGATTTTTTATTGCATTTTCCGAAAGCACTATCTTTTCTGAATAAAATGCCGTTTGGTTTATAGTAAAATTCGCAAAATTGTAGATTTGGCAGCTAAAAACGTCCGGCAGCCCAGAACTTTAAACGCGTTTTTCTCGAATACCTATTTTTTTCTCTTCATTTTTTCCTGATTGCGAACTAATGGAGGTTCAGATCGACTGGAAAAAAATTACAAGATGTGTAGAACATGTGCCATTCCCCGCGAAACCTCTGATACGATCCGTAAAAATTCGGGATTTTCATAAAAAAATTAAGAAGTCACCGGATTTTTTTAACGCACTATTATTGTTTGTGCGCTATTAAAATCCGGTGAATGGAAGTTCAGAACGACTTGGAAAAAATTACAGGATGTGTAAAACATGTGCCATTTCGGCGCAAACCTCTGATATGGTCCGTAAAAATTCGAGATTTTCGTAAAAAAATTAAGAAGTCGCCGGATTTTAGTAACGCACAAACAATAATGGTGCGCTACCAAAACCCGGTGACTTTTTAATTTTTTTATATAAATCTCCAATTTTTACGGACCATATCAGAGGTTTGCGCCGAAATAGCACATGTTTTACACATCCTGTAATTTTTTCCAAGTCGATCTGAACCCCCATTCGTTCGCAATCAGGAAAAAATTGCAAGAAAAAAATATTCGAAAAAAACGCGTTTAAAGTTTCTGGGCAAAGGCGACACTATAGATTACCGCTTGACGTTTTTAGCTGCCAAATCTACAATTTTGCGAATTTTACTATAAACCAAGCGGCATTTTATTCAGAAAAGATAGTACCTTCGGAAAGTGCAATAAGAAATCGATTTTTCGACTGTCTAGTCCCCTTAAAGCGTAGGAGAGAACCAACAGTGGATATTGTAATAATTCTTTGCAATGAGAATTTGCTGACTAACCATTAATCAGAAACGGAAATCCTAACACTAACGCAACTAAGGATGCATTAACGCTTATTTCTAGATAATCCATAACACTGCTGTGCTTGGTCCCTCCGCCGAGCGTACTGGGTGAGTAAAATCGAAAGATATAGCCATCCAGATCGTTGAATGATTCTGCGAGCTGCTTAAATTAATTAGCTAATGTTAATTTCTTCGTTTGTACCTTGGAGAGGCGAGCCTCCCTCGGACGTCTGACGTTGACGCTCCAATTAATACTCGAACGGTTACACAAGTTGCCTTAACCAAGCAACTTTTTTTAATTTATTAATGACGTTCTCCATTGACAACTCAAATGTACAGCGGTGGACTACTCTTACTTCGATAGTATTAGAAAATTCAACTGGCTAACGAGCGCAGCTGAGTCTCGCGTTGAACGTATTTCTGTTGCGTCCGCGGTTCGAGAGAGATCGACTCCTGGAATCGTCGATTTGTCTACGACCTAACGATCTTGGCCGTTCGTTATAACATTTAATTATGGTCGTTCAACTATTTACCTTTCGTCTCAACGTCTCGATGCTGCGGCGCTCTGTTTACCGCGGCAGGTGACGGTTCGAGAGCTCTCGAGCCGCCACGAACTTGTTACCTTCTACTTTAATATTTATCTAGCCACCTAGTTTTAAGAAAATTGATTCGTCTCTTTTCAGTGTATCGTGATTCTGTATTGTATTCAAAGATGCTGTAGAACTGTGTCGTTCCGTGACTCTGAGACGGTAGTGATTGACTTGACGGTCGATGAATTGTACATATAAAGTCAAGATCCCTTTGTAGTGTATATTATAAATCAATGTATTGTAAAAATGAAGCGTAGGAGATCGTAAAAGTAATTTAAATGTAATATAAAAAGTTAATTGTGTAAAACACTATAAGGGGTTCAATTCTCAGAGAGAGAGAGTAACTTTTGAAGAGCAAATGCCTCCGTATCGTTTGATTTCTGACGACAATTTTTTAACGCACAGATATCTGGCTTATCGAAATCATATCTCTTGTTAGATTAATTTGCGCATGTGTGTGTGTACGTGCATTGTATTTATTTATTGTGATATGTATATCATTCATTTCCAACGACCACTCGCACCAGTGCATATTATTAAAAGATATTCATTGAACATTGGGCATGGATTTATATTTATTTCCTTTTCGTTGACAGATATTAAAGCGAATCCAACTCCCATGAAACACAAGCCTCAATATCCCCAAAATCCTCTGCACACCGGCGACATGTTCTTTTCATTCTTATTTGCGGAGTAAGTAATCTAATTTCTGTCACTTGCGAATGCTTTTGATCCCTGCATGGTGTTATCTGTTACATCGCAAACGTATTATCGTGCCGTCTTATCTGTTTCGCCGCGAAGGTATAAAATAGAATTAAAGGTGGAACGTAAGAAGCAGAACTTATTGCGATTTTAAGCATTATGATCTTCAATTGAACCCACCATCTCGCCGGGCAAGCGTGATACTTTAGTTCGGAACTGTAGGAATTATGATCGCAGTTGCATGCCTTTATTCTCTAGTATGTTTCCGCTAGAATTTCATGGAAAGTTGGTTTTTCAGTGAGAACTCGTCCGCATCGGCTGCTATACATTCGAAGCCAGAACGGCCGCGGTCGTTGAGCCTTTATTCCGAGGAGGAGCAGAAGCAGCGCACAAGCGAACTATCCACGGTACCAACACCTGCTTTACCCGATCACCAGCCCACCCCCCTGGCTACCGTTCTACGGGAAACGGAGAAAACTGAGAAGAGCATGAAACCGTCCCCCTCCTGTAGCCAAGAAGTAGCCGGTACCAATCAGCACGCCCGATTGGATCTCAAGTTTTACCATTCACCTTTATGGTAAAAGAACTGAAACCGAGATATTTCGTTGGATAGAATTATACTTTATTTATTATTAGTCTCGGAGGATTTGTATCGGAAAAATTGTAGTGCTTGTATATGCGGCAGAGTCATTAGGAACAACATATTTACGGGCAAGTCATTAGTAGCCATCCTGACGATAAAAAGAATGACTAAAGAAATTGCGAAGTATATTACGATTATATTTGAACAGAAACAAAAGAATGCGTGCGTCAAGTTGATGGAATTAATTCTTTGTTACTTTACGTTGGACGAGCACTACGAACAGATAGCGCGTTACCACTGGCCCTTATTAAGGGGTTACGCCACCCTGAGGAGGCCGAAATGACAGCAAAGTTTATGAATTTTTTTCTACGAAACTATGAATGTGATAATTATTTCATTATTATTTATGGTTAGGGCACACATTAAAGGACATATTGTGTAAGTTTGACAGAGAAATATTAAAAAATGGCCGAGCTATCCGTCATCCTGCAAAACTCCTCCGTCATTGTGATTCCCAGGATTATCTGACACTAAAAAACCCATAGTTCTATTGTTCATTGATAAAATATCTATCGTGTAGCATAGGGATTTAGAGAAAAAAAACATTTTTGTACAAATGCGAGCAAAGTGAAAATGAACATTCAATTATTACCAAAAAAGGCAAAATTCAAACAATTACTATAAACAATTGCGATATGGCATGAAAAAAATTCTATGCTACACGATAGATATTTTATCAATGAACAATAAAACTATGGGTTTTTTAGTTTCAGATAATCCTCGGCATCACAATCCGTGACACCGTCTGCGCGCGTCCTGACGGAGGAGTTTTGCAGGATAACGGATATTTTTTAATATTTCGGCCATTTTTTAATATTTTTCTGTCAAATTTACACAATATGTCCTTTAATGTATGCCCTAACCATAAATAATAATGAAGTAATTGTCACATTCATAGTTTCGTAGAAAAAAAAATCGTAAACTTTGATGTCATTTCAGCCGCCTCACAGTGGCGTAACCCCTTAATTTATTTATCGTGAGACTGCATCGAACGCTAGACTGTGCACACAGAATAAAGCATAGAAGCTTCCTAACATTTAAGTCACAGCAATTTAAATTTGAGAAAACTCGATAATCCGTTGCGCTTTCTTTCTCAAACTTTGAGTTCTGGACTTGATATTAAATTAAACGGGCGGATATGTATACAAAATACTTATTGAGGCACTTACGTTCCCTTACTTTATTCTCGAATATAATTCTAGGAATATCCAATAAATATACTTCAGCTGTTTGGGGTGGTCGTACCATTCAAACTGTTAGTAACTTTTCACAGGAGAATGAACTCGAATCGTAGTACACGACCGAAGTTAATCGTGTAGAATTCATATGTAAACTGGCTTGTAATTTTTATACACATACGAAAATGTACAAGACGTTTTCCATATACCGCAATTATAGCGACGCGTAAGTCCGTCATATAAATGACGGAACTTATCATTCCTTTCCTTTTTATAATAGTAAACTGCATTATTATTCCGTTCGAATTTTGTCACGATCAATATTTCGTTAGAACAAAAAACAGCGCCTGTAACAAGTATACTCATCTGTCAGCCTTGAAGATTTTGTACTTTCTATTACGAAATTCGTAGAAATCAGTGAACCGGTGATGACGATATACCAGCCAAGTATAACAGTGGATCGTCGTTGTCAAAAGAATTATATCACGTGACAGAAAAATAAACGAATATAGTACAAAATAGTGCGATTTATTTCCGAGGTATCCGATATAAGATTTCCTCATACAAATAACTTTCCCTGTTTCGTCAGCCTCTTGTAAAATATATCGAGCATGTTAAACTGATAATATCAATGTTCCTCAGCAGCCTTACTCTTCACATTATACCGTTAATAATATTATCGTCCCCATTTCCCTTGCTTTGGTATTCTCGAAGTTCGACCGACCAGTCCCACGCCACGAAGCATTAAAATATCACACATTCAGGTATCGTTAATCGACTTAAACGGTTAAAAATCCAAACTATTGCAGTTTCAGTCAACCAAAAAAAAAAACATTCACCGAACAAAAAGAACCGACACCTATACATCATATTCTGCGCCATCTATTTTCTCATCCGTTATCCAAGATATGAAGCTTAAGCAAGTATTGCGCTCTAAATACACAAGGCTCATAAAGAGTCCTTCGCCGTAGCCTAGGACCAAGCCCACAAGAACATCGAGAATATAGTGCCTCTTCATTAAGAGCCTAGACAGTGATACAGCAAGAACCCATGCGAATAACGGTGGGACACAGATCACAGGCACGGGCCATAAATATATAAAGAAATAGGCGACAAGTAGCGCGCGACTAGCGTGACCCGACGGAAAGGAATATTTATCAGGCCCCATCGCGAATGGATCGTCGGTACAAACGGGTCGCCTTCGTCTTATAAATGCTTTTACCAAGCCGATGATAATAATGTCCAGAAGTAGAGCTAAAAGAATAATGTTATTATAAACAGGGATTCTCGTGAATCATTACTTATAAGGACTAGTGTGTGTATAGTTATTTAAACCACTGTCTGTGCTCACCTATCAATAAATTGACTTGCATTTGGTATAAACTTCTGTTATTAAAAACCCATATAGAGGCGAGCAATGCGGAGAACCATAGTAAACCATGGCAAGTTATCTATATAAATAGAAACAACAATGTTTGTAACAGGAGCAAGCTTTTTGCAAGCTCAAAAGGTTTTATACGAGTTGAAAAATTGTAAACACACCTCCAATGCTGTATAATGCATTTTTAGTTGCCTCATAGGCATAAAGTTCTCCACCCATTTCACAAAATGTTCAGTTAACTGAATATCGAAGGCCAACACGTTCCTCAACATTGGTGGAACTTCTCTTTTACTGTTCTGAAAAAAGAGAAGGAATTTTCTTGATACAATTACTTGCAGATTCACAGAATTTAATATTAATGTTATGAATGAAGGGAAATCAATAGTTATGTATTAAATTCATTTATTTTAATTCTAATTTCAAAAGGGCTATCAAATCTAAAGTGGAAAATGTGTCCTTCGCTTGTTCATTATTTCGTACTACTGGAGTGTAAGTATTACTAAGAAAATGACGTGAACAGTTGATTTGAATAAATTCGGTAAGAAATTTTGAATGCTATTCTATAATCATTGCTTAATGTTTCAGTTGTTCGATGTAATCGAGGCAACATGATAATAAAAGTAATATCACAAATGTGTTGATAAGAGTTACAAGTGGCAGTCATTAGATAGTGCCATTTTTATATTTAAATGGAATGAAAGGGAATTATTAATGATTATACCTCTTCCTCCATGTTGGTCTGCATGTTTTATTCCGATAGAATATTGACTAACTGTTAATCAGTTACTGTACCGATGAACATGCACCGGATACTAACATAACTGATAATCGTTATTATTATCAAAATCTATGAAATTTTGTCATCTGTTATCAGTCGGATCAAGTCGGTCTAAATTCCTTTTGCATCGAATACAAAATATTTACACTCGTAGAGGGCGACACTGAATTCGAGGAAGTGGGGACGTGGAGAGTGGTGAAAACGAACGACTGCGAACCACTGAGTCAGTGGTTACCAGGTGTACTGGATAAATGGCGGCGTGCTGGCCTATATGACGTCATACGGTGTAGGAGAAAGGGAATATTTATATTTGGTTGGTGATGCCGTGACGTCATGCCAACGCCGAACCAATCCAAGCTAAGTGACGTCATATATGCTAGTACGAGTACTGGATTGCCTGCCGAGTGCCGGGATATCTTGCAAGTCGCAATACCTCGTGTCGAGGGATGGGGATGAATAATTGCGGGTGAATTAGCGCCAGTACAACTGATGATGGGGATTCGAATCTCTGTTTCGATATGATTCGAAGTTACTCAAGCCTACAAAGATTCGAATCGCTTCGAATCTCATTAGTCATAGTCGCCAAGGAAATCGAATCGCTTTCGAATAGTGCTGGACAGAAATTTCGAATCGCTTTGAATCCCGGGCAAAAGTTTGGAATCACTTCGAATTCTAGACACAAGTTTCGATTCGCTTTGAATCGTGGACGAAAGTTTAGAATCGCTTCGACTATTATTCGAAATAAGAATTTCTTGAAAGTTTTGATAGGTTTTGAATAGGATGCGGATCGTCTCGAGGCTCGGGAACCCGAGATTTGGAACAGGTCGGAAAAATTCGGGCGAAATTTCGATACTCCCGAGATTCTCTCCAAATTCCCGATGAAAGTTTCGAATCGCTTTGACTGTTATTTGAAATAGGAAGTTGTGGGAAGTCTTATTGTTAGACGTTTAGTTTTTCTTTGAATGTTGGAAACAATAGCTGTTCGCCCCTTTCCGCTACATCACGTTCGAGGTATGGGGAAACCCAGAATTTCGATACGCCAACTAGTGACAGAAAATTGAACTACCGAGAGTAGGTCGAAATCCGTCGAAGTCCATAAGATTATCAGTGTTTAAATAGACATGTTGTGAAAAACGAGTGTTTTTAAATTTTTTTGAACACTAAATTTTCATTTATTCGATTAATATTTATTAATATTTATTAGTATTTACTTATTCGGAATGTTTGGTGAGATCCGGACCTATTTTCAATAGTTTGCCAACTTACCACCACAGCGCTGAAATCTAAGCCACGCCTCCACTAAGTTTCCCAATAACCGCAGCCATTAGTGGCAAAACTGGAAATAAACATAACCTAAACATTCCCTAAATTGCCTGCTTTCCAAGCTGCTTGTTTATATATCTCTTTCTATCCGTATTTCTGTCTCTTCCTTTTTAACAGTTTCTATCTCTGTTACTTCCGCTATTGCCACAAATGGTCGTAAACAATGCTGTCTCAACCAATCAGCGACGACACAGGTTGTTCCGATCACTCTCTAGAGGATCACTAGAAGGCAGGCGCTAGGAGCGCCTCTCGCGGCGGCTCCCCACAAGGAGAAAACCGAAAAATTCGAACGGATTTGAACGGATTCAACCGACAATTTCCCAACTGCTGTGCACTGCTGTGGTTCCTATAATTAATTTCGAACTTTAGCTGGTACCTTTTCCCATCCTTACTGCACAGAACTGATTAGCAATAGTGTCACGATACACAACAGTAATTCCATTAGATTTTGAATCAATACGACGAAGATAATTTCCAGTAAAACAATGCAGAAAGATAATCCAGGAACACCAAAACGTCGCGGCGCGGTCAAGAGGTAAAGAAAGAGGTTCTTCTTTTTTCCTCCTTTCTCATATAATAATTTTTCTACATCTTTCAGACATCAGGCCTCTACATCAGAAGATATACTAAACAGAACCACAATGGACAGCGCACACAGTAATATCCGTGCAGGCACGTCTCGTCACAGGTTGACAATGCTTCCATTTGACTTTGCCACACCACTGAGTGAGAAATTCAGCTTAAACTTCTTGTTAAAATTAATCATCACTGCGTGTAAGATACTCATCAGTTCGTTAACTTAGATACTGCAAGGAAGCTTCCAATGGACCGAATGTCAAAGGCTCTTACTAGACCACCGGTGGACGGAGACGCCGATTGCAACGATATCGAGTTGATGCTCCTCTACGACGAGTATTTGCAGAATATTATGACAGAAATAATCTTAAAGAAGAAAGCAGAAGATATGGAGAAATTGTATGTATCTCAGCTGGCAGCGATAGCTAAAGAGCGCGAATGCAACGAAGAGAAGTTATTCAAACTGAAAGCCAGAGAGATGGATATAATAAATTTAACCAAGGCACAAAATGAAATAGATTCACAGATTATGCATGCAAATAAATATACTAGTAAGTAACGTCGACAAAGATTTATGTTTACGAAGTCAGCGTGCGAGTAGTTCGTATTTTATTCTGGTTACAGAGAACACGGACATTAACACCTTGGAAAGCACCTTGTCGCAGTTACACTCTCTTCTGCAATGCTTGGACACGCTTCACTGTAACAACATAGTTCTTCCCGAGACGCACGAAGAATGGGAGGAAACAACCCAGGCCTTAAAATCGTGTAACGATACTTTGAAGTCGATTATGGATTTGATCGGAACGAAGAACGAATCTTATCAAAGCGTCAACAACGGTATCAAAGATTTCTTGAACACGTACAACAATATCGAAGGCCATCACAAAAGGTACAATTAACAGTCGAGGCTCTTAGTCGCATCGCGGAATACTTTGGATATAATTTAATTATGTTCTCAGGTTGGAGAAAGAACTCTGCGACTTGCAAGCTCTAGTACTGGAAGCCACCTCCTTGTCTTTAATGCAAAGTCCAGATTGAAGGAATATTTAAAAAATTTTAACGCTGTGATATCGAACTTGTAAGTTTGCACATATGATGATAAGTTTGATCGCTTGTGAGACACATTTAATGTGTTTGATGTAATTAGCAAATACTCGTCATTAGTTTTGTACATAAAAATGATATGTTTAGTATTTATATACAATAAAATTTAACTTGCATTCTTACTATCGAATTTGAAATTCCTTTATATTTGTGACATACGAATGTGGGATGTCGTAAGACTGTAGCTTCAAACTGATTTGGGCAGCGTAATTAGCGAAAAGAACGAAAATTGCTCTTATTCAAGTCCGCGAACTAATAGTCTTTTTTTTCGACCTAATACGTGGATGACTAAGTGTGAGAGTTCTATTGCACAATTCGTATATACAGTTTCGCAAGATTTTGTATAATCCTAGATGACAAAGTGAAAATCATGAAATTCTTGACGTAGGCACGACGTCACCACTATTTTAACGAAATTGCACATACGATAAATCCAAAGTAAACGTCGCCATATTTTGGAAATTAATAGAGCACTAATTATCGTCATCATTGTTCATATTGAAATATCTCCTTTAGTCATCATAGAAATTAGGACCAGTAAACGCCATCAGGCAGAAAGGAACATTTCAAAGTAATTCTTTCGTTCGAAAAAGTGCAAGAAGAGAATATCTCGGCGAGCGTTGCAAGATGCGCGTCGCATCCCCGAACGAGGCTAGCGCCGCCAACGGGATTTCTTTGAAATCAGCTCGGCGCACGCTGATTGGCGAGGCGGAAGCCGGCTCTGGGGAGCGCGGCCTGCGCATGACCGCGAGCACTCGCCATATTTAATTTTTCCCAAATTTTGCGAGGGTGCACCGCAAAGAAAATCAGACGAACGAGGGTCGTCCCCGAGTGGACGATTGTTTTGCAGTAAATCAGACGCGGCGGCACGATGTTCCACGGCTTGGTGGCTCGAGGGGACCGAGTTGGGAGACGCGCGGCGCAGGTCGCGGCACTCGCGTGTATCCAACCCCCGCGGATTTTTCCTCTGGCCGCGCGCGATTTTATTCTGCGCATGGAAAGCAATTTTGCCCAATCATAAATAGGGCTATTGTGGGGGGATGGTGTATGCTGCTGGCGCATTTCATACATCCGAGTGTAATGGTAACCAGATAGAGGCGTCGCGCGGGGCTATCGGCCGGTTAGCATCGTAAATACGTTACTACTTACATCCGCCGAAAAATTTCGTCTCCCTCTCCACGTTCTTTCTCCCCGTTCCGTTTCACCCTGTCTCTTTATCGGCGCCGTCCTCCCACTTTTTTTTTATTTTTCCTCTCCCCCTTTCTCTCTCCTGTCTCGCAGCCTCCCTCTCCCCCTTTCCCACTCTCTCTCTCTCTCTCACTCACCCTACCTCTCTCTCTCTCTCTCGGCCTCTCGCGCGGTACTTTTTTTCTCGCGGCGTGGTAAGCTTACGTACGACGTACTCTGTGCACGGATCGCGGGAGTAACGGCGTGATATACACGACACGTCGCGGGGGCGCGCGCGCCCGCGCGCCCGGCCACCGCCGCCGCTTCCTATGCACGCGCGTGTGTCCCCTGTGTGCATGTGTGCGACAAATCGCCGTTTGTGCACGTGTAGAGAACGGTCGGGCGAGTGATCTGTGACGTCAGTGGTCCGATCAGTTGTCACCTGTCAAGCCGACGTGTCCCTCCGTCTTACCTCCACACTTTCTCTGTCCCTCCGACCCATCTCATTCCCGTTCCCGCTTCCTCCCCGTCATCCCCTCCCACCCACGCGCCCCCCACCCCGCCCTCTCCCCCGACCCCTCCCCTTGTAACGCATCACTGTCTCTTGCCCCCTCACTTTTGCTCTCTCTATTCCCGTTGCACTCATACAGGGGCCAACCCTCGTGCCGACCACGCAATCCGATCTATTTCCCTCCCCTCACGCCCTCCGCGCACAGTACCCGGCAGCAACTAACCCCCTCTCCGCTTAACCCTCGCGGTTCCTCCCTCTCGCCCTGTCGTTTCTTCCGTCCGCCACCCACTCGACCCCCCCTCCAGCCCTCCCCCTCCCCCTCCCAACCCTCTCACCCACCCACCCCCGCCCCGTTTTGCTCTCTCATCAGTGTGCCAGCTTCCATCCTTGCCCGCCCATTTTCTCTCGCTCTTTTTAGAAACGAAGCCAGTGGCGTAGCCAGCGGGACCACCCGGCCGCGAGGAGAGCCGTTTGTTTCCGCGGGGGATGTGACATCGAGCGGCACACGGGAACGCTCGATGCTCTTCCGAGGAGTAACATTTTCTTTTTCTTTTTTTTTCTTTTTTTTTTAAATGAAAAATAGGAAAAAAGGGGGGAAGAGGAAGAACGTAAAGAATAGGGGTAAATTAGTTTGGGTATGATTGGAAAATCGGATGTGCCATCGGTTTCTTCGGACGCGTCCACCGGTCCGCGCTCGCGGGGACGAAATTGGTCAGAGAAAATCGGGCGCCGGGACTGGGAAAGCTGCACCGCTGGCCGGGATGCGCGTAACCCTGTTCGTCCATCTCTTTCGAGCCGGCCGAAGTGCTCTCTTACCGCGCGATTCCCTTTCCCCCTTTTGTCCCAGGGTGGTAGCAGCCCCGCTCGCCCTTCCTGGTCCCGAAAACCCGTGCGGAGCCTTTGAAGCTGCGACCCCCCCCCCCTCCCCCCACCCCCGGCACCCCGAAACCCCCGGTCTCCGGGCTGCCACCCACCGATGTACACCCCGCTCGCCGCGACGACCGCAGACACAAAAACAATAACAAATCGATTCGCGAGGGCAATGGGAAGGGGTCAGCGAAGGTAGGACTGCGTGGAGGAGCGGCAGGGGAGAGGGGGGGGTTTATATCTCTGTCTGTATCTGACCCTCCCTTCGTCGTCGCCTCCTCTCTCTTTCCAACCTCACCCTCCGCCCGTCCTTCTCTTTTCCGCCGCCACCTCCTCCACCACCTCCTCCTCCTCCTCCTCCTCCTCCTCCTCCTCCTCCTCCTCCTCCTCCTCCACCTCCTCATCCAGCTCCTCGTCCCTCTTTCTGGATATTGTATAGAGAACGTTATGCTAAAGTATGCATGCACGAGGGTCGGTCCAATGGTCAGGAATCTCGCGAGTTCGTTCCGCGGCGGCACGTATCCGGACGTGTACGTATTTCCCGTAGGGCTCGCGGTCCGCGCGTGCACACGTCACTCGTCGCCGCAGCGCTGCTGCGTAACTTCCGGTAACGCTGGAGATCGGCATCGCGAGCTGCTTCTTGCTCGCCGCGGGCAACCGTGACCGGGGGGATGATTTACCGTAATGACGATCGGCCTGAATTGCGGTAGGCCACCGGACGGGCATCCGTAAGAGGAATCCTTTTTATCATCTACATTTCTCTTTCGCGCGACCATCGGTGGACACGTCTGGATGTTTCGCAAGCTCGCTTCCGAATTAGGAATCTTCGGGAGGTCAGGACGGAGGTCCGTTGACGGCGTTACGTCGCGAGGCTGCCCCGTCACGGTTTTCATACTTCAACTTCCTTTCTGTGGTCTCTTTGCTTCTGTCGCGGTATGAACGTCGCGGAGCTTGTTCGCGTGCTCGGGGGGAATAACTATGGGGAATAACTATCTTGCTCGTTAGAGAGATTCAGACGAGGTCGATGGCTTCTTTAGTTCGGCACGATATTAACGGTACGGGCTGTCGCTTCGTTTCGAGGGATCCTTTTTTTTTATTAAATCTCTTTCGAGCCGCCCGAGGTACTCTCTTGCCGCGCGATTGTTTATTAAATTCAGACGGTCGAAGGGGATGCTCGAAGTTGCCTTCGGGCTTCTCGCCTCGCGGACAGAGATCGGGGGATGTCTTGTCCTGGGGCAATCGGGCCCACGGCTCCTTTCGTTAACGTAACGATTTCCCGTCAGGCGACAAAAGAAATATTTTGCTGCGATTCCGGTTACCTCTTGTTGCTGAACGGGCGGGAACGATCGCATTCGGTTTCGTCGCTTCTCGAGGGCAGAGGCACCGAGGTGTCTGATCCCTGACGGCTTCTTCCACTAGCGCGAATGAAAGCTTCTCTTACTTGTGCGCAGCGCTGTTGCAAATCTCCGCTTAGGCATCACGCCGCGTACACCAATCTCTGGCGACCTAATATCGAGGTTCACTCTGCAGTATTACATTTTATACGATCTTCGCGAAGTACGGCCTCTCAAGTATTCAACGAATTATCTCGTCACGTGCTCTCCCGCAGTGCTCAAACATACATAAATTACTGCATTAATAGACAGTCTTTTAAAATCCATCAACGAATTAAATCCTCCGCTCCCATTGCGAACATATAAACAGTAATGTAACCTCTTATTTCGCTGCGCTATAAATTGCGCAGGTAAATTGCTCCTCGAGAAACATCATATTCCACGCGAAAAATCGATAATATATTTCAGGAAAACCAACGCTTGGGAAACGTCTATCCGTTTTTTCCCGCGAAATAATTTAATGCTCATCCCGTCATTTGTTTTAATTAATCCCACCCGCTACCCACCCCCCCCCCCACCCCCCTCCCCCGGCCCCTCTCCCCTCGCTTCCGCGGAATTATTTGTTTCATTACGCCGCGCCTTTTGTTAGTTTTACATCGGAGTATCGACGAGCTGTCGATGGGCGCATAACTATACAGATTAATTTAACGTAACGCGGAATTTTCGTATCGCGGCCACCGAAACGTTCCGCGGAAGAGGCCGATCGATGGAATTTATTAGCGGGGACATTTGTTGCGTTATTTTTAACGGCAATCCGCCTGGACGAACCGCGGGCCGCGCGTCGCGAACTTCCGCGATCAAAAGTCCTTCTGGTTCGTTTCGAACGGTCGCAGACGCGTACTATTTTTTTGCCCGCGGAACGGAAACGGTCATTAAGACGATTACTGTTTCGCGACAGTTTGGCGAGTAATGAGGGCGGGCGGAGTATTTTTTTCTCTCTCTCTCTCTCTCTCTCTCTCTCTCTATGTCTCTCTTCATAAATAACGAGCTCACGACTCGTTCGTCGCGTACACTTATTTATTAAACATTGCAAAGCGGGCTGCAATTACGCGACGGTTCCGCGCGCGAAAATTCTGTCGCGCTTCGCTTTTAATGGGTGGAATAGAAATTACCTAGGCGCGAACGTTATTGTCCCTTCCATTCTCGCCGCGAAATAACGCGCGATTTAGCGGGGCTCTCCGTTTGGAAATTTTCGAACGTTTCCGCGTGCCTGGCGAAGCAACCGGGAGCTCTAAACTTTGATCCCGTTCGAGCGGGATTCCTCATCGAGTCGCACGGCGGTGCGATGCACCTCATTTACGGAAATACATTACAATACCTCGCCGACGCGGCCTGTCGGTATCGCAAAGCCCATTCTGATTTTATGAAAATTATCTTGGTTAATTTATTAAGCGCCCTGCATCGGAGGAATCGCTGCGAGGGCGAAACGCATTAATGACCGCGCGATAATTATGTTTCCATTGTACTGCTTTGAATTATTTTCATCAATTATCGATGATTCTTGCGCCCTCTGTGCTCCACGCTCTCGCTAATAGCTCGACGACACGGCCAATAAACCAGCATCTCCCTCAGAAATTAAAAGAATAAGAAGAGATTGCGTTACGTCAAATCCGCCAGACTTTCAGGGGCTCGTCTAATAAATCGAAACGGTGGAAACACGCCGGTTCAATCTCCTCCAGAGTAATTGATAGAAGATCGTGGTCTAGCTAGATGGGAGACCTTATTCTTTATTAACCGGCGCTCTATTCCCGTCCCGCGCCTAGCCTCATCTGCATTTCATCCGTCGAAATTCGACTAGCCTCGCATAATGGATACCTTCCTGGCAGCGGAATCTGGTATTGCTTTTTCAATTACCACTGACGGATCCCATTTTCACTCCCTCCTCCCCGGCTTAATCGTATCGGCGGTCGCTTTAAATAGTACACTCCCCCTATGGAAGCGGCGTCCTCAGGTCTCGTTGGAAGTCCTTCCTCGTCCCTACGATTCCCCGAACAGCGCGCGGGGCCATCTCGCTTGACTATCCATCGGATGACCCAGTTGAGAACGGTGATTGCAGATGGAATATGGGATCTGGAGTCTCCACGCCGCGGGTGAACTTTGGGGTGACCCGCGCCTCGCCCGAAGGCACCCGATTATGCCACCGAGCGCGACGCAGCTGCTGCCGAGGGCCGCGTTCGCCCTGAGCGCCCTTCAACGGCCGGACATGGTGCCGTTACCTCTCACCACGGCCGCGCCGCCGTACGGGCCCATGGAGCTGGTCACCAAGCACGCCGTCCGCGCCACCGAAGGGCAGCCCGGCAAGAAAGACGCCGAGGGGGATGATGACCAACAACGCGACGACAACGAAGGAAACATCGAAAAACCGGACGAAAATGATAATCAGGTATGGGTGGAGGTAGCGTTCCAGTCGCCGGTTATCTCGTTCGGTTCGGCTGTTTTTGGTTATTTGAACGGTAGTTTAGTTAAGGGAAGACCCGGAAATTCAAAAGAATTTAAAACTTTGTGAATATGTAGGGGATTTTCTCCTGATTACAACGGAATTTTTCTTTGCTGCCCAAATTCACTCTAAGCGGCTGAAATTAACTCCTGAAATTTCGGGTTTTTTTTTATTTTGTGTTACAACTCGCGAAATGTAAAAGATAAAACAGAAAAAATGTTTCAAGACAAAAGTTACTTCTTTTAAATAGGACTATCATTTGGTAACTTACAGTTCTTACAGTTCGCGAGTTATAACACAAAATCGGAAAATAGCCGGAATTTAAGGGGCCAATTTCACCCCCTTAGAGTGAAATTGGGCACCAAAAACAAAAATCGCGTTGTAATCAGGAGGAAATCCCCTACATATTCACAAAGTTTCAGATTTTGTTTAATTTCCTGGTTCGGGATCTTTCCTTGTTAATTAAAGGGTCATTCTACTTTGATCGGCCGAGAAATGAAGCTATATTTAAAGATTTTTTCTCAATAAATACAACACACAGTGGTGGACGAAAGAAAGTTTGCAACGTTTAAAATCGCATAACTTTTTTGCAATTGGTCCAAACGGCATGAGGTTTTTTCGAGAAGCTGGAAGGATTAGTTTGCTAAGTTACGTGTTTCGCAGTTTTGAAAAAAAGGCAATTGGTCGGAATAGCAAAAAACATAGTAATGGTCGTTTCTTAAACTTTTCTTTGTGAGCCTGAAATGAAAATTTAAAAAACCCGATTGTAGATTGAAGTAAGTTGTATACATGCCCAGAATTTTATTACAATCGGTTCATGTTGCTCTGAGCTATAAACGCTTAAATATAGTATAGCATAGTAAGGTCGAAAATCGCTGATTTCGGGAATTGTAATGAAATAAGTCGTTCTGGTATTTATTAAGCTACTCTTATATTACAGAAAAAAAAATTAAAAAGATTGTTTTTAATTTGTTTCGTATGATTTTTTTTATAGCGTCAATGTGACACCTACAAAAAAGAGGTACGTTCGTGGTGTAGGTGATTTCCCGGCTCAGGCTTATCTAAAACAAAAAGTTTGAAAAGATTCTTAATTCATCTTAATCAGAATCAACTTAATCAACAATTTTTGCCGAAAAATAACCGAGATTTCCCTCGGGGATCATTCGAGAAAACATTCTTTTAGGGAATTTTTTCTGTCAAACCGGTGTCATTTTGTTATTCCTCAACAAAAATTGTTAATTGAGCTACGAGCGATAGTCACACTCATACGGATTAAGAATCTTTTCGATTTTTTATTTCAGATAAGCTTGAACCGGAAAATCACCTGCACCACGAACGTCCCTCTTTTTTGTGGGTGTCACATTGACGCTATAAAAAAAAACATATGAAACAAATTAAAAACAATATTTTTATTTTTTTTATACAATATAAGAGTAGCTTAATAAATTCCAAAAAGATTTATTTCATTATATGTTGTATTTATTGAGGAAGAAATCTTTAAAAATAGCTTCATTTTTCGGCCGATCAAAGTAAAAGGACCCCTTAAATAAGATCAGGGTGGTGCTTAAAATTCAACCTTTTGAAATATTGCTGGGACACACAAACGTTTTGTTCTCTATGCTGAAAAACCGATCTCGTTAAAATTTCATAATGTTTTCGAAGTTGCTACCCGCTTATTAATATTTTAAATAGAATTTTATTTTTACTTTATACGAATTCATACCTGTATTCATTATATTAAGAATGCCCTTTCCAGAATAGTACATAAACATTACTACTATACTTTTGTAAATATACATTGGTTATTTTAAAAAGTTGTTGCTTCACAAATTTACTTGGTAATAATACTCCATCGTTAAGCAAACGTGTTTAAAAAATATAATACATCGAAAAGAAAATTACCTTTTTATTCTTAAAAGGCACAAAATTCAATGCCTGGCAGGAACTTCTAGTATGTAACTGAAAAAAATAAAATTATTACCACGTTACTTATCCATAAAGCTGAATGCATTAACAAGGTGCCCCGCGAAAAAAGAAACACAGAAATAATTTGTTGGGGTCAAATAAGCACCGTCCTAAAGTAAATGGTACTTTCCTGTTTGGTAGGGGAGAATTAATTGGAGGAAAATGTGATTATAATTTTCTAAAGACGATTGCTCGAGTTTCGATGATATTGTAGCTGGTGTTGAATACCGATATCATTTTTTAAGAGTTACAGCTGAGAGTATCGAATATGTAGTACGCAAGAAGGCGCGAGATTTAAGTTGAATACATTTCTTTTCTAAATTACACAGACCTCCGTACCAAAGGAAAATAACGACAACGAAGACGCCGGGGAGGAGAGCGACAGCGGAAGTACAAACAGCTCCCATCGCTCGGCAAACAATAATCTTCCCACGAAGTTACTCGATCCGATGGCTTACCTCACATTCGATAAGGTTCGTTTAATTCCATCGTTTCTCGGAGCTGGACCTCGTCGAGTTTCTAGAAAAGAAACGGAAGGTTGCGCAATTGGAAAGGAGTAAGAGAAGACGCGATTGTTCACGGCTGAAATAAGATAGCGGGAAGGTCGATCGGTGCGATGGCAAAGCAGAACGTCGATCGACCAGTGACTGTTCATAATTTAGTTTCACTTGATTTGTGTACTATTTCGAGTACTTAAATGCAGTTGATTTCGGCAATGGGACCGATCAAGTTAACCAGATCTAACTGGATTAATTTATTTCGTGCGTCACAATGTGTGGTCCATTTTAGCAGATACAGGAACGGAAATACAGGATTGGATATAAAGAAGTACTAAACGTTTTTTAAGAAATAGACTTATAGTACCTACCTATTTGCAGAAGTTGATAGGCACGCTAATTGCTTAAAGTATTATTCGCTGCGGATCAGATCGAAGATGTACGTATATTCTCTATTGACAGGGGAACTTGCTCGCGAAAGTGCTCGATCAAACGTCCCACGTTAAACGCCACAAAAACTCAATGGCCCCAAGCATAAAACCCTGTGCCACGTTCGCCATACTTTTTACATTTATTTCCCAGCGGCCTCCAGCTTCTTCCTTCGCTTAAACGATCCCTTAAAAGAGGCCATTTCTTCTGATTGAGGATACAAAGCCTTCTTTGAAAAATTATACATGTTATACACTGCGGTGGAACGAAAGAATCAAAATTATGTGATTGTTTTCTAATATTTCAAAAAAAAGCTGCCTTTAGTGATACAGATTAAGCCTTCAAAAGCTAGATTCTGTCAAACAAAAATTGAGGTGCCGCAGGAACCTTGAAGTATATTAGATAACTTTCTGTTTTTTTTAAACATATTTTTAAAATTTTTGTACGTGGCAATTTTTTTTAAGCTTATACACTTGCGTTTTTATTTGCATATAGGTAGTTGTTATTCTTCAGTTGTTGGATAGCAGCCAGATAGGATACACGGCTAGTAAATCTAACGAGTAAGTTTATTTTAAAAAGAAGTGCTATCGTACGATAAAATAAAATTCATAAGATCAATAGGAATAATGATTTTTAAGTGACTTGTGGCATCTTAAAACATTTATTGATGCAACTCAGATTTTGACAGCTTAAATACAATTATAAAAGGCAACTTTGCTAATTATTAGAAGTCATGAATAATAAAAAAGATTGTGCTCCTATATTTCGTTTCACCCTATCATACAGGCTATCTTTAGAGAACAGATTACTTGCACCAGATTTTGGAAAGCTTCCGCGAATCCCAAAAAAACCAGAGTACTAGCAAATATAATATTAGACTGGAGTATAATAACATTAGGGGGAGTTCCCCTACTGCCGGACGCTCAAGGATTTTCTCAAGTAAGAAGAAAGGAACAATATTAAATCGATCTCGGAACCTAATTGCTGTTTTTTCTATCCCCTGTACAGTTTACTCGGAATAACGCCTCGGTAGCTTTTCAAATATTAGAAACATAGCTAACAACGCGTCCGGCGTTAAGGGGTTGGTACTTACAAGGGGACCTTCAGGTTTGGCAATTTCAGAAAATTTTGATACTTAATGTACGTGAAGGTCTTCACTCGGACATTAATTTCCCAAGGCAGTAAGACGCACTTTTCAGCCGAATTCGAGAAAATCGACTTTGAAAAATTCGGAGTTCCCTTATTATATACAGGGTGTTCCTATAACTATGGTTAATATTCTAGGAGGTGATTATACGGGAAAAAATAAGACGAAAATCAAGAGTGACGAAATTGCGGTAAAGGCTTCGTTTTCGAGAAAATTGACTTTGAATTTCACCAAAATACGCGTGCATCGTAGGCGTTGGAGGCACGCGTGCATCGTAAGCGCGCGCCCCTCCAGCGCCTACGATGCACGCGTATTTAGGTGAAATTCAAAGTCGATTTTCTGGAAAACGAAGCCTTTACCGCAATTTCGTCACTCTTGATTTTCGTCTTATTTTTGCCTGTATAATCACCTCCTAGAGTATTCACCACAGGTAGAGGAACACCTTGTATATAAGGGAACTCGGAATTTTTCAAAGTCGATTTTCTCGAATTTGGCTGAAAAGCGCGTCTTACTGCTTTGGGAAATTAATGTCAGAGTGAAGACTTTCACGTACAGTAAGTATAAAAATTTTCTGTAATTGCCAAACCTGAAAGCGTCCTTGTTAGTCAGGAGGCCGAAAAGAGGCGAATGTTTGTGATTTTTTTTTAAAAAGTGGAAGCATATATTTTTGCAGAACTTTTTGCACTTAAAAGATCAACATTTAAAGAACATTTGATCATTTTTTTATTGAAAAATATTTACGATTATATTAAAAATACGACATCCAAGAAGCCTTTTTAAAAACGGTGAGCAAGATATCTCGAAAACTACTGCACCAATTTTTCTGAAATTTTGTGGGTTTATTTTTTATATAAAAATCTACTGAATGACGGGGGGGATTTTGTTTCCATTGTATGAAGCCATTTTTCGTTGATATAATCGAAACTATACATTGAAAAAAAAATCCTTGCTCTTTTACGTGTAAAAAGTTCTGTAAAAATATATGCTTCCGTTTTTCCAAAAAAAATTCACAAACACTCGCCTCTTTTCGGCCTCCTGACTTACAAGGAGAGTATTTTAGGTGTCCGCCTCCGATCATTTCGATTTTTGGATATGTTATAGAGGACCGAAAAATAAGAAACACGTGTTTTTTTATTTTTCCCCGTTTTCATATTTGGGGGGTGAAAACTGCGTTCAAAGTTAGGGTTGAAAAATCATTTTTGTGGAATATCTCGAGAACTATTAGAGATAGGGGAATAGTGTCAATGGACGAATTTTGTGTCTTTGAATGCGAAATATGACTGACTCACCAGATTTTCAAAAAGTCCATTTTTTCCACAAAAATGATTTTTCAACCCTAACTTTGAACGCAGTTTTCACCCCCCCAAATATGAAAACGGGGAAAAATAAAAAAACACGTATTTCTTATTTTTCGGTCCTCTATAACATATCCAAAAATCAAAATGATCGGAGGCGGACACCTAAAATACTCTCCTTGTTAGTAGGTATAAACCCTTAAGGGAACTCCCCCTAAATCCACCTGTTCTTTGACCACGCCGCATATATCTTCAGAAGTATCAAATAAAAATTCTAAATTCGCTTACAAAATCTCTATTATATGACCTGTCCAGTGAATGAGCACTATATTAAAAATAAATTTAGGCTTGACAATGTGAAATTATTAAAGAGGAGTCTGTGAGACTCCACGCGACCGTTTTCGTGAGAAAGTCGGACGTCACCGGTTAATACCCCGAAACCCTCATAATTCACTCGCAGAGGTGCCCCAGCGTAAATGATGAACACTGATCGATAAACCCTCATTTAATTAAGCGGCCACTTAACACGTTACGACCCCAAAATAACAGGCAGGATCGATAACAAACGAAGCAACCGCATAAATGTCTGTTTCCAATGGCAGGAGGGGACAGTCACACCGGTTCTAAATGGCTGGGTGCTGGGAGCTTACACCGCCATGCTCGGAAGACTCTCAGCGGCGACCGCGGCTCTGGAGGCCACGGAAATCCCGAACATGCCCTCCGACAGCGACTCGGAGAGCGAGCATTCGTCTTACACCGAGAAGTATGCATCCAGTTATCAACCCCTTCCACCGCGGCGTGGCTTACATAGGAAGCTACTTAACGCACGTAACGCGCGCGTTTAAATTCTTCTTTATCCTGGCGGGTCAGATAAGCTCGCCCCGGGTACCACCGCGGCAACCCTCTCCACGCGAGCTCACGGAATCCCGTCAAGGCCAGCCGGATCGTTTCATCCTGTGCTTTTCCGCGTGGCGTTCAACTGAACCGATGAAACCGGGCCATCGAAATTTGCCGATCGCGAAGGGCGAGTCATCCTGCCCGGCTTGATTACGCGAGCCTGTTTCTAATGCCCCGAGAATCCGGGATAAATGATACCCGTAAATCAAAGGCTTCGCAGGGTATCGACTGGTATTGAGTTATGGACGCTTCGCGAGCACCGATTACGAAATTCAGGGGGAATGTTTTTAATCTCCTGATGACTCAGCTGGACAAGCTTTTCCGGGATATGTTTCCCCCGATTTTTTTTTTTTTTTTTTTTTTTGAGTGTAATATATGGGATAGTTTGGACCTTAGTGAAAGCTTGCAACGGGGGCTGTGCAAGCTGTGTTAATTTCGGATGGTTGCGATTGATTTTCAGGTCGCGTGGGAGCAGTCCAAACGTGAGCAACGTCCATCGCGGTTATTCGTGCGGCTCCTGCGACGTAGTTGCGCCGACGAGGCCGGCTTTGAGGAAGCACATCGTCGACTGCCATCCGCCCGTTTCCAGCACGGAGCCAGGGGAAACGAAAACCTGCCCGTCCTCCGGTTGCGACTTCACCACGAGCAGCAGGTGCGAGATGGAGACCCACGTGGCGGCACACGTGGCCCAGGGGATGACACCCACGGGGAAGAAGCGTACCCTGGCATTGCAACGCGTCAGGTATAGGTACTTAAGATTTTCCTGCAACTTTCTATCGGTACCCACTCGTATTTATAGGGGGAGGATGTAGTTAGAGGATTGTGTTTAGGTATTAATTAAGGGGGCAGCCTGGTGTAACTAGCTGAAAATCGAGGCATTTTTCGGGAATTTTTTTTTAAGGAAGTATTTAATTGATCTTTCTGAAATTTTCAGGATATTGTATTATCAGATTAAGGTAGATAAAATAAAAATTTTATTGATAAAGAGCAGCAAATAACAGAGTTATACGGGCTTTATGCCCAGTCCGTTGGCGACGCAATTGTTCCACTGCGGACAACGTAACGTTCATTGTGTTCATCTAAAACCAAAAATCGAACAATTTTTGTTTAGTTTATGAGTGCACGCACAAATCGTATAAATTAGTAACTTAAAAGATGCAAAATTGAGAAAATGGCGGCCTCTTAAAAAAAATCACTTTTTTCAATGAAATTTTGCCTTAAATGTGTAAAAAAAGTTATTTATTTAAACAATATCATTATGCCAATAACTAAGCTCTGTGAAGAAAATGTTCACAAATATCCGTGCACAAGGTCAAGTCGATTGGTTGAATATTTTTGGAGTTATATTGCCCGCAAATTGTAAAACTGTTGTTTCGAGAAAAACACATTTCATGTTTTTTGGTAACCTGGTGTTTCGTAGCAAAACCGGCTATATCCGCCTTAATTTTTCGAATTTTGTTTTGCAGCTTTGGGAACATATTATCATGATGTTCAATTATTGATTTATGCAAAAAAAAAATCGGTTTCTTCGTCCCGCTACACCAGGCTCCCCCCTTAAGTACTTTGGGTCCTTCGTGCTCGTGGATTGTTCCTTCTTTTATCAAATAGCTAGGATAAAACTATACAATACGCCCCACTTTCAAAGAAAGATCAATAAAACCAAGACTTTTTAATAATTCTTTAAATTTTCTGTGTAAACACATTACTCTTCGCAGCTACGCCGTAATTGTGAAGAAAACATAACCAGAAATAACCGCAAATAATCATTTACCTGTACCCTATGTGGGGCGTTTTGTAACACAGTTGCCAGGTAAAACCCCACCTAAGTGACAAAACGCCCCGACATAAATAAGTAATTACTTTTTATTATTTTTAACAAAATGTTATAGAATATATATTATAAAAGATATTATTAACAAAAATAGAACAATATTGAATAAAATTTTCAAAAATTTTCCTTTTTCACCAGCATCAATTTTCGTTTCGTTTTAAATTTTCCTGATTGTAGGTGCCTTTATAGCATCCTTGAAGGTATACATATTATAAATTCTGCTTCTTTCATTAACTCCCGTTGTTTTATTTTTTACCTTCTTCATCGCTTCATTAAAATCATTTTCAGACCATGATGCCCATAATGTACTCCTTACATATTTACGTGACATTTCTGTTATCAACGAAAAAAAAGAAGAAATACGTTATTCGTGAACAATATGATTTTCAGGTGGGGCGTATTGTAAATTCTTGAGTACAAAACACCCCGGCTTAAATTTAGCAACAACTAAGTGAAAAAAGTTTTGGACAATAATAATTTACACAGAGTAGTTTGTCTACTTTCGAAACATATGTATGAATTTATCGCAAAAACAATAGTGACTTAGAAAATTGACTTTCTCTCGTACTCACCGCAAATTGTCCGAAAGCAGAAAATATAAATTACGGTATATTTTTGTAAAAGCCGTAATATTTTCTTGTATTATTATTGCGGCAGTTGTAGGCGACTGAGGCAAGTTCGAATCTGACGATAGCGTCGATGTATTCTTATTTGTGTGCGTAAAACAATGGTGGGGCGTTTTGTCAGATGGGGCGTATTACCTAGTTTTACCCTACCGAAGTCCTCTGTCGACAAAAGTAATTCCAGATAGTACTCCCGAGTTTAAAAAGAACCGACTTGGAAGATCTTCTACTGACAAGAGAACACATCGAACCCGCGCACGCCGATTGTCACGAGACTCCGCAGATTTGCAGAATAGTGAAAAATATTTGACACGTATTCTCTGATATAGGCAATCGACCACGTTGAAGGGGTGAAAACAGCCCCTAAAGCTGTGGGTCGAAAACATATTTTCTAGAACATCTCGGGAATTATTAGGCGTGTGACAATTTTTTTTTAAGTGAGTTTTTTAAAACCGAACCCAGCCCTAGGCTCAGCTTTTAGAAAATTTCAATTTACAATGTTTCCCTTTCTATAACATATCTGATATTCAATAAAATCTGGAGTTGCGGCCCCCTTTTATGCCTGATCACCCTTTCTTCGATCCAAGAATAATTTCAAATCACCCGAGCCAGCGTAAAATCTGAGAGGCACCCGAGTTTCCGTGGATCAGTTTCGTCGAATCGTCGCCAAGTAATCCCGACTAATTGTACCTTTCGCTGCGCAGATACGAAAGGGAGGAGTACCGTTGCTCGTTGTGCTCGTACGCCTGTACCATCGAGAAGGCGTTCCAAAGGCACTTGAGGGCCCACGCGAAGGGCACAGCGCCGGAGACCAGGGTGAGCTGCGCTGTTTGCGGGGCGGACCGTTCCTCCGAGGTAGATCTCAGCAGGCACATGAGGAGGCACCGCGACGACCGTTATTTCTGTTGTGACATTTGCATTTTCCGCACGGTCCAATTGAAAAAGGTAATATCTCACGCGGCGAAGGAGCAAGCTCCCGGTATCGGGGTGGTAAAATTTCAAAACACCGCAGCAACTTTGAATCTATGGACCCGCCGATTGATATAGATTCTATATCCGCGCCGCGCGGATGCCGTATAATCCCCGGCCGATCGTAAATCCCGCGATATTCTACGCGCCCTTTGAATTCCGTAGATCACGCGGATATTCTACCGCCACCCTGTAAATCAAAACTTTCGGTTTATGTAAATAGACTGCGATCGCGTCGCTGATCCCCGCTTGTATTCGAGATTGATATACGGCCATGCAAGTACTCGAACGCTTGCGACCGGAAAAGTTTCACAAAGAAGATATGTAAATGAACTGGAAAATTTCAAGCTACTGTTCTGGTGTATGTAGTAGGGTAGAGGTTTCTTGATTATATTTTAGAACGTGGAGGAAGTCTGTGGGGATGTTGACCGTAAATGCGGCAACATTCATTTATGGGCCTCTGTTTAGAAGCGATTAGTCCTTAAGGATGTATCGGACCTATCTTCATAATGGTACCAAGCTTATGAAAATTTGTGAGATTATTCTTTTTAATCTTCCTGATGGGCACGATAACGATTTTAATTTTCACTGATTTTACACGTACTCTTATGGAAAGAGACGATCTTGACAGATAAAACACCTGAAGAAATGGTGCCAATGTTTTCATTTTTTTTTTTATATGTAGTATATGGATAAATGAAAATATCTGCCAAGTTTCAATTATTTTCACTACACCGTTTTAAAGAAATAAATTATAACTTGAGAAAATTGAGAATTCAGGGCATTTTCACTGGCAAAAGTTTAGCAAATAATGCTTGAGAAAGCATTTGTAAAGTGAAAAATACCTTCCTAGAATTAAAAATAAGACTCCAACTGTCGTTCGAGTTCCTTACATTTTGATTTACTATGCGTAAGACGTAGATATTTAAGTATTTCAAATTTCATATACTTTTGTCTAATATTGTACGTCCAATATTATCCTTAACCTGAAGTTTGATACTGATTATCAAACTTTGCCTACCGATAGCCTTTTACTAATTGCAAGTAGAAGTATGTGTCTTGAACGACTGAGACTAGATGAATATTAATGATACGTTCGTAGAAAAGGGAGGATTTCTCTTCCCACCAGTGAAGAGTGTAAGGGTTGTTTTAGCTCAGCTCACGATAAAACCAGGAATTATGTGATTCTGGGATACTAATATCTTTGGGGTTCTTCCATTCTAACTTGTGAACTCTGAAGTTTTCTTTCTTGCACTAGGGTAGATATCCCTATTACGGTGCTTTGACGCGGACCTGCTCACGAATGAATTAATTACTGACTTCTCTTACTTTAATTGTGTAGGGATGTTAGGTGAGTAAGGCATAAGTGAATTACACACTTGTAGAAAAGTAAAAGAAACTGTTTATTAAAATAGTTGAGATCAGGCAACGATGCCTCTCGTTCGGCGGACTCTGCAGGACTAACTTCATTCATTCTTATCTTGCGCTCCCCGAGATTCACACTTACACATACACTCTTGACACGCGCTCCGGTCACCAAAACTCTCCACGTGCGTTCGACGAAACCATTCAAACCTCACACCCTTGACGCATTCGACACTCCACCATAAACATACTTTATTAAACAAACAGTCTTTGCAGTCCTACAATTGTGCTTGGTGAAAATTTATATTGGTTTTTTGAACGTTTCCCTTTAATAAGGCATTTTTTTCGGGTTCAAAATGTTAATTTTTCATATTTTTTTAATTGAAATAAAAATATAGGTTTTGGTATCAATCACGGTGCTCTGAAAAGTGCGTTGTCAGTATTACTTTGCCTCCAATTACGGTGCCTTTTTTAATAGCGTTTCCTAGAATCCCTAGCGTTCAGTTTCTTTCTGAAGAAGGAAAATACAGTTAAGGTCTGCGCACACATGTCAGTTCCGCGTCAGTGCCGTTCCGCACAGTGGTCCGAAATCCCCATATCAAGAAGAAAATATGATAGCATCAATGGGAAACCTTCAATTGATACCAAACTTGGTATCCCGGGGTTTTTGAGGTCGCAGTGCAGGTTCAAGGAAAAAATGGGGCCACCATTAGAATTGCCAATTTGCAACTCCGGCGCGCGAGTCCTAACAAACGTGTTCATATATATCTCCATTTCTACCGAACACTTTGTAACATAAAAATTAATTTTTATCGTTTGAATGTGAACTAAAATACCCTGAAAATTTGGAAGAGATCCGCCTAACAGTTTCTTAGAAAAAAATTCCCAAGGATCACCTTATTCCTAGCCGTCCTAAATAAGGCTCCCCCTTTAACTGTTTAAAAATGCAATCTTCTCGTTTGTAACGCATACATTAATAGTATTGTATAGCTTAATTAAAAAAAATCTCTCCTTATTTATTTACGCGAGTTTTTATGTGCGATTTTTCACTTTACAAATGCTTTCTCAAGCATTATTTGCTAAACTTTTGGCAGTGAAAATGCCCAGAATTCACAATTTTCTCAAGTTACAATTTATTTCTTTAAAACGGTGTAGTGAAAACAATTGAAACTCGGCAGATATTTTCATCTACCCATATACTGCATGTACAAAAAAATTGAAAACATTGGCACTATTTCTTCAACATTCTTTCAGATGGTTCATCCGCCAAGACCGTCTCTTTCCATAAGAGTACGTGTAAAATCGGTGAAAATTAAAATCGTTATAACTCAGTAACCGTTTAGTGAATTCGTTTAAAATTTTTTGAGCACATCAGGAAGATTAAAAATAACAATCTCACAAATTTTCATCAACTTCGCAGTATTTTGAAAGTAGATCCAATACATCCTTAAATACAATGGCACCGTGATAGGGGCATCTACCCTATGCGCCTAGATAAAGGCGACAGAACGAAGAACCTCAGGCAACGCGTGGTAGGGGGAGTTGGGTCACTTTGATGCAGGAGGCACAGTGAAACATTCAATATTATCTTGATATCTATAGGGTATCATCTTATAATCTTATATCATCTTTCAAGATCATAGTGTATACTGTTTTGTGATCATTTTTTGAACTTCTGACTGTTTCTAGATATCAAGGGAATATTAATGTTTCATTGTGCCCCAACTCCCCCTATATACCTAATCACCGCTTCCGCCTCACGCATCAAAGTTCTCCACTGCGAAGCGCGACTCAGAGCAACTCCTCGCTTTCTTCCAGCTGATCCAGCATCGACGAATGCACACAGGCGAGAAACCACATCTCTGCCCGCACTGCGCGTACAGAAGCGCGCGTCGCGACAACCTGCGGAGCCACGTGAGACGAGTCCACAAAAAGGAGAATCTCTACTGCGACACGTTCAGTCCCCGGGGCATGCTCCTGACGCCGACGATCGGCAGGGACACCCCCGTGGCCCAGAGCCCGCAATCCTCGCCGTCCTCAAACTCAGAGTCCACCAACTAGCGAAGCAGCCCGCGGCCAGAAGGTACATCGGACGTCCCCGATCGCGAACGGTCGAACGGGTCCTCGTTTCGCACGTCCTAACTTTGTCAATACTGCGACTTAGGTATTAGAACCGCGGGGGAAGTTTTACATTGGCCCGAGCCAATCGCGCCGTCGCTGGCTTCGCCACCCCCGGGAACGGAATCTCGGATGGTAGTTTGCCAGAATATTCGAGAGCCACTTTGTCGAGTTGTTTGCTTTCGGCTCTTAGAGAAGCATCTGGAGGAGAAGTGGTGATATTTTTAAGTAACAAAGCGCAAGTTTATTGCGCTATTTCTGGGAGCTCTGGGGTGCAGGGGACTGTCGATTGGAGGTAGCAAGATCAGCGACGGCGGAGGTAGTCGAAAGTTGATGATTCGCGAGTCTCAACGTCGCGCAATAATTCCCACGAGTTTGTCGTAAATTTCTGATATAATCTTATTTTATTCCTAGTAGCACGTGGACAAGTATACGAATAGAAGGGTGCGACTTTTGGCTACCGACGATGCTACCCGCGCTCCTGGCGAATAGGAGACACGTAGAGAATTGCATGCGACTGTCGATAATTTAATCTAATCTTCGAATTTTAACGAGATCTTATATTAGTCGGTTTAATTAACGAAGGCTCGCTCGCTGGCCAGATAACGGCGAACGGAGGATAAAGCTGCGCAATGGTGCTAGAATTGTAGACTGGATTATAGAGGAAGACTGAAAGTAGGTATGCTTCGCGGTGTCTGACATCGTTCTTTGTTTCTACGTAGTTTGCGTCGATCGACGTGCTTCGATAACGGAGAATCGGCGATTATTAAGACTGCTATCCTGTACTGACGACCGCGAGACGCTCGTGCTGAGAGAACGTTACACGCATGTCTGTTTAGTAATCGTGAGCCATCAATTTCAAGTTTTTAATCTGAATATGCAAGGCCCGATCTAGATCTTCCGCCGCACTGGGCAAAAATTATTTTCGCCGCCCTTTATATATAATTACGAGTAGTTATTTTAAAACGAGTAGTAATTTTAAAACATCATTCTTGACAGTGAGTGAAATTTTTTGTTGGTAAGGGAGACCGAGGATAGTTGTTACTTCATTTTTCGTTTTTTTACTTTTTTTTTCATTCCATATTAAATACTGTTAATGACTCTGACTTTACGTCAGACTTAGACTGACTTTACGTCTTTGAGTACGTATTTTCCTCTACCGATGACCGCTGTCTCGTGTAATTAAACGAAAACCATCACTTTGAAAAAAGCCTTTTTGAAGGTTGTTTCAAAGTATTACACGATAAGGGGCAAGTTGGTACAGAATTAAATTTTGGAAGAGATGTTTATTATGAGTAATATAATTATACTTTCTTGGACAAAAGTAAATTTATTAATTGTGAGAATCCATTACACTAAATATAAAAGAAAAAATTATGAGTAATCTATGTTGAAAAGAATAAAACAATAGTGAATCAATCACTTATATCAAAAAAGGTGATTATCGTCGTCCGTTTCATACGGGACTCACAATTAATGCACACATAAAAGGGATTTTTAGGTTTTGCGCAATTGTCATGTTATTTAACTTCGAAAAGAAGAGAGAGAGAGACACTGAAAACAAAAGCAGTCTTCATCGTTGGAGGAATATTGCCAGTTGCCATTTGTCTAATATCGACAGTTGTTTTATTTCTTATCTGTCTTCAGATGCCTCTTTTCTTATGTAACAACATGCCCCTTTTCTTGTGTAACAACTAGCCCCAGTTGACACCATTGTGCATAAAATGCTATAAGTTTATACCACCTTGGTGTATTCTTATGTAATTCTTCTGTAGCTAAAGTAACACTAATTCAAACGTGGTAATATTAACATACATACATTTATCCGACTGTTCCGTAGAAAATATTGAAGTAGAAATAGAGAAGTTACTATTAATATCGAAACACACAGAAGCTGTAATAACGTGGCAACGCGTCAACCGACTACAAAAAAAAAATACCATATACAACGGCAGAGATGGGCAAAAAATTATTTGAAATAAAAATTTCATACACAAATTTTTATTTCAAATAATTTTTTGGTGCGTATAATTTGTGTACGAAATTTTTATTTCAAATAATTTTTTGCTCATCTCTGTACAACGGTGTATGGTTGAACCCCACCAACCACTTCATCTTCAAAGTGATAGTCCAAGCGACAAAAATTTAAACTGCTCTGTAACAACCTGTCTCGGTCCCCGCTGTTTGTTGAACAACAAAAGCCAACAAAGCTTTTTAAAAAGTTTCACTTTTTAATTAATTTCTATTGATTTTAATTTTCTCTATCTACTAATTTGTCCCCGTCCCCCTCTAAATAGATCGGGCCTTGTGAATATGTAAGAACCGTTGAATTTTGCTTGCCAGACAGGCAAATGCCAATTCCAAGATGTTATTACAAACGGAAACTTCTAACCGAGCCATAAACTGTATTACTGAGGCTCTGAAATTTTGATTGAGAAACAGCGCGAGGTCTCCGGTGTCTAGGAAAGGTGCTATTTCACAAAGGTAATATTATTGTCACGTCATCCTATATTTAACCCCGTATACTATGATTGTTAAACGGTATACATTGTTATTATTGCTATTATTATTATTATTATTATCACTATTACTATTTAGCGTGTAACAGTGGTGGTGTTATGCTGACGGGAATATCGCGGCAGGTGTATAGCGTATGTACAATATGCTCGTTAACCGATGAGAGGGGGTAGTCGAGAGAATTTTATCGAATTTCATAGTGATAGCGATAAGGGGCTCGAAAGTCTTCTGCGCTGTCGTCCATCGATACGCTAGCCTAAATTACGTGAAACTATATTATTATACTTTCAATTAATATCATTTAACGTTTTATATTAGCCATTTTAAAGAATCGTACTACTATATAGATATATGATATATATATAAAGAAAGAGTACCAAATGCAGGATTTTCCAACGAACTATAACTTTTTACGTGTCTCGAGTATAACGCTTGCGTCGAAAGCGCCGAGCAAAGTAGGCATGTGAAAATTGTTTGCAGACAATTTTTCAAATACTTGTTACGTGTGCTCGGCTTCACTCTGTCCTCGCAGAACGTTTAATAGGAATCAATATCGCAAGTTCTTTTCCCTTCCTTAGGAATCGAAGACCGTCCCCGAAACGATTCTGCCCTATAACGTTTCTTCCGCCGGAGAAAAAAAAGAAAGGAATGAGAAGCGGGGAGGTGGATAAGGCCAAGCAGATGCATACTATAACATAAATGGGTGTCAATTTTTAATGTATCATAACTAACGTTCTAGTCAATAACGATTTTTAAGGGGAAGCTAAGCGAGGCACGGGAAGTGGATCTATGCTCTCCGATGCTCTTCGATGCACAACACGTTGCGGTTCAGAATTTCCTTTCGTTTTTCTCGTCCGAGACTGTCTCGTACCTATCTGCATTTAGAGAGAAAGTTGTGAAATGTCCCCGGAGCGACTGAATCTTGCGAGAAAGGGCGTCGTTACGATCGATCGACTCCGTAAACGAAATTAGACATCGAACCTTCCTCCATTTCTCTTTGGATCAAATCGGAATTAGAATTCAAATCGGAATTAGAATTCCAAATTGGGTTGGGTACCTCGAAAGTCAATGGCCCCGATAACTTCCAGTAAACGTCGAATAGAGTCTTCACTGCGATTCGTATTTATACAACGGGAGAGTTCCGAAACAAGCTTCTTGAGTTTCAAATTGAAGGGTCCGTTGTAGAAAACACTGTAAGTGGTAATTTTAATGCAATCACCCTTTGTAAAACAATTACCCATTGTGTTAAAAGGTGGTAGCGCCTAGGGCTGGGACTATTTGTCGAATTTTTCGATATTCGAATATTCGAATACTTTAGTTGCTCAATTATTTTGCGAATATAATTCGAATATCAAAGTATCCAAATACTATTCGAATATTGAAGTATTCAAATACTATTCGAATATCCAAGTATCCAAATACTATTCGAATATTGAAGTATTCGAATAGTATTCGAATATTGAAGTATTCGAATACTATTCGAATATTGTAGTATTTGAATACTATTCGAATACTATTCAAATATCCAAGTACCCAAATACTATTCGAATATTGAAGTATTCGAATACTATTCAAATATCCAAGTACCCAAATACTATTCGAATATTGAAGTATTCGAATACTATTCGAATATCCAAGTATCCAAACACTATTTGAATATTGAAGTATTCGAATACTATATTCGAATATTGTAGTATTCGAATACTATTCGAATATTGAAGTATTCGAATACTATGCGAATATTGTAGTATTCGAATACTATTCGAATATTGAAGTATTCAAATACTATTCGAATATCCAAGTATCCAAATACTATTCGAATATTGAAGTATTCGAATAGTATTCGAATATTGAAGTATTCGAATACTATTCGAATATTGTAGTATTTGAATACTATTCGAATACTATTCAAATATCCAAGTACCCAAATACTATTCGAATATTGAAGTATTCGAATACTATTCAAATATCCAAGTACCCAAATACTATTCGAATATTGAAGTATTTGAATACTATTCGAATATCCAAGTATCCAAACACTATTTGAATATTGAAGTATTCGAATACTATATTCGAATATTGTAGTATTCGAATACTATTCGAATATTGAAGTATTCGAATACTATGCGAATATTGTAGTATTCGAATACTATTCGAATATTGAAGTATTCGAACACTATTCAAATATCCAAGTATCCAAACACTATTTGAATATTCAAGTATTCGAATACCTACTATATTCGAATATTGTAGTATTCGAATACTATTCGAATAGTGTGGTGTGGATTATAAATCAAGTTCTTTAAGTTCATTTTTTTTACAAACTTTTATTTAGTTTCAGTTGTGAGTTCGTTAGTTTGTCAGGGTGAAATCTTGTAAGTTAATTTTGTTCGACTTCAACATATCCGATCGACTTGGAACTTTGCATTCCTACATAGTTCCGGTGACAATTCAATATATATTACAATGACAATATAATAGTATTCGAATACTGAAATATTCGCATAGTATTCGAATACTTAAATATTCGAATGGTATTCGAATACTTAAATATTCGAATAATTACATTCGAATACTCAAGTATTCGAAGTTTATTCGTAGCATTCGAATACTTGTAAAATATTCGAATAATAAATTATTCGAATAGTCCCAACCCTAGTACCGCCGGTGCGTCCAACGCCACTTTTGTAGAATACAATGTAAGAGCCAATTAAGCGATAGGTAAACAGGATTGGCACTTCAGTGCTTAAAAAAATAGCACATTCAGTTTTCTCTACAACTAAGAGGTGTCACATAGAGTGACATATTACATATTAATGCAGAAAATAGTCAATTTTGGGATGCACTTGGGTCATTGTATACTTAAACATATTTAGCAATCAAAAGAAATCAAATTCCGCAAATAATTTAAAACCAGGAACGTTTCTTCTCCCTCCTGAAAAAATTGGATTTGTTGGCACTTAGTCTGCTTTCTACAAGTTCTCTTTAATTGCGAATCGACAAGTAGAAGAACGGCCCCGACTTCTAGAGTACAATTAGGATTCGAATTAGGTTTACAACTGAGTGACTGCAGAATTCGATGAATCGTAACGATGGCCACGAACAATATTTAAAGAGGGATGAAACGAGGGGGTGATTACAGAAGCTATACGCATTTTTCTCTGTGTACTTCCGTGATACGCGTACGTGTACAGTATATATAGTAATACTTTCTTGCTTTTGATATACGTATATTGTATGTGAACGGTACTTTATATTCGCGAGGGTTTCGTCCCGCCAGCATATGCAGCGAATTCGCTCGACTTTTTATATATATGCATGATTTTACCATGTGCGCGTGTTAAAGCGGGGCCCCACTCCGTGTCCGCCGTTGCCGCGCGGTGCCGGGGGGGGGCCCAGAGCTGAGGAGGATCGTCGTCTCTTTCGTTTTTCTTTTGCGTGAGGCTTTCGTATGCACGCGGAACGCGATGCTCTCTCTCCTACGTGAGATAATATTTTTGGTACCCGGCCGTCCCGCGATACCACACCGCTAACCGGTGGTATCGCGGCGACTGCCATTGTTGATTGTTGGTATACGAATTCGTTATGTATTGTACTCGTAATGATATTCTATTTTTGATAATCGCTCGATTGATTATTCCATTTAGAACGATCGATCTACGGCCGCGTTTAGATAATTTCTAGCCGTTAAGGTTCTCACGCGCGAACGGCACTTCACACGCCCTGTGTGCGCCCGTCGCTTTCCTTTCAATTCGCGCGTCGCGCAGGACGATTTTCCCGGTAAAAAGAAAGGTGAAATGTCTCGGACGTGGATGCTTTTAGAGATGACGGGAAACGGGCGATGCGGCTTCGAGGAGTACAGCTGGGAGTCGTGGAATCTTTTGGACCAATGTTCTCTTTCGTTAGGTGTACAGTAAATCCACGCTCGATCTTCAAATATAGAGGTTCGGGTGATTTCTCGATTAAATAGTGTCTTGCATTGTATTTTATTAACAAAAGAAGATGAAAGCTTAGGTCGAAAATCGCGTGCTCACATTTTTCAGAAAATAAATTTTCTCCAAATCGGCGCCGACAAGTAACGTAAATGTACCAGTGCCAGGCCATGACCCAGTACCTGAACAGTAATGCGAATTTTATTTATTTTTAAGCTTAATTTTTAATGTAATTAAAAACAAGAAATAGTACTATAATGCATAAGTATTTAGCAATATTAATTAAAATCATTATTATAGAAAATTAAAAATCGTTAGATAGAAATAATTATTTTGTAACACACTTCGTATGCATTGCAGATTTCGAAAAATTTCTTAAGCTTCTGTCAAGACACTTCTGTCATTTACTAAGAAAATATTGACAGCATTTCTTATTAATACATTATTATAATAGTAAATAGATTTAAATTTAGTTTAGGATGGTTAAATTTCCAAGAAAATTAATATTTTTTCAAACAAATCTAAGTTTATTTACTTGTACAAGAATTTCGTGGATGTAAGTAATTCAGATATTTGGACATGCATTTTTACGTTGTCCGCTTACTGGGAGCATATAATTCAGATATTGGGACATGCAGTTTTATGTTGTCCGCTTACTGGGACATCTGCATGTTTTCGTATTTTCATTAATAAATACGTCTATTATAATACATAAACTTTTCGTTTCAGTTTCCGATAGTATAATATTATGTTATCTTCCACATTTCAACAACATTTTTTTATTTCATGATGGTTTTACAAATTAAATTAGGAGACAAACCTTGCTGCTATTGCTTAAGCCCCTTAAGCGTCCGGGTATTGGTACATTTACCTTACCAGTTCATTTAAAAAAGTCGAGGTAATTTCAAAAGTAATTCAATGTGACAACTCTCTTATGAGTTACTGCTAATTTACTGTGAATTGTTTTTAATGCTGTCTCAAGCCTCTGCGTTCAAACCTTCCTCGATTTTTTTCTTGAATACAAATTCGCCCCTGTCTCTAACGAGTATAGCTTAAAATTTAGCACAAAGGGCACGGCTAACGTCCACGCGCCTCGAAGAGTATCGCCCGCGAAAACTGGAGCCACGAAAGTGTTAAAACCCTCACGATGAGAAACATTCACGAAGACATAGGAATCAATGGTTGCTTTAAGGAATTGCCTTTCGTGAATGGACGTAGAGCCTCCTCGAGCCAAGTAACAAGATCCACTGGCGTTCTGTAATTGTATACGGCGCATATACGTACGATAAACGTCTTTTTATTAATCGTGTCGTCCGAACGATCGATCTCAGGTGCGTCCGAGGTTTACTCTAATTAATTCTAGCAAGCTCATTGTTCGTAAATGTCGTGCCAATAGTAAGGGATAATGCGTGCCAAAGTGGAGTGTACGAAACTAAACGAGAGAGGTGGAAAGAGAGAGAGAGAGAGTGAGAGAGAGAGAGAGAGAGAGAGAGAGAGTGTGTAGAGTTTTAGGAGAATGAAAGAATGTGGAGGCGATGGCTGCGACGAGTCGACACGCAGGTTCCAGCATTCCCTTCTGCTAAGCAGCCCTTGGAAGCACAAAAACAGAAGGGGTCGCTGGCCCGCGGGATCGCCTCGCACGAAACACGAACTAGTTGTTACAATCTTTTAACTGTTGAATTTTTGCAGTAGATGGTAAGTGTCTTAACGTATACCTTATATAAACCCACACGATAATATATTCTATATTAATGTTTCGTAGATTTACGTGCGAGCGATCAACCACGAGCTTTCGTCGATCATCGTCCAATCGTAGAGCGCCCTAACAAAAGCAATACACCCACTCGAATTTTCTACCGTTAACATTCCAAACCTCTCGACAAAACAAGAGAGATCATTCCGCTCGTTCGAGCAAAGTGGGGGAACGCGAACGATCGTCAACGGAAAGCGGTCGGGGTTGGTCGATCCTGGAGACCTTCGAGGAATCGGCGCCTAATTGGAAAAGTTGCGCGGTTACGACGAATCCCGGGACCGAGCTCGAACTAAAAAGAAACCGCGAGGTCCGCGAGCCATCGGTGTAACGAGAGTCCACTGTACAGGCGAGCCGCCCGGCACGCGGCTCCGGAAGCTTCGTGAAACGGGACATACGGGGACAGGTGTCTGAATTTGTCGAAGGACGTCCGGCCAAAAACGAAAAGAAAAAAAAAGAAACGTCTTAAACATTAATACAATCTGAATGTGATAATATATTTGCTATTGAATTACGACGTAATTACTACATTATAATTATTGATACGTGAGAGGCGCGCGAATCGGCGCGGAGTAAGGTGCGGGGAGATTTTAAGCGTCCGTCTACGGGAGGAATAAATGGCAGTCGCTGCGACGTGGGTGATCCTCGGCGGGGCCATCGGGGTTTCCTGTCCCCCACCCCAAACCCCCCCCCCCACCCCACCCCCTCCCCCAGATCGAATGATCCGTGGCAAGCGCGTCTGCGACCATCGATCGGCTTCTTCACAAGTACAAAGTACTCTGATAACTTATTTTTCGATTATCGTAAACGGATGAATACCGATCAACGGAATGAAAGTTGTCGCCCGTAGGGTAAAGCGTGGCAACGCGTTGCGCACGGTGGTCCGGGGATGGACGACGAATCGGGGATCTCGCTCGCGCAACAGAGACGGGCCACGCCTGATCACCGACGTCCGCGTGCGCGCGCGATTAATTGCGCACGGCAAATCTGAAGTCCGGATTTACGATTTGCTTCACGTATATAAGTATAAATTTAAAAGGATAAAAAAAAAGACTCTTGCGCTCTACGCATATTATATATATATTATATTATACATATATTATATATATGTAAATGTACTTGTATGTGTGTGTGGGTGTGCCTAAAGATTTTCTCTTCAGACTATTTCACTCTATATTTACCATACTTCCCGCCTTCTGCTCTCTGCCGCGTGTCCCAATTGTAGGCAATTTTCGGGGGACCGAGGAGAGAGTGGATCGCTACGATTCATCCTTAACTGACTAAGTAATTGACTCGGGGGCTTATTTCCATTTGAATTCTAGCAAGCTTGCAAGCTTTTGCGTTAGGTACAAACTTTCTTCTATGTTTCTACAGTCTATTATTACTAACTACTTAGTCCTTTTACTATTACCCTATCGTTGGTTTTACATTTACAAATACGAAGGGGTAAATGGGCTCGGTTATGCAGAAACTTACCAACCCCAAAAGTGCCAAGAAGTTAGTTAAACACAGTATGGATCCCAGAGTATTGTGATCTGTTGTGGAAGGTGCCGGGGTTCGGGATTTTCACTGGCAAGGGAAGATACCGAACCCCAAAATTCAAAAAATTCTGAAACTGTGAATTTGCAGAGGATTTCGTCCTGATTACAACAGAATTTTTGTTTGCTGCCTAAATTGACTCGAAGTGAAATTAACCACTGATAATTTGGCTATTTTCTGATTTTGTGTTACAACTGGCGAACTGTAAGAGATATAAAAATAGTTTCAAGGCAAAAGTTACTTCTTTTAATTAGATCTTTCATTTGGTAAAAAAATTATTTTACAGTTCACGACTTATAACACAAAATTGGAAAATAACCGGATATTCAGGGGTCAATTACACCCCCTTAGAGCGAATTTGGGCAGCAAACAAAAATTGCGTTGTAATCACGAGGAAATTCCCTACATATTCCCAAAGTTTTAGAATTTTTTGGATTTTCGGGTTCGGGATCTTCCCTTGTGAGAATCTCGTAATGCTCCTTGGTCGTTACGCATGGGTATCGGTTTCCTCACAACAGATTTTTATTTTGTAAAAATTTGCCAACCCATAGAGCAACTCTTACGTCATACGATTATTAAAACTACCAAGCCATAGGTAGTTCCGTTTTAGACTTAAAAACGAAAGGTACAGAAAATTTAAAATAATATTAATTACACTACTCACTATTAAATAGCCCCATTAAAAACATTGCAAAACAACAATAAGAAATCAAACTATACTCAATAGAAATCATGGGCGTCCAGAGGGAGAGAGGGCGAAAGGGTCAGTTGTCCCTCCCTGGCTTTTGAGAAAAAATCGCAAATTTTTAAAAACTGATCCTTATTAACCCTACGTGGTCACACCTTCTTATAATCACAAATTGGTCACACGGAGTTCACTGTACCCCCAGCGTAATTTTTTGAGTTACCATTTTCGTATTTTTGAATCTTTTAACTTTTCAGTGATAATTGTACATTCGTAATACTTGTACAGTCATGGTCTAATAATCTTTTTTTAGAAATGTAAATTTTGATATACTAAAATTTGTAATTGAAATGCGCGATTTTCCACGGTTTGTGGAAAAAAAGCGATTTTTTAATTTTGTTTTATTTTCCTTTTTGCGATAAAGCCCCTTTGGAAGTCGTAAAGGTGCGACATTTTAACTCGAAAATTGCTCTTGGGGTGCGGTACACCCTGTGTAACCACGAAGGGTTAAATATTAATACTACCTATAAAAGTGAATATTTTTAAACACCCGTTTTAAATTTTTACTTAAATTAGAACTACAAAATGGGTGGAGAAAAACAATAGCGCTACCCCACTTGCGTCGCGTGTTTCATGGTTCGATTCGTCGATGTCATCGCCGGGGTTGTTTTTTCATTACCTTCTACATTTTTCTTTACCCTCACCCCAAAGTTGCCCCCCCCCCCCCCTCCCACTGGAAAAAATTCTGCGTACGTCTTTGACAGAAATAAAGCCACTTCTTTTTAACAATTAAAATCTTCAAGCCTTCACTAAATTTCAGATCATCGAGGGTTGGTAGCTTTCTGCACAACTTGCCCCAAATGTTTCTTGCTTAAACTCTCTTCTTCGTATTATTCTGTTCCTTGTTAGTAAAATGCCAAGTTGAAAAGGATAGTGTCAGTCAAGGATTAATCGCGTTGTTTAACAATTGTCTCTCTGTGTTCCGGTTGTACCTATAACATAATATATAATATATATATATATATATATTCCGTCGATCGTTCCTCTCGATAGGTGCAGCCGCGATGCAACGCCGCGCGTGCACGGTGCATCTGTTTTTGCATGGACGGCCTCAAGCGATCTCGTCGACGACGGTATACGGATTTTCCAATTTCTCTCGGGCGACCCCGAGAACGTCACGGCAACGCGGGCTCGGTGAGCGAATTGATATTTTTTTACGGTCCCGCGGCCCGATGGGGCAGCGAATGGTGGTAGAATTTTAACGGAACCTTGCGTATCTTAATCCGCCAACGGAATAGTTAAGGATCTCTAAAGTGCTATGTCCGAGACGCTTGCCGCCGAGGCAGCCGAGCCTCTTTATCCGTGCATCGAGATCCTTTAATTATCGGCGATTCCGCCGGGGAGCCGGGCACGTCGAGGGGCGCCGCGACGCTCATCCTTAACACCGTCCCAAAGTTCGTCGACTACTCTAATCGTGTACTTTAGATTAATAACATTGAATAACGCGTCCGTTGGATGTGCTCCTCTCGACGATTCTACAGCGAGCCCCAAGAACGCCCTTAACGATCCAAGTGTCGTTAGCCCCGTACAGAACAGGGTCGGCGGAGCAAATCTGTCCCCCGAGAGTTGGGGGAGTGCAGATTAGAAGATCAAATTTCAGCAGCCTAGAAAGCAGTACTTAGCACGCGAACAAAGAATAAAAAATGGTAAAATTGCAAGTGGTATTTGCACGCGCAGAAAATGTTGGTGGTTCCACGCAACTCACGCCGGCCCTGATACAGATTTTACTTGAACTTTCTGTAAGCCAGAAAGTAGCAGTGGTGCTGAACAGAAAATAATTGAACTGCCAATAATCGAAATCATCTGTACCCTGAAATCTGAATTAGCTACTCCATCCTATATGACTCGGATAATTAGCTGTTTCAAAAAGTTAGATCCCCGAAAATCGTTTTAAGGGCAATGTTGGGGGAATGCAGAGGCGCCAGGATCCCGGTAACCTCGATGCACGCGCACGTATACGGAACCTTCGAAGGCCGTGCACGCGCGCGCCGCGAGCTCGCCTGCTGGCGTGCACACGTGTAACGATCATCCCTAAGTGACATAATTAACAACAAAGTAAAGGAAATAAAAAAACTTGTCGTCGCCATTGTGATTTAAGGTAGTAGAGTTCACCCAGGGGCTGGTTCACTGGACAATGCAGATGTCTCCGACCGGCGAGCCTCGTGGCCCGTTTTATTTATAATTCGCGATAGAGTGGCCGACTGGTGTTGGCTACACGCGTAGTCGCTGCGCGCAGCTGTTGTTCGATTTCGTCGAACGTTTCATTCATACAGACGGTGGGCACGATCCCGCGGTTCGCCGGGCGAAAGTCTAGCGATTCAGCCGCGGTCACGCGGGGAACGAATCGCCGGGCATGCATCTGCATCGAGGGCCCCTTAGGGACAACGTTTACCTGTTTGTATCGCCAATGGTCACTATTTGACTTTGGCGCGATAAAGTCTTAATAAAGGTTTCATTAAAATATGTACTTTGCTTTCTTGCGCAATGCGCTGACTCTCGCTGATCGGTATTAAGTAGTGCAGGGTAGATGTCCCAATTACCGTGCCCTGTCCTAATCACCGTGCCTTTGTACTTAAAGAAGCCGTAAAAAAAAAACTCGCATATATAAATAAGGAAAGAAATTTTTTAAATTAAGTTAAACTATTAATGTACGTGTTACAAATGAGAAGGTTGCATTTTTAAACAACTAAAGCATAGTAAAAAAAATTTCAAAAATGCATATGAAAATTTCGATGAATTTACCTAAATCCTTACCGGAAACGGTAAGGAACACGTACTTTACAGAAGTGAATAAATTGATAATTATCATGATTTGCACTTATGTAAAGTGTTTATTATATCATAAAAGGTTCAAATTTTATGGAAAAAATAGCAAAATGAGCACTTTTGAAACGTAATACGGTAATTGGGACAGGAATTTAACGCTTGTCCAAAGAGGAGATATAATAAGAGGCGTCACTCGACAAGGACAGAAATAACCTAGGGAAATCACTAGACAACCAATTTAAATGCCCATTCGGCAATGATCGGTAAACTTCGGCAGTGATCGGTAAACTTCGGCAATAATCAGCCAATTGCAGTAAGGTACATTGAGTCGATTTGAATATCCCGCTCAAATAGACAACCAGTTTAAATGCCACGGTCAAGTAAGGACTTCAAAGGTTCCGCCCGGAGTGACGCCTCTTATTATATCTCCTCTTTGGCTTGTCCCTATTACCGTGCCCCTCGGTGCCCACTGGCTCCCTCTGTAACTGCTAAACCTAACCTTACTTTCGTTTCGCAGAGCGGGTGAACAGAAATTTATATTTGCATATTTTGTTTTTGTAATGAAAGGGTCATATTAAAATTACATAAAAACACCTATCGTCGAGCAAAAAAAATGTTTTGAACAGTTCAAAGTTGAAAGACATAACCTAACCGCGGGAACGCTATTCAAAAAAGGGCACGGGAATAGGGACAACGCATTTTTCAGGGCACGGTAACTGGGACAAAAACATGTATTTTTATTTCAATTAACAAAATATGAAAAATTAACATTTTTAACTCGAAAAAAATACCTTAATAAAGAGAAAAGTTCAAAATACAAATATAAATTTTCACCAAGCAAAATTAAAGTGAGAGAAGTCAGTAATTAATTCCTTCGTGAGCAAATCAGCGTCAAAGCACGGTAATTGGGACATCTACCCTAGTAGCTGGAAACGGCACGTTAACGTTGCTCTGAGCTATAAACGCTTAAAGATCGCAGAATAAGGTCGAAAATCGCTGATTTCGGGAATTTCACGATTTTCACCCTTATTCTGCGATCTTTAAGCGTTTATAGCTGAGAGCAACGTTAACCGATTTAGATTACATTTTCAGCATGTATACAACTTAATTCAATCTACAAAGGGGTTTTTTGAATTTTCATTACAGGCTCACAAAAAAAGTTTCAAAAACGACCTTTACTATTTTTTTTTTTTGCTATTCAGACCAAGTGCATTTTTTCAAAACGACGAAACACGTCACCTAGAAAACTAATTCCGCTAGCTTCTAAAAAGGAGTCAAGTCGTTTGGACTAATTTTAAATAAGTTTTGCGATTTTAAATAGTGTCAACTTATTTCCCGACGTGACTGTAGGTACAAATGGTTAGGTACATAGTTAGAAAGCGTTGGAAGATTAAATTATGACCCTGTATAATAGAGAAGGTTTATTTTCTTCTACGGTCAGTTTCCGCAAATGTACAGGGTGATCTTACCGCGATGCCTCACCGAGGGTTATGGCTTTCGACCCTGGGCGGGGCTGGAATACGGGAAAACGGGGTATTTTCGGCCAGGGGGTAATTCAGGCCACTTCTATTTCTTACAACCACAGACGAGGTATAGGATATATATAGGGTAAAGGCAGGTAACATAGAACATTTGATTTCAAAAGCTTGTTAAAAGTAGGGAAATTTGTTTTTTTTTTAATAAAACTGATATGAAGGAACGAAGGAACTAATGCATAATCATATTTACATAGTCAAATGTAAAAAAATTTAATTGTTTTGCAACAGTGAAAATCGGCCGGGGTCCTAAAAAAATGGGTCCTAATATGGAACACCTAGGAAATTTGTAAAGAAAACTCAAAAATCTTTACTTCTTTTTTACTTAAAATGAAGATTTATTAAGTAGAAGATACAAATAAATAAATATTGATCATTTTTGGAATTTATTGTTATTTTCTGCGTCTCCTACACGTTGGGCACGTGAATAATACGTCGGAAGACCCACATTCTTCGTGTGCCCACTGAAAACTGCGAATACATTGGATCTACTTTTCATTGTCATTATTTTTATAATTACCATCGCAAAATAAGCATTCCGCATTATCGTCGTCATCGTCATTATCAACTTCATCTATGTTACACGGTATGTTCCATATTACATACGTACAGACATGTTCCGACAAGAAATTAAGAATTGTACTAACAAGGAGAGGTTCCCAGGTGTCCGCCTCCGATTGCTTCGAATTTTGAATATGTTTTAGAGGACCGAAAAATAAGATATACGTGTTTTTTATAGCGGCCCGTTTTCATATTTAGGGGGTGAAACCAACCCCCAAAGTTATAAGATTTTCAGGTGTTCATCTCCGATTGCTTTGGTTTTTGGATATGTTTTAGAGGACCGAAAAATAAGAAATATGTGTCTTTTTATTTTGACCTGCTTGAATATTTAGGGGTTGAAACCACCCTCCAAAGTGCATAAGAATAGTTGGTGCCCGCCTCCGATTGCTTTGAATTTTGGATATGTTTTAGAGGACCGAAGAATAAGAAATACGTGTCTTTTTATTTTGGCCCGTTTGCATGTTCAAGGGGTGAAGCCACCCCTCATAGTTACCACCTAATAACGGTGACGGCCGACAAGAACATCGTCCATACAGCAAGTTATGACGCAAATTAAATTTATATTAAGTTTTACTCAACACAATTTTTACACCCCGCATGAACTTTGGGGGGTGGTTTCACCCCCTACATATGAAAACGGGCCACTATAAAAAACACGTATTTCTTATTTTTCGGTCCTCTAAAACATATCCAAAAACCGCAGCAATCGGAGGCAGGCACCAACTATTGAATTTTGGGGATGGTTTCACCCCCTAAATATGCATACGGGTCAAAATAAAAAGACACGTATATCTTATTTTTCGGTCCTCTAAAACATATCCAAAATTCAAAGCAATCGGAGGCGGACACCTGGGAACCTCTCCTTGTAAGAAGAAAGTAACTTTATTGGTAAATTATTGTTGAATAATCAAGAACACACATATTTAATGATAAATTATATAAAAATAATACTTTGTAACATACCTTCACTCCAATATTTAACTGTTTGATGCACTTTTCAAAAACTTTTACACCCCACGAAAAATATAAACATTCTCTTTCAATGATGGATGCCCGACTGATGCTCAATTGTCAGTATCATTGCCTATTGTGTCTAGGGATCTACTTAGTATACACGATTGTCTGAAGAGTTAATTCTTTCTTTATCGAAATTTTACCCTACCTGTAAAATTTGTGACCCTATCTTTGATTTGTGTGTTTGTCTGTCGCCTAAAAACTTTGGAGCGATAAACTCTGGGATCACAAAATGTGCCACAGCTCATTATGCTTGACTACTTAATCCAGATGAATGTGACCATTTTCACAAAAAAAACTAAAAAAAATTTTTTTATAAAATCAGAATTTAAATTTCTGGCGAAGGCGAGTACTAAAGCTAGTACCTAATAGTTAAAAAATAATGTACTTAATATGACAAAATTATGTGATTACCTAAAAAATAAGTTTCGTCGTACGGAACACCAGCGTGAACGTTAAACGTCTTAAAACTCTGGTAATACTGAAGAAAAAAGAACATTGCCAGAATTCTCTGCTCAGGACTGTATTATTCATTTGTTTCTCCATCGATAGTGCTATCAATTGATAGTGGAAGCGAAATCTAGCTTTGGCCGATACTGTACGACTCTCCCCTAATGATAATAATAATAATAATAATAAACTGAGCTTCAGCCCGTAATAACTCCTCAAAATAATAATAATATATCGAGGAAATACGAACTTGGGTCTCTCCCTGAGCCGTAACACCTACATATGTCGAACCCATTTGATTCCTATTAACTACATTATGTATATAGTTTTATTGCATGAATCGCAATTCGAACGTAGAAACGATCTTCAAATAATACAAAACTTGATTAAAATTTATAGTTTTCTCAGTGGTAAATAAGCTATTATTAATCAGAAACTGATATCTGTAGATGACGCGGAACCCTATACTACAATGCCACGCACGGCCCTGACTCTTTGGGCCTGAATCGGTGCCGCCGCTTGACAGTAAAATTTACGAGTAAAATTTACAAGGACGCCCCTGGGATTTCCCCCCAAAAACGCCTGCTTGGGTGCACGGGTCCGAAATGCCGCTTTGTATTGGCACGACTATGCAGTAGCAGTTTTCTCGCCAATACGATAAATACATGATTAATCAAAGATATTTTATGGCTTTGATCGTCTTGGAACGCAAGCTGTCGTACAATAACGAGGTCGTAAATTAAATCATCGAACGGCAGCACCGATTGATGAATTGGTTCTGATTGAAGCTTCGGGTCGTTATCTTCTTATATATATTCTGTCGATTCCTTTGTGTCGAGGTTCGAAACATGTTTAATTTAACGATTTATCGATTTTGGGACCTCGCTATACCCTTTTCAGCTGCTATAATCCTTTGGAGTTCAATTCAGTAGGACCTGACAATATTGCAAAGGGTTCACTGAGCATATATAACCCTTTTGAGGGGCTGGTGATTTTTCTCTGAATTTAGAAGTAATCTGTTTAGAAGTAATCGCTGATAGCATCCCTACTAGCAAAATGTTCGAGGAACAGATATATGTATAGCGAGTGTACATACTAATCCTGTCCAGAAATACGGGTATTTCATAAAAAACTTTGCAAACAGCACGATTCGCTATATAATATTCCGTTATCTTATCGAAAATGAGGAGATGAGTCGGATTGAAGAAAACTTTCGATTAAGTATCTTGTCCATGACGACTGAGCCACTCCTCGATAAGGTCGCATTGATAATGACGGGAATCTATGATCTTGCATTAATATAATTTTCATGGAACAGGAATACTCGATTGCACAAATTTATTATCGATGCACGAGCCCTCAATATTCATTAGGTTATTTCGTAGAATAGCTAACGTAAATTCAATGAATGAATAGTAATCAAAGCATACGGAGCGACATTGATTGCGAATTCGCCAAGGCGGTTTATAAACGCCGGAATGAGCTATGCACAGTCGTGAAAGAGCGGTTGTAACAGAACCCGTCCCTATACACTGCGCACACGATCGTATCCAATTGCCTTACAGTTCATAAAAATTATCGGCTCGTCAGTGTGGCTGACAATTGCATGAGTCATGCATGGCCCGGATGGCCAGCCAAGTTTAGTCCCTTAACACTTGTCCAAGGGACTCGAAAAAGACCCGCAACGAAAACTCAATGGCTGAAGAATCTATTGTACATAAGATTCAAGCACTGCACCGAGAAGTTGCGAGTAGCATTGTTTCCGAACAACTTAAGGGGGGAGCCCTATTTAGGACACTAGGAATAAGGTGATTCTTGGGAATTTTTTTCTAACCGTCCCGTTTCTTTCTAACTCCCCCTATAAACGATTAACCACACTTTACAGTTAAACGTTCCCATGATCCTAACCCAACAGTTTCCACATAAATAATAACAAACGAATTAAAAAGATTAAAAAGGGCACAAAACTTAAACCTTATTATGCTCAAACTCTTTCCCAAATCAAACTTTTCTATATATTATTAATGCTCCAATAGTTCGGCAAATAATTCCGTGCGCGCTCTGAAAGCATGCACGTGCATACAACGCCCGAGTTGTGCCACCACCTCTGCAGAGCCCACGAGGTGGAGCAGTGGGGGCAAAGAAGAGAGGACAGTTCAGAACAGTGCCTGGAGTAGGGACGCATCGCGCGGCAGTATCCCGCGTCTCGCGTAGGCTTAAAGAAGTAAGCGTTACTGCGTTTGCGCGAACAGTGCTATTGAAACTAAACCGTGCCAGCCTCTCCTCCCTTTATCTTATCGCATATAGTTCGCTCGCAGTGGAATACTACTTCAAAACCGTCGCTTCTATAACCTCCAGCGGCACAAAACGGCCTCTCACCCGCATACAGTGGAAACACCACGGAGATGTCAAAGAATGCGAAGAGAAAGGAGAGAAGCTCGATCGTGAACCGTGGATTCCGTGAGTGTGCGTTGCCACGTTGTGCGTGAGTGCCCCCCTCCCCTCCTCGCCCCCCCTCGGTCCGTGCGCCAGTGTGCCTCTAAACTATTTCGTGGCGGTGTGCGTCGCATCCGTGGATACAGCAGTGTACCTTTTCCGAAGGTGAAAAAGAGAGGCTAGACCGTGGAAGCGAGATGATGACAGTGGCGACGTCCATCGGCCAGGTGGGTCCCTGACCCCGCCGGACAATAAAGAGGCCCCGAGTTTAAATAGCGTCGTGCACGGGATTATTCTGCTTGGCTTCGCGAGAGAAAAGGGCAGATCGCCGTGATTCGTCCCGGAGGCTCGTTTGAAAACGTTCCAAGGTAAGTGCCCGCTATTCTCTCGCTTGGTGTTACCACCCCGGTGCATCCAGGGATCAACAAGTAGTTGCGGTGCACGTTTGAAAACTGGTTACATCTGGCGCAACTGGGGTCACGTAAACAGCGTTTGACAGAGGTTACCGAACGTTTGTTGTAGCATTGCTGATCGCTGGCCATAGATATTTGTGATCGTACAGCTTTATCGTATGGGAACAGTGGAACAGTAAGTGGCAAATGGAATTTTAGTTAGCTTGGGTATCGATGCGTGGGTATTTCCAGGGGGAAAGAAGGTGGAGCGCCGCTGCCTTCTTTCAATGTCACGAACTATAAACAGATGCGTTACGCGAGCAACGAAACCGTGCGCGTATTAAAGGCGGGGGCCTGTTGACGTTTTGGCAAATATTTGCTCGAAGCGAACGCCTGCCAACTGTGTCAGCCGGTTAATGGGAGTAATTGGAGCGCCTTTATTATTGACTGTTCGCGTTGACCACACTTTTGCTGGCGTTGCCCGAGCCGCACAAAGGATACCAGCGTTGTATCGATTATCTCGTTCCCGGTGCATCATCGTTGCGGCATTTAAGCGAAGAAGAAAAAAACCAGTATCGCGTTGTGCTCGCGTAGCGCCATCTTTAGCTCTCTCGTTTAAAAATCGCTGTCTTGTGAGAAACCGTGAACCTTCGAATCCTTCGATAGCGGGACAGTAATTATGAACGAGTTTCTCGCGTGATTCAACTGCAATAATCCGATGACATAGATAGAATGACAGCGAGAATTTCTGTAAACTGGAAACGCTCGGCAGAAGTAAAAGAATTAACTTCTTCTGAAGCTTGAATGTAGTTATTCGGTAGAGTGTAGAATTTAGAGTATCCATCCCAAGCGGAGCTCCAATTTTAGAGCAAAAGTCCTTGCTTCTTAACGTCGCGGAAGGAAGTTAGTGCCGATTAGAGGATAACGAGGGAATACTTATCATTTGCAGCGGGGCTATCAGTTAATTTTAGAAACTCTGATGGATCTGCTGGCGCGACTTAACCATGATTCACGCTCCGTTCTCGACTGAGAGCGTGGAGGGAACAACGAACGGCTTCGCCTTTGTTCGACAATGAGGAACATGGGAAACTGGGTCCAGCCTAGTTAGAGTCGGAACCGAAGAACCATGGAAACGTGGACGTCGTGATCGCTCGGTTAGTGTGAAACCGGAAACTCGATACATCGGGTGTCGGGTTTCCGTGCGGTGGTGATTCGGACGCCGCCAAACAATTGTCACTGTGAATTCCAAGTTTTTCAGTGTTCCGAGTGTCGGACGTATGGTCATTGGTCACGTGGTTCGTAACGATGATTCAAACGCGGCAAAGTCTCTGACTTTAATAGGTGTTTTTTCTCGGGAAACGCGAATTTCGAAATACTTGCGTTTACACGTATATATAGATTAAACTAACGATTAATATTTTATTCAGTACACTTGATCGTCATTGGACTATTAACTAACAGTCGAAGGAACTAAATTTGTCACCAGTTGTCCTACATTTCGAACCATTGTATCACCAATCGTTAGATTGTATAGGCGGCTTCCTAACCTAAATTTTTTGGCGCTAATTGTACGCATGTACACGTTCGGCATTGGACCGTAGCTATACGGTGTTAAACAAACTTCTTAATAGGGAGTTGCTTGAAAGGATTTCTGACCTTAAGGATGCTAATAAGTCAAATTGAGGGGGCGCTGAGTGCCTTAGCGTCACGCACGGAATACTGAATAGGATATTGGCGCGTAATTACTAGTTAAATCATTTCTCCTAAATGATGCACCTCGATTTCCATATTTATCACATCGAATGAAATAATCTGACCGGTCTATTTCGCACGTTTATGAAGCGGAATATTTTCTGTATCTGTAAATAGTTTTTTTTCAGCAACAATTTTCTACTAATGCCAAAGTATAAATTTAATTATTCAATTTGCATGAAAATCGATTGTAGATAAATTGTGTTGTTTAGGAAGCGGTGCGTACCGAAATGACAAACGGGGCCGATCGAAAATTATAAAGCACGATTTATTCCAACCGCATATTACCTAATCACGTGACTCGGATGCGGTGATTCAACCGTGCAGAAGTGCTTCGCGCTGAGCTGTCTTTATTACCTAAGTAACTATCGTAATGTACGGAGCGAATGTTAACAATTCTTCGAGTTCGACGGTTCATCGAGATACCCAACATGAGGAATCGCCTTCGCCTCTAGCAACGTATGATCAAACGATATACAGTCACTCTTATTTCTATGCGTACACTTAACATCTTATTTTGGAGCTTAAATAACCTTTGTTAAATGCCGCTGGAACGTGCAACATTTCTTCTTGCATCAGTCTCGTCTAATAACACACGCAATATATTATTAACTCACACGGACCGATAAGTTCTGTTTTCTTCTCCCCTGGAAATTCTTCTTGCATCCGTGGAAAGAAAATTCGTTTACACGTTTCCAAGCTGATATGCAAATAGATGCCAGCACGCTGCACGTGTATGTTGCAACAGCAGAAATGAGATCCATTTGCTCAATAAGTTTAGCATACTTTCACCCGCTTCGCGGCAGCGCCGCAATCCCGTTCACGCTTTTCGTCGATCCAAAATCATGCGTCGCGATCGAATTCTTAATCGAGCACCGTCGGTTTCCATCCAAATTTGTTAATTCAACGGATTGTTAATTGAGAGTACACGCCTACTTAGATTTCTGCATAGAGTGAGAAGAATATTTTTCCATTTCTTCTGGATTATTCCAGCATTACGCGTGATTCGTTTAACAGCAAGAGTATCTTCCTGCAGGTTTGCAATTCGTAATGACGGGATACTGTCGAAAGTAGTAACCTTCAATCCGAACCAGCCGTTATTGGTTAAGCACGAGTGGCTGTTAAGAGTAAAGAGCAGCGAATTAATGAATGACCAAATTAAAACACTTCGCCGCCTCTCTGCGCTTCTTTATTCCGTCAGGCTTGCTTTACGTCTCGTGTTACAGTGAACGCGATAGTATCAGGTCATTCTGCGCGCCAGGCTGCTGACGATACGGGCGCAATTGATGACCACGCGATTGCACCGCGAAATGTCCGACTCAGTTCTGAAGTAGACTTCGTTTCTGCATTTTTTAAATTGCTTAAATTATTCTCCCCGAATTGTGGAATATTCACTGCGTTGGTGAATGAAAATATTGGCGATAAATTCTCATCCTCTTGTCTAGTTGGTTACATAGGAAAATTAGGCGTTTTTTGAACTTGAACCCGGGGGTCTATCTGGAAGCTAAACTATGCTAATAAGGGAAGATCTCGAACTCGAAAATTCCAAAAATTCTGCAACTTTGTGAATATGTAATTCGGTTATTTTCTGAATTTGTGTTATAACTCGCGAACTGTAAAATATTTTTTTTTTTTTACCAAATGGTAGATCTAATTAAAAGAAGTAACTTTTGTCTTGAAACTTTTTTTCGATCTCTTACAGTTCGCGAATTATAACACAAAATCGGAAAATAGCCGAATTTTCAGGGGTTAATTTCACCCCCCTCGAGTGAATTTGGGCAGCAAACAAAAATTGCGTTGTAATCAGAAGGAAATCCCTTACAAATTCATAAATTTTCAGATTTTTTTGACTTTCCGGGTTCGGGATCTTCCCTTGTCAGCTTAGCTTAGCTTAGCATAGCTATTTAGTGTTCCTTCTCGAGAATTCTTTCTGGAGAATTTCTCATTTCTCATTTCTCGAGAAATTACAGTGTTTCTCGAGAATCTTCAGTGTAGGAAAATTATTATAAATCCCATTTGTTTTCAGAAATTAATTTTCGGTTACTTCAAATTGTGTGTTAATCGCGAACATATAAATACATTTACAATCAGTAATAAATGTTAGCAATATATACGAAGAATTGCGCGAATGTTTATAAACTTTTTAAACTTTTCTCTTCGTATCGCCGATGCTCTATATACAATTAAACCAACATCCACTCAAAATGAAAGAAATTTTTCTACAGCCCCAGATTTTGTCACAAAAAAAAGAAGTAGATTGGCTGACACGACATTAGACGCATTGTGCTTTTGAAAAAACTATTTTAACACAAGAAAATAATGTTTCGCCTTGCTCACATTTTATATTAAATAAACAAATTTATCAATTATATTTAATATCTGTTTTTTTTTCATTTACACAAGTTTCGTCTAAGTTGGACACGAATAAAAATTTAGATAAATATTATCAACATCATTCCAAAAATATAAATTTTGCAATATTTTCTTAATTTCTAGAGAATTCTCGAGAATTCTCGAGAAATATAATCTGATTTCTCATTTCTCGAGATGCGAAAAATATCGAGAAATCAGGAACACTAAGCATAGCATAGCTTAGCACAGCTTTTAGGTGGATCCCCGGCTCGAGCCTTAAAAACAAAACGGTTGCTGCAAAAGACTCTCTCATCAAATCTCCACCGATCTACTCAGATCCAAAGATTCCCCTTGCTACTAGGCCAAGCACATTCGCCCACCTCTTTAACCTTGCTACTCATAAAAAATTCAGAATCGCCCATCAAACAACTTGCCACACACAGCATAGTGGTAGCTACACTAGAAGATCACCAACGACTCTGTACGGCAAATATTTGAGCGATCGAAAACATTGTTAAGGGGACCAAAGCATGCGGCGCGTCTGCTGCGCACCTGGATCATTCGGTTAAAGGAGACCATCGAGATGGAGAAGTTCCCTTTCGAGATGGAGGTGAAGCCGATCCCGAAGCCGAGATCGATGGTCCCGGAGCGGCCGGTGCCAGCGCCGAGGAGGCTACCACCGACGCTTCCGGCCACCGGGCACAGCAGCCAAAGCGACTCCAGCCAGTCGGAGAAGAGCGACGACACTCGCTCGATACCGGAGACGCGGTCCGGCGCGAACAACGAGTTCTTCCGGAACCTGAGCACCAGCTCCCGCCAGCTGAAGGACGGGATATCGGAGAAGGTGACGATGAAGGGCCGGGCTGTGATCTCCAGCACGAGGAACGCCAGCATCCGGCTGGAGAAGTCGGTGAAGAATCTGCTGACCAGGCGGCTAACGTCGCTGAACCAGGACGAGCTTATGCGCGAGAACACCGGCGCCGGCAAGAAGTTCAAGGATCCCGCGGAGGACGAGAGGTGCGTGTCGATGCCCGCCGACGACATATTCAGCAGCATCTCGTTCTACAGCCCGCTGAACAGCAATCTGAGGAGCGTGAGGAACGAGGAGGACCTATCCGGGACCAGGCACAGCCCGCCGCCCCCGGTCTATCCGCCACCCCCGCTTCCTGACGAGTCTATCTACGACGAGCTGCAGTCCGTCACGTCGGGCAGCAGCCGATACGACACCATCAGCTCCACCGTCTCCGACAAAGTCGAGAGGGACTTCCCCGAGTCCTTCAATCTCCTCACTTTCGCGCTGAATCAGGTAATGGGCTGCTATAATGCCGTAGAAATGGATGTTTTGGTCCGCCATGTGGGTTATATACGGCTGGACACTATTTTTTGTCGATCGGTCAAGAGAGAAGTTAAAAGTAAATAGTGTAGGGATTTATCTGACACATAGGTGGCACTGTTTTAAATTAGCAATTATTAGTTGGAAAAGGTTGGTGCGTTGCTTCAAATTTTAGGGGTTAGACCGCCTTGGCCAGGGCAAGAACTACCGCCTCTTTGGGAATTTATTTTTAAGAGACGAAAACACTTTTCTGGATTAAAATTTTTCAGTGTAGATATAGACATCTTTGGGTATTTATTTCTAACAAGGGACCACCGCGACCCGGACTCACCGATTGGAACGCAACTTTGTGGGTTTTTAGAGTGACTCAAAATAAGAACAACGGTGTGTGTCATTTTTGGGACCTATCGCCTTTTAAGCGGGTGAAAACTAACCTCACAGTCAAATTGCCACTTCCACTTTTTCGCGTTTAACTCTCAAAGTACAACAGAGAGAAAACAAATGTTTGAAACAAAAGTTTAATGGTGCAATAAGCGCTACAAACTTGGGTTAACAAAATTTTGAGGAGAATTAAAAAAAAAATACCTGAACGAAAAAAAATGTTTTCAAAATTTTGTTAACACAAGTTTGCAGCGCTTATTGCACCATTAAACTTTTGGTTGAAACATTTTTTTCTGTCTGTTGTACTTTGAGAGTTATACGCGAAAATGTGGAAGTGCCCATTTGACTTTGAGGTTAGTTTTCACCCGCTTAAAGGGCGATAGGGCCCAAATGAAACACACCGTTGTTCTTGTTTTGAGTCACTCTAACAACCCACAAAGTTTCGTTCCAATCGGTGAGTCCAGATTCGCGGTGTTTCCTTGTAAGCGACAAAAACAATTTCCTCGATTAAATTTTTTTAATAAAAATAGAGACATCTTTGAATAATGTATACAATTTTATTTTTTCAAGTTTTCTTTAAAAACAAACATGGCGGTGGAAAATACCTATACCATGGCGTGTACGGTTGGACGGTGTTCATTATTTCTAGAATTTTAAATAAAAGTAAGTTGTCTATCGACTGACGTTCAATTTTTTCGATTGGTTGAAAAATATGGAAGTAGCTACACTTTGAAGCAAAAAGCTCCGTCTTGTGTGTAAGAAAATGGACCATAATTTACGCATAATTCATGTAAAAATTAAAATACCGGAAAATTTATCGTCGGCCGATAGACAACTTAGTTTTATTTAATAATCAATTTTAAAAATTTTTTTTTTAGAAACCTGTTCATCAGAAATAATGTACTTTTGACTGTCGTATTTGTCTTGAAAGAAAACTTAGAAAAAAGTATACAGTATTCAAAGATGTCTCTATCTTTATTAAACAATTGTAATCGAAAAAGTTGTTTTTGTTACTTAGAAATATAAATTCTCAAAGTTGCGATATTTCTTGATCTGGCCAAGGTGGTAAACAAGTGACTATTCAAAGCGTCAAAGTTTATCATTAAAAAAATGTGTCGCAATAACTTAGCCTTCCTGACAAGTTTTCTAAAGTTGTATGTAAATCTCCTAAATTCAATTTTTTCTCTCTGTCTTATTTACTTCTTACATGAGATTTAAGAAGATTATATATTCCTTTTCTTGGGCATTTATTTTTCAATTAATGCATTTTTAAAAAAATAGTGTCGAGCAGTATATCCAAAGGGGAGTACAAGAAAATGTCGAAGGAATACTTGAAATTTACTGTTTTATCTATCTGATAGCTGCTAACGTTTTAAGGACGCCTTGAGTTATTTTGAGAACACGGTGGGATTTTATTGCAGTCCTGATACAGAGATAAGTTCGGTGACCTAGAATCCTATGAGCTCGATACGACCTTCATCTTGAATATTTGCGGCAAAGAAATGCGGAGTGGAAACGCTCAACGATCACGGTGCGTCGTAGGAGAAAGTTCGTGGGTTGGATTTCGTAAGGCCATACACTTCCGGAGTGAGTGTTGATAGTCATCTGAAGGTCATAGTATTGTAGGTCTCTGAACTCGGTCATACAATGTGCTCCACGAATCAGAATCTATTTATCCTGTGATATATTTTTGTAATTTAAATAATTAAAGATTTCTTCGAGTACATCTAATATTGATGGTCAAACGAAAGTTTAAAATAGCTACTATACTTCAATAAGATGGAATCATATTCCACAGTCAAATATCAGGTAGAATAACAAAGTCTAATATAATACCTGGAATTTAGTATTAAAATCATTTACACGCGTGTGTAACCTATGTCGAGCTTAAGGGGGTAGGTTACCCTCGATAGCTCTAAAACAGGCCTTTTTTCAAACGCAATTGTAAATTGATAAATAACAGTAGAGAGAACGTTTTTTTTCTAGTTTTAATCGTTATTCTACGAGCTTTAACACAAAAAAAGAAAAGTTTAAATATCTCTATGTACATAAAAGTTGTGAGTAGGTAAAAACGTAATGGCGTGTACGCGATGAACGGGTGAACCGTTTGATAGTGAACATAAAATCTCGAAAACCGCTCCAACGATTTGGATGAAAATTTCATAAAAGATGCAGAAAATAATTCCCTACGATGTATCGGGAGCGGATTTTCGAAAAAAATAATACAATTTTTATGTTGAAAAATACGATTTTATCGATTTCTTGTATGAAAAATATTTGTTATCTTTTTGTAAAGAATTTATCTCGAAAATCTGCTCCCGACACGTCGTAGGAAACGGTTTTCTGCATCAATCATTAAATATTCATCCAAATCGTTGGAGCGGTTTTCGAGATTTTATGTTCACCATAAAACGGTGCACCTTGTACACGCCTTTACGTTTTTACTTACAACTTTTATGTACATAGAGATAATTAGACTTTTCTTTTTTTTGTGTTAAAGCTCATAGAATAACGATTAAAACAAAAAAAAACGTTCCCTCTACTGTTATTTATCACTTTACAATTTGCGTTTGAAAAAAGGCCTGTTTCAGGGCTATCGAGGGTAACCTACCCTTAAACTTTCTTTTGACTATTACCCAAAATGCACAGTGGTAACATAGGAAAGCACCAAGATCCATCTAGTCTTTCCTGTATTACAGACGACCTGAATTCCACAAAGCACCCCATATAACAAGTGACTGATCCCACGTTATCAATGAACCTCCTGTTACTTCTTATCAGGCCAGCGACTCCGACCAGAGCTTGAACCTATCAGACGTTAACCTGTCCCTACCGTACGACAAGACCGACAGCAGGAGGCTGTCCAGGTCCGACTCGTGGACGTTCTACGACACGGCGCCGCCGAGCAAATCGGACGGAGCCGACGAGTTGGACAGGATATCTAGCGCCGAGGAGGACGCCTTGGACAGAGACGTGTCCCTCCTGGACAGGACGTCGTCGGCCTCGAACGACAGCCACGCTTCCGTGCAGAACTCCCTCTACGAGAACCTGTCCCCGATGCTGGCCCGGTCCGAGGAGAAACAGGCGGCGCCCACCGCCACGGAGGCCAGGCAGCAGAACAGCAGGTCGGTGCTGGTCGAGTTCGACCCGTTCGCGAGGAGCCTCGACGAGAACGTTTACAGCAACTTCGAGAACAACGATCTGATGCTGCTGGAGGCGCTGCTGGCCACGAGCGACTCGCCCAGCAGCTCCGGGAGCATCCTCGATTACCAGGAAGCCGTCGATAATGACGAAGAGCAGGACGAGGTGGGCGAGAAGGATATGTTGCATCCGCAAATATCCGCGGTGCCGCCGGAACCGCCGAAACGATTCGATTCCCTTCCGCAGAGCGAGTACGACGAGGTCGCCGAGACCTCCTCGCTGCCTGATAAGGCACTGATAACGAAGAACCCGGCCCTGCTGCCCAAGCTGGCGCACTTGGTCACGCGGAAGCAACCTGCCGTGCCCCCGCGGAAGCCGGCGGTGAAACTTCGCTCGAATGACGCCCCGCCAGCCGCTCCTAACGCCGTGACTGCGGCGGCCAACGACGCCGCTTCACCAGGTAAACATCTGATTTCCGATCTGGCAAGATTGAATGCGGGGGTTGGGAACAGTTGGACGATTAGTCGATTAGACGATTGAGTGTGTTGAGAGTTTGGGTGCTCCATTTAGATATTCATTGTCGCGGGGAGCGTGCGACGCCCTGCCATACTCTTTTGTCTTCGTTTTTGAGGCCGCCGAGCGGGGTTGCCAACTTGAAATCTTACGTTTAAGCCAAATAGTACTAAAAAGAGTAAAAAATAAGCCAAATATGTTTGAAAAATATTCGTAGTAATTAAATCCGGATTCTCTTCGCTGGAATCAAACATTTTTCGTTGTTAAATTTTGAAGCATTTGCTGAGATAGACTAAAATAAATCATTGCAACATTTGTTTGAGAGCACTGATTCTGCTCTAATTCTTATAGTGACATCAAGAAGCGGAAGTTTCCAAAACTGCTCCGTTTAAAATTATTTAAAAACAAAAGTTTTAGGGAAAGGATTGTAAAGAAGGCAAAAAAGCCAAAAACCCGAATGAATTTTCTAACGACAAGCAAGTTGGAAAAAGTCAGATTTCTGAAATTTGGCATCAGAAAAGGCAAATTGGCAACCCTAGCGCCGACACCGTCTTGCGTTCTTCACGCCACGCGTCCTTTCTTCACGCGACGAACGGCGGTCTGTGCTGTTCACTGCACTCACCCAGTTTCTTTTATACGTATCATTGAAATTAAGTTTATACTTTACTGGTGTACTGCAATTGGTGTGCCTGAGTCTCTCAACCTCGTATAACGTGGTCACTGCCGTGTCTACTTGCAAGCAGTCTTGAAACAACAGAGTTGAATCGAAACTAAGGATAGAGTGGAAGTATGTGGAGGCTGATTAGTTGTAAATAGGGATGTTACGAATACTCGAATATTCTAAGTATGCGAATACCAGAGAATTCGAATATTCTAAGTATTCGAATACCAGAGAATTAAAATATTCGAAGAATTAGAAGTATTCGAATATTCAAATATTCGAAGAATTAGAAGTATTCGAATATTCAAATATTCGAAGAATTAGAAATATTCGAATATTCGAATATTCAAATATTCGAAGAATTAGAAATATTCGAATATTCGAATATTCAAATATTCGAAGAATTAGGAATATTCGAATATTCAAATATTCGAAGAATTAGAAGTATTCGAATATTCAAATATTCGAAGAATTAGAAGTATTCGAATATTCGTATATTCGAAGAATTAGAAGCATTCGAATATTCGAATATTCAAATATTCGAAGAATCAGAAGTACTCGAATATTCGAATATTCAAATATTCGAAGAATTAGAAGTATTCGATTATTCGAATATACAAATATACGAAGAATTAGAAGTATTCGATTATTCGAATATTCAAATATTCGAAGAATTAAAAGTATTCGAATATTTGAATATTCGTATATTCGAAGAATTAGAAGTATTCGAATATTCGAATATTCAAATATTCGAAGAATCAGAAGTACTCGAATATTCGAATAATCAAATATTCGAAGAATTAGAAGTATTCGATTATTCGAATATTCAAATATACGAAGAATTAGAAGTATTCGATTATTCGAATATTCAAATATTCAAAGAATTAGAAGTATTCGAATATTCAAATATTCGAAGAATTAGAAATATTCGAATATTCGAATATTTGAAGAATTAGGAATATTCGAATATTCGAAGAATTAGGGGTATTTGAATATTCGAAGAATTAGGGTTATTCGAATATTCGAAGAATTAGGGGTATTCGAATATTCGGATTGTACCGAATAGGACTCTGACCATTGTTGTGGAAGGCGTCTGGGTCGATATTCTCCTTAAGAATCTCGCGATGCTTCTTGGTCGTCCATCGTTGTGGTCGTCCGATGGGCTCCGAAAAATCGGATGAGGATGCCGTGACGGGTATACGTATACTCGGTTAGAAACCGAGGGTAGTAGGATTCTTGGCCAGTTAAAGACTAAGGATTCACCGTAGGATTGAACAAGAAATATTATTTATTCTGTCCCGATCTGGGTTACAATGACACTGTGACTGTCACGTGTGACTCTCATATAGAGTCTGAGCCGTCATCACTCGTACATCGTTCTTATATCCTAATCGGGGTGAAGCAGAGATGCATCCGTCTTTGGCCCGTTTTTTGGCATTACGCCATACGCTGGCGGTTCCCACTGCGCTTCCGAAATCCCTTACTCGGTTGTGCCGGATTTCGGCCTCTCGATTGTGGCAATCGGAATGTGCGCTGGGGCGTTACGCCCGGGTGCCGTTTGGGTCACAACACCATGAAATATTTTTTCACACACTACCTTCAATAAAATTCTTTTCATACTGGCCTTTACAATTTTTTGTTTCTCAAGCGCGATAAATTTGAAACTTTATTAATCTTTACAAAACAGCTCTAAACAAAGAATTATACACTATAATATAATTAATACACCCAATTATTCCAATACTTACAGCTCCAGTTGTAAACGATCGCCTATCTAAATTCCCTTCCGAGGCGGTGCACGTTATCTTTACTTCATCATTGATTTTGCGCTTTACCCTAGTAGCATTTATCGTTGGCATTTTGATAGCCAACTGATTCTCAACTTGGGGATACTACGGGCCAACCAGAAATGCAACTAGGGTATTTGGTCATGCTCCTACTTGACAGTGAACATTTCAATGGCGAATGGCTATTATTGAATAACTCCAGTTTGTGCAACCATTCCAGCCATGACAACGGTAATCACTTCGACGGCGAGCAACGCCGAAGAAAGCTCGACGAGCACTCCCAGCGGGAAGGCCGTGGAGGAGCACAGACGTCGCGGCGTGATGCAGAAACTGAAGAAGCTGAAGTACGACTCCGGGGCGCACAGCATCAGACCAAACATGATCAGCTTCGTGAAGAGCCGCAGTAAATTGCTGTCGAGGAGCCGCGATCACGGGGGAGGTGTGGCCAGCGTTAAGTCGACGAATCTGGAGAGGCCGAAGGTGAACAGCCCGTATCACCCTGCGACGCACAGGGGAGTCGTCTACAGGACGGGCTTCGGCATCGAAAGGGCGAAGGACCTTGTTCAGAGGGCAGCGGTGCTGTCTGGCAAGAAGCTCCAGTTTTACACCGACAAGGGCATGTCCACGCTGAAGGAGGAAATTAATCTGGACACAGTGTACAGCATTCATCTGCTACAGGATGTGAAGTGAGTATGCTCTTCCACGTGGCTGAACAACGTGTATTAAGGGGCCATATACGTTTCTCGGCGCTAAAACGTGGCCGATGTTTGGGAGAAATTCAGGGATAAACTATCAGTCCGATTGGTTTAATTCTTTTTGTGTTTTATAGGTATACGTTTATAGATTATAAAACAGGTATGAGAGTTTCAGAAATTTTAAAAATGTGGCGTCTGCGGGCAGTGGCGTAGAACATGTTTTCTGGCGCCGCCCAAAACGGTGGGCATGATAACTGCCTCACCGTTCATCCCATTAACTTCATCATTTACACACATATTCTACATAAGATTCGTTATCGTGTGACGTCGAGCTTTTTCAATTAAATTGAACCATTTTTTAATAACAAGCAAAAACGTACGGGTTTTATAGCGAAAATCACGACCCTTTTCTTCAAACTGCTACTATTTCCGCAATTTTTTTTTTTTTTCGAAAAAATGGCGACGTCACACGATAACCATGATCCCACAGATTGTTAAAAAATCGGTGATTTTTATTTCAGACCACTCGTACGGGCTGAATCATGCCCACCGTTTTGGGCGGCGCCAGAAAACATGTTCTACGCCACTGCCCGCGGACGCCAAATTTTTAAAAAAATTTTAATTCTCATACCTGTTTTATAATCTATATACGTATACCTATAAAACACAAAAAGAATTAAACCAATCGGACTAATAGTTTATCCCTGAATTACTCCCAAATATTCACCACGTTTTAGCGCCGAGAAACGTATATAACCCATTAAGGGTTTGCCCGTCGTTTATGTCGAAAATGAAGTATTTCTTGTTCATTTGATTACAAAGAAATTAATTGAAGCTGAGGATTGTTCTTTGACACGCAGTTTATTAACATCATAAGCTTTAAAAAAATATGTTTGTTTAGTCAAAAATATGCATTATATATGACGCTACAGATGGATCATTAAAGAGGTTTTTAAAAAAAGTTTCTTTTGTTTCTTTTGTAAGAAAAACACAATAGATTTTTTTTTAAAAATTCCCGAAAATCACGTTCCTGTTGGCCTGCCAACTAATAGGCATGACTAGTGTTCCTTCTCGAAAATTCTTTCTCGAGAATTTCTGGAGAAATTTTATAATTTCTTATTTCTCATTTCTCGAGAAATTACAGTGTTTCTCGAAATATTTCTGCAGCCGAAGATTTTGTCACAAAAAAAAGAAGTAGATTAGATTGGCTGACGCGACATTAGACGCATTGTGCTTTTGAAAAAACTATTTTAAAACAAAAAAGTAATGTTTCGCCTTGCTCACATTTTATATTAAATAAATAAATTTGTCAATTATATTTAATATCTGTTTTTTTTTCATTTACACAAGTTTTGTCTAAGTTGGACACTAATAAAAATTTAGATAAATATTATCAACATTATTCCAGAATTATAAATTTTGAAAATTTTTTTTAATTAATATAATCTGATTTTTCATTTCTCGAGATGCGAAAAATATCGAGAAATCAGGAACACTAGGCATGACCCCTTAAAATAACGGGGTTAGACACTTTTTATCTTTGAAGTGAAGCTCGAAGGACTATAGAATATAATTGAAAGCGCAAAAACCATCTGCGAAGCCTTTGTTTTAACGATTGCGTGCATAAATACAATTAAACGCAAGATCGACAAATTTATCTATCTTAATCCACTTCGGAGTATAGGTCAAAGGTGGCGAACCTATGGCACGCACATAAATTTTGCCGTCAAGTCAATGATTTACAGGTGATATTATTAATATCTAATATATTAATCTAAAATAATTATTATATGACTAGATATACCTACTAAAATATTTGATAATGTCACGTTATGAAATTCTGTGTTAACTTTTAAACTTGTCTCAGAAAAATTCTGCAATTAGGAATTAATTTTTTCCCCTATTAAAAACTGCCCAGCACGTCAGCGATTCGATAAAATATTTTTTATAAATCTTTGGCACGCGCGGATAAAAAAGTTCGCCACCCCTCGTACAGGGTAGTTTTTACATTGTCTGGTGAGTATTATATTAAAGCAGGAATTTAGTACGTGAAGCTTAAATAAGTATTCTTCATCGTGGAAGTAATATTTATAAGGAATAGTTTTCTGTGTAAAAGCAGCAAGAATCGCGGTGAGATTAAATATGGAGAGGAAGCGTAATTTGCATACAATGAAGATAACAGGGGATAACGGAGGTAATTTAAATTGTTCAGGGTAGTCGATGGCGAAACAGTACATTGCATAGCAATTAGCACGGAAGAAAGGCCGAGTGTGCACGTGTTCTACGCGAAGGGTGTCACTGAACGAAGGGTTTGGGCTCAGAGGATATTGGAGGCCGTCACCCCAGTCTTTCCCAAGAAGTATATCGCTGAACTGACGAGAGCAGGTTGGGCCTACTTGAAGGTACACCACATTCCTAACACTACGCAAATACATGCGCCCTATCTCATCTAAAGATCAACTCTAATCTCTTTAAATTCGCAAGCTTGCGAGTACCTATCTTAGCAATTGAAGGTACGTTCATATTTTACTGTTGGTTCAGCATACTTTGCAACTGTAGAATATTATAACCCTTCGCGATTCCACAAGGAGTATCGCAGCCCAGAATACGTCTTTGCAAATATTTCTGTAAATTTGTAGACCTTAATACTAAAATTTAAAAATTTGAGGAATTTCATAAAAAAAAATCGCTTTCATCCACAACTATTTTTTCAAACATAAATTTTTAACGTAGTAAAATTTACATTTCTAGGAAATGATTATTAGAGCATAACATCAAAGTTAAAAGATTCAAAAATACGAAAATGGTAACCCGAAAGTGACCAATTTGTGATTGTGATTGCGAAGGTGTGACCACGGAGGGTTAAAATCAGTATTCTTTGGCAATGTAGCGTGCACCACTTGCACAGTTTTGCGCATACGCGTAATGCGTTAGATATAAGTAAACGTGGTTTAGTAGCAACGAGAATATTACATCGTATCGATTAACCTTTCACTAACGCGTGTTCCAGGAAGGCGTAACAGGCACGTGGTTTCCTGCTTGGGTCCTCCTGCACCAAAGGACTCTGATTTACACGAAATCTCTGGACCCCCTCATGGCCATCACATTTGGAGAGCTTGACCTTCGAAAGGCGCGTTGCATCGGTATGTTTCCCTCGTTGCGAAGGATGCAAAATTCCTTTTTAATCGTTACTACTAAGTTACACTGACTGCAACAATTATTATTTATTCGTCGCATGTCAGCAGACGGTATTAAGATTTAGAGCCAAAATGATCTTTCGACCCGGCGCGCAGAGGCGTCGCCGGTTATTTTGCTAATGCAGCCTGGCAAATAAAACAATCAACCTATTTGCATACCAAAGAGGGCCAGGCAATGGAAAGTAACTCCCAGGACTCGCCCCAGACTGGTTTGCACAGAAATTAAAAGGAGTGCAATGAATACCGAGACAGTTAATATTCATTTTACCGCGACGAACGTTTAGTGGAATTTGCAATTAAGAACGTGTGACGTAATTATAATACGTAAACAGAGACCGGCGTGTTGGCACTAGTGTCGGTGGTGGTAATCGTTGTACAAATTGGAAAACAATCGAGGATCACTGGTCAATCAAACTATCATTAACCCACTCGCTCGTTCAACTGACCAAGAGGGCATATCTTTTTTTATCCGCGCCAACGATTGCCGAAGCGGACACATTTCGTACGACCTACTTGCGCAATGGAGGAGTCACAAACATGCAGGCGTTGCGACGGACGCGGCGACTGGAATGTATAAACGATCCTCTGACATCTGCGGTTCTTTCTTCCCGTCTATCCCGATGTTTGTAGAAGGCAATACAGTGGTATTCTAAAGGGTAACTGTTCTACGACCTTAATCAGACAATATCTTCTGCCCACGAATATAACTGTCTCCCTGTTAAATTTCCTGCGAATCAGTGGTCGCTGTAGTGTTGAATGGCTAGATGACTTGGTTCCAGATGTACGGAACGATTGAATAGCAGCACAAACGAAATAGGGATAGAGAGATAAATGTCCTAATAGCCATGTATCGGTGAACCATTTAAGGGGTCTTGCCTAGTTGGCAAACGAAAAGGAACGTCATTTTCGGGAATTTTTTGTGAAAAATGGGATGTATGTTTGTTACAACTATTGGCTTATTTTAGAAGTACATATATTCAGCAACCCTCAGGAATTTTGTTATAGGAAAATATTAAATAATGAAGGAATTTCACCGCTGCACGGTGAGCACAATTTTTCCGAATCGGAACGTCTGAAATTACAAAGTGAAGAAGATTCACTTAACATATGAATTTATCTCGTTCGTGAATGAAGGAATTTAAAAAAAAATGATTTCAGCCAAAATGGCGGCCTTTAACGAAAAATCATGATTTTTCGATGTCTGAATTGTTGGTTTTTCGTGAATTAAAAATAGAGTTTCCATCAGAAACAAAAATCCTTCGTTCACGAACTAGATAAACTCATATACTAACAGAATCTTCTTCACTGTTCGATTTCAGATGATCCGGCTCGGAGAAAGCGTGCTCACCGGTAAAGAAAATAGCTTCCGGGAGAGTGGCTGTTATTCGTTCACTTTTTAATATTTTCCTACAACAAAATTACTAAGAGTTGCTGAATATATCTAGTTTTAAAATAAAGAAACAGTTGTAAAAAATATACATTAGATTTTCCACAAAAAATTCCCGAAAATCACACCTGCCAACAAGGCATGACCCCTTAAGGGGGTATTCTGGTCTGACGAGGCGTTTTCGTCGCGTTATTTCGGAATTTTTTTTACAAAGAACCCATCAATTTTATTATTATTTAGTTTATTGATACATGTTTATTGATGTTTCAACTATCTTTACAAATTTTGTCAATAGAAAAAAATTAAAATCAAACGCAGTTGACTGCTTTAAAGTAATGGTGAAAAAAAAAACATGAGGTCATGGTGCCCATGATTGGGCTCGTTCCAGTGATCAGAAACAAAAAATGAAAAGAGATTCTTTATCTGTATGTCTGTGGCTATCGTTCCTACCAGAATTATGATAAAATAATTTGTTTTTAAACTTTCACAGACCTTTAAAGTTGAAAAAATGTGCGAAAATCGAAACTTAATTTTCAAACCGCCGCCATTTGCTTAATTTTCAATATTTTTTTATTATTCTGGTAGGGACGATAGCCACAGGCATACAGATAAAGAATCTTTTTCATTTTTTGTTTCTGATCACTAGAACGAGTCCAATCATGGGCATCGTGATCCCATGTTTTTTTTTCACCATTACTTTATAGCAGTCAACTGCGTTTGATTTTAATTTTTTTCTATTGACAAAATTTGTAAAGATAGTTGAAACATCAATAAACATGTAGCAATAAACTAAATAATAATCAAATTTATGGGTTCTTTGTAAAAAAAATTCCGGAATAACGCGACGAAAACGTCAGACCAGAATATCCCCTTAATTCCCAGATAAAGTCACTCTAATTTCTATATGAATTTATAGATTATCTATACGAATTGGATATTCTGTTACAGTTCTACAAGACCAAGAAGGGCCGAACTCCGGTGCTGGTACCATTCCTGTGGTAGTCGTGGACGCGGGCGGCAGCGGTGCGGTGCACATGGCTGCGCCAGGCACTCACGAGGGATCTGCATGGAGGCACGCGCTTCACCAAGCAGCCACCAACTGTGGCCCGGACTTGGAGCAGCAGCAACTCACGCAGGACAACGTCCCTGTGATCCTCGACAAGTGTATAAATTTTATTTACGTTCACGGTAAGAAGTGGCCCCATATCGGCGCGAGTAACATTCAATTCAGAGATGATTAACGAGAGTAAGAGAAAAGATTTCTGGATAATCAAAGCCGAATCTCCACTGTCTCTAGCTTCGCTTCTTGACTATTCTATTTTGCTGACTTAAGGGGGTATACCAGTTTTTTCAACCCTTGGAAAATGTGTACATTTTGTGGATTTTTTTACAAGTCAGCGGCTTGATGAAGATTTCCCGTTTTTTTACTATCTTTACACAGTATTATGAACTACTTAAAAAAAAAGTTTGAGTTAAGAAACTATTGTTTTTCGGAAGTTATGGATACATATCCGAAAGTCTCTCGATTTTAGACGGCTAAACGGTGGTCCGGAAAAAAACCTGGTGCCTGAAATCAAAAACAGTAAAAATTTTTTTATAAAATATGTTAATAGCCGTCGTCCCACGGGGCCGATTTTGAAAATTTTTAAAAATAAAGAAATGGTGAGAAATCAAAGGTAAAATTAGATTTTTCTAAGAGAAAAGTCCACCTCTGTTCTTTATAAATAATAAACGGAGAATCAGAATACAAAAATAACCCTCGTAGGACGATGTGGAATCTTATTACGATTCTTTATTCAAAATTGGAAGTGAATTGGTTGAACGTAGCACGAGTTTTTAGGGCCACTGCACCGTAATGAAAAATATGATTTTTCATATTTCCCCTGCGGGATGTTTCACTCAAATGCCTGTAACTTCGTCAATTTTCCAAATTTTTACATCAGTCTTGATTTATAATATTCCTAAAACATCAATCTATAAAAATATTTATACTATATATTTTGACACTTTCAAACGGTTATACCCCCTTAACTTCAGCTTTAATAATCTAGTCTTGAATTAAAACGCAAATAGAGAGTTGACGACCCAGTCGTACAGCTGGAGTATCGAAAGCTTCATATAAATATCGAAATGTGTTTTCATCTGGATGTTAGTGCGAAACGGACGTGCCGCATTTATTTTGTAAATTTTAATGTCACCTCGAAGGTATCATGACGGAGGGCATTTATCGGCGGAGCGGATCGAACAGCGCCGTGGTGAATTTGCTGGGCGGCTTCCGCCGTGACGCATGGGCCGCGCAAATAACGAAAGGCGCGTATACGGAGCACGACGTCGCCACGGTTCTCAGGAGGTTTCTCCGTGATTTACCGAATCCATTGTTCCCCGCCACCATTCACGACCATCTCTGTCTTACCTCAGGTAAGGAGCCTCTCCGTGTCCTTGACTCGTCGCGGTCGAGCGTAATTCGATCGTAACTCCGTTCAACAGCAGAGATATCCAATATCGTCGAGCACCGTAGAAGTAACACGTATTATTCAACGATAGTTCCGCAGCAGGCAATACAAGTCCACTGAGAAGTATACTCATCTAATTATTACTCAACTAATGAACTGAGAGAATCAACGTGGTTGGTAACGTTTTGTAATACACGGAGACTGTCTTGTAGCGCTCGTTCTACTTGGGAAACCAGTCATTGGTTCTGTAAGAAGCCGATGCGCTTCCCAGGTTGCAGAATTAGTTAGAAAGTCCGCCGACACGGGAAATTCCGACTGTTTGCGGAAAGATTTCTTCGTTGGGAAGACAAGAAAACGTTGGAGAAAGAGAAAGTACTTGAAATTGTAAATACTTGAAGTTATTGGAGAACTCTGAATGTTAGGTGAAATATTCCCAATAGCTTTTGCGTGGGAAACTATCTACGTATAGCCTTTGCTTAAGCCGGAGCCTCGATCTTTGCCAGCTTATTTAGCAGGTATTTTGTACAAGCATTTATTCGTCCACGCGAGAAACAGCGCGAGCGCCTCGTCCCGTTCACAAAGAGAATAAAAGATTTTCTCGAAGTGACGGTACGTGCAAATAAATCGCTGCTTGCCCCCGGCCGGTCATTTGCATACGTAATTATAAGAGGAATGCCGAGCTGGCTCATGTTTGCACCCACGCGTCCTTTCTCACATTGTGGCCTGCTTCATCAGGAAGCATATCGTTGAATTTCCGCTACCATCACTTACGGATTTAACGAGTTTCAACGCGTCCATCGACGATTATGGATAATTAGAGGCAACTTTCGCGGAGGATAATATATTCCTTATCATTCTGACATCTTTCTTTCAATCGTTTCTCTCGCCTGTACACCTCGATGTACGCAACTGGAAGAGGATTGCATTAAGGAGAGCCGAAGGTGCTTCAACGAAAATAAAATGAGCGAAGAAACAGAATATTCCATGAATTTAGAAGTCCCTTCGCTGTAAGTGAATTTTTTGCAGGTGTTTGTGCGTTAGAAAAGCATTTTATTTTTTAAAAATTTAATATTCAGAAATTATCAATTAACTAATTTTGCCGTCCCCAAATTCGGTCCTAATTATGATTAGTAATGTTTTTCTTTTTTGCCGGTAGCACAGTTTCATCGCGAATAATAATTCGGATATCCTGCTTATCCGTTACGAAGCGTTAGCTCCAAAAGGGGAGTTGTGTATTTAGTAGAGTAACGGTCGACCGTTGAACTCGAAGACAGGAATTGGCGCGACCGCTGGCGGTTGATTTTCAGTATCCGTTCGCAGCGAAACGTCGCGTGAGAAACACACGAAGGTCGTCGATGAATCATGGCTCTTCATTACGAGCCTACGTGCTCCTTCGGCGAAAGCAACGGTGTATGCACGCGAGTACTACGCGCGCGTCTTCGACGAACGCTGCACGCGATCATTATTGCTCGCCAGCGATGATAACGTGCCAGGGGGGACGAACGTGGATCTCTCGATTAACAGGACAATCGGCTTTCCCGTTTACCGTGCGACTTATGCATGCCAGCTTCTAATCGGATGAATACCTAAGCAGTTTAACACTCGCCTAGTGGATGCGGGATCGATTTGGACCCGCCCTAAATACCAAACTGTCCGCGTTAATTGGTATTGCCATAGTATGATTCCTTGAAACAGGGAAGAATTTTAGATGATAATAAACATCTACTATGGAAACTCATTTTGAGGTGTGTATTAACAGGGTCGGATTTGGGGAGCAGTAATTTTGGGGCGGCAAATTTTGAGGGAGCGACAAATTTTGGGGAGTGACAAATTTTGGGGAGCGACAAATTTTAGGGAACAAAACATTTTGAGAAGCGGGAAATTTGGGGAAGCGGAAAATTTTGGGGAGCGATAAATTTTAGGGAGCGATAAATTTTGGAGAGTGATAAATGTTAGAAAGCGGCAAATTTGAGGGAGCAGAAAATTTTGGGGAGCGATAAATTTTAGGGAGCGACAAATTTTCGGGAGCGATAAATGTTGGGAAGCGGCAAATTTGAGGGAGCAGAAAATTTTATGGAGCAGAAACTTTTGGGGAGTGACAAATTTTGGGGAGCGGAAAATTTTTGGGAGTGTCAAATTTTGGAGAGCAGAAAATTTTGGGGAGCGATAAATTTTAGGAAGCGACAAATTTTGGGGAGCGGTAAATGTTGGGTAGCGGCAAATTTGAGGGAGCAGAAACTTTTGCGGAGTGATAAATTTTGGGGAACGGAAAATTTTTGGGAGCGACAAATTTGGGGAACAGAAAATTTTGGGGAGCGATAAATGTTGGGAAGCGGCAAATTTGGGAAAACAGAAAATATTGGGGAGCAACAAATTTTGGAGAGCGGCAAATTTTAGGGAGCGGAAAATTTTGGGGAGCAGATAATTTTGGGCAGCGACAATTTTTGGGAGCGACAAATTTTTGGGAGCGATAAATTTTGGGGAGCTATAAATGTTGGGAAGCGGCAAATTTGGGGGAACAGAAAATATTGGGGAGCAACAAATTTTGGAGAGCGGCAAATTTTAGAGAGCGGAAAATTTTGGAGAGCGACAAATTTTGAGTGCAAGAAATTGGGAGGGGTTTTAACACAGAGGCTTGAGACAACTTTAAAAACAATTCACTTCTTTTTCATGCAGCGAATTAGCAATAACTCATATGTGAGTTGCCATATTGAATTAATTTTTAAATTGTCTGGACTTTTTTAAATTAAAATATTTGATGATATTTCACGGAAAGGGCGGCAGACACTTGTTAGCCTAGAGGCGCCAAATCTCCAAATCCGCGAAATGGGCTCTGCATCCGACGTGTAAGAGTCAAGCTATCTACCGAATAAGGGTTAAAGTAGTCTGCAGACTCTTACAAGGAGAGGTTCCCAGGTGTCCGCCTCCGATTGCTTTGAATTTTAGAGGGCCGAAAAATAAGATATACGTATTTTTTTATAGTGGCCCGTTTTCATATTTAGGGGGTGAAACCACCCCCCACAGTTCATACGGGGTATAAAAATTGTGTTGAGTAAAAGTTGATATAAATTTAATTCGCGTCATAACTTGCTGTATGGACGATGTTCTTGTCGTCCGTCACCGTTATTATGGAGTAACTATGAGGGGTGGTTTCACCCCTTGAACATGCAAATGGGCCAAAATGAAAAGACACGTGTTTCTTATTTGTCGGTCCTCAAAAACATATCCAAAATTCAAAGCAATCGGAGGCGGGCACCAACTATTCTTATGAACTTTGGAGGGTGGTTTCAACCCCTAAACATTGAAGCAGGCCAAAATAAAAAGACACGTATTTCTTATTTTTCGGTCCTCAAAAACATATCCAAAAACCAAAGTAATCGGAGATGAACACCTGAAAATGTTATAACTTTGGGGGTTGGTTTCACCCCCTAAATATGAAAACGGGCCGCTATAAAAAAACGCGTATATCTTATTTTTCGGTGTTCTAAAACATATCCAAAATTCAAAGCAATCGGAGGCGGACACCTGGGAACCTCTCCTTGTCAGTACCTACACCTGAATCTAGAGTTAATTTACTTGAATTAACAAAAATGAGGAGTTAATGGCAAGGGGGCTACTTAAACCTCTCCTTTGGATTTGAAAATATAGAAGAACGCGTAGAACATTTAGATTCTAGACATAATTCCAAAGGACGACAATGCTAATTGCAATCTCCCCCCTCCCACTTTCGTTTTCAGAGAACAATCACGAGAGCGAAAGAGTGTTGAGGTACAGGAATTTATTATCCACGTTGAATCCCGTGCCGTCAGCGACGCTTCGAAGGATCCTCGCTCACCTCTATTGCCTAAGTCAGCAGAGCTCAAGGAACTTGATGACCGTGGAAAACTTGTCCGCGATTTGGGGGCCAACGTTGATGCACGCCGGCGAGAACAGCGCCGAGGAATGGAACAGAGCGGAGACCAGGGTGATCGGCGATCTGATCAGGCTTTATCCGAAGCTCTATCAATTGACCGCTGCGGACCTGGCGAAAGAAGCCAAGATCCTGGAGATTATCGAGAAGCATCACGTTTCGAAGAATGGCCCGAGAGGTGCGCCATCCGGTGACCTCAAGATATGGATATACGTGCTCACCAAAGAAGGGGAATGCGTGAACGTGACCGTGAGAATCTTCTTCTGCCTCTCTATCCTAATTTCCAACAAATTAACACACTTTGTATTCGTTGAATCGTGTTTAAACTGTTCAATTTCGAAGCACGATTCGACGCTTGATAAAAATAATATGGGATTTAACAAGCAGAGGATGTGAATTTCGTTCGTAGATCGGGCCGCAAAAGACCGCGTTCGATATATGCCAGGAGCTGGCTGAGAGAACTAATTTACCACCCCACGAGCTGTGCCTGGAGGAGTACACGTTGTCTGGCGCACTGGAACGGCCGCTGCATCACACCGAGCGTGTCCTCGAGACAGTGGCAAGGTGGGGATACTGGGATCCCGACGATAGGAAGGACAACGTCCTCATTCTTAAAAGGGATCAGCTTTACAAGGATATAGTGCCTCTGGTAATCACGAAGGCAACGAAGCGCAAGATTAAATTTTAGCTCCACCCACGGAAATCCCCCGTGCAGGGGGTTTCTCAAAATCAGCAATTCAAACGAGCGAGAAAGCTATCGACTCGTGGCTGAAAAATTGTTTAGCTCGCGAACCTGCGTTTGTTAGAATCGTTCTGCTTCTTTTCACAAGTTCTGTTAACCGGTCGAGATTCTATCTGCGGCTCTGGGACACCCTGTGCATCTGCAAATTTTTTTATTCGTTTCGCACGAGCGCCGAATGCGCGGGAACCGTTGCACGTTAGAAGGGTTCAGGGTCGTGCAAGTCTGAAACTGTTTTCCATACTGACCTGCTCGACCGTGGATCAGATTGCGTGAGTCAGAAGGGAAAGATAGATGTATGCTTGCCCGCCACACAAACAGGATGCAGTTTAATTGGGCTTGATCGTGCCCGGTGGTTTTAGTTCAATTTGACGAATGTAAAAGTTGCTTATTCGTAAAGAATGCCGCGTCATCTACCTCGACGTACTTACATCGCACGATGTGTTCCCTGAATGACTCGTTTGAAACCGTTTAAAGTGGCTGTAAAAGTCGGAGAAATTAATATACCTACTCTTTGTTTTATTGTTGTATTTGTCGCGCTTCACTGTAACGTTAACAATACTATTTTTCAGGTGAAACCACCGTTGACACCATCCGGGGAGCTGAAATTCGCCGACAGGAAGGCGAAACATTTCAAGAACTACCTGTTCGAATTTAGTCAAGCGAAGCTTTGCTGCTACAAAGACAAAGTCTGCTCTAATAAATTGTACGAGTGGAAAATAGAAGATATAGTTTGGTACTTGGGCCACGAGCCGAAACGAAACCCACAGACAGGGTGAGCTTGCTATTTAATATTGATTCTTGAGAAACTTCTTTTAAGAAATGCAGAAAACACGTGTCCTTGTGTATTTTTCGTTTCAGATGGTCCATCACGTTTATAGTCAAAAATAAGAAACCAACAAGGTAATGATTATGTGGAACATTATCTAAAGATGATCTCGAGGAACTATAGTGGAATTTTTTTTAGTCAACATCGACCGTTTACTTTAATTAAGGGGTCATGCCTAGTTGGCAAACGAAAAAGAACGTCATTTTCGGGAATTTTTTGTGAAAAATGTGATGTATGTTTCTTACAACTATTGGCTTATTTTAGAAGTACATATATTCAGCAATCCTCAGGAATTTTGTTATAGGAAAATATTAAATAATAAAAGAATAACAGCCACTCTCGCGGAAGCTGTTTTTATAATGGCGCTGCGCGGTGAGCACGATTTCTCCGAGCCGCATCATCTGAAATCGAAAAATGAATATGATTCTGTTAATATACGAGTTTATCTGGTTCGTGAACGAAGGATTTTTCAAAAAAATGATTTCAGCCAAAATGGCGGCCTTTAACACAAAAATCATGATTTTTCGATGTCTTAATTGTTCGTTTTTCGTGAATTAAAAGTAGAGTTTTCATCAAAAACAAAAATCCTTCGTTCACGAACTAGATAAACTCATATACTAACAGAATCTTCTTCACTGTTCGATTTCAGATGATCCGGCTCGGAGAAATCCTCAATAGTCTCACCGCTAAAAAAAATAGCTTCCGGGAGAGTGACTGTTATTCGTCCACTTTTTAATATTTTCCTATAACAAAATTACTAAGAGTTGCTGAATATATGTACTTTCAAGATAAGCAAATAGTTGCAAAAAATATATATTAGATTTTCCACAAAAAAATCCCGAAAATCACGTTTTTTTTCGCATCCAAATAGGCATGACCCCTTAAGAAACGTGGCCGAGAGACGCTACAGAATAGTGAAAATAAAAATTATGTTTCAGGTGTAAAGAGAGTCCCTATTTCGGTTACACGTTGGCAGGGGCATTAATAGACGAACAATACAAATGGTTAGCAGCTATGATCTTTGGGGAGTATCAATTAAATCTCCGGCCCTCAGCAGTCAATCTCATGGATCCATAAAAGATTAACTTATTTTTAAAGATCAATAGCAATTAATTATTTTTGTATCATATATTACATAAGTTTGTCTTCGTTCAATGCCCATGCTTGCCTTCGTACGAACGTGACTTCACTATGACCCCATAGCAATCTACTTAAATGGTACGTATATTGCAATAAACGAACGATACCGTTGACGAACTTCACGGCAGAAACAATTCCGAACTGAAACCTGTTCAAATATTCCAGAGGTTCGAATGATCTGACCAGTTGTGAATGAAAAATGAAATTTAACATGTTGTACATTTAAATGAAGATTTATACAATGATTCTTGTATGTACGTATTGTACTTTACAAATGTTGATCGTAATGTAATTTGTCGCCCTTTATTTTTAAATAAATACGCAGAACGAATCTTTATTTGTCGGAGACTTGGTTGCGATGGCATTTTCTTTTTACTAACATAATAATTAATGGTAGTCTCCCGTTACCCGCAAGTGTTATATAGGGCTGGGACTATTTGTCGAATTTTTCGGTATTCGAATATTCGAATACTTCAGTTGCTCAGTTATTTGGCGAATATAATTCGAATATCCAAGTATTCAAATATCCAAGTATTCGAATACTATTCGAATACTATTCGAATATTTAAGTATTCGAATATTTAAAAATTCGAATACTATGGTGTGAATTATAAATGAAGTTCTTTGGGTTCATTTTTTTACAAGCTTTTATTTAGTTTCAGTTGTGAGTTCGTTAGTTTGTCAGGGTGAAATCTTGTAAGCTAATAACTTGATTTATAATTCACACCATACTATTCGAATACATCACTATTCGAATATTTCAGTATTCGAATCTTTGAGTATTCGAATATTTCAGAATTCGAATATTTCAATATTCGAATATTTCAGTATTCGAATATTTGAGTATTCGAATATTTCAGTATTCGAATATTTCAGTATTCGAATATTTCAGTATTCGAATATTTCAGTATTCGAATATTTCAGTATTAGAATATTTCAGAATTCGAATATTTCAGTATTCGAATATTTCAGTATTCGAATATTTCAGAATTCGAATATTTCAGTATTCGAATATTTCAGTACATTCGAATACTCAAATATTCGAAGTTTATCCGCAGCATTCGAATACTTGTAAAATATTCGAATATTAAATTACTCGAATAATCCCAGCCCTAGTGTTATATAATAAAAATATGTTACGTATAACCTTAGAGCATATATATATGCTCTAAGCGTATAACTGGGTGCATTCAAAAATTCGATTCGATCAATCGACTCTCGGTCATGCGCAGGATCGACCTAGTTTCTTTGAAAAAAATAGAAGAAAAAAGAGAAAGAACGCGGAACTGTCAGTGGCCTGCGCCGTCTTCGCTAGCGATGAGCGTGTAACATAAATTGTTAGTGGCCCGGTCACTTGAAGAATAGAGTGAAAGTCGGGAAATCGCAGCTGTCTATATCTTCCGGAAATAATTACATTACCATCTGCGTGGTGAATGACAGCTTGCCACACGTCATTACCTGCTGAAAACTAATCACGTACCATCCACTACCGGAGTTAATCATTGAATTAGCACTCCGAGCATAACTACTTCACCATTTCTTCGAAATACATCGTTTATTTAATTGTTTCCTGTCACTCCCAAGAAATACAAATATGGGCAGCGAGCATCTCGGACCTGGTGAGTACATTATATCGTTCGTTTCTTAAATGTTGGACGATCATCTCGTTAGAAAATCTTGGCACACATTCTTACTTATTCGACACGAGCTTCCGAACAAAATAAATTTCCGGCGTAAAAAAAGGTTTCCCCGTGGAAAAGTTTATCCTAAGTGAGTCAGTGCCTTGCTGAATCATCACGGGAAGCCCCTAAGTTTTCACCCGCATTTTTAAATTCACTGCGCAATTAAAGGTTTACCGCGCGTAATTATATAAAAGCTAGGATAATTTTTAAGTAACTGGCGATTCATTGTGGTTCCTTAATCTCTCCTTATTTGACTTTCCTGTAATTCTATCACAGGTTCTGAACAGCCGGCAAAAGTAAAGGGACAGGCACGTCTGTACAGTATGAAATATTGTCCCTTCGCGCACAGAATTCGATTAATACTTGCTTATAAAAAGATTCCTCACGACATCGTTAACATCAACTTGAAAAATAAGCCGGAATGGTACTACGAGGTATACACGCGTACTTTGGATTTCATGTTTCGCCTGTAGAATACAGTGGCGACTTGTAAAATACTCATTGCAAGTTACACTTCAGATTAACCCAGAAGGTAAAGTGCCAGCGTTCGTCGACGTTGATGGGGAAGTAGTTACGGATTCAATAGCGATAGCAAATTATATCGAGGAAAAGTATCCCGAGCCTCGGTTATACCGTGAAGCAACAAAGGCTCGAGACTTGGAGCTGCTGGATCATTATTCCAAGGTAATAAAAGTTGGTGTGTAGAAATGTATATAGAGAGAAGTATCGTAATAAATGATTAACCGATCGTCTGCTGTGTTTAGATCGTTAGTATTTTCTCAGGCTGTATACATGGTAACGACAAAAGGCCTCTACACGAAGTTGTCACGGAAATATCAAGTCTGCTAGTGGAATTCGAAGAAGAACTCAAAGAGCGTGGAACTGATTTCTTCGGAGGTTCGTGAAGTAGTTTCTTAAGGGGGCAGCCCTATTTAGGACGCTGGGAATAAGGTGATTCTTGGGAATTTTTTTTCTAAGAAACTGTTAGGTGGATCTTTTCCAAACTTTCAGGGTATTTTAGTTCACATTCAAACAATAAAAATTAATTTTTACGTTACAAAGTGTTCTGTAGAAATGGAGATATATGAACACGTTCGTTACGACTCGCGCGCCGGAGTTGTAAATTGGTGATTGTAATGGTGGCCCCATTCCTTCCCTGAAATAAAAAAACCAAGGATTTTCTTATTTCTAGTATAATTACACTGTCGATGAACCTAAGCCATTGATAAATAAATTGAACACCTCTTTTTCCATAAATAATACGAAATATCTTGGGGCAGAATCGGAACTTTTTCTTTCAAGTCCCATCAATTTGCCAACTTTTAACTTTTTTTTTAATTTGTTAGGTTCATCGACAATGTAATTATACTAGAAATAAGAAAATCCTTGGTTTTTTTATTTCAGGGAAGGAATGGGGCCACCATTACAATCACCAATTTACAACTCCGGCGCGCGAGTCGTAACGAACGTGTTCATATATCTCCATTTCTACAGAACACTTTGTAACGTAAAAATTAATTTTTATTGTTTGAATGTGAACTAAAATACCCTGAAAGTTTGGAAAAGATCCGGTCAACAGTTTCTTAGAAAAAAATTCCCAAATATCCCCTTATTCCTAGCGTCCTAAATCGGGTTCCCCCCTTAAAGGCAATAAATGTCATCGACATTGTTATTTTTACACCTTTTATTACAGGAGCTGAAGTTGGTATGTTGGATATATTGATGTGGCCCTGGGTCGAAAGACGCAGGGCTCTGGTTCTAATTTATAAGGAACCTACGAACTTTAGTAACGAAAAATTCCCGCACTCAGTAAGCACAACATTCGGTGCAAAAACTATTCCGCATATCAAGATACGTACCATCCGCTAACATCAATTTATTTCAGTTGAAATGGGTCCAAGCGATGAAAGCGCAGCCATTCGTGCAAGAGAATGTGTGTTCGCACGAAAAGTTCGCCCAGCTGATCATAGACTTGAAGGCAGGAAACGTTGACTACGACAAACTTTAACTATCTTAATAGGCATACAAAAATTACTTCCGTAATACGCAATAATAAAACACTTTAATTTTTATATATCATGCACACAGATGTGCATATATTGGTACTTAATTTGTATATTTAAAGTAATACATATGCAATACAGGTTACAGTATTACAGTAATGGTTCGATAAAATTAGCGACGACTAATCCCGAAACATATCGAACAGCGTTTGCGAAATAAATAGGATCGGTGAGTTTATAAATATGTATAAAAGTTTTGAGCTTCCTAAATTATGCTTTCTGCTGCGACAATATACATTTACGAACCTGTTTAATGTATCAGTACTGGTTTGTCATATGCGCTGTGAAAGTAAATGTAGCATTAAGCCTCATAAATATACCGTTTAGACAAAGCAACTTACATTTCGTTGTGCTTCTAATACTTCGCTAGAACACTTCTACTCTCTGTCTCCATGCGCGCTGCATAATTGCACAGTAAGAAAGGCGACTTTCCTTTATTTAAGATATACAAGTAGCCTTGAACGCGTAGAAAAAACGTGTAACAAAATTTCGTTTTAATTCGGACAATAGTTCCAGTATATGTATTTGTGGCGCACTGTCTACACAAAGCTAATATCGATTCATTCGAAGTGCAACGTACAAACGAATTTTTTGTACGTTTGTACTTTTTACATTAACACGTGTTCACTTCTACATTGTTCGTACTAGGAATGTCTCAGGAAGACTGAATTTCATCTATGTTGATATGCGCAATGAATCTTAGTCTCATCTGCAGAGCTGGCCTTAGTCTTCGTATGATACACTCGACTTCATTTTTCATCATGTCACCGACAAACATGTACTTTATGTGATACCTGTGATAGCGTACGTTAAGGAAAAATATCTCTGCTTCTCTGAAACGATTGTACGACGAAGGGAGCAAGCGTTAGTGAAAGGATACAATAAATCGCAGACTGGATCCATGTATTTCAAATGGGACTGGAGGCGATCCACTTGTTCGAGCATCTCGTATAAACAGACTGCCAATTCTACGACACAATGTGGCCTTTCGGCGTTGAATCGTGCCAAAGTGGGCCCAATTAAGTGGCAGGCGTATATTAATTGCTCTTCGCTGTTCACAACTGGCTGAAGTTTCTCTTTGATGAACCTGTGCGAAATTGCATTTAAGTTAGGTTAGGGCCAGAAACATGATACGTCCATTTGCATTTTGCAGACTTACTGAGGCATGGTAGTGATTTGTCCAACGCCAGCGTGATGCCATACGGAATGTGCCAGCGCCAGCATGTAGCTATATTTATTTTCCAGCAGGCTGTTGTGGGTGTTATTAAAATTGAACATTTGGAACGGAGTTAAATTGCTGTACTGCCAATTGGCTAATCCTGGATTGCTGATAGTCTCTACTAGTCGATCGTGTAGCGCTGACCAGTAACACTCTGGCAAAGCAGCTAGCAGTAAACCCACGCAGTTTATCCACAGGTGAATTTCGTCCGATGGTATCACCGTGTACCTGGTGCATTTTTAAGTTTATCAACATTTCTGGGAGGGTTGGATACACAAAGAGCAATGAGTTACTTTATCTTACCCCTTTGCAACCACGTCTAATAGCGAGTTGGCGACCAGATTAGGAGCAACAGGTACTGCCATAAGCTCAACGCATGTAACGTACAGTGCGTGTGCAGCAGGGTTTGGGAATTCGTTGAATCTCCAATCAGTGGCAGGGAAATGAGCTGTACCTGACATAGCTGCGAAAGAAATTTACAGAAAAGGCTACAGTACGAGTACAGGAATTTCGACTGACAAGAAGGCACACCGCTTACTTTCTACAATTCTCTGTACCAAACGAATGTAGTAATCTAACTCTGGCATCCAAGTAACAACGTCGTCGGACGACCGAGTCATGTACATCTGATAAGCTTCTGAAAGCGCCCATCCTGGTGCCCTGATTTCTCTCAGCGAGCCCAAAACGGCAGACACTAAGCGTCGTTTTAAAGGCGGCCTGTCCCTTAACTTGCGCTCGTAATAATGCAGTGTGTTGTAAAGATACGTTACCGGTCGGTCTGTAATTCATAAGATTGGCTAAAGTTAGCCTGACTACGATGATCGTACTCTTCCAATTACAAGCGGTTACGAACCATGAAACTTGTACAAACATCCCAAATGTTCTAACAACGTCTCCAAACTTTTCGACACGGCTGGTATCTCCAAATACCTGTGCACGACAATATCGAAAACTGGTAGAAATCGCAGGCAGACGTTCCCGAAGTAAACTGGTAAACTTTGATATTGACTGGGCCCTCCGCTGGTTTGCTCCATGATCCCTTCCGGGGCGAACTTCTCGGGGAATTTTCTATGAAACGCAAGGTGCTTCTCGTGCCAGTTCGACTGCTTCCAGTGCTCTGGCGAGTTCTCTTTAACAAACTCCTGGACCCTGTTTCTAAATTCAATGGCCTTGAGCAGTAACAGCTGTATGATGAAGAAGCACACTTGAGCCTCGCTGCCTTCGTGAGTCCTCAGTACTAGACAGAGGATCAGTCTGTCTATGGTGACGATATTGTATTTCCAGATCATATCGTTAATAGTGTCCACGCATTTGTTCACGTGCTGCCCGCCGCCCACGCTGTTGGCGAACTCGAATACAAGGTAGTCGCAGAACTTTCGCAGGTGAGCCGACAGAGCTCGGGCTCCGATTCTCTCTAGAATTTTATAAGCGATTGGGCTGATGCGATCAGTCTCGAAGATCATCTTCCACAGGAGACAGAGGAACAGGGGTGGTGTGCCGGGTACAGAGAAGTGTGCTATTATGTCGTTCTCGTTGCTCATAGAAGCCCAATTTCGGTATTCCTCTTCCACCGCCTTCTTTATTTGCTGCTTGTTCTCCTTGGGCACGCTGTTCTGCTGGAAGAATTCACTCAGCACCGGAGGGAAACACTGGAGAGTATGGTTAGCCCAGGAGTGAGGAGTATTCTGCATGATCGTATTCAAAAGTTCCTTGCACCATGTACCGCTATGGCTATCCGACCCTGTCCCTGTCACGTGCATAGATCGAGCCAACGTCAACACCAGAGCTCGGTTCAACTCCTCGGATTCCGCGGACACCAGCGTTTTCGGCTCCGACAGAAATCTAGACAACTGCGGCTGCACTTCGGCGGATCCTAAGCCGGTGATTAGACGAAGAGCAGTGCTCTCCACGCACAGATGAAGCTGTGTCTGATTGGTCTGCGGCACAGCTGCGAGGCTGTGCAAATGAGACAGAAGTTGGACCCTGTAATGCGGCTGTATGTGGTGCATCCTGTAACTGAACATTTCCAGCAAAGTGTACAACGTCCCCCAGGCGTGGGACTTGAATACTGTTGGAAGTAACTGGCTGATGAAACCTTTGATGCCGAGGCTCTCTATCTCGGTGTACACCAGTAGTCTACTGTAAGTCTCAACCAGCGCTGGCGCCAGTGCCATGTTGCTTTTAGACTGCGCCAACTTAATCACGTGAGTGACTATACTGTGTATTAAGCTCATTTTCGAGTGAACTGTCAACGAGTCCAGGATCGACATAGATAAAGGTGTGGTAGGGCCGCTCGCGAGAGCCGCGTTGTTTTGTAACGTCTGCATTGGCTGCTGTTGCTGGCCTTTCTGCGTGCCGAGTATAGTGTCCACTAAAGCTGCCATGGGTCTACCGAAGTAGTCCTGGTTCGTCGAATAAGCGTTGCACAGTAAAGCGATGCGATAATCTGAACCCATGCAGAGGGAAATATTGGGCATCACTAAATGCTGTAAGAATTCGTGATGAAGTTTCAATGTGTGCGGTATCGGTCTATGAATATTCGAGTGCTCGGACTGAGCTTTCTTCAACAAATGTATCCATATACATGTGATAGCCATCTGATGAGTGCACAGTGCCTGAGTATAATCCGGGACGGGTAAAGGTTCTTTCTCTGGATAAAGAAGATCGTACAATTTTAGTACCGGCAAGAAGTTCGACAACGGGTTTCTCTGAATACTCCCAGAAATAAACTGCAGTAAGACCCACATCAAGTGATCTCGCCCTTTTCTTAAATCTCTGCCTGCTAGCTTATCATGTATCGCCATTACGATACTTGGAAAACAGGCGTATGAGAATAGTACGAAGTATATGAGCTGCGATGAGAGGTGCAGCCACACATAGTGATTCGCAACAGTTCCGTCTGTCCCTTCTGCTGGCAACGTCTCGTTTTCAGCGCGTTCCATGGCGAGAATTACGAGCTCGACCAATTGCTCCTCTAAAGCTATACATCGTTGCTTTTGCTGTAGTAAAAAGAAGGTAATGCTGTAACGTGTTTGAACTCCAATTTTTAGAATAATTTTGTTTCGCTTAAGGGGAGGTTCCGGTCTAAAAGTCGATTTTTTTTTATTTCATTTTTCGAATGTTCAACCTTTTAGGAATACGTGTTTAAAAGGATTTGTTGAAATTCGTAAAATTCCCGAAGTTATAGGCATTTGAGTAGCGGCAAATGCATGGGCAACAACCGGCCACTCGACGCTCACGTAAAACTTTAAACGTGTTTTTCTCGAAACAGTGTTCTCAAAATCGGTGGGACCTGTACCTCCAAAAGTTATTATCCGATTCGACCGAAACTTTTTTATTTTGAAGAATATACTTCTGGCTAGGGAGGAAACCAGAAAAAATTATAAAAAATTGAAAATTTATAATTTTCAATGGCGTTGAAATGACGAAAAATATAGGGAAAAGTGATTTCAAACTTCAAGTGTCGTTATTTTCTAAAAAAATGTAATTTTTATATATTTTTTTTATTTCCCCCTAGCCACAAGTATATTCTTCAAAATAAAAAAGTTTCAGTCGAATCGGATAATAACTTTCGCAGATACAGGTCCCACCGATTTGAATGAATTTTTTGACGCCTCGACTACTCCCCAGTGCCGTCTACAATGATTAATTATAAAACAAAAAATATATTTCTATAATTTAAGACATCCTTAATACAATGCAACAAGTCCCATTAAATTATATATAGTAATTTTCCTTTAATTAATTCCTAAAGATCACCTATTTTTTGGGCTCTAGACCGGAACCTCCCCTTAAGGGGCATTATACTTTATTAGCTCGGAGAATGCGCAAATAAGCGCAAATGGAACAAAACGAGTTCTTCGAAGAAGTTGAGAATCTACTCTCTGCACTTGGAATAGCAGATTAGCGCCAGACAGTTGTAAGTTTCCAAAAATTATAATTTTTTTTGTAAAACTTCAAACGCGTTTTTCTCGACACTACTTTCTTCAAATTTGTGGGGGTGATTTAGAGAAAACTATTCAATCAATCGACTTGTCTTTGCACAAATAACTAGATAATTCCAAACTATTCTCGATGATCCTCCAGAAATATAAAAAAAATCATTTTAATAATTGAATGTTTCATAAATAGATCAAAAAATTTCCTCAGAAATCGTACCTTTTCTCCTAAGCTCTATAGTTTTGTCAATTCTCGAATCCTTTATTGTTCGCGGGGTTCATCGGTGATATAATTTCATAAATAATAAGAATATTTTTGGTTTTTTGATTCTATTTAGGCAAGAATTGAAGGCGCTAGTACACCCACCGTTTCACAACTTCGGAGGCGACGCTGTAGTAAAATGTCTCGATAGCGACATCTATATTGCATATTTTTAACATAAAATTATTTTTTTCGTATCTTCAAATGTTAAAAATGAAGCCAAAAAAAGGTGCAAATTGATTTGCTTCATAATTTCTTCAGAAAAAATTCCCGCAAATCGTTTTTTTTTAGCGTTATGTAAAGTATAATCCCCCTTAATCTTTTTAGTAAAAAATGTACCTGTTTCTGTAAACCAAGCATCGAGCACACCATGTCTCTACTGTAGGGCTGTTCTAAAACATATCTGAGTAACCCAGTCTGGGGTTTAAGCAAATCCTCATCGTAAGGCAAGTTCCCTTTCAACGAAAACTTCAATGTGGTTGTATCGAGTACCCAAGGATTAATCAAATCTGCGTATCCAGTATGTTCTACAACTGGTAACATCTTTGAATGCCCCACTATAGACACCATTTGCGCAGTGTTGCGGAAGCTTTCGACAAAATTTGACAGCAACTTTGCTAGTTTCTACAAACAGTTAGTCACATTAGACACCATTAAACCAATGAAATATAATAAGCATCGTGTTTTAAACAACGTACCCAGTGCGGCCAGTTTTTACCGTCAGGATAAGCCTTCTGAATTTCATTCACAATAAAGTAGCTCGGTAATAAGCAAGCATTTCTATCAAAAATGTACTCGATCACATTTTCCAAAGCCTTTAATTGCGGTTGAACGGACGCGTTCAACTTCGCAGGAATAGTTAGTGCCTTTTCCTTGCATCCCTACATTATGATAAACATTTATTAAGTCATGTTTACATGGCTCTGAAATCGGTTCCCTCGGTACGTACTTTCATTATTTCCCTGACACCCTTGTAATCAACTCCCCCAATAATATGCCGAATAAGCACGAAACATTCGACCCAGAAGTCCTCTAATTGATACTGTAGTTTGTCACAACTTAAGATACACTCACAAACGAGTCTAAAATCATGTAAACAGCTTTATTACGAATTCGTATAAGTGCGTGCGAACTGTAATAAAATGATAACGCGTACCTTGCTGGTAGGACATTAGACACGACTAAATTTTCAAGTAAAGACAATAACAGCTGCAATCGTTTGTGATTAGTCATAGCTGCGGCCATGGATAGAAATTGTCGAACAGCATTCTCTTGCTGTTCTTTGGACAGATTTGACATAGCGGACGTCAACTCTACCTGCCATGCCGCTATTTTCTCACTCTCGCTATTCGGATGATGCACAAGTACGCAACTAAATGCTTCTTCTATGGCTTCTACTTTCTGCAATAATTTTATAAAATCTGTTACTCTGGCGTTAATGTATGAAATTTAGACCTAAGTAGTAAAAGTATATAACTAAATTCGCAACAGCGTTCGTGCTAACACTCGGAAATAATTGGAATATTAGGGTAAACTTTTCTTCGGGGAAACCTTTTTTTTTACGCCGGAAATTTATTTTGTTCGAAGGCTCGTGCCGAATAACGTGTATAAATATTAACTCGACTCACTCTCGTAATGATAATATATGCGTTATGAAACCAGATCGTAATCTTTATTAATTTTCGCTACCACATCGCCCGAAATTATCATTGCAAATAACAACGCGTGTAAACTAGAACGTAAGATACGAAAATCACGGCGAATAGCGTTAAAAAAATGCATACTTACCAAAATATCGCTCACTATATTAGTGATTTGCGTCTCGCTGCTCATTTTTCTAATATTCCGGTTCCCAGCTACAAGCGCGACGAAGATCAATAGTTAGCACGTAGAAACGGAAGTTATTGTTTCCAAATTTGCCTTTTCCATAGTTCGTTTTTTTAAATTTACGCGTGATGCACAATGCATAAAACGAATTTGTAAACATACGTCAAGTTCTGTTTACATCTGCACAACCTACACATGCATTTCCATTATGTAGTGACACGGCTATCGCGTGAGATGTCGTTGCCATTCAATTTAAGTTCAGCATGAACGTCGAAAGATGACACTGTCGTTAATTTTACGATGAACGGTCCATTCAAATTTCGTTCGCTAGACAGTGTTTACAAAAAGACTGTACGAAGTAAATAGCTATAAAGTAATAGATGATCGCGAACGTCAAGTTTTAGTATAAATCTTCGGCGCTCGTTATGCGTATTGTTTCGCACGTGACGCGCAGTTATCGCTGTCGCAGGAACGAAAGGAGCCTCGCGTCATAACCTTAAATACAATTTCAAATATCGAAAATGTTCTCGGCGAGGCACAGTGTGAAATCGACGTTACTCTGCGGGCCAGCAGAACTGAGCAAATCATTTATGTTCGAGGTAAATTATAACAGAAAACGTTAACATATACCTAATACGTCTATTATCGTGTACACATAATAAGTTCACGGAACAGTAGAAATTAAGTTTTCGAACTCTTATCGAACTATTCAAACAGCAGCCCCGTTAAAGCCACTATATATAGTATATCTTCGTTAATTCCCGGAAAACTAATTTAACACACTCGGTGTCGCGGTGGAAATTCAGAGTTTTGGTGGGATTATAAAAAGCGACGAGAGAACTAAATTGCGATATTCAATTATAGAAAAATTTCAGCTCCTCTTATTCTATTTTGATTTCGGCGTTGAATCGATAACACCTTTTTTGTTTGAATAAAAGTTTCGCAGAGCGCGTTCGCAAGGCATTTTCAATTTCTGTTGAAATAAAGAAATCATTTACAGTCGTCAACATTCCATAGATATTTGATGACGCGATCGACTTCCATTGGCGTAACTAGGGTTTTTGTCGGGGGGGGGGGGGCAGGTCCCAACTTCTCCTCCCTCTCTCTCTTTTTTATATAGGTAGATTTACCTACATATACCCAAGATTAGCAGCTTAATTCTACCAGTTTTAATTCATAATTTAACCTAATAAGAACATTCTTGTATTTCTTTATTTAGTTGCACCGCACACAGCATTTCGGCCCAAATATTTATTTCTTTTAAGATAGGATTCTACGAACAGATGAATGTTTTTTACTCATTTCCATAGTTTCTCGGGAGGGCCCATTCCGCGTTTTGGTGGAGGTGCGACAATCCGCATTTGGGGGGGGGGGGCAGGCCCACCCAGCCCCCTAACTAGTTACGCCAATGTCGACTTCCGTTTCATCGTAAACCGAACAAATTCCAAATTCACACGTAAATACTACAATTGCTAACAGAATTCAAGGTCATTAAAAAATGTATTCCCCACAACACTCAAGTACAATATCTTTCGAATGTTGACGTGGATATCGCCACGCAAGTGACAACATCGTAAAAGCTCCGTTAAGCGTCCTTTGCCGCGCGCTCGGCCAGGACTAGTTACGGGGCCTCTGTTTTGTCACGATCGGGTCCTGACATTTCCGGAATCGGCTTTTCCTTCGCAGGCAGCAATTTACTGGGCCGAAGAAGGACGCCGCGTCGTTTACATTACGCCAGCCCCGTTGGAGAGCCTGCCGGCGGCCTGTCACGACAGAAGTAATCCAGCACCCGCGGCTTTCAAGCTGATGAGATTTATGTAAGCGGAACAGACTTTTCTTGCGATGCCTCTGCACGTGCATCGGCCTTCGGGATTCGTTCCTGTAAAAAGAAGGCGTCAGATATACGTCCACTTAACTGAACCCCGGCTTATTTTCAAATCGCCAAGGCTCGTTCTCGGTAGAGTAAGTATGTTTCTTTCGAGTCCCGAATGTCGGCGAGCGCTCCGCAGGCTCCGCATCTGCGTGGCTAGATTGCCGCATGATTTAGCGGGCGAAACAATTGCTGCAGAAAAATGTCCGCGTGGTGATTATACCTGAGCCTTTATTTAATCCGGGCAGATGGATCGTGAGCCGCGATAAGAAAGCGGCGATTTGGATCACTGAGTTCAATGGACTCAAATATAACCAAGATCCGATTATCGAGGAGGATGGCTTTGCGGGTGGCCCCATTAATGGTACACATTGTATAATAAGTGTGTATATACCTCCCAACATCGAGTTCTGGGACTTTGAAATGATTGTGTTTAGAGTAGAAAGTTCAAGGAGGAATCTTGGTCCAGGAGCCTTGGTGGCAGGGGATCTGAATGCGAAATCTGCCCTGTGGGGCTCGAAGAAGAGTAATCGCAGGAGTAATGTTAGCGACTTCTTCTTGAACATGGGTCTAATCCCCATTAACACAGCAGGCAGTTACACATTTGAGAGAAACGCTGGGGTTTATAAGATAGATACCGCTGCGTTTGATAGAATAGCGTTTAGACTAATGGATGATGGCAGACTTCTACAGGATTACTCAGCGTCGGACCAAAAATACCTGTTACGCGTGTTGTATAAAAGAATTATAAATAATAGCTCCTGTAGACAGACGAGGAAAGGAGAACCAGTGATATGGAATATAGGAGCTTTTGACGTAACAATGTGTGCGGATGAATATGAGAGAACAGTTAAACATATGCCCAAAGACGAAGAGATGGATTTAAAGGGTATTAATAAATTCTTAAAATATGTAAATGCAGTATGTGCGGAAACTATGGGGTGGAAAAGTACGGCGCTGACCTGGAGGCCGCCTAATATTTGGTGGAACGAGGAGATTAGTAACTTAAGGAAAGAAACTATCAAGAAAAGAAGAATCTTGTTAAGAGCTAGAAAGAAAGGAAAGAGGAGCGTACAAGAGATGACAGAAATAGAATTAGAGTTTAAAAGATCCAGGAGATGTTACAACTTGAGTAGAATAGACAGTAAAATCAAGGTATGGGAACAGATATGTGACGAATTAGAATACATACGCTACATGAACTTACTCAATAAATATGAAGAGGCAAAACCCACGTCTAGTCTGTCGAAGGAACAAGCTCTAGCAGTCATCGCACACCTGTTCCCAATTAGTACTGAAGAACAGGAAGAGGAATAACAAATGGGAAGAATAAATAGGAACAAAAAGGAAGACACGCAGCTGGCAGAGGATACGAATAGAAACGATGAAGATATTAAAATTAGTACAGAAGCGTTAAGGATTTTGAGGTAGCAGGTGGAAAGAAGAAGCTGCAAATGTAGTCTCCTTATATCAACAAAGTAGAGCCTCTTCCTCAGTGGCATATTTTTTTCTCGTGTGTGATAATTTTTACCGAAAATTGAAGGATACATTTATATTAATTTCTGAGGGAAGCTGTGTATTAAAGGTTGGTGCACATGAAAAATATGTGGAGATACAAAAAGAATCGCTAACTGCGACTCGAGGAATGTCGCAGAGACAGAAAAAAATGTAATAAATAAAATAGTTAAGAAGGAGAATATATTTTCATTCAAACTTCCCCATATGAAACGGCGATTTCTTGTGCACTGACCTAATTTTTCTTTTTTTCTTTTTTGGCGCTGGGTGTGTTTATATCGAACGATGATGCAATTTTGCCAGCCAGGGAACAATGGCGCATAGAATGGCTTTATAATTGGAGAACATTGTTCATCGTACCGGAAGCGATCGATCAAGGAACATCAGTTACTTTGCGCATCACACGCGCCAGTTATTGACATTCCGCGCGCATAAACATACGCGTTGTTTACGAGCGACCGTATTTTCAGAAGTGGCTGCGTTGAACGCTCGTAGATCACAGTAGCGACGTTGTACATACAATTATAGAGGCAAGTACTATGCAGTACTTTGGTGCTTGCGCAGAAAGCTTTGGTTCTTTAGTGAGTATCCAGAAAATTATTATTGTACTTTGGCACGGCGATCTGTATCTACCAGTGAATGTTGGAAACTGTTATTATCCAATAGAAAAAAATCCGAGGCAGCGCATGTGCCGACTGTACTACTAGTTTTAAGAAAATATTGTAATTATGGTACGTAATGGGATAATTGAGGAAGCTTGGTAACGATCCTCCATAATTCCAAACAATTTTTTCTTCCACAATTTGATAATAAGAAATTATATTTTTTTTAAATAAGATTGTGATTTGTGTTATTTCTGAGCCACCCTGTACAGTGCTTGGGAGGAAAAGGATTGCGTTTAGAAGTGAGCGACTTGGAAACGATTCCTCTTCTTCCTTCCCCGATCCATTTCGTCTTTACCACACTTCTTTCTGTATAATCCTCGTAAAGCTAATACTTTGTGGGTACACAAAGTCAATTCAGAAAGGTTTATTCTTTCGGCTGCGTGTAAACATCGGGGTTCGCAATTTTTATGCGCGATACATCGTGGCACCAGAAACTGTAGAAAAATAAACGGTCGGGCGGGGGTTCGCCGCAAATCAACTGCTTCCTTCTTCTTCCGTTTATTTTTCGACCAGAGATTCTGTGTCCGCGTGTAGGATTCGTTGAACGCCGCTTCTGGACGAAAGAGGAAAATTCCCCTTTCTCGTTTGCGTCGCTTAAATTTTTACTGAACTCTTCGTTTCCGTGGTAAAATCGCAGTAATGAATGGGCGGGCAAACGAGTAAAAGTCAAGTTTTGGTGAAAATGAGACAAGCACGCTAATAATTTCTACATTGCTGTCCTTTGCTTATGGTTCCAGTAGTACTTTTTTCGCATTTTTTTTTACCTGAGAAAAGCAGTATAAGTTGAGTTATGTCGATGAATACGACGAAGAAAATAATATCTCACCTCGAGCTAAACAGTTTGTTTTTTGTTCATCTTTTGTGAATCGAAGTTAAAAATAAAATTTCCCCCGCTCAATTTGTAATTTAATTCAAATTTTGTAATTCTTTTTGTAAGTATTTTTCGAATATGAAGGACGTTTTTGAAAGTCCAATGGGACGAAACATATGCTATTAACATTCATGTCCAAAATTTAACACCTGATCTTACATAGGACTTTTAATATTCTAAGTGTCTTCCTGCAATACTAAGAAGTCTAACTTAATTCTCGTTTACTCGCCCACCAGAAAAATATAATGAATACAGCGAATAGTAATGCAGGGCGTTCCAAAAGCCCACTACCAGTTTCGATGAACAGTACAATAAATTTCTGCATCTAAAACATCTGCTCGGTCAAAAGTGTCTGAACACATCGGATATGTTAAGGGGGCGTATTTTTTTTTATTTCATTTTTCGAATTTTTCGAGTTTAAAAGGATTTGTTGAAATTCGTAAAATTCTCGAAGTTATAGGCATTTGAGTAGCGGCAAATGCATGGGTAACAACCGGGCACTCACGTAAAACTTTAAACGCGTTTTTCTCGAAACAGTGTTCTCCAAATCGGTGGGACCTGTACCTCCAAAAGTTATTATCCGATCCAACTGAAACTTTTTTCATTTTGTAAGAATATACTTCTGGCTAGGGGGAAACCAGAAAAAATTACAAAAATTGAAAATTTATTATTTTCAAAGGCGTGGAAAGGACGAAAAATATAGGGAAAAAGTGATTTCAAACTTCAAGTGTTGTTATTTCCTCAAAAAATATAATTGTTGTAATTTTTCTGCCCCCCTCTAGCCAGAAGTATATTCTTCAAAATAAAAAAAGTTTCCGTCGAATCGAACTTTTGGAGATACAGGTCCGACCGATTTGAATGAATTTTTTGTCGCCTCGACTTTAACGACTCCCCAGTGCCGTCTGCAATGATTAATTATAAAACAAAAAATATATTTCTATAATGTAACACATCCTTAATACAATGCATCAAGTCCCATTAAATTATACATAGTAGTTTTCCTTTAATTAATTCCTAAAGATCACCTATTTTTATGTGCTCTAGACCGGAACCTCCCCTTAAGACAGCTCCCTAGATTTTAACAGCTCTTTCACACGACGATACGTGTACATATAGCGATTCGCGTATTCGATACCTGCCGCTCGATGTTTCTTCCTGAAACACGCAAAGCGCGCCAGCAGAGTTGCAAAGTCACCGTGCAACGAGATTGCGTTACCGAACACCGCGGCAATCGTGCTCGATTATGAAACGAGCGGAGAATGATCGCGAGAAATTACCGTCCCAGGTACTTGGAGGACTACGAGGCTCTCGTGGAACGGCTGGTCGAGCTGCACACCTTCGCCACGTTGCCCTCCGTGCTCCTGATCGACGACTTCGACACTTACATCAACGAGCACGAGAAGGCGAAAGCGACGCGCGAGGCGCACATCGCCAGGACGTGCTCGGTGATCCTCGACACGATGAACTCTTGCGGGAGAATCTTGAAAACCAGCGTAAGTAGCGGCCCAGTGGAAGAGGACGGACGCACGCCTCGCCGGGGAGATAATCGAAGGATCTTTCTCACGAGATTAATTCAATTCTGTGATCGATTAGGTGTACGTATGCGCGTGGTCCACCTTGGCGATGAACGACATTACCGCTTACGCGTTGTATTTTCTCAATACCTGGAACGTGACGGACGAAGAGGACGGTAAAGCGATATTGTTGCAGAAATATTCACACGAAGCGCCCACTGTACAGTGTCCGTCGTATAGATACTGTAAACTTCAAGATGGGACGAGGGTGCTGAGGCAAATCCTTTATGACTCCGTTGAGAATTAATTTGTCGAGTTTAAGCTTTAAGTTCACTTTCTCTGGTGTATTTTTGCATTTGTTCTTTAATATTATTATTATTATAATATTTTATCGGATACCCGTGAATGTTTATCAATTGGGAGACACAACTGTGTATCTGCAAACTTCATCGCGAAGATTCTTTGTGTGAATCACTAATGTACATGTTTTTGAGAGATTCCAAGTAGAACGCGAAAGACTAATTAACTACTCATTTGGAAATGCCTCTGTATTACTACAAAGAAGTTGAAGGGTCGCGTTTAATAATTAAAGACAATAATTACTTCAATTTAATCAGAAATTGGTGCTCGAGGGTTTTTGGAGTCGCTGATTACGAATCTGAAATTCAAAATTTTTAAAACAAAATGGCGAATCGAATATGGTGGAGCGTATATCAGAAACATATCAAATTTAGTCTAAACTTGGTATCCTACAGTTTTCGAGGTCGCTGATTACGAATCTGAAGTCAAAATTGCAAAACAACAAATAGCGGATCTAATATCACTGGAATAATCGTTGTTTCCAAGTTAATTTTTGTGAAAATTGATTATTTTCCGAGGTTTTACTAAAACGATATAATTAGAATGTCTAATTTGATATGACAACGTTGATTTCAAAACTTTTTGAAAAATTATTTTGAAAATTTTATTTTTTCCGATTCTAGTGAAAAAACTCAACATTTCTGCGTTTAGTAGGTCACGTAGTTCAAGCATATTGTCGAAACTAATAAAACAAATTTGAAATAATGAATGCTGTTTTATTCATATACTACCCATACAGCACACTCTCCTTGTAGCATAGTTGCAGGATCGTTGCAGTGCAAGATTGAAACGTTGCACTGCAACGTTGCAGCAATATTGCTATGTCCGCCTCCTGCAACGATTCGGGCAGTGGGTTAGAAAATGTAAATAACGTCTGTGACGATATTGAATGTGTGCAGAAATTATAGAAGTACAAAGCCCTATTTAACTTTTTCTCACAGAAAATTTTTTTCCCCCTAAGGGGATTCGAACCGGCGACCTCTAGCGTCGTAGGCGAACACTTTACCGTCACAGCTACAACCACTGATTGATAAGAATGCTAACGTATTCGAACTTATATTCCTATCGTGCAAAACTTGAAACTCAAATTATTTAAAAACGATGGCTCATTTTGACAAACGCCATTAGAATTTTGTAACACTATAGGTATGTGCTACAACTTCCACCCAGTGTCATTCTACACATTAAAATATACAGGGGAGTCACCTAACATTTATGTTTAAAATATCTCCGCTGTTTTTAATGATACGAGAAAATGTCTCAGGAAAAAAGTGATTGCTAGACAAAAAGGACAACATATTATACATGGTTGAATTTGTATTTTTATTGGCTATAACGTTACAGTAATGAAAATACGTTATCCCATTAAAAAAACCATTGATGATCTTTAAATTTCGTGAAATATAACTTTGAGAACAAAAATCGTCTCCGTCAGAATAATTGGCTCCCTGAAGCAAACATTTTTTTTCTTAGACATTTTCTCGTATCATTAAAAACAACGGAAATATTTTAGGTTTAAATATTTTAGGTTAAGCAACGGTGCGCAACATTGCAGGATCATTGCAGCAACATTGCAGGGAAGTTGCGACAACATTGCAGGAACGTTGCCGCAATACCGGCGCAACGTTGCAGCAACATTGTGGAAACGTTGCCAAACGTTGCCGTAACGTTGCAGCAAAGTTGCAGGATCGTTGCAGTGCAACATTGCAACGCAACATTGATGCAACTATGCGGCAATAATTCTATGTCCGCCCCGTGCAATGTTGCAGCAACGTTACATCGACATTGCGCTGCAACTATGCAACACTACAAGCAAGTGCAAGGTTACTGCAACCATCCTGCTACGTTGCCGCCACGAAGTGTGCTGTATGGGTAAATACATTTGGCACTTTAAATTTAAATATCTTAAAAAACCGCAAATTTTCTTATTTGGATACCATACTTGACATGTTACTTTATATCAAGAAACTTGTTATAGAGTGACACTCGGTGACACTCATCTTTGTTTTCCTTCCGTTTTATTAAAACATGACTTAGATTTATGACACATTGAGAAGGGAATTACACGGGTAAATTCAAAGATATTTTACATTGTTTCTGTGGAAAGTTTATGTTTATAACACCTACTTTAATGTTAAACTGTTTCACATACGGATCTTTTCAGATAAACTTTCTGTGACACATTAAACGTGCTCCCATTTTGAAGACATTAAGGAGCATGAAATTTCGTCAAGTTTGACGGCCTATATCTCAATAACCAATCAATATATTTAAGAAATTCAAGCGGCATTTGCTGCACTGATGTACAGTGGCGGACGAAAGAAAGTTTACGACTTTTAAAATCGCATAACTTTTTTAAAATTGGTCCAAACGACTTGAGTTTTTTTGAGAAGCTACTAAGATTAGTTTGCTAAGTGCCGTGTCTCGTCGTTTTGAAGATAAAATGCACTTGGTCGGAATAGCAAACAAAAATAGTAAATGTCATTTTTCAAACTTTTTTTTGTGAGCCTGTAATGAAAATTCGAAAAATCCCTTTGTAGATTGAAATAAGTTGTATACATGCCTAAAATTTCATCAAAATCGGTTAACGTTGCTCCGAGCTATAAACGCTTAAAGGTCGCAGAATAAGGTCGAAAATCGCGAAATTCTCGGAAATCACCGATTTTCGACCTTTTTCTGCGACCTTTAAGCGTTTACAGCTCAGAGCAACGTTAACCGATTTTTATGAAATTTTAGGCATGTATACAACTTACTTCAAACTACAAACGGATTTTTTGAATTTTCATTACAGGCTCACAAAAAAAGTTGAAAAAATGACATTTACTATTTTTGTTTGTTATTCCAACCAAATGCATTTTTTCCAAAACGACGAAACACGTCACTTAGCAAACTAATCCTTGTAGCTTCTCAAAAAAACACAACTCGTTTCGAGTAATTTTATAAAAGTTATGCGATTTTAAAAGTTGTAAACTTTCCGTCGTCCGCCACTGTATATACAACAAATCAGCTATACTAGCAAAAAGCTGCTACATACTTCGAAAATTGAATTTTATCCAGCTTTTGGCGATTTGGGACCACTGTGCAGCACCGCGTCGCATGCAAACGATATAATTAACTTTTGAACCTTTTTTTCAACGCACATTTTGACCCAGTCTCCTGGTCGACATCGGTAAGCCCCCAAAAGCTACTCAAGCTTGTACACCACCAGCCTCTTGACACCTCGTACACCGAAGATGTGTCCCAGTGTTACCGAGTAGACAATTCAATATTTCGGTCTCCCTGCAGCGAGCGCGAAACGCCGAAGGAAACACCGGGGACAAACGAGCAACAGGGAAAAAGAGACAAGTGCCGGGGCGGTTCGGATGTTGGCGTCCTATTGTCTGGTTCTTCAGCTCGAGCAGGTCGAGAGCCGACTCTCCGGGGGAGAGCCCCCCTATAGACTGAACCGACCACTCGCTCCAATCGGTCCGAAACAATCTGAAACTGTCAGGGCTGCCGGTGCCCCGTTGGGCTCCTCCTGGTAATAAATGGAAACTTGACGGCACCGTGCGTACACGGTGAACGGGAACCAGAAGAAGATGAATTTTAACCAGCTGCCGCGCAACCAGCCCCGGCTCACAATAGACGGCCATCGATATCATACGGTGGCGCAGTTCGCATCCACACGCATTCGGGCGAACGATAGCCGAACCGTCGCGCACGGTGCCCTCGCATTATTCGCCGTGCCATCATCGGTGTAGACATTGAAATTAATCGGGGGGATCGGCAGAGGGTGGCACGCCGGCTTCGGGAGACGGTGAAGGATCGTTGCAGGGTAGAAGATTGCAGGGTCAAGCTGCAAAGTTGCCAGCTCGATCCCTCGGGTCCAGGATCACCGAGACAACGGTAAAGCACCGTCGGTGTGTCGTGATGAGGAGCAAATAAAGAGACAAAAGAAACCTGGAGAAGAGACGGGGAGGCTGCGCCGGCCGGAGGAAGAGGGAGAGAGGCCGAGGAGAGGATGGAAAGAGAGGGAATTATCGCATACCTGAGTGAACAGGTGTGCCGGAGTGGACGACGAAGTGAGTTGCTGTCCGGCGGCTCGACCAACGTGCAGCCTGTTAAGTCCCTTCGTTGCACGGTGAGCAGGGACGCAATCACCGGTCGATTTCAGAATTCGCGACCACGGAATTCCCCTTCGGGAAAGTAAAAATCACCGCTGAAACACAGCTGACGAATCCAAGCCAGCTTGGTCGAATCGAGGCTCTCCGAGCCGCTGATGGAGATTATCGGATTCGGGAATAGCAGAAGGAATTATGGATCACTCGGTTGACACTCAGCTCTGAATAATTGTTACTTTTGATTGTTCAATTAAATTTTGGCAATTACGATATAATTGCGCTAGCTGTCTTCCACTTTCTCCAACTGGGCCTGGAGTGCAGTCGGCTGCCAACTTTAAAGAAAACAATTAAAAAATAACTGAAATTCTATAATTTTATTCATCCTCCAAAGAACAAATTTCTACAATTTTAGATAAATTCAAACCATTACATATGACCACCCCCACTTTAAAGAAAACAATTAAAAAATAACTGAAATTCTATAATTATATTCACCCTCCAAAGAACAAATTTCTAGAATTTTAGATAATTATATAGAAGAATATATCAATAAACCAAGGTTGCACTTACCATGCAAACGACCACCTTTCTCTAATCTTAATGACGGTTCCATTGTCTTTTATAAAAATCGTCCCACTGGGAAGAATCCTTTTTCTATTTTATCCCCGGTAATTTCTGTTCGATATCCAATCAGAAAAACCAGTTAAAAATTGACAAAAATCGAGGGATGTATAAACTGTTCCCCGTTGCCCAGGGGAGAGGCTTCGAGACAACGCGAAGCTGCTTTGTGAAGCTGTCTCGAAGGCGGTTAAATGGCGAACCCTACGAGCGAATTACAGGCACGTAGGTAGCCGAGCAATAGCGAGTTATTATCTCGCTCTGCTACGCCTACCAGTGGAACGAGTTCAATCGAAGAGTTCGATCGTTCTGGCCGATTAAGCACCATTGTGTTTGCTTGTCCCGGGCAGGTGTCTCGAAGACAGATATTGCTTGCACGCGACAACATTGAGAATTATTGATGGGCCGGCTAACGTATGCGCACGATTGCTTTTAAATCTGGCGACGAGTTTAATCGCTAGACTAAGCCACCAGGCCTTCTCCCATACTGCGTTATATCCAGGCGTTCCATGTACATGGAACACTTTGGTGTAAATCATTGAGCGTAACCAGGCGAGTTTGGCGCAATTCTCGAACAGATACAAATTGCATTATTCGTTGAAGGGTTGAACTATGAGGAAATTGAATCTATTCGGTGTTCAGCTTTGTGGTTAAAAATGGAATACTGGTTTGCGTAGATTGTCGAGATAACGTGGAATGTTATTTTAATAAATTGATACAGGGTGGCATAATGGGCTGGTGGTATTTAAACATTGCCATTTTGGTTCTAGAATTTTGATTGTATAAATTACTTGCGCTGCCAGTGATATTAAAACTGCGCTATTTAAATGCTAATATCACTGGTAGGGTAAACTGGGGTAAGTTCGTGGCACAGGTTACTCCGTGATACTTTTTTATTTATCTGTAACTCGAAATTGTCTGACTCAATTTAGATGGAACAAAAAGTAACGGACAGCGTTGATCTTCTAGTTTGTGTTGGGGTAAAATAATTAGTCAATTGAAGTTAGTGTGATAGAGTGAGAGAGCATTTCGTTCCAGCAGCGCATTATTAGTGAAATTTTTTGTGCTAGTGTGGACGATCGCTTGATTATGTATTATATGTGCTTTAGAAGATAAATGGAAAAAGTTCAAACTGCAGATAAGTGATGGTAAAATGACACTTTAATAAGTCTTACTCTTGAAATTATTATACAACAAGGCATCAGTGTTATTTTTGTTTATGAAAAGTGACTAAATTCTTATTTTTCGTGCGCCCGAGCCTGCGTTTCTGATTGTGCTGTTCGAGAAATTCTGATGGCGAATACCAGATACCATGTTTCCTTACGTCTCAGACATCTAACGATCATGAAACGATTGATTATACACAAAATAACAATAATATAAAATAATATAAAATAATGTAAAATAATTTAAAATGATGTAAAATAATGTAAAATAATATAAAATAATATAAAAAAAGTAGCTGATGGCCATATCACGGGCTACAGAGAACTATCATGGAGTAACCAGAGGAGCTATCACGGAGTAAGGGGCCGTCCTTAAATTACGTAAGGGTAATTTTGGCGATTTCTTACCCCTCCCTTCCCCAGTATAAGAATTCGAAAGATTTGATATTCCAACCCCCTTCTTACGTAATATTTTTTACATTTAATTTTTTAAATTATTAAAATTCTTTTAAAGGTTTATATAATTCATGTAACTCGGTTTCCGGAAATTTGAACTAAATCAACTTTTCTGGAACATTAATGATAGAATTTGTATTTACTAAAAATTAGGTTAAAAAATATTAAGTAAGACGCTACCTGACTCCCCCCTCCCCCTTGTAAGAAAACGTAAGAAATTCGTGACCCCCTCCCTCCCAAAAAGCCTTACGTAATTTAAGGACGACCCCTAATCAAAGTGTGTCATAACAACTTAATTTTGTATATTTTCAATTAAATATACTTAGTAAATTTCTGTTAATCTATTATTTGTTTATCTGACGTCTGCCCTATCATTAAGGTAGATGTACCCGTTTGTGGCCATTGCACTGTTTTTGGCCATGTGCATAATTATCTTATTTCTAAATTGCTTACAGATCATTATTATGTGCAGAATTTCACATCATAAATATTTTGTTTGGTATACCGCCAGAAATACAAAGTTACATTTATTGCTTACACCGAAAAATATTATATTTTTTAAGAAGTGGCCAAAACTGGTACAATACATTAAAATGGCCACAATCTACCCTACATCCTAGACTCACTTTCAGAATATGCAAATATTACCAGTTAATAGACAAATTCTAAAACTATCACGGACTTACCCGAGTTCACCCTATTTACAGCGTTAATATATAAGTGAATCAAAACACTAGTATCCCGGTGTCAGAAAGTAATAAAGAGCACCTGTACCTACTTATAAAAATTTTAATGCGTGCCACTCGCAATCGAGCTTCATCCAGGAAAAAAGTCCCAAACCGATAGTAGAGCGTGTACCCAAGAAGCTTATATTCGCGCGGAACAATACGCCGGCGCGCTATTTAATTCAGAGGGCACGGCGGCGTTGTTCGCCGATTCAAGGCTTTTCGCAGACCACCTGGAGACAATCGGTAGCGTGGGGCGCGGTGGGAGCGCGAAGTACAGACAGCGAGGGAATAAATCAGCGGCCCGATTGAAATTTAATGAGGAACGCGGACGGCCACAGGTGTGCGAGGCCCTCCCCGTTCTCCTAAACGCGTATAATCCGCCAGCACCCTCTCGCGCACCCTCCCCGGCCGGCGCGCGTCGCCTCCTCGCTCCCTCGCTGTTAAAAGCTACATTCCATCGGCCAAACAACCAGTTCTGAATCGGTTTCGAATTCTCGATGACTCATGAATCTCTTGGATCGCGCGGAACTGCCCAGGAGGAGGCCGCCTCTCGCGTGGAAGAAAGCGAAACCGAGCGCATCGGAATTGCTTGATTTGTACCGATCCGATCGTAAACGCGCTCGATACGACCGGACACCATGGCTCTAGCCATGCCCTTTCTAATTTACTAACACCGGTCCGAAGACTCGGAAGGGTACATTGTTTGCGATACGCTGCTGTTGGTCGGGGGAAATGGAACAGTTGATTTATTTTCGATTTCTTCTTTTTCATTTTTAAGACGTTCTCATCGCGAGACGGGTACGTGGTCCCGATTGTTTTCAGATGCCCGTGTGTGGCTTGGTTTAATTAACTTTGTCGCGAGCGTCACTGAAATCAACAAACTCCGGTATTTTTGGCCTTATCTCTGACAGTCGGTGCAGCAGCATCAAGTGCTGCTGCTCGGATCGAGATGCGATAAGGAGGCGAGGTGAAACTAATCGTTGCATAAGTCACTTCCCGAATATGAACTGTGACTCGCGCACGGAATAATTTCGGTGATGAATAAATTTGATCGGGCATCGATTGCAATTACGAAGTGGCTTTAAAGTAATTGGCATTGCTAAACCTTTTTTTTTTTATTGTCGGGCTATGAGGATAGTAGGGGGTCGAAATGTTTTTAATGAAAAAATTTATGTAAATGGACAAAAATTAACTTTTTTTCTTTTATCAGTTAATTTTGACATTGATGTAGTTAATAGCAAAGTAAAAAATTAGAATCTATATATATTTAAATGTGGAAATTATAATTGAGAATATAAATGTTGATGCCCCAGATGTCGATCATATAAGTTACGGTCGGAACTAGTTGTCGATCAGTAATTATTGCTCTAGTAGTCGATCAAGAAAAAAGAGGTTATAAAGAAAACTTACGAAAACGGGTAAAAAATCCTTCCGAAACATTTATAAATAATTTATCTCATTAAAGTATCTTATAAATTTTAATAATTCAGTATTTATGAATTACTTAAGTACAACAAAAATATAATTTTTTATAAAATACTGGTATAAACATACTAAATATGTTTAACACATAAACTTTTATTTAAATTTACTAATAAATAGTAATAATAAGCTATGCTTAATTTTTATCTTTTTGTTCATTCTTTATTAAACGTTGTTTAATATTATTTTGAACACCATTTATGACTTTTTCTTCTGCAATAAATTTTGTTTTTATTTGTCCCAAGTGTTCTTTCAGTTGTAAATCTTTCTGAATTTTTTGTTTTAAGTTTTTTATTTGTTCACCTGATATTTCTTTTTCCTCGGGTGTTCCTTTTTTTGATTGAACTACCAACAATTTTTCTTTGGATTTATTTTCTTTTAGCCTCAATTCTAATTCCTTCAATTGTACTGTTATTTTGTTTTTTCGGATCATTCTTTCTTATTTCATGGTTGGAATTATTATCACTCTTTAAAACTTAAGATAATAATTCATATACAATTTTACATTTAAAAAACGTCATTTTTATTATGAAAATATTGTTACAAATGCTATAAAATCATAATTTATTTGTGAAAATGATCGAGAACTGGGACTTGATCGACAACTGGGGCAATTGCCTTATAACCTTTTTTTTTTAAAGACAAAGCAACTGGTTGGTGACATTTTTCAAATGCACCGCGTAATTGCGACATGCAGCTCCGTTATCGAATGGACGAGGCAAGTGTTTTATGAAGTTCGAATGTGTTTTCGGGTTGGTTGGTGGAGATTATTATTAAGAGATTACGTGCAGGGAATGAAATATTGGTACAAATGGAAGATTCTTAGTAGAAAAATATTTCGAGGTGAAATAAATACAAATTTCGCAAATTTCGAGACGGGACGCGAGTTTCAAAATGAGTAAGAATATTTGCTTTTTCAGGCTTTGGGTCATACACTCTTCTATTTTATGGCTGAACGTATCCATACGGTTAAACTCGTTATACATTACCATTTAATTTAATACGTTGCTCCAAACAGAGGATCGCGTGTCTAGTGTGAAGATGAAAGAAATACACGCCACGTATTTTATATACTGATTCTTCTTCTGAATCACGCGCGTAAGTTATTCAAAGATTTCAGAGTATTAGATACTTTAGTGAGGAAACAACGTCATTTAGATAGCCAATCCTCTAATTGCTTTTCTAAATCACTTCAAAACTCGTTTAAAAGAAAATTCTTATCATAAAAAACGATCAGGGTTACGCGTCTCATTCCAGACTAAAATCTAAAATCTAAATCGCCTCGAAATACTTTTGAGTATCACAATTAGACTTGAAAACCGAAAAACAACGATGATGAAAAGAAAAGGTTTCTTTATAAGGGAACTAGTAATATTCCCTTCAAACCTCCAAGTCGAACAACATAGGGTAGATGTTCCAATTACTGCCAGTGTCCCTATTACTACCACTTTATTTATTTTACATAATAAAAACATAAAGTATAAAGAATTAATAGTGTGCAAAAAAGAGTTATTTTTAAATTGGGACTATTCTTCTTCTTCGTCTTCTTCTTTTTCTTATTATTATTATTATTATTATTATTTTACACTATTCTGTATACGATACGTTTTTATTAAGTAAAAAAAATAAAGTGGTAGTAATAAGGACACGGGCAGTAATTAGGACATCTACCCAAAGCACAAACATTCTCCCAAAAAGTATAACACTTTTCACAATAATTACAATACTTCCAGTTCCAATATTTCAATATCTTACATCAGTAAACAGTTACTTAACTTCATTCGTTTAACAAGAAAACCCCAGCTCTTCTTAATGAATAAATTCATGATTTCAAACTATTGGACAATATTAATTCATATGTTGCACGACAATTGTAAAATCTACCTTTTTGTAAAAAACCCAGCCTAGGCTAATGTTTACCTGAATTAGAGTGGCGGTCCCTAACCGTATTACAAACAGATTATGATTCCTCAGCCTATTATCGGGGTAAAAACATTTTTTCGACAAACAAGCTGATTTTACAATTGTCCTGCGACATATAGATATCGAAGCTCCCAAGCCATACTGCGTCTCACCGACCGATAGAGTCATTAGACCAGCCGACCCTCTAATTATCCCCAGCAATAATATTTGGAGCGAGACGCGGCCGTTTCCCGACCTTTTTTCGGAACCACCGAAATCCCCGAAAGCGACGAAGAGGAGCGTACCAGCAACGAAGAGTTTGCCACCGAGTAGGTGCTATAGTAGCTTCCATATGCCTTCCACCTTCCCGTACATTTCTATCGATGGAATTATTTTTATCCACAAAAAAACAGATAGATTTGTAGTAACACTTAAATTTTATCCTACCCAATTCTAATTCCAATTATGTGTTCATATCTATTCATTTATAGAACGGCAGAAGTTGCGGCGTTTTTCGGTGGCGCGAATTGCATCGTTAACCAAACCGCCAAGCTTCAAAACTGCTTCGCAAATTACTAATTTCCCAGCATTTACTCTACCAAGAAGTTAGAAAGCGAAATTACAATAATTAAGAAAAAAAAAAGTAAAACCCACGGCAGCGGGATTTGAACGCCCGACCTCCCGTTTGCTACCCATGCGCTCTCGGGTTTCGGTAGCGTGGATTGTTGGCGGAAAGCGCCGAACAGGCAAGCGCACACGGACAGAAGGTAGGGGCACGGCTGTGTTAGTGCGGAACGAGCAAAGAGGGGTATATACTACGGTTGGCCGTGGGGTGGGTATGATTTTGTCCCACGTCCCACGATTCTGGCATCACTATTGCCAGTTGCTCGCCGGCGGTTGCCACGGCTGGACATACACTCGCGTCCTTTCGTGGGGCCCCCATCGTTTGCGTGCAGCTACCCCCGTCCGGCCCGTGGAGTCGCGCGCCACCAGGAGGGACACTAAGGCCCGGTCCCAGCGGAACGGCCGGCCAGTGGCAAGGGAACTGTCCGGGGGCCGAAGGAGAGAAGTCAGTTAGCGGTCGCGGACAGTCGTAAACGGAGGTACCAAGGGATCATGAAAAGGCGGATGCCATGTGCCGGGGACAGTGAGTAGGTGTGAGTGGCGGGAGTGTACGTGCGTGGCGGGCCAGCCACGGGCCCTTCGACCCATCGAGGACGTAACCACCACCCAGGGCACGATGATGATCAACCCGATGATACGCGTTGCTGTGCTACTGTCAGTTCTCGTCCACCTCGATGCCGCCGCCAACACCGTCACCATGGCCAAGGTAAGCGAGGCGATCCCCGATCAATCTGTAATTTTAGGATTCGGATATCTAATTTAAAACTGGTGGCTATCCGTCAGGGTCGTAGTCCATGGATCATTTGGGTCTCCTCGTACGATTTTCCGGGTGCGAATAGAATGCTCCGGGTTGGCTCATAGTCGTAGCTCGCTGCGGATGGTGTTCGGGCCGGCTCCGCTGTTCGTTAATTAGACGGGTGGTTCGATAAGCGCGGCGGTAGCAACGTTTCGAAGAAACGGCAGGACGGCTTACAAGTCGGTGGCCCGGCAGAAAAAAATTCTTAGCGCTCGGCGTGCTGCGGTACGCCACCGGCTTTTTTGCGCTTCCCGCCGCGCCGATACGAATAGTCTTTTGTTTGCCACGGGCAAAGAGGAAAGGTAAATAGCGGGTGTATTCGACGCGCGATCAAAGATCCGCTGCAGCGCTCCTTTCTCCTCTCTTTTTCACAAATATAATTATAAACGCGCGGTATCTCGCTCCTACTAATGATTAATCGGGGCCCCGCTGTATAGTTCTCGCTGCTAACTTAATTATGTGGAGCACCGATAACTCGCTGGTTTTACAGTCGCAAGATGATGCAGTGGGGCCTCGATTGTTCGGCTCGGCTAACGTCGCGGCTAGTCTGTTGATATTTAGTAAAATTTGGAGCTTCGAGAATCCGGACTGCGTCGAGTTATGGGAATTCTAAATACCCTTGGGTATGGAAGATTATTGGCTGTGTTCAAATTGTGCGATATTGAAAGTCCACGTTGGCTTTGAATTTTAAGAAACTTTTTCTCGGTTGCGGAGCACTTTTCCATTTCGGCGTGGAAAGTGTGAGAGGGAGTCGCTGTAATTTATATTTCAGTGTCATTAATTCAAGCACAGAAGGTACCTTAAGGACCATAGTATAACTAAACGATCGTTCTCCACGTTACGCAGTAACCACTTGATTAATTATCAAACTACCGTATGCTTTAATTAATTCGCATACTGCAGGTTCCACCGCGTTACGAAATTTTCTTCCATTGTGCTGACTACCCTTCTAAACAGTAGCTTCTCATTACATGGACCACAGCTAGTCCAATTAGCACGGAACATTAGAATTTTCGAATTCCTCCAGTACCTACACTGCCCTCCTTATTTAAACTCTCCTATCTAGAATTTTTTCATTTTTTGAAATATGTTGAAATATTTGAATTTCCACACGTCTTTTACCTTTTAAGTAACGTTAGAAAACTCTAAATGCTTCGTAAAGATTTATAAACAATCTAATGTATTTAACCTAACTCCTTTCAAAATGGTTAAAAAATTTTCATCTAAAACAATTAATTAATTAATTGGTACGTTAATAAAATATTCCCTACCGGTACACCTATTACAGAAAATTATATTAGGCTATTACGAAATAATGACATGTTTTAATTTGAATGAAGGGAAATAAGGATGGTACAAAGTAAATGATAAAACTTCAGTTTTCTCGGTTGTTTCAAAATCCTAGATAGGACATTTTAATTAAAGAGGGCAGTACAGTCGCCAGCACATTGTTGTTCCAATGTTTCGCAAGTCCACCGACGCAGCGTCCATGCGTTCTCTGCCTCCTCTTCTTTTTGCGTGCAGAGTTGCGGCAATAGGCGAGAGCCCGATGGAATCTGGAATCGCGGTTAGATACAGCGAGCCATTGTGCTTCGGCAGTGTGCTCTCCTCGAAACAGAAATCGCTGGGTCTAATCAATTTCCGCGGCGATACCGCAATCGGGCATGGACGGCCGGCGAAGGAATAAGAAAGTGGCCATTTATTTACGCCGCGGTCATTCGTTTCGCCCCGTTATCGAATTAATTACGATAAAACCGCTGCCGAGTGTCCAGCGACGTGTCTGTTCTTTCTGCCCGGCCCGATTGTTTGTAAACTATGTCCCTGCAATGTTGAGGCAAAAGGGGTAGCGACAGCCGGGCGATAGCGCCGATTTTTCATACGCGAGCCGGCCGGATAAACGGTCGGCTACCAATTATTTTCTGGAATCTCAGCTTAAATGGAACGCGCGAACGTTTGCGAGAGAACCTTCCCCTCCCTCTCGCGGCCGATAACGCGTGACTGTTCCCGCGGTTCCAGGAACACGTTCTAGAATAGCTTTTCACGTATAGTATTTTCTGACCTGAAAAAGGTACCTATCGCTCGCGCGGCGGAACACCAGCTCGGCAACCGCGAATGCTCCATCGGCGGATAGCAGATTTATGCCGCGCTTTCTGTTGCTCTGTTTTCCGTTGGACGTTTCTGCGGCCCGACGCTTCGGGGTATCGGGGAAACGCTTATCCTCGTCCAGCGAACTCCAGTGAACTTCTTTTCAGCGTCTGGGAATCCAGCACGCCACTGGGTACATTTAATTTGCTGGCCGATCGAATTCTGCGGCGGCGCTTTCTAGATTTCAAGGGAACCACAGTGGACCCCCGAGTTCACTTCTGAAATAAGTTTACTTCGTCATGGGATTTAGTTTTCCTTATATTGATTAAGGGGACTACTTAGGCAGTGAAATCGCTCGAAAATTAAGTATTTTTTGCGAATTAATTACAAGGAGATGAATGCAAGCGCAGACTTTTTCTTTTAATGCAATGTTTATTACTATCGCGGAGAGTGGTGAATTATTATTTTTTAATACATATTAATTTTACTAATGGTGCCACACGAGGTTGATTATACATTGGTTTAGAAAAAGTGTCTTTGGTTCTGCACTGATATTGAGGTTAAAAATGAAGATACAGTGGTTCCCTTGGAACAGAGTTGGGCAAAATGTAATCTAATTACAACTTACAAATTACGATTAAACTGTAATTGTGTAGTTGATTACACATTATTTTCTGTAATCGTTCATTTAGGTAGTTGATAAAATTGTGGTCAACCACCTACATTAATGATTACAGAAAATAATGTTTAATCAACTACACAATTACATTTTAATCGTAAATTGTAAGTTGTAATTAGATTACATTTTGCCCAACTCTGCCTTGGAATATGTTTCTTCCAGAAACTGTAATTTGGGAGGAGACCTTTGGAAAAAGGATTGAACCAAAATTATTAAAATAGCGACTACTTAGGAGAAGGCGATTTGCGCGATAAATGAAGATTTTCAGGGTGCAAAGATTGTTTTCTTTTTGTTATCTCGCAAACTAAGTAGAGCCATAGAGCATGTGAAGATAAAATTTAACATTTAGACACTTGCCTAGATGAACGCGGCCTGGAAGTCAAATACTTGGCGTGGCCAGGTGCCAATGAATAAGAATTATTTAAAAATGCAAAATAATGAAAGTTTACTCACATTTGTCAGAGTTTTAAATTGGCAAATTATGTGAAAGCTTGTGAGAGGAAAGGTATCGGTGTCGATGAATGGTCTTAGAATTATTTTAAAACGCAATATAATGAAAATGTACTCATATTGTCAAAGCTTTAAATTGGCAAATTATCTGAAAGCTTGCGAGGGGGAGGTATGGGTATTGATGATCTGAGAATACCTTGCCTGGCCACGCCAAGTATTTGACTTCCAGGCCGCGGACGTCTAGGCAAATGTCTAAATGTTAAATTTTATCATCACATTATTTAAATGTCCCTGATTATTACAAAACACCTTTACGTACTTGCAGCTCATTTTGATTCCACAATTTTTTTATATTGTAATTATTATTATCTTCTATTTTTTTTGTGATTTATTTTATAATATTCTTTTCCGTCCTTAATTTTTTCATATACTTGGCGTAATTTTTTTACTTTCTTGAAACTTTTTATGGGGATATTAATCACTTTAATACAGAAGCAAACGTCGAAATGAATTTGTAATGAGAGAGTTTTCACTCGCATTAATGAAACAAAATATTTTAATTGCGGGATACAGATTGTAATGTGACAGGAAATTGATAAACTATAGTTAATGCATTCCACTTGCCAACCGATACTTCAACTTCTGGTTGGTAGTACAAGAAAATAATTATTTTTTACTTTTTAGTGCATTTTAAATAACTTGCCTTCGTTTCCTACATATTTCACGAGGAAATATCCCGAACCCGGAAATTCAAAAAATTCTGAAACTTTACGAAGACGTTTCCTCCTGATTACATGTTGTAACGCAATTTTTGTTTGCTGCCCAAATTCACTCGAAGGGGGGTGAAATTAACTCCTGAAAATTCGGCTATTTTCCGATTTTGTGTTATAACTCCGGACCTGTAGGAGATAGAAAAAAGGTTCCAAGATAATAGTTACTTCTTTTAATTAGATCTATTATTTGCTAAAAAAAAATTATTTTACAGTTGACGAGTTATAACACAAAAGCGGAAAATAACCGGATTTTCATGGGTCAATTAAACCCCCTTGAAGTGAATTTGGGCAGCAAACAAAAATTGTGTTTTAATCACAAGGAAATTCCCTACATAGGGGTGAGTTACCAATATCGTACTGGTCACCTAAATAGTACCTCATCAATTTCTCAGTAATTAATGAATATAAACGACATCCGATGATAAGAATATCAAGTAAATGCAAAATAAGAAATAGAAACAAAACCTTTTGAGCTTACACCCTATTTTGTGCGTGCTATAACATTTTAAAAAATCAGGTATGATTGATGTAACTTTTTACCAGTTTATTTTAGCCGATAATAATCAAACAATGCTATTTTGTCCTGTATTTTTGTATTTTTCTAAACGCGGGTTTAATGTAGAATATTTTACATTCATTTTAAGTACATATTACATTCATTATAAAGTTTAAATTAATATTTATAAATACATTGACCATGTTTCCTAAATCGTACCACTACAATCGTACCAGTAGGATTTGACAACTCGTATGTTATATAGGTTATGCGCATATATCATATACATAGGTTATTGCGGCCTGTATGTAATCCACATACATATGTATATGTAACTATATAATAATCGTTACTTTATGTTGAATATTTTCTACTCTATTTGTTATTAATACTAGTTTTAGCGGAGGTACGATTTAGGAGCCCGGCTGCCTAAATCGTACCTTTTACAGTATGCGACAAAACGATTAACAACAAATTAATTTGTTCTGAACAAAAGGTTAAGCGTATAATAGTAGGTGCCTAAAAGATCAAGCTACAATATCCAATAGTCATTTGCGTTGAAATTAGTACCAAATGTGAAATATAACGTAAAATGTCTTAAGTGGTACGATATAGGCAACCCTCCCCTATGACACAAAGTTTCAGAATTCTTTGAATTTCCGGGTTCGGGATGCTCCCCCGTCCAAATCCACATCTCGAACCCGGACACCGTCGACCCGCCCTTTTCTGCCCAAATCGACCACCCTCCTCATAACTTCCTTCCACCTCGCTCCCACTTTAAATTTCGCGAAATAAGCCCCAATGATGCAACGATCGCGCGTGCAGGTCCATTTTCACTTTCCCCGAGGCCTCCCCGAAACTGGTTCCCGCGGTATCGTAGGAAACATCGCAAACCAGCGGACCCGCAGCGTTTCGGAGCGCAGAACTCCCCCCCTGGAAGGAAGCACACCTGCGGAATGTGTCAAACTTTTTTCGTCCCGGCTTCTGCTGCCTGGAAACCATTTACGTGGGCACAGGTCCGCCACTGATAGGAATTCATACGTGGGCACACTCTCGGCATCCGAACGGCTTCTTTTTTTTGCCCCCCCCCCCCCCCCCTCCCCCTCCCCCCAACCCGCCTCTTCGTTTCGAATCCCCGGAACGTTCTCATCAGCTTCTCGCGTCGATAAATAACCTATCCAATGCTCGTTTTTTTTCTCCCCCACCTCCCTCCCCCCCCCCTCTCCCCTTCTGGCGCGTTTAGCCTGGTTCGATCGGCCTTCGAAATTCGAGGCTCGCGAGTGCCATTAATCAGTAACGCTCGCGCCACGCGAATTTCTTTCGTTACGATGAAATGCCACTCATTGCGCGCGCGCTTCAGCTGGTGGAAGTCGGCGCTTTTGCGCTTCAAGTACATGTGCCGCTGAGGTATATTGATATTTAAGTTTGAAGTTGTGTACTGATGTTGCTAAACCTTGCAAAAGTGAAGGAATTGTTGATTCGCAGAATGTCCCTACTACAATGTTCTCGGTTTTATAAGTGCGGCATTGAGCGCAAATTAAATTGGGGTTTGAAGGGTTAAATTGTTGGTTTTCTATGGTGGAAAAGTTTCGGTCCCTTGAAGGAGTGTTAGGAAGGGGGCTCGTGGAATTACGGGATCAGATCGATTTGAAAAGGATTTTATTGGCACGCTTTCGCTTGTGTGATTTTTCGAAGTCAACGTGTATACTCAATACATGTATGTTTATGTTTACATACGGGACATCGAGAAATCGAAGATGAAGGGGGGCAGTAATTACATGAAGTGGGTATTAACACTTTCTTATAATCACAAGTTGGTCACACGGAGTTCACTGTACCCCAGCGTCATTTTCTGAGTTACCATTTTCGTATTTTTGAATCTTTTAACTTTTCAGTGATAATTGTACATTCGTAATACTTATACAATCATGGTCTAATAGTCTTTTTCTAGAAATGTAAATTTTGATATGATAAAATTTGTAGTTGAAAATGAGCGATTTTTCACGGTTGTGGGAAAAAAGCGATTTTTTAATTTTGTAAATTTTTTTTGCGGAAAATCCCCTTTGGAAATCGTAAAGGCGCGACATTTTAACTCGAAAATTATTCTTGGGGTGCGATACAGCCCGTGTGACCACGAAGGGTTAAGGGGGATCCTCGTGTAAAACGCATAAAAAAGGGACAAGTTTGGGAATTTTTCTCGAAGAGCCAGTGTAACGAATCATTTAAAAAAATTTTGAGATATTTGTGTACATGTGTTGATAAATAAACGAAATTTGTTATGCTACAAAATGGCTGCTGGTTATGGACAAATTAGCAGACTCCACCGCGCTCTCGCCACTGGAGTTGCAGATCGGTGTAGTTTTTTGTTCTGTGTGAAATTATGCTGTTGATGTGGCTGTGGGAGAAGAAAATAGTGGAAAATTGCGAAAATAATTAGCTTTTAAGCGGTGGTACGCAAGAAATTGCGAATTTCAGAACATTTTCTCGTACGGTTTATGGGAAAAAATGGTAGAATTTTATTTTTTTTTCGTTTATTTTAAGGTTATCGACGAGGGGCTGCAATAAACTATATTCGCGTCCAAGCGCAACTTAATTGGTTGAATAGCTTTTGAGTTATCGTCTACACCATGTTTTGTAAATGTGAAAAAAGTGGTTCCGAGAAAAACGCGTTCAAAGTTTTCACTCCTTTCGCGCGCACAAAAATGGTCTGTACGGACTTTTAGAGTTCGAATTTTGACCGGACGCTTTATAAACATTTTTTCCGCATGACATATTATCGATTAAGCTCCACAAAAATCGTTTTTTTTTTGCACCAGTTACACAAGGTTCCACCCTTAAAGGGGTACTGTACTTAGTGTAACTGCCCGTTTTGCAACGCCATCTTCGAGAATTTATTTAACAAAAACTATAAGTTTATACTATCTGGCGTTTTGCCTGCATATTAAGGTATGTTTGAAATAATACTGAGAATTTTTTGGAACTTTTTAATCCCACATATACATAGATATAGTCGGTGGCACCAACTTCTTGAAAAAAATTCTTTTTCGACAGGCGTCGATGTAGGAACTGTTCTAGTCATCCAAAATTGAAAAACTAAGGCTTATTTTCTTTATTATGTCTGTCACTATGGTTGGAACCACTGAGGCCCCCAAACAAACAAAATTTGCAGAACGACAGAATTTGGAAAAAAATGTTCAATTTTTGCTAATAAATTTAGCTGCTTTCGTTCTGTAGAATTTATTTTATACAAGATAGAAACTCGTCCGAGGTTCCAACGAGGTATATACGCGATAAAAAAGTTCAAAAAAATTCTGAGTATTGCTTCGCACATACCTTAATATGCAGGCAAAGCGCCAGATAGTATGAACTTACAGTTTTTGTTAAATAAATTCCTGAAGATGGCGTTGAAAAATCGGACAGTTACACTACTGTAGTGTTCCTTCTCGAGAATTCTTTCTCGAGAATTTCTCGAGAAATTTTATAATTTCTTATTTCTCATTTCTCGAGAATCTTCAGTGCAGGAAAACTATTATAAATCCCATTTGTTTTCAGAAATGAATTTTCTGCTAGTTCAAATTGTGTGTTAATCGCGAACATATAAACACATCTACAATCCGTAATAAATGTTGGCAATACACACGAAGAATTGCGCGATTGTTTATAAACTTTTCTCTTCGCATCGCCGATGCTTTATATACAATTAAACCAACATCCACTCAAAATGAAAGAAATCTTTCTACAGATGCAGATTTTGTCACAAAAAAAGTGAAATAGACTGGCTGACGCGAAATTAGACGCATTGTGCTGTTTAAAAAACTATTTTAAAACAAAAAAGTAACGTTTCGCCTTACTTACATTTTATATTAAATAAATAAATTTATCAATTACATTTAATATCTATTTTTTTTTCATTTACACAAGTGTTGTCTAAGTTGGACACGAATAAAAATTTAGATAAATATGCTCAACATCATTCGAAAAATATAAATTTTGCAATATTTTTTTAATTTCTTGAGAATTCTCGAGAAATATAATTTGATTTCTCATTTCTCGAGATGCGAAAAATATCTAGAAATCAGGAACACTACACTAGTGTGCCCCCTTAAGGATGTATCGGACGTACAATATCAGACAAAAGTATATGAAATTTGAAATACTTGAATATCTACGTCTTACGCATAGCAAATCTAGATGTAAGGAATTCGACCGACAGTTGGAGTATTATTTTTAATCCTAGGAAGGTATTTCTCACTTTACAAATGCTTTCTCAAGCATTATTTGCTAAACTTTTGGCAGTGAAAATGCCCAGAATTCACAATCTTCTCAAGTTATAATTTATTTCTATAAAACGGTGTAGTGAAAACAATTGAAACTCGGCAGATATTTTCATCTACCCATATACTGCATGTACAAAAAAATTGAAAACATTGGCCCTATTTCTTCAACATTTATTCAGCTGGTTTATCCGTCAAGATCGTCTCTTTCCACAAGAGTACGTGTAAAATCAGTGAAAATTAAAATCGTTATAACTCAGTAACCGTTTAGTGAATTCGTTTAAAAATTTTGTAACACATCAGGAAGATTAAAAAGAACAATCTCACAAATTTTCATCAACTTGGCACTATTTTGAAAATAGGTCCAATACATCCTTAAGACACAAGTCTCAATTGAAATATTCCATATACCCGATATGCCCGCTTGGAACTGAGAAATACTAGGAACACTAGATACGTTACATCCATCAGTATCAACAAGATACACAGTGCCATTGTCTGCCACCAATAATAACAGACGTTGTAAACACATCATCCCGTAGTGCTACTTAGTAATACCATCACTGAACTATAACGATACTAACGACGTTAAGGATCCGAACATCGTAACAGTACACGCGCCATTCCAGTTGCTACTGGTTCATCTATACCAGTCGATCAGTGGACAACAGTTAAATGCCATTCCCAGATGGCAACGATATCAACGACGTTAAAAGCATCCGCCATCGCGGCAGCGAATCCCCCGTAGGTACAATGTGATCCAAGTGCATGCAATTCCACTTATCCGACGATCTATCTCATTACGCTCATAAAACCGGCGATACGAAATTAAATACAGACGGTACCGGCCACTCCGCGCCGGCATCCACGCGGCTTTATCCATAATCTAGCGAACAAACGATCTTCGGTTTCATTATATATGCGACCCGAACACGTTTCACGCGTGCACGCGCCCTCCCTTTCCCGCCTGCCGTGCCGGTGTTCCCCCTCCCCCCACCCCCTCCACCGCCCTCTTGCTCGTTACCCGGCCAGGAATTTCGTTCGTTAACATTGAACGTATGCAAATCGCGAGACAAATTCTTTTCACCGACACCACCGGCAGAGCTACCCACTTCCGCGTAATCTCGACATTCTCGCGGCCCGGCGCGAGCCGATAAAACGATCTCTAAAGCCTGGTACCCAGCCCAGGCGTCGAAGGTGTCGAAGGTGCACACGTGCATCGCGCTCCACCAGCCGCCGACAGTCTTACCTGGAAAAAGAGACACGAGGTCGCTTCCAAGTACCCACGATTGGCATATCTTACCCCGGCCCTCTCTCTCTCTCTCTCTCTCTCTCTCTCCCCCTCTCTCTCACGCTTATCTGATCCCCAGCTAAAATCGTTACTCTGCCTCGCCAGTTTCTTCAGCAAATTGCACCCGCTTCAGCTGGAAATGTGTAGGCTATTATTTTAACCGTTTTTGTGACTATTTGAACCTCTAAACTGTAATACGTTACACTCGCATCCTTCAGCTTTGAAATGAATTTGGTAGACTTTATGGACAAGACTGTGGCTGGCGGAGATGAGGTACAGAAGTGAGGCCCAGCGGTTCTATCGACATTCTGTATATTGATGGTGAAGTCGACGTCTGCTTTCTTTTCCTAAACCCTTCGAGTACCGAGGGTCGGACGCTTTTCGTTCGTCGTGTGCGGAAGGCCTCCAGTCTCATTTGACGGCTGTGCTCGCGGAACGCCTATCGGCGTTCCCCGCGCAGGCTGTGTGCGCTGGTTGAGCGTATAGGGTGGATGTCCCAATTACTGCCAGTGTCCTTATTAATGCCACTTTATTAATTCTTTTTAAGGGGGTACACCACGTTGTAGGCCTAAAGAAATGGGTAAATTTAAAATTTGTTTTCTCAGGTAGTTTTTCAGTGAAATGTCGGGATTCTTTTAGCACGTGTCAGGGAACATTTTAACTTTATTTTCAGATATTATTTCTTACTTAAAGTTTTTAAATGGCGGAGTTATACAGTATTGTCTACCGTCATGTGTGGCAGGACCTTGTCAACTGGCACCCAGCACCAAAAGCGATTGGAATATAAAAAATAAAAAATTCTGAAGTCAACTTACAGAAATATACATTTTCTTCGATTAGGGCTGCCATCCGTCTAGGTTTCCCCGGATTTCTCCTTTTTTTTAGGACGTCCGGGGACGTCCGGAGGGATTTTCTGTATTGATCCGGGATTTTCAACGCTACTCGCTCAAAAAGTCATAAATACCTATTTTATCTTTATTTCTTGATTGCGGTTACAGTCTATAATTTCCAGAAATTTTTGTCTTGAGAATTGAGATATCATACCTAATATAAGAAATAGTTAAAAATGTCCGGGTTTCAAACGAAAATGTCCGTAAATTATCAATTATTAGTTGATGGCCTATTGTTTCAAATTTAAGAATTAATAAAGTGACTGTTCAAAGCGACAAACTTAAGTGAAACTTTATCGTCAAAAATGAATAATATAATCTTTAATCTGCAATATGAAAACGTACCTACCTATTTTAGTACAATTGATCTCATTTTTGCTCAAGTAGAATTTAATTCTAAACTATTTTATTATTTAAGTATTTTATAGATTTTTTGTATATGTACTTATATTTCCCACTCGTGGGCATTCCTATATTGAACTTAGTTTGTAAGACATAAATTTTATAAAAAATATTACTTTATAACTAAAAAAACTGCTAAAGCTATGATTAATGTCACACTCTATGAAGATAATAAAAAATATTGATGATTTATAGTACAAAGAGTTAATTTTTTCATAGATTCCATTGTTTTGTATCATTAGGATTTACAATTATAATTGTAATACTTACTAAGTTTATTTTTATTAACGTAACCCCTTCATGACTTATAATGTCCCATTTAAAACCACCCAGTCGTAAAAGGGACATTTCCCATTTATTTGAAAATCGAAGATTTTGTTATTTCCTATTATAATTCATGAATTTGTAATATACTTTTATTGAAGGGAAATAAACACGCTTCCTACTGATGCACTTGCTTTTTAAACACCTATAATGACAATGTCAGAAATAAACGCTAAACAAAAGTGTCCCTTTTATATCACCTCTCCCCTACTCAAAGGGTTGAAGACCACATAAGAGCGCTTCTATTCGACATCCTATCGTCGCTCGACCGAACATTACTGCGCGAAACTACTTCGCTGATGAGAACTCGTGAACAGTGCTCGATTTGACTGAGCTGGCTTGCGGACGGAGGACTCGATAGTGCGCGCCCAGGCCTAAGTCACCCGTCTTCGATATCCAATAGACGATTAGGCTGACTAAACAATTTCCCTGTCCTGCCCGGGGATTTCTAAATTCGACAAAGCCGTCGTAACTTTCGCGCGTTAATCGGGCCAGGACGCGGGCAATAATTAATAAGAGGCCGTGAGCTGCACGAATGGCGAGCATCAAGCCCAGAAAGAATGTGTCTAAGAAACCTGTTTGGGGAGAGCCAATATCTTACGAGGTCCTCTCCTCTTCCCTTCCCTCCTTGTCCGCTCTCCTCTCCGCGGCGAACACACGTGCACCTTCTCGTGCATTGCGACACGCGAGCAGCTTCTCCCGAATGCTCAGGTGTTAGCAGTTATTCCCCTTTCTGCCTTTTGTACCAGCTCCTTCCTTTTGCATCCGCGCCGGCCGACCTGCCCGTCACTCCTTCGCCCATTCGCGGGGATTCTTCGCGGATAGCCTTCGAATCGGGCGCACCGCGGATATCACCGGCAGGTATCGTTGCCCATTCGCGCTTCACGCGAGCAGTTTGGCAGAGCAGCAGTCGCACAGGTCGCGAACGAAGTTCGTTGGTTTTATAAAAATTCATGCATCACGGTAGACCTTGGCGTTCGAAATGAATATTATATTAATAAGTAACGTGCTTCTCTGTTTTTCGGTTAAAATTCGTCGTTCCTTTTCTCTTTTTTTGCTTCTTGGTATTTTATTTTATTTTTATTGATAAACGGGGATAGGTATTATTAGTGCCCATATAGCACACTCTCGTTGCAGCATAGTTGCAGGATCGTTGCTGTGCAAGATCGAAATGTTGCACTGCAACGTTGTCGCAACGTTGCAGCAATATTGCTATGTCCGCCTCTTGCAACGATTCGGGCAGTGGATCCGAAAATATAAACAACGTCCGTGACGGACGCGACGATATTGAATGTGTGTGCAGAGGAATCATAGAAGTACAAAGCCCTATTATTAACTTTTTCTCACAGAAAATTTTTTTCCCCCACGGGGATTCGAACCGGCGACCTGTAGCGTCGTAGGCGAACACTTTATGGCCGCAACAACAACCACTGTTTGATAAGACTGCTAACGTATTCGAACTTATACTTCTACCGTGCAAAACTTTAAACTCAAATTATTCAAAAACGAAGGCTCATTTTGACAAACTCCATTAGAGTTTTGTAACACTATAGGTATGTGCTACAACTTCCGCCCTGTGCCATTCTACACATTAAAATATACAGGGGAGTCACCTAACATTTAAGCATAAAATATCTCCGTTGTTTTTAATGATACGAGAAAATGTCTCAGGAAAAAAATGATTGCTAGACAAAAAGGACAACATATTATATATGGTTGAATTTGTATTTTTATTGGCTATAACGTTACAGTAATGAAAATACGTCATCCCATTGAACAAACCATTGATGATCTTGAAATTTCGGGAAATATAACCTTGAGAACAAAAATCGTCTCCGTCAGAATAATTGGCTCCCTGAAGCAAACATTTTTTTCCTTAGACATTTTCTCGTATCATTAAAAACAACGGAAATATTTTAGGTTAAGCAACGTTGCGCAACATTGCAGGATCATTGCAGCAATATTGCAGGGAAGTTGCGGCAACATTGCAGGAACGTTGCCGCAATACTGGCGCATCGTTGCAGCAACATTTTGGAAACGTTGCCAAACGTTGCCGTAACGTTGCAGCAAAGTTGCAGGATCCTTGCAGTGCAATGTTGCAACGCAACATTGATGCAACTATGCAGCAATAATTCTATGTCCGCCCCGTGAAATGTTGCACGGCAACGTTGCAGCAACGTTACATCGACATTGCGCTGCAACTATGCAACACTGCAAGCAAGTGCAAGGTTACTGCAACCATCCTGCAACGTTGCCGCCACGAAGTGTGCTGTTTGGGTGTACATAGTTGGTATTACAGTTTTGACGGACAAATCACAAGTTTAGCAAGTTTCTGTGAACCGAGTTTCTAAAGCAGCTTATAGGGGAAACTATACAATGATTGGCACCCTAAGCGGAAATCCCAATTAGAAAGTCTATATTTTTTTGTGAAGTTTTATATGGTCTTAATTTTCAGTTATTATCAATGATTATGGATTTCTCATTAAAATAAAACATATTGAGTACCTATTAAGTCTTTTATTTTAAAAATATTCAATGAAAAACAAAAATAGGCATAAAAGTACAATCATTGGCATCCTAAACTTTGAAGTTATATAAAAAAACATATGTAGTTAAAAACGAAGTTTAAAGTGTTTAAACAGACTATTTCATTCACTATTAAATATCTACAATACTTAGTAAATCTGTATTTCAATCCATTACTTAATTATAAAGCGACAAAGTGTATTTACCAACCCATTATCACAATTTTAAGAAAGCGCCTAAAACTCAGGCCTCTGTCCCACTTTGTGGTGTTGCCAGATGTAAAATGTGTAGTTCAACTACTGGGCTTTGCAGTGTTGTAGTGAAAGAAAAATAAGAAATTGTAAAAAAGTACTTTCTAAGGTTGTACTTCTTAATATTTGGCTTTTTAATCAGGAGTGCCAATGATTAGTGCAGTGCCAACACTAGTGCAGTTTACCCTATTAACACAAAATAAATCCATGCTAGCACAATATGAATTAGCTGCACTGCATATGCGGTTTACGGGATCAGAGTTGACCATTGAGGAGATACAGCTGGGGATGAAAAGTACGTGTAAACCTAAATGATCTATTAGGAGCATAGAAGTTAATCAACTCGAGCAGTTGAGGGCAATTAATATGGCAATTAATAATCTTAAAAAGGAAAAGCAGGTCCGCCCCAGCTCTCCAACGTTTAAATAAAAAACCTAGATTTTTATACGCATCTCTAACAATCCGTTGGTAGTGCGGAGAAAAGTTTAAACGTTGGGCACAATTTTATTTCTCTTACAATCCTACATCGTTTGGTGCAAGTTTGGTGCAAATCCGCGCTTAAATAAATTAGCGATTTAATGCGAATAAATAAAAATAGAAATATTAATATCAATATTAATATTTTTATTATAGAATATGTTTCGCCCATAATAGAAATAAAAACTTATCAACTTAATAACTGAGTACTACTTATTGTGTGAAGAAATATAGTTTTAAATTAGTGTTCTCTTTTTAATGCTAAGCCAAAGTAATAATTTTATAAACAGTTTCTTCTAATTTACTCGAAGTTGTTGAAGATGGAGCTGCACCCCTCTCGCTGCAAGGTCCTCAGTTATTAGCATCTCAATCAATAACCCAGTCGATCACTGTGTTCTTCTTTTCCCGAGGATCGCAGGAAGCAGTAATTGCAAATAGTGCTTTAAATATTCGCGCCGAGTATTATTATTGCCATTATCAACCCATTCTCCTGTTAATTGTGTACCACTCCTTGAGCAAGAAGAAAAACACAGGATGCAGAAACCGAGGCAACACCTTATGACTCACCCTCTGCACCGAGATCATAAGGAAGCGACCAATTAATATCTGGGAAACTATTAGCTACGCACAACTGAAACGGAAACTAGCTCGCGGAGTATGTATCCACGTATTTATTGAAATTATAAGAAAGCAAAAGGATGCAGAGCGGTAGGAAACGGGAGTCGCGAGCTACCCACCAGAACCAGATTGCCAAGAGAACGCTGGACGAGAAGGATCGCGAGGAAAGCTCGCGAATTGCGCGCGGTATCGCGAATTATCGTTGCGTTCACACTCAAGGCGCATCAAGAACGCGTAAAATACATTTCAATACGCGATATTTCTACACACAATCCTGCGTAGGTAATCGTTGTAGGGGAGAGTTGCCAATATCGTACTGGTCACCTAAATCGTACCTCATCAATTTCTCAGTAATTAACGAATATAAACAACATCTGATGATAAAAATATCAAGTAAATGCGAAATAAGAAATAGAAACAAAACCTTTTCAGCTTACACCCTATTTTGTGCGTGCTATAAACATTTAAAAAAATCTGGTATGATTGATGTAACTTTTTACCTGTTTATTTTAACTGATAATAATCAAACAATGCAATTTTGTCCTGTATTTTTGCATTTTTCTAAAAGCGGGTTTATTGTAGAATATTTTACATTCATTTTAAGTCCATATTATATTCATTATAAAGTTTAAATTGATATTTATGAATAAATTGACCATGTTTCCTAAATTGTACCACTACAATCGTACCAGTGGGATTTTACAACTCGTATGTTATATAGATTATGTACATATATCATATTCATAGGTTATTGTGGCCTGTGTGTAATCCATATATATATATGTATATGTAAATTGATTAGAATTTCGACCGTATATATGAAATAATTCAAAATTAAAGTTAAATTAAATTAAAGTCAAAATTAAATTGAATTGACCGAACCAGTGCGCTGAAACCACTTTAATTTTGAATTATATGTATATGTAACTATATAATAATCATTCCTTTATTTTGAATATTTTCTTCTCTATTTGTTATTAATAATATTTTTAGTGGAGGTACGATTTAGGAGACCGGTTGCCTAAATCGTACCTTCTACAGTATGTGACAAAACGATTAATAACAAATTAATTTGTTCTGAACAAAAGGTTAAGCGTATAATAGTAGGTGCCTAAAAGATCAAGCTACAATATCCAATAGTCATTTGCGTTCAAATTAGTACCAAATATGAAATATAACGTAAAATGTCTTAAAGGGACCTTCCGGTCTAAAAGTCGAATTTTTTTTATTTCATTTTTCGAATGTTCAAACCTTTTAGGAATACGTGTTTAAAAGGATTTGTTAAAATTCGTAAAATTCTCGAAGTTATAGGCATTTGAGTAGCGGCAAATGCATGGGCAACAACCGGCCACTCGGCGCTCACGTAAAACTTTAAACGCGTTTTTCTCGAAACAGTGTTCTCAAAACGGTGGGACCTGTATCTCTAAAAGTTATTATCCGATTCGACTGAAACTTTTTTATTTTGAAGAATATACTTCTGGCTAGGGGGGAACTAGAAAAAATTACAAAAAATGAAAAATTTATAATTTTCAAAGGCGTTGAAAGGACGAAAAATACAGGGAAAAGTGATTTCAAACTTGAAGTGTCGGTATTTTCTAAAAAAAATGTAATTTTTGTAATTTTTTCTAGTTCCCCTCTAGCCAGAAGAGTAATCTTCAAAATAAAAAAGGTTTCAGTCGAATCGGATAATAACTTTTGGAGATACAGGTCCCACCGATTTGGATGAATTTTTTGACGCCTTGACTTTAACGATTCCCCAGGGCCGTCTGCAATGATTAATTATAAAACCAAAAATATATTTCTATAATTTAAGACATCCTTAATACAATGCAAAAAGTCCCATTAAATTATATATAGTAGTTTTCCTTTAATTAATTCCTAAATATCACCTATTTTTTTGGGGCTCTAGACCGGAAGGTCCCCTTAAGTGGTACGATGTAGGCAACTCTCCCCTAAATAGTGAAACTGGACGTGACCACGTCTCGAAACGTCTCTTCAATTTGTACAACTATGTTTTATCTTTATTTCTTGATTGCGGTTGCAATCTATAATCTACAGAAATTTTTGTTTTGAGATATCGTACCTAATATAAGAAATAGTTCCAAGTGCTCGGGGTTTTAATGCTCTCTGTCCTAGATCAGTGATTTTACGGATGGCAGCCCTATGGTTTAGGGAAATCCATATTATTTCCGATAATGGAGCTTCTACTGTAAATTCCATTAGGTCCACGACACCGAAACACCAGCTCAGCTGCTTGTTTCGGCAGGATGGTCCAACGCGTTGTGCCACGTGGATGGGCTGGTGACCCACGATGCCTATCGCAACTGAGCCTTCCACCGACGCGAGAAGCATATTCTTCCATTCGATTATAATAGAAAACCCGGGGGAATGGAAGCTGAAATTACAGAGAATTCGACGCCACATCAACTTTTCCAATAATTCAATATGTGTTAGGGTAATTATGGGAGAGATATTATGGGGAGATACATATTATTAGTTGAATTTCTTGTGCTACTACTTGCTACGAAGAAAATCTAAATTTTAATATTTGTCACCCTTAAGGGGGGGAAACACTGTAAACACTGTAACGGTCTGAAAAGTAAGAGTATTTTCGGGATTTTTTTTCAATTAAACCACGCAAGTAAATCAATGTGTTGCTTAGTATAGTTGATGTGTACCTACATATTGAAGGGTAAAAAAAATTTACTACAAATATTGACTACAATATTGACTAAAATTTACTACAATTTATTACAAATATTGTTGTTTTTTTCTTCGAACAAAATGCCGTCGCTGTGACCGGTTCATAAGCTTCTTCTTTGGAGCGCGCCAAATTGGTGTGCATGATAGCTGCAAAGCAGTTGGACCTTGTGCAAAAAATCCAACATTGTATTTACTAAATAAATATGTAGCGGATTTGCGATAGGATTCAAAAGTGTCCTTGCTACGGACAATTTTATACTTAATTCTTAGGTAAAAACTGATATCTTTGTTTTAAATGTTCACTAATTTCACAAAAAACCATAGGTACTTTAGAAAATCCCTACATATTTCCTTAGTAAATATCACGTAGAAAATGAAAATGTTGGGTTTTTTGCTCTACATCCAACTGCTTTGCAGTTAGCTTGCACACCAATTTGGCGTGCCCGAAGGAGAAGCTTACGTGGACCGATCCCAGTGACGTCATTTTGTTCGAAGGAAAGAAATACCTTTCTTTTCGCGTACTTCAATAGTTGCACAAGAAATACTTTATTATATATTTCTAATTTTTTTATCATTTTCTCTCTCAAAAAAAAATCTTAAAGTTAACTGCTTTCTTGGGCTCCAAACTGGTGGAACCCCTTAAAAGTAAGGTAAACACGTTCTCGCTTACTAACAACTAAAACAACTAAAATCGACAGTGCTGTATTTTATTACCGCCAACCCTGGAATACCGAAAGTACAGCGTTAAGGAGACTATTTAGGCAGTCAGATCGCTCGAGATTCAAGTATTTTTTGCGAATTAAATACAAGGAGATGAACACAATTTGTGACCAGTACTTTTGGGTAATGTTTATTAATACTACAAATAGTAAAAAAAAAAAATTATTTGAATATTATATACATATCCTATCGTCTTTCTTACCTTATCCAGCGAGTACAAAATTCCTGTTTGCGTTTTTCTTTTTGTGTCCGGAAGTACGATCATATCTCTCATCTATATGTTAAAACGTCTTGGTTACGTATGCCTCAGCGCTGGATTTTCCATTTATGTTGTATCGTTCACAAAATACTCTCATCTCATGTCCCGCCTTATCTCTATAATATTCTTCGCAATAATCTTTCTTACCATGGGCCTAATTCTCTTCCTACTCGATACCAAAGTCTCCTTTCCATACCAGCACACTCGTCATCTAAATTTGAATCATCCTTTGCCTATATTTCGGCTCATTATTATAATTCCCTCCCACCTGATATTCGAGGGCTTAAATCGTTTCCTGATTTTAAATCTAATGCTCGGCGATATATATGGCTACATTATGCGTCAGAATAACGTTAGTTTCTGTCTCTTGATTTTTCCCCAATTTTTCCTATTTTTCTGTTTCTGCTTTCTTCCCTAGTTTTAGTTTAGTTTTATGTTAGTTATTTAGTTACGGTTAGGCTTCTAACAGTATTGTACTGCAGCCTCGCCATTTACTTCGCTTGTCTTTATATATTATTTCGTTTTCTGTATGTTCAAGTAATAAAGACGAATAATAATAATAATAATAATAATAATAATATGTATGACAGCGCTAATTTGGCAGTGATTCTGGCCGTAAGAAATTGAATTGTGAAAAGTCCTCTGAAATTGATACTTTGCCCTGGCCCCCATACTGCCCTGAACCAATTGAAAAAGAAAAAAAATCAAAATTATAAAAATGGTGGCTGCAAAACGGCAAATTTTAAAGAAACGTCATTTTTGACAGGGAAAAGAGCCATTCTATTTTTTTTGTTTTTTTTTCAAAACAGGAGTTTTCACAGAGTTGCTTCGTATATGCTGAATTTTTTTCAAATCGATATGTACTTCCGTTTTTTTTTTGCAGTCACTACAAAACGAAAAGAAAATATGATTCCGAGAAAAACGCGTTTAAAGATTCCAAAGAGGAATCTACCTAAGTAGTCTACCTGCGTGCGCGCAAAAACGGTTTATGGCGCGCTCGGCCTTTTCAGCTCTGAAATCCTTAATTTTGCGAATTTTAACATAAACCAAACGGCATTTTACTCGGGAAGGGTGGTGCTTTAAAAAAATGCAACAAAAAAAATCAAATTTCTGACTGCCTTGTCCCCTTAAGTCTCCCAGCGCGGCATCTCTCCCATAATTTACCCTACACATTTTGAAACCCATCAGGAACCTCACCCTTCCAGCAGTCTTCCTTGGAAGACGGCAAGTTACGTTCACCTGGAAGCGAAGTGGCGCGGTACAGTTGCGATTCCGATGTCAGGTCGCCGTTGCGCAGCTGGCTGCGACACATATTTCGTCGCCGGGCCTCGGCGACAAGATCGATTTCTTTATTTCTCCCATCCCCTCCGCTCGCGTACCGATTCATTCGTTACTACATATCCGGAGGGCTCGCGAGACGGTTCGCTGGATCCCCCGCCGATTCCGGATTCCGATCCGACCTGAATACCAATTAACAGGCGCCGTAAACGATCCCGCTGGAAAAGTAATTAGATCGATCGTAATTTCAGCAATCGGCGGCGTATCGCTGCTGGCCAGGACCTTGATCGTTGCTCGGCGGAGGTAATACGGAGCTTTATCGCGGCTCAAATCAATCCTGCTACTCTATAATCAATTCTACGGTGTCAACTACGGGGGCAGAGCGGTGCCACAGGCATGGCGCCAACCTGCTGCTGCTCGCAACACTTCTCTTTTTCTTTTCCTTTTCTTTTTTTCTTTTTTCATCCGTGGAATATTTCTTCCCCCTCCTCTGTCTCTCTCTCTCCATTTCTGCCTTTTGTCCCCGCTGGCAATCCGCGGTGCTGTCCAGTGTCCTCCGTATTTTTCTCTCTTGCCCCCGCAGGCGACCCGCGGCGCTGTCTCCTTCCTTCTCCCCCTCTTTTTTTTTCTTTTTACGTTCCAATTCCTGGTGCGTCATTACCGATCGTGACGTGCTCGCCAGCCGAACCTACAATTAATAGCGGCTACCGGCGGCAAATGTGCTCTGATAATTGGCGCGAGTGTCAATGACGACGGACGGCGCCGCTAAGACATGCCTCCGTGATTAACAATCGTCCCGCTAACAGGACTCCGTCTCCTTGCCACTAGCGGTGGAGTCGAGGGGCGACTCGGCTCGAGTGGCTAATTAATAAACGTCCTTCTCCCGAGCTTGATCGATCGGAACGGTCACTCCACCTTTGTTCGCCAATCCGGTGTCACTTTTCTTCGCGGCGCCAAGAAGACCCGCGTATACAAGGATTAGCGTGCATTAAGGGGTTATGCCCACCTGTGAGATCTGAAAAAACATGTATATGAGGTAATTTTTGGGGGGAGAAACTTGAAGGATTTTTTTAAGAAACCTTTATGTACTCGAAAGTGTAGGTACATCTTATACTACTTGTAGTAATTATTCGAATGAAAAATATAAATAAATGAAGGAAATATCAGTGATCTCCCGGCAGCGATTTTTTTTTTTTTTCAGTACCTAGTTTGCGGTGACGACTCTAATTTTTACCTGATTTATCTGAAATAAAAAATTTTAAGAAATTTAGTTTTTATATTAAATTATCTTTTTCTTAATAGTTCATTATCCCAAAAAATTGATTTGCTGCAAAATGGCGGCTGTTCAAATTAAAATATCGATTTTCGCCGCAAAAATCGCTCAATTTTATCTGTAAAATAAAAACTACGCAACGGAAATGAAAAAGCCACGATTAAGGGCAAGGTTTTTATATATAGAATAAGCTTACAAAAGCTGAATTCATTCGATGCAGCGGTTCTCGAGATATTTTGGTCACCGATTCTGAAAATGTAGTTTCGAGAAAAACGCGTTTAAAGTTTTAAGTTGGGTTTACATCCTTCGGGGCATGCCTATAATAAAACTCGCACAGCTCCGGCAATTTTGGTCGGATCAAATTGAAACTTTCACACAACACTTTTGAGATGTACTTTCAGAAAATGTCAAAACCCTAAAATCCATTTTTCCAGATTTTGCAGGTGGGCATAACACCTTAAGATGGATACTGGAGTTTATAGTGTTTTCAATCGTTTTAGCACTTTGCTGCTTACGGTGGGCTTGTTACTTTGGTCTGCTGCAGGGGAGAGTGGGGTAAAACGGAACGGTTTTTCTTGAATATTTTATAATGAATTATATGCTCATTCCGCACGAGAGGAAAATTGGATACAGTACTGAAAATGAGAATGGTACATTTACAGTGGCTCATGAAAGTATTCAAACATTCTTTAAAATACAGTAGAGCGTCAATTTTATTATCCGAACTGCTTGCGACCGAGGCGACTCGAAAATTCGAATTGTTCGGGTAATGGGAGTTCGGAGAATGAAGCATGCATGTACTTTACACAGTTTATAACTATAGGAATTACACTTAAAATTACTTATTAAATGCAAGAGTACTACTGCGTTAATTTATATTACGCGAAAGTCAATCAATCAATCGGTACCGCTGCAACTGGTTCGAAGAAGTGGTGGGGATAGCGATGATGCAGCACTGGTTCGGTTAATCGAGGTTCGGATAATTGACGCTCTACTGTAGTATAAGTTTTTTAAAATTGGCCCAAACGACTTCAGTTCTTTTGAGAAGCCAGAAGGATTAGATTACTAGGTTTACTTGGAATAGCGAAGAAAATAGTGAAGATCGCTTTTCCAACTTTTTTATCTGGGTCTGTAATGATAATTTAAAAATCCCCTTCGTAGATTTAAGTATTTTATCGAAATCCGTGGTGGAAATTACAGTTTTCGACCGAGAACTGTGATAAACCTAAAGATTTTACCTACATACCTATTTCGATGTCTGCCGCTTTTTCCTGCACCAACCGATTTGGATAATAATCCAATAGTATTATTGGATTTGGAGAATTAAAACTCATATATTTTATTAAGTAAAAAAAACCGGTATGAAAATATATGAAACAAAGAATAGGATAAAAGATATTGTACTACAATTTACCGATTTTTGCTTAATAAAATATATAAGTTTTATAATTAATCTGTTTTCATGTCGTCCATAAATACTGATTATCAGTAATGTTAATAACAATTGACAATGATCGAAAGTAACCAGATTTTTTTCCTTCGGTATTGCAAAAAGATATTCCGTCATCGACAGTGGTTACTGGTGGCAAAAACAAAATTTGAATCATTCATAATGGTTAATAGTACCTGATCAGAACAATTCAAAATTATTATTCTTCAATCATTTCATTTCTTGCAAAACTTCTTTGAGAATTAATGATAACTGGCTTACATGGAAATAAAAATCAATTTTTACATAATGACTTTTCCAAAAAAAAATTAAAATAACTCTAATTTCAGATCTCCTATTTTAAGTGACCAGATAAAACTTCATTTTCCATAAAGCTTGCAATATAATCCCGAGTTCGATACACGGGCGTTTCGTTTCGTAAGAGCAAAAGTACCAGGTAAAGCTTGAAAGGAAAAACGAAACTACTTGTTCTGTCAGCCTCACTAAATCCTCATCGAACGATGCCTCGCGCTTTCACCAAGACCTGGTCCCAGGATTTTGGCCGGTAGCGTGTGTCGATTTCAAAACGTTCCTTCCATTCCATTCCCTTCTTCTGTCTATGGTCCTCCTTGACAGCCTCTCCCGCTCATATTTACCTAACTCAAGCCGCGTATATATTTCCTATTGCCTTCAGACATCCAACTCCACATTAAAAATTGAAATTATATATTCAAAGCCTCACGACGAGACATCTCAATTCTAGCGACCATTAGGAGCGTATCTGCCTCGGCCGAAGTCGAACATGAACTTAAACTGTGATCAGAATAATTAAACAGTTAGTTATTCCAATACTCGGCGCGATCATTTAATTGCTGCTCGACAAGCAACCGCGGGTACCGGGAAACGTGTGCGCAAATACGAGCAATAAAACGCACACGCTTGGATTGTCAATGAAAAGAATCCTAACTGCTTCCTCGTACGAGGAAGCTAAGTAGCTTTTTTAAAAGTCAACGCGTTTCGAGGAACGAGCGCGATGAAATTCCCCTCACGCGATCCATTAACAGGAAAATGATGCGAAACGCGGCATTCTCGAGATTCTAGCCAGCTGCTAACCAGTCGGCTCGCGTGCAATTTGTTTGCCGATAAATTAACGAGGCCCCCGGTCCGAGGAGCGAGCGTGTCGCGCGCGAGCCGTAAAAACATCCTCTCGCGATTTACGAAGGAATTAATATCCAGCGAGCGGGATCGCGCTTAATTGTCGGCCGGGCGGGCCGTTTCGACGCGTTTGCGTGTCGCTTGCCTCGTCCGGACGCGTGCAGCCGCGCGGGAACGCCGGGAAAAAATTCGATAACACGATTTTGTGCCACGCTGAACGGGTTCGCGCGCGACGTTTCCTCCTAGGAGGAAAATAAATTTCAACTCGCGACACGGGGCTGCCCTCGGACACGCTGCGAGCCGACTTCAGGCTTCTATCCCGTGTTCCTTTGACGGCGAGGGAAAGGAAGAATGCTACTCACCTAGTCGTTGCAACACGAAGCATCGGAGAAATATTGCAGAATGTCCTTTGACAAGTGAAACGAAAAGTAAGATGTGGAAAGATTTGGAAGTTACAAGAGTGTCGTAGAATTTGTTATCTATAATCTATGGCGGGGAAAATATTGTAATTAGTGATATTAAAGGGGTGTTCTACTTTAAAAATCGATTTTCTCAAAACCGTGTTTTCTAAATGGTTGCCAAGATTTATTTGACGGATTGATTCCAGTTTTTTTGCGCACCTTCACTGCACGTGTCTTCACCGTGTGTACCAAAATTCATTCATAATAACTCAGGGGTGTTCGCTGACTTTTTTCCAGGAGGGAGCAACTTTGGGATGATGGTAAAGAAAAATATACCCCTCTTGATTTTTTTAACTCATATTATAGTGCCAATTTAATTAAAATTTTAAAACCGAAATTTAAAAATATTCCGTTTTTTAGTATGAAACTTAATAAAGATCAATTTTGAAAAATCAGCGATTTTTTTCTCAAAAGCCAGAGGGGGACAACTGCCCCTTTTGCCCCCCCCCCCCCCCTTGCGTAAGCCCATGATTCAGTTTCGATCCTCTGTTTGTTTGTTTGTTTGTTTGTTTGTTTGTTTGTTTGTTTGTTTGTTTGTTTGTTTGTATGTTTGTATGTTTGTATGTTTGTATGTTTGTATGTTGTATGTTTGTATATTTGTATGTTTGTATATTTGTTTGTTTGTATGGTTCAAATCTGGCAACTCAAATTTAACCCACTTCCAACTCTCCAATTGTCTTGAAACTTTGCAGGCGTGCGTAGTTTGGATGACAATATAATATTTAAAAAAAGAAATTAACCCCGAGCGGGTGAAAAAATTACCCACTCATCAATAAATGTAATCCATAACCACAAATCCAAACGACTTGAAATCAGCCACTCGCGTTCTTTACGAAAACGACAAAAAGTCGCTGCGTTCTGGTCGCCAGTCGCATCGCAATTTGAAATTAAATTAAACAATTATATACAATAAAAAAGAAGCGTTTAAAAATCCGCAAACACTAAAAACTAGAAAATAAAGAAATATATAAAAAAAATTATGTTTAACGATTTTATTAAAAAATAAAAAAAAATTATTTTCTTGTACTGCAATTTCGATGGTGTTTTTTCACTTGAAATAAAATCGTGGATCAGGGTATCTCACAACAAATGCATTTCGACGCTTGATGCTGTATTAAAGTGATTCATACTCTGTTATGATAAATCCTGCTCCACGATTTTATTTAAAGTGAAAAAACACCATCGAAATTGCAGTACAAGAAAATAATTATTTTGTATTTTTTAGTGCATTTTTAATAAAGTGGTTTAACGTAAAAAAATTATTTTTATAATTTTTTTCTCTGTTTTTTAGTCCACGAAAAGTACAAAAAGCATGAAAAAATCGATAGTCATCAAACTTCATAGTGCGCCATTTTTTTAATAGTCGATTTTATTTCTTTGGTTTGCTACCAACTACATCCCAACTCGTTCTGACTAAGAATCACTTTGGTTTTTTTATTTCACACGAACAAAATAGCCGAAATTACGTCAACCATGGGAAGACATATTTTTAACGAATGCGTTCAACCGCTTTCGGTACCACAAATTTGAATTGTGTCTCTCCAGAAAAATTTGTAAACATTACTGAAACATAGATAAATATATGAACCAAAGTTTGACGAAAACCATTGTATAGATGCTCTAGAAAAAAAATAAGTACCAAAAATTGTGAAATAAAGCGCGTTTTAAACTAGAATACCCCGTTGAGAAACACAAGAAAAATGTGTTCACAATTCAGATACATATGTATAATAGGGTAAACTGCACTAATGTTGGCACTGCACTAATCATTGGCACTCCTGATTAAAGAGCCAAATATTAAGAAGTACAAGCTTAGAAAGTACTTTTTTACAATTTCTTACTTTTCTTTCACTACAACACTGCAAAGCCCAGTAGTTGAACTACACATTTTACATCTGACAACACCACAAAGTGGGACAAAGGCCTGAGTTTTAGGCGTTTTCTTAAAATTGTGATAAGGGGTAGGTAAATACACTTTGTCGTTTTATAATTAAGTAATGGATTGAAATACAGATTTACTAAGTATTGTAGGTATTTAATAGTGAATGAAATAGTCTGTTTAAACACTTTAAACTTCGTTTTCAACTACATATGTTTTTTTATATAACTTCAAATTTTAGGGTGCCAATGATTGTATTTCTATGCCTACTTTTGTTTTTCATTGAATATTTTTCAAATAAAAGACTTAATAGGTACTCAAGATGTTTTATTTTAACGAGAAATCCATAATCATTGATAATAACTGAAAATTGAGACCATATAAAGTCTTCAGAAAAAAATATAGACTTTCTAATTGGGATTTCCGCTTAGGGTGCCAATCATTGTATAGTTTACCCTACCATAGAAAAATTTGACAAATGCTTTCCACTGCGATCGACTTCTGTCATGCATTATCGAATTAGGCGTACCGACGGCGAATCTAATCGAGACTCGTCGAAAGAGAACACCGGTTGTGTGCTAGCCGATCGACGCCGCGCGAATGCAAATTTATACAAACAGGCATCGACCACCGCGCGAGCACTCGTTGCACCTGTCCCCGATCACCTACGGCCAGCCGCGTTTAGGGTATCGTGGATTTCGCGAGCGCTCTCGATTCGGCTGCGCGGACAGCGCGTTTCGATCGGATTCGTACCGATCCTGTTGCACCGGAGCCGGTTTACCGGCTTCAAAAAGCCCTCGGAAACATTCGTCACTATCGGTTATGACCGTTTCTATTAATACCCAGCCGCCATGCAGTCAGAATTAAATTGCCCGGAGTCGAGCTGCCGGTTTTAGGAAATCGGTGCAAGCGGATATTCGCGAAGAGGCTTCGCCCTTTGCATCGCAAAGCGAAGTACATGCCGGGGTCGGAGGTGTTAAGTGCACCAGCGCTGCGAAGGGGATATGTGCGAATCGGTGGAATCCTCGAGGAGGATAGGGCCGGGCGAGTGGTCCTTTAATATTCCGCGGGTGTTCCCCGGCCGGCTGGGAGCCGATAATCAGCCACGAATGTTTAAACAACCGCGAGGATCCGCGTGTTGCGTCATGCGCCGGGATTCAGGTGGCTGAATACGAATTGGCAATTAGCACTATTATCCGTTGTTATCAGAGGCCAGCGGGAATGCTTGACCTTACCTTACAGGCAACAGTTGGATAGAAAGTGCAGCTGAACGAGAATCGATAATGCGCGCTGAAAGTGATTGAAATATTCCTCGCGCATCGCGGGGGTACTAACTACATGCGGCATTTGTGCCAAATGGGTGATTGCAACCTAGTCGAGGGGACCCTCCTTGTCATTTTCAATCTTCGTGCCACTCTGCTGGACTCTTCTAAGCACCAGTTGGATATAAAATGTAGCTAAACGGGGATCGATGGTGAGGGCTGAAAGTTGTTGAAATATTCTAGATTTCCAGGGCTGAGAAGCATAGTGGTGTAAGTCCAAGTTTTGATAAATTGAGTTGGTAACAGTTTTCAAGTCTTAAAGGCTCCATCTGTTTACTTTCGTAGAGAATCAAGGTATAACTTCATTCTTGACTGAGAAATAAGGTTGATAAACATTATACTGGTTGAGTTATAACTTCATTCTTGACTGACAAGGGGACCTCAAGGTTTGGCAATTTCAGAAAATGTTGATACTTAGTGTACGTGAAGCTCTTCACTCGGACATTAATTTCTCAAAGCAGTAATTCGGGAATATCGATTTTGAAAAATTCTGAGTCCTCTTATATACAGGGTGTTCCTTTACCTATGGTTAATACTCTAGGGGGGGGGGGGGGGGAGTGGCGATTATACGTGCAAAAATAAGACGAAAATCAAAAGTGACAAAATTGCGGTAAAGACTTCGTTTTCGAGAAAATTGACTTTGAATTTCACCTAAATACGCGTGCATCGTTGGCGCGTGCCCCTCAAGCTCAAGAGAACTCAGAATTTTTCAAAGTCGATTTCCTCGAATTTGGCTGAAAAGCGCGTCTTACTACTTTTGGAAATTAATGTCCTAGTGAAGACCTTCACGTACACTACTTAAGTATCAACATTTTCTGAAATTGCCAAACCTGAAGGTCCCCTTGTGAGAAGTAAGAACATTCTGGTGTAAGTTCGACTAAGTGTTCTCGCTGTTATCAGCACAACATAAACACATTAACAGTATAAATTAATAATATATAATTAATGTGCTGATGCTAATTGGATGCTGTTCTTGCTTTGTGCTGACAAGGTAAAAGAATTAAAAGTTCTTTTTTTTTTAAATTTTGATGTATACTTATACATATTTAATAAATTATTAGGTATGGTAGTATTTTGAGCGATTAGGTGTGTCCCCACAACCACAGTATACACCTATGTAGAGTTTTTTTTGTAAAAGTAAACGCAAAACTTTACTTTCTGTTTCTCGTAACACCATGCGAGTGACTTGCACCACTATGAATCTCGGCCCCCCTTATATGTATACACAGGACATGAATTATTAGGGTGGCCCTTATTTTTCATCGTCCGATTATCTTTTTCTCTCATTCCCACTTCATAATAAAATAATCCCTGGAACAGTTTATTCCAATCGGGCAACAGAAAAAAGGGTGCCGACCAAGCCTTAAAGTTTCCCCCGAAAAGCCCTCCCGAAATTTTGTTAAAATAATATTAAAAGAGCATTCAATTTTCTACAATTTCCTAGATAATTTTTTACATAATAGAGTTTGAATATATAGATGCCCTCTAAAAATGGTTAGAACCACGAGTAATTATATTTACAGAAATTGTAGAATATTGAATGCTCTTTCAATATTATTTTAACAAAATTTCGACAGGGCTTACCATTTTTTAGGAGTTCTTCAAATCCAGAAACATTGATGAATTCTAAATTTTAAATCCTGGTCCTGGTACTTAAATCCACAAAAAGATTTTTTAAATTTTCATTACAGGCTCAGATAAAAAAGTTGAAAAAGCGACCTTCACTATTTCCTTCACAATTCCGATCAATAATTTATTTCAAATCACCGAAACCGTCACCCAGTAAACTAATCTAATCTTCTTCTCAAAAAAGCCCAAGTCGTTTGGACTAATTTTAAAAAAGTTATTCTATTTTAGTGGGTATCCGAATATTTTTGTGAAGGATCACCCTAACGAAATGTATAAAACTTGCGCGAAATAAGTGATTGGAACAGGTCTCTCACGTGAAATCGCATCGTCCAGGATTTATTGGCGCGTAAAGCACAGTTCCGCGAAGCGCGCGTTACAGTGGCACGCCACAAGTAGCTGGGCCGTTAAACGTTATTTTTCAAGCGCCTCCACTTGCGACCTTATAATCAGAGACACTCACAAATCACTGTGTTTCCCTCGTCGCCGGGTCTATAGAAAGAAACAACGCCTTCCTGGGAACCCCTCATTAGACACACGTACGCCAGGCCCGCAACGTGTCTTTATCCTTGCCCCTAAGTGGGGGTACGAATTGAAAAAAAAAAAAAAAATGCGCGCTGCCTGTGTTGCCCGCTTCCTATGAAGACTTACGTAACCCTATCGTATAATGGTCCTTCATCATCGTTAATGCGTTACTGTATCGGATTTCTTCCCCACCCCCCTTTTCGCGGGAGTGCATGCTGACAACGTATCAGCACGTATCGCGCGCGATTGTGGGCATAGGATAGCAGGTGCATCGCTGTGACGCCACTTAACCACCGTGGATAATTACTAATCATGTTATGTCATCGCGGCTACATGCGCTCGCTCGCCTGAGTGGCTTGTGACGGTGCTACAGGGTGTCGAAGAATCAGCTGATCGTGAATTTCATCCAACTTGACTCCTCTATGCAATTTCGGTATAAGTTTGCAGGGCTCTAATTCGATTTAATATATGCACATAGAATATGTATCAGTAAGTGGTTTTTATTGGGACTGCAATTAATTGATTTTTTATGTAGAATTTTTAAAGGGAACTTGTTTTCAATTGAGAACACCCAGATTCAAGGGAAGTTTGGCAATTTTTGTTTCGACTTTGTAGGTTTGGAGGAGACTGAGACAGTAGAAGAGTTGGAATTTTCTTTTTCTGCTAATTTTTGGTTCTTCAGAGGGGAAACACTTCTTAAAGCAGAGTTGGGCATTAACTATATAAAAAATTATTTAAATAACGAATCGAATAAAAGTTACTTTTACTTTGGATTATTTGACGAATGAAGTGAATTTTTGTACTCGGTGCATAAAGTTAATTCTTTTATTCGTCGAGAATTTCATCTTTAACGTTGAATAAAATTTTCGAATTTAATTTTTTCAACTTTTATTCGTTGGTCGAAATTTTATTTAAATAAATTTTTTGTCTATTTCTGCCTTAAAGGTTAATGCGTACTTTTCTATACTTCTGTGTACCTACCTATCTTGGAAACTATAGCAAATATAAAAAATTGCTACAGTAAACATTTAATGGGCATTAATGGTTCCTTAAACTCTATACAACTATATGCAATCGAAACGTTTAAAAATCGGAGTGGAGATCGTATTTTTATTCAAACTACAAATTTCAAACAAATCTCAGAAAAGTAAATCTCAGTAAACAAAATCAGAAAAATAAAATGGTCCCATACTTTTATTGAGATCTTCTACAAACATGCAAAGTTAAAAGTTCTTCCTGTATATTGCTATCTTTTGGAGGTCGAGTCGGTTCGATACGCAAAAATTCGGTTTTCTGAAAAATTTAAATGAGAATGTCCCCTAAAAGAAAATCGAAATTCTCGGGTTACCGCAGTTCCCTCGTTAACATCTGTTACAATCAAAACGTTGAAACCTCGTCCTACTAATTTTTTGAATATAACAGAGATCGTACAACAATTAGCAAACAACGATTACAAATGACCCACTTGAAATAAATGATTCCATATCACCCCCTTGACACTTTAATGGCCACTAACACTCTTAGACTTCTGAAAACGGGAACTTGAAGGAGCCAAAGAAAAAGAACGAATTACATTACATATTTTATACTGAACTTTTCCACGATATTACTTATCGAGCACCCAGTGCCAAGGGTGCACCGAGCCGCCCTCGCAGCGTCGCTCGGGTCCGCGCGCGAGTGCACCAGTGCACGTAGGTGTGCACGCGTGCAGGCTGCTGCGCCAGCGAAACGCGCTGTCGTAACACGTAACGCCGAGAGAATGACACAAAGAGGGCTACTATATTGCGTATGCAGCTCGATAGATCGATCTCGTCGCAGTGGCAACGGACAGCCTCCGAACGGTCACGAGAAAAAGAGGGACACGTGTGCTCGATTTGAATCGACGGTTTTCCCCTGCGGCGTGATCGCGATCCGGAAATAACCGAGCAGTTTTTCCCTCCGAGTATGAGAGCGATCCGTAATTCCACGATTATTGGACGTAGAGGAGGAAGAAACGAGCAGCCTGGGTGGGGGCGAGTCGCAAAAAGTGGCGAAGAATTTCACTGGCTGGGGAAAAGGATAGCTGGCGTGCTATCCTTCGATCGATCGCGGTGTACAGAATTTTCTCGCGTCGCATCCTGCGTTTTTCCTTCGTACGCGTCCATGCTGGCGCCAAGCGCGAGCTACGTCGGGTGTATCGTCGATCGCGTTAGCATTCGACGCGCGGTTCGATTATACCGCGCGCTGCACCACGTTGCACTGTATTACGCTGTATTGCATCGCGTTGCATCGATCGCGGACGGCGTTACGCATTCCCGAGTGCGCCGGTGTGCAAGCAATGATCGGGCGCCACCTTCGATGGATCTTTAATAGATCGATGGCGTTTTCCTTGGGAAAGGGATTTTGTTATGGTAGAAGGGTATTTAGCTCTTCTTCACACATCAAATGGCGTTCCCATTTCCCTTGAGAAACGAGAATTTGGGATTCTTGGGATTCTGTTTTGCAAGCTCTAAGATGGTCTTTGACGCTTTGTAGAATTTTTCGCGCGGTCTTTAGAATTCACAAGGTCCTAGGATCCTCTGATATTGAAGTGCTTGGCTACTTCTTAGGGTTTTCGAAACTTTGGATTCTTCCTAAAATCTGTGGAACTTCTAATTGTAAGATTCTTCTCTGGATCTCCGTAACTCGTAAGATTCTGAGTAAAATCTGTAGAACGTCGAAGATTCTGAGCAAAATCTTCGGAACTCCTAGGAATCTGCCAAAAATCTGTTGAACTCAAATTTTTTCCAAAATCTGTTGAACTCATAAGACTTTTCACAAAATCTCTAGAATTCCTAAGATTCTTTCCAAAATCTCTAGAATTCCTAAGATTCTTTCGAACATCTCCAGAACTCCTAAGATTCTTCTAAAAATCTGTAGAATTCCTAAGATTCTTCCCAAAATCTCTAGAATTCCTAAGATCGTTCCCAAAATCTCTAGAATTCCCAAGATTCTTCTCAAAATCTGTAGAACTCCTAAGACTCTTCCCAAAATCTCTAGAATTCCTAAGATCCTTTCCAAAATCTCTAGAATTCCTAAGATCCTTTCCAAAATCTCTAGAATTCCTAAGATTCTTCTCAAAATCTATAGAACTCCTAAGACTCTTCCCAAAATCTCTAGAATTCCTAAGGTCCTTCACAAAATCTCTAGAATTCCTAAGATCCTTTCCAAAATCTCTAGAATTCCTAAGATTCTTGTGAAAATCTGTAGAACTCCTAAGACTCTGCCCAAAATCTCTAGAATTCCTAAGGTCCTTCCCAAAATCTCTAGAATTCCTAAGATCCTTTCCAAAATCTCTAGAATTCCTAAGGTCCTTCCCGAAATCTCTACAACTCCTAAGATTCTTTCTAAAATCTCTAACACTTCCAAGATTCTTCCTAAAATCTGCAGAACTCCTAAAAATTTTCCCAAAATCTAGTGAACTCCTAAGACATTTTTCAAAATCTCTAAAACTCCTAAGATTCTTTCCAAAATCTTCAGAATTCCTAAGATTCTTCTCAAAATCTGTAGAACTCCTAAGACTCTCCCCAGAATCGCTAGAATTTCTAAGATCCTTCCCAAAATCTCTAGAATTCCTAAGATTCTTCTCAAAATCTGTAGAACTCCTAAGACTCTTCCCAAAATCTCTAGAATTTCTAAGATCCTTTCCAAAATCTCTAGAACTCGTAAGATTCTTTCTAAAATCTCTAACACTTGGAAGATTCTTCCTAAAATCTTCAGAACTCCTACGATCCTTTCCAAGATCTCCAGACTTCCCAGAATTGTCACAATCCCTAGAACTTCGCGAACCCCTAACTTCCTCAAACACCTAGAATCCTTCTCAACCCTTCCCTTCCCCCCTTCCCCTATTAATAATTATATATATACTTACCTCTATCAAGATATCACGTTGACGCCGCAGCAAAATCACCACACGCGAGGGACGTGTGTATCTAGGAAATGTTAGTTGAATGACGGGCAATATCTCATACGCGATAATTAGCAGCCCTCGGCGATACATTCGATAGTTTCGTCGATAGTAATTGCCGACACGGCCGCCCATTAAAGATGGTAAATCGGGTTTCACATTCCGCGCAATGCAAATGCATGACGTAACGATACAGGCGCCTCTTCTGATGGATCGGAGGCGCCTTCTTTACTGGATAGAGGCGCCTCCGCCGAGTTAAAGACGCCTCTGTTCCACGCTGTTTCGTGTGAATCATTTCTGGAGTAGAGAGGCTTTCGATCGGCGAGGATTTCGCATGTGCTAGCACCGAGTCATCCAGTTCAATAAATAAATTGCCGTAGTCGCATCACGTCGCAGATTTATTCCCGCGTCTTCACCTTCCTGTACGATAAGATAACATCTTTCGCTGTAAAACAGCCAGACAAGGTCGGGGAATAAGGAAACTTTATTTGCAAACCGTGTTATTCTCCCCAAACGAACACAATCCGTCCTTCATTATTCTGTCGGAAATGATGCTGCAGCATCGTAACACCTTATCTGACACACAATTTTGGAGTAGGGCTGTAACGAATATTCGAATACTCCTGATTATTCGAATATTCGAATATCCGATGAAATTATTTGTATTTAAATTATTCGAATTAATCGAATAATTACAGCTCTACTTCAGAGCAAACTCACGATCGTTTCTGACGATCCATCAATTTCCGAACTATCCATTGGTCCTTGAAAACTTTCGACACTGTATCGTGCAAATAAAATTGTAAATAGAATAGAGACATTCGAAGATAAATATAAAATAATAAACAAATAATAAAACGGAAATCGTGAAGGTAAAGTGGTGAATAGAGAACTCTAGGAAAAGTTTAAATGACGTTGGCAAAAGGATTAAGTAGCTCTATGCACGATGATTTAAAAGCCGAAGCGTTTGAATTCTTTTCGAATGTTGCGTCGCGACCACCAATTATGGAGAAGAAATGAGATTCGCAGACGCGCGTAAGAGGTCACGAAAGATAGCATAATGCGCTGGCAGAATGTTCTTGGAACACCGAACGATGTCGACGGATTCAAGGAAAATCGTCGAAGAATTAGTCATACCGCGAAACATCCGGTCACTTCTCATTTTAATCCTTTCTTCGTCGACACCCGTGCGAGGAGTCGTCGTATCCTTCCAATAAGGTGGCGAAACGCGGCGCTCCGAACATCGTGCTTGACTAGTCGATTAAGTGTACTCCTAAAATGATTCATGGATATTACTCACCGTGAATTGAAGATATTTATTATAAGGTGGAATTTCACTTGCATCCATCTGCAATCATCTTATAATAACAAATGCAGCATCCAAATTATTCGTCAAAGTTGCACAGTCTAACTGTCTTTTCGCGAGTACAATTTATTAATAATAGTTTAAGTCTGAACCTAAGTTCTCTATGGTAGGATATCATAATTTCCTTTCAAGTTTACTGGTTCAATTACGTAATCAATTCTTGTTTTAGCTAGATTGTTGTTATCAGTTAATTTTCATTTTGTCTTTGGTGTTTTTGTGGTTTATAATCTCGCGTGCCGTAATGTATTTAGTTTTTCATATTGTAAACAATGGGGTCTACTCGTAAAGGAAAATAAACAAGTAAATAAATAATTTAATCAAATACAATTAATGGGCTTTACGAAGATCCCAGAGAGCAGACCATCTCCGAAGCATTTCGAACCCCGTCAGCATCAGTCTATTAATTAAAATCACACCAATTTAAGAAACGCAATCTCGAATTTCCACGAGCCTTCCAGGATGATTGGTTTACCGATCTCGGACCTTGGTTAATTAAGCGCTTAAACTTCGTACGAGCGATTAAACCCCATATGATGTAATTTCGTTTGGCCAAGGGTTGAGGGAACGCTTCACCGAGCCCATCGGCGGGAAATGAGTACCTATTATTAAGGGTAATGCCACTGTGGTGCCCGGAAAAGCCCTTTGATTTTGAGAATATTTTTTATGCGAGTATAGTGAAAGGAATACAAAATCTGTTTGAAGGCCTTTATCGCACATAGCTTGAAGTATGATTACAATTTTTTAAAAAAAATTTTAATACAAAATGGTGGCGCCACAGCTCAACAGAAGAAGCGTCTTCTGAAGAAAAAAAACTGTTCCGCGGGTGGAAAGATTTCTCCTTCAGTTTTTGACTTAGAACACAAAACCAATTTTTTTTTGTTCTCTTTAAAATTATCTCGGGAAGTACACGAGGAAATTAAAAAATACTGTTTTTTGTAATAATTGTGCGTGATTGAACGAATTCACGAATTTCAAGGTTGTGGCAATTCCGTGTTTTGTCCAATCACGCACCATTCTTACAAAAATCAGTATTTTTTAATTTCCTCGTGTACTTCCCGAGATAATTTTATAGAGAACTAAAAAAAAATTGGTTTTGTGTTCTAAGACAAAAACTGAAGGAGAAATCTTTCCGGCCGCGGAACACTTTTTTCTTCAGAAGAAGCTTTTTTGCTGAGCAGAAACGCCGCCGTTTTGTATTAAAAAATTTTTTTAAAAAAATTGTGATCATACTTCAAGGTGTGTGCAATAAAGGCCTTTAAAAAGACTTTGTACTCCATTCACTATACTCGCATAAAAAACAGTGGCATTACCCCTTAGGTAAAGTGACGTTCGGAGCTTGGAGGCTTGACGTATCTTGACTTGTCGCGCGTAACGTGTGGGTTGTGTGTTTTAGGAGGAGTGCAGGAAAAGGATAGCCGAGTGCACAATGAGCGACGGTGCGAGCACACCGGTATGTGGGAGCGACGGTGTTACGTATTCGAGTCAGTGTCAGGTCATTTCGAAGCAGTGTCAAGGCATGTCTATTCTTATCAAACACACTGGCCCCTGTCCAGGTAGGCTGATACATTCTTCCCGCGATAGTGCTAGTAATAGTTACTGTACCGATGGTTGCGCGATAGTACCACGTTGAGAACCTCAGAACCCCGACAACGGTTCCAGAGACGTGTCCACCTCGATTTCTGTGCACGATCCGATCAGGGTACCAGATACTCAATGATTAATGGGAACGTGCGGCTACCCAGAAATTTAGGATCGGGGTGTCAGTACCCCTGTAGACTTCTGGACCTTCCGATAATCAAATTTCCAGGTCAAAGAGAATCGATTTGGAGAAGCTACATGTGTATATGTACTTGGTGCAAAATGCTTGGGCTTCTTAGGCTTGTTTCACGATTCTGAGTCACGTTGGAGGCAATACAAGCTGGATTCCCACTATCCGGTTAGTCAGCGATTGACAAGTTTCCGTTGAAATACGGTTCAGTGGGTTTTGCCATTATTCGTCACTGTTCTATGGAAGAGACCTATTGAAGAATTTTAAATGGACGCGTAGGGGTATATTGGAAAATCATTTTTATAGGTGAATTGAACACCCGTGCAATGCGGGATGTAGGGGCTTAGTAGTTCGTAGGGGTGTGCCGAGTCGGGCCGGGATACCGAAAGATTGTCGACACATAAATAGATTCCGGTAAGGGGGGCCGGGGCAAAGTGAGACGAAAAAAGTTTGAAGCCGAATAAAATTTTTCCCTTTCAATAAAAATGTGTGGAAATAGATTTATAATATAATTTGAACATTACTATTGATGAATGACGAATAGCAATACTTAAAATGAACTTAAAGTATATTAAAATTCAACTTAAAAGAAAATGCCAAAACGACCACTTCATCTAATATATGGGGTAAAGTGAGCTGAAATAAAATACAATGAAGGATATAATTATAAAATTAACTTTATTAGAACTTTTAAACTGTTTAAACTATTTTTTTTTTAATATATTTCATTAATACAAGTTTAGCGTTAATAATTTGTACTTTGTAACTTTGTGTAAAAGACATTTCCTTCTGAAAAGGAGTTTTTAAATGAACTTTGTTTACATGAACAGTCTAACATATTATTACTAAAACAAATACATACATAATTATTAATAAAATACGTACTTATGCTATCTAAATAAATTTTTTAACAAAAAACTTATATATTTTACTATCAACAATTTTTTTTCAAATTGGCTTCAATAATTTTTGGCAGACAAGTTTCACATAAAAATAATGTACATATCACTCGCGCATCTTTTCTTTGCAGCTCAATTTACCCCGGTCACTTTGCCCCGAATGTGTACTCGGAAAATTAATTATTTAATAATGTTAGAATTAATGTTTTCTCAAACGCGTGTACATGTATGTTTATAAGCCTGTTACAAACACGCAGGAAAAATTTGGAGTTAAAATAACACATTTAACACTCGTTTATTCAAAAAGCAAAATTGAAAAGAAAACCAATTGAAAATCTCTAAAACTTCATTTATAATTTTTTATATGAATTTCCATTTTTCGATATCTGAATGTGCATAATTATTATTGGGGTATTACACACATTTATAACGTCACCAAAATTTGTTAATATAGTCTATTATTACAGAATAAATTAAGAAAGCTCATTTTACCCCGAGGTTCACTTTGCCCCGGTCCCCCGTACCCATTATTTCGGGACCCAATTTCCGATTCGGTATTCGACGCTTGATTCAGAACATAATTTTTCCGTTTGGTAACAGTTATGTTTCCTTCACTCGAATATAAAATTAAATAGTATTATTTCACACGTTACCTATATTGTGTAATATTTTCCTTGCTTAAAAAATCTTACACCTGATCGCACTGCAAAATCACAACTTAAAAGTTTAAATACAAGACTAGAAAAATTATGTTCTGAATCGAGCTCGCGGATCCCGAATCGCAAATCGGGTCCCGAAATAACGGGTACCCCGGGCATATATTTATGTCTCGACAATCTTTCGGAATCCCGACCCGAATCCGAAAAAAATTCCCCACCCGAGCCTGAAATATCGGGTACCCGCACACGCCTACTAATTATCAGCCTCCAGTAGCGAAGCATTTTGCTCCAAGTGTAAGATTAAGGATAATCGTTTAGAACACGTTTAGAATAAATTAACTGTACAGGTTGCTACTAAATTGTTTGACCAAATTTTACCAGCATGCTCCGCTAATGATGTTGGTAAGGAAATACCGCATAAACATAGGTGCGCAGTTGCTTCGTATGAGTTGTAGCCGTAACAGTTGCACGTTGGCGAAAAGAAGTCTGTAAATATTATTTGATGTTACTCAGACATAATAAGAGAATATAAAGAGACACAGTTAGGCATCAGATAACGATAAGGACGGCTTCCTCGTAAACGTGTTCAGCCTCCTACGTGCAACTTAAAAGATCGCAGCTCGGAAGGAAGCATTTCTGGACCTAAGTTTATGCGGCAAGTAGGTAGGTACACAGGTTTGGTCGATGTAATTCGAAAGCACGAAATCGTGAATTTTAAAACTATTTTCCAATTTCATCCTATTGGATTTGGAAGTTGAAAGCTTCGGTAAGTTTATTTCTAAGAAGTTTCATTTGCAAGTTTATAAGAAGTTATCATTCGATTCGTCTTAAGGGGTATTTGCGGATTTGACGCCTAAAAATGATACAATTTTTAGGAATTTTTGTCTAAATAACTGTAAAAGATATCTTGATGAAACTTTTTGCATTTTATTAATCTATGTTTGGACTATAATTTCCTATTTTTATATCGTCATAAAAAAAATTAAATGATAGATGTTTGCGGCGTGCAATGCAGCACCTCGTTCAATCATCGGAAATCGAAAAAGCAAATGTTTTTTTTTTTAAACTTTAGGCCGAAAACTAGTGGACCCTTCTAAAAATATTAAAAGAAAAAATTGAAATCCCAAACCGGCGCGTGTCTGAATAAAAGGTTATTAATTTCGCCTATTTTTAACACCTATTTTCTCCAATTAAAAACAAAAAATCGTTAAGTATTGAGTATTTGCGGGGAGCTATATAAGTTGATAACGCAAAAAAGTTTTTAGACAAAATGCCGTTTAGTTTTCTTTTAATCGTGCACGCCAGTTTGAGGAGCAGTGTTTCGAGAAAGGCGCGCATTTCCTGCGATTAGATCGCACGACCTGCATTGCTTCTCACTTTCCTATGACTACGAAAATATTCCGATTATGAAAAACTGAACATTCTTAAAATGTTATACTGTCAATTTTTATATATAATAAAAAATGATTTTTTGAAAGTAGGGCTGGGACAATTCGAATAATTTAATATTCGAATATTTTACCAGTATTCGAATGCTACAAATACACTTTGAATATTTTACAAGTATTCGAATGCTACGAATAAACTTCGAATATTTGAGTATTCGAATGTTATTATTCCAATATTTAAGTATTCGAATACTGATGTATTCGAATAGTATGCTGTGAATTATAAATCAAGTTATTAGCTTACAAGATTTCACCCTGACAAATTAACGAACTCACAAATGAAACTAAATAAAAGCTTGTAAAAAAATGAACCTAAAGAACTTGATTTATAATTCACACAATACTATTCGAATACATCAGTATTCGAATACTTAAATATTCGAATAGTATTCAAATATTTAAATATTCGAATGGTATTCGAATACTTAAATATTCGAATAATATTTGAATACTTAAATATTCGAATGGTATTCGAATACTTGGATATTCGAATTATATTCGCCAAATAATTGAGCAACTGAAGTATTCGAATACCGAAAAATTCGACAAATAGTCCCAGCCCTACTTGAAACCTGAAACTCGCAAATACCCCTCAATAAGACCTTTCCAACGGTGTACCTAACTACCTACCGAATAGTGGTCGCGTTAAGTCGGATCCAGCCGAAGCGCGCCTCGCGCGAAAAACCGCGGCATGTTGCTCCGCGCGGCTGATGCGGACGGTAACGCGCCATATCGCGCGCGTTCGATAAGCGTCGGCACATCAAAGAAAAGCGCGCGTTCTTGCGCGTTCAGTCCGGGCGGATACTGTAGCGATCTTTGTATACATAGACTTGTTGTTCCACAACTACGGACATGAACGAGTCTGCGCGCGCAGCGACTGTTTGGCCAAGCAATTTAGGAACAGCCTATGCATTCCGACGAAACGGTTGCTTATGTATAACTCGGAAGAAAATGTGATTGGACCTGCCCATCCAGAGACACCGGCGTGCTTCTCCGCAAGGCTGACCGCCAGGCCGGGCGCACGACCAGTCTGTCGTCCGGATGGCACGTACGCACCGGTGCAGTGCCACGAGGAAACCGGGTACTGCTGGTGCGTGACGCCGCAGGGCAGACCGCTGCCCGACACCTCGGTAAGACACCAAAGACCAAGATGTTTGAAACCCGGTCCCAGATCTGCTGCTTCCACCAGGAGCGGGCAAAGGAGGCGCTCGCCGAGCTGGAAGCAGCGCAGGCAGTACAACAGCAATCACAGGAACACCTGCGACCGGGCGGAGAAGTCCAAGTTTAATGGCAACCTCATCGAGAACTTCAAGATCGAGTACAGGCGGACCAACATCTCCGCTGACGGTGAGAGTGGGATAAAAGATAGATAGGGTAAACGTATGTAATATGGAACACTTCATTCCGAAACCTACCTTTACCCTATGCAAAGGAGAGTGGGGGAATTGCGAACGCGGGGTAAACCCGAACACCGCGATATTCGTTGAATTCGCTTATCCTGTCCTCCCGCGATATTGGTTACATGATGTAATTAGCTATGTTTAGTATTCCCCTACAGCACACTTCGTTGCAGGAACGTTGCATAACCGTTGCAGTACATTGCAATGTTGCCGTTTGGTTGCAGGTTGAATTGCAATATTACTGCAACATTGTGGTAACATTGCCGTGGAACATTGCAATGGACACGTTTGTGCAATGTTCCTGGAATATTGTGCACACATTGCCATGCAATATTGCAATGGCTACGTTTGGCTACGTTTCTCCCAAATGTTGCGTGACCATTGCTATAAAATCTTAGAAACGTTGCGTGACAATTGCTGTAAAATGTCAGAAACGTTACGTGACAATTGCTGTAAAATTCCGAAACAATGTTCCAGAAATAACTCCTGCAATGTTACACAAGGCGGACATAGCAATTTCCTTGAAACGTTTCGGGAACATTTCGAGCAACATCACTGAGACGTTCCTGCAACGAAGTGTGCTGTAGGGGTTAAGGAAACTATCGGGACAGAAGGTTGCGCGCAACCGCGAAGATAATGGTCGTGAAATGTTTTCGTAGCTTCTCTTATAATTTTACACTCGAATGTTTTGAGTCTATAGTGCATTAAACTAGGGCTGGGACTATTCGAATATTTTACAAGTATTCGAATGCTACGAATAAACTTCGAATATTTGAGTATTCGAATGTTATTATTCGAATATTTATGTATTCGAATACTATTCGAATATATGTATAAGTATTCGAATACTATTCGAATATTTAAGTATTCGAATGTTATTATGCGAATATTTAAGTATTTGAATGCTATTCGAATATTTTAGTATTCGAATACTGAAATATTCGAATAGTATGATGTGAATTATAAATCAAGTTATTAGCTTACAAGATTTCACCCTGACAAACTAACGAACTCACAAATGAAACTAAATAAAAGCTTGTAAAAAAAATTAACTTAAAGAACTTGATTTATAATTCACACAATACTATTCGAATACATCAGTATTTGAATACTTAAATATTCGATTAGTATTCTGATACTTAATTATTCGAATAGTATTCAAATACTTGGATATTCGAAATATATTCGCCAAATAATTGAGCAAGTGAAGTATTCGAATATTCGAATACCGAAAAATTCGACAAATAGTAAAATAATTTTTTTGTAGTTCCGTTACTTAATTCTAAATAAAATCACGGGGCCACTTTGTACATATACATGTTCGTATTTGTTTTATATGAAATTTCTTAACTTCTGTTCATTCGGGGTAATTACCAACAACGTGCATAGGGCTATTACGGACGATGGCATTTACCCTTTTCTCTTAACATTTCCAAGCTTTTTATGTATCCAGTAAAATTATATTAGGAAGAATATACGTACATATTCGTTGAAGGATCTTGAGATACCCGTGAAAGAGGTTAAAGATAAAAGACTTTCCATCCGTCAGGTAACAAATAAATATTCAATCCCATGAGCAACTAAAATTCGGTCAAGCAGGAAGAAAGACTGTGTCAGACCCACAGTGTGGATGAAAACCAGTGTTTAGTAAAGATCAAGATCTTTAAGGATGTATCGGACCTATCTTCAAAGTGGTACCAAGTTATTTAAAATTTGTGAGAATGTTCTTTTTAATCTTCCCGCTGGGCTCCGAAAATTTTAAACGAATTCACTGAACGGTTGCTGAGTTATAACGATTTTAATTTTCACTGATTTTACACGTACTCTTATGGAAAGAGACAATCTTGACAGATAAAACAGCTGAAAAAATATTGAAGAAATGGTACCAATGTTTTCATTTTTTTTACATGTAAGCAGTATAGGAATAGATGAAAATATCTGCCGAGTTTCAATTGATTTCACTACACCGTTTTAAAGAAATAAATTATAACTTGAGAAAATTGTGAATTCATCTTCACTGCCAAAATTTTAGCAAATAATGCTTGAAACTGCATTTGTACAGTGAAGAATACCTTTCTAGGAGTAAAAATAAGATTCCAACTGTCGTTCGAGTTCCTTACATCTAGATTTACTATGCGTAAGACGTAGAGATTCAAGTATTTCAAATTTCATATACTTTTGTCTAATATTCTACGTCCGATACATCCTTAAACAGCTGTTTTTACCTTCCTAAACAGTTTTGTTTGTCATTCAAAAAATGTGTCGTTTATTAAATTATCTATAATGTCTTTACGCCGCCTTTGTAGATAATTAACCAAAGTTCAATTATCTATAAAGTAAATCTGATCAGAGCCAATACTTTTGTGTCAATTTAACTTTTCCCTTCAGTATTCGTAATTCCCCTACTCTCCCCTACACCGGAGTCTCGATAATCCGAGCATTCCCCGGTGAACTCTGCCTGCTGAATTATCCAGTCGGTTCAGCGTGCCTCGGATCATCGAGACTGTGCCATAATATTTTGAAAATGGTATGGCGTTGAAGTTAAAGTTGGGTAAATATTCAGTTGCTCCGAGTTGGCACTCCTCGAATTTAATAAGCTACCAACGATACCATCGCTCCCATTTCGGCTTCTCAATAGTTCCTTAGAGCACGACTGAAGGGGCTGAGAAAGTAAGGGTCGCTCCAAGTCCCTCGATTTTACACGAGAACACGAATAAATAGTGCCATTAATATATTATTAAATTGAGAAAGGATCGACTCAGGCCGAAAACTACCCCCGCATTTTCCCAACCCCTTCAGTATTAATTATTAATAATTATTCCTCGCGAGGGGCGTGCCTCGAGGTCTGCGGATTTCTTATATCGCTTTCCCCACGATTGGTTGATCGATAGGCGACAAGAACGTGGAGCGGGTGCTGTCGTGGAAGTTCGTCACCCTGGACAAGAACGGGGACGGCTACCTGGACAGGGCGGAGTACAAGGAGCTGCGGCGGCTCGCGAAGAAGGCGGTAAGGCCGAAGAAATGTGCTCGCACGTTCGCCCGCACGTGCGACCTAAATCGGGATTTGAAACTCTCCAGGCAAGAATGGGGTGCCTGCCTCGCGAACGACTTCACTCGTAAGTTTAACACGTGGTGCACGTGCTTCACACATATACACACGTACATACGTACACGCGAGATAAGGGGAGATCTCGGGGGCCCGTCGGACCTCTTGGACCGACGCCTTGCACGATCGACGATCATCGGTCCTCTCCTTCGAACACTAAAATCAATTCTTCCTACGCCGACGAAGGAGTTGGAATCACGAGAGATTTGGTGTGCAATGATTCACAGTGAAAGATCCATTTGCCGTGGTTAGTGTGTTGCATTTGAATAGAGATATCCAGACAATACTCCGAATTGTCAACTCTAGCTGTAAACATTGGTTGGCGAGAGTCCTGAAGGTCGCATCTGGAGGCTATTGGGTGTATAAATCAGTTTTGAACGCGGTGATATTTACGAAGCGGCGCCACGCTGTTGCGCCACGAAAGATTGTCTCTAGGATCGGCGTTTCGGTATACAGGTAGTTTCAAAATTACAGGTGCAACATCATTAACGGGTCATTCTACTTTGATTATCCAAAAAATTAAGCTGTCTTTTTTTAAGATTTTTTTCTCGGTAAATATAACATATAATGGATAAAGTCTTTTTGAGTCATTCCACGCGAAATCGGACACATTTTGGAGTATCATTTTGGATTTTGCTGAAACCTAGAAATATTGTAGTCTGCAGTGGCATATAAACGTATCTCGAAGGATTTTTAAAAATTGTAAAAACTGTGGATATTCTAGCTCTTTGAAATATAGTGTTTACCTTTTTTTCAATAAGTAACTGTTTTGAACAATTGAAAAATAAATGGTCAAAAATTGGTTTCGTATATGTGAAATAATTTTTATTAGGTACTCTTATGTCTCCACTGTGAGCACCAAAAAGCTCATTCTTATCAGTTTCATAGTTCAACAGTTATAATTTATTGAAAAATGGTCAACACTATATGTCAAAGAACTGTAAGATCCACAATTTTTACAAATTTAAAAAATCCTTCGAGATACGTTTATATATCACTAAAAACTACAACATATCCAAGGTTCACAAAAATCCGACATGTTCCGTACATGTCCTACTCTTATATTATACAACAAATTTTAAAGAAATTTTTTTATAGCGTCAAGATAGTTCACCCAAAAAGAGGTATGTCCGTGGCGCAAGTAATTTCAAGTTACAGGCTTACCTGAAAGAGAAAATTCGAAAAGATTCTTAATCTGTACGAGTATCTCCATCGCCCGTACCTCAATTTAACAATTTGTCTTGAAAAATAACAAAATAGCGCCGGTTTGGAAAAAGTTGGACTCCAAAACACCCAAAAATTGTTCGACAAAAATTGTTAACTGAGGTCGGGTTATAGCGGCACTCATACAGATTGAGAATCTATTCGAATATTTTGTTTGAAATAAGCCTGAGTGTGGAAATCACCAAAACAATTCTTCTTAAATATAGTTTGTATAATATAAAAGTAGCTTAAGGGGTCATGCCTAGTTGGCAGGCGCGATTTTCGGGAATTTTTTGTGGAAAATCTAATGTATATTTTTTACAACTATTTGCTTATTTTAAAAGAACATATATTCAGCAACTCTCAGTAAATTTGTTATAGAAAAATATTAAAAAATGAACGAATAACAACCACTCTCCCGGAAGCTATATTCATTGCAGGTCATCTGAAATCGGAAAGTGAGGAAGATTCTGTTAGTACATGAGTTTATCTAGTTCGTGAACGAAGGATTTTTGTTTTCGATGAAAACTCTATTTTTAATTCACGAAAAACGAACAATTCAGACATCAAAAATTCATGATCTTGCGTTAAACGGCTGCCATTTTGTCTGAAATCATTTTTTCGAAAAATCCTTCGTTCACGAACTAGATAAACTCATATACTAACAGAATCTTCCTCACTTTTCGATTTCAGATGATCTGCAAAGAATATAGCTTCCGGGAGAGTGGCTGTTATTCGTTCATTTTTTAATATTTTTCTATAACAAAATTACTGAGAGTTGCAGAATATATGTACTTTTAAAATAAGCAAATAGTTGTAAAAAATATACATTAGATTTTCCACAAAAAATTCCCGAAGATCACGCCTGCCAACTAGGCATGACCCCTTAATAAATTCCCAAAAGATTTATTTCAATACACCTCGTATTTACTGAGAAAAAAATCTTTAAAAGAAGCTTAATTTTCGGTCGATCGAAGTAGAATATCCCCATAAAAGTCTTTAAGAGTTTACCCTAAAATTTTCATACCAAAGGGATCACTTGAAACTTTTTCCCTCGTTCTTCCCACAAACTCTATCAACCAATTAAATTTACACCTGTAACTCTGACACACCCTGTAGCAGATTCCCGCAGAGAAACATATTTCCACCCAATTGCTCTCGTTAAAAATACAACAGAGGAATCGAAGATCGACCTCGTGCAAGAATGACACAATACGGTTAAACTTGATATACGACGCCATTATTCTTGGTCGTTGCGCCAAACCTTACCGATGCTTACTCGACATTTCCGATGTTCCAAATCCCACCTGGAACACTAATATCTAATGATCAACCAGCAAGAAAGAAACAAGACGTTCGCTACACTTTGTTGACCCACCCATCGCGCTTCAAGTGACAAACTGATGGCAGAAGTGGCGTTAAATCGCGACCGTAAATTCACGGCTATGACCAGGTTTTATGGCGATCGTAAATCGGGATTAACACCACCGTTCATACTCACCAACGCTGTCTAACACGTGCTAATCGATCTACCCGCGTCGCATTGCAATCGCTTGCGAGCAATTACCGCGCATAGTCTGCACCTCTTTCCTCGTTTCCTGGGTGAAGGTTGCTGCTCCGCTTCCTAGCTAATCCGCGGGCACGTAACTTGGATCCACGTCGAAGTCCGGGTTTCTTATTCTGTTCCTTAAGGGGGGGATTCTCGTGTAACAGCCCCCGAAATTTACAATTTTTTTTTGTAAAAGCTATTGTTAATATTGAATTAAACTGTTTTGGGATATAAGGAGGCATCTTTAAACTTGCAGGAAATATTTTTTTATGTCGATCCTTCTTATTATTTATTAATTATTATTGTGGAATCTCTTCGACGATGTTGGCGTCAGGTGTAGCACCTGCCACAGTCATCTGATTGCAAAAACAAGACAATTTTCGCAAAGTTAAATAATTAACGGTGGGACTGGATATAAAATTTTTATTTTAATTTTTATTTATAATACTTTTTTCGTGGGTATAAAGAATAATATGAAAAATTTGTCCGAGGAAAAGCTTACTTTTTCTTTCAAACGCTATAACTCTTTCAATTTTTCATTTGTTTTTTTTTAAAGTGGACCAATCCCAGAGTAAAGTATCTAGTTTTAAGAAAATTCTATTGTTTTTGCAATCAGACGACTGTGATAGGTGCTACAAATCCCGCCAACAGGAGTTATATCGTCGAAGAGGTGGACAAGCTTCCACAATAATTAATAAATAATAAGGATCGACATAAAAAAGATATTTTCTGCAAGTTCAAAGATGCCTGCTTATATCCCAAAAGAGTTTTCTCCAATATGACCAACAGTATTTAAAAAAAAAATCTTAAACACCAGTTGCTTTTCGGACTGTCAGACGAAAATCCCCCCTTAAGGGGGTAGGTTACCCTCGATAGCCCTAAAACAGGCCTTTTTTCAAACGCAAATTGTAAAGTGATAACAGTAGAGAGAACGCTTTTTTTAGTTTTAATCGTTATTCTATGAGCTTTAACACAAAAAAAGAAAAGTCTAAATATCTCTATGTACATAAAAGTTGTGAGTAAAACGCAAAATCGTGTACGCGGTGCACCGTTTGATGGTGAACATAAAATCTCGAAAATCGCTCCAACGATTTGGATGAAAATTTAATGAGAGATTCAGAAAACCATTCCCTACGATGTGTCGGGAGCAGATTTTCGAAAAAAGAAAATACAATTTTTAAGTTGAAAAATACGATTTTATCAATTTCTTCTATTAAAAGTATTTATCTTTTTTTTAAGAATTTATCTCGAAAATCTGCTCCCGTCACATCGTAGGAAATTGTTATCTACATCCCTCATTAAATTTTCATCCAAATCATTGGAGCGGTTTTCGAGATTTTATGTTCACCATTAAACTGTGCACTGCGTACACACCTCTACGTTTTTACTCACAACTTTTATGCACATAGAGATATTTAGAATTTTCTTTTTTTGTGTTAAAGCTCATAAAATAACGATTAAAACTAAAAAAAAAAACGTTCTCTCTACTGTTATTTAACACTTTACAATTTGCGTTTGAAAAAAGGCCTGTTTAAGGGCTAACGAGGGTAACTTACCCCCTTAAACCCCGGCGATTGGATCGTCGTCGGGGAAACGAAAACGACAGTTTAAGAGGGGAACGTGCAGTCAGAATCGCACGAATCCATCGTGGTTCTAATTACGGGTGATTAAATTACGAGCATGTGGACGCATATGGCTATCGTAGCTTATTAGTCACGGGACGAGCGGTGTATCGCGCTTTAAAAGCAGATAAATGGACGTTTCTTACGGGGGAGCCATAATTTACTCGATCTGGGATGAAGCGATCTAAAGCGTCGTAGTTGGATCGTTTTATCGCCCCGCGCTATTATAACGCTTCTTAATCTCCGTTTACATGCGAGGAGTGTGTATCTTTCCAATTAAAGTGGCCCGTACCTTCTCCCCCCGCCCCCTCTCCCCGTTCATCTCAAAGTCTACGATCAAACTTGACACTTTTATGTTGCGCGATAACTGGTGCTCGAGGATTTTGAGAGGAAACGAGGGGAGAGCAAAGAGGAGGCCCGCGGGGATCGCGTAGTTTATTTCCACATGGGGTTGCGTATTTCCATAAACATTACGCGCGCGAGCTTTTCTGCTTGGCAGGACCTCGAGTGCTTTTCTGCTTACCTTTTGTACAGCTTCCTACGCCGTAAGTACTGTGCCTTGTGCTAGCGTTCCGTAGAAATTTATGCATTCACTCGTTTGTTAACACTTCCCGACACGCGAGAACGTAGGGACGCCTCTTTAGCTTCGATATTTCTTATGTAAGTCCTCAGAGATATTATTCAACGAGTATTAATATTTCACGCCTTGTAGTATCCATCATTTTGATCCTGAATTTCCAATCTCAACCTCGTCTCAAGGCGGCTATTTGCTGCTTTGTCGCGATCCCTTTGTTACAGCTATAGTGCGCAAGGTAGGGCTGTTCGGGTACTCGAATATTCGAGTAGCTTGAAATTCGGACCGAGCCGAGACTCGGTTTCCGAGCCGAGACTTAGTTTCCGAGCCGAGCCGAGACTTAGTTTCCGAGCCGAGACTTAGTTTCCGAGCCGAGCCGAGACTCAGTTTCCGAGCCGAGACTTAGTTTCCGAGCCGAGCCGAGACTCAGTTTCCGAGCCGAGCCGAGTACTCGAAAAAAGCGATTGCCTCGCGTTTCCCGTTCACTCACATTCGTTCAAACATTTAAGTTTTAATGATCTACTTATTACTCTACGTCATTTCTGCTGATAGTGATACACTTCGGATGCTTGCAAATCTACGGGATTTATTTATTGTACTGCGGTAAAAAAAAACGAAAAGACGCGATAAATTTAAGGGTTGATTTCACCCCTTCGGAGTGAATTTTTGCAGGAAAAAGAAATTGCTCCTTGCCTAGGTAGCAGACCGAGGGCGGTAGTAGCACTTTGACTTTGGAATACAACTACGCAAGAACTATTACACTTACAACAAAAGTTCTTATACGAAAATCTTATTTACTTATGTGATATTCGGCTTCGCCCGAAATTTAGATTTTGATTTTATAAAAAAAAATTATTTATTTATTTATTCTATGGGAAAATAGTAACATTCATCTGGATTAGCCAGGCATAATGAGCTGGGACGCATTTCGTGACCCCAGAATTTACCGATCGAAAGTGTTTAGGCGACAGACAAACAATTTCTGCTTTATATATTAAGATTATTGAGACACAACAGTTTCGCTGTATGTCAAGTAATATCCAAGTTATTAATAAAAAATGGAAAGCGGAGAAAGTGTTACAACAGCTCCTGACCCCGGGTCCGTTGTAACACTGCATGGGGTCGATAGTAACAGAAATTTAATTTTACAAAATTAAAGTATTTATTCATTTAAATTATGATAATAAATGATAAGAACGTAAAACTCCTAACCAATTATGCGGTATCGCTATTGTGGGAGTAATATAAAACATTTTTGCTGGTGCATTCTTCGTGTGCTCAGTTCTTACATTCCGTACATTGCACCCATTTTTCATTTTTCAATGCAAACAAGGCAATAATATTATTTATCTGCTTTGTTAATATTCGGCTCTGTTGCGGTACAACCGACCCCGAGTGCAGATACAATCATCTCCGACCATGGTTCTGAACTTAAATTATAAATTTTGACTAACGAGGCACTTAAAAGTGTTAACTAAGGCTCAGTATTGCTTTAAAAAAGAATAGATTAAAGATTAAAAAAAAGAAAAAGCATATACTTGCAAGGAGAATGTTTATATTACAATTTTAAATCAGTAAGAAAAAGTTACTTTAGGATATCAAAAAGTTATTTTGTTCGCAATACAAAATTTATATTAATATCTGTTATATGTTTTGAGGAATTTAGCGTGTTACATTCGCCCCCCGTTACTACCACCCCCCGGTCTACCCTACCCACTCCAAAATCAGAGTTGGCAAAATGTAATCTAATTACAATTTACAAATTACGATTAAAATGTAATTATGTAATTGATTACACATTATTTTCTGTAATCGTTAATTTACGTAGTTGACAAAATGGTGGCCAACTACCTAAATTAACGGTTACAGAAAATAATGTGTAATCAATTACACAATTACATTTTAATCGTAAATTGTAATTTGTAATTATATTACATTTTGCCCAACTCTGTCCAAAATGCTCTACAGTCACACGAACAAGGAAAGATCCCGAACTCGGAAATTCAAGAAATTCTGACACTTTGTGAATATATAGGGGATTTTCCCCAAAATTACAACGCAATTTTTGTTTGCTGCCCAAATTCACTCTAAGGGCGTGAAATTGACCGCTTAAATTCAATCTATTTTCCGATTTTGTGTCATAACTCGCGAACTGTAAGAACTGCAAATTACCAAATGATAGTCCTAATTAAAAGAAGTAACTTTTGTCTTGAAACTTTTTTTTCCATATCTTACAGATTGCGAGTTACAAAATAAAATCGGAAAATAGCCGAATTTTCAGGGCTTCGAGTGAATTTGGGCAGCAAAAAAAAATTGCGTTGTAATCAAAACGAAATCCCCTACATATTCACAAAGTTTCATACTTTTTTTGAATTTCCGGGTTCGGGATCTTCCCTTGGAAGTCACACTAAAATCAGAAATTTCGTATTTTGAATCTTATACATCTTAGCCGTATATCTAGAGTTCCGCACGACCATCCCCAATTCCATTCTACAACCAGAACTACACCCTCCCCCATCTCCTCCCCCAGCACAGCCGCAGTTGCGAGTATTCCATCTCTCGTTACCCGCCCACCGCATAAATCTATAATTACTTAACATCCCGATGCACCGCGCACTACATGCATGCTAATTACTTGCTGTCTGCATATTACATGAGGCATACGCCGCGGGGTAGAAAGGCTACGGGGGGGGGGGGGAAAGGGAGGGGGAGGGGCAGGGGGGTTAAAACGGAGCCTGGGACGACGGGTCTGTGAAGGAAGGGGCGCGTGTGCGACGTCGTTGAAGTCGGGCTATAAATAAAAGTATCACAAAGACCGGTGGCCGTCGCGTGTCGTCCGAGGATAACGCCGGAAGACCGTCGTCGCGGACGTCGCCGTCGTCGGCGTCTAAATCGTGGCATAAATTACGGGGAGCCGTTGCCTGGACAGGATGTCGCGCGCGCCAAGGGTCGTCTTCCATAGTCGTTTAACATTCGTGAATCCTGCCGGAAGTTTGCCCACACTCGCGGCTGCCCGCCGTGGAATTGGAAGCAATTGACCCCGCGCACATGCCCCGTACTCGCGGCTTGGCCTACGAGAATGAACGGCCGCCCGCGCGACCCGTCGCTTCGTAAATCCGCGCCTACGCCAACTATCAGCTCGTTCCGCGAGCAGTGCCGGGCTTCCACGTAACCGCGGCACACGTACTCGGCGCTAGGGCTACAGCGAGCTCGTAAATTTGGCGGCTAGTCGGTGCCACCGATTCGGGAGGACTCGCCGAGTCCCACCTTTGGGTTGGCTCCGCGCGGTGAGCTGACAAGGGGACTTTCAGGTTTGGCAATTTCAGAAAATTTTGATACTTATTGTTAGTGTACGTGAAGGTCTTCACTCGGACATTAATTTCTCAAAGCGGTATGATGCGCTTTTCAGCTGAATTCGTGAAAATCGACTTTGAAAAATTCTAAGTTCCTTTATATGATTCTACAGGCAAAAATAAGACGAAAATTAAGAGTGACGAAATTGCGGTAAAGGCTTCGTTTCCGAGAAAATTGACTTTGAATCTCATCTAAATGCGCGTGCATCGTAGGCGCTTGGAGGGGCGCGCGCTTGCGATGCCCCGCGTATTTAGGTGAATTCAAAGTCGATTTTCTCGAAAACGAAGCCTTTACCGCAATTTCGTCACTCTTAATTTTCGTCTTATTTTTGCCTGTAGAATCATATAAAGGAACTTAGAATTTTTCAAAGTCGATTTTCTCGAATTTGGCTGAAAAGCGCGTCTTACTGCTTTGGGAAATTAATGTGAGAGTGAAGACCTTCACGTACACTAAGTATCAAAATTATCTGAAATTGCCAAACCTGCAGGTCCCCTTGTGAGATTGGTGAGGACTCGATGCGAGTTGGGGTACTTTAGGGTTTAAAGAGTAGACGCGGGTGGACGAGACTAAGTGTCCTTAGGTAGATTGCGTATAAATAGGTGGAAATATTGCCGGTATGTTTTTTTTATGTCCGTATGACTTTATGAGTTCGCTATAGCTCTGTAGCACACTGGAAGGAAGCGTTATATAACGAAGGTGGAGAGTTCTAAAACGTTAAGAACGGATTAGGATTAACGTTGAAACGAGGGTAGGGTAAATCCGGGTGCCGCGGTCAGGCAGGAGAGTTGGTCGAGTCGTTATAGGGTAAACGCACCAATGAACGAACACTTAAGGCTAATCTAATGAATGAACACTATTATAAAATTATGTTTGCAGCGCGATTGATTCCACGTGCTGCAAAAATTGTTTGGGTATATAGCACGAAATTGAAAGAAGTCTTTAATTAATTAGTTGCTTATTTTAATAACTTATTTTACCCATTTTAATAAAAAATGTCTATTCTCTGGTACGTGTTCATTTACTGGCACATTTATCCTATTTCAATTGCTTCTGGAGAAGCCAAACAGTTGGATGAATAGCGTCATTTCGCTTCCTTCTGTGTTTTTCTGGATTTATAGGCTGTGAAAGGTAATTTAGCTTTTGTCAAACAGTGGTGTACTGAATCGTATTTATAATATGCTTCTAAATTAATTTTCGTTTAATTTTGCTTTGGATAATAAAATAGTAGAGATATTGAGGAACAATGCGGCCAAAGTATTTAGCCATATTAACTCTTCCTTCTAAAGCTAACGAGAAGACCATCTCTCGTTGCAGAAAGAAGAGATGGTCGAATTATGTTTCTTTTATTATTTTTGTTTATTAATTTATTCATTTGCCTTGCCAATCGTCAGTAGCTGGTTCACTTTTTGTTTGACGCGTTCCTTACTTGTTTAGCGTAAACAAATTAAATATCAATAAACCTGTAGTTATAGTATTCACTCATAAATTAGTTTCCTTTTTTCTTTGTTATTTTTTCATGAATAATTAATAATTATGTGAGTGGTCTCTGCCAACGACGAAAACCACTTATCCCGGCACCTCGTGAGAGGTGGTCAGGTGTCACGACTTCAGCTTGCAACCCGATTTTCAGCAAATATTATCATAAAGCAAATATCGACCACTTCTTCTGAATCAGCATAAAAATCTGAACATATTAGATTTATTCTGATAAAATAAATAATATCAGTATTAGGTAGTTTTAATAGCCATTTTATGTCAGGTCGACTGACAGTCCCGGACTTACCCTACACTTTAAATGTAACAGCCTACCGAAGAACAGACGATATCGTTTCTGTCGTTCTATTCTATTCGTAGTCGAGAGAAGATTAGGAAATATCGCAGACACTTTCGTCTATTTAGCCAACGTAGAATGCTTGTTATCCGCGCTTCAGCCTTCCGAAGTACATATACACACTTTGCTTCCAAGTATATTTGCGCCCAATCGTAAAAGTAGAATCGCGTGTGAAACGGTGGACGCATAGAATCACGGCCACTTGCATGTTGAGTAATGGCATTCGTCGTGGCCAGGATTCTTCAATGTCCCCCGGGTCAATTCAGTTGCGAGTCCTTTCTTTCCTTCAAGCGCAACTCACTCTCTCATTCTTCCCCTAATCACCAATGCTCTCAGCAAAGTGCAAATAATAATCCTCTGTACCAGTTCACTGGCGCGAAGGCCAACCCAGCACGTTGATTCTCTTAACTTCGGGACATCTTCCCCAAATGCATGACCCTATTAACGCGCAGCTCTAGCATGGTCGGTTGCCGATGGCACGCGCTAAGCCACCGCATGACGCGCGTCCCCTCAAAACGAGCAAAGGGATATCGAGAGCCCCGTGAAGCAAACGAACGGGGAACAGAGGCGCAAATCTTTTCGGGGGTGCGCGAGACTGCCGCTTGGAAAATAAACCCCGACTCGGTGTGCTCGCCAACGCTCGCTGCTCTGCTAGAAAAACCTGCGATGCGCGAATGACAAAAAAACATTGTACATATAGGTAAGGCCGGTCGGCTGAGTGACATCATTGTTATCATTTAGTACGTTTGTTCTTGTCGCTGAACCCCGCAGACGAGCGCCCCGAGGTCCCTGAGGCCCAGAGGACCCGGGCCACGGACCAAGGTGAGTCCCAGTTCTGCACATCCACACCACTGTCACCTTACTTCTGTGAATCCTCTTCTTCGAGCCTCTCTACTGTCGCCGCTGCAACGTTTCCTATGGATTTCTTGCAAAGACTTTATCCAAAGACAATATCACGATTGGGTGATTAATGCTTGACGAATTCTGTTACATAGTCACGTTGTTTTGTTCTTTTCTACGCTGTTAATATTGCTGTACTGGTAGCATAAAAATGTACAAATATTTAAAAAATGTACAAATATTTAAAAGTATTTGTAAAAAAATCAACAATGACGCAACAAAAAGAATTATTTATACTTTGAATTCTCCTAATAGCATCAATTATTTATATGTACTTTAATTTCTAAACATCACTTTATCTTTAATCTTGCAATTTAATGTTTTTTTTTTAAACTATAGAAATATAGTTCTGGAATTAGTGTAACAAGGAAACCGTCTAAAATGGGTATAGTAGCATAATTGCTACGGGTCAAAATTAGAGCTGTAAATATTCGAATAATTAGGTGTAGGGGAGTTCCCCTAGTGCCGGACGCTTAAGTTTTTTCTCAAGTAAGAAGAATGGAATATTAAAGAAATATTGTTATTTTTTTCTATTCCCTCTACAGTTCACGCGGAATAACGGCTCGGTAGCGTTTAAAAAATCACAGATATAGCAAATGTCCGGTATTAAGTGCCGTCCGATGTTAAGGAGGTTCGATACCGGAGCAAAAGTAATGAGAAATCTTTGAAAAGTGTTTTAATCTAATGTTCAAAGTGTAGTCCGCATCAGAGATGGGCAAAAAATTATTTGAAATAAAAATTTGTGTACGAAATTTTTATTTCAAATAATTTTTTGCCCATCTCCGATCCGCATTGTGTCAAAATTTCAAGTCGATTGAGCGCACGGTTTTTGAAAAAATTGAAATCAAAATTGCGCTCTTATACACAGGCTGTTACGGGAGAAGCGATAAAATTTCTATAAAATGTTACACAGAGTCCTTAAAAATAGTGAGAAAGTCCTAAAAAATGTTGCAATGTAAAGCTTAAGTATTCCTATGAAATTCAAAAAAAAGAAAATCGGTCATGTACCGTACGGTTTATTAGATAATTGAATAAATAGACAGCAATGTGCTCGTATTTTTGGAACTGGCTGAAGGAACTGTTTGAAACGTGGCAACACTGTACGCCGCGTAGTCATCTATACAATGTATACTTGTACCAAGCATACAATAAAAATTGGTAAAAACACTACCAAGCTGTAAACATGTATTTAGTAATTAGTTGCGAACCGATACGAACGCGCAAAATGACGCCACAAGTGTGAGAAGGAAAGAGAAAAAAAGATGGACGCAAAGCAACGTTGCCGCATTTCACTCACATATTTTACCCTACATTTAATGAAAATGTTGTGTTTCTAGCTGCATTAAACATACTTTTCGTTTAATTGAATTCCAAAACAAGCTGTGTAGTAATAATTTTATTAGGAATAGACATGTAAATAACATTTGTGTCTACATAATTTTTTTTTATCTAAGATTGGTATCACTGCACAGCTGCCATTAAGGGAACTCCCCCTATTCGAATACACGGAGTGATCGAATTTCGGATTCAAGAAATATTTTTCACACTTTATCGTGAAATTCTTTCCACACTGGCCTTTACAATTATTTGTTTCTTTTAAATATTTATTGGAAAAATGTGTACTCCTTGGCCAAAATTAGCTGCGTACGAATCGCTTTGTCAATCATATTGCTATGAAAATTCCGCGTGCTAATTTGAGAGGGATGTAATAAATATTTTGCAACCCATCTACCACAGTTTCTCAACCAGCTTCGAGACCCACCTCGATTACTCGATGTTAACAGTACAGAAGTCAAGCAGTATACTAGTTCCTTCCACAAAATACACTTAGCCTCGATGCCTTCAGTATCTGGGCAACGCAAATGTTTGCTGAAAAGGGGTCAAAGTGTTAATGAAACATCGCTCGCAGAAGAATCCGCAGGAATCCTTGCAGCGGCTCAACAGTAATGGTTTCATCTTCTTCTCAGATTCTTACTTCACGCAGCATCGTATACTTCGTACTGCTCCGAGTACTTTCTGCCCGATTATTCAATTTCTCGAGCCGAGATGCCTCCTCGGAATCGTGCGAACATTTTTTCACGAGCGCGCCCCCTCAGGAGTAAACGAAGCGCGCGGACCTCTATCACTGCGATAAAAACTACGAATCCATTTCGCCACTTTCGTTTAGCCGATTACCATTCTCCGTAAAACTGTGCGTCACCACCCACTCATTAATCGCACATCGATTCTGTATAAAGTCGGAGCGCAAGGATCGAAGGCGGGACAGCGTATATTGTACCATAGAATTTGTATAACGCTTCTGTTCTAATTATCATGCATGTGCTGTAAAAACCACCGAGAAAGAGGAGAAAACTATATGTGTCGAACGCGTATGCGTCTGTGTGTGTGAACGATCCTGTTTGTTGGGTGGTGACGGTTTTTGTTTTTTTTTTCTTTTTTTTTTTCAAAATTCTGTAGGGAAAGTGCGAGAGGAACGTGGAAAGTTTTGATCACCCGTGTAAATATCTTCGGTTGAGTATCATTATTTTCTAAATTAACCGCTGGCATTAACAAACTGTACAGAGGAACGAAGTTTTCGCTGCGCACGCTCGTCGGGAGTGAGGCGAAATTTTTAATGGAACGAAGCCTTGTACATAGATCGACTGTAATGTCAGAATTCGTCTCCGGCGAAAGGGCCGGTTCTTCTACTTTAATCGAGAAGATGATGGAGACTTTACGATGATTCTGTTCTCTCGTATTTCACAGTGCTGAAGGGCAATCCTGCCCCGGTGCATTCTCGACCAACGTTCAACGATGATCCAACGGACACTAAAGAAGACAGCGATGGTAAACGTGCTTCTTTTTATACACGCTGCTCCAAACGATGAACCCGGTTAATCCCCTGAGACGGGTTCACTGCTCTAGATGGACTAGAATTTGAACCGTGCTTACAGCGAGAAGCATGGTTCCGCTTCTGGGCGACTTTTACTGAATAAAAATTATTTGATTGACAAGGGAAGTTACGCGACGTAAAAAATTCAGAGAATTATGCAACTTTTTGTGCAAGTAGAGTTGTTCATCCGTAAGACAAACCTATTTTTTGTTGGTGTCGTAGTGTGATTTTAAGGGGTGACATTACCCCTTGAGAAAATTGCAGAATTTTCTTTTGTGTGGGATAGTATCTCGAAAACGGTGAGAGATATCGGGAAGAAGTTTAAACAAAAGTTGCATCTTTTTTTTATATCTACAAAATTGCGTAAAAATAATTATCGGAAAATCCGTACTTTTCAAATTACCCCACCACAAATCCTTAATATGATAATTGTTTTTATGCAGTTTTATAGATGTAAGAGATAGATGCAGCTTTTGTTTAAACTTCTTTCCGATATCTCTCACTGTTCTCGAGATATTGCATGACAAAGGCAGTTCTGTACTTTTCTCAAGGGGTGATTCCGCCCCCCAAAACCGCGCTATAGTACCAACAAAGCATAGGTTTGTGTTAGGGATGGGCTACTCTACTTGCACAGAGAGTTGCATAATTTTCTAAATTTTCGGATTGCGTAACTTCCCTTGTGAGTGATTCTTCGAGTACCTAGATACTTTAAGTTAAGGAATGTATCATTAGGGGCTGAATTGAAGATCTGACGCCCCTGGGCTAACAAGCGTCTGCCGCCCTTCCCGCGAAATATCATCAAACATGTTAATTTAAAACAGTCGAGACAATTTCAAAATTAATTCAATATGGCAACTCACATCTGATTGATTGCTAATTCGCTACACGAAAAAGCAAATTGTTTTTAAACTTATCTCAAGCCACCTTTGCCAATTTTTTCGCTTAAACTTTGCACCCCCCCCCCCCAAAAAAAATTTACCGCTCCCCAAAATTTGTAGCTCCACCAAATTTCCCGCTTCCCCAAATTTTGTCATTTCCCAAAATTTATCTTTCCCGAAATTTTGCCGCTCCTCAAATTTTGTCGCTTCCCAAAATGTATCTTTCCTGAAAATTTCCGGTTCCCCACAATTTCCGTTTCCCACAATTCCTCGCTTCCCAAAATTTGTTCCTCCCCAAAAATTTTCCACTCCTTAAAATTTACCACTTCCCAAAATTTTCCGCTCCTCAAATTTTGTCGCTTCCCAAAATTTCCGTTTCCCACAATTTGTCGCTTTCCAAAATTTGTTGCTCCCCAAAATTTTCCACTCCTTAAAATTTGCCGCTTCCCAAAATTTATCGCTCCCCAAAATTTGCCGCTTCCCAAAATTTATCGCTCCCCAGAATTTGCCGCTTCCCAAATTTCGTCGCTTCCCAAAATATATCTTTCCCTAAAATTTCCCGCTCCCCATAATTTGCCGTTTCCAAACATTTCCGTTCCCTATAATTTCCATTTCCCACAATTTTTCGCTTCCCAAAATTTTGCACTCCTTAAAATTTGCCGCTTCTCAAAATTTATCGCTCCCCAAAATTTGCCGCTTCCCAAAATTTATCGCTCCCCAGAATTTGCCGCTTCCCAAATTTTGTCGCTTCCCAAATTTTGTCGTTTCCCAAAATTTATCTCTCCCCAAAATTTCCCGCTCCCCATAATTTGTGGCGCCCCAAAAGTTGTTGCTCCCCAAAATTTGCGGCTCCCCAATATTTAACCTATACCCAAATCCGCCCCTGTGTATCATGTTGATCGAGTTACGAATAGATCGATGTACGTAGTCCAGTGGATTTTGATAATGCATATGAAATATGAAATTTGCAGCAAACGATTGTCTAACGGACAGACGATCCGTACTGGAGGACGAGAGGCAACATTCTCAAAAGAAGTTCTACGTGCCTGAATGCACTCCCGATGGGAGGTACCATCGAGTGCAGTGTTACTCTGGCTACTGCTGGTGCGTGTACCAGGACACCGGTAAACCAATCCCAGGAACGTCTTCTAAAGATCGCACCCCGAACTGTAATCCAGTGCCCATCCCTAGCAGACCCATGAAAGGTAACGAAACCCCACAATTCCTTGGTACCTTAAGCGTAGAATGTGAATGAAACGTTGAAGCATGTGATAGGTTGCCCTGAACAGAAGAAGCAACTGTTTCTGCGAGATTTGATGGATCTAATGCAAAAGAAGATGAAGGCTTCTGGTACAGATTCAGATGAGACGACAGCTAAGTGGCAAGCTTCTAAGGAGGAGCAGATAGCGACTTGGCACTTTGTGATGCTCGATAAGAACAAGAATAAGGCACGTACAGATGTTCCGCTTAATAATATCAAAGATCTCCAATAGTACAAATTACATGAAACTATCTTGTAGATACATCAAAAGTTACGAGGATATCCTTTATATGCTTGCAGGTTTTAGAAAGGAAAGAGTGGAAAAGTTTCCGCACCATGGTAGCTAGTAACAGACAGCTTCAAAGATGTGGCAAAAGATTGCCCAGGTACTGTGATATCAACAACGACAGAAGGATCAGCATGACAGAATGGCTTAGCTGTCTAAACGCTCAACGCCCTACGTCATGTAATTATTTCCTCTTTTTCTTCAAATTTAAGAAGAGTTGAATTACAACAGTAAACTCTCGCTAAGCGCTCATTCGCCTATACGTCTACCACTACCGCTATCACCACTATTTCTTAGAATCCTTTAGTCAAGAGTGAGAGAACCCGAGAGCGACCGAGAAGGGACGAAAGAGTCGACACGTCGCTACCGTTGGCTACGAAAGAGGAAAAGCACGATACTTCGCCTCGTTTCGTCTTTCACGTGCCTACCCTCTGTCTGTTTCCCCCTTTCTCTCGCACCATCGGCGGCTCAGAATCGTCGACACTGTGCGTTGAGCGCGCGCCTATACCGAGAGTTTACTGTAAACGTTAATTATCAGAGACTTATTTCGTGCTTGTGAATGTATTTCAGCTGATAGTACGGAGAAAGCATCTACGAGTAAGCCGAAGAGAATGGGTCCGAATCCATTGGACCAGATTCTTAAAACCGAGGACGATTAGGAATATATGTGATATAAATAATGTGTGTTCGTTACTTCATCGATACATGTCGCAGTGATCATTCATTTAACACGACGATCGTAACACGCGCAACGGAACTTTCGTAGGGAAGCCGAGTTACTGTTAGAAGAATTTTATTTGTATTTTTGTATCCGGTGATAAATACCACTGTCACGTCATTTACTTTAATATAGACTATATTTGTCTGTACCTCACAGATTGGTAATTCGAGAGTGTATTTTAGCATAATAACGATAGAGCTGTAAGGATAGAAGTAACAAAGTATTACGGGCATACGATCGTGTACATATTTAATATTCTGTTGTAGGTGATATTCGCAACGCTGCTTTTCTCATGACTACGACAATGCGACCGCGAAATAAAATGCAAAATCATTGAACGCTATCGAGCTCGCTAATTGTCATACTCTTGTTGCACGAGTGCTACTCGAAATCTTTTAATTTAGACTTAAGAAGATTTAGGCTCTTACGTGTTTAAGAATTCTTTTATAATTATTAACACTATCGACTCGAAGACAATTGTAAAATTGAAATTTGTTTATTGAAATAAAATCTTGTTTTCACACGACAGGCTTGCCGAACTGGTTTTCGAGGTGACAGATGAACGCTTTGACAAAACAACAATGTGAGAAATTCAAATGCGAACATTTGTAAATTCTGAATGCGTAACGATTACCAAATTAAAATAACGGCTAATATATGTAATCCAACTGTTCCCTTTATAATGATCAAGGATTGTAAAACATAATACACAAATAACGGAATGAAAACTGAAGAAAAGAAACAACATTTCTGGAAATATATAAGGCTTAAATCAGGAGACTGCTTCTGTTTGTACAAAATTTATATATATATATATATATATATATGTATGTATATATATGTATAAGAAAATCTTACATCTTATTATGAGAATTTGTATAAATCAGACATTTAATTTTAACTTAAATGCTTATTGTTACCGATGAAGTTGAAATCAAAGTATCAGATGGCTTATCAAAATTATCAAAACGGATGAAGATGGACAATAAACGGCAGTCTACATTCTTCTGAACGAAATATGCTAGAATACGCGGTCTTGGTAACCACTGTCGGCCATACTGGAACTAGGTTTTGCTGGCCCTCCAGGTACTTGATGATGCGGGTGACGTATATGGCCGGGGCGCCTTGGCGGGGCTAAGTACTCGAACATACTCTGCGTATGCTGCGCTAACATTTTGCTAAGATCACAAGGCATCGGATCGGTCCAGAAAAAGTCGTGATTCAACGCAGAATCCGAATCGTATCTTTTGGATGGATCAAGAATTAGAAGTTTGTCTAACAGGTCGCACGCGTAAGGATCCTTCAGATATGGCTTCAATCTGTCTTTGACCTGCGTAAAGATGCGTGTTTCAGTACACTGATCACAAGGACGTACATATTACAGCTTCCCAGTATTTATAGTATTTACCTTTCGCTTTTGACCTTTAGGCAAATCCATTTTATTAAATAATTCTAAATTCTCCACTCCAGGCCACACTTCTGTCGTTATGGAACCACATAGCTGGGAAATTAATATGAGCTGTTGCTGCTCCGTGTTTCCCTGCATTATGGGTGACCTGTAACATTGAGAAATGAGAAGAGGCCAGGGGCAGATTTGGGTATAAATTAAGGGGTTACATACACCTAAGACCGTGAAATCAGGGGACTTTTTATGATTTTTTTTACCTATAAGTAATTTAGTTACACAAAAATCGTTATATACACTTGAAAGCTTGTACTTTAAAGAATATTTAAAAAATATATATATATATGACAGTTCATCATGTTCGTCATGTAGCTGCTGTTGGACAAAGCAAGGTCGGTCAAAAGCAAATTTTAGGGAGCATCAAATTTTGGGAAGCGGCAAATTTTGAGCGGAAGAAATTGAGAAGGTTTTTAAACAATTCACTTTTTTCATGTAGCGAATTAGCAATGAGATGCGAGTTGCTTTATGACTTAAAGGCATCCGCCGGTCATAAAATCGAAAAAAATTTGTTTGCATATTTTCATTCAACATCTCAAAAATATTAACAGATTTTATAGACAGTTCAGGGGAATCACTAGTGTGACGGCCTTTAAATAGGTGTTTTTTGAAGATCGATTATGAAACAGGTATAATAGACAGAAATATAATTTTTCTTTTAATTAATAATACATTTAGTGATCTAAAAAAAGAATAAATTTTTTTTAATAGAATAAACGCATGGAAAATAGTGCTCGGCGTCCAACTTTAAGTACGTTTTTTCGAAACAATTTTTCACGCACTGCCGCCACGATAATAAATGCAATTCTTGACCGAATCTAAAAATTCAAACGGGATTCTACTCGTAATTACACTGGTTTCCGCGCTACCCTCCATTGCGAATTTTCATACACTCAATTCTTTTTACGAAACATTTTTGTGCGAAAAAACCCATGTTTCGGGGACCCTATCGTTTAAACATTTGGCAATCATCGCCCAGTTGTTTATTAACACTGCCTGAGGGTAGCGCGATAACGACACATGTGTAATTAAGGAATATCTTTGGTTTTTTGATTTTGGATGATCCTGTCTAAAGTTATCATGCTGCCAGTGCAGGTCAGTTTTTTTTTACAACGATGCAGCACACAATGCATATCAGAAGCAGGGGTGGGCAAAAATTAAATAAAAAAATTGTTTTATACTGTACATTTGTAGCAGAATAAAGTGCAAAAAGTTTTAGACCGATACATTGCATACTTTTTTCTAGAAAAAAATCATTAAAGTCACCTATGTTTTCGCGCGATTTGATCGGCGGATGCCCTTAATTTTGAAATTGCCTCGACTCTTTTGAATTAAAATATTTTATGATATTTCGGGGAAAGGGCGGCAGCCGTTTATTAGCCTAAGAACGCCAAATCTCAAAATCCGCCCCTGGAAGAGGCGTCTAATCGCAAGCTAAATTTTTAAACATTACGAAGATACGAACCTGGTCCACATTTCAGCCATTATGCACCCTGCTCCCCATAAATCTACAGGGGGGCCATAATTCCTATCGCCCAGCAGAAGTTCCGGTGGTCTGTACCAAAGAGTAACAACTCTGTTCGTGTAACGATTCGGTTGGCCATTCTTATTAGCACTAAATGCGCGAGCCAACCCGAAGTCAGCTAATTTTAGTATACCATTTTTTGTTATTAAAACATTTGCAGCCTTCATATCTCTATGTAAAATCTGTGGAATTATACAAAAAGATTGTCAGTCAAGTTACATTCATACAACTCGCTATTAATATTACCAATTATAATACTCACCTTATTACTATGAATGTAATAGAGACCATTTAACAATTGTTGCATAACTTTCTTAATTTCCCCTAAACTAAATTTCACATTTACATTCGACAATAAACCAGCTAGGTCGTGTTCGCAAAAGTCAAACACAAGATAGAATGTAGAACGATAACGATTATATTGAGTTGCTAAAAAGAATTTTCAATATTAATCACTCCTTGACTTTCTTAAGAAAGCATCGCCGCAGTACATTACAGTAGGGCTGGGACTATTCGAACAATTTAATATTCGAATATTTTACAAGTATTCGAATGTTACGAATAAACTTTGAATATTTGAGTATTCCAATGTTATTATTCGAATACTATTCGAATACTGATGTATTTGAATTCTAGTCGAATACCGATATATTCGAATTCTATTCGAATACCGATGTATTCGAATTCTATTCGAATACCGATGTATTCGAATTCTATTCGAATACCGATGTATTCGAATACGGATGTATTCGAATACCGATGTATTCGAATACTGATGTATTCGAATACCGATGTATTCGAATACTGATGTATTCGAATACCGATGTTTTCGAATACTCTTGTACTCGAATACCGATGTATTCGAATACTCTTGTACTCGAATACCGATGTATTCGAATACTCTTGTACTCGAATGCTGATGTACTCGAATTCTATTCGAATACTGATGTATTCGAATTCTATTCAAATACTGATGTATTCGAATACTCGTGTGTTCGAATACTGATATATTCGAATACTCATGTATTCGAATTCTATTCAAATACTGATGTATTCGAATACTGATGCATTCGAATACTGATGCATTCAAATACTGATGTATTTGAATACTAATGTATTCGAATAATATGGTCCGAAGTAGGTCAAAATTAGCTTACAAGATTTCACCCTGACAAATGAACCCAAAAAACTTGATGTATAATTCACACCATACTATTCGAATACATCAGTATTCGAATACTTTAAATATTAGAATAGTATTTGAATACTTGGATATTCGAATAGTATTCAAATACTTGGATATTCGAATTATATTCACCAAATAATTGAGAAACTGAAGTATTTGAATATTCGAATACCGAAAAATTGGACAAATAGTCCCAGCCCAACTTTACAGCAAAGTATATACCTCTTGTTCTACATATCTCTATTAAATTCACTACATTCTCGTGCTTCAGTAATTGTAATATCCTTATTTCTCTTAAAGCGGTGATAGGGAACTGCAAAGAGAAGGGCAAATAATATCTCATCGTAGCCTGACGTCTAAAAGAAATATAATGTTCCAGATACCTTGTTTCTGTATACATACATTATTACAACGCAAGTACATACTATCCTCATATACATAAGGATCAGTATAAGTCATAACACGAATACAACGAATTATTGTTTCTTTAGAGACGGCTGGTACATTTACATACTCAGATGATGCGGACAAATAATGGAAAGAGATGTATTAAACGACGGAATATTTGAACGTGTACATACCCCTTCCTTTTCATTGTCCATTAACACCTTTTTCATAGCTACGAATTTTTTAGTACAATTCTTATCTCTGGCCTTGAACACCTCCCTGCGGAAGGTCCGTCAACGATAACAAATAATAATCCTGTTCGGTTACGCGCGAACATAACCTAGAAACGGGTGCCACGAATTCCGGGCCGCACTCACCCGAAGGTGCCCTGGCCGATTTTCGCGACCTTCTCATACTTCGATGACTCGTCGCAATGGGGAAAGTCGAACTCCTCGATGTACTTCTCCTTTTCCTTTGTGTTCATCTTCGATGTTCGTCAGGTAAACATAACCCCCACAACGCAACAGCATCGTTGGCGAGAGCTCGCGATGGTCCACGGTACGGATTTGACAGAACATCTCTCCGCCTAACCTCAAACCGAAGGCGACGGAGATTGATTGGGGATCCGCGCGCCACCTGGCGGACACCAGCAGTACGCGATATCAGTCTCGCGCTTTCGTATCGGGAGAGAACAGTCGTCGCATATTTACGCCTTTCGAACAACAAACAAGCGAACGTTCCGTGGCACCGTGCCGTTAATATCCGCCGAATTTTCTAGCGGCCGCGCCGAGCAAGATGCGCGGAGACGATTACGGCTCGTAACCACGCAATAATCATGATAGAGCCGGGCCGGTGTTCGAGAAGCGAAATAATGCGAGACAGGTACGTATATGTACCGAGCGCGATCAATAAATTATTGAGAAAGTCTTGTCAAAATTCCATCCGCCGAGATGTTAGAACGTAACGACAAGCTGCACGGATGCATCTTCATCCATCTGTAATCCCCGGTGAATAGACTCGTTCTGTCGAGACGCTCCAACTCGTGTACGTTCCGCCGTTTAATATCGGAAACCGAGACGCACCGCTGCTATACGGTACGAAGATGCGTTGAATGACAGCCAGTAAGGCGTGTTCGATCGGTGCTTTTTAAACGTCAAACAGCGGCGACCGCCTGACAGTACGTTCTGTACATTTCTCCGTTCATCGTAGTGTAAAACCCTACGAAGCGATCGATCAATCAGCAGCGTTTACCTCGCTCGTAATATGCTCGGGTTCAAATTTCAAATCCCTAGCCTCAGGTGTACTAGAGTCGTAGACGTTTATTCTTCACTTTGCTGTCTGAATTCCGTGAAATTTTTAGTGTCTTTGTTGAACACTTATCGAGACGTTTCATTCACGAACCCATATGGGATTACGATCGAATTTAAGGTTAAACGTAGTGTATAACATGTTTCGTGCTTCCGATCAGGACACAACGTGTTTCCGAAGATCCTCCGGAATAACAATATTATGTAACATTTTCCGCGACTAGATACACGATGCCTCTAGGTTCGCAGCGTGTCCGCCGGATCGTGAAAGTAAATTACGATCGTTGTTTAAATATCAAAGATATCGCTAAAGGAATGGTAATTGCTATGCAAGGGGTATCCACTATGTTGACCTTGAAATTGTTATGTACTTTGTCAGCGATGCATATATTAAAGAGGGAATCGTCGATGTCTTCACACCTCTTCACTTCTTGTCGTCTCATGTATAGAGTTCTGCTAAATTCATGTAAACACTTTAAATCATTTCATTCATAACTATTAAAACTTTCATATTTAATCAATTAAATGTTTATACACACGGACTCCGTTGCATAAAACGACAAAGTGGTATTGCGTTATATCTTTCTGTAACGATTCCAATGATAGCCGATTTAATATGTTACATCAATTTTGAAGTTACTCGCGCATAGATCTAACAGGATTAAACGATGTTTCAGTTTATATTTATTTAGCGTGTTTCTATATAAAAGCTTTATGGATTAAAGGTGTACAAGTATGAAACATTAAACATGTCTCATGGCTGGAGGCAGGAGCAACAACAAGCGAAGTGGAAATTTAGACAGAACACACCAATGGCTCTGTTGCCATCAGCTTTATGCTTCTGTCGTGCCTGAACTTCCCTCGAGCGAATTATTTAAAAAGTACCAGCGTGTAGAAAGGAGTCGGGTCGTCGCGAAAAGTCTTAATAATCTGCAAGATAATATTTTGAGGTAAAGTAAGAATTTTACATTATTACATTAGAGAATGAATTTATCATTCGCATTAATGCATCGGACGAGATATCGGTTAAGGGTCTCAACGAGTGACTAATGTAAAACGATGTTAAGCCAAGTAACAGTTTCTCGGCAATCGATCATCTTAGACGCGATGAAATTTCCATCGTCGGATAGAATCGAGTTACCCGGAACATTCTTGCGAGGTCCTGCATGGTGTGTCTACAGTTCTAATGAATTGGTTTTGGTCATGTCATTTGATTTCTGTGTAATTAATATGTGTGATTTTGAAATGATTGGCAAACATTGTACAGAACTATGAAACATTCGGTAGTCCTGATTTAAAATTGTTCGTAGCGAGTTAAGAACTCGCGAAGGATCCATTGTATTCCATTCCGTCGTGTAATAATCATTGCATCCGTTCGGAGTTTGTCTTTATAATCATTATTGAATTGTAATTGAGGAGAATGTTTGTATAAAACCTTCCATGTGTACAAAATATAAATTCATAAATATATGAACTGAATAGAGTGTTTTATTGTAGAATATTTACGGATTCCTTGTATTGTGATCTTAACATAATACACGGATACGATATAATACGAGCAAACCAGTGTATCGTTAGAACAAGAGCTCCGCATTTTTATAAGGCTCTCGAGCCTTACTTTGTATACGCTAACAGTCGCATTGATTGCGTCGTTGATAAACTGGAAATTTTTCATCGTATCGAAGGCTTTGTGAGGTACAGCCACATTGCTAATTGCTTGCCTAGGAGCAGTATCTGTGGAAACTATTTGCCACACGAATACAGCAGGCCATACCTGCATGGACTCTTGTTTAATTCAGGAACATTTGTGAGAATTTACGCTGTACAGAAATTATAAACGAGTGATTTAGTTGTAATAACTCGAAGAAACGAAGACAAATTTTCCTGAATTAATATTCTCGAAGTTTCACACACGTTGTTTATTTGAATTAAAAGATACATATCTGCATGCATTTTGTATAGATCCTGTATTAGAAATATTTATTTAATAAAACACTATAATTTTTTCAACATACGAAGAATTTGTGTACTTATCTTGTATTATATTTTCTAATTAATCACACTAATTAATATTCGAAGCGCAAAATAACACGTAGACACTGTCTTTCCTGAATTCTCGATCTCGAAATACTGTAAATAATATTTTACTAGCAGTAGGAATCAACAAGCGACCTGATTCTTCTATGTATTTTATTGTTTCTAATTTTGTGCACATGTTTCTTTAAGTGTTCTCACATTCACGTTTGTATGACGATATATATTACTCTGATAAATAGAATAGATTATAGCCGTCAGCATGCTACATTGTTTCATTCGTCACTTTTGTCATAGAAATCATAGAATGCGCATAATAGATTTAATACATATTGGATATTTCATTCTCCATTTTCGTAGTACATATATTTTACCCACATCTTATGGATTTTCAGGCTTTTATACAGCGATACAAACTACTCGCAAGAAGAGCAACTATTGGTACAACTTCTCTTGAACGTTACTTACGCTTCGAATTTTCTGAATGCATCCCGTGTTAATACCATTTCCGACATCAATGAAAGGTTACAACTTATAATTACTTTAAAATGTGTTTCGTGTGTTAAAGATAGTTGCGTTTGTGTTCGAGAAAAAGAGATCTGTAGAGGTAATCCTTCGTATTCATAAATGTTTGTCTTTGTGTCAAAGATATGCGGATTGCGCGTCAACAAACACCAATCCGGCAACAAACATTGGAGATTCAAGAGATGTGAGAGATTATGCCGCTGCGGATGTGAGTCCCACATTGTCCGATATGGCTGATTCTGGTTTAGAGACTGGTTCTGTAAGTCCACATGAAAACACAACGTCTGAGAATTCGAGTACCGACTTCGAGGAGCTGCAAGTGACGGAGTGCACCTCCGCGAACGACGATGCGGATAAGATACGTATTAGACGTGCGAACGACAAAGATCAGAAAGTGGTGGCGGACGCAGAGCAGCGCTATGACTCGGCCAGTAATTACAACAGCGCGTGTCACATGAAGGACCTGGTAGAATCAAGATTAACGGAATGCTCTTCGAACGACCATAGCGCAGCATGTTCCTCTTTCGACACGGAACAGCCGCAGCTAGACTCCTCCGGTTCGTCCACGGAGAATGCTCAGAAAGCGAAATTGCAGACGGATGAAATCTTTCAATATGAAAACCAAGTGCTTAGCGATCCGTTTTACGAGTCAGACTGCGGTAGCGACGAGAACGAGTCGTTTGAATTTATTGACCTCGGTAACGCGTCTTCAGTGAGCACTGACGTGGAAAAGGAGGCCGGGAAGTCGCGAGCCGGGGAGAAATGCCATTCCAATTATTCCGAAATCGAGCGTGCACAATCAGAAAATGCAAGACTTGCGGCGTCCCGCGACACGCCGAAACAAAAAAGTTCCTGTAATCCGAGCAATTATTATTTTATCGACGCGTCGACGCTGAACGACGAAGTGGAAGTACCATCCTCCAGCGCGATTAAGAATCAATGCTTCGACGAGAAGGCACAGTCGTATACACCTTATTCCTCCGAGTACGTTACAGGCAAGTCGAACGATCTTGCTGGGGAGCAGTGTTATAAATTCACGTCCTTCAAGACATCCAACTTACAAACCGGACACGAAAGAGTAGCGGAATTTCAAAGGGAACTGAAGCTCACGGAATACCTGGAGCCGTTCGCGGACGCGCGTAAAATTAAGAGGACTGATTCCACATCCGAGGATAAGATAACGATAAACGCTGAAACGAACAAAGAGTCCTTGGCTGTGGAAATTAAGGAAGCGGACAGTGGCGAAAGCGCGCACCCTTCTCCTTGCCCCGACAATAATAAGAATATAAACAATGACCGACCCACCATGGCGCGAGCAAATGACGACAATGATTCCCCCGTTAGCGCGATAGATAATAAAAATGAGACCGACGATGAAACCAAGGTGGAAGACACAAATTTAATGGAAGACGCCCGACGACCTTCCCTGATCAGGAGGAACACGTTTGAGCTGGATTCTAATGACGAAAAGGTGTCGGTGTTACGGCAGGAATATGAACGGCGACAAGGCAGCCTCGTGTTTCAAAACGCTATACCTCAGTATTCAGGGCACCGTGTCGATGGCGATTCCTGTTTCGACCCAACGGACGAACCCTCGATTCCCATCGGCAATGTCCTAAGCAAGTATACTATGGAGGGTAAAATTTCAACTGGCACGCAGTATCATGCAATGCCGTACCTTTCGTTAGACAACGAACAGTTTGAGATTAATCAGGCAGCGTCAGAATCCAATAGTCCCCAGCAGAATGACACCAAGGCTGGTTTGATATATCCGGTGACAAAAAGTGCCAGCGACCAGATGGTCACAGACTGCCGCGAGGAGTTGGACAACGGGGCGAGCAATTGCAGCCAGAGTTTGCCTGTCACGTTAAACTGCATTTTAGAGAAAGACAGCCGAGCGGATCTACTGAAGAAAACTAAATGCGACGACACCACGCCTATTATTTCAGGTGGCGTCAGCACGTCGGATTATTCCAAGCCTACTGATAGCCCGACTGTGCGACGGAAGACAGAATCCACCCCCATCGTTTCCGGAGGCTCTGTTATTATGAGCGATCCTGGCTCGGGAATGAAATCCACGAGAATGGCCTCTTCGATGACCGCCTGGGTAGTTGACATGAGCGATTGCAACAGGAACGAATCCAAGCCAACGAATAATCCCCACGCAGGCATGTCTCAGAGTTTCTCGACTTCCGAATGTATTAAGAAACCTGTTCGAAGAATAAGTAACCACGAGAAACCGGGCAGCTTAGGGTTTTTCGTTAACTTGAAGGCTATGGACTCCAAGCCCATTTCGCAGCAACAGAATTGCCCAGCGGAGAAGAAGGAGCAGGGTGGAAGCAGCAAGTCTTATTGCGAATTTTATGTCGATATGTCCCATATGAATATTGGTGCGCCGAAGATTAAGAAGCCGGAAACAGAAGAGGCTAACAGCAAGCCCGAGAAGCTTAGCGAGGCAGGTGATAAGAAAAATATTTTCTCCATGTTTATCGACTTAAGTGACCCACCGAAGAACACGGAAGGCACTGCGCAACCTACGCACAGGAGAAGCTTCTCCACGTTCTGTGAGAAACGAGTGGAAGCGAAATCGGACGACGCTAACTCCGGCGAGAACAGCATGCCGATCAGAGAAGACCAATTGTCGAGCGAGCAGAAGTGTGTTAGGGAGAAAAGTAAACCGAGCGTGTTTATGTACATAGAGTCCGATTCTCCGGTGGTGAGGCGAAGGACATTGTCGTCGTCACGGCCAGCATTTAAGCGGCATTCCTGGAACGTTGATAAGACGCAAAGTGTCAGTAACAATGGGCATGTAGCGAAGGAAATAATGTTCAGGAAAGAGCACAAACGCGCGCACAGTCTCTCCGTGGACCGTGGAGATTTGAAGAAGCTGCACGCCAAGCCTAGTTCCTCGAGTCATTCTTTGAGCGACGCCTTGAAACCGGAATCCGCCAGCCAAAGGAATTCCAAGCTCCTCCACGAGGGGAACGGCGCGCTGAATAACATGGACATGTCTTCGGAAGATGCTTTCGAATACGATGTGAGAGATACACCTCCCAACTCTCACGTAGAAGTAATTAACGAGGAACTTCGCGTTAGTATAAAAGAGCACGAGTACACAGAATTGAAGGCTGAAAGAGGCGCGGAAAATATTAATGCTAATGACGCGAAAGCGTATGAAGATGAGTTTTCAGAAACTTCTGCGTGGGAGAAGACCTGTACAGAGAGTACCGAAGGGCAGACGCGTAAAAGTGAAACGTTTGACATCAGCAGTGGTAGCGGGCCATCCCCTGACAGTGATAATCAAGATTACGAGCTGTCCGAATTGCTGAACGGTGAAGTGCCAAATATAGATCGATCCCAAGTAGTTCCACCCGTAGGTAATAAAATATCTGAAACACACAAGTCGTTGAACGAAACGATTAAGAAGATCGAAAGTGAACTGAAAAGCCCGGACTACGTGAAGCCGGAGGCAACATACGAGAACCATGGCGTAGCGTTGAAGAAGATTGAAAGACCGGCGGCGCATACTCTAAAGACAGCAACGTCCACTTTCGTTCGATTGTCCGATTTAGATAAAACACCAGTAGCATCATCTCACACGGCAGATATTTTAACCGTGAAGGAAGACAGGACTGCGTATCGCATGTGCAATAGCATACCGGAGACTTCCTGGATCGAAAGTAAATTGGTTATGTCCAGAACGAACGGATCGGTTAGACCGCTTCCTAGGAAATTCACGTCCGTCATGAGCACTTCCTTGCCGTCTAAGCAAAAGTCTCCTCTGGAAGACCTAACAGGAGAGTATGACGGCGAAGGTATTATATCAGAATCTGACCTAAGCAGTATGCAGAGTAGCATGGGTCGTTCTGGAGCCGGTATGTGACTTTTTACAACAGAAAAAAAGATGTACTTAAGGGGGTATAGGACTATTGAAATCTCGAAAAATCGATTTTTTTTATTATTATTAATTCTGAAAGTGCCATGCTTTGTGAACATTTAAAACAATGTATCGTGAGGAAATTCGAATAATTACGGAAATTATAACGCTGAATATAATTGAGTGCACCGTAGTGTAACGGCCTCGCAGAGCGGTATTGGCGTATGGGACTTAAGAGGGCGTTGCGCCTTGTTGGACCGAAAAATAGGTAATTCTTTGTGAATTTTTTGTACAAAAACGGTTCGACAAATTAATTTCAGGTTTGGCAGGCTGTTTCACTGTATCTTGAACTATTGTTCTGAATTTTGGTGTGACAGTGAAAAAAAAAACATGGCAGATACAAAGAGGACGTTGAAAAATAATCGGGTGTTGCTGGCGTTGACGAAAAGTACTGTAAGGGTTATTCGAAACATAAAAAGGAAAAGAGATTCTTAATCTATATGAATGTGGCTAAGATAAGAAAAATAAAAAAATGTTAAAATGGCAGCCTCTTGAAGAAGATGAAACGTCTCGATTTGAATCTGAGAAAAGTTTTGCCCCAAAATCGGGAAAACTTCTTTAAATAAAAAAGAAACGATAACAGATACGGCAATAAATCTACTACCACCGATAGCCACATTCATATAGATTAAGAATCTCTTTTCTTTTTTATGTTTCGGATAACCCTTACAGTACTTTACGTAAGGGTTATCCTCTGTATCTGTCATGCTTTTTTTTACTGTCACACCAAAATTCAGAACAATAGTTCAAGATACAATGAAACATCCTGCCAAACCTGAAATTAATTTGTCGAACCGTTTTTGTACAAAAAATTCAGAAAGAATTACCTATTTTTCAGACCAACAAGGCGCAATTCCCCCTTAACTTTCAAGCCGTTTATCTCGAAACTATTACATTTTCAAACACGGTGAACGAAAGAATAGTTTCATTTAAAATTTTAACTGGAGCTGTAGAATTCCTTTCTTTATCGTGTAGAATTTCCGCATCAACATTGGATGTTTGTAAACACATTTTATAACTGATTAAAGACGATTCTTTTCGATAAAAACGTGGGCAAAAACTTGATTCGTGTATAAATTTAATAATTTTTATTTAAATTCGCCAGCAAAGTTCCACACGATATGTATTAGTGCAGAAACTAATCATCCCAAAGCATTTTGCTTTTAGATGATTGATTCACCTGGGACTATGTACACCAATTATAGCTGCGGGCTACGCGGGACCATCTTCAGCGTCAAATAACTTGAATAATTTTCAACATTCTCACAATTTTTTTATTTTACACTACTTCTAAAAGCGTACATAAAAAGCTGTGAAAAGTGCCGGTATGGTGATTATTTGGTATCTAAGCGATCCAACCGACAAGAATCCGTCGATTTCAGTCGTTTAATAGTCCTATACCCCCTTAAATTTAATATGCTTGAATAAGATATTACTTAGTGTTTGCTTTGCAGAAGGAAGCACGGAGGAAACGGAAACGTCGAGTTTAGCAGGAGCGAGGCCGTACAATCGATTGGGAGAAGACTTGTTAAGAATGTTCTTGGAGGAAATCAATCCGGATGTTACGATCGACGTAGCTGGTCGTCGCATAAGAGCTCATAAATGCATATTGAGTTCTCGCTGTCAATACTTCGCAGCAATTCTTAGTGGCGGATGGATCGAGAGTGCAGGGAATATTATTTCCCTACAAGGATACTCTTATGATGCGGTACACTTTGCGCTGTGCCACATATACAGCGGGGAAAGTAATATACCGGATTCTATAAGCATAGTTGAACTAGCAACATTGGCTGATATGTTGTGCTTGGAGGGTCTTAAAGAAGTTATTGGATATACGCTGAAAGTTAAATATTGCCATCTGTTTCATAAGGTATCTACCACCTGCGTTTCCATGATACAACGCAGTAGATACTTGTCAGTGACGTAATAATTCCTCGCACCCTGTTACAGCCTTGTCAAATATGCGCCGTTGGTGTATTGGAATGCATGCCTTTGGCAGCCGCTTATGGCCTTGACGAAGTATATCGGAAATCTCTACGATGGATCACAAGACACTTCGTACGAATATGGCCGTGCAAGGCATTCGCAACTCTTCCAAGGGAGCTTATGGAGAAATGTTATCACCAGCATATCGTGCACATGGTATGCAATATTTAATTTATCCTTCAACTGTTTCTTAAAGCTGCGACAATCACTTTCTTTTTGTTGCACATCGTTAGTCAACGGATAATGTACTTCAAACGATGATGGATTGTGATAAGCTGCTGGCAACCTTGCCGAATGTTCGTTGGGCCGAGCCGGTGTTTAGAATGGTTTCAAATTTGTTGGAAACGTCGGTGAAGTTTCTATCGGATAACTTCTCAGGGGTTCTGGGGAATGAAAACTTCCAATCTCTTGGTCGAGAATTGACGTGGAACATCAGTCGTCTGGAGGATAACTTCTTGGCAGCAGCGGACCGCTTGCCTCCCGAACAAGCGTGCAAGAGTTACTCGAAGCTGCATAAAATGTTAGCTTCGGCACAGTTGGACGAGACTCAAGACAAGATGAAGTGGGGTGCTTTGTTCATTGATTTCTTGAAGAAGATTCAATGCCGAGTGGAGAAATGTTTAGTTAGGGATGCGGCACGGGCAGCGAGGACCACCACGTGGTTGAAAATGGACTTGGAGCTGAGACGTAGAATACAGGAATTGGCTTGCCTTGTAATCTTACCTCATGAAACGTCGAAACGTCAATCGAGGCATTCTAATTTCGTGAAAGTAAATAACGCTGCGCGATACATAAATATAACACAATTTATGGGATTTATATTCTCGTTTAAATGCGATTTTTTGTAGGAACCCAAGCCGCCGTCGATTCGTTTGACAACGAATCGCAGTTTGGATTTGAAGCGCGTGAAAATGGTGATATCCGAGCATAATGATAAAACTTTGAAACAGATGACAGTGGCACAGCAAACGAAGAAAGTCGTCAACAAGCCGAAAAGCGATCCTCTGGAACGTAAAATGCCAGATGATAAACCGGCTGCTACGGATGCGAGTAGACCGAAATCGTGGCCGAACAAAATAGAGGTAACTTTCTTCATTACTGTCAATTTTTACGCTTCCGTAGATCGTGAAATATATTAATTTGTGGGACATTCCTCGTACACTAATGTTCAGGTAAAATCGAGATACTTGGAGCCCAGAAACAAATCCGTTCCCAAAGACACGCCGCAGCCAGCGCACCCAGAAAAGGTAATCGTACAGCAGCGACGAAGGATAATGATTTCGTCCTCAGACTCATCTCGAACGTCTAGTCCCGCGATGAAGCGCGCCACCGATAAGAAACCTCTGGCAAAGATAAAGTTGACCATAAAGAAGGACGTGAAGGCACTTTCCTCGGACAGTTTAACAGAAGCGAACGCGGCGAGCAGAGCAAATACCAAAAAGGACACGATCAGTAAAAGCTGCGGTATCACGCGGCCGGAGTCGCCCTCCTTTAAGCAGAAGAACGCGGAGATAGGATTATCTGTAGATTCGCTGGCAGAATCGAAGATCAAGCCTGCGCCTGTTAAGAAGAAAACGAACAAAATGGACACCTCGATGTCCGCGGACAGCCTCATGACCGAAATAACAACCACGCCGAAATCGAGCGCGTCGAACAAGCTTTCGCCGACTTTGGGGAAGGCGACGGGCAAGACGCAGGTGTACGACAGAGTGAAGAAGAGCTCGCCGCCGATGCAGCAGAGGAGTCCGCTGACGGTGCCGAGGAGACCGGCCAGGTCGCTGGAGAGCTCGACAGCCGCTAGCAGAAGCAGGGCAGCGGCTATAAGCGCCTACCACGGTTCGCCCAGTTTGCGAAGGAACCTTCTAGACGCCGCGAAAACACCGGATGTCCCAAGTAAGTCACTGAATAACGTGTCGTTTAAGACCGCCACTACGCGGGCGCTTACGCAGTCCATGGTTAACCATCCTAACATAAAGAGAGAAAAGAAGGACGGAGTGCCGAATCAACAGGGTTCCGAGAGCCCCAGTAAAAGATCTTCCCCGAAATCGTCTGGCACTAATAAAATTACGAAACCCGCTGCCACCGCTAAAAGGGCAACCGGTAAGGCCACTTCCGATGACAAAGTTAAGAATAAGTGCCATAATGGGGAAGTAGCGAAACAACCCACGGTCGGCTCTAGATCGGGAACCTTTCTAAAAGACGAGCCCACGATACTTAAAAAGCCAGATATTAAATCTTCTCAGATCAATACTTAAATTTATAGTCTGGCCGCCGTGTATGTTTTTTCCACGTACATCGCGCCCGTTAGTTTTACGGAATTATAACATAAAACCATCGTCTGTAATCGCGAAACGTGATAATTCCAATTGCGGAATCGTACTCTATGTGTAAAAATAGAATTATATATAATTTTAATTTAACGCAAGTTGCAGTTGACGCGATCGTCAAAAAAAAAGGGAATATATTTTAAATGCATTTATTAGGTATTATAGAAAATGTGCTATGATTTCGTTGTAATGTTGAAGGTAATTATATGAATCAGATATGGCACTAGGTATACACAAGTTTCGATTTAAATCGTTTTCTTCTTTTTTTTTTAATTATCTGATCTCGGGCAGAGTGTGGGGATAAATGTTTTGGAGTCGTTTCTTTTTCCAGTATCGATTCATTCAGTTATTATATTGCACAACTAAGATATCGATGAGAACATCACTTTTGATCACGGATGCAGCTAGCTTAACGTCCCACCCAATTTTCAACCAATGTGCGCATTAATATGTCATAGTATTACACACAGCATATTCATAGATGGTAGATCTAACATGGCCAGCTAGATGATATATGTAGATAGATATCTTCTTTTCTTCCGCATTAAGGAGCCATATCGCCCAAAATTCATTTTCATAGAATTATATTTACTAATTTTCTCCAGTTGCAGTAATATGTAAAGCAATTCCTTGTCTTACCATTTAATGTTGCCATCTTATCAACTAATTACTGATTGTAAGTAGAACTCCGTTTACCCTCCAGTGATCCTTATTAATAAATTTAATGTAGTTACTGTATTTATTTATTATTACATTTATATCTATACTTTGCAATGTACATTTCTATGCAATATTTGTATCTAGTCATTTATATATTTTAAATATTTACTTTTATGTAATGTTAATAAATAACTCGATATAATGTTAATGGATGGTTTAATTACTCAAGTCATTACATTCTAGAAAGTCTTGGTACAGGAAGAATGAGTCGGAACTTTATAAAACAAATTTGCACAACATTTTATTTCAATGTTTCTCATTCTATACAATTATAGTTTGGCTTAAATACTCGGTGATAATAACACAATCATAATTTATACATCCAATAATGTTCCTCTGGGCCTTGTTCTCTTTGGATCCGTTTCAGGAGGAGGCATGGCTTTTCGTTTATTCATTCCTTTTCTCTCTAATTGTTTCTCAATTATTCGTGCATTATTAGCGTATGAATCAGCGACTTCTCTCTGAAAGTATAATCATGCACTTTTAATATTAACTGTCTTTCGCAGAACAGTACAAATTCTTTAATTTCTTGCTGTGATAAATTTCTATTAACAGTTAAGAATTATCGCATTATATTTCAATCGTGTATATTCCTTTACTTAAGGTGTGATTCTGGTAATCACGCCGCAAAATTCAGGTTTTTTTCTCAGTGAATGCAATGAATAACAATGTCAAACTTTTTTTCATTTATTAAGCTACTTATAATGTATATGGAATCATTTGTAAAATACACTTTTAATTGTGTTTTTTCAACGTTATCTGGAGTTAAAAATCGCGCCTGTGAAAAGACAGCGGGAGTGATTTCAGCTCACAGACTCGTCTGAAATAAAAAAACCAGACTGATTCTTAATCATTATGAGTACCGCTATCGCGGGTGCCAGAATTAGCCACGTAAGTCAAAATTTAGCAAAATTGCGCGCATTCAAACTTCAAGTAAAAATGGAAAATGTAAGTTACTCGAAGTTTAAATGCGCGCAATTTTGTTAAATTTTGACTTCCGTAGCTAATTCTGGCACCTGCGATAGCGGTACTCATAATGATTAAGAATCAGTTTGGTGTTTTTGTTTCAGATGAGTCTGTGAGCTGAAATCACTTCCGCCGTCTTTTCAAAGGCGCGATTTTCACCACCAGATAACATTGAAAAAATACAATTAAAAGTGTATTTTAAAAATGATTCCGTATACATTATAAGTAGCTTAATAAATGAAAAAAAAGTTTGACATTGTTATTCATTGCATTCACTGAGAAAAAAAAAACCCTGAATTTTGCGGCGTGATTACCAGAATGACCCCTTAAACACTAATAGCGATTTAGAGAATATTTTAACAACCCTGTAGTTTCCTTAGCAAGTAGATGATTCTACTGACTTTAATTACTTTAGAGAATTTAACATTTACCGCCGAATGCATCGCTATACACGCAACTTACAGCTTCAATTTCGTCCTCTTCCTCGTCGATCGTAGAAACAGTAACCGAACTGAACTTCCCCATATTCTTCGTATGTTTCGTCACCATTATCTTCTTGGGTTTTTCTATAGCTACTTGATTATATATATCCGTCATAGGACCTTCGCCGGAACTTTTGATCACGGCCCCTTTTACGATAAATACAATATTCGTTCCTTGGTCGTGTTTATAATACAAGAAAAGTCCACACCTGCGAAAACGTGCGTACAAATTACAGTTAATACCTTTCGTCGCTAACTCGCAAAGAATTCTGTAAATACCACCAAGAATTACGTTTCTTGAAACTGTTTTTTTTTTTAAATATGTACAACGGAAGCCTTGCAAATGCATCTTTGAGAATAAAAACAAAGGAATACAGGGAAATACTTCTCACTTTTTACATTTCTGTCGATACTGCCTCTCTATCCCCTCGGACCGTTTCAGATACACGGCTTCGTCTTGCTCGCAGGTCATTTTGTGGGCATGCTTACTTCCATCGATAACTCGTGCACCGTCTCTCTTTCGCAGAGGTAACTTTTCTATTGCACAGTCTGAAAGAATGTATGAACAAACATTTATATACTGTAACAGTATTTGAGGCAATGAAATCAGGGCCGGCTACATGGGGTGCAGTGGTGTATAGGGGCCCCGGAAAAATTATAAAAAGAAAAAAGGACGAAAATTTTATTAATATTCAGAAAAAAAAAGAAATTAGAACATATTTATATATAAGACGTTTTTATTGCCATTAACCCTTCGTGGTCACACCTTATAATCACAAATTGGTCACACGGGGTTTACTGTACCCCAGCGTCATTTTTTGAGTTACCATTTTCGTATTTTTGAATCTTTCAACTTTTCAGTGATAATTCTACATTCGTAATACTTATCCAGTCGTGATATAATAGTCTTTTTCTAGAAACGTAAATTTTGATATGATAAAATTTGTAGTTGAAAATGAGCGATTTTCCATGGTTACGTGAAAAAACCGATTTTTTAAAAAAAAATTTATTATTTTTTTTGCGATAAATCCCCTTTGGAAGACGTAAAGGTGCGACATTTCAAATCGAAAATTACTTTTGGGGTGCAATACACCTCGTGTGACCACGAAGGGTTAATAATATTAATTATATTATTATCTGTACTAGAAATTGTTTATATTTTTTTTTTTCTTTATTATTGTTATTATTATCCTTTTTTTCGCGATTTCGGTCTGTGAAGAAATGTTATACTTTTTTACCGATAAGAAATTATTCGGGGCCCAAAATATTTCTTGCACCCGGGCTCCTTTATACAGAAGGCCGGCCCTGAATGAAATGTAGGTAACAAGCAAAGTGGATCTAACCTAAAATCAACGTCATTTGGCCACACAAACAGTAATAGATGTGTAGCGGCTTTTCTTCGCTGTATTCTTCTTGGTCTTTGGTATCCGAACATATTATACTCCTTGACACTACCTTCGGCATTTTCCGCTTCGAATTCTACCACTAGCACAACTGTTAACTCACAGCATTCAACAACCTTCGCTACTTATTGTTTTCCAATTTTTCCAAACAACGTCTTTACTATTTACTGTTATCGCCGCAAGATGCCGCTAGCTACGTGGAGCCGTGTCGCCATCTCGCGGGAGGAGCGGCGTACTAGAGAAATGTTGGATTAAAGAGGCTTTTCCAGTGCCTCCTGCGATTGGCAATTCCACTTGGGCGCGCTGGGCGTTCAGTTGCGGTGGAGCAGTGGAACGGCGAACGGCAGTCGAAGGAGGCCAGTCCTAGAGGCTACGCACGAGATGCCAATGGTGGGTGGGCAGAGCCGCGCGACGTTCATCAGTTAAAAACGGCAGAGAATGTGAATAGTGTGATAAGCAGGCCGTAATGTGGTGCACGATCGAACAGTAATCCGGCTCGCGAACGCGCCCGGTAATGTGAGCTGCTAAGAAATCGAGGGAAGGCGAAAAAGTGCAGTGACTCGACGTTTGATTGGTGGTGTGCACGCAGAGCGGCCCTTCGCGCACAGCACAGAGGCACACGCACAGGCAGCGACACGTACGTATCGCACACACGTTTGTCACGTACAAAAGGCTCACACGGCGGCTATCCCTCTGTCCCTGTCGCCTCTCTTTCACTCTCCCTCTTCCTCTCCCTGACGTTCCTTCTGCATTCCAGCAGTAGCTCGCACGTAGTCGCACTTCTTTTTTCCCCCCTCGTTTTACACGAGATTTACGACCGCGCCCCCTTCGGTTCCGTACTCAACGCGTTGCACGCTTTTCCAACTTGCTGGGAACAGGACAGTCGAAACGTTCGCGCCGGCCGCCTCGATGGAATTCGATTGCACGGTGCCCGTCGATCGGGCTTGCAGAATCTTTCTCCGCGCTGACAAAGGAGGTGCGAAAGGGAGCCGAGCGATTCCTTCTGACATTGAAAACGTCGGGAATGAGCGTGCAAAGGGCGCTATGGGATTTTAATGACCCGCGAAAATAGTTAATCGATTCGGGGTCTAATGTCCGCGGAACCGTAGGCGGCTCTCTTTGTTTACTTTCACGGTGTCGCGGCGGAGGGAAACACACGAGCGTTAGCAGCGCATTGTCCATGGTTATGAGTCGACGGTGTTTATAATGCGATAGGGGGATTCGTAGCGCGGCCGGGGCTACGTATGTACGATCCCTGCGCAATGAAACCAGCAGTGCACCGTGGACGTTTTTAGGTTACGATACGTATCGCTGCGTATCGGCAGATCTCGGTATCGCTTATCCGTCAGCTGACGAGAAGTCAGCCATGTCATAAACTTGCGATCGTGTCCTTGTGTGCCTGTCGTTCAAGTGTCAACTCTTGCCCCCTTGTAACACTATCGCGACACCGGATGAGGAAGGTCGAGCATAAGTTTTGCGGTCTGGATTCATTCTGTGAGTAGGAAGTTTATTATCATTTACACGAGGGTCATTATCCTCGAGGTTGCCGAATTTTAATTGACTCTAACCACAATAGCTGAGCCATTTGCTGGTTGGAGTTCGCAGACGTTCGATCGGTTAAATTGTAGATGTGATGATTCAGTTAGATAATTCGAAGCGAGTAATCGGTTGAATCCTATTCGCGAGCTTACATAACGATCTTTAGTCGTGTCTGAAAAATGGCTTCAGCTAGGATATCCCGACTTGGACTAATTCGATTCGAGCGATCGTGACTTTTAACGATCGATCGATTGAATTATTGATAAACGGCGCGGGTTAACGCGCTTCTTGCACGCAGGAGAGCGCGTTCGCACGTTTCTCGCGGGCACAACGATCGGGACACACGATCTTGCCTGCATCGGCTGTCCTCGAAGGACGCTGGCGAGAGTGAAAGAACTTCTGTTTAGCAAATAAACAAGCTCGGTTTTATCTTCATCGCCGCGGCTCAACGTAGCGACTAGCGTTCTTCTCGGAACTGGGTGGAAAAATTCGAATTGCTCCATTATTTCTATAGCTCGAGCACTGGAATAACTCGAATATACGCGAGCCATTAAATTCTTGTTCTTGAGCTGTTAAATTTTTGAGCCACTGAAAAGTGTTTAGTCAATTCATCTTTAAACTTACTAAAACTTTGGTGGCTCTCTATGTTTGAACTGCGCATAAATTGAACGTTGATGGGCAGCTTCATCAATTTCACTGAAATGTGCAAACATTCTCCTTTCAGTTTTGTTGAATCAGCCGCATTGTTCAATCGAAGTGAACCGTGTAAATTCGCCTGTAGCTCCAATACTTTAGCCTGCCCGATTTTCGAGTCGCTCAAAAGTCGTAAATCGTCGAATTCTTCTCTCCGGTAAAATTCTTAATAATTCCTGGAAGTAATCCCGTTTTAAAGTACCGTGCACAGTTCGCCCACGCGTAAGGGCATTTGAAACGCTTATGGCCCGTCTTTATGCAGCGTGAAATCGAATTTTCTTCTCTTTCGAAAGCGTTGGAGTCCCCCAAACACTTTCCCCGTCTGTATACTCTCCTGAATCTCTCGGAAAAATCTCGGCCGCAGCTGTTATGAGCCGAGATGCGGTAGGAATCCACGCCGCGAGTTTGTCGCCCGTGCAAACAATTTTTATCGCTGTGTGTAACGTAGGTAGCGTAAGCAGCCGGTGTGCACGCCGCGTGGGCCGCGTGCACAGCTTTGCAGTAGATAAAAGCTCGCGCAGCCTTTGTCCTTTTTCGCGTGGTCGACTAAATTCAAGCCTCGTCGTCCACGCGTCGGAGAACCACGCCTGGGATCTCCTCTTTAGGGAACGGATTGGAAACCCGCGGACGGACCTACTTAAACACACGCAAGTTCCGTTTTACTGATTAATCGACTTCAAACTTTGATTCCCTGTCTGAAGTGATTATGGGAATACAGGAAAGGGTTGAAGCGTTAAGCCTAAATATATCATCTTTCACTCTCTATTGCACGAATGGTTTATTTCTATTGTCAGATTTTGGACCATTTTTAAGAAAATGAAAGAAATATTGATATATGTTTAATGGTTTTGTATTATTGTAATAGAACCACTGTAGAGGTTTGTCCTAACAACTCCGTACAAGTTCACGAGTTATCCCCACCACCTCTTCAGACTACATAAACAACCGACTCTTCAGACCACTTTATGTCAAAGTCATTCGAATATTTCGTATCCCCTCTTGAAACTCAATGTTCGACACAAGATTCTTGAAATAAGCCTGAGGGCCAGATGTTTTTGTACGACCCTCGCCACGACCTCCAGGAAGGTTCATGGCTTGATCGTAGCTATGAACCTTTTCAGCCGGCCTAGTAAAATACGTCGAGGTAATTGTTACGTCAACGTCTGAAACGTGAATTGATACCCGATCCCTTTTCTCCCCCTCGTTTAGACGAAAGTTAATACTCAATTTTACAATGCTTTTGGGATTTATATTGATAGGTAGAGTTGCTTGATTAAACCTTCACTACGCAATTTTTTTTTGTACCAAAAAAATAGTTTCTAACGTAGATTTTGGATTTTGCCTGTGAATCCGGGGAAAATAATGAAAAAATTCTAGGTTACGTGTGTTTTTTTTTTATTGAAATTAATGTACGTGTGAGTACATTTAATGTAAGTTTCTATTCATTATGAAATTTTACAAAACGATTATAATTTTTGTTCAGACAAAAGTGTCAAGCAACAGTTTGAACAATTTATAGATGAAAATTATTTGCATCCTGGGACTTACTGGGAATAACTAAAAAGTACAGAATAAAATATAAAAAAAAAATTAAAACCGACTTCCAAAAAATAAAAATGCACTAAAAAGTAAAAAATAATTTTTTCCCCTATTTAATCTACGACTCAATTTTTTATGTCGGCGCCAGATTTACACAGTGCAGATAATGAGGCGCCGACATAAAACAATTGAAAGTCGTAACTTAAATAAAGGAAAAAATTATTTTTCACATTTTAGTGCATTTTTATTTTTTTTTATTGATCTTAAAGGTGGCCATCTACAACACGCAATGTAGGGTAAGCGATCAGTTGATTGTTTGCAGTAATATACCTAAGTAGCTTCAAGTCTGTCAAATAAATCTTATCGAAATTATCACGGGAAGAATTGAAAATCGGTAGTCGTGTCGGATACGTTGAGTGGAACGATAATCTGATTTAAGATTACCTGCTATTTGCTTGATTCTACGAGCATAAAATGTTCGACTTCTGATTAGAATTCTGTCGAGGGATCTATACTCGTCAGCCGAAGTTCAGAAGTTCGTAAAGTTGTCCCGGGAATTCGCATAGGGCCTTAATATTCGTTAATTGCTTTCGGAACTTCGCTTATTCGAAGTAACGCGAACAAGGGAAAGCACCAATTCGCCTAGAGTTTAATCTTCCAGGAGTAATCACGAGATTCGGAATTAATTAATGGGATTCCAACGGATCTCCCGAACTGCGCGTAGAAAACGAATTTGCAATATTGGTTCCAGGCACGGCAAAATGATTTATTCGAGTAAAAGTGAAAGTAATAATTACGGCTTGAGCTTAAATGATCGCCGTCGAAAATAGCATACTTTTACCGGGCATAATTACAATAGAATTATTCACTTTTCAGAGAAAATTGAGAGATTTAGAGAGGCATTTTTCAGGTACATTCCACTCAACTGTTAAAATTTATGATTTCGCTTTCACTTGTCAGTCTTATCTCTCGAAAATATTGTAGATCACCTAACAGATATTCCTAGTTTTCTTTGTAGAAACTTCGAATCAATTAATTAAATCCAGTAGGGGAGAGTTTCCAATATTTAATGAATATAAACGACATCTGATGGTAAAAATATCAAGAAAATGCGAAATAAGAAATAAAAAGAAAATCCTTTCAGCTTACCGTATTTTATGCGTGCTATAAACATTTAAGACAATCAAGTATGATTTATGTAACTTTTACCAGTTTTACCAGTTTATTTTAGCTTGATGTTGAATATATTCTTTTCTATTTGTTACTAGCTGTGGCTCAGTCTGGTACGCTGTTTTTCAAAAAAGCATGTTTTTACCTGTCACAGGTGTGACATATATATAATATAGGTATATAAAAACACGCGCGTATTCGAATGCAACGTTGTGTCAAAATTTCAAAGCAAATGGTGAAGCACTTTCGGAGATTTAAGATTTTGAACAAACGAACATTTACATTAATACTATTTTTAGAATAGATACGATTTAGGACACCGGTTACCCAAATCGTACCTTTCACAGTATATCACAGAAACATTAATAACAAATTAATTAGTTCTAAGCAAAAGCTTAAAATCTAATAGTAAGTGCCCAAAAGATAAAGCTACATTATCCAATAATTTCTTGCGTTCAAATTAGTACCAAATACGAAATATAAAGTAAAATATCTTAAGTAGTACGATATCATCAACCCTCCCCTACATAATTCGATACCCTCTCCGTTTTTAAAACAGAAAATATTTAACCACGCATCCCATTCACTGATCTTGACACAAGAAAAATGATCTTCTGTTTTGAAATATTCTAATCCCCTTATCGTTGACCTCGTTTGTGCTCATTGACGGCGATCACTTTAGCCAGTTCCCAATGCGCCTATCTAACTTTTCGTTAAAAACTTCTTCTATACAACGACTTATCGCCGGCCACTCAAGACGATACTAACAGAATCACGTCACGAGCAAACCGATTACCGTCCAAACAATCCGTAACGCGAGCTCAAACCTCTCGCCGGGGAGTTAGTCACTGTTTGCACTAGCAAGTGCCGCCAAAGTTGCTGCAACTGATACGCAGAAAACTTTTTATTAACCGTCGGTGACGCGGTCTGAATATCGAGCTGTCCTTCGATCCATGATTCATTGGCACCGAGTAGACCCGTCTTAAATAGCAATTGCAAACGGGACATAGCCGCTGGTGAAGACATAGACGCAAAGTATGGAGATTAAGTAATTGAAGCTGAATTGCCACGTCTTTCGCGATAGACCTGGATCGACCGTTTGCCAGGAGCATGGTAGAAATGTGCACTTAAGGGGGCACGCCAGCTTGATAGGGTTTAAGGGGGGAGCCCTATTTAGGACGCCAGGAATAAGGTGATTCTTGGGATTTTTTTTTCTAAGAAACTGTTAATCGGATCTTTTCCAAACTTTCAGGGTATTATAGTTCACATTCAAATAATAAAAATTAATTTTTACGTTACAAAGTGTTCGGTAGAAATGAAGATATATGAATACGTTTGTTAGGATTTGCGCGCCGGAGTTGCTAATTGGCGGTTGTAATTGTGGCCCCATTTCTACCCCGATATAAAAAACCCAAGGATTTTCTTATTTCTAGTATAATTATATTGTCGATGAACCTAATAAACGGGAAAAAAGTTAAAAGTTGGCAAATTGGTGGGACTTCAAAGAAAAGCTACGATTCTGCCCCAAGATATTTCATACTATTTATGGAAAAAGAGTTGTCCAATTCAATTTATTGATCAATGTCTTAGGTTCATCGACAATGTAATTGTACTAGAAATAAGAAAATCTTTGTTTTTTTATTTCAGGGAAGAAATGGGGCCACCATTACAATCGCCAATTTGCAACTCCGGCGCGCGAGTCCTAACGAACGTGTTCATATATCTTCATTTCTGCCGAACACTTTGTACCGTAAAAATTAATTTTTAGTGTTTGAATGTGAACTAAAATACCCTAAAAGTTTGGAAAAGATTCGCATAACAGTTTCTTGGAAAAAAATTCCCAAGGATCACATTATTCCTAGCGTCCTAAATAGGGCTCCTTGTTAGTCAGACGGCCGAAAAGAGGCGAACGTTTGTGATTTTTTTTTTAAAAAGCGGAAACATATATTGTTACAGAACTTTTCGCACTTAAAAAGCAACATTTAAAGAACATTTGGTAATTTTTTCGTAGGAAAATATTTACGTTTATAATAAAGTAACAACCCACATCCAAGAAGCTTTTTTAAAAAATTGATTTCGCGGCGAGCACTGCCATTCGGAACCAGATTATCTAAAATCGAAAAACCTAAAATGTAGCGTACGGATTTTTGAAAATTCTGGGCATTGTAAAAATCAACACGAGTTAAATTTTTATTTCGGTTTCTGGCCTCAGAAATTCAACTTTAAAGAATTAGTTATTACAAACCCATATCTTTAATGATCACCCATCACTTTCGGTGTTAGGGAAAATAGATAGACATTTTATTTTAGAACGTTAAAAATTGAAAAAGTAAAAAAATTTTACAGTCCAAAAAATTTTGCTCAAAAATACATCAAATTCACTTTGAAACAGCATCATGATACTGACACTTTGTTGATATCATTTGATTATTTCTTTATATTACAATTTACTAATGAATTATTCTCTTGATATATAAATTATTTATATATCAATATAGATTTAATTTATACAGTCTTACCTTTTTCAATTTATTTCCCCGAAATTTGCCGCCCCCAAAATTTTCTCTCCTAGGCTGCAGCTTACGTAGCCCATGTATATACAAATCCGCCCCAGTTAACTGCTATCACAAAGAACCTTGCTCCACGGAAAACCCCTTTCCAAAAATTTGCAACGTACGCCCTTTTCTATACACCCATTCATTTGAACAGAATTCATCCACATTTAACCGAGCTTTTTCATATCGGCAGATTTTCCACTGCTTTCGACGATTTGTCATTTCTGAGACGCCCCGAAAATAGAATACTTCCTCCCTCGCCTCGGGACGATCATCTCGGGGCGAGTACAAACTGTCGAAAAGTTCAGTAACGCTTCTCAAGATAAACGCCTGTGTACCTACTTCGCACAGCGCGAAGTGGTATTTACGATCTTCAAAGTGGTAGGCTGCACCTTCCTCGCGCAGCTGTGCCACTGCACTTTTGTAAGCTCCCTGGAAAATAAACCGATGGAAACGTGCAGTGAAATCCTGCTGCCGCCCCGGCCCCCACAATGCCGCTCTATTCAATAGATTTCAGACGGTTGAACGTCAGTATTTTTCTACCTGGCGCGACATCCTCTGATCGCAGTTTTCTGGCTAACAATGCGCGGTCTTGCGAAGCACTGTTCGCTTCCTGCAGATAGTATACCGTCTTCCCTGCTCTAGACACCTCCGTTTCTAACCTTGGTTTTTTTTTTCTCAACGTGGCGTCCCGGGAGACTTCGATGTCTGCCCTCTAGAACTGTACACTGTATTCATTCGTACTCTTTCCCATTATAGAAAACAAAGAGGGTGTTTGTAGATAACGATGGGCGATAGGAGTGGATGAACCATCTTGTATACTTACCTGCTTCCCGTTAAACGATGAATCATTCTATATTTCCGCCGCGCGGAGGATTCTCGAGGGAGTAAACATCTGTTTTCGGAAACACTGTGAAATTCCGCGGTTGAGCGGCCAGAGCATTAAAAATATCGGCGAGCTTCCTTAAGAAGGGATATTTTGGCGTGGATATAGGTATTTTGAAGCGCGAGTCGGTTCTAATAATATCGTCCAACTACTCTGTTTCATTGAGTCGTCATCTTCGTTTCCACCTATATTTAGATTCTTAGGAATCGAGTATGATTTCGTAAAATCAGGGGTTGAAAACAGTTATGATATCGGTTTTGGTTCTTGAAACAGTTATAAGAAACGAAATAATTTTGAAGCGGTTACGAGTGAAAAAGTTTCTGGCCTATATCGGTTTCGGTTCTACAGAACCGATATTATATCGGTTCTATAAGGTAAAAGTACCAATAACTGGACACGTCCCAATACCTGGACACCAATGACATTTATATTTTTACTAAGCATCATAGAAACTTTAGAACAATATTGTTGGGAACATATGTTATTTTGTAACTTGATCTCTTATATAAAAAATTAAGAAAGCCCTAGATGTAAAGTTTAATATATAAAACAGTCTTTAAATATCGGAGGTGCATGCACTTGAATTCTGTGTAGATTTCTTAAGTAATTCTTAAGATAAATACAGTTAGTTGTTAAGGTGATAATAATCGTTATATAACGTTTTTCTGAGAAAAAAACGTATGTACAGAATCTTAAGAAGTTTCTTGTTACATACAAAACAAAACATTGATCAGTTAATGTTGATTTTAATTAAAAATATACGTGTTCATGTACCGGTACATAATAGTTGGTCGGCCTGTCAGCATTTTGAACGCTTAGGTGAAGTCTCAATACCTGACCGCATTGTCGAACCCGTAAAGTGTCTGTGTTTTCTCAAATTTTTGTATATCAAAAGTGTAAGTACAAGTATACTGTACATAAATTAACAGTTTTTTATTTTCAATTCATATTTTTAGTCAATTGCATGCTACATTTTCAACATAACCTAAAATTGAAAAATGAAAAATTCGCGCGCAAACCATTCACACAAACACTAGTGGCGCCCTCTGCGCCAAGCATTGCGTTATCTTCCCCATTGGCCAGGTATTGGGACATCAAAAGTGGGACGCTGGGACAAATCAGAATTCTATTGTCCATGTACTGGTACACATAACTACTTGCGTTTTTACTCAATTTAATTAAAATAACGCACTGAAAACCAGTTTTTAGTAGCTCATTTGATGGAAAGAAGTATTTATCATTTATCTGAATATTGACACTTTTGTTAAAAAGGACATTTATTTCTAGTCCATTTTTAAGATATACAACTTTGATATCCTTAAGTGTCCAGTTATTGGTACTTTTACCTTAACGGTTATATATCGGTTATACAGTAAACTCTCGCTATGGGCTGGGGCACTACGAATATTAATATTAATTTAACACTTAATTTAAAGTATTTTTAACACTAACAGCAATAACTTTCCGAATATGTAGAAACTTACCACTAATTTAATATTAATTATGAAGATTAATAACAATTTTTTTTAACAGAACACAATGTCTCGTGGATGAAAATGTCAATTGTTGTGAAATATAATTCTTTTTGTATTATATTCGAAATGCTCGCCACTGGCTGAGGATTACAAGTGACTCTGGCCCATTGGTCTTAAACTCCCCGACCCAAAGAATCGATCTTCGCGTTTGTTTATAAGATCCTTCATCGCTGAGTCTCTCGCTATCTGGAATCTCCCTTTTCAATACTTAATTTACAGATGCTGCCTTTCATTTCGTTTCTTTCTGCATCGAATGAAGTTTTGGAAAAAGAGACTCCAGATAGAGAGGCTCAGCGATAAAAAAAAAATTTATAAGCAAATAGATTTTCCATTAAAAAAATGTGACATCGTTCGTAAATATTTTGAAACGAGCGATGCATATCCGATGGGCGAAACCGATATCTACATTATTTTTTCGGAACTGTTTCAACCCCTGCATAAAATTCAACGATTTTTTATGGTCTTCTTCGCTGCGCGAAATTGAATTCTTGTTGATCGTTGATAAGATCCGTGGGAATAAATCGTTTTAAAATTGACTCCAGAGATGGGAATCTGCGTTAGAACGGTTCGTTTGCGGAAGTTCGGTTGCCCGAATATCCTGATTTTTTTAAAACTGTGCAGGTTTGTAGAATACCCCAATAGAAGTATCAGGAAATGTTGATTTGTGCCCATTTTCTGTTTTTCAGGATGAAAACACCACAGGTTAATGAGTGTTTTCCTATTTTCCAGTATATCTCGAAAACTATAGTAGATATAAAAAAGTTGTTATAAAGAAAATTTAATGGCTTTTTTAATGCTGTATAAAACTATGTAATCGAATTGTTTAAAAATTGTGGTGGGAAACATTTTACTATTTAAGTTACAAATTTTAAATAATTTGATTACACAGTTTTATAGGTCATAAAAAGCCGTTAAATTTTCTTATACCTACTATAGTTTTCAAGATATACAGGAAAGTAGGAAATCTCATTAACCATTAAGGTGTGTTTTCACCCTGAAGAACCGAAATTGGGCACAACGAAAAATTGCCCGATACAAGGTTGAGGGTCCTCTACAAACCTGCAAAGTTTAAAAAAAAATTGTAAAAAAATCAGTTAAAAAAAAACTCGAGAAAAATCGTTCGATACACAAGATTCCCTTGTTAGCCACGTTGGAAGAAGTACATATTTCACCGGTCTTGCTATCGCCGTAGAATTTACTAGTTTATCGATCTTCGCGCATCAGGGGCAAACGCGCGGTAGTCTATGAACGTTATTCCCCATTCTTACTCTCTAGCCAGCCGCACAAGTGCACTTCGCGGAAAGAAGAAACGCTACACTAAGGAATACGCGCGCGGTGATACGTTATCGTTCTATGGTTTCAACGAACGAAACTCAATCCGAATACGTCTTGTGCTTCGCTCTGGCCCCGAGACGTTCGCGAAATCGACGATATTGTGACTATTTAAGGTTCTCAACATTTTTTCAGGATAATTAGCTTTACGGCCAAATGTGACAAAAAAATTAATACATTGTGAAAAAATATAGTTCTTTTCAGAGGAAAGTGGTACAAAATAGAACTGCATTAAAACATCTTATTTTGTTTTTAATGTACCTAGGTATATCTTTTTGTGTATTTTGTATTATTAATTAATTTATTGTCTTTAAGAAATATGCTGAAGGTTTGATTACACTGAAAGTCCAAATTAACATATACGAAGCGAATACTCTCGTCGCCGTTGCTCGTCACCATGCACAGTTATTATCCGGGCGATCGGCAGCGCGATCTGTCTCGCGGCCATCTCGTCGACCACGCGAGCCGCGCCGTCGTCGCGCATTAGGCTAAACTACGGCGATGGAAAAGTCTAATTAGGGTCACGCGCGTAATTCCGCGATACGCGCGAAACCTCCGACCGGGCGCGATAAATTTACGCGCGGCTCGCCGAGGGTCTGCACGCCGGCGGGCATCCTTACAGAAATTTTGTGAGCCTCGCGGAACTGAGGAACGAAACGAGACTCGTTCCGTCGCGTTGCGCCGCTCTCGAACGGTACTTTTACGGAGTCGTAGGAAAAAACTGGCGGATAAAAAAAGAAGAAACGTTAGGCTGCTCGAATTGCTTTCTAACGACGCGGGGCTGGGAAGCGGGCACGGTGCACTCGGATTTCTGTTTAAATCCCATACCCGGAGAATCTTCGGGCCACTTTCGTTTTCGACCGTCCCTCGGCCACTTTCTACCGCGCGCACATAATTATTTCGACTTCGGCTGTGCGAACATCGAGCCGCTCTATCGGGCATTCCTCCTCCACCCGGTGTAGAAAGCGTAAAAGAATACCGCGAAAGAATTCGATGCCGGAGATAGAGACGTCGAATCGCGGGGGACAAATGCGTTGCAACAATCGCATCGCGGCTTCGATTAACGCGGTCGTTCTAGTTTTCCATGGAACCGTCCGCGGCCGCTTTCTCGTTCCTTTCGATTCGACGCCGAATCGTCGACTTGGCACGCTTCGTGTTCGTCCCCGTGCTCGGTCGGGAAGCGTGTGGCGTCTTCGTGCATTTGCGGCGACCTTCGCCAACGCTCGTGAAAGGGGGCATCGAATAGTTGCAGTTATTGGTCCGGATTCTTTTCGGCGATTCTGCACCTCCGCCTCTTAAGGGAGAACCTGGTTTAGGACGCTGAAACAGGTGATACTCGCGATTTTTTTTAACACAGATGAATGAAGTCGATCTTTCCAGAACTTTAGGAGTATTTTAATATATGTTTAAACAAGACAAAAATAAAATTTATTTGAAAAATTTAAAGTTCCTTGCACCGAAATTGATTAATTATTGATGCACCTGGACTGCGACTGGAATTGTGAAATGGCAGCAAAAATGGAGCCTTCAATTTGATTCTTGCCCGAAATAAACAAATCGAAGTTTTTCTTAGTTTTCATGAATTTACATTGTCGTTAAACTAAAAATATAAAAGAGAAATCTAAAAATGGACAAAATTGACACTTTAAAGTAAAAGTTACGGTTTTGAGGAAAAAATTTCGATGTTTTTATGGAAAAATGTGGTTTAATTTAATTTCTTCGCAAATGTTTTTAGTTCGTCGATAATGGGTGCTCATTATTTAACTAAAAAGCCCCGGGAAAAGTCGATCGATCAAATAGTTTTCTCGCTATCTCTCCCGCCAACTTGCAAAATGTTTCGTGAAAAAGATTTTTAAAGTTTTCGGTTTCCGGCTGGGCATGCGCATACTGCACTACTCATAATTGTTGCCCTGATACTTCCGAAATACTTTGAATTTCACTCTGGAACTTTAGGAATACCTATAGTCTCTAACAATAGGTATTACTATCGATTAAAGCAAAAAAAGAAACACGGAAATGTCAACCTTCTAAATGAGGTTCTCCCCTTAAAGGTCTACGCACGGTATTTTAGCTCTGTGACGCTTCAGTGGCAGTGATAAAAAATATCGTTTCCCTGTTATAGAATGGAACTTATTCTTTAAATAAATTCTTATAACAGTCTAATGAATTTTCTTAAATTTACATTAAACACATTTTTATCCGTTCAACTCGACTCCCCCAAGATTAAATCTTCAGTGCGCCACTGCCGTTAACACTGGCAGTACTGAACCGTCACGCAGAGATGGGCAAGAAATTATGTGAAATAAAAATTTGTGAACGAAATTTTTATTTCAATATAATTTTCTGCCCATCTCTGCCGTCACGGAACTGATTAGTGCGCGTAGATCCTTCACTCCAAGAAATGCCACTATTACTTGGTACACGACCGCGTGCAAAGAAATAGTCTTTGTACGATATATTTATTTAAAATAATTTTTTGCCCATCTCTGTCGTCGCGGAACTAATTAGTGAGCATAGATCCTAAGGGGCCGTCCTTAAATTTCGTAAGGGTAATTCTGGCGATTTCTTACCCCTCCCTTCCCCAATATAATAATTCGTAAGATTTGACATTGCAACCCCCTTCTTACGTAATATTTTTTACATTGAATTTTTTCAATTATTAAAATTCTTTTAAAGGTTTATATAATTCATTTAACTCGATTTCAGGAAATTTAAACTAAAACAACTTTTCTGGAACATTAATGATAGAATATTTGTATTTATTGAAAATTAGGTTAAAAAATATTACGTAAGACGCTACCTGACTCCCTCCTCCCCCTTCTAAGAAAACGTAAGAAATTCGCGACCCTCTCCCCCCCAAAAGCCTTACGTAATTTAAGAACGACCCCTAACTTCTAGAAACGCCACTATTACTTGGTACACAGTGGTTACAGTGAATCCTCCAATATTCAAGAATTTGAAATTTGATTTTGAAAAAGAATTTGAAAATGTTTGCGGCAATAAAGTAAAATAATGGTACTTCGACGGTGGATTAGTTGGCGGCGAAACCATGCAGATACGCGCTGCTGCGTGTGTCGCATAAAAGACAAACCGGCACGGCAGAACCATGGCCACGGGACCTTATTGAACGATCGTTCCGTTTTCGTCATGTCATTGAAACGTGACCGGCAGACACGATCGTAGACAATCGATATTCGGTCCGTGCGGTTGACTCACGAGACGATAACGTTCCGCCGCGTTGTAATGATCGCTGCGCGACGTGGATGTCGGATTTCCTGTGCCGCGTGCCCCGACACCGCGCAGCCATTATTTCCCACTGCTTTGCTGCTACTACTGCTACATATTTCCATGAATTTCGCCGACCAGCGATTAAGGGTTGAATTTAATGCGCTGCACTATTTAAAGTCCAGCGCGGAATAGAAATGCAGCGTTTCCTGTCGTCCCACTTGCTCAGAGCAATTAGGAGATCGTGTTTCTCGACAATTTAAGGGAATGAACCGAGTATCAACGGTGGAAGGAACATGATATATTTACTGGGTAATATTGTTGCTGATTATTAGAGATGTGCCGACTAGTGGCCGACTAGGCGGTTAAGCCGATTACTCGGCCACTTTTATAGCCGGCGATTAGTTGGTAAAAAGGCTCATTGATCGGCCTTGGATTTTTAGCGTTACTGATAATTTTATGAGGCATAGAAATAAAAATACAATGCTCTTTCTATACTGTCATTAGTATAATTTTAGTATTTTTTAATATGGAGTAAGGGAGAGTGGGGTAAAAATGAACACGGGGTAATCGCAAATGCGATGGTATCGGCGGTTTAATAAATAAAAACTGATGTTCCCTCTCCACTAGCTAATAGTTTAGGTCGTATCCAACAACGGGCAGATAGTAATAAATACAGAACGCTCATGCTATTCAAGATAAACACAATTTATTATTTTCATCGTGTTTCAAGTAATATTTTGTCAATTTTCAATTGCATGTAATTACTGTTGAATTACTGATATAATTGTTTTTTTTTTTTTTTAATTGAAATAAAGCACTTTTTTATCAACATTTTGTGACCAAGGCGTTGCTTGAATCATGATTCGAACCTCTGAAATAAATTCTTTTTTATTTTTTGATATCTTGAGATATTGACGAACAAATCGGATGGGGTAATCTCGAACCGTCAAGATTAGCAACGTTAACCGATTTTGATGAAATTTTCAGCATGTATAAAACTTACTTAAATCTACAAAAGGGATTTTTGAATTTTCATTACAGGCTCAGCAAAAACAGATTAAAAAACGACCTTTACTATTTTTTTTTTTCGATATTCCGACCAATTGCAATTTTTTTCTAACGCATAAGAAGAGGAATTTGAAAAATAAATTAGGTATAGGTTGTAGCAACATTTTGTATGGGTTGACCATTGAAGTCGCGCTTTCTGTGTGACTTCCGCGATATTTAGCACTCTGTTCGTGATTACTCCACGGCAGTCGAGTAATCACGAACACCAAGGGTTTTGCTTTTTCACTATAAAGTAGATTTTTATTAGGTATATTTTTTCAAAAATTCGCCACAGTATTTTATAGATGAACAGTTCAAGTATATTTGTAAATAATAAACAAATTCATTTCTCACATAGTTTTCGTTTTGTTTGCATTTTTGCTTAGGTGCTCGCAATTACCCCACTCTCCCTTATATCTAGTTACTAATACATATTTGTATGTAACGTAATTATTACATGAGACATTAAAAATAATAATTAGTATTTATTGAAACCAACTAAATAAGTACCAACGAAAACGAATGGTCGGCTATGTAATTGGCTTTTTGAAGGTCGATTAGTGGGATAGTCAACCAAAGCCGTTGACGGTACTAAATCTTTACCGATTATCTAGCTTGTACAGCGTATTGGAGCTGAAAAGTTGTTGCGGTTTTATTACAAATTGAATTAAAGTGAAAATGGCATACGTGGAGGAGTGGATTACATGAACAATCATTCCGATAAACAGGTCACTTCCATTTCGTTGCATATTCGTTATTTCACTAACATTCGGTGTACATAATAATAGTTCTCTATATCAAACTATTCAATCGCTACGATTATATTAAATACTAGCTGTACCCGGCGACGCGTTGCTGTAACTCAGTCTGGTTAAATGCAAAAGAAAGAAACGAGAAAGCGCACGTTTCTAATATGTTTAATTTCACAATGTGTGACATCTATATAATAGTATGTATATAAAGACACGCCCGTATTCGACTGCAACGTTGTGTCAAAATTTCAAAGCAATCGGTGAAGAACTTTCGGAGATTTAAGATTTTGAACAAACGAACATTTACATTTTTATTTATATAGATTGTATATTTCATCGAGGAATACTCAATGACACCCACACCTCGGTAAATAAATTGGTCCGAGCAACGAATTGTCGCTCTTCACTCCACAGCAATGAAAGCAATCATTGAGGGAAGGAAAGTTGGAGAATCGTTGACCGTGCGCGGTCGGAGCGTCCGAAACTTATAACTCACGGAGCAAATGGAGCAGAAAATGTGAGAAATCGTTGATCACAGTGAAGGAGTGTACAAAGTAAAAATTGTAGTATGCGTTGGCAGTCGACCGGGACACCGAAATAACGTTCTAATCTCTATTCTTGGCACACGCCTCCCACGTAGCCTGACAAAAATGCGAAACTCCTCTTATAACCGTCCAAGTATCATAAGCCCTTTCTATTTCTCCGATACTCCATCAATTTTTCAAAAGCGTTTCAACTTTCATCAATCATCTGGACTGCCATTGCCCATCACGCGTTATCAGCTGTAGCGAATAACTCGGCAGATAGAGCTTTCCGCGAAGATAGGATCGATAAAGTCGCGTATCGATGACAGATAAATTGAAATGGCAATTTATATGAGGCGTGCCAGTGAACGTGCAACTGGTGACCGTCGAACGTAAAACGGAAAAAACGAAAGATATAGTGCTCGACACTATTTTTCGCCGATCCGTCACACGACAAGTTAAAAGAAATTCATGTAAAGTATATAGTGTATCATCTGATACATAGATACCGTTGTTGTATATTATCAGTTATGAGTTAGAAGAATATGGCGTATTGATTCAAATTTAAGAATGAGGAAACAAGTGACTATTCAAAGCGACATATTTTTTTGCCGATAGTTCCCTGTTCAACAGCCGTCAGTTTTTGAGAAATCCGATTTTGAAAAAAATGCATATTTTCAACTTAGAAATTTTTTTTAGTTCAAACAGTAATAGTTACTCAATTGGTTGTTCCGCCAAATTATTCTATGAACCATTCCGAATACAACGATATAAGTTATTATGGCATTATGAATATTTAAATATGCTTAAACAACGATCAAAGGGAAAGGACACCCGAAATGCACCAATTTTTCAGATATCTTTCAATTTATTTAAAAAACTAAGGGTCTAGGAGAAAATCTGACGGCTCCACGCGATGCAGCAGACATTTTTCCTCCAGAAAACATCAACAGCAATCGTAAGTCCCGTTTTGTTTTCAATACAGAAACGAAATAGGCAGTGGTACTCGACGACGGCGGGCGTATCCATTGCCGCTCAGCGTAACAGTCGGCGCCGCACGTTTCGCCAAACCATTTCGTTTCTGTATTGAAAACAAAACGTGGTTTACAATTGCTGTTGATGCTTTCCGGAGGAAAATTGTCTGCTGTATCGCGACGAGTAGTCAGATTTTCTCCTAGACCCTTAGTTTTTTAAATAAATTGAAAGATATATGAAAAATTGGTGCATTTCGGGTGTCCTTTTCCCTTTGACAGTTGTGTAAATATATTTAAATGTTCATAATGCCATAATAAATTATATCGTTGTATTCGGAATGGTTCATAGAATAATTTGGCGGAACAACCAATTGAGTAACTATTACTGTTTGAACTAAAAAAATGTTCAAAGTTGAAAATTTGCATTTTTTTCAAAATCGAATTTCTCAAAAACTGAGGCTGATGGCGATTAAACGGTTCGCGGATTCGTATTCAACGCACAAAAATGTGTAAGAAACGGGTATTGATTGTTACAAGTCCAGATGGCTGTTGAACAGGGAACTATCGGCAAAAAAATATGTCGCTTTGAATAGTCATTTGTTTACTCATTCTTAAATTTGAATCAATACGCCATCTTCTTCTAACTCATAACTGATAATTTACAACAACGGTATCTATGTATCAGATGATACACTATATACTTTACATGAATTTCTTTTAACTTGTCGGCGTGACGGATCGGCGAAAAATAGTGTCGAGCACTATACAGGCTGTCCACAAGAGTGTGTCGTTCGTATCTCCGAAAGGAATTATTAAATTTAAAGAAAGTCTATATTGCCAAAAATTACATTTTATGAACTAATACGCAATTGCCTACTTAGAATATGGTCCCGTCTCCGCTGTTGTCGATAATCGCTTGACACCGTTTAGACACGCTTTCAACTAACTTTTCTGCAGACTCCGAAGATGAAGACTACATTTCTCGAATTTTTCGAGATAACTGTTTGACCGCGAATATTCATTTTCCTTGAAGCTTGTGTTTTATGAAACCCCAATTTCGTCATACGTCCAGTTGTGTCGAACGCGATTATGTTGAGTTTTGGGGAGTGTTCAAAAACTGGTTCGGCGAATGCACAGCGATACAGTTGTTGACCACTCGTAATTCTCGTGCTGAAAGACCGGGACGAAAATTGATTTGTGTAATCTTAATCCACATAATAAAACTTTGTCTACCTTTTGTCAAATACGCGGTGAACTACGGTCCTTTGATTTTGATATGTTATAACAAAATCTAGACATAGGTATAGCTTTAATAAAAATGATTTTGGAGTAAAAAATATGCCATTTTCTTTTATATTCAGCAAGTGGTCAGCAACTGTACCTGGACCGGTGAACAATTATGTCACAACCGGTCAATAACTACAATTTTGAGTTATGTTTCTTTATAATAACATAACATCGAAACTACTGATGTCTCGAAGTTTCTTTGGTGTTATAATTTTCTTTGGTACTTTTCTATCCGCCTGGTATGGCAAAACTTCATTTATAAAATTCAAGTTACTTATTCCATAGCGTTTACCTAAACTGGGGCTCTTACGTGGTCAACTACCCCTAGTAGCACAAAATATTGGTTAAATATTTTTTCCAAATATTAAAAAAATATTTTTTTAGCCACACTTTTTGATATGAAAAACATGTTGATTCCAAATATTATATACACATACTGAAAATGTGAAATAAATGTTCAGAAAATATGAACTAAATATTCGTGGAATATAAAAGAAATATTTAGAAAATGTAAAGCAAATATTCTGAAAATGTGAAATTAATATTCAGAATTCCAAAATATATTCAGGAAATATAAACTTAATATTAAAAAAATGTAAAGTAGATATTCAGAAAATATGAAATAAAATTCAGGAACTGTAAAATTAATATTCAGGAAATGTGAAATTAATATTTAAGAAATGTGAATTGAATATTCAGACAATATTGAGTAAACACTTGAAAAACATTTAAATGAACATTAATTTTATATTTATTTAAACACTTTAAGACCTCTATTATACATAAATCTGTATAGAAACATATGTACAACACATATTTGTTAAATGGAGAAAACATTTTATTTGAAACAGTATATTTAGAAAAAATATTTGCGTCTTAATCTAGAATAAATATTGTATGTATATTTAAATATCAAAAAGAGATTGAACCTCTTTTTAATATTGGATGTATGCGCATTCAATATTTTGTGCTACTAGAGACTGTATCGTTTACCCTACTATGCTCTATTCTTCTTTTCACGTCGTGCAAAAATGACAAAAAATGCGGAGTCCTCACTTTAAAAATCGCCTGTTTTCTACGGAATCGCAAACTAAAATGCCACACGTATTAACCAGTATAGTAAAAGACACTTTGCTGAGAAAAAGTATGCTCCCTCGATTTCTGAAAGACACACCCCTTCAGCGCCCGAGGTACATATATATGGTACATTCCCTTTCTTTGCTATTTCGCAGTTTGCACTCGCAATTCGCTATTTACACCAGATTAGAGTAGTTTTATTCATTGAACAAGTATGAACCTACCTGAACCCTGTATTAATTTGTTTTATGCATTTTAACCTCTGAAAAAAGAAAAAGAAAGAAAAAACGCGCGCGCGCGTGTGTGTATTTATATATTGGCACCTAGATCCCGTCGGAAGAAAAACATCCTCTTTTTTTTTACCGTTAAAAATAGCCTGAATTTTTATATTTGTATATATATCTGAAAGTTTATTAATCCTTTCGAATACACAGTGTGCAATCGAGTACCAATCAATCAACAACTCTTTGGACTCTTTCATTCAACGTGTGATCATGGTTACGAAAGAGCCTCTGTTAACCGAACGAGCAAGTAGTCGCGCAATGACTAATGGCATCTACCTAAGCTCGAGCGCATTATCTTCACCTTGAGTCACGGAATCTTTTTGTCTTGCTCCTTGCCAGTCTCTCCTGGTTTATTAACCATGGGAATGATTATTCCCAAGAATGACCGACGAGGTGGTATTGAGAGGCATTTTACCGACGGAATTTACTCGATCGAGTACTTGTGTGCCCGGCGAATATAACAGGCTACCACGCATGACCGAATTGCGGATGGATTCTGATTAATAAATTGAAATATCGTGGCGTCGAGCAGCGTCATCGATGGCTATATACGCACCCCACGTTTCAACGCAGATCGCACCCACGCTTCTCGGCGAAGCTGCTCTTTTACCATTTAATCGTGACGGGTGGGCGAATGGAAAATTTAACCATCGCCGAGGGATCGACCGCGAGAAAGCCTCGTGATCAATACATCGATAATTATAATTAGTCCGCTGGTTAATTTAAACGGCACTCGTCGCGTAGGGATTTATTCCAGTTACAACTGAACGCGTGTTAGCATTGATTGTTAAGGGTGCATTCTCGTGTAATCGTGATTTTTTTTTTAATGAAAACTGTAAATCGTAGGGTGGAAAGTTTTTTTTTGGTATTGATTTATACATATTTTGAAATGATTTACAAAAAAATTTTTTGTTTTAAAATCTTAAATAAATTGCTATAACACTGACGGTGATAAATACGCGGTGTACACGATATTTCAAGAGAGGCTCATCTGAAGTCAAAAATCGAAAGTTTTTTTTTAAATATATGAGAATGGTTACCTTATTACCAATCGTTACTGCAGAATAATGATGATTCGATGATTGGTACATGTTTTAGTAAAAGTGCCCTGAAAACGGTAATTTTGTATGTTGAATCAAATCAAATTGAGTGGACTAAAACTTTTGATAGTTAGTACATAGTACGATATCGAGTTCATTTACGAAAAGAATCCCGAAAGAATTTTTGAAATTCATGAGTTAGTTCTTTTGTTTTTATATATCTACAACGTTTTTTTTTTATCACCGCCAGAGTTTTACCTATTTATTCAATATTACTTCGGAGAGAAAACAGTAAAAAATATTTTTATCATCTTAAAGTATGTATAAATCAATACCAAAATGATTTTTTACCCTATGTGTTACAATTTTCTTGCAATAGAATCCTAAATTTTTTAAGGATATGGAAGAAGTATCTTCGTTTGTATGTATTACCCCGTGCTTCGAATTATTTCGAACAAAAGAAAAATAGAAACATCTGTTTTTAGAAATATAGTGTATCATTTATTTGCGAAAGAGTTGAAGTGTACCGCAATTGGAATTGTACCTGTCAATCATTGGAATCGTCATGTGTATATAATAACAATTCTGTATTTCACAGTAGACATTACGATAGTAACAAGAAGATACAAAAAAACAAATACATATAAGAAAACAAGAAAGAGAAAAATAATAGGGTTAGAAATTATATAGTATACATGTAAAAGTAGAAGTAGAGTGCAAAAGATTAGGTATAGCTGTCAGCTGTTGTTACCCTAACCACTTAAAACTACTAAAAACTATATGACGAATCTGTGAAAGAAGTAGTAAGAATTTCTGTCGAGTGTCGTTTCTTCGTCGCGTAAGACGTGGCTGCAAAGGTAGAAATTAAGTTTTCAACGATGAAGGAGGGTTACGTAACGCGATCCTAGGAAATCTCGTAAGAAGGTGGGAATAAGCACGAAGTGCAATTTGTAATGCAGCACTGCGTCCATACTGGGCGATGCAATAATAGTAATATCAAATGAAATTACGAGTTTCAAGTTGTGCCATGAAAAAACATTTGTATTCTCAGTTTGAGTTAAACAATTGCATTGCAGTATTCAATTACAATGAAATTGAACTTGGGTTTTTCTTGGGTAGTTTATTTTGGTAGTTTATATCGACTTATTTTCTTCCCTGTTTCATTTCACTTTGGAGGGGGGAGAAGGGAGCTGTACTCGCGATAAAAAATATGAACCACGTGTAGCCCACGTGCCACTGAACCTGTTAAATATTTCTTTAGTACTGTGCCTAGCAGAGATTTAGTGATGTAAAAGCAACGGAGGGCGGAGTCTATAGAAACCTCGATTATCTCGCCGACAATTATTCAGGAGTCCAGGGACATGTTCAGGTCCAGAACTGTGTAGGAATAAATAAGTGCTGTCCTATAATAAGCAAAAAAGAACAGAACATTACCTTGTTGGTAAATCTAACAAAGTCCATATGCACTTCTTAATTTTCGGTGAATATAAATTTAAAGCTCAATCTATTTCAATGAATCAGGTAGTAATTGAAAGAGATTGCAAAATACGTAATTCGCTCCCCACATGAATTGGGCCAAGTTATGCAGAAACCTACAAACCCTTAAAATAACAAAAATAGTTAAACACAGGAGCTACGGATCCAATTATGTTGTGATTTTTACTTTGCAAAAATGACCAATCCATAGAACAACTCTTACATTAAACAAATTATTAAAGCTACCAAGCCATAGTTCCATTTAGGCTTGAAAAATAAAAACCAGAGAAAATTTAGAATACTATTAATTATACTACTCACTATTAAATAACCCGTCAAAAAGCATTGTGAAACAATAACAGAAAATAAAATACACCCAATAGAAATAGAGGTACTATTCTTTAACAATTAAAATCTTCAAACCAAATTTACTCAATTTCAGATCATTGAGAGTGCTAGCTTTCTACAAAACTTGACCCAATTATTATTAATCTAGTGTTGTAAAAAGCTTAGAAAGTAATTGCTTCTATTAATCCTTAAAAAATTTTAGGATGGAAAATCATGAAACCTTTGAAAGGTATAGCTTTGTCTGTGACGACTACGAATTAGAATTGAATTTTCATTCTCGCCCCAGGCAACAGATCGAATTTGTGGAATCACGCATTACGTGGTGGCTAAAATACTAGTAGATACTGAGGTTCACACCCGTTACTATATTTCTGCAAGACGCTATACCAACGAGTGAATAGTTATATACGAGCCGCAACGCGGAGGATGAATCGCGACGGTTCGTATAGAAAGGATCGTTGCATCACGATCTCTCTCGCAGATCGTCCCGTGAATCATGCTCCGCATTTAATTGCCTCGAGTGCGCGGCCCGTGCTACGTTTAGAAGTAACATCGACGCGGCATAGAGTCCGGAAAAGACGGAAAGAAGAGGAACGTGTTTCGTGTCTATTTTTGCCACTCGAAAGGTCTCGCGTTTCTAACGCCGTGGAGTGCGGCAGTCTCCATTTGATACGGGATCCCCGCCATTAAGACCGAGGGTTTCACGATGCCCGAAATCGCGTCGATACAGGGTGGCTTCCAAGCTCGCTTAAGGGATTCACGTTCCATCCAATGGTGGAAACAATGAAATTTCGATCATAGTCGTGATGACGCTTGAAATTTATTTTCTTTCTTCCATTTTAATTTATAAAAAAGACTTTTATCCTCGCAAGGAATTCCCATAGTAGCGAGTGTTCGAAATAATATTCTCGTTGCTCTAACAAGGGAACACCTCGAACCCGGAAATTAAAAAAATTCTAGAACTTTGTGAATATGTAGGGAATTTCCTCTTGATTATAATACAATTTTTCTTTGCTGCCCAAATTCACTCTATGGGGGTGTAAGTGACCCCTGAAAATCCGGTTATTTTCCGATTTTGTGTTATAACTCGTAGACTGTAAAATAATTTTTTTACCAAATGATATATCTAATTAAAAGAAGTAATATTTGTCGTGAAACTTTTTTTCTGTCTTTTACAGTTCGCGAGTTATAAAACAAAATCGGAAAATAGCCGAATTTGCATGGGTTAATTTCAGCCCCTTCGAGTGAATTTGGGCAGCAAACAAAAATTGCGTCGTAATCAGGAGGAAATCCCCTACACATTCACAAAGTTTCAAAATTTTTGGAATTTTCGGGTTCGGGATCTTTCCTTGTAAGTCTTAAGTGGAAAATAGTAACAGAGGTGTAAAGAGATTCGGACGAGGTTGGGGAGTTTTTAAATAAATTGTTGAAGTGTTGGATTCCGTAGTAGGGAGTCGAGTACAACACGTTAATTACTTCTAAGTCTCACAAGAGGTTTTTATTTTCAAAGTTCTATCTGGCGTGTTTGACAGAGGTTCCGCTCTTGGATGCTAGAAAATGGCCTGCTCTTAGGATTTTTGGATTGGCTCTTATATATAAAGGAGTTGTGGAAAAAGGGATAAGGATGACGTGGAAAGAATTGTAGAAAGCGGCAAGGGTCGATGGTGGTGACTAAATTCGTTATCGCTGTTCGGAGGATTTTGCGAGGGTGACTAGTTGCGATGCGCTGGCGTGTATTTCGGATATTTATGGTGTATATCTAGCTGGCATCCAACAGAAGCACTTTTTAATTTTTAAATCTTTTCTAAAGTCTTTTGTGGAGAATTTTAGTACTGTCCGCGACTAATGGTCCTTTTGTTTTTGCTAACATGGTTAACCCGGGAGTAGGCGCATGTTGGTCTTTTCGACCGATGATTTCGTATGTTTTGAAACATGATCCATAGCGTTCGACTGTTTACTTTTTCCGTGAAGCTATTCTCATTTGAAGGAGGTCTCGACTTGTTTATGTTGTGAAGCGACACTTAGTGCACTCGTGTAGGTTTTAAAACCTACATTGTTATGCGTCGGTCTTTTCGACCATAGCGCGCCTGCTAACGTTAGTCTTGTTTCGTCTGTCGCATACAACGCGTAACTGTGTGGCAATCATCGCTAATACTGATTTCCGAGATTTCTTATTGAATGAAAACATTGAAGACGAGGTAAGTGATTCCGCAGAAGATTCCGATTATGTTATACAATCCGATCACGATACAGATTCGGAAATTGATTATGCGGATATAGAGATATCAGCTGTAGAGGAGAAATGTACTTTGGGTGAAGGAAACGTAAGTTTCTTTATTTTCAAGATGCAGTTTCTAATCTGAGGAAAATATAAAAATTTAATACGTTTATAAAATCATAAATTTATAAGTATATTTTTTTAAAAACCAAAATTGAAAAACAAATATAAATATAAAATATATTGGATAATTGCTATTATGAAAAATTAAAAATCAAGTGATAAATTCAAATTAATAAATAGAAAATATAATTTTATATTTTGCATTCGCACAAATTTTTATATAAAAAATAGAAAAAGGGGAAAACGTTGTACTAAATGTAACGCATTCATTTGTAATGAACATACACTATACTTTTGTAACGAATGTTGTAATGATGCGAGCGACTCTAGTTTATCAAGCGAGGAATAATTAGTTATTTATTTCATTGACAGTTAATTAAATTTATTTACTTTATATTTTATGTTTTATTTTCTTTCATTTATTATTATGTGTTTCGTTAACAGATTATTATTTATTTTATCATAAAAATGAAAATCATTTATGTATGACTATTCTGAAATAAGTAAAATACAATGTTATACATTATTTGTAGTATTTTAGTCATTGTATTAATTTATTTCTCATTGCATTATCATCGGTCGAAATGACCGACGCGCGCCCACTAACGTAAGTTATTTGGCGCGCCTACTCCCGGGTTAAGGGGGGACGCCTACCTAGAGCGGTCGAAACAATGCGCTTCTTTGGGATTTTTTTCTAGAAAAACCGTTACACTTTTATTAATAACTATTCGTCTATTGTTAAGAGTACATCTAAAGGACAGTTCAGTATTTTTTGCGTTAAAGAATATTAAAAGATTTGAGAGTTATAAGCGATGACCGGGATGTACTTTTTTTTTGCGGTGACCATCGTAGCTCGTAACAGAATCATCCGAAATGAAAAATTCGAAAGGCTTTAGAGTATGAAATTATCTAGGCGCTATCGGGCCCGATTTTGGAAAAATTATTAACAGACAAAATGGCGGCGCTGCAAAGTTGAACCATCGATTTTCAACAAAAAAGTAGTTCCTTTCTTGGCCTGTAAAAAAAAACTAAGAAGAAAAAAAAGAAATCCCTCCGATAGCTTAATGTCTTAGAGAAACTATAAAAAAAAATTAATAGAAAAACATGCATAGATTTTCATATACAGTTAATCTTCTAGACCCCTCATAAGAAAATATAGGTCGCTTATTGAAACGGTATCTTCGGAACGGCAACTCTGAAATCAATTTTTTTTTTTTAATATAATCTATATGAGTGTAGTTTCCGTTGTGCGTACCGATTTAACAAAAAATATATTTTTCTGAAAATGGTGCGCTTTAGAAGAAAACGTTTCGAAAATCCGCAAAAAAATGGACAGTTTTTCGAGCGTATTACAAAAAATATGTTTTCGATCAAAAAATCGGTACGCACAACAGAAACTACACTCATATAGATTATGTTGAAAAAAAAAAATTTCAGAGTTGCCGTTCCGAAGATACCGTTTCGATAAGCGACCTGCTTTCTTGTGAGGGGTTTAGAAGATTAAGTGTATATGAAAATTTATGCATATTTTTCTATTAATTTTTTTTAATAGTCTCTTAAGACATTGTACTAAAGATTGGTAATAACAATTTTATATGAAAACTGTAAGTTATTCCTGAAAATAATCTTAAAAATGTGCTCATTTTTCCGGCCGTCACAGTGGTGACCCCTTAAGGGGTCATTCTGGTTAGCGCGCCGATAAATTCAGCGATTTTCAAGAATTTATGGCGAAGACAGAAATTATAGTAATGCAATAAAACTTTTTTCTATTGATTAAACTACATTTCGATAGTAAATAAAAAATATAAAAGTAATAAAATTATTGCTTTTAAAATGGTTTTGAAGGCGATTTTGATGATATGTTTAAAAATGCATGCCTCGCTCGTGCAGGTGATTTCAGCAGTTGGACTTATTTGAAATCAAAAATACAAACAGATACTTGATCAGTATGACTGTTGCTATGGCCCGAACTAGAATAAATGATTTATCCTTAAAATTAACAAAATAGCGGGCAAAATACAAGAATCAATGTATTTCGGCTGTGTTTTCTGTGATATTTTCGATTTTGAAAGTAGGTTAGACTCAACAGAAATACTTGGTTGTAGTACCGGTCAGAGGAATAGGTGTGCAGAATAAGCAGTTCAATTTACAAAACAATCGGTTCGATAGATTTTGAGATTTCACCTGCACCATGTGAAAAAATGACGTTTCGAGAAAAACGCGTTCAAAGTTTTCATCCATATCGGCCGAGCCCCTGCGCTCCCAGCAAAATGCCTCTGTAGAAGTTAAAATAATCGAAATTTTTCAATGAAAATGTAACATTCTTCAGGATATGTACTTTCGAAAAATGTTTAAAAAAAATCGATTTTTTCAAACCGTCTAACCAGAATGACACCTTAAGTTCAGTTTCTGGCGATTACCTGGCACTCACTAGGAACACCATTAATTTTATTTATAGTCATTAATTTTTTCTAATTCTTATCTATCATTAATCTATTATCATTCATTTACTATAACGTATTTTCATATAATAGAGATAAATAAATTTCAACAAACAGTTTTGTCATTCTCTTCCTCTCATTTTTCTTCTTTCCCCTGTTCCAACTTTGTTGATTTTTCAAGGTCAGACCAGCTTTTGGGAGCATCTTTGATTTACATTTTTGTGACCTCTGTAACATATACCTTCGATCTGTATAAAAAAATTTGCGCGATTCCATCATCAGTTGAATAGTGTTCCTAGTCAGTCCTATCGGGCCCCTTTGTTAATATGGTAGTTGTAGGGATATTTCAGTATTTAGATGTTTTGTGCGAGAGCGTTGTTTTGAAGGGACTCGCTCGCAAATTGCAATACAAGCAAAGCGGAGCTAACTTGTGCGCAAACATTTTGCTACTATTCCAAATTGTTCTATTTCTAAAATGAGGTTGAAAACACTGACGCGTGTAGGCACTATTACTGTGTTAAGTATATAGGGTGTTTCCAACGGAACAAGTGACGGATGGAATATTTGCCAGAGCGTAAGAGCTACGAGAAAACACAAACGGCCCTCCCCTCGTCATCTTTTATTCAAGATTCGATATTAGGGAAGAAGAAGCGTTTTTCTCACTCTTTGTATGTTATCTGAAGGAGAGAATCTCGAGTGTTGTCATAGCTCTTGCCCTCTTCGCAAATATTCCGCGCTACACTTGCTTGCAACATTCCGTATACATAGCGCGTGTGCCTTTCTACTTGCGCGTAATTTCCCATAGGTACACGCATAAGAATTTCCAAATGCTGAACGCAATACAAAGCAATCGGAATCTCCTGAACTTCCCCTGCAAGCAATTATCAAAATAAACGGGAGATGATTAATCGGCTATCAAGCATTCAGAGATAAAGAAATAATCTATTTTACATTATCAAGCTTTCCAAACACAAATTCACTAACAACCAGGCGTTTTTTCTTTAAGAGCGTATTCTATTAACCCGAAGGTTCTAAAAGATTTTTTAACGCAAGTTTGCAGCGCTTATTAAACCATTAAACTTTTATTTGAAACATTTATTTCTTTCTCTTGTACTTTAGGAGTTATACGCGAATAAGTGGGAGTGTCTATTTGACTTTGGGGCTGGTTTTCACACCCTTAAAGGGCGCTAGGGCACGAATGAAATATACCGTTGTTCTTGTCTAGAGTCACTCTATAAACCCACAAAGTTGCGTTCGAATCGGCGAGTAAGTGTTCGCTTGTCACTGACAGCCAGTCGACAAGTGTTATCGTCGGCAGTATCTTCGGCCGATCGTGGATCGACTGCTAGCGATTTCGAACACCCCGGCTCGGCGCACAGTGTGCGATTTTGGGCACAAATCGCTAGACAGCGCAAATCTTGACCGATTTCAATAATTTTTTTTTTTAAATACTCGTAAAGGACTCAGCAATAACGGAGTGCTGCAGTAAAACCTATATCTTTTGGTCTAATCTATGAAAAACATTATTTAGCATAACATAACATAAAAACGTGAACTTTGGAAATTAAAGATATTAAAATTTAATTTTTTGTAAATTTAATATTAGCTATAAAATAAAAAATTTACTTTGAATTTACAAAATTTATGTTTTAAATAAACTGTAAGTATAGCTGATTTAAATTTAATATTTTTAAATTATATTTCAATTTTATTAGTTTTGATTTTATTTCTAATAAAAATTCAAATATAATTTAAAAATATTAGATTTAAATCAGCTATACTTACAGTTTATTTAAAACATAAATTTTGTAAATTCGAAGTAAATTTTTTATTTCATAGCTAATATTAAATTTACAAAAAATTAAATTTTAATATCTTTAATTTCCAAAGTTTACGTTTTTATGTTATGTTATGCTAAATAATGTTTTTCATAGATTAGACCAGAAGATATAGGTTTTACTGCAGCACTCCGTTATTGCTGAGTCCTTAACGAGTATTTAAAAAAAAAATTATTGAAATCTGTCCAGATTTGCGCTGCCTAGCGATTTTTGTCCAAAATCGCACACTGTGCGTCGGTCCGGCGAATTGAAATCTCCATTAGTCTGGTTGCTAGCGATCTTTGAGGCCAGTCCCGGCCTCCTCGAGGCCTTTGCGACCGTCTCCGTCGCGGGCGATCTAATTAACGGAGCAACAAACCCTGAAAACTCGGTGCAACGGACGCCGAAGAGGCCTTCGCTCGCTCTTCGCGTCGCGTTCCTGTTGCAGCGCGCGTCTAACGAGGATGGGGGGGGGGGGGGACTGGAAGAGGGCCCGAAGAAGCGCGAAGAGAAAGTCTGCGGAAAAGCCAGCTGTCTCGCGGAAAAATTCCTTTTTCGCGTGGAACAACGCCGGATGTCCGTGAGTTTGAAGATCTAGATCTAGATCATTCAGCGAACAGTTTCCCGCTGCTGTTATCGCGATCAACGTTCGCTGCTTCCCCTGGGGTACGTTTATGTTGGAGCTGCGATAGAAGCTATAAGAGCGTCGATCAGACGGCGATAAAAGCTACTCAAAAATAGCTTTCTTTGGCGTGTTTAGGTATACTAGAGCTGTGATAATAGTGCAATTTTAGTCGTTTAAGGTTTTGCAAAGATGAACCATTTAAGCAGAAGTGATTCTGAAGATGAATTATTATTATCTTCAAGTTCCGTAAAATGGTACCTACGTCGGAAAAAGGCTACGCAGTAAATTGAAACATTGTGTTGTATTTAATTTAACAGCTAGTTCATCCAACGTTAATGTACCCTTACTAATTGTAATTCGGAACAAGACTCATAACTTCTGAATTAATCAGTTTTTGACTTAAGTACCCTAATTCTTTTTTAAAGAGAATATAAAGATGCATCGATAGGTGTATAAAAATATGCAGTTCCATTAAATAAAAAAGAAGATATCTTGATTTTTTATTGAATAAAAGGTTTTTTTTTATTCATTTTTACTTTTGCAATTTATTGTCAACTGAGTACTGACTCACTTTTGTTGGAATTTTTTTTTCAACAGTTTCGCAGAAATACTTTGAAACCGTTGCGGTCGTTTTAGATATATGGATTTGGGAGACAAATATCATAACTTCGTACACATTCAAAATTTTTCTTGTATTTGGTCTGTAATTTTCATTACGTAATACATAAAACATAAAAATGAAAACATTAATAAAATAAATAAATAACAATGTAAATAATAATAAAATGGAAAAATTTGTTTGTCATATTAAATCAGAATCGGACTCGGAATATGTGTCTGGGTTTGTATCTGACGATTCGCAGTAATTTGAATCATCTACTATCAAGTATTTTATTGTAGCACGCGCGCCTGAGCGGTGAAAGTCTTAATGATTTCGGTTATTTTTTCTGTTTCGGGCAAATTCGGGCAGTTGAAATTGACGTTAAAGTTTAATGTTCCCTCAATTAATGTAAAAAAAATCACGGAGGTACTTTTTGGTACTTTTTTAAAACTCAACATCAAAAATGATAAATATTTAACATAAAAAATTGGGACAAATTGTTGATATTGCAAAAAAGTTTTTCGGCAGCTGGGATGGTCATATAATACTAAACATAAATTATAAAAATCAAATTAATCAGATAAACATTCGCGAAATAGCACGTGTTTAAAGAAACGCACCGAAAATTGGAATATATTCCAAGCATAATTTTTTACAACAAATTGGTAAATTCAGCAAAAGTTATGGGTAACATTAAAACCTACGTTCCTTTATTAACACTTTAAGATACAATAATTTGTGGATCGGACACTTCAGATTCTTGACTTTTGTGCATTACGCGAAGCACAGTGGACCGTCGAGGAAATTATAGGGGTGAAGAGTACAGTGGTTTGCCACCTGACAGTGATTGGCCTTATTTTGAGAAATAAATGAATATAAAGAAACACCAATGTTATGCCTTTGTTTAATGAACATATTCATATTCCTTGTACTTTCTTGCTTCGGATGTAATCAATATTTCTCCACTCATTATATACTGTGATTATATATAAAAGCAAATAGGATGACTCGGCTTTGAAGCTTGGAAATTACAGCGATTTAATCAAAAAACCATAAGAGTACAGTTGAAAGTTTGCGAATAGTTTAATGTATTTATGACATGTATATCTCTCATATTCGGTATACATTGATAAATAAAAGTTGAAACTTTATAAAAGAATTATTTATTTGTTAAAATTATACATATATAATGAAAAATACAGGGGGCCAACAACTGTCATATGAATAATGTTGAATGATAGTAATTGGCCGGACGGCCAGTGACTGTTTTTTAACCATGTTAATGGTAAAACAGTAATTAGCCCCCTGTTAAAAACAGTAACAAACACGACAAATACATACTAAATAAAATATATCAATTTTTGTTGAATAATTTTAATCGTATTTCTATCACCAAATCGGGTAACATTTTCTTTTAGGTTATATTATGTATCAAATAGCGGCCAATCACTGTCGAACCGATTGGACAGGAAACACATTTTTTGTATATTTTTATACATTCTTGATTTTTTTTTATAAACTCTATTTTTTTTAGATTATTAGGGGTTTTTCGGGCTTATTTATATTGATTTATGTAACATTCTTACTTAAGTGGCCAATCATTGTACTCTTTACCCTAGTCTTACCCAGAAGTCACTTCAGTATGCTGTGTTTTAAGAATTTTATATCGTATTCTTATTTTTAGAAATATTCTGAATAAGTTTAACGGCGAGGAGTAGGTCGACGTTGAAAGTTCTAATTAAGTTGACTGCGAACTGTCAGAGTTCAGTGCTGTCCGTTTCGCGGACTAAGATTAGAGAATAATTTGCCAAGGTTCGCGAAGAAAAGGGAAGAAGGTGTTGGAGTCTGAGTAAGAGCGTATTTGCACGATGACGGTGCCCATCAAGGGACATCTTTACGCGGTCAATGGCGTTCTCATGCAAATACAGCCATTCCCGGGGAACGCCAGTTTTATTGCGACAGTCTGAAAGGCGTCTCGACGCTCGCTCCCTCGCGTGTTGCTAGGATAAATAGGTACCCTCCCCGTTGAAGCTTCTCCGATCAAATACCGCCGGATTTTCCGTTGCTGAGTCAGCAGACTCTCTTCATTAAAAATAATCTCCAACCTGAAACATAATCATCGCCATCTCTGCTATCGAAGAATCGATAACATCGGCGGAAGTTCCAATCGGCAGACTGTGATTTGCAGCCAATCCGAGTATACGCTTATTCGTGGAATCTTTCACGAACCTTGGCAGCATTCGCTGAAAAGGATTTTCATTTAAGGAGTCTTTCCACTATGAGGTCTAAATAAAAAATATATAAAAACAAATATTGTACGTTAAACGATTTTATTAAAAATGCACTAAAATCTAAAAAATAATTGGTGTTTTTTCACTTTAAATAAAATCGTGGAGCAGGATATGTCATAACAGAATATGAATCAATTTAATATAGAATCAAGCGTCGAAATGAATTTGTTGTGCCATATTCTGAACGCAGTGGCTTTTTGTCATTTTCGTAAAGAACGCGAGTGGCTGATTTTAAGTCGTTTGGATTTGTGGTTATGGGTTATATTTATTGATGACTGGATCATTTTTTCACCCGCTCGGGGTTAATTTTTTTTTTTTTTAAATATTGTATTGTTATCCAAACTACGCACGCCTGCAAAGTTTCAAGACAATTGGATAGTTGGAAGTGGGTTAAATTTCGGTTGCCAGATTTGCAACATATAAAAAACAAATAAACAAACAGAGGATCGAAGCTGAATAAAATCGTTTAAAAATGACCGTTGTTTGGAACTTTCCTTTTGTCACAAAAAGGGTGCGTTTACCAAATTGAAGATTTTTCTATATATTAATAAGTGTTTCGAGGACTCAATTTATATATATATTTTAATGCTTGCTTTCGCTAAAATTGATGAGTGCAATATGCGCTGTAAGAAACAGACTGGCACAAAAAACCAGAAAGATTTGTAGTCAGTATGACTGTCACAATAGCCCGAACTACACTTAATTATTGGAGTTCATGAGGAATTAACAAAATGACGGACGTCCAAAGTTGAAATCTCGAAATTATCTAAATTTGTTAATCATTTTGCAACGCAAAAGACGAGAAAAAAACCAAGAAAATGTGTGATTCTAGTTCGGACCATAGCGACAGTCATATTGATTACAACCCTCCCTGATTCCCCCGCCCCGGATACATGGTTCCTCCAAAACCGATTGCGCAATCGAGGCGCTTCCCCTCCAAAGCCCACATTACATCCACCCACTCCTACGAAAGACAGCATTAAAAAAATACAACCTAATAAAAAAAAAATACCTCAACCCAGCAAAACTATTCTCTTTGTTCTAAAAAATAAAAAAAAAAAACAGTTCCAAAAAACGGCAATTTCCGAAGAAATCCAGTGGGAACACCCCTTAACTTAAATCCCTTTACTGTATAAATTCTTCTAACTACAAACAAAATTCGTCAAGTAAGAAATAAAATGGCTAAGTAGTACCGTTCACTATAAGTATATATAAACTATACTTGTTCGCATAAAAAGTGTCATTCAAGAATAATTCTTTCGCGACAGAGCCTGTTACTCGCTGTTGTCCCGAAACTACCCCAGTGGTTCGTTCGCTCTCACGGGGGGTGGCACGATCTCTGCCGCTGACGTCACTCCTTTCCCAGGACAAAGCTCCTACTGGCCGAGGGTGCGTTTATATATCCGAGGGAACATAGACGGGGCCGTCCGACGGCGCCAGGCGTCGAGACGCTTCTCAAACTCCCGCCAACAAAACGTTCGTCAACCCCCATAATACTACAACTCCCTCCGCGCCCCTCCTGCTACCGCCATAGCTCCTTCCTCTCTTTTTTCCTCCGAACTCCGCTTTGTCCTCTCCCATACATTTTGGCCCTCATTTTCCGTCGAACCTCCCTTTTCGACCCTTCTTTTTTTTTCCGTTTAATTTACCCCCTTCCCTCCACTGTCTATCTGTCCGCCCACTCTAACTTCTGTTTATAACATCTCACGAGCCTATCTCCCTCTACCACCGTCACCTTGTCTCGCCGCCCGCGCGACGCTTCCTCTTCAGCTTCATCTTGCTGTCTGTTTGCACTCCTCGCTTCCTCGTGAACGTACCTTGGCGCACACGTTGCATGCATGCACATAACCGACGCGGCACGCGTCCTGCTCTGACGTATCAGAGACCCGCATTTCTGACGTCTTCCAGTGCTTGCATACGTGGGAGTATCGGCGTCATTCTGGACGCCAAGTTGTTACTCATCGGCGCACAGTGTTCGGGAAGAAAATCGTAGCTTCTGAACCGATCGATTTTCCACCTGGTGTACTCGGGTCGCTCGTGACCCCAGGCACGCAGAGTTTGCTGCAAAATTTTTGGTTTAAATTTGTAAACTGAATTTCTAGTTAATTTTATAGTAACAGTTTAACTCTCTACGTTTCTATAAATTTGATACATTAATTAATAAGGGAACATCTCTAACCCTGAATTTCAAAAAATTATGAAACTTTGTGAACATGTAGGGGATTTTTTCCTGATTACGACGCCATTTTTGTTTGCCGCCCAAATTCACTGTGAGGGGGTGAAATTAACCCCTGAAAATTCGACTGTTCTCCAATTTTGGGTTATAACTCGCGAACTGTAAGAGACAAAAAAAGTTTGAAGACAAAAGTTACTTTTTTTAATTAGGACTATCATTTGGTGTTTTAAAGTTCTTACAGTTTGCGAGTTATAATAAAAAATTGAAAAATAGCCGGATTTTCAGGGGTTAATTTCATCTCCTTAGAGTGAATTTGGGCAGCAAACAAAAATCGCATTGTAATCGGGAGGAAATCCTCTACACATTCATAAAGTTTCAGAATATTTTAAATTTCCGAGTTCGGGGTCTTCCCTTGTAAGTCCCCTAATAATTTTTTAAAAAGAATGCAAAGCTGCATTGATTGGCCTGTAAAAAAGTATACATTTTCATTAAAGAAATTGGGATAATCTTGTTCTTCTATCGAATAAAATTTTTTTTTGCCAATTTGCATTATTGCAACTTGTTGACTGACTCCAGACTACCTTCGGTTCGAAGTATTTTTTTATTAAATTATTTTTATCACGTGTATCGCGTTGGGTGGCTATTTTAAAACTGAACCCAACATTTGGGATGGAAAAGTGATGGTGCAGATATCTTATAAACACTTGGGAGTAAGGGATCGAATGTTTAGAGTAACATAAGTGCTTCGCGAGAGCATGAAATTGGCAAATTCAGTAAAAATTATAGATAGTATTAATAACCAAGTTCTTAATACTATTCAGTATTTCAAGATAAAAGAATTTACGTATCGTGGACTTCAGTTTTTTCAATTTTAGTTTAGTTTATTTTATTCTACTTTATTTTATTTTATTTTATTTTATTTTATTATATTTTATTTTATTTTATTGTACATATTTTTCATATTATCTTTATCTTTGTACTAATTAGCTGTATACTCTGTAACTAAAGGGTTCTCCAGTTGATATAATAATAATAATAATGATAATAATAATAATAATTTTTTCCATTGTTCAAAACACTGCGACGGAGTGGAGGCGGTCGAAATATTTAAACGGAACCTGGACACTGCGAAGTAACGCGATAAGTCGGACTGGGTAGGGTAATTGTGGGAGAGATGCCGCACTATCTGTATTTCAGGGATGTCAGTAATAAAACACCCCATTGCCAATTTAATTTGTTTGGGGCTGTTGATTTGGGTCAGTTTGCCAATCAAGAGCGTGTTTCCTGTATTATTATTAAAGATTTTGCTGTTTCTCGAGGTAAGCCTAGCGCACTTTGCCTGAATAGTTATTCGTCGCGTTTATTTTTACTATCATAGTAGCTAAAAATTCATAGTTTTTCTTGATACAACTTTTGTAATACGTTAAAGGGACCTTGTAGAACATTTCCTTGGCAGAATAGGTTACTTTCGACATAGCATGTGGAAATACGAAAGTGCGGCTCCTCTCCCGGGCATTTGGGACAGACGCCGCACTTTTACTTGTGATAGAAGCCGCACTTTGATACCGTACTGTTTCGGAAACTAAGTCGATTTAAATGATGTTTTTAATGTTTGAAATACCAAAAAAGTTTTTTAAAATAGCTAACGTGGTATCTCTAGGCAAATTATTTAGATACGAACAATTGTGTTGAGTGTTGGGCAAGGGCGTCCGTAGACTTTTTTCCAGGAGGGGGCAACTTTGAGGTGACGGTGAAGAAAAATATAGTAATGAAAAAACGAGTAACCCGCTTGCTTTTTTGAACTCATTTTGTAGTGCCAAATTAATTAAAAATTTAATTCCGAAATTTAGAAATGTTCACTTTTTTAGTATAAACTTGAAAAGGATCAGTTTTTAAAAATAAGCGATCTTTTTTCAAAAGCCAGGGGGGGGGCAACTGCCCCTTTTGCACCCCCCTCCGGACGCCCATGGTGTTGGGAGAATTATTATACCACGAAATCCAAGGCTGACTGGATTATTGGTCCAAAATGTAAAAAGTGGCTGTATGAATCATGCACCCTGTATAACACTATGTGTAACGAATTTGGGAGGAAGAAAAAAAGAATGTTAAATTTCGAAAAATACCTGTACCTACTGTACCCATTTAATTTTCCAATTTTATAATTGTATAAAATAAAAATATTTCATTTTACTTTGTTTTTACTATATTTTTTTTTTATATAAAAAGTTAGAATTAACAAGTTTAAATCGAAAATGAAACGTTTTTCGAAATGCGGCACGACTCCCGCATGTGCGGCGTCTCTCCCACCAAAGGATGTTTTTAGTTTCAATTTTTTAAGGGTGGCAAAAATATTAAAATTTTGATTTTCTTTAATGCTAGTAAACTCTCAAGATGTTGAACTAATAATATGTATAAATAATATAATTTGAATTTCGACCGTAAAAATTGTTCCAATTAGAAGAAATGATTTCGGCGCACTGGTTCGGTCTATTAACTAATTAAATAAAAGCTATTGTGCAATTTTGAGAATTATCAAATTCCAACGTTTCGGTCAGAAACGTGATAATTGTATAAAAGCACACGCAGTATTCTTCCTTATCTAACTTTCCTTTAAAATGGTCACAACCACTGACCGAAACGTTGGAATTTGATAATTCTCAAAATTGCACAACAGCTTTTATTTAATTACTTAATAGACCGAACCAGTGCGCCGAAATCATTTCTTCAAATAGTAATAATATGTATCCTTGGAAAACATTTTCATTGGAAAATTTACACACGGTGACAATTTTGCTTAACGTGCGCCAACTCTCCCACAATTACCCTACGCTCGAAAGTTGAAAGAGACTTTTTTCATAGATCCCACTTTATTACTCTTCAATAGTACACACTGTATTGTATTCCTACGGTCGTCCCTCGGAATACTCGCGAAGCTTCTAGCAACCGTTGTTTGCGGAAAGAATAATAGATAGCTCCAAGATCCACCGTTTCAGCCCCCGCGCGCATGGACGTTTCCACGGCAGCAGGATTACTCATCGGGGCGAAATCCGAAAGTCCACCACCGACTGGTCTGATTCACCGTGCCCCCGCTACGCAGATAAACGTTCCCCGTGACATTTATCGCGGCCAGTGCTTTCCAGTTAAACTAATGCGTCTGGTGGCACCTCGGTACCCAACACGGCCACCCGTTCCCCTCAGCTTGACCGTTTTAGAACGCAAAAATCGCCGGCTCGACGCAGCCTTGTTCAACAGAAGCCGGGCGTGCAGGTCGGGCGGAGTTCCTTCACCCTCAGCCAGCAATTCTTCGATCCAATTCAGCCGAGCAGCGTTCGATTCTACCAAGCTGATGCGATCACGGCTGCCTCACCGGCGTGTGCAGCTAACGCGCCGAGCACATTAAATTAGCTGGCCTATTGGCTCGGTTAAACGAGCCGTTCCCTGGCAGGAGCCTCGTCGAAGGAAACAGATCCCCATCTAATTACCCTGCCGCTCGCGATTTTTCTCTCTTTTCTCCCCACTCTTATTGTATGCTAAAACGCTCTCGGTTTCCCGCGTCCTTGGGCCGTTGGCCGTTATTTAACGCGCGTACGCCGCGTTATTGCCAGCCGTCCTAATTACGATAGGCATCGTTAGGCCTCCGCGGCACCAGTATTTCCCCGCGGGATGATCGCGTGAAATTTTCACCGTCGCCAATTACCCCGCAATTACGGGCACGTATCTCATCGCTGGCCGCGCGCACTTCTGCCCGGCGCCGAGCCACGGCCGGCTCCGCAGCAGACTACGAGAACCGAGCTCCCTTTCCCGGCCGGCTCGTTCTTCCTTTATACGCTGAAAGTCGGCCCATTGAATCCTGCCCCATCGGCGATTATAATCGCCCGACGGTGCCCGCGGTGGATAACGAACGACGTCTCCGAGGGATCAACGGTTAATTGAAACTTGTTACTTATGCAAAGCGAACAGCCCCGCAAAGGGCCGGTGGGGTGGTGAGGCTGGGGATGGAACAGCTTTCGCGCGGGTTGGTGCATTTGGATTGGTACGGGGGCAGATCGATGGGCTTAGCGCCTTCAGTGCCACCGGTAATTTGCTGGACTTGGTGTAACGCGATGTGGTACATGATGGCTGTTGTCTTTGATGAAGGAAGGACTGCTATTGGTTTGTTAATAATGGTGTGTGTAAAGTATTAGATGTAGGGGAAACTCGGAGAAAACTGTGCAGGGGAGAGCGGGGCAAAGTGAACCTCAGGGTAAAATGAGCTTCCTTAATTTATTCTTTAACGATAGAATATATTTACAAATTTTGGTGACGTAATAAATGTGTGTAGGGTAAGCAGACCAGTAGATGGACACTTTAGCTGATTCCGAAGTTTACGTCAAGGTGTTTCTTAGAAATAACTGTTGTATTAAAAAAAAATCAAAAGCTTTGCATGGAAAAATGTACAAATTTAAAGAAAAAAATAACTGCAAGTAAAAAAAATCATGTATTTAACTGGCACGGTCCTTTTCATTATTCGGGCCCAAACTGGTAACATCGAAAAATTAAGTGAATCACACAAAATTTGGTATACAGGGGTTTTTTGAGTCGCTGAACCGATTCCGGGGGTAATTTTTTTCATCTGACACCCCCAACTCCTAAAAAATAGAATTTAGGGGTCAGTTTGTCAATTCTTTACTAAACCTTTTTTTTATTTAAAATTTTTTTATTTGTGAAGTTTTCTTGTCTATAATTCGATTGCAGCCGTTACTTCTTTCAATGCCACCCGCAACCCTTGAAAAATAAGGGTTTAGGGGTTTAATTTTTTAGTTTTTTTATTTTCTACGAAAAAGTTTCGAATAATTTTATACCTGAATTCTTCATCCATAAATTCCACCGCAAGAGCTTCTTTTGATCTGCAAGTTTCGGCTTAGTACTAAAAGTCACCGCTAGGTGGCAAACAGCCATTTTGGTTCGGCCATTTTGAGTCTGCCATATTGAATTTTACAATTCCGATGCCAAATTCAGATTCAGCGACCCCAAAAACCATTACATACCATGTTTCATTCAAATCTTTTGAAAATCAAAAAAGTTATTCCGTTTGATCATATATGATACATTGACAGAATTGGCCAGATTTTTGTTTGATCATATATGATACATTGACAGTTAACCGGTTAAGGATAAAATGATGAAAATTCTACTCATAGCCCATATCACCAGTAGATGGACGATAGGGCTAGCAGATGGACAGTTCAAAACCAATAGATGGACGGGTGTCTGGCTAGACGAATAAAATACTTAGCTATAGTAGGTATCTGGATTAAGTTATTTTCTGTTAAAATACAGTTTATTTCATCAAAACTAAAAACGTATGGAGTCTTCATTGGCAGAAAACGGTGCAACAGGTTATGGGCTCAGGCCGCAAATAAAGTGAGGTTATCTCTAGCCTAAAGCTGGGTTTACATTAGTCCAGTCCAGTGATCCAGTACGGCACTGGATTAGAACTGGAATAATGTAAACAGTGTGTTCATTCCAGTACAGAGCTGTCATTCCAGCAGATTTCGACTGGATCGAAAGCCTACTTTTCGAGCCTTCGAACCTTCGATTATTCGAATATTCGAACGGTCGAATATTCTGATCTATCGAAGTTCTGATTGTACCAAATAGGAATCTGAACATGAAATAGTGGGGGTAGGTTACAGAAACAAAGAATAAAATTACTATTAATGAGTAAGATGGTGTCTATAAAGCGAATAATACTTTATATATTTAGAAAAATAACGTTATAGTAACGAGGGAAAAATAAAAATATTATAGTTCCTCAAAATCGTTTATGGAGTTTTAGCTTCCTACAAAAAAGTCTGCTTATACTGTTTGTCATCCGCTTATGATGGGACACGGATGGGCCTAGAGGAGGGGTCCCTTGGCCGATTCCGTCAGGGTTGTCCACTTATTATTATAAAAATAATAATACTAGTAACTAATGGTTGTTTTCGTTTCAAAATGTATTAAGTTACCAAAGATTAATAAAGTTAAAAATTTATCGTTTGAAAAGCAAATAATTGTAAAGGTCAATATGAAAAGAATTTCACAATAAACTGTGAACAAATATTTCATGTTCAGATTCCTATTCGGTACAATCAGAATTCGAACGTTCGAATATTCGAATATTCGAAGAAATTATTCGTATTCGAAATTGTTCGAATTATTCGAATATTCGAATAGTCGAATAATTACAGCTCTAGTCCTAACGAACGTGTTCATACATCTTCATTTTCAACCTCACACTTTGTAACATAAAAATTAATTTGTATTGTTTGAATGTGAAATGAAATACTCTGAAAGTTTAGAAAAGATCCGCTTAACAGATTCATAGAAAAAAATGCCAGGAATCACCTTATTCCTAGTGCCCTAAATAGGGCTCCTCCCTTAAAAGTATTGTTTTTCTTTTTCGAAATTCATAGTCATGAACTGTTCGAAACTATCCAGCAGGATTCGAACCTACTTCCAATATATTTCATCCCCTCACTACTCATGGGCCGTTGCAACTATACGCAAAGTTGTTTCAGTCATTACAACGAGTTAAGGATGTATCGGACCTATCTTCATAATGGTACCAAGTTTATGAAAATTTATGAGATTGTTCTTTTTAATCTTCCTGATGGGCTCCAAAATTTTTAAACGAATTCACTAAACGGTTACTGAGTTATAACGATTTTAATTTTCATTGATTTTACACGTACTCTTATGGAAAGAGACGACCTTGACAGATAAAACAGCTGAAAAAATGTTGAAGAAATGGTACCAATGTTTTCAATTTTTTTTACATGTAGTATATGGATAGATGAAAATATCTGCCAAGTTTTAATTGTTTTCACTACACCGTTTTAAAGAAATAAATTTTAACTTGAGAAAATTGAGAATTCAGGACATTTTCACTGCCAAAAGTTTAGCAAATAATGCTTGACAAAGCATTTGTAAAGTGAAAAATACCTTTTTAGGAGTAAAAATAAGACTCCAACTGTCGTTCGAGTTCCTTACATTTAGATTTACTATGCGTAAGACGTAGATATTCAAGTATTTTAAATTTCATATACTTTTGTCTAATATTGTACGTCCAATACATCCTTAAAGGTAGATTTGGTCTACTGCAACAGCCCACAAAATTGTTTCAGTTCATAGTGAAGACTTCTAATTCCTTCGAACCTATTGCAACGCCCTTCGAGTTGCTCGAACCGATTACAACCTTCATCAAGTCTGACGTAACCGTCGAGTTCTGTGACTCCAGGGGTCATTAATATCAGGTCTCGTGACCCATGGATCATTAATCTAGGCTTCTCCCATCCACACATTAGTATCTCTTCATATAACCCTGACACTATCGCTCTACAACCACGTGTCGAGGTTTCACTTCCAAAAGTCACCCTTAACGCGACCACTCTCAACGAAAATCATTCTTCTCAATCTTCCTACTCAAATACTCAACCAACGTGTCGCAATTTTTCGCGGCAGTATTGTCATATCGTAGTGCTGTAAAAAATTGAGTCACGTGTAAATCTCTCTATACATATATGTACCGCCGCGAGATCGCAAATATGGCTGGAACTATTCGAATAATTTGATATTCGAATATTTTTCAAGTATTCGAATGCTACGAATAAACTTCGAATATTTCAGTACTCCAATGTTATTATTCGAATATTTCAGTACTCGAATGTTATTATTCGAATATTTAAGTATTCGAATACTACTTGAATATTTCAGAATTCGAATACTTCAGTATTCAGCTTGTAAAAAATGAACCTAAAGAAGTTGATTTATAATTCACACTATACTATTCATATATACAATAATATTCGCATACTTAAATATTCGAATAGTATTCGAATACTTGGATATTCGAATTATATTCGCCAAATAATTGAACAACTGAACTGTTCGAATATTCGAACGCCGAATAATTCGACAAATTCGCTTGTCTGAAAATTCAGAGGGCAAATACCCTCAAGCGTCGAAATGAATTTGTTGTGAGATATCCTGCTCCACGATTTCATTTAAGGTGAATAAACACCATCGAAATTGTAGTACAAGAAAATAATTATTTTTTAATTTTTAATGCATTTTTGATAAAATCCTTTAAGAAAAGTCAAAATACCTCTATGTACATAAAAGTTGTGAGTAAAAACGTAAAAGCGTGTACGCGGTGCACGTTTGATGGTGTACATAAAATCTCGAAAACCGCTCCAACGATTTGAATGCAAATTTAATGAAAGATGTCGAAAACCATTCCCTAAGATGTGTCGGGAGCAGAATTTCGACAAAAAAACAATAACACAATTTTAATGTTGAAAAATACGATTTTATCGATTTCTTGTATGAAAAATTTTTTATCTTTTTTTTTAAGAATTTATCTCGAAATTCTGCTCCCGACACATTTTTGGGAATGGTTTTCTGTATCTATCATTAAATTTTCATCCAAATCATTGGAGCGAGTTTCGAGATTTTATGTTCACCATCAAACGGTGCACCGCGTACACGATTTGGCGTTTTTACTCACAACTTTTATGTACATAGGGATATTTATAGTTTTCTTTTTTTTTTGTGTTAAAGCTCATAGAAGAACGATTAAAACTAGAAACAAAACGTTGTCTTTATTGTTATTTATCACTTTACAATTTGCGTTTGAAAAAAGGCCTGTTTTAGGGCTACCGAGGGTGACCTACCCCCTTAACTTAAAAAATTTGTTTTATATTTTTTTTTCGAACGGTTCCATAATGATCAATGTAACATCGGTACTAGGGCTGGGACTATTCGAATAATTTAATATTCGAATATTTTACAAGTATTCGAATGCTACGAATAAACTCCGAATATTTGAGTATTCGAATGTTATTATTCGAATACTATTCGAATACTGCTATATTCGAATACTGCTGTATTCGAATACTGCTATATTCGAATATTAGTCGAATACTGCTGTATTCGAATACTGATGTATTCGAATAATATGGTGTGTAGTGGGTCAAAATTAGCTTACAAGATTTCACCCTGACAAATGAACCTAAAGAACTTGATTTACAATTCACACCATACTATTCGAATACATGAGTATTCGAATACTTTAATATTCGAATAGTATTCGAATACTTTAATATTCGAATAGTATTCGAATACATGAGTATTCGAATACTTTAATATTCGAATAGTATTCGAATACAACAGTATTCGAATACTTTAATATTCGAATAGTATTCGAATACTTGGATATTCGAATTATATTCGCCAAATAATTGAACAACTGAAGTATTCGAATAATCGAATACTGAAAAATTTGACAAATAGTCCCAGCCCTAATCGGTACCCATCATACACGTCTCGCGTTGGTACATATACCGCTGTGTGAAACCGGGCTTACAGTAGAATACCCCCTTAAAAGGCAATATGAAAACTTATCATGCTCCGCTTATCGCGTTGCCATACAAGTACACACATTACCGTCGCCGCGAAATTAAATGCGATTAGAAAGGGTTTGAAAAAGCCGTCGTAAATCATCGAATCGGATATCTCTGTCTACAACAGTGAACCTGTCGCCGAGAGAAGGACACGGAAAGCCTGTCTGATAAGCGTTATCGTGGTCACCGGTTGTCTGTCTTTCTCCCTCCCGCGGTTCATGCCTAACTCTTATCGTTCCACTTTGAATTAGCCCTTCGCCGGTTCGGCTTGTACTAACATCGTACCCGATAAGGAAGTGTCACCACCGTGCGATTCCCGTTATCACGCCGCGGCCGCCACTCGTTCCTCCTAGCGGAGCCATGCATTTACTTCCGCGAGAAATCATCCTTCGGCTGCAGGGTGGCCAAGCGGCGCGCATCTATCACCGTCGAGCGTTAATTGCTTATCAAACTAGTTTCGCGACTTTCCATCTCGCTGATCTTAGGCCGCGATCTTCGATGTTCGCGCCTGTCGATCCCTTCAAGGATAAACCGAAATGGTCCCGGCGCGGGAAGCTTGCTCGGCGGATGCCGTCGCGTGTGCGCCGTGCTTTTTCAGCTTTCTACATCGTTAATTTAGCGTGAAGCGCGCGTCGACGATCTCGCGAGCGGCAGCTCGTAAATCTCGCCGCTGTTATCGATTATGAATCGAGGGGGATAAGTAAATGTTCCGATACCCCTCGGCTTTCGCGGTCCCGTCTATCGCGGTTGGCGATTAAACGGACCGTTGTGGACTATGATTACGTCGGATCGGGTACGATAGTTTTTGTGTCGCGTCCGTGTTATCTGGGGATGTAATCAAGGCCGTGTGCGTTAATTACGCTAGATCGAAGGAGCCCGGCTACCGCGTGATAAACTTGTCCCGATTATCGTGCCGCTTCATCGATCCACTCGGTACTCGGTGCTCCTCTGATTTGCATTTACACCGCGATAACTCTTTTTCCTAGGATACGCATTCCGTTTTTGCGTAGTTCGGCGCCAATTAGCGGTTTCTCCGTTCCGTGTGTCGGCTTTGCATGCTGCGGCAAGTCGCTGCATATTTTGTCTGACAAGCAAGCACGGGTTTTCAATTTTAACCAGCTTTTTAATTTTTGTCCGCATTATTCGCTCGTCGATTGAGTGGACACTTTCTTCCTAATCTTAACCTTATTAAACACTAGCTTTACTAACTCGGCTTCGCCCGAGATTTAGATCCTGATTTTGTAATAAAATTTTTTTTATTTATTTTTTGTGATAATAGTCATATTCGTCTGGATTAGCATAATAAGCTGGGACACATTTCGTGACACCAGACTTTACCGTTCGAAAGTTTTTAGGCGACAGACAAACACACAAACACTTTCTGCTTTATATATTAAGATAAGACTTTCAAATAAAGAAATACAGAAATAGAGAAATAAAAAATAAATGGAGAAATAAAGAAATAGATAAATAGACAAATAGATAAATAGTGAAATAGTGAAATAGAGAAATAAAGAAATAGATATATAGAGAAATAGATAAATAGCGAAATAGATAAATAGAGAAGTAAAGAAATAAAACAGAAATAGGGAAATAAAAAATAAATGGAGAAAGAAAGAAATAGAGAAATAGATAAATAGATAAATAGACAAATAGATAAATAGTGAAATAGAGAAATAAGGAAATAGATAAATAGAGAAAAAGAGAAATACATAAATAAAGTAATAAAACAGAAATAGAGAGATAAAAAGAAAATTAAGTGAAATAAAGAAATAAATAATTCATTTAATTCTACGAATCATAAATTTTGCTACTTCTACTGATTTCAATTATACCAGTACCTGATGTTGATTGAAACTTTAAGGTGAACTAAGAAGCTCCAAGAGCTGAATTACTATAGCGTTGGAAGAAAATCAACCGGTCACTCAGGGGGGCCTCCACCACCGCGATATAGTTAATTAACGTACAAGATACTTTCGATACCCTTCTGCTAGGTCGTGTTAAAATAGCGTCGCGCATTTGTCACGTCGTTATAGAACACGGTGCATCAGGATTCGTGCAGGTACGCGTGGAATAAATTCCGAGAACGTGTCCGCTCCACGGCGACGCAACAAATCATCGGGAACAGCCTTTACCTCTTACCGGAGCTGACAGACAGCTCGGTCGAGCCGTGATTTACACCACCGCTGAAAAGTATTTGATCATTTATAGGCCCTCATGTTTTATTATAGAGAAAACGGAATAAAACGTAACATAGTTGGTTATTGCTTGTCTTTATCACATCGCTACTCCTTGTTTTTAATACATATATGTCTGTAGGATCGAGGGTGGGGGGGGGGATAGCCAATGCGTGTGCGTATAAGTCTAACAAGGGAAGTTCGGCAACTCGAAAATTTAAAAAAATCTGAGACTTTGCAGAAATGTAACTCAAGTGAGATTAATGTAAACACCCCCTCGAAAAAATGGTGGTAGGAAATAATATTCAAAGTTGTATGGTTTTAATAATTCATAAAGCGGCGATAAAGAATTTGCGAAAATATTCTTCTTTTTTTTTCAAAATTTATCGCCACCATCCATTTTATCGACGTGCGTTAAGAAAAGTTGCACGTGTCATTTTTCTTACGAAAAACAGCACTAAATAAAAATCGCGTCGGAGGATATTTAAGTTGACGCATTCGATGTTTCGCAGCCAACCATCCAAATGTGCTGCTTTTCGTCGCTATAAACGGAACATGCTACTTTTCGTAGGAAACCGCTCAAGCGTGCTAGTTTTCGCAGCGAAAGACGAAACATGCTATTTTTCATAGTCAATCGTCCAAATAATGCTGCTTTTCGTAGTTATAGTCGGAACGTCCTACTTTTCGTGGCAAATCGCTCAAACATGCTAGTTTTCGCAGCGAAAACCGAAACGTGATACCTAGTTTTCGTAATAACGAAGACAAACGTGCTGTTTTTTGTGAGAAAATTGAAACGTGCTACTTTTCCCAACTCGCGTCGTTACAATGTTGACCACCAGAATCAACAGTTATATGTCAAAAAGAGGAAGGCTAAATCTGTAATGTACTCACCCTTACTTATCGTTTTTACTCTCATTTTCTCCGTAAACATGATTCACAGTAACTACCCAAATGCTGCGTAAATGTAAACATCCAAAATCCTGCAATTCTGCCCTACCCCGCCATCCCCTCTCTTACATTTCGAAACCTTTAAAATTAAAACCCATCGCATTCCCTTATCCTAGAGCATTACTATTCCAAAAGCCACCAGTCTCAGTCACGGAGTCCAGTTCAAAACAGTTGAATCTCTAATATTCTTAATTTAGTTGAATATATATCTATTAGGGCTGGGACTATTTGTCGAATTTTTCGGTATTCGAATATTCGAATACTTCGGTTGTTCAATTATTTGGCGAATATAATTCGAATATCCGAGTATTCGAATACTATTCGAATATTCAAGTATTCGAATGCTATTCGAATCTTTAAGTATTCGAATCTTTAAGTATTCGAATCTTTAAGTATTCGAATCTTTAAGTATTCGAATCTTTAAGTATTCGAATCTTTAAGTATTCGAATCTTTAAGTATTCGAATCTTTAAGTATTCGAATCTTTAAGTATTCGAATCTTTAAGTATTCGAATCTTTAAGTATTCGAATCTTTAAGTATTCGAATCTTTAAGTATTCGAATCTTTAAGTATTCGAATCTTTAAGTATTCGAATCTTTAAGTATTCGAATCTTTAAGTATTCGATTCTTTAAGTATTCGAATCTTTAAGTATTCGAATACTGATGTATTCGAATAGTATGGTGTGAATTATAAATCAAGTTCTTTAGGTTAATTTGTAAAGGTGAAATCTTGTAAGCTAATTTTGACTCACTTCACAGCGTACTATTCAAATACATCAGTATTCGAATACATCAGTATTCGAATACATCAGTATTCGAATACATCAGTATTCGAATAGTATTCGAAAAATAACATTCGAATACTCAAATATTCGAAGTTTATTCGTAGCATTCGAATACTTGTAAAATATTCGAATATTAAATTATTCGAATAGTCCCAGCCCTAATATCTATATAAATACTATTCATAAAAACGGTAGTTCAATTATATCCTTGTGTCCATTACAAAGCTGTCAATAATATAATCGAATAATAACTGTAACCGAATTGCAGCTCGGAAACCACTTTTAAGATAATAAAATAGAATGAATCGATTGCTGTGGGCTTCGCAGATATCCGGAAGAACGTAATCTTTTCTCTTCTATTAAACGCGCCTACAACAAATACTTATGAAAGACAGTGTACACACTGGATACACGAAACATCCGCGGGAATGTTCCAATATGCGCTCGTTAGAAAGTATTCGCACGGAAAGTGTGTAATCCTTCTTCATCTTCTGCCCCTTTCCCGCGGCCCCTTTTGTACTTTGTCCCGGTTTCGCGTCGGAACAATGCAGGTACGTAAGAACGCCGATAACTCGTTCGGCGCTTCTTACAAACCGGTGGAACGAATGATAAAAGTTGCTGCGGCCTGATACCCGTGACCTGTAGCGCTCCAAGCCTTCTTCTGTGGCGCCCGATCGTGATTTTATTTAATTCGCAGAATTCACTCGGCGCGCGTTTTCTGTTCCCGGGATAAGCGAAACGGTGTCCTTTGTGTTTGGGGTGATGTCACGGAGAGGAAAGAATTATTAACTCTGACTGCTGGAACGTAACTGGAAGCCAGATTTTTCACTGCTTGGAGAACTACCCTCCTAATTGGACTACCCAGTCGATCGATGGATTTCTTGCTACTAAGCTAGATATTTGAACAGGGCTGCTTATAATAGTAGTACTTCTTCCGTAATGAAATGCTGTCCGAATTAATTGAGATGGTGTGAACGTCTTTTATGTAGGGGTGGGCGGGTACTCGATTTACTCGAGTATGTACTCGAATTTTTTTATTTATTTTTTATTATAATTATTTTATTTTATTTTATTTTATTTTTTTTATTTATTTTTTTTATATTTTTTTTATAGTACTTATTTATCTTTATGTTTATTTTAGTTTTAAGCTATTTTTACACTGTACTTCTCTCTCGTACTTAAATGTTACAAATCTATGTATTCTAAAGGGTTCTCCCGTCAAATAATAATAATAATAATAATAATAATAATAGTAATAATAATAATTTCGAGTAGAATAATAATCGGTCGGTCGAGCTAAACCGAGCGTTTGAATTTTCCGAGCTGCTTGAAATCGGCGACCTGTTTGGAAAGATATCCAAGCTACTAGAAAAACTCAAACGGTTCGAATAGACGAGCCCCCGTAAGACTTCGAGTTACTTGGTGATAAATTTTCAGCTCGAAAATTTTCGAATTACTCGAAGTACTCGAATTACATCGAGTAACTAGCGTTTTATACAGTTAGATTAGTATTAATATTATATACTAATCTAACTCTAATTCTAACTAATAATAATAATAATTATTATTATTATCATTATTATTATTATTATTATTATTATTATTGGCGAACAAACATAGCTTCGAGTTGAATTTCTTTAACAATGCACTAGCGTCCTTTCTAACAGCGGTGCGCAAAATTACTCCTGTTTAATAGCAATATGTAAATAAATAAATATAGCAAATAAATAAATATGCGGTTGCATTGCAAACCTTGTAAATTTTTATGCGTGTACTACCTCACACAATCATTTCTTACTAACTGTATATTTGTTTACCAAGGGCTAGTCCCGTTTAAATAAATAAATAAATAACTAAATTATTATCTACGGGAATAATAATAAATATTCGAGTATTTACGAATAATACGAATATTTACGAGTAACTCGAGTAATTCGAATATTTACGAGTAACTCGAGTAATTCGATTATTTACGAGTAACTCGAGTAATTCGAATATTTACGAGTAACTCGAGTAATTCGAATATTTACGAGTAACTCGAGTAATTCGAATATTTACGAGTAACTCGAGTAATTCGAATATTTACGAGTAACTCGAGTAATTCGAATATTTACGAGTAACTCGAGTAATTCGAAAATTTACGATTAACTCGAGAAATTCGAATATTTATGAATAACTCGAGTAATTCGAATATTTACAAGTAACTCGAGTAATTCAAGTATTTACGAGTAACTCGAGTAATTCACCGTCTTACGAGGGCTCGAATATTCGAGCCGTTTGAATTTTTCAAGTAGTTCGCATTTTTTTTTCAAACACTTCCCCAGTTTTAAGCAGCTCGGAAAATTCAAACGCTCGATTCGGCTCGAGCAATCCAACCGAGTTCAGCTCAGCTCGTAAATTCCGGGTACTCGCGCACCTCTACTTCTATGTTGTGTAAGTCGATTGCAAAGACTTGCACGTTGATCGAGCTGATAGCAAGGCCCTCGCAGTTGACGGTCACCGATCAAGGTCAAAATGTCTTAATTAAGCCCCCTCATGATCGAAGGATTTATTCTTCCGCCATCAAGATCATCCAGCGTATCGAATTTCTTCCCTCGAATTCAGTTTTAACCCTATTTTCGTATCTTGGCAGCGAAACCACTGAAGTGACGTTTTATTCTGGTCGCGGCGCTTATTATATCGTCGCCGTGTGACAATTTTCATTCACGACATGCAAACCTCTGTCCTAGACGGAGCATCTTTCAGACACTTAAGGGTTTCATGCTAGAAATTCGTCCGGGGGTATCATAATCTTATTCTAATGTTAATACCTTGACGTCAGCGAGCCATTAGCACGTTCCGTGTCACGTGGGCCACCGATGGCACACGATATTTATCAGTGGCCAAACTTTTTTCTTAAGAAAAAAGGTGTCTTCAATTCAGCGTCAAAATAAAAATTAAATAAAAAATAGCTGAAATTAAGGGTAATATTACCCAACTACTTAACACGTATTAAAGAAGGAAGAGGACAACATTTTTATGCATCTTCACACTTGTAGTACAATCACAAACGATGCGATGTTAATCGAAATTTAAAAGTGTTAATTACTAAAAAAAAATAAAGAGACTAGATTGAACATAAAAAGATACAAATTTAAGTGTCAATGTGAGTTCAGATTGGTAAAACTTTAGCGGTTAGTGCTATTTATATCATGTGCCAATTTGTGCCAATATGTTTGAATTTCCATCGTGGCGCGGAGCGTCTTAAATATCTGACGTAGCCACATTTCCGTCGCGTGAAGAAAGCATTTATTAACAATTTCGCGGGACTTTTTCTGGCGTCCTTAATACGTCATCAATGCCTCTTCGCCTCCTCGTGCTTTCGGTATCGAACGTGCCCGCCCGGGGGAGTGCACGAGGTCAGAGCTGCCCCACGCTTGCCCCAGTTCGCAGTCAATTTACGCGAACACTTTGTTCAGTTTCTTTTTTTAACGCGCAACCAGTGTGACCCGTCCGCACGCGCCCGGCTCGTCGAAACCAAACTTTTTTTCGCGTTGTGCAACGCCAAAGCCCTCTTCGTACACGCGCGAGGATTCCTCGACGGCAAACAGAACGACCCACGACTTCGTGGGGCGGCTGCTGTCTAACTTCGAGATCGTCCGCTGTAGAATTAAACATATACTGCGTTTTGAAAATTAATCTGTGAAAATTACTTCGTTCCTTTATTAGTGCAATCTTACAGCTGTTGGTGAATTTTTTTTAAAAAAGTTATGGTCCTGACATGATACAGGTCACTAAATATTGTAACAGTTCTGTTTACAAATTTTCTTCGCCTTTACGGAGAATGGAGATGGAACCTGGTCCAGTAGAATCGCCATCACGGGTGGTTTTAAAATTCGGCAACTCGAAAATTCAAAAAAATCTGAAGCTTTGCAGAAATATAGTTCAGGTGATGCTAATAATATAGGTATTTTTTGATGTGGCAATAAAACGGTCCTAGGGGTGAAAACAATCCTGCAAAGAAATTGAGAGTTTTCATATTATCGCGAATATCTGCGAAACCGTAAAAGGTAGGTATCGAAAAAAAGTTCAACTCAAAGTTTCAGGGCTTTCGATATCATACAATATGGGGACAAATAATTGTCGAAAAATGGGTGGTGGGGATAAATTTTTAAAGAAATATTTTTTTCGAAAATTCTTTATCGCTGATTTACCTATAGGACATGAAAAAAAACATGGAACTTTGAATTTAACTTCCTTTTAGTATCTTTTAGAGTTTCGTAGATATTCACGATAATCTGAGAACTCGCCATTTTTTCGAGTGGGTGTATTCACCCTTAGGACGGTTTTATTGCCGAATCAAGGAATGGTTACATTATTATTATTATTATTCTTATTTATTTATTATTGGCATCGCTTGAGCTATGATTCTGCCACGTTTCAAATTTTTTTAATCTTCCAGTTCCTGCTCTTCCCTTGTAAGTAGGATGCAGCTAGGGCGACAAATTTTAGGTGAAAGAAATTGAAGAAGTTTTCAATACAGAGACTTGGGACAACTTTAAAAACAATTTACTTTTTACATGTAGCAAATTCGTAATAATTCGTATATGAGTTGGCATATTGAATTCATTTTAAAATTGTCTCAACTCTTTTAAATTAAAATATTTGATGATATTTCACGGAAATATCCCCGGATACGTAGAACACATTAGAATCGTTTTACCGAACATCGAGTATCAGTTGCATACGAATAAGCATGGGGAACAATACGATTGAATTTCAGCGTTGATATTTCGCGCTTCCGGCGATCGATAATAGTAATGGTAACTACATAAAATGTCGTCATGCCGATAATTATTACTTCGTTTGATCGAAAGAGACTTTATGAAGGACTAGCTTAAAATTCCTGGCGTTGCCCGGGTTATATATATTTTTTCAGTGAAGGGGAAGGAGTTTTTAAAAAGATTTCTTAGCGAGCACCTGTAGGTACCTACCTTTCATGGTCATAGGATCAGTGGTTCCAGAGAAATCGTGATGAGTCAGTGAGTGAGTAAGTGAGTCAGTGGTATTTGGATTTTATATATGTAGATAGATTATTTAAAAAAAAAATAAAAACGTTAAAACTTTCCACTTGTCAAGACGAACAAAGTAATGTAACACACTTGTGAGTATAGTTAATATTTATTGAGAAAACGTATTTCAAAGTCTGCAACTTCAAATTTATAATAGTACGGATGGATGAATTTGATAATGAAATTATTTCTTGCGCCGCGTGACGTGCAAATGGGCGCGGAAATATCTTGAGAAGTGTCATAAGAAATTATTGAATACTTGATCGGCTTCTGATTTATTTGTAAATCAATTTACTCTTTACACTTTATGAAGGATAAGAGTAAATAGTGCGACCAATTACATATAATAAAGAGAGCCGCGAACAGAAAAGCTGAAGTAAACTATCCTTAAGTATACAGTACGGAAACAAGGAATTTAACAAGTCTGCAAAGCGGAATTCTTGTACGTATTACGTGGTCGATTCTCCTTATAACCCAATTAGTCCTCTTTTTTTTTTTCCGTAATTCCGTAGCAATCATCGCTTCCTAAAGCTCTACCATCCTTGCAAGTGCTACTTTCTAATTGAAGCGAAACATTAATGTACTACGCGGTGTCTGTTAACGGAGGATCCGCGATGGGCGAATCATTTTAACGACCGCCGTGCCTTCCGTAATTGCGCGCTAATTAACAGCGCAACAAAAGTAACAGACTAGGGATAAGTCGATGCCGATTTTCTAACATAAGTGTTCCGCAAAAGTGTAACGGCCGCGAGTGCAGCGCACTTTCCTTCGGGCGCAGGTGCATCTGTCGTGTGCGCAGCGGTTATAGTAGCTGGACGAGGTAATAGCGAGGTCGTAAAGTCGGTGGAGCGTTAAAGTAAACATGCGTGTTTCTAGAGTTGGCACAAACGTAGTGGCAGAAATTTGAGAAGGTAGAGCCCCGAAGTCTTAATCAGCGTACATCGCTATGTCAGTGGGTGGCGATAGTTTAATTTACGACCTCGCTATAACTTTACCAACTACTTTACACCTCGCTAAATCTTTCCCAACTACTATACACCTTGCTAAAACTTTTCCAACTACTATATACCTCGCTGTAGTGCCTTTTCCATCTCTTATACACTATAGTATAGGTTTTATAGCTGCTATAACACCTCGCTAAACCTTTTCCAGCTGCTATAACACCTCGCTAAACCCTTTCCACCTGCTATAACACCTCGCTAAATCTTTTCCAACTGTTATAACACCTCGCTAAATCTTTTCTAACTACTGTACACCATACTATACCTTGTCCAGCTGCTATAACACCTCGCTAAACCCTTTCCATGTGCTATAACACCTCGCTAAATCTTTTCCAATTGCTATAACACCCCGCTAAACCCTTTCCACCTGCTATAACACCTCGCTAAATCTTTTCCAACTACTATAACACCCCGCTAAACCTTTTTGCAGCTGCTGTAACACCTCGCTAAACCCTTTCCAGCTGCTATAACACCTCGCTAAATCTTATCCAACTGCTATAACACCTCGCTAAATCTTTTCCAACTGCTATAACACCTCGCTAAACCCTTTCCACCTGCTATAACACCTCGCTAAACCCTTTCCACCTGCTATAACACCTCGCTAAATCTTTCCCAACTGCTATAACACCACGCTAAATCTTTTCTAACTACTGTACACTATACTATGCCTTTTCCAGCTGCTATAACACATCGCTAAACCCTTTCCACCTGCTATAACACCTCGCTAAATCTTTTCCAACTACTATAACACCCCGCTAAACCTTTTTGCAGCTGCTGTAACACCTCGCTAAACCCTTTCCAGCTGCTATAACACCTCGCTAAATCTTATCCAACTGCTATAACACCTCGCTAAATCTTTTCTAACTGCTATAACACCTCGCTAAACCCTTTCCACCTGCTATAACACCTCGCTAAACCCTTTCCACCTGCTATAACACCTCGCTAAATCTTTCCCAACTGCTATAACACCACGCTAAATCTTTTCTAACTACTGTACACTATACTATGCCTTTTCCAGCTGCTATAACACATCGCTAAACCCTTTCCACCTGCTATAACACCTCGCTAAATCTTTCCCAACTGCTATAACACCATACTATACCTTTTCCAGGTACTGAACACCTCGCTATATCCTTTCCAGTCACTGTACACCTCGTTAAACCTATTCCAGCTACCACACGCTTCGCTCGAGTGGCTCGTGGCACATGCATACGACTTGATAAACCAGCGACTGCACACTCTTTATTCGCCTCGTCTGAGGGGATGTCTGTCAGCGTTGACAAACGCGCTAATTGTCTGTGAGGGGGTTTATGAAGCCTCGTTAATTGCGGCTCTGACGAATTCCTTCGCGCTTACTTTCTATGCCACTGCCAGCGCACTTCCATCTGTTCGTAATTGCTAGTCGACCGTCGAGTTCTTTAACCCCTGAGTGTTCCCAGTTGGTCCCTTTATTGATCATTTGACACTTCAACGCGATTCCCTGATCCTTGGATGGTGAGTCGGTTCGCAGGTGATTGCAACGCTGATTCAGAGTGCGTTTAAACTTGAACCTTCAGAAATTTAAGTCGACGTTAGTGTCTTTTGTATCGTCGATGTGTAACCATGGTTTAGCAGTTATTATATAGATACAAGTCGGAAGCCTTTGTTCGCACAAAGTAATGGAAAGATGGGATGAAGTAGGGTAGCCAAATACGAAGCTGGGATAGCTTCTTGGAGGTCTCGAGTGGCTAATCGATGCTATTGGCTATTGTGGATTACGCCAGTAAAGCTATCCAGCAGACCTTGGCCCTGACACGGGGACAATCGATGATTCAACGAAAGGTCCCGAAGTATAATATAATTGATATTTAAGGAAGGATTTCTTGAAATTTCATCCCCAAGGGGTGAAAAGGGGTAAAATATGCTTTCACGGACTTCTCAATATCTCTTAGGCCAAATTAGTTACACCTACACTTGGCTTTTACTTACAAAGGCTACCCACACAAATGTTTAAAAACCAATTTCCAAATTTTTCCCTAATCAACCCTTAAAGAGCTAACTCTGGACCTAAAAACAGATCTTTTTCAACATTTCGTACTAAGTGTACACTGAATTGGGGCGTTTCAATTTTTAAATAGTAGGTGTGAACGAACTTAGGTATACATATATAAATATTAACCGTACTAAAAACAGATACAAAAGTAATTCCGTTTAATTAGTCTACCGCAGCGGAGCACGGGTACTTTGCTAAGTAGTTATATCAAATCCACGAGATTAATTCAGCTAAAAGTGGCAGCCGTCTCGCGAATATCGACCTCAGCAAGGAATAATCCATCCGCGGTCAAAGGTACTTCGACCTTCAGCAATCTAATCGACCTTCCACGTTTCTTTCTACGCCCGTTGAATTTCGCCGACCGAGTAATCGCGCTAATCTCCATAATTAATTTGCTCGTCAAGTCGAACGGAGTCTGTTGGAAGACGGCAACGACGATAATAGACCAGTGAGCAGGTACAGCGACGCGACGGCTCGCGTATGGGAGCTAGACACGCTCGTCCAATAAAATCGACGCGACGAAAATAGTGGTCGCCCCGTCGTTCATCGAACGAGAGTGTCGCCCACGTGCTTCAGCAACGATGTGCATATTTATTGTGCACATGGTGAGTGGCTCGTGGTGTCGTTGCACGGCCGTTAATAACGCGACAGAGGTCCGCAACCTGCACGATCGTCTGGTGCTCGTCTATCGGCGTTGATACCGCTAATTGCCGTAAATTTATGACCCTTGGCCGCGGTAAAAGGAACGACATTAAGGGCACGTTCTTATTGCCGCGTCGGCGAGGATCAAAGCGAAGATAAAGAATAAAGAGACATCCGAAGTGGGTGATTCACCTCCAGATCCTTCTGAATACTTTGCTAAGTCTTAATGTCTTCATTGGCGCGAAAATAGTGGATTAGGGTTCCAATGTAACGTGGTAGGATACGTGGGATTGAACAGAAAAATCTTAATAAGACGCTTGAGGTATTTGTTCATTTGTTAGCAAAATCTGTCAAAAGGCTTTTTTCGTACTTTCTGATGACCTGAAAGGTTCAAATTCAGCATGAAGCTTCCTGGGCACTCAAAGGTGCCGTGAAAATGATAGAAGCTGGATAATTCGGAAAGGAGTAGTACCTGTGACCTAAAACAGGTATTATATTGGTTTTCTTGTGGACCCTAACGGCGGTATTCACAGGCGTTAATTATTCTTAAGATCATCTTAATCTTAAGAAGCGTCGAATTCTTAAGATGATTTTAAGAATGAGTAGCGATTGTGAATACCAACCTAAGAGTTTTGCGCACTGGTGGACAATAGTTTTGGTAAGTTTCTCTTCCTTTCTTCGCAAATAACATGATATGACCCAAGAAAAGTAAGGGAGAGGTGCTATAAAAGGGACACTTTTGTTTAGCGCCTATTTCTGACAATGTCATTATAGGTATTTAAAAAGCAAGTACATCAATAGAAAGCGTGTTTATTTCCCTTCAATAACAGTGTATTACAAATTCCTAAATTCTAATAGAAAATAACAAAATCTTCGATTTTCAAATAAATGAGAAATGTCCCTTTTACGACTACGTGGTTTTAAATGGGACATTATAAGTCATGAAGGGGATACGTTAATAAAAATAAATTTAGTAAGTATTACAATTATAATTGTAAATCCTAATGATACAAAACAATGGAATCTATGAAAAAATTAACTCTTTGTACCATAAATCATAAATATTTTTGACTATCTTCATAGAGTGTGACATTAATCATAGCTTTAGCAGCTTTTTTAGTTATAAAGTAACATTTTTTATAAAATTAATGTCTTACAAACTAAGTTCAACATAGGAATACCCAGTGGCAAATATAAGTACATATACAAAAAAAATCTATAAACACTTAAATAATAAAATAGTTTAGAATTAAATTCTACTTAAGCAAAAATGAGAGCAATTGTATTAAAATAGGTAGGGTACGTTTTCATATTGCAAACTAAAGATTTTATTATTAATTTTTTACGATAAAGTTTGTCGCTTTGAATAGTCACTGTATTAATTCTTAAATTTGAAACAATACGCCATCAACTAATAATTGATAATTTAAAACAATGCCATCAATGTATCAGATGATGCAATAATAACTTTACAGGAAAATAAAAATATAGTGGCCAGCAGTACATGTGTATGAGAAGGACAGCCATGAAACGGTCGTCCCATTTAAGACTTGTTATGCTGTCCCTTTTAAGACTATAAGTGAGTTTAATATAAAATAACCTCAAAACAAACGAAACAATCAATTAAGCTTACCTGTTAAGTATTTTTCTTTCAGTTGAATACAGGCTATTTTAATGATATACCACTTTAACACTTTGTATATATCTTGATCTCAGAAAACGACACAGAATATCAACGAAAATTTTATTTTTACTGCCGATAAACATTAACCGCGGATTATTTTATTACTCTGTTGCAAGTGAGACCGCAGTGAAGTTTACGTCAAATGACTGGGCACTAGTGTTGTCATAAACAGGAAAATAACTTGCATGTGTAATGCGTTTAGAATTTTGGTAATTCTATTTGTCCCATTTAAGACCTGTCCCTTTCATAGCACCTCTTCCCTACCCGAAATTTGAAAAATAGATATTTCGTTTCCAGGGTGATTTCAAATGCCGCTGGACACGTATGCGACTTAGGCCCCTCGAAATGACCCTCGGATGACCAATTAGACAGGTACCCATCTGGTACCCAATAGTTGTAAAATTTCAAATTTCGCAGAAGGAAAAATTTTTTCCAGGGGGTTTTCAACAAAAATTCTGCTTACCTTTGGCGTCTTATTATAATAATTATTATAGGATATAATGCCTGGCGAAGGCAGGCTAAAAACCTACTGTTGAAATATTGAAATATCGAAATAGAGGTATCGCGTGGTGGTTGTAATATATTTGTTCATTTCATGCTTTTCGATGCTGAAAGGGTAGCGCACAATATCCTGTGCTGTTCACCGCGTCCTTTCGTCTCTCTCTTTCTAAATATTGCCTTCATTCATGCTGGTCCTTCCTTTGTGTCCTCCGACAGGTATGCCACTCTCCTTTGTGCCCCCCTAATCTGTTGTATGCGCTCGCTACGTGCTCCAATATCTTTGTCGCTTCCTCCGCCGGGTACCCTATGTACTCTCTACCCTGCTGTTCCTTCTAGTACCTGTTTCCGCTCTCTGTCTTCACGTATCTAACGGACACTCTAAATCTCGCAGCCACCTTCTGGCTATTCTTGTAGGTATTTACTTCTTCCTCCCTGTAAGCTTCTCAGTTTTCTTTGATCACGGGTCCTTGCTTCTACTTTTCCGTCACGGAACCCTTCTTCCGGAAGGGATCTTCATCCGCGAGGGTAGTCGAGCTTCGCTATTCATCGCGGTTCCTTTATCTTATCCTGGCGATAATATATTTTAAAAAATTCCACTGAAATTATTAAGGAATTAGTAAATTAGAAAAGAGTGTTTAGAAAATTATTGCTTTGACTTAACATTGAAAACAGAACACTCATTGAAAAGTATATATTTTCACAGAATAAGTAGTAGTTATTGAGTTGATAAGTTTTTATTTCTATTCTTGGCGAATTTTTCAAATCCGGTGCTGCCCAGAACCAAAATATTGCACAAAACAGTAGTGGCTGCAGGTTCAGAATTTGCAATAAATTGCTCATTTCTTGTTTACGTATAGGTAACGCATACAGATGTTGACCCATATACAATGATTCACCCTGTTCCCCAAAAAGTAGGAAATATAATATAATGCTTTTTTATATAAAAAATTATTTCTATATTTCGGTGGCCCAGATATTTTTGTTCCGAATACAATTATATTTTATTATATAAAAAAAAGATTATATTATATTTCCTACTTCTTGGGGAAGAGGGTCAGTCATTTTATAGGGGTCAACATCTGTATGCGGTACCCTATTACACGTCATAGCTCAAAAACTGTCAAGAATGAAGTTGCACCCCTCTTGCTGCAAGCTTCCCAATTTACCTACCGTCGGATGCAGCGTCCGTGTTTTCCCCATTTTACTCATCCGCACCTCAGAATAAGCGTTCATTCCAGAACAGTGCTCCGCAACCGATGTGCCGCAAGCCGATGCTAAGTTTGCCGCGGCGCGATGCCTCCAAAAGCATCAAAGAGCATTTTTTTAACAAACTTTTCCATAAATTAATGTAATTTCTGTGTATACGCTCTGTAATTTCTATGTTTTGTAAATTTTTCGGAGCACCGCTGTAGATGCTGAACCTATTCATATCTTCTTCAACAAACAATCCTAACAATAAATAACAACATGCAACTTGATATTTAGGATGAGTACAAATGAGACAAAAATCTTAACAACAACGAAATCAGTGATTCCCAACCTGTGGGTCGTGAAGCCTATTGCCATATTAAGGGGGGGTTCTGCCTTGTGGGACCGAAAAAGTAGGTGATATTTGCGAATTTTTTATAAAAAAAAAACTGTTGAAAGGATTTATTTGAAATTTGGCAGGTTGTTGTATTGTACTTTTCAGTATTATTTCAAATTTTTATGAGGCTATACAAAAAAAAATGTGCGTGTGTAGAGCGTCGATAGCAGAACGTTGAAAAAAAACAGCTCGTGCTGGCGTTGAAGGAAAGTGTCCTATCGAACACAAGAAGGAAAAGGGATTCTTAATCTGCATGAACATCGCTATCTATGGAACTAGAACAATTCAGAAAAATGAAAAATTGTTAAAATGGCAGCCTTTTGAAAAAATAGTTCGAATTTCGTCAAAAAATCGCAAGGAATTATTTAAATAAAAAAAGAACGGTAACAGATACAGCCATAATTCTAGTTCCATAGATATGCCATGTTCATGCAGATTGAGAATCCCTTTTCCTTCTTGCGTTTCAGATAAACCATAGGACACTTTCCATCAACGCCAGCACGAGCCGTTCTTTTTTTCAACGTTCTGCAATCAACGATCTATACACGCACATTTTTTTTGGATAGCCTCATAAAAATTTGTAATAATACTTAAAAGTACAATAAAACGACTTGCCAAATTTCAAATAAATATGTTGCACAGTTTTTTTTATAAAAATTTCGCAAATATCACCTACTTTTTCGGTCTCACAAGGCAGAACCCCCCCTTAATGATGTAACACTGATTTTTCATAAATGAAAAAAAAAGCCGGTTACCCAGATGCAAGCATAACCATCACACTAAACAAGATAATTGACTATATTAAATATCTTTAAGTATATTTAATATATTAAGATAATTAAATATTATTAAGTTAGAATTATATTCTGAAATACCTATTTTTAATGAGTTTTCTTTACCTTATTAAATTTACCTTACCTCATATTGGGAGGTCGCAGGTTACTTGAATTTTATAAAAGGGTGTCGCGACTCAAAAAAGATTGTTAAACACCGAACTGAATGTAAATAATGGGAATAGTCGCGAGAGATGAGATTTTTGAAAATATATCACGAAACTTGTCTCATGAGAGTCTAACCTCATGAAACTAAGGACAAAATAATTACAAAATAATAAAATAATTTTTGTCGATATTTTTGTCTCCGCGTGGATTCCCACCCTAAAATCTACAAAACGGGGAAACATATAAAAAATCTGAATGAAATCAGAGGAACTAACCGCGGTTGGTATACCAATTCCAAATAACGCGTCCAGCATATGGTTCGCTGGAGGAAAGTTGCCGGCGATAGGAAGATCCGAGGGTAGCGACAGGGCTGAAAGAAAATTGAATCCGCTCGGCTCGTTCGCCGAGCACTGGTTACAACCACTGGCGTCCAGGAATACGTTGCGCGGTGCCACGAGCAGCTTCTTCATCGACGCCCACGAAGTCTGTAAAATTGGTCCGTCGGCTCGGACGCTCTAGTTCCACGGGATTGCATCCCTCGCTCGCCCACCTCGAGCATCGTATTTATAGAGGAACACTCACCTCTGTGGTCACTCGTGCACAGTGTTTGTTATTCCCCACCCATCGGAACGGCCACTCTCTTTTCTGTGCATTGTCCATTTTTTTTTTCAATCATTGCGCGAACCTCGGTCGCCAGACAAATTCGTGATATCATTCCTTTATTTGGCGTTATCTATTTGAAATTGCAACTGTATACAATGAACAATGGTAGCGATTGTTGACTTCTAGCAGAATGGTAGCTACAAATATTAACCGCGCAAGGTTACTGCATATCCATTCCTCCACTACATCGTTCAGTTACCTCCGTCCTATTTCTTCCTCCTTCCCTTCACTCCACTGTTACGTATTTCGCCAAAAATTCTACCCCTCGGGAGCCACTCATGTATAGAGAGCTAAATCGAAACGCGTTACAGAACTCTGGCCCTCCTCTGCCCCGTCGTACAGAACTGCCGCAGCCCCTCGTTATTTGTACATCGGAGTTCTCGTGTTCTTCATATTCGGGAGTATTGCGCGCGAAGGATTCTGGGTCAAAGAAAAACCGTACAAGAGGCAGCAGAGAGAGAGCGCCGGCTGAAAATGGTTATTGATTTTTAGGGGGCGTCTGCGAGGCTACGAGTGTACATTTTAAGTCGAACTTTTACTCCCGAGCAGAATGCCCCCATTCACCTTGTTCGTACGACAGCAGCTTTTAACCCTCGGTAGTCACACTGGGTCAAAACGGCTCAGAATTTGACTTGGAAAATATCTGGGAAGCTATCTTTGAGGCAGCATTGGAAATGGCAGATACTACTGGTTTAAACATGACGATACTTTAAATGGTAATTTTCAACGGTGAACGTATATTCTACGATGTTCAAACTTTGTTTCAGAATTTTTGCGACTTAATTTAACAGATGGGTTTTAAACAGCAGCTGATCGAAAATTGGCTGGGGTCGGATCGACTTAGTGTGACAATTGCGTTCGAAGAAATAGGTGACCACCGAGGGTTGAATTAAATAACATCGAAGCTTTTTCTCGAACAACATCCCTTAGTCATCGCCAGAACGCAACTTTCACTGTTATGCAGGTTTTGTCTCAACGACAGCCATTTTCAAAAGGCACGCTTCGGCAGTCTTTCTTTTATTGTTCCACCATCTCTACCCTGTTCACATTGCCATTGAGCCAAGTTATGCAGGAAGCTAGCCAACCCTCAATGATCTGAAATTGAGTAAATTTAGTTTGAAGATTTTAATTGTTAAAGAAAAGTAACTTCATTTCTATTGGGTATATTTTATTTCTTGTTATAGTTTTACAATAGTGAGTAGTATATTCTGCTCTTTTACATATAAGTAGTATATAATTTCTAACTCTACTATTTTTCTCTTTCTTGATTTCTTATATGTGGGTATTTGTTTTTCTTTTTATTTTTCTTACTTTCGTAACATCTACTGGTGCAATAAAGAATTATTATTATTATTATAATGAATATTAGTTTCAACTTTCTCTGGTTTTTGTTTCTTAACCTAGGTTTTTCCTCAAATTTTGAAATTTGAAATGCTTCTGGAACACTTTTTATTTATGAAGACGAAAAAAAATATGAAATTTTCATTTTCAAGGACTATTTTTTAAACATTTAAGAGGGAGGCATATACCGAAATATGCGAAAAAGATAACATTTTTTTTTACTTATTTCCAGTGGTTGATATGTCTTGAATGTTTCCTGAAAGTTTGGGACCGAAATTCGCAAAAATATCGAAGATGTAGACTATATTTTCGATATTTTTGCGAATTTCGGTCCTAAATTTGAATCTATATCTTTGAAATTTTTGAGAATTACGATCCCAAACTTTCAGGAAACATTCAAGACATATCAAACACTGAAAATAAGAGAAAATTTTTTTTTGAGGATCATCTCTTAAATTTGCAGTTTGTAGACAAAATGCAATAATTTGGAAAACATCATTGTTATCTTCTTCATTCACTTTTCCACAATTCAACAGGTGACCACTATTAATTATATTTCCATCACCAATAAAAATTTTTGCTGTGAGGTGTAGCACACCCGAATTTACAAATTTCCTGAATAGAAATTCGCTTTTTTTTTTAATTAAGAGAACTTTAATTTGTTAAAAGCTATTACTGCTGAGTACTTATTCGGAATGTTTGCTGGGATCCGGGCCTACTTTCAATAGTTTGCCAACTGACCACCACAGCGCTGAAATCTAAGCCACGCCTCCTCTAGGTTTCCCAATAGGTAATGTAAGTACCTAAGAGTTGTTCCATGAGTTAGTAATTTTTTACAAAATAAAGATCACAAAATCATGGGATCCCTACTGTGTTTAACTAATTTTCGTCAATTAGAGAGTTGATATCATTCTGCATAAATGCCCAAATTTCATTAACACTTTGAGTAGCGCAAAGTTTTGAAAAATACTCCCCGCAAACACTCAGGGACTCTGAAACAATACTTTCAATGTTCCTCCGGCGAATATAAAACCCGAAAGCTGCGCACGAAATGGGAATCCCCTGGCGTGCTTGCACGCCGAGGCCGGCCAGAGTCGTCAGCGCCGAATAAATTCTGACGCAAGGGGCGCGTTTGGCGAAAGAAGGTCAAACGAGAGCGGCGACCGACAGCCGTTGTCGATCGATCCGAGGAAAGAAGGGCTTTACAAGATTATTCGGTGGCCGAGTAAATTTTTAACGAGCTCCAGCGACGGCGAAGAGCACCGACGTGCCTTCTTCCTGAAAAAAAAAAAAAAAAGACTAGCGCTGGCGCCACAATCCCTTCGAAGCTTCCGTTGAAATTCTTCCAACGGAAATATGCTGTCCCATTTCGCCGGTGGCACCCTTTCTTTTCGAGCGCCAGCTCGAAACCGTCTCGCACGCTGTACATATTTATAGAGCACTGCCCCCCCCCCCCCCCCCCCCACTTCCTCCAGGTTCCTCTGATCGTTTATGTATAAAGGCCGCCGGTTACTTTGTTCCATGAGAAACAGGTATCCCGCCAATGATGTCGCTCGTTTCGGCGCAAGAGATACGCGAAGATAAAGCGAGTGGCAGAAGCGAAACCGGGGAATCTCGCTCCCCCCGAGCGCGCTTCTTTCGCCGATACATCGCGGACGCTCGCGAAAAAGAGGCTCCTCGCCAGCTCGTCCCTTCCGTTCTCTACGCTTTGCTGTTTGCATCTGTTCGCACTGTTCGCGGCGTCGCTCGTCGGGGTTGGCTTGTTCGTCGAGCGTGCTTTTTTACAAGCTTTTATTCAGCTTCACTTGTGAGTTTGTGTTCGTTAGTTTGCGAGGATGAAATCTTGTATGCTAATTTTTACCCACTTCCGCATGTCCGATCGACTTGAAATTTTGCACATATACGTAGTTCCGATGACAATACAATATTTTCATGTCGCTTTCATGTGAAGCTGGTTTTTAAAATTTTTTTTTTTTATTGTTATTTTTGTAGGTGTTAGTTTAAAGTCGCATCAACTGCTTGGTTATTAGCGACAGTTACTTACAGTCCGGGGTTTTTTAGGGGTTCTGTTGTTGTATTATATTATAGTAGTTTGTTTAATAATGTGGGTTAAGGGCGGACGTGTGTGTGGGCTAAGTAGACTGGAGCCTAGGACGGCGAATTTTGGCAAGCGGCAAATTTTGCGGGGCGACAAATTCTGAGCGAAAGAAATTTGGAAAGGCTTAGGCACAGAGGCTTGAGACTACTTTCAGAACAATTCATAATTCTTTTTCATATAGCGAATTAACAATAACTCATATGTGAGTTGCCATATTGAATTAATTTCGAAATTGTCTGGACTCTTTTAAATTAAAATATTTGATGATAGGATAAACCAAACAGTGAATTTATTCACTTTTCAGATTAATACTTGAATATATTTATGTATAACAGCAAAACAACTGTTGAAATTGCATTTAAATATATTTTTCTTGAAATTTCTATAAAAATAATTACTTATTCTTATCGTGATTTAAAAAAAAAATTATAAAATGCAAAACATGTAGAAGCCCAGTAAATGACCGCATACTTTTAATAAGAATTGTACTTATTAATGTTTGCTTAATACGCGTAACTAAAAATATGTGATATTAAAAGTGCAACTACACTCCATTTATAAACATATAATATTTTTAAATTTATAATTGATATTTCTTTGCCTAATGGTCATTCAATGGTATGCGGTCAATTACTGGTTGATTTACCCTATTTAGGGAAAAGGGCGGCAGACACTTGTTAGCCTTGGGCGCCAGATCTCCAAACCCGCCCCTGATTTTGATTAAGGGATTAAGACTTCTAATAGAATTCATAAGAATTCATAATAGAGTTCATAAGAATTCTATAAGATTGTATATCTTGTCTTTGTCGAAATTCATCTTTAGGGGTGGGTTAATCTTATGGCGGTAGCGATACATTTTGTATTTAACACAATTTAGAAATAAGTGTTCCATTGTAATTATTATTATTATTATTATTATTCACGGGCATCGTGCCCTTTAGTTTACAAAGATAGGAACTTAAAAAGAAGGATTACACATAGATTAAAACTTAAACTTAAACAACAACTAAAACTAAAGATAGAAAATATAATAAAATAAGTAAACTAGCAACAAAGCTGAGAAAGAAAAGAACTAAAGCTGAAGTTAATTTCGGAATTACAATCTGTTCAAATCAGTGTCGGGTCCTCAGCTAGTCTATACGAATGGGTTATTTTCGTGTGTCGGATTTTGAGCCTGGATATCGCTACTTGTTTCTTTAAAAGAATAGTTATTTATCGAACTTTTATCTTTTAAATAATTTATTTTTGGTTTTAAGTTAACTTTGTAAGAGTTCAGTTTTAACAGTTATTTTATGTACGATTAATAAAAATTCTGGAGGATTCACTTTTGAATAGATATTTAAGGGTGAAATATAAAAGTTAGGAATTGGAAGCAGTATAAATTCTAAGTTTATATAATTATTTTCACCGAGCGGTTTTAGGTTTCAATTAAAGATCTATCTACCCCACAACATTTTCAGGAAATCTACTTGTCACTATTTTAATTTTTAAGATCAGAATAAATATGCCTGTTTAATTAGAATTTTTTTCTACTTTCAAGCAAATGAAAGTTTCTTTATTTATCTAAATATTTACAGAAAGATGTATGGAATAAAAGTTTCAGTTAATACACTGCATTTTTTTTCGCGTGAAACAAAGACCTTTAGTTTTTATACAATTGCTATTTTGTAAATATTTATGAACTGCTTTGAGGGCGTAGAGAGACAAGTTCGGTTTGATCGAAATGGTATTTCAGTACTGTTTAATTTTCTGCTACTGTAGTATTCTAATAGATAATTCATCGATAACGAAGCAATATATGTTATTGAATATTCATTAGGCGCCTGATTGCCATTGCATCGTGTCCTGGATTAACTGAATTTCACCTCTGTCTACTATAATACCGTCATAGAAATCCAATCATTTCCACGAGAACCGTAATTTGAATTCGATCGTACGATACAACTTTCATTCCTATCGATTTCTCTGCCTGTAAACCCACTCCCGGTGTAAAACAATCGGAGCATCGCCATTCTGAAGAATTCAGAAGAATGACCTAAATACCCTCGACAAACAACATGTTGTTTATCGAATGTGCAGCACGCTAGAGCCGTTAACATATACATTGCTAGAAATATTCATTGCATCACCCACAAATGCACGGAGTGTGTACAGTTCTCATAACTACAGGACTCACGAAGTGATTGATGCCCAATTTAGTGTGTCAGTGAATACCTAGCCAGCAGTCACGCAATAATATTTTCCCAGCACTAGTATCAACGTGATAACACGCTACTAATCCTAGTTTCCGCTGATGTAGACTGTCGCCCAATTATCTTAACCCTCGGCTAGCGGCGCTGGGTCTTTTTGGAACCAAGCGTAACGTTACCGAGTGCAGCAATTAGGGGTGGGTTCGAAGGTAATTTTTAAATTCTGGAAACTTCGGTCCGAAACTTTGTAAGGCTTCGAAACTCGAAACTCCTGAAACTTAAAAGGCTTATTCTGTTTTGTAAGTGGAATATCTTGGTTTAAGAACTGAAGTCAACATAATTTTTGCATAAATTATTATTATAATCTCTATTATATATTATCTCTATTATTATTATGATAATAATATTAGGTTTATATAATAATACAATTATAATAATTATAATAATAATAGAGATATAAATCTCTATTGACTATTTAAGTTTACTGTTTCTTATCTGGCTTTCAAGAGTTTCAAATCACGAAAGAAATGCAAAATTTCGAATTCTGGAATCTCTAAACGTTATTGGGTATCCAGGGAAGACTTCAAAAAGTGAAAGATTTCAATTTAAACGTCGTTGAAATCTTGCTTTAAGAACAGAAGTCAACATAATTTTTGCTTAAATTATTATTATTATAATCTCTATTATTATTAAGATAATAATATTAATTTTATATAATAATACAATTATAATAATCATAATAATAATAAAGATATAAATATCTATGGACTATTTTAGATTACTGTTTCTTATTTGACTTTCAAGAATTTCACATCACGAAAAAAATGCAAAGTTTCGAATTCTGGAATCTCTAAACGTTATTGGGATTCCAGGGAAGACTTCAAAAATTGAAAGATTTCAATTTAAACGTCGTTGAAATCTTGCTTTAAGAACAGAAGTCAACATAATTTTTGCTTAAATTATTATTATTATAATCTCTATTATTATTAAGATAATAATATTAATTTTATATAATAATACAATTATAATAATCATAATAATAATAGAGATATAAATCTCTATCGACTATTTAAGTTTACTGTTTCTTATCTGGCTTTCAAGAGTTTCAAATCACGAAAGAAATGCAAAATTTCGAATTCTGGAATCTCTAAACGTTATTGGGTTTCCAGGGAAGACTTCAAAAAGTGAAAGATTTCAATTTAAACGTCGTTGAAATCTTGCTTTAAGAACGGAAGTCAACATAATTTTTGCTTAAATTATTATTATTATAATCTCTATTATTATTAAGATAATAATATTAATTTTATATAATAATACAATTATAATAATTATAATAATAATAGAGATATAAATCTCTATTGACTATTTAAGTTTACTGTTTCTTATCTGGCTTTCAAGAGTTTCAAATCACGAAAGAAATGCAAAATTTCGAATTCTGGAATCTCTAAACGTTATTGGGTTTCCAGGGAAGACTTCAAAAATTGAAATATTTCAATTTAAACGTCGTTGAAATCTTGCTTTAAGAACAGAAGTCAACATAAGTTTTGCTTAAATTATTATTATTATAATCTCTATTATTATTAAGATAATAATATTAATTTTATATAATAATACAATTATAATAATCATAATAATAATAGAGATATAAATCTCTATTAACTATTTTAGATTACTGTTTCTTATCTGGCTTTCAAGAGTTTCAAATCACAAAAAAAAATGCAAAGTCTCGAATTTTGGAAACTGGAAACTTTCTTGAATTTCCAGGGAAAACTTCAGAAATCGAAAGATTTCAATTTAAACGTCGTTGAAAGCGCTTATAGTAGTATAGTTAATGCCGTTCCAAGCTGACCCAGGTCGTCGACTTCTACGCGATCGCGCGAGCAATCCGTGGTTCGAGGGTTAAGCAGCGCGCGTCTTCACCACCTCCTCGACCCTTTCTGCCCGAATTCGGAGCGGATCGGCGCAGCCCCGCGGTCCCTTCTCGCGACAGAGGCGGGGTACGAGGGAATGATAATGGCTCGGTTCCAAGCTGCTCCAAAACGTATCGCAGACACCTTGCTAACAGCGGCGTCGGTCCGTTGCTCAATAGTGTTCCTAGACTTCTAATAGATAACCCAGTGAACCGCTTGGCCGGTTGCGCTCGTTCCTCAGCCGTGTTCAACGCTTAACATTCGGGTCACTTGCCCGATCAAGCGTCGCAGGTGGCACAAACCTTACGGTAAATTTCTGCACGCCGTTTTGCGACGGGCCCCCGACCCCCTTAGCCAGTTGTTCGGATAGAACGCGACTTCCTCGGCTAAACATCTCCACTGTCCCTCTGCGAGGTGTCTCTCGGCGATCCTCGCTAGTCGATTCCAACACTTTCACTGTTAACCAGCTGCATTGCCTGTCCACCACTCAAATGCCGTGGGATATGGAAAGCATGCGAAAAACAGTGGCAGATGTTCGAATATGTTAACCCTCGGACGGCCAAGAAGTCGAGCAATCACACGGAAGTCGGTTGCTGGGTCCAGTGCTGGATTAATTAATGAGCAAAATAAGCACGTGGTTAAGGGGTTACATACGTTCTCGACGCCTAATAATTCATCACTTTTTATTATTATTATTATTATTATTATTATGATTCACGGGCATCGCGCTCTTTAGTTTACAAAAGAGGAACATAAAAAAAGGATTACATATAGACAAAAACTAAAAACTTAAACTTTAAACTTAACTTAAACTTAAAACTAACACATAAGCAAAACACTAAAACTAAAGATAGAAAACATAATAAAGAATAAAAAATATTGAATAGAAATAAGTAAAACAGGCAACAGAGCCGTGAAAGAGAAAGAGAAACTTTTGCGATTTTTTTTCTCGAGAGGTGTGAAATTAATCGAAAATTTTATAATTGTATCTTGTTCTTGGAGACTTTATTCGTGTACTCAGCTACTCTTATATTATACAAAAAATATTCAAGATGAATTTTTGCAATTTGTTTTAATTGTTGGGTAAAGGTTCCAATTACTGACACTTTAAGCGTTGACGCTGGCATTATCTTATTATAGTTTTGTACTTGTAGACTAAAAGTATATGTTATTCTTGTTATTTATTATTGTTTAATATGTTTGCTTGATGAACAAAATTTGGTGGATCTTAAAACTTCGATTTTCATGTATAAATTCATCAATTTCAAAAATATATTTCGGGATCTATTACTGACACCCTTCAAATGTATTTGACTGGATTACTTTCTATGATGCTTATATTATTTAAAACATTATATTTTGTTCTGTTAATAGCTTAAATATTACAATTACAGCATTTGCTTTAACGCCTTGTTTTCTCTTTCGCTAGTAAGGAAGTCATCGTTTTCACTCTCCTAATATCCCCTTAAAATTTTTGATCGTTTTATCCAAATTATCGAAGAAAAAATTATGTGCTGTTTTTTGTATCTTATAATTAATTTTTTTTATGCATCATTTCACAAGATTTATTCATTATTTTACGCAAAACAGCTGATGGTGACAGTCAAACGGGTAGGTGGCAGTAATTGGGTCCTTTACCCTTTACAGTGTCAATATGGAATCTAAAAAAAAGAGGTATGTTCAAGACGTAGGTGATTTCACGGCTCAGGCTTATCCGAAACAAAAAATTCCAAAAGATTCTTAATCTGTATGAGTGTCGCTATACCCCCAAGCACAATTAACAATTATTTTTGTTGAAAAGTGAAAAAATGGAGCCGGCTTAAAAAGAAAGTTCGGCAAAAGGTTGTATTCTCGGGCGTTCCATGAGAAAAATCTCGGTTATTTCTCGACAAAAATTGTTAATTGAGCTACGGGCTATAGCGACACTCATACAAATTAAGAATCATTCGGAATTTTTCATTTCGAATAAGCCCGAGCCGGGAAATCACCTACGCCAGGCCTGCCCCATCGGGTGCAAATACCTCCTGAATTTCTGGGACCCGGGTAACAGCCGAGCGCGGGACTGTTCCATTGCTACCCGTTGCGAAATTTGTGAGAGAACTGCATGAGTGTGCGTCCATGTAGGCTCGTACCACGAGTCTATAGCTTGGGCCCGGAGACCTCTTTGCCCGAAGACCGCACACTCATGCAGTTCTCCCGCAACCCATGCTGTGGTTAGCAACGTAACCAGTCCCGCGCTTGGCTGTTGCCCGGGTCCCAAAAATTCAGGAGGTATTTGCACCCGATGGGGCAGGCCTGACCTACGCCATGAACATACCTCTTTGTTTTAGGTGCCATATTGAAACTGTAAAAAAAAAGAATTAAAACAAATCGCAAAAATTCTTTTTAAATTATTTTTGTATAATATAACAGTAGCTTAATAAATACCAAAAACATTTATTTCATTATATGTTGTATTTACTGAGAGAAAAAAATCTTTACAAATAGCTTAATTTTGCGGCCGATCAAAGTAGAATGACCCCTTAATTTTCTCGATAACGCTGTTTTGTGACGTTCCCTGTTTTCACCCCTTCCACTTCATATGTACCTATGTTAATAAGAAATCCTAATACTTCGTGAAGCTTCACTAGAAATAAGTACATAACATATACTTATAATTGTAATTGTGTTAAAGTGAATGGTACTTCCTCTGCGAGAAATAGTTACAAATACTTTAATATACCAATAAACGTCTATTCAGCAAAAAATATTAGACGTTTCGGAGATCAAGTGTTTCGCAGTTTCCTTTTAAAAGGGAAGAAAAAGACTCGCGAATTAGACTATTTTCAGACTTTCTGTCCTCCAATTTTAAACTCGTTAGATTTCTACTGTCGAGCCGAGGCTTCAAGTCGAAAGTATCGGCGCTGGTGAACGTCGCAGCGCAGAATGTTTAAAGATCTGCCGTGAGTGGAGTACCTCGTCGTTTCTTGAGAGGTGAGGAGCCTCTTGGCGGAACAAAGGTACGAGTGGCGAAAAGTATGCGCGCGTAGGTATAACGTGGACGTCGGATGACGCTCGTTTGCCCCGACAATTTGTGATAATGGCCGGAACAGCTGATCGTGTGCTCACAACGAGAAACGATTCCTACGCTGCTGGCGTGAAACCGTCTATCGCGATTCATATACCTCGTGTACAAATTCGGTTAATCGAGATTACCACGATTTACAGGCGCCAAGGCGTAACGCCACGATGATAGGCCGGAAATGGTAACTTTGGAGGTGATTTTAAAGAAATTTATGAACTTTATTAAAAATGTCAGATAAAATTCTCATATGTATAAAAGGGAACAATTTTTTTCAGATTTTTTAAGTGAAAAATAGCGGCACAATTGCCGCACAGCTGATAAATATTTTGCATTTGAGCCATTCCGCGGTGCAATTTTTCATGTCCACACCGTTGGACCTAGAACAAAAAGGCAAAAAGTTTTGTCATGTGCACACTGAATACTACAGAAGTACCCATGATTTTTGCAAATTATTGAAAACTCTTTTTGCAATTAATATTTCTATGAGAAAATTTCTAGCAAAACAGAATTGTCTTCAAATGTTCGCCGTTCCTTAAAAAATCAATTTTTCGAAGAAATATTGGGTACTTCTCTAGTATTTAGTGTGTAGATGACAAAACTTTTTGTCGCTTTGTTCTAAGTCCAACGGTGTGGACGTGAAAAATTCCACCGCGGAATGACTCAACTGGAAAATACATGTCGACTGTGCGGCTATTGTGCCGTTATTTTCTACTCAAAAAATCTGAAAAAAGATTTGTTCCTTTTTATATATATTACCTTTATAATAAAGCTCATAAATTTACCCCTTAACTTATGTATACAATAATGAATACGCGATTCTTTCGAGATTGGGATTGTACATATGTTCGATGGCGCTAAATTCCTTGCCAACGTTTTGGCACAAATCCCAGCGGAAGATCTTTGTTCCCTAGTCAGGACACTCTTTTGTTCTTCCCAGTACAAATTGTGTTCTGATTCATCAGTGCTTTTTTACTTTATGAGCTTCAGATTCTAATTTTAACTTTACATTTCTGGAAAACCTCAAATTTCAAGATTAATGAAACCGCTGTACAATAATCCTGCGGTTATGAATAGGTATTCTGGAAAGGAATCTCTAGTTTGAGTAGAAATTAATCGAGGCAGGGAATCACACTGAAGTGAACAAGGCGCACTGCGATGTAATAGGCTGCAAATAAATTAGAAGATTACATAAAAACAAGTATTCCTTGTACGAGTACATGACTTGTAAATTGGTTCTATTAACGTAGTTCACTTGGCAAAATTTGCACACGTTCGTAGCACAGCATCCTATTAACGCGTTCCACGTTGCGAGGCCGACCCACATACCTGAATCAGAACTTCATTTCAAAGAATACATTCTCCTCGGTGTTAACATCCATTCATCAAATGTAATAATTCGCCTTTCTGGGCTCCCTCGAAATCTCCAAAGCAGTCTGACGCAATTAGAACTAATACAATTTATGAAATTACGAATTACAATTCCACCGGTCATCGTCTGGAACTCAGCCCACATCTGACGACCCACAATCCCTCGCGTTCCTTATTAATTCTACCTCCTTCAAATTGCAAAACGAACTCTGCAATTCCTTCCTTATCCAAGAGTACTAAATTAAAAAGATCTACGTACCTAATAATGAAAACGAAGAATAGCTACTGGTTCCACCCGATAGAGTTGAGCATTGTTCGAATAAGTTTGTATTCGAATGATCTCGAATTCTTTTTTCGAATAAAAATATTGCGAATAAAATGAAGTTATTCGGGAATAACGAACAATTTTTTATTCTGATAAGAATTGCGAATAAGTTATTCGAGAAAAACGAATATTTTTTATTCGAGAAAACCGAATATTTTTTATTCGAGAAAACCGAATATTTTTTATTCGAGAAAACCGAATATTTTTTATTCGAGAAAACCGATTATTATTTATTCGAGAAAACCGATTATTTTTTATTCGAGAAAACCGAATATTTTTTATTCGAGAAAATCGAATATTTTTTATTCGAGAAAACCGAATATTTTTTATTCGAGAAAACCGAATATTTTTTATTCGAGAAAACCGAATATTTTTTATTCGAGAAAACCGATTATTTTTTATTCGAGAAAACCGATTATTTTTTATTCGAGAAAACCGAATATTTTTTATTCGAGAAAACCGATTATTTTTTATTCGAGAAAACCGAATATTTTTTATTCGAGAAAACCGAATATTTTTTATTCGAGAAAACCGAATATTTTTTATTCGAGAAAACCGAATATTTTTTATTCGGATAACAATTGCGAATAAGTTATTCGAGAATAACGAATAATTCATTAATAATAATTAGTAAAAAAAAAAAATCATTAATAAAAATTGATTCTTTATTCTCGAATAATTTCATTTTACACGAAACTTTTATTCGAAGATTATTCGAATAAAAATTTACTCAAATAATATCCAACACTGCCACCCGCAACTGTTTACCATTACATAATCCTACGCCCTACGGTTCAAAGACCTTTGCAATTAATTATACCGCCGGCGGGAGCAACAGCCGGGCAGAAGTAAGTATGTACAAAAATAACAATTATTTTCACCGTCGACGGGGATGGAAAAGAACGTGCGTCGGCATGGGAGCCGATATTGCGGCGGGCCGGGTACTTTGATCTTCGAGAGGACGTCTATCGGAGAAAGTTCCTCCCGTGCTTCCGTTTTCCCGGGGCAATGCGTCGGCGAGTTATCGGGTCGTAAGTTCAAAGAACCGTGTAGAAGAGCGCCGTGTAATATCGACGTGTCCGCGGCGCGATATTGCGCTCGGTGGCTCGCGAAGACGTGGCCGTGGACAACAAGTCATTGTACGGCACGGGGAGAAATTAGCGTTCGCTCTCGCCTCGGTTGCTCCCAGATGAAATCGCGCGGCCAACTTATCGTCTGACGGCAGCCGGCGGAAGGAACGACTTTCGTCCCTACGGCGCGCGGCGGCCTCGCACTAACGTGGCTATCGATGGCCGGCCAATGTTGAAGTTCGTAATCAATAACCGATATTAATGAGCGGGTTCGCATTGACAATTAATGTTGATGCTAACAGAGATGGTGTTACAAAGGTGTTATTGCCACGTGATACCCTTCATTCTTATTGGCAAAACAACTGTGGTAAATTGCTTTTGGCGCTGGCTTGTGCTCAACACCTGCCACGGTGGAAATTCAATAGAAGTTGTGTAATGTTCTCCAGAATTTCAGCTCCTTTTTATTGTATTTTCATTTTGATATTGGGCTGGGAAAAACACTTTACTTTGAATAAAAGTTCCACCATTGATAAAAAGAAATCTGCATAAAATTCTGAGTATTACTTCAAACATACCTCAATATGCATCGTCAAAAAGCTGATAGTTTTTGTTAAGGGGTCATGCTCAGTCAGGAGGCCGAAAAAAGGGTGGTTTTTGGAAATTTTTTACTCGAAAGTTATAACACATTTCTCAAAAAATCTTTTTTCCTTTTAAGGATTGCATCTAGTACCGTGCATCGTAATTTTTTTATTTAAAAATATTTATCAATAACTGAGTTATTGTCCATCAGTCGAAGGTTCTCTCAGAAAAAGGCTTCTGTGGTGACCACTGCTGCTCGAAAGACGATCATCTAAAATAAAAAATTCAATAGAATTTACTTATTATATTATATTATCTAGTATTTGAACGAAGGATTTTTTTATCCGATGCTTAGTTTTCTTTTAATTGACGAAAATCAGGCACGATTTATGATAAATATTGAAACTTTTACTTTAAACATCAGCCATTTTTTCTCAAATCAATATTGCGAAAAATCCTTCGTTCAAATACTAGATAAATTCTATAGAATAAGGAAATAAAGAAATAAAGAAATTTGATTTGAGACATGCTGTGTCATAGTTACACATTCGACCAGCTCGCGTGAGGAGGTCTAGAAGATTAATTAATATATTAAAATTTATAGATATTTTTCTATTTATTTATTTTTATATAGTCTCTTAAGACAGCGTACTAAAGATAGGTAATAAAAATTTTCTATGAAAACTGTAAATTAATCCTGAAAAAAAATTCTTAAAAATGGCATACTTTTCCGGCCGTCACAGTGGTGTTCCCCCTTAAAAGCATTTATTTTTTTTACCTATGAAGAGCGCTTTTTGTCGTATTCTAAAGTTAAAAATTCAAAATATAATATAAAATTGTCTTTTAATAAATGCTTTATTTCAGTACTTATTTCTTTAAGCTAAACAATAAAAGTGGTCGACTACTAGAGGGTGGCCGACTACTATTGCTTTCACCCTACATTGTTTAGGATTAAAGATTTTGAATTCGAGACTTTTTACCCGCCGGACTTTTAGCCCCACCCCACCCTAAACTAAAATACCCCCATGACTAAAAGCTGGGACATTTACCTTACCTATGTAATTTTGAAGCAGCCACGCGCCCTAACGGTTGAGCGTTAGAAAATGAGGTGACTCGAAGTGGCATGAACATCAGGTGCAGGGCCGGCGGAACCCATTATGCAAGTAATTCGTTGCATAAGGGCGCCAGCCGAAGGGGGCGCTAAAAAATATATCGCAGATTTAATAATAAAGGAATCCAACTCCCATATAAACAAAATCTAAACGTAATTTTTTTTTTTTTATTGTGCCTCGTAAAGGCAAAATATATTAAGTAGAAAACAGGTACAAAAATTTGTGGGCGCCAAATATTTTCTTGCATAAGGGCGCCAACCATCCTCGCGCCGGCCCTGATCAGGTGTGCTATTATTTTTTAAAGTACGAAAATTTGTAAAGCGAGCGACCAGCATCCTGTTACTAAATAATAGTGACCTTGTTTCTGTAATAGCACAGACGAAGGTATCTTCTAATAAAAAGGCTATGACTAGTGTTCCGTCTCGAGAATTCTTTCTCGAGAATTTCTCAAGAAATTTTATAATTTCTTATCTCTCATTTCTCGAGAAATTACAGTATTTCTCGAGAGACTTAAGTGTAGGAAAATTATTATAAATCCCATTTGTTTTCAGAAATGAATTTTCAGTTAGTTCAAATTGTGTGTTACTAGTTAATCGTGAATATATAAACTCATCTACAATGTGTAATAAATGTTCGCAATACATACGAAGAATTGCGAGATTGTTTATAAACTTTTCTCTTCATATCGCTGATGCTCTGTATACAATTAAACCAACAGCCACTCAAAATGACAGAAACTTTTCTACAGCCGCAGATTTTGTCAAAAAAAAAAAAAGGAACTTGATTGGCTGACGCGACATTAGACGCATTATGTTTTTTAAAAAACTATTTCAAAACAAAAAAAGTAATGTTTCGTCTAAATTTTGTCTAAGTTACACACGAATAAAAATTTAGATAAATACTGCCAACATTATTCCAAAAATATAAATTTTGCAATATTTTTTCAAATTCTTGAGAATCCTCGAGAATTCTCGAGAAATGTAATCTGATTTCTCATTTCCCGAGTTGCGAGAAAAAATCGAGAAATCAGGAACACTAGCTATGACGAGCCCCCAGAATAGTTGCCCCGCAGCTCCGCAACGAAAAGTATCTCCCTTCCCTAGAATCTCTCTAACAATCCACCACAAACCAACAGCATCTACCGAAGTAGGTAATCAGCAAAGTGCGAACAGAAGAAACGGCTAAAAACGGTTATTTTTTACAATCCAAAGGCTATCTACAGCGCGCTCGGTGGTGCATTAGAAACTACAGGGAACGGTCGACTGATCAGCTTGAATTATGGTACTCGTATCGCGGAAGTCGTTTCTAAATTGATTCGTAAATCAATAGGAGAGCGTGACCGAATCTCCTCTCCTCTCCTCCCCCCCCCCCCCCCGCTTCTCTGTCCCTCGCCCTCCCACTTTTTCCCCGGCCGATACGGGCGTCAGTTCACCGCCACGATCCTCTCTGCATTTGGCCTGCACTTATCGGAAAGACGAGCGCCGCTGATCTATATGCCGGAGTCGAGCCGCCAGTGGCACGCAAAAGGCATCTCGGGCAGCGCCTCGTGACATTTCGAGTGGCTCGAGGATGCTGGCCCCGGCTACGTGGCCCTTCTTTTCCCCGGGGAGTCTTCTTTATCCAGGAGGAGAGGGGAGGAGGTGGTTATTTGCAGGCTGGCTTCAAAGCGTTCCCGCCGACCTGTGCTGTCTTAGATAATGAAAAATCAATATGAACGAGCTGGTGCCGCTTCGCGAGGGAAACGGAATCGTCCGCGTGCACGCGACGGAGTTGCGCTTCGTCTTTTCCCGCATCGATCGCATCGGCGCGATTTAACCGATGGCGAGAAGGATGGAGGTGTTGGCTTAGTAGCTGGGATCGAAAAGTGCGAAAGGGGACGGGTCTGAGATGATTCACTGTGGCCATTTATTTTGGAGCTTTGCCAGGGGGTTTTAACGGGTGGAATATTTAATTGCGTTGCAATTTCTTGTGGGGGCTTCTTTCGTGAGAGGAGTGCTCTGTATGTTTTGCTTCGGATTGGCTGGATGATGGGGAAACTCTTCTGGCGCTGGCTCTGCAGGAGATGGCTCGACAGATAAATGGAACAGTCTGTATGGATAAGAGAATCGCGACGCGATATTGCTCGAGTACAATTGAAATTTATTGCCGATTACTTCGCGATAACGTAGAATCGGAACGGGCAGTGTTTCGTGTACACAATTAAGAGTAAGGAGGGAAACTATTGCAGTCCGTTTAAGGAGGATACGCAGATTACGAAGCAGAAAAAGCTAAAAATTAACGACAAATCAGAGATAAAAAATAATAGTTACTTTAAAACTTTTTTGGAATAAAGTCTATTGATTTTTATTTAAATGGAAGCCAGTTATCATTAAATCTCAAAGAAATTTCTCGAAACAAATTTGTTCTGATTAAGTATAACAATTATAAATGTTTCGACATTTTTCGCCACCAGTAACCATTATCGGTGACGGAAATTCAAGTTTGGTTACTTGTAACCAACACAAATGACCCGAATTTTATTTTGGTTATCGACAACTATTATCGAAGACGACAAATTTTGGTTACCACTAACCAATATCGAAGGAAAAAATTCTTCTGGCTGTATTCGATCATTGTCAATTGTTATTAACATTACTGATAATTAGTATTCATTGACAACATGAAAATACTAAATTATGATACAATTGAAGTGATATATTTATTAGTAAACTGATATATTTTATTAAGCAAGAAATGTTAATTTGTACTACAATATCTTTTATCATATTCTTTATTTCATATCTATATTTTTACACCGTTTTTTTTTACTTAATAAAATATATGTTTTATAAATCATTTTTTCATGTTGTCTATTTTATTTAATTATCAGTAATGCTAATAACAGTAATTGACAATGATCTAAAGTAACCAAATAATTTTTTTGCCGTCGATAACCAAAATAAAATTCCTGTCATCAATAATAATTACCGGTAATCAAAACAATTTTAATCATTTATTAACCGACTTCAAAAAGGAGGAGGTTATAGATTCGACCTGTTTGTAATTATTTTTCTTTATGGTTACTGTAATGAAAATCGTTTAATTACTCTTATATCATAACTTTTAAAATTTGTCTTATAACAGTTATAATGTCTGCGCTAAATAATATCCGTGGAGCGAGTTTTCCTAGCGTTACGCGAAACGTCCCCGCGGCAAATGCTTCCACTAACTTCTGTAATTCGCCTGGATGCCAGTAGGTACCTACTGGAATCGATAGTATTTGTCCCCATCAGCCTCTTTGCGGTTTCTTTCCGTGGGTCGCGTGACGCTTCTTTCCTCCACATCCGACACGACACCAGATTTACCCGCGGAATCTTCTCCGCAACCGCGTTTTATTTCCGTCGAATTATTCCTGCTTCCGAGGCTCGGCGAGGAGTCACCGTTTAGGATTTAAGAGAACAGTGGCTGCGGATTCTTTCTACTTCAATTTAAGGGGAGATGCCACCTCGGACGCATGAAAATCATAGGTTTATTTAGCAATTTTTTTTTCTGTTAAACAATGAACTCAATAGAAAATCCGATTAATGGTATTTGTTATACATCTCTTGAAGCTTAAAAAAAACCTTTTTGTTAAATTTGTTTATGGATTGGCGACTCGCCAATCGGCGTTGCACGGATCATCGATCCGGTGTTTCGTGGAATAAATATCCAAAAATTACTGATATTTCGAAATAAACATTTTTGTGGAAATGGTGAGTGTTCGAAGAAAAAATTGTGATTTTTAGCCGAGAAATTTGGTTACAAAAATATCTGTAACTGAAAATATTTTCAAGCAATCGTAAAATCTGTATGTACTTCTTTAGATTAACATAAAAAGAACTCTATAAAAGATTCTCTAAAAGAATTCAAGTCAATCGGAGGAATAGCACCGCCATTTTGTTGAAAAATAATTTTGTTTAATCTTCAAAAGATATATAACAAACGCCATTAATCGGATTTTCTATTGTGTTCATTACTTAAAAGAAAGAAATTGTTAAAGAAAACCAATGATTTTCATGCGTCCGAGGTGGCACACACTTAAGGGGAACGGGGGGTGGGGGGTGGGGGGGTTGTATACCGTTTGAACACTCGGAAAATGTGTACATTTTGTGGATTTTTTTACAAGTCAACGGCTTGATAAAAATTTCCCGTTTTTTTTACTATCTTTACATAATATTATGAACTACTTAAGAAAAAAGTTTCAGTTAAAAAACTATTGTTTTTCGGAAGTTATGGATACATATCCGAAAGTCTCTCGATTTTAGACGACTAAACGGTGGCCCTGAAAAAAACTGCACGTCGTGTCTGAAATCAAAAACAGTAAAATTTTCTTACAAAATACGTTAATAGCTATCGTCTTACGGTGCCGATTTTGAAAATTTTGAAAAATAAAGAAATGGTGAGAAATCACAGGTAAAGTTAGATTTTTCTAAGAGAAAAGTCCCCTTCTTTTCTTTATAAATAATAAACGGGGAATCAGGATAAAAAAAGCCCTCGAAGGACGATGTGGAATCTTATTACGATACTGCATGCAAAATTGAAAGTGAATTGGTTGAACGTAGCGCGAGTTTTTAGCGCCACCGTAATGAAAAATATAGTTCCGCTGCGATCGGTCGAGTCGCCGCGCCGCGACGCCCCGTGCTACCTGGGATGTTTCACTCAAATGCTTATAACTTCGTCAATTTTCCGAATTTTTACATCGAACTTGATTTATAATATTCCTAAAACATCAATCTATGAAAATATGTAAATAGAAAAAATCCGATTTTTGACACTTTCAAAGGTTGTACCTAGTGGTGGAGATTTATCGATAGTCGTGACCATCGATGGTGGTCGATATTAATTGATAATTTGACCCCTAGTATCGATAAACTATCGATTGTTTCCGAAACGTCAATTCACTTACTATTATAAGCGTATATAACCTTCATCTTTATTGGAAAAAATTAGCAATAGTTGAATATAATTGATGTTCAACGCCAAATAGAAAAGAATGCAAAATGAAGAATATAGGAAGTGTTTAAAAAAAAGAATAGTGTACGAAAATAGCCATTGATTATTATTTAATTTAACGATTACGTCCACATTTTTTTATTTCATTCTAGACCTCTTTTGAGAAACGATTTGTTCGGTTTTACTGAAAATTCTTTCAGACTCTACAGAAGTCGCCGGAATACAAAGATATTTCCTGCATAAATCTGGAAGTGGTTGCAGTTCTTCATTTCTCTAAAAATATTACAATAGTTATTATTTTAATTTAACAATTATTATCAAAATAATAAACATTTTAAATAGCAAGTTACCTTCCAAAATAATAAGGGATCTGAATTCTCTGGAGAATTATTCTTCTCCAAATACTGTCGCTTACATATAATTACGTCAGCTTGGACACTTTTTGATTTTATTTCATTGTGCTCGCCAATAAATGAAAGAAGTGATTTCTTTTTGGGTGAAATCTTTTCTGGAGAATTTTGTTTGTTTTCACTCGTTTTATTTGTTAAAGCATGCATCTCCTTCTCAAGAAACAGCGACGCTTGATTTGCATTTTCATTTACATGAAACCCCTCTTTTTTAAATCTAGGGTCTATAATTGTTGCTATTCTGGGAATACTCCTTGTTTCATAAGGAAAGAGTCTTTTTTTAATGGATGTAAGTAGACCCGAACGTAGTAATATTCCTTCTTCTGATTTAGGTACTACACTATTTAAACTGTTATATATTCCAAAAGTAATAGGCACTATTAATGATATAGTCACGTATTGTGCACCCGAAACTTGTTTTGTCCCTATTTCAAAAATTTCCAAACATTCTTTTATGTCACTTAATATTATTATATCCTTCATTGGCAATGGACTGGGAGCTTTCTGAAGCTTTAAAAGAACTTGATTCATGAAATCTTTTGTTTCAATTATACGGCTTAACATGTATAATGCACTATTCCAACGTGTTGGAACATCTTGAATTAATTTCCGTGGATTTTCCTTTTCTGGCAATTTATTATGTTCATTTTTGTTTTTCTCATGCTTGATTTGTTCTTCTTTGAACATTTCTGTAGCAGTTGAACTGTGTTTCATGTATGTAACAATTTCTCTACACCTATTTAATATAGCTTTTATAGACTCTAAATTCAGGTTTTCTTGCGCAACTAAATTTAGAGTGTGTGCAAAGCACGGTAAGTGTTTAATTTTTAAAATTTCGACCATTTTAATCATGTTGGCAGCGTTATCTGTTACTACACAGACTACCTTATCACTAATTTGCCATTCTTTGAATATTTCCAACATCGTATCAGCCAAATTTTGAGACGTATGTGCTTTATTTAAATATCTTGTCGATAGTACCGCAGTTTGTAATTTAAAATTTGCGTCGATAAATTGGCAAGTTACAGTTATATAAGACTCTGTAGTTATCGACGTCCAGGTATCTGTGGTTATTGCAATATAGTTTATGTTATGCAATATTTGTTTTAATTTGTTGCACCCTTCTAAATACAGGGTTTTCATTATTTTTTCTCTTAACGTAAATTTGCTAGGCAGTACGTATCTTGGGTCAAGCAATTGAACAAACTTTTGAAACCCAACGTCATTCACTATATTATAAGGCTGATAATCTGTGGCAATCATCATGGCTAATGTATGGTCTAATTCCTTTTTCTTTTGAGAAAAACTGTCATACTGAAATGATCTCTTGAAAAAAGGGCTAATTGATTTATAACTAGATTGATTTGAACTGTGTTGGCTGGTGAAACTGGTACTCGTACTCGTACTAGTACTGGTACTGGTACTTGTACTGGTACTGACACTGGTACTAGCAATTGGATTGCCATTGTAATTTAAATTATACAGTGTTGGATGGAATCTCTTAATATGGTCTTTTAAATTTGTCGTATTCCCGCTAGTCTTATATTCTTTACCACAGGTAATGCATTTTGCATATTTCTTATTGTTGGATTTTTTGAAATATTTCCATACTAAAGATATTTTCTTCCTATTATGTTTAGGTATAAAATCAGAGTTCATACTACCAATCGTATCGTTCGATTCGGTGTCCGGTAGTTCACAGTCATTTTCTAGTATGAAAAAAAAGAAAAATAGATAAAAATATAGCATTCTACTATTTCATCTTCTACGTATTATATTAATCATTTCTTACCATCTCTTTTCCTTCTCTTTGGCATTGGCAAACATTTATCCACGGGAATCATTCTGGTTATTCTCCAGTCTCGGGAATACCCCAAAAAATGGCTGCCGCTGCCGAGTTTTTGTAACTCAAGCACGTGGATGAAATGGGGGAGAGAAGACTATCGATCACCATCGATAATTATATAGAAATATCGATTGCTTTCGATATTGAAAAACTATCGATAATTATCGATAGCATATCGATAATTCTCCACCACTAGTTGTACCCCCTTAAGGTCCATTTATACATATCCGTTCCGGGTCCGTTCCGTTCCGTTCCGGCGATCCAAATCGGTGGGACCTGTATCTCCAAAAGTTATCCGATTCGACTGAAACCTTTCTTATTTTGAAGATTATTCTTCTGGCTGGGGGGGGGGGCTAGAAAAAATTACAAAAATGACATTTTTTTTAATAACGACACTTCAAGTGTGTAATCACTTTTTCCAGTATTTTTCATCCTTTCAACACCTTTTGAAAATTGTAAATTTTCAATTTTTTGTAATTTTTTCTAGTCCCTCCCCCCCCCCCCCCTCTAGCCTGAAGTATATTCTTCAAAATAAAAAAAGTTTCAGTCGAATCGGATAATAACTTTTGGAGATACAGGTCCTACCGTTTTGAGAACACTGTTTCGAGAAAAACGCGTTTAAAGTTTTACGTGAGCGCCGAGTGGCCGGTTGTTGCCCATGCATTTGCCGCTACTCAAATGCCTATAACTTCGGGAATTTTACGAATTTCAACAAATCCTTTTAAACACGTATTCCTAAAATGTTGAACATTCGAAAAATGAAATAAAAATAAAAAATCGACTTTTAGACCGGAAGGTCCCCTTAAAAACTCTAAGCGAGCCGACTCTCCCCGTTAAACCACCCTTCCGCGCACTTCGTGCACCTGATAATCCCCAACTTACTGTTTGACTTACCGAAAATGAAACAATCCGTATTGCAGGTGATGACACAGTGACGGCGCCATCGTTGACTCAGATTGGAAGCCCAGGATCAGGAAGATGGACCACCAGCAAGTCGGTCGAAAGCCGCCGGCGAACTCGCCGGAAGTGGCGATGGCCAACGAGGTGTTCGATCAGTTCTGCAACGCGGCCACGCTCAAGTCCATCCTCGGGCACTTCAGGCAGCTCTGCGAGCTGCTGAAGATCCGGCCCAGCACTGTCAGCCAGTTCTACCCGAAACTGAAGTCGAAGCTGCGCTCGTGGAAGGCCCAGGCTCTGTGGAAGAAGTTCGATCAGAGGGCCAACCACAAGTGTTACAATCGTGGCAAGGCCTGCCCTAACACTAGAGTAAGCTGATGCGTTTCTTTCCTATTTGTCGCGTTAACTCTCAATGGCCGATTTCTTGACGGGACGAAATTCCTCAGGTGTTGATCATCGGCGGTGGCCCCTGCGGGCTCCGTTCTGCGATAGAGGCGCAGTTATTGGGGGCGAAGGTGGTGGTCGTGGAGAAGAGGGACCGCATGTCCAGGAACAACGTCCTCCACCTGTGGCCGTTCGTTATCCAGGACCTCCGTGGCCTCGGCGCGAAGAAGTTCTTTGGGAAATTTTGCGCCGGGTCCATCGATCACATCAGCATCCGGCAGCTTCAGTGTATATTGCTCAAAGTCGCTTTGATCCTCGGTGTTGAGTTCCACGAGAACGTAAGCTTCGATTCTTTGATACCGCCTCCGGAGAACCAGGAAGAAGGCAGTGAGTAACTCAGCTTCCCTTTTTAAACCTGTAATCGACCCTTTCTGATCGCGTAACCGACCCGCCGACACGTGAAAGTTCCCTCACCCGTAATGCCCTCCACTTCGTTTCGGCACACATTACCGAATAGCGGTGGGTTAAGTGGAAATTAGGTTGAGCTTCTATAATAGTGAAATGAAAGTACATATTGGTGAAAGATGAAAGATATATTCGGGTTATAATTGAGGGCCTTGCAGTGAGAGGGGTGGAGCTCCATTTTTTACAGTCTTTGAATTATTACGTGTGATATATGTAAAAAAATCTACACCGATTCGTGAAAATCAGATAACAAATGAACGATTTATAGCAAATAAATAAAAATATTAAGATTAATATTTCTAATTTATATTAATATTAATATTTCTATTTATCTTATAGAATTTTTTTCGCCAAAAATAGAAATAAAAAATTATCAACTCGATAACTACTACTTATTCTGTAAAAATATATCTTTTTCAAATAGCGTTCTGTTTTTTTTTTAATATTAAGTCGAAGGAAGAATTTTATAAAATATATAAATTATATTTTATAAACAGTTTTCTCCAATTTACTCGAAGCTGGTAAAGATGGAGCTGCACCCCTCTTTCTGCAAGGTCCTCAACTGTGTTTATCTCTTTACAATCTAAGGGAATGTGGGGCAAAACCGGGTGCCTAATGTATTTTTCCTGCTAGCAAAAAGTCAGGTGGCAAAATAAATTTTGGACACCGCTAAAAATCTTAATTGGACCTTACAGAATCAGAAAATGAGAGTTCTATTTTGAAAAAACTATTTGGCTCACAGAAAAACAAGATTTCTCGGAAGTATGCAAGTACCCGGTTTTACCCTATACGTGTGGGTACCCATACAGCACACTACGTTGCAGAAAGGCTGCGGAAAGGTTGCAGTTACGTTACGTGCAAGATTGGAACATTGCAGGCAATATTTCTGAGATGTTGCAGAAATCTTCCTATGTCCGCCCCTGTGCAACATTGCATGAAATAGTCCTGCAGTGTTTCCGAGATGTTATAGGCAATTCTCCCGCAACGTTTCGGAGATTTTACAGCAACTTTCTCGCAACGTTTCGGAAATTTTACAGCAACTTTCTCGCAACGTTTCTGAGATTTTATAGCAATTGTCCCGCAACGTTTCAGAGATTTTACAGCAAGTTTCTCGCAACGTTTCGGAGATTTTACATGAGGCCCACCTTATATCGCACGGAATACGTCAACGCGTATTTTTGAGATCTTATAATTTCAGTTATAAATGGGACAAGTCCCATAGTTTACATAAAGCATACAATCAATTGAGCTTACATCGTCTGCTACTTATTGCACTAAATTATCATAAATTATATTATGTTACGAGTCAGCTTTGTTACACAAAGCGTAACCGAATATACACTGTATATTGGCTATACTACGATATTATACTAAATCTATATACTAAATCGATATTATAACAGTTTTTGAGCCCCGGTTACTGCGGGACCTTTGTTGTAAAATCTCCGAAAAGTTGCATGAACATTGCTGTAAAATCTCCGAAACGTTGCGAGACAATTGCTGTAGACTCTCCGAAATGTTGCGAGACAATTGCTGTAAAATCTCCGAAACGTTGCAAGAAAGTTGCTGTAAAATCTCCGAAACGTTGCGTGACCATTGCCGAAACGTTGCAGGAGTAATATTGCACCGCAACATTGCTGAAATGTTGCAGGAATCTTCCTATGTCCGCCCCTGTGCAACATTGCACCGCAACGTAACTGCAACATTTCTGCAACGGAGTGTGTTGTATGGGTAATATCGGGTACCTATTAAAAAACGCATAAAATATAATTATAAAACCTTTATTACTATTATTTTAGAAACCATAAAGAAATATATTTTACCAAATATTAATTTGAACATAAATTTATTTTAATTTATCTAGTGCACAAAAATCACAAATAAACGTTTCGTCGCCCTCCTCAACATTTGTGCAAATCTCATGAGCTGACCCGTGACGTATACATATAATCAAGATTATAATTTGATTTTTTAAATATTAGAAATCAGCTCCTATAAGACATTTACGCCGTACATAGAAAGTATGAGTACCCGATTTTGTCCCATAATCAAATACCCGGTTTTGCCCCAAATGAGGTAATTTACTAAACATTAAATATTTACACTTCAACGTGCGATAAAGAACCGGGTAAAACGTGAAAATATTGCGTAAAGACTACAGAATACAATGCAGTACTCACCGTAATAGATTCTTTAAATCCAAGTGGTATAAAAAAGGCAATTCACCAACGCAACACTGGAACTTTTCAACTCGAAATTTTTAAGCTTCTCTGAATGAAAAACTACGACGGTCTTTCCTCTGCGATTGACCTCATACCGTCGTCAGGTCCACCGGAATGTAACACCAAACGTTGGCTGCATATCGCAACTGTTTGTCTTAGAAAAACAATGATACCCGGTCTGACCCGAGTACCCGGTTTTGCTGCCCCACGTTCCCCTATTTACCTCGAGACACTTTTCGTAAAAATATCTCACCTCTACAATTTTCCAGAAATCGGTTGGAGAGCAAAAACAACGCCCGCCGATCACCCAGTCTCCCAATACGAGTTCGACGTCCTGATCGGCGCGGACGGTAAAAGGAACACCCTGGAGGGCTTCAAGCGCAAAGAATTTCGGGGGAAGCTAGCAATCGCCATAACGGCGAATTTTATAAACAAACGGACCGAGGCGGAGGCTCGGGTGGAAGAGATCAGCGGCGTGGCTTTTATCTTCAATCAGAAGTTCTTCAAGGAGCTGTACCAGGAGACGGGCATCGATCTAGAGAACATTGTCTATTACAAGGACGACACTCACTACTTCGTGATGACTGCTAAGAAGCACAGTCTGATCGACAAGGGAGTAATTCTGCAGGTATTGACATTTCTACGCGCACCGTTTGGATTATCCGGTGCCGTTTCTAGAACGCTAAGCGCCGGTGGATGACGATTTAAACGGTAATTGTGGTTTGGATGGTGCTTAGGACCACGCGGACACTGCCAAGCTGCTCGCCAAAGAGAACGTGGATCGCGAGGCATTGATGCTTTACGCTCGAGAGGCGGCCGAATTCTCCACGGAATACCAGATGATGGACATGGAATTCGCGGTGAATCACTACGGTCAACCAGACGTGGCCATGTTCGATTTCACGTCCATGTACGCGGCGGAGAATGCTAGTCGTATCCTGGAACGTCGCGGTCACAGATTGCTCATGATACTCGTGGGCGACAGCCTACTCGAGGTACATCACGCTCTTTATATCCTACAGTTCCTCTTCGTCCCTGTGCGCCCGTGCTTCCATGCTAAGCTTAAGACGGTATTGCGCCTTGTTGGGCCGAAAAATAGGTAATTCTTTGTGAATTTTTTGTACAAAAACGAATCGACAAATTAATTTGAGGTTTGGTAGGCTGTTTTATTGTATCTTGAACTATTGTTCTGAATTGTTGTGTGACAGTGAAAAAGAAAACATGGCAGATACAAAAAGAACGGTGAAAAATAATCGGGTGGTGCTGGCGTTGGCGAAAAGTACTGTAAGGGTTATCCGAAATACAAAAAAGAAAAGAGATTCTTAATCTAGATGAATGTGGCTATCGGTGGTAGTAGATTTATTGCCGTATCTGTTACCGTTCCTTTTTTATTTAAAGAAGTTTTCCCGATTTTGGGGCAAAACCTGTTTCAGACTCAATTCAGGTCGCTTCGTCTTCTTCAAAAGGCTGCCATTTTAACATTTTTTTATTTTTCTTAATGCATGTACTACCACCCATAGCCACATTCATATAGATTAAGAATCTCTTTTCCTTTTTATGTTTCGAATAACCCTTACAGTACTTTTCGTCAACGCCAGCACCACCCGTTTATTTTTCAACGCCCTCTTTGTATCTGCCATGTTTTTTTTCCCCCGTCACACCAAAATTCAGAACAATAGTTCAAGATACAGTGAAACAGCCTGCCAAACCTGAAATTAATTTATCGAACCGTTTTTGTACAAAAAATTCACAAAGAATTACCGATTTTTCAGCTCAACAAGGCGCAATCCCTTAATCGTTGACCATTGTACACTGGTGTCCCCAGTGCTCACTATTCAAAGCTGCTAGCGCTGTCTTTTTATCTTCGAATCGCTTGATGTATGCCGGAGCAGCTAAGCTTAAAATCTCCCAGTACAATACAAGCGTCAGAAAGTGAAATGGCGACAATTATTCCAGCCCTTTTGGCCAACGGGCTCCGGTTGCGCGAGGGGATTCCTGAGCTCGCTGGACGCCTGCTGGGCGATCAAGCAATGGGGCGCCTCGATGTCGCCTCTTGAAGTAATTGCGGAGCGAGAATCGATTTACAGACTACTCGGGCAGACCACGCCGGAAAATTTAAACAGAGATTACGCCGCGTACACGCTGGACCCTCACACCAGGTATAACGCTCTACTTTGGTAACGTAACGTTGCTGCACTATATACGTCACGCTAGGTCCAAACATCTGTATGTATTACGTTAGTGCAGCGTATCCGGATGTAGACGGCCGAGATTTGTACGCGTGCACACTTTAGTTGTAAACTCGCATTAAAATAAAAGAGGTAGTGACATCAATGAAGACGCGTACGTGGGAAGTTTGTAAAACCGCTTTAAACTCGAGGATTCCAAGTATTCATATTTTTCCACATTAGAGTAATTCGTGGTCGTAGCTGTTCAATTTTCATTCACTGTCAAACATGATACTCGATGTTCAGCGCTGATTTATTGTCCCCGATAATTGTCTTCTGGCTGTCTTCTCTTTAAGATACCCAAATCTGAATGTATCCTCTGTAACTCCAATGCAAGTGCGAAGTCTCCTCGATACAGATGATCCCGACAGCATCAAGCCCCCCGTGCAATCGGACGTTGATATCCCAAAGAAGCGTCGCCGTCGCGGTGAGTATTTATTCCGCGGCGCTCTGCGGCACAGCTAAGCACCGCTGGCATTAGTTAAATCACGATCTATCCGGCAGACCTACGTGGAGAGTGTCAAGTGCATCCAGATATGCTGCTCCGTTGGCTGCAGAAGCAGGTCGCTCTGTACGACTCGGTTCAAATAGAGGACATGGGGGCCTCCTTCAAGAACGGCCTGGCTATTTCTGCGATCATTCACAGATACCGCCCGGACCTGATCGATTTCCACGGTCTACAGCCAGACGACGTGGCGAAGAACAACCAGGTGGCCTTCGATGTTTTGGAGAAGGAATTGGGCATACCTCCTGTAAGCTATTTAATTCCAACGTCACCCGTAGACGTCGTCCTCAGTAGAATTTTATTCAGACATTTTAAATATTGAATTTTTCAGATAATGACGGGAGAGGAAATGGCCCAGTGCGACGTTCCTGACAAGCTCGCCATGTTCTCCTATCTGACGCAGATTTACGAGGTCTTCCGCGGCGAAATCCCCTACGTCAGACATCCGAAATTAGTAAGTAGATTCGCGCGACAGTAGGAAGAAATCCAGAGATTCTTAACGTATATTCCGTGTTTTATAGTATTCGGTATCATGTTCGAAATCAGGGGCGAAACGTTTACCACCGCCAGAACACATCCCGCTAAGCGAGACATATCCTCCAAGCCCAAGAACGCCCGATCCTTCGTCCCGTAGGAATCGTGCTCCATCACACATCGTTCATGACCGAGGAGCAGAACCATTTTCATATCCCAATCCTCGAATAGCCTCTCGAGAAAGTGTCAGCTGGTTAGACTGTAATAATAATAGAATCGAGTCGTTAGAAGAAGATCCCTCGGAAACGGACGGCAGATTTCTGATAAGCTGGATAAGAGATAAGCTTCGGAGTAACAAATCCTCATCGTCCTTGAAGAGAACACTCATTCCGGCAAATAATTCTCATAGAAAACGCTGCAAGTGTTTTCGCGTGGGGAATAGCAAAGTTAACCAGCCAATGTTCCATTCTAATCTCCATTCCTCTTAGATTACCGTAACGACGCCCGATCTCTGTTATTTTATAACGATATATTGCTGGTGTTTCATAAAGGAGCCCGAAAACGAGGAAAGGCCCGCTCATAGTAAACAATTGAGCCAATTAACGCCTGACCAAAAGGTTCATTTGCTCGACCGTATCGTCAGGCAAGACAGTGCGACGAGAACGAGACACTCACGATCGAGACATAACGAAAATTTAAACCCCGCGGACAAGAAGGGGGACACTATTAGCCGACGTTCTCGAAAGAGACGCAGCACAGAGAAAATGGGAGCGACAGTGGTAAGTTCTCTTTCATTGAATGTCAGAGTATCAGCTATTTTAACACACGCAAACAGGACGCAGAAAGACCTTTTTTGCCCATAAATTTTTAATCATACATATATCATACTTTTCAAGCTTTTAGTTAGCAGACCAAGGTTAAAGCATTCATTTTATACTTCAATTTTGAGATCAACACTTCGCATTCACTGATCCAGAATTTTTCGATCACGTTATTGTAGGTTTAATGATTTCTTTGTATACGATAGAACCAGATGTGCTGGCAGATTAAAAGAATCCGGGTAAGGGGAGGTTTCGGTCTAAAAATCGATTTTTTTTTATTTCATTTAGAATGTTCAACCTTTTAGGAATACGTGTTTAAAAGGATTTGTCGAAATTCGTAAAATTCTCGAGGTTATAGGCATTTGAGTAGCGGTAAATGCATGGGTAACAACCGACCACTCGGCACTCAAGTAAAACTTTAAACGCGTTTTTCTCGAAACAGTGTTCTCAAAATCGACGGGACCTGTATCTCCAGAAGTTATTATCCGATTCGACTGAAACTTTTTTATTTTGAAGAATACACTTCTGGCTAGGGGGCCGTCCTTAAATTACGTAAGGATAATTTTGGCGATTTCTTACCCCCTCCCTCCTCCAGTATAAGAATTCGTAAGATTTGATATTACAACCCCCTTCTTACGTAATATTTTTTACATTGAATTTTTTAAATTATTAAAATTCTTTTATAGGTTTATATAATTCATGTAACTCGGTTTCCGGAAATTTAAACTAAAACAACTTTTCTGGAACATTAATGATCGAATTTGTATTTACTGAAAATTCGGTGAAAAAATATTACGTAAGACACTACCTGTCTCCCCCCTCGCCCTTATAAGAAAATGTAAGAAATTCGCGATCCCCTCCCCCCCAAAAAAGCCTTACGTAATTTAAAGACGACCCCTAGGGGGAAATCAGAAAAAAATTACAAAAAATTGAAAATTTATCATTTTTAAAGGCGTTGGAAGGACGAAAAATATAGGGAAAAAGAGTTCAAACCTCGTGTCGTTATTTTCTAAAAAAATTTAATTTTTTAAATTTTATCTGCTTTTCCTCCTAGCCAAAAGTATATTCTTCAAAATAAAAAAGTTTCACTCGAATCGGTTAAGAACTTTTGGAGATAAATTAGATAAATTTTTTGACGCCTCGACTTTAACGACTCCCCAGGGCCGTCTGCAATGATTAATTATAAAACAAAAAATATATTTCTATCATTTAAGACATCCTTAATACAATGCAACAAGTCCCATTAAATTATATATAGTAGTTTTCCTTTAATTAATTCCTAAAGCTCACCTATTTTTATGGGCTCTAGACTGGAACCTCCCCTTAAATGCGAAGTGATCAGTCACGTATTTAACGCTTCATGGAATAAAGTGTAACAATAGTGCGAGCTTCTGTAATTGCAGTCCGCATGTGAAGATATTCCATGAGGTGTTACATATTGAACACTAACATCCCATACACACGCATAAGACTTACAATGCTTATATCCTATAGTCATGGTGGCAGAAGATTGAAGCACTTATGTATCGTGGGATAATCGTATCGTTGTTAATCATAATTATTGGAGTTACCATTGCCGTGGTGCAGAAGGAAGTTCTTACATTCTAATCGCTTCGCATAGTCGACCAAAGTATCAGTGGAAATATTGCGAGAAACACTATCGGTTACGCTGTAAAACCTTTTCTATATCTATATCTATGTTTATGTTATAATATATTTGCTACGCCAGCTTTTGTATTCGTCCTATTTACTAAAATCATTTAGACCGGATAGATTGTAATAGAACTCCACCCCAGTATGTTATAATCGAATGTCCCGTTAGAAAAGAAATCTAGATCTCTTTGAAAAATAAACAAACGGAATGAAAAATTGTAACGTAGCCGAACTTCAGCCAGAGAACCACCCTCGATCTTCGTCTACCCCGTTTGTGATCGTGCCGATTTCAATAGATAGTTAAACCACGCAACATAAGCTGTATTTACATGTAAATAGTTTGCAAAGTCAGAGCTAAATTGGCAAAGAGAGGCGCGTTAAGATCCCCGATGTTTGAGCTTAATGTCAACGGTGTACGTGTTTTGCGGTGCATGTGAAGGAGGAAAGGCAGAAGAGACTCGAGGACATAGAAAAGAATCGTGTGGAGCGTATGAGAAGACGGCAGTATTTGCGAAAAATGGCGACACAGCAATTCTACAAAAGTATGCAGATGCTGCAAGCGAACGCGAAACGCGAGAAAGACGAGCCGTTCGAAGATTACTCGATATTCTTGTACCGCCAAACAGCGCCGGATTTCAAGGATAGAGTGAAATATCTAGAACAGAAAATCTTGTACCCAGTAAGCTGGACAGAGTGAATGATTTTGGGAGTGCACAATGTCTCTGTTTTGTTCTCTCTTTTTTTTTTTTTTTTGGTTGTTGTTTTAAGTAAACCTTTAACAAAACAGTCACGCGAATTCCAAGAATGCGATTACCGTGCTCATCCAACAATATACTAATGGGAGATACGATAATAGGTACTTGATATGACGCAATAAAGTTTGTACGTATCATTCGTTTACATACTAATTCACATCATTGTAACGGGCGTTTTTCTTCGTTTGTTATTTTCCACTATAAATTAATGACAGGTGTGTTAACTAATGATACGAAAGGGATCGAGAACTTCGAATTACGTGCATGCGATGCGAACATCAATAATACTTGGAGAGACAAAGACTTCCATTTACATTACTAACTAAAAGAGGGTGTTCGTAATATCGACAGAATGAATTTATATACTTTTAAAAGACTGTTACACTAATATCACACATTACGAAGGAAACAAGTGAGATATACTAATTTATTACGCCTTAAAATGTATATTAATAAATTTCTGGGTTTTTTTTTTTCTATATATGTACTGCGACTATAAATTATATTGCATTTCTGCTTGTTTATAAGTTTCATGGATTTGTGATCGTCTTCACGTTTACCATCCGCCAATCCAGTTTATTTCACACTGAGAATTGCTTCTAGGACAGGGAGCCCAAGATACACGCTGGCCATCGTAGAAACAGCATTGACGAGGAATTTTCCGGGAGAATTAAAAATATCGAGGATAAACTGAAAGGGTCTGCTCCGTCCGAGAAGAAACCAAGAGATCTTCTGCGTGCCATTGGTTCGTATCTACCTGCCGTATTTCATCGGTATCGTACCGCAAATACTCCTCCAAAAGCTCCCGTGCATCATTCTAGTATTGCACTTCACAGGTAAAATCGAGAAAACTGATTGGAACGTGAAGGAGATTGAGAAGAAAATCGAGGAGAGTAAGATGGGTCGTTCCGCGCGACACGAGAAAGTAGAACGCGTGCCTAAATGGAGTCGAGAACAGGTTGGCATACAGAAATATCAGTAGCAGCCGATGGTCAACGTTTTTCAGATGTGTATATGCTTAATTCAGTTTTTAGCTCGACAAATCAAGATGGAGAAGAAGGGGCGCGATCCGAAGGATACAGATAGTAAGTACGCTGATATTGACAATACCCTGAAGAATATAGACAGGAAGATCAAAGAGGGTAATGTGCTCGGGTACAATAAAGTCTCAGCTATGGCTGAGCAGTTTTCGAATAAAAGTCAGGACACGGAGCCCAAGATGCAGAAATCGGTAAATACGACAATCCAGAAACTTCGGTACTCGAGGATACGTAGTCAGCAAGGTGTTCGAAGTCTATCATTTGTATCTCGTGCAGTAATTGGTTGGAAGAAAGTCGACTCGTTCTATGTGCCTGTCTATCTGTGAATACTAGTCCCTACTTCTCCATAGGATTCATAAGAAACGCATTTCGATGAATTAGCATAGTGTACGGTAATTAGTAAACATCCCATAAGTGTAATACGCACAGCCTTTTCCTCTACTAAACTATTCACTAAAACGCCAGACATCTGTAATATCTTTGTTACGATTAACATGTCACTAAAAGATTAGAATTTAAGAAACCCATGTGCTGACTAATATTCTTTTGTATCGAAGCGTTGAAGGTTAATCGTTACTATCTGGCGCGTTCAAATTTTTCTTATAGAACATTAAACCTACGATAACGTTGCCTATACAAGGAGGGTCGGAGATGTGCCATTTCTGTAACAAGAGGGTGTACTTGATGGAGAGACTTAGCGCCGAAGGGAAATTCTTCCACCGTGGATGTTTCCGTTGTGAATATTGTTCTACCTCATTAAGAATAGGTTCGTAGCTCGCCTTATATTATAAATAATACGCCACGTAGGTGATTAAGTTTCTATCCACTGTCTTCTTCGATCGTAGGGAATCATACATTCGATAGAGACAAGAGTGGGGGGCGATTCTATTGCACGCAACACTTTGGCTTCTCAGGGACGATAAAAGCTCGCGCGGAGAAGAAGAAGCTCGCGACGTTGAATAAAGAAAATATACCAAATGCGCCTGTAAACGTAAAGACGCCTGATAAGGTATAATTCAAACTTCAAATTTTGTGTACAAGTCTCCCGAGGCCGGTGGTGTAAATCGGGAATATTATTTTACAGGCGAAGATACCTTTGGAGGGCGTTGTTGGGCTTGACTTGCTCGATCGTGGTCAAACGCCTGAGAGAATAGAGTTTGAGAACTTGGCGGGGATATCGGATGCGGAAGAACCCCAAAGTCAAATGGACGAGGATGAATGGACGGATAGAAATTTCGGTGCTTCCACTGCGGAGATGGGTTCTAGCGATGATATATCAGACATGAGGTAAGTCAGTCTTACAAGGAGAGGTTCCCAGGTGTCCGCCTCCGATTTTTTTGAATTTTGGATATGTTTTAGAGGACCGAAAAATAAGATATACGTGTTTTTTATAGCGGCCCGTTTTCATATTTAGGGGGTGAAATCAACCCCTAAAGTTTTATAAGATTTTCAGGTGTTCATCTCCGATTGCTTTGAATTTTGGATATGTTTTAGAAAACCGAAAAATAAGAAATACGTGTCTTTTTATTTTGGCCTGCTTGAATGTTTAGGGGATGAAACCACCCCTCAAAGTTCATAAGAATAGTCGGTGCCCGCCTCCGATTGCTTTGAATTTTGGATATGTTTTAGAGGACTGAAAAATAAGAAATACGTGTCTTTTTATTTTGGCCTGCTTGAATGTTTAGGGGATGAAACCACCCCCCAAAGTTCATAAGAATAGTCGGTGCCCGCCTCCGATTGCTTTGAATTTTGGATATGTTTTAGAGGACCGAAAAATAAGATATACGTGTTTTTTATAGCGGCCCGTTTTCATATTTAGGGGTGAAACCACCCCCCAAAGTTCATACGGGGTACAAAATTGTGTTGAGTAAAATTTTATATAAATTTAATTTGCGTCATAAGTTGCTGTATGGACGATGTTCTTGTCGTCAGTCACCACATTATTAGGGGGTAACTATGAGGGGTGGTTTCACCCCTTCAACATGCAAATGGGCCAAAATAGAAAGACATGCATTTCCTATTTTTCGGCCCTCTAAAACAGTGGTGAGCAACCCGCGGGCCGCTTTTGGACCGCCTGAACATTGACATATATCTTTTGAACTGTAAAAGATAGTTATATGATTAGTTATATAATAATTAATAATAGGATTAGTTATATTTATGAATTTAATATTGCGGCCCGCGTAGAGTAGTAGGTTTCCACTTGTGGCCCACTTCGGACAAAAGGTTGCTCACCACTGCTATAAAACATATCCAAAAAACAAAGCAATCGGGGACGAACACCTGAAAATCTTATAACTTTGGAAAAAAGACACGCATTTCTTATTTTTCGGTACTCTGAAACATATCCAAAATTCAAAGCAATCGAAGGCGGGCACCAACTATTCTAATGAACTTTGAGGTTAGTTTGAGGACCCCCCGTAAACATTCAAGCAGGCCAAAATAAAAAGACACGTATTTCTTATTTTTCGGTCCTCTAAAACACATCCAAAAACCAAAGCAATCGGAGATGAACACCTGTAAATCCTATAACTTTGGGGGTTGGTTTCACCCCCTAAATATGAAAACGTGCCGCTATAAAAAAACACGTATATCTTATTTTTCGGTCCTCTAAAACATATCCAAAATTCAAAGCAATCGGAGGCGGACACCTGGGAAACTCTCCTCGTTAATATTTTCTCCACAAAATAAAGGTGTGCAGTATCAGAAAATATTCACCAATGTATTATTCCAACAGCGATTCAGATGATAACGAGGTGTACGAGGAAGCAATAGACCAACCATTAACCACAGAGGGAACTCTTGAACTTGCCAAGAATTGGACGTTGCGATACTCCCATCCGCACGCCGCGATGGGACAGTCTGACACCGGAAGTAACGAATACGAGGACTCCAGCGACGAATATACGAATGAAGGTAATTTGATCTTACTGGCTTCGGGATAACTATATTGCTAAATGGTTCTGCTCGTTCCCGTTGTTACACAGACGACGAGAGTACAACTGCCACGGAAGACGAAGAAGACATACGCGCCCGGGAGCTGAGAAAGCAGGAGGTTTGGCTGAAACATCCCACCCGCAGTTCCGACACGGACACTGGTTCGGAAACGGAGGTGAAAATCTCACAAGATTCTGTAGATAACGTAACTCAAGAGTCACTTGCACTTCCTGAATCCATTTCTGTGCAAGCCCCTAATTTAATGCCGCCCGAGGAGGCGATTAACAGTGATACCTTAATCGATCAGGACATTGTTGACCCTAAAAATATTCAGAGCTCGTCGAACACAGAGACACTAAGGACTGATACATTAACAGCAAATACGGGTCAACAAGTAGGGAACACATCTCGGAGCGCAGCATGTGGAAGCATAATTCGAATACTTGATTTCTCCTTAGATTTAATTTCAGATGACGCGGTAAATAATGTCGCCAATACAGGCCCCTCTTTAGGCACTTCCAATCGGTTGGTCGCGGAAGATTGTTTAAATAAAAGTAATAATATGGAAGAATGTATTTCAGAGCGTGAGAGTGTAGTCGAGGGAAATGTTCTTTCGAATGCAAATAGAATCGAGGAAGTCTCGAATGCATTGGCAAACGAAGACGAACATAGCCAGTCTAATTCTCAACTCAATCACATCGATAGCAATGAATTAAGCGATAAAATAATTTCTATAAACGAAGAATCTAGTGTAATCAACTTTGTCCGTGACGAATCAACTCGAAACATAATTTCTGTGACTAACGAATTGAATGATGTACCTCCTGGTTTAGTCGTAACTTCGGAAACAAGTAATACATTGGATACTGAACTGCAAACAGCGTTTGCAGGAATTATGCTTCCAGATGCTATTCCAGTTAGTCAGACTAGTTATGATAATACAATGCTGCTTAACACCGAAGAAAGTGGAAGTTTCAAGGAGAAACTACCGGATCTGATTACTTCTTCACCGAGTCGCAGTCGAGAATCGTCGCCATCCTCCTCGTCCGAAATTTACAAGTCGACTGAAACTTTGTACGATGAACTGTACATGTCCGATACTCTGGACAAAAGCAGTGCAGAAGAATCGGAGTCAGATGGCTCAAGAAAGTGCGAGAAATTCGAGGCTGACGCGTTGAACAAAAAGGAGAATAAGCTAAAACTGTGCATAAAAAACCTCGAACAAATTCCACTTGTAACCATCACTTCGCCGTCGCCTACAAACGAAAAACCGTCAGAAAAAGCGTCCGTGGAAATTACTAAACTAACGGTTCCCAAAAAAGTTCTTCATCAACCGGTGCAATCGGATGGAAACAGTTCGTTTGACAAATTGAAGCGAGACCTGCGGCAAAGAAAAGCGAGAAACAAAATTCCAGTGGCTGAACTACGACCACTGTCCACGGAAAATGCTCAGAAGAAGATGACCAAGTATTTTGTAGAGGAGACGAAACAGAAGACGAAGACTCGAAATAAGAATTCGCCTGACGTGGAAATTGTTCAATTAGACATTAAACCCAAGCTGTCTACGAAGGTTGAGGCGAAAGATATAATGAAATATTTTGCAACTGCAAAAGCTGGATCTTACGAGAACTTAGCAGCTATCGGCGACAAGGAAGTTAAGAATAAGGATGATAAAAACTTGAGCATGGATGACAACAATACTGATGCTATTAATCTGCTCGAACAAATCGAACCGAAGGGCGAACTATTTTCAATTGATACCGAGGATATAGAATCTAAATTACATTTCCATACTCCAACCGCGAATTTATATTTGAAAGACACGGCTAGACAAAATGATGTAGGAAATGGAAATGAAGGAGACGAACCAAAGTCACCGCTTGAAAGATCAGATAACGAAATTTCTACACGTCAGAAATATTCTGTAAACGAAGGAAACATAAATTTTGTAAGTAGTACCTTAGAAAGTAAATTAAATTATGGAGATAAAACAGAAGTCACAGTCGACTCTCATGAAGATATTAAAAGTGAAGCGAGACAAGCAGTGTTGACTCCATTACTTGACAATATCCCCATTAATGTCAACTTACATGAAGATAAAACAACTACCACGGTTGATTCTCATAAAAATGTTGAAACTAATGCGAAACAAGTAACGCTGACGCCACAACTCAATAAAGTTAAAGTAACACACATTGATAAAACTAACGCTATGTATGCAAGCGACAGTACACTAAACACGAGAAAAGAAACTGCTAACGAAGCCGGTGTGTTACATAAGACTTCAAAATCATCTTCCGAGTTAACAAGCTTTCCATCTGAATTGCTCGCGAAAGTGAAAATTGTTGAACAAATCATTGAAGCGCCGAAGCAGGTGGACAAAATAAATATCGGTAGTAATACAGTTTTATCGAATGCATTGGACGAAGCTCCAAAGAGACCAGAAAGAAAGCATGCACAACACGAGTTAAGTTCTTCAGCGAAATCTCCTATTTGCAGCATGCAATCTGTTCCTGAAATTCCAGCGAGGAAAAGATCTGCGAAAAGGAAATCTACCGTTGCCCCTTTATTAGAAGAATCTACCTCCACTCTGCAATCAAGCTCTACCGTAACGAATGAAAGATTAACTGTACCAGACATTGTTACTGATACAGACAAAAATACAATACACGTAGCAACCAATCAGTTACAACATTCTGTTGAAGTAGCCGGCAATAGTAACGAAGCGAACAAACCTTCGAATACAATAGGAAACACTTCTGTGGAACAGAAACATTCTCTTCCCGCGAAGTCTCTTGCATCAATGAAATCCGACCAGTGTGAATCTACGAAATCAATACCTCCTAAGAATGATCGATCGAGGAAAGATAAATGTGTAGTGTCTTAGCGCATGTAGAGCAATTAATTGATACAACATATACGAGTGCATTAAGTATGGTGAAGCAATCTATGAACACGCTTGTCATATCTCTGCGAGAGTGTATTTTTCAGCTTTACGGTTTACATTTAGGGATATTCTGTGAGATATGTTAATAAAGTAAAACCATAGATATTACTTATACGTTGGCTGATGGTGATGTATCTTTTTAAAGTACCCAAGGCCATTGACAAAAAGGTAAAAAACATTTTTATATATGATTGGAGTGATCTATTCGACTAATTTGAAATTAACAGTGACTCAAACCGATTAATTGTTTGTGCTTGGTTTAGTGTTTATGCTGAAACTGGCAATGTAACTTACCAATTCATATTAATTTCAAAATTACCACCAGCCAATACTTTATTAAAAAATCTCACTATGTCATTCGGAAGATTTCACAGTTAACGAACGATCGATTAGAAGTGATTATTGAGTCAGGAACATTTTACGTGTTTTTAATACGTTCATATCGCTGTTAATTATTTTACTATCACGCTATCAACCTGCGAGAAGCGAGAATAGTTGAAGATAGTTGATAAACTTCACGTACAGAGCACTGTTCTGATCTACTGCGTTGTATTCCTTGGCATTTCATTTTTCGTTTCACTAATACACTAAAATTGAGTTTCTGTTTTCTAGTAACACCTGATTGTTTGTGCGGTCTTCTTTCGTCTATTAATCGTTGCCTGTTCCCCGCAGGTTGCCTCTAACGATGGTACGTCAGAAGAAAGCGAGGAGAACTCGGCCACAGAAATATCAACCGACTCCGAATTCGAGCACGATGGCACCACTCCAACCCAGCACGAAATCCCGGAAATAACGATCAACGATTCCTACGTCCGCAAGACCAGAGGGCATTACGTAGAAGCTAAGAAAGTTCAAGTGAAGAGCAAAGTTATATCGTCGGTAAATGGAAACCTAAAGCAGGATAAAGATCCGGGCGCGAAGCCACAGTTAATGAAAACGGACCATACTGTGAATCCTTCTCGCACAGAGAAGGAAAGTAACTCAAATGTACCAGGGTCCAACAGTACAAACAGAGCTCCATTACTAAACCCACGTAAAGGGGACTATTTATTGAATCGAACTCACTCTACGGAAGGTATTGCGTCTAAATTGTCATTGGAGCTGAAGAAGAAATACTTGCTCGGCAGCGCAGCTTTCGGCGGCTCCGTGATGAAGTCAGGGTCGGCGTCGAACGTGGACACTCAGTTGCGAAACCTAACAGATGCCATTTCTCAGCATCAGAAGCTGTTGAATCCAGCCCCGGAGCCGAGTCCCACGATGCAAGCGTTCCTGCAGGGTACGAGCAAACTACGGTCGAGCAATACACAACTGTCTCCGATATCGCCGACGAATCTGTTCTCAGCGTCACCCGCGAGAACCCGCACCGTCAACGGTTCCGCCCAGAATCTATTGAACAACGACAATCCCATTTACAAAGCTAGGATTTTGCCCGAAATATCCAAGACCCAGCTACCGGACTTGGTGAAGGAGACAAGTATTCTTAAGTCAAAGACCGCTCCTAGTATAGTTTTTAACGAGTCCAAGAACGCGGCTGACAAAGAGCCGAGTAAGGAGCAAGTGGCATCTAGTCAAGTGAACGCGACGGTTAAAAGCTCGGAGGTATTGGAAAACGCGAAGAACTCTCAGAAGGCGGAAAGCAATTTTACAGCGAACGCAGAGGAAACGAATGGTTTCCGACCACGAAGCCCTCTGCACGAGACCTCCATCATCGTGCCCCAAGTGGACTGGACTAAGAACAAGGAGAAGACAAAGGAAGCCGCTAGCTCTGGAGACTCAGAAATAGACAGCGATTCCTTGTCGTCCAGCGACGACGAAGCGGAACAGAGGAAGCAGAACCAGCAACTGAACACCGCCAACCTGTCCCCGCCGCGTTTACAGATTCACAGCACAGACGGGGATCTACTGTTGGACGAGGAGGCGGACAAATGTAAAGACTTCGACGACGGCCAGTCGTTTGAACCTGACTCTATAGAGTGCTCGCTATTACGAGAGAAAGAGTTGAACAGGAGCTTGGCCGCCGCAGCTCCAGGCTCGATTGTTCGCGTGAACAAAACGTCGCTCGAGCTGGAACTGGTGAAGAACGAGATCGAACAGTTGGAGTTGCAGGACGACGGTAAAAAGAGCGCCAGCAATTGCAGTAGCCCGACGTCGGTAGCCTCTGCTGTGTCCACCAAGCACGACGATTCTGAAGAGAATGACGTAACTACGGCGGCACTTACCGAGACTGAGTTCTCGGAGTGGGCCCGAGATGGAGAGGTTCTGGTCTCGGACGACCTGCGAGACGTGGAGTTCAACATCAATCCTGAATATATAACCACGAGAAGGAACACTAGCAAATTATCCGATTCTACCAAGTTGAGTTACACTCCCATCACGATAGCGAAACAAGAGGACCTAACAGACATGGACTTGGATTCCTTCAAGTTGGATAGGAAAATGGACATTCCTACGAACAATACGTCGAAGCTTCTGGCTAATGGCGAGAACATAGACTTCATGGATACTGATAACGACTCGCTGTTGGACGATAGTCTGCAGGACGCTTCGAATATGGTGATGCTGAAGAACAGAGGCTACGTCGAGTTCGTGAACATTAAGAGCACACCTTTGCCAGTGGTCACAAGGGACAGGTTGCACATTGACGCTCCTATAGCTAAACTGGAATTAGAGAATGATTCGGAAGAAGAAGCGTACTACGACAGAAACGTGATAGAGATAAACCCAGTCACCATGGACGATGTAATGAACAAGTTGAATGATGTCGCGAACAAATTGAAGAACGAGGCTGAGGCAAAGACGGAGACAAAGTTGAACGGCGGGCAAAAGGATCCGCCTGTCGCGGAAGCGGTGAACAAGGAACTATTTCCGTCGATGGAGGAAGATAGTTTGCTGATCGTCGAGCCAGCTGAAGACACTACGACCAGTGAAGTAATCACAATCCTCGCTAGTCCAGTGAACCCACAAGTTTCCATAGTTCCCATTCAAGCTCAGGCACCGATCCAGGAAGAGCAAGCGAAGACAGTCGCGGATTCTAGTAATCCTGATTACCTGGAGTACGTGAAGCGTCTGCAATCTAGGATCGCTGAGTTCAGCAACGCCAAAGACTCTATAGACATCAGGAAGTCGAAGAGGAAAAATTCCAAGAGTTCTATACAAGCTCGTACCGCCGAGATGATAGCTGAAGAAATCAAGAGTCAGGAGACTGCGGCAAATAATAGTTTTAATTCTCCGACTACCTCAAGAAAGTTGGAAGAGATTACGAGGGAGAGGTCCAAGCAGAAGAATGTGATACAAGACTTGTTAATGGACAAACTAGAGGCCCATAAACAGAAGTCCGCGGAGAAGAAAGCAAGAAGAGCTGCCAGGGCGTCCTCTTTCAATTCCACCCCTGTTCTATCACCGATAAGGCCACCGGCTCCCAACGCTTCGCCTATTAATAGATTTCTACCGACATCCATGGCAACGCCGACGAACAGTCCTCTGCGAACTACATTTGCTGAGGCTAAGAAATCTCTGGAAACAGAAACGCTTCGGGAGCCACAGCAGTTTGCTTGGAAGATGGAGGCTGGAAAGGACGCGTACAGTGAAAAGGTCAAAAGTGAGATCCAGCCTTCTGAGTGTGTCGCATCAGTCAAGGCAGATAAAGAAGTAGAGAAGATGTTTAGGACGCCGATTGCGCCGCCGAGGTTGAAACATGAAGAGGCGAAGAGAACAGCAGAGAAGGCGCGGCAGGATGCTAGGGAAAGAGCTAGATTGAAGAGCGACGAGGACTTAGGTCTCAGCCCGGGTGACAGGATTAAGGAACTGAGGATGAAGGTGGCGCGAAGGCAACTCTCGATGGAGGAGAAGAAGAGCAAAGAGGATGTGCCATCTGAAGCTCGACCGAGACTTTATAGTTTTGGAGCAAACAAAACGGGTTTGAAGCTGCAGACGAGCAAGAGCACGGACAACATGAAGGCTGTAGCGGAGGCAATAAATATCTCGGGTCTGACCGCTGCCAGTGCAAAATCAATGGACGAGCTGCTGCATACTGGTAGCCCTCCGAAATCGAAGAATGATTCTGCTGCTGTTCTGAAAAGAGACAAGAAACAGAAAACCAAGGATCCAGAAAGAAGGAAAAGCATCATTCAAGCGGTGTCGGATTTCTTCTTCAAGAAGGAGTCCTCACCTTCGCCGTCCAATCAGAAAGACAAGTTGTCTATGTTCCGTCTGTCGTCTAAATCGAAAGGCAAAGTACGTATATAGTCTCTCTTCTACATGGTACACTTCTACATTTCTTCCATTGTATAGAGCGAACGTATTCCTGACTTACTCTCCACTAATTGGATTCTAAAATGTTTCAGTTATGTAAATCGTATTCGGAAGGGTCAGATGTAAGCAACTCATAAGTCATTGATACTAATTTTTCCAGTATTAGCTTTCTTATGCCACTATTTGTATTCGCTATTGTATATCGTGCAGGTACTATAATTTTATTTTCGTTTGCTGCATTTTCTCGTCTGCTTTCAAAGGGTAACACATTAATCAGCATAAGCTGTGTTAAACTTTCTTTATAACGTAGAGTTGTTGAGTTCTTGTAGTAACCGTTTTCCCGGAAAGGAAGCATGTTATTCGTTAGCACATATAGATTACTTATTTCACTACGTCCATTCTTTGTATGCTTTAATCAAATTGCTCTTAACACGAGCGTGCAAATGTCAATGTCTAGAAAGTATTGTTTACAGATAGGCGAATGAGAGGTTTGCTTAACTTCTTGTTAAGGGGGCAGACCACTGTAAAAAATCGGAAAAATCGATTTTTATTTTTCACATTTTCTGAAAGACGTACGTTTCAAGAATGCTCTCCCCAAATTTTATGAAGAAATTCCCAAAATTGACGGAGATATAGTATTTTCCGTGAAGCGGTGACCAGCGCGTGACTGGGCCCCGCGAAACTTTGAACGCGTTTTCCTCAGAATGACATTTTTCAATCGCGTTGACAGTTTACAGAGAAAACTATACATTCAGTTGACATGAGCAAGGGCATTTATTGTACGAAAAACCCGTCGCTATTACATGACGATCAGTTTTTTTTTTTTCAATTAACGACCTGCTTCTATTTTTTTTATTAACATTTCTCCAATTTTTCACCCCGAAAACATAATTTTTTTTCAGTGGTCAGCCATTTTGTAATTTTTTGCGATTCTAATTTTTTTTTTATCGTCATGTTATAGAGGTGGGCTTCTAGTTTCTAAATATTTTTGTCTTTTTGAATTCGGATTAACCATATGGGCTGGGCACTCAACGCGACAAACACGATTTTGCCGCAGGGCACATTTTGGCGAAGAGTATACAGGAAAGGGATTTATGAATTTGATCGAAAAAAAAATTTCTTACCCTTCGATATGTACATTATTAACTATACTAACCAAAACATTGATTTATTTGCGTTGTTTGGTTGAAATAAATTCCCGAAAACGCCCTTACATTTCGGACCGTTTCAGTGGTCTACCCCCTTAAGGGGAGGTTCCAGTCTAGAGCCCAAAAAAAAAGATGATCTTTAGGAATTAATTAAAGGAAAACTACTATATATAATTTAATGGGACTTTTTGCATTGTATTAAGGATGTCTTAAATTATAGAAATATATTTTTTGTTTATAATTAATCATTGCAGACGGCACTGGGGAGTCGTTAAAGTCGAGGCGTCAAAAAATTCATCCAAATCGGTGGGACTTTATCTCCAAAAGTTATTATTCGATTCGACTGAAACTTTTTTATTTGGAAGAATATACTTCTAACTTGGGGGGGGGGGGGCAGGAAAAATTACAAAAATTACATTTTTTAGAAAATAACGACATTTGATGTTTGAAAGCACTTTTTCCCTATATTTTTCGTCCTTTCAACGCCTTTGAAAATTATAAATATTCAATTTTTTGAATTTTTTTCTGGTTTCCCCCCCAGCCAGAAGTATAAAAAAGCCCTTCAAAATAAAAAAAGTTTCAGTCAAATCGGATAATAACGTTTGGAAATACAGGTCCCACCGTTTTGAGAACACTGTTTCGAGAAAAACGCGTTTAAAGTTTCACGTAAGCGCCGAATGGCGCTATAATTTCTGGAATTTTACGAATTCAACAAATCTTTTAAACACGTATTCCTAAAAAGTTGAACATTCAAAAAAAAAAAAAATCGACCTTTAGACCGGAACCTCCCCTTAAACTTCCTCACAATATTCAATTCACTTTATTACACTATCAATCGAAAATTTATATGCGTCAGATGTTAAATGCTAGATCTATATTAGTTACATAATCATATATGTACAATTAAGTGTGTGTGTGTTTTGTCACTGCATTAACTTTATGTGGTTGAGCTTACACTTGTTTAACAGTGTCTTTTTTTTCATTGCAGTTTTTGTTTTCAATGTTGAAACTATATGATTTCATTTCAGAACCGAGCTAATTCTTTCATATCTATCAAAAGTAGTGTTATATAAAAAGCAGTATTACAGAAAATTATTTTTTCAGCTTGATAAGGTCGCATCGCCAAAGACTAACGCAAGACCAAAAAGTGTTTGCGAGGGTATGCTCACAAGAAACGTCCTAAATGAGAATCCACCACCGATTCCACCGCCTCCACTTAATTACACCATTCCTACTTCACAAGTGTCAGGTACTGATTGCATTAATACATGACATATATACGTATCAAGTAAAAGAAATTTGTTTCTCACACTTTGTACTGAACTTGGCAGATGATAGTTTATCAGAAGATGATACAAAGACAACAGCAGTGTCAACATCGTGCATGCAGAAGGTTACAGTGACAGAAGGATCGTGCAATAGTATTTCTCGTAAATCAAAGACCACTAAACGTATAGCTAGGCAAGCACAATTGAAAAGGTACGCGTATAAGAATATCTTATAATCCGAACACTGAATAATGTAATAATTCCACATACATGAATCGTTAGAAAATTAAAATTATGGACATTTTAAAGGCTGCGCATGGCTCAAGAAATCCAGAGGAAACTAGAAGAAACAGAAGTGAAACAAAGGGAATTAGAAGGTAGAGGTGTTAGCGTTGAAAAAGCTCTTCGTGGAGAGGGAGGTAAGATGAACCGCTTTCGTTATCGAAGATTTTGATGCAGATATTTAAACGAAGAACGTTCCTAATATCTAGAGTGCTCCGATCGAGAAGAAGCGGATTTACTCAGGGAGTGGTTTGATCTCATGAAAGACCGCACGGAATTGCGCAGATACGAGAAGGAGCTTTTAGTACGAGCTCAAGAGGTTCAGCTTGAAGATCGCCACGAAAGACTGCAGCAAGAATTGCGGGAACGTTTAGCTGATGATGGTTAATATTTCAACACATTATCACGAAGTCTCTTAAGGGGACTAGGCAGTCGAAAAATCGATTTTTTTATTGCATGTTCCGAAAGTACTATCTTTTCTGAATAAAATGCCGCTTGGTTTATAGTAAAATTCGCGAAATTGTAGATTTGGCAGCTAAAAACGTCAACTTTAAACGCGTTTTTCTCGAATATTTTTTCCTGATTGCGAACGAATGGAGGTTCAGATCGACTTGGAAAAATTACAGGATGTGTAAAACATGTGCCTTTTCAGCGCAAACCTTTGGTATGGTCCATAAAAATTCGAGATTTTCATAAAAAAATTAAGAAGTCACCGGATTTTAGTAGCGCACAAACAATGATGGTGCGCTACCAACACCGGTGACTTATTAATTTTTTTATGAAAGTCTCAAATTTTTACGGACCATATCAGAGGTTTGCGCCGAAATGGCACATGTTTTACACATCCTGTAATTTTTCCAAGTCGATCTGAACCTCCGTTCATTCGCAATCAGGAAAAAATGAAGAAAAAAACGCGTTTTAAGTTTCTGGGCCAAGGCGACGCCATAAGTTACCGTTTGACATTTTTAGCTGCCAAATTTACAATTTCGCGAATTTTACTATAAACCAAGCGGCATTTTATTCAGAAAAGATAGTACTTTCGGAACAGGCAATAAAAAAATCGATTTTTCGACTGCCTAGTCCCCTTAACCCTCCGTGGTCACACCCTTCTTATATTCACAAATTTTTCAATTACCATTTTCGTATTTTTGAATCGTTTAACTTTTCCGTGATAATTTTACATTCGCAATGCTCATACGAAATGGTCAAATATGTAGTTCAAAAGGAGCGGTTTTTTCCACGTTTCTGAAAAAAAGCGATAGTTTTATTATTTTCTTTTACTTTTTTCCCGATGAATCCCCTGTGGAATTCATAAAGGCCCGACATTTGAACTCGAAAATTGCTTTCGGGGTGCGATGCACCCTGTGTGATCACGAGGGGTTAAATGTCTTCTAACAAAATCATTTTGCAAAATATGTTTAAATTTTCCAGATGATAAGAAGACCAGTGCCGACGTGAAAAAGGAAGGGGAGATTTTGACAGAAATGTTGGAGATAGTAGCGAAACGGGATTCGCTGATCGCCCTTTTAGAAGAAGAGCGACAAAGGTGGTGTAAATCTACATGCCAAGCATTAACCCCTTTTTCCACACATACAGCTGCCTGTTCCTCGCACGTGCCTAATCTTTTCTCTCACGAATTCAATGAGACATCCCTTGTGCTCACTCTGATAGTCATTTTACTCGTATACTTCTTCTTCACTAACGTAATCGAATTCTTCGTTAACAAAGAGCCTTTAACATTTTTCACATCCTAATAGTCGTTTTTAGTTTTCTATTCGCTTTAATTTTAAAAGTGATACTTAATCATCACTCGCATTTCATAAGTGCAATAATATACTATCGCGGGTTTGATTATTTTTTAATGAATTTTGAATACAACTCGTATCATTATATTATGAAATTTAGTACTAAATATTATTTTTCATTACAATGCAGTACATGTTCTATTTATATAATCGGAACCAATGAACAGAGTAGCGCTCTCTACACAGTTTCTTTTATTGACCAGCAATTTTTAATTTATTATGCATGTCATGAAAGCATGGATTCTTTTTTTTTTCTTTTTTTTGTGCCCTCTTTCATATTTCAATTACGCATGGTCATTCCTATATACACTATTTTCTTTAATATTTTCTTTTACAAATTTTTATTTATTTTTCTTTGCATCGTGATAAAGTGGCGTGTTCACATACATGACTGTATTGTAGTGGCAGTGTAAGAATGAATATATTTTAGTTGTACTTAAAACTATTTTTAGCCGTGTACAGAGTTAAAAAATATAGCATCATTAGAATTATAGTGATGTAACTGTTGTTAAAATTTAAGCTGTCCTTTAACAGACACTCCGAAAAGAATAAAATATAATTGTTGTATGTGTTTATGGTAATTATTTCCTAAACACATATCTCAACACATATTTAAAAAAAAGAAAGAAAGAAACGAATGGAAGTATATTGTATATTTTCGCAGACCGAAAGATATTCAATAAATGGTGATTAATATCTTTTTCTCGCTCGAAAGGATCATTTGAACATTTTGTTGCTTTTACGTTTAATCGATAATTGTAACCTTTTACCTGCACGAAATATAGACGTTATCCATTTCAATGACATGAACAAACCGAATGTGACATCTAGCAGTTAATGGAAACATACTTTTCTTTTAGGTATCAAGATGAAGATCGCGACCTTGAAGCTCAAATGTTGGCTAAAGGCCTCAGATTAACGCCAATTAAAAAATGTGGTCCTAAGTATTCCGTTTAATAGGAACCGCATTATCTGTACATATACTCCATTCTATATTTTTCATTACCGAATTTTAAGAAACGACTAAATTAACGACACTGTAAATAAGAAGCAAGCGATAACTAATATGGCTCGAGTCGTAAGTTGCGTGTGATTTTTCATGCACACCGAATTATACGTTGCGTTTTAAGGATGTATCGGACCTATCTTCATAATGGTACCAAGTTTATGAAAATTCGTAAGATTGTTCTTTTTAATCTTCCCGATGGGCTCCGAAAATTTTAAACAAATTCACTAAACGGTTGCTGAGTTATAACGATTTTAATTTACTCTTATGGAAAGAGACGATCTTGACAGATAAAACAGCTGAAAAAATGTTGAAGAAATGGTGGCAATTTTTTCAATTTTATTTTACATGTAGTATATGGATAAATGAAAATATCTGCCAAGTTTCAATTATTTCCACTCCGCCGTTTTAAAGAAATAAATTATAACTTGAGAAAATTGAAAATTCAGGGCATTTTCACTGCCAAAAGTTTAGCAAATAATGCTTGGAAAAGCATTTGTAAAGTGAAAAATACCTTTTTAGGAGTAAAAATAAGACTCCAACTGTCGTTCGAGTTCCTTACATTTAGATTAACTATGCGCAAGACGTAGAATATTCAAGTATTTCAAATTTTATACGTCCGATACAACCTTAAGTCATTTTATCACGCTTACACGATAATTGATCTTCGAACACACGGACCAACCTTTCTGTTTTAAATCGCAAACTTAATAGTTTTATTCCGAGTCGCAGACATCGCAACACGGTCTTTAATAACGTTCGTTCATTGACAGTATACATGATTCATGTATTATAGATTCTGTATTCCGAAAATTGCTGGGGCACATGGAATTGTATCATAAACGAAACTCAATCTTTATTGCTTAAAACTTAAGGTAAGACTAATCATGAGCAGCACTATACGATTAATAATATTTATATAATTGTAATGAAATTTATTGCACATATATATCGTGCGACCTGTACAGAAATACAATGTGACATACGGATTTGAAAAAAAAAAAACTTTGTGAATACATATATATTTTGTCATTGCGAAACATTTACCATAGTTGTGAAATAATAATTTATCACGGAGAAGAACATTCTGCCTTTTCATGTGAATCGATCGAAATGTAATCGTTATACATACATAAATTTGATTATTGCAGGCATACGATGTTGTACTTTGCAATCGAATAGGATAACTAAAGACGAAGTGATATAGTAAATATCTTTTGCATTACAATAACGTGCATTACGATATACGTGTTATTCGTGTGCGTGTATATATATACATATACGAATAATACCTATATTCCCCGTAATTCAATAAGATGTATAAATCTATTTTTATGTTTACAAAGAGACTGCTGAACAAAATGTACGAGAAATTATGAAATATTGATAAGCCGTCGAGCGTGTAAAGTTTTGTATGAAATATAGCTACGATTGGAAAAATGAACTTATATTTATAATCAGAAAATAAGGCTTTGAAGTCAGCCTTTAATTTCCTTTGACATTCGTAATAATCTACACCGTCAGTTACATACATCGAAGCGAGCTGCCAACTTCTCTGCCCGAGATGTTAGACATTTAAACAATTAACTGATATGTAAAAAACACAATAATAGAATATACACACAACTGCAATAAAGAAGTTTGTAGATTCTAATGGAGAAAAAAATTTTACAAAGTGTAAGTAGAAAGCGTAGCGGTCGTTCTAATCATCATTGCCATTTAAATAAGAATTTAAATTAATAATCTACCATGTAAAATATTTCTGTGTATTAGAGGATATTAAAACACCCCGTTGTAGAAGATGTGCTAATAAGCTATATATATATAGTTGTAAATCGTTTAAGCTGCAGTGAAATTGATGGAAATAAGATCGAAATGTGAGAAATAAATGTTTCCCTTAAAACTGAGTGACTATAGGTAACGGTGAGTCGAAGCGAAGACTAAAACATACTAAATAATATTATCTAGTATCATTTAGTTGGACTTCGTGTAACCAACTAAACAGTTTTTCTTTTTAATATTATCCTTATTTAATATTTTCAAGATCGATACTAGTCTTCTCTCGAATCTCTTCCACGGAGAGTAGTCATCAATAGTTTTTGATTTCACGATTTTACGGTGCAAGAAACAGATCTTGTAGTTTTAGTTACCCTTCTTAATAGTTTAAATACTTTATACAACGTGCCTCGTAATTATACACGAAGATAATTAACTGCCTCGGCTTGTCTCTCGATTGGGACGCCCGATCTTAATTTCAAGGATTCCATTATGGTTTTAATAATCCTGCGTGCCTACGAAGTGGAATTGTGCAACGTACATAATTGAAAGTAAATTGTACGAACGAGAAATCGACAAGCTGTGCGTTCAATTTCATTCTCTCCGACCATCCTTATGAAACCGTTCAACTGCGTTACGAGTGAAACTAGTCTCGTTAAAGAAAGTAACTAAATAGTATCGTAGCTTGTGCAAAATTGATCAAAGCATGATTCATTCGATCATTACAGCTTCTGTTTATAATTCCGTCAGAATGTTGCGTATAATTGTTTTAGTTAATCGCGCTGTTATATATGTCCATAAAAGAAACTGCATTTGTTTACTACAGTAAATTATGAATTTATGTACACGTACATCTGTAATTACCATGTATTTACCGTAATAAAATATAGAACCAGTGTTTTCCAGATGTAATTCATTATTAAAAATTTGCACGAACTCGCCAAATCTTTCAATCGATTTTTCAGTCGAAATTAATGCACGCAATTATTAGCTTTCATCGCGATGGAACTGAAGAATAACTTCCAGTAGATATTCTTCATTTACACGTAGAAGTTTCGAATTAAGTAACCTAAGTCAATTGTAATCATTGAATCCAACTAATTCCTTCGAAAGGATAACGATATCCCAACGAAAGGACGTTACTTCAAATTTTCAAATTCGGGAAATCCCCGGCTACAAACATTTAAACGCACACCGCGAAAAGAAATAGCTTGGAAGCAGCTGCTTCGAAAATGATTTAAAAATTTCTGCCAAGATTAAAAAGCCAAAGGCGTCTCGTGCTAAGTGACCTGTATTTCAATGCTTATTTACTTGCAAACAAAATATACGTTTATATATATACATATACAATTGTCTTAATTTAACGTTCAAAATCTGTCACGTGATCCCCGTATTTTTAGCGCGCGCCGTTCGTATCGCGAATGTGTGGGGATTGGCCAATAGGAGCCAGTATGAAGATATTCGTTAATCACGCAGTGGGGAAAGGGAGTGACGAGCGACTACGAATTACAATTAGCGACACACAGATGAAAGCGTGACGTGAATACGTCGGCTTGCCATACCGCGTCGAGATAATGTCGTTCGAGAAGAGAAACGTTGTACGTTTGTAAAACGCAGGGTGCAGAAAAGGGCCCCGCGATTTAATCGCGGCACTGTTTTGTCGCGCAGTTGCCAGAAAATGGAAGCGGACTATCAACCGACGCTTAGCCCGTCGCGAACTTTGACAGGTGAGCTTGCCCGTCGCGATTGTTGACGCGCTACCCTTAGGTGTCAAATAAACGTCACGTCAGCTACGTATCGCCGCAGGAGCCCGGATCGGGACAATTCACCCGGCATCGGCGTTCTCCTCTCCTTTTCCCTGGTTCGTTACGAAACGTCCCACGACGGATCTCGGTGGCCGATGTGTGGGGAAAAGCGCGTCGATAAGCTGCGAATAAAGTCCGCTTATTGACACGGACGACGCGGGTCGGGAAATGGAAAATTCGTCGGTATCTTCGCACGATCCCGTGGCTCGGTTACATCCCGTCGCTGTTCCCATCGGCGAAAATATTTCGCCCGCAGTGTCCGAACGATCGTCACGGTAGTTTGTAAACACTGGCGAGAAGCGACGAAATGTTTATCGGGGATCGTATGCCGCGTAACGTGATCGGGAGAATGATGTATAACGAGAAACCGCGAGATGTACACCAGTTATCAATTTGCCGCGGTACCTCTTACGCAAAGGTGGTAGCTTCAAGTTGTTACTTGAGAGTTTCCGAGTGTCTTGTTTATGAACCGCTGGTCGAATAAAGAATCGCGGCTACCGAGGCGGTGGCCCCCGATTCATTCAAGCATATTTGGTATACACATTAATGCGCATATTTTTGTTTCTATAATAGCAACGGCTAATGACGTCGAAGACCCGTACCCAAGTTTGTCGGACTATCATGATTATGAGCCCAATTTGGAGTTCGACGATACCGAGTTGCAAACCACTTCGAATAATGGTAAGACATCCTGAGCGACGGTCGCCTTTCGACTGCTCGTTGCGAGAGACTGAAGACAGTTTTACATAATATTGGTATCTGAAGAACTATGGAATTATAGAAAGTATTCCCGAAGAAGTGTAATTCGTGATACAACCGGAAAGTCGACGATACCTTGAGAAACTTAGTTTCCAGAAATTGGATTATGGAAGCTAAAGTTTGCAGTCTCGACTTGTTTTCTTGTAAAGCTTCGTTCCGTTTCTGGTGCACCAGAAACTGTGTTGCACCCTGTGTATCGTTCGTACTATCGTCGCTTCTATCGCAGTTTAAAATATCGATCGAACGAATGTCTCCAGAACTAGCTTAAACGTAGTTTTGCATAATTACTGTAGAATATAATTAAGATAATCATTTTGTAGCTGTACAGCTTTTAGAAGAAAAATTGGATTTGATTAGCAGTGGTGCCGGGACTGGGATAGATTATCTGGAGAGCCCAGTAAGCGATGGGACGATCGAAGAGAACTTTGAAGAAGCTTTGGTAGATGCTCCAGTTATCGAATCCGGTGTGTGACCTTTTATCTTCTGTTAGTAGCCACTAAATGTCATGGCATTTGGGGCATAGCAGGTGAATTGCGTAGATCATTGTACAGTTTATTATTGCATGGTATAACGACGCGCGCGCAAGCGAGGGATAGACGACGTTGTTCTCATTTGTTAGCGTTAAATCATGTTGGGCATTTGTTTCTTGGAAAGAGGCGAAGGGGGAGAACTGAAAGCGAGGTTTAATGTTGAAAGTTTGAGTGATAATAATCTGTTTCGATGAGCAGCGGAGGACCTCGCTGCATTAGACGGTGAGCTTGCCGACGAGGAGGATTATCTCGATATCGCAAGATATGGTATTGTAGAGGTGGTTGGCGACGATAGCGCTGGTCGTAAAGTAATAGTAGTATCCGCATGTAAATTACCTCCCGTTGGGAAGGAAACGTTTAATCATGCTAAACTTCTCAGGTTTGTTCGCACGATCTTTACGATTTAATTCTACGTGTAACAGATTCTTTAATGATGTATTTATTCGACAGGTATCTGACGCATACTTTAGACACATTTGTGGAGCAAGATTATAGCTTGGTTTACTTCCACTATGGTCTTACTTCAAAGAATAAGCCACCGTTATCTTGGTTGTGGCAAGCGTATAAAGCTTTCGATAGAAAGTATAAAAAGAATTTAAAAGCTTTATATTTAGTACACCCAACCAATTTTATTAGAATCGTGTGGCAAATATTCAAGCCGGCCATTAGGTAACTCTTCTTCCTTCTCGGTTTTAGCTTGTACGGTAAACCAACCAGTAATTGACCGCATATCAGTGAATGACCATTAGGCAAAGAAATGTCAATTATAAATTTAGAAATATTATCTTAATATATAAAGCAGAAAGCTGCTATATGTTTGTGTGTTTGTCTGTCGCCTAAAAACTTTCAAACGATAAACTCTAGGATCACGAAATGTGGCTCAAGTCATTATGCTACTTTATTATTGAAAAATTCTTTTTTATAAAATCAGAATCTAACTTTCGGACGAAACCGAGTAGTAAAGCTGTTTAAAAATGTTTATAAATGGAGTGTAGTTGCACTTTTAATATCCCATATTTTTAGTTACGCGTACTAAACAAACATTAATAAGTACAATTCTTATTAAAAGTATGCAGTCAATTTACTAGGCTTCTACAATTTTTGCATTTTATAATCGTTTTTTTTTAAATTACGATAAGAATAAGTAATTATTTTTATAGAAATTTCAAGAAAAATAAATTTAAATGCAATTACAACAGTTGTTTTGTTGTTTTACATAAATATATTCAAGTATTAATCTCAAAGGTCCATGAATTCAACAATTCGATCATTCACTGGTTGGTTTACCCTATATATCCCTAATTTTAATGTACTAATATCAGTTTTATTTTTATTTCATCATTTCAGTGCGAAGTTCGGTCGGAAAATGATGTACGTGAATTATTTGGAGGAATTAGCACAATATATTAATCTCGATCAACTTATTATACCTCCTCAAGTAATAGAGTGAGCATTTCCTTCGTAACTGTGAATTTTCCCCCATAACTATGTCGTATTACCGAGTGTTCACTGATTATATTACTTTTCAGACATAATGAACAGCTAATGTTAAAGAATAAAAAGAATTTGCCAACAAGCCCACCTCAGAGTACGGTAACAACGCCAGTTGGTACCACTCAATTCGGAGCGAGTCTCCCATTTATTAAGGAAAATAGCAATGGCGATCCCATACCACCGATAGTGCGGCAGTGTATTGAATTCCTCGACACACCCGATGGTGCGTTGAACCATCCCATTATGCACTGCTGTGTAATACCAGTGATAACACAGTTCGACAGCCATCCGGACTTGTAACATTCAACAGCCGTTTCTTATAGGTTTTCGTGCGCTGAAAACGAATCCGCAAACCGTTTGTCGCCATCACCCTCAGTTTTTGAGAAATTCGATTTAAAAAAAAACTGCAAATTTTCGACTTTGGACATCTTTTATGCCGAAACGGTAATAGTTGTTTGGTTGTTCGTTGCGTCAAATTATTCTATGAACCCTCCCGAATACAACGATATAAGTTATTATTGGATTGTGAACATATAAATATGTTTAAACAATGATCAAAAGGAAAAGGACACCTGAAATGCACCCATTTTTGCAGATATCTTTCAATTTATTTCCAAAACTAAGGGTCTGGGAGAAAATCTGACCGTTCCACGCGATGCAGCAGACATTTTTCCCTCGGAAAGCGTCAACAGAAGTGGCAAATCACGTTTTGTTTTCAATACAGAAGCGAAATAATTTGGCAAAACGTGCGGCGCCGACAGTGGTAGACAACGGCGGCGCGCAATCCACTGCCGTGCAGCGTAACACAATCGCTTAACGCGCGTGACTACCACTGTCGGCGCCGCACGTTTTGCCAAATTATTTCGCTTCTGTATTGAAAACAAAACGTGATTTGCCACTTCTGTTGACGCTTTCCGAAGGAAAATTGTCTGCTGCATCGCGTGGAATGGTCAGATTTTCTCCCAGACCCTTAGTTTTGGAAATAAATTCAAAGATACCTGCAAAAATGGGTGCATTTCGAATGTCCAGTTTCCTTTGATCGTTGTTTCAACATATTTATTTGTTCATAATGCAATAATAAATTATGTCGTTGTATGCGGGGGGGTTCATAGAATAATTTGACACAACGAACAACCAAACAACTATTACCGTTTCGGCATAAAAGATGTCCAAAGCCGAAAATTTGCAGTTTTTTTTTCAAATTCGAATTTCTCAAAAACTGAGGGTGATGGCGACAAACGGTTTGCGGATTCGTTTTCAGCGCACGAAAACCTATAAGAAACGGCTTTTGAATGTTACAAGTCCGAAAAAAGTCCAAATTTGTCGAACTGTGTAATAGGATTATTGTAAATTTACAGCACTGGAAACGGAAGGAATATTTAGGCGATCAGCTAACGTGGCAGTAGTCAAAGAACTTCAGCATCGATGTAACCAAGGGTTGCCTGTCGATTTCCAAGGGGATCCACACATAGCCGCAGTTCTCCTTAAAACATTTCTCCGTGAATTGGATGAACCTCTCATGACATATGAATTATACGATGAAATAACGCAGTTTCAAGGTAAATATTGCTTTTCAATTCCTCTCTGTTCTTCGTCAACGTCGCGCAGAAGTATTCAAGTGCTCATGCTTCAGCTTTATCAAAAGATGAACGTCCAAGAAGAGTCAAGATATTAGTACTTGAAAAGCTCCCAGAAGACAATTACCAGGTCTTGAAATACATCGTGCAGTTTTTATCAAGGGTAAGGGCGTTAGTCTACTAGTTATCTTGAATTATTTCAATCTAAATCGCTTACGATTCGTTAGTAAAACACGCCGTTACAGGTAATGGACAGATGTGATTTAAACAAAATGACATCGAGTAATCTGGCTGTGGTGTTTGGTCCAAATCTCGTCAGAGCACCACCATCGCGCGGCATGTCGCTCTCCGCGATAGGCCCTATTAATCAATTCATAGATTTTCTATTCACTCATCAGGATGAAATATTTATTATTTAAAGGGATAAGCTATAGGGGCAAGTGCCGAAGGCCTAATTTGAAACGAAATTAGTACTTTACGTGTATGTTCTAGAGAAGAAATCCTACAAATTTGGCTGCCAAGTTTGATATTGTATAAACTAATGCAAAGTAACTTCGAAGAGAAATTTTATAGGATTTTTAACGAAACGTTCGACAAGTTTCATAGACTTCCGTCTTAGCCTGTAAAAGAAAGAAGAAAAAAAAAAGAGTGAAGAAATCTCATTTATCAATTTTAGATCTTCGAAGTCGTATCAAACTTGTTGGGACTTGAAGTGAACGTAACAATTCGTGTATAATAATTCACATTTAATTATAACATCCGTACTTCGTTGATTAAAATATTTTTATATTTGAATATACGAATAGAGAAATATTTGCATACCTATTAATGTCATAAATAATGTTTAATTATACAGCCTGCACAAGATTTTTTTAGCGAATTGGTACTCGGTACAATAATTTCAGGATGAGAATACTAGGTATTTAAATAATATGAAGGACTCCGGATGCTAGTTGGGAAATTAAACGAGTAAATCTATATGGAAATTAATGGTATACCAAAGATACATGAAAATGTCATGCAATTATTGTAAAATTTAGTATTATTTAGAAATAGTATGGCAAAAATAGAGAAGCAGAAATACGATGGTGTACATGATGCCTTGCTTGCATACTTCTATTAATTTAAGGAGAACGAACATGACAACACTCATGAAAGTCATAATTATTTAGCTATCGATTATATCTCGTTATAGTTGATTAGTGCAGCCAAAGCAAAACATGGTAAATGGCATCCTCTGTATTGAAATCATGTACATAAGTACGAAAACGGAGTAGCGATGTATAAAATTTTAGTCTGATTAAATGAAACTGTCCTCTGAACTACATAAATTATGAAAGAAAAAAAAGATCTGAATTACACCAGAAAATTCAATTTCAATCTGCCAAATACAATGGAATAAATTATCGATGTGATTAGCATGTTTATGTGACGTTTGGCCTGTAACATTCGACGTAATCGTAGCCTGTGACATAACAGATTCGCCGGGAAGAGAAAAGGAAGAGGGAATAATTCGCATGATTATTTTCTAGTTGAAAATAGTAGTGAAAATTATAAAAAATTGTTATTCATTATTATCGTAACTTAACAGTTAGATTAAAATCATTGTCAGGGTATTGTGTAATGTAATGTCTAGCATAATGTGTCCGTTGTCACTGTAAGGATAAAAGACCTACGCTAATCTTTCCAGGATCAAGTATCTTTGTACATTTTCTTAAATAGTCCTGCCATTATGGGTTTCTGGGATAAAATAGGGGCTGACCGTCTACGCAATCTTTGTTATCGGAAAAGACTAACCCAGACCTATATAGAACTGATACAACTGAATTACATTCCTTGTTATTATTGATAGAATGAAATTTACTGTAATAAAGCATGATTATTTATACAAGACTAGGATAATTACTGTGTCGTGAAGTGTGTTAACACGCAATTCATAACTTCTTATTCTGTCCGATTTACGAGTTTCTTGGCCGCAAGAGCGACCCGTTCGCAAATTTACTTTATCCAGCTACGATTGGAGCTGCGTCGCAAATTAACAAATCATCACGAGAAAGTATTTATGTTGCTACAATAGAGGAATCTGTGGATACTTATGATCCATGTATGTACCTGTGATAGAGTAGAATATTGTACTTTAGTCTCACGAATACTGTGCATGTAATTTAAGGTATTTCCCGATAGTCCTTTGATTTGTAACTAATTATAAACTAATCCAAATTGTCAGCTATAAAACGAAAGCATTCCCAAAAAGTAACATTTATATTATATACGTTAATTAACTTTTTATTAAAACACAATGGTATTTAAATATACATACATTTATATGACAGAAATACGTACACCTGGTGATTATAATTAATCTTCCGGCCATATGATATATATGAATAACAAGATATTTGGTTTATGAGTCAACCGAACATCTGTCAATGTAATGAAATATTGAAATACATAAAAGATCAACTCTCAAAATATAATCGGTATTTCTTATCTTGCGATTCGCTTAAATTATTTAGGCTTCGCGTATAAATTCTATGTTATCGTTCGTTTCAAAAGGAATGAGATATTACAAATTTCACGATACACGTAGCTCGTCAGTCGCCGCTTCTATAAACTTTGTACAATAAAATTACCAATATCAATATGTACATACATTATAACCGATGCTTTCGTATGAAATTACACTAATCGGAGCTATTCTTTCGGAGATATTATGAGAGATGCTTCAAATAATTCCTTAATTACGCATGTATAAAAGCCTATAAATTCAACAACTTTCGGAGAAAATATTTGATCGTAGTTACAAAATACTCGGGAAAAAAAAATTTGTTCGCGTCACACCGAATCCTCTTAATATTGCAAGATTCTTCCAACGTCTGCCTATCGATTTATTATTGATTTATTTAATGCAACAAAGTAACATAAATGAAAACAGTCACAATAAGTAAACTTTTTATAAATATAAAATAACAACATTGACTGCTCACGTACGCTATAAAGTCTAAACAAAAAAAATATATTTGGTTCCGTACTAAAGTGACGTAGTACACTTTCTGCATCGCGCGAATGCAGTTTATAACAATTTATGTTTTCATAATTCTATAGAGGAGAAGAGTATCGATGAAAAGAAAATGGAAATATTACAGCTGCCTGCAAGTATATACATTTATATATACGACTTGTTCAACGTTAGAATCCATCTCGAAGTGAACGTTCGAAATTAAGATGTTTGCGAAGAACCGCCGCAACAGGAACTCTTAACTGGTTCCGTTTCCTCAGCCTCGTCTTCGACTACTACAACGTTCCGACGTGTACTGCTCGTCCTCGTCAATGTGGATTTCTGTTCGACCTCGTCTGCGTGCTGCATCATGCGTCGTGTTAAATCCAAAAACATCTCTTCGATATGTTGGTTCAACTTGGCGGAGGTATGAAAGTGCATGGCTCCAACTTGTTTGGCGTATCTGATAGAAAAGATTTGTACGATTAGCGCGCGAACAGCTTTCACAAATGGTAAAGCTGAGTTGAACGTGAAAGCTTACTCTTCGGCTTCTTCTATAGAGACACTCCTATCTTTTTCTAAATCTACTTTATTGCCGGCTATCGCCAAACAGATTTCACTGCCCAACATTTTCTTCAGCTCCTTGACCCAATTTTTTACCTATAAAATGTGTATCAGTGAATGCGACGGAATGGCGGAAGGATTTCTCTATGAATCTATACCTTCTGGAATGTATCCACATCAGTAATATCGTAAACTAAAATGGCACCGTTGGACATCCTATAATAAATTGGTCCTAGGGCGTGAAATTTTTCTTGGCCAGCCGTGTCCCATATTGCTAAGTTCACTTTTTTTCCGTTTACAGTCAGCTTCTTATTTAAAAATGAAGCCTGGAAATGAGCAAAGGCTTTACATAATCTGTCGACAGATATTGGACGAAACTCCGTGATTTATTTCACAAAAGAGTATCTTAAACAATCGTGTGAAACTCTTATAAATAAAAACTGTTGTACTATTACTGAAATTCGTGTAAATAAAAATGCGGAACAGAGAAAATAAGATGAGTAGAACGGTGTTTCTTACCTGTAAGGTGCTGATATGCCTGTCGTTGAATTTATCTTCGGCGTATCGTAATGCAACAGAAGTTTTGCCGACGCACCCTTCACCGAGCAAAACCACTTTGAAATTATAACCATTACCAGTGCTAGTAACTGAACTGGCCATAATTTTCAAGTAACTAATATATGCTTAGAGAACGATATCGCGTTTATAATTATGTAGAATAATCGTTGATAGTATAATTCATAGAGTATATCGGCAAGTGTCGGTCATAACGATTCGGAGGTGTTACAGACCTGCGGCAATGCGTAGTTAAAGGTTTTATCTTCGCTGAGCAACGTCAAAACGAAGCGATCAGCTGTTTTCATTTCACTGACTGCCGTCAAACAAAAGGCGAAAACATCTGTACCTGCTTAAAATGTATTGCCGATAGATGGCAAATCATGTGGGTTTGTTAACTCTTTTACTGGCGCTAGGGGATCGAAGCATCGAGGTAACGTCTCGAGTCTGGCAACCCTTTTTGGTCAAACGCCATTAGCGGGGAAAGTATTGTCCATATTTACGCTCGTTATCAAGCCACGCCACTTTTGATAATTAAACTCGGCTGCAGAGTGCGCCGCCGGTAGACTATTAATTTTTAAGCGTAATTTCGTTGACTTTAATGCGCAAGAAGAAAATCTTAAATATATTTATAGCGAAGAAAGTTATAAATGTAAATGTGAGACCGCGTGCGCGATGCACCGTTTGATGGTGAACACGATTCCGGACAGGTGAATTACCGAAAACACAAAGTAAAGGCATTTTTATAATCTGTAAAACAGTCTCCGTTTTGTGCAGGAAGCACAATTTTGATAAACAAATTAATACAATTTTTATGGTGATGATTCTGATTTTATCCTTTTTTTGTGGGAAAAATATTGTTTATCTTTTTTTTTAAGAATTTATATTGAAAATGTGCTCCCAATACATGGAGGGGAATAGTTTTCTGCAGCTCCCTGTGAATTTTCATTAAAATCGGTGGATTGGTTTTCCAGATTTTATGTTCACTGTTTTGGGAAACGTAGTTTCTGGGGAATCGCGTTTCAAGTTGGCCATCGTTATCCGATCTCATGTGCAGGCTCGTACATTTTTTTCTGTGATTCCTTTAATTTTTCGAATTTCGGGGCCCGGGTGCGCTTAAAATACGTAGAAAAGATATAGCTAGCGGAATATGCAAACATCCTAAAAACGAATTTTCGGAAATTTTGAGGGTAACCTACCCCCTTAAATGAACTAAATGTCTTTTAACAAATAACTCAAAACTCAATGAACTTAATAAACTGAGACTAAATTAAAATGGCAAATGACTCAGAATTATTTAGAACAGAACGAGGAAATTTTATGGAGATCAAAACTCAATTTTATTGTAACACGTTAGGATTGTAACACGTCAGGATTGTAACAAGGTCAATGACGAATTGCGAGGCGAAGAAACAAGCTTCTTCGTACGTTCCTCTTTTTTATAAATACAATGTTTTCGAGCGTTTAGGGAGGAGGCGAAGACAAATATCTAATGTTGTAAAGTACATCCTTAACTCTTTTCTAATAAATTGAATTTATTTACTTCAAACTTCGCGCTTTAAGAGCTTGCGCTAACGCCGCTAGAGCGAGGATCGCAACACCATACCAAGATGGCTGAATTCACTTGGCGGCCGATCAGTGTCCACGGGAAAGGGTCCCGTAGCTATTGGCTACGCTCCGTTACGCATTCGCGAGAATGCGCGATGACGTCAAACCAATCAACGTCAAGATGGTAAACGAAACGGCGCCACCGTCAAGTCAAGCCAAGCTAGCCAAGCCAATCACGTCGCTTGGCTTGACTTGACGGTGGCGCCGTTTCGTTTATCACCTTGACGTTGATTGGTTTGACGTCATCGCGTATCATCGCGCATGCGTAACGGAGCGTACCGATAGCTACGGGGCCCTTTCCCGTGGACACTGCGACCGATTGCGATCGATTGTCAATTCCCCTTCTGTCTTTCGCTTCAACCCAGAGCAGCTGTGGACCGTCCATGAGGTCCACAGTTGAAATGATATTTTTCAACAAAGTGTACTCCTTCCTGAATTATAAAACTGAAACTTTAGATATTTTATTGTTAACCAACTGTAATGAAATGTAATTTAGAATTTTATTTGTCTTATGGTTTGTTTAATTCGTCATTTTATCAGTAGGTGGCTACAGATTGCAATTTTACTTCTTCTATGGGCTAATAGATGTGTAGGATTTGGTAGGTAACTTGTACGTTTTCCACCCATTTTCGCTAGAATTTGGCAATATTATTACGAGAGTATAGTGACTAGAGAGGTATTCCGAATTTCAGCTACGAAGGATTCGCTTTAAAATAACGCTGTAATACATTTTTATATTTACGCAAATCGAAACCTATGCCATCAATGAACACCCATTGCGTTTCGTGATTAGTTAACGATGGTCTCAAATGTCCCTAGATCAACGCGTGGTCAATAATTTTCCTGTCACATCGGTGTGAAAACACGCCAGTGCCAGGAAATGGATGGAGACTTTTGACGTAGAAAGTCAATGCTACTCAAAGTTAACTGCTTGTGTCTCGAGACCCGAAACATGTTACTGTAACTCAGACGCACCCTTTCTCGCAATCGAGAAAGATATAAGCGACACTCCTTCCGACGGTTTTACATTCGCATAATTATAGCGAGTAAAATCCGATACTGATAAAACTGCTAATTGCCCATTGATATGTTAAATTTAAAAATTCTGTATCTACGCATTCTTTTTTGTCATAATTCATTATTCGTGGAGATGGCGCTGCGTTCGTTGTTACTAAGCTACCGCAATCTTCGCCGAATTACTCTGACAGAAGATATTTTCCCGCGAAATCCAGGAATCTTGCCACTTGCGCACAGATTTGTAAGTCGAGGCGTGATAAACAAGCAATTCGGTTGCATTTATATCTGACAAAACGAATTTTTACAGTCACCGAGCCCTGGTGGTATTTCGCCGAACTGACATCCGACAAAAATCAAATCCTGTACCGGAAATCAAATGCCTGCAGTTAAGGACAGCCGTGTTTCTTTAATCCAACGTGTCGTTAAAACGAAACGGGCAGGACGCGTATAAGATTTATTCGTAAAAGAATATGTATATTCAGAGCGGTGAGAGTTAACGATACACGGAAGTCGGAATTTTCTATTTAGCACCGGCGGACGCTCGCTTGACTACAGTACGCAACAGAGCCCAGCGCCGCGAGCCTGCGCAAAGGAATTCTTAAATCTGGCCGTCACCTGTATTGAAAAGGTAAGTGACTCCGCTGTCATTAATCTCGGCATCTTAATGTGAATTTCGCGAGCACGTGCCGCGAAAATACGACGTATTGATGGCGCGACGCGTTGTCAACAGCCTGGCGGATTGTCACGGGGAATTACTCACGTGTTGTGGTTAAATATGTTCCGAGATGTCAGCGTCTTCGGTCTCCGTGGACAGAACCTACCAGGCTGCTGGCTGTGATCGTCGCCGATACATTTGACATTTATCTCTGGCCCCGGCCCGCTCATTTCTCGCCCTGCTAATCCGTCCCCGCTGCACGCTATCGTAACCATCGGAATCACGGTGGTTTATGTCAAGTGTGGCGAGAAACTTTCACCAGATCGTCGTATGTACCCGCGCTACCTCCTCCGATTTTTCATTGTCGGCACTGGCGAAATGCATTGACAGGACACCGAGTAGCGTACAGTGCCGATATCCAGTGGATCATCGCGGAGATCCGTCGGTCGTTACGTGTTAATCATCTTTCAGATCGGCAACGATTCCCGCGTTTTTATCTGCGCGGTGCTCCACTTGGCAAGTGGACTTGTTTGTTTGTGCGTGCTGTATCATCTGTCATGGCGTGCCCGCTCGCGGCGGGTATCGTATCGTTGACTTTTCTCATTGTTGCTCCCTTAAGGCTCGTGTCAATCGGCGTCGTCGCGCGGGTCGTACGCAGGATTTTTAGGCAACCGGCCGATGGAGGTGTTACATTTCATTCCGTATTTCGTGCGGTCATAGCGTGCTGGATCAGGACGGGGTTGGTTAGGGAGGAGGGAAGGGAAGGAACCGACGATGGCGGCGACCGTACTGTGCCACGCGCCATGTCGGTTTCTTGCTCGCGCACGTCCTTCGTTCGGTGCACCACGTTTGTCTCGTGGATCTCTTTTTTTTTTTTGTCCCTGTTCGTGAAAATGGCACACGACCTGTCGCGAGCGTATCTTCGGTAGGGACCCAAGGTGCTTTGTAAAGGGAGCCCCGCGAGTCATGCTCGGCGGTATATATGCGCTGAAAATTGATATGTTTTTTTTTCACCTCCGACTGAGCAAAAGAAAGAGACCAGAGACATTTTTAGACGGGATCGCGGTCTTCCGATTTACGCATTTTTTTCACGAATGCCCGCTGAACACTCTCTCTGATCAGGGACAATTTTCAGAAACGATACTTTCGTAGAAGAATGTTGCTTCTCCATTTGACAATGTTTTTAATAATATTATCTGTTATGAAATGTTTAGGTTTTATTGTTAGGGACACTTGGTGATAGTATCGTAGAGATAGGTGGCAATAAGTTGAAATATTGATCATTGGGAAATGTTAAATGTACGTGCAATGTTTCATTAGACGTGTATTTAATTCGGGATTTAATAATCCTTCGGAAATTAATCTTCTTGATTTAGCCATAACATTTTGCATAACGAACTCGTGGAGATTATCACAGTTTGTTCCGAAAGCATGATTGTTAATTAATGGGAGGTAAAAACATCACGTGGCACACCCTGTGCCAATCGGAGCACAGTATCGATAATAATTATGTATAATTCGAAACAGTATTCGAGACGTTATCGTACATTTCTCGAAATGTAGATGAGCACAAGCAACGATTACTTACCTACGATAGAGTCGATTTGTGAATTCACATATCGCGAAGGTGGAGAAATGTGTCTCGATATTTTTATTCTGACCAAAATACCGGAACCTGTTTTATCATAATGTAGGTCATCTCGATCAGAGACTTGCGACATCGTTAAACATCGTCTCGAACGAAATCGAAGTCTCCTGGACTAAAATAACCTTATTATTGGGTTGCAATCTTAACTAATCGTTCCATTCAATGTATAAGGAATGCAACGGTATCGCTGCAACGTATTTACATGAGGGGATGGCACCTTCTTCTATTTTTAAAACTGTAGAGCAACTGTAAAAGCGAGAACGAAAGTTGAACTACTCAGTTACCGTGTCAGGGACACGCGTTCTTTCGAGCACGATGCATTTTTTGTTTTCATTACATTTGACCCTCAAAAGGAACCCGACAAAGGAGCATTTCTCATGTCATTACCAACAAAAAAGCTTGAACTATATCTCGTATATCAGTCATTATATATTTTGTTCTCAAAATTCAGGATAATGTAAACGAAGTATAAAAATATCTCATCGATATTTTCTGGATACCTATACGTTTAATTTTGTTATTAAATCGAATCTTTTCATCGTGTGCACGATAATAGTAATCATTTATCGGCTGATTAAAATTCATAACATTATTGGGATCGTATGAAAAATATATTACGCAATGGAGCGAGTTAGGGGGGCAGCGGCGACGGGACGTGTTATGCATTAACGTCGGTCCTCGTTGTTTATATCGATATTGAAATGAAATTTGTGTGCGACACGTAAAATATAAGGTACTATTTAATATGCGTGCAGCGGGGTCAGAGATCCGAGTCGTATCGGGATGAAGAGACAACCGATCAACAACCACGTGGCAACATCGCTATACCCTCCTCTTTTTTCCCCCCTTCTGTTGTCCGATGTCCCTTACATCGCCCCCCCCCCCCCCCCACTATAATCATCGACTGCAACGAGGCAGGCGAAAGCACATTTACATTTTTTTGCGTTTGCGAGTACGTTGCAACATTCTTGCTTTGTGGCTTCGACCACCGATGGCGCCACTCCCAAAACGACCGGAAAAAATGTGTCGTGCATCGAGATCGAAAAAGACGTTAATATATTTCAGGGCCGTAGCTAGGTGCCACCGTGGGGGGTTTAAAATTAAATTCTCTGTTAATTATAATTATTAAATACGTATCTCATTCTCTTCTTAAATTATAATTTCAACAATTACGGGACAAACAATTGCAGATGCTCACGTAGATTTCTATATTTTCTCGACTTTGCCATTTCGATAATTAAACGTTTCTACAGGCGGTTTATAGTATATATTCAGAATTTCCATTAGGATACAGTTCAATGAAACTTTAATTCTGGTGGGAGGACGGTTCTGAATGCGATGCAGTGGCGTACGTGACATAAACGTCGTCGCGTTCGGATTATTTGGAAATGCTGTTACGATCTTGAATAAAATCATCCTTGAGAAAGACAGGGACGGATGGGTAGTATAGAGAGCAAATTCGGCATATCGAAGGAAAACTGGTTTGCCTCCGCGTGTTGCACCTACTACGATGCGTATGCGTAGCAACGAAAGCCCGCCTCGCGTGTAAATCTTCTTAGCGACCGAGGCGAAGCAACTGTTGCTGGAGCCAAATCACGCCCCTCTACGTTGCAAAATCTCTGTGATGTCGTGCGTGATGCGCCGAGCATCGCCGGCTGCTCTTGAAATTTGATTAAATCAATAGCGACGTAGGATAAAGGATGACCAAATAATTACAGTAAATATCTTGCGCTCGAAATCGTGACATCCTTCGTATTAGGAAGACGAAGGATGACAGAAATCTTACGACGGCACTGTGGAATAATTCTCAGAATATTTCAGGGTACATATTCAACACATTTTCAATAATAAAAGCCAACAGATGCACCTGGTCTGGTTCAGTCAATATTACGAAGGTTCTTTTTTTTTTTTCACAAAGATATTTCGAGACATTCGGCGGTTCATCATATCAGTCTCGCATTGCATTTTGTTGCAGTTTCGCGTTTCCTATTTTTAAACTCGTATTTCTTTCGGCGTTCCAGCGGTTTCTACTTGGCCGTTTAAGTTAAAAGCAATCTTATCGCTCTGCATAAAAATTCGTCGTTTGTTTATTTACGAATTTTGTCAATTGAATTCAATCGTAAAACGTGATTTACTTGGAGAAAATGTCCACTAACTTTCTCGGACGAATATTCCCGCAGGAGAAATTTCATTCCTTGATTTATATATTTAAATTCTAGCGCGAACGATAGTGAAGAGTTTGTAACAACTGATTTTCGGTGATTGTATGTAGAACAGAATCGTTTCTCTCGATTTCCTTTAGCACGTTGTTTTTCTTTGCAGTTTTATCGTGGTATAATATAAAGTGGGGATCCGTGAGATTGTGGACGCCCCCTGGTAGCATGCGTGCGCGCGGCGCGTAGCGTCTTGCACGTAACACTGTCAAGCCGAAATCGCGGTGTTAGTTACAGAGAACTGGCAACGAATCGATGTAAACAAGTATAATAAAGATGGTGACGATCAGTGGTTTTCTCGTCGCGGCGAATTATCGCGGTTGCGTTTTTACGTGAGCTTTTACGTACACTTTGCGGACGAAGAGTATTTAATTTCGGCTACCGTCGCAGTCACATCGAAACATGCTGTACTCAGTGAAGGTACCATTTATTTCCAGGATCCGCGTTAAACATACGGTTGACGATTAACTTACCCTGATACCTATATGCAATTCTTCTTTGTAGGTAATTACTTACAGTTGTAGGCCGATAACAGATTCCCAGCGAAACTGCAATGAATTCGGTTGGAAAATATACTTTTATCGGTTTTTTATGAATTTCTTTTCATGAATTGTGGTGTACTTTGTTTGTGTAAGGTTTCATCAGAATTTTTATGGGATACGATTATTTCTATTCTAAAAAATCTCAGTTCTACGATTTTCGCTTTTGCAGGGGGAGTCCGAAAGTAACGTGCAAAATGTTTAGTTTCCACAAGCCGAAGGTGTATCGGTCTAGTACCGGATGCTGCATCTGCAAAGCCAAGTCCAGCAGGTAAACGATCCGCCGGCATTAAGCGACGGAGTAAGATAATTGCCAGAACGAAGAATAACATTCCTCTTTTTCGCTGCGCGTAAATAGCTCGAGGTTCACGGACAGTAAAAAGTACGAGGATGATTTTATGGAATGTTTCCAACTGGAAGAACGGAGGACGGGAGAGATTTGTAACGCGTGCGTACTCCTGGTGAAAAGATGGAAGAAATTACCCGCAGGGAGCAATCGCAATTGGAGACACGTGAGTATAAGCGAACGTAATACGCGTTTCTATCGGTCGGTTAATCGCGGGATTATTCGCGAATGAAACATTTATGCGCTTTACAGGTGGTCGACGCGCGTGCCGGGCCTGGAATCAAATCGCTCACGAAGTTTAAATCAAAAAATAAAAAGAAAATGAAAGACTTGCCGGAGAAGTTTGAAAAGATTATGAAGAAGAAGCACATCTATTTGAAGACAGATAGGGATCGGGAGCAGAGTCCAGCGATGAGCGATGATTTGACTGGTTACTATTTGAGAATTTCACTTTCAAGTCGGAAGCTTAAAAACTATTAGAACACCTAAAATTCCTAATATTTTCTTTTCTTCTGTTCGTAGAAGATTATCTGAACGGAGACGGTAGTAAAGGTTCAAGCCGAGCTGGTAGTCCTATAGGTAGCGATGATATTCCAGTTACTGTAAAGCAGTTAGATATGCAGGATATTACAGAATCGAAGGATGATTTAACTGTTAACGGCTTCATTGATTTGTCATACTTCAAAAGGTCGGTGCGACTTGAATTACGATATATGCTTGAGAAGTAATCGGAGGGGAGTCAACGACTCTTTTAACCATACACATTATTTTAGGGAAGTGATTTGTTGTGGAACGATATTCAAAGGTCCGTACGGAGAAGTAATAGTGGATCCTTCGCTAATAAAGCCTTGCATTGGTTGTATAGCTAGGCAACAGCGACAACAGCAAGCAAATGCATTAAGCTGTAGTCCTGTGCATAGCTCTGCATCGGCCAGTCCTGCCCACAGTTCTGCGTCTGCTAGTCCAGCCCATAGTGTAGAGTCTGGTACAGAGACGACTGTCTCCAAGCAGACAAGTAAGACATTTAGTGACTCGTCGTCCGACTCTGGCTACGACGAATCTTCCAACCAGGGGGTTGGCGAGAGTAAGATTACCAAAATCATTCAGAACGCAAGCGCTGCTGTAAAGCCAGCTGTTAAGATACAACCGTTGAAAAGTGTTCAGCTGAAGGCTATACCAGTATCGGAAGCAGTCAGGTTGAAGACAGACGTGCCAATCAAATTGGTACCTATAAAACAAATCGATCAACTATCTTGTAAGCCGTTGTCATTAGTTTCATCTGCCAATGTTACTTTAAGCAGTAGTACTTCACACTCCATCGTTACCGTCCCAAACAATCCACTCGTCGACTTCGCCATGCACGCAGCCTCCTCAAGGCAATCAGTCTCTAATTAATGTCAGTCTCTCATAGAGTTTTAATTTATTTTTTTTTTCTTATATATAGGTAAAATATGTATGCTAAGATGGAAGAATTGTGCGGTTAAGTATGCTACTATTTACCATCCCAGATAACAAAGGCTCTGGATGAGAGTGTTTAAGTTTTATCATATCGAGCACAGAGAGTTTATAACGTTATGAATGGCGGAAAATGAATTCTTGTAATTAGGATAACTGTTATAATGTACAGTAGATATGTAGTGCTCTTGGGGAAGGTTGCATAGGATTCATGTCCTCGTTGGTTGTTGAAAATATATGTATATATATGATTATATATATATGATATATTATCTTTATGGACGAGTCCTTGAAGTGTGTTCCGTGTCTGTTACACGACCCTTAAAAAGAGATAGTTTAGAAAGAGCACAATGTTTCTACTGAAAGAATTTGTAGGATATACGTATATATAGGGGGAGAGAGAGAGAGAGAGAGAGAGAGAGAGAGAGAGAGAGGGGGAGCGAGTGAGAGAGAAAGAATGCTGATAAACTGCCATGAACAGGTAATTGTGAACTCCCCGCGAAGGATCACACAAGTGGGAAGTTCTCAATTATTTTCTAAGTGTAATAATTAGCTATGTACATCAAAACACTGTGATGACATTGTAACGTAACATGAGATATAAGATTTATTATTTGGCAAGTGGCAGTTTATAGTATATTCGTCCTAAGCATTAATTAAACTACCGTACGGCGTGAAAAAGAATTTCTTATCCATAGCTTTTCGTTCTCTGGGTTGCCTATCATTGCAATCGTGTACATGTGAATCTTTGTGTAGATGTTCCAAGATGCCAATCACGTTTCAAACATTTGGGTCCAAAAATTAAAGAAAAACGAATTCACTTAGGGGGTCACGATAGTTACGCTGTACCAGATGCATTTGAATATGATTCATGCAAAGGTGTCCATGACGTTAAAATTAAGTAATTCAACTTAAGGAAGGAATGTGTTCGGGTACTGTAAATCCTGACCCATTAATAGCAATAATACGAGGAGTAACTTTATAATAACGATAAATGGAGTCTGTTGAATAGCATCGTATCGATACGATGATATATTTAGGCAGTATTACTAGAGAGAGAAATTGAATGAGAATATGGCAATCAGATTGGCAAACTGGACCAGCGAACTTTGTTATAAATAATACTTCAGGGTGACTGCAGCATTAATGTAAAAGAACGAAACGAATCGATTAACAGCAGATTATTGACATACGAAATAAGTGTAATGCTGAATAAGTGAAAACTGTTAGTTCCTAGTTTTCAGAGATGGGCACACGATCGAACAAAAAGCACACGAAAGTACCTGTTGAAAACAGATTACTGTGATCATTGGATTATTCACTTCTATTACCGAATAACTTCTTCATTTTTGGTCAATACTTAATACTATAACGCACAAAGAGTATTCAAATTTGAGCTCGTGTTTGTGGAGGAAGCCCAGCGGTGGTCGCAAACAGTTTTTCTAAAATCATATTTCATAAGGTACATCCCAAGTAACTTAACGTATGAACTCAGTATCATTGAAAAAGTAACATCGATAATAACTTTAAATGTACAGTTAACGTAATCCTAAAGGTGAAGCCAAAGATATGCATTTATTTTATATCAAAGACGAATAATTTGGTCGAGCATACAAATTTTATTGATATATATATATTTGACTGCGGGATTGAAACTAAAAGTTCTGTATGTGCAATACATAGTATTTGATCTTATATAGTATCGAGTAAAAAGTAACATTTTTAATCTTGACTTTAAAAGAGAAAAAAAAAAGAAAAAAAAGGAATTCCAAATGTGAGAGTAATCTACTTCTGGGATATTCGCAATCTTCATAGTAAATTTTCCTCGTACAGGCGCCCGGTTTACGATGTAAATGCCGCGTTTGTTGCCCATCTGGCTTAAGCTCATTGACAATCGTTCTGTAACAAGGAAGCGATAACAGTTTTTCATATGGAATCAAACATCGAAATCACAATTTGTCCAAGGACAACGTTGACCACCTTGTCCTTCGACAAATTTCAATTGTACATTTCTTTGGACTAGGAGACTTTATGATCTCTTTACTGTGAATATTAATAGCTATGTTTTGTTGTAACTCACACGTTATGATTTATGATAATTAATATATGTCAAGAATAAAAGGTTGGATCATAGACAGGCAGAGCCATATATTTAACATTAACGTATAAGATCGATCTTTTAACTGTCAGGAATGAATTTTGCAACGGGAGAAGCTCAAATTACAATTAAGATTTCTATATTATACTCGTTCAGCGTATAGCTAATATAATTTTTTAAACGATCTTTATAACTCTCTATGATCCTTCCTCTGAAAAAAAAATACGAAATACTTGTTTAACTTATTTATTTTGTAAGTTTATTTACTTGCAATATATATAATATTCCTTTTCTACATGAATTTATATATATTTTTATACAGATTAATCTTTTGCTTTTTATGCAATAAACTTTCTGTACCACTGCCAGGGAAGAAAGACGTGAGGATAAACGTTTGATTCCAGGTCAATCTGCTGGCAATATTCGACGAACTATTTATTTTCAATTAGCATGTATATTGATATCCATTATCGATTTATTTACGTCTTAAGAAAATTATAAAGGTGCCCACAGATTGATTAGGCGCTGGATGCATTAAAATAAGCTTACCGTAAGGAAAATTTTGTAAAACGAATACAAAGTGGTCTCACATTCAAAAAAAAAGAAAAAAAGAAAAAAAAGAAGAAGACGAAGAGTAACATGATTGCGTGATACGTAAACGATACAAATAGTTGCGTGTGTTTTTATACAAAGAGAGGATGATGAATTAAAACTTTATCGATGAAAGGATATAAATGGATATATATTGTATTGTGCAGCTATTATAGTAATACTATTTATGGATAATGCGAACAGCTGTGGAAGAACATCAAAGTATCTTACACGTATTGGGATGTGATGTTGGACTTAACAAGCACATGTCATTTCCAGTATGTTAGACGTCCTTTGAGATAACGAAACTGTTTCAATAAAATAACATCCATCGAAATTCCTGTTGCGTAATTTGGATTTGATGTTTTCGTACGAAGGTACACGATGATCGAGAAATATTTAATATATATATTCTGCTCTGTCGAGAAAACGAAAGAAAGAATACACAGTCTTAGGAGACACACTTTGTGAGATCTGCCGAAATGCTTACGTTGGGCGAGACAGCGCGATGTACTTAAAGATTTCCATTCTGTTTCAATTGTCTCTTCGAACAGTTCTCACGGGAACAGCCTCTGTTTCGATTTTAAACTGGCAATTATATTGACGACTCTCTCTCTCTCTCTCTCTCTCTCTCTCTAAACTTGCTGTTCAACCAATTTCAGTAAATCTCACAAACGTCTCTACAGTGTCTAGAAAATTAATGAAAACCATCACGCGTGATCCCTTTGATGTGCAACCCTCGAAGATTTACACCAGGCTCGCAGTCTGTCACTGTCTTCCTCCATACCTTCGAAGGAAGGGACTTTTGCGAGGAGCTAAAATCAAACGACGGAGGAAGATCGGCACACGTCGCTCAGACGTTTTATATACATTTTAACGAACGTGTATATGAATTGGCACGGAGATCCGCGAGATGCACCGTTCGAATATGTATTAATAAATGTTACAAAACGTACTCGGAACATACAAAAACGGATATATTATATATAGTTTATGATATCGATGAATGTGATCAAGCAAGACTTGCGTGACTTTAGGACAATCGCTGTTGGTCGAATCGCATTTCTCGTCTATACGCGATCATTTCATTAAAACGTCGAATGAGAAAGGACAGGTAGACGAATAGAGGGGAAGAGGTGGGAGGAGGGGGATGGGAAAGAAAAACGTGGTGCAAGTATTTTACTACAGTGACCTGGCAGATTCCGATATATATTTTGCGACGAAGGGAGAACGAAAAAGTGAAACGTACGAACGACTCTTCCCGAAAAGTATCCTGCAAGCTTCTTTTCTACGTCGGACTTTTTATATCTGAGATTTTTGAGGGGCTAAGAGACTCGTAAAGTAGACGATGATCCGGTGATCCTGCAGGCTTCTCCGTCTGGCTGAAGGACGATCATTTTTCTCACAGTGATTCCGCGCGTCCTGTAATTTTAAGTATTTCACTCACGGCATGATACATGATTTATGTAACGTTGCATTTATCCCACGGTGCAACCTCATCAATCTAGAGTCCGCAGCGTTTTTTTTGTACACCCATCGTTTGCGCCTCTATCTTTTGTTCCTCTTTCTTCTTCTTCTTCTTTTGTTAAACAATAATAAGCTTCGGTTTCAGAGACTGGTTATAATAGAGATTCTTCTGATTCGCAAACTAAAAGAGATAGGCGGATAGACGAAAGAAGTATAATACGATACAGATTTTGCGGTACGACGAGGATGATGTGTAAATATACTTTATGTACATACGTATGCATATTATATACGTGTGTTTTAAGAGGGGATCTGATCTTGCAAGGACGTGTCTAATTGTATGATTGAAAGGAAATCCATCGTGTTTTTTGTGCTGTAGCAACAGAGATAGAGAGATAGAAACTTTTACATGCGATATTTAAATAACGATTGAGAGACTGATCGATGTATTTAGCAGATAACCTTTTATTTACATACAACTATTAGAGATAGGCGAGGATACATTGTACCATTCGTGCATATACATACATATTAATGAAATTCTAAGAGTTAAGGGAACGATGACTGCCGCAACAAATATATCTCGTTATCGCAATGATTATTATAACTATATTATACCGTACGATACATATATATATATATGTATATATATATACATATATATATATATATACATGTCTATCGTTAATCTAGAACTTAACGCACCGATTCCAATCATTGTACATTGATCGTGGAAGTATTATTATTAATGCTGATCGGCAATCCCATAGGTTCTATGGAGTTTTATCGAGCTGCAAGCGATGGGACGATTGTTTTATGATAATTCAGGCGAAACGAAATAATGCCACCTTTAAAGCTATATGTACAACTTTGTAATAAAACGATTTACTCTTAAGAATCTATATCAGAAAATCATCTGCCTATGTATTACGAGTATTCAATTTTAACGATCTAAGTACCAAAAACGATTCGATTATTCTTAGAACTTTCTCTTGCCCTTCTATGCATTTCTTTTTCATTCGGACGGCGTCAATGTGATTTTAAAATTGAATCGATGAATTCGTGCCAGATGTAACGGAAAAAGATAGCGCGTTATTTACATGTCTATATATAGATATACACGTGTATAGATTAGTCTGAAAAATACCAAACTTTAATGGATGCATAAGTAATAATATAAATCGTATATATATACACACAGAGAAACATATTATTAGAGGATGCGTAATATCTATTAATACTAATGTATTTATAATTTTGTGTTTTGCTTTGAACAGAAAATTCGCTATTGCTGGAAATTGCAATTTAATTTAGACGATAAGAAGCATATGAAGTCCATACGAAAATTATTTAGCACTCGTAAAAACGGAAGGATATTTATTGAAATATCGAAGCATCGGAAGCATTTTACATTTCAATGTTTTATCATCCGATAATCTTAAGGCTGAACCGAGAATTTTTTTAATCCTTCGTGGTCACACCTTATAATCACAAATTGGTCACACGGGGTTCACTGTACCCCAGCGTCATTTTTTTAGTTACCATTTTCGTATTTTTGAATCTTTTAAATTTTCAGTGATAATTGTACATTCGTAATACTTCGTTATGCAGTCATGGTCTAATAGTCTTTTCCTAGAAATGTAAATTTTGATATGATCAAATTTGTAGTTAAATCCATGGTTGTGGGAAAAACCAATTTAAAATTTTTTTTTTATTTTTTTTTTTTGCAATAAATCCCCTTTGGAAGACGTAAAGGTGCGACATTTCAAATCGAAAATTGCTCTTGGGGTGCAATGCACCCCGTGTGACCGCGAAGGGTTAACCCTCTATGTAACGTTTTTACAATAGACTAATAAGCGTGTAAAATTAAATATTTATCGAGATTGGGGATAAGCCCCTTCGTAAGTATCTAAAAAAATTATAAAAGTGCAATTAATTACGCTGTGGTGGAAATGAACGTAATTCCTTACAGAGGATTAAATAGCGAATATTTTCGAATAGTAATATTACAGTAGCCATAACGCAACTGAAATTTATAAAAGTGCAAAATGCTTATTTTAAAATATTATAAACAATCCGGAGGCTTTTTGTATAAATTATAAACTCGTTGCATTGGATTCTCAATTGATCGCAATAAAGAGTCGGAAATAAAATAGAAAGAAACGTAGCTATATTGAATTATATAAATAATTACAAAATATCAATAATATGGTAGTTGCGAATACGATAAACGTGTCGTTAAAAAAGGAAAAAGTAAAGTATACAATTGAGCATTGAATTACGATGTCGTGTAGCGGTTACGTGCAGCCGAATAACAATATAAAGCAACATCTCCGTCTCATTCGCGTTTGAATCGCAAGTAAGATTACTGGCGTGACATTGTTCAAATGGCCAAATTTTCTTCCCCCTACCTTCTCTCTCCCCCCCCCCCCCCCCCCGAGTACCAAGCGAATGCAATAAGGTCTTTGCATTTACCATTAAGTACCGTTACTGCTGTAAGTAGTACACGTTACATTATTATTTTAGTAACACTCGAAATAACGATGTTTTGTAATTTATATACCTTTACACGTGTACACGCATAGGTACAATAATTGTGTATAAAAAAATTTGTACGTTATATGAGGCAGTCAGAGCAACAACGGACTAACCCACATTTTTTTCGAAATTGAATTAGTAGCAATAACGTATTCTAATAGGCTCAACTAACCATATAAAATAGGGAACAAAAATTTTTTTTTAATGTGGGTTGGTTCGTTGTTGCTCTGACTGCCTCATATTTTATACGTACTATATATACACGAGTCTTATAATGCTCGTGTACATTGCATACCGATGAAGAAACTTTTTTTATCTGCTGCGCCGTGATGAAACTGCGAAAAGTATTCTGTACTTATTCTATTTGTTAAACATTTGATTAAAATATTGTAATATAAAGTTCGTACGCTTCTCATCGCTCGGTCCTTATAGTGAGAATTCTCCGTTTATTTAATGCTTTCACGCGTTTCTTCTATGTAGGTAGCGTTTATTTAATAATTATCGAACAGCATTCTTTTTTTCAAAAGTATAATAAAAAAAAAGTAGGTATGCAAACGTATCCGGAAACATATTTTTATCTGTGTATTATCAACATTGTTTGAAACGGTTTAGTAAAATACCCTTTTTGCATTTTTTTAATCGTCGTCGAGGAGGTGATATCAGAAAGTATGAATCTTATTGTTACGAAAGAATACGTCTCATATTTTATTGATACCCTTTTTTCTGAAAAGAAGATAAGTAGGGAGTACGTGAGTATTTACACATGTTTAATATTATTCACGTGCAGTCACCGCGTGAACGTCACGTGCCGACGGCGTGAGAATAGTCGTCATTCCTTGCTTCTGTTGAAAGAGGTGTCTACCGCGTTTAATTCTTAAACCAACCTGTGTTTACTTCATACAACCTCGTTTTTTTATTGGTAAGTCATAAATAAGGCTCGGGGGAGATCGTAAAAAATACTAAAATTTGGTGACAAAATTAAACCCACCACAACGAACGATACTTGTCTGGTATTTCATCATGTCACACGGATAATTCATGCCACAATACTATATAGGAGTTTAAAGAACTCGGCTAATTATAACGAGAATGTTTCCCACAGTATCGTCGTTTATTATACGCTTTTAATAACCAAACGTGTCGCGGCGGCACGCAGAGTAATGCGACAGCACGTATCTGAATGAATTAATTCCGCGAAATTATATCGGAGTGATGTTTTTATGCGGTTAAAATTCGAACTTTCGTTGTTATCTTCTGGCGGCGCTCGGGGTGGTAAAAAGGCTGCCGTGCGAGATGTCGACTGGTAGTAGTAGTGCTCGCGACGCGAAAGAAGCGTGATTTTCCCTCTCGTATGCCGTGCCGTGGAAAGGATGTTCTAGATATTCCGGTGTCTCTTTTCGTAGCCGCGATTCAATGATGATCAAGCTCGTTCGACCGCGACTGATAACGTTCGATGTCACCGGAACATTGCTCATGACGAAGCTGGAGGAGCATTACGTCGCAATCGGATCCCAGCACGGCCTGTCGGTCGATCCGCGCAAATTGGCGCGAAGCTTCAAACACAACTTTCGCAGGCTCAGCCTGGAGCATCCTGTGTACGGGAAGCACACCGGCATCGGATGGGAGAATTGGTGGCGGCAGATAGTCCACAATGTCTTCAAAGATCAGCATGATTATATCTCGGACGCTACATTGGACAAGGTGATAACTGTCATAATATCGAGAAATTTAAATTCCGAACGAAACGAACTTGTTGCTCGTCATTGCCAAAAAACGGTATACCTATATTTCTTTTCAACAGAATGTAACTGGAACGTATGTACTATTTATTGTAAATGATATTAGGATTGTTAGTATTTTCTTGGAAAGTATTTTTTTTGATCATTGACTTCCACAAAATTACTGGAAATCACAGTTCAGGTGTGTCTATATTAAGACACGTATTAATGATGCATAATGTTTCTTTTTTAATAGTTCTTTTTTTTTAAAATACAAGAAATTTTCGGTGTTATGTCGGTGACTTGACCCTGATCTTTTGACGTAGGACTACGTGCTTATAATCGAATGTTTTATTTTCTATATTGTTATTTTTTTTACATCCACCGGTACATTGATAATTTGTCCGATTATTTTGTAGCAGTCGGTATAGTGTCTTAAGGGGTAATGCCACCGTAGAGCCCGGAAAAGCAGCCTGATTTTGAGATTTTTTTATGCGAGTTTAGTGAATGGAATACAAAATCTGTTTAATGGCCTTTATTGCACATACTTTATTGTACAAAATGGCGGCGTTTCTGCCTATGAAAAAAGTTTCTTCTGAAAAACAGTGTTCCGCGGCCAGAAAGATTTCTCCTTCAATTTTTTATCTAAAATAAAAAACCGACAATTTTTTTAGTTTTATATAAGATTATCTCGGGAAGTACACGAGGAAATTAAAAAATACTGATTTTTGTAAGAATGGTGCGTGATTGAACAAAACACGGAACTGCCACAACCTCAAAATTGTTGAAACGTTTTGTTCAATCACGCACCATTATTACAAAAAACAGTATTTTTTAATTTCCTCGTGTACTTCCCGAGATAATTTTATAGAGAACTAAAAAAAAATTGGTTTTGTGTTCTAAGTCAAAAACTGAAGGAGAAATCTTTCCGGCCGCGGAAAAGTTTTTTTTTCAGAAGAAGCTGCTTCTGTTGAGCTGTGGCGCCACCATTTTGTATTAAAATTTGTTTTAAAAAATTGTGATTACACTTCAAGCTATGTTCAATAAAGGCCTTCAAACAGATTTTGTATTCCTTTCACTATTCTCGCATAAAAAATATTCTCAAAATCAAACGGCTTTTCCGGGCTCCACAGTGGCATTACCCCTTAAGCGACTTATCTGCGAGGAGAGATCAAACGCTCCCTGATCGGTTCGAGCGACGGCAGATGCGACGAATACTGCGGGCACTTGAAGCCGTTCGTTACACACATCTTGAAAACCGAAATGTGTTTAACCCCCTCTATCTTTAAATCGTCCTTGAACTGTCGTAAATGCTGCAGACACGGTCGAAATCGGTCCTGATAATTTTCCGAATTTTGCGCTAGCGACGAGTAGATTTATTGGTAACAATCCGGCCGAGTGTAGATTTCCTTCGTGCAGTCGACTTGTATCGGCTCTTGGGGCCGACGCGAAGTAGACACTGGCGGCTCCAAATTCTCTTCATTAATTTGTTTGGACAAAGCAAAATTTTCTCTACATGTGTACCTCGATGTGCAGTGACTGTACAAACCGCGGTTCAGCACGAGAAGTCGTTGGCTGAGGCTCAGAAACGGTGGTGGGCGCGCGCGTCCCCTGGCGCCATAACCTTTCGACGCGTCCTGTGCTCTCGCATTCGCTCGGCACTGGTATTTGTCAGCTTTTGTCAGACGTACCCGTGACTTTTTGTTTCTGACGGTTCTGATAGTTCTGATCGAATTTTGAATGAATTTTTTATCATCTTTTTCTGAGATTTGAATTTTCATATTTTTCATCTTTTTCCTTGAGTTGTTTCTTCCAAAATTATTCAGAGCACTGTAATAGCTTCAAAACAACACCTCTGTCAAGTCTGCGTGTTTCATAGTTTCCGAGACACAACGCGCGGAAGAAAACATAGATATGCAAAAATTGCTGAAATTTGGCTGAAATTTCCACGCGCGTTGCCAGGACGGCGTTAACAACGCAAATGAGAGAGTCGCATCATCTCGGGCGACTGTTTCAAGAGCTCTCTGTGTACTTGCATGCCGTTGTTTGCCGTGTGTCAATTATTTCGGCCACAGTGACCGCGCTGCTGCGTGTCGGAATTTCGTAACGCCGCCGTCGATAAAGTGACGCCCGTACCGGGGAGAAAGACGTAGTCCTACGTCGAAAAAAGATGAGCCCCCGAATTGGCTCATTCAACCGAGCTTGTACGTATTATCGGTGACCCTGTTTATCGTTGTGACCCTTAGATTGCCACCAGTTTGATAGAATGCTACGGCACGAGTACGTGCTGGCACAAGTATCCAGGAACGATCGAGTTACTGGAGTATCTGCGCAAACGGGGCCTGATCTTGGGAGTGATATCGAATTTCGACGAGAGATTGGAGGCGATCCTTCTGGACACCAGGATACGCTTCTACTTTTCCTTCGTTTTAGCGTCGTACGATTTCGGCGTAGAGAAACCCGACACGTCGATATTCGCCGAGGCGCTCAGGTTAACAAAGGAGCGGCACAGTATCGATATTACTCCTCAGGAGGCGATACACATCGGCGACTCCTTCAGTCACGACTACGTTGGCGCTACAAACGCCAATTGGAATGCACTTCTTATTAAACGCGATAACGATGCCCCGAGCAGAAAGGAGGTTCCTAACGAGAACGTCTTCAAAAATCTTCGAGACTTGCGGATATATTTGTCCACGCTGCTCGGCGATGGAACGAAATGTGCATAATTTTGCTATAGGAATTCGAGATATAGTACTTGCCCGTGATATATATACGCGCCGTTTTAAGAAATAACGTTCGTTCGTGGAGCAAAGAATGTTATAACATAGATGAATGTTAGTAGTAAGATTTAACGATTTCTTCGGTCGATGAAACTATATGTATATCGAGTGTATGATTCGAATTTCGATATACATTTGTGATTGTACACTCACAAACTGTGATACGGTTCGATCGTTGGGCATAATATGAATAAAATTAGCTGACGCGCTGGCCATAATGCTTGTAGCTTAACAATTATATTTCTCACGGATAAAGTGTGTCCAAGGAATAATGACGAAATTTATAACAATATGGCGATGACCTTCGGAAACGCAGCTCAAGCGGTACATATTATTCATGTGATATATTTTTATTTTACCTGAATATCAGGAATAGTAGTTATGTATTTATTCGTGTAACTTGAGTAAACAGAGTTGTACATATATAGTAAGTGTCTAATAACGTTATCGCGCACAATACAATGAGAAGCTGATGTTAAAAAAAATACATGCAATGGATATATTTATATTTTCATACAAATACGACTTTTGTGTGCACGCAGTTTTCGATAATTTTTATTAAACACACCGACTTCTTATGCATACCTGTTTCCGTGTATATTTGCTAAGTTACCTTGACAAAAAAAATATATTCGAAATAGAATTTTCAATCGGTTTTAATCAAAATTGTATTAATTAAACGTTAGCGATCGGAGAATAGTCAACGCGTGGGTGATCTTGTGGTATCATTTCACACTTCCTGGTAAAAAGATAACTGCCCAAGCGTTTCTCAAGCGACGAACAGGGAACTGTGGATACTGTACGGACAACTGTCTACAGTCGTGTAGAAAAATATTCTACTAGATTCTCATTTCACAGACATTTAAACATTACTTCTAATCCTAATCCTTGATATACTCAATTTTTACTAAATAACAGACGAAGAAGGAAGTCGTTGTTTCATGAATAATCGGCTTCCATTTTAGCGTGATACTATTTCGACACGGGCGTCCGGGAGGGGGGGGGGGGGGGGGGAGTGCAAAAGGGACAGTTGCCACACCTGGGCTTTTGAGAAAAAATCGCTTATTTTTCAAAACTGATATTTATTACGTTTATACTAAAAAGGGAAATATTTTAATTTTCGGTTTTAAATTTTTAATTAAATTCGCACTACATAAAAAATTTTTAAAAAAATTAAAACCGACTTTAAAAAAGTAAAAATGCACCAAAAAGTAAAAAATAATTTTTTTCCTTATTTAATCTAAGACTCTCAATATTTTTATGTCGGCGCTTCATCATTTGCACTGCGTAAATCTGGCGCCGACTTAAAAATATTGAGAGCCGTAGATTAAATAAGGAAAAAAATTATTTTTTTACTTTCTGGTGCATTTTTACTTTTTTTGTAGTCGGTTTTAATTTTTTAAAATTTTTTATTTTTTACTTTTTACTTGTTTGAGTTATATAACCACATTTATTTAAAAAACTATGGGTAGGCCTACAAAAAGAGCTGCTCGTAATAATAATAATGAAGTCGGTTAGTGAATCAGATTTCTTATTTTTGGCTTAATCTCAAAACTACTTTACCGTTTTTGATAATTCTATCTCCATGACCTAAGTTGATTGAAGCTAAACCAAATGCAATAAGTTTCACGAAAATCGGTCCAGTAGTTACGGAGAAATTCGCGGACAAACATAACACATACTAACATACATACAAACACATCGAACTGAGAACCTCTTTCCTTTTGAAGTCGGTTAAAAATGGGTTAAAAAAAGCAAGAGGGTTATATTTTTCTTTACCATCATTCCAAAGTTGTCCCCCCTGGAAAATTCTCCGGACTATTTCAATTGTATGTACTCACGAAACCCTCCTCCTTCACCCTCATCTCAATGTTATCCTTGTTTAATTAACGAATTTTAAACACCAAACTCTTCGACTCCTCCAAATTACAGCATAAGTAATCAAGCAAATATAATTTACATTATTTATTTATATAATAATGCATGAACGAGTTTTCAAAATTGTCAATGCGTGGACAGTTCTAACGTCAAAAGCTTCTGAAACGTGAACAGAAATTTTATGGATTGTACGTTCCCCTATAATACTGTTAATAATAATCCATATACGAAATGTAGCCCTAACGATTCCCTCGCTACGCTTCTCTTGGTCTGTTCTTAGCCTGCACTTTCTACCACGAGTGGCGGCGTGTTACCACTACAAATGCCCGGCATCGGCACGCTCGACTTGCCTACAGCCTCACCACGGCTCCGCTCGTTCAGTTTCTCAGTGAACTGTCGCGTGGAGAGAGCCTTTCTTCACGGTTTCCCAGTCTTCTATCGGTCGAAGAGGTTAGAACGAGAATTTATCCATTGTTTTTGGGGAATTCGCGTCGCCCGGCGCACGGGCCTTAATGGTTAATACATCAGTGAACAATTTACGGTCGATTTGTGTTCCATCCAGTCTGTGAATGTTAATCACCTCAAGATCTTACCGCCTCCTTCATAAGCGACGCGAGATCATTCCCTCATTTAGCTTGAAATTTTCCGCTTCGTATCGATCACGATCGTGCAAGAAAATTAAATGCTTTCTGTCTCGAGCTTCATCTTCTCGTGAACGGTTTTTCTTTTTGGAAATGTGCGGTTCGTGATCTGTGATCTTATATCCTATATGTACACTTCAGCTGGATATATGTATGGGTTTTGTAGGATTTGAAGTTTGCAATTAAGAATACGATTGAAAATACTGAATTGTTCTTTAATTATCGAAATTTGAAATGTTCTATAAGCACATAGACGTTATTCGAACCAACGCCACCTACGGAATAAATTTTTCACGCAGATTCGTCCCACTTTGAATTAAGAATTATTGAGACTTTTGACAGATCTGTAGTATTTGTTAGATTACTTTGTTTATTATAGAAGAAGCTTCAAGCATTCAGCGTACAGAGTTAAATTACACTTTCGTTTCACTGGCTGTACACATCCTTTTGCATTATGCCAATCGAGTGATGTGATTTCTGTACCGTGTCTCTCTATGCCGGTGTCACAATGGCAACAATAGAAATTTCAATAAAACAGTAACGTTGAATTAAATGTGCATTTGAATCGAACCAAGTCATATTATTTACCCTGCTTTTTGCCTCCTTTTAAGTAAAAAGGCTACGAAGACTAATGTTAAGATTAATGGACGTTAGGCAGATACGAAGGCGAGAACCGTTCGCGGAATGCGGCCTCGACAGTAAAAACTAAAAATTATTGCTGCGGATGGACCCGGTCGGGAAACAGTGCTCACCCTAACCTTCAAAGAAGTCCGAAAAAGTGAAAGTCTCCGTTTAAACGAGACCTGCGGTGTCCATTGAAGTGTAGGCAAATTGGAACAAAGAAGGGGGTTGCCCAACGAAATTCAAATATGACGCGAGGAAGACACAAGAAGATGTTAATGTTAATTGCGATCTCCTTAGTGGTGGTACTTGCGGACCCCGAACCGTCGGATGAGCTTTATACCCGGCTCCCAAAGAATCGGGAGGAAGACAAGTGTTACGATGACAACGGCAAGCCACAGGTTTGTGCTATATTTATTATTATTAATTCTTCTTGTGCAACGTCGCAAGCAACGTCCTTGATACTTACGTGAATTTTTATAATTCTTGCATTTTCTGTAAACTCAATATGTATTAGGAATTCCGACAAAGCTCGATTGTACATTGTATCAAAGTAATAACGGATAAATTGTGAATATTGATTATTATTGACGAACTTAGGGATTCTGTTGATTTTGTCTATACTTTTTCGTATTTCGTGGTTAGTATAAATAACTATACGTATAGTAGCGTTAGTCTAAAGATACGAAATCAAGCGAGAACAGGCCCTCGTTTATTCTTAGTCAGCGCAGTTTCGGCCTTTTTTGTGGGATATTACTACATTAGGTTATCAAAGTGAGGTTCGAAGTTACATCAACTTTTGACGATAGCCATGAGAAGATAAAGCTAGAGGGGCATCCTAAGCGTGAAAGAATTTAAAAAATTCGAGAATTCCGGCACTGAATGTCTCAGTTTCCTCAGTGAAAATATCGCGATCGAGCTACTGTATTTTTCTTCTAGAATTTGTGTGTACAATGCACAAACACATCTTAGATAATATTTTATCCAAAACGAACGGTGTTTATTACTCTTAAATTCTACAGAAACGTCGTATTTAAATTCAAAACAGAAATTGTGTTCGTCTGTAGTTTAAAACATCTCAAACTCGAATCGAGTATAGCATAGTCCTTTTGTGAGGCGTTTGGTCGTCGTCATAGGGCTTACCAAGCAAAAATCGTTCCTGGAACTGACAGGGAACGAAACTACCTGCGGGATAGTCGAGCACAATGAAGCCATTCGAAACGGCCCTTGCCCTGTGTAACGGCCGAAAGTTACAAGTTTACTACTGAATCCCTAACTTCATTACTTTCGATCAGTGGCGGATTTAACAGGGCGGCTGATGAGCAGTTGCCGCCTAGGCCGCTGCACAGAAGGCGCCTGCAGGGCCCCATGAGCAAAAAAATTATGATAGATATCCAAACACTACATATTTTTTCGTAGTACTACACTTGGCCCGTTTTTAGTAAACCACCCCTTTATTTTCCTAAAAAAATGGGCCCCTGCCCAGAAGGCCCCCGGGGCCCTACTTTAAAAAAAATATATTATTTTAACCAAACACTATATTTTTATTCTGTACTGCTATACTTAGCCCGTTTTTAGTAAACTACCTCCTCATTTTCTCCCCAAAAATGGGCCCTTCAGAACGTTTGCCACCTGGGCCCTTTTTCTTAAACCCGTCACTGCTTTCGATAGAATAAAAGTAAACGAAACTCTAATTCTCAATATTCCCAGTTTCTTCGTTTAAGAAATCGCGTGACTATCAATTACCGATCGCTTTATTACGAGAATTGCAATTCCAGTGTGATTAAACGATATCGTTGGACGTGCTGTGTTATAGAGGTGTATACCGCCTTTCGAGAACGCGGCTTTCAACGTTCTCATGGAGGCGACGAACACGTGCGGCCAGGACCGGGCAACGGAGTATTGTAAACAGACGGGCGTTCAAAAGAAGTCTTGCGAGGCGTGTCGGTACGGCGACCACCCTGCCTCGTTTCTTACCGATCGCGATAATAACGACAACGCGACTTGGTGGCAGTCGGAAACGATGTTCGAGGGCATCGAATATCCGAATCAAGTGAATCTCACGCTTCACTTAGGTACGACGCTATGCGCCGCAATTATATAACTATACAGAATTAATAAATGTCCGGGCTCACGATATATCAGCTCCGCGACGGGTCAGTGCAATTAACACAATTTCTCCGTGCTCTGTCGAGCCTTCTGGTTTAGTTTGGATCACGTCAGCCGTGTTCATTCTCCGTGGAATTCGCGCAGATAACGCTGGCGAATCTAAACACCACAGACAGAGAATGGGAGTTCATTCATCGGTGTTCGCGATGAACTCTTAACACGTCCCCGATGTTTGTCTCCCTTTCACCCGTCCCCTCTCGCCTTCTTTTCCCATTTTACTTCCTTATCAATCAGGATGCGTGTTGCGATGAGATAATTCTCGGAACACTGAGCGACGGCGCTGGGGCACAGCCGTGGCACGAATTCGAGCGTGAATATTGTGTCTTCCAAGTTTTAAACTCGTTGCCGACTCGAGCGTTGTGTTTCAATTGAAGTAGCTTTTACCAATTTACTTTTATTTTATTACGAAACGGGAGAGTCGTTACTAATGGATAAAGATGATCTAAATTACTCCAGAACCGCGACAAATTCTCGAATTCCGTGAATTCTTGTATCGAATTCTACGAGAAACAATTATCGGAGAATCCGGGAAATAGTAGGCCCCCTTTAAAAATGGGAAGTGCATAGAATCTCTGTCTGTGCGCCACATGTTCATTTACGAAAGAATCAGCCACTTGCACCCTGCTGGCTTTACAGTGGAGAAACGCATTGGCGTAGAGCTCGATTCCTTCGGAATGATTTCAGTGCTTGTTAAATTCTTCCTCGCGTTTAAAGAATTCGTTTGCAATTTCGCTTAAAACAGCGTCTGCACGATAAATCTATATTCAATTATAAATTTCGTCTCTACTTCTTCATTCTTTCTTAAATGAACGCGATTTTAGGAGCCCAGCAATGGCGTAGAACTTGTTATTCCATAACTTAGAGTTGCATGCTTAGCCCAAGTATCAATCTTAGCTCTATAACGTCAATCTTTTATCCTCCACTTTTGGACGACGGTGATTATAGGCAAGACGTTCGATATAACGTACGTCAGGGCGCTCTTCGAGTCTCCACGCCCGGAGAGTTGGGGCATCTACAAAAGGAAGAACGAGGACTCGCCGTGGGAGGCTTATCAGTTTTATTCGGCGTCTTGTCGGGACAATTACGGCTTGCCAGACTCGAAAGAGACAGTGAGAGGCGACGACACCAGGGTGCTGTGCACTTCGGAATATTCCGACATATCGCCTTTAACAAAGGGCACCGTTGCGTTCTCCACTCTGGAAGGTCGACCTTCGGCTTACTACTTCGAAACTAATCCGTCTTTGCAGGTACAATAACACTGTCTATCTATCCAATCGAATGTTCACAAAGAGGGGGAGGGGGGGGGGAGAACTTTATTACTCAAAATTGAACTCTCGCGAAGCATATAACTATTCAATTTATAACTCTATATAAATACATTGTCCATTGAGTAAACCGCTCGGAACAAAAGAGAATTGATGTAAACTTTGCAATTTGTGCGAATAAATCGTGAACGCGTTCGTCCTCGTTTCAAGGAATGGGTACAAGCTACCGATTTGAGGATCACTCTGGACAGATTGAACACGTTCGGCGACGAGGTGTTCGGCGACGATCACGTATTGAAATCCTACTACTATGCGATCGCTGACGTCGCCGTTGGGGCACGTTGCGCCTGCAATGGCCACGCTGGGGAATGTGTAAATAGCACCAGCGTGGATGGAAGAACTCGCAGAGTATGTAGGTAAGATAATCCATCTGCGCTTTATCACGATACCCATTGTATTTAACTAGGGCTGCCATCTGTAAAGTCACAAACCCCGGACAGAGAGCATTAAAACCCCGGACATTTCCACTTGAAACCCGGACACTTTTAACTATTTCTTATATGTGTGTATTAGGTACGATATCCCAAGGCAAAAATTTCTGTAAAATATAGACTGTGCCCGTAAGAAAGATAGATAAACTATAGTTGTACAAAGTAGGAATTTATTTATGACTTTTTTATACACTTATAACTAAACGAACACATAAAATACGCAAATTTAATTTATAACTAAAATAAAATAAAAAAATTCGATTATGCTAAACGTAGAAAAACATAAATTCTTTTTTTTTTTTAAAAGTTAACGCGAAAATAATCTTACAACCTGCGAGTGTAGCAGCATCGAAAAACCCGGATCACTACCAGGGTTGCCACCTCTCCGGTTTTGGCCCGGAGACTCCAGGTTTTGAAGCAAATCTCCGGACTCCGGTTTTACTGGACAAATCTCCGGGTCGTAGAAAAAATGAGATAATAAGAAATTGTGGTATTATACAATGGTATCAATTTTATATATAATAACATTTATTAATTAAAAAAACAGATACTTTTAAATATTTGAATTGTTTGAGCTTAAAAGAATTACACATGTGTTTTCCGGATATTCGAGAACAAAATTTTTTTTTTGCTTTTTCCATCTCCGGGTTTATATTTGAATCTCCGGGTTGGATTCTGTGGCACTCCGGGATTTATAGGGTGATAAGGTGGCAACCCTGATCACTACAGAAAACCGTCCCGGACGCCCTAAAAGAAGAGGACAAATCCGGGGAAACCCGGGCGGATGGCAGCCCTATATTTAACGTTTCGAAGCAATTAGATATCCAGCGTGATATATATATTTCTAGGCAATTGACAATAATATTCTATCGTAAGTTTCAACTTAATATTCATTGATCCTTTTCCTGGTACCATTTCCATGAAAATTTCTATGCAAATATGCTTACCTAAGCGCGATGATTTATGTTCGCAGATGCGAGCATAATACAGCAGGTCCTGATTGCAACGAGTGTTTGCCGTTTTATAATGACGCACCCTGGGGGCGCGCCACTACTACAACCGCGCACGAGTGCAAGCGTGAGTAAATCCTTCACGTTCAACAACACCGGGAGTAACTTCTTCTCTTAAATAAAAGTGAAATAGTAGCTGTTCTTGTCTAACTATCCGCAACGAAACGTACGCATTGGTTGCACGTGCGATCGGCGAGGATATCTTCGAATAGTCGAGATGCTGGTCAGTGTGTAGGTGGGCCTTGGCAAACCTGCTCTTCAAACGGCTGTTTTTCAGCGTTCTATATCCGGCGACTGAGGCGCGTGCCCCGGTATTATCATAAATCATATTTTTACCGATCCTTCGTTCAGAGCTGTTGAAAGAAACCATTAACTGATAGTTTCATCGCTAGCATTGGAAAGAAAATAGTACGTTGCAAAAAGTATTCGTGGCGTTACTGTGATAGAATGTAGGTGCAGGGGCGTATTTGTAGATATACAGTGGCGGACGAAAGAAAGTTTACAACTTTTAAAATCGCATAATTTTTATCAAATTAATCCAAACGAGTTGAGTTTTTTTTGAGAAGCTAGAAGGATTGTTTGCTGACTGACGTGTTTCGTCGTTTTGAAAAAAATGCAATTGGTCGGAATAGCAAAAAAAATAGTAAAGGTCGTTTTTAAACTTTTTTTTGTGAGCATCTAATGAAAATTCAAAAAACCCGTTTGTAGATTGAAGTAAGTAATATGTATGCCAAAAATTTCATTAAAATCGGTTAACGTTGCTCTGAGATACAAAAGCTGAAAGATCGCAGAATAAGGTCGAAAATCGCGAAATTCCCAAAATTAGTGATTTCCGACCTTATTTTGAGATTTTCAAGCGTTTATAGCTCAGAGCAACGTAAACTGATTTTTATGAAACTTTAGGCTTGCATACAACTTGCTTCAATCTACAAACGGGTTTTTTTAATTTTCATTACAGGCTCACAAAATAAAGTTTAAAAACCGACCTTTACTATTTTTTTTTTTGCTATTCCGGGTAATTGCAATTTTTTTTCAAAACGACGAAACACGTCATGCAGCAAACTAATCCTTCTAGTTTCTCAAAAAAACTAATATCGTTTGGACCAATTCTAAGAAAGTTATGCAATTTTAATAGTTGTAAACTTTCTTTCGTCCGCCACTGTATATAGGCTAACAAGAGAAGATCCAGAACCCAAAAATTCAAAAAATTCTGAAACTTTGTGAATGTGCAGAGAATTTCCTCCTGATTACAGCGCAATTTTTGTTTGCTGCCCAAATTCACTCGAAGGGTGAGAAATTAACCCCTGAAAATTCGGCTACTTCCCGATTTTGTGTTATAACTCGCGAACTGTAAGAGATAGAAAAATGGTTTCAAGACAAAAGTTACTTCTTTTAATTAGATCTATCATTTGGTAAAAAATTATGTTACAGTTCGCGAGTTATAACACAAAATCGGAAAATAACCGGATTTTCAGGAGTCACTTACACCCCCTTAAAATGAATTTCTGCAGCAAACAAAAAATTTCGTTGTTACCAGGAGGAAATTCCCTACATATTCACAAATTTTCCAAATTTTTTGAATTTCCGAGTTCCCTTGTAAGTAGGCAGCAAATTTTTAGCGAAAGAAATTGGAGAAGGTTCGTAGCAACTTAACAATAATTCACATGTGAATTGTCATATGAAATTAATTCCAAATTTTCCACAACTTTTTTAAAGTAAAATATTTTTGATAATTCACGGAAAGGGGGGTGGGGGCAGATCTTGTCAGCCTAGTGGCCCCGAATCTCCAGCTCCGCCCCTGCGTAAGTGCCACTTTAGGTGTGGAACTCGAGGCAGAAAAATGATATTAAAAGATCAATCGGGGTAAGATGAAATTATCAGTGGCGGATTTAACGGGCGACCGATGAGTAGTCTCTGCCTGGCTCCTACCCAAAAGGCCCCGGGGCCTTATCTTAAAAAGAAAATTATGATTTCATCCAAACACTACAATTCTTTTCTGCACTACTACACTTAACCCGTTTTTAGTAAACTACCTCTTCGTTTTCCCGAAAAAAAAACAAAAAAAAACAGGCCCCACGGAACGTTTGCCCGTGGGCCTTGTTCCTTAAATCCGCCACTTATTTAATTATCCTCCTCTCTCGATTTTTAAATGCAATTCCTGATGACCAGGTAATTACGTTTTATATATTTCTAAAGTATTTATACATTGATGGCACTGGAGTCAAAGCTTTCACGTGAAAACTGTGCTGGAGAAAGTTCCGAAAATTTTAAACAATTCACCTATTGTGCCTGCTACGTTTCTATCATCTGGAATATGAAAGTGGATTCTGCAAGGGCGAAGCATTTCTTCGGCACTATGGGTATCACCTTTCCAAGCGGCCGAAGAGAGTTTGCGTTCACGATCACGTTGGGCATTACCTAACCAGCTTTACCTTTTACGTTCATTGCTCGTTCTGAAGTGGGGATTGTTGGCAATGCAGGGGCACACAATGCAGCTTTTCTGTAGGCCGCGAGCTCAGTGCCCAAGATACCGCGATTACAAGCGAAACATTTATTTATCGGGCTGATCGAGCCACGCAATTACGCGATCACCGTATACATAAACGACTCAGTAAGAAGACACGATCGCGATCCAGTGACGTGTGATCGAGCGCGACGATCCAGCCCGCTGTTAATGGAATCGTCAGATCGCTGATATTAATCATTCGTTAACGTCGCTCGGCTCTCTGGCCCTGATCGATCTCCCATCGGACAAGTCAATGTAGACTAATTGCAAGATTATGCTCCGATTTAATCTTCCATTGAATTCTGTAATTATGTCGTGCGGGATTAAATGATTTCTCTATACGCTGCGGAGTGCTTGGAAGAGTACGAGTAGATGTAGTTCGAGATGAATGCATATCCACAGAGAAAAAGTGGGGATAATTGAAGTGTATTGTTTATTCGTTTCATTTGAAACACTTGCGATGGAGTGTTCGTTAAGAGTGATATTAATCGCGGTTTTATTGGACGTAACGATATCTACGCCATCACGATGGGACGGAATTCTTCCTTGGTACTCGGGATCTAGTAAATATCTAGACGGATGTTGTTATTAATCTGTGAACAAGAAAGAAAGATCGTGATTTCAAGGAAGTGGATTGTATTTTTTAAGTATTATCCTGCCATTTTTCAGCCTGCAACTGCAATGGTTATTCGGAGAGATGCTACTTCGATAAGGAGCTGTATAAGGTCACCGGCCACGGTGGTCACTGCCTGGATTGCCGAGCTAATCGTGACGGCGCGAACTGCGAACGCTGCAGAGAGAACTTTTACCAGCGCCCGGAAGACAATTACTGCGTCCCGTGCAACTGCAATGAAATCGGTAAATCTTCACACTCCCTGCCACGTTCATAAATCCAAGTCACAAAACGAGCTCGCGAATTGGACGAGCACTTTTTGTAGAAGGTAGATCCCAATGAGAGCAAAGAAACCCCGAACACCCATAAATGAATATGTATTATACACATTGAGAGAAACAATCTGTAGTTAGCTTACAAGCAAAGATCGCGAACTCGGAAATTCAAAAAATTCTGAGACTTTGTGAATATGTAGGAGATTTAAATTCCAGCTATTTTCCGATTTTGTGTTATAACTCGCGAACTGTAAGAACTGTAAGTTACCAAATGATAGTCCTAATTAAAAGAAGCAATTTTTGTCGCGAAACTTCTTTTCTATCTCTTACGGATTCCGAGTTACAAAATAAAATCGGAAAATAGCCGAATTTTCAGGGGTTAATTTCACCCCCTTAGAGTGAATTTGGGCAGGAAACAAAAATTGCGTTGTAATCAGGAGGAAATACTCTACATATTCACAAAGTTTCAGATTTTTCTGAATTTTAGGGTTCGGAATCTTCCCTTGTTAGATACGTACTAGAATTATTAAAGCAAAATATCGGATTGCATACTCCGATCTAAGTAATTGAATTGGCAAATGACTGAAAAGAAATATTGCTTGACAAATATTGAATTGGCAAATGACTGAAAAGAAATACTGCTTGACAAATATTGAATTGGCAAATGACTGAAAAGAAATACTGCTTGACAAATATTGAATTGGCAAATGACTGAAAAGAAATACTGCTTGACAAATATTGAATTGGCAACTGACTGAAAAGAAACACTGCTTGACAAATATTGAATTGACAAATGACTGAAAAGAAATACTGCTTGACAAATATTGAATTGGCAAATGACTGAAAAGAAATACTGCTTGACAAATATTGAATTGGCAACTGACTGAAAAGAAACACTGCTTGACAAATATTGAATTGAGAAATGACTGAAAAGAAACACTGCTTGACAAATATTGAATTGACAAATGACTGAAAAGAAACACTGCTTGACAAATATTGAATTGGCAAATGACTGAAAAGAAACACTGCTTGACAAATATTGAATTGGCAACTGACTGAAAAGAAACACTGCTTGACAAATATTGAATTGGCAAATGACTGAAAAGAAATAATGCTTGACAAATATTGAATTGGCAACTGACTGAAAAGAAACACTGCTTGACAAATATTGAATTGGCAAATGACTGAAAAAAAATACTGCTTGACAAATACCGAATACCATTGCAGGTTCCAGGAGCCTACAATGTAACAGCGAAGGGAGATGTCAGTGCAAGCCTGGAGTCACTAGGGACAAATGTGACCGTTGCGCTACAAATTATTATAACTTCGGCTCGTACGGCTGCACTTCCTGTGAATGTGACGTAGCTGGCTCCGTGGGGAATACGCAGAACTGCGATCCTGTCACCGGCACATGCAGCTGCAAAGAGAACGTCGAGGGAAAACGATGCAGAGTGTCAGTTGAATTTTCAGAATTAAAGGGATCTTGGTAGCGGTATAAAGCAGAAAAAGCTTGCTCTGATTTTACATTTTACGTATCTGTTTCCCCGATAGATGCCGGCCAGGGTATTTCAATCTTGCGCTGGAGAACGAGTTCGGCTGTACGCCGTGCTTCTGTTACGGCCACTCTTCGGTGTGCAGGCCAGCGACTGGCTACTCTAAGCTCGTAATCGAGAGTATGTTTGTGAGGGGGGCTGAACGATGGACAGCTACCGTGGCTGGTAACCTGATACCGCTTCATTATGACCCTGTTACTCAAACGATATCCGCCACAGCACTGGACCGGGACAACGTCTACTTTGTCTCACCTGGTAAATATAAACGTGCAATGAAGGGCCACATCTTTATCATGCAATGTCAAATAAGAATTATAAAGGGAGCAGAGTTTTTCGTACAGTATATTCAAGCGTAAGAAAAGGATTAGGGGCTCATAGTTAGTTCATTGCCCGCAGATAGATTCCTCGGCGATCAACGTGCATCCTACAATCAAGATCTATCATTCACGCTGAGAATCGGGGAGGCTGGACCCGCGCCTACGGCTCGCGATATTATACTCGAAGGTGGGAACGGCGAGCAAATCACGCAGCCGATATTCGGGCAAAACAATCGCCTGCCCACCGTCACAGTAAGTAAAATAGTAATACTAATGAACATACATTAACGGTTAATTGATTGTGGATTGTTTCAGTCGCAAGAATATCACTTTAAATTGCACGAGCATCCTCAGTACGGCTGGGAGCCGCGGCTGTCTTCCCGAGCTTATATGTCCATCTTGTCGAACCTAACAGCGATAAAAATACGCGGCACTTACACCCATCAAGGTACCAACGCCAGGATTCACCAAGCCAGGTGCTTGTGACGCATCGGATTTTCTAATGAATTTTGCTCGGTTTGTGCAGGCAGAGGATTCCTGGACGACGTTAAGCTGGAGACAGCTCATCGAGGAGCAGCAGGCGAACCTGCTGATTGGGTGGAGCACTGCCAGTGCCCCCACGGCTATGTTGGTCAATTCTGTGAGTCATGCGCGCCCGGGTTCCACCATGACCCGCCGAACGGTGGCCCCTTCGCCCTCTGCGTTCCTTGCAATTGCAACGGCCATGCGGAAATTTGCGAAGCCGAAACAGGTATCTGAGGATGACCCGTGGCAGAAAGTTATTCAGAAACTTGCCTTTATACGTCTATTTACCTATACCCTTCATAATTCATTTTCAGGGCAGTGCATTTGCCAGCACAACACGGCTGGTAGCAATTGCGAATTGTGTACACGAGGGTATTACGGCCATCCGTTGAAGGGTACCCCTGACGACTGTAAACCGTGCCCCTGCCCCGACAATGGGCCTTGTATATTGCTCGGCAATAATCCAGATCCGATTTGCTCCGAGTGCCCGTTGGGTAGAACAGGTAAAAAGCCGGAATCCTATTCCGCATAAAATCTGGCCACTGTGCAGGGAAGTAACTGTTCTGTAATCCTTAGGGCATAGGTGTGAAACATGCTCGGACGGATACTTCGGAAGCCCCGAGAAGGGCATAGCCTGCCGACCTTGCGATTGTAATAACAACATTGACTTGAACGCCGTTCGAAACTGCAATCACGAGACTGGAGAGTGTTTGAAGTGCGTGAATAGCACGGCTGGCTTCCACTGCGAGGAATGTCTCCCAGGTATACGGCATAGAAATCTCTGCCGCAGATTATTAAGGGGTAATGCTACTGCAGAGCCCGGAAAGGTAGCCTGATTTGCAGAATTTTTTTATGCGAGCATAATGAAGGGAATACAAATTTTGTTTGAAGTCCTTTATTGTACATACCTTGGAGTATGATCACAATTTTTTTTAATACAAAATGACGACGCCACAGCTCAACAAAAGAAGCTTTTTTGAAAAACAATTTTCAACGGCCGGAAAGATATCTCCATCAATTTTTTACCTAGAACAAAAAACCGAAAAATTTCGAGTTCTATGTAAGATTATCTCGGGAAGTACACGAGGAAATGAAGAAATACTGATTTTTGTAACAATGGTGCGTGATTGAACAAAACACGGAACTGACCCAACCTCGAAATTGTTGAGACGTTGTGATCAATCGCGCACCATTCTTACAAAAAACAGTGCTTTTTAATTTCCTCGTGTACTTCCCGAGATAATCTTATATAGAAATCAGCAATTTTTTATTTTTTATTCTAGGTCAAAAATTGAAGGAGAAATCTTTCCGGCCGCGAAACACTGTTTTTCAGAAGAAGCTTTTTTTGTTGACCTGTGGCGCCGCCATTTTGTATTAAGAAAATTAAACAAAAAATTAGGATCATACTTCGAGGTATTTACAATGAAGGTCTTCAAACAGATTTTGTATTCCATTCACTATACTCGCTTAAAAAATTCTCAAAATCAGGCTGCTTTTCCGGGCTCTATAGTGGCATTACCCCTTAAAGGGTGTTTGCGCCTTGTTGGGCTGAAAAATAGGTAATTCTTTGTGAATTTTTTGTACAAAAACGGTTCGACAAATTAATTTCAGGTTTGGCAGGGTGTTTCAATGTATCTTGAACTACTGTTCTGAATTTTGGTATGACAGTGAAAAATAAAACATGGCAGATACAAAGAGGGCGTTGAAAAATAAACGGGTGGTGCTGGCGTTGACGAAAAGTACTGTAAGGGTTATCCGAAACATAAAAAGGAAAATAAATTCTTAATCTTTTTGAATGTGGCTATCGGTGGTAGTAGATGCATTAAGAAAAATAAAAAAATGTTAAAATGGCAGCCTTTTGAAGAAGGCGAAGCGTCCTGATTTGAGTCTAAAACAGGTTCTGCCCTAAAATCGGGAAAACTTCTTTAAATAAAAAAGGAACGGTAACAGATACGGCAATAAATCTACTACCACCGATAACCACATTCATATAGATTAAGAATCTCTTTTCTTTTTTGTGTTTCGGATAACCCTTACAGTACTTTTCGCCAACGCCAGCACCACCCGATTATTTTTCAACGCCCTCTTTGTATCTGCCATGTTTCTTTTTCCACTGTCACACAAAAATTCAAAACAATAGTTCAAGATACAGTGAAACAGCCTGCCAAACCTGAAATTAATTTGTCGAACCGTGTTTGTACAAAAAATTCACAAAGAATTACCTATTTTTCAGCCCAACAAGGCGCAATCCCCCCTTAAGTATTACTCGAAATTCTGGTATCAACATATTTCTGTACTCATCGCTAGGATACTACGGGGATGCTCTGTCCGACCGTAAAGAGGACGGATGCAAGCTGTGCCAGTGTTACCCGCCGGGCACGCTCGAACTTGACGATGGCAGGGTGGCACCTTGTGAACAATTGACAGGGCACTGCAAGTGCAAGCCTCACGTAATCGGTCGGAATTGTGACAAGTGCGAAGAAGGGTATTACCACATACTCAGTGGAGAGGTACTTCGAGCTTTTACGATCATTTCTAGAGTACTTGGTAAATATTTAATGCTCGGAAACATGTGATAGTAATAGACCTGCCTTTCAGGGATGCGCGCCTTGTAATTGTGACACCGAGGGATCTTATAATCGTACTTGCGAGCCTGTCACTGGTCAGTGCAAGTGTAGGCCTGGCGTCACTGGCCAGCATTGTGACGCCTGCCTTCCTTTCCAATATGGGTTCAGCAGGGAAGGCTGCAAGGCTTGCGATTGTGACAACATCGGCTCTCAAGAGCTGCAGTGCGATGCTAGCGGGCAGTGTCCAGTAAGCTCAAAGAATTATTTAAGGATGTATCGGACTTACAGTATTAGACAAAAGTATATGAAATTTGAAATACTTGAATATCTGCGTCTTAAGCCTCGTTCACATTAGTCAAGTTTACTGGGTTCAAGACGCTCCGTGACTTTAAGTTGACACTTGTACGTACGGTCACACTGTTTAAGTTGTGTTATTTCAAGGCAAGAAAAGTTGGAACACTCTTTACTTCGCTTGAAACTTGAAAGGATATTTCAAGTGAAGTGAATAACAGGTTAGTTTACTGATTTCAAGCGACTTGAAGCGAGTAAACTTGACTAATGTGAACGGGGCTTTATGCATAGTAAATCTGCATTTAAGGAATTCGAACGACAGTTGGAGTCTTCTTTTTACTCCTAGGAAGGTTTAGAAATATTTTGTCAAGCATTATTTGCTAAACTTTTGTCAGTAAAAATGCTCTGAATTCACAATTTTCTCAAGTTATAATTTATTTCTTTAAAACGGTGTGGTGAAAACAATTGAAACTCGGCAGATATTTTCACCTACCCATATACTCCATGTAAAAAAAAATTGAAAACATTGGTACCATTTCTTCAACATTTTTTCAGCTGTTTTATCTATCAAGATCGTCTCTCCATAAGAGTACCTGTAAAATCAGTGAAAATTAAAATCGTTATAACTCACTAACCGTTTAGTGTATTCGTTTAAGATTTTTGGAGCACATCAAGAAGATTAGAAAGAACAATCTCACAAATTTTCATCAACTTGGTACCATTTTGAAGATATTTAGGTCCAATACATCCTGAATCTCGACACATGTGATTCCTAAAAATTCCTCGCGATAACCGCTTCCCCAATAATTACAGTGTCTCGTAAATGTGGAAGGAAGACGTTGCGATCGTTGCAAGGAGAACAAACACAACCGGCAAAACGGATGCGTGGATTGCCCGGATTGCTACAATCTCGTTCAAGACGCTGCCGACGGTCACAGGCAACGTTTAGGCGAACTGGAGAACACGCTGAGGAAAATTAACAGCAGCCCAACCGTCATAAAAGACTCGGACTTTGAAAAGGAATTGAAGAACGTTCAGGACAGAGTGAGGAATCTTCTGAAGTTTGCGAAACAGGGATCTGGAAGTAAGCGAGCACGTTTGATTATTTACTCGCTTCGCATTCTCCGCAGAGTTGTAAATTGACATTTCACAGGTGAGAACAAGTCCTTGGTAGAGCAGCTCGACGATCTACGCGATCAGCTAAATGAAATTGGTCAGATCTCACAGACAGTAGTCTTGACTGCCTCTGACGCGCACAAAACTACTTCGGAGGGCTTGATGAGCATCGACGAGGCCGAGAAAGTTCTCGACAAAATACACTCTCAGTTAACTGTAAGCGCGACACTGATATGCCTTTACCGCGAGATTCGCGAAAACGGGAGTAAGTTCACATTGGATTCTTTGAACGCTAGGACGCAGAAGACTATTTGGCCACGGATGGAGCAACCGCGCTAGCTGACGCGAAATCGCGCGCCGAACAAGTTGGTCAACAGAACAAACAGATGACTTCAATCGCCCAAGAAGCACGTGTGTTAGCTGAATTGTAAGCAAATTATCGTATACAATGGTAATTAACACGTTGAATGCCACGCTAATTTTACATGGATTGCTTGTGGCGCCAACGTGAATTTCTTATTCTGTGATACATATTATGTTTAAATATTATCTACAACAGATAAGTTGAGGTTGTACAATCATGTTTAATGAATTTATCTTATTTGGGGTCACCGGTGACTCCCGTAATGGTGATAGTATTGAAAAATGAATAAGTATTGACATTTACTCGAATAATGTGTTTTCACAAATCTTGGCGTCGCCGGTCACTGGCGAAGTCAAGATTTGTGAAAACACATTATTAAAAAGTGAAAAAAAATAAGTAAAAAAAAAATTGTAAAAAAAATAGAATTATATGAAGAAAACTGAACTACATCTCGATTCATATTACGCGATAAGTAATGGCTAGTATTTGCATCTGACGTCCGATCTTCAAATGAACTCTAACATTATTTACAGAAACGTCAACGAAGCTAAAAAGATCCATGCACTGGCGGAGCAAGCTCGGAACACAACGGTAGAAGCTTACAATCTCGCAAAGAAGGCTATATCAAAATATTCTAACATGACGTGCGTATTTCTTTATTATTCTAATACAGTGCACACCACGATGGACACTTGGAAAGCATACTTGCCGGTTACTATTCTAAAGAATAACACACGTTTCTTTAAAACATCTGCCCCGTTTTTAGCGAAGATATCAGAGGGCTGGAAAATAAATTGGAGTTACTGGAGCACCGCATGGGCGAGGTGAGGAATCTCACCAGCGTAGCGGCCACTAAATCGTCTGCCGTTTCGCAGGAAGCAATAGATTTATTCATTCGGGATTTAACACTCCCGCCCGTTGATATCGAGCAGTTACGGAGCCAGGTTGAAGATGTCAACAGTGAGGTAAATCTCGACTGAGAATTGGCATTATTAATTAACCCTTCGTGGTCACACGGGGTGTACTGCACCCCAAGAGCAATCTTCGATTTCAAATGTCGCACCTTTACGTCTTCCAAAGGGGATTTATCGCAAAAAAATAGTAAAATTTTTTTTAAAAATCGTTTTTTTCCACAACCATGGAAAATCTCTCAAATACAAATTTTATCATATCACAATTTGCATTTCTAGAAAAAGACTATTAGACCATGACTGTATAAAAATTACGAATGTACAATTATCAGTCGAAAGTTAAAAGATTCAAAAATACGAAAATGGTAACTCAAAAAATGACGCTGGGGTACAGTGAACCCCGTGTGACCAATTTGTGATTATAAATGGTGTGACCACGAAGGGTTAGTGTCGATAATAAGCCCTGCACAGTAGCCAGGAAATCTCGTCATTGCAGGGATTACGATTGAAAGAACAAGCACAGCTGTTACTGGATCAAAATGAGGATCTTATAAACGAGATGGTAGAGAAAGTAAAGAAAAGCGAGCAGTTGATCGAACGAGCTCAGGATCAGCAGGCAGCCACTGCTGAGCTTCTAGCGGAACTGGACGGAGCGAATGCGAGAGCAAATGATGCTGTGAAACGGGGCGATCAAACTTTGAAGGAAGCTCAGGAAACACTGAAGAAATTGGGCGGTATCTATCGTTCTAATTACGCTCCGATTTTATCCAAATGAAACGGATACATTTATTATCGTAATCGTGATGTTAATTTTCAGAATTTGACGCCGAAGTTCAGCGAGAACGCATTAAAGCGCAGGATGCCTTGAAAGATATAAAAGATATCGAGGCATTGATAAGCAACGCCATAAGCCAAGCTGTGGAAGCGAAGAAAATACTAAGCGGCTCTGAAGACAACGCCAAGTATGCCCGTGAAATAGCACAAAATGCTCAGGTGAATAATTCATTCGCGTTTCCCGAGAGCACGATTCGACGCGATCAATCGCTAAATAATAATACTTTTGTATTAGGCTTACGCGGAAGAAGCCAGCACAAAAGCGAACGTTATTAGAACTGAAGCAAACCAGACTAAAATAGAAGCACTCCGCGTTGGGAACGAGGCTGAGAAGTTGCATTTGAGAGTCGACACTACAGACTCTATGATGAAACAGTATGAAGTTCAAATTGGTCAGGATACGAATATCACAACAGACGTAAGATGCCAATGAAGCATAGAAAGATAGATATTATAATTGAAGACCAACAGTAACTAATCTGACATTAATATTCGTTCCAGGCAAATCACAAAGTCGTCCAAGCAAAGATCAACGTAACTGTAGCATCGCAACAAGTTGACAAAGCTTTGGCTGAAGTAGCTGAAATAATAAAAGAGCTCGACAATCTGCCGGAAATAGGTAAATTTCTCTTACAGTCGCTTTACGCGAAGCAACCATCTTCGAATAGAGCCTCTAAATTCAAATCTCTTATGACTCAGACGACGCTGACTTGAACCGTCTCGAGGAACGCCTGGGTGCAGCTGAAAAGGAGATCGCGGACGCGAATCTGGAGCAAAGGATCCGCGCGTTGACCGACGCGAAGAATTTACAGACGCAATGGGTGAAGAATTACGAAGACGAAGTCAGTAGATTAAGAATGGAAGTTGAGAATATCGGTGACATACGGAAAGTTTTGCCCGTCGATTGCCACAAGCGTGTGCGACTGGAGCCGTAATTAGTGTAAGGTAAAGTATATGATACTTAAAAACGCAATCGTTCCACTTTTTGTTTCCATATCGCTAGAGGTGCCTTACGTACGTTGAGAAGAAAAAAAAAGAATGTGGGCTAAGAGAAGCACTGAAGCGTGCGAACGCGCGTTTAAAATAGTAACTTCGAGGCTAATCGCACAAAGTAAAACAAACATTTTATACTGTTTATTACGACCACGTGCTCGGGAATTTTTAAAGATATTCGCACTCGAGCTGTGAGATTGTAATGAAATTTTATAAGACTATATATTCATACTAGCAAAATGTTGGGCGAGCAGGATGACGAGATTATTTGGCACGTTTACTTGGATCGTTTTATTTAACAAACCATTTAGAGTTGCATTCTTTTTCTTTTTAAATATTAATTTTATGGGCGTACACGGACACGCGTCTGCAATAACGAACACTATACCAAAGACTTTATATAGTAGACATACTTTTCCCTACTGCTGTCATTACCAGACCATTCTGCATAATTCACTCCGTCTAACACAATTTCTTCGTACGTACGTACAAACATGTATATAGTATCTATATACATTCATTTTATATTGTAATTGCCATGTCTTTTAAGTCTTCTTTTTATTTTTAAGTTCTAAGCGAGCTTCGAGAGTTCCTCCGACAAAAAGGCAAGCATTTTAATTCACCGACGTAGAAATCGAATGTATCACGCATTGCGACTTATTTATACAGTTATAAGAGCAGAATAATCCACTACTTTTTGCAGTAATAAACCTCCGAAGAATATTTGAGTAATCAAAGGGAGAACAGTAGAAGCCTAAATATATTTTACAATGTATATCACCATGAAACTTTTTCTCTTTTAATGTATAAGATAACACTTTTATAAAATACTGTTACATATCTAATACGAATAAAAAAAAAAGATCATCGAACGATAAGTGATGCGATGCATTAATATTAATGTCCGATTAGACTCTGCGAAAGTGTAGAAGAGAGCAAGCCGATGCTAGAGTAATTTTTACCATCTTTCTCCTTCGAACATTGCGAGACGTTCAGACCCCAATAAAGTTTTTGGAAATATTTACTTCGCGGCTTTCAAGTGATTAGAGCCCTGCCCTGACCTTGAGGAGGGGAATTTACAATGATCCCGACGGAAATATAATAACCGTAAGTATTTATTGTAATGGATCATAAAATATCGCTATCAGTAATTTGTCGTTGAAACAGAATTTAACACATTCGACTAAACGCTATGAAGAAGAACCAATAATTCTTAGTGAGGCTAAGAAATCAAATGATTCACTTAATTATAAATAAAATTATTAGAAACACCAATATAGCGGTCAACACTCCAATGGCTACCCATTGCCTCCGATCTAAAACAAACGGAAAGTAACATCACATGCGTCACTTATAAAGAATTGTTATTAGAGTCCAATGATTTTATCGCCGTTCAAGAAACGACGATAAAATTGAATGAGTGAAATGTATATACTGTATAAGAAAAATCAATACTTATGTATTTGGCCCTTCTTCAAACAGTGAACATTGTACATTATTTTCAACATGCACTCTTTCGACAAGCATTTTATAACAACACTAGATATTTCTTATTGACACCCTGCACTCGAGTACAGAGCTGTAAATTGGCCATTGTTAAATAATCAGTTAAAGGTAATACGTATTCGACTTTTTATATAATTAAATACTTCCATATTTCGAACACTTGAGAAAGTGGTTTATTGGTGCCGAATTCACGAAGAAACTAGAGTGCAAAGAATCAATGTATTTGCATTCCGTAGGATTTCTAGAAAATCGCATATCGAGTTAAAGTTGTTCAGAAACAATGATCAGTGATTGTAATATCGATTATGTCACAGAAGCTTCAAAACGATAATTCTTATTAAAATTATCTTTCGTACAAACAGATGTAAGCAAAAATCGAGAGAAATGAAATATCTATAGACACACATTCATAAACATATTTCATGTGGGAAAGATTATTATATTCCATGATTGAGAGACTTTGCATTACTTATGAGAACGAATTCTCTGAGTACATACACTTGCAGATCGTAAAGTTTAATGGTATTATCCTCGGATCGGATTCTCTCAAGCACAGAATTTAACGTAACGAGCTCTTATATATATAATCTTACTACCGTAATTGTTATTTGAATAGTTCTAGTGGGTCAGGAGTTTGTAGTACTTTACAGCAACATGTACAGTATAAATAAAGTCGTAAATTTTATTTATCAGTATCTGTTTTCACAATTGGTCATTTATGAGAAATAATAAAGTATATATCTTTCCTCTTTAGTCTCTAGTTACATACTAGAATAAAGAATGTTTCTGTATGAATTCACAACGTTATATAAGTAACACTCTTCTAACAATGGAATAAACGTTTCATTTCTTAATTTTTCAATTCTTTTTTTTTGTTTGTTGTTTCTTTGCTACGTCTACTCTTTCTATAATGGAGCTTTAGAGTGCTCGCGACTGGTAACTGTCGCAGTACCTGTGAACAATCCTGTTCGCATTGTGAAACAATCGATCAGCAACCACCATACGTACAAATAGTTGTTTTTACATTTTCTCTCTTTTACTTCCCAACACTTTGTTCCTCTCAAACGTTTATATTCCTCCGTTAACATTCATCTCACGCATAAACTGACTGGTACTTTCGCAATACCATGTGAATATTCCACAATACCGTGTACTAAACTATTTTCATCTACGCGTCAATTAATATGGTAATATCACATGTTGTGTACATCGGGAGTAGAAGTGTCAGAGGTGTTTCAAAACATACTGAAAATGTCTTTCTAATGTTATAGGTATGTGTTGTGTCTATAAGACTATTTACGTTAAAATTTTCTTAGGCACAAATTAGCTGTGCTGTTTCTTTCCTTCTGCAAAGACACTTGCCGTACAATGTTTGGAGTAACTTTTCAAAATTCATACGTAAATACGGTACTTAAATATAATCTGTTATTTATCTACAGATTTCTCGTTCACAACGATTCAACGATAGATCTCTGCTGATATTATTATCGAATTTCACCGTACTACACCTGTTAGCGGCCTACTTGTGCTAAGGATTTAACAATTATTTTAATTATACTGAATAGGTGTAGTCTGAAGCTAATTAATTTTTTATGACTGCAACTGGTCCATTTTGATGCTGAATTTCTGGCATTTATTGAATTTGTACGAACGTCAAATCCCTTCAAATTATTCGCATGGGAATGAATTTTTAACGATTGCATGCATAAAAAATTATTCTATTCTCTGTCCGGATTTTTTATCCTTGTCATAACGATAACGTAAGCAAATATATATTGTTTATAACGTATTGTATCGAAATGCATGGTACGCAAAGAAAGCGTGGAGAATGAAGAAGGCAGGAATTGAAATGCAAGTCTCTTAACTTTCGGTATTCATATTAACTGCTACGGAACATTATAGTTCAAATATTAAAGATAATATAGCAGAGGAATACTTCAGTATTCGGGTAATGACTACTACTAAACGTTTGTATTAACTTTTACTTTTATTCTATGTTCGTAACATATTTTATCTACACTATCAACATTTTCTTAAGACTTTAATTATCTAGTACTTTTCAAACGAGACAAAAATATGCTTCATTCACATAAAATATTTCTTTCGAGCAATAATATGAAAGAAGAGAAGTATAGATTTTTCTTTATAAGGAATGCAATTTTTCGGAGAATCGAGTTCACTTTACTCTTGGTCAGTGATTAAATAAGACATATATTTCGTATCCGTTAATATTCACTATAAATCTTTTAACGAGACTTCTACCTCCCACTAAATAACTCTTTGAATTAGTCGCATGAAAACGCAACTCTACGCTCGTTCTGTTAGAAAAGAAAGTGAAATAAAGTGCAATAGTGCCGAGTATCGATTCTGATTAGTTGAAGAAGTGTAAAAGAAACGAATTGTTTGTCGGTGATGGTGGTGTGCGATGTTATCGTGAAAGTGAAATTAATAGCCGACAGCAGATTTCTTTTAAGATCCCATAATTTTTCAGTAGATAGCGTGAATTGTTATTAGTCTCATATCGTACAGAAATCAGGTGCGAATAACGAATTAATCTTTTAACCTTTAACTGGTATACTGTTTTTTTTTTTCAAACGTCACTTTTATACTGGGGTCGTGGCAGACCCCAAATAAAAAAGGACACAGAAATTTGTAAAGTCGACACTTGATCAACATCTATGCAGTGGCGAATTTAACAGGGCGGCCGATGAGCAATTGCCGCCTGGGCCTCTGTCCAGAAGGCCCCCCGGGCCCCCTCCTTAAAAAAACATGATTTTTTCCAAACTATATTTTTTTTTCTGTATTATTACACTGTGCCTGTTTTTAATATACTATCTATTCATTTTCCGAAAAATGGGCCCCTGCCCAGAAGGCCCGCCTAGGGCCCCATCTTTAAAAAAAGAAATTATGATTTTATCCAAACTATATTTTTTTTCTGTATTATTACACTAAGCCCGTTTTTAGTAAAAGAAATGGGCCCTCAGAACGTTTGCCACCTGGGCCTTTTTTCTTAAATCCGCCACTGCCTCTATGGATATTTTTTTCTTACAAGGGAAGTTCCCGAAATCGAAAATTCAAAAAATTCTGAAACTGTGAATATGTAAGGGATTTTCTCCTGACTACAACAAAATTTTTATTTGCTGCCCAAATTCACTCGCAGGGGTAGAAATTAACTTTTGAAAATTCGGCTATTTTCCGATTTTGCGCTATAACTCGCGAACCGTAAGAGAGAGAAAAAAAAGTTTCAAGACAAAAGTTACTTCGTTTAATTAGATCTATCATTTGGTAAAAAAAATGTTTTACAATTCACAAGTTATAACACAAAATAGGAAAATAACCGGATTTTCAAATGATTTGCAAATAAAAATTGTGTTGTAATCAGGAGGAAATCCCCTACATATTTACAGAGTTTTAGAATTTTTGGAATTTTCGGCTTCGGGATCTTCCCTTGTTAGTTAATGTATAAAATTTATAGAAACGTAGAGAGTTAAACTATTACTATAAAATTAACTAGAAATTCAGTTTACAAACTTAGACAACCGAAAGTTTCGCAATGAACTTTGCTTGTCTGGGGTCACGAGCGACCCGAGGGCACCAGTTAAGGGTTAAACAAACTCGGATGAAGCAATTAGTGTGACAAAAGAGTGCGTCGGGTTTCCCGTAAATTTCACTGAATAATTATGGCGAAACTATGATAAAGCCTGTTTAATCTCCAGAGCATAAAAAACAATTGGTTATTGTGTTCGACAAGGATGATAGAGAAGAAGGTTTAGAGGCAAGATCAGAAACACTAGACGTTGCAGTAGTAGGAGCAGGAATGTAATTATTATAGTTACCATTACTCATGTGAAGAACTTTGGCCATTTTTTTCATTGTTGCATCTAGCTTGGAATCCGTCACCTCCAACTCGTTCCCAAATTCATCTAACATACTGAAACATACGAAGATCATTTCGCTCAGACTTCCGCTTATAAACCTGTGGTACGGACGCTTAAATAATTATTAATCGTTACGCTTACACTGCCTGTTCATCTAACTCGGTATTGATTTGTCTAGATACTGTTTTAAGCGTTCCAATACTTTCGCCTATCATGTCCAATTGGTCGTCCTGTTGCCTCATCATATCGTCTTGCTGCTGCAACGTATCTCCCAGGAACTGCCTATTCGGGCTATCGATTTCATTCTCCAATTTACTGTACTTTGTTGTGCCATGGTTGACGGGAACTCTGGCAGGACTGTTGTCCAAAAGCGGCTGTAGAATTAATAAACAAACGAATAAGAAATTTGAAATTCTATAAACACTTAAACCGCAGGATTGCCAGTTATAAATAATATCTATTTTATCACTGAGTCTTATAAGTCTAGGGACTGTAAAAATTCTCTTACAAATCCTCGGAAGACGAATGGTGGATATGGTCGCGTGAGACGAATGCAGGGTCAGTTTGACCCATCGCAACATTTATATGGTACACCGATTTCACAAAAAAATTGAATGTAAAATAAATTAAATAATTAAAATTTCTCGAATTAACTCAAATTTATTAATAAACAAGTACATAAAAAAAATTATTCATGTACAATTTGGTACATTAAATAGGAGTATCTTCTGTATGATTTTTACAAATAATGTTGCTGCAATTTAGGCATCATATACTATATTTTGCCATTGCCAAAACAAATACAACACCGTGATAGACTTCGTCAGAGTTGGATCAAAATGACCCTGCATTCGTTTTACGAGGGTTAATAATTAATGATTTAACTAATACACTTAAATCGTACGCGGTATCGCAACAACGTAAAAATAATACTTCACGGATTCGTATACACGATTAATGGTAAGAAGTATTGATTTACCGAGTAAACCATTTCTTCTTTCCTTGGACGGTTCAAATACCTTTACGCCGTGATCGAATTCGTGTTACTTTATTTGCAAACTTATAAAGAACGTGTCATAAATGAAAAAAAAAAAAAGAATCACTTTTGACGCCACTGTTCTGCCTGGACGTTTATAGCTAACAGCTGATTAGCATTATCGGCGATTTGACAGCCCCTCGTAGATGTCGTGGCGCTCAGCATTTTAATTTGCGTGCGAAATTTAAACGCACGAGGAACAAATTCATTCGCACGAGCTGATTTTCAGCATTCATTGAGGCAAATTAATTACGTCGTGATACATTCCGTTACCCTTACTATATTCGTTTATAAATTTCTCTATATATCGGCGGTAATATATTTAAAACAATTGCGTCATTAATTCTTGTAATTGCTATACGTTCTGAAATTAGAATTTAATGTGTGATTGGAGCGTACCTGTCTTGCTGTATTGTCGCGGTCCCGACCCCTGCTTAAATTCATTTTATCCTTCATGATCTACAACAAATTAGTGGCAAAGTCGGTTATCTGAGTCAGAATTCAATACAATCAATCAAATCATCACGGAATCGTTTGAGGGGACATTCTACTGTCTCGACCGAAAATTCGGCCGCTTTTCGGTGATGGTTTTTATAATTAAATTAACGCTTAACGTTCTCGAATTTTGGGGGTATATTCTACCACTATTGAAATACAAGAAAAAATCTTTGTTGTTTGTTTATTTCATTCGTTTAGATAAATATTTCGCAGTGAAGGGGCGCCCGAAAATTGTTTTCCAAAGGGGGGCAACTTTGGGATGATGGTAAAGAAAAATATACCCCTCTTGCTTTTTTTAACCTATTTTATAGTGCCAATTTAATTAAAAATTTAAAACCGAAATTTAAAAATATTCCCTTTTTTTAATATGAATTTAATAAAGATCAGGTTTGAAAAATAAGCGATTTTTTTCTCAAAAGCCGGGGGGGGGGGGGGCAACTGCCCCTTTTGACCCCCCCCCCCCTCTGCGCACGCCCGTGGTCTTCAAAATTTTACCTCTTGCTGACGGTTGCAATTTCGGACGACTGGATCATGGGAAACAAAAATACTAATCATTTTGGACAAAAATTATTTTTGAAAAAACAATTTTGGACAAAAATTATTGAAATGGCGATCGATGAAAGTTGCAAGTACCGGAAATGGCATTTCTATTCTATTTAATCGATATAAAAAAGTGGGAAAATATTAAAAAAGTTAACACATTTGCGGTAAGCTGGATAGCCATACTCCTGCGAATTAAAAATACGTTTGGTTTTTTTATTTCCGAAGATCCACTCGTCCGAAATTTCAACCGCCAGCGAGGGATCATATTCTGAAAACGCCAACTTCACTGCGAAATGTTTAAGTAAACAAATGAAATAACCAAACAACAAAGAGTTTTTCTTGTATTTCAAGAGTGGTAGAATACACTCCCCAAAATTCGATAACGTTAAGTGTTTATTTCACTATAAAAACCATCACCGAAAAGTGGCCGAAATTCGGCCGAGAGAGTAGAATGTCCCCTTAAAGAGACACAACTGTTAATTTAAATATTAAATTATTGCGAGAGACGAAGTCGAGATTTCATATAAGAAGCGTTACCTTAACTTCTTCCCGCGTTTGTTCGATAAAACTTCGTTGAACCGTCAGCTCCTTATTATCTATCTTAAACTTCGTCGGATTCTTCTCTACGATACGTATACATACGTAATGCGTTAAGATTAGTATAGTACATGAGATGATCGGTTTATGCGGTTTAAAGGATTTACGAGAAGCATTTCGAAAGATTAGTTTCAGCCGCGATGTTTGCGTACAAATACGTTAAAACCACAGAAGTTAATAGTGAAATGGTAAATCGTCCGGAATTTATACATGTATTAAAGGATATGGATCGTGTCCTCCAGATCATCCAGATCCCATTCGATCGAGCGTAAAGCTTTCCTCAGTTCGGTAGTGGTCCACTCTAACTCGTCGTGTGAGATCGGGATTCCCCCGCTCACACTAGGACTCGTGATAACAACATCCTGCAATTCCGTCCAGCGCCCGTATAAACCGCGATTTTTGTTTAGGGCCTTGCAAACTTCGCTGAAAAATAGACAAAAAACGTCGCTGTTAAAGTTTATATAAAATAAAACTAATTTAAATAACAACCGCGAGTTTGTTTTATCCTCGAAAGTTAAAATGTAATGACTAATGACTTTTATTTTGATCGTCGAATATGCTTCGGATAAATACAAGCACAATGTGGCTTATCTGTACATAGGAGTTGCGTAATCTTTCATGAAAATTATTTTTTTTTGTTTTTTTTTAGAAATTATCTTTCACTGTTTTATACCGCTCGTGATAGATCAACATTTGCTATTTCGTAATATGTAATAGAGGTAAAGGAATTTCAACAGTGGAAACAAGGACAGAGATACGGATTAACAAAGTACTATCGTGTTTTGATAAAAAGTATCGATTCATCATGCACTGCCACCTTCCACTTAAGATATTTATTTTTCTCCGGTTCGAGTCATCGGAATGCCATACGCTAATTATCGTAAGAAGGAAAGTGATTACATATATTATGTATTTTATAAAATATTTCACGAACGCGTGAACACCCATCCAACTAAAACGGCGAGAGAATTAATATCCAGAGTGTTGCAGAAATGGTTCAATGCTACCTCCGATAAAAATAACGAGTCGAGTAAACGCAACAAATTTTCCATTAATGTATGTATGTGAAAAAGTCAAGAATATTGGTGTCTGCAATTTATGCCTGTTAAGATTAGATTCTGGATATAAAGATCGCCGTAAAACGTGTACGAGAAGCGTGCAAATAAGTGTGCCGCACCGAAACGTCAAAAGCACGGTCCCTTTGTAATAATTTCGGCTCGCGACTATTCTTGAAGGGCCGACGTATATATACGACAGTAATGTCCGCGAAAGGAACAACAGAAGTTCGAACTTGACAGCCGCGTAAGTTCCATGGCATCGACGTTATTCGACGGCGGATTACTCGTGCACGGCTCGAGCGGCCAGTACTACTTAGACGAAATGTTTCGCGTCAGCATGAGACATTTACTTACTCTTTGACGACAAAGAACGGATTCTCCAGCGTCATTCCTTCTTCTAATTTAAAGAGGTGGCCTTTCTCGCCGCCTCACGGCACCCACAGGAATACGTATACGCGATTTGCCGATCATCGGTAGAAATTCCAAAGCGATCGTGACAGGAGGCACCGATGCTCTCGCAAACGATATGACAATAATCAAAATTGACACTTGCTCGCGCCCCACTGTTATGCTACCACGACGTCGTGGTGTATTGTGACGTCTGCTCCCGACTCTTCCTGCAGACGACTATTTATTCGATTTTAACGTTCGTGCGCAAACACGCCTCTCTAAGAGCCACTCTAATATTGATTTCGCGTTGCAACAGTTAAAGCAGAGTTCACAGCCACTGGACTCCCCAGCCACCGATAATCAGAGCTGCTAATGAAATGCGAACGATTTAAGATTGAACTCTTATCCTCGATCATATTTCGGGCAAGAGTTTCGTAAATAAGTACACGGTATTCGAATATTATCATTATTTTGTTGGGAATGTTTAACCGATCGGCAATACTTATTTGCTCATAGTCGATGACTAAACCTGCGCAATAAGAGAATCGTTGGTTGCGCGCTAGATTTTTGAAAACGTCGTAACGGATGGTCGCGAAAATATCGAGTTTGCTGTTAAACCGGTGTTTAACTTAATTTTACGTGGAACGTAATATTTTCTGTAAACAGAAGCTGGAATAAATATAACGTGTAATTTACTCGATAAATTCAGTCAATTTCACGTATCTTCGGTGTTTTAATGCTTATAAGCATTTAATTATAAATTGGAGCCTATTCAACATTTAAATGTATAATTAATCTAGTAATCATTTTAATCGACACATAAAATGCGTTTTCTGTAAAAATTATTTCTTTCAATTCGATTATAATCTGATTTCATTTATGTCGCCACAAATCGTAAATATTTAATGCGTTTTGTACAATTCCGCGGCAATCGTTTAAAAGCCGGCGAGTGAACGGGAACGCTTAGATAATTGCGAGGAAAGTGAGAAAGTTATGTTAAAGATTCTTCTACTACTACTTGGGAATTGTTTATAGAAGGAAACCGGACTCGCGTCTTCGATATTTACAGCTCGTAAGTAAGAAACTTTGTACTTATTTTAAATTGTTTACGTCTCGTGTCCATAACCTCTTTTACGTGTGCACACGAATGAATCTTCGATGTATTTATATTGCCTATGTTTGCAATAACAGTTTATTTTGTTACATACGTTTTTACAGATTGAATTATGTAGACACGAAGTTAGATTGGTAAAATATCTGTGTTTTGTATATTTCCTTTATTGACATAAGACTTGCGATTATATGTAGACTCTCGCCAGAGGTGTTCTACGAGTACTAGAAAATATAACATTCATAAAGCCGATATTAATATGCGAGCAATTTACAACTTTAAAGGTTGTCGTTTTGTACTTCTATTAAACGTAAATGCATATATGTTACATATGTACTTCCTGCTGTAGCGCTCTCGAAACTCTCGACATAACTGCAATCTTAACGAAGTGAAGCCTTTCCGCGAGTATCACGTTTTTTTGGAAATACTTCAAAGAATGAAATATGTTATTTTAGCTAAGGATTTGAGAATGTTCTTACCAAGCCAATAAGTGTGCAATGAATCACTCGACGAGTTAAAGATTTACAATTATGTATATAAGCATTCGTATGTCTCGGGACATAAATTGTACTGACTGTAATAAATATAGGTGATCAACAGAGACCACCTTCGTAGTCGTCCTCCTCAGGTTTTTCTTTCTGCGAAGGCGCCGCCTGTGCTTCTTTTTTCTCGGCAGTGGCTTCTGTCGGCTTCTTAGCGCTCTCTTCGGGTGTCTTATCGTTTGTGTTCTAAAACATAGCGCAAATCATTAAAGGATTCAATAAGCGGGAGAAAATTATTACAGCTGTTGCATACTTCAGCTTCGCTCTTAGTCTCTTTAATTAATTTTGTGGCGTTAGGCGATGTATATGACTCTGCCGCATTTGCTCTTACTCCTGGAGGTGGTAGCGCATATTCTTGCTGTGGCAAAGGTAGTCCTCGGGCAAGCTTAGCATACTCAACATCCATATGTTTAATGAAAGGGCTATTTAAGGCTGCTTTCGCAGCATCCGCATCCTCATTGTCGTATGCTTGTAACAGCATTTCTAGCGTTTGAACCTGAATGCGTGAATATAAACGTGTTGAGCTCCTTGGAAAAGTCTTAAATTTTTAAGGGGTGGAGATCGGGGATAGTTTGGAAACGGGGATACATTGGACACTTTTACAATCGCCTCCATAGTGTTCTGATTAGTGCAACTGTTTGTTTAATTTGTGCCTACTTTTTGTATTTAGTGTGAAAACTAGAGCTGGGACTATTCAAATAATTTAATATTCGAATATTTTACAAGTATTCGAATGCTACGAATAAACTTTGAATATTTGAGTATTCGAATGTTATTATTCGAATATTTAAGTATTCGAATACTATTCGAGTATTAAGTATTCAAATACTATTCGAGTATTAAGTATTCGAATACTAAATATTTAAATATTTTCATGCATTTATTTTTCGTCATATGAGGGAATTCTTCTCAGGCAGTCATCTGGGCAGGTATCAAAATTGTTGGTTCCTTTTTAGTGCATTTTAATAAAAGCTTGTTTTTAAAAAAAAAATTTTACTGCAAAGTATTTCATGCTTTTTAGTGAAAATATTGTATTGTCATGGGAACTATGTATGTGTACAAAGTTTCAAGTGGTTCGGATATGTTGAAGTGGGTCAAAATTAACTTACAATATTTCTCCCTGACAAACTAACGAACTCACAATTGAAACTAAATAAAAGCTTGTAAAAAAATGAACCTAAAGAACTTGATTTATAATTCACACTATGCTATTCGAATACATCAGTATATACCTCAGTATTCGAATACTGAAATATTCAAATAGTATTCGAATACTGAAATATTCAAATAGTATTCGAATACTGATATATTCGAATAGTATTCGAATACTTAAATATTCGAAAAGTATTCGAATACTTAAATATTCGAATAGTATTCGAATAGTATTCGAATACTTGGATATTCGAATTATATTCACCAAATAATTGAGCAACTAAAGTATTCGAATACTGATATATTCGAATAGTATTCGAATACTTGGATATTCGAATTATATTCACCAAATAATTGAGCAACTCAAGTATTCGAATATTCGAATACCGAAAAATTCGACAAATAGTCCCAGCCCTAGTGAAAACAGAGAAAATAAGCACAAACTAAACAAACAGTTGCAATAATCGTGACCCTATGGGGGCCTTGTAAAAGTGTCCACTGTTACCTCGTGTCCAAACTATCTCCAGTTTCCCCTAACACTTTGTACCTCAGGAACTTCGCAGTAATTCCCCCACTCTTTGAACGCTTTCTCAGCTGCCACTTGATCACCTCGCGCTAACTGTACTAATACTAATACCACCGTTAATCTTCCCACGGACGGCGCATGATCTATCGCCTGATGCATTCCAATTTCTCTGCGGATTGCGTCTGCCGCCTCGTCGTACATTTGTAACTTCACTAACAATCTTGCCACTTTGCTCATATACTCCGCCGCTTGGCGTGGGCTATCTTCACCCTTTATAACAAAAATGTACCGTGTATAGTTCTCAGTTATATTTCCATCCAAAGCCATTTGATATTTACCATAACAACGGTAGCCGCACGTTTAAACAGCTCTAGCGCTTTATGCGCGTCACGGGATTCCATCAATTTCCCTGCCTTGTCGAGCACAGTGGCACCTGATTCAGGCGACCCGTGCATTTGATAGAGAGTACAAGAACTGTGCGCCAACTTCGGCACGTCTTCCAGATTCCCCATCTCCTTGCAAATTAGCATCGCCTGCTCGATGCTCCTAAAATTTTTAATACATTAATAGCGTTTCTTATGAATTAAAGTATAATTCGAACGGTGGGGAACTTACTTCGCAGCGTGGAACCATCTTTTGTACAGATAACGTTAAAGAATAATAATTTCCATTGTATAGGGAAACTAACTAGTATTATAATACTTCTAAGTATTCCCTAGCAAACCGATTTATTTTAAAAGGATACGATTTGTTCTGCTTGTAACAATCAGAAGCCTTCTGCAGGCACTCTTTACACTGCTCGTAAGACTTCACTATTCTAAAGCAGGTTGCTGGAATGAAGCGAATAAAGAAGTTTTTATTGAATACAGAATGTTACAACATAATGTATTTATGGATATTATCACCTGCGCTAGTATATTCGGAGGCCGCGACGTCGAAATCGGGACTCCATTTTAACAGTGATGTTTTTAAGCTGCAACAGAGATTTGTCTTACTCGTTTCGTCAGACGAATCGATAACAGTTTAACTGTTTTTGTAGTGGGAACCGTGCGGTTTGTATGTCTCGCGTAACAAGCCGATAAAAATCGACCCGATTGTTGACACAATTTTCGGCGAAGTGTCATCCCGCGGTGACAGTTACCTTTTCTCGGCTTGCCGTATATGAGCATTGCCTTCTTCGATTTTTGACATTTTTTGCCGAATGGTGGCTGCGTTTCACTGCCCTGAAGTGGAGAAATCGTAACAGCGAAGCTGTCAGCTTCGGGGGTCACTTTGATAACGAATACTTATCTTCGGACAAACCACCGTGCAGGCGACAGATTTTTCGATGCGAAGGCAAGATTTGTCAATGCATACCTCTGTGTGTGTTGTGCAACCTACACAGCTGAACACATACCACACATACTTGTCGACCCCACTCTCGCTCCCCGAGCACTCCCGAAACACACTACGAAGACCGGCTTCCCATCTATAACGCGAGGTTCCGTGGCACATAGGGCTGCCATCCGTAAAATCATTAATCTAGGACCGGGAGCATTAAAACCTCGGACATTTCCACTTGAAACCCGGACACTTTTAACTATTTCTTATATGAGACAGTGAAAGCAATAACGGAGTAACCCACATTTTTTTTAAAATTAAGTTAGTAGCAATAATGTATTCCAATAGGCTCCTCTAATCATATGAAATAGGAAAAAAAAAATTTTGTATTGTGCGTTGTTCCCTTGTCGCTCTTCTTACCTCATATTATGTGCGATATCCCAAGACAAAAATTTCTGTAAATTATAGACTGTAACCGCAATCAAGAAATAAAGATAAAATATTTATGACTTTTTGAAAAACCCGGATCACTACAGAAAATCCCCCCGGGCATCCCCGGACGCCCTAAAAGAGACGACAAATCCGGGGAAACCCGGACGGATGGTAGCCTTAGTGGCACAGCAATCGATTCGTTTCAATTCCTGTCTTCTGGTCTAACGAAATTTCTTCGATTGATACTGATAATAATGCAGAAATTACACTAATGCGAATATAGTATTCATAAACTACAGATAAATACCGCCACGGAATGCGTTTTTCAGCACGCAGAATATGTTTGAGCGAATATGTCAATTTTCCAATTTTTTCGATTTAAAATTGACACGCAAATTTTCGAAGCTGCTTCATAAATGGAACTACGGCACAGCTTTTTGAGTTGTGAATGCCTTTTTAACCGACTTCAAAAAGGAGGAGGTTATAGATTCGACCCGTTTGTATTTTTTGTATTTTTTTTTTTATGTTTGTCCCCGCATAACTCCTCAGCATATCGGCCGATTTTGATGATCTTTTTTTTATTCGAAAGAGGGCGATGCCCCGGTGGTCCCATCCTACACTGAATCAGTATTAGCCCAATATTTAGCCCGTTCTGGTTAATAATAAAGACTATTGTCACCTAATTATTATTATTTTATGTATGTACGCGTATCTCCTTGGCATGTTGTGTCAATATATATATATAAAACTAAAAAATTTAAAAAAAAAAAAAAATTGCACTAAAAAGTAAAAAATAATTTTTTTCCTTATTTAATCTATGACTCTCCGTTTTTTTATGTCGGCGCCTCTGGACGCCTCATCATTTGCGCTGTGTAAATCTGGCGCTGACTTCAAAAATATGAGACTCGTAGATTAAATAAGGGAAAAAATTATTTTTTACTTTTTGGTGCAGTTTTATTTTTTTGAAGTCCTGTTTAATTCTTTAAAAAAAAATTTTATGCATATTCCCGGCTGAATTGATTCCATTGATCTGACCATCAATTACAAATGCAAATGCCGTGTACCCCCTCTTAGACGCACTCTAAATAGATCTGATTGGTGATGCGCATGGCGGTAAGAGTGGAGTAGCGCGGCACGAATTATTTCAGTTTTGTTTAGTCGTGTCATCTACTCCAAAAAACAAACGCGTGACTGCTAATATTGCTCAGTGAAAGCTGGCGCCACAATTATTCGAATTAAACTTCATAATTGAATGACGTTTCATTCAAGTGTTCCATGTTGTTGTCCAACGTTTCCCATTGTTTTCAATTTACCTCCTATGTCTGCACAAGTGGCCGCATTGGCGGGAAATAAGAAGACAGAGTTTGTCGGGAAGTCATTATATGCTACTTTCATTCGATCGTAACTTGGTTCGACGAACTAAAGTTTTGGTTAAGGCGACATTTCCGGTGCAAGGTAATTCGATCAACGCTTCTAACCCTCTACGATTTTTCGCGTCTTTCCTATACGCCGAATCATAACCTTAAATCGTAACATCAATTATATGTTCATTAACTTTGTCTGTTTTCGAAACATTTCACGATCAATGACATTATGTTTCCATAGAACGAATAGATAATCAAATCCAATGGCAGAACGGCCTGAAGATCTTAATTTACCAAATGCGGTCGTAACAAGAATTATAAAAGAAGCACTGCCGGAAGGAGTCACAGTCGGCAAAGATGCCAGAACCGCGGTAGCGAAGGCCTCCTCGATATTTATATTATACTTGACGTCGTCCGCGAACATAATCGCTAAGAAGGGAAATCGTAAAACGATAAGCGGCCAAGATGTCATTCAAGCGATGAATGATATAGAGTTCGAGCAGTTTATCGATCCGCTGCAAGAATCGTTAGAGAACTTCCGTAGAGCTCAGAAGGAAAAGAAAGATGCTACGTCGAAGAAGAAGCAACAGAAAAAGGACGAGGATGATGTAATAGAAGAGGAAGATGAAGGAAGAGAAGTTATGGTCTTTTGATGCGTATCAAACGTGAGAGTACGCGAAGGAATAAGTAAATAGAGTCATACTATTTTGCATAATTACCAAATAAGTCTGAAAAGTTTGTCATATTCTATTTATTATTAAACGAAGGAAATATATTGGTAAGAAAAGTGACGCAAGTGTTTGAAACGACTCTCTTGTACTCCGAAAGTTTTGCTTACGTTCTATTATTTCTTGTTAAATGAACCAACCGATCCGAACTTGCTTAGAACCTTTTATTCGTGATCTTTTTTATTTTAACAATTCTTGCTCGAACATTACACACAGATCAATAAATTGTCAATGGCTTATTAATGCATATTTTTAAGATACTGTTATTTATATAAGAAAGATTTCGTTTTATAAAAATTGATTTCTATCATTTATAAAAGCTTGCTCGCTAACTATCTTGACTTTTGCATCATTAACTCTCAACCACTTCAACGGATTAAAATGCTTTAATCTTTACAGTATTTATAAGGCTATTGCGCATTTAGATATGTCAGTGTCCGCTTTATATAAAAATTTATATCCGTAGTTGAGCGTTAATAAGCGCAATTCGTTCTATCACTTTATTTTCAAATATTTTGTATTTGCATCGTAGATAATGTTAAAAAAGTTAGGCAATTTTAACCTATTTCGAATACAATTATATTATCTCAATTGTATAAAGTACGGTCATTATGGCACTGAAAATCGAGAGATCAGGATTTCGAAATCCAACCACCTGATCTGAACCTGCTGGCTCTTTAAAAGGATTAAAATGACGACGCTAACTGTGGGCTGCAAAGTGGAGGAAACACACTTTCATTTAACGAGTATAAACGTTACGTTCTGCGGAATGCTAATTTTATAGATGAAAAAACATTTGAAATATACGGATGTACGTCAGAACCTACTTTCTTCTGTATAAGTTCTCAAACGTTATACGCATGCTGCGGGAATACGAAAGTGCTAGAAATAAATAGCTAGATGGTGACATTTACAAAAAGCATTGTTTATGCTTCAAGGCTTTACAACGTGAATTTTGCGATCTATGGTACTTCTACACATCGGGCAGCCTGCAGTAACCATATTTGCGCAACCTGAACAGCAACAGAGATGTCCGCATGGTAGAAAAATTATTTCACACTGTAAGAAATACAGGATCGCGTTAAACGATATCTGATCTTATTATAGGAATATCCGAGTAGGATGAAAGTTACGCTTACTTCTAAATCAAGGCAAATTACACATTCGGCAGTATTGATACTCTGTGTAGTGTTGTATTCTGGATAGTCAGAGCTGGTGCACGCTTCTTCAGGTGGTGCGGTGGGTGTCTCGAGTGTTCTAGTTTCGTTGAGTTTCGCTTCCGCTAGGTAATTTTCAACCGCAAGTCTTATAGCAGTACGATCGTTCTCGCAATGTATTCCAATCTGTGGCATTAAAAATGCACGATTTATTTGAACGTAGCAAATATCTATATTACGTACGGTAAAGTAATTCATGCTTCACATACATTTTTTAATTGCTCGTCACTAAGATCCGTACTAAGTAATGAGGGTAGAGAAGCTAAAAATGGCAAACAATGTAACGCTCCTGCTATTGCAACGTGCCGCACTAGCATAGGCTCTAACATTTCTAATAAACCCTGAGGTCGTGCTTCCATTAAAGACTGATATTGCATCAACCAAAACTGACTTCTTCGTCTAGAGTTCTTTGGAAATGAAGATACAATTTTATAATGGCTATTAGTAGAAAAGTAGCGGAACAAAAATGGAACCCGTACTTACGCTAATATAACGTTGTTGCTCTATAGTGTTGATTGTTTCCAGAAGCTGATCTCTTCTGTTCTTCTGCTGTTCTAATAGGTTTACCAGAATGGCACTGAGCGTTACTCTTTTCTCACCTATTTCATTCTGTCGCGTAAAATATTGAAGCACTTTTATAATAAAACTAGACAATCGTGTTTAAAATAAAGTGTCGATAATCCGTGAATAAAAGTACGTACAAGCTGCTGGTTAATTTCCAGCTTCCTCCTCTCCAGTTCAATGGTTGTGAGTGCAGCTAACTGCGATTGTACCAAGTTCACTTGCTGCACGATACTCCAAGAACGTGCGTCGCTACGCTCCAATAACGCTGCGACGGCAGCCTTCTGTAGAACTTCATCTTGCCTTAACGTATCAATTAAATTTTGTCTGTTTTTCTCTTGACTTTGTAATATTTGTGCTAAATGATCATTATTCGTTACTTCTCTGAAATATTTACGAGATCGAATCATACATCGTATCAAATATTTATAACATCAAATAATTCTCTGTGTTTTACTAACAGTGTGAGCAAAGATTGCGCAGCATAATCTCTATATTTACTATGTTCTTCCAACTTCCTGGTTCTTTGAAGCTCCTCCTCTAGTAACTTTTCCATTGAAACTATAAAATCGTACATAAATATATAATTCAGATAATAGGAATAAGTAGAGCGCGTTTGTAACTTGGAACTTACGAAGAGTATCTTTTGTACGGAACATAAATTGTTCTGAATGGCAAGAAGACAATAGTTGCATTTCTTCTTGCTTTTCCCGTTCAAATAGTTCAGCTTGGCTTTGTCGGTCCTCCTCACCGTTTCTTAAAAATTCTTTAATCACATTATCTGCTTCTTTCTCAGCTGGAAATGAGATTGAAGATTAGTAATTAGAATGCTGAGAAGGAATCATTAGTTTCAAGAATAATTGTGTATTATTTCTTGAATAAGCAAACGCTTAAGGGGGGTTTGCGCCTTGTTGGGCCGAAAAATAGGTAATTCTTTGTGAATTTTTTGTACAAAAACGGTTCGACAAATTAATTTCAGGTTTGGCAGGCTGTTTCACTGTATCTTGAACTGTTGCTCTGAATTTTGGTGTGACAGTGAAAAAAAAAACATGGCAGATACAAAGAGGGCGTTGAAAAATAATCGGTTGGTGCTGGCGTTGACGAAAAGTTCTGTAAGGGTTATCCGAAACACAAAAAGGAAAAGAGATTCTTAATCTATATGAATGTGGCTATCGGTGGTAGTAGATTTATTGCCGTATCTGTTACCGTTCTTTTTTTATTTAAAGAATTTTTTCGCGATTTTGAGCCAAAACCTGTTTCAGACTCAAATCAGGACGCTTCGCCTTCTTCAAAAGGCTGCCATATTAACATTTTTTTATTTTTCTTAATGCATCTACTACCACCGATAGCTACATTCATATAGATTAAGAATCTCTTTTCCTTTTTATGTTTCGGATAACCCTTACAGTACTTTTCGTCAACGCCAGCACCGCCCGATTATTTTTCAACGCCCTCTTTGTATCTGCCATGTTTTTTTTTCCCCTGTCACACCAAAATTCAGAACAATAGTTCAAGATACAGTGAAACAGCCTGCCCAACCTGAAATTAATTTGTCGAACCGTTTTTGTACAAAAAATTCACAAAGAATTACCTATTTTTCGGCCCTACAAGGCGCAAACCTCCCTTAAATCAAATTACCATTGTAAATGTAGGAAAGCAGGCGTGCTCTATTAGAATCCCTTTCCTGCTGTACTTTCTCTAGTTCATGTTCCAATTGCGTTTGCTGCAAAGCGAGGTCCTCCAGCAGCTAATAACAGAAAATGCTTCAGTGCAAAAAAATGATAAATTCTACACGAAACTAAAAAGTAACAATTGAATAACTTTCACTTTTAAAGACCTTCTTTCTATGCTGCTTCAGCGTCGACTGAATTCCGATTTCGTACTCCTGTTGTTGTTTGATATTCTTCTCTACTTCTAGTAACGCGTTTTGACGGTGCTCCTGCGAAATGAAACTGATCATTATGTCGTAATATTCAAGCTACGCGCTATCTTCTTAAGCGAATAATATAACAACGCAAGTTAGTTCGATACAACGCAAGCGAATTCAGCGAACTGCTTAAACTTATCATAACAAAGTAAATACGTATAATAAATATTCGACGGATCGAAATTAACTCCCGCGTATAAATAAATATTAAACGTGCAGCAATTTATATCTGAAAGCATACTAAAATAAAAGAAGCATCCACATGCCTTCATTTTTTCTAGCTTCTGCAATGCTGCCTAAAAATAAAAATAAAAACATTTAAGACACACTGTGCGAATGCGACATCAAGAATTAAAATCCTCCATTGCGCAATACCTGTACATCGTTATTTTTGTTATGATATACCGCTTGCATATCGTCGGTGCTTATGTCCCTCGCTAAATCTGTTTCTAATCCAGACTCTTCCGGCGAATATTCAATGCCACTCTCGTTCGCCAAAAACGCTATGATCACTATCGTGCCTCCGTTTAAAATATCTCGGGGCGGGTATGACAAATTCAGCCCGTTGATATTTAACTGCTCTAATTGCTGCACGCAGCCCAAAGATTTAGGAAGCTTTTGAAGGGTTTTATTTTGACTGATGTCCAACGTAGTAAGCTCCTTCAACTTTCCCAGCGTTTCTGGTAATTGTTTCAAATTATTTTTCGCAACATTCAATATGGTTAATTTATTTAAGCATACTATTTCATTTGGCAGTTTCCTTATATTGTTGTCTTGTACGTAAAGTTCCTGAAGTACGTGAAATGGTATATTATGATCGGCGGTGTTGGTTGGAAAGTTTCATGTAATATTTAAAACGCTTAACAGCGAAGCTTCAGATCTCATTCGTCTTTACCTTGAGCGAGACAAGACACATTATGTCTGATGGCAAGCTGGTAAATTCATTTCCGTGAATATCTAGCACAACGAGTAATGACAAATCGCTTAAGGCACCTCCACCCGAAAGTGAAGTCAATTTATTATCGTACATCCATAGCACCTTCTTCCTGAATACTTTGCATAATGAATAAATACCGGAAGGTACATGCTTCAAAGCGCATTCGGACACATCGAATATTGGTTCAGGATTCTCTCTGGCCTGTAACAGAATATTAAAATTCGGGCAGTAGAAAAAGGGATATCGAATATTTTACAGTTCGTCAATTGCGAATATCCGAGAGTTCGTCTTCGTAAAACAATAATACTTCGCATTAGATATTATCGTATATGAATCGCGGAGGGCAAAGCCGGAAAACCAAAGTTTATCAATGATACGAGCGAGATAAATCGTTAACCTTCAATTCATTAAGAAACGTACCAGGTATAATTTGTGCTCAAGCCGTGCTTTGTAATCGACGTTAACCTTGTTCCCATGTTTTCTCGGTAGAGACATCATTAATCGCGTATGTCATGGCAATAGAGGAATGTAACGAGTGCAGGTCATCCTGCCATCAATTGCCTTAAACCATCAACACGTGATATTCGTTTTCTTTAAAAACCGCTAGCCAGTATCTGTCAAATTGACAGTGGCTTGACGAAATGTAGAAAACAGTGGCGGACCATAGCGTTGCAAGTCCCTGGGCTAATAAATTGTTTGAATGACAGAGAAACGAAAAGATTAACAAAGAAATGCATTTTCATTCGTCATCGCGATGGGGAATTAAAGAACAACGTGCTTCAATTACTAGCATACAGAAAATTATATTAACCGTTCGTAATTAAAGAAATTTAAGGAACTAGTTTTTTATACAACGTATTATTTGTAGCCCTGACGGTGCATAAAGGATGTTACCAATTAGAACTTGTGTTTTGTCACAGGCGTGGTATAGGACAGGCCTAACATCGAATATACATTTTTAATCGACTTCAAAAAGGAGGAGGTTATAGATTCGACCTGTTTGTATTTTTTTTTCTTTTTTTTATATGTTTGTCCCCGCATAACTCGTCAGCATATTGGCCGGTTTTGATGATTTTTTTTTTATTCGAAAGAGTATTGAAATAATAAAGACTATTGTCACCTAATTTTTATTATTTTATGTACGTACGCGCATATCTACTCGGTATGTTGCGTCAATATATATAAAACTAAAAAGATAAAAATAAAAATAATTTAAAAAAAAATGAAACAGACTTCAAAATAAAAATGCACTAAAAAGTAAAAAATAATTTTTTCCCTTATTTAATCTACGACTCTCATATTTTTTAAGTTGGTGCCTCATCATTTGCACTGTGTAAATCTGGCGCCGACTTAAAAAATATGGGAGTCGTAGATTAAATAAGGGAAAAACTTATTTTTTACTTTTTAGTGCAATTTTATTTTTTTTGAAGTCGGTTTTAATTTTTGCCGCACTATTTGGCGGTTCCGAACTCTCTTTTCATTTTCCTGTTGCATCCGGGGTGATCGATTCACCAGGGAATTAGATTATCGCGCTCTTAACGGCGAAGAGTAAAACTAATTTGTGCCTAGATAGTGTTTTTCTTTACATTAGGAAATAAGCCGGTACTTCAGTTTGCGCGACAGAAACTTCCATAAGACGGATAAGATTCCATAAGGCTACCCCATATTTCGTCCGTTATTTTATTCAACTATGTATTGCCATACAAAGGAACAAGTCGTAAACATCATATAAAACATTGACTACACGAGAATACGATAGAAGTCGATTTCATTGTATCCCATGGATTTAGGATCATGATCAATTCTCACGCATTTCGATCCGTGCAATAATTAACAGCGGGGACACTCTCCCTCGACCTATCAACGCAGTTTCGTAAGTTTCAATTCCTCGTAAGTTTCTTTCAATCTCTGTGATACTGCGGCGTATTAATAAATGATCTAAAAAATAGGCAGTCGGTACATATGTAACTTAAGTCTAAAGACTCTGTAGAACTAATTCGGATATTTCGTTCGCTAAGAAGTCTCGTTTCGCGAGTCCTAGACGACTCGTGTCTAGAGTCTGAGGATAGAATACTGAGCTACACCGTTTATTTGTCTACAAGCTCAAATCGTTACTCGATCGTGAGCACCTTCTTCTATAACGTTAGTTCTCGGCGTGGTTTCTTTTTTTTTCAACGTTCGTGTTATTCCAAATGTTTCGAACCATTCCATTACGAAAAAAAAAAAAACGAAAAATCTTTCAACGATTCTACACTCTGTTACAAGTCCTGGAAGAGTTCCCTCTGCCTCAATCGATATTCCGTCGGTGTAAGCATGCCCCTGAAAAATAATACCACTCAGTGAATTCCAGATAATCTGAATGCTATCAACAATTTTTATTCAAACCTCAAAACTGTGTCGAAGGACACGCTGACGCCCTTGTCGCACATTTTCCTGTAGAGGTGCCAACACTCTTTCTCCTTGTTCGTTTGGAACTGCGGCTCCGCGGGCATCGGCTGTACTTGTTGAACGGTCTCCTTCGCGGCTCTTAAAAATCCCTGTTTTACCTATGAATTTCGTAAATTATCTCACGATAGCCGTGGCCGACAACGGAAGTGTGTGCCTTACATTTGCTGGGGGATTATTCGCCGGCGTTTTAAGTTGTTGCGTAGAGGCCTCCACCTTCTGATGGATAGTTGCCGGTGGTTCTTGTATCTTTGGTTTCGGCGACATCGTCTGTTTCTCTGTCAAACTGCAAAAGGAATGGAAATACGTGTAATTACTTTAATGATTCTTTCAACGATTCTATTAAGGAAACGATACGCTGTTTCAGTGGACAACGTTTGTCTTTAATGTAAATGCATCGACGAACAGTTTCCTCATCGTTTGGTAGTGTCCATAGTCCTTGAATAAAAAAAAGGATGTATGACGCGAACTATTAATACATCCCGTTCACGATCGTGCCTCCCTCTCCGTTTTTATCATCCTGGTAACCTCTTATCGGCCCACTTTTTTTTTTACTTCCGTCGATACTTGTATCATATGAATCCATGAACAATCGGGATCGTGCCGTGATTTTCGAACGCTAGAATATTGCCGTCGTGCCTACTGTCGCAGACGGACGAGATCGCGGCGAAAGGATTCCCGTCACGCGCACGTAATAAAACCAGAGAAAAAAAGTTGATTCTCGTCACGCGGGCGTAATAAAACCGGAGAAAAAAGAGGTTTATGAAAGATCGATCGCGGTTCAGGATCCTTGTTATGTAAACTGCCCCGAAGCGATACAATTAGTTTATGTGAAAGCCAACGGACGAAAACCGTATTTTTCTTTCATCATTATGGAAATTAATGCGAAAAAGGCACGACAGGATGATGATGCAGATATCTGCCAGCAAGAAGGTTTCGACTGCAATTCAGCGCGATTCGTGCTGTTACGTAAGAGATATTGTACGATCTTCAAGACTCCTTGCCTGACTATTGCTACGTCGCGAAGCAGGGACGATTTGTCAGATACGTAAAGGCATTTATCACTGTAATGGCTCGTGGAGTTTGAAGAATATTTTACGTATCGATCGCGTGAATTTTAACCCTTCGTGGTCGCACCTTCTTATAATCACAAATTGGTCACAGTACCACTGTACCCCAGCGTCATTTATTGAGTTACCATTTTGGTATTTTGAAATCTTTTAACTTTTCAGTGATAATTGTACATTCGTAATACTTATACAGTCATGGTGTAATAGTCTTTTTTTGGAAATGTAAATTTTGATATGATACAATTTGTAGTTGAAAATGAGCGATTTTCCACAGTTTGTGCGATGGAAAAAGTGATTTTTTTATTTTTTTTTTATTTTTCTTTTTGCGACAAATCCCCTTTGGAAGTCGTAGAGGCGCGAAATTTTAATTCGAAAATTGTTCTTGGGGTGCGATACACCCTCTGTGACCACGAAGGGTTCAGAACAATAACTTCAATAACGAGCAACTGATTTCGCGAAATACGTTGGCACGGGGAAATAAGAATTAAAGCAAATGGAAATATTAAATTGTGGAGGAGAGAAGTTGATAAAATCAAGGCGAGTTCAAGAGCTGCTTTCTCGAATAGAACTTATTTTTAGAAAAATAAAATTTAAGGAAGCAGAACTGGGTGGAGGGGGGGGGGGGGGGTCACACCTTAATGTTCCAAAATCTAAAATTCCTCGTCAACCACCTTTCGTCTTCACACCTTTTTACTACGAACTCAACATACATTCCAACATACCTTTATAAATCAATGAGATAGAATTTTCTGTACTCACGATCGCGACGGTGTGCTACGTGTCTTCAAAAGCTTTCGCTTGTTGTCGTGTAGATCACCAATAGGCACGGCCAGGCATCTTTTCTCGCGATCAGTCAAGGGGACGTCGACGACTTCCTCTGCGTCGTGAATTAATGCCAGAACGGGCAGGGCTAAGCTGGGTATGTCCGTTCTCCAAAGCACCGCTTCCTCGCCCGACAAGGTACCCCCGTTTCCACGGTGGTTAACGATCGCCAGCCGACCTGGTGTCGTTTTCTTCTCCTCCTTCGGCGGGGGTTGTTGCTCCTTCGGCGGCTCCTCGTCGGAGGAATCCCTCTGAAAGGAAACTATGCAACCAGTTCATTTCATCAATCCCCTGACAACTAAACACTTTTCGCGCATTCCTCTTTTACGGCTCAATCGTCTTTCTTCCCAGAAGCGCTTCTTCAGGGGAGGAAAAATAAAAGTTACGCGCAACAGGGGATTTAAGATCGTAATCTTTTCAACACTTATGGTACATTAATTGGGAAAGTGGCGCACTCGGGATTTAATCTTGAGGGGAGCCGAGTTGAAAGGATAAAAATATTTTTAATGCAAATTCAATAAAATTCATTAGGTGATTATAAAAAATTATTTAACCCTTAACTGGTATCCTGGGGTCGGTTATGAACCCAAGCACGCAACGTTCGCTGCAAAATTTTTGGTTGTCTAAGTTTGTAAGCTGAATTTGTAATTAATTTTATAATAATAGTTTGACTTTCTATGTTTCTATTATTTTATACATTACCTAAGATCAAAATATTCATAGAGGGTGATCTAGTGTCGACTTTACAAATTTCTGTGTCCTTTTTTATTTGGGGTCTGCCACGACCCCAGTATACCAGTTACGTTTGAAAAAAATAGATTAGCAGTTAAGGGTTAAAGAATAAAATCCACTTTTCATCTTTTTTACGACCACCCCTTTTTTGGAAGTGGACCTCTTATAGGACTTCTTGCCCCCCCCCCCCTCAACCTTTGGGTGCACCACTGATTTGGGTTAATGAGGTTCCCTTGATTTCGATGAATTTTTAATAACAGAAAGTACCTATTGAATATTCGCGAGCGATTTCCGTTCGAATAAATCATTTGCATTGCGTTTTTACATCGTATTGTCGGGTTCGTTAATGTCGATCCAATCGAACCAGGGTAATATCGGCCGCGGAATTTTATAGTCACGATACGTGTGTTCAGCTGGTAACCTGATTTAGTGGCCCTGCAATCACAACACAGGGCCGCTTACCGAAAACTGGGCCAAGCGATATCTCGTGTCATCGATTCGGTCTCACGGGACCAAATGAGCCCATTAATATTTCCCGCGAGCCGTACTTTTTCCTATTTCCACCCAAGCACCTCGTCCATGGCCGCCAGCCTTCATAATGAAAAGTAGTGCAATCTCTGAAAACTGGCGTTCTTTTTATAATAACAAGAAATGAGAGAGAATCACGAAACGAGGAAGAAAAACGGTTATTAAAAAAACCTAAATTTGTAACAAATATCGAATAGCACAGTGATTCCCAACCAGTGGCTGGCGAAGTGTTTTCTGGGAGGTCACCCCGTTTTTTTTATTTTCTTATTATAAACATTATTAAGTTGGAATTATATTCTGAAATACCTATTTTTAATTTTTTTTTTTTTTTTTTTTTTTTTACTTTATTAAATTGACTTTATATGGGGGAGGGACGCAGGTTATTTGAATATTATAGAAGGGGATCCCCACTCAAAAAAGGTTGGGAAACACTAGAATAGCAAGTCAGAGAAACCATCGACTTCTTTTCTTTATTGTAGGTATTGCCAAACTATCTGTCTTCAAACTTCTTTTAAAACTTCCCCCATTTCACAAGACGCGCAATTTTCCAATCGTCGATCTGTGAACTTTTCCACCGTTCAAGCTGTAGCATGAACTTCAATCGGGTCACCGGTTCAAGCAACGATTGCGGCGCGATTGTTGCAAACAATTTGCGCGGGCGAGCTTCACATGGAACATTTTGCTTGAAGGTCGGCTGGCGTGATACACAGGGAAGAAGTTTGGTCGATTTAACGCGTTCGATCCTATTGTCTTCTTCGCCAGTTCCATGTCGCTGCGCGATAGAAGTTCCATTTAATTAGCGGCTGTGCACGTAACACGAATGGGACGAAGTCGCCGCGGGTTATCGTTGACGAAGTGCAACAGCGGATGTGATAGATACGATCAGGAATTCACCGGATTCTGGCCATACTTCGCATTTCTCGCGAGAAGTATTTTCTGTGATAACGGGTATAAATAAAGAGGACGGAGTGGCTCGAAGAGAAACTGGGAAGATTTATCGGGGGCGGGGCGAGTAAATGATAGAACTTGCAGAAATTGGGGTGAACACGCTGAGTAGAATGTAATTCGCAAAATAAACGAGATGGAAATGAATCGTTAAGGGCATCCGCCGGTCAAAAAAACCAAAAATTTTTGTTTGCATATATTCATTCAACATCTGAAAAATGTTCAGTTAAAATTTTAAAACGAAATTCCTAACGGTACAGATTTTATAGGCAGTTAAAAATAGGTGTTGTTTGAAGATGGATTTTGACGCAGGTATAATAGATAGAAATGTGATTTTTCTTTTAATTAATAATACATTTATTGATCTAACAAAAGAATAAATTTTTGTTTTAATCCAATAAACGCATGGAAAATAGAGGCTCGCGGGAAAATCCTGGTTATTAGAATGAACGCGCTCAAACTTTAAATACGTTTTTTTTTAAACAATTTTTGACGCACTGTCGCCACGATAAAAAATGCAATTCTTGACCGAATCTAAAAATCCAAACGGGATTCTACTCGTAATTACACTGATTTCCGCGCTACTCTCTATTCCGAATTTTCATAGACTCAATTTTATTTTACGAAACATTTTTGTGCGAAAAAACCCATGTTTCGGGGACGCTATCGTTTAAACATTTGGCAATCATCGTTGTTTCTTAACACTGCCTGAGGGTAGCGCGATAACGACACATGTGTAATTAAGGAATGTCTTTGGTTTTTTGATTTTGGATGATCCTGTCTAAAGTTATCGCGGCGCCAGTGCTGGCCATTTTTTTTGCCAATGCATATCAGAGGCAGGGGTGGACAAAAATGAAGTAAAAAAATTGTTTTATATTCTACATTTGTAGCAGAATAAAGTGCAAAAAGTTTTAGACCCATACATTGTATACTTTTTTCTCGAAAAAATCATAAATGTCACGTATAGTTTTCGCGCGATTTGACCGGCGGATGCCCTTAAAGGTGCCCTTCCATCAAAGCACTCCAAAATGGGTCATTTTTAGGATTTGATTTAACAAAAAATTAAACGTTGTAGTGTTAAAAAACTTTTTAGGCTGTATTGCTGTATTTTTTACATAATAAAATATTTTTTCGCATATTTTATCTAATATTGTTTTCTGTTGGTCGCTATGACTGGCATGGTGATACAAAAAAAATCCGCATCTGCGGAATTTATAACGCCTTGTAGAATTATCTAAAATCAATAATCCAAGAAAATTCGTAAAGTTTACAAGATTGTTCATGGAATCATCTATGGTCATAGCAAACTATTGTAATCTCATGTTTTGGCAGACGTTTGGACCACAAACTTAAAAAAAAAAGGGTAATTTTACGAACGAAAATGTTTATAAAAAGAAGAAGATTGATCGAAAAATTATAATCGTAGATGATTTCATGGAGAATCTTATAAACTTTAAGAATTTTCTTGGTTTGTTGAGTTCACTTAATTCTACAAGGCGTTATAAATTTTGCAAATTTTTCTGTATTTCCAGGACAGTTACAGCCACCGATAGACACCAATATTAGATAAAATATCTAAAAAAAAAATGTTTTTATTATTTTCAATGATGTACAAACAGCCTATAAAGTTTTTTAACACTACGACGTTTACTTTTTTAAAAATAAAATCCTAAAGATTTAATCCTAAAGACTTATTTTTTTAGTGATTTGATGGGAGGGCACCTTTAACATTCAAATTTCAAATAAGTTGAAAGTGTGGAAAATAAATTTGTATATTGTCAAGTCATTGTCAAACGTTTTCCACGTTGATATTTCCTCAGAAGAGCGAAATTAAAATATGTGCAATAAAATTGCAATTTATTAAAGTATAAAAATAAATCTTTAATTCCAGTCATCTATTATTCTTCTTCTATGACATGGCCAAGACCTCGAATCAATTGCTCGCATTGAGTATTTAATACCGGAGTCTTCAATACGTAGAAATGTTTATGGAATCGATTAACGGTTCAATGAAATTACATTTACCGCGAGTGCAGCGAGCAATAGAAACTTGCGAGCCTACGAACGCGTGGAAACTCGCGTGGATAATGGGCAGGAGTTAACGTTGCTTCGAGTACACCTTCTTTTTGTCCCACGTAAGAACAATTAAGGGAAGGCGAAGGTGGATATTTCGAAATTATTCGCGGCATCTGGAGCTCGCGTGCCTCGCGTCGCTTCTAATTAACTCACTCTATTATCATTCCACAGCCGCTTCTGTACGCGTGTGTTATTAAATTCCCGGCACGATATTCACCGACGAGCGTCAGATGTCGTCATTCGCAATATCTATCTTTTAATATGCTGATCTAATCGCGCCATTCATGCATGGAAAAATTGTGGGCAATTCTGGTGGGCAGGCAAACGAGTATAAATCGAATTTCACCTCAAGTTTAAACAGTTTCTTTTTTTAAATTAATTTTTAAATTAATAAAAAAATTAGCTCTTTTTTGTGAGTCGAAGTTGAGGGATGTTCCTAGTGTGATGACTGGAAAAAACTTCATTTTTCGGAAATTAAAAAAGATACACGTATTGTTTTAGTAGCTTCATTCTATCGTCTTTTAAGATTATAAAAAAAAATTGTGTAAGTAAAAATATCCATTTATAGCGAAATGGGAGCATCGTGAGGAGAATAATATTCTCCCGGATTCCTGATCTGATTGCCAAAAAACCAAAAGTCCCGATCCATTTTAAGTACTTATATTAGGCACACTCAGTAGATGTTAATTTATCGTTCGAATTAGAATTTTACAAATATTTGCAAAATTAAATTACTACGGTCAAGAAAACCATAATATATTTTTGCTAATGTTGATAACAATTTTTTGACTCGTGGCCATTTCTTTCTTTCTTAATATTTTTCAATTATACTGGTTATTATAGCTGCACGTCTACAGATTATCAATCATTTTGAATGCTGTGTTTTAGATAACTACAATAATTGCTGGTATCAATTGCTCGCCCATCAGAGATATACACTTTCGCGTAATCGTGAAACGCGACGAAAGATAACTGCTGAATACTAAGTAGGTACTTAATACTTTGACGATACAGTCCGTTACGTTAATTTTTATTTAGATATTCTTCTTATCGTTATTCCCTTTCTCAATGCAACTTTTGTAGACGATCGCCAAAAGAATATAGTATTAAGTAGGTCGGTGCGAAAGTTGGGTCGCTTTATTGAACCAAAGTGTATATTAAATACAAAAATATATTACATCTTCTTTTTAATCAAATTATTTTCCTCGGCTATCTATGAACTTTTGCCACTTTTCTGGTAAAAGAACAAGTAAGTGTAGTAAATAAGGACATTTCAGATATTTTGCACCGACCTGACATGTATAAATATTCTTTTAAGTGACACAATCTTGGAAATGATATTAAAAAGAGAACATGAAGATGAACACTGGAATGTTATAGTGCCTGGAATCACAGTGCAAGTGGTTTTTCTTTCCAGTACTCTCTAGCTTGGTGAACCTTTTTGAAATAGGTACCTGCGTACGAATTTCATAGAAGAATTTCATATCGAACAATAAGGTGATACCATTTTAATAAAATGTAGATAAGAGAAAAAAGTATTTCAAAGAAAGCAAAGGAAAATGAATTCGAAGACAGAGCATATGGTGAAAAGGAAATTAAATAATATCTAAGTAGTAATCACATTTCCGTTATAGATATTACCAATTCAATTCAGGTATAATTTCGATAGCATATTCAAACACTTAGGAAATACTACTTTCCAGTGGCGGACTGGCCAGGATGTCAGCTTGCCCCATGGCAAGTGGGCCCCTCTAAACATCAAACAATATTACTAAATATTACTAAAAAACTATACATTTATTCACAAAAATTTTAATTGTACTTTTTTGCCACTTATTTATTTTTTGAAAATTGTATTTATTTCTTATAAAAATTAAATGGTAGCTTTATAGTTGTGGGCCCCCTTTATCTCCTGGCAAACAATATTTTTACATCCAGTCCGCCACTGCTACTTTCTTCCCATTTCTCGTATCTCATCCGTTCGCCATTTAAATTATACCAAGGGTAGTTTCATTAAAGGGATGATTTTCATATTTCTGAAAGAAGTCGGACGGCTTCGTTTGCATTGTACCTGACTTGATGGGCTTTCTCGCGATGCTCGCAGCTGGATTCGTCGACGGCTTGATGATCGACGTTGTGGGTAGTTTGCTGCGTAACTCGTCGATCAGCTTATTATCCCCGGGCGAATTCTCGCTGTCGCTGTCGCTGTCAGCCGAGCTGATAAGGGACACCATCGTGACGATATCAATCGTTCTGGAATCGATCGAGCTCCTTCCATGACCGCCCGACCGGTTCCGCGACTTTCCATTCTCGTCCTGTTTCCCCCAAAAGCGTCTTCTCGCGCTTCTCGACCGCCTCTTCCACTGCGCCGATCTCGCGGATCGCCCCGATGACACCTGATTCTATTCGCATCAGAAGCAATGAAACATCTTCCCCAGGGGCGGATTTTTATGTAGGCGAAGTAGGAAAATTTTCGGCGAAAGAAATTGAAAACGTAGCAAAAGATTTCTTAAATATCCGTCTTAAAATAAAACCTTTGTTTTCTTTCCCTAACACCGAAAGTGAAAGTGATCTTTAAGGGGGTAGGTTATCCTCGACAGTCCAAAATCAGGCCCTTCTTCAAACACATATTCTGAAGTAGGGCTGAGACTATTTGTCGAAGTTTTCGGTATTCGAATATTCGAATACTTCAGTTGCTCAATTATTTGGCGAATATAATTCGAATATCTATGTATTCCAATACTATTCGAATCTTTCAGTATTCGAATATTTCAGTATTCGAATATTTCAGTGTTCGAATATTTCAGTATTCGAATATTTCAGTATTCGAATATTTCAGTATTCGAATATTTCAGTATTCGAATATTTCAGTATTCGAATATTTCAGTATTCGAATATTTCAGTATTCGAATATTTCAGTATTCGAATATTTCAGTATTCGAATACTATTCGAATATTTAAGTATTCGAATACTGATGTATTCGAATAGTATGGTGTGAATTATAAGTCGAGTTCTTTAGGTTCATTTGTCAGGGTGAAATCTTGTAAGCTAATTTTGACCCACTTCACACCATACTATTCGAATACATCAGTATTTCGAATAGATCAGTATTCGATTAGTATTCGAATAATAACATTCGAATACTCAAATATTCGAAGTTTATTCGTAGCATTCGAATACTTGTAAAATATTCGAATATTAAATTATTCGAATAATCCCAGCCCTATTCTGAAGTAATAAATGAATATAGAGATTATTTTTGTTTTAATTTTTAAGCGTCATTTCGTTGACTTTCATGCGCAAAAAGAAAATTTTAAATATACTTATGGGAAAAAAAGTTATAAATATAAATGCGAGAGCGTGTACGCGATGCACCGTTTGATGGTGAACACGATTCTGAGCAGGTGAATTACCTAAAACACAAAGTAAAGGCATTTTTATAATCTGTAAGACAGTCTCCATCTTGTGTAGGAAGCAAAATTTTGATAAACAAATTAATACAATTTTTATGTTGATGTTTCTGATTTTATCCCATTTTTGTAGAAAAACTATTTTTTATCTTTTTTTTAAAGAATTTATGTTGAAAATGTGTTCCAAACACATGGATGGGAATAGTTTCCTACAGCTCCTTGTAAATTTGTATTCAAATCGTTGGAGAAGTTTTCGAGATTTTATGTTCACCGTTTTGAAAAACGTAGTTTCTGGGAAATCGCGGTTAAAGTTGGACATCGTTATCCGATCTCATGTGCCAGGCTCGTACATTTTTCACTGTAATTCCTTCAATTTTCCGAATTTTGGGGCCGGGTTGCGCTTAAATACGTAGAAAAGTATGTAGCTAGCGGAAACTGCAAACATCCTAAAAACCAATTTTCGAAAATTTGAGTAGTAACCTACCGCCTTAAACACAGAGGCTCAAGCCAACTTCAAAAACATTTCACTTTCTTTTCACATAGCAAATTAGCAATAACTCATATGTAAGTTGTCATATTAAATTAAATTTATTTCAAAATTGTCTCAACTCTTCTAAATTAAAATGTCTGATGATATTTCACGGAAAGGGTGGCAAAGGCCCCAGCCTAGGAGCGTCAAATTTCCAAACCCGCGCCCAATCTCCCCCGCGTGGTTCCCCCCAAAAAAAATAAATTTTCTCAGAAAATTCTACCTTCACAGAGGTCGCGTCGATTCTCTCCATCGCGTTATCTCTGCAACCCATGCCCGGCTCTTCCTTATCGTTACTCTCCCCAAAAGCAGGCGTGCCCGATGCATCGATCACGATACTGACTTGTACTCGGTTGCTGGATGAACCCAAGTGTCTTTGCGGCGGTGCCGAGCTGGTCCTCCTCGATTTCTGATCCACTCTCTGCGTTTCCATCATCTTCTTCAACGACGGGTTCCTCTCGTTCACCGAGCTGCATCTAAGTTCCGGCGCGACCCTCGCGGGTGCACCTTTATCAATCCCCAGAACATTTTTGCTCTCCGCAATGATACTCACGGAAGCAGTCCTTTTTACAGTCAAAGGAGCCTTGCCACTGTCGCTTGTCTTCTGAGCCGTTGGTCTATTTTCTAACGAAGCATCCTTGCCTTCGATCGGGGTCCTTGCGCGAGCGTTTCTTTCGACCGTGGAATTTGCCTTGGGATCTGTAATAGTCTTCTGAGCTGCAATTCTCTCGGCAATAGAGCCGCACCTGGTGTCTGAAATACATTTCGGAGCCGCAGTTCGGTTGCTCGCATTGTCCTTGCCCTCCGGATTCACTCGGGCCACGTTCTTCTCGGTCGCCGGCTTCACCTCAGTCGCTGACTTTTGCTGCCCACCCTTCTCCGCCACTGGATTCCATTTAAACTCCGCCGAAGACCTAATTGGTCCAAGGAAAGCTCTATTCGTGCCACTGTGGAAGCTAGCCCGCTTCTGCTTCGCCGACGATAGATCCTCCTTCGACGTTTTCGCCATACCCGAGTGCTCCGCTTTAATCGATGGCAATGCCGCGGATGAGACTTGGAACGGCCGATCGATGCTCACCGAGCTTTTCTTCGTAGTATTGGAAGAACAATCGCCGACATTTGAACTCCTCGATATCTGAATAAAGAAAGAACGCGGGGGTAATGTACCAAGTCCCCTCCGAGGGGAATACAAAAAGATTCATGAATAAAGAATGTCGTGCATTATAAATGGAACAGTAATCAAGTTGCATTGTAAGCAACATAAGCATGCACGTTACGAATACAAAGATTAAATATTAATATCCCGGTTGGAGTATTGAACTGAGTTTATTTATTTTTTTAATAAATAAATAAATAAATAAATATCACGGGTGGAGCATTGAAGAGAAATCATACTTCGCCTTTCTCGCTTTCCACGTCGATATCCTCTCGCCCCTTTCTCACCGCGTCCGAAACCACAATTTTCCCCAGCGCATCAATTCCTCTAGTTTCGTAAAAGGAACGTTCGAAGCCAGACGTTAACACACTATCTTTCTTCGGAGTATTTTTATCACCATTTTCGGCTCCTGTTTCCATATAATTGCCATTCAGATGGATGTGGTTGCCCGATCTTTGCGTCTCTTCACCTTCCGTTATACTGCGACCGTTGTCGATGAGGGTTTCTGAGGTGGAGGAGGTATCTTTTGGTGAAGGTGACGATGGAGCAGTGACAGTCGCCTGATTAGACATCTCGGAGTCGCATCTCTCTCCCAGGGTGCTGTGAGCCAGATAGATGCTGATGTTAGCCTTGTTCTCCTCGCGTTGCTTCCAGGCGAGCCGCAGCCTCTCAGCCAGCTCCTGCCTGGAGTAAAGGATGGTGGGTTTGTCGATGCTGACGAAAGCCCTCGATCTTCCGGTGACGGGCCTGGATCGCCCGGGGATCTGACGGGCCACCACCTCCACTTGCTCCAGTTTCTTCTCATTCTGGCGGCGGTTCTCGCTCCAGGCGACGCGAACCTGAAATTCGTTGGTGAATCAGATCGCGAAGCGGCATTTACGCTAGGGCTGGGGCTATTTGTCGAATTTTTCGAATTATTTGGCGAATAAAATTCGAATATTCAAGTATTCGAATGCTATTAGAATATTTAAGTATTCGAATACTGATGTATTCGAATAGTAGGTATGGTGTGAATTATAAATCAAGTTCTTTAGGTTCATTTTTGTACAAGCTTTTATTTAGTTTCAGTTGTGAGTTCGTTAGTTTTTCAGGGTGAAATCTTGTAAGCTAATAACTTGATTTATAATTCACACCATACTATTCAGTATGAATACATCAGTATTCGAATAGTATGGTGTGAATTATTAATCACGAACTCACTCAAAATATTCGAGTAGTATTTGAATACTTAAATATTCGAATAGTATTTGAATACTTAAATATTCGAATAGTATTCGAACAGTATTCGAATACTTAAATATTCGAATAGTATTCGAATACTTAAATATTCGAATAGTATTCGAATACTTAAATATTCGAATAGTATTCGAATACTTAAATATTCGAACAGTATTCGAATACTTAAATATTCGCGTGGTATTCGAATACTTAAATATTCGAATAATAACATTCGAATACTCAAATTTTCGAATATTAAATTATTCGAATACACCCAGCCCTAATTTACACTTGGCGATCGTACTATAACAAAGTCGTAGATTTGGGGGGTAAGTGAACTAAATCGAGGCGGAGGGAATCAGACTTAAGGGGAGGATCCTTTTTTGGGGAGTTAAAAATATAGCAGAATTTGGGATTTTTTTTTAAGAAACTAGTGATTCGATTCAGCTCGAATTTGGACCATGTTTTTATGCAGATTTATTTTGGAAGGAAAACATTCATAGAGACTGCCCATTTTTCACACACTTACAAGCTAACACTCCCTTAATTAATGAAGATCAAACGAGCCTTTTTAACTGACTTCAAAAAGAAAGAGGTTCCTGGTTCGAGGTGTATGTAAGAATTTCTGGGTAACTACTGGACCGATCTTCGGGAAACTTGTTGTATTTAGTGTAGCATCAATCAACTTAGGTCGTGGAGAAAGAATTCTCAAAATCGGTTAAGTAGTTTTGAAGTTACACAAAAAATAAGAAATCTGTTTCATTATTATTATTAAGTCGCTTACTTTTGGAATCTTCCGTTTCTAGCAAACGGTTCCTTTTTTTATGAGAAACTCTTTTTGTAGGTCTGCGCATATTTTTTCAAATAAATCTACTTATGTAACTGAAATAACTAAAAAGTAAAAAATAAAAAAATTAAAAAATAAATTAAACCCGACTAAAAAAAAAAAAATTGCACTGAAGAGTAAAAAATAAGTGTTTTCCTTATTCAATCTATGACCCTCAATTTTGTTATGTCGGCGCTAAATTTATCACAGCGCAAATGATGAGGCGCCGACATAAAAAATGAAGAGTCATAGATTAAATAAGGAAAAAAAACATATGATTACCTTTAAGTGCATTTATATTATTTTGAAGTCGGTTTTATTTTTTCAAAAATTTTTTTGTTTTATTTTCTGCTAACTTTGCTACAGCTCCACCACCAAATACGATTACTTGTTTCTGTGTCTGTGTAGTAATAGTGCCTTAAGGAGACCGTCCGGTCTAAAAATCGATTTTTCTTTTATTTCATTTTTCGAATGTTCAACCTTTTAAGAATACGTGTTTAAAAGGATTTTTTGAAATTCGTAAAATTCTCGAAGTTACAGCCATTTGAATAGCGGGAAATGTGTAGGTACAACCCGGCCACTTGGCACTCACGTAAAACTTCAAACGCGTTTTTCTCGAATCATGATTTTTCCGAACGGTAGACAGCATAACAAAAGAAATTATTAACCGATTCCATAAAACTTGGTGGCATTTTCTTTGTAAATGAATTCACTATCGCATCACCCTTTGACCATCAATTTTAGAGGTCATAGTTCTTCGTTATTAACATTTTTAGGCGCAGAATTACCCCCATTTTCGCATGTTTGTGTTCAAACGTGTACCAAACATCGCCATTTTGCTTCATTTGCCTTCTTAAAGGCTGATGCGATAGTGATGGATACAACTTATAAGAATATCTTTGGTTTTTTGATTTCAAACAATTCTACCCCGAGTTCTACTGCCCACCGTTTCCGCCTCTTTTGTCGCAGCAGTGCACTGCGCGCCACGTAAAATTCAAACCATTGTAGAAAAATGAAAAAAAAAAAAAGAAGTTTTTATATCCTTGAAGAACGAATAAAGAAAGGCCATAAAGTTTTTTACTGCAAGTTGTATACTTTTTTGACAAAAAAATCCTAAAGATCACCTATTTCTCGAGCGTTTTGACCGGACGGTCCCCTTAAACTCGTGGCAAGTGCGACTGTTGACTAGCATTTAGCTCGATTAACTCGATTAAAGTGTTTGTTACATAATTTGAGGGTACCTTAGGTCTCTCGAAACCAGCTTTGCCGCTAGTCCCACGTTTGCCACGTGCGAGAGGGCTCGCGCAGATCTGCAGCGCCTTGTCATCATCCGCGGATCTCTGTCGTCTGATCTGCTGCCGTCGGGGGGCAGGCGGTTGCAGGGACAATTGTCTGACTGGTTTCACCGATTTCCCGGATCCCGACATCCCGATGCTCGAAGGGACCCTTGCGGACTACATTCTACAGCAACTTTCTCCTTAAAGACTCTTCAAAATTCTCGACACGAGGATGGGATTATGAAGAATAATTAACAACTCTGAATTCACTTTGGTTCGGGTAGTTATTTGGTAGTACCTACTAGTACCTACTATCACACAGGGAAAAGTAACATAAATACATACAGAGGAAGCAACAAGAGCCAAAGCAATGGTCACCAAAGTGTTCAATGATTCCCAATTGCGCATCACGAGATAAGCTAAACGTAGAACAAAGGTGTGGAAGGAAGGAGACGAGGAAACGAGGAGAGAAGTGTGAATGAAAATAGTGATTAACCGACCTGGGGAGGTGGTGATCGCTTGGTACTCACTCGTGGTGTTTGGGATGAGCCAAAGGAGGGCCGTCGAAGCGGAGGCGCGATGGATGGAGTTGCATCGTGGTGGCGGCGCGAGCGAACGCCGACTGACTAACTTCATCCATTGCCCTCTGACACGATCGTTCACCACCACTGCCATTTCACCAAGCTACCCTCGCGTTACGTACGTATCCACGTTGGTGTGCAACCGTTCGCCACCAACACGCCGTTGCTTCCACCCTCCACTAGCCAGAGAAAGGGGTGGTTGAACGATGTGTTGCTCCCTTTAATTCGAACGACCCCCGCGATACTACCACCACCCTCTGCGGCCAGTGGCGTTGCACACGTGCTTCGTCATTTCAATCATCGAGTCTCCGCTCGGTCTCGCGTCAAAGCCTTTGAGAAGTCCGGTGCTCCTGCGATTCCTCAATAAATATACCATCCACCCGTTTCAAATGAGAACGCTCGGCACCGTCTGCTATCCGCCGGTGTTTCTTCTTTTCCAAATCTCATTTCTTGCGCTGTATACCTTCTTGATCCTCCGGCGAGTGAAATCCCCACAGTCTCCCATCGAGCATTAAAGTCGCTGCTGGCCCGCGCAAGAGGGAGAGGAAGTTCGATACATGTCCGAGGCGTCGTGTACCCGCGTGCCCGAGCTGGCCGAATGGCTGCGCTCGAACGGGAACGTGTCATCGGGGTACCGAACTCGAATCCACCCGGCAGTCAACCGGTATTATTGATCAAAACTTTGCCTATCATCTGACAGGTTGTTGTCCGTTGTTACCATGGCATCGCCGATCATTCGAATCCGCTTCTCCCGTTCCTCTCTTTCTCGCACGTTCCTCCTAGGGCGACGCGGTGCGCCTCTCCGCCCCGAGCCGTGGTTGGATTTAAACGTGAAACTTTCGCCTCCACGTCGGGAACTCGGCCACGTCGAATCCCCCGAAAATTAAGAGAGCCTGCCCATTACCGCTCGCAGCTCTAATTGCCCCTCTTATCAGCGACTTCGACGTGCAATGGCCCGGGGATGGGCGAGCCGGTGGATAACTCGCCGATAAGAGCTGCGAACTTGCCTCTGCTTCATTTCGCCGGCTGGTTTTGCTGAGCTTCTCTTAGCTCGGTCTTCTGGTTATATACTCTCGTCTTGTTTATGAGGTTTATTCTGTCGTTCACGCGTGGTCATTTATGGGTGTACTGGGCAACAGCGAGGCCCTCGCTGCGCATGCTTCGCTTTTTCCGCGGACTTCTTTGTTTTGGTCAGTAAGAGTTAATTTTAAGGGCGCGAATCCACGGGGAGATTTTAAAGGAGACTTCTTTCATCGCGGGAAAAGAATTTCAGCAGCAACTGAATGTAAATAATGGAAATAGCCGCGAGAGGTGAGATTGTATCGTGGAACTTGCCCCGTGAGAGTCCAATTTCATGAAATTAATGATAAAATTATTAAAAGATGATAAACAATGAAGTAATTGTTTCAGGAGATTAAAGTCTCGTGTGAGGCTTTAAGGAGGGTTCTGCCTTGTGGGACTGAAAAAGTAGGTGATATTTGCGAATTTTTTATAAAGAAACTGGTGGACGGATTTATTTGAAATTTGGCAAGTTGTTTTATTGTACTTTTAAGTATTATTACAAATTTTTATGAGGTTGTACAACAAAATGTGCGTGTGTAGAGCGTCGATTGCAGAACGTTGAAAAAAAAAAACGGCTCGTGCTGGCGTTGAAGGAAAGCGTCTTATGGTTTATCTGAAACACAAGAAGGAAAAGGGATTCTTAATCTGCATTAATATGGATATCTATGGAACTAGAACAATTCAGAAAAATTAAAAATTGATAAAATGGCAGCCTTTTGAAAAAAAGTTCGAATTTCTTCCAAAAATCGGAAGGTATTATTTAAATAAAAAAAGAACGGTAACAGATACAGCCATAATCCTAGTTCCATAGATAGACTGACGTTTGCCGGACATGTATGTACAAGGTCGATGCAATAGCTTCATTGGACTTCGAGATTTCTTCAACGCCATGTCGAAAAATGTTGTTTCGTGGAAAACGAGTTTAAAGTTTCATGTTAGATTGGTATAAAAGTACAACTACTTACAATATTTAGAATCCTCCAGGGCTATATAGTAGTCCTTCCACTTCTTCATACAAGGTCCAAATATTTTGAAAAATGCAAAAAAAGAAAAAATTTATTTTTTTGGTCCCACAAGGCAGAACCCCCCTTTAATTTCGTGAGACAATTATTTCACGACGTGTTTCCACTTATGGAGAAGTTTTAACGTTATCACTCATCAACTCGCATTTCATGTGAGAGTTTTGTCTCAAGGAGATTTTTCTGTCTTTATAATTTTTAAGTGAGGATTCATATAAATCTATTAATTGGATGTGGGATTCATATGAATCTATTAATTGGATTGTTGAATTTTTTCTTCAGTGTTTCTAAAAAAATAAATAATGTAATTGATATGAAAATTCATTGAAACTAACTGTTTACCTACTCGACACGATTTCAAACAAATAATAATAGTGTAGCGTCTACTATTCAATGCAATACGGTGCTTATAATTAAATTAGCAATACGTATATATAAATATTATTTACCATAAAATAAATTCACTCGAGCAATTTTAATATCACGTGCTGTTGGTGAGATGGATGTGTCGGATTTATTACGTTTACACGGTGAGTTATTAATTTCATGAAAGAGTCTCATGACAGTGACTACTTTAATTTAACCATTTTTATTTAAAATTTAAATTAATAACTTATATTAGAGACAGTAGGTAAATATTTCATCAACTCATTCGTACAAGCCTTCAATAAAAATACCGATTATGATGCTACCTTTGTACAGCCAATATACTGCAGCTTTTAAAAAATTAATTCATTGGGCAGAATAGACCTTAAATTATAATCAAAAGGACATGCTTTCGATAAACAGGTGAATATTAAATTTGCCGAATTCCCTTAATTTATTTTTATTCTAATAACAAATTATCTAACCCAATTACTAATTTTATCATTATATATATCTCTCTCTCTATATATATATAAATTATTTCTATATTATTTTTTTTTTTAAATTTACATGAAATTATTCATTTTTAAAATCACAATTATAAAATTTCAACAAATTTATACATTCTCCCCTAAATTTTATATATTCAATAAAACTACTTAAGAGAGAGAGTCAAACACTAGACTAAATTATTTAAACTAAATTATTTCCGCTGCTATCGAAAGTAAGAAAAATTGATAAGAGGAATTTATACGGTTTGATGACGTGCATCTCGAGATGTTATCGGTGATGTGTTATTCAGTACATTACGTACTCTTCTGGCGCTATGAGCTGGTAATTTTTTGCTCCAACTCATTTCACAGTCATGAACTCGTCCGAACTCGCCTTAATTTGCATTATAGAAAACAGGCGTTAATATGCAAAAATATGTCGATGACTTTGGAATAATCTTGAGGATAATCTTGGGAGAGTTTTTTTTTTATCATAATAAGATATTTTTAATACAGAAGACATACTACAATTTTGCAAACAAAGCGGTTAATCGTTCATCGATTACCTTATCGTCAAACGGCAGGTATACTTTATCAATTGCAACACCCGTGCATATTGCATTCTTGGTAAAATTAGCTCCGACGATTGAGCAGTGTATGTCAGAAGGTTCGTTCTTATACCTTTCTGATTTGATAGAAGAGTTTGGCCATCCCTGGCCCGGTTTTATAGAGGAACGACTGTCTATCGTGCTCGATCGGGACTGGAAAGTTCGACTCGCGATGCTTGCCAAGAAATTTTCGAGGCCCCATTCCGCGATCAAGGCGATTGATGGACGGTCGATTTGCCCGTGATGCGAGGAATGGGATCACAAGTGATGGTACTATTTACCTAACGCCACTGGAACACCCGATTTCAACCCTTCGTGGTCACACGTGGCGTGTCGCACCCCAGAATATTTATTTGCCAATATTTCCGTCAATTTTTAGACCTTGATAATAAAATTTAAAAATGTCATGAATTTTAACAAAAAAAAAATCACTTTTATCCACAACTATTTTTTCAAATACAAATTTCAACGTATCAAAATTTACATTTCTAGAAAAAGACTGTTAGAGCATGATTTCGCGAGTATTGCGAATGTACAGTTATCACTGAAAAGTTAAAAGGTTAAAAAATACGAAAAAGGTAACTCAAAACTGACGGTGTAACCATGAAGGGTTAATACTCATTCGAAATTTTCTCTATTACTCCAACCATATATAGCTGATTCTCTCTTCAAGTTACTCAACGAACTATAGAGAAAACTGGAAAGCAGTTAGAAGAACCGGAGAAGCATGACCGGCCAAAAAAGACCCAAGACATTTACAATTAGCAAAGTTATTTAAAGTGAACACTGCAGACGTGGATTTCTAAATTTTCAGAAAATGTCAAGTGAGAATACGTTCGCCTCTTTGCTGGAGGATTCGTTCGCTGACATCGTCGGGGATGTTGAATGTTACTCGTCGAACTTAAAGATATCCTTTTCAATAGTTTCTTCGCTGTATCCTACGAATCGTCAATTTTTACACATTTCCCTTAACACTATAATCCTCACGATGCCTTGGAAACCTTTAGCCAGAGCTTCGACGAGGCGTTGCTGCAGCAAGCTTTGCAGGATTGCTTACACTCCTGTCCAGACAACTTGCTGGACGAGCAAGTTTTCAAGGAAACGCTCCCTGTCGCGCATCGTCTTCTGCTCGAGGTAAATCTCAAGTGAAATTACTTTGAAAGTCAATATACATAGAAGCCGATTCCACAAACTGGGCCAATCTATATCCCTTTTCTCAGCGGTAGAGAAAACAGTTTTTGCACGTTGCGGGTAAACGAGTGCATGCTTCCAAGGAAGTGCAATCATAGAAAAATATAATACCCTAAATACTGCAACGTTCCCTTCGAATATTCTTTTTTAACTTCACTTGGGAAGGAACCGTGCCCCAATGGCTCCTAGAATCATCACGTACGATCTAAATTTATGTTCTTCAATCTGTCCTACTTTGTAAGGCTTTAAAACGAACCGAGGAAATCATACGCGCGACTGCGGAGCAAGACACTTCGGAGAACGTAAAACGGCAATTGCTTGTTTGTCACGGATTGCTGATTGTCTGGGAGAGATCTGTGGAGCGCGTGTCGAAGCTTCACAATACGTCCGCGACAAATCTGAAATGCTTATCAGAGAGCGTGCCTGCCACGGTTAAAGTGATATTCCAGCATTGCAAATTGAGGTAAATAAGAATAATAGATGTTGAGGTATTCGGGAAATGATGTTGACTTTTCAGTCGGTGGCGAATCGACGCCACTCCACGTGACAGAAGGGGTGAATTTTCTTTACAGCCAGGCATTGTACGGAACTTTATTCGAGGGCGTATCGGAGAAATTAACGGGTCTCTTTCGCAAGGCGAAAACGATCTTGAATCTATTCCTGGCCACTTTGGACGGTGTAATCGTTTTCGGCACGGATACGGAATCGGAAACGGGGCTGTTGGTAAAAGGTGAGCGATCCTATTACGTCTTAACGATTCTTTAACCCGGAGCCATTCTCGCGGTTTTATCGAATACAAAAGACGGTATATCGTCGCCCTGTCGATTCCGTTTTCTTCTGCGTTTTCACAATAACCACCCCTTCGACTTGACGTTGGTAATCTTTCATACGAATCGTCGTTGACGTAGTGCAAACTTTCGAGGAATCTTCTGGTGGCTTGTAGGGTAAACTCGGGTAAATCCGTGATAGTTTTAGAATTTCTCTGATAACTGCTAATATTTATATATTCTGAAAGTGAGTCTAGGATATAATGATAGGTCAGACATCGGAGAAACAAATAATAGGTTAACAGAAATTTACTAACAAGGGAACACCGCGAACCCGGACTCACCGATTGGAACGCAACTTTGTGGGTGTTTAGAGTGACTCAAAACAAGAACAACGGTGTGTTTCGTTTGGGCCCTATCGCCCTCTAACGGGGTGAAAACTAACCTCAAAGTCAAATTGGCACTTTTACTTTTTCGTGTATAACTCTCGAAGTACAACAGACAGAAAAGAATGTTTCGAACAAAAGTTTAATGGTACAATGAGCACTGCAAACTTGCGTTAATAAAATTTCGAAAAAAGTTTTTTTTTGCGTTCAGGTATTTTTTTTAAAACTCTTTTTAAAATTTTGATAACGCAAGTTTGTAGCACTTATTGCACCATTAAACTTTTGTTTGAAATATTTTTTTCTGTTTGCTGTACTTTGAGAGTTATACGCGAAAAAGTGGAAGTGCCAATTTGACTTTGAGGTTAGTTTTCACCCCCATAAAGGGCGATAGGGCCCAAATGAAACACACCGTTGTTCTTGTTTTGAGTTACTCTAAAAACGCACTAACAAGGAGAATATTTTAGGTGTCCGCCTCCGATCATTTCGATTTTTGGATATGTTATAGAGGACCGAAAAATAAGAAATACGTGTTTTTTTATTTTTCCCCGTTTTCATATTTGGGGGGTGAAAACTGCGTTCAAAGTTAGGGTTGAAAAATCATTTTTGTGGAATATCTCGAGAACTATTAGAGATAGGGGAATAGTGTCAATGGACGAATTTTGTGTCTTTGAATGCGAAATATGACTGACTCACCAGATTTTCAAAAAGTCCATTTTTTCCACAAAAATGATTTTTCAACCCTAACTTTGAACGCAGTTTTCACCCCCCCAAATATGAAAACGGGGAAAAATAAAAAAACACGTATTTCTTATTTTTCGGTCCTCTATAACATATCCAAAAATCGAAATGATCGGAGGCGGACACCTAAAATACTCTCCTTGTAAGTTGCGTTCCAATCGGTGAGTCCGGGTTCGCGGTGTTCCCTTGTAAGTATATTTAATTGAAAATATACAAAATTAAATTGTCATGACATACTCTGGTTACTCCGTGATAGCTCTGGTTAATCCGTAATAGTACTCTGGTAACATTAGTTTACATTATTTTACATTATTTTAGTTGATTTTACATTATTTTATATTATTTTATATTATTGTTATTTTGTGTATAATCAATCGTTTCATGATCGTTAGATGTCTGAGACGTAAGCAAACATTATTTCTGGTATATTGACCATCAAAATTTCTCAAACAGCGCAATCAGAAGCGCAGTCTCAGGCACACAGAAAATAAGAATTTAGTCACTATTCATAAGCAAAAATAACACTGATGCCTTATTGTATGATAATTTCAAGAGTAAGACTTGTTAAAGTGTCATTTTACCATCACTTACCTGCAGTTTGAACTTTCCATTTATCTTCTAAAGCACATATAATACATAGAAAAGCGATCGTCCACAACTAGCACGAAAAATTTCACGAATAATGCGCTGCTGGAACAAAATGCTCTCTCACTCTATCACACTAACTTCAATTAACTAATTATTTTACCAAAACATAAGCTAGAAGATCAACGCTGTCTGTTCGCTTTTGTTCCATCTAAATTGAGTCAGACAATATCGAGTTAGCGTATGTTTATGTTGGAGCTGCGATAAACGATAAGAGCGACGATAAGAGCGAAGCGTCGAAATACATTGTATTGTTTTACAATGGAACTGAAAATAAAAAAGTGCAAAACGTAGAGGATGAAGATATAAATTTTTTTAAAAGTTTGTTACCAAACATTACAAATTTATCACCATATGATAAAATGTCATACAGAATACAAATATTAAAAGTCACCCAAGAATTTATGATACAGAGTACAAATGCATGTACAAATACAAATACAAATAACCAAAATACTCTCTAACTTTTGCATTTAATTTATTAATAAGTTTATTATTTAAGGAATATGTTTTGTGTTTGAGAAAATAAATATTTCTAAAATGTTATTTGACTAACCTTATTGTAATCATTAACCTTTCTTCATAAAGAACTGGCCTAACATGGCAATTGCACCAGTTTTCTTTAATCTTATCCGATATCTTGGACAAAATGTAATCGAAGGTTTCTATATTCATTCGCATATATTCAAAAAATTTCTGAGTATATTTTCTTAAGTCGTTATATAAATGATGAAACTCTCCAAATTCATATCTATTAGTATTAATAGGATGCGTAGAATATTTACGTTTACTGCGTAGACACTTGAAGACAATAATAATTCTTCTTCAGAATCGCTCATATCTAAATGGTTCATCTTCCTGAAACCTTAAACGACCGAAGCAGTACTATTATGACAGCTCCACTATAAACACATCAGAGAAATATATTTTCGCGCAGCCTTTATCCCCGCTCTTATCGGCGCTCTGATCGTTTATCGCAGCTCCAACATAAACGTACCCACAGATAAATGAAAAAGTATCACGGAATAACCTGTATCACGGATTTACCCGAGTTTACCCTAAATGAATTTCTGTACACGTTCTGCGATGCTGTAACGCGTGTATTTTACTACTGTGCTCAATGACCACCGTATCGTTTTAATTTGGAATTTGGGAACGAATCGTCATTGCCATTTAAGTTGCCTTCGTCCTTTAGAGTTTTAGAATGAAAGGCAAGAAATCTAGACGAGAAGAATCCCTTAAATCTCTTTATTACTATTCCGCGTATCATACTGCAGCTGAGTTTTAGACAGCTGCAGTATGATACGCGGAATAATAATAAAGAGATTTAAAGGGGTATGCCCGTTTGAACCCTCGGGAAATGTGTACATTTTGTGGATTTTTTTAGAAGTCAACGGCTTGATGAAGATTTTCCGTTTTTTTACTATCTTTACATAGTATTATGAACTACTTAAAAAAAAAGTTTCAGTTAAAAAACTATTGTTTTTCGGAAGTTATGGATACATATCCGAAAGTCTCTCGATTTTAGACGGCTAAACGGTGGCCCTGAAAAAATCTGTATGTCGGGTCTGAAATCAAAAGCAGTACAATTTTCTTATAAAATATGTCAATAGCTATCGTCCTACGGGGCCGATTTTGAAAATTTTGAAAAATAAAGAAATGGTGAGAAATCAAAGGTAAAGTTAGATTTTTCCAAGAGAAAAGTCCACCTTTTTTCTTTATAAATAATAAACGGGGATTCAGAATAAAAAAAGCCCTCGTAGGACGGTGTGGAATCTTATTACGATTCTGCGTGCAAAATTGGAAGTGAATTGGTTGAACGTAGCGCGAGTTTTTAGTCGAGTTTTCTGTCGAGCCCCGTGCTACCTGGGTGGTTCCACTCAAATGCCTATAACTTTGTCAGTCTTCCGAATTTTTACATCGGACTTGATTTATAATATTCCTAAAACATCAATCTACGAAAATATGTAAAAAGAAAAAATCCGATTTTTGACACTTTCAAACGGTTATACCCTCTTAAGGGAGGGGGTATTCTCGTCTAGATTTCTTACCCTTTTTTAGGGACGATGCACAACAAAATTACACAGCTTTTACCGATGAGCATTATCCGCGCGTATTTATTAACACTTGAGTAAGTTGTGAAAAACTTTTCAGCTGTACATAATAATGATTAGAGGATAAAGAATATCGTCCTCTCTAGAATACCCCCTCAACGGCTCTTACTTGCTTCATAACGAATCATTGCTATTATCTGCTCAGGATAGAGTATATATTTTTCCATATTTATTTTGTCACTATATCGTATAAATATAGTGATCGATGGAATTGGATCTCTGGTCACTATCGCCCACGAATTGGACTTGAAGACGTACGTGGACGCGTCCAAAACTTTTGACAAATTGGCCATTATGTATCAGCACGATGTAATACGGGTTCAGCCGACGAGCGTTACTTTGCATCTCGAGAAAATGACGAGAAATGTGTCTTCGATGCTTCTGTCGCTTCAGGTATGTTTAAGCTGGAGTCGGGTCACGATATTCTAAAAATCTTAAATCGTGAGAAAACAAAATGTGTTATATTCTATCTTACTCTATTATTGACGGATCCTTAGCTGCAAGAGTTTTTAAGCCGAAGATTGTTTTTATATATACCTACTTAAAATCAGTGGCGTGCTCAGGATTTAATCTTGGGCGGAGCCGAGTTAAACGGATAAAAATATTTTTAATGCAAATTCAATAAAATTCATTCGATGAATGTAGAAATTTATTTAAAGAATAAAATCCAGCTTTCTTTTTTTACAAAGCCCCTTCAATCAGTGCGCGACTGCTTAAAATATTCTCCGAAGTTCGAGTAAGGTAGTTTGAAAAGGAAAATAATTTTGTAGTGCAGTGCACATTTAGATGCACTTTTTTTTTAACTGTGGATTATTCTTGAAGAAGTAAAAGATTGCTGAAGTGGACAAGGGGTCTAAAAGGGTTAATATCATAGATGCGAATGGGACTCTCTTATAGTCCCTTATGATATGGATTCCTCCAGTTAAAAATATTTTGACGCTCAATTTTTCTCCGTGGAGCAGTGTTTGGTAATTGGGACAGGCGTAAATAAAATATTAAAACTACTTTTAATCTACTATTAAATTTCAACTTTGCAACTCAAAATTACCGCGTGCATTCCAAGAATCATTCTTGCCCGCAATCGGCACCCAAACCTATTAAACATTAGGGTGATCCTTATTTTTCAACTTTAAAATTTGTATTGTCTGACTCTCTTAAAATCTTCTATTCGACAAAAAAAATATCTACGTGTTTTTTATTTGTATATTTTGATATATAAACGTCGCTCAAGGACTTTATATTTCGCATGTACCACAAGTTTGGCAACTGCGACTTTCCATAATTGTCACTTGTCAATTTTAATGAAACGGGCCCATATTTATATGTCAGAATCCGAAACCATGATTTTATCTATGCGTTTAACAATCTGAATAGAATGTACGTCTGAGTTTGCGTTTGCATCTGACTCGAGAAATTTAAATGTGCATACAAAGCCTTATGCCACATCACAATACAGTACACACTCGTTATAAACCCGTTTCGCCTATGCGATGTGTGCCCGAATTTTAATGTTTTAGGGTAAACCAATCAGTAATTGACCGCATACCAGTGAATGACCATTAGACAAAGAAATGTCAATTATAAATTTAAAAATATTATATGTTTATAAATGGAGTGTAGTTGCACTTTTAATATCCCATATTTTTAGTTACGCGTATTAAGCAAACATTAATAAGTACAATTCTTATTAAAAGTATGCGGTCATTTACTGGGCTTCTACACGTTTTGCATTTTATAATCGTTTTTTTTAAAATTATGATAAGAATAAGTAATTATTTTTATAGAAATTTCAAGAAAAACAAATTGAAATGCAATTTCAACAGTTGTTTTGTTGTTATACATAAATATATTCAAGTATTAATCTCAAAGGTCCATAAATTCAACAATTCGGTCATTCACTGGTTGGTTTACCCTACACTCACTTAAAAGTTAATAAAATTATTTGGTCCTTATTGCAAAAATTTCTATCAATTTATACCAAAATAGTAATATTTGATTGCCATTGAGCCACCTATAATCCTTAATATATTTTAACAAAATTTTATACGAAATTCTTTTAAACTATTTGGAAGCTTCTGAGAGAGTCAGAAGAAATTTTAAAAAATTTTGTTTTTTTACCGTATATATAAGGACCACACTATTAAACACTCGTTCTTTTTGCCAACTAGTCCAAGAGAATTACATTTTTCGACACGCAGTTTCCGCACCCCCACATAACATACATATATATGTATACTTGTTTAGGAATCCCTTGACAAAGTCGACGAGAGAAAAGTCAAAGTTATCAGTCATTCGTTAAAGATATTGGACAGATTAATCGCAGCATACTCTTCCTGTATAAATAACGAAAGTCTACCATGTGTCATCGAACTCCTTCTGCAAATGCTCAGGTATCCAATTGCACCCTCTCCACGTTTTCCTTTCATCGATATTAAACCTTCACGCTATTCTTCACAACTAGGTGTTCCCCGTCGTGTTTGCAAAACTCACGCATCGAGGATAAGGTGATCGAATTGATTAACGGCCACATCTCGAGGGGGTCCGAACCATTTTTGAACACCGTTCTCAAAATCTCCGATTTCAAGCAGGTTCGTTCGCCGCACTCTATCTTAAGGGGTCATTTTATTTTGATCGGCCGAAAAATGAAGCTATTTATAAAGTTTTCTTTCTTAATAGATACAATATATAATGAAATAATTTTTTGGAATTTATTAAGCTACTGTTATATTAAACAAAAAAATTAAAAAGATTTTTTTTCATTATGTTTCAAATGTTTTTTTATAGCGTCGATGTGAAACCTACAAAAAAAAGAAGTATGTTCGTGGCGCAGGTGATTTCCCGGCTCAGGCTTATTTGAAATAAAAAAATTGTAAAGATTCTTCATCTGTATGAGTGTCGCTATCGCCCGTAGCTCAATTATTTTTGTCCAAAAATAACCGAGATTTCTCTCGGGGAACATTCAAGAAAACACCCTTTTGGAGAACATTTTCTTTCGAACCGGCGCCATTTTGTTATTTCTCAACAAAAATTGTTAATTGAGCTACGGGCGATAGCGACACTCATACAGATTAAGAACCTTTTCCAATTTTTTGTTTCAGGTAAGCCTGAGCCGGGAAATCACCTGCGCCACAAACATACTTCTTTTTTGTAGGTGTCACATTGACGCTATAAAAAAACGTTTTGAACAAATTAAAAAAATCTTTTTTATTTTTTTCTTGTTTAATATGAGAGTAGCTTAATAAATTCCAAAAAATTTATTTAATTATATGTTGTATTAATTGAGAAAAAAATCTTTAAAAATAGCTCCATTTTTCGGCCGATCAAAGTAGAATGACCCCTCAAGGAAGTACGAACAAACACTTATTGTTAATGTCTGCTTTTATCAAACAATCTTTCAGACGTTCTTCGAGCATAGGAGTCAGGCCAGTGTGAATAAATTAGGCTACCATTTACTAACAATCAGTATCATGAAAAAATTAATCAACATGCCGTACGAACAACATTGTAAGTGGACATTGGGCGCGGAGTCAATTATCGACGTCGCGTTGAAGAATATTAGTACCAGTAAGTATGTAATTCATTTCGTGTATCAAGCTGTAGGTATATATATTTTAGTGCTTCTTTGCGTTGAGGATTGAGTTTCAAGTTGAATAATCTTATTTGGAGGAAAATTGATCATTTTATTCGCTTTGGTCAAAACTTGATAGCCTTTCATCTGGACGTCAAAATGAATCCACGATCTAAGTTCCAAGATCTCAACTTATTTTATTTAAAAAAAAGTAAAGACTCTTACAATTAGTTGGAGAAGTAAAGATTCTTAAAATTAGTTGAGGAAATAGAGATGCTTATGATTAACCGAGAAATTTAAAAATTCTTCCAATTAGTTAAGGAAACAAAAATTCTTCCAATTAGTTAGGGAAGTAAAGATTCTTAGAATTAGTTAAAGGCAGTGGCGCACTCAGGATTTAATCTTGGGGGGTGCCGAGTGGAACGGATAGGAATATTTTGAATGCGAATTCAATAAAATTCTTTAGTTGATTAATTTATTTAAAACATAAGGTCCAGTTTTCTTTTCTTTTTACAAAGCCTCGTTTTGGGGGCATCAGTTTTCCTTTCTTTTTGCAAAGCCTCGTCTTGCCCTCCTCTGGGATGCGCCACTAGTTGAGGGATTAAAGAAGAAAGTAAATCGACTCATACGCTTGTATCTCCTAAAAGTGCAGGGTGAGATTTGCACGGGCGAAGTGAGGCTGCCGGGTGCCCACGATGTTGGCGAAAGACCGCGACAGGCCACACTGTACGAGGCCACCTTGCTGCCGATTTGTGGGCTGATTAGCCAAGTTCCAGTGGACGGATTCTATGCAGTCGAGCTGATATTGTTGAAACATCTGCTGAGCAACGAACTTTGGAGTTCGTTGCTCAGCGCAGACGTTTGGTGCTTCATTGGACGGTTCGTAAAGTATAGGTCTTGAACAGTACACACATTGTAATCGATTATCGCGTTCAATCCTACACCGTGAATACGACTGACTCACGCTATGCCGTGGTGTGCGTCGTTATCACAGAATTCACAGTTAAAAATTATATAAGATTATAAGAAATGGATAAACTGTGGTAGAAGATCATGTATGATCACTTTGTGTTGGAATCTCGGAGTTCTTTGAATTCTTGGAACAATTTCCGCTGTAACGATAATGACCATGGCAATGGTATCTTTCTAATCGATCAATCTCTCATGAAGGACACCACGATTCGTCTCGCAAGGATAGGTTCCCAGGTGTCCGCCTCCGATTGCTTTGAATTTTGGATATGTTTTATAGGACCGAAAAATAAGATATACGTGTTTTTTATAGCGGCCCGTTTTCATATTTAGGGGGTGAAACCACCCCCCAAAGTTCATACGGGGTACAAAAATTGTGTGGAGTAAAACTTGATATAAATTTAATTTGCATCATTTAATTTGCGTCAGTCACCGTTATTAGGGGGTAATTATGAGGGGTGGTTTCACCCCTTGAACATGCAAATGGGCCAAAATAGAAAGACACGTATTTCTTATTTTCCGGTCCTCCATTCTTTTAAACTTTGTGGGGTGGTTTCACCCCTTAAACATGCAAGCAGGCCAAAATAAAAAGACACGTATTTCTTATTTTTCGATCCTCTAAATCATATCCAAAAACCAAAGCAATCGGAGATGAACACCTGAAAATCTTATATCTTTGGGGGTTGGTTTCACCCCCTAAATATGAAAACGGGCCGCTATAAAAAAACACGTATATCTAATTTTTCGGCCCTCTAAAACATATCCAAAATTCAAAACAATCGGAGGCGGACACCTGGGAACCTCTCCTTGTCAGTGTCTCAAGTCTGTCCCCAGGGCCCGATCTAGCTCTTCCGCCCATTTTTTCCACCCTTTGTACTTGATTATAAGTAATTATTTAAAAATATATTTTTTTGACAGTGGGTGAAATTTTTTACAGGTATTTGTTGAATATGAAAAGCCACCTGTTCTCCCCCAACCACGTCTTCTAACTTGCGATAACTTTGTATTTCCCTACATTTCTTAGTTAAGGTTCGCGAGTTATAACACAAAATCGGAAAATAACCAGATTTTCAAGGGTCAATTATACCCCTTTAGAGTGATTTTGGGAAGCAAACAAAAATTTCGTTGCAATCAGGAGGAAATTCCCTACATATTCACAAAGTTTCAGAATTTTTGGAATTTCCGGCTTCGGGATGTTCCCTTGTTAGTTTTGGAGATACAGCGCCGAACGCACACGGCACACTCGAGTGTCTGCGCGCCGAACGATACTTTTCAAAACGGTGTACGTGATTTCTCAATCTGTATTGATGCAATTTTGACCAAATTTTGCAGACATCTTTGTTGCAACATTCTCTAAACATTAACGGACCATTTTTTTTAAAATTATTTTATTTACGTGAGTTACAGGCGAATAAGTGAGAAATTCGACGCGAGAATATAAAGATAATAGGTACAGTAGCGGTCAAAAAAGTTACCACTTTTTCGAACTATCCTACTTCTATTACATTTCAATATAAACTCAAAACTGCAGTATGTGCCTAATATACATATTGTGAAAGAGAATTAAAAGCTGTATAAAAGCTAGTTACAGTTGAATTTATTTAACTAATAAAAAAAAGCCCCGCATGACATTAAACACGACAACACACTTTTAGAGCCAACAAAAAGTCACCACTTTTGAACATTAATAAAAAAATCTTTTGCGTTTAGGCAACCTAAAAAGTTACTAAACGTGGGAACTTCTTTGTTGACTCCAAAAATGTGTTACCCCGTTCAATGTCATATAACATTTTTGTTTGTCAGTTAAATAAATTCAACTTTAACTGGGTTGTATACAGCTTTAATTTCTCCATCAGTATATGCATATTAAACATACCACAGTCCCAAATATATGCTAAGAAAATAACAATAATAGGACAAATCGAAAAAGTGGTAACTTTTTTGTCCGCTAGTGTGTGTATGCTCTGTAATTTCAAACGCGATTTCTTCAGAAAGAACTTTTCAAAACGGTGTAAATGATTTCCCAATCTGTATTAACGCGATCAAATTTTGCAGACACCTTTGTTGCTACATTCTCTAAACAATTTTTTGAAAATTCATTTTTTTACGGGAGTTACAGACGAATGGTCGCGAAAATCGGCATCCTTCTCTTCAACATGCTGTTATTCAGCGAATTTTCAAAATCTTTAAAAACGAGTCCGTTAATGCTTGCGAATAACATTATACTTAATAGACAACTTTTGTATTTTTGTTTTAGACAATTCAAATTTGAGTTAGCAGGTACACCGTTTAAGAAAGACCATCACCTCGGAGCCACCTCGTGACACATACCGTTAAAAGGTCCCTTTGTTTTTCAGCGTTGGCTCCTCGGACCTCTGCGCCAGCCACGTGAAATATTTACTGAAAGTTTACGCCGCCCTGTCGAAACGACGCAACTGCCTCGAAGTTATTATACTGGAGAACCTAATCGGCCGGCTGTACAATCTACTCTCCGAGGAGACGAAACATTCTCTGGTTACGGAGCTCGACGATCTCGAGGATCCTACGTGGCTCCCCGTCGCGCGCTTTCTGCCGTCGAAAACGAAATCCTTTTTACAGAACCGACTGGCTTGTGTTGTCAACGAAGTCCCCGTCACGTTTGCCGAATTGCAGCGGCAACCTACCGTGCAAAATTGGCAACGGATCGTAAGTTGAAGTGGGGACGTCGTTCTCGTTGCGCGAGAATTTTGATGCTTTAAAGTTCTCCTTTTCGTTCCAACTAGACGACGCTGATGTCCTTAATTGGAAAGCTTAATTACGCCGGAGAGAAAAGCACTGCCGATATCTTGTCGCAAATATGGAATTCCATTGCAGACACTATTGAAATCCTTGAGGGTAGGCAGATGGATATATTGGCCGAATTTCTAGGGGAATTGTTCTGCGCCACGCAGCCTGAAAATGTTCAGGACGATACTTTTCTTATGGTACACACGCTTTTTTTAAACAGATGGGAGCACGAAAATAAATACAGTAGAGCCTCCGTATTAATAGGGAGAACAAAGTGGCTGGTTAAGAGAATTCTGGGGTAATAGAACAATCACTGCTTTTTTTAAATTCAACTTTATTTATTCGAATAGAAACCAAGAAAATCAACATTCTCTTTCAGTATTTAAGGATCCCATATCTTTGTGGCTGCTAAGTAACATAATTGTTTTAACACAAATAACTGTGTAGGCTCTACGTACTACACACTTCGTATCTAGACTAGAGTTAGGGTGACTGTACCTAATATCGCCTAGCAAAAGTGAAATCGCTGCCAATTGAATAATAATTTATATTTTTGCATGCAATTTGCTTCAAAGTAAAGAGAAATTATTCATCTTTCATGTAGTATAAGTTATAATCGTTGAAACCCATCAATTTTGAATTAGGAATTAAAAAACGCAAGACATGCAAAAATCCGGTCCTGAAAAAAGTGTACCTAATATTGCCTAGTCAAGAAATAATGATTAATTTATATATATATATATAAGTTTTTAAAGTCATTTTCACATGTGGTTTTATTATTTCTTGCTCTATAATTTTTTATTTTATCCACCTTTGATTTTATTTTTTACGTTCCGATGTACATATTGGTTAAGAATTTCACGGTTTCAAGTACTTACGGTTAAGAATTTCACATGTAGAACGCGATCTAGCGTGGTCTACCAGCAAAACAGCTTTTCCTCTACGATCACTTTTTAACTGGTCTTCTTTAACCGCTGGTATAAAAATACATATTCTCAGACTATTCAGAAAAATGTTTACTGTCCATCCAAGCATTTGTCTGATTTTTATAGAATTTTCTTTTTTTTTTTTTACTTTTTCCGATGGCCAGAATCGGAAGTTGATGACACTCGGCAGCATTCGCACAAAAAAAGAAGTGCAGTAATCTCAGTGCAGTGATCTTTCACGACGAGAAACTAATGTTTCTTGTGGTAGTGCCTTCCAAATTAAACTAGCTGCGTCAGCATTGTATACATTTGTTAATGCATATCCTTCATCATTTAGAAAATTATTAAGGAACTATCAGCTGAAAGTTTTTCGGCCGAATACAGGAAAGTATATATAAGATTGTACGTAAACGTTTTTACGAAACGGCTGCTCGAATAATGAAACTTTCGGGTATTAGGATATTCGGATAATGGGGGTTCGGATGCGGGAGGCTCTACTGTAGTTAGTAAGGGGCAGGTGAGGTCGCCTTATAATAAAGATATTCGCTATCTTTATTCATATTTCATATTTATTGAACGTGGCTTAAAATTAACTGGTTGGTCAACGCCACTTGCCCTCACATATGGTTGCCAACCGTCCGGGTTTCCCCGGATTTGTCCTCTTTTTTAGGCCGTCCGTGGACGTCCGGGGGATTTTCTGTAGTGACCCGGGGTTTTCGATGTTGCTCGCTCAAAAAGTCATAAATATTTTATCTTTATTTCTTGATTACAGTTACAGTCTATAATTTACAGAAATGTTTGTCTTGGGATATCGTACCTAATATAAGGCAGGGAGAGCGACAACGGAACCCACATTAAAAAAAAAATTTCTCCCTATTTTATATAATTAGTAGATTCTATTGGAATACGTTATTGCTACTAACTCAATTTCGAAAAAAATGTGGGTTAGTCCGTTCTTGCTCTCACTGTCTCATATAAGAAATAATTAAAAGTGTCCGGGTTTTAAATGGAAATGTCCGAGGTTTTAATGCTCTCTCTCCTAGATTAATGATTTTACGGATGGCAGCCCTACCCTCGCATGAATAACGTTACAAGTTACAATGGAACCTTTATTTCACAGTGTACACTGTAAAAAAATTTACCATACTTTGTATCATTTGAACACGAAGCAAAGACCTCAGAGTCAGTAACAGAGACAACCAAAAATAAGCTTTGACGCTGTGTTCCATATCACAAGCTTTGAACTAAAAATAGTGTAGCAATAAGGTGTTGACCTTGACAAATCCTTAATTGCTCAGCCAGTTACTTCAGCCCCAAATAGGTACCATAAACTTAACTTCCTGGTGCCTTTTTACTTCCTCAGTAAAGCTTACACTAGGTCCCCCGTACGCGTTCCAGCGCTCAATCAGCATCAAGGAATATTGAAAATTTTCAGTTTCTAGAGGCAGTACTGACGTCCCTTTTGTGCCTCCCCTCGCACGTGAAAGTAATGGCGTCGCATTATTTGAGGAGCAACGTGGACTCTTTTGGTAGCTCCAGTCCCAAAGCAGTCAGCGCGTTGGCGGAGCTGAATTGCCGGCTCCTGGAGGATGAAAACCCGTGGGTTCGACAAGAGGCCCTCGAGTCCTTCAATCACGTGGCTCACATGTGCCCTAACGAGGAACTCGTCACCAGAATGGCCGCGGCCGTTACGAAAAAGCCGTCTCTGAGCGATTCCCTTCCCGCGTATCTGTTAGGCACGCCCTACTACGAGCTCCGCGATTTCACGGACGTGCGGCATTACTTGGAATCCGTGGCGAGCGATTCTCGGCACACCTGCCACGTGTGCTATCGTTACGAGGAAGCCCAGAGGGACGAGAAATTCGCGAGACTGGAGGCTCAGTCGAGGGAGAGCCCTGCCGAAGATCCGCGGCCGAACGAACTCGATGGGCATGTGAATAAATTATGCGACGAATTGACTGACATGTCGAAAATGAGCAACGACATCGGTGAAACTACTCTACGGAGACTACGGTTGCTTTGCGCGAAAATTTTGGATATAACGGACTCGTCCAAGACGCTCAAATAGACGTTCAACGTTCCTACAGACTAACTTTTGAATGGTTTTTCTTTCCTTTTGTTCCCTCGCGAAATCAACAATTTTACTGTGTAGGACGGTCTAGTTACATCGAAGAATATTTGCAAATACATTCGGTAAACGTCGAATCTTTTCATTCTGTAAAAAAAAAACTAAGTAAAAGTGATTCTGTAAAGGGCGATCGCGTTACTTTACCAGAATTCTGTCCGAAGAATCGTGTGCAACGGAACATATGGTGATTTTTATTGCGGCGCATATGCTGTGCGGTTGTTACGCAGACTGTAGAATATAAGTCTCAATCAGTGATGCCAGATTCGGGACGGGAGCGCTCGAGAATTTCCCCCACCTCGCATGCACACTAGGCCGGAGCTGCGTGTGTGCATGCGCCGAGCTCGCGGCACGCAGCTACGGCGTAGTGTGCATGCGAGGTGGGGGAAATTCTCGAGCGCTCCCGTCCCGAATCTGGCATCACTGGTCTCAGTCGCGACACTACAGTTCAGTGAGCCGGATATCTCGTGCAACTTCGCGCGACTGCGAGTGGCTTCAAGTATTTTATTAAATTGTAATACAAAGTCATTGTTATTACAATAAATAAATGTGCGTGTGTAAGTGTAGTAGATCATTATTGATAAATCAGTTACAGAAATCTGTATATGTAAAACTAAGTATATCATTTACCGATTACGTGCAGTTTTAAGCCACGGAAAACAGTGAATACGTGCATGTTGATTTATTCGATAATGTTTCCTAGTTTCTTCACTCTTCCTGATGTTTTAACATTCAAACATCATACTCTTAGAAGAAACGATACTGCAATTATCTTGTGTATAGGAAACGATATGTGTAACTAAATAACTTGAAAGATGTACCATTTCAAAATTAATTTTACATTCGATTATGTTCCTCTATATGCAATTTCTTTTCTCTTCTTTATTTAGCAATCTAATACGAATTACAATTCGTACTTTTGGTACATACCATATAGAAATAACGAATGGCAGTTTTTGTTGTAATTGAGGCACTTGATGGAAATGTTTGCCATTTTAACGTTTTCATTATAGTATAACTTAATAAAAAGCAATGTAATTAAATCCAATTTTTTTTAAGGATGTAGTACCGTGTCCTTCAAAAGTTCTGTAAACAGAAGTGATGATTTGAAAATGATAAGTGTCTTTATTTATAAGTTTCAAGCAAGTGGTTTATGTGGCCTTTTCCCATCAAATGTCTCAATTATTTTTATAACATCAGAGTTTTTGCTTTTCATTACAGTGACATTTGATATCCCCTTTATTCAGAGAGAAGTGTAATCAATTTATTGAAGGTTTGTAAGTATGTTTTAATAATTTCTTTAAATCCGAGTTCTTCGATCTCTAATATTATTACACATACAAACAGATGGAAGACATACAGTTGAGAAACTCTCTCTCGAACGACACCATATTTAATATAATAAGTAAGAAATTTATATCGTTGCCAGATAATAAGGTGAAAATAAATAATACTTATCTGCAGCAGGTAAAGTATATATTTTACACTAAATGTATAGCAAATTATTTTAAAGATCTGGCAATAAACTTAAGCAACAACTTTCTTATTCACCTTCGTGAATATAATAGGCAATGGGAGCTTTAATAGAGCTAATGAAATTAAATGATCCATTGTTCGCAAAGGCGTTTAAAAACGTTATATTTTGCGGCAGTTTTTATAAAGGTACAAAAGTGGGCCAGCCAAACGAATATGACTTGAATATTGTTTTAGAACTTCCCATTCCTGATGACGCTATAACTGTAAGTGTCGTGTAGTTTCTTGTTAATGAAAACGTTAGCACGTTCATGAAAGTATATACTTCATTCGCAGCTCTGTTCGACACGACCAGCGTTTACTAAAATACATGTAGACATCGCCATTTGCGCACAGGCGTTTAACAGTACTTCACCAAGATACGCCCTTTCGGAGAAGGAAAGAAGGTGGGAAAGAGACGGAAGATACATACTTCGTATACTTTGAATTGCATGTAGCAGAAATGTACCAAAATGTTTAATGTTAATTCATCGTCATCAGGTTGTTAGAAAATCTTATTCGCGATGATTTTCTTGACCCAGACAGATTTCGGCAGTGGGTCGAAGGAATCCTAAGTAAAGTTGTTAGGGATTTACCAAAGTGTCAGAATAAGTATGAATTAGTGGTACAGAATGAATACGGTACGTTTATCAATTTTAACATAAGAAAGAGTGGTCCAGCATTTACGATAATGCTAAATGTTCCAAACGACGACGAAGCCATACATATAGATTTTGCTCCCGCATTAGCTTTTAATAAATATTCTATACATGGATCTTCTGCGAAGTTAAACGAAGTTCTAAAAGTTTGTACATCAAGACATTGTGCTTTTTGGATATATTTTTACGTTACGAATGATAACGAAAGGCTCTGTTTTTCAGTATCGGAATAAAATATGGTATGCAATCCCATTACCATTAAACAACGCTGGTTATGACAATGATAAATTTCATTGGAGGCTCTCTTTTTGCCAGCAAGAAGCAGAGATTCTTGCTCGATATGGGCGTATAAAACCTGTTATACGTTTCGTGAAGGTTTCTCAGTATATTAAATATCTTAATGAGCGCTGAGTGTCGTATATCACTTTTGTAAGTTTGTTACGCTTCTAGAAATTGAGAGATGTGGAGAATTGGAAAAGCATAGCAAGCTATTACATTGAAACATTGTTTCTTCACAAGGCGTCAGAAGTGCACGAGGAATTGAACAAATTACCCTTGACGCTATTATTTTTTAAAGTAAATATATTCGTAAACAGTGTATACATGCGAGCTTGCACAGTGTTATATTACAGATAGATTGAATTTTCAGATGCTGATGGAATTACAGCATGCTTGCGTGCAACATGAAATACGGTATTTTTGGGACAATGGATATAATTTATTAGAAAGAGTTGGGCACAACGAAATGAATAATATAGCTTGTCGGCTGACCAATATTATGCAAAATATCAGAAAGGGTGCGACGTCAGACACATTTATAATAGCTAAACATGTTTGTAAGTGTACATCTTTTGAAATTGCATGAAAATGGACTGCATATGTCTGGAATGCGATGTTTCATCATAGAAATCAGCGTAGAAAATACTTGTTTTCCACGTTACAGTGACTTTAGATGAGCTGCAACTATTACAAATAGAATGCCACAGAAGAGAAAATCAAACGCAACCGATGCCCACAAGTTAGTTATGAAGTATAAATATACCGGGGGTTGAAAACGGTTGATATCGGTTTCGGTTCTCGAAACAGTTATAAGAACCGAAATAATCTTGAAACAGTTACCAGCGAAAAGATTCTGGCCTACACGGAAAGATGTCTGCACCGTTGGGAACAGTGCCGAGTGAGCACCGTCAGGAATGGTGCTGGGCCCTGTAATGCCAGATCGGGGACGGGTTCCCTCGAGAATTTCCCCCACCTCGCGCATACTACGCCGGAGTAGCGTGTCCGTGAGCTCGGCGCTTCGGAGTCCAACTCACGGACACGCAGCTCCGGCGTAGTGTGCGCGAGGTGGGGGAAATTCTCGAGGGAACCCGTCCCCGATCTGGCATCACAGGCTGGGCCAGCACCGTAAAAACCAGCGCTGGGCCCATTCGCGGCACTGTTCAGCACCGAAAACACCGTTGTGAATGGGCGAAAATATCGGTGCTGAGCCCATTCTCAACGGTGTTTTCGGTGCTGAACAGCGCCATGAATGGGCCCAGCGCTGGTTTTTACGGTGCTGGCCCAGAATTCCTGACGGTGCTCACTCAGCACCGTTCCCAACGGTGCAGACATCTTTCCGTGTATATCGGTTCTGCAGAACCGAAATCGATATAGTCAGAAATTTCGGTTCCTTATAACGGTTATTCGGAACATCGGTTCTTCATAACTGTTTCAGTCAGAACCGATATATAACAGTTTGAAACAGTTACTTTCGGAACCGTTTCAACCCCGGAAACATACTGTTAAACATGAATATCTGTTACATGTAATAAATGGTTAGGTAACAACGAAGAACGAAGGGATCCATGGTGCACAATTTTATGATTTCACGCGGTGATCTCTTAATTCATATTATATCATGACATGTTTCTATATTTACGTTCGAAAAAATAAAATTTTCGAACATTTTTTTAACATTAAGACTAATTTTTATTATTTATATACCTCCTTAATAAATATTTTCACTTAAATAGAATTGCATTTTGAGTTTCTATAAAATTAAGTTTAAAATTCGGTTTTAAATGTAGAATTGTACGTATAACTAATATTCTGCTAACTACACAGATCGTTATTCAATTTGAGAAAACGATTACATATCGCATATCCTTTGACGCTTTATTTGCCTTGTCTACATATTTAGTGTTTTATAAAAGTCGTTAGCACCCCCCCCCCCCATACACACATTGTGTATAATTAAATACGTAAAACACATGCAAGATGTGTGTTTGTAAAAGGTACTACTTAAAATTCGTAAGTAAAATATATTTCGCTTATAGTTATTTGGTATGTCTAATCATAGGTACTGCATTGCGTTCAGCCCATTCAAGGAAAAAGTCACCAAGCTTAATTGCACAGTGTATCATACTAAGGCAGTCTCCTTCTGCGCTATGCGCATTTTCTGGACACTTATGAAAAAATGTTTTATAAACGGTGGATAATTGAAAATTAGCTGGCTTCTCAGGCGAAAAATCTAATTTTTTCCTTGAAATATTCCCTTCTCTATTCGGAAACTTTGAATTACAGTATCGCGATTCTGAAATTTTTTGACTCTCCGGTGTCTTTTCATTGGCATGTTGCATACTTCTATAACAACTTGTTCGTGGAGTGTCAAGTATACTATTGTGATGTTCATGTGCAGCAATTTCGTTTTTGTCGCAACCACTCAAGCTTGAATTCATAGCAGAATCTAATGCATCAGACAAGGCCGCATCGTAACCATCGTTTAACAGACTCTTAATATCTTCGGTATCACAAGAGTTAATAGCTTCCGCTTCGTTCGTTTGCTCCATTGAATTGTTCCCCTGCGTGAAGAAAGCCTGAACTAGCTGGAGCATGTCTATGCTGAGAATATCTTCGCTGAGGACCTTTAATAGAGACACTGAGTTATCTATAAATATGTAAATATTTTTACACTGTGATACAAAGATGCAAATACCTTATCAATATTTTGAAGCTCCCATAAAAATATTGGATAATCGAAATGATTCCCATTGTGAGCTACAAAGCAAGTTGGAGCTTTCAGCTGTCTTATGAAATTTGTCACTAATGTGTATATCTCGCAGTTAAAAGATTGAGCTTCGTTTAAATTGTCATTAGATAAACCTGTAACATCGTACGTATAAGGATAGAGGAATTAGATCAGTGTTTCTGAACCTTTTTTAAGTCATAATCCTCTTTTATAATATCCAAATAACCTGCAACCCCTCATGCGTAAGGTAACTTTAATAAGGTAAAGAAAAAACATTAAAATATATTTCAAATATAATTCTAACTCGGTAATATTAAAAAAAAATCTGAAAAACCATGGTGACCCCCTAGAAAAACACTTTGCGACCCACGGGTTGGGTATCACTGATTTATGTTAAATATAACTAAAGGTAATATACCAGTCAGAGTTTCAATTTTTTTGGAAATGATTTTATCCGGATGGATCGGAAGGATTAACTTATGTAAAACTCTTGGTAAAGAGTCTGTGCCATTGCGTATACTATTTCCTGATACCGCTATTAATGACATTTCCGTGATTTTTGGCATGGCATTGTTTCTAATTAATCCGGTTGTTTCCAGATCAAAGAATATGAACGTCCGTATCATTTTTAGTCCTTGTTGGTCCAATGATAAATCAATATATCTACAATTTAATGAACGAGTAAATTTCATTCTAGTAGTTAAATGAAGTTTGTGAGATTAGCGTTGCAAGCTTCTTTGTTTGCATTATAACATAAAATAATATTGGTACAAACCTTATAGGAATAGCTGTCACGGTTGTTGTTTGTGCACTGAATAAGAAGAATGCTGTATTAATTGATAAATGTCTATCAGATCAATGGAATTTTCAATATTGTTGCGCGAGCGTGTGCTTCCTTTAAACATGACTTTTCGATTCTTTCGTTGCACACTTGGCATCAATTTTTCATCATTTGTAATATTAAGGTACTGCAGCAGGGTTGTGCATATGAAATTGGACGACGCGATGAATCTGTTGTGTAATCAAAAGCTGAAATTATTATATGTTATTTCCGAAGTTTTTATCTTATCTTCTGATATATCTAATTTCTTATGAATGGATTCATAATTATTGATATGTCATATCAGATTACTCTCACATAAAATTCTTACACAATAGTGAGTTGTCAGATAAAAGTTATCTTATAAATGTTCAATTAAAATATGAGAACAAACGAGCTGTGACATAGGACAACCCAAGTGAGCCCAACAGTCTTGGAATGTCGTGCGCCCGTACAATAATTAGCGGTGGGGGAACGCCACGCATGCGCGCGATGGCGCCGCGACAACGAAACAATCTCCGCTAAAATGGAAAACAAAACGGCGCCAGCGCCAATCCGGGAAACTGGCGTCACGTGGCTCGGCTTGGCTTCAGTGATGAGATATGGGCCGGGTTTTCCCGCGCATGCGTAGCGATTTTAGCATCAGTATAGTACAAGTTTCAATAAAATGGGGTACCTTGATCACCCTGCTGCATTCCCGCCAATAACACTACACCTATTAGTTGCGCCCCAACACAGATACGGTACTGCAAATGCCGCGCATGCGCGAGAAAAACCGGCCCTTATGGCCGGTATTCATAGTTGTTACTTATTCTTAAGCAAATGCTTAAGCATTCGGCATCCTTTACTAGCTACTAAGGTCGGGGCCAGATATATTGGCCGGTGAATTCGTTTTCGCGAACAGCGATCGAGGAGAAATCAGCCACCACCATCTGACGATCGTGGATTTGTCAGATGGAGTTGCGTGGCCCGCGCAGGTCATGGTGGGGTAACGGGAACGCTGCTCGGCTCCACCTGAACCTAGCCGTTTGGCTGTTATTTGTCCTTAGCGTAATAGTTGTGTGCGTTACGAAGCTATGCGTAGACCAATACGAAATGAAGCTATCGATAATTATCGATAGTTTTTCAATATCGAAAGCAATCGATATTTCTATATAATTATCGATGGTGATCGATAGTCTTCTCTCCCCCATTTAGTGTTGGCTAGAACCGTGATTTGTGAATCACGAGTGATCCGATCACGTTCGTTCCCAATCAGGGTGATTTTTCACAGTGATCCGTGATTTTCATGATCATATGTGATTGGTGCAGGCAGAACAGTGATCCGTGATCGCTTCTGATTGGTGCAGGCAGAACGGTGATCCGTGATCGCCTCTGATTGGTGCAGGCAGAATAGTGATCGCTTCTGATCAGGGGGGCCAAGCTTCCCTCTTACGAAAGTTGAAGCAGAGTTTGTAGCGCCTCCTACCTATTAGGTGCGTACTAAACTGTGAATGTGTGAATCGAGACGTATGTGTATGTGTATACGTGTAATGCACCGCTTACTTTATAACAGGGGGGCCAAGCCGTCATTGTTTGGCCGAAGTTCCCGTTTAGTTAGCACCAAATAGGTAGGAGGCGCTAGGTACATCACACACATACCTAGGTGTATCAGTGAGCACGCACATAACCTTTCGACGTTGGTGAAATGTTACCATGACGACCGTCGTCATTCCTTCAAATGGCGTCCTCACTTTCCCTGGTTTACCTTTTCTAAGGCCGTCTGACCATGGATCGTCGCGTCAGTGACGCGTATGCAGCAGATAGAAGGATATACAAAGAAATTGAATATATTTTCTTTTCCTAAGAAAAGAAGAAATATTCAATTTCAATGTTTATCCTTCTATCTGCTGCATACGTGTCGCTGGCGCGACGATCCGTGGACAGGTTATAAAGTAAGCGGTGCATTACACGTATACACATACACATACGTCCCGATTCACACATCCACAGTTTAGTACGCACCTAATAGGTAGGAGGCGCTACAAACTCTGCTTCAACTTTCGTAAGAGGGAAGCTTGGCCCCCCTGCTTTATAACCTGAGAAAAGGTAAACCAGGGAAAGTGAGGACACCATTTGAAGGAATGACGACGGTCGTCATGGTAACATTTCACCAACGTCGAAAGGTTATGTGTCGTGCTCACTGATACACCTAGGTATGTGTGTGATGTACCTAGCGCCTCCTACCTATTTGGTGCTAACTAAACGGGAACTTCGGCCAAACAATGACGGCTTGGCCCCCCTGCGCGCCACATAACCCCAATTTCTACTTCCTCTCGAAACATTCTCAAGTCCTCACTGTTCTTATAGAATCTCAGTTGAATATTTTGAACCAATGTAATCATTCTCGATCTATTTAAATTAACGAATATTTCTTCACTTTAGTTAAAACGTATAATGTATATGTGAATACTTTAACCAATCAAATCAGTGCGTGCAAACATTGACTATTTATGAATGAATATTCTTGACGCTTTGACTGTAACACAAGCTCTATGAAAGTATTTTATAAAAAATAATTCAATTAAGATCAAGAATTACGATCACAGTACACAATTCACTCAAGTTAAAAAAATCACAATCACTGTCGTGATTGAAGTTAAATCACGACCGTGATCGTGAATCTGCGATCACTGTGATAAATCACTTTTAGTGATTTTGCACTCCATCTCTACCCCCATTTCATCCACGTGCTTGAGTTTCAAAAACTCGACAGCGGCAGCCATTTTTTATTTCGATCTTTGGGGTATTCCCGAGACTGGAGAATAACCAGAATGATTCCCGTGGATAAATGTTTGCCAATGCCAAAGAGAAGGAAAAGAGATGGTAAGAAATGATTAATATAATACGTAGAAAATGAAATAGTAGAATGCTATATTTTTTATCTATTTTTCTTTTTTTTTTCATACTAGAAAATGACTGTGAACTACTGGATACCGAATCGAACGATACAATAGGTAGTGAGAACTCTGATTTTATACCTAAACATAATAGGAAGAAAATATCTTTAGTATGGAAATATTTCAAAAAATCCAACAATAAGAAATATGCAAAATGCATTACCTGTGGTAAAGAATATAAGACTAGCGGGAATACGACAAATTTAAAAGACCACATTAAGAGATTCCATCCAACACTGTATAATTTAAATTACAATGGCAATCCAATTGCTAGTACCAGTGTCAGTACCAGTACCAGTACTAGTATGAGTACGAGTACTAGTATGAGTACGAGTACCAGTACCAGTTGCACCAGCCAACACAGTTCAAATCAATCTGGTAATAAAGCAGTTAGCCCTTTTTTCAACAGTTCATTTCAGTATGACAGTACTTCTCAAAAGAAAAAGGAATTAGACCATACATTAGCCATGATGATTGCCACAGATTATCAGCCTTATAATATAGTGAATGATGTTGGGTTTCAAAAGTTTGTTCAATTACTTGACCCAAGATACGTACTGCCTAGCAAATTTACGTTAAGAGAAAAAATAATGAAAACCCTGTATTTAGAAGGGTGCAACAAATTAAAACAAATATTGCATAACATAAACTATATTGCAATAACCACAGATACCTGGACGTCGATAACTACAGAGTCTTATATAACTGTAACTTGCCAATTTATCGACGCAAATTTTAAATTACAAACTGCGGTACTATCGACAAGATATTTAAATAAAGCATATACGTCTCAAAATTTGGCTGATACGATGTTGGAAATATTCAAAGAATGGCAAATTAGTGATAAGGTAGTCTGTGTAGTAACAGATAACACTGCCAACATGATTAAAATGGTCGAAATTTTAAAAATTAAACACTTACCGTGCTTTGCACGCACTCTAAATTTAGTTGTGCAAGAAAACCTGAATTTAGAGTCTATAAAAGCTATATTAAATAGGTGTAGAGAAATTGTTACATACATGAAAAGTAGTTCAACTGCTACAGAAATGTTCAAAGAAGAACAAATCAAGCATGAGAAAAACAAAAATGAACATAATAAATTGCCAGAAAAGGAAAATCCACGGAAATTAATTCAAGATGTTCCAACACGTTGGAATAGTGCATTATACATGTTAAGCCGTATAATTGAAACAAAAGATTTCATGAATCAAGTTCTTTTAAAGCTTCAGAAAGCTCCCAGTCCATTGCCAATGAAGGATATAATAATATTAAGTGACATAAAAGAATGTTTGGAAATTTTTGAAATAGGGACAAAACAAGTTTCGGGTGCACAATACGTGACTATATCATTAATAGTGCCTATCACTTTTGGAATATATAACAGTTTAAATAGTGTAGTACCTAAATCAGAAGAAGGAATATTACTACGTTCGGGTCTACTTACATCCATTAAAAAAAGACTCTTTCCTTATGAAACAAGGAGTATTCCCAGAATAGCAACAATTATAGACCCTAGATTTAAAAAAGAGGGGTTTCGTGTAATTGAAAATGCAAATCAAGCGTCGCTGTTTCTTGAGAAGGAGATGCATGCTTTAACAAAAAAAACGAGTGAAAACAAACAAAATTCCCCAGAAAAGATTTCACCCAAAAAGAAATCACTTCTTTCATTTATTAGCGAGCGCAATGAAATAAAATCAAAAAGTGTCCAAGCTGACGTAATTATATGTAAGCGAGAGTATTTGGAGAAGAATAATTCTCCAGAGAATTCAGATCCCTTATTATTTTGGAAGGTAACTTGCTATTTAAAATGTTTATTATTTTGATAATAATTGTTAAATTAAAATAATAACTATTGTAATATTTTTAGAGAAATGAAGAACTGCAACCACTTCCAGATTTATGCAGGAAATACCTTTGTATTCCGGCGACTGCTGTAGAGTCTGAAGGAATGTTCAGTAAAACTGAACAAATCGTTTCTCAAAAGAGGTCTAGAATAAAATCAAAAAATGTGGACGTAATCGTTTTCTTAAATAAAAATCAATGGCTATTTTCGTACACTATTATTTTTTTTAAACACTTCCTATATTCTTCATTTTGCATTCTTTTCTATTTGGCGTTGAACATCAATTATATTCAACTATTGCTAATTTTTTCCAATAAAGATGAAGGTTATATACGCTTGTAATAGTAAGTGAATTGACGTTTCGGAAACAATCGATAATTTATCGATACTAGGGGTCAAATTATCGATTAATATCGACCACCATCGATGGTCACGACTATCGATAAATCTCCACCACTACATTCACGGCGCTGTTCAGCACCGAATGCCACCCAGCCGTGTGACAAAAATTTATCTAGGATCTCATCAGCGGACATGGGCGTCCGTGTGTGTGGGGGGGGGGGGGGGGGGGGTCAAAAGGGCAGTTGCCCCCTACCCTGGCTTTTGAGAAAAAATCGCTTATTTTTCAAAACCGATTTTTATTAAGTTTATACTAAAAAAGGGAAATTTTTAAATTTCGGTTTTAAATTTTTAATCAAATTAGCACTATAAAATGGGTTAAAAAAAGGAAGAGGGGTATATTTTTCTTTACCATCATCCCAAAGTTGCCCTCTCCTGGAAAAAATTCTCCGGACGCTCCTGTCAGCGGAGAAACATTTCGATTGGTGTATGCAATTATTGTTTACACTGAATACAGTGCTAACTTAATTCACATATTCTGTAAAACGAAATAACGCGCGCAAACAAACCACACAAGCGCATTGGATGGAAACTTAAAGAACTACCGATTTTCCAAAATCAATTTATTCACTTTAAAAGTTGCATCTGTAAATACGCACCTCACTATCCCGTTCTATATAATAGTACCCATTATTTATTACTTATAATTATTCATTAACACTTCTTGAATACAAACGACAAACGTCGTAAATGCGAATTTTAATAAATTATTGGTCCTCTAGAAATAATGTATACCTATTCTTTTGCAGTTAAATCGCGAAATTGACACCCCGTGACTATATATTTTATGCTTATCGCATTCTTTATCTGAACTCTAATACAAAATGTGTTTATTTTCTGTACTAATTTTTAATGCCCGTACATAGGAACACAGTAAAATTAATATCGAAAATGATCAAATATTTACATTCAAACTATTATTATATCACGTATCGCTGAACAAAGCAAACGAAAAGTTCATATTTCTTTTTTAGTAATAAATAATGTCCTTCTTCCGGACAGATTAATAAGGAGAACTGCAAATATAGAAGTAAATCCGGTGAAACGCGCCCGAGATAATATTATCTAACTCAAACAGATTCGCGGGCGATGTGTGTATCGAAGCAATTTAATCGTCTGCGTTCTCGGCTCTTATACTACATGCAGTAAGAGACGGGAGGTGCCCGTCTTCAGTAAAAGCAACGTAAAAGCGACTATCGAATTAGAAAAAAATATCATTCGGCACACTCGAGCGATATCTATAATCTATAATTCGCATAAAGGAAGAACAGCAACGGTGCCATGATCGATAGAAAATTTGACAATGTGTCATGTACGTACAATGGGAATAAACACGTTTATCTTGCGAGTGGTACATATTTGTCGTGATGTACATACATGAATGCAGAAAATATTGAATTAGTGCCGCCGACAAAGCCTCTCGGAACGTTATATCTGCTGTGTGTAACCTCCCTTATGGTTTTATTCATTAAAGGTGAGCTGATAAAATGCAACGAAATATTCCATTCGAATTTACGCATTTTCCATGCTTTTATTATTATTATTTATTCTTAGCTGGTCGATCGTGTATACGTATATTTCTACTGTATATTCCATTTCTTGGTTTCGCGAAACATTCTATGGTCGATATTTCTATTGTTCGCAAAATAATATGAATGAAATTTTTGTTCATTGCAGGTCTGCTAATAATTGAAAGAAAATGAAGTTTGCGGAACATTTGTCTGCTCATATTACGCCCGAGTGGCGTAAGCAATACATTAGTTATGAGGTAAAGTAGAGAGCTATTAAAGCTGCGATACAGGAGAGACGTCAGAATGTAAAAGTAATACGTAACGATAGAGTAGATGCACTGCGTTCGGATATCTGTTTTCATAAGAACTGAAATGTATTTTCTGTAGCGTCGATGGATTAATAATTGAAACGACCTCTTTGGGTTAATAGGAAATGAAGGCGATGCTGTATACAGCTGTGGAGGAAGCACCCTCGGCTGAAAGTGTCGAGCCCGAAGTAATATCGCGGCACTTTGCCTCGTTCGACGAGGTGTTTTTTACATTCTGTGATCGGGAATTGAAGAAAATTAATACTTTCTATTCTGGTGAGAGAACTTTGTTTACATTGTACACACACGAGTCGAACCGAGCGTATTATTCTTCTAAAGAAACATCGAGCGATTCTAGGAATTCTGATAAAACTTAACTTCTTTCGTTTGTAAATTATGTGAGCGACGAGTACGATTATTAATAAACATGTGTTTTGTATAGAGAAGTTGGCTGAAGCGACGCGTAAATATGCAGCCCTTCAAAGTGAATTGAAGATTGCGTTGGAGCTGCAACACGGCGGAGGAAAGAATAAAGGGAAAGCGAACATTAAGCCACTTCTACCTACACGCAAACTGAGAGAATTGAAACTCGCATTCTCCGAATTCTATTTGTCCCTTATACTACTCCAGAATTATCAGAATCTTAATTACACCGGCTTTCGGAAGATTCTTAAGAAGCACGACAAGGCACGTACGAAGAGAAAATTCTGCTCGTTAACACTTGCATAGACCCGTGCTTAATTTGTTCCTATTTCTCTAGGTTTGCGGGTTCGTTTAGACAATAATGAAAAAATAAGGAAAGAACTAACACTTATCTTTTAAACTCCCTTATCCTATTCTGCACAAGTAAAAAGCCAGCGCACCATTTCATTGTAGTAGCTCGTCTCTCTAATTATACAAGTTACAATCAATATTATTCTTACTTTCAGTTGTTGTCGGTAGATACTGGCTCGAAATGGAGGGTAGAATGCGTCGAGACTGCACATTTTTACACGTCCAAAGATATAGACAAGCTCATACAAGATACAGAAACTACCGTAACGAACGATTTGGAGGGTGGAGACAGACAGCGCGCTATGAAGCGACTGCGCGTACCACCTTTAGGCGAACACCAGAGTCCATGGACCACTTTCAAGGTTGGCTTATTCTCCGGTAGTTTCATTGTTCTGTTCGTAGCTGTCGTACTATCAGGTAATAACATAAATTCTGTATATCGTGAAAGAATCTATACAGTTCAGCGTCGCAGTACCCCTATTTTCTTTCCATTCTCAGCAATATTCCACGATGGCGGAGAGAACTTAAAGATTGCATTTAGACTGTATCGTGGGCCTTTACTTATTATACAGTTCTTGTTTCTCATCGGTGTGAATGTTTACGGATGGCGATCGTCAGGTGTGAATCATGTACTGATATTCGAGTTGGATCCCCGGAATCACCTGTCCGAGCAACACCTCATGGAACTGGCCGCTGTCCTCGGAGTCATATGGACCCTCAGTTTATTAAGTTTCTTATACAGTGCTAGCTTTGGTATTTCACCGTACGTGAATCCGTTAGCCCTGGTTTGCATTATGCTGGCGTTTCTCTTGAACCCATTAAAAATGTTTCGTCACGAGGCGCGGTTTTGGTTATTGAAAATCGTCGTAAGTACCACGGATGTAACACGTAGAAAAGAGTGAAATGGTAACCAAAAGCTTGAGAAAAGGTGAACGATATTACTAAACTTTTTCTCAGGGACGTGTGTTAATATCGCCGTTCGCCTATGTGAATTTCGCTGATTTCTGGTTGGCGGACCAATTGAACAGCCTAGCCATTGCATTGCTGGACTTCCATTTCTTGTCGTGCTTTTACATCACTAACGGGAATTGGCTGGAAGCAGACGACACCACGCAATGTATGTCTGGCTCCCTGATCGTCAGGCCTGTCGTTAATTGTCTACCTGCGTGGTTCCGTTTCGCGCAATGCATTCGACGATATCGGGATTCCAAAGAGGCATTCCCGCATTTGGCTAACGCTGGGAAGTATTCGACAACCTTCCTCGTTGTAATATCCAACACCATGTGTGCTTATCGTGCTAGTAAGTTAAATGGTACTTGTATTTCGTATTCCGATAAGACAAAGAAATATAAAGTGCCATTTGTTCCAGTGGAATATCAAAGCCGCTGGGAGAATCCATGGCTGTGGCTTTGGGTAATCAGTTGCGTTATCAACTCCATATATTCCTTCACCTGGGACCTGAAAATGGATTGGGGTCTTTTAGATAGCAACGCTGGCGAAAACAGATTCTTGCGCGAGGAAGTTGTGTATTCAGCGGCGGTAAATAGATTATACATACTTTGTTTCTTCCCTTGTTCGATGTTTCTTACGTTTCATTTCCTCACAGGGATTTTATTATTTTGCTATTATCGAGGACTTTATCCTAAGATTTGCATGGATTGCTAGCTTTGTACTTGTTGAGTGTGGATACGTGTCCAGTGACTTAATGACATCCGTAGTGGCGCCTCTGGAGGTTTTCAGGTAAGAGTTCAATTATCCATTGTTCAATTTAAACTGAAGTAACTGCATTTTATTACTTAACACATCGACTGCGACGTGATTGTTCCCCCCTTTTCTCTGTTCACTTACATTTATTCACATGCGTGTCGTCCGAAATAAGAATGTTTCATGTTTTAATGACACACCTATTACTCTAAATTCTTAACGACAGCAATATAGTTTAGAAGCCTGCAAATTTGGGGGTTTAATGCAGTGGCGGATTTAAGGAAAAAGCAAACGGTGGCAAACGTTCCGAGGGCCCATTGTTTCGGAAACATGAAGAGGTAGTTTACTAAAAAAAAAAGGGTTAATAAGGGAAGTTCTCGAACCCGGTAATTCAAAGAGCTCTGAAACTTTGTGAATATGTAGGGGATTCCCTCCTGATTACAACGCAATTTTTGTTTGCTGCCCAAATTCACACTAAGGGGGTGGAAAAGTGTATTAAATGATTCAGTGTGGTTTAATCCTCTAAATTTTACTTCAAGGCACATTTAATATCGTACTTTCTGTTTCTTTTTATCCTTTTGTCAAAACACGTTATAGGTATATGTATTTATTTTCAATTAGCTTAAACAATTTGAGTATTCTGTCCAAAATTAGTTCCATTTGTTTGAATTGATAGCAAGAGGGTTTTATGTGTAAAATGTAATTGCCGATTCCCTATGTGATATCAGAGGCGGATTTGGGTATAGGCTAAGTAGGCTGTGCAGTCTAGGGCGGCAAATTTTGGGGAGTGTCAAATTTTGGGAAGCGGTAAAGTTTTGGGAGCGGCAAATTTTGCGAAGCGTCAAATTTTGGGGAGTGTCAAATTTTGGGAAGTGGCAAATTTTGGGGATTGTGAAATTTGGGGAAGCGGCAAATTTTTGGATGCGGCAAATGTTGCGACGCGTCAAACTTGGGGAAGCGGCAGATTTTTGTGAGTGTGAAATTTTGGGAAGCGGCAAATTTTGGGGAGTGTGAAATTTTGGGAAGCGGTAAATTTTGGGAAGCGTAAAATTTTAGAAAGTGGCAAATTTTGGGGATTGTGAAATTTTGGGATGCGGCAAATTTTGGGGAGCGGCAAATTTTGGGAAGCGTTAAATTTTAGAAAGTGGCAAATCTAAGGGGGGGGAGGGGTAGAATTGACTCCTGAAAATCCGGTTATTTTCCGATTTTGTGTTACAACTCTTGAACTATAAAATAATTTTTTACCAAATGATAGATCTAATTAAAAGAAATAATTTTTGTCTTGAAACTTTTTTTCGACCTCTCACGGTTCGCGAGTTATAGCACAAAATCGGAAAATAGCCGAATTTTCAGGAGTTAATTTCACCCCCTTAGAGTGAATTTGGGCAGCAAACAAAAATTGCGTTGTAATCAGGACAGAATCCCTTACATATCCACAAAGTTTCAGAATTTTTTGAATTTCCGGGTTCGGGACGTTCCCTTGTAAGTATAACAGTATAGAAAAAAAATAGTGTTTGGATACAATGACAATTTTTATTGGGGTCTTACATGGGGTCTTACATGGGGCCTTCTGGGCAGGGGCCCGGGCGGCCTCCCGTTAAATCCGCAAGTGGTTTACTTGCTGTAAGGGTTCTAAAGACAAATTACAAGTTCTAGGCAGTGGAGCTGGTATAGTAGATTGCGTTTAATTCAAATGATACCCGCAATGATCACCGCAGGCGATACTATCTCTAATGCAATTCTCATTTTTCTGAATAAAAGTGTCTGACGACATGGTCGGTACACGTGTAATCATTTGCTCGCAATTGTTTCCAGGAGATTCGTTTGGAATTTCTTCCGGTTAGAGAACGAACATCTAAACAACTGTGGTAAATTCCGCGCGGTCCGCGATATATCAATAGCGCCGATAGAAAGTTCCGACCAGACTCAGATTTTGCGCATGATGGATGAAGAGAACGGTGTACTTAACAGGGGTAAGCGTAAAATAGGAGGCAAACGGCAAGCCAATACCAAAGAAGACAAACGAGCGTTGCTCAAGGATGAAACGATCGATATAGATATATCGAATGCCAGTTGAGGGTAGATGGAATGTTTTACCAGGGGGTGTGGCTGATGGCAATATTCCGAATTCGTTATAGTTTTTCTAAGAATCTGTACTTTGCCCTAGCCGGTGTTGAGGAGATTTTGTAAACGACTAACGTATCGTTCTTGCGCCCTGTTAAAATTGAAGACTGTACTACTGAAGCCGTTACAAGTGCCTTGCATATCGTTCTTAAAAGAACTCTCCGTTGAACTGCGAGTTTAATAATTTAGTGCTATGATATTTACGCTAACAGAGTCTTCCACAAAAGTATTTAGGCACTCAACGCATCACTTATCGCTAGCCAATTAATTCGACAGAGGCGTCCGAAAAATGATTCCAAATGTTTTTCTCATACACGTCTCCATTGCTGGTTTAATTTGAACAACTGTTACATTACTTTTGCAACCTCTGATTGATTAATGAAGAGAAGCGGATTAACCGACTAGCGATAAGCTGTGTGTTAACGATGTAAATGTATGTCTGTTCGGCGTATAGTCTTTAATTTTGAACAGTAAATGCATAGCTTAATACAGGGAAAAGGGAATATAACGAATGAAGTGTGATTCGAAGTTATAGCATGGCTGTAGATAATTGCGAACCATCAGTAGCAATAGAAATGTCACTTAACGACTTAATTAATGCACGGGCATTCTTCTGTGCTGATGCAACTAGTGATGGGAAAGCCTAGCATTGTAAAGGAAACGCTTATTACTTTATAGCATTTTCGAACGTTACTTTAAAAGACAGTTTCAGTCACGAGGCGCTGAATATTTCAGTACAATTGGATGAATTTCTTTCGTTTGATGTCTGCGATATTATTTAAGCACCACGTCTAGTACATGAATTCCTTTCTTCTCTATGATGAAAGAAATCTGCGTTAATTGTGCACATCACATGGCACATCAACAACGGTAAATTTGCTTGTAAAACCGCTTTGCGAAACGTTAAACCAAGTACTGAAATTTCAGCATTAAAAAGGTAAAGATAAGTGAAGTACTTAATATTGCATATACCGTAGCATTTCTGTTAAAATATTTCCATACTTTTGAACGAACGCAATTGATTCTGAATCGAAAGAATGATTCCTTTTGATTCCCGATAATAGTAATAATATATCAGTAATACAAATAATAAGTTACCAATATTAGTAGTTTATATAAAGCTATACACGTACTTTGTACTCGACATTATGTGATCGAAGCCTTTTGCTATATGTTTTGTATAAAAGAAATCACCGCAGAGAATAATCTTCATAGCTTGCTAGAAAGGGAAAATCATTACCTGATTTTATTCGCTCAAGTTCGAATTCAAACAGCATTGACTTTTATTACATTGCGTTCTCTCCGATCACCGTAATGCGGATTAGTTTACTAGATAATTGTAATTAAATTCCAATGATTGTGATGGTTTTACATGTATTTTTTAATATACTTCGTTATAAAAATAGCGATGGCTTTGATAGCGAAGGATACGTTATTCCTAATGAAAAAGAAAAGAAAGAATGCCAGATATTTTTATACATCGTATACAGTATGCACGAGTTGTATATCTTTCTCGAGATTCGCGCAATATATCCTACACATGGTTACGTGTAATTATAAGTAGTTTTTAGCGAATGAAGTATGTACACACACTTGCATATAAAGTACTTATATTTCGTTAATAAAGTACCGCGCATTAAAATTCAAAGCGTGTTGCGTCTTGCATGCCTTCGCCTATCGACGATCGTTACGCTGTGTAACAGTATTCAATCTTAAACATTTATTTATTAGCAACAACACGCGTTATACATAATATATACACGACAGAGTCTGCGTTCGAATCGTGAGCAACCACTCGCGGAGTCGAGTAATAATGTTACGACTGTACAATAGAATGGCGATATAAAATCAACATTACGTGTAACACTTTACAGGCCAAACAATAGAAGGAAGCGATAAGTACAAACGACTTAAAACATTTAAATGCATTAAAAATTATATTATGTTTCTCACTTGCAACTATCGTGGTAATGCACGAGCCCCTGAGAATGAGAATGGTGTAGGTCAGTTTTACTTTGTTTCGTAACATCGGTACTTAAAGGTTATTAAATATAAAGAACAGAATTAATGTAATTTACACCGTTGCCTATTCGTCGTATCCTTATTCGCAGGGGTCCATGCATATATTTTAAGTACCTACTTTAAGTAATATCAGGTATCTCTGAATTTTATTTTATTGTACAAGATAGAATGGTATTTGGAAAAGTGTATTAAATGATTCAGTGTGGTTTAATCCGCTAAATCTTATTTCAAGGCACATTTAATATGGTACTTTCTGTTTCTTTTTTTCCTTTTGTCAAAACATGCGATAGATTATTAGCTTAAACAATTTGAGTATTGTTTCCAAAATTAGTTCCATTTGTTTGAATTGATAGCAAGAGGGTTTCATGTGTAAAATGTAATTGTCGATTCCCTGTGTGATCAGAGGCGGATTTGGGTATAGGCTAAATAGGCTGCAGCCTAGGGCGGCAAATTTTGGAGAGTATCAAATTTTGGGGAGCGACAAATTTTGGGAAGCGTCAAATTTTGGGGAGCGACAAATTTTGGGGAGTGTCAAATTTTGGGAAGTGGCAAATTTTGCGAAACGTAAAATTTTAGGAAGCGGCAAATTTTGGGGAGCGTCAAATTTTGGGAAGCGTCAAATTGTGGGGAGCGACACATTTTTGGGAGCAGCAAATTTTGCGAGACGTCAAATTTGGGGAAGCGTAAAATTTTAGAAAGTGGCAAATTATGGGGAGTGTGAAATTTTGGGAAGCGGCAAATTTTGGGAAGCGTCAAATTTTGGGGAGCGACAAATTTTGGGGAGTGTCAAATTTTGGGAAGTGGCAAATTTTGCGAAACGTAAAATTTTAGGAAGCGGCAAATTTTGGGGAGCGTCAAATTTTGGGAAGCGTCAAATTGTGGGGAGCGACACATTTTTGGGAGCAGCAAATTTTGCGAGACGTCAAATTTGGGGAAGCGTAAAATTTTAGAAAGTGGCAAATTATGGGGAGTGTGAAATTTTGGGAAGCGGCAAATTTTGCGATGTGTCAAATTTTGGGAAGCGTCGAATTTTTTAAAGCGGCAAATTTTGGGGACTGTGAAATTTTGGGAAGCGTCAAATTGTGGGGAGCGACACATTTTTGGGAGCAGCAAATTTTGCGAGACGTCAAATTTGGGGAAGCGTAAAATTTTAGAAAGTGGCAAATTATGGAGAGTGTGAAATTTTGGGAAGCGGCAAATTTTGCGATGTGTCAAATTTTGGGAAGCGTCGAATTTTTTAAAGCGGCAAATTTTGGGGACTGTGAAATTTTGGGAAGCGTCAAATTGTGGGGAGCGACAAAGTTTTGAGAGCAGCAAATTTTGCGAAACGTCAAATTTTGGGAAGCGTAAAATTTTAGAAAGCGGCAAACTTTGGGGAGTCAAGAAATTTTGGGAAGCGGCAAATTTTGGGATATGTCAAATTTTGGGAAGCGTCGAATTTTAGAAAGCGGCAAATTTTGGGGAGTGTGAAATTTTGGGAAACGTCAAATTTTAGAAAGCTACAAATTTTGGGGAGTAATAAATTTTTGAGCGAAAGAAATTGGAAAGGGTTTAAATACAGAGGCTTGAAACAGCTTTAAAACCAATTCACTTTTTTTTTTCATGTAGCGAAATAGCAGTGACTCAGATATGAGTTGCCATATTGAATTAATCTTGAAATTCTCTCGACTCTTTTAAATTATAATATTTCACGGAAAGGGGGGCAGACGCTTGTTAGTCTAGGGGCGCCAAATCTTCAAATCCGCTCCTGTATGTGATGCATTATTACATATCTAACAAGAAGATAAGATGACATCATTCTTATTGTATCACGTTAGGGGATTGTACATACGTTGTATTGAAGATTTGTTGTATAATTTTAGGGCACCCCATACATTAAGAAATGAATTAGACAACTTTGGCAGTATATGCATCGACAAAATAGATAACGTAAGAATCTTATGAATTAGTTCTTCAACTATTACAGAGTGAGTTAAAGTATCACTTTCGTTCTCATTCACTCTCAAACAGTTTCTAAATGTTATATATCATATAAATTGATTTATATCTTATCTTACATTATGTAAAAAAGAAATATTACAACTAACGTTCTCCTTTGGAATTATTACATAACAAAATACACAAGGGTATATGTTTCGTTAACCTTTTAAAGCCTGAACATCGTTTCTGTGGGTGCACGTTGCGTTCCTATCAAGTAAGGTAGTAAATAACGCTAGTAAATAACAACTGGTACAAGATGTACCGCAAGAAATAAATAAATTTACTAACTTTTAAGATATTAATTTACCCCTATACAGGTTGTACATAGCCACTCTTTTACAATTGCAAATACAGTCGCATGTACCGTTCTGCGTTCAGAACAAATTACACGCTTGGAATAATTCAGGCTGTGAAAGGTTGTCAAATCAATGAACGTCTACAACAGCAAATTAATTAACGAACACCTCAACGCACATATTAGAGTACTCGTAACAAATGTTTCTGAAACTGACGAGATAAACAAGAGATGTAACTCTTTGTCTGGCAACGGGCTTTGCGCAAAAAAACCATCGACCCTCTGGCATTGGCGTGTTTCCACGCCGAGGCAGCACGAGCCACAGACTTTTGAAAGCATTATAAACTCTGCTTAGGTTTCATCAGGATCAGTGGCGGATTAGGTAAAAAAAGGCCCAGGTGGCAAACGTTCTGGGACGCTCTATATACATAACAGAATTAAAAATAAATTTACGCGCGTGTGGTATGAAAATTATGGGAAACGAAAGGAAACATAGGCCGGTATTCATAGTCGCTACTTATTCTTAAGCAAATGCTTAAGCATTCGGCATCCTTTTCTAGCTACTAGGTTAGTAGAGGATGCCGCATGCTTAAGCATTTACTTAAGAATAACTAGCGACTATGAATACCGGCCATAGTGTTTGGATAAAATCATAATCTTTTTGGAAGACGAGCCAAGCGGCAACTGCTCATCGGTCGTCCGTTAAATCCGAATTAGGATGTATCGCAAACGAAACTCGGTCCAGATGGCGCCATGGCGCTAGTGCTCAAGATGGCGTCTGTCGATCATATATGTGTGTGTCCACATGCGTTGGCCCGCGAGATTTGTAAACAAAAATGGAAGAAGTGTACGGTGCAATGACTATTGCTCAGTTAAAAGTGTTACTGAAAAATCAAAATGCAGCATTGCGGGTTATATATATATAGTGCACACATGTTTCCCATCTTGGCGTTGATTGGTTTGACGTCACGGCGTCATCACGCGCATGTTCAGACGCCATCTTGAGCACTAGCGCCATGGCGCCATCTGGACCGAGTTCTGTTTGCGATACATCCTAAATAATTAAACGAATTAAGAAGCTATCATTTATTAGGAAAACGCCTGTGGTCAGTTAGGGCTACGATCGTGAGCTAAGCTGGAGAATACTTTGCCGCAGATAGCGAGTGCATGGAACAGCTTGCCACCCGAGAGTGCTAGTGATCCTCCAGGGAGTGATCGGTATAACCGCAGCCATTTGTTACGATTTGGGGCAAAACTGGAAATAAACATAACCTAACCGTTCACTCTATCTCTTTCTATCAGCATTTCTGTCTCTTTCTATCAGTATTTCTGTCTTTTTCTTTTTTACAGTTTCTTCCTCTGTCTACTTCCATTTTTGCTCCAAATCCCAGCAAACAATCAGCGACGATACACGTTGTTCCGATCACTCTCCAGAGGATCACTAGACAGAGCTACTTCCGGTTTCCCTCTGCCCGACAAAGAGCGAACGATATCCGAAGCGCAGATGATGGGAAGCCTCCCTTTCAAGGCTAGAGAGAAGAAACAAACGTGCAGGAGAATTTTCCAGAGCAACTGCGACACGACGAACTTCAGAAGATTTACGACATTCTGCCTTCAGCTGGTCTTCGACGTTCCGATTTCACTCCCGTGGCTGCTCGATGCTTTCGACTTCCTCTCTGGATCCATGGCGATCGAGATGAACTCCTCTGAGATTTTCTTGTCCAGTCCTGTGTACGTTTGAGCTAGATCAACCTGGTCCTCTCCTATAGAGGACATCCTCTTCGAGGACTCTGCCTTCGCCTCGACTTGCTTCTTCCTCTCCATCGTGCCCTCCTGCTCCATATTCAAATGACGCTTCTGTTTCGTTCGAATCTGTAATCGACACATCAATAACTCGAATAATTTCTAATTCCTCCAGGGGCGTAACGATGTTTGCTGCTTGAAATCACGCACTGTGCAATCTCTTCCTCTTACAAGGAACTTAATACAGCAAGCGTCATATTTTCTATTTTGAACTCCGGTTATATTAAACTGAAACCTGATAAAATTCCATTCAACGACGCGAAACGTGGGAAATAAAATCTATTATACTTCAATTCCTATTTATCTCACGAGCCATGAACATTTCAAATACCATGACTCTTTCAATATTTGATTCATAGTGGAGCAAGAAAATGGCCAGTGTCGGAGGTGGGCAGCGTTTTAATAAAACCGGGTTAATTTTTAATTATCCATTCGCTTTAACTCCGCTATGCACATGTATATCATCGGAACTCTGTGCAACGGAGTTTTAGAAATTTCAGTTGCCACGAGTCGCGCCGATTAGGCTTATACAACATCAATGACACGCCAGGTAAGAAAGTACAGCTTAACAGGTGGGATTCGTTATGCCTCGCTTTCACGAGCATCGATCGATGTTATTCTAAGCAAGAACCGTTTGACGAGAACGAATGTCAGAAGCTCGAGTGGCACCGAGGATTATTGGGACTTTTCCCCCGGTTACACGATTGTGTGCGAAGAGAAACGGCATTCCTCTCTTGGCCGAGCGAGGAGGCCCGAATCGGCAATAAAAATATCGACGAGGCGTTTTGGCACGGCGATAATTCGTCGTCCGGGTTCGTGAAGCGAATTCGAGGCAGCCACTTACTATTTGGGATGGTGGACGTCCAGCGTATGGCATGTGTGGAAGTATAGGAACAGCGCCATAAGCTGAGGCAGGTATTGGCAGAGGCCCAGCGGGCATAAACCCTCCGGGAAACTTTGCTGGGGCTCCAGGCATTCCATAGGGTGACTGCAACAAATGGGAAGCTTGTTAGTGGGATCATTCTATCGCTATTACAGAAAGAAATGTCTTCGATCCATTGGCGTAACTAGGATTTTTGTCTTGGGGGGGGGGGGGGGCAGGACCCATTTTCTCCCCCCCCCCCCCTCTTTCGGTCTCTCTCTTTTATATAGGTAGAGTTACCTACATATACCTACATTTAGCAGCTTAATTCTAACAGTTTTAATTCTTAATTTAACGTAATAAGAACATCGTATTTTTTTTATTTTTATTTAGTTGCCCTGCATCGATAGCATTTCGGCCCAAATATTTGTTTCTTTTCACATAGGATTTTACGAACAGACGAATGTATTTTACTTATTTCGATAGTTTCTAGGGAGAGGCCATTCCTCGTTTTGGGGGGCCAATCAGCATTTGGGGGGGGGGGGGGGGCCAGGCCCACTCGACCATCTAACTAGTTACGCCAATGCTTCGATCCCTCAATGGGGTGTGTGTGACGTACCCAATCTTTCTAGATTGAATGGCTTCTTATAAAACAGGTGTTTTATTGAATCAAAGCATTTTCAAATTCATTTGCAATCTGTGCTGTGTGAAAAGTACACCTTCCTAGCCCTCTGCATTGTTTTATATCCAATTTGGCTATTTTTACCCATAATTTTACCCATGTGCATCTCGTTAATCGTAATCTTGTTATTCGCCAAGAATTAATACTAATAAGTTCGATTTTTGGGGCGGGTCAAAGTTGACCCTGCATCTGTAAGCCGAGGGTTAAATGAGATAATACGTTAATTCCTTGCATCGTAATTAATTATCTTGGTTTTACTGTGTTACTGAAGATATGTTTGCAAGTCTGATCCACTTATACTCGGAAAAGCTTAAAAATCTAGACATTCCCTACGCAAAAAGTAGTATCAGGCAGTGCCAGGTCAGACTACACTTACAAGGAAACATCCCGAACCCGGAAATTCGAAAAATTCTGAAACTTTGTGAGCATGTAGGGAATTTCTTCCTGGTTACAATGCACTTTTTGTTTTCTGCCCGAATTCACTCGAGGGGGGTAAAATTACCCCTGAAAATTCGACTATTTTCCGATTTTATTTTGTAACTCGCAATCCGTAAGAGATAGAAAAAAAGTTTCAAGGCAAAAGTTACGTCTTTGAATTAGATCTATCATTTGGCAAAAAAATTATTATACAGTTCACGAATTATAACACAAAATCGGAAAATAATCATATTTTCGGGAGTCAATTTCACCCCCTTAGAGTGAATTTTGGCAGCAAACAAAAATTGCGTTGTAATCAGGATGAAATCCCCACATAATCACAAAGTTTCAGATTTTTTTGAATTTCCGAGTTCGGGATCTTCCCTCGTTAGTACCAAATTGAGGACCTCGCAGCAGGAGGGGTGCAGCTTTATTTTGTACTATTTCTGACTTATGATTGTAATATTCGTAAAAAAATCTACATTAATATTTTATTATATTAATATATAATATTAATATTTTTATTACAGAATATTGTTTCGCCAAAAATAGAAATAAAAACTTATCAACTCAATAACTACTACCTATTGTGTGAAAAATTATATTTTCTAATTAGTGTCCTCTTTTTAATTTTAAGTCGAAGCAATAATTTTATAAACAACTTTTTCTAATATACTCGAAGTTGATAAAGCTGGAGCTGCACCCTCTTGCTACAATGTCCTCAATTCAGTCTCCATCTTGCTATCATTAGAATTCAGTTCTAACTATTATTACAGCAGTTCTAGACGAAATTTTGTGGAAGACAGATATTCTGTTCAGTCTCATCATATTTTGAGATCACATAAAATTTTAAAAGTTGCACTGTAATTTCGACAAAACCTATTAGTACATTCAACGAAGATAATCAAAGTTCTACGATGGGCAAGAAGCTAGGAGGCTACCATCCTGTGATGTGGAAGTTCGTAATTTTGCTGCAGTTTTCGCTCGCAGGCTTGGCTGCATGAGTATTTTACGGGTTTACCGACTCCTCGACACACAGACACCGTTAATCTCTCGGTGGTCTGGCGAGCACGCGCACATTAAGTACTTCCTCAAAGCGTAGACTTGCACTCGATACTTTCTTAGAGCCGAACTACGATTACGATCTAAAAGATGTTGTAACGCAGTGCCCCGTATCCACGAGATTCCTAATTATCATTTATATTAGTGTCAGAAAAGTGATCGACGACACTAAATAGAAACAAGAACGAAGAGCAATGAAGCTATTTTGTAACGAACGGTCTTCTTTTAGCGAAAAATTCAATGAGTAAAAACAATTCAAGATAGCGCCTTAATTAGTACAGTTAATCGAGATTCTGTTATAATTATATTTCGTTGGTCCTCTGTTGGCACCAATGATAGTTTACAACTGTTTTTCACATTGGTAAGACGATGTTCATATATAGGGTGGTAACAAATAGTGGCACAACAAGGAGGAGGGTGATTCTTCATAAAAGAATACGTTAAAATACAAAATTTCAAATTAATGATAAACAGTACCTTTTTTGTTTACACAAAAGGTAAACAAAAAAGGTACTTCACCCGTGAACAGGGGTGGATTTGGAGATTTGCGCCCTAGGCTACACGCGTCTGCCGCCCTTTTCGCGAAATATTATCAAATATTAAAATTTAAAAGAGTCGAGAGAATTTCAAAATGAACTCAATATGGCAACTCAACTATGAGTTATTGCTAATTCGTTATATATAAAAAAGAAGTGAATTGTTTTTAAAGTGGTCTCCAGCCTCTGTGTTTGACCTTTCTCAATTTCTTTCGCTGGAAATTTGTCGCTCCCCGAAATTTTCCGCATCGTAAATTTGCCACTCCCCCAAATTTGCCGCCTTAGGCTGTAGCTTACTTATTGTTACGGCCCCTGCCAGTGAAATAATAATAATAACAATAAGGTTTCGACTAGAGGCTTGATTGTCGAGAATAAAAAAATTTAAAAAAAATTAAAACCGACTTCAAAAAAATAAAATTGCACTAAAAAGTAAAAAATAATTTTTCCCTTATTTCATCTGCGATTCTCATATTTTTTAAGTCGGCGCCAGATTTACACAGTGCAAATGATGAGGCACCGACTTAAAAAATATGATAGTCGTAGTTTAAATTAGGGAAAAAAATATTTTTTACTTTTTAGTGCAATTTTATTTTTTTTTTGAAGTCGGTTTTAATTTTTTTTAAAATATTTTTATTTTTAATTTTTTAGTTTTATATATATTGCCACAACATGCTGAGGAGATATGCGCGTTCGTACATAAAATAATAATAATTAGGTGACAATAATCTTTATTATTAACCAGAACTTTTTGATGCCCAAATTCACTCTAAGGGGGTGAAATTGACCCCGGAAGATCTGACTATTTCCCGATTTTTCTGTTATAACTCGCGAACTCTATGATAAATTTCTTATAAAATGATAGTCCCAACTAAAAGAATTAGGGTAAACCAACCAGTGAATGACCGAATTGTTGAAATTATGAACCTTTGAGATTAATACTTGAATATATTTATGTATAACAACAAAACAACTGCCGAAATTGCATTTAAATTTATTTTTCTTGAAATTTCTATAAAAATAATTACTTATTCTTATCGTAATTTAAAAAAAAAACGATTATAAAATGCAAAACGTGTAGAAGCCTTTTAATAAAAATTGTACTTATTAATGTTTGCTTAATACCCGCAACTAAAAATATGGGATATTAAAAATGCAACTACACTCTATTCATAAATATACTAGCTTTACTACTCGGCTTCGCTCGAAATTAAGATTCTGATTTTATAAAAAAGAATTTTTTACTTTTTTTTCTCGTGAAAATGGTCACATTCATCTGGATTAGTCAGGCATAATGATTCGAGGCACATTTCGTGATCCCAGAGTTTATCATTTGAAAGTTTTTAGGCGACAGACAAACGCACAAACATACAGCAGCTTTCTGCTTCATATATTAAGATAATATTTTAAAATTTATAATTGACATTTCTTTGCCTAATGGTCAATTACTGGTTGGTTTATCCTAACTTTTGTCTGAAAACTTTTTTTCTACCTCTTACAGTTCGCGAGTAACAACAGAAAATCAGAATAGCCGGGTTTTCAGGGATCAATGATTTCACCCGCTTAGAGTGAATTTGTGCAGGAAAAAATTTCGTAACACATATCTACCCTTCATACATACACTTCAGAAAGAAATTTGAAAGTCGTTCCTAGACCACTGTTCAGTGTTAAACTCGAGTTTAAGGGCGGCCCCTTGAACACCAAGCGGGCGCGAGTCAAAGGGAACGGCAAAGGCGGCAGTTGCAAGGAAGCAAGCTTATCCTCCTGACACAGAAAGATGCGCGACGAGCTCGTGCATCTCCGAAATGTAGGCACAGAAGCCGCCCGGGGGCGAACGCTCGGGGACGAGTTTCTCTCGACGTCTGAACTTTCTAGCTCCGCGCCTGTGTCACTGACCTATCTCTACCTCTCCCCTCGCCGTCCCACCGCCCCCCCCCCCCTCTGCCGGCAGAGGTCGAGCAAGTAGCCGAGGACGGGTCGTGGGAGAGGGTCCGGCCTCACCTGGATCATCGGGTGCATCGGCAGCATCGGCTGCACCACGTAGATGGGCTGGCTCTTCGGCACGTGGCTCTGGGCCGTGACCCACTGGTGAACCATGTTGCGGGTCTTCAGCCGACCGTCGCTGGCCACGTCGTCGCTGGGGCTCGCCCTCAGGCATCCGCAGAGCTTGGGGGTCAAGGTCAGGCAGCTGTAGCCGGAGACCAGCAACTCGGCTAGGCTGGTCACCAGGAGGCCGATGCTCGCGAGAAGACCCGCCCAGCCACCCTCCACGTCGTCCACGCTCCCATCTTCGCTCTGAAACGGAGTTCCCTTTGTGAGACCTTCGAGGCTTACACTGTTGGTAGGTACACACCAGAGTTCGGCAAAATGTCAACTACCTGAATTAACGATTACAGAAAATAATGTGTAATCGACTACAGAATTACATTTTAATTGTAATTTGTAAGTTGTAATTAGATTACAGTTTGCCCAACTCTGGTACACATGGAGTGGTAGCGCTGGAGGCTTGGGGAGTGTATGGGAATTTGGTTTTTGGGTACTGGGGAAGGTTTGTATTGGAGAGTTGAAATGGTGAATTATGTAAGTGCAAAAAATAAGGAATAATTTCTTTAGTGGAGGAGGAGGAGGTGTATTCCATGTGGAATACGGGGGTAAAAGTTATGTTGTGGAATAATTTATTTACTAGTTACACGGATTGAAAAAATCAACTTTTTTTTTAAACAGTTTTCGAAAGTACATATTCTCAAGAATGTACTGTTAAATTTTCGTGGAAAAACTCCGATTATTTTAGCTTCTGCAGAGGCATTTTGTAGCGCAGAACCTCTATAGATGAAAACTTTGAACGCGTTTTTCTCGGAAGATCATTTTTTTAAATCTTGAAGATAAAACCTGAAAATCTATCGAACCGATTGCTTTATAAATTTTACTGCTTATTTTGCACACCTGTGGCTCTCACAGGCACTACAACCAAGCATTTTCATCGAGTCTAACCTACTATTAAAATCGAAAATAGCAAAAGAAAAAAGCCAAGGAATCACATTCTTGCATTTTGCCCGCTATTTTGATAATTTTTAAGATAAATCATTAAATACAGTCCGGGCGATAGCGACAGTCATACTGATCAAGAATCTGTTTCGATCTTTGGTTTCGGATAAGTCTAACTGCCGAAATCGCTTTCACGAGCGAGTCATGAATTTTTAAACATGCCATCAAGACCACTTTCAAAAGCATTTGAAAAACACCAATTTCATTACTTTTATATTTTTTATTCACGGTAGAAATGTAGTTTAATAAATAAAAAAAAAACTTTTAATCCATTACTACAATAATTTTCGTCGCAACAAATTCCTGAAAATCGCTGTGGGGCTTTCGCAGGATAGAGCTAAAACCATAACGATGAAAGTGCCAGCAATCTTCATGGCCGTCATATTTTTATTTCCCTCTAAATCTGTAAAGGAGCTATACGCTGAAAGTCCATAGCGACAAACGAGAGATTTTTCTTTAAAATTTGTCTGAAAATCTTCACTACTGGCACCTACATCGTTTACCACTTCAACTCTTCTATCACTGAAGCCAGTAGAGTCAGATGACTTTTGGTGTATGTATGTGGGCTCTGTACTGTTGGGATATCGTCCCGACGCGTCGTTAGAATTGCAGCTGGTTTCAAGCATAACATTGTCGAAGTGGGAACACGAGGTTGGAATTCCCACTAATTGTAAGATGAAAGGCACACCGCCTGCTGTAATTAACGACCGCCATGGTTGATCGGTACGTTCCCCCAATTAGTCCGCGGCAATGGTGACCCCGATACGTTTCTCATCGTTCTCACGTGTTGCCGAATCGGTGAGTTTCGGCGAGGCGGACCGAACGGAACAGGGCCGCTGGAACCGTTTGACCGCTGGAGAAAGTTTCCAATGCCAAGGCTAAAACGCGGTCAGGGCACACCGTCGTGAAGTTTCAAGGAGTGCTTCGCCTCTGGACAACGATGGATGGAACGCGCCCTGTCTGGCCCGTTGCGAAACTTTATGTTTTGACGAAGTTGTCGACCTCAGGAATGATCAGGTGCCTGCGGCTCCACGTGTATGGATCCGAGTTCTTTTAAGCCGTGAATCTCGGACGGAACGGCTAGTTTACAGCCATTTTACGCAGCAGATGCCACTATTTTTTTTTCTCATGTAAAATGACTCGTTGATTCCGAAAATGAGGTTCAAAAAAATTTCTCTGGATACGTTTTACGAGATATCGACAGGTGAATTTTTTACTTGCCTGTCGAAAAGGTGGTCCCACTTAATTGCGAATATCTCGCGTTGCGAATGTCCGATTTGGTCGACAATTATATTTAATTAAAGATTATTGAATTACCAACAAATGTCCCGGACAAAATTTTTTAAATTTTCTAAAACAAACACATATTAACAAGATACTTGAAAAAATGTACAGATTTAATTAAAACTGAAATAACACAATAAAAATTGAAAAAAGAAAGAAACAAAACTGAGAAAAAATGAAATATTAGTGTTTTCACACAGTTGTCTCTAGCTTCGATATTTATCCATAGATTTTCTTCAGTAGCAGCATGTTTCCTTCGTAAAAGTGCAGGCTCTGCGTAAGAAATGAGAAACTCGGTTCATTGTTTCGATTTCGATTTTTTCCAGATGATTAAATGAATTGTCAATCTTAAATTCGGTCGAAAAAATGACTTTTTTCACATATTTCCATCGATTTCACCCGAACTATAGAACGGTTTTGAAAATTCTGTCAGGGACATTTGTTGGCAATTCAATTATCTTTAATTTGATATAATTTTCGACGAAATCAGACATTCGCAACACGAGATATTCGCAATTAAGTGGGACCACCTTTTTGACAGACAGGTAAAAAGTTCACCTGTCGATATCTCGAAAACGAATCCACAGAAAATTTTTTGGAACCAGCGGGCCATTTTACACAAGAAAAAAATAGTGGCATCTGGGCACAATTTTTTTTCTATTTTGTAAACTGGTGCAGCAGGAGTTTGTAATTTGAATTGAAATTCTTGTTGAAGCTCAAAATACAGCGGATCACAAAAGTTTCAGTTCACCCTTTAAGACCGAGTAACTTCCGACCAATTGCAATTTATTTCTAAAACGATGAAACACGCCAATTAGTATACTAATCCTTCTAGCTTCTAAAAAAAAAAAACTCAAGTCGTTTGGACCAATTTTACCAAAGTTATTTTGTTTCAAAGGGTGTAAAGAAACTTTTGTCCACCACTGTAAATTATAGTTTGCCATTAAATACGCAATACAGTCTTCTTTGGCTGAGATATTGGCTTAATATTTAAAGAAATAAATTTGATAATCATTATTTTCAATATCATTATTCCTATTTTCAAGTACCGTTAAGAAACTAGTTTCTGATCAGTTTAGAGTGCTTCCCGCTTTAATATTTATTTTTAACCTAATAAAACTTTAAGCCATAAACTTTTTTTATACTAAAAGATGAATTAATGTTTAAACTTTAAGGAAAAATTGTAAACAGTTGAAAATAAGTATAATTTAATTATTTATAAAGTGCGGAATAATAAAGTGACTAGGAACAAGTTTTTGATCAACTAAAATACATGGGAACTAATTTTTTATCAGTGTCAGGAACTAGTTTTTGATCATCTAAATTCAAAAATACATGAACATCTAAAATACAACTAATTTTTTGATCAGGTGAGGAACTAAGGAGTTTATGATCATTTGAAATACATGGGAACTAATTTCCTATCGGGTAAGGAACTAATATTTGATCAGATACTAATATTAATTAAAAAGAACGTACCAAACAAACTTATTTTTTAAATAAATTTAATTTTTCTATAATTTTATAATGTCCTAACCTATTTTTTATTCAGGTGATCAAAAATTAGTTCCACAAGAAAAAATTGGAACTAAATAATGGTCACTGACTTTTAAAGCAAATCGATACATATAATACTAAAATTCTTGCGGTACATTGTAAAGTAAACTATTGTAAACAGAATTTATAAAAATAACCTTTAATACCGCAACATCCAGCTAAGAAATCGACTGTGGGCTTCCTTCAAGTGGGCTACCTTACACATTTATTTTCACGAAAACTAACTGCTATAAATATTAACTGCTTTCACAGACAACACATATATTTTTGAATTATCAATTTTTATGTTAGTAATTATTTCAAACAATTATTTATTGACACAAATTTAAAAGAACGATTTATTTCATGAACTGATAAAAAATTAATGCCTGATTAAGAACTAAATAGTTCCTTAACCCTCTAGTGCATACGCCTGCCTTAAGGCGGGCACCTGTTTAATACAGGAGATGGGACCCTATAATTTTTTTTCTGAATTCTCATTTGCCAGCCTTAAAATTATTGCCACACCGCACACATTGGCCTAAGAAACATGTCAATCTGACATTTCGATTTGACAGAAATCTAGTTTGTAGTGCATTTTTCAGCTAAGCACGCTGCGAATATTATTTGTGAAACTAAAAAAATCAAATAAAATACTTCCCGACATCGTACAGTTAAAAGAAAATTATTGGTAAGTAGTTTGTATAGTGATCTATCGAATAGAATGAGGATTTGAAAACAAAAAATAATTTACACTTGTGAAGTGAGGCTTGGCCGGTAGCCGCCTTAAGGCGGTATCATGTTAGTAGATCATCCTAAGTTAGTTAGGGTGTTACTTTATTACCCTAATGATTGATGCGTGAAAAATTTACTTGTGCACCTTTTTAGCTCTTTGTTCATGAAATTTGCTACCTATATACATACATATATCATATCATACTATCATACTATTATAATAAAGCAACAGCATTTGTCTGTATGCTCACAAAAATCTCCGAAAATACTGAACAAATTATTACGAAATTTTAACTACAGTATCCTTAAACAACAAGAAGGGGTATAGGCTATGTTTTATGACGTCAAATATAATTAATCTGTATAAAAAATGGTATGTATATAAAGAACTCACGACTCGGCCGACTCACGATGGATAGTACGCGACGCCACCGCCAGGCGGCAACCGGGCCAAGCGCTTCTCGCGCTTCTTCTGTGCTTTGTTAAATTTCACAATGCACAATAATGAATAATTCTGTATTATATCATTTTATATTTTTTTAAACATTTTTTCATAGTTTTTCATTACAAATAAAGAATTTATTTTATAAAAAAAAGCACTACATTTTTTGTACTTGCTACATAATCCCGCCTTAAGGCAGTGACCCAGAAGGCTGCCCTTGAGAGCCCAGACGACCTTGAAATTCAAAACAGACATCGGATTCGGTATTTTCATCCTCAAATTAGACTAGTCTAATTTTTCCAACTGAATTAAAAATCTATGCACTAGAGGGTTAACGGTAGTAGAGCTTGATGAAAGGCTAAAAAGCGTTAAAAAACGTATCGGGCTACTACTTAGTAACCTCCACGAATTTTGCCATTTCGAGTACGAGCATGGAACATAATAAGCGTTCACTGAGAAAAGAATAAATCTAGTCGTGATCCCTTCATGACCATAAGCACAACGAACAGATTGCACATTGGACGCTCCGTTGCATCCCGCAGCTTCACTTTCCTGAGTAGAAATCAGTTTCCTTTCCACCCAGCATTTCCCATTGTTTCCACGTCGCACGCAAATGAAGTTAACACAGTTAGGACGTTTAAGAGGTCTCGCCCATTCTCCATACTTTCATCTTCAGTCACGGTCATTTGCCTCCCAGTTAAAGTCTGATGCACTCTAAGATATCCTCCACAATGCTTTTCACATCGCAACAGTTTCGTGCCGTATACCAACGATTTGAAGGGGAAATGGTAGGCAATGCCAAATTTAAAAAATCATCAAACACTAATAATTATTTATTCCGAAAGTTAAGGAGCAGTTGTAATAAAAATCTTGAAAATATTTTTTTTTAATCGAGGTCGTTAAATTAGGCGATTCATTTTTTATGTCCACAGGATGAAGTTATAGAGTAATAAAAGTTACATCTCTATTCAAACGTAGCTTCAGATTTACCTGTATCTCCATTTACATTCATGCCACTTTGTCCGTCGGCGAAGGCATCTCCCTGTTTCCTATCGATAGAGCAATAAATTCGCGGCAGCCGGGCAATAATTTCCTATGAAGTGACCGTTAACTTCGCGGTAGCTACGCGGAACAGGCACGCGCCAAGAGGATCTCCTCGGGCATGGAATTACACTTATCGCTCCGCTAACGATTAATCGTAATTGATACCCCGGCGTTATAACATGTCTCTTCGACGGCCACTAATGGCTATTGAGAACCACTAGTTTCTGTTATCACCGTGGACGTTCTAATTCCAATGCGAAGATAGCGTAAGATGTTTATAGTCGGATAGGTAGCGAAAATTATTCAGAATATGGAAAAGGATATTAATGGCAACGTAGGTACGCACACTTATTACGTGTTCTCCAAGTCGTCTGAACACTTTCTTCTGGAAACTAAATTTTCATTTTGCAACTACCAGACTTCGAATTTTTATTCAATTAAAGTAGAAGTTTTTATTGAAATTTTTAATATGTTGATATGTGTGAGATACTCTTCCGTGAAACGGAAATTGATTCGTGGAAGACTGTCACATTGATATTAGAATTGGAGAAACTGGACGAAAGTTTTATGTAACTTATAATCTTGGTATTCTATTTTCCTCTACCTTTATTTGAATTCTTTACAATAATAATTAATATTCTCTTTCAGGAATCTTTGTATTCGTATCTACGAATATTTACTTGATACACTGACCTCCCACTGATAATATTTACACCTCTAAATTTTTTCCCCAATGTGCTATCAAATTCATATGTTGTAATATTCGATTGAATGAAATTTTACTAGTGAAAAATAGAACGTGGTATGGATTGTTTATTATGTTTTTTCAGCGCCCAAGAAAACGTTGAAAATAGCTAAAATATTGGGAGAAGTTTTTTCATTGTAGGCCTGGGTAATTATACAGCGCGTTGAGAAGCCAAACAGTGAAAGGGGAGGTGATTGGAATCGTAAACGCTACGTACCGACACGGTGAGTAAGGTCACTTCCGGTGTCCTCTGGGAGTCCCTGACGATAGCAGTCAAGGCCGTGATCGCCGCCATGTTCGAGAGGGCAAGGGCGATCAGGCTGGCGGCGAGGTGAGCCGTCGAAAAGCTCGAGTTCGTTTTGCTCGAGGATGTCGCGAGCGTGGCGACGACACCCAACGCTCCTGCGACAAGGGCACCCACACCTGCCCAGAGCCCTGCACCCGAACCGCCCAACGAGGCGCCGTGCACCAACACCAGGATGCCAAACACGACCAGGACCACACCTGCGTGACGAGAAAAATATTTTAATCGAGGTGAAATCGACGGACCTCCACGCTTTATCCTTGCGCCCTTTTGCGTTTGCTTTTTAATGGGATCGGCAAGGGAAGTTGGAATGTTATTTTCTTTTTTTGAGATTTTCTCTGCTTATTTTAATGGGTTTGATTTTTTTATTCTGCTATGGGATTGTTATAGTTTTTCAAAGTTTATATATCATCGGAAAGTAAGTTGATACTTTTTAAAATCGCATAATTTTTTTAAAATTGATCCAAACGAAATGAGTTTTTTTTTAGGTGCTAGCGAAATTAGTTTTCTAGGTGACGTGTTTCGTCGTTTTGAAAAAAATGCACTTGGTCCGGATAGCAAAAAAAAGAAAATAATAAAGGTAGTTTTTTAAACTTTTTTTTGTGAGCCTCAAATGAAAATTCAAAAAACCTGTTTCTACATCGAAATAAGTTGTATACGTGCTGAAAATTTCATCTAAATCGGTTAACGTTGTTCTGAGCTACACTCGTTTAAAGATCGCAGAATAAGGTCGAAAATCGTTATTTTCGGAAATTCCGCGACTTTCGCCCTTATTCTGCGATCTTGAAGCATTTATAGCTCAGAGCAACGTTAACCGATTTAGATGAAATTTTCAGCATGTATACAACTTACTACAATCTACAAACGGGTTTTTTCAATTTTCATTACGGCTCACAAAAAAAAAAGTTTAAAAAACGACCTTTACTATTTTACTTTGCTATTTCGACCAAGTGCATTTTTTTCAAAACGACGAAACACGTCACCTAGAAAACTAATTTCGCTAGCATCTAAAAAAAAAACTCAAGTCGTTTGGACCAATTTTAAAAAAGTTATGCGATTTTAAAGAGTGTCAACTTATTTTCCAACGCGACTGTATACCAAATTGACCAATCTTCTTATTTTGAAGTGCAGATTGAATTTGAGTTATTGTAAAATTTCGTTCAGAAATGCTACGAGGTTTGAATAATTTCGGTAAATGTTGAAATTGTTTTAAATGAAGTAAAAGTTGGGAGGAACGTTCATTTAGGGTGGGAGAAATCGCTCGAAGTGTGCTTCGTTTTTATTTTCTATTCGAATGGTAGATTTCACGCAAACATTGTAACAGTTGCAATTACGCCTAGCCCTGCTCGAACATCGAATCACAATGAATCGCTGCGTGGCGATTCTCTACGGTTTGCAAGCCCGCGGAAAGAGAGTTACAGAAGTATGACTTTCTAAGTGAAATGTTTTCACTTTTACGCCGATTTCTATGCACTTTGGTGAAATGTCTGCTCGATGACCACTTCTGAGTTGAAATTCGTTTGCCTTGCATTTAGAGGAAACCTAAGGGAACCGAAATGCTCATCGAAAATAGAGATGGAAAACATTTGATTTAATTATATTGAAATTTTTTACTTTCTATTAATAAATAGTATTATATATATAACGAAGATTTCTGTGCATAATTTTCTTAGCAATGAACAAAACTTTAAAGATAAATATTGTTATGCTTTTCTGTTGAAATGACTTCTGTTCTTTTGTTTTCTGTTCTGTTTATTCAATTGTAATGCTCTGGGCCTTTGTTTCTTTTTAAATGATTTTATTTAGCTTTACACCTCCGACCGTTTGTTTTTTTTTGTTTGTTCGTTTAGTTCAAATTTTGTAACTCCATTTTAACCCACTTCCACCAATCTCCAATAGACTTGAAAATTTCCAGGCGTCCATAGTTATACACAATTTTGAAAAACTCACCCCCTCTAGGGTGAGAAATTGCATCCCCTACAATTTTAACCCATTTCTACAAATCCAATCGACTTGAAACTTGACAAAAATAATTGTAGTTTATTAAAAATGAATTGCAATTTGTTAAAAATAAAAATTATTTGTTAAAAATTAAATGTAATTTGTAAATGTTCAGGTATATCTATTTCTTTCAAAAGTTTTCAAAGGGATGTTTGCGTGGGGAATTCACAAGAAAAAAGTTGGTTGCAAAACACAAACACTAAAAGGTATAAAATAAAAAAAAAAGACAAAAATATTTTTTTAAGTGAAACGATTTTTTTTAACTAGATTATTAATGCACTAAAAAGTACGAACGAATTCTTTTCTTATACTACAATCTCGGTGGTGATATGTGACCTCAAATAAAATCATACAAACCCTGTGATTATCCTGTAGAATTATTCAAATCAATTATAAAAAGGATAATCACAGAGTTTTCAATGACTTTATTAAAACAAGTAGTACAAGAAAATAATTATTTTATACTTTTTACTGCAATAATTGCTCTAGTTAAATAAAATCGGTTAACATTTTTCTGTGCTGCAAAATGGAGATCTTATAGATATATAAATAAATAAATAGAACTCACCGAGAAGCAGTTGCCCGCAGGAGGTGAACATGAAGAGGTTGGAATCATCCTTCAACTCAGCGCTCCTCAGCTTCTGTCGCTCTTCAGGGTGCTGTTGCGCGTGTGGCTGGTGTTGCTGCTGCCGTTGCTGCTTCTCAGAGATCAGAACATCCTTCGAGTGTTTCGACTCCAGACAACTCTCCGGCTTCGACTCTGAGGCGGTCGAGTCCTTCGAGTCCTTCGAGTCATTCGAGTCCTGACTTCTGACCGTTGAGTCAAGCGAGATCACCGCGTTCTCCATGTTTCTTCAGCCCAGAACACCTTTTAACACATTACTGCCAGCAGCCCCTCCTTCCTCGACACCTTTTTTTATCTTCAGCTCGAACGTTCCAGGAACGTTTTGTCATTTACTTTCGCCTGCCATGAATGCTTTACTCGTTCCTGTCTATTTCCCTCGAATTCCTCCTCACTCGATTAATCTTCAACTTGGACCACTCAATTCAAACAACTCCAATAAACTCTGCCAGTATTTGCTGCAGTTTTTCTATCATTGGTGTTTATCAGTGTCTAGAGACTGGACTAACAGGTTGGCTGTCACGGTGGAATTCGAAGTTCTCGGTGGGAATTTAAAAAGCGAGCAAAAGCTTGCCGTTACAATGTCATAGGAAAGTTAATGTTGCTTGAATCCTTCGTGGTTCACGCTTCTTCTCTCGCTTCTTCTTTCATTTCAGTGGTGAATTAAATTGAACCGACTACTTTTTGTGGAAGCTTCACTTGCTGTCGCTAACGTGGGCCATCAGTGGCGCACGGTGGCATGGAGAGTGTTAACGTGAGTTTATTTCTGTAAGCAATTGTTTGGCGGTTTAACGTGGCATTTTTCCGATGATTCGACGTTTTCCCAGTTCAATTGCAGAGGCTCTTCGTGACTGTACTCTAAGCGCGGTTCGGTAAAGGTCAATAGACGCTGTAGTCGCTGATCCGGTTGACACAGTCCGTCGAGTCCCAGCGATCTGTAAATTAAGCAACCGAGGGGTGCATTAATAAATAATCGTTCGACAGTGTCGATGGTCAGGGACAGTTGCTTCCTGCGGGAAGACAGACGTGTACATTGTGACACGACGTTTAAGGGGTCATTCTGGTTAGACGGTTTGAAAAAATCGATTTTTTTTAAACTTTATCGAAAGTACATATGCTCAAGAATGTACTGTTACATTTTTGTTGAAAATTTTTAATTATTTTTACTTCTACTTCAAAACGTTTGAACGCGTTTTTCTCGAAACGTCATTTCTTCGCATGGTGCAGGTAAAATCTCAAAATCTATCGAACCGATTGTTTTATAAATTGAACTGCTTATTCTGCACACCTATGCCTTTGGCCGGTTCTATAACCAAGTATTTCTGTTGAGTCTAACCTACTTTTAAAATCGAAAATAGCACAGAAAACACAGCCGGAATACATTGATTCTTGTATTTTGCCCGCCATTTTGTTAATTTTAAGGATAAATCATTTATTCTAGTTCGGGCCATAGCAACAGTTATACGGATAAAGAATCTGTTTGTATTTTTGGTTTCAAATAAGTCCAACAGCGAGGCATGAATTTTTAAACATGTCATCAAAATCGCCTTCAAAACCATTTTAAAAGCAATAATTTTATTATTTTCATATTTTTTATTTACTATAGAAATGTAGTTTAATCGATAGAAAAAAGTTTTATTGCATTACTATAATTTCTGTCTTCGCAATAAATTCCTGAAAATCGCTGAATTTATCGGCGCGCTAACCAGAATGATCCCTTAACGTAAAACAGTTAATTATATTTTGAGTGACGCAGGGTTTTGAAAAATGGCCCTTCAAGTGTGTCAGATATTTTCGAGGGATTGCTTCTGGTGGGAATGCTTTTCCCAGCTCGCCCTGCGCTTTGAAGACTCGCCGATATTAAGAGAAACCTGTAGTAGGTTAATTTCATAATCAATGAGATTTTTATATTTTCCAGAATATTCTGAAGAAGAAAAGTGAATCTTCTAGAAAGCTGAAGATATTTCTTGTCGAACAAGAAGAACCTTGAATCACAAAGGAAACTTTTTTTGTTAATACAGAACGAGGTAAGAATTTTTATGAAATAGAGAATTTTTTACAATCATTGGAGCTCATTTCGCAAGGAACAACGATTTATCTAACAAGAAACACGGAGAAAGAGGGAATAATCTTGACTTCAGAAACCATTTTATTTTTGTCCTTCGACATTGGTTTACGTCAGTCTTGACATTTTACCATCAACTTGTCAAATCGATTTGACACATTGATTGCTACATGATTTCTCTACAGATTCCAGCAATATTTCTGTTAGTGTGACATCATTTGAATATGTATGACGCCACATTTTCCCTTGTCCTTAGCTTTATTTCATTTTTATTTCAGTACAAGTCCCGCGTGCTCATTCTGGATTAACACACGAAATAAATAACACGCATTTGAATAAATACACATATCTCTGACATAAAAAATATCGGAAATCAGTGTTAAGCAATTCCATAGAAGACTACGTCATCCACGTATGAATAACACCTAAATCTTAATTTCTGGAGACAGTAAAATTCACCTGAAACAATCTTCATAATCGAATTCATATGAACTACGAGAAACTCTAAAAACTCAATCACAAAGTCAATTCTGCGATCACTGCGAAAGAAGTGACTACATTCCCCAAATATTTCCCACAAAAAATATTCTAATTTTAAACTTGTGCTTTCCAGTTTCGACCCAATAAACTACCAACGTTCATACTTTAAACAACTCGAATTGCAAGACGATTAATTCAGATTAATGTTCGAATGGTTAAAAAGCATTGTAGCGAGCCCCGGACCAATCGAAATTTTTTAAAATGAACCCAACGGTTGCCGTTACATGACCAGCAGCCAGTCGCGTTTTTTCTCTCTGTTTTCCCATCATCATCGTCATCATCATCATCAGCAGTGACCAGTGAATAAATTCAACAACGCTGCCAGTCGAAACGCATCGTAAATTGACCCTGTTACGTCTGCTGGCCGTGGAAAATACGACGCAATGCTCAATGCCTGTAAATCAAGTACAGTTAAGGCGGTCGGTTCGGAAAAATTCTGTGGTGCACGATGCGCAGCGACCTTGAAGTAACACGAACTCGTCCTTGTTCCGCGGGTATTTTGAAAGACGAGACTGGACATTCATTGAATTCGACGCCGGATGAGCCAGACGCTCGTCTGCTCGATTCGAATTAATGTTCCGCATTACTCGAATTCTTTCGAATAAATGTTTATTTTAAGATGATTATCCAAATTAATTCTTTCTAGTCGAATGTTTTAGTCTGCTTGGATAACAGTTATTTATTCGTAATAGGTTATTCACTGCTCTACATTTGGGCTATGTCGAATATTCGAATACCAGAGAATTCGCATTTGAGTTTCGAATAATTAGGAGCATTCGAATTTGAGATTCGAATTATGCGGAGTATTCGAATTTGAGATTCGAATAATTAGTAGTATTCGAATTTGAGATTCGAATAATTAGGAGTATTCGGATTTGAGATTCGAATAATTAGGAGTATTCGAATTTGAGATTTGAATAATTAGGAGTATTCGGATTTGAGATTCGAATAATTAGGAGTATTCGAATTTGAGATTCGAATAATTAGGAGTATTCGGATTTGAGATTCGAATAATTAGGAGTATTCGAATTTGAGATTTGAATAATTAGGAGCATTCGAATTTGAGATTGGAATAATTAGGAGTATTCGAATTTGAGATTAGAATAATTAGGAGTATTCGAATTTGAGATTCGAATAATTAGGAGCATTCGAATTTGAGATTAGAATAATTAGGAGTATTCAAATTTGAGATTCGAATAATTAGGAGCATTCGAATTTGAGATTCGAATAATTAGGAGCATTCGAATTTGAGATTCGAATAATTAGGAGCATTCGAATTGGAGATTCGAATAATTAGGAGGATTCGAATAGTTGATTAATAAGGAATATTCGAATATTTTAAAGTTATTCGAATAATTAGGAGTATTCGGATAGTCGAATAATTAGGAATATTCGAATGTGCGAGCATTATTCGAATAATTAGAAGTAGTGGAATATTCGGAGTGATGGAATTTCAGATTATACCGAATAGGAATCTGAACATAAAATATTTTTTCACACTCTGTTGTGAAATTCTTTTCATATCGGTCTTCACAATTATTTGTTTTTCAAACGATAAATTTGGGAAAATTATAAATTTTTAAACGAAAACAACCATCAGTTATTAGTATTATTATTCTAATTATTTTACAATCGTTATACGAAAAAAATGATTCAAATAAGTAATGCTGAATTATTCGAATAAATAAAAGAAATAATTTGTTGTAAAGAGTAAATATTTATTATTTAAATAAAACTCCACTCTACATTACTTATTAAAATTTATTATTATTTAATCGAGTACTTTTATAGCCTGAATAGCTATTTCAAAATTATACGAATAATAATGTGAACAACTGCTGTTAGTTTTCGCCGCCTGGTAACTGATAACTGTTTTCACAAATAATGAATGCTATGTATAGTATTACAGGAATAAATGTAAATAATGAATAAATAATTATCCGAATGAAAATTCTTCGCCTGCCAATGTTATTCGAATTGGAACTTATTTGGTTTTTTTTTAAACATAAACGACTATTCGTTATTTCTATCCGTTACTTGTTATTCGAATCAAATTGAGTACACTACATATAGTTCCACTAAAAATCTTGAAAGTAAATCAACATAAAATACAATAAAAACAGTACAACTATCAATTATTTCACGGTGGTTTCATGTTCACACTATTTGCACGCTATTAATTAATCTCACTACGTGGATATTTACTTCCCTCCCTGTTGACTGCGATTTACTAGTGGAAATATCGAAAATATCGCAGACTTGAGCGACGCTGCACTACACTGAATACTTCACGGTACGCGAAACCAGCGTGTACGGTAAATTTCTGACCGGAAAGTAATCTCTGCGTACTTAGGTCTGAAGAAGACTCGCGATGAATTACGAAGAAACACGCACGGGACGACTTTTATGGTGTACAGTAAAATAGTGCAACTGTTACAGTGGAGGAATATGAATGGGTCACAAGAACATTGTTTCTCTCCACCTGTTAAAACGCTCCTCGTACCGAGTGACGAATGAAATATTTTCCCGCGTAAATGTACGCTTTACAGTTATGTCATTAGCTGCACGTTCCCTTTATTCTGCGGTCAAAGTGTGGCCATAATTCACCGATGATTACGTCTTACTACATTGCTACTTTCTGATACTTATTTGATTTCAGAATGCCTTCGTACAGTAATTATACGGCAGATCCTATAAATCGTGCTATGCGTCAGTTTAATGTACAATTCGGTGATGTGGATCCGTTTGTGATTTCCTCAAATGTTTTCGGCGAAAGAATGCGTTGTAGATTACGAAATGTCTAGCGTTGTTGTAAATGGGTCAGGCTCTAATTAAGTTTTGTAATTTTTGTAGTTAATGGGATTATCCCGTGAAATAAATAAATAAATAAATAAATAAATAAATTATTTACTGTGATACAAAATTTCTACTTTAACCGACTTCAAAAAGGAGGAGGTTATAGATTCGACCCCTTTTGTATATTTTTTCTCTTATAGAAAATCGACATAGGTAATAATTACACAAAATGTTAAAGAATATTTCAGAGGAGGAATTTAAATTCTGGTATAATTATACGTAAGTACCATTATTACTACTTTCCAACATAAAATATCCAGGTGCAAATATAAATGCCAGCTGTAGTAACTCCTGATACAATTCTTCCACGAAATTAAGAAACAAAATAGGGTACGGTGGCAGAAGTGTTCCGAACTACATCCAGCACAATCGTTCGCACGATTTCATGATCGAAACAAAGAGCGTAGCTTGTCGACAGATACAAATCTTGTTCAGAGTAATTCACCTATTATACATCAAGCTGACTTCTCACAAAATTTAATTACCCAACCAAGCAGCACCAGCCACCAACAAATGCCACCCCTAAACGATATCATCCTCTGTCCACAAAATCTTCCTAAAAATACTTCGCGGCAAACCACAGGAGAAATCTCTCGAACACCAATAAATTTACCAAACTACGAATCAAAATACTCATCGACCAATATAAACAATAAATATACCATGCACGAATCGTGATGTCTGAGAAAAGATAGCATCCAGAGTTCCGTTCGCGGTTTCACGGTACGCCTGGGTTTCATAGGCGAACCGAGCAGAGCTGAGAGTGCGCGGAAGTATCGCGAATGAACGTACCAGGTGGACGTTGGCTGTCACCTCTCCTCTGTTCCTTGATCACATGATCCGCGAAGGGGATTCACTTCACTGATCGAATATCACCCACTGTATTACGCCTTCGGCTGCACCCCGCCGATCACGGTGGATCTGAATAGAATCTGCACGATCGCTCGCGATATCCGCTGCACGACCTGCCAGCTTCAACAACCGATCAGTGACTGGAGTGTGTTCACCGAGCGGCACAGGTTGCGACCACTCTCATCGCGCCTTTCTCCGTCTCTTTCTTCCTCTGCAGAGCTGAGCTGCCCCTACTCCCCCTAGGCTGCTCCTCTCTGTCCCGCCGCTTCTTTCCGCGCCTTTGGAACAGCCCGAAAATTGCTCAAGACCGATCGGCAATTTCTCGCCGCTAGGTGAATCGCGGTTAACGCGCTACGCTCCGCGCCGCGAGAATTAAAGGTTCTCTGGTGCGGTTACAGCCGTTGCTGGACGAGTTGCAGTGGATGGTGACTGCGTTTGGTTATGTGGTACATGATACTGGTGACGTTGTAGTTTATAAGGAAAGATCCCGAATCCGGGAATTAAAAAAATTCTAAGAATTTGTGAATATGTAGGGGATTTTCCCTTGATTATAACGCAATTTTTATTTGCTGATCAAATTCACTCTGAGGGGTTGAAATTGACCTCTTAATTTTCGGTTATTTAAGTTACCGAATGATAGTCATAATTGAAAGAAGTAACTTCTCTCTTGAATTTTTTTTTCTATCTGTTACAGATTGCGAGTTGTAAAATAAAATAAGAAAATAGCCGAATTTTCAGGGGTTAATTTCACCTCCTCAAAGTGAATTTGGGCAGCAAACAAAAACTGCGTCGTAATCAGGAGGAAATCCCTTACATATTCATAAAGTTTCAGATTTTTTTGAATTTTCGGTTTCGAGATCTTCCTCTGTTAGTGGCAATGTGTAATGATTGTGTGGGATGACTATTGGGATCTGCAGGATTCAGAGTTTAGGGGTCATGCCTAGTTGACAGGCGTGATTTTCGGGAATTTTTTGTGGAAAATCTAATGTATATTTTTTTACAACTATTTGCTTATTTTAAAAGTACATATATTCAGCAACTCTCAGTAATTTTGTTATAACAGCCACTCTCCCAGAAGATATTTTTTTTGCGGTGAGCACGATTTCTCATAGCCGGATCATCTGAAATCGAAAAGTGAAGAAGATTTTGTTAGTATATGAGTTTATCTAGTTCGTGAACGGAGGATTTTTGTTTTTGATGAAAACTCTATTTTTAATTCACGAGAAACAAACAATTCAGACATCGAAAAATCATGATTTTGCGATAAACGGCCGCCATTTAGTCTGAAATCATTTTTTAAAAAAATCCTTCGTTCACGAACTAGATAAACTCATATACTAACAGAACCTTCTTCACTTTTCAATTTCAGATGATCCGGCTCTGAGAAATCGTGCTCACCGCAAAAAAAATATTTTCTGAAAGAGTAGCTGTTATTCGTTCATTTTTTAATATATTTCTATAACAAAATTACTGAGAGTTGCTGAATATATGTCCTTTTAAAATAAGCAAATAGTTGTAAAAAATATACATTCGATTATCCACAAAAAATTCCCGAAAATCACGCCTGCCAACTAGGCATGACCCCTTAAGGGGGATTCTCGTGTAACAGCCCCAGAAGTAACTGATATATAATTTAAAAAAAAAAATATTGTTAATATGAGTTAAACACTTTTAGGATGTAAGGAGGCATCTTTCAACTTGCAGAATTCTTTTTATTATGTCGATGTTTCTTATTATTTATTAATTATTGTGGAATCTTGGCAACCTATTCGGTGACGTCACTCCTGTTGGTTGTACGTGTAGCACTTGTCATAGACACCTTATTGCCAAAAAAAAGGAAGAAAATTTTCATAAAGGTAGACTGTTAACGCTGGAATTGGTCCAATTTTAAAGGAAAAAGAATGAAACACTGAGACAGTTATAGCGTTGCAAAAAAAGGTTAAAAAAAATGTTAAGAAGATCTCACAATAATTAATAAATAATAAGGACCTACAGAAAAAAAGTTTCTGCAAGTTTAAAGATGCCTCCTTATATCCCAAAAGAGTTTAATCCAATATTAACAATTGTTTTTTAAAAGAAAATCATAACTATCAGTTACTTTTGGGAGCTGTTACACGAGAATCCCCCTTAAGGGGCCGTCCTTAAAATTACGTAAGAGTAATTTTGGCGATTACTTACCCTCTCCCTCGATCAGTATAAGAATTCGTAAAATATTATATCCCCCCCCCCCTAATCTTCATTATGTAATATCTTTTCAGTTATTAAAATTCTTTTGAAGGTTTATATAATTCATTTAAACTTGGTTTCGCGTTATGCGACGAAACGTCGCTTTAGACTGCTCATATTGAAAATTAGGTTGAAAATTTTCACGTAAGACGCTACCTGACCCCCTCTCTCTACCCTCCTTGTAAGAAAACGTAAGAAGTTCGCGATCCTCTCCTCCTCCAAAAAGCCTTACGTAATTTAAGAACCACCCCTAAAGGGAAGATGGAAATGTGAGGATTATGTGGGGATGGAAGCGACTATTTTTTAGGTTTGGCTGGTGGCCTAGTATGGGGGTGTTACTGTCAAGTGGTTGGTAACTGAAGGACTTTTAATATTCTTTTTTTTCCTCTTCTCTTTTATTTGTAATTTTCTTCTTGTTAATTTGTTTTATGGAGGTCTCTTTGGCTCAGTGCCTATAAAGGGGTTGTTTGGTGAATGAAGATAATTGCTAATGATTTGGGTTTGTTTGTGAAAGTTATTGGGTAAGAGGACCCCTAGCCAGTGGGGACTGGGCCTAAAATTATTGGTTGCCAGGAGACAAAGGGGCTCACGCACAACTACATGGCTACCATTTAATTTTTATAAGAAATAAATAAAATTTTTAAAAAATACTTAAGTGGCAAAAAAGGATAATTAAAATTTTTGTGAAATAAATGTATATTTTTAATAATATTTAGTAATATTGTCTGATGTTTAAGGGGGCCCACTGACACTCTGACCAGCCCTACACTGCCCCTAGCTCTTATGAATTATGGAAACTGGCACCCCCAAATTTTGCGCAAAGTTAAGTTTGTAACTGCTTTCTTGATCATTTGCTTCGTTTATCTAAAACGTCTCCTGCCAGTCCTATGAAATTAATCCAAGAGCTGAATAAATGTAATTTATTTATTATAACTGTTTCAAGATCAAGATGCATTAAATAACATTCGTCGAATACCAAAGGTCGTTGGCTGCTAGATTTTTAAAACTAATCACAAAAGATTCTATACTAAACAGTTTATCTAAACTTACAGTCCCTCTTCCTCAAGCTTCTTCCTCACAGTTCACTTTTCTTTTTACTCAAACTTTCAAACCTCTTCGTATTAATTAGAATTTCCGTGTAACACGATTTATATACACTTTCTCCAGATCATGACTTCGATGATAACAGTAATTAATCGACATTAAGAAACGAAATAACTGCAGTGCTCGTAAATATTTGTCATTAATACGGACAATGTCGTAGCAGTAAGAAAGTTTGTAAACAATCACGATCGTACGTAAATATAATGACTCCACACCGATTATGATAATTACTGTCCTCGTCAGAAAATAATGACTTCGAATTAAGCTCAGGGGAGCGATTAAATATAATAATACCAATTATAGTTTTATCATTGCTGGGCTACATCCACCAAGGAAGGTTGTTGTCTCGACATTGAATACAGTAGGACCTTCATTATCCAAAAGCTCTTCTATCACATCAAAACACCCCTTCCTCTAATAAAATTTAACGCTAAATAGCTTTCATTATAACAATATAACGTAACACCCATAATAGACGAGTTTACACGTAGTAATTGCATCAAAGAGGAAGCAGTGCCTGTAGTACTAACTACATACATGAATAAAATGCCAGGTAATTAAAGAATCATAAAGTAGCAGACTACGGGAGAAGAATAATAAAACCATGAATACATAATGCCTAAGAAGCTACGCTTACTGGCATTAAAAACACTTTTACAAAAGTTTCCCAGTAGAGAAAAATAAACTGCACTAATTTTTGCCAAAAATTGTTTCCCTCTAATTTTCCACGGTTCCTCTTTTTAGTAAATTATTTAGAAAATTTGTGATTTTTGTTTTGGTAACATGGTCTCCTTACTATTTCGAATAATCAACGTTTTACTACAGAGTTTAAAATAATAAAACTCCTTTTTTTTTCAATAATTGTGTTCCCTTATTTTATTTGATGATAGGAGTTTCACGTATTACGAGTATATTTAAAGGGAAGCAACGTGAACATGGAGTCACTATGATATTTTGAACGAATTCTTACGTCAAGTTTCGCGCAACCTTATTTACGCGCGAAGTTATCGACGTCGAACTCTTTCCGCCGCTCCATAAGCCGCGAATTAATTGCAGGCGACATTTTTACGGCGACACAAAAGGCCGCGGTTTCTAATACTTTCTAGCGGCAGGTGCGAAGTAAAACGTCATGGCGGATTGATTTTCCACTGGTATCACTGATCGATGACTCGCGCGGGACAATGCGGCGGCTTGCATCATTGCTTTCCAGCGGGACGGGCATTGTACCCCGTGCAATTGATATTTGAGCTTCTTCGAACCTAAACCGATTAACTGTGTAAAATCAAAAGTATAGAGAATTGATAAGTTCAGGACTGATTGTGCGTTTAACCATTAAAATTGAGAAATTTACAGGAAGCGGCTCGGTTGATTAATTTGGTTTCTGACAGGCTGGTATATAAAAAAAATTTGCAACAGTACTGACACCCGGTCATGAGAGCAACGGTCTTCTTTTTCTCTGTTTATTTTTTACTGATAATACCATTATCGCAAACATCGTGTAATTTATTCTTTGGGTTAGGAAGGCTATAAAAAAGGTAACGAAAATTAACAGAAACATCGTTCATACGTATGCTTATGAACGGCAGAGCAAAGTGTTCAAAAATCATATGTGTAGTTTAATTATTGTAGAAATTAAATTATGAATGTGTTAAATTTAAGTAAATTAAAATTTGTGTAATTTAATCGTTGGAGAAATTAAATTATAAATGTGTTAAATTTAAGTAAATTATATGTGTAATTTAATTTCAGTTAAATAATTATTGAACTGCACATTGCAATATCTACAAACTAACTATTCCCCCCTCCAGAATTACACCTTTAAACATTTCAACAAGCTCTCTGGATTCAGTTTCTCAGAACTCCGGCAGCTCGAAGTATCCATTATGCATGCGATCCATTAAGATCGTTTTAATCAGGATTACTCCTAAATCGTCAGTCAATCTTCTGCTCTTCTAGTTAAAGTGGGCACGCAGTCTTCTTCCGTGCAACAGCATCGGTGCGTACACGCGAGCTTCCGTGTGCATCGTGCAGGCATGCACGTCCATCATATTTGCCTGGGCAAACTCTCACGGATTATAGTGCCCCATCTGCGGGCGATGATGCGCCAATCTTGGGGGATTCAAAATTCGTACGGTGGAAGGGGCGAATCGTGATCGAGTCGATTCGATACATTATTCGCGCGAGAGAGCTTCAACATACTGAAGTATGTACCCTGTAGTCATTGAAACGTGGCAGTAGAGTATATTTATTTATTTATTTATTTATTTATTTATTTATTTGTTTATTTATTTATATATACAAGAAAACCCTTTAGTAGAGGACTAATACATAAAAGTAGAAACACAAAAATAACACTGTCCAACACCCATTTTGGACTGTAACATTCAATATCCGTTTCTTATAGATTTTTAGGCGCTGAAAACGAATCCGTAAACCGTTTGTCGTCATTTCGTCTCACCCTCAGTTTTCGAGAAATTCGATTTTGAAAAAAATTCAAATTTTTAATTTTTAACATCTTTTGTGTTCAAATAGTAATAATTATTCGGTTGCGTGTTCCGTCAAATTATTCTATGAATCCTCGCGAACACAACGATATAAGTTATTAATTAATTATGAACAGTTAAATATGTTGAAACAACGATCAAACGGAAAAGGACACCCGAAATACACCAATTTTTGCAGATATCTTTCTATATATTTCAAAAACTAAGGGTCTAGGAAAAAATCTGACTACTCCACGCGATGCAGCAGACATTTTCCCTTAGGAAACCATCAACAGAAGTGGTAAAACACCTTCGGTTTTCAATACAGAAACGAAAGGGTTTGGCAAAATGTGCGGCGCCGACAGTGGTAGTCACGCGCGTTACGCGATTCTGTGACGCTGAGCGGCAGTGAACGCGCCACCGCCATTGACTACTACTGCCGGTGCCTCACGTTTTGTCAAACTCTTTCGTTTCTGTATTGAAAACCAAAGGTGTTTTAGCACTTCTGTTGATGGTTTCCGAAAGAAAAATGTCTGCTGCATCGTGTAAGCTAGTCAGATCTTCTCCTAGACCCTTAGTTTTTGAAATATATAGAAAGATATCAGCAAAAATTTGTGTATTTTGGGTGTCCTTTTTCTTTTGATCGTTGTTTAAAGATATTTAAATGTTTATATTTCAATAATAACTAATATCATTGTGTTCGCGAGTGTTCATAGAATAATTTGACGGAACAATCACCCGAATAACTATTACTGTTTGACCACAAAAGATAATTAAATTTGAAAATTTGCATTTTTTTTCAAAATCGAGTTTCTCGAAAACTGAGGGTGATGGCGACAAACGGTTTGCGGATTCATTTTCAACGCACAAAGATTTATAAAAAAACGGCTATTGAATGTTACAGAACAGAAAAAAAGTTCAATTTTGTTGGACAGTTTAATAAAAATAAAGGAAAAGAGAAATAGTAATGTGTAGTAATAGTAATAGGCTTCCAATCTTAATTTAGGTTACTATCAATAACTAGTTGCAAGTTGGACATTGATCGAGTTGGTTTTATCTACTATTAGATTAAGGTCAGGTCTAATAACAGCCTACTGGCTGCACCTCACCTTTTAAGTAAATCTCCACAATTATCTGTATATGGTATATAATATGTGGATACAGTGCAGAGTAATAAAGGCGATTAATAATAATACGCCGTTTTTTACTTGGTCTGATATGACAGATTTGAAAATGAAACGATTCTTAGTAAAGAATAAGTATATGGAAGGATTTTCAAAATCGGTTTCCTGGAGGATGAAGTCTTTTATGAGTAACTTCCATTTTATATTTTCTACTTTGTGTTTCATTCATTTTTTTATATAAACACGTCAGCTATGTATATTCCTTATCTAAGAAACTTTTTACATCATCCAATTAAAAGAAATATCCACATGTCAACGGATGGAAATTGCTTTTAAAATTGGACATGGAAGAGCTACTTAGTTAAACTTCTCTATCACTAATGGAGATCTTCAAACATTCTAACTTCGTTCACTCTTCTCAAAGCCAAGGAAGCATGTTGAGCAGCGTACACTCTACTGAAGAAATATCTCCGTGCTACAATCGAATGACGGATAGTAGCCCAACTTCACACAATTTGTATCTGCCAGAGTTGGGCACTATTCGAATAAGTATTGTGAATAAAACGAGGTTATTAGAGAATAACGAATAATTTTTTTTTATTCTCGAATAAGTTCATTTTATTCACAACACTTATTCGAGATCATTCGAACAAAAGTTTATTCGTTATTCTCGAGTAATTTCATTTCAATCGAAGATTATTCGAATAAAAATTTATTAGAATAATTTCATTTAAGTTAATTTAATTTAATTTAATTTAATTTAATATATATATATATATATATATATATACGGGATAAAGTCCCATTAGTGTACAATAGAAAACAGAGAAAAAGACAAAAAAGACAAAAAGACAAAAAAGGCAAAAAATAACGCCCAACACTTGTATCTGCTTCGCGAAATCTTCTACTATATTTCGCGCACACGCTTTAGCGCGAAGCCATGCCATAAACAATAAACTCACGTCTGAACCATATTACAAAATTATTTTAAATACTATAAAATTGTTAGCAAAGCAAACGCCACAAATGCGAAAAGTTGGACCACTGTCCGCCACCCATTTGCAGCCGGAGCGAAATTTCTCGCGGAGCGTACAACGGAACCCATCGACTCGCGACAAAAGGCTTTTCTTTCACCGGACGTCATCCGTTTCGTTACGTATCGCATGTCTTACGGTATTTCCGTCGTTCGCCTCGCTTATGCATCGCGGCGTGATCCGTATGCACACGAATGCACACGGGAACGTTGATTCTGCGGCCCAGGGTTCGCCGCACTCCGTTGCGCCGCGTATAATGCGGACGTGTTCCGGGGGAACCCTGCCAGGAGACCCTCGAGGGCGCGAGGGATCGCCGAGATTGCTCCGTAAACGTAATGGGCCAATCAGAAATCAATTTCACCCCCGAGTGATGCGTGAAAGGGACAGCGAATGGAGATTTACGATACGCTCGTTTACTGGATTTCCATTTTTCCGTGCTGTCAAAAGCGGCGAAACGACCGCTCGTTTAAATAAACGCCTCCTAGAAAGAACGTATACAGGTTGCTCGTGGTTACTGAAAGGCAATTATTGGTATCACGATCCCTGTTCCTATGTAGACTAGCAATTACGTTGTTTGCTTATTATTTATTTAGTTATAGACACGGAAAAGCAGGTATATGTATTAATTATTCTGTATGTAATTGTAATCTGATATAATTATTTGCTACTAGTGCCTACGATATTTATCTAAAGTGAAAGTTTCAGTTAAACGAATAAGGTACAAGCAGGGTAACTGCCCAGAGCGGCAAATTTGGGGAAGGCAGAACTGGTCGAAACAGAAAATTGAAATCAATAAAAACCAATAAAAAAGTAAATTTTTTTGTAAAATCGGTAAATATTAGGTAGGTAAGTAAGACGTGTTTGAATTTAGTATCAAACTTATAAATTGTGTTTAAATCAGACGTAAAATTATTATTATTATACTAGGGAAAGGTGTGTATCTAAATTAAAAAAAAATAATAAAATTGCACTAAAAAGTGAAAAATAATTTTTGCCTTATTTAATCTACCTACGACTCTCATATTTTTTAAGTCGGCGCCAGATTTACACAGTGCAAATGATGAAGCATCGACTTTAAAAATATGAGAGTCGTAGATTAAATAAGGGAAAAAATTATTTTTTACTTTTTAGTGCAATTTTATTTTTGTCGAGGTCGGTTTTAATTTTAAAATTTTTTTTATTTTTAACTTTTTAGTTTTATATATATTGGAATATCATGCTGAGGAGATATGCGCGTACGTACATAAAATAATAATAATTAGGTGACAATAGTCTTTATTATTATTAACCAGAACTGGCAAAATATTGGGCCAATATTCATTCAGTGTAGGATAAGAACTCTTTCGAATAAAAAAAGAATACAAACGGGTCGAATCTATAACCTCTACCTTTTTGAAGTTGGTTAACAAATATCTACAAGAATTTCACACGCGATCAAAAATTATATTTTAAAATAATTATTTATAATTAAATATAAAGGGCGACAAAAAATTATTTTTGCCCCGAGTGGCGAAATAACTAGATCGGGCCCTGTTCCAAATTTGACGTTGAAATCAAAATAGACGATAAAAAGAAGCTTTAATTATGAAGAATATACCTAACACATCTATTTCATATAATCGAACATCAGAGTCTATTCTTTTCATTACTCTTTATAGTCCCAGGAAAAATCTCAATTTCCACCGTGCCACAGTGTCGCGACACGTGTTCAAAAAGCAAAAATTTGAGATTTTAAATTTTGTATTTCATTTCATGGAATTGATAGTAAACAGTCCTCCGATATAAGAACATCATATCTTAATAAAATAAATAACGGATTTAAGATTAGTAATTACATTCAAAGTCGAATAACCAAACGCAAGCTGCCACAGACTACACATAGGAAATATTTACCCACTGCATTTTTGCTGTATTTATGAGTTCTTTTCTTTTTTTTTTTTTGAAAATAAGCAAAATATATCCTTTTTTCGTTTTATTAATTACAAATTCTTGCATTTAAAGATATGGATACGTATCAGTGGCTCAAATTATTTCTTTTTTATCGCATCTTCTAAATTCTGGAGAGAATTAAAAAAACCGAAACATCGGTTTTTTTATTTTTTTACTATAATTAGTTCTTTTTATGTTCTTTAATTTGGTATAAATTTTATAATAAAACGAAAAAAACTAGACAAATCTGTGCTCGCATATTTATTTATAAAAGACACTGTGCTTTGAATTTCTTCAGATTCAACTAATAGTGATGAAGATGTATAATAAGAATAAATAATTTCAAAATTATAATCAATACGAATTATTTAAAAAATTAATTATATTTTTTCAAATTATTTCATATGTGTGTTAAAAAAAATATATTTTACTTGTTTTACTTTTATTATGTTCAAAAATATATTTTAATAAATTATTTTATGTTAAAAATTATTTTTTTTGAGGTATAAATATGATTAACATATCAATTACGTGTAAATAACTGTATCTTAATGGAAAATTGTTTTTTTATTGTTTTTCTTATATACTCGTTACACTGTGCGTGCCACAGAACGTGTTAATATATTTTGTAGGTATCACCGCCGCTTCGACATTTTCCTTAATTCGTTATAACTGGATCACTAAACCTGGATACCCACATTTACAGAAAATTGCCTTTTAATTTCATGCCCCACAACTCTACGCGCATCTACCTCTTGAAAATTACGTCTGCTCATATAACATTCCCCTTGTTTTTTTCTTAATTGCTCCACATGTACACCTTAAGGCCGATATCTATTCAAGCGAAACGTGTTCCTATCTTCACCTCCTTTTCTAACTACACCACCTGTCACACGTATCCACTCCGTGGATTGCTGAACGCGTTAATTAAAAGACACCCCGTAGATAGCGCGGCGCCGATGGAAGTGGCGGTATCACGACGAAAATTCATTTTCGCGGGGATCGCGTCTGAGTCTGATTAATCCATTCCTAATTATGTTGCCGTGGAATGTAAAGTGTTAGCACAGGTGGATCAGATAAACGCAGCCGGGAACTTCTGAACTTCCGACGTTCCCAGCTAACATTACGATCCCACTTCACATAATAATGATCACTAGTAAACGGTGACCGTGGTAGTAACCAGATCGATAATCGTCGTGCAACTGGTGCTGCATGATTATCCGATTAATTGCATACTTATCGAGCGACTCGTCCGATCATTAATTACAACGTTTCTCAGGCAGGAACATTCGTCTTCCACCCCGTGTCTCGCTTTCAATATTCACACGTTGCTTCTCTCCTTTTTTTATAATACTTGACACGCAGCTGATAATTTCGATAGAGTAACCACGCCATTTGCGTAATTACTATATCACTGCAATTATTTAATAGAATTACACTGTTATATTTAAGCGTTCAAGTGTGATCTAATTACACGTCTCGTGACCTGTAAAATTTCATGGAGTTTGTAATTTCACCAATTTTTATTATTCTATAAAATCACTGTTTAATTTAAGAATAAGTTAAGGTTTAGTGGATTAGAATTTTTGTTAATCGGTAACAATGAGTGGATAAGGTTGGAGAGTGTTTGACTTTCTTTCTATGTCATAAATGGAATTAATGAATTGGGAATGGTGGAACGTTGAGTGTATTAATATTGTATTTATGAAAGTGGCTGTACAAAAATGACGCAGGGTATACTGAACTATAAGTGTATCATGGTTGAGAGGTATGCAGAATATTGCAACTTTTTTTGTTACATATTCAAGGCCTCGATTGTCAACGCCACATTCCACGCGATTAATCATCGATTAGTTAACATAGTTTCAAGTGATAGTAGCGGTTGTTCTAACGGAAGCCATAACTCATTGACTTTTAGAATAAGAATGCTTATTAGATGATGTATCTATCCGTAGAAATTGTATAAAACGGTGGTATGTTTCCGCGGTCTGAAAATAATCACAAGTGCGTATCAATTGTAATTAAGGAATCCGACTTCCGGGCGTGTAAACGTGGAATTAGTTGAAATAACATTAAACTGGATCTATGTAACAAACACACGCCTTTTTATACGTAATTTAACTTTTAACTTTTTTCCATTAAATTCACAGAAACCGTCAGAAAAAACACACTTTGAGAATAAATGTTCATGAAATTAATAAAACAAATGTGACTACTCTTGAAATATATTTTGGGCGTTCTAAATATCAGTTTTGTGGTATATTGAAATAAAATATTTTCAAGTAGAATGTAGATGATAGTGATGGTTGAAAGAATGAATTTTGAAAATTGCTAATTTTTATTTTATAATAGTAAGAATTTTAATGTTTCATGCGTAATACCAGACTTATGTTTCCAGCAAAAATTAGAACCATTTTCACAGGTTTTATTCATGTTTTATAATACTCAAATAAGAAGTGGGAATGTGTGTAGGTATGTAGTTGTTAAGAAATTTTGTTGCGCAACTGGGAAATGGTAATTGAAGTAAGGAAGTAATGAAGATTGGAAATTTTGTGTTTAACAATGTAGGCTGTTAACTGATTGCAAGTACAGCATATACAAATTTGCAATATTTTTGTTCCGCGAAGTACATAGGAAAATGGATCAATAAATGATTCGTGAATATTAATGTTATCCAATATATCAATAGATCAGTATATATCTATATCACTGTATTAATATATTCGTGTTATTAACAGAGATCGAAAATAAGTTATTTTAAAAATGTTTTGAAGAAAAAAAAACATTAAACAAAAATTGATTTTTATTTAAACGGAAGCCAGTTACTATAAAATCTCATTCAAACAATGAAATGATTAAAAAAATATTCATTTTTAATTATTCTGTTTACGACGAATCATTAAAAATTATGAATTTTTTTTTAACCACCAGTAACCATTATCGATGACGGAAAATTATTTTTGGTTACCAGTAACCAATACAAATGATTCAAATTTTATTTTGCTTACGGATAACCATTATTTCCATCACCCATAATGGTTATTCGTAACCAAAATAAAATTCCTGTCACCGACGATGATGACCAGTAATCCCAAAAATGTAATCATTTATACGTAATGGTTATTTGTAACCAAAAATCATTTAATTAAAAATATTAACTCATACCACAATTTTTAAACGTGATATAACAGTTATGATGTCTGCTTAGTAGTCAACTTGAATCCATATAATTCCTCTGTACTTTCCCTAATTAACTATGAACAACAAATTTCTGTGTATTTGCCAATTCCCAAATTCATTTCTCATTCAACGCGTTTTAATTCCAGTAGAAAGTCTCGCCGCACGCTCAAATCGGAACAAAAGTAGAAATCAGTCCAAACTTCAGTCCAAAGATAAACCTGAGAAGCAACGATAAAGGTCGACTGAAAGCTGCTAGAAATGAACGAGCGGTATTTCGCAATCCGCTGTTTCCCCTCTGAAATTCGCAGCCAGGTAAACGAAAGTCGACACCGGCTGTAAAACGCGGAATGATCTGATAGCGACGCCCTGACAAGGGAGCTGATCGCATTAATCAACGGTGCAGCGCTGCTAATTACGAGCGCGTCGGATCTGCTCGCCGAAAGAATGCGCGCGGCCAAGAGGGGAGGTCGGGCTGCTGAAAAGCGAGGCGAATGAAACCGACGCGCACCGGTGGGCCCGGAAAATCTTCGTCAGACGTTACGCGTACAACCGGCTTATTCGATTGCGGCCGCGCGCCCACAGTGCCGCGGCACGTGTTCAAAAAGCAAAAATTTGAGTTTTGAAATTTTGTATTTCATTTCATGGAATTGATAGTAAACAGTCCTCCGATATAAGAACATCATAACTTAGTAGCATAAATAACGGATTTAAGGTTAGTAATTACATTCAAAGTCGACTACACATAGGAAATATTTACCCATTGTATTTTTCTTGCATTTATAAGTCCTTTTCTTCTTCTTTTTTTTTTAAATAAGCAAAATATATCCCTTTTTCGTTTTATTAATTAAAAATTCTTGCATTTAAAGATATGGATACGTACCAGTGGCTCAAATTATTACTTTTTTGTCGCATCTTCTAAATTCTGGAGAGAATTAAAAAAAAAAAAACGAAATATATCGGTTCTTCCATTTTTTTTTTACTATTTATTAGTTATTTTTATGCTCTTTAATTTGGTATAAATTTTATCTGCTTCCAAGTGCTCCCACATAAGAAAAAATACACATAATAGAACGAAAAAACTAGGCAAATCTGTGTTCGAATATTTATTTTTAAAAGGCACTGAGCTTTGAATTCCTTCATATTCAACTGATAGTGACGAAGATATATAATAAGAATGAATAATTTAAAATTGATTACCATTACAAATTATTTAAAAAATTAATTTTATTTTTTACAATTGTTTCATATGTTTGTTATTAATTTGTGTTTAAATGTATTTAAAAAATATATATGTTTTATTTTTTTTCCATTTATTATGTTCAAAAATATATTTTAATGCATAATTTTATGTTAAAAATCAATTTTTTGGGGTATAAGTATGATTAATATATCAATTCAGTGTAACGAACTGTATCTCAATGGAAAATTGATTTTTGATTTTTTTTCTATTATACACGTCACACTGTACGCCCCTTCGATTAAGGGTACTACTTATGTAGTGAGTCGTTTTTCTCGAAAATGAAGGATTTCCTTTTCATTTAATTAGAAGGAAATAAATTGGAGCTGAGGATCGTACTTTGACAGAAAGATTATTAACATCGTAAGCTTTACAAAGATATTTTATTAAGGAGGTTTTTTAAAAAAGTTTCTTTTCAGGAAGAAGACCGGGGGAAAAGGCTAACCGAAGTCGACTACTAATCGAAGGCACGCGGTTGTAATCGAACGAGCCGGCTGTACGTCGTCGATTGCAACGCGGGGACGACGGCGAGGTCTTTGTGCACGGCCTTCCAGAGGTTTCTCCGGCCTTTCTAAAACGGCCCCAAGAGAAATGCGCCACCGAAGAGAAGCCAGCACCCGGAATCCTCCTTTCGGTCCAACGTGCCGAGATTTCCTCTACGCCGCAACGCATTTTTATGGAGCCGCCACGCTTCTTCAGATAACATCCGTATAATTGGCGTTTCGAGAGAACGAGGATGAATGTAGTTTGTTTCTCCGGATTGTTAACTCTGTGCAGTACAGGCACGGCTAGTGTTCCTGATTTCTCGATATTTTTCGCATCTCGGGAAATGAGAAATGAGATTATATTTCTCGAGAATTCTCGAGAAATTAAAAATATATTGCAAAATTTATATATTTGGAGTACTGTTGATAATATTTATCTAAATTTTTATTTGTGTCTAATTTACATCCCAAACCCGGAAATTCGAAAAATTCTGAAACTTTGTGAATATGTAGGGAATTTTCTGCTGATTACAACGTAATTTTTGTTTGCTGCCCAAATTCGCTCTAAAGGGGTGTGATTGACCGCTGAAAATCCGGTTATTTTCCGATTTTGTGTTATAACGCGTGAACTGTAAAAAAAATTTCATCAAATGATAGATCTAAATAAAAGAAGTAACTTTTGTCTTGAAACTTTTTTTCTATCTCTTATAGTTCGCGAGTTATAATACAAAATCGGAAAATAGCCGAATTTTCAGGGGTTAATTTCACCCCCTTCGAGTGAATTTGGGCAGCAAACAAAAATTGCGTTGTAATCAGGAGGAAATCCCCTACAAATCCACAAAGTTTCCGAATTTTTTGAATTTCCGGGTTCGGGATCTTCCCGTGTTAGACAAAACTTGTGTAAATGAAAAAAACAGATATTAAACATAATTGATAAATTTATTTATTTAATACAAAATGTGAGTAAGGCGAAACATTACTTTTTGGTTTTAAAATTGTTATTTAAAAAACACAATGCGTCTAATGTCGCGTCAGCAAATCTACTTCTTTTTTGTGACAAAATCTGCGGCTGTAAAAAAATTTTTTTCATTTTGCGTGGATGTTGGTTTAATTCTATATAGATCATCGGCGATACGAAGAGAAAAGTTTATGAACAATCGCACAATTCTTCGCATGTATTACTAACATTTATCACAGATTGTAGATGTGTTTATATGCTAACTATAGTAACACACAATTTGGACTAACTGAAAATTCATTTCTGAAAACAAATGGGATTTATAATAATTTTCTAGCTATTTTTCTAAATATTTCTGAAAACAAATGGGATTTATAATAATTTTCTAGCTATTTTTCTAAATATTTTAAGCTTCTCGAGAAATGAGAAATAAGAAATTATAAAATTTCTCGAGAAATTCTCGAGAAACAATTCTCGAGAAGGAACACTAGACACGGCTACCATGCCACACCGAAGTACCTATCAACACTTTTTGTTCGGTAGAGTTCTTGTGAGAAGGATCGAATTCGTAATTTGTGGGATCGAATGGAGTACTGGTTAAAAACAACAACTTCTAACTTATTTCTTAGATGGAAGCTTAAAAAATTCACACAAAATTGAACTGCTTTGTTTATCAATTTGCTATATTTCTGTAGGTACCTACGTTATCAGATATGAATGATTCTAGTAGAGACGAAAATACAAACCATTTTGAATATGAAAATAACTTTGATTTTCATTTCAGATGGACATGAAAAACGAAATCGTGCTCACCGTCACCAAATGTACAGTCCAGACCAAACCGCTGTTACTTCAAATGTATTGATTTTTTTTAAACCAAATTTGGTATATATTATATTTAATTCTTAACTGGTATACTGTTTTTAGCACACGTGACTGGTATACTGGGGTTCGTGGCAGACCCTAAATAAAAGGGGACACAGAAATTTGTAAAGTCGACACTAGATCAACCTCTACGAATATATTGCTCTTAGTAATATATAAAATAATAGAAACGTAGAGAGTTAAACTATTATTATAAAATTAATTAGAAATTCAGTTTACAAACTTAGGCAACCAAAAATTTTGCAGCGAAATTTGCGTGCTTGGGGTCATGAGCGACCCCAGGATACCAGTTAAGGGTTGAAAACTAATGAAAACATTGTATAAAGATTCAAATTATAGTGTTTCTTTCTATCAACCCTCATCCGTTCCTCGTGTCAATTTCACACAGTTTTCTCGTTATAAGTTATACACTGTTCTGTTATTTGTGATTCTTGTATCAAGCAGCATGCCTTGCACATCGTATTTTTTTCATGCGAAAATTGGTGAAAAATCTAAGATGTAAATGTCAACTCTCAATTTGAATAAAAGAATATCGAAAAATAACTGTTTACCTTGTCATTTCATCGATCTTTTACCACTGTGTCAATTTGACACCGAGGGACAGATTCAGTTCGTGAAATGAGAAACGAATGAGGGTTAAAAAATAAAGCACGAGAATAACCTATTTTTGAAACACTGAAATGCGAATACCCCCTTAAGGGGGGACGCCTACCTTGAGCGGTCGAAACAATGCGCTTCTTTGGGATTTTTTTTCTAGAAAAACCGTTACACTTTTATTAATAACTATTCGTCTATTGTTAAGAGTACATCTAAAGGACAGTTCAGTATTTTTTGCGTTAAAGAATATTAAAAGATTTGAGAGTTATAAGCGATGACCGGGATGTCCTTTTTTTTGCGGTGACCATCGTAGCTCGTAGCAGAATCATCCGAAATGAAAAATTCGAAAGGCTTTAGATAGAGTATGAAATTATCTAGGCGCTATCGGAGGGATTTCTATTTTTCTTCTTAGTTTTTTTTTTACAGGCCAAGGAAGGAACTACTTTTTTGTTGAAAATCGATGGTTCAACTTTGCAGCGCCGCGATTTTGTCTCATAATAATTTTTCCAAAATCGGGCCCGATAGCGCCTAGATAATTTCATACTCTATCTAAAGCCTTTCGAATTTTTCATTTCGGATGATTCTGCTACGAGCTACGATGGTCACCGCAAAAAAAAAGTACATCCCGGTCATCGCTTATAACTCTCAAATCTTTTAATATTCTTTAACGCAAATAATACTGAACTGTCCTTTAGATGTACTCTTAACAATAGACGAATAGTTATTAATAAAAGTGTAACGGTTTTTCTAGAAAAAAGTCCCAAAGAAGCGCATTGTTTCGACCGCTCTAGGTAGGCGTCACCCCTTAAGGATGTATTGGAGCTATTTTCAAAATAGTGCCAAGTTGATGAAAATTTGTGAGATTGTTCTTTTTAATCTTCCTGATGTGCTCCAAAATTTTTAAACGAATTCACTAAACGGTTACTGAGTTATAACGATTTTAATTTTCACTGATTTTACACGTACTCTTATGGAAAGAGACGATCTTGACGGATAAACCATCTGAAAAAATGTTGAAGAAATAGTGCCAATATTTTCAATTTTTTTGTACATGCAGTACATGGGTAGATGAAAATATCTGCAGAGTTTCAATTGTTTTGACTGCACCGTTTTAAAGAAATAAATTATAATTTGAGAAAATTGTGAATTCTGGGCATTTTCACTGCCAAAAGTTTAGCAAATAATGCTCGAGAAAACATTTGTAAAGTGAAAAATACCTTCCTAGGATTAAAAATAATACTCCAACTGTCGTTCGAATTCCTTACATCTAGATTTACTATGCATAAGACGTGGATATTCAAGTATTTCAAATTTCATATACTTTTGTCTGATATTGTACGTCCGATACATCCTTAAAATGACATATCCCTAATGTAGTACAAGGAAAGTATTATTTTGTTGTTGTTAGTGCACATTTAAGCAAGTTAAATAAAATCGGTTAACTTAAGCATTTTCGTATATATATTTTTTTAATATTATTTTTATTTGCAAAGAAACATCTTCATCGTCTTATTACATATCCTCAGCTACTCGCTGACCATCGCACGTTCATCGACGAGAAAATCGGAAGATGCTACAGCAGCGAAAGTTCCGCGCTGTCTGCCTCCATTTTTTATCCACCGAAGGTCGAAGAAAGTTGCGTCGTTTAAAAGTGCCAGAGGGTCCGTTTTTCAACTATGTTAACCCAGTGCCGCGTGAATCTTCAAAAACTCGCTTTCAGCGCGGCTCACTTTTTTCCACACTCGATTAAAGGAAAGACCGAATTACACCTGCGAAAGTTTTACGACCGACGAACGATTCATTAAGGTTTACAGTCGAAAGTAAACTGGCTGTCGTTCTCTTTAGTCAAACCACAAATTTACGTCAATTATATTACATTTCTTTTAAATTCTAATGGAACAGAGAGCTCTCAGTTCTTTGTACAAATTAATGTTTTTTTTTAAATATAAAGTTGATGTTGTCTAAAGACACAGAAGTGAAACACAATAATGAAAACTGATGCAAAATTGTTTGAAGTTTAAAGAATAACAAGGTATGAATAAAATGTTTTTAGTTTGAATCTGAATAATAATAGAGAATGGTCTCTAATGTTTCATTGAAATTGCATGTTCGCGTTGGCTTTTAAGTAGCTCACAGACAGTTAAAATGGTTCATAGACAATATTCAGTTTATTTAAAATGTGGTAGTAAGGTAGAAAGTAGGGTCACCATCAATCATTATAATCAAAGCATGCTTGACCACATATTCCAATTTTCTTCTTCTAATTTTGTGTAATGATTAGAGAACTTGTAATTTTCCGAATTATTAGAAAATATGTAATTTTGTATATAATGGGCGCAATTCTCACTTTTTACGTGTACACAGGTAATAACAATTTATAGAAAAAAATTGAAAGACGCAGTTTTGTAGACGTGACTTTTTGCACAAAAATGTCACGACTGTATTTAAAGCCACTTTTAACGTTTCAATCGATCCTCGTAGCAAATATACAAGGTGAGTCAGAGAAGGTGGTTGGTAATTCTTTGTACAGAAATAAGTCGGAAATGTAGAATAAAACATTTTTATATAAACCTTCGTTTTCGAAAAAATCGATTCTCAAAATTCATCTGCGACTAAAAATCAGTTCCACCTCAAAATCAATTTTCTTGAAAACAAATCCCCACTCGAAGAAAATCATTCCGTTCTACAATATCGACTTATTTGTACAGGATAATTCATTTCATTCACAATTATACGATATTTAATAATAAACTCTGCCGATTTCTATTTTGGTTGGGTACCTCTTAAAATTTTTCATTCAACATTTTCCATTTAAGTTTGCACCAGGAACTAACCTATCCTCGGTCAGAGATGGACAAAATGTTTATTGAAATAAAATTTCGGATAACGAAAAAAGTTAAAAAAAAAAAATTTTTTTATTCGTCTAACGTTTCAACTCCCTCGTCGAATAAATTTTCCAGTTTTAACTTTAACTTTAACCGTAACTTTAACTGTAAATTTAACTTTAACTGTAACTTTAATTTTATTCGCCGTCGAAGTTGAAGTTGAAGTTGAAAAATTTGTTTGACACTAAATTTGAAAAAAAAAAAACAAAGAAAAATTAACTTTATTCGTCGAACAATCTAAAGTTAAAGTAACTTTTATTTCTTCCGTTATTGAAATAATTTTTTCAGGTCGAACACGTCTAATAATTTATTAGTAATAAGCACGCTAACGTGGGCCACCAGTGGTACACGCGGTCGGAATGGAAAGACGCGCAGAAGCAGCGCGGCGGCACAGATCGTGTTAAGACGCATTCGTTAAACGCTGGACGCCGTGCACCAATTACGGGGCCACAGGCGAAAGTTCCATACATTCGGCTGTCCACTTCTTTTTTTCACGAATACAACACATCCCAGCTGGCTGCCGAGGAAAGTTAGAAAACGTCGGCCGTGGGAAATCACGGAGACGGTCACGTATAGAAATCGTGATAGAATTCTGCCTGGTCGTCTGCATTCGCTGGAGAAACAATCTGGCCGGATGCAATAACCTGACCTTTTCCATCGGCATTGCGTTCCTTTTAGAGGTCTGCGCGGCGCAGGCCTGCAGCCTATCCCGGCGTTCTGCTTAAATTACACATCGGTAAGTACTTCGGAAACGCTGCAGACAATTTAATTTGTTCCCCAGGGAATCACGTAAATTTTCTTAGAAATCAAAATCTATGATACAACGTCCTACGATATGATTTCGGGGATGATTTTTATAATGAAATAAACACTCAACGTTTTCGAACTTTTGGGGGTATATTCTAATACTTTTGAAATATAAGAAAAAAATCTTTGTTGTTTGGTTATTTCATTTTTTTACATAAATATTCCGCAGTGAAGTTGGCGTCTTCAGAATTTCACCCCTTGGCTGGCGGTTGAAATTTCGGACGATTGGATCATTGGAAATAAAAAAGCCAAATAAAGAAAGAAAGAAAAAGATTAATGCAATTTATACATATTTATTCAGTTTAGCAACACCAATTCGGAGAGCAGCGCCAAGTATTTTGAGTGATAATTGGCGCAATTGTTGTATATCATTACTTTCGTAAAGTTAAATACAGCACATTAAGAAATTTATAATTATATTAATTTACGACAATGTTTTTAAATGGGATTCTTTTTGATGGGTATTAATTTACGACAATGTTTTTAAATGGGATTCTTTTTGATGCGATTATATACTTGGCGCTCTTTTTGTACCTTTTTGTGAAAAGGTAATTTTGTGGAGATTTTTAATTCCGCGATAGAAGGATTTGGGACAAAATTATTAAATGACGGTCGATCAAAGATGAAAATAGCTAGAATACCATTTCTTTTCTATTTAATCGATATACAAGGTGGGAAAATATTAAAAAAATTAGAATATTCGAGGTACCTATATTCGAGGATAGTCATGCTTCTGCAAATTAAAAATATGTTTACTTCTTTTTAGACTACGCGTCTCATGCGACATCAAATTGCTAACAAATTAGTCGCGCTGTTTTCCACCGCGATCGTTTCTTCTAGAAACACGACAGGTTGCTTAATTCCGTGCTGGACGTAATTCCGTCAACTCTCCGTGAAATGCAACGGGGGGTAACGAATAACGATCGTTCGCGAAAAACATCTATGCAAATCGATGCAAGGCGACCGGAGCGGAGGAATCGCGGCGCAAGCAAGAAGAAGCCCGGTCGATCGCGATTCGACGCGGAAACGGCGGGACGCAGAACGGAACCAGAACGAATCCGTGATTTCCCGGGGCGAAACGTCGAACGAACGTGTTACACCGTGCCACGATTATGCGCGCTTGCTAAATTTTCATTTACATAACCGGCCAGCACACGAAACGCGACGACGGTGAAGTAATTATCCTGCTCCGGACAAAGGAGGATCTTCGTGGCGCAGGCCACGCGTTTCATCATCCTTTCGTTCGTGAATTGGATCGACTTTGGCGTAATCTTCACGCCAACAACGTTTCAATCGCGTGCGCGTTGCAGCAGAATGTTAATTATATGGAAGGTGTTATGGGGGAAATTCGAAAGGTTGAGGGCCGCTGTCACGAATGCGAGATTTTAATCTTTCCATGTTGCATCCTCGTGCAATTGCCTGTTTAAATAATTTCATATTTCTGTAGATTTCGCGTAGATTTGTTAGATCTTATGTCGAATGTTATTAAACGATTTTATTCAGCTTCGATCGTCTGTTTGTTTGTTTGTTTGCGTGTTTGTCTTGAAACTTTGCAAGCGTGCGTAGTTTGGATGACAATATATTTTTTAAAAAATTAACCCCGAGCGGGTGAAAAAATTACCCAGACATGAATAAATATAACCCATAACCACAAATCCAAACGACTTGAAATCAGCCACTCGCGTTCTTTATGAAAACGAAAAACAAAACGCTGCATTCGGATCGCTAGTCGTATCGCGATTTGAAATTAAATAAAAGATATTTCTAAAGAAGTCCGAGCTGCGAAATGTAAATCCATAAACACTAAAAACTAGAAAATGAAAAATATATAGAAAACAATTTTTATGTTAAACGATTTTATTAAAAATGCACGAAAAACTAAAAAATAATTATTTTGTTGTACTGCAATTTCGATGGTGTTTTTTCACTTTAAATAAAATCGTGGAGCAGGGTATCTCACAACAAATTCATTTCGACGCTTGATGCTGTATTAAATTGATTCATATTCTAATATGAGAAACATCCTACTCCACGATTTTATTTAAACTGAAAAAACACCATCGAAATATAGGTAGATGTACCGTTTGTGGCCATTGCACAGTTTTTGGCCATGTGCATAATTATCTTATTTTTAAATTGCTTGCAGATCATTATTATGTGGAGAATTTCTCATTATAAATATTTTCTTTAGTACACCGCCAGAAATATAAGATTTCATTTATACATATATTATATACGCTATATATTATTATTTAAAAATATTATATTTTTTAAGAAGTGGTCAAAACTGATACAATACCTTAAAGTGGCCACAAATAGTACATCTACCCTACAAGAAAAGAATTATTTTTTAGTTCTTAGTGCATTTTTAATAAAATCGTTTGACATAAAAAAAATTTTTTATATATTTTTTGTGTTTATTGAATCATGATTCATATTTTCTTATAAGAATATTTCAAATTGGCCTATTCGGATTAGTCAATTCAGAGAAGTGTAGTTTCAGTTCAATCCGTGTTACACTTTCAAAAATATCTTCCACTTTCGTGAAGGGGGTGACTTTTAATTTAATCTTTAACGAGTTCAGAATGTATTTAATTTTATATTATGTTATTATTATCATACAATCAATATACCCTCTTTTTTGATCACCCTGTATACATACTACTAGTAGGTATACCTAGTATTAAAATGAGTCATTTAATCAACCACTCTGATCGAAGGTCAATGCACGCAGATATCACAAAAAGAATATTCTACAAATATGGATATCGATTTTAAGGAGACGATTTGTTAAAAAATGTATTTTCCGTATTTTCTACTGGATTCTACGGAAAGACGTAAGTAATTACATTCGAGGGGGAACGACCCGAGCTCCATTTGCACTTGCTGGAATGGAAAATGGAAACCGTCGGTTATCGACACTGAGTATCGAAGCCGATCGAAAGGAATGAAATCGATCCTTGATTATAGGCAGGTATTATCCGCTGGCAAGTGTAATGGACCGACGCTGGTACACCTTAAAAGTAAATTGACCTCGCTTCACTTTTACTTTCGTCGTGGCGCGGTCTCGCTCGCGGATTAAACTGCCGGCTTTCGACTTTCTTAGGATTCGTGCCGACCACTTCCTCGATGTCTCTGTGAATGCAGGTCTAATCTAAGAAACGCTCGGGCATCAAGAAACTGCATCTGTTTTCTTCCTGGTACGATTTGGAACGAACGAGTTGAACGATTCGAAAGATACCCGATTCCTTATCAGAAGTTCTGATTTTGAAAGCGAGTTCCTTTCAACTTAGAAGCAAGTAGAATTAATTAAGAGTTAATTATGAACAAGTTTTCGTTGAAGAAATTGTATATAAAAATATCCAGATGAATTTAAGTGGACAGTTTTTCGACGTAAATTATTGTAATGTTTTTAACTTTTGTGGGAAATTTGGATGATAAAATTAGAATTTTTCAATTATCTGTCACAACAACAGTGAGTGGTGTAAGCGAGGAGCATTTGTTAATTTTGTTATATTTTTGTTTGTTAAAATTTGTAATATACTGATTTTAGTAACGAATCGAATATGAATTGCAAATCCAGTGATATGAGTATACATATAATGAACTTTTTTATTCGTTAACTGTAAGTATAGTATGCACTTGACATTGTGGATAAAGTATGTAGTTTTAGTTTTTAAAATATAAATTGTAACTAGGTGAATATTTTTGGCAGACTTTTGTTTAAGGGGTTAAACCTAAGGCTATTTAAAGTTGAAATCTTGATTTTTTCGTGCAAAATTCACGCGAAAAAATCAGGATTTCAACATCAAATAGCCACCATTTGGTTTTAAATTAATACTTCGGAAATTCCCTCCGTTAATCAGAGGATACATTAATATACTAACGAAATCATTTTTGTTTTTTGATTTTAGATAATTTGGTTCCGAATGGCAGTGCTCACCGCAAAACCAAATTTTTAAAAAAGGCTTCTTGGATGTCGATATTACTTTGTTATAAACGTAAATATTTTTCTACGAAAAATGACCAAATTGTCCTTTGAATGTTGCTATTTTAAGTGCAAGAAGTTCTGTAAAAATATATGCTTCCACTTTTTCAAAAAAAAATCTCAAACATTCGCCCCTTTTCGGCCGCCTGACTAGGTATAACCCTTTAATGGAACTTCTATTAAGGGGACATTTTCATCAAATAACTCAGAAAATAGGTGAGATTTAGGATTCTTTTTGGATGAAACTATACAACTTTCAGTAAAAATACTTTATGGCCTCTATTTATTCGTTATTCAAGGCTACGAATAAGGAGTTACGTAGCTAGTATAACTCGACGCAGGATTGTCTCAAATAAAAAAACCGAAGCTTCTTATATGTTATATCGATCGCTATCGTATCAGCCTTTAAGAAGGCAAAGAAAGCAAAACGACGATGTTTGCTACACGCTTGAACGTAATCCTCCTAAAAAAGGAGTAATTTTACGCGTAAAAATGTGAATAACGAAAACTGTGACCCCTAAAATTTATGGTCGAAGTCTAAAACGATACTGAATTGAATTATAAAAAAAAAATGCCACGATTATCAAGTCGTTCCTATCATTGTAGAATCTTCACAGTTACGAATTTTGTCTTATCACTTTTACTGAGTATTCTTCAGATACTGTAGTATATATATGCGTGAAAAAAAAAAATTTCTGAAAGAATTTAATGAGAATGTCAATTGAGAAAATAATAAAAAGAAATTGCCCATACAAATGACTTATTATCTCTTTCAAGATAAGTCCTGAAAGAGGGGGGATTCCAGCCACTATAAGGAAATGTAAAGAATGCAACCCGCGTTACATGAAGTCATCGTACAGGAAACGTGCAGGATCTTGCGTGATCTCTTAGCCATTTACGAAGAAACAAGTTCACTTAAGAGTTATTCGCCAGCACTAAAATCCAGAAGAACTCAACGACACGTATGGTCGTCGCGCACGTGTGCATTATGGTAATCGTTTCTTGTGTCCCATTACCTAACGTCCATGTCAACTGCCTTCTTATTCAATCGGGCGACAAAAAAGGACATGCAGTCAATAAGGGTTGAATTCCCCATAATAGAAGAAAGAAATGTGAAAACATTTATGGACTAAAAATCTACTTGACGTGCTCTATAATTAAGAAGATTTTACTTCATAAAATTCATTAATATATCAACTCCAATTATATGACATAAAAATTGATAAACGCAAATATACGACAATTTGTATATTGTTCTCTTCTCACGGAACGAAAGCACCTAAATAGTTACGATTTAGAAAGTAAGCAAAATAGAGCATACATTTATATGAACTCTTTTGGGTCATTCAACGCCAAATCGATCACTTTTCTCACTCGATGTCTCGGATTTTTTTTAAACTTCAATATGTTGTAGTTCTCGTGGAATTAGGGAGGAAATTTATGAAATTTTTTCTATTTTTATACTGTGCAGCCGCTTCATCGGAAAAATATATTATTTTTTTTACGTTTCCTACAAATTTATCTGCAAGGTATTTTAATAATCGTTTTTGAAATAGGTGAACAGCAGCTGTATTATGATCGTGACGGCGGCACTGCGCCGTTAATAGGAGCCGCACCACCCCGGGGATAGGCTTATTTTGTAGAAAAACTTCCAGGAATATGGTAGTATTTTTTCCGGATTTTTAGAATCGCGACCTCGAGCCCGAATTTGCAAAATAAAAATTTGTTTATAATTTTCAATATTGCAAAATTAATTTTTCGATCTGGAAAAAAATTATTCAGAAAGACCGATCTTTACACATTAAAATGCCGTAAGAATCAACTAAATCCGACGAATAGTTTCCGAGATAAAAATTCAAAAGTACAACCATTTTCACGAAAATAGGCAAAAATCGCAAAATTCAAGGCTCTGTATTTTTTAAACAAACTCGAAATCGACAAAATGATGACTTAAACCCTGCCTAATTTCACGAGGACTACAACTTATTGAAGTTTTAAAAAAATCCGAGAAATCGAGTGACAAAAGTGATCGATTTGGCGTGGAATAACCCTTTTATTATCAGAGAGGAATAAACAATATTCCGTTAACGAGCAATCAACAATATATATTTCATTTCCCCACATTGCCTATAACCGTTTCACACCTTTCTATTAAATTCCCTGCTCCCCGTTTATAAAATTCTTTTAAATCTTTCTGACAAAATTCTTCAGTTACCCACATTTTCGACTTCCTCTCTAAATCTCGTTCCTTAAACCATAATCCACCATTGGCATTGTTTCCCATATTAAACTCGCACAACAAATCATTCGCAATAACTTTGTAATAAATAAAACATTCGATCTACGTTCATCAACTTTTGCCACATTCTCGAGATATCCCTTCACGAACTTTACACCAAATGCATAAATGACGCTCGAACGGAGTGATATTATGAAAAACATAAATTCTCAGGAAAATCACGTTACTTATAGGATGACCTAATATTGCTTGTTTTATCCTGTTTTGCATAAATCACTGAACCAGATCCCACTTATAAAGTAATACCCTGCATGCCCATCAATATTTTTAACAATCGTACAATTATTTTGCTCGCGTTAAACGCGCGTCGAAGGAATGGAATCACACCATCAACCGGAAAATCCAGTTTCAAACGATGTTCTCTTTTCCTTTCCGAACGCGATAACGCGCGATAAAATACTTCGCGCCATTCGAGCGGAAAGAGGAAACCAGGGTAGCCTTGCCTGATACAGTAATGATCTATTTTTCGCATTCGTTCACGCGAGCCATGGATCAAAACGTCCATGGGCTCCTTATCGGACGGAATGAGAGGGATTAGCCTGTAATCAGCACGCATCGGTGTATCGTCCGAGTTTCCTTCATTCGGCGAGGTTCCTCCGCGAAAAAGGAAACCATTAACTTCGAATTCCCGCATTATTTACTTCCATCGTCGTTTTAAAATCGTGCCAATCTTTATTTAGTTCCAGTCTATTTACGCCATCCATTACTTAGTTGCTATTAAAGGATTTGTATTATTAAACGCCTCAGAACTGGGAAAAAAATTTGCGTTGAAACAAGGAAAAGGGAAAGACGATTCACGAGTGGAGTTTGTAAAATTGGATTCGATAGCGGTGATAAGATTTCAATTATTTAGTTTAGGTAGATGTAAAATGTATTTTTAACAAATTTGAGTAAATTAGAAAAAAAACTGTTTATAAAATTATATCCTTTTCACTTAACATTACAAAGAGAAATACTAATACTAATTGAAACATATATTTTTTCATGCAATACTTACATAAGTAGTAGTTAACAAGTTGATAAGCTTTTATTTCTGCCTTTGGCGAAAAAAGATTTTATAATAAAAATATTAATATTAGTATTTATATTTTTATTTATTCCGCAATAACACGCTCATTTGTTATCGGATTTGAAGCAAACGTGTACCAAACAATGTAGATATTTTTTTACATAAATTTTAAATAACTGAAAAACTGTCAAAAAAAATTCTGCCCCTACGAAATCTCTGCGGTTGGGACAATCTTTTTATCCACCACCATACAGGTCGAATCTTGGTTCCTCTGACCCGATAAATTGCATTTGCAATGCTGCAAACGCTCTTGACGATTCTCTTGATTTTTTCACGGGATCAACCTATTCCTTTAACCCTTGATAAACTTATGTAACCTCGCTGTGTATGAGTTATGGTGTGTGAACCGTTTACTTACTTTAAGTATTGTATGCTTTTTTGTTATGCGCTTTGTATTGTTATACTTCTTTTTTTTCCTAAATTTTTGTTTTTTGTCTTTTTCTCTGTTTTCTCTTGTACACTGATGGTACTTTTTCCCGTATATATATGTATATTAAATTAAATTAAAAAATGCTGCAAGGTCCTAAATTCTTCCTATCAAGTTAAAACAAAACATTTAGTCATAATTGGTAATAAATATACTTTCTTTTCACCACAACTCTACACACACTTTACCAATCGGAACAATAAAAAAGCGTTTCCCATCTAAAGCACGTAATGAATGCATTGCATGCATTTGCCAGAACTACGCGCAGTCATCTGCATCAGCTGCCTTCGCCTCATCAGAATAATTACCCCGGATCCGTACTTCAGCGACGAAGTGCTCCGATCATGGAATGTTCAATCAGAAAAGCGAACAGACGAGAAACTGATTGAGCAATTAACACTTTGACTAGCGTCGTGAAAACGCGCCGAAGGACTTTTCAAGCGTCGAAAGCTTTGTCCGAGAATCCCAGAATGTTTACTTTGAAAAGGAGCCAAGAACTTCGCTTTCCACGTTCTGTAGGAAATTTTCCCGGCAAAGGCGATTAGTTGAAAAGGTCTGACCGATTTAAAGGGCCGTTTACCAAAGGCTTTGTGCCATTGAAAGTGTTAAGGAGGAAATGTTCGTCGGTGGACAATAATTAGAATCGAAGAATCCCAGGGCAATTTGGCTTTCGTAGGAATAATGGGGATTGTGTTAAGTCTTCGTCGTTGGTAGTTAATGATTCACTAATTTATCGATGGGAGAAGTGAAAGTCGACGCGTGGACGGGAAGACAAACGGGAAAAGAGACACGGGATTCGTGCCGATTCCAAGTTAACGACCGTTCTTCACCTGATCCAGACTTTCGTTAGTGTGGATTCTGTTCGTCCATGTTTTTAATACCCAATCAAGAGGTTCGTCGACCGACTCTCCGAGCCATTCACTCGTTACCGCCAGTGACAGCATCGATTTCTATCGAGACACGCCACCGATCGCGAGCTTGATATCAATTCTTTTCGCCGGTGAACCGAAGTCAGATTCTTTTCTGAGATGTCTGCAGACCGCATGAACCGCTTCTTGTGAAGCTTGAGATACTTTGCTTGTTGCTTGTAAAGAGAAATATCGTTTACTCGTATAATTACGAAGCACTGCTTAGTTTGCTGTAGGAGGAATTTTATTTATGTAGTTTTAAAATTTTATTTAATCAGAATTTTTCAAATTTTCGGGTATTGGCTATTAAATTTCCAATTGTCCTTTTGCAATAAACGCTTCTCTGCGATTGGAAGAAAGTACGGACGATGCTTCTTAACCCTCTAGTGCATACGCCTGCCTTAAGGCGGGCACCTGTTTAATCCAGGAGTTGGGACCCTATAATTTTTTTTCTCAGAATTCTCATTTGCCCGCCTTAAAAGTATTGCCACACCGCACACATTGGCCTAAGAAACATGGCAATCTGACGTTTCGATTTGACAGAAATCTAGTTTGAAGTGCATTTTTCAGCTAAGCACGCTGCGAATATTATTTGTGAAATTAAAAAAATCAAATAAAATACTTTCCGACACGGTACAGCTAAAAGAAAATTATTGGTAAGTAGTTTGTGTAGTGATCTATCGAATGGAATAAAGATTTGAAAACAAAAAAAAATTCACACCTGTGAAGTAAGGCTTGGCCGGTAGCCGCCTTAAGGCGGTATCATGTTAGTAGATCATCCTAAGTTGGTTAGGGTGTTAGTTTATCACCCTAATAATTGATGCGTGAAAATTTTACTTGTGCACCTTTTAAGCTCTTTGTTCATGAAATTTGCTACCTATATACATACATATATCATATCATACTATCATACTATTATAATAAAGCAACAGCATTTGTTTGAAATTTTAACTACAGTATCCTTGAACAACAGGAAAGGATATAGGCTATGTTTTTTTACGTAAAATATAATTAATTTGTATAAAAAATGGTATGTATTTGAAGAACTCATGACGCGACCGGCTCGCAATGGATAGTACGCCGACGCGTCCGCCAGGCGGCAACCGGGCCAAGCGCTTTTCGCGCTTCTTCTGTGCTTTGTTAAATTTCACAATGCACAATAATGAATAATTCTGTATTATATCATTTTATATTTTTTTTTAAACATTTTTTCATAGTCTTTCATTAAAAATATAGAATTTATTTTATAAAAAAAACCACTACATGTTTTTTTGTACTTGCTACATGATCCCGCCTTAAGGCGGTGACGCAGAAAGCTGCCCTGGGGAGTTCAGACGACCTTCAATTTGAAATCAGACATTGGATTCGGTATTTTCATCCCCAAATTAGACTAGTCTAATTTTTCCAACTGAATTAAAAATCTATGCACTAGAGGGTTAAGTTGCAGACATTGTTTCTTTTATTTAAGTGAGAAAGAAGTGTTGCTAAACGTGTGAAAGTCGACGTGTTAAATCAAATTTAAATTTTTTAAAAATTGATAATACCAATCGATTTTCCACTGCATAGTGAAATGCGCAGGTTCACAAGTTACACGTAACTATCGCTGCAAATTCTCTGCACGTATAGCGATAGGAAACAGGAAGCTCATCATTCCGTTTCCTATGCAACTCCAACACCCTCTAACGCTATTAGTTTTGCCACGAAGGCGTAAAATCGTGAACAAAATAGTAGGTAATCCCATAAGTAAAGCCGTTTTTCTGAGAACGGAGTTTGTAATAAATAAAAGGAAGGAATTGAAAATGCAATTGAAGAATTTTCCATACAGAATCAAAGGAATTTTATAAAACGGGATAAAGAAGTTAGCGGAAAGGTGTGAAATAATTCTACAAAAAATGTTTTCACAAAACAATGTTGCTGCTGGTTTGTGATTCTCGAGTTTTCGTCCATCTCCAATTTTTCACTTTTCCTAATTATTCCTACTCTCTACTTCAATTTTGTATATTTCCAATTTTGTATATTACCAAATTTCTTTTATTTCTTTTCTTCTTTTTAATCTTTCTTCTCATACCGAAAACAATGCGCTACTTATGGGATGACCGTTATTCGACGTCAAATAAAATTAAAGTTAAAGTTGCAAAATTTATTCGACGCTGAAGTTGAAACGCTCGACGAATAAAAAATTTAACTTTATTCGTCGCATGAAGTTAACCCGGTTTACCTTTATTCGATACATGACGAATAATTTATTTATCTTTTATTCGTTACTCGAAATTTTTATTTAAATAAAAAATTTGCACATGTCTGCTTAACAGTAGCCTGAACACTGCTATACTTAGTAAAACATATGAAAAAAAAACATGTTTCCCGTATACAGCTCGAGGTCAGTAACCCATAATTCTCGATAAAGCGGCATGACCACTGTAAATCACATAGATGTAACAATCTTGGCCAGTATAATCTCCTCGAAATTCTTGAGCACAGGTCAATGGGCTGCGTACACCTGCGACCTCCGACTAAGTGCTTAATTTCGCGAGACATCGCCTCTGCTTATCTCGATTCGTTAATGATTCACTCGACGCTACCTACGACGAGATACTTAAGCATACTCTCCTAACCATTAACGCGTGCCATTAATTAACGACCACCTAATTAAACATCGATCCTACATGATTGATCCTAGGATGTAATTAATTCCGATGGATGTTTATTCATAAGGTTACGGTGAAATTTTAGCTGATATACATAGGTATGAAATTGGCTGATGTTTCTTTACAAGAGCTTGTGAATATGGATGCATTTGGAAAGAGAGAATTTGGAGAATTCGAAAGGTTTTCATAAAGGTAGATAGGTAGTAAATTAATGTTTGAATAGGTTTTAAGAAAGGAATGATTCAAATGAAATTCTTTGCAGAGGGAAGCACTAGGTGTGCTTTTTAAGAAAGTGATTTTAGAAATTTTCATTGTAAGAATGAAATAGTGTGTTTAGGAAAAATAATCGACTGGAACCTGTGTTTGAATTAGGGCTGTAACGAATATTCGAATAATCTAAGTATTCGAGTATTCGAATATTAGGAGTGATTTAATATTCGAATATTAGGAGTAGGTATTCGAGTTTCGGATTGTACCGAATTCTTTTCATATTGGACTTTACAATTATTGGTTTTTCAAACGATAAATTTGGAACTTTATTAATGTTTGGAAAATTTGTAAATTTTGAAACGAAAAGAATCATCAGTTATTACTATTATTATTCTAATTATGTTACAGTCGTTATGGAACAAATTATTCAAATAAATAATGATGAATTATTTGAATAAATAGAAGAAATAATTTGTTGCAAAGAGTAAATGTTTATTGTTTAAATAAAATATTATACTAAAAAGAATATAATCCAAATTCTTCGAATATTCGAATACTTCTAATTCTTCGAATATACGATTTTTTTATTGTTTAAATAAAATATTATACTAAAAAGAATATAATGCAAATTCTTCGAATATTCGCATACTCCTAATTCTTCGAATATGCGTATTCGAAAAAATTCGAATTGTTCGAATATTCAAATAATTACAGCTCTAATTTGAATGTATAGATGTCCGGTCCCAGATAGAAACGTGAAACTTCACTTATTTCCATCTGACTCGTTTAATGACACAGTAACTTGAGTAGTAAGTCTTCTATAATAATCTAATCTAATTGAATATTATACCCATCGAGGTCCCTTACTAAAATTCCTGAATTTATTAAGGATAATCACAAAGGTATACACTATGTGTGTATAAGATCGATGAGTTGAGAATACTTTCAATTTCAAATCACATCCTTTCATAAATTCGAAAGTAGGAACACTCACACGTGGCTGTGTTTTATGTAAGGAAACTGCTACACTTGTTCCTTTCGAAAAATGAAGGTCTAATCGAATGTGTAATTAAGAGATTCGAGATTAGGAGAGTAATATATAGGCTTCTAAAACTACTCGTACTGTAAATCGATTTTCTCCTGTATTGAGTTAATGATGGAAATATGAAATGTGAAGTACGATCAAACGTGTAGATACTTTAAGCAGGAAATAAACCACCAAAAGCAATGTTTTTCTGTCAAAATGAGGGTTAAAAGATTCTAGAAATTAATCCTGTCTTCGGAAGTGTATTTTACACCGTCGTGAACTTTCATGTCAAGTCAAATCATCGATTCGATAGTCACTTAGCTGTCTTTATTCGAAACTGTGTGGAGTTGCAGACTTATCAAACGCACATGCACCTCAACAATTCTAATTCCATTCACACATATTTAATACTTATGCGTAGTATCCATTTTCCTGTTACGAACTTATCAAAACTCGAAACAGAAGACTTATGAAAACCCTCAAGATCAATTGACACTTTTACAATCTCTGAGATTGGAATAATATTCGATAATACTTGAAATACACTTAATTCTGTTTTTTTTTTCACCATTTTGATTTAACACGGTCTAGGAAAAATTAAATTCTCTTTTTGCACGATTTGTTTTTTTGCCTTGAATTTGCCTTTTTAAAAATCTTCACTTAATTTTAATTGTAAGACTGAATTAACAGAAAATTCTTGGAATTTGTATTTAAGGCTGTTGCACAGTCTCAAGTAAATGATTTATTTGATTTTTACCAGGGATCACATGAAATAACTGTTAATTAATTAACAGTTAAAGATCATTTCTTTTTTAATTAACTTTGTACATTAACACTTTAACTTTGTTGTAAGAATTCAGGCTTTAACAGTTATTTTATATTGGATTAATAAAAGTTCCGGAGGGTCATATACTTTTGAACAGATATTTAAGAGTAAAATATAAAAGTTAAGAATATTTTTTTAATTAGTATTATTCAAGGAATTGGAAGCAGGATAAATATAAAAAAGAAAGCACAATGTGTGATTTTTATATAACTATTTTCATCAAACAGTCTAAGTTTTCAACTTCAGATCAATCTACCCCACCACATTTTCAGGAAATCTGCTTGCCACAACTGTAACTTTAAAAGTTTCTTAATTACACAACAATCTATGGAAAAAAGTTTCAGTTAATACACTGCACTTTCTAACAGTTTTCTTTGAACAGTAAATATAATAGTCGTAAAATATACAGTTAATTCATAATACATTTAATATTTCAACAGTTTCATTCGACCCCTGCTTTTTACCACTTATTTGAACGCTTGTAGCGACTGATCGTCTTCCATTCCGACTTTATCTAACAATGAGAGTATTTTAGGTGTCCGCCTCCGATCATTTCGATTTTTGGATATGTTATAGAGGACCGAAAAATAAGAAATACGTGTTTTTTTACTTTTCCCCGTTTTCATATTTGGGGGGTGAAAACTGCGTTCAAAGTTAGGGTTGAAAAATCATTTTTGTGCAATATCTCGAGAACTATTAGAGATAGGGGAATAGTGTCAATGGACGAATTTTGTGTCTTTGAATGCGAAATATGACTGACTCACCAGATTTTCAAAAAGTCCATTTTTTCCACAAAAATGATTTTTCAACCCTAACTTTGAACGCAGTTTTCACCCCCCAAATATGAAAACGGGGAAAAATAAAAAACACGTATTTCTTATTTTTCGGTCCTCTATAACATATCCAAAAATCAAAGTGATCGGAGGCGGACACCTAAAATACTCTCCTTGTAACGCAGTCAGAAAAAATTCAGCTCTGGGTTTGACAATTCGTTTATATGATTGCACTCTAAATAAGTACAATGCTCCGGGCTTTCATATACATCCTGTAAAAACAGAATTAAGTACAATTCAACGCTTGTTGCCGCTCGTCACTGATTTCAAGTGTGAGTCAGTGAACCTCACAGAAAGCAACAGGTGCAACCAGATTGCGCATTACTTCTAACAAACGCCTCATCCACGCATCTTGGCTTGCAAATGGCTATCTGGTTGCAACAGGATGCGCAACGGAGGGCCCTGTTGCAGAACATCGTTGTTCCCCGGAATGAAAATACCTGCGACACGGATTTAAATCCACTTAACGCGGACGTAGGCACAAGTGGACATTGCGCTTACGCCGGAGAATGCGAATGCATCTTTTGCAATGGAACGGTTCAATTAAATCGAAGATGAAACACATTCCTGAAACGCGTAGGTGGTCATTACAATGTAAGCCCCGATAGGAAATGTGCAACTGCAATGTCGTCATTTCATAAATGAAGAATCCTTATAGAAAATACTGTGAGTGCCAAAATTAAAAAACATAATTTTTTACCGGGAAAAGTTCTACGGGGCAATCGTAATACAATAGTACAGAATTTGATTTGTGGCACTTACAGTGGTTTCAAATTTGTATTTATATAAAATTTCGAATAAAGAATAAAAATTAAAAAGATTATTCGTCATGTGTCGAATAAAGTTGACCAGGGTTAACTGAAAAGTAGGAAAATTGAAAAATCTATTCGACGCTGAAATTGGAACGCCCGACGAGTAAAAAAATTAACCTTATTCGTCAAATAAACTAAAGTTAAAGTAATTTTTATTTCATCCGTCATTTAAATTATTTTTTATTTAGTTCATACCCAACAACCTTTCAATAAAACGACGCCTGACCCTTAAGGGGGGACGCCTACCTAGAGCGGTCGAAACAATGCGCTTCTTTGGGATTTTTTTCTAGAAAAACCGTTACACTTTTATTAATAACTATTCGTCTATTGTTAAGAGTACATCTAAAGGACAGTTCAGTATTATTTGCGTTAAAGAATATTAAAAGATTTGAGAGTTATAAGCGATGACCGGGAAGGTACTTTTTTTTTACGGTGACCATCGTAGCTCGTAGCAGAATCATCCGAAATGAAAAATTCGAAAGACTTTAGATAGAGTATGAAATTATCTAAGCGCTATCGGGCCCGATTTTGGAAAAATTATTATGAGACAAAATCGCGGCGCTGCAAAGTTGAACCATCGATTTTCAACAAAAAAGTAGTTCCTTCCTTGGCCTGTAAAAAAAAAAACTAAGAAGAAAAAAAGAAATCCCTCCGATAGACGCCTAGATAATTTCATACTCTATCTAAAGCTTTTCGAATTTTTCATTTCGGGTGATTCTGCTACGAGCTACGATGATCACCGCAAAAAAAAGGACATCCCGGTCATCGCTTATAACTCTCAAATCTTTTAATATTCTTTAACGCAAAAAATACTGAACTGTCCTTTGGATGTACTCTTAACAATAGACGAATAGTTATTAATAATAGTATAACGGTTTTTCTAGAAAAAAATCCCAAAGAAGCGCATTGTTTCGAGCGCTCTAGGTAGCTTTATGCTGACTAACGTCAAAGGTACTTAAAATTATATTCGATTAAATTCAGACATTTGTTAATCAGTGTTATACTCCACATTTCTATTCACAAATTTCTCGCAATTCTTTAATATCATCCTGGTAAAACTACCCATTCCAAAAATAAATATACATTTCCTACATTCAAGCGTAACAGTACTCTATCTGATATTTTATCGAACCGTACAATTTCCTGTCTCAACTCACAGTATCAGAAGATACGTCGACCTCCATCCAATGACTCAATTCGACCACACCCTATATAGCTAATTTATTCCTTCCTCGCGTTAAAGCCCGTGAAGCTTTGCTGGCCACTGAGTCTGAGTTTTTCGAGCCTGCTAACGGAGCAAACTCACAGAGACTAAAATATTCCGTATGTACTGGGTCGTTTCGAGACTTGCGCCGTTTCGCTGCTAACAGCCGCTGAAAGTTAACTCGTCGAGGCGCGATTGCCCGCAAATGAAGTCCGTCTGCTCCAGAATCATACGTGCAGGATAACAGCGGCTCGCTGCCCACATTTTCCCGGGTCACTGATTTACCTCGATCCACCGTTAACGGTTACAGCCTTTCTACAGACCGTCTAAGACCATTAAAAGCTTTTCAGTCAGCCCGATTTTAGTAAGCACGGTCATGCACGAATAACTGTAACCTCGTTACAGAAAGATACATTTACATTGGATAAAACACACCGAGGATAATCTATTTAAACGATTTTACCGCTCGGTGGGGCATCGGATACTGTTAAACCTACAGGATGCTTCATACGTTAAACAGTTACTAAATGCATTGCAATATTAAATACTGGATCGCTGATCTTCTCTGAATTTTTGTACACGTTTCGGTAAAGTTTGAGCTTTAATAAAAAAAAATTGAATATTTTATCGCCGGTGGTATTCTATGTGTGAAAGAAGACAATACGGGGTGCTCAAAAAATCACTATCCATTTTGGTGAAACAGAGGGAATTTTAAATAACTGTTTTAATGTAATAGTTATACTTGCTAATCGTACTTGCATAAATATAGAATAGTTGGATTAATCCATTTGAAAAGCTTTAGTAAGACGGGTTTAGTAAAATGTGGTTCGATTAAAATAGAAAATTAAGATGACTGAAATGTCTGTTAATAATATTCTCATTACATTCATCCAGTGTTCCTGATTTCTCGATATTTTTCGCATCTCGAGAAATGAGAAATCAGATTATATTTCTCGAGAATTCTCAAGAAATTCAAAAAAATATTGCAAAATTTATAATTCTGGAATAATGTTGATAATATTTATCTAACTTTTTGTTCGTGTCTAACATAAACAAAACTTGTGCAAATGAAAAAAAAAACAGATACTAAATATAATTGATAAATTGATTTATTTCATTTAAAATGTGAGCAAGGTGAAACATTTATTTTTTGTTTTAAAATAGTTATTTAAAAATCACAATCTACTACTTTTTTTGTGACAAAATCTGCGGCTGCAGAAAATTTCTTTCATTTTGAGTGGATATCGGTTTAATTGTTCGTATGTATTGCTAACATTTATTACAGATTGTAGACGTGTTTATACCTATGTTCACGATTAACTAGTAACACACAATTTGAACTAACTCTGAAAATTCATTTCTGAAAACAAATGGGATTTACAATAATTTTCATACACTTAAGTTTCTCGAGAAATACTCTAATTTATCAAGAAATGAGGAATAAGAAATTATAACATTTCTCATGAAATTCTCGAGAAAGAATTCTCGAGAAGGAACACTACTTTCATCCAAATCAAATATCTTCTTATATTTTGAGTATTTTAAGAAACAACTGATTTTTATACCACTAGTAAATCGGAGATCGCCCAAGTGACCTCTTCTTTCATCTCATAATTCACTTTACTACTTTCACAAGTGGCAGAAATAGCAAAATTTGAGTCTAGATATTATGATTATCGAGAAATCAAGAAGCTAGTGCACATCAAGCACTAATCTCCACGCTTGTAATTTTCGATTATAATTTATAATGATTTGCGATTGAAAAAGTGGCGCGCAGAAAAGTTTCTTCAATTAGTAGTCTTTCGATCTCACACACACTACCAACGAGATTCTCCAATCTCAAAGGAATAGTAAAACTAAACAAAATGGTTGGAATAAAAAAGTGACGATAAAGTAGCCACTTCTGTGGCGATAAAGTATTTCTGTAACGCTGTTTACGCGTTTAAAAATAATTAATATGGACATATCCAGCAGGCACGAGCGCGATGCACTTGCTTTCAAACAGTCAAAGTTAGGTAAAATAGTTTGCACGAATGCGTTGCACAATTTTTATATAACGGAGAAAAACATCGTACTGAGGAACGTTGGAAAAGGAAGTATCACTCGCGCGCCAGTATCGGCTGCTAATTATACGCGATACGCTCGTTACGAATTTCCTTGCACATTCCCCAGGAAGTGGGCATTTATGCGAAATGTCCCGAAGAGAATTTGCGTTTCATGAGTGAATCGTGGGTCTCGAAAGGAGTTTCGAAACCTATGCAAAGTGCCATGTGCTGTGTAAAATGGGGTATGCAAAATATGCGCTAGCTCGTTTTAACGAGGTTTGCACAAGGTTACATTGTTCGTGCGAAAAGGGGAAAGTTTTCCTTGGAAATCAGTTGTACAACATTGCGAATGTGGATGCTGTGTCACGGATGAGACACTGTATGCTTGTGCATGGAAACAGTGCTGTCTTAATAATCTTATAATTAATGATTACATACTGTTTGAGAAGAGATGGCCCCAGAAAAATAGAGTAGGTACTTGTTAATTATTTTTTCCAGAATTTCTTACAGAATTACTTTTTAAAGAAGATTACTTCGTAAAAAAGAAACGCGTACGTAAGTAGGGGAAAGGTGGGATAGTTGATCACAGTTTTGCTATTTTATTAAAATAAATATAATGGTTTGCTTTGTTTCTATTTAATTACTTAAGTTGCGATTCTTAGAGTATTCTCAATATACTTGTACAAATTTGAGAGGTGAAAACTAATTTTAATGACTGAATTTAAACATTTTAAATTAGGGTGGTCCTTATTTTTCAATTTTAAAATTTGTATTGTCTGACCCTCTTAAAATCTTCTATTCGACAAAAAAAAAGTATCTTCGTGTTCTTTATTTGTATATTTTGATGTATAAAGGTCGCTCAAGGACTTTATATTTCGCATGTACCACAAGTTTGGCAACTGCGACTTTCCATAATTGTCACTTGTCAATTTTAATGAAACAGGGCCCATATTTATATATCAGAATCCGAAATCATGCTTTTATCTATGCGTTTAATAACCTGAATAGAATGTACGTCAGAGTTTGATGAGAGAAATTTAAATGTGCATATAAAGCCTTATGCCACATCACAATACAGTGCATATTCGTTATAAACCCGTTTCGTCTATGCGATGCGTGCCCGAATTTTAATGTAATACTCTCACTTAAAAGTTAATAAAATTATTTTGTCCTTATTGCAAAAATTTCTATCAATTTATACCAAAATAATAATATTTTAGTGCCATTGAAAATTGTATACGAAATTCTTTTAGACTATTTGGAAGCTTCTGAGAGGTTCAGAAGAAATTTTTAAAAATTTTGATTTTTTACCACACATACAAGGACCACACTAAGGTGCATACGTGGTAATTCACACACAATATGATAATATGAAAATACATCAGTTAAATTTTCCCTCAGTTAAACAGATATTTGCACTAAATACTCATCGTTCCGCTAACGACACGGTCTGAAACCTATTCCGAGAAATAACATTGATAAGTACCTATACGAAAATTCACAAGACTCGTATCCTTTCGTAGAAATAACAAATTAATTGAGAAATCATTCGCGTAAGTAACAGAATACGATCACAACGCTCTAGTTGCAGATACCTGTGCTCGTTTAACGATTCCCTTTGCCTCTGAAAGGCCCTTTTCCTCCAGTCAACGTTGAAGTATATCAAGATGTATGATTAATTGACGATCTGTTCCACTGTCTTTACTAACTTAGTCAATAATCATTTCTCGCGAAACGATTCGCGGACGTCAAGGACCAGCCTTCGTTCCTGTCAAAAGCTGGATCGACGAAAGAGATATACCTACTACTTAGGTGATTTATTAATTTTATAGGCAGGATGCACGCCACCGAAGTTCATTATTCCTTAGGAAGAACAGTTGGAAATTATGCGCGCACTTGCACAAATCGTACGTGACGAGAAATAATTCCGCCTGGTTACTCTGCACGCGTTATTAAACCGAAATTTATCGCCCGTGGAACGGGAACTGCCAAGTGCGAGGCATTGTAAAAGAAATTCCGCGCACCGAATTTACATGAAGAATTTTGAATTGTAGATTTGGGAACGGCACCTTTTTACGCGCACTCTTTAGAGAACGTTCTATTACGAATTCACGGTAGGATTGATTCTTCCAAAGACCACTTCATTTCGCAAGAAACCGTTGAAAGATCTTAACTGAAGTATGTGTATACGTCAGTGTAAAAGTCCGAAGACCGGCGAATCTTAGAATTTATCGGCAAATCTTGGAATTTATCGGCAAATCTTAGCATTTACCGCTACGGAGCGGTAAAAGTTAGAAATATCTCAGAGAACATTGTTAACCTAAGACGGGAGATGTCAAAAGACGAGGAGTCGATCTAACTAAGACCTAAGCCCGAAGTTCAAATATTTTATGATATTTCGGACTTCTAACGCTCTGCAACGGTAAACGCTAGGATTTGCGGATAAATTTTAAAATTCACCAGTCTTCGAACTTTTACCATGACATGTACCTATGCATAAATTCTACATGTAAGCAGGTAACGTGGGCCAGGCATTTATTAAAGAAAGAAAAACTCATCTTTCCAATCTCGCAAAATTTGAATGATTCCTCGATCGCGGAATCGTTCAAATTATTTAAAAGCAACAACAAACGTCGCGTATCAGTTCTCTTAAAGTGAAGGCAGTTCTTGATTAACCGTGACTTTCTATTGCACGCAATTAACGCGCTCCTTTACGTCGACGTGATTTGCGTTGGCAAAAAATATCCGGGGACAAAGTTTTCGCGAGCGCCATTTAAACCATCGGCAAATCAATTTGCAACTGCGCACACGCCGATCCGAAAGTAAAGGCAGCGGTGAAATCTGTCGCATATTAATTGAAAATGGATCGTGTCTCAAATTTTTATAGAAACGAAAGCGATGCCTCGAAAGGAAGCCTTTCGAAATCGAAGGGACAATTATTATTCAGCTTTTCTTGGAAGGTAAAGGAGAATTGTAGAGTAGGAGTATGTACCAAAGGGGCTGAGATACTTGTGGAAAGAAAATATTTTATTGAAGTCGTTATTACAAAAAAAGAAATCCACTCCATCTCCGCTGTATAATTTAATATTCCAAATTAAGGATGAAAATGTAACGCGGAGCTCTTTTGTACGATCCTCGGCTGACGGATGCGGGGTCAATGTTGACCCACGTTAGATATTAAACTACATATTCCTCATAATCAGTGTCACATCCCAAAGAAAATATGAATCTTATTATTAGACAGAGTTGGGCATTAACTGAATAAAAAATTATTTAAATAACGGACCAAATAAAAGTTACTTTAACTTTAGATTATTTAACGAATAATGTTAATTTTCTTATTTGACAAGAATTTATTCGATGAGTAAAGTTCATTTTTTTATTCGTCGGGCGTTTCAACTTCTGCGTCGTTTAAATTTTTCAACTTTAACTTTAACTTTATTGAACGTCAAATAATTTTCTGGCGCGCGTTCGAGCCACCGAGGATAGATATTAGGCGATACCAGAAATAGGCAAATTTTTATGTAAATAAAATCTCGAGTAACGAATAAAAGTTAAACAGGTTCTTAAACGATTTTATTAAAAATGCACTAAAAACTAAAATATAATTATTTTCTTGCACTGCAATTTCGATGGTGTTTTTTCACTTTAAATAAAATCGTGAAGCAGGGTATATCATACCAAATTCATTTCGACGCTTGATGCTGTATTAATTTGATTCATATTCTGTTATGATAAATTCTGCTCCACGATTTTGTTTAAAGTGAAGAAACACCATCGAAATTGAAGTACAAGAAAATAATTATTTTTTAGTTTTTAGTGCATTTCTAATAAAATCGTTTCAAATAAAATTTTTTTGATATATTTTTTACTTTCTGGTTTTTAGTGTTTATGGATTTACATTTCGCAGCTCGGACTTCTTTAGAAATATCTTTTATTTAATTTCAAATCGGCTGATTTCAAGTCGTTTGGATTTGTGATTATGAGTTATATTTATTGATGTCTGGGTAATTTTTTCACTCGCTCGGGGTTAATTTTTTTTTTAAACATTGTATTGTCATCCAAACTACGCACGCCTGCAAAGTTTCAAGACAATTGGATAATTGGAAGTGGGTTAAATTTGAATTGCCAGATTTGAACCATACATACAAACAAACAAACAAACAAACAAACAAACATACAAACAAACAGATGATCGAAGCAGAAATAAAATCGTTTAAAAATTAATTTTATTGGACACGTTACAAATAAATTTTTTAACCATTATTCGTTATTCGAAATTTTATTTCAATAAAAACTTTGCCCATCTCTGCTTCTAGATCACAGCAAGGTAGTAATAAAAACCAATATAAACTAATAAAAAACCTAATATAAATCTTATTCTGAGATGTGCACGAATAAAATTATGCGACAAAAACGACGCCGCATACAAACGGCGGTCAAATTATCCGCCATCCAGGAGTTTTAAACAACTCAACGCTCTAGTACGCCCATTCCTACTCCCCCATTACTTTCCCTGTAATTGGAATTCCGAATAACCAGCATACCGATAACCAGTAAAATGAATTTTACAGATGTTATCCGACTCAACGCACTCCGCCATCCTAGGAAGTAGTTTAGTCCACTCCTGCTTCAAAGATAGCACAGGTAGGCACGAAGCAGTTGGACTCTTCATAGAGCCAGGTACCGTAGCTCTATGGGCTCGCAGATATAGAAACGAATCGGCGATGATCGCTGGGTGACCAGGCGCGTTTGATTTTCGCGACACGACCGTCGCGTTCGTTTGCTGGGAACGCATACCGCGGAATGCAAAATCGCGATGAAGGGAGGAGGAAGGTAGAATCGGCTGGGGTCCCGTTGAAAATGCTCCCTTGGCCGGGGCACGAGTAGGGAATTCAATCCCGGTCATTATTTACTATCCCGGGATTGCGGGATTTTTTAAAGTCCATCCCAAGATCCCTCGACTAATCCCGTGATTGGGTAATAGAAAAATTCAGTAATTAAAATGATTTACTATATGTTAAAATTCTAAATCTTTATTTAAAGTAAACAAGCATAAATTAAAATCATTTTTGAGAATGAAAACACAGTCTGAATAAGTATAGGTAATATCAGTAAACCATTATGAAGCGTTTTGGAAATGTACACGAAGAAATAGCAAAGCATCTAATGTATCATCTCCTAGCTGACTTCTTATTTTATTACCTATATAACCGGCCGCTGAAAAAGCTCGCTCTGCTTCAATGCCTGTCGGAGGAATTGATAACAAATATTGATATGCTTGTTCTAGGATTCCACCACCCTCAAAGAGATGTAAGCCGGCTCGGCGCATTTCGACCTACAAAGTTTCGACTTTACCTGTTCAGACAAATTGCAATTTGCAACTCGCACGATTTCGAAATAGTGGAAAGTGGGAACATCATTGTAAAAATAAATACAATTTAGTTAGTTATATGCGATTCAATATTTTTATTTAAATAAATCATTATTATTATTGTCCTTTTTATTATGAATGACTATATTGATTTATTCTGTTTATTTTTATATTTTTCAGTTCATTAAGTAGTTCGCATTTTTAAAAAATCCCGAAAATCTCGGGATTAGTGATATCAAATCCCGGGTTTTTTTAAATTAAAAATACAGCCGGGATTGAATTCCCTAGGCACGAGCCGCCGCTGGTCCTCTTTTCTACTCGGCGCGTCGTATCGTAAAACGGATGACCGCGTCGCCTTGGCCGAGCAGGAAAACAGTCTGATCTCATCTTGTAAATATGAACGCGCCTCTCTTGTTACCTGCGCCGAGCCGCGGCCGGCATGAAATGCCGAAGATTCTATGGAAATAGCACCGCCGCGGAATAATAGAGTAACGATCGGATACCCCGTTCCCCATTACGCGCGCATCGATCCCCTCTGATTGGTTTGCACGCGCGAGAACCCTCGGCGAAAGACGGAAGTAAGTACCGAACGTTGGAGGCTGATGATTCGTCCTCGAAGGGCAGAGATTCTTGGCATTCCAGCGGAGAGGGAATTGCATTGTTACGGTGCATTATTATAATCGTCATTATTGGGAGCAGAGTTGAGTATTAACTAAATAAAGAATTATTTAAATAACGGAGGAAATTAAAGTTACATTAACTTTAGATTATTTGACGAATAAAGTTTATTATTTTATTTGTCGAGCGTTTCAACTTCAGCGTCGAATAAATTTTTCAATTTTAACTTTAACTTATTCGAGGCCAATAATTTTATTAACTTTTATTCGTTATTCGAAATTATATTCAAATAAAAATTTTGCCCATCTCTGGTTGGAAGTTTACAGCTGAATACTAAATTTTGATACTAAATTTTCGTGTTTTCGAATGGTGGGAAAATTTTGAATTTTAATTATGACTTGGCGGATTTTCTGTTTCTGTTTCTACGTAGTGATTGTATTGTAAAGCTAAGCGAAAAAAATTTCCTGCAGGGATTGGGCACTTGAGGCCCGCTTTTCGAAATTATAGGTATGCCAAGGAGGTTTCAACTTTTCGACTCCCTTTTCTGCAATAATCGAGGTCATACTGTATGTGCGGATGCAACATCTGCATATTGCATTCCTGCACGACTACTGCATCAAGTGCGTGCTGGGTGAGTGAAAAATAAACATAAAAAAGATGCCAAAAAGGCACACTTGTGTTTTCACGTCGCCGCCTACCACTGCCGCCCTCCGCGAATATTCTGAAGTGAGAAACACGAGCCACGTAATTAGTGACACCGTCAAAAGAATTTCAAACGCTCGCCTAGCAACACCTAGTAATCCCCGAAGGAATTCTAAACTAGTAATTGCAACACTTGCTGCCTGCAAATCAATGAATTTCCTAACTACTTAGGAACAGAGTTTTCGCGAATGTCCACACAGTTAAGATTGTTGAGAACTTAATGAGAGCGTTACTGATTGGAGCGATAAAAGGCGAGGATCAGATTGTAATACAACCAAGAAGATAGGAAATTCTTTGTAGAAAAATTAAACGAAATTGCAGAAGGATCTTTCTTCATTTTAAAGGGGGAGCCTGGTGTAAGTAGCTGAAAATCGAGGCATTTTTCGGGAATTTTTTTTAAAGAAAGTATTTAATCGATCTTCCTGAAACTTTCAGGATATTGTATTATCAGATTAAGGTAGATAAAAAAAAAATTTTATTAATAAAGAGCAGCAAATAACAGAGTTATGCGGACTTATGCCCAGTCCGTTGGCGACGCAATTGTTCCACTGCGGGCAACGTAGCCAGAGATGGGCAAAGAATTAGGGTAAACTGCACTAATGTTGGCACTGCACTAATCATTGGCACTCCTGATTAAAAAGCCAAATATTAAGAAGTACAAGCTTAGAAAGTACTTTTTTTACAATTTCTTATTTTTCATTCATTACAACACTGCAAAGCACAGTAGTTGAACTACACATTTTACATCTGGCAACACCACAAAGTTGGACAAAGGCATGAGTTTTAGGCGTTTTCTTAAAATTGTGATAATGGGTAGGTAAATACACTTTGTCGCTTTATAATTAAGTAATGGATTGAAATACAGATTTACTAAGTATTGTAGGTATTTAATAGTGAATGAAATTGTCTGTTTAAACACTTTAAACTTCGTTTTTAACTACATATGTTTTTTATATAAATGATTGTACTTTTATGCCTATTTTTGTTTTTCATTGAATATTTTTAAAATAAAAGACTTAATAGGTACTCAACATGTTTTATTTTAATAGTAAATCCATAATCATTGATAATAACTGAAAATTAAGACCATATAAAAACTTCATAATAAAATATAGACTTTCTAATTGGGTTTTCCGCTTACGGTGCCAATCATTGTATAGTTTGCCCTTTGCCGAAATTTTTATTTCAAATAATTTTTTGCCCGTCTCTAAACGTAGCGTCTATTGTATTCATCTGAAACCAAAAATCCAAAAAATTTTGTTTATTTTATGTGTGCACGCACAAATCGTATAAATTAATAACTTAAAAGATGCAAAATTGAAGAAATGACAGTCTCTTGAATAAAAATTCACTTTTTCCAACGAAATTTTGTTTTAAACGTGTAAAAAAAGTTATTTATTTCAACAATATCATTATACCAATAACTAAGTTCAGTGAAGAAAATGTTCACAAATATCCGCGCACAAGGTCAAGTCGATTGGTTGAATATTTCTGGAGTTACATTGCCCGCAAATTGAAAAACTGTCGTTTCGAGAAAAACACATTTAATGTTTTCTGATAATCTGGTGCTCCGCAGCAAAACCGGCTATATCCGCTTTAATTTTTCGAATTTCGTTTTGCAGCTTTGGGAACATATTATCGTGATGTTCAACTATTTATTTATGCAAAAAAAAAATCGGTTTCTTCGCCTCGTTACACCAGGCCACCTTAAGTGGTCCTCAAAATACTGATTGACTAATAGCACACAATTACTGCCTGTATATCTGGCTTAGAGTTTATTGCAAAATATTTCGTAAACTATTCAGCGTCTAAGATGTTTTTTGCTTCGCTATCTTCACTCAGGAAGGTGCATTAAAATCAGTGAGTGACATTTCTCGTGTCCCGTCGCAAGCACTAACATGTCTAGTGCACTTCAACTGCACCGATCCAACGAGGAGTGGTGCTTTTTGCACGGCAAAGTCGTCGGTGTATAAGTTTCTAATGAAGATGAACTTCAAAAAAGTTGAAGTCAGTGAATGACCGAGAGAAACTTTAATTCCAGGAATGTTAGGATCGCAGATGTAGGGATCTACAATATTATTTTGCAGCTATTTTGTAGGGCTTCTGATTTTTTTTACAAAATAAAAATCTGAAAGCAACGCCTCCACGGAGGCTCTTAAAAAAGAAAAAAAGAAACAGGTGGATCGAAGTCGCCTGATTGATTTCTCAATGCAAAGGCATGACATAATTCTTCCGCGGAGGTTCAACGACTCACGTATTTCTATTTCACTTCCGTTGGGTCAACGACCAAATAATATCCCGGTGAAATCTTGGAAGCATCTCTGTGCAGCATTTCAATTGCCAGGTGTAATTTTACAGTGCTTTAATGGCTGGCGCATTTCACAGTTCTCAGTGCTCTGATGGTTACCAACATTCCTCCGCCATTACGACATATTAACGAAGGAACTGTAAGGATTCGTCAAAGAAAGGGGGCTCCTTTGAAATCAACAACTCCACCTTTCTACCCCATTGGTACCTAATTTTCTCCACTAACGATATTTATCAAAATTAAAACTTCAAATTGTGGCTAATTATAGTAAAAAATTATGAAATGTTTCAGCTGATACTTCCGTCGCCGTCGAATTTTTTAGCTACCATTCAAGGTCATACCATATAGCAGAAGTTCTAGAGTAACGCGGTACGTAACGAGCGGCGGAGCTCTGCCCGCGAGAAGATAACAGAACGAATGAAAGATTCCTGGAAAGAGGCAGTGGAGGCCTCGATAATTTTTTTAAAATACTTCTAACGGAGTTCAACACCCACTTTGTTCCTTCCTACACGGGGAACGCGCCCGTGGAGGATGCGCCGACACGACGGCGATGACGGAAGAGGAGAAGTCATCGATCTTCCTTCATAAATACGGTGGCCGGCACGTCCAGAAGAAACGTAGTTGTGATGCTGAAGGAATACTTGCGAAACGACGTTATAACGTTTCAGCAATACCTTAAGGACTAGACGGCATTCTTTCGCTTTATCGACCATGACAGAGCCTCGATCCGCGGATGATTATACGTTCCGTGAATCGTACAACCTGATCGTCGTTCACGTAATTTAAACTCCCTATCGAGGACTCTTCGTATATTCTACACTGCTGGAAATATTTATTTCGTCACTGGCAAATCCGCCAATTTTCATAGCTATGAATAATAAAGAGGATGTTATCGATCTTATTTTGGCCAAGGTAGCGAGTATTGAATACCAAGTAACATAATCATATAATAATATATTCTGAACACTAACGTTAACCCTTTGGCTGGCATCGGCGTGTTTTCACGTTGGGAATTTTTTTTTTTTTTACACCTTTGATTTATTTTTGCGTAAGGAATCACCTCCTGCCTACTTCTACCACATAATTAGCAGGATTTTGTATATTATATACATATGTTACTGGAAATTCGGTTTTTATTAGTGGCAGAGGTATTAACCTTTCCTTTTAAAGTTAACGAGAGAGCCATCTCTCCTTGAAGTGGGAGCGACGGCGTAGTTATGATTAGAATAGATGGCTTACTTTCAAATTGTGAGTGAGAGATCACTCACTTTTTAAACTTTTATTCTATCAGTTAAATTTACAATATTTGGTGAAGGATTATTTTTGAATATTTTTTTTTTTATTACTTTCGTTTATTTATTTTATATATTCACTTTTTGTTTGGTGTGTTCTGTACTTGTTTAGCGTAAACAAGTGAAATTTCAATAAACCTGTAGTTTTAAATGATTTTGCTTTCTTAGTTGTTATTTTTTCACGAATGATTATGTGGGTCATCTCTCCCAAAGACGCGAAGCACCCCTCCTAACGACGAAAGCCATCTCTCGTAGCACTTTAGGAGAGATGGTCAGGTGTCATGACTTCAGTTTTCAAGCCGATTTTCAGTAAATATTGTCTTAAAGCAAATATCGACCAGTTTTTCTGAATCAGCATAACATCCTGAACATATTAGGTTTATTCTGATTAAATATATAACATCAGTGTTAGTTTTAATAGGTAGGGTAAATCCGGGTGACGCGGTCGACCTAATACAAAATGGCTATTAAAACTAATATAGAAATTACTTATTTTATCAAAACAAACCTATATGTTCAGAATTTTATGCTGATTCAGAAAAACTGGTCGATATTTTCTTTAAGGCAATATTTACTGTAAATCGGGTTGAAAACTGAAGTCATGATATCTGACCACCACTCCCGAGGTGCTGGGAGAAATGGTTTTCCTCCTTGGCAGAGACCACTCACATAATTATTCATGGAAAATTAACAAAGGATAAAGCAAAATTATTTATGAGTGAATACAACTACAGATTCATTGATATTTAATTTGTTTACGCTAAACAAGTAAAGAACACATCGAAGAAAAGTGAACTAACCACTGGCGATTAGCAAGACAAATGAATACAAACGTGAATAAATAAACTAAATAAACTAAAATAATAATAAAAAATAAACAAAAATAATAAAAAAATCAGAACTCGATCATCTCTCCTTTCTGCAGCGAGAGATGGTCCTCTTGTTAGCTTTGAGAGAAAGAGTTAATATGGCGAAATACTTTGGCTGCATTGTCCCTCGATATCTCTACTATCTTATTATCCCAAACATTAAACGAAAATAAACTTAGAAGTATAATTTAAATACTCTGTTTGACAAAAGAGGTTAAATGTAACCTCAATTGAAGGGTTGGATGCAATAAAGGGACTAGGCTTGGAAATTGGAAAAATTATTGTCCAAACGCTAAGAAAGATTGGAAAATTAAATGTTGTTAAACAGAATTTGTAAAAATATAATGATGTAAAGCTCGTCACGACACACATTTTTTCCATTTACAGTTTGTATATTCAATCATTACTATTCGAGCTAAAAATTATAAACTAAAAATTTTTCATCGTCCGAAATCATTATTTCTTTAGACGGATCGTCATGAGACTTGAAACATAACTTCAGAAAACTCTAGCGAAGCCGTAAAATGTATGCACAAAATCCTTATGTTAAAAAATGTAATAATATTTAATTAAAAAGTAATACCGGATATAACCCATGTTTTTCAACGTTCGCCGTTAAAAAGTATCGAGGAAATTTTGAGGTACAAGTAACTTGCAGCGACGAAGTTTTTCCTTAATATACACAGAAGATTTTCACAAATTTTCACGCTGATTAATAAATAATTGTAAAATAAATGGCGATATGTATAAATTCCGCGCGGCACCAACAGTACAACGCGAGTGTTATAACTGCAAAATAGCGCATTAAACGCGGCTACCGACTGTTGGTGGCGCGCGAGATTTATATATATCGTCATATCTTCTACAATTATTCATTAATCAGCGTGAAAATTTGTGAAAATCTTCCTTGTATATTAAGGAAAAACTTTGTCACTGCAAGTTGTATGTACCTCAAAATTGCTTCGATACTTTTTAACAGCGAACGTTGAAAAACATGGGTTATATCCAGTATTACTTTTTAACGAAATATTATTACATTTTTAACACAAGGGTTTCCTGCATACATTTCACGGCTTCGTTAGAGTTTTCTGAAGTTATGTTTTAAGTCTCGTGACGATCCGTTAATATTTACTCAAGTTATCGCAATTTATATTTAAAGATATAATGATTTTGGACGATGAAAAATTTTTGTTTATAATTTTTAGTTCGAATAATAGTGATTGGATAAACAAACTGTAAATAAAAAAAAATGTGTGTCGTGACGAGCTTTACAACAATATATTTTTTAAAATTGAGTTTAACAATATTTAATTTTCCAATTTTTCTAAGCGTTTGGACAATAATTTTTCCCATTTTCGAACGCTAGTCCCCTTATTGCATCCAACTAGTGTTCCTTCTCGAGAATTCTTTCTCGAGAATTTCTCGAGAAATTTTATAATTTCTTATTTCTCATTTCTCGAGAAATTACAGTCCAAATTGTTTTCAAAAATGAATTTTCGGTTACTTCAAATTGTGTGTTAATCGTGAACACATAAACACATCGACAATCAGTAATAAATGTTAGCAATATATACGAAGAATTGCGCGATTGTTAATAAATTTTTAAAACTTTTCTCTTCGTATCGCCGATGCTCTATATACAATTAAACCAACATCCACTCAAAATTAAAGAAATTTTTCTACAGCCGCAGATTTTGTCACAAAAAAAGAAGTAGATTGGCTGACGCGACATTAGAAGCATTGTGCTTTTGAAAAAACCTATTTTAAAACAAAAAAGTAATGTTTCGCCTTGCTCACATTTTATATTAAATAAATAAGTTTATCAATTATATTTAATATGAGTTTTTTTCATTTACACACGTTTTGTCTAAGTTGGACACGAATAAAAATTTAGATAAATATTATCAACATTATTCCAAAAAAAAAAATTTTGCAATATTTTTTTAATTTCTTGAGAATTCTCGAGAATTCTCGAGAAATATAATCTGATTTCTTATTTCTCGAGATGCAAAAAATATCGAGAAATCAGGAACACTACATCCAACCCTTCTATTTACCTTTTGAAGCCAACAAATCCAGAAAAACACAGAAGGAAGCGAAATTACTCTATTCATTCAACCGTTTGGCTTCTAAAGAAGTAATTAGTCTGCATTTTAACGCATTGTTACATAGAGAGTCTGAAATATAGCGACTAGACCAACACTCCGACCCGACCGTGTCTCCCAGCTTTACCCTATTTTATATTATGTGAGCCGACTGTCCTCAACTTATCCTACAGAGAAACACAAAAGCTCAAGTGGGAATGCCTGAGTTGCGCGTGGACCTGCTGGAACGAAACGTCAGAAACGGCCCGGGACCGCGAGGTGTTAGCGGTTTAGCACCGAAACGTGCGAACGTGCTCGGGGCGTGAGAGTGGCATAGATCGCGATGCCCACGTGCAAGGCGCAAAAGCGTCGGAACAATGCGATCGAAAAGGTTACATGCAAATCAAAGTCGGCCAAGATACGCGACGGAGGTGTATACACTTGGCGGAACTGGCCGGCGAAAACGGCGCGCCGGCGAATAAACAAGGACAGGCCGAAAGAATGAAGTCTTGTAATGCAAAGTGTAACGGCAGGTAGAGAACCGCAGAAAAATTCTCGGCCCGATAGAACCGCAGGAATATCAATGAACCGGTCGCATTCTCCGGTTACGAATGGTCGTTTGTTGCGACACTAACGGAGGGGGTGAACGTAATTTGGCGTACTCGCTCGCGATGTGACTGCTAAAACAAACGACCGGGCCTCGGCTGTTTGTTTCGCACATGCTGGCCGTAATGAATGGGGCCATTAGTGACTCTCGCACGGCCGAAAATTGCTGCAACTGACTTCATCACTGCGGCCAGTGAAATGCTCTATTATTATTGGTTTTAGCTACATATGTGTTTTAGACGATTTCATTGTATCGATATATTCTTCATTATGTGACCGCAATTTTGGGTGGAAGGTTTTTTTATTTATAGGTGTAGTGGGGAGTAAGGCTGATTTTTTGGAATGATGGAGGTAAGGAGGGAATAGTGTGGTCCTTATATGTATGGTAAAAAATCAAAGTTTTTGAAATTTCTTATGACCCTCTCAGAAGCTACCAAACAGTTTAAAAGAATTTCTTCTAAATTTTGTTAAAATATATTAAGGATTATAGGTCGCTCAATGGCAATAAAATATTACTATTTTGGTATAAATTGATTGAAATTTTTGAAATACGGACAAAATAATTTTATTAACTTTTAAGTGAGAGTATAAAATTAAAATTCGGACACACATCGCATAGACGAAATGGGTTTATAACGAGTGTGTACCTACTGTATATGCACATTTAAATTTCTCTCATCAGCAGCTCTCGAATCAGATGCAGACGCAAACTCTGACGTACATTCTATTCAGGTTGTTAAACGCATAGATAAAATCATGGTTTCGGATTCTGATATATAAATATGGGCCCCGTTTCATTAAAATTGACAAGTGACAATTATGGAAAGTCGGAGTTGCCAAACTTGTGGTACATGCGAAATATAAAGTCTTTGAGCGACCTTTATATATCAAAATATACAAATAAAAAACACGAAGATATTTTTTTTGTCGAATAGAAGATTTTAAGAGGGTCAGGCAATACAAATTTTAAAGTTGAAAAAAAGGACCACCCTCGGAGGGAAGTTAAGGGAAATGGGGAATTTACATGGGGAATCACATGAAAAGTTAAATGAAAATGTAAAGTAAACAGTGTATCATTCTTTTAAATTATCAATTATTAACAAGCTACGCCCGCGCTTCACTTCGGGCCTAGGAGATATTAAGGACTCCATGAAAACACATTTCACTCCTTTTCACCACCCCCTAGGGGTTGATTAGGGCAAAATCATGAAATTGGATTTTAGGCATTTAAGTGGGTAACCTTTTGAAGTAAAAAACAAGTTGTATCTAATCGTGCCTAAGAAATAATGAGTCCGAGAAAACATATTTCACCCCTTTTTACCCTCTTCGGGATGGAATTTTAAAAAAATTCCTTCTTATCGAGCACATACGTCGCAAAGGGAATATACCCTCCGAATTTTATGTTTCTAGGGCCAGCGGTTTGAGCTGGACGGTGATGAATCAATGACACAACGAATATATAAGTATAGATAGATAGCAGAGATGGGCAAAGAATTATTTGAAATAAAAACATGTGTACGAAATTTTTATTTCAAATAATTTTTTGCCCATCTCTGATAGATAGATAAATAGAAGATAAGTGCCCAATTTCTTTTATCAATACTTATAGATCTAGATTTAAAAATTTGTGTTCCTTATCAGTCTGAATATAATTCCTCTCAATATTATAACCCACTCCAAAGCTATTGGCCGACAAAACTACGAATGGGTATGTAATAGTTTTATTCTATTTTAACAGCATTCAATTTGCCTCGTCAAAAGTGAAAGCTCATTCAAAGAAAACCGATAGATTATTAAAATTAGTGATGATTCATCATACATTCACTTTGCACCGTAAATGTTACAACCAATTACAAGAAGCGATTCTTCATCTCTACAACATCATTCTCAATTGAAACTTGTGTGAAAACAAACAATGAAATATTCACGTAAATTATGATAGCTTCTTCATCTATGTAATTCTATGAATTGAGTAGAAGTGTGTTGGCAATTTATCACTGCTTTATCATTGAAATGGGATGCTTGGTATGTGTTACATTCTATAATTGAAGATATTTCACGTGTCATCGACACCTATACACACAAATAATACAAAGAGGCATGTCCTCCTTACGACTATCGTCCGTTTCGAAGTGGGTGTGCGCGCATTGCCAAGATTTGTAATACAACGTGACGTGAATTTTAAATCTAACTGCTCGCCTGTTGCGCAGATTATCGATGAGTTCTGAGAACCGTGATCCAAAAGTACATTTTTCCACCGATGCGACTTTTGCCACGAATCCAACTACATATTATCCAATCTAATCGGTTTTCTGCCATGTTGGAGGCTTTGAATGCATTTCTGCACTTGTCTTCATAATATTAAATCAACAAATAGAAACTTCAAGTTCCTCCTTCTCTTATCGCTGCAAATGTAAGTACTTATATCTTCTTTTCATTCACAATAGATCTTTAAGTTAGGCTTTAAATTGAAAATACACACTCTAGCCAAAATATCAGTGAAACTTAATATTTTTCAACAAAGAGTGTACCACAACTCGCAGAAGACGCTGGGCTAATAATTTATTCAAAACTTCAAATTTTTCTAATTACCCGTTATTTTCAAAACGTTCAAAATATTAAGGTGACCAATCGTCCTCCTTTAGGGAGGACAGTCCTTCATTTGTAGGTTGTCTTTCCTCGAAAAATGTCCTCCTACCTGTCCTCCTTTTCGATATTTTGAAACTAATCTGTTAATCTCTGTATAATAATCTCTGTATAATTTTACTAACATTCAATATGAAGGATATTTCTTGCTCCGAAATTTCCAATATATTGTTAGAAAATGATATATTGACCAAAAATATTCATTCAATGGAAAAATACTCGTTTAATCAAATAATTAAAAGGGATGTAAGCATAATTAGTGTATTTTTGATTGAATTAATAAAATGTTTCATTTATTTGCGTTTGACTTTTTTCTTAATTTTTTTCGTCCTCCTTTTCATTGTAAAAAAATTAGTCACCTTAAAAATATCGAAGCACTTTTCAGTCTCCTTTCTCATGCAAAATTTTACGCGCAGCCATTTTGTTCGCAGATTTTGACACGTCCTGTATGCTAAAAGCGTACGTACAGAATAAGATCGTCACTGTGGGTCATCAGTGACCAGAAAGCCATATGAAGTCATTACGACGCAGAACGTCTTAAAATAGGAAAGTAAGGAACGAGACGTGCAGATGACACGCCATTAAAATCAACATCATTCAGATCATCCAACTCGCGGCGTTTCTGCTGATCATTGATTCACTAACGACTCCACGGTCGCGACTGCATCCGCGGAGCAATTGAAAACCATGAATCGAAACCAACTACAGGGTGTCCCCTTGTAAATGACATTTATCCAGCATGGCTGGCAGGTTGTTTTGAACCAAAAAGCTCATGTACAAAGTGGGCCTATCTTCAACCGTTATGGAGATAAGAATTCTTTAGTCTCGGTGTCAGGTTTGCTAGGTTTCGACGAAGATGCAGGCTGTTTGTGATGCTCGGTCTGCTTGTATTTATTTTTTTTTTGACTACTTTGAATATTTGCAAACGTAGAACACATATGCATTCGCGTATAGCTGTTGAATGTTAACGGCTATATTCAGAAACTGTGTACACAGAATTTTTAGACAATTGGTTACAATTGAAATGAAAGTGTGAACCGATACACGTATTTGATACTAAAATATTTCACCACAGCAACTTTATCGTCAATAACGCAAAAACTGTATATGGATTAAGATGCACGTTTAAAAAGCAGTCGCAATCTCAAGGGCGTCCGTAGACTTTTTTCCAGGAGGGCGCAACGTTAGGGTGACGATGAAGAAAAACATAGTGATGAAAAAACGAGTAGCCTGGTTGCTTTTTTAACTCATTTTGTGGTGCTAATTTAATTAAAAATTTAAATCAGAAATGTAGAAATATTTAGTTTTTTAGTATAAACTTAATAAAGATCAGTTTTTGAAAATAAGCGATTTTTTCACAAAAGCCAGGTAGGGGTAACTGTCCTTTTTGCACCCCCCTCTCTTGTGCGATCTTTTTACTCTACTTGTACTATATGTCACCTATTAAATAAGGTAAATGTCCCAATTATTGACACTTTATCCTCTATATTTAAATACGAATTTTTTTCTGTTCGGAACGGGCGTTAAAAGTAATGAATTCGATTCCTGAATATTCAAAGTATCTTGCTGATGGTTTCATTGATGTATATCATAACGTATAATTAAGTAATTAATAAATTTTTTCACGTGTGTCATCTAAAAATCCGTGAAAAAGTAGTTTCTTCTTATCGAACTTAAGAACGGCCAAATTGTAAGTATTAAGTATTTCTTGCAAAAATATATTCACATAAGTTAAAAAATAATTGTAAATCCATTATTTAAAAAAATTGCATCAAATTTTTTATTAAATTCATAATAATTATGGGGGTCAATAATCGGTACTCGTAAAATGTATGAATTCCTATTATTGACACGATATGCCATAACATATTTCCATCTTGAGTGTTATGTCAGTTTGCATCGTAACCCCAAAAAGTGAAGATGTCTATTTAAATAGTAAAGAGTATAATCGACGAAAAACCTATTCGTAACAACAGTTACATTACAACAACACACATTAAAAGTGTGAGCAAATCATATGGCTTACCAAAAACGACACTTCTTTATAAATATAACGGAAAAATACTGTAATACTACAGTTAGTAGTAGTTGGGAGATTAGATTGCATGTCCCGATCAATGACACGGTATTCCACGCATTATGTACAAGTCAATGATACGCACAGTGCGTTGAATCAATGGGAAGTTGGGACAAAAATCATAACTTCCGAACTAATCAGTTTTCGACCTATATACCCCAATACTTTTTTAACTAGAATATATAGATGCATCGATTGGTGTATAAAAAAATATACAGTTGCCTTCAAAAAAATTGTGGTGATCTCGATTTTTTATTAAATAAAAAGTTTTTTATCAATATTTACTTTTGTAATATGTTGTCAACTGAATACTGACTAACTTTTGTTCGAAACATTTTTTTATCAAATTATTTTTATCACGTGCATTTGAAGTTAGAATTTTTTCATTGAAATATATTTTACATGTATAAGCTTATTTAGACTAAAAACGAATAGTTAAGTCAAAAAGGCTGCACTTTTTCCTCAAATCGGTATCAATCGTTTCCAGACACTCTTTTATATTCAAAAGAACCAAAATGTGGTCATAAATTCCATCTATTTTTTTTTTCTGGTCTAAAGAAAACCACTTTTCAAAGACATCAGAATTGCTGATGCGCACACGTCTTCCTAAAAAAAATTATTTCTCAAATAATTGCAGGTAGTAGCAGGAAAACGCGATATTTTCATAAAGTATACAGTTAGGGGGACCAAATATAAAAAAATCACGGATACGTTTTGCTACGTATTTTTTAAAAAGTCGGTTGAAATAAAATTTTCATTCTCGGGACTAAGAAGTTTTCTAATGATCAGTAAGGGCATAAGCCTAAACAATAACTTTGAAACACACATACCCATAATACTAGAATCCATTGTGAATAAAATGAGCCAAAAATAATAAATTTTCTTAAGGTCTAAATGAAAAAATAGAAAGTAACTCTACCGGGTATGAATTTCCAGTGACGCTTGAAGTCCTGAGATTCCAAGTTAAGATGGTAAATAACATCGTAAACAACTACGGTATCCTAGCAACCATAACCGAACTCGATTCCTGAACATCTTGATGTAAATATTAACTGATAATTATCACCCTGCAAAATATTTGATTTTTCACTTTTTGTCCATGCATCAACGCACTGTGATACGGTCCGAAATAGGTCACTATTTGGGACGAAGAGAGAATTGAAGGTCAAAAATAGGTACACGTGCACCATATAATATATTTATTATTAATAATTATATTCGAAAAATTTCATCATAAAAAAGTGGCCTTTATCATACTTGAAAAGAACCAGTAGGGTGGTCCTTATATGTATGGTAAAAAATTAAATTTTTAAAAAATTTCTTCCGACCCCCTCAGAAGCTTCCAAATAGTTCAAAAGAATTTCGTCTAAAGTTTTATTAAAATATATTAAGGATTAAAGGTCGCTCAACGGCAATGAAATATTACTATTTTGGTATAAATTTAAAAAAAAAATTTTTTTTTCCTTTACAGCTTGTTCTAACTGGATGGGGAACTGGAGAATTGGATGAATTTCGTTGTTACAGGTGCTAGGGCCAGTATCTAGTATGGTACCCGGTTTTACCTAGGCCACGGTGTAAAATCGAAAAAAACGGATCATATTTTAAATCATTATTTTTTTGTATTTTTCCTTCTATTAAACAAATTAGATATGTACTATTATTTAAAAAAGAGTTTATTCTAATGAATCCCAATTGCAATTTGTTTTTTACTTAATAATGTCAAAGTTATGAGATTTTATTCTTAACGTCCCGATTTTGCCCCCGTCTCCCCTACATGCGAAATATAAAGTCCTTGAGCGACCTTTATATATCAAAATATACAAATAAAAAACACGGAGATATTTTTTTTGTCAAATAGAAGATTTTAAGAGGGTCAGACATTATATATTTTAAAGTTGAAAAATAAGGTCCACCCTAAGAACCAGCCGTATAATAGGCTATTAATGAGTAACTACGATAAATATTTTTAATATGTAAATATGTTAGAACGTGCGCGTAGATCTTACAAGGTCGCTGATTGGGACATTTACCTCGAAATTCTATCATTTTATTCATCCTCCAAAGAACAAATTTCTAAAATTATGTTTCCTGCCTAAAATCAGTAACCAATTTCGTGCAAAAGAGCCCAAAAGGATTTGAATCGGCTAACTCAGCGCTGGCGGTTTGGCATGCAAAGTTAAGCAAGGTCGACTCTCCCAGAAAATACGGTAACAATAGCTAGAATTTTTGTCACCGAGCAGGTGAAAATCCTCACGAAACAGGCAAAAGAAATTCATTCCAAGAAGAAACGACTGAAACTCATAGCACGCGAGGCCTTTTAAACTCAAGGACGACCTGCCAGCTCTGCAAGAAAACATGTCAGTTTTCAACTACCTCGCGGGACACCCCGTATATCCTGCGCGTTATTCAAGCACGAAACGCGACTAATGAATAAAAAAAAAAGTCATCCGAGTTATGGTGTCGCGACCTCGTTCGCAAGGCACCGTTCGTCCCCCCCCCCCCCTCCCTCTCCCCCGTCGCACAGAGGCTGACAGGCATTTTTCGTCCCTCCGTGAAACAAATCCGCGCCGAGGAATGCAGGCACCCTTGCACCGCGCGAATAACGCCTGCGCGAACGGTAGCGTGGCCCCGGCGCGCAGGTGAAATGCGAGCACGAAGCGCGAAACACCAGGCTCCTCGTATCCCACCCAATAACACTGGGCTCACCGATGAGAAGTGCTGTTATCGGGTGATCGCGACTCCGACCTGTGAAATATCGAGCGAATAAGTTATGCCGGATAGGCGTTCCTACGGCAGGTACGCCGGTGTTCCTTTCACTAAAGCGGTTCTCAGCCGATGAAAGGAAAGGAGGGGCGCGCGTGCAGGACGAGGCGGCACTTTACACGGCCGAGAACACCCTCGTCCACCCGATACACTTTTCTTGTGGCGCAATTCACCTGCTGCGTACACTTGCCCGGGGCAACGGAATGCAAACGACAGTGCGATGCCGCGCGAAACACACTCACCGTGGCGGTGTTTCTGCTCCAGAACGATCTCCCCTAGGTAGCAGACGGTCTTCCTTGCGCAGGACACGCCGATCTCGTTCACGGTCCTCATGCTGGTTAAGTAGAGGCTGCCGACAGAGGGAAATGTTTTGTTAAGGGGAGGTTCCGATCGAGAGTTAAATAAAAATAGGTGATCTTTAGGAATTAATTAAAGGAAAACTGCTGTATATAATTTAATGGGATTTGTTGCATTGTTTTAAGGATGTGTTAAATTATAGAAATGTATTTTTTGTTTTGTAATTAATCATTGCAGACGGCACTGGGGAGTCGTTAATGTCAAGGCGTCAAAAAAATCATCCAAATCGGTGGGACTTGTATTTCCCAAAGTTATTATCCGATTCGACTGAAACTTTGTTTTATTTTGAAGAATATGCTTCTGGCTACGGGGGGGGGGGGGGGGGGGGGGTACACAAGAAAAAAATACAAAAATGACATTTTTTTTTTAGAAAATAATGACACTTGATGTTTGAAATCACTTTTTCCCTATATTTTTCGTCCTTTCAACGCCTTTGAAAATTATGAATTTTTAATTTTTTGTAATTTTTCTGGTTTCCTCCCTAGCCAGAAGTATATTCTTCAAAATAAAAAAGTTTCAGTCGAATCGGATAATAACTTTTGGAGATACAGGTCCCACCGTTTTGAGAACTCTGTTTCGAGAAAAACGCGTTTAAAGTTTTACGTGAGCATCGAGTGGCTGGTTGTTGCCCCTGCATTTGCCGCTACTCAAATGCCTATACCTTAGAGAATTTTAGGAATTTCAACGAATCCTTTAAACACGTATTCCTAAAAGGTTGAACATTTGAAAAATGAAATAAAAAAATCGACTTTTAGACCGGAACCTCCCCATAATTTCGGGAATGTTACGAATTTCCACAAATCCTTTTAAACACGTATTCCTAAAAGGTTGAACATTCGAAAAATGAAAAAAAAAAATCGACTTTTAGACCGGAACCTCCCCATAACTTCGGGAATTTTACGAATTTCCAGAAATCCTTTTAAACACGTATTCCTAAAAGGTTGAACATTCGAAAAATGAAATAAAAAAAAAACGACTTTTAGACCGGAGCCTCCCCTTAATGGGATAAAGATTTCATGTTAATCTTGAGAATTAGGGATCTGTGTGTATTTATAATGCTGGGTACTTCATTCTTCTTGCCTATGCACCCGCAGGAAAATTACTGGATGTGATTTTAATTAAAAATTATTGGAGTGATTTAGGGAACAGTTACTTGAAGAAGCTATAGCTTGGAGAACTTTATGACGGAAGGTTTTGACGCCTGTCTTGGGGATAAGGTGTTTATTTTGTAACTTTGTTGGGTGTCCTATTTCTGTGGGAAATGCGGGACCTTTAGTTGCTTGAAAGGGCAGAGTTCTAATACAATAGAACGTTATTGCCAGGAATCATGGAAGCAGAATATTTTGAATAACTGTCCACGAAAGACAGAAATAGGAAATCAGTGGAAACAAATGTTCCTAATATTATAAAGATATTAATTTACTAGATATTAATTTTCTATGACACTTCGAAGAGGGGAAATAAGCTTTCAGTTTGGGTTTATGTGTATAATAAGAAATCACACACTTACCATTTTTTCCAGCTGGAGTTCAGGCTCTCCGATTTGTAATGCACGATGTATTTCAAGCCTGTATCGTTGCCCAGTACTAATATTGGCTCGCCATTGGCTCCACTTTCCGCAGGCAATTCCGTTTCTTGATAGACTATAGTTACTTGGATGTCTTGTTGGAATTCGATGTGAACTAGAAACAGCCTGGAAAACAGTGGAACATAGTTAGTTGAAGTCGTAACTTCCTATCCATAAAATATGTGACATTTACCTGTGATATTGCCTCGAGTCGTTGGTAATTAATTTCAAACAACCACCTCCCTCGAAAGAGAATTGATCGCAGAATTCAAAGCAGTTTACATCTGTTAACGGCAGTTTGCTTTCGATGTTTACGACGCTACCGAATATTCGAATGACATGCTTCTTTGTCTCGTAAATATATTCTGTCGCCGTCTTCGCGCATTCATTTCTATCATCCTCGCTCTTCGGTTCGGGAATATCAGGAAGGAGCGTAAACTTCAGATGTGGTATAGGCACAGAGATCTGAGGCTTTTGCATGCCTAAGTTATAAAACGATTTTTCTTCGAATATAACCTCGCCTTCCTCGTTGTGCATCTCCAATTGTGCCTGCGAAAAATTTATTATGTTTCAGTTAGACTGGTATTCTTTTTATACGCATATGATTGTACTTATTTGTTAAAAAAAGAAAAAATGAATTTTACCTCACCGCAGCGATAATAAGCGCTACCATTTCCATGGCAGAAGGACGTTTTGAACACTTCCCCTTCATAAATAGGTACATGAACGTACATGTACGGAAAGAGTTGGGCCCAGAATAAATTTTCCAATTCTTGGAACGTTTTGGGCCCAAACAATTCGTGGGTCCAACCCGGCGCGAAAATAGCAACGGATAATCTTTGTTGCCGTATCTTTTCCAGAGCCTGTGGTTCGTCACACAATAATTAGATAATAAATCAAATTCCATTTTAACAGAACAAACGATGCTATTGTAATTACATATGCCGAGTTGAAACCACCACCGCCAGGACAGCCTCTTCCCCAAACGTCCACTCCTACGTAAATATCCCGTACATCTCGATTGTGCCTTCTCGCGAGTGCACAACTGTTCTCTAGCTTCGACTTGGTCCAATTGTAATTTAAATATATACCGTCGCAATTTAGAAAGAATTCTCTGTAATATTCAAAAGAGGATTTAACTGCCACGTAGATTTTGAAAACAATATAAAATCATGTAACGAGTGGACAAGAAGCTTACTTGTTCTTATCGTTTAGCTCGTTCTGCCAGTGCAATTTCCCGTCATTGGTCACACTGTCGTACCAAATAATCTCAGAATCTCTAATCTCTTCATGAATATATTCTGTTAGATGTTTCACGAAATATATTAAATTATCAACATGCTCGCTCTTAATCACATTCTCAACATTTAACAACCAGCCCTCGAACTTATAAAACTTTGCAACGATAATTAGAGCATCTGCGAACCTTCTCACCGCCTCCTGCGACTCAAGTATAGTATCCCAAATACCTTCTCTTTCTGTAATTACAGTACCGAGAACCTTTACGCCATGGTTGTGCGCCGCATTGATCCATCCGAACGGTGGTATAGTTATAAAATAATGGCTGAAATACACGAACGTGTCGATAATGCTCCAGTGATAGAACAGATAAGAATCGTGCGACTTCGATCCATCTATGAATCTGGAAACAAGAACAAACGTTAATAATAATCGCTCTGGTACGTAAATATATAAAACGTCATACATCTACGACTCTCACCTGTCCTCCAGGTAACCGCCTTTCATGTCATGGCAGACTAACGTCCTAGGCCGCTCGTCCCTGTCAACTTTCGTCAAGCGTAATTTCTGGACGCTTATCTCCGAGCCACGATACACGTAATCCGTCGATTCGCGTAATTCTCTAATAGGTGGCCACGATCTTAAATCGCTCACATTATCGTACAATTCTTTTAAATTGCGGAACGGTTGCGACTCCATCGCTCTGCCAGTCGTCACTTCGATTTGCACTGTCTCGCAGGCGACTTTGAAATAGTTTCTGAGTAGTTCATTAGAACAAAGCTTTTCCTATCGACTTACATCACCGGAAGTATTACAACGATGGCAGGGTATCTGCTCGGCAGATAGCCTCTGTAACAAACGGAACTTGGATATCATTTCGTGCGTAATTTTTTCTCGTTGGTATCTAGCAGCTGCTAATGTGGATAACGCGATAAGCATCGTTATCTCGAATGGAGCGGATAAAATTATCCTGCGTACGCACAGTGTCAATACAAATAGTAGTGCGATAATATTGTTATGTTCGTATGCTAATGTAATTGATTACGAAAACACTTACAGAGACGTGTGTCCTTCTGTGTTTTGCTGGGATTCTCGCGAAACAAGAAGCTTGAAGCAAACGGAGGCGAGTCCACAACCTGCCATTCGGTGTTTAACTTCGTGTTCGGGGAAATATCCACAACATTTATTGACAGCTTGCTTAACCTTTACCTGTCACGTGTTGGTAAGTTAGTTTCGAGTTGTACTACTAGGGGTGTTCTCTCTCTTTCTCTCTCTCTCTCGCTTCTGCATTCATCGCCCTCATCGGTCACATAACCCCTCTACAGTACTCGATCGTAGTTTTATGTTTTTCTTTTTATATTTACTGTATTCAGCTTGCAATCTCGGAAATATATGAAATTTGTGCGTTCCCTTTTTGACTTTCAAATATGTGAAATAAAAAGAACTGTTTAAATATTTGGTTTATAATATTATCAGCTGCGTATTTACAGTGTTCACGTGGCTCTTATTTACTCTTGGTGAAATGTTTCTTTCAAGATTTTCTTCGCGGCACCGCCCAGAATACTTGGTTCCGAATAATAAAAAAAAATTTGTGTGAAACTTGAGTCCGATCGGATAACGGGAAAAGGTGCCCCTGGGTCCTTGAACATTTAAATAATTATTTAACAGCTCACAAAGTCGATTTTATATAATATCCTCCAAGTTATTGATTACATAAAAAAATATGTCAAACAAAAGTTGTAGATCCAGACAAGGAGCATCTTCTATGTTGTATTACTTTTTCTCGTGCGAAAAACGGTTTTCGAAAAAAGTGCGTAAAACTGGATTTTTTTCTTTCTCGAACGCTTTTTATTTATGAAAACGAAAAAAATGTAATTTCACTGTGCAAATTCTTTTTTTATCCACGTAGAATATAAATAAAGTTTTGAATATAAATAAGATTTTTGATTTCTGCGAAGATTATTGAGCGATTAATCTTAAGATAGACGGAAGTAACTTCAAACACGAGGGTCGTTTGAAATAATCGCTGAACTATTTGTTCTGATTTTGTTCGATTTGAATTTTGATTGAATAATGAAGGAGAAAATAGGAAATGTTTGTAGGTTTTCTTTTAAAGTTGATTTTAAGAACTGCTTGTTTCTATTTTTAGATAGAATGCTACTATGCACTTTCTCGAATTAATGTTTAAGGGGTTACATACGTTTAGGCGCGACGAAAATGAATGATTTTAAGAATTCTTTTTGGAGGTCTTATTAAAGAAGTGAAACCAAATATTTATTACAAATGATTTATTAGTCCATAAAGTGCATTTACAATAATTTTCGTATCAAATTATTTATGATTTTTGAGGTTTTTTAGACTACTGCAGAAAAATTGACAGCATTTTATTTCCTATAAGGGGTTATGCCTAGTCAGCTGGCGAAAAGGAACGCGATTTTCGGGATTTTTTTTGTGGAATATCTACTGTACAGTTATAAAAAAATATACAGTAGATATTCCACAAAAAATCCCGAAAATCCTTTTTTCGCCAGCTGACTAGGCATACCTCCTTAAACATGGATGGATCTGAAAATTAAACTGATATTCTTGTAAAATAATGTTGTCAATTTATGGCACTTTAAAGTTAAACGACTGTTTTCATGAAAAAATTTGCTATGTAATTGTGCATAAAAAATTAATTAAACAAAATATCAAAAAAGTTGATCGTCAGCCCATAATAGCAACATTACTTTACATTGTAAATTCTTGTAAAGTTTACAAGAATATCATTTTAATTTTCAGATCCATCGATGTGAAAATTCTTAAGGGAGAAATCATGCTGATAATTTTTTCCGCAGTGATCTATAGAACCTAAATAATCACAAATAATTGAATACAAAATTATAGTACATAAATTTTTCCGTGCACTTTATGGATTAATAAATCATTTGCAATAAATATTTAGTTTTATTTTTTCTAATAAAACCCCTAAAAATAATTCCTGAAATCATTCACTTCCGCCGCGGCTAAACGTATGCAACCGTTTAAGGGGGAACACCACTGTGACGGCTGGAAAAGTAAGCCATATTTAAGAATTTTTTTCAGAAATAATTTACAGTTTTCATAGAAAATTTTTATTACCTACCTTTAGTACGCTGTCTTAAGAGACTACACAAAATTAAAAAATAAAAAAACATTTATAAATTTTAATATCCGTTGTGCGTACCGATTTCCGTTGTGCGTACCGATATAATGTCCGTTGTGCGTACCGATTTCTTAATAAATTATTTTTGTAAAAATGGTGCGTTTTAGTAAAAATGTTGTTTTTGTAAAAATGGTGCGTTTTAAAAATGGCTTACTTTTCCGGCCGTCACAGTGGTGTTCCCCCTTAAGGAAACAGGACCAGCCACTTCGAGTAGCTTCTAAGAAAATAAGTAACGAGCAATAATAAATCGTCGACATATCGTAAGATCTTCCTTTATTTAGTGTACACAACCCTTTTTAAGAAGACAGGAGATCCCACGGGTTACGGGAGGCACACAAAACAGTGTGTGGGGTGATTGGAAGACGTACGAGATCGTTACGCAAATGTAAACGTCAACGAAAAAACGAACTGCCATGGTGGTCCCGCGGTACGCCGTTTTTACCATTCTTGTTTCTTCGTTTTCATTTTCCCTCTCTCTCTCTCTCGTGTATTTCGTGCTCGCCAACCCGATAGGGACTTCGTTTTCCATACGAAACGACAATGCACGGATTGTCTCATTGGTTTCCATTAAAAACGACACAATTAAAAAATAGTCTCGATCGCTATTTCCACAGTGGGCACGCAGCATTCGTGATCATCCTGTTCCCTATGTCAGCTATTGTTAAAAGTAATACGAGTACAGGGATTGCAATGTTTGCTTCGTAATGTTACTCGGGCGAAGCCCCGTTAACGAAAATACAATTAATCGCGCGCGGCGACTTTAGCCGCTGCAACGAGCGAACCCGGCACCGTTGTCCGAACCTCTAGCTCGTTCCCCTATCGTATCCCCTAATTACGATACCAACGTTCGCCGAAGTTTACAGCAATCTTGCGATAGGATCGTATCTTCCCCTAGGTATTGTAAAACTTTTAGACAAAGTTACCTTTCTTTTTTTTCTGAATGTATATATCACATTGGATCTCTACCTAACTATGCCTCTAACTATAAACAATTAACTTCTCGTCGTCGTAAAAGTATAGTTACAGCCCTCCATTCTTCTCATCTCCCGCACGATATTACAATCGGTGTACTACGTTTAAGTTAGCTAATTGATTGTATATGTGGGGCGAAATTTCTTCGTACAATCAAAAGTTTTTGGGTACGGTAATTCGAAGATAGATGGATCGCTGGCAGAGACGCGATAATTACAGTTCTGTTGGTATTAAAAGAAGTGTAATATATAGTAATATAGGTATATGCACGAAGAATGGTTGTTGCTCAGAGTTGGTCCAACGAAATTTTTTTAAACAAAGTGAAATTAAGTAAAAGTTGAGTAAAATTTTAAGTTTGCAGTTTCTTAAAATTGATCTTCGATGGGTTACTTATGATTAGTTTAATTTTTCATTGCTTAAAACTTCATTTTTTTCACAGAGATAAGTATTTGAAAAAATTATATTCGTCGAAATTATTTTTTTACAGGGGCGAATTTGTATGTAGGCTAATTGTAAGTAGGCTGCAGTGTAGGGTGGCAAATTTTGGGCGAAAGAAGTTGGACAAGGTTGAAACACACAGGCTTGAGACAATTTTAAAAACAATTCTGTTTTCTTTCATCTAGCAAATTAGCAATAACTCATATGTGAGTTGTCGTATTGAATTAATTTTAAAATTGTCTCAACTCTTTTAAATTAAGATAGGGTGAAAGCACTAAGTAGTAGTCGACTTCTTAAAGCTAAACTCGAATGAAATGTTCTAAAAAAAAATAAACAATCAATGTTATAAAATATATAAAATGTATTGAAGTAATTCAAATGTATTTAATGTATCACTAAAAATTTTGTGTTAGTATAAATGTTCGGGGAAAATAAATAATTAGCGTTAAAAATAAAGTGTCCGAATGCTTTAATAATCGACCGCTCAACTCAAAAAGTCGACCACCTTTTTTAATCTGAAATTCAAAATAGGTTACGTGTACATTACAAACTAAAATTTATTTTTAAATATAATGTGCAACAACGGTAAATAATTAATAATGACAGGAATAATGCGTAATTAAAATAAGTTCTTTTAAAAACTTTATCAAAATTTTAATAAGATAAATTATTGTTAACACGTGGTCGACTTTTGGCGTTCATTGTGAATGCAGTTAGCTTCAGAAGTCTACCGCTGTGGTCAACTATTGAAAATTGAAAGGGAATGATGGTCCAGTTACCGACCTCCCATAAATAAATAAATTATCCCATTTTTTTAAATTTATTGAACGCATATAAAATTGTGATGCTTTTTCAGTGAAATGGCATTATTTTCCAGTAAAAAATGTATAGAACTGAATTACATTTCTCGTTTCTATTCAAAGCGCATTCTCGTGTTGGAAAACAGCAATGGCATATGTAGAATAAAAATTAGTTTACAAATCACTTTAAAAGCATTTATTTTTTATTACCTATGAAGAGCGCTTTTTCTCGTATTTTAAAGTTAGAAATTCAAAATATAATATAAAATTGTCATTTAATCAATGCTTTATTTCAGTACTTATTTCTTTAAGCTAAACAATAAAAGTGGCCGACTACTAGTGCTTTCACCCTACTTGATGATATTTCACGTAAGGGGCGACAGACGTTGTAGCCTAGGGGCGCCAAATCTCCAAATCCGCCCCTGTTTTTTTTTCTCTATCTTCAAATCCAGGAGAGATATTTCCAAATGACAGTCAATGTAAAGCTTGCTAGTCTACTTCTACGACATCCTTGCACCTGTAGGTATTATTTCAAAGACCCAACTACTAAGGTTCATCAGCAGGCTAAAGAGCTGCAAAAGTGAAATGAACTGAACACAACTAATTCTATGAAAACCCGAATAAGCTTGCGAGGCTCTGAATTTTCTGCAGTTTATTACCAGATTCCGTTTAATTTTTAAAAATACTTATGCTGTCGAGTAATCACGAGGTCTGTACTTACATATATCTGGAAACACGAATACCTTCACAACACGTAAAATCGATATTCCATTATTATTTTAAGAAAAATACATCTGGGTCCACAAAACTCATCTCGAGCAACAGAATTTTAAAACATGCTGCATCTACTTGGTCAAACGACTGGCCCATCTACCTTCCAATCGAGTTGCACTTGCGTGATAACAGAATCCATGTAACCAACAGCTCTGCGCTATTCTCGCTCAAATTCATCCCGCATTTGTTGCAATCAGAGTTGAGAATTAACTAAATAAAAAATCATTTAAATAACGGATCGAATGAAAGTCACTTTAACGTTAGATTTAGAATTTATTCGACGAATAAAGTTAACTTTTCTAACCGACGAATAAAGTTAATTCTTTTCTTCGACGAGAATTTATTCGACACGTGACGAATAAATTTTTTAAAATTTTATTCGTTATTCGAAACTTTTATTTAGATATAAAATTTGCCCATCTCTGGTTGCAATCGTGACTGGCGTTACTGAAACGCCGCGGCGGGCGCCAACGCTCCAGAAAACGAACAGGAAAATTGTCACCGCAATTATCTACAAAAGATGTGCACAACGTTGACGATACTCTCATATTCTACTCCTACAGGTATAATTTACGTATCATATGCATAGGTACGCACGATATTATCTCGCGATATTTGGTTCCTCGTGTAGTGTATATAGGTACGTGTACATGTAAACATACGAATATATATATATATGTATATATTATATTGTGCACGTTGATCCGTGCAACGCAGGATTTGTTGGTTTTCTATTCTTAATAGAGGGAGGGTGTGAGTCAGGGGTTACATGTATTATCCTAGCTCGGGATACTATCCGAGATATTAAATTCAGGCGTCGGAATATTAAATATTTAATGAAGCATCGTTCTACCACAGAATCTTAATTCAATTCGTAACATAGTTCCAATGGGTATCATAAAGGGTAATCTGAAATCCTAGCTCAGAAGTCAGGCTTACGATCACCCTGAAAAGAATTCGTTCCGCCCGTCAAGTCGATTCGCTCTAATTAACCCTTAAGTTATATCGAACTATCCTAATCGTCCCTCTGAAAACTTTGGTATTCCACGGTGATATTTCGTTCATGATATGGCATAAGTATACAAGATCCTCGGTCACAGAGGCTGGGAATTCGCTCGCCTGGAAAGTCGACTATTAAACTCCGGATCGTCAATAAGCGGCGACCGGGAGCAAGATTTGGTATTAACTGAGAGCTAATGGAAACTGATTAACCAGTTTCCAATAAAACAGCCGCTATTTGTTTTTCCAATCGCGCCCCGAGTCGCTGGAATTTACACCACACTTTGCCGATCGAAATCTCGTTTATTCGTCGCAGGACGCGTCTTTCGTAGAATTCGTGCTTCGCCGAGGTACACAGCAGAGGATATGACTACATTCCACTTAGAATACGAAGGATATGATGACAGGAGTATTATCTACGATCTTAGAGATCAAGGGCTATGAAGCTCTGGAATTATCCTTCCATCTTAGGCGGGTACTTGATCCCACCCCGACTTGCAGGCCGGTTCTCGTACCCCGAAATATTAATTCGTACGTTGTAGGCCGACGTCTACGGAATTCTTTCGTCTCTGTTGAGTGCGCGGAAGTACTCCCCCAAAACATGTACAAAATACGGTACGATAGACGAGGAAACTAACCTGCTAACTTGCGTGGCCAGTGCACGAGGCTCGGCTCATCGATGCCTCTAAAATCTTGCGAATTGTTGATGCACACTATGCACAGTAATATAATAATCGGGGATGAAGGTTTGTTCGATAGTTTTCAAGAAAGTCGAGTCGAAAGTTTCGTCATCTTTCTCAAATCCGATGTACAGAGAAATAAGTAAGGACGACGTTGATTTAATGAATTAGACTGTAGAGATAATTAAGAATTAGAAAAAATAGAGGATAAACTCAGGAAGTTTCGTACCATTTAGATATCGAGGCTTTGCAGTGGGTAGAACTTTGAATTAGAGCTGGGAGTTAACTAAATAAGAAATTATTTAAATAACGGATCGAATAAAATTTACTTTAACTGTAGATTATTTGACGAATAAAGTTAATGTTTTTATTCGTCGAGAGTTTCAACTTGAGCGTCGAATAAATTTTTCAGTTTCTACTTTAACTTTGAATTTTTGTTAAACCCGAGTTTACTTTATTCGACACATGACGAATAGTTCTTTAAACTCTTATTCGTTGTTCGAAATTTGATTTAAATAAAAACTTTGCCCGTCTCTGCTTTGAACGCGATTTTTTGGCGAACATTTTCAGTATTGCAGTGATTAATATTATTATACAGCGTGCACTAACTGTATTATTGTACAGCGTGCACTAATTATGCAGAAAATTTCAGGCAAACCTGCGACTCGAGTCTCGTGCACTCTGCTTGTTAGAGAACTAAAGTACACGGGACCTAGCGTCAAGGGGGGCATCTTCTATGAAGGGGGTGTTGTCTACGTAGAAAACGCGAAGCCAAACTGGCCAGATAGTCTTCACTCGTTCACGATGGAATGACGATCGTCGCGAGTATTCGTAGCGACGGCCCGGGAAGCAGATCGCCTCTTCGTGCTCTCCATGGAGAAAGTGCTACACATTTTACCCAGAGCTGCGAGTGCCCATTTTTGCTTGGAAAACACGGTGAAACGTAAGGAGAATAAAGGCACGCTCTCGAGGGAAGCCGCCGTGTTCCCAACGAGACTTGGAGGAAGTCTGCTCGAACGGGCTTCGATGTTCGAAAATTATGAAATTATCAAAGGGCGGGAGGAGTATCCTTTGGAAAATTCTCTATGTCCCTCAGATGCCATTAAACGGTAAAAGATAATAATTTTCGTTGAAATACAGTTGAGGTCTATTTTACAAAGAAGCAGTAGTGTTTCGTAAACGCAATACGACTAGACAGAAGGAATCGATAATAATTAATGCGATGGCTCGCTCCCAACAGCCATGCTATGATAAATTAGGTCTACCGCGGTGAATTGACTAGAAATTCGAGGGGGTAATAAATAACAGTCGGCTCGTGTATCCCTAAAGACTGATTTTCAGCCATTTATCGATCTCACTGACAAGGGGACCTTCAGGTTTGACAATTTCAAAAAATTTTGATAGTTGTAAGTGAAGGTTTTCACTCTGACACGAATTTCCCAAAGCAGTGAGACGCGCTTTTCAGCCAAATTCGAGAAAATCGACTTTGACAAATTCTGAGTTCCTCTACCTACGGTCAATACTCTAGGAGGTGATTATACAGGTAAAAATAAGACGAAAATCAAGAGTGACGAAATTGCGGTAAAGGCTTCGTTTTCGAGAAAATCGACTTTGAATCTCACCTAAATACGCGTGCATCGTAAGCGCGCGCCCCTCCTGCGCGTGCTCCTCCAGCGCTTGCCCCTCCAGCGCCTACGATGTACGCGCATTTAGGTGAGATTCAAAATCAATTTTCTCGAAAACGAAGCCTTTATCACAATTTCGTCACTCTTGATTTTCGTCTTATTTTTACCTGTTTAATCATCCCCTCGAGTATTGACCATAGGTAGAGGAGCACCCTGTATATAATGGAACTCAGAATTTTTCAAAATCGATTTTCTCGAATTTAGCTGAAAAGCGCATCTTACTAATTTGAGAAATAAATGTCCGAGTGAAGTCCTTCACGTACACCAAGTATCATAATTTTCTAAAATTGCCAAACCTGTTGGTCGCCTTCTGAATTGAACCTAAATATCTCGCCAATTTCATCGACATTGATCGAGAAACTAAGGTACTACAAGAGAACCTGAAGAAGCAGAAAATAATTATGAAAAATACTACGTCGCTTCCATGCATTTACCTGCGTCACCTTGAGTTTCTACATTCCAACACAAAGAATGAAACACATAATCTGGGTATATAAATGCAATAATACTTCGTGAACAAAGTTACGAGCCACTGCATATCTCCCTTAATCCAAGTTCCCACTTATTCGAGCCCACTTACTCTCCGCTTACCTGAAATTATCGAGCCCCCACTCTAAACCAATTACCAACAAACTACGTATAAAAATATACTCATTAAAACTATCCCCAAAGAGCACATAACATATCCTTCGAAATTATATCGACATCGCCCCCGCATCTCACAGCACCATTCGCATCTTCATCCCCCAAACATCGCATTCAAGACGAAACTGATGTTACGTTGGAACCGAGTATAAATTGAAGCAGTCCGATCTGCTAATATCCATTAGCGATCAGTATCGATCAACAGAGGCTTAACGGGAAAGTGAAATGGGCGAAGTGCGGATCTCCCAGGAGACCGCGGTTAGGCCGTGGCCGTGTTGCGCGCGATCGAGCCGGCGACGATCGTTATTATCGGAATCCCTAGAAGCTCTCGTCGATCCCCCGGTCTCTGACGAGGTTGAACACTTCGAAGTCGCCGTCTGGTCCGTCCGGGATGTCCGGCGCAACTGGTATCTCCGGTCGAAGGGCCACGCAGTCCCGTGGCGAGCACTCGACGCGGCCCTCGGATCCGCAGCTGCACTCGATGCAGTTCCCGGTCGAATGGGGCAGCACCTCGCCCTCGCGGTACTCCCTTCCTGCAATGAAAATTTCGCGTCGACTATTTCGTCGCAAAATGTGTGTACGGGCGGCGAGAAATTTGGGGAAATGGGGATAGGATGAGTTGGGTGTGGAAATGAACGTAAGGGGTGGCGAGAAAAGGAGGTAATTTAAGTGGGGTGAGTGGATAGAGTAGTAACATCAATAATTGTTGGTACTGTTGGATGAAAGAACGGCCTCAGGACAATTTGGCTCTTTTTGCATTAAATGCATAATTAGATTCCCCGGTCGTTTTTACATATGACCTTTAAATTTCATTGCCGTATCTTTAAAATTAACAGAGCCGTGGTAAATTTTGTAAATCGATGTTGACCAAACATACATCAACCTGAACACGACACGACTTATGACTATTTTTAGGAGTATATTTTTTTTCTCAAATATTATGCACATATTAAATTAATAATGAAAAGTACTGTGAAGAACAGCATGCTTTTCTTTATTTTTTTCATTTTATGCGAGAAGGGCTTAAGAGGACTATAATTAAAATTAATTTCATTGATTAATTTATTACATAATTCCGACTGCAATAATGCAACTACAAAGGAGATACATCAAATTTTTAAATATTATAGCCAGTTTCACGACAACTTCACTATATATAAAACATATATATTACTTCGCAATGGTTACAGATACTTTTCTGGAAACTGACTTTTGGCAGTGAGGCTCTTCTGCACTAGGGTGTGTCAATTTTTTCAATATTCTAATTTTATAGACGACTATTGGAAAAACGGTACAATTTCAGGTTTAAAATTAATCACTACCTTTAAATTTTGTGTAATACATTATTTACCTAGTTGGAATTTCATTTGAAATTATAGAAAAATACGAAAATTACTAAAATTATTAAAAAAAAATTTAGTAATTGAGCTTATGAACAGCAACAGAAGCAAACAGGATATCGCTTCTTTGGTGGACTTTGTTAAACAGCATTCAATTTACTACATAGATGACATATGGCTAGATCTTTTGCTAAAGTTACATATATTTTCACTTTGTAATAAATATACATTTCCATACGTGAATGTAATAAATACTAATTTCCACATATTTTTATTTTCATTTTCATGCTTTTATGTAAGCAAGGCTCACTTTAAGCAGTGTATGAACATGTAGTTTGTAGTTAAATCTTACTTAATTTTTACTTTTTTCAACTGGCATTTGAAGTAGCTAAACCTGACTCAAATCAATTTCTGAAGATAGTTTCAGATCCAGGATTAGAAAGAGCCTTACTTTGTCACTAGTTACTTTAAAATCTTCAAAATTTTTAAATTTACTCATAAAATTGGCATACCCTATTCTTGCACCCAACAGTACTATCCGTCGAACATCTTGAAAATACATTATCCTTAGTTGAATAGACTATAGAGTTCAAGGCGATTCAAAATGATTAAAAATAGTAATCTACTACTATTGTTATCAGTTTTTAGTAACTTGAAACACCTCTACCCCGTTTCTATTCAAAACTAACCCCCACCACATTGTCAACTTTTTCCTCATAATAATGAATACTATTAACCCCAGGATATCGACCCTCCCCCCCCCCTCCCTTCCCCCCCTCTTCATTACCCTTATATAAACAGCCGCGGAGGAAGTTAAATTAACGAGCACCCTCCCAATTTTCTTTTCTTCAAATTGCATTTCATCAGCGGACTAATTATCTCGGGGGAGCCTCCCGCCTCATGGGAAATCGATGGGCAGACAGGTGACGGCCGCGGAAAGAATCAACGGAAAACGAGCAGGCGACTAATTTATTACCCATCACGAGACACGTAGTCGGCGCCGGCTGCGAAGTAGTCGAGTACGTCACGTTAATCTCCACGTATCCCTGTTGCTCGACGGATGGCTCCTCTACCGGATCACCGGAAGCTTCCGAACTGTCGACGGCATCCGTGCTTCCCTCCAGCGACGGCGTGTAATTACTTTCTATCGTCGTAGACGGGAGGAACGGGGGCCCGGCGGATGGATCGGTGCTCGGATTGTAATTCTGCCACCAACAATATACTTCGCCAGCCACGCACAGGCAATGAGAGTTCGAGTCGTAGGATGGTATCTGGAACCGGGAATAGAAAATTCATATTTACTGCGGGAACTCCACGCTCCGGGCATGTTCTTGCGTGCTCGGCTCCTTTATTTCCTTCTTGAGGAGGAACAACACCTCGAAGCCCGGAAAATAGTGCAATTTTTTTTTTAATTTTATGTTAGACATCCATACTTCGTAGGAAAGTCATTGATATGGGGTTTAAATGTGCATGTAGTGGGGTTTAATGTGCAGTATTTTAGAATTTTTGTGTGACAAAATATATAGTTTTAATCAAGTTATAGACGCGTCGACCTAGACGAGTTAAACGTATGGAAATTAAAAATAAATTATTGTTACTATTTATTGCACCTCAAAATATATGGATTTTTTCCTTAAACTGACTCGAAATTTTAGAACTTTCCCCTTTTAGCTCCGCCATTTATCAAAAAAAAAATTATTGTAATTAAATTTCCCATAAATTTGATTATTATTTAGGTGATTGCTACATGCTTATTGATATTTTAACTATCTTTACAAATTTTGTCAATAGAAGAAAATTAAAATCAAACGCAGTTGACTGCTTTAAAGTAATGGTGAAAAAAAAAACAATCGGTCACTGTAACCATGATTAGGCTCGTTCTAGTGATCAGAAATAAAAAATTTAAAGAGATTCTTTATTTGTATGGCCTTGGCTATCGTCCCTACCAGATTGATAAAGAAATATTGAAAATTAAGCAAATGGCGGCGTTTTGAAAATTAAGTTTCGATTCTCGCACATTTTTTCAACTTTAAAGGACTGTGAAAGTTTAAAAACAAAATATTTTATCATAATTCTGGTAGGGACGATAGCCACACGTGTGTTGATAATATATGCAGAACTTGGACTGAGTTGGTCCAGTCGATCTTCAAATATCATGGTCACCGATTCGAAAAACGTGGGTTCGAGAAAATCGCGTTTAAAGAAAAGTTTACTCAACGGTCGAAGCCAAACTAATTGTAAATTGCGACCTAATAGGAGAGTAACGGTCTCTTTGTAACCAAATAGTCGATTTTTGTGTTCTAAAATGTATAAAAATGCACAACCCTCCCCGCCTCAGAAAGAACAGTCCGCCGAATCTTTTCTGAAATACACTTGCAGGAACAAAACTGTTATGCGTCGTTCGTCCCGCTCAGTGAGCGATACGGTGCATATAGGTACCTACCTATTCTGCACTCTGTAGCTCTGCAAATATTACGAATTGGAAAAAACCCTTTTGCACACGTATTGCCCATATAATGTACAAGTAGAAAATGCGAAAAAAAAATTAATTTTTGTTACCTGTCAAACCAGAATACCCCCTTAAGGGGACCCTCCGGTTAAAATTTTTCAGAACATCGATTCTTTTTTTTAATCATTATATTTCCGTAGTATAACATTTTGAGAAGGTGGTGAAAGTTTCACACCAAAATTCGGAATGGTATAGATTACTATTAATAGCCACGTAACCAATTCAAACTCCGCACGCAGGTATGAACCGAGAACACTTTGAACACGTTTTTCTCGAAACACGATATTTCGAAACGGTGACGACGCTTTCAGAGGATTTATTAAACCGATTAAAAAAAAACTAGTTTAGCCGAATACTCGAGCGTGTGCTGGATATGAAATTGCCGATCGCGGTTAGCGTAAAAGTTCCCTTGTTTGTAGTTGGGATATAATAACAATTGCTAATGCTGATTTACAACTCCAGAAATATTACAGAAACTCAAAAAAATAAGATAAATGAAATAGTTAAATGGCAAAAAATATTTTCATTCACACTTATTCTAATTTAATAGTTGGTGTTGATTTGCGTTTTTTTCTACTTCTCACTGTGTGTGACATGTGAAGCTATAGGATTCAACGGCGTTATTGAAATTTTGGCTTTTTAATCTAAATATTCGGGGGGGGGGGGCGGTCAACCACATGGATATTTGTCAGGAATGAAGTTTTTATTTAATGGGAAACATTTGCCTTTCATTTTCATGTCCAAATGGAACAGGGGAGAGATAAACTGGGTAGAAATTAGAGTTCAATTTTTTGCATCACTTCTGGAGGTACGGGAAATTTGAAATCTCGCGGTGGTGTGAAATGTGTCAGCCAGTCTGATGGATTTTGGGGTCGTTTGTGAATCTTTGGTGATTTAGATTTTATCAGTTTTGAATTAGACGAGTTTATAGTATATACAGGATGCCCTCAAATTGTGGGAGTTCGTTATTTGTGGATTAAAAATTCGCGGGTCTAACTTGCAGCGCCATTTAAATGTCGAGTGACCAGACGAAATCCAGAATACGTACTTAGAAAAAGTGGAATAACGTAATCGAAAAATGCAGGAAATTATAACAACATAAAATCTGAATTTCACCTTGCATATTTATTTTTTTGCTCACTGCAAATACACTTTATGTTATTGTAAATATATTCGTTCGAAGTAATGGTATTTTCCCGTGTAACGAATAAAACACAAGATAAAGTAATTTATCCTCTAATAGTCACTTCGCGGACAACTTTGAGAAACTGTCAAGTTGATAGGCGATAATTGACTGCTTGTTTGAACCCATTTCGTAACGCCAGTTTAATTAAAAATTGAAAATTCCAATTTAAAAATATTCACTTTTTTAATATAAACTTAACAAAGATTAGTTTTTCAAAATAAATTGAATTTTTCTTCAAACCAGGGGGGGGGGCAACCCCCCCCCCCCTGCGAACACCCATGTGCGCGGACCACCTCCACGAAAACCAGAAAAAAGTCAACATCTTGCCGCGAGATGGGCACACGCAGGGTTGCCAGATCTTCGGCATTCAGCCGGAGTCTCGGGTTTTGAACCGTTGTCTCCGGCCTCAGGCAGGCACAATAAAAATCTCCGGCAGAATAGAGAGTATGTTGCAGCGTGCCATAAACAAAATAGAAATCTATTAATATCCGTAACAAATTCTAATAACTATTCATAATTCTTTTATCATTATTTTTAACATTATTAAGAAGTCATTATTATAATGAATTTTAGATGCCCGTTTTTTTATTCGCCCCTTTTTTTCTCACTTTCCCCACTCCAATCCTCCACGAAATTGAAATCTCCGGCAAAAGATCAGACTTGATCTGGCAACCCCGGGCACACGTAACGCTTCTAAACCAGAGTTGAGTATTAACTAAATAATAAATTATTTAAATAACGTCAAATTTATTCGACACATAACGAATAATCTTTTCAAAATTTTATTCGTTACTCGAAATTTTAGTTAAATAAAAATTTTGCCCATTCCTGTTCTAAACTACAAACTAACCGGACGCACCAGAAGCAACCATACAAGAAATATAAAAATCAAGAATTAAATTAGACAAAAGATTCCCTCTGGACGCTGAGTCTCTAAACGCGTCACATTTCCCACCCACATCCGTGGTTGCGAAAAAACGGGGGAGGGGAAATCCGACGATTCGCATCGTTAATTACTATATATCTTCCGCGTAACGAAGGAGCGTACGCCAGCGTGGATCCGTGGCTGCATCGACGGCACTCGAGATCCATTGGATGTCGTCTCGCAGGGCCCACACTAATTAATAATATTGATGCTCGACGTGGCGGCTCGATAAAGAAAGACACCCTCGAAAAACTAAAGAAAAGGGAAACAGAAAAAGGAGAGAAATGCTGAAATAGAAGCGCGCGCTGAGCGGTGAAAGGGATGTCGCGGAAAAAATGAGACAAAGGAAGTGGTCTCGTTTAAATGCGAAAAAACGCGAGGGATAGAGGAATGCCTCGGTGTGATTAATTTCAGCGCGGAAATTCGAGACGCGACGACTTTCGATCTGCCCTCGCAGGTCTGGTGTTAAGTCTGGGTTAGGTGTTGCCTGATAACGCGCCATCCTGTTAATTGGACACCCAGGCTGTATCGAGAGACGTTGTTACTCGCGTTGAGGGATGTCTGATGAATGACGAATGCGGAATATTTACGAGACACGGGTGCAGCTGAATTAACGCGGTTCTTGCGCATTTCTTACGCGACCTCGTTGGAACTTTCACGCTTCCACAGTGCTTGGACTTCGAAAGGGAAGGGGATTGTGAATTCTTTATCCTTGGATTGTTTTCTGCGGGACGTCTGAGAAGGTTGGAGGACGTGGAAGAATATTTTTGTTGAATTTAAAAAATGTGCTGCAGGGAAAAAGTTTTATAATTGCCTTAACGTGCGTCGATTAAATAACTATGTTCGTATAGCTATTTGCCAAGTACATACACATATATAATAGAGTCAATGTGTGTTCAATGGATACTCACAGATTCATCCAAGTAAATAAAAAAATATTTACAATTCAAAAATGAGATTCTATTCATATCACTTTTATTGAGAGGTCTTTCTAGTATTGCTAGTATTCATAGTGTATTGCAAGTATCATTTTTCACGTTCGTAGCTTTATTCTGTCATCTTTTAAGACCATAAAAAAAATTGTAAGTAAAACTATCCAGTTCTACAGGAATAGGAGTATCGTGACGAGAAAAATATTCTATCTGCAATAAAATTGTAGTTATCTCAAACACAAAATGCAGGAAGATTGGTAATCTGTGGACGTGTGGCTATCGTCTGAACCAGCATAATGAAAAAAGATTGAAAATCAAAATGGCAATGCCTCAAAAAAAATTTACCAATTTTAGCAAAAAATTATGGTTTTGTTGATCGTAGTAATTCAATTTGGCAAATATTTGCAAGATTCTAGTTCGAACGATAATGTAACGTCTACTGAGCGTGCCTGATATAGTTTGAAATTGATCCGGACTTTTGGTTTTTTGGCAATCGAGTCTGGCATCCGGAAGAATATTATTCTCTTCACGATGCTCCTATTCTGCAATAAAAGGATATTTTTACATTCAATTTTTTTTTCATAGTCTTAAAAGGTACTTGTTTCTTTTTTTAATTCTCAAAAAATTGAATTTTTTCAGCCATCACACTAGGAAAACCCCTTAATATCAGAGTTGGGTAAAAAATATTTGTGTACGAAATATTTATTTCAAATAATTTTTCGCCCAACTCTGATAATAAAAGCCTTTCCTAGTGTGACGGCTGAAAAAATCTCAATTTTTCGGGAATTAAAACAAGAAACAAGCATCTTTTAAGACTATGAAAAAGAAACTGTAAGTAAAAATATCCTTTTATTGCGGAATAGGGGCATCGTGAAGAGAGTAATATCCTTCCGTAAATTTCGTACACAAATTTTTGTTTCAAATAATTTTTTGCCTATTTCTGCTTAATATAAGTACTTAAGGGGGAACACCACTGTGGCGGCCGGAAAAGTAAGCCATTTTTAAGAATTTTTTTCAGAAATAATTTACACTTTTCATAGAAAAATTGTATTACCTACCTTTAGTAAGCTGTCTTAAGAGACTATACCAAAAAAAAAAAATTTTTTTTATTTTATAAACTATATGAGTGTAGTTTCCGTTGTGCGTACCGATTTCTTAATCAATTATTTTTGTAAAAATGGTGCGCTTTAGAAGAAAAGTTTCTAAAATCCGCGAATAAGATGGACAGTTTTTCGAGGGCATTTCACTAAGTTTGTCTTCAATCAAAAAATCCGTACGTACAACGGAAACTACACTCATATAGTTTATAAAAAAAAAATGAAATTTGATTTCGGACCAGCTGTTCCATAGTTACACATTCGACCAGCTCGCATGTCGGAGTCTAGAAGATTAATTAATATATTAAAATTTATGGATGTTCTTCTATTTATTTATTTCATATAGTCTCTTAAGACAGCGTACTAAAGGTAGGTAATAAAATTTTTCTATGAAAACTGTAAATCATTCCTAAATAAAATTCATAAAACTGACTTACTTTTCCGGCTGTCACAGTGGTGTTCTCCCTTAATGGAAAGCATTTTTTAATGCTCTGTTCCGAAGAGAAATTTGAAATTTTACTTTGTAAATATAAATAAGAATTAGTGTATATCAGAACCGACCGCACCAGTTAAGTAACGGAGTTTCCAGCTCACCAGTAAAAATATGAGTTTCAAACTTTCTTTTCACCACCGCAGTGTAATTTCTCATTAAAGACCAGTGGAGCGAATCCAAATTGCGCAGGAATATCTGTAGAAAGAATAAGAGAGCTGCCTGGGGAGACCTAATATTTCTGACACACGCGTTCGCATTCCACAATGCGCGAAACAGTACCGCACAGTAAAATCCAAACAAACGCAGCTCCACCTGCACCACGTTCCCTCCACCGCACAATGCGCCATTTCCCTGATACCAGTATTTCGACGACAGAACTCCAACGTCATTTCACGCGTGCACAGCGAAACGTATTTCACCCGACACAATTTCCAGCGCAAATAATTAAAAACGGCGCGGGTACGCGTTACGTCAATCATTCGTGAGCGACCGCGCTGTCTCGCCGTTCGGCGAACGGCGGAGCGACGAGAATATCGCGTAAGATTGTGCAACGCGGCGCGCCGTTCCTCGAGCATCGTCATCAGAATGCGTCGCTGCTGCTCGATCCCTGCTTGATTTCATTGAAACGAGGAGGGAAGCGAACGGAGCGGGATTCGAAGGGGGGATTGGAAAAGGGACGGCGCAAAAAGAAACCTGTAAATATTCATTCCTTTCTCTCTGAGACGCGAAAGTTTCTAGGCTGAAAGCCAGCAGCCCAGCCGATGCGTCTCCTGGTGAATCTATAAAAGTGCAGGCACGTCGGCCGAGATTTGTACGAAAACGGGATCACCGGCATGACGAGAAAACTTTTTCGAGTCCCACCCTCGGAAGATCGATTTGTTGCGCTCCGCCGTGACGGGAATCTCGTAGCTCTCTTAGATACGCCGACGGTCCCGGCAGAGTAGGGATCGCGAAACGAAATTATGGGGCAGTGGATGTCCCTGTACGGGGCACTTTGTTCAGTCTGTTGGGAATCCTCGCGAATGTGCTCGCGATCATGGAATGGCTATGTTTTTCGAACTACGTTTTCGTTTCAGGCAGATGGAAACATTGTATGTATGTACATAGATTTTTTTTACGAGGATAAAGAATAGCGTGTGTTAAATGATTTTGAATGGGAATTTTTATAAACTCGTGGGAGATATGGTGGAGATTTTTGTTAAGCTAAAAATATTCTAGAATAATCAATTTGGAGATTCAAGTAAGAACTATGGTTGACTCGTACCACTGAAGTGCTACAGAGGAACGAGTATGAGAGCGAGGGGAAAGGGTCGGTCTGTGGTCAGACGCTCCCTGTTAGTTACAACTTGTATTGGTATGCGGCGCACAGTGTCGCGGCACGTGTTCAAAAAGTAATATTTTGAGTTTTGAACTTTTGTATTTTATTTCATGGAATTGATAGTAAACAGTTCTCCGATATAAGAATATCATTATTTAGTAACATAAATAACGGATTTAAGGTTAGTAATTACATTCAAAGTCGAATAATCAAACGCAAGCTGCTACAGACTACACGTAGGAAATATTTACGCACTGCATTTTTGTTGTTTTTATAAGTTCTTTTCTTTCTTTTTTTTTTAAAATAAGCAAAATATATCCTTTTTTTCGTTTTATTCATTAAAAATTCTTGCATTTAAAGATATAGATGCGTACCAGTGGCCCAAATTATTACTTTTTTTTTGTCGCATCTTCTAAATTCTGGAGAGAACTGAAAAAAAAACGAAATATGTCGGTTCTTTCATTTTTTTACTACAATTAGTTCTTTTTATGCCCTTTAATTTGGTATAAATTTTACCTGCTCCCGAGTGCTCCCACATAAGAAAAAATACACAAAAAATACAGATTCAACTGATAGCGATGAAGATGTATAATACGAATGAATAATTTAAAATTTATTATCAATACGAATTATTTAAAAAATTAATTATATTTTTTTATAATTGTTTCATATGTTTATTATTAATTTGTGTTTAAATGTATTTAAAAAATATATATATTTTATTTTTTTTACATTTATTATGTTCAAAAATATATTTTAATGCATAATTTTATGTTAAAAATCAATTTTTTGGGGTATAAATATGATTAATATATCAATTCAGTGTAACGAACTGTATCTCAATGAAAAATTGATTTTTGATTTTTTTTCCTATACATATACTCGTTACACTGTGCAGCGTGTGGGAGATTTTAAACTTCTGGATACTTTCCTGGGAGATGAAGTTAATTGAGGACCTTCCAGCAAGAGGGGTGCAGCGTCATCGTTACCAACATCGAGAGAAATAGAAAAAAACTGTTTATAGAAGTACCTATTGTTTTGACGTAACATTGAACAGACAACATTGATTGAAAGATATACATTTTCACTCAATAAGTAGTAGTTATTTAAGCGATAAGTTTTCATTTCTATTTTTGGCGAATTTTCCAAATCTGGAGCTGCCCCTGGCTTGCAGCGGGGTAATGGGTGCGGGTTCATAATTTCCAATAAATCGCTCATTTGTTATCCAATTTGCATGAAACGTGCACCAAACGATGCCGATTTTTTCTTACGTATATTACACGTCATAACTCGAAGACTGTAAAAAATGGCGCTGCACCCCTCTTGCTGCAAGGTCCTCAATTATTCTGAGCTGTTTAGATAGCAACTTGGGATTTTTTAGACTTTCAAGTTTTGAATAGCTTTCCAAGGCGTAGAATACTCTGAATATATAATCCCCTAACAATAATTATTCTCAACAGTGTATATAACACAACAGAATTCTATTTAAATAAATATAGTTTTTCCAATTTTAACAATTTTTAAAATATTCTACCAAATATCTATTACACCCGCAACATCCAGGACCGTTTTCACCCCTTCGATATGTTCCACAAAAAAATGCGTAAAATATTTTTGCCAGTGCTAGCTTTCGCGTTGCGTTTCATCAAAATCTGCGATTATCGCTTGACGTTCCGTAAACTAGGAGAACATTGGCAGCACGGGGTAACATTGGCATACGTCGGGGTTACATTTGGCAGCTATACGCATGAATATATAAATTTGTATTCGAGATCGAGATTTTATTATAGGTAACTTTGTTACGTTATATATTGTATTATTAATAACTTATCTTACTGACTTCAGATTAGTAAAACTTAACCTGTTAATGCTACTTATATGATGTAGGGCTGGGACTATTCGAATAATTTAATATTTGAATAATTTAATATTCGAATATTTTAAGTATTCGAAAGCTACGAATAAACTTCGAATATTTGAGTATTACTGATGTATTCGAATAGTATGGTGTGAAGTGGGTCAAAATTAGCTTACAAGATTTCACCCCGACAAATGAACCTAAAGAACTTGATTTATAATTCACACCATACTATTCGAATACACCAGTATTCGAATAATTTAATATTCGAATAGTATTCGAATACATCAGTATTCGAATACTTTAATATTCGAATACATCAGTATTCGAATACTTTAATATTCGAATACATCAGTATTCGAATATTTTAATATTCGAATACATCAGTATTCGAATACTTTAATATTCGAATAGTATTCGAATACTTGGATATTCGAATAGCATTCGAATACTTGGATATTCGAATTATATTCGCCAAATAATTGAGCAACTGAAGTATTCGAATATTCGAATACTGAAAAATTCGACAAATAGTCCCAGCCCTAATATGATGTGCCAATGTTACAATTAGATTTTAGTTAAGATGTAAAAAATAAAATAAAATAAACAAATTTAAGTGTCAATGTATCTTACTGACTTCAAATTAGTAAAACTTCACCTGTTAATGCGATTTGGCAGGTTTTTAACATGTATTAAAGAAGAAAAAAGACAAAAATTTTATGCATTTTGATACTTGTAGTACAATCACAAAAGATGCAGTGTTATGATAGGATACTTAAAGCAAATGTAAACATGTTAATTTTTACATTATATAACAAAATGTTTCAAAAACCTGCCAATGTTCCCACAGTTTACGGTTCCCTTGTAAGCGGCGATTAAATGATACACACACCCCACGTCACAAGACCCTCTAACAATGTCGCGCAAAATATACCCACGCGAAGAAGAATACAACAATAATTAAAGGCACACGAAGCGACAAGTGAATTATCTCATGGAAATTGGACGACACAATTATGCCCGTAACGCCTCCCATCTTTGTAGTCTCTTCCAACGTTTATTCAACCCTTATCACGGGCGGAGCACCCGTGTCTACGTATTAATAGCCGCGCTGCCGCGAATATTCATACGTTGCATGCCTGCATCCGGCACGCACGCTTGTATTGCTTTAAATAGCACGTGCCGCGAATACGATAACAACGGGCAAGATAGAAATTTCACTCGGCGTACGCGTACGTCTGCAACATTTCGTCGACGGGCGGGTATTGAGTTTTCCAGCAGTGTCAATACGCGCCACGGGAAGTTCCGGCGACGCGAGGCGAAACGGCCCACTGCGGGCTGACGGAGATTTCGCGGGACAATAAAACATCGGGTCCGAAGTTGTTTCGACGACGTTGCACTGCTACTGTGCTGAATGGAAGGCCGTCACCCATCTAACAACGGCATACGAACAGCAACAGCTCGCCATTGACACCTTCGCTGCGCCCATGGCCAGAGTTTGGCGTTATTCGATTAAGATTTCGAGTGACATTTTGTTCGAGTGATCTTCGTCGGAAAAATTCAGGGGCCCAGTTGAAAACCAGCGCATGCCACCTAGGGTTTATACAAAAACCGACTTTTGATAAAACCGGTTTTCGAATTTCACTATTCCTAAAAAACCGGTGAAACCGGTTTTTTAAGTTTCACAACAACGAAAATGTAATTAAAATAGTAAATAAATATTTTTACTTATTTTAAAAAATTTCAATTTCCTTAAAATTATGGAATTACAAAAATATAACAAAATCCAATATACTCTATCTATACAAAACCAAATAAAAACCAAATTAAAATAGCTAAAATCCGTACGAATACATACAATTTTTGAGTTCATCTAATATTTATGGATCTACAAAACTATAACACAATAAAATAGACTGCATACAAAACCAAATGAAAAAAAGCTAAAATAACTAAAATCCGTACAAAATATAAATCTTTTCAAATGTGGTACAAAATTATAAATCTTTATTCCATTTCCTTTTTTTTTTCCTGAAAATATGAACTCATTAATCTTAAGTAGTTTTATAGTAAACAGTTATCTACTACAATTTGCTTATGTCCGACGCGATTTCAAGTCAAAATGTTAACGTTTTTAATTAAATAATTAAATCATTTCTTCATATTAATTCTAGTATATAAAACCGGTTTTTTAAATTTAAAACCCGGGGTCGAATTTTACAAATTTATAAATAAAAACCAGTTCTTAAAACCGGTTTTAAAAAACCGACAAACCCTAATGCCACCGTTTTATGGTTTTAGAGGAAAGCAAGTTGAAAGCAAGGAGAAATTATTTTCATGGGAAATGCGGTATGAAATTGTAATTATTTTAAACGGTATCTTGAATTACATGGTAAATGACGACTATTATCAAATTTTAGCTGAAAGATTAAGTAACTATTTTTTTCATTTCGCCGTGTAGACTTTTTTTTGCCACTTACTTCTGTGTTTGCTTCGTATAAATGATTAATTTCTTCACATACCTATTTATTATCTCTATCTTGAAAACAATGTTCTGATCTGTCACTGCTCGGTGAAACGCACGTGCTATTATATTAGGTGTGGAATTACGGTACATCGCAGGAACGAATTAGTGGTATAAAGAAACGAAAATTTATGCATATGTGGCATGTGCCTGTTTCCCACAGAGCCCCTCAATTGCTAATAAAACGAAGTTATGTGAGAATAACGAACAATCCTTTCTTGGAATGAATTTTTAATCAAATAAATCAGCGATATAAAGGTATCGCGTGTCGGCACGCACCAGCGGAGTATACTTGCATGTATGAATGTATGTTATCTCGAGAAGCGCTCCCGTTACGTCACCCTACCCCTCGGAATCCTATCCATATCCCCAAAGCGATGCCGCTTATTCCTGACACTTGCTCGTCGCGGACTTCTTTCGAACATCGAATAAATCTGGCGACTTTATTCGTTATTCGGAATAAAACGGCTCAACTCTAGACGCGGGGAGCATGGGGGGTTGAAAACGGTGAACGAAACGACGAGTCAATGTTTTGGATACGGGCGTTCGGAGTGGGGGCAAAAGGGGCAGTTGCCCTCCCTGGCTTTCGAGAAAAAATAGCTTATTTTTAAAAACTGATTTTTATTAAGTTTATATTAAAAAACTAAATACTTTTAAATTTCGGTTTTAAATTTTTAATTAACCCTTCGTTGACAAACCTGTTTTTTTCGATCAACTTTGACATACCTAGGTGGCTCACAACCCAGAGCAATTTTTCAACGACTGCCATTCCCATCCAGAGAATTCAATCGTTATGAAAAAAATCAGGGGTCAATTTTGAAGTCTCTAGAATGTATTTCAATTCTGTTTTGACTGAAATTTAATCACAGTTTTTGTAAAAAAATTCTCGATTACCATACGTCGAGGAAAAACGTAGGAAATCGACAAAAAATGGTAACTTTTACAAATTTCAATATTAAAAACTAAAAATCTACAGAGTTGTTGTTCGGATATTATATTTTGAGAAAAAAAATAGTTTGTAAGTCAGTTTTGGGAAAAAGATATTTATTTTGCATATAGAAGGTGCAGAGCGCCAAAATCAGCGTAGAGTGTCAACGAAGGGTTAAATTGGCACTACGAAATTGGTTAAAAAAATGAAGCAGGCTACTCGCTTTTTCATCACTATATTTTTCTTCACCGTCACCCCAAAGTTGCCCTCCCTGGAAAAAAGTCTACGGGCGCCCTTGGTTTTGGAAGGACACCACGTCTGAGGTGGACGCGACACAAATTGGCACCGACGAAGTCGATGGTGGATGAAACGTTACGCGGGGTATCGCGTTGATGCACAGAGGGGATTCAGATGTATCTACGGTCTAATAGGGTGGGAGTCTACCCCTCGAAATAAGTCGAGTCGCTGGAGCAAAATTTCTTTGCATGGATTTTTGTTACGCGGAAAAATAATTTTGAAAGTTAATCGATTATGATGCAGCGAATGGCTCGTTTAATTTTAAAAGTATAATAACTCTATTATTTTTCAAGGCTTTGAAAAATGCCCCTTCATGTCGGTTAGGTCATCAAAGCGCAAACTGTGGAAGAATTATTCTGTCATTTGGAAAGTTGAAAGTGTAGAATAGAAGTGAAGGGTAAGGGGAAGAAACAAAGAATTTCGCAAACAGCTTCATTGAGAAAATCAAGTTTTAATACTTCAATGCATTAGTAAGGAAACAAGGTTCAATGGACCTAACTGTATTGTTCATAACACGAACAATTTTTGCTTCTAATTAGGCACCAGAAAAGAACTGGGCAAAAAGATAATTGTTTTACATTCTTTTAATATCTTTCAAGTGGAACACTGCAGAATACTGTAACAAAATAAATGTCCACTTCTGTTATTATCAAGACAAGGATGTGTAGTAATTGTATACACAGTGGCGTCCGAGAGCTACGGACGTACTGCAGAAATACACAGTGCAAGTAGGAAGACTGAGGACATTCCTTGTTTTGTTCCAGTGGAGGGTTCATGTTTTTAACCACGGGAGGAGGGTTCATGTTTTTTTGTTTACTGTTTTTAACCAATACCCCCAATCTTTATCGTTGTCTTATGTGGACATTTCTACTTTACAACCCTTTGTAATTTGACAGTTCTGTGGCTTCACTTGCTACCAAAAAAAACAGGTACGTTATACATCACAGAATTACTAAAAATTGACATTCCCTGTTTTTTCTCTTTATCCTTCAAGTAGCCTCTCATCATTTTATATGTAGAAAATTAACATGCAAAATGTGGTTGCAAATAAATTACAAACCTAATACCGCCATTTCTTTAGCCCTACTGTGGCCTATAGTGTTCCTTCTCGAGAATTCTTTCTCGAGAATTTCTCGAGAAATTTTATAACTTCTTATTTCTCATTTCTCGATAAATTAGAGTATTTCTCGAGAAACTTAAGTGTATGAAAATTATTATAAATCCCATTTGTTTTCAGAAATGAATTTCCAGTTAGTTCAAATTGTGTGTTACTAATAGTTAATCGTGAACATATAAACACATCTACAATCTGTAATAAATGTTAACAATACTTACGAAGAATTGCGCGATTTTTCATAAAATTTCATTCATTTTTTCATAAAGATCCATTCAAAATGAAAGTAATTTTTCTACAGCCGCAGATTTTGTCACAAAAAAGAAGTAGATGGGCTAACGCGACATTAGACGCATTGTGTTTTTTAAATAACTATTTTAAACCAAAAAAGTAACGTTTCGCCTTGCCCACATTTTGTATTAAATAAATAAATTTATCAATTATATTTAATATCTGTTTTTTTTTCATTTACACAAGTTTTGTCTAAATTAGACACGAACAAAAATTTAGATAAGTATTATCAACATTATTCCAAATATATAAATTTTGCAATATTTCTTTAATTTCTTGAGAAATCTCGAGAAATATAATCTGCTCTCTCATTTCTCGAGATGCGAAAAATATCGATAAATCAGGAACACTAGTGGCCTACTACTTAGTTCTCCCCATGTTCATTCACTCGAAACTCTGCCAGAGTAATGATGAATCCCGCCAACGCGTTTATTAACGACCCCAATGGCACGGAAATCTATTAACGTCATATTTCAAAGCGTCATCGACACTTCCATTTCCTACCCCTATCACGTATTAGCATCGAAACGTTCACGGTCACAAATTGGACTAAATCTCGAACCGGGCCTCGGCCCCCACCGTTCATCATTCGTTGTCGCAATAAATGCTGTAATCGTCCCGTTACACGTCTTTCATTTCAGCAAGAAAAATTTCCCGCGACCGGGTAATTCCTTCCTTTATTACCAACGTTCGCCTTTGCACGTGTGTGCAGAGCGGGGCTCAACGTCACACCGATACCATTATTGAAACGTGACTTGCCCGACGCTATTTGCGCGACGCTGCGGCGGGTTACTCGAAATTCCATAAGGTAGCGAATCGTAATGCAATAATGCAGTTACCGGAGCGCCCAGACTTGTTCGGAATCTGTGATATACACGCGAGACGCATTCGAGGAGGCAATTACATGCCATACCTGTATACATACCACTTTCTGCGAAACATTTGCGGGACATCTTTTCTGTACGATCTCTTTCAAACCTGCTGGGGTTTTCAGTTTAGGTAGACGTTTAACATAAAGTCAAGGAGTGAGAAACATATGCGTCAGTAACAAGTTTGTCGTATTTTTCTGACAATTAGAAGAGTTGTTAATGAAATGACGACGCGATTGGGGTTAAAAGTGACACCCGGGGGGCGTCACAGGGTTAAGGAAATCGAACGTGATTTAAGGGTTGTTCCTGGGTTTTGTCCGCCCAGGTGTAAAAACAATATTGCCGCCCTTATTAATTTAATATTCTTTAATTAAGAATTTTATACGCTGTCTTTACTTTTATATGTATATATATATACATAGTTTTTAAATGTTATCATGCAAAAGGAATAGATTGAACAGATTTTGTTAGAAATGGAATATGTTGTAGTCATCGTGAAATTAGAGGGGGTTTAAGTCATCATTTTGCCGATTTCGAATTTGTTTGAAAAGTACAGGGCCTTGAATTTTTTGATTTTTGCTTATTTTCGTGGAAATCGGTTGTAGGTATGTATTTATGAATTTTTATCTCGAAAACCAGCGTTGGATAATTTATAGAAATTTTAAATGAGAAAAGGAATGATACCATTTATAATCATCATAAAAGTTTTGATTATTATTCTTATTAGTCAAAATTTTACGTATAATAAACACCCTGCGGCTAGGTTTTGCCGCCCAGGTGCCTTCTGCACCCCCGCCAGGAACGACCCGGCGTGATTTTGTTAAATAAATTTTGACTTAGAAAAGGCTGAGGAAACCTGTAAGAAAAAGATTTAATTCTAATCACTAGAAAAATATTAATCTCAATTATTTGTTTCTATATTAAAACCTCTGACAATTGCAAATGGAACTTTGTCCTCGCGTATATTTCTGCTATATTCAAAAGTGACATAAATAAATTACCAAATGAAGTAAAATTGTTAGATTTTTTAAATAAATTTGTAACGTTTTTCACAATTATTCCACACAGAGTAGGTATCCTAATATTTGTGAACGGCAGTGTGTGTATGCGAACTTTTTCCTACCTTTTCTAATTCTTTTATTATCACATTTCAAAAGTGATTTATAATTTATTTTCGACCGTAATAATTAGTCTTATTCCAACTGACTCGGGAGTCACACGGGGTGCCATAGCACTGGTGACTTAATTTTATAAGCAAAAGCTGTACTTTTATTGTTTTAACTTTCCTGAAGAAGATCTAAACGAAGATCGAAACGTCGAAAGCCGATATAAGTATAATTGCCAAATAGCTTGTTTTTATTGTTTTAAAGGACCGAACTAGTGCGCCGAAATCATATATATTATCACATTTCCATTAACATCCTGTTTATACAATTTTCGTGGCTGAAGAAATCATGCGCGATGAGTTGAAATTGTTTCCACGTCCACATGGGTAGTTAATATACATAAACGTGTATTTCCTTCACGTTCCTCGACATTCAGCACAAAACGAGCACGTCAACATTTTGATCGATCGAGGAGGAACGTTCACGGGATTTGATATCAATCCACGTGTACACAAACACTGTCACGCTTGCCCGACGTGTTTTATTCGGCATAACGTACGAAAGCAAACATAGCTGGCATCGTTCCACGATACCATACGGGGTGTTCCAACTTCATAATAACGCGAATTATTAAAACAAGAAAGGGAAACGAACGGGGGCGTTTATTTACATACCGTCTGGCCGTGGGAATACGAGCTTCCGTCGACGACGCATTTATTCGGGAATGCTTCCTCCGTCGTGATTTCATCGCCGGCATCTTCTTGGATCGCGATGTCGACCTCCCCTAGGAGGACCTGGCCAGTTGCCCTTGCTGGAACTGAGAAATGAAGAACACAAGCTCAGAGGAGAGAATTATCCTTTTAAAAATGCTAATAACGAAGTAATAATAATGTTATTAAGGTAGTTCCTGAATAATCTACTAAATTCGAGAATTCATTCAAATTTCGTTGAAGTCAAATTTCGAATACAAGAAACCCTTGTACTCGAAATTGTTAATTAAAGTTGATGTATTTTAATACAGTGGCATATGGCAGGTGTCATAAAAAAGGTGAAAAAAGAGGATTATAGTTTCAGTTTTTCTTCTGAAACAGGAAAACTATATTCAAAATTGGCACAAAAGTTCATCGAAATGTCACGAAATGAATTCATTAATTTCTGCGAAACTGACCACATGGTTTCTTCGTAAATGCCCATAAAGAAAAGGTTTACATGCAAATTTTTTAGAAATTACGTAGAGCAGGCAACGTGGCAACGTCGCACAATCGATATGTTTAGACATTTAAATAACGAACGACGATTCAAATTCATATGAACATTTTTTTCTGACATTTTGGTTATAAAAGACGCTCCGAATGAATGCGACGTTGCCAGATCTGCTGCTCCAATTCACTACGCTAACCAATTTAATATTCTATTTTCGTATTACAATTATTTTTATTAACATTGAACTTTTAAAAATATATATACATGATGTTAAAAATTACTATTATTATTTCTATGGTTTCATACAACTTTATATTTATCGTCTTTTACCCTACTCTAATTTGACTAACCTAGTTGGTTAGGAACTACCTTAACAACACATTCTGTATTTTAGCAGTAATCGTGACCATTTGTTACATAAATAAATATATACAAATGGTAAATAAAGGTAAATGAAGTAAAGAAGTGAAAATTACGTCTATACACGAAAGATATTAAATTCTCCAAATATTAATAATATTTACACATTAAAAACAAACACGAACTAAAAAACGTACCTCTGCAACTTCAACTTCAGAGGTAACTAATTCAGAAAATTTTCACATCCGACTATCCTAATAGGAGCCACGAACCTTTATTTTACAATAAAGTGTTCGCGAATGAAAATTAAATTGTGCCTATTAATTTGTATAAAATCTTTAATGTCTACCAATGTCTTAGAAATTTTAGTTACCCAGTGTTAGGTAGTAGAAAATCAATACTTCGCGCGAGAAACATAGCAGACACTGTTGTTTTCTATTTCGAGCTTTTAATCTCCGCCACCGATGCGCCGATAGGTGCGCTGCTTAATTTTTACTGGCCGGTTACCCATTCAGCCACTTCGCTGCAAAGTTTTTCCATTTGCGGGGAAAGTGGCGGACGCTAGGAAAGTTCCGGTGAATAATAAATGCTCGATGCGAGGATGAACTCGGTAAATGCATCGATTAAGTATCACGTAAGTGGCAAGTTGGCGAGCAGCTCCACTATAGCGATACCATCAATCTCTCTTTTCTGCGGCCTCATAAATGTTCAGGCCCTTTGAAAGCCTGTCCTGGCGGAGGTGTGCTATTCCGGCACAGTGGAACGGGCTGTGTCACGAAGCATCCTTTTTCTAACTTTTTACATCCTTCCTCGAATCTCCATTATTTCTACACCACTTCCGCTTTATTTCCGGACCTCTCTCGTCGTTCTTATTCATCATAAACAGGTGGTCATTACCACACATGAGGCTAGGTATTACGAAGTTTTCCGCTATTCAATTTTATAAAAAAAATTGTTTCTTAATCTTTGAATTAATAGGTGTTTGTATTTTTTTTCTTAGTGCTTGGGTAAAACGCTTGTGGTACTCCGCGGAATAAATCTGAAGGGAAATTTGCTTGGCCATGCTATTTCGAGTGGAAAGGCGAAAACACGCAGAGGGCCACCGATTTAAAAACGTAATGTGTTGGAGAAACGAACCAGCAGTTTCGCAGCTTCAGATTTGCATAATGTGCGCGAGGCACGCGGAATTAAGGGAATTTGAAACGAAACACGAGACCAAGGGAGGTATAAATGAGGCAGTCAGAGCAACAACGGACTAACCCACATTTTTTTTCGAAATTGAATTAGTAGCAATAACGTATTCCAATAGGCTCTACTAACCATATAAAATAGGAAAAACAAAATTTTTTTTAATGTGGGTTGGTCCGTTGTTGCTCTGACTGCCTGAAATAAGAATTGACGTACACCCAAGGATCAAGCATCATCGAACGAGGTTACAGACTGGCGCATTATATTCCGGAAAATTCAATTTTCTTCGATTTTCTCGCTTTATCGGATTTATGCGCTTCCGGGCTTTTCTCCAGCCTTATCTTTATTTCCCTTCTCTTGGTGACAGATTATTTATTATACAACTAAAGCAACACAGTAGATTTTATTATAATTGCATGGTAAACGTGTCATTTTCCCTTTTGGTAAAAGCCACGAATTGTGATAATTTTATTTCCATTAGAGTATTTTCTACAAGGACTCTTTAATTAATCGTTATGAAATATGAATACCTACTCCGCCATTCGTCATCTCGAGTGAAATTTTTAACTACAGTCTTAAAACATCCTCTGCTTTAACATTTAGCTTTTCCTGTCCCCCATCGATACTTTATAAATATTGGCAGGCTGTTCATCGGCGTAAGAGGTTAAAGGCGTTTGAAGTAATCGAGGGACAAAGCATTACAAGATTACATCGATGTCGAAACGGCGGCAATATTGTTGGCGGCTGTCTTCGCCTAGTTTCCCGGCTTCCTGCCCCAGGGTGTTCGCACCTGTGTCCTCGTGCGTGCACGTGTGTTCGTTTAATTTGATCGCCGTTAAAACACTTTCATGCACCCACGTACGTGGACAGCTTTGGCGGAGCATCATCTGCAGCGTGCAAACTTTTCTGATCAGTTTTCCGGACGCAACGTTCGTTCTAATCTGTGTAGCGAGAAGTTGCAATGGCGATGTCGAAATGTGCTCGACGAAAAAAAATTAAAACCTGCTTCAATATAATAAAATTGCACTAAAAAGTAAAAAATAATTTTTTCTCTTATTTAATCTACGACTCCCATATTTTTTAAGTCGGCGCCAGATTTACACAGTGCAAATGATGAGGCACCGACTTAAAAAATATGGGAGTCGTAGATTAAATAAGGGAAAAAATTATTTTTTACTTTTTAGTGCAATTTTATTTTTTGAAGTCGGTTTTAATTTTTAAATTTTTTTTTTATTTTGAACTTTTTAGTTTTATATATATTGACACAACTTGCTGAGGAGATATGCGCGTACGTACATAAAATAATAATAATTAAGTGACAATAGTCTTTATTATTAACCAGAAATGGAAAAATATTGAGCCAATGTTGATGCAGTGTAGGATGGGACCATCGCCCTCTTTCGAATAAAAAAAGGAGCATCAAAATCGGCCCATAGGTATGCTGAGGAGTTCTGCGGGGACAAACAAAAAAAAAACAGGTCGAACCTCCTCCTTTTTGAAGTCGATTAAAAAGGGAAAGAATGGATGTGAACGATTTTACTAATTTTATTCAGGTGGAAGTATTAAAGGATACATATTCTGTCTGACTTGGCTTTGTGATCCAAAAGTGTGGGAAGAAATTCTATTGGAAACTTGGGCACAAAAGGTCAAACACTGATTATACACTGACAATATATTTTTTACATGGATCTATTTTTTACAGAATTTTGATTTAACATGATCTAGAAAACAATTAAATTCTCCTTTATATTACTACAAATTTCCCATTTTAAAAATCGTCGCTTAATTTTAATTCTAAGAAAAAAACATTCCTACTTATTTTTCTAGGACATTCCTCTGAATTGCCAAAGTACGATGAAGAGTATAGAACATTCTGTCTAATAAATAAAAATAAATTGTTAAATTACCTATTAATAATTAAATGGACGCAATATACCACAGATTTCCATCAGACTCACATCTTCGTATGGTTAAGTTTTCTGGTTGATTTTCCTTTTAAACAAACGTTTACCATTAGCCCCTTGCACTCGAGGCCATTTGCACTCAACATATCCAACAGTTCGAAAATTATGATCTAAATTTTAATGATCTAAATTTTAAAATTCCAATTTTAAAAATTGCGAGACTTGAAGTTAATCGACAGATATATTACAATAAATATCACCTGAGTTTCGTGAAAATTTGCGTATAGACATAGATCATGGTGACTGCGATTCCTTGAGCTGTATGAAATTCTTTTCACCCCCTCAGAGGAATTCCACCCGTGGAAATTGTTAAGGAAAGTGTATCCGTCTGTACAAAAATTCCCCTATTCTTCTCTGCGATTATAGTTTTCAAGCTTTGCCTCCATAAACGTCATACAAACGAGCCACTTACACCCCTTCAATTTCTGTCCAATTAACCGTTTTAGATACGTGCAACAATAAACGGTGATAAAAGGAATCTGCGGCAACAAGCAACGCGTGATTAACGGTAAAAGCGATTAATAATCATTGTGTGGAAAAGTGGCGTTGAAGAATAAGGCAGTTATTCAAGCGACTATTCAGATCGGCGCAAGAACCACCTTCGAGGGGCTGGACGTCGATAATCGTTCTTTCTTTCAATTACCGAAATGCCAGCGAGCGAAAAGAACGGGCGATAATTAATGTGAAAGGAATATTCCATTCAGCACGCTAATTGTTCGTCTGAAGGGGTTTCTCATAAAGACAATATGAAAATCACATTATTAAATGGAAGATTTAAATATGGATCCTTGGAAATGGAAACATAAAATAAATTAAACAAATTCTCTTGTAGACTGTATTATGGTATCCTGTGTGTTAAATTTTAACAGTTAAAACATGGCGTATGCAAACACTGTTCAGCTAAAAAATTTGAATTGTGGTTATTTTCAGATTAACTCTACAGGTTTCACAATTTGCAAGGCAAAAGGATTGTAGAAATTCGAGTTTGATCTAGGGTCTAGATCTAATGTAATTCTATCGAATTGCATAACAATCGAGAAGGAAAGTTGGAGAAAGTAAGCAAAATGCTAAATCCGTTTTTAACAATTGCTCAATTAATAATCAGGTAATTTATGTTTCTCTGATTTAAGGGGTTATACCTAGTCAGGCGGCCTAAAAGAGGCGAATGTTTGATTTTTTTTTTAAAAAGCGTATGCATATATTTTTACAAAACTTTTTGCACTTAATAGAGCAACATTTAAAGAACATTTGGTAATTTTTTCGTAGAAAAATATTTACGTTTATAATAAAATAACAACCTACACCGAAGAAGCCGTTTTAAAAATTTGGTTTTGCGGTGAACACTGCCATTTAGAACCAGGTTATCCAAAACCAAAAAACAAAAAAGATTTGGTTAGTATATTAATGTATCCTCTGATTAACGAAGGGAATTTCGGAAGTATTAATTTAAAACCAAATGGTGGCTATTTAAAGTTGAAATCCTGGTTTTTTCGTGCAAAATTCACGCGAAAAAATCAGGATTTCAACTTTAAATAGTTTACACCATTTGGTTTTAAATTAATACTTCGGAAATTCCCTCCGTTAATCAGAGGATACATTAATATACTAACGAAATCATTTTTGTTTTTTGATTTTAGATAATTTGGTTCCGAATGGCAGTGCTCACCGCGAAACCAAATTTTTAAAAAACGCTTCTTGGATGTCGATGGTACTTTGTTATAAACGTAAATATTTTTCTACGCAAAAATGACCAAATGTCCTTTCAATGTGGCTATTTTAAGAAGTTCTGTAAAAATATATGCTTCCACTTTTTCAAAAAAAATCACAAACATTCGTCCCTTTTCGGCCGCCTGATTAGGTATAACCCCTTAAGTAAACCGAGGCACATGAGACGATTAGAGTAATCGTAAAGCAAAGGGTTGGTTAATCGATTTCGAGCGTAGGCCTTCATTTTCTATTCGACGTGAAAGTCCATGAGCCCTTGTGGTGGGCCAAGGAATCTCCAAAGGACGAATTCAATTCGCCGAGAAAAGTGAGAAATGCACTTCTCGAGAAGCTATCCGACAGAGTGCTCTGCACTGGGAACAGCAAAGTTATACTTCCAGTTACTTAAATGAAATATTTAAAACTAACGAAGTTCTACTTTTACTCGAACCCAGATACCTTCAATTACCCTCTGAGTTACGAATAAATATAACTTCGTATAAATGGTATGAATGTTTCATTTAATAAATGCAATTCCAGTGACAAATCCTGTTACTGTTCAGACGTTTCGTCGTTCCTTGTTATTGGACAGACGACGAACATATTAGGACGAATCTAGAACGTAGATAATTGCACAATCATATTCCAGACAAAGTAGCAAATATTTCACTAGGGCTGTTAATATCACCACTATAAGAGAATACGGATTTTAAATAATAATAAGATCAAAGTCTAAAATAAATATTTATTCTGAAGATTGTGTGAGTTCATTTATGTTATGAGTCAAAATAGACTCAGCATCCGCTATAATAGAATTTGTTAAATATTACTAAAAATAATGTTTACAGTGTTGCGTCAGTATTTTACTCTAAAACCCATTATCAGTGAAATTAATATTTTTTCCAAAATTCATTAGAGTTGTATCAATTACTTACTTGAATTTTATACAAATTTTAGTCCCTTAGAATCATTTTCAGATAAAGTGATACATATGATAATGCTAGAAAAAAGCGGACTGTCAAACGACCCTCGAAATTTTTTTCACATCAAAAGATTTGTCAATATAAATTCGTTTCTTTTGAAGCACCCCTCGTGCCATGCTTCCTGTTTATAAAACGACTACAGGGAAAGATGAACGACTTGCAACCCACAGTTGTACGGCTTTGAAACGATATCTCGGCGAAACGCAAGACGCGAATGGAAAGCAAATACTGGTTTAGGGAGGGATGGCGATACGGGGTATTGGTGACAGAAGCAGATAAACACGAGGTAGTCCTGATATCGAAAGTTGGGACAGCAAACGGATGTCTGAAAGATGTGCAGCGTGTCCCATTTTCATCTACCAATGGATATATAATATATTTCACGATATAAGTAGAATAAAAGGAATTAAAATCGTACTGGAGTATTACAATTTTAAAATGGCTCTACTAAAAAATAAAAATTTGGAAGAAAACATATCTAGCCCTTTCATTTTGTGGTGCATACTTTGATAGATATGTATTAAAAATGCCGCGTTGGAGCATTGATTTATGCCATTAATGAACCATTATTGATGCTTGCTACCGTTTCAAATGACGACAAAAAGAAAATGTTTTTTCCCATATCCCTCGGTGACTTGTCTTGAAGGAAAACGGTGGCTGGTAATAGGGCGAACACTACATTTTAATGAAGAAAGCAGTCTCTTCAGCTGCAGAGCTAATGGTACTGACAAAGCACCTCCAGCTAATGAATGCAAGCGGGACATACTATTTCTGCTTTTATGCCAACAATATAACATGTCCATTTTTGCCAGAAATTTTTGTCCAAAATGTAGGAAGCTTTGTTTCAAGTACATATCCGATTCCTTACAAAAGTGGCACTGTTATGTTGCAGTTGTAGCCTTCGTCGAATTTCTCCCCGTGTCTTCCAATCTTCTCTTGCCTATCTTTGGCCTTTTCTGTGATTTCTTAGGTCCCACTACCTTCTCCTATACGTCCTGAACCTTTTCCTATTCGTAGCTGTTTCTCTTTTACTCCTGCTTATTTTTGGCCCTTTTTTACTTTTCTAGGTTTCTTAATTTTCTTGTATTACTCATTAAGGGGGGAGCCTGGTGTAGCGGGGCGAAGAAACCGATTTTTTTGCATAAATCAATAGTTGAACATCATGATAATATGTTCCCAAAGCCGAAAATCGAAATTCGAAAAATTAAAGCGGATGTAGCCGGTTTTGCTACGGAGCACCAGGTTACCAGAGAACTTGAAATGTGTTTTTCTCGAAACGACACTTTTACAATCTGCGGGCAGTGTAACTCCAAAAATATTGAACCAATCGACTTAGCCTTGTGCACGGATATTTGTGAACATTTTCTTCACAGACCTTAGTTATTGGCATAATGATATTGTTTAAATAAATAACTTTTTTTACACATTCAAGGCAAAATTTCGTTGGAAAAAGTGAACTTTTTTTTCAAGAAGGCCGCCATTTGTTCAATTTTGCATCTTTTAAGTTATGAATTTATAAGATTTGTGCGTGCACTCATAAACTAAACGAAAATTGTTCGGTTTTTGGTTTTAGATGAATACAGTACCCTAGTAGCATTTATTTGCTGGGACTTTGTTGGGCCAATGACGTGATATCCGTTGGCCAACTGTTGAAGTGTCGCGCTATTTTTAAATGGGCCAAAGATTGTAACCAACGCAGGCCCAATTGAAGGTTTCTTTCCATAGGCCCAACTCAAGGTTTCTTTCCATAAGCCCAACAGTTTCTTTCCAAAAGACGTCGTGCAGACGTCCAGAAGGCATCTTGAAGAACGTTAAAAGACGTTGTAAATACGTCTTTTTCAGGTTGTAAACATGTCTTAGGAAAAAAAAAATTCGGGGTGAGAACCATCGAAACCAAACTTTCCGCTTACGAAGCAACCGCTGTTCCCACTTACCCAACACATTTCCTTGTAGACAATTCTAATTTCTAGTTACATAACTAATATTGTTTATAAAAACTGCGCAGTGACACGAAATATTCTACAAAATAGCATCATTCGACCTTTAGACTCATTTCTTAAAATTTCACATTCGTCTCAAGACAGACGTCCTCATTACGTATTTATAAATAAGAAAAGACAAAATCACAATTTGGAATATAATAACAGGTTTTTGGATGTAGCAAATTTTTTGTCGTTTGTAAGACGACATTTAATCATCGTTGTAAATTTTTTGTTAATTAACCAACCATAGTAATTGTAGGCCCAACATTGAATATTCATAGGCAAACTGTCGTAACTTTTTGTTAATTAACCAACTATAATAATTGTAGGGCCAACATTGAATATTCGTTGGCAAACTGTCGTAACTTTTTGTTAATTAACCAACCATTATAATTGTAGGCCCAACATTGAATATTCGTTGGCAAACTGTTGTAAGTTTTTTGCCGTAGGCCCTATGTTGGGAATTTGTAGGAAAAACACTAACTATATCCCAACTAATTCCCAACTGTTGGCTACCGTTGGCCAACCAAAAATGCTACTAGCGTAGACGGTACCCGCAGTGGAACAATTGCGTCGCCAACGGACTGGGCATAAGCCCGTATAACTCTGTTATTTGCTGCTCATTTTTAATAACTTTTTTTCCCCATCTACCTTAATCTGATAATACAATATCCTGAAAGTTTCAGAAAGATTGATTAAATACTTTCTTTTAAAAAAATTCCTGAAAAATGCCTCGATTTTCAGCTAGTTACACCAGGCTCCCCCTTAACCCTCGGAAGACGAATGGTGGATATGGTCGCGTGAGACGAATGCAGGGTCAATTTGACCCATAGCAACATTTCTATGGTACACAGGTTGCACGAAAAAATTGAATATAAAATGAATTAAATAATTCAAATTTTTAAAACTAACTAAAATTTATTAATAAAGAAATACATAAAAAAAACATTATTTATGTACATTTGATACATAAAATAGATGTATCTCCTGTATGATTTTTACAAGTAATGATACTGTAATTTAGGCATCTTATACTATATTTTGCCATTGCCAACACAAATATAACATCGTGATAGACTTTGTCAGAGTTGGATCAAAATGACCCTGCATTCGTTGTACGAGGGTTAATAGAGCATAATTGCTCTTGTCTCTTCATAGTTCTTCCTTTCCCTGCCTAGCTATCCTTATCAACTTTTATGTGTCCTTATTTCTTCCTTCCTTTTCCTAGCTGTCTTCATTTTGTTCCCCACTCTCCATGACCCTTCCTTCCTTTTCCTAAATCTTCATGTCAACTTCTATGTGTTCTTATTCCTTCCTTCCCTTTTCCAGGTGTCTTCATTCTATTCCCATCTCTCCATCGTCCTCCCTTTCTTTTCCCAGCTCTGTCTATCTATTCCTACCTATTCCTACCTCTCTTTAACATCTTCCATCTTTCTCTAGCTTTTTCTATCTACTCTTGTCTTTTCTATTTAGTCCCTCCTTTTTCTTCTTAGTACCTTTTTCTTCTGCTACCTTTTCCTGCTTCTACCTAGCTTCCTGTATCTTTTTCTAACTTTCCATGCCATTCCTTGGCACTCTCTAGTCTCTTCGTGTCTCTCCCCATTTATATTTGCCCTTCCCTATCACTTACCGTCTCTTTTTGGTTCTCAGATGATTTAGTTAGCTTCAAGAATAAAACACTTGAGGTTTCAGTTAGCCGAGGGACACACTCACACGCACGTGGAATTAAGAATAGAAAGGATACAGTGACTGGTACACTTTATCCTGAATAATGCGAAATTCTGGACGTGTCACAGCTTGGCAAATGGATGCCAGGGGAATTGTCAGTGGTGAATTGCGTTTAACGGATGGACACTTTTGGAGCGCGAGGTGGAAGACGAATTAATCGACCGTTTCTAAACCACATTGCCGCTGGGGATGAAAAATTGATTCTATGTGGCGATTTACGGGAAAGAAGACAATGGCTTACTCGGGGCGATACGCCCTTGCTACGGTCAAAATCTGTGCCTCGTTTACCGAACACCTGATCATCTTTTAATAGGATATACCTCGAATATTATGTTATGAATTTTAATTACAAAATCAGGACCTGGTGTGAGAAATATATGGGCAGAAACAAGGATAACACAAATACAATTTAAACGAATTGCGAAGGTTTTCATTCGAATTGTGACAATAATCGATGGAGGCTCTTAAAAATGGCCACGAGAAGAGTGAACCAGCAGATACAATTGAGGCATTTGATGGAAAAAGGCACCTAGCACCGTGCTGTCGTGCAATAAGTATTTTTGTTTCATAGAGGATTTTGTGTAAGCGAGGAAATATGGAAAGTGTGGTGAGTATCGAGTCCGCAAGGAAAGAAACTAATTTAGAAAAGAAAAAATTGATTTGGAAGACAACTTGCTTCAAAAAATCGAAGAAAGTAATACTTACTTAAAACATTACATTTTTTGTTTATTTTTGTGCTTCATTTTGTATTTTTTATTTAAGGGGACCGTCCGGTCAAAACGCTCGAAAAATAGATGATCCTTAGGATTTTTTTCTCCAAAAAAGTATACAACTTGCAGTAAAAAAACTTTATGGCCTTTCTTTATCCGTTCTTTAAGGATATAGAAACTTTATTTTTTCATTTTCCTATAATGGTTCGAATTTTACGTGGCGCTCAGTGCACTGCTGCAACAAAAGAGGCGTAAACGGTAGACAGTAGAACTCGACGTAGGATTTTCTGAAATAAAAAACCAGAGATATTCTTATAGGTTGTATCAATCACTATCGCATCAGCCTTTAAGAAGGCAAACAAAGCAAAATGACGATGTTTAGTACACATTTGAACACAAACATGCGAAAAAGGGGTAATTCTGCGCCTAAAAATGTTAATAACGAAGAAATATGACCTCTAAAATTGATGGTCAAAGGGTGATGCGATGGTGAATTCAATTCCAAAGAAAATGCCATCAAGTTTTTTGGAATCGGTTAATAATTTCTTGTGTTATGCCGTCTACCGTTCGGAAGAATCATGATTCGAGAAAAACGCGTTTAAAGTTTTACGCGAGTCCCAAGTGGCCGGGTTTTACCCACGCATTTGCCGATACTCAACTTCGGGAATTTTTCGAATTTCAAAGAATCCTTTCATTCCTAAAAGCTTGAACATTCCAAAAATGAAATAAAAAAAAATCGATTTTTAGACCGGACGGTCCCCTTAAGCAATGTATAAAAAATGTATAACGAAGTAAGTAAATAAAATTATATTTAAATAACTAAACAAAGAAGCAACTTTGTTACGAATTCACCACATTTACGGAAAAAGGGCACATAAACCACTTGCTTGAAACTTATAAATAAAGACAAATATCATTTCCAAATCATGACTTCTGTTTTCAGAACGTTTGAAGGACACGATAACTACATCCCTAAAACAATTAGATTTAATTGCATTACTTTTTATTAAGTTATACTATAATGAAAACTTTGAAATTGATTTTCTTGAAATGGCATTTTGGCGTGTGCCCTTTTTCCATCAAACGCCTCAATTAAAACTAAGAACTCGGCGCAGAAGGATTAGACATTCATTCCCCAACCTTTAAACCCATAAAATTCCATTTATCCAAATCCATAACATTCCCAAAACTTCGACGGCCACATCTCTTCCAAATTTCCCCACCATTCCCAGATTTGAAATTTTAAATACCCATCAAACCAAAACATTGTAAATAACAGACAAATCTGTGAACGGTATATTTTTGTTGATAATAAATACGAAATAAGGTTAATTTCTTAGACTCACGAAAATTATTACATACGTATACCTATGTAGATTGATATCATGAAATTTCATATACATAATAATAGCCCCCATTTCCGCCCCTTTGTGTTTAACGCGCACATGCCATCCCCTTAATGCCTTACGCCCCCTAGATAATTCAAACGCCCCCAAGAGGGCGGTAGCGCCCGCCTCGGGAAACACTGCGTTGAGGTAAAAATCTTAATCCCGAAGGAAGCAAGGATCGCAGTGCTCGGTGAGAGGAACGTCTACGCAAAGGTGGTCGATGGGAAATGTAAGAGAGGCCGAACATTTCTCAAGGGAAAGGTAATTCGGGTGAAGGAAGGAAGAAGCAATCCTTCTTCGGCGGGTTAATCCTACATCCCATTACCTCCTGCATCCATCCGATTCGAGGGCGTGAACACGACAAATCGATTTCTACGCTCCGCGAGAGTAGGTTCGCTGGTACACAGACAGTTCGCGTCTAGCTTGAAAACACCGACATTCTCGCTCGGGCCAGACAGACACGTAGAGCATTCTGTTTGAGCAGAAACTCGCCACGCTGTTTGCTGACCGATTATTCCGGTTGTTTCGAGTCCAACGCCTGAGTGCTGTGAATTTTTTCCACAACAGGGAAAGTGATTCTCCCGGGTTTCACGATTCTGCATCGGGTAAGGGAGCCGCGCGAGGTGTTGCCCACCGATCATTCGTGAAATTTCGTGGGAAGGTGGAGGATTGATAAATATTTAACCCCTGTTGTTTGCGAGATGTTTAAGAATATGAAATTAAGTTGCATTAAGTGACAGAAATTTTAATGATGTAACAAGTAGCGAAATAGTACTTTGGATATAAACTGTGTTTCTTGAAACGCATTGATTCTTCAAAATCGTTCTTCAAATAGAAGCAGGAGTTTAAATGGTGCGTTAGAGGAACTGGGCATAGTCTATCGCGAAGAATCAATAACTTTTAGACGTTCAAGAGGCTAAACGTCGATATCTGCGGAACAATGGGCTAAATGATGAAGTATTAAGAGAAGCTTTCGCCCCTTTTACTTCTCATTTTTTCACGGTCCGCTTCGCGTCACCCAGCGTTGAATACTTCGAGTAATTACTGAAAATCGGGGGTCGAATGAAACTGTTAAAACTTTCAATTAATTATGAAATAACTGTAATTGTTATCTATTCTGTTCCGAGAAAATTGTTATAATCAGTGCATTAACTGAAACTATTATTCCACACATTACTGTGTAATTAAGAAACTTTTATTTTCATGAAATTAGAAAAATGTTCTAGTTAAACAGGAACATTTATTCTGCTCCGCGAAAGTTAAAGTTGTGACAAGCAGATTTCCTGAAACTGTTGTGGGGTAGATAAATCTGAAGTTGAGAGCTTAAACCGTTCGGTGAAAATAATTATATAATAATCAAATGTGCTTTTATTTCTATATTTATTAGGGTGGTCCTTATATGTATGGTAAAAAATTGAATTTTTTAAAAATTTCTTCCGACCCTTTCAGAAGCTTCCAAATAGTTTAAAAGAATTTCGTCTAAAATTTTATTAAAATATATTAAGGATTAAAGGTCGCTCAACGGCAATGTAATATTACTATTTTGGTATAAATTTAAAAAAAAAATTTTTTTCCTTTACAGCTTGTTCTAACTGGTTGGGGGACTGGAGAATTGGATGAGTTTCGTTGTTACAGGTGCTAGGGCCAGTATCTAGTATGGTACCCGGTTTTACCTAGGCCACGGTGTAAAATCGTAAAAACAGTTCATATTTTAAATCATTATTTTTTGTATTTTTCCTTCTATTAAACAAATTGGATATGTACTATTATTTAAAAAAGAGTTTATTCTAATGAATCCCAATTGCAATTTGTTTTTTACTTAATAATGTCAAAGTTATGAAATTTTATTCTCAACGTCCCGATTTTGCCCCGGTCTCCCCTACATGCGAAATATAACGTCCTTGAGCGACCTTTATATATCAAAATATACAAATAAAAAACACGGAGATATTTTTTTTGTCAAATAGAAGATTTTAAGAGGGTCAGACAATATATATTCTAAAGTGGAAAAATAAGGATCACCCTAATATTTATCCTGCTTCCAAATCCTTGAATAATACAAATTAAAAAAATATTCCTAACTATTATATTTTACCCTTAATTATCTATTCAAAATCATATGATCCTCTAGTAGAACTTTTATTAATCAAGCATAAAATAACTGTTAAAACTGAACGCTTACAACAGAGTTAAAGTGTGAATGTACAAAGTTAACTTAAAACAGAAAAGAAACTATCTAATAGTTACAAATTCGACTAACAACTTTTATTAATGAAAGTTAACAGTTTCATTCGACCCCTGCTGAATGTTTCGGTCATTAACTTCTTGACCAAGCACAACACGGTAATAAATGTTTCCTGACAAATAAGTGCTGGTCCGTTAGAAACAATAGATACTTAAATAACTTTACCAAAAAGCAATAATAATTATTCCAAAGAATAAGAAACGTTGAAGAGACCAAAAATATTATCATTTGACAAGACAGAACTGTATTCCGATTTATTTAAACTAAAATTAGGAGATTACCCTCAATTAACCAGTAATAAACCTACTGCAAAGTATAAATTATAAATATTGTTTTGACTATCACTACCTATGCCTTTTATATTTCCTACCTTCCGTATTCTTCTAAAATATCCGTCATAAAATGTATTCAGTATAAGACCTTCATCGTTACTTTCAAGCTAAGAGGATCCCTCGGTGAATATTACAAGACCGTGGTGTATGCAAAGGAGAAACAACATGGATTTCATGAACGAGCCAGCAATGGCACGAATATATAAATGCAAACTAGACAGTGCGCGGTAGCCTTACACGCTGCTCGGACGCAAACAGGAGAAAAGGAACGAGAAAGGAAGAAAGCAATCCTTCTTCCCCGCCGGCTAATCCTAGATTCCATTATTCCCCGCGTGTATTCTCTGTGTTTCTCTTGCCGCGGGGTCGCCAGCACCAAGAATCGATTTCTGCCAGCCATGGAAGTTGTTGCACGCCTCCTGTAAACGGGTCGTTTACATTTGCGTTTAAATCCTAACGCTGGTCGTCCCTCCCTCTGTTTTAATTTCCGAACAGAAACCTGCGCGATTTGTCGATTCACGTGTGTCTCATATTCTGGTGTATTTGTACTATGCCTTTTTTCTGCTTCTATCACTAAGGATCGTGATTCTTTTCTTATAGTATTTATATTGATACTTGGAACTGTAAAGCCGAGGATAAGCTAAGCTAAGCTAAGCTATGTCTGGCTGTGCTATAAAACATAAAAACATAGCATAGGTTAGTTTAGCGTTTGGTGAAAACAGTTCTATAAGAATGTATTGAAACTAATTTTTTAAAACTTAGCACACCGTAGCTTAGCTTAGTCGACTTTATGACTGAAAATGTGAAAAGTCATAAAGTCGACTTCTATGTTCAAATACCCGCTCTCTTGCGCAAAACTGAAGTAACCAAAATCGGCTACAACAGGTACTAGATATTTTTGTCTACTTTAAGAATAATTTTTCCTCTTTTTTTTCGGATGAAAAACCGCGAGGATATGATGGTTGCCGTAGACTCCGTTTTCGAAAAAAAAACGCTGTACAGAAACAGCTACCACGCAGCATCTTCGCCGCATTTTTTAATGAAAATTTCACATTTTATAGACAAACGTATGACCTTTCTAATGTATATAATGTTTCTTCGTTAAAAACATTTTCTTACCGAAAAAAAATTCTTAAAATTTATCCTACTTTTTCACCTCCTAGGCGTATGTTGCTCCTTAGCATAAGTAATTTATGATACAGGTCAATGATCACGATTTGAGGAGTTTAGAGAGGTTCAGAGCGTGGCTCAACACAGGCCCGGTCGCCCGTGGATTAATTCCACGCATGTATGGTGACCCGGCTGAAGTTATAAGCAGGAATTAAATGCAGGGACTAAACAAGCGTGTATTTCGGCTCAACGACACTCAATACCCGTTCGCAACGTTGTTGTACATGTTCCGTGCTAATTATTCGCAAAATTCGAAGCAAATCGATGAACCGAGCCACGTGCGCCCGCTTGACAGCCAGCGTGGCCACAGAAACGATCGACTCGACGAGAATAACGAAATATTTAGCGCGACGGGTTAAGTCAGCCGGTGTTGCGCTTTCCGCGCTGAAAAATCCGCCGTCCCAGCCAGCTGAAACACTCGACCGCGTTTTGAAACGGTGCCCGCCCGCTTACAGGCTCCACAGCTTCGCGACATTTGCATTCACGCGATTTTACCCGCTACCGCGAACCATTCGCCCGCTTACAGCTCAGCCACTTTGGAGCTCCACGTGACAAATAAATATTAACGAGCCGTGTTGGGAAGGAGTTTTAAACGAATAACAAAGATGACAGTCGTGTATGGAGATCTGGTTAATTCTTGTATGGGAGTTTCTCATACGATCGAGTAACAATATTGGTGTAATTAGAGGCGATGTCCAAGGGTATCGATTCGCCGACGTTGATGGAGTGAAACAGCAGTGACGTCCGAATTATCGCGTCGTTGATTCGGTAGGGGTGTGCGGGTTGTCACGAGGATCGGGAACCCGAGTTTCCGGACGGGTTGGAAAAATTCGGGAGGGATCCCGATAGATTCGTATTGTTTGAGATACCGAAATTCTAGGGTAGTCCCGAAATTCCCAGGGAACCCAAAATTCCCGTTAAGGGAGTGTCTTGCTTTATAAGGTCCAAAAAATCGATTTTCTTTTTTATTGCCTAAATCGATAGATAAACTATCCAAGAATGTATTCACAAAGTTATAGCGGCCAATTCGAAGTAATTTTAAAGATACAGAACCGAGAGCAGGTGAGCGGCGAGCATATGTCCGAGCGCTCGGCCGGACACGGGCGCGTGCTTCACCCTTTGACGCGTCCCCATTCGTCGATCATTACTTTTAAAGACAATCGAAACGGCAGAGTTGTGCAGTGTAATAGTACAGAATAGTCGTAGATTAATAGCTGATTGGCAGATCACTGGTGTAAGTAACCAATAATTAATATTTTCTCCTACCGGAAACTTTAAAGCGCGATTTCTCCAGTTTTCATTTTTACGATTCTTTAAAATTGGCGGGCGTGATAGCAAAAAAACTATGCGGCCTATTGAATTAAACCAAAGTTTATGCTCTTCAGTATTAAATTCTTTTCTATGTGAACTAAAAAGATTGTTAAAAAATTCTTTATAAATAATTTTTATAGCACGTTAAAGTCAAATGTTGTTTTTAAAAAATAGACATTCTTCTTATCAAACTAAAAAAATGTATGATTGCGCGCTTTTTTCTGCTTTTTCTTAGTTCACCCAGAATAAAAATATATGAGCATTAAAAACCATTTTGATTTCAGACAAGAATTACAATCAGAATCCTTCCCGCCAATTGGAGACTGCAGTGGCAAAGCGCTCCGAGAATCGGCTGATGAATCTGCCATATTTTATAATTTTATGAGAAATTTTTTTTTTTTGTACTCATCGAATATATGTATAAATATACTTAAAATTTTATGAAGATCAATTGTTCCTTTCCCTTTCAAAAAATTCGCGAAAAAATAATTTTTTTGCACTTTGTAAAGCAGGACACTCCCTTAATCCGGATATCCTCGGGGATCCCGATATCCTCGGGAACCCGAGTTTCCGAGCGGGTTCGAAAAATTCTGGGAGTATCCCGATACGTTCGTACTGTATGGGATCCCGAAATTCTAGGGGAGTCCCGAAATTCCCAGGAAACCCAAAATTCCCGTTAATCCGGATTTCCTCGGGAACCCGAGTTTACGAGCGGTTTGGAAAAATTCAGGAGGGGTCCCGATAGATTCGTATTGTTTGTGATCCCGAAATTCTAGGGGAGTCCCGAAATTTCCAGGAAACGCAAAATTCCCGTTAATCCGGATATCTTCGGGGATCCCGGCATCCTCGGGAACCCGAGTTTCCGAGCGGGTTGGAAAAATTCGGGGGCGATCCCGATACATTCGTATTGTTTGGGATCCCGAAATTCTAGAGAAGTCCCGAAATTCCCAGGAAACCCAAAATTCCCGTTAATCCGGATATCCTCGGGAACCCGAGTTTCCGAGCGGGTTGGAAAAATTCAGGGGGGATCGCGATACATTCGTATTGTTTGGGATCCCGAAATTCGAGAGAAGTCCTGAAAATCCCAGGAAACGCAAAATTCCCGTTAATCCGAATGTCCTCGGGGATCCCGATATCCTCGGGAATCCAGAAATTCTCGGGAATCCCGATATCCACAGGGATCCCGATATCCTCGGGAATCCAGAAATTCTCGGGAATCCCGATATCCTCGGGGATCCCGATATCCTCGGGAATCCAGAAATTCTCGAGAATCCCGATATTCTTGGGGATCCCGATATCCTCGGGAATCCCGAAATTCTCCTGAGCAATACGAGAGTATCGGGATCCCGCCCGATACCGCCCGAACTTTTTCGATCCGTCCCGAGTCCCAAATCTCGGATACCCGGACACGCCTGAGATTCGGTGATTCAATAACTTGACTTCGACGGCTCGATGGCAGTTTCAGATCACACTGTGTTTATTTATTTATTTATTTAACCATTTAGGAATACAAGTACATTAGAAAAGGACAATATAGTAGAGATAACAAAAATAGAAAGAAAAAACTAAAGAAAAGGAACAAGTGTCAACTACGTACTCAGGTCGTTCAAGACAGTCCTATGTGCGTTGGTTTCAAACGCGCGAATTGAGCCCGCGAAAAAGTCACGGCACTTAAAATAGGTATTATCCAGGTCGCAGACTCTGAAAAGAAATGGATTTCTTGTGGGATAACCCGCCGAATTAAAGTTAATCAAGCTGGTGATAGGTGGACTATCAACTGAGCCAGTGATGATTTTGAAAAGGAATAGTAAGTTCCGCGACTACTCTGCGGGTCTCTAAGATTTGCATATTGAGCTTCCGCATTATGGGAGCAAAGTAGTGGTCGAAACGCGAGAGTGGCTGTCGCAATTTGAAAGCCATCGACGCGCAGAAATCGATGATGTACCTTCTCCAGAGAGTATTTGTGCTTAAGGCTACTATTTGCGTTGCGATAATAGTTGTTGTTTCTTTGTATTTTTGCGATCGGAGATGAAAATTAGTTATAGAATTTATATTACACGAGACTTTCGAACTTTTAATGGAGGAGTCTGTTCTTAATCTATCGATTGAGGTTGAAGAGTTGATTCGTAATATAAAAATATTTTTCGAGGTGGAGAAAAGTTATATAGGGTCTTGAAAGTTGAATAGTTGCTTCTTACTTAATAGTTACATATACTTAGTAACGTAACAGCTATTTAGTTAACTAATGAGACTGATTTCGAGTGCCAGTCGTAATGTTTATACGCTTCTCCACTGTTGTCGAAACTATCGATTTTATTTGGACATCTGAACGCAGCTATCACAAATATTTCGATCATAATACATTCTTGTTGAACCTGAAAAGTATGTTTCTGCGTTAAGCGTATCTTGCGGCTTAAAGTATCGAGAGTAGCACTCTCGATTGGATGCGCGGGAAAAACTGCACGCGGTGAAAGTTCGTGATTTAAGGGTACTTTTAGAATCTCCGAGATTCGCTCGTGAAACATGTTGCCTACTCCCCGGCGAGCTTTCTTTCAGTATAGCCTACTTTTAATCTCCTTGGGTAACAGTTGGCAATTAATTTGTTGATAAAGAAAAATAAACAGTTTCTTTTAGTTATTGCTTAAAACTAGAATGGAAAACTGTATTGATTAATTTTTATAGAAATCTCTTTATTTATAATGATTTTTCGTACTTTTTCTTTGTTCTTTATTAATTAAAAATGACTCCAATTATACATGCATTTGTGATATTTAAAGTATAAATGGCATTTCGATTATATTATAATATTACAAAGGTTTAAAAAACTTTTCATCCAAAGACTGGATATTTTAGGAACGATTATTTTCTGAGGCTATTTTTGAAAATTTTTAAATCATTTCTACGAGTTCTATTGCTAAGACATATTTGTATTTATGTTCGAGGAAAATATTTAGTAAATACAATTGCGTTGAAAGAATGCGTATGCTCGTTAATAGATTAATTGATTCCCAATCCATTTTCCGAAATTCAGTTCTGCGTATTCCGGATGATTAAGTTACAATATTGATACTTGTTATTTCATCTCTTTCTGCTGTTTTCCTTGCTATTTGTGTACTTTAATCTCTATCTCATCCAAAATAATGCTTGGTCTGGGCTTCTTTTACGTACAATGGACCGTAAATACACAGTACACGAATTGGTTGCCCGTATTTGTTGGCCAGCATTTTTCTTTTCACGTCTACTCAAGTCTTCCATCGCTTATTATTGAAAAGAGGGGAGAGGAGAGAGGCGGAGAATGTGTAACTAAAAGAGCAACACCGAATAACGCGGGCATTGAGAGTAAAAGCACTCCTCGATATATATTTTGCAATTTCAGAGAGATATTTGTTAAAAGGTGCTCTTAGGGGTTGTCCTTAAATTACGTAAGGCTTTTTAGGGGGGAAGGGTGTCGCGAATTTCTTACGTTTTCTTGCAAGGGGGGAGAGGGGAGTCAGGTAGCGTCTTACGTAATATTTTTTAACCTAATTTTCAATAAATACAAATTCTATCATTATTGTTCGAGAAAAGTTGTTTTAGTTTAAATATCCCGAAACCGAGTTAAATGAATTCTATAAACCTTTAAAAAAAATTTAATAACTGAAAAAATTCAATGTAAAATATATTACGTAAGAAGTGGGTTGCAATATCAAATCTTACGAATTCTTATACTGGGGGAGGGAGGGGGTAAGAAATCGCCAAAATTACCCTTACGTAATTTAAGGACGGCCCCTTAGGAGATTCAGTGATACGTAGTACGACAGTGAATTCCATTTGGTATTACTAACAAAGCAAAGCAGAAGAAAGAATTTCATTATTACAATTACTTTAAGCGATACTAATTTTAAACAACTAACACAATTATTTTAACAAACGTGGAACAGTGTCATTTCTGACTCATAGTAAACTTTGTTTAGGTATCTAAACATCAGAGAATGAACTTTCTCAAAATTTCATTCGAATACATTAAGGTACACACATTCACGAAGCACAAATAATAATAATAATAATAATAATTCTTTATTCCACCAGTAGACATTAAGAATAATAAGAAGATAAAAGAAACTTAAATACATAAAAGACAAGAAACAGAAAATAGTAGAGATAGAAATTAGATAACATAATATAGAAAAGTAAAGTGCAAAGGATGAGGTCCGGATAGCATTCACTCTTGTTAAATTCCTTCACAAAATTCTAACATTTACTTAAAAAAAGTATACAATATAAAATACCTACAAGTAGGTATACTGTTTCTTACGCGCATTTACAATTTACAAATAACGATTTCATTCGATTATACAAATAACATCGTACATATTTATCACGTCCCACCAGTGGCCCACTAACGAAAATGGAATGCGGGTGAAACTTGACCCACCTTTGCCGACAGGTGGTTCAGCGTGGCAAAATTACAGGAAAATAATAGTGAACATCGCGTTACCGCTTTCACCAAAACAGCCACTTCTTAATAGCCCGCGATCCGCTGACTTTTTACTCCCCACCCACAAACATCGTCGACGGGCTAGCAAACTTCGTCGGCCCGTGCCGACGCGATTCAGGTGAATCCGCTTTGCGAGGGGACGACCGGCCCTTCAATTGGCACGATTAATTTCCATGGTCGTGCATAAACATAACAAATAGGCAGCAGGGCGACCAGGGCCACTGATAAATTCCGCGCGATCGGGCGCGCTGAGGAGAGGCTGCCGCTCGCTGGGCGCATCTGCCTGATCAATCGCGGGTATCGATCACTGGCCGCAGTAGAAACGCTGGCTGGCTGGCCAGACGCAGCTGCTACTATTGTTTATCGAGCCGCCTAATCGGGCGACGTGGAAATGCCTGCTGGCAAGTAATATCCCGGGGACGTCGGTCATTTCGACGCGATGTTCGATTGCTCCCTACCATTAATTCCCAGCGATTCCATCGTGAGAATCAACGGAGGCACGTTGGTAATTGGAGATTTTTCGGCGCTGCACGTGCTCGACCAGTTCCCCGCCGTGGCAGGCAGAGGGTAATGTTTTTCTTTTTATTCTTAACACGACGGGTACTGATGAGTTTCTGGCCGCCTCGATTCGTTTGAAATGTACAGTTACCTGCGAAGAGTCTAGCAATGTAAGCACGACGAATCCGATGGCAAAGTCTGTGGGTTGCATTTTCAAGGAGTGCTTTAAAATATTCGAGGGGGAACAAGAGATAGGGAATCAAAATTAAATCAGTGGGACGGAGGATGTTACGTTCTCTCGAGTGGTGCTTGAAGCCCCTACGTACGACCAGCTTGCTGCAATACTGTCGTGGCACTACAACATCCACCGTTCAAGATTCTATTTTATTTCTCCGATTTTATTGGTTTCGGGAGTATCCAGTTTGATTTGACCACGCCATGCTGTGGAAGGTGCACGTTCGAAGATAGAAACACCGATGTACTACAACGAGTACGGAAGGAAATTTTTATGAGAAATACAACGGAGCTTTTGTGAGATTGAAATTAAATTTTCTTTTCGTCTTAGACAGGTCTGTCGTTGTGTAACACAATATTTTCATTTCAATGCTAAAACTATTGGAGGAAGTTGCAACTGAGGAAATACAGACGGATTTAAGGCTTCTGTTGGGAGGAAGTTTGTTAATAAACCACACTTTACTTAAATAATATAAACTGGAGTTCATAAGCATTGGGACATCTGCTGCGTCTGCACAAAATGTGATATTTGAGATTGAATACTTCTCACTGCTTTTAATTTAAAATATCAAATAAAGTAAAATTCTAGTTCTTCAATGAATTTGCACCGTTTTCCACAATTATTCCACACAAAGTAAGTGTCTTAATACTTATGAACAGCAGAGTATATATATTTTCTGTAATTTGTTGTTGACTTGTACAAAAAAATATATGAATATTTAATTGTCAATATTTATTGTAATTTCATCAATTTCTCTTACATTTTTTATCGTTCCTGTAATGTCACACAAATTTTGCCTAAATAACATTGCTGTAAAATCTGCGAGCAGTTACGGGACAATTGCTGTAAAATCTCCGAAACGTTGCGGGACAATTGCTATAAAATCTCAGAAACGTTGCGAGAAAGTTGCTGTAAAATCTCCGAAACGATGCGAGAAAGTTGCTGTAAAATCTCCGAAACGTTGCGGGACAATTGCTATAAAATCTCAGAAATGTTGCGAGAAAGTTGCTGTAAAATTTCCAAAACGTTGCGAGAAAGTTGCTGTAAAATCTCCGAAACGTTGCGGGACAATTGCTATAAAATCTCAGAAACGTTGCGAGAAAGTTGGTGTAAAATTTCCAAAACGTTGCGAGAAAGTTGCTGTAAAACCTCCGAAACGTTGCGGGAGAATTGCCTATAACCTCTCGGAAACACTGCAGAAATATTTCATGCAATGTTGCACAGGAGCGGACATAGGAAGATTTCTGCAACATCTCAGAAATATTACCTGCAATGTTACAATGTTGCACCGCAACGTAACTGCAACCTTTCTGCAACCTTTCTGCAACCTTTCTGAAACGTAGTGTGCTGTATGGGTATGCATAAACTAAGTATTAAGTAAACATCTATCGTTATATTTCAGAATGGAAAAGGAATATACCTAGAGGCTTGGGCAACGATCACAGTTGTGCTAATTGAATTACACTGTAGTTTAATTACAGTATATTTCAATTACATAGTAATTCAATTACAACGTAATTCAATTACATAATTAAAACTTTTCAATTAATTCAATTCCTAGTTACTGCAATCATGCGTCTAATTGAATCACAATGTAATTGAAATACAATGTAATTAAATTACAGCTTAGAACTATGGAGAAGTGAGATAAATAATTATATTTATCTTTCATGTCTATACGAAGCAACCTCAGTGAAAAGATGTTTGAAAAAAGTGTGTTCATCAAAATCAATGTAAAGTTGGATGATAATTAAAAGAAATTTGTCATCAGTCGAGGTGGTGCAGTTAGTGATTAGTGGTGAACTAAAAATGTTATTTTTTCCTTGTTTTTTCCTATTAGGTGATGTATTTCACTGTATTTCTGTATTAATTTTTTTACATGAGATGCATTAAATGATTGCCGTTATTTTTCCCTTTAATATATATTGTAAGATAGATAAAGCAGGTACTTGTTTATTTCTTTTTACATTTATGTTTGAATGTGGAAAAAATGTGACAAAGAAGTTTATTTCTCTTTATATATTATAAATTTATGAATAATACCATATTCCTCACTCATAATATTTTTTTTCTGTTCGAAACCTTTACCTACATATTTCTTTCCCATCTCGTATTACCTCTCAATTTGGATACCTCTTAACTCGTAATTCATAATTACATTGTACTTCAATTGGAAATACGAATTGCGATGTAATTTAATTGAATGAGAGATCTGAATTACGAATTACAATGTCATTGAATACGATGTAATTGAATTATTTTGTAATTATAATTCATGCAGTAATTCAATTGTAATTCTCCACAGCTCTGACAACGATCGATGGCATTTTCGATATTTTACAAACGTCTTGTGTACATGGGTGTGTCTCTGTGTGTAAATATCCGTGATCGTTTTCCTTTTTATAATATAACTTGAGGTTCTGGAAACAAGAAGGAATGGCAAGACAGTGTGAGATCTAGAAAAAAGATGCAGAGGCTAGTTTAGCGACATGTAAGTAGTATTTGTCGAAATTATTTATCTATATACTACGAGTACCTATATTAGGGTGTTTCAATTTTCCAAAGGTGCAATTTTCATATAACTTAGCTTGCCCCCTTGATTCTATTCATCTAACAAGGAGAGTATTTCAGGTGTCCGCCTCCGATCATTTCGATTTTTGGATATGTTATAGAGGACCGAAAAATAAGAAATACGTGTTTTTTTATTTTTCCCCGTTTTCATATTTGAGGGGTGAAAACTGCGTTCAAAGTTAGGGTTGAAAAATCATTTTTGTGGAATATCTCGAGAACTATTAGAGATAGGGGAATAGTGTCAATGGACGAATTTTGTGTCTTTGAATGCGAAATATGACTGACTCACCAGATTTTCAAAAAGTCCATTTTTTCCACAAAAATGATTTTTCAACCCTAACTTTGAACGCAGTTTTCACCCCCCAAATATGAAAGCGGGGAAAAATAAAAAAACACGTATTTCTTATTTTTCGGTCCTCTATAACACGTCCAAAAATCAAAATGATCGGAGGCGGACACCTAAAATACTCTCCTTGTAAGTGATCTGTATGCCAAATTTTAGACAAATTTAATAATATTTAGGGGTTGCACAGTAGGGTGGAACGAAATATAGGGGCAAAATATTTTTTTATTATTCATGACTGCTAATAGTGGGCAAAAGTTGCCTTTTATAATGGTATTTAAGCTGCCAAAGTTTGAACGTGATCAACAAATTTTTTGAGGTGCCGCAAGCCCTTCAAATATTAATATTTACTGAAATATTAATTTAAGGGAGTGTTTACATTAGATTCATAAGTCAGTAAGAAAAAGTTACTTTAGGGTATCGAAAAGTTATTTTATCCACTATCCATGTCTATTGCGTATCTATAGTGCTAGGACATTGATGTGTGTATTCCAAATGTCATTGTTTATCATATGTATATCTAAAATTGGTGTTAATATTCATTATATGTTTTGAGATTCAACACAATTTGTATGTGTTACATTTGCCCCCCTGTTACTACCGCCCCCGGTCCACCCTACATATTTTCGCTTTTTCAGGTTTTAAAAATGTGGCTAAAATAATAAGGTACAGAATTTTTATAGGTTTGAACAATAACAGTAGTAATAAAATATAAATTAATCTAAGTGTAAGTCTTCTTTGAAGTTTAGTTTCTGTTTTATGGACTTGAGAATAAAAATAATTATCATTGGAAACCGTGTTTCCTTAGCCTACTACGTATTATCTAGTGTGCAAAGTGTGCAACCTCTAAATATTACTCAATCTTCCTAAAATTTGTCAGATATTTTTTTTTATATTAATAGGAATCAGGACATGCGCAAAGTAAAATAAAAAAATATTATCTTAATTTTAACCCTATAATATGAAACACCCTAACCTATATACTACGCAGCCACTGATTTCATAAAAATATAATCTTTCATAAGCAGACAGATCGATGGTATCTAATATAATACGATATTCCCTCGGAATCTATGAAAATCCATTTATCCTGCATCATCGAGCCGATGAAATTCCATTCACGCCCTCCCCCCTCCTTTATCTGCATCTCCTAACCTGGGATTTGCATCTCGTATCGAATATATGGTAAGCGTATGATAAAGTCACCTCAGGGCTGAAGATATGACACGTGTCCAGCCGGTGGAGTCGTGAACGACGTGATTTACGATCCTCGACCTTTCGAGTGCAATTTCTGCGCAGACATTCTCTGCCCCAGACGTTCCCTGTCAAGCGAGATTCGCGTCTTCCCGCTGCAGCGATAGTGCTCGAGTGAGCGAAATTAATTTCCGAGTCTCCCGGAATTTTAAACTCGGACAATGGGACGGGAAGGTGGCCCGATGTTTCGTGACGAAACCATCGGCGACGGAATGTCGACGGTTTTATCAATAGGAATTCGAATTAGGCTCGAATAACGTTCAAAGGCACTCAGCTGTGAAAATGGATGACCAATTACGCATAATATTTCACTGTCAGTTTATCCTGCCTGGGAGATGCAGCACGCGTTAATAAACCGTGCCCCTAATTGCAATTCGCTTCATTCCTGCAGCTAGGAGTGATCGTATTTTATGCAGCACGTAAATTTCAATGGTCGATCCCATTGGATAAGTTAATAACGAGATACTTGATGGCAGTCCAATGGAATTCTGAACATTTTCGGAAGGATGGAGCTCGCATGAACCTCTGAATTTCCCAGCCTCTGGATCGATAGTGGACTAACTTTATAAAGGAATTTGAATGAAAAAAAAATCTATTAATATGTATAAAATAAAAAGGAAAAACGATAAATCAGAGAAGCTAACCTTCCCCAATAGGATATCTACCCCTTTCAATTTATGCACCCTTGACACTTTTTTCTAGCTTCAAAATCAACAGGACACTTCGTTGACACACCTCTTTCTTCGATCAACTTTGACATACTGGGTGGCTCACACCCAGAGCAATTTTTGAACGACTGTCATTCTCACCTGAAGAATCCAATCGTTATGAAAAAAAATCATGGATCAATTTCAAGGTCTCTAGAATGTATTCCAATAGTTTTTTAATTGAGATTTTACCACAGTTTTTGTAGAAAAATTCTAGATTGCCATATGTCTAGAAAAAATTAAGAAAATCTCCAAAAAATTGTAACTTTTACAAATTTCAATATTAAAAGCTAAAAATCTACAGAGTTGTTGTTCAGATATAATATTTTCATAAAAAAAATAGTTTGTAAGTCGGCTTTGGAAAAAAGGTATTTATTTTGCATATATATAGATATTCCACGAATATCCTCGACATTCTACGTAGAATCTACGTACTGGAAAAGGTATGGAGCGTCAAAATCAGCTTATGGGTGGCTCACACCCAGAGTGTCAACGAAGGTTTAATAAAACATACATTTTCAGAAACCCTTTTATCTCTTTGATTACTGACAACTTGAACGGCTCAGCATACACCGCGTGCGTGACTCCTCTGCTCGAATGCCTTAAGCATAGTCACTGAACGCCTATCGGCGGTCTCCGCACGCACCGCACGCATTGAACCTTTTAACATTTCTACAGTTCTTATTAAACGGACAAAAGCTCGCGCCATTCAAAGCGATAACCGGCTAGCCGAGAAATTCACTCTAATTAGGTGGGAATCTGGAACAGTATAACGTTATGGGAAATTTTCTATTCCGATAGAAGTGACCATACACAAAATTCTAGCATATGCTGCGCCGTCATTCCACAGGCGACGACGTTCCAGTCTGGAGGAATCTCAAACAGCCAGAACATTCGGCCCGGCTCAGCGTAACATTGTCACGAGATTCCTTTCAGCGGCACTTATTGTGCTCGTTAATTATGGCTGTCAGATGAAAATCCCTGCCGTCGACAGGCGGCAATCACGTCGCGGCCGCGTTTAATAATTAATATGCCAACTATAGTTCCCGGTTGAGGGAGCACCGGTGCACGCTGGGACTATTGATATGGCAACTGAAGCGCATCCTTCAGCCCAGTATTATTAAACGCGACCAACGCTTTACGGTCCCACAATGCCAGCTCATAATGATCCCATTATTCAGCAGGACAACAGCCCTGTTTCCTTGCCGCGGAACAAAAGGCTACTGAATTAAAAGCAGCTTCAATTGGTCGAGACTGATGGACTGCGGGCCCTGTCGAAACATATCATATAGGGTTGGTTGCCGCGTTAAAATCGGGGTAATTGATGAAATACTCGTCGCGGGTGGAGTATCGTATGTCCTCGACGGTTTGAAATTAGTATCTGCAATCGTTAAGGCTGGCTTGTGCGTCGGTGGAACGTTGGAGTGTTTCTCGTGAAAGTTATAAGGAACTGAGAATTTAGAAATACTCTGCAACCGAGGTTGGGCAAAGTTTTTATTTAAATAAAAATTTCGAATAACGAATAAAAGTAAAAAAAAAATCGTCGTGTGTCGAATAGAGTTAAATTCGTGTCAAATAAAGATATTAACTTTATTCGTCGAATAATCTAAAGTTAAAGTCACTTTTATTCGATCTGATATTTAAATGACTTTTTATTTTGTTAACGGTCAACTCTGCTCTGAGAGAAGAGCTTGAATACTTCATATTAAGTAAGATTTCTGTGCGTAGAATGTTTAGGAAAATTGAATTTTAGATTCAGAATAGAAATAGTTTACTGTTTCCTTTTCATAAAACCAAGTTTGGTGACTTTGAGCTCGGGAATGGTAAAAATAAATTTTGGAATATTTTAAATAGAGGTTTCTATGCCTAGAATGTTAAAAAAAAATCCAATTTTGAACTTGTAATAGAAACAGTTTGCTTTCTCGTTCTATAAACATGCTCATCACTTGCAAGCTGAAAGCTGTAGAATAAACATTGTGCCATGGAACAAGTCTCAGCTTCAATTTATTTCTTTGTAATTAATTGAAAAGGAAATGCTTCATTTGCGACAAAAACGACTGTCTAAGTAGGGTAGGGTGCGACCAAAATACCCGTTTTTCGCATAAACCTATGTAAAATTTAGTACTAACAATCTAGAGATATCTGGTGTTATTTCGTATAAACTATAACTACAAAGGAAACTGGATTTTATTCTTTAAAAAAAATTTTATAATCATATAATACATTTTATTGCATTTGCATTGAAAATATTTTTATCCCTTCAACTCTTAAACTTTGAACCACAACACTTTCACATAAAGGTAAAATATAAAAGATGAAGGAAATTTTTTTTAATTAGTAGTATTCTGCCCTGCTTAAGTAAAATGTCCTATCTAGCATTTTTCCATTTTTCAAGAGATCTTGAAATATTTGAAGTTCCACACGTGTTTTACATTTTAAGTAAAGTTAGAAAACCATACGTGCTTCCTAGAGATTTGGAAACAGTCTAATTTACTTATTTTTTTACAATGATGGCACAAAGAAAATGATAAAACTTCAGTTTTCTAGGACTTTAACTTTGCTGTACGTTCACGATGTTCGTTTGTTAATACTGTTATTTTCTGTTGACTTATACCACAAAATGTTTGTCATTGCAAAATGGACTTGTTGCCCCACGCACGGGGCAAAAAGTCCATTGCACTGGGTAGAAAGTCCCTAATGTCTTTTCGTGTAATATTAAACTAAATAAGTAACAAAACTCTTTTCAAATCAACAAATATTCTTTTTGGTATACGATATTGAAAGGAAAACATGACTTCTTTACCAAAAAATAAAACTATAAATCAGAGGCTTAGTTTGAACTAAAACCTAAAAAAAAAAAATCGCTCAACTAAAACAAAAACACTATTTAAAGACTTTGGCATCATTTCTTTTATAGTTTGACAATCTTATTATGAAAACAAATAATAAAATATATATTTTCAGTCTGAGGGACTTTTTGCCCCAATGGTACCTCTATAGTTTCTGCGATATATACGTTAGAAAATATTATCATCCAGCAATAAACAATATCATGCACACATTACTAAAGGAACATACAATCTTAACGCACTTGGCTGATACGCTTTAAAGCTGTGATTTACTTCGTATAAAACAACAAAGACGACGTAGTTCTTTTAGTTTTCGATACTTAAAATAACGAAAGCATCGTGTAATTCGCACAAACGTACAGGAGCGACTGGCGACTCTGTGGTCACCTCCGTTTCTTTTCGCCTTTTACTTAGTATACTGCGAAACTCAATACACTGTTTAGGAACAGAGATTTTGAATTCGGGACTTTTTACCCGCCGGATTTTTAGCCCAACCTAGTACCTACCCTTAATTTAAATTTCACTATACCAACTTTAATATAGCTACCCGGTATGCCGATTCTCGTTATTATACTCGTAACCTATTTGTCTAAAAAATCTTCTCTGTATCTCTAGCAGTGTTTTCCAAGATATTCCGGGAGAAGTGAGAATTTGGTAGTTAATTTCCCCCAGGTGATAGGACCTTCAGAAACTGTAGGTTTTCGCGTGACATCGCTGGGAATCGCGTTGACTCCGTCCTATTAGTCGCGGACCAAAATTCATCTTGCCATCGGTGTGTTGTTACTGCATCGTGAATCACGGTGCCTGGATGTAATATGCGCGATCTAACCATCGCAGATTGGATAACCGTGGATCCCACTATTCAATAACCGAACCCTTAATTCGATAAGGGCCACCCGATACACGATTCAAGGGGTTATCGCGACGCGCTGGGAAATTGATGAAGCGGGGAGGCCCGTTCGTTTCGGATAATCGAAACGCGAAATATTTTATTATGCCCGGCGAGCAATGGCGCACTAACGCGCCGGGTTAAATCAACGTTATCGTTATCCGGCTTATGAGATAAGCCGCCCATTTGCAGCGGCGGAATCGACAGAGAATTGATTCAACCTATTCGACAAATTAATACGCTCTCTTGTGACGTGTCCATCCTGCATTTCGGAACGACCTTCCGGGTTCGTTTTCCGAACGACCCTTCCATTTCAAACACACAATCGGCCGAAAGCTTGGAATCATTGGTAGATCTTTGTTAAAATCACGTCAGCTGGCAAACATATTAAGTACCATTATTCGAAGACTAAAACTGAAGGAGACTTGACACTTTAAGGGATGATTGTAATGTATTTAGGAAAATTTTATTGTAAATATTTCTGTCATTTTTCTTCAAAACGAAACTCTAAGTAAATCGAGAAATATTTTCCAAGATGCTCGAGTTATATTTTCATGCAGAATCATACACTTTCCGATGGAATAAATTTCCCTGTAGTATTGGGAAACTTAGAGGAGGCGTGGCTTAGATTTCAGCGCTGTGGTGGTCAGTTGGCAAACTATTGAAAGTAGGTCCGGATCCCAGCAAACATTCCGTATAAGTACTCAGCAGTAATAGCTTTTAACAATTTAAAGTTCTCTTAATTTAAAAAAAAGCGAATTTCTATTCAGGAAATTTGTAAATTCGCGTGTGGTACACCTCAGAGCAAAAACTTTATTGGTGGTGAAAATATAATTAATAGTGGTCACCTGTTGAATTGTGGAAAAGTGAATGAAGAATATAACAATGATGTTGTCCAAATTATTGCATTTTGTCTACAAACTGCAAATTTAAGAGATGATCCTCATGAAGGAGGCATATACCGAAATATGCGAAAAGATGAAGAAAAAAATTTCTCTTCTTTTCAGTGTTTGACATGTCTTGAATGTTTCCTGAAAGTTTGGGACCGCAATTCGCAAAAATATCAAAGATATAGACTCAAATTTAGGACCGAAATTCGCAAAAATATCGAAAATATAGAGTCTACATGTTCGATATTTTTGCGAATTTCGGTCCCAAACTTTCAGGAAACATTCAAGACATATCAAACACTGGAAATAAGTAAAAAAAAAATGTTATCTTTTTCGCATATTTCGGTATATGCCTCCCTCTTAAATGTTTAAAAAATAGTCCCCGAAAATGAAAATTTCATTTTTTTGTTCGTCTTCATAAATAAAAAGTGTTCCAGAAGCATTTAAACTTTCTAAATTTGAGGAAAAAATAATTTTTTTTTTAGTTTTTCGGATTTTTTTCGAAAACCGTTTGTCGCACGAGAAAAGGTAATAAAACATAAAAGATGCTCATTGTCCGGATCTACAACTTTTGTTTGATATATTTTTTTATTTAATCAATAACTCGGAGGATATTATACAACTGCGGCTTTGTGAGCTGTTTGAATAATTATTTGAAATGTTCAAGGGCCCCTGGGCCCCCTTTCCCGTTATCCGATCGAGCTCAATCTTTACACGATTTTTTTTTTAATTATTTGGAACTATTCTGGAGGGTGCCCCGAAGAAAATTCAAAAGTTGAAAATAAGCGCCACCCTAATGTACACTGATAAAGTAGTTCACTTTTCTGTCACTAGTTAGCGTATCGAAATTCTTGGTTTCCCAACACTTCTATACGTTAACTTACAGTGACGGTGAAAATAAATTTTAAAATTTACATTTCTCAATCTATTTTATTTTTTACTTCGCGATTTAGGGAACCTTCCTATCTACGGTGTATAAATGGTAAGATATAATTTTTTTAATCGCCACTATCTTATTTCCGTTATTTAAATAAAAATCTTATTTCCGTTACCGTTGGCAGTTCAAAGTTTCACAAACCGCCGCTGTAAATGTTTCGCTGAACGGTGATTTGGAATTCTTGCACGCTGAGGGAGGAGAAACAGGAAGCTGTCTTCGTTACACGTTATACAGAGATCCGTCACTGCGTCGGTTAATCACTGTCTACCACGTCAAAGTCACGTATAATCATTTTACAGTATCTCCGCCGTACCGTCACGTCGGAAACAGGGATCGGACGGTGATTCGATATCGACCGTCACGAACTCAGCGTTCAGGATTTACCCACTAACCTAAATACTTCAGATGTGCCTAAATCCGATGGATTTGTTTGCGCCAAGTTCACGGGAGGATGAAGTATTTCATGCCCACTGGATTCCCCCGCCAGGAATTCAAAATGCCCCGATCCCTTTCAGCTGCGGCTCAAATGGAGTTTAATTGTAATTTCAACGTGGAACGCGGGCTTGTATTACGGCTGATAAGAAAGTTGGATCGTGGAAATATTTCCATTAACGGTGGACCGTATCCATCTGGTGTTCTTGGGGAGAATGCTCTGACGCATTGGTGAAATGTGTAAAACTGGTAGGCGATTATCTATTAGACTGATTGTAATATTACAGTGAATAAATTCATGCTTTGGAAGTTATTTCGTACGGTTTTTCGGTTTTTAAGAACCGGGTTTAAAACCCGTTTTTATTTTTCAAATTTAAAAGGCCGGTTTTAGATACTAGAATTAATATGTAAAAATGAATTAATTATTTAATTAAAAACGTTCACATTTTGACTTGAAATCGCCTTAGGCACAAGCGTGTTGTTGTAAAGTTTTACTGAAAAACTAATCTTCATGAGTTCATATTTCCTGAGGAAAAATACTAAATGAAGTAAAGGTTTATAATTTATGTTTTGTACGGATTTTAGTTATTTTAGTTCCTTTTATTTATTTGGTTTTGTATAGATAGAGTATAATCTATTTCGTTATATTTTTGTAATTCCATAAATATTAAATAAACTGAAAATTTTAAAGAAAAAATTTTTTTTTACCGTTTTAATTATATCTTGCTCTTGTTTGTCAAAATTCGAAAATCGGGTTTTTTGGAATACTGGAATACGAAAGCCGACTTTCTTAAAAATCGTGTCGGATAATAAATGATATAAATGTTATTCTACGTGTTTAAATTATTTCTAGTAGACGCATCATTCTTTTAAATTATAAATAATACGAAAGCAAAATGAAAACGTGTAAAGTCGTCTATAAATCTTGTTATCACTTTTCTCTCCGATATCGATATTTCTTTGAGAAATTATGATTGATTGGGTAACACAAGAAAATACTGTCGAATTTGAAAAATTGGTGAAAATGATGCTGAAAAAATTGTATTCTTATTGCATTTGTTTTCAGCCAAAAGGTGAGCCTTTAAAAATTAATATTACTACTGTATCTGTTGATGGGTAAGTCCAATCGAACTAACAATTTATTATTACAGTTATTAAACAAACATCTACTTATTCAGAATTACTCGATTAATATCAACCCCTAGCAACCGGTTAACAAGTTGATAAAAACAATGGTATTGTAGTGCAAAAGTATGTGTGTTAAAAATAAAGTAAATGTAATTTTGCATGGAATGCGATATGAAACGTATAAAGAATGGTAAACAGCGATCGCTCTGCTAACGATATGTCTAAATATTGTCTAAGCGTGCACGTGCAAAATGGTGGCCACTTCTAGCTGCAGCTTGCGTGCAGAGAAACGTGGCTGGTAGGTAGCCACGGGCCTAATTAAAAATGCTTCCGTCACGAGCCCGCCAAGACAAAAGGAACTTATGAATTACACGGAGAATCCTCGACACACAGCGTGCCGCTCGTTGGTCGGCCAACGTCGGCAAAAATGGTAGAAAATAAAGGAAAGCAAAAAAGGAACCCCCCGCCTCCGCGATTTTACACTCAGCTGTTACGCGACACGTTTTGCGAATCGACCATTCAGGATGGAGTGCGCACAATGAAATGAAACTCAGCTTCAATGACCTCGATTTCTTGGATACTATCCAGCTTGTTTATTCGAGCGCTTGATCATCCGACTAGCTTTTAATCCCCATACAGCACACTCCGTTGCAGAAAGGTTGCAGAAAGGTTGCAGAAAGGTTGCAGTTACGTTGCGGTGCAATGTTGCACAGGGGCGGACATAGGATGATTCCTGCAACATTTCAGCAATGTTGCGGTGCAATATTACTCCTGCAACGTTTCGGCAATGGTCACGCAACGTTTCGGAGATTTTACAGCAACTTTCTCGTAACGTTTCGGAGATTTTACAGCAATTGTCTCGCAACGTTTCGGAGATTTTACAGCAATTGTCTCGCAACGTTTCGGAGATTTTACAGCAATGTTCACGCAACTTTTCGGAGATTTTACAACAAAGGTCCCGCAGTAACCAGGGCTCAAAAACTGTTATAATATCGATTTAGTATATAGATTTAGTATAATATCGTAGTATACCCAATATACTTATAATAATTTATGATAATTTAGTGCAATAAGTAGCAGACGATTTAAGCTGAATTGATTGTATGCTTTATGTAAACTATGGGACTTGTCCCGTTTATAACTGAAAGTATAAGATCTCAAAAATACGTGTTGACGTATTCCGTGCGATATAAGGTGGGCCTCATGTAAAATCTCCGAAACGTTGCGAGAAAGTTGCTGTAAAATCTCCGAAACGTTGCGGGACAATTGCTATAAAATCTCAGAAACGTTGCGAGAAAGTTGCTGTAAAATTTCCGAAACGTTGCGAGAAAGTTGCTGTAAAATCTCCGAAACGTTGCGGGAGAATTACTTATAACATCTCGGAAACACTGCAGAAATATTTCATGCAATGTTGCACAGGGGCGGACATAGGAAGATTTCTGCAACATCTCAGAAATATTACCTGCAATGTTACAATGTTGCACCGCAACGTAACTGCAACCTTTCTGCAACGTAGTGTGCTGTATGGGTCGTATCTATGTTTTTTTTATCTACTTTCAGGGGACGGTGTTTTGTTATTATTCCTGTCCCGTCTTACAAGGGACCTTTGGTTAAGTACAGAAACGTCGAATGAAAGGATTTTCTTGTTAAATGAAGAGGGTTAGCTCGTCCAATGCCACATGGGTCACTGGTGGCTCATGGTATTTATTATAAGCGAAGCTTTTATTCAAGGGAAAAGGGAGAGAATATTCTTCAACTCGATGTCGAAACGAAACAGGAGAGGAAAGAAGCTGAAACTACTCAGAGTTTAATCCACATTCAAGTTCCCTGTAATTCAGTATTATAATGCTTATTAAATCAGAATTTCTGAAATGAACTTTTTGAACAATTCTTAAAGTCCCAACGAGAACCTTGAGTTCCATTGTATGGAAATTGGCGTATTTTGTATAACTTTTTCAAATGAGAAGATACTAAAATTGACTAAAATAAATGGCATTGCAATTCTAGTTTGAATTGAGGATCTTACAGCAAGAGGGGTGCAGCTCCATCTTTACTAACTTCGAGTAAATTAGAAAAAACTGTTTATAAAATTATTGCTTTGACTTAGCATTAAAAAGATAAAATGTATATATTTTGTTAAGTTTCTATTTCTATTTTTGGCGAATTTTTCAAATCTGGAACTGCCCCTGACTTGCACCAAAGTGTACAATAAATACCAATTGCTTTTTGATAATTATGCATAATAAAGAATATTGAAATTTATTAATCAAATGTGGAAAAAATATGTTGACAGTTATTGTAGTCAAAATCGATAAGAAATTTCAAACTTCTTTCCAACAGTATTCATTGGTTTTCTTAAAGGGTGTGATTAGGGATGCAAAATAAATAAAAAAATGTTGTATAAACATGGTGATAAAATTACAAAATAATCACTAAAAAAAAAAGGATCTCAAGGAGGGATAAGAAGAAAACTCGTTCGCAATTCCTATCTGCTACTGGTCGACCGAAATTAGACCACACCCGCCATTACTGAAACACGGATGAAAACGGGGATTCTTCCACGACTTTTCAAAGTGATTAATAATATTTCTACCCACGGTTGAGCAGCTCAAGGACCCCCACCCCCTTCGAAGAACTGTTCTTATTCAACGTTCAAGCGTTCGAGTAGCTTCTTTCCAGCCTGGCCGATTAGTTTCCAAGCAGTTGCTCCTCGAATCGAATCTATCAAGCGTGACATCAACCCCCATTGTTCTCAGGGCTGTGACGGAGCCCGTCCAGCCTCCCATTAATCGTCGAAAATTTAATTAAGCACGACAAGAACGAGTTTTGGCGCGCTGGGAACCTAGACCCCTCGCAAACGGCCTTATGACAGCTTCGTGTTAATAAAGCGAACAATGCATCCATTGATATTCTAATTTTCTGCGAGAACCGTGCAATCATCGCGGATTCAACGCGCTGCTGACGATCTGGCTGATTACAGTGGAGGCTTTGATTGCGTTTAGTGAGGCCTGAGACCTTGGGCAAATTTCGCACTAGACACATTTCTGGATCGTGAATTGAGATTTTTAGAGGCCCTAAGTGAGTGGTCGGCAAACTCATTAGTCAACAGAGCCAACTATCAACAGTACAACGATTGATATTTCTTTTGCGCGACAAATTTCTTAAACTTAAACTATATAGGTAGGTACACTGTTTATTAACTTAATACACTTTAATTGGTGTTAAGTCTTAATTAAACTATAGATACACTGAATAAAACTTGATATCATACTTAATAATGATCTTATTTATTGATAAAAATTAAATTGTGGCAGAGCCGCATTCAAGGGACCAAAGAGCCGCGGTTTGCCGACCACTGCCTTAAGTACTTGAAAGATTTTGAGGCCCCCTTATACGGGGTGATCGCTTCAACGCAATGTGCGATTTCTTAGGCATCTTCGATAATTTAAATGAAAAGTGTTTCGGCGATACGAAGAGAAAAATTTATGAAAAATCGCGCAAGTCTTCGTATGTATTACTAACATTTATTACAGATTGTGGATGTGTTTATATGTTCACGATTAACTAGTAACACGCAATTTGAACTAACTAAAAATTCATTTCTGAAAACAAATGGGATTTATAATAATTTTCATACACTTAAGTTTCTCGAGAAATATTTTAATTTATCGAAAGATGAGAAATAAGGAATTATAAAATTTCTCGAGAAATTCTCGAGAAAGAATTTCCGAGAAGGAACACTAACTATACATGTGTATCGTGTATCTATACTGTTAGTACATGGATGTGTGTATTCCAAATGTCATTCTTCATCAAATATCCAAAATTTGTGTTAATATCTATCATACTTATGTTCAGAGATATTTAACGTGTTACAATTGTCCTTCTGTTACTATCGCCCCCGATCTACCCTACTTACCCTCTTAACCCTCGAGCGGGCGCGCCGGCGAACTCAGTTCACCAATCCGCGTATTTCTTTGTTTCCGTCTCGGGAAGATAAACATTCCCTCAACACGCTCGTCGTATGTTTCAAGAATCGCGTGATGCGTGTGCCAGTTCAGTTTCAGTTGTTTAACCGAGCTAGTGCCTGTTGTTTTCACTGTTGAATGTACGCAAGTCACACTGTCCCGCCATGTAAGTGACTTCATAATGAAATAAATTGATTAGAATTTCGACCGTATATATGAAGTAATTCAAAATTAAAGTGGTTTCAGCGCACTGGTTCGGTCAATTAAAATTTTTAATAAAAGCTATTTTGCAATCGTTATATTTCCGACGTTTCGGTCATTGATTGTGACCCTTATCAAGGAAAGTGAAATAAAACTGCGTTTGCCTTTAGGTGAAATTTACACGTTAGCCCAAGACGTGCGTTGAGCGCGTCGGTTAGAACGTGACTAAGGTAAACAGTAAAAACAAAGTAGGAGACTCTAGAGTCTAGAGGCTGAACATAATACGTTATAAACTGAATTCAAAAATTGAAGGAAACGATATTTCAAACCTCAACAACACGCCGTTTAAAATACCAATAATGTGGTAAACAAAAAAAACATTCACTCATGCTCGAAAATTAATTAATTACATAACTCAAATATGTAATTCGTGATTCAACCATAGTTAGAGAGTTACAGGACAATTCTAACAGAAAGACAACATCATATCATATCCTTACTGTTTCAATAAGGTTGCGTAATATTCTTGCATCTTAGGTGTTTCATATCTAAGATTTACGCTAGGTTGTTTAATCATATGTAATGTTTCTAATAGAATCCTCCTACTGTTTACCTCAGTCACGTTCTAACCGACGCGCTCAACGCACGTCTTGGGCTAACGTGTAAATTTCACCTAAAGGCAAACGCAGTTTTATTTCACTTTCCTTGATAAGGGTCACAATCAATGACCGAAACGTCGGAAATATAACGATTGCAAAATAGCTTTTATTAAAAATTTGAATTGACCGAACCAGTGCGCTGAAACCACTTTAATTTTGAATTATGACTTCATAATGTTTTTGAAAACTGAATTTCACTGCCTTTTTTATTCGTTTATACTCAATTATATACAAATGGATTGTTTTTTACAATATACCATTTTACAGGGCAAAATTTACGAAAGAAAAAGAGTATGAGCGAGTTCTGTGTGAACTTTCAGATGAGGAATATGATAACCGCACTCCTGAATGCGATTCTGATTCTTGGGTACATTGCTATTATTTTCCCATCACATTTAATCAAAAGTTACTATTATCGACAGAGAAACCGTTTCTGAAGTGTATACTTTATATATAAGGGGACTAAAATGATTATTTTCAACTGGTGAACTGAGTTCACCACGCGCCTGGTCGTGTAACTCTGACTGGCGCGCCCGCCCGAGGGTTAAGTCGCGCGTCCTCGCCCACCCCATATTCACATATCTACGCCTTTCCAACCTTTCCGAACTGGAGCTATCTCTGAAACTACTCGGGATATCAGTCGTAAGTTAGAGTGGTATCTCGTGTGAAAACGTCCTCACTGAGATTTCTTACGCAACTTTCCTTCGCAATATCCAAAGGAAGACAAAATTACTCGGAAATATGAACTTTATGTTGCTTGGTATGAACATCTGACCATCCACTATAACTGTGACACCATTTTCCTCGATATCACTCCCTTTTACTACTATTCCCTCTTTGTATGATACAATTTGCACAGAAAAGAAATGCAAAGAAATATGAGGTTTCCAGTAAAGGAAGCGTGGCCGCATCTTGCACGCGCATCTTTAGAAAAAACCATGCACACAGGCACATAGATCTCATTAAACCGTGCAACATTTCCCTCTACCAATTTTCTCTATCTCCTCTTAGGAAGGAGCTATAGCGCGGCCCAGTTCCCACCCTCGCAGCGCGCGTTTCTTCGTGACTGTGTACTTTCCACGCGGGCATACAGACCCGTTCAAGAGTCTCAGGCCATCCGCTGTTTTAAGGAAGATTACAGATAATAAACTTTCGACAACATTTACCACATAAGATACAATTTATTTAGGCTTTGGAAAATGTCAGCTTAAAGTGGAAAGGTTTGTACAAAGCGTAAAAAGAGAATTGTTTGCTTGATTTGTTTTCAAAGTACGCATTCCCGATGCCTTTAAAAAAATATTAAAACAGTAGAAAACCTCGCACAGAGATCAAAAGAAAGTTCAAATCTCATATTTTTATACATATATCTGCAAAACTAAAATAACTGAATACAACGCTTTTAGTATTACTTACTTATTCTGGCAACCCCCAATCTGTGAAATATAAATTTTAACAATGGAATATACCCAACCCGGAAATTCAAAAAATTATGAAACTTTGGGGATATACATATAGGTACATACCTCCCAAGAATAATTGTAAATTACCAGATCGCGAGTTATAACAGAAAATCGGAAAATAGCCGGATTTTCAGGGGACAATTTCACCCCCTTAGAGTGAATTTGGACAGCAAAAAGTAATTACGTAATACATACCTATATATCTTCTACATATCCCCAAAGTTTAATAATTTTTTAAATTTCCGGCTTAAGGATCTTCCCTTATACGATACAATTCTTTCTAGTAGAACTATCTTATGTTAGCTATCGTTCGCAGTTTCAACACTTTCTTTCGACCGCAACTGTATCAGCACTCTACTCTTTCTTTATCGTAAAAAATATCAAATGTGATAACAGTTCTCTATATCTTTCAATGGTTACCCAACTCCCTCCAGATTTGTAGCCAGCGTAACAACTGTCCCGAGACTTTTGAACAAGGATGTACATACATTACATTCACAGGCTGGTGATAATTCTATCCGCGAATGGAGACGTAAAAAAGCATGTTCCAGAATACCAAACGGGAACGCTTCACAGCAGTTTATCGATAAGCGGCTCCATAAAGCCCTGGGGGGGGGAAATAAATCTGCCATCGGGACCCTGGTGATAAATAACACTCTGACGTTTCCTGTATTCAAACGAGGAAAGGCGTTAGCCAGCGACGCGGAAGCAACGGGCGGACCCATTGTCCAGTGAATTAATAAATATTCTTTTCATTTCCTGATCGTGGGACGATGCTAACTCGGGGAGCTTTTTCCGAGCGTGCATTCATGGCGTGCCAGCTTCAAGACGTAAATCAGTGACTCGATCGAGATCGAGCTAACATAGCGCTCGTTTTAGGAGACACTGTTATTCAGTTTGCAACAGACAGGACAATGTAGAAATTGGTCAATTTTGGATCTGGCTGGCAACGAAAGTTCTTTACAGGATATTTTTCTACAGGCCTTAAGGAAACCGAAATTCATAATTGTTTACCCTGGGGACGATGGGAAAGTTATAAAAAATAAGCGTCAAGTTCCGTTCTTTTTAAACTTTGCAGGTTGGTAGAGGAGAATTTTTCTTTTCTGCCATTTTTTGGTTCTTCGGGGTGAAAACACCTCTTAAAGTTTGAAACTGAAAGTAGAATTAAGACTTCTATCGAGGTCTCCTACAAACCTGCAAAATAATAAAATCAAGAGAAGCAGAATAATTAGAAGTATAATAAAATTGAAGGAACTATGTAGGGACTTGTGTAGGGAATTTTTTTATTGTATTTCTTTGCTCTCACCCCCTAGAACAGCGCCATTTCATAAGAAAATAGTCCCTGAAAAAGATTATTGCAATCGGAGAACAGAAAAGGGTGCCGACCAGGCCTTAAGGTTTAGAATTTATCAATGTTTTGAATTTGGAGAAATTCTCAAAAATGGTAAGCCCTATCGAAATTTTGTTTAAATAATATTAAAAGAGCATTCAATTTTCTACAATTACTGTATATATAATTTTATCGTGCTTCCAACCATTTTTTAAATAATAGCGTTTGAATATAGAGAAGTACGCGCCACGCGCGTATGGACAATACGTCACGCCGTACAGGTGGGAGGCGCGACGTGCGGACGCCTCTATATTCAAACGTTATTATCTAAAAAATGGTTGGAAGCACGAAAAACTTATATAAACAGTAATTGTAGAAAATTAAATGCTCTTTTAATATCATTTGAACAAAATTTCGATAGGGCTTACCATTTTTTAGAAATTCTTCAAATTCAATCCATTAATGAATTCTAAACTTTAAGGCCTGGTCGACACCCTTTTCTGTTCTCCGATTGCAATAATCTTTTCCGCGACTATTTTTTTTACATAACACACCGAAAGTGTTAGGTCGTCACTTATAATTCTGAAGCACTCTATACAGTGTTTGAAATGAATAGCTTGTGTGCTAAAAATCGTGTAAAACCTCGAAAGGAAGTGGAATTAACCGTGAAACGAAGCGAGTGTTTTCCCCAGTAACCTATCCACCACTGTATATAACAACGTCACCCCCCGAGCTGCAACGGGGTGAAACACGTAAGTAATAACTTCCTCGTAGCGTTCTTAAAACCGCTTCACACCGAAGCCACCTTAATACAAGACTGCGACGGACCGTAATTGGAAACATTCGTCGGGCTTGAAGGTAAGTTTATTCATCAGTGTGCCGTCGTTCAAAGTGTTCGAAAGTTCCGCCCTGAACTGTTCCTAATTTCAGTTCAAGATTGTTCTCACGAGATTCTCCCTTGGGCAGGTGGGAACGATTTTATTCGGGCCTTGAACTAGGCATGCAGCAGAAATGTAAAAGCTAAGTCTTTATCGCCTCGTGACTAGTATTTTCAACATACTTGCTCGTGAAAGAAACTTTGATACAAAACGATACAAATAAGTATAATAAATCTGTTCTCCAATTTTTCTTCTTCTCAGTAGCTCTTAACATATTCACCGCCAGTGACGCAACCAGAGGAGAGGGAGGGGGGGGGGGGGGGAAGGGGCCCTGGCATAAGAAATGAAGTTCCATAATTGCAAAATGATATAGGGCTTTCCGATTTCCTTGATACGAGAAATTTACACGTTCGAGATTTCTCCATCATTTTTGCACTATGTAGGTGGAATTTGGGAACGTCACCTGCTAAGCTCCAAGTGTACGCAAATTGCACCGTTAACTTTACAGTTCGGGGACAATTAGATAGTTTCCCTTCAAGACAGTTTCAGAGGCCTGCGAACGCTATTCGAAAGCCAGGAATAGCGGGATTAGAATATGAATACAAAATTCTTTAATGCTCTTCTGAATAGTGCATGCGTTTAGAGATGCATTTGGCGGCCACGCTGTTGCGTAAACCAGACGAATTCATATGCAATACTCGGGGCTGCCGCATGTGTTCGTAATTTCGGGTAAACTGGCTTATCCTAAACTCCGAAGTGCACCAAATGTGACCAACTCCGCTGTTCACATGCGATTTCGATACATTTGTCGTGATGGAGGGTAGCGGGTCTTTGAAATCCCCATTTCAAGGCCACTTCCGCGGGTGATTAATTTAGTCAGGATAACGACTAAAGCTTTTTGTATAAGCTACAAGTGTACAGGGTGGTTATTGCAAAAATTGGGGTTGTTATTTCGTGAATTAATTTGACTATGAAATAAAAGAAGTGAGAATTTAGTATTGTTTGCATTATGGTCTCCTTCAGGCAAGAAAGTATTCCTGCAAAGATTTTCTGAGTGTACATGGGTTCAATTATAAAATTCATAACAGTTTTTCTTATGAGATTTTTGAGCAAATAAAATCTTTCTCATGAATGCTTCGTAATTAGTTACTGTACTTAATTGTTGAAACAGGTCTTCGGGAAATGGGTTACTTTTTATATATTGCTTTGTGAGATTTAAATTAAATTTTTTACTAACGATAAAAGGAATATATTCGCCGTTTTAATGGAATCACATGAAAATATAATGGGAACGCGGTAACCTTCAAAAGAGAATGTAAAATTTGATGATTTTGTGGAAAGTAGGATTTGTAACATCCAATTTTTCGTATTAAGTCTATGCGAAAACTGATTTTGAGAGATACGCAAAGTGGAGGTAGACGTTCGAAGTCTCTGGAGGGCAGCTGAAGTGACTAGAATGGAACTTCAATACCTTTTGCATATTCAATACTTTAGAATTTTATATCTTCAATATCTGAAGTATCAATCAAATGGAATAAAATTTCCACGAGTTTTCCACGGTTAGAATTATATATATATATTGAAAGCTTATGTAACTACATTCATCCACTAGGTAGCATTTAACGTCTGGCTCTTGAAATGTTAATACAATTACAATTTTAAACATATTAATTTATCTTCATCCTGCCATCACTTGAAAATAGCTTCATGAATATCATATATGTCTACAAAGTTTGTAATAATTTTATTACTTTATGTAATTTAATACATCCATTTCAAATAATTCTATTTAAAAAACAATATTTTCGACCTTAGGATCACTAAAAAGGAGACATAAACGAAGAAACTTTTCCTGTCGCCATATTTATTTCTTTAAACCCTGTTATTCTTTCCTTAAATATTTTTTCATATCACCAATAGCAAAAGTGTATTTTAAAGCGATGAAATAGAAAGAACTTAGAATATAAATATAAAACATATCTGTTATTCTTGGCATTCGTAAACAATTAACCTGTTCTTTCAACTTCATGTTATTATTATACTTGTCTCGTTTCTTATTATATTGCAAACAGACTATAAATACAAATAAAAATGTAAATACAAATGTGTGCACAATAATGCCATGCATTGCCAACGATCTTTACCCGATTCTGATGAAAATTTATTCTACCTTCCAAAGAGTCGTCTAAAACAAATCCAGCTGTATCCCTTACCAGTCCAACTTTAAAATCAACGAGCCGCTCGTGCTTTAAATTCCGTAATTCGCAGCTCGTGCCATTTTCATAATTGAAGAAATTCTCGTAAGTGTAATCGCACTCGGAGGATTCCGTTAATATATTCGCTTTATGGAGAGCAGGTTTATGCAATATTAGCATAATGCGCTTCAACGTGATAATGCTTGTTGTGGAAATAATCTGGCCCGGACAGGAAGTAGCCAAAGACTACGGATTACCAGCGGGAATATTTTAGTTCTCAGAATTAATTACGTAGCTATTATTATTAACGTCGCGGCAGTGTTCGCGAAATACTTAACAATCGTGAAGTATCATAGAACTCTAACGAAGATCAGTTTCGTCGCTAACAAATTTTGAAATCCTTATTTTTTTTCAAAAAAACGATCGACGATTGAAGGGCATGCAGTAACAAAGGTAGAAAAATTGGTGGACCGTAATTTGCGACACAAACGAAGTAGAGGTGACTCTGTATTTAGGTAGAAATGTTTCGAAAATGTAGTTAAAATATTTTCAAACCTGGTTTTGATTTCGTGAAAGCCCATGTCGAAAATTCGCCACGTGAGTACGAGTTGGCTACATATTGTTTTATATTTTTGCTGGTATATTTGTCATTGTAAACACTGGTGGCATGGTAAAATAAATTCTTTTATTGGGTTGCAAATTAATTAAAAATATTACGGAGTACTGTATGGTAAATTGATAAAACGCGAATGTACAATTTTTTCTTTCAATTTGAAAATAATGATCATCTTCTTTCTCCTAGATTTTATCTTTAATAATATGTTCAATAAAACGTCTAAATAAAAATCAATGAAACGTCTAAATAAAAAAAGGATGTGACGTCTGACGATTTCAGAAGCTAACTTATTCAACGACCATGACCAACTGAAACACAATTTTTGGGATAATAAAAACCTAACTAGGATTTGTCGGTTTTTAAAATCCGGGTTTAAAATTGTTTTTGGGATAAATTTGTAAAATTCGAAACCCGGTTTTATATTTAAAAAACCAGTTTCAGGTACTAGAATTATTATGTAAAAATGAATTAATTATTTAATTAAAACCGTTCACATTTTGCCTTTAAATCGCCTCGGGCACAAGAATATTGTAGTAAACGTTTGCTGTAAACTTTCATATTTCCAAAGGAAAAATACTAAATGAAATGAAGATTTATAATTTATATTTCGTACGAATTTTAGTTATTTTAGTTTTTTTTTTAAAATCGATTTTGTATAGGGTATATTTTATTTTGTTACATATTTATAGTTCCATAAATATTAAATAAACTGAAAAACTTTGAAGTACAAATATTTTTTCCCGTTCTAATTATATTTTGTTCTTTTGTCAAAACTCAAAAACCGTGTTTTTGGAAATACTGGAATTCAAAAACCAGTTCATTTCAAAAGTCGATTTTTGTATAAACCCTAAAGCTAACAATCTATAAAAGTTTATTATATAATTTCATCCAGAATGTCCATCGATCTTGGCGAATACGCCGCGCAAGTGGAAGAAGCGAGTAATAGACAGACAATCGTTCGCAATCGTATACGTGCCCCACACATATTCAGAATCGATTATCACGAATGAAGCTCCATATACAAAAATCTTATTCCACATTCTCGATTTATTTTTACACACAGAGTGAACTATTTCTCGATCGCACCACGGACAACGCCCCACTCTGTATAATGCACAGAATATCGATGCAAAGGTTTAACAGTTTACAAGAATGAAACGTGTTACGCGTTCGCGACAAGTTCACAGAGATTGGATCAGGGTAGCTGGAAAAAATTTTCTCCGTAGAGTAAACAGAGTGTCACTCCTGGTCAGGCAGCAGCCTCGTGATTTAGGGTCTATGTTAGGAGAAGAATGAACCCACTAACTTTAGCACGGGTGTTAGAGAATTCGTCTGAAGAGATTAAAGTCGGATAACTCGTTTTTCTGGGATGCATGCGGGATGAAAAGTTACGAAGATAGTAGGCGAATTAATTTGTGAATGAAAAGAACTGCAGCAGGACTGTGATTATAGTTCTCACGTTCTTTAGAAATTTCTGGACGTTTATATAAATGAAAAATGGAGCAGTTGAATAGTAGTGACTGGGGAATTAGGAGATACTGCATTTGGAATAATGTGTACCAGAATCTGATTATAAAAAGTTAGATGGTTCCATTTTAAAAATGCCTTCACGTATTATTTTTTATTATAATTATTGGAAAGATTTCGTCTGATCCAATTTACGTTGATTTTAAAATCATGCAGCTATTGTTTCGCTGAATCAAAATGGCAATTTCTAGTGATTCCGTTCTTCACTTAATATTTTCAATCTCTGTGGATGGTAAATTTTCTTAATGTCGAAATTAGAGTTTGAAGGAAACTTATTCGACAACCTGATACAGTTTATAAGAAACTTGGATCGAAGTTAGTGCTCTTTTTACTCCAACACGCGACGAGTTTGTTAACGCGGGAAGAATTGGAAATCCAAGAGTCGAAAGTTTCTGGGAAAATCGATACTTCGAAAAAGGAAGTGCCACGATCCATAAATAATTACAGTGAATATTGCTGTTTCTTGCTTCACTGTTTTATCATCGTTTTTGTACTTTTTCATTTTAACTTTTCTTCCCCTCTAAAACAGCTGAAAGTCCCTGTTTTTTTCTCCTTTTCCTTCTGCTTTTACATAGAAATCACTGATTTTCTTCCCTCTCCATCTTCAAATTTATATAATTATTTAAACACTTTCATGTGAAGAAATGCTACTGTCATAAATTTATTTATTATGCGAGATTTATGGACAGTTTAGCTGCAGCACAGTTGTCGAGATTGGATATATAACAAATAAAGATTTTCTTTGCAAATTCAATGTTAAATTTAAATGGTTTATTATCAAGAATGTGAAAGTATTTAAACACAGAAACTGAGAAGGTCTAAGTCCATTAACTTTGAGAAGTAATTAAATACTTTCAATTAAATATGTTATAAAATGTTACACTACTTTTGCTGTTAACGATACTTGTTTCATTTGTCTCTAATTGACGAAAAATAAATTATCCAATTGCTTTCGAACGGTCTATTTAAATTTTCTTAAAGGAAGAGACCAGGAAACGAGTGGAAGTAGGGTTATTAATTTTTTACTCAGAAACGCGGAACATTCGTCATATTTTGCTGATTTAGAATTCTGCACGCATCTGATGCGCGTACAAAGGAGAGCCGAAAGTGTAATCAGACTACAAAGCATAATGAGAACAATTAAATCTTAAGCCGCCTTTAAATGTGAGAATGCGCGCATTACAGTTCGTAATGAATTTTCATATTTTGCGATGCTGCGTTACGTTAGCATTTAATCAATTATTGTATAAATTTGCCTCGTTAAGCGTTGCAAAAGAAACAATTGAACTATATTCGTTATTAAAGTAATAACGTGGAACAGTTGTAAGAAGAAATTAAAAATATATATCAGCTTAATGCAACAACTATGATTACAATTAAAAGATAATATGCTATTATACAAATATGATCATTGTTATATTATATAACATGAATATAGAACTAAAAAGTTGCACAAATCTAATCACAAATTGGTGCAATACAACTGAACTTCCTAGCTTACCTTTTTCTTAAAATATACAGAATATTTAACAAGAGGATTCATTATAGACAGACTTTACTATTTTTAACGTAGGCGTCGACTACAGAAACATATTAATTGCTTGTAATTTTTAACAGATAAAAATTTCAATTAAAAGACCACATTACAAAGCCGTCCTCGATTTTATTACAAAAGGACAGCTGAAGTTTAATATGTAATTTAATTGCAACTTTGTAATATGGACCGAGGATGATTTTATGATTACGAATGGGGAGAGATCTGCCATAAAACGTGAGAATAACGACCCCCGAGAATAATAAATTCCACGCGAACTTTAATTAAGACGCTGCAATAAAAAGTAAGCATAATTCCTTTACGAGGGGATAAGAAGAATTTAGCGAACAACGATACGATAATGCATTCGTAAACCCTGGTTATTGCGAATAAAAACAAACGTAACTAAGAAGAGATACCATTTTCATATTTACCATTCCTACCCGATTTCCTGCCTTACTTAATGCGCAACAATTGTGTTTCATACTCCCAGCTTTCATAAATTATTAAAATTTTGAACGGCGCACTGTTTGGCCACGCGTCCGAAGTAGAGCTGGGACTATTCGAATAATTTAATATTTGAATATTTTACAAGTATTCCAATGATATGAATAAACTTCGAATATTTGAGTATTCGAATGTTCTTATTCGAATACTATTAGAATATTTAAGTATTCTAATACTACTCGATTATTTCAGGATTCGAATACTATTCTTGTAAAAAAATGAACCTAAAGAACTTGATTTATAATTTACACCATACTATTCGAATACATCAGTTTTCGAATACTTAAATATTCGAATAGTATTCGAATACATCAGTATTCGAATACTTAAATATTCGAATAGTATTCGGATACTTAAATATTCGAATAATATTCGAATACTTAAATATTCGAATAGTATTCGAATACTTAAATATTCGAATTATATTCGCCAAATAATTGAGCAACTGAAGTATTCGAATACTCGAATACTGAAAAATTCGACAAATAGTCCCAGCCCTAGTTGGAAGCAGGGTCCGTCTTTTCCCAGAATTTCATTCATATACAACCCAAGATATGTTTTCAATTCTTATTTTTTCCAGGAAGTAATACCAATAACAAGTACCAGTGGCGCACCCAGGGGGGGGGGGGAGGGACCGTGGCACCCCCAAGAAGGGGGCTTTGTAAAAAGAAATTTCTTTAAATAAATTTTTATAATCACCTAATGAATTTTACTGAATTTGCATTAAATATATTTTTGTTCGTTCAACTCCCCCCAATATTAAATACTGAGTGCGCCACTATGCTCGACATTTAGGATGGGTCAAATTCGACCCTGTATCCGCCGAGCGAGGGTTAAGAACGAACATCCGACTTTCGTATTTTCCATTCGCGATGTTTTCCACCCTGTCCATTTCTGGATACCTTACTCACATGGGAACACCGCGAATCCGGACTCACCGATTGGAAAGCAACTTCGTGGGTTTTTAGAGTGACTCAAAACAAGAACAACGGTGTGTTTCATTTCGGCTCTATCGCCCTTTAAGGGGCTGAAAACTAACCACAAAGTCAAATTGGCACTTCCACTTTTTCCCGTATAACTCTCAAAGTACAACAGACAGAAAAAAATGTTTCAAACAAAAGTTTAATGGTGCAATAAGCGCTGCAAACTTGGGTTAAAAAAAAAATGAAAATAGTTAAAAAAAAAAAAATACCTGAACGAAAAAAAAACTATTTTCAAAATTTTGTTAACGCAAGTTTGTAGCGCTTATTCCACCATTAAACTTTTGTTTGAAACATTTTTTTCTGTCTGTTGTACTTTGAGAGTTATACGGGAAAAAGTGGAAGTGCCAATTTGACTTTGAGGTTAGTTTTCACCCCCTTAAAGGGCGATAGGGCCCAAATGAAATACACCGTTGTTCTTGTTTTGAGTCACTCTAAAAATCCACAAAGTTGCGTTCCGCTCGGTGAGTCCAAGTTCCCGGTGTTCCCTTATCAGATTCCCACGATGTTCTTTCAAGCTACATGTCTACACACATTTCAACTTCCTTTTACAATCTCAAATCTGCCAAATGCATGTGCTGACACTGCCTCAGTGCCATACTGAGAGTGTACGTCGAAGGTTCAGGCAAATATCCAAAACGTAAACCAGCCCCTCGAAGAGAGGTCTAGCAGAGCAGCCTGATCCCGCGGATAGTAGCGACGCAGACGTGCCATAATTCCTAATTAGAGCAGCATCTCTTGGTGCAGCCTGAACACGAGCGCCTGCCTCTTGATATTCGCCACGTGAGAAGGATCTCCGTAGGCATCGGGGATTTACGGATTACGGTCGCTCGGAACTTTTCCTTCGTGTGGCTTCACCTGCTCCCACGAATCCCGCCGAAGATTACGTATCCCCGAGTAGAAAATTGAAAGGCACCCCATCGCCATTCCGTTATTTCCTTCCTGCACAACCTACCCCCACCTTCCGTCATCACCCGATCGAATCCAAAACCGATTTACCGTTGTTTCCTAGCGGCTTGATTAAACCTACCCTCGCAACTTATCAAACGCCCACGACCGTGGTCCTTGGCACAAAATGTGTAACTGTCCCAAAAGTGGAGACGCCGGAAACTGGGAGCTCCGAAGCTTCCTCGGCAGAACTTGTAAATGACCAAAACGGGGCCGAAAGAATGGAGCGGCGGCCACCGGCTAATCCTGACGCAGGGGCGACGTCCGGAGGAAGGGACACCTGATAAACGAGGGGGCACACACCGACAGGCATCCTGGCGCGGCCTGGAGGATCGATCGTACGGGGAAGAAAATTGGATGGCACATCGCGCCGCAAAACAAATGAACGTCGCGGCTGGGCCACGTGATTGGCTATCAAGCTTGAAACGATACCGGGATATTAACCAATCGTGATCGTGGTTTTCTATCGGCGCGGTCAGGCGAGGGTAGACGATAAAAGCGTGGAGGAAGAGGAGCCGCGAGTGGACCCGTCTGCGTGCACACAATGCTTCAAGGCTGATCGAGGCGCCCGTGGGGCCTGGCAATTACCGGCTAGACCTAACCCAGACCTAACATGCGGAGACCCTTAATGAACGGGCGGACGCGCAAACAAGGCGGGGACCAGGGAAGAATTTGACGAGAGTAGATACAGCAGGTAGCTCGTCGAGGACGCTTACGGGTAATTAAGAATTAACGGATAATCGTAATCAAGCATTAATGAGGGATCCAGATCGTTTAAGCGATCGCTTTGACGTTTAATTGAATTCTGAATGATCGGCCGGGATTGAAGGAGTGGGGGAAAAAGTGTCGCCGCTGGTCTTGTTGAGTTTGTAAGCTTGTTTGTAGCGGCTGGTGGAGGCGGAATTATTTCGAGGCACTCGCGTCTGTAAGTCAGTGTGAGTGCTTATTGGAGCACTGGTAGGGGAAATGTATGTATGGAACACCTGATTTCAAAAGCTTGCCGAAAGTAGGGGAATTTTTTTTTTTTTAACGAAAATGACGCGAGGGGATGTAGGAACAACTTTTTGCTATTTTTTTATTTATTTAAGTATACCTCAAAGGGATAAACCCTTGGTTATAAGAAGTACAAATCGCAGTCACACAAGCATAGAACAAACAATTAGGAAGTACAAAAGAAAAATAATTAAAAGAAACAAAAGCAGAGAAGTAAGCGCAAAATAAGCATTAATGATAGTGACAAAATAGATATAAAAAATCTTAGTAATAATAACAGCAGCAGACATAATAGTAAAAGTTAAGGGGAATGGGAACTACGAACAGCGATTGGAGCAGAGTGATTGAAGGAATTATAGGAATTATTGAAGATGTCAACAGAGTTACAATACCGATTCGAAGTTATTTGAAGTCAATTAAGTCACTTAATGCGTAATCATATTTACATAGTCAAATGTAAAAAAATTCAAATGTTTTGAAATCATACTAAAAAGATTTGAAAGAGTGAAATTCGGCAGTTTGAAAAAGTGGTATCTAATATGGAACACCTAGGAAATTTGTAAAGGAAACTGAGAAACTTTACTTTTGTTATTAAAAATGAAGATTTATTAAGTAGAAGATACAAATAAACAAATATATATAATTTTTTTTTAATTTATTGGTGCTTTCTACGTTTCGTACACGTTGGGCAGGTGAACAATGCGTGTGAAGCCCCACATTCTTCGTGTGCTCACTGAAAGCGGCGAATACATTAGGTCCACTTTAAAAAAAATAAAAAAAATAATAATACTGTGTTTATAACATAATATTATACAATATAATATAATCGTGTTATGAAACACGCTCAGAACTCACTCGATATATTCCATATTACGTACACACACGTTCCGATAAGAAATTACGAATTCTACCAAGAAGAAAACAACTTTACTGGTAAACAATTTTTGGATAATCAAGAACAAACATATTTAATGATAAATCATACAAAGATAATACTGTATAACTTACCTTCACTACAATATTCAAGTATTTGATTTACTTTTCAAAAACTTTTGCACACCACGAAAAATGAAAACGCTTCTCTTTCAATAATGGATCCCCAACTAATGCTTAATCTGTTGTTTCTAGAGAACTAATATACACTCTTCTACACATTTATATATCGAAACTTTACGATGTTCCAAATTCCCTACCTTTACCCTACGAGTTTCTCACATGATTTTATTATATTCTTTTATTATATTTATTTAGTTTGTGTGTAATGTATTTCAATGATCTGTATGAAACACGGTCACCCGATCTTAAAGCAATTCAGAAATTGCGGAATGAATCGGATGGGAGCATAAGGAGAACATACTCAGCATCAAATTAACTGTGGGAAAGATTGGAAGAAGATTGGAAAACTAAAGTGAAATATAATAACCGGTTAACTCAACAGCAGATCACAATAAATTCTACTACTTTGAATTCGACATTAACAAATATAAATATAAGTATAATAAGCAATATAAATGCAGTAGATACTCAATAAACCAATATTTCCAGACATCTGATTCGCACGCGTAAATCGAAACGAAACGTGTAACCGGGGGAGAGCTGCAGGATAACAGGTACAGAAGGAAGCTCGTTTCAATTTTCTACGGAGGCTGATAGGATTCGAAGGAATCCTGGTCTGGGTACCGAGAGCTCCGAGATTTCGAGGTAGATCGTGCGGAACTCTCGATGCATGGGCGGACGTGCAAACAATGAGGAAGCGGATAAACGGAAAGAGAAAGGGAATAGGACGGAAAATGGCATGTTGCGTTCATATGAAAGCGGAAATTGAGGCCCGTCAGCGATTACCCGTTCCTTTTTTTTTCCAGCGGGATGTCGAAGCGGGAGGACGGGACGAACAAAAAGGAGGAGCAGACGTTTAAGTATCTCGTAGCTCATATGGGATATTTCTTTCCAGCATTATTCCACGTCTATACGCGGATCGAGCATTTTTCCATTGTCTCTCAGAAACGCTGATTTATCGAAAGCGGAATGTGTCTCTTCCATTCGATGTTCCGATTTCGTTTTCTGCCTCAGCGAAAAATGGACGTGCTGTAATTACCAGACGTCATAACTGTTATAAGACAACTTTTAAAAGTTATGGTATAAGAGTTAATATCTTTAATTAAATGATTTTGGTTACGAATAACCATTATAAATGATTTAAATTTCTTGGTTTACCGGTAACCACTGTCCAACAAAATTGAACTTTTTTTCTGTTTTGTAACATTCAATAGCCGTTTATTATAGATTTTCGTGCGCTGAAAACGAATCCACAAATAGTTTGTCGCCATCACCCTCAGTTTTCGAGAAATTCGATTTTGAAAAAAAATGTAAATTTTCAACTTTGAACATTTTTTGTGTTCAAACAGTAATAGTTATTCGGTTGCTTGTTCCGTAAAATTATTCTATGAACCCTTGCGAAGACAATGATATAAGTTATTATTAAATTATAAACATTTAAATATGTTTCAACAACGATCAAATGGAACAAGGACACCTGAAATGCACCAATTTTTGAGGATATGTTTCTATATATTTCCGAAACTAAGGGTCTACGAGAAAATCTAACTACTCCACGCGATGCAGCAGACATTTTTCCTCCGGAAACCACCAGCAGAAGTGGTAAAACACCTTTTGTTTTCAATGCAGGAACTAAAGAGTTTGGCAAAACGTGCGGCGCCGACAGTGGTAGACAATGGCGTGTGGGCCGCTTAGCGTCACAGAATCGCGTAACGCGCGTGACTACCACTGTCCGCGCTGCACGTTTTACCAAATTCTTTTGTTTCTAGATTGTAGACAAATGGTGTTTTACCACTTCTGCTGATGGTTTCCGAAGGAAAAATGTCTGCTGCATCGCGTGGAGTAGCCAGATTTTCTCCTAGACCCTTAGTTTTGGAAATAAATTGAAAGATATCTGCAAAAATTGATGCATTTCGGGTGTCCTCTTCCATTTGATCGTTGTTTAAACATATTTATATGTTTAGAATTCAACAATAATTTATATCATTATATTCCCGAGGATTCATAGAATAATTTGACGGAACAAACAACCGAATAACAATTACTGTTTGAACACAAATAATGTTCAAAGTTTAAAATTTGCATTTTTTCAAAATCGAATTCCTCGAAGACTGAGGGTGATGGCGACAAACGGTTTGCGGATTCGTTTCTAGTGCACAAAAGTCTATAAAATGCGGCTATTGAATGTTACAGACCAAAATGGCTGTTGGACAGTTTTATCGATGACCCGAATTTTATTTTGGTTACCGCTAACCAAAATTAAAGAGTGACCCAAAAATGAGGCTTTTTTCGCTTCTTTTTGGTCCAACGATATTGGAACTGAATTTTATGTCAAACGATACCTTATAATGATACATCAATCACACGAAATTTTCAAGTTGAGGTAATAATTAGTTTCTGAGATATGGGAGGTCAAAGAAGTAAAAATTCGTTAACGCGTCAGCCCATACGCTTGGATGTACGAACTTTTATGTCTGTCCGATAATTTAAACAATTATTCCCAGGGATTTTGCTGACTGCTAACAACTAATTTGAACTTAGATTTTCAAAATTCACAAAAGAAAGTACCAAAATCAGGAAATATAAATGTCTGTGTAGTGGGTGCTTTTTTAAATATTTCTTTCACCATATTGAATCGGTCATTGTGAATTTTGAAAATCTAAGTTCAAATTCGTTGTTAGCAGTAAGTAAAACCGCAGGGAATAATTGTTTAAATTATCGGACTGACATAAAAGTCCGTACATCGAAGCGTATGGGCTGACGCGTTAACGAATTTTCACGTCTTTGACCTCCCATATCACAGAAACTAATTGTCATCTCAACTTGAAAATTTCATGTGATTGATGTTTCATCATAAGGTATCGTTTGCCATAAAATTCAGTTCCAAAATCGTGGGACCAAAAAGAGGCGATTTCTTGGGTGACACTTTCTGTCATCAATAAATAATGGTTATACTGGTGTATAAAAAATTGAATCCTTCATAATGTTTATTTGTAATCAGATTACTTAAAAATATTTCTTGATCATTTCATTTTTTGAGAAATTTCTTTGAGATTTAATGATAACTGAGTTCCATTTAAATAAAAATCAAATTTTACTTAAGGACTTTTTCCAAAACATTTTTAAAATAATTGTTACTTTGATCCCTGATAATTACACGTGTAACTGGTATGGCGAGGTGTATATTTCTCTTTTTTTTTATAGAAAATGTAAAAAAATATAGTAAATTTAAAAATTTAATTTTAGTTCTCTTGATTTTGTTCTTTTCGTGTGGTGTAAACATATAGCCACAGCTTTTGTGTTTTAATGTGAACGATTTGATGTTGGGTAATTACAAAACAAATGAAAGTTATACTTGTTACTAAATACACAATGCAGGGTTTAAAAGTGCATAAAGCAAGCAACCAATTTCGCTCAAGATAATAAAATACACAATGCCCTAGAAAAATCCTCAAAAACTGTCTGTCAGAGGCCTCTTTACGAAAATTCGATGGAAGTACCAAAATACCCGAAAAATCGCAAAAAAACTGGCGCGCAACTGGCACACGTTCCATCATGCAAATTGATGGTATCATCTGCAAATGCGTTTTCTGGCCCGCAGAATTTTGATGGATCAGCAATCCAAATTCGATGAATCCATTCTTCGTTCTTGTACATTTAAACCCAAAACATACATATCAGATTTCCACAATAATAACGTTGCATTTAGTAATGTTTCCATTTCCTCATAAACATTCACTAATATCCACTAAACACTGTAATTACAACTCAATCAACATTAGCATTAACAGCAACACCATTTATTTACAATTCTAAACTATTAGAAATTTGATTCTAAGAAATTTAATTTTATCCATACCACAGTTGGCAAGTACCCTTAAATCCTTTGTTCGCAATATTCTCAACAACAATACCGTCTTTATCAATAATACCTGCTGTTACAAAACCTAAGCTTGAAAACTATTACATTATTAAATAAGGTCATAAGCCAAAAAGAAAAATGAAAGAAAAAATGGTAAATAAAGTTGATTTTGTTTATCAACGACTCTCATATATTTCTATCTGACTACACGGTTCGCCTCGTACACTGCTGAATTTTTGTAAGGGCGTTTTATTCAAATTAGCAAAACTGAAAAGGGGCATTTCGAGGTCCACGCTAACTTGTTTGGGTACGAGATATTGCGATCCTCAGGATGAGCCACGTATATACATAAATATTACTTGCGGATGATACGCGAATGTGCCTGCTTAAGGCAGGCTCATCAGGCTGCTTTCAATTTCAAAATCCGGGGGCTTAGCGCGGAAAAGTTGATGCTTTTGAATGTGGAAAAGTTTTCGGCGGTCTCGCGCGACGGAATTATTAGACGGGTTAACTGGAGACTGCTGAGAACAAGTGCCCAAATTTTCAACTATCCAATTATTCATGCAGTTTTCAATTGAAAAACTACTTAGTGTAAAAGATTTTTCACTCAACTTTTTTTTGATTTTTCACTTTTTCTACACGTTGATGTCTCTTTGCGGGATGTTACGAAGTGAAGAAGATTTTAATACTAAAAAATTCATGACTTTAAAAGTGTTCCATAAATTAATCCCCACTTAAATCTCGAAGTATCATATCCAGGCTAATATTCTTACGAAACTAATGAAACTCTGTAGTTGGCGTCATAGCAGATGCAGTTATACATACATGAACAGGGCTATTATTCAAACAATGGCGACCAGGTAGAGTTTGTTCACGCATAACGTATAATTTCACACGTGGAGGCTTATGCACACTGGAATTGTTCCATTGCGATAGCCTTTATTTTAATTAATTTAATTATCTTCTACATGTGCTTTGAACATTCTTTAAACGATATCCTTCACTGGTACTATGTATTTAATGTTTGCAAATGTAAGAAATAATTTAGAATGAAAGTACTTTATTCTTCTAATATCAGACAGAAGATATTACGAAGTGGTTATGAGGATTTTAGTATTAAAAAGGTCAGAATGTATACGAGTGATAAATTCTGCCATTTACATCGTTATTTTGTTTAAAAATATAACTTTCTGAAAATTCGAAGAGATTTTAAGGCCGTTCGTGGAAGGACAGTTGCAGTATGTTTGAAATTGTGAAATGTAACTTCTTTGAGCACGGTACGTTTTCACATTACACCTAATACACTCCGTCCCAGCAGAAACTCCTACAACGACGTTTGTGAGACAAATTCTGGAAAATACAGAAGCACGTCGGGGCAAACTTCGTTCCGTGGAAACGGGACAGCTGGCTTCTTCGTTCACTTTTGTCCACGGTATGCTCCTTAAACCACTGCGCGTTGAGTGGTACTTGTAGTCAGTAGTCCAAACACATTTAAGATGTCTTGGCGGCTTTAAAATTATTTCTCCTTTTTTTTTAAAGAACTTTCCTAACTGTGACTGAGGAACTGCCAAAAATACAATGTTTAAACTTAAACCACTATGAAAACTGGCAAATCAAAAGTGTGACTCATTTTTGGATAAGGATTCATTTCATCAGCAATTGTACCACACTTACTACTATATTCTGCTAATTCTTAGCCAAGTGTGCGCGTTCTAAGCGGGTTTTCAAAATCAATTTTTTCTAAACGAAGATTTACGTATGTGGAAAAAAATTTATTCTACATTTTCCATTTATTTTTGCACTTGGATTCACCTTTTTCCAGTTGTATCGCGATTTACGATACACTTTTTATATTATGATCTACAGTGTCTATAAATAAGCAATCTTTAAATTATATCGAGTGTTATATTGTTTCAATTAATTGAATGAAGTAACTGAATAATGGCAATATCATTTTAAAAAATCAAATCGAAGTACGCAACAGCGATCCGCGTCATATCGTTGCTGGGATTTCGCTGCAGCGATATTATTTTTGATGGAGGGAATGCTTTTGGACAATACATCGCAAACAATTGTTTTGAAACGTGAACGCTGGTATGCGGAGCCTGTTTGGAGGCACTGAATAATATTTAACGAACTGTGATCAGGCCAATAATGGAATGCGACTGGGCTGCTTGTAAATAGCAAATCCACAGTTCACTCGCGTTCCAACCATCGTTTCATAACGGACGAAGGGTATTCGTATAAGTTAAATTGAGAAACTGTTCTGTATTAATTGTGTTCTTCTTGTTAAGATTTACTTTTTAGAGTACTGGGAATATATAAGAAGATATTATGCGTAGAAATTGTAAATTACCAGAATGGTATCACCAGTTCTTGTGACTTCATATAAACATCGTCACTCACTTAGGGGAGACCGGGGCAAGTTGATACGTTTTTCAGTTTTCAATTGTTTTCAATTTTGTTTGAATTAATTACTTAATAACAAATATGCGAAAGTATACTTTGGTCCTTCTTCTTTAATATATTGTAAATGAAAAGTTGAGAAAATACATACAAAATGAATGAAAAAATGTTATTTGGATGAAGGTAAAATGTATCAACTTAACCCACTGCGGGGCAAGTTGAGCTTCTCTGGGACATGTTGATACATTAGTAAAATATCCGTTTAATGAGTAAAGGATGGATGTCTGGTAGGGTTTGTCGGTTTTTAAAAACCGGTCTTAAGAACCGGTTTTTATTTATAAATTTGTAAAATTCGAAAACCAGGTTTTAAATTTAAAAAACCGATTTTATATGCTAGAATTAATATGAAGAAATGATTTAATTATATGATTAAAAACGTTAACATTTTGACTTGAAATCGCCTCGGACACAAGCAAAGTGGTAGGTAACTGTTTACTGTGAAACTAAGCTTCATGAGTTCATCTTTTCAGAAAAAAAACGAAATGGAATAAAGATTTATAATTTGGTACCACATTTTAAAAGATTTATATTTTGTAAGGATTTTAGTTATTTTAGCTTTTTTCATTTGGTTTTGTGTGGAGTCTATTTTATTGTGTTATAGTTTTGTAGATCCATAAATATTAGATGAACTCAAAACTTGTACGCATTCGTACGGATTTTAGCTATTTTAATTTTGTTTTTATTTGGTTTTGTATAGATAGAGTGTATTTTATTTTGTTATATTTTTGTAATTCCATAATATTGAGGAAACTGAATTTTTTTTACATAAGTAAAAATATTTATTTACTATTTTAATTATATTTTTTTTGTGAAAGTTCAAAAACCGGTTTAACCGGTTTTTTGGGAATAGTGAAATTCGAAAACCGGTTTTTTTAAAAGTCGGGTTTTGTATAAACCCTAATGTCTGGAATATCCCACTTTAACATGAGATGCTTGCTTCTTTTTATTAATGTATCTTAATAAAGCCATTTTATTTATTCCGCATATTTTCGCGCTTTGACGTAACGACATTGACTCCTTTTCTACACCGACACACGTTTTTTGAAAAATATTTTGCAGTATTTTGTCGCGATTTGTTTTTCTGTCGTAATTTCGTACCATTTTCCCAGAAATAAAAGGAAAAATCCAATTAAAAGTAGTCGGTGAAAATTGATACACTGTATCAACATGCGCCAGAGAAAACGTATCAACTTACCCCACAGGAAGTCATTATGTACAAACATCTCCATAAAAAAATGTAAAGCATATAAACAAAATAACAAAACGTAATTATCTTACCTTCAAAGGACTCAATGCGATGCCCAATTAATTTGAGTGATAAAATTCTGTATCCTGTCTCAAGACGGATTGGAATGTGAACACAACTATTTACTTTTTTTCTATAGAAACGAAAACAGTTAAAAATGGATTGCTAACGTTAAGGCACACAGACGTACCCTAGATCGTAGTAAAGAATTGAACAACAAGCTCCGCATATCTCGCACACAAGGAGCTACATTTATACAGTGTCGAGATAACTCGTCTGCCCTGGACTCCCCTACTATTTATTTTCGAAGTTTTATCATTCAACTTTGGCGATCAGCATAAAACAGAAGAATAATTATCCATTTTCTACTAAAGCATCGAAATATATTATTTTTACCGCGAAATCGAACACTATTAATCGTAAATGGCCCCGTTGAACAGGAACGGGTGGCGTTTCACGGTAAGGTAACTGAATCAATAGTCAAACTAGCGGCGGAATTTAATCTGTACTAATACAATAGATCAGTGTTTGGCAGCATTGTTAGTTTAGTCGCGCTGTAATGCATTAACATGGATTATCCACAGCGTTAACTAGTTAAATGTCACACCAATGCATTATGAACCTTATACATCATCGTTCAACGAAATGCATTACCATCGATATCTGTCCATGCCCAAATATCAAAATTTAAATTACACTGTGCGAAACAGAGATCTAAAATAACAGTTATTATTGAAATATTTTCGAAAAAAAATCATTAAGAAAAAGTTCATTTTTATTCAAATGGAAGACAATCGGCATTACATTCTGCAGAAATTTTTCGATAAATGCAGTGATTAAAATATATTAAGATTTACCTGCTTTGGTTATGAATACGAATTATTGTCAACAGAAATATTTTTTGATCACTAATAACCATTATTGAACGGCGAACAAATGTATTCCTTGGTCACTAATAACCATTGTCGACGACGGAAATTGTTTTCAGTTACGAATAACCATTATCGATGACTAGAATTTTCTTTGGTTATGGAAAACCATTATCGACGACGAAAATTTGGTTTGCTTACGAATAACTATTATCGATGAACAGAACTTCTTTTTGGTTGCGAATAACCAGTATCGATGACGAGAATTTGTTTTGGTTACGTCGTAACCAAAACAAAATTCCTGCAATAGATATTGGTTACACCGTAACCAAAACAAATTCTCGTCATCGATAATGGTTATTCGCAACCAAAAAAGAGTTCTGGTCATCGATAATGGTTATTCGCAACTGAAACCAATTTCCGTCGTCAATAATGGTTATTAGTGACCAAAAAATATTTCCAACGTCAATAATGGTTATTAGTGACCAAAAAATATTTCTTGTTGACAATAATGGTTATTCATAACCAAAATCACTTAAAGAAATATATTAACTCTTATGTCATGACTTTCAAAATTTAGGTAATAACATTTATGGTCTCTGGTACGAAAGCATCAACTTACACAGCTCAATAAAAGCACTCATTCTGTTAGCCAAATAAATTTACTAACAAAACTCAAGGATTTGTATTCCATTCCATTAAAGCAGAGATGGGCAAAATGTTTATTTAAATAAAACTTCGAATAACGAATAAAAGTTAAAAAAAAGTATTCGTCACGTGTCGAACAAAGTTGAATCGGATTAAATGTATTCGTCGAATAAAAAAATTAACTTTATTCGTCAAATAATCTAAAGTTAAACTAACTTTTATTTAATCCGCTATTTAAATAATTTCTTATAGAGTTAATGCCCAGACTCTGCACTAAAGTACAATTTCAACGTACAAATTTATTTTCTTCTTTGTAAAAGTTATGTACAAAGATACTCTAATATTTAAACATTTGCAATTTGTTACTTCGAGTTCTGTCTTATCAAAACGTCCCCATTTATATCATAAGTAGATGTACCTACCCCTGTTTTCATTTTAAAGACTGAAAAAAGACTTAAAAAGGCTGATGCTTACGCAATTAGTTACTAACAGATTTTATTTGAAATTAAGATGAAGAGTTTTGTAATTTATACTTTCAACAGACATCAGCGTGTAGACTTCTTTCGCGATGCGGTTGAATGTTGCAAGACTAGAGATGAAAATCCATTATATTTTTATAGTTCTTCGTGGGCGATGACAGATACCGAGCGACTGTGCACAGGACACAGAAGCCAGCATCATGGAAACGTCGACCACCGACTCCAGAACTTGCAGGCATGACCCTGAGGGCCTTAATGAACGGCCAGACGTGCAAACAGCGGAGAAATGCAGACACGGGCCAGCGAAATATCGGGTTTGTGAGTGACGACTGTCTATCGGATGAAACAAAAATGAATTTCGCGCGACGCGCTTCAAATGAACGCGAGAAATTTCTATCGGAGCCCGCACGAATCGGGGATACGTCACGTGGAATAGTGTAATGAAAAACAGAGTCCGTGAAAAGCGTAAAAACGATTAGAAAATAGAAATAGAAAATACACGCCGAACTGCTAAATATGAAGCGCCTTAAAAAAGGACTCAGGACACAGAATGCTTATGGAATCATTAAATTATTAACTTATCTATCAACTAAATCTTGGATAAAATTACTAAACAATTGTACACATATATTATTTATAAATATATTACCTAGGGCCACTAAGGTATCGCGAGTGAAAAAAGAAGTTAAACAAGAATTATAACACATTTTTGGTTTCGAAGATGCGAGTGCTCTTTTTAAAATACAGTTCTTTTGGAAGTTTTCTGAATAAAAGCTATTGCCAATATTGATCAATCCGATAAACGAGACTGATGGAAAAGTGTTAGTTTTCCGGCCCCATTCTTCGCCCTGCATAAAGAATATCAAATTTTCTTTAAAACGTTTTTCGTTTGTATTTTCAGTGACAATTTTTTGTGCCTGGTTGATCGTTCCATGTGACACAAGAGAGATTTACCCATTATTAGATGTCAGTTTGAATCCCAATTAAACTGCAGAATTAATCGGAACAGATTCCACAGGTCGTCTTGTTGCTAAATATTATTACAATAAAATACGCGCCACCGATTTCTGTACAAGAAGCATCGTTAAATTCTCGCGATTCGTTGGCAGATAAAAAGCTGCGATTGTATAGAGAAACTCAATAACCAGAATATCGCGTATTTGAGCCTGGCGTTAAAATGGGAAATGATAAATGGATATAATCGTAAAAGAATATACAGGGCGTCTCGCTGATTTCGTTACGAGCAGTTTCCGCGAATGCTTTCGCGACGTTCAAATAACTATCCTTTTCAAAGTTCGTTACAGAAAAGCTTCTTTGTTCCACCAGCAGAAGAAAATTCCAATTGCTTTGTGGCAGAATGAATTGTAACTTGAGAATCCTTAATAGAATTTCTAATACTTAAATTTCTGCACCTTCAGCAAGTTGGGAAACTGTTGATTATATGCATATGAAATAATCGGTGTGTATTATCTAAAAGCTAATTAATATGTATGTAAGATTTGACAACAATCCGCCCAGTAATTTATCTTCTATAAATTTCTGATAATACTTATGATTTTCAAGCCTCCGAAGGAGTAACCCCTTTAATTTCAGCAACTTTAATATGAAACAATGTTTAATGTAATGCGTGAATTAAGCGATAGGAGAAGATGTAAGAAAGTGTATCTCAGCTTTAGTATCTACTGAAGTGCTAGATCAGGGTTTTCAACTTTCAAGAAAACAGATTAAAAAAATTTTAACTTGATAATATTTTTTTAAAAAAACCAAAACCGTGGCGACTTCTCAGGCACAAAAAGAACACTTCGCGTTCTACTTGGGGGTCGCGACTCATCGGTTGGGAATCACTGTGCTAGAGGAAACTAAAACGTATGGAAAGCAAGTGGAGGAACACCGTCTATGGTCAGACACCGCTCTCGAATTAATATGACTGGAGATATATGAGCCGTTGGTTTTGAAAGTGGTATAAGTCCCATTTTTTGGAAAAAATGAGTTAATGATAGTTTTAGTCAGATATAGATATCCTCCTTTTATATTTATATTCACACAGTAAATGGTGTACAATATCTTCCTAAATTAATAAAAGAAACTTGTACTGTAAAATGTTATTGCAGGAATTTTTTTTTTTAATGAGGTATAAGTCCATGTTTTGGAAAAAATACTTCACTATGCTAAGTGTAAAAGAGAAATAAGATTGAAATATGAATAAGTTTGTTATTATTAGTTATCTTAACGAAGTAATTTACTTTTCATACTTGTTTATTTATAAATTCATTATAATATAAGTAAGTAAGTAATGAAAACATGTATGTTTTCATTTTAATTATTATTTTCTACATTAAAAAATACATTTCACAAAAGCCAACTTCAATTTAAATATAAATTTAAAATTGCTACTGGTTATATATTTCATAATATGTTATTATTGAAAGTGGTGCAAGTCCATTTGTAGCTAAAAAATCGTTCATTTTCTTTATCATTTTTATTGATTATTAATGCATAATAAAATTTAACAAGTTTACAATTTTAAAAACATTATCCGAATTGATTAACGTATGCGAATATTTTTAAATGGATTGAAACGTAAACCCTTAAATATCTCAATGTATGAATAAATGGACTTATACCACTTTCAAAAACAACGGCTTATATATATTTATAATTCTTGATATTTGCATTATTTTAAAAATTGTTTCGAATGAAAATTGTTCATAATAATGGGAACTTAAATATGCACAGGTTTTGCAGCAATTTTATTAAAAAATTTCAATTTAAATCCTCATTTAGTCTTTTAAGGTGAACGTAAAGTGTTCTTTTCTGTGTTGCAAGAATGCTGATGCAGTTAATATATTGTCGGCGAGTGCTTTGTAACAGAGAATTTGTAATAATGAAACATTCTGCACGCATAATTCCGTTACTCGTCAAGTTGCGCGCAATAATTTCCAACGACAAACATTATATGCTGTAATTGATAAAACAATCCCGTTCACTTTATCAATTTAGCGCGAGGATAACGTAAATTAATTAAATGTCGTGTTTATGAATGCGCAAGCTGCGTCGGATGAACTTCCGCCGAGCTTGCGTTTTCCCGCGCAAATGAATACAACATGTAGTCAACTCGACTTTACGCTTGCAATTATCGTAATATGAAAACAAGTATATGTATATGTTCGTTTATTAATTTGCGTATGTGGTTGCTAACGATAATAAAATGACAAATTGATCAATTATAAAATTCATTTGGATGATTTGCCAATTGAGACGTGCTTTCAATAGAACATGAATCTAGATGAGTTGGTCAGTGTTTTATTTTATTTAAATAAGATTGCTATAGTATAACAATTTTATGGCAAAATTGAGTCTTGATTGGTCGAACTATAGTACCCAATTGGCGATCATTACATTCGGGTAATGAATTTTTTTAATAATAATAATATTCCACTTTCACATTTAAAAGAATCAGTTATTACAGAAAAGGTAAAGAAGCTACTGCTGACAATTTAGCAACTAACAAAAGGAGTTAGGCAACCCGGAAATTCAGAAAATTATGCAACTTTGTGTGCGAGTAGAGTAGTTCATCTGTGACACAATCCTATTTTTTGTTTAGCCCTTGAAAAAATGCAGAATTTTCTGTTTCGTGGAATATCGCGGGAACCGTGACAGATATCGAAAAGAAGTATAAACAAAAGTTGCATGTTTCTTTTTATATCTACAACACCGCGTAAAAATAATTCTCGAAAACTCTCCCCACCACCAATCCTTAATTCCATAATTACATTTAAGTAATTTTGTAGATATAAAAAAAGATTCTTTTCGATATCTCTCATCACTCACGAGATATTCCACCAAAAATAAACTTCTCCATTTACTTCAAGGGGTAGTTACACCCCCAAAACCACACAGTGGCACAAACAAAAATGTAGGTTTGTCTTACCCATGAACTACTCTACTTGCACACAAAGTCACAAAATTTCCTGAATTTCTAGGTTGCCTAATTTCTCCTGTAAATTAATAACTTCTTTGAAGAATGTTCTAGTAATCGAGGTTTCAGTTGAGGCAGTCAGAGCAATAATGGAATAACCCACATTTTTTCGAAATTGAATTAGTAGCAATAACGTATTCCAATAGGCTCTACTAACCATATAAAATAGGGAAAATTTTTTTTTGTTACTGTAGGTTGGTCCGCTGTTGCTGTGACTTAGAGCTGTAATTATTCGACTATTCGAATATTCGAATAATTCAAATAATTTCGAATACGAATAATTTCTTCGAATATTCGAATATTCGAACTTCCAACTTCGAATATTCGAATATTCGAACTTCGAACCTTCGAATATTCGAACTTCGAACCTTCGAATATTCGAACTTCGAATTCTGATTGTACCGAATAGGAATCTGATCATGAAATATTTGTTCACAGTTTATCGTGAAATTCTTTTCATATTGACCTTTACAATTATTTGTTTTTAAAACGAGAAATTTCTAACTTTATTAATCTTTGGTAAATTAATACATTTTGAAACGAAAACAACCATCAGTTACTAGTATTATTATTTTTATAATAATGAGTGGACAACCCTGACGGAATCGGTCAAAGGGACTCCTCCTCTAGGCCCACCCGTGTCCCATCATAAGCGGATGACAAACAGTATAAGCAGACTTTTTTTGCAGGAAGCTAAAACTCCATAAACGATTTTGAGGAACTATAATATTTTTATTTTTCCCTCGTTACTATAACGTTATTTTTCTAAATTTATAGAGTATTATTCGCTTTACAGACACCATCTTACTCATTAATAGTAATTTTATTCTTTGTTTCTGTAACCTACCCCCACTATTTCATGTTCAGATTCCTATTCGGTACAATCAGAACTTCGATAGATCAGAATATTCGAATATTCGAAGGTTCGAAGTTCGAATATTCGAATAATCGAAGGTTCGAAGGTACGAAGTTCGAATATTCGAATATTCGAAGAAATTATTCGAATTCTGTGGTATTCGAATATTCGAATATTCGAATATTTAGATTATTCGAATATTCGTTGCAGCCCTACTCTGACTGCCTCAGTTTATCTTATACTCACAATCAACGGACGTACTTATACCCGAACATCACAAATTAGCACTGCAAATAACAACTTCACCGCAAATAATAAAACACTCAAAACCAATATCTCTCACGGCCTCCACTTTGTAAACGCCAAGAACCAAGGAACTTAACCGTGCAATATCCTCGGCCGTCCGCGTTACAGTCTAGAAAATATTCGCCAGCCATTGCTTAGAGACGAAGAAAGGTCGAGGCAAAGAAACGAATCACGTACAAAGGGAGTTAATTAGGGAAGTCCGCGGAGAAATTAGTATGGCGACTGCACGGTTTTAATAGAACGTCAGGGGGTTAAAAGCGTTTCACACTTGGCGCGAATTCTCATTGCCGCCGGGGCACGTTGCGAGGGGCTGTTCGGCGGCCGGAGGAGAGCCGGTGGACGGTAATTTACGGATAAGAAAATTTCTGGCCGGGCACGAAGGTTATTTGCGACAGGAAGTCGTGTCGCGGCGGTCTTAAAAACTTAGGTCGAGTTCATGTTTCCCCTCGGCGGCCGCGGTAGCGAGCTAACGGGGGTCGGCTGGCCGCCGGGGAGCCCTTTCAGCCGACGAAGTCGTTAAGCCCGATTCATATGCGAACCGCGCCGCCGATCGACGCAGACAGCGTGCAAGAGTGGGCGAGAGAAAGGGGAGAGCGAACAGAGACAGACACAGGGTGTGGAAAACCAAGAGGGAAAAGGATTGAATGCTAAAGGAGAAGAGTAACAAGAGGGTGTGCCAGGGACAGAGAAAAATGGGGAATATTGGAGAGCAAGGTACGAAGTATCGTTTTTCTGGCTTCAAAAGATTCGTCCTCGTAGTCGCTCTGTGACAGGTGAAAGAATTTTTATGAATAATGCGTGTATTGTCTTTGCGCCTAGTGTTTCGTGATTCGTGCACGGGATGCGAAGGAAATAACTACGCGATTTCAATTAGCTGCCACTTTTGTTCTAGATTCTAGAATGTTACAGTCGATTGTGTTTTGTCAGGGTAGCTGTAAATTTATTTATTTATTTCAACACGAACGGGACAACACCCATTTATACACGAAGATGATGAAAAAGACGCAGAGTAGAGACACATCATTTACAACAACGTTAACAACGGCAATCCGAACCAGGACAAAAGAAACAATATGAAAAAGAGGCCAAAAAAGTGACGGAATATAAATATAAAATATAAAAATATAAACTATAAATTTACGAAATATAAAAATATGAAGATATAAAATATATAAAAATATAACAAATATACAAAATATACAAAATATAAAATTATAAAGTAAAGACCTTTCTCAAATGAAGTTAAGGATCGTAGCTTAAATAGGAGTCCTAGACAGTTATTTTTGTCGAAAATTAAATATTTCTTTTTCATTTAATTACAAAGAAATAAATTGGAGCTGAGACTTGTTCTTTGACACAAAGTTTGATAACAGCATAAGCCATAAAAAACATGTTTGTTTAGTCAAGAATATGCATTATATATGACGCAACAGATGGATCATTAAAGAAACTTTTTAAAAAAGTTTCTTTCGTTTTGCAGTGATAACTCAAAAACGGAGGTTCCGATCGATTCAAATAATCTTCGAGCATGTTCAGAAAATGTGTAGTTTCGGCCTGAACCTAAATTGAAATTAATAAAAACTCTTATTCTTTATGAAAAGAAAGAAAAACCTCATCTTTGTCTAAAGAAAAACGCACTTTTTTTAAAAATCAGCCATTTCGTAGCTGCAATTTTCATCATTTTGCTACTTTTATAGATTCAGTGCAGAAACAGAGGTATTCTCAAATAGAATTTGCAAGGAAGTCACTGAATTTCGTTTCCTTTCCTTAAAATCGCTATAAAACAAAACAAACTTTTTTAAAAAGCCTCTTTAATTTATCTATCTATAGCCTCATCCACGAATAATGCATATTTTTGGCGTGGCAAACATGTTTTTTTTATAGATTATCATGTTAATAAACATTGTGTCAAAGAACAAGTCCCAGCTTCAATTTACATCTTTGTAATTAAATAAAAAAGTAATGCTTCATTTTCGACAAAAACAACTGCCTAAGCCTAAGTAGTACCCTTCAGGAACTTTTATGAAAGCGGATTAGAAAGCTTGGTGGGAAGATGTTGAACGATTCCAGAGGCTATGTAATATTGTTAACTGATCGTTAACACAAGACGCCGTTGCTTAGACAATTTCGGCTTGTAAATAAGCAACGTCTTTGTATCCGAATATCAGGATCCGTGTAAATGGAATCAGGACAATATTTGGCAATTAGTTAGACAAAGGCGCTGAGCAAACGTTAGAAATGTTCACTCGCAATACGGCAGGGCGAACGTTTAATTGCGACTTCAGCTCCAAAGACAAACCCTATTTTCTATTCTGTTACCGAGCACGTAATCTAAATCGCCTCTAACGACAACATCACACGGCAATTATCCTAATTCCCGCTTTAGAGGCTCCCGAACCTTGCCATCGAGTACCAAGGAAACGTTTACGCGAAATCGATGCAAACTACCGCGGTGCTCGTGAATTCGGGATTTAACGCAACTACGGAGTGTGGTAAAAAAGTGTTTTTTTTTTTAACCAACTGAATTACCGGTGCCTTTTACGAAGAACTTTAGAAGAACGAGCTTCATGCCCATTTTTTTTTTGTGGTTTCTTATATGCAACACTGAATGAATTTTGTTGGCAGAGATGGGCAATGTTTTTATTTAAATAAAATTTCGAATAACGAATAAAAGGTAAAAAAATTATTCGTCGTGTGTTGAATAAAGTTGTACCGGGTTAACTTTTATGCGTCAAATAATTTAAAGTGATTGTAATTTTTATTTGGTCCGTTATTTAAATAATATTTCACTTAGTTAATGCACAACTCTGCTTGTTAGTAGGTCTTATCGATTAAAGAGTGAAGAAATTAGTTAAATTCCCGCCTTTTAGACTACAGCGGCGTGCAAAAGTATTCGGTCACCCTTTAAAATCGCATAACTTTTTTCAAATTAATCCAACCGACTTGAATTTTTTTGAGAAGCTAGAGGGACTAGTTTGCCAAATGATGTGATTCGTCGGTTTGAAAAAATGCACTTGGTCGGAATAGCAAAAAAATAGTAAAGGTCGTTTTTTAAACTTTTTTTTGTGAGCCTGTAGTGGAAATTCAAAAAACCCGTTTGTAGATTGAAGTAAGTTGTATACATGCCAAAAATTTCATCAAAATCGGTTAACGTTGCTCTGAGCTATGAACGCTTAAAGATCGCAGAATAAGGTCGCAAATCGCGAAATTCCGGGAAACCAACGATTTTCGACTTTATTCTGCGATCTTTAAACGTTCATAGCTCAGAGCAACGTTGACCGATTTTGATGAAATTTTAGGCACGTATGTAACTTACTTAAACCTAGAAACGGGTTTTTTGAATTTTCATTAAGTGCTCACAAAAAAGTTTAAAAAAACGACCTTTCCTATTTTTTTTTGCTATTCCGACTAAGTGCATTTTTTCAAACCCACGGGTCACATCATTTAGCAAACTAATCCCTCTAGCTTCTCAAAAAAACTCAAGCCGTTTGGATTAATTTTAAAAAAGTTATGCGATTTTAAAGGGTGGCCGAATACTTTTGCACGTCACTGTATACAATTAACCACTGTATATTCGTAGACATGAAATATTCTGTATAAATAAACAAGTACATTTTAATTTCTTTTCATAAAACTTTGAGAAAAATAAAGCTCTGATTCTTATGTTACGATAATTGAATATGAAACTTTTGTGAATTAGCAGCTGTAATAAATACACAGATCACGAGATATGTTGCTTCAAAGTCACACAACGTTATAGAGAGTGAAAATTGCAAAGTACACTAACGATTTGGATGGTGCGTCTGAAATGGCAGAATTTGTTAATTACTGATGAATTAGAAATTCATGTCAAATATGAAGGAAATAGTGGTCGCGCTGGAAACAATTATTGTAGGTGGTGGGGATTGAATTTTACAAAAAGAGGAAAGGTATTTGTAAACGTGGGTTATATTTAATAACCGCGATACTTGGTGCAACACAATGTTCCACGTTTTTTTTTTAAAGACACGTTTTCTGCTTACTGCTACTAATTAACAACTGTGAGCTTCTAGGCCAAAAGCAACATCTAGTTCGTTCGGATAAAATTCAAACTTTGAAAGCCAGTAAACATATGCATAATTCTTCCTTAAATCCTGAAACATCATAACGAGGCTAATCTGCTTACGAAATTAATGAAAGCAAAACTCTGCAGTTGGCGTCATAGCAGATGCAGATATACCTGAGCAGGGTAATTATTCAAACAATGGCGGCAAGCTAGATTTTGTTCCGGTATAACGTATAATTTCACACGTAGAGGCTTCCTTGTGTTTACTGGAATCGTTCGTTCATCTCGTTGGCTATTATTTTAATTATTTTAATTATCTTCTGCATGTGTTTTGAACATCCTTTAAACGGTATACTTTATTGGTACTATTCAGTGCTTGAAAATGTGAACAATAATTTAGAATGGAAATAATATGTAATATAATATTTATTTATTTTATATTCTTATTTCTTTCTTTCTAATATTATAAAAAACAAGTTTGCCTCATTTTTATATATTCCTTCTGTAGGTATTCTTCAGATGCGTACAATAAGCTCCTAAATTATGGTCACCAATTTCAAATATACATATGTTTAAAGGGATGATCCGGTCTGAAAATCGATTTTTTTTTATTTCATTTTTCGAATGTTCAACATTTTACGAATAAGTTTTTTAAAGGATTTGTTGAAATTCGTAAAATTCCCGAAGTTATAGGCATTTGAGTAGCGGCAAATACATGGGAAACAACCGGTCACTCGGCACCCATGTAAAACTTTAAACCGCGTTTTTCTCGAAACAGTGTTCTCAAAATCGTTGGAACCTGTATCTCCAAAAGTTATTATCCGATTCGACTAAAATTTTTTTTATTTCCAAGAATATACTTCTGGCTCAGGGGAAACCAGAAAAATTACAAAAAATTGAAAATTTATAATTGTCAAAAACGTTGAAAGGACGAAAAATATAGGGAAAAAGTGATTTCAAATTTCAAGTGTCGTTATTTTCTAAAAAAATGTAATTTTTGTAATTTTTCTGTTTCTCCCCTAGCCACAAGTATATTCTTCAAAATAAAAATAGTTTCAACGAAAATCGGATAATAACTTTGGGAAATACATTCCACCGATTTGGATGAATTTTTTAACGCCTTGACTTTAACGACTCCCGAGTACCGTCTGCAATGATTAATTATAAAACAAAAAATATATTTCTATAGTCTAAGACATCCTTAATACAACGCAACAAGTCCCATTCAATTATATGTAGCAGATTTTCTTTAATTAATTCCTAAAGATCACCTATTTTTATGGACTCTAGACCGGAACAGCCCCTTAAACGGCTTCACACGTCGATTACCAATGGTCAAACAGAGAAACTCATTTAATACTCTGTTATATGAAATAAGAGTATCTCTTAAGTCAAACAAGAAACTTCAATAACACGTGTTTTCCTTCCAAAGAAAACAAACTGATTTCTATATAAATTAAATGAAGATCTCCTATTTCCAGATCTTCTCTTATATTCTTCCAGAAGCCACGAATTACGTACCGTAAACATTGGCAGTTACTTAACGGACAAAATTTTATGCTTTTTCACACTGGTAGTACAATCAGAAACGATGCGATGTTATAATAAAGCTATTTAAATCAAATTTAAAAATGTTAAATTAAAAAATAATAAAATAAAAAATTAAAAAATACAAAAGAGAGCGCATTAAACATAAAAAGAAACAAATGTTAAGTGTCAATGTAAGTTCAGATTGGTAAAATTTTAGCCGTTAGTGCTATTTATATGCTGTTACCCAGGTTTACCCAATTTTACCCCGGTTACGGATAAAAGTTTTATGCATTTTGACACTTGTAGTATATTCACAAAACAAGCAATGTTATAATAGGAAATAAGGACTAGGAGGGAAATAAATAGTACTTAAAACAAATGTACAACTGTTAATTTCTATATTATAGGGGAGAGCGGGGACAAACGTAACGGCGTCATGAAAGTAACATGCCTTCTCCCGTCTTCCACAAAAGTTTCCAAAACGTTTGCTTTACATAGTTAGGCGTGTTTAATGTTTCTTTTGTGGGCAAACTGATTTCGTTATTTCGATCATTCAGATAAGTGTCTCCTCTGTTGGTTTTTTTGTTAATATTCATAGTTAAACTATAGACATTGATCTAATTATTTGTTAGAGCGTTCTTAGATAATGTCTTTATAAGTTCCTGTATTTGATTTCAATAAGTCTTGTATAGTTTGTACGTTATAACAGTTCTATGCTGAAAAACATAGCTGGGGACAAAAGTAACACGTCACTACGGGGAGTAGTTGAATCCAATATTAACAATAGATTTTTAAAAAAAATCATAAATATTAGTTACTTTTCGGGCCGTTACACGAGATTCCATATTAAATCAAATACACAGTATCAAAGAAATGTTTGAAGCTGGTTATGATTTCTTATCGTTACCTACTTAAAATATGTTCATTTAAGTGTTTGTTTATATCGTTTCTGATAATAAAAAATCCTATTTTGCTTTGGAAGAAGTGTTTTTACTTGATTCTCCTCAAAATAATTAGTATTACTTTCGTCCCCATGGTATGTTACATTCGTCCTACCTCTGCAGGACAAAAGTAACAATGACAGTCACTGCGGAAAATTGTTATAACTCTTTAACTACTTATCATGGAAGGTTGAATTTGTGGTGAAATGATAGACCAAGAAACACACTATCTTAAGGCATAATTTTCGTTTTTATATCTGTAAGAGGTAATTGGCAGCTTAGCCAAATGTAAAAAGTCTCTCCCCTATAGCAAAATGTTCCAAAAACATGCCGATGTTGCCCCAGTTTACGGTACCTCGTAATCGGCAGTCCACATTTCAATCCCTCAAAATCGACAAAACCTCAACTTCGCTACTCCATCAATAAATTAACAAGCTACAATCCAAACCTCGCTGCCACATTGTATAACAAACACCATACCTATACAAAGCACCTATTATGGCCACAATGAAAGCAACAAGCAATGAAAACAACAATCATCTCTGCAAAATGCCCACAAACTTGGCAACAAATCTCGCACGGCTTATCGAAATTAATACTGCGCCCTCGTGTGCCACGGGGGTCGTTGTCAACGGTTAAACGCTGTCGCGATGCCGCGGAGAAAAGCCCCGCGTCTGCAGGACTCCAAGAGTCACAAGTCAGCGCGAAACTGAGAGCGCGGGGCTGGCAGTCGATCGAGTGAAATTATTCAAGCCAGTGAATCGCTCCACGACAACCGCCGCCAGTCCACCCGCGGAAGGATTTAATCCAGTGGAAGACCTGTACACGGTTACATGTGGCCGGCAGCCCCTTTCGCTCGATCGGCGACAACGGGCGAGAGATCGCTGCGGAACGACGTCGCGTTGGTATGTATATATGCGAAACGCACACACGTACACGCCGTAGAGGGCCCAGAGCCGAGAAAGAGCACCGCTTAACGCTCGGTTTAATTACGAAATTGGGTCGTCCCTAGCCGCCACATTCGCACGGGGCACCAATTCCCGTGGACGGATTCGATTTAAATCCCCGTCACCTTACGAATTCGACGATCAACCGGGTTTGCGCTGACTAGGTGTGGTGTTTGAGGGTGCTTCGTTTGGGGAGGGAAGTCGGGGGAAAAGAAGGGAGAGGATGGTGGAAGGCAAATGAAGATGGTCGAGTTATGAAACAGTTTACACAACTGCTACTTTTTGGCAATTCAATACGGAAATCTAGCTTTTCTTTATCGCTTTGTAAGGTGATAGTAAGAGTGAACGCGTTTCAGTGGACGCTATTGGTCGAATTTGTGAGTAAACCATTCGTTACTTCTGTGTCGGGGCGACTTGAAATAAAAGATATAAAGCTGCTTGTGGAGAGGCATGAAATGTCGAGAGAGGTGTATGGAAATGCTGTTTTATGAAGATCGATAACTTTCGAGTGGCGGGAACATTTTATGGAAGGCGGAGATTGGAAGAAGTGGTCTACGCAATACGAGTGAGCGCCGGATTGAAGAGTTTGTGCGAAAGGGACAAATAGCGGATGAAAAATATTAGTATGGTGTGGTGGATCGACTTTTCAAGCATCTCTTGAAATTTGTCTCGATTTTTTTACATGGCAATGCATCGACTTGTGTAGGTATTTCGTCGCGCAGCTTTTTGGAGAGCAGACGCCTCTTCAACCCCGAAATAAAAAATAATATTAAGACACTAACGTTGTGAAAGCTTGCAAGTGTCAAATACCAGCTGAACACCGTTGCACAAGAAACATTTTCACCTTTAAATTTACTAAACTTATCAAGTTAAATAGAATTTCATAGTGGGACATACATTATTAATATTTATTTGAATAATTCCAGAAAGGAAGTTGAAACTTTGTGTGATATTTTTTATAAACTATAGAAATATAGTCCTAGAAAATTCAACTTTCATTAATAAATTTACAATTTACTCCTTTTATTAGGCATAGAACTCCAAAATTTTAAGTTAAAAAACTCTTAATCTTCAAAATTAATAATATATTAATATAATATAAATTTTAATATATTATAAAACATGATTATTTTCAACAACTGTGAGTGTTAATAAAAATAAGATGGTCCGATTAACAAGAATTGTATCTTAAAATTGATATAGGGTAATTGTGGGAGAGATGCCCCACTCGGGGAGACGCCGCACTATCAGTATTTCAGGGATGTCAGTAATAAAACACACTATTGCCGATTTTATTTGTTTGGGGCTGTTGATTTGGGTCAGTTTGCCAAACAAGACCGTGTTTCCTGTATTATTGTTAAAGGTTTTTCTGTTTTTCCAGGTAAGTCTAGCGTACTTTTCCTGAATAGTTACACGTCGCGTTTATTTTTACTATCATAGTAGCTAAAAATTCGTAGTTTTTCTTGATACAACTTCTGTAATACGTTAAAGGGACCTTGTAGAATATTTCCTTGGCAGAAAAGGAAAGTGTACCCTGTATAACACTATGTGTAACGAATGTGGGAGGCAGAAAAAAAATATTAAATTTCGAAAAGCAGAAATAATATCTGTACCTACTGTACCCATTTAATTTTCCAATTTTATAATTGTATAAAATAAAAATATTTCATTTTCCTTTGTTTTTACTATTTTTTTTATATAAAAAGTTAGAATTAACAAGTTTAAATAAAAAATTAAACGTTTTTCGAAATGCGGCACCACTCCCGCATGTGCGGCGTCTCTCCTACCAACGGATGTTTTTAGTTTAAATTTTTCAATGGTGACAAATATTAAGATTTTGATTTTCTTTAATATTAGTAGAATCACAAGATGTTGAACTAATAATATGTATCCTTTGAAAACATTTTCATTGCAAAATTTAGACACGGTGACAATTTTGCGTAACGTGCGGCAACTCTCCCACAATTACCCTAGATTGAGGGGTTACCATAATGGACCAGTGATACTAACATAATACATGAAGTATTAAAAATATGTAAGAATATGAAACTTTAAGTTTCTTTTATTCGCATCTGTTCATCTGCAAATGGAATTGCGTTCGCAAAGACGATACGAACGAATAAACAATTCTTCCTACTCTGTTCTGAACACGCACCCTATATCCCCCGCGTAAATGCGCCTAGGAGAAGAAATTATAGCGAGGGCGATCCACCGAATGCATTCCACTCTCGGGAGCGAAGGGTGTTTTTTCATCTATTTCCGACGAGCAGGAACGTTCGCTTCCTCCGGCCGATACGGAGCAATGCCTGTGATTATCGAACTACGCGCAGCTGCGTTCCTTCCCTCCATTGTGTTCTGTAACTCGGAGCCATGGTCGACGTATGTCGCATAGCAGCGATTTAACAGGGATGTTGGATCAGTTTCCCTCACCACCGCCTTTGGGGGTTATAAAGCACGTACACGTTAAGGAACACCACTGACAGAGATTCATAGAGGAGTTTCTAATTTCGCCAATATACCTGTGACGTTAGGAAATTCTAATATTGCGCAAGTTTGGTGGTCAATTAATGTGGAATGTTTAATATTGATATATGGTAAACGATACAGTTATTGACCAGGGTACAGAAGTTGACCCCTTCAAATTTCTGCCGCCATAATGAACGTCTAACGAACCTGCAAGTTTCCGCATCAATGACGCACTTTGATCAGAGAAAAAACAGTCCCACCTTTTGTTTCAACCAACAATCGATGATTTCAGTACAAGCGTTCCGCCGTGAGATCGTCGGAAAGGAAAACGTGTAATTTCAACTCTGAAAGAAGGTAAGAGCTTAGCGGGCATCTTTAGACCGGCGACTTCTTTAATGACTGTACACCGTTCAACCGACACGTACGTCGCACGTTTCTAGCAAACGTGATAATTGTATAAAAGCATACGCAGTATTCTTCCTTATCGAACTTTCCTTGAAAATGGTCACAACCACTGACCGAAACGTTGGAATTTGATAATTCTCAAAATTGCACAATAGCTTTTATTTAATTACTTAATAGACGAACCAGTCCGCGAAATCATTTCTTTTAATTGGAACAATTTTTACGGTCGAAATTCAAATTATATGACTGTATAATCATTGCTCAATTTTGTTTGCCGTGAATGACATTGAGCATAATAGGTGTCAAGGGCCCAATGTTAATATTCGTCATACGTAGAGTTGCCATACGTCCCGTATATACGGGACTGTCCCTTATTTCATTGCTCCCGTGAAATATTTTAGAGTAAAATAAACCATTACCTACCCACTTTTTTCGGGTTTTATTTATTCATCACTTAAACGTTCCGTATCAATGCTTGGCAATTATGACAACCCTAAAAATAAACCACTACCTACCCACTTTTTTCATGTTTTATTTATTTAATACTTAAACGTCCCGTATCAATGCTTGGCAATTATGGCAACCCTAGTCATACGTCCAGTCATGTCGAATGTGATTGTGTTGTGTTTCGGGGGGTGTTTAATAACTGGTTCGACAAATGCACAGTAATACAGTTATTGACCATTCGTAATTTTCGTGCTGAAAAACCGCGATGAAAATTGATTTAGATCTTTGAAGGCACGGGGCAATGTGCCCTGGTTTTATATAGTTTCGGGTATGCACCTCCGATGACTTTTGATTTTTCATTGGTTCGGGGGTCGGTGCGATAATTCGGAGGTCAAATTCGCTTGACGAAGGAAAAAAAGAAAAGAAAAAAGCGAAATAAGAAAAAGAAAGAGGCTAAGAGATGCAAAGAGAAGAAGAAGAAGGAAAGAAAGAGCAGGTGAGAGAGAATTCTAAGAATAAAAACAAAACGAATGAGAAGCTGTGAGACCGCGGCGAAATGCACGGCATAGGTATGTCGTGAAGGGTGCACATGAAACTCACCCTGCCCCAAGACAATATGTCTTTGATTTTGATATGGTGACAGATGATTTTAATATTAAAAGTGACTTTAAGGGGTCATGCCTAATTGGCAGGCGTGATTTTCGGGAATCTTTTGTGGAAAATGTAATGTATATTTTTTACAACTATTTTCTTATTTTATAATTACATATATTCAGCACCTCTAAGTAATTTTGTTATAGAAAAATATTAAAAAATTAACGAATAACAGCCACTCTCCCGGAAGCTATTTTTTTTTTTCGGTGAGCACGATTTCTCAGAGCCGGGTCATCTGAAATCGAAAAGTGAAGAAGATTCTGTTAGTATATGAGTTTATCTAGTTCGCGAACGAAGGATTTTTCAAAAAAATGATTTCAGACAGAATGGCGGCCGTTTAACGCAAAATCATGATTTTTCGATGTCTGAATTGTTCGTTTTTCGTGAATTAAAAATAGAGTTTTCATCAAAAACAGAAATCCTTCGTTCAAGAACCAGATAAACTCATATACTAACAGAATTTTCGTCACTTTTCGATTTCACATATCCGGCTCTCAGAAATCGTGCTCACCGCAACAAAAAAAAAATAGCTTCCGGGAGAGTGACTGTTATTCGTTCATTTTTTAATATTTTTCTATAACAAAATTACTTAGAGTTGCTGAATATATGTAACTATAAAATAAGCAAATAGTTGTAAAAAAATATACATTAGATTTTCCACAAAAAAATCCCAAAAATCACGCCAGCCAACTAGGCATGACCCCTTAAAGTAAAAAATATGCCATTTTCTTTTATATTCGGCAAGTGGTCAACAACTGTACCTGGATCAGTCAACAACTATGCCACGACCGGTCAATAATTACAATTTTGATTTATGTTTCTTTATAATAGCATAATATCGAAACTAAAGATTTCTCAATTTTCTTTGGTGCTGTAATCATCTTCGATATCTCTCCTTCCGCCTGGTATAACAAAACTTCATTTATAAAATTCGAGTTACGTATTCCATAGTGTTTACCTAAACTGAAGCTCTTAGGTGGTCAACTACTGTATCGTTTACCCTAGTTGTATTTATGGAAAAGAATAAATTACAGTTCCTAAGTAGTATTAACCGCGTCCATGTTACGAACGAAGGTCACAGACAAATATTAACAAAAAAGTTTCAAATTGTACAGGAAGAAAATTTTCCATTTTAATTTTCCATTTTAATAAAATAACGTTAGGTTCACAATCAGGTATTTGCAAACCTTAGATTCATTTAATCAATGTATAAATCATTCTTTGTATTCGATATGTACACTTATGAACATAGAGATTCATTTATTGCAAACGTTTAACTATAATGTTCAACCCGCATATTGCTAATACCAGCGCCACAGTAATCAGCGTGTTAATTATTATAAAAGTATATCTCCATGATCTCAAAGTATTCTACTTAGTTTCATATTTAACGGTAAAACGTGTGCAAGAAATAAAACACGGTCCACCACGAAACTGCGACCATTAATAATTCACAATCGTTCAACGTTAAGTACTCACGCCCCATCAAGACTCACCCTTAACGATCCGTAACGAAAATTCAAACGAGTGAAACGCGAAACTTCGCCCCCATTCTATTTAACAGCCATCCGAGGAAGGAGGGTTGAAACCTTGTTACAGAAGCTTTCCCTACAGGTGCCACTAAATACCGTAGAAAAAAGAGAGGCAGAGAGGAACGGTCAGCGCAATTTACTCGTTCAAGTACTAGCGAAACGCGTGTTTTGTAAATAAATGCGATTGAATTATACACATGTAAAAGCGACGTGGCGATGCTCGAGGAGGAGCAGAGACCGAGTGGCAGGGTAAACGGTGGCAGATGATGAGAGCGAGAGCAGAAGGAGGAAAGAGGGAGGACGGAAAGAAGTGGCGAAAAAAGGGAAGTGAAAGGACGGGTAACAAGAAAATGGACGAAGGAACAGGTGGACGGGTGAACACGGGGGGGGGGACACCAAACAGATACAGAGAACAGGGTGAAAGAAGGCGAAGGCGAGGAAGGGCGGGGAAGAAAGGGATGCAGGAAGAGATGGGTGGGGAGAAAGAGCGTTCTCGTGGAGCAGGCAATGAGGAATTCTTCATTCGCAGCTCTTCTTTTTTTTTCTACCGCTCGAATACTTCTTTCCGCCGTTTAATATCGCGCTACGTACTCGGTGTCCGTGAAACAGCGCTGCTTTGCTCAGGCTCGGTGTTTTTCATTGACGAACGGAGTAATGAGCGTGCGGATGTCCAGAGATGCTTGTATTGCCGGGGCGCGTTCGTAGCGCGCGAATTCAGGTTCGAACGGCCGCTCGACGCTGCCTCCCTCTCTGCGCGACACTTGCAACCGTTTGGGGACTTCGGTCCCCGGTTGTTTGCGCGCGAACCTCTGGCACGTGCGCGCATTGAAGCGGGGAACAAAATTATTTCCGAAGCGGGGAACAAAATTATTTCCTTTTCCCGGGAAATAATTTTCGACGTCGAATAAAGTTGAAGTTGAAGTTGAAGTTGAAGTTGAAGTTAATGTTGAAAAATTTATTCGACGCTGAAGTTGAAACGTCGTCGAATACTTACAAAAATTAACTTTATTCGTCGAATAATTTTTTTTAACTTTCATCCATTATTCGAAATTTTATTTAAATAAAAATTTTGCCCCTCTCTGTTGTAATTGAAACCATGGGTGGGATACAGTTTGGAGTATTGAAGGGACTGCACGTACCTGAGTTAAAAATAAGGTTAAACAAAGTGGTTGTGCAGCTTTCTTTTAACCAAATGCGCGAAAGTTGTAAATCGAGGAGTACAGTATAATTTCGTAAAGACATGAAGAGGAATGCGCCTGTTATGAGGTTTTACATACAAAACTGCTGCGTTATTGAAATTGAAATTAAGATAATGGATATTAAGACTGAGATTGCGTAACAAAATGATTTAGACCACGAAGCACATGTTTTAAGGTTGCTTCAGACACGTCCAGTAATTTAGTCGAGTAGCGAGTAATTTAGTAATTTACCGTGTGTGGACATTAAAATTTAGTCGTGTACCTAGTTTAATACAACAATGGTAAATTACTAAATTACTCGCCACTCGACTAAATTACTCGACGGTTCTGAAACAGCCTTAGTGCTTAATACCTCGAAAACTTGCTTAGTAAAGCAAATTTCTTCAAACAAACACTCTCATTAAAATTTCACTTCATCAGATTTTCACGTTCACAGAATCCACTTCACAACAAAAATTCGAAAATTCAAAATCAGCAACAAAAGTGGAAACAAGAACGTTTGCCCTAGGAATGGAATCATACAAATGTCCCCCAGAATAAATGTCATAAAAAATATTTCTCCATTCATAGCCCAGCATTGTTTCGCTAACGCGAGAAATAAAAACACCAATCCCAAGGTGTCTCACAAGTAATTCGCTACTAACAATCTGTTCGAATGAGAAAGAGACGAAACTTTCGCGAGTACAAATGCTTTCCTTCACAGTTGCTCGTTCCATTCGATTTGATCGATGGTGCGAGACGGCAGCGGGCACCGTGAAACTTTCTGGCTCGAAGTGAGTGTAACTTTTACGGCAGACGACCCGAACGTCTGGGTTTCGATAAGAAATCTCGGCGCCAAGATGGAAGAATCGCTAGACAAATAGCTCTTTTCACTCAGCCATTGCGAAGTGTCCCCTTGTCTGTAAGCGACACGAATTTCCCGTGATTTCTCAAAGGGAAGGGAATTCTCGCGAACGCGCAATTCACCTTCCCCGCTCGCTTCCCCTTGCACGCATCGTTCACACTCGAATTTAACGAGGAAACTTATTTTCCCTTTTTATAACGAGTATGGCGTAATGAATGATGGAAAACGGGAGTTCTATCACTCTGGTATTATTTAATAAAGCATCCAATATAGTTGCTGGCTTCCAATATTATGTGCAGGGTGGCAGCCATGGTGAAAATGTATTTGTATGATGGTACAAATTCTTTTCCTTATTTTAGGTATTCTTCTACACGCTTTTTGTTACATGAGAAACGAGAAGAATAGGAGGAATATAATTGTACGATCATACATATGTCACTAAAGTAATTTAATATTAATATATTTCTGTGAACTGTAAAGGCTCGATAAAAAGAGTTTCATTGCAAATTGCAGATGGTAAGGCAAACTGCACTAACGTTGGCACTGCACTAATCATTGGCACTCCTGATTAAAAAGCCAAATATTAAGAAATACAAGCTTAGAAAGTACTTTTTTACAATTTCTTATTTTTCTTGCACTAAACACTGCAAAGCCCAGTAGTTGAACTACACATTTTACATCTGACAACACCACAAAGTGGGACAAAGGCCTGAGTTTTAGGCGTTTTCTTAAAATTGTGATAAGCGGTAAGTAAATACAGTTTGTCGCTTTATAATTAAGTAATGGATTGAAATACAGATTTACTAAGTATTGCAGGTATTTAATAATGATTGAAATAACCTGCTTAAACACTTTAAACTTCGTTTTTAACTACATATGTTTTTTTATATAACTTCAAATTTTAGGGTGCCAATGATTGTACTTCTATGCCTATTTTTGTTTTTCATTGAATATTTTTGAAATAAAAGATTATGGTTTTATCATTAAAATAAAACACAAGATGTTTTATTTTAATGAGAAATCCATAATCATTGATAATAACTGAAAATTGAGACCATATAAAATCTTCACAAAAAAATATAGATTTTCTAATTGGGATTTCCGCTTAGGGTGCCAATTGTTGTATAGTTTACCCTATAGGGGATTGGAAATAATTTTCACGTTGCGCGTGAATTTTCTATTAAATGCTAATTTTCGAAGAGAATATAGTAGATGTACGGGTATCGAGCGATAGCGAAACCTCCACTGCGCATGCCCAAATAGGAAAACTATTTTTTCATACGCGCGGAAGATATTCTAATTGATTTAATTTAAATTAATTTCCGGGGAACGAAAAAGGAAAAGTAATACTACGAGATAACTGATATTAGCCGCGAGTGATATGCTTATCAACCCTTTCCATTAAAAATTAAACTAGGATATTCTCCGTGAAGCTTGCTTGTGCAAGGAAAAGGAGAACTGCGAAAAGTGTCCAGGCCATCAATAACATAATAAAGATCATGTCCCTGAATTTTCTTTAATGAGACTTTAATAGAAGCTACAGGAAAGTATTAAACGACGAACAACGTGATGACTTAATTACGGGCAACTGGCAACAAGATATAGCCCGCGTTAATTAAATTGACTAAGAATTACGAACTTGCGAAATTAATAGCCCGTGAGAGCATTAACGAAGGAGAAAACTTTCTATGTCGATGGACGCTAATGTATATAGTTTATGGCAAGTGAGCCGCAGAATTTTTTCCTGCTCGGGAACAACGCCGCAATAATGCTTCGATTCTTTTAATTGGAATGTTGGCGATAAAACTCTGACTCGGTGGAAAAAAAAAACAGTTTCGAGGAAACCTGGGCGTTCGCGCGGAGAGCGTTGAAACAGAGTTTAAAAATTATCATTTCGAAGTTAATTGGCGATGAGCCTGGGCTAAAATGTAGGTATATTAAGAAGAGGTATAGTAAGAAGATTATTACATGATTTTTGGAATACTTGTTTCGCGCAAATTCAATTTTGATTTTATTTTATTTCTTCTTTATTTTATTTATTGTTTGAGCGAGTAGGGAAAATATTCTGTTTTAATTAAAGAAATCAAAAACATTGTGAGTTATTTAATGTTTGCAGGATGATGAATAAAAACTCGACAAGACTGGTGCAAAAATCGAGGAGACAAGAAATAAACAAAGTATGTTTGATCATTAGCCCGAAAATATTTATCGGTGATAACTATTGCAAAATAAATATAATTACAGAAATAATACATCTCGCGGTGCTACTCGTCGTCATCTATGTTTCCCAATTTATAAATATTCCTCGCTCGAGAATTGATATTATCATCCCTTACCTCAAACTTTCATACTTTTGATAAAAATACTATCCTCATATTTGCACTCATAAAACTCTAACCCTTCATTGAACATAATGAACAAAATAGAAATGATCCAAACTCTTCCTTTACAGCATCGTATCCGCCCATTACACCAATCCTCTGCTGTAAAGGCGGATTTGACCTGAACGGAATCGAAAGGTAGAAAGACGAATAGCGATCTTAACCGAAAGCCATAAAGGTAGAACGGGAAAGTAGAGCCCAAAGGTGTATTCGAACTGAGAGCTACCTAAAAAGTATCTGAAAAGTACATTTACGTATTCCATCCACACTCTGCCATTCAACTTTGAACAATGCGCGAGCGATTTTTCTTCTCTCCTTTCTCTACCAGGCTTACTAATTCACCCTACCAATTCAGGGTAAAATGAAATAATAATTCTCACGGTTTTCACACATAAAACCGCGAAGGATGAAAAACGATGGAAAATGAAATTTTTTAAAACCATTGAAGCACGGTTCGACTCCCCCTACAGCACACTTCGTTGCAGGAACGTTGCATAACCGTTGCAGTACATTGCAATGTTGCCGTTTGGTTGCAGGTTGCATTTCAATATTAGTGGAACATTGTGCAAACATTGCCGTGCAATATTGCAATGGCCCCGTCTGTGCAATGTTTCGGGAATATTGCGCACACATTGCCGTGCAATATTGCAATGGCCCCGTTTGTGCAATGTTTCGGGAATATTGCGCACATATTGCCGTGCAATATTGCAATGGCCCCGTTTGTCCAATGTTTCGGGAATATTGCGCACACATTGCCGTGCAATATTGCGCATATATTGCGATACAACCCACGTGGAACGTTCCTGCAACGTCGACCTCAAAATACGGTGCAACATTGCACTCGTAACGAATGAGCGCCGTTCCTGCAACGATCCGCAATAAATCCGGAATTACGCGGAACGATTCCGAAATCTCAACACGCAGAATACAGTCTAATATTCCACAGGCCACCACCGAGGGAATGTATGCGAACGTGGACAATATCTGACATAAACAATTAATACAATAACATTCCGTGCAATGTTTCTGCAACGTTCCTGCAACAAAATGTGCTGTAGGGGTCTGTACATCTAAGAAATCAGACACCAATAAATCTTATCTGCTAAAACAAATTTATAAAACTTTAAAAATCGATAAAAGACACTCGAAATTTTTTAAAGGTGCACAAATAACTTCTTAGGTACTAAAATCGTTATACCTACTAATTATTATATAATTTCTGATTTCTTAGAACACGCAGACCCGTTCTCCGTTCTGCTGTCCTCCAAAGATTCTCCTTTTCTACCATTCTCCTTTGCAATCTTTTTTAGGATTTGCACGAGCTCCTTTGTCGAAGTAGACGTTGTCACGGGCTAGCAAACAGTGTTTGGAGCGACGCAGGATGCACTTCCTGCACAACAACCTGCAGATTGCACAAAGCCGTATCGCGACAATGTTTGCGCGTGCAGGTCGTCCCGTGCTATCGAAACCTCACTCGACTTTCGAGTGCAAATCGATGCCATCGACAAATTGCAGTACTTAAACCGCAATGCATCGCCGGTCGAGCGGCGACCACCGCCGCCCGCCGCCATCGCCGCGAAATTGAGTTAATTAGGATATTCGGTCAAAGATCCAATACCGCCAGAGGCTGATTGCACTGACGCAGCGATTATTTTTTGCTAACCGGGGCAAAAATTCGCCAAGATTTAATAAGAGGCATCGAACGAGCATCGGTTAAGTGGGAAAGGGGAGAATCACGATGGGGAAGCTTCGAAGATGAATATCGGGGCGAATTAAAGAAGGCGATGAATCAAGTATCCATACTTCGCGAGAGAAACGACAGACTGCTGTAGGTACTTTCCTCGGTGAAGAACAGGGAAGTAAAATGTAATTGGTGATAACGAAATATCGGTTAATTTATGTTTTCTTATGTTTTCTTATGTTAATTTATGTTGAATTTTGTTTTCTCCAAAACTTCGAAGTACGAAAATCTGAGAAATCTTACATAGGATTATTATTATTTTTTGTTATCTGAGCATCGGTTTGTTTTTTTATTATTAGCTTTAGAATTCTCACTGTATGTTTCTATGTTTTGGTAAGGAACTGTGATATAAATTATTTTTATACAGAATAACTAGAGGAATTGATTTAGGTTTATAAAAAAAATGTTTCAATTTAAAAATTGTGGAATTGCGTGTTGCACGGCCGTCGTGGCATTTGCAAAAAAATTTGTAGGAAGATTTTCTCCGATTCTCTGTGGACCCTTCAACTTTTCTCTCTAACATTCATTTTTAATTGCAATCAGAAAAGAGATGTCACTTAACCCTGTTACATGGACCACCCTAATTTCTAATTTGTTTTTAAAGATGTTTACTCGAATTATCACAATACTGCAACAGTATGAATTTATTGAAGAAAGGTTTTAAAATTCCACATTATCGGGAAAGTTATTTTAAGATCGCTAATACCCCCTTGCTTTGAAGTAGTAAGTGATATATGCTAATCATATTCGCTTTCATTTAGTATTATGAGATAACAGGCCAATTTCCCCGCATATTGTTACTCGACACACGCTACGACTGAATTATTCGTCTTTATTTATTAACAGATCCGATATTCCATCGTGAAGAGTTTCCAATAAACGTATTGGGTATGCTGTACCTACTCCTTCGTCCACGTTTGCGCGTTTCTTGATTCAGAAAACACAATCCTCAGAAGACTGTATTACCGAGTCCTCTGAATATTTCATAAATCAGATTTCATTGAGAGAATGTCGTATGCAGAAAATACATAATGTTTGAATTCCTCCATATACTTGACATATATACCTACCTATTTTAAATTTCACGTACAATCGAAAACCGTTTCTCACGAAGCACTGTATCTACTTGAACAAAAACGAGTCGAATATCATTAAGAAATTGAATCCAATACCTAGTGATACAGACATTTAAAAAAATAAGATCCTTTCTGGATCTTGACATTTTTTTCTGGCTCATTAAAATGATGAATCAGTCCCATTTTAAGCTTATATTTACAAAGAATACGTGTTATCCGATAAAAATTCAAAAAATTACAGGACCCGTTATAAAAGCAATAATTTATAGCTTCGAAATGAGTCTACTTCAAAATTAAAAAAAGTGACGTTTCAATATCTTTTCACAAGCAAAAGTTATAATCTCCCCTATATTCCGTAAAATATGAACTTTAAGAATAAGTAAATCCTAGCTTCAAGCACACACTTTACCAGCTTATTAATACACAAAATTTAAAGCAAATACGTTACAGGAAATTGCGCAGGGACTCTGAATATGTCCCTTGCCACACAACGCTGCTTTCAGCGTTCGCTACAACCCGCCTCGTTCTTTTCGTTGACAGAGTAGACAGATATAAGACGTTCCGGAAAGGAGTCGCCTTCGCCGACGTTTAAAGGTGGCCCGATCTGTGCCAGAAGTCCAAACCGTTTCGAATCGGCGGCGGATTCGCGTAATGAGGAGCACCGAGCCCGCGCCGAGGCGTAATATAGAAATTCACAAAGCGATTCATAAAGTACGCCCGTTGATTTCGCGACGCGACGGTGACCCATTTCCTCGGTCGCTTTGGCCATGCGACAAAGCGGAAAAAAACAAGAGGAATCCACGCTGTCGGCTCATAAGCTACCAACGAAATCCCTTCTAAATTGCGCTCGTATTATACGCGTCTGCGCTGGCTAATCCGTTTCGGATGGACAGCTCGGAAATGCGAAAAGTTCCGGGAATGCCCCGCCTTCTTTCACCGAACCGGCGGATTTCAACGCTAAGGGTCGTTTCACGTGAGACACTTTCCTGCCCCGTGACAGTTATTTCAGGCGTAGAGACGAACCCCGACGCTTGCAGACGAACGACGTCTCTTGTGCTTTATTGAGAAGTGGAAAGCGGGATTGCTTGGCAATGAGAATAAATAAAGGGAAGTGATAGTGGAAGGGGAAGTGCAGAGTTTAGTTCGATGCGTTTGATCGGTTGCCTCGATAATGGGGAAGGTGACGCAAAACTCGGCGCAGGGGGCGCACAGTGGTCGGAATAGGGGTAATATGGGACATTCGTGTATAACTTTTAAACTGTAAAAGATATCGGAATGAAATTTGCGTCGGAAAAGCAGGAAAAATTATCCCTTTCTAATGATGTATAATTTAATATTGTTTACATTTATTTATTTATTTATTTTTCCATTTTTTTTAACTTGTTTGTGATAAAAAAAAATTATTTCTGTTTATTTGGTACCTTATTTAATGCTCTTTAAGTGATTTGAATCGCAGGTTGGGGAAACTATTTGTTTCCCAGTTATAAGGAAAAAAAGTCAAATAGTAGGTACTATGAGAAATTGTGTCGAAATCTACAGTTTAGTTAAACATTATTATTCATTTATTAATTATTTATTCGACGGACTAGAGCCCAATATACATACAAATTTGTAAAAACAAAACTTTGTAATGCAATAATAATACGGATAAGAACGTATATACGTAAAATGACGTAACGTTGACAGTTATAAACATTAATAATTTGAAGAGTGGGCTGCAGGGGAAAATGATTTTTGCATGATTCTGTAGAAGAAGGTGTGCTGAAAATAGTCCAATTGGTTAAAACGTGGAACTCGATGGAACTTGAAAGATATTCCTTGTCAATTTTAAAGAACATTGACAATTTTTTTTTATTTCATTGAGCATTACTTTTTTAATACATTATGAACAGTAATTTTTAAATAACGGTGTTAATTCTTAACGCGAAAGAATGCACTTCATTCTAGAAAAAAAAACGGAGAGAAAATATTAAACAGGGTCGTCAGGGCATCTCTAAGAAGGAAGCAGTTTTTTCTGGTGAAAAGTGCTATCTTTAAAATGTTCAACTTTAAATGTTCGTCCCAATTACAATTTTTATAAAATTTTATTAATATTTTCTGTTTCGGGGCTGTTAGACATTTAGGAAGTAGTATACATTCAGTAAATTTCGATAGGATATTATATACATTTTTTTCATTTAACTGTTGTCCAGCTTAAAGATTTATTGCGGACACGTGCAGTATGATGCGTCAGTTTAAAATATTTTTCATGGTAACTTCACATGACTTGTTTCAATTTCAGATTAGTCTTTTACGATAATAATAAAAATCTTTCAAGCAAAGCACCTTTTTCCCGTACTTACTATTGATGCCCTAACCTAACTTCTTGATGACTCCACACGTATGTATTTAGATGCATGTGAAGATATAAATTCTAATTCAAATATTCCGAAATTAGCTATGATAAATATTCTTAACGATTTGGACAGGCAAATTTGATTATCATATTCTTCCAATTCTTCATACTCTGTTTTTATTTATTTAAAATACCGATGCCAAGTGGCACGTGCGCTGGTGGCGCCATGGGTGGCAAAATGTTGCGATCAGCTTCCCCATTGCAAGAACTTCGATATTTGCACACGTGGAAGACGATTTTTTCGTGTGATAATCAAGGTTCTACTATATTCACTTATTTTCTTTATCTGTTCATATATTTTTGTTTAATATAATGTGTAATGTTGAATAATTGCAATTTCCTCCTCATTTTGTTTCTTGTTTATTTGAACGTTTTCCAACATTTTATTATCATTTTACGTTTCCCATATTCCACAAAATGGAAGAAGCTACTGCACAGCGTGTGATATAAATAAATCCAATATTATTAAATTGTCCCAATTAATGGTGTCTGCCATTAAGCGACGGAAATCGTGGTTTGCCACTGAAACTGATGAGAATGCATTAGATCAACCGTGGTAGATGTGAAGCCTGTATACATTATACAAGATTGATTCACAGCCCAGCTCCACGATATGTCATTGCTTGTTTGGCAAACTTGACTATCAATTTAGTCGCTTATAAATGATGGGAAATTAATCGCTTTATTCATTAATCGATTAATTATCCATCACTCCTTCCACGACGAAATTCTATCTCTGTTTAATAAAACACAAAATTTGTTCGCCTTGATCGATCATCCAAAAATTGGGTTGTCAGAAATGTGTTTCTATTGTCCAAGAAAATCGACGTACAATAATATTTTTTATTTCATATTTCCAACTCAACGATTAATTTCTTCTTATTTTGATACATGCAAAACTGGAAAATTCGTGTACAGCGTGTTCTATAATACGTGGGCCCCACTTCGAGTGTGTATTCAGCATTTAAAGCATTACAGGAAACAGCTAAGCAAAATAATAAGAATAATAGTGTTCAGCTCAAACGAAATGAGGGGAGGATTTTTCTAGAAATACAGAAGGGGATAGGTACGAAGAATGCGAAGGAAATTTTTGGCGATAAGAAGCTATGTAGACGAAGATTTAAAAAAGAAAACAAGTGAAAGGGAAATTGAAGTGAGGGAAAAATTTAGAACATAATGAGGGAGAAGATGTACAATTATAAATTAAAAGTCAGCGCTGTGATAATAATAATATAAATAGCAGGAAAGAGATTAGAAAAAACAGCAACTACTTTGAAAATAAACTTACATCTACAAATGAGATAAATCATCCTAATCCACAAATTAACAATAAAGTCACCACTACAGTTCAGGCCACTTGCATAACTACCGCCACGTATTATCACCGCGATTCATTCCCGAGAATCGCGCGGCGACAGTCACCAGCTCGACCAGTTCCCCCGGTTGATCACGGTTTTATTCGCTCGCAGATTAAACTACATTTTCCTCGAGCGAAGCGTCGCGACACCCATAAACTATGCAACCGCCGCTAATGCATTTTGCAAGGTGAGGACCGCCATGTGATACTTGTCGCTTACTAATTCCCGGTAGCAGTTAAAGTCAGAGGAACGGGGAACTTTGAGGCACGGCAATGTGTGTCAAGTGAGCCTGTAATTGGAAGGCACTCGTATAACCTCGTTCCACGGGCAAGGAGGATACAGTGCCCTTTTATATGTATAATACATCAGCACCCTCTTGGGGCAGTGTTAAAGCTCGCGCGTTTTACTTTTTGACGAGGGCGAATCATTTTCGGACGATTAAGGGGGAACCCTATTTAGGACGGCCAGGAATGAGGTGATTCTTGGGAATTTTTTTTCTAAGAAACTTTTTAGCGGATCTTTTCCAAACTTTCAGGGTATTTTACTCCATATTCAAACTATGATAATTAATTTTTACGTTACAAAGTGTTCGGTAAAAATGGAGATATATGAACACGTTCGTTAATTGTACTAGAAATAAGAAAATCCTTGTTTTTTTTTTTATTTCAGGCAAGAAATGGGACCACCATTACAATTGTCAATTTACAACTCCGGCGCACGAGTCCTAACGAACTTGTTCATATATCTTCATTTTTACCGAACAGTTTGTAACGTAAAAATTCATTTTTATCGTTTAACTGTGAACTAAAATACCCTGAAAGTTTGGAAAAGATCCGCTCATCAGTTTCTTAGAAAAAAATTCCCAAGGATCCAACATTTCAAATTTTGCGAAAATTCACAAAATAGCCGATGTTTGAAAAATAATGATCAAATTTCGATAAAAGTGTGTGATCTTTTTGTTTATATTTTGTACAATAATTAAAAAATTTTAAATGTTGGATCGTCAATGCCTAGGAAATATATTATAGTTTATGACATTTTTGAGGTTTTTGTTACCGTTCACCCGATTTGCCGGAATCCGGCCCACCAGTTGGCCATCCGAAAAAAAAGGACATTTTAAATGGAGACATTGCACAGCGTACAAATGCTATTTTGTAAATATTATATGCTTTTGTTATAGTTCATAATATAGTGAACTAAAACACAAAACATTATATTAATCGATTGTTTACTTTTCTTATGATCGTCGTCTAAAAATCGTCTGCTTTTTAACCCCTTAACTGATCTCGGCTGGACATCTTTCGGAACGAAAGAAATGGTGGAAGAGGGACGTGGCGATGGTTACACGAATGTTTGAATTTGTATACAAGGTGTAACCAAACTGGTGGTATATACATAAGTATAAGTACTTATTAGTTTGTACTGTTGGATGCAAGAACGAGCTCAGGACACTCGGGCCCTTTTTGCATAAAACGATTCGGCATTCTTTTCTACATATGCCCCCTAAATTTCATTGCCGTATCTTTAAAATCGATTGAGCTATGGTCAATTTTGTAAATCGAAGTTGACCAACTGACTCTAACAGACTTTAACTCGTATGAAAGCCAAACATACATAAACCTGAACATGACACGATCTATGACTATTTTTATGACTATATTTTTTCTGTATTCTATATTTTTGCAAATATTATGCAAATATTAAATGAGTTATAAAAATAATGCTAAAAAACATTTTTTTTCTATATTTCTCCATTTTATGGAAGAAAGACCTGAGAGGGCTATAATTAAAATTAATATCACTGATTAATTTATTACACAATTCCGATTGTAATATTGCAACTGAGTACAAAGGAGATATATCAAATTTTTAAATATTATACATGGACTGACTTTGGCACTGAGGCCCTTTTTCCATACAACAGTACAATTATTTGATTTATTTTATTCAGATTTGACTGTAGATTTGACTTTCTTTTGTATGATGGTGTGATTAGTATCGGTTTTTTGTAGGGTCTCCACTAATTTTATGTAAAATAATTACGGATATAGAACTGTTTTCATGAATGTTTGTATTTTTGTTATCGCTTACTTTGTAAACTTTGACTGCTCCGACGGATTCAATGTGTTGCTGTTTAATTTTTTTTAAACTTTCTGACTATGATTAAAATTTAATGTGAAGGACACTCAAAAAGTTCTAGAATTGAGGTAAGAGTAGTATATTTAACGAGGACTTATCTTAGTCTACAAAAAACAGATATAACAAGAAAGTTATGCTAGTCAAAGCATTTAGAAATTCATAACTTCATGATTTAATGACGCCTTTGGGAAATAAAATCAGTGGGAGTCCCTTTTGACGTGACATTAAGTTAAAAATGGTAACATAAACGAATTAGATTTACCAATTTTTTTCCAAGTCAGAAAGCTTTTCTATCTACTAAAAATTTGAATTTTTTTACGATGATAACTTTCATTATAACCTCCATAATTTTGAAAGTATAAATTTTTACGCTCGAAATTGTTGCCCTTTTAAACGCCGACAAATTCTATTACCTTCACATATGACATAGTGCACATTATCGAATTTTAATTTCACAGTCGCAAAGTTAGGCTTTAATTTAACAAAAAGAATAGAATATATAACAACGTAAATATTAACGAATATGAAACAGATAGAAGCAGAAAACAAAGGAAGAATTGTGGAAGAACAAGAAAATCAGAATACAGTATGAAAAGTTTAAGATAACACTGTTAAACCGAGTCCATCCGTTAGCATTAAATAATACAGGAATAAAAATTTCCTACTACCACTACTACGCAATTCTAATTTTATTACGACATAATTTCCCCTCGTTCAATTTCCATGGTTAATTCAACGAGCAACAATTACGTAATTTATATAAGAATAAAACAATGGTAGCCATACAAGAGGCGAAACAACTGCGCGGATACGCGATGTGAGTAGCTTTTGAACGTTTTTTTTCCTCGAGTTTAAAAAAAAAAAGAGAAAAGAAAAAGCTTCATTCTCCCCAGCAGTACGCAACAATCTGGCTGACGTTAAAGCTTTAATTGATACGTGAGCTTCTCTCATTTCCTATGGAACTGCGCAGTGTGCTCGAATGTTGTCCCATTAAAAAAAAAGGAGAAAGAAAGGAAAGGAAAAAGCGATTGTACAATATCTCCGGCAAAGCGTCGACTAATTTCCGTTCTGCACAGTTCTGCGAAAATCGTTCTGAGGGGAAAATTGTAATTAACCATATTCTATACACGTGTACTAGAGAATCATTAATTGTTTAATTATTAGCAGAATATTCACTGAGTCATTAGCAATCTAATGTTATCAAACAAGTATCGTGCCGCATTTCATAATTAATTATCAAATTATAGTAGGCAAACTTTGCGAGCACTAATTTCTTCTCTCGCGTAAAAATTTGAAATTCAATCGGGAACCTCGATAATCGAAAATCTGTGAACCAGCCCATAAAGTACGAAGGAAAAGTTCTGTAATTTTCTATGAACAAGTACAAAGTTTCCTGAACCCCGCTGTTCTCTTCGAGATTATTTGATTCCAAGCGATTTTCACTTGCTTATAAATACAAAAATAACGACCAAACTTTTCTAACAGTTCTGAACTTTACCTCATTATATTTTCAACTATTTCCTGATTACATTCTACATATTCTTCTACCCGTAACATCGTGAACACCATCCAACCACATTATTTCAACTAAAAGAAACTTCTGTGGACATAGCTACAACTACATTATTATACTTTGAAAATTAATTTCGTTTGCTTTTTTCGTTTGAATAATTCAAGCACCGTCGTATCCACCACAAAATGCTAACAGAAAGGGACAAATCCTGCAGTGGTAGTTGTATATCTGTCTATTTTAGTATAATATTTGACTGGACAGAGATTTGATCGATGCAATAGCTGTTACAGTAAAATCTTGATTATCCAAATTAATTAGTGAACATAAATGTGGGAATAAATGAATTTTCAGATAATGGAGCACTTATTTTCTGATATTGCTTAACAATGGAACTAATGAAATTAATCACGATTTGGCTGAAAAATGTATGGATCCAAAAATTTTCAGATGTTTAATTCACATTCCAGTACAAGCTTTTACACACACAAGTATTTTAGCAAATTTAATTCATTTTTAAATGCCTGTTGTGCCTCGCACCACATCTGCCCCTTTTTCCAAAGTCTCGAATAGGTACTTTAATTATTCAAAACTCATACTATCACTGCGATAACTTCCACCGAAATGAAACCATTCTTTTACATCAACTTCCTCAGAATTATCATTTTGGAATTCTACATAGTAACAGTTTCTTACACGTTTGATGTTTCACTTCTTCAGTATTATTGAATAATTTTCTTCATAATTTTTCCAGTGTTACACAGTCAACATTAAACCAAGCTCCATTGGTAAACTTATACAGAACTGCTAAGAAGTTTTTGCATCGACCTAATAGAACGTGTACCTAGTAGAAGTGTTGAAGTAACGATATGTAGTTTGTTTAAGGGGATATTACACTTCACGCAACGCTAAGCCCTATTTTGGAAATTTTTTTCTGAAAAAATTATGAAGCAAATCATTTTGAACCTTTTCGTGGCTTTATACTTAACATTTGAAGATATGAAAAAACACTTATGTTAAAAATATTCGTTGTAGATGAATATTCTTATCATTTATCAAAATGTATCATCGACGCACCCCAAAGGCAGTATAAAATCAAAAATTGACTAAATTGTAGAACTTAGGAGAAATAATCCTGAAAAATCGTATTTTTTCTTCTAACAATAAGCTCTACAAATTTGTCAATTTTCGATTTTTTTAAAAATATTTTCGAGGTTCATCGATGATACAATTTGATAAATAATAAGAATATCCATCTACAACGAATATTTTTAACATAATTTTTTTTTCTTATCTTCAAATATTAAATACAAAACCATAAATGGTTCAAAATGATTTGCTTCATAATTTCTCCAGAAAAAAATCCCGAAACTTTAGCGTTGCGTAAAGTATAATCCCCTCTTAGGAGAGGTCCATCTGTATGTCCAGGACTTTAGTAGAAAAAAATTCCATATTCAGCCGTCTCCTTTCATCGCACAGACCGGCGCAACTTCTTGATACTCCAGTAATGATGGGACAGCGGTTGCACGTTTCAAGAAGGTCCACACGGTCTGTCGAACCTCAACGTGTCGAGGCTTTTGTTCGCCGTCGGTGGTAGCGTGCATTAGCGGGCATCAGCGTGTGCCGGGGAGCGTGCACGTTGCATAAAAACGCAAGGCGCACAGGCTCGCCAAGGGTTGTAGAGAAGACCGAGGGCTTTTTCGCTAAAAGCGGCCAGCCACGGAGAGCATTTAGGTGAAAACGGCACTGGCGCGGGCCCCCCTCGGTATCTGCTCAAGTGCCAAGAAGCGGTGGATACTGGTTGCCGTTAATATTTCACATTTTGCTTGATTACTTTCTGCACTTATCTAACCGCCGCGCGAAAGCTTCTCGGCGATGCGCGCATTGAAGAGTCATAGACGAGTATAAGATTCGATTGGTAGGCAACGATTCGGGTACGACTGTAGAGTGTAGAGTTTAGAGTTAGTTTTAAATGGGACAAAGCATATTGACAAAATTCTAAATGCATTACACATGCGCGTCATTTTCCTGTTTTTGGCAACACTAATAACAATAGTGCTTACTGACAATTAGTCATTTGACGTAAACATCACTGCGGCCTCACTCGCAACAGAATAATAATCCGCGGTTGATATTAAAAGTGCCTATATTCAACTGAAACGAAAATATTTAACAGGTAAGCTTGATTGATTATTTTCTTTGTTTTGTGGTTTTTTATAATATGCTCACTTGTAGTCTTGAATTTAATTCTATTTTAATTTAATAATGTTGGGTGTTTATATATTCTGAAGATCGAAATTCAAGCCAGTTTGATCCTGGAAGGAATATAACGAAGTGGACACTTATGGTTGATAAAGAAATCATTAGCAAACTTATCTTTTTTCTTTTTTTAATTAGTTATTTTAAGTCACATCAACCTCTAAGTTGAGTTATTAGCGACACAGACCATAGGAATTATATTACAACTCTTGAAGAAGATTGGTATTTTGGAGGAATCTCAACAGCTGTTTTATCTTCTTGGGATCGATAAGATTTTTCTGTAAACAGGTGTCAATCTCGCAGATTTTCCTTTCAGTTGAGAATTTGTGGCAGGGGAGTATAAGGTGATCGATGGCTAATTTGCTGTTGCACGTGTCACAAATTGGGGTGTCTGCTTTGCTCATTATGTGCGAATGGGATATTTTGGTGTGACCGATTCTGATGCGTGATACTGCTACTTGGTTTGGTCTTGAAAGTTTACGGACAGCAGTGTTTTCAAAGAAGTTGTTTTTTAGTAGCACTTAGCTGTCGGGGAGATACGTTTTGTTTCTATTCCTTGTCCCAGTGTTCATTGAGTGTGGTTTTAGCGGCTCTTAGCTTCTGGGCCATGAACTCATGTAGTTTGGTAGGTTCTGCCGAGGAGTTTGCAGCTTCTTTGGCTAGTTCGTTAGCAAACTTTATTGTATATGAAAATGCGTGGATACAAAAGTAAAAAAAGTAATACTGTGTGTTAGGGTGGTCCTTATTTTTCAACTTTAAAATATATATTGTCTGACCCTCTTAAAATCTTCTATTTGACAAAAAAAAATATCTTCGTGTTTTTTATTTGTATATTTTGATATATAAAGGTCGCTTAAGGACTTTATATTTCGCATGTACGGGAGACCGGGGCAAAATTGGGACGTTACCAATACAGCACACTACGTTGCAGAAAGGTTGCAGAAAGGTTGCAGTTACGTTGCGGTGCAACATTGTAACATTGCAGGTAATATTTCTGAGATGTTGCAGAAATCTTCCTATGTCCGCCCCTGTGCAACATTGCATGAAATATTTCTGCAGTGTTTCCGAGATGTTATAGGCAATTCTCCCGCAACGTTACGGAAATTTTACAGCAACTTTCTCGCAACGTTTCGGAAATTTTACAGCAACTTTCTCGCAACGTTTCTGAGATTTTATAGCAATTGTCCCGCAACGTTTCGGAGATTTTACAGCAAGTTTCTCGCAACGTTTCGGAGATTTTACAGCAAGTTTCTCGCAACGTTTCGGAGATTTTACATGAGGCCTATCTTATATCGCACGGAGTACGTCAACGCGTATTTTTGAGATCTTATACTTTCAGTTATAAACAAGACAAGTCCCATAGTTTACATAAAGCATACAATCAATTGAGCTTACATCGTCTGCTACTTATTGCACTAAATTATCATAAATTATATTATGTTACACAAAGCGTAACCTAATATACACTGTATATTGGGTATACTACGATATTATACTAAATCTTTATACTAAATCGATATTATAACAGATTTTGAGTCCTGGTTACTGCGGGACTTTTGTTGTAAAATCTCCGAAAAGTTGCGTGAACATTGCTGTAAAATCTCCGAAAAGTTGCGTGAACATTGCTGTAAAATCTCCGAAAAGTTGCGTGAACATTACTGTAAAATCTCCGAAACGTTGCGAGACAATTGCTGTAAAATCTCCGAAACGTTGCGAGACAATTGCTGTAAAATCTCCGAAACGTTGCGAGAAAGTTGCTGTAAAATCTCCGAAACGTTGCGTGACCATTGCCGAAACGTTGCAGGAGTAATATTGCACCGCAACATTGCTGAAATGTAGCAGGAATCTTCCTATGGAATCTGCCCCTGTGCAACATTGCACCGCAACGTAACTGCAACCTTTCTGCAACGGGGTGTGCTGTATGGGTAAGAATAAAATCTCATAACTTTGACATTATTAAGTAAAAAGCAAATTGCAATTGGAATTCATTAGAATAAACTCTTTTTTAAATAATAGTACATATCCAATTTGTTTAATAGAAGGAAAAATACAAAAAAATAATGATTTAAAATATGATCCGTTTTTAACCTAGGTAAAACCGGGTACCATACTAGATACTGGCCCTAGCACCTATAACAACGAAACTCATCTAATTCTCCAGTCCCCCAACCAGTTAGAACAAGCTGTAAAGAAAATTTTTTTTTTTTTAATTTATACCAAAATAGTAATATTTCATTGCCGTTGAGCGACCTTTAATCCTTAATATATTTTAATAAAATTTTAGACGAAATTCTTTTAAACTATTTGGAAGCTTCTGAGAGGGTCAAAAGAAATTTTTAAACAATTTAATTTTTTACCTTACATATAAGGACCACCCTACTGTGTGTATGACAAAAGAGAAACGGATATCTTAATATATAAAGCAGAAAGTGTTTGTGTGTTTGTCTGTCGTCTAAAAACTTTCGAACAGTAAACTCTGGGGCCACGAAATGTTTCCCAGCTCATTATGCCTAGCTAATTCAGACGATTGTGACTATTTTCACAAAAAATAAATAAACAAAATTTTTTTATAAAATCAGAATCTAAATTTCGGGCGAAGCCGTGTAGTAAAGCTAGTAAGTATATAGACAAATGTAGAAGGTTGCCCTGATTCGTGGAACTTGAAGTGCGAGATTTCGAAATCTAAATCTCCACAAATATCTATTTTATTACTTAAATGTTTTGTAGATTTCTTATATACCTACGTACTTATATTTACCACTCCTGAGTATTCCTATGTTGAACTTAGTTTGTAAGACACAAATTTGCTCGTAAAGCATTAAAGTTAAGTCACACTCTATAGAAATAGTGAAAAATATTGATGATTTATAGTACAAAGAGTTACTTTTATCCTAGATTCTATTCTTTTGTAGTATTAAGGTTTGGAATTATAATTGTAATAAGTACTTGCTAAGTTTATTTTCATTAACGTGCCCCTTCGAAGAGACATTTTCGACTCATTTAAAAATCTATAATTGTGTTATTTTCTGCTACTATTAATGAGTTTAGAATAATGTTTTACTGAAGGCCAATAAACATACTTCCTTTTAATGGACTTCTGGGTTAAATACCTACAATGAGATCAGCAATGAACGCTAAAAAAATCTCCCCCTTTTATAACACTTTCTCCCCTACTATAAGCGCGTGGAATTCGCTGTGCAGCTTCTTAAGTTAAAACGAAGAATACACATTGCTTTGGTACCTTATTTGAAATCAGAAAGACAAAAAGGAAAAGAACAGGGTTTATTATTTATACTTTTAACAGAAACAACTTTTCGCCTGACAAGCTAAACGTAAAACGAGATCCACCTTAACGAAGATCCAATACGTAATTATCCCTCAACCGAAGCATTCTACAAACTTATAACTGGAGCAGAGTTTCAAGCAAATCCCAAGTTTGCTTCATCCCTGTTCATCGACTCTGAGAACTTGCTTGTACCTATGCTCATATCCCATTCACCCCGTGATACATTGCCAAACGAAACAACTTCTCTGTGATCGAAACCGTGTCGTCCCTCCAAAGTACCCGCAAGAAGGTTTTACTGGACTATTTGTCGTATTGCTCCTTCGCAGGTCGTGTGGAGCTTACTACAGAAGCTTATCGACCACTCTCTCCTAGTTTACCCTTCTTTTTTCAATTTCACTATCGACAGGTGTGGTCAGAAGACGGTTTCAGACACTTGGAGAACCTCGAGACTTATGCACTACTTTCAGTGTTTTACGAAGTTTCGAGTTACTGGCTTGGCTAAAATTTTACAGACAGCTAGTACACACCCTATATAATAAAGTATTAAATACACATAGGTACTACTTAAAATTTGATGAGAAAATTGGGTGCAAAAATGTTTCTTTAGAGTTTCCATACAGTCAAGTTTCTGTTCTAATATTATAATACTTACACGCGATTATCATTTATTTTAATTGGTTTCTTCTTTAAGTATAAATTAATATAGGTATGATGAGTCACAGATTTGTCCACATAAATTAAAAAGAATGCTTTGGTTTTTTGATGTCCAGGTTAATATCACTTGATCCATAATTTAAAAAAATTCATGGTTGATTCTATACATAGGATTGTTTAATCAGAAATCTATCTCTTGATACAACTGGAGAATTATAAAGCATTCAAGCGCCGTTTGTTTCGGTAGGAAAGATCGTTCAAATTCATTAAACAGAATCCAAATCAGGGAAATCAAGAGTGACACTGATATATACGTCACTGCAGGGAAATTCTGTGGATAGAGAAGTCCAACTGAAATCTGCTAAATCGGTCCAATTACGAAGCCGAGTCGTGAAAACTAAAATACGAACTATCAGTTTCATTGTAAGTACTTATACTTACAAGAGACATTTCCCAACTTGATTTTGATGAGGTTTACGTAGATTACAATTCTCGAAAAAATATTTGACAGCTATTTTTTTTATCGGTAATCGTCCATATCTAGGGAGTGAAATCGGCCCTCAAAGTTGGGATGAAAAACACGTTTGCCCCAATATCTCAGAAAGTATTCACTATAGAGAAATATCTTTCAGATGAAAATGGTGTATTTTTATATAACAGATTCGTAATACATCAATTTGTTTAAACAATATATATTAAAAAGTAGTCGTTTTCACTCGTTTTTCTTATAGACTGTTCATCCATTTTTACGTAAATTTGTCAACGTGAACTACAGACTTTTTAATAAAAACTAGATACACTATAACCTCAAGGATACATTATCGTAGAGGATGTAAAAGTTTATTATATTTTGGGCCTTTGTATTGTGTTCTGTATCCTTAATTATAATTATTATCGCGTACGGATGCGAAATCATCATGTCTACCAGCCGGCGACAGAGCAATATACGGATTAACGAAACGTCGCGTTTTTGTTCAGAGCGAATAATGTCTAAATTCTTGAAGACAGCGGAGATACAGTGAGTGTAAAAACTATTCGTACAGCGACCAATTTAAAGTAAAAATGTGTATATCCATGCGTGTAATAAATTTTAACGGAAAACAATGATTTATCAATATTCTTCGATGTTTGTAGAATACATTTTGTATAAACAAAATTTTATTCCCTTTAACATTTACAAAGATATTAACAAAAACAGAAAAAAACGAGCAGAAATGGACGCGCAAAAAGTATTCGTACAGTTGAATAAAGAATTAATAAACTATGGAAATAAACTAAATATTTAATGTTTTAATAATTTGTGGGATTGCCTTTTGATTTTATAATAGCTTCGATGCTACTTGGTATGGAATTTACTAAGTTGGATGTTATAGCAGGCTGTATTTTACACTACTCTTCTGGCAGAGTGGCTTTCAAATTTTTCTTTAGATGTGATATTATGATTACGTATTTTTTTGTCCAAATAACCCTATAGATGCTCTATGGGATTGATATGTGGTGATTATGATCGCGTTTTAAAATATTTTGATCGGCTATATAAAACTCTCCTCTGCCTAGTATTATATGCAGAATGCTTTGGATCATTGTCATGGGTAAATATGAAATTGTCAGTAAGTCCCATTTAGTAAACAATTGTATACATGTATACATATGTATGTGTAACTATATAATAATCATTACTTTATGTTGAATATTTTCTACTCTATTTTTTATTGATACTATTTTTAGTGGAGGTACTATTTAGAAGACCGGTTGCCTAAATCGTACCTTTTACAGTATGTGACAAAACGATTAATAACAAATTAATTTGTTCTGAACAAAAGGTTAAGCGTATAATATTAGGTGTCTAAAGGATCAAGCTACAATATCCAATAGTCATTTGCGTTCAAATTATTACCAAATATGAAATATAACGTAAAATGTGGTACGATACAGGCAACCATCCCCTATATTTCGTTCAGCAGCTGCCCTTTGATTTCTTTGAATCCCACCGAAACAACGCGCCACAGAGAAGAAATGACGGAAAGCGTGCACGCCCGGTGCCAGTTCGGAATAATCAATCTTCGCCGACAGTTGCCGGGTTTTCCCTCCAAAGAACGCAACAGTGTATTTTTCTAACGCAACGAAATCGATCATTCGATTACGTCGCCGCGAAAAAAGAGGAGGACCGCCCAGTGAATTATTCACCGGCGGCCAGCTGAATCGAAACGCGGGAATCCAACCGAACCGTTTACCGTAACGAGCGCATTACAATATGGAGTCTGACCGGCTATTGTCTTTCTTCTCCCTTGCAGCCAGTCCCTGTGCCGAGCCAACATTTTTCTTCAGCGGTCACCTTTGGGGTCCCCCTTTTTACGCCCTCTCATTCTACCCAGCAATATTTCCCAGGCTTTCTTTCGCCGTCGGAATGAAAACGAATACCAGCCGAAAGATGAATGGCCTCCCCACGGGTCGGTTGCCCTCTCGACCATTAAATTACCGTTATACACCGCGCCATTTATCCCGTCGAAGACTGTATATACCCTGGTTTCGCCGTGGCCAACCTGCTCGATGCACGTGCATCGGGGAAGCTACCCTACTGGGGGGGGATGAAGTGGTTGTGGTGGACACGACCTTAGGAGACAAATGATTGCCGAACGAAGCGCAGGGCAGTCTAGGGATGAGTGGATTAAGGCTTCTATTCGTCTCGAGTGTGGAAAAAGGGGTTATATGGTTTTATGTATGAAAATGGAGTATGCACTCGCTACATGATTGCGGATTGGGGCAAGTGGCGGGCATGTAACGCGTAGGGGACACGGTGCTGAGGTAGATTTCCTTTCACTCTCGTTTTTGGCTAAGCAACAGCTTGCTTGGGAGATTAAGGGGGGAGCTCTATTTAGGACGTTAGGAATTAGGTGATCCTTGGGAATTTTTTTTCTAAGAAACTGTTAAGCGGAACTTTTCCAAACTTTCAGGGTATTTTGGTTCACATTCAAATGATAAAAATTAATTTTTACGTTACAAAATGTTCGGTAGAAATGAAGATATCTTCGGTGATAGTGCAAACCGCGTATGAGCAGTTTGTAAATACCGCGGATCTGCATTCTACCGATTTTACAGGAGGAAGAGAAAACTTAATATTTTAGCCATTTTAAGGGGGGACGCCTACCTAGAGCGGTCGAAACAATGCGCTTGGGATTTTTTTCTAGAAAAACCGTTACACTTATATTAATAACTATTCGTCTATTGTTAAGAGTACGTCTAAAGGACAGTTCAGTATTTTTTGCGTTAAAGAATATTAAAAGATTTGAGAGTTATAAGCGATGACCGGGATGTACTTTTTTTTTTGCGGTGACCATCGTAGCTCGTAGCAGAATCATCCGAAATGAAAAATTCGAAAGGCTTTAGATAGAGTATGAAATTATCTAGGCGCTATCGGAGGGATTTCTTTTTTTCTTCTTAATTTTTTTTTACAGGCCAAGAAAGGAACTACTTTTTTGTTGAAAATCGATGGTTCAACTTGGCAGCGCCGCCATTTTGTCTCATAATAATTTTTCCAAAATCGGGCCCGATAGCGCCTAGATAATTTCATACTCTATATAAAGCCTTTCGAATTTTTCATTTCGGATGATTCTGCTACGAGCTACGATTAACAGTTTCTTAGAAAAAAAAAATTCCCAAGAATCACCTCATTCCTAGCCGTCCTAAATAGGGCTCCCCCCTTAAGCTTATAGAGAGGGAATACTGTACTTAGGATATAGGGGGAGTTGGGGCACTTTGGTGCAAGGGGCACAATGAAACATTAATATTCTCTTGATATCTAGAAACAGTCAGAAGATCAAAAAATGATCACAAAACAGTATACTTTATGATCTTGAAAGATGATATAAGATTATAAGATGATACCCTATAGATATCAAGATAATGTTAAAGCTTCATTGTGCCCTCTGCATCAAAGTGCCCCAACTCCCCCTACATGTTTGATGTATGGGATGTCCCACATAAACCATGTCCCCTAATTATCTTCTTTGAACCTGGTGTGACGGGAAATTTTCAAAATATGCTTGGAACCTTATATCGATTTTTCACCCCTTCCCCTATTCCAAAATCCCTTAAAATTCAAAGTTGCAGTCAGTCCCTAGTACAATTCCAAATTAATATCGTATAAACCATCAGAACTTTATTTTTCAATTGTGGAGGAACAAATTATAACTAAAAGTAAACAGGTTTAATCAGATATAAACGCACAAGACTCCATTACGAGGTGAGCTGCAAACGGGAATGGGGGAAACAAGGAACAATAAAAGAGGATCATAAAGCTTCTCCATTCGAAACAGAAACGATAAATGCTACAGTGTTTCTTCGGAAACAATCGCTCCAGCTTTAGTTTACCCTGGCACAGAAGAGAAACTGCTCCTCGTGTATTCTTTATCGACGCAGGGAGTCCACAAAGGAAGCTAACGATTTATCCTCGCGGTAATAAAAAGCGGCCACGCATCTGGCTGGCAGCTAAGCTGGAAAAAAGCGCACCGAAGCGGGAACCAAACGGCGAGCGAAGAGAGCAAAGAGTTTCGCGTTATCAACCTCAGCAAGTCGAAATCGTGCCCCACTAGAACTAACGAGCCCGTAAAATGTGACGAAAAATGCAACGCGCGATAGCTTTTTCTCGGATACCGCAAGGACTATTATTCGTATGAAATTATCCTTCGAAAATGTTGCCAAAAATGCTTGCACCAATTTCTCAAGGATTGTGCTATTCGTTATGGTGGATGAAAAGGTCTTATTATGTATTGGATGGCCAGCTTTGAAGGCATGTATTAAACAAATATATTACCTTGTATTTCACTGTCCCATTCAATACAGCCAATTTATGAAAGGGACGAAATACACTTTTTTAAAAAGCGGCCACGCATTTCTTCCCTGAAAAATAAGCTAAGTAAATATAGAGAGAAGCTTAATATGTCCGTGTGCTGTTATAGTCGGATAACTGACCTTTCTAATGTTATAAATTAGAAGTATAACGGTGCTTTATTTATTTTGCTGTCTTGTCTTAAGGGGACCCTCCGGTTAAAATTTTTCAGAAAATCGATTTTTTTTATATATATATTTTTGAAGTATAACATCCCGAGAATACCCTGTAAAAGTTTCGCACAAAAATTTGTGACGGTATAGATTCTACAGTCACATAACTAATTCAAACTCCGAACGCAGGAATGTGCCGAGAACACTTTGAACACGTTTTTTTTCGAAACGGTAACCACGATTTCAGAAGAACTAATGCACCGATTCAAAAAAACCTTTAGGCATTTGATTCGTAATTGGACTCGCTACCGCAGCACCCTATAACATAATTTTTTGAAACACGGGTTTTTTATCTGCATATTTGTGTGGAATATTTCCAGTTTTTTTTTTGCACTACTTCGTTCAAGTGTGCACCAACATCGTAGTTCTGGTCATTTTTGCCCCAACAAGGGTTGCTGCGATAGCCATTGAAATAAATTTTAAGAAATTGTTTGAATTTTTGTTTCTAGACGATCTTGTGAGTAATTTTCGTGGTTACCGTTTTGGCATCTCTTTTCTGCAGCGCCTGCATTAAGCGCCACCTAGAAAATACCTCAAGACCGAAAAAATGAAACAAAAAATTTTCTTTGCACCCTAACGAGTGTATCAATAATTGCCAAAAATATTTTTCAGGATATGTTATAAGGTCTTCTTATAAAAAATTCATAAAAATCACCTATTTTTTAAGGGGTTTGACCGGAGGGTCCCCTTAAACAACAAAGTCCCTTTCACCCCAACTCTCCCCTATGAATCTTTTGAATGGCGCGACGCAACTACTGCTCTTTACGAATTTAAAGTAAATTTTCGCTTCCTCAGCTATTTTAGAGCACCGTGCTGGAAACTTTAACATCAGGATTCCCAGGACCTGAGATACCAGAGCTGTAAAGGGTTTAAACGAGGTACGAGTTCGTGTAGCTACGAGACCCCAAAAGGGAGTAGTATGGCAAGACATCGTAATGGCAAAAGTAACGGCGCTATACACTGGTAGCAATGACATCCGGAGAGATACTCTGGGGGCTTGTTTCATAAGTTTACGACTGCCAGAGAAAGTCGTAACGTGCTGCACGGATCCAGGTGGTCAGATCTCGCTGCTTCACAATCTCCGGTAATTTTCTGCGAACCCGTTCGTGACTCGTCGCTGAAACGGGTCGCTGAAATCTTTATCCCCTCTGGCGCTAGATTTTCATAGTGTGAAATAGAATAATTAGCCGGGATTAATATACAGAATGTGCAACATTTATTTGATAAGTAATAGCGTAATCTTGAAGTGTGAAAGGTTAAATGTAGGGTAAACTATACAATGATTGGCACCCTAAGCAGAAATCCCAATTAGAAAGTCAATATTTTTTTGTGAAGATTTTATATGGTCTCAATTTTCAGTTATTATCAATGATTATGGATTTCTCATTAAAGTAAAACATCTTGAGTACCTATTAAGTCTTTTATTTTAAAAATATTCAATGAAAAACAAAAATAGGCATAGAAGTACATTGGCACCCTAAAATTTGAAGTTATATAAAAAACATATGTAGTTAAAAACGAAGTTGAAAGTGTTTAAACAGACTATTTCATTCACTATTAAATACCTGCAATACTTAGTAAATCTGTATTTCAATCCATTACTTCATTATAAAGCGACAAAGTGTATTTACCTACCCCTTATCACAATTTTAAGAAAACGCCTAAAACTCGGGCCTTTGTCCCACTTTGTGGTGTTGTCAGATGTAAAATGTGTAGTTCAACTATTGGGCTTTGCAGTGTTGTAGTGAAAGAAAAATAAGAAATTGTAAAAAAGTACTTTCTAAGCTTGTACTTCTTAATATTAGTGCAGTGCCAACATTAGTGCAGTTTACCCTACTCAGTAAAATTTATAGAATTTATAGAATTCGACTACAGATAGTTCCCATCACTATTCATAAATTTAATTCAAGTAGGTACTATTTGGATTCTGTTTTTACTGCGCTCTTTTTAATGTCAAGATAATAGCAAAGATTGCAAGAATAGATATTGGGGGGGGGGGGGAGGTAGGCTGTCTCTGTAATCTTCCAAAAGCTGAGGAATTTAATAGTTCAGAATTTTAGAGAGAGGCAGCCTGTTATTGGATATGTGTATACAATATAATAACGTAAATAGAACATGTTCAGTGTATGAATTATCCAATATAATACAATATATATATATATACAGGGTGAGTCAGCTAATATTTGAACCAAAAATATCTCCATTGTTTTTAATGATTCAAGGAAATGTCCGACGAAAAAATGTTTCCTTCAGAGAGGCAATTATTGTGATGGAGAAGATCATTTTCTCAAGGTCATATATTCCCAAATTTCAAGGCAATGGAAGTTTCTTTAAAATCTAATGGCGTATTTTCATTAGTGTAACAAATTTATCCATCAAATTTATCCATGTATAATATGTTGACCTTCATATAATAATGCATATTTTTGGCGAAAGAAACACGTTTTTTCAAAGCTTATGATGTTAATAAACATTCTGCAAAAGAAGAAGTTTCAGCTTGAAAAGGAAATGCTCCATTCTCAACAAAAACGACGACTGCCTAGTACCCTTAAGGGGACTATGCAGTCGTTTTTCGTGAGAAAGAGACACTGTCCTTTATTTATTTGTAAAAAAATGAAAACACATCCAGATGTATCCTTTTACCCAATGTTTATTACTACCATACAGATTGAAAAAATATTGCGTTTTGCCTTAATGTGACGTAATCCGATTTCAATTAATATTATTTGTACTATTATTAATAATATTTGTAATATTATTAATATTATTTGTAATATTATGAATATTATTTGTTCTGGTTTCTTGGTCACATAGTCTCCGCTCAAACCTATAAAAACAAAAATTAAATAAAAATTGTGTGATTAGTGGCTGCAAAACGACGATTTTTCCGAGAAAAATTCGTTTTTGTTTGCGCGCTACCAAAATCCGGTGACTTCTTAATTTTCTTATGAAAATCTCGAATTTTTACGGACCATATCAGAGGTTTGCGCCGAAATGGCACATATTTTACACATCCTGTAATTTTTCCAAAAAGCGAAAAGAACAAAATTTTCGAGAAAAACGCGTTTAAAGTTTCTAGGCAAAGGCGACGCCATAGGCTGCCGCTTGACGTTTTTAGCTGCCAAATCTACAATGTTTCGAATTTTACTATAAACCAAGCGGCATTTTATTCAGAAAAGATAGTACTTTCGGTAAATGCAATAAAAAATCGATTTTTCGACTGCCTAGCCCCCTTAAGCTACTACTATATATAATCTAACAGTAAAACGAATATTGATGGTAGGGTAGATGTACCGTTTGTGGCCATTGCACTGTTTTTGGCCATGTGCATAATTATCTTAATTTTAAATTGCTTGCAGATCATTATTATGTGGAGAATTTTACATCATAACTATTTTGTTTAGTATACCGGTAGAAATATAAGGTGACAGTTATTGCTCACACGGAAAAATATTATATTTTTTAAGAAGTGGTCAAAACTGATACAACACCTTAAAGTGGCCACAAATGGTGCATCCACCCTATAGAGGTACAATTCAAAGCTACGAAACATTCAGAGATTGTGACCAGAGACATAAACACTCATTACAAATCGCGTAGAAGCCGACGAATCTTAAATTCCATTTTAATAAAACTATTAACAAATCCCTCTATCGACGTACAAAACACCGTCAGTTACCACCGCATCTTCATAAAGAACGCTCATTATTACCCGAAGCATGTTAAACCTTGAAACGTCTTTTCTAACAAATCGATACCCGCATCCCCAACTCCTCACGTCACCCTAAAATCCCAGACGGCTTTCACCGCCCGGGCGTCCCTCGAGAACTCCCATAGCCCCCAACGATCGTTTCGCGACGCTAACACTCGGAAACATTCGAGAAGTCTTAACAGTATCCGTCAACGTCAAAAATACACGCTGCGGGTTACCGGCGTCGAGGATCGGGACAGACCGGGGCAGAAAGGCGAAGGAGCACAGGCAAAGGATAAGGGATGGCTGGAGCGGTGGCACGTCTGGCCGTACGTACGATTCTACCACTGCTTAAATAACACGGGCAAAGCCCGGGGCTTTGCACGGGCCTTGCATCCAGCAGGCGTACTTACAGCCTGGGATCAAGGCGCAGGAAGACTGGGTAGGGGGGGGGGGGGAGAGGGAGAGAGGGAGGAGAGGAACGCTCCTCGGGGTCTCCTTTCAATTTCACTTTATATCACGAACCGCCCCGCGCGTTTCCACGTCCTCTTACTGCTCGGCCAGGCAACCTCCTCGGGCCTCTTGCGCCGGCGAAGCGGCTTTCAAAGATAACGAGAGATTTTCTCCACTTCGCTTTGCGAGAAGGACATTTAAATTCCCGCTAATAACCGGCGAAGGTCGGCAGCTGGCTAGCCCAGTTCTGATACTCGGTCGCGTTTTATATAGCGCTCCGCTCCTCGGAGCATCTCGGTCGCGGCCCACTAACGTGTGGTGAAGTATCCCGCGACTAGCCAACTTTTCGCGTCTCGGAGCGCCTAAAGGTTCATTTCGTCGCGGAGGTTAGATAGGAGACATTTTTGTGGGTATGTCGTGAGCTTGATTCTCGTATGGGCAGATGCGATTCGCTTGAATAAAATGTTTAGGTTTAAGTGGCACATTATGAACTTCTTAGAATGGCAGATACTGAAAATTGTAGCGTGATTGAGAATGGAAAAAATGGGACGGTCGTAAATGGAGTCGTGAGAGAGTTCTATGTTGAAAGAATCGAGTACTAAGTTCAACGAATACAATGTGCCTATAGGATCGAGGGATAGTAGTAGGGTTTGTCGGTTTTTAAAAACCGGTTTTTATTTATTAATTTGTAAAATTCGAGAACCGGTTTGTAAATTTAAAACCCCAGTTTTATATACTAGAATTAATATGCAGAAATAAATAAATTATTTAATTAAATACACAAGCATATTGTAGTAGGTAACAGTTTACTGTAAAACTAATATTCATGAATTCATATTTTCTAAAGAAAAATACTAAATGGTATAAAGATTTATAATTTGGTACCACCTTTTAAAAGATTTATATTTTGTACGAATTTTAGTTATTTTAATTTTTTATTTTATTTATTTGGTTTTGTATGCAGTCTATTTTATTGTGTTTTATTTTTGTAGATGCATAAATATTAAATGTACTCTAAAATTGTACGCATTTGCACGGATTTTATTTATTTATTTACTTAGTTTTGTACAGATAGACTATATTTTATTTTGCTATATTTTTGTAATTCCATAATATTAAGAAAACTGAAAATTGTTAAAATAAGTACAAATATTTATTTACTATTTTAATTATATTTTTTGTTGTAAAAATTCGAAAATCGGTTTAACCGGTTTTTTGGGCCTAGTAGAATTCGAAAACCGTTTTTTTTTTCAAAAGTCGGTTTTTGTATAAACCCTAGATACTAGAGCGGTACAAATCTGTTGTTATTGTGAAGAAAAAGTGTGTTTCTTATACATTTCCTTCGACTTAATATTCGTCCAGATAAGAAACTTGGTGGAGATAATTTGGAAGGGGTGTAAAAAAAAACTTTGTGCTCCTTCTTTGACTCAAATTTTGTATGTAGAGTTCGTTTTATAATTAGTACTGAAACCACTAATAAGAGAATTCTATATTACCACTCTGGGTAAGCAGAATAATACTTGCAAGTATAATCCAACCATCGCTACTTGGAGTCTTATGTCCCGCCTGACTTTGCATCGATATTTCCACTTAAAAATCTAGTCACGTTTGATGTGAAACCTACAGATAAGCTTATACTTGTTGCATTGCATATTTAAAAAATTCCCATTCGTTCTCCACTATCACAACAGAAAGTGGTGAGAGTATTTGATAATATGTAGCCTCTTGAAAGAGTAACACATCAAAATGTTAATCGAACGCGTTCAAATCTTGCACGAGTACACATATTTACTTTTTATAATCGATGCTTAATATTTTCAATAACTCATTCGTAATTTCGTTCCTTATTACACACAATCCAACAAACCCCACCTCCTTTGACGTCATTTCAGATATCTACATGCTTCAAGTAATCTTTAAAGTAACTTGAAGGCAACTGACACAACTGAACACGAACTTGAAGTCAAGGAACTTGAAGCCAAGGAACTTGACTAATGAGAACGAGGCTTTACGTAATGAAACTTAGGTATTTAAAAGACTGTTTCAAAAGTGCATATCCACCTTGGTCTCATCATTAAGAATCATGTATTAACCAATGATGAGAATCTATCTAACTGCAATACTTTAAATAAACACCGTACTTGCCCACAGACAATACGACTGCCAGCAAAGTAGAAGTAGAAAAGATACCTGCACTGAAATTTCAACGGTCCCTTAAAGGAAGACTAATTGACTGGCTGGTTCGCAGCAAGACGGGCAACCGTGAATCTTGGCCTTGAAACCGCCGGCTGTCCGCGCACTCGGGAAATCAAGATAATGAAGAAATTTAATCAAGGCCTCGCCAACATCCTCCAAGCGAGGATACCCCGCAACGCAACGCGCAATAACATCGTGTTCGTGTTACACGAGACGCCAGACAATATATTCTTAGGAAATTAAGATTCACTCCAGGCGATTAGAGCCGAATCTCAAAGAGGAAATTCCTCGTGCTTCCTTTCAATTTCACCTCGATCGACGTTCCCCCACCTCCCGTGCTCGAGTCCTCTGAGACACTCGGAGACGCCTTTCAAGAGATAACGAAGAGATATTCATCGTTCCGCTCGAAAGAAAAACATTCAAGTTTACGCTAATACCTTTCCGCCATTCTATAGGAAGGGAGGTGTTGGGGAATTTGTAGAAGAGGTATCAAACTTTTCTCCCCAAAGCCCTAACTCCCCACACTTTTCCGTTCAGAAATGCCAGGTGTTTTCCGGGCGGAGTGGGTTATCGTAACCCAGTGTGGTCTCTGTGGTTTAAGGTGTCAGCCGAGGTGAAGACTTCCCCTCAACAAGGTAATTGAAGGGAGGTATTGTAGGTTTCTGCTGAACTAAACCCTCGCCTTTTCAAGTAGGGTAGATCGGGGGCGATAGTAACAGGAGGACGATTGTAACACGTTAAATATCTCAGAACATATGATAGATATTAACACAAATTTTGGATATATGATGAAGAATGACATTTGGAATACACACATCCATGTCCTAACAGTATAGATACACAATACACGTGTATAGTGGAGAAAATAACTTTTCGATACCCGGAAGTAACTTTTTCTTACTGATTTAAAATTGTAATATAAATACTCCCTTTGCAAGTACGTGTTTTTTCTTTTTTTTAATATTTAATCTGGTCATTTTTAAATTAATACTGATCGTTAGTTATCACTTTTAAGTGTCTCGTTAATCAAAATTTATAATTTAAGTTCAAAAGCCTGGCTGGGGTCGATTGTAACATCGGCAGTCGGGGTCGGTTGCACCGCGACAGAACCGAATAGTGGCAAAGAAGATGAATAATATTGTCTTGTTTACACGGAATAATATAGCACAGCACAAACAAACAAATGAAAAATAGGTGGAATGTACTGAATGTAAGGATTGATCACATGCAGCATGTACCAGCCAAAACGTTTTCCATTTCTGTCACAATTGCGATACCGCATAATTGGTTATAAATTTTACTTTTTTCCATTTACTATTATAATTAAAATGAATAAATATTTTAATTTTGTAAAGTTAAATTTGTGCTACTATCAACTCCATGCAGTGTTACAACCGACCTGGAGTCGGGGACGGTTGTAACACTTTGTCCGCTTCTCAATTTTTAGTAATAACCTGGATATTACTTGACAAACAGCGAAGCTGTTGTGGCTCAATAAGTGTCAGATAAGTAAGTAACATTTTCGTATAAAAAATTTTGTTGTAACTTTAATAGTTTTTGCATAATCGTATTCCAAAATCGGTCTACCCTACCATTAATTACAGAATAAATATTGTATTTATTTCTACCATTGTAATTTCTGAGAATAACAAAGACGTATTGTTAAGTCTAAAACGCTGGGGCGAGATGCTGAATATGTACCCTCAATGAGACAAGCGAAAAGAGCAATGAATAGGTAAATATACTAAATTGTAAATGAATGGCAAAGGAGTAGGTACTTCAGTGTTATAAATGGAATCTAAAGTAATGTAATTTCATTTGAGTAACCAAAGAACGAAATATAACTGCTTTCTGAAATACCTACAACCCAACATCCAAAGCCAACTCCCTTCCTCAAACAGTCGTTTCATCTTTCAGTACACAGTCAGTACAACCAGACATTCGAAATGCGTAAACTGCTTCAAGAATGAGAATCAAATACCCCACAGCAGCAGCACTCCGAAGGAAACCCCTTGAAAGGGAAGAAGAAGACTTTAACGCGAACCAGCCACCATCCAGAATTTCAGCAATAACGTCCCCAAAATTATACTTCCATAACAAACGCTACACCTGCGGAAAATTTCTTTGAAACGACACCAGCCCTGTCTACGGCCGAGTGTCGCGTAATGACACTCGTGAATCCCCCGTCGGCCAGAAAGAGAAGAAGAAAAAAAAGCGAAGAGAGAAACATACAAAAAAAAAAAAAGGTTGTCCCTGGAAGTTGTGCCGGGGGGCATTATTTCAGCTCCAAAAATTTCCCTCGAAATTACTCGACTCTTTTTCCTCCGCTCTTTCCAGTCGAGGGGTTTGAAACAGGCGTTTCAGAGGATGGCCACAGCCAGCGCAGCACCGGCAGGCGCAACGATGCTCCTTAAAGGCTGCAACCTGCCACAGTGGAAGAAACCAAGGGCTGGGGGTGGTGCCATCCCCCACTCGTTAGCTGTTACAACCAACTTCACCACGCTCGAAGCGTATGTACCGCGCGATTCCATACCCAGTGAAACGCTTTTGCCGTGGAGTCTATTCTAACGCTATAACTCAGCCTTGCAAAACTTCGCGGCCGGCTAAATTTTCGATTCACCGTGTGCCGCGACACTTCCCTTCCCAGAGACTGTGGAGCGTGCGCGCGCGAACGCCCCGAGCGCCTCGTGCAGCCGAGATTCGGGATGGGAAACGAACTTAGAGTAGGGGGATTTTTAAATGGGATTTTAGGTATTTCGCGAAACCTTGGCGCTCCGTGCTTTGACTGAGGATCAGCAGGATGCCTCCTGGTGGAGTTCTACCGCTAGGCAGGGAAAGGGGCGTTTCGTCAAGTTGATTGTATCTTACAAACGACACTGAGGTCGAGAGACGAATGCTTATGCGGGAGGGTTTGCTGGAGATTCTTCACAGTGTACTGGGTAAGATGTTAATGGAGAGTTTGGGGGTCTTGGGGATATTGAGACTTTGGTAGGTACACGGGATTTTGGTGGAGTGGGTAGTATGGGTGGTTCAGTTAAGGGGACCGTCCGGTCGAAACGCTCGAGAAATAGGTGATATTTAGGATTTTTTTTTCAAAAAAGTATACAACTTGCAGTAAAAAACTTTATGGCGTTTCTTTATTCGTTTTTCAAGGATATAAAAACTTCTTTTTTTTTTCATTTTTCTATAATGGTTCGAATTTTACGTGGCGCTCAGTGCACTGCTGCAACAAAAGAGACGGAAACGGTAGACAGTAGAACTCGAGGTAGAATTGTTTGAAATCAAAAAACCAAATATATTCTTATAGGTTGTATCCATCACTATCGCAACAGCCTTTAAGAAGGCAAATAAAGCAAAATGGCGATGTTTTGTACACGTTTGAACACAAACATGCGAAAAACGGGGTAATTCTGCGCCTAAAAATGTTAATAACGAAGAACTATGACCTCTAAAATTGATGGTCAAAGGGTGATGCGATAGTGAATTCATTTACAAAGAAAATGCCACTAAGTTTTATGGAATCGGTTAATAATTTCTTATGTTATGCTGTCTACCGTTCGGAAAAATCATGATTCGAGAAAAACGCGTTTAAAGTTTTACGTGAGTGCCATGTGGCCGGGTTTTACCTACACATTTCTCGCTATTCAAATGCCTATAACTTCGAGAATTTTACGAATTTCAACAAGTCCTTTTAAACACGTATTCTTAAAAGGTTAAACATTCGAAAAATGAAATAAAAGAAAAATTGATGTTTAGACCGGACGGTCCCCATAAGGGGATTAGACAGTCGAAAAATCGATTTTTTTATTGTATTTTCCGAAAGTACTATCTGTTTTAAATAAAATGTCGCTTGGTTTATAGTAAAATTCGCAAAATTGTAGATTTGGCAGCTAAAAACGTCAAGCGGCAACTTATAGCGTCGCCTTTGCCTAGAATGTTTAAACGCGTTATTCTCGAATATTTTTTTCTCCTCGTTTTTTCCTGATTGGGAACGAATGAAGGTTCAGATCGATTGGGAAAAATTACAGGATGTGTAAAACATGTGCCATTTCGCCGCAAACCTCTGATATGGTCCGTAAAATTTCGAGATTTTCATAAAAAATTAAGAAGTCGCCGGATTTTAGTAGCGCACAAACAAGAACGAATTTTTCTCGGAAAAATCGCCGTTTTTCAGCCACTAATCGAGTGTTTTTTTATTATAATTTTGATGTAATAATTTCGATTTAATTTTTGTTTTTATAGGTTTGCGCAGAAACTATGAGTCCAACAAACAAGAATCTCACCTTTGAAATCGGATTACGTCACATTTTAAGACCTATATTAAGGCAAAACGACAGAAAAACGTTAAAATGTTTACCCGTCTGGAGCGCCATTTTTAAATCACATATATATTTCTTGCCAATTTTTTTCAATCTGTATGGTAGTACAGTAAATCCCCGTTATGAGCCCGTTTTTACCTCCCGTTGACAGCGCGGCGACTATCCCCACCATTTCTTGGAAGCCTGCGGACGAGAGTGAGAGAACCGGACAACGAGCGAGAGGAAACGAGAGTCATACACGAAGATGCCGTCGGGTACGAAAGAGAGAATCATGTCGGCAACCCACTATGAGCCCGCCGCCAGCCCCGTTCGTCGGGCTCATAACGGGGATTTACTGCAATAAACATTGGGTAAAAGGACACATCTGGTTGTGCTTTCATTTGTTTACAAATAAATAAAGGACAGAGTCTCTTTCTCACGAAAAACGACTGCCTAGTCCCTTAAGGGTGCTAGGTAGTCGTTTTTGTCGAAAATGCAGCATTTCTTTTTCAATTAATTACAAAGAAATAAATTGAAGATGGGACTTGCTCTTTGACACATTGTTTATTAACACCATAGGCTTAAAAAAAACATGTTTGATTTGCTAAAAATATGTATTATAGATGACGTTAATAAACACTTGTGTCAAAGAACAAGTCTTAGCTTCGATTTATTTCTTTGTAATTAATGGAAAAAGAAATGCTTCATTTTTTACAAAAACAACTAACTAGCACCCTTGGTATATTCTTATTCTTATCTTATTCTTAGTTTATTTTATTATTTTATTTTATTTTATTTTATTTTATTTTATTTTAGTCTTAGTCTTAGTCTTAGTTTTATTTTATTTTATTTTGTTTTATTTTATTTTATTTTATATTTTATTTTATTTTGATTTCTTTCCTTTTCTTACCTCCCAACGGCGTTTTAGGTTAGGTTGTAGAGCAGCAGTTAATGCTGAACCTCGCCTACTCGCCATTGTAATCTTAATTGTAATGGTGCAATAAATACATTTAATAATAATAATAATAATAATAATAAGTTAGAGTGATTGATAATTTGGATTTTGTGCACCACTTTGCTTGGGTAAAATGTGGAGAGTATAGGGAGGAGATTATGTGACAGAAGGTCCGAATGAGCAACTCTATATTAATGTCCGTGAATATAGAAAAGTTTATATTTCATATACTGAATTACAATAAATTTATATTTTCTCGCATACGTCTACACTCTTATTATCAGTTTCAAACAAATACGCTCAGACTAATCTAGTTTTATTAATTAATTCTCCTGCCAAAGTTTGTTGGAACATTTCCTCGGTAAATGATACTCACTAGAAGTATATTAATCGCACTTTTAACTAACATAAATTAGAATTGGAAATTCTAATTTTAACGTTGATAAACTACAGTGAGTAACTGTAGCTTTGTGCCCGAGAAAGCTATAAGCAATTCTAACAAGCGTGTCAGAGAAGAATGGTCCCGGGAGAAACGAAAGCGTATTTTTCCTGACGAGTTTCCTCCAGGTCTAATCGTAGATCGGTATTCAGGGAGAGGAATGTTCGTGTTACAAGTGGAAATGCATTGTACCAACGAACTAAGCACCTTATCTGTGATGCGCAGACGGCCGCGAGCACCGCGTGGATTTCACTGGCTATGACACGCGAAACGGAAAAATGGTCCCGTCCTGATATGTAACTACTACTTGAGCTGACATCACCATCTGAAAGAGGGTGATACCGAGCTTAGCTGATCTTAAACGCGACGGGATACAACTTGCAGAATATTTCTGAAAACGGTTTCAATTTTGGAGTTTTAGAAATGGCGACAAAAGTAGGTAAAATGGCCTCTACTTAGTTCAATTTTACCGGATAGGACGATGGTCGAATTCACTAGAAGTTACTCCAATATTCGGGACCATCATATGTGATCGATTACAATTGTGTAATTATTGAAAATACGAAAAATTTTATGTTTATGAAAGGAAAATCGATGAAACATTGTTTAACGTTGAAAGCCTTCTATGAATTAGTGAGTGTAGGATTATAAGAATTATTTATAACAATAAACGTTTGTCATTAATATTTTGTCTTCATGTGAAGAATTTGCTGAATTTTCTTTTGAAAGTACTGTTTGAATATCAAAATTAATATGAAATTCACTAACAAACATACCGCAAGGGTAAATGAATGCAACTGTATAAATAATTTTATTTGCGTTTTAATAAAACTATTCAATAAACAGAAAATTTGGTCCATCCATCATTTCCCAATACTTCTAACCATCAGATTTGATTTAAACTATTAAAATAGGATAAGAACGACGCGAATTGCAATTAAGTAGTAAAATTGCGGCGCAAATTACAAATCACAGAGAAATATATTTCTCACTACAATTGGTTATAGATTACGCCTGATCATAGACCGTCCGCCTTCCCTTGCTTTCATATTGTATATCCCTCTGGCACTTCAGTGGTACGGATCAATCATATCTGCCACTATCTCGTGTATGTATATCGTTTAATATGCACTGCTTCGACAAACACCTACGTACGCAGATTAACAATAAAAATTCCTGAAATAGGAACCTGTGTTGACATTCCGAAGAGTATTTTCTTTACAAATGACTATATTTTTGGGAGGATTACTAATCAAAATTCATGTGAAGTCTGGTAATAAATTATTAGTAATATAAGTTCTCATAAAAGTTTGTTATACAATACTATATTGTATAGTATATTATAGTAAATAACACAATATATTAACATCATATAATATTATAATATATTATGTAACAGTATTGTAATTGTATAATACCATAACGTAAACGCAAGTTCAACATTCCATTCTCTCAAACAATAATTTTCAATATTCCTATAAAAAGAATAACAATTCCTAAATCGCTATAATCCAGTGTCAAGGTCAATTCGATATAATGTTCTGCCATTTCTACCACGAACTTAATCCGAACGTGAACGATTCGACAGACTCCTAAGAATTACCCGACCGCCATATGAATAATTAGAAACGCTGAAACATTATTACATCCGCTACGAAACTTAAACATTTAACGTCACCTAGTATCTCCAAATGAATCCCAGTCAAATGGATCGATTGGAAAAGTAAATTATTCCAAGCGAAGGTTCAAATCCTGCCACTCCGCGTCTCAGAAACGATACAAGAATATGAATTTTGTATTCCCTAACCATGCGATGGTAACAGCAAACATGGTGGTACGACCACTTCCGCGTGAAAGATCGCGACGCTCCGTCAGTCGGCGACAGCCGTCACGGCGATTTAAAATGGGAAATCGAGGAAGGGGGGACAGAACCGTGCAGGCTTACCAGCACGCGTACCGATGACGTGACACTGCAGACAGGCAACGAGCGTGAGCAACGATGTAGTTCTCATTTTTTTGTTCACTTAGCCTCCGACTGGCGATCAGTCCCGTTGGCAGGCGAACCACCGAATCGATTTACGATCGTGCCGGAGACGCACGTGCGACTGTTGTACGATCGCGACTGCGGGAAGGTGCCCTCTGGCTTCTGTCCGTGCACTGATGCTCACCGCGTAAACATCCGCGACCGTGTGTTCGTTTCACGCGAGCCCCGGCTTCTCACAGACAGCAACGCGAGTCACTTTGTTCTCAGCTCACAGCGGTGTGCTACCGGCCACACGGCAGTTTCAAATGAAACTCGAACTTCGTTTGAAGTTTCGTCGCCGGCGAGCAACCGTGGTCAACATCTTCCCTCCGAGAGCGCCTTGAACCGACTGAGCACGGTGCGCCGAGTCCTACCACGCACCCCGCGCGGCAGGTGTCGTGCGCACGCGCCGCCGCCCGCGAATCAGCGCGCACGAATATCCATCGGTAACCGCAGTCGACGTTCTGCGACTTTTTGGTCGGATTTAAAAAGTGCCTTTCCCTGTTTTTCGCGTCCGGGATCCGCGGATATCTCGGGAACAGACTCCGCAGGATCTTGTCGCCGCGAAATTCTCACGTCCGGCGTTCTTTTCCTTCCACCGTTTGCCCCTCCCCACCCCACCCCCCGTGTAACGCGCGTGTACGACTGCTTACGGTGTCAAACCGTGTGTGTGTGCGCGCGCCCGCATGCGAGCGTACAGACGCAGGCGACACATGAACGCTTTAGCCACTACGGTATAGTGCAACAGGCTCGCGTGGTCGTCGAACGGGCGAATGAATTTAGCGATCCTGTTTTTTTTGTCATGGAATGGTTGGTTTTAGTTTGCCTTTGGGAATCAATATATGTATGTCTTCGATTTCTTGTGAATTTCGGTAACTCGTTAAAGATACATTATCGAGTGAATTGAATAACGGATTACAGGGACGCGAAGGGATAAAGAATCCTAACAGCTACAATTTAACTTTTCTGTGGCGTAATTAATTAGCAATTAAAGTTTTCACCATGCAACAAATTGAACTTTCGGGGCGCATGCGAGTACGCTTGTTTATTAATGATGATGTCAATGGGATTCTGTAATTTAACCGAAATATTGAAATACTTTGGGGATTGTTAAGAATATTAATCCTGTATTTATGAATAATAATAAAAGGCCCGTGACGATTTTCTTTGTAAAGGCTTCTATGGTAGAGCTTTCAAATTTGAAGAATGTTTGTTTTTACCCTGTTTAGTTCAGTTAAGAAATAAATCTGAGTATTTAGAAATACATATTTTAATGGAATGTAATAATAATGATAATAGTTTCATTGGAAATAATATCGTAGTGTGAAGCATTAGTTCTGTTTTGTTCAAGTCGATAAGCTGACTCAAAACTTTGCAAATTAATGCTTTCTGTATAGAAACAATTTATTCCAAAATGATGGATGCAGTGACCTGCTTTTTAAAAACCTTTACTGTATTTAGAGTTCCTTAAATATCGAACATGTTCGATCGCAAGTTCCTAATAAAACTATAGAATAACCAGTAAAAGCGTTTAGAAAGTTATAATCAGTAAAAATTTTGCAAATTTATAAAAATGTCATATTATTTATTAAATTCGGATGGAAACAGAAATACTTCAAGAAAATGGTACATTATGTACTAACAGAATCATGTAATTCCGTATTTTGTATGAATTTAAAACAGATTTGATTTATAAAATAGCCAATATAATATTCTCTATTAAACAAACAAAATAATATCTCCTAATTAAGTGGTGTCACAACCACACATACTTCAGCGAAGCATGTATACAATCGATTTAGGTTGATTAACAAACATTAATAAAGTACATTACCATCGATCCCTCAATTTATTGTTATCTTGTGAACGTCAAAGGCAGCTTTCTTTCAGAACGAGCAAGTAATAAATTCATATTTACGTTTTCTTTCCATTCGATACTCCTCTTCAAAAAATGTTAATTAATGTACCAATACACATACAAACACAGTTGATATAAAAATGAAAACAGTTAACCTTTCGCAACGACAAATTATCCAATAAATATACGTAGCAATAAAACAATATTTTTGCTCATCGTTGTGATCATCTTTTCCATTTATCACGTGCCTAAACTGATTTCTACCAATAAATGAGTACAAAACTTCTTCTTTAAAAATTTAATGATTGTACATCCAGTGTTCATTTATTATATCCAGATAAAGAATACACACGTTGCAAGGTCGCATTGGGGATTTCATTCATCTTCCAAGAGCTAGGTTCTCCTCAATGGATTTAATTAAAAAGTTGATGGCTCTGAAAGTGCAGCCTACGCAAACCTACCCCTTTTCATTCGAAAATTAAATTGTTCGGGGGCACAGAAGTTTCTGACGCGTTATTTTAGCTTACGAAATATTTTTTTTTATATAAAAAGGTGATGCGCGAGTAAAAATACTGCTCCCATCGTTTGAAAATTTTTCATGTTGCCAACATTGACCGAATTATTTCTACATGATCATTCTTTTTTATAAAATCATCACAGTGGTCACGTAGCCCGACTTGTATAATATTTTTACAATCGACACTCCCATTGAGGATTAAAAATCCCATATAACTAAACAATGAAATGGAGCAAAACTATTAAAAAAAAAATTAATTCACAGACGTTTGATTCCTGATGTTATTAATTATATTATTAATTTTATTACGTTCAGCGTAATTGTCTGATGATAGACATAAGCAAAATTTTTATTTAAACCAAATTTCATTCTGATAAAAATGTAGAATACTAAATAAAAGGTGAAGAAGAACATTAAATAAATTAATATACAATTGGACATAAGAATTGGAAATATTAATTTCTGATGATCAGGAATGAATATTGAATGAAAGATAAATGTTTGCATCCCTTCTCCATTTTTGATGACTGCAAGAAAATGTTGCATGGGAAATTTTCGTCGATGGTTCGGTTCGTTCGTGCACTATTCACGCATCGTAATTCCAAACAGAATTTCTCCTCGTCGAAAAAACGTTTGTTTAATGTTTACCCGCATGAGAATAATCGTGGCTGTCAGATGCACTCAACGGAGTAAGCCATCAGTTTTAAAGAGCAATATTTTTTTTAACAGCAAACACGGCCATATGTTGGAAATACATACGATTGTGAAAAACAAAGTATTTCTAGTTTTTATAAATTTGTGGGAAACAGCATTAGACAACCTTTACAACATTTTTACAATTAACATACGTTTCATTAATGGCATTACACTTATAAATATATGCTTAAAAAATTAAAAAACACTAAATTAAGAAGTTTGTATTTTCCATAATGGACGTCTTAATAGGACTTGATAATAATTTTAAATATGTTTATTTTTAATAATTATTTCATTGTAAAACACAATTTTATGCATGATAAATGTGAGGAAAAAGAAGAGAACAAAATGTTTATATTTTGTATACTCATACAAGTATTAGTAGGACTTGATAATAATAAATCTTAGTATGTATATTTTTAATAATTATTCCACTGTAAAACAAAATTTTATTCATTGTAAATGTATGGTTTGAAATGGTACAAAAATTTGAGGAAAAAAAGAGAAACTCTTTCAATTGCCGAAACCCGGGATTGAACCGGGGACATTTAGATCTTCAGTCTAACGCTCTCCCAACTGAGCTATTTCGGCTGGTGTTAGTGTTTCTTTTACACAAATAAAAGTACGTACACATACACTGACCTATTTCATATTTAGAGTTTTTAATGTTAATTGTTCGTGCATCCATTACGTATTCTAATTATTACAGACGTAAATCACATCAATTTATTCATAAATTACGAAGTACCTATTCCCTATTCTGCAAAATAACCAGAAGCAATGTGTATTCTAAAAGAACTGTTTCTAAAAAAAATTGTAAAGGTGTAGTATAACAAAAGAAATAATTAAAATGTTAATTATTTTTTATTAATTATCCTCTTCATATTTTCTCTTATTAATTATTTATAATTACAAAATATTTCGCAGTGTTTAAAGAAAAATATTCAATATTCGATAATCTTTTAAAAACCAAACAGTTCAGAAAATTAATAGTAAGTTCAAAATACTTCAAACCTATTCAACGTAACTTTTTGTATTCACCTTCATAGCCGTCTCTTTGTTCTCTAATTCGACCTACTTTTATCACATTATTTCGCATATCCCGCTGCTTGCCAGTCTCTGCACGATGCACAAGTTTACATTTCTCAGAACAGGCTTTAAGGTTATTCGAAAGGAACGAGATCGGTTAAAACTCACGGTCGAGAAGCGAAACCGATAGGTAGACAGAGATGGATATAGTCACTACGAAAACGAACCACGAATTTCAGAGAGAGACAGAGAGAGAGAAAGAGAGAGGGAGAGAGCGGTGAAAAGGGAGAGAGTCAAGGACAAAGATGCAAGTTCATTTAGACCCTGTCTCTATACGTCCTGTAATTATTATTCCTCTGCAGTAAAAGAATAACTGAAACCGAAATTAACCATCAAATTGTGTAACATTGTACCTAAATACCACAATTAATACTCTCTTTCGAATTTCCTTGAAATCATCATTTCTTCTAAATTCATCGAATCATAGTAAATAAACAAAGATTAACAAAAAGTTTTGAAAAAGAATTCCAAAAGTGCTTACAATTACGCGTTCGATTTAAATTTAAATTTCATAGAAGTCGCCTTAATCCAAATATATTACCTTCTGCACATCCGTTCATCCATTCTGCATTTAATAATACACTATACTCTCGCCGCATTGTTAATTAACCTAGCCTCGTAATATTCAATTCATCATCGAATGTAACTCATCAATTTTCAAACAGTAGTTTCGGCGTAGCAGATGGCGCTGCTCTCCAAGTTCGCGTTGCAAAATAAATCGATTGCCTTGTACGGTAAACCTTTGCCGAGGAGCAATCTTCTGTCTGTCTTTTAAAGGAAGAACAGGAATAAACAACGCTCGCGCGTTTCGTCCTCGGAACGGCTTGCGAGAGAGCTGAAAAGTCGCCGAGGCCGCCGTAACGTTCTTCCTGTCTGAACTTGGCCCACAGTCTAGTGCGGCCGCTACGTTCACGACGTTCAGTGTCGCGTCGTACGTAGATGGTGACGGTTCGCTGGAAGAGGGACGTGTTGGTAGCCGATAGCGTAACAACCGATTCGCGACGGGCGAGCGAGGGAAATTCGCGAGCACACCTTCTTTGTCACGCCCTGCCGGGTGTAGGGGCATCGCGGAAAACGGAGGAAATTCCATCGTTCACGGCTGCGACCGGGCACTATGGCGAGTTTGAGGCAGACCCCGCTGACGTGTAGCGGGCACACCAGGCCCGTGGTGCATCTTGCATTCTCCGATGTCACGGATTCTGGATACTACTTAATTTCTGCGTGCAAAGGTAGGCGAACGTCCGATTTCCCAGCCCTGCGGGAAAGCTCGCCGCCGGCCCGTGTCGGTCAATTTTTCTTCTGTCACGATCGACGCGTTCAGTTCTTGATCTCCTTGGCCCAGTTCCTTCGGGGCACCAAGGTTTCGCGAGCCACGGGTTTCGAGGTTAGACACCGCATGCTCGCGTTACGGATTTCCCCGTCCTATTCCTTTGTTCTCGCGGTACGTTTCGTTGGCGTCTGGCTATTTTCGGAATGCATTTAAAACGAATTAAAATTCGTGGCTGTACGTTACTACATTGTCGTATCTACTGGCTGCCCTGAAGTACGTGGTCCTGCCTGACACGAGGCGATTCATTTTTTCAAAGAATAATTCGAGAATGTGAAACGAAGCACAGTAGCCTTGGCTTTCGAGGTAACTGAATTTGAATGCGCCTGGAATACGCGCGCAATATATTCCGCGCTGGAGCTCGCGTTGCAGATGTTCGTTGTGTTTGTACTTTCCAAGTATGGAAATTGCAATCTTACGTTCCAAAACATTGTTTCTGTATGAGCATTTAAAAGGAAAAGCTATTCAAGTGCTCGGAGAATCGTAGATTTAGGCTGCACTATGCAATCGTTCGTGTGTCTCTCATTTTGTAGTGTTGTTGACAGATTTGACAGAGCAAAACGTCGAAATATTAATGTATGCTTTGTTGAGAAATATGTTCCATGACGTTTCAAAATTGATTATTTCAGAAATAAAGAATTTTATTCCGTGTTTTATGCATATCTTTTTCGATCATTTCATGTATTTTGAGACACTCTGTATTGTATCTTAATTACACGAGGTTGCTCCCTAATTTCTTTTTTGCTGAAATATATTAAAGTAATAGAAATTCTACGGTTGGTAGACCTTGGATTTTAATGAAATTTGGAGCAGTGAAATGGAGAGGTTTAATGATATTACATAAAATATTTTATACCAACGTACATTTTTCCGAAATAATCTAAAGTAGAATTATAAGTAGTTTCAGTTTGTTTCTTATTTCGTTTTTCCAAACTATATTAATTCCAAATGACAGCTCCATTCATCGAAAATGGTAAAAAAATATGGTACAATATTCTACAAATTTTACAAAACTGGCACCAAATAAATAATAATTATTTTATGTACCTTGCGTCATCTGTCTTAATGTTTTTTTTTAATATGCACCCTCTTACTCCCGTACACTAAAGGGAACCCCTTCCCATTTACAAACAATAAAATAAAATAAAAATAAAGTAAAAATAATTATTGCCAAAGAAATTTGGGAGATGTTCTTGATAGATCACTGATTATTTCAAGTGCTTTCTATGTGGCTCAGCCACGAGCAGTTACAGTATTTGAATATATATCACGGGAACAATCATCAACCATTAAAATTAAACAAAAGTTATAATCTATTTGTAAAGTAAAGGTGAATTTAATATGTGTTTAGATGGGAAGCCTATGTTGCGACAAGGAGACACTGGAGACTGGATTGGAACATTTGTAGGCCACAAAGGAGCGGTATGGGGCGTCGCATTGAACCCAGATGCTACAAGAGCTGCGTCAGGCGCTGCTGACTTTAACGCTAAAGTCTGGGACGCCATTAAAGGAGAAGAAATACAATCGTTTCAACACAAACACATAGTGAAGTCTGTGAACTTCAGCACCAACTCCAATTATTTGTGTACCGGATCTACGGAGAAGCTCGTACGGATTTTTGATCTGAACAAACCGGAGGCAGCGCCGCAGGTATGAATTCCGATCTTTGCGTTCGATATTCCAACATCGTAGTAACATTTTATTTAACGAATGATGCCAACAGGTTTTCTCAGGTCACAAGAACGGTATCAGACACGTTACTTTCTTTAATAACGACACTCAGTTAATTACTTGCGCTGACGATAAGACACTGAGAGTCTGGGATATAATCAACGGCCAAGAGGTGAACAGGCTAGATTTCCCAACGATTCCAAATTCCATGGAGGTATCGAAAGATGGAACTATCATCACGACTACTCATTCCAATATAGTTACCTTCTGGAACAGTAAAGAGTAAGCTCACATTTTTATTTCTAATTTCGGAACTGCTGACGAGATAATAGAATAGTGAAAAGAATTCATGATATTCGAATGTACCTGAGGTTCTTACAAGGGAACATCTCGAACCCGGAAATTCAAAAAATTCTAAAACTGTGAATATGTAGGGAATTTCCCCCTGATTATAACGCAATTTTCGTTTGCTGCCCAAATTCACTTTAAGGGGGTGTAATTGATCCATGAAAATTCGGTTATTTTCAGATTTTGTGTTATAACTCGTGAACTGTGAAATAAATTTGCTACCAAATGATAGTTCTAATTAAAAGAAGTAACTTTTGTCTTGAAACGTTTTTTCTATCTCTTACAATTCGCGAGTTATAACACAAAATCGGAAAATAGCCGAATTTTCAGGGGTTAATTTCACCCCCTTCGAGTGAATTTGGGCAGCAAACAAAAATTGTGTTGTAATCAGGAGGAAATTCCCTACATGTTCACAGATTTTTAGAATTTTTTTAATTTCCGGGTTCGGAATCTTCCCTTGTTAGTATGCGTCTGTTAAGACGAACGAATTAACATCCCGACCATGAATTTGCAAATCCCTGATAGTCGTCATTAAGTCGACCTCGGCTCGCCAGGGTATACTTTCTTGCATTTCAATAAGTCCCATATGTTCGCGCCAAGCTGCATAATGAAAGAGCACATTTAATTAACGCACGGTGAGTTTGATGTATGTGTAATGTAACTTATCGTCTGCGTAGTTTGACGAAATTACGCGAGTACACTGTACCGACGCAGATGAATAGTGCTAGCTTGCATCCAGATTGCAGTATTTTTGTATGCGGAGGGGAGGACTTGAAAATGTACAAGTTCGACTACAGTACGGGCACAGAGATCGGTGAGTTCTTCTGATATAAAATCAACGCGGAAGGAGTATGTTTTCCTTTAAGGGGACATTTTACTCTCTCGGCCGAAAATTCGCCACTTTTCGGTGGTGGTTTTTATAATGAAATAAACACTTAACGTTTTCGAATTTCTGGGGGTATATTCTACCACTCTTGAAATACAAGAAAAAATCTTTGTTGTTTGTTTATTTCATTTGTTTACATAAATATTTCGCAGTGAAGTTGGCGGCTTCAGAATTTGACTCCTTGCTGGCGGTTGAAATTTCGGACGACTGGATTATCGGAAATAAAAAAACCAAACATATTTCTAATCCGCAGGAGTATGGTTATCTTACTTTCCACGAAAGAACAATTTTGGGCCAAGATTATTAAAATGCCGGTCGATGAAAGTTGAAAGTACCGAAAGTGGCACTTCTTTTCTATATTTAATTGATATAAAATGTGGGAAAATATTAAAAATCTTAAGATATTTGTGGTTTGCGAGATAGCCATACTCCTGCAAATTAAAAATATGTTTGGTTTTTTTATTTCCGATGTCCGAAATTTCAACCGCCAGCAAGGGATCGAAATTCTGAAACCGCCAACTTCACTGCGAAATATTTCAGGGGGAACAACACCTTGAAGCCCGGAGAAAAGTGCAATTTTGTTGAATTTTATGTTAGATATCCATACTTCGTAGGAAAGTCATTGATATGGGGTTTAAATGTGCATGTAGTGGACAGTATTTTAGAATTGTTCTGTGACAAAGTATACAGTTTTAATCAAGTTATAGAGGTCGCCGTAGAGCGCGACGCGTCGAACACGATCTGATGGTTTCCCACTTTATTCACGTCGCGTTCATCTGAGTAAAAAAAGGAAAGCATTTTTTTAATCTATATTAATATAGACACAGTTCAGCGTACGGAAATTTAATTACAATAATTTTTGGAGAAATGGCGGAGCTTAAAGGGGAAAGTTCTAAAATTTCGAGTCAGTTTAAGGAAAAAATCAATATATTTTGGGGTGGAAGAAATAGTAAAAATAATTTATTTTTAATTTCCGTACGCTTAACCGAAGACATTTTTGTGTAGAATAAATACGCAGAACCGGAGATTGATTCATGCAAAATTGGCGGAGAAAATCGTTCAACCAGTTTGGAAAACAGTTTCGCGAAAAACACGTTTAAAGTTATAAGTTCATTTATTTTGTGCGTAAACAAAAAATTTGAAGACTTATCACGTCTATTCCAGGCCCATAATATTTATCATCTTTGTTGGTGGATGGTCGGTTAATAACAATGTCTACATTCTGCATATAAAAATTGCTAGGGTGTTTCCCGGTAACGCTGCTTTCAGAGCGCCGTGCGCGAAGGAACGGAAAGCTCTGTAACTTTGTCATTTACGTGAATTTCGGCATAATCTTCTAGGAATATATTCTTAAAGGTTCATACTTTCAAATTATACAAAAAAAAGAAATCGATTTTTTGACCGGTCAAGGTGTTGTTCCCCCTTAAGTAAACAAGTAAAATACACAACCAGCAAAGATTTTTTCTTATATTTCAAGAGTGGTACAATATACCCCCAGAAATTCGAAAACGAAGTGTGTATTTCATTATAAAAACCATCACCGATAAGTGGAGGATTTTTCGACCAAGAGAGTAGAATGTTACTTAATTACAGCGTGCTTATAAACGTTCGAAACTATTTTCAGAATCGTTCAAGGGTCATTTCGGTCCAATACACAGTGTACACTTTTCGCCGGACGGCGAGCTATACGCAAGCGGCTCGGAGGACGGCACCTTGAGATTATGGCAAACGACTGTCGGCAAAACTTACGGCCTCTGGCGATGTATAGAGCAGTCGTCCGCATTGCAAGACACTGCCGCCGTGCTTAACAACAAACAAGAAGTTCCTGCCAGTTAAGAATGTGACAGCTCATGAATAGTGTAAAGTATTTTTGACATTGAAGAGCGGGACGATTCGTGGGTAGATGCGAGAGCAAGGCAGCGAGAAGAAGGAATCTCTATGGTGACTTGAGTCGAAATTTCATTTCGCTAAGCGGCGGCTGCCAAAATACTTTGTATATATATACACGCATCATTGGATCTCTGAGAAACAAGCTCCACCTGTTCGGCCTGTTAACCGCGGTGTTCCGGAGAATACTAAAAGATGAGCGGACCAAACTTCACTGTAAACCTGATAGGTGATGGAAGTGTGGGACGCCGTTCGCTATTTATTGTAAAGAAGAAAAAAAAAGAAACATTAACATTTATTAACGTTATACATGTCACATTATTATACTACAAAATTAGATAAAGGTGTAATGACAGAAAGAAAGACAATTCATTATGAAATTTTCTCTGTTTTGTATCTGTTATTTCGCGCAATAATTACTATACAAGTATAAAAAAAAACACGACTTGCCTGGTACAATTCCCAGCGCAACTCCTTAAAACACATATATCACTCATCCGCCCCGTGACGATATTCACATTTTAATATCCCCCTTCCTAGCAGCGCCACGGCATCACCGTTAATACCGCGACGATTTATTTGGAGTCCTTATTGTCTTCACACCGCAATTATGTACTACGAGATCACTGTACAATTTTTCCTTCAAACTGGCAATGACAGCTCTTATACATAGACGCGTCGTGTACTGACCACATTCGAGAGTACGTCTTCTTTCGTAAATTAAATACTTCTTACAATCTATACAGTAATAGCACTAAAAAAAAAACATAACAAAAAGAAATATCAGAGGTATTCGTTACATGACAATACACGATATCGTCACCGATACGATTCCGTTTTACCTCGAATTGGCGAATCACGGATACGTTTATATCTCTGTACACTCTGGTGTAACTTTTGCGTTTGCGATTACTCTCGACCTTTCCTCGTAGATAACGTTCAAAGGTAATACGTAAGGGGCACGAGCACAGACACCTCTAACATCTGTCTGTCCAATTATCGTGGATGAATGCAGAGCCCGTTATAGTGAAACGTTACTGTCGTTGTACAGTCTCTTGAAGGAAGACAGTGTGTCTCTTGCATGTTACAATAGTTAATTAAGCAACGAGTTGTATAAAAAAAAGTCTTTGTCGGCGTGTCTCTGTTTATTCCTGTTGCTCAGCCTACGAACTGCGAGAGATCGGGCAGCTTGAAACCGTTGAAGGAGACAGGCGTCGGCACGCTTCTTAAACTGTTCCTGTGCGTCACGAAACCGGGGAAGCTGGTCGGCGTGGTGAACTGTTGAAGTCTCGAGGTAGCTTCCGTGGATGCCAGAACGAAACCACACTGGGCGGTGCACACGTCGTCGCGTAATATTGCTTCTCTGGAGGCCTCGCGCAGAAGTTGGTTGCAATCCGTGATCCTTAGAGAAGCGCATTGGGTCTGAAACGAAAATACCCGAATTTAAAAGAAACGTTTTAAATCTCCTGGAAATCAATGTAGGTACAGTGGTGATCTAAAAAAAGTGTTTTTAATAACTACGTTTTAAGGACTGTATTATGTTGTTATCAGTGGCCTATCCTTACAGTCCCCATCTATGGGATATCAATTTAAAAATATAATTCTTTTTAGTGGAACTAACTTATTTCTGTTAGCGTTCGCAGTGTGCACTTTCTTGTTACCACTGTCATATTCAGTTATCTTAATTATTATCCCAAAACGCCGGTGCTACGTCTGCCATAATTAAGGTCTGCGCACACTTATCAGTTCCGTGTCAGTACCGTTCCGGCGTGCCAGTGGTAAGAAGAAGAGGGGCGTAGAGGGTCTCTTCTTATCACTGGTACGCCGGAACGGTACTGACTCGGAACTGACAAGTGTCCGCAGACCTTTAACCTCCACTTCGTGCGAAATACCTGGACACGACAAGGGGCGAAATTGAACTCGCATATGAGTCATTGCTAATTCGCTACATGAAAAATGTGAATTGTTTTTAAAGCTGTCTCAACCCTCTGTGTTTAAACCTTTTCCAATTTCTTTGGATCAAAATTTGTCGCTCCACAAAATTGATGCTCACCAAAAATTAATGCTCCCCAGAATTTGCCGCTCCCTCAAATTTACAGCTTCCCAACATTGGTTCGTTTCCCAAAATTTGATGTTCCCAAAAATTTATAGCACCCCCAAAGTTGCAACTTCCCAACATTGGTTCGCTTCCCAAAATTTGATGCTCCCCAAAATTTGCCGCTCCCCAAAATTTATCGCTTCCCAAAATTTACTGCCAACTTAGCCTAACCCCAAATCCGCCCCTGGACACGATACGTGCAAATTGTGAAATTAATACTTACACCTTCCGCTGTGCAGACGCAGCTGGTGCAAGGCGTAGGGAAACCAGACTCTCCCAAAGCTACGTTCCTCCCCCCGATCTGGCAACCGTGCCTCGTCTCCCTCCAAGCGGAGAGGTCTATCTGCGGCATGGAGCTGCAAGGGACGCGCGGATTCAGGAAATTGCTGGGCAAATCGAACACAGCTCGCTGCATGTCGACATGTTCGTCCATATTGTCGCACATCGCTTTCGCCAGCGTGGATTTTCGAATTTCCGCCAGCTGATGCTCGGTGAACCGAATGTTTGGATCGTCGGTCTCGTACCAGAAACGATCGCACTTCCGCGATTGTCTGAACTGTATGGCTATTATGCAGGCGAAGGTCGGCCCCACGAGGCCACCTTGAAGCGGCCTTTCGCTCAGCCCGCCGGGGAACAAGTCGATATCGTCCACGGAAGCGTAGATACGCTTCATACGTGCTATGACTTCCGGTGCCATCTCCCTGGACAGATCCTCGAACGTCGTAGCCCTCTTCAGGTTACACAGAGCCCTGTAATTATTGTAGGACGGTATGCCGTGGTCCCTAGCGCGATGAACATTGAGAGCTATCAAGTCGATGCCGGAGTATGGGATTCCGCGGATCTCGAACAGATGGTTGGTCACCTCCCCGGTTATGAACTGGTCCAGTGACTCCATTGGCGTGGCCACCAGCCCTCGCATCATTTCGTCCACCATGCCGAGCTGGTAGAGCGGGTCGGGGTCGAAGAATCCATCCCTCAGCAAGATAGCCGGCTCCACGTTCTGATAGTTACGGTCCATCCTGGGCAGATGGGGCCTCAGAAGAGAGTGCCCTATCCTGTACGCGGCTGTGGCGAACTCGGTGAGCACGCTGGGATTGCAAGTAGGCGAGTACTCCTTGTAGTAGCCCTGAGGTAGGAGTTTCAAGCCGTATAGACTGACAGCGTTCCAGCCGAGGATCCGCGGTAGGAACTCGTTGTACGTGATGTGCTGCAGCATCGCGCTGATGATACGACGAGTCTGCTGGAACAATTTCTCACCGTCCCAGTGCGGGTTCACTTGCCTCAAGCCCTCCACTACCCTATTATGCTCCCGTATCCAATACGTGTGCATAACGGTCAGAGCAGGCTGTTCAGAAGCGCGACCGTCACCGCCGATGAAGCAGTAGCCAGATTTCGCCTTGCACTCGGGATGCGTAGGCGACTGTGGCAGGAGATCCTTGCTCCCGCGATGTGGGCTCTGGGTGATGTTCATACGACCGTTGAAACCTCGTAGAACGTTGCATATGCAAGTATTCTCGCCGTATATTACAGAAGCATCTAGGAAACCAGTGTTCTGGTTGATCTGCTCTCGTGGGCCCAGGTGCTGTTGCCCTGGCAACGATCTCATGGACGGGAAGCACATTCGCGCGCCGGAGCTTACGTTGACAGTGGGGTAGTAGTGGTCGCCGGGCGGCACCGGGAAGGGATTACACTCCGGGTGCACCGTGCGGGGAGAGTCGCAGGGACGACAGCTCGGTATGGACTCCGCGAAGCCCTTGTGTATCGGCGTCATCGTGAGATCGTGGTCCAGGAACTGGGCGAACTGCATCACCATCAGCGTGTACCGATTGTGGAGGTGGGAGATGTCGGGATGGAGCACCGTGGAAATCACTCTTGGATTCGGCAGAGGTATCCCCGATAAGGACGTCATCCTTGGCTTCGACACACCGTTCTCGTAGACAGGAGGTAGCAATCTGGCGAAGGTTGTCAGCGATTTGCCAAGACTGGGGTTACGAAGATTGTTGCAGTGACCGGAGAGGGTTCTGTATGGGCTTGTAGGGTCGCATGGGCTGTCGTCTGAGGGGCACTCGACCTCCTCGTGGTTCGTCGGCTTTTTCTGAGACAGGAATCCAGATATGTCTACATTCTGCAGTAAATCAGAGAAGTCGTTATTGGGGAAACCGAGGATGTTATCCGTGGTGTCGAAGATCTGTCGTTTCCTGCGTCTTAGGCCGTAGGCACCGTTCAGGATCTCGTTGGTAGCCAGCTCGTACATGATCGACGAGTTAGCTAGCAGCAGGGCGTCTCTGTTAGCCTTGGAGAAGCTGGCGGCGGTGCCGGTCGGCGATTTAGGGTCCGCTATCCTCTGCTCCAACCAGGAGTTGTATTCTAATTGCTTCCTCTCGATCAACTCTACCTCAGCTTTTTTCACAGCTGCCGCTATCAAGCTGGCTCTGAGGTTGGGGATGAGCTCCGGGGTCTCTGGTGCGTTGGTCATTCTTTCCTTAACTGGCTCTGGCAAAGGCTCCTCTCTCCACGGAGTCACGTCCAGCACGCTGTGCTGATCGCAGTTGATCCGGGCGTTCAAGTACGGGTCCTGCTGGATGAACGCTTTCGGCTGGATCCTTTGGATCTTCGTGTTGGCGCAGAGGATGCCGGCGAGAGACACTTTTTTTATCTCAGCAAGCTGCGCTGGACTCAGCCCGGACGGGGGGATGTCGTTCTCGTACCAAAAGCGATCGGAGTTTCTTAGTTTGATGAACTGCTTCTTTAGGAGGCATTCAAAGGTTGGGCCGACAGCTGCACCCTTCGTGGGGATTTCCAGGATTCCGCCTAGAAGGAGATCCACGTCCTCCACGCGGGAATAAATAGACTCCAGCACTTTCGCGTGCATGGGGTGCATGATGCGCTCCAGATCCTTGAAACTCTGAACCTGAGACAGTTGAATGAAAAATATATGTTGGCAAGTTGGCACACTATTACTTGGCAAGTTTCAAACGAATTTCTAGGGATTTCAACACTTTAAACGGCGTCGGCGTGAAAACACGGGTTACTGCTGAACAAAGTCCAATTAATAGCTGTTGAAAAATTAGCTCAGAAGTAGAATTCGACTCATTCTAAAACGTATTGAAAAGGTTTGCAAATTTGCACCGAAAAACCCGCTTTAATTATGGGACCACCTGATATAATTCTCCACTTCCCAAGCACGCTTCCAATTGTACCACAAATCGTAAGTCAACATAACCGCAAGAAAGATTCGTGAAATCACGACGACCTACCGTAACATTGTTCCCGGAACATCCAGCGATGAACCGTGTGTATCCAGGGATCCCGTGATCGCGGCCCACGTGTACGTAACGGGCGTCCGCGTCCAGCCGGGGCTCGAAAGCGGATCGATTAAGATCGAGGCTCACGCGATTGGCTGACGCGGCCACGTGGTCCTCCAAGCACGTGGCGTCGTTGATCCCGCGTCGGCGCAGTGACGTCAGTGCGCGGAGGGCCGCTAGCGCGACGGCATCGTACGTGCCCCCCACGTTCGACGACGAGTAACCGTTATAGAAACCGCTCGCGACCGGCAGCAGCTCGGAATCGGTCCGAGCGCCTTCCCCGAGGATGCTTGGCACATACTCGTTCAGGGTGACGTGCTGGATCTGCGCCACCACCAGTCGGCGCGCCTCCAGGAACAGCTTCGAGTCGTCCCAGTGTTGATTGGCGTCGGCCAGTTTCTCCGCCACGCGGTTGTGCTCGCCCAATATCGCAGCGTACATCATTCCCAGCGCCCTGTTGGCGGTGTTGTTGCACACCTCGCAGACGGAACCGTCCACCTTCCCTCGGCTGTAGGTCCTCAGCTGGTGGAGCTTCTCGTCGACCGCGCCGTAAATCTCCGAGCCGTCGAGGTACGCGGACGCCGCGTTCATCTGCTCCCTGGTGTCGAAGTTGCACTTGTACACGGTCAGGCTCGGCACCGATCGCCAGTAATCCGTGCAGCCGCCCTGCTCGTCGCGGATCTCGTGGCACTCGGGGTGCCTCGATTTGCCGGAGCAGCAGAGGCCGGGTTGGTTAGATGGGTGGACCGTTGAAGCGATGTCCTGGAGGACTAGTTCCGACCATACACCCGAGAAGCTGGTCAGGCCCTCGTGGGCCTCCGGCACTGGCTGCAGGTGGTCGATCACCATCGACACTGCTCTGGTCGGTGCTGGGAGCACGTGGCTGCCTACCGATTGCCGGGGTGCCGCGATACCTGGCGATCAAGCATAAAGAGATGTTTACTGTTTAGTCACTTTTTCGGTGATTGTTTAGTGAGACTGTGCTCCGGGGGTAATTGCGGATAAGTAGTGGACGGAGTTCGCACTCGTCACAAGAGGGCATTTCAAACGATCCTGCCCATTCGCGAGTTCTCACGCAACCACCGATTCCAATGTGTACAACCCTAGGGTAAAGGACCCAATTACTGACACTTTAAGTGTTGACGCTGACATTATCTTATAGTTTTGTACTTATAGACTAAAAGCATATGTTATTCTTGTTATTTATTATTGTTTAATATGTTTACTTGATGAACAGAATTTGGTGGATCTTAAAACTTCGATTTTTATGTATAAATTCATCAATTTCAAAAATATATTTCGGGATCTATTACTGACACCCTTCAAATGTATTAGACTGAATTACTGACACCCCAATTACTGTCCAGCTAACCTAATACTGCTTATCCCATTTTAAGGTTATATCGCCTCATGAGCAACTACTGCTATGACAGTAATACCGAAATGCTTGAAACGCTTGTACCAGTCACTGTCACCCAATTAATAAGTAAAAAGACTTAACGAATCGTTGAATTCGGATCTTTATTACTGTCTATGACGCTTATATTATTTAAAACATTATATTTTGTTCTGTTAATAGCTTAAATATTACAATTACAGCATTTGCTTTAACGCCTTGTTTTCTCTTTCGCTAGTAAAGAAGTCATCGTTTTCACTCTCCTAATATCCGCTTAAAATTGTTTACCAAAATATCGAAGAAACAATTAAGTGCTGCTTTTTGTATCATATAAATGACAGTTTCAGTTGTATGCTAAATTTTTTTTATGCATCATTTCACAAGATTAAGTCGTTATTTTACGTAAAACAGCTGAGGGTGACAGTAATCGGGTAGGTGTCAGTAATTGGGTCCTTTATCCTATTACGTCCTTACGTAAATATACTTTTCAACGCACACCTCGTTCTGCTATTCTCCTTTTCCAACCTCATTAACAAGCGAAAGAGCATTCCTTTTCGATGAATGCTTATCAGTATGATCCCCGCTTTTACTTCGCGAGGGTGTGCAATTTGAATGAAAACAGGTGTCTATTGTAGATTAGGATCGCAGGAGCACGCGTTAAATTAAATGTTGTATAACGTAGCTCGCTAGTCGTAACAGTATTATGTAAAAAAAATAACTCTTACTTCAACGGGAAATACCACACCAAACATCTACAATCGATTTTATTTCCCTCGAAATATGCTGGGAACAATTAAAATGCACGAGATACACATTTGATGGTTGAAAGACAGGTTCGAAATATAAATTCAAAATTGTGGAAACATTGTACGCGTTACAAGTGTATCTACAATTGTGGTATTTGCGCGTAGATTTGTAGGTAAGCTCGAATCATCGTGACGAAACGCTTTCGATTTCTAATAAGCGGTATTTGATTTCAATGTCGATCATAATCGAGAGACGGATGGTCGAGACATGGATCCTTGGCCTAGAAAGTTGCGATGAATTTCGCTATCCCCCAGCAACAACTAGCATCAGGTGCATTTGAGAGCGAATAATCATTTTCATCACAAAGTAGAAAGTCGCTTTACGTTACTTTATGCGGGGACGTTGAAAATTTTGTAGCTTTGCGATTAGGTGAATTCTGACATAGAGTAAAATCATGTAGCAATGAAACTCCAATGCATTTTAAAAGGTAAACGTTTCCTTGGGAGAATTTATAGTAACAAATACTTATACTACAGAAATATTTTAATACAATACTCGACAATCAGAGGCGCAACCAGAGGGGGGGGGGGGGGGGGGGGGCGCAGGGGCCCTGGCACCCCGAAAGAAAAAGGAAAAAGGAGATTACTGTATATCCACGACTGAAGTAATTCAACAATTTTGTAAAAAGAAAGGAAAACTGGATTTTACTCCTTAAATTAATTTATACAATCGTCCAATGAATTGTATTGTATTTGCATTAAAAATATTTTTATCCGTTCAATTCGGCTCCCCCCAAGATTAAATCCTGAGTGCGTTACTGCGGGCAATAGGTATGCTTTCTTTTGGAACACACGTATGGAACGTGACAAGTCCCTCGGCGTGAAAACACGCTGACGCCACACAGCGTTACCCACTGTCACAAAATAGGGGGCCAGCTTCTAAATTTGCAATGCGTGGCAAATTTCCGTGTCACGGTTATGTACGACGTATCCGTATTCGGTGAATTCCGCGGGAAAGTAGGCTGCTAATGAATCGCACACAGCGCCTTCCTACGCGACGATCTTCGTCATCTTTCAATTCGACGAACAGGTACACAGGTGTTGTACTTTGTAAAGATGTAGCGGTTTCGTAAAAACAGTACAGATTAAAGTAACCATAATACTACCACCCTGTAGTGTCTTTCCAAGTCAAGAGTTCAGAGACGTTTTCAGCATAGATTTTGGACGCTGGTATACATATACCGCGCCTTGCAGAGATAGTTTAGCTGATAGATTCATATACATATATATATATATATATATATATATATATATATAAATTATTTATTATAATAATTAATATATTAAAGACATAAATATAATTTTTAATACAATAAAAAAACTTGCTTAAAGACAATATATTATTTATATATAAACTATATGAATATATAATTATATTTATACCTTGTTTGAATAATATAATTAAATAAACCCTCTAATTTGTTATATGTTACAAAAATTATTAATAAAATTAAAAAAATTTCTAAAGATTCTAGAAATTTGTTCTTTGGAGGATGAATAAAATGATGGATTTTCGGTAAGTAATATTAGAAATACCTCGCTAGAGAGATATTTTTCCCGCCAATTCGAAGTGGTACGCGCTACACAGTCCAACTAGAATTCATCCAGACGACGGACATTAAATGGTTTTTCACAAAGGAAAATACAATTTGAAATTGGGGACCTTGCAGCAAGAGGGGTGCAGCTCCATTTGCGACAGTATTTTATTGATGACGTGTAAAATATGTAAACAAATTCTATATCGTTTGGTGCACGTTTGACGCAAATCCGATAACAAATGAGCGTTTTATTGCAAACTTTGAACCTGCACTGATTACTGTTTCGTGCAATATTTTTGTTTCGACCAACTCCAGGTTTGAAAAATTCGTCAACAATAGAAATAAAAACTTATCAACTCAATAACTACTTATTGCGTGAAAAAGTATATGTTTCAATTAGTGTTCTCTTTTTAATGTTAAATCGGGGCAATAATTTTATAACCAGTTTTTTTAATTTACTCAAAGTTGAAAAAGATGGAGCTGCACCCCTCTTGCTGCAATGTCCTAAATTACAAGTGTTAATAGATATGATGCAAAAACTCCCATATCGATATCGTCGATGATAGTGCAAAACCGTGTACGAGCAGTTTGTAAATACCGCGGTTCTACATTTTACCGATTTTACAGGAGGAAGAAAAAACTTAATATTTTAACCATTTTGAGGGATTGTTTTGACTGAAATTTTTTGGGACAATTTTAACATTCTTTGTAATAAATACTAACATCAATGGTGTGACTTAAAAAAAAAAAGCGAAACAGCGCTTGGCAACCGTGGATGCGAAATCTCAATTTTGCTACTTTTGCAGATCCACGGTATTTACAAACTGCTCATACGCGGTTTTGCACTATCATCGACGATATCCCTCTTCGTTTCATAAAGAACGCCACTTTTAACCGACTAAACCAGGACCACCATTTAAGCGTGTCTCATAGAGATTATATAGTCACTCTATCTTCTCAAGGCACAGTAAACTTAACTCCTCCACTAACTCCTGCAGTGAACGCAGCTGTAGAAGATTGATAGCGACGCAGTTACAGCCGATCATTATTCGCGTTTATCCACGACGAATCGCAGGGATATTCGTCTAACGATGAAAAAGGGCTGAGCAGTTCGGGAAAGTATTTTAACAAGTCCCGTCCTTGTCCCTAATTAAGTTGATTCATGCGTACGTGTGGAGAGACAAGCATGGGAAACTCGCCATTTAAATATTACCGTAAACGTACGGACGAAGATCTCTGCTTGCTCGTAAATCCTTCCCGCTGCGACAGGCATACCGGCGCATCTATGATCGTTCCAAATATTTCCACGAAGCTCTTATGCAATTTTTCTGCTTTTTCTAATTCTTCCTCGTCACCATTCTTTGTATTTTATATGATCAGCATTCACCGGCATTTTCGGCGAACTCTCTATGGTGTTTTCGTCATCAATATTAAAACAACTAAATTTTAATGAAAAACTCATCGAACCCTTTATGGTAAAGATAATTGCATAGATCGCGTAAGTATCATTGCAAATTCTTATCACGACCAACTTGACTTTTCTCTGATTCCATAGGTAAGATACAAAAATTTGCGGTTGTTGCATTGAATGATTCGCATTGTATACTCATGCATTTTTTTTTCATCCTTTTCTGTTTCTCTCTGTCTTTCTTTCTTAATATGCGTATGTTTTTGTGTTGTAATTAATTGTACCAATGGGTTGTTTAACCCGTCTATTTTCCGCTCTCCAAAATTTGCAGCCCTCCAAAATTCGCCGCTCCCCAAAATTTGTCGCTACCAAAAATTTTCACTCCCAAAATTTTCCGCTTTTCAAAATTAGTCGCACCGCAAAATTTTCCGCTCCCCAAAATTTGCAGCCCTCCAAAATTCGCCGCTCCCCAAAATTTGTCGCTACCAAAAATTTTCACTCCCAAAATTTTCCGCTCTCCAAAATTTGTTGATCCCCAAAGTTTTGTGCTCTTCAAAATTTGGCGCTACCAAAAATTTTCAATCCCAAAATTTTCCGCTCTCCAAAATTTGTTGCCCCCCAAAATTTTCCGCTCCTTAAAATTTGGCGCCCTAGGCTGCAACCTACTTAGCCTATACACAAATCCGCCCCTGGTTCACTCACTCCACACCCCATGCCATATTTCCAATAATAAATTACAATATTTCCTTAACCCCTGAGTCTATGAAACGATCTCTTGAATAATATTCTTACTAAACGAACCCAATATTTTGGGGTCAACGAATGTTGCAAGGCGGAGCCAGGGAACCACTGGCCAGGACATCGGAGTCGCTTTCTTCGCTCTTTTCACTTTCATATTTTCGTTTGGATTTTTTTCTGTGGGAGACAGGCGCCAGCTGCCTTTCGCGCTCTCTTTACCCTACCTCCAACAGATCCATAGATGAACCGATACAATTTCTGCATTGAATTAACACCGAACTCATCCCCTCATATCACGGGCTCCAATCGAGACAAGTTCAATTGAACCTTTACCTCCTTAATCCTCCATCTAAACCGACTTTATAAACAGTAAACGGTAGATGGTGCACAGAATCGTATTTGCGAGAATATGCACGAAAGGGAGGTGCATCGTCTAAACTCTAAAGCTAATGACCTAAGTTACTTTGAAATCGTTCAGGAAGTGAATATTAACCGCGGAAGTTTCTTGATTCGAAGCATTCAGTTAGGCTACCGCTACATTAACAGTCTTCCTTGTATCTAATCTGTTACTGTTTCAGAATGCATTCCATGCGAAAATTATTCGGTATAATTTCTTTAACATTTCCTTCGCTCCCACAACGTTCAATTTGGATAATTACAACACAGATTACGTTCATTAACATGTTCACGGCGTCGTGACACATTAGTGGTCATACTTGTTCCTCCTCCTGAAGAGTAGCACGTTGTAAAAAAAAAAAAAAAATAGAAAATACTTTACAGCACATATCTACTATTTAGGAATATTCAAAGTCGACGATTTGTAAAAAAACTAAGCTTTCTACAAGGCTGATTTTACAATAGTCTGCTACAATAGACATATGCTGTTCATAAGTATTAGGACACCTACTCGTGTGGAATAATTGCGAGAAAAGTTGCAAATTTCTATCCCACTTTATTTGCTACTTCAAATTAAAACCAGAAAACAAGAGCAGCTGAAAGTACCGAATCTCACGAATATTTGCATTTGTGCAAATGCAGCAGGTGTCCTAATACTTACGAGCGCCGGTGTACCTATATCAACGATCAGCAAGTAAGCATCGACGAGGAGGACGGAATCACAGATGGGCTCGCTTATTATTCGCGCGGGCGATGGCGCAATCAATGCTCGCCGAGGGACTCTCTATTTCGTTGTACTGGCGCGCCTCCTAGCATGCTAATCCGTCGTTTCTAATCCCCGCGAGCGTGCCAGCGCGGCGCGGCGCTCGTCGAAATGGATTCGAGCTCCGTGTAGGTACTCGGCTCGTTCCAATTTTCACTTTCCATTCTCGATACGGGAAACGCGTATTCGCCGATGGACGACGGCGAGCAGGTTGTCGCGCGTGGAATCTTCGCGCAAGCGATTTGCTATTCGTGCCTATCGGTTCCGTTACGTCAGCTCGAGGTCCATCTGCGTACCTTTCGTTTTCTAACTCCCGTTCCCATTCCAAAAATCACGACCATTTGTCAGAAAAGTGTATTGCAAGATATTCTAATCACTGGACTGGCGTGTAATTATAATCGGTTAAACGCGTGGGGCGAAATGCTTGAGATTTCTGGCGGGAAAATGGTTCAAATGCTTTCGCACATATTATAAAAATGAAAATTTAATTAAGTTATATTGCCAGCTCAACTGTAATCCATGTAATAATTTTGGGCATTTGTATATGCTTTCACTAATTTTTCACTATTTTTATAAATAACTCTTTAACCCTTGTCCATGGGATTTGGGTCCATTTTGACCAATAATTTAATTCGTACACACTTCCAAATGAACTTTAGACTTCAATTTGGTTCTGATTTAAAATTCTTATCTTTGCTTATAAACAATAGCAATGATACGTAACATAACTTTCAGGTTGATTATCTAACTAAATTTTGACAAACTAAGTCATGTAATATTTATATATTTTTTTAACAAAGTTCCTTCCTCCATGATTCTTAGATACTTCGAACGACCCAGCATCCGTGAGTCGCGTTGCTGTTTACGGTTAATCAAGAGCAACCAACGCTATGCTTCGCTTTGCTCCATCAACTAATTAAAAAATTCGCTTCTAACTAGTTAGCTTAATGGACTAACTATGCTCCAAGTTTTACTCGGCTCGATGACCCGAATCTTAGATATGCACTTGCATTGTTAGAAGCTTGAACAGGTGATAGGATAATCACTTACCATCAGAATATTCTGGCGGGAGCAGTTTCAGGAAGGGCGCACCACGAGCACCCCAAACAGGATATCTCACGTTGTTGCAAGCACCGGAAGGCGTTCTATACTTGCTGGGCGGGCAAGGTCCATCCGGTTTGATCCTGCAGGGAGAATCCCTCGATTCCGGCCTGTCTGGAAACCTGAATGAAAAAGAAAGTTTCCGTGAAGTGGATTCCACAGTAAAGGACTCTTCCAAGCAAAGTAATCGGGCAGCTTCTTCTTCACGAACAGAATGTACTTAATAGATATCAGAATGCAATTCTGATTATTGGGGTGTTTTACAGTTGAAATATTTTTTCTTGAATATAGAATTTATATTTCTTCTTAGAATTTATAAATATTTTGTTTCAAAAAGTAGAGTGGAGAATTAGAAAATTGTAGGAGTAGTTACCACTTAAACTTCATAAGAGTTATAAGAATATTTTTAGTAAATAGTAATTATCTATCTTAACCTAACAATACAAAATCGAAGAAAAATCAGATTTCTCGTATTTAGACAATCTTCAATTTTATTAAATTATTATTACTTCCAAACTAATGTTATTCTCCCCTAATATATTTCCAACTTCCCCCTCTCCTATAAAAGGGATTGCAAATTATTTCATTCAACTTTTCACCGCCACCAAACCCAAACGTTAACTATCGCAATTTAAATAACTGCTACAATTTTTTCTCCCATGGAAGACAATAAGAAAGCTAGAATTTGAACAGCACATGTCTGTGGACCTCGTGGTTGTTCCACAGAAATTAGCGATGCACCAGCAACGAGGAAGTATAATTCACGCATGAGTCGTGGGCGCCTTGTAAAATCTCTGACAATAAGCAGCTGTCTGCGATGCATGTACACGCACTCCTATAAATCAAATTGTTTTCGCACAGTAAAAGATTGCGTGTTATGTACGTACAAATTGCTCCGCGGGAACAGTATCTGAAGCTGTATCAAAGACTGGAAGTGGTATCAATTAGTGATACTGCGGAGCCGTTTGCAAATAGGAAACAATGGAATCGTTCCTTCGCTTTCCTTGTTTGTTCAATTAAAACAACAGGGCACCACGGGTTTTAAATGTAAAGTAAACAGACGAAGTGAAATGAACGATAATGTTTGCGTTCCATTTTGTAGGTTCTGTTAGGGTGGCATGAAAGGTTTCTTCTATTTGTCAAAGAAAGTTTAGAATGGAAGCACACTGTTCCGATGTAGCTTTTATTTATAGGAATTGTGTGCAGAAGCTTTATTACAGCTTTTCTGTATGGAGAAAAGATTTTTAATCTATTCTGCTTCTTAATTTATGTTTTGCAACAAACTGATAATAATGTATACTTCATGTGTAGTAGTGGGGAGAAATTGTAATTAGGCTTCATTGAACAGAAACAATGATGAATGGGAAATTCTGTCACAAATTAATAACACTTTCGTGAGTGATCGGTTATTTTATTAGTGATAACTTTATGGAACCCAAATTGCTTCTTTCTTTATTACTTTATGTCAAATAAATATTAAGGGAGAGTGGGATAATTGCGAACACCTAAGCGAAAAAGAAAACCAAACGAAAACTATGTGAGAAACGAATTTGTTTATTATTTACAAACATACTTATACTATTACTTATTCAGCTATAATGTACTGTGACGAATTTTTGAAAAATTATAATAAAAATCAACTTTATAGTGAAGAAGCAAAACCCTTGGTGTTCGTGATTACTCGACTACCGTGGGGTAATCGCGAAAAGAGTGATAAATATCGCATAAAAAATGTTGCTACAACCTATACCTAATGTATTTTTCAAATTCCTCTTCTTGTGCGTTAGAAAAAATTGCAATTGTTCGGAATATCAAAGAAAAAAATAGAAAAGGTCGTTTCTTAAACTTTTTTTCTGAGCCTGTAATGAAAATTCCAAAATCCTTTTTGTAGATGTAAGTAAGATTTATACATGCTGAAAGTTTCATAAAAATCGGTTAACGTAGCTAATCTCGGAGGTTCGAGATTGCCCCATTCAATTTGTTCGTCAATACCCCACGACATAAAAAAATAAAAAAGAATTTATTTCAGGGGTTAGAATCATGATTCAAGCAACGCCTTGGTCACAAAATGTTAGTAAAAAAGTGCTTTATTTCAACTTAAAAAAAAAACAATTGTATCATTAATTCAACACTAATTACATGCAATTGAAAATGGACAAAATATTACTTGAAACACGATGAAAATAATAAATTGTATTTATCTTGAATAGCATGAGCGTTCTGTATTTATTACTTCCTGCCCGGCGATGGATACGACCTAAACTATTAGCTAGTGGAGAGGGAACATCGTTTTTATTTATTAAAACGCCGTAACCGAGAACCTTTGATCCAAGTCTGAACAAATGAGGTGCCATTTCTGAGTAATGACACAGGGAACAACGTGTCCCAAACCACAATAGAAAATTGAATATACCAGCCACGAATTATCCAACAATAATAACCATATCATCTTCACTGAATACCCAAGCTTCCAATTATCCCCACCAATCCTCAACCCCCCAATTAAAACCATCCCTGAAAAACAAGACCAAACACACCCAGCATTTACCTTCTCCCCTAATCCACCATTTCCCCCGCCACCGGATCGTCCCAATTCCTCTAAAACAGACCTCGAACCAGCCGCTTGGAGTGCTAAAAGCACAAGCTTCCCTAGCAATCGTCATCAATCAAAATCACCTCTCCACCCAACAACAATTACATATCTAACCCCGCAGAGATTAATCACCTTACTGTACCCCATTTCTCCAAATGGTGCCTCGAGGGGCTCTACACATAAGCGAGCCGCGCAGAAGGTGACCCTGCCCATCGCAACGGCCGTGGGCGACTTTCTATCTGGCAGAAAACAGAGAGAAGAAGACGGGAGCAGAAAAAAAGTGAAAGAAGAAAGAGAGAAGCTGTTCAAGAGCAAGGAGGCAAGAGACGATGATGTCCACGGTGGAATGCTTTGGTCGGGCATCAGGAAGGAAGGCCCCGGGGGCGATGGTCGGACGTTTCTCGACGGGTGATAGCGGTCAGCGTGAAAGAGGCTGCCGGTAAGCACGGCACCGGTGGCGTCGATTATGGCAGTGGCAGAGGTCCCGGACGGCGCGGCGCGCCAACCTTCCCCGAGGTTGAGGAAAGGGGGATAGCACCGGTAATGGTCGGACGAGAAACCTTCCTCGTGACTGAAACATCGCCACGGAAGGACGCCAGGCCGGCCGTCCGGCTCCTTTTCTCGGCCATGAAAGTAAAAGTTCGCGGCTCGCCGGCGAGAAAAAGAAAGAAAATGGAACAGGAAGGACGCCCGGGGGACTGGCCGTCGGCGGGCGTGCGTGCCGCGCGACGCCTGCTAAGAAACCGTACAAGGGAACATCCCGGGAGCGAAATCTTTCTCTTTCTCTTTCCTTCGTTCTTCGGCAGGTTTGTTTTGTTGGAAGTTTGTGGGGTGTTGAAGGGCATTGGTCTTCTGTTCTTGTTTTTTTTTTTAAGGGTAAATAGTTCGAGGGGGTGGCTACTGTGATGGGTTCGTTAACCTGTTAACCGGGCAGCTTCACAAACAGAAACGTTCCTTTGTATTTTCAAATCTAAACGAAAAACTATGGAACGCGAATTAACTCGTTTTAAGGACAGCGCGTGATTTCCCGAAATTCTCCTTCCCTTCCCATGCATGCGACAATGAAGTTGCGAATTTGCAGGTGACCAATTCGCTTGTGCTTCTTAATGAACAGGTTAAACCTCTGTAATGGTACTTTAGTCTGTTTACTGCTTCTCTCCATTAAACACTTTTTATCGGGAAATTAAATGAAAAGCGTGCTTAGTAAATGTAAGCTGTTGAAATACACTGATGATGTGTACGGCAACTTGAGTAGTGTCCACAACTGATGAGGAATGGAAGAACCGAAGTTCTGGATGGAGAAAGCAGCCGAAGAAAGCTGCGATCCTTCATATTCTCTTTTACCCAAAATACTGGACACTTTGCGTATAAGAAAGTGAAGGAAACGATCAGCGAACGAAGTAGCAAGAAACAGCCGTTTCAGATTGTCAAGTGTTTAATATGCGGCGTAGGTACTGCAAACGACAAAACTGGACTACTTTCTTAAAACGGAACACGTGTGTGTGTGTGTGTGTGTGTGTAGAGATGGACCGCCGGGAGAGACGGACCAGTTAAGTATTTTTCAATCTATCCGCCAAGTGAGCAATGTGTCAGTGTTCCTTCGTTATAATGTTTGTAATCGAGTGTGTATATGAATATTAAATCACAGTTTTATAAAATTTTCACGAAAATTAATATTTTAATTTCTGGAAAGGATGGTAATTTTTTGCGTAGTCGTAAGAATTTGTATAACTCTGTTGTTGTAGAGATATTTACACCGTTCTTATGAAATAAGCTTTAATAATATATATCTATAATGCTAAAATCTACAACGGTGATTTTGGAGCCAACTGTATTGGCGTCGATGGATGTATCACTATACCATGTGATTCAGAATAGATGGACCACATATACCCGTTAGTGATTGCCCGCCTGGTCCATCTCACCTATACTGTCTTCGTGTAAATGCCATTACTTAAATTTTCATTAAATGCAAATAAAACGAATTTAGATTTCAAAATTTTCAGGTAGTTATGAAGAAGAAACAAATGAGACGGATATTTCAAGTGAATAGTGATGATGAAGACTGCAATAAAAATATTTGTGATTATTGTAGGAAAAAATATTAATAAGTGTTTAGTAGTTACAATAATATTAGGAATAGACTTGATTCTCTTTGGTTTACTGGAACAAGTTTTCCGATGAAAATAATTGCTACAAGTCAATTTGACGGAAGAATATAACTTTTATCGAATTGGTTCAGCTCACACGTAGTAGTAAGGGAGAGATGGACCACACCCCAAAATTTTATTTATTTATTTCCGTAGCTACTTATAAAGATATTGTGTTATGATCATTACATGTCCTAGAAAAGGTATAGTCACACAAAGGTATAGACGAACTGATAAGTCTAATATTCAGTATTTTTAAAGTATGGAAGTTTAAAACGATTTTAAGGGGGTATTCTGGTCCGACGAGGCGTTTTCGTCGCGTTATTTCGGAGTTTTTTTTACAAAGAACCCATCAATTTTATTATTATTTAGTTTATTGCTACATGTTTATTGATGTTTCAGCTATCTTTACAAATTTTGTCAATAGAAAAAAATTAAAATCAAACGCAGTTGACTGCTTTAAAGTAATGGTGAAAAAAAAACATGGGGTCACGGTGCCCATGATTGGGCTCGTTCTAGTGATCAGAAACAAAAAATGAAAAGTGATTCTTTATCTGTATGCCTTTGGCTATCGTCCCTACCAGAATAATAAAAAAATATTGAAAATTAAGCAAATGGCGGCGGTTTGAAAATTAAGTTTCGATTTTCGCACATTTTTTTCAACTTTAAAGGTCTGTGAAAGTTTAAAAACAAATTATTTTATCATAATTTTGGTAGGGACGATAGCCACAGGCATACAGATAAAGAATCTCTTTTTTGTTTCTGATCACTAGAACGAGCCCAATGATGAGCACCATGCCCCATGTTTTTTTTTCGCCATTACTTTAAAGCAGTCAACTACGTTTGATTTTAATTTTTTTTTATTGAAAAAATTTGTAAAGATAGTTGAAAAATCAATAAACATGTAGCATTAAACTAAATAATAATAAAATTGATGGATTCTTTGTAAAAAAATTCCGAAATAACGCGACGAAAACGCCTCGTCAGACCAGAATACCCTAGGGTTTATACAAAAACCGACTTTTGAAAATACCGGTTTTCGAATTCCACTATTCCTAAAATACCGGTTAAACCGGTTTTCGAATTTTCACAAAAAATATATAACTAAAATAGTAAATATATATTCGTACTTATTTTAAAAATGTTCAGTTTCCTTAATATTTATGGAATTACAAAAAGATAACAAAATAATATATACTCTATCTATACAAAACCAAATAAATAAATAAATATTAAATTAACTAAAATCCGTACAAATAGACTGCATTCAAAACCAAATGAAAAAAATACTAAACTAAAATCCGCACAAAATATAAATCTTTTGCAGTGGTGCCAAATTATAAATCTTTATTCCATTTAGTATTTTTCTTCAGAAAGTATGAACTCCTGAAGATTAGATATACAGTAATGACTAAACTGTTACCTACCTACTACAATATGCTTGTGTCCGAGGCGATTTCAAGTCAAAATGTTGACGTTATTAATTAAATAATTAATGCATTTCTGCATATTAATTCTATTATATAAAACCGGTTTTTAAAATTTTAAAACCGGTTTGCGAATTTTACAAATTCATAAATAAAAACCGGTTTTTAAACCCGGTTTTTAAAAACCGACAAACCCTAGAATACCCCCTTAAAAACGTGGTCCATCTGGCCCGGAATAGTTCTATATTCGATTAGAAGCTGAAACCAGGCTCACTTCGTGGCACAAATTCGCCACATCCCCTTTATTTACAATTCGAAACATCTTTTCTGTTATAAATTATCGGATACTCGGTATCTGGTGCACTACCAACGAAAGAACCGGTCAGCTCGTTATACCCAAACACATGCGTGCTTAGGCTCTATTAAAAGCTTAAATATTGCTCAACCCGCGGCGCGCATTCGCCATTTCTCTTGATTGCGGTGATTTCGTAACAGAGGTGCGAGATAGCTTGCGTTTCGCGGTAATTGCGATTCACTTTCCGCACCGGGGAGCCCGTCGTCTGATTCGGCGAAAAGTATCACGCTCCTCGGCGTAATTACAGTTACACTCGCGGATTCGTGCTGCAACGATCCCCTGTTTCGTCAACATGATGCACTTTTAATCTGTTGCTTCGATTTACCGCCCCAGCATTTTCCGGGCGTTGTATTTGGTGACGATTTAAAAAAAAAAAACCAAAAAAGAGGTTGACTTGTGTACATTTTTCATGTTTTAACGCGGTGCTTCCTAATCGCCCTGTTGAAAGGAATCGTTTACTACACGTATGGATTACATCGAGCTCAGATGTCACGTTAAACTGTGTTTGTTTTCACCCACGCTCTCAAGAGACTCCTCGAACACCATAGCTCACATTGGCAGATTGTAAATCGGCAAGTAGGTATTTATATTAGAACCTATAACACGATAGTGAAATTCAGATTTAATTTTTTAAAGCGAATTTTTGAGTTCGAAATAAGAAGTTCGCTGTAAGAAGAGGGTGTAAATTGACCGTTTGTAAACCAATGCATGGCCATGTTTTAGAATCAATTACGCTAGATTTACTCTCATCTGTTTTCATCCAATTACATTTCGGTACGCCCATGAAAGTGTATCACTTACGCGGACGTCATCATGTCAGTGTGTCGTGAGTGAATTTAGATTGAACACTGTTGTTCTGAAGTAGTGGGGCTTGTGGTATCACCACTTACTTAAACTATCCTTATACATTTGATATTTGAATAGTTCGTCTTCTATACTGCCCTCTTTAGTTAAAATGTCCTATCTAGCATTTTGAAACAACCGAGAAAACTGAAGTTTTATCATTTACTTTGTACCATCCTTATTTTCCTTCATTCAAATTCAGTCATGTTGTCATTATTTCGTAATAGCATAATATAATTTTTTTGTAATAGGTGTACCCGTAGGGAATGTATTATTAACGTACCAATTAATTAACTGTTTTAGATAAGATATTTTAACCATTTTGAAAGAAGTTAGGTGAAATACATTAGACTGTTTATAAATCCTTAAGAAGCACGTAGAGTTTTCTAACGTTACTTAAAAGGTAAAAGACGTGTGGAACTTAAAATATTTCAACATATCTCACAAAATTAAAAAATACTAGATAGGACAGTTTAATTAACGAGGGCAGTATACTACGTAGGTTTTCAATACAGAAGGATCATGTAATAATCATTTATTGTTAGCTACTTCAGATTCGACGAAGCAAGTGGAAGCATAAAGTAGATAAGTTCAATGATGTCTACCAAGAAGGAATTATAGATCGTATTTTGTAAGATACAGCAATGAATGGGAAGTGAGAAAGTTCCATGAACGTTTCACAATGCGTAGGAATATGATTGCACTATCGTTTTATTGAGAAGTCACGTTAACACAGCTATAACCAATTTCATTATAGACAGCAAACGACCTTCGATATTTCTGGCGTAGTAAAGCCAGAGAGGCAGGCGTGGATTAGGTAATTGCAATAAGTCAAGCGAAATTGTCCTTGCCTCGAACGGAATGTAATGTATGGGATAATTAATAAATCAAGGCTCGTAGTGTACGATTTATCACTTGTGAAATAATTCCAATCGCCGATACGCTATTACCTACATCGATAATTGACATTTATGAAACCCTATTTCAATTCGATTGGGCTTTCATTTGAAATTAATATTCAAACTGTACCCAGATGAATAATAGTCAATACATTGTAGGGTTTGTCGGTTTTTAAAAACCGGGTTTAAAACTCGGGTTTAAAAACCGGGTTTTATTTATGAATTTGTGAAATTCGAAAACCGATTTTAAAATTTAAAAAACCGGTTTTATATACTAGAATTAATATGCAGAAATGAATTAATTATTTAATTAATAACGTCAACATTTTGACTTGAAATCGCCTCGGACACAAGCATATTGTAGTAGGTAGGTAACAGTTTAGTCATTACTGTAAAACTAATCTTCAGGAGTTCATATTTTCTGAAGAAAAATACTAAACGGAATAAAGATTTATAATTTGGTACCACTGCAAAAGATTTATATTTTGTGCGGATTTTAGTTTAGTATTTTTTTCATTTGGTTTTGAATGCAGTCTGTTTGATTGTGTTATAGTTTTGTGCATCCATAAATATTAAATGAACTCGAAAATTGTATGGATTTGTACGGATTTTAGTTAATTTAATTTTGATTTATTCATTTGGTTTTGTATAGATAGAGTATATTTTATTTTGTTATCTTTTTGTAATTCCATAAATATTAAGGAAACTGAACATTTTTAAAATAAATACGAATATTTATTTACTATTTTAATTATATATTTTTTGTGAAAATTCGAAAACCGGTTTAACCGGTTTTTTAGGAATAGTGGAATTCGAAAACCGGTTTTTTCAAAAGTCAGTTTTTGTATAAACCCTAATACATTGCAAATGTTGAATATCGGAGAAGCAAACTCACCTGGCACTCGTTTCATACGTAAACCTTTCAGCTTCGATCCCTGCACGTGCTCTCGCTTGTAGATCATGGTCCACCCCGTAGACATAATCTGCAAAGGAAATTGACATTTAACGGTAAACACTCGAACAAAACGAAAATAGAATCGTAGGATATATGTACAGCACCCTTTGCAAGTAATAACAAGTTAGATCTGGTTAAAGGATAACAAGATTCACAAGGGTTAACAGGATAATAAGACTGATGATAGGGTTAACAAGATAATAAGACTGATGATAGGGTTAACAAGATAATAAGACTGATGATAGAAAAAAAAACCTGAATGTTGCCGAATTTTTGCGGCGTGATTACCCGAATGACCCCATAACAAAAAAATACTTGATAAAGTCCATGTGATTGTAGTCCAATTGAGTAGGGGAGACCGGGGCTAGGTGTAACGGGGGCAGGTTGTTACAAAGCAGTTTAAATTGTTGCCACTTGGACTATCACTTTGAAAATAAAGTGGCTGTTGTGTTTCAGTCATACACAGTTCTGTTTGGTGTTTTCTTGTGGTCAGTTCACGCGTTGCCACGTTATTACAGTTTTTGTTTGTGTTTTCGATACTAATAGTAACCGGTACTAGTAGTAACTTTTCTCTTTCTACTTCAATCTTCTCTACCGAACAGTCAGATAAATGTATGTAAGTTAATATTACCACGTTTGAATCAGTTCCTTTAGCTACAAATTCGTAACCAGTACATAAGAATATACAGTCGAACCTCGATAACTCGAATGTCAAAGGAAGGGAAAAATCGAATTATAGAGGTGTCGACTTATCGAGTGTTTGAGTTGTCGAGGTGTTTACAGCGGAGCCGATGGAAATTTAGAAAATTTTCGACTTATGGAACTTTTCGAGTTATCGAGGTTCGACTGTACCAAACTGGTATGAACTTATAGCATTTTATAGAGAATGGTGTCAATCGGGGCTAGTTGTTACACAAAAGAAGGGGCATGTTGTTACAGAGGAGAAGAGGCAAGTTGTTGCATTGTATTTAGTAATTAATTTGTTAATTTAACCCTTGCGTTACCACGAGCCACTGCAGTAGCATCCCGCTAAATGATTTTTTGGGGACGAAACGCCACTATAGTGGCTTTCTGCTAAATGATGTATAGATTACTTATACATCATTTTTTCTTGTATATTTAGTGTAATGGATTCTTACAATCGATAAATTTATTTTTGTCCAAAAAGATATAATATATTACTCATAATTGCCTACTCAGAGCACGTCGATACATGTCTCGACCTACAAAGTGTCTATTTTCAAAGGCATGGTTTTCGTTTAATTGCATGCGATAGCGGTCATGTGTAGAGGAAATTACGTACTGTAAGTGAGAGTCATTAATAGTAGTGAATATGGATTGCAAAAAAAAATATAAAACTGAAAAATGTCACACCTAGCCTGGGTCTCCCCTGGTTATGAAAGTTATTCACTATTGAACGTTATTTGTATCTACTTCTTGTATTCTTGTAATACTAAATGCTCAAAAATTTCTGTAAAGGACCCAATGATTTCAATTCTGAAAACTTTACAATTTTGAAAAATTTAGTATCGGGGAATTCCAATCTAAAGTAATTGAATCTTGAAAGATTCCTATTTTGAAGAATTCTATATTGGAGAAATCTAATCTAGAGGGATTGAATCTTCAAGCATTCCAATTTTGTGAAATTCAAATTTTAACATTTTTAATATTAAAAAACTAAATTTCGGAGAACCCTAATTTCGGAGAATTTAATTTTGAAAAATTATAATCTTAAAGAACTCAATATTGGAGAATTCTAATCCAGAGGGGTTGAATCTTGAAGCATTCTAATTTTGTGAAATTCAAATTTTAACATTTTGAATATTAAAGAACTAAATTTCGGAGAACCCTAATTTCGGGGAATTTAATTTTGAAAAATTTTAATTTTAAAGAACTCAATATTGGAGAATTCTAATCCAGAAGGATTGAATCTTGAAGCATTCTAATTTTGTGAAATTCAAATTTTAACATTTTGAATATTAAAGAACTAAATTGCGGAGAACACTAATTTCGGGGAATTTAATTTTGAAAAATTTTAATTTTAAAGAACTCAATATTGGAGAATTCTAATCCAGAAGGATTGAATCTTGAAGCATTCTAATTTTGTGAAATTCAAATTTTAACATTTTTAATATTAAAAAACTAAATTTCGGAGAACCCTAATTTCGGAGAATTTAATTTTGAAAAATTATAATCTTAAAGAACTCAATATTGGAGAATTCTAATCCAGAGGGGTTGAATCTTGAAGCATTCTAATTTTGTGAAATTCAAATTTTAACATTTTGAATATTAAAGAACTAAATTTCGGAGAACCCTAATTTCGGGGAATTTAATTTTGAAAAATTTTAATTTTAAGGAACTCAATATTGGAGAATTCTAATCCAGAAGGATTGAATCTTGAAGCATTCTAATTTTGTGAAATTCAAATTTTAACATTTTGAATATTAAAGAACTAAATTTCGGAGAACACTAATTTCGGGGAATTTAATTTTGAAAAATTTTAATTTTAAAGAACTCAATATTGGAGAATTCTAATCCAGAAGGATTGAATCTTGAAGCATTCTAATTTTGTGAAATTCAAATTTTAACATTTTGAATATTAAAGAACTAAATTTCGGAGAACACTAATTTCGGGGAATTTAATTTTGAAAAATTATAATCTTAAAGAACTGAATATTGGAGAATTCTAATCCAGAGGGGTTGAATCTTGAAGCATTCTAATTTTGCGAAATTCAAATTTTAACATTTTGAATATTAAAGAACTAAATTTCGGAGAACCCTAATTCGGAGAAATTGCGTTTTGAAAACTTTTAATCGCTAAGAACTCAATATTGGAGAATTCTGATTTTGAGGAATTCAATACTGATAAATTTTAATCTTCACGAATTCAATGTTAAAGCATAAAAGACAGTGGTAGGGCTCTTAGGTGTGATTCACCAATGGTATCAAATAAATGCTGCTTGATACTGAATGATTGAAGGATGACTATGTTAATGAGCTCCTTAACAAGAAAATTCTATGCTAGTCGATTTTGTGACGTAACCACGCCAACGCCACAATCGACGTGAGAGGAATCTCACTATTGTCTTCCCACGAGTATGTACACCTTAAATTTGTAACACCGACGGTCACGTGCATCTTCGTTGCGCAACGTTTATTTAGACAGGGAGGATGTCACAGTAACGTTTAAATATCAAGGATTTTCGAAAGTAACGCCGAATAAATTTGGAAACAGGTAGTTTTAAGTGATTATGAATATTCCTGGCCACTTGAAAATATTTTAAGAGAAGTTTGCTAAGCATATGTTTAATTAAAATTTGGTTTCCGGTTGGTATTGGTATTGCAAGGCTGTACATATTATGTAAATGATGTTCGTTGCATGAGGATATTTATGTTTTAAAAAATATGATTTATGGAAAATGTTTCTATAGAATGGTTCATTGAAATTGATATATCTTCTGCTACAAAGTATACTAATTTACTGCAGCAGCTATGATTTACTGGTAATTAATAGTGAGTGAATAAAATATGAGTGCGAAGTTGAGGGGCTGCTTGGAACTCATTGCAAGAAAGGAAAAAGTTTTGTGTGAAAAGTAATAAAAGACCGGAAAATAGGACAGCTTTCAATTTTGGAATTGGCAGTTTTTTTATGATTATATAGGTAGGGGCACACATTTTTATATCGTCTCTCGAATTCTATAACAATTATACTGTCAGAAATATGCTAAAAATTCGCAGAGCACAAAACTGACTACAATCTGTGAAACCATCACGTTTGTAATGCACACTTTTTAAATATTTTCTACCTTTCTCAACCAATGTTATCAAGAGCCTATTAAAATTCTACTATTTCTCGATAGTAGTACTTTTCCAAGTAGTGCAAGTTCAATGCTGAAAAAATGAGTTAACGCTAGGTTCACTTACAGACTGATGCAAAATATTAAATGTCTCAAATCAAGAAAATATGGTAAAAATCTATACCACTTTGAACAAAAACGGTTCATATATATTAAGGGGGAATACCACTGTGACAGTCGGAAAAATAAGCCATTTTTGAGAATTTTTTTCAGGAATAATATACAGTTTTCATAGCAAATTTTTATTACCCATCTTTAGTACGCTGTCTTAAGAGACTATACAAAAAAATAAATAGAAAAACATCCATAAATTTTGATATATTAATTAATTTTCTAAACCCCCCACGCGAGCTGGTCGAATGTGTAACTATGGAACAGCAAGTCCGAAAACAAATTTAATTTTTTTTTTATAATCTATATGAGTGTAGTTTCCGTTGTGCGTACCAATTTCTTAAACAAATTAATCTTGTAAAAATGGTGCGCTTTAGAAGAAAAGTTTCGAAAATCCGCGAATAAGATGGACATTTTTTCGAGCGTATGTAAAAAAATTTATTTTCAATCAAAAAATCCGTACGTACGACGAAAACTACACTCATATTGTTTATAAAAAAAAAATTAAATTTGATTTCGGACCTGCTGTTCCATAGTTACACATTCGACCAGCTCTCGCGAGGAGGTTTAGAAGATTAATTAATATATTAAAATTTATGGATGTTTTTCTATTTATTTTTTTTGTATAGTCTCTTAAGACAGCGTGCTAAAGATAGGTAATAAATAATTTCTATGAAAACTGTAAATTATTCCAGAAAAAAATTCTTAAAAATGTCATTTTTTTCCGGCCGTCACAGTGGTGTTCTCCCTTAAACTGCCCTCTAAATTTCTGCATTATATTTCTACAAGTTACATATATACAATACATACTTCAAGTAAAACACGCGAAATGTGCATATAATTAAAAAAATTGCATGATAATTGACAGGTTAATTGTTCACCAGTGGTGTCTCCTTACCCGAGATATTGAACTGATGAACTGTCGTGATCGCTAACCCCGCAAGAACTACAGTAGACAGCAGTCCCAGACTGCACCTGAAACAAAAAGATTAATTCCAATCAGAACAACTGATTCCTCTTCATAACAAACTGAAAACTGTTTCTATGTAAAAGAAGCAGCGTTCGTCCTCGCGGAACAGAAAATAAAACAGAGCCACAACGAAAGTTATAACAAAACTTCGGATTCGCTAAAGGGCGACACACTTGTGTCAACGTGGTGGCAAAGCTTTGCCCAAGATCTACTGGACTTACTTAACAACCAAAGATGAAGGAGAATGTATATTGACACGTGAACACAGGCTTCGTTTTAGGATTAGGAGGTGACGAAAAGAAGGAGGGTAGAAAGATTTCGATACAAGCATTATCGGATTTAACCCTTAGTATCCTGATTTTTTTATTTTACCCAGAAAGATTCTTATCGTTGCATTTTTGCCCACACTAAATCGCAAAAATAAGCAATAAATTCCTAGTGGAACAGTTTCTTATATACAGTGGCGGACGAAAGAAAGTTTACAACTTTTAAAATCGTATAACTTTTATAAAATTAATCCAAACGAGTTGAGTTGTTTGGAGAAGCTACTAGGATTAGTTTGCTAAGTGACGTGTTCCGTCGTTTTGAAGGAAAAAAACGCACTTGGTGGGAACAGCAAACAAAAATAGTAAATGTCATATTTTTTTTGAATTGTCATTACAGGCTCGCAAAAAAAGTTTAAAAAATGACATTTACTATTTTTGTTTGCTGTTCCCACCAAGTGCATTTTTTTCAAAACGTCGACACACGTCACTTAGCAAACTAATCCTTGTAGCTTCTCAAAAAAAACTCAAGTCATTTGGACCAATTTTGAAAAAGTTATGCGATTTTAAAAGTCGTAAACTTTCTTTCGTCCGCCACTGTAAATGAAAAAATGTGGATATAACACAAGTGTTAAACCATGCATAAAGGTACCTATGAATTATAATGTTAAGCCAATGTTTGTTTCTGCAGAATGTTACACTAGTGTTACATACATTATTATGTTCGACATCAAATTTATTCAAAAAGGAAAACCGAAATAATTGAGAGAACAAATTAGCATCCACCTGGTACTCTCAATGGCCCTGGCGAAATTATGGGGTGTAATCAATAATACGAGACAGTGTAGCACAACACTGTTCTACAAATGTATTTCTGCCCTAAGGACATTTGTTACATATGGTAATAGTAAAGTAACGTTTTAAAGTTCATGGAAAAGCTCCCAAATGGCGCGCACGATTTTTTCAATTCGTGTAACGCGGGTGTAACACTATGATACTAAGGGTTAACGAGCGGCCGATAAGCAGTTGCCGTCTGGGCCCGTGCCCAGAAGGCCCCCCCCAAAAATTATAATTTTAACCAAACACCATTTTTTCTGTACTACTCCACTTAGCCCGATTGAGTAAATTATCTCTTCATTTTCCCGAAAAATCGCCACCTGTCCAAAAGGATCTCCAAGGGCCTCATCTTAAAAAAAATTATAATTTTATCCAAACACCATATTTTTTCTGTATAACTCCACTTAGCCCGATTGAGTAAATTATCTCTTCATTTCCCCGACAAATGGCCACCTGTCCAGAAGGATCTCCAAGGGCCCATCTTCAAAGAAAATTATGATTTTATCCAAACACTATATATCGTTCTGTACTACTACACTTGGTCCGTTTTTAGTGAACTATCTATTCATTTGCTCGAAGAAAATTGTCCCCTCAAAACGTTTGCCACCTGGCCCTTTTTCCTTAAATCCTCCACTGGATACAATGTTGGGATAGAGGGTAGTAAACAGAAAGAAGGTGATAATGAGTAAGAGATAGCAAATGAGACAGATTCAATTTATAGAATAATAATTAGTTTTATATATACCAAAAAAATTGATTTCGTTATATATTGTACCTATTTACTGAGAAAAAAATCTTCAAAAGAGCTTAATTTTTTGGCCGCTCAAAGTAGAATGACCCCTTAACGCGTTTTTACGCATAGAACCACCCTGCTGTAGGGTAGACCGGGGGCGTCAGTAACAGGAGGACGATTGTAACACGTTAAATATCTCAGAACATATGATAGATATTAACACAAATTTTGGATATATGTTGAAGAATGAGATTTGGAATACACACATCCCTGTCCTAACAGTATAGATACACAATACACATGTATAGTGGAGAAAATAACTTTTCGATATCCTGAAGTAACTTTTTCTTACTGATTTAAAATTGTAATATAAATACTCCCTTTGCAAGTACGTGTTTTTTCTTTTTTTAAATATTTAATCTGGTCATTTTTAAATTAATACTGATCGTTAGTTATCACTTTTAAGTGTCTCGTTAATCAAAATTTATAATTTAAGTTCAAAAGCCTGGCTGGGGTCGATTGTAACATCGGCAGTCGGGGTCGGTTGCACCGCGACAGAACCGAATAGTGGCAAAGAAGATGAATAATATTGTCTTGTTTACACGGAATAATATAGCACAGCACAAACAAACAAATGAAAAATAGGTGGAATGTACTGAATGTAAGGATTGATCACATGCAGCATGTACCAGCCAAAACGTTTTCCATTTCTGTCACAATTGCGATACCGCATAATTGGTTATAAATTTTACTTTTTTCCATTTACTATTATAATTAAAACTAATAAATATTTCAATTTTGTAAAGTTAAATTTGTGCTACTATCAACTCCATGCAGTGTTACAACCGACCTGGAATCGGGGACGGTTGTAACACTTCGTCCGCTTTATCGTCCGCGGATATTACTTGACAAACAGCGAAGCTGTTGTGGCTCAATAAGTGTCAGATAAGTAAGTAACACTTTCGTATAAAAACTTTTGTTGTAACTTTAATAGTTTTTGCATAATCGTATTCCAAAATCAAAGTCTTACTACCGCCCCCGGTCTACCCTACCGACACCCCCGAATTTACCCTAAGAGATTATAAACTCGAGCAGCTTTACTTTATTTTGGTGCAAACTGTATATTTCTAAGTGTTCAATAACCAGAGTTATATGAATAATGATGAACATCATTAGTCATAGCAGCTCCCTCTACACCGAGGAACCACAGCAGTCGCGTGCGCCCAAGCATCTTTGAAATCGTCGGTATGCGAGCTCGAGAATGTCTCCGCTGAAAAGGCCGCATACTTTCTCTGCGAGAGGAAGCAGGATCCGCTGAAGGTGAAAGAAAGGGAAAGAAAGAGGGAGAAAGAGGGAAAGGCTATGAAAGATCAAGAGCAGGCGAACGGATTCGCCCGAGAGCCCAGCTGGAGAGCGGTTTCCATCGCTTCGAAAGACGTCCGTCCCGATCTCGACGCGTGTTACGCATCGGGGACCTCGCTTACTACCGCGACTTTTCCTCTCATTTCGTAGTAGAGTCGCCAGACCGTGCAGAATATCGCGAGCTGGTTACGCACACCGTTAACGAAACACCTCCTTCCTGCGTCGAAAAATTCCAAACACGAACAAGTGCATTTCGGCGATCGGTTGGGAAACGTGCGGGTCGAGATAAAAAACACTCATTCCATAATTAAAAAAATTATTCGTTTATCAATAGACCAGAGATCTTTTCCTCGATAATTCAAGAAAGTTCGGAACAGGGAATACTATAGTGTTTCAATTTCAAAATCGGTCAGTTTAATACTACGAATTACGAATTCTCACCCTTTTATTACGTATAATAATATCAGTAGGTATGTAATGGTACATTAATAGTGCAAAGCTTAACTCTGCTCGTAAGGATAGGATAGTTAAAATTACAAAGAATTTAATACAACTGGGCAGTGGCGCACCCAGGGAGGGGAGGGGTGGGGTGGGGTGGGGCAAGGGGTTGTGGCACCTCCCAAAGAAAAAGGAAATAGGAGCTTAATGTAACCACGACTGCAGTAATTCAAGAGCTTTCTAAAGAGAAAAGAAAACTGAATTTTTGGTCTTTAAATAAATTTTTATTATCACTTAATGAATTTCATTGAATTTGCATTAAAAATATTTTTATCTCTTCAACTCGGTTCCCCCAAGATTAAATCCTGCGTGTGCCACTGCAACTGGGATATCTGTGTATCTGAATACCGCAGTCTAATTTCCTCACCACTTTTTACGGCACTACCGAAAATCTAAATTTTCGCATTGTATAGTATTCAGTGGTAGTATATGTGTTGCGGCTAATAAATATTAAAGAGCATTAAATCTGCACGAATTAATGGGATTTTGGAAAAAATTGATCTACAGAAAAATTAGAAATCAAATTTATGTGTAAAAGTTAGTTGGCTAACGATAGTTAATTAGACATTGTTTTAGGCCTTTAGGGGACCTTTGTAACTGATACTTTTGAACTAAGGCTTTTCATACCTTTTACTTTTAATCGGGTTGCCTTTTACTTTTAATCAGAATTATGTGTATACTTCCGTTGGCTTGAGAAATTTCTCATTAAAGGTAAATGAATTATCATTGAATAAATGAAAGAATCACGAGTTGAGAACGACTGAATTGAGCGGAATTTTTCGAAAGTGAGCAGGATCTGTGGGTGATCGCGAGACGCGATGAACGAGGAGGATCTCCAAGAGAGGAAAAGTAATCGTTGACCTTTCGTACTATAAATCGCGTCGCGTCGGTCTTCTGTTATACTTGTTTTTTTTTCAACAACTTCGTTTATTTCTTCTTTTTTCGGATCCTCATCGTGATAATGATCGAGGCAAATATCTTTGGTGTGAAAAATGTTGTCAAACGTCATTAATCGTGATTCTTAATTACATGGTCCATTCTTAAGTTCTTCTACGAAAGATTTGAAAGAAATAGAAACCAGGATATAATGAAATTGGGAATTTTAATTTCCAAATTGTATTCTTTTAATAAACAATATTACTGTACTTAAGTAAACATCTGCAAGCTCTGAGGTGTTTAAATATTTGCACAAGTAAAAAATATATCAAATTGTTTGCAATACATAGTCGCCTAAATGTACCAGAAGTCTATGAAATGTGATTAAAACTTGTCACTTTTTATGCTATTGCCATCTTGAAATGATCCCGTTAGTCATCATAAAACTTTTCAGTTGCTATTCTATTGCGATATAATAATTGGAAAGGGATAATTATGTGCCTCAGCAAACAGACGAGATAGTTTCCTGCAGAAGTAGTCCTGGGTCAGCTTGGTGCACTAAGGTTTCGCCACGACCTACCTATCACTTTTAGTGTTCAACGTAACCGCGAAGGCGCTTGCTCCTCATTCTTGCAACAGTTCACTTAAAAGTGGCACACTTTTTAACGTGGATAATAGCACGAATTCGTTCTCTGCACACTATTGGCATCTAACAGATTATTCAGTGATCGTTGCCCATACTTGCAATTCTTTCTAACACTTTGCAAACAATGGTGGATTCTAGAATCAATCGAGCTGAGTTTCTGAGCTAGTCCTTCAACTACAGTTTTGCATAACAATACTTCGCCAAGTATCTTCGCTTAGCTCCATAGTTCTACATTATTGTAAAAAGGTAACTTTCAACGTGACCTATATTTCGATGTATGATTCATTAAGAGAACGTGTTCCCACTTCTGCACCAAGCATCCCCTCCATATATTCATTAAGCACTTGTAAACAAGGCACCCCCTAGTAGAGTTATTAAAAAAAGTATTCCTACTTTTGAGCCAGGCATACCCCCACATTCCTAATAAGAAAACATATCAGAACTTCGGAGCTACGCATCTGCTTATTCCCATTAGCCCTTCCTGGTCACATGAGGTGCGCATCCCAGGCAAATTTTTCTTAGAAGTATATGCCTTTGCCAATATTTCTAAATACTTTTAGACCCTAACATAAAAATTTGGTGAATTTTAACAAAAAATCGCTCTTTTCCACAACTATTTTTTTTTTAACTACAAATTTCATCATATCAAAATATACATTTCCAGAAGAAGACTATTGGAACATGATTGTATGAGTATTACGAATGTACAATTATCACTGAAAAGTTAAAATATTAAAAAATACGAAATTGGTAACTCAAAATTAATTCTGGGGTGCAGTGAACCCCATGTGACCAATTTGTTATTATAAGATCTGACCACGAAAGGTTAGGAAAACGTAACTATTCCCACTTGCAAGCTAACGATCCTCTTAGCAGCTTCACTAGAAGAAATACTTCCACTTGTAAACTACACACCCTCCTAAATAGACCCATTAAAACCCCTAAAAAAGTATCGGTCTTTAAGCGCTGGCCGATTGAGAGCCACTGGCCGAGGGGTCTTTCGATTTCGACTTTCAGCGACATCGCTTATGTAGGTGGACAGAGGAAACGATGGGCCTGGTTGGCGAAACCAGCCCAGAGAAGACCAAACACCAGGATCACCGAAAACCAATCTAAGCTCCTGGCTGACGCAGACCCACTTTTCCCACAGGCATAACTGTAACGATCTTTATGATTCCTCGATAAACCAACAGTCTCGCCGCTATCAGCTGGTGGGCCAATAAAGCATCGATCTTCTCGGTGCACGAGGACCAAGGCAAAATTGAAGTATCGGTCGGTATCGAGCGACGATGAAATTCCTTTCACAGCTTTCGAAAGCGTAAGAAAGTCGCTGGTTGAAAAGAGAACCAGTTTAATAAGGACACGTTATTTTTCTTCCAACGAACCACGTGTCTTTCGTTCGTTTGTATGGAAATGTTCAAGTGCCTGGGAAAGACGAGGGAAGACGCCTTTGAATATGGATGATTGCTTTTAGCTCCTCGTGTTACCGCTGCATTTCGCGCTCTCAACGAGTAATCTTCAACGATCTCTCGATAACGAGATGAACAATACTCGGGGTTTAATTGCGATCATAACGCGACCGAATCGCTGACATCCAGCGTTCCGTGGGGAAGAATGTTGAACTTGTCACTTTCCTTTCTAAGCCTTAGGACCGTCTCATACGAGACGATTTTGTGTCCTTGTAGGTGGTGATTTTTATAGGCACCCATACAGCACACTTCGTTGCAGGAAGGTTGCAGAAAGGTTGCAGTTACGTTGCGGTGCAATGTTGCACAGGGGCGGACATAGGAAGATTCCTGCAACATTTCAGCAATGTTGCGGTGCAATATTACTCCTGCAACGTTTCGGCAATGGTCACGCAACGTTTCTGAGATTTTATAGCAATTGTCCCGCAACGTTTCGGAGATTTTACAGCAACTTTCTCGCAACGTTTCTGAGATTTTATAGCAATTGTGCCGCAACGTTTCGGAGATTTTACAGCAACTTTCTCGCAACGTTTCGGAGATTTTATAGCAATTGTCCCGCAACTTTTCGGAGATTTTACAGCAACTTTCTCGCAACGTTTCGGAGATTTTACAGCAATTGTCTCGCAACGTTTCAGAGATTTTACAGCAATGTTCACGCAACTTTCCGGAGATTTCACAGCAATGTTCACGCAACTTTTCGGAGATTTTACAACAAAGGTCCCGCAGTAACCAAGGCTCAAAAACTGTTATAATATCGATTTAGTATATAGATTTAGTATAATATCGTAGTATACCCAATATACAGTGTATATTATATTACGCTTTGTGTAACATAATATAATTTATGATAATTTAGTGCAATAAGTAGCAGACGATGTAAGCTCAATTGATTGTATGCTGTATGTAAACTATGCAACTTGTCCCGTTTATAACTGAAAGTATAATATCTCAAAAATGCGCTTGACGTATTCCGTGCGATATAAGGTGGGCCTCATGTAAAATCTCCGAAACGTTGCGAGAAAGTTGTTGTAAAATCTCCGAAACGTTGCAGAACAATTGCTATAAAATCTCAGAAACGTTGCGAGAAAGTTGCTGTAAAATTTCCGAAACGTTGCGAGAAAGTTGCTGTAGAATCTCCGAAACGTTGCGGGAGAATTGCCTATAACATCTCGGAAACACTGCAGAAATATTCCATGCAATGTTGCACAGGAGCGGACGCAGGAAGATTTCTGCAACATCTCAGAAATATTACCTGCAGTGTTACAATGTTGCACCGCAACGTAACTGCAACCTTTCTGCAACCTTCCTGCAACGTAGTGTGCTGTATGGGCGGTGGGATTCAGAAATCGTGGTGCAGCCGAGGAGCAAGTGATTCCTCGTATAAAAGTAAGCCGAACAAGTAGAACGAAATTTTTAGTGCGAGTCACTTGCTAAAATTAGCTCGCTTTGGAATGAACGCGAAATGAAATGAATTCTCAATAGATTCCATTCTTGCAATCAACTTTCTAGAAAACAAAGTCATTTCACAATTTCGATTTATTTTTGCACAAGTCGTTTCGTCTACACTTATATGGGAGAGTCTTAGAGTACAGGCCAAAGCTAGATCTCGCTTCTACTGTTATAAAGGTAATTGATTGCACTATCGATGGAGAAACAAATGAATACTTTAGTTCTGAGCAACGTATTCCAACGACGTTCGGTTTTCTTCGGTAGGGTAAAGGACGCAATTACTGCCACCTACCCGATTACTGTCACACTCAGCTGTTTTACATAAAATAACGAATAAATCTTGTGAAATGATGCATAAAAAAAAATTAGCATACAATTCAAACCGTTATTTATTCGATACAAAAAACAGTACTTAATTTTTTCTTCGTTAATTTGAATAAAACGATAAAAAAATTTAAGCGAATATTAGGAGAATGGAAACAATGACTTCCTTAATAGCGAAAGAGAAAACAACGCGTTAAAGAAAATGCTGTAATTGTAATATTTAAGCTATTAACATAACAAAATATAATATTTTGAATAATATAAGAATCATAGAAAGTAATAAAGATCCGAATTCAACGATTCATTAAGTCTTTTTATTTATTAATTGGGTGACAGTGATTGGTACAAGCGTTTCAAGCATTTTGGTATTACTGTCATAGCAGTAGTTGCTCATGTACATGACACGACGTAAACTTAAAAGACATAAACAGTAGTAGGTTAGCTGCCAGTAATTGGGGCGTCAGTAATTCAATCAAATACATTTGAAGGGTGTCAGTAATAGATCCCCAAATATATTTTTGAAATTGATGAATTTATACATAAAAATCGAAGTTTTATGACCCAGCGAATTTTTTTCATCAAGTAAACATACTAAACAATAACATATTAACCAATAATAAATAACAAGAACAACATATACTTTTAGTCTATAAGTACATAACTATAAGATAATGTCAGCGTCAACGCTTAATGTGTGAGTAATTGGGTCCTTTATCCTAGTATAGTCCTGAGCAACGTATTCCAGCGACGTTCTGTTTTCTTCAGTATTACCATAGTTTTAAGACGTTTAACGTTTACGCTGGTGTTTCGTACGACAAAAGTTATTTTTTTAGTTAATTAAAGAATTTTGTCCTATCACGTACATAATTTTTAGACTATTAGGTGTACATAAATGCCCCAGTTTTTGCAATTTGCTTTGTATATTATGCATCAAACCTAAAACTATTTCCACGTGCTTGTCGTGGCCAAATCTATTTTTACTTTTTCCTATACTTAAAGTCCTTAGGTTTTCCGTCTTTGTTTTTCTGCAGAAAAATCTTCGAAATTAAACAGAAAACGGAAAATGGACGCAGAACGATATGAATGCGGCTTTGAAAATGCTACTTCAAAACAAAATTAGACTGAACTAAACTAAGGTTAAATTAGACTCATGAACAAGTCACTGAGTACATCGTTTGTAAAAAATCCTTCAACGAAAATGGGGCCCACGTGGAGTGTACAGACCAAGAAAATATCAATCATTTTATCTGTGATATTTATAGACGTGTCTAAATAAAACTTCTATTCTATTTTCAAATATTTTTTACCAACATTATTAATTACTTATTGTTAGACATTAAAAGCAATTAAGTAAGTAGTTGGCTGGTACTGGATAACAATTCTTCGTTCGCTGCGAATTACACCTTTTTTATTCCTGTGAATTATGAATCTTTGTGATCAAATTTAAGAAAAACGATTTGTCCCCTTTTATTACTCGTCATTTGTACTACAAATCACTTTTTTGAAATTTCATTTTTACAAACAGGTAGCTCAAGTTATAGTACAAAAACTTAGAGTGGCCGGTACTGCACAACTCTTCCCTGCACCACATTCACTGCCCCATTTGATTTTCACAATTAATCAACACTCGTTTCCACTCGTTTCTTCGTGGTTACCACCCATTACGAAACGTGTTTTTAGTGTGTGTGGCGCCGATATTTTCCGCTTAAGCGTCGAAAGTATTAACCTCGATTCCCCGAATGTTTAAATTGAAAACAGACCAAGCTCAGAATTCACTTTGTACGAAACTCGCTCGGCGGATCCTGGTCGACCGTATCTTTCAAAATCCTGCACCGCTCAAAGTGTTAACTAAATGTCCTCGCCTTCGCTCCTTTTCTCTCGCGCACCGTTAACACAATCGGCAGTGACAGCGGCTTCGTATTTTTATACAGTTTGTTCACCTTCACCACGTTCGGTCGGACGCTCACTTCTCTGCTCGCCGGGGCATAAAACTTTCCTGCCGCCTCGATCGGCGGATTCAATGTCAGGAAATCGTTGGCGGCGAACAATTTCCACGCCTCTGCAGCCGAAGGCTCGAAATTTTTGCGGTCACCGGTTTCCGTCGCTACTGCTCGGCGACTAAACCGTTCACAGTGCCAACGAAACCAGTCGCATTGTTGAGGAATTTTCATCTTTGCTTCCTATCTCGCGGCACTTTCACATTCTTATGCAAAGAAGCTCCTGCTGGAGTTATTGCCGTCCCCCCATCCCCACTATTTCGCGAATAACAAAACCCGTGGATAATGATCCGGGATTTATATTTGAACGGGCACGGCGGTCACTGTGAAAGTTTGATCGAAAGGGAAGGCAGCAATCTTCATTGCTCGTCGGCGGTATTCAGTCTTCCAGCTGAGAAATCAAGTTTAATTGTCATTAAATTGTTGCACTTTCTCAGCTACTTGCTGCTTGCCTCAATTAATACTCTGCTTTGTAATTAATTAGCTCGTGAATAGGGATTGGTGTTTTCACTGTATTATACTGGGCGTATAGTAATTTTGCATGTAAAAGCAAATTAAAAATGAAGAGTAAAGCCTGTTGGTGGAAGCCTTCCTTTCCGAGTGACTTCAATAATTTTTTAGTGGCACTGTATATTCTTTCTGTTGTCCGTCAATGGAGCTGTGTTTCGAAAGAAACGCTACGTTGAAAAAAGAGTGAACAATTAATGGAATTGAGCACGTGCTGGGCAATCTTCTATGTACGGCCACGGTTTACGGATTTCACTTCGCTTGAGCCTTGGACTCGCCACGCCTGCGATTAATAGATATCAATCGACTTGCAATTAAGCCGGGAAGAGGTACCGATTTTCATTCCCTGTTTTTCCGCTCTAGACTTACATGGCTCTTCCGCGGAAGTCGTATTACTGCTTCCTAATCAGGCCGGATCGTTTCCTTTTCTGCGTAGCCACTCTGCAGGCCAAATGCACGCGAGAGGCCCGCGTAAAAAATTACATTGTCGTGAGCTTTTCCGTTTCTCGTGATTAGATCAATTATCAGTAAAATTAACAGTGAAATGAGAATTGCTTCCACGTAACGGTGAGCCGTTCGATACACAGGGTGTATCAGAGATCGTGGTATTCAACAACATACATTTTGTGGGAGTGCAATCTTTCTCCATTTTTATGGAGAGATAGTTTAAGGATGTATCGGACGTACAATATCAGACAAAAGTATATGAAATTTGAAATACTTGAATATCTGCGTCTTACGCATAGTAAATCTAGATGTAAGGAATTCGAACGACAGTTGGAGTCTTATTTTTAATCCTAGGAAGGTATTTTTCACTTTACAAATGCTTTCTCAAGCATTATTTGCTAAACTTTTGGCAGTGAAAATGCCCAGAATTCACAATCTTCTCAAGTTATAATTTATTTCTTTAAAACGGTGTAGTGAAAACAATTGAAACTCGGCAGATATTTTCATCTACCCATATACTGCATGTACAAAAAAAATTAAAACATTGGCACTATTTCGTCAACATTTTTTCAGATGGTTTATCCGTCAAGATCGTCTCTTTCCATAAGAGTACGTGTAAAATCAGTGAAAATTAAAATCGTTATAACTCAGTAACCGTTTCGTGAATTCGTTTAAAATTCTTGGAGCACATCAGGAAGATTAAAAAGAACAATCTCACAAATTTTCATCAACTTGGCACTATTTTGAAAATAGATCTAATACATCCTTAAACTGTGAACGGTAAGAAAAATAAAATAGTTCCATGAAAAAGAATTTTAGCTTAATATTTGTATTATACCAATACCAACTGCGAATGAATTTAATAGGCACACCAACTATTTCCTTTGGAAAAAAAGAATTTTTAGACTGCACGTAAGCTAGTGCACTAAATGTTTATTAATAAAAATATTTAATAACAAAATGGAATACTGAACACATATCACTTTAACACTACGAGTTAGGCCTCACGTGTGCATTGTAGAGTTAAATGAAGTATTATTATTATTATTATTATCCTTAAAGCTTAGTATCTATTAAATTAGTTATGCGGACATGTGAAAATATGAATTGTCAACTTTCTTTGGCCACCACTTATATGGTTGGGTTTTATAATACCTCATAGCTGTAACTCGCCATTACACTCGTGGTCTTCAATCTTGTACAGTTAGGTTAAAGGCACCAGTAGTTGACCATGTATCAGTAGTTGGCCACTTTTCAGAAAAACATGAAGAATAAAGTTTTTAGAAGTGACGATCTTTTGAACAAAGATTTTCTCCAACTGCACTTTGTTCAAAAGATCGTCACTTCTGAAAACCTTATTTTTCATGTTTTTCTGAATAGTGGTCAACTACTGGCGCCTTTACCCTACTGTATTCTCATTCTAATAAAATTGTTTTAATAATAATCTTGGTCGTCAGGATTGTTCACGGCCACCTCGATATTCGTGGCCCTCCGGCGAGCAGACAAGGCTGCAGGCAATTTTCTTGCTGTTCCGTGCCACGAGTGGTACACGGGCAGCAGTAAATTCAGTGTCAGTGGGTCAACGGAAACTGGAGAAATCTTTCTCCACGGCTGCACACGTGCCTCTCCCTCGGGCGTCTCACATTTTACGGGCCATCGACTCATCTGTCTCCCTTATTGCAAAAACATTGTTAACAAAGGAATACCCCGAGCCATCTTTCCAGCCATGCACCTGCCTAGATGGATCTACATTTCCACTTTTCCTTTTCACTAGTGATGGGCTTAAACATGCCTCGAACACTCGAGTAAATATATTCGAATTCAATTCGAATACGGGTTGAATTTAAAAAACATATAAAAGCGTCTATACAGTGGTTGTTAAAAGAAAATTTAAGATTCATATTTTTGTAGGAATATGAAATGTTTGATGTATGGATGTGTAATAGTTAAGCGTTTAGTTTGCTTTCGTTACTTACAACTAGTTTGAGTTTATAAATATATTTTTTATTCAGTGTTCAATCACAGTCAATCAAGTATGAAGACGTCAAATAGAGTTTAAAAAATATTCTTATATTTTTGTACATACATAATACGTCTAGAGAGCTAAGTTAATACTAGGGTTTAATTATTATTTTGATATCATTAGCCGATTCTGGCAACCCCATCTTGTACGAGATATAATTCTTACTAACTGAACAATCTTCATTTCCTTACAGTTTAAACTTTCCTTTGACGACTACTGTAGGCTTCGAAAGTTTTGGAAAGATCTGAATATTTTAATGCCCCGGAAATTTCTTCAAACTTCGTGTTGAACGGCCATCACTACTTCCCATTTCTGTAGCCATGCTCCTCTTCGCTCCCTTTCTTTAAATCGATATTATTCGACGTTCCAGTGGCACTGTTACTTTCACGTCCGAGTGAGGCGACGAAAAGTGAACGTGCCCCGATCATCAGTTTTAGCATCCTGCTTGCCTTAGAAAGGAGAACTTTTTTTTTAGAAATGATGCAAGGAACTTTTAGTGTTCCGCCGTTTGGGTCCGTGTATCTTGGAAATGGCTTCGTTGATTGCCCCTTATCTGATAATAGCGAATGCTACATCGTGGCTGACGAAAAAAGGTGTAAAAAGTGAATAGTCAACCGACGTGAATGATAATACATAAATACTTCAGTATTTTGTGATTCTCTACAAACATACAAATATTATTACAGTTGAGGAGTGTCTTTTTTTTTGCATCGCTGTGTTCGTTGTGTGGAATATGAACAAAAGAATTTGGGAATGAAACTCGTGTGTGTTTTCTTAGTTGAATGATTATTTTACGAATTAAGGTATTCGAACTATTAATTGGCTTCTTGTTTCGAAATCTATAGAGTGCAAGAGTACTTAGAATCTGTTTGACGAAGTGATTAAATTATATCTACTGTTTCAAAGTGCTACTATTATTTTTTATTATTTTCTTAGACTAACAGCAGGTGACTAAAAGTCACCCTTAGCGAAGTGGTTAGGTTCCACTTTTGAGTGTTTAGAGATGAACATAAAAATTTTGGATCTATTGGGCCGGCGTTCGAAGTAGAACTCTTAATTTTCCGCATGACTGCCCCATTAATTGAGCTATTCAGGCCACCAACGAGCTCGTCCTCTCTAAAACTAATATTGGAACATGGCGAACGTTTACAGGTTGATGGACTTGACAAGCGTGATCGTCTTTTATCGGACATCAAATTTCATGTTAGAAATAATGGGAAAGTAACACATAACGGTGCACATACACGCGTTTGAGAATTTTTTAAGGAAATAACTGGTCTGCTTAGGTCTGGATAGGTTCCAGAATCTGGGAATGAAATTTGAATTGCCATCTTTTGTTTGTTTATCGAGTGTGCTGGAATTCAGTTATTCAGAATACATATAGGTACTTTCTCTCTCCCTAGATGATGAAAAGTTGTCGCCTTTTCTATTCACGCTAGCAAACGCAATCACTCTAGGTTATACATGATTTTCATTAACTGAAATAGGTACAGCTGTGGCATGGAAATGAAAGAAAAAGGTATGAATCTTGGTTTTGAATATTTAGGGAGAGAAAAAAACTAGTCTCATAGCTTGTTGGGGTGGAATTCAAATCTGGAGCCTTTGTTTGCAACATTATTGCTCTACCTACTGCTTTAATATGGGCCATTAATATATCCATAGTCACCAAGGTAAAGATTAAAAAATGATGGCTACATATAGATCTTAGTCAGCTTGGCAAAAAATATGTCTGCATTTTAGAAGAACGATACTTGACAATCGGGTACCTGACCATAAAAAAAGAAAGACAAAGATATAATAAATTCAACTTTTTACTGACTCTTGCATTGTGCGACCGCCTTAAAATAAACTCATGCATAAAAAGAAAAAAATCGACTTTTGAACAATGAACAGCCTGTTGGATTAAAGGGACGAAGATTTAAATTTGAATGTTCTACACGTGGCCCATTAATTTGAAGTATCTAAATTATTCTAAATCCTCTTCCCACAAATTCCCACAAACCCAAATAAATAATTCCAAAAATATTCTAGAATAATCTATTAGGAACGACGAAGAATTATTATTGAAATGAAATATGCAAACAGAAAATTGTCTTATTAATAATTAATGCAATAATTCGTTCACATTATTGAACGACAGTTAAAATATATTACATATCTTTTTAATACAAGTACTTTGCCACTTTTCTGGAAAAAGTGCAAGTAGGTGTAGCACAAAAATGTATTTTCGTACACCTGACAGTGAGAGAACAAACTTCTGCACCGACCCGAAAACACACACAAAGTATTCGAATAATGCCCAACTCTTACTGAGCACTATCGATTATCGTAATCGTGGCGACCTTCGATCGCCCCTGTAAAAAGTCGTGCGCGTGTCGAACGGCGCGTAGCCATTTTTTCTCCTGAACGAACGTGTTCGACCGCTCTCGACGAATGTCCCAGAAGCACTTTCACCCGCGGTCATTTCCTCGAGAGCATCGATTTTATTCTCGCCGTGGATTGCCCGTGGCAATACTCGCCCCCCTATCTATGCCCATTCATGAGGGCGCCCTTCTTCTCGCAGCCTCGCGGCCCCGCGGCCTCGGCGTTGTCAGAATCGCGCGCGTTCTTCTGGATCGCGAAAGAACGGGGCGACAAGGCCGCGTTGTGCAAATCGCGGCGTGCAACTGCTGAGACAACGAAACCAATCAGCTTCCTTTTTTTTTTTTTTCGTATTTCACTTTTTCGCTTGCAATCACTTTAGACGTGAACAGAGCGTGAGATTTCTTAATAGTTCAAGTTTCTATTGTCCTTTGTGGACGGTGGTAATTTTGGGATATGTATCAAACTACTTATAAATGTAATTTACATGCGATACGTCATATTGGTATTACTTCTTGAAGGAAATACAGATTGTAGATTAGAAGAGTTTGAAACAAATTTCTGTCCAAGGGTTAAGGCGTGGTTTTATTTAAATTATAGGTCATAATTTTCATGGATACTAAAGGGACACTTGTATTGTGGCGATAATTTTTTTTATAGATTTCGCTTACAAGGGAACATCCCGAACCCGGAAATACAAAAAGTTCTGAAACTTTGTGAATATGTAGGGAATTTCGTCCTGATTACAACGCAATTTTTGTTGGCTGTCCAAATTCACTCTAAGGAGGTGTAATTGGACCTTGAATATCCGGTTATTTTCCCATTTTGTGTTATAACTGTTGAAGTGCAAAATAATTTTTTTTTTTTTTACCAAATGATAGATTTAATTAAAAGAAGTAACTTTTGTCTTGAAACTTTTTTTCTATCTCTTACAGTTCGTAAATTATAAGACAAAATAAGAAATAATATAATTAAACAAAATAAGAAAATAGGGCAGCAAAAAAAATTGCGTTGTAGTCAGGAGGAGATCCCCTATATATTCACAAAGTTTCAGAACTTTTTGAATTTTCGGGTTCGGGATCTTCCCTTGTTAGTAGTATTATAAAAAAACGTTCCTCTTTGGAGACTAAATTTAGTAATATTAGTGTTATTTATTTTCATTTACTATCGTTATTAGTATTTTACTACATTACGTGCTACTATCCATTTTCTATTTACCATAGTTTCCTTCCTTCTTCCATTTTTAAATACTGAAAATATACGTTCTATGCAAATTGTAAGAATTCGTGTATTTAGACGTGAAAATACAGTTGCACTGGATAAATTGCGTTCGCCAAATGAACTTTAACAACAATTTTAATAAATATTCCTTAACATAACAAGGCCTTCTTTCACTTCTTCATTACCTCTACAGTAATAATGTGAATCCCAGAGATAAAGAAATTGATCCTGACGAACTGATCCGAAGCTTTTATTAGCGTTACAACATTTCGCGCGAGCAAATAAAAGTGAAAGCGAGGGAATCGAAAATTCTGCACGTTCGTTAATTTTTATGTAACTGAATATTATAAGCGGATTTTTTATCGCGGTTTTACGGCTGCCGGGAATATCGAATTTCGATTACGCAATTGGATAAACGGGCAAGAGTCGTTTAGCACGGGAGGAGTTAAAATTATTCTCGTATTCTCCAAATTTATTTTCCAATAGAATTAAAGATCAGTTTTCAAACAATAAACCTGCAGGCAGGCTTCTTAAATAAGACAAATATATATAACAGAGAATAGATCAATGTGGTGTCCCATTTTAATTCATTCATAGAAATATGAAAAAATATTTTAAACAACAGCTGAAGGACCATAACATGGTGAATATTGCTTCTTCACAAATGGCAGCATCTCAGATATTTGAAGGTCGTTCGTCATTTCTTTTAAATGGAATCGTATACTTCTTGGAATGGTATTGCAATTTCAGCAAAGCACAACCAATGACCTATACCATTCGATTTCACAGTCGTTTCCTCAATAAAATGAATGTGAATGAATTATTTTTAACGATGATAATCGAAAGGATGTCCTTCAGCGTATAGGTGCGTACAGATTCACTGACGTCGAAAAACAATTAAAAGGATTGTGTGAAAATTCACTCGAGGCAAAATTACTTAAAACACAAAACAAACGTATTTCAAATAATGAAACATTAGAGTTCCTTGATAATTTTGTTATCCTACTAAATAAGGAAAACGAATAAAATAAAAATAAAATAAAAAAGTAGCAGCAACCTTTAAATATATGAAATATGTAAATTATATAACGTCTCCCTAAAAACTCTTCAATTTGCATTTTAATTATTTCTTTCACTAATAATCTTCACATTTACTTGGATGGATTAAAATGGAACATTTGGTACGAAAATAAACTAAATAAGTACGCGATCTCAACATCTTCTAATTCAATATATTAACAAATAAAAATTATAATACAATTATAATCGTTCACCCTTCCCTTTCCGTTTAATAATTATGCACTTCGAAGCTGGCGATCGAGGATATATCGAACGAAATGTTTCCGTTGAACAATAGACGGTATTATCGATCTATCCAATCAGATAATTTCAGTGTACATCATTTTTTCTAATTCCAATCGATTGTGTTCCAGCCTTGCTTCACTTACAACACCGACATTTAACCAGAATAAATTATCATCCAATATGCAGCTGTGGATACAAAGACGTTCCGAAGGAAGGAAACGAAACTGGAGTCATCGAGACGAAAGAAGTGAAAAAAATATTGCAAGCTTAGGAAGAAGGGCAAACTGTCTTCTCAGCTTGTGTGAACACGTGTTAAAAATGTGTTTTTCGAAATGAAAAAGGGATACGAGATTTTCTTGCGTTGTCAAATAGAAATTGAAATTTATAAGAGATTTCGAATAAAAATGGATTATAAAATCGAAACTTTCGTTATCTGAAAGAATAAAGGATCTTTCGGTATAAAGAATTTTATGTAAGACTTAATGGAAGAATTAATTACGAACAAAGGAATTGTTTTAATAACTGTCTTGAAAGTTGTTACCTTAATAATGAAAACAAAACGGGAAACAATTTAATGTATTATTTTTTTAATTCTTTTTCAAAGAATTGTTGGTATGCAGAAGTGAATATTACTCCGAAACGAGTGATCAGGGTAAATTATATAAAATTCGAAATGGGGAGGGAAGAGTGGGAAAGAAAAAGCTGAAAAGTGTCGTGAACATGGGAACGAGAAAGGGAAGGATCGTCGTTAAATGTCGTTCTCCTTGACTTCATCATCTTTAACATCGTTATCCTCGTTACGCACGCTTCTTACCATAATCATGCAAAGAGATACAGGAGTGACAATAATTTACGTAATTCTCCCCGTTCTTTTTTCTCTCCTTCACATAATTGGACGAAGTCGTTGTTCTTTAGAGCCGCATGTCTTCTGAAGATCTAAGAGCGAATAATGAAATAAAAAGATAGCATACTATCCTTCACTTTCAGTTATAAAACATAACGAATTATTTTCTCATGTTGTCTATCCTGTGAATTTTGATATTAAACACTATCTGGAAATATTTATTCAATACCCAGAAACTTATGCAGGGTGCACAATTTTCAATCGCTTCAAATTGAAACACCCTTCATCATATTTTCTATTCCCTCCACCAATTTCTTTATTTCCTCCCATCATTCCCTAATTTAAACCTTCCACGTACAAAAAGATTTCCCACTATCAATATTAACCGGGGTTTAATAAAAATGTCCCTTTTCATTTATCGGAGCTAAAATTTTCATGGAAGGAAAAGAAAGTGAAACTGGAAATGGTAGCTCGTTTTAACAATTGTAGTGAATTTGGAGAACGCTCGAGAGGAATCGAAATGTTAATCCCGGATGTTTGGTCACGGTGACAATGCTTATCCGTGGCACTGACCTATCACGAGTCAAGTTAAAAAAAAATCCTCGTTACTGTTCAAGCACCGCGCGATAGGTCGCCATAGTCGCAAGGCACGGGTCAATTGTAAGAATTAAATGCAATATCGATGTTCAATCGGATGTTGAATGAATATTAAATTCTGTTTACTATTGCTTGCTTAATCTTTACATCATGTAATTGTGCTTTATACTTTTTAACAATATTATTTCGTTTCAGTTTCTGCGACATTTCTAGAGTCGCGGGGCAGCGTTATAAATTGTTATTGTGTCCTCGCCATAAACAAAGGAATTTTTACGCTATCCATGATCAGCAATTTCATATGCACTAGCCGAATATTCCGATGCACCATGTTTCCCTTCGATTTCTAATGATTCTCCACGGCAGGTACTTGTACCCGGACATCCGTATCTCATTAGCCTAATAGCGAAGATTTCAAGATCGAACGCTTCGGAGGCAGTTCGTTGGAAGACCGTAGAAGGCAGTGGCCACGGAAGGAGAAAGCAGGACCTATTCCTGAAGGTATTCGCCGAATCGCAATTATCTCTGCCCGCGATTCGTTATCAGCGGTTCTTGGCAGTGTAATGCCACTTTTTCCAACGATTTTTCTTAACGTCGAAACACGTCGATGCCGAAGAGCACACATTCGAGAATGCTTAACGTGAAAGGAGCAGGTTGCGTCGCGTCGATTCCACCTTCGACAGAGAAAGTAACTTGCGCTATCCTCATTTCCGCGAGAGCACGGTAATATTCGTGAAGAAGTGGAGCCTTCTTCCTAATGACAATTCTGAAATAGAAATTTGAAGGATGGCGGAAGTAAGTCGTTTAGTACTGTCGTACCAAATGTATTTGTATCTACTTAGTCCTCGTTTATAGGGGCTTACAGAAGATTCCGTTCGGTTGCACGTTAAGTGGCTTGAAGAGCTTTGAATATTATTTCCCAATATAAGCTTGTAGGATGATAAACATTGGATGGCTCCGAAACACTTGCGCCATTTGAAATTACTGCGTTATTTTGATATAAAAAGAATGTTTCTTCGCTTCTTGAAATACATAATAATATAGCCTGAAAGTTTTGTAAAGATTGCATGTATATTTTCCTTAGAAAAAAATCGCAAAAAGAAGCTTGATTTCTGCCGATTACACTAGCTTCCCCCTTTGACTCTTTAAGTGCTGTGGGCACGTATACATATATCGACAAACGCGACTGGTGTTTAATTTATTACTTTTAAAGTTTTGCTGTTTTTCGAGGTAAGCTTACCGCACTTTGTGTTTATGGATATACGTCGTGTTTATTTTTGCTGTCATAGTAGTTAAGAAATTCATAATTTCTCGTGATAAAATTTTTGCAATATGTTAAGGGGGCCCTGTGGAATATTTCGCTGTCAGAATAGGTTATATTTGGCATGGCATTTGGGATAGATGCCGCACTATTAATCGAGATTGATGCCGGACTGTTATGCGGGATTGTTACCGTGCTGCATCGGAAAGTGATGTTCTTTATTTTTACAAGTGTTTTAAAACAGATACCGTGATATCTCCAGGCAAATTATTTATTTTTAATGACCAATCTGATAATCTGAACATACCTATTTGTGGACTTTTCACTCTTTTTCACATTTTATTTCTATTTTATGTGTAATGAATGTGGAAGAACGAAGAAAAGATAATTAAATTCAGAGAAGCAGAAACAATATCTGTACCTATTTATTTTTCCAATTTCATTGTATTTTATAACTCTATAAAATAAAAATATGTTTCATTCTACTTTGCTTTTACTACTTTTCTTTTTAAATAAAAAGTTAAAAGTAACAAGTTCTCTCCCAACAAAAGGATGTTTTTGGTTTTAATTTTTTACGGTTGATAAATATTAAAATTGTGATCTTCTTCAATGCAAGTAGTCCCACAAGATGTTCAACTTGGAAAAAAAATTCCATTGCAAAATTTAGACACGGGGAGAATTTTGCTTAAAGTGCAAAGCAACTCTCCTACAATTACCCTACCTATCTCCAAAACATCAGCCACAAAACTATCTCATTTGAAAAGGGCCTTCCATCTTTCACTTATTCGCGACTGATATTTCCGCTATATACACCCAACAGATCCCATGCTGGTTTAAAAAAAAAAAAAGAACACAGCACAAGGTACAATAAATTCATGTGTGACTACTTCCGAAATACCAGGGGTCAAGCACAAAAGTGCTTTAACCCACGGTCAAGCTAAGAAACTCACCCCGTACACCGGTGTTACGGTTACTGTCCCACATAGCGAACGTTATGACGATTAGTAATCTAATAATGCACGTGCTCGTTCTACCGTAAATCCACTACGGTTGTAAACACAGGCATCCTTAGCCGAGTGCAACGTCCTTCGACCGTCTCGTTTCCTCCGACGGCGTCTTCGGGTTTCACTGTTCCCCAGTGACAGGAAATTTTTCAAACGGCACAACAGCAAAACGCGGGGCAAAAATTACATCTTACCGAACGGAACTCGATGGTCGGCGAACAGCACCGTGGCTGCGGTTAAATCGCGCGCTATTGCAAAAAGAAAAAAGAAGCAGCTTTCCGCGATAACTCGTTAATCATTTCGCGGAATTCAGTCTTTTTCACTTATCACGCATCGACCGTCGGTTCGTTGAACTATGTGTTAGTGTGGTTTCATGCTTCCTTTGTGCCGAACCATTTCCTCTCAATATGCAGTGCTTTCGGACGAAAGGACGCTGAGCATTGCAGAATCGCACGAGTAATCGGGTTTTAAGTACACCAGCTGCCAAAAGTTTCCGATCACTTATCGATTTTTAGTAAAATCACGTCGTATGGCAACTGCCCCAAATTGTCACTGGTCACTTATGATTGCAATGTTCTTGATTTTAATAAATTTTAATATATAATCGTGTGAATAAGTTACTTAAATTTGTTTGTTTGAAGAGGGAATCACTGATTTCCTTAATACACAGAATTATTTCGAAGTTTTGGTCAGTGTATGCGCAAATTCATGACCTTGGACCTGTTATCGCGTTTAAGTTTGACAGGAATGGATATTTGGAGCATCTTGATCTTATTTACAATTTGCAGTTTCAATTGTTTTTAAGAGTATTAAGTGGGCCCTTAAACGGAAAAAGATTAGGTTTAAATCAGATGGTAAATGGAATTTTTATTAGAATATGTCGCTTGGAATTATTTGAATGATTTAGGTAACAGAAATGATAGGTAATGTAGTGTTGATTTAAACGTAATACTTTAATACGATGTCCAAAACTGAATATTCGTGTCTACTCGTTTTCGTATAAAATCACTTCCGCTAATTTTGTTCTTCACAACATCCTATGACATGTAATTTCCGTTTCCTCGTAAGTCATCGTTTTGTACGTATGAACATACTATGTATTTAAGTACTTAATACTGCTTCTTATCATATCTGTGACTTGTTTAATAAATTTAATCAGAAGCTCTTAAAGTTACTTATTGTTAGATTGAGTTTGAATTTTATGGTGGTCCGACCGTTTAACTGAAATAATACCATGATTTTTTATACACTCTGTATATATTAATGAAACTCGGAGATAACTATTGTGTTGCAGAAATTTTCATCGAAATGTGACAAATTTTAAATTTTAAATGTCGAAACAGGTAAAAATGCATTTGAAGAAAGTCATTGTAATTCATAAGAAAACAATACAGTTACTATTACTACACAGATATTTAATGGTGTGCAAGATAAAAACAAGCCTGAACGATGTCCTTCAAATTTTTCCGAATTTATTAAGAAATGTGCGACTTGTTAGCACTGTGGAGTGAAAAACAAGTGTCTTCAGGGAACAGTACTTGTTTTCAAGTATTTCACTTGCAACGTAGTCATCGATTTGCACTGACTTTAAAAATTCAGCTCACATTACTCATCGTGTGCCCATCGTGACCCTGAGATTTAGTGTTTCTTATTAGATTCTTGTGATTTTCCGGTTAAAGTTCTTGGAAAACTATACGAACTTGACGAGTTTTTCTCCTTTCTTTCTCCTTCCTTTTTCTTTTTAATTGCGAATTTTATCTCGCGTTATTCACCTTATTTGATAGAATTATTCGCGACTAAATTAACCTTGCACTCCCTATGTCTTTATGTGAAAACTATAAGTGGACAATTAATTGAATTTGATGGTTGATAATCACTAACAGATCAGAAGTGTCATAACGTTCTACAAACTGAAAAATTTTCTTATACTTTGTCGCTTATACTATATTTTATTTACTATAAGAGGTTTCTCAATACAATAAATATACTCGTTATTATCTTATATTTAAGTAAGTTTGCATTTTTGAAACGGGATTATACTCACCCGATGAGATCACTCTGAATTCCTTATTTCCAAAAATTTCGATAATATCCAAATGACAAAGAATCTACATCGAATTATTGCAAAATTGTAATTTAACATTTAATCGACAGACTGTGCCAAATCCTGAAACTCTATTTCCTACGATAAATCGAGTTTCTAACGCAGTCGAACTTGTAATTATCGATGCATTGTGTAATTCAGGCGTGGAGAAGAAAGAAATTCGAGAAAAACAATTAGGTACCTATACGTTTTTTAGCGACCACTTGAGCGTGACGTTAGGCAGTCCAGCATGCTGTGTGTGGATTTAATTGAGAAACGAAGGTAAACAAACGTAAAACCATTGTGAAAGCACCTTGTGCTTAAATGCTTGATACAAAAATTAGTAAAACTTACTACCCCGTTAACCTGGGAAGACGAGTTAAGTCGTCGTTCAAAAATTCCTACACACATTAATTCATTACAAAATTAAAAAAGAATCTTGTATAACAGAAGTACCTAATGTATTAGATAATAATTATTATGTATGTTATATTTGAATGAATTCGCTTCTACTCATTTTTAAATATATCATTTTAACTCTCGAAAGGCCCACGTTTACGACAACCGAGACTCATACGCACTTTTCTTTCTCTAACATTTAGAAACGTGATTCTTTTCTTATAATTGATACTTCAAAGTTCGAACTCTGGAAATGGATTTTTTAATATAAATAAAAAACATTGAAAATATGGGTCAAAATTTATTCAGACACGACTCTTCAAAGGTTGAACACACTACTTTGAGATATTTCTGTTCGAGAAATGACCCAATTAACGGGTCAATAGATTACCAAAGCATTCCTACAGTCCTGTTAATTAGAGAAACATTTTAATTATAATACTGAATATTTAAATTTGTAGTATGTTCACACTAGTAACATTTTATGTATGTGAAATAAAAATTTCTAAACAAGGATCACTTTCAAATGCACGCATCTGCACCTTGAATCGAACAATTTCTTTCCTTGAAGTGACAAACAGTTCGCGCGTAAATTAAGTCGTTTAATAGCAATTCAATGAATTCCATCTATTTTCAGTAATGAACATTAACCGTTCACCGTGTTTACTTCCCCGCCGTGGAACAAAGAATCCTTATTTACCAATTATTATAATTTATTGCTCGGAAAGTCGCATGATTCAAGCCAGTGTAATTCCCTCTAACGAGAGAATCCTTTTCATTTAATCAAGTCCTGGCTACTTTTACGATCTAACGGATGTATTTGTACGCAAATGCATGGGTGCTGCATAATAAAAGCTTCGACGTTCATCTTCCCTTGCCTCCGCCATTTACGAATCAATTAACTCCCGCGCAATCAAAGGCGGACAAATTTCATTTGAAATCGAAACGAGTGAATCACGATTTGAAATAGCATTCCAGTATTCCTTTTACAACGATAGTCTTTGGAATTAAGCAAAGTATTAATTTATTGCAAGTACATACTTGAAATACCATCTATGTGACTATCTCCTTTTCTTTTTTCTTTGTTATCTTGTATTACTATTAGCGGAATAAAGACGAATGTCTTCGATATTTTTAATTCATCTGTATTTAACGATGTTTTAATTCAGCACGATTAATAATTCCAAAATTACTTCCCACATTGAAATACAGAATTTTATATGTAACCTCTGAGAGTACAGTTAAATGTTACGTTGGAAGAATATTTTAAGCGATATTATTTGATAGAAAACAATTCTGATTCTGTGTCTAAAAATTAATTGCATAAAGGCCGAGGAATACTGTATAGGGTCACGAATAAATTACCACGCAAGCTTGTACGAATTAATCCTCGAAATATGGAGTGTTCCAGTGGGCTACGACAAGTCTCCCGCGTCTGACCAATAGCGGCTCGTACTACTTGCACTCGAAGTCCGACTTTATCACTTGGAGCAAGGGAATAATTAGTGCTGCTCTCTTTAGCGTTATATATAAATTCAATCGTGCTTTTAAACACTCCTGTCTTCCATTCTTTTGCACATAATAATGTAACAACGATAATTAACCATTGATAATGTAGAAAAGTGTTACGTGGCGTCTGTGCGCGATTAAATGGTTCAATTACAGCGGTCGATGGGTAATCGATCAGCGATTATCGCGCGGCAACTCCACTGGCAATTCTCTTGGTGTTCGATCCAAGATGATTTGCCGGAAACTTGCTAAGAGAGATATTCATTTATGGAAGCATTATACTTCTATCCCAAAGATTTTATTAAATTAAAGGGAATTGCAAAGTTTCGGGCTTGTCATTGTGATGATAAAAGAGATTTCTACAGGAAATGATATATACGAAGCAAATTATTATTATTATTATTGCTGTTAACTGGTTAGTGCTTTTATATATTTATTCAAAACACAATGATTTATTAAAGGGAATGGCAGAAAGATGAGAAAGTCGAAGTGATATAGAAACAAATTTGTTCTACATAATATACTCTATTGATTAGGTTTACTGTACTTATTCATGGGGTAGATGTACCATTTGTGGCCATTTTAAAAAATATAATATTTTTCCCTGCAAGTAATAAATGTAACCTTATATTTCTGGCGGTATTAACTAAACAAAATATTTATGATGTGAAATTCTTCACATAATAATGATTTGCAAGCAATTTAAAAACAAGATAATTATGCACATGGCCAAAGACAGTGCAATGGCCACAAACGATACATCTAACTCTACTTGGACGCTTATAGAGTTGTACAGAATGATAGCAGAGTTTCAAATGGCCTGGAGAATATATAACCGAATAAGTTCTAAAAGTTGTAACAATTTCCATTACTCTGTTGTCTAATTTAACAAGAAACGACAGGACTTGTAACTGGGATTTCAAATTGGCCTATAGTAATATTGTCTCATAATTATGATCGCGTTTCAGTATTCAACATCCCACCTTAACTGGCACAAATTTTACAAATTCAAATTCAACCTTTTCAAGAAATAGTCCATGCTTATATAAATGAAATTCCAAGACATAATAGTAATAACAGAGTAGTCGAAGAAAACACAGTTTCCTAAGCTGTACGAAGCGCCATTTAATAAATTCTAGGTCTTCCTCAGCAACATTAAGCTATAAACTTTAACCTCTAGAAAATAATCAACCGCAAACCGCAATCCTCAGACTCCAAAATTAACAAGATAATCTTCCCAGTATATAGAACTGCAATTTAAGAATTCCTACCAGCAAAGAAAAATTTGGTAACATCCTCTACGCTCCAGTCATTCCAATTTAATTCCAGTGTTGTTACCCAGGCTCGACTAACTATATCCGAAAGAAATCACTGTACCCGCGTAATCGCCGATGCTACTTTCGATGCATTTATACGCTCGGGTCGCTCCTCCGCGTCGTCCATCTTCGTACGGTTTTGTGGGTCAATCAGAGTCGCTTTGTTCTTCACAGAAATACTGCTCCTTTCGACACGCGCCTAGTGCAGCGCCGACGGCTCGGCCGGTTTGACAACCGAAAATCGTTTCGCTATGCGGGCCGTATCATCCTCCCGTTCACACGACCGCGAACAGTTACTACACGGTGGCTGTCGGTAAACAATTCACCATCGGCCGTGGTGCACGGCCCGCCTTTATCGGCGACATTATCTGGACGCCGCTCGGTAAGGGTCGAGCGATCCGTGACTCGAAAATTTGAAAAACGAATTCATTAACTTTCACTTTTGAGAACGTCCACTTCCTGCCGTGCAAGTCGGATCACCGTGCGATTCTCATTCCACGCACGCGCGACCAGCGAATACCGGGGCGAGCAGAAATATCTCGATACCCCGAACCAAGCATGGGAGCGCGCGCGCGCGCGCTTGCATCGCGAAGCATATATACATGACATTTCTACCTAAGCTCGCGCATGTTAAACGCCTGCACGTTCGACTGGCCGAGTCGGCTGAATGGACGTCGAATCTTGAGCAACGATGATTACGGAGCTATGCGCAACAGGTGGCTGGGGAGGTGAGTCTCAGGCCAGGCTCCGATATGTGCCCCTGTGCCGAGCAGATTCGTCGATGGTCGCGGAGTGAGGTGGCTGAATGGGAGGATTCTTACCTGAACGAGTCGATCCTCCCCATCTCGGTCAACAAGATTCCACCAGCTTCCCTTGCACAACGACACCGTGGACGTTCGGATCCCCTGCGGTTGCTGAGGGATCACTGGGCGTATCGAGGAGCCCCGCGTCCCCGTTTCCAAGATTGGGAACAGTGGAGAGAGGCGACCGGGTGGAGACAAGTTGGCGCGCAAAGGCAGCGGAGAAAGAAACAAAAAAAAGAAGAAGAAGAAGAAGAAGAAGAAGAAGAAACACTTTCTTCTATCGTCGTTGTTCAGGTGGTGATGCACCAGTCGTGCAGCGTGCACGACATCGAGCCACGCGACGGTCCGGCGGATACTGAGCTCTCGGGGCCCGCGATAGCCTCTTCACACGGACGAGTGAAAGCGAGAGGTGCCGCGAGAGGCACCGGGCGAACAACGACGAGTCACGAGCCCGAGCAGGAAAGAGGAAGACGGAGGACCGAGGGGGACGAGAGAGAAAGCGTGATTCCTCGGTCACGTGAAAACAAGGAGAGGCTTATGGGGGGCCCGTTGGCGGGCGGCAGAGCCGACGTGGAGGACAGACGGTGGTGCGGCGGAGGCGCGACGACGCTCTGGTCCTCCGTTACGTGGAGAGGACAACGAGGAGGACTGATTGAAGCGAGCAAGAAAGCACGACGTTGCAATTACGCTCCGAGAGGGAAGAACAGTGTAACCGGGGGCCCGGGCGGCGGGCCCAGGGAGAGGACGGGTGGGAGTAGGTGGTGGTGGCCGCGAGAACGGTGCTCTTCTCGCGGCCGGCGCGGCGATTCAATAGAATGATTTAAAGCGAGAGAGAAAGCACTATGCTGCCGGTCACGTGAAAAACGGGAGGCACTTATCGGCTGCCGGCAGGTGGGCCTGAGACGGAGCGTGCGACGGCGCGAGAAGGACGGGGCCCAGAGGCGCGCGAGCGAACGGGGAGCACGACGGGTCCTGTCACGTGCGAGGAAAACCGAGCCAAACGAGTCGCGACGACGGGGAGTGGAACGACGGCGAAAGCACCACGCGGAAGGAACCCGCTGATACGCGCCAGGTTCGCCCGCTTTTCAGACGGATTCGAGATCTCGCGCTGCTCTCTCGGCCGGCGCGGACCGCTCGCAGCTTCTGGGTAGGGCAAACGCTCCAATAAATGAACACTTAAGGCTGGTGAATGAACGCTATTATAAAATTATCTTTGCAGCGCGATTGACTCCACGTGCTGCAAAAATTGTTTGGATACGGAGCAAGAAATTAAAAGAAGTCGGTAATTAATTAGGGTAAATCCGGGAGACGCGGTCGGGCCGGAGAGTTGGTCGAGTCGCTATATTTCAGACTCTCTACGTAAAAATGCGTTAAGGTAGTTCCTAACCAACTATGTTAATCAAATTAGAGTTGCATAATAAACGATAAATATAAAGTAGTATGATACTATGGAAATAATAATAATAATTTTTAACATCATGTGTATATATTTTAAAAAGTTCAATGTTAATATAAATAATTGTAATACGAAAATGGAATATTAAATTGGTTAGCGTAGTGAATTGGAGCAGCAGATCTGACAACGTCGCATTTATTCGGTGCGTCTTTTGTCAAACAGCTGTGTATACAATCGTATTTAAAATATACTTCTAAGTTTATTTTTGTTTAATGTTTGGGATAATAAGATAGTAGAGATGTTGAGGGACAATGCAGACTAACGAGAAGACCATCTCTCGCTGCAGAAAGGAGAGATGGTCGAGTTCTGATTTTGAATTATTATTATTTTTTTATTATTATTTTATTATTATTTTTGTTTATTTTGTTTATTTATTCACTTTTGTATGCATTTGCCTTGCTAATCGCCAGTAGGTAGTTCACATTTTCTTTGATGTGTTCTTTACTTGTTTAGCGTAAACAAATTAAATATCAATGAATCTGTAGTTGTATTTAACCGGTTAACTGGCAATGTATCATATATGATCAAAAAAAATCTGGCCAATTCTGCTTATGTATCATATACGATCAAATGGAATAACATTTTTGATTTTCAAACGATTTGAATGAAACTTGGTATGTACTGGTTTTTGGGGTCGCTGAATCTGAATTTGGCATTGGAATTTTAAATTTCAATATGGCAGACTCAATATGGTAATTTAGTGAAGACTCAATTTAGTAAACAATTGAAAAAACTCACCTCTAAATCCTATATTTTAGGGGTTGGGGGTGTCAAATGAAAAAATAACCCCCGGAATCAATTCAGCGGCTCAAAAAACCCCTGTATACCAAATTTTGTGTGATTCACTTAATTTTTCGATGTTGCCAGTTTGGGCACGCATAGTAAAAAAAACCGTGCCAGTTAACCGGTCAAATCATAAATAATTTTGCTTTATCCTTTGTTAATTTTCCATGAATAATTATGTGAGTGGTCTCTGCCAACGACGAAAACCATTTCTCCCGGCACCTCGGGAGAGGTGGTCAGATGTCATTTCAGACTTCAGTTTTCACCCCGATTTACAGTAAATATTAAAGCAAATATCGACCAGTTTTTCTGAATCAGCTTAAAATTCTGACCATATAGGTTTGTTCTGATAAAATAAGTAATTTCTATATTAGTTTTAATAGCCATTTTATATTAGACCGACCGCGTCTCCCGGATTTACCCCAGTTGCTTATTTTAATAACTTATTTTACTCATTTTAATAAAAAATGGCCATTCACTGGTACGTGTTCATTTACTGGTACATCCACCCTCCTAGGTTTGGGAGTGTTCGAATTATTATGCATTTCAATTTGTCTGTATTTGAATAAGTATAATAGTTGAATGTAATGCATATTTCTGGAATTCGTTACAAGTAGTTGAATGTAACGAATATTTCGTAAATACATCATCAGTACAGTAATGTAACGAATATTCCTCGGATATTAACCCTTTGACAATTTATCCCGTGCGAGGCACGGGCAGAGCGCCAGGTACCTAACAATTTATCCCGTGAGGTGCATGGACAGAACAAAAGAGAAAACAAAGGGTAGGTACTTGTAAAACATGCTTTTTTACACTTTTTATTATAAAGGGAAATATTCTACAAGATAAAAAAAATATTTTAGAACATAACAAAAATATACCTACACTTTTCAAATCGGAATTTGAAATTTTATTAAACTGTCAAAGGGTTATGATACCCGAGTATTTCAATATTCTCCCTGGGAATGTTTCTTTGTACGTACATAACTAATCGAATTATAATTCAATAATTGTCGTGACTATTCAAATATTCAAGTGTATACAGAAAAATTCGATGAATAGCTCCAACTCTGCTTGAGACGCGACACTTTGAAGAGATCGTCTCTGGAGAACATTTGTCTTCGATCACTTTCTTTTCTTCTCCTTTCCGCGATCCTATTGATTCAGAAACTGAGATCGACCTTTTATCAATGGTTTGGCGAAAGTCATAAATTAAATTTCGAGAAATTGAGCGTCAGGTAAAAGAATTCCATTTACTCCGTCAACTTCGCGTTGCACGTTTACAGGTAGGGAGAATCTGACATTCTAAGCGGAATCTTCGAGTACTGTGCCGTGCAGAGATGTAATGACTAACCTAGTACCCACTTATGTGGTATGTAAAGATGGTATGGTACGCATCTTTGATGTTAGAAACCACCAAATATGTCTATTAGGAAACTACATTTATTTGCTAAACTTCCTACACACCCTCAGGACTTAATTTGTCTGCAAGACAGTCAACTTCACTCCTCATTACTTTTACGACGTTGCTGTGTCTCTGGAAGGCACTATAGGTACTTAGGCACTATAGGTTACACAGTACTGGAGATATTTATTGCATCACTTGAACAAACACGTTATCACTTATACCTCTTATTATTAATACTAGAAAAATATTATTGCACAAAGTGTTGCTCGCTGTCTTGGCCAAAATAAGTTGAATACAAATCATTTGATCAATCATATTGCTATGAAAATTTTGCGTGATAAGCAGGTACGTAAATTTCAGAGTGGTGTAATCAATATTTCCAGTAGTACTATGGGTGTCTAATTGTCTCTCAACAACGATTGACGTATCACGAACCCACGAGAACGCCAGAATTGTATCCGAGAATTTTGAACTGATTTTTCCAAATTATGGGCGATTGCAACGATCCCTACGTGGTGCACTTGATAAAAATTCAGAACACCATCGATAGAATCATAGAACTTGTTCTTTGAACCCAGTGCTTTATACTAAAATATTAAAATTTTAGATATATTTAGGAAAAATCACTTTAAACGTTCACATCTGCTTGAATTTATATAAGTGTTTCTCCATTACTGTTGAACCTTCATTGGAAACATAGTAAAATATTTAGCCCGATAAGTAGAGATTTAGAAATGTAGATTAAGCCGAATAAAATTTCTTCCAGTTAACGAACGAAACAGATATCACGAGCAACAAATAAACAATTATTCCTCATTCAAAAATACCAAACGATACTGTGAAGAGATACCACAGATGTAACTTTCCATGTAATTTTAAAATAAATATCCGCTTCAATTTCTCCCTATGCATTGAGAAATTGCACAGCTTCGTTTAAAAAGAGAACGCCAATGATGCTGAATACTTGAAAACGTTGAACTTGAGAAAAATAGCCTTTCTATTATTACACCTCCATTTTTGATCCCAGCAACTTTTAGCTTCGTCTCTTTTGCATAAATTTAAGCGCGACAAAGATCCTCAAGTCACTTGAGTCAAGTGGGATTCAAGATTATTTTTAGTCATCCCACCTTGCAGAAAACGATCTCACCCGGACCTAACTATTCTCAGCACAATAAACAGGCGCCCATAAAAATTTGAGAACCATAGATTTATTTACATAACCCTCTATAACTGAAATTCTAGAATCTTGATAAATATTTAATGCTTCTACGTAGAAAGCACCAGGTAGGTACATTTTAATTTCATTTTACCAACATCATATTGCAAAATAAAGATCTGCGATTCCTACGTTACAATAATTGAACTGCCAAGAAATTCTGTAGTATTTAACCCTCTCTACTCGAAATTTTTAGAATACTAAAGATCACACAATAAATTAACAGGTGCAGTTTAATTTCATCTCATACACGTTTTATTGTAATATCAACGTTTGTGATTCGTATGTAACAATAATTCAATATGGAACTTTTGTGAATTATGTAGTCCCTGCAATATAAAACACAGATGATACGAAACGTTGCCCCAGAGTCACGCGTAGTTATAAAGGGTTAAAACAGCTTGTTCAAAAATTTCGCGCGGCTGTTGAACAGACGTAACTCAAAAAAGTTTCGATGGTTTCCCTTTCAAATGCCGCTGACGTGAAATGACGTAATTTGAAAGAAAAAGCATGAAACCTCCTGAGTTGTGTCTATTTGACAGCCGTCAGAAGCGCTGCGGACTTTTCGGCCAGCCACAAAGTAAAGAATAACGAAAGGAAATAAAAATAATAAGAAACACACATATACAATAATAAAAATGTATTGAAATAAGGCCCAGCTCTGACCACATCACCTTATCGTGCCTACTCCGTCACGCGAGCACTTCGAGGTGACGGATGCACTTACGCGCATCTTCCTCGACTATCGCCCATTGTCTTTCGTATTGTTCGCATGCTCGTTGAAGGCAGCGAGAGAGGGAGGCTTCAGATCGACGCGCGAGAGGTGAGGCGTTCAGGGAAGAGGGAGGGACGGCCGGTAAGCCGAGGATCACAAAAATTCTGAGAAACAGCGAACCAAGAATCCCGCCGATCAGAACAGAATGCCGTAATTGTCATGTGATCGTCGAAAGGACTCGACTGACGATAGATCTAACACCGTTCACCAGGCAATTTCATCGGGCCACTCCAGCTGCTCCAGCCTTTCCCCGTCTGATTTTTCCACTGGCGTCTGGATAATGGCTGACTTGGAGCGCGCAGGAGAACGCTCCGGTGCGAAGAAGTTAGCGGCGGGACTGATCTACTATTTTCTCATGATTAGTGCTCCTGATTTCTTCATATTTTTCGCATCTCGAGAAATGGGAAATCAGATTGTAATTCTCGAGAATTCTGAAGAAATTAAAAAAATATTGCAAAATTTATATTTTTTAATAATGTTGATAATATTTATCTAAATGTTTATTCGTGTCTAACTTAGAAAAAATTTGTGTAAATGGAAAAGACAGATATTAAATATAATTGATAAATTTATTTATTTAATACAAACTGTGAGCAGGGCGAAACATTACTTTTTTGTTTTAAAATAGTTATTTGAAAAGCACAATGCGTCTCGTGTCGTATCAGCCAAACTACTTCTTTTTTATGATAAAATCTGCGGCCGTAGAAAAATTTCTTTCATTTTGAGTGGATGTTGGTTTAATTGTATGTAGAGCATCGGCGATACGAAGAGAAAAATTTATGAGAAATCGCACAATTCTTCGTATGTATTACTAACATTTATTACAGATTGTAGATGTGTTAAATATTCACGATTAACTAGTAACACGCAATTTGAACTAACTGAAAATTCATTTCTGAAAACAAATGGGATTTATAATAATTTTCATACACTTAAGTTTCTCGAGAAATATTCTAATTTACCGAGAAATGAGAAATAAGAAATTATAAAATTTCTCGAGAAATTCTCGAGAAAGAATTCTCGAGAAGGAACACTACTCACGATTGTCAAGAGATTCAGTCATCGAATTATTAGGGTCACTCACGGGTTCGTTCGTATAAATGCAAAAGAATAATTTAAGTCCTTGTAGAAAACACTGTAAGTGCCAAAAATCAAATTCTATTCTATAATATTATCATTGACACGTAGAAAATTTTTCGATAAAATTATTTTTTAATTTTGGCACTTTTACAGTGTTTTTCTACGAGGTATTCTACAAGGATTGGGTGGGATTTGAGTCACCGGGTGTGCTTTTATCTGAGTTGCCTTTAGTTTCGATACCGAATTGTCAGTTAGTTTGTCGGATTCTGATACAAAGTATAAAACTGGATACGTGAGTGTATGAATACTTGCTGAAGAAATTTGTGAGTCATTGCATTTGGGAGAAGTGAAATGTATTGAAAGAGAACGTACTGAGTATCGATACGTCGTGGGATTGATACATGGTCGAGTGCTTCCTAAATCATACTATCGTGATTGCAATGAATGTATATGTAAATATATAAAAAAACAAATGTATCGATTCATAAATGGCTGATACTTGATTTTTACTTTGATGTGACTATAACTTAAGTACACTTTATGGACACTTTCACCATTCGATACATAATAGTGATTATTATTTATCCTACGCATAACAGTAACATAATATTATTTATCCAATATGTACCACTTTTGTATCTGACGTTAGTATTTCTATTGTTAAGTGTTGGTTAATGACTGCCTATTGATTCCTTATGCTTCCTTCAGCGATTAAACATTTCTCTACACCAATTTGCTTGACAATTAGTTAAACAGCCAACGAAAGTTCAAATTTCTTCCAGCTCATAACACATTAAACATACAATCTCAAGAATTGTGAATTCGAAGAAGAAAGATAGGAATTACTATGGTTCGTGAAGATGAGTTAATTATCAAAATGCAATATTCGTAAAAAAAATAATTCAATTACTTAATCAGGTTAAAATGTACTGACTCCGAAACGTAAACAGCATAAAGCAGTAGAGTTGGTACTAAAACAAGCGAAATATTTAGTAGTAAAAGAAGTATGTATTTGAAATAAAGGAATATTATAATAAAAAATGAAAAAATGTTACTAAACGATACTTAAAGAATTCGGGAAGTATTAAGTGTCCTGATCTACAACTACGTCGTAGTGTTTCGTTCAGAAAATTCCTATAATGTTGTAATCGAAAGTATGTCACCTTGAACTAGTGAGTGGATCGAACTGATGCTTCAGTGGGATCTCGAAGAGATTTACCTAAAGGGCTCTCGATAAGTCTATGAATCGGCTGAAAGGAGGCCACACAAAGGTATAAAGTGGAACACGACGATCCCTCCCGACATCGTCCAACTTGAATTATTCCGACGATGAAACCGTGTCGTGACCTTGACAACTGCAAGTATAAATCGAAATCCTGCTTACAATTCCACTTTCATCGACAGAGAAACTTCGATTTCGTTGCCCGATCGGAAGTTGCCCGTGCGCCTATAATGTTTTATTACTTCACCACCCAACCAATGTGAATATGTAATTGAACAATTATTATTAACATTCTCCCACCTTCTTTTTGCATATCTATCTTTTTACATAATTGTATCTAAATTAAATATTAATATTAATATAATATGTGCATTCTATCGTTAGAGTACAAAGTTCACTCTGCACATGTATCCAACAAGGAATTGCGAGGTGAGGCAAGTGGAATCTGTTCGAGATTCAAGATTAAATTTTTATTACGAACCAGCACTTTGTTTCAAGGGATACGATGGAAACCCCGAATCGACTCGCCAGGTCGATAGAAAAGGTGGAAAGCCCCAGGGAACGGGAGAAAGAAGAAAGGAAGGCGAGCAAGTAATCCGGGATTCTAAAACCAAGGTGACTGGTTGCCCGAGGGCGAATACCACTTTCTGCACTCAGAGCTTTGAACTCGTGATACACGAGCCTGGAGGCTGCACTTTGAGTTCAGATTTCCTTAGGTACCTTTTACTTCCGGCTTCGCTTCCGTACCTCATTTTTGAAGAAAATACATTTTCTCAAACTACTTCAATGTTCCGTTTACTATCTATACCGTTTAGTGTAAAATGTCACAATACTTGGACACGTCCCAGTACTTGGACAAATAATACTAATTATTACATTTAATATTCACTTTATCCATAAAAGAATTATTTTATTTAATTACTCAAATATTTAAGAAAATATATTCTTATACATATTTTTCTTAGTAAACTTGTAGCACTAGGTTTATAAAAATAATTTTTCTTGAACTCTTTAGTTTACACCATTTTAGTATTGCTCTTATCTGATTTGCTAAACAGTCTCTACTTTTTCTTAAGGGGGAACACCACTGCGACGGCCGGAAAAATGAGCCCATTTTTAAGATTTTTTTAAGGAATAACTTACAGTTTTATTATAAAATTGTTATTACCTATCTTTAGTACAATGTCTTCAGACAGTATAAAAAAAAAAGTAATAGAAAAACATGCATAGATTTCCATCTACAGTTAATCTCCTAGACCCCTCACAAGAAAACATAGGTCGCTTATCGAAACGATATCTTTGGAACGGCAACTCTGAAATAATTTTTTTTTTTAAATATAATCTGTATGAGTGTAGTTTCCGTTGTACGTACCGATTTTTAAAAAAAATTATTTTTGTAAAAATGGTGCGCTTGAGAAGAAAAAGTTTCGAAAATCCGCAAAAAATGGATAGTTTTACGAGCGTATTTCAAAAATCCTGTTTTCGATCAAAAAATCGGTACGTACAACTGAAAATACTCTTGTTTTAAAGATCCTGTCAAAATTTCAAGTCGCTCGGATAAAAATTGACAGAGCTATTGATTCGATCAGTTAGAAAAATGTCGTTTCGAGAAAATCGCGTTTAAAGTTTGACTTGTAGTGCATTTGTACCGTGACGCATTTCACAAAATGCACCGTATCTTCGTAAATTCTTCGAATATCGACTTGAAATTTTCGGAGATTATTTTTGAAGAGTCAAAGATTAAGAAAGTGAAGAAAAAAAAAACGAAATTTTTTTCAACTTTCACAGTGGTGTTCCCCCTTAAGCGAATATTATTAATAATGTTTAGTATATTGGTATAACTAATACAGTTTAAAAAAAATGATACCTTGTAGTATTATTTTTTGATTGGAAGATTAAAATTAAAGTTCGTATTAGTTTTTTATTCGCGTGTTTATCTACTGGTACAGTGAAATTCCTAAACCTGACAATGTGTGCAAACTGTGAAATAAGTACGCGTTATTGTTGACACAATAATAAAATAATTATTTAACACCTTGACAATTATTACTTTGAATTCTTGGTATCTTGTTTTAATGATAATATTTCATTCATGTGTAAAATTGAATATAAGGTCACAAAACCTTAAAATTAGTCATTCAATAATAGATTCTTTTTACTTAAGTTTGTTTACTGATTTGAATAAATTACTTATACAGAAGAAATATGCCAAAAGAAAAAATTATTGTGTTGTTATATTTTTTATTTAATTTCCCTAGAAAACTTCATCTTCCCCAGAAAACTATCCAAACTTCAAGTGTCCAGGTAATGGGACAGTAAAATCGGGACACGGGAACATACTAGTTAAACTGTCCAGGAATTAGGCCATTATAAGGACTATGAATTTTCAATATTTTACAAAATTATTCAATCCTGCAATATGTTGTTTTTTTTAATGATAAAGTACACACACACAGTAAAATCGATTTGTATAACTGAAAAATTCTCAAACGTGTGTCCGCGGTACCTTAAATGTCCACGTATTGGGACATTTACCTTATATATGCGCCATTAGACGTGACCATTGAAGAACAATTATCAGTTTCCTTGATCACGATCACCTTGTACCCTCTAAGGCCCGATCGTTCACTATCGGTCCGGTCACGCTCCCTTCTCAATAAAAATCACATCCCTGAGCCTGCACACGCGTCCGGCTTGATAGTGGTGGGACCACAGGCTGTGCACCAGACACTGACTAGACCGTGACACTCCTACTGGAATACCAGATATTATCATAAGACGGGGCTAAACACTCAGGCTGGGCTTGGACTATAACTAGATCCTGCGACTGGCATATGGCTAGATCCCAAGATTGTAGCGCGATCTCCATAGTGAACCTCATTGGGAAACTCCAATTAAAATATCAAATGTGATCATCAGATAAGGTCTTCACACTAGAACCCCAGACTGGACTATGGCTACTTAGCTCTTGAGGCTGGACTCTGACTAGATCTCGTGATTGGATCGCGACTGGACACCTAAACAGGGTCAAACAGACTGAATCCCTGACCGGGGATCCACTGTGGTCAACCGGACAGGATCCCCAGCTGAACCCCACACATGGTACGTGATAAATCACGCCTGCACTGTAACCAGAGCGAGACTTGATTTTTAAATTATTGTTTACTAACGACCGTTATGGATATCGACAAGAGTTATCACGAAGGTGTATGTAGAAGGGCTGTCAGAAAGATTGAATTATTCACAGTGTTCTCGTTCAGCCGTTAAGGGGGTATAACCGTTTGGAAGTGACAAAAATCGGATTTTTTCTTTTTACATATTTTCAAAGATTAATGTTTTAGGAATAGTATAAAACAAGTCTGATGTAAAAATTCGGAAAATTGACGAAGTTATAGGCATTTGAGTGAAACATTCCGGGTAGCACGGAGCGGTGCGGCGGCTCAACCGATCGCAGCGAAACTATATTTTTCATTACGGTGGACCTAAAAATTCGAGCTACATTCAACCAATTCACTTCTAATTTTGTATGCAGAATCATAATAAGATGCCACATCGTCCTACGGGGGCTTTTTTTATTCTGATTCCCTGTTTATTATTTATAAAGAAAAAAGTGGACTTTTTTCTTGGAAAAATCTAACTTTACCTTTGATTTGTCACCATTTCTTTATTTTAAAAATTTTTCAAAATCGGCCCCTTAGGACGATAACTATTAACATATTTTATAAGAAAATTTTACTGTTTTTGATTGCAGACACGACATACAGCTTTTTTCAGGGCCATCGTTTAGCCGTCTAAAATCGAGAAACTTTCGGATATGTATCCACAACTTCCGATAAACAATGGTTTTTTAACTGAAACTTTTTTTTTAAGTAGTTCATAATACTATGTAAAGATAGTAAACAAACAGACTTGTAAAAAAATCCACAAAATGTACATATTTTCAAACGGGCTGAAGAAGTACCAGTGGTAACCAGGGCCGCATTAAGACTTTTAGAGGCTCCAAGCACTTAAGGGGTCAGTCCACTGTGAAGTCGTGAAAAATTGTCATTTTTTAGGATTTATTTTTTACTAAACGGAATGCCCAACGTAAATAATGTTTTGTCTACTTATTAATACACTTATTGACAGTATAAAAAAAATCTATTTTAAATTTTGAACATTTTTTTAAAATATATATCGCACTGATGTGAGCGCCTTAAGAAAGCGATGTAGTGCTGGTGCAGGTGATTCCGGGCGAACGACGCATTTGAAACAAAAAATTCAAACTGTGTTGTAATCATTATGAGTGTGGTTATCGCCGGAACTAGGATTATTTTTACTGATAAAAAAATAAAAAATTGGCGGAGGTTTGAAGTTTAATTGTCGAAATGCGGTGAATTTTTCAATCATTTTGCCTTGTAAAAAGTATGAAATAATTAATCAAAAAAGGTTTCTGTAGTCCCGGCCATAGTCACTGTTGTGCTGAATACACGTGTAAAAATTTCAGACTGATTTGTCAAACAGTTTTCTTGCAATCACCTGCACCAGTTGAAAAAATGTTGTTTCGAGATAATCGCGTTTAAAGTTTTAAAACAAATTCAAAAAATCTTTTAATTTTTTTTTTATATAATATAAACGTAGCCTAATAAATGCCAAAAAGATTTATTGCATTATATGTTGTATCTACGAAGAAAAAAATCTTTAAAAATAGCTTCATTTTTCAAACCGTCACAGTGGTCTGACCCCTTAAAAGATTTTTCTATGGTGCCCCCCTGTCTCCTGATACTCTTAACACGTGCTTGTTTTGCTTACTGGTTAATCCACCACTGCTAATAACCATCAGAAAGGTTTCTGTGCAAACATGATGAAAACTGTATTGGTCTCCTCAATGTTCCCAGCAGAATATCCCCACAGAATAAAACAATCGTCATTATACCCTAGCCCTCAAACTAATTAACTATGCAACTTCTGTATGAATCATTTCTATGACATTTCAAATATAACATATATGTATTTCAGGCGACAAAGTCAGACGAAACACCCTGTATACGAATTTGATTCGATGCATGTACGAATTTTACTTTATCCATGTTCAAATACTGGGACTGTTGGAATATTTAATCAGAGAAGAACTCGATACACAGTCCCGGCCCTGCTGTGAACGAACCTTAACGCGAAACGCGCGAATGGGGTCGCCCAGTGGCCCAGGAACGGCCAATTCGTCCCGGAAGTCGGCGGTGGTATCGTTTTCAGCCGAGCTTCCGAATTCATCGCCGGTCGATCACGATCGCCGATGCTGATCTTGAAAATGGCTCGCCGCTATTTTTCCTCATTCCAGCGCCGTCGGGAAAACTACTGTCCGCCTTTCAATTAGAAAAACGGCCACCGCGGCCAGACGAAACTTTCACGTGCACGTGCGTACCGTAACGAGGACAAGAGCGTAGAGGGAAGCAAGGGGATCAGAGTCACGGGACACGCAGTGAAAGTGTTGCCGGAGGAGAAAGAAGGATGGGTAAGACGGGCTCTCCTCCTCTCTCTCTCTCTCCCCCAGTCTCTCATTTCGCGACGCCAACAACAGCAAACAAGCATACGCGGCGGGTTAAAGGGAAAAACGAAAGAAGAAAAATGCCGGTTTATTTATGGAGTCACGAAAATCGAGACAAGCATGCGTGATTTATGGCGTCAAACTTTTTAAACGGTTCTTTTTTTAGCTGTCATATTTCTTTCCTGTATTCAGGCGAGGATTGCGATTGTTAAAGATCGACCGTTGAATTGCGCGTATGAGGCACGACCACTGCTTCCATCGTTTCCGCATTCTAATAATGCGTCGAGAAATAGAAACTCGTAAAAAATTGCAAACAACGCGCGTGCCTGTGCGTGTTTGTGTGGGAAGAATGGAAAGCAAAGCTTCGTTAGCCCCGGCGGGTTTTCTGAGTAATTATATGTGATTTCAATGGTTATTTCAGCTTATGGCGAACGTAATTTTTGTATAAAATAAAGAAAAATTAAATAGTTTACCGGTAATAGAAGATGTACAACTGATGATCAAAACGTTCTTAATGTAGTTTAGAAATGAAAATTGAAGTTTGTGTAGTGCATTCCATCTAACTCTAGATACTCAAGATGCTTAGTTACTTTTTACAAGATTTTCTGAGATTTAACTAGCATTCCTTTCTCTACGATCATTCAAAATGAACTTTAATGATAAAGAGAAACTGTTCAGAATACTTTCAACAGCTCATTTAAAAAAAAAACACTTATTACGTAGGGGAGAGTCGTGCAGTACCGACCAATGCTAGTTCTTGCTTCTTCGAGCAGATATTAGCACTTTGTTTGAATTAACAAATGAAAATCACAATTCTCTATAACCTATTTCGGAATCATATTGTTTACTCCATTGCTCTCGATGTTCTGAGGCATTAAACGTATACGTTGATATTCAGTGGGTTAAAAGTTATTTTTTAAAGCTGATCTTTTGTTTCTCGTGTAAGTAAATGATTTTGTTCTATTATGTATACTATCTCTAGTCTATTAAGTTTAATAAAACGTCCTAGTTTTGCAATATTTTTTTGTACATAATATACCATGATCTAAAATGTTTCCCCGTGTTTGTCGTAAGTATCGACCATCCAACTGGCGTGCAGTACCGACCAACAGACTGTCAACCAGTATAGACCAAATTTTTCTTATCTGTAAGTTCAATCTGTTTGCAACTCAGATTAATTTATAAGATGTTCATTTACCCTTCCTTCTACCTTTTCCCGCAGAAAAATAAAGTAAATAAGGATAGGTATGATAACCTAACAAACAGGAAGCTAGGATTTAATGAAGAAGTTATCCAGTGTGTTATTTGCAAGCAGACTTGGGCATTAACTAAATAAAAATTATGTAAATAAGAATAAAATAACAGTTACTTTAAATTTAGATTACTCGACGAACAAAGTTAATTCTTTTATTCGACGAATAAAGTTAATCTTCTTTATTCGTTGTTCGAAATTTTATTTAAATAACAATTTTGCCCATCTCTGTTTGCAAGGAATCATTTGACAAAGATTGGGTGCAGTGTACGGAATATGACGGTTGGACACACAATATTAATTATTTTACTTGCAAGTTTGTACAAATAAAATTTGAAAAAGTCTTGTATTGTACCAATTAAATGTTTTTTTTTATTAACATTGTTAATCATGTAGACCTAAAAATCTACTAATTTAATAGTTGATCGCTACTGGACGACAATTTTTCGTTTCCTAGAAATTAAAATTTGTTTACTTTTGCGAATTATCAATAGTTATTATTAAATTTCACAAAAATAATTTCCCTCCAGTTATTAAGTGGATACTACAAACACGTTTTTGAATTTCTGATTTTTATCGACTCTACCCCAAGGTATAACAAAAAAACTTAGAGCGGTCGGTAGTGCACGACTCTCCCCTACGTGTATTAGATTTGAATTATTTAATGCGTTACTGACCAATTGCAGATGTATGCTTCATTCATACGTTGTTCTATGCATTATTTTATTTCTTGCTGCGTATATTAACACGTGCTAAGTTAAAAAAATTTACAGGAAAAGTGTATTCTGAAACTCAAACATATAGTTCTTCTCGAAATATTATTCAGCAAGTATACTTTTTATACTGGAATATATGTTACACTGATATTTATAAAAATATCCACAATTTGGGTATTGGTGGTAGTAGTGAATTGCAAGTAGAACAAATCGATTTTCATCAAACGTAATTATAAAGGTTAAAACAGAAAACGAAGACCTAGAAAAGGAGACGCCTATTGCCGTTTAATTCACTAAATTTTACGACTTTATGACTCTCTCTCTCTCTCTCGCTCTCTCCGCATGAATTCGCAGTATATTTAAATACGAATATTGATTAATACTCACAAATCGTTGTAATGATATAACCGCAACGTTGTAGGGTACTGTTGGCTTTCTATTCCTCGAGTTATACACGTCTATACACCTCGAAAACGGAAACTGCACCTCCTGCAACAAAGACATTAATCTCCCTAAATAAGCAGTTCCTCAACTGCATTTTTTAATGCTGGAACCCGTTAAAAGTTCATTTCGTGGGAACTTTTGTCTAGAATTTGCCTCCTCCTTTCAGAAGAATTTTATACAGTTAATCAACCACAGAAGATCCAACCAGTATAACCGATCTGATCAATAAACGTTTTCAGAAATTTATTAAAACGACTATAAAACTTGAGCAATGCTAAAACTAAAAGAACAATGTTTCGGTCCTCCAGACCCTCTGAGCGGCAGTTGTATGGCGAACATGACGCAATTGGAAGAGTGAAATTAGAATGGGTGTTTTTTTCGACTTTACCTGCATTCTAAACCACCTCCCCAGAGATGATCTTTTTACTATACCTCTCTTGGCCGTGATGAGATGACAAGATATGCATTCTTCGATAATAAATCAACTGCCAGGACTTACAATCGTATTGTTAGCGTTTAAATAAAGGTGAACGAAAATAGTTTGTTGGGAAATTGGCTGATTATGTACGTGCATAATAATGATCTTCAATTTGGTTTCCAAGAAACCTAAGCTTCACACGTGAAACGTATATACCATATTTGTAAGTTTTACTTCTGTATAAGGAATCACATGTTTCTTGGTTGATTCACGAATTATCCTTACAAAATTCTGTATATTGTGCCGACTCAGTTCCTGTAATTAAATATTTTTCCTCAAAGCGAATATTTCCACTTGACGCAAATCTTTATATCCTCTGAATCTTAAGAGCATGAGTTTTATTACCCTAGACCCCATGTTTATTAACAATTACAGTCAACTATAAAATGTTATACTTAATGTCAAAAATATGTATAATATTTTGTAATAGTTCATATATCAATTTTTAATCACATACTTGAAGTATGTACACCATTATTTAATTATGAAGAATAGTGTGTTCATATTTCAAGAATGAAACTGGTTATAGCGACTCTTAAAACTGGTACTTCCGATAAATTTACCTAGCAGACAGCGCTGATATAAGAAATACAGAGAAAAAAATACGAAACGTGTGAAGACGTACACTACTGGAAATATTTATTGCATCACTCTCAAATTCACGTGGTACGCAGAATTTTCATTGCAATATGATTGATAAAATGATTCGTATCCAAATTATCTTCCTAGTAGATACTAATATTAAGAGAGGAATAAGTGATATCGTGTTTATTAACCCTTTAGCTACTGGTATATATTCACAAATGTGTCTGTCTAAACGCAAATAAGCGACCCCCGTTCTCGGCATAATTCATCAAATCGCTTATTAACGACGGCCGTGTCTCACGAAAGTTTCGTACTGTCGTCTATTGATTTTAATCCGTAGTTAAAGGGTTAAAGTGATGCAATAAATATTAGAGGAAGTGCAGTATATTTGGAATACCAGTTTGTTTAAGACGAATACAAAATTACGACACAGGATGGGAACAAATTTAACTACATAATATCATAGGGAAACTAATAAACTTTCATATTTCTTAGTGTCAGTAAAAGTAACTGAAATTTTGGTTTGAATGAAAAATGACAAGAAGTATCGATTGCGTTAAGGTGCAGGTAATTTGGAATACCGATATTCCAATTTACCTTCACTTTATAAACTTAAACAAAACATGTAGATAATAAAATTAGTTTATTTTATGACGTAATCAGGCTAAGAAATCACAATTAAGGAACAATTTTATGTAGATATCTATAAGACAATATTTACACAAATGTTAAAAAAGGTTATATAGGTGACAGACGAAACTGACGCGGTGGTAGCCATTACGCGTGAAACAAAAGCATCGGTAGGCTTTGGAATATTCCAAATTACCTTCACCTTAGGTATTCCGAATTAGCAACGTGGCATTGAAATCTAAAATTTCATGTCACACTTTGTATTCTCGAAATTATCGCGAAACTGGCACGGAACCATAGAAGGAACATGCAAATGAGTCGATTAAGTGTTTAACACTAAAGTTTTGACATATTTTAACCATGATTGGAACGATTGAATACGCGCTGAAAAAGTTTTGCAGATTGACGTTTGCTTCCTCTGCAGATTAAGTCGAAAATGTAAAAATTGCGGTTCATCCACAAATGTCATTAGTGAACAGGTCATTAGCCCCTATAATCTACGGTGTTACAAATTAAATAGCGTTAATAGTTTATTAGATACTTCGGTACTCCAAATTACCAACAGTATTCCAAATATGCTGCACTTCCTCTACTAGTACTGTATACCAAAAATACCAGTCGTCGAAGGTCGAAATAATTCTGGCGAAAAGGTCACTGGAGAGTTGTCTGTCACATATTATCAGATACTACTTAATATTATTCCTTCGGGAGTTATGATAGGTCGATAAAACATGGAAATATTGTTGACATTTTTATAATTTTAGTAGGAACGGTAGCGAGAGGCATATGTATAGAAGATGTATGTGCAATTGGAAGTTAATCGGCCTGTTAGATTCCAAGAAATCATGCTGACCAGTTTGAACAATGTAGTTTCGAGGAAAACGCGTTTGAAGTTAATTATGAAGTCAATGCGATACCCGCGCGTTTAACATTCGAACCTGTTTCACTTAGTCAATATTTCGAATTTCTCAATAAAATTTCAATAGAATACTCAAAAACCTTCATACCAATACAAAAATATATTTTAAAAAATGGATTTTTCGAGCGAACACAATAATCAAACTTTTTAGTCACAAGCTTCTAATAAGTTACTAATACGAAGATACAGTGATTAGTTCAGAAGTTATGATTTTTGTCTCGACTTCCCATTGATTCAACGCACTGTGGGGCGTAGATATCTGGTCAAAGGTGATTCTGAGACAAATGACTTTTAGTATTTTGTGGTATGCCATCAATATTTTATATAAATCAGATTAGATTAAATATTAAATCTGGGAAAAAAAGGTATCTAAATATTTGTGACAAACCCGGAAAATATTTCATAAACTCCAATGGAGATTTTGGTAGATACACGCCCAAAATCAGGCATCGATTTTATATACACCCGAAATATAAAGTGGTAAATAGACCGATAATCATTAATATTATTTATCAACATCCATCATCGAACAATCTTACTCTTGTCGCCTCAAACAAATTTGAGGGTTAACACGAAGCAGTTTATGTACAAAAAGGAGGATAAGATCGTAGTGCTTAATAACTTATTCGAACCGAGGATCTCGTAATACGTAACCGTAACACCAGAATTACCACCTCGATCGAAATACCGAAGTGCCGCCTAACAGTAAGATAACGCGTGATTCGTTCTCCCCCCACGGTTCAAGATTTTTTTCCTCCCGCTGCTCGTGACAAGGGTCAGCCGGCATAAGTCGATTTCTGTGTCAGTGTGTCATACGGGTTCGTATCAATAGCGAGAGTGAGCGCGAGCGAGCGTTACTCAATGAGCGATCCTCGTGTGTGACGCGGCTCCTGCGCGTGCCACGACGGTTTTGCTCCAGTAATCCTCTTGTTTCGCGCACCCTAAAGCCGGCTGCCCACTGATGCCACGCAGCGTGAAACGCAGTAGGGTAAGCAGACCAGTAGATGGACAGTTTAGCTGATTCCGAAGTTTACATCAAGGTGTTTCTTAGAAATAGGTATCTGTTGTATTAAAAAAAAATCAAAAGCTTTGCACGTAAAAGTGTACAAATTTAAAGAAACAAGTAACTGCAAGTAAAAAATTAATGCATTTAAGGATTAAATGATGAAAATTCTACTCATAGCCCATATCACCAGTAGATGGACGATAGGGATAGCAGATGGACAGTTCAAAACCAATAGATGGACGGGTGTCTGGCTAGACGAATAAAAGACTTATTAGCTATAGTAGGTACCTAGATTAAGTTATTTTTTGTTAAAATATAGTTTATTTCATCAAAACTAAAAACGTATGGAGTCTTCATTGGCAGAAAACGGTGCGACAGGTTATGGGCCCAGGCCGCAAATAAAGTGAGGTTATCTCTAGCCTAATGTGGCCAGACGTTTCACGCATGAAGTGACTCGCGCATGGTGGCGTAAAATCGTACATATGCAAATACATTTTTCGCATACAAATTTTTTTTTTCGATAAATATGTCAATGTTTTATAAAGCAACAAACGTTTTTTCTACAAAATAAATAAACAATAATATAGATTAAAACTCTAGTTCTTTCAATATTAACGATTAACCAACGATTCGTCCATCTGCTGGGCCCCGTCCAGCTACTGGCCTGCTTACCCTACGCAATATAAACAATCTCCAGGTGTCGTGTGCAAAAATTAGCGAGCGATTGGCAGTCAATTTTTTCGGCGATTCCAGCTCACATGTGCACAAGTGTGCGGTCATCTAAGCGAATAGAACAAGTGGATTCATTGATTTCATGACTGACTGACGCCGGCGTGTTATCGCGCCGAGGAATTTGTATCCTGTAAGGGGTCGTCCTTAAATTATGTAAGACTTTTGTGAAGGGGGGGGGGGGGGGGGTCGCGGATTTCTTACGTTCTCTTACAAGGGGGAAGGGGGAGTCAAGTAGCGTCTTACGCAATGTTTTTTAACCTAATTTTCAATAAATACAAATATTCTATCATTATTGTTCCAGAAAAATTGTTTTAGTTTAAACTTTAAATTTCCCGAAACCGAGTTAAATGAATTATATAAACCTTTAAAAGAATTTTAATAACTGAAAAAATTCAATGTAAAAAATATTACGTAAGAAGGGGTTGCAATATCAAATCTTACGAATTCTTATACTGGGGGGGGGGGGGGGTAAGAAATCGCTAAAATTACCCTTACGTAATTTAAGGACGGCCCCTAACCCGTGTTTCTAGTATAAAAGTCTCCCAGCAGGAGTGTTCTAAAAGGCCTGGTCAACTTGAAGGAAGATTTGTCAAAACTCTGCGTCACTCACCGTGTTTGAAAATATGTACTGGCGCCGTTATCAGGCGAATATCGATAGCCCAACCCTATTTCACCATTGCAGGGCTTACCATTGAAAATTAGGAGTAACTTGAGTACAGTTTTATGTTGAGTACCTTCTCCCTTTTGGTAGAACTAACAATAAGCTTCCCACCTTCTGCTGCGACATCTTATTCCGTCTTCTGCTTTAAGCAATAGAACACTAAGCTTGAAGAAGCAACCACGGCAGTTCATCGCAACTTGCAGCAAACAGGCTCGCAACACATAAATAGCTGCAGCGTCCGTAGAGCAGAGTTTGCTCTACATATTACGGAGTACGTTGCGTTACACCCGTCTGTACCCGACTTAACATGACGATCTGATATTCGCCCAGACTGCATGAGCCGCCGTCGTTATCCGCCAGCATCGATGGTATCATCATTATCTTCGCCGAGCCTCGGGAGAAAGTGAAGTTAAATCGGCCAACGTATAATCGCGGATTTCCTCCGAACCCGCTTCCTGGATCCAGGAGACTTATTAATCGGCCACTAGAACGAGCATCTTTCTGACTGTGGGAGACACCCACGACAGGAGAAAATTACGAGGCGACGAGATGTTAGTGATACTTTAAACGGTTAATAGTTTTCTTTAACGCTTCTATGCAACGGTTTTTAGCAGATCGTTACGCGACAAGAGTGAATATTTTTTGCTTCCATGGGCTGTCGTTTGCTAGTCGTTAGCGTAATTCATGTCGTTTTAGTGAGAGTTGTTTTTAGCGGGGTAAGTAGCTCTGCGGGATGGCTGTCGATGAGACCTGGGCGCTTTTTAACACGTTCCGCAACGGCCATTTCTGAAGGTATAGGGCAGGTAGTTTCGGTTTGTGTCTTGTGACATCAGCCGTGTGGAATGTGTCAAGGGGTTATACCTAGTCAGACGGCCGAAAAGAGACGAATGTTTGTGAATTTTTTCTTAAAAAGCGGAAGCATATATTTTTACAGAACTTTTTGTACTTAAAAGAGCAACATTTAAAGAAGATTTGGTAATTTTTTCGTAGAAAATATTTACGTTTATAATAAAGAAACAACTGCCATCCAAGAAGCCTTTTTTAAAAATTTGGTTTTGCGGTGAACATTGCCATTCGCAACCAGATTATCTAATATCAAAAAACGAAAAATATTTCGTTAGTATATTAATGTATCCTATGATTAACGGAGGGAATTTCCGAAATATTAAATTAAAACAAAATGGCTATTTAAAGTTGAAGTCCAGATTTTTTCGCTTAATTTCTGCTCGAAAAAGTCAGGATTTCAGGAGATCAGGAAAATCGATTCTTCAGGGTGAAAACATCCCTCGAAGATTAATGCGTGATTTCCTACTTCCCTGCATATCCTGAAAACTATAGTAGATATAAAAAAATAATTAAAGCGAAAACTTAACGGCTTTTTATGCCCTATAAAACTGTGTAATCGAATTGTTTAAAATCCGTAGTGGGGAACATTTTTTTATTTAAACTACAAATTTGTAACAATTTCATTAATCAGGTATCTAACAATTCAGAAAACCTATCTTTATAAAGTTGTGAAACTAATCCTTCTCAATGACGCTTCATGTACACACAAGTCACACGACGATATTGTAACGTTGCCACGGACCGCATTGCATTAGCGAATTCGGGCTGCAAGAGAACCTTGAAATATGTCGTCTACGAAATGCTGGACAGAGGACGAAGGATATGGCGTCACCTGTATTCGTGTGTAACGTACGATTGAAATCGGTTCAAGGTTTGGATTCATCATCGATTAACTCACGCCACGATTGGAATGTAACCGTTCGTAAACGGAAGCGCCACATGACCACCATCACGTACGCATTCCCAATCCAGGTTTGGCTAGTGTTTCAAACGTAACAGGTCTTCAAAATAAAGCTGACTTAACCAGACCACCCGTCCGGCAGCTTTTGTCGAACAGGTGGTATAGGAAAATTCGTTCATTCATTGAGAGATCAGATGTTCAAGCTTCTGTGTCAGTTCAGTCGTTTTTAGGTGTTTTCGTATTGTTGAAATGTTTATTAGGGTTTGAAATCAGAGTTGGGTATTAACTAAATAAAAAGTTATTTAAATAAAGGATGGAATAGACGTTATTTTAACTGTATTCGTTATTTCAGGCTCGAAGAATCCGGGTTATGTTTATTCGATAAATGACGAATAATTTTTTTTAACTTTTATTCGTTGTTCGGAATTTTTATTTAAATAAAAATTTTGCCCATCTCTGGTTGAAATGCTGAGTAACACTTTGGGAGATACGCAAATTTCGCATGCGAACGAAATTAATTGAAAGTAAAGTTTGATGGAGAGGTGTAATCCTGAGACATAACATTTTTTTAAAGAACGTGCATTTTAAAGGAGATACTGAAGTTGGAAAAAAGAGAGAAAACCACAGCGGCAACGACGAATGGCATTTTTCTGTGGAAAGCTGTTTTCGAGAAAATTGCGTATGAAAGAACTTGGAGCACAATTTATTGTAGCTGACCGATTTTTAAGCAATATCAGATATTTTTAATCTAGCAAAGTTTAAGAAAGAAAACAATATCTCCAGCGAATTCGTAAATAAAATTTTACTCTATTAATTTGCACATCGACAAGTTATTCAATAAAGAGTAATCAATTGAAACTAAAATTTCAGTCATAAAGAAGTAAATTTTGGAAATCAAATTCCCAAGGATAGATCAAACTACTTGATTAGCATATAGTTCAAATATCTTCGATACGTTCACTCACTTTTCACCATCAATTTGCTTTCTCTCATGACTGTCGAGAGAACACGCGACTAATGCCACTTGCTAGTCACGAGTACCTAGCAGCATTTTCTGCATCCTCGATACTAATTTATATCGTCTAGTCAGTCCAGTCGTAAACAGAAAATAGTCTCGAACTCAATGAAGGAAGCGCTTGCAGCAGTTTCTAGTGAACTTAATACTACTTAACGATTACTGTCTCTGGAGTTCCTGCTTCTCAGATTCCTATTACGTAAGAATTCACCGATATATCTCGCAGATACGAACGCCACTCATGCGTTAAATTATACACAACTAACCGACATGTATGATAGTGATCGGTAAATAAAAATATAAAAAGTTTTACAAATCATTTCCTGCATGCCGAGTTCTCAGAAGTTCAAAATTTCTTTGCACATTCAGGACTATGGCTGGGAGTATTTAAATATTCTATAGGTATATGTATTCAAATGCCACAAATAAACATAAAGTATTTCAGTATTTGAATATGTATTAGATATATTATTCAATGTATCATTCAAAGAATTGGTATTCATATATTTGCGCTATTTTTTTATGTTTAAATATTGCAATGTATCATTAGTCATATTGAGTTCACATCTATACGAGTGAATCATTGTGATGAACGAGATCGAAGATTAAATAATATATTATATTTCATATATTATTGTATAGAATAAAAATTTATACATATAAGTCTGTATTATTTTAATTCCCTATTATCAGGCCCGGATTAAAGAGGGGGCTAGGGGGGGGGGGCTGCAGACCCGGGCCCCACTTTCCCGGGAGGCCCCGTTCTAAGCGATTAGCTCACTCTGTCTTCAATGGAAATGTTGTATCAAATATATTGTCTGAGTTCCACAACTTCCAATCTTTTAGTCGATCGACAAATGATTCATATTTTCCCGAATACATACATTGCGTACAGATTATTTGCAGCTACACCAATCACAAATTGTGAGGCGGAAAGATCATTTTCTGTACTAAAGAGAATAAAGAATATGTATAGATCGACGATGTTAGATGATCGGTTATCATCCTTAGCATAAGTTTAACGATTGAATCTGAATTATTAAAGATAAGAAAAAACATTTTAACTAAAAGTTAATTGTACAATATCTTTTTTTACCCCCCACCCCCTCTGCTCAACCACGGGGGGGCCTCGAAGGTTTGATAGCCCCAGGCCCCAAAAATCTTAATCCGGGCCTGCCTATTATATTCTTTTAGTAACATAATATTGGAAATCATTATATTTTTTTGTGAAGATCTCTGGTGAATCATTCGAATTATCCTGATTATTCGAAGAAATTATTTGTATTCGAAATTATTCAAACATAATAATTACAACTGTACTTGTGAATCTAATGCAAACACCTTAATTTTTCTACACTAAAATCAAAGTGCCGACTGTATTGCACCTATAATATCATAACCAAAAATAAATTTCAGAAAAAGCATGCTGGACTTGAAGAGCTTGAGTTTCGAGTTACAATCCACATCACGCTATTCGAATACTATAAATATCCATATATTAGATAACTTGCGCATAATATTTAAATAGTATTCTAATTATTTTCACCAAATATTTGATTCACTAAAATATTCAAATATAGATACATTCGACAAGTAGAACCAGCCCGACTCATATATATATTCCCAAACGATTGTAAGTCGTTCGACCGGATGTTTTGGTGTGTCCAGTGAAAAAAAAAAAAGTAAAGTACGATTATACGTCCAGCTCGTCTGCATCCCTCGTTGATAAATACGCTGATCGGCGACAAATAGCACCCACGCGTTCGCGAGTAGAGATTTGGCGAGCCGACGCGGTCAAATATGGTAGGTAATACGCGCTAAAAGCATAACAACTTTCTCCTACTTGCGTTACATCTCGTTACGACAAGAGGATTATTCTGGAATGCAACTGCAACTGGGAGGGGGCGAATTTGCCCAGTCAACGTGGCGTGGATTTAATGAATATTGATCGGGGGAATTATTCAAGTGTGACTGATTTTATGATATCAATCACGCGAATCACATTAAGCATAATAGATGTCTACGCTGAAGTCCATTGATGGCTTCGGCTTAATATCCTACCGTGTTCTAAACGCCCACAGTCTTGAGCACACTTGCTCTATATTTGTCACTTGCTTACTGACTTTACGCAGTTTGGGGTTATCGGCTACCAAATTTAACCTGTTGGGTAACACTTCGAAGGCGTCAGCATGTTTGAACGCAAGTGCACGGCTTTAGCGTGTTTTCGCGTTGATATTTTCTGGAGAGCATTGAAACTAGATATTTTCCGAGAGACTCGAAATTTTACTTAGCAAACAAACTTGGCTCGTAATATATCTATATTATTTTAATTCCCTATTATATTCTTTTAAGAATACAGTATTGAAAATTATTATATTCTTTTGGGACGAACCTTAATTTTTCTATACTGAAGTTCAAAAAGAGCTCAAATTCACTACGAGGTATACAAAAATTTTCCCGCAGAAGCGATCGCTTGGAAGGGTCAGGTCGATTTAAAGGTGCATTTATCAAAATGTTGCGGCACCCAAAGTGTTAAAAGGAAAGGCGTGTTAACCCGTGATTTAAAAATTCCTCTGCATTGTAGAAAACGAGTTGCTTCAACGAGGAAATTTCAAAAGTTCACCAGCACAAAAGCGGTAAATATTAGGTCAGTGCAAAAGTTTGTTCACCCACTGTCAGGTAATCTTAGTTAGGTGAACGGAAATGTCTTTTTTCCCTACACCTCTTCGCACTTTTACCAGAAAACTGGCGAAAGGTCAGGAAAATTGCTCGATTAAAAAAATCTCTAACATAGGTATTTTTACTTTTAATAAAGACTTTGGTTAGATAAAGCGAACGAATAATAATTTCAGGTCTTGCGTCGCATTTATTGTGGACGAAATGAGTTAACTCGTATTCAATGAGCATTAAATATGCAATTGAAGTGCCAGAAATCAAAGTCGGTGCTATAGTATTACCATTGGTACGTACAACATTTTCAGATAATTTTTTTTTTCTAATTTTGACACTTAGTGTTTTCTACAAAGACTCTAGAATCTTTCTTTTAAAAGAAACTTTATTTAAAAAGCCCCTTTTCTGGTTCTTCAGTAGCGTCATATATAATGCATATTTTTGTCTAAACAAACATGTTTTTTTAAAGCTTGTGATATTAATAAAATGCTTCATTTTTTACAAAAACGACTGTCTAAGTAGTCCCCTTAAGTAACACAGAGTCGCTTGAGTCAGTTGCCAAAAACAGCACAAACAATCTTAAACGATACCACCTATTTATGTATAAATTCCACATCAAATTAATATTCTTGAAAGTGGCACTTCCAATTATTATAAAAGGATCATATACACTTATACAGTGAGTAACATAAATGTTCGGACATTTTTTAAAATCGCATATCCTTTTTAAAATGAATCCAAACGACTTGAATTTTTTTAAGAAACTACAAGGATTAGTTTGCTAAGTGTCGTGACTCGTCGTTTTGAAAATAAATGCATTTGGTCGGAATAGCAAAAAAAAAATAGTAAAGGTCCTATTTTTAAACTTTTTTTGTGAGCCTGTAATGAAAATTCACAAAACCCGTTTGTAGATTGAAGTAAGCTGTATAGAAATCGCTGATTTCGGGAATTTCGCGATTTTCGATCTTATTCTGCGATCTTTAAGAATTTATAGCTCAGAGCAACGTTAACCGATTTTGATGAAACTTTAGGCATCTATACAACTTACTTCAATCTACAAAGGGGATTTTTAAATTTTCATTTCAGGCTCAGATAAAAAAGTTGAAAAACGACTTTTACTATTTCTTTCGCTATTCCGACAAATTGCATTTTTTCAAAACAAAGAATCACGACACTTAGCAAACTAATATTTCTAGCTTCTAAAAAAAAAACTCAAATCGTTTGGATTAATTTTAAAAATGTTATGCGATTTTAAAAAGTGTCCGAATATTTTCGTTACTCACTGTAGGTACTCCCTTTAAAAAATCCGAGTGCAACGAACGCCAATGGACACATTACAACGAGCAACTACAATAATTCCTTCTCGAACCTCTCGAGCGCGTACCATCGTGCATGACGATTACAGGATGCTTAGCATGCCCGACGTTCCTGGCGACAGTATAAGAAGCGCAGGGATTGGAAAATGTTTAGACCAGGCCTCGTGGCTATCGAGCACGATCGCTTCGGATGGAAAGGGGTCAATAGCTTCTCGAAAGGACTCGATTCCAGCGTGTCACGAGTTCGTGTCTCGCAAGGACACGGATTATTTTCAGTCGCAGGGATCTCCCAACCGATCGTCTCGGCCCGCCGCGCGGCGCGGCGCGAGGCGCTAAAGGGCACGTTTCTTTTTTTAAAAAAAAAGATCCTTCCCTGAATTCAGTGACGTGTCGACTCGCGACGGCGTAAAGTGCACTTGTATCAAGGACGGTTATCTCACGTGCGACACCTTTTCTTGCGCACTGTATTTAATCCCGTGCACGAGAAATTACCGGCACCTTGGGAGCAAATGTTTTCTTAAAGCAAATAGGTATCGAGCAGTGTTTCTGAATCGGGTTAAAATTCTGAACATACTTGGGTTTATTCTGATAAAATAAATAATATCAGTATTAGTTTTAATAGCCATTTTATTACCCTACTAGCTTAAAGTACCAGGCTTTGCCCGGGTAAAACATCGATTATCACGGAGTGTGAAGAGGTCACACATTTCAGAAACTCACACATTTCATGGTAGCCTATATTTCCCGCAAGATTCTAGTTTCTAATTTCTAGGTAGTAGCTTCTAGATTTTAATTATACAAAATTTGGTTCAGATCGAGTAAAAAAATCGGGATAAAAAATATCCTATATGTTCCTGGTCCCAGCCTATGTATATACAAAATTTCAGAAAGATCCGTTGCGTAGGTTGCAACGTGATTGAGTAACAAACATCCAAACATCCAACACACACTTTCGCATTTATTATATTAGTAGGATTAAAACAAAAGGTGGCCGTTTCAAAGCTACGAAAACCGCACGCTCTTTTCGGAGCACCTAATACCGACCTAGGGGAGAGTGGCCTATATCGTACCACTTAAGACATTTTACATTATACTTCATATTTGGTACTAATTTGAACGCAAATGATTATTGTATATTGTAGCTTGATCCTTTAGGCACCTACTATTATACGCTTAACCTTTTGTTCAGAAGAAATTAATTTGTTATTAATCGTTTTGTCACATATTGTAAAAGGTACGATTTAGGCAACCGGGCTCCTAAATTGTACCTCCACTAAAAATAGTATCAATAACAAATAGAGTAGAAAATATTCAACATAAAGTAATGATTATTATATAGTTACATATACATATGTATATGGATCACACACAGGCCACAATGACCTATGAATATGATATATGTACATTAGGGTGGTCCTTATATGTATGGTAAAAAATTAAATTTTTTAAAAATTTCTTCGGACCCTCTCAGAAGCTTCCAAATAGTCTAAAAGAATTTCGTCTAAAATTTTATTAAAATATATTAAGGATTAAAGGTCGCACAACGGCAATGAAATATTACTATTTTGGTATAAATTTTTAAAAAAAAACATTTTTTTCCTTTACAGCTTGTTCTCACTGGTTGGGGGACTGGAGAATTGGATGTGTTTCGTTGTTATAGGTGCTAGGGCCAGTATCTAGTATGGTACCCGATTTTACCTAGGCCACGGTGTAAAATCGTAAAAACGGATCATATTTTAAATCATTATTTTTTGTATTTTTCCTTCTATTAAACAAATTGGATGTGTACTATTATTTAAAAAAGAGTTTATTCTAATGAATCCCAATTGCAATTTGTTTTTTACTTAATAATGTCAAAGTTATGAGATTTTATTCTTAACGTCCCGATTTTGCCCCGGTCTCCCCTACATGCGAAATATAAAGTCCTTGAGCGACCTTTATATATCAAAATATACAAATACAAAACACGGAGATATTATTTTTTTGTCAAATAGAAGATTTTAGGAGGGTCAGACAATATATATTTTAAAGTTGAAAAATAAGGACCACCCTAATGTACATAATCTATATAACCTACGAGTTGTCAAATCCTACTGGTACGATTATAGTGGTACGATTTAGGAAACATGGTCAATTTATTTATAAATATCAATTTAAACTTTATAATGAATGTAATATGTACTTAAAATGAATGTGAAATATTCTACATTAAACCCGCTTTTAGAAAAATACAAAAATACAGGACAAAATTGCATTGTTTGATTATTATCAGCTAAAATAAACTGGTAAAAAGTTACATCAATAATACCTGACTTTTTAAAATGTTTACAGCACGCACAAAATAGGGTGTAAGCTCAAAAGGTTTTGTTTTTATTTCTTATTTCACATTTAGGGTAAACAGTACTAATGCTGACACTGCACTAATCATTGGCACTCCTGATTAAAAAGTAAAATATTAAGAAGTACAAGCTTAGAAAGTACTATTTTACAATTTCTTATTTTTCTTGCACTACAACACTGCAAAGCCCAGTAGTTGAACAAGACATTTTACATCTTCCAACACCACAAAGTGGGACAAAGTGCTGAGTATTAGGCCTTTTTCTTAAAATTTATAAGTAAATAATGGATTAAAATACAGATTTACTAAGTGTTGTAGGTATTTAATAGTGAATGAAATAGTCTGTTTAAACACTTTACACTTCGTTTTTAGCTACATATGTTTTTCTATGCAACCTTAAATTTTAGGATGCCAATGATTGTACTTTTACGCCTATTTTTGTTTTTCCTTGAATATTTTTAAAATAAAAGACTTAACAGGTACACAAGATGTTTTATTTCAATAAGAAATCCATAAAAATTGATAATAACTGAAAATTAAGACCATACAAAAACTTCACAAAAAAATATAAACATTCTAATTGGGATTTCGACCTAGGGTGCCAGTCATTGTACAGTTTACCCTACTTCATATTTTAATCATCAGATGTCGTTTATATTAATTAATTACCGAGAAATTGTTGAGGTACGATTTAGGTGACCAGTACGATATTGGCAACTCTCCCCTATATAAAATCTCTATCCCCCCAATCACCCTGCCCCATGAAAATCCATCATCCTTAGCACTCGGTCCCAAAGCGACCGCGTCAAGATCCTCCCACACGATGCTTGAAAACAACACCGGCTTAGGTTAAAGGCAGCGGTGTATAGCGCCGCCAACGTAGAGCCGTATCTCGGTCGATCGTTGCCGAACGATTTTCGGGAAATCGGGGAAATGGGAGCAGAGTTTGGTCGAGGTGAAACGATCCAGGAACCAGGCGCAAGATAAACGAACCGTGCAGTGACCCGCTTTCCGCCACAGACATCCTTGTTTCATAATATCCACCGGTGAACGACGGTTAGGGGGCCGACGTTGTAACCCAGGAGAGATGCATCTTCGTGCATTAGTCAACGCGTGCTCCCCGGGCTGGTGCTCGAGCAACACCAACAACAACGGACGGGACTCGGGACACGGACACCTTGCGCAATCATGCCTGCTCGCCGGTTACAGCCAGCTTCTGGCCGCGGCGGGCAGGAGAGATGCGTTCCAGCCATTCCGTAGGATCGGTCCTCAATGATCGAGGACGTACAGTGCCTCGCCGAGAAATAGTGACCAAGTCGAGACCCACTGAAGCGGTGTGCAATAGGTACCATTAAGGGTGCGGAGCCTCCAACTGTGTCATTTGCTGCTTGTTACAGGACTGTACCTGCAGTGCCGGACGAAGGTATTGGGACACTTTTTATACAAGGGGTGATTCTTGTCTAACAGCCCCAAAAGTATGTTGTATTTAAGAATTTTTTTTTTGAAAAACTGTTTGTCATATTGGATTAAACTCTTTTCGGATATAAGAAGGCATCTTTAACCCTTTCGACCTGACATTTTTCTATCTGGATTTTATTATATTTTCTTGCAGAAATCGATTATACTAAATGGCGGATAGCTACTGATCAAATTTCACAGTTGAATGTTAATTTTAAAAATTGGCACACATGTGTCCCAACAGTTTTTTTTAGTGGGACATATGTGACCCGGAAAAATTAAACAGGGTTAAACACTTCCGATCTTCTGTGGGAATGTTATATAATGTATTTTTATTATATATAGATATATTATATATACATACTATGAACGTATTTATAACATTATTACATCTTACTGCTTGTGATAAAGAAACAAGAACAAAGTGTGAAAATACCTAATGGGACATGTGCGTCCCGGAAACGCATAGGCACTTCTATATGCTCAATAAGATAAGTAAAAACATAATAATGTAAAAACTTTTTAGCCAAACAGTTATATCATACTATAAACTGAAAGGCTATGTGAAAAGAAATCAGAAAATTGTTCAATTACCCGTGTAAAACACGAAATTTCTATAAATGCGACTCTGCAGCCACACACCCTGCCAAAATAAAACTTATCTAGCACGTTACTACGTTGCTTCTCCTCATGATTGCCAATCATAGATAGTAGTTTATAGTCAGATTAACTAAAAAAGAATAAAACAACGCACACATGTGGCACGTATTGTTCATATGTGTCCCAAGAGGGCCGAAAGGGTTAAACTTGAAGAAAATATTTTTCTTATGCCGCTCCTTCTTATTATTTATTAATTATTGTGGAATCTTGTCCACCTCCTCGACGATGTAACTCCTGTTCGCGGGATGTGTAGCACCTATCATCTGATTGCAAAGAAGATAGAAGTTTCTTAAAGTTAGATAGTTTACGCTGGGATTGGTCCACTTTCTAGAAAAAAATGAAAATTGAAAGAGTTATAGCGTTTGAAGGAAAAAGTAAGTTTTTTTCCTTAGACAAATTTTTCATATTATTCTTTCTATCGAATAAAAAAGTATTATAAGTAAAAACTGAAATTGAAATTTTAAGTTCAGTCCCGGCGTAAATTATTCACCTTTAAGAAAATTTTCTTCTTTTCGCAATCAGATGATTGTGGCAGGTGCTTCAGCTGACGCCAACGTCGCCGAAGAGGTTAACATGATTCCACAATAATTAATAAATAATAAGAAGGATCGACATAAAAAATTTTACAAGCTTAAAGATGCCTTCTTATATCCCAAAAGAGTTTAATGCAATATTACCAGTAGTTTTTTTAAAAAAAATCATAAATTTCGGGGACTATTACACGAGGATACTCCCTTGAAACAGAATAACTTTTTCAAAATTGGTCAATGCAACTTCTAATTTTTGAGAAGCTAGAAGAATTAATTGACTAAGTATGTGATGTGTTTCGCCATTTTGAAAAAAAAATGCAATTTGTCGTAATAGCGAATAAAATAGTGACGGTCGCTTTTTCAAACTTTTTATCTGAGTCCGTAATGAAAATTTAAAAATCCTGTTCGTAGATTTAAGTAAGTTGTATACGTGCTGAAATTTTCACCGAAATTGGTTAACGTAGCTACGAGCTGCAAACAGTTAAAAGTGGTGGAAATCACAGACTAATCACAACCTAAAGATTCTACATATTTCGATGCCTGCCAGTTCTTTAATTTTTTTCTCAATATTTCATAGGATTAAGCATTAAGCATTTGTCTGCTTTAGCATCTCCAGGACCTCAACCAACTTTTAATACCCAGAAATTCCATTGAATACGTCCCTGGGTGTTTGACTTGCCATCGAAAGACTGAAAGGCATTAACGATCCGAGCGCTTGCTGCTTTTACGAAGTACATAATTCTGCGGCCACGGTTATTTATTGCGAATCGACGGCCATCCCGCGCTTTCCACAATGTTCCTACGCCTCCATCGATCCCCTTTCCGCGGGGCTTGACACATTCCTGGGAACCAGCCACTGATTACACCTAATTAGCTGGGTAACGAGTAACGTGGCTCTGCTTTAGGGGAACGTTGCCACACTGTGAGTTCATGAATTTTGCCTCTTCTGTTTTTCGGTAAATTGCTCGGTCTTGTGGTTGAATTAGCAACATTGACGGTTGGTGGTTTCGACGCGCGTTACGAAGAGTAGCACGTTTCATTTTTTTCTTACGGACAACTGCATGTAGAAAAAATATATATAACAAAAATTGTTATGTTAAACGGTTTTATTAAAAATGCACTAAAAACTAAAAAATAATTCTATTCTTGTACTGCAATTTCGATGATGTTTTTCAATTTAAACAAAATCGTGGAGCAGGATTTTTCATAAGAGAATATGAATCAAATTTAATACAGCATCAAGCGTCGAAATGAATTTGTTGTGAGATACCCTGCTCCACGATTTTATTTAATGTGAAGAACACCAACGAAATTGCAGTACAAGTAAAGAATTAGTTTTCGTAAAGAACGCGAGTGGCTGATTTTAAGTCGTTTGGATTTGTGGTTATGGGTTATATTTATTGACGATTGGGTAATTTTTTCACCCACTCGGGGTTAGTTTTTTTTTTTAAATATTCTATTGTCATCCAAACTATTGTTGGAAGTGGGTTAAATTTGAGTTGCCAGATTTGAACCATACATATAAACAAACAAACAGAGGATCGAAGCTGAATAAAATCGTTTAAAAAAAATGAAACGTGCTACTTTTCGTAACGCGTGTCAGTTTAACTAATGTTCCATGCTGCGTGTACCACAGGTGGTCGTTTTGAAATTCTTCTGTTTTGGTAGGATGAATTGATTCGTAGTGGAAATTAAAAAATTTAAATCTACATACAATAGGATTGAATAATGTAGGTACAATGTAAATAGGTCATGTATCGCCTTCACTATAAGAAAAATGAGTTAATTCACCTATAATCATTTTTAAATATACTGGGAACATTTCTGATCAAGAAATGCCCCAATTAACAGGTTAATACCTCCCTGTGGTGTGAAACTTCAATACCAACGAATAAATGATTAGCCAGAAATTATTCATTCGTTCCAAGAAATTCACATCTGACTCCGCAGAAAACGTAATCCTTTTAATGAAAGCGTATTTCACTGCCTGTTAAATTGCTACCAGTTCAGCTAAGGGAATTGAAGGCACATCGGGGTCTGATTTTTTTACGCTATAGAAACTAGAGTAATCGCACAACCTGCTTCTTCATTGGTATTCGCTTCTGAAGAAACTACGCCAACTATCGCTGTCCATTCATCTTCGGCGTGTTTCACTATTTCCTTCCAGTCTTATTCCCCGCACCAAATCGTGCGAGTATGTATTCAATTAATTCGTGATCTTGTTTCTTTAAGCCTTCGATGCGAAGTGATAAAGCAGTCCTTTTAATTGAATCTAACTACAGTGCTGGAAATGTTTATTACGTCACCCCCAAATCCAAGTCCCATGAAACAATCTTCATAACTACGTGACTGATAAAGCAGTTGGTATCGAGGGGCGGATTTGGAGATTTGGCGGGCGAAACTTTCCGCGAAATATCATCCAATATTTTAATTTAAAAATGACAACTCCCATATGAGTTATTGCTGATTTGCTATATGAAACAGTAGTGAATTGTTTGTTTTAAAAGTTGTATCGACCATCTGTGTGTAAACATTTCCTAATTTCTTTGGCGCAAAAATTGCCGCTCCCCAAAATTTCCCACCCCCCAAATTTGCAGCTCCTCAAAGTTTTCCGCCCCAGGCTGCAGCCTTCCGAATACTAACAGTAAATGAGGTGGAAGTGAATATCTACTTTGTGGATTCTACACGCTAAATATTCTTGTTCCAAGCTGACTACACAGATACGAAACAGCTTCATTCCCTTGAAAATGAATCCCTCTGTTGATCATTGTCTCCGTAACGAAGGCGCACGGTCTCTTGTGCAACAGTTCAAGAGCCCGCTACCGCACAACGTATTTCTGACATTTAAAAAGATTTCGTCGTCGACTGCAACGAAGATCCACGCTGTACTTCGAACTTCGTACCAGACAATTTCCTAACCCCGCTGGTTTCGGGGACTTTTATGACTTTCACTTTTCGTAGAATTTTTATTTTTATTTCTCTGTTACATTGACTCGTTGACGAGACTCGAGCTGTTGGTACCTGGGGTCGTAAACAGAATGGTGTCATAGCCTTATGGCTCATTAAAATTAAAACGATGACTATTCTTAATTACAATTAATTACGCGTTTATCCTTCGCCAAAATGGCAGACGTATGAATTTAAACTATCTGTGTCCTTCATCTTTCGACCATTCTAATTCGAGAAACTTCCGATGAAATGTAATTCTTTGAGCCGGGCGTTCTACTTCTGCGGGTTTTTCACGGATATAGTGTTAATGCTGCCTGTGTGCGAAACACTTTAGCATTACGGGTGTTACACAGACGCGGCACAAGTATGCTGACTGTCGGGAGCAGTGCAGGGGTCCTGGCACTCATTGCAACCAGAATTTTGTAATTCCCGGATGATTTCAACTATCTGGAATCTGTATTCATTTCGATATTTTTATTTGCTTTAAGGGGGCATATACGTTTCTCGGCGCTAAAACGTGGTCAATGTTTGGGAGTATTTCAGGGATAAACTATTAGTCCGATTGGTTTAATTCTTTTTGTATTTGAGAATTGGAAAATTTTTAAAAATGTGGCATCCGCGGGCAGTGCCGTAGAAACATGTTTTCTGGCGCCGCCCAAAACGGTGTGCATGATTCAGTCCGTACGAGTGGTCCGAAACAAAAACCACAGATTTTTTAACAATCTTTGGAAACATAGTTATCCGTTTTTCTCTTCGAAAAAAATTGCGACAAGGGTAACACTTTGAAGAAAATGGTCGTGATTTTCGCTATAAAAGTCGTACGTTTTTGCTTGTTAATAAAAAATGGTTCGATTTAATTGAAAAAGCCCGCCGTCACTGGATAATGAATCTTATGTAGAATATGTATGTAAATAATGAAGTTATCATGCCCACTGTCTTGGAAAATGATGTTTGGAGAAAAACCCACATTTTTTAAAATTTCCCAATTCTCATAGCTGAGGTTTATAACCATAGGTATATAAACATATACCTATAAAACACAAAAAGAATTAAACCAATCGGATTGATAGTTTATCCCTGAATCACTCGCAAACATAGACCACGATTTAGCGCTGAAAAACGTATATGACCCTTTAATCAGTGCTGTTATGTTACTATTTAAAGTTGGACTATTGTACACACATCATGGACCCATGTAATAAACTACTGAAAATACCTAATTGAAGCTTTCTTTATCTTGCAAAATGTCTAACACTTTATCACCAAACAAAAGATATTTAGATGCCGCTGAAATATTATATTAGGTAAGTCTAATTCAGCATCCTGGATTAGGGTTTGAAATACCGGTAAATCGCGAGAATTCGATAAACTAGATATAACAATACGACGCGTATGTGTCTTCAATAATTCCCTCGACATTTAGTACGTTATCAATGAAAGAGAAACTTCAATTATTACTAATAAAGACGAAAACCGAAGTTATCTCATGAAAAACCAACACTGATTCAAAAGAAAACTAAAAATCTGAATCAAGTCGACAAAAAAGGAAAGAACTGACGTATTTTCAAGAAGAAACAGTAAGGGGAAAATATATATATACAAATGGCATATGATGGCTAATAATTACCCGACCAACAGGCAACAAGTGTAGAATCTGAGAGAGCTTTTCCCGCGGCTGGATTATTTTGTACAACGTTTTGATTACGTGGCAATTAGGAGACTACAGTTTAGACATGTTATGATTTTTGTATGCTTATTTGTTAACAAGAGTTGATAAATCAAAAACATTTAATTATGTATGTATGTTAAGATTCTTTTCATTGTTTTCGTGGTGAAGGTCAATATTTAATGAAAATTTAAAATAGTTTGCTAATATACGTATTTTGTGTTATATCATTTTATATTTTATGTTCAAAATAGTTTTAATTGTATATATTTCTTATAATGCTCGATTAGATCTAAAAAAAAATGTTTTTTTTTTGGAATATTTACTCTTACATTTTCAATTAATTAATAATTTTACCGAATTACCAGTAATTGAAAAAGTCGGTAAATTTACAATCCCTATCCCGGACCGCTGTGGTGGTTCCATCAAATATGCTAATAATATATAATATTAAAGCTACTCCAAATATCTGACCAACTCCATTTGATTCATCTAATCGAGTCGAGCGTATAATCAAATCGATTTTAAATTCACAACTGATGTTTCAAATTTGCTGCTTCAGGGAAAGTAACTGCGACACATCCATCATTCTACTAAACAGGAGAATGCATTGAACGAAACGTGCAATTATGAAATTCTGACGTGGCTGTTCCAATTTTGCAGGCAGGGTCACCCATTTCATGGATACACTTTTCTGATGTATACCTGCAACCTTGTACACGAAGCTGCCTGTACTTAGATCTCCAAGTGGGAGAACGCAGGTGTTTCCACCGATAATTAGAATGCCATATATATAAAATTGTCGGATCGATCAATCGCTAGATCGAATAAATTGTTCAACGAACGGATGACTAACGCCAGTGTACCTGATTGCTGAGTAACAAACACTTCTCGATAAATTGATTCCCAACTGACTAAAGCAAAGATTGTTCGAGACTTTACACCAGTGACGGAGAACGAAGGCCAATTATGGTTAAAACTGCCTGAAACCGCATTGGATCTCTGATCTTAACATTGACGGAATATTGCCCGCTAACGAGTAATGCAACTAGAATAATATGAAAGGTTCTCGATTACTTCCGCTTTCACTAACAGTTTGAGTGGCGTAAAATTTTGAAAAATGACCCCTCAACCCTTTCGCTGTTTTTCGACTATAGTCCACGCATAAAAAAATGTATTCTCTCGTACTGTGATAAACATGTAAGATGCAAAAAGAAGTTGAAAATTAAAAACTTTTTTATTGATGTAAAATTGACACTTTTCAAGAATCGTCCGAAAATTTAAATTCGCAGCGAAATGGTTAAGGTGGCAAGTTCTTTTCAGCGATCGCTTCCGCCAGAAAAGGTTTGTATAATGAATACGAAGCAAAATCCAAGCTTCGTTTCCTTTCAAAGTAAACATTCGGTGACTTTTGGAGAATATTTTCGAAGGTTTTCATAAAATATCGACGTGAAAGTACACTGAAACATGGCTCGCATAGAATGCAAGTGCCTGGGCGTGTAAATGAATTGAGAAGTTTTGGTAATGTTGCTTCCATATTGGGGAGTAAAGCTCGATTAGGATTCAGCTGGTTTGGAACTGAATCGACACTCTATTTTGATCTTAAAACAAATGTAGAATTTCCTAGTGAAACTGTTTTCTCACGTCATATATTTGAAAGTATAAGGGGAAAAACTGGGAAATTTTCATTTGTCCAAGTTCAAATGTCCCCCTAAGATAACGTTTAAGATTTGGTATAAACTGGTTAAAAACAGGAAATACTCTGGACTGGAAAACAAGCGGAATGTCTCCCCTCTCTGTCCAACCCTAAGCTCCTGTCGTCAAGGTAAGACAAGAAATTATTATAAGGGAATGGAGATCTTTGCTGCGAGAAAAATTTGTTAGCAGATGCCCATTCGCCATTCAGTGGATGAAGCAAACGCGAATATTAAGTGACAGTAATAGAACAAAACGAGAGTTCGAACTTCCCAACAGAGCATACAAAGAACTCCTGCCTATTTCAAAAGCAAAACATGAACATGACCCATGGTCTCAAAAAAATTTAACTAACAATAAGCTAAGACTCAGCGATTTTATGAGACAGCGGTTTTGATAATAGTAGAAGTGGAATTTTCTTATTTTGTTTGAATATGCTGCTCTGTTAAAAAAATATTAAAATAATGTAAAACATTTATTATTTTCTTACTATCTTTTTTCTGATGCCTAATTAAGGTATGAGCTTCGTGTTATGATGAATGCAGATAAATTCATTGAACTTTGTTTCTTTACTGGTGAACTAAAGTAGTAAAAATTATCCCGATAAAACTGTTTTGTGACATTCCCGATTTTCCTCCTTACCCTTCATTTGAAGTAATACAAGAAGCCTACAATTGACGTAGTTTCCAATAAATGGAGAAAGGAATTTTTCTAATGTCTACATTATTCACTACAGTGCTCAATTTCGGATGTGACTGCCTTCAAGCATAAACGACAAGGAGTAATCAGGGTTGAGGTTGCCTGAAGCTGTGTCTGAGATTTTATCGTTCCTGCTGCGAGATTTGCGACCTTGCTACCTTATACATCAACTGTGAGCTTGATTTGATCTAACAAACGGGCACGTTAATCATAGCAGCGCAACGGCGAGAGAGAATTGAAGTCGAAGAAATTAGAAACTGACCTTCTGTCGTTCACAGGTAGACTCTTTACTTTTGCACGAGATTAGCTATTTCTTGAATATGAAGTAGAAGTTTCAATGATTCTACATAGGTACTTTCATTTCATATGTACACAAAATAAAAAAAATTGTCGTATTACTAGGTGTTTGAAAAAGTTCGTTCACTTTATTGGCACAAAGTCTTTATTAAAATTAAAAATATATTACATTTTTTTTAATCAAAGTATTTTCTGTGGCTATCTATCACCTTTTGCCACCTTTCTGGTGAAAGTATAAATGGGTTTAGTAAAAAGACATTTCCGTACACCTAACATCATCTAACGAGCAAACGAACGAACTTTTGCACCGACTTAATAATTTAATCGTGTCGAGTTATTAATTTTGTTCTCACCGGTTTATCAAAACACTCAAACTACGCCGGAAAGGCTAGGACAAGTTTCACTAAGCGAAAAGGAATAAAGACGTATCGAAGGTCGTGCGACCATTCGATAATTCTAAACATGTGGAAATCGAGAAACGATTGCAAACGATTCGTTAAGCCAGGTCACGGTCTCGGTGCGCGTAAATTTCGAGTGGACGATGGGCGACGACACTCATCAGGAATCCAAGAATTCACGTCTGACAGAGGCTATGAGGCTAGTCCAACGGAACGTGCAAGACGAAACAAAGATTTCGAAACTCATTTGAGGGTCACAGAATTTTTTCGCAATCCCTCTGATCTAGGAATTCGAAGGAGGCGGTTATGGGCAGAAAGGAATTGGAATATGCATGTACAAAGTGCATACACAATTCTCCTGAAAGTACAGTAGGGTAGATGCACCGTTTGTGCCCACTCTAAGGTATTGTACCAGTTTTGGCCACTTCTTAAAAAATATAATATTTTTCCGTGTAAGCAATAAATGTAACCTTATATTCTCTGGCGGTATACTAAAGAAAATATTTATGGTATGTGAAATTCTCCACATAATAATGATCTGCGAGCAATTTAAAAATAAGATAATTATGCACGTGGGCAAAAATAGTGCAATGGCCGCAAACGGTACATCTACCCTAAATTGGATAGCAATTGTTTCAACAAGTATTATTTCAGTTTGTTGAACTTGAAATATTCTCTGCAATCTTGGGTATTAGAAAAAAATTTAATTCCTTTGCGATTCCTTGGTTACGGATTGCCAAAGTGGTTCTAAATAGTTACATGTGGCATCCTGTAGTCACGTACTTGGCACTTTTTTTACCACCAACCTCAACGAAATCTAAGAAATGCACACCTCGTTGATACTATAGCACAGTGGTAGCGGGCCTTTTCATCTGCGCGTGCCAAAAATTTATAAATAATATTTATCGAATTGCTGACGTAACGGGCAGTTTTTAATATAAGGGGAAAAATTAATAGAAAATGAAATATTGCAGAATTTTTTGGAGACAAGTTTAAAAATGAACATAGAATTTCATAAGAATTAACTTACAACTTGACTTACACATTGTCGTATAGTAAAAAAAATATTTTTGTATGTCTAACCATATAATAATTATTTTCGATTAATATACAGATATTAATGATATCATTGACATGCCAGCAAAATTCTGTTATAGCACACACTGGCAAAAACAATGCGAACGAACTACGGAAAACACTTTTACCAAAATTCATTATAATTGAAACATTTAATTACGTATTGTTATTTATACCACGACGAAATTAATTGATACACGACCGTTTAATGGAACGTTTCCACGTGTACAGTGATTGGCGCCACAAACTTTCCTCCGCGAAAGTTATTTGCGCCAGAGGCGTGCAGTTAGAAATATGTATATCAGAATGGACTTGTAAAATGGTCAAGATAAAAATAATATTGAAAATTTCCCTGGCAATAACCGTTACACGAAGCAACAAATAGGAAACGTGGATAAAGTTATGTATACATCGTTACGTGATTCACCCCTGATCCTAAAAAATAAATTATCGAGTCCTGAAGAAATGTTTCCTGTTAGCATGTGACGTAAGCTGCATAGTAGAAACTTAGAAATTCCTTTCCTTCTACGCCACTAACTCACATTTTCGTTCCTTTATGTGCGATGCCTGCACTCACGAATTCATGTTACAATTTCTAATTACAATAAACCCCGATGTAAGAAAGAACAGTAGAAAGGGGAAAAAGGAAAAGTTGGAGTAAGTTCTAAAAGTTTATCCTTTAACGTCACAGTACATTTTAGAAAAAAAAGTTAAAAACTTACAACCTTTTTTAATGTTTCTATTTTACTATACAAATGTTCATAAACTGGGATGAAGCACTGTTTTTCGAAACAAACGTTTATTTTTTATTGGAAGGAGCGTTATATTACGGAGGTGGAATTTTCAGACTGTTCGCAAGAAACGTAATATTACGAAGGTAGGTCTTAAGGGGGTATACCCGTTTGAAAGTGTCAAATATAAGATTTTTTCTTTTTACATATTTTCATAGATTGATGTTTTATGAATATTATAAATCAAGTCCGATGTAAAAATTCGGAAGACTGACAAAGTTATAGGCATTTGAGTGGCATTGAGACCCAGGTAGCACGGGGCGGCTCGACCGATCGCAGCGGAACTATATTTTTCATTAGGTACGGTGGCCCTAAAAACTCGCGCTACGTTCAACCAATTCACTTCCAATTTTGCATGCAGAATCGTAATAAGACTCCACATCGTCCTACGAGGGCTTTTTTTATTCCGATCCCGCGTTTATTATTTATAAAGAAAAAAGCTGGACTTTTCTCTTAGAAGAATCCAACTTTACCTTTGATTTCTCACTATTTCTTTATTTTTCAAATTTCTCAAAATCGGCGCCGTAGGACGATAGCTATTAACATATTTTATAAGAAAGTTTTACTGTTTTTAATTTCAGACACGACATACAGTTTTTTACGGGGCCACCGATTAGCCGTCTAAAATCGAGAGGCTTTCGGATATGTGTCCATAACTTCCGAAAAACAATACTTTTTTAACTGAAACTTTTTTTTTAAGTAGTTCATAATACTATGTAAAGATAGTAAAAAAGCGGGAAATCTTCATCAAGCCGTTGACTTGTAAAAAAATCCACAAAATGTACACACTTTCCGAGGGTTCAAACGGGTATACTCCCTTAAGGGGTTACATAACTACACGCGAACCAAGTCCTACAAGAATGGGAATCTCCGATTATTGCTGCACTTCGAACTTCACCTAGTGACCTATAAAGATGTCTACCGCATTTGCACGCTCGGCAGACATTATATAACAGGAGAATCGTTTAACTTGCGATTCGTCTGTCGCAGGCAAAGTTGTGCAGACTCGCAAACCCGCAGACACGCGGCCGCGCGACGGGAGACCACTCCACGAACCAGTTTTTCTCGTCCGAAAAAAGATTTCTAAACGTCTGACCCTGAAATTCGGATTGAACCACAATTCGAACCGAATATCATTTTAGCGTCCACGAATTTATAGCTACCGGGTGGAGCGAGTTCTTGCGAAATCGAGCGGCACAAAAGCAGGGAACAAAGGAAAAATTGAATTTTCTACGCGTGTACGTGCCCTGGATCGGTAAATTCATTGCAGACTTGCATTCCAGGCACAGAAATCCCGAATACACGCCTATTTGTCGGACGCGCGCTATCGGCCCTCCTTTACACGCGTCTCACGAATTCTCTTTAAGTATAAACGTTCGTCCGGCCATTGTAGGAGAAAGTAACGCTGCAACGATTATAGTTTACCGTTTAAAAAAGAACCCAACGGTATGTATTCTGCCGCGATACGTTTCCCATGGAGCATCTACGAGAGGGAAAACGCTGTAGCGATTGTTGCTTCCAAGATTTAAGGCGGGTTCGCACGTATCAGTTCAGTGCCGTCAGTGTAAAGCCGGGGATCCACTTGAAAGCTGAGCAAAGCTATGCTAAACTATGCTTTGCTGTGTCTGACTGTGCAATAAACCATAAAAAAAAAACATAAACAGCTTAGGTTACTTTTTGGTGGGAAGGGTTCCTTAAGTAGAGTTGGGCATTAACTAAATAAAAAGTTATTTAAATGACGGATCAAATAGAAGTTACTTTAACTTTGGATTATTAGAAGAATAAAGATATTTTTTTATTTGTCGGGCGTTTCAGCTTCAGCGTCGAATAAATTTTTCAACTTCAACTTTTAATTTTTAACTTTATGCGACGTCACATAATTTTCTGGCGCGCGTTCGAGGCGCCGAGGACAATAAGAATGTAGGTATTGAAGCTAACTGTTTAAAACTTAGCATAGCATAGCTTAGCTTTCAGGTGAATCCCCGGCCTAAGTGGTAAAGGTGGGGTTTCCTGCACGCGCTTGGACGCGGGCGTACATCCCAACTTAAAAGATATCGTTTCCCTGACTTGCAATGAAGCAGTTCACACTTGTCCGTGTCGGTTGACACTGGCGGCACTGAACCATCACGGGACGGATACGCGTGAACCCGGCTTTACGCTGCACAGAGGGAGAAACTGCACGTTTTTGTGCGAAAATCGTAGAACTTTCGATAGAGATAAGATAGAGGGAGGAATCTGTTTCGACGTTGAAACTAAGATGCTGCGGAATAAGGGGAAAATATTTTAAAAAATATGAAAAACAAATTTTGACTTTGAAAATTTAAGTCAAATAATCCTGAAGGGCAAGACAAATTCTGCGGCCAGATTTGAAGTCAGCACGTTACTATCTATCTATAGGAAATGATGTATAACAAGTCAAGGAAAACTTTGACCACAACATTATAATGGAAAAACCGCAATTTTCTTCGAAAATGTTAACTTTGACACAGATTTTCACGGTCAAAACTTGCGTGTCACACTTTTTCAACATTTCTCCCTTATTCTGCGACATTTTAGTTTCAACCTCGGAAAAGATTCATCCCTCTATGTTATTTCTATTAAATGTTCTATGATTTTTACACAAAACAGTGCAGTTTGTCTTCGTTCTTTTACGTGTCGATATAAAGTCTTTTAGAATCATGGGTAAAGAGTTGAGTAAATAGCTAATGGATTTCATAAAAAGAAAAATAGAAGTGTTCCAACTTTATTTGTTACAACATTGTCTCATTATAAGATCCAAGGTCAAGGGCGGATTTGTGTATAGGCCAAGTAGGCTCCAGCCTAGGGGGGGGGGGGGGGGGGCAAATTTTGGGGGGCAGCAATTTTGGGGTGTGACTTCTTTTGCACAGTGACAATTTTGAGGCGCGGCAAATTTTGGGGAGCAACAAATTTGGGGGAGCGATAAATTTTGAGCGAAAGAAATTGGAAAATGTTTAAACAGAGAGGCTTGAGACAACTTTAAAAACAATTCACTTTTTTCCTGCAGCGTATTAACAAAAACTCACACGTGAGTAGCTATATAGAATTAATTTTGAAATTGTCTCGACTCTGTTGAATTAAAATGTTTGATGAGATTTCGCGGAAAGGGCGGCAGACGCTAGGGGCGCAAAATCTAAAAATCCGTCCCTGTCCGAGATCGCAAGATCTATAAAGAGGAATGTAACCACAAACCTCTGTCGCAAATGTTTGCAAAGTTCCCATCAAGGATGCGATAAAACACTTTCAAAAATGCTGCAAAGCTTCGCGCGATCAGCTGTTGAAGTTCACGGACAAACAGAGTTCCTCTATGTCAACGTAATCGCTGAACATTAATCATGCGTGAATTAGATAAAAAATAATTACGTAAACCGAGCGTCAATTGAAATGCGCTTTCCAGGATCTCAAGTCAAGTTACAGATGCAAATCCGCTAGATAAGTGTCCGCATTCGAGCATCCTGCGCGAACAAACTATTACAGGTGCTTGCCGAAGGCAACAAAAATTCCAATGATCGAGTTTGGTCACTGATTTGTCTCATCTTCGAATCAGTGAACCGCGAGATACCGTGGCATTTTATAAATAGGTAAAGAAATAAAAAGGATTTGGAATTAATTCACTTAATAGTTCACAAGATATTTAATAATAAAGATCGCGTCACAAAGGCTCACACAGCAAAATGTATGAATATTTCTCTCTTCTCAATTTCTCTTCGCAGTTTAATGGCAGAGATGGGCAAAAAATTATTTGAAATAAAAATTTCGTATACAAATTTTTATTTCAAATAATTTTTTGCCCAACTCTGTTTAAGGGGTCATTCCGGTTAGCACGCCGATAAATTCAGCGATTTTCAGAAATTTATTGCGGCGAAAATAATTATAGTAATGGAATGAAACTTGTTTGTATTTATTAAACTACATTTCTACAGTAAATAAAAAATATAAAAGTAATAAAATTATTGCTTTTAAAATGCTTTTGAAAGCGGTCTTGATGACATGTTTAAAAATTCTTGCCTCGCTCGTGAAGGTGATTTCAGTTGTTAGACTTATCTGAATCCAAAAATCCAAACAGATTCTTGATCAGTATTCCTGTCGCTATCGGTCGGACTTCAATTAGTGATTTATCTTCAAAATTAGTAAAATGGCGGGCAAAATGCAAGAAAAATGTTTTTCGACTTTTTTCTTTTGCTATTTTCGATTTTAAAAGTAAGTTACACTCAATGAAAATACTTGGTTGTAGTCCCTGAGAGAGGCATAGGCGTGCAGAATAAGCAGTCAAATTTATAAAGCAATCGGTTCGACAGATTTTGAGATTTTATCTTCACGATTGGAAAAAAATGACGTTTCGAGAAAAACGCGTTCAAAGTTTCCATCCACAGAGGCCGAGCCTCTGTGCTCCCTACAAAATGCCTCTGTAGAAGCTAAAACATTCGGAAGTTTTCCATAAAAATTTAACAGTACATTCTTGAGGATATGCACTTTTGAAAAATGTTTTAAAAAAAATTGACCTTTGTCAACCCGTCTAACCGGAATGGCCCCTTAAATGCGAAAGAAATCATCATAAGATACCATTCACAATAAAAATTCATACGAACCAAAATAAAAAAGTAATGGCGTGCTGAAACGAACTCCGAACTCAAGATTTCTAAATCACAAAATACATCGACCCCATCCACTAGCCTGAATCGTCTGGCTGGAAAGAAAGTTCACGTCACAGGCACTTGAGCGAAGTACCAAGTACATCACCATCTTCATTGTTAAATATCTCATAAACTATTACGTGTCTACAGAAAAGCCCAAGCAACGATTAAATATTTTTTGCTTCTCTATCTACACACGGAGTTACATTAAAATCCATGCGTAACACTTGCAGGGTACTACCCGAGTTAAATGATAGCCAATTCTATTTCTGCAACACTCGTGAAACGAAAGGATGAAAAGTGCACGTCATGTTCCCGCATCGATGGGATAAAACCATGATTTTTCGTAGCTCGCGGAAAGACGGCTAATTATAAGTTCATCATCGCGCGGGTATCACCGGCGGGTTTTTCCTCTTTCCCCCTTCGAATGAACTTTCCCGCCGGTGCTCTTTTCTTCCCAGAGAGGGAATGATTAAGTTCTCCATGGTGCTGTCGTGTTCCCTTCGGGCGAAGAGAATAATTCAGATCCGGTTCCGCGTGCAGAACACGTGAGCCACATCTATGCCTGCATAATTTATTACGAAAACAGCAAAATACCGGTGCATCCGAGCGGAATACGTCTTGGTCGAGTGTACACGTAATGAAGAGGAACATCGCGCAGGGGATCATTAGCGATCATTTTCCGTTTTCCTCCGTAAACGATCTATCTCCCATGCTGGCACCTGCATTATTCTTCGCCGAACATGTTCATTCCAATTCCCTTTCCTTTCTATTTACAGATTTTCTTAATCCTTTCTTAAAGATTTCTATATACAGTGGCGTGCAAAAGTATTCGGGCACCCTTTAAAGTCGCATAATTTTTTTTTAAATTAATCCAAACGACTTGAGTTTTTTTGAGAAGCTAGAGGGATTAGTTTGCTAAATGATGTGATTCGTCGGTTGAAAAAATGCACTTGGTCGGAATAACAAAAAAATAGTAAAGGTCGTTTTTTAAACTTTTTTTTCTGAGCCCTTAATGAAAATTCAAAAAACCCTTTTGTAGATTTAAGTAAGTTATATACGTGCCTAAAATTGCATCAAAATCGGTTAACGCTGCTCTGAGCTATGAATGCTTAAAGATCGCAGAAAAAGGTCGAAAATCGCTGATTTCGGGAATTTCGCGATTTTCGACCTTATTCTGCGATCTTTAAGCGTTCATAGCTGAGCGCGATGTTAACCGATTTTGACGAAATTTTAGGCACGTATATAACTTACTTAAATCTACAAACAGATTTTTCGAATTTCCATTACAGACTCACAAAAGAAGTTTAAAAAACGATCTTTACTATTTTTTTTTTTGCTATTCCGACCAAGTGCATTTTTTTCAAACGGACGAATCACATAATTTAGCAAACTAATCCCTCTAGCTCCTCAAAAAAACTCAAGTCGTTTGGATTAATTTTAATAAAGTTATGCGATTTTAAAGGGTGGCCGAATACTTTTGCACGCCACTGTATACACATAACAGTTTATTCTAATGTGCTCGTTCTTCATAGACATACATATATTTCGTAGAAACTGATACATGAATCAGGAAGACTGTTACTTGGAATCCTATTTAAACAAATAATCAAAAGCAACGATCAATGAATAATTCCCGACTGGAATATTTCAATTTACATTCGAGTGGCATTAATCTGAACTTCTTACCTACTTTATCTTTACCCAGATTTGCTCGGAGGCGATAGTATCAAGGTAGGTAATATTAATAAGCTATTTACATCCATCATTTTGGAAAGTCACATCGACCGGCCACACATTGCGGAAAGGTTGCGAATTTAAAATCCCAATTAAACGCAAAACGATGGTCCCGAAGAATGCGAGAGCAAAATAGAATTCGACTTTCGCTGACTTTCTCGATAAGCTGTTCCCGTAGAGATCGTACTCCTTCATTAAAATAATTTTGTGAGAAACCCCGATGCCTTTAGAAAGACCAAAGATCACGTGTCGTTCGCATATCTCGCTAGAGACGTACACCCTAGTAAACTCTAAAGGATAAACGTAATGCATGGCTACGTCCAACAAGTAGGAACGTCGTATTAAGATCAATATTGGCGACCTGCTATGCTATTATAATTATATTATTTACCCATACACACGCTCTGGCCACGAGGTATGTTATTATGAACGCAGCTTTATAATAATGTTATTACTCTACGTTGAGCAACCTGTTCTCGTAATTGCAAGTTCGTAGAACCAGAAGTTGGAAAGAGAACTTCAGAGATATAAGTACGCCATTTAACGCTTCAATTACTGACCATGCTCTTTCAAACTTTTTGCTACTCTTTCTTGTACTCTCCGTAGTTGGTTATAAAATGTTATAAAAATTTCGTTGGAAAGATAAGAGATATTCGCCAGAATTTCGTACAAAGAGCCACGACTGCTGAATTCTTATTATAAGCGAAATAATAATTCGTCGTATCCATAGTACATGTCCTGGCACATTATTTATTCCTTTCGTGCAAGTGGAATTATTTCATTTTCGTGACTTTTCGGAATTTTCAACTGACGGGTCAACTCGTCTTCCCCAGTTAACAAGACGATTTAAAGTGTGTCATTTGATTAACAAACGCTATCAGCAGCTGATACAACAGTGACACGCTCTGTGTCACCACTAAATTTCACGAACTCAGAAGGACCCTGAAGAACCAGAAAATTTGGAAAAAGTCGTAAAATAGACCGTTTTCCACCACAAAGGGGTTCCAATACCATAAATAGAAGTAAAACAGAAATACCATAAAGATACTCCTCGAAGTATGATCTTGATTTCGCAAAAATATATATCAGGATTTAATCTCGGGGGAAACCAAGTTGAACGGATAAAAATATTTTTAATACAAATTCAATAAAATTCATTAGGTGGTAATAAAAATTTATTTAAAGAATAAAATCCAGTTTTCCTTTCTTTTTGCAAAGCTACTGAATTACTTCAGTCGTGCCAAGCCCCCCCCCCCCCCCCCACCCGGTGTGTGCTGTTGCACGTGGTAATTCCCCAAACCCTAGTAGCACAAAATATTGGTTAAATATTTTTTCCAAATGTAAAAAAAATATTTTTTTAGCCACACTTTTTAATATGAAAAACCTGTTGATTGAACTAAATATTCGGGGAATATAAAAGAAATATTTAGAAAATGTAAAGCAAATATTCTGAAAATGTGAAATTAATATTCAGAATTCCAAAATAAATATTCAGGAAATGTAAAATATATATTTAAAAAATGTAAAGTAAATATTCAGAAGATATGAAATAAATATTCAGGCAATATAACATTAATATTTAAAAAATGTAAAGTAAATATTCAGGAAATGTAAAATTAATATTTAAAAACTGTAAAGTAGATATTCAGAAAATGTGAAATAAATATTCAGGAAATGTGAAATAAATATTCAGGCAATGTAACATTAATATTTTTTTATTATATAAAATGAATATTCCCAGTATATTTAAAAAATATATTTGCTTCTTAATCTAGAATAAATATTGTATGTATATTTAAATATCAAAAAGAGATTGAACCTCTTTTTAATATTGGATTCATATTCAACTAATTATATTATACCTAACACAAGAATCGCAACCCTTAATTATTCAAGCAAGTGTATATGAAACATGATTAAACACTACCTACTAATTCACATACAATCTTTAATGTCTGCCAACGTTCTAAAAATTTCGGTAATAGAGGGTGAAGCCAATTTATCTATAAATAAACCGTGCAATTTGAGTAAGGCTGCATCGAAAAATGTCGTCGATACAGGCTCGCGTGCCGTAAGAATACTTTAATTGAATACCCGTATCGTGGATTACACGGTCGTTGTGGGATAGACCGATGGCACGCGAGTACACCGAGAGATAAATCGCGTTTGTATGCGCCCGCGCGTTCCACCAAGCTGCGATCACGCGCTATATTGTGCAATCCCTCTTCTTCACCACCTTCCCTACCCCCGTACGTTCTCCGTGCTCCTCTTTCGCCTGTTCGACGTCTTCACCTTCGTCGCCGGTGATCCACCGTTCCACGAGATGACGAACGCTCGAAAAGGGGCGTATGTGCCCGCGCTGTAACCGTTATCTAACGGCAGCCAGGCGCTTTTGCAGGCAAGTCCACCGGGAGCGCGCGCGGCTCGCGGCATTACGTCACGGGCATGCTTGAAAAATCGAACGTTATATAAAAGCACATCAGCCGTGTAATACCTTCCATTACGATAATTACGATTTTGTGTCAATGCTGCAACAGCCGCGCGGACTCATAGTCACGAGTCGTTTTCGTCATCGTCGCTCGAAAGCGGCGGGTCGTTGAATCGAATTACCGCGCGATGCCTCACCGAAGAACAGATTTCGCTACGGTGATGCCGCGAGCATCGGCGGTTTCTCAGATCCGTGCTGGTGCCACCAAAATTCGGTGTATTTTATTTCGGATGCCGATGAAAGTTTGAGAGATCTGGGGAGGAACGCGGGGGGCGGAAGAAACTTTTTGTCGAAATCACATTCTTTTTATTCTAAACAGAAGTTTGTGCGGGGATCGGTTTTAATGAAAGTGTATCGCGTGTTTGGTAGAATTTTGTTGGTGGATATTACGGGGGGCGGGATGTGTAGAATTTTTTTATGTGCAATGTCTATCAAAATTTTTATTTTTTATTTTGGCAGGTGAGGAGTAAATTGTAAAAAATTCAAAGGGTTGCTTTTAGGGATCGTTTATTAAATTCTTTCTCCTGCCGATGAGGTGATTTGAATTTAGTTGAATGGAGATTTACTGAAATTAAAATTTATTTGAAGGAGAGACTATTTGTTGTTCTTAAATGGTAAATCCATCCCTATATTAGGCCTGATTTTTTAGATACTCACATACGTTCGTGATAAACAAAGATGATAGCAAATTATTATAGTCGTTCGACTAGGAAAAATTAAGGATTGGCGCACGGAGCAGGACGAAGCAAGCAGGACATGTTTCTGGATAGAATCTCTTTCGCAAAAGCCGATTGCGCGGATATGGCTCGTGGAAGAACCGTGTCGAGGAGAATTGTTCTGCCTACTTAATCGGCAGGACAGTCGTCGATTTTATGATTTATTTGTCGGTAGTTTTTTCGCGGGGGGAAGAAAGCGTAAATCAGTGGCAGCCTTGTCACAATATTTGCTCTGCGCAGACGACTGACTTCAGAAAAAAGTATTCCCCCGTTTTCTTTTTAAACGATTTTATTCAGCTTCACTCTGCCCGTTTGTTTAGTTCAAATCTTGTAACTCAATTTTTTCCCACTTCCACCAATCCAATAGACTTGAAACTTTGCAGGCATACGTATCTCGTTATGATGACAAAACAAATTTTTTTTAAAAATAACCGCAAATCCAACAGACTTGAAAATTTGAAATTAACCTGTTCGGTTCTTTTCGAAAACAGCAAAAAGTCGATGCGTTGAATACATTATTTTACTATTATTATTTTTTAGTTTTTAGTGCATTTCTGATCAAGTTAAATAAAATCGTTTAACTTGAATTTTTTTTACGTACCTATTTATTTTCTTACAAGATGTTTAACACCGCCTTAATATCGGATAGTGATTGTTAGTGATATTCTATAGTTGATTGTGAGTAAAATTAGTTTTATCGTTTTATTTTGCATTGATGAACATTGGCATGTTTTTGGATCGTTCAATATAAAAATTTAACATTTTTACATTTGCTTTAAATATCCCATTATAACATTGCATCTTTTGTGAATGCACTACAATTAACTGCCAAAATGCATAAAAAATTTTGTCCCTTTCCTTCTTTAATACATGGTAAGTAAATGCCAATGTTACCCCGTACTGCCATTGTTCTCCCAATTTACGGTACCTACGTCTCATTTAGGAAAATTGCTATAGTGGAGTAAAATCATTATTATGCAAATACTCGACTACAATGAAAAGGGAACAAAGCATCTTAATAATTATATGCCTGAATATTAACTATATCATAGATATGAGATTTCTCTTATATGAAAGTAACCACTATATGAGAAATCCTATTAATTTTAATTCTAAATCTAATTCTTTCGTTAGAAAATGTTTAAACAATTCACTCTTCATTGGAGTACATGAACACGTTTCCTGATGATTGTGCACTTTTCTCCTTCGGGTTTAATTTTGTCTCCTTTCTTTCTTTATATTTAATTCTGCTTCCTTCTTGCCTTTGGATTCAATTTTCTTATTATTCTTTCTTTGGATTCAATTTTCTTATTATTCTTTCTTTGGATTTAGTTCTCCCCTCTTCTTCGTTTAGATCGATTTGGATTCCTTTTCTTCCTTTAGATTTAATTTCATACCCTTCCTTCCTTCCTCTACATTTATTTTTACTCACTTTCTTCCATTGCATTTACTTCTGTTCCTCTTTATAATTCCAAGTATGTACTATGTAGCTAGAAGTTAAATCCACGGCCTTGTCACAGTACTTTGCCAGGGAAAACACAGCCGGCTTTAAGAAGTTCGGCGTCCTTGCGGGAGATCGCTCGTTGGTTATTACCGTCTTTTCCAGAATGCGTTTGTGCAATCCTTCGGAGTATTGCAAAACCGCCGTCACACCAATAGTTTGTGTATATACTGCAACAATGCGTACGTCGAGTCGATTGAATACTGATCGAGTCGATTGAGACACATTCAATCATCCCCTACAGGGGCGGATTTGAAGATTTGGCGCCCTTGGGCTAACAAGCGTCTGCCGCCCTTTCCGCGAAATATCATGAAATATTTCACTTTAAAAGAATCGAGACAATTTCAAAATTAATTCAATATGGCAACCCACATCTGAGTCATTGCTAATTCGCTACATGAAAAAAAAAAGTGAATTGTTTTTAAAGTGGTCCCAAGCTTCTGTTTACATCTTTCCCAATTTCTTTCGCTCAAAATTTGTCGTTCTACAAAATTTGCACATTTCAAAATTTGTCGCTCCCCAAAATTTGGGGCTTCCCGAAATTGGCTGTTTTCCAAAATTTGGCGCTTTTCGAAATTTACTACTTCCAAAAAATTGATACTCCCCCAAAGTTTGCCGCACCCTAAAATTTGCCACTTCCTAAAATTGATCGCTTCCCAAAATTTGTCGCTCCCCAAAATTTGCCACTCCCTAAAATTTTCCGCTTCCTAAAATGTACCGCTTCCCAAAATTTGTCGCTCCTCCGAAATTTGTTGCTCCCCAAAATTTGCCGCTCTCCAAAATTTTCCGCACCCCCCCCCCCCCATAATTTGCCCAAATCTCCTATTCTCTGAAGCAGCTTCAATATTAATTAGTATAGGTAGTGGAAACTACGCCATTTTACAATTCGTTTTCTTGCTTTTTTTTCATATTTTCAATCCGTAAGATTTATTTCCTATTTTCTTGCGTTTAAAGAAAATTACTAAGGTCACTTATTTTAAATCGTTGCAAAACAAAAGTAACCTCGAGCATAGTTTATTGCTCTTATAGCCTAGCAGCAAAGCATAACCGCAAGAAAATGTATATCGGTTATTTCGCGGGTTTACGAGACGGTCGTTAACACCGACTGCGAAATTCAACGCCAAATAATTATTTGCCACTGAAGAGCGTTACGTCACGTAGACGAACGTGTTAAGACTTACGACAGACGTAAATAAGAGCCTCCATAAATACATGGAGGACAAATTATAGTTTTAACAAATTATGTAAATTCGTGGATAATACGTTTTAGTCAGGTTTAAGCTGGCAGTGTTAGCTTTTATACGCTGCTGCCAAAAAGTTTGGAATGATTTAGGAATCATTGAAAATTTCATTCGTACGAAGGGAGTAAATATATAGTGTCTGTGGGCGAAATGAGTTAAGTGGTCTTTAATCACTTTTAAATGTACTCGAGGCGTTTCTAAGTGAGAAGTCACTCGATTAACAAGCTAATTAGATAAGCTCCAGCAACTTCATTAATGTCGCTCAAACCTGCTATTCCATATTACGCAATTTGTATGACTGAAAGCCTAATTGTGTATGTTTAGTCTGAAACACCATATACAAATTGGAATTTATGATAATCAATGAGTAATAACGTTCACTACTATCAATGGATTTTTCTACCACCCTATGCAAGTGTTAGTGTAGGAAATCCCACCTTTACCAGTCAGACCGGGGATCCACCTGAAAGCTAAGCTATGCTATGCTAAGTTTTGAACAATTAGCTTCAATACCTACATTCTTATTGTCCTCGGCGGCTCGAACGCGCGCCAGAAAATTATGTAAGGTCGAATAAAGTTAAAAATTAAAAGTTTAAGTTAAAGTTGACAAATTTATTCGGCGCTGAAACTGAAACGCCCGACGAATAAAAAATAATAACTTTATTTCTCTAATAATCTAAAGTTAAAGTAACTTTTATTTGATCCGTTATTTAAATAATTTTTTATTTAGTTAATGCCCAACTCTACTTATGGAACTCTTCCCACCAAAAAGTAATCTAAGATATTTATGTTTTTTTATGGTTTATTGCACAGTCAGACACAGCATAGCATAGCTTAGCACAGCTTTGCTTAGCTGTCAGGTGGATCCCCGGCCTGACTGGTAAAGGTGGGATTTCCTACTGCTAGGGTAACTGTGCCAGTAGTCGGCCATTTAAGGGAAAGCGGGCATTCATGTTACGCGTTGTTATTATTAATATACTATTTTTTAAATGCGTTATTGACAGTTAAAATCTTTAAAGTATCTATTTTTCAAATGTGTGGATGATTTTTTTAATAGTATAACAATTTTTATTTAAAATATCTAAAATACCCAGAAACGTCCTTTTTACCAATAGTCAGCCAGTAAAATCCTAACTCCAGCCTTTCATATGCCAGTAGTCAGCTAGGTTTTTCTATCAGGTTATATATGTATCAGCCAGCCAATAGTATACTTATTGTTAATCGTCAGAATGTTAAGTGGTTCAAAATTCATGATGTGTGTACTCAAAATTGAAAAATTTATTTTTTCTGAAAATTCTGATTATTTAAATTATAACGACCGACTACTAGACGACTGGTCCAGTCGTCAGCCGTTTTGTGTTTTAGGCGACCGACCACTGGTCAAATTGGCGATTTCTTAACAATATCCAGTAACCAGTCGGGGCGGCTGACTATTGGTTTTCTTTATACTTTGAATGCCAATAGTCGGCCACTTCGAAAATACTTACTAACCTAAGTTTAAATGCAATTATAATTTCACGATAAGTTCATTCGAATGTTATTAATCGCGTATTGAAAATTTGAACATAAAAAACTTCGTATTAGTGTTGGTATACACAATTTTCAAGTGTCGCCTATAATACTAAATTAATTCAAATTGACTCATCAGTCGTCAACCATCCAATCGCCAACACAATAAAGCTTTCTGCAGTTCATATTTTTACCGCTAAAGGCGTGAAACTTCCCACATTCGAAGAAGAGAGTTTAAATATATAAGATTCTATTCCTAATTTCTTATTTCTAAACAATTTATTTCCGAAAAAGCTGATTATTGGGTAGGGGCCAAAATATGGCACATTTACCCTACAATTATATAGTTAAATTCAAGGTAACAGTCTCTTCATAAATGAATATAATTATTTACATTACAAGCACTATTTTGTCACTTAAACTTCATTACACCGAAAGTAATGCAGCGACCAAGTTACTCGGGATAGTTTAAGAACATTTAACAAACGAGTATAATAAATACTATGTCAAGACGTAAAATCTACTTACTCTACATGTGAAAATGGCTGCACATAAAGGAATCACATGCAAGCAATTGTTTGCTTCACTAATTTAACAAACATTTCATTACTCACGTGAAACTGTCGTGTCGTCTCCATCGTGATGAGATCTTTTCACACTATCAATCAATTACTGCACACTTTCCGCGCCAAGTAACAATTGAAGCGATTTAAAATCACGAGCAAAAATCACGTCCACTTTTCCTGCTTAACTACGGGGAATGACCAAATCTAATTTAAAATATCGATACAAATTCATTCGAAAGCTTTCGATTCTCGAAAGTCGAACATCAGCGGCGACGTTCAGGCAAGAAGTTTGTTATTACTACGGTATAGGTTATGTTTGAAAACTGAAGTTGCACGATTCGGGAAGACAAGAAGAGACAAGATGAATGTTGTCGGCAGACAATGCCTTAGAATTTTAAAAAATAATGTAACGGAGCAAACTCAGTTTTGCCTTCTTGGAAGGGCGCTTGCCTACAAAAGTGCCTTCTCCCTTGACAAGCTATACCCAACGAGTAACCTTAAACTCTACACGCCAACTTTCGTAAGTTTGTTATTGTTTACCCCATGCGAGAAACAGGGAGCAAGTTTTTAAACAACACATTTTGTCGGTCCTGTAATTTATATTGCTGGTTTACAGCAGGGAATTTTATGAGCATTTATCACGGAATTGTTTCGTTCGAAGGAGAATGAAATGATAAATGTGACTTCAGCTGGGTATTTTATTATTGCGGTGAATTTCGATAAACAAGATTCTATAATGGTAATAGTTACAATGTTAAATCTTTTCAGACTCCAGAGGATCCAAAGTCAAAATTCCTTGGTTATATACCTTTGGAGGAACTCGATATAACGTATTGCCGTAGCGGCGGTGCAGGAGGACAGCACGTAAATTGTGTAAACACTAAAGTAGATTTGAGGTTTAACGTGCAAAATGCTAAGTGGCTATCGGAAGAAGTTAAAGAGAAGATAATAGAACAGGTAACTCAGAATCTTCCATGGTTAATTCAAAGAAATATTATTCGCATTGACGTTACATCTGTTGCAGCATAAACATAAACTAAACAAGGACGGCTGTCTAATAATCAAGTCAGAATTAACAAGATCGCAGCAATTGAATTTAGCCGATGCCCTAAGAAAGCTGAGAACAATGATATGGGAGACTATAAAGCCTCCTCCAGAGGTGTCTGCTGAGACCTTGGAAATGAAGCGGAAGCAACAACTTAGAGCAGCGAGGAAAAGACTTGTTGAGAAACGACAACATTCTCAGATAAAGCAAAGTAGAAGACAGTCTTGTGATGATCTTTAGACATTCATTACGCAATTGTACTTGTACATTACATATAGAATAATACATATACTGTTAAAATAAATGGAATATAATGTAAAACATACTCGAATTTATGTTATGACATTGATAGTTTCAATTTTCCTCCGAAATTTCTCACAAAATTGTTACAAACCACTTAAATATGATCGATATTGAATTTTAAAACTATAGTGGCTATTATTCTATTGCATAGGGCTGGGACTATTCGAATATTTTACAAGTATTCGAATGTTATTATTCGAATACCGATGTATTCGAATAGTATGGTGTGAAGTGGGTCAAAATTAGCTTACAAGATTTCACCCTCACAAATGACCCTAAAGAATTTGATTTATAATTCACACTATACTATTCGAATACTTAAATATTCGAGTAGTATTCGAATACATAAATATTCGAGTAGTATTCGAATACTTAAATATTCGAATAGTATTCGAATCCTTAAATATTCGAATAGTATTCGAATTATATTCGCCAAATAATTGAGCAATTGAAGTATTCGAATACCAAAAAATTCGACAAATAGTCCCAGCCCTAATTGCAATTAATATCAGTCCCTCAATCGGATATCTACAATTCTTATATGAAAAATTTATGTTGTAATATTGACAAAAAAACACTGCAGCAGTAATCGCGTTTAAGAAACGAAATCCATACACTTGGAAAGTGCGAAAGATCGTTTCTTGTTCTTGGATTTGAAAGAGATTCACTTTGAACTATGTATGCATATACATAGTTGGACACGTTTCCCTGGTAACGCATCGCGCGTGAATGAAAACATACCTGGGGAGGGTGAAGAAAAGTGCCTTGGTTCAGTGGTATTTACATGTTTCAGAAACATGTCGTTTCGCGATTTAAGAAGTACGTAAAGAAACTATTTTTCATTGTGTACATTGCCAGTCTCCAGACCGTATTGGACATAGTAATTGTTACTTACTCCTTTCCAGATTTTACAGAAATGATGCGAGTACTGGGTTATCCGAGGCTGATTTCTGTTGGGAATTTTCGAACACCAATTTTCCCATTGGTCGCAGAAATTCTCATATGGCTGGTGAAAAGATTTGATCCCGACGCTGACGTACCTGATGAATATGTTACCGAAGAAGGACGTATCGCATTGATACGTGCTGTCGCTGAGTTCATGGTAATGAATGGATATTAGAAATAAGGGAAAGATTGAAACAGTTTGGTTGTACGTACGTACAGCGATATATAGATTTATTCAAATAAGACTGGCATACTCGCTACTCCGAAACATAGATTCCGATAAAAAAGTGGCACGCTTAAGTTGGTTCTTTAGTTGTGACAGTATAAATAAAGTTTCAACCCATCCATTGGATGGTTTGAAAGTTTCAAAGAAAGTTTAGTTAATACTAATATGAATTGTTAAAAAGTAACTATGATAAGATTATAAATACTTTACAATCTATATGTTAAAAATTGATAGACGTAACTGATTTAATATAGGCATTGAAAACAAATGTTAAGTTGAATACAAAGAAACTGTATCAAGCAGATGGCTATGCTGTGAAGGAATTATTAAAAATAGCCACATTACTGTACGACGCTCAGAGCAATAGCAACAGTGATATAATTTCTGATGAGAACTTCCATATAGCTAATTTTGATATCTCCGACAAAATTAATGAGTTGAAATCGACTAGACAGTTGGCTAGTCAGCTGACTGTCACTGGTGCATCGTTGTTTGACCTATTAGGACGTGAAGTTGATCTTCGAGAAATTCGTAATTCCAAAGTTGCTAGACAATTCGACACGTCGGAGATTGAAACAGCATTGACAAATGTTATTGAGAGCGTGCGTAAAGAAATTGACGACACCAAAAGGCAGATAGATAACGTTAAGGTACCAACTATTTCTTTCCTTTTACTCTTAACCCTTCGTGGTCACACCTTCTTATAATCACAAATTAGTCACACAGGGTTCGCTGTACCCCAGCGTCATTTTTTGCATTACCATTTTCGTATTTTTGAATCTTTTAACTTTTCACTAATAATTGTACATTCGTAATACTTATACAGTCATGGTCTAATAGTCTTTTTCTAGAAATGTAAATTTTGATACGATGAAATTTGTAGTTGAAAATGAGTGATTTTCCATGGTCGTGGTAAAATCCAGATTTAAACATTTTTTTTTATTATTTTTTTGCGATAAATCTCCTTTGGAAGACATAAAGGTGCGATATTTCAAATGGAAAATTGCTCATGGGGTGCAGTACACCCCGTGTGACCACGAAGGGTTAAAATAACTTACATTCCTAACGTAATTCACGGCCATTCGTAAAGGATACGGAACAAAACCTGGACGTGAGAATCGAAAGGCGTCGCGCGGAACTCGATAGAAATCAAAAGAGGCTGCAGACGTTGAAAAAAGTACGCCCAGCTTTCATGGAAGAGTTTGAGAAGCTTGAAGTTGAATTAAGATCTTTATATGACGATTACTTACAAAAATTCCGTTACCTAGCGTACCTAGAACATCTGCATGAAGATGCGGTTAAAGCGGAACAGGAAAGGTTTGAAAGACGGTACGTTAACATTGACCAATAGAATTTAGTGGCGACGTAGAATAGCAACGTTTGATTAATATCTTGGACAAACTTCTGATTAATAACAGGCAAGAGGCGACGCGGAAGCAGCTGGAAAAGATGAAAGCAGAGGATGCCAATTTCGAAAGCATGATGGAGGGAAATGATTCTATACTACCTACAAATCTCCAAGAACCTCCGCCTCCACTCAGTGACACAGAAAAACAGAGTACTGAGAAAACAACTCCAAGCAGTCGGCTAAAGTCAGGTAAGGACTGTTACAATTTATTTGTTAAATATCTTAATGAAATACAAAGATTATCCCGTAAACTTACATATAAAAAAAATAGCAGGCCGTTCGTCAAGAATGCAGATATCACAGCGTCGAATTTATGGCAGTATGTCTGGACGTCAGAGGGGGACGATTCAAGAATCGAATGACAGTGGTGGCTCGCTGGATAGTGACAGTGATTTGCTGATCGACGGTGATCTCGACGATGACGACGAAGATGACGATATTCTAGACTCCGTGGGACCAGAGATTGGGAGCTTCGATTTAAAGGTTGGACAAGAGAAACGAGCTGTTAGCAAGCTAGATCATTCGGATGAGGATTTCTAACAGCGTTACAAAAAAGCAATTTACAAAAACTTTGAAAATATACCGTCCGTGTAATTTATCGATCTGTATCGCAGATGTGTACAGTAACTGTAAATAGGTATTAAGAAATGGTAATACGTTATCGTTCTTCGTGACTTCTCGTGAATTTTGACGGCAGTCGAGAATACTTAAGGGGTCATTCTGGTTAGATCGCCGATAAATTCAGCGATTTTCAGGAATTTATTGCGAAGACAGGAATTATAGTAATGGAATAAAACTTTTTTCTATTGATTAAACTACATTTCTACAGTAAATAAAAAATATAAAAGTTATAAAATTATTGCTATTAAAATGGTTTTGCCGGCGATTTTGATGAGGTGTTTAAAAATTCATGCCTCGCTCGTGCATGAGATTTCAACAGTTGGACTTATCTGAAACCAAAAATACAAACAGATTCTTGACCAGTATGACTGTCGCCATGGCCGGTACTAGAATCAAGTATTTCTGCTGAGTCTAACCTACTTTTAAAATGGAAAATAGCACAGAAAACACAGCCGAAATACATTGATTCTTGTATTTTGACCGCCATTTTGTTAATTTTAAGGATAAATCATTTATTCTAGTACGGGCCATAGCGACAGGCATACTGCTCAAGAATCTGTTTGTGTTTTTGGTTTCAGATAAGTCCAACCGCTGAAATCTCATGCACGAGCGAGGCATGAATTTTTAAACACGTCATCAAAATCGCCGTCAGAACCATTTTAATAGCAATAATTTTATAACTTTTATATTTTTTTATTTACTGTAGAAATGTAGTTTAATCAATAGAAAAAAGTTTTATTCCATTACTATAATTCCTGTCTTCGCAATAAATTCCTGAAAATCGCTGAATTTATCGGCGATCTAACCAGAATGACCCCTTAAGACGTACATGTACGGCATCTAAATACTCTCGTAATATAATTTCGAATTCAGTTGTTCGTTACAGTTTCGCATGTATCCCAGCCGCGCGTAATGAAATATATTTTCAAGGGAATCAAAATACATATTGTCGTCGTATAATATTTATTAACTTTCTCAACACGACCAAACGGCATGTTGACGTGGCTCAGCACCGATCACATGTATGTATTTCACCTATCCTACATGCTGCGTACGCAAATACACGTACACACTCGTGTATACACATATATACATAAATGTATGTGCGTGTAAAAAATGTGACCTTATGAAAGAAATAGAAACAGTTTGCCCGTATTCATTGTCATAACGCTCAGATCTGTAATTCCTATTTCGCTGACACGGTAAATCCCCCCCCCCCCTCTCTCTCTCTCTCCCCGCCATTGTGAGCACAATTAACAATCACCTTCTCTCCTAACACGTCTACCATTATAAGTAACAACAGTGTCCGCGATTACTTTCACTGGGTAATAAAAAGTGTTCGCGAGGACTGGTCGGCAACGCGTAAGATTGCCGAACGTAACTGACCGCGGTCCAAGCTAAAGGCGAACGAAATCCTTCCCCCGAACCAAGGTGTCTCGTACAGCTTCGCGGATTCATCCGATACAAACTGCTGGATGTAAAACGATGGTTCAAAAACATTACGCATTCTACGCGTTCGCTATAGATTAAATACTAGATGTTCTAGATACATATTATACATACATAAACTACGGCTAGGTATTGATCCTATGGATATGCGTATGTTTTGTTTATACGTTGTGCGGATTTATAAGGTGTGTTAAAAACAATATATCAACAAGACAACGATGTACTAATATCAAATCTCGCGTTATAGCCTGCAACGTAGACCGAACTGTAGGCCCTGCGTAAGTAACCTCTACGTATCTTAGTCAGTTTCACGTACAGCCACTCGTATTATCATTCGAACACCATGCTGCAGGTGTCTCGAGCAACGCCGAGGCCCCAAACGCGCACGTTCCAACGAAACATTGATGACCACTTCACTTTACTATCCCTATATTTGCCTATGATGTCTATTTATTCGAGATTCAACGATCCCAGCGCGTTAGAGACCTCACTGTTGCTTGGTACACCTATACCTTGTAAATTATTCCTTTGTATCCTCGGCGTTAATGAACTGATTATTGCTTCAATGAGTTAAAACACTTATTCTATTTGAGATAACTATAATATTTAGTCACTTAACTTATATGTATAGTTCTCTATACACGATATATCCCAGGAGATAAGCTGGCAGACTTGCCCAGCATGCTTGGGGGGTCGAGAACAGGTTTGGCAGAAGATGTATTAAAATCGCTACAATTTTGTTAATGCAACTGTACACTCTATACAAAAATATTCCTCCTCGAAGCGTCGAGCAACTAAATTCCATGCCTTTTGCCAACCAGGATCAAGTACTTCAGCTCATTAAACACCGACCAGCCCGTTAATTCCATATTAAGTAAGCGCGTGCTCGCAGGGCTAACTTACAAGGTACCGCGGTGCCTGAACACTAGTACCAACCACTGTAGACCGGCTTCGGTTCGAACGGAAACAAATCTAATTGTAAGTAAAATACACGTATAAAATCGTGAAAGAAGCACCATAGCGTAAGAGTTGCAGGATCGGCCGGGAAAGTCGTCCTGTACTTTCCCGGCCGGTCATGAGTCCTTCTCACGTAGAAAAATATTATTCGTCAGCTTTTTCGATGAGCGTCGCGCCACCCTCTTCAACGTCAGCCACCCCCGTTGGCATAGTTCTCCGTCTAGGGAGAAACGGGACATGTCCAGGCTGTGGACCGCGAAAGGTAGAAAAAATGTGTTACGGTAGCACCCCCAACCCACCCTCCCCAACAATAGTTGCACGCCGCGGATGGAAGCTCCCGCGGGACACCGATTCCCACCGAGAAGCTACCTAAGCGCCGCCGTAGTTATAGAAATAGGTTCTCGCTACCTTGGGTGTACCAGTGAAATTACCAATATCCCATACGTCGGCGACGGTCTTTTGCTACCTGACCGCTTTCAACGGGGCGTTGTTCGCTTTTATCCGCGGCGTCATCGCTGGCACCGGCTCCAACTTCGGCAGGGAGCATTCGGCGCTCAGGTCCGCCCAGGTTCGGCCAGCGTTGTCGGCCAATCTGTCCTTGTATTTGTAGGCCGTTCTATCGACTACCGATTGTGTCTTTATACAGTCGTCGCCGCCGAACTCGCATACCCGGTAATGATGCAGGATCGCGGCGTCGGAGGGCACGTTCAGTGTCCCGTGCCCGGGAATGAACTCCCAGACGAAATGATTGCCGGCCTCTACCACGTCCTGAGGCTTGCAAACGTACTTTGAGCGCTGTTTGTGCGGGTGCAGCTTCGTCCTGCGTCGCGTTTTCCTTAATGTAATTAAACCGGCCTCCACGGGCGTCCGACTCATCACCGTGAACGGATCGTCGGCCCACTGCAGGTAAAAGAAAGCGTTTTGGAAAGAGTACGCCCCGGTGGACTTGGTGTTTATACGACTGCTCATCCACCTGGAACACGTTGAATCAGATCAGCACGGGCGTGGCAAACGAATTGCTGCGGGGCCCCCGCATGGACATAGTGACTTGGGCACGTGCAGAGGCGTATTTGTGGGTAAGTTAAATAGGCTGTAGCCTAGGGCGGCGAATTTTGAAAGCAGATAATTTTGGGGAGCGACAAATTTTTCAGCGAAAGAAATTGGAAAAGGTTTAAACACAGGGGCTTGAGACAACTTGAAAAATTGTTATTCACTTTTTTTATATAGCAAGTTAGCAACAATTCGCATGTGAGTAGAGATAGTGAATTAATTTTTAAACTGTCTTGACTCTTTTCAATTAAAATATTTTATGATATTTCGCCGAAAGGGTGGCAGATACTTGTTAACCTATGGGCGCCAAGTCTCATAATCAAATGTTCCTTTCCTCTTTATATCCGAAGCAAATGACAGGGTCTCTAGTAATTTTCAGATCAATTCAATATCAATATTTATTCCCATCGAAAAGAGATTTTCCATGTTTTCCACGAATCGTATACCTATTTTTCCTTAAATGCAATACTGCCGGGTTTGGGGCTCGCGTGGTGGAGCTAGAGACGAACTTAAGGGGGAACTCACCACTGTGACGGCCGGAAAAGTAAGCCATTTTCAAGAATTTTATTCGGAACTAATTCACAGTTTTCATAAAACATTTTTATTATCTACCTTTAGTACGTTATCTTAAAAGGTTATATAAATAAAAAAAAATAGAAAAACATCCATAAATTTTAATATATTAATTAATCTTCTAGACCCCCCCCCCCCCCCCCCCCCCACGCCAGCTGGTCGAATGTGTAATTATGGAACAGCTGGTCCGAAATCAAATTTCATTTTTCTTTTTTAAACTATATGAGTGTAGTTTCCGTTGTACGAACGGATTTTTTGATTGAAAACAAACTTTTTGAAATACGCTTAAATACTGTCCATCTTATTCGCGGATTTTCGAAACTTTTCTTCTATAGCGCACCATTTCTACAAAAATAATTTGTATAAGAAATCGGTACGCACAGCGGGGCCTAGAAGATTAATTAATATAGAAAAATTTATGGATGTTTTCCTATTTGTTTTTTTTTTGTATAGTTTCTTAAGACAGCGTACTAAAGGTAGGCAATAAAAATTTTCGATGAAAACTGTAAATTATTTCTAAAAAAAATCCTTAAAAATGGCTTACTTTTCCGGCCGTCACAGTGGTGTTCCCCCTTAAAACGGGGTAGGGAGTGAATTTATGCTTCACCGGGTTCTACCATTAAAATCGTCCGAATATCGTCGTGTTTGGACTCATTTTTATCAGAGAAATCGCAGAAATTCGTTGGTACCAATTTCACGAAGACGTAATGAAAAATAGAAAACATGGAACTATTCAGTCGTGTGTGTTTTAAGTCTCAATACCGAACTTATCAATTTCGACTGTATTGTATTTCCATCTCTTCCCAATTATTATGAATTGCGAAATGTGTATTTAAAGATAGCAATTAAACGCATAAAAAATAATAAAAGACAAAGTTTCCTTCGTTTGGATTATTAAATATACAAACAATTGCTACAATTTTCTTAAAGAGTAACCGGCCATAAAATTCGGCACACGCCTCGAAGCACAGGCTTTGGCGCGTCGAGGTGCACGATGAAAATCTCACCTAATGAGATCAATGATCGTGTCGTTGTGCCTCGGTACAATAAACTCGTCGAGGTCCACCAACGCCACGTACTCGTATTTGTACATAGATCGATAAAGGCAATCGTTCAGGGCAGCGAACAGTCCTTCCGTGCGGATCTCTCGTTGGGAGATCATGTCCAAATGATGCCAAGGTAGCACGGTGACGAGACCTTTAGCTTCATAGTACTTCAGAGCGCATCCGGCCTCCGCGCCAACCGTGTCATTGTAAAGAGTCACATGGCTGGCGCCGAGCAATCTATGCAACTCGATGAACTCCACGAGCTGCAGCACCTATAAAATTTTCACCCGGTTACCACAGACACGCGCGACCTGCAACTATGACGTATTTCTTTAATCCACATTCTTTTCTCTCTATCGATTAGACTCGGGGGCTTATCGTGACTCGACACCATCAGCGCGCAAACCCTCGCCTTTTCTTATCGAGAGCAATTACATCTACAACAAAATAAATAAGATTGCTGGTCGAGGGGGGGCGGGCGTAGGGGAACGGAGAAAAGAAGGAGCGCAACTGCGACGACCACGTTCGTTGAATTATTCAAGATTTACGCGGGGGCAACGAGTGGGCGAGTGGGTTAACCGTAATGCATGCCTCTGTTCGGTGTGTTCCCATTGAAATCCTGAAAGGTCTTTCAACGTACTCTGTTATAATCGTAATGCAGGGGTTTCACGCAAACGGCCAACAATTCCTTGTCCTTCGATCTGTTCTCCGGCCGGTTCTGCACGAGGATGCGGTTCGTCGGGGCCGCCTTAAGCCTGGCCACGACGCTCACCGTTTCCGGTACCTTGTCGGACGTGGGTGACTCCTTGGGCAACGGGCAGATCACGAAGCAGGCACTGTACTTCAAGTTCCAGTTCTCCCTGATTACCTGTCGGAGATGGTTAATATAGCTGTTAGTTTTATCAACATTTTCAATGGCGTACGATTTTGAAAAGTGCGTCTTCGAAGCGGCCACGCCTTCCCGAGCGATCGCTTCTGCCGGCAAAGTTTTGTACAGTTCAAATTTGCAATTTATTTATGAACTGTGGGTCATTGCATGACAACTCGATCACTTTATTAAGGATTTTGATGATATTTACATGTATTGTAGGACATATGAAACTAGGGGGGGTTTAAGTCATCACTTTTCTGGTTTCGAAATTGTTTAAAAAATACAAGCCCTCAAAGTTTACAGTTTTCACCAATTTCCATGGAAACTGCGAAGAGATCGCCCCAAAACGATATAACGATTTTTAATATTATATTCCAAAAAGAATATATGTATATTCCGAGCTGGTTTTGTTTTTTATATAAATATTCCACCTCGTGTTAAAATTTAAATTCATTCGCACTAATACTTTTATTGCAAAAATTTGTGGAAAAACATTTTTTCTCGCTCGCGAATGAGAATTTATATCTGTTTAAAAAAATGCCACATACACTACTGTCTATAAGTACAGTTATAATTTAATAAACAATTTATATTGTCTCGCAAAAAGTGTCTTTTGCAGTGATTATAATATATTTTTTGTCACAGTTATCTGTTCAAAGACATTATTGAATTATAAAACCAAGTTGGTTGGCTACCAAGATGGTTATTAATAATTTAAACAAAGGTGGGGTGACTAATATTGAACGCAAGCACGATGCTTTGATTACACTTGTTGCAAGTTTGCTTATTTTGTACGTTGTGGGGTGGCCTAATCCCCTGACGCAAGCCAATAATGGGAATGATGAATTATAAAATGACGAGTCGCAGCTGTGACGCAGATTACGCTCCAAGTGCTGGTTGACGTCGTTATGCCGTTAAATTTTAATGAAGAAGAAGTTGGAGGACCTTTCGACAGTCGTTAATTTATTCATTTACTTTCTAGTAATCAATTCAGAATAATTAGTTGGTTCCTTCTTTACACTTTTATTTTAGATTACTTTGACGCGAGGAACTTTTTAAAAAGTTATAAGAAAATAAATTAAAGGTTTCTTCTCAATTTATTAACATTCAACGAAGTCTCAGCCATTTAATGGAAATTTACAGGGAACTACAAAACTCGCTGATAAAAAATTACTTAATTCAGCGTGGACATGAATTTTGAAGTCTATATTTCACAGCGCAAAGTGTTTTAACTTTTACGTTCACTTGTTGGTAAAATTCGCAATTAAAATTAACTTTACACGCCAGTATACCAAATAAAACTTAACGAGTCCGTGATTGGTAAAATCAAGGGAATTCTTAATTTCGAAATTACTCCACTATATTTCATTCCGTTCCAAAGTTCTGTATTGAAAAAGTGCACCATGGAGCAGAAAATCTCCGATTAATTACCGAGGGAATAAGTTCCAAAGCTAAGGGTCAATATATAAAACAATTTAACAACTCTTGCACAGCATAAAGAATATTAATAAATATTACTTTAATTTAATAATACACCTAAATTAATTATTTTCAAGTGTCCAGCGACGTATGGACGGCGACGTACTAACAGAAAATTAAACATTTCCCGGGTATCCAGTAGCGGTTTCGTGCAAAGTAAAATATAGTTGTTCGTAGCAAGCGTATGCACGAGGAAAATTATGTTGCCTCTAATTTACCCGCCACACCGGGACAGACTTGTTCAGGGTATTAAAAATAACGCGCCAGTAAGTTAGAATGAAAGTTGCTCCCCTCTCTCATTTTCTTTTCCTTTTTCGAAAATAATTGCCCACGTTTTAAGGGCAACACAGCGGAAGTGGTTCTCTTATTTTACCTACGTTAATACACACCTTCACTTTAGCAGCCACCGTTACGGAAGCGGTAACGTTCCCCCCGTTTTCGGGTCGATACCAAAATCTACACCAAACACGCTCTGGTCCTCTCGTCTTCGTCGCACTTATTACGCGCACCATCCCTTGGCTTTTGCCTGTCGGTGTGCCTGCACCACCAACCCTGTCGTCGAAGTACGCCGAGTACACGAAGAATTTGAATCTGAGGATCAGGAGAAATGGCCCCCAAAATTTTAGGATTATTTACACTTCGTGCACCACCTAAATATTTGACACACCCCCACCCCTTTTCTGGATAAACAGTGCAGAGAGTAGTCGAGAGAATTTAATCGATTGAAATTTCTTTATGAAGAACATGATTTATTATTTGCTTATTAACGTGGAATATTATTAATAACACAGGTGTACTAGGTTCTGTTCTAATTTCTTTAATTTCTCATGTGTCTTCTTACCGTTAATCTTCCACCCGAATTTCCCTTTTAGCACTTAAATAACGAATCGAAATGAATAAAACGGCATTACTTTATTTCCAACCGCACCACAATGAAACCCCCGTCACGTTCCAACAAATTGTTCCATTCATTTATTGGACACGTACAGTAGCACGTTGACCCATGGTAGGTATCTATCGGAAATTCAAATCGATTTTGACCGGAAACAAAAAGGAAGTTGCTGAAGTAAAGTTACAGAGAATTTCGCGCAACTACTACGTCTCCATGGCAACAGCGAAGGCCAATAATTATTCTCATGATTTTTTAAAGGTTCTACTACACAGAACGTGTTAATCGATCGCACAACGAAGAAGTTTCCTTTAGCAATTCTGCGCGCGTACAGCGAGCTGGTATCAGCTGAAGGGGGTCAATCGAAATTAAGTGTGAACAATTACGGCCAATAAATATTCAAGGAGGCCTTATCAGCCGGTGGACACACCTGGTTTTCGTGACTGGCAGCCATTCGGCGTGCGTGATCCTCAAGCTCTGATCGAGTTGTGGTAGACGAGCTTCCAAGTTGGGTGGTAAGCTCGGCAAACCCCTCGGGTCCGGTTGTATCGCGGTCTTCTGTCCCCCGTCTTCCCCGCGCACCAATAATCCGATATGATCGTCAAAGCTGCCCTTCAATCCGATATAATCTTCAGCCTGCGGAAGCCAAACAGACGGTATAATAATTCCCATCTGCTGCAAGTAACTGTTTTCGCGTCCGGCACAGCTATTCCCTGATACGCTCGATACGCTGCATACCCGAATCTACAGGGTGATCGAAGGAAGGAGAACTCACAAAAAATTACAGTACTGGAAACATTTATTGCATCGCCCGAATGGACACGTTATCACTTATACCTCTTTTATTATTAGCACCAGGGAAATATCGCTGCAAAGCTATCCAACGTCCCCTAAAGAGCACGCAAGCATCGTTCTGCAAGCAGACTAATCCGTTCAAAGCCGGCGAAACTTCTCTCAGAGGAATTCAGAGCAAAGACAAAGGGGTTCGTTCAACCATGTAATTAATGATTTAGCAATTTGAACTTAACCGTCGTATTACTGTAAAACAGTCGAGAAATCGTATTTTTTTTTCGCTTAAATATTAGTTTGAAATCTCTAGAATAACATGCTAAAGGTTTGAAATATAAATATAGCTTTGTTTTGGAGATACAGAGCCGAACGATAATTTTCAAAACCGTGTACGTGATTTCTCAATTTGTATTGATGCAATTTGTGATAAAATTTTGCAGACATATTTATTGCTACATTCTGTAAGCATTTTGGATCATTTTTTTTAAATTCCTTTCTTTATGGGAGTTACAGAGGAATAACTGAGAAATTCGTTGCGAGAATATATAGATAATAGATAGGTATGTTCTGTAACTTCAAACGCGATTTCTTCAGAACGTAGAGGAAGTGCAGCATATTTGGAATACTGTTGGTAATTTGGAATACCGAAGTATCTAATAAACTACTAACGCTATTTAATTTGTAACACCGTAGATTATAGGGGCTAATGACCTGTTCACTAATGACATTTGTGGATGAACCGCAATTTGTACATTTTCGACTTAATCTGCAGAGGAAGCAAACGTCAATCTGCAAAACTTTTTCAGCGCGTATTCAACCGTTCAAATCATGGTTAAAATATGTCAAAACTTTAGTGTTAAACACTTAATCGACTCATTTGCATGTTCCTTCTATGGTTCCGTGCCAGTTTCGCGATAATTTCGAGAATACAAAGTGTGACATGAAATTTTAGATTTCAATGCCACGTTGCTAATTCGGAATACCTAAGGTGAAGGTAATTTGGAATATTCCAAAGCCTACCGATGCTTTTGTTTCACGCGTAATGGCTACCACCGTGTCAGTCTCGTCTGTCACCTATATAACCTTTTTTAGCATTTGTGTAAATATTGTCTTATAGATATCTACATAAAATTGTTCCTTAATTGTGATTTCTTAGCCTGATTACGTCATAAAATAAACTAATTTTATTATCTACATGTTTTGTTTAAGTTTATAAAGTGAAGGTAAATTGGAATATCGGTATTCCAAATTACCTGCACCTTAACGAAATCGATAGTTCTTGTCATTTTTCATTCAAACCAAAATTTCAGTTACTGTTTGTTCTTTATTTTTACTGACACTAAGAAATATGAAAGTTTATTAGTTTCCCTATGATATTATGTAGTTTAATTTGTTCCCATCCTATGTCGTAATTTTTTATTCGTCTTAAACAAACTGGTGTTCCAAATATACTGCACTTCCTCTACTTTTCAGAACAGTGTACATGATTTGTCAATGTGTATTGATGCAATTGTGATAAAATTTTGCAGACATCTTTGTTGCTACATTCTCTAAGCATTGACGGACCATTTTTTTGAAAATTCCTTTCTTTACGGGAGTTACAGACGAATCGCCGCGAAAATCGTCATCCTTTTCTTCAGCACGCTGTTATTCAGCGAATTTTCAAAATCTTAAAAAACGGGTCCGTTAATGCTTAGGAATAACATTATGCTTAACAGACAACTTTTGTATTTTTGTTTTAGACAATCCAAATTTGTGTTAGGAGGTACACCGTTTAAGAACAACCATCAGTTCGAAGTCACCTCCTGATATATATATATATATATATATACAGCTAAGAAATATTATTATAAAAATTCAGAATATATATATATCCAGTGGCGGACGAAAGAAAGTTTACGACTTTTAAAATCGCATAACTTTTTTAAAATTGGTCCAAATGGCTTGAGTTTTTTTGAGAATCTACTAGGATTAGTTTGCTAAGTGCCGTGTCTCGTCGTTTTGAAAAAAAAGTGTACTTGGTCGGAATAGCAAACAAAAATAATAAATGTCATTTCTCAAACTTTTTTGTGAGCCTGTAATGAAAATTCAAAAACCGGTTTGTAGATTGAAGTAAGTTGTATATATACTGAAAATTTCATAAAAATCGGTTACCGTTGCTCTGAGCTATAAACGCTTAAAGGTCGCAGAATAAGGTCGAAAATCGGGAAATTCCCGGAAATCAGCGATTTTCGACCTTATTCTGCGACCTTTAAGCGTTTATAGCTCAGAGCAACATTAACCGATTTTGATAAAATTTTAGGCATGTATACAACTTACTTCAATCTACAAACGGGTTTTTTGAATTTTCATTACAGGCTCGCAAAAAAGTTTAAAAAATGACACGTCACTTAGCAAACTAATCCTTGTAGCTTCTCAAAAAAACTCAACTCCTTTGGATTAATTTTATAAAAGTTATGCGATTTTAAAAGTTGCAAACTTTCTTTCGTCCGCCACTGTATATATTCTTAATTATATATACATATATATTCTTAATTTTTATAATAGTTTTCAATCCTTTTCAATATACCAAAATCAAATTCTAAACCGCAATTTAATCAGCTGATTAGTTTCTCTACAATTTGCGTCCGAAGATTACCTACTTTTTTCGGCCTTCACAGTAGTCTATCCCCTTAAGAACTCACAGCATTAACATAATTATAATACAAGCAGTTGAACAGAGCATTAAACCTGTTACCGGGCATTGGCCATTGTAACATCGTTTAACAACACCTGAATAGTATTTATATAATTTAAATAGCTGTCGAAGCTGAATATCTATACCCTCCATAAAGAATTGCCAGTGTATTTATCGCTTGAAAAGGACTCCATTCTGTCCATATTCTAAAAAACAGGAGGTAATTTCTCATTCAATGCTGAAAGCCTTTCGAATGAATTACCCCGAAATGACCAAGGCACGCTCGGCTTATAATTTGCCGTTTCCAGCTCATCCATCCTCCCGTAATTCCAAAAGTCACCCAAGTCATGACCCAGAAACTGTAAGTATCGACTCGCAGAATTCAGGGCGGATCCCACGACACGGGGGGTTATCAGGGATTGACTTGCATACCTCTGTTTGCATGCGGAGGCTCGTCGGTAGGAGCCTCGGCAGCAGACGGTAATCCAGTGCAGCGTTCCGCCGTGCAGGTTTATTTCGGGCTTGTCGATCTCGCTTTGACTTTGAAGCCATTGATATAGAAACTCCCTGGATCTCCAGAAACAGATCAAAGGGAGGTCTATCAAAGAGAGATTATTCAGATCATCGTGTATCATCTCGAAATCGTCGGTACTCGATTCGTCGAGCTTGAAAAGTGAATGGACACGGTGGAGTCTACTGATATCCATTTGCTTGGTCGTACACTGTCGTTAAAGGCCCACTCCTTGGGCCCAAGACTCGAGGAAAAATCGATGATTTTTTAATTGTCATATCCCAAGCTAATTGATATCGATTACTATCGAATTTAATAATACAGGATAGTTCACTTTACGTCGCTCGTAATGTCGTAACTGATGGTCAAGTTAGAGGATAGTAATTCTGCGTAAAAAAATACGTCGAAAATGTGGAACAAATTTTTTTCTAACTCACTTCGTTTTCCAGAAAATTAAGTTTGACTTTCAGACATGCACGCGTGCACCGCAGGACACGTAGCTTCAGGCGCTCGACGGGTACGCGGAGGTAAAGGACAGGTTCCTAGCTTACTTTGATTAGGATAAGCGAGAGAGAAACTGTGTCTATAATGTAATGTCTACCCGTTACCTTACAATCACAGAGATTAGTATTTGAAACTGGGTTTCAAATGTCCCATTTCTCTCTTTTGAACCTCGAGTGGAGGATGGATTGAGGTCACATTGGGTCCATTAAAGGTGTTTTAATGAATAGACGAAGTGCAGCATATTTAGAATGCTGTTGGTAATTTGAAATACCGAAATATTTTTAAAAAACTACTAACGTTATCTAATTTGTAACACCGAAAATAACAGGGGCGAATGACCTGTTAACTAATGAAATTTGTGGACGAACCGCCACATTGATATTTTCGACTTAATTTGCAGAGTAAGAAAACGTCAATTTGCAACACTTAAAATATGTCAAAACTTTAGAGTTCAACATTTAATCCACTCATTTGCATATTAGTTCTATATTTTCGTGTCAATTTTGTGGCTATTTCGGGAATACTTTTGTATGTGGCATGAAATCTAGGTTTTAATGCCATGTTGCGAATTCGGAATTACCTACAAGAAAGACGCTGTGTGGCTCGTCTGCATTGTGAATTAGAGTGAGAAGAGTGGGTGCAGTGTTTCATGTGTAAAATGTGCGTACACTGTGAATGTTCTGATTATAACTCTGTGTCTACTGCAAGTAAATTTTAAGACTTAGAATTGATATTTACGAAAGATGATTATTTCTGTGCTGTAATTTTTGTGTCTGATTAGATCATAAAATTAAATAATTTTATTATCTACTTGTTTTTTGTAATTTTGTAAAATGAAGGTAAATTGAAATACCTGTATTCCAAATTACCTGCACCTTAACAAAATCGTTACTTTCTGTCATTTTCCAATTAGACCGAAGATTCAGATACTTTTTCTTTTTCATTATTACTGAGAGTTTAAAAAGTTAGTCTCCCTATGAAATTATGCAGTTTCATTTGTTCACATCCTCTGCCGCAATTTTTTTATTCGTCTTGAACAAACTGATACTCCATCCAAATATACTGCACTTCCTCTAATATAAGCCTGCTGTGTAAGATGTGTCGAAATGGATCCAGTGTCCACCATGCGAGGGTTGAGTAGTCGGTTACCTCGGAATACTACAGCCACGCTAGAGACAAGTGGGGTGTGATACTGTTAAAAGAGAAGCAGACAATGCGTTTACTTCACAGACGATCCGCTATGAGTTTTTCGAGCACCATTTCCAGCCGCTGATCCCGGAGAAATTTCATTCCACGGTTTTTCGTGGATCTCCCATCCTCCTCCACTGGATTACCATGCGAGACGGCCGAGTGCACCCTGTATACACGCAATAATCGTCATCTGCGTGCACTCGCGGCCCTGCAGGTGCCCCTTTTTTTTTTTTTTCATTTTACAATGATCGATCGAGCAAGTGGATTGCGAGCGTAGATGGCCGCATGAAAAATTGCATCATCATTCTTCGGTTATGGCTGACGGTAAAATTTTCCTCTCATTTCGCGCGCGGTGCAGCGATACAGGGGCTACTGATATCGTGGCGGAATGAAATTCTTTATTTGAATAATGACACCACTTCGGTATAAACTTTCATTTGAATAACATCAACCGGGGACCATAAATAGATGCCAGTCCTTTGCTTGGGAGAGCCAGTGCCGTTTTAACCGAAGCTATTAATCTGCTCCCTTTGTTTCAGCTGCAGCTTAACAATCTCTACTATTTTGTTCCATTTTATTCGTATTGCTGCACAGAATTGTTTCTATGTGCCATTCTACTGAGTCGGAGACATTGATTTTTTTCAGCCAGGCACGCGTGTAAATGGTAACTCTTGTGTGTACCTACTTATTACGAGGAATATTTAATGGCGGACGAGGATTACTGAAGGTTGATTAAAAACGCCATCACGTACCGCGCTCTGACGATGGTAAAACAGAATTACTGTCGCAACCCTGCGTGCGTCTAGCTGTTACGTGTACGTTCACCCTTGAAAAAGCTCGCGTGGATTATCACCCACACGTATCTCTGCAACAAGTTACGCGTTGCCCCCGCGAAGTTGGCGGTATTGACTTTGCAGACTTGGAAACTCGAGCACAGATTTACTTTCGCGAAGACGCTCGCGGAAAAATATTTGCTTTCCTCGTGGCAATGATCTATGTGTAGTTCCTCTTGTGGCTCGTATTCGTATTAATCTTCTCGCTGGCTTGCGGGAAGAGAAACAGTAATAAATATACCCCGAGGGATTGCAACGTAGGATACCTATGTCTGCTTTGTAACTGGGCACACTGCAGGTTCTTGTTAAGTAAACTTGATGAGTGAGGGGTTCATCCGAATCGAGGTATATTTCTGTTAATATGCTATGAGGTGTTGGGCACGAGTTATGTTGAATTTGTAGACTTGGTTCAGGATTTATGTAGAATTTAGCGAATTGGTCTAGAATTTGTGTAGGGTAAAACTATACAATACGCCTCATCTGACAAAACGCCCCACCATTATTTTACGCACACAAACAAGGATGCATCGACACGATCATCAGATTCGTACTTGCCTCAGTCGCCCACAACTGCCGCAATAATAATACGAGCAAATATTACGGCTTTTACAAAAATATACAAGAATTTACATTTTCTGCCTTCAGATAAATTGCGGTGAGTAGGTAGATGTCCCTATTACTGTCAGTGTCCCTATTACTGCCACTTTATTTATTTTGCTTTATAAAAGTGTAACGTATAAAGAATAGTGTTCAACAATAATATTAATAATAATAAGAACAGTCACAGTTTAATAATAATATTATTGTTGTACACTATTCTTTATACGTTACATTTTTATTAAGCAAAATAAATAAAGTGGCAGTAATAGGGACATTGACAGTAATAGGGACATCTACCCTATGTGAGAAAATCAATTTTCCAAGTCACTATTGTTTTTGCGATAAATTCACAAATATATTTCGAAAGTAGACAAACTGGTTAGTTTGTTTTAAATCGTTATTGCCTAAATATTTTTTCACTACGTTGTTGCTAAATTGAAGCCGGGACGTTTTGTACTCCAGAATTTACAATATGCCTCAGCAAAGAATTTACAATACGCCCCACTTCAAAATCATATTGTTCACGAGTAACGTATTTCTTTTCTTTTTCGTGGATAACAGAAATGTCACTTAAATATGTAAGGAGTACATTACGGGCATCATGGTCCGAAAATGATCTTAATGAAGCGATGGAGAAGGTTAAAAGTAAATGTACAATCCCCTATGTAATCCTTGCGGCAGAAAAGTCAAAAGAGAAAATGTAAATAAAAAATAATGTAATAATTTTATTCAAGATTGTTCTATTTTTGTTAATAATATCTTTTATAATATATATTCTATACAATTTTAATAAAAATAATAAAAAGTAATTACTTATTTATGTCGAGGCGTTTTGTCACATAGGTGGGGCGTTTTACCTGACGAATGTATTACAAAACGCCCCACGTAAGGTTCAGGAAAATTATTATTTACAGTTATTTCCAGTTATGTTTTCTTCACAATTCCGGCGTAGTTGTGAAGAGTAATGAACACTTAATGTGTTTACACAAAATTTTTTAAGAATTATTAAAAAATATTGGTTTTGTTTCTTTAAAAGTGGGGCGTATTGTATAGTTTTACCCTAGAATTTTGTAGAATCGGCGTATGGCTTATAAGGTAAGTGCGGGTAATAAGGTCCACCTGAGGATCTATAATTTAAAAAAAAAAAATTTGTATATGTTCCTGAAAACTTTTTTTTTATAGAAATCTGTGGACATTAAACTATAAACTGTAATATTTGTAACAATATATGAACACATCAAATACGCAAATTAATAGGTTTTTAAAAACCTTGTAAACGGGCTTTGTTTCGTGTAGTGCAGATAATAAGGCCCACATATTTAGTATGTACAATTCGGGTAAACAAAGACATCTTCTTCCTCAGGTGTGAGCCCAACGCAATCCTCGTGTATCCAGATGAGACACATGACACACTGTCGCATATCACTCTTGAATGCAGTTCTGCATAATTTGCAAAACCAATTGTCTGCAGAGTTGCCGTACACGTTTTCTCTGGAGGTGGATGACATAGACTCTTGTGCACACAATCTTGTCTTGTTTCTTCCGGTTGAAGTGACACGTGCTTTGGAGCTCTTCTCAATATTGTTCCTCCTTTGGAAGAGGTCTCTGGTTACTTCCTGAGGCTTAAAGCCCACTTAATATTTTGGTGGGCCTTATTATCTGTTTTGCCACTTCCTCATTGCCGAGGTTATATGTTAAGCGTGCTCTTTACAAACTCATCAATTTTCTGGGAATATGTTGCCAACATATGTACTTATACATACCTATAGTTGTACAGTAATTGGATAATGAGTACTCCCAATACAAAACCAAGAAACCGACGTAATTCTTATAATTGTAGCAACGCTAGTTGCCGGCGAAACATTTCTTGAATTTACAGCCGACAAATGTTATATTAATCGCGCGGAAACTCTTCGAATGACATTTCGTATTTAATAAAAGCAATAAATGACACTACGAGTATCGTAGATTGATCTGTCAAGGATAAATTACAGGTGGGCCTTATTACCTGCCCGGCTTTATTACCCGCACTTACCTTATAGAATTAGCAGTTAGCCTTAGGTGGGTCCGGGATTTATATAGAATCGGTAAAAGTGGCGTAGGATTTACTTGGAATTCGTAGAATTAACCTACTTAAGGTTTTTACCAAATTTGCAGAGCTGGTGTAAGGGTTGTATAGGGTTTGTAAAATGGGTCTAGAATTTGTACAGAATTTGTACAGTTGTCGTAGGGTATAGATAAAATTTGTAGAATTAGCCTTGAGTTTCCACGGAATTTCTAAAACTCGCCTTATACATAACAAAATACATACAAATGCTTCCTAGAAATCAAAGATCCGAACGAATAAACAGCGGTGGCAGGGAGAATCAGTGGACTCCTGTTATCCGAACTATCCCGACATAATCCAGTGAAATTAGGATCTGCCTGCGGAATAATTCCCAGCAAGCTAAATTTTTATATCGGCCTTTATTTCGTCGTTTTAAACAATACGTCAAAACTCCCTGCCGCTAAAAATTTTACAGAGTGTCAAAGGTAAAAGAGCAGTTTTTCGCGTATATTCCGTTATCTATCAGTTTTACGACAGAAATAGTTATTACAGAATTTGTAGCTTAGCAGATTCTGTACAAAATAGGTTCTATGAGTTTTTTCCGTAGGAGTAACCATTTTCATGTATGACGGCTTACAATGTTTCAACCCTCATACTTTTGACAAGGGAAGATCCCGAAACCGAAATTGCGAAGAAGCGCACAACGACAGTCGAGGTGGCACATTCATTCCTTCGTATTCCAGCGAACCAAAGACTGCCGGCATATATTATACATGCCCCTTCAAGCTACGTTCATGGTGCACTTAATACCTTGCAAGTTTATTCCTTTTGAAGCACACTAAGGTATAAGACGACTCGTGACACGTGACAAATTGAATTTATATCCGCGTTGTATCAGAGTGCCTTCTTTTGAGCCGGCTCACGTCTAATTCTCCCCGTGGGGTGGGCAAGAATATTACACTGACACGGAGTTTCCGCCTTCACATTTTGGAACAGCTTACATATCTGTTTACGTCACTTGCGGCGGATGTTGTCGGGTGAATTAATATTAACGACGACGTTGCTCGGAACACGCAAACGACTTTCGTGCAAATAGATACGGCTGTGCTATTGACTATTCTACTGCAACGAGTAGACTCAACCTCGATCTGCAATTTTGTAGGCGACAATTTCTATTTTCCTTTTCTAATGACTTTTTAAGTTGAATTGAGTTGATTATTTAGATGAATTTAGGAATAATTGTCCCCTCGATACAGGCCATTTGACCATCCATTACAGCTTTCTGTTATCGAATATGGCACAGCTTTTTGGAGTGGTTTACAATATTCAGAGTTTCATTTATGATACAAAAACATGTCGATGGCTTAGTGCACAAATATTTGCATGTCCACTTTTTGTGGAGTTTTTAGGCAACAACAGTTGTTGAATGTTTCTGTATTCAGTATAAAAGTCGCATTTATATGTACTTCATAAATTTGTCAAAAATAATATTTTTCTCCATTGGACGTTTAAACCTGTATTTCTCGAAAATGCTAAAAGTGGACATACAATATTTGTGCACTAAGCTATTGATACCTATGTCATCTATTAAACTACTTAGTTTTTATTACAGTTTTGGTGTGTGTTTGATTAGCAAAGCGTTATCAAGCGTTATCTATGTCATGTCCTCTTTGACATGTTTCGAAACATGTAAACTCTTTCCATTTCGATTTTACTTTAACCATTCTACCACCCAGAATTTGTACCGTCCCTTCTTACCCATACAGCACACTTCGTTGCAGGAACGTTGCTGCAATATTGTGTTGTTGCAGGTTGCATTGCAATATTGCAGAAACGATGCTGCAATATTGTTGTGCATTATCGGAATGGCAACGATCCTGCAATATTACAGCAATATTGCAAGTTCGTTGCCGTGCAATGTTCCAGTGGCAACGATCCTACAATATTGCAGCAGTATTGCAAGTTCGTTGCCAACGGAACATTGCATGGCAACGAACTTGTAATATTCCTGCAATATCATAATCGTGGAAGATGTTATATTTCTCTGGAATATTAAAGCAATGGTTCTCAACCACTAATAGATAAAACTCTCGCAGACATTCCAACAGAATTTAAGGGCTCCTTAATTAATACCCCGAAGCATTACGTGTACTCTTCCTCTTTCGAAAAATTCATTAAAAGATCGCGATAAAAATAATTCACCACTGCGAAGCGGTTGAGAACCGTCGCCTTTGAGACTCTTAATTAGGATACCAAGCAAATAAGGAGGAGGCTTCCGTCGCGCTAATAACGAAACCGAGAAAAAAACCTTGGGAAATGCAAATTTTCCACATTTCCGCGCATCGGGCACAGAAAAGGGGGTAAATTTGTGAGACTCCAGCAATAAAGTTTCAACTACGTACCTTCATTATTCCCTTTGGAGCCCAATTCATTGTGCACGAGACTTTTCTTACTCTGTTCATCCCGCTTTTTCTTTATTTGCCATGGGAAAGCCAGAATCTCAAACTGAATTCAAAATCGCGGATGATTGCCCAGTGACATATCTACATGTACGGGGTGTAACTAAAATAACGTAGGTAATGACTAATAATACGTTCATTTAGGGGAGACCGGGGCAAGTTCATACAGACGAATTATCTTGACACTGTATATATGTAAATCCTTGTGTGCGAGATATGTGAAACTTGTTCAATTCTTTACTACGATCTATCGTACGTCTGTGTACCTTGACGTTAGCAATAAATTTTTAATTGTTTTCGTTTCTATAGAGAAAAAGTAAATAGTTGTGTTCACATTCCAATCCGTCTTGACACGGGATAGAGAATTTTATCACTCAAATTAATTAGGCATCACATTGAGTGCTTTGAAGGTAAGGTAATTACGTTTCGTTATTTTGTTCATATGCTCTATATTTTTTTATGGAGATGTTTGTACATAATGACTTCCTGTGGGGTAAGTTGATACGTTTTCTCTGGGGCATGTTGATGCAGTGTATTAATTTTCCCCGACTACATTTAATTGGATTTTTCATTTAATTCTAGGAAAATGGTATGAAATTATGTCAGAAAAACGAATCGCGGCAAAATACCGCAAAATATTTTTCAAAAAGCGTGTGTCGGTTTAGAAAAGGAGTCAATGTCGTTACGTCAAAGAGCGAGAATATACGAAATAGATAAAATGGCTTTATTAAGATACATTAATAAAAAGAAGCAAGCACCGCATGTTAAAGTGGGATATTCCAGACATCCATCCTTTACTCATTAAACGGTTATTTTACGGATGTATCAACATGCCCCAGAACAGTATCAACTAGCCCCGCAGTTGGGTAAATTGATACATTTTACCTTCGTCCAAATAACATTTTTTCATTAATTTTGTATGTATTTTCTCAACTTTTCATTTACAATATTTTAAAGAAGAAGGACCAAAGTATATTTTAGCATATTTGTTATTAAGTAATTAATTCAAACAAAAATTTAAAAAATTGAAAATTGAAAAACGTATCAACTAGCCCCGCAGTTGGGTAAATTGATACATTTTACCTTCGTCCAAATAACATTTTTTCATTCATTTTGTATGTATTTTCTCAACTTTTCATTTACAATATTTTAAAGAAGAAGGACCAAAGTATATTTTAGCATATTTGTTATTAAGTAATTAATTCAAACAAAAATGAAAAAAATTGAAAATTGAAAAACGTATCAACTAGCCCCGCAGTTGGGTAAATTGATACATTTTACCTTCGTCCAAATAACATTTTTTCATTCATTTTGTATGTATTTTCTCAACTTTTCATTTACAATATTTTAAAGAGCAAGGACCAAAGAATATTTTAGCATATTTGTTATTAAGTAATTAATTCAAACAAAAATTTAAAAAATTGAAAACTGAATAACGTATCAACTAGCCCCGCAGTTGCGTAAATCGATACATTTTACTTTCGTCCAAATAACATTTTTTCATTAATTTTGTATGTATTTTATCAACTTTTCATTTACAATATTTTAAAGAGCAATGACCAAAGAATATTTTAGCATATTTGTTATTAAGTAATTAATTCAAACAAAAATTTAAAAAATTGAAAACTGAATAACGTATCAACTAGCCCCGCAGTTGCGTAAATCGATACATTTTACTTTCGTCCAAATAACATTTTTTCATTAATTTTGTATGTATTTTATCAACTTTTCATTTACAATATTTTAAAGAAGGACCAAAGTATATTTTAGCATATTTGTTACTAAATAATTAATTCAAACAAAAATGAAAAAAATTGAAAACTGAAAAACGTATCAACTTAACCTGGTCTCCCCTACCAAAACCATCGCTGATTTCAAAAACATACGACAAAATAGAAGATGTATGAACAAATCAACAAATCACTGAACTGTCACGTGTGAACCAGCTCTAATTCTACAAAAACTCACAGAACACATATTCCGCCATATTTTCACAAAACATACATCCCTCTTCAAACAAAGAAGCAATAACTATTTAATTGGAATAAATTCGAAGCACCTCACGAATAAAAAGCAAGGACATTCATCAAAAGGCAAAAAAACTAAAAATGTATTGGTACGCTACCTACGAACCATTCCACTGCCCTTTAAAATGGGCACAAACGGACATGCAAATACTTCAATCCACATTCCACCCAGCCATCCCCAATTAAACAACAGAACAGCGCCCCGAAGAGTCACGTCGCAAAAGCTCGGCAAAATGTTGCTAACCATTTTAAATTTTAATATCCGCTGTTAAATCCACACGAACGCCACACGGGGACATTTATTTGACGCGTGATTCCAAAGTATCAAGCTCCGCGTTTCCACGATGTCACGTTAAAACGATGCAACGTTTCATACACTTAGCATGCCGGTCTGTGTAGTTTTATTAACGTGGCGCGGAAAAAAGGGGATTTTCCGCGGTAGTTGTAGAAATTCACGGTTGAACTCCGCAAAGTTGGCGAAATAAACGGAAAAGGGGGAGAAAAAACCACGGACGAACGCCCGAAAGAGCGAAACCCCGAAAGCAGAAGTTGCTTTTTACGGTTAATAAACAGTTCCTCCTCGACTTTCCGCGGCGAGCGCCCCTGTGTCCGCGCAACCACTGATACCTTTTGAATAAATCACCGGCGCCTCGCTGGTAATTACCAGCTGGCAAGTAAACGTTTAAACGGTCGCTTCGTTAGCGTGTTACTGCCGCGGCCAGTTCTCGTAAGTAGTTTATCGGGCCGGCGTTCGCATCGGAAGGGAATCCAATGCGTGGCGTTATTCATCAAGATGGCAGCTCGATGTATCGTCGAGGGTTTTGTTATTGCAGCGATTCGCTACCGGCTTTTATTCGCGTTGCCCTAGATCCGTTTTCGATATTAATTCTTGAGTACGCCACGGACACGCGTGGTTGCTCGCTGCTATTAAAGGGAATAGTTTTGACTGGGTAGTTTCCATTTGCCTCGGTTTCATTTGTTTCTGAAATACACACATTTGGTGGATTATGGTGGAATTGGAGAAGGAAATAATTGCCTTCCTTTGTTCTTCCAGCGTCGTGGGTTCAATCGTTTCTCAGGTGTTTGTTTAAACTATTGGGAACATTTTTTTCTAATCAATATCGAAATTGGAATTGAAATAAATATCTCCTAAATTGTATTTTATGAAACTCGTGTTATCTCAAGTAAATTGATATTTTTCTTCATTCTTATTTTAACTGTAAATTAAATATGCCTACACTCGAAGAAAAAAATAACTGGGTGGTAAATTTGATATTCTACTGGTGCATAATTTATCTGTTTTTCTCGTCGCTTCCTCCACTTGGTTATTTATTACACTTTTAGAGTGAATTGGAGTCCAGAATGGCACCGCGCGAAATTCGTTTAATATCCATTAAATTCTTATTACACAAATTGCATCGAGTGAAATTACAGAACCGATCGAACGAAATGAAGCCGCACTTTTCGAAATGCCGGCTCAGGTGAATTCACGTTTGCATTCTAAATGCTTCTGCGTTAACGGTCCGGTAGAATCGCGTGTACCATTCCTGCGAAAGTTATTTCCTGCCGGCGCGAGCTGGCTTTTCCATCTCGGAAATCATCTGAGACCAATTTACGCCCCAAACTCGCTTTTTCAGACATCCCGGAACCAGGAAATGTTGAATTGGCGTTCGAAGCAAAGGGAGAGCTGGAGGCGGAGAAAAGGGGAGGCGAGAAAAGCGGTAAAGCAAAGTTTAATCGGAACGGTTTTTACTCTTAAGTGGTGTAAAAACATTGGAATAAAATAAACAGATGCAGTACATGTTGGTCGAGTGAAATCTTGTAATAACCTCGTTAACTAATTAGGAACAACTTCAACGTCCAGAAAAAATCCTCTGCTTTCCTCTTTCACTTTAATCGGATGCTTTTTACGAGAATCAAAAACACACTTAAAAAGATTAGAATATTAAAGTTATATTAATTTTATTCTTTGCTATTTCAAAATCCTCCACGTTTTTTAAACATTTTTTTCTACGTTCTTATAAGTTTGTTATGAATTTAAAATATAATTTATGTAGAATCGCAATTATAAAAGAGTTTGTAACATGTTCATCCTGTGAAGGTATTTTCGTTTTAATATTTTTATAATGGGTGAAAATCGTTGATAAATCAAATTACTCAGAGCCCCCAGTAATTAGTGGCTGAAAGTGGAAAAATGTGGAGATATTTTGCAGGCCATATGATCTCTACGAGAGACAACTTTGATTCAGTTTAGTTTAAAATAAATAATTCCATTTCTTTAATCGTGTTTAAAATTATAATCACTTTCTAAATCAAATTCGAGGTTTAATGGAGATCAAATTTATTGGCGATTAATTAACGTAAAATAGGGGCGGATTTACGGTTCGCGTTTCACATTATTTACCTACCTCTCGTATTGCAATTTTTGTCTAGCACGAACTTCTGTTGATTATTATTTACCGTCCTCTACTCTCGTCGCTAAATGAAGGCAAAATTTAATTACCCGTATGGAAGGTGCATTCTGCACACATTTTCTCGACACACGTCTCTTTACTCAAGGGAAACGTATGTGCACGAAAAAAAAGTGTTTACAAAAAATGAGCTTTTAAAAGAACCCCCTTTGCTCTCGACCCAGTTTCCTGCAGCGTCGACCATACGTTTCGCATTTATAAAATTTTATCTAGAATTTTTATGTGTTTATCTTTATGTTGCAGAATTATTACAGCGTATTCTATTCGTTTTGAAAACAAATAAGATAAACTACCTATTTACATTAGAGCTTCGAATACGAAAGATTAAATAATCTCAATTTTAATTGATTCAAAGAAATGTCTCCAGATTTCAGATGTGTAATAATTCTGTACATTTCATATTTATTGGATTCGCACAATTTTATATTTCACACAAACACTGCTTCGAACATTTTGAACGCTCATGCTCATTTATTTTCCTATTATTAAATATCCATCTTCTATAATAATATAGGGTGAAAGCACTAGTAGTCGACCACTTTTATTGTTTAGCTTAAAGAAATAAGTACTGAAATAAAGCATTTATTAAATGACAATTTTATATTATATTTTGAATTTCTAACTTTAAAATACGACAAAATGCGTTCTTCATAGGTAAAAAAATAAATACTTTTAAAGTGATTTGTAAACTAATTTTGATTCTACATGTGCCATTGCTGTTTTCCAACACGAGAAGCATAAATGCGCTTTGAATAGAAACGACAAATGTAATTCTGTTCTATACATTTTTTACTGGAAAATGATGCTATTTCACTGAAAAAGCATCAATAATTTTATATGTGCTTAAATAAATTTTTAAAAAATGGGATAATTTATTTATTTATGGGAGGTCGGTAACTGGACCATCATTCCCTTTCAATTTTCAATAGTCGACCACAGCGGTCGACTTCTGAAGCTAACTGCATTCACAATGAACGCTAAAAGTCGACCACGTGTTAACTATAATTTATCGTATTAAAATTTTGATAAAACTTTTAAAAGAACTTATTTTAATTACGCATTATTCCTGTCATTATTAATTACTTACCGTTATTGCACATTATATTTAAAAATAAATTTTAGTTTGTAATGCGCAAATAACCTAATTTGAATTTCATATGAAAAAAAGGTGGTCGACTTTTAGAGTTAAGCGGTCGATTATCAAAGGATTCGGACACTTTATTTTTAACGCTAATTATTTATTTTCCCCGAACTTTTATACCAACACAAATTTCTTAGTGATACATTAAATACATTCGAATTACTTCAATACATTTATATATATTTTAAAACATTGATTGTTTTTTTTTAGAACTTTTCATTCGAGTGTAGCTTTAAGTGGTCGACTACTAGTGCTTTCCCCGTACATTACTCAAAATATTTACTGCACCAATCGAATACACGTTGTGATGACCCACTAAATTTTCGCGCGGTATTATTCTAAAATCTATCGTAAATCTAAAAATCACTCCACCAAAGTCCCTCACACTCAACTCTTACCCCATTTCCCCAATCACTGATCACCTTGACGATGTACCTTAGCGGTCCCCATCTCAAGATGGTCGGTACAAAACCCCTTCGCCCTACGAGGCGATACTCAATACTTGAATTCAAACAAGTCCTTCGTAACAAAACCCTCTTAAATCGAGACTACGTCTCACTCCCCTCTATACGACTCACTGAGTCCAAGCCATTCTAACCCCTGTCCCATTAAAACACCCAAAATCCATCCGATGGGATGAGTATCTCAAATTCACAGTTATAAAAACCCCGGAAGTCTAATTGCGACGCAAATTTGGTGTACGTGACATAAACACGTCTATTAATAGACGTACCAGTTATAAAACCCCCGGAAGTCCTACTGCGACTTATTTCTTAAATGTGTCAAGGTCCCTACCGCGCGTACCCCCCCGCAACACACCATGTAACCCATATAAATACGAAGGATCAAGAGGCCAGGGGCTCTTTCTTCGACAGAAATCTATCTTCGACAGACATAGTATTATTCAAAAGTATATCTTTAAAAATGTATAGAATTAACTTCAGTGTTCTACGGCAACTACTGTAAGTTATTATTATTATTTAATATTATCGTGCTTATCATCTCCATACCAGTTATTACTATTGTTTTCTATATATATGCTTATTGCGATCATTTATTATTTCATATTGATATTCATATCTATTGTTTCTATATATACGCTTATTGCGATCTTTGATTATTTCATATTGCTATTCATATTGTTTTCTATATATATACGCTTATTGCGATCATCATTTCACGTAATTATCATCATATATTGTATTTCATGTTCATATTCTTATATAGTGGTTAATTACCGTTAAACATTTTATCGTACTCATGTTTAAAGCCAATAAACCTCTTTGTTTTGAATCACGCTTCGAATTATTGTGTGCATCCTTTGGCTATAAAGATTCCAAACTATGACAGGCTGCCGCAACAGCGGATTCCTGTTTGTAAACGCGAGAGCGCACTCGCTGTTTACAAACGTACTTTTGCATTAGCTGTGCTAATCACGGAAACCATACGCGTGGTTTTCTTTACATAAATGCAACGGCAAATCTTATCACCTAAATCAAAACAAACATAAGGTGCTCTAACGGGTGTTCCCCGGGTGTGTATTCACCTTTTAAACCTTCCCTGGTCGATTAGAGTGTTGGATTTAAGATTCGCGCCTGATCTCCCCCTAGCTTCAGAGTGCTGGATTTTAGATTCGCGCCTGGGTTCCTTTCAAAATCCTCAGAGTGCTGGATTCAAGATTCGCGCCTGACCATCCTCCCAAATCCTCAGAGTGCTGGATTTTAGATTCGCGCCTGACCATCCTCCCAAATCCTCAAAGTGCTGGATTCAAGATTCGCGCCTGACATTCCCCAAAACTTTCAGAGTGCTGGATTAAAGATTCGCGCCTGGGTTCCTTCAAATCCTCAGAGTGCTGGATTTTAGATTCGCGCCTGACCATCCTCCCAAATTCTCAGAGTGCTGGATTCAAGATTCGCGCCTGACATTCCCCAAAACTTTCAGAGTGCTGGATTTCAGATTCGCGCCTGGGTTCCTTCAAATCCTCAGAGTGCTGGATTTTAGATTCGCGCCTGACCATCCTCCCAAATTCTCAGAGTGCTGGATTCAAGATTCGCGCCTGACATTCCCCAAAACTTTCAGAGTGCTGGATTTCAGATTCGCGCCTGGGTTCCTTCAAATCCTCAGAGTGCTGGATTTTAGATTCGCGCCTGACTTTTACCCCACATGTCATTGTCCCCAAAAGACCTCCACCCGGGACGTGACAACGTCATAACTTATACCCCACTGAACCCTCGGCTCATTTTTTCCCCAATCGTGATTTCACTCCTTTAATCCTATTACACCCCCGGGTCCATTTTGACCGATCCCCGTCGTACTACCAAAATTCTAAAGGAACTGTGTCAAAATTTACCCACGAATATCCTTATCAACACCGCTATCCAGTTTCCATCGCCCGCCTCGAGGGCCTAACAGCCCAAAATACCACAAAAACGAAGCACACTTGAATCGATCCACCCGTCTCGCTATCGTCCTAAGCGACAAAAGGATCGAAGCGTATCGACGCCTTGCAAACTCCTATTCGCTACTCCGACGTTTCCCCTCGCGGAGCTATTGTCCAGCAACGATACGGGGGTTCATATAAACCACCCAAAGCACGTCGGTACGAAGAACGCCGGCTACGGGGGCAGCGACAGCGGGAGCGCGGAATAAAAAAAAAGGGGGGGAATAAAAATAGGAGCGCGGCAGGGCTAGGAAAGCAGCGACAAGGAAAATCGATGGGACAGGGATGGAAAAGTTTTTCGTCTCCACTTTCCTTCGAGCTTGTACGAACAAAGAGCGATCGAGTATAAAGTTGAGGCCCCCCCCCCCCTTACTCCGCCATTAGTTCGAAAGTCTTTTGCCAGTTCCCTTTTGCTCCCAATAGGAAACGTTTGAGGATTATCGACCCTCCGCGTGGAGCATGGCGGGGCTTTAAAATGGAGAACCCGCGTTCGACCAACTCGCCAGATATCTCTGTGCTTATTACAGAGAGAAAGGAGGAGGGCGGAAGGGAGGGTGGAGCTGGAGAACGGAAGAAAAGAGGATGCCGTTGGAAAGTTGGAGCGGTCAGAAGAAGTAACTTGGTTGTCAAGGATCGCCGTCGGCCATCGAGACATTTTAATTTCCCGGAGGGTAACTCCTAAGGAGGGGGTCACCAAAGCGTCCTCTCGCCCGGCGATTTTAGGTCATAATCTGCTCCCTTTTATTCGCGATGATTGCGAACTTTATAGCGGAGATTAAAATGGTTCCCAGACCGCTGCAAAGGAGAACGTTCACTTATGACCTGGTACTTTATTCCGTTGTTTCGCAATTGCCCTCTTAATATCGCCACCGCAGTTAACGCTTTCATGGCCACTATTATTCGCCGCGCATATTGCGTGATTTTATCAGGTCCGTGCAGAAGTTCGTTCACTTTATTGAACTGAGGTCTTTATTCAAAATAAACATAGGTGTAAAGTATTTTCCTTGGTTAGCTATCACGTTTCGCCGCCTTCGCTAATTGAAGCTTACATGTGCTTTGTAACGGAAACGTGAAAATATAGCGCCTTCTATGGTTTTTGCTCGACGAATGCTTCGAGAAGCACCGTATCGTGCCTGGTTACCTATTGATGCGAATGACTGAAACTATAATAAAATCACGCAGCGGTTATGTTAGTATGTGCAAAGTGTTAGATTTACAAGTTTCAAAACGTTTGCTCAAAATGTTTAGGCCTAGGGTAAATTACTGTCACCCTAAGCTGTTTTACGTAAAATAACGAATAAATCTTATAAACTGATGGATAAAAAAAATTTAGCATACAATTCAAACTGTTATTTATACGATACAAAAAACAGCACTTAATTTTTTCTTCTTTAATTTGAATAAAACGATAAAAAAATTTAAGCGAATATTAGGAGAATAGAAACGACGACCTCCTTACTAGAGAAGAGAAAACAAGGCGTTAAAGAAAATGCTGTAATTGTAATATTTAAGCTATTAACGTAACGGAATATAATGTTTTAAATAATATAAGCATCTAATATAAGTAATAAAGATCCGAATTCAACGATTCATTTTACTTATTAATTGGGTGACAGTGATTGGTACAAGCGTTTCAAGTATTTTCGAATTACTGTCATAGCAGTAGCTCATGTACATGACACGGCGTAATCTTAAAATGACATAAACAGTATTAGGTTAGCTGGCAGTAATTGGGGTGTCAGAAATTCAGTCAAATATATTTGCAGGGTGTCAGTAATAGATCTCCAAATATATTTTTGAAATTGATGAATTTATACATAAAAATCGAAGTTTTAAGATCCACCAAATTTTTTTCATCAAGTAAACATATTACACAATAATAAATAACAAGAACAACATATACTTTTAATCTATAAGTACATAACTATAAGACAATATAAGATAATGTCAGCGTCAACACTTAATGTGTCAGTGATTGGGTCCTTTACACTAAATTTAAATTGAATCTTTACGAACTGTGGGCGTTAGCATTTAATAAAGTGTACCTTCGTCGTTGTATGGAACCTGGCAACTGAGAGGATGTGGAACTTATAAGTTTTCAAGTATTTCAATTTCATTACCTACTTAATATCACCCGTGTTCCTAATATCACCACTCGTTATGTCTCGCACAGTAAGCAATAAAATTGATCCGTTATGCACTGAATTAGTGTTAAACATATGTAGGAAGACATACTGTAATTGCAGCGGCATGTGATCAACAGTTACAGAAAGCTAAGTATTTCAGAGAATCTTAATTATATAAAAATTGATTGGATTGCAACAATTTTACATCACATCCGGAGGAGGTAAGTCTAATAATTCTGTGAATGCAAGAATATCTACTAGAAATACCTAATTAATGACGTACGTAAGGAATGAAATCGATTAAAATATTTTTCGTAATGAAAATAGCGTTTTTCATTCAGTAGTATGCGTGTTCCCAATACCGCATACCTAAGAAAAATACTTTCGATGTAAAGTTTGTTACATATGGGGTCACGAAATTTATTGAGCAACCGAAATAAATTTTATTTGTCCAATATGTACATCCGAACGTAAAAAATAGAATATTTTAAAAATCCCATTTCTATATTTTTGTAATAAAAATAAAATCAAAGATTGATAAAGAAAAACATTTATACAGCAAGAAATAATAAAAGCACCTGTGAAAATGACTTTAAAAACTCATATACACATGAATTAATCATTATTTCTTGAGTAGGCGATATTAGGTGCACTTTTTTCAGAACCCGAATTTTGTATGTCTTACGTTTATTAAATTCCCAATTAAAAATTTGTATGTTTCACCGATTCTAACTTATGCTACATGAAAGATGGATAATTTCTCTTTACTTCAACACGAGTTGCATGCAAAAATATCAAATATTATTCAATTGACAGCGATTTATCTTTTGCTAGGCGATATTAATTACGGTCACCCTAACTTTACCTAATATATCAGAAATTCAGAAGAGTGAAGAATTTCCTATTTGAAGCAATTATGTCTCCTCGTTAGTTAAAATAATAGAGATTCTACAGTAGATCCCCCATCGTACATATTCAATGTTGTAATTATCCTTACAGCTCCACTTCTTACTCACACAGCTGCAATTTACGCGGAGAATATTTCAGGCCAATAGTATCCGGGAAAAATGAATTTTATTTAGAATGTGGAAGCCACGTTTAAACGCAGCTCGAAATTAAATTCCAGCTTGCAGAAGCCAGGGGAATATTTGAATTCCTGGTCGTTAAAGGTTGAGGCATGTTTCCTCGCCTGCATCGTTGCAGGGGCCGCCAATGGAAATGATGATAGCTATTTAGTCCATTTTATTTACTATCGTTAATTTTCACTCGCACATCTGTTCGCGCGTATCTTACGCGCATGCCCGCACGTCGATGGCGGTATTAGCGTTATCATTGCCCACGTAACGAGTTATCGTAAACGTTGATGCGGCCGAGGTGCACGTGCGCGCACACGCAGCGCGAGACCATAATTTGATATACAGGCTCGTTACAAAGTGACGTGACATGTAGCCCGGCCTCGTGTCGCACTGAGCTCGGGCAAGATACAGGCAGTATGTACTATACTTTTTATCCCGACAGCGAATTAATGAACGCAATTCGTTTAGCTTAACGAGCCACCGATACCTCTTCAATTGCCTTCATCAAGGCAATAAAAACGCTTATTCAACGGGGCCAACGGAAATATTAACGAGACGGGCTCGCGGTACGCTCGGAAACACTTGCTCCAGCGGAATCTGCGCATGTCAACCGAACAGTTGAAATCGCAGGTGTCAAGTACACGTTCGTTAAAAATGTTTCACTGAATATGATTGCAGGAACAGGTTTGTTTGCTCAATTGGGTCTAGTTATGGGGAAAGTTACCAACCCTCGATGATCTGAAACTGAGTAGAAAAGTAGCTTTATTTCTATTGGGTATATTTTATTTCTTGTTTTTATTTTACAACGATTTTTGGTGGGTTATGTAATAGCGAGTAGTATAATTAATATTAATTAAAATTTTTTGTAGTTCTGTAATTTTCTGTAAGTCTAAAATGCAACTATGGCTTGGTAGTTTTAATAATTGTATAATGTGTATAATGTAAGAGTTGTTCTATGGGTTGGTAATTTTTTCAAAATAAATATCACAAAATTATGGGATCCATACTGCGTTTAACTGATTTTTCGTCATTTTGAGGGTGGGTAGCTTTCTGCATAACCAGGCGGAATTGTAATAACAAACTGGACCAATGGTTCCCGTGGTCATAAAAAGGAGGGAAACTTGATGTGATCAGTTCTCAAGTTATCCTACAATATGCAAAACATTCCCCTCAATATTCTTTCACTGAATAGCACGCGTACCAATTACCGCTTCCTGCATATTTTCCACCTTCCTCTTTACAAAAACACAGATCACAGCCCCGTCGAAATCCACCGCGAAACTCAGCCGGAAAGGAACACTTCTGCCACCGAGCATGCGCATTGGCAGTGACCAAAACCCCAGCGCGCGGAGGTCTTGCACGCGACGGGAGGCAATTACAACGTTGAACAAACCGCAAGAAATCTAAACACTGGCTAATGAACGGTCACGATAAATAATTCGCTAAACGCGTCTGTGTTAATCGTCAAACACTTTTGTCGCGTTCAATCCGTTATACAGGGTGCTCCGCGATGCATTCGACAAACATTTCCCATGCGTTCAGGAAGTCAATCAATAAAATTAGTATTTTGTAAGCGTGTTATTTGAGATATAATTGGCTAACAGAACGAAATAGAATTATCACATTTTTCTGACATTCGTCTGACATTTTTTATTCAGAATAACACTGAACACGTGGAAGAAGTTTGCCAAATACATCTTGAAACACCCTGTATGATCGAACCGATCTTCCACCCTCCACAGTTTATATGCTCCGTGCACCTGCTAAATTGAGCCGGGGAGGGGAGGGGGAGATTCGTATCAAGCAGCGCGTTTAATTAAGTGGATACAGATGGCCCTAATTGCGTACTTACTCCGATTTCCCCATAATCCGGACGATCGGGCGCGGCGGGCAATTGATGCCCGCTCCTGTGACCTCCTAGGGCCCCCGTGCCGCCCACGCCCACTCCACGCCTCTCGTCGATCAGGAATATCTCCGTGAGGACGATCAGGCCGAACACGGCGAAGAACATGACCACCAGCATGAACGACATGTTGGCGCGTTCCTTCAGGACGCCGGCGTTCGCGCGGCTCCCCCCGGACCCGCTCCTTCGGGAACCCATCCTCGAGAGGCTCTGGCGAGAACAGAAGGACACGTTTCAGTTTCTTCCTCTTAATCTTCGTTGAGCAGCAAGTATACAAAGGTGCACGCGGAGCCGCTATTAAGGTTGTGGGGTAACCGCCGTTAGGTTATGCCCGTAAACACAAATGCACATACGATTTTACTTTACACAAGCTATTTATTTTAAACCTAATCTATTTACACTTATCGTAAACTAAACTACTCGCGCTTATCACTAACGGCTTAAGGCTGCCGTCTCCTCGGGCTTTGAATGTGTGCGTACGCTCACACAAGCTAGGAAACGCGTGTACGTATACGCGCTGTTGTAAACAAACCGTTTCAACCAACTTACGTCGTGGAATCGGCAAGAAGGAAGCTTTTGCGGGTATAGTTGTCTGCAGAAGACATCCGTGGAGGCGGGTCTGGTGCGTTTGAACGCTAATAAGCACCGTACGTTGAAATAATGATGAATTTATGACTCGAAAACTGACAGAATGAAGCTTCAAGGCTTCTCCGCCACCGACGCTGGTGGTATATTCGAGCCACGTAGCATCAGATTTATACGTATACGCGCTGTTGTAAACAAACCGTCTCAACCGTTTTTCGTCCTGGAATCGGCAAGAAGGAAGTTTTTGCGGGTATAGTTGCCTCCTGTAGACATCCGTGCAGACGGGTCTGGTGCGTTTGGACGCTAATAAGCACCGTACGTTGAAATAATGATGAATTTATGACTCTTGTATTGAGACAGAATGAGGCACAGACTCGGGAAATGACAGAATTATGCTTCAAGGATTCTCCGTTACCGGCGTTGATGGTATATTCGCGCCATGTACCGTCAGAACCGGTGGAAGTCCATGCTAGCCGATAAATGTAGGAAAGACATAGTTGCCGATATGTATCGAGAGTCATATCGCGTTGTTGCCGCATTTCCCCTATTACTATTTTATCATCAGGAAGGCTTGAATGAATCACGGCGAAGCGGCTGGAGAACAAAGATGGGCAAAGATAATTTCTGGATAAATTAGAATAAAAGATTCTTTATGTTTATCTGTTATCTCTATTCGAGCTGAGGATTTGGGCTATTCGGCGGTTTCTAATCTCGGTTCGAGAGGCATATAGTGTTGCTTGCGGTGAATTTTGTATTAATAAAATGTAAAACGTAATGTTTTTACCCGACTGCGGCACGTACAGGAGGGTATTGTGTTTATCAGGCTATGTTTGTATGTCCAGATGTTACGCTCTAGAACCTGTACGGACACACCGATTTGGACAAATAAGGTGTCTTTAGAATTGTCCTACGATATATAATTTTCAAAATTGCGAGATAGAAATAAAAAAATTGGAAGGCCTCGTAAGTAGTGATCTGGATCCGTGGAGAGTTTTTAACATCCCTCACTACAAAGTTTCCCCGAACTAAACAGGCTGCGGCTCTTGCCATACAATATTGCTATATATAACTAAAAAGTAAAAAATGAAAAATAAATAAAAAAACCCGACTGTTTAAAAAGGGAACTAAAGTGACAAAAACAAGACTTAATTTATTTATACATGGTATATTATTTATCATAAATAGGATAATAATAAGATGACAATTTAAATAATTAACTCATCTTTTGATGCTCTTCTATCCCATGCATGTACCGCAATGACTAAAGAAAGTGTTTCAAGCTGGTAACAAAAAGAAGTTTGGTGCACACGATACGGGTTCCTCGCTATCTCCACCACTTCTGTCTCACTCTTGTCTGGCGAAGGCGAGAGCGAGATGGAACGAGAGCGAGCGAGAGCCACTGACAGCGAGCGAGGACGATACGAGACAGACGACGCGTTGATGTTTTGTCTCGCTCCGTCTTTCGGGCGCCGTGACACTCCGTCCTTTGCGTGCACGACGGGCGTGCGCGATGGTCGCAAGCACTTACGGTGAGCACGGGATCCGCTCCGCTTTTAAAAAATATAGTGTTGTAAAGCTCGTCACGACACATGATTTTTTCTATTTACAGTTTGTTTATCCAATCATTACTATTCGAGCTAAATATTCTAAACAAAAAATTTTCATCGTCCAAAATCATTATTTCTTTAAACATAAATTGCGATAACGTGAGTAAATATTAACGGATCGTTATGAGACTTGAAATATAACTTCAGATGATTCTAGCGAAGCCGTAAAATGTAATAATATTTAATTAAAAAGTAATACTGGACATAACCCATGTTTTTCAACGTTCGCCGTTAAAAAGTATCGAGGCAATTTTTAGGTACGTATAACTTGCAGCGACAAAGTTTTTCCTTAGTATACAAGGAAGATTTTCGCCAATTTTCACACTGATTAATAAATAATTGTAGAAGATATGATGATATATATAAATTTCGCGCGTCACCAACAGTCAGCAGCCGCGTATAATGCGCTACTTAGCAGTTTTAGCACTCACGTTGACTGTTGGTGCCGCGCGGAATTTATATATATCGCCATATCTTCTACAATTATTTATTAACCGGTGTGAAAATTTGTGAAAATCTTTTGTGTATTCTTTCAAGACTTCTCGATAGAAAGAGCTTTGGCAACAGCGCGGCAGAGACAGAGAGAACAGAATATGTGGCAACTATGCGTAAAAAATTCGTCTACATAGAGTACCTGGAAATGTCACCTATGTACAACTTCTTTTTATCGACCGCAGTAGTTTCATTAGGATCCGTCTGTTTACAAGGGACGCTTCGATCGATTCGGACCAAAACAAACTTGAGACGGCAGCCTTAAAGATTAAATTAGTTACAACTAGGTGTGTGGAAACAGCAGAACAGACACGCGAGAAGGTTGCGTAAACAATGCCTGACGGCTCTGTCTTCGAGCGCTATTTAACAGCTGATCCTTCCAGAAGGATCGGTTTCTGGAAACCACGCTCCGTGCAGGCGCACCGGTAGGACCGCGCTGATTCCATTGAACCGCTCGAAGCTTCTCGATCCTCTGGGCATCGCGAAAGTTCTCGCGGATTCGCGAGACCGCCACAAGGTAAATGTCCCAATACCTAGACATTTAAGGTACGGCGGACACACGTTTGAGAATTTTTCAGTTATACAAATCGATTTATTTAAAAACGATTTTGCAATTTCATAGGGCAGCGTGTGTATTTTAGCAATTTAAAAAAACACAACATATTGTAGGATTGAATAATTTTGTAAAATATTTAAAATTCATAGTCCTTACAATGGCCTAATTCCTGGACAGCTTAACTAGTATGTCTCGGTGTCCCAATTTTACTGTCCCATTACCTGGACTCATGATGAAATTTTGATGTTTTCTAGGGAAATTAAACAAAAAAAAACACAATAGTGTTTTCTTTTGGCATATTTCTTCTGTATAAGTAATTTATTCAAATCAATAAACAAACTTAAGTAAAAAGAAACTATTATTGATTGACTAATTTTAAGGTTAAGTGTATTCGTGTGTAACACATGAATTTTACACATGAATTAAATATTATCATTAAAACAAGATACCAAGATACCAAGAATACAAAGTAATAATTGTCAAGGTGTTAAGTAATTATTTTATTATTGTGTAACGGCACCAGTAGTTGACCATGTATCAGTAGTTGACTACTTTTCAGAAAAACATGAAAAATAAGGTTTTTAGAAATGACGATCTTTTGAACAAAGTGCAGTTCTCCAACTTCTAAAAACCATATTTTTCATGTTTTTCTGAAAAGTCGTCAACTACTGATACATGGTCAACTACTGGTGCCTTTACCCTACTTATTTCATAGTTTGCACACATGTTCAGGTTTAGGGTCGTTCCGGGATTTCACCAGTATTGTATCACCGGGATTGTACCAGTAGATAGACACGCGAATAAAAGACTAATACGAATTTTCATTATAATTTTCCGATCAAAAAATAATACTACAAGGTACCGTTTTTCTAAAACTGTATTAGTTGTGCCGATATACTAAACATTATTAATAATATTCGCTTAAGAAAAAGTGGAGACTGTTTAGCAAATCAGATAAGAGCAATACTAAGATAGTGTAAACTGGAGAGTTCAAGAAAATTTATTTATATTACGAGTGTTACAAGTTTACTAAGAAAAATATGTATATGAATATATTTTATTAAATATTTGAGTAATTGAATAAAATAGTTCTTTTATGAATAAAGTGAATATTAAATGTAATAATCAGTATTATTTGCACTAGTGTCCAAGTACTGGGACGTGTCCAGATATTGGGACATTTACCTTACGTCAGAGGAGGAGCCGAGCGTGGAGGTAGTAGGGGAGGGTTGCCTATATCGTACCACTTAAGACATTTTACATTATACTTCATATTTGGTACTAATTTGAACGCAAATGATTATTGTATATTGTAGCTTGATCCTTTAGGCACCTACTATTATACGCTTAACCTTTTGTTCAGAAGAAATTAATTTGTTATTAATCGTTTTGTCACATACTGTAAAAGGTTCGATTTAGGCAACCAGTCTCCTGAATCGTACCTCCACTAAAAATAGTATCAATAACAAATAGAGTAGAAAATATTCAACATAAAGTAGTGATTATTATATAGTTACATATCGTCGGTGATAGTGTAAAACTGCGTATGAGCAGTTTGTAAATACCGCGGGTCTGCATTTTACCGATTTTACAGGAGGAAGAAAAAATTAATATTTTAGCCATTTTAAGGGATTTCGTTGACTGAACTTTTTTGGGACAGTTTCAGCACTCCTTGTAATAAATACTAACATCAATGGTGTGACTTTTTAAAAAAGCGGAACAGCGCTTGGCAATCGTGGGCGCGAAATTTCAATTTTGCTACTTTTGCAGATCCGCGGTATTTACAAACTGCTCATACGCGGTTTTGCACTATCACCGACGATATGTATATGGATCACACACAGGCCACAATAACCTATGAATATATGTACATAACCTATATAACATACGAGTTGTCAAATACTACTGGTACGATTGTAGTGGTACGATTTAGGAAACATGGTCAATTAATTTATAAATATCAATCTAAACTTTATAATGAATGTAATATGTGCTTAAAATGAATGTAAAATATTCTACATTAAACCCGCTTTCAGAAAAATACAAAAATACAGGACAAAATTGCATTGTTTAATTATTATCAGCTAAAATAAACTGGTAAAAAGTTGCATCAATCATACCTGATTTTTTTAAATGTTTATAGCACGCACAAAATAGGGTGTAAGCCCAAAAGGTTTTGTTTCTATTTCTTATTTCGAATTTACTTGATATTCTTATCATCAGATGTCGTTTATATTCATTAATTACTGCGAAATTGATGAGGTACGATTTATGTGACCAGTACGATATTGGCAACTTTCCCCTACGTTGCACAGTTCGACGCTCGGCTCTGACCCGGCGCCCAGAATCGCGAGGAGGTAAAAGCACCTCCGTGTGCAACTATGCATTATACCTAGAAGGGATATGGCGAAGTTGTAAAAGCTACGGAAGTCCCAAAGTTTACAGCTTTCAGCTTTCGGAACAAGAGGTTTAACATTTTTGGGGGGTGGAGGTACGGTTTCCAGACCGCAAAGCTGTGAACTTTGGGACTCTCGCAGCTTTTACGACCTCGCTGTATTCCTTCCAGGACCTAGGTACTGGGTACAGTACCTAGAGGGCCACTTAAGTAGGGGGAGTTGAAAAATGGAATAGGAAAGCAAGGAACCTTGGAATAGATCTGGTTGCTATCTCCCCCATTGTCGGCGCACGACACGACAAAGCGTTTTTCATACAGGCACGCATGAGCCGCGTACACGAGAAACTTTCATCTATTTAGCTGTAATCGCTCGCGCGGTGGTAAGGCTGCCGTCTACATAGAGCTGTTTCGAGACTCGAAACATTCGAGTAGCTTGAAGTTCGAACCGAGCGGGACGCGGTTTTTCGAGCCGAGCCGAGACCCGAACGGTTTCGGGTAGAGTAAGCAGGCCAGTAGATGGACGGGGCCAGTAGATAGACGGGCCAGTAGATGGACGATTCGTAGATTAATCACCAATTATGAAAGAACTAGGTTTTTAATTCGTAACATTTTTTTATGTTGTAGAAAAAACGCTTGTTGTTTTATAAAATTATCATTTGTAATAAAAATTGATTTTATATGGGAAAAATATTTCTTAACACGATCTCACATTACCACCGGGTGCTAGTTGTTCAGTTGGTAGTAAGCATTGCTAGTGTGCACGTGGTTTATTGCAAGGAAATAGCGTGTTTGGACGTATTTTAAAGAGGTATGTAATACGTGGTAATATTCGAAATATCTAAATAAACGTCTAAAGAAAAAGATGAAATAATGAAAATTAGAAAAATGTCTGTCCATGAAATGGTATAAGTTTTCTAACCTAAATCCAATAGATCGAGAGCACAGAATTAAACCTTTTCATGCCGATTTGTTCTTAATAAATACTCATAACCAAGAAGTTAGAAAGTTTACGCATTTTTTAATATAATAAATGCAAGAAAATGATTAAATTATAACGTACAATATTTCTTTTACCTATCTTTAAACTGTCTATTTAGGTTAGTTACCGTCCATCTACTGGTTGTGAGCTGTTCATTTACTAGCCCTACCGTCCATCTACTGGCGATATGGCCTATGAATAAAATTTTTTTTATTTATGCTCGAATAAATTAATTTTTTTACATGAAATTAATTTTTTTCTTTAATTTTATATATTTCTACGTGTAAAGATTTTAATTTTTGTTTCATGAAGCAAATATTTTTAACCAAAATCTTTATATAAAGTTCGGAATCAGCTAAACCGTCCATCTATTGGCCTGCTTACCCTAGCTCGATTTTTTCGAGCCGCTCGGATGTGTTTGGGGTAGCTCGATTTTTTCATGCAGCTCGTATATTATTTCGGGTAACTCGAATGTTTCGAGCCACCCGAATATATTTTAGGTAGTCGATTGTATGGTGCAGTGTGATAGCTTGGTGTAGCTGGAACGTTTTGTAGACACCGAATATAAATTAAGTTAGATGTATAATATGAGATGTATAGATATAAAAACCATATGAAGTAATTTTACCCTTGCCTGGTGGATATTTTAACAACACATTACATGTGTTACTTCTTATTAGTACTGCTACTAGATGCTAACAAGATGAAAACATTATTATAAACGCATATTTAGATGCGACACCTCGGGCAGAAGTAGTGAAGAATGAAGAGGGGCCCGACAGCCCAATAGACATCTTTTCGACACTGCTTATTTCCACCTCTCTCTTCGGGCAACGCCACGGAAGTTCGCGATTCGCTTTGTATAGCTATAAGGTGACTATTGACCTGACAAATAAACATTCACTTATAAGGAATGGAGTTTCCCGATTTGGAATATATATTTTTAAAGTACTCATAGTAACTAAGAAATCCTGAAAATTATATCTGCAATGGACCTATTTTACTCATGTTATCAATAACATACAACATAGCCTCAAGACGTATGCGAAAAACGGCAAAATCCTCTTATTTAAGAATAATTGGCTAAACCTTGGCATCTGAATGTTTTTTGTGGTTTTGAAACCGAATATGATGTTATTGTTTGTGTAAAAAAAAATTCTAAGGTAGTTCTCTTAATAAAAAATCGGGTTTTTGGAGATAACTCAACAAGGAAAGCCCGAAGAATTTTGTAAATATTTTTTTCGGATTACTCGTACTAATTTACGTAAAAATTCATTTTAACCTGTTTTTAACTCCTAGGGGCTACATCTGGGCCCAGATACCAATTCATAACCAGTTTAGGTTAGGCTGAAAAACAGTCTGTGAGATGAATATATGTATGAGTCATGCATTGCTCGACGATCTTCACAGTGACTGATCTACCGTGTTCGAATAAAATTGTAAGTATTTTCATCATGTTTCTCCATGATAACTTTGAAGTCGTTTAAAAAATTCTCCGGCCTTTCCTTTTTCAGTTATCTCCAAAAAACCGATTTTTTATTAAGAGAACTACCTTAGAATTTTTTTTTACACAAACAATAACATCATATTCGGATTCAGAACCACAAAAAACATACAGATGCCAGGTTTTAGCCAATTATTCTTAAATAACAGGATTTTTGTAATAACATATTTTTTGTAATAACAGATTTTTTAAATAACAGGCTATATTGAATGTTATTGATAACATGAGTAAAATAGGTCCATTGCAGATATAATTTTCAGGATTTCGTAGTTACTATGAGTACTTTAAAAATATATATTCCAAATCGGGAGACTCCATTCCTTATAAGTGAATGTTTACTTGTGAGACTGTGCAGCGATTTCTATACATCATTGGAGAAATCTCGTCCAGCCGAATCGATTGATACCACTTTTAACTTCGAAATCAGATGGGACCACCCCGAAATATGGTCTTGAAGTTCGAGATTTTGTGATTTTGAAGACAACAAACCGGTAGTAAAATTGTATCTACAGTGCACATACTTTTGTCCCCCACTGTAAATAGCTCGCGGGTTAACCCTTTCGCTGCGCATTTCAATTTTCGGACGATTCTTGAAAGGTGTCAATTTTAGACGAATAAAAAAAGTTTTCAATTTTCAACTTATGGTTACCAATAGAACTTTCTCACAAGGGAAGATTCCGAAGCCGAAAATTCAAAAAATTCTGAAACTTTGTGAATATGTGGGGGTTTTCCTCCAGATTACAACGCAATTTTTGTTTCCCGCCCAAATTCACTCGAAGGGGGCGAAATTAACCACTGAAAATTCGGCACTTTTCCGAATTTGTGTTATAATTCGCGAACTGTAAGAGATAGAAAAAAAGTTTCAAGACAAAAGTTACTCCTTTTAAATACATCTATCATTTGATAAAAATATTATTCTACAGTTCGCGACTTATAACACAAAATCGGAAAAAAGCCAAATTTTCAGGGGTCAATTACACCCCCTTAGAGTAAATTTGGGCAGCAAACAAAAATTGCGTTATAATCGGAAGGGAATTCCCTACATATTCCGCCAAGTTTGCGAATTTTTTGAGGTTCCGCGTTCGGGATGTTCCCTTGTCAGAGGAGCTCAAGAATGGAATCCAAAAAATAAACAGTCAAATAGATATATCCAAGAACATTGCTGAGTATGTATCACAGACTCGCAAGAGAACACATTTTTTAATGCGTGGACTAAAGTCGAAATTCTCAACTACAGTCGAATACCGCAGCGAAAGGGTTAAAGATTTTGCCAAATGTGACTTACGACTCTCATGTCAGGGCAGCGTTGGGCCGCGACGATTTTGTAGTGTTTGGACTGCTTGGACGTTAGGAAGGGAACTCGTGTGGCAATGTAGGCAAGGATCGCACTGAACTATAATACGGTAGACCGGGGGCGATAGTAACACTTTGATTTTGGAATACGATTATGCAAAAACTATTAAAGTTACAACAAAAGTTTTTATACGAAAATGTTACTTACTTATCTGACACTTATTGAGCCACAACAGCTTCGCTGTTTGTCAAGTAATATCCAGGTTATTACTAAAAATTGAGAAGCGGACAGTGTTACAACCGTCCCCGACTCCAGGTCGGTTGTAACACTGCATGGAGTTGATAGTAGCACAAATTTAACTTTACAAAATTAAAATATTTATTAGTTTTAATTATAATAGTAAATGGAAAAAAGTAAAATTTATAACCAATTATGCGATATCGCAATTGTGACAAAAATGGAAAACGTTTTGGCTGGTACATTCTTCATGTGATCAATCCTTACATTCAGTACATTCCACCTATTTTTCATTTGTTTGTTTGTGCTGTGCTATATTATTCCGTGTAAACAAGACAATATTATTCATCTTCTTTGTCACTATTCGGTTCTGTCGCGGTACAACCGACCCCGACTGCCGATGTTACAATCGACCCCAACCAGGCTTTTGAATTTAAATTATAAATTTTGATTAACGAGACACTTAAAAGTGATAACTAACGATCAGTATTAATTTAAAAATGACCAGATTAAATATTAAAAAAAAAAGAAAAAACACATACTTGCAAAGGGAGTATTTATATTACAATTTTAAATCAGTAAGAAAAAGTTACTTCAGGGTATCGAAAAGTTATTTTCTCCACTACACATGTGTATTGTGTATCTATCCTGATAGGACATGGATGTGTGTATTCCAAATGTCTTTCTTCATCATATATCCAAAATTTGTGTTAATATCTATCATATGTTCTGAGATATTTAAAGTGTTACAATCGTCCTCCTGTTACTATCGCCCCCGGTCTACCCTACTGAACTGTATAGGTACGCAAGGATTTCGCAATCTCTCTGTAATCCATTAACAGCTCCATTCTACTTACTACATACATACGTACTTCCCATTTCAATTCAGTTCTTCACTGACTTCGTAATACTAAACTGTATTGGCAAGGATTTTGCAACCCTCGCAATTCTCTGTAGGCTACTATGTCACACAATCCAATACCAGCGCAATATCTACTTACAACTTCCTATTCCAATATCCGGATTCAATTCAGCGCAGTTTTAGTTCAGTTCTTGACTGACTTCGCAATACGAAACTGCATAGGCAAGGATTTAGCAGTCCTTGCAATTCCCCGTAGATCCCATTAATTTCTACGTCCCCGGCTCGGAATGTCATTCCAGAACTTTCCAATCAGGAAAGTAAAGGGACAGATGAAAAAGGGGCTGCTTTCTACTCATTGGTCCACACACCACGGCTAAACACCTGCAATGGTGAAGCTAATGACCACTCTGTTTGTCACTGACGAATTGAAAATATCACGCTTCAGTTCAAATTAAATTGTCGGCACTAGGTAGTCAATAACAGCTTGGTCGACAAACGATGTTATGCTTTTAGATCGGCAACTAGAATCCGTGTCGTGATCCGTGTATCTGTTTCATCGCTTCGTGATGCTAATGATGAATGATTCGCTACCACCTATGCTGATCTAGATTAAACACTAGTGATAGTGCGCGTTTCAATTTGCTTCTGTGGGTAATTTCGTTTATGAATAAGAAAAATTCAAATCCAAATAGCAATTAGATTTCTTAATCACAAATTTATGTGAGTGAGTAAATAATAGTCTTAACATATCGATACTAGCTGTTGCTAAATAAATTCCTAAATGCTAAAAATTCTACGTCCTGACTTGAAGGGTAAGGGGGGGGGGAAGCAGGAAATGTCACAAAACAGCTTTATCGAGAAAATTAAGTTTTAATACTTTAGTCTATCATTAAGAAAATAAGAATTTTATTTTCTTATATAATTTTCTTCTTATGGGGACTAGGCAGGTGAAAGATCGATTTTTTATTGCATTATCCGAAAGTAATATCTTTTCTGAATAAAATGCCGTTTGGATTATATTAAAATTCGCAAAATTGTTGATTTGGCAGCTAAAAAGGTCAAGCGGGAACTTAGAGCGTCGCCTTTGCCCAGAAACTTTAAATGCGTTTCCCCCGAATCTTTTTTTCTCTTGGTCTCGCCGTATGTGCGAATGAACGGAGATTTGAACAAGATTTTCATAAAAAAATTAAAAGGTCGCGGATTTTTAGTACCGCGCAAACACGACCTAAAAACACGCGACTTTTTAATTTTTTTATGAAAATCTCGAATTTTCACGGACCATGTAATAGGGTGCGCGGGAAATTGCACATGTTTTATACATCCTGTAATTGTTTCAAGTCGATCTGAACCTCTTTTCATTCGCAAATACGGCAAAACCAAGAGGAAAGTTACCGCTTGACCTTTTTAGCTGCCAAATCAACAATTTTGCGAATTTTAATATAAACCAAACGGCATTTTATTCAGAAAAGATATTACTTTGGGAAAATGCATTTAAAAAATCGATTTTTCGACTTCCTAGTCCCCTTAAATAATTTCTTGTTTCACCTTGACGACAGAAGGTTTTGTTTAGGCAAACTGTGAGGGCATTCCGTATTTTGTTCCAGTGCAGAGTGGACTTTTCCTGTTTTTAAGCAGTATATAAAATCTTTAACGTTATCTTACGGGAGTATTTGAACTTTATAACAGTTGCCACCAACAAAATATGCTATAAATCGCAAAATCACGGAAAATGGACATTCCCGGTTTTCCCTTTACCCTTCATTTATACTTGTGCAGTGATATCTTATTGAAAATAGCAGGGACCTGGAACGAAATGTTTTTTCGTTTCGTTTCGTTTCGGTTCAGTTCCGGTAATAATAATTTCGTTTCGGTTAATATCGTTCCTGTTGAAAAATATTTTGTTTCCATCAGAACGAAAAACAAATTTTGTTTCGAACCGGTAATGTCATTTATAAAAAAACTCGTATAAACTTATTTTAACAATTTTATTGCCTTTGGTACTTATATTATAAAATATTATACGTTATAGTTATGTATTATAGAATATTATATATTATGTCTTAAGAAAAAATTTTGATGCTTTCGGTTGCAAGCCGTGCCCACGAGGGCAAGACTCCCAACGCCTTTCCAAGCACCGCAGTCAGCCCTATCAAGGGTCTGAACCGACCACGAAACATGATAAAAATAGGGGCGCGTTCAATTTAAAATTTTTAACCTGAAGTGCACAGAACGTTATTAATCGGAATTTTTATTTCGGTTATTACGTTTTCACTCCTGCAACAGGGTTAAGAATTTCGTTTCGTTTCTGTTTCTGATCCGGAAAAATATTTCGTTCTTTTCGTTTATCGTTTTCATTTCTGTTCCGTTCCGGGTCCCTGGAAAATAGTAATCAGTGAGATTGCTAAGTTCAGTAACGTTCGCGTGCCATTAAAACTGGCTGTGTACAGAATTTGGATACGTTCCATATGTATATAGCTAAGTAGGTGTGTGTAAGGTTTAGAAGTCCACGTATGTCCTATTGCAAAGTTCGAGTGTGCCCACTATGCAATCCAATGAATGTTACAGTGAAATTCTAGAATAGTTGTGACCCTTTCGAGTCTGGAATAGTTCTGACTTCAATATTAATTTTGATCACTGAACTGGGCTACTTTCTGTTCTACAGCATACTCTTCGATGGTAACACGTGTCATTCAGTGTTGCAAAACTATAGATAGAAACGCAAATAGGTAATGTAATCGAATTCCAATTGGGAAACCAAACTAAATAAATAGTCGTGCATGTATATGAACCTAATTGAAAGTACATTTATCGTCGATGCAGGAAGAAATGGTTTTTTTTTCGCTTTCGAAAAAATGTCATTTAAAGTTTACAAAATCAATTATTGGTTGTTAACGGTTCAAGTAGCATCTAGGAATATTTCGCATTTGATTTTGCCTAATTTTTCATATTGCTTTTGGTGACATAACAAATTAATACAAATGCTAAACAGAATAACAGTAATTTACTGTGAGTTTAAGCAAATGTTTTCCTGTAAAACAACACGAATCCACTATACTTGTGTAGTATTACAAAAAAGTCCTTGCATTCGTTGCCTTTTTCCAAAAATATAACCTCTAGAATATTCTAAACATCAAGAAATACGACTCACATCTTTCTATCTAACAACCAAATGTACATATATTTATGTTTTTTCGCTGTGATTTGCGAAAAATATGTTCGTTAATTCACAGAAGTTGAAGCAAAAAGGAGCATGTTTTTCTAATCAGAAAAAGAGATCATATTTTTCAAATTCTAAAAAAATGACATGTTTTTCTAATAATCAAAATCACAGATGGGGAAAATCAATCTCCCACGCGACACTTTACTCAACACAAAGAAAACAAAAGCTCGATGTTGAATTACCCACGAAATCCTCTATCACTCATCCAGTTGAACCGTTCACATCGTGATTATATAGTCGAATCGACGATTCTACTTAGTCTCGATTTCTGCACAGCGTAGAAAAATTGTTTTTCCAATAACGGCGCAGCAGGCAAATGTTAGGCTTCCCTCTGGTACACGTTTGCAAGGCGACTACATCAACCAAGATAATGGAATCGATAGTGGATGATCTACATTTTGATAAAATAGTTGCGAGAGGCAAATGGTAGAATAAGTGTCTCTGTATTGATTAAGCGAATCCACGCGCGACAAGTTACGCAACAATGTACAATTTTGAAAGGGAAGTATTTACTGCCTACACATCATTTATCAACGTCTAACGACAGTTACTGATAACGTTATCGTTAGCGGCACTCTTTACACGAAGATTCTCTTTGTATAAGTGTCAACTGTACTTACGAACCTAAGTACTTAAGGGGACCTTCCGGTCTGAAAGTCGATTTTTTTATTTCATTTTTCGAATGTTCAACCTTTTAGGAACACGTGTTTAAAAGGATTTGTTGAAATTCGTAAAATTCCCGAAGTTATAGGCATTTGAGTAGCGGCAAATGCATGGGCAACAACCGGCCACTCGGTGCTCACGTAAAACTTTAAACGCGTTTTTCTCGAAACAGTGTTCTCAAAACAGTGGAACCTGTATCTCCAAAAGTTATTATCCGATTCGACTGAAACTTTTTTATTTTGAAGAATATACTTCTGGCTAGGGGGGAAACTAGAAAAAATTACAAAAAATTGAAAATTGAAAATTTTCAAAGGCGTTGATAGAACGAAAAATACAGGGAAAAATGATTTCAAACTTGAAGTGTCGTTATTTTCTAAAAAAAAATGTCATTTTTGTAATTTTTTCTAGTCCCCCCCCCCCCTAGCCAGAAGAATAATCTTCGAAATAAAAAAGGTTTCAGTCGAATCGGATAATAACTTTTGGAGATACAGGTCCCACCGATTTGGATCAATTTTTTGACGCCTTGACTTTAACAATTCCCCAGGGCCGTCTGCAATGATTAATTATAAAACAAAAAATATATTTCTATAATTTAAGACATCCTTGATACAATGCAAAAGTCCCATTAAATTATATATAGTAGTTTTCCTTTAATTAATTCCTAAATATCACCTATTTTTTGGGGCACTAGACCGGAAGGTCCCCTTAAGTTCTACGGGACTTAAGGCCCAAGTAAGTTCATTTTTTATTCATATAGTGTTTATCAAGCAGTCGTGAAAGATATTAGATACAATTATTATGCCTACTGTTATTAATTACTGTTATTATATTATAGTATACAGTGTTTCCCTTAAGGTAGTTCCTGAATAATCTACTAAATTCAAGAATTCTTTCAAATTTCGTTCAAAACTAATTTGGAATAAAAGAAACCCTTGTACAAAGTTTAAAATCGATTTACCACATAGTTATCGAGAAATTGTTAATTAAAGTTGGTGCATTTTAACACAGTGGCATATGGCATAGTAGAAAAAAAGAGCATTATAGTTTCAGTTTTTCTGCTGAAACAGGAAAACTATATTCAAGAAGTGTACCAAAATTGGCACCAAAGTAGGTACATCGAAATGTCACGAAATGAATTTATTTATTTCAGCGAAACTGACCACATGGTTTCTTGGTAAATGCCCATAAAAAAATACGTTTACGTGCAAATTTTTTAGAAACTACGTAGAACAGTGAACATGGCAACGTCGCACAATCGATATGTTTAGACATTTAAAGCAGGGATCGAAAAAGTTCTGGAACTTTTCAATAGGTTCCATTTAAAACAATGACCGCGAAACTTTTTTAAAAATGTTCTCACATTATAAGTTCTCAGAAGAACCGATAAAATAAAAGTTCTTGAAAATAAAAGTTCTAGTTGGAATGGAACTTATAAAATATAAGAATAAAAATTTCTCTATAACAGGAACAGATATTTTGTTCACCGATATTAAAAAAGTTCTCAATCGTTGTAACAAATACTAAATACTATTCAATCGATAGTACTACAAGAATATTAAATAATTCTTACAGTTAAATTGATATTCTGAATATGTTATTTATATGTAATACTTACCTACGTAGATATTTTAGACCTAATAGTTGAGTACTTTTCTTTATCTTTTGAAAACATTTTTAATAAATGTTCTAATGTAACTTGTTTCCATGGAACTTTTATTATATAGGTTCTAAAATATCTGTTCCATGAGAACACTTTTTAAAGAAGTTCCTGAAGGTAGCATTTGTTTCAATAAAAATTCCACAGGAACACATATTATCTTAATCGAAACAAATAAGTTCTAACAGAATTTTTTAAAAACGAGGATTCGAGAACTTTTTCGATCCCTGATTTAAATAGCGACCGAAGATTCAGATTCATATGAACATTTTTTTCTGAAATTTTAGTTATAAAAGACGCTCCGAATGAATGCCACGTTGTCAGATCTACTGCTCCAATTCACTACGCTAACCAATTTAATATTCTATTTTCATATTCCAATTATTTATATTAACATTGACCTATTTAAAATATATATACATGATGTTAAAAATTATTATTATTATTTCCATAGTATCATATTACTTTATGTTTGCCGTTTATTACCCAACTTTAATTTGACTAACGGAGTTGGTTAGGAACTACCTTAAATGACAAGTGTATGAAAAAGAAAAGCGGAAGAGGAAAAAGTTTCACTATTTTCTGTAAGTAAGCAACACAATTTCTCAGATGCAAAATTCCACTAGTAGACAGACTTTTCACAGCAGCCTGATATTACTTAACCAAAAAGAGTGCAAAAAAATGACCGATATCGGGAATGTGGAAACTTCTGCCTTTACTTGATACGTACACCAGATGAAGGAACTCGTGGGGCAGGCTGGTGAACAAATATACGTACTACTTATGTATGTGCGGAGCGCGGCCAGAGCGAACTACGTACGCCCTCGGGTTTGGATCAAATCGTCGATCTCCAGGTAACTTGGAATTAAATTTCAGGAACAGCGAAGTTTCGCACTGTTTCACTGTTATCTACGACACGCCCGCCCGCCATTGAAAAGTGTAACACAGTAAAAAGTTCCCCTTATCAAATCGTCTGCAACAGTGGAGATAAAATTCGAGGGGGAAACGGGGTGAAGGAAAACGATACCTGCTTCGAGTGTAAATCTGAGAATTGGGGAAGCTGTGCTCCATGCTTTTGGTCTGTTTTATTTAATTATACTAATTATACCTTTTACACACATGGCAAAGTCATAACTCCACGAATATTAGGAGTGTTGGTATATTACTCCTTTCTATTTGTAATAACAATTTTCAAATTACTTCCTCCAAAAATTTAATTCAAGTACACAACGACTTATAACACATGCCATATTAAATTCTTCGACCTCTTATTCAAACCGGCACTCGCCGGTTATTCGAGCTTCTAGGATAAAGACACAATAAAAGACGAAAAATTATTCGGAGCCCAAGATGAAAGGCCTTCGAATGAAGAAAGTATCTTTGGCCCTCGGATGAATTCCCGTCGAATAAACTGCTTCATCCGTGGCGCTTCGAATATAGATAACTCGAGTGATTTTTATTCGACAACGGAAAACGATAAAGTCTCTTTATTTGAAAAGTTATTTAAATATTTTTTTATTTAAATTATGTTCATCTCTGATTCAAACTACTCTGCATAAAAAATCGCATCTTTCACGTAATTCTGTAATTAATAAGTAGATAGCAAATTATTCTTGCTGCCCTTAATAAACAGAAGTCAGATTATTTTATGTAAATTAAATTTGTATAGTTTAGAAGGAGCTTGGATTCTGTTTATTCTTGTCAGGCGCAAAATAATTCTCTTCGTATCGAACTCTCCAACGTCCATACACTCAACAACCCTCGACCAAGATATCGATTTCCCTTTAAAATGCAAGAGTGCTCTATATCGTTCAATAAGAAACATGAGTGGAGCGCTTTGAATCACATCGAGGTCGGCAAAGCGTGGAAGATGGAAAGCAAACAATTTTATTGCCTGAAATTGTAATAGAGAAATCTCGATTACTACATCGTACGACTCACCTAAAGTGGTCCCAGGAAAGGCACTGCCAAGCATGGGGACGGTAGTTCGTTCTGCAAGCAAACAAAAAAGAAAATGGAAATAATTAATTGGCTTTTCTCTCTAGTTGAGGGCAAACGCCGCGCTTTACTGGGCAAATTTCTTTTGATTTTCAACCCAACTACGCATCGGTGAAAACGTAATGTCATATCGTCATGAAATTTGTATATTTTCATTCCGGCTGTACATATATAGGTATTTTACATAAAATATGTATATTAGTGACATTGTATTTTCCTTTATAAGTCAATTTTTAAATTAATTATACTTTACTTTATAAGTAAACTTCTATGTAAAGTATCATTTTATTTATAGGCAAACTTATGCCACTTAGTGGAGACAAAGAGTGACCCAAGAAACAGCCTCTTTTTGGTCCCACGATTTTGGAACTGAATTTTATGCGAAACGATACCGTATGATGAGGCATCAATCACACGAAATTTTTAAGTTGACATGGCAATTAGTTTGTGAGATATGGGCGGTCAAAGAAGTGAAAATTCTTTAACGCGTCAGCCCATGCGCTTCGATGTACGAACTTCTATGTCAGTCCGATAATTTAAACAATTATTTTCAGGGGTTTTGCTGATTGCCAACAACGAAGTTGAACTTAGATTTTCAAAATTCACGAAAACAAATAAGAATCAAGAAATATAACTGATTGTATACTGTGTGCTTTTTTTAATATATCAAAATTCACAATGGCCGAATCAATATGGTGGACGATATATTAAGAAAAGAACCCATTACACAGGCATTTATATTTCTTGATTTTTATTTTTTGTTCATAAATTTTGAAAATCCAAGTTCAAATTCGTTGTTAGCAGTCAACAAATCCCCTAGAAATAATTGTTTAAATTATCGGACTGACATAGAAGTTCGTACATCGAAGCGCATGGGCGGACGCGTTAAAGAATTTTCACTTCTTTGACCTCCCATATTTCAGAAACTAATTGTCACCTCAACTTGAAAATTTGTTGCGATTGATGTCTCATCATAAGGTATCATTTGGCACAAAATTCAGTTCCAAATTGTGGGACCAAAAAGAGGCTAAAAAAGGCCTCATTTTTGGGTGAGTCTTTAATTTACCCTTTCCAACAGAAAACTCAGTGAAGTATATTTAGTTTGCAGCATATTATTTAACAAAAAGTCGTTTTAATTTTAAACGCCTGTTTATTAGCGCCTATTTTGAATATGAATATTAAATTTCTGATAATATTAATGTATGTTTTTAAGGTACTTCGGAATTTGCAGTAAATAGTGAAGTTGAGTTAGAGAATAACGAGGACTTTCAAATATTCCAGTGGAAATTTGACGTGAATCACAATATTTTGATTCAATCTGATTTCTTTTAAAAAACCATGGCGATTTACTTTCGTTTCTCTTGCACTTAAGGGGAAGTTGCGGTCTAAAAATCTAATGTTCAAAAAGTTCCTGAAGTTATAGGCATTTGAGTAGCGGCGAATGCGTGGCTAGAATCCGACCACTCGGCCCTCGCGTAAAACTTTAACCGCGTTTTTCTCGAAACAGTGTTCTTCAAATCGGTGGGACAAATATCTCGGAAAGTTATTATCCGATACGATTGAAACTTTTTTATTTTGAAGAATATACTTCTGTGCAGCGGAGAAATCTGTACCATTTTAAAAAATTTGAAAATTTATATTTTTTACAGGCGTTGAAAGGAGAAAAAACACAGGGAAAAGGTGATTTCAAATTTTAATTGTCGTTATCTTGTCAAAAAGTGTCATTTTCTTAATTTTTAAAACTATATCCACTAGGGATTTTCGGGCCCTTTAATAATCTGGCATTATTTCTTATTTCAGGCTAATGGTTTAGGTATTACAAGTCCCAACATTTTGGATGAACTTTTTGACACCTCCACTTTAACGAATCCCCAGTGCCATTTGCAGTGATTAATTACAGAAAATAATATATTTCTATAGATTAAAACATTCTTAATACAAAACAAAAAGTCTCATTATATTATCTATGGTAGTTTTCCTTTAATTAATCACCTATGTTTACAGACCGGAACCTCTCCTTAAGTTCATTTGTATATTATCTTATAATAAAATCAGTTTTTGCATCTTTACTAGCACTGCCATTTTCTTATAACTAATTTATAAATAAAAACCTTATTTATCTCGGTTTGGATGCCGATGGACTTATACTGACTGGCTTCTGAACCCTCCACATATATACCTGTTGTATGTATGTAATATTTATATGCCTTTTATAAACGCAGAAAATAGGAAAAATGTCTTCTAACGCAGGAAATACGAGAAATATTCTAATCTGTAAAGATTATAAAATCTGTCTTGAAACGTAAAGATTACAAACACGATTTTCTACGATATCATCAAGATACACCCTATTCAGCAAAAAACTGTCCAGTAACATTTTCCATCACCCTGCAAAAGTCGCTTACGCAAACAGCATCCAGAAATTATTCAGAATTCATGGAAATTTGCGTCAGGCCTGAATCCAAGCCTTAAATTTCAACCACGTGTATGCATGTGCGATTCGTATCAAACGCTCCCTGAATTTTCAAAAGCCGAGCATAGATTATTTAAGTCGGTCACGTGGCCGTACAGAGTTGGTTGCGTGCTACGTGCAAAAATAATGCGCACGCACGAAACGGAAGAGGAAAACACATTATCGTGGACTGAATAGGTGCATGAATCCCGATAAAACGTTCCATATAACAGCGTCAGCTATTTATTTCGTGCTTTACGAAAGGATATATATATGCACGGTGGTCTGTTATTAATGGTAAAACGCGAGAGGTGGTGTTGCTTGATGAAAACACAGGTGGAAAATCTAGAAGAGTATTTCTCGATGTGAGACTTGGTATGGGAGAAAATAAATTTCATAAAATCCTTCAGCACGCATGCATCTGACTGATTATTGACAGAATGCAGGAATATATGCATATATAAATCAACTGCGAGGCAAATTTATCTTTGCGTTAAAATTAGTCGAAGTTGTAGAATAAATTTCTTTCAAATGACGATTCGACGGAACTCGAGGAACTCGACAGATTTTCAAAATCGATTTTTCTTAGAAACAAATCCTCTTTTCGAAGAAAGTTATCCTACAATTTTCAAGCGTTTTAAAGAAAAATTCATTTCATCCATAGCTGTACCATATTTACCTCAGTATTCTGACAATAATTCTTAATTAACCGACTTCAAAAAGGAAGAGGTTATAAATTCGACCAGTTTTTATTTTTATTTTTATGTTTGTCCCCGCATAACTCCTCAGCATATGGGCCGATTTTGATGATCTTTTTTTTATTCGAAAGAGGGCGATGCCCCGGTGGTCCCATGCTGCACTGCATCAACATTGCCCCAATATTTTGCCAGTTCTGGTTAATAATAAAGATAATAATGTCACCTAATTATTATTATTCTATGTACGTACGCGAATATCTCCTCAACATGTTGTGTCAATATATATAAAACTAAAAAGTTAAGAATAAGCAAAATTTAAAAAAAAAAATTAAAACCGACTTCAAAAAAAAATTAAATTGCACTAAAAAGTAAAAAATAATTTTTTCCCTTATTTAATCTACGACTCTCGTATTTTTTAAGTCGGTGCCTCATCACTTGCACTGTGTAAATCTGGCGCCGACTTAAAAATATGAGAGTCGTAGATTAAATAAGGGAAAACATTATTTTTTACTTTTTAGTGCAATTTTATTTTTTTGAAGTCGGTTGTGATTTTTTTTAAAAATATTTTTTTTAAATTTTTCAGTAAACTCGATTACACTCTTTCCGAAACCAACCAGCGTCCATTTTACCACTTCATCAGTTCGATGAGCAATGAACAAATATACACGCTCCATGCAAACCAATCGGCCAAACAAGCAATCCCTGTAAAATCAATAATACCCACCCGTCCGTATTTAAACAAATTTACAAAGTCACTTCATCCACAAACAACATCGCCAAATCGAGAAACATTATCCCTCTTATGAAAGGGCAAAAACGTGTCTCCTCTCGCGATTGTACCGCGACCAACGAGTCACCTTGTACACACAATTTATCGTTAAATACAATGGAGCGACGGTTGGAGCGTTTAAAATTCGAATCGATTCGAAGTTTCCGCAGATTGCGCCAGGAAGATCGGCTCACGCCTCGCTGGGAAGCTTCAAAGCGAGGGAGGGAAAAAAAAGCTCCCAGCTCGGTTACGGCGGGCGCTGGCTCTCCTTTCGTGCCGTAGTCACGTGTTTTCGCCCCTCTGAACAATGGCGGAGAACGCGATCCTGGGGAATCATCCAAGTTCGCCGATATCGAGGAGCTCGCTGGCCCAGCGCGAAACTGTTAGCGCGTTCGGTTTATCAAGCCGAGGGAAAAGTTTCGGGCGCTTAATTTTCGCGGCCGGTGCTTTAAGACAGGAAACTTTAAACCGAGGAAAAATAACGGTCCCTGGCGCCCCTACGCTGCGAGATATATATCACTGTGTTGTTCGGCGGTAAGAAACTTCCCCGATACAAACAAGACAGCTCTAGCAAATTTAACTTTAATAAGTTTACACGAACACGGGGGAGTAAAAAGTTATCGAGATCTGTATTGCACTGATTCTTTTTTTTTTCTGTTCCTTTTTGCGTATAACAAGGTTCGCTGCAGCAACTGATTAAAACGTGGGGTGGTTTTTGTGATTATACGAATGGTAAGGTATTTTAATTTTACTTGACCTGCGTAGTTAGTTTCTGGATTGCTGATTTTATTGCGAGAAGTGTACTGTGTTGTAATTGCAGAAAAGCGCAGTATTTATTCTGTTCCCTCGAAGGGAGGTCTGCTTTTGGAAAATGTCCTTTTATAGTAGGGTAAGGGTTACTGGACGAATACTGTACAGGACTTGTTTTTAGGGAGACCTAGAGGGAAAGAAAGAGTTAGAATAAAGAAGATTTTAAATTGTTTTACAGCTGTACGATTGCTATATATCATTTTTAATGGTTTGTGGATTCTTCTTCCAGAAAAATGATAAAAAGCAACAAGGAAAATGAAAAAATATAAATGGAAGCAATAAGTAATGCTTGTCTGACATTAAAAACAGAGATACTAAATGCAAACGATAGTAAATTGTGAAAAATGATTTTAAATACATTTAAATTTACAAATCTTACGTCGCAGTTTTGTTTAGCTGGCATATTGCACGTCGATTTTTTATAATGATAAATCATGATATTTATGGACAGTAGTGTACGTAGGGTTGCCATCCGCACTTTAAAATAAAGTGTCTTACGCTATTATATGTAAATGTACTCTATACTTTTGAATAACAATAAAGTATGCGAAAATGATTTATTTCACGAAATGATATTATGTGAAATGTAACGCAATATTCTTGTACGTAGTTCCCAAACGTACCCAAACCATGATCATCTCAAAGTAATTTCTTATCTTCTGTCTGCTGCTGCAACATCAAAATTTACTGAGAAAGTTTTCTCTGTCATGAATATGAAGTAGAGCTATTGGGAAACCTAGAGGAGGCGTGGCTTAGATTTCAGCGCTGTGGTGGTCAGTTGGCAAACTATTGAAAGTAGGCCCGGATCCCAGCAAACATTCCGAATAAGTACTCTGCAGTACTCTTAACAAATTAAAATTCTCTTAATTAAAAAAAAAAAGCGAATTTCTATTCAGGAAATTTGTAAATTCGGGTGTGCTACACCTCAGAGCAAAAATTTTATTGGTGGTGAAAATATAATTAATAGTGGTCACCTGTTGAATTGTGGAAAAGTGAATGAAGAAGATAACAATGATGTTGTCCAAATTATTGCATTTTGTCTACAAGCTGCAAATTTAAGAGATGATCCTCATGAGGGAGGCATATACCGAAATATGCGAAAAAGATAAAAAAAAAATTCTCTTATTTTCAGTGTTTAATATGTCTTGAATGTTTCCTGAAAGTTTGGGATCGTAATTCGCAAAAATATCAAAGATATAGACTCAAATTTAGGACCGGAATTCGCAAAAATATCGAAAATATAGAGTCTACATCTTCCATATTTTTGCGAATTTCGGTCCCAAACTTTCCGAAAACATTCAGGACATATCAAACACTGGAAATAAGTATAAAGAAATGTTATCTTTTTCGCATATTTCGGTATATGCCTCCCTCTTAAATGTTTAAAAAATATTACTCGAAAATGAAAATTTCATTTTTTTGTTCGGCTTCACAAATAAAAAGTGTTCCAGAAGTATTTAAACTTTCAAAATTTGAGGAAAAAAATTTTTTTTTTTTTAGTTTTTCGGACTTTTTTCGAAAACCGTTTGTCTCACGACAAAAATTAATAGAACATAAAAGATGCTCCTTGGCCGGATCTACAACTTTTGTTTGATATATTTTTTTATTTAATCAATAACTCGGAGAATATTATACAACTGCGACTTTGCGAGCTGTTTGAATAATCATATGAAATGTTCAAGGGCCCCTAGGCCCTTTTCCCGTTATCCGATCGAGCTCAATTGTTACACGGATTTTTTTTTAATCATTTGGAACTATTCTGGAGGGTGCCCCGAAGAAAATTAAAAAGTTGAAAATAAGAGCCACCCTAATGTTCGACGGATTTCGGCGTACTCACCGTAGTTCACTTTTCTGTCACTAGTTGGCGTATCGAAATTTAGGTTTCCCAATAGCTGTGGACCGGGTACCCGAGATGCCCGAGTACCCGTGAGATACCCGGGACGAAGAAAATTCCCGGGTAGGCGCTACCCGGGTAAACTACCCGAGATACTCGAGATACCTGAGAACTTACAGAGTACAGAGGCTGATTCTGGAGCGACGCCTGTCAGAAAGATGACGTCTGGCACCCCGTGGCGACGTCAACCCCCTGCGGAACAGTACCCTATGAGATCTCGGGTGTCTCGAGTATCTCGGGTAGTTTACCCGGGTAGCACCTACCCGGAAAATTTTTTTCTTTCCGGGTATTTCACGGGTACCCGGGTACACGATCTCCCGGGAATCAACAGCTCTAATATGAAGTGGCGGAATGAGAGAAACAAAGCCTCCCTTAATTTAATAAAGAACGAATTATTTATATATTTTAATATGAATATTGACTGCACTAATGCCATTGAGTTATTTAACCCTTCATTGACACACCTCTTTCTTCGATCAACTTTGACATACTGGGTGGCTCACACCCAGAGCAATTTTTGAACGACTGCCATTCTCATCTGAAGAATCCCATCGTTATGAAAAAAATCATGGATCAATTTCAAGGACTCTAGAATGTATTACTATGATTTTTTAATTGAGATTTTACCACAGTTGTTTTAGAACAATTCTAAATTACCATTTGTCGAGACAAAAACTAAGAAAATCTTTAAAAAATTGTAATTTTTACAAATTTCAATATTAAAAGCTAACAATTTACAGAGTTGTTGTTCAGATATAATATTTACAGAAAAAAAATAGTTTGTAAGTCGGCTTTGGAAAAAAGGTATTTATTTTACATATACAATTACTATTTCGGTAATTGAAAAAATATAGATATTCCACGAATATCCTCGATATTCTACGTAGAATCTACGTATTGGAAAAGGTACAGAGCGTAAAAATCATCTTATGGGTAGCTCACACCGAGAGTGTCAACAAACAGTTAAAAATGATAAAAAGTTGCTCCGCAATGCTAAAAGCAATAAAAAAATATGTTTGAAAGAAATAAAAACTAATAAGATTAAAATGTACATTGCATTTTCAAGCGTACCCTTTTTTATACTACACAACAATCAATTTACGTTACTTTCCTGTACAAACAAGATAGCAACCCTAAGTGTACGTGTTAAGGGGCACTCAGTTAAGTCCGAGCAAATGTGGTATACACCTGACCAAGGATACCAATTTATGATGTTACTGGTAATATAGTAATTTCAGAGGTTCTGAGGTCTTCGTGGCCCTTGCATGCTTAATTCGCGCAGCATCGGTGTACACACACACACACACACACACACACCGCCTGGCAACCGTTTAACCCAAACCGTGGATTAGCTCGTGATATATTTGATATCCTCTCCAAGATAGTTCTGTAATGAAGTTACTGTGTGCCAGCAGCGTTTTCCCTTTGCATCAAACTCGATATCCCCGCAATTCTTCCATGGGAATTCGAACTTAAACTGCCCGAGATTCGGGTCACCGGTTCACTTGAAATTTCGCATATAGTTAGGGCACACCATGTATAATAATGTGTTAAACGCACAGGGTGCGCTACATGCCTAATAGTTGGTGGGAAAACTGAGTTCAAAGTTTTGCCCTTTCCGCACGCTCGATATATGCCCTCATACGGCAACGGCACTGGCAACTCAACTTTATGCATACAGAAATAGCAGGCATACGTCCACATTTTCGCCAGTTTTTCATTATTCATACGATCAATTAGATGAATAATAAATCTACGTATTGAATCTGAAAAGGCACACCTTTGAACTCGACTTTCCCGCGAATATTTTAGCATTGGCTTGTCATTACACGCTGTGTTTACTAAATTGCTTTATGCGAAATTGCGGTTAAATTGGTGCCTCGAACGTGTATATGTAACATTTTGTACATTGGCACATGCGATGTAAAACATAAAGATAAATATGGCACGTTGCCTCAAAGTTACATGAGCTTATAGAGGATTAAGTTTCCAACTTTCTTTGCAAAGATACTAATCACGAAAACAAAGAAAGAAACGAGCCTGCAATTTCTAAAGGTGGGCAAACAGCGAAGATTTATGATTACTAACTGAAACAAATTCAGGTCAGACTGGTGAAAAATTTGCCACTTCTGAGAAGCGTTCTAACAATTACCTGCAGTGTTGTATTAACTAATAAGCAAAATAAGCACGTACTTGGGGCATTAGGAGAAAGGGGGGCCTCCGTAGAAATTTTGTTAGAAACCCTGTTCAGTCAAATTATCGGAAATTCGTAAGAAAATGTACATTGCGTTGAAATTCGGCAAGTGTAAGGGGGCCTCAAAAACTTTTCAGTGTTTGGGGCCTGATTACCAGACACTTGCCTAACTAAAATCTCGGAAGCCAAGAAACTCGAAAAACAGGGTATCTACAGTGGCGTGCAAAAGTATTCGACCACCCTTTGAAATCGCATAACTTTTTTAAAATTAATCCAAACGACTTGAGTTTTTTTGAGAAGCTAGAGGGATTAGTTTGTTAAATGATGTGATTCGTCGTTTTGAAAAAAATGCACTTGGTCGGAATAGCAAAAAAAATAGTAGAGGTCGTTTTTTAAACTCTTTTTGTGAGTCCTTAATAAAAATTGAAAAAACCCGTTTGTAGATTTAAGTAAGTTATATACGTGCCTAAAATTTCATCAAAATCAGTTAACGTTGCTCTCAGATATGAACGCTTAAAGATCGCAGAATATCGTCGAAAATCGCGAAATTCCCGAAATCAGCGATTTCCGACCTTATTCTGCGACCTTTAAGCGTTTATAGCTCAGAGCAACGTTAACCGATTTTGATGAAATTTTAGACACGTATATAACTCACTTAAATCTACAAACGGGTTTTTTGAATTTTCATTACAGGCTCACAAAAAAAAGTTTAAAAAACAACCTTTAATATTTTTTTTGCTATTCCGACCAATTGCAATTTTTTTCAAAATGACGAATCACATCATTTAGCAAACTATTCCCTCTAGCTTCTAAAAAAAACTGAAGTCGTTTGGATTAATTTTAAAAAAGTTATGCGATTTTATAGGGTGGCCGAATACTTTTGCACGCCACTGTATGTGTGCGACGAGAGTCTAAAGAATCTTCAGTGATAAATGCACGATTGAAGAGTCCTTGTAAAAAACATTGTAAGTGCAAAATTAGAAAAAAAATTATCGAAGAACATTCTACATGCCAATGGTAATACTATACCTAGTATAGAATTTAATTTTTGGCACTTGCAATGTTTTCTACGCGGACTCCTCAATTAACCAATTCGTCAGTTTGCTAATAACATGTCAGAAAAATTGAATTCGATATAACTGATCAGCTTTCCAATCGGCCAATATTGGTAAATCCTTGAATTCCATATAACCGAGTACCTATGCATCTTGAAAGACCGATAGTGGAGGGTAGGTAGTCTATTGTTAGTTTAATCCATTATTCTCTTCCACAGAGAAGCGAATCAATCACTAACTGACAGTCATTTCGCGGGCCAGTTAGAATTTTTGCGCCGAAAACTGACAGCGAAGCAGCTGCTGTTGACCAATATGGAGGACTCTCTTCATGATACTCGAACACGCGCAATAAATAACTTTCGTAGGAGGTCTTCACTTTGCTATCTAACATCTCCTGTTTCGTATTGCGAACAATCCTTCGAGTGATATTTCCGTGCATGCACAGTGGGTGGGTGATAAGTTTTTGTCCAGTTTGTAATGTCCCACTTTTTTCTTTTCTTGGTCTCAAAGCTTAAGCAGTGGTGCAGATAAAAAATTATATAATTAGTAGAAGGATAAGTTACAACTATAATTTTTATAAATGATACAGTTTTTATACCATCTGTATTCATATTGGGCCAATGATGCTGCGACAGAAAAGTATTTTTCTGCCCCAGACTGTGACAAAATAGATGGATTATATATTAAAGGAAGGTTTTGAGCTTGATTACTATAAAAACATGTGCCCTTTGAGAATTATTCTGAAAAAATGAAAAAGGGTATCAATGTGAAGTCCTTTGCATTATATCAAGTTAAAGTTCACAAGGGAAGATCCCGAAACCGGAAATTCAAGAAATTTTAACACTTTGTGAATATGTAGGGGATTTCCTTCTGATTATAACGCAATTTTTGTTTGCTGCCCAAATTCACTCTAAGGGCGTGAAATTGGCCCCTTAAATTCCGGCTATTTTCCGATTTTGTGTTATAACTCGCGAACAGTAAGAACTGTAAGTTACCAAATGATAGTCCTAATTAAAAGAAGTAACTTTTGTCTTGAAACTTTTTTTCTATCTCTTACAGATTGCGAGTTACAAAATAAAATCGGAAAATATCCGAATTTTCAAGGGTTAATTCCACCCGGTTCGAGTGAATTTGGGCAGCAAACAAAAATTGCATTGTAATCAGAAGGAAATCCCCTACATATTCACAAAGTTTCATACTTTTTTGAATTTCCGGGTTCGGCATCTTCCCTTGTCAGTTGTATAATACACATTTACCTGTGATACCAAATATCTCTGAAATAAATAAACCCATGGACTTGAATCATTAATATTTTTAATCTACATAGTTTTTATCAAACAATAAAGAAACGTTCAACGTCGGTTTCTAAAATACAAAGACAGTTACTTGGCATGGAATATGAGGTCAAGAGGATCAAAGAAAATTGTTATGCAATGCAATTTTCAAGGGGATCGTTGAAAAATGATCCACGGCCAAAGTGCACGACGGACAATTTCGTGCAGGGATATTGGTTATTCCGCGGTCTTTCGTCGCTCAGCAGAGCCTGGCAGAATAACGAAGACGGTTAAGTGAGTTTGAAACGTGTCGAGTGACGTTCAGAAGTTAAAGGGAATAAAGCGACAGTCGTTTCGTTGGCTCGCTGAAAAGATGCATGAAAAATTAACAGAAAAGCACCTTGCATTATGGAATAGATGGAAAACAGTCTTGCTGCATGTTAACTCGGGGCCTCATGCATTAAAGATGATATCAGGCAAACTTAGTAAAATGTTACGAGTTTCACCTACTTTAATGACTTAATGCAATACTCCGCGTTGTATCAGCTTTTAAGATGGAGGTGTACGAATCCGTGAGGCTTGAAGTACCTTATTAAGACGTGCCAATGAATGGAATTCAGAATTAAAGAATTTGGAAACAAATCAAAATAAAACCAAGTGGTTCTATTTTCTTATTTGAAGGGTAAGGGTGAAAACAGCAAAATGTCACAAAACAGCTTTATCCAGAAAATTAAGTTTCAATACTTTAGTCCATCAATAAGCAAACAAAGTTCAATGAATTTAATTTTCTAATAGAATTTTCTTCTTAAATAATTTCTTGTTTTACCTTAACGACATAAAAATAATTGCTTGTTTTACCTTAACAGCATTATGCTTCAATTAGGCAACGAGTGTTTTCCCCTTACCCTTACCCACCCCGCCCATCACAATTGATCAAATACTTTTGAGCAGTAGTGTACGTAGAAAACGTAAAAAAAAATTCACGTCCGTAAATATCTGCGTCTTTGGAATGGCCATTTCGGTGGTGCGCGAAGTTATTCAATTTCTACTACACTTCCACACTCTCCAGTCATAAGAAACTTCGCGACACCGCCCGGTGAATGGCTACGGAGAAGTGTTTCGAAGAGGCCCTGAATTTTTGATCGAATTAATTACACGATCCTCCGTCAAGTCCCAAAAGGACCAACGGTAAAGTATTGACCGGCTACCGCTTCGTACAGAAGCGCCCACGTGTACCACAGTTTAGCGGGCACACGCGACAGTGAATAAATCGTTGCATGGTCAGCCGGGCGCGACTGCCTCCTCGTATAATAAGTTCTGGACGATGCTTTTTGCCAGCGCTTTGTCCACATTCCCCGTCCCCGAAGCGCTGAAAGACCAAGGAAAAAGACCTGCAACTTTCGCTTGCATACTCGTGCATACTTCATGGGAATGGACGCCGCTGGCAGTAAGTCCAAGCTGGCTTTATCGACGGTCCTGGCCATTCATTGATCGATTTCTATAAGAGCAAATACGAGAATCTAGTTTCGCCTCCCTAAAACGTCGTGCGAGACTCAGATAACATTCTGTAGTATATGTATTTTGTAAAAACGTTGCATGGTCAATTATTGTTAAGACTTCATAAAGTGAATTATTCTTTTACCTTTTGTATCGGGGTTGATTAAATTAAAATCAGCAATAATAAATTATCTTGATGTCAAATTAGCGAATTGAAGAGCTCTTGTAGAAAACACTGTAAGTGCCAAAAATCAAAGTTTTGAGGAGAGAGAAAAAACTTCCCTGAGTTTAAAATATGTACGAAATTTGATTTGTTTTGATTGCTAAATATTCTTAAGTATACAATAACCCAAATGCGTCACAAAATTTTCTATTTTTTGCATTAATATAATCCAAATTTATGACAAAAGAATTGTATTTGTAGAGAACACTGTATCTGCCACCTCTTAGTTGCAGAGAAAACTGAATGTGCCATTGATTTAAATTTGCAAGCGCGGGAAATGCCAAACGTACCGGCGGTATTATTTTTTAACACTATTGGTAACTTATTTACAAAAGCAAATTGCTTTAAAAGTCTATACTAGATATACCTAGTATTATCATTGGTAGAACATTTTCCGATAAACAAAAAATTAATTTTGGCACTTACAAGGAGAGTATTTTAGGTGTCCGCCTCTGATCATTTCGATTTTTGGATATGTTATAGAGGACCGAAAAATAAGAAATACGTGTTTTTTTATTTTTCCCCGTTTTCATATTTGGGGGGTAAAAACTGCGTTCAAAGTTAGGGTTGAAAAATCATTTTTGTGGAATATCTCGAGAACTATTAGAGATAGGGGAATAGTGTCAATGGACGAATTTTGTGTCTTTGAATGCGAAATATGACTGACTCACCAGATTTTCAAAAAGTCCATTTTTTCCACAAAAATGATTTTTCAACCCTAACTTTGAACGCAGTTTTCACCCCCCAAATATGAAAACGGGGAAAAATAAAAAAACACGTATTTCTTATTTTTCGGTCCTCTATAACATATCCAAAAATCAAAATGATCGGAGGCGGACACCCTCCCACCCATACTCTCCTTGTTAGAGTGTTTTCTACAAGGACTCTTCAATTATGTTGATATGAGTGTTTATTTAGTGACATTGGAATGCGGCTGTTATATTTGTATAGAATATTTAGTGGTTATGAATATCCTAAAACTTTCGGTTGTAGAGAGCTAAGTCGCTGTAATGTCGTGTGATTGTGAGAGAATAGACTATATGTATCTATGGCTCATTCCACGCTAAATCGATCACTTTTTGCGGTCGATCTAAATTTAGGAAAATAAAAATTCATTCATAGGCAATTCATTCATAGACAATTCATTCATAAACAATTTCAAAATTAATAAAACGACGACTTAAGGTAGTTCCTGAATAATCTACTAAATTCAAGAATTCTTTCAAATTTCGTCCAAAACTAATTTGGAATACAAGAAGCCGTTGTGCAAAGTTTAAAATCGATTTACCACATAGTTATCGAGAAATTGTTAATTAAAGTTGATGCATTTTAACACAGTGGCATATGGCAGAGTCGAAAAAAGAGGATTATAGTTTCAGTTTTTCTGCTGAAACAGGAAAACTATATTCAAGAAGTGTACCAAAATTGGCCCTAAAGTACATCGAAATGTCACGAAATGAATTTATTTATTTCAGCGAAACTGACCACATGGTTTCTTCGTAAATGCCCGTAAAAAATACGTTTAAGTGCAAATTTTTTAGAAACTACGTAGAGCAGCGAATATGACAACGTCGCATAATCGATATGTTTAGACAATTAAATAGCGAACGAAGATTCAGATTCATACGAACATTTCTTCTAACATTTTGGTTATAAAAGACTGCTGCTCCAATTCACTCCGCTAACCAATTTAATATTCTATTTTCGTATTACAATTATTTATATTAATATTGAACTGTTTAAAAAATATATACATGAGGTTAAAAATTATTATTATTATTTCCATAGTATCATACTACTTTATATTTGTCGTTTATTACCCAACTCTAATTTGACTAACATAGTAAAAATGGAAAATTTCGATACTTGAAGTTTAAATGCGCGCAATTTTGTTAAATTTTGACTTACGTGGCTAATTCTGGCACCTGCGATAGCGGTATTCATAATGATTAAGAATCACTTTGGTTTTTTTGTTTCAGATGAGCCTGTGAGCTGAAATCACTCCCGCTCTATTTTCAAAGTCGCGACTTTCAACTCCAGATAACATTGAAAAACACAATTAAAAGTGTATTTAAAAAATTGTTCCGTATACATTATAAGTAACCTAATAAATGAAAAAAAAAGTTTGACATTGTTATTCATTGCATCCACTGAGAAAAAAAAAATAAATTTTGCGGCGTGATTACCAGAATGACCCCTTAAACCCTCCCGATTTCACGTGTGCTACATCATATTTCAGTCTTGTCAGAATCCCAGGCATCGACGTGAAAAAGTACCTAATCCATTTCGCATAGAATGATCCACATACCCTTTATACAAGTGAGTCTATTTAAATAAACAACGTCAATATCCTGGATACAGATTGCTCTAAAGATCGCCCAAAGATCGAACACCTATCTTCGATAAAAATGGTTCACCTTCCCTTTTCGTGCTTTCCTACATTTTCAAGCTAAATGCAGTACAATGCACGCTAGAATCACTCTGTACATTTCTCTCTATTTTTTCTACCTCCACATATACAGTCACTCACAATTTCATTCACACAAATGCAAAAGAAAAATAAATTGCAAAAAGAATTTGTAACGTTGCCTCTATGCTTCTACCGGGTCACCTTAAGTTTCCATACCAACTATCGTCTAATTTCCCCTATTCCAATACAAACAATACAACGTAATAGCACTTCGCTAAACAAATTTCTGAGTCACCGTAAATAATTCTGTGACAAATAAAATAAATAAAAAAAAAAACAGGATAGAAGGAATACGCAGCTCCATCAGAATTCTATCCCCGTTATAGTTCCGCGGTATTGATCTGCTCAGATTGGATCGAGTATTTTTAAGCCGATGCCCAGGTTGAAACTTTAATTTCAACCGATAGGCCACGTAAAAAGGTCGAGGGTGAAACGAGAGCGACGCGGAATTCCATCGCGCGCGCTTATTAACGTAAGACGATAGAAGCGAAGAATGCTCTACACGTCGAGCCGTTGAATTATTCATAAATATTCCTGGTGTTTGGCGGCACTTTCTCCTCTATTTTCGTGTCTTATCTACGCACACACGACTGAGCCTGGAACACATTCCATCGACTCCTGTCCGCGAAGAAGATTGCAGCGGGCCACTGCAATTTGCAAGCTATTCGAATTTCATCATCCCTCTCTCCACCACCCCCGTTATCGCAGCCGTTCAAACGTTCAAGCGACCGTTGCATATGTACACGGCTATACATATATCATTTCTCCACCCCTCCCCCGCTTCCATTAAGCCCGCCCCGCGACGAAATGAAGCGCGTACGCGACAAATTGCAACGTCAAATAAAATTGTGTGCACATAGGGGCGACGGATTTGCCGAGTCTTGTCAACGCGCGTTTGCAATATTTAATTCATTTATTTGCCCCGCCCGGGAGAAAAATTCAATTTCCAGGTCAATTTGCACGGTGGCCTTCGACGCCGAGCGCCGCGCATGGGAAACGCGTTACAGCAACGTGACGCGACTTCGTCGAAAAGAAGTACATTTTTGGGGGAGTTTTTTTGGCTTCTGTTTCTCTTGGAAATACCTTTCTTTAAAATCCGGCAAATTCAATTAGGACGAAGCTGAAAGAAGGGGTACTGGATTTTAGATTCTTGAAGGTAATTTACCTATTTCAGTTTCTGAGCATGTTACTGTGGGCGGGAAAAATGTTTGGAGTTTTCAGTAGTCAGCGAAATAGACGGTCGAGGAAATAAAACATTTTTATCATTCCAAAAAGTGATAGGGGAGACCCGGGCAGATTGGGACAATAAAAGTTTTCAGTTTTTTCTTGAAAGTGTTTTCCTCAAGCAGGAAATAATTTGCGTGATTTACTACTTAGGGTGGATGCACCATTTGTGGCCACTTTAATGTATTGTACCAGTTTTGGCCACTTCTTAAAAAATATAATATTTTTCCGTGTAAGCAATAAATGTAACCCTATATTTCTAGCGGTATACTAAAGAAAATAATTATGATGTAAAATTCTCCTCATAATATTGATCTGCAAGCAATTTAAAATTAAGATAATTATGCACGTGGCCAAAACAGTGCAATGGCCACAAACGGTACATCTACCTTACAATTAATTCGATGAACCCATAAATAATCTGTATATTATCAAGTTCGAAAGATTTATTAATAGATAGTTATATTCAAAAAGATAAATTTTGATTTTTATGTAAATTACTTATATATAGATAAGCTTCTTATTGATTATTTTCTTAATATATAAATTATTTATATATAGATACATATATAAAATATAAATAATTTATATATACATACTTCATTAATTTATCCAACAATATATATATATATATATATATATATATATATTTATATTTATATAAATTATTTATATATGTGTATCTATATATAAATAATTTATGTACATATAGGTATCTATATATTGAATACATAAATATATATATGTATAAATTATTTATATACCTATATATAATCTATCGATCTAATTTAAACTATTATTGATAAATTTATGGAATATATTGAACTAAATTAATTATTAATTCGATGAACCCATAAATAATCTGTATATTATCAAGTTCGAAAGATTTATTAATAGATAATTATATTCAAAAAAATAAATTTTGATTTTTATGTAAATCATTTATATATAGATAAGCTTCTTATTGAATATTATTTTCCTGATATATAAATTATTTATATATTAATATAGATTTAATATATATAATTAATGGAATATATATTATTTCATACACATATTAAAAAATATAAACGTATTTATATAAATTATTTATAGTATAACAAGTTCATTATAGAATCCCTATCTATTTTATAATAAATAATTTATATATATATATATACACTAAGACCTCATCTTTTGGGGCTTGGGAGATGGTAAAACCTCATCAATGGGGTCTCAATGGGGTTTTAATTTATTTTCATAAAGAATAAGAGTTTTCATTAACTTTAATTTAGGTCTGGTCCGAAACTACACATTTTGTGAAGATGCTCGAATTTGTTTTGAATCGATTGGAACCTCCGTTTTTTGAGTTATCACTGCAAAACCAAAAAACTTTTTTTAAAAAGCCTCTTTAATGGTCCATCTGTAGCGTCACATATAATGCATATTTTTTACTAAACAAACAAGTTTTTTAAAGGTTATGATGTTAATAAATTTCATGCCAAAGATCGAGTCTCAGTTTCAATTTGTTTCTTTGTAATTAATTGAAACAGAAAAGCTTCATTTTAGACAGGAACGACTGCCTAGTGCCCTTAATGTAACCACGTTTGTGTCACTAAAACCGATGGTGCTAATATCGTCAAGCAGCTCTCGCATGCTGTGGGGTACCAGATTTGTCGTTCAAAAGATTTTACTTTTGTTACAATTTACCCCGTGTTACAACCTACCCCGGTCTCCCCTATACATTGAGAATAAATTATTGCGCTGACAATCCGTGGTTAAAAGATAGGGAAACGCATACAGATGTTGACCCCTATAAAATTATTGACCCTCTTCCCCAAGAAGTAGGAAATATAATATAATGTTTTTTTTATATAATAAAATATAATTGTATTCGGAACAAAAATATCTGTGAATATAGATATATTTTATTATATAAAAGAAGCATTATATTATATTTCCTACTTTTGGGGGAAGAGGGTATAGGGGTCAACATCTGTATGCATTACACTACACCGATTTCATTTGTTTAAATTTTTCAGCTTGTTCCAAACTTCTTCACCCACAAAACCGACGAAAATTTTCACACATTTCACAGCCTATAAATCCTTTTGACAAAAGCCAAGTATCTTCATCCTGAATTCCATGCAAACAATTCATTCCGAGGAGAGAATTTCACCGATGTAGGTACTTTCAAACACGCCACAACCACCACAAAATCACAGACCCCCTCCACCATCCCGGCGAACGCGCAAAGTTCCCTCGAACTTCCAAACGCCCAAGCCCAATTGTCTCCCACTTCCTGCATACGAAACCCCTCATCACGACAAATTGCAGCCCGAGCGACGCTGAAAGAAAAAGCGCTACAAAACCATCGTCCAGCACAATAATCTGGAAACGCATAAATTTCCCGGCAGCGTTGTCCGTCAGAAAAACGAACACCGCGAAAGGAATCAAGCGGGCGCACTACAGAAATAAATTGACTGACGTGTCTGGCACCCTTTTCGATTCCCTGAACTATGGTATCTTCGGAGCGACCCCCTGCGTGTACATGCTCGGGAATCCAACCTAGTGTCGGTTCCGCTGATACATGAAACTTTAAACTCGATCGACGTCGGTGTACGAATCAATAAAACGTCACTTTATTCGGAAACGATAAGCGCGCACGAGCGACAGGTAATCTATCCACCTGCCAGGCTGCGTTATTTCCATCGAACCTGCGCTCCTACCTGTTCTTCCCATTCCCCCGACTTTCCTTTTTCGTCCGCGCTTTCGTTCCTTTCGCAGGAGCGAAGCAGACGGAGCATTGATTTTCCTCTGCCGCCGAAGGGACCAATTTCCCTCGGCGGGCGACGTGCACGGGGTTCACACGCCGCCCTCCAAGGAAACCCTAAGTAGCCGCCTACTTATCTCCGCCTGTTGCACCGAAACCGAAGCCTGGTGTTGCGTGGACTCTTCGTGACCGCTGGCCACCGTTAATTTGCTAATAAACGGCACGGCTGGATTGTTTGCGTCGGATCGTCCACGGCGAAACAATCGACGCGCCCTGCGTTTACCCTTTCAGCTAACAGCGGGGATAGAGCCAAACACTCGGTATGTGCTCTCGAATATCGATCGATTTAATACCTGAGGTTCATTTCGGTCTGGACGGGGTAGTGCCCCGGACGAGAATGCTCTGTGTGTTTGCGAAATAGGTACTTGGTATCGCTCGACTGGCCTCGAAATCTGTGATGTGGGCGTGGGAAGTCCGATGGTGTGTTGAAATTTAGAAACACGCTGGATCTGTTGGATACAAATCTGATGGCTTCTGTGGTTCGGGATCAGAGCTGGGCATTAAACAGTGGAAGAATTATTTAAATACGGGTAAAGAGTACAGTGGTTGGCCACCTGACAGTGATTGGCCCTATTTTGAGAAATAAAAATATATAACGAAATACCAATGTTATGTTTCGTTTAATGAACATATTCATATTCCTTGTACTTTCTTGCTTCGGATGTAATAAATATTTCTCCACTCATTATATACTGTGATTATATTTAAAAGCAGGTAGGATGACTCGGCTTTGCAGCTTGAAAATTACAGTGATTCGATCGAAAAATCATAAGAGTACAGTTTAAAGTTTTCGAATATTTTAATGTATTTGTGATATCTATATCTCTCATATTCTGTATATATTGATAAATGAAGGTTAAAACTTTATAAAAAAATTATTTATTTGTTATAATTATACATATATTATGAAAATTACGGGGGGCCAACAACTGTCATATGAATAATGTTGAATGGCAATAATTGGCCAGGCGGCCGGCCACTATTTTATAACCATGATAAGGGTAAAACTGCAATTGGCCCCCTATTCATTCGCGGTATTGAAAAGGTAATTTTTAAAAAAGATTCAACATCGGCATAATTATAGTAGAATTAAATAAAAAGATGAAGTAGTATTAGGTATGTTACATTGTATAGTTATATTTTAAGTTTCTTGTGATTTGAATTTTAATTGGTGTATTCAAATTCAATTTGATTATTAAATTTATTTAATTAAATTGGAATTAAAAATGAAATTTGATTGATTAATTGGATTATTCAAATTACTGAATTTATTTAATTAAATTAAAGTCAAAAATTAAATTGTGATTACCTAGTAGATGAATTGTAGAAATTTTGAATTTTTTAGTAGAACTAAATTACCCAACAGTAAAAAATGCCAAAAGTAAAAAAAGGTGATAAATATGGGAAAAAATATACAGATGAACAAATCATACAAGCATATATAAGATATATCCATTGTTATTGAATTATTTGAATCCCATTTCTATCATCAAATCATATAACACTTTCTTTTAGGTTATATTATGTGTCAAATAGCGGCCAATCACTGTCGAACCGATCGGACAACTATTGTCATGACCATGCCAATAACTATATTTCTTTGTAGTCAACACATTTTTTGTATATTTCTATAAATTCTTGCCTTTTTTTTTTATAAACTCTATTTATTTTTAGATTATTAGGATTTTTTTCATACTTATTTATATTGATTTTCATTTCAAATTTACTAAATTCACATTTATAATTCACTATTTATGTGACACTCTTACTTAAGTGGCCAACCATTGTACTCTTTAACCTATGGGACTAAGTAAAAGTTACTTTCACTTTAGATTATCTGGCGAAAGAAGTTAACTTTTTCATTCGACGAGAATTTATTCGGTGAATTTAACCCGGGTCAACTTTATTCGACACATGACGACTAATTTTTTAACTTTTATTAGTTATTGGAAATTTTTGTTTGAATAAAAATTTTACCCATCTCTGTTGGAGATATCTAGAATATAAAATGCTGGTCAATGTTAAAGGAACACTATAGGTAATTTCCGGAAAAATTTTGGTCATTTTCAAATGGCTGCTAAAAAGCATTTTAACAGTTTTCTAGTTTTTGAATCAGGGACTCAACTTTTTTTCATCCGTTATGATATTGTTTTATCAAGATGAAGCGCAGGAAACGAAGTTTCAATTTTTTTTCCGCCTAGTTTGAATGTATGCTCAAAATTTTAATTATTTTTCTCTAATAAAATTTGTGAACATTAGTGAAACATGGATATATATATATATATGAACCAAATTTTGGCGGAAAAGGGTATAGATGCTTTATAAAACAAAATACCAAAAATTGTGTAAGAAACAGAGCGTCTTACACTGTAATACGTAAAATCGAAAAATTGACGATCCTTCGTATAAGAATGAATCGAAAATCCGCGACAAAAAAATAGCACACTGTGTAATTTTCTTCATTTTCGCATAAGAAATTGAATAATAACGGTTCTCGTATTACGTATCAGATTCAGTCAGCAATAGATTGCACATGTTCAGGGTAAACACTTCTGTTTTGCCTACTGGTTTAAGGTACAGCTGAAAACGTAAACATTAGTGGTGACCGCTGCGTCAAATTGATAGCACACCTTCAAAGTTTTCCTTCTCCAGTTATTGCTAAGTCGTCAAACTGTTCATACAGGCAAATATTTAATACTCTGCGTGTTTCAGTATCGAAATCTAGTGAAATTAACAACAATGGGTCGTGGTAAAAGATTGAGCGAGTGTGAAATAGTAACAATTAAAAATTTGCGTAATGAAAATTGTTCCATTGCTAAGATTGCGAAATTGTTACGTCGTAGTCGTAAAATTATATACAATCTTTTAAGAAATGTAGAGGAATATGGAAAAAAGAAAAGTACAGGACGTCCAAAAGTGACAACCGACCGTCAACGACGTGCTATTTTAAGGGTTGCGTCAAATTCTGTTGCTACTGCAAGAGAAATTGCTGCAGAAGCTGGAGTAAATACTAATGTACGTAATGTACAGCGTATTATAAAACAATGTAAATACATAAAACGCAAAAAACTGATGAGTAAACCACCGCTAACGAAGCGACATAAAGAAGCTCGGTTACAATTTGCTGAAAAATATATTCATTGGAGGAAAAAATGGCGGAGAGTTATTTTTAGTGACGGAAAGAGATTTACGTTAGATGGACCGGATGGATATCGTTGTTATTTCCATGATTTGCGTAAAGAAACACACATTTTAAGTCGTCGACATTCAGGTGGTGGAGGAGTAATGGTGTGGGCTGGAATTGGGTACTATGGGAACACTGAAATTAAGTTTATAAGTGGAACAATGAAGAGTCCAAATTATATTACTTTAATAGACGAACAGTTGAAGAAACATGCAGTAACGAGTGGGGGCCCTAACTATATTTTCCAACAGGACAATGCAAGTGTTCATACAGCAAAGGCTGTCAAAGAATACTTTCGACAGCAAAATATCAAAATTTTAGAATGGCCAGCCAGGTCGCCGGACTTGAACATTATTGAAAATTGTTGGGCACAATTATCGAGATCAGTATATGCCAAGGGAAAACAATTTCAGACCGTTGAGGAATTAAAAAATTGCATCGAACGAAACTGGATATCATTAAGCCGAAAATTTGTTAAAAAATTATTTAAATCTGTACCAAAGCGTTTAATATCAGTTATACAAGCAAAAGGTGCAGCTACAAAATATTGAAATAATATTTTTCTGTACATATTAAGTATTTTAAGATAAATGTGCTATCTTTTTGACGCGCCGATTTTTCGTTATTTTTCAATAAGTTGTAAAATAAAATTATTCTTTTGTAATAAATGTATTCAACTACATTGACATAATTTGTTATTCTTATTAAACACTGTAAACGTCAAAAGCAATGCCATATATTGTTCCAAATCTAAAGAAACTTATATTTACATAGTGTGCTATCTTCTTGCCGCGGAGGGCAAAGATAGGGAAAAGTTCTATTGTGTGAAATTTAATTTATAAAAAAAAGTGTCGAACGCATATGTACCTCGATTAAGAATTTGCAAATGAAATAGATTTTTGTGCGAAGGTACTTAAGTCGACACATTAATAAAGTAAAATTTGATTATAAAATTTAATGGAATTAAGGTTTGAATAGGATTTAATACCATGAGATCATTTTAATTTAACAGAAAGTTCGTGACATAATAGACGTCAGCCATCCACAGCGTTAAAAGCGTGATATGAATGCATGGTGTTAGATACTCATAGAGGATTCGAACAGGTCCCATCAACTATCGATATTGCTCGCGATATACTTGATCCCATCACCAACCGACAGGTTAAATTTAAACGTTCCCTATCGAGCGCCCGGTAATTAAAACGAGAATTCCTCGCTTTGAAAAACTAAAAGTATGACGCTTCTGCATTTTTTTATTGTCGCTCGCGTTAGTGAACGTTCAGCTAATAATACTTCCGCGAGTCCCAGCGATATTAAATTCCTGCCAAGCTTAAGAAAAGAAAGTTTAATTTTTGCACGATTTTAGTAAGCATGCCATGGATGCAATCGTGCCGAGTAATAACAAAAGTTAGTTGCAAATTTCACGAGTACATTCTGTATATCGAAACTGGAGGAGGGGGGACTAAATAAAAAGTAAAGATAAACTCAACACAAGCTTCTATAGGTATGAGACTTTGATCTTACTATTATTCACAATTCTTATTTTATTATGACGGTGACACGAATATGTGTGCCGGTGATTATGAAAATGGTGTAAGTAAAAAAATCCCAAAAAATTGAGATTTCTCTCATTTTATGATATATTGATTTATATTTCAATATTATGAAAGAATTGTCGCAATATACCCGTCAAGTAAGCAATGACACGATAATGTCATTTTCATATGAGTCGCGACAGTTTCACGTTCATTTCGATATTGGTGTAAGTCATTGGTTCCCTGTAACTAATTTGTGAGAAAGAAAATAATTACATATTTTTGTATTACCTTTTGTATTCTCCTTCGATGTGGGGCAAGAGAAGAAAAAAATAAGAAAACGCGAAATATACTTAATTATTCTAAAAATATGAGTAAAATTAGGAGAAACAGTAGTAATGAATTTGTATTTTAGAAACACATTACCAAAAATGATAAAGTTGTTAATGGCAAAGTATTTTAAAAAGAAAATTGCTTTTGTTCGAAACAATGTTTGAATTTATTAAATTGTAAAGATCGAAAAACAACGTTTCAGCAGTTTTGCAATTTGGGGGACATTCAAAGGTTTAAAAAACACATTTTCGTACCTACAAGTTATTCATAAAATATTACAATGATAGATAAGTTTGACATCAGAAGAGCATATATGTCAATAATGGAAAAATATTTTTAAAACATCTCGGAACAAAAAAATACACTTACACCACTTTAATTAGGGTAAGTAAGGATTGGGTCAAAATGGACCCTGCTTCCATTAAGCGATGATTAAGCCAGAATGCAAAGCCACATCGTGGCGCCAAGATTAAAACAGACGACTTTCCATCGTTACTTCTGGCACATCGTTCCATGAGGAGGTGGAAGATGTAACGTTTCGAGGCAATATGGCCAGCCTGACCAAAACGGATATTATTTCCTTCCGCCTGTTGCACCGAATCGATTCGTGACTCGGTTATACTATCGTCGATCCTCCAAGGTTTCCGTCGCATTTTGGCGACGTGACCTGTAACTAATTCGGCCACGAAACACGCCTCGCATGTCTTCTCCTTCTTGTAAATGCAATAAAGTGCTATCTACATACAGGGTGCTCAGTAACTGGTGGTAAAACAGGGAAGGGGGTGATTCTGCAGGAAAAAATAAGTCGAAAACATGGAATAATATTTTCCCATACGAGGCTTAGTTTTCGAGAAAACTGACTTTAAATATTCACCGGGTGCGAGTGCACTTGACTATAAAGGTACGTCCCGACTTAACGTATCTCGCTGTAAATTCCTGTCTCGGTTCAAAATTGTGTTTATTTTACTGCCTAATCAAGAATATATAAAGCTGGAGTCAGACGGAACGTGGCTCGGCGATCTTCGCGCGTGAATCGCCGATCCACGCGCCGTCTGATCGGTCATGCATCGCCGAGTCGTGTTCGCCAAGCCCAGTGGTCGGCAAACTGCGGCTCTTTGGCCCCTTGAATGCGGCTCTGCCACAAATGATTACAATTTAATTTTTATAAATAAATAAGATCATTATTAAGTATGATATCAAGTTTTATTGAGTGTAGTTTAATTAAGACTTAAAACTATAATTAAAGTTTGTTAAGTAAATAGTGTATCTACCTATATAGTTTACGTTTAAGAAATTTGGCTCTCAAAAGAAATCTCAATCGTTGTACTGTTGATATTTGCCTCTGTTGACTAATGAGTTTGCCGACCACTGGCCAAGCCGAATCGCCGAACCTATTTAGGCGAGCCGCGCAAGCTCGCCGATTCACGTTCCGTCTGATTCCACCTTAATAAACCGGAATATCGTTGAATGTGTCGCCCATTCTACCGAATACACATCTCTGCTTAAGAAGATAACAAATAAGATACAGTGAGCGTAGGTACTTACTGAGCACTGACTGTAGTAGTATTGCTACAGAGCATGTTCATAAACGCAACCCTGAACCGAGACAGTAATCCAGCGAGATACGTTAAGCCGAGTAATTTTGGAACTATACTGATTGCAATAATATAAGGAGTTTAAGATTGCGTGAGTTCATATTTCTGCTACAAGAATGAAACATCTGCAATTGAAAAGAAAATTGAAACCATTATATTTCAATCTTTTCATAAATGATTTATGTAATACTTTAACAACTAGGGTTAATACAGCAAAAAGTATTAGAAATATTAATAATGTACTATAGAATGCACGTTGGTATTTATTAAAATATATCATGGAAGCAGCAGATCGCTAATGATCCACTTCTCACAACAAACATTTCACAATACAAACTGCAAACCAGTCGCTCCATAATAATACCACTAAAAATGAGAATTGTTGAAAGTAAAACGGGAACAGTTTGTCCCCCACGCTCAATTCTATAACTCTTTTCAAACGCAACCTGTTCACTGTTTAGCCAGTAACGGTGTCCCAGATAAGAAAGCTGTGCGTTCATGATTCAAACCCTGCGAATAGGTACGTTCTATTCTACTTTGCACACAATATTTTCCCTTGTTCCACGTCTGTTTATCATCGTCAAAGAATAACCTCGCAATCGTTGAAACCATTAACGAAATCAATGATAAATAAAATCACAAATGGGCTAATCAATACAGCATTGTACGTTCAATTCTAATTGTCGAGTGTTCGGCTGAATACGCTTATCTGTTTGTTACATACAATGGACAAATGAAGCTAACTGGCTAATAAAAGGATGGTCGATAACGGGGCCACTTGCTTTAATTGAATGCAGAGTCGCTGGGACACAACATTGGGAAAGATACGTAGATATGGGAGCATAGAGGGTTGTGGAAATTGTCAATGGAGCTGGAATCCACGGGAAACCGTGCAGAATTTCGTGCCACGCGGCTTGGAGGGCTTCCCTAGGTCATTGTTGTAACCCAGAGAAACCGAGACCCTGTCACAGAACATTGATAAAATCGTAGATTCGCGGGGTAGCAACGCGCGTAACGAACGCTCGAGTCATCCTCCCGTCCCCATGGAACGGGATTAGGCGGCTTAAAAAGTGAATCGCTGGTTTTATATCCGTCTGCTCGGCTTAAATGGGCCCCTCAGCGTCGGATAAAATAATCCATGGACCGTAAGCGTGTCTTTTAAACCGGCACCCTAGGCCGAGCAACGTTAAAACAGCCATCCTTCGCGAGGGCGTGAAAGCGACTCGGGAGCGAGTAGGCTCAAGTGAAGAGGGTGATTCGTTAGAAACGCCTGGATACAGATTTGCAACTAAACGTTTGGCTCTTTACCACGGCTCGTTCGCGAGCCAAATTACTTGGTAAATCGACCGAGAGTCCACGTGGTCGGGGACGTGGCATCAACTAGGTTTGGTCGAACAAGTGTGCAGATGTTCGGTATTAACCGGTTAACTGTCAATGTATCATATATGATCAAACAAAAATCTGGCCAATTCTGTCAATGTATCATATATGATGAAATGGAATAACTTTTTTGATTTACAAAAGATTTTAATCAAACTTGGTATGTAATGGTTTTTGGGGCCGCTGAATCTGAATTTGGCATCGGAATTGTAAAATTCAATATGGCAGACTCAAAATGGCCGAACCAAATTGGCTGACAAACATTAAAATACTATCGGGATATAGAAAAATTGTATATAAGGGTTTTTGGGGTCGCTGAATCTGAATTTGGCATCGGAATTGTAAAATTCAATATGGCAGACTCAAAATGGCTGCCAAATATTAAAATACTATCGGGATATAGAAAAATTGTATATAGGGGTTTTTGGGGTCGCTGAATCTGAATTTGGCATTAGAATTGTAAATTTCAATATGGCAGACTCAATATGGCCGAACCAAAATGACTAGCGAATTGTTGGGAGTTGTATAAATTATTCGTACTGTATTCAATTGCATAAGTAAACTCTTACTCCTGTAGTTAACTGGTGAAAATTTCACGACCCCAGAGTGTACCGACGAGAAAAGAATTGACAAACTCACCCCTAAATTCTATTTTTTAGGGGTTGGGGGTGTCAGATGAAAAAAATTACCCCCGGAATCGGTTCAGCGACTCAAAAAACCCCTGTATACCAAATTTTGTGTGATTCACTTAATTTTTCGATGTTACTAGTTTGGGCCCGAATAATGAAAAGGACCGTGCCAGTTAACCGGTTAAGGGAGTGTCCTGCTTTATAAGGCCCAAAAAATCGATTTTTTTTTTTTATTGCCTAAATCGATAGATAAACTATCCAAGAATGTATTCACAAAGTTATAGCGGCCAATTCGAAGTATTTTTAAAGATACAGAACCGAGAGCAGGTGAGCGGCGAGCATATGTCCGAGCGCTCGGCCGGACACGGGCGCGTGCTTCACCCTTTGACGCGTCCCCATTCGTCGATCATTACTTTTAAAGACAATCGAAACGGCAGAGTTGTGCAGTGTAATAGTACAGAATAATCGTAGATTAATAGCTGATTAGCAGATCACTGGTGTAAGTAACCAATAATTAATATTCTCTCCTACCGAAAACTTTAAAGCGCGATTTCTCCAGTTTTCATTTTTACGATTCTTTAAAATTGGCGGGCGTGATAGCAAAAAAACTTTGCGGGCCATTGAATTAAACCAAAGCTTATGCTCTTCAGTATTAAATTCTTTTCTATGTGAACTAAAAAGATTGTTAAAAAATTCTTTTTAAATAATTTTTATTGCACGTTAAAGTCAAATGTTGTTTTTAAAAAATAAACATTCTTCTTATCAAACTAAAAAAATTTATGATTTCGCGCTTTTTTCTGCTTTTTCTTAGTTCACCCAGAAGAAAAATATATGAGCATTAAAAACCATTTTGATTTTTTCATTTCAGACAAGAATTACAACCAGAATCCTTCCCGCCAATTGGAGACTGCAGTGGCAAAGCGCTCCGAGAATCGGCTAATGAATCTGCCATATTTTATAATTTTATGAGAAAATTTTTTTTTTGTACTCATCGAATATATGTTTAAATATACCTAAAAGTTTACGAAGATCAATTGTTCCTTTCCCTTTCAAAAAAATTCGCGAAAAAATCACTTTTTCGGACTTTGTAAAGCAGGACACTCCCTTAAACAACGCTGGGTGTGTTGGGGCGGAAGATTTCTGTTTCCACACAGTTTTATTGAAAGGGAAAAATTTTATTCGACTTCAAACTTTCTTCGTCTCGCTTTGCCCTGATCTCCCCTATGCGTTGTACGTTTTGTGTAAATAACAAGCGTTTGGAATTGAGCAGAAGCGGTCGAGCATTATATTTAGGTTTAAGTACCTACAGTAAAGCGTCAATTATCGAAACTGCTTGGGGCCGAAGTGGTTCGGAAATCCGAATCCAGATAATCGAACAGTTCGGGGAACGAAGCATGCATGTAATTACCCAGTTTGTAACTATAGGAATAACACCTAAAATTACTTATTAAATAAATACAAGAGTACTACTGCTGTAATTTGAAATGTAAAGTATATTACGCAAAAAGCAATCAATCAATCGGTACCGCTACACTGGTTCCGAGAAGTGGTGGGGATAGCGATGATGCAGCAGTGGTTGCGATAATCGACGGTTCGGTTAATCGAGGTTCGGATAATTGACGCTCTACTGTATGGGGTGTGAGAGAAAAGAGTTCCAGTTTTTGTTCCTTAAGGGGGGAGACCACTGTAACGGTCCGAAATGTAAGGGTGTTTTCGGGAATTTATTTCAACCAAACAACGCAAGTAAATCAACGTATTGTTCAGTATAGTTAATAGTGTACATATCGAAGGGTAAGAAAATTTTTTTTTCAATCAAATTCATAAATCCGTTTCCTGTATACTCTTCGTCAAAATTTGCGCTGCGGCAAAAACATGCTAGTCGCGTCAACAGTGCCCAGGCCATATGGTTAATCCGAATTCAAAAACACAATAATATTTAGAAACTAGAAACCTACCTCTATTACGTGACGATCAAAAAAAGTCAAAATCGCAAGGAATTACAAAATGGCGGACCACTGAAAAAAAATCACGTTTTCTGGGTACAAAGTTAGGGAAATATTGATGAAAAAATAGAAGCAGGTCGAAAATTGAAAAGAACTGATCGTCACGTAATAGCGACGGGTTTTCCGTACAATAAATGTCCTTGATCGTGTTAATTGGACGTATAGTTTTCTCTGTAGACTGTCAACGCGGTTGAAAAATGTCATTCTGAGGAAAACGCGTTCAATGTTCCGCGCGGCTAAGTCGCGTGTTTGACCCCGCTTCACAGAAAATACTATATCTCCGTCAATTTTGCGAATTTCTTCATAAAATTTGGAGACAGCATTCTTGAAATGTACGTCTTTCAGAAAATGTAGAAAAGAAAAATCGATTTTTCAGATTTTTTACAGTGGTCTCGCCCCTTAAACCAAAAGAAGTGTGTATATCAAAAACTGACTCATATGAACCATATTTACAGGGCGCTACGATTTGCAACATTATTTTACACAATTAAGTGTATATTATTCCTTAATAGAGTAAAAGAAATGTTGTTTTTGTGACAGATATAAAAATGGCTTCCACTAGTATTCCCAAATCTACAAGGAAATCAGCTGGTGAGTCGTTAATTGGAAAACAGACAGAAACTCCTTTCCATGCCAAATAGTAATTTTTCACTCGTTTTTCTTATAAATTGTTGATCCATTTTGACGTAAATTTGTCAACGTAAACTACAAACCAAACTGTGAAATACGGAGAATTTGAATTTTTCAATTTTAATTTTTTAATGAAGACTAGATACACTGCAGAACACGTCAGAATAAAGAGCGATAAAGAAGTTGTTATAATTGGCAAGCGTGTAAGAAATTGTTTGGATATTGACAAAAAAAAACACGCTATGGATCGCACAGCTATTTTTTCGTTACATGGGGTGACCTGTTCAGTGAATGAACACTTAAGCTGCATGTCAGTTAAAATTAATATTCAAAAGTCGTTATTTAATCCCCTGAATGTTATTGCTATAAGCAAGCTGTTTTATTACTAAAGTCAGACATCCCGGAACACCATTCTAGCAATGTTTGATAGCCATAACTTTCATTAAAAGTCTGGCGGAGGATTAAATAAAAAAATGGGTCAATGACCAGTGAATGAATATAAATTTCTAATAAATGAACAGTGGTACCCCAGTGAATGAACGGGATAATAACTAGGGTTAGGTTTCCAATGTATTTGGCCGATTTTTTGTGTAAATCATTTCTCGTTCTCCAATAATTTTATTCTTTTGATACTTTACTAAGTAGTCTTATAACATCATAATTATGCATAATTGAAATTTTGTTTCTGGCGTGGGTTAACCTGGCCCCCAAACTGGCGGCGAAAGTGTCAAGAGAGAAAAAAAGACCGTTGGTAACTTGTTCATTAATTGGTAAAGTAAGAAATGTCCACATTTGGCTGTGAATGAACAGCCGTGGGGAAAACCGTTGAATAAACGGAATTAATGCCGTATAAGTTATAAGCAAGAAGAAAAACGCTTCTGCGAGACGACTGTGGGTGTCCACTCTAAATTTCGGTGTAAGTTTCCACGTGAAGTGAGCGTGATAGGCGTTAATTTCTCGTATTATATGAGAAACGTTCATTCACTGTGGAGTGTTCATTCACTGGACAGGTCACCCTATAAACCTATATGAAGTTAGTTTTTAAGCACGCTAGTGTCGCCGGTTACCGCGCTATTATACGTCACTGCTCCCGCTCTGTATTCAGTCTTCTTTCCTTAATAAATCTATCTTTTATTATAACAATATTTTATTTCTTAAATTACCTTTCAATCTTGCGCTACGAAAAGAATTTATGGCGCATAAAGAACGCCCGTGATTCAAGCGCGCCCGGTTTCGAGCGAAATGCTTTGTTTACATTACATAACTAGAATGATCGCGTGCAAGTCATAAAAGGGAATAAAAGAGAAACGGGAAAGCGCAAATTCACAGCGATCATATACAAGAATTTGAGGCGAATCGCGGGTTTCATAAAATACATTGCAAATATCGTTTATCGCCATTTATTTACGGCTCCAGTATGGCACAATCGCGACGATAAAACAGCAGAATTATTCAAGTCTTGCCCTGCAAAACACGAAATTAGCTTTGCTCTCGAACGTACAATTCACAATTAGCACGGTGAATAGAAGTGACATTAAATATTCTCATTCCCCGGAATGTTATACGGCGTAAATCAGCGCTGATGTAATTTGATGATACAAAAATGAAATGTGCCAGCTCTGCAACGAGACCGAACGTAACATTCCAGCACAATTTTCCGTATTAAATAACACATGTGACTTTTTTCTACGTAATATCTGGCACGGTACGTTCTATATACATACATAACTTCGAATTAACATACTCTGATGAGCATGTACGGATTTGGAATTTTGGCGCCCCTAGGCTAACAAGCGTCTCCCACCCTTTCCGCGAAATATCATTTTAATTTAAAAAAACTTGAGACAATTTTAAACCTTCGTGGTCACACGGGGTGTATCGCACCCCAAGAGCAATTTTCGATTTCAAATGTCGCACCTTTCCGTCTTCCAAAGGGGATTTATCGCAAAAAATAATAAAAAAAAAATTTTTAAATCTGTTTTTTCACACAACCATGGAAAATTGCTCATTTTCAACTACAAATTTTATCATATCAAAATTTATATTTCTAGAAAAAGACTATTAGACCATGACTGTATAAGTATAACGAATGTACAATTATTACTGAAAAGTTAAAAGATTCCAAAATACGAAAATGGTAATTCAAAAAATGACGCTGGAGTACAGTGAACCCCGTGTGACCAATTTGTGGAAATAAGGTGTGACCACGAAGGGTTAAAATTAATTCAATATGACAACTCGCATGGTTCATTGCTAATTTGGTACATGAAAAAATAGTGAATTGTTGTTTAAGCTGCCTCCAGCCTCTGTGTTTAAACATTATTGAATTTCTTTCGCCGCAAACTTGCCGCGCCATAAAATTTGCCGTCCTAGGTTGCAGCCAAGCAAAACAAAAATAATAATTAACAAAATTTTTTATACGTTACCGGATTAATTGCAGAATCGCGACATTTCTTATAACTGAAAGATTTCACGACTATGGTTTAATTTAGAACCACCCCTTTAGGTCTAGCCATGATTCTCCGTAACACTTTGCATAAAACAAATTTGATACGGGCGATAAAATCACTGCGATTCAATTATCTCGATGAAAAAAAGAAGGAGGAAATGTGGAATAAAATTTGCTCATAGAAGGTTGTCATTTCGAGAATATTGATTTTAGAAACTATCCTACTACGAGGACACGCGAATAAAAATCAATAGAAATTGATCAGCAAATATGCCAGAGCTATGAACGAAATAAAGCCTTGTCTAAAGATGATAAATCGAAACTGTAGAATAACCATTTTGTTAAATTTTAGTCAGATACTCATCTCAATAATGGACTTTTTCGTTAACAAAGCCACATTTAAAAGAAAACAAGGTATTCTACAATTTCCAGTTGCTTCCAGTTATTTTCCGTGGAGACTCTTAGGGTGGAGCTTAAAAGTTAAAAAAAATTAAATATTTTTTTATAAGTCTTACTACCCTGGTCTGTTCCTTTTAGATATACAAACACCCAAGCGAGTTAAAGATTATAGAAATTATGAAAATTCAACATATAATGGCCATATTTTTATTTATACATTTAATAGATTTAATAGATAAATATTACATTTACATTTGATAATTTTTTAAATTTATTCCTCACAGAGACTCAGAAATCATATAGTACCTGTTTCCTGCTGTCAGGGTACAGTCTACTAATTGTTTTACTACGTACAATGGTACCTTTTCTCAGTTTCTATTTTTCTTAAAGCACAAATGAATGCATTTGAAAAAAATTCTAGTGTTTGATTGCCTTTCCATATAATTATCATGCACATTGGAAATTTCACCATCGTTGAGCTACCCCTAAATATAGATCAATTGTGCTCATATTCTGCTGGATTTTATTTTTTATAAAAAGGAACAAACTGAGATGGTAGAAAGATCATATTTTCATAGTTGAAAAACAAACTCCACCCTAATTCTCCTATGAACAAATTATATTCCACATTTGAGGACCTTGCAGCAAGAGGGGAGCAGCTCTATCTTTAGTAAATTATTAACTTTGAGTAAATTAGAAAAAACTGTTTATAAAATTATTGCTTCGACCTGAGAATTGAAAAATTGAAAAATATATACTTTCACACAATAAGTAGGGGAAGTGCAGTATATTTTGAATACCAGTTTGTTTAAAACGAATACAACGGGAACACCCGGTATACCCCGCGATCTCGAGGATCATCCCCTGCAATCAGCGTTTAGACAGCTAACTGCGAATAATGAATTAAGAAAGACACTTGAGGATCGTTCATCGGCCGACAGAAAACAATAAAGCTGGCGGCACGCGCGGGATATTTATCGTCGTTCTAATTGCTCTGCCAAGCGGCTACTTTTCGAGAATGGCGGCATTTAGTTCTGTCAAACAGCACAAAGGGAACGGCAGTGCGAGGGGAAACGACGCACAGTTGCACAGTTTTCCCAAGCAGCCTTGGTGCTCCCATAGAAACGGCCCCTTCCCGCGAAATAGATACCATTGTGAAAACGCAAACCGCATTTCCATAGTAATTAAGTCTTATTCCTGTTAAATAAATACGGGGCTCAACAGAATTCGTTGTAGAAATTCGTGCTGAAATTTTAGAATAAAATGTCCCCATGCGAGACTTTCGAATCTCGTCGAATTCATATTTGACGAAAAATTAGCAAAATGAAATTGGCAGGTAGCTAACAAATATTGAAAAGAATCTCTTCCTGATTACACCAGTTAGAATGTATAATACACCTGCAGGTATTTACATATATTGTTACAGATGTTTGGTGTACTGGTATAATAAACAAAAGTAGGGAACCAGGTCTGACAAAACATGCCAGTTTCAAAAAGAAAAATATGTTTCCGACATATTCAAAATACAGAGAGTTGTCTTTGTGTACGTGCACGTTCGATAAACGTGCATTCCTGCAGGGGGGTGTAAAATGGCTGACAGAGGTCGCGGAATTCGAACAGCAGCAATTTCGGAATAATTCGGAAACGGTTCCCCAAAAGGAGACAAATTTCCTGTATTCTCTGTAATTATCGGCATCGAACTGTAAACGAATCAAAGCGTGAATTCGACTATTCTAAAGTGCCTAACGGTGGGGGGTAGCGGGAGGGGGGGGGGGGGGGATTAGGGACGATTTAATTTCCATTTTGCGCAGCTTCCGTTAAATTTAACAAAAGCAGGCGATACAGTAGCAAGCGTCGCTCGCGTGTAAGATAACAAATTTAATATCCTTCTCGGTAGTTTCGAACGAGCACATTTTCGAACCACTGAATTTTGAGGCTGGGCTGATTGCAATCAACATGTAAAAAAGGAAATAGCATCATACAATAAATTCACAGTGTGAAAAAATTTAATGGGATAAGAATTAAAACACTGACTGATTGACCCAGAATGTTTTAGTCTGATAATATAACTTTTTCAAAAGTATTTCGGACGTATCGATGTTAAAAAGAAAAAGAATTCCCCATTTTTTTTTCTCGAAGAAATCAAGTAAGTGAAAATTATAATGAAACTATTCGTTGTATAACGGTGTAACTTGTAACTGTTTTGTTGAGTAAACTGGTTTAAATCGGGGTGGGTTTTAACGTGAAACATACCCAACGAAATGATAATAGTGATAAAGCCGGAGGAACGTAACTAGCCAGTATTGTTCCTCGGTGGAACTTGTTGGAAGCTACTTTGCTCGATATACGTGTACTGTAACCCTCAAGCTACTATAGCTAACGAGTTACTATAACTCTCAAGCTACTATAACCCGCGGGTTAGTATGCCCCTCTGTATACTTTAAAGATTAAATGAAGACCAAGCTTGTGCTAGAATTAGAAATCGTAGGTACACTTAAGTTACGTAGGAAGTTCGATTCCACGTTTCCAAATCATTTTCGGATAAAAAGCACGCCCTTTTTGGTGGTACAAAAAATTATAGAATACACTGCGTGTATCACTTGAAATGATTAAAACATTTCAGACTTGAAAAATAAATTAAGAAAATATTGGAACATTGTTATACAACACTGGGAATATTGCATAATGGACAACTTCGCATAGTGCGCGCAATTTGCATAATTCATAAGGTAATATGTTAAATATTCAAATGATGCAATAAATATTTCTTACAGTGAGTGTATATGATTGACTTTGGAAAACATCTAAAATATTCTAAAAGATAAAAATTGTTATTGAAACGAACTTAGTTTCTGAGAAATATTAAAGCTGAATGTTTGTACTTCGAATTAAAAGAAGAAATGAAATTTCTAATTATGAATGCCTGAATTATTTCACTTTCCAACTAGATATCGACTCGTGCCAAACTCTGTAATAAGGAGAAGCAGTCTACCTATAGTCAGACGCATTTTTCAGGGAATATGACAACGAACTACATCGTTCTGAAACGATTTCTTGGAAATTGTTTCGAGTAAGAATTATTCAGATCAGTGGAAACTTCAGAAATACGTGTGAATTTAGTAGAAATTTCTGTTTAGATTATTATTTTACACTTTTATTTACAAAATTTACATTCTATGCAATTCAAAATAATATACTGAAATTCTTCAAAATATTAAGATATTAGGTAATTTTATTAAAACCTAAGGCATTACTGAAAGTTTGTTAAAAATAAACATGCATAATTGCAACTAAAAGCAGTATCAAATTTGGAAAAATTGCAGTAAGGCCATTTGCAAATTCTTCTTTTACTAATAATTCATTGAAATGCATACTGTGAGATATAAATAAATATAGAAAAATACAGACAAATGAAGCACCGTTTACTTTAATTTTCCAACGCACTCGAAACGATCGAAAGAACTTTGACATTGAAATACTTTTTATGGTTATAATATATCATATAATTTTTATTAAACGGTTGAATTTTAACTTTCGACCATTGAATTCCATTTATTATAATATAGGGAAACCCTAGCACTACCCTCCAAGTCTAATATGATATTATAATCTAAAACTAAATTCGTCTAAATTATTTGAACACGTTTCCAAGATAATTACGATCGAAATCAATATTCGACAGAAATTACATCGATAAAAGTTGAATTATTAAATATTAGCAATGAAATATTAACGGGACGAACTGCCATTTAATTTTCCCTGTATGAATTTTCATCTTGCCACTTAGGTATATTAGCAGGAATCCATACAAAATGTCCCATATCACATTTGCATACTATACCAGGATATTTGAATATACCAGGCATAAAATTATTGTCGAAAGATCAAGTCCAATTACCTTTACGCAGTATACATTAATAATTTTAATTAAAATATGAACAAAGTTACAATCGAACATTAATAACACTATACAGTACAGGCAAGTGATTAAAACCTTCACATTCGTTAATTATTCATTGTTGGTACATTCCTATATAATAATATCGTAATAATATATTTCCGCCTCCCAGACAAGTAGTATTAAACACCATTGCCGCTCCGAGCGCTAAATGATTTAACTTTGACGCCACATTACAGAAATGAACTGTACATTTTAACAACTATCACGATTTATTTTCGAACTCCAGCGTATTCTCTCATAAACGGGCGAAATTTGTTATCGAAATGTTTACAATCGTGACGTTCGTAACAAATATCTTTCATTCTACGTTTACTTGTAAAATCACATAAATTTGAGAAATCCAAATGTGGAATGGGAGACAATCCAAATTATTATAGTGCTGTTTCTTTTATTCTAATATTGCTGAAATTCTAAATAAACTGTATTCTAAATATTGTGCGAGGATTCAATGTCACAAATGTGACAGGTGTTTACCGCTTGGACTTTGAGAATAAGCTTTTCTATTAGATTTCAATGGTATTGTGATCTGGGGTTCTGGATTTCTTAAAGAAATGATACTAATGCGAAGTAATATAAATATTCTGGCATAGGTATTCTCGAGAATTCTCAAGAAATTAAAAAAATATTGCAAAATTTATATATTTGGAATAATGTTGATAATATTTATCTAAATTTTTATTCGTGTCTAACTTGGACAAAACTTGTGTAAATGAAATAAACAGATATTAAATATAATTGATAAATTTATTAATTTAATACAAAATGTGATCAAGGCGAAATATTACTTTTTTGTTTTAAAATAGTTATTTAAAAAGCACAATGCGTCTAATGTCGCGTCTGCCAATCTACTTCTTTTTTGTGACAAAATCTGCGGCTGTAGAAAATTTTCTTTCATTTTGAGTGGATGTTGGTTTAATTGTACATAGAGCATCGGCGATACGAAGAGAAAAGTTTATGAAAAATCGCGCAATTCTTCGTATGTATTACTAACATTTATTACAGATGGTAGATATGTGTATATGTTCACGATTAACTAGTAACACACAATTTGAACTAACTGAAAATTCATTTCTGTAAACAAATGGGATTTATAATAATTTTCATACACTTAACTTTCTCGAGAAATACTCTAATTTGTCGAGAAATAAGAAATTATAAAATTTCTCGAGAAATTCTCGAGAAAGAACTCTAGTTGCCAGGAAAGGGTTGATACAACGTAACCTGACTACTAAATTCCTTCATTTATTTTAATTTTAATTTCCTGCTTTACTTTGCACTTCTTATATGGAATAATAAAACCATATTATTACTACCTATTATTCTCGTCTTCATCAATATCTGAAACACCAAGGGTTTTCGAAGTTTCGTAAATTTCAGTACTTAAAATTTTTATTATTACTGCCTTTTTATTATCTTGTAAAGCTGCGTGACTATTATTGTCACCATAAAAAGTACCCATCACTATATCCGGAACATTAATTGAACACACGAGCCCGAGAAACTCAACGCCCCTCCGTAAAACGTAATCACAAATGAGCAAATTTAATTTCGCCCTTCAGCCCTACTTTTAGTCAACGGATCACCTCCTCTACGGCCGTGCCGCGAGTTTTACGCCCCGCTCTGTATTCATTTGAAAACAGCGATGCAGCTTCATGAATAACATAACGCACACTGTATCGTACATGCCGCGGTGCAGCACGCCTATTTGCATACCTAGCAATAAGCATGAAAGCAAGTCCGCAGAAACTCGGTAATCAATTGGGCTGCGCGATGGAAGTTCGGACGCGGAACGCGTCCTAACGCGCCGCGTTACATCCAGATCGGGATATTTCTAATTTAGCAACGAGGGCGTTAAACAAAACTGCGCTTCCGCGCGACGGCTGCGGAACAACGGGAAGAGGAAGCAGCCTGCGCGAAGCTGCGAGCGAAACGGCCATGTATTTTCGGAAAAATCTCTTAATCGAATGAAAAACCGCGTTTTTTCTATATAAATTAATGCGACGCCGACGCACCGGTGGATTCGATAGAAACTCGTGAAGTGTTTGGAAAAATATTGGAATCAAACAGTTATACGAGAAAAGTGGGAAATTACATTTTAATTAAAACTTCGAGTGATTCAAAATTGGATTGATTAAGCGGTTCTTGATAAATAATTGGTGGATTTTTTACAGCCCGTACTGATTGTGGGAAATTTTAGCTGAGTGTGAGCTCGAGGGGTAAAGAAGTTGATTGTGTTTGCAGTTTGTTGGATGGTTTCTGTTGGATGTTAAAATAAATTTCAAGAATTTTATTTTTCAGCGATTCTCTGTGGAACGGAGAACATTGGATTAGTATAAGTACAGAAGCTAGATTCCATTACCTAAATGGTTTTCCAATTTCAAAGCGTTTGACCCCATTATAGAGGATGAAACATTGCTGTACTTGGAAGAACGTATACTAAACTTGTTTGACCACTCGAGGCATGAGTGTTATAAATAATACCCTAAGATTTCGATTTCTAGAGTTGGCCCTCTTTGCGTAGATACATAATAGGTAGTAATATCGTTAAACGAATGCAATACAAATTATTCTAATAAAAATACTTCAGACATATTGCAAATTTTCATGAAAGTCTAATTGAAAATTATCACCCTAGAGGTAATTAAAGAAGAAGATAAATAAGTGTGCAATTATACAATTAAAAATTATTCTAAATCGAAGTAGATACTAGGATTACTAGGTTTGTAATTCCAATCTCGAATACCCCCTACTGTAATAATAACCCGGCAACATTTCTGCGAGCGATAACGGAAAATGGAGAATAAACGTGGGCCTAATTAAATAGAATTAAACTATACATCGCCAAAGTGAAATTTTACGAGATGAGTTCTGGCCGGATTGCAAATTGGATATTTTATGTGCTCTCGGAAATTTTATGACTCCCATTCGAGCGTCTTTAATCTTCTACAACGCAGCAACTATAGCGCGTACGACCTACGTTCATAGAACTTTCGCTATGTATTTCAGTGTGTAAATCACCGCCATAAAATATTGACGAGCATCCGTAAATCTCTATCGCGACGGGGAGACCTTGTTAGCAATAACGAATTAGTTTCAGCAATCAACAGATACTGTATCTACAAGTCCGTGTAATTTGTTACCGACAATTAAATCACTATATCATCGGTGATATAATTCTTTTCGAATTTCTAGACTCATTGTAAATACGAAAAAAAGTAGGAAGGGAATTTTTGGAGAGAAAAAATGGACGAAGCTGAACGTATAAATTGTTTAACATCGAGTATATTATTATTGCCCAGTATTCATTAGCAAAGAATAAAAGAAACTTTAATGAGAACAATAGATGTATTCTATTGTACGCTAACGATCGAATCGATAGACAAAAGTGTACAGCTTTTACCCAACCTGGACATAGAATAACTAGGTAATGCTGATTAAATATTCCTATCTAAATTTAAATTTAAAAAAGGTAGAAATAATCAATGGGAGATATATTTAAAGCTGTATTGAACAGCACCCGACCGTTTGAGAAAGTAGATCAAGCGTGTAGTTTAATGTAAAAGGAAAAAGGTAACGGAGGTTTGACAAAGGTTTAGAAAGCGCGTGCAAATTCTCTTGATGATTATGCGCGAGGTCACGAAGATCGTCCGATTGAATTAAATCTTGTCCCGAATACGCCTTTGTCATTCGTTTAAACGTAATAGGATGTATGTGCGTACGTTTAATAGGATTTCCGCTGTTGCAACATAATTAAAAACAAGTATCAAAATCGACTGCACGCGATCTACGCGAAAACGTGTGTTGTTACCTGTTACGTATTTAATTTGTTACGTGTTCGCGGGGCCATTATTTTGTACGCTAACCTATCGCAATGATTCACTTGCTAATTCAATCGGAAAGCAATTCGAAATTTAATTTTTATTCCCTTCATACTATGAATTATATGTCAGTAATTTACAACACGAACATCAATACAAAACATCGATATCAATATTAAAACTATTACTGATATGTATATTAATGCGCATAATAATATAAACATGCACCCAATGCGAATACTAATTACAACTCCAACAAGCTAATCTGACTTTCACAGCAAGGTCTACCAACACGCACTATGCAACCACATCGTCACATAAAAAATTTCAGATTACGAACTACAAATGCGCAAAATTCACCAGACAATTGTCGATGTCGTACCGGAAACGTGGATTTTGATCGGGGTTGGTGTATAACCTAATTAAGCCTCCGAACGGAATTGCATTTCTTCGCTTAAGATAAGCGAGTGGTTGATAAAACGCAAGCGTGACTATATCGACGGTGCACGGTAAGGTTATGTCGAATATAAGTCACCGGTCCAGAGAGAAACTAACGAACGATCCTGGAATTGCCGTCCGCCACAGGGATACGAGTCCAGAAACGTGTGCGTTCGGGACCGCAGCGCAACTTCCTGTTCCGTTGGTCGTTTAATCATGACAGAAATCGAAACGTCAGGTACACTGACCCGTATAAGAAACTGCCCGACACGAGCCCACGTACGCGGCGGCGGCCGCGTTTCCACCGTAGACGAATGAAATTCAATTGTTACTCACGATTACAACGCGACACTCTCCAGCTGGCCCGCATCGCCCGTGCGCGACTGCTTTACCGGCATCTTCTTGACAGTTGTCGCTGCTCGTGGCCGTCGTCTGCTTCATTGCCCCATCGCGGATGCGTCTCGCGTCGCCCGTCCGTTGTAAACAAAATGCGTGACAGGGGCGACCACTGGCGACCAGGTGGCACCGTGTCTACGGGGCCCCCTCGACGAATCGACACCGCCGAAACCGCGCGATCAGCCGCCGCGGAACGAAAAAAAAGACGGAGGCAGCGGAACGTCCTCGGTCGTACCCGTGGCTCACGGCACCGCGACGCTTATCGCGCTGTAAACGCTCGCCCACTGGCGCACGCTCCTAGGGCGAGTGCATCGATCGAAGCACCCTCTACTACCCGACTAGTCTTATTGGTCGATCATCGGCGGCGCACGCAACCGTGAACGCGGGGTACGTCTCGCGCACGCGCATCGACGAGACGAAAAAGGGCGCGTTCCGTGCCCACGAAATGATTATTTTGGCGCGCATTGCATATCGGCTGCTTCACTTTTCTTTAACAAAACCTCGGGACCATGTCGCTTTGTTATTTTACAAGCTTTTATTTAGATTCACTTGTGAGTTTTTTCGTTAGTTTGTGAGGATGAAATCTTGTAAGCTAATTTTGAACCACTTCCACGTGTCTGATCGACTTGAAATTTTGCACGCATACGTAGTTCCGATGACAATACAATATTTTCATGTCTCTTTCATGTAAAGCTTGTTTTTAAAATTTTTTTTTATTTTTTTTTTTTCGTGACTGATATTTACTGGGGATAACTTGGTTGTAATTATGTAGGAAGATATATTGGCTTGTTTGTGGATGATCACACTCTTCGCACACTTCTTTTCAAATGAGGCGTAATTTTAGGATATTTTGTTTTATGAAGAATGATGTAGTAAAATCTTTTTGTAATAAATGCAGGAAGGGCGTAATTAAATTTTATAGGCTACTTTAATGAGGTTTCTTTTTTTAACCGACGTCAAAAAGGAGAAGGTTATAGATTCGACCCGTTTGTATTTTTTTTTATGTTTGTTCCCGCATAATTCCTCAGCATATGGACCGATTTTGACGATCTTTTTTTTTATTCGAAAGAGGGCGATGGCACGATGGTTCTATCCTACACTGAATTAATATTGGACCAATATTTTGTTAGTTATGGTTAATAATAATTATTTATATGTTTGTTCCTGCATAACTTCTCAGCATATGGGCCGATTTTGATGATCTTTTTTTTATTCGAAAGGAGGCGATGCCCCGGTGGTCCCATCCTACACTACATCAACATTGGCCCAATATTTTGCCAGTTCTGGTTAATAATAAAGACTATTGTCACCTTATTATTATTACTTTATATATGTACGCGCATATTTCCCAGCATGTTGTGTCAATATATATAAAACTAAAAAGTTAAAAATAAAAAAAAATTTTTTTAAATAAAATCGCAGTAAAAAGTAAAAAATAGTTTTTTCTCTTATTTAATCTACGACTCTCATATTTTTTAAGTCGATGCCTCATCATTTGCACTGTGTAAATCTGGCGCCGGCTTGAAAAATATGAGAGTCATAGATTAAATAAGAGAAAAAATTATTATTACTTTTTAGTGCAATTTTATTTTTTTAAAGCCGATTTTAATTTCTTTTAATTATCGTTAATCTTGTTGCAAGTTTTGCGATGTCATGTAATGAAATTGGTTTTTACGTACCTATTCGTTAATATAGTTGGTAGTTGTGAATGTACTTTTTCAATTTGTTTGCAATATACACAGAGTTATAAATATATTGGCAGATTTAGTGGATTAAACTCTTAGTTTGGTTTCCTCCATATTTTTCCATAATCTTTCATCGAAAGATATACCTAATACCGTATAAATTGACAATTTTTTATAAAATTTTTTGGTACATCCTTGTTAGTTTCTTTGGCGTATAGAATCTCTTTTCGTGAGAAGGGATAATCTATTTAAGAAATGAACTTTCTTTGTTTCTTGGGGGATGTGAAACGACTAGTTGCATTCAAGTTAGCTTTCGAAGGTCGCTTAACTCATGCGGAACCCACTTATCTACCTTCCTTGTATTATCAATGGCCTTGCTCAGTTACGAAAGATCGTGGAATGGCTAACAGCCACTTGTGAAGTTATTTTATTACGTTTCAAAACTGTTTTAAAATTTCATCATTTAGCAATCCTATCTCCTATCTTGCTGTTGACGGAACTTTCAACGGCACATTACCATTCTTCAATTTTTAAATCCAATGTTGAACATTTTTTACGTTAACAGACTCTTCTTCGTCTACTAAACTTACCCTTTCGCCTTTCCCATGATTATACTATCCAATTTGAAGAAGTATATTTTGCGATGCTGGAAGTATTTTTAGGAACAGAGTTCCAGAAGTTAAAACACCTGTTATAATAATCTTTTATAGAACGTGTTATATTTTTTTATTTTTTATTACACATTATGTAATGTGTTGATTTTTCGATAAGACATCATTTGAAACTTATATGCACGTATAATCTTAGGTAATAATAGAGTTTTGTTAGAGCGACACGCAATGAAAGATATGACTTAAAGATATGACAATACGAGTGACATTAACACACCTTAACAAGGAACCAACGCTGATGACAGTCTATTATATTTAATTGTGGAGTTATATAATTATGATGTTATCAAATGATGAACAGTGCTTTATGAAACTCTGTTACTAGTATACTGGCGATTGTGTTTTATTATTTTAAATTATAGGCATACTCTGTTTTTAGTAATTTCAATTTTTAATATTTCCTGTATTTAAGTATGAAATATGGGTTTTATATGAAAAGTAACAAGCTCTATGATTTTCAATATTTTTATTCCGGCTAATTAAGAAATATAAAGACACTATATTCAGCTGTAATTACAGTTTGAATAAAAATAAATATATACAACTTATACATATCAGATAAAGTAAACACACTAAAGTTAACACTACGTTACGATCAAAAGAGTGGAGCAGTGATTCCTTATATTTTATTATAAAATTCTAAATCTAAGTAGTAATATTACTGGCTTTGTTTCTACCATATGTATGCCCATGCTATTTGAAGGGTAAAGGGGAAACCGGGAATGTCCATTTTTCGTAATTTTGCGATTTATAGCATATTTTGTTGGTGGTAACTCGGATTACATAACTGTCGAATCACAAAGGGTTATAGAGCTCGAATACCTCCGCAAAATAACGTTAAAGATTTGATATACTGGTTAAAAACAGGAAATGTCCACTCTGCACTGGAACAAATTACGGAATGTCCCTACTCTTTGCCCAAGCATCAGCTTCTGTCGTCAAAGTAAAACAGGAAATTATTTATGAAGAAAATTATATAAGAAAATTAAATTCATTAAACCTTGTTTCTTTACTGATGGACTAAAATATTAAAACTTAATTTTCTCGATAAAGCTGTTTTGCGACATTCCCTGCTTTTCCCCTTACCCTTCATTGATACTTTAATCAATAATCACCCGAAGTAATTTTCATTACTCGACCTTAAAAATAGTGTACCCTGCCCTCCAAAACTTAATATCTTATAATATCAATATAATAAAATCTTCCTGCTGACGCAAGAAGACAAATTTCGAAAGAAACTCAGAATAGATTCTCCTTTATTCCATATTTATATATTACACTAAAAATTTATTTCTTAACACTAAAGTGTTAAAACTCACAGGTACTAATTTTCCCAAAGCCCAATTATTAATTGAAAAACAGAAATTACAGAAATGGAATATGTAACGCTAAAAAATTCGCTATCACTCAATGAATAAATTACAAATGAAATACCTACGATCGAAATTACCGTAAAAAACATTTCGATAGCATCAGAATTTAAAAGAAAAAGGAACCGTTTAAACTCCCCGGAGAAAAAAAATCAAGTATCAGAATTAAAGACAGCCCAATTTTTTAATCCTTGCATCTCGGCCCCTTTTCACCACAATCATCACCAACTTCCTCCAATTTATTTATATATCGTTCCCTCTTATTTGTTACATGTCCTATGACAAGTGAAAGAAACATATTAATAATTGGATGCTTTCGTTCGCTCACTGTTACCTGATGTTAGGTGTACAAAAATCTTTTTTTTACACCTCCCTGCAATTTTGCCAGAAAACTGGCAAAAGGTCACAGCTAGTCAAGGAAAATACTCGGATTAAAACAACCTGTAATATATTTTTACCTTTAATAAAGACTTTGAACGAACAAAGCGACGGGCTTCCGCGCCGAGCTAATATCATTATCATCGTCATTTGATTCGGCCATGGTTCAGTATCCCCGCGCATCTCTCGTAACGGTAATTTTATATGCGCATACGTGATGACAGAATCATGCGTAAATCGCCGCAATTCTCGATCGAAATCACGTAGGTACTAACGATGAAAATTCCTCGAACAGAACTTCCCGACAGATATTCCGCGGAAACGGGCGAATAAAGTTTCATTTCCCGTGCCCGATATTTCCGGCAATTACAGCGGCGCTGTTATGCAAACGTTACTGCAGGCAAAAACGAATCGAGATCTTTCAATACCACCCGCTCTGTTTACATTGCGGTGTTGCAACGTTGGTGTCGCAGACGGAAATGCTACCCTTACTTATCGTTGCACGGCACAATACAGGAACGGTTACGTAGAAATGGCCCTTTGCAAATGCAGATGATATTGCTAACTTTGTATTCCCCCTGCGACGCGCTCCGCGCCTAAAATCAAATAGGGTAGACGCCCCTGTAACCGACCTAGCCCTCGTCATTGGCCAATCGTTTTTAATTTTGCGCTAACAATGGCGTATAAATAAATACATTGGAGAAACGTTGAAACGTTAAAGTTAAGTGCACGTATGATATTTAATAATTTATATATTGTCCGTTAGTAGACGTGGTTAAATGCAAAATCTGAGATTTCTGATTAATATAGGAAGGATAGATACCCATTACGTGATAACGTAAGTCAGAAGTGTGTACATTTATGTATAAAACATATTTTTTAATTATGATGTTTATTTAAGTAGAAAGCTAGGTCGTTCGAGTTTAAGCAAATGTAATATTTAGTTGGGTTTGTGTAATATTATGTTGAATGGCAGAATGATTAACGGACACGCTATTGCAAAATTGCTCAAGAAACTTACAAGTGGTGATATCAGTTTGGAAGACAAAGAAACGAAACCGGGACTGATCAAGATTAATGGTGTTAATATACCCACGTTAATTGAAGATAATCCATGATCCACGGCCTGAGATATTGCCAGGGTATTAAGCATTTTTTCAGAAATTGCTTCGATTCTATTTAAGAAAGTTTACTTCAAAGATTTTTAAAAGTAATTGTTTCTATTGACGTGTAAGAAGAGTAGTCGCGAATAATAATATTGTGTATTATGCAGGACGTTAGTCATTTTAGTTTCTAAATTATATAGATTTTAAAAGTAATTTGGTCATTTTTATCCACATATTTCTGCTTACTATTTATAGATAGGTATTAATTGCTTCCGTAATTGGCTCTCTATAATTAATTTCAATGAGGTCTTCTAGAGCCTTTGTAAGTTTCTAAAATCAAATACAGGCACTTAAATGGTGCATTTGAAGCTTATTAAAATCAATCGACTCTTGTACCATTGAATAATATTGCAGCTTTAAATCCATTGAAATTATTAATGAATTCGATAATATTCATAACGTTACGAACTGAAAGGAATTGATAAAAAATTTCACTCTTTAACTTTGTTATTCTATTATGTATTGCATATTGTCTTTCTTGTTAATTTGCTACTCTTAATCAAGTAAAATTGATCGATTGAGGGCACGTGGTCACTAAGGAGTGGATCTAAAAATAATTTACCTTAGAATGTTTCAATTCCACGCGAATTAACTGAGAAGAATTCATTGAACAGGATTCAATATCGTGATCCGTAATTAACACACCACAAAGTTGGTAGCTTTCGAAGGAATTAGTAGCAAATAATAAATCAATAAAATCATCACATAACGTCTATTTAAACTTTGGTATACCAAATGTTTAAATAAAGAATCCAACTCTTTAATTGACCACCTTGCAGCAAGAGGGGTGCAGCTACATGTTCGTCAACTTCGAGTAAATTAGAAAAAACTGTTTATAAAATTATTGCTTTGACTTAATATTAAAAAGCGAACACTAATTGAAATATATATATTTTCACATAATAAGTATAGTAGTTATTCAGTTGCTAAGTTTTTATTTCTAGTTTTGGCGAAAAAATATTCTATAATAACAATATTAACATTAATATTTCTATTTTTATTTATTTGCAGTAGATCGCTCATTTGTTATCGGATTTACATCAAACGTGCACCAAACGATGTAGAATTTTATTTTACATATATTGCACGTCGTAACTCGAAAACTGTCAAAAATGGAGCTGCACCTTTCTTACTGCAAGGTCCTCAATGGAACCTAATAACTACTTAAAGTTTAAGTAGTCATCAAGTTCAAGGGGTTAGATTCACCTAGGACCCTGAAAACAGGGGACTTTTTATGACTTTTTTTTTACCTATTGGGAAACCAAGAATTTCAATACGCCAACTAGTGACAGAAAATTGAACTACTGAGAGTAGGTCGAAATCCGTCAAAGTCCATATGATTATCAGTGTTTAAATAGACATGTTGTGAAAAACGATTGTTTTCAAATTTTTTTGATCACTAAATTTTTACTTATTCGATTAATAAATATTTATTCGGAATGTTTGATGGGATCCAAACCTACTTTCAATAGTTTGCCACTTTACCACCACAGCGCTGAAATCTAAGCCACGCCTCCATCTATGTTTCCCAATATGAAATTTTTAACCGTTTTTTTTTTCATTTTTTTATTTTTAAAGAAAATATGAGTGCTTGAACGTAAACTCAAGCTCGTAATGAAATTTCCGAGACACATTTCATAATGTTTTTTAATGATTAAAACCAAATTGTGACTGTTGGAGAAAAAACCGATATGACAAAGACAACTTAAGTAGTTTCTTTTATGAACTTTAAGGGACACTTTTCCTTTTTTATTTTTTATAACACCCGGGAGCACCTACACGGCGAACAAGATGAAGTATCATCATACTTTTTTTATTAGAAAATATTCTTTAAAATACAAGCTTTCAAGTGTATATTACGAGTTTTGTTTAACTAAAATACTCATAGATAAAAAAAATTCACAACAACGATAAAAGAGAACTCAAACACAGAGACGATTCCGTAATCGTTAAATTACGAACCTCGCTCCACACACACGTTGTCCATTAAACTATCAAACCAATGAAGATGAGATTTTTCTTAGACTCTTGTTTCTTTCTCTTTCTCGGTATACCTGGGGTGCATACTAAAAGTGCAAAGGACGAACAAGAATTACAGTGCCGCCGAAAAATTGAGAGGAACATCATACCAGACCCGCGTATACCCAGAGAGGAGCCGAAAGCTCGCCTGGCGGACAACCGATTCGGTACTAGAAAAGAAATATTTCCTCCTACCGTTGGAGGAAATATTCCTCAACGTCCGCGGTGCTTCATTAGACGCGAGATTCGGGCGAAAGAGCGGCAGGCTCGCTCGTACACGGTTGGGCCGCATTCCAAGGAAAGTGTTCCGCGCATTCATTAGATGCCGAATTTCACTCGCGCGGGACGTGAGCTGGTGCGGTTCTACCTGAAAATATTTGAGCTATGCTGCCGGAGGTTCTGAACGACATCGCCAGGGAAGCGTCGTAGCTTATCAAAGTTCGCCTGGCTTCCTCGCACCAATTCCAGAAGACGAGCTTCTGGTCCCTGGACTGCAGGTCGGCCAACAGAAGCGCGAGGTTCTTGGCGACGGTCGCGTCGATTCTCAGCACGTGACGGCCCTCCACCACCACCGGGATAGTCTCTGCCCTCTCGTCACACCTGAAAGATCAACGGTGGCCTCGTGTGTTAAATAGAATTAAATAAAGAAGATCGCTGGCACAGCCATGTGGCATGTAGCAAAGTGGAAGTGAAGACTTACCTGGGTAATGGAACTTATAAAAACGTATAAAGAAATTTACGTGAACGTAGGCCTGCGAGGTACCGGTTTTAATATAATATTCTAGGATTTATTATTTATGATTTGTTTGAACCAATTTTCGGAGTTGAGCAACAACACTTAAGAGGGTTTGCGCCTTGTTGCGCCGAGAAATTGGTAATTCTTTGTGAATTTTTTGTACATAAACGGTTCCATAAATTAATTTCAGGTTTGGCAGGCTGTTTCACTGTATCTTGAACTATTATTCTGAATTTTGGTGTGACAGTGAAAAAAAAACATGGCAGATACAAAGAGAGTGTTGAAAAATAATCGGGTGTTGCTGGCGGTGACGAAAAGTACTGTAAGGGTTATCCGAAACATAAAAAAGAAAAGAGATTCTTAATCTATATGAATCTGGCTATCCGTGGTAGTAGCTTTATTGCCGTGTCTGTTACCGTTCCTTTTTTATTTAAAGAAGTTTTCCCGAATTTGGGGCAAACCCTGTTTCAGGTTCAAATCAGGACGTTTCGTCTTCTTCAAAAGGCTGCTATTTTAACATTTTTTTATTTTTCTTGATGCATCTACTATCACCGATAGCCACATATATATATATATATATATATATACTAAGAATCTCTTTTTCTTTTTATATTTCGGATAACCCTTACAGTACTTTTCGTCAACGCCAGCACCACCCGATTATTTTTCAACGCCCTCTTTGTATCTGCCATGTTTTTTCTTCCACTGTCACAACAAAATTCAGAACAACAGTTCAAGATACAGTGAAACAGCCTGCCGAACCTAAAATTAATTTGTCGAACCGTTTTTGTAGAAAAAATTAACAAAGATAAATTAGAAAAAGAAAAGCCGTGTGTCTCGAAAAGTATTCGTTTCATTTGCTTCTGTGGATTCCATTAGCCAGGGAAGGCTTCACCTATTATTTTGATACAGACTGCGAACGGTTCAATTAGAGGACGAATGATAATACAGCTCACCAGGACATCACTCGTTCACGGAGATACTCGGCGGCTGGATAGCTGAGCGATTGTTTCGGCGATACAAACAGAATCGTCAGGCCATCGACAACACGCTCCTCGATCAATAAACCGGGCCTGGCCGCGAAATAGAGCAGGAGAATTAGATTTACCGCGATTCCAGCAATCATGCCGTATTCCGGGCCGATTACCAGGCAGCTCAGCAAAGTCACTGTCAAAGGTATCAAATCGATCTCTACGAGCAGAGACAAATACCGAATTACTGGCACGGTAGCGAACAGTGGATTGTCAGCGAAACAGAGTTCCGTCGCGGACAGCGAATCGCGTGGGGTCGCTGGGAAAGTTTTGTCTCGGCATGCATGCTTGTCATACATTTTTAAAGAATCCATTGGTGGACAGTGTGCACCGCGTCGTATGTCGAGACCGGTCAGCGAACAGTTTTTTTTTTTTGTACTTTTTCTTGGACATCGTGGATGCATTAAAATTGCCTTCTAGTTTAATTGAGGAGTTCAGTCAAGTTAATTTTGAATATTTTATTGGTCATCTAGAATGCGGATCATCCTCTGAGTGGAAATGGTCGTTTTGAAAATTTGTTTATAATTATATATAGGCTAACGCATACAGATGTTGACCCCTATAAAATGATTGACCCTCTACTTCAAGAAGTAGGAAATATAATATAATGTTTTTTTATATAATAAAATATAATTGTATTCGGAACAAAAATATCTGGGCCACCGAAGTATAGATATATGTATTTTATTATTTAAAAAAAGCTTTATATTATATTTCCTACTTTTTGGGGAAGAGGGTCAATCAATGTATAGGGGTCAACATCTGTATGCGTTACCCTACCTTGAAATGGATAATTGTTATAGGATAGTATAGATATTACTTTGTGGCAGTGTGTAATTAATAAGCCACGTTGGAAGTTTTAAAGAATAATCGCTTAACAATCAGGTCTCGACATACAATAGAAACACCTGAAATTTCGCTTGTGTACACAAAGACAATTCTTCTCCATATCAGTGGATACTGTTATCTCTATGTTCATTTGCCCGACGTTAAAAGAAACTTTAATCCCGCTCAAAAATGAATTTACCTCTAAAAAAAAAGACTAAAAATTTAAAGTCTATTACTTATAAAGGATGTTCGGCAACTCGAAAATTCCAAAAAATTCGAAACTTTACAGAAATGTAGGCAAGTCAGTGGCGCACACAGGAGGGGGAGGGGGGAGGGCTGGCACCCCGCAAGGAAAAAGTAAAAAGGAGATTAATGTAACCACGACTGAAGTAATTCAAAAGTTTTGTAAAAACCAAAGAAAGTTGGATTTTATTCTTTAAATAAGTTTTTATATTCACCTAATGAGTTTTATTGAATTTGCATTAAGAATATTTTTATCCGCTCAACTCGGCACCCCGCAAATTAAATCCTGTGTGCGCCACTAGTTCAAGTGATGCTAATAACGTGACCATTTTTTGTTTTGTGAAGACACCCCTTCAAAAAAATTGCGAGTTTTCATATTATCGCGAGTATCTGCGAAACGGTAAATGGTGTCAAGAAGGTTTAATTAAAAGATTTATGACTTTTGTTATCCTAAAATATGACGATAATGAATTCTCGAAAAATCATTTCACGTTACTACAAAGCACCCTCGCTATTTTCGCATTAGAGGTGAACGAACTGCGAAATATGTCGCCGAAAATTTCATCACGGACGTGGCTACGGTTTCAAGGGTGTGCGCGCGCGCGAACGCGAGAGATTCAAGTGTAACTAGGATGATGCGCTGTCGGGCATAGTTGCTGACTAATCGGATCTTACTTTTCGTTCTCCAAAGCACGCTGAATATGCGAAGCTCAAACATGTAGTACATGGCAACTATAATCACTGCGGCGAGCGTTGCTTTCGGGATGAACTCGAAAGTCGAGGTCAGGAGACCGCACGCTAAAAGCACCAGGCATCCAGTAATTACACCGCCCATCGGTGTTTTTACACCCGAAGCGTTGTTTACGGCGGTCCTTGTGAAGCTTCCTGTGGCGGGCATCGATCGGACAAAGCTACCGAAAATGTTGCAGAACCCCAAAGCCAACATTTCTTGATTAGCATCGACTGTCTTCCCCTTTGCTGGAAGAAACGGATCGTGGATCAAAACAATTAAAGCTTCCCTAACCACCTTTCAGTTTACGCTACGCGCACGCTTCCGTGTAAAAATAATATTAGACGATTTAAGGTAATCGTTGAGCTTCGGCGCCGTTGAAAGTGAAGCGAAATTTTATTTTTTTTAATTGAGGACCAGAGGGGTGCAACTCCATTTTTTACCATAGTTTGTCAGTTGTGACGTGTAATATGTATAAAAAAATCTACATCGTTTGGTGCACGCTTAATGAAAATCAGATAAGAAATGAGCAATTTATTGCAAATAAATAAAAATAGAAATATTAATATTTTTATTATAGAATATATTTTCGCCAAAAATAGAAATAAAAACTTATCGACTCGGTAGCTACTACTTATTGTGTGAATATATATATTTTTCAATTAATGTTCTCTTTTTAATGTTAAGTCAAAGCAATAATTTATTTTATAAACAGTTTTTTCTAATTGACTAGAAGTTGGTAAAGATGAAGCTGCACCTCCGTCGCTGAAGGCAGAGATGGGCAAAGTCCTCAATCATTTTATACGGAAGGAAAATTGTTTGAAATGTAAGAAAAATGTCCTTAAAAGATGTAATATCGATATTATTTATCATTTTTTTTTCTTCGTTAGGGTGACTGTACCTAATATCACCCCTCGCTGTATCTCGCAAAGTAAGCACTAAAATTGAGGGCTTGGATGCAATAAGGGGACTAGAGCTCGAAAATGCGAAAAAGTATTGTCCAAACGCTAAGAAATATTGGAAAATTAAATGTTGTTAAACTGTTTTTTAAAAAATATAATATTATAAAGCTCGTCACGACACACATTTTTTCTATTTACAGTTTTTTTATTGAATCATTAGTATTCGAGATAAAAATTATAAGCAAAAAAAATTTCTTCGACCAAAATCATTATTTCTTTAAACATAAATTGCGATAACTTGAGTAAATATTAACGGATCGTTATGAGACTTGAAACATAAAACGCAGAAAACTCTAGCGAAGCCGTAAAATGTATGCACAAAACCCTTATGTTAAAAAATGTAATCATATTTAATTTAAAAGTAATACTGGACATAACCCATGTCTTTCAACGTTCGCCGTTAAAAAGTATCGAGGGAATTTTGAGGTACATATAACTTGCAGTGACAAAGTTTTTTCTTAATATATAAGGAAGTTTTTCACCAATTTTCACACTGATTAATAAATAATTATAGAAGATATGACGATATATATAAATCCCGCGCGGCACCAACAGTCAGCAGCTAATAGTGAGAATGTCATGTCTTTGCAGTGTGACGCGATTGTACGCAGCTGCTGACTGTTGGTGCCGCGCGGGATTTATATATATCGTCATATCTTCTATAATTATTTATTAATCAGTGTGAAAATTGGTGAAAAACTTCCTTGTATATTAAGGAAAAACTTTGTCGCTGCAAGTTATATGTACCTCAAAATTCCCTCGATACTTTTTAACGGCGAACGTTGAAAGACATGGGTTATGTCCAGTATTACTTTTAAATTAAATATGATTACATTTTTTAACATAAGGGTTTTGTGCATACATTTGACGGCTTCGCTAGAGTTTTCTGCGTTTTATGTTTCAAGTCTCATAACGATCCGTTAATATTTACTCAAGTTATCGCAATTTATGTTTAAAGAAATAATGATTTTGGTCGAAGAAATTTTTTTTGCTTATAATTTTTATCTCGAATACTAATGATTCGATAAAAGAACTGTAAATAGATCAAATGTGTGTCGTGACGAGCTTTATAACATATTTCTTAGCGTTTGGACAATACTTTTTCGCATTTTCGAGCGCTAGTCCCCTTATTGCATCCGAGCCCTCAATTTATCCGGTTATGCACTGAATTAGTACCTAAACATATGTAGGAAGACATACTGTAATTGCAGCGTCATGTGATCAACAATTACAGAAAGGGAAGTATTTCAGAGAATCTTAATTATGTAAAAATTGATTGGAATGCAACAATTTTACATCACATTCGAAGAAGGTAAGTCTAATAATTCTGTGAATGCAAAAATATCTTTAGGAATGAAATCGATTCAAATATTTTTCGTAATGAAAAAGCCTTTTTCTTTTAGCAGTATGCGTGTTCTCAATACCGCCTACCGGAGAACAATGATTTCGACGTACTGTTTGTTACAGGTGGGGTCACAAAATGTGCGGAGCGACTGAAATAAACTTTATTTTTCCAATATATACATCCGAACGTAAAAAGAAAAATTTAAAAAATCCTATTTCTATATTTTCGTAGTAAAAATAAAATCAAAGGTGGACGAAAAAACATTTATAGAGAAGGAAATAATAAAAGCACACGTGAAAATGATTTTAAAAACTCGTATATACATGAATTAATCACGTATATATGAAAATAAAATTTTGCATGTTTTACGTTTTTTAATTCCTAATTAAAAAATTGTCGGTTTCAACGATTCTAACTTATGCTACATGGAAGATGAATAATTTCTCTTTACTTTGAAACGAGTTGCATGCAAAAATATCAATTATTATTCAAATGACAGCGATTTAACTTTTTCTAGGCGATATTAGCTACGGTCACCATGTAAGTGATATATATGTATATTAGGGTGGTCCTTCCATGTATGGTAAAAAATTAAATTTTTTAAAAAATTCTTTTGACCCTCCCAGAAGCTTCCAAATAGTTTAAAAGAATTTCGTCTAAAATTTTATTATAATATATTAAGGATTAAAGGTCGCTCAACGGCAATGAAATATTACTATTTTGGTATAAATTTAAAAAAAAAAAAAAATTCCTATACAGCTTGTTCTAACTGGTTGGGGGACTAGAGAATTGGATGAGTTTCGTTGTTATAGGTGTTAGATCATATTTTAAATCATTATTTTTTTTGTATTTTTCCTTCTATTAAACAAATTGGATAGGTACTATTATTTAAAAAAGAGTTTATTCTAATGAATCCCAATTGCAATTTGTTTTTTACTTAATAATGTCAAAGTTATGAGATTTTATTCTTAACGTCCCGATTTTGCCCCAGTCTCCCCTACATGCGAAATATAAAGTCCTTGAGCGACCTTTATATATCAAAATATACAAATAAAAAACACGGAGATATTTTTTTTTGTCAAATAGAAGATTTTAAGAGGGTCAGACAATATATATTTTAAAGTTGAAAAATAGGGACCACCCTAATGTATATGTATCTATATCGAATTTTATATACTCCACGCGCTTTTATATGTTAGTTGGATGTTTTTAGCTGACTTTAGAGACGTACCAAAAGCTTTTGCTATGGCGATGCTCTCCAGAATGGCGATCAGCGGGACGGAAATGGTAGTGCTCCCCAGTTCACTGACCACCTCCACGAAATTGTACGTGTGGTTCCCGCTTACGACAGAGAATGGCGGTGGACCGAAAGACGGTAAGCCTCCCGTAATATTTCCCGTAATTTTGAAAGGTTTAATGCCATAAGAGGACAGCGAATAGCTTAATATTATCCCAATGATGACCACCACAGCGTTTCGAGCCAACGACACGACCCACAGGCATTTCTGTAACGCTGTCCCGTTTTTCTTTCCAGGCAGATTCTGTTCTCCAATGCATAAACGCGCGTTTCAACGTAACGAAGTCTCGTGAGAAGATACTACAACTAAATAATTATTCGAATATGCACAGGGTAGCTTTCAATTCGTGGTATAAAGCGAAAAGTGAAGATTTTGCGTTTCAAAATAAATCATCAGAACGAAATGAAATGTGAAAAATAAAATGAAAAGACTTTGAAAATTTTGTTGGATTCTGAGCACGGATAACTGAGTTTCGTCCGAGAAAATCAACTAACTAGAATACAATCGTAAATATTTTCGTTAAATTTTAGTTTGTAATTGCTGTTAGAATGTGAAAATAATAGAAAAGAAGACAGAATAGCAGTCTCTGTAATACATTTATTTGAAAATAGCTGACCCCTTACCCGGTTTCATCCGGGAATTATTTATGATGTTTACCACGTTCTTTATAAATAGCCTATAATCTAATCTAGAACGTATTCAATGTACCTATATTCCAAATTCAATTGGATCAGTTCGGCCGTTTAAGCGTTAAAGAAAGACAAACAAACAAACCGACAACGCGACAACGTTTCACTTTTATGTATTAGTAGGGATACTTTATGTTTACGTTTCACACTTCAAGAACTGTTAAAAACGTCCACTTAATTGCAGTGTAGAAAGTGTTGCCATTTTTGTTTATCGCAAACGTTCTAATAGACGCTAATGTGCTCTGACTGATCAATGTTCGAAAACATTTAAACTGCGGGAAACGTAGACCACAAGGATGTAGGCCACTTGTTTCATACGACATCACGAATAAAAAATGTCAAGCTGAGCAAGGTTCGTAAATGCAAACACAAATTAATACTAAGTAGTCTGCACTAATTGTTGGACTGTCACTTTTGTCCATATTCAACTGAGCAGTTAAATGAATTTTTACAAAAAAAAACGGAGTGTAAGGAAATTTCACTCTACATTCTCGACTCGTTTTCAAATCTGTAAACACCCTTTGTCCATTATACCAAAAATGATTGTAGATCACATGAAATGATTGTATTTCATATTCGAAAAGTAAATTAAAGAATCCTTGTATTCGTTGTTACACGCTATTCAGGGTATTTATTTCATCACCCAGAAATCCAAATAGTGTGCACAATTTTCCAGGGATCGAAAAAGTTCACGAACCCTCGTTTTTAAAAAATTCTGTTACAACTTATTTGTTTCGATTAAGAAAATATCTGTTGCTGTGGAATTTTTATTGAAACAAATGCTACCTTCAGGCACTTCTGTAAAAAGTGTCCTCATGGAACAGATATTTTAGAACCTATATAATAAAAGTTTCATGGAAACAAGTTACATTAGAACATTTATTAAAAAAGTTTTCAAAAGATAAAGAAAAGTAGGTACTCAACTATTAGGTACTGGTTTTATTTAACAATATACTATCATATTCTTCATGCGTTTATTTAATAAAGGGTATGAAAATCATAACATAAGTAATTAATGGTTTCATAAGAAGTATTGAACGGAAAGGAGAACTTGTCAAGAATAATACCTAAATAACATTTTTTTATAACTTACAAGGTTCTTGTAAGTTCGGTTTGTTGTCGGTTCGAAATACATAAAAAATCTCTAATATATAATATTTATATTTCAGTAATAGAATATATGAATATACATCTACGTATTATTATACTATTTATGTTACGCAATTCAACGTGATAGTATTATAGCTATAATACATTATCGTATTTAAACACTTTGAAATCCGTGGATCTAAAAATATTGCAGTTGTACAATTCCATCGTATTGGAACGTCAATAATAGGTTTAATAAATCCCATATTTGAAACGAGATGCCTAAAAGTGTGCAAATAAATAATCAGGAGTACTTGGAAATCTCGTCATCTGAAAATCATTCACAATCAGAATAATTGTATACAGATTTTGAGCAGACTCTCTAATAATTGGTTCCACAATTACTCGAAATTCTTTTGGATCTAATACTTCTAACAGTGTGAATGGACGGTTTTCTTATATTGAAATTGCTTGCAGATCATAATTTTGTGGAGAATTTCACATCATAAATATTTTGTTTCTTGACCATCATCGTTGGTTAGTTGGTCTAAAATTAAATTAAATGCGATAATGTATTATAGTTATAAAATACTATCACGCTGAATTGTAAAACATACACAGTATGTTATATATTCTTGATAAGTTCTCTTTTCTGTTCAATACTTGTTATGAAACCATCAATTATATTATGATTTTCATACCTTTTATTAAATAAACGTTTGAAGAATATGATATTATATTGTTGAATAAAACTCGTACCTAATAGTTTAGTACCTTTCTTTATCTTATGAAAACTTTTTTATTAAACGTTCTAATATAACTTGTTTTCATGGAACTTTTATTATAACGATTCTAAAACACATTCAGAATATCAATTTAACTGTAAGAATTATTTAATATTCTTGTAGTACTATCCATTGAATAGTATTTAGTATTTGTTACAACGATTGAGAACTTTTTTAATATCGGTGAACAAAATATCTGTTCCTGTTATAGAGAAATTTTTATTCTTATATTTTATAAGTTCCATTCCAACTAGAACTTTTATTTTTAAGAACTTTTATTTTATCGGTCCTTCTGAGAACTTATAATGTGAGAACATTTTTAAAAAAGTTCCGCGGTCATTGTTTTAAATGGAACCTATTGAAAAGTTCCAGAACTTTTTCGATCCCTGCAATTTTCACCCGGGACCCGGAACGGAACAGAAACGAAAACGATAAACGAAAAGAACGAAATATTTTTCCGGAACAGAAACAGAAACGAAACGAAATTCTTAACCCTGTTGCAGGAGTGAAAACACAATAACCGAAATAAAAATTCCGATTAATAACGTTCTGTACACTTCAGGTTAAAAAATTTAAATTGAGCGCGCCCCTTATTTTTTCATCATGTTTCGTGGTCGGTTCAGACCCTTGATAGGGCCGACTGCGGTGCTGGGAGAGGCGTTGGGAGTCTTGCCCTCGTGGGCATGGCTTGCAACCGAAAGCATCGAAACTCTAAATTTTTTTTAAGACATAATATATAATATTCTATAATACATAACTACAACGTATAATATTTTATGATATAAGTACCAAAGGCAATAAAATTGTTAAAATAAGTTTATACGAGTTTTTTTATAAATGACATTACCGGTTCGGAACAAAATTTGTTTCTCGTTCTGATGGAAACAAAATATTTTTCAGCAGGAACGATAGTATTAACCGAAACGAAATTATTATTACCGGAGCTGAACCGAAACGAAACGAAAAAACATTTCGTTCCAGGTCCCTGATTTTCACAGCTACATGATTGATAAAATGACTGCTAACGAACTTACTTTTACACCTAATCAGCAATCACCTAATATCTTTTCAATTCTAATATTAGACAAAGTAGAAGTAGTAACGTGTTAAATATTCGAGTGATGCAACCAATATTTCCGGTAGTGTAGAAACATAAAAAACCATCTACCCGTTGTATATTCAAATTAACAACTTAAAAGGCAAGCTTACCTTGAGGCAAACCAGTACGATCATAGAACAGACTCCCAATAGCGTGTCCCAGTGCGTGATATCATTGACATGATCGACAACTTTGATAATAGCGTCGATAAAAGAATCGCTCCTACCACTCAGGCCAAGAAGCGTGCCCAACTGAGATGTTGCAATTATTATTGCAGCCGCGTTGCTGAATCCAGAGATCACTGGCATGCTAACGAATTCCAAGAGAAATCCCAAGTGGAGCAGCCCCATAAGCAGGATTACGCAACCCGATATGAAACACATGAACACCTGAAAAAGGGACCACACAAATTGCACTTCGTTTAAAGAAATCATGATTGAATTTATCTTATAACGTTACTTCATTCTTTCCAGAATAGTTGACTCAAAAATATATTTACAACTTACAAGGGAGCACCGCGAACCCGGACTCACCGATTGGAACGCAACTTTGTGGGTTTTTAGAGTGACTCAAAAGAAGAACAACGGTATGTTTCACTTCGGCCCTATCGCCCTTTAAGGGGGTGAAAACTAACCTCAAAGTCAAATTGGCACTTCCACTTTTTTGCGTATAACTCTCAAAGTTCAACAGACAGAAAAAAATGTTTCAAACAAAAGTTTAATGGTGGAATAAGTGCTACAAACTTGCGTTAACAAAATTTTGAAAATAGTTTTAAAAAAAAATACCGGAACGAAAAAAAACTTTTTTCAAAATTTTGTTAACGCAAGTTTGTAGCGCTTATTGCGGCATTAAACTTTTGTTTGAAACATTTTTTTCTGTCTGTTGTACTTTGAGAGTTATACGCGAAAAAGTGGAAACGGCAATTTGACTTTGAGGTTAGTTTTCACCCCCCTTAAAGGGCGATAGGGCCGAAATTAAACACACCGTTGTTCTTGTTTTGAGCCACTCTAAAAACCCACAAAGTTGCGTTCCAATCGGTCGGTCCGGGTTCGCGGTGCTCCCTTGTTAGTTAAATGATTTTATCTTTCCTGTATAATCACCACTATAGGTACAATTTTTACCATCGATTACGAGACACCCTGTATGAATATATTATTTAAATTAATCTGTATTTATTTATTAGGCACAAAGGGCCCCTAATTATAGGCCTAACCTAATTTCCATGCATTGTATAAATAACCAATAGATAATTTTGAAATTTGTCGTCGCTGGAACGATATTGTTGAACTGATTATAGATTGGAGTGGCTATTTCGTGTAACTTTATTATGGTTGAATTTGTGGAGTTTGTAGAAATTGTGGTCCATTTAATTACTGCATAGATCCTTGCAAATATATTACTGAAGAACTAAATTACGAATTTCGAACCACCCACTGTTTGTTTTCCTAGTTCAATAACCCGTGCGAACGTACGGTTCAGACTTTCTCAATGAATCACTTGATTTTCTTTGAGAAAGTTGTCCTGAAACAGGTGATGATTTGCGAAAGAGAAATCCGATGAGTACGATGCATGAGACGGCATTTTTCAATTTAACCGTGCAATTATCAAGTATCTGTTTCCAAGTAGCCTTGCATTGCCACAAAGTAGAATTATCCTCTACAATTCGCTAAAGCTACCATTATAAACAGCCTTCGATGTGCAATGTCAAGTTTGCTATAACATTTTTACGATGTAATAACGATTAAAATTTTTAAAAAATATTCGTCACGTGTTAAATAATCTAAGGTTGATGTAACTTTCATTTGATCCGTTATGTAAATAATCTTTTATTTAGTTAATCTTCAACTCTGCCGACAACTAATATGGCTTAGGGTATATTCATATGATAGAGGCAATGCTGATTTATCGAAAATAGAAACCTATAAAATATGAGTATGTCTGGCAATGCAATACCAGCCGCAAGAATCTCCTGTGATAATGGAAAATTTGCAAAGTAAAAATCAAAAGATCTGTTTGTATTCCATACAAAATAGCAGTGAAGAGAACCTACTCATTGATTAAAAATAAAATTCCCTTGTAAAAAGTCCTTAATAATACGTCCAGGGTAAAATATATATGCTTCGGTGGAAAGAATTTTATAATTCATTTCGCCGCACACCGGTATCTCATCATTTTCTCGTAAGGTAAAAGGGGTTTTAAGGGTTTAAGACGGAGGAAGGCGATGGAGCCTGACGCGAAAAGAAGCGAAAAAACATAGAGGTGCACTTACGGCGATGTCATCCCCGAGTCTCATAACATGCTGTTGCGACAATAAAGCCATTATTGCTGTTGGGCCCACCGTGACATCTTTGCAGCTACCGAACACCAAATAGACGAAGCATCCCATGAAACTGCTGTAGAGGCCATACTGAAGGTTTCAAAAGTTCACCTAACAAGAATCGGCTTTCCATCTATTGTCGATTCAATATAACTAACATATTTCTATTTCAATTCACTAATCATCAAGGAGTAACGAACACCGGAATTTATTTTCTAGCTTTTATTTCTTTTTCTTTCTTCCCCTTTTTCTAGTGACACGTTAAGCCCTCGAAGGGAAACTTTGAATTATGTTATTTTGTAATAAAACTTCTTATAGCTATTATAGAGATATTTCCTTTTTAGAGATTTTAGAGAAAACTGTGGATGCAAATAAAATTGTAAGAGTTTGTTACGTTTCAGTTGAAGCTGCTTTCTTTCTGAGTTGTAATTGAATAATATAGCGTGTAAGGAATTGAAGTTTTCCATAAAGGTATGTTTTTATATTCCGGCAGTAACTGATTAATATAAATTAACTAAAACAAGAAGGATCACTTTTTTAAAAAAATTCAACAAACAACCCAATTATCTTGAATGGAAATTATTCTGTACACCTGTTAGATAATATTTTTAATTTCTAACTTATTCAGGGTAATTCAATATTACAAATGCAAAAATACATGTTAAATAAATTTCACAAAGAAACATGAGACCATTATTAAAAAACACATTCCCCAAATATAACCCATTGCCATAAAAAAAATACTTCTCTCACAGCAAACTTACATGAAACAAAATTCACCGCTATACGTTAATCATCTTCCGAACCAAAATAAAGAAGATATTAATATTTCAGTACTACGAAACCAATACATAATACATCTCCTGAGAATCAAACTATGTCAATCTATTCTGGCATTCTAAATTTTTAATTCAGTGCTTCAAAATAAATATAAATTCAAAGTAAAAGCTTGTTGTCAACTGAAATCGAGAGGCCAAAGCGTACGTGTGCCTTTTCCCGCCACTGGCAATATCGAAGAAATCCCCAACTAAATTTCTACTTTCATTTCCTTCACTTCCAAGTATACCCCCATAATTTTATTTAAATTTCCAAAAAGAAACTCGTGGAGCGTCGAGCAGGCATACACACCTGAGCGGGAAGCCCAGCCACAATCGCGTAGGCGATACCCTGTGGTATGGCAGTCAAACCGACTGTCAATCCAGCCAAAATGTCCTGGAGAAGTTTGGACCAGCTGTAGAGGGGCAGCCATGCCAGGATCGGTATCCTTCGCAATAGCAGCTGCTTCAAAACGAACCTCGAAGTCACGTTTCGCCCTGCAACCCAAGTTCGTGAATTTATTTACAGGGAATTAATTACTTCGCAACTAATTACCTACTTATGCAGGGTGGGTGACAAAGGGTGGTAAAACGAAGCATAGAGCGATCCGTTGCGCACAAGCAAATCGAGAATGTGTAACAAATTTTTGTGACAACAGCCTCTTTTTTCAACGAAATCAGTTTTTAAAAAATCGTCGGACACGCGAGCAGCTGACTAAAAATCCGTAGAATTTAGGAATAACTGTGGTTCAACCGTGAATGGAATGACTCTTTGTGCAGAAATAAAATTGACTTTCCAGAATATTTTGTGTTTTTTGGAGGAGGCTTTATTTTCCAAAAAATTCAATCTGATTTATTGACTTCGCGCACACTGGACTAAAATTCATTTCCACCGTAAAATACAATTCCTCGGAAACGAAGCCTCTTTTGAAGAAAGTTATTCTGCAATTTCCACCGATTTTTTGTATAAAACGGATTTTTTCATTCACAGTTGTAGTCATATTTTAACGACAAATTCTGCAAATTCTTAATCAAGTGCCCGGGCGAATTTTGAAACTCGATGTTCTCGGAAGCCCCGAAAGCTCGTAAAAAGAAATTAACCTGTGTAACTCACCCACCCTGTATAGAAGTCACCCAAAGTGGGTCAGAGTAAATTTCAATCAATTTTCGTTTTACACAAATTGAGTTTCTATTATTTTTTTCGAAAGTTTCTCTGTATGCGATCGAAATAAAAGTTAATAAATCCTCGGTGATGGATAACAAATTTTTCTTAATCAATGATAGGTGAATTGTCCATTCGACTGGGGGACACGGCAGTTGCCATAGGTTCCTGGTTTCAACTAATTCGTCCATTCATCGAATAAACAAGGATGCATCGGTAAACATTGCACTCTTGTTAACACCATGATTGACACATACATTAGTGGATAAACAGGGAACGCGACGAGTAAACGCTAATCTGACTGTGAAAATAATGCGCGTGTGTACCGCAATGGATACAAATATTGATGAATCAGCCAATTAACTGGGGATATGTTAATGATCATGAAGTTGTGCTTTGATAAACGACACTTATCTCTACTCTTTACAGATTTGTAAATCTACTGTATGTGAATCAATTAAGCTACTGGATTGGTGCACATGAAATTGCCGATAAAAGCTCCCTTGCTTTTGGTGTGGGTGCAATAACAATTGCTAACGTCACAGAGACTCGTACAAATAAAATAAATAAAATAGTTAAAAAGCAAAAAATATTTTCATTCAAACTTCTCTACGTGAAACTGCAATTTCATATACGTAAACCTAATACGTGTATTAACGGAGGGAAAGTAAATTTTCAGGATAAAAAATTGCCCAAGGATAATGCAGAAGGAGCTCGTTTAATGATAAGAAGCATAAATACCAGGGAAGCGAGTAAAATCACAAAATAGGTAAAAAAAAATTACTGAACACTAAACTAATGTAATTCTACTATGTGTTATATTAAAAATCATGTATAATTCCTCCTTTTTCTTTTTAAATATTGGTTGTATATTGGTTATATATTTTAAATATTGGTCTATCCTTGTTACCACCGAGTAAAAAATAAATAGGCGTCTACCGCTAATGAACTTCACAATATTGTAAACAATTTGCAAACATAGAGTCGCTCTTACTTGCCACCACTGGGGAATACAGCACTCCTGGCATATTCATTAAATCCTTGACAACGAGACTGCGTAATTGTTCTTAGAAATACAGGTCCGTTAAGTAACAAGTGTTCCTTATTATGATCACACCGAATCGTACGTGAATTTCACGGGCCTTTATGCTGCATCGGGTATTCCGTCCCCGAGACGAATGAAACAAGACTCGGAGCCTCGAGCAACGAACACCGGATGAACGACGAAGAGAACCGCAATTATGTCTTAAATAGGTGATATTGCAACATGTTCTACCCATTGACTACAGCCTCTAAATCGTTAATGCCCCACTGATGTCAGCGTATTTCGCGAAATTGCATACTTTAATCACATAACGTTACACGGATAAAGACATCGTTCCCTCCCGCGAAACAAGGCATAAAACATTAATGTTTCGTAAACCCCCCCGACGCTCGCAGAACCGCGAATAAATTTATGCGGCCCGTAAAAAATCCTGTAACCGTGTACTTTTTATTGGCTATCTCCTTGCGCCCGCGTATAACTAATGCAGCTATGAAAGAAGACAAGAATGTTGCGTGTAGTCCCGCATCGTTATGGGTAATAAAGATTATCAAGGATTACGGAATCAGAGATGCGACGTTAATGCTTAAAATTGATTTACTTTATTCGACATCGCGTTGGAAGAGGTATTGAGACGTTGGCGAAAATACAGTCGCGTGGAATCAAGGTAGAATAGGGTAAATCCGGGAGACGCGGCCGCACTGTGCGTTGAATCAATGGGAAGTCGGGACAAAAATCATAACTTCTGAATTAATCAGTTTTCGACCTATATACCCCAATACTTTTTTAACCAGAATATATAGATGCATCGATTGGTGTAGAAAAAATATACAGTTGCATTCAAAAAATTTGGGGTGATCTCGATTTTTTATTGAATATAAAGTTATTTATTAATATTTACTTTTGCAATTTGTTGTCAACTGAATACTGACTAACTTTTGTTCGAACCATTTTTGTATCAAATTATTTTTTTCACGTGTATCGCGTTTAACAGCTATTTTAAAACTGAAGACAGTATCCAGAATGGAAAAGTCATGGTAGGAATCGTATAAACAATTGGAAAAAACAGATCGGATGTTTAGAACTTCCATTTTTTTGTCTTTAGCGGCAGAACTAAACCACTTTTCACACATATCTCCATTTGTCCTCGTTAAACATGTTTCTGAAAAAATTACTGTAACTAAACAAACTGCAAACATGTGCAAATTTTTTTGTATGATAATATAGGGAATTGTTCCAGAAATAGTTTCCAACATAAACCCCAAGACGTGTTTCACCTTTTTCGAGAAAAGTGAAGTTAAAGTTTGGAAACATATAATTCAGGAATTTATTGGATGTGTAACTTCGAGACAATAAAACTGAATTTAAAGTAAGTAAAAAAAATCGTTTCACAATCAAAATACAGAGTATGTAGTACCTTCAGTTAAATGATCCATTGAAAATTATTTTTATTTATGCTTAATGTTAATAATGTAGGTGGCCCTGAGGTATAGGACAGAACTAAATACATCAAGGAAATGCGTTAAATAGATTCTCTTAATACTAACGTGTTTTCTGAGCGTTGGGGGCTTTTATATTGTTTTCTTTCGAGTGTGAATATACAAATAAAGAGTCTGGATTACGGTCATGTTAAAAATCATCGGAAAAAAAATATTGATTCTTAGATTTTTGTCCATTGACCAACGCACTGTGGGCCGGGCCGGAGAGTTGGTCGAAACAGTTGATTCTTAAGGTGCGTTCACGGTGTAATAGACAGGTGTTCCGACTCCTGTTCAGAATGTGTGACTTTATCGTCCTAGTTCTTCTCGCGGCCGCTAGATTGACGCTCAAGAAGAAAAAGCTGACTTTTTGCGCATAATACCACTAAAAGCTCTACTACTACAATCACATAAATGCATGCATACATGGATTTCTTATCAGGATGCGACGCCTCTCGCGACGGCCAGAGGAACCACACAGAAATCGGCACACAAAATCGCTGGGGTAAAGGTGCTGAGTCGGAACACGTGTCTATTACAATGTGGGTGCGTTTAGACCAAACGAACGAATGCTCGTTCGCCCCCCCCCCCCCCCCACTTCGACAAAATTCAAGTAATGAAAAGTTGCAAGTGAAGATTGCCGTTTACACTAGATGAGCACGAATTTTGTCGAAATGAGGGGCGAACGAGCATTCATAATATAATATTTATTTTATGATTGAACAAATTTCTAGAATTTTAGATAAATTTAAAACCAACGCATATGACCAACCCCACTTTAAAGAAAACAATTAAAAAATAACTGAAATTCATTAATTTGTTCGTCCTCCAAAGAAGAAATTTCTAGAATTTGAAATAATTTTTTTATTTTATTAATAATTTTTGTAACATATAACAAATTAGAGGGTTTATTTAATTATATTAATAAAACAAGAAGTAAATATATATTCATATAATTTATATATAAATAATATATTAAAACTAAACAAGGTTTTTTTATTGTATTAAAAGTTATTATTTGTGTTTTTTATATATGAATTATTATAATAAATTATTTATATATATCTTTATTTATATAAGTATATATATATATATATATATATATATATATATATTATTGATAGATTTGTGGGATATATTGAACTAAATTAATTATTAATTCGATGAACCCATAAATAATCTATATATTATCAAGTTAGAAAGATTTATTAATAAATAATGATATTCAAAAAAATAAATATTGATTTATAAATAAATCATTTATATATAGATACGCTTCTTATTGTATGTTATTCTCTTGATATATAAATTATTTGTATATCAAAATAGATTTAATTTATATAGTTAATGCAATATATATTATTTCATACACTGTAACGTCCCACTATTTTTCGAGCCGGTTTTATAACAATGTCTGTCTCCCAAATCACTCCTGATTCGAGACCGCGCTCACCTATTTCCAACTAAAACTCCCCAAAATCCATTAAATCAGATAAATGCTCTCTTGTCAAAAGTCCAAGCAACTGAAAAACCCCGGAAGTCCTTGCGGCTGATAGTTCGTGCCAATGAAAAACCCCCAGAGGTCTTACTCTATTGTCCGCGCGTTCCAATTGTGGACACTTTTTTCATGCGGCAAAGAAACCCGGAAATGATATCGCGGCGCGTGCCACGGTGCATACCGCGCATCCCCTTCGCCCGTAACGATCTTCCGAAAACCGTATAAATACCCGGGCCCAAGAGGCCGTGAACTCTCTTCGACTGACACCAGTGGTCAATAACGTGTATCATCAAAAGTATTCGGAAAGTTTGAACTCTCTTCTACACTCTCTTCGACTGACACCAGTGGTCAATAACGTGTATCATCAAAAGTATTCGGAAAGTTTGAACTGTGTCACACTCTACGATCTACGACAACTACTGTAAGCGATTTATATTACTAAAATTACATTGTGTATCACCTTCATACCATTTACTACCTTATAACAAAACGCCTATTGCGTTTCATATATCATTTAAAGGTATTAACTCTTATTGCATTTCGTATTGCTTTCTTACTAAAGCTTATTGCTCGTATTATTGTACTGTCTTAACGCCTATTGCGTTTCATATATCATTTACTTGCATTAACTCTTATTGTATTTCAAATTGCTTTCTTTCGTGTGTTCGCATGTATTCATGTTCATCATTTCATATTATTATTCTTGTTACTGCATAAAGCGCCATCGCGGTGCATATATATATATATATACGTGCTTAAAGCTAATAAACCGCTTTGCTTTAAACCTCGCTTCATATTATTGTGTTTACCCTGTGGCCGCGGAGATTCCAAGCCATAACGGACTGCAGCAACAGCTGATCTCGGTTCGCGAACTCAAGTGTTCTTATAGTGTTTACTAACGTTCTTTTGTATGGGCCGCGTATAGCCAGGTGATTTCTTATATGGATGCATCGGTAAATCCAATTACCAAATAGAAACAAAAAACCAACAAGTGTTCTAACGGGTGTTCCCCCAGTATAATTTCGCCTTTAAACCTCCCTGGTCGCCGAGTGTGCAGGATTCAAGATCCTCGCCTCCAATCCCTCTACTCCGAGTGTGCAGGATTCAAGATCCTCGCCTCCAATCCCTCTACTCCGAGTGTGCAGGATTCAAGATCCTCGCCTCCAATCCCTCTACTCCGAGTGTGCAGGATTCAAGATCCTCGCCTCCAATCCCTCTACTCCGAGTGTGCAGGATTCAAGATCCTCGCCTCCAATCCCTCTACACCGAGTGTGCAGGATTCAAGATCCTCGCCTCCAATCCCTCTACTCCGAGTGTGCAGGATTCAAGATCCTCGCCTCCAATCCCTCTACTCCGAGTGTGCAGGATTCAAGATCCTCGCCTCCAATCCCTCTACTCCGAGTGTGCAGGATTCAAGATCCTCGCCTCCAATCCCTCTACCCCGAGTGTGCAGGATTTAAGATCCTCGCCTCCAATCCCTCTACTCCGAGTGTGCAGGATTCAAGATCCTCGCCTCCAACTCCATTAACCCCACAGTGTCATTGTCCCCATAGACCTCCACCCGGGACGTGACAACACATATTAAAAAATATAAACATATTTATATAAATTATTTATAATATAATAAGTTCATTATAGAATCCCTATCTATTTTATAATAAATTATTTAATATATAATAGATGATCAGATAATCTATTATAATATAAATAATTTATATATATATATATATATATATATATATATGTATATATAAAATATAAATAATCATATATATATATAAAATATAAATAATCATATGTATATATATATATATATATACATACTTCTTTAATTTATCCAACAATATATAAATTCGTTCTAAACGCACCTTTAGAGAATTAATTTTTCTGAACCTTAACACACCTTTACATATACACAGATGTAGAGACTGAATATAATCACTCGACGAACTCCCTAGCCCGAACGTGTCTCCCGGATTTACCCTATACAAGACTGCTCGATTGTTACTAAAAACATTTTGGGGAATAATTTTTGTGACGATAGGTTTTGTATGCGTCAATTTATAAAGATTTCCAAGATAACGTATAATTATCGCAACAGCGAGTTTTGGTTTAATAACGTGTCTCGTCTTTAAAAGTAAGGAATCATTTGATTTAGTCCTTTTCGGACGAAGTACATTCACCGCGTGCGGACAACGCCGATGTGCGTTCAGTGAGTACTGCGTGTAAATGGAGTTGGATGATTTCCGCACAGGATATGCGCCGAGCGTTTTAAGCGCGTTAATAAATGTGAATGTCTCGTGCAGCCTGTGAAAATGTTCAATTTTTGTTTTATATATCTCTTTGTACCTCCAACGACAAAGGTTATTCGAATACTAGTTAGATAATATTTCAAATATGCGGAGAATTACTGATACTATTTTTGATAGTTCTGCCTATAAGTATTCATATATATATTATAGTATTGCATAATATTGAATATAATTATATTTTCAAGAAAGGAGGGGTATACCATCAGCGCCCCTCTTGGGAAACTCGAATAACGATACCACCCTTACCATATATATAAATAGCCTTAGTAAGCCTAAAGGTGCGTATCGACTTTGCGAGGCTTGCTCGCGAGGCACGCCTCGCGGAGTGGAGAGTCTGGAGACTACCTCGACACGATCACTTTGTGCAAAGTGAAAAGGCACTGCGCGAGGCATGCCTCGCGAGCAAGCCTCGCAAAATCGATAAGGTAGTTGACCCAGTCACCGATAGGTACCTACTTAGTCGCCGATAATTTGAATTAATATTGAGATTTTATAAGGTTTTTGAACAATATTGTGTAAAAAATAAAATTACAAATTAATATTTAAGTCTTTATCTACTATATGTAGATAAAGACTTAAATATTAATTTGTAATTTTATTTTGAATTTTAAAGTGATTTATAAATTACATTTATTAACAAAAAAATGATGAAAAGTAGCTCATTCAGATTCTCGGTATATCTCGAAAATAGTTAGCCATATTGTCTACAAACTACGTATCGTTTAAGGCACGCGTGAGGAAAAATAAATTAGTTTGAGTGGGAAGAAAGGTTCTTGGAGCTTAGGAAGAGAATGAATAACAAGAAAAAGGTAAGATATTAAGTATCGACGTCAAAATGGTTATCGGTCATTAGGCCCTTCGATATTTTTTTACAAATTCAATTTTTAAGGAGAACTAAAGCTCTACACGTGTTATTACAAATTTTACTTATTAAATGAATACATAAATCGACTATTAGAAACATTTTTTTTTCTTTTCTCTCAGTTTTCAGCGTAATTTACAGAAAAGAATCCGCGTTCGTCACTAAGTTATCGAGGATTGGGTCAACTACCTTACGCACCTTTAGGCCCCGTACAGATTTGAGCACGAACGCGAATGGGGCAAGCCGAGGCAGAATGAGTATGGGAGTGTTGCGCGTCGGTGAATTGCTCAGGGCTTGAAAACTGTTATAACATCGATTTCGGTTCTCCAAACGGTTATGAAGAACCTTTATTCTGAATAACTGTTATGAAGAACCGAAATTTCCAACTATTATATGTTTCGGTTACGGTTCCTATTTCCCTCCTCATACCGGTTCCATAACCGTTATTTTCCCGGTTCTATATCGGTTCCGAAACGGTTCTAGAATCAATTCTTCCATCGACTTTTCCTTAATTGATATCATTAATTATTATTATAGCTGCAGATTGCTGTGTATGTGCATATGTTTTACAAAATCCTTATAGAAAAAGGAGAAATATTTATACACATCATTGATTTCTAATTGATTTAAAAGTTTCTCCTGTTTCTATAAGGATTTTGAAAAAAAATATGCACGTATTCAGTGCTCTGCAGCTACAATAATTAATGACATCAATTAGGGAAAAGTCGATACAAGAATTGATTCTGGAACTGTTTCGGAACCGATATAGAACCAAAAAAATAACGGTTATGGAACCGATATGAGGAGGGAAATCAAAACCGTAACCGAAACAGATAATATGTAGTTGGAAATTTCGGTTCTTCATAACAGTTATTTGGAATAAAGGTTCTCCATAACCGTTTTAATCAGAACCTTTATACATATAACAGTTTTAAACAGTTATTTTCGGAACCGTTTGAAGCCCGGGAATTTATTGCTTCGGGGCCGTTCGCCGCAAGCCTCGGGCCGATCCAAAGTTGTCGAAAGTAAGGGAAAGACGTGCCCCTTCTATAAATATTTGCTCGTATTTTTTGTTTTTGCACTGGCTGTTGGATTGAGTGACCGGAACAAGGGTCTGACACTTCGAAGTTCATACTACTATTTTGAGAAATGCATGCTTGGGATGTTTCGTATATGACTTGCGCCCAATCAGAGACGAAAATCGCGAAATTCCCGAAATCAGCGATTTTCGACCGTATTATTTCGAGCAACGTTAACCGAGTTTAACGAAATTTTCAGCATGTATACAACTTACTTAAATCTACAAACGGGACTTTTTAATTTTCGTTACAGGCTCAGAAAAAGAAGTTGAAAAAACGACCTTTACTATTTTCTTCGCTATTCCGACCAAATGCAATTTTTTTTCAAAACGACGAAACACGTCACTTAGCAAACTAATTCTTCTAGCTTTTCAAAAACACTCGAGTCGTTTGGACCAATTCTAAAAAAAGTTATGCGATTTTAAAGGGTGTAAACTTTCTTTCATCCGCTACTCTATATACATTTGATATGCGAATATGCATACAGTGTGTGTGAGTTAAGGGAGAACGGTTAAATGATTCCAATTTATTATTACTCTGGCACTGTTTGCGATAGGTATTAGTTGTTTAGATATTTTAAATAAATAGAGGAAGTGCAGTATATTTGGAATACCAGTTTGTTTAAGACGAATAAAAAATTACGACAGAGGATGGGAACAAATTAAACTACATAATATCGTAGGGAAACTAATAAACTTTCATATTTCTTAGTGTCAGTAAAAATAAAAAACAAAAAGTAACTGAAATTTTGGTTTGAATGAAAAATGACAAGAACTATCGATTTCGTTAAGGTGCAGGTAATTTGGAATACCGATATTCCAATTTATCTTCACTTTATAAACTTAAACAAAACATGTAGATAATAAAATTAGTTTATTTTATGACGTAATCAAGCTAAGAAATCACAATTAAGGAACAATTTTATGTAGATATCTATAAGACAATATTTACACAAATGCTAAAAAAGGTTATATAAGTGACACACGAAACTGACGCGGTGGTAGCCATTACGCGTGAAACAAAAGCATCGGTAGGCTTTAGAATATTCCAAATTACCTTCACCTTCGGTATTCCGAATTAGCAACATGGCATTGAAACCTGAAATTTCATGTCACACTTTGTATTCTCGAAATTATCGCAAAACTGGCACGGAACCATAGAAGGAACATGCAAATGAGTCGATTAAGTGTTTAACACTAAAGTTTTGACATATTTTAACCATGATTGGAAGGATTGAATACGCGCTGAAAAAGTTTTGCAGATTGACGTTTGCTTCCTCTGCAGATTAAGTCGAAAATGTAAAAATTGCGGTTCATCCACAAATGTCATTAGTGAACAGGTCATTAGCCCCTATAATCTACGGTGTTACAAATTAAATAGCGTTAGCAGTTTATTAGATACTTCGGTATTCCAAATTACCAACAGTATTCCAAATATGCTGCACTTCCTCTACTGCAAATTGATGAAGGAATCACCAGTTGCCAGAACATATCAGTCAATAGAAACATGTTGACGTTTATTTAACCCTTCGTTGACACATATTTTTCTTCGATCAACTTTGATATACTGGGTGGCTCACATCCAGAGCAATTTTTGAACGACTGCCATTCTCATCTGAAGAATCCCATCGTTATGAAAAAAAATCATGGATCAATTTCACGGTCTCTAGAATGTATTCCAATAGTTTTTTAATTGAGATTTTACAAATTTCAATATTAAAAGCTAAAAATTTACAGAGTTGTTGTTCAGATATGATATTTTCAGAAAAAAAATAGTTTGTTAGTCGGCTTTGGGAAAAAGCTATTTATTTTGCATATATTTCGGTAATTTAAAAAATAGAGATATTCACCGAATATCCTCGATATTCTACGTGGAATCTACGAATTGGAAAAGGTATAGAGCGTAAAAATCATCTTATGGGTGGATCACACCCAGAGTGTCAACGAAGGGTTAATCGTCTCCTATTTAAATATAATTGTGATGACCACCAACGCCTTCGCACTTTTTTATTTTTCTTCAATAAGGTGTGCAAAATAATAAAACTTTTACAAGCCACTGCAATGTCCTGATCCTAAATCTCCGTTCTGTGGTCCGGTAACGACTGAATGAACATCGAAAAATTCCCTCAATTTGCCACAGCTTGCCTCGGCTTGCCTCGGAACGCACAGAACGAGAAATCACAATTTTTCCAGCCCGAGGCATTCGGGTCTGCCTCGGCTTGCCTCATTCGCGTTCGTGCACAAGTCTGTACGCGGCCTAAGAGTTCGAAAACAATTTTCTAACATACATTATATCTTTTCACACAAAAACTTGTAATATAACGTACACATTGTACTTTGTACACCCTGCTGAAAATAATTACAAAATATCGTGACTAAAGAACGAACCTTGAAAAGACAATCGAAAGAAAACAATATATAGGTATTTAGTATTGTAATTGGTTTCGTTACTAGTCGTTGACTGGTATAGTATAAAGAACTACCAAAATATCAGCTGAACAGATGATCCAATTATATTAACCAACATAAGTAGCGATGACTAAAAGAGAATTTAAAAGGTGAACTATTAAAAAAGTACTATGATTCGCGAAAACTCAATTGTACCTACCCCTCAGTTTATGTCCCACAGATTATGAAGATCCCCACGGCCCGATCTAGCTCTTTGTCGCTCTTTATATTTAATTATAAGTAATTAATTTAAAATGTAATTTTTCACAGCGAGTGAAATTTTTTGCAGGTATTTGTTGAATAAGAAAAGTCTTTCGCTCTGTACAAAATTTAATATTCATAAAAAAACAGTAACGAAACAAGATGAAATATACATATAGATAGAGGGTGGATACCAATATTTTACATATAAAAAAACGCAACTCATAAAATATTTTAAAAAATCAATAAAAAGCAATTTATAAGTTTGGTAAAAATTCAGACATGCATTTTATTGGTTTCTATCGATTTCAATTTTCTCTTTCAACCAATTTTGCCGTCGCTCTGGGCAGTTGCCCTGCTTGCGCGCCCCTAGATCGAGCCCTGAAGATCCCCAAAGTACCCCAGTAGCACCAACAAACAGAGAAAAATCTAATTGAAGAGTCCTTGTCGAAAACACTGTAACTGCTACTTACAGTTTCCCCCGAAATCAGAAATTTGATACCATTGGCACGTACATAGCTGATTTTCGGAGAAATTTCTTTTCTTAATTTTGACACTTACAGTCTTCTCGAAAAGAACTCCTCAATTACAAAAATATAAATTATTCTGAACATTCCTGTGGCCCACCACCGTGCGCGCGAGCACTCGCATACTTTATAAATGCACGTATATCTACATACTGATTCCATGCATCTACCTACACATCACCATGATTTTAGTATCGACAATCTTTTATCCGTTGGAACGACGTTATCCCAGTGGGCGGTTGTCACAAGTGGATTCGAACTGCGAGGCACGTTGCTTCCTCTACGAAAACGATAAATCACGGCTATCCACCGATAGACTCTACGCACTACGGTCCCCGCGCACTTTCCCTCCGCGGCTTTTCGGGCACACTGGCAGGTGTAACAAGACACAGTTGCAATTAAAAACGCGGCGTCCGGGAGGCACCGGTGGAAAAGGCTCGCAAGCGCGCGATCGAGCAGCGATAACACGTTTGACTTGCGATTGCCGGGCTCCGCAGATAACGGCCGCTCGATTCTGCGATATATTGACACTGCATAGAGAGAATTTCTTTATTCCCCGAGACCGTCTGATCTCCGGCACAGGCGATGATACCTCGTGCCTCCGTAAAATGTGCTTTATCGTGGAATCCCGCTAATGCCGCTCGATAACAAGTCACATGATTAATCACAACGGTAGTACTGTGTTTAAATTCGTGAAATCCCGACCATCCATTCCAATTCGCGTTTAATAGCGTGCAAGGATACCGCGGGCCGATGGCTCGATAATTTCGCTGCACGTTGCAAAACTAGAACCGAAAGAAACCGCGTCCACGTGTTACGGTCACGGTTTAATTTATTGGCTTACGGCTCGACAGAAATTCCAATCCGCCGTGGATCGCTTAGAAATCAGACTTGGGTGGGAATGATTTCAAGTACGCTGAAAATAAAAGATGTTTGAAACGGATTACTTTGTTACTCCCGTTCTGAAAATAATACCTATTAAAACAGTAACCGTATTTTGCGATGAAAGCGTATGAATCATTTGGAAATGAGTTTCTATTTTTGTTAATTGTTGTAAGTAGAGTAATGGACGACAATAATGGCATTCGCTTTCACGGTTATTTTTTATCCAAGCATTTCGTATGAAGGACAGCCAGGTGTATTTATTCAAATTAGGGACTGCAAATTTAACGACTTTTTCAATTATCGGTAATTCGGCAAAATTTTTAATCAAAACTGGTTTATCGGCAATTGACCGATAATTTTTTAAGGTATTAAATGACTATAAAATATAAGAGTGAATATTACTAAAAACTTTTTTTGAACTCTAATCGAGCATTATAAAAAATATATGCAAGTGAAACTATTCGGAACATGAAATATAAAATGATATAACACAAAATAGATATATAGTATTTGTATAACTATTGACAATACTTATTAATATGAATCTTCGCCAGGAAAAGAATGAAAAGAATCTTATCTTACATACATAATTAAATATTTTTTATTTAACAATTCTTTTTAACAAATGAGCACGCAAAAAATGTAATTTGTCTAAAGTCTAAACTTTGGTTTCATGAGCGCGACTTAATTTTTGTACAAAATAAACCAGCCACGGATAAAGCGCTCTCATATTCTACACTTTTTTGTCGGGTAGTCATTAAGAAATCATATGACATTTTCATACACATTCTCCTTACTTTTTCTACTTGAAAATGGGCTTATTTATGATGACTTGATTCAGATTCTTAGTTTTCTTTTGGAGCAGAATTAGTTCTCCACGAGATACTTCGGTTTTCGTCTTTATTAGAAATTTAAGTTTTTTTTTCACTGATAACACAGTAGATGTCGACGGAATTAATAAACGCATATATGCGTTATATTGCTATACGTAATTTATCGAATTATCAGTAAAAATTTGGCGAATTACCGGTCAAAATTTGAGGGTATTTCTTGCGATTTATCGGGAAACCGGTTTACCGGTATTGCAATCCCTAATTCAAATATAAAATAAAATGGGAAATCATTTGGTTAGTAAAAGAATGACGAAATAATTCAGAGGAAAATCGTCTGTTCGAATAAAATGGGAAATCATCTGGTTAGTAAAAGAATGACGAAATAATTCCGAGGAAACTCGTTTGCTTGTTCGAATAAACTAACTTACGAGTATTTGATAATAATTTTTAGTCGAACAAGATGATATATTATTTCAATTAGTAAGCATTTCTAGAAGATTTTATTCAAATAATGACCAAGACTGTCAGAAGTCTACATAATGATATTTGATGCAGGGTTAAAAGATTTATTAGCATTACAAAAGGAAGAGGTAATGAGAGCACAATGAATTTCCACAAGCAGTGTGGAACTGTGTCTATAATAACGTCACGAGCACACGCGCGGATTTTCCTATTAACCCCTTCGGGGTTGTAAGGCCCAAGAATATACGCGTGTGTTCACCAAATTAATATTCAGTCGTTGCTTTAAAAACGCCACCAATTTCGTACAATAATAATAATTCTTTATTGAACCAGTAGACATTACGAAAGCAAGAAGAAGATAAAAATCAAATACATATGACAAAATAATAAAGAGAAAAATAGTAGAGTTAGAAATTATACTATAGCACCAGCTTTACTATCCGGTTTCGCCCGGAATTTAGATTCTGATTTTATAAAAAAAAATTACAAAAATAGCCACATTCATCTGAATTGGCCTGGTACAAAGAGCTGAGGCACATCTCGTGGCCCCAGAGTTTACCGTTCGAAAGTATTTAGGCGACAGACAAACACACAAACATATAAACTTTCTGCTTTAAATATTAAGATATGTAAAAGTAGAAGTAGAGTTTAAAAGACAAGGTCCAACTGTCAGCTGTTATTAACATAGCCACTTACAACTAATAGATAATAAATTTCATATTAGTTGATGTATCGTAATTAATATTTAAACTGATTATAATGCGAGCAAGTGTGATTAAACAGGTTCGAAATAGCGAAGTGATAGAACCATACGAAAGTTGGTGTTATCGTTTCTCGAGTGATAGACAATATCCGATTCCCGGGAGTCCGTCTAAATTTCGCGACAAGAATTCAAGAGCCCTCGTAAAAAACACTGTAAGTGCCAAAAATCAAATTCTATACTATAATATTAAATACCACTGGCTCGTAGAACAGAGTCCAATGAAAATTTATTTTCTCTAATTCTGGCACTCGCGGTGCTTTCTACAAGGACTCGTCAATTTATATTTCGCCTCCGAACATCGCAACGAGAGTATCCGTCTAATTTCCCCAAAGTTCGACAGTGGACAGTTAGATCTTTTAGCAGGCGATAAAAATGTAATTGGTCGATTGTTCCTGAACGGAGGAAAAAACCTCTCCGATCAAGGCGAACGAGAAAATTCGAACATCTGGCTCCGAGAAATTAACCAAGTTGATCGGCCCGAACGTCACCACGTGCAGCACCTGCAGGCGCGGCGATATACGTCGAAAATGCCGTCTTGGGTGGCTTTAAAAATAAGGCAAGCAGATGTCCTCGAAACGTTCTTCGGAAACTAAGAAACTGCACGCCGTGGAACAGCGGCTGAATTTTTGCTTCGCGCTGAACCTGCTTTTCTTCCGCAAGACGGGACATGACGCAATTGCTTGCACTCAAGTATGTCGGTCGGTAACATTATTAATAGAATGAGAAATTCAAGACAGATTATCCTAGAGCACGCAACGCCATCCTTTAATACATCGTAGGATAGAAACGTGATGGAATGATTCGCTGTTCAAATATTCGCTCTTATTAAATGATAAGCAGGTGCGATTTCTCTAGCAGTAGGGGGCAGAGAATTATTAAGGGAGCAGTTTTTATTCTTCGTCGAGGGAAAGAAGATTGAACTTGGTAGACAATGGTCACTAAAACGTCGAGGCCTGCTGTTCAATGGATAAGAATCAAAACAAACATACATATCAGAGCAAACATGATCTGGCACATTTACGAAGTGGAGTTATTTTTTACGTACTTGACAATTCTTGGACAAGGTGTAATTATTTACAATAGTGGCACGCGTTGCTATAGTAAATAAAAAAATATGTAAAAAAAATTATGTTAAACGATTGTATTTAAAATGCACTAAAAACTATCAAATAATTATTTTCTTGTACTATAATTTCGATGGTGATATGCCGCTTTATGTAAAATCGTGGACAAATTCATTTCAATTGATTCATATTCTGTTATGACATATCCTGCTCCACGATTTTACTTAAAATAACATAGGTATCACCATCGAAATTGTAGTAGAAGAAAATAATTATTTTTTAGTTTTTAGTGCGTTTTAAATAAAATCGTCCAACAAAAACTGTTTTTTTTTTTTATATAGTTTTTATTATTTACTTTTTAGTGTCTATGTTTTATTTGTGATTATAGGCTGATTATATTTCATTCGCCTCGTTCTCGAGATTACCAGTGCATTTAGTTTTCCCCTTGCCCGCCGTAAGTCACAACGTTCAGAGTTCAAAAAAGAGAGACGGTCTTCACGTTTCTCTTCTATTGTTTCGCTCTCATATTTTTCCGTTGTGCGTTAGAAGAAACACGTAGTCAGAGTTCTCGCGTTTTATAAGTGGTAGGAAGTGTGATAAAACTATGGAAAAAAGGAAAGGTGAAGATTTGGATATGGCTGCGTTGCTGCGCAAGAAGTTCAGGGCCTTGCAGGAGCAGATGGAAAATCTGCAGGCCGAGAAGAGCGAGGAAAGCGAATCTGAGGAAGAGGTTAGAGAGACCAGCGAGGGCAGCCCCCGAGAAAGGGGGGATTCAAGCCCAGTCGATTCACAGGAGGAGAATGGAGAGGACAAGGAAGAAGAAAAAGGTATATTAGACGAAATTTCCTTCCCTCTCTGTTACTTTTATGTACTCATACAAACATTGTACACGCACGCTCGCAGGACGTGTGTGTACGTAAGAGTCAAAGAATGCTCGGACATTGAACTATTAAACGGACTTACCTGTAAGTGAAGTTCAATCGCAATTATATGAACAGCCTCGTTCGAAGAGATTACCAGTGTAGTTTTCCCCTTGCCCAGTCGTAAGTCACAACGTTCAGAGTTCAAAAAACAGAGACGGTCTTCACGTTCCTCTTCTATTGTTTCGCTCTCATATTTTTAGAGTGTTTAAAATTGCTTTTTAGTCTAGGGATAAGGGTTTTTTTTTGGGGTGGGAATGTAATCTCTTCGAACGAGGCTCTCCATATAATTGCGATTGAACTTCACTTACAGGTAAGTTCGTTTAATCGTTCAATTTCAAGTCATTTGGATTTGTGGTTATGGGTTATATTTATTGATAACCGGGTAATTTTTTAAACCACTCGGCGGGTTTTTTTCATAATTTTGTATTGTCATCCAAACTACGTACGCCCGCAAAGTTTCAAGTCTATTGGATAGTTGGAAGTGGGTTAAAATTGAGTTTCTAGATTTGAACCAAATATACGAGAAAGAAACAGAGGATTGCAAATATTATTGGGAACAAATTCTTGTATACAGTTTTTGTTACGTACTCATCTTAGAATTTACTGCTCTAGAAATCTACTTGTAATTCTTTTGTAGAATTGATAGAAAATTGCGATGATTAAATAAAAGAAGTTAAAAAGATTTATATCCCACTATGTACCTACACTGCCCATAAATTCGGGATCATGTCTTTCGCCAGTATAATTTTGGGACACAGCCATTAAATTAGTACAATTACCACTTATCTCCACACAGATTAATATTTTAACAATCGTTTTATGGCGCCACTAAATTCTTCAACTCTATTCCTTTTTATTACGACTAACCAATGGAACAAAAAGAAAGATAAAGAACCTCGTGTATTCGTCAGTTGGAAGACTCTGAGACTCTGACAGACATTTTTAAATTCTAAAACACGCAGTAATGCAAATATAATTGACAAGGGGCCAGTAATAAATATTGGAATTGTATCTCAAGGAGGGGAACAATTACTTATCCCAATTGCAACAGCAACTGAGTCTTACAAATAATAATCGTATATATAAACAATTTTGTTTTTGATACATAAACACTTTCTAATACAAAATTGGGTGTGAAATTTTCTTAGTAATATTCCCTTTCTTTTATCGGAGATTGTATTTGAGTTCGCTATAATGGTAACTCATGGAATTCCCTTCAATTGAGTTTATTGATCCCTGTTGCATAGGAAATAAGTGTATGTGCGAAACATATCACAATATTACATATGCGCCAGAGATAAATGAGCTTAATTGAACTGACCAGCACGAGTTGCTACTGAAACGATTATGGCTCCAAATACAACAAAGAAGTCGATGAAAACAGCCAGACACAATATACTTGCGCCTTGTTATCTTTATATTGATTGTTTGGCACGGAAGTCTCGCGCGCTATCGCGATCACATGTGCTTACAAGTTTTCTGTGCACTGTAAATACAATAATTAGCGCGCTCTAACAAATTTCAACTAATTATTAATCTCTCTTGCACACCGATTGGTCGCCCGCGCATAAACAGAAAGCGTAATAAAGCAGAAAGTTATCGTTACTTCGATATATTAAATAATCAAGCGCTCTGACTTCTCTAAATTCTCCATCACAATTGCTATTCGTTTTTCTATCCGCGTGTTTTAATAAAAAACATAAGAAAACTGGTTTTGTTACTATTCTTTAAAACTAAGTGTTGTAAGTTTGTTTCCTCTACTAATAAAAAATTAGAAATTAATTTATTACAGTGGAATAATATATTAAAATTTGAAAAAGGGTTGAAATCTAACGAATCTAAAATAAAAAAAAAGAATAATTCTTCCACCGCAGTTTTTCTATCCGCGTGTTTTAATAAAAAACATAAGAAAACAGGTTTTGTTACTATTCTGTAAAACTGAGTATTTAAGTTTGTTTCCTCTACTAATAAAAAAATTAGAAATTAATTTCTTACAGTGGAATAATATATTAAAATTTCAAAAATGGTTGAAATCTAACGAATTTAAAAAAAAAAAAAAAAATTATTCTTCCACCGCAGTCGGTAGGACTCGAACCTACGCTCCCAGAGGGAATCTGATTTCTAGTCAGACGCCTTAACCACTCGGCCACGACTGCTACGGTTCTCAACTGCCCTCGTCACATAGAAATGTCAGGTCGATACAAAAAAACATTCTAATATCACGAAATTATATAGCAAAGATGAATTGTCATGACATTTCCTTCATTGTACAATTACCTACAACCTCCAATTGCGCCGCTGATCCAACATTTCTGCGCGATAACTAAGTCGAAGCACAATAACAGTGATGACTGGTAAACTGTGCGCGGCTGAAGGCACTTATGATTCAACGAATAGAGCATGTAACCGTTGTGGAATATATACAAAACATGAGAGATGACGGGCGAATCGAGTTATGTCATTGAGACCTGATTGATACTGTGGACAGGTTGAAATTTCAAAAGAGCAACTTACTTAATAACGGCGTGGTTTCCCCGATGCTTCCTCTCTCGCGGGGCATTTTTGCATAATCGAGCACAATCAGGCAACTACTCCGTGTATACCTACGTACGCTCGGCACAAAAGCGTCACATATCCCAGCGCAAAAGCGATTCAAGAGCTGGCGATGTCGATAAGGCAGAGCGTGATTACGAAGCATGATCGTGATGCAATATTATCGCACTCGGACATGTGTGCACAATGCCATGGGCATTATATGTAATAAAAACGCCCCGTCTATTCTGGGATGACATCTACGCTGACGATTCCTGATTTTTCAACGTCCGTTCGTTAATGGCGGATTGAAAGAACAGGTTACTCGGATTGGGATAATATTCTGAGCTTGGTAATAGACATTTTCTGCTTCCTCTGGTTAAATCGCGTATACTTGCGGAAGAAAAATGGTAAGGAGGTATTTAATAAAAAATCAGGCGATTAATGAATGTAACGAGGAATATTTCGTTTTAAAAAGAGCAGGAATAGAAACCACTTCGATTAACGATAATCAATAGTTATTTCAGAAGCGTCACGTACTTCTGAACACAGAAATAAATCTAACGCCGATAAGGAATTACAACATATGATCTTGCTACTTACTAATTGTAAGTTATAGATTCGATAGCCTCGGTCAATACGTATATCTCAGTAATCTCTTCGGCCGTTGAGATTAGCAGAATAATAATTGTGCCGGGAGATTTTTTTAAGGGACAGATATATACGGTCGTACAACGTGCTTGAGCTTACAATGGAACACCGCGAACCCGCAACTTTGTCGGTTTTTAGAGTGACTTAATACAAGAGCAACGGTGTGTTTCATTTGGGCCCTACCGCCCTTTAAGGGGGTGAAAACTAACCTCAAAGTCAAATTCGCACTTCCACTTTTTCGCGTATAACTCTCAAAGTACAACAGACAGAAAAAAATGTTTCAAACAAAAGTGTAATGGTGCAATAAGCGCTACAAACTTGCGTTAACAAAATTTTGAAAATAGTTTTAAAAAAAAATACCTGAACGAAAAAAAACTTTTTTCAAAATTTTGCTAACGCAAGTTTGTAGCGCTTATTGCGGCATTAAACTTTTGTTTGAAACATTTTTTCTGTCTGTTGTACTTTGAGAGTTACACGCGAAAAAGTGGAAGTGCCAATTTGACTTTGAGGTTAGTTTTGACCCCCGTAAAGGGCGATAGGGCCCAAATGAAACACACCGTTGTTCTTGTTTTAAGTCACTCTAAAAAACCCACAAAGTTGCGTTCCAATCGATGAGTCCGGGTTCGCAGTGTTCCCTTGTTAGTATAATCTAAAGTAGTTGAAATGTGTATTGCAGATGCATCACGTGTCATTGTATCGACGTTATCTGCTATATGTGTATCTGATAGGGGGATCCAGTACACGTTTGCTGAATTTTTGCGTGCGTAGGTGCAATGAAAAAACAAATATCCGCGTGAAGGATTCTTTATACGTTTTAAATGAAACCTTTCCTCGAGAAAGTATAATACTTTCCTCTATGTAAATCTAATCCACGCTGTACGAGGTATGTTACATTCTTTTTCACACAAGGAAATGTCATATTGTGGTTCTATGATACATACTTCTATACTCAAGGAACTTCTTAGCAAAAGTGTGGTTAAAATAAAGTAAAAGTATACCGGTATATCCTTGAGTAAGGCAAAATAGTGATTTCATTACCCGTATAGAGTTATCGTTGCAAGTGACAGGAGCGTTTCCAATGCCAATGTATCACTATAGCGACTTAACTTGCGTTCATTGGTACATCATTACTCATTCGTTTACGTACACCTGGCGGCAATGACAAAGGTGACTGACACTTCTACTTACGAGAACAGTACATTTCGTTCTAATAACCATCTTATTATATATTTTAACATTAATACCTAATCAATATTTACTTCAACCTTCTAGTGCCAAATGATTTGTTTATAATTACTTGTATTTTAGGCATATTTCGAAAAGTATACGTGAAATAAAAGAATTCGATATAAAATAGTGCTTACACGCAGAGTTTATAACACTCGCAATTACAAAATAAGAATGGGAAATCATTTGCGATCACGTTATGCTCCATCAAACAAGTAGATCGTTGCTCACATAATACAGATGCATAACAACTGTTTCGTTAATGCGCAATAGTTAACGTCATGAATACATTATGACGATGAGAATATCTATAGGAACAAGCTTTCACACTTCCGATTGCTTTTTTCCGATATACACGATTGATAAGAACGTGCAGAACACGGGAAATCTGTGCTGATTACAAATTAATGAATGTTGTGCTTGTTGACACTTGATGAATTTCAAGTTGCAAATTTTATACTAAATTTATTCGAGCGTCTATTGTAGTTGAGACGGAGCACGTCACGAGGGCTTCTTAAAGAAAATTCATCATCGAACGTAAAGCACATTCCACGCTTACATAATCGATTGTACAACACCTAGAACTGACCAACGCGTAACTAATGCCTATATCCGGAGGAAATACTTGAAAAATTAATGAGTAAATATTTCTCTTTAATCGCAGACAAGAACTGTATATAATAACGTTATAGAAACAAAATCTACGTCTATGTATATACGAACTTCGCAGAATTTCTCCATTCTTAAATATTCTGTTCCGAATCTTGATTGCTATGTAATTGAAAATACACATACATTAATCAAATTATTAATTCATTTTGTATACAACATTAGATCATCGTTAGGATATAATCGAACCGGCTTGGCTTTTTATTACCGAACACGTTCTCTACACGATTGAACTTACACGTTCGCGAAAGTACAGGACGAGTCTTAGGTTTATAATTTATTTTTGTCCGCGGAAAATTATTCCGAATTCTTGGAATGAGCATTGGCACTCATCGATCCGTTTTATTTACCCTTGCCTTGCACGGCATGACATAACTGGGGCACATGCTTGTAAGGTAACAAAAAGCGAATTCGACGAGGATGGGATTCGAACCCACGCGTGCAGAGCACATTGGATTAGCAGTCCAACGCCTTAACCACTCGGCCACCTCGTCCCGTGGCAAACACGTCTCCATTGACTCCATTTTTGGCACATTATTCCCAGTCGAATGCAAAATATCTGCTGCACAGGTTTTAGACTTAGAGTCCATCATTAACCTAGCCCCCGACGCTGTCCAAATATCCTCCAACTTACGTGACATAAACGCTTATACTTGGTCGCAGTTCTTCAAATGATTCGATCGTTTCGACCCACTGAACAGGAATAATGAATCGAAGCGATCAAGCAAGGTTTAACCAGAACGAGCTGTTGGGTTTCATGAATTTGACACGTAATCTATTTAATTACATAATAAACGCTCTTCACTCGACAGAATTTAAAATAACATTTCAATTTAAACTACATTTACTTCAAATATTCTCGCCGACACTGACGCGCAATGTATAAATTTAAATGCAGCTTTGCCAGCACATAATTACTCTAATAAACTAATAGCGATGAGAACAGAATACTCTCATAAAAAAAATGTAGTTTCCGCCGTGAAATTAATTATTGAACATTTGCTCTAGTTAGATGAATTACATACGTAAATGATCCCGTTCGTCGATAAAATAATGACGCGTTTTTTTTTTTGCAGTATCGACGCGGAACAAAAAACACGGATACAGCGCGGAGAGCGCGTTACATAATTGAGTCAGCAATTTCGAAAATACGGAGAGCAAAGGAAGGAAATGTATGCGGCGGGGCTGGAAAAAGAATTGTGGAATAACGGATTTGGATATCCGCATGTTTTACAAGAATCTGCGAAGAATGCAAGCGATGACTGCCACCGGGAGAAAATGCAGGTTCGATCGCAGATAACGGGGAATCACGTGCATCGGGCTTGCATACGTATCGGCCGAGAAATTCAGAATTCCTTCGATCACATGGTTACCGCTCGAGCCAACGCGCATCATTTCCATGAACTTCACGTGTTACCAGAACGCTTTCTAACCAGCCTTAGAACAATGTTCTTTCACGATCTTGTATAGGAAATAACATTTCTTATTCGTGTTTCGAAATCGAACATCCTGGAGATTATTTTTTATGCAATAATGACGGCATTGCAACTTATCCTTCACGTTTCGTTGTAAGTTTTATTATACACAACGATATCTGGTTACATGCTCGTGTTGAAAAGAAGTAACTAGCTTGTGGTTTTTGGGTTTTTGGTTGTGGCAACTGTTTTGGTGATTTTAATGAAGGTTAAATTAAGTGACCGGAAGGTAATATAGAGTTACTGAGATTATGAGGAAATATTGACCCTGCGGTGGTGATGTGTGCCGTGATGGTAAATTAGAATCGCAGGGCCTCGTAATGAAATTCATGTAACGTGAACAGGTTCCGTTGCACATTCGTTGCCAATACACCTGGACGTGTTCGGAATTAATTATTTCTCCTTCGAAGTGAACAGAACTCGCCCTTCCGTTTAGGAGATTATTGGACGGAGGAGATAATATTTTATAATGAAAGATTCATGGTTTTGGGAATATCGAGGGGGGGGGGGGGTTAAACTCGTTGCTGAGCCAGTTTCGTATCTAATTTGACTCGCGTGGTCGTCGGAAGTAAGACGACAAGAAGCTTCATAGTTTAAAACTTTAAGAGCAAATTTTGCACGCCTCGAGGGGCAAAACGAGTTATAGACATCTTGAGAAAAGTACGCGACAAGAAATTATAGAAAATGAACGTTCTCTTTCTGAATGGTAAGTATTATTTGTTCGTGGTGGAGTTTTATAAATACTGCAAACAGCGTTAGAAGAGATATTCTTTTCTGTTTTTGTTTAAACGATATTGAAAATGGTATTTAATATAGTTATATAATACTGGAATTTCTCAAGTTAATTCCGTCCAAGATAATAAACTAAATTAGTCAAAATTTAAAGGATCCTTGCATTATTTTTTAGTGAACAAACAGTATATATCAGAATTTTGAAAGACAGTGAAATTAATGTTTGAAAGGAAATAAAACTTAGATGATTGTGAAACGAATTTGTAGGTTTAAATATAACGATTACTATAAACCACGTTTGCAAGTCGTATAGAAAATGAATCCAGCTTAAAATTACTGTCGAACGATGGCTTGGAAAATTGTGCCGAGCTAAATTAGATCTGTTAGGTAAACCGAGGTCTGGACATCCAAACGAGGTTGATGTATTATATAATTTACAGACTCATTCACAATAATGAAGATTATTTAACCGTTTGCATAAACAATTTCATTTGCCAATGACCTTATCAACACAAATAATATAAATTTATTTTGATAGAAATCGTATCACGACAATGATAGTTGCACAGTATTAACTTAAAGGCTCTCCCTAGCTTGACGGACGAAAAATGCTGCGAACTTTGGGAATTTTTTAAAACAAAACCATTAAATATATTTGCTTCCAATTTTGTGGATTCATTTATCAATCTTTAGAGGATATGAAAAAAAAATTGTATGCAAAAATAATGGTTATATCCGGAGTTATAATGCTTCAAATAGAGCGCCTTACAAAAATCATATGCGCATTGTTAGCATAAAATCAGCCGTTGTAGTTGTCTGCATTAGAAAATTAAAAAATTTGTGTAATCTGTATGAGTGTGGCTATCACCTGAACTAGATTAAATAAAAAATACAGAAAATCAATAAAAAAAAATGCCAGCGTCTAAAGCAGACATCGATTTCTGCAAAAAAATTCGCTTGTTTTTAAGTCGCAAAAGTCTAATTTTGCAAAAACCGAATTAGTTTTAGTACCAGCGAGAAGGGGACATCTACTGAAGATATATGCCAAGTTTGAAGTAAATCGGGCGATTAATTCTTGAGATATGCTAACCAATTCGAAAAACATCGTTTTGAGAAAAACACGTGTGAAGCTTTAGGTACCGTTTATTAAATTAATTTTTGTTTAAAATGTTACCTAAATATGCACAAATATAGGCATAAAGTTTTCAATTAATATAATTTGAGGGCTTCTGTTTAAAAAAATCTCAAATATCGCGCTCCTTTTCCGTCCAGGTAGGAAGACCTTTTAAATAGAATTATAATACTTAAAATTTACCGATACTTGAACCGTTACAAATTATTAAAGATACTGAATGCATAAAACTAATTAAAGCCGTAAGAATAGACGGTAAGAAGAATGAACAAGTAGTTTCTTGAAATCCACGAAGTTTCCTATCCTTACGTTCAAGGAACTGATCTTGGGTTTTGATAGTAATGTAACAGCCACTTATCGAGTTAACTTTAGGGTAATCCCCTTACGTTCACCGAGAAACCTGCCTGTCATTCTTAAAGGCATTACTCAACGGAATGGGAAACATTTGCACTTCATTTTCCTCCGTTCGTGTTTCTAAACACCGCTGCAACTTTCGTTTTAAATTGAAACCACGGCACTGAAACGTTTCATCCTGCCAAAAAGTCACCCCCCCCCCCCCTCCCACCCGTACGTTCCACGCACGATGCAACCGGATGCTGACACACAAAGAGTCACACGGCCGAATCGGTAAAATCGTAAGTGGCTCTTTATTCGTCCGTTCGATTTACGACGTGGCTCAGCGACGATTCCAGTCTCTGGCTCGATTCCTCTAACAATAGATATGAATTCACGTGGATTCCATTTGTAGCAAATATGCGCCAGTGTACTAATGGCCGTGACGTAAGAGAACGGAAACGAAATGCAAGATAGCAAGGCAGGCACGTACGAAAGATCTTTGGCTAGTGAAGGAGGCAACTGAGCTTATCCTTAACGATCCATCCACGGCTGCCAACGAAATTATGTAACGCTCTGACTGGTAAACAGTAATTAATCCTGGTAAAAGAATTATCAAAAAAAATCGCACGTTCGATGGTAGAAAATTCCAGTATTTCCAAGATACCTCTACTATGTAACTACGACTTTTCCTTTCCGTGTTCGCACTTCGCAATTTGAATAATAACTCGACGCTTTAGAGATGTATAATTTATTGTTCGCGAATATCAGCGAGCGTTAACACCTTGTAAAATTCTCTTCGAGTCCCTATCAATTCTCACGAGTTTAGATAGAATTCATCATCACGGATGGCGCGGTCAATTCATTCCTTGAGAAGATTTCTTGCGTTAAGAATTCCGGTATCAGTGGATACGCTGAATTTTTCATATCCCTATGGTTTCGTAAAGTTTCAACAGAAATTTCCTAAAATAATCAGACAATTGTATGTCGAATGTGAGAATCTGCAGCATGAAGGAAATATCGGAGGTGGAACAGATAATAAATTTTTATTAAGCATCTAGTTTACTCGATTTTTCAGTTAAATAAATATCTGTGAAATTAACATTTGTTATACGTGAAAATGTTTCACCAAGTCAGTAGGTACAGTTATCTTGTCATAATTCTCTTTTTCAAGGCAACTGCCAATGCAACTGATGTGAAAAAACACGTCCTTTGGATGTGTGAACAACCTTACTGTATTCGAGCGTGTGATACATATAGCTACAGGACTCATATACATGTATGTTCAGAAGTGCTTTTTTCCTTTAAGCGGAAACAGGTTTTAAAAATAAAAAAACCTTAGATAAGTGGGTGAGACACTGCGTAGTAAAGGATGGGCACCGCTAGCGAAGCGATTTAACGCACGGAGCTAAATAGTTTAATTTCGTCGGAACATATCCTGAAGGTATGAAAAACAGTATTTTCAACTCGTTATAACAATCTAGCGATGGGCGATATGTATCGATATTTGCCTGTCGATATATCAATATTTTTTATCGATATTTCAAACACTAATAATAATTACAGGTATCGAGAATTTTGGTCAAAATATCGACAATTTTTACTACACCTTTTTTCGTTTTAAGCGAATTCAAGCTTAAAATTTTCGAATTATACTATGTGTACTGAATGATGCCCATGTTGTTTCTTATTAAAATATATGTAAATTCTAGTTGCCTTTATAAATATGGTTTGAAAAGTAAATTACTTGTTTTCAATTTAATACTTGGAATTTTAAGTTAAATAAAATAATTTCTTAATACTATACAAAAATTGTTATCATAGGAAATTCGTTTTAATTGAAAATGATATTCTCTCGAATATATGCAGCTTATTTTTCAATTGGTAAATTGATAAGATCTTCGTACCGATATTATCAATATATCGATACTTTTAGAATTTTTAGAATTATTTCATGCATCGATATTGAACGAAAAAATATATATCGATAAGCATTATCGATAGTTTGAATCAATATCACACATCACACAATTCGTTTTTGAGAATTTTTTTGTAAAACTCTGAATGGATAAAATTACCATGAATTTACTTTTGCCACTCAATTTTCGCGAATATATGTATAAACAGAGGGACAAGGAAAATATAGTAAACAGTTAGGAAACAGATTCAATTATCATTGCACGTGATACTTTTTACTATTGTTTTACTACTGTTCGTATTGCCTTTTTGCTAATCTGATTGGTTTTACACGTGTATATCCATAAAAAGTTACGCTACTCGTTAATGACACACAGGAACGTGCTTCCAGACTGACACAATCTATTTAGTAATGTGATCCCTGTCTTAGATATAAGAGTATCGCATTTTTGTTTAGTAGGTACATCAACAGACGCCATCTTTGGCCGTTATGATAATTTTGAAATCGTTTAACTGATACAATAGCAAGCATAAATCTTGTAATCAATGCTAATTTTGTGCTAAACACACCTAAGTAGTTGTAAAATTATCGGAACAGGGAGATTTTTTGAGGTTGGACTGGTTTTTACAGTTTTTTTATTCTTCTACATTTTTTAGGTTAGCTTTTATTGCATTAAGACTGCCTTTTATCACTTTCCCAATTTCTACATACAGTTTGCCATATTTTCTGTAAGAAATTCTCTTTTAACAAGGAAACATTCCAAACCCAAAAATTTTGATTTTAATTGGTGTAAGCAAGGAGTATTTTTTCTTGCGGAAATTCACTTTGACGATATGAAATCAGCCCTTAGGTAAAATTATCACGTCTGTTTTTCTTTTTAATATAATTATATTTTCCTTTTGGTGGTGTGATAGAGCATAACAAACGCACCGTTTTCTCGCATCGTTACAAAGTTCTATTAAACAAACGAAAAAACGCGATAAATTTCTGCAGAAAAAATTGCACAAAATCCATGAGTTGAAATTTTGAAACATGGAAAATTTATTACACCTGTTGAAGAAAATATAAAATATTTTACTCATTTGTTATTATATTCACAGAATTTCTTTGTTCCAAAATTACCCAATTTATCAACAACAGGTCAATAACCCTCTTCGTCAGTCAAAGGGACATTAAAAAGAAAGTAATCTGTCCCTTCTTTTTTTCTCTTTTCCGGGGGATTCCCACAGTGTCGAATCGCCAAAGGCGCTTCTCGCTCCCATACCATAACCCACCACAGTGCACAGCTGATAAATTAATTTCCCCGGACAGAAGAGATTCTAAAATTTCTAAGAAACAAAGATATGTTTATCACGTGGCCGAGAACAGGTTTCACCGCGTCGGAGTACGTTTACCGTATCGCGTTAGAGGGACGGGGACTTACCCAAGAAATTTCGTAAGGAAAGTCTAGCCGAGCCGGGTTAATCACTTTTTCAGAGTCTTATGCATATGTATGTTCATAAATAATTTCTTAATGATTTATCCATACTACCGGGGGAATGGAGGACGCCACTTTATTTCCCTCGTGCCCGAACGCACGGCAGACAGGTGGTGGTGAGCAGCGTGTACCGCGCGGGACTGACTCAGAAACACGTGACGATGTTTTAGGAGAGATGGGTATTAATGCGCAGACGCGTCGGCGCACCGCGCAAAGGCGAATTCCCTCGGCTGTCAAGTTTCTGCTCAGGTGAGCGTTCCCCTCGCTGTGACACGGTGACGAGAGTTAGCGACGCTCGAACGTTTGTAAAAGCTTTCCGTTCGATTCCCCAGTGAATCGAGCACCGTTAAAGAATAGAACGAAACCACCCGCCGGGAGTCTCACTTTCTCGACCGTTCGTAACCTCAACTTTCCAGGGGAAAACAAGTTTCTAAACGCGCATAACCTTCTATTACTCGTCTTCCTCTTCCTCTTCTTCTTCCGTTTCGGCTCTTTCTCTTTTCTTTTTCCGTCTTCGAAACAAATCTCGCGGTGCCAACGTTCGCACGCGGTGCTCCGGGTTGTTACCATTGGAAGTCCTGCGTACAGCGTACAGCGTCGCGGTCTCCGTCGTGACACCAGTGGATCGTGCGCGCGTGTGCCTGCCGAGAAAAGAAGCAGAACGAAAAAACGGGAACGTTCGTGCCGTTCGAAGCGTAAACGGTACACCAGTAGGCACGCTACTGATCATGATGGCTTCGAGAGGTATAAGTACCGAGGTTCATTGTTGGATGTGATGTGACACTAATACGAGGTATTTATGTGTGTGAGATTTCCATGAAGTTCGTTTGTTCGATTGGCTACGTCACGGGGATAATATTGAAATCGCCAGATTTCCATGGGAGGTTAGAATATGGCGTTTAACAAAGTTTTAAGTAGATTTCAGTTGTAAAGTAGAAAAATATGTTACTATTATATACAGTTGGTACTTAAAGGGAACGAAATTGTACTTAAAGCTTCTCCTGAAAATGATAATTTAAAATTTCTGGCCATTTTTAAATTTGGAGGAGCGAAGTTTCGATACGTTTTGAATGTCGCGGATGCATCTTTTTGTTTTATGTTGTAGTAAAAATAAGTTACATTGAAATTATATTAAAAACAGTAAATCGTTAAGTAATGCTGAAAATAATAATTATCGATTTTGTAATTAAAATTGTTTAATTAGCCTGCTTGTTAGATTACATTATATGAACTCCTAATATCAATTATACTGGGAATAATCTTAGTTTATTTATATTGTAGTTAAGCTGTATTAAGAGACTTACAAAGATTGATTACTAATAATTCCACACATTCTGACAAACGGAACTTGAAGAAAGTAATTAGATAGAATTACACGTATAAATAATACACGTATAATAATCTTAAATAATAGTTCTACACAAACATAAGACATACAAATTTATATAAATAAATGGTAAATAGTAATCGGATAGAATTAAATCACCAGATAAATATAACACTGGCAGTATCTAATTACTTTCATTTCTTTCCAATATTCAATACTTAACAAATCATATATAAATATTGTAACACAGGCAAGGCCCAATTAAAAACATATAACACTATACTCGAGCCTAATATAACAATTTAAAAGTTGTGAGTAGTCCTCTTTTCATTAATTAATTAATTGGCCAAGCGCACAAGCCGTCTAAAAAACATAAAATAATTTTGCGCATAAATAATAATTATATCAGCACATCTGATACATTATTCAACCGAAAGAAAAAAGCGAAACAGTAAACAGAGAGTGTAAATTTCACAGAAACATTTTTCGTGCTACTTTCTGAAACCACATGTATCATTTCGTTAAATACATTACATGTATCTAGTTTCAGACTTTTAATCGCGAAAATTAAGTGCCGCCAACGTGGCGCAACATCAGCTTAACTGTTATTAAATAAAATTCAAACTATGCGAACAGGAATAACTCAGGCATGAATAGTTGCAGGAGGACACGTGTCCTTTCTTAAAATAACCGCGAGTTCCGCGGACTTGGAGAGAGAGTCGTAATTAATTACTACCGCTGCGAGAACAATCTGGGTATTATCTCTTAATCAAACGGCAATTTACAGTAACTTAGCATAGCGATTCCCTCATTCCAAGCAAATTACATATTCCATTCTTGTTCCCACACGATTCCATCGTGCCAATTTACAATATCACTGCCAAATGCGCATCATTGCACTGAGAATCATCATCGTAACTGAAGCTGACTGCAATTGCCTATCAACATCATGCACGAAGAAAAGATTTCTTACTAATGAATCTTCGAGTCACCCAATTCCGGGGGTGCAAAAAAAAAATCAGTTAGTTCAATCAAGAAGGAGATTCATTTCTAATACAAAATATAGTACTTACTTTAAAATAAAAAAATTACTCAATTTGTAAAAGATCATTTTTCATTGAAATATCACTGAAGTATGGGATTATGATAAAATGTTAGGGATTAGCTACTCTTCCAATCACTTGTCGTTCATTTACCCCTACACGTTTATACGCAAAAAATTTACGAGTCACGTCAGATCATCGATCACCTCGTAATACACGTTGAAATCGCCCAGAGAAAGCATCATCCGCCTTTATGTAGGATTATAGGCCTTCTAATAAACTTTCGCACACAGTTAGGAGCAACTGCGTACGCAAGTGAAACGAACGTCAGGAATCAAGTGGAAAAAAAACTCTGTACGTGAACTGTAATTGAAGAGTCCTCGTAGAAAACACTGTGAGTGCCAAAATTAGAAAAAGAAAATTCTCATCGGAACATGTTCTACGTGCCAATGGTAATGCTGTAGTATAGATTCTGATTTTTGGCACTTGCAGTGTTTTCTACAAGGACTCTTCAATTATTGGAACTCGGTAGCTGTTTTGGATATAAAACAAGAATGAATCGTAGGAATTGTCTATTGAAATTAATTAATCCGTAAATGTTGTATTCAATGCTTTAGAGGCTTCAGCGTCTCATCGATATATACAACCTCTAAATTGGATCTATTAATTAAATTCTAATTTTAATATCAGTGATGTTAAAGTTACCGTTGAATTTTCTAGTTGGAGGAGCAAAATTTTTGGTAAATTATGTTGAAATTATATTCTACTTTAATTTATTCCGTTAAAATTTCTAGTTGGAGGAGCAAAATTTCTCGAAAATTTTATAGAAATTAAGTTCTACTTTAATTCATTCTGATAATATTTCTAGTTGCAGGTCCTAAATTTTTCGTATATTTTGTTGAAAAGAAATTCTATTTCAATACATTTCGTTAATATTTCTAGTTGGAGGACGTAAATTTTTTATAAATTTTGTTGAACTTAAATTCTATTTTATTTCATTTCCTTAAAATTTCTAGTTGGAGAAGCTAAATTTTTCCTATATTGGGAGGGAGCTAAATTTTTTATAATTTCTTTTAAGTTAAATCCCATTTTAATTAATTTCCTTAAAATTTCTAGTTGGAGGAGTTAAATTTTTCGAAACTTTTGTCGAAATCAACTTATATTTTAATTGGTTACGTTAAAATTTCTCGTTGGAGAAGAAAATTTTTTCGCAAATTTTGTACAGACTAAATTCTATTTTAATTCATTCCGTAACAATTTCTAGATGGAGGAGCTTTATTTTCGTAAATTTAGTTGAAATTAGCATCTATTTTAATTGAATATGTTAAAATTTCTAGTTGGAGGAGTATAGTTTCTGTTTACCAATAGAAAGATTCAGAATACAAGATTCATAATCCAATACTTCATAATTTCGAAAATAAAAGAAGGAAATAACATAGATTTTTTTCAAACATCATCAAAAGTGTTCTTCAGAGGTCTTCTTTTATTTTCTCATAATATATCTATACCTTATTCTTTGAATAAAGCATTCCTTTTTCAATAATAAATAAAAAATGTAGAATGAATCTCTTCTGTGTGTGTGCTTTGGAGAAAATCAGTTTTGAAGGACAATCTGAACGTAGATCACCAGACGTAGCCTAGACCATCATTTATAGTAGCTTTGCATCCATGAACGTGGACTGGATCGTAAAATACAAGTCTTCGTAATACATTTATTTACATTATCTTCCATTCGTATGTATTAATTCAATAACTGCTGTAAATGTCCTCACGCTGCAGGCTATAAAGTTCTGCCTGATTAATCACAGACGCTTCAACAGACACTAATATTCATTTATAATCCTTCTGATGCTTAAAGGCCAATGACTTGTAAGTGTACTCTCTATAATTGCAAACAATTTTCACTGTGATTAATGTATAGTAATGGACTACTTCTTTGCTGTGATCTCATCAAGTAAAACTAAAATGGAGTGAGGTCTGGTGGTTTAGCTGGTCCATTTCTATGAATCGAAACATAAATTAAATAACACGTTTGCTACTGAAATTACTTCCAACTAGTACATTCTATTGTTCTTTTTTATTTCTTTCAACTTTTGCTTTTATTTAACACGATACGAAGCTTGGACCACGAAATATATTCAGTTTTCCTTGTATAAGAAAATTGTTGTCCCATTTTTGGACGTTTTGAAGAAATGTTAGTTTTATTCTTGCTATTTTAATACAAATAACAGACTATTGCGGAAAGTTATTATAAAGAGGTACAATGTGGAGAATTGTTGTCACATAAGAATCCTTAAATCATTAATTATTACATACTAACAACAATGTTTAAGGAGTAACGCCACGATAATGGCCAAAAATGGTAGGATAACTTTGGAGGTGATTTTAAAGAAATTTATTAAATGTAACATAAGTTTCTTATGAAATCTATAAAGGGGGATAGAAATACATTTTTTCAGATTTTTTTAAACCAAAAATTGCGGCACAATAGTCGCACAACCGATATGTTATTTTCTATTTGAGTCATTCCGGAGTGGAATTTTTTAGGTCCACGCCGTTGGACTGAGAACAAAAAGACAAAACGTTTTGTTATCTACACACTAAATACTAGAGAGGTACCCAAGATTTCGAAAAAATATTTGAATTTTCTCATCATATTGAATTTTCTAGCAAAAACAAATGATAGTTTTCAAATCTTCGGCATTCCTTCCAAAGTGAATGCGTAAAAAATACCACAGTGGAATGACTCAAGTGGAAAATATGTATCAGCTGTTCAAAAAATCTGAAAAAAATGTTTTTTTATTCTCTTTTATACACTTCATAAGAACCTTACGTTACATTTTTAATAAATTTCATAAATTTCTTTAAAATCACCTCCAAAGTTATCCCACCATTTTTGGCCCATCATCGTGGCGTTACCCCTTAATGAATTGATATTTACACAAGTTCATTAACGTTATGTCTTGTTATCTAGAATGAATAAAGAGAGAAGGCATTACTTCGTAAACCCTCTGAAAACTAAATTTCCAGAAGCTTTTCCAAAATTGCATCTAGCGCCTCCATGGATAGCAGAAAGAATCATTAAAATGAAATACAAAAAAATATCGATGACATCATTGATTGATGCACAAGCGATACCCAGTGTTCCGTGACCGAAGTTGGAAACGTGAAACACACAAAAAATTCCATAGCAAAAAGGTTGAGCGCAGAGAAGACGTAACGACGCTGTCTTGATTAGCCTAATTGCAGCTGTAAACTTTAAAAAAAAAATCACTAACTCAACTGCCCCGCCATCGCCGACGTTTATGCAACGAAAAGTCGCTCGCGATATTTTCAACTTCACGAAACGTGAACGCGAATTCATGGAAATACGCGATCACACAGAATTCATTTCCTGAATCCAATTTCGAGAATTGGGTACGATGATTGGCGGGGGATTTCCCGCTGCCAGGAATTGCGCTCCGTTAGTTGCGACCTGTGTAGGTTAATCAAAGAAGAAAATAATGCATTAGAAGCATTCTAACTGACTCACGCTCGCGACTATTCAAAACAAGTAAAGTGTCTCTTTGTAGTAGGTACTATTTCTACAGCTCCGTGGATTTAACCCTTTACTCTCCATCTTATTCGCTAGTCGATTGACTTTTACTCAATACTAATCATAATTACTAACCACAATACAGAACTTCAATGTAGGAAATAATATAGCAGAGTAATTTCGAAGTCAATGCTTTATTTAATCCTATAAATAACGAATTGTACCGTTCTTATAAAGGACAATGTTAAAAGTCTGCAGAGAGATTTGTGACTTGAAAACATATTATGATTTCTATGCACCATTGAAAAGGATTCATCAAGACGAATTAAATGGTACTGCTTTTTACTTCGAAATCAAATAGGATCACCTTGAAAAGTGGCCTTGAAGCTCGTGATCTCGTGGTTCGAAGAAAAGAAGCCAGTAGCAAAGTCACACCTAAGTAGTCAGGTGGCCTTGGGGAAAACCCTAGTAGTGCAAACGACACCCCTATAGCTCAAGTGCTAAATATCTCTCGGCCCTCGATAAGGGCCTTAGGGGTCGTCCTTAAATTACGTAAGGGTAATTTTTGCGATTTCTTACCCCCCTCCCTCGCCCAATATAAGAATTCGTAAGACTTGATATTGCAACCCCCTTCTTACGTAATATTTTTTACATTGAATTTTTTCAGTTATTAAAATTCTTTTAAAGGTTTATATAATTCATTTAACTCGGTTTCGGGAAATTTAAACTAAAACAACTTTTCTGGGACATTAATTATAGAATTTGTATTTATTGAAAATTAGGTTAAAAAATATTACGTAAGACCCTACCTGACTCGCCCCTCCCCCTTGTAAGAAAACGTAAGAAATTCGCGACCCCCTCCCCCCCAAAAAAGCCTTACGTAATTTAAGGACGACCCCTTATTGGGACCTTAAAAAAATCGGATGTATTTTCACGAGGAGAGGCAATCTTGAACGAGAGATTTTTGCACGAAAGCAGGCTGAAAATGTTGGAGACGATAAATAGAAAAAAATAACTAGAATACTAATCATAAACTCAGCCATTCTTTGTAAAAATTAAAATTTCGAAGACGTCTGCTTCGTTCTTCTTTTACACTGTAGGTTTTGATGACTGGAATATAAAAGCTTTATGCATCGATGCTGTGGGATCAACAACTTAGCCAGATAATGGTGTTTTATTGCAGAATGACTTCATTAGTAAAGAAGTATACTGCGAGTAGTACTCACGTGCTGAAGTAGTTCGGGTTGCCATTAAATAGGCGTGACAGTACCAAGCAGCCAAAGGTCGCCAGGCTAAGACAATCCTGAAATCAGCATGTAGGGGGAGTTGGGGCACAATGAAACTTTAATATTATCTTGATATCTATAGGGTATCATCTTATAATCTTATATCATCTATCATGATGATAGCTTATACTGTCTTGCGATCATGTTTTGAACTTCTGAGTGTTTCTAGATATCAAGAGAATATTAATGTTTTATTGTGCCCCTTGCATCAAAGTACCCCAACTCCCCCCAAAGTTGATTTCAGTTTTAGTGTGTCGTTTCTTTTACTTCACTCTTTCTTGTAATGGCAGAAGCTCCTCCCCCTCTTTTTCCACTATCAGGGGAAACTACACTCGTCTAGGAACTGATTTGTTATTTGTATATAGGCTAATTGTAAGTACCTTGGGCTGAAAATTATTTAGAGCGGCAACTTATATGCCTATGTGCTTAATATGTGAATTAAAATAATAAACATAATTTAATACAAATGAACACTTTTTCATTTTGGCTGTTTTGATCATTAAACATAGAGGTTTGAGACAATGTTAAAAACAATTCACTTTCCTTTTCATGTAGTAAATTAACAATAACTCATACGTGAGTTGTCATATTGAATTAATTTTAAAATTGTCTTAAGTCTTTCAGTGATGTTTTACGGCGGCGAAAGGTTGTTAGCCTAGGGGCGCCAAATCTCAAAATCCGCCACTGGACTCATCCCTCGAATTACGCGTTTTTTCCACGCAATATAAATAATTTCTCAGTTTTCGCGATCGCATTTTTCGCGGTCAGGAAATATATCTTTCTATTCGAACCCTCAATGTCACAGCCACCGCCACCGAAAGCTAAACTTGCCCGAGAAGGAGTCGCAAAGTTTACAGTTTTCAGCTTTCGGAACAAGAAGTTTGGCATTTTTGGGGGGTGGTAAGGTTTCCAGACCTCTTGTTGCGGAAGCTCAAAGCTGTAAACTCTGGAACACCCAGCTTTTACGACCTCGCTATGCACAGGTACAGCGCTCGGGGTTGAATTTAGAGTTGAAAGGGTTAAACAACGAATTTTAATTTCCGTGGTTGCAACGCGCAACTTTATGAATACTTAAACGCACGTGACAGAAGGCAACGTGGCATCACGAGACGACAGTTTCGTAATTCCTGAACTATGGGTCTCGTCTCGCGCACACATTAAAACCACCAAAATGAGACTTTTATTACGTTCCCGCCTCTTTTTCTTTTCCTTTGATTGCATCGTACAAATTGGCGATGCACATAATTAATTTAGTAAACACATGCACGAGGGATGATGCGGCATAGAGTCGAGCCACTGCTCTCTAAACTGGTTAGAAAACGTTTCACTTTTTACAAAATCAATTCGGACGTTAAGCAAGAAGGCATGAATTATTGAACACTTTCACGAAATTATCGCCTCCCGCGTCAGTTTATTACGTGTCCGCAAAGTATGTGTGCCAATAACCCGCGACATTCCATCAAGGCTCACGAAGCAATTAAAATTTGTGGAACATCTGATATCGTCGGGGGGAAGGAGAAACATATTTAGTTAATAAATTTGCATGCGATTAAAGCTTGTAGCGTATAGCTGCTCCTCGAGGCGTGCTGAAGGAACTCACAATGCGCCTTGTTAGGGCTATAAAATATTTTTTATAAAATATTTTTGGTATTTCTCTTGTGTACTCACGATTGAAATATTGTCGGAGGGTTTGATGATTGAAAGCGCAAATCTCGGCAGAACAATTAATAAAATCGGGTAATGCATGTAGCCAGAAAATATTTCGGTTGCCATTTTTTAAAAAGTAGAATGTATGGCGGTTATAAAAAAAAAGTAAAATATATACGTTTTATGTTGTTGGGAATAATATATTTATATGTTTATATAGCGTGTTACTAAAGTGATGGTACAATCCAAAAAGGGATTCTTGCAAAATTAAATAAAATAATGTGGAATAAAATTCTTTTTATACGGGGCTTAGTTTTGGGGAAGTCAATTCTAAGAATTTATTAGCTACACTCTACTATTTGTAAGAATTCGTTTCGTCTTCAAATCGACTTTTTCATAAACGAAGCCTCGTTCAAAGAAATTATTTTTGCATCCTGTCAATTTTTACAATCAGGTGCACACGCATCTAAATATAATTTTCAAAGTCAACTTTCTTAAGACAAATACACTTATAAAAACTTTATATTTTGGATTAATTTTTACACGAAGAGCCACTCCCTTTTTCGCCATACCATCTACTCAAAAACATTTTCTACATTTAAACCAGACATACCTACATAAAATCTACACACAATAGAATTTCCGCAGTAGCTACTGCATTGTTATTCCTCTACTAATTAAAGCACCCGTTACAAAATTATTTCTTAAAGAATGGATAACTTCGATAACGATAATTCCTCGCCCGGAATATCGAAACTTTGACGGCCGCTGTCGCGTGCGCGTGATTTCCCGATTTCTATACCTTCAATATTTCATTACATACTACATTACATTAGATTTATATTCCGCTTGCGACATGTCTCGATGGTTATTAAAAGACCAATGAACAAAACTGGGAAATTCGAAAACGATCGCGAGCGGGTATAATTTCGCCGAGGAACCTGCGGTCGTCGAAGTGCTAAAAAATAACCCTTCACCAGTGGAATTTTTAGCGTTTATCGTGTCTAACGACGGCTATCAGTTGTTGAAAGATGCGTTCAGCGTACAAAGTGTCGTATCAAATATGTTTCGCTTCTAAGCACGTCGGTGTTATTACGCCCCGTCCGCGGCACTGCTAAACGCGATCGATCGGACGTAAGTCGTCGATCACGAAGAGGGCAGTGTAGTAATAACTAACGGTATCTAATTACGACGTTGACACAATTCTTTAACCGTCTAAATCGTTTCATATGAATGAGCGTCCCCTTATTCCAACTCTCCGTCCGCCACCGGCGCAAAAAGCTCCTCCCAGCCGCGGATCATTCCCATAACGCCGCGGATGTTTATCCCAGTTTCAGGATGGTATGCGATAATTCTCGTGTGAATATATGCCACATCAAACGAATGATACAATGTCCCATTTTTTACATCTTCCACTTATGCAATGCTGGAACGATCTGACCTCTCGATACTGCGCTAATCTCTTTGCAAAAAAAAGGGTGGGGGGGAAAGAAGAGGCAAAGTCGTTTGTGTTGCTATCCTTCTCCGCTTGCGTTTGTTGTTACCGCGCCAATTAAAAGGAGCGAAAAGGGCTGTGTAATAAAGGCGACTGTCATCTCTGGATTTGAAAATGTAAAGAAAAACTGAAAGTAAGAACAGTAGATAGTAATGGTTATTTTGAAGCTTTGGTGAAGTAATTTTTATAACTTTGAAGGTTTTTTTTTTTAAAGTAATTTGTAATTCATTTATACAATTATTCGTCAAGAAAGGTGGAAAAGCTTACAAGGGAACACCGCGAGCCCGGACTCACCGATTGGAACGCAAGTTTGTGGGTTTGTAGAGTGACTCAAAACAATAACAACGGTGTGTTTCTGGGTGAAAACTAACCTCAAATTCAAATTGGCACTTTCACTTTTTCGCGTATAACTCTAAAAGTACAAGAGACAGAAAAAAATGTTTGAAACAAAAGTTTAATGGTGTAATAAGCGCTACAAACTTGCGTTAACAAAATTTTGAAAATTGTTAAAAAAAAAAATACCTGAACGAAAAAAAACTTTTTTCAAAATTTTGTTAACGTAAGTTTGCAGCGCTTATTGCAACATTAATCTTTTGTCTGAAACATTTTTTTCTGTCTGTTGTACCTTGAGAGTTATACGCGAAAAAGTGGAAATGCCAATTTGACTTTGAGGTTAGTTTTCACACCCTTAAATGGCGATAAGGCCCAAATGAAACACACCGTTGTTCTTGTTTTGAGTCACTCTACAAACCCACAAAGTTGCGTTCCAATCGGTGAGTCCGGGTTCGCAGTGTTCCCTTGTTAGTACCTTGACTGGCGTGGACGTGTATTCACGTCCAGGTTTCTCTGCATTGCTTGGACGTGTTTTTTACGTGAATGTTTTGTTAGGGGCGATTTAAAGTAAGTAGGTACGTATACTCGACAGTAGCGATCGGTCGGATCGACTTGAAAAAGCGTGTTTCAAAATCTTGCGCCACTCAAGGTGCTGAGGACCTTGAACTGCTAAGGAATACTTAACCTTGGACGGAAGTGAACTTGGTCCAAGTGGGACAGATTGAATTAACTTCTCACGTGGATTTAATCTAATCCTACAAAATTTGTGGACTGATTTAACATATGTTATAACCAGTTTTACTAATTATAAGCGATTAAGAACAATAAATAGTAATAATAATAATAATATTAATAATACGAGTTTAATAAGCCTTATGAAAGGTATTAAAAAATTAAAACATGATTTCGGCGCACAGTTTCGGTCAGTTAAAAGAATAAAAGCTAATTTGCAAATATAATAAGTATTATCTTCGGTCAATATTTATAAATTTTATTTAGTTATTCAAACTTTCCTTGATAAAGGTCTAAATATTGACCGAAGATAATACTTATTATATTTGCAAATTAGCTTTTATTCTTTTAACTGACCGAAACTGTGCGCCGAAAACATGTTTTAATTACATAAAAATTTTACGGTCGAAATTCTAACTTCATTACTTATGAAAGGTATATGAGAAAAGAAGTAGAAAAATGGAAATATGTATTAAAATATAGAGAAGAAAAACAGGAGAGGATTTTAACACAAGTTTAAAGACCGATTGCGCTGTTATTAAATCTGTTTAACTTGAAGAAACCCAGGGCCGTCGGGCGAAGCTTCCTTTCCCATCGCGCATTTACATTTATTTATACTTACGGGCACGTTCCCGCGATGAAATTCATTGCGAGCATAACAATACTTCCGATAAACGTATGATGATCTTATTGAAATACCTGTACGAGAGGACTCGCGGGACTCGTTTCCCGCGACACGCGATTAAAAGCCAGCAGGCATGAGAATTGCATTCACTCGACTGCCACGTGTATGTTTATCTTAACCATAATTTCATGCTTATGGACTAACGCACGTGATCGGGAATGCTGAATGAGAATTCTAATTGAGCTTGAAATTTGCGGGCAAAAAAAAATGAGGCACAGAGTGTCTGACGCAAAGAGCTGTTATTTGTTTGAAAAAGAGAAGAAAAATTCTTGGAATTACCCGATGGAATAAGTCACGGTTAAATGGCGACTAAGCCGGATGTGGAGCGGATGAACGTGATAGGTCACGTTCTTCTGGAATTTTCAGAACTACCAGAGATATCATATTGTTTCGATTGCATTATGCATTGTGCTGAACTTAAGGTTCAGTTTCTTTTTTAGTTGTTCAGAGTGGGTTTATTAAGTTATGAACGGATTTGATGATTTTGAGAATCATGGGCACACGACTGCTGATTATCTGAATGATAATGAAGCTCAATTTTCAAATCAATTTTCTGGGTAAATTTCATATTTTTTAGTCTATCTTCGAGTTGACAATTTCATAAGGCAAAGGTCCTTCTCGGTATTCTTGCGCAATATAAATATAATACAGATTTAAATTTCTGTAAATTTTGCTCCAATTTTCATAATAGTATTTATATAATTTTAATAATCGTGAAACTTCTTGTAATAAAAACTGAACTGCCTTGCGAAAAGTTTGTACTTCATCAAGGTTTAGCTATTTGGCAAATATGAATACTGAAACTTGCATGGTTTTGTAATAAAACTTGAGTTCTTCAAGCACGTCATTCTCAGTATTTTTCCTCATAAAAATATATCATCTTAACTTTTGGATCTTTCTTTACAATGCCCACAATTCAATCACACAAAGTGAATATATATAAGAAATGAAACTTGCATACTGTGCTTCAGAAAGTACAGTTCCAAAGGCTACGAATTTCGAGTATTAAATTTAAAATTTTTTTCAAGCTCTCTTCCCAACATAGCACCGCCGTGAAAAACGTCATTCTAACTGTTGAACCTTTCTTTAGGAACTCCATATTTTAAAAATGTAGAGGGACTTCGAAAGCATTAGAAAAAAAAATAAAGTATCTTACATAAGGCAACTCCAAATGTCGCGATTATCGAGTCTTAAAAGCCGATTATTTTTCAAATATCATTTCCAGTATTATACCAAATACAAATGTACACATTTTTTGGAAGAAGTTACAAGGAATAAACCCGTATATTTTATCATAGGATGATGTAACGTTTTATTTTTACGTGACCGGTAATATGTGTGCCAATTGGGACACGTGTTGATGCCCATATGGATATTGATATTGCTCATCAAAATTCACAATCACGAGTTGTTTTGTTAACCTCGATATTTGTTTCCTGTGTCGCGTTAGTGTCGTTATCAATGCCTATGTTGCTAAATACAATGTTATTTTACAATTAAATATATACGTTATAAAGTGGCATTATAACAATTTATAAAGAAATATTAAATTACCTCAATGTTTTAATTTTCAAGAAATGTTAAGTACTTTGGATGTACTATTACGTTGCAAGTATAAGCAGGGTATTACTTAAGTGTACTTAAATACAGTGTTTTCGTTTAAAACGTTTATTAATGATTAGTATCGACATCAGAAATAATTCACAGATCAAGATTAATTACAATCTACTGTGTCAACATTATCTCTTCACCATCGACACGTATTGGGTTGTCAGTTTGTCACACATTATTATTCGTTAATTTAAATTTTCAATATTGATGGGATCTTGATATTAATTATTATATTTTAATACGAAAGTAATCGGTTACTTATCATACAAGTTCGTATGTGTATTTAATATCACACTATAAAGGTATCGTAAACAATGTCATAGTTTAATTATTCGTGTATCTAAATATTACATATAAATTCATGCAAAATTTTATAATTAGCGAGAACAATAACCAATTTTGGATAAATTCCAATACATATGTATATTCTGATAAATTAAATGAAAGTCATCACGTGTAAAATATGTCTTGTGTGAATGTCGGAAGAGCAAGAATATCTAAATATTATTCGAAAAACTGAATTATTTTTTTACAATTTGGTCGTTCGCGGGCGAACGGACACCATAATGCTCTAGGTAATTGATTACACTAGGCTGTGTAAATGTATAATTTCCAATCGAAAAACATATTAAGTATCATTTATATGCATCTTATCTCTCGCAGAGAGCTACAAGAGTGATGGCGTTAATTAATCGATGAAAGGCCGCCAATATGTCTATTATTCCTTTCAAATCCCCATTATGCCCGTGACGCGTATCAAACTGGTCAAATTATTTATCGCAATCCTTTATCATATATTCATCGCTTTCTGTAAAAAATATCAGACACTATAGGGATAATTTCCTATGATAATATATTTTTCTTTAAACAATGCTCCGACATCTTCAACATGCAACTGAATATTCTTTTTAAATGAAACTATTATCTTTGTCTGCGTTTTCGCAAAATTTTGCAGTATATTTTTATTCCATAATTCTAATGAAAATTGTCTTCCATAATCTGCAATGTTTATACTTAACAGCGATATCTGCTGGTTTTTATACATAAAATCGCAACGTCGACGCAATTTTGTGATCAATACAGGAAACTGTAGGAAGTGGCTGCGAAAAAAGCGCAACAATTCCTGATTGCATGTGGCAAACTTGCGTGGACAAAAAAATGCGTTACGCGTACAATCAGCTGCGTAATTGTTACCACGAAAGCGAAACGTTTGTATCAGTTTTCGTAAAACACGTTGCGAAATCCTGGCGTGCCAGCGAAATTTTATGCAACGCGCCACTGTTGCTCGGGAAATCGGGATTTATCTGCGGGTCGGATCTGAAACAATTACGTTATCAATTCGTGTTACAAAAGTTTTGTATATATGGAAAGTAGTTTGTAGGCGTTTATAGTGGTTGGGAATAATTCTGTAAACGTGTAAACTATTAAATTACATCATATTTAGCTTCAATGTTTAGCTAAAGCATAGTTCAAAGAACAACTGCTTGAAAGTAATCTACAAAATACTAATTGACCCGCTCCTCGGTTTCAACCGGGAATTATTTATGATGTTACAAAATAAAAAAGCATAAAGAAATTAATAAATAGCCTGTAATATAATCTAGATTGTATGCAATGTATATTCAAAATTTCGTTGAAATCCGTTTAACAGTTTAGTCGTTAAAGAAGAACAAACAGACAACGTTTTAGTTATTAAATTAGTCGGGATCTTCTTTGAAATTTGACTTTATCGACTTTTGACTTTCACTTTCGATTTGACTTTACATTGACTTTATCAACAATTACAGTACTGCAAATATTATTGCAAAATTTATTTATTGCCAAAATGTGTGGCTCATCATCTTGGACAAAATAAGTTGATACGAAAATTGGAAGCACTGAAATAAATATTTCCAGTACTGTATTATTACGAAAGTCAGTTCAGCGAAAAATGAAATTAATTGAAAGTACATTGAAATACAAAGACTAGCAACAATGAATGACGAGAAAGGGCATCAAACAAAAAAAAGCGTGTAGAAAATCTAAAACAAATGCAGCGGGAATAGACAGTAAAGCATCAATTTGTTTATTTTAATTTTTACAGAGTCGTAACGATGGAGTTTGTCTGAGCGGAATTTGTACAGCAGCTTAGCTACCCTTGACCACCACTGTCCCTCCACCAGATCGAAAAGGACTGGCCCAAACTTTCTCCCTTATCGGACTCATCATATTCTGCAAGGAACATGTCGAAGTACAACATCCAAGAATTCGACCTCGAAACGGGGAAGCAGGTCCGGCTGACCGGCTACAGCAACGCCGCTTTCGAAGATCCACTTAAGAACTACAACAATAATCCTGATCAGCCTAGCCACCTCGAGAACAGACTGTCCAGCATCAACGTTTGCAGCAAGGACGACAAAGCTGTAAACAACGATGGTGAGTTGCCTTGTAAATTAGTGGGTGTGAAAGAAGTGCTTCTATACAGTTACTCACAAGAGCATCATCCACTGCATACATTTAACACATTTAACATATTCTTTCAATGATAACGCGTTCCGCGCCAAGTGGGCCACCGGTGGCGCATGATATTCGCAGGAATTTGAAGCGTTCTTTTAAATTGAAAAGGTATTTCTCAATTCAGTGTCGAGATCAAAATAGAAAAGGAGATGCAATTATGAATATTATGACACAATTACTATTTCTTTTCAATTAAATATCGCAGGCTATTTTTTTTTCTTTCCCATCGCTTTTTAAACTCCTACCAAAGTCTGAATTTGAACGTGTTAAAGTTAGAATTACCAAATCTAGGTCGCGTTGGTTAACATTTTGAATTGCGCAAGGTTTAGCAAAATATCATTTTATGATGATTGGGGATCTTTATTTCTGTGGGGGGAGTTTTCTCCAGCTCGGTTTGTCCTTTGAACACATGTGATAATAATGAATATTTGAAATCCTGGATTTTCTGTTTGACATTAAAGAGAGTAGGGGAGACCGGGGCTAGTTGTTACAGGGGCAGGTTGTTACAAAGCAGTTTAAATTTTTTTCGCTTGAACTATCACTTCGACGATGAAGTGGCTGATGTGTTTCAACCATACACACTTGTGTATGTTGTTTGTTTCTAGTCGGTTCACGCGTTGTCACTTTATTACAGTTTTTTGTGTTTTCGGTACTAATAGTAACTTTTCTCTTTCTACTTGAATCTTTTCTACCGAACAGACATATAAATGTATGTCAATTAGTATTACCACGTTTGAATCAGTGTTCCTTTAGCTACAGATTGGCACCAAGAACATAAGAATACACCCAACTAGTATGAACTTATAGCTTTTTATACACAATGGTGTCAACCGGGGCAAGTTGTTACACAAGACAAGGGGCAAGTTGTTACGCAAGACAAGGGGCATGTTGTTACATACGAAAAGGGGCACGTTGTTACAGAGGGAAAGGGGCATGTTGTAACATTGTATTTAGTAATTAATTTATTCATTTAATCCTTTAGTCCAACTGTTAAAAGAAAAAACGAAAAGTAAAAAATCAAAACCTAAAAAGATTTTATTAAAAAGTTTTAGAAAACTGATGACATAAAAATAAAAAAACACATACAATAAAGAAAAGGCAGATGAGAAATAAATCCACCACAAATAATAGACACTCTTCCTCCGAAGATGAAGAATGCGTTTGCTCGCACTGTCTCTCTCCTTTTTCAAATTCAAAGAGGGGCTGCACAAAGTGGATTCTGTGCATAGAATGCAAAAAGTGGGCACATGAGATGTGTGCAAAACCGAAGAATCACTTTTATGTGTGCATTAATTGCGAGTCCCCGTATGAAACGGACGACGATAATTAGTGCAACTGATTTCAGTAGTTTTTTATTATTTTTAAAATAGATTTTTTATTGTATATTTATTGTAACAGATTCTTAACATTAATAAATTTACTTTTGTCGAAGAAAATATAATTATATTACTCATAATAAGCCTCGTTTTGTAAAATTTAATTCTGTAACAACTTGCCCCGTATTGTGTAACAACTAGCCCCTACTCGGGGCACGTTGATACGACATGTCTCGACTTTCAAAATGGCTTGTTTCAAAGTCATGGTTTTCGTTTAATTACATGCGATGGCGGTCATCGATAGAGGAAAGAACATACTTTAAGTCAGAGTCATTGATAGTATTGAATATGGAATGCAAAAATAATAAAAAATTAAAAACTGAAAAGTGTAACAACTAGCCCCGGTCTCCCCTACTACCAACCAGGGATTTGGAACGAAATGTTTTTTGTTCCGGTTCGGTTCGGCTCCGATAATAATAATTTCGTTTCGGTTAATATCGTTCCTGCTGAAAAGTATTTCGATTCCAATGGAACCAAAAACAAATTATGTTGCGAATCGATTATTTCAATTATAAAAAAAGATTCTATATAAACTTATTTGTGACGATCTTATTGCATTTGGTAGTTATATTATAAAACATTATACATTATAAAATATTATATATTATGTATTATAGAGAGTTTTGTGGCTTTCGGATGTAAACCTCCAACAATATAAACTGTATAAAAATAAATAGATTATACAAAATAGAAATCCAAAATCAGAATTTATCTACTGTTCATATTCATAAATAGATTCATGATAAAAATAAGGGACGCACGATTGAAATTTTTTTTATCATAAAATGTGCATCGAAAACGAAATAATAACGTTATTAACCGGAATTTTTATTTCAGTTACATATATCGTTTTCACTCCTGCGATAGGATTAAGAATTTCGTTTCGTTTCTGTGACTTTTCCGAAGAAACATTTCGTTCTTTCGTTCATCGTTTTCGTTTCTGTTCCATTCTGGGTACCTGCTACCAGCGAATGGGCGCGGTAATTCTGATAAAAATCAGTCCAAATATGACCTCATTCGGGATATATTTAATTATTCGGTGGACGTCGGTGGATGTCAAAGTGTTTTAATTTTAAGTCTTAAAGTTTATAATATTTGCATTTTGCGTTTTTAACTGTTTGTAGCTCATAGCTACGTCAATCGATTTCGCTGAAATTTTCAGCATGTATACAACTTACTTAAATCTACAAAGGTCATTTTTTAAATTTTCATTACTGGCTCAGATAAAAAAATTGAAAAAAAGACCTTTATTATTTTCTTCGCTATTCTGACCAAAATTGTACTTTTATCTCAAAACGACGAAACACGCCACCTAGTAAACTAATCCTTCTAGCTTCTAAAAAAAAAATTCAAGTCGTTTGGACCAATTTAAAAACACTATTCGCTTTCAAAGGGTGTCGCAATACTTTTGTCCGGCACTGCATATCGAAATACAAAAAAATGCTATTCTATGTTCGTAGTTTTTTTACTTGATCCCACTTTAAGTAAACCTAATAGCACCAACCACCAATCCAGTAGCATTAGTGCAGAGATATCCTGACCTGTCATTATGAATGAGGAATTGATGACACTCTTAATTAAGTTGCTATGTAGATGTCCCCAGGCGTTTCACGTGTTTAATGATTATTTGATTGATCGACTGAACTCATTGATCAATCAGTATTGTGTGTTATCATTCTCCACATCTCTGAAGAGTACCCTGCAAACAGAAATCCATTTCCAATACTGGCGTTTTAATACCTGTGAATTCATTTTGGGATGTATTCTTAATCTTGATGAATTATTAAGTTGATAATCTTGATGATATTTATTAAACTCATAATAAAGGTATCCTCGATAGAAATATATTTAACATTTAAGTACTTGTACAACATCAGTACATTCTATATTTATCTATTTCATATGTTCTCTTCATGCAGAATTAATAATAAAAGCAAATCGATCTTTAGTAAATAACAGTATTTATCTACCCATACATACTATATTTTGTAATCCATCTACTTTGTTCCCTTTTTACGATAAAACACCGAAAATTTACATCCAACTAGCACACAAGTGTAGTGCAAAACACATAAACGAATAATAGAATGGAAGGTAGCAAACGGAACCAACGAGATAATATTTCCTCTTGCAATTTTGATAAGTACAAAGGTAACAGAGCACTTTTAATAGGTAACAATTAGGTATAGCATTATACTATTCCAAGGAACGTAAAGAAACGTATGAGTCAATGTTTTCAGACATACAGCTACAAGCCTCCAACAATTTAATCTACAATTATAATCGCCTACAATGATTACATAATATTCTAAAATGAAACGATAACGATGATGAATTTATAAATTCCACAAATTATATCATAGATGTCGAATAATAATAAGCTATTACGACGTAACCAGTGAGACTATCAGAGTCTATGAAATTATCGAGCACACAGATTTTCCATCAAAATTTTCCATTCAACATGTAACGAGGAAATATAAGGGGGGAAATACGTCGTTGCTATTAATACAGTGGAGGAATTCCGATAAAACAGATCGAAACGCAGAAAAAGGTATTCGGAAACGGACGTTCACTTTCGCAGCTAAGCAGCTGCATCTAACTTATTATTTGCGTACCTATACCGAATTACCATGTTCTGTACTACGCGAGGCCATTATCGTAAAGAATCAATTCATCAAACTGATTACCATCTAGGCGAATTCATTGTTTTAATTTGTTCGTGTTTGCGCGGTTGCTTTGTTGGAAATTCGTGAAACGTATTTTCCTTTCTCTTTTACGAACGCTGGCCGAATTTGGGAATTCGCAGCTGCTTCTTACGCAAGAATGTGAAACAAACCACGCGGTTAATTGGGAGACAAGAGAACGTGCAACCGATGACGATTACATCGGGGATTTTGGAGACGCCATTGACGTCATCGTGTTCAGTTAATTGTGAAAATGGGTCAATCGTTGGAATATTTTCAACCTGAGAACTATTAACATCCACCATTTGTGAATTTCTGTCTCGGGGAACTTTGATGTCGTTACATTTTTAATGTGTTGCAATAACTTTACACTTCACCCCCTTTGACGTCCCAAATATTTATATCAATCTTCTTGGGAATTTTATTTATTTATTTATATTTATACGGAAGAACCCTTTTTATACGAAACTAATATATTTGGTAGCGAAGCCGTGACAAGTCATTATAAAGTACTTTTTACGACAATTTTGCAATATATATTTGTTACATTTGCTTCCTTCGAACCGTACGGTTAAGTTGGAGGCGTTGAAAGGAGAAAGGAAACGTTTGATTTCTCCTTTCTGTGTGAAATATTTGAGGAAGAAATTACACATCGTCAGCTGATAGAAACAATCGAAGAATGTGCGTTCATTGTAGTGAAAAATGTTTTTTTTTTCAAACATAAATTGTATTAATTTAAAATAATTATTGTGAAACTTAATTCTAATAATTTAGAAGTGTAATTTGTAAATTTAAAAAGAAAAACCAAAATGTGATGGTAAATGGGAATAAAAAGATTATGTGTATGTAACACTTACTTGTTAGTTATATACAATAATTTATTTATAATAATCAACGAGAAATTTTTACACGAATGTCAATAATAATTTGACAGAGAACAACGACGCATCAAGTATTCCCGAGCCATACGAAATCATTGACAGACGATTTAGTTTAGGAAATATGCTATAAATCATGTTACTTGTGTAATTGATCAATACGGTTTATTTTTTTTAACACGTCCGCTGCTACGTGACACTTGGATGTCTACATACATGTATAGTGACAGACCACGTTACAGATACGTGACATCGATAATTTTGCAATAAAATTTACGTCCGTGAAACAAACGAGGTCCACGTTTTTAAATACTAAAATCAGGAAGCCTAAGAAACATTTGAAACCCCGACATGACTTCTTCAATTACATCCTTTACCTATATATAGGAAGTGATTATCCATGTGAAGTTTCGTTAAAATCATAATTTTTCAATTAGTAACGTTACAGTCTTAGTCAGAAGCGTCCTTTATTATTGCATTTTGAAAGGTGCATTTAAAAATGAAGCTGACTCGCTTTGAGAACAACAAATGTTTAAATTTTTATTATTAAACTTTCACGAATTTTAACTCGTTTTACCCAAAGCAGAGGCATTTTGAAGTGACAAGTTCATTTGTCTTCCCCAGTTTATCAATTTAACTCGATTACAACCCTTAGGTATTCTTCCTCCCACCGGCGTCCGATTTCTTTAATAACTCTTGTAACTTTGAGACAAAAAGAAGTACTCAAAATATAAATTTAAATCTACATTTTGTTGAAAAATTAGTAGATACTATGAAAATGTAACCTGGACAGTGACAGGCGATTTTCCACATGTTAAGGTTCTCAATAATTAACGAATTAAGGTATCATTCTTTTAAAATCACATTCACTGCGGTACCTAGGTACTCGTCCCATATCAGATTTTTGTTGCGCTGCAACAAAAACACGACATTCATCCCGACTCCTAACTTCTACATTTCTCAGTCTTTTTTAACAACCCGTGTATACTTATAGGAGTACGTGTTCTTTCTTGAGAATACCTACTCGAGAATTTCTCGAGAAACTTAACTCTATGAAAATTTTATCCACAATTCCTACTAACTCCTACTAACTGAAAGTTCATTTTCGCAAATAAATGAGATTTATAATGTTAGTTCAAATTGTGTTTTACTAGTTAATCGCGAACATATCAACACATCTATAATTTATAATAAATAAATGTTAGCAATGCAGGTCGAAATGAGATAATGCGTCTGATGTTTTTGTGTTCGTTGCGATTTATAGAAATGAGGAATCTATTAACAAAGCACTGACTGAAATGAATTTAGATTACGCGTGGAACGATGAATACATATATTAAAATTGCTGTAATCTTATTAGTAGTATTAGAACCTATAAGAATTACAATAGAAAATCTCTGTAGAGAAGATTCGACATTATTAACTGCTGAAGGTGCTCTTAAATTCCCATTTAAAAATTTAGAAAACTGAATACTGAATTAAGTACCTAATGAGTTTCGTATTGCTATTAAAGTAGAAATAACGAAATGAAGAGATACGACTATTGTATCCCTTATAAAACTTCTCTTCAAAAAGATTTCTCATTTAACATCCACAACAGATATATATAAAACGGCAAAAAAGATCCTAGTAGACTTTTCGGAAAATATAACAATATGCATGATTCTCCTGAAAATACTGAAAAACTTACAGATCCTCAAAATAAAGAATTACCCTATTAAGCAAACAATTAGATAGAGTGAATAATCGTAGATAACCCCTAAGTATTTAGTGTCAACTAAGAAGAAGAAAAAAGTCCGGACTTTAACAAAGGAATTCCAAATTTTTGTGTCCACTGGAAAAACGACACCAAATTTACAACTTTTCGATGTTTTACATAGGAGCAAACCAACTTCCCTTGAAAACGGAAGAAATTTTTCTACAGCTACAGATTTGGAAAAAAATAAAGGCGATTGGTTGACACCACATAGACGCGTTATGATTTTTTAAAAAACTATTTTAAGAAAAAGAAGTAATGTTATTAAATAAATAAATTTATCAATTATATTAAATACCTGTTTTTTCATTTCCACAAGCTTGGTGTACCTAAATGAGGGGGGAATAAACATTTAGTTAAAGTTTACATTGCGTTTTTGATAAATATTATCAACATTATTCCAGAAATATAAATTTTGCAATATTCTTTTAATTAAAATTTTTTAAAGCAATAATATAATCTGCTTTTTTATTTCTGGAGAAACGAAAAGTATCGAGAACTCAGGAGCCCTCTGTGATAATCAGTACCTACCCTCCGGTTTTTTACAAAATTCTACGACACACGAGTCCCAAATCGCGACCGCGTTGGCGCAGCGAAGTTAAATAATTCCATTAGCGAATCTGTTAAGTTCAGTCGGGAGTAATTTATAGCACAATTTGTAACCGCGAAGTCAGACACGATTTAATCCAATGGGACAGGTGTAGAATGGATTCAGCGGGGCTAAATTTTCAATTGAGCAATTTTTCCGTAGTTTAATCGTCACGTGCTAACGCGAAAGACCAGTTAAACCTGTCTAGCTTCACTTTTGGACGCAATTATCACCGAGTTATCTGGTAACTCCGGCGACGTGCATACTTGCATGCATTATGGTAATCTCGTATGTAGATGTCTCGTGACGGAAATTTTTCTTTTTATCTCCGCATTTCATTTTTCTCCTTGTTCTAATCGCGGTACTTTCTAAAGTTGCCAGTTGAGAAGTCACGACGTCAGGCATTCCGAGGGATCTATAATATATCTCCATCGGGAATTCCACGTATGCGTTAAATAATTATGTATGTAAGTCTCGCGACTGTTTGTCTCGTCCTAGCGTTTTCCACGCGAACAGGCGGTAGTCTAAGCGTTATAAATTATGAATGCCGTATTTATGCACGCCAGTATATTACATATATGAGATAACAGTTGGTTTTTCTTCATACATTTATTAAAACTTTTTTTTTTCTTTTTAACCGACCTAAGTCGGTAAATCCGACGCCGACATAAAAAAGATGAGAGTCGTAGATTAAATAAGGGAAAAAATTATTTTTTAATTTTTAGTGCAATTTTATTTTTTTGAAGTCGGTTTTATTTGTTTTTAATTTTTTTATTACGAGCTATACTAGAAAATTAGATTGAAGGATAAAGGGAAAAAACGAGGAATGTCCATTTTTCGTTATTTTGCAATTTATAGCATATTTTGTTGGTGGCAACTGAGACTACAGAACTGTTGAATCACAAAGGGTTATAAAGGATTATAACGTCAGAGTTTTGGTATACTGATTAACCTCGTACAACGAATGCAGGGTCATTTTGATCCAACTCTGACAAAGTCTATCACGATGTTATATTTATGTTGGCAATGGCAAAATATAGTATATGATACCTAAATTGCAGTAACATTATTTGTAAAAATCATGCAGGAGATACACTTATTTTATGTACCAAATGTACAGAAATAATTTTTTTTTATACATTTCATTATTAATAAATTTTAGTTAATTTGAGAAATTTTAATTATTTAATTCATTTTATATTCAATTTTTTCGTGAAACCGGTGTACCATAGAAATGTTGCTATGGGTCAAACTGACCCTGCATTCGCCTCACGCGACCATATCCACCATTCGTTTTCCGAGGGTTAAAAACAGGTAATGCACTGGAACACTTAATTTTCTCGATAAAGCTGTTTTGTAACGTTCCCTGTTTTTCACCCTCATGCTTAAAATATTCTATACAAACGAGACCTTCATTCCTGATATTTGTCTGCCGTCTTGCTATTATCTAGAATTTGATAGAATGATATCTTAATTGGCTTAATTGTATTAAGTATTGTATTGACACACTTCGTCCTCCGATGTTGAAGTAACGATAGTGTATTCTCAACTAAATACACTTACTCTTAAGGGTAGAAGCCCGTATAAGTAAAGCAGTGGTTGAAATTAATAATTTGCTTGAATCTTGTGGTTCATATTCTGAGGAATATTATAAACTAAAAGCGTGCAAAATTTGAAGTTGATTGGTCAAATAGTTTTCGAGTTATCCCCGGCGCCAATTTTGAAAACGTGGTTTCGAGAAAAACGCGTTTAAAATGCGTTTTAGGTATGCTCGGCGCTCGGGGGCGCGCTGACTCACCAGACTATAATATCAATACGGAGTTGAATTTTGGCCCATACCTTTGAGAATATATTTTTGTAAACGTTTTAGAAGCGCTTTATGGATTTTTTGTCAATTTTTCGATTGTTTTATAAAGTGTTCTCCTCTTAAAATAAAAATGGTTGAAGTACCCTTGTTCTTATTTTCTATCAAATACTGTTTACCTCTACTTACAAAATTACGTTAAAAACGGTAGCACTTCACGTTGTACCCCTGACTACTTCCTTCGTATACGAGACAACTAAGCGTGATTCATTATGAATGAAATTCATTACAATTATGAATTTAAATGAAATTAAATAAAATTAATTAAATTAAATAACTCTGTTTCCAAAAAAAGGATTAATTTCCCTGAAGCCTCGTGGATCCACAAGTCAAATTAGAATCCTAGTAACCCACTATCGATACTTATTATATCATCTCATAAAAGTTGTATTAAAAAGAAGTAAAGAAGTGGATACAAACGTGCGTGAAACTTGTTTCAGTTACACACAAACCAGAAAAGAATCTCCTGTGCACGCTCGGAAGGAAATGTCTGTACCAGCGGATCAAAAAGACTTGCAGGAAAAAGTTACTGTACAAAAGGGTGCCCATTGTAGCGTGGTCGCAAACGTATCGCAAGGACTACATAGCAAGCGATCTGGTTGCTGGTATTACCGTAGGCCTTACCGTTATACCGCAAGCAATAGCTTACGCGAATGTTGCAGGACTTCCTTTACAGGTAAGGACATTAACGTTCGTTCACCTTTGCAAATCCTCGGTGGACCAGTTTCGTAGTTTTAGAATAAAATGTCGCTACGCTGTCATTTCGTTTAAGGGATCTCTCTGGTTTGACGCTGCGAAATTAAGGCAAATTTGGGGGAATTTTTTAGAAGAAAAGTAGTGAGTATTATAATTCCAAACTTTACACAGTTATTAATTGTCATACGAAGAATGCGCTCAAAATTTTTTGGGCTGTAATAACAATTTTGTTCAAAGTTACAGTGGTAATATTGGTGGTGGTACTTAGATAATACTAACACTGTAACTTTGAACAAAATTAGTATTATTGCAAAAAAAAAATTTGAGCGCATTCTTCGATTGTCAATTAATAAGCGTACAATGTTTGGAATTATAATACTGAATACTTTTCTTTTAAAAAATTACCCCAAATTTGCCTTATTTTCGAAGCGTCAATCTAGGGATTCCCATTAATTTGCGAAGAGTTCCTCGACACGTCCACCTGCTATATGAATGCAAGGCATTGAGTTGTCCGGAAAGTCCGTTCCAAAATTGCAGGAAAATTCGAAGGCAATTTTCTTGTACATGATTAGCACTTTATTCAATAATGTATGCACAGTATAATTTCATAATAAATAATCCCCTTTCTCAGGAGAAACTTCTTCTTGCAACCCTTCGCCTGTCGAAAATCCTACGGACTTTCCGAATAATCCAATGCGTATATTGAATTACGATACATGTACAGTGACTCACGAACTTCTTCACATAAATTAGGAAGAAATAATTTGGTCGAAAGAACGTGAAAATATTTCTGGAAGAAATTGAATGTATAAAATGGATTTTAATATCTATGGATTATACGTAATTAGACTTTACTAGCCTTAACGAACGTACTCATTGCTACCAGCAAGTGTGAAATCATTTGACTCACGTCAGAAAAGCGTGTCGATATTAAACCTGTGACGACCCTAGCTTATCTAGCTAATCGCAACTTGTGATTATATTATCTGTCAGCATTTCATTTCAGGGCATTATTAATCTGAAGAAAGTCATTTTTTGAAAGCGACACTGGTTGATGTTCTCTGTAATTTATTTATTCGGTTATCCTTTATGGTATGATAGAAGAAATTGAGGAAAGATATAAATACATATATGTAATGCTTTCTATTCGTATACGTACGAAAGTTTCCTTCGCCTGAATCCTTTTCATTAACATTTATTTTTAAAATATAGTAGTTCGTATTTAAATTTGTATATTTAGAATTGAAATAATTCAAGTTATAGAAGGGAAAAGCTGTCGTCGAGAAAAGTGTCCATCCTAGAATGAAATTCTTTATCAACTTGTGCGCCTTTCTTAACACAGAAAAAGTTGTCATTAGTGAACAGAAAGGGGTCCTATATTTTTACGTGACAGTGGCTATTGACTACGCGTTTCACACTTAAGGCTGAAAGAATTGGATGACCTAAAATATGAATTGACGCATTTATTACATTTTTTATATTCGTGGTAGCGTTCGAAATAGCTTTGGAACTAAGTCTGAGAAAAAGGCAACTTTAATTCTGGTGGCTTCACCGTAATGTACTGTCAAAGAACGAAACACTTATGAATCGACCAAAGGAGTAATTAAAGTTTTGCAGAAAATGTTCAAGTACTTCCTGAATCTTCTTCCCAATCACTTCAAACTCAAAACAACACTAACTGCGTTATCTTAAATCTCTACATCGTTCTCGAATTAAAACAATCATAACAGGAAGTATAAACCCTCTTTATACTTGAAAAATTACTTTCCACACTGAAGAAAATTAAATGTTCACTTTCCAAGATGGCATTACTGATTGCTGCACTTTCAATTTCATTGCGTTCGTGCGCAATAAAAGATAACGATAAACGAGAAGTCTTTCATCGATTATTGATTCTTTCGTTACTTTCGCCGTTTTCTAAATGACGCTGTTATTTTTCTTGTCGAAGGTGCTAAATTTTAGGACCCTATCGAAGGGTCTATCTATTTTCCCCTTCAAAGGGAACATGTGTTTTCGAAATTCAGAGGATCTAGATCTCCACGGTTCTATATAAATGTAATTCAAATTTTAGTAACTTGTTCGCAATAATTTCTCGATTTAAATGGTAATTAATTTCGTTCTTTCGTACAAAGTATCTTCGCCGAGAAGAAGAAATTTTCATATTTCTGTCTAAGGGAACAGACACTTCTTGTGTCGTTAAAATTCACATTTGATGTTAAGCTTAATCACTGCTAAAAAAGTAGAGCAATACTAAAAAAAGCTTAGCAATTGAAAAAAGAGAAGCATGTGAAAGTGTGTTTTATTTTGCAGTACGGTTTGTATTCTTCTTTCATGGCTTGCTTCGTCTACACCATACTAGGATCTTGCAAAGATGTGCCAGTTGGACCAACAGCAATTATCGCGATATTAACTAGAGAAACGTTACAAAAATCCGACTTGGGCCCCGACTTTGCGGTACTTTTAACCTTCGTATCTGGCTGCGTGTGTTTGCTGATGGGGATATTACAATTAGGTAATTACATAGAAGATCCTTAAATTAGATTTCGTCAAGTTTCTCTGTGCAAGCTTGCAAAGGATATTGAAATTTTAATATAAATATTATTATGTTGTTTAAAATATATAAGGTGTTCCAAAGTAAATAACATCTGAGAAGAAAAAGATTTCTCTCAAAGAACGGTACCAAAAGTGTACGACACAATTCCTCTAAACGAGCCATCTTTTTCTGAAATAATAAAATTTGCAAATATTCTCTTCAATGGATCTCGAATAAATTTGCTATTTTCATATACAACATAAGGAAATAGTAATTTACAACTAGGTAGTTACATTATTTTTTCAACAAAACTGCACAAAATTTACTTTAATTAAGTACATTTCCTTGCACCTCTTTGATTCAGTATCCTTGTCGATTTATGAATCAATGAAACGAAGAAAAACTCGAAATCAATAAAGTAATGATCCAAAGCTCCTTATAAATAAATCTTGTTCCACATTTTCGACTAATTCTGTCGAAAACTATCACCTCTATTTGTACTTCACCATTTATTTTGAGACATCCTATATTACAGTGTTATATAACTCTGTGTGATTCATACAGGAAGAATACCTTCTGTAGAATCTAATAATTTATTTAATATTAGCACACATGTATTCTAACGTGCCTTCGTGTAATACACGAAAGTGATGGAAGTACTAAAATAAGTGCATTTAATAAATTCTCCCATATCTTCTTTTATCAGGCTTTCTGTTAGACTTCATATCGGGGCCGGTTTCGGTCGGCTTCACATCAGCAGCAGCGATTATCATCGCCACCAGCCAAATAAAGGACATTCTAGGCATCCATATCACCGGTAGCAAATTCGTCGAAGTTTGGCAAAATATATTCGAAAAGATCGGCGAAACGAAGCTCTGGGATACCGCGCTTGGTATCACTTGTATAATCGTCCTACTTCTCCTTAGGGTGAGTGTCGCCATGCTATTTGTTTCAAAGATAACACAACACTTTAAATTTTATAAGTATAATACACGATAAATTAAAATATCCCACTGTATATCCAGAGATGCCTGTACGCTTCCACGAGTGAATCAACGATTCGCCAAATCGCTTTGTCCATAAATTATTGTGCCCGCGCAGGTGCAGGTGTTACTTTCACCTAAACATGGTCACACGTCCAATAAACAAATGTCTAACATTTCTTAAGCACCACTCATCGAGACCGTGATCCTGCAGACACGAGGGCACCGAATGGTTCAAGTTTATTCAAATGTATTCAAATTTATTCTCTGCGTTTTGAATCTCTCACGGTTTCTGGCAATGTCAGCTGCCGAAACATTATTTACCTTAACTAACCCACACGTGATTCCCGCTTGCTCCTGGGATGATAAATAAAGTTGTTTTATTTTCGCGGTGTTTTTTTTTGCAGAAAATCAAGGACATATCGGTGGCGCGGAAGGCTGTAAAGATGCCCTCGAAGGTACAAGTGTTTATGGAGAAGTCCCTCTGGTTGCTCTCCACGTCGCGGAATATACTCGTGGTCCTCGTCTGCGGTGTCATGTGCTGGCTTCTGGAAAGCCACTTGGGTTCTTCGCCGGTCAGACTGACCGGCCACGTTAAACAAGGACTTCCGGAATTTCAGCTGCCACCGTTCAGGACGAGCCACAAAAATGAAACCTACGTTTTCGTGGACATGATCTCGGCTCTGGGCTCTGGGTGTCTAGTCATTCCTCTGCTGAGCCTGTTGGAAACCATCTCTATCGCCAAAGTGTTTAGTAAGCCATCACAGTATTTATTCGCTAAGAGCTCGCGGCTCGGGAACCGGCGGTGAGCATTTAACGTACACAGAGGAGCATGATTCTAAACCAAGAGTGAGTCTAAAGTCACTCTAAACAGTCTAAACGCTCACGCCTGCCGCGCACGCGAGGGGCGCAGTATCAGTCGCCCGAAAGACGGAGCGAGACAGAGTCTCTTACCGTTTCTCGCTCGCTTGCAGTCTCCGCAGCCTCTGACTCGCCCTCGCCTTCGCGGGACAGGAGTGAGCCAGAAGTGGAGATAGCGCCGAGCTCTTAACGTGTAGGCGAAACCGAGCTCTTAGCGAATAAATAGCGCACTACCTTCCTCCCACCGCTACATCCATAATTAATTGTTTCTACCCCTAGTTCAAACGAAACGCGATGTTGGTTCGCACGCTCATGTTCAGTGATGTGTACTTTCAGACGAAGGTAAACCGATCGACGCAACACAGGAGATGCTGGCGTTGGGCGCGTGCAACGTCGTGTCTGCCTTCGTTTCCTCGATGCCCGTCAGCGGTGGCCTCAGCCGTGGAGCTGTGAACCATTCCTCTGGAGTAAAGACCACGCTCGGTGGTGTTTACACTGGCCTCTTAGTCCTCGTGTCACTTCAGTTCCTTACCCCGTACCTCTACTTTATCCCAAACGCCGCCCTCGCAGCGATCATCATCGCCGCGGTCATCTTCATGGTGGAGTTGCACGTGATCAAACCCATATGGCGAACTAAAAGTACGATCTTCTTCCTTCAACCGTTAGCCACATTTATGGATCAATGTTCTTCAGGGATCATTACCCCTTACGATTCATGACACGTTCTTTTTTTTTTCCAGAAATTGATCTCATACCCGCAATAGCCACGTTTTTGTGCTGTCTCTTTATAAGGCTCGAACTAGGTATAGTGATCGGTATCGGTATAAACGTGCTGTTCCTACTTTACGCTTCAGCGCGGCCGTCGTTACGAGTTCATAAAGATACGGTGAGGCAGCTTTCATTTTACAGCGTACTTATTAAGGGGTCATCCTTAAATTACGTAAGGCTTTTTGGAGGGGGTGGGGGGGGGGTACCGCGAATTTCTTACGTTTTCTTACAGGGGGGTGGGGAATCAGGTGGCGTCTTACGTAATATTTTTTACCCTAATTTTCAATTAATACAAATTCTATCATTAATGTTCCAAAAAAGTAGTTTTAGTTTTAATTTTAAGTTTAGTTTTAGCCTTAAAACGAGTTAAATGAATTATATAAACCTTTAAAAGAATTTTAAAAACTAAATAAATTAAATGTAAAAAATATTACGTAAGGGGGGGTTCGAATATCAAATCTTACGATTTCTTATACTGAGGGAGGGAGGTGTTAAGAATTCGCCAAAATTACCCTTACGCAATTTAAGGAAAGCAATAGTACTTTCTAAGGGGCAATAGTACTTTCTTTGCCCAAAAATTAAGCACTCTTTATAAATTTTTTGCTATATGAAAATCAAAAGCTAGAAAGATCGGCTTTGCTGCAAATGGAAGATCACTGTTTAAAAGTGTTGAAAGAATTTTTATTAAAAAAAACGTTTTAAAAAAACCCTTCCCTCGCTATAGTCGCTCAAAGTCTCGCGAACGCGGAGTGAGTAGAATTGCGGTGTTATAAATTTTGCCTTCTATGCTTATCTGAAACATAAAAATAAATTAAGACATTAAAATTGATTACGTTTCGTTGTCGTTGGCCGAGCCGTTTCTTAAATTTCGCATTTAAAACAAAACGTGCAAAAGCTGTTTTTTTTTAATAAAAATTCTTTTAACACTTTTAAACAGTGATCTTTCATTTGCAACAAATCCCACCTTTCTAGCTTCTCATTTTCATATAGAAAAAAAAATCATAAATGCTTAATTTTCGAGCAAAGGAAGTGCTATGACCCCCTTAATTCACCTTTTTATATTCTTCCCTAACGTAAGACTCTTTATTGTTGCAGAGTATCAACGGCTGTGAATATCTTGTCATAACGCCTGACAGAAGTCTCGTTTTCCCAAGCGTTGAGTACGTGCGAGCGGTAATTAGTAAACAGGGTACGAAGCAGGGAACCGCGGTACCTGTTGTCATAGATTCTACGCATATTCAGGCAGCAGATTTTACAGCTGCGAAGGTACGTTCGTGCAGAGTTCATAGTGTTTAGTAATCAGAGTTACAGAATTTATCAGTGATATAAACTACGTTAGGTCAGTGTTTCCCAACCTGTAGGTCGCGAAGTGTTTTCTAGGGGGTCGCCACGATTATTTTTAGTTGGCAATTTTTAGCACTTATTTCTTTTAATTATTAAGTTAGAATTATATTCTGGAATACCTATTTTTACCGTGTTTTTTTTTATCTTATATGGGGGGCGGGGTGTTGTAGGATATTTGAGTATTATAAAATAGGACTACGACTAAAAAAAGATTGGGAAACACTGCATTAGGTATTACTCCGTGTTGCTTATCCTTTGATATTATATTGAAATTAATATAAATCATTCAGGGTGTCAAGAATCTAACGGAGGATTTCTCCAAACGTGGGCAGCCTTTGATCTTTCATAACTTAAAACCAAGTGTCATCGAAATCTTCAAGGGCGTGAAACCTTCGGGTTTGAGGTGTAGTTCCAACGAACTTGAGCTAAATGACTGCCTTAAAGGTAACTGAAATATCATTTTTTCGATAGGATGTATTGAAAGTCTAGTATTAACCCTTTCAGTGTTAAACCGTTGTAGGTGGAAATTCTAGGTGTTAAAGTTTCACTGTTAAACCGTTGTAGGTGGAAATTCTACGATCATGTTTGTTCACTACTTCGGTACTCAGAGGGTTAATAGCTGATTAATAGCATCTTAATCTATTTTTTATTAGATGATACAGTACAAGCAGAGTTGAGCATTAATTAAATAAAAAGTTATTGAAATAACAGATCGAATAAAAGTTACTTTAACTTTAAATTATTCGGCGAATAAAGTTATTTTTTTATTCTACCAATAAAGTTAATTTTTTATTCGCCGAGTGTTTCAACTTCTGCGTCGAATAATTTTTTCAACTTCAACTTTAACTGTAACTTTAACTTTAACTTTATTCGGCGTCGTATAATTTTCTGTCGCGTGTTACAATTTGTAGTATCGCCCAATTAAAATTATTCGACGTTGAATAAAGTTAAAGTTAAAGTTGAAAAATTTATTTTATTCGTCGAATAAAAAAATTAACTTTATTCGACACACGACGAATAATTCTTTTAACTTTTACTCGTTATTCGAAATTTTTATTTCAATAAAAATTTTGCCCATCTCTGAGTACAAGCATATAAAATAAAACAAATTTTATTTGTGTTTGCAGAATTTTCAAATAGTCCGGCGGCTACTACGAATAGGTGCTGACAATACTAAAAGCACCCACGCACTATCGAGAATGCTCGTCGAGCGAGCACATGAAAATTCCGTCTCGTAACTACTTTTCTTTATATTGTAAGCATCAGTATTATATCAACAAGAAGACAGACGATAACATAGACAATACTATTATAAGATGAAGTAATGTTTTTCATAGTTGTTTCGAGATAATAATTAACTCAAACGTAACGGGTATTTACGTGACGCTGGTGCTTCATTCATAAACGAGAATAAAATAAGCCGTCGGTCGTTTAAGCGTGATGCCATAGAAATTGGCATAGTAAGTAAACTAGGTATTATCAAACGTATTATGAAAGTTTAAAGAAGAACTGTGCTGCACCAATGTCGCGCCAAAGGAGTTAATTGAAATATGACTAGAGTAACAAAAAGGTGTACATACGAATGAATATATCGACACAAGTCCATATTTTTATATGGTAATGATATTTTACATATTTTTTTATACATATACATTATTATACATATCTATGTAGTAATCACTTTTTAATAACTTTCGTATGTGTTTTATAAATGTACTTTACTTGAAAAAGTGTTAACAAGTGTTGAGGAAATATTGTGACCGTTTAGCTTAGATGATAATGTTATAGAAAAATCGAAATTTCAGTAAAATTGTATTGATATACGCCTCCTTTTTTAGAAGTACAGTATCCTCTCACTGTGGGCTCGCATTCGTCACCTCTCTCGCACCCCTTTTCTCTCACTCACGCCATCAGCCCCTCGGAGTCGTCTCCGCTACTCGCTAAGCGCTCGCGTCAGCGCCAGCCTCGTGTCGCGAGGGAATAGCGAGAGGATACTGTACATATCGCTCTCTTCCTGAAATTAAAACGATCTATTCAATATAAATACGAAAAGAATCTTAAAGTTTTTAGTTAAGCATTCATTTGTACATAGTCTTGCTATTCGAGGTTAGGTAACTTCTCATTTCCGTTTTATCGAGGCAGCATTTAATTTATGTCCAAGAACCTTGCTCCCATTGCAGGTTTCGCGATGTAGAATGTTGCATTTCCAGGATATCTATAAAAAGAGAAACGGTATTTGTAAATACTATTAGCGAACAGTAAAATCGTAAGTGTTAAAGACAGTGAAACCTTACTTGGCCTTTATATGCTTGATTGTTTCGTCGATTGCATCTTTTCTTAGTAAAGTTACCGTGCAACCCCCAAAACCAGCACCAGTCAAACGACTCCCTAATACACCCTTTATTTCTCTCGCTGCGGATACCAAAATATCAAGTTCCACAGAAGAAACTTCGTAATCATTCTTCAACGAGTCATGGCTTTCGTTCATCAACCGCCCAAATTTCTTGAAATCACCCTTCTCGAGAGCAGCTGCGGCATCGGTTGTTCTCTGAATTTCTGTGACCACGTGGCGAGTTCTTTTTATTGTTTCTTCAGGTACAATCTGCGATTGCAAAGCTGGGAATAAATTAGAATAGGTGAAGCCGGCATTAAACGCAGAACAATAGTAGTATTCGATATAATGCCAATAAAAGAGTAATTTCCTTTTTGCAGTACTGTGTCTCTCTTTTACCTTGAACGTCACTTATACACGCGTCCCGTAAGCTTTTCTTATTTAACATCTTCGCAGCTGCGTAACAGCTATCTCTGCGCTCGCAATATGCGCTCGAGCTTAGTTTGTGCGGAGTGTTTGAATTAGTAATTAGAAAGACGTAGTCGTCTATCTGTGACATAGAGATTTGCTTGGTAGTAAGATCTCTACAATCAAGGAGAAGGGCGTACCCTTCCTTCCCCATCACGGAAATAAATTGATCCATGATACCGCACGGAACACCAGCGAAATCATGCTCCACGCGTTGGCATGCTGAAGCCTGAAAACGAACGGGTAGCAATTCTTGTTTCTCTATTACGAATTAAGGAAAATAGGTAATTATACCTTATCTTCTGGTGTGTTCAATTGTGAACCAGTTAACGCTTCCAAGAATGTATAAGTAGCAACCTCTAAAGCAGCTGAACTACTGAGACCAGCGCCAACAGGTACTGTTGATACAATTACAGCATTAAATGCTGGTACGTCGCCTGAAATTGATGTTTAACTAAAATTAATACACTGTAATTTTACGATGTTAATTATATTTTTGTACAACTTCAGTAAAATAGACGCGGTGCCCAACTAACAAGTAAAATTTGCTACGCATCCTTTTACGTAGTTTGCCCATTTCGGTTCTCCTGGTTTTATACTATCACGAGCCCCTGTTTCAAATTCAACCTGATTTTCAGAACTAACTACCTCGCTAAGAGACACAATTTTGTGTTTCTTCGTGCTACTAAGTTTTCCAGCTATAACTGTGACCATAGGTAATGCCTAAAAATTGAAATAATTTATTAACATATTAGACACTACAGGTGTTTAATTCAATGATTTTTCAGATCTCGAAATGATATTTTAAATTAATTGGCAGTTAATTGGAATAGTGATTAGAAAAATGATTTTTTTGGAAATAATAAACAGTTATTATTCTTGACACAATTGTACATGAAAATCACCTATTTTATAAAAATATAAAATTATATAATCACGTAATCGTCAGATAAATATGATCAAGATTAAAGCGAAAATTTTGATTAGATATATCTCGTTCTATAATTAAACATCATTGATATTAAACGAAATCAAATTCACTACAGATCAACAACAATTTATCTCTTCGATTTATTTCCTAATAACGATTGCATTAAAACGTACATTGAACAACGATACTGTTATTCAAATTTAAAATATATTTGAATCAGTATAGATCATAGAATCTTAACAGATGATTTAAATTTAAATGATGCCTCCAAAAAGAACTATGCGAATCAAAAGAAACTATGAATTGCAGGCGGCATTGTCTCTTTCAAAATACATGTTACGTGTTCTATGGAATATATTTACAAATTAGTAACAGTAAACAACAATTCGCTTATATTTTATTTCAAAAGGAAAAAACTGTAACGCTTCTTTAAACATCGAGAATTTTACCATCGGCAAAACGAAACCATCGTTGTAATCGGTGTGTTCTCCGATCAGATTCACGCGACCCGGAGCGCAAACGCACACATCTGCATTCACTCCAAACTGCTTCACAAAAGCTTCCAAAGCTTGCGATTTAATGACATTTACGTCAGGTACTGCCACTGCCATTCTTCCCAGTTTCTTTAACTCTGTATCTGCTACCACTGCGCCAAACTTTTACAACTGGCTTCACTTAATACGCGTGATCGAGCTGAAGATCCGATTTTTAATGTTCCATGGATCGATGAAGGGAAGCTTTATTTAATTAATCGAAATCTTGATTATAAACGAAAAATTGTTCGTCGCTTTACGTAATCCACGATGTACGAAGGATATCTATGAAAGATACTCCAGGAATGATCACCGTATAACAGTTAATATCAAAGTGCACGTTATCAATCGAACATTGTTTTATGAGTAGGTACAGTGGTTGCATGTGTGCACGAACACACGATTATCTTTCGCGTGATGATACCCAGGGCCGTCTTAACAATTTTGAGCGCCCTGGGCTAAGAAAATTTGACGCCCCAAGGCCCCAACACCCAGTGGCGCACGCTGGTGAGAGGGGCCAGGAGGCCCTGGTCCCTCCTAAACAAAAAGAGAAACAAGGGAAAAGGAACGGGTTGTATCAAGCGCCTGAAAGACGAAGCGAGACAAAGTATCAACGAGTCGCGCGGCGTCTGTCTTGGCCCCCTCCAAAATAGAATTCTGGGTGCGCCACTGCCAACACCTCACGTAAACGTTCCGCGCAGGGGTACATACACTGTTGATTGGTAGTAAACCGGCAGGGAAAGTGTTACGACCAATCGCGTGTGTCAGATCCGTGGGAGCTGCGCAGATCGGTCGCAAATCGGTAGGGGCGTTGGTACACTCTTATATGAAACGCAGTGTAAATACCAACTCTATATGCCGTATAGACTGCAGTTTCTTCCAAATCAGTGCAGGGCGGTACATCTTATAGATTTAACGATTGTCGTGTCTCTTCTCATAAAAAATTGAAATGGTAAAAGCATTTCAACATACTGCGCCCTTGGATCACTGGCGCCCCTGGGATATAGGCTATAGGTAGGGTTGCCATAATTGCCAAGCATTGATATGGGACGTTTAACTGCTAAATAAATAAAACATGAAAAAAGTGGGTAGGTAGTGGTTTATTTTTAGGGTTGCCATAATTGCCAAGCATTGATACGGAACGTTTAAGTGATAAATAAATAAAACATGAAAAAAGTGAGTAGGTAATGGTTTATTTTACTCTGTAAAATATTCCACGGGAACAGCGAAATAAGGGACAGTATGGCAACTCTAGCTATAGGCCATTTAGCCCACTGGATAAGGAGGCCCTGATGATACCGCAGACGAGGTATAAGCGGGCCCTACACGATGAGACTTGTCTTCAGACATGTCTCGAGACAGGTATCTCTGTCTCGTGCTGGCAAGGTGGAGAGAAGAAGACAGAGAGACCTGTCTCGAGACATGTCTCAAGACAAATCTCATCGTGTAGGGCCCGCTATAGGATCCTATGCCTCGTCTGCAACATTACTCTTGGCGCGTATACATACAGTAAACATGTGCGCCACAAACACAACACGGTCGGTAAAAAAGTGACGTTTGATGCAGTTTGATGTATGAACAGTATGTACACGTTTACACCTCACACTGTTAAAACAATGGTATATATGTATGTAAATACATGATTTTAAATAAGTACGCTTGCAGTGATGTCTGCTTCAGTCACTACGAGCTTTTAACCGATGGTATAGTTTATTGAATAGAGTAACTGTCAATGTAGGACACAATAATTCTGACTGATAATGCGATGACGGTCTCAAATCCTCTTATCAAAGAACTGAAAGGTAATTACGCGATGCTAGATGCTTTTAGGTTAGAGAGTTATTTTGTCTAAATAAATAGTAAGTAAAGATTTCGTGACAGAAATCGATTCTCCTTTTTAGGAATGTTTATAGCTTGGATTATCTGTACTCCACTTGTCATTTTTACGTATTAACGAATTTCATTACACGCGAAATTTTTTTTATTTACTTTTAAGCACCTACATGTAGAGTTTTTGCTGTGTTATTATTAGCATGATATAATTTTGAAATTTATCGAAGATGTTAAATGTGTATACTTTATAAAAAAATGATGAAACATCCCTCACACTTTTTTCTTTTTCGCTGTACTATTAATTTGAGGTAGTCAGAGCAACAACGGACTAACTCACATTTTTTTCGAAATGGAATTAGTAGCAATAACGTATTCCAATAGGCTCTACTAACCATATAAAATAGGAAAAAAAAATTTTTTTTGAATGTGGGTTGGTCCGTTGTTGCTCTGACTGCCTCATTTATGAGACATGATACACGATACTAATATGAACACCCTGTATAGTGTTTGATCCCCCTTTTTTGTGAGTAATGTGGATGAATTATTTTGAATTTTATTGGTAAATAGATTATAATGAAACTAATACATTAAGTCCCTTATATTTCTTCACACTACTAATTTACTTTCAGGTTGGACAAGAAAACTAACAGAATGCGACACAGAGATTGACGATGGAAATATAGAATTGCCTTCCTTTTGTAGATGCTTAGAAAAATGTTTGCAAAAAGGCATACTAATGCGATTGAATACTACAAACTTTTCGAAGTTTCCTGACGCTTGGTATTGTTTGGAGGAAATCGCAGAAAAGCATTTTAGGTTTATACCGAAACATACGTTACCTTCTATAATATACTTTAATACAAAGCAAAAGTCATGCATGAAAGAGATTTCAATTTAAATTATTCAGTTCGGAACAAAAAATACGATTCAGTTGCTTTATTGATTTCATTAATTAATTAATATGTTGACTGCTGTGGGAGTCGCCAGGTGCTTCGAACTTAAGCTTTCTTCAGAACGCTTACAGAAATAAGCGCTTAGATTCGTACAATTTTTAAAGATATAGCTGTCGTTAAGAAGCATCGGAGAATCATGTAGCGGTCAACGTGTTAAATGTATGTAAAGTATTTTGAAAAGTCAACAAGACACTGTTTCAGTTCCTGTTGCACTTACTCTCTGGCAGTTGAACAAGTAAGAGACAATCCGAAAGTGCATACTCCTACTGGACATCTTAGACTTTTAATTAGAACATGTTTGACGCGAAAGTGCCTTCATATTCCGATTGAAATGCTGGTATACTTAAAATACATTTATCAATTTAAGCAAAGCGTAAGGATACTTTTATAATTTAATCAATGCGTTAGTAACTATGCAGAAATTTCTATAGGTCAGGACACCATTAATGGCTACAGACTATTATGATAAAAACAGTATCCTAGGAGATGACATTCTCGGTGAAATATTTTTATCGGTATTACTGCAAAGTAGTAAATTGAATTTTAAATTAAATTTACGGAATTCTAGTTTTTTGGACGAGTCCTGGCAGCTACCAGAGTGCGTGGCTCTGGAATTAGTTCCTTGTAGATGTTTAGGTATCTCTGTATGGTGAGTAATGTAAATTATTAAAAGGAAACTCTTGTAGTAAATAACACTTTTTTGCGTTTTACAGTTTCATCAAAGGAAAGGCTTTAATAATCAATCTGGATAAAAATTCTGTGGCTGCGGAAGATGTAAGAAGCGTGATATTCTCTCTTAAATTTTCATACGAACCAAAATTAGAAGTCGAAGTCATCGAAAATTATCGATATTAATGTAACTTGAATATTTTTATTTCATTTTCTGTTAGGATAAAGTGGAGATTGGGGACGTGTTGGATGAGATAAATGGAAATGCTATAACATCTAGTACGAAGGGACAGCTACGTAGAATTATGAAAAAAACTACGGGCCGACCAGTGTGTCTACACGTAGTTAAAGTATGTATCACAACATTTCCGTTTAATTAAATATGACTGCATTTGTAATATCATGGATTTTCAGCATCGCAATAAACAAACCCATGAATTGTATACCCCAGTAGTGCATCTTATAAGAAGCTCGGGTGTTGAGGGTTTGAAAAAGATTTTAAAGAGATTTGCTTCAGAGCCGCGCAATGGCGAAGAGAAAGCCGAGATACCTAAATCAGCGAGCAAATCATTAAACGCTGGATTTTGTGTTAAATACTGTGGCTCTATGTATATCGGTGCGGAAGGAGATGTTAAACAAATCGAAAGATCGATCGTACAAGTATTAAAGTTGGAGGAATTAAAGCTGGTGCCCGTGAAATTTGAATGTCTAGAGATTGGAATCAGGGTGACTCAGGACGCAGATGACACTGTACGTAAATATATCTGTTAGTGTTTACAAATGTGTAACATAACAGCAAAGTCTATTTGAACGTTTAGGTAATATGTAAACAAAGTTACATGGAAATCTCTTCTTGCGGTCGTACTGGAAACATTCCTAATTATTTTGCATTCATTGCAGGGTAATATAAATAATTATCATATCAATTCTTTTAGTTATACAATTGGAATGTACGTTTAACCCAATTTACAGAGACACTAACTGCAACTTGGCGACCAAGTTCGACGCTTATGTATTCTACCATGAAAACGAAAGCGAGATGCAGACTATATTGCAAAGTCTGGGCCAAGGATTCCAGCGTACTCACTTTGCGGTTTGATCGTTTTAAGTAAAATGCAATGTCTGAGAAATTATTTTTTCATCATAGAGACGATATCTTAATTATATAGAAACACTTGAAACATTCACCCTCGCGTATCTAGTCAGTGTAAATTAATTGTATTCTTAGTCTGTTTTATTCTATGACTAGACCCCCTAATTAAACGAAGTTTAATAAATATGTTGCGTATAAAGAAGGTACATATTTTCTGAAAAATGTAAGTGAAACTTACGGTTTATATTGTGCGTAATCGTGTTTCCCATTAGTCATAGGACATATCTGTTTATAAACATATGGCTATGTGATATTAATTCCTAATTGAACAACATCTTTCACTATATTTTTAGATATTTATTCAATATAAGTATAAATGTATTTGTCAGACAATCGGTTGTACATATGATTAAAAGAATATGTTACAATAAATGACTATAAAATGTATATTATATGCGAAACCCTTATCGAGCCACTAAAAGATCGGAGTGGTATCCGCCTTATTTCTTTCAACAGAACGACGTATGAATTTTCAGACGGTGTTCCAGAAACAACCTTTAGTTATCCCATTTCCTGAAGGGATCATGCCTAGTTGGCAGGCGAAAAAGAAACGTGATTTTCGGGAATTTTTCGTGGAAAATCTACTGTATATTTTTTCCAACTATTTGCTTATTGTAAAAGTACGTATATTCAGCAACTTTCGGTGATTTTGTTATAGAAAAATATTAAAAAATGAACGAATAGCAGACACTCTCCCAGAAATTATTTTTGTTAGCGGTGAGCTCGATTTCTCCGAGCTGGGTCATCTGAAATCGAAAAGTAAAGAAGAATTTGTTAGTACTATATGAATATATCTGGTGCGTGAACGAACGATTTTTGTTTTTGATGAAAACTTTATTTTTACTTCACGAAAAACGAACACATCAAAAAAATCAATTCACGAAAAACGAACACATCGAAAAATCATAATTTTGCGTTAAACGGCCGCCATTTTGTCTGAAATCATTTTTTTGAAAAATCGTTCGTTCACGCACCAGATAAATTCATATATTAACAGAAGCTTCTTTAGTTTTTGATTTCAGTTTGATCCGGCCAGTGGCGGATTCAGGGGGGGAGGCACCCCTCTCTCAAGGGAAAAATACTTATTTTAACTTAGCAATATGAGAGAAAATATGATAAATTGATACCAAAAAAAAAGCACTTTTTTATTTAACTGGGGAAATATTATCGGGAAAGGTCCCTAGTTTATTTCTCAGACCTACGCCCTCCCTCCTGAAGAAAATCTTGGATTCGCCCCTGCGCCCCCCCCCCCCCCCCCCGAAAATCCCAAATCCGCCCCTGGATTCGGCTCGGAGAAATCGTGCTCACCGCGCAGCGCCTTTATAAAAACAGCTTCCGGGAGAGTGGCTGCTATTCGTTCATTTTTTAAATATTTTTCTATAACAAAATCATCAAATGTTGCTGAATATATGTACTTTTAAAATAAGAAAATAGTTGCAGAAAATATACATTAGATTTCCCACAAAAAATTCCCGAAAATCACGTTCTTTTTCGCCTGCCAACTATTTAGCCATGACCCCTTAAACTTCACCCAATTCAATACACAATGAAAATAAAAGAAGACCTTAGAGGAACTTGGGACACTTTACTGCAAGGAGCACAATGAAGCATTAATATTATCTTGATTATCTATACGGAATCACCGTATATCATCTATTAAGATGATAGCTTATAGGGTGTCTTGTGAGTTGTGATCATGTTTTAAACTTCCGTTTCTAGATATCAAGAAAATATTAAATCATTGCGCCCCTTGAATCGAAGTGCCCCAATTCCCCCTAAATTAAAAATTGCCCAATGCCCATGGACGTCCGCAGGGCGGGGGGGGGGGGGGGGGCAAAAGGGGCAGTTGCCCTCCCTGGCTTTTGAGAAAAATCGCTTATTCTTCAAAACTGATCTTGATTAAGTTTATACTAAAAAGGGAACATTTTTATATTTCGGTTTTAAAATTTTAATTATGAGTTAAAAAATCAAGAGGGGTATATTTTTCTTTACCATCATCCCAAAGTTGCCCCCAGAATTGGGCAAAATGTAATCTAACTACAATTTACAAATTACGATTAAACTGTAATTGTGTCGTTGATTATACATTATTTTCTGTAATCGTTAATTTAGGTGGTTGATAAAATTGTGGTCAACCACCTAGATCAACAATTACAGAAAATAATGTGTAATCAACTACACAATTAAATTTTAATCGTAATTTGAAAGTTGTAATTAGATTACATTTTGCCCAACTGTGGCCCCCCCCCTCCCCCCGCCGCCTGGAAAAAAGTCTCCGGACGGTTCTGCCAATCACCATATTAGTCCTACCGCATCTCATCTCACTTTCAAATTCTCCTAACACAAAACAATGTCCCTCGTAACTCCCCAAACATAAAATGTAGAACATCTTAAAATTTCATGTTTCTAGAAGAATCACCCAAAACACCAAAAATGTATACATATACCATTCGATACAAAAAGAAAAACGGGAATCCCCCGACGGTAGCAGCGCATACGTCACCCGAAGGATCCCATAAGCCGGAGATTTAAAAGAGAAACGAGAATTTCATCGCCATTCTTAGTAAATAGGTAGCGAAAGTACCAGTTGCAGCGTTTCGCACAAGACACCCCGTATATACGCAAGTACGCGTACGCTCCGTAGCACGACGTTAAATCAAAATATTTTGACAGGTAGGCCGCGGCGACGGTTGAAAAATGTAGAAACGAGACTCGATTTGAGAAAGGTCGATAACTACTCGATCGGCGTGGAGCAGAGAAGCGGCATCTCGAATCGGTGGTTTCTTAGGTCGGGGTTGGGATAGGGTTCGGGGTTGGGAGTCAGGTATCCCTGCTTTGCGACGTGCGTCGTAACCGTTGCGCCGTGTAACCTTCTATCAGCCGTCGTCGGCGGAGAGCGAGCACCACAGTGATCAGAGGAAAGATGGCTACGAACTTGGGGGTAGAGTGTCAGTACTTTTACGAGGATGTCGTCTACCGTGTGGATAAGAAGGGCAACGTTGTGTTCGGGATCGTTATGGAGAACGACGACCAGGAGCTGTCCGACGAGAGCTCTGACAGCGAGGAGAACCCGAAGAGGAAAAAGGGCGAGATTCGCGTGGTCTGGCATCCCTCCGGTGTCGAGGAGCTGGTCACCGCGAAAAAGGTATCCAACGTTCGCTTATCCCATCGAACTATCCACCACAGATGAGATGAACGCTGCGCAGAACGATATATTCATGCCTCGCCGTATTATTCCTTTCCCCTTGTATTTACGTTTTCGATTTCACGGCGAGCGACACCTGACATGAGAACGGTGTCCGTGATTGACTGTTGGAATTGAATTTTTGAATTCGATTCCGACCGAACGACTCCCACCCTTTCGTGTTTTTTTTTTTTCGTAGCTTACTGAGGATTTTTTTCTTTTTTCGGGGGAAATTTTTATGTCCACTTATAGATCCACCTGGCAGACAGAACACTTATGCCGGGAGATGTTGTACGCCGTATGATAAAGGGGAAAGATACACAGAGGGGGTATTGCAGGGATATCGAACTCACTGCTTGTGTTCAAGTGATCGGCACTAAGCAGGTGCTTACGAATATTAGGAGCGAGGATTTGGTTCCTTTGGAAGTATGTAGTCAGGCGTGTACGGGGGTTACTTTTCGTTAAGTAAGTCGTACGTTATAGTTGATAGTGACGTTTCGTAGGAATTCGCGACGGATATAGCTGTCTGTATGGATTCGTGGGTCGGTGGGATAAAGATGACTCACTTTAAATTGTGGCTGACTACGCCCGATGGATCCCGTTGCGTTGTAAACGAGATGGGGCAGTTCGAGGAGAAGCGAGACAATGTAAGAATCGAATAGAAAATTCTCCTTCGGTTAAAGATATTCAATGAAGACATTTTTAGGACAATGATTTTCCCCACTCCTCCGAGTTCTATCCCGGGCAAAGTTTGTGGGGGCCGATTCACTGCCTGGAGGATGCGCAGTGGATCACTTGTACGAAAGAGATGAAAGTGAAGAGGAAGGCCAAGCCGCAGAAAATGACTAAAGTGATCGTGGAGAAAGTGGAGACGGAGTGGGTGGGAGTACACTGGCAGTGCAGGGCATACTCGAAGGACGGCGCTTGGTCGGACCAAGCTCCGCCGAAATTCGTAGTCGACGGGGAGAATTTGAAGAAGTTGAAATTATTGAATGTCTTTGAACCTTCTACCGTACAAGTGGGAGATAGAAATTTCTATGTAATTAAAGGCGACGAGAACGTCATTACGCGAGAACAGTGGAGGAAGCAGCAGAGAGACATTTTTCAAGTTCCTAAACATAGTCCAAAGAAAACACGTCCGAACATTAGCGTCACTAAGCCGGCTGAGGATAAAAAGAAAGAGAAGGACAAGGAGAACGTTAACGAACAGCAGGCGTTAGAAGAGAATGCTCAAAATAATATTAATAATTTGCAAAATGTGACGAGCAATAATACCTTAATGCTTCCAGCGCAAAATCAAAATACCGAGAGCTCAGACGATTGGGATACGGAGGACACTGGTTCGCAGAGCGACAGTGCTTCGGTAAGAGTTTCTGTTGCTTATCGTCGCGCAGCAAATAGGACTAACGAGCATTCTAACGTTTACAGGTGTCCAGTGGGTGTTCAAGTATGTCGTCTATGGGCAAAAAGAAAAAGGGCCCCGCTTTAATGACTAAGGTACTGAAGAAGAAAAGGTTATGTAAAGCGAAGAAAAAGGTACCGCCAGTACCACTTATACCTGGAACTAAAATTGTCGTGGAAACGTTATCCACAAATACGAAAGCTAACGTTGTGTGGCAGGATGGCTCGGTAGAATTCGGTACTTTATTACGTAACACTCTTAATCGCAGATCTTTCTCAATAGCATAAAATAAGTTGTACAACATTATCCAATACTCTTCTTCCAGGCATTCCATCGACACAGCTTTACCCGATTCACCACTTAGACGATAAAGAATTCTTCCCGGGTGATTTTGTGGTCGATCAAAAAGAGGAATCCAGAATGTACGGCGTAGTTCAAAGCGTCGATCACCAAGGTAGAACAGCTAAAATAAAATGGTTCAAAACGTACACTTCTAGTCAAAGTCCGCAGTAAGTGACCAATATTTCTCGCGCTCAATCCAGAGCAATTGAATTCGTTGTAAATCATATCGCACTAATCTGAATAAATATTCGCTAGACCAACTTTACTAGAAGAGCGCGAGGTCAGTGTGTATGATCTGAAGGATCACCCAGATTTTCAATACAGACCGGGCACGTTGGTGATTCGTATAGCCAACTTTGAAGGGGAAGATGCTGGGTGCACTGCTGGTCAAGTGCTAGATAATTATCCGGAAGGTCGGGTGAAAGTGTGGTGGGTCGATGGACATGTAAGTATGTGTTGGCCTCAAGATTTGTATAAAGTAGGTGAATATGACAGTGACGAGGGCGATCTGTGGGATGACGTGTCGTCCGACGCGTCGTGGGAGACGGAATTGGAAGACTGTTTTATCGCCGACAATGACGGAACAGAGCAAACGGAGTTAGAGAATATAAAGCCAAAACTAGCCGCCCACATCGAGAAAGCTCGTATCGCTATGTCCAGATTGGAAGAGATTTTTACTCAGAACCCATCTCTCCAGACGACTGAAGTTATGAGGAAATTACTAGACGTCTACAAAGATTGTCGTTACATGGATAAACTTATGGGCACCTCTTTCTTCCACGAGAGTCACTTCCAAGGGCTTTTGGAGAGAGTCAGGCAAGGCGGCCGGGCGAATGTGGCGCAACGTATGGCGGATCAAGTGAACAGACTGTTCACTCATAAATCCGACGGGTCGGAGTTAAATATAGAGAACTCCGATAACCCTTCCGAGAAGATCATTACAGTAACTGACACCGCGGAATCCATCGATGACAAGAACGATGAAGACGCCGGTAAAGAACCGAACGTGAAAGACGAAAAATCGATCGACAGACTATTCATCAATGTTAATCCCAATCCCGAGGATTCTGGATTATATTCCGCGGAGAACTCGAAGAAAGAATCGGGCTCGAGCGAGTCGAGCGGAGAGTTTCTATTAAGCGAAGACGCTAACAATATACCCGATCGCTCGGCAGAGAAGACAGACGCGAACAAGGCTAACAAGACGCATATATACATTACGAGCTCTTACGTGGCCGGATCCCAAGTTTGCGTGAAACTTTGTACCCTGATTAAAGCTCAACTCGTATTAGCGCACGCAGAAGTATCCAAACGATTCGGACTGTCGAGGATGTCGCTGTCCGACGCCGAGAAAGGATCGTCCCCTTCGAAGAAGCAGAAGAAGGAGGAAGAGAAACGCGTAGAACTGGTACAGGAGCCGTCCGAGTGCGTGATAGAGATTCCGCCGCCGTTATACACAGAAGGGGAAGGATTCTCCATAGAGGAAACAGCGCCGGACAGTCATAAATTTAGATTAACAATGTTCCAGCCCACGGACCCAACGAATTTCTTCAGAACTGTATCCAAGGAACTGAAACTATTGAAGAGCTCGCTACCACCCGGCATATGGGTGAAAGGGTTTGAAGATAGGATAGACCTGTACTCTGTAATGTTTCGTGGTCCTGAGAAAACGCCGTACGAGGACGGACTCTTCCTTTTCGACTTTCAATTGTCCGCCGACTATCCGGCCGCTCCGCCACTTTGCCATTACATTTCTTATTGTAACGATAGATTGAACCCTAATCTCTACGAAGATGGAAAGGTATGCGTGAGCCTGCTCGGAACGTGGTCCGGCCGTGGAACAGAAGTGTGGACAAGCTCCTCAACTTTGTTACAAGTCATAGTATCGATCCAGGGCCTTATACTCGTGCCCGAGCCATATTTCAACGAGGCAGGATTTGAAAAGCAGAAGGGCTCCCAACAAGGACGAGAGAACTCAAGGATGTACAATGAAATGGTTGTGCTGAAGCTGGTTCAAGCGCAGACCAAGTTGCTGCAGCATCCACCGCCTGTTTTCAAAGACATCATCATTGAACATTTCAAGAGGCACGCAAAGAAACTACTGCAACGACTGGACCTGTGGATGGAGATCTCCGAGCAACACAATAATCAACATCCATTATCTCCAGTGACGCCTACTACTTTTAAACAAATATCTGACGTTGGTACGTTATTTTGTCTTTTACAAGAGGACATTCCGAACCCGGATATCCAAAAAATTCTGAAACTTTGTGAATATGTAGGGAATTTCCTTCTGATTATAATGCAATTTTTGTTTGCTGCCCAAATTCACTTTAAGGGGGTGTAACTGACCCCTGAAAATCCGGTCATTTTCCGATTTTGTGTTATAACTCGTGAACTGTAAAATAATTTTTCCATTAAATGATGGATCTAATTAAAACAAGTAACTTTTGTCTTGAAACTTTTTTCTATCTCTTACAGTTCGCGAGTTATAATACAAAATCGGAAAACAGCCAAATTTTCAGGGGTTCATTTTACCCACCTCGAGTGAATTTGGGCAGCAAACAAAAATTTCATTGTAATCAGGAGGAAATCCCCTACATATTCACAAAGCTTCAGAATTTTTTGAATATCCGGGTTCGGGATCTTGCCTTGTTAGTGATAGCGGTTCGAATCATTGGCTCGAAAGCTTCTCAACGGTCCGATGTGAATTCGCAGTCGTTTCGAATATTCGAAGCCAGAAATTCTTGAACCTCTTGAGAAGTTGAAGAGTTCCACGAATTTTGTTTAAAAATTTCTTGTCTCCCTCATGGGATAGACGTGTTGTTGCACAGGTAGACTTTTCATTTCCAATAATACTCGAAACATTTCGGGACATTCGCAGTGATTCGGTGCGCCTCGAGCTCATTACTAATTTCATGTACACATGCAGAAATCTCTACACCGACAACCTGGTTTCTGTTTAGACAAAAAGATCCTTCCGGAATTCCCACTTATACCAGCGTCTAAAGGTTTCTGCATAACGCTTCGTAAAACGTTAGCCACGTTCAAGGGGGTACTGATTATAGAAGGGATCATGGAGGATAGCATCGACGGAGAGAGTAGCGTGTACGTGAAAGGGCAAACTAGCAGCACTAAGATCGAGTGCCGCGAAGCATGTAAACTCGCCGATGCTAGCATGGTGGATCGCGACAAGAGCAAAAGGAGCAACAGCCAGGGGAGCAGCAAATTAATCCCGAGCAGTAATCCATCGAAGGACTGTGTCTCATCTTCCTCGACGAATATTTCCGCCACGCCGCTAAGCCAAACGAAACATAGCATTTCGGACCGTACCATCAGCTAGCCACAAGGTAAACCTAAGTTTAAACCTAAATATTTAGCTCGTACCAGGTACACGATTATGCGGTAATATATTCGATTAATTTATTATTATATACAGATATTAAAAAAGGAAAAGTATGTTCAATGATAATCGCGGTATCTATTTATTAATATTTAACACCACTACTAACAAGCGATAACACTTTAACAGAAACGCCGCTGTCAGTGCTCCGCAGCTAGAGATACTTGTTACTATAGAGTAACCACATAGTAACGTAATAATAAACGCAATCATACACAGGCATCGTGTGGGAGCAAACGGGATCCCTGCTCTTGTGTACAGTGTCATGAAATTCCTGAGCGTGTTACACGATTAATTTATAATATTATGTAGAGTGTACGAGGTGTCTCTAGATGGCTGCTGTACGAAATGATTGCTAAACGGTGGACGATACAAAGGAGCGTAAGATTTCTTTCATTCTTTCCTATGTTTGAAAGGAAATTTATTTTCGAAATTTATCAACACCATCTCGGGTTCACTTTGTTTAAATGGAATACTAAAAGTTTCTTACATTTTTGCCGAAGATACGAAAAAGGGACGTTCAAGGGATCCTTAAAAAGGGAATGTCAATGTTAGTAGAAATACCAGTGAAATATCACGATTCCTTTGTGTCCCCTGCCGTTTAACAAACATTTTATGCAGCACTTATCCAGGGACACTTTGTACAATAATCAGTTATATGTAATGTTATAATATTAATTGATGTGGAGTTAATATTCGACCAGGGGGTAAAAGAAAAAATACATGGGGTACCACGTGCATTTAGTTCTGTAATTCTGCAATGAGAATAGAGCGTTCCTCGAAGGCGCAATAACAACTTGACTGACTAATTAAAAAGGAAAAAATGAAAAAAAAATAATTTCGGGTATCGGGTAGGCGAAAGAACATCGTATTAAAAAAAAGTGATAAGAATTAAATGAAAATGGTAAAGTAACCGGTAGCAATACGTCGAGCCAACGTAAGGAAACACTTTGCAATAGAGTTAAGGGACACGATAATAATAGTTATTAATTCTAAACGCATTTCAGTGAGTACATTTCGAATAATAATGCCACAGACTTCAAATAACAACAACAACAAGAAATGAGAATTCATTATCCTTCAACTATCTTAAAGTCATTATATGCCATCCACTAAGTACAGTATTCCAAGCGAAATTACGAAGTGACTTTGATTGCAAATAGGTTGTAGCTTAGAAAGAAAGATTCGTATTTAGATGAAGAAAACCTATGACGGCTAAGTCCAATGTTATTAGACACTTCTAACGTAGTTTGTAATTTATAGCGAAATATATTATAGGCGCTCTATCATCTACCAGTAAATTTTCCGTTGCCAGCAAAATCTGTTCGGTACGTTTTCGGAAATATTCGAGTGTCTCCGCGGACCCCTATTAATTTTCTTTTCGATATTGTCATAAACGATACGGTAATGTACTTAGTGTTGTATCACAAGAAGAAACAGTTGCGAAGAGCGTCAGTACTTACTGTATAACATACGCGTTTTACAGTATTATTTATATTAATTTTTTTATTTGACTCCAAACAGTTCCCTAGCGTAATGTACAGTATACTTGTTTACAATGGGGAGGTCCGTATTTCTGTATATTTCGAAACGAGTGCACAGAACTGATACATGAAAGCTCGGTACGCGCGATTTGAAATTGCGGGAGAATGCACTGTGAAAGAGTATTACATTAATCCAAGTAACAATGAGTATTCACGTGAATGTATTAAAAGCAACGTGCTTCTTTGCTTTCCTTTTCTTTTCCTCGATTTTTAGTACAGTCATACCTTATTTATATTAATCTACGTCGCGATTATATTTTATTTATTTCCTGAAACCTATGAATGTATAATTTGAGATAATCATTAGTGTAACTGGCCCAATCGTTTTGTTAGAGGAATGTATCCCCCCCAAAAAAATATGCTTGTATTAATAATGTTTTTCTTAACATGTCTTACTTTGTACTGCATTTTTTTTATTTGTACGCCGATATATATACATATATATATGTTAATAAATAGTTATGACGTTTTTGTTATTAGGTCGTTTTTCATCGTATCAATTAATTTTCCAGCAGTGTATTGAAATTAAAACTGATGAACTGTACTGGTTCAAACAGTCATTTTCTCGTGGAATTTACCGTACCGTCAAGTACGTGCAATACTATGCGCGAAGCTTGAAAACTTTAATGCACAACATTCGTTTTTCTCATTTTCTTCCATTTCTTTTTATTTGTTAAATAAAATGAGACGTCTATCTATAAGCGTGGAATTTGCGTGTCAACGGATGAGATACGATCAAGTGTTGATCATAGAAGCGTATCTCTTCTGCGATGAAAGCAGTTCTGGTAGTATTCTTTAGGGCCGTATTGCAGTTTCGTCAAGGGATTGCTTTAAAACGTGGCGACCATGGAATTTTCGCGCCGCAGGGGCGCAGCTTAACACGAGCACAGATGAGAAGCATAAAAAGCCTGTGCTAGTGCGAAGATTTCTTCGAAATCGTATGGTGCTGAATAAAAACAAAAGAACTGAGGAGAAACAGTTACGCAGGTGGGAACTACGGTTTCAGGAAAATATAGCGAGCGAGAATGAGAAAGAGAGAGAGAGAGAGAGGGTGAGAGAGAATGTATAAGTAGAATGGTAGGAAAATTAGATGAAGAAAAAAAATTAATGGATGGGGAGGGAAATGCAAATACTGCCGCCTGAGGCAGAGGAAATTGTTACGTGAAACGTGATGTTTTGGAATGCCTTGTATATGTGCCAGCTATTTCTATTTATATTATTACGGTAATTATATTTGTAAGTTGCATAAAGCTTTATTTTCGTCGTAATTACTTTAATGTTATATAAAAGCAGAGGGAATATATCTTAATTATCCATATCAGCATACGAACCGTCGATGTCAACAGTCTTTAACATAATATGCTTCGGCCTGCGAGTTTTCCCAATCCTTTGAAACATTACGACCGCTGTGAATTTATCTATTCCAGATATCCAATTTAATTTTCACCATTTATTGCATGGTTGCTAAAAAATAGAAGCATTCGCGCAACGCTTTGTGAAATAAACGTTTCAAAGGATTATACTTTATCGTATTTAATGTATTGTTAGGAAAAGGACACTGGTTTCATATTTCATTGATGGTCCTTCCTCGTTGGCATCGACCAATCTGATATTACAACGATCGTGTAATAAGTTATATTATACTTGTAACTTGGTTTCCTTGATTTTGAATTAATAAAAAGTCAGTATACAATTGCGGGATATTAACTGATACTATCATTTCTCTTCTGTTCAATAGATCCTACCCTTCCCTGAATCTTCGACCTGCATTCCCGACAATCTACTTCGTATCCGCGCTGTTAAATCCCAGCTGCGCCCGCGGTTTCCACGTTTCTTTAGACGTTTATCAGAAGAGAAGCAATCAAACCAAGCCGTAGCCTTCTTTTTGTAACTTGTCCAATCTATAATTCCAATGAAACAATTTTATATAAATTTGTATAAACATTATTAACTTTGTATTATACATTCATTTAAACTAAACTAAGTTGTTTCTTTATGTTCAATTAGCTTTTTGTAGAATATATTTACAGGCTGAAAGATCCGAATTCTCTTCATTTCCACGGATTGGAAATATTAGAATGAAATTACGTAATGCCGAGTATTCTGATTGTAGAAATCAATGAACAAAGGATGGTGAAAGCTGATGAAAGTATGCTCGCTATGGTGGCAAGCCCAATAGGGTTCCATAATAAGAATGTCTTTTATCTCTGCGAGAACAGATAAGATGCATTTTCCACCTGCTATCGGATATCTCTTATCAGAACGCTGATGCCGCTGATTCACTACGGATTCATGACCATACCGTTCGAGTATCCAGACGCGATTCCAACGTTATTCACCTATTCGTACCAACTACAAGCTACGTTTTATCGTATAATTCTCCGCGATTTACATCTTCGTAATCGAGAAAAATGTGTTCCAAAAAGCTTATGTGTTACATCGCCATTGGTATATGTAAGTATATACACTGGTTCACAGCCATAATCGTACACTCTTTAAAATCGTATAACATTATTAAAATTGGTCCAAACGACTCGAGTTTTTTTGAGAAGCTAGAAGGATTAGTTTGCTAAGTGACGTGTTCCTCGTTTTGAAAAAAATTGCAATTGGTCGGAATAGCAAAGAAAATAGTAAAGGTCGTTTTTAAAATTTTTTTTTGTGAGCCTGTAATGAAAATTCAAAAAACCCGTTTGTAGATTGAAGTAAGTTGTATACATGCTGAAAATTTCATCTAAATCGGTTAACGTTGCTCTGAGCTATAAATGCTTAAAGATCGCAGAACAAGGACGAAATTCCCGAACTCAGCGATTTTCGACCTGATTCTGCGATCTTTAAACGTGTGTAGCTCAGAGCAACGTTAACCGATTTAGATGGAATTTTCAGCATGTATACAACTTACTTCAATCTACAAACCGCTTTTTTGAATTTTCATTACAGGCTCTCAAAAAAAAGTTTAAAAAACGACATTTACTATTTTGTTTGCTATTCCGACCAATTGCCATTTTTTTCAAAACGACGAAACACGTCACTTAGCAAACTAATCATTTTAGTTTCTCAAAAAAACTCAAGTCGTTTGGACCAATTTTAAAAATGTTACGTATGCGATTTTAAAGAGTGTACGATTATGGCTGTGAACATTAGTATGTGAACTGTAGATTAGTATTTGAAACTCAATAACCTTGACAGAACTTATTACAATTACGCATATGATGCATGTTTTCTGACTTTTAAAGTGTAATCACACCGGATATTTAAAAGCACCAATTTTCGTCGTCAAATTCACAAGTTACTCATAGAAAAATAATATTAACAATGATTACGTGCACAAAGACAAATAAATTTTATTCCCCTTCCTCGCAGAAATTGTATAGAGTAGTTGTGTGGAATAGAAAAAAAAACTGGTGATACGTATGTGTAGAATGTTATTAAAGTGGTGAAAGATTTACAAAGGTTAATCGTCAGAAAGTACAATAAAGTAATTGCACAAATATAATGTAAATTTATGCAATAATATTGCAATGATACAAGCTCGGTAAAAGTTTGATAATCCTTACACGACTCACACATGAGTCATGCAAATAGTTTGCAATGGTGCAGGGAAAAATAAATAACAAATTCTTCGTTTGTACTAATCAATCAATTTCAAACAGTAATCATGGGGATTTTTATGGAAGGAGTTGAGGCGAGGCGCAAGATTTTAAGGGGTCGCAAGACAATTACAAGGCGTTACTACTGTAAGTCCGAAGTATATTGTAAAAGTGGGAGTTAGGGAGGAAACTAATATCGTGTGTATTGACGAAGTGTATTCGTAACTTTTCAGGGGGGACTGCGATACCTGCGTGGTCTATAGTACTTCTGATAGGAATTAGTATGCTGTTTGCTGGTGCTGGGCTCTACGTATTGCTACAGAAATTCGTGGTCGACAATGCTGATACTGGAGAACGCCATTCGGCCTACCAACCTGCATTGCAAAATGAAGCTTAAACATAAATAGAAAAATATGGAAAAACTTCAAGATTTCAGCACTCGACACATCGCTTCCTTTTTATACTCCGACAAGAGAAAAATGTGAGAAGTATTTTCACAGAAGAAATTTTCGTATAAACACAGTGACAATGTGTTATTTATTTCCATGTAATTCTGTCCTTGACAATCGTCTATTATTTTAATCTCACTAATCCATTATCGAAATTCATGATACCGCTATTCTTCGTATAACCGCACCCGTCGTACTATTTCTTTTTATTTCCATTGCTAGCTGCGAATTACGAAATATCCCGTGTCATAAATTACTCGTTATTTATATATGATTATATAATCGAAAGATACGCAAAAAGTTACAACAATCGTTCTCCAATGCACAGTACGATCGGAAATCAATTACATTTTGCTTTGTACATTCTGATAAAAGAGAATTATTAATTTTCGGGCACGTTAGATTAATCATTCAATATATATATTACACATTGGTAGTCAATTATTAATTGGTATGAAAAGAGAAATCTATCAATTTTAGAATTCTCTGCGGTGATACTTGTCGGGGTCAAAGTATGACGTCACAACAACACGGTTATTGAACTTTCGTCCTGTAAGGGTCTGCTGTGCCTTCTGGCAGTCGATCACGCTATTAAATTCGACAAATACCTATAACAAAAACACAGGAATGTATTTTTAATAATATGCTTCTCGGAGCAAGTGGAACTAGAATTGTGTGTTAATAAGAAATATACTTTTCCGCATCCAGGTACATCAACACCTTCTATAGGTCTTGGTATTTCCACGGATCGGACTACACCGTATTTGTTACACTCTTCTTTAATGTCTTCTAAAATATCTTCGTATTCCTCTTCCTCCATTAGCTCCTCGGGAGTTACCATGTTCAGCAGGCACAGCACCTACACATTATTTACATATAATAATCGCTGTTACATCAAGTTTATTATAAGCCAATAGAGAATCACTATTGTGGATTTCATTTGGAGCGCATCAATTTACACACGATTTGTGTAAATTATGAAAAGGCACGAACGAAATTATTTTACCTCAGTCGCCGGGCCACTCGTGCCCACCATAGACAGCCCGGGCACCTGAATTTGAACCGGAGCTTGTGCACCGATCATAGGATTCTTGGCACCTACGCTAGCTCGCTGGACAATTAGTTTCTTGTCCCCCAGCTGCATCCCATTTAATCCAGCAATTGCTTGGTCTGTCATTGACACGTCAACATATTCGCAGAACGCGTAACCCTTGGATAGACCTGTGGCTGAATCCTTTACTAGATTGAATGCTCTTAGTTGTCCGAAGCTCATCAGCAACTCCTTCACCTGTATTGTAAAAATAACATTACTTATTTACTCGTGTGACATCAATATGATCTAGATCCATTTAGACTATGCAACTTCTTTGCTTGTACGACAAATGGATATAAGTTATTCCTATTTACAATTGCATTAATTTATATTTGTTTAAATATTACTGTACGCTTTGTCCGATTTCTTGAAATTATAATTAATTTATCGATCGATAACCGTCGAGTTACTAATGGCAAGTTTAAAATTGAACTTTTGAACAATTTCGAAGTATATCGTCGGTTTCCTTTTTGAGAATTTAGGAACGTGGAGTAACGCGTTAAATGATAACTTAGGAATAAAGTTGCACAATCTTGAAATGATAAATTCGCTATCAATGCATAGATGTATAATATATCTCCTACTCAATTTCCACTTAACATCTACGCACAATGTCTTTCTTACATACAAAAGTTACACTCCAGTCTGGAACAGATTTTTGTGAATGTTTCACGAGCGCACTGTCGCTCTTCGAGCACGGATCTCTCCCAAGTACACTTTCATTCTCTCTTTAAAAACAAGTGTACCATAAATTTACTTACGTCTTTCCATACCCCAGAAGTACTGAAAACTCTGAAGCAGAGATAACAGCATGTTGCATTGAACGAAGGTTTACTGTCATTGCTGACAGTGAAAGCTTCCAGGTAGTTATGTACACAGCTTTGTAATAAAACTTGTACGAACATCTCGATTCATTTCATCGAAGCACATGTAGCCCGACGTGTTTTTTGGCCAAAGCATCGTACAAGGTGCCCCACCAAATTACCTAATTAAAATCACCTAACCATCCCCGTTAATTATGACCATACAAGAAAAGTATTTCAAGGACTGTTCGAAGGAAGTTTCTCCCGAAGCTAATTAATTCCCGAATTCTTGGCATTGTCATAAGTAAAGAAGACGATTAGATATCCCGTCTATGGTGGGATACATTGTACGATACTAATTTACAGCTTGTTCCGAGAAGATGTGTGGTTTAATCAAAGCAGCCCAAGCATCCGTATACATATGCTCCAATGAGGGCTGTATCCTCACGAAGGCATTAAGATTTGAGTTTTAGATATTATTACCACCTCAGAGACTAAGCCAGGTATTTTAGGTGACTACAGAAGTGTCAAACTTCCATAAAGATTCTACAAGAACTACTATCCCTTATACCATGTTCCCTAATTGAATCATTAATGTCTGTATGTGTAAGCAACACGCTATTATCAATGAAAAACTATCGAATTAGAAAACGCACCGTTCGTATAGAAGAACCAAGATCTTCGGAAAAGGGGCTGCAAAAGTCGCATAAGCCCAATACGAAGGCATGAAAATGATATAAGTACTTGCCTCGAGGGACTGGGCTAGCCTCTCTCCAGGCAGTGTGGTATTTTGTCATGTTCAGTAGTAGTAGTAGTAGTGGTAGAAGTAGTGGTAGTGGTAAGCAAATGCTTTTGATCGGCGCGACCCTAAGCTAAGAAATGGGGAGAAAGGGCACTGGTATCAGTCCACAGTTTTTACTATATAATTAACCAAATGGTTATACTTTGTTTTGTTCTTTCGGTTTCTTTTGATCGTATCGTTCCAACAAGGTACCACTGTAAGAACACAGTATTAACGTCCCTTTTTTTTCCGGCGTTCAATGTAAACACATTTACCGACTTTTATATTTTTCTTACTTTCTCTTTGCACTTTGCCTTTGTATAAATGCACATTACTGATACTCGAACACAAGTTCGTTCGCGTAACCTGTAAACGTAACAAGGCACAAGGACGAAGAGCTGTAAAGCCTGTAAAGCCTGTAAAGAAAACAGCTGCAAGAGAAAAAAGATACTCCTGAAAAAGAATAGGTGCCAAAAGACTTGGAGCTGTTACCAGATGCACATAAGATTATGTGTTGACCCTGTAATCCCATTAAGAAAAAAAAAAGCTGATACACTAGATAAAACGTTGATTTATCTCTTGTGGTCCTAAAAAAGGTTTTTCTTTATCCACGTGACATCGCTACGTGAGAGCAGGCTCACTCTGCAGAAGTGTCCCAGATGTAAAAATACAAAGAGCCTTTGTTTCTGAAGACAGTTTTCTTTGCGCCTAACGACTTCAAGGTACGTACGAGTAAACGTCTTCGCTTTTTTTCGAATGATCGCTATAAACATAGCCACGCCTCCACCTCCCCTCCTACCCATCCCACTCCAGCCACTGACTCGAGATTCTTGTCAGAACATTCCTAAATATAAAGAAAAAAACTTCGTATTCCCTTGGCTGGGTCCACGATGATCCTAGAAAGACTGTAAAAGAAACACGACTGCTGCGAGAACTGCATAACCGCCTGAATGCTGCAATACCTCTATCCTTAGAAACCGAATACTCCTATCCGCTAATTCCAGTGACGGTGTTTCGAGAAGAAATGAGGTGAGACGAGAAGCTACGTTGCCTACGCTTGACCAGACATACAAATGGAATTTAAAACCTGATTCACCTAGTGATTCTGTAAAGCCTAATCGACGCTGGAATCCAATGGATACAACATACATACCTCTATGGCATTTGGGTAGTTGACACATCTTCGTAACTTTGATCTCCGCTAAATAGCTAAATACCTATGTCATAATTTAATCCTTCGGTATAACACACAATGCTGAGAACTAGCATATATTCAATGTAATCCTACAGCATTGTTATACAGCGACGCGGTCACTTTAATCTCCGATGCCATTTAAGAATGCGCCACGAGCTTAACAGACTCTCGTTGAATCTTTTCGAATAAACACAATCGAATGTAATTGAATTTCGAACAGGCATCGGTGACTAAAAACTGCATCCAAAGGTGTGCAATAAATAAAACTGTATAACAGATTTGTCTGCATACCTGTTCTTCGTTCAAATAATTGGGTAAACCACCAATGAAGATCTTGTGTGGGGAGTCTGGAATCATACAACATTGAACTATATTTTACGTTATGTCAGGATTACATTTCCTATATACAGAGAAGGATATAAAGAGTATGTATAAAACATACCAGGGACCGTACCTGGCACGTTCATGCTTGGATTGTCAGTCATTCCTGGCATTGGCTGATAGTCGTGCGGTCTTCTTATTTTCAAGCTTTGCCCTTTGAAGTTGATACCATCGAATGCCATAGCTTGCGTCGTCTCATCTATCGAACGGAACTAAAGAGGAATTTAATCGATAGTTTTGTCACGTAGCCGCGCGAACTATTAACGCCAGAACCTTATTTTCAAGGAAACTCGATTATACCTCTAAGAACGCAAAGTTTTTGTCTAAATTGATTTGACACGCTAATACTGGATTTCCAGCAGCCTGCGCAAGCCCGGATAGATGCATTTGCTGATTGAAGAACTCCATCATTTCTTCTTCAGTCACCCCGAATGGAATGTTTCCTACATAAAGTCTCCTCGCTTGCCGAGTTATCGTGCTACCGACGACTGGTACAGCTGCTTGCGGTGTGTCCGCCACAATGTTCGCAGGTATTTGTCCCGCAGCTTGCATTGCCTTATACTGTTAACAGGAAAAGTAAATAACCGTCCCTCGAACATTCTATTTATCCGAGTTGTAAATTTTAACGCATCGATCGTATGTACCTGTAAGGGCGTAATGTGTTCGAATCCAGGCGGCGGAACATCCCAGTATAGGGATGGTTTCCTCCTCCTAGAACTACGGCTCTTTTTAGGTGAATTACTCCTTTTCCTATCTCTTCGATCTTTGGATCGTGTGCGTGACCGTTTCCTGCGATCTCGGCTACGAGACCTGTGTCTCCTATCACGATCTCTGTCCCTATCCCTATCCTTATCACGTTCCTGGCGATCTCGGTCTATTAAAAATACACGTAGGTATAAGTATTAATTTAATTTCTCCCATCGACAGTATATTTTATTTATGATTTCATAATCTGCATGCGTATGAAGTTTTTATCGAATCTCATGCATCCGTGAATAAACCTGTAACCTATTAACGCACAGATATACTGGACATTTCGAAACTACATAATAATCTCAACTGGGTAATGTAATTCATAGAAAGGAATAGAAAAGTCTTCTTAAACATTGGTCCGCGAGCTACTCGTCCTTGGAACATTCAATTTAGTAATAAAAATCTTAAGACTTTACGATACAATCGCAGATATACATGACACTAATATTCATTTCGCCTACATCGGATTTAGAAGAAGGAGCTACTTTAATTTTAACTTATCCCTGGAACTAGGGAAAAAGCAAGGAGCAATGTTGCAGGCAAGAAACAACGAGAAATATGAATTCAAGACGGCTTAAAAAAGGCACAGTCAAGATGTAAATAAAACTGATTCGTAACAAGAACTATTATTCAATAAATATTCATGCCGAGATAATCGATTAATTATCTTGGAGAAATTTTATTTCTCAAAATACCGCTTGTCCCACGATACACGTAATTGTGCAAAGAGCTAAAAGCATTTGAGAACTTAATATCTCTAATTGATTAATTCCCAAAGCCACGTTTATCAGAAGTACTTGCTTCTTTTTACAAGCTTCATTAACCAGTCGAGTTTGCACCCATAGCTCTGAAACACCCTGTATATAACTTGTATGCACTATGTGCATCATTACCTAAACCTAAAAAATTAAAATCGCAGCGTGTAACGGGGAGGAACTAAAAGAGTTTTAAAAGTTGTGGACGGAATGATACGGTTGGAGAAATAATGCATCACTCCCAACGCGTAATGAGAAATGTACCCATAAGAACAATCTTCGTGGATGCTTGTTTTTCAGGTTATCGATAAACGCGCTAGATCTCGCGAAACGCGCTCGGATGTTGGTGAATTTACGTTGGAATTAATAACGGCGGACTCGCGGCGAGAAATCTGTCCGGGGTTTCGGAGTTGCAGAGGGAAACGCTTCGAGACGTGTTTATCACTTTCACGAGTATGTTTCTCCGGCCATTACAATCACCAGACTTATTTACCTGGCTGTAACGCGGGAATAGTGACGGGAAGCACAGTATTTTTGAAGGCTATTAGAATGCTTACCTCCGTTGTAATCCTCGCCCATTTTTCTACTTATTACCTGGAACGAGAAATATCTGCCCGATAGGGGAGCGATATAAAGAACGAGGCTGGCAAATGTCAATCGTTCTTAAACTAAATTTTTATTCCGAAATGGCGATAGGCTAGGTAGATGTTAGCTAGCGAATGAAGTCCTGATACAATGCTCGCCTCCAGGTGGCGTCAAATGCAACCGGAATTGATCCTCTTTGTGACATATTGTTATAACAAATATTTAAACATGACTAATTTACTTAAAACCCCGATTACATTATGTCACCCGTCATGTGGAATTGTACATTTACAGCTTAATATTTGTAGAAATATTAAAAGAATGCGCAATTATGGTTGAACTAGGTATCAATTATTTCTGGCTACAAGTGCGATTGTAGTGCCCTTTTGTTTAACTAAAAGCTGATGGCATCAAGTCAAAATAATGTTTACATTTTATGATAACGTGACTTTATGTTCATAAAGAAGTTACGTTACACGAACGCATCTCTTTTTAGGTGAAACTACTTAGGTTCAGGGTTAAATAATAACGAATTAGTAGAAATAAAATTCTTTCATAAAATACATATCGATTGTTAAAGAATAAATGAACAAAGCCAGAGATATTGTTCACGCAACGGAAAATATTCGTATTAATTCTTCCTTTCTCAAGGAAGAATTAATACTCAATCTTGAGAAACAAAATAACTATATATATGGCACTTATTTGTTTAGTAACTTATATACATTATTCTTATAACTTTTATTTATTACGAGAAAAGAGGGGTTAATAAGCTTTTAGATGCTCCGGGAGGTTAAAATAAATGCCATGAATTGCAATTGGTGCTTTTAATGCTCGATTTCAGAAATCTTCATACTCACATAGCTTTTGCATGCTACCACTCAGGGCGCTTAGATAGCGTCGCGTTTAAATCGTAACCAAGTTTGCGTCATCTAATATTGTTCTTTGCATTCCCTTTAAAATGCCTTAAATAAACTCGAAATGGAAAAAAATGTGAAACTTGTAGACTTCTTTTCGACTTCCGAAAGTATGAATAGTAATAAACTATTAGAAGAGCGCCTGCAAAGAGCAGCCTATTCCGGTGACATAGACGCGGTTCAAGAGTTACTTAACTTAGGCGTCGACGTTAATGCACGGCCACGGCACAATAACGGCCTGCGGGGATGGTAGTTTTTTATTAAAATTTCTTACCCCTTTATTCCTAAATCTTTCTTATTACCATTAATCGTAAAGCCTACAACGCTAAATGCAGAGTCATATTTTCTCTTCTCACGTAGAAACGATAAATGTAAACAATCTCGTATTTGAAATCTCAGAATAATCCTGTAATTGCTGTTTCCATGTCAAGGACCCCTCTGCATTGGGCATGCAAGAAGGGTTATTTAGACGTAGCTGCATTGCTCTTAAAGAACGGCGCAGACAAGAATTTAAGGTCCGAGGCTGGAGAAACTCCAGTCTCTCTGTGTACCAATCTGCAAATTCTGCAGCTTCTTGATTGTTCCATGGATCCCCAGCAGATTTTAAACGATTCAACGGCGCACAGTGCAATGCCTAAGTACCTAAAAAATGATCCTACGCACGGAAACATAGATTCAGGAATTCCTAGAGTAAGAAGCAGCGGTTTATACAAAGATGGTGAGGAATTCGTCGCAGTCAGCTTCGATATCAACACGTATTAACACGTTCACAGTCCTTCGACTCTTACGCGGGTCAAGATTTATTTTCACTCGCGCTTCGTAACACTTTCTCATTTTATACGAGTGGAAGCTGAAACTGCGAACGTGTTGATATACCAATGTAACAGCAAAATTCAGTATTATATCGGTACACTTTGTATTTTAGAATTGGTGTTAAAGATTCGCGAGGCGGACACTCTTGACCCAGACTTCATAGAAATTGAATTGCCTCAAAGCGATTTATCGTACCAGACTTTAATTCGAATATGTGGCCAAGAATTAAATATCGATCCCAACGAGATCATAAAATTAAGGAAACTGCCCAACACTAGATTAAGGAAAGACAGAGATATCCAACGACTTCAGAATTTCCAAGAAATCGAAGTTATCACAAACGCTGTTAGCCCGTACAAGTACACGCAGAATGCGAATGGTGTTCCGAGCAACATTCCAGCGTTGCCAGCGAACGGCTACCAAAGTATCTCTAAGAAAGACCAGACTATTTTGTATTAATTATTAGAATTATTGTTCCGTTTGCTCTTTACATATATATATATATTCGAATGAAGAAACTTAGCATTTAATGAAAACACACTATACACGCAGTTGGGTATATAAAATTTTTAGAGGATAATAATTTTAGCCTTAAATAATTATAATAAATCTGTTAAGTAAACTTAACAATAAGTAGAAAAGTAATTTTTTAACTTTGTTTACTAGATTTAATAAAGCAATACAAAAAAATGTTACAATTTGTTGTACAATTTGTTAATTCACTGAACCCGATTCGTCGTCAGATTCTTCTTTTTTTATATCGACAGTAATATCTCCCTCGGGAGTAATAGTCACGACAGTATCTTCGGAGAAAGTACTTAATTCACCCTGCACATCGTGATACGCTTTTGGCCTCTTCGGCGGTATCACCGGCACTTTAACAGAATTTTTCATTTCTGAAAATAAGTGTTCGTATTAATAAAGCAGCTATGCGAAAATAGTTATTCTAGTTTAAAGTAATTAAGGAGGAAAGCGTACTCAGTGTCGTGTAGATTGGAAGAGCAAGACTGGTGGCCGTTTTAATACGAACGGAGCGAATATTAGCCCAGCCACCTGGATAATGTTTAGATAAGTGGCTACACGCTGCCAACACATTTTCCAATAATTCTTCTCCCTCCATGGACGTATGTCCAACTTGAATTATATGAGTGTCGCCAGAGGAATGCAATTGCATGGTGGTCTTTCTCAAAGCATACTCTATCTCGTGCTTTAAATCTTTACTGTGCATTCTAATCGAAGTTGGCAATTTTCTTTTCTTATAGAACTCCTTCCCCAGTACATGAGATAGGTGTCCGGATATTTTTCCGTCCACAAGGAAATGATCGTAGCTCCCCACGAGCTTCCTCTTTAATTCATATTGGTCGTACTCAGTCTTCACTTGAATCATCGGTATTACACATTTCACCCTTGAGCAATCATGTTTGCGCAACAAATCTTCGTAATGCTCCACGGTTGGGGTGAAATCCTGCCTCCTGCCTCTTCGTAAATCGCCAACGAAAAGCGCAACTTCGTCATCTGGTGACACTATCGAATGTGGCAATAATCTGAAAAATCGATTAATAATTAGTACATTTTGTCGAGGGGAAAAGCATTCGCTGTAAAGTGACGAATACATCATTCTTTGAAGGATAATCACGGTTCCTCATAAGGATCCATTGGTAATTATATAAATATAATCATTTGCGATCTGTTAATTTAGTAATTTAAACGAGACTATGCACGCAAAGGCGATACGCATCTGAGAATGAGCAATTACAGGTATACTTACACTCTCATATTTCTTCTGGATGTTTTCGGTACTCTTATGCATGTTACCTGCATAAATATTGGTTGACTCTCCCCCTCGAATAAAGCATTTTTACTTTTCAGTTGCTCCTCGGTTAAATGAAAAATAACACTAATGCACTGTAGTATGTGCTCTCTTGATAAATCATTCAGGTTCAAGGTATCTGTGGTTTCTACTACGTTACTCTGTTTTCGCCGTTTCAATGACTTTCGACCAACAGCTTTAGAAACTACATTTTCACCGGAAGCGATGTTTTTACTACTTTTCACATCGTCGTTATTAGAACGTTTCCTTTTTAATCCTTTCGTTGACACGTTATGGCTCATTCTCTTAGTATTTTCTCCATCTTCCGATTTCAAATTGTGATTACTATCCACGTGATTCTCAGATTTCGAGAGAAATATTTTCTCGGATTGGCGATTATTTCTCTTTGGGAATTGAACTGTCGATTTATTAATTGTACTTATTTCTTTTTCGTCTTTTTTTATTACGTTTTTGTTACCTAACTGGGCCTTTTTAAGTTTACCTCTCAAGTCGTCTTTAATGTGCGCCGTTTGAGGATGTGTATTCGCATTTTGTTTAATTTTTGCACCCAATTTTTCGGAGGTTAGGCGTAATTTCAGTTTTGTGTTCTTCCCATTTAAATTCCGCAATGCCTTCACGGATTCCTTGCGTTTTTTAACGATATTGTGGGAAGTTACCATTTTATACACACGTGCTTTACTTTCGAGGATAGAAGTTTCGTTACTGCATCACCCCTGAAGGCGGAAACGGAAGTGAAAGAATGGCCATCGGGCTGTGGGCACGCGGCCGAATAATAAATAGCGAAGTTCACCTAGAGAATCGATTCTTGAATCGGATTATAAGAATCGATCCTTCTAAAAATCGAAACTAAAGAATCGATTTTGGAAGAATCGATATGAAAAGAGATTTTGAAAGAATCGTTATAAAGCAATCGATAGTTTAGGAATTTAAACAAATCTATTCGGCTTGAGGACATATTATATTCTGAATAAAATAGTTGATTTACAAATATTAATAACAAAACTACGAAAAGAGGGACTAGAGTTCGTTGGGTGATGTAAGAAGACAATTTTTAAAATGCCACTTTGGGAAAGCGTATACAGATATATTATAATTTGTAAACTATACCAAAGAAAGAATAAACCTAACCTAAAACCATGAAAACCAAGAAATATTTTAAATAAAAGAATAACTACATAAACATAAAACAGTAACAAGTAATAAACTACTTCATTCATTCCTCCTTTCATTTATAAATTATAAACTCGCTCGCAAATCAGTCATACAGGCATTTCAACACAAAAATTACAAAACCTTACAATAGTCCAGGGCGTTTGCTAGAACCGTGATTTGTGAATCACGAGTGATCCGATCACGTTGGTTCCCAATCACGGTAATTTATCACAGCGATCCGTGATTTTCGTGATCGTTTCTGATTGGTGCAGGCAGAACAGTGATCCGTGATTTTCGTGATTGCTTCTGATTGGTGCAGGCAGAACAGTGATTCGCGATTATCATGATCGCTTCTGATTGGTGGAGAGCATAACCGCTCTTTGCACGCGCCACATAACCCCAATTTCTACTTTCTCTCAAAACATTCTAAAGTCCTCGCTGTTCTTATAGAATCTCAGTTGTATATTTTGAACCAATGTAATCGTTCTTGATCTATATAAATTAACAAATAATTCTTGACTTTAGTTAAAAAGTATAATGTATATGTGAATACTTTTGCCTTACGAATGTTTTAATGCTTTTGTTTCAATCTCTTGTTGCATCGTTCGGTTACAGACGTTGAGGCGGGAATCGAAACCAAAGGGCAGGCAACGCCATGACATTTGGCGGTTAATTTGAACGGTGCTTGGATGGCGACTGGTCATTCCTTGGGAAAAGAAGGTGGCAATACGTGTGGTATACTTTTTTTTATCGTTATTTTATTGAATCATTGTTGTCTGTGAGGGTGATGGGTAACTTTGCAGTCGGTTAATATCGGGATGAAATGGGAAAAGATTGAATTATGATAAATTCAATAATTCCAGTCGGATTTGTTTAAACATTTCAAAATAACGTCAGTAGATGTTTACGAAATATTGGAATGATCGAATTCTATTGCATTTCGGTCGCGTTTACGTAGAATTCAATAATATTTCAATGATTTTTAAGAATCTATCTCTATGAAGCTAGTGTAATTGCATTTACGTTCGGTTTTGGATTCAAGTTTTGTTCTTTATGTACAGAAACTGCGTAGTTGATCGAGGACATGCTATTCAAGCATGAATAATTAACGAATTTTGATTCTTGCAATGAATTTTGGATATTTATAAAGATCGTGATATATTTTAAAGTATTATTCGAATAACACGAACGTGCTTACAACTTTAATGACGAAAGCCACTACTACGGTTCATTTAAATGTAATAATTATTTCTGATGTAGTATATTCTGGATAATATCGTGTTACTGAAATGTTAAGCTGCTCCTATCGAGCGAGGATTCTGTATTTTCGCATCACACCTTGTATTATAAATAACAAGGAGCGAAAGTACTTTGGCTGGTTCCAAGAAAAACAATATTTCCTCGTGACAAACACTCGATGAAACCACATCCACCCCACCCTCCTATCCTACTTATTTTTCAGAGATTGTGACCGCGTGCAATGCGGCCAAATAGAGTCAGTGTTTATGTCGTTCAAAGTTTTTCGTTTTGAAGAGCACAGTTGCTCATAGTAGAGTGTCGGTAACAATTTTGGGATACGCGAGGGTAGAGTCAGTGTTTTCTACGCAATTTATATTCTTCTGCGAGCATCGGGGCTCTGACTTTCGAGTCGCGAGAATAGATTCAGCGGTTTGTTCGACAATTATGATCTTTGGGGCGCGTTGATAGTCTATTTCTTTATTTTTTTTACTTTTGAAAGCGAATCTCGTTATCGGAAATTAGAGTCAGTGCGTCAGCTGAAGAGGAGATTTGTACGCAGAATATTATTGGAAAGATGTAAGTATCTATGTATTTCATTTAATTCCTTTAAAGGAGAGTTCATTCTTCAAAATTCCAGAAACAAAAAATTAAAAAATTAAAAGAAAATTAATTTCTAGAATAGAATCACCAAGAAATTCAAAACTAACGAAACTCTTTACAATTTAGACATTTTACGAAAAAAAATTTGTTAATTTTATTTTTAATATTTAATTTTTAATTTTTTCTTGAACTGTCTGAATGATAAAAAAATTTCGTTTTGAATCGTTTCGTGGTTCTTTATTAGAGAAAGTAATAACGCTTGATGTATGTACCTAATGCGTACAATGCACATTATCAAGTAATCCATTCTTTGAAATTGAAAATAATTAATTGCTATGTAAATCATACTTATACGCAATGGTCACTGCCTTTGCCAGCCGATTTCAGTGAAAACTGGTACGTACTTATTAGAGTGTGATTGCGGCCAAGCTCGGGTGACGGAGTCGTCCCGGGACGGTCTCTCTAGTGTAGGCTTTGCACCCGGGCGGTGATGCTTGAGAATCGTGGAGTGGGTTGACTGATGATTGTGTTTGAGAGACTGTTTTGAAATTTTTTAAATATAGGTTTTGTGTAGGATAGGTAACTTACCTTCTGGTACGAATGTGTGACTTAAATATAAGTAGGTAGGGCCGGGGCAGGTCGTCGTATTCTCTGATCGCATGTTCCCCCGCGCGATGACCTGCTTTCCGGAAATTTGTGAGAAAAGTCGACGGCCAGACTAGTGCGAGTGGGGTATGCCCTCGCTTCTAGCCTCGCTATGTCTACTTTTTGACGCCAGTGGGACATTGCACATTGTCGCTGGTCGCGGTCGGCAGGACGGGCTTGGGCACGCTATTCACTTTCAGAAGGGTGGACCGCCCGAAGCAAGAAGTGGCCAAAGAACCGAAGATAGCCCGGCCAGAGAAAAGGCCACATCATGTGGGCTACCAAGAATGGCCCTGCATCCTCGGGTGCAGGGTCATTCTTACGTATTATATTGCCATTATGCTCGCCGGTAGTTGTAGTAGTAGTAGTAGTTTGGTTGGCCATTGGCTGACCCATCGAGACAAGGGTGGAACGAAATATAAGGGTAAAGTATTTTTTTTATTATTCATCATTTCTAATAGTGGGCAAAAGTTCCCTTTTATAATGGAATTTAAGCTGCCAAAGTTTGAACGTGATCATCAAATTTTTTCAGGTATCGCAAGCCCTTCAAATATTAATATTTACTGAAATATTAATTTTTGAAAGGCTTGCGGCACTTGAAAAAAATTGTTGATCGCGTTCAAACTTTGGTAGCTTAAATACCATTATAAAAGGCAACTTTTGCCCACTATTAGAAGTCATGAATAATAAAAAAATATTTTGCCCCTATATTTCGATCCACCCTAATCGATACCCCCTCCCCTGAAATTGAGCCCACCGCGTTTTCAATTAGAGTTGCGAAGAAGATTACGGGGCCAGTTAGTGTTGCGACTAAATGTTGATCACGGTTTGAATTAGCGTTGCGAATCAAGCATTCTCCGCGTCTGGTTCTAGCATAGCGTTGCGAATAAATATCGATCGTGGTTGCTTGTAGTGTTCCGAAAAAAAAATCGCGATTGTTTTTCAGATTATTCTTGTATTTTTAATTGGAGTTACTAGAGTTTGATTCATTGCATTACTTTTGATTCATGGTATTCTTTTTATTAGAGTTGCGATGCGATTGATCGCGTTTTTTTAATAACTCGTCCTAGTTTGATTCTTAATATTTTTTTGAGTTAGTGTTGTGATGATGACTGATCGCGTTTGTAATTAGAGTTGCGACCCCCAGCCCCCAATGCCCCAAAACTATCCTGGGACATGTCCAGAGACATGTTCCTGGGAAAAAAGAGTCCCGAGCACCAGGATCTGCTGCACATGGGACTCTACACAGCCTTCAGGAAGGCTGCAACGAATTAAAGTTAGAGTTGCGTATTACGAGACACAGGTGCACTGAATTTTTATTAGTGTTGCGAAAAATGAAACCACCCACGTGGTGGTTCTCGGTAGCTTTTTCGTTTGCTATTCGGGATTTGTTTTGAGTATAGTAGAATTTTCAGTAATGAAGCACCATTCGGGAATTTTGAATTTGTTTGAGAAATTAATGCTGCGGGTAGTCCAAAGTCCTAGTGACTATGCTCGGGAGTTGATTTTAGTCTGTAGTAAGTTAGCGTTGCGAAAGAAAGAAACGGTCCACTCACGGTTTTTTTTGCATTAATGAGTGGACAATGATCAGCTGCCCTTCTGGGTACTGATAATTTTTTCTAGCAGCCCTAAGTGGCTGCACCATCCTCCTTCTCTTACCACCACCTACCCACCCTTGAATCGAGTGTTTGTCACTGGAAATATTGTTTTAAAAGTATATTCATATCTTGCAGATAAATGTTTTCTATTTTTTTTAGAATATTTTTAAATTTGAAGTTCCAATTTTTATGGAATAGCATTTGGAAAATTTTATTCTGTGACTGAAAGAATGGCGATGAAAGGTGTGATTCATTATTTGTAATAGAAATTGCAGACTTCTGACACACCTCCATTCAATTGAAGATCTAATTAGAGTCTTTGAAAAGTAGCAGTAGCTATTCCTCATTAGCGTTGCTGATTTTTGCATAGTAACTTCGACAATATTCGACGATATTTCCTATCAGATTGATAAGAAATGTAATTTTTTATTTTTATAAATTTTCAACATTCCTTTGCATTAATCAAAATTCACCCGCGATTGTTGCTTCATTTGATGATAGTAAAAGGAAATTTGCACTGAAAAAGTAGGTAAATGCAATTCGGCACTTTATATTGATAGTAAATTTTCAATATTAACGCGTACTCGTTGTTGCTACTTTCTGTATGAAAGTAATTTCGATTACTGTGCAGTAAAGTGCAATTATTCCAATCTTCAACATTTGCATAAATGTTTTTGATTACCTATTGTATATTATGATTGATTGTCGAGTCATTGATAAATAAACTTTGAAGATGCCAATTAATGAGAAACTACAAGGAAATTATTGAGTTGATGTAACAGAGCACCCAATGTGCTTAATATTATGAATATCAATTGCTTCGGAATGAAATGTAATATGATTAGTAGCTTCTTTTTCATGAATTGCAAAAGTATTGCTAAAGGTTGATTGCCTACTTTGTCTGCTGATAATGAAGCAGTATTTTTTAATCTTTTCCTTCTTTCATTTTATTACCGAATCGATATTCCATATTGAGTTTTAAACTGTTGCTTCAAATGTGATATTTCAATATTTGGGCAATAGCGATTCAATGAAAAGACTATATCTGTTGAAATTACATTACTTAATCGAGATAGGTACTAATCCATTGAGAAAGTTTCTGTTACAGAGTATTATGTGTGAAGAATATTGCAAAAATAGGATTTCAGGTTCATCATCCTTGAGAAACGAAAGCTCAAGGAATTTTTATTAATACTTTTGACAATGTTTCAGGTAACATCGTGGGTCCATCGAGGGAAGTAAGAAACACATGACAATTTCAGATTTTTATTAGGCAGGTCATTATTTAAATTTAAGTAGATATGTATATGGTTAGGTAAGGTGTTTAGTGGTCACATAGAATTAAGTAGTTTTTAAGGAATAAGATAAACACTGCAGTGTTTAACTAAATATAAGTAGCAATTATTAAATACGAGCGCTCGTATCCGTAGGAATTATTAGTATTTAAGTAGCCATAGGAAATATGCACTGGCATATTTCCTATTAATGAGTAGAAAATTTGAATTATTCACTAATTGGGAAATATTCCCCCTTTTTTCTTTGTTTCATTCCCAATTAGTGTATAATTATCATGGTAGAAATATGCCAGAAAATTCTTCAAATTTTAAATGAAAGAAACAAAGAAATGTTTTAAATTCTGCTTTAGTTTCATCGCGGTAGGTTTTTACAGAAGGACTCCTTCTGTTGCCCGGTTGTGGAGCGATCGAGGGTCGTTTTGCAACCGTGCATCAGGGGGATCTATGGAAATGAAAATAAAATTTTGCATAAAAGGAGGGTGGATGGGCCGCGGTTAGGGCGGGTCTCCACTCGCAGCGTCTCCACGTGGTGAGACCTGGGCAATCTGTATTATTTGAAGTATAATTACTAATCGTATCGCAAGTAACATTGTAATACAATTATTAATTACGTGACAAGTAATACGAGCCGATTGGCTGCGATCATCTATCTTCGTCAATCTCTATTCCATCCTCAAATACAGGGTAAGTTGCCGAAATTTGAATTACGACATGATTAAATATCATCAAACTGTTTTTTATTTGTAATTAAAAACTTAAATTTCTCAGGGCTAGATTAAATCTTATTTCGCAGCGCGGGTTTCGAACGTAACGCGATTTGCACTTGCATACATGCACCCCACGCCACTCATGCATCATGCAACGTTCTGCGAGGCTTTTATGAATTAGGTTTTACTGTAAATATCAATGTCGGCGGTAAAATAATACTCGGAGCAAGTAGAATCCAATTATTATTACTTCACTGGAATGGTTAAACAGTGCATTAGAAACTTGCGGGAATGTCAGTAACGGCGTGAATTTTTAATACTTTTCGGCGTACGATACGCGAAAGAGTTCTACTACACGCAAAGTACTACTTAATAACCAATGTCGTCTCGCAATTTATAGCTTACACGGGCTTTGAAGAAATACCATTCTTGAGCGCCATAGTCTCTTGATCCCCGAAATGGATTTTCGGAAAGAAATCCGCGTGAGTCGTAGACAAGCTGTGCCAAAGCATAGCGTAGCAAAAGCCCTGCCTTCTATGTCAAACTCTCGCACTGAACAAATCACACGTCTACAAGCACGCACACACCTTTCAGCATCTCAACACATTTCAGTGTAGTTGCTGAGCTGGACGCTGTTCATAAGCAGATGCCACTACATTCAGTTCTGAAATTATGGGTCGGTAAGACAGTTTGGGTGGCGACACGAACTTCCATAAGGTGATAGGTCTATCCTATACCTCGTCTGTGTTAGAACACTCAAATCGGTAACAAAAAAATGCATTGGTTGATAGGTCTAGCCTATAACTCGTCTGTGCAATTATGATCCAGGAATTTACCAGGAACGTTAACTTACGGGAAGATATTTGAAATGTTATCTACCGCGCTGCAAGTCTCTACCGCTGGTAATATATGATTTTGATACCTTGATTTAGAAGTGTCACGTCGCGCTCTTCCCTATGATCTTCGCTAATTATATCGGCCGCGAATTTTAGAAAGGGGAAGTACAGGTTCATAAAATTTCCTCCAACTGAATTTATTTATTTCACTTAAAGGGAGGTTCTGGTTAAGAGCCCATAAAAATAGGCGATCTTTAGGAATTAATTAAAGGAAAACTACTATATATAATTTAATGGGACTTCTTGCATTGTATCAAGGATGTCTTAAATGATATCGGATAATAATTTTTGGAGATACAGGTCCCATCGAGTTTGAGAACACTGTTTCGAGAAAAACGCGTTTAAAGTTTTACTTGAGTGCTAAGTGTCCGCTTGTTACCCATGCACTTGCCGCTACTCAAATGCCTATAACCTGGTGAATTTTACGATTTCAACAAATCCTTTTAAACACGTATTCGTAAAAGGTTGAACATTCGAAAAATGCAATAAAAAAAAATCGATTGTTAGACGGGAACCTCCTCTTAATAACTACGTTTATTAATTATTCGACTATAACTATAAGTTATTACTATTTACAATGTCAACAATGTCATTCTGTAATCATTTTTAATAGTTTGGGGTTCATCCTGAATATTAATTTCACTATCAAAATGTCTGTAGCCTCCTTATCTGAAGCTCGAGTGTTCAAGAACCAAATATCATTCGAAATGTTAAATAATAATCACGGTACACCATCGATTCCATTATCATTACCTTGCCTCCGCCCCCCCCCCCCCCCCATTTAGAGTCGCATCATCGCCCGTCCTTTTTCGCTGTTTTCCCTTTTGCCAGTTCGCTGCCTCCCTCCGGGGTATTGTTGTTTCCCAGAAATGGCGAAAAATCGACGGAACCACTAATTGGTTCTGTCAATCCTGTATAGGGGACGCAAGGACGGCAGTAGGGAGGGCGGAAGGGCGGAAGAACGCTGAAACGACGAAGCCATTGGTCACGTCGACCGGAAAGATTCGTTACGGGAATACAACGTTCCGGCAGAGCAACTTTCATTACAGTTGCGCGCATCCCTGGCCGATTTTTCGTTTTATTATTGGTTTTTCTGCCTTTTTCAATAAGCACGCCCCGGCGTTCCCGTGGCTTTGCACGTTTCGACGCTTCGACGGTAGCAACCCCGAGGAATGAAGCAGCCTCCCCACATTCGAAACGCGAACCCTTGTTTCGAATTGCTGAAACGTGTAATTGGAGACAGTTCGGCGGCGGCCAGTAACATCCCGCGCAGGCTTCGTTCTGTACGATTTCCCACCGAGGTATTAAAAATGAAATGTAATATGAGATATTAGGTGACGAAAAGTCCTGTGTTTATTTCGGCAAAGTTCGAGTGCGCATACAGGGTGTTGAAAAAGAGATGGTCACTACTTTCAGGGGTGAATCTGCACCTCGGAACTGCTGGAGATTTGTAAAATAAACTTACCGCAAAATTCTTTATAAGATTGAGAATTAAAGATCATTTTTTTTTTTTTACATTAAAACATTCCGCTCGCTGAAAAGAGAAAAAGTTTAAATGGTAACATACCTATGTCATAAATGCACCGTTTTCTAAAAAAAAAAAGAAGAAATGTCTCACTTGAATGTAACTTGTATTTTATTGTATAGTTCTAAATGATGCCATGTACAGCACTGTTTCCAGCGTCGAGGTTTTCCATTCCGACGAGCACGAAAGAAAGATGGAACTTTTCGAACACAGATTCCAATCGAGCAAATTTCAAGCACAGTGCGATGTACTTACTGACCGCAGATTACATGACATACAACGCGAATTTTTAGACGATCATGGCGCGAATGCTTTTAGTTTCGAGTAATTAGAAAATAAGGTAAGAATTATGTTATTCGGTTAAGTCGCCGTAATTAATTAATCTGTACGTAACTTTACACGGAGTAAAGTCTTTTGATTTCTCCCCGCGTCTCTCTGCGCTTCCACTGAGCTGCTGGCAACACGCAAATGGGAAAGCTGCAGCAAATAATCGGGAAGTCTGTGAATTGATAGAGTTAATATCCAATTTTGAAGAAGCAAGGATTTAGGGTAATTGTGGGAGAAATGCCGCACTTTCGGTATTTCAATGTTGTCGGTAATAAAATACAGCACTGTCTTTACAATCTTTCGTAAAGTGCAACAACTCTCCCATAATTACCTTATTGATAAGCAATCTCCACCCAAAACAACGTGGGCCACTCTAAGAGAAAATTCAAGAAAATTTCAGAAAATTCAAAAATCCTTCAATTCTCCACTAATTACCAAAAGATCCTTGTCCTTGGTAGAACTGTTCGTAATTGTACTATTACAGTACCGCATTTCTTCCGACGAATATGCATACAGGGTGTACCAGAAAGATGGGAACTCCGGATTAATTTGGTAGCATGATATTTTTGAAGAAAATGTTTCAGGCGGAAGTTTTAGGGTTTGGGAAGAGGCATTCGATGGTGACGTTGACCATGGCCTAAGAGTCAACTTGTTTTTTTTTTTTTAAATGGGAAAATCTATCTTCGACACTAGAAAAGAAAATAACGGAAAACTTTACGTTCTAGTATGTGGTTTGATATTTATAAGGGGGTAGGTTATCCTAGGTAGCCTTAAAAAAGGCCTTTTTTCAAACGCAAATTGTAAAGTGATAAATAACAGTAGAGAGAACTTTTTGTTTAGTTTTAATCGTTATTCTATGAGATTTAACACAAAAAAAGAAAAGTCAAAATATCTCTATGTACATAAAAGTTGTGAACATAAAATTTCGAAAACCGCTCCAACTATTTGGATGAAAATTTAATGAAAGATAGGCATAGAAAACTATTCCCTATGATGTCGGGAACAGATTTTCGAAAAAAGAATAATACAATTTTTATGTTAAAAACTATGATTTTCTCGATTTCTTGTATGAAAATTATTTTTTATCTTTTTTTTTAAGATTTTACCTAAAAAATTTGCTCCTGACACATCGTAGGGAATGGTTTTCTGCATCTCTCATTAAATTTTGAGTAACCTACCCCCTTAAGCTGCGTGTTGATATTTAAAATTTCACGGATGCTTGGTTTCTATTTTCGACTACTACCCTTAGGCCATGGTCAACGTCACTTTGGTTGTCATAGTGCCAATTTATAATACTTATTCAGTTACAACAAACTCAATTACCATACTTTAAATTAACATTATTTATTAAATAAAGAATTGATGTGCAGCCAAGGATAGACTGATAAAATACACTTCTTCCTTAAAAAATTCTTCCTTGCCAACCAACTATTACTTTATAAAAAGTGTAACGCTTCTTAACAACCTATAGTTTAGAGGAAAAACTTTAGAAAACTCTAGTAACTCATAAACTAGTAACTATTACACGCTAATCACGCTAACACCCCCTTCCAAATCCTAAAACTTTCCTCTAAAACATTTTTCTCAAAGATTTCGTACTTCCGAGTGAATCCGGGGTTTCCATCTTTCCGGTAGGTACAACCTGCATAACGTACGAGTTCCAGTTGCGTGGATCCTCCAGTAGCAGATCTCCTTAATCCTACATTCACTGGCGCCCTTACATTAACGTAAAAATTTACCAACTTCTTAACCAGCAGAAACAATTCCTATAAACGCGAAGACTTGAGGTCTACGCCCGAATATCAGTTCCGTGTCATTTCTGTGCCGCCAGTGTCAATGGCGAAGAATATCGTTCCCCTGTACTCTGTTTTGGAATGGAGCAGTTCACGCCACCCATTTGTCCACGTCACCTACTAACATTGAAACACAGCCACCGTTCACACTGACCGCACCGGACCGTCCCGGCACTGATACGCGTGCGTAGGACCTTTAAGAATTTTCTGCCCGATTCACACCCACGGCTTTCATTCACGACTGACACACTCCTTATAATCTTTCGCTTTATATCTTACCGACATCATTTCTATTATCACTCCATCCACTTCTAACACACTTCCCGATTTTATTATCCCACTTTAATACGAAGCTGTTGCCCCAGCAGTACAGGGAATCGTTCTTCGCGTGGCAAGGAAGCGCACGGCACAACGTTACCAGGTAAAGCCGACACGGATCCGCGGCGAGGATCAGACAGCCCCGACTTCATCGAGGCGCGGACTCCAGTCTCGCTAACGGCTTCTAAATAAATTGATCGATCGGCGGGGTCGCGCGTTCACTGTCCTGTCGGGAGCCTTTTATGAGGAGCAGCGATCCATCGTCGATCGGTTAAATGCGCTTGCAACGTTACCGCGCGCACGGCCGTGAAATGTACGCACTTACGCACACGGTCGCCACACACAAAGTCACTTTTCATCCGGTCTTTCCCGAAGGGGTGAACGGGTGTCGAACAGAAGCGAGAGGGAGTGGATGCGCCGAGTTGCCGCGCTCGCGGTCCCTCCCGTACGCTTTTCCGAGACCCGTGGATGACGTGTAAGTCAAGGCAAGCCCCTGTTGTCTCCGTTGGAATCGAGTCGCGCTGCACGATGACTTTCGAATCCGTTTCCCGTCTATCGTGTCGGAGCGATCGATCACTGCACTTCGCAGACGAAGAACGTTTCGAAGCTGCAAGGGCTGTCGTTCCACTTTAGCCCCTTGCCGTCTCTGTTCCACAGCTCGAGGCAGTGCTCCTCCTCGCCGTTCTCGTATCTGCAATGCAAAGGGCGCGCTCCGTGGTACAGAGGATCCTCCGTGCAACAATGCCACTTGATATATTCTCGTGTTTTACGGGGTTACTGGGAGAGGGTGCCTAACGTTTTTATAGTGTTAGTAATCAAGCGATGATTATGTGTTTGGGTAAGCTTTGCAGAGTGCGGGGCTTCGTAGCGTATCTAATGACTGTAACAGTGATTACCGTGGTGTGAAGGATCATTCTGAAGGGGTCTTCTTAGTGTGACGGTTCAAAAACATTCGGTTTTTTTGGAATTAAAAAAAGAAACAAGTGTTGCACGTGGGGGAGACCGGGGTTAGCTGATACGTTTTTCAGTTTTCAATTTTTGTAATTTTTGTTTGAATTAATTACTTAATAACAAATATGCGAAAATATACTTGGGTCATTCCACATTAATAAATTGTAAATGGAAACTTGAGAAAATACATACAAAATTAATGAAAAAATGTTATTTGGACGAAGGTAAAATGTATCAATTTACCGCACTACGGGGCTAGTTGATACGTTATTCAGTTTACAATTTTATTTAATTTTGTTTGAATTAATTATTTAGTAAGAAATATGCGAAAATATACTTTGGTCCTTCCTCTTTAATATATTGTAAATGAAGAGTTGAGAAAATACATACAAAATGAATGAAAAAATGTTATTTGGACGATCAATTTGGATGTATCAAAACTATTTGTTTTTTCTCCATATAAAAGAAAAATCTTGTTCCAATGGAACTACATATATACGGTGTCGAGATAATTCGTCTGTATCAACCTGCCCCTGTATCAACTAGCCCCGGTCTCCCCTATCACTTTGCACGGTTGCAGCTTTATTCTATCACCTTTGAAGACAATAAATAAATTTTTTGTATGTATAAATATCTATTCATTGCGGAATATGAGCATCGCGAAGAGAACAATATCCTCCCGCATGTCAGACCTGATAGGGGAGAGCCGAGTAGCGTCTTACGTAATTTATCTAATTGCTATTTTCCTAAACCTAATTTTCAATATGACTATTCCGTCGCATACGTGGAACCGCAGTTAAATGAATTACATAAAACTTTAAAAGAATTTTAATAACTGAAAACTGCGATGTAAAAAATATTACGTAAGGAAAGGAAGGGGGTTGGAATATAAAACCTTACGAATTCCTATACCGGGCGAGGGAGGAGCTAAGAAATCGACAAAATTACCTTTACGTAATTTAAGGACGGTCCCTAGCTAAACTATGATCAATATAATTAACTGTCACTCTTGTAACAAAGGCTGTATTGGGAAATACTGTGAGAGCGCCATCTACTTTAGAAAGCTCTGTAATCGGGTCAATCGCATCACAGGACTAGTGTCACACAAGTATTGAAATTCGAAATAGCGCAATAATGTTTTTACCATTAAATAGTCTGTTAAATTTTACAAAATCGATCATCAAACAGTCGAAATTCCCAATACTGCCCTATTACATGTGCAGCTAACCCGATTCGACTGCTTTAATTTTCCCCACCAGGTCGCGTAGCGGGAATAAGAAAACGCCAATAGAATAGAATAGCTGCGGTAGAGATTTTAGTAAGCGTAAGGGAGGAAATGCCCGTGGCACCTGTATCAGTTTTGACAATAGTGATTGGCTGCTTTACGATTACTGAGTGATTTCACCTGAAATTATTCGGCTCCCCGACGTTCCAGTTCTCGAATGTGATCGGCCTGCCGTTGGCCATCCAGAAGAACGTGCCCTCCTCGGCCTGATCGGTGCCCGAAGTCCAGAAGTGCTCGTGTCCCAGGCCAAAGTCCTTAATGTGCTTCTCGAGCCTATCGTTTTCCTCTTGGGACGCTATGCTCGCCAGATGCATCCCGTGATACCGACAGTATTGGGACGCCCTGTACCAGTTGGCCTAAAACACGCCGGGCGAAATGAAAGAACGAATGAAACTCCGCTCAGCAAGCATTAAGGGCGCATTTGGAATTCACCGTCTGCCTCTAGCACTCTTTCCTTCGGCCGCCTCGTTCGTCACGATCGTTCCTCTTATTGCTACCTTTACCGCGAACCGGAAAATGAACGAACACGGCGACGGATTCACCCCCCGTTTATAAATATACGCGCAGGCTGTTGCACTTTGTCCATGGGGCATTCAACGGGCGTTTATTTATAAAACGCGAGGGGGAGGATATTTTATAGTTTATTCTAATCGGTGGGAGAAATGGAAGATTCAAGATTCGCGATCGTCTTGCTAAGGGGTCATTCTACTTTGATCGGCCGAAAAGTTAAAATATGTATTTTTAAAAAAAATTTTCTCCTTAGATACAACATATAATGCAATAAATCTTTTTGGTATTTGTTCAGCTGCTCTTATATTGTATAAAAAAAATTTAAAAGAATTTTTTTAATTTGTTTTAAAAGTTTAAACGCGATTATCTCAAAACAACTTTTTTTTTCAACTGGTGCAGGTGATTGCAAAAAGGCTATTCGAACAATCAATCTGAAATTTTCACACGTTATTCAGCACATCAGTGGGTATCGCAGGGACCTCTGAAACCTTTTTTTATTCACGATTTCATAGTTTTTACAAAGAAAAATGAGTGACAAATTCACGGTATTTCGACGCTTAAACTTCAAACCTCCGCCATCGTGTTATTTTTTTATCAGTCGAAGTAATTTTGGTCCCAACGATAACCACACGCATAATAACTACAGCACATTTTGAATTTTTGGTTTTACATTCATCGTTCTTCTGAAATCACCTGCACCAGCACTACATCGCTTTCTCAAGGCGCTCACACCAGTGCGATATATACTTAAAAAAAACTGTTGAAAATTTAAAAAATAATTTTTTTATTAATTATTTTATACTGTCAATAAATGTATTAATAAGTAGACAAAATATTATTTACGTTGAACATTCCGTTTACTAATAAATAAATCCTAAAAAATGACAATTTTTCACGACTTCACAGTCGAAAAGCATAGTTATTTAAATATTTGAAGTAAAGCAACGAAATTTAATGTTTCATTCGCACGACTTTAGGCGAAATATTCGAATGAATAAGTATACTTAGAAACAAGTGTCTAGTTTTCTTTGATAGTGTGCTTACAGACGTAACTTTTCCTCAATTTGTAATAATTAATAAGACAACCATCAGCATTTACTTGATTTTTTCATTCAAACCACTTCACCTTTGAAACGCTCTCTTGAACCTATCGTTAATGATTCCCACCATATAGGCACCTATCCCTAATCATTAGGGATCAATTAAAATGGGATCATCCGTGTGTTAAATATTCTCCTCGTTTCCAGCGTGTCAGGCGATTGTCAATATTTCTCGCGGAAGTAAGGCGAAAGATTCATCGCGTCATAAATTCGGTTGCGACTGGCCGAATGCGATTTTCGTGTCGTTGTGGAGGAATGTTTTCATCGTGGTCGGTGGACTCGGGGGGGTCTCGAACACGTTTCACCTCCGCCGCGTCGTGCACCAAGGAGAACAGAAAAAAAGGGGAACGAGGGAGAGGAAAAATCGCGTGTAACCCGGCGGGAATGCAAATAAAGCGCAATAAATAGAGCGCCGCTGCGATTGCAACGATGTCGCCCGAAATCCTTCTCCTCCTTCCCGTTTCCCCGACTCTCCTGCGTTATCGTTGCTCTTCCAATCTGCAGCATCGAGTCCTCCCAGATTCTCTGCACCGCGCTTCTTTTTCCTTAATATAGAGTCTATATCTTTCCCAACCCTTTACACTCCAGGTATACCTACCTACCTTTCAAATAGAGTTGGGCATTGTCCAAACAAAAATTTATTCAAATAATGCCCAACTCTGCTGTCAAGCATTCTAAAGTTTCCCCTAACGATAACATTTACATACCGATGGTAAAGTGAAATGAATTATTACGTTCGAAATCACTGTATCATATCCTTTCGTATTTAAGAAGACCAGCACGTGAAGAAGTGTGAATAAGTGTGAAGCGTGAATAAGTTTGATTGCAAAGGGTTAATTTGATATCGTTGAAGTAGCTTAATGGAAGTTTCCCATCGCAAAGCACGAGATATCGAATAGATGATTGTAGGGGTAAAGAGTACAGTGGTTGGCCACTTGACAGTGATTGGCCTTATTTTGAGAAATAAATGAATATAAAGAAATACCAATGTTATGCCTTTTTTAATGAACATATTCATATTCCTTGTACTTTCTTGCTTCGGATGTAATCAATATTTCTCCACTCGTTATATACTGTGATTATATATAAAAGCAAATAGGATGACTCGGCTTTGAAGTTTGGAAATTACAGCGATTTAATAAAAAAACCATAAGAGTACAGTTGAAAGTTTGCGAATAGTTTAATGTATTTATGATATGTATATCTCTCATATTTGGTATACATCGATAAATAAAAGGTTGAAACTTTATAAAAGAATTATTTATTTGTTAAAATTATACATATATTATGAAAAATACAGGGGGCCAACAACTGTCATATCGTCGGTGATAGAGCAAAACCGCGTATGAGCAGTTTGTAAATACCGCGGATCTGCATTCTACCAATTTTACAGGAGGAAGAGAAAACTTAATATTTTAGCCATTTTAAGGGATTTCTTTGACTGAACTTTTTTGGGACAGTTTTAGCACTCCTTGTAATAAATACTAACATCAATGGTTGGCAATCGTAGGCGTGAAATCTCAATTTTGCTACTTTTGCAGATCCGCGGTATTTACAAACTGCTCATACGCGGTTTTGCACTATCACCGAAGATATGAATAATGTTGAATGATAGTAATTGGCCGGACGGCCAGTGACTGTTTTTTAACCATGTAAATGGTGAAACAGTAATTAGCCCCCTGTTAAAAACAGAAACAACCACGACAAATACATATTAATTAAAATATATCCATTTTTATTGAATAATTTTAATCTTATTTCTATCACCAAACCAGGTAACATTTTCTTTTAGGTTTATATTATGTATCAAATAGCGGCCAATCACTGTCGAACCGATTGGACAATTACTGTCTTGACGATGCCAATAACTATATGTATTTCTTCGTAGGAAACACATTTTTTGTATATTTTTATACATTCTTGATTTTTTTTTATAAACCCTATTTATTTTTACATTATAAGGGGTTTTTCGTACTTATTTATATTGATTTCCATTTCAAATTTACTAAATTCACATTTATAATTCATTATTTATGTGACACTCTTACTTAAGTGGCCAACCATTGTACTCTTTACCCTATCGCATCTTTATGCATGGTTTTCTCGTAATATATGTATTCTTGCCATCCCGCCAGCAGAATGGCCACTGCCGATGGTTATAGCCCCAGGGAAGTATACTATCCGACTAATAGAATATCCCCTTGATTCATGTTTTACCGTTCTAATTGAATTGATTCGCAAATTACTGTCCCGAACCGAGCGCAACGAGAATACGGGTTCTTTGTAACGGGGGGAGGGCAACGCGGCCACTCGGTCTGTCCAGCAAATTACCCATGGCAATCGATGAACGTGAAAAGAATTATTCCCGACCGCGTATCCGAGCGTCCAACTTTTTTCTACCTCCCCGTAATTACTCTTTGCCCTGCCCGCAATAAAAGAGAGAACGAAGTGTTTGGGTCCATTTGAATATTCAGTAGCCACCCTTCACCACCACCCCCTCCCCCCCTCCCCCCCTCGCCCTTTCGTTCAACGTACTTCCATTCTATTCGCACTTGCAATAACGAAAGCTTCATTACTATTCCTTATGAATCCGCTGGGATATCACGGCGCAGATATCTGGCTGGATTTTAGTGGCCCGTCACGGATTCAAGCTTATCAACGACACGATCCCCTTCGGGAATACGCGCGTCCCCTTTTAGCCGCGAGAAAGTTGCCGGCCGTAGCCGTCGCCCGAGTACAGGGTCAGAAATGCGAGCACAGAGGTGCGTAAATTCACCGCGGTGCTCCATTACATCTGGCAAATGACCGCGCGACAAGCCATTCCCGTGCATTTCACGCGGGATAGGGTGGGCGCGAAAGAAGCGCGGGGTCGCGCGCCGCATTTGCATATTTCGCAACTGCCGAGCCGTCGGGATGTTTCTGATATCCGAGGCCGCGTTTAATTTGTAAACGGCCGTAATTTGCAAACTACCCTGATTTGTAAATTGCCCGACAAAACTGAAGCACGCGATCGGCGATAACTATGGGAAGCTGGTTTCGAAGTCTAGGGAAGCTTCTTTGATATATTGTTAACGACAACGGATATCACCTTCTACATTAACTATATTGTCAATTTAACCCTTCGTTGACACACCTCTTTCTTCGATCAACTTTGATATACTGGGTGGCTCACACCCAGAGCAATTTTTGAACGACTGTCATTCTCATCTGAAGAATCCAATCGTTATGAAAAAAAATTATGGATCAATTTCAAGGTCTCTAGAATGTATTTCAATGGTTATTTAATTGAGATTTTACCACAGTTTTTGTAGAAAAATTCTAGATTGCCATATGTCGAGAAAAAACTAAGAAAATCTTCAAAAAATTGTAACTTTTACAAATTTCAATATTAAAAGCTAAAAATCTACAGAGTTGTTGTTCAGATATAATATTTTGAGAAAAAAAAGAGTTGGTAAGTCGGCTTTGGAAAAAAGGTATTTATTTTGCATATAAAATGTAGACTATTTCGGTAATTGAAAAAATATAGATATTCCACGAATATCCTCGATATTCTACGTAGAATCTACGTACTGGAAAAGGTATAGAGCGTCAAAATGAGCTTATGGGTGGCTCACACCCAGAGTGTCAACGAAGGGTTAAAACTCTGACGATGTGAGTACATTTTCATTATATTGCGTTTAAAAATAATTGTACGATCATTCATCGACACCGATACCTTCCCTCTCACAAGTTTTCAAATAATTTGTCAATTTAAAACTCTGAAAATATGAGTACACTTTCATTATTCTGTGGTTTTAAATAATTCTTATTCATCGGCACCTTGACCTTGCCTGGCCACGCCAAGTATTTGACTTCCAGGCCGCGGAAATCTAGGCAAATGTCTAGATGTTACATTTCATCTTCACATTATTAAAATGTCCGCGATATGAGTAATAGAACTTATGAACACAGCATTTTAGCTGTGTACACGTAGTTGTGTCATCTTAAGCCCAGTTGTAAAGCACCTTTATGTACTTGCAGCCCATTTTGACTTCACATCTTTTTGTTATTTTGTAATTATTATTATCTTCTATTCTTTTGTGATTTATTTGATAATATTCTTTTCCGCCCTCGACTTTTTCATGTACTTGACGTAATTGTTTTACTCTTTTGAAGTTTTTTTTATGGGGATCACATTCTACATTAAATATATTAAACACCATCTCCCATTTCCGAACAATCGATTCACGACTGCATCCACCAAAACAAAGGCTGACCGAAATACAATATGGCACGAATAACCACGAAAGAATAATTCCCATCGCGATGGTAATGCGGCCAAAAATTCGCGGGAATATAGGGTTGAGCCACGCCATTATTCACCGACGAAACAAAAGCGGGATTCCAGGGGAACGTTCGTTCGTGAAGCTCCAGCGATCCGATTACAACGGGGATCAAGATGAAGAGAACGCGAACGGCGGCTGCGTTGCGCAACGGAGCCCACTTATCGTTAGAGGAACGCTTTACGTCACTTCCACCCACCTTCGAGAGAGATCGCTGCAAGGCCGCGTGTGCACGCGCGCTCGCCCGCTCCGACAGGGCCAGGCGGTCGGCTGGCATTGCGAAATTCGCCTTAATAATGCGGCTCCCTTCGCGTGCGAGCCGAGGAAAGTGGGTGACTCGCCATCGGGAGAGTAAAGAGAGAGTTGTTCGATGGGTTTATCCAGGTTGATCGCCACTTTAGGTGGCCCATCGAGCCAGGTGACGGCGAACGGCTCGGGAACCCGCCACAAGTAAGGAACGTCGCCCACAGGAGAATTCGCGGCCACGATGGGCCACACAAAGGGTCTAGGTTAGCGAAGGGCGCGGGGAAACTGGGTGACACCTTTCGAGAGTGCAGGGATACTTAATAAACGGGTGAAAAGCACTTGGGAGTGATCGATGCAAGCTGGAAGGTGACACGGTGGTCTTGTTTCCAGGGAACAGTAGAGGCGTTTAGTGTAACGATTGAATTCTATTTGAGGTACACCGTGTTTCATGAAGAAGTGTAGATTTATGATATTTGTTAAGGTGCTGCTTATTTGACTTCTAACAATTTTTTTTTGTATTTTTCCACGGGCACCGTGTCAATGTGTTCACCCTTAATAAGTAATATGGTGGTTGATTTTTTTTTCAGTTACTTATTACGGGTTGCTACCAGGCATTGAGTTTTATGTTTATAAGGGAAAATGCAATCTTCTTTTCGACGTATTATATATTTTAAACACATTTACTTATTACAAAGTAAATTTGTGAACCATTGGGTTGTTATGTAGTATTCTGGAGGGGGAATTCTTGATATAATGACGCCAGGCAATCCGACTATGAGGTAGGGGAGGGTTGCTTATATCGTACCACTTAAGGGGTTAGCTACCGTCAGGAGGTAGAAAAAGAATCGATTCTTTGGGAATTTATTTCAGAAAGTACATGCATATATTTATGTAATGGTTTTTGTATTCAGATGAGGGACACTTTAACAGGTTATTATATTATGTTTTGGTATAAAAATATTTAGTTATTGCAAAATTACAACTGATTTCCCGGAAGCTGTTTTTACACCGGTGACCACGATTTCTCCAAAACCGCTCCACCAATCTTTCTGAAATTTTGTAGGTTTCTTCTACTTCGTGAATTTTTATTAAAATTTTTCGACCGAGTTGCACATTGTAAATATAAGTATTTGAAAATACGCCTTATATCCCTAAGAACGAATTGTTAAAAAAGCAAATGGTTTAAGTTATTACTGCCTCTACAATCTAGCCCAGAAGCAATCGTTGATTTTAGCTGTCTAATACCCATGTACCCCCTTAAGCAACCTCCAAAGATATGTAATAAAATTGTAACCAGACCCGTCTTTCAGTATAGAGAACAAAATTTTGGGGTGCCCCAGAAATATTTTAAAAGTTAGAAAAGTCTAAGGCGCTTAAAGACGCGTCGCCCTAATATTTATTAACCGACTTCAAAAAGGAGGATGTTATAGATTCGACCCGTATGTTTTTTTTTTATATTTTTTTTTATGTTTGTCCCCGCATAACTCCTCAGCAAATGGGTCAATTTTGATGATGTTTTTTTTTTATTCATAAGAGTTTTTGATGTTTTTTTTTACCCTAGACTGCATCAATATTAACCCAATATTTTGCCCGTTCTGGTTAATAATAAAGACTATTGTCACCTAATTATTATTATTTTACGTACGTACGCGCATATCTCCCCAGGATGTTGTGTCAATATATATAAAACTAAAAAGTTGAAAATAAAAAATTAAAACCGACTTCAAAATAATAAAAATGCACTAAAAAGTAAAAAATAATTTTTTCCCTTATTTAATCTACGACTCTCATATTTTTTAAGTCGGCGCTAGATTTACACAGCACAAATGATAAGGCGCCTACTTAAAAAATATGAGAGTCATAGATTAAATAAGGGAAAAAATGATTTTTTACTTTTTAGCACATTTTTATTATTTCAAAGTCGGTTTTTATCAATAGGTTTCCAAAACCGCGGACGAAACTGTAAGTGAAGGGTGAATAGAAAGTGGAACTGATGTGGAGAGATAAAATAGTTTTACCGAATACAGAATTTGAGCTAGTGTGCTGCACTCGAAGGGTAGTAATCTCAAAGACTTCCCTGTTCTTACATGTAGAAACAAGAATTTGAAAGGAACGGAGCTGTGTCCCAAGGAACACCACTGCTCCTCTTTCGCAATCTTCTCTGTGTATACACTCAAAGAAGAATATTTACAGGCCTGTTTCCCTGAATTGCCTATGAAACGAGAAACGAAGCTGTCGTGAACGCGATCGAGAATTCGCTCCTGAAAGGCTGGCGGTGGGAATCTGGGGGGGGGGGGGTGGGGGGCTAGGCGGCGATCGACGGGGGTCGCTTTGCTGCGCTCTGTCTCGCCGCTGGGTACAAAGCGATATCTACACGGAGGTGTGCTTGGAGTCAGGTGAAAAGGATCGATAGCAGGCAGCTCTCGCATTCGATGCACCGTATAGTGTCAGAGACGGGGAGTCGGAAAGTTACGGGCACGGAAATAATTTGATAAAGTCCTGGGGGGGTGGCGTCGACGGGACAGCTAGATAAATCAAAGCAACTGGCAGCGATGGTACCTTGAAGAAGATCCCCAGGTAGTATCTCTTCTCCCCGAGCTTCAGCAGAGGCATCGTCCACCTCGCGGCGGCTAAGCTGCTGCTGTGCTCGTCCACGCAGTTTGGACAGTCGTCTGTGAACAGAGAAACGGGAAACGTTTAAATATGTGTAGGTACTGTCTTCACTCGTATGAGGGAGGGTTGAGTTGAGGAAAGAGGAAAGGGTCGGCAGAGAGTCTAGAATGAAGATCAGTGTGTCATAGAGCGGGAAATGAGTCTTGAGAGAGCAAAGAGCTGATATAGAATCTAGAGTAAAAATCAGAGTGTGTTATAGTGCTCGACACTATTTTTCGCCGATCTGTCACACGACAAGTTAAAAGAAATTCATGTAAAGTATATAGTGTATCATCTGATACATAGATACCATTGTTGTAAATTATCAGTTATGAGTTAGAAGAAGATGGCGTATTGATTCAAATTTAAGAATGAGTAAACAAGTGACTATTCAAAGCGACATGTTTTTTTGCCGATAGTTCCCTGTTCAACAGCCGGCGAGACTTGTAACATTCAATACCCGTTTCATATAGATTTTTGTGCGCTGAATACGAATCCGCAAACCGTTTCATCGCCATCACCCTCAGTTTTTGAGAAATTCGATTGTGAAAAAAATGCAAATTTTCAACTTTGAAATTTTTTTTAGTTCAAACAGTAATAGTTACTCAATTGGTTGTTCCGCCAAATTATTCTATGAACCATCCCGAATACAACGATATAAGTTATTATGGCATTATGAATATTTAAATATGTTTAAACAACGATCATGGGGAAAGGACACCCGAAATGCACCAATTTTTCAGATATCTTTCAATTTATTTAAAAAACTAAGGGTCTAGGCGAAAATCTGACGGCTCCACGCGATGCAGCAGATATTTTTCCTCCAGAAAACATCAACAGCAATCGTAAGTCCCGTTTTGTTTTCAATACAGAAACGAAATAGGCAGTGGTACTCGACGGCGGCGGGCGTATCCATTGCCGCTCAGCGTAACAGGCGGCACCGCACGTTTCGCAAAACCATTTCGTTTCTGTATTGAAAACAAAACGTGGTTCACAATTGCTGTTGATGTTTTCCGGAGGAAAAATGTCTGCTGTATCGCGACGAGTAGTCAGATTTTCTCCTAGACCCTTAGTTTCTTAAATAAATTGAGAGATATCTGAAAAATTGGTGCATTTCGGGTGTCCTTTTCCCTTTGATAGTTGTGTAAATGTATTTAAATGTTCATAATGCCATAATAAATTATATCGTTGTATTCGGAATGGTTCATAGAATAATTTGGCGGAACAACCAATTGAGTAACTATTACTGTTTAAACTAAAAAAATGTTCAAAGTTGAAAATTTGAATTTTTTTCAAAATCAAATTTCTCAAAAACTGAGGGTGATGGCGATCAAACGGTTCGCGGATTCGTATTCAACACACAAAAATCTGTAAGAAACGGGTATTGATTGTTACAAGTCCAGATGGCTGTTGAACCGGGAACTATCTGCAAAAAAAAGATGTCGCCTTGAATAGTCACTTGTTTACTCATTCCTAAATTTGAATCAATACGCCATCTTCTTCTAACTCATAACTGATAATATACAACAATTCCATCTATGTATCAGATGATACACTATTTACTTTACACGAATTTCTTTTAACTTGTCGGCGTGACGGATCGGCGAAAAATAGTGTCAAGCACTATAAGAGGGTACTCTACTGTAACTGCCCGTTTTTCAACGACATCTTCGGGAATTTATTTAACAAAAACTATAAATTTGTACTGTCTGGTGTTTTGCCTTTATATTAAGGTATGTTTGAAGTGATACTCAGATTTTTTAAGGTTTTTTGTAGCATATATGGTGCAAGGTTCTGAAAAAAAATTCTTTTTCGACGAGCGTTGGTCTGGGGACTGTTTTAGTCATAAAAAAAGACCACGGACGAACTTCTATCTTGAAAAAAATGAATTGTACATAACAAGAACATGCTAAATTTCTAGCAGAAATCGAACATTTTTTCAAAATGCTGTGATGTTGCAAATTTTTAATGTTAGGGGACCTCTGTGGTTCCCACCATAACGACAAATATAATAAAGAAAATAAATCTTAGTTTTTCTATTTTGGATGACTAGAACAGTCTCTACATGATAAGAAATAATGCCAGATTCTTGAAGGGCAGGACATTCCTTAGTGAGCATACCTTTAAAGATGGCAAAATAAAAGAACGACACTTGTAATTTGAAATAATTTTTTCCCTGTGTATCGCGTTCTGTCAACACCTTTCAAAAATACAAATTTTCAACTTTTTTAAAATGTTAGAGGGTTCCCCATTGCACAGAAGTATATTCTCCGAAATAAATGTAGTTTCAATACAATCGGATAATAACATTTCGAGATATTTGTCTCATCGATTTGACGAACACTGTTTCGAGAAAGACGCGTATAAAGTTTTACGCGAACGCTAAGCAGCCGGGTTTTACCCACGCGTCCGCCGCTACTCAAATACCTATAACTTCAGGAATTTTTTGAATTTCAAAAATTCTTTTCAAACACGTATTCTTAAAAGGTTGAACATTCAAAAAACGAAATAAAAAAACTCGATTTTTAGACCGAAACCTCCCCTTAAAGTTTTACGTGAGCGCCGAGTGACCAGATTTATATAACAATACAACTTCAGGAATTTTTTCGAATTTCAAAAAATCATTTTCAACACATATATATCCTTACAAGATTGAACAAAAAAAAATTGGAATTTAAAGATAATCTATTTTTCGACATTTACAAATCGGAACCTCCCCTTAAAGTCGAGAATGAGCGACAACAGAGTAAAGAGTCAGCAGAGAGTTTAAACTTTAAAGTCAAGTTGAGGGTCTTAAAGAGCAGGGAGAGAGTGAGAGTCATACAGATCCCGAGTTATTCAATTTATAACAAACAGCCACGATTACAGTTAAGAAGAATTACCAATTTTGCCACGCTTATGAAGCTCGTAAGACTGTAAACGGTGACTAGAAGTAGCCATGTTCCTTCACATTTTTAATCCTCCACGGGTCCTTTAACTTTCACATAGAATAAAACGAACGATGATTAACTGCAGGGAAAAGCGAGGAAGACAAGCAGCACTCTAAATCCACACCTCCTACCATCGAGGAGCATGTTCACACATCGCGCTAACTAAACTCCGAATCAATCCCTCGTACAAGCTACACAGTCTAAATCAACATGTATTAGCCAGACAGATAACAGTTGCGGAATTGTGAACAGCTACCCATCCGTCACGAAGCTTCACCGTGTAAAACGTCTTCACGACTATACTCAAAATTAACCCTTAACTGCTAATTGTTTTTTTCGAACGTAACTGGTATACTAGGGTCGTGGCAGACCCCAAATAAAAATGGACACAGAAATTTGTAAAGTCGACACTGGATCAATCCTCTATGAATATTTTATTCTTAGGTAATGTATAAAATAATAGAAACGTAGAAAGTTAAACTATTATTATAAAATTAATTGGAAATTGAGTTTACAAACTTAGACAACCAAAAATTTTGCAGTGGACTTTGCGTGCTTTGGGCCATGACTGACCCCAGGATACCAGTTCAGGGTTAAGTTCGCATCTTATGGAACAGATTACTGCATCTGCCCAACGTCGCGCTCTTAAAAAGTTCATTTTGAAAATCAGCACGATCAGCAGAACACATTAGATCATGGAATAAGTAATTTCGGTTGTGCTCTAAAAGTCTAAAAGTAGGGCTGGGGAAAATAGATTTTTAGAATAGATAAATAGAAATAAATATTGTTATTTATTTGACAAATAAATTTTTCTTTGAAATAGTCATTATATAAAGAAATAGTATTTCATTGAAATATAAGAAAATAGTATTTCGAATAATAATATTTCAGACAATACCTAGTATATTTCAAATAATGACAGACTGTCTGACAACACAATAAATGTGTGTAAACATTGGTACCTACATACCTGCGTTCAGAAATATTTGCAAGAAGTATTTACCCGAATAAGAATTTATATAATCTTAAGAAGGTAGCGAGGGACATTTGGGAGATCTGTTTGGTTTTGAAATTTATATCTCCTATATTCGAATCAGAGTGCAAATAGTAAATAGTATTTGCTCATGATTTAAGCATTTAATGAAATAGTATTCGATTTACGCATTAAATGAAATTTCAAATAGTATTTGATTTAAGCATTAAATGAAATAGTATTTTCAAATCGTATTCTCGTATGAAAATATTTCAGTTGCAAAAAGATTTTGCGTATCTGTGCATTTTTTCAGATACGAAACTTTTTATTTCACGAAAACCAAGAGATTCCTGCAGATATGCCCAATTTATTAGACTTACCAGACAGTTATACAAAAATAGAATATAAACAAATGATATTTTTTGTAGCAGTTATACATAGCAAATAAAATAAAATAAAATTAAACTTGAAACTATTTTTTGTAAATAAAGAAAAATACAATTTAACATTTTGTTTTTTTGTCCTTCGAATATCATGTATATATCTATCATTCAAATACATTTCATTATTTAACCACTAACACTGCTAGATACATAATATTCTTCCGGCGCTAGAAGCATGGTTTAGTCCACTTTGTCCTCAGGAAATGCAAACAAGCGATCTACAGGTGTTATTGGATGAAAACCCTGCACGGTCATCTTATTAGCTTGCAAGGGAACTAGAGTTATATCAATAAACAATAATTACACGCTTACATGCAATGGGAATGGTGCAAAATAGAACACTCAATGATAAAAACCGAAATTATTTTACATTAAATTACATTAAATTCCATATTCATCACAGCGATTTAGCAAATACTCAACAATGCCAGCGCACTAACTCTGTCAATTGGCAAATGATGGAAGGCATTCGCTCCATTGAAATCAATTCACACACATGACCTGAACGCTGAATATTGAAAAGCGAATATATGTTTTATAAAAAGAGGAAAGAGCCTCTCTACTAGGATGCCACTGACAATAAGTCGTGCCCGCCGCGTCCCACTTTTCCTCCCTTCTCCTCCCGCCGGTTATCTTTTCAATCGTGGGGCGCAAAGGGCTCCTTCGATTAGCAGTGGCCCGCGAAAACGCAGCCGCGGCCGAGAGCAGGGATCGCCGCGCGTTATGCAACGCGGAAGAGTCGGCGGCGCATCGGGATTCGCGTAAGTAATGCCTTTGAGGAAAAACGGGCCGGCGCGGCAAGTGAAAATTCCATTATTAAAGGCACGTTTCGAGGTGGCGCTTTTGGCCGTACTTTCGCGAACCATTATTTCGCGGCATAATTCTCCCGCTAAGGGCGAAAGTTTTAATGTTCCCGGCGATAAAACATGCCTATGGAAATGAGGAACTTAACGGGAAGTTCGGGATTATATAGACTGTAAAATGAACGTGATTCCGAGGCCGTTCTATCGCGCAAGTAATATCGCCCTGAATCCGCTGGATTTCCACCGCTGCAACCCCTGCCGAAAGATCATTTTTACTTCATTATTTCAATTGTTTCAGAAAAACAAGAAGCATTCTTTACTAAGAAATTTTTAGTAAAGAATGCTTGCTTTTCTGAAACAATTGAAATAATGAAGTAAAAATGATCTTTCGGCGGTAGTTTTTGGCAACAGGGGTTGCAGTGGTGGAAATCCATAGGATTCAGGGCAATATTATTTCAATTTTTCCAGAAAAGCAAGCATTTTTTGCTAAAAATTTTTTAGTAAAGAATGCTTGCTTTTCTGAAACAATTGAAATAATGAAGAGTCGCTGTAGAAAACACTGTAAGTGCCAATAATAAAATTTTTCAGGAGGGAGAAAAAATTTCCCCGACTTTGAATTATTTACGAAGTTAGACTTATTCCGATTGCTAAATATGCTTAAGTATACAATAATCCGAATAAATCACAAAATATTCTATTTTTTACGTTAATATAGTTAAAATTCATGAAAACAAGAATTGTATCTGTAGAAAATACTATATGCGCCGTTTATTTAAATTTGCAAGCACTGTAGGTGACAATACTGTTTACCTATCACTTAATTGGCTCTTAGGTACATTTCTTTCTACAGAACAGGCGTTGGACGTACCAGCGATACCATTTTCAGCACTATCGATAACTTATTTACAAAGGAAAATTCCATTAAAATTCAAAAGAGAATTTTGTAGAACCTTTTCCGATAAATTTTTTTCATTTTAATTTTGACACTTACAGTGTGCTCTACGAGGACTCTTCAATTGTGGTAGCAGTAGCTTTTTTTCACAACTCTGGAGATCTTAAACTTACTGTGACCCTCGGATCCTTTTTCACCAATCGTATTCTGACTTCTTAAAAAAAATTCCAATTTCGAGAAGCACATAAGGAAGTAGTTAGTACCTAAATAGTATATGTTCGTCGTCCCTTGATAGTATGTTGAATGTAAAGGTGAACCGAAGATCGTACCAGAGTTAAGAATCAATCTTACGAAATCAGTGATATCTCCGCTAATAATCTTGACATTTATAAAAACTGCAAAGTTCGACCACTTATTGAAGGTAGACACAATTATTGTGCAAGGAAATATGAGTCCACGGAGGTTCGTAAATATAACGAACCTTGTTTAAACAGAGAAGTCCACTTCGAGTTACGCAATCGCGGTGAGAAATTTTTGGAGGCAGGTGTCCGTGATCGATTGATGAATTTCTCCTGGAGATTGCCTCGATCCTTCTTCCTCGATTACAGCTCGTTACTTTCGTTTACCAACGTTTCACGTTACATAAGCAACGGGACTGATAATTCTGCTGGATATTTCGTAAGCGTCGGAGTAGCATTAATAAAACGTTATTACTGTCACGAGAACTTCCGAGGCTTGCAATGAGACATTTTCGAAACGTGCCCCGTTCATTGCGAAGATCGCATCGGACGAAGAAATATCATATAAGAATGCATGGGCTAACGTTCCTCCTTCAAGAATTCAGCAGTCGCGATTTCTATCTTAATAACGAAATAAGACATGATCAAGGATAAAATGTTTTCTTCCTTGATGAACCACGTGGGAACACACATATACCTTTGCTGACTGTTGACTTCAAAATTAAAACGACAACGAAAGGAGAGAATTATAAAATATTATAAAATGTATGAAAATTTTTTATGCTAAAGTTGACCTCTAATATATTTTTGTTCTTTTAGCAGGTTTGACGTCTTTATAATCTAAAAGATGCAAATTTATTTTTTATATCTACATAATTACCTGATAATAACTAATAATAATAATAGATACATGCATTTCTAATTAAGAAGTAAAATAAGATAATTTAGATAGACCTAAAACACCGATCCATAGTGGCACATGCGTCACGGGTGGGAGAACGTTGCAGTCAGCTTCCCCATTAAGATAACATCAAAACAGATTTTATATCTTTAATCTGACATAAGCGGAGACACTCTTTTTCGCACAGCTCCATAAAACGCACTAAAAGCTTTCAAGTTCCCAATGCCATATCCCAGAATTCGGCAGGTAACTCCTCGCAAAAGCGAACACGGATTTCGCCAGGATTCAGGCTCGATCCCAACCGCGAACCTCTGGGGTTCCCCAACGGCGGCGTGATTAATCCGTTCAGGAACTACTCAGAAATTCGAAATTTTCGGTGGACATCGTCGCGGTGGCTGGCGATTGGACGAGAAGCGAAGAGCGGCATAATCGAGCGCGATAACGCGAGGAAATTGCGTGGCGAGAAAGTTGCTCGTGGTGTCATCGCGCAGGGGGCAAGAAGGCTGAGGGGTAGCGAACGGAGAGGGGGGAGAGGGCCGAGCAAAACGCCTTCTCGGTTTCGTTGCCGGACTAATTAGAACGGCGTTCTGCATATTTTAATAATCGCTTCGTTAATCGCCGCGGCGCGGTCCACTACGTCCCAGAATACGCCGGCTCGCATTAATATTCAACGGATCTCTTAATAGACACCGCTAGCTCTTACTTCCTGTCCCACTTTTTTCTCCACAGAAAGACGCCCCTTCCGCGGTACGAGGCAGGCCCGCCCCGCGGAGTTTCAATAAAAATATGTATGAGGGGGCTGTTAGCGGGGACAGTTTCGTCGGTCGGCGGCGAAGCGGCGCTTCCCGTGAAGGTCCGTGCACATGCCGTCAGTGTCAATGGTCCCTTTGTTTCGGCGTCGGCAACTGCCACGGACAAGCTTCAGCTGCTCCATCGCGAAACGGGGAAACGATATTTTCTGCCACTGAACCGCCGCGGAACTGATACGTGTGCGCAGAGCTTTAATCGTTCCGCCAGTGATTCTAAATTCTAACAAGGGGAAGACCCGGGCCATGGGCGTCCAGAGGGGGCCTGGCTTTTGAAGAAATAGTTTACTTTTAAAAACCGATCTTTATGAAGTTTATACTAAAAAAACGTGAATATTTATAAATTTCGGTTTTAAATTTTTAATTAAACTGGCACTACAAAATGGGTTCCAAAAAGCAACAGATACACTCGCACTGCGTGTTTCATGATCCGATTTGTCGATGGAATCGCCAGGATTGTTTTTTCATTACTCTATTTTTTTTTACAGGCAACCTAAAGTTGTCCCCTCTGAAAAAAAATCTGCCGACGCCCTTGACCAGGACTACCCCGCGCGGATTTTAACTGAACTTTTGGGGGTTCATTGATCTGTACCAATGAAGACTTTCGGCGTTTATTTTAGTCGCAGATGGCCACTGGTTTTTGGAAAAGTGAAGGTTAAAGTTGCTTGCACCTGTGCCACATCAATTCTAGTTAATGATGGGTCATGTGTACAGGCCTGGACTGCAATATCTCAACTTTAACCTTCATCTTTTCGAAAACGGTAGGGTAGATGCACCATTTGTGGCCGGTTTAAGGAATTGTACCAGTTTTGGCCACTTCTTAAAAAATATAATATTTTTCCGTGTAAGCAATAAATGTACCCTTATATTTCGGGCGGTATACTAAACAAAATATTTATAATGTGAAATTCTTCACAGAATAATCATCTGAAAGCAATTTAAAAATAATACAATTATGCACGTGGCCAAAAACAATGCAATGGCCACAAACAGTACATCTACCCTAATCACTGGTAAAATAAAGCTCTATCACCCCCTGAAATTTGGTCAGTGCCCGATCTAGCTCTTCCACTGCTCTGGGCAAAAAAGATTTTTGCTGCCCTTTATATTTAATAATAAATAATTATTTCAAACTATAATTCTTGACAGTGAGTGAAAATTCTTGGTGGTTATTTGTTGAACAACAGAAGCCTTTTGTAAAGATCTTTAATATACGAAAGCACCTCTCCCTACTTACAAGGAGAGATTCCCAGGTGTCCGCCTCCGATTGCTTTGAATTTTGGATATCTTTTAGAGGACCGAAAAATAAGAAATACGTGTTTTTTATAGCGGCCCGTTTTCATATTTAGGGGGTGAAACCACCCCCTAAAGTTCATACGAGGTACAAAAATTGTGTTGAGTAAAACTTGATACAAAATTTAATTTGCGTCATAACTTGCTGTATGGACGATGTTCTTGTCGTCCGTCACCGTTATTATGGGGTAACTATGAGGGGTGGTTTCACCCCTTGAACATGCAAACGCGCCAAAATAAAAAGACGCGTATTTCTTATTTTTCGGTCCTCTAAAACATATTCAAAATTCAAAGTAATCGGAGTTGGGCACCAACTATTCTTATGAATTTTGGAGGGTGGTTTCAACCCCGAAACATTCAAGCAGGCCAAAATAAAAAGACACGTATTTCTTATTTTTCGGTCTTCTAAAACATATCCAAAAACCAAAGAAATCGGAGATGAACACCTGAAAATCTTATAACTTTGGGGGTTGGTTTCGCCCCCTAAATATGAAAACGGGCCGCTATAAAAAAACACGTATATCTTATTTTTCAGTGCTCTAAAACATATCCAAAATTCGCAACAAACGGAGGCAGACACCTGGGAACCTCCCCTTGTTAGTGTAATAGTAATTTTCCGGGTGATTTGAAAACAATGTATAAGTTTGATACTGCATTCAAACATGTATTACCTACTTTTTTACCCCTCTTCAAAAAGTTTAATTTTTATATTTTTGGTAACTATTTACAAAAGGGCAGTCCTCAGCGATTTCGACGACCTTGAAATATGCATCGAAATCAATGAGGACTGTCCTCTGAAAATAATTACCTTGACTTTAATTTTCTCTTTCTACCAATTTTTCCGCCCCCAAATTACGCCCCTTTGGACATTTCTGTCCAGCTTTGGATATCCGCGTGGAACAGTCATAGTCTTCCCCTCGTGAGTACCCGTAGGAGACGTGGCGGACCGCGTTTGTTGGTCGGCGTTATTAAATTTCACTGAACGCTCGCAGCGATTGTTTCGCAACGCGGTGGTTAGCTTAACACGCCGCGTCGCGGTTAGGGCCGCGTTCGTGGAGCAGCCTCTGACTATTTCAGGGCTAGACCGAACCTTCCGTCCAAGATGCCTTGGGTGTTTGAGCTGGTCAAACATGGGGAAGAAAACGAGGTGGACGACGAACGTTTCAGTGCCTCGGCAGAGGTCTACTTGCCCGGGCCACTACGACTGGGATGTTTTAAGTGGTGTATCTTTAGAGCTACTCGAATAAGGTGGAGGGACATTGTCTATAAGTATTTGGCTTGGTCGGAGAAGTTCAAGTCGCATCGATTTTCTTCGAATAGGCAAGCAGCACTGACAAGGAAACATCGGTGACCCGAAAACATCGATTGTTTTGAAACTTTGCAGATTTGTAAGGGACCTCGATAGAAGTATCTACCAGACGGTTTATTTTTTCCTCTACATTTTGATTCTTCAGAGTGAAAACACCCCTTAAAGTTTAATCTGTGTTTTTCCTATTTCAGACATCAAAGAATTGTCGGAACGAAAATTTAATGGCTCTTACTACAACCTATGAAAATATACAACGAAATTATTTACAATTTGTAGTTCGAACAAAAACCGTTGTCCACTACAAATTTGAAACAATTCGAGTGCATAGTTTCGTGCAGACAAAAAACCATTAAATCTTTATTCCAACAATTTATTATAGGTATCTACTGTAGTTTTTGAAATCAGAGATGGGCAAACCTTTAATTTAAATACAATTTCGAATAACGAATAAAAGTTAAAAAAAATTATTCTTCGTGTGTCGAATAAAGCTAACTCGAGTTAGGTAACGAACGAATGACGAATAATTCTTTTAACTTTAATTGGTTTCTCGAAATTTTATTTAAATAAAAATTTTGCCCATCTCTGTGTGAAATATACACGAACCTTTAACTGGCGTTTTCATTCCGAAGAACTAAAAAGTGGCGGGAAAATAAATTATGTCTACTCGTATCGAGGTACTCTACGACCCTGCAAAGTTTCAAAACAATCGGAATTTTCGGGTTACCGAAGCTCCCTTGGGAGCATTGCGCTTGATGGAATGTGTACGGTGGAACAGTTTCTACTGCGCGGGATACGTAGCACGTGCAGCTCGCAGAAGAAACGCAACAAACAGCATTCGAAGCAATCAAGCATCCAAGGCGTGCTGTAAATTAATGCAGACCTTGAATCCAACACGGAACAATCATCTGAAGTGAAATCGCAGTCCGGCCGCATCGGCCCGCGCGCGGCTCGCCTCCTCGATATAAACTATCGCGGACGAAATACGTGCCGCGGAAACAGGTGTGCGTTCCTCGCCACTCCTTCGAGTTTTCTACTGGCGCATAATAGAACCGTGACTCCTATCGATCCGAGGAAATGTTCGCGCGTTACGTGATGGAAAATGCCGTTGGAAAATGACGTAAGGGAAAACGTGGAAAAGTGAGAGGAGCAGGGATGTCTACGCGGAGCTTTAAGAAAGATTGATTTACACTCGGCGAACGAAGGAATGTCTCTGTAGAATTAAATTGCGTGCGTAGAATCCACTACTTCCTAGTCGAATGGACGTGGCGCACGATCTGCGATGCAGTTTCTAGAGGAGTTGCATGAAAGGTCATTCCAGAAGCAGGTCGAGAGTGGGGAATGCAATTTCTGCTATGTTGAGGCTTCCTTTCCGTGGAAAGGTACTTTGGTAATTTCACTGATATGGGGAGTGCATGCCCTTTTCCTCGATATTTCAGTACCTTGAGATTCTAACATCCCGGTGGTCCAATATACCCATATTCCAGTGCTGTGACATAATACACGCAAGTACCATAATACACCGACACCTCAGCGGCTCGATATCCCAGTGCCTCAATAACTCATTGTCAGCGTTCCAACGCCTCAGTACTCTAAACCTCGCTACTTCTATAACTCCAACACCTGAATAGATCCGAAGTAAATTATATTGGCAATTAGGCCATGGAAACTCAAGACACATTAATAGTTTTTAATCTTGATTTTATTCAGGACACTTGGAAGGAACGTCTTTACAGAACGAAACGATTCGGCAGAATGAATCGGTTGGTCATGCTATCGGTATAAACATCCTGATATCTAGACCCGTCGCCCGGCTAATCCAACCTAACCTGAAACTTATTTCATTAATTATCGCATCACGCCTGCAATATTTTCTAAATTTAAAGGCATTTTTCTTATGTAAACCGCATATAAGCTTTCGAATAAGACCAATTTCAATAAAATCGGTCCACGAATGACAGAGATATCATAATATCGTCTCATGGATCAGTCGGAAACGGTAAGATTTTTCTCCTTTTCCTGATTCTTCTTGTTCAAGAAATTTTTCGTCAAACATAATACGTATACGCGTTACACGCACACCTTCAGCCAAAAAGAAACTAACACATGTTTCGTTCGTCAAACGCTACCTTCACTATGCAATCGACTCCAAATTTTGACAGCTTACTGTCAGGTTATAACCTGGCGAGTGTGAAATAAGGTAAGTTGTCAAAATTTGAGATGCCACGTGTTTTAACAAATATGTATTATTGTACCATTGAATTGCAACCAAAATGCAGTCTCAAACACAAGGTAAGTTGCCGAAATTTGAATTGCGACATGTTTGTATATCATCAAACTGTTTTTTATTTGTAACTAAACTGAGGATTTTATGTATATGTAGACCCATAAAAAATTTCAAAAAAGTAAAAGAAATACGCCAAGTACATGAAATCAAATACATCACAAAAATAGAAGAAATAATAATTACAAAATAAAAAAAAGATGTGTAATCAAAATGAGCTGTAAGTACATAATGGTGCTTTCCAACTACCCTTAAGATGAGCCAACTACATATACACAGCAAAAATGCTGTGTTCATACATTCAATTACTCATATCGTGGACATTTTAATAATATGCAGATAAAATGTAACATCTAGATATTTGCCTAGACGTCCGCGGCCTGGAAGTCAAATACTTGGCGTGGCCAGGAAAGGTCGAGGTGTCGATAAATAAGAATTATTTAAAAACACAAAATAAAATGTAAGTGTACTCATATTGTAAGAGTTTTAAATTGACAAATTATCTGATGAAAGCTTGTGAGGGGAAAAGGTATCGGTGTCTATGGATGATCTTAAAATTATTTTAAAACGCAATATAATGAAAATGTACTCATATTGTTAGAGTTTTAAATTGATTAAATTGACAAATTATCTGAAAGTCTGCGAGAGGGAGGGTATGGGTATTGACGATCTGAGAATACCTTGCCTGGCCACGCCAAGTATTTGACTTCCAAGCCGCGGACATCTAGGCAAATGTCTAGATGTTACATTTTATCTGCATATTATTAAAATGTCCACGATATGAGTAATTGAATGTATGAACACAGCATTTTTGTTGTGTATATGTAGTTGGGTCATCTTAAGGGTAGTTGGAAAGCACCATTATGTACTTGCAGCTCATTTTGATTGCACATCTTTTTTTTATTTTGTAATTATTATTAACTTCTATTTTTGTGATTTATTTGATTTCATGTACTTGGCGTAATTTTTTTACTTTTTTGAAGTTTTTTATGGGGATAAACATTACAGCCCTGTAGGGGAGAGCGGGGACAAATGTAACGGCGCACAGTGGGACAAAACGACCCGACGGCTAACAAAAATCCATAACTTTGGTTCTGGTCTAGATATTTTAATGAAATTTGGCTCAATTTAATCGCAAATTTACGGCCTTTTAGTTGTATTAATATAAGTGATATTAACCCACGGAGGCCCGTGCTAGGCCCCAACTTTGTAACTAACTTAAATTGCACCTCTCAAAGAAATTTTTTTTAGAATCGTGAATAAAAACTGTGGGAAACATAAAAGTTTTTGATAAGCTCCTAACTTTTGCGATTTTGGCAAAATTTGAGCACTGATCACATTAAAACAACAGCAGATATAAAAAACGGTGTTTACCACAATATAATACAGTAACTAGTAAGTATGTTAATAAAATTGTATTGTAATTGGCCAGTAGCCCCACTTTTCGAAAACATGAGTCTAAATAAAGGAGCCTAGCACGGGCCTCCGTGGGTTAATACCACTTATATTGATACAACTTAAAGGCCGTAAATTTGCGGTTAAATTGAGCCGAATTTCATTAAAATATCTAGACCAGAACCAAAGTTATGGATTTTTGATCGCCGTTGGGTCGTTTTGTCCCACTATGCGGCGTCATGAAAGTAATAGGGGAAAGCGGGGTAATTCCGGCCACATAAGCAGTAAATGCTATAAAATTTGAACAAGTTACACATTTGTTATTTTTTTTATATTGATTGATAGTTTGAAGTGTCTAGTTTGTATTAGTATGACCGAGAAAGCATAAATTTACGTTGTAACAAAATTGGGAGCAATAACACAAAAATAGTAACACATGATTTTTTTTTATAAAAGAGATAGGAAAATTGTTAAATTAACAAAATTGTGTTATTTTTTATTTTAAAATTAATTAGTACATGTATCACAAATGTATTCTTCAGGGGTATCCCATCCTGAACATTCTGCATGTGCCCATTGACCACATACTGTGCACCGAAACCACATTTCAACACCTTTTCCGTTATCTTTGCAAAAGGAGGAAATATCGTGCTCTATTTTTTCGTCACAAATATTTGAATTGTACGTGGCATCTAAGCCAGAGAAAAAGCAATTTTAAAATCTGGCTGGAATTACCCCTCACTTTTGGCCGGTATTACCCCACACCTTATGTTCAGATATTTGAAGTAATACACTGAATTGAATATACATATCACCAAAAACCAAATGTGAGTTCGAAAGTAGAAACATTCCTCTATTTAACGAGATTAATATTAATAATTCATATCTATTCCATGTACTAACTTACCTTGCTTAACACTCGACCACTGTTATAAGATTACGGTGCGAAATGAACCCTCCCGGATTTTTTTTAATCAAAAGACTGTTATTGTCATGGAAACCATGAATTTTACCTTGCCGCATCATTAACAACTGGGAGTACCATACAGAGTCAAGTTACGCGGTTTTTATTTAAAGAAATAGAAGTGACCGGAATTACCCGCTGGCCGGAATTACCCCGCTTTCCCCTACACCTTCTCCCCCATTACACAAACATTTCTAAAACGTTTGCTTTACAGAGTTACATGTGTATAGTGTTTTATTGTTCTGAGTGACGCTGAGCAGTAACACCAATCGTATACTGTGGGCAAGCTAATATTATTATTTATTTAGATCATTCAGGTAAGTGTCTCTTATTCTGATTTTTTTGTTAATATTCATAGTTAAACTATAGATATTAAGCCAATTATTTGCTAGAGCGTTCTTAGATAATGGCTTTATAAGTTCCTGTATTTGATTTCAACAAGTCTTGTATAGTTTATATGTTATAACAGTTCTATTTTGAAAAACATAGCTGGGGACAAAAGTAACACGTCACTATGGGGACGAAAGTAACATGTTACTTGAACCAGCAAAATAGCATACAGGATAGAAATTCTCCAGATGATAATGATTGTCTAGGGTAAAGTACCTAATTACTGACACCTAACCAATTACTGTCACCTTAAGCTATTTTACTTAAAATAACGAATAAATAAACGTTGTAAAGTCACACACAAAAAAAATTATGTAATTCAACCTATAATCTATACTATAGATTATATACTATAGTTTATTTATTCGTTATTTTAAGTAAAATAACTTAAGGTGACTGTAATTGGTTAGGTGTTAGTAATTGGGTCCTTTACCCTATGTCTGGTTTGTTTTGACCCTTTCAGTGAAAGCTGTTCGAGAGAGAAGTGGATCCAATGTCTAGATTTTAAGGGCTAGTCCCACGAAGACTGAACCATGGATGATCTTCACTACGTATCATAATTTTAATTCAGAGTAGGTAAAATTTAATACCTGTCATTCAGCTAAATACACAATACCAAAGAAATGTTCGAAGCTGGTTATGCTTTCTACCTTTCGTTATTTAAAATTTATTTGTTTTTATCATTACTTAAAATATGTATATTTAAATGTTCCTGTCTATCATTTTTTATAATAAAAAATCCTATTTTGCGTTGGAAGATGTGTTTTTACTTAATTCCACTGAAAATAATTAGTGTTACTTTCGTCCTACCCCTGCAGGACAAAAGTAACAATGACAGTAACTGTGAAAAACTGCCATAACTCTTTGATTACTTATCATGTAAGGTTGAATCTGGGCTCAAATGGTAGATCAAGAAACAAACTATCTGACATAATTGTCATTTTTATATCTATAAAAGGTAATTGTAGGCTAGGCCAAATGTAAAAAATATTACTTTTGTCCCCGCTTTCCCCCACTCTCATGCATTCCAGAGCATTAATATAAAAGATAATTTTTGCATAAATAAACTTTCATTAGTTAAACAAATCCAACAAATTTCACCCTCATTGATTTCACTTCATCTCCCCTTCATCCTTCGATTCCCAAATAAAATAACGACCATTCGATTTCGCCGCATTCCTCCCCAGCTTAAGGCCGTCGTATATTTTGACGAAGCGAACAAAATAAAAATAATTAATTAATTGTCACTGCCCCATGAGAATCTATTGTTTATAAACATTTCTCTTCGCGTCGCTGCGCCTTACAAAAATGCGCGACGGCCTTTTTCCTCCTTTCCGATCCCCCGAACGCGTCGCCGAACGCGTTACCGAACGCACCTGAACATCCGAAGCTCGGAAACGTACGACGCTCGTTTGCACACATTCATTTGGTGGCGCGATAAAAATTACACGGCGCAATTAACGAGGCGCGGGCGGCAAGCCGTGGGATTTTGCTGGTCAGCAATAGGAGATCGAGTTGTTTCGCACCGCGCTAGGCGCGCGATGCACGAAATCCGCCGCGTGAATTTACAAATCCGCGCGCGGCCATTACTGGCCTTAAAAGCAGCCGTAGATACGTACAGGTCGCCTGCGCGGGGCGCTTTTGTTGGTAGAAATACGAACGGGATTTGCAAAAGCGAGACCCCGCTATTGATTCGCGATACTCGAATCGAAGGTATTGCCTTTTCGCCCCGTTGTCTCGCCCAGAGATTCGTTCAGCGCGCACAGGAATCGGGGGAACGTCAAGAACGCGAGTTTCAATGGTATTTTGTTCTCCACCCGGTCGATGTTTGCCAATTATTCGGGACTGTCCGAAAGCTGTACTGCGGAATGCTTACTGATCCGCTTTCCGTGACCTTAGTGCGGAGCTTACAACAGGCCATTTTTACCATTTTCGCGATTAAAATTCAAATGGCAGCGGAAAAAAAAGCGCCCGGAGTATCGGAAAATTGGAAGCCCTTTCCAGTCCCTTAAACCACAATCGTCGATTCAGAAATTACTGAAAAACTGCATTAATCCCAGATCTGCAATGTAAATATTAGCACAAAGAACAACCGGTTCGCTTGACAGTACCATTGTTGCGAGCAGTGAACTGTGAAATTTCCAGGAGCAATGCATTCGACATCTGCTTGATAGAAATTTAAATCGTAAATTGTTAAAATGTCTCGACAACAATGCAAATATTTTATTTGCGATATTGAATTTAAAAAATCCTGTATGAAATGCCCTTTTACGGTGATTGTAACAGTATATCTTCATCGATCCAAGCCCCATTATTTATTTAACGCGAATAAGGTCTCAATTGGGAACGCGAAATCGTCGGGACAATGTTTGATTGAGAACTACATACCTACATGTATAACTAACAGTCGTCGAATTATTAAACGCACCTGCATTATTAAATTTCTGTGTCTTCAAACAATACGCGGAGTAATTGCCGTTAACGTGTAAGTACATTCGAATCGGCAAATAATTGAGGTAATTAATGGGCGCGTTATAAAACGTTGCGTACATCGATTTCAACGAACCGATTAGGGATCTCCTCGCAAATCCAACTTGGCTGGCAGCTATTTGGAACGTGTCCAATCGATCGGCCTATAATTTTATGAGCAATGATTAACCCCATCTATGGCTGATTACAATGACAGCCTTATGGCGGATTAAACGTACAAGCAACGCATCAAGTTGTATTTTTATGGAGAATGTAGGGAGAATCGCAAATGCTAATTTGATTGTGGACACCGTTAGAGGTGGCAGAGAAAAGTTTCTGCTAATGATTAATGATTCATCCGACAGGGTGGACTAAGTAATAAGGAATAGAATAGGATAGGAGGAGCTAACAAGTTTTTTTCTGGATGCCTGTTGAATCTTTCAATCATTCGTCAAAAGAGAAACCGATACTTGAAAGGCACAAAGATGAGAAATCCTTGAACGTCTGCATTTGATCATTTCCATCTATTAAGGGGTTAAACCACTGTAGAATTAAAAAAAAAAAGAAAATTTTTTTTTGTTTAAAAGATGTTTTAGGGTCTTAAAAATAATATACCAAAAGATGGAGGGTGGCAAAAATGTCTAAATGTCCAAATTTTCAATTCTACCGCAACGCTCGTGTGTATGCCCCGAGCGCCTTTTGTTATCACTGCACGCGCTGTAGTTTTGTTTTGGAGTACGGAAGCAGGAATAACAACAGTCTATAGAGAAGGGACTGTCCTCCGAATAGTCTAGAATGTTAAGAACGTCTGTGCAGCGTTAGTAAAGTGAGGATCGACCGTTGAAAAGGACGCTTTGCTTTCGTGTATAAGTTTTGTAATATTCGAATACGCGTTTTTCTCGAAACCACTTTTTTTTAACTGGCCGGAAACATAACTCGAACAAATCTTCACCGATCGATCTGAAAATTTAATAGTATATTCAAAATTGCTTTCTCTAGCGACGTACGTAGGATTTTTTTTTTATATTGCATATTTTTTTTTTAATAAACCATTTTGTGACGATTTTTTTCACGAAATTGCACCATTTCGCGAAAAAATGCACCATTTCGCGAAAAATCAATATATCGAAAAAATATTACGTACGTCTCTTGCTGTTGTTCTATAGAATCGAAAAGACTTTGGTTTTTTGATCCAGGTAAAAATTTGCGGGAGTTAGGTTTCCGGCCGTAGACCCTTTCAAAAAACAGGCACCGACGGAGAAATGCTGCGCAGCCACCATTTTGTCATGAACGAAGTTGAAAAAAATATTTTTTGTACTTCATTACTAGAATTATAAATCCCATTTTACAGAATTTCGATTGATCTCTTTATTGCGCAAAAAAAAATTCCCGAAATATGCCTATTTTTTTGTACTCTACAGTGGTTTAACCCCTTAAATTCTGTGATTTCTTTACTATCGACTTAAGTAAAAACGACTAGAAATTTATGCAACATATATGCAAAAGTTGTCAATTTTCACGGAACTTTAAAACTTGCAAAAAGAATTTAGCGTTCCGATGTTGTAAGATATTGTTTTTCTTAGAAATGGTAAGCATTTGAACATGAAGTTCATTTTGTAATTGTTCATAACGTTAAAAGTTTTCAAGAAATCGTAAAATCGGTACGAATTTCTATGGAGAATGTAGTTTAGAGGATACTGTAAAAATTTCGCGCGAATCGAATAAAATTTGTTCAAGTTACACGGCAAGACAATTTGAAAAATATGGTTTCGAGAAAAACGCGTTTAAAGTACCATTTTGAATTACAGAAAAGAAAAAAAACATAGCTTGAAACTACTTAAGATGTGTATAATAAAGGTGTTTAAACAGATTTTCAACTTATTTCTTTGTTTACCCACAAAATATTGTCAAAGGTACACTACGTTACGTTTCAACTCGAAGCAGTTGCAATTCTAAGCTCCTCCAAGTATAATTTCGTCCGCTTTATCCTCGAGCACCTCTTATCGCGCGATACACGCGCTGACATGAATCCAGCCGGATGAAATGTGACGTCCAACGTACAGCTTGTCGTTATTCATTTGGAGGGCACGCAGCGATCGAAGACGTCCCGATACGAGACAATTCTGCCGAATTCAGACGTTGATAAAGAGAAAATCGCTGAATCGTCCCGCGGGAATGAAAAGGACAAGTTTCCATCTGACGTTACAAGGGACGGAATTGAGTTACAGAATTGAGACGCTGAGAAACGCGCGTAAGTCATTGGTTGCATGTCGGCAGCGGTTTAATTTCGAAATGTGAGACCTGAAGTCTGATTACAGGGCGGGCCGAATTTTGGGAGAACGCGTGATCGAGATCTACGCGAGATGTAAGGTGTAAAAAGCTTTACTCGAGTTTCGTAAAGCGTTAGTTGTTTGGGGGAACAACTATTGCTCGGTTAGCCAGTGGAAGATACAGAAAGATGAATGGGTAAAAGTAAATTGATATTTCTGGAAACATATTTCTCGAAGAATGTAAACGTAGCCATAAATCCTGGATGAAAATCACTCTCCTAGGTTTTCGAAATATCAATCGATCATTTCGTTAGAATCTATGCAATACGGTTGTACCGGGCTGACCACAAACTCATTTTCTTCTTCGGCTTTGCGGTAGGTACCTATACCGCCTCTGTGACGCAATGCTATAATCAATTGTTTCCGACTACCAATTTGGGGTAATTGTTTCCTTCTTGCACTGGCCGTAAATACATCCCTGATGATCGAGTGAGTTAAGCACTTTTTTGAGGAGGAAGCTTAAGGGATCGTGCCTAGTTGGCGGGCGTGATATTCGGGAATTTTTTGTGGAAAATCTAATGTATATTTTTTACAACTATTCGTTTATTTTAAAAGTACATATATTCATCAACTCTCGGTAATTTTGTTATAGAAAAATATTAAAAATGAACGAACAACAGCCACTCTCTCGGAATTTCTCAGAGGCGGATCTTCTGAAATCGAAAAGTGAAGAAGATTCTGTTAGTATATGAGTTTATCTAGTTCGTGAACGAAGAATTTTTGTTTTTGATGAAAACTCTATTTTTAATTCACGAAAAACGAACAATTCAGCCAGCGAAAAAACACGATTTTGCGTTAAACGGCCGCCATTTTGTCTGAAATCATTTTTTTGAAAAATCCTTCGTTCACGAACTAGATAAACTCATATACTAACAGAATCTTCTTCACTTTTCGATTTCAGATGATCCGGCTCTGAGAAATCGTGCTCACCGCAAAAAAAAATATCTTCCGGGAGAGTGGCTGTTATTCGATCATTTTTAAATATTTTTCTACAACAAAATTACCGAGAGTTGCTGAATATATGTACTTTTTGAATAAGCAAATAGTTGTAAAAAATATTCATTAGATTTTCCACAAAAATTTCCCGAAAATCACGCCTGCCAACTAGAGATGACCCCGTAAGGGAGAACACCACTGTGACGGCCGGAAAAGTAAGCTATTTTAAGAATTTTTTTTCAGAAATAATTTACAGTTTTCATCGAAAATTTGTATTACCTACCTTTAGTACGCTGTCTTAAGAGACTATACCCAAAATAAATAAATATAAAAACATCCATAAATTTTGATATATTAATTAATCTTCAAGACCCCCTCTCGAGAGATGGTCGAATGTGTAACTATGGAACAGCAGATCCGAAATGAAATTTTAGTTTTTTTTAAAAAACTATATGAGTGTAGTTTCCGTTGTGTGGGCCGATTTCTTAAACAAATTATTTTTGTAAAAATGGTGTGCTTTAGAAGAATAGTTTCGAAAATCCGCGAATAAGATGGACAGTTTTTCGAGCGTATTTCAAAAAGTTTGTTTTCAATCAAAAAATCCGTACGCACAACGGAAACTACATTCATATATTTTATAAAAAAAAAAAAGAAATTTAATTTCGGACCAGCTGTTCCATAGTTACACATTCGACCAGTTCACGTGGGGGGTCTGGAAGATTAATTAATATATTAAAATTTATGGATGCTTTTCTATTTATTTATTTTGTATAACCACTTAAGACAACGTACTAAAGGTGGGTAATAAAAAATTTCTATGAAAATTGTAAATTAGTCCTGAATAAGATTCTTAAAAATAGCTTACTTTTCCGGCCTCCACAGTGGTGTTCCCCCTTAAGGAAGAAGTTCGGTTACCGTATAACTGTAATAATACTTTTACAGAATTAAATATGTTATGATTCTTAAAAAAAAAAGAAATGGAGTACAGTGTATGTATTTCCCTCCTCTATAAAAATTAAAAATTACAAATCATTATCATCGAAAAATACTACAATCTTTCCAAAAACGGAGATCCCGTATTTTATTCTTAAAAGTTTAAATCCATACGTGCAACGTCAGCAATGTGCATTGCGACTGGGCTTTCCTAAATTTCACGACAACCACCGCGCAGAGTCGTGAGTCTCGAAACGTTTTGACAGATTAGCGGCTCTCGTCGAGCTCGTTCCCCGCCCGAGGGCCGCAGAGATTAGGATCTCCTTATCCTGCAGCTTAATTAGTAAAGGTTAACTTCGGCGAGGAGGCATTTATCCGCCTATTTATCTCAATTCTTCGTGGAACCAGGGCGCGAGAGTGCATCCTGGAAGATGCATGGGGTGGAAAATTTAATCTGACAACTCCGCCGGAAACATTCTCCCGAGAAGGTGCGCGAGTGCTGAAAGGGCGGCAGCGGGCTTCTTAAGGCCGCCAGGAAATTCTTTCGACGCGCACAAGATTATTCTGTAGCAAGCTCGGGAGACGAACTTTCCAACTTACGGTTAAGTGCGGGCACATCGGCCTATTCGAAAGTATCTGCGTTCGGAAACAGCCTCAAGCGACTGAAATGCTGGCTCCGAGGTTGCTGTGCCTCAGAAACATGGGGGTTCACCACTTTGAGGCCCTAAAAGAATGGGTAAATTTAAAATTTGTTTTCTCTGATAATTTTTCAGCGAGATGTTGAATTTTTTTTTAGGAGCTGTTAGGACCCATTTTAATTTTATCGTCATATATTATTTGTTACTTAAAGTTTAAAAATGGCGGAGGTATACAGTTATTTATATACTGTCATGTCTTGTCAGCTGGCACCAAAAGCGATTGGAACACAAAAAATAAGAAATTCTTATTTCAACCTTAAGAGAAATAGATTTCCTTCAATCTAGCGTTCGATTTTTATCATATTTTAATTTCTTCAAATTTTATAAACCTCCAAAGCCGAACTGTTTCAGTGAACCAAAAATAGTTTCTTTACGAAGCCGCCATTTCCTTGTTTTTTAAAATTACACTTTTAAAAAAGAAATGCTTCATTATCGACAAAAACAATTGCCTACTTAATAAATACCCTTAAGCTTGTTTCCTCCATTTTAAAGTGTAGAATATATTTGTCAATTTTTTAACATACTTATCGGACCATATCCGTATAAAGACTAAGGTCCAACAAAGAGACCTGTGAGTTTAAAATATTCTTTTCACCGCCTCAGTAATTTGACGAATGAAAATTCCAAACACTGAATCCTCCGGTCTACCGAAGCATGGAGAATAATCCGCCAACGATAGTCTCTTTTCCCCTGCACGACACTAGAGGAAGAATTCGAGCGTAATGCGATTACGCAGAGGCGTACAAATTGTTCGAAGAACTTGAAATGACCGAGCAGCCCGTTTCACAGATCCCCTTATATTATTTCACGTAACAGAGCCTTGCCGGGGCGGGACAGGCGAACCGGCTCAGAAACTTTCTCTGTCGTGTTTACTTTGAAGCGGCAGCCAACGGAGGCGCGTTTGCGCGTCAATCCGCAATGACCTTTCGCGTGAGACAGTGTAATTAAGTGCCCCTTTGAGAAACATCCAACAATTACCTGTCCGGTGAAAAAATACAGAACGAAACAGCGCGGCCATAATCCTTGCCGCCGGCACCCCGAATTCACGGTAAACAGAAACGTCTCTCTTAACCGTGAATACTGAATTGCTACCTTCCCCGATCGTGGCTCGCGAAAATCAAGGACCGTTGCGCGCCGACGAAATCTTTAGCGAACCCCGGGTCCACGGAGCTCGATGAATCAAACGCTGGGTTGGTTATATAGAATCGAGCAGTCAGAAGCAGCGCGGTGCTGGTGGTATCAGAGTAATTAGCGCTCGTAGTTTCTAGAGGTGTGTCCCTTTCGCCGTGCCCTCCAATTGTTTTCTAGGTATTGCCTTACAACCGGATCTGCCCGTGCGGTTCGGATTGTTGCGCTCGCAGGAACACGTAACGACCGAAGTCAGCACGGGATCGGCATGCTCTATTGCTCTAGCGTTCCTGGCTACGATAGCTATTCCACTCGCAAGTGCTTGCATTAACGTCCCCGAGTTATTAATGGGCAACAATGGCTTTGCAGTGCTTGCTGTATCTGATGAATTTCTATATAATTCGAAATTGAGTGCCATCTGTGCGTTTGTAGAGTTTTCTTTAATTACAGTGGCGGTCGAGAAACGCTGATTTCGGGAATCTCGGGATTTCCGACCTTATGCTGCGATCTTTACGCGTTTGTAGCTCAGAGCAACGTTGATCGATTTTGATGAAATTTTCAGTATGATTTTTCTTCGAATTTTTGAATTTTCGTTACAAGCTCAGAAAAAAAAGTTTAAAAAATGAGCTTTACTATTTTTTTCGCTATTCCGACCGATTGCATTTTTTTTCAAAACGATGCTACGCGTCATTCGTTCTCAGTCCTCCATCCCCGCTTTTAAATGTGCTTCCAATTGTTTTATTCTCGTCCACTATCCGTAACTCTCCTTGTCTTTTGGTTCTCTCTCTCTCTCTCTCGCTCTTCTGTTGTTTCGCTAGCTTTATTTCTGATAGATAATTTTTGGGGTTAGGTTGCAAAACAGCAGGTATGCTGAATTCCGCCCATTTATCACATAATTTATGTAATTTGTGGTGAATAAAGTCGAATTATTATTATTATTATTATTATTATTATTATTATTATTATTTAGCAAACTAAACCTTCTAGGTTCTCAAAAAAAAACTCAAGTCGTTTGGATCAATTTTAAAAAAGTTATGCGATTTTGAAGGATGCAAACTTTCTTTCGTCCGCCACTGCAAGTATTTGGTATCAGAGAAGACATGATAATTGAGGCACTGGGAACAAAAACGGACTAACCCGCAATTTTGCGCGAAATTGAGTTAGTAGCAATACTGTATACCAACAGGCTATATTACACATATAAAGTAGGAAAAATTAATTTGTTTTCAATGTGGGTTAGTCCGTTTTTGGCCTCAATGCCTCATATGTATAATATCTCGTGGAAGCAACGCTGCCAAAATTCAACGAATGCAAATTTATTTATAACGGGATTAGTTGTAATAGCTATGAAAGGTAACACTTCGTCCCTCGAGTAGAGCTCTTACTTTTGACCCGTCGGGTACCCGGGTAGCCGGAAATTACCCGAAACAACTTCAAGCCATTGAATGTAGTATTGTCTGTGGCATAGTCTGATGTTAGCCAAATATGATTGAACAATACCACATTCAATGGCTTGAAGTTGTTTCGGGTAATTTTCGGCTACCCGGGTACCCGACGGGTCAAAAGTAAGAGCTCTACCCTCGAGGGGTTCCTCCAAAATCGACGGCGCAATCGAGGCGTCTTTTCTACAGCGCAAATAACACACCCACCAATTTTGGCGAAAGCAAGCATTAAAGAAATATGAAAAAATGTTCTTTGTACTCTCAAAACTCGTATTAATAAATAGAAAAAAATTCAATTTAGTAAACACGTCATTTTTTTGAGAAAAAAAATTCCAAACAATGATAATCTTTTAGGTCGTTACAGTGGAAAGACCCCTTAACCACCATACCCATTCATCGTCGAAGGAACACGATTGAATCGTAATTTAATAGCAAAAGGATCGCGCAGTTCTTTTTCAGATGTATTTGTCCCAGCTCGACTACCTTTACGGAAACTCCTCCATAAGAAGATATCGACGGGAGACAATGGGCAACACACAAGGCGCCCGTTTATCAGGAACCCGATCCCGTGTCTTCGCTGCGGTGCGTATCTCAAATTCGATATCATTTTATGGGTGTTGCTGGCGTCTCCTGGGACCGGAACGTTTCCATTCTGCCATCCTGTATTCCTCATGCGCTCGGCTAAGCGGAATGGCAAGCTTCTAGCGCACTTTGCACGGCGAACGACACCGCGCAGGCATTATTAGAGGGGGAGGAAGGCAGGGGGCGAGGCAGGCTGTACGAAAAGGAACGGGAAAGGCTTAAACGCATTCAAAGGACGCCAAAAGTAGCTGCATCGTCTCTGAATTCCTTCTTCTTGGTTCAAGTATCGAAACGACTGCTTCTATTACTTCGCAGTTAGTAGGGTGAATGTACCAGTAAATGAACACGTACCAGTGAAAGGGCATTTTATATTAAAATGAGTAAAATAAGTTATTAAAACAAGCATCTAATTAATTAGAGACTTCTTTTAATTTCTTGCTTCATATCCAAACAATTTTTGCAGCGCGTGGAATCAATCGCGCTGTAAATATAATTTTATAATAGTGTTCATTCATTACTTTTAAATGTTCATTTATTGCTGCGTCTACCCTAGTTTACAACTCACAATTAATCGAGAGTATTCGGCGATTTATTAGCTGCATTAGCATATTATGGGACGTTCGAACTGGAATTACGAGGCATGAAATGAACTGTAACAAATACGTAAGTTGTAATTTCGACGAAATTGCTCAAAACCCTGACTAAATTGTAAAAAGATCAAGAATATCTGACTAGGGACACCATCGAGGTGCTGATTTTATTCTCGTTGAAATATCGACGGCATAGTGCACAAATATTGTACGGTCAATTTTTAGCGTTTTCTAGAAAAATAGGTTATTATTAAAACATATTATTTTTTACATCTTTCTGAAGTAGATATAATTGTGAGTTTTATACAACATAAAGAAACAATCAATAACTATTTGTTAAATATATGAAAGCACTACAAAAAATTGGACAATTGGACGTACAATATTTGTGCGTTAAGCCATCGATATATGTTGTTAAGCAGAAAAATTTAAGAGACGTATTTCTACATTTTTGCCCAATTCTGATTTGAAAAAGTGAAACAACCTCCAAAGTTGTATAAATGCTAAATATCGAACAAATTCTACGTATCTATTTTAGAGGTACATGTTATAAAGTAATCTATGTGTTAACAATTTAGGACCTTGCAGCAACAGGGGTGCAGCTTTATCTTTACCAACTTCGAATAAATTAGAAAAAACTGTTTATAAAATTACTGCTTTAACTTAATATTAAAAAGAGAACCTTACTTAGTTTTATTTCTATTTTTGGAATTTTTTTCATATCTGGATCTGCCAAAACAAAAATATTGCACAAGTCAGTAATAGGTGCAGGTTCAAAATTTGCAATAAATCACTAATTTATAATCGTATTTGCATGAAACGTGCACCAAACGATGTAGAATTTGTTTACGCATATTACACCTCATAACTTAAAAATTGCCAGAAAATGGAGTTGCACCTCTCTTGCTGCAAGGCCCTCAATTGCAAAAATATCAACCAGGAAAGTTCGGGGCTACAGAAATCTAAAAGCGTGAAGGAGATGGACACAGTATTTGAAGGAGAAAAATAATCAGCGCCGGTCATCTCGACAATGTCCCTTGCGAGATCCATAATTTCGTCCGTGTGTCGCGTCATTGTGTCGAATGCCACGGTTTATTCGATAATATTCCCTGCGCTGGAATATTGCAAAACGAGAGTGGAGAAGACGGCTGGTAACGAAAGCCACGTGGACGGACACGTGAAAGTCGCGCACGCAACGATGGAGCTGAGAAATGGGAAGAGAGACGATGTGATCTCCTGTTATTCGCCTCGCTGCTGCTGCGGGATTCTATCCTTATCCCGTAACGCGGTCCGTACTTTTACTGCGATTGGTTCGTCGGAGTGCAAGGCTTGGGAACGTTTCGAGGAGCGGCGGTGGATGTCGTCGGAAGTTGGCGCAAGTTGTAAGAAGATTTGCTTGACCTAGAATTCGGGCGGGCGCTCGCCGGCGTGCGCCTTTGGGGAATTTTTAAAGCAGCTTTGTAATTTGTCAGCCGATAGTCCGAATAGTTAGAAAGTATTATGATAAATGGCTGCTGGGACTGAAGCAACTGAAGTATGACATAGAAGTCTTCCGAAGAATTGTTAGAGCTAGAGAAAGAAGGATTTCTTAACATTTTAATGTCCACTGGGGTCCATTTTATAACAGTTCCCTTAATTTTTTGGCTCATTTCCAGTGGAACGAAATTTATAGCTTGGGGCCTTTTATGTCGACCGTCTTGTAAATATTGATAAAGTACAGTGAAAGGATATGTTTGCAGATATCGCAACAAATTCGCTGAAAATTTCAATGCTAGCCCCCGAGATGGATTGGAAGCGCCGTTGATCGATTACTCAGGGGGATTAGAATTTTCCAGTAGATCGAGCCGTACGTGTACAGACTCGAGCCACTACCTGCAGCGTTTCAGTCGATCAAGAGCTCTTCAGTAGATCGAGCAATACGAGCACAGACGAAGAAATTTCACCTGCCTCGAAGTGTAAATAGCTCGATTTCTCTCGCAATCGGTCATTTCACTGCGCACGTTTCCGCGGCCAGGGCTCCGTAAAACATATGATTACAAGTCGCGAGGAATTATTTAATCGGTAAGTCAGTTGATGGATTTAAAAAAAAGGCCCCAGTGGCAAACGTTGCGAAGGGGTTCATGTTTCGGAAAAACGAAGAGGAAGTTTACTAAAAACGGGCCACGTGTAGTAGTACCTACAGAAAAAAATATAGTATATATTTGGATAAAATCACAATTTCTTTTTTTTTCAAATAGTGCCCTACGGGTACTTCTCAGCAGGATCCCGGGCGGCAACTGCTCATCAGCTCGTTAAATCCTCCTCTGGCTACAAGAAACGGGAGACAAAACGCTGGTGCGAGTGGAAAGAGGAAAAATATGTTGGAAAGTTCAAAGAGTCGTATAATATGACTCCACGCTTTTACCGTTGGAAATAAGGATGCACTATCGTGCGTACGTGCCTCAAAGTTTCTCCGGGCCGTGAAATTCCGTCTGCGAAGCTTATCGAGCAACTTCCCTCTCCGAGCTTGTGATCATCGCCCGGGAGTGATTTATCGACGTCCAGGAAATTCAAAGAATTTCGATCTCCATTGCTTTCGCGCATTGAATACCCCGCGATCGTATTACTCCGGCAACTATTAGCCCGAAGTGGAAACCTCGCGCAGCAATATTCTTCGGATCCTCTGGTGCCGAATCAAAAGGGCAGATATACATTTCAAATTCAGCCAGATATCGTGGCGAAGGAAAGGAAATAAGCAGACGGTATACTGCTTTGCGAGGATGACGAGCTTCTAGCTGCACAGAAGGCGGGAGTGCGAACTACAATGGGTGATATTTTCGCGGGGCGATATTACCGAGGATCACATTACATTACTCCGTTGTTGCCGGCGCGATCGTATTTCACAAAGTTCTAATTGCCGATGATGGAACTATAATGAATTCAACGTGTATCATTAGATAATGAGCGCGCCGGCTGCGCGTGTCAGCTTCGTTTAGATACACTCGCGCCGCAATTAGTCCCACGAACGGGCCGCGTGACGTAGGGCAAAATTTCTGCAGCCCTTTCGACCACTTTAGTTTCAGAGTCTGCCGAGTCACGAAAGAAATAGCTGCGCGTCAACGTTTAATTCCATCGTGTCGAGAGAAAACGTCACTTTTCTTTCTCTCACCAGTTACGTTGCAAATTTTCCGAATTTATTTAGTGCACTTTCCATAGTGAGGCGTCCCCTCGGAGTCGTGGATCTATCATTGCGTGGATCTACGCAGAGTGTCGCGTAATTTTCTTGCATTCCGAAGCGACAGCGCTCGAAGAAAAATGTGAGAGATTTCTCATTGCCCATCGCGATGCTGGCTGGCGGCTAGTGGAATTGTTCAGTGGTCAGTAAACCAATACTCCAATACCTTGGTATTTCGATGGACCAGTTTCCAATATTCAAAATAGTTTCATACCTCAATACTCCGATATTCCGATACATGTACGAGTCTCATTATACAACGTCGCGACGCGCTAATAACCCTGCGCCTCAAAACGACGGTACAGGAAATTGGAAATGGATTAGGAAGATTTCATAACACTACTTAGTTTATAAAATCCAAAAAATTATTTTTGATCCAGACTCCACTATGAAATTCTTATGTGAGGTGGTCCCCTAAACTCAAAAATTGTCACGAGAGAAAATCCTATGGATAATTTCATTCGTATCGATCTTCTGTTGTAACATGCTTTTTACTTCTTTATTCTCTCAATCCATTTCCATCGCGATCTATTTCCTCCACTCGCATTTGGATTTCTTTCCATCAAATCTTGGTGTTGTAAGCGATGAACATGGCGAAAGATTTCATCAGCAGATAAAAAGTATTGGGAGACGCTACCAAGGATTCTGGGATGAATCAATGATGGGTGACTACGACTGGTTCCGTGTAAGAGAAACTGATATCAATGCGGGCAAAAGGAACAGAAAGAGCCAGAATTGCTTTTCACAAATAAAATAAAATACATTTGAATTTGTTTTCATTGAAGACAAATACGCAATTCACCCAGCAACAGGAAGAAATGCAAAATAAGGAAAAGGTTGAAAATAAGCACTCCCACTCTATCGCCCATAACTTCCTTATTTGTGCGTGGATTTTGATCAAGTTGGGCTTGTTTTCTTCGTAAAGGTGCGCACTCTACGTAAAAAAAAATAAGAAACTGGACGTCACATCATAATTTGAATGTCTTCCAGGCTGTGTAGTGAATTTTAGATTTCGATTTCGGCCCCAAAGCATTACATTTTCCTTAAGTTTCGCTCGATTCCGTCTAAATTATTGGTCCGATTGGAAAACAATGTGGGAAAGAATTGTATGCAATTTAATTACCTTTAATTTAAGAGTCGTCACGATCAAATCGGTCAACTCTAAAGCGAGATATGGCCAACAACGTCGGTTCGTCTTTTTAAAAAAATACCAAAATACTCATCGTGCGATATCTCAAAAAACGTACCTATCCATAGGATTTTGTTTCATGTCGATTTTTGAGTTTAGGGGACCAGCTTACATAAGAATTTCCTAGCGGAGTCTACATCAAGAAAATACCGTAAACTAAGTAATGTAATTTCAATTGAAGCTGAGGTGCAAGTGGGAACTCCCAGGGCCACTGGCGAAGTAAATTTCGAATCACGAATTTCTCGGGGGATCAACTTTCAATGCTTTAATACATTTATCCTCTCGAATATGAGATTTAATCTTGAATTATGGAAAGCGGCGAGTCAAGGTGAGCCGTGAAATATTTGCGAGCCTTCACTGCAACATCAATTTCCATTCACTGGCATCGTGTAATGCTGAAATCGGTTTCATTTCAAAGAACCATTTCGCAAGCTCTTCGCATCCTCTCTCGCACATTCTTTCCCTTCGAAATACGATCTAGCTCGGCGCAGTGATACATAAATATTCAAGGAAGAACATAAAAGATTTTCCCTTCTCCGACCCGGCGTCGATCTACGTTCACCGCTGCGGATTAATGCCGAAATCCCCGAGCCAAGAGGGAACGTTTCGAAAACGCTGATAATGTTATTCGATAGTGGAGGTATTCCGCGCGCCAGCGTTAGATCCGGCTCATTAAGAAATTATTCTTCTGGAGCGTAACGAATGCGAGCGTTTCGCAAGAAAACGTTCTAGGATATGACTGGTTAATTCGCGATCGTGGCGGAAGGCAATCACGACGGTCGTGTCAAATCAAGAGAAGCATTCATCGCTCGCCGTCAACTACACGGCTGCAAAATGTAATCTGCTAACAGGAGGAAGTACATGCCTCGAGTTACCGATTTGTCTCGAAGACATACAATTGCTACATGCCACGTACAACATGCATTAAACACGCACTACTGACAGCTTCGTGGGAAAACCGAGTTCAAACTTCAGTCTTTTTAGATCTATATCGGCGAATAAGTACCTAAGATCGAAAACAGATCAATAAAATAAAATCACTTCTTAAAAAATAAGGTCACTTCTTACGAATGGGTATCTACATATCCGAGCTCCTAGAAAAGTCACAACTTTTGAATTCCATATTCTCAGAAAAATATTGAGCACTGCAACCCAGAGATGGGCAAAATTTTTATTTAAATACAATTTCGAATAACGAATAAAAGTAAAAAAAGATATTCGTCATGTGTTAACCCGAGTTACCTTCATTCGTCAAATGAGGAAGTCAGAGCAAGAACGGACTAACCCACATTTTTTCTCGAAATTGAATTAGTAGCAATAACATATTCCAATAGGCTCTACTAACTATATAAAATAGCGGGAAATTTTTTTTTTTTAATGTGTGTTGGTCCGTTGTTGCTCTGACTGCCTCAAATAATCTAAACTGAAAGTACTAACTTTTATTCGATCCGTCATTTAAATAGTTTTTTATTTACTTAATGCCCAACTCCGCTGCAACCCAAGCGTTTAAATTAAATATGCGACACAAAACTGGAAGCAAATTCCTCACGCGAGCCTATTAGCCCCCTCCAAGAGTACAAGTCGAAGAACGTGTTTAAAGGTATCTCATACGAGACGGTACCGAACGTCGGATCGGCACGCAAAATCGTTCGTAGGTATCGCCGCGCGGCGTCGCAAGAAGCTCGTTAGCTGCGCCGCCCGACGATCCCCGAGCGGCTTCGCGCGGACTGAAGAGGCTGGGTCGAGCTTTCTTGCCCGCTGGATAGTAGCCGCTGATTTACGCTTGCCGCGAGTAGTCGAACGTGATGGCGGGAGAATTCGAAGCGGGCAGGGTCGACGCGCCGTTTACCGCCGCTCGATTTGTAAATGAATCGCACGGGCCGTGTCTCGCGGCGAGATCGGCGCGGCAGGATACGAGCGGGTGAGGCAAGAGGAAATTGTAACAGGCGGCGGGAGAGAGTGTCGTGGTGCCGAGAGCGACAGAGAAATGAAGAGGTGGAGAGACGCGGGATCGGCGAACGCTGGGAAAGAGAAATCGAGAAGGGAAGGTGTAAAAGACGAGGATCAAGGAACAGGGAACAACGGTGGATGACGGGGGAGGGGGGGGGGGGGTGAGGGAGCAGGGAAAGGGACAAAGCACAGGAGTAGAACGCCTCGGGATTAGAGGAGGAGAGAGTGACTTGCATAGCACTGCACTTCCGCTCCGCGAGGTAAATCGAGTGCATTGCGGTGCAATGACTATCAACTGCGTGCCGCTGAGTGCAGCGCCGCGTAATCCGCTGATGCGCCGAGTTACGAAATTCGAGGGTGTAACGTTGTTTTGCGTGCGGTATTCGGGGCAACGGTGCATGGCTGCGGGGAAAATATCTGGGGTGCTGTGTATGGAGTAATTCTCCTTAATTCTGGGTAAAGACGGAGTTAATGGGTTGAATCTGATGTTTAATTTGGCTGGTTGGCTGTGCAGAGGGTTTCAGGGATGACGACCTGTGGGCATTTTTGGAGAGATATTCAATGGAAATTCGAAGATGTAGATAGTAGGGTTTGTCGGTTTTTAAAAACCGGTTTTCTTTCATAAATTTGTAAAATTCGAAAACCGGTTTTTAAATTAAAAAAGGTTTTATATAGGTACTAGACTTAATATGTGAAAATGAATTAATTATTTAATTAAAAACGTTAACATTTTGACTTGAAATCGCCTCGGACACAAGCACATTGTAGTAGGCAACAGTTTACTGTAAAACTAATCTTCACGAGTTCATATTTTCAGAAGAAGAATTTTTTTAAAATAATTACTGATATTTATTTTCTATTCCAATTATATATTTTTTGTGAAAATTCGAAAATCGGTTTAATCGGTTTTTGGGGAATAGTGGAATTCGAAAACAGTTTTTTTCAAAAGTCTGTTTTTGTATAAACCCTAGTAGGTAGATGCACTCAGTGGTGCACCCAGAGGGGGGGGGGGGGGTGGAAAAGATAAAGGAAAAAGGAGATTAATGTAACCGCGATTGAAGTAATTCGCGAGCTATGTAAAAACGAAAGAAAACTCGAATTTATTATTTCAATAAATTTTTATAATCACTTAATGAATTTTATTGAATTTGCATTAAAAATATTTTAAATTCGTGGTGGACAGTGTAATTCAAGCAAAGTATGTTTATTAACTTTTGTCACAAAGCTTTTATTTTCTTTCTGCGACTAATATTAATTGTAGGTAGTCTTTGGACAAGTATATTTTGGAAAAACACTTATTGTATGTTGATGCATGAAACGTTATTTCTTTATGCTAATTTTAGTCCCAAATTGTTCCATAACTTTTGTCAGTAAGGGTATGTCGCAGAATAATTGTGAAATCAGCCTTTTTGTGAAATGCCTAGCCTTTTAAACATTCGACTACAAAAAGTATTAAAGTATTATATATATAATATATATATAATATATATTATATATATATAATTAAGTATTATATATATTATATATATTAATATACTAGCTTTATTACTCAGCTTCGCTCAAAATTTAGATTCTAATTTTATAAAAAATAATTATTAATCAATTTATTTATTTTTTTAAATAGTCACATTCATCTGGATTTGTTAGCCATAATGAGTGGGGTCACATTCCGTGACGCCAGAGTTTACCGTTGGACAGTTTTTAGGCGACAGACAAACACACAAACACATAAACTTTCTGCTTTATATATTAAGATTATAGAAAGTCTATGCTTCCTGAACCTAATCGAGGTAAAAATGTTTTTTCGACAAAAAAACTGATATTACAATTGTCCTGCAACACTTATATAAATTCTGAATGTTACCTCGGAGTTTTACTCAACATCGTTGCCAATGATTAGCCTTAAATGCAGTGGTAATAATATATTCTTTTGTTGACACAGAAAGGAGTAATAGAAAGCAATCGGCTAATAGAAAGTTCCATTAGACTACACGGCACGCGACCACGCGTTTCTCGTTCGATGATATAAAAACTGAATGATTTCGTGCCCGAAATTCTATTAAGTTTGGGATATCCTCTAGATTTGGCAACACTACACTTTCTCTTCTATTCCATCAAATTTCTACCATAATAAAGACCATATAAAAACTTCAGAAAAAAATATAGACTTTCTAATTGGGATTTCCGCTTAGGGTGCCAATCATTGCATAATTTGCTCTATTCCAATGTCCTTATACTCCAGAATCCAAAAATCCAATATGAATAATACAACTCGTAAGTAGATATCGTAAATTTTGGAATCGCAATGCATGTAGATCCACGCCTACCATTTAAAATCCTCAGGCAACTTGCTAGACAGTCCATAAACTAAACAACTCAGCGAGGAAAATCCTCGGAAATGGAGTGCTTCGTATTTGCTTCGAAAATAGTGAGCTCCGAGTGTTCGAAGCACATCTTATGACTCGTGACGGCGGTGTAATTGTTGAACGATCAGGGGACGTAACAAGGTTTACTTTGGAAGTCGATTGGAGTTTAAGTAGATTCAAGGGGGCTGATGACGTTACGCTCGGAAAGTTGACGAAAGGGTCGGTGTACCTACTCGCGTTTCCACGTTTCCCTGAGAAGTGCAGCTCTATTGTGACCGAATCGAAACGCACCGAGCTCCTGATAGCAATTCCTCCCAGTGGCGGTTTTCGTAACGCCGTCGAAGTATGTTCCCTGCTCACAATAGCCTCATTAATCCTTTTCACTGTCGCGCTATCGCGCGGCGTGATTTATGCCCTCGAGCGCGCCTTCTTCGCCGCGCCGCGGCCGGAAAGAACTTGGCGTAATCGTTCGAGGGCTAACCGGAAGCAAGCGAGCGCGAGACCGGAGGTGGGAAAGGAAGCCAATACGAACGGGTCACACCGTTCGATGAATCGGATCTCACGATCGATCTGTAACGCGTGCGATCGTTTCACTGGCTGTACGAAACAGTTCCTCCAATTCGTTTTACTAAGGTGCAGAATTCGTAAACGAGTGTTTCAATAGAAGAATAAGAGCGGAAAGAGTAAAGCTTCGATTCCTCCCATCTCCTCACGCGATGCTCTAAACTCCAGATCTCCCAATCAACCTATTCCTGGACGTTTCTTTAAATCGATGAATATCAATCTAACAATTATAAAGGAACCTTGTGTAATTTTTAGTTACATAAATAAAAAAAATAGAGTCTATCCACGCTGAATATTCAAGCTGTATTTGTAACACGGGGAAGTAAGATCAAGCGTGGTTTTCACCTTGAAATTCAGGAGGCTCCTTCAGTAGAGCACAAGTCTATTTGCAGATTGTATGATACATGAAAGTGTTGAGCTCGACAAGTCTATTTGCAGATTGAATGATACATGAAAGTGTTGAGCTCGACGGGCCAACGAAATAACCCTGAACTACCTGCCACGTTCGACACACGAGATCGGTATCGATCACGTCGGATCGCCTGAACGACGTTAACGCCGAAGGCGAGGGAAACGAGATCGAAGCGAAGGAATTCACCCCGGGCTACGTCTGCCACTCATACACTACCTCAACGTATAACATCCAAGGTCAGTAAGCCACTCGTAATCATGGTCAACGAAAGTTGACCCGGAACGCTAGCTGGCATAAATTCCCCGCCTCGTTTATCATCGATAATCCCCAGAAGCTTCAACACCGCAGACCGATAAGTATGAAAAAGCTCGCGCGACGAATTTATTTGGCTGACACGGCCGAGCGTGACGCGGCGTCGCGCGAGCTACGATCCAGAAAACGCGTGGAAATATGGCGGGAACAGTGCCGGAAGTTTATCCCGCTCGAATAAATTGTCCGTCGGGGACGCTCCGAATAATCGTTGAAACTCGAAACACCATCGCGACCGCCGCGATCGATCGGCTCGATTTGTCTAGCTGATACCGCGCTCGCGGCCGCTCGTTCTCGTCGATCACGATTCCCCGATGAAAAATCCCTATCACTCGCGATATCGCTGGCACGCGCGGTCTACTTCGCGCAACATCGGGGCTCGATGATCACTAGAGCGGCGCGCATCGGTCACGATCGCTCGGAACCGTTGCGGGGGTGGAATTTCTGGTTCCAGGAGAGTCTCGAGGCGAGCACGTACCGTTCAGTCTACCTGGCACCGCCTCCAAGGATCCCACGAGGACTGTGACCAGCAGGATCAGCCACGACATGTCGATCCCCGATCCCTCCGTGCCGTCCTTCCAGTTAGATCCGCTCCAGGACCACCATAAGCTCCGGAGTCCAGAGGTCGCGTCGTCGCTTCTGAACAGGAGGACCACATGTAACCCCCGGCGGTCCCTCGCGGCACGTCGGATCGCGCGAAGGATTCCGGGATCGATGCTGCGGCCAGCACTGGCGGAAAGTGAATGGAGACGGTCGCGCACGTGTGCCAGCAGAATTTCGCGGGGGTATGCACGCGAGCAGCCGCGGACTGTCAACCAGCGCGGAATGTCGCGGGGATCGGCGATCGGCAAACGGAACGAGGCGCGAAAACCCGCTCGGCAGTTAGGTATTCGACGGACGGGAGCCGGGTTGCGGGAACTGCCAGGGAGCCCTGACGCTGGGAGAAATTTCATTTCCAGTCGGAAGTGAGTCGCGACGAAGCGGGGGGATCCGATCGCCGAGAAAGGAACAATCACGAGCCCGACTGTCAAACATGAAATCGACGATGACTCGGGAGAACCGGGTTATGTAAAGTTTGTACAGGATGAATCATGTAAGTACGTACAAGTGGGAGAAGTTGTAACTTGCTTTAAGGGGTTAGGACACAGTAACGGGCCAAGAAAGCAGACGATTTTTAGACGACGATAATAAGAAAGGTAAACAATCGATTAATATAAGAATTTGTGTTTTGGTTCATTATATTATGAGCTGTAAGAAAAGTATATAATATTTAGAAAATTGCATTTGTACGCCGTGCAATGTCTCCATTTCAAATGTCTTTTTTTTCCGGATGAACTGGTGGGCCGGGTTCCGGCAAATCGGATGAACTGTAACAAAACCCCCAAAAATGTCGTAACTGTAATATATTTCCTAGGCATTGACGATCCAACATTTCAATTTTTGCGAAAATTGACAAAGTGGCCGATGTTTGAAAAATAATGATCAAATTTCGACAAAAAGGTGTGTGATCATTTTGTTTATATTTTGTAAAATAATTGAAATAATTTAAATTTTGGATCGTCAATGCCTAGGAAATATATTATAGTTTATGACATTTTTGGGGTTTTTGTTACAGTTCATCCGATTTCCCGGAACCCGGCCCACCAGTTTGCCATCCGGAAACAAAGGACATTTTAAACGGAGACATTGCACAGCGTACAAATGCTGTTTTGTAAATATTATATGCTTTTCTCATAGTTCATAATATAGTGTACTAAACCACAAAACCTTATATTAATCGATTGTTTACTTTTCTTATGATCGTCGTCTAAAAATCGTCTGCATTCTTGACCCGTTACTGTGTCCTAACCCCTTCCTTTTGTACTCAAAATGATCAAGTGGCTGGTTTACAGGATATTCTAATTAACGACTGCAAAGAGTAACCCACGTAATTGAAGCGGGGTTGTATCTCTTTTAAGCTTTCAGAATATGAGAATCTGGCGAAGTACTGAACGTTGAAGCTGGAAAGTAGGAACGTATTCGGTAAATTTAACTTCACCACGCAGAATTACGCACGAAATTGATTTGTTTAGTCAAACTATACGATTCGCGTCGGTATACCCACGAGAAACTACCATCACAGCAAATTATATAGACGCCGATAATCACTCAACTTTCTCCTCCACCGCTGTTTCTGTTTTCAGCGATAAAGCACACAAGTCTAACCCGATGGAATTGCATGACTCACCCTGTACTCGTTCTCGACGCGTAACACCGCTTACAGTGTAAGGCCACGCGCGGAGGTCACGAAGCGAATCGTACACGCGCACAACGGCCGGCAGAGTGGCACTGATTTTCGGGTACCTGAGCGAGCGTGAGAGGTAGAGAAGCCTCCTGGTAAGCCCACTTGGGCAAACAACGACCAACTGAACGCCGACCGGCTGCTACATTCGCTTTTCAATCGGATGACACGGTGGTCGGCCTTCGCTATTTCTCGTTGGGTCTCGGGATGCGAGGGACCGCCACTCTGGTTCACCGGAGGCTGGCCGGCGTGCCAGAGGCTGGTACGTGTCGTAAACCGAGCCACGGCTTTCGGCCGGCAATGGTCCTCGAGCGGGTGGAATTTTAAACCCACTCGGTGCGCGCTCGAAAAGGCGACTCTCGCGATGGAAACGTCTGGGGACAATGGTGGTGGAAAAGTAATCCTCCGCCTGGTACCCGGACGGTCTTCCCGTGGAACCGTAAAAACCGATCGGAGTGAAAGGAACGGTCGCGTCAGCGAATGTCGAGACGCGATAACAGTTTGAATATTTCAATCGGGCAAAACAGCGAGCACTGCGGAGCGGTTCACAGCTGGAGCATAGTGCCATCGTTCGTCGGGTGGCGGGTGCAGGGACCATTTTCATCCACCCTAATATAAAGCTACATTGTGCTATATATTGTTAGTGGTATTACTTTTTTCAAGGAGATGAGGATTTTTGAGAACCTAGAGTAAACGCTTATCTCGAGGTGTGGATGAATGTAATTATAGGATAACATGGACGCTGCTTCCGACGAGGAGTAAATTATCCGCTGTCCAAGGGGTAACGTCGTTAAGAAGCCCGCCACTAATTCCTATGGACAGGATCCTCACTTGTGTCAACAAGGGTGTGCCGTCTTCACTGGCGTTACTCCACAAAGGGTTGAAACCCCGCAACTGTTTCCTCCTTGGCTAAGCTTATCTACTGGTCAACGTAGGAGATTTATAATAATTTTAAGAACATTTATAGAAACTTCTTGTACACAGGAAATCTTTGCTTTTAGAAATTTCTAGTACGCACGGAACCACTATGCGGGCATATAAATAAGGCTTCGATAAACCCCACAGGACACTCACAATTAGATTCCGATTTTAGAACGCGTCGACTCATATCGCGTTTTCTCCTCCGAAGTGGAACACCGCGAACCCGCGCTCACCGATTGGAACGCAGCACTGTGGTTTTATAGAGTGAATCAAGAAAACTAACCTCAAAATTAAATAGCACTTTTTCGCGTATAACTCCTAAAGTACAAGAGATAGAAAAAAATGTTTCGAACAAAAATTTAACGGCGCATTAAGCTCTGCAAATTTGCGCTAACAAAATTTTGAAAAAAGTTTTCTCTCGTCAGGTATTTTTTTTAAAACTCTTTTCAAAATTTCGTTAACGCAAGTTTGCAACGCTTATTGTACCATTAAACTTTTGTTTGAAATTTTTTTTCTGTCTCTTGTACTTTAGGAGTTATACGCGAAAAAGTGGGAGTGCCTATTTGACTTTGAGGTTAGTTTTCACACCCTTCAAAGGCACGAATGAAACACACCGTTGTGCTTGTCTTGAGTCACTTTATAAACCCAGAATGTTGCGTTGGAATCAGTGAGAGCGGGTTCTCGGTGTTCCCTTGTTACTTAAAAGACGAGTGTGCTCCTACATCGTAACAACGTGGTCGGTTGCACCACTCCCCATACTTGTCAGGAGATGTCCTTTCCCCGGCCTTCGGCGGAATCCGAGGAAAACCGACCGGTTTTGCATAACGACAGGTTCGATCGTCCCCGAGGAAAATGTCTGTTCATTCGACGACTCGCGAAATTCCCTGGGAACGAGGCGCCTGTCCGCGTTTGTCACGTGGAAATCGCGGAGCCAAGGTAACGAGAATCCTAGCTGGATTTCCTCTTTGGTAACGGTGCAGGGGTTCGTTAACGTCGCGAGGAGTTCCAAATGGTTCGCGTACGTATTGCTCGAATGGGACTGTTCCCGAGAGATGGGATGAAAGATCGCTGATAGCGTTATCGCGATATGTTAACCGTTGTCACGATCCTCTCGTTAATATCGTAACCGGGGGGGGGGATCCGCGAGGCGTATCGCGCAACCGACAACTCTTGGAACTGTCGACGGGGATGGCGTTCTCAAGTTCAGACCGCGACGCGAACTTTGAGCACGCGTCGTAGGCAACCATTGTCGCGAATAGCATGACATTCCGTTTAGTAATTTACCAAGGGACCTCAAGGAGCCTTAGCTACGTTCGGTGACCGATTATTTCGTGGTAGGAAGCTTGTTTTGATATCTGCTTTGAACTTTTATGGCCTCTTATCGCCGCGCTATCAATCAAATTAGTCAGTAGGGTGGTCCTTATTTTTCAACTTTAAAATATATATTGTCTGACCGTCTTAAAATCTTCCATTTGACAAAAACAAAATATCTCTGTGTTTTTTATTTGTATATTTTGATATATAAAGGTCGCTCAAGGACTTTATATTTCGCATGTAGGGAGACCTGGGCAAAATCGGGACGTTAAGAATAAAATCTCATAACTTTGACATTATTAAGTAACAAACAAATTGCAATTGGGATTCATTAGAATAAACTCTTTTTTAAATAATAGTACATATCCAATTTGTTTAATAGAGGGAAAATGGAAAAAAATAATGATTTAAAATATGATCCGTTTTTAACCTAGGTAAAACCGGGTACCATACTAGATACTGGCCCTAGCACCTATAACAACGAAACTCATCCAATTCTCCAGTCCCCCAACCAGTTAGAACAAGCTGTAAAGGAAATTTTTTTTTTTTTCAATTTATACCGAAATAGTAATATTTCATTGCCGTTGAGCGACCTTTAATTCTTAATATATTTTAATAAAATTTTAGACGAAATTCTTTTAAACTATTTGGAAGCTTCTGAGAGGGTCAGAAGAAATTTAAAAAAAATTCAATTTTTTACCATACATAAAAGGACCACACTATTAGTCAGTGGTAATAAAGTTTTAGTTATGACTGAAATAACTGGGGGACTATACTTGCTGCTTGAAAGATATTCGAAATTTATCTGCTTATATAGCTCATACGAAAGTTATCCGCTTCACCTATTCTCATTTCTAAGAACGTTACAGAACAGAGGATCATAATCTACATGTATTCATTAGGATTCTTTTGCTCTCAGAACCTAGTATGGCACCATTTCATAAAAAAAATAGTCTCTGAAAAAGATGTGCTGGTCAGGCTTTAAAGTTTAGAATTCATCAATTGTTTGGATTTAAAGAATTTCTCGAAAATGGTAAGTCCTATCGAAATTTTCTTCAAATAAAATTAGAAGAGCACTCAATTTTCTACAATTACTATATATGTATAATTTTTTGTGCCTCCAACCATTTTTCAGATAATAGCGTTTGAATACCTATAGAAAGGTTCCGTTCTAGGGAGTGAGAGCAAAGAAATACGAAAGAAGAAATTCGACACACATAAATGAGGGCCATCCTAATGTAGCATCAGATCAGTTTCCAGTACCCTGAACTAAGCAGTTGAACCTTTCCAACAGAAACCTTGTGTACCTACTCGAATTATCGAATTATTATCTGCGTCTACGTCACAATAACTGAGTGGTTATTTCGAAACGACTCGACGACTCGTTCCAAATCCAAGAAGTTTACACTGTGTTACACCCCGAATATTTTTAACCCCGCCCTAGGCCCTTCGAAATTAATTCCTCCCTTCCCCTTCGACAAAGTACGTAGCCCGGACCCGAACATAAATATTTTTGCCACCGACGCGTGCAGAATTCCGCACGCGACTCGCGGGCGATACCCGCTCCTTCCTGAATGAAGGCGCCGCGGAAAATAGAGTCTGCGCCGCTCGAAGAGGACCAAGGGAAGTGTCGGCGATATTTACAAAGGAGATCGTTTCAAATCACGTCCTGTATCGACAGGCGTGCCACGGTGCGCGCCCCTAGGGGAAATACGCAGGTATCGACAACTCGGCGAATTATTCATGAGCGAGATTCCTGCCCGAGATTATTCGGCGACATCCGCGTGACACCGGCGCGATTGAGAATCCTATCCCTCCCGCACTTTCCGATCGGGGAACACGATGAGGCGTCATCGCGGAGATAAATCATGTCCCTTCCACCCCTTCCCCCCCCCTCCTGCCCAGTGTCTGGCAATAGCGCAGATACGTCGAAATAAAATACGCGATAACCCGAGCAACACGCGTGTATTGTTTGTCGAGCGCAGACTGGTGTCGTCGATCTTTGGGATCGGTGGAATTTGAAGGGCGGTGTAAATGATAGCGACAAATAGAGGTGATAATCCTGATAGTAGATCGGGGAATAATTGAGGAGTTGGGATGGTAAGCGATGTCAGTGCCAAAGATATGGTGAATTATTTTTGCAGTGGAGAAGAATGTAAATTCCACGCTGAATAGGGTGGTGAACGTTGTAAGGGCTGAAACAATTTAGTTTAGAGTCTAGGGTTGTCGCAAGTCAGCTGAGATTAGGGGTCGTCCTTAAATTACGTAAGGATTTCTGGGGGAGGGGTCGCGAATTTCTTACGTTTTCTTACAAGGGCGAGGGGCGGGGCGGGGGGGGGGGGGGTCAGGTAGCGTCTTACGTAATATTTTTTTAACTAATTTTCAATAAATACAAATTCTATTATTAATGTTCCAGAAAACTAGTCTTAGTTTATATTTCCCCAAACCGAGTTAAATAAATTATATGAACCTTTAAAAGAATTTTAATAACTGCAAAAATTAAATGCAAAAAATATTACGTAAAGAGGGGGTTGGAATATAAAATCATACGAATTCTTATACTGGGGGAGGGAGGGGGTAAGAATTCGCCATAATTACCCTTACGTAATTTAAAGACGTTCCTTATATGTTTTTACAGGGGATTGGAGCAGACCAATTTTTTATATGCTCCGCTCCGACTTCAAAATATTTGCTCCAGCTCCGCTCCTGCTCCACTCCAGCTGATGTTTTTTTTAAATGAAAACTATTTTAATACTTTCAAACAGTGATCTTTCATTTGAAACAACCTCCACCTTTCTAGCTTTTCATTTTCATATAGAAAGAAATTCATAAAGAATGCTTAATTTTCGGGCCAAGAAAGTAGGTACTATGCCTCCTTAACACTGGGCTGCGCGGCCCTATGATATAACATGTTTTCAATGATGAGAAAATGAGAATTGGTCTTTGTTAGAAAATAAAACTTATTTGTCTGCTCCTATGCAATGAAAGAAAATTCAAATAATAAACAAAATTTCGAGCTGTGGAGCAGTCAAAATTTTCCGTGCTCCGGCTCCGCTCCTGTTCCGGGCAAAACCCCATTGCTCCATTGCTTCGCGTTTTAGGTCCGAGCTCCGCTCTAACGCTCTGTGTTTTTACATTTTGTATTGAAAATTTTCGCTTCTGCCATTTACATCATTTAACATTTCAGCTCCTCAATTGCAGTAGCAGTTCGAATCAGGGCTGGCCTTCTCCATAAAAAGGCCCGGATGCAAAAAATATTTTGGGGCCTCAAATAATTTCTCAACGGTAAAGAAGCATAACATCTTGTCACGAACGAAATCATGAAATAAATGATAATAATAACAATAATAAGGAAAATGAAATAAAACAGTAAAAGAAATAAGGAAATAATCAACATATTCAAATATATGACTTTTTTATTGCCATATCATTAATAACATTCGATTATTATATTATTATATTAGAAATTATGTTTTAATTTTTTTTTTTTAATTTTATTCAAATAAACAAATTTCGATCTCATTTTTTTCTTATTTATTTTCTCTTTTCTTCATTTTTCTTTTTCCGAGTTTCTTTGTTCGAGTGCATATCAATCAATTTTTCATTGTTCAAAAATTTCATAATCGAGTTTGCCAGAGGGTGGTTTTAGTGTTTTTCTGAACGATTTGATGCCTGCTTTCTTTACGCTAATTAACATTTTCCAAATCACGTTCTGATTCAGCTAAGGCACCCTTCCCTGGTGAAACAAATTCCCATGTAATGCAAATTTTGTATTATCACAAATTGAGCAACGAAAGTTTATTCCAGTGCATTTGTATTCCAGTTTCATCTACTAATGCATTAGAACGATTGTACCGAGCAAACGCGACGAGACATTGAATGGGAACAAACGAGCATCGATTGCACAATTGCCCACGAATTTCCCCCGTTCGAAGTTTCTTTTGATTATAATTATTGGCGCGACGGACAGCCAATCACCAGTGAACACACTCGCCAAGTTTTTCTGCGGTGCGTAACGATTCTGCTTTGTACTAGAACGGTGCCTGCTACAGGAGGCAGTGTGCGATTCATTGATATCGTTTTATGATTTCTACGCGTGCAGCAATCGCGGAATGAAGCAGCCTGCGGGATTCTTTCGCAACACCTTTTACCTGTGAACACACGTCGCAGGAATGTAGGCCTCGGTCAGGCCATTAGGATCAGGTCACTGCGGTCTGAAAGCAGGCGTCGAAGAAATCTGCAGTGACAAAAAACTAATGGGATTTTCGTAAACAATGTGCAGCTGAATTAGTGGGTTCTGTCTTAACAGTTTGCATTTTAATTTATTTACTAATCGACGATTCTAATTTAATCACTGATTAAAATGATTAAATACAGAACTTTGGAACAGGGAGTAATATAGTAAAGTTATTTTAAAACCAAATAGTACAAGGCCTTGTTAATTCTCTGATGCGTAGGTACCTGATGGTAAATATACAGTGAAGGAGCTAGAGAAAGAAACGCGTAAAGAATTTATATAGAGCCCGACACTATTTTCTGCCGATCCATCACGCGACAAGTTAAAAGAAATTTATGTAAAGTAAATAGTGTATCATCTGATACATAGATGGAATTGTTGTGTATTATCAGTTATTAGTTAGAAGAAGATGGCGTATTGATTCAAATTTAAGAATGAGTAAACAAGTGACTATTCAAAGCGACATATTTTTTTGCCGATAGTTTCCTGTTCAACATCCATCTGGACTTGTAACATTCAATACCCGTTTCTTATAGATTGTTGTGCGCTGAATACGAATCCGCGCAACATTTTCATCGCCATCACCCTCAGTTTTTGAGAAATTTGATTTTGAATAGAATGCAAATTTGAAAATTTGAAATTTTTTTTAGTTCAAACAGTAATAGTTATTCAATTGGTTGTTCCGCCAAATTATTCTATGAACCCTCCCGAATACAAAGATATAAGTTATTATGGCATTATGAATATTTAAATATGTTTAAACAACGATCAAAGGGAAAAGGACACCCGAAATGCACCAATTTTCAGATATCTTTCAATGTATTTAAAAAACTAAAAGTCTAGGAGAAAATCTGACTACTCTGCGTAATGCAGCAGACATTTTTCCTCCGAAAAATATCAACAACGATCGTAAACCACGTTTTGTTTTCAATACTCATTCTTAAATTTCAATCAATACGCCATCTTCTTCTAACTCATAACTGATAATTTACAACAGAGCTATTTATGTATCAGATGATACACTAAGTACTTTACATGAATTTATTTTAACTTTTCGCGTGATGGATCGGCGAAAAATAGTGTCGAGCATTATAAGTCTCGTTGAATTCCCATAGATCCGTTTGTAGCAACGTAGCACGCACGCAGCCTAAAATGAATGGGATTCGGTAAGCACCACCGAGTCCTTCTGCCTGGATCGGTGACGCCACTTATGACTTAACTACCGAATTTATATGACTTCGCTGTATCCCCACCAATTTGGAATACACAAGTATCGTATACGTATTCAATTCAGTGGCAAACCCAGAGGGGGGAGGGGGGAGGCAAGGGGTCCTGGCACCCCCCAAAAGGAAGAGGAAAAAGGAGATTAATGTAATCACGACTGAAGTAATTCAATATATTATATATTATATATTATATTTTATATTCATCATAATATAAAATGAATATTTCCCGAACATTCGGAAAAAAATATTTTGTGTCTATCATTAAATAAATATTTACTTTATATTTGAAAAAAATATTTTTATCATAATATAAAATGAATATTTCCCGAACATTCGGAAAAAAATATTTTGTGTCTATCATTAAATAAATATTTACTTTATATTTGAAAAAAAAATGTTATAATATAAAATTAATATTTCCAGTATATTTAGAAAAAATATTTGCTTCTTAATCTAGAATAAATATTGTATGTATATTTAAATATCAAAAAGATATTGAACCTCTTTTTAATATTGGATGTGTGTGCATTTAATATTTTGTGCTACTAGGGTAGCTTTGTAAAAATAAAAAACCTCGATTTTATTCTTCAAATAAATTTTTATAATCACCTAATGAATTTTATTAAATTTCCATTAAAAATATTTTTATCCTTTCAACTCGACTCCCTCCCCCCTCCCCAAGATTAAATCCCCAAGAGTGAGCCACTGATTCAATTCGCAAATGTAGATGAAGAGTACCTACAGAAAATCGGAGCCCCCCTAATCCTACCTTCAACTTGCAATTACTCAAAGACGCCACTAACATACTGTTAACACTCGTTCCCCCTAGTTTCTGCATACCAATGCACTCCGTTCACACCTCGCACCTAGTTGCTAATCCTCAATGAAATACATACACCAATCCCCCTAAACCGAGACATTCATTTGCTGCGAAAACTCGTCGACCGAACCGGCAACCGGCCACGCACACCTTTTTCCCTCGCCGCGTCGTACAAGTGGCCTTAACGCGAGCTTGTGCACTTGTCGCCAACGGACACACGCGCAGCGCACGTGCACTAACGGCGACCGTCACGTGCAGAAGCACGCGCCAAGCTCGTCGCAAGGAGGCACCGAGCGTAGAAAATGAAAGTTGAGATTCCACGCTGGCTCGTTTCGTAACCAGGGTCGCGCTTAGAAAGGCATCGCAGCCATTTCCTTCGGCAGGCACTGTTTACGGGCTCCAAAATAGCAATTATAAGCGCGATAACCGCGAGGGGGAGGGGGGTTGTGCGCGGGGCAGACAAGTTGAGCCGCGGGGCGAAGACGCGGCCCCATCGTGCCCGACGCAATTACAGTTTTACGGCGGCTCGACACATTTTACGGCATCGGGAAACGATAAAAATGGCGTATCGGTGAACGAAGTGCGTACAACGTTCCCGTCGGCCCCCAATTCAACGGAATTTTATGTGTACCTAGTTTCGCTTGTCGTTTGGTATTGAACAGGACTCGCCGAATGATTATCTCGGGGACATTTTATCATTTATTTAGCACGCGTTTAAGTAAAACGACGCAAATGGCGATTACTAAAACTGTCGCTGAGGATGACTTTAACCCTTGTTTGGGCGGATAGTTTGACCGCGCGGGTCATCCCCAAGTTGGATGCAGGATCCATTTCACCCCCTAATTTCAGTCACATAGGAACACCTCGGGATGAGCTTTTAAAGGTTCCCATTTTGTTGTCAACTAAAATTCTCGTCTTTTCAAGAAGCAATACTAGGGGAGAGTAGGGTAATGTCGGAACGGGTGGGTAAAACGGAACATCAGTGTTTTTCTTAGATGAGAACTGTAAATGAGTTGGTGTCACGTGACATGGGACCAAACGGTCCTCACAGCATTTCGTGACAGACTGTAGATCCGTGCACATGATACTTTTCGATTAACAGTGTTAACCGGGAGGGGTGAAAAAAATACCCGGTCATCGATAAATATAACCCATAACCACAAATTCAAACCACTTGAAATCAGCCTGTAGCCACAAAGCAAATCAATCCAATCGACATGAAATCAGCATGTAACCACAAATCAAAACTTATAAGAATTTTTTATGAGAATTTTTTAGTTTTTAGTGCATTTTAACTAAAATGGTTTAACTTAAAAATTTTTTTTGTATATTTTTTTATTATTTACAATTTTTTTAAGTTAAACAATTTTATTTAAAATGCACTAAACACTAAAAAATTCTCCATGCACGTGTTGATATTCATTATTCATATAAAAATCAAAGTGTATTTGATTATTTTCAGTAATTTTTATGTTATTTGGTAAAATATTTTTTCTTATGTGCATAATATATATTTTTGTTATATTTTATTTGTAATAATTTTTTACATAAATGAATACTTTTTAAATCATAAAAATATAAAATTTTGTACGTTTATATGGTCTTCAAGTGGGTGTTCCACTTTACTCTACCACTTGAGCGAGGCGAAGATTTCAATACCTCCGGTAAATCTCATTGTTCTTCGTTGCTAAATATTTTTCTTAACAAAGGCTTTGATTTTCTTATAGCCTAAGATCCACTTAAGACTCCTGTTGAAGATCCGTGTCATTTTTTCTTTCCGATTTCATGTTATCACCCTCCAAAATTAAGCGTTCCATTTTACCCTACTCTCCCCTAATAATAAAGAACACATGTAGTCAGGCCCGGCTCGAGCCTTTTTTGCACCCAAGGCGATCTTGCCAAATTGCGCCATTCATATTTAATACATTTATTTCAGCTTCTTGGTGACCTTACTCTGAATTTTTATTCGTAGCTTAAAACATTTACAGCACAACTTGTAATATTTCATTTAAAACTTCATTTAAAAATGTCAACAATGAAAGGACCATTTCGCGCCCCCTGTCAACTTTACGCCCTAGGCAGCTGCCCAATTTTGCCTATAGTGACGAGCCGCGAATTTGATTTATTTTCAAGCATAATTTTTAATGTAATTAAAAACAAAAATTAATAGCATAATGCATAAGTATTTAGCAATATTAATTAAAATGATTATCACAGAAAATTGAAAATCATTATGTAGGAAGAATTATTTTGTAACACACTTCGAACGCATAGTACTTATTTTTGCAAATTAAAGGCGGTATAAATATCCATAAAAGGGAGGTGACAGAATATTGAACAGGCATAAGTGAAAGTTGGAATACCGCTGACAGAAACAGAGACGGAACGAAGAAAGAAAGGTGCTTGTTTTCGATATCGAATGTTCCCCATTTTCGCTAAAGACCCATGGTTCTTCTCCAAGATTTATTCGAACGGTAATTACTCGAAGATTATGCTTCCTACTTAATCGACGTTACTTGGACGATCCGAGGATGATCCGCTGATTAAGGGCAATCAAGAGTTTACGAGCATCAAGGCATTGACATTTCGTGATGTTGCAATTCCGAGCTCGCGCGCCAGCGCATTCCAAGGAGGATCCTCGTAATTCATCGCTGAATGCTTTTGTAGGCTGCTGGTTGAACATCGGTTCGCCGAATATTTCCTTGTTCAGCATGGAATAATTAGTGTTTACGCTCGCTGTTTAGCTGCACGATTCCGAGGCGAACTCTGGCCTATCGTTTTGCGAATAAACTCTCCTCGGTTCTGCGCAATGTTGCTGCACTTTCAAATTCCTTGCAGGCCGAAACTGCTCCGTTAACTGCACCGTAACAACACGGTAGAAGCGACGTCGTTTGAAATTGAATCCGAGCAGCGAGCAAAGCACGGGAACGTAATTCCTAATTAACGCGATCAATAGCTATCTACGAAGACACGAACAAGATCGCTCTCCCCGCGGATTCGCCCCGAGGTGAAAATCGACTACCGATTCAAACGGAGTTTCTGACTCGGCGGTGATTTCAATATCATTCGCTGGAGGCAGCCAGAATTCGAACAGCTGAGTCTCGTCGTCGCGTCTCTGCTCCAATCTAATTGATTAATTGGATCTCCTAGTAGACAAATGTCGAAAGTAAAACACCTAACGCATACTTTCCCTAGAAAATCTGGATTAGCATAAGCACTGCCAGTGGATGACTGGGTCTAAAAATATTGCTTGCCAGGAGACGAAGGGCACCCACAACTATCAGGTTATCATTTAATTTCGTAAGGAGTAAATATAATTTTTTAAAAATACATAAGTGGCAAAAATGTAGAATTACAATTTTTGTGAAATAAATGTATATTTTTTTTAGTAATATTTAGTAATATTGTCCGATGTTTAAGGGGGCCCACTTCTTCAGGGGCCTACAGAGATCATTTGCAATCGGGCAAGATGAGATGATGGCCACTGTACACTGCTTTAATACTCGCCATCGTGAAAGATGTTTAAAACCACTATTTCTCACTGCCGGATCGCCATCCGAAAATTTCAACGGCGATAACAAGGCGCGAAGCTCGGCTCATTAATAGGCCGATTATTAAATTGAATATCGATATTTTCGCGTCAGTGGACGAATACGCTCCGTGACACGGAATGTCAATAATTTTAATTAAGAATCGATTGACCTCAATTTCCGAAAACGCGAGCTCAACTTCCGTGTCCCGTCGAAACGTCAGGCAGTGTAAGGTCGATGTATAATCACGTCTGAAATTCAATCATAGGAAGCATCGAAACCCAATCTGTACTCGGACAGTTGAAAAATACTCGAACGAGATTCTAATAAAAACATAAAAAGATAAAAAAAAAATATTCCTGTTAAAAACTCTCGCAGTTCGCACATCGTTAAAGTTACCCATCACCTACTAAAAAAAGGCAATCTCTCCTAAAGACTCGCTCTCATCCCACCTCAACTCACAGCAGGCATCACTCGACATTTCTTTCCCGAAAAATTCAGCCGCTCTTCCAGAGATTCCCTCGACCCCTCGATGCACAAATAGTTTTGGCATAAAACGATGTCGTGTCCAGGCTTGCAGCGTGCAAAACTGGTGGGCAGGTATTGACATTTCCAACGTTTATATTGTTCCAAGCGCGTGCTGGTTATGTCACACGAAAACTCGAGCCCCTTGAATTGTGGTTGACGGGAAATCGTGATTACGGGGAGCTGTCCCGGGCGCACAGTTGCCCCCGCGAATACGCCCGGTCCACTGGCTTTTGTCACACTTGGGTTATTCCGTTCGATTCCGATTTTAGATCGGCCCCGCGGCCGCCGGGTTACCAGAAACTGGTCGGCCCCCGGACGACTTTCATTCCAGATTTAAAGCGGCGACGATCGAAATTTCTGCGGCGTCGCAAGCCGCGGGGACGGGCGAGTTAGGCAACCTTGAATACACGGCGAGCGTGCACGGACCTGGCTGCCGTTTAGATCGCTGCCGCTTCGTCCTTGTCAAGATCGTAGCCGGGATCACCGGAATCCTTCGCGGGCAATTTCTCCCCCTGTCGAACTCGTCGGGGGGAGGGCTCGCAACGAGCGACGTGCCATTTCGCAGCGGGCCATTCTTCCGCCGTGGACACTTCCCGGACTTTTCCGGAGAAATTTCGAGAACGGTTTCACGTCCTTCGGGGATCCCGGGGGATTTTCATGATTTGTTAGACACTTGGTATCGTTAATTTTCAGGATCGAATGAGGACGCTCCTGAAGATAGGGTTTGTGATTGGGAGATAGGAGAAATATAAGTGGAAGGAGAACTGGGAAACTAGTTGGTGTTATTTGTGTAGTTCTGTGTGTTAATAAGGGGGAACAACACCTTGAAGCCCGAAAAAAAGGGCAATTTTTTAAATTTTATGTTAGATATCCATACTTCGTAGGAAAGTCATTGATATGGGGTTTAAATGTGCATGTAGTGGACAGTATTTTTGAATTTTTGTGAGACAAAATATACAGTTTTAATCAAGTTATAGAGGTCGCTGTAGATCGAACACGATCTGATGGTGTCCCACTTTATTCACGTCGCGTTCATCTGAGAAAAAATGAGAGCATTTTTTTAATTTATATTAATATAGTTACAGTTAAGCGAACGGAAATTAAAAATAAATTGTTTTTACTATTTTTTCCACCCAAAAATATATTGATTTTTTTCATAAACTGACTCGAAATTTTAGAACTTTCCACTTTAAGCTCCGCCATTTCTCCAAAATTATTGTAATTAAATTTCTGTACGCTTAACTGTAACTATATTGATATAGATTAAAAAAATGCTCTTCTTATTTTTCTCAGATCAACGCGACGTGAATAAAGTGGGAAACCATCAGATCGTGTTCGACGCGTCGCGTTCTACGGCGACCTCTATAATTTGATTAAAACTATATATTTTGTCACAGAAAAATTCTAAAATACTGTCCACTATATGCACATTTAAACCTCATATCAATGACTTTCTACGAAGTATGGATATCTCACATAAAATTTTAAAAAATTCCACTTTTTTCCGGGCTTCAAGGTGTTGTTCCTTCTTAAGAGTTTAGAGAAATGACTTTGAATAATATTGGAAATCTAACACGGCAGTTTTCCAAAGAAATGATTACTGAAATTCAGGGGCTAGAAGGAACGAAGACGTTAAGCACCTACTTTAACTCCGTATACTGAAAGACGATTAACCCTTCGTGATCAGACGGGGTGAATTGCACCCCAGGCTATGTGTTTTCCAATAATTCTGAAAATTTTTAGATCTTAATAATACAGTTTAAAAATTTCGTGAATTTTAACAATAAAGGAAAAATCGGGTAATTATATAGAAGAGAGTACACCTCACCGACTTCGATGACCTTGAAATATGTTGTCGGGGGCACGAATCTGAACAATTTTCTCCCATACATGTTACCGTCGCTCGGTTTTAGTTTCCGAGATATTCGTAAAAAACTTAAGATTCAGTCCTGTGAAGATTTAAGATAAAAAAATGTGTAAATCTCAGAAAACTTGCGGGGAGCCGTCAAACCATCTAACCCGGACCAACTGCCGATCACATTTTTTGCAAATCTCTCGAAAACAAAAGCCGAGCGACGCCAACATCCACGGGAAAAACTTATTCAGAATCACGCCTCCGATAACATATTTGAGGGTCATCAAAATCGGTGAGGTGTGCCCCGTTCTATATAATTATCAAAAATCCCTTTTATCCAGAACTATTTCTTCAAATACAAATTTCAACAAATCAAAATTTACATTTCCAGAAAAAGACTATTAGAGCACGATTGTATGAGCATTACGAATGTACAATTATCACTGAAAAGTTAAAAGATTCAAAAATACGAAAATGGTAACTCCAAAAAGAACCCCATGTGACCAATTTGTGATTATATGAATATAAGCTAATTTGTAGGCACAGTTCATACGTACATTCCCTTCTGCACACTTGAGCGGGATTGACGAACCCTTGGATTCAAGTGACCAGCGTCGAGCGATACAGAGACAGATGGCCAGAGCAAGGGTGGTTTCACAAAAATGGCGGAGCACCATGGTCTACCAGCTATTGAATACGGCCGCCAGTCACGAAGCCACTTTCTCCAGAAAGGACCGGCCTTGGCAAAGCGAACTGGGTACACTTCGCGATACATTTCTCTCGATTTAACATACACGTTGGCCGTAGCCATTCAGTTACGGTAAAACCTGACGTCTTACGTAAATATCCGCTGTGACTTATAATGGCAGCTTTCACGATCGATTGGAAATTCCGATAAAGGACGTGAAAATCGCCGCGGATTTCAGAGACCCGTCTGCCTGGCAGCTGACCTCGAGCGGGGCGCGCCAATTAAATGATGCATAATTAATTAGACGGGGCGCGAAACGCGACGCGACACCCCTCGCTCCCACTTTCAGCCGCGGAAATTAAATTCACATTTTCCAGGCCGGGTTTAAAGGCTTATATATCTATAGCACCCGACGAATACTCGATGGCTGGAAAATTGCTTTAAAACGCGAAATTAAGATAGATCTCTCAGTTTAAAATACAACTTTAAGGACTCAACTTCGAACAAAGTTCTCGAACCGAATGATTGGGGAATGAACTCGAGGAGTTCAGAGTTTAGGCTCCGGGAAGAATTCTAATGATTACGAGAAGCTTACGTAAAGTGTTTGACGAGTTTACGTTACCTATAATTTTACTCAAGCCTGCAGCAACATCTATTAACACTTTGATGACCGTTGTCATACATGCGAAATTTCTCCATTTTAATTTATCGACTATCTACTTTTCGCGAGCTTAATAAATCAATTGTACCTATGTATTTAAATAGAAATCAATGGTATAGACAAAACTATACTATTCAAAGATTTATATCCTACTTATAATATGCTGTTTCAAAGATTTTCGAAAATGAATGAATTTTTGAAAAATTCTAAAAAGATCGATGGGGAATTGACGTTTGTCCCAAAAGGTGTGGCCATTCGCAAAGCTCAACTGAACTCCGGAAGACCAGCTTTCTCACGATTTCCACGTCACCAAAAGAATTAACCTCATTTCCATTCACCTTAGCCTACTATTTATTTATTTATTTATTTAATTTAATAAATGCGAACGTGTGTTTGGATGTTTGGATGTTTGTTACTCAATCACGTCGCAAGTACACAACGGATCTTTCTGAAATTTTGTATATGCGTAGTCTAGGACCAGGACTAACATATAGGATACTTTTTATCCCGATTTTTTAAATCGATCTGGATCAAATTGTGCATAATTACTCTCTAGAACCCTGCGGAAAATATAGGCTACAATGAAATCTGGATATCCCAACCCTTTCCCCTAATTTCACCCTCTTGACACTCTGTAATAATCGAAATTTTACCCGAGCAACGCCGGGTACTTTAAGCTAATAGTAGATAAGCCCGATTTCCACACACACTTCACTCAACCCAGAACCCTCCAGTTAAACCAAATTATTTCATCATCGACTACCAACGCCTTCCCCGAGAATTACCCTTCTTTCTTCTTTTAAATCGATCGAAGAGCCCTATCGGGCGCAGATGCTCTGGGCTCTTTACCTCGCCGGAAGGAAGTTTCGCAGGAGGCGAGCGCGAGCGATTAATTAAAGGGCGGGCTCGAGGCAGCGGGGCGAACTCGAAACTCCATTCTGGCGGGCATAATTCCCGTCTTTCCAGCGGTGACTCGCGCGAGAAAGCGCGCTGATCCTCGAGCGGAGGAGGCTCGATCGCGCTCCAGCCCAGCCGGCGATCGCGTAATAATGCCTCGTTTTGTCCGCGGGTGCTTATCAACGTCGCGCAGATCCACCAGCTCCAGCTCCTCGGAAAGCACTCGTGGCGCATCGCCTTGACAAGTGTACGATAACTCGGTCGGGACCACGCGCACCGTCTCGATCTCCTCCCCGTTCGAGCAACATCCTCCATCGTCTCGTTTTCTGCTCCTTGCCTGCGCTCCTTCTCCCTCGTCCCGCTGGGGCGAGCAAGTTTCCCAGCGCTCGTTGTTTTCTCGCCGGGAGAAGTCGGATGGCCACCGTGACAGGTTTCGCGCAAGTGAAAGCGAACGATTTTTGCATTTTTCAGGAGCATTCCTCGCCGCTCGCTTTTCAATGTAATTCGGGAGGAGAACCGCGCTGGCGCCAATGTAGATGTACACGCACGTTTTACGTATTCGTCGATGATTACTCGTTAGATTGCTTCTATTTACCGATGGCGCTGGAATTGGTAAACAACGTCAGCTGTGAATTCAGCGTTGTGGAACGCTCGAGCCAGGTAAACGGAAGTTTCGATGCACTCGCCCATACAGCACACTTCGTGGCGGCAACGTTGCAGGATCGTTGCAGTAGCCTTGCAGCGTTGCATGGTTGCAGCGCAATGTCGATGTAACGTTGCTGCGGCGTTGCCGTGCAACATTGCACGGGGCGGACATAGAATTATCGCTGCATAGTTGCATCAATGTTGCGTTGCAATATCGCACGGCAACGTTCCTGCAATATTTCTGCAACGTTACGGCAACAGTTGGCAACGTTTCCACAATGTTGTGGCAACGTTGCGCCAATATTGCGGCAACGTTCCTGCAATGTTGCCGCAACTTTCCTGTAATGTTGCTGCAATGATCCTGCAATGTTGCGCAACGTTGCTTAAACTAAAATATTTAAACCTAAAATATTTCCGTTGTGTTTGATGATACGAGAAAATGTTTAAGGAGAAAAATGTTTGCTTCAGGGAGACAATTATTCTGACGCAGAGGATTTTTGTTCTTAGGGTTTTATTTCCCGAAATTTCAAGATCAGCAATGGTTTTTTTAATGGGATGACGAATTTTCATTACTGTAACGTTATAGCTAATAAAAATACAAATTCAACCATGTGTAACATGTTGTCCTTTTGTCCAGCAATCATTTTTTTCCTGAGATATTTTCTTCTATCATTAAAAACAATGGAGATATTTTAAGCTTAAATGTTAGGTGACTCACCCTGTATATTTTAATGTGTAGAATGACACAGAGTGGAAGCTATAGCACATACCTATAGTGTTATAAAACCTTAATGGAGCTTGTCAAAATGTGCCTTCGTTTTTGAATAATTTGAATTTAAAGTTTTGCACGGTAGGAGTATAAGTTCGAATACGTTAGCAGTCTTATCAATCAGTGGTTGTAGCAGCGGCGGTAAAGTGTTCGCCTACGACGCTACAGGTCGCCGGTTCGAATCCCCTTGGGAGAAAAAAATTTTCTGTGAGAAAAAGTAATTAATACGGGCTTCGAACTTATATGATTCTGCACACATTCAAATATCGTCACGAACGTTATTTATATTTTAGGACCCACTGCCCGAAACGTTGCAGGAGGCGGAGATAGCAATATTGCTGCAACGTTGCGACAACGTTCCACTGCAACATTTCAATCTTGCACTGCAACGATCCTGCAACTTTGCTGCAACGAGAGTGTGCTGTACGGGCGGTAGCGCGGGCGCGAGGAGCTGCGTGGCTTGCGCAACAGAATTTTCCATAGTTTGGTCACACTTCCGCGAGGGAGAACGCGAAAGTAACGCTGCTCCGTAGAGAAAAGTGTCAAGTCGCACTCTCCGCGGCTACGAAAATTGTTTTACATGAATAAGAGCTGAAAGGGGAGCCGTGAGCTGTGAATGAAGTCCATGGAGGAGGGAATAACTTTGCTGGAGAGACGGGGAGATTGATCGAGGAACCTTTAATTGGAATTTGCAACACTTTCGAAGCGACGCATGGTCCTTAGAGTACTCGCGACCCGTTCCCTCGAATTTCGCGGGGAATGGTACAGGGAGGTTTTCACTGCACTTTCCCCGTTTCTCCAAAGTTTCCTTCTTAACCGGGACCCAAGGCTTCGACGGGGGACTTTGCATAATCACCATCGAGTCCTCAAAGGCCCTTGGATTTTAAAAACAGAGGCGAAGTTTCGAGAAAGGCGATCTAAATCTTTCGCTAAATTTAATTTCTACTCTGAACGAAAGTCCCCGTTAAATGAAGCGCGCGACTTTCCTCGTGGCCCTGAGGAAAAGATGCGGAAAAGGGATGCAAAACTAGGGCGGAGTTAATTAATAAAAGACGTCAGGCTACAAACTCGTCGGTGGATAATTAACTCGAAAATACGAGACAGATCTGGAAATTTAATGATCGACTGATAATCAATGATAACTCGTGGATCTTAAATTTATTTCTCCACGAGGTATCAGCCTTGTCCAACTTGCACCGTAGTCACCGTGACATCTCGTATTAATGACGAGGAAGGTCATACAGAACTTTATGGCCGCTCGCGCGAGAAAGCCTGCTTTGAACGCTGCATTATCTTTCTAGCGTTTGTTAATTGGCTCGCAGCGTAATCTTCTCGGCTAGTTGGCCCACTGGTGTGGAGTAGCCTATCGAGAGAAGTGTGCCGGCGAAGGTTGAGGAGGGCTGGCCCGGCTGGAGAATGCTAATGCTACTTCTACAGACCACTCCGCAACACGCGCTGATGTGTTCTAGGTGGGATTATCGCGGGAAAGCGTGCAGAGAGTGCTCCACCAGCTCGACAGCGACGCCTCCGACAAAGGCTGCATAACAGTCGAATTATGTTACTCTGGTGGAGGTACACGGGCTCGTTCGCACAAGAAGTGTAATTAAGAGCGGGTCTGGCTCTCGTGTTCTCCGTTTTGCCGTCTGCCGCTGGTGGGATCGGAGTTAACTGCGAAACGGGAACGCCACTCTCTGTAAACTGCGGCGCTGGATCGCCGATAGAGAAAATCGAACGTCCCGCGAGCCGGAAGCTGGGAAATCATTATAATTCGCTTGGGAGAATGTTTCATCGTCTTCTTAGCCTTCGATATTCCGAGGGCTGGGAATTAAGACTGGGGCATAGAAGTGGCGGAGAATTTGAATACTTTTATGGTGGATGAAAGGGAATTAAGGTCTACGTTAGTTTATTGTTTCCCTGTTTTGCAATGGAGCAGTTCACGCATGTCACTTACTGGCAGTGAAAGAAAGTGACCACTGACACTGATGGGACTGAAGTGTCATGGAACTGATATGTGTGCGTAGACCTAAAGCCTCGTTCACAATTATTCAAGTTGTATTTCAAGGCAAGTAAAGTTGAAGGAATTTCTACTGCACTTGAAGCTTTAAAGAAACCTGAAAGGATATTTCAAGTTAATGGGGTATACCCGTTTGAACCCTTGGAAAATGTGTACATTTTGTGGATTTTTTTACAAGTCAACGGCTTGATGAAGATTTCCCGTTTTTTTACTATGTTTACATAGTATTATGAACTAATTAAAAAAAAAGTTTCAGTTAAAAAACTATTGTTTTTCGGAAGCTGTGCATACATATCCGAAAGTCTCTCGATTTTAGACGGCTAAACGGTGGGCCTAAAAACTCGCGTTACGTTCAACCAATTCACTTCCAATTTTGCATTCAGGATCGTAATAAGTTTCCACATCGTCCAACGAGGGCTTTTTTCCGAATCCCCGTTTATTATTTATAAAGAAAAAAGGTGGTCTTTTCTCTTAGAAAAATGTAACTTTTTCTTTGATCTCTCACCATTTCTTTATTTTTCAAAATTTTTAAAATCGGCCCCGTTGGACGATAGCTACTGACATACTTTATAAGAAGATTTTATCGTTTTTGATTTCAAACTTGACATACAGCTGTTTTCAGGCCCACCGTTTAGTCGTCTAAAATCAAGAGATTTTCGGATATGTATGCATAACATCCGAAAAACAATAGTTTTTTAACTGAAACTTTTTTTTTAAGTAATTCATAATACTATGTAAACATAGAAAAAAACGGGAAATCTTCATCAAGCTGTTGACTTGTTAAAAAATCCACAAAATGTACACATTTTCCGAGGGCTCAAACGAGTATACCCCGTTAAGTAAATACCAAATTCACATTGGTAAAGTAGTTTCAAGATACTTAACTTCAGGTATTTAAATATCCTTTGAGGTTTCTTTCAAGTTTCAAGTGATGCAGAGATTCTTTCAACTTTACTTGCCTTGAAGTACAACTTGACTTCAAATAACTTGAAGCTACTTTACCAATGTGAATCTGTTATTCATTCAATTTGTAATATCCTTTCAAGTTTCTTTCAAGTTTCAAGCTAAGCGGAGATTCTTTCAACTTGACTTGCCTTGAAAATCCACTTAGCTAAAGGGTTGTGTTCATAAAGATAGATATACTGTTGAAGACAGCCTAGGAAGCAGGTTCCTATAAAATTTTGAAGAACGAACCAAGAAACCAAATAACAATTGCGAATTTCATTATACTGAATTTCATTATTTGAATACACCATTACAGCAGAATATTTCTATAAACGCGATAAGATTGAAACCCCCCACTTGCCCCACATTCCCCACGACACAGGCAGGGCTGCTTGGCCCGCAGACTTTTCAACAGCAATGAAATGCCCTATTTCCACAGCACGAGCGTTCACGAATTCTCACGAGCTTCTGCGACATTTACGTTCTTAATAATACGGACTGTTGCAATTTTAATAAAGGACCGTCCGCGTGTCGCGGCAGCTCCGCGGGCCTTTTGTTCGCCGAGCCCGGCGCGCGCGCTAATTTCAACGGGGCAAAACTGTGTAACCCTAATTAAAGCTGGGGCGTTTAAATTCCGCGATTGCGGCCGAAAGCTACATACACTCTCGACACCAGCCGCCGCTCAGCCCACGCGCATTTACCTATAATACAATGCATCGTCGTCGCCGGCGAACCGGGTTAATTAGCATCTATAAGTAACAGGAACGGGACCTCAATTCCGCGGAATCGTATGAACTGATTAAAAGTTCGAAATAGCTTCGAGTTCGGAGTCGTGAGGGCTGCTGGCTCCCATTGGGATTCACGTCAGCCAGCAATGAGTAATCGAATCATTATCCGCTTCCACGACGAGCAGACTTAGCCGCAGACGTAATTTAAGTTTCGCAATAACCGAGGCGCTCGACCTCAAGCGCGATATTGTATTCCCGTTCGCTGATGACTGCGAAACATCTGACTCGTGAACGGCTCGGCTGGCTCGAGTAATCGTTCCCGTTTACGTGAATCAATTATCGAGGACGCGAGGCGGGCCGTCGAATACTATGAATCCCCGTGAATGGAATCGCGTTGGTCATCTTACGCGTTGCAGTGAGATAATTTGCGGGTGACTGAGTGGATAGCGTTTGTGAAATGTATTCAGTGCGTGGTGCACTGGTTCCTATTTATAGATGCAATGGTTTTAATAAAATTGTTTTTCTGGCGGTTTAGAGCTCGTAATAGCGAAATTGACTTAAATTTTTATAAACATTATTCTACGCCATTGGCGTCGATCCTGTTCCACAATTTCTTTAGGAACTATGGGCAATTGTTTAGCTAATCTACTACGAGTTCATTTTAGTTTAGATTCGATTTCGATCTCGTTTAGGACTGGTTTTTGTGCCTCCAAAGGAAATAATTGCGGAGTTGAAATGATAACGACGTAAGTGCCAAAAAAAAAAAAAAAAAAATGGAAAATAATTGTTTTAGTGGAAAACGATTTTAATTCCATGCGGAATACGGTGGGGAAAGTTATGAGTGCTAGAATAATTTATTTGAACTGTTGGCGCTATTTTAAGATAGAACTAAAATCTTAAGTCTTATTCCAACTGACTCGGGAGTCACACGGGGTGCCATAGCACTGTTGACTTAATTTCATAAGCAAAAGCGTTACTTTTATTGTTTTAACTTTCCTGAAGAAGATCTAAACGAAGATCGAAACGTCGAAAGCCGATATAAGTATAATTGCCAAATAGCTTGTTTATTGTTTTAAAGGACCGAACTAGTGCGCCGAAATCATATATTTTAATTATTACGGTCGAAAATAAATTATAAATAAAAAATTTTTAAAATCTTAAGTGCCAGAAATGTTCACGGTCGTAATCTTTTTATTTCCCTCGAAATCTGCAAAACTGGCCTGTGCTCTGAAAGTTCAGGGAGATAAACGAGTGATAAAGGATGTAAGTGACAAAATGGACAGACATGTGTTTTTTGTTTCTACTGAAAATCTTCACTACTGGTACTAATGTAAGCATCGTGCAGATTTGTCAAGTTACTTGACTTCAAGTCGCTTGAATTCTTGAATTCAAAGTTACTTGTAACTTGAAATTACTTTACTAATGTGAACGTGTTATGCACTTGACTTGAAATATCCTTTCAAGTTTCTTTCGAATTTGAAGCGAAGTACAGAGTCTTTCAACTGTACTTGCCTTGAAATTAGGGCTGGAACAATTTGTCAAATTTTTCCGTATTCGAAAATTCGAATACTTCAGTTGCTCAATTATTTGGCGAATATAATTTAAATATCCAATTATTCGAATGCTATTCGAATATTTAAGTATTCGAATACTATTCGAATATTAAAGTATTCGAATAGTATGGTGTGAATTATAAATCAAGTTCTTCAGGTTCATTTATCAGGGTGTAATCTTGTCAGCTAATTTTGACCTACTTCACACCTTACTATTCGAATACATCAGAATAATATAACATTCGAATACTCAAATATTCGAAGTTTATTCGTAGCTTTCGAATACTCGTAAAATATTCGAATATTAAATTATTCGAATAGTCCAAGCCCTACTTGAAATACAGCTCGAATAGTGTGAAATCAGGAAGGTAAGCCGACAGCCTATTGTTTTTAAAAAGGGTGGTTATCATCAAATTTCTCTAAGTACAGATATTCTTAAATAATTTTTATATGGTGCTTTATCTTCTAAAGCTAACATTTTAACAGAGCCCCAGATGCACCAATCAACTTTCTTACCCAAGTTGACCGTTTCCTTTTAATAATTTTTTTAATATTATTAATAATTCAATCATAATTTCTTTTTTTATTATATACAAGCCAGCAAATACCACCTCTATTGACGTTATTTTAAATATATACTTGCTTCGAGTAACCTTGAAAGTAACTTGAAGGCAGCTGACAGTACTGAACACAAACTTGAAGTCAGCATACTTGATTCAAGCGACTTAAGTCGTTTACCATTTCAACTTCTCAATTCACGGAGTACCCATCTACTACAAGTAGAATCTTAAAATGCAAGAAGCTTCCCAAAATATTCATCATACGTCTAACATTAAATCTAGCATCCAGAATACGTAGTAGAAGCTACAAGGGAGAGCGAATGTACCGTGATCACAAAGAGAAATCTACTTGTTGACAAGTCTCTCTGCGTGCAATATTGGGATAGAAATCTCGAGTTTGGCGTTCTTATTCGCGAACTTCCTGATGAAAGCGTGCAATGTTCGTGTCCCCGTAACGTGGTGACTCGGTTTCCGAACGATACTTTACATTAGAATGTAACGAAACCCACCCAGGGAGACTGCTTATCGAAACAAGACACAGGAAATATTTGCATGCGAATGCAGCTACTCAGTAAACTACATGTATAACATGTAGCTTGATCACTGCCTCGTGGAGCAAAAATCCCCAGCCAGCCCCTACCGCTAATTTTCCCAAGGAGTTATTTAAACACAAAGGGTGTTTCGACGCGGAATTTATGTAGGTACTCAGTTAAATAGAAATTTCGAAACTCAGCATTTGGCGGACGATGCGAAAATACATCCGGTGGTTTCCTGTTACGGAACGTTTGCCGAATTAAACTTTGGCTAAACATTTGCTCGGCCGGCAGTCAAGCCATCGTACAACCTTGACGTAAACGTCGTAAGTTAATGGAAAACACGTCTCCTGATCCTTGTATGTATGTTGGACGAAACTAGCATCCTGAGGGGCTGGATAAGACACACGTTTTAATGTCTAACGCGAAACGAGAGGAATGCATTCAATGGAAAATGATATCTCAGCACTTAAATTATAAAAATTTATTTGTTCAAGGTAATGCAATGACAGATATTGTTCACTGATAATTAGTGATGGGATTGATACCAATAAATACCGTTCTACAAATTTCGATCTGGTATTAATACTTATCAAAGTCAAAAATATCAAAAGGAACCGATACTTTTTTTTTTGCCACTTACATGTGCGAATGTATCGATACCTGTTTGATACCTACACAAAAATATCGGTATCTATTTGATACTGTGCGATCAGGAACCTCCATAAGAGGGAGTGCGGAATAAGAGATCTCGGAGGGTCGGCTTTAATACATGCTTGACGCTTGTACGAAAATATCGGTTGCGATTTGCAATTTAGTACTTCATGAAAATCAATTAATTCTGTGGTCAAATGGCTAAATGTGATATGTCATATCAGGGACACATCAGGTGTTGCTATCTGAACACAGAATTATCAAGTGAATACCGATAATTTCGTGCAATAACAAATAAGTATCGATACATTCTGTAAAGAGTACAATGTTTGGCCACTTAAGTAAGAGTGTCACATAAATAACGAATTATAAATGTGAATTTAGTAAATTTGAAATGGAAATCCATATAAATAAGTACGAAAAACCCCTTATAATCTAAAAATAAATAGATTTTATAAAATAAAATCAAGAATGTATAAAAATATACAAAATATGTGTTTCCTACGAAGAAATATAGTTATTGGCATGGTCAAGACAGTAATTGTCCAATCGGTTCGACAGTGATTGGCCGCTATTTGATACGTAATATAACCTAAAAGAAAATGTCACCCGATTTGGTGATAGAAATAAGATTAAAATTATTCAATAAAAATGGATATATTTTATTTAGTATGTATTTGTCTTGTTCATTTCTGTTTTTAACTGGGGACTAATTACTGTTTCACCATTAACATGGTTAAAAAACAGTCACTGGCCGTCCGGCCATTTACTATCATTCAACATTATTCATATGACAGTTGTTGGCCCCCTGTGTTTTTCATAATATATGTATAATTTTAACAAATAAATAATTCTTTTATAAAGTTTCAACTTTTATTTATCGATATATACCAAATATGAGAGATATACATATCATAAATACATTAAACTATTCGCAAACTTTCAACTGTACTCTTATGGTTTTTTGATTAAATCGCTATAATTTCCAAATTTCAAAGCCGAGTCATCCTATTTGCTTTTATATATAATCACAGTATATAATGAGTGGAGAAATATTGATTACATCCGAAGCAAGAAAGTACAAGGAATATGAATATGTTCATTAAAAAAAGGCATAACATTCGTATTTCTTTATATTCATTTATTTCTCAAAATAATTCCAATCACTGTCAGGTGGCCAACCATTGTACTCTTTACCCCTATCGATACTTTCGTGAATTATCAAACGGGTATCGACCCCTTCGAGAAGTATCAATCGGGTTTTGATTCAGTATAGTACCGATTTTTGTTTTGTATCGATTTTTGTATCGATTGAAGAAGAATCGATATCGATAATTGTTTCCAAAGCCTAAGTACCTAAGCTTTCGATACGTATAAAATATTTCCTATTGAATACTTTGGTATCGAATTGATTGAATATCATCAATAGTATCTATATCCATCCAATCACTACTGATAATCCATCCAAACCATGGAATCAACTTCCAAATTGATGGACCTTACCTTTCCCTTAAAAAGAGTAATAATTACGACACCACGCTTAATAAAAGCAACAAACTACACACGTGCCGCATCGATAATGCGAACTATTAATTCCTAGAGATTTATCACCCCTAACGCGCTCCACTTTTTCCTGTAATACCAATGCTACATCGTTGTGCAACGCGCCCAACTTTTACCAACAACTTCCTGCCTCCCATATTGCTATCGCGAACACTTTAATTAATTCGGAATTTTTACGCGCATCAAATATCGTGCTTTTAATATACCTATACGAGTTTCCACGGAGAGGTGAAAAACGTGTTACACTTTGTCGCAGGTGCTCCCATCTGATACGCAATAAATATTCAGGCGCGGCACATTTTACTATAATTCTCGGTTAAACTACTGTTCGCGAATTACTCCTAAACGCTCGGATAAAGGCCTGGAATATTTTTAAACGCTCCGCTCCCCAAACCCTTGATGATCAATTGTTCGTTAGATTACACCGCGGGCGAGGTGGGGCTAACAGAAATCGTTATTCCCGAGGATTGAATAGGAATTCGGAACAAGGCGCGTTAAGCCCGCCTGGATGGACGACTATTAATTCCTGCCAAGTGTCGAGGAAACGGTGGAACGATATGGTAGGTCAGCCAGTTGACAGGCGATGACCAGATATCGGCTCTATTCGCAATTCCATCACTATTTTACGCGATTAGGCAGCTTTTGGCGTGTGCGTGCCGCACGTATACGATTAAACGTGATTCAGCCGAACCGCGAAATTGCACTCGAATTTCGTAATCGGATGTTACGCTTCCTGGGAAATATCTTCTCGCTGGCGAGATTGGCTTGGTACGTTTTCAAAAATACTCGAAACAGAGTGAACCGTGAACCACTCGGTTTTACGGTCTTGGAATTATTTAACACTGCGATTGATCGTCTGATTTGTGTTGCAATTCTCGTGGAAGCTGTTAATAAGCTGCATTTGAGGGTGGAATTTAATTCTGTATTTTCAAATAAATTATCGATCATTCGCGGGTAATTAATTGTTGGTAGCTACTACACAACCATGCTGAAGACGAATTTTATTACCTATATTATACAATAGCACCGGTGCTCACCGCATTGTCACGTCACATTAATAACCCATTCGCAGGCGTCCCATGGAAATTGCGTATTTGCAAAACGACATTTCAGAGTGTATTGCACGGATGTTAATATGTCGCATAATGAGCAGCGAAATTAATGTACGGTGAGCATTTAGCACGAACGAATGCGCCACTTGTTAGCTGTTGTTAGGACGTAGTCTCGGATGAAACGTACAATAGATCTTCGTTTTCAGATGTTATTGCCGTGTTTAATATACTGGTTGACTCTGACAAGGGGACCTTCAGGTTTGACAATTTCGAAAAAATTTGATACTTAGTGTACGTGAAGGACATTCATTCGGACATTAATTTCCCAAGGCAGTAAAACGCACTTTTCAGACAAATTCGCAAAAATCGACTTTGAAAAATTCTGAGTTCCCTTAAGTATATAGGTACAGGGTGTTCCTCTATCTATGGGCAATACTCTAGGGGGTGATTATACAGGCAAAAAATAAGACGAAAATCAAGAGTGACGAAATTGCGGAAAGGGCTTTGTTTTCGAGAAAATTGACTTTCAATGTCACGTAAATACGCGTGCATCGTAGGCGCTTGAGGCCTACATGCCGACACGCGCCGAAAAGCGCGTTTTACTACTTTGGGAAATTAATGTCCGACTGAAGATCTTCACGTACACTAAGTATCAAAATTTTCTGAAATTGCCAAATTTCAAGGTCCCTTTGTGAGAACTAGAGTGAGCTGTAGCCATCTTAAGGGATCTACTTATTCAGCAGTCAAATCGCTCGAAAATTAAGTATTTCTGTGCGAATTAATTAGAAGCAAATGAAGGAAAGCACAGACTTGTCCTTTTATACAATTGTAGGGGACGCAGTGTTTATATGCGTATTGAGGTGCCACGCGTGAGGCCCGATCGACGCGTGGATTGTTGTTCTCGACGCTCGCTTGGGCGTAAGGTATGGCAACACCGCGGGAGCACCGAGCGACCGACGTTCGACTCTCAGAGTCAGTTGTCCGACCGAGCCTGACTCGAGGAGGTTAACCATGTATTACCATGTATAACCATTGTATAACCATTGACATATATAAATATCTTTCATACCACACAATTTTTATTAGTATCACGTTGAGTAAATTGATTATACAGTGTTCGAGAAAAAGTATCTTTGGTATCGCGCTGACATTGAGTTTAAAAATATGCAAATATTAGAATATGCTTCTTCTAGAACCTTTAATTTCGGTCTGAACTCCGGAAAAATGAACTGCACTAAAATTATAAAAATAGCGACTAGGAGAAGGCAATTTTTACGATAAATGTCGATTTTTGGGGTGCACAAATGGCTGTTTTTTATCTGGAAAATTATATATTAATATTGAGTTTCAGTGCAGAAAGGAATATATTTTGAACATGCTGTCAAAATTTCAAGTCCATCCGAATCTCGTTTTTTTTTGCAATCACTGCAAAACCACAGAAAAACGCCCACGCATCAAACGACTGTAGTGCCGCCATATATATGTTGGTATATATTATTATAAAAAAAAATGTTTCACAGTTTATACTAATAATAAACGTTACCCAAAAGTACTATAGGCACAATTTGTATTCATCTCCTTGTAATTAATTCCCGAAAAATGCTTGATTTTCGACCCATTTGACTGCCTAAGCGCCCTAAGTAGTCCCTTTAAATAGTAAATGGGAACAGCGAACATTTGTCTCTATTGGTGATAAAATATCTTCCTCCGATTATATATTTGGTGCATGCTGTAACACTGCGGCAAATTTATTACAATTTTCTATTTACAGAAACCATACAGCTTCTTTACATAAATCCCTGGTTATTCTGCGTATAAACCATCGAAATGTTCGAACTCCATGTGATATTTCATATTTTCCGTCCGAATATTATTTTATTACAGCGAGCCTTCGGAAATTCGATTAAATTCTCGACATCGTATATAGTTTTATACCGTGTAAATCGCGTTAGAGAAATAAATCCTGGTGTTTTGACCAATTTCCAAGCATTTATGTCCTGAATCTGCAAAACTATATGCTATTATAAATGCATTTCCTATTTTTTATTAATGCTTTAAATCAAGACAAGTTCTCAAGCAAATGTCAGTATTTCTGGATAACGTTACCGTGATCAGCGTCCCCCGCTTTTTTTCCTTTCATTCGTCAGGAAGTTCCGAAAGAACTAACACGATCCTCCAATCACGTAGCAGACGTGCAAGGGTTAAACGACCTCAGCAAGTTCATGCTTCTTCTGCACTACCCGCCCGGATCTGTGCAAACACACCTGCATATCTGTTAATTTTCGAGCCGCCGCGGGCCAAAGAAAACTTCCAAGCGATGGAGAACGAAATACTGCAAACACGTTTGACACACTTCCTTTAGGAGTGCCGTGGAACGAAACGCACGCGCTCGGGCATGATTTAAACGGCGAAATAACAAATCTCGGATGCTCGCGTCATTTCTCCTCGGTGAGGCTATCGTGCCACCATTCGACCATTTCCTCTTTTCACTGATAAAAGACGCATACGTATAATCAAAAGTGAAACAGAGGTGGGCAACGATTTTTATTTAAATAAAATTTCGAATAACGAATAAAAGTTGAACAAATTATTCGTCATGTGTCGAATAAAAATTATTTAAATAACGGATCAAATAATAGTTATGTACTTATACTTTAGATTATTTCACGAATGAAGTTAATTTTTTATTCGTCGAACGTTTCAACTTCAGCGTTGAATACATTTTTCAATTTCAACTTCAACTTTATCCGACGTCAAATAATTTTCTGGCGAGCCCCTGAGGACCGTCATTGTGAAATACAACATTGCAACGTGCGCGCCAGAAAATTGTTTAACGTCGAATAAAGTTAAAATTAAAGTTACAGTTAAAGTTAAAGCCAAAGTTGAAAATCTTATTCGACGCTGAAATTGAATCGCTCGACGAATAAAAAAAATTAACTTTATTCGTCAAATAATCTAAAGTGAAAGTAACTTTTACTTCCTCCGTTATTTAAATAATTTTTTATTTAGTTACTGCCCAACTCTGAATGAAATTAATTTCACAACTCTCAAGTTTCCTCAGTAAAACCGTTCTGGTTAACCCCATACTCTACATCTAAAACCGATCCATCACTTTTTAACCGTAACGATATACTTGGGAACGAAGCGACTAGTTGAAAACCCAGGGATTTACTTTGAAACGTAGCAATTCCGATAAGCCTGTACAGAGATATCGATTAGGTTTTTCGCTATTGGCGGAGACGTGAGTTTAAGTACTCCATAGGCGAGCTCTTGCGTCAAACTTAATACGTGTGATGCGCGCTTAACGAGCTCCCAGTATCTCGCCCGTTAATGTCGGGCACGTCTGCTCGTCCCCCGATGTATCAACAGATCGGACGCGATTAAACAATTTGTCGCGGAGCGGGCGCAATAAAGCCGGAGGAAAAATCACGAGGCAATAGTTTGCGAGGGAAACAGTCCGCGAACATTTAATTGGACGAATGTCGGACGGGGGCTGGCAGAAAGACCGTGGAGGGAGGGGGGGGGGGAGGGGGAGGGCGAAGAAAGGGGGACACGAGGCAACAAATAAAACTTATCAACAAGTCGGGCCCGACTGCCGCTGCATCTGGACGCAATCGACGATACACGAGGATTTGATTGGATAGGTCGATCGATTGCATATTGCATCGGGCGAATATCGAAATCCCCGGCGCTCAATTAAAACCGCGACAGGGTCCGGCTGGAATATCGGATTCACGGAGTTTTAATCGTCCAACAGAGGGCGGGCAACTATGGAGGGGGGCAGAGGGATGTGGGCGACTCTAGAAAAGGACCACAGTTTTTGTTAACAAAAGAGAATAAAAAGAGATTCACGCGATGCACGTCTGCATACATACATATCTGCATTTCGACGCTTGCCTCCTTTTGTCACCATTGAGGTTCTGTTTATCAGAGGAAATTGATCATCTGTGAATTGTAGTATGTTTTAAAATAAATAAATAAATTTTTCTTTTATTATAGGCATTGGGCAAGCGTCGTATAATGACGTCGCAATAATTGGATGTACCACTGAATACCAGTAGAATACTGAAAAGTTGAATATTCACTTTAATATTCATAAAAGAGGGGTGCTTCGCTATTTTCCACGTGCTCGAATGGAGTTATTAGCTTGCAGTTCTGACAAGTTCAAATAAGTTTCAACATCGGACTCTCCGCGATCCTTGCGAACCTGCAAAGCCTTAGGAATTTTAAAGACAAAGTGGAAACTCTGCTTTCCAGACATCTCGAAACGCGTACATGACCTACAAAGTTCCCTTCTTCGGAAGTCTAAAAAAAAAAACAACAGGAAAACTGCGCACGCACCGCAGAAATGATTACGATGGCTTATTAAAAAATACCAGTTTCAGATGCTGTGCGAAGCGCCTCTAAAACCCACGTACAGTACTGGAAATATTTATTGCATATTCATTGCAATATTTATTGAAGTCAACGTCCTATGAAATTATCTTCATAACTACAGGATTGATAAAGTACCCAGTTGGTATCCAGTTTACTTTAACCCAGTTATCGGACATTCTATGCCTAACCAACAATCTTGCAAAAGTACTTTCCGAATGCTGATATTAAATTAACTGGAAGTGAATATAGGGGCTAAATATTCGAGTGGTGCAATAAATATTTCCAGTACTGTATGCCAGTGCCGTCTTATCGTTTTCGGGGGCCCTGAGGCGAGATCCATACTGACGTGTTAATTCGTATCTGCAACTTTCGCTTAAATTGAGTTATTGCTGCCAGTTAGCAGAAAAATAGTTTATCTATATGAATTTTAAATAAGAAAGCCATATCTGTATTAAGATTGAACACATAATAGTTTATATTTTGGATGTATTTGAAATCGATGCCTGATTTTGGGCGTATCTACCAAAGTTTATCTATAATAGATAACCAATAATTATGAAGAATAGTTTACCTATATGAATATTAAATAAGAAAGGCATGTCTGTATTAAGACTGAACACATATCAGTATCTACCAAAATTTCCTTTGGAGTTTCACAAATATTTAGATACCTTTTTATCCAGATTTAACATTCAACATAATCCGATTTATATAGCATACAGATGGCATAGCAGAGAATACTAAAATTCACTTATTTCAGAACCACCTTTTGACCAGATACGCCCTTTCGAATTAACACGACAGCATATGTGTCCCTCTAAATTATTTTAAATTAAATAAAATAAAAAATACCACTCTGACACGCGAAGTGAATAAGTATTAATACAATTAAAAAAACAAGATTACACGTGGTGTATTATCTCACGAAAAGAGGGCCTCATTTTAAAATCTAAATTTTGGAGTATTCGTTATTTTCTTTCCGTAACAGTTGGACAGCCCATTTCCATTATTTTTTTTAATTTTCCAATTTCCCGGGGACCTCCTGAACTCCGGAGCCCTGAGGCGGCTCTTTCGCCTTCACAAAATCCATAAAAGCCACCAGAAAACCTTCACGATCGATTAAAAAGCAAGTACATATGTAGGTATCTACAGCAAGGATTTTATTGTCCATCGATTTTGAAGCGGATGAGCAAGTAAGACGCGCATAAACGTTTTTCTATGCTCGCGCGGTTCTCGTGATCGTTGACCTGAGTTCTTTGGTCGCCAGTTCTCGGCCAAACGTGGAATGGGGGGGGGGGGGGGTGGCTCGATTATGGGGCACGATCGGAGGGAGGGGGGCGAGCACGCGGATGAAGTGATGCGACGTAAATCCGTCTTGTTCGACGGAGAAATGCACGGGAAGCCGTGAACGAGCGTGCCCGAGACTAGGCATTTGTGACGGGCGAACGCATGCCTGCGCCGGAACGACATGCGGTATACGAGGCGTGCAGGCAATACGCCGCGGCTGGCCCCGCTGCTGTTCAGTGTCGAACGATTCAACACGGAACGGTTCAGCTCGCGGAACAGAAGCCGAGGCGCGGCATCGTGACGTCAATGCACGCTCCTCTACACCCTTGTTATCGCGTTACACCCTGCCAGGTGGGTAATTTTCGCCGTGGCTGCCCGATGTTCTCGCGAACCGAGGCTACCCCGGGAACGATCATGCTGAGCTATCGAGTATATACAGGGTATTCCGAAGAACCAAGGGGAATATTTCGGGAGATCCTTTCCACGGGTCGAAGTAACTAACAACGGTCGGCCGTCACTATAAAGGGGCTCGGTTTCACGATATATTCTGAGTCCCCAGGACAATTTCTCAACGGTAAAGAAGCATAACGTCTTTTCACGAAGAAGGGATAGTAAAAAGAATAATAAAGAAAATGAAAGAAATAAACAAGTAAATATTAACACATTTAAATATATGACTTTTTGGTAATTATTTACTTTAAGGCTCCATCACGAATATCATTCCGAAGTTTCTACGATATTGATATTCTTTTTTTTTATTTTATTTCATTGTTAAGGTTGCATCAACCCATTTGTGTCATTAGCAACCACGTCAATTTATATAAAAATGAAAGTAAGGTAAATGTACCAATACTCGGACGATTAAGGGGCTTAAGGAATAGCGGCAAAGTTTGTCTCCTAATTTAATTTGTAAAACCATCATGAAATAAAAAAAATGTTGAAATGTGGAAGATAACACAATATTATATTATCGGAAACTGAAAACAAAAGTTTATGTATTATAATAGACGTATTTATTAATGAAAATACGAAAACATGTAGATATCCCAGTAAGCGGTCAACCTAAAACTGCATGTCCCAATACCTGAATTATATCGTCCCAGTAAGCGGACAACCTAACACTGCATGTCCCAATACCTGAATTATATCGTCCCAGTAAGCGGACAACCTAAAAATGCATGTCAAGATATCTGAATTACTTACATTCACGAAATTTTTGTACCAGTAAATAAACTTAGACTTGTTTAAAAAAATATTAATTTACTTGCAAATTTAAACATTTTAAACTAAATTTAGATCTATTTGCTACTATAATAATGTATTATTATAATATATAAATAAGAAATGCTGTCAATATTTTCTTAGCAATGTATTATTAAAATATATAAATAAGAAATACTGTCAATATTTTTTAGCAATGTATTATTAAAATATATAAATAAGAAATGCTATCAATATTTTCTTAGCAAATGACAGAAGTGTCTTGACAGAAGCTTAAGAAATTTCTCGAATTCTGCTATGCGTACGAAGTGTGTTACAAAATAATTATTTCTATCTAACGATTTTTAATTTTCTATAATACTGATTTTAATTAGTATTGCTAAATACTTATGCATTATGAATGGTACAATTTTTTGTTTTTAATTACATTAAAAATAAAGCTTAAAAATAAATAAAATTCTCATTACTGTTCAGGTACTGGGACATGGCCGAGCACTGGTACAATTACCTTAGACCATAGATATTAAATTAGGTTAAATTTAAATTAAATTAAATGGAAATTACTGTTACGCCGTTACTGTCGTACACAATCACCCCCACACTCTTGTCCAATTGCGTGCTGGTTTTTTTCCCAAAACCGTGTTCCACTCCCTAAACGACCGCAATAATTTTGAACCGTTCCGTCGGAAACGATCGTCAGCGTGGCAACGGCGGAGCGTTATTTGGGTGCTCGTAATGGGCCCGAACGAATATTGCGAAATTAATGTGCCGGTATCCGCGCCGCTCGATCGGCCACGGGCGTTATCTTCGATTGTCCGATTACCCCCCGGTTTTATTCGATTATCCGCGAGCCACGGTTACACGTCGAGCGGCCCGATAATCCGTCCACCTTGCATTTTACGTGTAATAACAGGGATAGCCGGCTAAATAACGAGGTAACCGGCTTAACCGCGGTAATTGCAGACGAGTAATTACTGTACACGTCGGGGCGGCAACTTGGTCGAGGATAACTGGGAGGGTTGCGAAGAACAGCTGACATTCGCGGTTACGGAGGAGAGTAAAAACATTCAGTGGTATGCAATGGCTTGGGAGTCATCGAACCATGCTGTATAATAAAGCAGTGGAAAGTTTGCAGAGATTTTTCTGATGTTCGGGCTCTCTACCGAGGGAGCACGATCCTTGGAAGGTTCTCGTGATCCTGAGTGTTAGAGAAACGTGGGTGACGAAGGGGATGGTACGGTGCCAACTTCACCTTCTTGTAGCAGTAAAGAATAAAGAGTCGAAGAAGGAATTGTGAAAATCACATCCCCTTAGTGGTTACTACTTCTTATACAATTGAGGCATTTGATGGGAAAAGGGCACATTCGCCAAAATGCCATTTCAATCAAATTGATTTCAAAGTTTTTATTATAGTATAACTTAATAAAAAGTAATGCAATTAAATCCAATTTTTTTAGGGACGTAATTTATCGTGTCCTTCAAACGTTCTGAAACCGGAAGTCATGATTTGGAAATGATATTTGTCTTTATTTATAAGTTTCAAGCAAGTAGTTTGTGTGCCATTTTCCGTAAATGTGGTGAATTCTTGACAAAGTTGCTTCTTTGTTTAGTTATTGAAATATGATTTTGTTTAGGTACTTACTTCGTTACACATTTTTTATACATTACTTAAATAAAAAATACAAAATGGAGCACAAAAATAAACAAAAAATGTAATGTTTTAGGTAAGTATTAGTTTCTTCGATTTTTTGCAGCAAGCTGTCTTCCAAATGAATTTTTTCTTTTCTAAATTAGGTTCTTTCCTTGCGGATTCGATACTCGCCTCACCTTCTATATTTCCTCGCTTACACAAAATCCTCTATGAAACAAAAGTACTTATTGCACGACGGCACGGTAGCGCGGCTGCTCAGCGACTATGTAAGGTAAACGTACCAGTGCCCGGCCATGTCCCAGTACCTGAACAGTAATGCGAATTTTATTTATTTTTATGCTTAATTTTTAATGTAATTAAAAACAAAAAATAGTACCATAATGCATAAGTATTTAGCAATATTAATTAAAATCGTTAATATAGAAAATTAAAAATCGTTAGATAGAAATAATTATTTTGTAACACACTTTGTACGCATAGCAGATTTCAAGAAATTTCTTATGCTACTGTCAAGACACTTCTGTCGTTTACTAAGAAAATATTGACAGCATTTCTTATTCATATAAAATAATAATACATTATTATAATAGTAAATAGATTTAAATTTAGTTTAAGATGGTTAAATTTGCAAGAAATTTAATATTTTTTTAAACAAGTCTAAGTTTATTTACTGGTGCAAGAATTTCGTGAATGTAAGTAATTCAGATATCTGGACAAGCATTTTTAGGTTGTTCGCTTACTGGAACGATATAATTCAGATATTGGGACATGCAGTTTTAGGTTGTTCGCTTGCTGGGACATCTGCATGTTTTCGTATTTTCATTAATAAATACGTCTATTATAATACATAAACTTTTTTTTTCAGTTTCCGATAGTATAATATTGTGTTATCTTCCACATTTCAACAACATTTTTTATTTCATGATAGTTTTACAAATTAAATTAGGAAACAAACTTTGCCGCTATTCCCTAAGCCCCTTAAGCGTCCGGGTATTGGTATATTTACCTTAGCTGCGTGTCGATCACGCTACATAATAAAACAGCATCTAGCTAATACCCATACAGCACACTTCGTTGCAGCAGTATTGCAGGCATGTTGCTGCAATATTGCGTTGTTGCAGGTCGCATTGCAATATTGCAGGAACGATGCGGCAATATTGCCGTGAAATATTGGAGTGGCTACGTTCTTGCAATATTGCAGAAATATTGCGCACGCGTTGCCACTGCATTGTTCCAGTGGCTACGTTCTTGAATATTGCAGAAATATTGTGCACGCGTTGCCACTGCATTGTTCCAGTGACAACGATCCTACAATATTCTGTAATATTGCGCGCACATCGACGTACAATGTTCCAGTGGCAATGCCCAAACAAAATTGCGCACATATTGCCGTGCAATACTGTAGTGAAAATATTGTAGAAACATTACAGCAATATTCTAAAGCAATTATGACTTTAACAAAATTTGTCGAAATATGTACATGACATTGAGTGGATTCTACAGCATGTTTCATTTAACTGGATACGCTAGAATTTCTCGTTGGCCATTAAAGATATGAAAAAAGTGTTATCGTGAGACTTCTTTGTACATGAAATTATAGAAGAGATTTGAAAATCAATTTAATTTGTTTAGATAGAGTAGGTACTATATATTTTAATATGTGAAATTATTATTATTATTATTAAACAACTTTATTGCACAAACACGTATATACAATCAAGAAAGAGAAAAGAACGAAGAAATGACAAATACAAAGGTTCAGTCTAAAGACTGTTTTCCAACCTAACCTAAAATGACACCGGGTGAAAGTTGTAATCGGCACCTATAGTGTTACAAATCCCTAATGGGGTATAATTTGAGTTTAAAGTTTTGCTCGGTAGGAATATAAGTTCTTATACGTAAGCAATCTTACCAATCAGCGGTTGTAGCTGCGACGGTAAAGTGTTCGTCTACGTTGCTACAGGTCCTCGGTTCGAATCCCGCCAGGGGAAACAAAATTTCTATGAGAAAAAGACACACACGGGTGTTGGTACTACTACTACGATTCTCTGCCCTACACACATTCATGTCGTCGCGTCCCTCACTGCCCGAAACGTTGCGGCGGGACTTATTACTGTAAAATCTCCGAAACGTTGCGCGGGAATACACTCCTTCAATATTGCCCAGGGCGGACATGAGAAGTGAACCTCTGCAACTTCTCTGCAATGATGCGGTGTAATATTTTGCAATCTCGCACCGCAATATTGCCGAAGAGTTGCAGGATCATTGCCACAACTTTGCCATTTCGTTGCAGAATTATTGCCGGAACGTTACAGGACAACATATTTTTAATGTTCCCAAAATTTTGCAAAAATACACTCCTGCTATATTGCTAAGGCGGACATAGAAGTGAACCTGCAACGTCTCTGCAATGATGCGGTGCAACATTGCAATCTTGCACCGCATCATTGCCACAATTTTGCCATTTCGTTGCAGAATTATTGCCGGAACGTTGCAGGACAACATATTTTCAATGTTCCCAAAATTTTGCAAAAATACACTCCTGCTATATTGCTAACGCGGACATAGAAGTGAACCTGCAACGTCTCTGCAATGATGCGGTGCAACATTGCAATCTTGCACCGCATCATTACAGAGACGTTGCTGGAATATCATGGTGCTGTGTGGGTATGCACGCGAGATAAGTAGTGCCCTTGATATATTATATATATAACATACACCTGAGTTGATTTAAACCATTTAAGGAAAATAGGCACATAAGGAAAATGTGCCATTTTTCCATCAAATGCCTCAATTTCTTCTTAATACATCTCAAATTATTCCCACCCGCATTCCCTCGACCGTCCTGCAATCTCGCAAGTACCTATCATCTAAATTCCCAGAAACCTCCAATTACGATTTCCTGAAACCTTGCGCGCATTTACCGTTCCCACCGAGACACGAGCACTGAGGCGCGGAAGATCTCGGCACTCCCTAGGGCGGCCATCGACGAGAGGATAAGCCGCGTAGCCCGGAAACACTCGTGCTCGCGAAAGGAAAAATCGCCGAAAGGCGGATCGAAGGTGAGCCACGCTCAAGGATTTACCAGCAAACAGATCGAATCTGGTCCTGCTCCTCTCACTGTCCTCGAAGCCCTCAAGGTCGTCCTCGTAATCTTCGTAATCCTCCACGTGCTCCTGCCTCTGTTTCTCGCTGGCGTTCCTCGGCAGCACATTGCTGGTCGTCCTTTGGGCGGCCTGTCTCACTCTGGCCTGGTTATTGTTACTGAAGAGGACCGCCGGCGGCGGTGGCGTCGACAACTGAGAGCCCTGAAGACGCCTCTGAAGGTATCTGGCCAAGATCGCCTGAACCGCGTCTGTCTCGGCGCCGCCTGCAAGACAGAAATGATGTTGCTCTCGTAATCACGCCAAACACTCGTACTTTTTCGCGGGGACCATTCTCCCCCTCTCGTCCTCTCCCCCACTCCCTCGCGCACACCCTCTCACTCTCTCTCTCTCTCTCTCTCTCTCTCTCTCTCTCTCTCTCTCTCTCTCTCTCTCTCTCTCTCTCTCTCTCTCTCTCTCTCTCTCTCTCTCTCTCTCTTTCTCTCTATCCCTCGCCTCCTTAATTCTCGGCCGTCCTCCTTTAATTCCGAAACGAAGGCCGTGCGCATTTAGCTCTCTTCCTTATTCGTACATTCCTATGCATGAAATTTTTCGTGCGCCTCGCTAAGTGCTCTTTAGAGGCCCGCCTTCCTCGCGGGCTCCTCGCCCTCTTCCTCTTCCAGAGATTGATTCCAAGGGAACGTCGCCACCTGGGGAATGCTCCCGCTCCTCGGGCATGGTTCCGTCGCGGTGTCCCTCCTACGATGGAGTTCCCCCGTGATGATGACTGCGTGGCGGCCCCGCCGAAAGGGGGACCATCCCCACGCGTTATTTGCCTCCGGAGCTTAATTCCAGCCCCTCGTCAGCGTACATCTTCCGTGATTTATCGGCGCGTCTCGCCTCTTCGTGATCACGTCGAGCATAAAATCGTCGCCAAAGAGATTTATACGGAGATGATTACGCGCGGATGAGCGCCACGTTAGCGAAGTGACTTACGACGTGACTCGGGCCCCGGCCGCCAGGAGTCTCCTCCGAGAGTGGCCGGACAGTTACGGGGAGCGGCGCGCGATCTCGGTGGTTAAAAGCGCTGGACGCGGTCGCTGGAGCGGACACGGCCAGTGTAACTGCGTTTCCCTCGTAACAGGCAAATGATATGCAACGGAGGTTCTTGACCCGGCAGGACACTTCATTAGAGAGCTCTGGCCGCGCGGGCATGCATTTGACGTTGAAGGGCGGCCGCGACTCGTCAACGTCACGTATGCGTGATGCGCGCAGGTGAAACGGTGCACGAGCTACTCGATATCGCTTTGTGCGCCGGCGATACAAAAGCGGCGTTGGCGCGCTGGTACAGGCGTAATTCGCTGCAAGTAATCCTCGTCGGGGAACGGGCGAAAATGGATTGTGCGGCGCAGAGGTTGTGATTATGGTTTCCTTTGAATCGGCATAGCTTTATATTAATTAATTGCGAGCTGAGAGGCTGCCGTGCGAAGGGCTTTGTGCGCCGAAGATCTCTGTATTGATAATAACCCTGTTGAAAGTCGGTCCACTGAAGGTTTTCAAATCGAAAGTCGATATGTAGGACGATGTTGGTGGTAACACTTGAGTTGAGGAAGCCAATACCAAGGACTCACAAATCAAGGTGATCTGGTACCGGTAACTCTTAATTTGGTATCAAGGATAAATGTGTATAAGAACCGATGTGTGCGTAGAACCATTGGCTCGAGGATTTAACCTTTAGAGGATCGGCTTTTTTTAAAAAAAATAATGGTTTTCAGTTTCTAAAAATTGATATATGTATGACGTATATGTTGTGCAGAATTAGAGGACTTGCACAGAGCTCCAAAAGGGGCTTTACCAGTCCCGAAGGGTAATCAAATTTTTAAAACTTTTAATTTAAAAAATGCAGCATGTCTGGGGGTTTCTGATACTGCTGATTACGAATCTGTAGTCGGATTTTAAAAATGTTTGACCTACATGTCAGTTTTACTGACTTAACGGGGAATTGCGCCTTGTTGGGCTGAAAAATAGGTAATTCTTTGTGAATTTTTTGTACAAAAACGGTTTGAGAAATTAATTTGAGGTTTGGCAGGCTGTTTCACTGTATCTTGAACTATTGTTCTGAATTTTGGTGTGACAGTAAAAAAAAACATGGCAGATACAAAGAGAGCGTTGAAAAATAATCGGGTGGAGCTGGCGTTGACGAAAAGTACTGTAAGGGTTATCCGAAACATAAAAAGGAAAAGAGATTCTTAATCTATATGAATGTGGCTATCGGTGGTAGTAGATGCATTAAGAAAAATAAAAAAATGTTAAAATGGCAGGCTTTTGAAGAAGGCGAAGCGTCCTGATTTGAATCTGAAACAGGTTTTGCTCCAAAATCGGGAAAACTTCTTTAAATAAAAAAGGAACGGTAACAGATACGAAAATAAATCTACTACCACCGATAGCCACATTCATATAGTTTAAGAATCTCTTTTCTTTTTTGCTGTTTCGGATAAACCTTACAATACTTTTCGTCAACGCCAGGACCACCCGATTATTTTTCAACGCTCTCTTTGTATCTGCCATGTTTTTTTCACTGTCACACAAAAATTCAGAACAATAGTTCAAGATACAATAAAACAGCCTGCCAAACCTCAAATTAATTTGTCGAACCGTTTTTATAGAAAAAATTCACAAATAATTACCTATTTTTCGGCCCAACAAGGCGCAATCCCTCCTTAAACGTATGAAAACATACAAAAATTCAGAAAACTTTCTTTTAGCGTTACCCAGAGCTAACGACGTAGACGTAGAAAGTTTTTGTACCATCGTTTCTTTTTTTCAGGAATTATTTTATTTTGTCGTATTTTTGTGTTCTGTTTTTTTTTTAACAGAACGATTTTATAGTCGAACATACACACAAACATAGTCGAGCACTAACCCACATACACGTATTTATACTTACTTTAAATCATTTTTAAGTAGTGTGCTTACTGAAAGCCCCAAAAGGAGTTTTGCCGGTCCCCTAAAGGTTAAATATAGTCGGGAAAATATAGTATTTTTCTGTTTAAGGCTATACAAGGACCTAATTAGTCATTTGACGTAAATTTTACCGCTGTCTCACCCGCAACAGATCAGTAATCCGCGGTTGATGTTTTTCTGATATAAAAGGAAAAGTCTCTTCAGATTTCTGGAGCGGGTTTTGAGATAACGTTATATACTAACTGCGAAAGTCATTGTATCATTAAAAGAGTCAATATTCATCTGAAACAAGAATATGAAATAAACTTGATCGATTATTTTCTTTCTTTTAAAGTTATTTAAATAGGATGTCCGTTTCATAGTTACTTAGGATTACTGTCCTGACTCGAGCATGGGCTTACGAAGACGACAGACTATTAACAAATAAATCTAAAAATAATGAGTGCTGCGTGTGTAAAGAAAACTTTGCTACCAGAAAATGAAGATTGGTTCCAATTTAAAATTTGCGGAAAATAGGCCAATGAGTGATGCAGAATACAGTGTATTCAATTTTTTTGGTCTATGTGCCATTAATTATATTTAAAAAATTCACCTCCTTTTTGCTCTCATTTTTTTTATTTTCATTAATGTGTCCCTTTCATGACGTTTAATGTCCCACTTAAGACTACCTACTTAAGTAGTCGTGACAGGAACACTTTCGACTTATTTGAAGATCGAAGATTTTGTTATTTTCTGTTATTATTGATGAGTCTGCAAAATATTTTTATTGACAGCCAATAAACATACTTTCTATTAATGGGCTTGTGCTTAAATACCTATCACAATATTATTAGAAATGGACTTATCGCACTGGAGTCGAGTCAACCAATTTCCTCTAATCTTTTCAACGTTGCACTTCATTTGACAGTATTACACCGACTTCAATCGGCAATCGTTCATTCGTTCCTTGATTTCTCACCCTACTTCTTCCTTCCCACATATCCTTCGTTTAATAAAATCTACTACTTTCTAACAGTCCTCCACTTAAATCTGGCATAAAATTCTGGTTTCCGTTCGAAACAACAGGTCGCGGCAACGGTTGTACCCACACTGCAGCTCGGCAGATTTAATTTGCATGCATTTGAATATTTATTTTTGCCGAGAAAAAATGTCATGCCACGGTACCGAGGAATTAATGGCGGCTGAGCAATGGCCAAACGTTTAAAATTACAAACACCCGTTCGTTTCGCTTCTATCGTCCAACGATACAGAAATTTGTGCGCTCAAAGAATCTAGTGAACACGTGACACTATGATTAATCGAAACATAGGCGAATCGACGTCACTGTCAATCAATCAAATTTCAATCTCTCGATAACCTAAATCGTTCAATCCAGCCCCATGGAAGTTACAAAATTGTCGTTTACCGGGAACCTAGATTAGCCGTTTAAAGATCCAAGAGAAACGAGTCGCTGCGATTCGTTCGCGGTGCCATGGAGGGACTCTCGTAAAAATCGTCAAACCTCAGTCGTGATCGCGCTACTATGCAAACCCAAGGATTCCCACGGGAGGAGGACTTAATTCCGCTTCTGATCTGCTGGTGTCTTTTTTCGATCTTAGCGTGGAACGTTCTCCTCAGCCTGTCGAACGTTCCGTGGCCGTTGCCGATCTGGAGAGCGGCGAGATCGTTGTTCGAGGAGCCGAGAAAGGGTCGCTCGGGCTCGGGGCGATTCCCGCGGGATCTCCAACCCCGCAGGAGCAAATCAACTTTTGGCGAGGACCGCTGCCGAGAACGAGTGTAATTACGCCGATTTTGTCCCGTAAGCCCGTTCGCACGCGTGGCTACTTCGTAATTGAATTTAATTGATTGTATCGCCCCCGATTCCGCGGCTCTCCCTCCGCTCTGGCGAATTTTCCGCCCCCTAGGTTCCGTCCTCGGTATCTTCCTGATCGCGGTGAAACCAATGAAGCCGGGGCGGACTTTGACTTCGTTCGAAGCGACGTCGAAGTTCCATTTTAGAATTTTTCCATTAACTTGTGTAAATCTCTATTAAATAATATAAATATAAATAAGTCTGTATTTGAGGAGACACGGGAGTTAAGAAATCTTCTAGAAGCGTGGGAGGTCAGGTAGCCTCTTCGAAATTTGTTGTGATCCATGTCTCCGTTTTGTTCGTTAAGTGGGGATTCTCGTGTAACAGCCTCCAAAGTAATTGATATTCGCGATTTTTTGGGGGAAAAACTATCGAGAATATTGGATTAAACTTTTTGGGATATTAAGAGACAGCTTTAAACTTGAAGAAAATATTTTTTTATGTCGGTGATTCTCATTATTTATTAATTATGGTGGAATCTTGTCAACCTCATTGACGATGTAATTCCTCTTAGTGGTACTTGTAGCACCTATCACAGTCATCTGATTGCAAAAAAAATAAAATAAAAGTTTCTTAAAGTTAGATAGTTCACGCTGGGATTGGCCCTAATTTAAAGAAACGAAATGAAAAATTGAAAAAGTTATAACGTTTGAAAAAACGTAACTTTTTGTCCTCGATAAATTTACTTTATATCGATGAAAAACGTGTTGTAACTAAAAACTAAAATTAAAATTTTATGTTCGGTCCCAGCGTAAACTATCTAAGTTTAAGAAATTTGTCATCTTTTTGCAATCAGATGACTGTGACAGGTGCTCTAGCATCGTCGAAGAAGCTAACAAGATTCCATAATAATTAATAAATAATAAGAAAGATCGACATAAAAAAAATTCTGTTAGTTTAAAGATGCCTCCTTATATCCCAGAAGAGTTTGCCCCAATATTAACAATAGATTTATCAAAAAAATTCATAAATATCAGTTACTCTTGGGGGTTGTTTCACGAGAATCCCCCATTAATTTCACACCCGTGAAATTTGATTTCAGCATCTACCAGTTCCGGTTGAGCGTGCGCAGGCCTCCGAGGATGAATAACGACGTGGAAGAGGAACGACGCGAGGACCTAATCCTGGGAGAGGTCCGCAAAGATATACGGAAATTTCTCACGGAGAACTCGAAAACCACTGTCGAAGATTGGCAGGGAGACCGTGGTGGATTTGAAACGGTGGATGGGACCACGACTGAGGCGAGCTTCGAAGTCGAATCGCGGATGGAGAGCATTTCCAGCGGACACTCGACTGCCGGTGTCGAAGCGGAGATGAATGCGGAGGATGCAGTCGAAGAAGCAGAGTGCGAGGCTCCCGCGGGAGAAACAAACAGGCTGCAGCGATCGATCCAGCCCGAAAGGAGTTTGAAGGGTGCAGTAACCTTTGAGGAAGCCCCCGCGATCCTTTCATCGGGAGATACGGATCGGTCGAAGGAGAATTTTAGCAACGACGGGGCTGCGGGAGGAGGGAGCTGGAACGGTTCGAGGGATGAACGCGAAGAATATGCAGAGAACCGGCGCGATCGTAAAAACGGGGTTGATGTACCTCGTCGCGTGTGCGAGGGTGCTTCGCAGCATAAATTTCGGACGCATTTAGAAATTGGGGAAGGTAATCCTAATGAAAACTTGGAGGAATATTCGGCGGATGCGAAAATGAAAATTGAAGAGCGCAGAGAAAGTAGGACGAGTCGGTGCTCTGTAGGAAACTCCGCAGCTTCGATTCTCCGCGTGAGCGATGAGCCTGAAATGGGATCGAGCGAATGTTCGAGCGAAAAAATAATTACTTTGGAAGCGGGAGCCTCGGAGGGAGCTGTAGCTCTTGCAGGAAACGAATTAACAGAGGGAAAGAAGGGAAAGGATTGTGAAATATCCTCGCTCCACGATGAAAGTCATTCGGAGAGGGCTGTTGATAGGTCCGCGGAGCGTTTAAGTCCCTCCAGGGAAGATACTGAAATATGCTCGCAGAAGGAGGGCGATTATCTCGGCGAGCAGTTTGGAATACTCCCAGAAAAAGGAGCAAATTGTACGGAAGAAAGATCTATAATGCATTCGGGTAAGAACGCAACGCAATCTCGGGAGGCGAAGGAAGAAAAAGACTTGCTTGGACTACCTCCAGCCGCGGGCACGCTGAAAAATGTCCGCGAAACTGATTTCACCATGTCCTTGCTTCGACCGTAAGTCAATTAGTCCTTCCTGCACGATTAATCTTGTTTATTGCGCGAAATCGTTACGACGGGATTGTAGGAATAAATCAGAATGCATCCTCGAAATTAATTTGAATGGGAGTGTGGGAATAAATCAGCAAACATCCTCGAAATTGATTTGAATGGAAATGTAGGAATAAATCAGAAAGCATCCTTCAAATTAATTTGCATAATAAGTACATCAGTCTATACAACTCATTTTTCCACCACTTTGTAGGTACTTCACTAGTGCTGCACGAAATTTTCTTTGTTCCAAAGGATTACTGAACATTGTTACAACAGCACTTCGATATCAATTCGTTTACACATATTATTTCACGCTTTCTGGCCCCGCCATATTAAAAGAGAAAAGTGAAACTATACCTTAGGAATTTAGTAATGCCCATCTTTTAGATCTCTTATCGAAGAAGACACCCCACGCTTTCATCCGCCCCCTCCGATCGTTGCACAAATCATGGGCCACTTTCATCCAGAAAGTAAAACGTTTAACAGGGTACCCATTAACACCGGCAAAGAGGAGGAGGACTTGAACGCCATCATCCGACGTATGATAATCACAGAGGTGAGGAAGCATCAGAAGAAGGAGCGGGCCACCCTAAAGAGAGCTCACTCCGACACTGAAAGTGTAACACCCAGCAAAGGGTACGGCGGCAGAAACAGGTGATTGTTAGGAACTACTCGTCCATTCTTCTCGTTCATCCTCAACAGACAAGCTGAATGTCTTCAGAACAGGTCTGCTCAACTTCCAAGGCCGAACGTTCTTCCGAGATTTGCTGGAACTGCCAAAAAGCCCGAGTAAAACGCTCGAAGGCAAATCTAACCGGTCCAGGGAAGATAAACTCGACACAAACGTGGCGAAACGGGATGACTCGACCAATCGATCGGGTGCGGATCGCTTGAATAATGACGTGACAGGTAATCCAACGAGTCCGGCGGAAGTGTTGCGCACAGCCGATTCGGACATCCTGCTGGAGCGAAAGGTGCATCTGCCACACTTGACGGACGCTGAAGAGGAAAAGTCGGCCGACGCTGGCAAGTATGTCGCTAAACGAATTATTTAACTGCCTGGCAGAGTTCGCGAATTAATGTCGCGCATGAACAGCGCCGAGTCACGCTGGGAATTCAGTTGCAAGCTTGATATCGCGCCCAGAACAGAGGGAAGCCGTCCCCCATCCGTCGTCGCCGCTTTCATTATTCAGCGAATTCCAGCGCGCCCTCTGCGAACCCTGCTCCCTGACAAATTTTCAATGCTTTACGTCGCCCTTGCTTTAACGGCGCAGCCACGATCCCGCGAACGCTTACCGACTGGAATAAAAAGCCTGCCAGGCATAACCGTGAGCAAGTGCGGGTTGATAACTAGGTCCTGATATATCGTCTGTTGATTCTGAACTAGGTTGTCGCTCGGCTGGAGATGTGATTAAATGCGAATTAACTCGATTTGCCCACAGCAAACGTGACGTAAAGCTGTGTTTGCCTCTTGTATACACGTAATTATTATTACATTTTCGCGAAGCGTTGTGTCGTTCTGCTCAATGCAGATGCACTCTCGAATTACGAGATAATTGCTCTCAGTTTTTAGTAGTACATGCGCGGATTGTAATGCTGATCTGCTCCAGTGATATTGGAGAATACTTACGAAGCACGGATTCAGTAATTAAGGGGCCCAGTGAAAAGCACATATTACATAAAACATAGGTGATTTTTAAGATTTTCTATAAACAGAAGGATACAATGTAAGGGTCTAAAAGTTTTTGCATTTTATTCTGCTATAAATGTAGAGTATAAAAAGAAATTTATTTAATTTTTGTAAATCGAGTAGGCCGGGACTATCGCCATGATAACTCTAGACAGGGTCATCCAAAATAAAAAAAAACCAAAGAAATTCCTTAAGTAGATATGTGTGGTTCTCGCTCTCATTGTTAAGGAACAGATAGACGATGATTGCCATACTTTTAAACGATAGGGTCCCGCAAAATGTTTTTTTTTCGCGCAAAAGTGTCCGTAAAAAAAAAAGGAGTGTATGACAATTCACAATAGAGGGTAGCGTGGAAGCGAGTGTAATTACGAATAGAATCCCGTTTGAATTTTTAGATTCGGTGAAGAGTTGCATTTTTTATAGTTGCGATAGTGCGCGAAAAATTGTTCAGAGAAAATTGTGTAGTAGATTTGCCCGTGGGCGCTCTATTTTCCTTATCTTTATTCGATTGAAACAAAAATAGATTCTTTTTTTAATTAAAAAAATGTGTTATTAATTAAATGAAAAATCACATTTCTATCTATTATACCTGCGGCACAATCCATCTTCAAAAAACACACGTATTTTTAAAGCCGTCACACTGTTGGCCCAACGTAACTGCCTGTAAAATCTGCACCGTTAGGAATTTCGTTTTAACATTTTACCTGGACATTCTTAAGATGTTCTAGCACGAAAGAATACAAAAAAAATTATATTTTGACCTGGAAGTACCCTTAATTCGTTCCGGATATTCTTCCGAATGGCTTCAGTGGACGATCGACACGAGGTTTGGAGGGAGGAGTGTGGACCCTAAATTGGAAGTGGAAACTATAAATACCCGAAGCTACAATCTTATATTTAGAGTCCACACACCCTCCCCATCTCTCCCATCCAATCTCGCGCGAACTTTCGTTCCTGCAATGTAATGTAATTCCACCTAAAATTCCACCTAATACATATAATAGCAAGTATGTACGTTTCAACGAGCAGAAACATATTAAATTTTCTTGATGCTGAGAAGAAACAAATGTGTAGTGGAAAAGGGCCCATGCCACTCGGCTATTTGGGACACGCGAACTAATAAATCTAATTTTCCTGCTAAAATATGATAACAGTTCTCATTTACCATCTATTTCAAGAACCATTTAAAACAATTATAATTTCCTACCGCATTTTCTGCGAAAACAATGTCTCCTCCAACTTGCTTTCTTCTGAAATCGTGAAACGATGGCACGTGCCTGTTTTCCACTAGCCCCCCCCCCATTGTGAACCCCAGTATCTGTGATCGTCAAGTTTATCCTAGAAAACTGTCCTCGGACATCCTAATAACGTTTCTCGATTTAATTGCTGTTGCAAGTTTTCTAATTAGACCGTTTGCACTTTGCAGAGCATCGGCGACACGTAAACAGGAGTACGCGAGCAAATCAACGCAAACGGAGCAAATTCACGTAATTCACGCAGCGAGAAGCTGCCCTCTTCGCAAGAAACGTCACCCATTGCAGCTGCAGCTGCATCGCCTGGCGTCAGATCGCGAGGCAGTTTGCTCCAAGCCCGTTCACGCGAGCCGCGATTTCACGGAATTTATCTTCCGAAAGGCTTCGGATAATCTCATCTACGAGAAGGGCAAAGGCAGCTGCAGCCCCAGCTACGTACCCGCTCCAGAAAGGTTTCGGTGGAGATACCTTACGCCTAACACAGTCGCCTGAAGCGATCGTCAAACTCGATGGAGTTCAATTGAAACGTCTACTTATCGAATCCACTGCATTTATCTGATTTATAATAAAACGTGTCCACGGCTAGTTTGAAAAGGCTTTGGTTTTGTGAGTAATCAAGAAGTCTCACGCTCTGATCGGTTTTAATGATCGTTTATTATAATCTGGAACTCCGCGCACGACTCGGACACGTTGTCGTTACGTTTCTCTACTTCACGCGTCGCGTCACGATCTCCCGTCTGGTCCGCCGTTGCCAAATCGCAGATCGCTGCAGCGCTTCGATCACCGTCCGCCAGGGGGCCTTTTCATCCACGCGGGCTTTTTCTCTCTTGGCCCGGTATGCGTCATACCGTCATAGTTTTTTTAAATAAAAAAAGAGCACGCGTTCGAGGAGCAAAGTTCAGAGTAGGGCGACCAATAGTAGTATCAGCTACACCAAATGACACCCTTCGCCCTAAATTTCTCACAAGTATCTCAGCGAATTACAGATGTCAACTGTAATCAAGGTCGTTTACCTGCGGTTACAGTGATTCCATTTACAGGATCTGCTAACTGGTAAGTTTCTTGGCAATCAAAGAGGAATTCACACTCAGGTTATAATACAGATTTATTGGGAAACCTAGAATTTCGATACGCTAACTAGTGACAGAAAATTGAACTACTGGGAGTAGGTCGAAATCCGTCGAAGTCTATTATTAGATGATTATTAGTGTTTATATCTTAGAGCATATAAACATGGAGAAAGCATGCAATGGGCGAAAATGTAGACTGCGGAAAAATGAGAAAAATATACACGAGGGACACCCTCTCTCTTTCTAACACCAAAAAAAAAAACGTTGACGCCCCTGGCGTTAGAAAGAGTCCCCATGTATATTTTTCTCTTTTTACCGCCGTCTACATTTTTCCCCATTGCATGCTTCCTCCATGTTTACATGCTCTAAGGTTTATATAGACATGTTGTGAAAAACGAGTGTTTTTAAATTTTTCTGAACTCTAATTTTTACTTATTCGATTAATAAATACTTATTCGGAATGTTTGGTGGGATCCGGACCTACTTTCAGTAGTTTGCCAACTTACCACCATAGCGCTGTAATCTAAGCCACGCCTCCACTAGGTTTCCCAATACTACAGTAATACAAATGAGTGAGTAAAAACAATGATATATTTACCACCGCAACGAAGCCTCGGCTTTCCTTGTAAAACATAAATTACAATCTCCGAATATCCAACCGCAAGTTCTGTGTGCTTCCTAAATAGAAATCGAGCGTCATCGTTTGGCAGCGCGATGAGCGAACCGTGGATTTTAATTACCAATTCCGTTTGCTCCGTGAAAGTTGACGCGCGGCGACGTTCGATTCCCCGACTCCTCTCATCCTCGATCCACGAATGCAAACCACCGGTTCCGCGAATCCCCCGGCTTGTTCTGTTCGTTCGCGGCAGCTGGGAAAGCGTATTGAGGAATGGGGGCCACGCGCGCACAGTTCCTCTCGAGATCGACGCGCCGAGCAAACGTCTCCATCGTCTATTTGGCCACGCACTTTCCAATGTTTTCTCCGCGGAGATACATACAAGGCGTTCGAGGGATTCATAGCGCGCGGGCAACACACACGAAGAGAATTCACCGTGAACTCTTTAAAGTGGTACACACTGGGCGTCGTATGTACGCGGCAACCGGCCTAAGTAATTCCAAACAGAGGCAGAACATTGGGAGGGGCTTGCCCCTCGAGGCACGTTTCAGCCGCCAGTCTGCACAGCCTCTTCATAAATGTCAAAACAAATCTGTCGAGGAAGAGACACGGGTATCGATGGCGTGGAGCCCGCGTCCGAGGACCGAACGCTGAAATCTCCGGGAGCGCGATAGACACTGATGGACTATAAAATAGAATGGCTGTGGACGTTATCTCGCTGGTGAATTAGGAGCCTCCTAATGGCTCAATCTGCCACCCGTCTTGCGCCAACGGGGACTATCTCGAATCCAGTCTTTATGATAATTAGCTTTTTTAATGGACAGCAGAAGATAACCTTCTGGGATAGGTTGCAGACAGCATGATCGATGGAATCGTGACTCAGCGTGCACTAACGCGTTAGGGCAGGGTGATAATTTCGGAGGATTAACTTCTTCGTGAACCGATGTTCTGCTCCTGGTGTATTCTGATCGGACATAATGAAGATTTGTTCAGAAGGCACTGTTCAGAGTGAAATTCATTTTGGAAGTTCGCTAGTGTTTGAACCTAGGTATGATAATGTGGAATTATAAAATTCAGTATCGGTAGAGGTTAATTGTAAGTAATTAAGACATTCGCTTTGTTTTTCTTGGATGTTATTCTTCAAATGATTCTTCACCGTGTAATAACCAACGAATACTTGTTCGCCCTTCCTCCCCACTTCGATAAAATTCAAGTCTAAAGGAACATTCGTTTATGCTTATTCGTTTATTTTGTCGATGTGCGGGGCAAACGAGTATTCGTTCGTTTGGTCCAAACGCACAGTGGAAGAAGTGGCGGAACAGTAATTTCACAAATTTTTGTTGTTTAAACTTCAGCTGTCGCGGGACTGCCTTCCTGTGAAACGAAAAATGCGGATCGACTGAACGGCATCGCGAAACAAGTAAACAGGGCTCGTTTTTCACGTAATGACCGGTCAGCAAGAAATCCTGTCGGGCTTGTCCAGCTTGTCCCTGCTTTTGTACTGAATTTCTCATTCCGCGGACAGCAGTTTCTTGCGCTTAAGCTGTCCGTTTATGTTTGCTGAAGGATACGAAGATCATTATCAACGGGCGATTGCTTTCCAGAATTCGATGTTCATGGCCAAGTGAACGCTTCGGTGCGTTAAGTGAAACTTGATGCAAAAGTACTATGATACACCTATGAAAGACTTGTAGCTAACTTTCACCAAACTACAAACTCTTCCTTTGTATAAAATGGGCGTTAATTTATCCGTGGTATGTATCTGTGGGTAACCTAGATCCAACCGTGTTACTTAATTCTTCCTACTTAAATAATTTATGCTTTCTATTTGGTCGATGCAAAAATTCGTTCGCTCACTGTTAGGTAATGCTAGGTGTACGGAAACGTTTTTTTTTTACTACACATATTTATACTGTTACCAGAAATGTGACTTACTTCTGAAACTAGTGGAAAATACTTTGATTAAAAGAACATGTAATATATTTTTATATTTGTAAGGATGGACTTCAGTAACATTAAAAATAAGCGAAAATCTTTGAAAATTGGAGGAATGAATCTTATGCAATAGTAAAAACCTCCACCAACTTTTAGAAAAAGTGATTCGGTAATTTTTATATTATTTAACTTTCACTTTACCTAACAACTTATTGTTATAGAAAAACGCAATATTGAGAAATATAACTACAAAATTCAGAGTGAAATAATAGGCCAAAGTTTGTGTACAGAAAGATGAAGCAGAGAATAAAATTGTCACAAAAATTCCAGGCAATTGATTTGATGGTTCGTTTTTAAATAAAAGAAAATGACACGAAAACTTGGTTTTTCTTCGATTGTCATCTGAGTGACTATGAAAAAATTATTTTAAATAAAAATTTCGTACACAAATTTTTATTTAAAATAATTTTTTGCCCATCTCTGGCGGAGGGCCTTAATAAAGACTTTGGATCAATAAAGCGATCGACCTAATATTGCATTTCTTAACACTAACCCTAAATTTTTTAAAACAGCGGAACATAAGTGAAGCTGAAGGAAGTAAAACAGATGACCAAACTAATTCAAATGTAACGATCTCAGTGAATATCTTCAGAACTTCTCCTTTCCACGCGAGAAATCTGTTTCTTCGCAAAAAGTGTCCACATATTCCACGATTCTTTAGCAAACACATCACTAAACACGTTTCATTGTATCCACAAATCACAGCGTCACCCGTTTATATGCATCCAGTCACTCCAATCCTGCCATTCAATTAGTCTCTCAAACAAATTCGACTTTATTCGCACCGTTTACCTTCGCCGGGCTTTTGACGTTCATTTGCATAAATTAAGCCGCTTCGAGTTGCAGCAGCGAATATAAAAAGTCGTCTCCTCGTTTCTGATGCGCCCCTCTTTCGTTGGAGATGTAACGTCAAGCTCTAACCTAACGCAACGATCGTTCCATTAATGTCTGCTCATTAGAGACCAGCCTCGACTCTGTAATCGAGGTATGTCGACCGTTCGAGTAGCACACGGGGCTCGACTCTAATTAGCGTAGAATTTAAATGGGGCTTCGAAGGCTAACGACGAGCAACTGTGATGTAGCAACGATTAAAAAAAATTGCCCGACTGTTCTATATCTCCCTTTATTTTTGGCTCTGCGCGATGCAAACGTGAAATTAATTCCAGCTCGAGGTACTTACATTCCGCGACCATTCATCGACATCTACTTCACGTTTCTCTGCAGTAACGTTGGTTATTCCTCGTCACAAAATTACTTCAGTTAAATACGTTCAAAAGGACTTTCTGTTTGACAATTAATACCAAGCAGCTTGAAAATTATACGCGCGGTTAATTAAAGCACGAGTGAGAGAAAGCTCCGTGGTCACGCGGAGTGTATCGCACCTCGGGCGATTTCTTTTCTCCGCGCCAAAATTTCTGTAAATTTCTAGACCTTAACCCTTTCGCGGCGGCGATGGTAGCCGTCAATATTGCTCCGCTGAACATCGTGACATTTTGGAGCGTTTCGTGGACGTCAAATATATCCGAGTTAAAATATAAAGAGTTAATATTAAAATTTATAAATATGGTGAATTTTAAGAGAAAAAATCGCTCTTTTCCAGAACTATCTTTTCAACTATATCATATAAAAATTTATATTTCTAGAAAAAAAACTATTGGAACATGAGTATTACGAATGGACAATTATCACTCAAAGTTGAAGCACTCAAAAATACGAAAATGGTAATTAAAAAAATACGCTGGGGTGCAGGGAACCCCGTGTGACTAATTTGTGATCATAAGAATATGTGACCACTCATAACTCTAATTTCGTGTTTTATCTCGCTGATGCCTACGGTGCAACGAGCTTCTTCGTGAATCCCATAACGCGAAATGTAGAATCAAGAGAATGAATGAAACATTTTGTTACCAGCCTCTAGGAAAAACAGTGTGTCTCTTCCCTCGTTAAGTAACCACGGATAATATTCCATTATATTTGCCATATTGTTCAGCGACTGCAAACTCTACCGGGCGAGATCCTTCGAGTGACACAATTGCAGAGACACAATGAGTCACTGCCGCGGGGGGAGGGGTTGAGTAAGGGCGGAACAACCGCAAACGTCTACCCGTTAATTTTCTTGCCCCCATCGGCTGGAAAAGGCCAAAAAGCGCGGGCCGGCTCGCGATGTAAGGGGATGAAAAAGGCGGGAAGGATAAGGAGGTAAAAAGGGGACTCATTGAAACGCAAATTACCGAGCCAGCTCCATTTCCATTTCGCGAACAATGCACAATGAACCGTGCCGGAAATAAGAACGGGGGCTTTCGGCCATTCACGCGTATGTACCAGCCCTTCCTCCCTTCCTTCTTTCCACGATCAGAAGCACTTACCGGTGTCGCCAAGGAGACTCTGGCTCGACATCCTTGATAATAGGGAAATTATCTTGCACTTTGCGGGCTTTCTGACCCCTTTTGAAACACCGCGAGACACCTCGTTCGTGAATGCGCTCGAGAATAATTCTGGATACCTTGATCGTTTATCTGTACAGGGTAAAGGGAAAAACAAGGGACGCCAGAAAATAGCTTTATCGAGAACATCAAGTTTTAACACTTTAGTTCATTAGTAAAGAAACAAGGTTCAATGAGGTTAACTGTATTGTTCATAACATGAACGATTTATACTTTAATTAGGTATCAGAAAAGATTTGAGCAAAAAGATTGCTTTTATATCATTCAAGTGGAACACTGCAGAATACTGTAACAAAATAAATTCCACTTCTATTATTATCAAAACAAGGATGTGTAATTGTATACACACTGGCGTCCGAGAGCTCCGGACGTACTGCAAGCTTACACTAATCAGAAATACATAGTGCAAGTAGGAAGACTTGGGACATCCCTTGTTTTGTTGGACATTCCCTGTTTTAACCTACACCAAATCCTTAACGTTATCTTATATAGACATTTCTATTTTATAACCTACTAGTTTAATGTTCCCGGCGTTGTCCGGGTTATAGGCACCTAGGGTAAACCAACCAGTGAATGACCGGATTGTTAAATTTATGGACCTTTGAGATTAATACTTGAATATATTTATGTATAACAACAAAACAACTGTTGAAATTGCGTTTAAATTTATTTTTCTTGAAATTTCTATGAAAATAATTACTTATTCTTATCGTAATAAAATGCAAAACGTGTAGAAGCCCAGTAAATGACCGCATACTTTTAATAAGAATTTTACTTATTAATGTTTGCTTGATACGCGTAACTAAAAATATGGGATATTAAAAGTGCAACTATACTGCATTTATAAACATATAATATTTTTAAATTTATAATTGACATTTCTTTGCCTAATGGTCATTCACTGGTATGCGATCAATTACTGGTTGGTTTACCCTATATCTTTTGTTTCGGTGAAGGGGAGGGAGTTTTTTAAAAGATTTCTTAGCGAGCACCTAGACCTTGGGTCTGAGAGGAATCTACGTACCTTCCATAGTTGTAGGATCAGTGGTTCCAGAGAAATCGTGATGAATCAGTGAGTGAATGAGTCAGTTAGTCAGTCGTATCCGGATTTTATAAATGTAGATAGATTATTTTAAAATATAAAACCGCTAAAACCTTCTCGCCAAGATGAACAAAGTAATGTAACACAGTTGTGAGTACCGTTAAAAATTATTGAGAAAACGTGTGCAACTTTTTTGTATAATAAGGATAGATTGTGATTCGACAATTCTGTGGCTCCAGTTGCCACCAACAAAATACATTAGGTAGGGGAGACCGGGGCTGGTAAGCCAGTTTTTCCGTTTTTGATTTTTAATAAATAAATAATAAATTATGTGGGCGAAATATCATTAAACCGGTTAGTATATTTGATAGGGCATATATTTGGCTATCTGATTAAATTATTAATGTTGACTCAATGTGACAATAATTAAGGTATTTTAATGTTTTCCTAATACCTTCCATGCTGATCAACCAGCCCCATGATCGGGGTTGGTTGACTTACATTATGGGGTAGGTTGACTATATGTAGGTACAATCAGTTAAGAAAATGTTATTAGTAACTTATCTCAGTGGTAATAAAATAACACAATGTCACAAAAGTTGTTTCATTATAAAACATTAATTTCTTTCTTTCATATTTTAATAATAAGCTGAAAATGTTTTCAACTTAAACATTAATTATTATGTATTTATAACATAGTATAAACTTTAGGGTTGTTATCCCCATATCACCCTAACGAAATGGGGTAGAGATCAGAAATTTCTCTCAGTGGTTTTTCAGGCAAAGAGCATTATTTGGTACACATAAATACTAAAATTGGTGCTGGGGCCGTTTCCGCTATGCTTACCCGGCTAGACCCTTTAAACAAAAAATAAAAAACGCTTTATGAATAACAAAATAACAATTAAAACCTTATTAGTCAACCAGCCCTGACCGATCATTTTGTCTTCAATAATCTATATAACCTTCAATAAGTTACGTATAAACAAAAATACTATGTCAATAGATCGTCTAATAAACAAACTTTAAAATAGTCCCTTAACATTTACTCTATTGTAACTATATAGAGCGTGAAAAAAATAAAATCTTTAAGAAAAAATATTTACTTACGTAGTCAATTTTTCGACAAACGCTGATAACTTTTAAAAAACTTGCAATCGCGGGGTCGTAGGTGCATAAATGCATGGCATAGTAGAAGTGACTTCTTTCTACAGTGAATGCAAAGTTATTAACAATTAGTCAACCTACCCCTTGAGGCAACCAGCCCGGTCTCCCCTATACATCACAGAATTGCTAAAAATGGACATTCCCTATTTTCCCCTCTACCCTTTCATATTCGCACGAAGGACGGGCCCGTTTATGCACCGGTAAATAAGGAACTCAGTAGGGCATGAATAAAAGTCAGAATAACAATAGATCACGAGAGCAGCACGGTGCCCAGACGAAAATACAATTATTCAAGCTGTCCCGGCAAGTGGAGCAGGCGTAATTATTTTCGACGTCACGTGAAAAGAGAAGCCATGACGGCGGCGAAAAGTCTCAACCCGTTCACCGTCCATGAGCGATGCCTTCCCGAGTCGTGAGCTTTCTTGGCAGCCCTCCGATCTGAAATTGTCCACCGGGTCCCTCCATCGTGCGCATTCTCCCCGAAAAAGGAGAGTCACGGAAGCACAGCAAGCCGGAGTGGCCTCCCCCGCGAGGTTACACGCACTCGAAAAGCAAAGCAAGGATGCCCCATCGAGATCTAATCGCGACTAATACGTATCCTGCCAAATATTGCTTTCCCCCGTGTGTCCGTGGATCATTCCTCCCGTTGATCGCCCAACGCCCTTGGCAACCTTCCGATCTTCATTTCTCCCTAGACTCATCCGCGTCTCCCTTCCCTAAGCAAAAGAACACGCGAAGCGAAGAGCGAGAAGAGAAGCTTGACAGCCTCTTTCCATCCTCGTTCATTTCCTCTTCTGCTGGTTCCTTTCATTATTTTTTAAACGCTTCCATCCCCTTCCGCGGCTACATCACTTTTCCTATCTCCTTCATCCTACGTTTCATATTTCTATGCGTCCCCACCTCACTCCACGCTTCGTACGTTCCTTTAATACTCTTGTACGTCTTTCTCCGTTTACCTTGCGCTCGAATTTCGCCCTCTTCCCCCTTTTCACTTTACTCCCTCGTTACGTACCTCCTATTTTATTCCACATGTTTCCCTCTCCCTGTCAAATTTCCCCTATTGTCCGCTCTCCATGTCCCAACCTGCGGTCTCGCGGAAGATAGGAAACGCATGTCTCCCTCTTCCATAATGAAATTCGACTTCCTTTCAAACTTTCCTGCCCCTCGCCCCGTGCCGCCCCGCCGCTTCTATCCGCCCCTGTTCGGCGAGGTTCGACGATACGAGGAGAGACCGAGCAAATAGCTTGAGCTTCGACAAAGCTTCCAGCGGAGTACGCCGCGATACCGTCTCGTCGTTAGATCAACGTCGGGGGGAAGAAATTGTTAGTGGCAATAAGAAAATCACGGGGATATCTTGTTGACGTTGCAGGGACACGACGAGATTTCGCCGAGGCTGTTCGAGCGATTCAGCGCCTCTTGAACGAGCAAGAGGCTGTATCAATAATCACCGAAACGTTGGAAACGGTACGGTGATACTCGAACAGCTGTTCGCTCAAGATTTCACAGTTAGAAATTGCGGACCTTGTAGCATAGGTGCGACTCAATTTTTTACAGTTTTCGCGTTATGACGTGTAATATATGTAAAAAAGAATCTACATCGTTTGGTACGCGTTTGATGAAAATCGAATAACAAACGAGCGATTTATTGCAAATAAATTTTTCCAATTTACTCGAAGATGGTGAAGATGGAGCTGCCAGCTTCGAAGTCTGTTGATCTCTCATATGGACGTAGGTTCTCTGAAATTTAACAGCGCCGATAACGATCGACATACGAAAGGTAGGCTGCCCGTGTTAATTGGCAAGAAGATCTGTTGACACTGCTGTGCCCTCGTCAGGCATTAATCGACTTAATTCACTGCAACTTGGAAACAGCGGCAGTGATCGATGCCCGCTCCTCAATCCCCAAGATTCTCTAATATTCGCGCGATAGCGAGATTGCTATAGTTTAGTGGAGAGGGGATTCATTAATCCTTCGAGTATGCAGCCGAGTACGAGTTATTAATTGCTGCCGACGAATTGTTCGATTTAATACCTCGTAGCGTGCACGAATCAGTGGAATATCTTCTCGCTGCCCCTTCCCCTTCGGCCCCGAACGCCCAGCAACCGTTTATTTTATCGAGCCGGCTCGCTACGGCGCAGCAATTAAATCTCAGCGCAACGAAAACGGACCGCGGTATGAATCATTACTTTTAACAAACGATTCTTTTCCACGGCCGAGCGGCACTTTTGCGTAATACGGTTCCCCGGCAGGCGCAGCCACCCGGGCACGGGCACGAATCCCGCTCCCTAATTGGCAGCTTTTTCCCAGCGGTAATTGGAAGCGGTCGAAGAGCTTCCTCGCGGAGATCTCGGATCGAAAAGACGCGGTGGGATGGGAGATCGAACGAGGAATCGCGAAGGCACACAGAACGAAACGACTTTTTATGGTTGGAAACGGTATCGAGGGAGGGAGAGGGAGAATTCTGCTGGGATTTCGTTAAAACGACGCCGGGTTAGTTTGAGAATTGGACAGCGCGCGGAAGAATTAAAAAGAAGAATAGAGGAGGAGCCCGTAACCACGTCGACATCGGGGAAAATTGCTGCTCCGGCAAGAGAACATTAACGATGTTTCTGATTAAGACTTTTTTGGGGAATCGAAGCGCTGCAGGTGTGTGTATGCTAATTTTGGAGAAGGGAGAGAAGGAAAAACAGGATATTCCTAATTATATTGGATTCTGTGTCAGATCACAGTTTTCCTACGTTTTTTGGCTCACCGATACCGTTTCAAAGATTTTTCTGTTCAGCGCCCTCTTCGGGTAAAGTATGCCTATTATTACAAGTTCCAAGTGTAGTTGAGCACGTAATTTTTTAAGCTTAAAACGTTAGATTGAAAATAAACAAAGAAATTTTAAAGGTATTCATTAATGGGGCAAAATATCCTTTGGGCGCTTATGCTACCAATATCATGTTGGACATACTTTCATTAGAGTGAGATCTCCTCAGCACCACCGTTTGGAAACACTGGACTAGATCGACGTAGGCGCAGGATAGGGTGACTCTACCTAATATCGCCAGGTTAAATCGCTGTCAATTGAATAATAATTTATATTTTTGCATGCAGTTCGTTTCAAAGTAAAGAGAAATTATTTATCTTTCATGTAGCATAAGTTAGAATCGTTGAAACTTACAAATTTGTAATTAGGACTAAAAAAAAAATAAGACATGCAAAAATCGGTCCTGAAAAAAGTGTACCTAATATCGCCAACTCAAAAAATATTGATTAATTCATGTATATATGAGTTTTTATAGTCATTTTCACATGTGCTTTTATTATTTCTTGCTCTATAAATGTTTTTTTATCCACCTTTGGTTTCATTTTTATTAGAAAAATATAGAAATTTAAAAATATAGATTTTTTAAATATTTTATTTTTTACGTTCCGATGTACATATTGGACAAATAATGTTTATTTCGGTTGTGGAGTACATTTCGCGACCCAACTGTAACAAACATTACATCGAAACCATTGTTTTTCGGTAGGCGGTATTGAGAACACGCATACTGCTTAAAGAAAAACACTATTTTCTTTCCAAAAAATGTATAAAAAAAAATTTGATTTTAAACAATTTTATTAAAACTACACTATAAACGAAAAATAATTATTTTCTTGCACTGCAATTTCGATGGTGTTTTTTTCACTTTGAATAAAATCGTGGAGTAGGATGTTCATCATATTAGAATATGAATTAATTTAATACAGCATCAATTAATTTGTTATGAAATACCCTGCTCAACGATTTTATTTAAAGTGAAAAAACACCATCGAAATTGCAGTACAAGAAAATAATTATTTTTTAGTTTTCAGTGCGTTTTTAATAAAATCGTTTAACGTAAAATTTTTTATATATATTTTATTTTCTAGTTTTTTTAATGTAATTTGAAATCGCGATGCGACTAGCGACCAGAACGCAGCGGCTCCTTGTCGTTTTCGTAAAGAACGCGAGTGGCTGATTTCAAGTCGTTTGGATTTGTGGTTATGGGTTATATTTATTGATGACTGGGTAATTTTTTCACCCGCTCGGGGTTAATTTTTATTTTAAATATTGTATTGTCATCAAAACTATGCACGCCTGCAAAGTTTCAAGACAATTGGATAGTTGAAAGTGAGTTAAATTTGAGTTGCCAGATTTAAACCATACAAGCAAACATACAAACAAACAAACAAACAAACAGAGGATCGAAGCTGAATAAAATCGTATAAAAATATTTGAATCGATTACAGTTCTTAAGTACATCATTAAATAGGTTTTTCTAGTAGATATTCTTGCATTTAGGGAATTATTAGTCTTACCTTCTCCGAATGTGATGTAAAATTGTGGCAGTCCAATAAATGTTTACACTATTAAGATTTACTAAAATACTTCTCATTCTGCAATTGTCGATCACATGATGCTGCAATTACAGTATGTCTTCCTACATATGTTTAGGTACTAATTCAGTGCATAACCGATAAATTTTAGATCTTACTTTGCGAGATATAGCGGGTGGCGATATTAGGTACATGGACGATATTAGGTACAGTCACCCTACTTATTTCGTAACTTCCCCCCATTTTCAGACCTACAGCTTTCATAAAGTTCCATGCAGCCTCTTTCAATGATAATGATTTCGCGCAGATACTACACTGTAATCCTTGAGGCAGTGTCTTTTGTAGCCAGCTGCTAGCCATAATACTTGTAATGGGTCCTTGGTATCCACGCGCGGAGGAGCCAATTCGCACTTCTGCTCCTCGGATTTTCAACAATTTCGCCGTCGTGTTCTATTACGGGGCAATTGAAAACGCTTTACCAGAAATTGTCGATAGGAAAAGAGGTTTGGGACGGCGTGGAAGGATCGAAACGTGGCAGTTTCCTTGCTCCGCAGCTGGGCTCAGCCGTGTACCGGAATCGTTTCCATTTAACGACCGACCGTTTCAGGATCTCGAAATGTCGCGGAGCGGATCCAGCTCTCTGCCGCACTTATACCAGATTCCGCTCGCCTTTAATGAGATCGACAAGTCGTGAAAAGACCGTCTACTGGTTCCGTTTCGTGGGCGACGTGCGAGGTCCAAGGACACCCGCCTATTTTCCATTCCGATCGAAATTTAATTAATCCTTTCATGCCGGGACTGGCCATGACAAATTGAGGGGAAGCTCTCATTCCTACTTTCGCCTTGTTCGATATTTCCATCCTCCTTTCTCCGATATAATTCATTTACATATTTATTTATTTATTTGTCCCGGGGGCAGAGAGCGCGTGAAAGCGGGAGAGTGTAAGTAGGTAATCTGTTGATATAAAAACATGAAAAATGAAACTTCAGGTCTGTTAAAAACGTGTGTACATTGCGCTTTTCTCGAGCTTCCGGGAGCGAAAGAGGTATAGAAGCCCTTCGTATTAAAAATTTAATTCAAAATTCTTCGTTCCCGCGGCAGATTTGTGCTGTCGGTACTTCAAAGCCCTGGTGAGCGAAAATAAAATGTAATTACAACGTCGCCCCGCGATCGATAATTCTTTGTTGTCTCGTCGACTCCGGCGGAATTGAATTAAAAGTTAATTGTTCCCGGTGTCGATTGAAGAGAACAAATTCTTGCAAAAATTGCCAACACACTGTTGTCAAAAAAAAATATGAGAAAGCTGCTTGTTGGTGGCAGATAATACTCTTAGGACTTGAATTTCGTCTTTCAGTGAACTACCGATTTTGTGAATATTCTGGGACTTTCTGTTTCCAAATGCAACGGCACTTCGAATCGATACCCTTTCTCTCTACGACACTATAATTCGTGACAACGCAAATGCATCTCACCAAGAACCGGCGCGGACTTCCCAAAGTGCTGGAAATTTAGGAGAAAATAATCATTTCATAGCCGGAATTCCCCGCGCACTGTTTGCGAAGCACGTTCGACCGCGCTTGCGTTCGAAATTCGTCGATACGAAAAAACGAATTACGATCGACACCGCTTTTTTTTCCACGCGTGTAATCGACAATTTGAAAGTATCGCCGGGGAATGGGGTACGAATTGTTTGTCGCACGTTAACGATGAAAAAATAAAGAGAGAAGAGAGAGAGAGAACGAGGGCAGGGGGGCCCGACGGAAAGCTTCGGCAGCGATTCGTCCGACGGAATATAAATATAAATTTGTCTGCCGTCCGTAAACTCGCCTCTATAGTTTTATTCGGAACGTTACGTCGCGCCGCGAATGAAATCCCAGCGCCTCCGCGTCGCTCCTGTAAAACTCGTTATAATTACTTCAATGGGCTAACGAAAAGCATTCACGCCGATGAAAGAGGCAAATGAGGGCCCCGCCCCGCGCACCCCCGAAGGAGAAATTTGCCGCGTGCTCGTTCGATTTCCGTTCGCCCCGCTCGATGCGGCCGCGATGAATATCACGTTTGTTCGCGGCCGTCGCGAAACATGCTAATTTTTCTGCCCTCGTTTAAATGGTAATTTCGTTTCACATATTTCGCGCTTACCTTCATTTGCAAGCTGCTCGCCGTTGCGGCTATCTTTTTTCTATAATACAGTGGCGGCCAGAGAAATTATGCCACTAACTAGGGCACATTGCCGAATAGGAAAATAAAACGGCACCGCGGGGCGAATTCTTTTTACGCGGCTTCTCTCACAGCGAACCTCGCCCGGGATCACGTGGGCGGAAATAAAATCCAGCGGATGGAATTAATTTTTCCTACTCAGTACGTGGGGGGGGAGGGGAGGGAGGGGGGGGGGGGAGTAATCGTTTGGACACGAAGCTCGCAATTTACTATCGCCCGTCTGGAAGACAGGATGGACATTGTTCGGTGGTATCGTGGTATCCGGGGAAGGCCGACGTTTTAAATGAAAGTTTCGCGAGCCCCGCTCCCGTCGATTTGCGATGCGAGCAATAAACGGAACCGGGCCAGAGGGGTGGTAGCACAGGGAAAAGTTTAACCTACCGAATGTCTCGGGATAAGAATGAGAGCCTCGGCCGCCGGAACTTTAGATAATTGCTGCGAGAATTGTGGAAAACTTTCAAACCGGGGGAAAAAGTTATCGCGATTTTTCTCGTCGCGATGCTCACCCGTTTTCCTCCGTCGATTGTTTCCCCCGAGCGTTTTCGTTTCATTCCTTCCGTACTATTATTCAGTGATTAAAGGCGGACTACCCTTTGCGTCCGTTGTGTCCGAACGCGAGGATGCTACCATGGCCGTTAAGGATGTATTGCACCTATTTTCAAAACAGTGCCAAGTTGATGAAAGTTCGTGAGATTGTTCCTTTTAATCTTCCTGATGTGCTCCAAAAATTTTAAACGAATTCACTAAACGGTTACTGAGTTATAAGGATTTTAAATTTCACTGATTTTACACGTACTCTTGTGGAAAGAGACGATCTTGACGGATAAACCATCTGAAAAAATGTTGAAGAAATAGTGCCAATGTTTTTAATTTTTTTGTACATGCAGTATATGGGTAGATGAAAATATCTGCCGAATTTCAATTGTTTTCACTACACCGTTTTAAAGAAATAAATTATAACTTGAGAAAATTGTGAATTCTGGACATTTTCACTGGCAAAAGTTTAGCAAATAATGCTTGAGAAAGCATTTGTAAAGTGAAAAATACCTTCCTAGGAGTAAAAATAAGACTCCAACTGTCGTTCGAATTCCTCACATCTAGATTTACTATGCGTAAGACGTAGATATTAAGTATTTCAAATTTCATATACTTTTGTCTGATATTGTACGTCCGATACATCCATAAGGTAGTTCCTGAATAATCTACTAAATTCAAGGATTCTTTCAAATTTCGTTCAAAACTAATTTGGAATACAATAAACCCTTGTACAAAGTTTGAAATCGATTTACCACATAGTCATCGAGAAATCGTTAATTAAAGTTGATGCATTTTAACACAGTGGCATATGGCAGAGTCGAGAAAAGAGGATTATAGTTTCAGTTTTTCTGCTGAAACAGGAAAACTATATTCAAGAAGTGTACCAAAATTGGCACCAAAGTACATCGAAATGTCACGAAATGAATTTATTTATTTCAGCGAAACTGACCACATGGTTTCTTCGTAAATGCCCATAAAAAATACGTTTAGCTACGTGACAATTTTTTAGAAACTACGTTGAGCAGGGAACATGGCAACGTCGCACAATCGATATATTTTGACATTTAAATAGCGAAGAAAGATTCTGATTCGTATGAACATTTTTTCTGACATTTTGGTTATAAAAGACGCTCCGAATGAATGCGACGTTGTCAGATCTGCTGCTCCAATTCACTACGCTAACCAATTTAATATTCTATTTTCGTATTACAATTATTTATATTAACATTGAACTGTTTAAAATATATATACTAGGGTGGTCCTTATATGTATGGTAAAAAATTAAATTTTTTACAAATTTCTTCTGACCCTCTCAGAAGCTTCCACATAGTTTAAAAGAATTTCGTCTAAAATTTTATTAAAATATATTAAGGATTAAAGGTCGCTCAACGGCAATGAAATATTACAACATTGGTATAAATTAAAAAAAAAATAATTTTTTTCCTTTACAGCTTGTTCTAACTGGTTGGGAGACTGGAGAATTGGATGAGTTTCGTTGTTATAGGTGCTAGAGCCAGTATCTAGTATGGTATCCGGTTTTACATAGGTTAAAAACGGATCATATTTTAAATCATTATTTTTTTGTATTTTTCCTTCTATTTTAAAATGGTCAAACAATATATATTTTAAAGTTGAAAAATAAGGACCACCCTAATATATACACAATGTTAAAAATTATTATTATTATTTCCATAGTATCATACTACTTTATATTTGTCGTTTATTACCCACCTCCAATTTGACTAACATAGTTGGTTAGGAACTACCTTAGGTACATCAAATTATTCCTAATAAATTTCTTGTTTTGTCAGCTGCTATACAGGATGTTCCAGAAATTCTCGTAAAAGCAAAGTGCAATCAAGTGCACTCCAGCAGATGGAAATTTCTAAACCGATTTTTCTTCGAAAACGAGCTTCACCGACAAAATAAATTCACTCCCCGACGACTCGCAGTTAGTTCTGCATAAGGTGCAATAACGTATCCACCCCTATTAGACTTCTTAGACCTTTCTCGCCCCTCTCCAAAGTCAGTCACTATATCACCAAACGCCACATTCTGTAAGTCCTTGCGCTATCTACATTCCCCTCACATTTCCAATCCTCCGTTATTTCAGCGAGAATATGCTCCAGACCCTGCCTGAACCTTCCACCTCTCTCCCATTCCGAAGCCTCCTAAACACCGACGACTTAGGGTGGGTCCTGGCTGGAGCCGAGCCCCGAGCCGAACACCACTCCAGACCCCGTAATGCCACGCTCCTACTTGTGAAGCGCACATTTCTACCGATCTTCCCCAGTTTAGAGAGATTCCCGTGGCGTGGGAAACAGGCATTAGGCGTGCTCGGCTCTAGCCAGGACCCACCCTTACTGCCTTGGCCACTCGGGTGGCAAGCAAGCGCTTGCTTGATTTCATCTTCGACATGATTTCTATTTAAGGTACACGGAAATCTTTAAACGCGAGTAACCCTAAAAAGTTTCGAGTGGCTGACCCCGTACAGGGGGTGGTTCTTGAAGAGGAGAATGTCATCTGTGTCCTGAAAGCTTCATTTAAATGTGTGACTCGCAGGACGCGTCTTCGCCTTGTTAGCAGAGATGGGCAAAAGTTTTATAAGTTAACCCGGGTTAAGGTAAGTGAAATTTTGATAAAAATGAGATAAGTATGCTAATTTTTACTACATTGCTGTCCTTTGCTTATTCTTTGCTTGTCCTTTGGTCACCTGAGGCACAATCATTGCGGCTTAAATCCTCGCATTAGTAATTATATTTTGTAAATATGAAAAATACGATTCTATACAGCAAGGAATAATAAATATCTAACAAAAAAAAAACACATTAAAATCCGTACAATATTTGTTGAAAAAAATATCATGAAAATACATAGGCCTCTTGTTCCACCGGCAAAGTAGAATGGACCCATAATACACCACCAAATCAGAGTCGTAACCAACTCCGGCGCTCGGATCAATTCTACACATATAAGATCCGTGACGAAAATACAAGTCTTACTAAAGCGTTTCTAACAGTGAAATTTCACGCGACGTCCATCCATTACATAGAAATCGACAAATCGCTGGGCTGTCCAAGAGGTTTCACCCGCTTGTACGAACTCTGGAAGTTCGTGGGACTATCTCTGATGCAATGCTAATTGCATGATGAACGGCGAAGAAGTGGAACAGGGTCGCCAGAAGATATGCAGCCCAGGGGAAATCCGCGATATCGTGGCAGTCGCTCGTATTTGCATACAATGCGGCGCGATGCATCGGACAGACAATGGGCGCAGCCGGCCCTTTTTTCGTTGGAGCGAGAACAGGGCGGGGAAGGAGGAGGACAGCGACGCGTTCGCGGTGGCGTAACGTAAATCATACCTCGAAATAGATTCGAATCCCCCTGCTGCTGGGACCCAGTGTCGGATGGCCATCGTAAGCGCTAGAACGGGCTCAATCTGGCCTCGGTCCTTATCTGGACGACCCACCGATCGCCTGTACCGTGTCTCCCGATTTTGCAACATAATTACGCGACCCTCGATCCGTTGCGACTCCGTCCAACAACGCCACTGAATTATAATTGCCGCCAGTGGCGGACTGGCTGGGGTGCCAGCTTGCCCGATGCCAACTGGGGCCCCTTAACCATTTAAGGGGTTAGGCCAGTGGTCGGCAAACTCATTAGTCAACAGAGCCAAGTATCAACAGTACAACGATTGAGATATCTTTTCAGAGCCAAATTTCTTACACTTAAATTATATAGATAGGTACACTGTTTATTAACTTAATAAATTTTGATTACAGTTTTAAGTCTTAATTAAACTATAGGTACACTCAATAAAACTTTATATCATACTTAATGATGATCTTATTTATTGATAAAAATTAAATTGTAATCATTTGTGGCAGAGCCGCAGTTTGCCGACCACTGGGTTAGGCCACCTTGGACGGAGCAAAATTGCAGTCATTTTCGGCATTTTTTTTTAGTAAGATAATGAAATAAACAGAAAATTTAATATGAAGAATGTTATTATACAACTCCCGCCGGAAGAAATCGTATTTCTTTTTCTTACAAAATAGTGGTGGTAGAGCCGTGATACGCAAGATCTTGAAGAGCGACGTTTTGCACGGTGTTCAATCTCACGTCTATACTGTTTGACTTGGAACAAAAGTCCAAAAAGATTTATTTTCTGCATACATGAAACTAGAGAAGTACGTATAGAAATCCAGAAACATTAATTTGTCTCGAATTGGTGAACACGGGGAGAAAAAGTGGATTTTTTTTTTTATAAAAGTGTCAATTGCAAAGAATATGTTCAAGATATCGCAAAATCGCTATGTACGTCTCTAGTTTTAGGCATGCAGAAAATAAATCTTTTTGGATTTTTGTTCTAAGTCAAATGGTTTAGCCGCGAGATTGAACATCGTGGAAAACGTCGCTCTTCGAGATCTTGCGTATCACGGCTGTACCGCCGCCAGTTTGTAAGAAAAAAAAATATGATTTTTTCCGGAGAGTGTTGTATAATAACAGGCTTCATATTAAATTTTCTGTTTATTTCATTATCTTCCTAAAAAAAAATGCCAAATGTGACTGCAATTTTGCTCCGTCCAAGGTGGCCTAACCCCTTAAGACCCAGACACTTTTCTCGGCGGAAAAAAATGATTTCTTGTGATTAGTTAACTGAAATATGGTCCCAATACATGCACTTCATCGTTGTTTTCCCAAAAATGCCAGTCGAAATATGATTTTCTCGATGTGACGTGTACGTGAAACTGGACGTGTACGGATTAAAAAAGCGATTTTTTTTCATAAATCGAACTTTACAAGCATTATTATTTTAGTATAATAATTAATTTACACGTATCTACCAAATAAAATGTAAAAAAAAATAATTTTACTCTCAACTGTTTATAAAGAAAACAAGAGCAACGTTTCAGGTTATAGAAAAATGCCCAACATGCATTCGTCAAAAACGTTTCCATGGTTACTGTAAACATTATTTACAGCGGTAAACGCATCAGTGGCTTGCCATTAGAGAGCCATTTAGAGAACTGAACCGTTTTGAGACCCCAAATTATCGATTCTCAAAAATTATAATACACACTTTGAACATTGTAGAATATGGAATAGTCGTGTTTTAGTAAGAAATGAAATGACAACATGTACTAAAAGAATCGGAAAGGAAAACCAGGAACTTGCCGATATCAAGCTCCAAAATTAAAAAGCGGGTCTACTGGACCCAGTGTGACCATGAAGGGTTACGATGATAAATTTTCGTTTATTGTTTATTCTCCGATGTAATTATGAATAAATAGCTATAACTCTGACGGTGATAAAAGGGGGTGTACATAAAAACAAAAGAACTAATTGACGGATCTCAAAAATTCTTTTCGGGTTCCTTTCGCAAATTAACTCGTTATCGTATTACCAACTTCCGTGTCGTAAATAAATAATTTCCTCTGCCACCATATGCAATGCTGCGAGATCTAATTAACGGCTAATGCCTTAACCTTTAGAGGGTCCGGATTTTCTCATTCAAATTGTAAATTCTATTCACTTAAAATTTATGCATATATACCACCAACATATTCGGCAAAGCACCCACATTGTTACGTGGCCACTATAGTGGCCAGCCCGGCCGCGAACGGTGCGGCATACCTATACTGAAATTTTGTAAATTTGAACTTTAGTTTTTCAAAGGGTTTTTGATATCGCTAACCACGATTCTGTCAGAATTTTTTGAAATTTTACACAGAAACAGTGTTGCCAACCTAAAAAAGCCTAAATGAATAAAAGTAGTTACAGTTATACCTATATAAATCTTTCCATTGGCGTTACTCAGAGCTAACGACTTGGACGTAGAAAGTTTTGCAGCACTTTTTTTATAGCACGAATTCGAGAGAGGAGAAGAAAAATTGAGCTCTCTTACTTGCGAGTCCTGAAGATGCGTTTTAACAAATCATTTCCATTAAGCCAGTTGAAAATTTACGAGATACTGGCAGGGCCGCGAAGAGAGACACGCGACTCGCGCGAGCCAGGGTCGATTTTTATTCAAACGAAAAGCTTAATCGACGTGTGCAGGATGGCCCAATAAAATGGCAATCACCGCGCGTCGCTCGCTGGCTGGCGTCGCTCGGTAATCATTACAATCGCGATTCGTTTGCTGAACGAATTTGGAAAGAGAATAAACGCGGGTGCAGGGGAGGGCTAGCTCGCGATTGATGGGGGGGGGGGTGGGGGGAGGGGTAGGGGACGATTGTTCTGCGCTGCTCACGTTAAATACGCCGGGCTAATTACCAATTAAGCGCTGTACACAAAGCTCCGTGGCGGGCGGCAGATGTTACTATTTCCGCGATCGATTCATTTACTCTGTATGCGCATAAATTACGGAAAAACGCTATTCGCGATTACAGTTCGATGGCGGTAGAGCCGCTACGGCCGATCGATGGCGGGACGAGGGCGTCTTTTTCTCGGCGACCCGACAGAGAACCCGTCAAGTCCTTGATTCCAGTCGCGTCCGAAACAGATTTCGACGAGCTCGAAAAGCGTCTCTGCGAGGTAATGCTCTTATCTGCTTATCTCCCACCTTTCGTCGGCACATGGACGATTTAGTCGTGGAAGCCTTTTTTGTTTCGCCGTGATTCGCGCACCGCCTGTACTACGTTTCGTCGTGCACGCCACCCCTTGCAAGCTTCAGCATGGGCGTGAATTAATGAACAGCTATTGCAAACAAGAGGGATTGTACAGCACGAAAGGAACCTCGTGAAAAATGTACACGCAGGTGGGGGAGGCCGGAGCTAGTTGATTAATTCTTGACATACCTAGTTTTTATAAATGGAGGATTGGTATTTTGTTGACTTGTTGCATAACAAAAGCTTACACATTTACTTACGTATACAGGCTTAATATTGAAAATCGTTTTAATTGAGCCTGGGTTGTAGTTTTTATTATATTTAGATTAGTGAGAGGAATAAGTCAACAAACCCCGGCTGTGGAGTTAGTCGACTTGATATTAAGGCTGGAACGGACATGGCCAGTAATTTAGTCGAGTAGCGAGTAATTTAGTAATTTAACTTTGTTTTACTAAGCTGCTCGACTAAATTTTAGTGTCCACACACGAAAAATTACTAAATTATTTGTTACTCGACTAAATTAGGTATATCATATACATAGGTTGTAGCGACAGGTGTGTGATCTATATACATATGTATATGTAATTATATACTAATCATTACTTTATGTTGAATATGATCTTCTTTATTTGTCATTGATACTATTTTTAGAAGAGGTAAACGTTTTTGGAAACTGAGGGATACGATTTAGGAGACCGGTTGGCTAAATCATATTTTTTACAGTATGTCACAAAAAGATTAATAACGAATTAATTTGTTCTGAACAAAAGGTTAAATATAGGTATAATAATTGGGGCCTAAAAGATCAAGCTACAATATTCAAAGGCATATATACAACCAACAAATTTCTGTTATTTTGTTCACACTTCCACAAAATATTCATGAGAAAATATCAAACAGTACTTAGTGGGCAAAAATTCATAAATAGTTAAAACGAAAATATTTACCTACTTCCTGCCGATCTTTTTAGATTTTTTATTCTCACTGATATAACACGCGAGTTTCTGCCACGGCGACACACTAAATGGCGAGCTAGTCATTCATAATTCATATGCTTCAGTATCGCTATAACACACCAATTAGAGGGAACTACTTAGTCAACTACTTAGCCCCGGTCTCCCCTACTCTTTCATCCAAACCAACGCAACTCACGTATTAAAATACTTATAGCGCAAACCGCGTTTGCCTACCTGAAAATCAGATTATACCTATGGCGTTTGCGCGCGCACCTTTTTGCAAGCATTATCGCTAATCATTCGAGACTCCCCTTCCGTGTTACTGCGATTCGGGTTAATGTCGGGAAGAATTCCCAATCTAATTTAAGAGAGGCTGCGGTCAGGGGAGCATTTATGGTGGCGCCAGGTCTCGATTGAACTCGTTTATGGAACGTTTATGGGGACTTCACCCACACGGAGCATGACAGGCACGCGACTGTGTTGAAACGTTGTCCCACCACGACAGCCTAAATCTTTTTCTGCAATTTAATTTCGCGAAAGTGCGTGGCTCTGGTCCGCGGGAGAAGCGGAATGACTTTTAAGAAAAACAAGCCACCCAGGTTTTATGTGCTCCTCTGACTCTAAATCCCTTTAGAAATGTCTGGTCTGGCTTGCTGCGCCGTTAAGTCCGGTCTCGTAAATTCGTTAGATCGGAATCTAAATAGGGAATGTCCCCGACAATTTAACCGTGATATTCGAATATTTCGAGTCGCCTGCATCATTAAATTCCGGGGGATGTGGGTGGCCGTTGCGTGGGACGCGGGTCGTTTGCTCAGATTTTAATTTTAATGCACCCATTGAAATATTTTACCGACCATATGGGCATTATTGTTACTCCTGGCAACAGGTGATAAAGTTTCATTGAACTCGCGGCAAATTATCTTAACGACCGCGGCTGTAATGAGAATTTTCCGGGATGAAATCGCTGTAATCAAATGGTAGTCTGTGGAAATTTTGCCAGAGACAATTCGAATAATATATCTATTAAACGAGACAACAAATTTGTAAACAGAGACGTGTAAATCGTTTCGAGACGATGCTTCGAAAAAGATGAAGCCACGAATGGTAATTTGTGGAAATTTTGCCAAAGACAATTGGAATAATATATCTATTAAACGAGACAACAAATTTGTAAACAGAGACGTGTAAATCGTTTCGAGACGATGTTTCGAAAAAGATGAAGCCACGCTGATTTGAAGAATATTGATTATCTTAATATATAAAGCAGAAAATGTTTCTGTCTTTGTCTGTCGTCTGAAAACTTTCGAATCGTAAACTCTGTGGTCACGAAATGTGTCCCAGCTCATTATGCCTAGCTAATCCAGATGAATGTGACTATTTTCACAAAAAAAAAATAAATACCTAAATATAAATGTTTTTTTTTTATAAAATTAGAATCTAAATTTCGGGCGAAGCCGAATAGTAAAGCTAAGTGGTACATAATATCCGAAGCAATTACTATTACCTTTCCCTATGAAACCTGGAATATTTTTATAGCACGTCGCGAATGGGGCATATTCAAATCTCCGCGTCACTATGATATTACAACATTTTTTAACAGCAATGGGAACGGATCTGATTTGCAACAAACGACAATATTTGCATTAATATCAATGGACCCGCGAGGCATTCATCGCCAGTACGATCATTGTTCATGTAACAGCCTGTGGACGAAGTTACGTGGCATTAGGCATTAAAAGTAATGCGATTATTTCTGTTGGTCTGGGATTTTGGAACACAAAGGACATCGACTGTTTCCAGCTCGCGCGGATTTTCATTTCAATGGAAGGATTATACGGTTGCACAGCGAGGCTTTGTAAATAAATAGACTGATCTACCCGGCGAGGCACAGATCATTCTTGCGCGGCGCGTCGAATGAAAATACAGGATTTCCATTAAAGCGACCGTAAGTGGGGGATTTCAATTAGGCCTGGATTTTCAATTCCCACCTACGGGATATCAATTAAGTACCAATTTTCCTGAGACGAGCTGCTCCCTCCGTTAAAGGGTAACCCCGATTTCGATTTCGCCTTAATTACTTCTGTCCGACGCTGATTGCCTATTATATGCTGCCAGTCGAGGCGTGACGAGCACCGCGCCGTTATATCCGAAGCACATACTTTTTTCCGCCTCGGCGAGCTGCATTTGTCCCCGCGGCGACGAGGATATGCAGCTTTATTGCAGAGGGGGCGCTTTCCGCGACCGTTTACTGCTCGCATCTCAATCATCACTCTACTAGGAAGCAAATTCGCGAGCTTCCTGTTCATAGACAGTTTAGAAAGGTACCCGTTAAAGGGGGGACTCAATCCAGAAATTGTTAAAAAATTCAATTTTTTTTTGTTTTATTTGAAAGCTTAAGGTGTGTAGAATATTTTGTTAAAACGTTTTTTTTATATATTCGCAGTATTAAAGGAGTTACAGTGAACGGTGTAACATCGTGTCACGTCAGGTAGGGGAGAGGTGCTATAAAAGGGACAGGTTTTAAATGGGACAAATCAAATTGCCAAAATTCTAAACGCATCACACATGCAAGTTATTTTTCTGTTTATGTCAACGCTTACGTGCCCTGTCATTTGACGTAAACTTCACTGCGGTCTCATTTGCAACAGAGTAATAATCCGCGGTTGATGTTTTTCGGCAGTAAAAGTAAAATTTTCGTTGACTTTCTGTGTCGTTTTCTGAGATCAAGATATATACAAAGTGTTAAAGTGTTATATCATTAAAATAGCCTGTACTAAACTGAAACGAAAATACTTAACAGGGAAGCTTAATTGATTATTTTCTTTGTTTTGAGGTTATTTTATATTAAACTCACTTATAGTCTTAAAAGGGACAGCATAACAAGTCTTATATGGGACGACCGTTTCATAGCTGTCCTTCTCATACACATGTACTGTGGACACTATATTTTACTTTCCTGTAAAGTTATTAGTGTATCATCTGATATATAGGTGGCATTGTTTTAAATTATCAATTATTAGTTGGTGGCGTATTGTTTCAAATTTAAGAATTAATAAAGTGACTATTCAGAGCGACAAACTTTATTGTCAAATATGAATAATAAAAACATTAATCTGCAATATGAAAACGCAACTACCTATTTTAGTACAATTGATCTCATTTTCGCTCAAGTAGAATTTAATTCTAAACTATTTTAATATTTAACTGTTTTATAGATTTTTTGTGTATGTACTTATACCATATGTACTTATACCTTATATGTATTTACCATTCGTGGGTATTCCAATGTTGAACTTATTTTGTAAGACAAATTTTATAAAAAATATTACTTTATAACTAAAAAAGCTGCTAAAGCTATCATTAATGTCACACTCTATGAAGATAGTAAAAAATATTGATGATTTATAGTACAAAGAATTATTTTTTTCATAGATTCCACTGTTTTATATCATTAAGATTTACAATTATAATTGTAATACTATTAAGTTTATTTTTATTAATGTACCCATTTCATGACTTATAATGTCCCATTTAAAACCACCTAGTCGTAAAAGGGACATTTCCCATTTATTTGAAAATCGAAGATTTTGTTATTTTCTATTATAATTTATGAATTTGTAATATACTGTTATTAAAGGGAAATAAACACGCTTTCTATTGATGTGCTTGCTTTTTAAATACCTATAATGACATTGTCAGAAATAGGCGCAAAACAAGTGTCCCTTTTATAGCACCTCTCCCCTATAGAGAGGCCTGGAACCGCATTTGAAAGGAAGACGCGCGATCCTTTATTATAGTGAAATAGATGTATTAGGTATCAAAGTATATTAGGGACCAAGATCTCACCTCGGACGATCTCCTAAAACGATGCGAAGGAGGTTTCAATCAGAACAATAACGAGAGCTTGAACGCCATGAAAAAAACATTAATGAAAAGTTTAAACGCATTTTCCTCGAAACAACATTTTTCAAACTGGCCCACACTATATCTCTAAAACTTTTCATCCAATTTACTTATTTCTTTTTTTTTTAAATTTAAAACACTATTCTCTACACCTAGCGTAAGATTTTATTGATATTTAAATTATTCGACTTTTTACAAGCGTTTCAATGCAAATTTTTATGTAAAAAATTAAAGTCAATTCTTCAAACTGCTACAATTTCCAAAATAATTCGAATTTTGAGAAAATCCTACGCTAGGTCAAAGATAATATATTCCTGTTTATATGTCTTTGTTGTATTTCCTTCTCACATGATCCAGTCATTCCCGGGAGTGTGGGCCAGTTTTTTTGCCGTGCCCCGGGAAGCCATTTTGTTCGCCGCCTTTTTGTACAATTTACCATAAAAAAAAAAAATTGTAGCAAAATAAAGATTGCTTTAAAACTATATAAAAAAATCCAAGCTAAATATTTTTATTTATTCGAACAAAAAAATCCCAAACTTTTTAGTGTCTTCTGGGTGGGGTCCGCCCTTAAGAAAGAAACTTGAATGAAATTTGGACACTGTTATAATACAGAAAGCCTGGTGACAATCGAAACGAGTGTCGCGAAAAAAGCTCACTATATCTACTAAACACTTTCGCGGCGATGAAACTCCAAGCGAACTTCCCATGAACGAAAGGATTACTTTTTCCCCGAGTACCGAGCTCTAGGTTCCCATCGAGTTTCATCCGAATCACAAGCGCTCTAGCTCCAAAATGCTCGTCGACCGATTACCCCAGACGCACAGTCGTTTTCGCGTCCGAAACCACCGGCCGAAAATAATCCCCTCCCCCTCTTCGATCCCGTAGCCACGCGTGATCGTCCCGACATCTCGAAGGTAACAATCGACGGGCAGGTCGCTTTTGACGGTGGCGCGGGATTTTTCCGCTTACGTGGCCGCACTTAATTTGCCCTTTTTACTATCCGTTCGTCTTGTCCGCGGTAAAAGCCCGGCACCGGGGGATCCGGGAGCGAACTTTTCAATCTCGCGGTAGATTCTTGGCTTCCAATCTGCTCCCAATATCACGGGGTATTCGTCGGGCTTTTGAGTTCCGGGGGAGTGAATTCCAAAGCCCCTCGATTTCGGTGCGTCGAGTTTATCGAGCGGATAGAGAATCCTCGTCCGTGTACCCTCCATATGCGCGTCCCCCTCTGTATGTACCTACATAGCCGCCGCGACTGTACTAGCAAAGGGGGAGGATCTTATCGCGAATTATTGACAGACGAAAATTTTACGGCGAAACTTCGGTCGCACGGTCCGAGCGTTTCGTCCAGGGCATTGTAAATTCATTTATACTGAAAGCGATTAGGAAAGGTGCCTTCGTGCTGGTGAGTTGGGAACATTCCGGGGGGGGGGAGTAGTGATGAGGTGGGAAGCGATTTGGAAAGATTAGGGAGGTTGGATGTAAGGGGACCTTAAAAGCTTTTGGGTCTTGAAACTTTGGAGTTTTGAATGTTTGCTGTTTTAGATTCAAAGTCATGCGGGATTATAGGGATTTGTATGCGTGGTTCTGAAGGCGTTATTAAACTGAAGAACTTGTAGTTGAAGCAATCTTAAAGGTAATGCACCTGTCAAAAGTTAGGTACCTACACGATAACACGGGGATTATGATATTGAGATCAAAGCGTGTCTGGCTATAAAGCAATCTACTGTGCCGCTCCGTCTCCCTCAGTAGTGCGACTCAATCGTTTTCACCACGCCTCCCTCTTGCCCTGGTAATTACATAAAATTAACTGGAAATTACTTTGAGTAAAAGTTGGTGAAATTATTTAAAACTTTGAGGAAACGCACACACGTACTTAATTTGACAAATTTTCACAGTTACGATGTAAGTTATTCTGCCATTATGAATTTGAGACTTCACATGTTTTCTGAAATTCTCATTTCTTTAGCTGAAAATTATTGAAAAATTCGCCAGTTCCCGTATAGGTTGATGAAGTAGTAATCATATGTTTGGTGTTTGATTTCTCTCGATGCAAGGCTACCGAAAGATTGGGCAACTCGGTGCTGACTAACCAGATCCAGAATTGAATTCCACGATCCTGATCAAATCTAATTTTTCTGAACGAGTCGTCGTAAGGCGCTCGTACGGCGAGTACGTGGAGCACGGTAACGACACGGAGGGAAGGTGAGCGTTGTAACTCTTATTGGCGGAGGGACACGTGGTTCTAATTAACTTCGTGTCGTCTCCAGGGATTTAATCCCGTGGAAAACCGTTTCACCGACCGAGCAGCAGAAAATGTTAGGACTCTGCATCTTTCGTAATGTCGTGGAGCCGGTCGTGAGCAAAATTGAAGGTGCCCCGAGTGAAGTGTCTGTAGAAATACATGGGCCCTGTTTCAGCGACGCCAAATTTTTGGACACCACCCCCCTAAAATGAGAATTCTCATCTGCTACCTTGCGCACTCCTCGCTCTTTTACATTTACAAATTTGCGAAAAGCATTCGCCGATAATCTTCGAAACAACGCCAGCTTAAGGGGGAACACTGCTGCGACGGCCGGAAAAGTAAGCCATTTTTAAGAATTTCTTTCAGAAATAATTTACAGTTTTCATCGAAATTTTTTATTACCTACCTTTAGTACGCTGTATTAAGAGACAATAAAGAAATAAATAGAAAAACATCCATAAATTTTGATATATTAATTAATCTTCTAGACCCCCTCACGCGAGCTGGTCGAATGTATAACAATGGAACAGCAGGTCCGAAATCAAATTTAATTTTTTTTTTTTATAAACTATACGAGTGTAGTTTCCGTTGTGCGTACCGATTTCTTAAACAAATTATTTTTGTAAAAATGGTGCGCTTTAAAAGAAAAGTTTCAAAAATCCGCGAATAAGATGGACAGTTTTTCGAGCGGATTTCAAAAAGTGTGTTTTCAATAAAAAAAATTCGTACGCACAACGGAAAGTACACTCATATAGTTTATAAAAAAAAATTAAATTTGATTTTGGACCAGCTGTTCCATAGTTACACATTTGACCAGCTCGCGTGGGGTGGTCTAGAATATTAATTAGTATAGTAAAATTTATGGATGTTTTTCTATTTATTTTTTGGTATAACCTCTTAAAACAGCGTACTAAATGTGGGTAATAAAAATTTTCTACGACAACTGTAAATTAGTCCAGAATAAAATTCTTAAATATAGCTTACTTTTCCGGCCGTCACAGTGGTGTTCCCCCTAAAAAAAAAAGATCTCGTCACTCACTTATGTTCTTCTCCCTGTACTGCGACAGTGAATCACCGACGAGGCAGGCGAGGAGCAGCCACACAACGAAGTCACACCTCCCCATTTCGATCTGTGAACAGAAGACAGGGATTAGCGGATTTTTTTTTTAAAACCAGAAAGAATTTTTTATCAACAAATTGAGCACGAAGGGACATATTTTTTTTAAATCTATTCCTCTCACGACACTATGATGAGAGGATACGCAGAGTTTCCAGCGGTGTCAAAGAGGAATCGAGGGAGACACCTTGCCACTTCGCATAAAAGTAACGCGAAAATTTCATTCCCCGTTCCCATTGAGCGTTCTCGAGCGTTTGAAAAAATGTTTCCGCCCGAATCTCGGCCCCGACACGATCGGCCCCGCGGCACCCAGATTTATAGAGGAAAAATGTAAATAAACATGGATGTCGAGCAGAGCGACAGGAATGAAAGGTCTCGGATCTCGCGATCGGCTCCCATCCCCTGCGACGTTTATCGTGGATCACTTTTGACAAGCGAACAATAAAGCGCTCGCACTGGCCATCGTATTATTCAGCGACAATGTTCCGCGCGCGGCGGCCAGCGTGCAACGAGGAAACAAAAGCTGGCAACGATTTGCGCCACCCCCGTATTTTCGGCGATCGGCTGGTTGCGAGCAGATGTTAGTATTAACAGGACCGTACGCGAAATGGTTGGCAATCATCGAAGTCCTCTACAGTAATCGATCGTCATAATGCTTTCACGTCATTGACAACTGTCGAGCGTTAAAGCCACACCCTCCCCCCGTCAGTAGCCGATGCTGTCAGGAATCAAAAGCGACCCGGTTCGATGAGATCCTGCCCGCCAATTATTGGCCCCGATTGGCCGCTCATTAATGCAGAGCCTGCGCCATCGTGTCATCTCCTGGCTTGGCCGCATCTGGACACGCAGCCCGAAGACGCCTTGGGACGGCGGCGTTAAGTGCCGTCTTAGGATCGAACTTCGGCCGTTTAAACTAATTAACGGGCACCTAGCCAGGCCGATTAGGCGGGAAACGGTAGATAGTTTGGACCCTCGTCAAAGTCGATGGCCCGGTGTTCGATTCGTTAGATCCTGCGTTCCTGTTGCGTCAGGGACTCGGTGTGGTACGAGGGTACGATATGTTGCGGGAAGTGTCTCGTAATGGGTGTTGTAAGAAAGATGGTGGATGGTTCGAAGTGAAACGATGAGAGGGCTATGGGGCTATGTATAGGCAGTAAAGATAAGATGTGATTGAAAACTCTTGTGAAAGTAGATTCGTGTGTTAACCTAGATTATAGTGGAGGAGCGTAAGCGGGGCGTTAGTTGGAGGTTTTAGCTTTGAAGTGCTAAACAGTGAGTAACACTGGAGATGTCCCTTCAGAGATTCAGTTTTGCGTATACTGGATGATTAAGCTTAAGGGGTTAGGACACAGTAACGGGCCAAGAAAGCAGACGATTTTTAGACGACGATAATAAGAAAAGTAAACAATTGATTAATATAAGGTTTTGTGTTTTAGTTCACTATATTATGAACTATAATAAAAGCGTAAGAAAAACTGTAAAAAAAACCCCAAAAATGTCATAAACTATAATATATTTCCTAGGCATTGACGATCCAACATTTGAATTTTTGCGAAAATTGACAAAATGACCGATGTTTGAAAAATAATGATCAAATTTCGACAAAAGTGTGTGTTTTTTTGTTTATATTTTGTACAATAATTAAAACATTTTAAATGTTGGATCCTAGGATGCCTAGGGAATATATTATAGTTTATAATATTTTTGGGGTTTTTGTTACAGTTCATCCGATTTGCCGGAATCCGGCCCACCAGTTGGCCATCCGAAAAAAATGGACATTTTAAATGGTGACATTGCACGGCGTACAAATGCTATTTTGTAAATATTATATGCTTTTCTTATAGTTCACAATATAGTGAACTAAAACACAAAACCTTATATTAATCGATTGTTTACTTTTCTTATGATCGTCGTCTAAAAATCGTCTGCTTGCTTGGCTCGTTACTGTCTCCTAACCCCTTAATATTTCTATGTCCGCCCCGTGCAATGTTCGACGGCAACGTCGCAGCAACGTTACATCGACATTGCGCTGCAACCATGCAACACTGCAAGGTTACTGCAACGTTCCTGCAACGTTGCCGCCACGAAGTGTGCTGTATGGGAGGGGGTATAGGGTGACCTGTCCAGTCAATGAACACTTAAGCTGCATGTCTGTTAAAATTAGTATTCAAAAGTCGTTATTTAATCCCCTGAATGTTATTGCTATGAACGAGCTGTTTTATTACTAAAGTCAGACATTCCGGAACACCATTCTAGCAATGTTTGATAGTCATAACTTTTATTAAAAGTTTGGCGGAGGATTAAATAAAAAATGAGCCAATGACCAGTGAATGAACATAAATTTATAATGAATGAACAGGGGTACCCCAGTGAATGAACGGGATAATAACAGAGGTTAGGTGTCCAATGTATTTAAACGATTTTTTGTATAAATAATTTTTCGTTCTCCAATAGCAATAATATTATTGATTTGATAATTTACTAAGTAGTCTTATAAGATCATAATCATTCATGGTTGAAATTTGTTTTCTGGGGTGGGTTAACCTAATCTCCACACTGGCGGCGAAAGAGTCAAGAGAAAAAAAGACCGGGTAAGTTGTTCATTCATTGGTAAAGTAAGAAATGTCCACGTTTGCCAGTGAATGAACGGTCGTAAGGACAACTATTGAATTAACGGAATTAATGCCGTATAAGTTATGAGTAAAAAGAAAAACGTTTTTGCGAGACGTCTGTGGGTGTCCACTCCAAATTTTGGTGTAACTTTCACCGTGAAATGAGCGCGATAGGCGTTAATTTTTCGTATTACATGAGCCACGTTTATTCACTGGGGGTGTTCATTCAGTGGACAGGTGACCCTACTCTTCTGAACGCTCGGAAAATGTGTACATTTTGTGGATTTTTTTACAAGTCAACGGCTTGATGAAGGTTTTTCGTTTTTGTATTATGTTTACATAGTATTATGAACTACTTAAAAAATAAGTATCAGTTAAAACACTACTGTTTTTCGGAAGTTACATATACATATCCGAAACTCTCGATTTTAGACGGTTACACGGTGGCCCTGAAAAAAACTGTATGTCGTGTCTGAAATCAGAAACAGTATTTTTTTTTATATAAAATATGTTAATAGCTATCGATCTACGTCGCCGATTTTGAAAATTTTCAAAAATAAAGAAATGGTGAGATCAAAGATAAAGTTAGATTTTTCTAAGAGCAAAGTTCACGTTTTTCTCTTTATAAATAATTAACGGAAAATGGGAATAAAAAATGGCGTCGTAGATCGATGTGGGATCATAATTACGATTTTGCATGCAAAATTGGAAGTGAATTGGTTAAACGTAGCGCGAGTTTTTAGGGCCACCGTAATGAAAAATGCAGTTCCGCTGCGATCGGTCGAGCCGATAACTTCGTCAATTTTCCGAATTTTTACATCGGACTTAATTTATAATATTTCTAAAATATCAATCCACGAAAACATGTAAAAAAAAAAAAAATCGATTTTGGACACTTTCAAACGGTCATACCCCCTTAGGTTGCAGTGTTGATAATTATTAGTATAAGTACATAATGTTTGTATAATATCTGTTCATCTCATTTCATCCCCTTCTGTTTTTCTTTGGTATTTGTTATTTGACTCTTAATTTTAATTTTACCTTATTTGTCCGTCCTCTATTAATGTCTTTACGTGTCATTATAATGTGCCAAAGGGTTGTTACCCCTAATAAATAAATAAATGAATATCACAATGAAATCACTCCACTTACTCGAACCTGTTCTTCTCTTTAGACATTTCTACACGAATCCACCCCACTGCAGGTATGGAGCAAAAACAACAGTTACAGTAACACCGTCTGATCCCAAAAGAATCCAACGTTTCTACGTCGAAATGCCGCGGATGATCGCGCACGAGCGAAGAATTCAGGGTGGAGAGTCGGACGATTCAGCTAGACGGTAGCGCCTGAAAGGGAAAGAGCCGTGTCGTAGGTGGAATAGGACGGCCGCGGGATATTATGAAATATTTCTTTGAGGATTTCGTAGGGGAACGGCGGGGGTTGGGAGGGGGTGAAGCGTTTCGTTCGCCGCGCGGAGCTTAGCGGGGCAGCGTCGTGCACGGGAAGCGCCCGGGTACACGGCATTCAAGACCTTTGCGCCAGTTTCCATGAATATGATACGGGGCAAAGCGTAACAGGAAAGTTTCGTCCGCGCGACGACTCTTTATCCGCGAAATTAACGAGATTCCAGCCGGCGCGCCTCCGCTGTGCCAAAGGGACGCGAAAGGGCGCCTTTCACCCACGAAAATTTCGCGAGCACGGTTAGAGGGACGCGCGAGAAATTGTTATTGGGGTTGTAGAATCGGCGATGTACACTTACAGACGCGATTTCTATGTGAATTTTACGCGAATGCTTTACTTCTACTATCAAGGGACGCCGTCGAGGTATCTGACGCAGATTTGCTTCTCCTTGAAATCTGCTGTGAACCAGAGAAATCTGAGAGGCACCTATTTCTTTACTTTTGCTCAATCGCAATTTTGAGGGGTGAAAGAGCCCTTCGAAGTTCGAAATCGCCATTTTTCGTGAACGTAGGGCAATATAAAAAAATGTTAATTTATATTATCGACTTGTTTTTTCATATAGAATCACCATTCAAATTTCCTCCCACGTAGGTATATTGTTAAGGAACTAATTGTAAGTAGTTTTTGATCAGTTTAGAGGGCCTCCCGCTTTAACCCTTCGTGGTCACACGGGGTGTATTGCACCGCAAGAGCAATTTTTTATTTGAAATGTCGAACCTTTACGTCTTCAAAAGGGGATTTATTGCAAAAGAAATAATAAAAAAAAAATTAAAAATCGGGTTTTCCCCACAACCATGGAAAATCGCTCATTTTCAACTACAAATTTTATCATATCAGAATTTACATTTCTAGGAAAAGATTATTAGACCATGACTGTATAAGTATTATGAATATACAATTATCACTGAAAAGTTAAAAGATTAAAAAATACGAAAATGGTAGCTCAAAAAATGATGCTACAGTGTACCCCGTGTGACTAATTTGTGATTATAAGAAGGTCTGACCACGAAGGGTTAATATTGATTTTTAACGTAACAAAAGCCTAAGTCATAGACTACTCCCACATTATTGCAAGCAGAATATTCGTGTCGGTTTGTTGTAAATTGAAACGCTAGATAAATAATGGATCAACATTGACAGTGCAGATTGGCTATGTTGCATATCCTGGTAGAAGGGTGGACGTTATTGAATCTCCGAGTGTACGTGATTGGAATAAAGGAGCAATTAGGGTCTGTCCTTGAAGAGGACAGAAATCCAATTACTTCAGATGTTGTAGCTCTTCGTTAGTCCAGTGTTTAAACGAAGAATGAGTATTTCTCATAGGAATTTCGAGAAATGCCTTTGAACATATCAACGTGTCCATTACTCTTCCAAGCTCAACAGCAACACATAAAGAATTCCGCGCGAAAGATCGACGACAGTCGTCCTCTTTCAATAAAAAGATAAAGTACCAATATCATTTATTTCGAATATCCCACTTCACGACTCGCTTGATGTCATCGAGTTAAGTGGACCAGCCTGCATACAGGAATCCCAGATGTCCCCCATTAAAGACGAGGAGCCTTAAGAACCGAGGTCTCTCCTAAAACGAGGACAGAGAGAAAAGAACAGAGAGCCCGTAAAGTTGGACGGATAAATTTACGGTTACTTTCGCAATATCCGTCACGGTCCACGCGCGTTTATTTCGCGAGCGGGGGGCTTTGATCGCGTCCGAAGAATAGACGACTGTGCAGCGCACCCTATACTTCTCACCGGGGCTTATCCCGTTCCTTTCCCCAGCCTCTTCCCCGTGAAATCCTCCGGCGAGCGGCGTAAAAAGTTTCTATTTTTCCGAAAGCGAGGGGACGGAAAACATCGTCCAGCGCCGTGGCGTCAGGTAGCGTCGCCCTCGTGGCGTGAAGAGGATCGCGCTCCTCCACGAGGACACGTACGCGTGGCAGCGTCGCGGGGCAACGCTCGAGACAACGGCTGCACTCCGGGCGGAAACAGCACCTTCGAGGATCCTTCGGCGTTTCATCGATCATTGCCCAAACCTGGCGAGGCGTGAGCCCGGGCTACTTGCACGTATCTCGTTTCACGGTTAGCCGGATCTGAAATACCTCTCTGGCCCTTTTCATCGGCGCCAGAGGCCCGCCGTCCTTCGCGCGGGGGAGGGCCTTGATCCGAGACGGGAATAAAACGAGGATGCCGCGCCGTGAAGGCAAACAGGATGCATCTCGATTTTGGGGCCGATCGATAGGCGGATATCGGTGCCGGTTCCCATCTCGCGTACCGAACCTGCCGTTGCATGATGAGCTCCGGGAGGGAACGTTTAAATAGAAGGTCTGCGAAGACCTTCCACGGAGCAGCCATCGAATGGAGAAGATTGATTCCTCGGGAACGAATCGCTCATGCATGTTGGACGCGCGCGGGTGGGGGGGGGGGGGGTATTGGGGGAGGGATTCTTTAAAACGATCGGTCGGTGCATGTTACTACGAAGAATAAACTTGGAGGTTTTCATCTGATCGCATCTGTCGTCAAATGAGGGAACTTTCACCAGAAAAGTAGATTTTAAGGGGTGGTGACACCTTGGACGCACGAAAGTCGTAGGTTTTGTTTAGTAATTTTTTTTTTTTTTAAATAATGATTCTAATAGAAAATCTGATTAATGGCATTTGTTATACATCTTTTAAAGATTAAGAAAAAATTATTTTTTAACAAAGTGGCGGTGCTAGAGCCGTCAGCGAAGGTGTCCTTCACAATTGACTCGACAATCGGCGTTGCGCGGATCTCAGATTTTCTACACAACATGAACTAAAAAAGGACATACGGATATTTTAAAATAAAGATTTTTATAGAAATGGTGAGAGTTTGGACAAAAATTGTGATTTTTAGCAGTCCCTAGCACCGACATTTTGTTGAAAAAAATTGACAAAATTTTTTCTTAATCTTCAAAAGATGTAATAGGTATAGATTGAATTTCGACCGTAAAAATTGTTCTAATTAGAAGAGATGATTTCGACGCACTGGTTCGGTCTATTAAACAATTAAATAAAAGCTATTTTGCAATTTTAAGAATTTTTATCAAATTCCAACGTTTCGGTCAATGATTATGACCATTCTCAAGGAAAGTTAGACAAAAAGAAAAAATACTGCGTGTGCTTTTATATATTTAAGAGATGTATAATAAATGCCATTAATCAGATTTTCTGCTGAGTTCATTAGGGTACACCCGGTAAACCAACCAGTGAATGACTGAATTGTTGAATTTATGGACCTTTGAGATTCATACTTGAATATATTTATGTATAACAACAAAACGACTGTTGAAATTGCATTTAAATTTATTTTCCTTGAAATTTCTATGAAAATAATTACCTATTCTTATCGTAAACTAAAAAAAAAAAAAAAATTATAAAATGCAAAACGCGTAGAAGTCCAGTAAATAACCGCATACTTTTAGTAAGAATTGTACTTATTAATGCTTGCTTAATACGCGTAACTAAAAATATGTGATATTAAAAGTGCAACTACACTCCATTTATAAACATATAATATTTTTAATTTTATAATTGACATTTCTTTGCCTAATGGTTATTCACTGGTATGTGGTCAATTACTGGTTGATTTACCCAATTTAAAAGAAAAAAATTGCTAAATAAACTTATGATTTTCAAGCGTCCAAGGTGGCACCCCCTTAAAAAAAATTCCTCTAGCATCTACTGCATAAGAACTATTATTCTCAGATAAGTTACACCTTGAAGCAGTTAATTAAAGCTACCCAATCCCCCTTGCCTGAGAATAATACTTGTTACACAATAGATGCAAGAGAGAATTTGTTTTGAAATCTAGTTTTGTAGTGAAAGTAGAAAGCAGAAAAGCGAGACGTGGCAAATACAAAGATTCTACGGTTAGAATGTTCATTACGACAATCTAGTAATGTCCCATGGAGAACGGAGCAACGGCGCGACTCGTTTAGGCCCAATCTCCGTCTCTCAGCCGGCTGTTCGTTCCGTTAAGACAGAAATCTCGGGATTATCGAGGCGAGAACGGTGGTTTTTGTACGGGCGAGATGCACGCTCATTTCTCAGATGTCCTCGAGGAGGACGGGAACAGAGACGTTTCGGGCCAGCCGGCGGAAAGCGAAAAACGTCGGGAGAGCCCCGCGCATCCAGCTGTGTGCGAATGCTGGCGCTCGTGTTGCGCGCCGGCAGGAAAAATGGGAAACGGGTCTGACGAGGATGGAGGGATTTGCGAGGGAATTTCCGGTAGGGTTCCCGCCACATCCGACCGAGTGATAATTAGGGCTGTTCGTCACGGAACCGGCAAGGCACGGGAAGGGAAGGTGGGGCAAAGGTTTCCGCAAGAAAGCCCGCTGATCGAACAAACTTCCTCGCTAAATACCTCTCCAGAGATTAAACCGGCGGGCTCTATTCACCGACCAGAAATTCACTTCCGTCTAGAATCGTGGATAGCTGAACTTCGCGAGCGCTGCTAACGATATTTATGTAAAGCAATCGCATCTGACTTCCCGAACGGTTTCATTGTCGCTGGATGGAGGCCGGTGATTGACTTTCTAGGAATGATTGCTAGCTGCTTGATCTCTTTATTTTACAAAGTACATAAGAATTCAATCGATATTTCTTAAATCGGGATAGAAACAAGTATCTACCGCAATAGCTCGTTAATTGTTTAAAGTCGTTGTTGTTTAGAACCGGCATACATTGTCGGTGAGATGGACGCGAGGGAATGTTACAATTTTGGTCCGAAATTAACCTTAGTAATATGCAATTTCGTATTTAAAATAAATAAGTAAGCTTGAAAATTCAAATCTGTTTATTATTATTAGTTTGCATGGTGTCCAAAGGTATTTGATATTTTTTAGACTATTATATCACTAGCTTTAATACTCGGCTTCGCCCGAAATTTAGATTCTGATTTTATAAAATAAAATTTTTTATTTTAGTTTTTTTTGTGAAAATAGTCATATTCATCTGGATTAGTGAAGCGTAAGGAGCTGAGGCCACATTTCATGATCCCAGAGTTTATCGTTGGAAAGTTTTTAGGCGACAGAAAAACACACAAATATATTAGAAGCTTTCTGCTTTATATATTTTAAGATAATATGTTTACGTAATCTACAACCTTTGAAATCTTTATATATGCGGCTAAGCGGATAACGTAATTTGAGGTGAATCGGATCACTCTTTTTTTTTCATTTGAGTGTTTTTGTGATTATAATTATGACAATTGTTTATATACAGATGGTTCGTACGTACATAAAAAAGACCAATCAGGGATCATGGTGTCCAGAAAAGCTGAAGGAAGCTGTGATAAAAATTAAATCTAAAGAAATGACGAAAAAAAATTAATTAATGATCTTAAGAAGGTGGCATTGTATCTACTGTGGTGAAAAATTTATCTGTCCACTTTCAGAAGATTCTCTGTGAGGAGTGGTGCGACGAGAGGTTGTGCTGATAGAGACGGTAAAAACGACAATACTCTAGCGAACTATGTGCGAAGTAGTGTCACTTGACTTCACTGTCATTTAAATTAGATTTGTTTAAGTTGATTCGAAAGATTTTGTTATGAAACTTTTATTTTTTTTTCAGATGTTTCTCACTTTTTGTTTTTTTGTTTGCAGAAGAAAATTTTTAAGTTCGGATTTACTTTTTATTATTAATGTACAAGCCAAATGGGTACTAGAGTGAAATCACTAGTAGTCGACCACTTAAAGCTGAACTTGAATGAAAAGTTCTAAAAAAAAATAAACAATCAGTGTTATAAAATATATCAAATGTATTGAAGTAATTGAAATGTATTTAATGTGTCACTAAAAATTTTGTGTTAGTATAAAAGTTCGGGGAAAATAAATAATTAGCGTTAAAAATAAAGTGTCCGAATGCTTTAATAATCGACCGCTTAACTCTAAAAGTCGACCGGTCTAATAGCTAGTAGTCGACCACCTTTTTTTAATATGAAATTCAAATAGGTAATGTGCGCATTACAAACTAAAATTTATTTTTAAATATAATGTGCAACAACGGTAAATAATTAATAATGACAGGAATAATGCGTAATTAAAATAAGTTCTTTTGAAAACTTTATCAAAATTTTAATAAGATAAATTATAGTTAACACGTGGTCGACTTTTAGCGTTCATTGTGAATGCAATTAGCTTCAGAAGTCGACCGCTGTGGTCGACTATTGAAAATTGAAAGGGAATGATGGTCCAGTTACCGACCTCCCTTAAATAAATAAATTATCCCATTTATTTTTAATTTCTTAAGCGCATATAAAATTGTTAATGCTTTTTCAGTGAAATAGCATCATTTTCCACTAAAAAATCTATAGAACTGAATTACATTTGTCGTTTCTATTCAAAGCGCATTTATGCTCCTCGTGTTGGAAAACAGCAATGGCACATGTAGAATCAAAATTAGTTTACAAATCACTTTAAAAGCATTTATATTTTTTACCTATGAAGAGCGCTTTTTGGCGTATTTTAAAGTTAGAAATTCAAAATATAACATAAAATTGTCATTTAATAAATGCTTTACTTGAGTACTTATTTCTTTAAGCTAAACAATAAAAGTGGTCGACTACTGGAGGGTGGCCGACTACTAGTGCTTTCACCCTAGTTACAAATATATAATACAAAACTACTTAGTTTCTTAACGTTTAACTATTACTGTTTTACCGCCAACACAAAGTGATCCAATTCGCCTCGGTCGACCCTACCGAAGGCGTTGAACAAGTAACCTTCCTACAAAATTGAAGATCTTAGCGGCAAGTATACAAATTTGTATTTCCAAGTGAATTAAAATAGCGCACGGTACAAAGGCAGGGTCGGAAACGAATGGAGCTCAAGGGAAATTACTTTCCGCGCACCGGGGCCTGTGGAAAAAATTAAAATCCAAGGCGCGAAGGATCCAGTACAGCGCGGAAATTTCGACGGAGTTACAAGCCCCCTCATTAGCGTCACCTCATCCCCGCGTCAAGCGACGAGGGCCGCTTAATGAAAGCAACCCGGAGGTCTTGCTCAAAATTGACTGTGAAATATCTGACCGGGGTCTCCAGTAAACTGTTCGCGATCCTATACCTCGCTGTGACCTTAATTCCAGCTTCCTGTTAAAAACAAACAGGTTGTTGACTGAGAAGGCCGAGAGGAAATAAAAAAACCGAACGGAATGGAAGGTACTTAAATAATAAATTGGCATTAACCTTAACATTAACTTGTAATCCGCGCTGTTTATAAAAAAGAAAAGAAAACTGCCGAAGTACGTTTCATTGCCAACGGACAATCGGTCTACTACGACGCTCCGTGCCCGGGATCCGAACAGGAAGGAAGCGGGGCGCAGTTAATCCTGCAATATCGTCAGGTCGCAAATAAACAGAAATGACTTTTCAGGGCTACGGGGCGATACTGGAAGTTATTAATGGCGGCTTGGCGAACTCTCATTTCGCCACGTCCCAGCGAGCACCGGGCGCGAATTAAGGAGTACTGCGGAGGAGGCAGGGTCGGGGAGGGCGAGGGAGAATAAAGCCGGAAGAAGATGAAAGTTTAACCCGTCCCCCGGCCGGAATCGCGAAGATGAAGCACCTGAACGTTCCGCCACTTCGTTTTCCGCAGTATGTTTCGAGTCTTAATATTACTTCGCCTCTCTTATTGCTATCGTCCTCGAGCCTCCCCGGTTTATTGTGCCGCGCGTCGCGTCGCCCGCGAAGCAATAAAGCAACCAGGCCGGGCCGCGCTTATAAAGAAACGTACGCGGAACGGCGACCGGCTGAGAAACGGGCGATGAATCCGACTAGCCGCGCGCGTCTCCTCCCTTTAATCCCGTTATCGTGGTACAGAGATTTGGACGTGGGATACTCTGCACCCCCGAGGGGTTAACCGACGGCTCGCTCCGAGATTAAGAAAGAATACCGAATTCCACCCTCGCGGTGCCGCTGGAATTTCTCCTTTGCCGGATAACCGTGCCGACCCGTTCCAACGCGTTGCTGGAATTAAAATGTTCACCACACGGGAACCGCCAGCCGTTTAGAGGAGTAAGTGGAAGACGAATGGGCGACACGGGATAAATATAAATTACGTGCGGAGATTCTTGGGTAAATGAGTGACAGCGAATTCTTTGTAAGTACGTATTCTACTGAAATGGGATAGATATTACCTATATTTGCGTCAATTTTTTATTTTAAATGTTATTTGACATGTTTCTAATGGAAGAAACAATTGTAATTGAGGTTTAACAAGACCCACGGGGGAAAGAAATCTAGAATTCTTTAAGCATTTGAGATGCACGTCAAATGAAGGGTAAGGGGAAAATGAGGGATGTCCATTTTTCGAGATTTGCGATTTTTAGCATATTTTGTTGGTGGCAACTGGAACTACGTAACTGTCGAATCATAAAGAGTTATTAAGTTCAAATGCTCCCGTAAGATAACGTTAAAGTTTTGGTATACTGGTTAAAAACTGGAAATAGTCCACTCTGCACTGGGAGAACACACGGAATGTAGGGGTTGTAAATCTACCGATTTTTTCAATTACCGATAATTCGGTAAAATTTACTGATAATTTTTTAAGGTATTGAAAATATAAAAGTAAACAATACAAAAAAAATTTTGGACTTTAATCGAGTATTATAAAATATATATGCAAATAAAACTGTTCTGAAGATAAAATATAAAATGATATAACATAAAATAGATATATTTGTATAACTATTGACGTTGCTTATTAATATGGATCTTCATCACGAAAACAATGAAAAGAATCTTAACTTATATACATAATTAAATATTTTTTATTTAAAAATTCTCTTTAACAAATAAGCACCCAAAAAATTTGTCCAAATTTTGGTCTCCTGATAAAGCGCTCTTAGATTCTACATTTGTTGCTCGGGTAGTCATTCAGATATCATATGCCATTTGTAGATATTTTCTTTTTACTTTTTCTACTTGAAAATACGTCTAATTTTTTATGGTTTGATTCAGATTTTTAGTTTTCTTTTGGATCAAAGTTGGTTCTTCATGAGATACTTCGGTTTTCGTCTCTATTATTAATTGAAGTATTTTTTACTGATAACGTTGTAGATATCGACGGAATTAATGAACGCATATATGCGCTACATTGCTATACATAATTTATCGAATTACCGGTAAAAATTTGGCGAATTACCGGTAAAAATTTTAGGGTATTTCTCGCGATTTACCGGTAAATCGGTTTACCAGTATTGCAATCCCTAACGGAATGTCCCCACTCATTGCCTAAGCATAATCTTCTGTCGTCAAAGTAAAACAAGAAATTATAATGAGATGCTCAATCCTCATTCAGCAAATGAAGGAAATGCGAGTATTACGTAACATTTTTTGTCGAACAATTTACAATAAGTACCCTCATCACCATTAAAACAGAGCATACACAGAATTGCTGCCTATTCCAAAAGCAAAATACGAACCCCTTAATGATCTTAAAAATATTTTGCGATCCTAAGGCTCAGCTATTTTATGAGACTTTATCTCATGCATAACAAGTAAGAGAGAAGTAATATATCTGACAATTAATAAAATGAGTGGCCTTCCTTGCTTTAATAATAATAGAAGTGGAAATTTCTTATTTAGTTTCAGTATACTGCCCTATCGAAACTAGAAAAAATATTAAAAAAATGTAAAACACTTATTATTTAATAGCTTATTTGTCTCCGACGCCTAATTAAAGGTATGACCATCATCTTACAAAGAATGCAGCTAAATTCCTTGAACCTCGTTTCTGAACTGGCAGACTAAAGTATTAAAACTTAATTTTCTCGATCAATCTGCTTCGTGACACTCCCTGTTTTTCCCCTCACCCTTCAATTACACCTGAGCGTCCAATAATAATCCACTATCGGGACGAGCTCGATAGACCCTCTGAGTTCACAGCTTTAGCTTCCAATCCATTCTTCTCTGGATATTCGAGGACGCAAATGAGTCTCGTGCAAACAGGAGCGTCGCGTAAGGAACAAGCTGGATCCACAAACCGATCCGTTTCAAGGGTACAGACAGCCGGTATCCTTTCGGCGAGCAAAGGGAGGAAGAAGATGACTCCAGCAACAATACGTGCACATATTTACAGGAGTACCTACTCCCTTATTTACCGAGCCACGGAAGGACGAGATTTCTACGCGAGGAGGGATGGGAGGGCGCGAAAGATCGTGGTGGATGAAGCAGTGTACGTGTGCGCTCGGCAGCGGACCCCCCCCCCCCCTCCCCCCACCGTGCACAGTCCTCGCCCTTCGAGCCACGTCCTTCCAGGCGATATTCCTTATTTGTTCCAGATGCCACGAAGTTCTCTGAGGAAGAGGGCGCATCGACATGTACTTAAGACACCCATGGGGATGAAGGAATGGGATAATGGAAGGGAGGGGTTGGAACGGCGACTGGAGGATGGAAGTCAGTGAAGCGAGGTTCAGCTGGAAAGGAATAGGAAGGAGCCTCGACGCGGCCGACTATGCCCGATATTTTATTCATTTTTTCTTTCCCCCCATAAATAGACCGCGAAGAGCACGGGGTGGTTCTCGACACGGAAACAGCCAAACGTGACGGCGGTGAAAGACGGTAATAGGATATACATATACTCGTTCTGTCACTGACGTCTGCTTTTTTTTTCCCGGCCGGGAAAACGCGACACTGTTTTCTGTATAGAACAGGGGAAAAAGGAGGATGCCTTGTATTCAGACTGTGGCGTGGAACGTGCTTTCGGATCTCCAGGAAAACAAGATCCCGTTCGTGTGCAGCGTTCGAGTTGTGTATATGATTTTTACCATTACTACTTTCGATATGTATTTCGGTAGGAAGCGAGCAGAATAATTGCTGTTTCTGCACCAGCGAAATGTAGATTGGCGGACCGTTTCGATAATCGTTTTAACGGAGTCCACGCGAACAGCGGTTCAAGTTTTGATAATTGCTTGACGAAGTTTAATCGAATTACATCCAATTATTCCGCCTGTGTCAATCATGCGGATGAATAATTTAACTGCTGGATACGCCCGTTCGATTTCTGATTATGAGAGTCGCGGAACGCCAGCTGCCACGATCAGCTCTGCTAGCGCGGATCATCGTTGATGCGCGATGCTAATATTTTATACAATAAGACGGGGCGAGGTAATGAATAAAAGCTTGGCGCTCTGAAGTCGGATTAATTCGAATGAAATTTGAAGTTCCAACGCGCTTCGAGCTCCCCGCTTCAATTCAAATAGCACTGCTAAATTCGTGACATTCTGTCGGCCACGGATTTAGTTGTAATCTGGTTGAAACCGCGGCACACGTGCACGAGCGATGTACTTCGTTCCGCTAATGAGCAATTATGTTCGGGGATTGAATCGAGCGATTGTTGATGAGGCATAATGTTTCGGATCTCCATTCAGAGTTGGGTATTAACTAAGTGAAAAATTATTTAAATAACGGATCAAGTAAAAGTTACTTTAACTTTAGATTGTTTCACGATTAAAGTTAACACATGTTGATTAATTCTTGTAACTCTTATTCGTTATGCGAAGTTTTATTTAAATAAAAATTTTGCCCAACTCTGTCTCCGTTGCACTGAATTTTGGAGTTGAAGTTCTATGAATGTTAGGCAAGAACTTTACATAGACATTCGATTGGAAAAAGTAGTCTCTGTGAGAAGACTGAGTGACAAGAAAAACGGCAACTGCGGGAGATAAACGTCGGAAGAATGATAAATGCAGCAAAGTGTATACCATCTGGTTATTTGTAAACACTTTCATGTTCCTCCATGAATCATTTCAGTCCGTTCTTTTGACAAGAACGCGGAAGACAGCCGGAAGTCTCACAGAAAATACACGGCAGGATAAAACACTAAACCAATGTTCAAGAAATAAAAACTGTGCAGCGCACATTATCACGCTACATCTTCCACACAGCAATCATCCGTATTACTTGTTACTTGTTCCAGTGACATTAATGATACAAGAAGAGCGCATTTAATAAAAAAATCGAAAAGCTCCCCCGGCTATATCCCCGCGTCAAAACGAATCGAACGTTTTAACAATCTTGAGGAGCAGCGAAAATGAAATGTGTGACCGTGCCGTGATTAGCATAGAACGGAAAGGACCGCTTTTCCCATTAAAAGTCCGTTGCGTGACCACTTAAACGGCAGAGTCGCGTTTCTTCGCGACTCGATTCGAATCCATCGTACGTACGAGCAATTTCGTCGGGTCCTGAAATTTTAATCGGCACGAACGAAGGTAAAGCCAGTTCGGAAAGTGAATTAGCAAGGCGGCTGGGGAAATAGTTACGCGGCGGCGACCTTCCAACCAAGAGGGTGGGGGTGCTTTCCATATACGAGACGTGCGCGGAAATGATTATATTCGAGTGGCTTTCATGCGAGGCATACCTGGAAACAATTACCGGTCTTCCACAACAACAATTAAGTTCTGCTTTATAACGCGGGCCGGCGAAAGCCTAGTTCGCCCAGGTTTTTTTGCCTTGAATTGTGAAAAGGATCGATCTGTTATAAGTAAAGCAGTGTTGTACGAAATGGTCATGAAAGAACTTTGATTCTATCGCGCAACAATTAAGGGGGGATCGCGCTTTGTTGGGCTGAAAAATAGGTAATTCTTTGTGAATTTTTTGTACAAAAACGGGCCGACAAATTAATTTGAGGTTTGGCAGGCTGTTTCAATGTATCTTGAACTATTGTTTTGAATTTTGGTGTGACAGTGAAAATGAAAACATGGCGGATACAAAGAGAGGGTTGAAAAATAATAGGGTTGTGCTGGTGTTGACGAAAAGTACTGTAAGGGTTATCAGATACATAAAAAGGAAAATAAATTTTTAATCTATATGAATGTGGCTATGGGTGGTAGTAGATGCATTAAGAAAAATAAAAAAATGTTAAAATGACAGCCTTTTGAAGAAGGCGACGCGTCCTGATTTGAGTCTGAAACAGGAGTTGCCCCAAAATCGGGAAAACTTCTTTAAATAAAAAAGGAACGGTAACAGATATGGGAATAAATTTACTACCACCGATAGCCACATTCATATAGATTAAGAATCTCTTTTCTTTTTTGTGTTTCGGATAAACCTTACAGTACTTTTCGTCAACGGCTGAACCACTCGATTATTTTTCAACGCTCTTTTTGTTTCTGCCATGTTTTTTTCACTGTCACACAAAAATTCAGAAGAATAGTTCAAGATACAATAATATAGCCTGCCAAACCTCAAATTAATTTGTCGAATCGTTTTTCTAGAAAAAATTCACAAATAATTACCTATTTTTCGGCCCAACATGGCGCAATCCCCCATTAAGCGTTTTTTCTCGCGATGTTGCTTTTGAAGGCCATATTGTTATTACATACATTGCTCCCAACAAGCAAGGGAATATTTTGATGAAATAATTCAGTGGCGGATTTAAGGATAAAGGCCCAGGTGGCAAACGTTTTGACGATCCCATTTTTTTTTTGGAAAATTAAGAGTTTGCTTACTAAAAAGGGTTTAATGTATTAGTATAGAAGAAAATATAGTGTTTGGATAAAATCATAATTTTTTTAAGATACGGCCCTGGGGGCCCTTATAGGCGGAGGACTAGGCGGCAATTGCTCATCGGCCGTCTGTTAAAATCCGGCACTGATATAATTACATGCTCAAGTGATAAACATTATTTTTATTGAACTCTTTTATTCGTATGTGATTTGGTATCTACACGACATTTTTGGCATATGATTTGGTATTTGATGTTTTTGGTATGTAATTTGAAGCTGTAGCAAATGAAGGGCAAGGGGGAAACAGGGAATGTGACAAAACAGCTTTATCGAGAAAATTAAGTTTTAATACTTTAGTCGAGCAGTAAAAAAACAAGGTTCAATGAATTCATTTGCACCTATTTCAGTTATTCCAGGCTCGGATTAAGATTTTTGGGTCCCGGGGCTATCAAACCTTCGAGGGTCCCCGTGGTTGAAAAGCGAGGGGGTGTTAAAAATTTAAACAATAATGAATTTAAATTCTCGTATAATGAGAATTCACTGTAATTACGTGCGAAATTTCAAACGGGATACCGTGTATATGTCTAAAAATATATAATTCACAAAAATTATAAAACTTTAAATAGATATCATAAAGCAGGTTTAAGCAATGAAATTTTAAAATAAAAACACAAAATTCAAAGTTGTAGAACTCATAGACAATTTATTTGATATAACATTTCCAATGAAAACAGAGTAAGCTAATCGCCTAGAACTGAAGGCTTAGAACGGGCCCCCCTTTGAAAGTGGGGCCCGGGACTGCAGCCCCCCTCCCAGCCCTCCTTTAATCCGGACCTGTAGTTATTTGAGATGGAATACCCACTTTAATATCAGTACGAAATCTTGAAATAGTAAATAGTTAATAGGAGGAAATTGCAAGTTCCATTGAAAGCACTTTTGACTCAGGTTCCATATAACACATTCAAGGCAGAAGCAGCAGTTATTCCCCCGATTAATAAAAAGAACGAAAGCGTACCTTTTAAACGTTACTGAAGCAAGAATTTTTCTCCCAGCATCATTCACATTTACCGTAAACGCGGACGTTCTCCCTAAAAATTCTGCGAAGCAGCATTTTGCACTCGTAAAAACATTTGCCCCGTATGCAACGGATGCATACATACTTAAAGTTTGACCTATTAAAGTTCGAACGCACGTAATTCCGCGAGAACATTTTCGTCGCGCGGATTCTAGAATATACAAAGTCCTCGAGTAATCAGTGGCAACGCGAAGCATTTGATGATCTGGAAAGCACTGTTCGAAATTGGACCGGAACAAAAAAAGAAACAACGTAGACTTTGGAAAGTTTTCGGGAGCGCGTAGGTTGGAAAGATCCTTCGTTAGGAACGCTGGTCCGAGGAGTGCCGGGTAAAAGCCACCTGTTGATCGATGAAAATACCGATTCCACTCTCGCCGAGAGTTTTGGTTCGCTTTGAACCACGGGGGAAGCGGCTCCTCGAGAGTAGCAGGGCTTCAGCCAGTTCCTGGAGGATCCTCAGGGAGAGGGCACGGGGCATTTAATTAACCACCTGATCGATACACCTGCCCCGGGAGCTCACCTGGACCCGGATTTCTCCAGGGGTGGCTTTATGGTAAGCATAAGCGACCGCGCGCGTATTACTCCGGGATTACAATCAGCTTTCTAAATGCGGAATTTAATTAAACGCCACGAGTCGCTGCAAGCTTTTGCTGTCTCCCTCGAATGAAATACTAGATTAGGAGTCGGGATAGGACATCGGGGGAGGCATTTCCCGTGGGGGCGTTCTGGTCGATCTGGATTTCAACGTGCCGTAAAGCGCGCCACGCTGCAGCGAGTTTTGAGGATTCCTTTCGATTTGCCTGAGGTAAAAGTGAGAATAGATTTCACTTGGGAATATAGGAAGGATTTTTTTCGTATCGTATTGTCTACCTTTACCTAGGTCCTAGTGCTTCGATGCTTGTCGATGCTTCTATGATTTTGTGAGTGGAATAGTAAAAGAAAGGAGCTCTAATTGCGATTATGTAAGTTCGATGGAGTACTAGATTTTACCATAAGCAGGAGTGTAGGTACTTGGCTATTTCTTTATACATTTTGCTCAAGCGTTCGTGCGTAATAACGCCTGGTTTATGATAAATCCTGGCACTTTCCTTTCGCCGAACGAGGAGTCGTGGAATTCCTTTATATTGAAATGACTGGCATTCCTCGTGCAACTTTGCCTAAAGTTCCGCGGAATAATTGCCGACTGTGCAGCGAGAATGATAAAGACTGCGGAACGCACGGTCGCATGTCAGCGCGCGTGGAATGCCAGGCTTTTTGCCCCGACTGGGATCACTTTCTCGTTCTCATGGTATCCTCTTATGACAGGAGTGTTGCACGCTACCGCAACCACGTTCCGTCATCGCAAAGGCGGGCAACGCATGAAAGGGAGCGTTGCAACGGTTTACCGACACGCTCGTTCACGTAACACGCCGAGAATAGGCTTGACGCCAGTGGAACGATATATTTTTAACGGTAAAGATGACAGAGTAGGCACAATGATATCGGAGGTTTGTTAATTGAACCTCTTTATCATTAAGTAGGTAGGTACGGGAGAGTTGCCAATATCGTACTGGTCACCTAAATCGTACCTCATCAATTTCTCAGTAATTAATGAATCTAAACGATATTGGATAGTTAAAATATCAAGTAAATGCGAAATAAGAAATAGAAACAAAACCTATTGAGCTTACACCCTATTTTGTGCGTGTTATAAACATTTTAAAAAATCAGGTATGATTGATGTAACTTTTTACCAGTTTATTTTAGCTGATATTAATCGAACAATGCAATTTCGTCCTGTATTTATGTATTTTTCTGAAAGCGGGTTTAATGTAGAATATTTTACATTCATTTTAAGTACATATTACATTTATTATAAAGTTTAAATTATATTTATAAATAAATTGATCATGTTTCCTAAATCGTACCACTACAATCGTAACAGTAGGATTTGACAAATCGTATGTTTTGTATGTTATGTACGTATATCATATTCATAGGTTATTACGGCATGTGTGTGATCCATATACATATGTATATGTAACAATATAATAATTATTACTTTATGTTGAATATTTGCTACTCTATTTGTGATTGATACTATTTTTGGTGGAGGTACGATTTTGGAAACCGAGGATTACGATTTTTACAGTATGTGACAAAAAGATTAATAACAAATTAATTTGTTCTGAACAAAAGGTTAAGCATATAATAGTAGGTGCCTAAAAGATTAATAATAGTCATTTGCGTTCAAATTAGTACCAAATATCAAATATAACGTAAAATGTCTTAAGTTGTACGATATATTCTTTTCTTTTATTAATTTTTCTTTATTATTTTAAGCCTACTTTAAGTTATCGTCTTAGGTTAAGTTGAAAAACAGTCCCTGACTGAACATCGCCTTTTAAAAAAGTCGTTTAATAATAATATATTCAACCCTCCCCTACTAACTATTTCTGTTTATGATTTCTAAAAAAGGTATATCAATGAAAAACTATTTCCAAGGTTCTACTACACGAATACACGTTAAACTAAAGTCCCCTGGCTTTTGGGCACCTAGAATCAATCCCCAAAAACGTTCCCAAAATTCGATACACCACCCAAGTGGAACATCCATTTACCATCCACAGAGATCAGTAGTTGCAGCCAGCGAAGATCAGACAGCACTGCTGCTATACGAATATAAATGTAAAGGTAAAATCTCCTAGCTTTTTGACACAGAAAATAAATCCCAAAAACGTTCCCAAAATTCCATACACCACCCAAGCCCATCACCTATCTACCATCCTCAGAGATCAGTAGGGGGAGTTGGGGCACTTTGATGCAGGGGGCACAATGAAACATTAATATTACCTTGATATCTACAGGGTATCATCTTATAATCTTATATCATCTTTCAAGATCATAGAGTATACTGTTTTGTGATCATTTTTTGAACTTCTGCCTGTTTCTAGATATCAAGAGAATATTAATGTTTCATTGTGCCCCTTGCACCAATGTGCCCCAACTCCCCCTACTTGCAGTCAGTAAATTTCAGACAGCACCTTCCATCACCTCAAACCAACCACAACCACATGCCCAAGATTGCCACGTCTACGAAAGCTACCGAGAAAATTATCTACTAAGAATCCACAAAGAAAGCTCCTCGATGGTGAACACAGTCACCTCCACGTGCCGATGCTGCCTTGTTCATCGATCGCCACCAGTCCACCTTCCCGGGCGATAATTACTCGGCGCACGAGCGCATTCTCTTTGCCCGCGACTACTCGACCAGCAGGATCAACGACCCCCGCGCTGGACACTGAGATCTGCCCGTGACGGTCGTTCACGAGGGAACAGCGTCGCCTGGAACACGGCCCAGCGCCTATCCCGCTGGCCGACGAGTAGCCGCGACCCGTTCCTGCTCGCCTGCTATCGCGATACCAATATCCAGCGACTCTGCGCACGTCGATCGCGGCAACGTGCTGTGTTTTGCACCTGCGTGAGCGCGCCCGACACCGCGCCAGCCCTGCGGGATTATTACGCAGGCGTCCGCCGGGAGCTGCTGTCGCGGGATGAATATTAATCGATGCTGGATGACTGGCCACACTAACGGGGCCAACGAGCGACGTGGCCATCACGGAATCTGGGGCTCCGTCGTTCCTTCGATTTGGTTAGGTCGTTAGGAAATGTCCCGCTGCCTGGGACCCTGACGCTTGTCTTTTCATGGGATAATGATGTCAACCGTGAGCGAGGTGAATGGCGAGTGATTGGGCGCCAGTGAGTTCAGGGAGAGCTTGGAAGTAATAGCCGTGTCGAGTCACCGTAACAGAGAGATCATATCCTGGTTGATATTTCTGATATTTCTGGGATGGTCGTGGATGACGCTGGGATCGACGAATGAATTTGAGTTCCATTGTTACAGGTTGTTGGGTGAAAGGCTTGACTCTAGATTTTGAGGCTGATGAGAATATGTAGGATTCTTGTTAATTTCATCTGAGGCTGGTAGAATCAGAATAGTTTGATTATGTGTGATCTGTTTGTTTCGAAGACTAATTAACTTCAAATTTTGAACTTCTCAATTTAATTTCGAGGACTTTGATTGCATCAGACGTTTCAGGTCTTCTTCCAACTGTTTTTAGCTATTATATGTATAACAGGCGATACAGACGTATTGTTTTTGCGCCCTGCACGAATTTCGGGAGAAACGGTAACAGGCTAGTGACGAGTACAAGGCTACAAGTGTTTCCCAGCAACATCAGAGGGCAACAGGCGAAATCCACGATAATCCGGGGTTAAAACGCTGGTGCGATACGAGGAGCATGATTCCATCGAGATCGTCGACCACGATACAGCGTCTATTTGGGGGTTTATGCCGATAATTTTCCGAGATGATGGCCAATATCGGTCGGAAATGAGCGCTGCCCGCAACTACTTCGAGTATCGATATAACGTTCCGACCTGCGCCTGCATGCAAACCGATTCCTCGATCTTCTGCTCGCCGGGCAGCCAGAGGTGCAGCCTTTTACCTGGCCCAACGCCTACACCTCCCACCTTTACCTCCGGACCTCCTACCTCCATGGCTCCCCTCCCACATATTTCAGCGAAATTATAAAACCCTCTACGATTAAACGATCCTTCGCAGTGATTCATGGATACCTATATAAACAAGTGTAGGGGATGATCCTTCTGGCGATGCGCAGGGAAATTTTTACGCGCCAACAAATCACCTAGCGAACTCGGAACACGCACATGCTCCACACCGGTGAATAAACGAGCACGGGAAACGCAGCAAAAGTTGGTTAAATTACGGACTGTTATATCAAGTATTTTCGTGGCACAGGGCTGCATGCGAAAACTCTAATTTCTACTATATAAAAGTTTGCGCCTATTCATTTCCCTGATTAATCCTATCAGCGTTAAACTGTTAGCTGGACCAACTATCGAGCACCAACGCTTCCTCTGTATTTAAAAATGATTAAAAAGCGGGTTACCTACATACGGCAGAGTGGTGCAGTTCACGCATTACTAGGGATGTAATTATTAAACACCTGTGACGAGTCAACTCCCCCGGTTAATGAGTTAATAAATAATGCGCCAAATTGCTCGCTGGATGTCGAGAAATGATTTTCCATTGACTTTTTCTCCGAAACACCTTCCTTTTAAGAGCCAACGAACCCATGTAGAACACGGAACCACCCACGTAAAGCCTCGCTGCGTGGTGTCGCGAGAAAATTACACGGACACCTGTACCTCGTCGAGGCGAACGCAATGTCTGGATGATTTGGCCGGGTGATGACTGCCAGGGAAGCAGGAAGCGTAGCTGGTGGAGTTAGCCGGCGTGTCGCGACTGCGCCAATGTTCCCGCGAGCGCGCCAACCGCGCCAGACGGAGACGCGAAGAGCCGCGGGTGAAGCGCGTGAGCAGGTAAAGGAGCCTCAGATTTCCTTTTCAGGTGAATTCCGCGAGCGTGGGCGAGCAGGGCAGCAGGGACGGGAAGAATGTTACACCTGCTGGCAAGGTGTAAGGTCGCGCTCCCCACTCAGCTTTCACCTTCTATCCCTCGTCGTCTTTCTTCCTTCGTTCTCTTCTTCCCGACCATCCGGCACGACTGCTTTCACGACCGAGCCCACGTCCATGGTAGGGGTAAACCGCACGACGAGGTAACAGGTTAACAAGAAATCTTTGAGCGTCGCTTGGACGTTACCTGGCGTCTTGTTTTCTTGGTAGCCAGCGCCGAGGTGCGCGTGGAAGACGGGACGCACGCGCGTGTCCGCAGGCGGACGGTGCCGCGAGTTAGACGAACGGACGGTAACTACAGAGAGGCCCCCTCGGTCCACGGACTCTCGAGTCAACGTGTAACACGAGCTTAATTGTAATACCTTTTACAATCAGAATTAGAACAGTGGTGGAGACTCGACGTGACGTCACGTTGAGGTTTCACTGACCCTCTTGGGGTTGGCTGCAGGGAATGATGGACCAACGTTTATGGCTACGTTCAGGATGACCGATGCTTGGTTTTAAAAGGAGAAAATGTTGCGGAAGCTACGCTGCAGTGTTCTGTTGTTAGTAACGCTATTGTTGGTTAAAAACGGAGTTTAGAATAATTGTAGACTTTTACCGAATTACAGAGAGCATTGTAGCATGCATAATGGGCCAGGTAAGTCTCGTTTCGCTTTCAAGGTGATTTCTTACTTTCCTTTCGATCACGCTGGGTTGACAACCGATAGTTGGCATGGGATTCACTGTGTGTGTGTGTGTGTGTGTGCTGGTATAGTAGCGAGTAGTGATTTGAACAATTTCCGATCGCTTCTTAAAAGTAAGATAAACCTAACAGCATGCGAAAATGCGAAGAATTTGTGGTTGACTAAACGTAGGGGAAACTGGGGCTGGTTGTTTGAATGGGTAGGATGACTAATTGTTAATAACTTTGCACCGACATATGCTCTACTGCGGAAACATTCACTGTAGAAAGAAGTCACTTCTACTATGCCATGCATTTATGTCCGACCCCGCGATCGCACGTTTTTTAACAGTTATCAGCGTTTGTCGAAAAATTGACTACGTAGGTAAATATTTTTTTTTCAAGATTTTATTTTTTCACGCTCTGTATAGTTATAATAGAATAAAAGTTAAGGGACTATTTTAAAGTCTGTTTATTAGACGATCTATTGACATAGTATTTTTGTTTATACATAAATAATTGAAGGTTATATAGATTATTGAAGTTAACACTTAGTATCATAGTGTAACACCCGTGTTACACGAATTGAGAAAATTATGCACGCCATTTGGGGTCTTTTTCATGAACTTTAAAGCGTTGCTTTACTATTAATATATGTACCTAACAAGTGTCCTTAGGGCAGAAATACATACGTAGAAATTATACTGTGATACACTGTCTCGTATTATTGATTACAAGTTTTAATTTCGCCAGGACCACTGAAAATGCCATGTAAATGCTAACTTTTCTCTCAATTGTTTCGGATTTTCTTTGTGAATAAATTTGATGTCGAACATAATAATGTATGTAACACTAGTGTATCTTTATGCATGATTTAACACTGGTGTTATATCCATATTTTATATTTCAACAAAAAATTGTTACGACGAAGTGTGGACAAAAATGGACCGATAAGTATTGTTCTAGGTAAAATAAAAAAATCACGATATTAAGGGTTAAAATGATCGGTCGGGGCTGGTTGACTAATAACGGTTAAATTTTTTGTTTAAAGAATCTAGCGGGGTAAGCATAGGGAAAACGGCCCCAGCACCAATTTTAGTATTTATGTGCACCAAATAATGCTCTTTGCCTAAAAAACCACTGTGTGAAATTTCAGATCTCTGCCCCCTTTCGTTAGGGTGATATGGGGATAACAACCCTAAACTTTACACTATGTTATAAATACATTATAATTAATGTTTAAGATGAAAAAAATTTCAAGTTATTATTAAAATATGACAGAAAGAAATTAATATTTTATAATGAAACAACTCTTGTGACATTGTGTTATTTTATTACCACTGAGATAAGTTACTAATAACATTTTCTTAACTGATTGTACCTACATATAGTCAACCTACCCCATACTGTAAATCAACCACCCCGATCATGGGGCTGGTTAACCAGCATGGAAGGTGTTAGAAAAACATTAAAATACCTTAATTGTTGTCACATTGAGTCAACATGAATAATTTACCAAGATAGCCAAATGTATGCCCTATCAAATGTACTAACCGGTTTAATGATATTTCCCCCACATAATTGATTAAAAATCAAAAACTGAAAAGCTAGCCTACCAGCCCCGGTCTCCCCTACCATCTCGATAACATATCCACCTCAGTAAACTCTTAAGAACTATGCAGCACTCGGATCTGTGCACTCCTCAAAAGAATAAAATCGTCGTAGGGCGCGTCAGCACTGCATTTCTCAAGAAACTGAGACTTTTAAAGAATTCCATTCTCTTAGCATTCCACTGAATGATTCAAAACGGATTTTTCGACGTACAGGGCCTACGTTATTGAAGTTTCCCTCCGCGAGCATCTAAAATTCCTGATTCCATTTAAACGGGGCGCAAACAAAAGGGGATAGACATCGAGGGCACGCGATGCCGTCAAAACTTCTGTTTCCATCATTGTCGACGATGCCATTCTCGACCGAGGACGCTTCCATTGACAGGAAATCAATAGACAGTCTACTATTTACGTAACGAACGGCCGGGGAATACAGCGATCTGTATACGTTTTTCCTTCCACTATCCCCTGCGCGCATTGTCACGCTCGCTGCGGCACGTATAGCAATCAGTTCGCTGCACGAAATCACGGCCGTGGACCCAGCGGAAACGGCAGCTCGCGCCGTGGAAGACAGTGGGCCTTAGGTCCGGAATTGCAAATGAATTTTTCACCACGCTCGATTATGTTAATTTCAGCGGTCGACCTCGGCTCCAAATTAATGGAACTGAGTTTTATCGGACAGACGGTGTTACGGAATGTAGAGAACCACGAGTGTTTTAAATAAGTAATACATTTTATTTTAAGGGGGGAGACCACTGTATTGGTCTGAAAAGTAAGGGTGTTTTCGGGATTTTTTTTCAACCAAATAATGCAAGTAAATTAATGTATTGCTTAGTATAGTTAATATGTACATATTGAAGGGTAACATTTTTTTTATTCAATTAAATTCAGAAATCCGTTTTCGGTGTACTCTTCGTCAAAATGTGCGCTGCGGTAAAATCGTACCTGTCGCGTTGACAGTGCCCTAGCCATATGGTTGATCTGAATTGAAAAAGGCAAAAATATTTAGAAAAAAAGTTAATATAGCAACAGATAACAAAATGGCGGACCACTGAAAAAAATCATTTGTTGGGGTAAAGATAATGATGAAAAAATTTAAGGAGGCAGTTAATTAAAAAAAAATGGTCGTCACGTAATAGACACAGGTTTTTCGTACAATAAATGGTTTTGCTCATGTTAATAGGATGTATAATTTTCTCTGTATACTGTCAACGCAGTTGAAAAATGTCATTCTGAGAAAAACGCGTGCAAAGTTCCGCTCGGTTCAGTCGCGCGCTTGACACCGCTTCACGGAAAATACTATATCTCCGTCAATTTTACGAATTTCTTCATAAAATTTGGAAAGAGCATGCTTGAAACGTGTGTATTTCAGAAAATGTGACAAAGAAAAAGTCGCATATTCCGATTTTTTACAGTGGTCTCTTCCCTTAAATATCAAACACGCTTTTATAATTCGAGGGAGGAAACGCGAGGTGGGTTCGCGAGTAGCAGAATTATGATGTAGTAACGCCGAAAGTCGAGATATAATTGTAAGTGTTCCGTGTGCACTAAGCATTTCAAAAGGTAATGGTTGCGCGTGCACATGAAGTTTCTAGAAATGTATTATCGCAGCTCCGGAAGTGCCAGTTCTAAATTATTATTATAATTCTCCTACGCGGACCAGCAGATAAGCTTACAAGAGAAGATCTCCAACCGGAAATTCAAAAAATTATGAAACTTTGGGGATATATAGAGGATATATAGATACCTACTTAGGTATGTATTATGCAACTTTTTGCGTGCCAAATTTCGAAATTGAAATTGGGGATTTCGGATCGTGGGCTGGTAATGTGATTGCGTCTAGGTGTTGATAATGACTTAGAGAGAATGCAGTGATCTGGTGGTTTATGAGTAGATTTATTATTTGTATTAAATGAATTTTTTTTTTACCGTTTAAGTATTTTATTTATTTTCTCAATTGAGTTTCTGTGACATTTCTTGAATCTTCCGATTTTGTGTTATAACTCGCGAACTTTAAGAACTGCGAGTTACCAAATGATAGTTCTAATTAAAAGAAGTAACTTTCGCGTGAAAACTGTTTTTCCATCTCTTACAATTCCCGAGTTATAACACAAAATCAGAAAATAGCCGGATTTCCGAGTGCCAATTTCACACCCTTAAAATGAATTTGGACAGCAAAAAAAAATTCGTAATACATATCTACATATCCTTTACACATTCCCCAAGTTTCATAATTTTTTTTAATTTCCGGTTTGGGGATCTTCCCTTGTTAGTTAAGGGGGAAACAGTTGGGGGTTTTCAATCCTTTTTGGGGTAACGCCAATGAAGGGGTAGGGTCCAAGTGAGGATCCTGTGCATATCTCGTGGTCGGCTTCCTAACAACGGCTTTATTAAAATGCAATTAAATCTTCGAACGTTCGAGGGCGTTTAAAATTAAAAACACTAGGATCCTTGGATTCCTAGGTTTGATGAGCAGCGCCACGAGGTGCTTCACGAACAGTAAATTTCTTGGGGTCGCAGCTCAGGAGCTGACACGTCTTTCACGACCCGTGTCCGACGACCGGCGTTAAGTATGCGCGGATGCTCTCGACTTTTCAGCGGTGTTAAATTCAGAGCGCGACGTTTATAGTGAAATTGATAGGTGGATGGTTGACGAGCTGTTAACACGGCGACGTGAGGGTAATACACTTTTAGAGGAGTCTGGTTAGAAGGCTGTTAACGCTTTTAGTGGAGTGTTTCCAGTGTCTTCGGTCCTCCTTTACTATCGCCAGAGATGTGGATCGTGACTTCCTTCTCAATTCGATATAAATAATGTAACTCTTCTGTCTAGGCTCTCTAGCTTCGTTAAAAACTCACGAGAGCATATGTTAACATTCCAACTGATGTCCTCGTGGATAAAGTAACGCAAACAGGAAATTAAGTGAATGACCAGGTTTATGTTAATCTCCTCGATAAGAGACGCCTAAGTAGCTGATGCCATTTCAAGTATAAATTCGTAATTTGAGGAATTAATTAGCAACACAAATCAATTTACGTCTCAAATACATTTACCTTAATTCCATTAAGTTCTACAGAGTGCTCCTTACTTTTTATAAAAAAACGTCACCAAGACATACACTCTCAATTTACATTTCTTATAAAAAGCTTAAAATTCTTTCCGCCGTTCCCCTTTGTACTGCCGAAAGTACAGTCGAGCTGAATGCAGTCCGTGGAGCGTTCAATCGCCCGTTAAGAAACCACTGTCCATTTTTCCTGGTTTCCGCGCGAGTTAATGTGGCCGGAGTTGCCGCGAAGCGTGCAGTACGTCCTCCGTCCAATTTGACTCGGCCTCGTAACGCCAGTGACAGAACGGGAGCGACGACGAATGGGTCGAGGTATACTGCCCTAGTCCGAGATGCACTACAACGATATTCACAGCGTCGACTGCACCAAGACACATTGCACCATCCAAGGTGCACTCGGCCCAGGTGGAACACGCCTAATCGACGGACCAGCGCGTCTTTCCGCCTGCTGCTCTCCTGACATACGGAATCGGCCTGTATACCTGAATTGAAGGGCCACCATCGACCAGACTGGACACCGAGGACGTGGGGCCCATACTTCATTTCTACTTCGTCTCACTGAGAAACTCTACGGACATTTGATTGTAGAAATTGATAGAAATTCATGTTGCATAATTGTTTATGTTTAGGCAAGATTGTTTCAGTAGTGGTTCGGGGATTGTAATTTTCATGCAAGTATTTTTTGCAAGGAGTAGAGAAAGAAACGATTGGTTGTGTTTAATTTGCTTCACTGATGGGTTACTCGAAACCGAAGGGTATTAAATATTGCTCAGTTTAAATTTTCTTGACGAAACTACAAATCATAGTTTTCAGGTATAAATATGCAGGTATTATTGTGAATTTTTGCCACAGGCTTATTGATGTCTGAATTCAGGAATCTAATCGATGCATCACTGCTAGTAACTTAATGGAAATTTATTCACAAAATCCGTATAAATTATATGTAAATCTTTCGTTATTACACTCTTAATGATTCAATCGTATCTGCTGCTTTAGAATAGTAACAAGGAGCTGATAGATGTCCATAAAATCGTCGTTCCAAGTTTATTAAACAGGCGCTGCATCGCCAGCTTAGTAAAAATCGATACAGAAATTTATATACGACATAAACCGGATTAAAATCGAAAGCTTCATGAATCACAATAAAAATCCCGAATCCTACTTTCCTTCCCATCGATATCTCATTCTTCATTGGAAACAACGTTTCTACTTTTAGGAGTCACCGACGCAAAAGTCGCGACGGACATGAAAATTAAAGTCGTTCGACGATTACCGTTCATTTTTCGTCACAGAAACGGCACCGCGCCGCTTCGAACGTGTCTATTTAGAAAGTGAAATCGTAGGTTTGGAAGGGTTAAAAGAAAACGGCAGTTCTCCTACCAGAATGGTAAAGAGCGCGAGGAGGGCTTCGCGGTCGCATGGTATGCGCAGATAAACGCACGTTTCCAGGTGATTCAGGTGCGCGAACAGGTGCTGAATATCAGGACAACAAGCGTGTAGGAGGAGGACCACGCGTTGCGTTCTTGCCCACTTTTCTTTCGCCTCGAGCGGCAATTCCGTCCCGGATCGCCCGAGTACGTCGTTCTCCTATTTCATTTCACGTTCGTGTTTCAACGGAACTGGCTAGCACCGGCTCCCGTGTGTCGCCCGTATTTTGAAAGTACCGGCGAACCTTTATGCCGACGATATTTCACACGATAATGCGGCCACTTGCGCCTCCACGCTCAAGTTAGTGATACAATATGCGGGGTTAATATCGCTGGCTGGGCAGCCACGGTCAGGTTTTGTCCGCCTGAATTCGTCTATCGAGAAACGGTACCCTTTTGTCTGGCAATTTAGAACTTAAAGGTGGAGTCCCATTTTTTGGGCTAAAAACATTGCAAAATTTGGGGATTTTTTTTTAAGAAACTAGCGATTCGATTCATCTGAAGTTTGGAATATGTTTTTACGCATCTTTGAAGTTGCAGTTTTTTTTTTATTAATTTGTAATAATAAATAAATATAGGAATTATGCATGATCAGAATAAAAGAAAAAAATTATTGAAGAGAGTGGTGAGTTTTTAAACTGAAAAGTCTGAACGTTAATTTTTGGCTATCCAATATTGCGCCAATTTTCTTATGTATTTAAAGAAGTATATAACTTATCGGTATTCTGGTTTATCAAACTGAAGCTATATATGTATAAAGTAAAACGCCGTTTCATATTTTTGCTTCAGATCACCAGGAAGGTAGGTAAATATCATGCATTACAGCGGTCGATCATGCATAACTCTTATATTTATTATTAAAAAGTAATAAAAAAATACTGCAACTTCTTCAAAGATGCATACAAACATGGTCCAAATTTCAGATGAAAAAATTACCAAATTTTCCTATGTTATTAGCCCATAAAATACGATGTCTCTTATTTCTCGGAAATTAAAAAAATGAACAAGTATTGCACGTATCATTCTACACGTTTGTAGGTTTAGTATATCACCTTTTAAGACTATAAAAAAAATTGTAGGTAGAAATCCCCATTTTTGTGGGGGAATAGGAGCAGCGTGAAGAGAACACTATCCTTCTGAATGCCAGTTAATGCTTAACCCTTTGGCGAGGCATGTTGAGCAGTACTCGTCCTATAAAAATTGCCTGGAACTGTCGAATGACGAGCTCTTAAAGCGAAGGCGTAGCAAGTGGGGCTTGGATCCAAGGACCTTTGGACCCCCGAAACCCGAAATAGAGTTTTACTGAGCACTTCCTATGTACTTTCTATTGTTTCGAGGTATTAGCAGTCGTCGAATGAAAGTGGTAGCAATCTGGGCTCCACACACTGCGCATTAAGTTACCGAATCTAGCCCGAACAGTGTTTAATCCTCTTTAAGGGGTTACGCCACTCTGAGACTTTCAAAACAGCGCCAAATTAGACGAATTTTGTTTTATGTTACTATGAGATTGAAAATTTATTTCTATACTTTTTATGTTTAAGTCCATGTATTAATGAATATATTGTATAAATATTGTACAGAAATATTAAAAAATGCTTGAGTTATGTGTTGTCTCGCGAAGCTCCTTGGAATCACTTTTGTTTCAAATTGGCTAACAGCATAACTTGGACAGTTTTCATTCGATTCACTTGAAATTTTAATAGTATCTTCTATAATAGATTATCTACAGAAGTACATACAGATTTTACAATTCATTAGAAACTTTTTTGGCTACAGGCAATCTTAGACACAAGCTTAAAATTGTAGGTAAATTTTTCGGAAAAAATTGACATTCTCTTCAAATGTCCACCATTTTCACAGAAATCAATATTTTCACAACTCGCTATGTACTTCTCTAGTAAATGTCATGGAAATAATAAAGATTTTCGGTTTTTTATCCTACCTCAAAGTACACGAGACTTCTACTGCTAGCCATGGAGAGTGTCTTTTCAAAAACTACAAGAATGGCAGAGCACCGGCAATGCCAATTTGTTTAAGAAAATTAGTTACAATTTTTGTTTCATATACCATAAAGCATATAGAATAAAGTCATTAAAAAAGTTTTTTCATTTATTTTCTAATTATGCCCCAAAAAAGTTCTGAAACTTATGTTTTTCGGGCCTAATCCCTTAAAAAGAGGATTCATCGTCTCGACCAATGAACATCGTCTCACAACTAGATTCTGTTCTAAATAGCAATAATGGAAGAGCACCGGGAACGCCAATTTGTTTAAGAAAATTAGTTACAATTTTTGTTTCATATACCATAAGGCATATAGAATAAAGTCATTAAAAAAGTCTTTTCATTTATTTTCTAATTATGCCCCAAAAATATTCTGAAACTTAGGTACATATGATTTTCGGGCTCCCAAGGTGGCCTGACCCCTTAAAAAGAATGTTCAGCGTTTCGACCAATGAACATCGTCCCACAACTAGATGCTGTTCTAAATAGCAAAGAAAGCCTCCACACTGACTGGTTAATCTGGTATTTCTGAAGGTCTTTGTGCATAATAATTTTGTTTAAATCACGCGAGTCTTGAATCGTTCTGACTTTATATTCGTTCGGTACGAGTTCCCTCATCCTTCAAAGTGTAATGGAAACGATGGAAACCAACGAAATTCGTGCATTTCAAAACAGCCATCCACGCAACCTCACGCGACGCACGTACCTATGGTCCGCCTGAGAATCCAGCACGGGGAACCGGTTCGAAACACTACCTGGTCGATCTCTCGCGTAACCTGATCCCCTGGTCGAGTGCACCTGTTTGCTCACCTGAAGCCAGGATCCACGTTTTCCGGGGCGGTCACCGATCGACGCCGAAAAGTCGACCGAGCCACGGTAATCGATGGACGGCTAACAAAGAATCTGGAGAATCTCCGAAGCCCCTGGACGCAGGTGGAAAGAGCGCGGTGCCATCTCCTGCGACAGCTGATCGCCTGCTCGGCTCGCAGGTCAATAGCTCGATCTCTCGAGCGATCGTTTCGCCTCGCCTCGTAACGGGATAATCGATCCTCCTATCGAAAGTGGGCCACGATATTTGTGCCGAAGTTGAGTGGAGAGGTTCTCCTCTCGACGATTTCCAACGAGTCGACGGATGAACGTCTTCTTTCTTCAACTGACGCAGCTGGCGTTCAGGCGAGGGAGGGGATCGTGGATGAGTCCATCCTTTGTCGAGGACTCGTCTTTCTCTTGGCGCTTGATTACCACTTTCTTCAAATGAATGTCGAGTGGCTTCCTTGCGAACGAACTCGTTGTGCAAATCGTGGCCGAAGGTGGCAAGGATTTTACCAGCTCGGTGGGATTTATTCGTGACGAATCTCCGACCAGAGATTCCGCCGATCCACGGCGAATTAATGCGTGCGTTTTAATGAAGCAAGTTCACGCTGGCGAAGAGCAGGGCCATTTGTCACAGAGAATCGGGCGAGCAGGTGAAACGCTCATTAGTCGAAAGACAATTGAACGGGTAACAGGCAACTTTTTGTTGTACTCCACAATGCCGATGCCAATGAGAGCAGCGCGCGACTCGAATCCTCGATGAACAATCGCCAATTTGCGTGGTACTCGCTGCCAGGCTAACGACAGTGCTCGATATCGCGATAATTAAATGGATCTTCCATTTTTAAAAGCCTCCGGAGCAAGCGTCGCGATACAAATAACCCGGAGATATTCGCAAACCCCGAATTTGTATTATAATTCGATTTAATTACTACGAGACTTGTGATTCTTCCGTGGAGAATGTTCACTTACCAACGATCACGTCTGAAGCGCTTGCCATGGAAGAAAGAGGCAGAATCACCGACGAAACGAGTGGACGATGAAAAATTTTCTACTTTTTATATGGACGAACGTTAATATGTTTCATAAGTTTCACGCTCCGCGGAATAAAAAGCGCTAATTACGCGGTAGCCGCGAGGTGTGTATAATAAGGACAGTGCTTCGAAAATGGCCGCTAACGAAGCCGCCGTTCCACCACGAATTTCTGTTTCCGGGATTTTATTCCATTCGCAGAGCCGATATAAAACAGAAATGACTTCGGCTTCGATATTTTTCTCTTACAAACACGACTGCAATTTCAATGCGTTTGTCTACTGGCTCTGATTCCCTTCGAACAGCGAAGCAGATTAATTCTTGTCGAGAAAATACAAGATACCAAAATTGAAGAGTCCTGGTACAAAACACTCTATGACAAAATTAAAAAAAATTTAACGGAAAATGTTCTACGTGCCAATGGTAATATTATAGTAGGTATAGAATTTGATTTTTGGCACATACAGTGTTTTTAACCAACTTCAAAAAGGAGGAGGTTATAGATTCGACCCGTATGTATTTTTTTTTTATGTTTGTCCGCGCATAACTCCACAGCATATGAACCGATATTTGTAATCTTTTTTTTTATTCGAAAGAATAAAGAATGGCTCCGGTGGTGCCAACCTACACTGCATCAATATTGGCTCAATACTTTGCCGGTAGTGGTTAATTGAAACTTCGCCTCTTTACATAATTTGTGTTTCATGTATTCTCACAATTTGGAGCACTTCCGCGCGTTGAGTTGTCGACCCCATATAATGAATTTAAGACATCCTTATTCTCACTTTTTCACGTCGCTTAGTTTTGGAATCTTCCGTTTCTAACGAACGGTTCTTTTTTTACACGCAGCTCTTTGGTAGTCCTACCCACATTTTTAAAAAATAAATGTAGTTATATAACTTAAATAATTAAAAAGTAAAGAATAATAAAATTTAAAAAAAATTAAAACCGACTTCAGAAAAACATAAATGCACTAAAAAGTAAAAAAATATTTTTTCCTTATTTATTCTACGCCTCTCCATTTATTCAGTCTGCGCCAGATTTGCACAGCGCAAGAGGAAATTAAACGAGGAAATTAAACGAGGAAAAAATTTTTTTTTCACTTTTTACTGCATCTTTACTTTTTTCAAGTGGATATTAATTTCTTTTAAAATTTTCTACAAGATGTCTTCAAATCAATCAACAGGGCATACAATTATCGACTGCCGGATAAATAATAAATATCATTTTTATATATATATATATATATATATATGTGTGTGTAATAATATTCATCCTACGTCACCTCTTTGAATGATATAACTCAGGCGCGTCACAAATATCGCGCGACGCGTTACAAACTGCATCAGCAATAACAATTCATGTTTCTCGATTGTACTTTTCAATTAATCTCGCGGACGTGCCTCGTAAACAATAGATAAAGCAGAGCCACCCGCACCGTGTAAAACCGTGGTGTAAAATTGTCAGTCACGATGGCTGCGATAAAATTTTATTTAAATCGCTTGTATCTGTTGCGTAACGAGGGAAAGCGACAGGAGCTAGCTTCTACCACAATGTAATAATAAAAACTTGTTAAACGCGCATAATAATGTGCGCCCCTTAAATTGCCCGCGCTTATTCCTCTTTTTGAGTAGCGTGCGCGCGGCTCTTCCTTTTTTTTTTATTTACTTACGCGAATAAGTTAATGCCTGGGTACGTTAAACAGCGAGTGCGGGGCGAATTCTCCGGCGACCACTGGAGTTTTAAGAAAGCCGGTTTTATATCGCGACACGTTAGTTCCTGACTTCCGCATCGTTGTAATACCTCGCCGACTTCGTAACGAGCATAGGTTTTACTGTACCGTGTAGCACGGCCGTTCCCCGCGAGGGGAAACTTTCTCCGGTCGTTTAAAAAGAATAACGGCCAGCGTAAACTTTCATTGCCGCTCGTGTTAATAAAGTTTACGTCGGGGGCTACGGGCCCCCGTGCGTTTCAATTAGTTGCAAATTGCTCGGGAATCGGCCGGCGGGACTGCTCCCGGTGCCGGCGCTGCCGTCGGGAACAACGAGAAAAACGTGGGGAGCACTCCACCGACTTCCAATAACGAATGCCTCGACGATACACTCGCTTGGTCCGCGATCACGCTGCGAAGGATGAACGGATACTGGGTGGTGGCGTTATAGGCGATCTGAAATCACCGATTATTTTAAATTGACTGGACTCGACGTTTGGTCAGTTGGTAGGGAGAGTTGCCAATATCATACTGGTCACCTCGTCGATTTAGTGGAGATTTGCACGGGGAGTTGGCTGGCCTTCTTCTTGGTAATACTGGTCGCCTAAGTCGTATCTCATCAATTTCTCAATAATTAATTAATATAAACGACATGTAGGTAATGGTAAAAGTTTCAAGTAAATGCGAAATGAGAAACAGAAACAAAAGCTTTGGGGCTTGCACTCTATTTTATGCGTGCTATGAACATTTAAAAGAATCAAGTATGATTGATGTAAGTTTTTACCAGTTTATTTTTACTGGAAAAAATAAAAAAATGCAGTTTTATCCTGTATTTTTTTATTTTTCTAAAAGCGGGTTTATTGTAGAATATTTTACAATCATTTTATGTATATATTACATTTATCATTAAATCGATATTTATAAATCAATTGATCATGTTTCCTAAATTGTACCACTACAATGGTAGTAGTACGATTTGAGAACTCGTGTTATATAGCAGAGTCGGGCAAAATGTAATCTAATTACAACTTACAAATTACGATTAAAATGTAATTGTGAAGTTGATTACACATTATTTTCTGTAATCGTTAATGTGGGTGGTTGACCACAATTTTATCAACTACATAAATTAACGATTACAGAAAATAATGTGTAATCAACTACACAATTACAGTTTAATCGTAATTTGTAAGTTGTAATTAGTTTACATTTTGCCCAACTCTGTTATATAGGTTATATAGAATTTTTTTAATTAGGTATTAGGTAGGGTAAACTGTACAATGATTGGCACCTTAAGCCGAAATCCCAATTGGAATGTTTATATTTTTTTGTGAAGTTTTTGTATGGTCTTAATTTTCAGTTATTATCAATGTTTATGGATTTCTTATTAAAATAAAACATCTTGAGTACTTATTAAGTCTTTTATTTTAAAAATATTAAATGAAAAACAAAAATAGGCATAAAAGTACAATGATTGGCACCCTAAAATTTGAGCTTGTATAGAAAAACATATGTAGTTAAAAACGAAGTGTAAAGTGTTTAAACAGACTATTTCATTCACTATTAAATACCTACAACACTTAGTAAATCTGTATTTCAATCCATTACTTAATTATAAAACGACAAAGTGTATTTACCTACCCCTTATCAAAATTTTAAGAAAACGCCTAAAACTCAACCCTTTGTCCCACATCGTGGTGTTGCCAGATGTAAAATGTGTTGTTCAACTACTGGGCTTTGCAGTGTTGTAGTGAAAGAAAAATAAGAAATTGTAAAAAAGTATTTTCTAAGCTTGTACTTCTTAATATTTTACTTTTTAATCAGGAGTGCCAATGATTAGTGCAGTGCCGGCATTAGTACAGTTTACCCTATACGGTGAATATTTTTTTTATTTGTTCTTAATATATGTATATAAACGATTCCGTTTCTCACCCATATTTTTATTATTATTTTCGTTCGAAAATTTACTATTTGTAGAAGAGGTACGATTTAGAAGACCCGTTGCCTAAATCTTACCTTTTATGGTATGTCACAAAAAGATTACTAACAAATTCATTTATTCTGGACAAAAGGTTAACGTTTAATAGAAGGTGCCTAAAAGATCAAGCCAAAATATCCAATATTAACTTGCGTTCAAATTAGTACCAAATACGAAATACAACGTAAAATATCTGAACTGGTACGATATTGGCAACCCTCCACTACTTCGAAAGATTTTTTGCGGGAGGTAGTTCTGTGGATGAAGATTGGTATTTAGGGAACATGCACTTTGGAGGGAATAAGATCCCTGCACGCATATCAGTCCCGTGTCAGTTTCGTGCCAGTGATAAAGAGAAGAGATCCTCTGCCCTGGAAGGGGGGCGTGGAATATCGCTTGAAAAATCTAAGTTTTCGAATATTCAAATATTCGAATATTAGAAAATTCAAATAATTTCTTTGAATATTCAAACATTATTAAGAATAATTAAGAGTATTCGAATATTCCGAGTGATCGAATTTCGGATTGTACCGATTGTAATGAAATTTTGTTTCACACTTTATAGTGAAATTCTTTTCATATTAGCCTTTAAATTTATTGATTTTTCAATCGATAAATTTTGAACTTTATTAAGCTTTGGGAAATTTAACAATTTTGAAACGAAAACAATATTAGAGTACTCCTAATTATTCGAATATTCGAAGAAATTATTCGTATTCGAAATTATTCAAATATTCAAAGAAATTATTCGAATATTCAAAGAAATTATTCGAATATTCAAAGAAATTATTCGAATATTCAAAGAAATTATTCGAATATTCAAAGAAATTATTCGAATATTCAAAGAAATTATTCGAATATTCAAAGAAATTATTCGAATATTCAAAGAAATTATTCGAATATTCAAAGAAATTATTCGTATTCGAAATTATTCGAATATTCAAATATTTACAGCTCTAGTATGAAGCATAGAAGATAGCCAAATCCTAGCAGCCTGATGAAACGAATGGTAAAATGCTAATGGACTCCAAATTGGTTGCAGTCCGGTCAAGTTTAACACTACTAGTATCCCTACACCGTAATTCTGCCATGTCTACCATGGTTTAGGCAACTTCAACGAGCTCCGAGTGAGTCTACCCAGGTTCTATGGCGATCGTTGAAGTTTCACCATCGTTTGCGGTGTTCGGGTGGGTCCAACTGGCTCTTAACGTGTCTGCAACGCCTGGCCGTCTACCCCGACTGGTCAAGTCCATTCGGCCCTAGCCTCGTCCATTAAGATCAAGCTAACTTCCTTCGAGTCCCAATGAATCTCCTCGTATCATATTGTCGCCAGTTTCAATTAAGTTTGCGGCATTACGTGGCCAACTGAGTGATAGTATTGATTGGAGTTTCGAAAGCTTGGCGCAAGCTATAATTGACGGACATTTACGATGGTATAAATGCATGACAACTTCGGCTGTGTTCTGTCACCATCGAACGAGTTTAAGCGTTTAAACTGGTTTGCTGTCGTCGGAACAGTCGCACGACCGTTCAGATATTTTCGCAGCACGATTCATGCAAACGTAGGATGATGTATCCTTGGATTTTGAGGCGGGATCAGCCTTCAATTCCGTTATCATTAATATTCCTCCGTCGATTTATAGATTCTTCATCACGTAACAGCCACGTGCAGCGGCACTTCGTTTAATGCTCACTTGTCTTCCAGTTGTACACTGTTTTACGGTTCATTAGGAAAGAGTTTATGTAGCAATTGAACGTAACTACCGATGGCACCGACAACTTTCAAATCGTTAATGTACTTCCACGCTGTTCTGCAGCATCTGATACCCCAGAACGCGTAATTAATTAAGTGGAATAATAATCAGTAACCAGTCCCAATCAGAACAACTAACTATGTATCCATGTCTCGATAGAATCGGGATATTATTTTTTGCTGAAAGCGAAAGAGCAACTATAGGTCAAAGGATCACATCGATCAATTATCTCAATCGTAATTCGAACAGTCAATTAAATTAATGATGGGCGAATGAAAGAATCAATCACATCTAGCGCAGCGTGGAAACTAAATTATATTCCGTTCCTTAATTAAACGAATAACGAAGCGTTACAAATAACGACTCTTGCGTAACATTGTTACATGTGTTCGTTCCATTACTTCCTTTTTAGTAGGCAGCGTATCTTTCAACAGATGCATATCTTCCGTCCGCGCTACCTACGTCGTGGACGAGCGATACACATTTATTCTCAAGTAAGAAACCTGTGTAAAGTGGCAGGTTACATTGCAGGAATACCATAGTGCTTACTCCGCGCGTGCCTATTCTTCGGGGCACCGCATTTCTCACGTATCCGACGGCGAATAAATCGACAGGGCGGTGGGCACCTTGCGTCAACCTCGTATTCTCACAGCGACCAGGGAAAAGGAAGTTAGGCTTTACACGCTCGACAATGGAACAGTAAAGCTGCCCGGCCCGCATTCACTGTCAAACGATGACCTTACATAATCGCTTCGTAACGGCACGCAACGATGTTAAACGCTGAACGTCGTTCTATAGGAAACAGGATATTACCCGTTTGTGTACCTACGAGTGTTCAACGACACGGCGTTATCGCCGAAACAAAAACATGCGCCGGCAAAACCTGACATCTCGCGGCTGGAAATTTAGCGCCCCACCGATTGGACACCCACTAATTAGCAGCGCGCGAATCCGTTCATTTGCAAGCCCCGCAAACGATGTGGACATTTAGCGTTCCTGTTTTTCTCCCCGCTTCCATTTCTTGTCGCCGTCGTCACGTCGAATCGTTTCGGTGTCCTCGGTCAGTTAATTATGCGCCAAAACGTTTTCGCGGCTTTCTGCAATCAGTTACGAACACACGCTGGAATTTGGGCGGCGTTGCGGCCGTCGATGTCGAAAGCGACGCTTCCGGCGAAATTATTCCGCCCCGCGGACGCGAATCAGCGCGGTATCACGGCTGTATTCAAAATGTTTTATGTTAGCCGTTGTTTATTTCTTTTAAGCTCGGTCCTCTTACAATTCGTGATCGGCTCGCTTTCGCGGATTTGCTTTATCTCTGCAAGATTATTAATGGTTCCGTTGATAAATAATCCGTGTGTTTTGCGTCTTATAGATTTTAATGTATGGCCTCGGCCTTTACGTAAACCGCCTTTTTGGTATTCGAATTTTTCGGTATTCGAATGTTCGAATACTTCAGTTGGTCAATTATTTGGCGAATATAATTCGAATATCCAAGTATTCGAATGCTATTCGAATATTTAAGTATTCGAATACTGGTGTAGGGTAAACCAACCAGTTATTGACCGCATACCAGTGAATGACCATTAGGCAAAGAAATGCCAATTATAAATTTAAAAATATTATATGTTTATAAATGGAGTGTAGTTACACTTTTAATATCCCATATTTTTAGTTCCGCGTATTAAGCAAACATTAATAAGTACAATCCTGATTAAAAGTATGCGGTCATTTACTGGGCTTCTACACGTTTTGCATTTTATAATCGTTTTTTTTTTAAATTACGATAAGAATAAGTAATTATTTTTATAGAAATTTCAAGAAAAATAAATTTAAATGCAATTTCAACAGTTGTCTTGTTGTTATACATAAATATATTCAAGTATTAATCTCAACGGTCCATAAATTCAACAATTCGGTCATTCAATGGTTGGTTTACCGTATTCGAATATTGATGAATTCGAATAGTAGGTGTGTTGTGGATTATAAATCAAGTTCTTTAGGTTCATTTGTCAGCGTGAAATCTTGTAAGCTAATTTTGACCCACTTCACACCATACTATTCGAATACATCAGTATTTGAATACATCGGTATTCGATAATAACATTCGAATACTCAAATATTCGAAGTTTATTCGTGGCATTCGAATACTTGTAAATTATTCGAATAGTCCCAGCCCTAGTACAGATGTCTCCATACCAATATCGTGTAATCTGATCCCTTTTTTAGAAGTTACAAACATGCTAACTCATTAGGTCACGCAGTTAATTTTGTCAGCTGCCCTTTGGCGAGTTTTAAGGGATCAGTTATATCAACGTTCCATGCACTGTAATTAGTCTTTCTTTGTCTTTTTCTTCTCCTGCCTTTCTAAGTAGTTTCTTTATTGACTTAAATAGCTCATTGGGTTAGGCAGTACAGCAGAGATTACCTCGCCCATTCACAATTGTTGAAGCCATGTTTATATTTATATCCACGCCAGCGCTCGCGTTGCCTACTGTTTCAGACGTGTTGTAGTTTGCCGGTAGCGAGTGGGCAGTTACTCAATTAGCATAGTCATCGTCTTTGTAAGAACAAGTCTAACCTATAAGTAAAACGCGTGGTAATCATAAGTGCAGTCAAGCTAAACCAATCAAACGGTACTTCTTTCGTTATTTTTTTCTTTTGTATTGAATAAACCATTCAATGTAAAAATACAACCGTTCTTCCTACGAAAGAAATACCATTACGCCTAATTTGTAATAGAAATGGTGTAATAAATTCATACATTATTATTTTTGTATTTTTTTTTTACTCATGTATCATTGACCGTCTTCCTTTTTCTTCTTTTCTGTAAGATTGGTAGCTTTTCTCTCATACAATAAATAACTAAAATATACGTTGTGACCCTATTTTCGAGACAGCCGAGAACGCGCCCCGTTTCCTTCGCGAGGGCTACGATGCTCGTTCGCGCGCGTCGCTTATCTCGCGCATCTAGGATAATGAACGTTGCAAAATCCTATGCGGATACCTCGAGTGCGCAATTTTTCCACCGCCTCGCGGCTGCCACAGACGCATTCCCCGTTTCGAACAAAAGGAGCACGTGCGCCCCGTCGATGGGCATTAGAAAGCATTAGCGTTGAGCATCGGGACAGTTAAGTCCGCGTAATTGGGCCTCGGAACTGTGCCTCGGCGATATCACTCCGCGGCCGAGCCAAGGAACACGCGAAACAAAAGATAACGTTCTTGCAGACTCGTACACTTTTCTGCGACGCTCCATTTGCAAGCGAGACGTCTGAGCTTTTATCGGTCGGCTTGCTTCGTAGTTGATCGTAAACCCGCGGATGATGGTTGGTCCATAAAAATGGTTTAAAGTAGATGTCTCTACAGTTGTGGCTTAATTAAAGATATATATGAGTCTCGCTTGGGTGCGCTTGTGTTTACGTGACTGGATCAAGTATGTAGAAACTATGTTTGCGCGGAGGTGTTTTTTCAGACAGATTTCGAGATAGGTCTTTTCAGTTTTCAAATGAAGTCACTCATTATTCACTGGTTTGGTTCACTGGTTTCGTTGTAGATTGCAGCGAGTTCATTAGTAGTTCTGCATTCTCTAAATTAATTATGTTTCTAACGAATCTTGCAGTCGGCGGCTGGTATTCTGAATGCTCCTGAAACCACGTTTTTTCAGCATATATAATTATTTCTGCTGAAGCTTTCAATGTATCCTCATCGTCGCGTCGATTACTGCATAACCAATGTTGATTTTCATGTAATATGCAATGCAATATTTATAACATTTAACGGATTGTAAATGTAGAATTACGATAACAGTAGATGAGAAAGAAAAAGAAATGTATTAAATACATTAATATAGCCAAGAGTAAACGCAGTTTCATTCATTTTAATAGGAGATACGATCGAGTTAATATTTCACTTGAATAATAAAAACAATTAATAATAACGCCACCCACCACTCTGCACAATTCTGCATTATTTTATTACCAATGCAAATTCCCGCCGGTTTAATACACATCAAGTATTAATAAAATACTGTGTTTTTAACTATATACGCTTCGAGCCGAATGTTTACGCAATTTATTTATACAAGACCCACTCTTTCCCGCGTACCTACATTGCGCTCAAATAAAATATCCCTCTCAAAGTTACTGTTTCCCTGACCAGCGAAAACAAACAATTAAATACTGCCCACGTAAATATGAAACAACCCTTCGGAAGCTCGAAAACTGCGTTAGAAAATCCACCGAAAATATCATCGAACCGAAATACTTAATGAAAGATAAAAAATCAAAATCATTTCCCCAGAGCAAATACTACAGCCCGTATCATAGTTTCCACCAATTCGTGTCCATTCGAAATGCGAGCACGCATGAATTTAACCCCGTACACCGTACTAGACCCACTTTATGCATAATTCGCGTGTAAACGTTGAAACTGCGCGATAAACTGGAAATTATGTTACATTAGCCGGATAGAAGTGAGTAACAAAATTCTCGCATTTAATCCCGCTGGCTGCCCCCTCCCTTAACGAGCAACAACGTAAAGCAATCAAGCGTTGGGACGCTCGTAATCGAATCGATAGAAAGCGGACGGCTGACGGACGTTTATTCGGATGCGTCGTTTCTCTTCGGGACATCGACCGCGCGAAATGACACGTATTTGCGCGGCGGAACGCGACGGAAAAAATTATACCGTCCCAGCGACACGGACAGGGGGATGAAGGGCCGGCGGGGGAGCTTCGCTGTCCGGCATTAGAAAGCATTAGCGATTGAATATACCGCGAGGTTCGCTCGTAACGCAGGCGCAATTAAACGCTGCTAGCTGCGTGCACCACGACAGACCCGCGGACCCATGCATACGGGTACACGACGATTGCAGAGCAATTACTTGCCTGCGCCCGTTGTTTCCGCGATCAGTGCATCGTTTCCCAGGGAACGACACCTCCGACGAAATTTTTACCGCTGCCCACTGGACACGCCGGTGAATTTTTCAGCGGTCGACGTTGCTGGCTTCGCTGCCGAGTCCGGTCAATTTGGAATCTATTCTGACGCGTTTTTTTTTTTTTAGGAATCTATGATGCGGAGTGTGATTTATGCTCGGTGAATTTGGAATTGGGATAAGGTTGGGGTATTCTGTGGTCGGTGGCGGTATGATCGATGTTTCTTATGTTTTGCCGGCTGGTGGATTTGCTTTCCAAGGCGGGGAAGAAGAGTTCAGTCAGAGTTCAGAATTGTTAGATTTGTGAACTGTCACTGATGTCGTCTTTGCGTTTATCACTTTTTAGTGTCAAATTTTAAAAGAATATTATGCTTGTGACCTCCGATTTTGGTCACCGGTGGGGCGGAGGAAGGCATTGTCAGGGGCCTTCTGTTGAATGAGTTATGCTGAGTTATGTTATAGCCGTCTGTTTGGGTAACAAACTTCTTTATTTCGATTAGTTCTTACTTACAATTTTTGCCTGACTATGTTACGGTTCGGTTCCGCTGCTCGGTGCAGCAATCCGGTACGCTGGCGGTGCCGATTTCTCTCTCGCTGAGACGGACAACTGTTTAGGGTGACTGTAAGGTAAATGTACCAATACCCGGACGCTTAAGGGGCTTAAGGGGGTATACCCGTTTGAATCATCGGAAAATGTGTACATTTTGTGGATTTTTTTACATGTCAACGACTAGATGCAGATTTTCCGTTTTTTTACTATCTTCACATAGTATTATGAACTACTTAAAAAAAAAGTTTCAGTTAAAAAGCTATTGTTCTTCGAAAGTTATGGATACACATCCGAAAGTCTCCCGATTTTAGACGGCTAAACGGTGGGCCTAAAAACTCGGGCTACGTTCAATCAATTCACTTCCAATTTTGCATGCAGAATCGTAATAAGATTCCACATCGTCCTACGAGGGTTTTTTTAAATTCAGATTCTCCGTTTATTATTTATAAAGAAAAAAGGTGGACGTTTCTCTTAGAAAAATGTAACTTTACATTTGATCTCTCACCATTTCTTTATTTTTCAGAATTTTAAAAATCGGCCTCGTTGGACGATAGCTATCAACATACTTTAGAAGAAGATTTTATTGTTTTTGATTTCAGATACGACACACAGCTTATTTCAGGCCCACCATTTAGCCGTCTAAAATCGGGAGACTTTCGGATATGTATCCACAACTTCCGAAAAACAATAGTTTTTTAACTGAAACTTTTTTTTCAAGTAGTTCATAATACTATGTAAAGACAGTAAAAAAATAGAGAAATCAGCATCAAGTCGTTGACTTGTAAAAAAAAATCCACAATATGTACACATTTTCCGAGGGTTCAAACGGGTATATCCCCTTAAGAATAGCGGCAACGTTTGTTTCCTAATTTAATTTGTAAAACCATCATGAAATAAAAAAATGTTGTTGAAATGTGGAAGATAGGTAACACAATATTACACTATCGGAAACTGAAAAAAAAGTTCATCTATTATAATAAACGTATTTATTAAAGAAAATACGAAACCATGCAGATGTCCCAGTAAGCGGACAAACTAAAAATGCATGTCAAGATATCTGAATTACTTACATTCACGAAATTCTTGTACCAGTAAATAAACTTAAACTTGTTTAAAAAAATATTAATTTTCTTGAAAATTTAACCATCTTAAACTAAATTTAAATCTATTTACTATTATAATAATGTATTATTATAATATATAAATAAGAAATGCTGTCAATATTTTTTTAGTAAACGACAGAAGTGTCTTGACAGAAGCTTAAGAAATTTCTTGAAATCTGCTATGCGTACAAACTGTGTTACAAAATAATTATTTCTATCTAACGATTTTTAATTTTCTATATTAATGATTTTAATTCATATTGCTAAATACTTATGCATTATGGTACTATTTTTTTGTTTTTAATTACATTAAAAATTAAGCTTAAAAATAAATCAAATTCGCATACAGGTACTGGAACGTGGCCGGGCACTGGTACATTTACCTCACCTAATATCGCCCATGTTCCCAATATCGCCGCTCGCTAAATCTCGCAAAGTAAGCACTACAATTTACCTACACATAGGTACCTACTAATGTTGAGCTGCGATTTCGCGGTCGCGTGTGGTGGGGAAACAAAGTCGGCGTAAAAGATCATCGCTAAAAGACTCTCCATTAATCTTTATTTCTGTAAATTCTCGACCAGTCGTCGATTCTTTCGGATAGGTACTCTATCTTAATATCAAATTCTCTTGCATTTCAGCTACGGGGTTTTTAAACACCAATGCAAGAATCAATACGAGGATTCTTAATTACATGCTTGAAAAATTAGAAATCAATGAATTAATATCTAACTGACGTCCTACCACTTGCGTCAAGCTTAATCTCTTATTTTTCCAATCTAAAGTAAAATTCTAGATTTTCAATTCAAGCTCAGTCAACATCAATTTCCCCGAATTATTCTGCAATATTTTGTGCCCCGTGGAAACTAAATTCCCTCGTCATACTCAATTTCAATAGGCAGACAGGAAGCCGCAGATTAACAAAACATTTCTGATCGACGGCTGTCAGTGAAGCCACATTTTCGATTTGAAAGAAAAATATTCGATTTGCGTTGACGATCAACGTTGGTTCTGTGTCGGTAATTGAACAACGCTGAACACCGGTCGGCTCGTAATAAAATTTTCGCCATTCCGATGAAAAAAGCAGCCGGTGATTGCGTCCGCCATCCAGGACAAATTACGAAAGGAACGTACGTTCACTGGCTTCTCTGTAAATGTTTAGTAACGGCAAACAATCGGAATTGAAATTCAGTTTATTGCACGAATATTGGAATGATTGATGGAATACGCGCGAAACGCAAGCTTTTTTTTTCCAAATTCACCATCTACAATGGCGATCGTGCAACGCGTTTGTACTCGATTTATTGGACCGTGACTATATTCCCTTAACTTCGTTTAGACCTGATTGAGCGAAAATGGGAACGGTCGCAGAGACAACGAAGCGCTAGTTTGGCCGTGCAATTAACTTGGAGTTAACTCTATTTCAGCTGGAGGCTGTTTAAATTCGCTGTAACCACGACGAAGCTAAGGCCAAGACGCCTGAACTCGAAAGTTCGTTTCTCCGAGTGTTCAGAGAGCAATTTACACCCGCGTATAATCGCGATACGATGCTCCCGCCGAGAGTGAACCATCGAGGTGGATTGTTGCTTAAGATTTGCCCGTTAGAGACCGTTAATGTCCATCATCCAACTAGTGATCCTCTAGGTAGTGATAGGCAGACGTGGCCGCCGTTTTCTATTGGTCGACACCATTAGTGACCGAAACCGGAAGTAGAGAGAGCAAGTAAACAAGTAGAAAAAGAAAGAGATACTGCTCGCACGTAATTGGTACGTGCCTAGCCCCACCACCGTAATTTTTCCTATTGGGCGAAGCAATAACATTTACCAATTGGATTCCACAACATTGAGCGAAAAGTGGAATCAGCAGCAAACTTCATTTAATGCTGTCATTATTGAACGTGCAAACCAGTGATCCTCAAGGGAGTGATCGGTATAACCGCAGCCATTTCGGTCAAAACCGGAAATAGTAGTTTTGGCGCAAAAGTTTGAATAACTGTAAATATAAATTTTAGAATTTACTTGCTGGTGTTTTACATATATAAAAAAAATTAAAACTACCAAAGGTTAATACATAATGCAGTATTTAAATAATAAATTCTCAAACATATTAGAGTATATTTTATTGACATATTAGAAAAGCCATTTCGTAAATTTAATGGGTCATTAAAACGTATAAAATGTCATCTTCAAAAGAACATTATTTTGAGAACACATACAAAAAATATTATGAACATTTCGAGGAAATGCTAACTGCTACATTTTTTATGACGTGAACTTTCTAGTTTTAATAAAAAATGGGTTTGGCATTATAAGAAATACAAACTCACATGACATAATCTTGACGACGATCCAGGAACCCAATCCTTTCTATTGATATTGTCAACCCATACTTTCCGTCTTGTCTCGTCTCGGGGTAAACTACACATTTGAAAACCTTTCTTCGTCGAATTCGTGCAATAATCTGCACACATTTCTCCGGAAATAACGATAACACACTCAATAACTTATGAAATAGGTAGGTTGTTTCTCTAAGATACTAACCAAATTATGATACACAAAAAACACTAAATTACTATCATAAATGTTTGTCAAGTCATAATCCACTTTAAATTATACACAGCTATAATAATCACTATATATAATAATTATTAAAAAGCTCTCACGAAAAATATCAAAATTCAAAGAATTACCTGCTTTCCAAGTTGCTTGTTTATATTTTTCTATCCGTATTTCTGTCTCTTTCTTTTTTACAGTTTCTTTCTCTCTCTACTTCCGCTTTTGACCGAAATGGCGGCAACCAATCCGCGACGATATACGTTGTTCCGATCACTCTTTAGTTAGAGGATCACTAGTGCAAACTATTGCTAACGCGTGCAGATTTTGTAAGTATGAATATTTACGAGACGCAATGTACAGAAAGGGCGAGGCTCAGTGTCGCTGTTATTATGCCTGACCCGAAATTTACCTTTTTAGTCTTTTACCTTTTAAGTAACGTTAGAAAACCCTACGTGCTCCGTAGAGATCTAGAAACAGTCTAATGTATTTAACCTAACATGTTTTAATTTGTATGAAGAACGGCAGAAGGAAATAGTACAACTTCAGTTTTCTCGGTTATTTCAAAATGTGCCCGCCAATTTGCGACTTCCGCTTTAGACCAAAATGGTGGACACATCTGCCGATCACTACCTAGAGGATCACTATCATCCAACGTCCCTGCTGAATCTACCACAAAGGATCACCAAGTTCTTCAGTTCAGAATGTTAAAAAGTAAGATAATACTTAGGAATAAACTGTCAATTCTAATCAGGGTTACCAGTTGGAGTCTAACAGCTAACTATACCTGAAATATTAAGTCTCTACACTTTCACTCTCTCCAAACACCTCACGATTGCCTTCATAGAAAAACATCGAACATATGATTCTCAGTCTCCAGGAATGACGTCATAGAGACTTCCCCACCTGCTTTCACTCCGCAAGAGTCCTTAATGATAATACGGCATGGTAAATCCCAAAGATTCGCGAAGAAAGTACCTACCGTAAACTGGGTTACATTGTTTTACTTGAGATTAGTAAAACTTAACCTAGTAATGCTATTTATATGATGTGCCAATGTTGCGAGTCGATTTTAGTTGAAGATGTAAAAGATAAAATAAAATAAACAAATTTAAACCGTAAAACTTAACCCGTTAATGCTATCTACATGATATGCCAATTAGGGGTGTGCGGGTACCCGAAATTACGGGACCCGATTTGAGATTCGGGAGCCGAATTTTTGCTCAAGAATTCTTACATCTGATCACACTGAAAAATCACAACTTAAAAGTATTCGGGTCTCGGGTACCCGATAACTTTTAAGTTGCCTTTTTTCAGTTTGATCAGATGTAAGAATTTTTAAGCAAGAAAATCGGCTCCCGAATCGCAAATCGGGTCCCGTAATTTCGGGTACCCGCACACCATTAATGCCAATGTTACCCCGGTACGGTAACGTTTTTAACATGTATTAAACACGGAAAAGGACAAAATTTTTATGCATTTTGACACTTGTAGTACAATCACAAAAGATGCAATGTTATGATAGGATACTTAAAGCAACTGTAAACATGTTAATTTTTACATTATAGGTATAACAAAATGTTTCAAAAACCTGCTAATGTTCCCCCAGTTTACGGTACCTCTTAAAGATCCGAAGTTCTAAGAAACGTCGAATGGGGCATCCAGGTCAAGAGCCTTCGTTCAACGATCGTTTAACTTTCGCCGAAGCCACGCTGTTCAAAGTCGAATCGAAATCCTGAATCTTGGAGGGGGGCCTGCACCCCGGTGCAATTTCCGCCGATAATCGTGGCACACTTGCGCGTTACTGTGTGCCCGATAACATTAACGAGGTTGTCGCAGGTTCACGCACGTCGTGCCTAAGTAAATTGGCGGGCAAACGTTCGGCAAGCCCAGGCAAACCGGCCAATTCGATTGCGTGGCACGTAGCGAGGAGTTCGGGGAGGGGTAGGGCGCGGAATCGATAATCGAGCCGGGGTAGCAGCGGTCCCCGTGCACCCCGTTCGTGATTTTTCTTCGACCCCGACCATCGCCAGCCCCCATCCGCGCTCCCCTTCGATCGCTTGGGTGACTTTTAACTCATGAATGCGAAATCTCCTTTTAGGTACCACCAGAAACGCGGATACCATGAAGATGGGACGTTTTGCGTGACACCCTAACGGGCGAAAGAAACTTCGAAATTGATATTTTTATATTGCTGTAGAGGTAACTTTGATAGTGATGTTCGCATATATGGATTCTGGGGTGTCGTTACACTAACAAGGAGAGGTTCCCAGGTGTCCGCCTCCGATTGTTTTGAATTTTGGATATGTTTTAGAGTACCGAAAAATAAGATACACGTGTTTTTTTATAGCGGCCCGTTTTCATATTTAGGGGGTGAAACCAACCCCCAAGATTATAAGATTTTCAGGTGTTCATCTCCGCTTGCTTTGGTTTTTGGATATGTTTTAGAGGACCGAAAAATAAGATACACGTGTTTTTTTATAGCGGCCCGTTTTGATATTTAGGGGGTGAAACCAACCCCCAAAGTTATAAGATTGTCAGGTGTTCATCTCCGATTGCTTTGGTTTTTGGATATGTTTTAGAGGGCCGAAAAATAGGAAATGCATATCTTTCTATTTTGGCCATTTGCATGTTCAAAGGGAGAAACTCCTCATAGTTACCCCCTAATAACGGTGACTGACGACGAGAACATCGTTCATACAGCAAGTTATGACGCAAATTAAATTTATACTATCAAGTTTTACTCAACACAATTTTGTATCTCGTATGAACTTTGGGGGGTGGTTTCACCCCCTAAATATGAAAACAGGCCGCTATAAAAAACACGTATTTCTTATTTTTCGATCCTCCAAAACGTATCCAAAATTCAAAGCAATCGGAGGCGGCCACCAACTATTCTTATGAACTTTCGGGGGTGGTTTTACCCCCTAAACATGCAAACGGGCCAAAATAGAAAGACATGCATTTCATACTTTTCGGTCCTCTAAAACATATCCAAAATTCAAAGCAATCGGAGGCGGCCACCAACTATTCTTATGAACTTTGGGGGTGGTTTCACCCCCTAAACATTTAAGCAGGCCAAAATAAAAAGACACGTATTTCTTATTTTTCGGTTCTCTAAAACATATCCAAATTTCAAAGCAATCGGAGGCGGACCCCGGGAAACCTCTCCTTGTAAGTAGTCTCCTCGTGTGCATTGAAATACTTGGGAATCAGTTAGTGCTAAGTAGTTTAGATGTCGAATGAAGTATCAAAAGGCTTGGGCCCGTGTAATTGATTTTGTAACTCGATCGCAAGGGTCTGGGAGCACCCGTGAAGTTTTCTTTGGTTTACTGCGTTAGGTAATCTGTTTAGGTAGGAACAGTCGCAATTTTCGGTAGCGTAAGAACGATTGAGGTGGATGGCGAACGATGTTCGTTAGACAAAGGTTCATTAGCGGCAGCTTTTTTGGAGAGATGGCAATGCTAGTTATATAATCATGGATTCACGAACGGCCCTCTTCCACATCGCACCACCTAAACGACTGCGGATACGAACCAACGGCCAGAAATTTTCTTATTATTCCAAGATTAAACTGGAATGAAATCATACCGAGGTACAGTGGTTCGTGACGAACGTGAATGGAATCTGGTTTGCCCACACTTCCGGGAAGCTCGTGTTAATCCCATTAGGGGTTGTTTTTACTCAAATACCGCGCAAGGAGAAAAATATCAGGGGCGGAGGGTGGAAAGGAACAATGGATGTATGTGTAACGCGGCGGACAACAGGGAATAACAGGGCTTGAGGAATTAAATAGCGAATGTGATCGCGAGGAGGGAAAGAGTTGGCGTGATCACATTGACCCATTTCCTTTCTTTCTCGCCCTTTTGTTCGCGGCGGGGACTCGCATACCAGTCACACGGCCGCGCGGCACGTGTGCGGCCACACGGGAACACGGGGTCACGTAGGATAGGAGAGGTTCTATTAGCTACACAGCTACGTATCCACACATTCCTGCGGTTTCAGCAACATAACCGGATTACAACGGTTGCATAGGTGAATTAGCAGGCAAACGTTCGGTAAATTCGTTCGTTGGTCTGGCTTCGATATATCCGTGGTGTCGATGCCCACTTTAGTCGCTCCCGAGAAATACTAACCGGGAGATTTATCACTCCCGCCTGATCGCGGGCGGCGTGAGGATTTTGGGAGGCAGCGTTGAACGTGGAATTTCCACTACCGACGCAGGTATAATAAATAGTCCCTGGACTATAATGATACTAGCTTTACCACTCGGCTTCGCCCGAAATTTAGATTCTGATTTAATAAAGATAATTCTTTTTTTGTGAAAATAGTCACATTCATCTGGATTAACTTGGTATAATGAGCTGGAACACATTTCGCGACACCAGAGTTTACCGTTCGAAAGTTTTTAGGCGACAGACAAACACACAAACATTTTCTGCTTTATATATTAAGGCGACCGTCCGGTCAAAACGCTCGAAAAATAGGTGATCTTTAGGATTTTTTTCTCAAAAAAGTATACAACTTGCAGTAGAAAACTTAATGGCCTTTCTTTATTCGTTCTTCAAGGATATAAAAACTTTTTTTTTATGTTTATATAATGGTTCGAATTTTACGGAAACGGTAGACAGTAGAACTCGAGATAGAATTGTTTGAAATGAAAAAACCAAATATATTCTTATAGGTTGTATCCATCACTATCGCATCAGCCTTTAAGAAGGCAAATAAAGCAAAATGGCGATGTTTGGTACACCGTTTGAACACAAACATGCGAAAAAAGGGGTAATTCTGCGCCTAAAAATGTTAATAACGAAGAACTATGACCTCCTAAATTGATGGTCAAAGGGTGATGCGATAGTGAATTCATTTACAAAGAAAATGCCACCAAGTTTTATGGAATCGGTTAATAATTTCTTTTGTTATGCTGTCTGCCGTTCGGAAAAATCATGATTCGAGAAAAACGCGTTTAAAGTTTTACGTGAGTGCCAAGTGGCCATGTTTTACCTACATTTCCCGCTATTCAAATGCCTATAACTTCGAGAATTTTACGAATTTCAAAAAATCCTTTTTAACATGCATTCTTAAAAGGTTGAACATTCGAAAAATGAAATAAAAGAAAAATCGATTTTTAGACCGGACGGTCCACTTAAGAAGGTTGGTGATTCCACGTGAAAAAAAATAAGTCGAAATATAATTATTTAGAATAAAATTGTTCAACATCGCTCTTCGTTTTTAACACTATTTCTACTAAGAGGTGTCAAAAGACACCTTTCAAATTTTAACTTAAAATAATTCCCTAAGTTTAATCATTTCTCCACAATTAATTTTTTGACTATACGCATCAATGTATCAATAATTATATTGCTCAAATTATCTGTATATAACTGATAATTTGAAATCCCGACAGTTTTGGCAATTCTTTGCATTCAAACGCAAAGGTGTCAAAAGATACATTTTGGTCGAAATACGTATACACAAAATCGTGGTAGAAATAGTTTTAAGAATATTGACCTCGAGTTTTAACCAACTTCGCGTGCGCCGAAGTACCGATTATGAAGCCCAAGGATTACTGAGGTTCAAAAAATTGTATTCTATATTTTTGACGTATTTTTCTGTGTAGAATCACCACCAGATACGGGACACCCTGTATAAGGCTGGCAAAAAATAAAAGTGCCCCTACAGTCGCTATTAATTTCCATCAGAAGTAGCATTTTAACTCCCCCTTCCCATATCCTGGCAAGAAACTGAGTACATATGAGATGCAAGTAGTTCCCCGATTATATAAATAATTCCTCATCCTCGCCCACTCGCCGTTCCTCATCGTCTAGACTCAGAATAATATTTCAACGAGTCTATTCATTACTTTTGACAATTACCGACTGCATCATTTACCACTGACCGCCGTGGCGTTGGCGAAATTGATAGACGCTAAATGGAGCGTCGACGGAGCAAGAAGTTGGCGCTCGGAAAACTACAGCAGCAACTCCCGTGCCCGCCGTGCATCAAAAGTTTCGAGGGGGCGAGGAACCATTAAACTTTATCTCGCTGCTTGACTCACCGTTTCTTCGAGTTGGCTGAAGGAATTTCTCCCGGTGCTCTTCCCTTCTCCGTTAGCTGGCCCGCCGGCGTAGCCCGTGACACATGAGACTGTTTCGCACCTGCGCCACCGCGAACCGTCACTTAACAATCCACGGTGCACTTCTTTCAGCCGGAAAGCACTCGCGCGCAATGGCACTGGAACGAATCGACGGCGGTCTGAACGAAAACCGAGGTCGTGAACGAGATTATGTTTACGGGTGGGGAAGTTGGACGCTTCGCGGTTGGAAATCGACTGACTCGAACGACCGCGGATATTTCCGGATCGGTGACGCAACGGTTCAAATAAACTTCGGTAATCTGTACTTCGAGATCGGGTATCGAGAGATGGAAGATTTTCTTTTGTATTATAAACGCAGCTTTAATCTCCGCAAGAATTAGTCTGCAAATATGGAAGATTCGTTGGATGTTTCTGAATTAGAAATTGAGTTATGTTTAACCCTTCGTGGTCACACCTTCTTATAATCACAAATTGGTCACGCGGGGTTCACTTTTTTCTAGAAATGTACATTTTGATATGATAAAATTTGTAGTTGAAAATGAGCGATTTTCCATGGTTGTGGGATAAACCCGATTTTTAAAATTTTTTTTTATTTTTTTTTGTTGCGATAAATCCCCTTTGGAAGACGTAAAGGTGCGACATTTCAAATCGAAAATTGCTCTTGAGGTGCAATACACCCCGTGTGACCACGAAGGGTTAATATTTTTTAATTATGAGGGGGTTTCCATCGTCGACGACAATGTGAAGGAAGGAATATTCAGAGTAGACAGGTGTGAAAGTCGAAAAGTATAATTGCTACTTAAAAATAAAAATTGTGGAAATGAAGGCAAAAGTCTATAAGAGAGAAGAAGACTTACAAATTACTCATTCAAAGGGACTATCAAGGCACAACGTACGAAATGTGGAAAAGAAGACGCGACATAACCTATAAACAGTGGTGCGGATTCTACATAGCTGAGCCGAGCGGGTGTCAGTACTCCGCGAGCAAGAATCGAAAGAACCCAACAGTTGAGCACTGTGCAACGGAGGAGCAGGTAATCGTGCAAGGTTTATCTCGTGACGCGAAACGAATTCCCGGCGAAGATTTCCGCGAATTTAACCGTCGCGTAGGAGTAGATTCTCAAGCGAAGGAGCATTCCCAGTATCAAGAGGGAAACTAAGTTCCTTCGTCTTACGTAGCCTTCCGCCCCTGTCACGCGTAGAGGCTGCACCGAGCGAAAACTTGCGTAAGATCGCACAGCTGTTTTCAGCAGGAACTGACAAACTTGCCGATTTTTGCTGGCCGAGATCTTAACGCGAAAACTGGTGGCAGTGCTTGCGAAGTGGAAACGAAGAAACTCATGAGCTTCCGGTAAGACGGTTATTGCGCAACCCTTTGTCGATTTACTGAACCAAGAAGCAAAGGATTCCAAAATATTTTTCAAAAAATTTGCGACTGGTATCTATTCACGATTGGCCTGTGATATCTTTAAAGTATGCTGAAGAGTTTCGTGGCATAATACTCGAAATATAATCGGATAAAGCGTGGAAAATGCGCGGGAATAATTTAAGGGTCGGATGCAATAAGGGGACTACTTACTTAGTGCTCGAAAATGCGAAAAAGTATTATCAAAACGTAAAGAAAAATTGGATAATTAAATTTTGTTAAACTGGATTTTAAAAAATATAGTGTTCTAAAGCTCGTCACGGCACACATTTGTTATATTTACAGATTTTTATCGAAACATTAGTATTCGAGATAAAAATTATAAAAAAAATTTCTTCGACCAAAGTTAATATTTTTTTTAAACATAAATTGCGATAACTTGTGTAAATATTAACGGATCGTTATGAGACTTGAAACATGAAACTCAGAAAACTCTAGCGGAGCCGTAAAGTGTATGCAGAAAACACTTATGTTAAAGAATGTAACAATATATAATTAATAAGTAATACTGTGCAGAACCCATGGGTTATTATTACGCGGGTGTCGCGAGGCGGTAATTGATGTAAACAGAGTTTATTAGCGAGAGGTAGACAGCCCGCGGAAATTCGAATTGCGTTATGGTGCGTATCAAGTGTGTAAATGCATAGTAAGTAGTTAGATGATGAGGAAGCTGTTTGGATATTGACACCTCGAGCATGCGAATGTTAGGTTAGTCCTGTTACTATTATACAGGGTGATTCATAAAGTGCATGCCAATACTTCACAGAGTACATCTGCAGACTAATATAAGTGAAAACGTCATATGAACATATTGATGGCTTAGTGCACAAATATTGTATGTCCACTTAGCGTTTTCGAGAAAAACAGGTTTAAACGTGCAATGGTATGTAAGATTCAGAGATATACACTGAAGAAAAATATTATTTTTGACAATTTTATGAAGTACATATAAATGTGATTTTTATACAGCATAAAGAAATAGTCAAGAGCTATTTGTTCCATATAAGAATTCAAATTTCACAAAAAGTGGACGTACAATATTTGTGCACTAAGTCATCGATATGTTCATACGACGTTTTTATTTATATCAGTGTGTATATTTACAATCCCAAGTATTAATATGCGTTTATGAATCACCTTGTATCTCTGTTAGAAAGGCTGTACCTATATATTAAGTTTATGTGGTAGCTAGCACTTGCTTAGCAAATAAAGAATTTGGCGTGGAAGCTGTTTAACTGGTTAAGCGGAGGTTCCGGTCTAAAAGTCGATTTTTTATTTATTTCATTTTTCGAATGTTCAACCTTTTAGGAATATGTGTTTAAAAGGATATGTTGAAATTCGTAAAATTCCCGAAGTTATAGGCATTTGAGTAGCGGCAATGCATGAGCAACAACCGGCCACTCGGCGCTCACGTAAAACTTTAAACGCGTTTTTCTCGAAACAGTGTTCTCAAAACGGCGGGACTTGTATCTCCAAAAGTTATTATCCGATTCTACTGAAACTCTTTTATTTTGAAGAATATACTTCTGGCTAGGGGGCAAACCCGAAAAAATTACAAAAAATTGAAAATTTATCATTTTCAAAGGTGTTGAAAGAACGAAAAATATAGGGAAAAGATGATTTCAAGCTCCAAGTGTCGTTATTTTCTAAAGAATGTCATTTTTGTAATTTTTTCTGGTTTCCCCGATAGCCAGAAGTATATTCTTCAGATTAAAAAACTTTCAGTCGAATCGGATAATAATTTTTGGAGATACAGATCCCCCCGATTTGGATGAATTTTTTGACGCCTTGACTTTAACGACTCCCCAGTGCCGTCTGCAATGATTAATAATAAAACAAAAAATATATTTCTATAATTTAATACATCCTTAATACAATGCAAAAAGTCCCATTAAATTATATATAATAGTTTTCCTTTAATTAATTCCGAAACATCATCTATTTTTTGGGGCTCTAGACCGGAACCTCCCCTTAATGAAACTTATAAGAACAAAGAAGGCGATTCTACTGAACACAAATTCGTAAAGAAACCGTATTCGCGATACTCAGTTTCGTGTGCACTGCATACAGCACGCGTTTCGGCTCAGCCATAAATTCGTCAATCCCATTGCCTCGCGTAATTTGCTGCGTCTGTGCGATATGATTAATCACGTATTCCAGCGCAATATAAACGCGAATTACAAGCCCCAAGTAATGCACTGTATAACTTATAAACACAATTAGTACCCAAATATTTGAAGTGCGAGGGGCGAAGGATAATCAATTGCCGTGGCAGCGATACGGCAAACATTGACAAAGGTCAAGTATTCGTAATGCAGTGAAATCCTCGGATCTCGACAGCAGATTATGTATCAACAAACCGCGCCCCCGTGAATTTACGAAACACCGTAAACTCCGAACGACCGTTTTCCTTCGAGCTGCCTGTTCGCGGGGGAATCACGGTCGAGCGATTAGCGATGATGGCCAGTAAACGGGCCCTAATTCCTCGGCGCAGCCTGTAAACCGATCGATCATCTGGAACCAATCAGATCCCACGTAACCGGTGCTTGACCAAACAAATTATTTCCTCCCGATTAGAGCGGCGGCGGCATCACCCAGCAGATCTGATTCAGTCGAATCGTTCGATTAAATTACAGGGAAACGCCGACCGCGCCCGAGGTTTTCGAGCGATTTCCTTCGCGACCGTGCCGAGGCCGGCCGCAACGACAAAAGCGCGCTGGCGGGGCCGCTGATGCGACGTCATGAAATCGCCGGGGTAGAGTTATGCCTCGTTTAACGTCGAACGAGCCGGCTATTAGCCCTACAATGGTCCCCATCAGTTGACCGTAACTGTCGTCGTTAACGGGGCGCGTCTTTCTTTTCCCGTTAATCGTGGCCCGTTAAAAGTTCACGGGTAGCGATTAACAGCGGCGACGGGAAACAAGCTTCACTTTCTTCCCCCGCTTTCGATACCGTGCTTCTCGTCCGGTTCGACGATCCCCTTGACGGTACCCAGCACAGCTGATAATTGCTCGAGGGGTACTGTATTTTTCCTCGGTTACATCGATTTACAACGTTACCCTCGCGTGACAACCGAATTCATTTTCTAAAGGGACCCTCTATTTCCCACCGTTCCCACCGATACCGTTCAGGGTTCCCGTTCGACGAACCTGCCTTCTAGAATTCCACCGCGCACATTCTCATCGAGAGGGTGCGTCGTCCTGCCGAGGCCTCCGGACCGTCGACGAGCCGAGGCGCGAGGCAACACTTGGACGACGCAGAAGACGGGATCGAATCGGATCGGTAGGCGTCGTTGGCCCGACGGCGATCAACTTGAATCCTCTACCTTCGGGATCCCCTGCGTCATGGGCGTCGGAACTTCCGTTCTCGGGACCAGGCAGCGTGCTCGAGGGCGCACGTGACACTGAGTGGCACGCGAACAAACCGGCGATCGTTTCCTGAAGAGCGCCCAGGCTCCAGATGGAGGTCTACCGAGACACTGACGACCACTCTCGCTACGAGGACATTCCCCGATTCTCAGGTGAGCCGGCGAGAGAGAATGAGAGGGAGAGAGAGAGAGAGGGAGAGAGGGGCACGGAGACAGAGAGAGAGAAAGAAAGGATTGCCGTTCCCGATCTCGCCTTCTCCTCTTCCTCGGTCGCGCCTTCCACCTCTGCCCCTCTTTCACCGACGTTCGAGTCTGTCCGTCTCCTGCTCGAGCCAGCTTTTCACGATTTTCTCCTTTACCCCCCTCCCGCCCACCTACCCTCCTGCCGCGGTTCCACATGGGAGAGACACTCTCGGGGAGGGAGACAGTGAGAGGTTCCGTGAATGATTCCGCGGGGGCTTGGCTCCACGCTTTGGTGCGCGTACGCGCATAGGAAATCGGTAGCGGAGAATAATTAGTGTCGTGGTTCTAAAGACCTCAGCAATTGACAAAATGGTATCTAACGATCAGCGTGGACGTAGCAGGGACCTGGGTACTTCTTTGAGGTTCGAGCCTGAAGGCTTGTTGGTGGCTCAACAGCACCAGTTATACATAGAACATGTTTTGTAGATGAACAAACCTGCAGGTAAAATTGGAAGTCGTGAACATATTTTGCGATGGATTTCTTGGTGGCAGAGGAAAGTGGGGTAATTTCGGTCAGCGGGTAATTCCAGCCACTTCTATTTCTTTAAATATAAACCGCGTAACTTGACTCTGTATGGTACTGCCACATGTTAATAATGCGACGAGCTAATATTCATGGTTTCCATGACGATAGCAGTCTTTTGTTTCAAACAAATCCGGGAGCGTTCATTTCCCACCGTAATCTTATAACAGTGGTCGATTGTTAAACAAGGTAAGTTAGTACATGGAATAGATATGAATCATTAATATTAATCTCATTAAAATAGAGGAATGTTTCTACTTTCAAACTCACGTTGGGTTTTTGGTGATATGTAAATTCAATTCAGTGTAGGCATTTCTTCAAATTCCTGAACACTAGGTGTGAGGTAATACCAGCCAGCTTTTAACATTGTTTTTTTCTGGCGTAGATGCCACGTACAAATAAAAGAATTTTGAAGAAAGCAGAATGGAACCAGGAAAATTTATTTAATAATTATTTATTAAATAAATAAATCATTTATTTATTTATTTATTAATTTACCTGAAAAAAAAGGGAAACTGAATTTTTAATCGGACAATTCAGATATTTGTGACGAAAAATGTAGAGCACGATATTTGCTCCTTTTGCAAAGAATTCGGAAAAGGTGATAAAAATTGTGGATCTGGTGCACAGTAGGTCAATGGGCACATGAGGAATGTTCAGGATGGGATACCCCTGAAAAATACACTTGTGACATATGTACGAATTAATTTTAAAATAAAAAATAATACAATTTTTATTAATTTAACAGTTTTCCTATCCCTTTTATAAAGAAAAATCATGGCCGCATTTAATAAATTACTATTTTTGTGTTATTGCTCCCAATTTTGTTACAACGTAAATTTATGCTTTCTTGGTCATACTAATACAAACTAGACACTTCAAACTATCAATTAATATAAAAAAACTAACAAATGTGTAACTTGTTAAAATTTTATAGCATTTACTGCTTATGTGGCCGGAATTACCCCGCTTTCCCCTACTTGTTTAAGATTGCGAAAAGAAAACAGTGCGAAGCTTATCGTAATTCTATTGACAATTCTGGCGGATAGATCTGTTTCCTGATCCGTCGTGGTTTTGCATTAATCGCGAGCAATTGAGATACATCTGACGCGGAAGGCGGAATAGTCGGCTCTGACAAGTAGCTTGATTGCGCAAGATTGTTTGCAATTGATTGCACGCTGCGTAACAGAAGAAACGCGGGATACGACCTTTGCCATTATTTTTGCTTGCGCAATACCAAATTGCCGAAGGGAGTCGACTCCTTTTTCCTTTCGAGGCAGCCACATTCCTGGCACGAGATGACCTGGAATTCCCGTACCTTCACTGGAATCTGCCTCGTGGCATTAAGTTGCACAGCCTAGATTCGTAATGGAATCTTCTTTGAGAGCTCTGCTTCAGCGCGAACCAATGATAACCGTGAAACCGTTCGAAAAAAAGAATCGTGGTTTTCTAAAAGGAGATTGTAAATACTCCTCCTCCGCTGCTCGATTCCTCGAGCCACTTTGCTGACACGTGAATCAAGCGGATCCTTAATTACTGTCACTTAATTCGGAGAAATTTATTCGACGACTGTCGGCTGGGAATTTCAATGTTAAATCTTTTATACAGGTCAACAGTGACATTCGCGAATTAATACAGTTCCATATCCTGCATCTGAAAATGTGTCTTCATAATGATCATGTTTTCAGATTCTTTGCGTGAATTTAAATCAGTGTAACTTTGAATTTCTGTGTAGTTCAACTGGCATCTCGATGTCCAACATTTATTCATTTATATACGTTACTTTAAGTTTCATTTTGTAAATATCAATTTTTGGCACATCACTGTCGAAATAGTCTCCACATTTAAAATTCGCAGCACGCTGACAGATTGTCCTGGTAAAAGAAACTAGCGTCGATTAAATAAACGGTCCAGTCGAGTGGATGGAAAATGTTGAAACTGGTTTCACTTTCAAGAGATCAAGATCACTCGTACTCGCTTTCTTCGAGCCCACTTGCGCGTACTCGGCGCGTGCACGTGGCTGGATACGTCTCGCAAAAGTTCAATTACTATCCGAGCATCGGTTCATTATGAGCTGCCTCCGGTCCTCTGTGTCCACGCGCTAGTTCTAAACTGCAAATTACAAAGCAACCGCAACAATTAACGGAACGGGACAACTACAGGAGTAGTTACACTGCCAAGCTTATTAGCTTGACATTGTACCTGCGGCCCACCTGGCAGCTATTCCCTCTCAGTGCACGGTGCAGGCTCTACACCTTACATGATTACCATTAACTTTCTGAATGATTACGTAGCATTCGTGTTCTAAAATCAAATAAGAAAATAGACGTATCGAGAGATAACGATACTACTCACCTGATGTTTTCAAAGGAATCATTCGCTAGCACTAATGCACGAACAATCACGTGGTTAGTCACACAAAATTTATTATTATTTATTCTATTTTCGGTGTTTATTTCAACCGTTTTAATACATGGGATGGTGAAAAGGCGAGGCCGGGCTAATAAGGGAATTTTCCGATTTTTGTTTTGTAACTCGTGATCTGTAAGAGATTGAAAAAAAGTTTCCAAACTTCTTACAGTTCGCGAGTTATAACAAGGGTTGCCATCTTATCACCATATAACTCCCGGAGTAACACACATTCCAACCCGGAGATGGAAAAAGCAAAAAAAAAAGTTTTGTTCTCGAATATCCGGAAAACAGATGTGCAATTCTTTTGAGCTCAAACAATTCAGATATTTAAAAGTATCTGTTTTTTTAATTAATAACTTTTATTATATATAAAATTGATACCATTATATAATACCACAATTTCTTATTATCTCATTTTTTTTCTACAACCCGGAGATTTTTCCGCTTAAACCGGAGCCCGGAGATTTGCTTCAAAACCTGGAGTCTCCGGGCCCAAACCGGAGAGGTGGCAACCCTGTTTACAACAAACTCGGAAAACAGTCGGAATTTAGGGAGTCAATTTCACCCCCTTAGAGTGAATTTGGGCGACAAACAAAAATTGCATTGTAATCAAGAGGAAGAAATCCCCTACATATTCATAAAGTCTCAGAATTTTTTGAATTTCCGGGTTCGGGGTCTTTCCTTGCAGGTATCAGAGCATGACATTAGAAACGAAAGATACAGCAGAAAATAAAACTAAGCTAAAACTAAACTATAAACCAAAATTAAATGCCCATAAATTTGATCTGACAGGCAAATAGTTGGTCAGGGAACAGAGTGCCTTCGTAATTTCTTACCAGAGCTTTCACTAACACTTCAATTTGATATTTGCTGACGTAACCAAAGGAGAGGTGTGGAAAGTAAAATTTGCAGACGCATGCTAATCTTGGAAAAGCATTGACTCGCAGAGAGGTGCAAGAAAAGACAGGGTAAGCAAGTGGAGCCAAGTGGAATCAAGACGAGTGCAAAAGAACCAGCAAGGTACAAGTACCGTCTACCAAGCTCAGCGACACTGAAGACTCCGCTCGAGGCAAAATGACAAAGTGAGAAAACTAACTGTTAATTCGCAGCTCGTTCGTGTGTTTCGTACTTCCAAGTACTTCAAGTTCGAGCGAACAGCGGCGAAGAAATTAGGATCGATTTTCAAGTAACGGAGGGCCGGGGGGGGGGGGAGAGGGAGGGAGGTGGGGGGAGGCTAAAACCGTTCGCCATTACTCTGCAAGATTCGACGGAGCACTCGCCGCTGGCGCGGAGGAGCATTTAAATAACACTCCCCCGAAGTTTTATCGGGTGACGGGTTAGTAGGCTGGCGAGACACTCGGGCGGGAAGTTCAGTAAAGCGACGGTAATTGAGAACGGAGGGTAGTCGATGTTAACACCCTCTCCGCGAATTTACCATCGGCTATGTCTCGAATAATAAGAGTGGGCAGCGGCGGACTTCGGAAATCAATAAATAGCGACGGTCCCGGGGAACTTTTAGATTGTCACGGGAAGCGACGGGAGCAGATTAAACAATTGAAAAACTGATTTCCAATCGGATGGCCCTCCACAGTTAACCAATCCCGACCAGCCGTCCACGGGCAAAATACGTCCCTTTTTCATTCCGCGTCCGCGGACCTTTTTCCACGTGACAACTTTGTTCTGCTTTTTTCCCCGGCCCACCCGCTATTTATTCTTCTTCTTTTTTTTTTTTCAACATAGAGCACGACGCGAAATGGATAAAGTGGTTAGATAAAATTCACCGTTTTGTCGCATGTTTTTACAGGACGGACTTGGTGTTTTGTTATCGTGCCGGCACATCGGTGCACGCGACATGTCATTCCATTAAAAACAGTTGATTTTATTCGGCACTCTCTTCGACGACTAGAATGATACGCAGGGAACGGTGTCATCTGTCGAGTAATTTTAAAGTTTCGTCGATCAGAACGAACGGGGCTCGAGTTACGAGAAAATGGACGTTTTCTCGACGGCTGTCGTCGAAGTTCGCTTACAGAGGAAATTACAGAGGAATTATCGAATTCCAGTGAAGCTCAGTTCTTCACCGTCATCGCAGAAGTAGTACACTTGTTCTTCATTTTCGCCCAGCTGTCTACGAAGCCTGTAAATACAAGCGAGTTAAAGATTGACGAGGAAACAGTAGGACGATTTCTCTTGGCTACGCTGTACCCTCGACTGCCCTCTTCTTTTATATTTACAAATGCGTTTTCTAAGAGGCGAGGGGGTTGCGCAAGGCCGAAGAAACGAGCGGTAGACGGTTTTTCACGGGCGTTCCTCGCGGACGAGGGGGAAAAATAATGGAACCAGGTCGCCAGTCGTGTGGAGGTGAAAAGAATTTCAAAACGCGATGCGTCAGAGCTGGGTGACACGTAATAGACGCAAAAGAAATGGAGCTGCACGAGGGGACCAATGGTGGGAACACAGGGCAAAGAGAATTCATAGCCTCGCGAGAAATGTCCTATTACCGTTTCTTTTTTTTTTTTTCTCTTGCCGCGGACTTCTCAATCATCGCCTTGACTGTTCATTAACCCTTTGTGCCGCGGCGCCGGCGACATATGTAGGGCTTTTAATCTTTTTTTCCTCCACCTCTCTCCCTCCCTCCTCCTCCATTGTTGGGCACGGCCTGTCCTGTTACCTCTGCCCCCTAGAAAATAACCCGGGCTTTGTGCGGTTGACGTCCCTGCAATTTTTCAGCCACGTTCCCCTGCCCGCTCTTCCAATGACAAATAAGGCATCGCGAATGTAATAAAGATGCAAGATACCGATTGTTTAAACTGCCGCGGAGAAATCGTTCGTTGGCAGACAAGCGGCGAGGAAGGCTTCTGGGAAACGAGATGCATAGATGGTGGCGCGAGGACGAGCGGGGTTGACGATACTGGTGATTCTGTGGACGAAGATAAGTCGGGATTGCGGAGAAGGTTTCGTTCAGCAAAGTTTGTTTTCGATAAGGGGAATTTGAGAAACTCCCTGGTTCGAGATTGATTAAGATTCGATTCCATCGCTTCTGCTTCGTTAAATGTAATTTGTATTTAAAGGGTGTATTGATCTCTACTCGGCGGTGAGGTTGCCACCTTTCTGAGGGGGGGAGGGTATGGTATTTTTGTGGGATATTGAAATAAATATAGTAGTTATTTATTATTTTAGTATTAAGCGTCTTTATTGCGCAAAGAAAATAAGCAAGAGAAAAGGAAAGAAGAACGAGACTATCGCAAAGGCGAGGTTCATTCTGAAGACTTTTTTCCAACCTAACTGATTTTCAGGGAAATTTAGGAAAATAAAGAGTTCAGGTTTACTTTTTAATTTTACTTATTTTTTCAAGTTTATTTGTTGTTAGTTTTTGCTTTTCGTATCAAGGAATTATTTTTTACAAAGTAACTATTAGAGTCCTGGAATTTGATGTGTATATTAATAAAATTTAATATTTCATTTTTTATTAATTTAATTGTAGCTCAATTTCTTTCTTCTCACCATTTAATATTCATGTAAGAATAAGTTACAAGGGAACAGATCGAACCAGCACACGCCAATATTAATGAGATTCTGCAGATATGCAGAATAATGAAAAATATTTTACGTGTATTTTTTGTTATCGTAAATTTGTAATCCTCCATGTTGAAGTGATGAAAACAGCCCCTAAAGTTGGGGGTTGAAAACTTATTTTCTGGAAATTCTGGAATATCTCGAGGAACTATTGGACGTAGGACAAATTTTTATTTTGACGTATGAGTTTTTAAAGATGAATCCAGTTTTTAGAAAATTTCAGAAAATATGTTTTCGACTCCCAGTTTTAGGGGCTCTTTCCACCCCTTCAACATGGATGATTGCCGATAAAAAAAAATGCGTGTTAAATATCTTTCACTATTCTGCAAATCTGCAAAGTCTCATGCAAATCTGCGTCTGCGGGTTCGATCTGTTCTCTTTTTACACATTGACAGCTAATTTAAGCCGGTCATGCATAGTGCCCTGTGATGTTAAGGGTGCGTTCCAAGCACTGAGACTCGCTGCAGTTACTTAGGTTAGTTTATTCAGATTGATAATTAATTTTTTTTAATTAACTATGAAGTGAAAATATTGTATTCTACGTACTATATTTTGTGTCAACAGGGTAGATATCCCAATTGCTGCCAGTGCCCCTATTACTGCCACTTTATTTCAGAGGTGGGCAAAAAATTATTTGAAATGAAAATTTCGTACACAAATTTTTATTTCAAATAATTTTTTGCCCATCTCTGCTTTATTTTTCCCCCCAAAGAAAACGTAAGATATAAAGAATAGTGTACAATAATAAGAAGAAAAACATTCTCAATCCAATAATAATTTGTTTGTACACTATTCGTTATACGTTACGTTTTTATTAACAAAAATAAATCAAGTGCCAGTGACAGGGGCACTGGCAGTAATTGGGACGTCTACACTAGTACAATAATATATAATACATACAGTAAGAGTGACAAATCTATCAGGGTTTCATGTGAAAATAATACAGTCTTTCTTTCTACAAGTTCCTTATTTCTGGGAGTTAAACATCCTTTGACACGAAAAAAGTTTCTCTACATTTTCGAGAAATGAAGCCTTTCTCCGTGAAATGTACTTTTTGACGATGTATCCTCGAATGAGACGTTAAAGACGAAACTCGCGAAGCGACACCAACAGGGGGAACGTCCGGTACACATCTTCGCGGCACAGAAGCTTTTATAATGGAATAAATAAGTAAGCGAAGCTTCTGTTTCCATGGCAGCCTGGCATTTTAATTTCCCCCAGAGATATTTCATCTCACCGTTCTTCCTTCTATTTGCCACCTAACCAATCCCCTTTCTGTTTCCAAGGCCATTCTTTCTTCGCTGCTTTCCCGTCATTGCGCGAAACCATTTCGCAGCGTTATTGTGGAAGAACCGGCCTTTTCACTCCGCGATAATTTGACACAGCGAATGCTATTCGAAAGATTGAACATTTCAGCACCGTCTAGACTTGGACGAGTCAGGCTTCCTTACGTGGCAAATGTCGACGATCTTTCGCCTTGAGTTAAGATACACTTGATGATTCAAGCCGCACTTATATTCAGATTAAAAAAAATAAATATATGTTTGCAACTCTGAAAAGCTACAACTGTAATCTCAATGGCGAGATTCGAAGTATAATTTACCGATCAAACGAACCTGTATGCCAAGTTCGATCGTAATTATACGAGACTCTCGCCCGAGATGATTATTACCTAAAGTCCCCGCCCAGTCTACGCTTGTTTGGCACTACCGGGCGGCCTAGCTAATTGGCAAATTCCAAAGTAAGGACATGGCTTGACATTTTCGCCAGGGAATAGCTAAAATCGAGGGAGCACTTTGGAGTCCATTGATTTACCACAATCAGTCATCCCACATAATTAGGTACGTTTCGTTATTCTTATTTCTTACCCGCTGCAACTGCCGTAATACTTTTGTGCAGAATATTTCAACACGAGGACGAGCGTCCCTGTCCCACGCAGCCCGATGCTTGCCGCACACATATAGGCACCCGTGCTAACACGCCGCGCGGAATCATTCGTCCGGCGGCGTCACGGAAAAATTGTCGTGTCTCGTCTCGCGGAACGGAAATATTACTACATGTAAATTTATACCGAATTAACCAGGCCCGTCCGTCGAGCCCGCGGCCGCGACTCCATTTTCCCCCGGCACAATGCATTTCGTATATTATACACGCGCGCATAGACGTGTATGCATATATGCGCGTTATATGAATAACGAATAATGCAGCGATATTTATCGCCTGCCGGCGAGATGATTCCAATGCTACCCCATTTATTCAACCGACCCAATACAGGCGGGCACCGGCGAGAGGGGCTGATTAATTAACGACTCCTGCGCGCATTCATACTGTGACATTTCGTTATGCGAGCGCGCTTTGTTACGCGGCGGTCGTTCCTGTTATTGCCGCGCTAATTCATCTGATCAGCCATTTATTAGCTTTGCACGCGGCCGATGTAGGTAATACCGCGTAGCACGGTGACGCGAGCAGATGTACGAAGCCGTTCTGCCACCCCCACCGCCATTCCGTGGGGCCGCTTTATCGGGAAGGTTAATGAGACATTCTGCGGAGGCTTCCGGCGTGCAACGTGTGAATCCATCGGTATTGAAAGCGATGCACGGTCGGTGTCGCGAATGCGAACGCGCGGCCCTCGCGAAGCCGAGTGGCGGAGTAATTCAAGATTCGAAGGATCAATTTGTTTTTCACTACTTCAGCCAGGGCGCCATTGATTTTGTGTCCGAAGAAGCTTGATAAGCGTGGTGAACGAGCGAAAATTCGTGACTCGTTTCCGGGATGGGTATGGCGATGCGGGCAGAGGGGGTGGGACCGTAGTTTTACTATCCGATGGGATCGGTTCGAATTTGGTTGAGCAGTTTCTAAAGGTCCGGTAAGAACGTTCTCCCAACAATGCAATTTACACGGATAAATGGTTATCGATGCTTCGGAAGCTCTGCGGCCGCTTGCACATCGAGGTATCGGTCTAATCGTCTCCACGGCTGTTAACAGAATAAGGCGACGCGCGGATAATACCGGCGAGCTTGTTGGAATCGTGCAAACCGTAGAATAATAACGCAAACATTCTAATTTTCAATCTATTATTGTCAGAGTGCACGCCGCAGATGAATTTGTCAGCTATGGTAATTTTGGACATAAAGTGATTAATCGATACACTAGAAATAGTAGGAATAGATTTATAAATCAAATGTGGTATTAACCTTTAGAGGGCCGGGCTGGCCACTATAATGGCCACTGGAAATTTTAAAAATTGAACTTGTTTCTAAGGGTTTTTGATATCGCTAATCACGATTCCGTGGTCAGAGTATTGAAATTTTACGCAGAAACAGTGTTGCCAACCTAAACAAGCCTAAATGAATAACAGCAGTTACATTCATATATTATTCTTTCCTTTGGCATTACCCAGGGCGAACGACGTGGACGTAGAAAGTTTTGTAGCACTTTTTTTTTTTTTTTTTTTGGTTTTTTGTGTTATTTTTGGATTTTTTTTGTATTTTCTGATTTTACTATTTATTATACGAGCTGCACTCGTGCAACGCATGCATTATACAAAATGAATAATGAATGTGTATCTCTTTGTTGCGATTTTTATCTGTTTGTTCATACTTCTTGTCCTTCCAAATGAAAAAAAAAAATTTATATGTCGGAAATTCGAATTTACGGTATTGATTGTTTCGTATGGAAATCCTCAAAACAGGGTGTTATGCACAATGCAGTGTCACATGTAGAGCATATATAAAGAGTTCGACGTCTAGTTTGTTGTAAAAAAAACACATCCAAAAATAACACAAAACACCCCAAAAACAAGAAAAGAGCTACAAAACTTTCTACGTCCATGTCGTTAGCCCTGGGTAACGCCAAAGGAAAGAATAATATATGAATGTAACTGCCGTTATTTAGGCTTGTTTAGGTTGGCAACACTGTTTCTGCGTAAAATTTCGATACTCTGACCTGAGAATCGTGATTAGCGATATCAAAAACCCTTAGAAACATTAGAGTTCAAATTTTAAAAATTCTAATATATGCCATACCGTTCGCGGCCGGGCTGGCCACTATAGTGGCCACCTAAGAATTTAGATACTTTGCCGGCCATTTTGGTGCTATATGTATATGCATAAATTTTAAGTAAATAAAATTTACAATTTCAATGAAAAAATCCCGGCCCTCTAAAGGTTAAACGTAGTCTCAAGGGGCGTTAAAATATCTGGTGGAAGATTGTACAGATATGGGAAGAATAAACATACCTAAGTGTGGAAGAAATATTTCAGGAAAGAGAGGGTGGAAGAAGTGAAAGAAGAAAATAAGGATGGAAGAGGGGAAAATGATTCCAAAGAGTATATTCACGTACAAGAGAATAAAATGTTAGTAGAAGGATTACTTTAGCAAAAGAACTGATAGTATACGATAGACACAGCGTTAAATATACATATAGAGGCGTGGTAGTGGAAACTGAATGTAGAGTGGGGTAGGAAAGAGTGAGATCGAGCGGGGGATGTACATATTAGGGTGGCCCTTATTTTCAATCTGCGATTTCTTTTGCTCTCACCCCTTAATATGGTTCTATTTCATAAAAAAAAAATAGTCCCTGAAAAAGATTGTTGCAATCGGACAACAGGAAAGGGTGCCGACCAGGTTTTATAATTTAGAATTCATCAATGGGTTGAATTTGAAGAATTTCTCAAAAATGGTAAGCCCTATCGAAATTTTCTTCAAATAATATTAAAAGAGCATTTAATTTTCTACAATTACTGTGTATATAAGTTTTTCGTGCTTCCAACCATGTTTTAGATAATAGCGCTTAGATATAGAGTACGCAGTGACGTATTGTCAATACGCGCGTACTGCGGATCTCTCTATATTCAGACGCCATTATCTAAAAAATGGTTGGAAGAACGAAAAAACTTACATATACGGTAATTGTAGAAAATTGAATGCTCTTTTAATATTATTTGAAGAAAATTTCGATAGGGCTTACCATTTTTGAGAAATTCTTTAAATCCAAACTATTGCTGAATTCTAAACTTTAAGGCCTGGTGGGCACAATTTCCTGTTGTCCGCTTGCAATAAACTTTTTTCAGGGACTATTTTTTTATCAACTGTCACCGTTTTAGGGAATGAGAGCAAAAAATAAAATAAAAAAAATTCGACACGTATAAATAAGGCCCACCTTAGTGCATATGCGTGAGGTTAAGAGGACAGTGTAAACCAAGGCACATTTCTTGACAGCGAGGTCGAAACTAAATAAATAAATAAATAAATATATACTGGGTGTTCGACTACTGCGTGGAGGAAATTCTAGGGGTAATTCTAGACACCAAAATAAGACGAAAATCAAGAATAACAATATTGCAATGGAGGCTTCGTTTGTTAGTTATAAGCATTTAAAGATACGCCTAAAAGCAGGCAATCCACGTGCAGCGGTGCACGCGGGACTACAGAGGCGCGGGGTCGAGTAGTGGTATTCAAAGTCACTGTCGCACGGGATCACTCACGTCAGAGAAGCTGCGACGAAACTTATCTCCTCTTCTTTATCACTTCATCCCACATTCAAGAGTATCTTTAAATTACACTTGCCTAAGTAGTCACTAAAATCCATTCTTTCGCGACAACGATACCCTTCAATTTTGTACGAAATGATAAAGAAAAAGAAAAGATAAATTTCGTGCTTTTAGGCATATCTTTAAACGCTTATAACTAACAAACTAAGCCTCAACCGCCATATCATTATTCTTGATTTCCGTCTCATTCTGATGTCTAGGATCATCCCTTAAATTTTCTCCCAGCAGTAGTCGAGCACCATGTATACCAAAGGTAAGATAAAGTGAAATACTTTTCGAATGATCTACTTATTCAACATGCGGTTTATATGATTTCGTTCGTCAAACTTTCAGGCCAAGTAACAGCCTTCACAGTAACAGCAAGTGCTTCAGGAGTAACTTTAAACCACGGAGCATTCTTCCAAGAACGGGAACTGCTCGGTTGGAATTGACTGTTACGAGGGACGTTTAAGGGATGCGCTTGTAAAATTGCAACGATATCCTACCTTCTTATCCGACCCAGGAAATTTGCTTCTCACTTAAAGCAAAACTGAGACATCCGTAATTCCGCTGCCTCAGTCATCATTTGTAAGAAACTTTATTGTTCTATGATTTGAAGAATAAAAGTTTCAAGACTTCTCACCCAAAGCTTTCCGTGCTCGAGCTACGTTGTACGTTTGATTTCGACCGATCAATAAGCTCCGTCTTCGTTCGGCAAACAATATAACAACAACGTTTCCTCGCATGAGCTTAATCCCCTGTCACGTACTTCCCGAACGCTGCGCCGGCGAAGGAATCACGGCCAGGTTGTCAGAAGATCCATCTCCTTCTTCTGGAACGAAGAACTTCGAGTTCTTCACCGATCACTCCATTGCCAGCGAAGTCAGATGCATGCGGGAGAGTGTGGGCGTAAACACACACGCGCGATCGAGTACACAGTCGCGCGTGTAGTGGCATATACTGGGTGGGATGGTGGAATAACTATCGCAGCAATAGCATTACTCTTTCGAAACTAACAAATGCCGAAAGAAGATCGTAAAAATTGTGAACCACTTCAAGTTTCCCTTCAACTCATACACAAAAGGTAGGGGAGAGTTGCTATAAAAGGGACACTTTTGTTTAGCGCCTATTTCTGACAATGTCATTATAGATATTTAAAAAGCAAGCGTATCAATAGAAAGCGTGTTTATTTCCTTTCAACAAATTCATAAATTATAATAGAAAATAACAAAATCTTCGATTTTCAAATAAATGGGAAATGTCTCTTTTACGACTAGGTGATTTTAAATGGGACATTATAAATCATGAAAGGGATACGTTAATAAAAATAAACTTATTAAGTATTACAATTATAATTGTAACTCCTAATGATACAAAACAATGGAATCTATGAAAAAAATAATTCTTTGTACTATAAATCATCAATATTTTTTACTATCTTCATAGAGTGTGACATTAATCATAGCTTTAGCAGTTTTTTTAGTTATAAAGTAATATTTTTTATGGAATTTATGTCTTACAAAATAAGTTCAACATAGGAATACCAACGAATGGTAAATATAAGTACATATACAAAAAATTTATAAAACACTTAAATAATAAAATAGTTTAGAATTAAATTCTACTTGAGCAAAAATGAGATCAATTGTACTAAAATAGGTAGGTACGTTTTCATATTGCAGATTAATGATTTTATTATTCATTTTTTACGATAAAGTTTGTCGCTTTGAATCGTCACTTTATTAATTCTTAAATTTGAAACAATACGCCATCAACTAATAATTGATAATTTAAAACAATGCCATCTATGTATCAGATGATACACTAATAACTTTACAGGAAAGTAAAATATAGTGTCTAGCAATACATGTGTATGAGAAAGACAGCCATGAAACAGTCGTCCCATTTAAGACTATAAGTTGCCTATGCTCTCCCTTTTAAGACTATAAGTGAGTTTAATATAAAATTACCTCAAAAGAAAATAATCAATTAAGCTTCTCTATTAAGTATTTTCGTTTCAGTTTAGTACAAGCTATTTTAATGATATATCACGTTAACATTTTGTATATATCTTGATCTCAGAAAACGACACAGAAAATCAACGAAAATTTTACTTTTACTGCCGAAAAACATCAACCGCGGATTATTACTCTGTGGCAAGTGAGACCGCAGTGAAGTTTATGTCAAATGACTGGGCACTAGTGTGCCATAAACAGGAAAATAACTTGCATGTCTAATGCGTTTAGAATTTTGGTAATTTTATTTGTCCCATTTAAGGGGTACGCCACCCTGAGGCGCTCGAAACAGCACTAAACTAGACCAATTTTTTTTACTGATACTATGAGGTTGAAAATTATTTATTTTCTTCTTATGTGTAGAGCATGTATTGGTGCATATATTGTATAAATACTGTACAAAAATATTAAAAAATGACCGAGTTATTTGTTCTCCCGCGAAGCTCGTCCGGCGTTACACGCGTGACTAACCTAACAAATTGTAACGCCCAGGTTCGTCTGAAATCAAATACATGATGATTTTCGTGTTCCTTAATAAAATACCTACGATGTAGCATACGGATTTGAGAAAAAAAAAATTATTGCACAAATGAGAGCAAAGTGAAGAAAATTATACGTTTTTCACGTGAAGAAAACGAATTTAAACCATTAATTATATACGAATGGGGTATCGGATGGAAAAACTGATATGCTACATCGTAGATAATACCATTAAGAATGTGCGTACCAAGTTTGAAATCAATCGGACAAATAGTTTTGGAAATATTCGATAGGTCACCTTTGAAAATGTAGTTTCGAGAAAAACGCAAAAGAAGTAAAGTAGAATGGTCGCTACCTGCTGCGGAATATCGACATGCGCGCCTCGTTTAAAGTCTATAACTCGGCTATTTTGGGGAATCTTTGCGTCTACCATGGCTTAAATTATTCTTAAAACTTCACGTAATAAGAAAATGCAAGAAAACAAAAATCGATTTTTTAAAACATTCAGGGTGGCGTAACCCCTTAAGACCTGTCCCTTTTATAGCACCTCTCCCTATTCCATCACGTTCTTCCACTTCCTCTCTCTAAATTCTACCCGTAATGAAGTATTTTGAAACTCGAGCCAGGTGATTAGGCAACAAAGTACCAACTGCAACCCCAAAGCCTACCCATAATTTAATACGTTTTGATATCAAAAACCTCTACGCGAGTGAAGCGTCCCAGGTATCAGCTTGCCACGTACACCGCTCACAATGGTATCCCAAACGAAACAAAGTTCGCAGAATTGAATGCGCGTAACTCGCAAACAATATCTCGTTTCCCGCCCCGTCCGACGTAACAAACTTGCAAAGAAAAATGTCAAGCCCGCGAGTGTTTCGTTTCTCAAAGTTTTTATACCCATTCCCGAATGAATCCCGAGGCGGCTGGTCCCCCGTGGCGGGCATCGCGGCTCCATCGGATTTTTTCGACGAAACTTGGAGCACCGACGTTTCCGCGGGAAGTTCTCAATATTCCCGGGGTGAACTATCGCGGGCACACCGTGTGTACAGAGTTATGATATCACGCGCCGGTGTGCTTGATGGATGGGGATGTTTATGGGGTCCCCGGCGCGCGAAATAAGAGCAATCGATGGAAATTGACGATCAGGGTAGAAGGTCGAAAGCCGTGAGAGCCGTCGTCCTCGTCCCCAGGCCTGTATCCTCTTCCGCCTCCACCCCATACCGCTTCCCCACTCCGTATACCCGAGATTGCACGAATAAAAGGCTCCATCCCCCGATTCCCGCGCCACGCGCCATTATCTCGGAATCCTTTTCCACCCCGGAAGATCCAGGGACCGACGGTGTAAGGTGAAAATCGCATGTCGCGGAGCATACCGGCTCCTCGCGCCGATGGTAATTGCCACTTCTATTAGATCGGATTCCTCCGAAGGAAATCGACGCCACCCTCGGAGGCCGGGGATAATCCACTTTTAGCATATTCCGCTCGGAAGCTGATACTTCCCTGCAACAGCTACGATCCCAAGGAAATACTTCTGACTACTTGCACGTAAAATCATTACCTTTTATAATCCGACAAAGACGCCGACGAATTGCGTTACCGAAACGTTCGCTCGCTCGGCGCGGATAAAGAATTCATTACGGAGAAGATGAAACTCCACTGATCAGATTCCAGCCAGTTTCGAACTCCATTCCAAACCACTTTCCGCGGCGAGACGTGACGAGGCTCCAGTGAAATATAAGATCCCGGCCGTCTGCTCCGCCGACGCGCCAATTATCGCCGCTTCAAAAAGGAATTTATGTATGTACGAGGCAGCTCCTCCGGCGGAGCTCCTACCGTAAGTCCATTAGAGCAGAGCCGCCCGCGGGAGAAGGAGAAATATCTCGAGGGGTCTTTCTCCTTTCTCCGGCCATCCGGAGCGAAAACGAGCGTCATTAATCGCGCGACGGTGAAAAAAAGCGGAAAGGGCGCGCAGGACTCGCTCTTGTCCTCCTGCGAACGGCAAAACCTTGGCGGGGTGGGCGCCGGAGAATGAGCGTGCAGAATGGAAGATGGGCGAGGAGGGGAGGCGGGAGGGGGGGGGGCGGGGGGAGGAGAGGAAGAAGACAGGAAGATCCTGAAAAATATCAAAAAACGGGGCGTAGCCAGGAGCTTCGGCGTGTTGTCGCGGTACCATCGGGGGTCACCGCAGACAAATAGGCTGCGTCAGTTTTAAAATGCCCTTCCGGTCCGGCGGACGTGAAAGGAAAGGAAGAACGCACCGAGCACGGAGGCCCCCTACCCCCCCCCCCCCCCTTCGAATCGTCCTCGAATCTTTTCCACGTCCATTCCCCGAGAGGTGCTCCCTCCTCGTCTTGGGACAGATAAACGGATAGCGGGAAGCCGGAGTGCTCGTGAATCTTCCTAATTTTCCGTCTTCTGACGCTCCTCGATCACGCATACGAGGATCGCATGGTCGATGCGGCCGGCGGTGATGTATGGGGCGACCAGGGCGGCATCCCTTCGGCGGGGAGAAATGGGGCTCCGACCAATTATGGTGAAATGGAGCAACCCGCTTCACCGTGCAACTTCTCGCGGTTTTAAAGAATTGCTACACGAACGGCGAGGTAATAATGCTTGCGTATCGAGCTCCATCGCGGGAGACTGCCTCCGAGGTGTACATTCATTACGCTCTGCCTTCTAATATGCAGTATTTTTAAAGTGTCCGGGACTAAAATGCTAACGCACCAGCCGGGCACGCCGTGCTGGGCGCAGTGCGCGACGCGGGCGAAAGCTGGACGCAGATCGATTTCCGTGGGGCCGCTGCATAAAACGGGTCCTTTCAGATTATAATTCGAAAGCAAGGATGGCCCGACGCTTCCGTATCTCGTGGTTATCCGTCGCGGTGGCGTTTCAACGCGGTCCTGCTCATTTTTCACGGGCGACGGAAACAGAGGAGCGGAATAAAGGCGGAGCGGGCGGCGACTGAACTTCCATCATCCTCGGCTCCTACCGCGGATAGACGGATAAACGGTTACTCGCGAATATTCCACGGTCCTCGATCATCGTCGTCGCCGATCTGCCAAGACGGCGGATAGAAGGAAAATGGAGTTTACGAAACTATCGTCCCCGGAGACGATAGAAACTGAATCGAGTTTCCGCGAGCGGCGTCGGCCATTTGTCATTAGAGAGAATCCGGACGGAGGAGGCCTGTTGCCTATCCAGACGTTTCCTGATTACGCCGCCGGCGCCGTTCGCTCGGGGAACAGGGAGGAAGAAATTCGCCGCTGACCTTTCCTACGCCCGTTGTCCCTCGCCCGTTTAGTCCCGGATGAGCGAACGAATGATAGAGGTTCAACGTCCCGCCGCGTCTTTCGCGGGGGATCCTCGATCATATTTACGGGCCCTCCATCCTGCTGGATCAGACGGCTAACCTCGCAGGATGCAAGGCGAACCGAGGAGAATGGAGTTTGCGAAACTCGCCGGTTGAAATACAAGAGGGACGGAGTTGCACGTCTCTCTCTGTATAACGCCACCATTTATCGCCGTAGAATTTTGATGTGGACAGTCTCCCGTGATGAAGGGCACTTCTCTTTGCTTTACAGCCTCGTCTGTATCTGCACGGTGTTCTGGGAGAGGGGTCCAGAATCGGGGCTTCTTTTGGTGGTGATATTCTTGTTTATTTTTAGGTATATTGGCCAACGTCAAATGTGCCGGAGATTTCTCTTATTTTTGGTTATATTGATTTATATTTCAATATTGTTGCGAGCACCGGGTATAGGCTCGTGCATAGCCTGCTGGTACCTGTAGCTGAAGACTGAAGAAGGTCAGCCCCCGTCAAGAGGACGAACAGCTGATCGAAGAAAGAGACTGTCTGGTACCGAACGCCGTAACGTTCGAACTAGGGCTGGGACTATTTCGACGCGCGTTACGAAGAGTAGCATGTTTCATTTTTTTCTTACGGATAACTGCTTGTAGAAAAAATGAAAATTGCTACTTTTCGTAACGCGCGTCGATTTGTCGAATTTTTCGGTATTCGACTATTCGAATACTTCAGTTGCTCAATTATTTGGCGAATATAATTCACACCATACTATTAGAGCTGTAATTATTCGACTATTCGAATAATTCGAATAATTTCGAATACGAATAATTTCTCCGAATATTCGAACCTTCGAATATTCGAATATTCGAACGTTCGAATTCTGATTGTACCGAATAGGAATCTGAACATGAAATATTTGTTCACAGTTTATCGTGAAATTCTTTTCATATTGACCTTTACAATTATTTGTTTTTCAAACGATACATTTTTAACTTTATTAATCTTTGGTAAATTAATACATTTTGAAACGAAAACAACCATCAGTTACTAGTATTATTATTTTTATAATAATGAGTGGACAACCCTGACGGAATCGGCCAAGGGACCCCTCCTCTAGGCCCACCCGTGTCCCATCATAAGCGGATGACAAACAGTATAAGCAGACTTTTTTGTAGGAAGCTAAAACTCCATAAACGATTTTGAGGAACTATAATATTTTTATTTCTCCCTCGTTTCTATAACGTTATTTTTCTAAATTTATAGTGTATTATTCGCTTTATAGACACCATCTTACTCATTAATAGTAATTTTATTCTTTGTTTCTGTAACCTACCCCCACTATTTCATGTTCAGATTCCTATTCGGTACAATCAGAACTTCGATAGATCAGAATATTCGAACGTTCGAATATTCGAATATTCGAAGGTTCGAAGTTCGAATATTCGAATATTCGAAGGTTCGAAGTTCGAATATTCGAATAATCGAAGGTTCGAAGTTCGAATATTCGAATAATCGAAGAAATTATTCGAATTCTGTGGTATTCGAATATTCGAATACTTAGATTATTCGAATATTCGTTGCAGCCCTACATACTATTCGAATACTTAAAAAAATAAATTAACTAAAATCCGTACAATTTTGGAGTTCATTTAATATTTATGAAGTCAAAAAAATATAACACAATAAAATAGACTCCATATAAAACCAAACGAAAAAAAACAATGAAATAACTAAAATCAGCACAAAATATAAATCTTTTACTAGTGGTACCAAATTATAAATCTTTATTCCATTTGGTATTTTTCTTTGGAAAATATGAACTCATGAAGATTGAGTAGTTTAACAGTAAACTGTTACCTACTACAACATGCTTGTGACCGTGGCGATTTCAAGTCACAAATTAAATAATTAATTCACTTCTGCATGTTAATTCTAGTATATAAAACCGGTTTTTTAAATTTAAAAATCGGTTTTCGCATTTTACAAATTTATAAATAAAACCCGGATTTTAATCCTGGTTTTTAAAAATCGATAAACCCTAACAGTTACTCATAAAATTTTAGAATCTTAGATAAGATTGACATTAGAAGAGCATGTAGGTATGTTGTAAAACGTTTTCTTCAATAAAGGAAAAATATTTTTAAATATTTTAATTAAATATTTATCAATTAAATACTAAATAATATTAAAAATTTTAATTAAATATTTATTAAATTTTTTAACGCTACAGTCGAAATATCTCAAAACAAAAAATACATGACAAAATACTTACGCTACCTTCATAATCACCGGTACAAACGTCCTCGTATAAGAGAAATTGAGGGGCCCAGTGAAAAACAGGCACATGCCACATATGCATAAATTCTCGTTTCTTTGTACCATTAATTCGTTCCTGCAATGCAGTGTAATTCCACCGTCTCCTAATATGTATAATATTATATACATACGTATCAGCTTCACGCTGAGAAAAAACAACTGCGTAGTGGAAAAAAGGCCCATTCCACTCGGCTCCTTGGGGGCAGGTGACCTAATAAAAGTAAATCTTCTGCTAAAATTTGATAATTGTCATAATTTACCATTTAATTCAAGCACCGTCCGAAATAATTACATTTTCGTACCGCATTTCCTATGAGAATAATTTTTCCTCCAACTTGCTTTCCCCGAAAATCATGAAACGGTGGCATGTGCCTGTTTCCCACTGGGGCTCTCAATTATTAAAAAAGTGCAGTCTATCAGAGTAATGATAAATGAACAATGAATGACAGCGCGAAAGTTGAAGATAATGGATAGATTTTCGGTATTGCTTCGGCATTACTTTTAACGAGAGACGTCGATACGTTGCGTATGGTTTGGTGACAACTCGCAGAAAGATTGAAGGGCTCGTTATCAGTGATCCCGCGGAGGCGCTGCGATTCATCCAAGGCCGCGGATGAATCGATGCTGGAAGCAGGGAGAACATCGATAAGCTTATAATCCGCCGTCAGATTTCTTGAAGTTCGCCTCGGTGATTGATCGCAATCTCTTAATTAACCGGAAAATCGAGGATCGATTAACGTAATTAATGTGATTCCGTTACGTCGATTACCTGAAGATTCGCTGCAATTCATCTGTACCTACGTATACATACCTCCACTTCCATCGATGCGACGATGGGGATTGAATGGAGGAGCCCGAGTGTTAAAGGGAGCGAAGTGTTCGCCGATAAACTTCGCCACGAACGCCATCAAATTTAATTTCTTAGAGTCGCACGCTCGACGCCGTGGAACTTCGCGGAAACTAATTTCGACCGTATCGGTTTGAGGCTAAAAGAAAATAACGAAACGAACTCTCGGTCGATCGAGCTACGTGCCCGTATGCTCGCGCGCAAACAAGAGACCCGCGAAAGTAATTAAAAAAAAGGGTCGAAGCTGCAGCGGCACAATCCCATCGGTTAATGCCTTCGTGATTAAACGCGGTATCGATCAGTGCGTACACTTTTCGAGGAGGGGAAGAGAGGGCCACAGTACACGCGCGGATTTCGAACGGGCCAGGGAACATAAAAAGGAAATTCGAAAAAGCGAATGCCGCTTGTTGGGAGCTCGTTCCATCCGGTTACACGATTATCGATTGCACTCATGCATGGTCGCTTTCTCGATATTTCGCCGGGCCCTCTTGAATCGCCCGCGATAAATCTCTGCGTATAAATTATTGTCGAAATCATTCCGAGCTTTATAAAGTTTGCGTCCCGTATTGTATTCACAAATTTACATCCCCGCGGTGGACTCGTCGAGTGATAAATTACATCTGAAGTCTGCCGTTTGGAAAAGGGCACCTTCAAATCAGGGCGGGCGTGAACTTTTGCGGGGCCGGCTTTCAAAATTCTGCGGGGCAAAAAAGCGGATTTATTAAGCCCACAAACTCCTCAATTTTATAATAATAAATATTTAGCTATGCATAGTGCCCCGCAAAATTTACGATGAGCTTTTCGCGGTGCGCGTAAAATCACAATCAAAATCAGTAATACTTGGCGAATGAACTTTAAATTACCAGGAAACACGATGTCAAAGTTGGTTATCGAGCAGGTGAGAAATCCAGGGCTGGAATTCCTCCGGCACGTCCAGTAACGTTAAGCCGTTAGGGAACCCTGCGCTTTACTGTCAAATAGCAAATGATGCAAGCATAATGAGGTTCGCGTCCACTGAAAGCAGTCGCCGGGAATTACTCACGAGGCAGGGCGGCCGCAAAATTCAAAGCCAAACATTCGGTCGCCGTGTTCTCGCCTTGAACTCGACCAAGGCGCGACCGCGGCGAGATTCGTATCTGCAACGAAATTAATCAGTGCCTGCAAATTGGCCGTGCCGATGTCATCGCGCGCCATTAAAGCTCCTTGCGGCCGATCGGGGGACCGCAATTGTTCTTGACCAGCCCGCAGGCTCGCCGCCTCCCAACATCGTGGAAACGTGCTTCCTGACCCGCTCGGAAGGCCATCGTGAAAAGTTCATGAGGCGGCAAGAATAATTAATGGGAATTAGTTGCACTAAGTGAGCGGAGTTTAACTCTTTCGTGCGTGGCCATAAAGCCCTTTATGGTTCTCGTAAATGCCATTGGAGCGCGGATCGGGGGACTTGCGCGCAACCAGATCTGGGAATTATGTAATAACAATAATTCACGGCGGGCGTTGAATTTCGAAACAACGGATTAATTGCGGAGCGAACGGTGCGACGGGTTGGTTCGCGTAAAAGTTTATGGATTATGGGGTGGAGTGAAAGGCGTTGAATGGTAATTCGAGACGATACAGTGGCTGAATTGCCACGAGTTCGCCTTTTTTTTTTCCATTGGAACGATCCATGCTTGCAATTAAGGAAGATTGTCACTTCAATTTAAAAGTGACGGCAGGTATAATCTCGGGTGGGAGCGCGTTTAAAGTTTTAAAGCCTGTCGTAACGTATGCGGGGCGAAACCAAGCGACGCTTGTAATTAAGCGAGATTCGGGTAGAAAGACAACCCGTGTGTATGCTCGACGTTCAATAATGTACATCATAATGAGAATTTCAAGCGAAAGCGTATCACCGAAGAAGTAATAATTAACGCGTGGCGAGTGTAATCTTCGCGTTTCGGAGCCGCGGAACATTTCGTATGAAACGAGATTTTTAGCTCTAGCCAGATGTCGGGGGAATTAAATTTAATACTATTGACGTTTTATTTTCATATGATAGATACTACCGAATATGAATTTATATTCGCGAAATATAATTTATGATGCTCTATGATAATATTCAATGAGAACACAATTTTTTGATAACGGAAGATGAGTTAATATGTGTACAAGAAGTGAAAAGGGAAAAAACAGGGAATGTCACAAAACAGTTTTATCGAGAAAATTAAGTTTTAATACATTAGTCCACCAGTAAAGAAACAAGGTTCAATGAATTTAATTTTCTTATATAATTTTTGTTTACTTTGACCACAGAAGCTTAGGCAGAGTGGACATTTCCTATTTTTCACCAGTATTCCAAATTTTTAACGTTATCTTACGGGGGTATTTGAACATTTTAAATCTTTGTGATTCGACAGTTCTGTAATTCGAGTTGCTACCAACAAAATATGTTATAAATTGCAGAATCACGAAAAATGGAAATTCCCAGTTTTTTTCCGAATTTTTGGAAAAAATCTCTGTTGACCATAGTTAAAGAAAATACAAACAAAAATGTAACAATATACAAGTTCTCGAAGCACGCTGTGAACGATTTTTTATTCGTTGATTTTACACTTTTTCTTATCTGGGTTTCGAGAGTTTCGAATCACAAAAAAGTGCAAAGTTTTGAATCCTCGAAACTTCAAACTTTTTTGGGTTTCAAAGTATTGTCGCAATTCGAGAAATCCATCTCTAGTTTTAACGTAATTACAGGGGCGAATTTTGGGGAGCATCAAAATTTGAGGAGCGGAAAATTTTGGGAAGCAATAAACTTTGGGCGAAAGAAATCGCAAAATGTTTAAACACAAAGGTCTGAGACAACTTTGAAACAATTCACTTTCTTTTCAGATAGTAAATTAGCAGTAACTCATACATGAGTTGTCATATTAAATTAATTTTAAAATTGTGTCAACTCTTTTAAATTAACGGCGGCAGACGCATGTTTGTCTAACGGCAGAAAATGTCCAAATCATAAGTTGCAATATATAGTGACTGTAGATTATGTTTTTTATAAACTGTAAGGTAACCACAAATAAAACGTTATACCTCCTTCTCTCTCTCTCTCTCTCTCTCTCTCTCTCTCTCTCTCTCTCTCTCTCTCTCTCTCTCTCTCTCTCTCTGTCTCTGGCGTGCATACACGTACGTATTAGGTCAGTGCAAAAATTCGTTCGCTCACTGTCAGGTGATGTTATGTGTAACGAAATGTCTCTTTTGCTACACATACTTGTGCTTTTACCAGAAACGTGGCAAAGGTCATAGACTGCCAAGAAAAATAGTTTGATTAAAAAACCCTGTAATATATGTTTACTTTTAATAAAAACGTGGTTGAATAAAGCGAACGAACTTTTGCACTGACCTAATACACGCTGAAAGGTATAATCGGGCTAATTATACTGCAGTGCACTGTGCAGTACAGATAGAGCTAAAATATCGTTGTTAACCGTACACATACGCGTAGAATATGTTTTCACTGATAATCTAGATTATAATACCGCGCCTGTCGGTGATTTCAATGTGGAAATGCATGGCCCACAGGGTCAGTCTCCTCGTAAAGTGTTGCAGACTGTCTCTGCCGGTACAACATACAAATACATTCGAATATTTTAATATTTATACCGCTCGGTACACTGCATGTATCGACGCCATCTATGCACGCTGCGGTAATCGTGAATATTGCTATTTAGAACGCTGCAGCACAATTACCGTGAACTTCATATTGTCGATTTCAAAGTGCACTGCATTCAGAACTTACTATCGTTCTGATTTTCAAAGACGTGAAACTCAAGCTATCAATTAATTAGAATGTCTCCTACCTGTTCGAACGTCTAACACTGATTGTCAGTAGTTAGGTATATGGTGTACATTAAAATAACACGCCGATTTTGACGAGACCCTGCAGATTTGCAGAGTAGTGAAAAATATTTGACGCGTAAACATATTTTCTGAAATTTTCTAAAAACTGAACAGGAGGCTGGATTCGTATTTAAAAAATACATGCTTTGAAAAAAATTGTTCTACTATATTGTATATTCTAGTTTAAGTGTAAATACTACCCTATATAGGGTAGAAGAAACTCAGTGTGCTTGTAATGACAGGATGACGGTTAAAAAAGGAAGCCTATTTAAGTATCACAAGCCAAAAGTTTTGGGTTCTATTCTGTATAGCTTCCGAAGACTAGTAGGTACAGTGAGCCACGAAAGTATTCGATCGCTCTGAAATGAAAAGTTTGAGGCTTCAAAAATATGAGTCCTATTATGAATTATAAAATACTTTTATTTCTATAATAACATATATGTATCATGATTATACATGTGAAATTTCAAGTGTCTCTGATGACGTCAACAATAGTTATAAAACATTTCTTAGTAACATCGACTAAATGACCGTCACAAAAGTATTCGAACGTCTAAATTCAAAATAGATATTTTAAATAAATGTAGTGTTTTAATATTTTGTCGGACCACCCCGAGCACTTATCACAGCTTCTAAACGTCGTTGCATACTGTCAACCAAATTTTGAGAAATATCTTCTTTTATATTACTCCAAACTTTAAAAATGTTGGTTTTTAATGCTTCCTTTGAACTAATATTATATTTACTAAGTTGTCTGTCAATTTCTGCCCATAAGTGTTCTATGGGGTTGATGTCCGGACTTTGTGGGGGTGTTTCTAAAATGTGGGGAATGTTGTGTATGATTCAGTGTTTAACAATATATGCGGTATGTTTCGGATCATTATCCTGCTGAAAATGAAAATTTCCTTCTAGCCCTAATTTTTCCACACTTTGCACCAAATTATCTTTTAATATTTGCATATATTTATATTTATCTAATATGCCTTCAATAATGGCGAGGTTTCCGACACCACTGGCTCCCATACACCCCCATGCTTCACGGTTGGGCGTAGATTTTTAGGATCCATCTCTCTGTTTGCTAATCTCCAAACCTTATGACATCCATCTGAACCAAATATGTTAAATTTGCTCTCGTCCGAGAAAATAACACGTTTCCAAAAGTCCTTATCCTTGTTGACATACTTTTTAGCGAAATTTAGTCTCTTCTGCTTATTTACTTTGCTAATGAATGGTTTCTTTCGAGGTATCCGACCATGAAAATTATTTTCACGAAGAATTCTTCGACAAAGTTCAGGATGAACTTGTTTTTTAAAACTATCAGCGACTAGTGTTGCAAGTTTTGGACCAGAAATTCTTGGGTTCTTCTTGATTTCACGCACAATTGTATTTTCCTCCCTCTTCGTTAACGTCCTGGGTCGGCCAGAACGGACTTTATTTCGAAGGATTCCAGTGGTTTTTAACTTGTTTACTATGTAGTAAACGGTAGATTTACTTCTCCCTAACAATTTCGCTATTTCGCCATAGCTCTTGCCTTCATTATGCCACTTAATGATCAATTTCCTGTCAGTGATGCTTGTTTCTGATTCTTTTGGGCACATTATTACCAAAACTGTTTTAGTCTTATTAACACTCACAGTACTGAACACGGGAAGTGTGAGAAACCAACTGAGAACGCCAATGTTTACATTTTATCATATTCAAGGATTGTTTTGTATTACAAGGGTCGTCGTTCGAATACTTTTGTGACGGTCAGTTAGTCGATGTTACCAAGAAATGTTTTATAACTATTGTTGACGTCATCAGAGACACTTGAAATTTTACATGTATAATCATGATACTTATATGTTATTATAGAAATAAAAGTATTTTATAATTCGTAATAGGACTCATATTTTTTAAGCCTCAAACTTTACATTTCAGGGCGTTCGAATACTTTCGTGGCTCACTGTACATCAACCTGCTAATCCTGTAGAAGGAGCTTTAATTTAATTATTTGAAAATGCATCTGCATTGGGCTAAAAGACTTCAGATCTCAACCACGTTCAAATACATAGAGAATGTTTCTATTCGAAGAATGACCCAGTTAAGAGATTAAAAGCTCATATTAGCTCCAAACTATTGCACCCACAATAGTATTTCTTAAGGGGTGGTGTCACCTTGGACGAATGGAAATCCGAGGTCTATACATCAATTTTTTTTCTTTGAAATAATGAATTCAATGGAAAATCTGATTACTGGCATTTATTATACATTTCTTGAAGATTAACAAAAAAATTTTGTTTATTTTTTTCAACAAAATGGCGGTGTTAGACTCACTGCTCTGTGGGCAGTTGATTCGCTAATTTGCGTTGCGTGGATTTCCAACCTGGTGTTCCCTCGAATAAAAAAACAAAGATTTTCATTTTCTACATGGCGGGAACAAAAGAAGTACAGACGGATATTTAAAAAAAAACATTTTTATGAAAATCGAGGGTGTTTTAGGAAAAATTGTGATTTTTATCAGAAAAATTTGGTTACAAAAATGGCTGTAGCTAAAAATATTTTTAAGCAATCGTAAAATCCATATGTACCTTTTTAGATTAACATAATAGGAAGATTCTCGCAAAATTTCAAGTCAACTGGAGGAATAGTCTTTGACATCCGCGCAATGCCAATTGGCAAGTTAATTGTAAAGGACGCACGGCGTAGCGGCTCTGGCACCACCTTTCTTTGATTTTTTTTAATCTTCAAAAGATTTATAACAAATGCCATTAATCAGATATTGAAAAGAAAGATAAAAAAAAATTGCGAAACAAAACCTATGATTTTCATGCGTCCAACTTGGCAACTCCCCTTAAGGGGGAAGTTTACAGTTTTCATAGAAAATTTTGATTACCTACCTTTAACACGCTGTCTTAAGAGACTATACAAAAAATAAATAGAAAAACACCCATAAATTTTAATATATTAATTAATCTTCTAGACCTCCCCACGCGAACTGGTCGAATGTATAACTATGGAACACCAAGTCCGAAATCAAATTTCATTTTTTCTTATAATCTATATGAGTGTAGTTTCCGTTGTGCGTACCGATTTCTTAAACAAATTATTTTTGTAAAAATGGTGCGCTTTAGAAGAAAACTTTCGAAAATCCGTGAATAAGATGAACAGTTTTCCGAGCGTATTTCAAGAAATTTGTTTTCAATCGAAGAATCCGTACGTACAACGGAAACTACACTCATATAATTTATAAAAAAAAATAATGAAAATCGATTTCGGACCTGCTGTTCCATAGTTATAAATTCGACCAGCTCGCGTGGGGCGGTCAAGAAGATTAATTAATATATTAAAATTTATGTATGTTTTTCTATTTTGTTTGTTAATATAGTCTCTTAATACAGCATACTAAAGATAGGTAATAAAAAATTTCTATGAAAACTGTAAATTATTCCCGAAAAAAGATTCTTAAAAATGGCTTACTTTTCCAGCCGTCACATTGGTGTTCCCCCTTAATATATTCTCCCCTCGTTAAATTCCTTCCCTTTAAAAAATTGTCGTTAGATGAAACATAACGATGAAGTAAAAGCGTTAGGGGATGAAATCATTATCCCGCAGGTGGATCACGTCTTTCCAGCCCACAATGAGCGGCTAAAGCAACGCTTGTCCACTCACACCCCCAATTCACCACCCTTCCCCATCACGCGTGTGGCCAAGAAACATCCCCCATGCTCCTTCCACCCCATATACAGATTAAGCAGCCTTTGAAGTCGGAATAAACAGCAGAGGATCCCCGGGTCGGCAGGGGGCAACTAAAACACATTGTTAACGCGGCCAAGTGGCGGTGTGAGCTGGCAGCGCGTGTCAGGGCGCGCAACATTTTTCGCAGTGACACGCCGAAGAAATTCAGGGGCAACGGGAGGGAGGATCGCGCGCGAGGTGGGGGTTTTCGAGGCCGAGTAGCGAGTTTGCGCCTAGCCAGGCCGACTGGCTCGAGCTTAGGAGCTTTCGAGCAGCAGCCAGTCGCCGGTTGCCGGGCCACGATCTAGCAGCTCGTCGAGCTCTCCACCCGGACCTTGAGCCCTCTCGACCACGTTTCGCGAGCTTGCAACCAACAGTACCACGATCTTACGATCCACTGCGCGTCTAGAATAACCAGCAACCCCTTCCCGCTCATCGCGCTTCAGTTCCCTCTTTTTTTCTTCCAATTTTTCTTTCTTGCCCGAACCTCGAAGATCCTCCAGTGACAGACCGTCGTTCGAACCTTTTCAGGGGGGAAAAGCTCTGTGTGAAAGTGAAACGGAAATCTGCAACCAGTGCGAGGACCCGTTCCACGAAGTGTCGGCCAACGCGCTCCGATTGCTCCGGGTGAGGAATCGTCGTCTCGGCATGGCGAATGGGTGACAGAGACGAGGTCCTTGATCCGTTGCGGCTCGAAGGTGTTTTTCGGCAACGGGGGAACCATGTGAGGCTTCGACCATGAGGGTGAGTGTCGCCGCAAGTGTTTTCATTCTACCCGATGCTCTTATGCGCGGTGCGCTTTGTGCAGCATCCCGCTAGCGTCTTGGCGTCGCAATACGTCGACCCTAGTCGAATAGTATTTAAATACAGCGGTGTCGGTGTGGCCCAGCTGCCCGAAATTCGATGAAATGTCAGCCGGAATTTTCTGTATTACCGCGTTCGCGCGGCGTTACCGTTTAAGCCCGCTCGTTGCGTGCGCTGATTTATTGCGTGCCCAACGAGCTGCGCAACGTTTTGGTGCGCGTAATTATTTTCACGCGAGCGGCTGTCCGGATTAAATTCTCTCGCGGAAGGGCGCGTTTTTGCGCTGCCTCGTGGTGGCGCGCGTTTGCACGATCGTCGCTTACCCTTCGTAGCTCGCGGGGGTGGGTATAATGCTGGGAAAACTTTTGCGGTTTCTTGATAGACTTCGGCTGTTTTTAGATCGCTCGCAACTCGTTTCACGCCGGGATGTAATGTATTCTTCATGCATCGGTCACGGAGATTTGGGCACTCCAGCTGACTTTGTGTGTTTCTTGATTATTGGGGAGATGGTTTTAGATTGTTGCACCGATTAATTAAAATATAAGAGCAACTTAATCTAGTAATATCGTATTCTTCGTATGACTAATGCTTTCTACGGATCTCAAGAATGAGATCCCATGCACTTGAACAATAGATTAGTTGATTTACTTTCCTCTTTGTTCTGTCTTCCTTTGATTGCCTCCTTCGGTTATGTCACGCAGGCTTTGAATGGAGTCCAAGATGATCACAGCACTGTGCACCCCATTTCGCCTTATAAGTATTCAGTAATTGCGTTTTAATTACTCTGTTAATGGAGTGTGAAAATCTTTAGAAATACTATTTTTACATTGTTCTTTATACCTTCTACATTACCTCGACTATCAGAGTCAGGTATATGCCAGTAAACGACACTTGATACCAAGTGCCCAAATTAAAGCTTGCAACTTACCTTTCCAATCGTTCCTCACCTACAACTCCGTTTCATCCACCGCTGATTAAGTCAACCGCTCTCAGAACCTTCAGATCACATTTCAAGTCGAGCTCGATAAAGATTATCCTACGGTTATAAGCGCAAAATCGACAAGAATTAAATCATCCCTGACTCAATTGGCAGGCATGTGTGCGGAGCAAATGAAATCACCTCGAAGCGATTAAACCGCAGCGAGGCATTAGGTGAGCAGCTAATTCGTATTTTCCCAAGGAAAATACTCTATTCAATGGAATCCTATGTCGGTGCTGTTCTCCTAATTTTCACGTAGTTACGATTCCCGGCCAAGGAAGGGTTGGCGGTTATTGTCTTCCCCTCGGATGTAGCCTTCGTTGCACAAGCAGCCCGAGCAAACTTCTCCCTCGATCCTTGTTATTGATTAACCGGAGTCGATCCCGTTTACTATGGCCGTTTAGTTGAAAAGTCGCGTTAGCTCGCCGCAGTTTACGCGCTTACCGCCGCGACACGCGGCAGGGGCGACTCCGTAATTTCGCGGGTCGCCCGGGATAATCTTGCGGAAACTTTTTCCCCGCGTCAGCCGCGAGATAGCGGCGAGAAGTGCCCCGAAAGACCAGCGCGCCGCGATAAGCCAGCGAGGCTGGGCTCCAGGCTGGTCCGCCTGTAAATTAAAGTAGAAACTTCCGTGTTCGCCTGCCGCGTAACACGGTTAATCGTGTTATTAATAAGAAGCAGAAGAACAATACCTCTCGTCCGTTGTTATGGACGAACAGCTGGAAATCTTTGTGGTGGCTGACAATGAGCAAATTGTTGGGAATTGTTTCTGGTTTCTTTCATGCAGGGTAACGATGATAGGCCAAAAATGGAAGGATAACTTTGGAGGTGATTTTAAAAGAAAATCATGAACTTTATTAAAAATGTAACATAAAGGTTGTTGTGATATGTATAAAGAAGAACACATATATTTTTTTGAGATTTTTTGTACAAAAAGTGGCGGCACAGTGGTCGCGCAGCCGATATGTATTTTCTATTTGAATCATTTCAGGGTGGAATTTTTCACGTTCACGCCGTTGGACGTAGAATATAAAGACAAAGTTTTGTAATCTACTCACTAAATACTAGAGAAGTCTACCTAAGATTTCGAAAAATATTTTCCCACCGTTTTGAAATTTCTAGTAAGGAAAAAGGATTCTTATCAAATATTTTTTAATAACATTTTTAATGAACTTCATAAATTCCTTTAAAATCACCTGCAAAGTTATCCTACCATTTTTGGCCTACCACCGAGTTGTTACCCCTTAATGTATATGTGTGCTTTATTAGTGTCAAAGTTGAATGAAAATTAGAGACAATGACAGTTTACCACAGGTATTTATAATCTATACTTTCCTAGCTATTAGGTTTTAATTTTACTCCGTCGTTGGGCTAGCAAGGTAAACATATGAAACAGAAACGCGAAAGGAAGAGGAAAAACTGATAAACGCACCACGCAAAGTGCTTTATAGCATGTCTCTCTCAAAACGCGATATTTGGAAATCTACAGAATGCGTATCCTATTCATCTCGACTTGTTTCGCGATGTACATACATTTGAAAAAAATATGGCTCGATAATAAACCAAACCAGGCACACAAAAAAAAAAACTCATACATAGTCACATGATCCTTTCAAACTCGTAAAACCTCAAACCAACAAATGTCCTTTCAAAACCCCCACAAAAAAAGGAACCGCTACGCAAACCACCACCTATACAACTATATAACCCTGCACATTTCGCCCAGCACGCAAACCATGAATTCATTTTTACCACTTCACTTCGCCCATTGGTGACGCAGATCGTAAACTCGAGGCTTCGCAAAGCGTCTCACGCCGCTCGGGGACAAGTTCTTTTCGTTTCCTGTGTACCGAGGAAACTCGCCGCGAAATTCGATTAACAGTCATCCCATTGCCAACAAGCAGCCTGTTAACTCGACGATCGGTGGATGGTGGCCTTCGCCCGGGAGCGTGCCCCTCGAACACTTGCGTTCACTTCGTTCAAAGGGCGTTGTTCGCGGGCGTTCAAAGAGCTTGATTACCTTTGGCGTGGCTGCCGCGAAGCCAGGAAAGCTCTGGGTAAAAATTCCGGGCACGCAATTTTCTGGCGAGTCTCGTCGATGCTCGTGTTCCGCTCGAGGAATCCTGCAACGACGGGGGCGAGGGGTGGGGAGGGGGGGGGGTGGTGAGGGGAAAAACGTTCACTGACAATTGCTGTCGGTGGCCGTGAACGAAGGCAGGGCGAGGGCACGAGGCGCCGCAACCCCGCCTGAAGCCAGCCGAGAAATTCCGCGATGACGGCCGTGTTATTTCTCGTGCCGCGAAACGAGACGGGGTTACGCAGATCCCCCCCCCCCCCCCTTGCACAAGTCATTTCAAACAATTTTCTTGCACGCCCGTAAACTCGCGCGGCCTGCAGGCGCGCCGTAAATACAGCGGATCCGGTACCCGCGGAAAATATGATAAAACGGGGCTCGCGGCTGGGCAAACAATTCTCCCCGGCTCCCTTTGAGCTGGATGTCGATAGGGGGACGCTGGTGGATGCAATGGTAATCGAAAGTTTGGACGCGTTGGTAGCACCTGCCGCACAGCGACGGTGAATCTTTAATCGTTCGCGTTTGGAAGTTTGTATATTTCGGGATTTTAAAGGGACTTATTTGTGCTGGTTTTGGTTTAGGATTGTATTCTTTAGTCGGTGGAAAATTACTGTCGTCGAGGTGAACGGTGAATTGAATATGGATTGAGGAAATGTCGGCTGGGAAGATCGTTCTCCTGCTCGTATGTGAAACGTAGATGTAGACACATTTATGAATTTTTTATTTCAAGAATAGGGGAGAGGTGGGATGAAAGGGACACGTATTGAAAGGGACATTGTAATTATCTGAAAGATAAAGGATCTTCCCACGACGAAAGCATTTTCATTTTGTAGCAACCCTAATGCATGCCCAAACACTCCTAATTGCAGGTCGCTGTCATTTCAAAGATGGCGGTGATACGCGGTGGAATTTTTTCGTGCTACAAAGTAAAATTTTTTATGATTTCTCGACACGTTTTGCCAGGTGCTGTTACATTACTGATTTCTTTATTATTTCATCTGGACTGATATTTATTCAGGAACAATAAGATATATGTTAGACGAAAGTTCGATATGTATATGTATTCGAAGTTTTGAGTGGGAATGTTTATCACTGTGGTTCCCAAATAGTGGGTCGCGAAATGTTTTCTGGGAGGTCGCCGTGGTTATTTTAGTTGGTGTTTCTTAGCACTTATTTATTTTGATATAGGTAGTCACATTGCTATATTTTATTAATGATATAACACTGATTTTTCAAGCACAATCATCACACGAATTGTAAATAAGATAATTAAATTTTGGGTATTAAGTTAGAATTATATTATGAAATACTTATTTTCAATGTGTTTTCTTCGCCTTACTAAATACCTTACCTTGTATAGGGGGCGAGAGGTCGCAGGTTATTTGGATATTATAAAAGGGCGTCGCGACTCAAAAAAGGTTGGGAAACACAGGCTTATCAGAAAGATATAGTTTTTCATAAGGAGAAATGTCAATTTGTGATAGGAATCATTCACGTCTCGTCCCATTTTCCTTCTTTTCCAGGCCAAATTGCGATTATAGATTTCGGGTGAGGGATTAAGGGGGTTGGTAAAACTACCGCGGGGGAAATTCTCGAAGCGAGCGCATTTCGTTCCGATGAAACGAAAATTGTGTTCGCGTTTCCCTTTGTGCCTTGTCTCCTTTGACGTTCTGTGTTGGGAAGGACCTTTGGATCTGAATGGAATCCAAGAAAATCGCGCAGTTCCCGCTGCTTTGTACGCGCGCCCTATTTCCTGGTACGAGAAAGCAACGATTGCTCGGTAATTATAAGTTCTAAACTCGAATAGCAGAATTCATTACAGAATTGGTAAAGTGTAGTAGTATTTAGTTATTTTTATTTATCGATTCATTTTCAATTCAACTAAAGGAAACGCTACGAACACGTCTTCGTGAGAATTTAAAAAATAATATCACTCATACATAAAATTCACCGTTCCGATGCAGCAATGATGCAACTGCAAAAAAGTGATATATTTGATTTTTCAGAAGATGACGATAGTGGACAGATTAGGAGAGTTGGGCAGTAACTAAATAAAAAATTATTTAAATAACGGAGCAAATAAAAGTTGCTTTAACTTCATATTATTCGACGAATAGTTCTTTTTTTTTTATTCGACGCTGAAGTTGAAACGTTCGATGAATAAAAAAATTAATTTTATTCGAAATTTCATTTAAATAAAAATTATCCCCATCTCTGCAGATTAAATAAGTTCGAGGTTCAGTAGTAACGCATTTATCTATAAAATATACAGCAGTTACGTCATTATTGCGCTGGAACGGCGAATATGCATTAAACAGATATTATTATTAACTGTATCCAAACTGTTTATTCATCCGCGAACCATCACAGGATGTTGTTACAGCGAGCACCAATCTCTATATACATTTTGTTAATAATTCGAGCCTGAATTTCGATGTTTAATAATCTTCTTACACTATAATGGCACGAGCTTATCTGATTGTAAAAGCACTCGAATCCTTATTACCCAACATGTGCTAATTCCTCGATCCCCGTAACGATCTAACCACGACTATCATCTGTTACTTAATGAATATTTATACAATCCTCGATCTCTTTTAAGGGAAGGGGGTTTCATTTGGATCGGGAATAAAATAAGTTATCGTTCAGATTTTTTGTAGAAAAATGTATGCAAGCAAATGAGTTCAGATGTATGTAAAACAGTTCAGATGTATATTTTACATACATCTGATATAGGTATGCGATGAAGAAATTACATACATTTTTTTGCACTCACAAGAATACATAGTTATAATAAATCCATTATGGCAATTATGGTAAAACCAGAACTGCTCAACAGAAACACAAAAATGAAACGGAATTATAATTAAGAGTCCTTAATATCTCTTAGGCCCGAAACGAAGCACGGGGGTAGTTTTCTAGTTAGAATATAAATTGTTTATCTTGAACAATACAGTTAAGTTCATTGAACCTTATTTCTTTACTGACGGACTGAAGTACTAAAACTTGATTTTCTCAATAAAGCTGTTTTGTGACATTCCTTGTTTCCTCCCCTTACCCTTCATTTCGTTGCATAGATTTTTCTACAAACACTCTGAAAGAAGACTCATTTTATTCCCGATCCAAATCACCCTCTTCCTTAAAGGACTTCACACAAATCAATATACCGGTCATAGGGGAGAGTTGCCAATATCGTACTGGTCACCTAAATCGTACCTCATCAATTTCTCAGTAATTAATAAATATAAACGACATCTGATGATACAAATATCAAGTAAATGCGAAATAAGAAATAGAAACAAAACCTTTTGAGCTTATACCCTATTTTGTGCGTGCTATAAGCATTTAAAAAAATCATGTATGGTTGATGTAACTTTTTACCAGTTTATTTTAGCTGATAATGATCAAACAATGCAATTTTGTCCTGTATTTTTGTATTTTTCTAAAAGCTGGTTTAATATAGAATATTTTACATTCATTTTAAGTAGAGGAAATGCAGTATATTTGGAATACGAGTTTGTTTAAGACGAATAAAAAATTACGACAGAGGATGGGAACAAATTAAACTACATAATATCATAGGGAAACTAATAAACTTTCATATTTCTTAGTGTCAGTAAAAATAAAAAACAAAAAGTAACTGAAATTTTGGTTTGAATGAAAAATGACAAGAAGTATCGATTTCGTTAAGGTGCAGGTAATGTGGAATACCGATATTCCAATTTACCTTCACTTTATAAACTTGAACAAAACATGTAGATAATAAAATTAGTTTACTTTATGACGTAATCAGGCTAAGAAATCACAATTAAGGAACAATTTTATGTAGATATCTATAAGACAATATTTACACAAATGCTAAAAAAGGTTATATAGGTGACAGACGAAACTGACGCGGTGGTAGCCATTACGCGTGAAACAAAAGCATCGGTAGGCTTTGGAATATTCCAAATTACCTTCACCTTCGGTATTCCGAATTAGCAACATGGCATTGAAACCTAAAATTTCATGTCACACTTTGTATTCTCGAAATTATCGCAAAACTGGCACGGAACCATGAAGGAATATGCAAATGAGTCGATTAAGTGTTTAACACTAAAGTTTTGACATATTTTAACCATGATTGGAAGGATTGAATACGCGCTGAAAAAGTTTTGCAGATTGACGTTTGCTTCCTCTGCAGATTAAGTCGAAAATGTAAAAATTGCGGTTCATCCACAAATGTCATTAGTGAACAGGTCATTAGCCCCTATAATCTACGGTGTTACAAATTAAATAGCGTTAGTAGTTTATTAGATACTTCGGTATTCCAAATTACCAACAGTATTCCAAATATGCTGCACTTCCTCTACATATTACATTCATTATAAAGTTTAAATTGATATTTATAAATAAATTGACCATGTTTCCTAAATCTACAATCAGACCAGTAGGATTTGACAACTCGTATGTTATATAGGTTATGTACATATGTATATGTAACTATATAATAACCACTACTTTATGTTGAATATTTTCTACTCTATTTGTTATTGATACTATTTTTAGTGGAGGTACGATTTAGGAGACCGGTTGCCTAAATCGTACCTTTTACAGTATGTGACAAAACGATTAATAACAAATTAATTTGTTCTGAACAAAAGGTTAAGCATATAATAGTATGTGCCTAAAGGATCAAGCTACAATATCCAATAGTCATTTGCGTTCAAATTAATACCAAATATGAAATAAAACGTAAAATGTTTTAAGTGGTACGATATAGGCAACCCTCCCCTATAACTCTTAGCAAAACAAATAACCATTGATACAAACTACAACAAACTCTTCTTTTTACAGCAGAATATCCCTGCCCATTCACCCTACAGCGACGCCACTCTTATCTCACAGATCCCATACACTTGAAAAAAAAATAATTCCCACTCCAGCCTGCTCGCAAATTTCTCTTTCCCACTTTCCCATCCACGCGCACGATTCCACTCCCGTTTCTCGTTCGCTGCCGGGGCTCGCGTCGGTAGCCACGGACAATCAATCACCGCGATAATTAATGATGCCCATTTCTAATTATCCGTGTCCCTGTCGATCAGTATTCGTGCTCCCAGTTGCATCGGGCCGCATTCGTCGCTGTTAGGAACAGCATTTCTGCGTCGATGCTGGACCGTCCATAAATTCCTGGCGAGCGGAGACGAGGTTCGTTGGCACGCGCTACGCTCGTTAGAAAATCCGTGCGTCGATTTTTCCCCCGCGGGGAAAAATATCACGTATAAGCGGAGGGTACGCGGCCGGCGCGCAAACCTACGGCATCGACGCGGTATACGTGGAAATCGCGAAATAATGAAAACGACAGCGGCTCGATGGGCGAAAAGTTGCCGCGAAATGATGTCGGATATCGTGTTCTTCCTCTGTTTTTCACCCGTCTTCTTTTTTCCCATCGGACCAAGCTCGACGTAACGACGCACCAGGAAAAACCGCTCGTAATGATACGTGGAGTCACGGCGATATTTGAATTTCCAAGCGTAGATACGCTTCAGAGCGGCACGTTAATGCACGCGTTACAAATAATGTGGGACCCCCCTCCCCAAGGCATTTGCATTTTTATTGTAATAGTTGGGGAGTCGATTCGCCGGCCAGGTTCGAACTTTTCGTACGGATCATTGTCATTTAAAGCAGCCGGGAATAATGAGGCTCCGAGGCACGGACCAAGACGCGCTCGTAGAGTCTTCCAGGGAGATGCATTGATGTTACTGGGAGCTTCTCTAATATCATCGGCGGCGAATGAAGGGAACTTTGGTTGATCAGGTTTTCATCTGTGAGTGTAGGGAATAAACGAGTCTTCTATACTGCTGGACATTATTTTTTACCGATTGGTTAGGCGAAAAGATAAACGAAATTCGTTTAAAATAAATAGTTTATCATCTGATACACTTGATTTAAATTATGAATTATTAGTTAGAAAACGATGGCGTATTGTTTCAAATTTAGGGAATTAGTAAAAAAAAATGTGTCGCAATAAATTGGCCTTCGTAATAAGTTTTCTAAAGTTGTATGTAAATTTCGTGTATTCAAATTGTTTTGTTTTGTCTTATTTACTTCGTACAGTTCTTATATGATTTTTAAAAAGATTGTACATGCCTTTTCTGCGGCATTTATTTTTCAATTAATGTACTTATATATAATTAAGTATTCGGCAGAAATAGATTGATAAATACATGATCTAGATTGAATTGGAGCTTCTCGGTTACAGTCGAATGGGACAGGCTGCTATATATTAACTTTAGAACAGAGTGCATAGAGCAGAAAAATTTTGTCCCAACTTCTGCAAGTATCGTGAATCTACTTCCATCCGAATACTCGTATCTCGACCGCAAAATTTCGTAATTAGTTTCAACAGAAGTAGACTCGAGTTTTGCGATAATTCACGGCGCTTGTTAGTCTTCTTTCTGGAAATGCTCGAGGCCATAACGTGATCTAACGATCCGCTGATACATTTGCCAGCGAAACACGTCGTGTCACGGCTGCCACCGAAATAATGGTCGAAATTGTGCGCACGCCCCGCGTTTTCATAATCCTCTTACATTTTCAGTTAACTGGGTCGACGGAAAATTATACGCCGATGCGTTCACGCCTGTCCGTCCCGGGGCGTCCGGTAGAGAAGCGCGGTGTACGGCGAGCTGAAAAATAAATCGGTACTGACGACGGCGCCGAAAATCCTGCGGGCGAATAAAAATTATCCGATTATCGATGACAGCAGCGATCGTTGTTTCTCCGTCGCGCGTGGAGGCGGAGGATCCATAACATCGAATCTGCATTAACGGGAGCGTTGCGCGTTGTCCATATTGTTAGGGAACATTTGCTCGCTGGTCAATGCTAGCTAACAGCGAGTACCTGCGTAGAAGTTCGCGGACAAATATTTCGAATATTTATCAGAGCGATACAGCTTCGGCGCCACGTTTGCTTGTGCTACACAGTCAAATTGTTAGGCGTTGAAACAATGCTCGCGGTGAATATGGATCGAATAGCGTGTAGAAAAATAGTTAATCTGGGAGTGGAGTACGTAGTTAATCCTGCGAGGTGTTTCGCGTAGGACTTTCAACGAATTTCAGCAATTTCTAGCGTTTCAATCTTCATCCTATACTTTCCACTCTATTATTATTACTATTATTATTGTTACGAGTTTATTACTTCTTGAATGGAAGATGTAATACATATATTTGGAGATAGTAAAATTAGATTAAAGGGCGATGCAGCAGTAGGAACTGTTAATTAACCTTAACTAACATTAAGAATATGTAACTAAAAATTAACTAAAGTTGCTACGAATAAAATGAAATGAAAATAACAATAAGTAGTAGTCAACACACAGTTGAAGCAAAGTTGGTAAAAATTTATCACGTTTCAACATGGACTAGGGCAGGAAGGAAATACATGACAAGGTAGAACTGGCGCTAAGGGAAGTGTTGGAGGATATGTTGCAAAGCTGCGTGTTTAAAGGATTGATAGGAGTCTAACTGTTGGGTAGTGGCAGGGAGAGATAGTTATAATAATGTGCAATGATATAGAAAAAAGTAGCTTTGAATATGGAGGTACTGTGTTCAGGAATAGAAAGAAGAGATTGATATCAGGTTGAAAGAGGGCTGGAGGAGTGATGGGAAAGGTTGGTAAGTAGGATATTGTAAAGTTAAAACGAACAACGAGAGGAGAGTACTTTAAGGATGTATCGGACCTATCTTTAAAATGCTACCAAGTTGATGAAAATTTATGAGATTGTTCTTTTTAATCTTCTTGGTGTGCTCCAAAAATTTTGAACGAATTCACTAAACGGTTGCTGAGTTATAACGTTTTTAATTTTCACTGATTTTACACGTACTCTTATGGAAAGGGATGATAAAACTTGACAGATAAAACAGCGGAAAAAATGTTGAAGAAATAGTACCAATGTGTTCAATTTTTTTGTACGTATAGTATATGGATAGATAAAAATATCTGCCGAGTTTCAATTGTTTTCACTACACCATTTTAAAGAAATAAATTTTATCTTGAGAAAATTGTGAATTCAGGGCATTTGCACTGCCAAAAGTTTAGGAAATAATGGTTGAAAAAACATTTGTAGAGTGAAAAATACCTTTCTAGGAGTGAAAATGAGACTCCAATTGTCGTTCGAGTTCCTTACATCTGGATTTACAATGCGTAAGACGTAGATATTCAAGTATTTCAAATTTCTTATACTTTTGTCTAATATTGTACTCTAGTATAACTGGTCGTTTTTTAACACAATCTCCGGCAGCTTATTTTCTTTATTATGGTTATCGCTATAGTGAAAACCACAGAGGCCCCCTAACAATACAAATTTGCAGAATGACAGCATTTTGCAAAAAAGTTCAATTTTTTGCTAAAAATTTGGCAGTTTTCGTTCTATAAAATTAATTTCTTACAAGTTAGAAACTTGTCCGTGACAAGTACAGACAAGTTTCTAACTTGTAAAAAAATAATTGCGACAAAAAATCTAAAAAATTCGTTGTAGGTATTACTTCAAACATACCTCAATATGCAAGCAAAATGTCAGACAGTATAAACGTACAGTTTTTGGTAAATAAATTCGCGAATATGGCGACCAAAAACGGGCAAGAGCAAAGACGAAAGGTCAGAAATGGGCGACATACAAGATCACAATACTCGAACAACGATATACATAACCAAAGATTGGGATAGAAGTTTCTGAGAAGATGAAAGAAGATGCCGGGAAGGATACAGAAGACGCAGACGATTGAAGGGTTGGCGACATATAGTAGAAACATGATTTTCGAGGGAAAGAATAGAATCTAAAGTGAGTCCTAAATTCCGGATAGAGGTAGCAGGATGAACCTGGACGGAATCAAGTGTGACAGTAATGGGACGAAGTGTACGAAGGAGTAAAGAGGAGCCAAGTACAAGGAGAGATTATTATTATTGGTAGGATTAACCCTAGTAGCATTTATTTGCTGGGACTTTGTTGGGCCAATGACGTGATATCCGTTGGCCAACTGTTGAAGTGTCGCGCTATTTTTAAATGGGCCAACGATTGTAACCAACGCAGGCCCAATTGAAGGTTTCTTTCCATAGGCCCAACTGAAGGTTTCTTTCCATAAGCCCAACAGTTTCTTTCCAAAAGACGTCGCGCAGACGTCCAGAAGGCATCTTGAAGAACGTTAAAAGACGTTGTAAACACGTCTTTTTCAGATTGTAAACACGTCTTAGAAAAAAAAAATTCGGGGTGAGAAGCATCGAATCCAAACTTTCCGCTTACGAAGCAACCGCTGTTCCCACTTACCCAACACATTTCCTTGTAGACAATTCTAATTTCTAGTTACATAACTAATATTAATTGTTTATAAAAACTGCGCAGTGACGCGAAATATTCTACAAAATAGCATCATTCGACCTTTAGACTCATTCCTTAAAATTTCACATTCGTCTCAAGACAGACGTCCTCATTACGTATTTATAAATAAGAAAAGACAAAATCACAATTTGGAATATAATAACAGGTTTTTGGATATAGCAAATTTTTTGTCGTTTGTAAGACGACATTTAATCATCGTTGTAAATTTTTTGTTAATTAACCAACCATAGTAATTGTAGGCCCAACATTGAATATTCGTAGGCAAACTGTCGTAACTTTTTGTTAATTAACCAACCATTATAATTGTAGGCCCAACATTGAATATTCGTTGGCAAACTGTTGTAAGTTTCTTGCCGTAGGCCCTTAGTTGGGAATTTGTAGGCAAAACACTAACTATATCCCAACTAATTCCCAACTGTTGGCTACCGTTGGCCAACCAAAAATGCTACTAGGGAAGTCTTAGCCCATGTTGAACTGACCAATCTATAGTATTCTCTAATCTGATTAATCTAGTAGGTATAGGTAATCTATAATAAAACGATCTCCCCTTTTAAATTCCTTCAGATTTCTTAGCTCTTCGGTTTATGAAAAACGCGCGGAGTATCCTAGAGAATGAATGGATTACCTAATTAGAAAGCTCTCTCGACTAACTTCGTTAGAAATGGTGTAGCCCCGCTTCCATTACTCGTGCAGCATTAACTATAATACGCAAAGAAGACCGTGTAACATCCAGCCGATAATATATTCTCGATACTCTGTAGAAGCTGCTCTTTATTAATTTCCATGGAGCAGGCGGTGACGCGGTTGTCCCAGGGTAAAGGGATCGAATTATTGAAAGAAGAGTTATCCTTCGTGCCGGGACAGAGGCGATCAGCCCCGTCTGGATTTGCATGCTTAATGCAATCATGCTAATCGATGAAAAAGTTTCACCGGCGTGGCGATGGAGGGCGAAGGGGTTGGAGCGGAGGGAGGATTATAAGAGGAGCCTGGGCACGGTCTTTGAAGGCTGGTAAGCATCCTGTAACCGCCTGGAACCGTTCCCTGCCCGGCGCGCTGCAACTTTTCAGAATATTCCTGTTGCAACGGGGAGTTCTGTCTGGGGCGAGCAACATTTAAATTCATGGCAATCAGATCCGATTGAAAAGTTGAACGTGACCTCGACTTCCACGGTAGTTATCGCCAGGGACGTGAAAGAAATGAAGAAGAACTAGGCACGAGAACTCCTCCAACGTATATATCTGCGACCCACTAAAAAGACAAATTCAACTGCACGTATTCCGGTTGTGAATTTTGGAGGCCGCTCCCGCTGAAAAGCTCGCCTCGGCGGCAAATCGTTTATCAACGGAGAAAATTAAATGTGATTCATGGGGGATCGGTATTCGCGAGGCGTTGCTTCGAGGACCGGGGCTTAACGAGACAAACTTCAACGCAGCGACGAGGAACCGTTCTCCAGCGCGGCGCGTCGAATTTTACGCCGTAACTCTTCCTTTCTGTTTTAAACGAATAAGGGACCTAATTGGAGGCGGTTGGTTGGCCGCTGGAAACAGTTTCGCGCGAAAAGAAACGCGCGGACGAGGCGCAAAGTAGAAACTAATGCCGAACGATACAGCGCCGCGGGATAATGAGAAAATACTATATCCGCGTGGGGTTTCATTTTTAATTTTACGACCGGGTAACTCGATTGAAAAGTTGCGGGGACTCGGTTCGAGCCGCGCTCCGGCTGTAAGGAAAATAAGCAAGAGTAATGAGGGGGAGGGTGATGGTGGTTTTAGCGGGAGAATTAAATGATGAATGCACAACTAGGGAATCGGTGTCCAATCGGTGAAAATTCCATTTGGCAGATTTCGATGAGTAATCGCGATAGGAATTATTGAGGATGATTGGTTTTCTGGCAGACAGGAGGAGCTTGTGTGTTATATTTTTTAAGTAATTAGTATTTAATAGGCTATTAAATAGTATTTTAAATAAATATTCCATGAAAATTAATGGTGAAAGTAGGTGGTGAAGGAGACACTCATTTTCATTGGCACACAGGTCGTAAAATATAATTAATCTAGAACTGAATTGGATCTAAAAATTGGGGAATTCGAGTTGCAGTGAACTAACAAGGGATGGGAACCAACGAGCGGTCACCCGAACATTCTGATTTTTTTGAAACTGTGCAGGTTTGTAGGTTAAGGTGGAACGAAAAAATAAAAATTGTGTGATTGTTTTCTAATAATAAACAAACTTGCCTTTTGTGATTCAGATGAAGCCCGCAAAAGCTAGATTCTGTCAAAAAAATGTTGAGATACCGCAAGAATCTTGAAATATTAGATAACTTTTGGTTTTTTTAAATATGTTTTTAAAGTTTTGTATGTGCTAATTTTTTTATAGTCTTAACACACTGTCACTGTCCAGACCTCTAGCTTACCTACTCGTTCTTCATGTGTCCAACAAAGCAACAGGACGCTTATGTAGTTTAAACATTTGCGTTTTCATTCGTCTATAGTCTATACAATAGTCAGTGAAATTTTTTGTATGTACGGTAAACCAACCAGTAATTGGCCGAATATCAGTGAATGACCATTAGGCAAAGAAATGTCAATTATAAAATTAAAAATATTATATGTTTATAAATGGAGTGTAGTTGCACTTTTAATATCCCATATTTTAAGTTAAGCGTATTAAGCAAACATTAATTAGTACAATTCTTATTAAAACTATGCGGTCATTTACTGGGCTTCTACACGTTTTGCATTTTATAATCTTTTTTTTTCTAAATTACGATAAGAATAAGTAATTATTTTTATAGAAATTTCAAGAAAAATAAATTTAAATGCAATTCCAACAGTTCTTTTGTTGTTATACATAAATATATTCAAGTATTAATCTAAAAGGTCCATAAATTCAACAATTCGGTCATTCACAGGTTGGTTTACCCAATTTTTCGAATAACAAAAGCCTTTTGTAAAGATCTTCAATATTGGTACGTTAGTACAATAGCAACTACATGGATGATTTACAAACAATTTATATGTTCGATACTGAACATGTATAACCTATTCTTTTACCGCTTTTCAAAAAAGTTTTACTGTTTCAGTGTTTTTTTTATAGATTTTAATTTTCTTTTTCCACCAAATTTACCGCTCCGGGCAGTTGCCCAGTTTGCGCTCCTCTAGATTGCCCCCTGTAATTGCAAAATAGAGTAAAATATACAGCACAGCTGCGTACATTCCACGCAGAATTGGCCGTAGTAACGTGACGAAAAACAAGCAAACAACGCTGCCGACCTCTCGCTATAATTCACCTTATTAATCTAATTCAATCGTTGCTAAAAGCGTCGCGCGGAATTACGCGAAGCGAAAACATGTTGATTCTGAAATTACAGTTGAAACGAACGAGCGAGTCTCCAGTAGAAACAAAATTCTATCCCATGAAACTCGTTCATACACCCCCATACCGCATCCCGACGAATTCGTTAGCGAGAGAGCCGGGCAGCCTGGTGGAAGAAACGCGGGGAAATACGCGGAAAGGAAATTGTAGGGTGGGCGCGGCGTGGCGCGGGGAAACGGTAAAAGTGAGAAGAGAGGCAGCAGATAAATAAAAGCGGAGAAAAAGGAGGTGGGTGGATAGAACGCGGTGTTTGCATAATATATGAAAATTTCGAAGACACTCTCTCAGGGAATCATAAGATCGAGAAGGGCGGATGGGGCGGGCGGAACGGGCGGATAGTGGAAGCGAGGAACTTGCGCTCGCGGAGGTGAAAGGAGGTCGAAGAATAAAGAGGGTTCACGGTACCCGAGAAGCAATGCGGCGACCGAAGTCAGTGAATTTCCGGGATCCTCGTTGCGCGAGCGACGACGGGTCACAGAGCCCTCGTACCCTTCAGTCAACTTGTTTCGGAAGTTGTTTCTTATTTATTCATGAATCGTAGCGCGTCGCTGCAGCCGGCCGCGTAATGCGCTCGGAGAAAGATTTTCCTCGACCCTCCCGCCCCCTCCACCCGCCCCCTCCCCCCCCCCGCCCCCTCCTCCCTCGCCCGCTCGCCTCGTTATGGAAATCCATTACATCTGTAACGCCGAATTTCGTGGATTCCGCGAACGAGATTCACCGTCGATCTTAAATGCTTCGCTCGACCGCTCTGCAAATTGAATCCTCTCTGGCGCTGCGCGACACGACCCCCCCCCCCCTCCCCTCGCCCTTTCGTTTCGAGCAAACTCTTCGTTATCCGTGATTCAATCCTGTCGCCCTTGGATTAATGAAACGTGTGACGAAGCTAGTAATTTGGAGATTCCGAAAACGAGGCACATCGTTCATTGAAAATTATGCCAGTGGTGTCTAGTGTCTATGAGCAGGTTTCGACGAGCTATTGTCTCAAGGTTTTCGAATTTCCGGAGCTTCGTCGTGTATGTTTCTGTAACACTGAATTCTACGAAATCTGTATTCGTGCAAGTGTGGTGATGGAATGTAGAGAAGTCAGCGCGGCAATGAAAATTAACACTAGATCTATCAAGATGGTGAAAATGACTTGGTTTGTTATTTCTTATAATTATTACTCATTTTCAGTGTATCTTATATTCTCAAATTTGTCGAGACTTTTATTGAATTATATAAATGATTAATTCTGTAAAATAGTTTTTTCTATGCTTGTTTTTTCTATAAAATTTATATGTAGTAGGTATTAGGGTGGTCCTTATTTTTCAACTTTAAAATATATATTGTCTGACCCTCTTAGAATCTTCTATTTGACAAAGAAATATCTTCGTGTTTTTTATTTGTATATTTTGATATATAAAGGTCGCTCAAGGACTTTATATTTCGCATGTAGGGGAGACCGGGGCAAAATCGGGACGTTAAGAATAAAACCTCATAACTTTGACATTATTAAGTAAAAAACAAATTGCAATTGGGATTCGTTAGAATAAACTCTTTTTTAAATAATAGTACATATCCAATTTGTTTAATAGAAGAAAAATGGAAAAAAATAATGATTTAAAATATGATCCGTTTTTAACCTAGGTAAAACCGGGTACCATACTAGATACTGGCCCTAGCACCTATAACAACGAAACTCATCCAATTCTCCAGTCCCCCAACCAGTTAGAACAAGCTGTAAAGGAAAAATTTTTTTTTTTTCAAATTTATACCAAAATAGTAATGTTTCATTGCCGTTGAGCGACCTTTAATCCTTAATATATTTTAATAAAATTTTAGATGAAATTCTTTTAAACTATTTGGAAGCTTCTGGGAGGGTCAGAAGAAATTTTTAAAAAATGTAATTTTTTGCCATACATATAAGGACCACTCTAGTATGTATACCTACATATACCGAGATGGGTCATTTTGCCCCCGCACGGAACGCAGGTAAACTTTTGCTTTCAGAAGTTTCCCAATATTTCGGTATACCTAGCTCGAATATTTCTTTAGAAAACTAAATACATTTCAATACATATACCTTGTACAAAAAATACCAAACAGTACATGTGTGTTATGTTTGCTCAATTGTTGCATTCTTCTTTTACTTTCTTCATGTCTTTCACTTGTTGATAAAAGCATATCGGAAAAATTGAAATTCGGAATTCGATTTTCTAACGTGATCTGCAAAAAAATTTTACGCATAAAGTTACCTACTTAGGAATTATGGGCAGACATTCACGAAGTGTTAAATTACTGGGAAAAATAAATAATTTAAAAAAAAATGTTCTGACCCTGACTGTGATGAAAGTGATTCATTCCAATGTGAAAAAGAATATCCACAATCGGACAATGGGAGTAAAAAATGAGTCATCAAATACTGATAGCGAAAATAAAGATTTCGTCGATTACATGAAAAAGGAAAAGTGTGCAAGTTAAATGAAGCTGAAACCCTCGTCGGTAGGAGTAAGTATCTATACCTTCGTCATTCGTCAGTAGTTCTAGTGTTAGTTGGGGAAAGGAGTACCCAGAACGGAGTATAACCCACGATCTATCAGAACTCGTGTTGTGTATAAAGGCTTTTTAATTCTGAAGGAGAGTAGGAAGTTCTGCGATCGCTTGAATAACCGTGATGTTTGCCTTCCTCGTCGACGCTGTGGCTAGACGTTGGCCATAAGCGAGCCTGAAGGAGGGAAACCATCTATTACGAATGATTATCGAGTCTTGATTTACAATCCGCTTCGAGCGGCTGAGATCCCGCATCAGCTTTCGGTGCTTTATCACGGAACCTGTAAATCCGCCTGCTTAAGCCTCGAACATGCACGTGCGTCGTTGCATTTTGGGCGCTTTCAATTACACACTTGCATATGTGAATAATTCCGCGCGGCCACGTGTTCGATACCCCCTACACGTTGCTCTCAAGAATTTAGAAAGCAATCTTACGTGCGATTCATACGGGATACTGTTTTACGTGTTCTGTTTCAAATAGTCATATTTATCTAGCAAAATATATGCTACTTACAAGGGAACATATCGAACCCGTGCACGCAGATTTTTAATGGGGCTTTGGTAAGAAGTAGTTCTTAGAAAAATATTCTACACGTAAGTATTTTCTGTTATCGGCAATCGTTTGTGGGTGAAAACATTCCGTAAAGTTGGGGGTCGAAAACATATTTTCTGGAATATCTCGAGAACTATTAGGCGTAGAAGAAATTTTTTTTTCAAGTGTGTGCTTTTTAAAGACCGACCCAGTTCCCGTAGTAATTTTTAGAAAATTCCTTCTGCTTAATGAATATGTTAAAAATTAACACTTTTTTGTGAATTCTTCTTGCAATATGTCAACCAATTTTCACGGCAGGTATTAAAAGTCGGGGTATGGAAGACCTGTACCGCGCTCAACTGATTCACGGTCAAACGACCTGCAGTTGAAATAAAATTGTAATTATTGCACAAGTTATATAGGTACCTGTGGCATCCGTTCAGGGGACAACTGGCGAAATACAGTAGCGGAGAAAAAAGTTACCACTATTTCGCACCACTAGGGTTTATACAAAAACCAACTTTTGAAAAAAACGGTTTTCGAATTTCACTATTCCCAAAAAACCGGTTACACCGGTTTTTGAATTTTCACAACAAAAAATATGTAATTAAAATAGTAAATAAGTATTTTCAGTTATTTTTAAAAAATTCAGTTTACGTAATATTATGGAATTACAAAAATATAACAAAATAAAATATACTCTATCTATACAAAACCAAATAAAAACAAAATTAAAATAGCTACAATTTATAGTACAATTTTTGAGTTCATCTAATATTTATGAACCTACAAAACTATAACACAATAAAATAGACTGCATACGGAACCAAATGAAAAAAAGCTAAAATAACTAAAATCCGTACAAAATATAAATCTTTTAAAATGTGGTACTAAATTATAAATCTTTATTCCATTTCGTTTTTTTTTTAATGAAAATATGAACTCATGAAGATTAGTTTTACAGTAAACCTACTACAATTTGCTTTTGTCCGAGGCGATTTCTAGTCAAAATGTTAACGTTTTTAATTAAATAATTAAATCATTTTTTCATATGAATTCTAGCATATAAAACCGGTTTTATAAGTTTCAAACCCGGTTTTCGAATTTTATAAATTTATAAATAAAAACCGGTTGTTAAAACCGGTTTTTAACAATCGGCAAACCCTACGCACCACCCTACGTCTATTACTTAAAACTGCAGTATGTGCCTAATATACATATCCTGAAAGAGAATTAAAAGCTGTATGAAACCCAGTTACCATATAAAAACCATACATAACATTAAACAAGACAACACATTTTTAAAGTCAACAAAAAGTTACCACTTTTGAACATTAATAAAAAACATCTAATATTTTGTAGGGGCACCTTTTACTTTTAGGACAACCTAAAAAGTTACTAAACGTGGTAACTTTTTTGTGGGCCCCAAAAATGTGTTACCCCGTTCAATGTTATATATCACTTTCGTTTATCAGTTAAATAAATTCAACTTTAACTGGGTTTTATACAGCTTTAAATTCTCCATCAGACTATGCATATTAAACATACTACAGTCCCAATTGTATGCTAAAAGAAACAAAAATAGAACAAATTGAAAAAGTGGTAACTTTTTTGTCCGCTAGTGTATAATATAGCTTAATCACTCAAGATGTCGTAAAGGGTGTGCTACCTTTTACGGCATATGCTCGAAAACTCCATATCTGAAAAAGAGGATGTAAAGTAAATATACAATAATTATTATTGTAACAACTAAAATCCAAAATTTAAAAATATCCGTAATTTACGTATATAAATTTACGTGAAAATTGGTTAACACTTTGCAAGACAAATTGACAAAAAAGTGTTAACGTTGAAAACTAAAAACTGTTACGAGGGTGGGATTCGTCTTTAAAAGGCACACACCTTAAAAATAGAACGTTTGTCCTACGCCTAATAGTTCCCGAGATATTCCAGAAAATATGTTTTCGAACCCGAACTTTAGGGGCTGTTTCCACCCCTTCAACGTGGACGATTGCCGTTAACAAAAAATACGTGTGAAATATTTGCTCTGGGAACTACTTTTTACAAAAGCCCCATTAAAATCGGTTTGTGGGGTTCAATATATATCCTCTTGTTAGGAAATATAGCAGCCTCTGTGCTTTTAATTTAATTGGCCATCATTTTTACATGCAAGTTTCGTGGTACGTAGTCCAGGTGAAACCTAAATTCGCTGAATTTATTAAAAAATTCGTTGAAGAAGGAGATCGAAGGACAGAATTAGAGAATTGAGTGATACACTTGGTTTTTCAACACTGCAGATTACTGGCGTTCCTCGTTGCCTGAGATTAATTACCTCGCGTGAACGGTCTATGGCGGCCGAACTCCCCCAGCCATTTGTCAACACAACGATTAATCACACGTCAAAAATAGATTAGCACATGATGTTCTTAATGACGCGAAATCATCCATTATAATTTATTGGTCAATAAAGACGCAACCTACTAAATTGCTCTACCAACCCAAACATCGAACGCGCAACAAGAAACACAGGGTAGGTATATTCGATCTATCCACACTCCCCAAATATTTGCACAGAAATTGCTCGAATCCGTCGCGTGACAAACGCAATGAGATCAAACGTGGAGTTTTTTTAATTGTCCCGAAAAATGTCGACGCAAACGTGATTATCCGGGCGCCATTGGGATCCGCAGAACGAAAGCTTGCACCAGAATTCAAAACCTGTAACGACGTTAATTGGCACGCGGTGCAAAGGGCTGTTTCACAGCAATATGTGTTTCATCAGCCACCGGTAGCATCCGAATTATTCGATGAATGAAAATTGAATGCAATATTTACCGTGCTTTTGGTAACGCGCTCGACATACGCTGTAAGAAATCCCGGAGGAAGTCCTCCATGGAAGAATTTCTTCCTCCTCATAAATTTCCAGTGAAACCAAACGAAAGTCGAGTTCCTTTAGTATTATGAATGCTTTGGCGCCTCCACCCCCTAAATGCATCACACCCTCTCTGGGTGGGAATTCTTCAATGCATTACACCCTCTGCGGGTGGGAATTCTTCAAGCGTCCCGTATCCATCCTGGAACATCCGTCGGGATATTCGGAATTTATGGTAATTTCGCGCGATCAATCGCGCCGTGAGACGCTGATCCGCGAGAACGCCAACAAATTTGAGACAAGGGTAAATGCTCCCGGTTCCCGTTCACGGAGCTGAAACGATTGCTCTCGAAATCGCTGCCCCGCCGTCCAAGGCTTTCACTTCGCCCTTCGCGCGATAAAAATGATGTATCTCTTAACACCGCTGTAGCGCATGAATACCTCTAGCGAGGTATTCACTGAGGGATGAGGCTCGATAGGGAACACCAGCTCCGCCACTCCTCCGGAGTATGAAATCTGTGTAATATTCCCATAAGTCCCAGTGAGACGAGTCGCGGGGCTAGGCAGCCCTCGAGAATCGAATCACTCGAGCCGGCGAGTTTCAGCTTAAAGTCAAACAGGCCCGCGATTTGACGAGCAGCTCGGCTTCTTCAGCTCTGATCGACAACTATTTGCGCGAGGCGAATACTCCGCCGTGGATCCCCGGCTGCCTCTGTGGATTCACAAAGGTCCTCGGCTAGCGACCCGGGCATTCCATTGTTCGCCTAAGTGTCCCAAACGTTTACAGAATGTCCAGGAGATGCCCCATTGTCCGTCTAAACGTCCAGGACGTCTATATGATGTTCCTCGAACGGCATTATGCTGGCCGGGCAACTGCATTACCTCTGTTTATTATGTAACTCCGGGACGCTGAGCCTCATTTAAATACATATGCATACACGGCGGCCAAAGAACATCCGCGATATCCGTTTAAACAGAGTCCCGTAATAAACGGTGATGTAATTTATCGGTCTAAACCAGCATAATGGCACACAGAGGAACGCGCCACGCTCTGGTCATTTCGAGCTTGTATTATCCTGTATTAAACTGTGTGCAGACGTATGCGCATGTATATTGTTTCAGACGGTTGTGTGGGTATATGTTTTATTATTATTATGATTGTTATATGTGCAGGAGTCCTTAGTGTACCGAATGTTGTAAAGAATAAACACTGCGCGTTCGTAAAAGACATTGTGTTAGGCGGATAAGCGGAAAGTAAACGTGAAACAAAAACAAAAGCCAAGGAAAGAAGAAGAAGTATGTAGGTTGTAACGTATCCCACCGCTGTCACCAAATTTAACAACCTGTAACGTTCTCGAACGAGACGTTGTCGTTCTTCTCAGGTGATTCACATGTAGAGCGGCTTACCTGTGAATTTGTGGGATTGGTTCGGGTGGCGTGCGATTAAGAAATGAATTTCAAGATACAAGAGTCCTTCTTTTAGTAACAAAAGGTTTATTCATTATTTAGTTTGATACTTGAAATAAAGTATATAATTCGACGCAGAGTCATGTGGATTATTACAATTAGTTATAGAACTAGTATAAATGCGTAACGACGTATCGGTTGGTTTTTATGAGAATAAACGCCAAGTCGGTAATTATGAATATAGTTCGATTTGGAATAGACGCTAAGTCGGTAATTGTGAATATCTATTAGATATTGGAATTGACGCTAAGTCGGTAATTAGAATTGACGCTAAATCGGTTATAAAAATTTCTGGCGATCGTAGCGGTACGTTACAAGGTTTAATACACAAACCGTATTATGTTTGCTGGCAAACTCTTATTCTCAAAGGATTGATATATTTTCACGTTCGCCTATTTCGTTTAAGAGATTTCTTGGGTTAACTTGTTTCGCTCAAGCTTTGTTTTGTTATAATGCATGTACCCATACATGTTATATTATTTAATAATTTAATTATATCACTACAAAGCTGTAATGACCCTAAGAACCTTACCTTATTAGGACTCATACGATCTTGAATATACCTTAAAAACTTTCGTTCGAATAAAATTAAAAAAGCTAACCTAGTCATTATTAACAATAGTAAAATAAATACATAAAGTAAATTAAGTAAGAACTAAATAATTATTCGAAAAAGTATTATCTGTACCTTATCTTATATATTTTAATCTTTAAATTTAATACACTAGGTATATATTAAACTTAAATATGAATAAAAAAAAAATTGAAAAATAACTCGTTTCGTTTTTTCATAATTACTTGAAAATTTTAACAGTTTCATTCAACCTCTGGTTGCAGGGCATAATTTTAGCCATGATACATAACGAAAGTTGGCCAGAGAAACACCTGCTAGCAAATTGTCTCTGTAGTCGACAGATTGGCACGGCGAGCCTTTCACAAAAATGATGTCACGTCCGATATGATCCATAAAACACAAATTTAGTGCTCGTAATTAGCAGGGATCGTTACAGAGACGAGTGAAACGGCTGACTTCAATGATAAAACGTCGTAATACAGTTCATCTCTCTCCACTAAAACGTTATTACCTACTTAATTTTTTAACTACGCGCGCCGCACAAACTCAGCCTTTGTGACAAATATTTGTTAAATGTAGCTGGCATTTTCATTAAAGCAGCATCAGGGCGCTGCAAGTTTCAGCTCGTTAAATATATTTTGTACTCCCTCATTACCCGTAACGTATTTAGGATACCTACTCTAATAAATTAAAAAGGATCGTGGAATAGGGGGCACGGCATTTCCCGGCTATCGCCAATTCTGTCAAAGGGTCGACTCTGTTAACCGATATTTTACCGACATTTAATCTCGTACCGCTGAAATTCGTTTAATTAAACGGGAAATTACAGACGAGGCCGCGATCGGATATTTTTCAAGGCGATCTTGGGTGTCCTTCCATATGCATAGAGCATTAGGTATTATGCTTCTGAAAGATTCATAAGAATTCCGCATGGTTAGAGCAATTTTGTGATCATAAATTCCGCGACGCGCGATTTAATTCCATTATTATTTCGCCGAAGAGCGGCGAGAATAACTTAATGTCTCATATCCTCGGTAGGCTCTGGGTGAAACCCAGAGTTTTTGAAATCAGAAACGGAATAGCTGTACCAGCTCTCTCGATAAATATTCCTGCTTGGTAGCGGAATAATTTTCGTGTTCATGTGAGGCGCATGAGCCCATAAAAATAGGTGAAATTTAGGAATTAATTAAAGAAAAACTATCACAGATAATTTACCGGGAATTTTTGGATTGTATTAAGAACGTTTTAAACTGTAGAAATATATTTTATTTTCTGCAATTAATCATTGCAAATGGCAGTGGGGATTCGTTGAAGTGGAGGCGTCAAAAAATTCATTCAAAACGGTGGTACTTGTAGCACCTTAATTATTGGTCTGAAATAAGAAGCAATAACAGATTATTAAAGGGCATGAAATTCCCTAGTGAACATGGTTTTGAGAATTAAAAAAAATCACATTTTTTTAGAAAATAACGACACTTGAAGTTTAAAATCACGTTTTCCCTATGTTTTTCGTTCTTTGAACGCCTTTAAAAAATACAAATTTTCAAAATTTTATAAATATTAGAGAGTTCTCCACTACGTAGAAGTATATTCTTCAAAATAAAAAAGGTTCAATTGAATCGGATAATAACGTTTCAAGATATTCATACTGCTGAAATGCAATTCCTTCCGGAATTTTTCGAATTTCAAAAAATCCTATTAAACACGTGTTCTAAAAAGGTTGAACATTGGAAAGCTGAAATAAAAAAAAATCGATTTTCCGCCATTTTCAGACCGGAGTTTTTACACCTCCCCTTGAATAATGCAAGCAAACAGAGCGGGCTAACCAAAGCTGACTGAGCTAGCAAAATTCTTTTGCTCTCCCCCCATTCCCTCCTACCTGCAACTTCGTTCGAGTTCTCCGCAATTACACGAGATACAGAGTGAAACTTTGGATCGCAGTTTGCAAACGGGCTCCGTTAGATATCCGAGAGGATCGGCGGTGTAATTTCGAAAAATCGACGGTGCTCGCATTCGCGCGGCGATTTCCATTATCGGTAACCGCTCTGAATTTAGATTAGCCGTTAATCGAATTCATTTCCGAAAAATTCGCCCCGGCTTGGAAAGCAGTGTTCCCTTTCGTTTCAACCGCCTCCCTGCCCGCTGATACTTATGCCCGCGGAACGGGAAACCGTAATCACATTTCTTCGAAAAGCTTCTCGGGGGTAAGTTCTAGGAAAACCGATTTTTACTGTAACACCGCGCGCGACCATAGGGTCCGCTCGTTTATTGGGCCGTATCTTTTTTCACGGCACCTCCCGGGGTAACGAGAAATAATTTTCCAAGTAACGGTAACCACATTTCTCCAGAAAGCCGATCAGCAACCGTGACAAATTACGAGCGCGGCTGCGCGATGGAACCTGCGCGGGGATTAAAAGTAAGTAAACCCTGAAACACTTGCAGAACGCTGGAGTCTGCAGAAATGTGCACGAAATGTTTACTGGCGCGATGAATCTACTAAGTTTCTGATAATGCGCAGTGCAGAAGGTAGATCCGTTCTGTTTTAAATCTGTGATAAATGAGTGTTAGAAATTCTACTTTGCTTTAAGAGTCCCGTGAGTGGATACGTGCTACTTAACTCTGCAACTCTAAGTCTTACGGTGGTGGGTCAGAACATGGATAAGCACGTTTTGGGGGATTGGGGTTTAGAGTATAGTTGATGAGTATTATTGATTAATTATTGATCGGTTTTATAGAAAATAACTTTAGATAATAGACTTTCTGCTCGTCTGGTGAGTAGAGTTAGAGTTTCAGTAGTTTTCAAGTACCTAGGACGGTAGTCGCAGGTAAGGCGCTCGGATTACAACTTGATAGCATTAGCGTTTTAATCCTATAAGCTGTACTTTATTTTACATAATTTGTTTCCTTATCTTACTTCCCGTTACTTCGCGTGTTATGTTAAATCAGGCACGCAGGAAGCATAATAGGGTAAGGCATACAGATGTTGACCCCTATACAATGATTGACCCTCATCTCCAAAAAGTAGGAAATATAATATAATGCTTTTTTTATATAAGAAAATATAACTATATTTCGGTGGCCCAGATATTTTTGTTCCGAATACAATTATATTTTATTATATAAAAAAAACATTATATTATATTTCCTACTTCTTGGGGAAGAAGGTCAATCATTTTATAGGGGTCAACATCTGTATGCATCTGTCTATTGATGGTCTAGCGGGATAAAAGTCCAAAATCATGGCCCATCCAAAATTAATGAATTTTTGTCATTCCACAAACTACTGAGTCAGAGATATTGGAATCATCTATATATTAAAAGTGCTCGGATGTATCGCTATTTAAATTGTTAGTATTTTGAATAATGGATTGCAGAGGTACAAGTAGTAAATTAAGCTTCAGCCATGAGTATTTTAATTTTCAACGGACAGAATTAAAAGATCATCGCAAAAACGATAGAATTTTTCAATGACTTCCGTTAGAAAAGCTGTAGATATCCAGGAACCTCGTGGGGCCTAGAAATACTGTGCTGTTTTGCTCTATTTGATTTATAGAGTATATATTGACAAGTTAGAAATATTTGCAGCCCTAATTAAAATAATTCTATCTTCAAAAATGGTGATGTTAGAGCTGAAATGTGTAATTCATTCTAAATCTAAATAAAGTGGTTGTAAAAAAATTCTCTACAAAACACAGTTCATATTCGTTTTCCATATTTCAAGAAGCCCCAGAATACGAATATTGGTTTTAAAACATCCTTAAAGGCTGAGTGGTGAAAGTTTTAAGGGTGATAAAACAACGTCGATCGTGTTTTGCAAACAAATAATAAACATTTCCACCCAACTGATGATTTATGTACGTCCTGCGACATTTGCTCCGCTAGATTGCTAAGGGGGTAGGTTACCCTCGGTAGCCCCAAAACAGACCTTTTTTCAAACGCAAATTGTAAAGTGATAAATAACAGTAGAGAGAACGTTTTTTTTTTCTAGCTTTAATCGTTATTCTACGAGCTTTTACACAAAACAAGAAAAGTCTAAATATCTCTATGTACATAAAAGTTGTGAGCAAAAACGTAAAGGCGTGTACGCGGTTCACCGTTTGATGGTGAACATACAATCTTGAAAACCGCTACAACAATTTAGATGAAAATTTAATGAGAGATACCGAAAACCATTCCCTACGATGTGTCGGGTGCAGATTTTCGGAAAAAATAATACAATTTTTATGTTGAATAATACGATTTTATCGATTTCTTGAATAAAAAATATTGTTTATCTTTTTTTTCACAATTTATCTTGAAATTCTGCTCCCGACACATCGTAGGGAATGGTTTTTTTTCATCTCTCATTACATTTTCATCCAAATCATTGGAGCGGTTTTCGAGATTTTATGTTCACCATCAAACGCTGCACCACGTACACGCATTTACGTTTTTGCTCACAAGTTTTATGTATATAGAGATATTTAGAATTTTCTTATTTTGTGTTAAAGCTCGTAGAATAACGATTAAAACTAGATGAAAACGTTCTCTCGACTGTTATTTATCATTTTACAATTTCCGTTTGAATAAAGGCCTGTTTTATTATACTAGTTAATATACCTAGTCAGGCGGCCGAAAAGAGGCGAATGTTTGTGAATTTTTTTTGACAAAGCAGAAGCATATATTTTAACAGAACTTTTTGCACTTAAAAGAGCAACATTTAAAGAACATTTGGTAATTTTTTCGTAGAAAAATATTCACGTTCATAATAAAGTAAGAACCGGCATCCAAGAAGCCTTTTTAAAAATTTGGTTTTACGATGAGCACTGCCATTCGAGATCAGATTATCTAAAATCAAAAAACAAATATGATTTCGTTAGTATATTAATGTATCCTTAGATTAACGGAGGGAATTTCCGAAATGTTAATTTAAAATAAAATAGTGGCTATTTAAAGGTGAAATCCTAATTTTTTCGTGCAAAAATCAAGCGAAGAAATCAAGATTTCAAATTTAAGTAGCCGCCATTTTATTTTAAATTAATATTTCGGAAATTCCCCTCGTTAATCGGTAGATACATTAATATACTAACGAAATCTTTTTTGTTTCTTGATTTTAGATAATCTGGTTTCGAATGACAGTGCTCACCGCAAAGCTAAATTTTTTAAAAAGACTTCTTGGTTCTCGGTTGTTACTTTACTATAAACGCGATTATTTTTCCACGAAAAAATTACCAAATGTTCTTTAAACGTTGCTCTTTTAAATGCATAAAGTTTTGTAAAAATTTACGTATCTGATTTTTCAAAAAAAAATCACAAACATTCGGCTCTTTTCGGCCGTCTGATTAGGTATAACCCCTTAATGGACAGACCACCACCGCCTTCAGTCATTTCGGTACATCCATATACAATTATTGGAAACTTGAAATCATCTAGCGTTCTTCCTTTAATAACTCAAACGTCAGAAGTTATGAATCAATTTACTCCTTGAAACACTTATCAATCTGCACATTTTAAACCCAATTCCATTCTAAAAACACTGCTCACCTCGCCTCGTCAAACCTAAATGACAGTGGTGCCTAAAGTTCAAAATAAAATTCTTCAAGTTGTCTTTCTTATTAAACAACCCCCGCAGTAAGTGAAATCTCGCGAAGCTGCCGAATGAAAGGGGAGATCTTCTTCTCGAATGTAGCTACAGTTCACTTAGGAATATCGCGGGCGGTTCCTCCTCTTGTCTCAGTTTCATCCCCGGTCGTTGTCCCATTAAACTAGATTAATCGTTAATTTCGTAGTCCTCCCCCTTTTATCTCGGCTGCTTGTTTCTCCTTCTTATATTCCGCTGTAAGTTACCGCGAGGCGGGAACCCGCTGGCAAAACGAGGGAATTTCTTTAACTGGCAACGAACGTCGACTGTAAAATTTACAGGCGCTGGGCCAATCAGAAGGCGGGACGAACGAGCCACCTAAACCTCCGGGAAAATAATCGCGCCAGCCGAGGTAGCCGGGAGAGGCTCGGTGTTTCCTCGGTTTGTGAATTTCAGCGGCTGCGGAACGGGAAATTGAATTAATGGAATTGTTTCGCAGAGGAGCAGCTAGATACGATGATAATGGCATCGTCGCCGGAGCTTCCGTTTCATTACGATCACTCGATCCGCCCACCCTCCCAATTAATTCCAATTAAACGATCGAATGTTCGTTTCCATCGTTTTCACCTGCGAATCACCCGGCGGGATTCAAAAATAACGCGACACGACCCGCACAACCTTTTAACCTATATAGAATCACTTTCCAGCAGATGGAACCTTTCGAAAAGGGAATAAAAAGGCTCGCAGTAATATCGATCGTAAACTGTGATTACGAGCTGACCGTTTGGCTCTGTTAAAACGAGCACTTCTAGTCCGTTGATTCTGCGAGTCGGTGGAAAAATATTTACTTAATGTTTCGTTGATAAACTCCGGACGGTTTAATGCGAAATTTAATGCATTTACGGCTCTCAGTCTTTGACGACTCCACGTCGCTTAAAGCACGTTTGTAAAAGTAAAATGATGATGCAAGTCACTGAACCGTGTAGAGTGGCTAATGATGTCCCTTTGGCGGGCTAAAAAATTATCGCGGAATTCGGAATCTGTGCGCAGGAGAAATTATGAATTTCAGGGAAGACAATACCGAGTTTAAACGACTTCGATTAAGTAAGTCGTCGAGGCGTGAAGCATTCATGCAAATGGTCTGCGAAAATGTAATTTCAGTCGCGTCCGATGTAATTATCGCAAGAATAGTTCCTCATTAGCTTAATACAGCTCTTTTTTAATAAAACCTGTCGATGGCTGAGCCATCAGCGAAGTGACTTCGTTTAATCCCCTTACGAACCAATTACCTACGCCATTATTTTGTAAAACTTTCGGATGGATTATGTTCTTGAGCGTTGCTACATCCCTATCGAAATTAAAATCTCTCTCCAGGCGAATGGCGTTCAGGTGTAATCTCATATTTAATTACGAGACGCGAAGTAGAATGTAATTAAAAAACGGGGCACGTTATTTCTTTAAAAGTAACCGTGTAAAACGAAAAGTACCTAAAGATATGTTCTGCAGCTACACATTCCTAAATAAAATGGAACAAATTTTGATTTATTAACGTTTACCACCATCAAATTAAAAGCCTCAAAGATGGGATGTAACGAGGATGGTGGAACAAAACGTGGCTGCATTCCCATACATATGTGTACATGTATACCATGTTTAATCACCAGACTCAAAGTATCAAACGCCAAGCAGGATTACACCAATTAAGTACACTATATCGTTTAAGCATTCAACCTAACTAATATATATCTCCAGCGTCTTGATACTGTTGTACGAAACTAGTGAATCCTTTAAGCACCGTATAATGAAGTACATGAAACAGCTGGCAGAGCACCTCCATACAATTATATCCTACTATATCTCACGACTATGAACCCCTGAACGGGAGACAGCTTAGGCGAGCAATCAGTAGTCTGTCTGGGTCTGGTCAGACCTGTAGCAACTATTCAGATTTTCTTTTAGCTGGAGCAACTTATTAACACATGAGTTTATGAAGATTTCTCTATGATCATCTATTATTACACTCAATTGCATTTCGCGTGGGTGCAAAACAAACCAGATGCCGCCCAGGGAGGGATAAAAACCTAGTAACTGCCATTGCAGCTAACAAGGGATGTTTCGTTACTCGACAACTGCGATTTAAACAGTAAAATGTTCTTCACCACAGGTTTTAAACAATTCGATTACATAGTTTTCTACAGCATAGAAAACTATTCAATTTTCTTTGTAACATTTTTTTTGTATCTACTACAGTTTTCGAGGTATACGGGAAAGGAGGAAATGACACTTTAGGCGTGTTTTCACTGTGGAGAAGCGAAAACGAGCACAAAGGAAAAGTTGCCTGATACTTCTATCGAGTAACGAGGTCTTTTACAAACCTGTATAGTTTCAAACAAATCGGAATGTATCGGGTAATCGAACTTCCCTTGTAAGTGAATAAATGGAATCTTCTTCCACCCCGAGGAAGCGAGTGTCTGCTGCTCAATTAAGAGAATTATAATAATATTAACGATAAGTACTTCCGAAGCTGCGAGATGCAACATTTTTAAAAACTTTCTGTGTACAGGAAGCCGTCATTTTTAGGAATTCCTGGTGCACGCGGAGCCACCATTTTGGCATATAAATAAGACCCCCGATGAACCCCACAGGACACTTATTAATTCTATTATTCGCGAAACCATCTGGCACCCCCTCCTTCGAAGTGTAAAACGTGTTTTACTTTTAAAATAAAGTTTGGGGGTTATTCCTAAATTACGTAAGCCTTTTTTTGGGTGGGAGTGGGTCGCGAATTTCTTACATTTTTGTACAAGAGTTGGTGGGGGGGAGTCAAGTAGCGTCTTACGTAATATTTTTTTAATTTAATTTTCAATATGAGTAATCAATGTTTCATTGCATACACGAAACCGAGTTAAATGAATCACATAAACGAATTTTACTAACTGAAAAAATGCAATGTAAACGATATTACGTAAAGAAGGCTGGAGGAGGGGTGTGGGTTGGAATATAAATTATTTCGAATGTTCATAAAATTGCTGTTACCAATTAACTGACAATGAGAGCTGTTTCATCGACGAAACTTTGCACATAGATAACGCCTCATATAATAATCATAACTGTACAATTTGTATACCAAGGGCTAGCCCCGTCAAAATAAATAATAAATAAATAAATTCTTATACTGGGAGTGGGAGAGAAATCACCAAAATTATCCTCGCCAAATTTAAGGACTGCCCCTTGTTATTTGCTGTCTGTTAAAACACTGGTGTGTCCGTCCCCACATAATGACGCGGGCCGCGAGACAGACTCTTCCTCAAAGCAATCGAGTCGCTCTGAATTACGGCGCCTTGAGACACGGTTGAACGAGTAGCGCGAGTGTGCGGGTTACGATAACAGCAGGGGCACGTAGCGATAAATCAGGAATACGAGTCGAGCCGAAAGGACGTCTCTAATTTACAGACTAACTTGCTCCGCGTCGCGGAGTCAGTGCCGAGGCATTATTCGGCATTATTAGGGACGAGATAGTAATTACGGCGCCGCGTGATGCCGCTGGTAGTGCGGTCGCTATACGACGTAATTAAATTACCGATAAACCGATGGAGAAAGCGTGTAGAGACGCTCCGCGGCCTCTCCGCCAGCTACGTGTCGCCGAAACCAGCGCGAATCCGCCGCTGAGTCCGTTAGTCCAAGGCCACCCCCTGTTACCAGGGCCGAGGATGGATGCGAGAGAAGTCGGTGACTGGTTCGGCCGGAGATATTCGGAATGATTGCCGCGCGGTGCGCGAGGAATCACCGAGCTTTATATTACCTGTAAACGGTACACAGCCTTCGTTCCCTCGTGTTTGATGGGTCACCCCCCGACGCTACATTCCCGTTTTCTAAGCAAACGATCCGCGTTAAGGGTTGATTTACAGCGGCGTTTCAGTCAGACCACGGTCACGGTTCGATCGCGGCTGGTTCGCTGCAAATCTCGGTTACCATGGCTACGATTTATAGGATCGCTGGTCGGGTTTTATTGCGCGCGCAACGTTATTGGAATTTATTTGGTCGAGTAATAAGTTGGATTCTTTTCTTCTCTTTGGTCCTCATCCTTTTAGACGGGGGAAGGGGGTGTAATCGAAGGTGTACGTATAGATCTGTTCTGTAACTTCTGGCTGTTTCCCCCGACTAATTTGTGCATTCCATTAGCTTAAAAGCCTTCGTTTCCGCAGTTGCAGAAGTCTGTCGTGTGATTTTTTATGTGGCGCGGGCTCGTGAATAATTTTCCATTAAGCGAAGTTTACGAAGCCAGGGATAAATGGAAATTCGAGGAAGCTGCGTTCAGCGGGCTCGGTGGGTGGATTAATAAGTATATTCCAGCTGGAAGAACATTGTTGTGTTACCGTTTTGTAATAATATCTCTAACGATATAAGAAGAATTTTTAGTAAAAGCCGGAATTCACACTATTTTCAAATTACCGTTATACACGAAACAATTGTTCCCTTTAATTAAAGACAAAATACCTCTTTCAAAACACTCCAACATCGTATATTCAATTCCTTGCATGGGTTGTAATCAGGTTTATATCGGACAAACTTCTAGACTTTTAGAAAGACGAATGTATGAACATAAAAGAAATATTTTTTCATCTCCCCTACAACATACTGCTAGAACATAAACCAAACATTCGCTAGAGTTTGATCATAGGTTTGACTTTGACAATGTTAAGATTGTTGATAAAGAAACTAATTTAAATCAGAGAATTCTTTTGGAGACAATTCACATGATTAAACAGCCTAGCGTAAATCTTAGGTATGAAACACCTAAAATACAGGAATATTACGGAACATTACTAAAGAAGTAATGTCTTATGATGTTTTTGCTCCATAGAATTACATATGATCTAACTCAGCGCTGCACAAGGAGCTGTTTTCGGCGCCTAGCGGTGAGCAACCCACCTTTCCTGTTGCTAAGGTCAGAATCGGTGAGGAGAACTGCAGTAGTGTATGTGCGTGTTCGTAGGCTCGTAGCATAGGTATATATGACTGGGTTCCTTGTGGGGCCCCAGTGCAGAACAGGTCCCGTAATAAAATTCGGGGGGATATATTGTATGTATATATTTATTTATATATAACTTTCCGACTTATAAATGATATATATCCTTAATTAAAATTTGGTTTTCTTTGAGTCAGAGTTATTTATTTGTATAGTATCAACTTTCTAAATATATTATGTGTCGGGTGAAAAGATAAGTAATATTAGCAATAAATGTGTCATTATCAGTAAAATTGAAACTTCAAGTCATACCAAATGCCGGCAGTAGCAAATGTTTTGGAAATTTCATGACCAGCCGAATTTTATTACGGGACCTGTTCTGCACTGGGGCCCCACAAGGAACCCAGTCATATATACCTATGCTACGAGCCTACGAACACGCACATACACTACTGCAGTTCTCCTCACCGATTCTGACCTTAGCAACAGGAAAGGTGGGTTGCTCGCCGCTAGGCGCCGAAAACAGCTCCTTGTGCAGCGCTGATCTAACTAATTCCTACGTATCAGTTTAGTGGTATGTAATTGTTTGTTTGCTCGTTAACACCTTTAAGAGTGTATATAACACACCATATGAGCAAGAATGTTTGGTTACTGTAGACAGTACATCCTTTAATTTTGAATTTCGAGGGTTTTAGATATGTTTATAACTGTCAACGGCATTCACCCTTTTTCACCTTCTAAAAGCAGATGTTTTGTTCACGGTTTACCTTAGTCTTATTCCAACCGACTCGCGAGTCACACGTTGTGCCAGAGCACAGTGACTTATTTTCAATAGCATACTCAGTATTTTATATATGTTTTTAACTTTCCTTGAAGATGATCTAAACCAAGATCGAAACGTCGGAAACTAATATATATAATTAATTAATTGCAAAATAGCTTTGATGTATTATTTTAATTTATTAAAATAATAATTGTTTTAATCTGACCGATCCAGTGCGCCGATACCATTGTAGTTATATTCCAGCTGGATTGTCATGGTTTTTGTTGTGTTTGCTGTGGGTAGCTGAGCTTTTCGAAGGGTGCTTAACGAAAGCGGGTTTCTTTTATTGTCACTGATAGCTGTGACTTCATTCTTCACCTTAATTCTCTGAAGTATCCAGCAAGGTTCCGGGAAATCTCTAATCTTCTAATAAAAGTCAATAACAAAAGACAATTGCACCACTATCATTCAGATAACAATTCTTTCTTGGAGTGCAAATCAAATTTCACGACATTGGATCGTTTGTACTTTAATGTAGTGATTCATTCTGTCTATAGTTCAGCTCTTACATTAGAATTATCTTAGAAACTTAGCCGCACGCTCTCAGACTTCAAATAAACTCATCACTCAGCCGAATAATTAAATGCAACTCGATTAATCGCTTTTTCTATAATTTCCACTGCGTCCAATATCCAATGTTGCCTGCTCTTCGAAGAGCATAAAAAATATTTGAACGAGCCGTGCACAGGAAACCAATATAAATTAAATGCGACACGTACAAACGAATTTCGAAATTACACTGGGCGAATAATTTATATTTCCAGGTTACATCGTTTCCTCTGTACATTCGCTATCTCTGTACAAAACTTTCATCGTTGTATCTCTTCCTCGCGAGCGGAACATGATATCCATCTCAATAATTACAATAATATTTTATATGAACATCTTTTATGACAGTCCATGAATAATTTGTTTTCCATCGGCGTGATTAAAAATGCAATTTTATCAATCGCAACAGGAAATGAAAATAGATTTATTTCAGCTGTATTATATTTCATAATAACTTGTATGAAAATACCCCAAAAAAATCAAAGGTAGCTCCTCGTCTCGCTTAAACACCATCGAGATAGAGTATTGATGCGTGGAATGTTTCGAGTTATTTCGGCTGGTATTTGACCGTCAGGGTTGACGCCAATTACCGCGCAGCAACTTAATGAAAAGAGCAGGGAGTGAAATAAGGAGGGATAACAGCCGAGGTTACGGCAGCTTTGCCGTCGCGTTGTAATTTCTAGGAGATATAAAACAGAGGCGAGCGCACGAGCTTCGCGACAGCGGCAACTCCATTATTTCGTTCCGCGAAAGCCAAGAACTTTCGAAGTCCGTTCTGCTATCGAGCACGGCAGCCCTCGAACCGTACTTTTACGGGGAGTGGAGCGCGTGGCGCGATAGTTACGAGTCAAATTCGATGAAATATTGACAGACCGGTGAGACTGGCCAGGCAAGGGCGAGGTCTCCCCGTGGCAGATGATCCGGCAACTTTCTTTCGGAATTCCACCGACTACGCAAAGGAAAGGGCCACAACGGCGTCACTGAATAAACAACGGATCGTCGTAACGCCCTTTCAACCCCCGGCGCGCTTCTTTTTTCTTTCCACCACCGTCGAAAAGCCGCAAGCAAAGTGGCTGTGTATCGTTGGCGATCAACGTTTTACACGAAATTCCGCTCTCACGAAAATACCTTGGAATATCAAATAGCCGGGAGGGGGGGGGGGGGGGAGGGGGAGTGGAAGAGCCCTCGAGGAAGCTAAGCATGCCTCACTACAGGAAAACTTTGGCGAGCGTGGGTGATTCCGCGCCGATGGCTTATGCAGTTTTCCGAAAGAGCCACCCACTTTGGCGGGATTTATCTTGGCGGGCAAATTATGGGACGCTTGGCTGCCCATGGGAGCGCTTTTGGATTGGTAGATTCTTGTTCCGCGCGTTCGACGAACGGGTCTTGGGAATTCGGAGGCAGTCGTCTTTGGAACTTGTTTAATCCCCGTCAAGTGGATACGGGGTTCATTTGGATTCACTTTAAATAAGAAGGTACTCCTTCTTTTTTGCTAACAGTTTTATTTCTTGAAGAAAACGATTACGTCGGTATTACGTTGTAACAAGGTCTCATGAAATTAGAAGGAAAAATGGATACCGGTGTTAGACGTTTAAGGTGTCGGTTAAGAGTGATTATATAGAGCTGGTAACTTTTTTTCGCGATAAAAAGTGAAGAAGAAGTTTAAGAGTGATACATAGAGTTGGCAACTTTTTTTCGCGATAAAAAGTGAAGAATAATTTTTTCCTTATTTAATTTACAACTCTCATTTTTTTGTGTCAGCGCCTCATCAATTGCACTGTGTCGTAGATTAAATAAGGAAAACAAATATTGATTACTTTTTAGTACATTTTATTTTTTAAAAGTCGGTTTTAATTTTTTATTTTATTTTTTTATTTTTCACTTTTTAGTTATTTAAGCTATATATCTACATTGATTCTAATAAAAAGGGCAGACCTACAAACAGAGCTGATCGTAATAAAAGAACCGATTGCTAGAAACGCAAGATTCCCAAAACAAGCGACTTGAAAAAGCGAGAACAAGGATGTCTCAATTTCGTTAGTATTAACCTATACTGGCAAAGTATTAGTGCAGTGTAGGATGGGGCATCGCCCTCTTTCGAATAAAAAAAAATCATTAAAATCGGTCCATATGTTGCGGAGTTATGCGTGGACAAACAAAAAAAATACATGCGGGTCGAATCTACAACCTCCTCCTTTTTGAAGTCGGTTGAAAAACCATTTATCATGGTACCAATTGGGGAACATATTCTATATAACAACGAAAGAATCATCCAAATCGGTCCGCGCTTTACAAAGTTACGCGCGAACATACTTTAAATCTGGAATTCCAGATAAATCTAGAGTATCTTCATAACAGTAAAAAAAATCGTACCACCGGCTCTCCATACTCTTTCAAATAAAAAAAGAATCATCAAAATCGGTGCACCTACGCGGAAGTTATGGCTGAACATACATAAAATAAATATACGAATTGAGTAGCATCCTCCCTTTTTGAAGTCGGTTAAAAATGTAATACTTCCGGCCAAATGTGATAAAAAAAATAGTATTTTTCAGAGGAAAGTGGTACAATATAAAAACTACATTAAAACAACGGCACCTAACTTTTCATTGCATATTTTTTTGTGCATTTTGCATTTTAATTATTTTAATGTCTCTAACAAATATATACCTACGTTAAAGGTTTGATTGTACTGAAAGTTCAAATGAACATATATGAGGAGCTCATTTTTTATGAAAGTTAGACTGGCTCTGTTTCTCTCTTCCCGCCACTTCATATTCATTACAAAAAAATCCTCTGTGTTAAAGTTTACATTCGCAAATTAAAGTATTGTTGCTGCCATAGAATAAAAAAATTAGTAAAAATTGAAGAATTTTATCGATGTATTGGAAACATAGTACTTTCATGTACTATATCTCTTTCGAACAGTATATAGCACACTAGACAAAACTATAGTACAATACTATACACTATAGTACAGTTGGCAACCCTACTTACAAGGAGAGTATTTTAGGTGTCCGCCTCCGATCATTTTGATTTTTGGACATGTTATAGAGGACCGAAAAATAAGAAATACGTGTTTTTTTATTTTTCCCCGTTTTCATATTTGGGGGGTGAAAACTGCGTTCAAAGTTAGGGTTGAAAAATCATTTTTGTGGAAAAAATGGACTTTTTGAAAATCTGGTGAGTCAGTCATATTTCGCATTCAAAGACACAAAATTCGTCCATTGACACTATTCCCCTATTTCTAATAGTTCTCGAGATATTCCACAAAAATGATTTTTCAACCCTAACTTTGAACGCAGTTTTCACCCCCCCCCAAATATGAAAACGGGGAAAAATAAAAAAACACGTATTTCTTATTTTTCGGTCCTCTATAGCATATCCAAAAATCGAAATGATCGGAGGCGGACACCTAAAATACTCTCCTTGTTAGTGGTACATGAGATTGAATCTTTGGTTTGATGTGAGTAACGATTCCCCGGCGAAGAATTAGTAGAATGTCGATTCAATTTACAGACTCAGCTAAGTATTACACAGGGCAGCCAGACTGCCTTCTTCATTTAGAACAGTTCAACGCCTGGCAAGGGCTTTACCCGAAGGCCTCTGTGTACGCACGCGTACGTGGAAGCAGGGTGCAGCGGCACAGGGGCGCTCCCGCTGCCGAACGCCAATGAAATCGCGAACGCGATTAAAAAGTAATTGGAGGTAATTCGATTTGAATCTCCATGCTTGGAATTCACTTAAGTGCGCCATCAGATTAAAGGGTAAACGAGAATAAAGGCAGGCTTACGCTGATGCCTTTAAGCTTTAAAGTTTAACGTAACAAGTACTGCTGCTGATCCGATCAGCGTTTGAAATTGCACAGGTACCTATACTGACACCTGTCAGGCATACCTTCAAATTAAATTTACATACCGGCGCGACGTCGGAAGTCCGCCGACTTGCAAAATTGAAAGATTTTATGATTCACAAAATTTAAAATTAAAGATCTTATTGATACTACCTATATCTGTGTCTATCCCAAAGTTCTGTATTTAATCTGTGCGAAGGATGAAGAAAAAATTATTCAAAAGCTGGAAGACTGAATATAAAGTGAACAGAGTAATTATCCCTTGCTTTTCCGTGCAAAATGTACCGCCAAGTTTCGAAGGAAGCTGTGGTCGTGCATCACCGTTCGAGTGCCTGACAGGTGGATGTATCAGGGGATAATTTATAACGGGCATCAATAGTTTTCAATGTGCGTGTCATCGCGAGCTGCGTGGAATCACAGTCGCACAATACAAATGGTAGCGGTAGACTGCACGTGTCCATCGATGCGCGCGATGATGCGCCGCAACATTATCGTGTCTGCCTCATTGTACGCTGTACTACTATCGGCGAGTGCTGTACCGAAAATGGGACCTGACTCGAATTTGCTCGTGGAACAACAATTTGCTGTATTAAAGATGATACATATGCGCTAACAAGGAGAGGATCCCAGGTTTCCGCCTGCGATTGTTTTGAATTTTGGAGATATTTTAGAGGACCGAAAAATAAAATATACGTGTTTTTTTATAGCGGCCCGTTTTCATATTTAGGGGGTGAAACGAACCCCCAAAGTTATAAGATTTTCAGGTGTTCATCTCCGATTGCTTTGAATTTTGAATTACATCTTGTTTTTCGGTATTCTAAAACATATAAAAAATTCAAAGCAATCGGAGGCGGACACCTGGGAAGCTCTCCTTGTAAGTAGAACGGGGTTTAAAGAACATTTAGATATAAAAACTTTTGTAAATAGCAAGAGAGAAAGATGAAGTGGAAATGAGTAGGATAAGGGGCCCAAAATTCGTCCCCCCTTGTTCTTTTTCGTGTAGAGGATGCATACGATATTAGAATGAGCTGGCAATTTGCATGAATTTTCTTTGAACGTTACTCTATGTATCCACGAATCGCAAAATGAAATTATGTCATGTCAATACGAGATAACAAACAAAATGTAAAAAGGTGCAAAATGTGAAATCTGAAGGAACGAAAGCAGGGACGAACTTCGTGCCCTTTACCATATTAATAATGAATTAAGGGTTATACGAAAGCTTCTAAACTTTTACAATAGAAGTTCATCTTTTATCTTCTCAATAATAATTTGAAAGTTATTCTTTATATCGCTTTCTAAAGATCAATTCAATACCTTGTGAGTTTTGTAAATTGAGTGGATCTTATTATGGATCGATTGAGGCTAATCACAATCCCTTACAATTAGAGTTACATATTCAGGAAAAGGGTAACAGCTTCCACGACACCTTTTTTTATTGTCTGATAGCCTTCTGCGTTGTATATAAATATTGTAGATATCACGAAATGTCGCGGCAGGCATATTAATTTTCAAACTGGGACGATTTTAATGAAGATGAAAGCGGGAAGCGAGTGTCAGGTTTCGCACGGTTGTAGTTAGCATGCATCGATATTCGTCGACGATACTTAATCAGCATTTTTCAAGCCGCGCTTATTCCAGCTCCCGCAATTGGCGAGTCGCGAATTACGTCTGCGTTCGCGGTGTATGCCCGCGAACGATGCTAATCACGCAAAGCGACATTACGGACAGAACAAAAAATAGCCGGAGTCACGGTAAATCGACACGATGACGTGACAACTATTGGCTAAACCACATCATTTAGCGTGGAATAACGCGTGGGATTCACCGCGTGCGCGCGTCTATTTGCGTTGCAAATTGATTTGCGGCCATTCACCGTGGCATAGCCATTTTATACTTTGCGGTTAGAATGGTCATCGATGACTGCCAACTTCGCTATTGTCACATTTTATCTAATAGAGACGCTGTAGCGTCTCGACGCCAAGTACATGTTTCGACACCCTGTATATATCGACTGTCGTTGCCGCGTATCTTTTACTCGTAATCCGGCTAATCCAACCTTACCTGAAACTTATTTCATTAATATCTCATCATGCCTGCAATATTTTCTAAATTTAAAGGCATTTTTCTTATGTAAACCGCATATAAGCTTTCGAATAAGACAAAATTCAATAAAATCGGTCCACGCATGACAGAGATATCGTAATATCGTCTCGTGGATCAGTCGGAAATGGTAAGATTGTTCTTACAATTACCTGGCAACTGGCGTGGCCAGGCAAGGTCGATGAATAAGAATTATTTAAAAACGCAAAATAATGAAAGTGTATTCATATTGTCAGAGTTTTAAATTGACAAATTATCTGATGAAATCTTGTGAGAAGAAAGGTATCGGTGTCGATGAATGATCTTAGAATTATTTTAAAATGCAATATAATGAAAATGTACTCATATTATCTGAGTTTTAAATTGACAAATTATCTGAAAGCCTGCGAGGGGGAAGGTATGAGTATTGATGATCTGAGAATACCTTGCCTGGCCACGCCAAGTATTTGACATCCAGGCAAATGTCTAGATTTTAATTTAATTTATTTTAAGTATATCAACGGGTAAACCCTTTGTTATAAAAAGTACAAATCACAGTCACACAAGCATAGAACAAATAATTAGGAAGTACAAAAGAAAAATAATTAGAGAAAGAAAAGCAGAGAAGTAAGAGCAAAAGAATAGATTGTCTAGATGTTACATTTTATCTTCACATTATTAAAATGTCCGTGATTTTCACAAAGCACCTTTATGTACTTGCAGCACATTTTGATTTCACATCTTTTTCCATATTGTAATTATTATTATCTTCTATTTTTTTTATGATTTATTTATAATACTCTTTTCCTTTCTTGACTTTTCCATGTACTTGGAGTAATTTTTTTACTTTTTTACAGTTTTTTATGGGGATTCAATACACTCGTCCCCAATAACTATTTTGCTATTTTAGCCTTTACTTCATTGAAATCAGAAACCAGATACAAATTCATTTACACAACAAGGACATAACTACAATTTTCACAAATGTATTATTAAAGACACAAACTTCTTATGTATAATTCAACGCACTGTTATCTTGGTATTATCTTCTCGATTCAAATTCCCAAACAATTCCCACATATTAATGTGATTAATTTCTTCTTAAGAAGAATGCATCTCGATGAAATTGCTAGAGATATGTTTGAGATTATTTGAAACGTGATGGTGGCTTATACGATTATCCAAGTGTAGTGGAAATGAGATGTAGAAGATTTCAGATCCGAAAGGTGATCAGTATTACCTATTTAATTGGAAATACGGCATCGAGTGAGGGTTGAAATCGTGAGTCGATTGAGGTGCACAAACGCGAAACGATGTATATCCCGCGGGCGGCGTTGTGTGCGTGTGCAAATTCGCAGCTATACGCTAGGATACTGCAAATTCGATGGTCATTAATTTGTTCCGTAACCAGGTACCCGCGAAAACCTACATCCAGGCGGCTGATGGATGCGCAAACTCAATGGCGTGGATCTATCGCCTCGGTTAACCCGGATTATTTAGAACCGTTTCAATCAACATCCCTTGTTAAAAATCGTTCCGAGTAGTTTTGGGCGTCACATTGATAGTAATTGTCAGAATAAATGCTTCTAAAAGAGTGAATAACGAACACATTTTGCTAATTTACCTAGTCAATTATAGGAAATATTCTGACCCAATACAGTTTCGGTTTCGAAAGGGGGATGTTATAAATACCTCTAACAAGTGGAGGTTTTCAGGTGTCCGGCTTCGATTGCTTTGATTTTCGGAAATGTTTTAAAGGAAAAAAAATATATAAAAATTTTTTTTTATGTTAAACGATTTTATTAAAAATGCAACAAAAAGTAAAAAATAATTATTTTCTTATACTACAATTTCGATGGTATTTTTTCACTTTGAATAAAATCGTGGAGCAGGATATGTCATAACAGAATATGAATCAATTTAATACAGAATGAAGTGTCGAAATGGATTTATTGTGACATATCCAGCTCCACGATTTTATTTAAAGTGAAAAAATACCACCGAAATTGTAATATAAGAAAATAATTTTTTACTTTTTAGTGCATTTTTAATAAAATCGTTTAACATAAAATTTTTTTTTTATATATTTTTTATTTTCTAGTTTTTAGTGGTTGTAGATTTACATTTCACAGCTCAGACTTCTTTACAAATACATATCTTTTATTGCTGTATAGTGTATAGTGTTTAACAGTTTGCTTAAACGCTACAGTGCTAATGTCACTAAAAAATAATTCTTTCCTTGTACAACAGTTTCGATGGTGATATACTACGAACGCCTGCAAAGTTTTAGTTTGCTTTTTAAATATGAACGTAGGTAAGTACATACGTGACGGATCATTTCTCGGTAAATTATGTATTTTCGGCAATCGCGATGCGACTAGCGCCCCGAACGCAGCGGCTTTTTGTCGTTTTCGTAAAGAACGCGAGTGGCTAATTTCAAGTCGTTTGGATTTGTGGTTATCGGTTATATTTATTGATGACTGGGTAATTTTTTCACCCGCTCGGGGTTAATTTTTTTAAAAAATATTGTATTGTCATCCAAACTACGCACGCCTGCAAAGTTTCAAGACAATTGGATAGTTGTAAGTGGGTTAAATTTGAGTTGCCAGATTTGAACCATACATACAAACATACATCAAACAAACAAACAAACAAACAAACAGAGGATCGAAGCTGAATAAAATCGTTTAAAAATAACAAATACGTGTTTTTTTTTATTTTGCCCCGTTTGCATTTTTCAGGGTGCAACCATCCGTCAAAGTGCCATAAATACATAAATCAAGAGTATGAGTAAGGTAGTACTACCGGTTTTGAAATACTGTTGAGAAAATTCTGAAACTTTGTACAGTAGTTTGTTTTGACCTTACACTGACTCATGTAAATTTTTGGAAATCTACACCAACCCAGAAAAAAGTTATTAACAATTTTACGTTTCCACTATTAACACGTAGTCTTATGGAAAATGACGTTTTCAACAAAAATTCACATTAATAGCCAATTCAGTTTTTGATGAAACTGAGAGAAATATAGATTTAATATTCCATAAACATAATGCATGTATCCAAATGTTGATTCACCAATTTTTATAGCTAATATAAGCAAATGAATAAAATTATCTGTGCTCACTCGGCCATTATACGCACGATTTGGCAACGTCGCAAAGAGGTTGGTAAGACCGCGCAGTTTGAAATGCGCTTAGTATGTACAAGCGATACTCGACGCTCTTTCTATCAGAATTTTAAAAGAATTAGATGAATTAATACATAAATAAGAAAACAGTATTATACAAAATAATAAAAATAACAATTATTCAAAAATATTAAGTTTTATTGCAAGTAACATATAACATTTGTTTATAAATTATTGAACATTTAACATTTAATAAAATATTCAAAACATGAATATTTGCATCTTATCCTAGAATATTATTATCACTGTTTGTATTATTTTTAAAATAATTACAAAGTTTGTCTAAGACTTTTCGATTTTTTGTAACTCTGACAATGCCATTTTTATCTGGTCCTAAAATATTTAGTAAACCTTCATATTTGTTTTGCTTGTATGATGTAGTCATCATTTCTAATGAAATATTAGCAGCAACGATCTTTCGCCTCATTGAATGAGAAGTGTCTCTCGTCTTTAATGTCCAGTATACAAAGTAAGGATTTGCATTTAATACAAAACATTTGTGAACCTAATGTTTTTAAATGAATTATTCGACGTCCGTGAAGATCAAAATCACTAACAGTACCGATAACAGAATCTTCATTTAAAGTACCTGGAAAATAATCTCATAAATATATGTTCCCCCAATTAATTACTATATACATGCAATAACTTTACATACCAAGCACTGTCGTATCGGTATCAATATTAATTTTTGGATTAGATCGTACGTGCAGTTGATCAGTCCAAGCAGTAGTAACGGCATGACAATGTCGACATTCTACGTGAAATTTAGACGCTAAGCCATATCGTTGATCTTCTTTCAGATCTTCTATCGAAAATACTGTTTTGCACTTTCTACAAAGTTTTTGAAGAGTTTGGCATTCCACGATTGCTTTTTTATTATTTTCGAGGTTAGAATTTTGTTTATCAAATCCTATGTGCAAGCGTTTACCTATTTCAGTTTGTTGTACCCTTTTATAGAATACCTTCTCGGATACAAGTTTTCCTTTCCAGAAAAGTCTTTTTCTCTCTTTCTTATTATTTCTTACTTTTTCACTTTTATTCGAGGTCGAGGGCGAATCACTCATTTCTCTATATCTCTATGCAATGCTAACTTCAAGCTTCAAGCGAGCAGAAGAAAACATACACAATCAATCGTGCTACGTTGCCAAATCAAATCACCACGGAAGTCAAAGGACGATCTAACACGCACTTTGACTCAAGGCGTATCGGTAGTACTACCTTAAGTTCATCATTGTCTTGACAAATGTTCGACTAAGAGATACAGCCTTAGCTTCATCCAAGTCAAATCAAGCTTCCTCGAAATGCTTTCTGGCTTCAGTCTTTCCCCAGATTTCCCCCGAATTATTCTTGCTCCCCTGCTTCGCTAACAGAGCTGTAATACACGTGTGTATTTCGAACCTACCCCTGTACAACGGCAAAATATTACCCGGAGAAAGAAATTCAGCGTCGAATCACGTACTGAAAATACAGAAAGAATTCCCGTCGAGAGAGGTCAGTTTGCAGGCCCCAAGCTAGATTCCAGCTCCGTGATCGTAAGTTAATTTAACTGGTTTCATAAAACGAGCTATCGAGGGCCGTTATAAACGGCCCCGGGGAGACCGCCGAAGAAACTTGGGTGGAAAATTCACTCAAGGTATCCATGGCCCCGTAGTCCCATCAAACGAAGGAAAATGGCCCTTTTGAACGAGCAGCAAATCCTTGCCCCTTTCGCGGCAACGTTCCTTAAGATGGGATCGCGTTCCTTTACGTTTACGGTCCATTCTCGGGCTCGCCGCGAAAGAGGGAACCTCTACCGTTGCCGGCGATGATGGGTGGATCGTCGATGGCGGAACATTCCACTGATTGCCGTGCTGAAATCGAAATTACCGCGAGTTTCATCATACGAGTCGTCGACCATGAAAACCTTTGGAGAAGGTGCAGTGCCGCTCGCAATCATGCGAACGGCAGTAAATTCCAGCTTTACGCCAGTAGTACCTTTATTCTTCCCACTAACACCCCCATTCCTCACAAATCTCGCCGTATCTCCACGCCGCGGAGATATAAAACCAAAGTACATTGCCAAAATGCCCAAACCCAACTGTACCATACACACACAAAATCGACATTCACCTGGCATTAATTCTAATTTGAAACGTCACTGGGAGTTCGCCAGCTACTTTACCTGCATGCCTCTCACTTAACCACCGCAGATTAATTAGCAACAGCCAGGCGAGTGCTTTATGATCCCGCGTTTTCTGCGTCTACTTAACCACCGCGCCCGTATCAATTTCCATCGTCAGGCGGCACCGAAAATCGCCTCGATCCCCGTGGGGATCCCTATCGCGTAACTGATTCCGAGTCGTGCCCCCCCCTCGCTCGCCGGTGGGTCAACAATAAACATTCTCCAGCCGCGCGAAAAACTTCACGCGGACCTCGTGAAAACACGCCGCCCGGAGGGCTCGGCGATTCATCACTCGCCGTTCCCTTTTCTTCCTCGCGGGAGCCCCGTCTTGATCCCTGGCGCAGCGAGGCGCGGCCGACACTCGCGCCCCCTCGAGTACATTTTTTATTAATCACCCACCGGCGCGCCGGCTCCCCCGTGTAACTGTTAATTTCGCTTAAGCGAGGAGCATCCTATTTATCAAGGGTGGCTGTTGCCCGCCCGCGGCCCCGGGGCGGGGCGCCGTTGGAACTTGAAATTTTCGCCCGAGGCTCGATTTATCAAGGGACGTCCGCGGCCGTTTTTCTCGTCGTTTAGACGTCGTTGGGGGAGGGGAGTGGGTAGGGGGGGGGGGGGGGTGGGTGCCGCGAAACAGAAGGGCGAGAAAACAGGACGAGGCCGGCTCGTTCGGACGGGGCTGAGTTATAGTTTCCTGGTCCAGATGCGAAAGAATGCCCGGCGAGCCTCGCGGGACCGCGCGGAGGGTTCTTTACGGACACCGTCGACACCCGGAACACGGATATAAGAACCGCCGCGAATTCCCACGCGTGATATTTACCCGCGTTACAGCCGTGTACCTACACGCGCAACCCCTTCGAAATACCATTTTGTACGAGGGGCGAGTTTCTAGATAATTTGTGACACTACACGAATAAAAGGGAAGACGAGGTAAATAGTAGAAATGTGCCGGTGACTATGAAAGTGATGTAGGGTAAACTAACCAGTGAATGGCCGAATTGTTGAATTTATGGACCTTTGAGATTAATACTTGAATGTATTTATGTATAACAACAAAACAACTGTTGAAATTGCATTTAAATTTATTTTTCTTGAAATTTCTATAAAAATAATTACTTGTTCTTAGCGTAATTTAAAAAAGAACGATTATAAAATGCAAAATGGGTAGAAGCCTAGTAAATGACCGCATACTTTTAATAAGAATTGTACTTATTAATGTTTGGTATTAATACGTAACTAAAAATATTGGATATTAAAAGTGCAACTACACTCAATTTATAAACATATAATATTTTTAAATTTATAATTGACATTTCTTTGCTTAATGGTCATTCACTGGTATGCGGTCAATTAATGGTTGGTTTACCCTAAATCATGTGCTTTTTGTTGCGAAATATTTGGAACTGCTGCGTTTGGGTGTATTAAAAAATATTATTCTATTATTGAACAAAATGTTTCGTAACATAGAGCTCTTCTATAATGTCAAAATTATCTATCATTGTAAAATTTTATGTGTAACTTGTAGGAAAATGTGTTTTTCAATCTTTTGAATGTCTGCCAAATTCCGAAAGTGCTCAGGCGGAGTGTTTTGATCTTCACAACTTAATAAATTCAAGCATTTTCTCAAATAAAAGAAATTTTTATTTGCGAATACTTTGCCATTAACAACCTTACCATTTTTGGCAATGGTTGTTCTTAATAGTGTTCTTTACCACTATTTCTTCTAATTTCTCTCATATTTTCAGCGTAATTAAGTATATTTCCTGCGTTCTTTCTCTTTTTCTTTTATTGACCCACATCTAAGGTTAATATATAATACAAGAATATGTAATTATTTCCTTCCTCACAAATTACTTACAATCAACAAATGACTTACACCGCTATCGAAATGAACGTGAAACTATTGCGGCTCATTATGAAAGTGTCATTTTCGTGTCATTGCTTGCTTGAAATATAAATCAATATAACATAAAATAAGAGAATTTTTTTTAGTTCTTTTGACTTTCATAATCACGGGCACAAATATAGAATTAGGTAACGTAGAGGTGGATAAACAGCAGAAACAATAAACAAAGGAATTAGTATAAAGTACAAAGAATAGAATGAATAATTAAATACAGAAATCCTAAACCTGAATAGCGGAAATGCATCCGGGATTATTCAAGCGAGTGGAATTAAGCAGACGAGTAATAGGAGCGTAGTCCTTGGTCGTAACACCATAGTCACTTCGTAATACCAACGGACAAGTTGTTTGTACCTATCCCTCAACACTCTCAACACAGCGTTTTTATTTTCGACTTTCCCTTTCTCAGGATCTTGGAGTAGTCTTACTTGGACTGGGTCTTTCGGGATTCTTCGGAAGTTTACGATTTATGGGGAAATTAAGAGTTTCGAAGAGAATTGTGTCCTTGGGTGAGGCAGCAAAAGGAAAGGAATTGCAAAGATTTCGAAAGCGCCTTGCCTTTACTTTTGACGATCCTTTTTTGACGATCCTTTGTTCACGTGCTTTCTAAAGATCGAAGAGATTCCTCGTAGATATACCAATAGGTTGATCAACAGAAAAAAAAATTGAAAGCACTCAGAAAGTTTCACATACCTACCCAGTTTTATTCCTTTCTTTAGCCTCGTTTGATGTTTAAAAGAGAGACATGCTTCTAATTGATTGCGGCTTTTGGGCCCATCGAAACTGTGAACCGTTGAACGATCACAGGACAAATTTATTCGGCCCCGTTGCTCACCTTAAGCCGGACATTGAAAGGCACGTCAGCGACAGTTCTTAGCCGATCTTCGCTCGGGTCGTTTTGAAGCGTATCTCGTTACGCGTTAGCCTTTAAATATAAACACAAGCGGGGGCTCCTTTTTATAAGAAATTCCGTTTATCCGGGCTATCGATTGTGGAATTATAAGGAATGAAGACTTCGCGGGGAACGAATCTTCCACTCTGAGATAATACAGTTTCAGCTTCTTGTAACTTTTCTCAACGTTTATCTAGCAAAATCACGCCCGCCCGTGGAAGCAGGATTCGCAGCGGAAGGGATGAAAAAAAGGAGAGGAAAATATGACCGAACCCAATTTAACTTCTTTACTCGATTAAATGGATAAATCGTTCCCCATGAAACGTCGAGCTCCTAGACGCTACCTATATACAAGTACATCGACCGATATTTGCATACTTATAAAATCCGATAGGGGGAACCGGAACGATTCAAATGATCCGTCGGAACGATGTTTATCTGATTCATTTAAGACAGCCCGGCTCCCTCTAAGATACCATTTCCAATTTCGTTGGAAATCCACTTAAATCGATAGCAGCACATGCGAGCAGAATTGAAACTGTATTTGTTGCTGGTCTTTTACATCGTGACAGCCCAGCCGAGCTTCTGGGAAATTGGATCGTGCCTTCGTAACAGATCGCTGAAGATTCAGATGCTCAGAGATTGAATATTGAAAATTGTAATTGGTATAAGAGTCTCGCGAAAGTCGGGGTGGATAGTACCCCGTTCTATCGTACACCAATCACGGTTCTTTCTGACGGCAGAATCGTCACGCGCGCCCTTCATCCTCCTGGTAACAACCCGAACGAATTATCAAACTTTCCTGCTTGAAATTCAGAGTACCCCTGTTGCGAAACTTTTCATTCGAGCGTCAAATTAGGGACTTGATAATGCAGTGACGGACACTAGCCCTTGGACCCGGCCGATGTTGTTTAGAACTCCCCGGCATTATTCATACGCCTCGGAGCGCGTCGCCGGGGCCACGTTTCAGAATTCTATTAAACGCGACTTCGCGCCTTATAAAAGTTCGATGTCCCTCGGTAACGAAGGGTGGAAAGCGGGGAGTTGGGAGCTGCGACGGCTGTTCGCGAAGAAAGGACTTCTTCCTGGCTCCACATAAATCAGGACGCAGATCTTCGTCCTGGATCGGTTGCCTCGTCGGCTACAGACTCGCGAATGGGATGCTGTGTTCGATCTTATCTGGCGACGTGCCCGTCCTCGTACGATAAAGTAACACCCTTGTGGAGAGCGAATCCTGGAGCTATAAAAATCGTCTTCAGACTGACAATGAATTTGATTAACAGCCTTCGTCAGTCGTGGAGCAAAGTAGAATCGAAAATATAAATTTGAGGTGCCCTCGAATCCTTTTGCCCCGAGGTTTAAGGGGTCGTGCTCAGTCAGGAGGCCGAGAAAAGGGTGGTCTTTGGAAATTTTTTACTCAAAAGTTATAACACATTTCTCAAAAAATCTTTTTTCCTTTTAAGGATTGCATCTAGTACCGTGCATCGTAATTTTTTTTATTTAAAAATATTTATCAATAACTAAGTTATTGTCCATCACTCGGAGGTTCTCTCAAAAAAGGCTTCTGTGGTGACCACTGCTGCTCGAAAGTCGATCATCTAAAATAAAAAATTCAAAAGAATTTACTTATTATATTATATTATCTAGTATTTGAACGAAGGATTTTTTTATCCGATGCTTAGTTTTCTTTTAATTGACGAAAATCAGGCACGATTTATGATAAAAATTGAAACTTTTACTTTAAACATCAGCCATTTTTTCCCAAATCAATACTATTTCGAAAAATCCTGCGTTCAAATACTAGATAATATAATATAATAAGTAAATTCTTTTGAATTTTTTATTTTAGATGATCGACTTTCGAGCAGCAGTGGTCACCGCAGAAGCCTTCTTTTTGAGAGAACCTTCGAGTGATGGACAATAACTTAGTTATTGATAAATATTTTTAAATAAAAAAATTATGTTGCACGATACTAGATGCAATCCTTAAAATTAAAAAAGATTTTTTGAGAAATGTGTTACAGCTTTTGAGTAAAAAATTTCCTAAGACCACCCTTTTTTCGGCCTCCTGACTGAGCATGACCCCTTAAACAACTCATCAACTATTTACTTAACCTCATAATTTACTGTAGACACTACAAGAAGGCACATTCTACCGATCCCGCTCTCCTGTAAGTTCTTCACTCAGTTCTTTCCTACACACCTTGTATAATATGCCTAATTTCTACGGGTGTGCGGGTACCCGAAATTACGGAAGCCGATTTGCGATTCGGGAGCCGATTTTCTTGCTAAAAAAAACGAAAATTTTTAAGTTGTGATTTTACAGTGTGATCAGATGTAAGAATTTTTAGCAAGAAAATCGGCTCCCGAATCGCAAATCGGGTCCCGTAATTTCGGGTACCCGCACACCCCTACTAATTTCTGTTTCGTTTTACTGCCTCAGATTCCCGCGGGTAATAATAAGACAGGGTCTGCAGCAGGGGTCGAATGAAACTGTCAACTTTTATAAATAAAAGTTATTTATCGAACACTTAACTTTTAAATCATTTCTGTTTTATGTTAAATTTGTACATTAACATTTTAACTCTGTTGTAAGAGTTCAGTTTTAACAGTTACATTATATTGGATGAATAAAAGTTCCGGAGAATCATATACTTTTGAACAGATATTTAACCTTTAGGGAACCGGCAAAGCCCGTATACCTACGTATGTGTGTGTAAGTGTTCGACTGTGTTTTTATGTATGTTCGATTATAAGTTCGTTCTGTTGGAAAGAACACAAAAAATACGACAAAATAAAATAATTCCTGAAACAACAAAAAAATACCAAAAATAATAATAAAAACATAGAAAAAAGAAAAAGGAAGAAAAGATGATACAAACACTTTCTACGTCTACGTCATTAGCTCTGTATAACGTTATAAAAATTTTTTTAAAAAAAGTAAAACCGACTTCAAAAATATAAAATTGCACTACAAAGTAAAAAATAATTTTTTCCCTTATTTAATCTACGACTCTCATATTTTTTAAGTCGGTGCCTCATCATTTGCACTGTGTAAATCTGGCTCCGACTTAAAAAATATGAGAGTCGTAGATTAAATAAGGGAAAAAATAATTTTTTACTTTTTAGTGCAATTTTATTTTTTGAAATCGGTTTTAATTTTTTATAAAATTTTATATAACTATTTTCACTGAACGGTTTAAAGTTTCAACTTCAGGTATCTACCCTACAACATTTTCAGTAAATCTGCTTGTGGCAGCTTTAATTTTTTCAGCGCAGAATAAATTTTCCTGTATACCTAACCAGAACCTTTTCTACTTGCAAGAAAAGAATAGTTTCATATTTACACAAAACTGTATGGAATAAAAGTTTCAATTAATACACAGCATTTCATAACAGTTTCCTTGGAACAGAAAAGATAATAGTCATAAAATTACAATTATTTCATAATTCATTGAAAATTTTAACAGTTTCATTCGACACCTGGTCTGCAGGCCCAGGATGGCGTCAAACCTTTAAGGGGTTACGCCACCCTGAATGTTTTAAAAAATCGATTTTTTTTTCCTGCATTTTCTTATTACGTGAAGTCTTAAGAATAATTTAAGCCATGGTAGACGCAAAGATTCCCCAAAATAGCCGAGTTATAGACTTTAAACGAGGCGCGCATGTCGATATTCCGCAGCAGGTAGCGACCATTCTACTTTACTTCTTTTGCGTTTTTCTCGAAACTACATTTTCAAAGATGACCTATCAGATATTTCCAAAACTATTTGTCCGATTGATTTCAAACTTGGTACGCATATTCTTAATGGTATTATCTACGATGTAGCATATCAGTTTTTCCATCCGATACCCCATTCGTATATAATTAATGGTTTAAATTCGTTTTCTTCACGTGAAAAACGTATAATTTTCTTCACTTTGCTCTCATTTGTGCAATAATTTTTTTTTTCTCAAATCCGTATGCTACATCGTACGTATTTTATTAAGGAACACGAAAATCATCATGTATTTGATTTCAGACGAACCTGGGCGTTACAATTTGTTAGGTTAGTCACGCGTGTAACGGCGGACGAGCTTCGCGGGAGAACAAATAACTCGGTCATTTTTTAATATTTTCGTACAGTATTTATACAATATATGCACTAATACATGCTCTACACATAAGAAGAAAATAAATCATTTTCAACCTCATAGTATCAGTAAAAGAAATTGGTCTAGTTTAGTGCTGTTTCGAGCGCCTCAGGGTGGCGTAACCCCTTAACCCTCTCACCTCCTTTCCTCCTCGCAACTATACCCTCAAATTACCCCTCGCTCAGAGTTCTGTATCTCCCGCTTTCAATTGTATTTGAACAACAAAATACGTCTGCACAAAAAATCCATTATCCTACCGAACAGCCTCCACCCGAACAGCCACTACCGTTACAGTGCTCCCGAACGATTTAGACCGAATTCTGTGCCAAGTAGAACGTCCGTCTGCACATTTTTCTTTCCGTCGGGCGTTTGATCGAGAGGCATACCATGCACACGCGTACCTGTGGCCGCCGTTGCGGCAGAACCAGCGAAATGTACATACGTCATACATATGTAGCGCGCGGAGACGTGCCGAACATCCGAATGGCCCGCGACGTGTGCGCGTCTTCCCCTGGGCGTCCTTAGCGCCGCTGGTCCCGGCGCCAGATCGTTACGTTTGCCCCCGGTTTTTCGAGGTCGGCGCCGAATCGCTGGCGTGCTTTTCGAGAATCGATCCGTAAAGGGTCTGGCCGCGGGCACTTCTGCCGCACTTTGGCTCTTCGGGTCGTTCGGGATTTTTGAGGAATTAGGACGACGGCGCCTGGCAGTCGCGAGCTCCCAGCAGCCACGGAATTGAGCGCGAGCAATTTAGCCAGGCTACGCTCTGCACGCCTGAAGAATGCGAGCGTAGAAAAATCAGAGCTCCAGTTTGTAGGCCACCGGCCCAGAAACTCGCCTCCGCTTCGAGGAACGTTCCCGCTCGTTGGACGAAGCTGAGACCCATCCCTGAGAACGTTTACCTTGCCAGGGGAACTGATTTACGTAATCCAGTTAGAGAGTTGCGAAAAGCATGGTCGCATTTGCATTTGATACGTTCCGCGTGCGATACCCCCGGAATTCGGACCGGTTAGATTTACGCCCGAAACTTCGTCCTTAGCCAAATAAAACTCCTAGTGGGACACGTGTTTGAGTATCGCTGGCGATGGGGATTAAACGGGCGGGACCGGCAGCGCTAATCTCGTCCCGCAGCGAGCTCGCCTCGAGACGAGGTGTCGTATATCTAAGGGAGGACGTAAATCACTGCCACCAGCGATTCGCGCATTTTTATCACTGAATCGGGAACGTCTTTTGGGAATTCAGGCGCGACACTCTCTGTACTCAAACGTCCACTGTGAATATTCAAGCTTCCCGCAAGAGTGTTTATACAAATTAATCGAAGAGGGGTGCTTGGATCGGCATCCTTGTGATACCGTAAGCAGGGTTATACGGTGGCTGTAAAAGGGGACTTTATGGAGTCTGGCTTTGCAACTCGAGCGGGTTCCCATCGATGACTGGGGAAACTTTTCGATTCGGAGCTTGGCGCTTTCATTACGCTGATCCTTTTAACGGGGCCATAACTCCCGTCGAATCCTCGAGAAGCTCGCGGGATCATTTTTATCCCGCGCATTAGCGGAGCGGCGAAGTTTAAGACGGCGACCTCCGTGGGCGCTGAACGCTCGAGCAAACGAGGGAGGGGGGACTAGTCGAGGGTGTCCTTTGTTTCGTTACGGAGAGCCCTTAAGTACCCGTCGCGACATTGTCGCGCGTAAAGCGCAATACGCCGATACACTTACTTAGAACAGCGCGGCAGCTGATCGGAAGCCGGCTCAACGTCCTAAGGGAAAATAGCCTTTTGATCCTGTCGCGAGCAGCAGCCTCCTCGAGTGCCTGTTTAAGATCTGACATCGTTGACGGCCCCGTAGATTGTTTCCGTCTTTCTGCAACGAGAGACCCTCGCTGCGCAATAAAAGCTTGCTCGCCGATACGCTTGCGAACGTAAATACTGCAAGCCCCGGTTCGCAGGCAACCAGACGATCTCGTTGCATGTTTGTGTTTTTTTTTTACGTGCACCTTCGATACAGTGGGCGGGCGATTTCTTTGTAGCAAACCTTTCGATGGCGGAGACAGCGTTATCGAATATTGCATCGTGAGATAGGGGATGCGAGTCTGTGCGAGTGTATAATGTATTTTCAGAATAGAGTTTTGGTCGGGTTTGTGAATCAGTGAAAGGTGGGATAATTGTAATAGGGGGTTGAAAAATCAGTTTAAAAATATTCGTAAATCTTCTGTATACGTAGGATGACTCGATCGAGTTTTCATTAAGGGGTTAGGACACAGTAACGGGCCAAGAAAGCAGACGATTTTTAGACGACGATAATAAGAAAAGTAAACAATCGATTAATATAAGGTTTTGTGTTTTAGTTCGCTATATTATGAACTATATGAAAAGCATATAATATTTACAAAATAGCATTTGTACGCCGGGTAATGTCTCCATTTCAAATGTCCTTTTTTGTCCGGATTTTTTTAACTTTAACAAAAACCCAAAAAATGTTATAAACTATAATATATTTCCTAGGCATTGACGAGCTAATATTTCAATTTTTGCGGAAATTGATAAAATGACCGATATTTGAAAAATAATGATCAAATTTCGACAAAAGTGTGTGATCTTTTTGTTTATATTTTGTACAATAATTAAAAAAAATTTTAATGTTGGATCGTCAATGCCTAGGAAATATATTATGGTTTATGACATTTTTGGGGTTTTTGTTACAGTTCATCCGATTTGCCGGAATCCGGCCCACCAGTTGGCCATCCGGAAAAAAAAGGACATTTGAAATGGAGACATTGCACGGCGTACAAATGCTATTTTGTAAATATTATATGCTTTTCTTATAATTCATAATATAGTGAACTAAAACACAAAACCTTATGGGGTAAACACCTAAGCAAAAAAGCAAACAAAACGAAAACTATGTGAGAAATGAATTTGTTTATTATTTACAAACATACTTAAACTATTCATCTATAAATTACTGTGACGAATTTTTGAAAAATTATAATAAAAACCAACTTTATAGTGAAAAAGCAAAATACTTGGTGTTCGTGATTACTTGACTGCCGCGGAGTAATCACGAACAGAGTGCTAAATATCGCGAAAGTCGCACAGAAAGCGCGACTTCGATGGTCAACCCATAAGAAATGTTGCTACAACCTATACCTAATGTATTTTTCAAATTCCTCTTCTTGTGCGTTAGAAAAAAATTGCAATTGGTCGGAATATCGAAAAAAATAGTAAAGATCGTTTTTTAAACTTTTTTCTGAGCCTGTAATGAAAATTTAAAAATCCCTTTTGTAGATTTAAGTAAGTTTTATACATGCTGAAAATTTCATCAAAATCAGTTAACGTTGCTAATCTCGAAGGGTCGAGATTACCCCATCCGATTTGTTAGTCAATAACCCAAGACATCAAAAAATAAAAAAGAATTTATTTCGGAGGTTAGAATCATGATTCAAGCAACGCCTTGGTCACAAAATGTTGGTAAAAAAGTGCTTTATTTCAACTTAACAAAAAACAATTGTATCATTAATTCAACAGTAATTACATGCAATTGAAAATGGACAAAATATTACTTAAAACATGATGAAAATAATAAATTGTGTTTATCTTGAATAGCATGAGTGTTCTGAATTTATTACTTTCTGCCCGGCGTTGGATACAACCTAAACTATTAGGTAGTAGAGAGGGAACATCATTTTTATTTATTAAGGGGTTATACTTAATCATGCGGCCAAAAAGAGGCGTATGTTTGTGAATTTTTTTTGAAAAAGCGGAAGCGTATATCTTTACGGAACTTTTTGCACTTAAAAGAGCAATATTTAAAGAACATTTGGTGATTTTTTCGTAGAAAAATATTTATGTTTATAATAAAATAACAACCGACATCCAAGAAGCCTTTCCAAAAACTTAATTTTGCGGTGAGCACTGCTATTCGGAACCAGATTGTCTAAAATCTAAAAACAAAAAAGATTTTGTTAGGATGTTAATGTATCCTCTGATTAACGGAGGGAATTTCCGAAATATTAATTTAAAACAAAACGGCGGCTATTTAAAGCTGAAATCCTGATTTTCTCGCGTGATTTTTGCACGGAAAAATCAGGATTTCACCTCTAAATAGCCGCCATTTAGTTATAAATTAATATTTCGGAAATTCCCTCCGTTAATCAGAGGATACATTAATATCCTAACGAAATCTTTTTTGTTTTCTGAATTTAGATAATCTGGTTCCGAATGGCAGTACTCACCGCGAAACCAAATTTTTAAAAAGGCTTCTTGGATGTCAATTTTTACTTTATTGTAAACGTAAATATTTTTCTACGAAAAAATTACCAAATATTCATTAAACGTTGCTCTTTTAAGTGCAAAAAGTTCTGTAAAAAGATATGCGTTCGCTTTTTAAAAAAAAATTCACAAACATTCGCCTCTTTTCGGCCGCCTGACTAGGGATTACCCCGCGTTCGTGTGTACCCCACTCTCTCTTAATAGTAAAAATTCACCAGTAGGCATGTATTACGACGTAGGTAAAATTATTTTCAGTTTCTACATCTCCGTCGCTTCGAATTCGCGCGTTCTAAATTAAGGGTAACATTACGTCGTTCCATATAATCGTTCGATTAATCCGTGCTCGACGGTATTTGCCTGAAACGCGAACGGTTTGAAGCACGATTAATTGATCCATGGATGGACTACATTGAAACTAAGATTGACGCTGTATGCGTGAACGATTGCATCGGTCTCGATTAACATCAAATACACGGCGCAACGACCACGAGCGAATTAATCACCCGAATATATGTATCTATTTAACGAGTCGCTTTGAAACGTACCACCGCTTGTTTACAACGCGTAAATTATTTCGTAACGAGCGCCAGGAGCCGCGCAATTTATAAACGACACAATATTGGTTACGACGCGCAGTAAACGTTGGATTGAAACGCACCACCGAGGCAATGTATCTGAAAGAATCGATTTTGTTTAATCAGCCGCGCGGTTTCCCATACGCGTAGGCACACTGCGCCGCGTACCTTTTCCCCCAAACGTTACTCAAGGTTTTATTAAACGTTGCATACCTACACCCTTGGGTGGTCCTTATTTTTCAACTTCCGATTTTTTGTCCGACCCACTTAAAAAGTACTTATTATTATTACTTTTCATAAAAGTAGTTTAAGGGGGTAAGGGGGTAAAAAATCAAAAAAGTTTTTGACCCCTATAGCTAAGTACCACCCCAATACTTACACCCTCGCGGTGCCGAGCGTTGCGCCACATCGAATCGAATGGACTTTCTGGAGAAGTAAACAATGATATGTAATTGACGCGCAGCGTGAAAAGGGTCAGAGGATATTAAAGCGTAGAAGTTTTTAATATTCCCTGCGCAAAGGGTTTCTACGAACCGCAGAGGATCTTGATAAAACACAGAGGGCGGAGGGAATTTTAATAGCAGAGTGGCGGAGTCTCGGGGCGTTTTTTCCACGAGATATTAACTTACTGTTTAGGGAAGGAAACGAATAGGTCGTTGCACGAAAGCTGCATTGTGGGTGTAATTTAGCCGAGCATTTTGTAAAAGTAAAGGTCATCAAGGGAATATGGCGGTGGAAGGCGCAGTATCAGAAAAGCTCGCCCCCGCGAAATTGCGCCACTAAAAACGAACGTACACGCGAGCCATTCCCATCGAGATAACAATTATCCTGTGCTCGCTTCTACCTACTACCGTCCGACGTCTTATTTTATCTTGTTGCAACCTTTCCTCGAACGAGTGCCTGCTCCCTTGCCATTATTTCGCCGGCATATCTCTCGGCAGTGATGTTGTTGGTTTATTGGAAATCGATCGGATAAAGGAATCCTTTTATTTCCCCCCGCGTCGAAGTAGTTTACTGATGGATAAAGTACATCTTCCTCGTCGAGACACATTAATGGCCCGCGTGCGTTGCACCTCTTTTACGTATCATCTTTCCGAATCTTCGAAACGTTGCGGGCAATACGCTGGAAATATTTCTCTGCGTTCAGTTTTCTGGGCCGTTTCAAAATTTGTAGATAAAAACAAGCAATTATCCACTTTAATGTGCCATTAGGTTATACTGGTATGCATCTGGTTTAATGCACTTTTTTTAACATCCCCAACTTTTGCACTATAGTTGTTGAAGTTTAAATCTACCTTCCATAAGACGTTGTCTTTAAAATAACTTTATTTTAAATAAGTAACAGTCCTTTAACTCCCATCTGTTAGTCTGAAGGAGTATTCGCCCGCTCCGGCTCTGTCTGACTAGTTATACTCCTCGTCTACTTGAAACTCCATCTTCCTCTATCGATCGGCAGATAAATATATCAGAAGAATTTAATACAATTAATTATAAGAGGTCGTCCTTAAATTACGTAAGATTTTTAGGGTGGGGAGAGTCGCGAATTTCTTACGTTTTCTTGCAAAGAGGGGGGGGGGGGAGAGAGTCAGATAGAGTCTTACGTAATATTTTTTTAATATTCCTCATCGCATACACGAAACCAAGTTAAATAAATTATATAAACCATTAAAAGAATTTTAATAACTGAAAAGATGCAATGTAAAAAATATTTCGAAAGGAAGAGGGTGGAGGGGGTTGGAATATAAAATCTTACGAATTCTTTTACTCTGGCAGGGAGGAGGTAGGAAATCGCCAAAATTATCTTTGCGTAATTTAAGGACGGCCCTAAGTAATTATTCTAATTCGAATTCACACATACACTTCCAATTCCTTACCTAGCTTCTGCACTATTCAGTTCTACAATAAGCTGCTTTATTATTAACGCAACTCTTTCCTCATATTCCGCCCATTTCCCTTGTCACGATCACATTAATCCAATCCCATCGACCATTCCTGCCAGTCCAAAATAAAACAACCTCACCACCATTTACAATGACAACTCCAAAATTTATCAAATATAACCAACGAACTACCTTAAACGAATAGGACTGCTCGTCGAGGTCCGCGTGATATCTTCGATCAACGGGGCTGATGGTATCGCAGGTGGGAAAAAAACTCTTTCGTCGTGAATTTACGAGAGATTAACTCGCGTACGGGGAGAAAAAAAAACAAGCAGCCCTTCGAGACGCTTTAGGTAAGCATCTATAAACCCGGAAGATCGTCGAAGGAGGATCTCCGGCGCCGCCCGGGGCGCTCTGGTCGCTATCACAAAGCGTGCAAGCGAAATTCACGATGTGATAGGCACCACTGCGTGTATCTACCGTATACGCCGATTGGAAGTTTAAAATGAATTCTCCAGCGTACAGAGTTCCGTTTAAAAGCCCTTCTCGCTCAAATCGCGCGGAAACATAGGTGATTTTTATGATTTTCTGTAGAAAAAAGTATACAATGTACGGGTTTAAAAGCTTTTGCACTTTATTCTGCTACAAATGTAGAGTATAAAAAAAAAATTGTTTCATTTTTGCACACTCCTGCCCCTGATATGCATCGCAGGCTACGTCGTAAAATGAAAAGGCCTGGAGTATCGCCATGATAACTCCAGACAGGATCCTCTAAAATAAAAAAACCAAAGAAACTCTTTAATTACACATATGTATGGTTATCGCGTTACGCTCTCTCATTGTTAAGAAACAATTAGACGATGATTGCCTTATGTTTAAACGATGGGGTTCCGAAAGAGTTTTTTTCGCAGAAAAGTGTCCGTAAATAAAAAATCGAGTGTATGAAAATTTACAATCGAAGGTAGCGGGATGTGAGTGTAATTACGAATAGAATCCCCTTTGAATTTTAAGAATCGGTCGAAAACTGCATTTTTTGCAGTGGCGATAGTGCGCGAAAACTATCGAGGCGGCTCGCCGCTGGAATCCTTAATAATCGTGCACGCGGCAGGTGGCAGCGGAATATTCATTTTTCCCTGGCCCGTGTGCGCTTATTTTCGCGTCAAGTCGAAATGTGCCATCTACTCGCGCCTCGTTTGTGGGGGCGACACGCCGGAGGGTGCATTCAGCTCAGTGTAAATATTTTCGCTACACCGATCGCATTTTCGAAGATTATTACATGCAAATATCATTAATTCGTATGGCCCCAGGGGGCGGGCGCAATCCGTCGCTGTGTAAATTTGTCGCAATCGTGCAAACGTTGCATTTGTTAATCGCGAAAACACGAGGGCAGCTGCGTTTCGACGAGCTTGCGGATCGGATACGTAATTGTAGGCTCTCACTACGCCTCGCCTCGGCTCATTTTATTCTTCCCGTGCTTTGCTTTTGCATTTTGACAATTTGACTCACCTCGACGCCATTCTGATCGGCGGTTCTCTCCTCGAGAATATTTTATGAGAGAGAGGCGAGGCGTAGCGTGAGTGCACGCAATGCCAATGCTTTCGGTGACCGCTAAAACCATTGTCACTCGCGCTGACAGTGATTTCTCTGAACGACTGAGTACAAACGAGGAGTTGAAATGGTAAACGGTATAAGTGCCAGTAGTTACAATTTTCGGTGGAAACAAAAAAAAGCATGTTCGTTCATTTTGGCACTTACGGTACGTCGTTTATCACTTGAACGCTGTGGACTTTCAGCGTATACCACCTTTACAGATTTAGAGGGAAACAAAAAGATTGGGACCATGGAGATTGCAGGCACTTCCACCTTTTTTACCACGGCGGAGTTGGCACTTGCGATTTTAGCTCTATCTTGCGATTGCCCAGTTAAAATAAATTATTCTAGCACTTGTAACTTTCGCCACCGTATTCCACATGGAATTCACATCGTTTTCCACTAGAAAATGTATTTTTTTTCGATCATTTCCGGGGCCGGGTTAAGACTTTTAGAGGCCCTAAGCACTTGAAAAATGTTGAGACCCACTGATACTGTAAGTCCGGGAGAGTTCGACCACTTTTTGGAAAATAAATTGTAGCATCAGTTGTTTTTCACATTTTTGTCTTTTTATGCACATTAAACCAAAGCCCAAGCAATTTAGAGTATATATAAATTATAGTGTGTGATAATTTCAAATATTTATTTTCATTTTCAACGAAAAACAGTGGCACTGCTACTGGTCGGTCTCACGCGGATGTCGGGGTTAGACCGTCCACCCACTACGGGTAATCAAGGGAGCGATCGACCACCTTATCAAAAAAAATTAAAAACGAATAGGGTAAACTATACAATGATTGGCACACTAAGCGGAAATCCCAATTAGAAAGTTTATATTTTTTTCTGAAGGTTTTATATGGTCTTAATTTTCAGTTATTATCAATGATTATGGATTGCTCTTTAAAATAAAACATATTGAGTACCAATTAAGTCTTTTACTTTAAAAATATTCAATGAAAAACAAAAATAGGCATAAAAGTACAATCACTGGCACCCTAAACTTTGAAGTTATATAAAAAAACATATGTAGTTAAAAACGAAGTTTAAAGTATTTAAACAGACAATTTCATTCACTATTAAATACTTACAATACTTAGTAAATATATATTTCAATCCATTACTTAATTATAAAGCGACAAAGTGTATTTACCTACCCATTATCACAATTTTAAGAAAACGCCTAAAACTCAGACCTTTGTCCCACTTTGTGGTGTTGCCAGATGTAAAATGTGTAGTTCAACTACTGTGCTTTGCAGTGATGTAGTGAAAGAAAAATAAGAAATTGTAAAAAAGTACTTTCTACGCTTGTACTTCTTAATATTTGGCTTTTTAATCAGGAGTGCCAACATTAGTGCAGTTTACCCTATATACGTATTGTTGGTGTTACACTATAGTTATATGCATATTATATTCACAGTATCGTAAGAGTGTAAATAAACTTACCTATTTTTCAAATATCACCACCACTGTAACTTGGTCTAAAAACTTTCAGCCTCGCATAAAGTCTTAACTGTATCTTATAATTCAAATATGGATTTGTGACAATGGTCAATGTGAGATAAACAACAAGCGCCTTCATTTCTTTTGTGTCAATGTCACACAGTGCCCTATCTTACGTCAGTCTTAAAATATCAACACTGGCCGGACTGTTCCGGTGGTCGAACTCTCCCGGACTTACCCTACAGTGTCATCACTTTAACGCAATGTACGATTTCTTAGCAATTTCCGATATTTTGAGTAAAATGTGTTACACTTACAGTTAGATTTTAAAATTCAAAAAATTACTAAGGTCTCCCCCTTTCTCCTGATGCCTTAAACACGAGTTTATTTTGCTTATTGGTTAATCCAGCACTGAAATGTGAACCGTCGCAAGCTGAAACTTTCAGGTAGAGCAAATCCGAGGCGAGGCATAGTAAAAGTTTACCTTAAGGGGGTACAGGACTATTGAAATCTCGAAAAATCGATTTTTTTATTACTTTTAATTCTGAAAGTGTCATCGTTTGTGAACATTTGCAATAAAGTGTCATGAGGAAATTCGAATAATTACGGAAATTATAGCGCTGAACGTAACTGAGTGCCTCGCCGAGCAGAGATGGGCAAAAAATTATTTGAAATAGAAATTTGGTACCCATATTTCTATTTCAAATAATTCTTTGCCCATCTCTGCCGTCGAGTAACGGTCTCGCAGAGCGGTATTGGCGTAGGGGACTTAACTTTGAAGCCGTTTATCTCGAAACTACATTTTTAAACACCGTACATCACCGTGTACATCATAACTTTTGAACGAATGAATATTTTCACTTGAGATTTTAACTGCAGGTGTAAAATTCCTTTCTCAATAACAGGGAATTTCCGCATCAACATTGGATGTTTGTAAAAAAATTTATAAACGACTAAAAACGATTTTCTTCCGTAAAAGTGTGGAAAAAAATTGATTCGTGTGTAATTTTCACAATTTTTGTTTAAATTCGCCTGTCAAATTCCATGTTGTAGATTATGGTGTAGAAATTACTCAGCTCTAAGCATTTTGCTTTCAAATAATTGGTTCACTTGATACTACGTACACCGTCTACTACATCTGCGCACTGCGCAGGGCCATCTTCAACGCTTATTAATGTCAACAAATTTGAACATCCCGATAATTCTTTTTTTTGGCAAATACTCGGAAACGCGTTCACAATGAACTGTGAAAACTACGGGTATAATGATAACTTGGTACCTAAGCAATTCGACACAAAAGAAACCATCAATTTTAAGTGTATAATAGTCCTGTACCTCCTTAACACAGTGTTTTTATGGCAAACTCGATGCTGTGGGAAAGGTGTTTTAATTTGGATTCTTTCAATAATCTTCGTAAGTGGCTGCCATTGTCCTCGAGTGTGTTTGTTGGTTTCCCTTCTTTCGCCTCTGTTGCATGTGTCGAGAGTGGATCATTGAATTGTTTAAAATTTTTATGAGTCAAATCATATATAAGGCAACATTCGAAAGCTGGACAGGAGCAAGGTTGCATTTTTTCACGTACATGGAACTGTTGCAGCTTGATTGACATCCGTCGTAACACAATTTTTCGAATGCATTTAAACATCGCGGAAACGGAAAATCGTGCAAGGAGGATTTATGTATTGATTACGTATAAATCAGGAGAACCTTAGAAATATTCTCGCAATAGCGCCCAGGAAGCCATTAATTTCCGCGACAATTAATCGCTGGCTGCTACGATAATCGATCACGCCTCGACGGAGCGCAATGATTTATCGCTGACGTTTTTCATTTCAATCTCGAGTACCTACCCGCATGCAAGAATGATCGAGCATAAGAAGTGATTTCTCTGCTCGCCTCGAAACGAACGGATGTAATCGAAATTCGGGTAATTCTGTGCCGTTTGTTGCTCGCCAGAGTTACACAGGATTCATTGCTTATGCAACATGATCCTGCATCATTGATTATTAAGTTTCATACATAGTCCAGTGTTAAGATTAATGCGAGGCTTTAGCTGATACATGCGACCACTTTCGAAGCTTCGTTTCACCGCAAGTGTAAAAGAGTTCACTGTTGCTCTCAAACTTCTATAAGCCAAATCGATAAACTTTATCGTGCAAAAAATGTGTCACAATAAATTAGCCCTCGTTATAAGCTTTCTAAAGTTGTATGTAAATTTCGTGTATTCAAATTGTTTTCTCTGTCTTATTTAGGGGAGACCGGGGCTAGTTGATACAGAGGCATGTTGATACAGACGAATTATCTCGACACTGTATATATGTAGCACCTTGTGCGCGAGATATGTGATAGTTGTTCAATTCTTTTCTACGATCCAGCGTACGTCTGTGTTCCTTGACGTTAGCAATCCATTTTTAACTGTTTTCGTTTCTATAGAGAAAAAGTAAATAATTGTGTTCACTTCCCAATCCGTCTTGAGACGGTACAGAGAATTTTATCACTCAAATTAATTGGGCATCACATTGAGTCCTTTAAAGGTAAGGTAATTACGTTTTGTTATTTTGTTTATATGCTCTGCATTTTTTTATGGAGACGTTTGTACATAATGACTTCCTATGGGGTACGTTGATACGTTTTCTCTGGGGCATGTTGATACAGTGTATCAATTTTCCCCGACTATTTTTAATTGGATTTTTTCCTTTTATTTCTAGAAAAATGGTTCGAAATTATACCAAAAAGACAAATCGTGGCGAAATATCGCTAGAGATTTTTGAAAAAGCGCGTCTGGCAATAGAAAGAGACTCAATATCATTAAAGAAAAGCGCGAAAATGTACAATATTGACAAAATGAGTTTATTGAGATAAACAAATAATATAAATATATTAAAATCGAAAAATGAGGACGCCCGGTGTTTGATTTGTCTACAACCATTCTCAAAATCTGAGCACGGTGAAGAATGGATTCAATGCATATCTTGTATGAAATGAGCTCATATAAAATGCGGCAAAGATAATCCTAATTATATATGTATTAATTGTTACTCAGACGAAAGTGATTAAGTTTATATCCATTAAATGTCAATTATATTATTATAATAGATTATATGTCAATTAAATTTAAATAAAAATGATTTTCTATGTTTGTTAACAAAATCGGTTTGGTTTTTAGTTTACATCTTTGTTCAATTTTATTCTATATTGTTGGAAAGGTATTTAGATTAAAATTATATTTTTCAAATTTATTAGTTACTCATTAAACAGATATTTTACAGATGTATCAACATGCCCCAGAGCTGTATCATCCTGTCCCGCAGTGGGGTAAATTGATACACATTGCCTTCGTCCAAATAACATTTTTTCATTCATTTTGTATGTACTTTCTCAAGTTTTCGCTTACTATATATTAAAGAGGAAGGACCAGAGTATATTTTAGCATATTTGTTATTAAGTAATTGATTCAAACAAAAATGAAAAACATTGAAAACTGAAAAACGTATCAACTTGCCCCGGTCTCCCCTACTGCTTGCACGATTTTTAAGAAGATCGTATATGCCTTTTCTTGAGCATTTATTTTTCAATTAATGTATACACAATCATATATTCGGCACAAAATAGTGTCGAGCAGTATAGTCTGTTTTTGTTCTCAATGTAGGTGTTTTATTCATAGTACGTGCTACCTACATGAAAGATGAGCGAGGAACACGTGAAGTTGATGATTCCAGTTTCCATGTCTGGCTTATAATTCCTGCTACAGTGTAAAATATCTGTGTTGCCAGTAGTAGGAAGGATTTATGGAATAATGTTTGTTAAAAGCTCTTCGTTAATTCCATGATACAGAGTACACCTATATATTTCGTATCATTCATTTAGATTTATCTTCCCGACACTGTAAAGCTGCCTTACACCTTTCCACACACGTGCGAATGAAAATATCGATGTAGTTGAACGTTAATTCGAAAAGCTTCGTCGCGAGGGGGACACATAATCGGATTGAGAAATCTCGCCCTGGATAATTACTGGTGCCAGTTTTATATAATGGTAATAAATCTCCCCCCTCGGCTGGAATTCTTAATAAATCACTCGATCGAATTAATCGTTGCCACGGCTGCAACGAAATAATTATTCCACGGGATCGAGGATTCCCGTGGATCGCTAGCCACTTGCATAAATTTTCCAGCCACCGATAATGGAATCGACCCTCCAGTCACGCTCTCGCGAATTTCCAGTCCCGATATAAGAAATTCACCGAGGGTACATGCTATTTCTTAGAAACGCAGAATCAAAGAGCCACTAATTGTAAGTTTTCTATTTGAAAATACGGGATAATAATACACACATTACAAAATAAACTAAGTGACATGTGGTTACTATAATTTGTACACCAGTATAACAGTATTTGAGAATTTTAATTTCTTGAGGAGTCATTCTGGTGACCACGCCGCAACATTCGGCAACATTCAGGATTTGTTTTCTCAGTGAATACAATGAATAACAATGTCAAACTTTTTTTTCATTTGTTAAGCTACTTATAATGTATACGGAACAATTTTTTAAATACACTTTTAATTGTGTTTTTTCAATGTTATATGAAGTTAAAAATCGCGCCTTTGAAAAGACGGCGGGAGTGATTTCAGCTCACAGATTCATCTGAAACAAAGAAACCAAACTGATTCTTAATCATTATGAGTACGGCTATCGCAGGTGCCAGAATTAACCACGTAAGTCAAAATTTAACAAAATTGCGCGCCTTCAAACTTCAAGTAAAAATGGAAAATTTCGCGACTTGAAGTTTACATACACGCAATTTTGTTAAATTTTGACATACATGGCTAATTCTGGCACCTGCGATAGCAGTACTCATAATAATTAAAAATCAGTTTGTTTCTTTGTTTCAGATGAGTCTATGAGCTGAAATCATTTCCGCCGTATTTTCAAAGGCGCGATTTTTAACTCCAGATAACATTGAAAAACACATTTAAAAGTGTATTTAAAAAATTGTTCCGTATACATTATAAGTAGCCTAATAAATGAAAAAAACGTTTGACATTGTTATTGATTGTATTCACTGAGAAAAAAAATCCTGAATGTTGCTGAATTTTGCGGCGTGATTACCAGAATGACCCCTTAAGTACCTTAAGTAGTACTAACAGATTTAAGGTAAACGGTCCAGGTGGAAAACGTTCTGGGACACCCTGTATACATAACAGAACTACAAATAAATTTACGCGCGTGTGGTATGAAAATTATGAGAAACAAAAAAAATATAGTTTTTGGATAAAATCTTTTTTTTTTTTGGAAGATGGGGCTCTCGTTGGGCCTTCTGGACTCTCGAAGGTACAATACTAACAAGGGAACACCGCGAACCCGGACTCACCGATTGGAACGCAACTTTGTGGGTTTACAGAGTGACTGAAAACAAAAACAACGGTGTGTTTCATTTGGGCTCTATCGCCCTTTAAAGGGGTGAAGTCTAACCTCAAAGTCAAATTGGCACATCCACTTTTTCGCGTATAACTCTCAAAGTACAACAGGCAGAAAAAAATGTTTCAAACAAAAGTTTAATGGTGCAATAAGCGGTACAAACTTGCGTTAACAAAATTTTCAAAAGTGTTTAAAAATAAAAATACCTGAACGAAAAAAAACTTTTTTAAAAATTTCGTTATCGCCAGTTTGCAGCACTTATTGCACCATTAAACTTTTGTTTGAAACATTTCTTTCTGTCTGTTGCACATTCAGAGTTATACGCGAAAAAGTGGAAGTGTCAATTTGACTTTGAGGTGTAGTTTATACCCCCTTAAAGGGCGATAGGGCCCAAATGAAACACATCGTTGTTCTTGTTCTGAGTCGCTCTAAAAACCCACAAAGTTGCGTTCCAATCGGTGAGTCCGGTGTTCCCTTGTAAGAGGAATTCTGAGTCTCAATGACTCCGCGAAGACCACTTTCAATTCGTTGGTATTAATAAAATTAAGCTTTGCGTGACAGCTTTAAAGCGACATCACTGCTCGTGTGTAAAGCATTTGCACCCCCAAGAGGTAGTGAATTTCAGGAACTACCCTCAAATTTCCCCCTTTAATTTCATTCGCGAAATGCCTCTGCGCTATCGTGCCACGCGAAATACGAATAACCTACCTACAGTATCACTTTTTCATGTACGACGAGGGTTAGGGGAGCCGTTTAAATTATTCGCCGTCGCGGGATCGAAGGAAGGAAGATCCCGTTTTCCGTTGTGCGCGCTTTACGAGATCGGGGGGGTGGCCGAAGTCTGTCCGCGTTTCTGCAGTCGCGGTGCGTCACCTGCATTGCCGTAGACCTGCCCGGGGATTTTACGTCGCCCCGACCGGCTTCCCGAAGGAAGATTGCCGTGACGTCGACGGCGATGAAGAAACCTTCGGCTCGTAAATACGCAAGATATGCCGTAAAGTTTAACGATTCAAGTTTTCAGCCCCGGTTGCCGCGGCCTCTCTTCTGCCACCCCGCCCTATGCCAGGGTAGAGGGTAGCAGGTGCCGAAAGTGTCATAAACCCTCGGCTGGAATGGCGGTGATCACGGGTATAGGTCGATAAATTCGGCTGGCGGACCGATAGCTCCTGGCACGCGACTAATAATCGCCCTCCAGTCACTAAATTCGCTCGAGCGCCTGACACGCATCCTCCCATCCAATTTTCCATGGTCGAACTTCGAGCAGAATGGGTAGCGACACGTGGCGTCTTGCGGCATGGCTGGCCGAACGAAATTTTCTGGATAAGGTCTGGAGGTCTACATACGGGAACAGAATATTCCATTTCCGCTGAGAAATCTGACGTTCTGCTCGCAGCTTGTGTCGAATTAAAATATCCAATGGCAATGATTGTCTTTAGGGGGCATTGAGGAATATTAAAAAATGAGATGTCGAAACCGATGCAATTGAATAAGGAACACATAGTTCAGCTTACGCAGTGAATAATACTGTTCAAGATTTAATCGTAAATGGGATGTTTATCGCAACGATACGAGGATTACAAGAGGACGATAAACCTCGCGAATCTTATATTTTACGACAATTTAACTATCACGGTAAATTAATTTACTCGGTCTCATAATCATCTGGTCGGTAGAAATTAAACAGAAAAGCAATTAGGGGAGAGTTGCCAATATCGTAGAGGAAGTGCAGTATATTTGGAATACCAGTTTGTTTAAGACGAATAAAAAATTACGACAGAGGATGGGAACAAATTAAACTACATAATATCATAGGGAAACTAATAAACTTTCATATTTCTTAGTGTCAGTAAAAATAAAGAACAAAAAGTAACTGAAATTTTGGTTTGAATGAAAAATGACATGAAGTATCGATTTCGTTAAGGTGCAGGTAATTTGGAATACCGATATTCCAATTTACCTTCACTTTATAAACTTAAACAAAACACGTAGATAATAAAATTAGTTTATTTTATGACGTAATCAGGCTAAGAAATCACAATTAAGGAACAATTTTATGTAGATATCTATAAGACAATATTTACACAAATGCTAAAAAAGGTTATATAGGTGACAGACGAAACTGACGCGGTGGTAGCCATTACGCGTGAAACAAAAGCATGGGTAGGCTTTGGGATATTCCAGATTACCTTCACCTTCGGTATTCCGAATTAGCAACATGGCATTGAAACCGAAAATTTCATGTCACACTTTGTATTCTCGAAATTATCGCAAAACTGGCACGGAACCATAGAAGGAACATGCAAATGAGTCGATTAAGTGTTTAACACTAAAGTTTTGACATATTTTAACCATGATTGGAACGATTGAATACGCGCTGAAAAAGTTTTGCAGATTGACGTTTGCTTCCTCTGCAGATTAAGTCGAAAATGTAAAAATTGCGGTTCAACCACAAATGTCATTAGTGAACAGGTCATTAGCCCCTATAATCTACGGTGTTACAAATTAAATAGCGTTAGTAGTTTATTAGATACTTCGGTATTCCAAATTACCAACAGTATTCCAAATATGCTGCACTTCCTCTACTGGTCACCTAAATCGAACCTCATCAATTTCTCAGTAATTAATGAATATAAATAATATCTGATGATAAAAATATCAAGTAAATGGAAATAAGAAATAGAAACAAAACCTTTTGAGCTTACACCCTATTTTGTGCGTGTTATAAACTTTTAAAAAAATCAAGTATGATTGATGTAACTTATTACCAGTTTATTTTAGCTGATAATAATCAAACAATGCAATTTTGACCTGTATATTTCTAAAAGCGGGTTTAATGTAGAATATTCTACATTCATTTTAGGTCTATTTTAGGCTATTTTTAGCGGAGGTACGATTTAGGAGACCGGTTGCCTAAATCGTACCTTCTACAGTATGTGACAAAACGATTAATAACAAATTAATTTGTTCTGAACAAAAGGTTAAGCGTATAATAGTATGTGCCTAAAGGATCAAGCTAAAATATCCAATAGTCATTTGCGTTCAAATTAGTACCAAATACGAAATATAACGTGGCGGCCAGAAAAGTAAGCCATTTTTAAGAATTTTTTTTAAGGAATAATTTACAGTTTTCAGAGAAATTTTTTATTACCTATCTTTAGTACGCTGTCTTAAGAGACTATACAAAAAAAAAAATAGAAAAACATCCATAAATTTGAATATATTAATTTATCTTCTAGATCTCCCCACGCAAGCTGGTCGAATGTGTAACTATGGAACAGCAGGTCCGAAATCAAATTAAATTTTTTTTTTATAAACTATATGATTCTTTGATTGAAAACCAATTTTTTGACATACGCTCGAAAGACTGTCCATCTTATTCGCGGATTTTCGAAACTTTTCTTCTAAAGCGCACCATTTTTACAAAAATAATTTGTTTAAGAAATCGGTACGTACAACGGAAACTACACTCATATAGATTATAACAAAAAAATGAAATTTGATTTCGGACTTGCTGTTCCATAGTTACACATTCGACCAGCTCGCGTGGGGGGGTCTAGAAGATTAATTAATATACTAAAATTGATGCATTTTTTCTATTTATTTTTTTGTACAGTCTCCTAAGACAGCGTGCTAATGGTAGGTTATAAAATTTTTCTATGAAAACTAAATTATTCTTGAAAAAAATTCTTAAAAATGGTTTACTTTTCAGGCCGTCACAGTGGTGTTCCCCCTTAAGTTGTACGACATAGTCAACCCTCCCCTAATATAGTCGTACTGCACGACACACATAAAAGACTTCGATTATAATAAATTGCTATAAATGATTTTGTGAAAGTCTGCAATGACGTGACATGACTGAACGTACGTACCAGCACTGCAACGACGAACCATCTAACGCAGTCCAAACCCTATGGTGCTACTCGCACGAGCTCAATAATGCATCTTGGCTGACAGAATCGCAGAATTTCAAAAGCAGGCACAGAAGTCTCCCGCGACTTTTCAGCCCCGATCTGAATTTGAAGATTGAAAAATCGTGAGCAGCTACGGTAGAATATATCAGGATCCAAAGTAATTCAGAATAGAATCTCCGGATACTGGACACTCTGAAAAATTATATTCCGACTTATGCCACCATGTACCTCGGCGTTCGAACAGTTGGAGCTCGGAAGCGATCGCAACATTTCACTCGCTGCTTTATAGTTCGATCTGACGATGCCTTTTTTTACTTTCTCGACGCCGGATGAAATAACCGAGGCTAGTTACCGGGCGAAGCGTTTGATAAGGGCTCGAGAAATCCTTGAGGGACATCGAGGCGTGCCTAGAAAGGACGATTGAACCTTGATCAGTCGAGTTACGAGGATCCTGTACCTTGAAATGCATTTCTCATCCCGGATTTCAGATGAAATTCCATGTACATCTCGGAAGGGGGATGTTCTCTGAATATTTGAAGAATGTATCGAGGAAACGTGAGGTGGCAATTACTTTACTACATTTAAGTAATACCCAAGTGATACGGTGGACGATATCGCGATGCGTCTAGCATCAAAAGTAGACCCAACATAGCCTGTGACATATCAGGGACGATGTAAAAGTCGATTTCGACACGATCTTTTCAGCTCCCTCGCATCTTGTAAATGTAAAGCAATCTTTCCGAAAGCATGCACCCGTACGTGACTTCGATCTTGAAATACAGCTTTAAAATAACTCCAGTCACATAGGCTGCTCAAAGCGACTAAGGGATTGCCTACTCGACTGAAGTAAACGATATTTTTCAATCCACTTGCATTATACTGTATAAATATATACCTAGTCAAAGATGATACCCATTTATCTAAAAACTTGTGGCGTGTTTCCAATTTTCACCATACTTTCGCAGATTATTCACAGCCCCTATATTCTTTGTCTTCGTTCGATACTGGAGTCTCGATGTTGGTGAAATTAGCCTCTATTTTGTGAAAAATTAAAAGATCATTGTTGCAGTAAATTGTACCATGAAAAGTTTTCTAAAATTCGAAACCGTTTCCAAATAAAATTGAATAAAAACAACAATTGTATTAATTCCACCCTTTTATTAAAAAAAAAACTTAATTCTCGATTGTACAACTAAATAGTACAGTGCGGACAATCGAGAAAAATGTTTTTTTTTTAAAATTGGATTTCTCAATTTTTTCGAAAACGGTTTCGATTTTTAGAAAACTCTCACCGGTAGAACGCGGTACAAAACTAGTACAAAAATGATGTAATTTTTCACGCAATGGGGGGGCCAACATCGTCCACGTGGGGGCTCGATATTCCCCCTCGTCGGAATAAAGAAATTGCGACATAGTTGCGCTGCAATCTTGCACGAAATTGCGAGATTGACGTTGCGTCGCTGGCAGATGGAAGATTAACAGTCCACGGTCCATCGAAATGCCCTATTTTCATCGTTCCGAATCATATTCCGCTTAGCTGGCAGACGGGGCTCCGTCAGATTATTTAGGTTGAACTAATTGAGAGGAGAGAGAGCCGCCGTTTAATGGCGACAAGCCCCCGCGGGGCATCCGAGCGGCAGGGATATCCTTCCTGTATTTTCGTCGGGCGTTTTTGCATGGAAAATCAATCATAACGGAGGGCAGCGGCCGAGTCTTGCGCGCAAACGGCGCCCTCACGCCAAATACGACCAACACGTAACATCCACGGCGGGCACTGCAAGATCTTCGCGACGCTGGAACGTGCGAGCCATTCCCCATGTGCGTCACGATCGACCTTTCACAATCGACTATTCTCCCCTTGCTTCAAAGTTCATCTCACATCGACCTGGTTAATTATAACGTTACCAGGAAAAAATATCCTCGAACTTCCGCGTTCGTCCAGCAATATTTTTTATATCCGGCGATAAGAAACGACCGTGTCGCACTTTTCCTCCTTTTTTTCCAAGAAGATGTAGAAGATGAAACGGGAGTGCTGTCTTTTTGAAGGTAAAAATGGCACTCCCCTGAGAAATATATGTACCTATTTTGAGAAAAGTGGAGGATTAAATTTTCCTCGTTGAAAATTGCTGTTATGGAATTTTCTTTTGGGCTGTCTCGATCACTTTAGGTTTTACCTAAATAAGGATTCTATTTATTATATGTATATATAAGATTGCAAAGTTCAGGAAATTCTTGTCATTGAACTCTTTCAACGGGGGTTACTGTTCAGTTGATTTCTCTATCTTACAATTTTACAATCTTAGAACGAATGTTAATAGGCTCGACGTTTAAAGAATGTTACATCATTGATCAAAGTCACACGCGCTGAAAGGCTTAGGTAATTCTTTGCTATGAAAGTAGAAAGCTTTCACAGCTCACAATTTCTCCCTCTTTTTCTTACTTTTCCAATGCAGCAGTATCGTTCATTCCTGCCACTTGTTCGAAGAATTCTTTCACCTAAGGTCCTGAGGTATCACTGTTTTCATGGATTGAAGCATCGATCCCGCCTCGAAATGGCATACACATATCATACCATATATTGGAATTCAACCATAGTTGGCTCCTTGGAAAGTTTAAGTCACGAAAGACGACCAATTTTCATTTCCCGTCTCATCCCTCCCACTTCCACGTACTCCCTCCCCCCCCCCCCTTTCACCCCATTATCAATCTACATCGACGAGAGTGATCGACGCTCCTCGACGGACAAATACACGACAGAAAAATTCTCAGTTACTTCCCTCGGTTTTCCCCTTTCCGCCGCGCACGTCGCGGGAACGATTAATTACCACTCAGCATCGTCAACAATCATCAATCACCGGGCGAGCGCGTACACGTAAATACGTTTCAAAGAATTATGACGAAGCGGGCGGGGTAATGTGCTCTCGGTCTGTTTTCGAGATTTCAATGGAATTCTCCGTACAATCTGTCGCTTTAACACGCGCGGCCAGTTGTTACCGTGAAAACACTCGGCGCTCGCGATCGTTCGTTTAATTCGGGATAAATGATCGGACTACACCGGCGATCCCCCCCCGTGTGAAACGCTCTGCCCGCGGGGCGGAGGGGAGGGGCCGGAAATTTTTAGTATTTAAATAACCGGGAGCCAAATCCGCGGCTTAAACAAATATTATTTCAGCAAATACGCGCGACACTCGCCGCCTGCGCCGTGTAACCTGTCCGCGCGGTGACATAACACGTTTCTCGTATTTTACAAAGTTTTTCGCCTGATACACGGGGGAGGGACGTCATCGACCCCGCGCGTGTAACAATTTGACGGGGCTCTCCGGCCGAATTTATGACCGACGTATGACAACCGAACGCGTATTTTATGGTTGGACGAAAACATTCATTTCCACCCTATGAGGAGCCCAGTCGAATGGAATGGGGCGCATTAGCGTTCCAAACGAAAATTTTAGGGATGCATGGAGAGTTGGATGGTAAATAGACGCCATGTTATTTGCTCCGTATCAATTGCAAACACGTGATTCTAAGTAGTGGTGGCAGAGTTAAGCTAGGTTTTGGATGTGATATTGCTGGGAAAGGGGCATTTCTGTATACGGAATTTGTAAAGTTACACGGATAAGCCGGTCACATTCAGAGCTCGATGTAGCTCTTCCCACGCTCTGGGCAAAAATGTTTTTTGCCTCATTTTATGTTGAATTACAAATAATTATTTTAAAATATTATTTTTGACAGTGAGTGAAATTTTTTGCAGGTATTTGTTGAATTATTATTCAAGCGTAATATCTTTGGAGAGACCATATTTATAAGATAATTGCGACCTCGGTGTTGAATTAAAATATAATTTAAATGCAGGAGTTTAAATTTTAAGTCTGTTCGACTTTTCATATTTGACATGATTTGAGTTCAGATCGGCGTGAGCCAGATCGGTTTTTATCTATATTTATCTAATAAATTTTTGTACGAAAGGACTTAATTTATAATTTTTTTTATAATCCCTCCCACATATTATTACGAAAAGCCTTGTTTTATTAAAAATTCACGTTCAAACTCTATTTATTTTTACCCGCGGCAATAGCACCTAGGAAACCTTCCTTATTTTTAACCTCTACTACGCTTTTTGTTTATTCATTTTTTTGGATTTAGCGAATGCAACAAAATAAATTTAAGAAAAAGGGACAAATCCATGATCTTTAATATGGGTACGCACCTTTCCCCAGTATGTCTACTTAATAGTGCCTACTTAATTAGGTTTATGGGATTATGGGTGGTTTAAAAACAATTATTTATAAGTTTGATACTGAATTGAAACATGTATTACCTAATTTTTTACCGCTTTTCCAAAAAGTTTTACACTTTTATTAGGTTTATGGAATTATAGGTGGTTTAAAAACAATTATTTATAAGTTTGATATTGAATTGAAACATGTATTACCTAATTTTTTACCGCTTTTCCAAAAAGATTCACACTTTTATTGGTTTTTATTGATTTTAATTTTTTAAACGAGTATACAAAAATAAAATTCAGTTCATTTAATTATATCGGTTTAATACTTCAAGACCTTATTAAATTTCTACAATGAAAACACGTTTAAAAAAAAAATGAAAAACATTATTATTACGATATTATTTATTATTGATGATTGTTACTTATTTAAAGATGTAAAGGAGTTTCAGCCAAAATAATAGATACATTGGTAAAGAAGGAATGAGGATTTGTGACTCATTTTTGGACACAAATTGGACTCAAATTCTATTCAAGGGTTAAGTTGCTTAGAAAATAATCTTCTATGCTATATCACTCCTATAGAGTACCTACATGCTTTCTGTTCAATTTCATCGACAACAAAAAACCTTTAACAGAGTATAATTTATAATATTATTAATTCACTGATCCTGCAATCGACGTCGCCCATAAAAATTTGTTCGTCAGGGTGACGCAGCGCTTGTGGCTTATCAATTTCAAGATTTATTTTTCAAGTGCTTCGCGAATTGTTTTCGCTCAGCGGCGTAATTGTCTACTCGTAGGAGACGTCGTCGTGGCACAGTGATAACGTCGAGTGGAGTTCTCATCGGGTGCAGGGTGAAAGGCGGAGAAAGCACTCGAATCCTGCAACCTGCCTGCAGTGCGTCGAAGCCTCTCCCTCTAACTTTCAGATCGTAATAGCTCGTTCGCGACGCTATTGCACGCTGGAGACGCGCAGAGTCTTTCGATATGCCACATTTATTTATGCAAATTGTTTACACCGTATTATCGCGCTCTTCGTTCGATCTCCCTTCGCGGATTGCATCGCTACCCGCGCGATTCTAGCGAGAAAATATCTTGGGGGAAGGTGCTCGAGCTTCTTCTTATATCGCGGCTCAGCTTCCGGAAGGAATTGCATTGGATTACTGTAGGAAGGGATAGAGGTTCGGGAAGAAAACTACCTCCGCTGCTGGCGATCAGAAATAGGATATTTAATAATATAACAAGGTGTAATATAAACATCAATGTGAAAATTAATTAAACGACGCGTTTCATGGTTCTTGGATGACCCTTTCTTCCCTCTCGCAACTTCGGGCCTCACATTAGGGTGGAACGAAATATAGGGGAAAATTATATTTTTATTATTCATGACTTCTAATAATGGGCAAAAGTTGCCTTTTATAATGGTATTTAAGCTGCCAAAGTTTGAACGTGATCGACAAATTTTTTGAGGTGCCGCAAGCCCTTCAAATATTAATATTTACTGAAATATTAATTTTTGAATGGCTTGCGGCACCTCAAAAAATTTGTTGATCACGTTCAAACTTTGGCAGCTTAAATGCCATTATAAAAGACAACTTTTGCCCACAATAGTGTTGAGTTAGTGTTGAGTTAGTGTTGAGTTAGTGTTGAGTTAGTGTTGAGTTAGTGTTGAGTTAGTGTTGAATAATAAGAAGTCATAAATAATAAACAAATATTTTTCCCCTATATTTCGTTCCACCCTACCTCACATCCCCTTCGCGCCTTCCCATGCGGCACACACACACGTACCTATGTACAATATACATATGTACTTATATCGTTCCGCTCAGTCTCACCTTCCCTCATTACTGTTATGTTAATAGGTAAGGTAAATAGTGTACGGAGGATGTTAACCCTCTGAGTCAGAGTTGAACTTATCCCATCATGCCTCAGAATAAGCTTCGGTAAATTAGATTCTGATCATGTTATGATCTAAAATGCTTATCTACTGCGGAAATGATCTATACACATAGTTTGGTAGTTAGGATGAATCCAATTGGACCTGTATCCTCCAGGCAAGGGTTAATAACACATATATCGACTATAGTGGCGAGCCAGTGTATAAATTCAATGGACAATATTAATTATAATAATGCACACGAATTTTAACTATTTCGATGCTGAAGCACATAGAAAAATGTTACCTCTGATGTTACATAACAAAGGACGCTTGCTACCGAGATTGCTAATAATAATATGATTGTTTGTGCGAATAAAGTTAATTAAATATTATATGTAAATCTCCACGAGATTCTTTATTCTTTTCACATTTCAACGTCGAGATCTGTCCACCAAGCAGAGCTGGGTAACCTTTAATTGTGGAAACAAACTCTGCATCGGTGAAGTTAACAGTATGAATCTCAGAGTCCACCGGGATGCTTTTCAAAGAGGGGAGCGTATCTCTTCTTTTTTTTTGTGTGTTTCCTTATAATTATGCGCATCAGGGGAGGGGGTAGCAATAAGCCCGGAAGAATTCCTTTTAGCCGGGCGAACAAACGGAATACAGAAAACTGGGACGCTTGTACCGCGCTCAAATATTCATTTTTCTTCTGCTGTATGCGGTCAAGACTGACTTCTATTCTCTAAAACAATTTATATTCCGCGGGAAGTACGTTAGCCGTCTTCAACTCAACCAACCGAAAACCGTGCTCGCCATTCCAGTTAAGGAACAACAATGAGAGATACAAGCTGCGCATGTAGCTGCTTCCAAGTTATTCATACCGTATCACGCTGTTTTTATCGAGCTTTGAATAGTAACGCAAGATACGATGCTTTCTTAAGGCTGACATTTTTGTAAGAGTCACGTCAGAGTTGGGAACGAACTGAATAAAGAATTATTTAAATAATGGTTCAAATGAAAGTTACTTTAACTTTAGATTATTTGAATAAATTTTTCAACTTTAACTTTAACTATAACTTTAACCTTAACTTTAACTTTATTTGACGTCAAATAATTGTCTTCACATGACGAATAATTCTTTTAATATTTACTCGTTATTCGGAATTTATTTTAAATAAAAATTACACCCATTAAGGGGTGAAGACCGTATAAATTGAACGAAAAATAGAAACAAAATTTTTTCCATAAATCACTTCTAAAATATTTCAAAATTATAGGCCGAAATTCAACCCCGTATTGATAATGTAGCCTGGTGAGTCAGCACGCCTCCGAGCGTCGAGCACACCTAAATCGCACTTTAAGAGTAGAATACTTTATAAATCAACCGAAACATTGAAAAAAAAATTCCATGAACACCGCTTCTAAAACGTTCCAAAAATATATTCTCAAAGTTATAGGCGAAATTCCACTCCGTATCGCCTGGTGAGTCAGCGCGCCTCCGAGCGCCGAGCATACCTAAAACGCATTTTAAACGCGTTTTCCTCGAAACCACGATTTCAAAATTGGTACCGGGAATAACTCAACAACTATTTGACCAATCAACTTCAAATTTCGCATACTTTTAGTTTATAATATTCCTCGGGAAAATGAATCACAAGGTTTAACTAAATTATTAATTTCAACCGCTGTGTTTAAACAAATAAACCGCGAATTTTTGACAAAAATTTCCCAAGTTCTTCCATTTTTTAATATGTAATTTTTTTACATCATTTATGGTTCATATTATTACAATTGGCACATAAATTGAAAAAAAAAGATTAATCTGTTTCACATAACTACCAGAGACGCTACAACCGACGCCGTTTTGCATTTCGAAAAAAAAACTATTTCAGATACTGCTCTATTTCTGTTGTATTTGTTATAATTTTAGTGTTATAACTTTTTTTTACTTTTATAATGTCAAATAAAATATCTTTAAAGTTCCGAAATAATTAGCGTATTTGTATCTTTGCAAACAAATCCGAAAAATTTATACAAAAATAAGCCGTTTATACGGGCTTCTCTCCTTAAAGTACACTGCACCCCAACTTATTCAAACTTACAAAGCAAAATTTCCTACACAATTTTCACTTCTGAATCCCCTCTATTATACCTCTTTGCAATGATCTGAGGAATAAAGGAGTTGATTGTATGAATGTTGGCGGTAGGACAGAAAAGGAGAGAAGGAAAGAAGTGTGATTTTCGTCCTAGACTTGCTGGTGGACTCATTAGTGAGGTTTTACCTAGCAGACCCTGCCTTAGATTCGGAGATGTTAGAAGGCAGGACTTTTTTTTAGTTCCTTTGAGTAGCTGTTTCTAGGAGCGAGGAGTCCCTGTACCAGTGGACTTGAGAAGTTTAAAATTAGTATCATCCGCACAGAGTAAATTGTTATTAGTGCGAATAATATTTGGGGAAAAATTTGTGAAATACCGAAAGTAAAAGGGGATGTTGGGAGGAAGGACAAAACAGGAATTATATTATACTAGGTGTATAGGAATCGGTGGTGGATGAAGAATTTGCGGTGAGAGTGGGATCGGTTGAAAATGTTGAAATGCTCTCTTATGTCGTACAGTGGGACAAACTACACTTTTTTGTGTCAGAATCTTAAAAATTTTTATAGAAATAAGATGGAGAGATGAATTTTTTTGGAGGTTAAAGCTAAGATGTTGCTGATTAAGAGAAAAATATTGAAAGAATATGACAAACAAGTTTTAACATTAAAATTTTTTTATAGAAATAAGATAGACTTATAGAGGAATGAACCTTTTTCGAGGTTAAAGCTAAGATATTGCAGAATAAGGGGAAAACATTGAAAACGTATGACAAAAAAATTTTGACCCTGAAATTCTATGTCAAAGAATTCTGAAGGACAAGACAAATTCTACGACCAGATTGGAATTCAATTTGAAGGACAAACTTTCACCACACGTTATAACGGAAAAACCGCAATTTTCTTAAAAAATATCAACTTTGACATAGTTTTTCAAGGGTAAAAAATGTTTATCATACTTTTTCAATATTATTCCCTTATTCTGCAACATCTAACCTCGAAAAAGGTTCATCCCTCTATCTTATTTCTATCAAAAATGCTACAAATTTTAACACAAAAAATTGCAATTTCTCCCACTGTAAAGGCGAGCACGGAGGTACATATCGCCACATTTCCAACATGTCCCAATACTAATCTCCAAAAAATTGACGGGTCTCGAGTACCACTCGCGGAACATAGGGAAACGTAAGAGGGGGACCATAAATTCTATCCCGAATATTGTGGAGTGAGGGCGGCAAAACCCACAGCGAGAACTCATTTCGAATGCCAGACGCAAGACGCGCGCGAGGTAGAGGGACACTTGCGCGGGGCATCGGTTCCCGATGCCCCTTGTGTTCTTCGTGCAGGTAGGGGGCGGATGTTTCATTTCTCATGCGACCGTTATTATTGCAACCGAATAAAGGCCGTTAGCAACTCGGGGGTCGGGCGTCGACCATTAATAACTTGGCGGGGACGAATAACCGGACGTTGAAAGTGGTCGCGCCCCAGGAAGTGGTTCTCTCGCGTCCGTCCCCGTGCTGGCTGGTTCAGCGGGGGAAAAAAAGCCTCGCATTGTCGCGACGGTTTAATTAATCGTTCGCGATTATCAAACTCGCGTACGAACGCTTTCCTGGTTTATCACGCGGAGTTTCGTGTCCTGTTTCTGTGCCCCGTTTCGAGTGCTTGACTTTTCATCAATTTAGATGGAATTGACTGTCCAACTTGCGAAGTTAATGGCGTGATTAAGAGAGACGTGAGGGAAGGGAAGGTTGCACGATTTTTAGGGATGTTTGAGCACTTACGGTGTGTATCGATGTTCAAAGCTGTATATGGAATATGTGCTGTGTATGTGTTGGTCAGGTATTGCTGGTCTTCTCACTATGTGTATGTTTAGTTGTAGGTATTTTAATTAGTGGAATATGCGCTGATTATGCGGACTTGAATCGGCTCGGCAATTACGTTAGAGAATTTACTGGATTTCAGGTAATACTCACTGAATGCAACGCAATGATAGTAGTATTAAAATATTCTTGGCTGAGAGTAGGGGAGAATTGTCGCGTAATGTATATCTAGAAACGTCCAACGCATAAACCATACCATAAACTGGGGGAAAATTGTCATGTTTTTGTAACATTTTGTTATATAATACAAAAATTAAGATTTGTACAGTTGCTTTAAGTATTCTATTATAACCTCGCACGTTTGTGATTGTACTATAGGTGCGGAAATGCAGAAAAATTTTGTTCTTCTACTTCTTTACTCTAGGCCCGCTGAGAATAAAAATTTACGAAATGATAGCATTTCGGAAAACCTAAGAATGATGGATTTTTTACCACATAAGTAATAACGGTGGTTTCGAGGCAGTAGTGTTGTGAGTTTATTGAGTTTGTCCTTTCAATTTATTTCATAATCTTTAACGGTTACCGCCTTGGCAACATCTAAATGTTCTTGCCTTGTGTCTACTGTTTACCTCAGTCACCGGTTAACCGACTCGTGCGTCGCACGTTCCCAGCAAAGAACGTGATGATCGTTTAAACATATAAAAGCACACGCAGTATTTTTTCTTTTTGTCTAATTTTCCTTGAGAATGGTCATAATCATTGACCGAAACGTTGGAATTTGATAAAAATTCTTAAAATTGCAAAATAGCTTTTATTTAATTGTTTAATAGACCGAACCAGTGCGCCGAAATCATATCATCTCGTCTAATTAGAACAATTGTTACGGTCGAAATTCAATCTATATTATTTCGGAAAGGTTTTTGCTAAAAATTTATGTTTTCGTTCTATACAATTCATTTTCTGCAAGATACAAACTCGTTCGAGGGTCAAACCATAGCGACAACCGTAATAAAGAAAATAAATCTTACTTTTTCCATTTTGAATGACTATAACACTGCCCTCCTTAATTAAAATGTCCTATCTAGCATTTTTCATTTTTCAAGTTTTGTTGAAATATTTGAAATTCCACACGTCTTGTACCTTTTAAGTAAAGTTAGAAAACCCTACGTATGTATTGAACCTAACTGCTTTCTAGATGGTTAAAAAATCCTCCCTAAAATAATTAATTAATTTGTACGTTAATGATACATTACCTACTGGTACACCTATTACAAAAACTTGTATTAGGCTGTTACGAAATAATGACATGTTTAAATTTGAATGAAGAACGGCAGAAGGAAATGGTAAAACTTCAGTTTCCTCAGTTGTTTCAAAATGCTAGATAGGACATTCTAACTAAGAAGAGCAGAACAGTCACCACACCATCGCCTGACGGAACATAATTCTTTTTAAGAAGCTTGCGCCACCGACTATATATGCGATAGAAAAGCTTAAAAAAAATTTGAGTATTACTTCAAACATGCCTTCATATTCAGGCAAAACGCCAGACAGCATAAGCTTATACTTTTTGTTAAATAAATTCCCCAAGATGACGTTGGAAAACCCCCTTAATATATATTAAGGGGGAACACCACTGTGACGGCCGGAAAAGTATGCCATTGTTAAGAATTTTTTTTCAGGAATAATTTACAGTTTTCATACAAAATTTTTATTACCTATCTTTAATACGCTGTCTTAAGAGACTATACAAAAATAAATAAATAGAAAAACATGTATAAATTTTAATATATTAATTAATCTTCTAGACCCAGCCACGCGAGCTGGTCGAATGCGTAACTATGGAACAGCATATCTGAAATCAAATTTAATTTTTGTTTTATAATCGACATGAGTGTAGTTTCCGTTGTACCACACTAAATTCCTCCCCCCCCCCCAGCTCCACAGAAACCTGCATTTGCATAAACATCCGCAGTCTAGCGATATGCCAGGGCTCCGCAACGACGCTTCGACCCGCGCCAAATTATATCGTAGCGTATTCCGTTTGAACTGGAAGAACTATTTTTCAGGGAACACACATATGGTCCCCTCAACCCCTCGAGAAAGAGTTTCGCAAAAAGAAAAAGCTGTACCGTGGACGGGCCGTCGAAAGAGACTCCGTAATGTCTCGCAATTTCTCAGGGCCCTTCCTTTATGAAACTCGTTTATGCAGCTCATGGAGCTCCACGTCTACACCCCCGCCCCCCCCCCCCCTCGTATGCGGGCGACGCGGCGTATGAAAATTTAACAAGGGTCGCCGAAAGAATGGAATTAAATAGTTAGCGACTGGTCTTTATGAGCCGTGTAGAAGTAACGGTTCGCCTGGTTATTTGGTTTTTATCCTGGGCAACCGACAGTGCACGTTTTAGGCGAGCGAAGTATGTTGCCGCAGGCTAATGAAAAATTCCTCTTTCCCGGGGTAATCACTGTTCACGCTGCAACGTACCGTGAAAAGAAGTCGGCCTGTTATCGTTGCCCGAACACTGGGGAACGCAAACGCCCCGAACCTTCGGACAGAATTGCCTCTGTTTTTAACCGTAGACGATCGGCGAACGCGGCAGCGTTGCTGCTACGAATTATGGATTATTTGACTCTGCTCCTTCCGTATTCCTTGCGAGGAAAAGGCGGAAGGAGCTGGGAATCGTGGAGGGTGGGAGTTTTGGAGTTACGATACTGTACCTAAGTAGTTGATAAGTTTGCTTGAATTCTCCGGATCAGGAGAGATGATTAGGTATTCTGTAATTAGTGAGATTATTTAAGTTCTAATAGAGTTAATTCTTTATGTTCCAGGTAAGGGACTCTTGTAGTTAAGGTTTTACCTTCTTCCTTGGGAGAATCTGAGACTCAGCAGTGCAGGTACACGAAGATTGTCCTCCGAGTGAGTAGATTTCAGAAAATTGGTGTTTTCTCATAGAAAATTTCTCTAACGATAAGCTTCCCCATCGAGGGTCTAAGAAACTAACGTAAGTTCAGCCCACAGAATACTGCTGAATCAGGGATCTAACGCTAAACTCCAAAACACAAAAGCATGATGAACTCTAAGCCCTTAACAAATTTCTCTGTTTTCCATTCCCTCCCAAGACTGTACCCCAAAGCGGTAACGTACCTTCTTATGAATGCATGGCTCCGCCACAAGTGGCCTATTTGTCAGATTTCTATCTGCGTGTCGCGCATAGACACAACGAAGCTTCCCCCAAGGAGCGGGACCAACCAGAAAACACTTCTTCAGACTAACCAGCCGCAAAACCCGAGATCGTGGTTGTATGCAAAAAAGCCCAGGCTGTGGGAGCGTCCATCTTGCCGAAATTGGGCTTCCCTTTCACCGACCATCAAGCGAATGCTTTGATCACCACCGGGGATCCTTATTTCGCCCTTCAGCCTCACCGGATCAAGGCGAATGGACCTAAGAAGGAAACGATCGTCTACGCCACGGTCTTTAATAAAAGTTTTCGAAGCGTTTAGAGCGAAAGGTGGAGACTCAAAGACCCTTTCCGACCCGAGCTGAGTAAATACGAGGGGGCTCGCTGGATTAACAGCTTTCCTTCGCAGGCGATCGATCCCAACCCCGTGTCCCAAAGGGCCAAGGACATATTTATATGCATGGACGTGGAGTCGATGCACACCGTCGTTTCTGCTTCGCTTTCCATTCACGGGATATTAAATTACACGCCGATGGAGCACGGTTGCGGTCACGTCGAGCGTATTGTAACGATATTACATACATGGCGACGTCACTCGGACCTACGGAGTGCATCGAACGCCGATCCGTAAACGTGCACGTCGGGGCGACGCGTGCCCAGAAATATCGTTAAAAAAATTCAACGAACTGCGGGCACTGTGGAGGAACGTGAGTCAAGCGAGTCGAACTGGCACGATTTTACTGTGAGGAATATATAGTTCACTGATGCGTTCATAGATGTGCTTGCGTCACGGTGTCTCGTCTTGTGCCATTTTCATGTAAACGCGACTTTTAGAATACTTCATTTACAACTGTATTGGTATAACAATCATATTTAGTAATTCTGAATGCACGTCTTCTGTAGACGTCCAATTTATAAGGTAAGTGCGGGTAATACGGTTCACCTAAGGATATATAATTGTTTTAAAAAAAACTTGTGCATATACTTGAAAACTTTTTTTTTATAGAAATCTGTGGGCATTAAACTATAAACTGTAATATTTGTAACAATATATGAACACAACAAATACGAAAATTAATAGGTTTTTAAAAACCCTGTAAACGGGCTTTGTTTCGTGTAGTGCAGGTAATGAGGCCCACCTATTTAGTATGTACAATTCGGGTAAACACAGACATCTTCTTGCTCAGGTGTGAGCCCAATGCAATCCTCGTGTATCCAGATGAGACACATGCCACACTGTCGCATCTCAGTCTTGAATGCAGTTCTGCATAATTTGCAAAACCAGTTATCTGCAGAGTTGCCGACCACGTGGATGGCATGGGCTCTTGTTCACACAATGTTGTCTTTTTTCTTCTGGTTGAAGTGACACGTGCTGTGGAGCTCTTCTCAATATCGTTCCTGCTTTGGAAGGGGTCCCTGGTTATTTCCTGAGCCTTAAAGCCCACTTAATATTTTGGTGGGCCTTATTATCTGTTTTGTCACTTCCTCATTGCCGAGGTTATATTTTAGGCGTGCACTTTACAAAATCATCAATTTTCTGGGAATATGTTGCCAACATATGTACTTGTACATACCTATAGTTGTACAGTAATTGGAAAATGAGTACTCCCACTACAAAACCAAGAAACATTATAATTCTTATAATTGTAGCAACCCTGGTTGCCGGCGAAACATTTCTTGAATTTACAGCCGACAAATGTAATATTAATCGCGCGGAAACTTTTCGAATGTCATTTTCGTATGTAATAAAAGCAATAAATGACACTACCAGTATTGTAGATTGACCTACCAAGGATAAATGATAGGTGGGCCTTATTACCCACACTTACCTTATATTCTATATTCTGCAAGAGATGATCTCCTTCTAAAAACACTTATGCCTCCAGTGGGCTCTGCTAACAGTATACTGATTATAATCATTAGTTATTAAGATGTCTCGCTAACAAGAGAAGTTCGGTTGCCCGAACGTTCTGATTTTTTTTAAACTGTGCAGGTTTGTAGACGACCTCAATAGAAGTATCAGGCAACTTTTCGTTTATACTCATTTTCGGTTCTTCAGGGTGAAAACACCCCCTAAAAGTTAATGAGTGTTTTCCTATTTTCCGATGTACCTTGAAAACGATAGTAGATATAGCAAATTATTAGAAAGAAAGTTGAATGATTTTGTATGCTGTATAAAACTGTGTAATCAAATTGTTTAAAATTTGTGGTAGGTAACATTTTCCTATTTAAACTTCAAATTTTAAACAATTTGATTACACATTTTTATACAGCATACAAAAACATCAAATTTTCTTTCTAATAATTTTGTATATTTACTACAGTTTTCAAGATATACAAGAAAGTAGGAGATCACACATTAACCTTTAAGGGCTGTTTCCACTTAGAAGAACCGAAAATGGGCGTAAAGAAATAATTGCCTGATACTTCTATTGAGTTCCTCTACAAACCTGCAGATTTTCAAAAAAATCGGAATGTTCGTAACCGAATTTGTAAGTGAATTTGCCGTTGGATACACTTTATGAATTATTCAGCTGGCGAATCTTATGCAGAAATGAGGAATAGAATTTCAGTACTTATAATAAAATACGATTTTCATTAGATACCTACTGGTAAAGACGGACTGTGACTTGAGATTTTTAGGGATTTTGGAGTTAAACAGGAGGTAAAAGGTGAGGGTACATTTGGAGTATATCATGGAAACGGAGGGGGGGGGGGATAAGAGTGCATGATAGTAATGCAGTATTTGGACTAATGTTAAGGAATAGAATCTTAGAGTAAAGAGTTTAGATAAATATGCAGTGGGTTATAGAAGGATATGAAAATGGTCTTGAAACATGTGTTTAATAAGAATCTATTACTCTAGCAGAGATGGATATGTACATTACAAATAATTCATAGAATATCGATGGCTTAGTGCACAAATATTTTATGTCCACTTTTAGCGTTTTCGAGAGAAACACGTTTAAACCAGAGGTGGCATTAACTCAATAACTAATTACTTTAACTTTAGATTATTTGTTGAATAGAGTTAATTTTTTTATTCGACCTGGCTCAACTTTATTCGCCACACGACGAATAATTTTTTAAATTATTATTCGTTATTCGAAATTTTATTTAAATAAAAATTGTGCTAATCTCAGGTTTAAACATGAAATGGTGCATAAGATTCAGGGACATAACAATGAACAGAATTATTATTTTTGTCAACTTTATGAAGTAGATAGAAATGTGATTTTTATACAGCATAAAGTACAATCAAGAACTATTTGTTACATATAAATTATAAAGCCATCGATTTATTGCAAATAATTAAAAGCTCTCCATGTCCAAACACCATCCAACATTATCGAAGAAATTAGTCAAGATCGACAGATTCCAGCCGCCCGTGAAAATGATAGACCTACGTTGAAATCGGAGTAACGCGTATTCAAATCCGGAGGTTCGATCTCGCGTTTTTCTCGCGCGAAATGCCACGGAACCTCGTAATTAGGGGGTTAATCACCACGTTTCCACATATTCCGAGTACGGGTAAACTGTAATACAGTCGACTTCATCATCGATGCGCGTGTTGCCATTCAATCGAGATCCATGACCGTGGATATGGAAGCGCACCGCATCCAGATTGTCATTAAAAACACCGGCGGACCGTGAAAATCGTCGTCGATCATTAAAGCTCGACGCGCATTTTTACGAATCGAACGGAACTCGGTGGAAAAATAATATTTGAATGCTTCCATCGTCGTGTGACAGTTGGTGGGTAAAGATCGATTTTTATTAATATCCGCAGTGTCGTGTTACAGTTTCATTGCAGACGTTGTAGCGTGAAGCGTACAAATGGATGTCGTTTCGTGTACAGAATGATGGGACCGGTCAGTTAACCGACTACTTTTCAATGAAATTGTTAGCGTTTTGTGTTGGAAGCCTACAGAATTCGCACGGTAAGTAAAGCAATAATAATAAATAGATTGGTAGGGGAGAATCTAATAGGAAATTGAAGTAAAACGTCTGATCAATTATTATTATCTGATGGTTTCCGGTGGTGTTTATGACGGAAGTAGGTACATCTGTCCTAGTTTCTACTGGGATTCACAGTATTCTCTTCTGGTTTCCTTATCGCTCAGGCACTATATAATTTCTGACTGTTGTGAAATATTCCTTTCGCAGGCCATTAGTCTAAGAAATCTACTTTTCGTCGTACTGAAACTCCAGCTAGAGTTCCGCTTTATTCCCTTTCGAGACGGTACTTCCCAAGAGTGTGTGACAAAGTGTAAGTCCGTCTTCTGACTTATGGACTCCCGAGGATTGCATAGATTTAAAGACTACGTAGTCGGTGAAAAATCAACTGACCAGTGAAGGATATTTTTCTGACTTTGTATTAGAGTATGGCGAGGATAATCTTTCTTCAACTCAGCGCTAAAATAAAATCAGTTCAGTTTCTATTTTATTCTAGAGTGACGAGATACTCTATTTTCTTTTGGGACGACGCACAAAAAAAACTACACAGTTTTTACCCATGAGTAACCCACACGTATTTATTAACATTTCAGTAAGTTGTAAAAGAGAATTCAGCCATATATAATAATAATTAATAAAGATATAGGTCATATCGTTAGAAGTGTGAACCTCTGATCTGAAACCAAAAAACCGAAAAGACTCTCAATCAGTAAGAGTGTGGCTATAACCCCTAGTAGATTTATAATAAAAAATAAAAAATTAACAAAATGGCGAGACTTTAAATGCAAACTCATTTTGGCGTATTTTTCGTCTTTAAACGGCCTTAAATATGTGAAAGAAAAACTCTTTCGCCTCGATTTTGTTACCAGCTAGAATTATGTTTTCTGAAGGTCTGCGAAAAAGGTGGACCAGATTTGCCCACTAGAAGTTACGATATCGTGCGTACCGTCATGAAAATAACCATTTTGGGAAAAACCCGTATCTCCATTAATTGTTATTATATACCTATGGCTGAAATTGTTTTACAACTTATTGAAATGGTACTAAATACACGTGGATAATGCTCATCGCCAAAAACTGCGTAGCTTTTTGTGCGTCGTTCCCAAAGAGGATAGAGGATCTCGTACCTCTGAGCGAGAAAACCCCCTTAATACCTCGACTATTCATCATTCCCTTATTTTATTGCGCTTCTTACTTCGTGAGTTGTATTAAGCTATATTTTAGAATCGTCCCTTTTATTGTCTTCGCAATAACCTAGATGCTCGATGAGGAACGAAAATATCATTGAAATTGAAAACTCGAGTGACGCAGAGAAACAATAACCCGTTGGTACGCAAACACTCGAGTTGCGTTGTCGCTCTATGAGTCTATTGAATTACTGGAGAGGCCGCACAGCTTTGCCCACGTGGACCGTGTGTAATGATATTACATCGAGCTACCAGAGCCTCCCTAGTGTATTAAATACAACCCATAAATACGAATATCAGACTGTGCGTGACCGGGTTCAACTGGCATTAACGTCAAAAATGTAACTGAACGGGGCGCATTATCGGTTACGCATTAAACGAGCCTGAAATCCCGTAATTGTGTATTAACGACAAATTTTGCGTCTGGTATCCATTTCGCCGGGAATGGCACAGATTATTTTCAATCAATATATAAATTTGCTGTATCCATCTCTCGCTTAATTAATATTTTCCACAAGCATAAAAAATGTCCCCCCATTTAAAAGAATCTGAAACGTTCCCAGCAACAAGATGAATTTTTCCGGGCGGAGTTAAATCCCGAGAACATCGAAATTATCCGGCGAAAATGGAGCACAAGTAGGCAACTAATTCCCCAAGTTTGAAGCAATTTGTTCTTATTGAAACCACCAGCGAGCACGGGGCCACTTTTCACGCGCCAAGAAGCGCGAAACTGCTTATTGTATCGTGTAGCCTGCTACACTTTACAAGTCATTAATATCATAACAACGGGGTAGCAGACGCCGCGGCACGGGAGAGGGTGGTGGGTGGCGAAAGCACAGCCGCAGAAATAGAAGCCCCGCAGACGAGAGGATCTACTGTGAAATGCTCAAGAATTATCCCCGGCCTGGGCGTCGCAGGGATCTATTTGTCTTCCGAAAAGCTCCGCCTCCGTTAGTTACGTTAGTTACAACGCAACATCAATATTATTTTATGAAGTTACGGAACTCTCCGTGCCCACCAGCTGGATCCGCGGCTGGATACGTTCCAGGCGCGATGAACCGTCCGTGTTCGAGCGAACCGTGCCGCGCCTCGTGAATATTAAATCGAAAAACTTGCCACTTGCCTCGCGCGGGATCGGATTAGACTCGATCTCTTCCCCGGCGAACTTCGGTGATTCGGGACGGTGCCGTCCCGAAGCTTGCCGAAATTTCCCAAAGTTTAATCATTTCTTTTCGCCGGGACCAGAATGGGGCAGTGGATTAATGGCTACTGTATCGAGGCGCTATCACTCGTTATGGAATTACTCATCGTTTGTGCGCGTTACGAAGTTTATTGTTTATCGGACTCGTTCGACCCGCGAAGCCCGGCGGAAAGTTACGGGCCGTCCTCTCGAGCCTACTTCGCTCTTCGTCCTCGAGGCTTAAGACTTCGCGAAGTTGCCCCCGTTCCTTGCTCTAATCTAATGCTCGCGAACTTTCGAGACAACAGCGCGTGCTCCTCATACGCGCGCTGTTGCGATCAGTTAGCACCGGAGCGGTGTTACTGTTATTTTTATTATTCGACGGCACTCGCTGTCGCGGATAACAGGATGCCAGTCGTTTCGGTTTTATCGTTGCGTGCGCTGCAATGAAACTACACTGGGCGAGTGTATCTTGAATTAAAAAGGTAATTGAGCGAGGGCAAATTATGAATAGGATGTGGGTAAAGGGAAATCTTTTTTATTTCTTTTTCATTACTTTGGGGTCGTTCCACGCGAAGTCGGGAATTTTGTGGAGTCACATTTCGGATTTTGTTTGAAACTCGGATGTGTTGTAGTTTTTAGTGATATGTAAACGTGGCTTGAAAGATTTTTCAAATTTTTAAAAATTGTGGATCTTATAGCTGTTTGAAAAATAGCGTTGATCTTTTTCAAAAATAAATTATAACTGTTGAACTAAGAAACTGATTAAAATGAGCTTTTGGCTGCTTACATACGAGTACCTAATAACATTTATTTCATTTGAAAAAAATCAAATTTTTAACCATTTATTTTGCAATTGTTCTAAACAAATGTAATTTTATGTCTATCGAGACAAATTCAACCAAATGATATACTATAATCTGCAAGGCCACACAAGGTTAGGAATGAAAGAAATAGATTCAATCTACGAGATGGATAGTTCAATATATTACTTGAAGGTTATAGTATAACAAATGGTTGAATTTGTCTCTTTTCATATCGGTTAATCTTAATATATAAAGCAGAAAGTGTTTGTGTGTTTCTCCGTCGCCGAAAAACTTTCGAACGGTAAACTCTGGAGTCACGAAATGTGTCCCAGCTCATTATGTCTAGCTAATCCAGATGAATGTGACTATTTTCACAAAACAAAATAAATAAATAATTTTTTTTTATAAGTAGAGTAGTAGAGTAGTAAAGCTAATTAGGCAAATATATAGCATTCCATTTAAAAAACTAACGGTCACCTTCGTTCCACGGAAAAATATTGCGAAAGCCAAAAATTGGCATACCATTTGAGAGAACTTAGTATAAGAATAACAGGTATATCCGCTTGACCGCTGCTAGTACCACACGACTCAGCCAGTCGAGTCGGTGTGCTCCGACGCAGCGTTACATTCAATTAATTTTCATGCGGTCAACTTTTTTTCAATATTTTAAATAGTGTCCTGCTATTATAAAATTCCATTTGTTTAGCACAATTGCAAAATAAATGGTCAAAAATGTATTTTTTTAATTGAAATAATTTTTCTTAGATACTTATATATCTCCACTGTAAGCACCCAAAAGCTCATTCTTAACTTGGTTCAAAAGTTATAATTTATTGAAAAAAGGTCGACACTATATTTCAAACAGCTATAAGATCCACAATTTTTGAGATTTTGAAAAATCCTTCGAGATATGTTTATATATCACTAAAGACTACAACATATCCAAGTTTCAAGCAAAATCCGAGATGCTCCTCCAAAAAGATGGATCATTGAATAGATCCTGTCGTAAGTCATTCTAAATTTTTAATAATTTATCTACTCGCTACCCTGTGAGAACATTAACGCCACTGAATAAACACTCTGTAATTACCCGCCTGCTGAATACAAATCAAAAGAGGAGAATTCTGTTTTACCAGTGGGACAAATTCGGTAGAGCACAAATCCGCATGTCGCCTTCGTTTATTTTTACAGAACTGTAATTCACGTGCATCCAGTAGTTTCGCCTCGAATGCAGACGCGTGGGCGTCCTTGTAATTTATGCATACGTGCGTACGCAATGCTGCAGCCAGAGATTTCAGTAGTAAAGCCCAGCGCATGATCAGACTTCATAAACCGTAGGCGGACGGGAGAGAACTTTCCCCATCATTTGCTTTAGCCTGTGCGCCAACTTTTTCCTCCCCCTACCTCTCTCTGCCCCCCCCCCCTTCCCTCTCTATTATTTTCCCCGGGAGCTTTCCCGAATGCCCCTTATTATACTCGCCTGTCTGTAATCTTCTTACGTTTTATTAAATTATCGAATGGGACGAGGGGAATGCCGGTAATTCGGTCTGAATGGAAAATCCAATTTGAAATTGGCATTGTTAATGCGGTAACTGGATTATCGGGCAGAACGAATAAACAGCGACGGCCGCGGATTAATTCTTCCCGCGTTTATTGGACGCATTAGAATAAAAATTCCCACTGTATCGGGGCAGTGCGATGCGGCGCAAGTTTTAATTTTACACCCGAGAGCCACCCTGAAAATCTACTTCTCTGCTTTTCCATACATACCGGAGACTAAAAGTTTCGACGGATCCGTTGAAAAATTAATGGCCAGTTTGCTACTTCGTTCCTATTTCATAATTCATTGAAATGAGTGCGATGGAAAATTCTTGCTCAGGCAAGCCGAATTGTATGCTTCAAGGGGGTCATTCAAGCAACACGGAGTGAGTAGTGAGTTTCAAAACAACACGCTGCAGTTTTCGTTTTATCGGACACGTGATGTTACAGTAGAACTCCATTTATCCAAGCGAATTTTGTTCCGGTATGTACCCGGTTTATCGAACATGCTGCTGAGCTCTTTTTATCCGACCCCGCGGCGTACCACTTATGCGAACTCGTATCGCTCTGCAGAATACATATAAATGTTCCCTTGCATCCGATCAGCGAAACAAAAATTGCGTGTTCGAGCACGCGATGGAAGGGAGAATCAGTGGACTCCTCTTATCCGAACGATCGAATTATCTGACTGCCATGTCCCTGGACATGTTCGGGCAAACGGAGTTCTACTGTATTTTACTTTGATGGTAAATTAATTCCTCAAGGACCCAGTATAAAACTTTGTGAGAATAAAGTATACTAAACCCGAATGTAGAGGTTATAATCGTTGGTAAAAAAATTATTCGGCATGTGTCGGATAAAGTTGACCCGGGTTTACTTTATTCGACGAATAATGTTAAATTTTTTATTCGTCGAACGTTGCAACTTCAGCGTCGAATAAATTTTTCAACTTTAACGACGTCGAATAAAGTTGAAGTTGAAGTTGATACGAAATAATTTTTATCTGGTTAATGACCAACTCTACACGCGAGTCGCCTTGACTCCGTTGTAAATCGGTTATCGAGCTCTCGAATGAAATAACAGAGCATTCGAGCTCCATATTATACTTCAAATATAGTACGCCGTGTAACGGGCCACGTGATAGCTGGTTACAACGAACCTCCGCCGTGCGTTGTCTGGAGGGACGTCTATTACCGATGTTTGACCTTGTCCGCGCTCACCCCTCCGAAGAAGATAAAGGGGAAGTTATCGTGTGCCGTAAACAGAAGCGACAGGGCAAAAACCCCTGTCGCCGGCAGGGATTACGGAGACCGCAAAATGAGCAATTGGAAAGTGTCTGTAGGTAATCCGGAGGTCCTTTGCAGGCGTCAAGAGCTCGAAACGAGCGGGAACCGCCTGGGGCCTGTACCAGATTCAGCGATATCCGTGTTATTTCCCAGTGATGTATATCCAAACTCGACTGGCTCCATAGTCGACTATCTGCGTGTCAAGGTCTGCCGCTTTCCGACGCCATTATCCAGGCATCCCTTATCTAATGGAGACCAGGGACATAATTTCACGGAGATACGTTGGGCTTCTTGCTTCTCTGCACCTGCGGGACTCGTGTAGCCCAAGTTTCTTAGAATTCAGGTTATTTACTGTGACTATTGTTTCTATTTCTCGTTATGGTAAGTAGAGTATTATCAGTTGTACGTTGAATTTTGAGTGATGAGTTGAATATTAATCGCCTGCTAGTACCTAATAGTGAATATATTTTCACAGAAGTTGCTGATAAATTTGTTAGATAAGATGATAGTTACGCGTAGGTTGAGATTTGTGAGATTTATCTACTTTATTCCTCACTCGTGGAACTTGATATCGCGAAATTTGTGAGAATTACTATTCCTCACTCGTGGATGTTGCAACCGCGACTTTTGTGAGATTTACTTTATTCCTGACTCGCATGTATCTTGCAACCGCGAGTTTTGTGAGATTTACTTTATTCCTGACTCGTGTATCTTGCAACCGCGAGTTTTGTGAGATTTACTTTTTTCCTGACTCGTGTATCTTGCAACCGCGAGTTTTGTGGGATTTACTTTATTCCTGACTCGTGTATCCCTCAATCGCGAAATATGTGAAAATTATTTTTTTCCTCACTTGTGGACCTATCAATCGCGAAATTTGTGAAAATTACTTTATTCCTCACTCGTGAATCTCTCAATTTTGAAATTTGTGAAGACTACTTTATTCCTGATTCGCATGTATCTTGCAACCGCGAGTTTTGTGAGATTTACTTTATTCCTGACTCGTGTATCTTGCAACCGCGAGTTTTGTGGGATTTACTTTATTCCTGACTCGTGTATCTTGCAATCGCGAGTTTTGTGAGATTTACTTTATTCCTGACTCGTGTATCCCTCAATCGCGAAATATGTGAAAATTATTTTTTTCCTCACTTGTGGACCTACCAATCGCGAAATTTGTGAAAATTAATTTATACCTCACTCGTGAATCTCTCAATACCGAAATTTGTGAAAATTACTTTATTCCTCACTCGTGGATCCTGATATCGCGAAATTTTGTGAGAATTACTATTCCTCACTCGTGGGTCTTGCAACCGCGAGTTTTGTGAGATTTACTTTATTCCTGACTCGTGGATCTTGCAATCGCGAAATTTGTAAGAATCACTTTATTCCTCCCCCGAGGATCTTTCAATCGCGATAAACAATGCCACTCGTAATGCACCAGCGTGCCTCATAACTCTCCGGAAGAGGAAGGAGATTTCTTGCCGCGCCGTGGTCCGCTGCCCTCGGGGAAAAAATTCAACCGCTGCACGCAACACGTGCCGCTAATTTTTTTCATGCAAGCAGCGTGCGTACCTCTAACGAGATGCAGGATTTCCAAGGGAAATTTCTGCTAGCCTCGGCCAACTTTGCAGCAGGAGTGGGAGCTCGGTATTAAAAACTACACGGACATTGTCAGAATTCCCCGCTGATCTTTTTTCAGAGGAGGCAACGGGAAAGTGGGCAAAAGCTACGGTTTTAATTTCCCCGAAGGAATTACGCAGAGGAATTTAATAATTCAGACTTCAGCCGCGAATGTGATTCACGATCCTCGGTTAGACGGGACCTAGACAAAGGTCGAAGGGGAGAGAATACTCAGCAACGAGGGTGGAATTAATTTTTACGCTGAATCCTTGAACCTTACGATATCGTCCAGGAGGTATTACGCCCAACCTTCTCTTACTCGGCCATATGCCGGGCAACCAAGCACGATTCCACATTCCACTTCGTCCTCTTCGCACGTGTCGCGGGAAAATATTCACTTGGACCTACGTAGGTCTTCTGGAATTTTTTGGAACTTGTGCAACGGCTTCAGCGTTACACTCACCGTCTAACTTTCTCGATTAGCATTCTATGGGCGTCTTAAGGACGAAGGGGAGAAAGTTACTCGTTACGGAAGTCAAATATTGACGGGACTGGAAAATTGGGTTGAGAAAATGTTTGAAGTTGAAACACGGGGCTCTTCTTCTTCTCCTTATTCGCAACGGAAGTTTCAGCGATATCCGTTTTATTATTCAACAGCGCGCGCTAGAACCCCGGCGGAAATCTTCCGTTCGGGTTAGGGAGGGACGGGCATCGACGTTTCGACGTTATTACGTCAATATTGATTATTTAAACAGGGTAAAACACGGAAGCAGATGGGCGGGGGGGTGGGTGCAAGCGCGGGTAATTAAATTTTCATCTAGAGAGTGCGGAAGGAAATTTACGAGATTGTCGATCGGGAACAGTCGAAAACCTTCAACGAGTTGAAGGTTCTTTTCTACAACGTTCGACTTTAATCGCTTTCGAATTTCTGCCGCCAGTGTCTAATGAACCAGCGCGTCTCCACGTCAATGATGGGCTTTGATTGGAAAAGACAGCTCTACCTTACGTTTCAGCTGGCAGTCGACGATTTCAGTAGGTACAAGAGTTTCGCCGTGAGATCATCGGAAAGAAAATCGCATAATTTCAAGTCTCAAAGAAGGTATGGGCTTAGCGGGCATCATTGGAGTACCGACTTCTTTAATGACTGTAAAATCATTGTTCAATTTTGTTTGCCATGAATGCAATTGATCGCAATAGGTAACGAGGACCCAATGATAACATTCGTCATACATCCAGTAGTGTCGAATTTGATTATGTATGTTGTGGTTTGGGAGCTGTTCAATAACTGGTTCGGCTAATGCACAGTAATAAAGTTATTCACCAGTCGTAATTTTCGTGCTGAAATACCACGAAGACAGTTGATTTGCGTAGGTAATCTTATTGCACATAATAAAACTTGGTTTACCTTTTGTCAAATACGCGTCTTTTGTTCAACTCTTGTTCTCTCAAATGTAGGGAGATTGCATTATTTCCTTATTATTATTTTTAAAGGCACCTTGCAAAGTGCCCTGCTTTTATACGGTTTCGGTTATGCACCTCCGATAACTTCAGGTCTTTCATTGGTTCGGAGACCGCTACGATAATTCTGAAATCAAAGACACTTGCCGGAAGAAAAAGAATAGAAAGGAAAAAGTATTTAAAAAAAAAATGTTTTAAGTTAAACGATTTTATTTAATTTGACCTAAAATGCACTAAAAGCTACAAAATAATTATTTCCTTGTACTACAATTACGATCGTATGTCACTTTAAATAAAATCGTGGGGCAGGATATTTCATCGCATTTCATCGCTCATTTCGTCGCTTCATTCTGTATTAAATTGATTCATATCCTGCTATGAAATATCTTACCTCACGATTTTATTTAAAGTAACATATCGCCATCGTAATTGTAGTTCAACAAAATAATTATTTTTTGTTTTTACTTAGTGCATTTCTGATCAAATAAAATTAAATAAAATCGTTTAACCTAAAACGTTTCTTTTATTATTAACTCTTTAGTGTTCGAGTTTTGCAACTAACAAAAACTTGAAAAATTGAACTATTCGTACGTGACGGTTCAATTCTCGATAAATTGTGTATTTACAGAAATCGCGATGCTACCTTAGGCAACGCATAGACTTTTTGTCGTTTCCGAGAAGAACGCGAGAGGGTTAAAATTGTAGGGGAAGCAATTTTTCACCCCCAGGGGGTGTTTTTTTTTTTAAATGATGTATTGTCATCATAACTACGTACGCCTGCAAAGTTTTAACTCTATTGGATTCGTGGAAGTGGGTTACAATTGAGTTACAAGATTTGAACAAAACAAACAAACGCACAGAGGAGTGAAGCTAAATAAAATCGTTTAAAAAGAAGGAAAAGAAAGAGTCTAAGAGAGACAAAGGGAAGAAGAAGAAGAAAAGAAAAAGAAATGATGGAAGATCAAAGAAGCAAAAAAAAAATGAATGAGGCGCCAAACTCACCCCGCCTCAACACATTATTTTTTTTTATTTTGATATGTCGACATATTGATTTTATATTCGGCATGTGATCAACAACTGTACCTGGACCGGTCAATAACTACAATTTTGAATTGTTTCTTTGTAATAGCATGACATCGGAAGTAATTACTTCTTCAAGTTTCTTTGGTGTTATAATCATGTTCGATACTTCTCTTACCGTCTGGTATAACGAAACTTCATGTATAAAATTTAAAAGCTATTATTCCATAGCGCTCACCTAAACTGAAGCTCTTAAGTGGTCAACTACTGTATCGTTTTCCCGACAGCATATCAACTTCCAAAAATATGGCTTTATTTAGGACTTACGTGGGATTACATTCATGATAACTACTCATCGATACGACGAAATACTGAAATCGTGGTGAATTTGAGTGAAAAATCGGGTCGGCGAAAAGTCAACAGTTGCGCCGAACAAATGTCTACACTGTAGGTACAATGATATTAGTTGAGAAGCACGAATCGCAGGGAGTAGTACCGCTGTAAACTCGTTTCCAAGGAGCTCACGTAAACTTATCAACCCCCAGTGGAAGTCTTCCGCCTCGTATCGGAACGTGCACAGCGAGGTCCCGTAAAATCAGCCGAACCGTTGTTCCCGCAGGAAGAGCAGGAGGAGGGGAGCACCAGGAAGTATATACTTTTCCTGGAATTCTCCAGCTCTAATCTCCTGTTGCACCGCGCGGACCTGGCATCCCGATCCAGAAGGGGAAGGACGAGCTTCCTTTCCCTTCGGATTCCCCGAGGGAGTCGTTTCTGTTCGTTTGTCCCCTCCAGCCCCCACGCTCCTTCCCTCACGGTTGCTCTGTCTGTAATTCATTTCCCTGGCACCGCTCATGATTCCTACCGGAGATCTCGGGCTATCCCTTTCCGGCACGTTCGCCATTTTATCTCTATTTTATACTTTGTTTGCCTCCCGTGCTGTACGAGTGTGTTTGCCTGAAAAACCGCTCGACGACGCCCATTAATCATTCTTCGCCACGCCGTTGCATAAACGCGCGTCTTTGCGGGGGAGGTTTGAATATTTCCGGCCAGTTATACTTATTGATCGTACGGATTGGTCACTTTCAATTCTCCACTATCGTATACACGTAGGGTAAATCAACCAGTGAATGACGGAATTGTTGAATTTATAGAGCTTTGAGATTAATACTTGAATATATTTATGTATTATATACAACAAAACAACTGTGGAAATTGCTTTTAAATTTATTTTTCTTGAAATTTTTATAAAAATAAATTACTTATTCGTATCGTAATTTTTTAAAAAACGATTATAAAATGCAAAACGTGTAGAAGTCCAGTAAATGACCGCATACTTTTAATAAGAATTGTACTTATTAATGTTTGCTTAATAGGTGTAACTAAAAATATGGGATGTTAAAAGTGCAACTACACTCCATTTATAAACATATAATATTTTTAAATTTATAATTCACATTTCTTTGCCTAATGGTTATTCACTGGTACGCGGTCAATTACTGGTTGGTTTACCCTACATTGCAGATGCATTGGTGCATCTTTTAGCTGAAGTTTACTTTAGCCCACCCTCAATTTTTTGGCACGTATTATACGTCTATCTGCGCGTTTCGACGTGCTGAATATAATTATCGCATCCATTTTTGGCGGAAACTTTTTTAGGCATTAACAAAAATATATTGGTACTATTACATTGGGTAATTATGCAGTATAGGGAAGGCAGGTCTGATGACCTTGACCATATGCTGTTAAGGTCTTCATTCTGAACAACTTTTCCCTCTCACTTTATCGGCGGTCATTCTTTGTTAACAAATTATTTGCAGAAGAAGGTTTGCCAAGGGCACGCCTCACCGATTTTGATGATCTCCAATTATGTTATCAAAGTCATCGTTCTTAACAACTTTTCCTTATACATGTTACCGCCGATCGGATTTAGTTGTCGAGATATTCATAAAAATATTTTTGGTATTTATTCGAAGTCAGATAAGTAGGTAAACCTGTGTTGATGGTTTCCGAGGTTTTTGAATTGGTTTGGAGACAGATTGGAGGGCCACCTCTTTTTTTCCATACTGACGTGTATGTAGTTAAAAATATTGTAAACAAAATAATTAACAATAATTTAAGAGTCCATGTAGAAAACGCTGTAAGCGCCGAAATTAAAAAAAAATTATCGGAAAATGTTGTATAGGTACGCCAATAATAATACTACAGTATAGAATTTTAATGCAATTTCCCTGTGTAAATAACTTACCAATAGTGCCAAAAGATGGGAGGGGATAAAGTAAACTCTTACCTATATTCCAATGGGAATACGACCACGAAAAGATAGAACTCGTTAAACTAACCCCAAACTGTACAATCCCTCTAACAGTCTTCTCTATTCCCACCTATGAAATTCCATTTTTCCCAAGTCTATTCGTTCTAAAATAAACCCCCTTTACCTTCCATTCCTCCGATCTCCCCGTGGCGCCGCTCTGGCCCCAAAACCGTTTCCAAAGCGCAAATAAAAATCGCAGTACAATTACAGCGCCAAGCCGGCCCCGCGTCGCCGCTTCATCCGAGGATAAGTAACGAAAGCGAGAAACCAATTTCCACTCGACGCGCAGGAGAATAACCCCGCCGCCTTGGCTGGCTTCCCCGGGCGAGGGCAAATTATATTTATAAACCGGGAGGGAGCACGCGTGGCGCGTTTCGACCCGGCCCACGGCGATGGGGACAAAGCGCCGGTGGACAATGAGAGGTGACCGAAACGGGGATCGTTGAAAGCGCGGCACGGGAAGCCCCGGTAATAAGTGCGCAAAAGGGGGGGGGGCCGTGGCGGGCGAGTCCCCTGACAAAATTGTCAAACACAGAAAAAACAGGGGGTTGGAAGACGGGATAGAGGCTGCCCGTCTTGATGGTCGCTGCAATATTCACCGGTCGAATGAGGCGGAGCCCTTTTCAGGGTGGTCGCCAGACGGCCCTCGCGATCAGACATTGTCGCGCTCGCCCTTCCGGCAGCCACCGCGGCTCCTAGGGATCCTCCCGCATCTTCAAACAACGAAGAAGAGAGGGATTCAGTCGCGAGCAGCGCTGAAGGCTTTCGGTTCCTCGGCTCTAGTCTGGTCTTTATCGCGCGCCCGGCATGGATATTCCTTCGCCGCCGCGGAGACACGAGTAATATCTCATTGTCAGCGGCGATAAATAGGGGAAGGGGGGGGGGGGGGAGGGGCGCGTTCTTCCAGTAACGCAGACGAAATTGAAGGGGGCCTATAACTCAGGCGGACGCGTTCCCCTTGCAGCCTGATGTAAAGCGGTTTTAAACGGGGGCGTCTGGCCGGATGAGAAATTCCGTGTCGCCGATGATAGAGATCTAGTGTTTCGCGACGGAACGAGGATGGACCCCATGTTCGCGTGGGTGGCCGAATGGAATGATTGGGAAGGTCGCGTGCTGCTGAGGGCGGAGGCTGACCTAGGCTGGTGGCTGATAGCTGGAAAGGTAGCGAGTGGCCGAGGTTGCTCGGATTTTATCATTGTTCTGCTATTTTGTTATTTGGGTTGTTGCTTGTAACCTAGGGGAAGTAGGGGCATGATGGGGAAGCTAAGGAAAAATGCAAATAAAGTGATGTATGTACCTATTAATTAAGTCTTTATTTACTCCAAATACAACTATAAGTTAATGATTTAACATTTGTTACACACTTCGGAGTATCTGAGGTCAGGCGTCTAAGTTATTAAACTTTACAAAACAGATGGAAAAAACCGCCTTGCCTCTACCACGGGGTAAAATGGGGTACCGAAATGATTTGCCTAAGTATTTTTGCCTAATTTTTACACTTGATACAAATGTGAATTTCTTCGCAATTGTTTTCGTCAACCCCTGCGCAGGTATTGTGTGACAGAGTTGACATGCAACCCAACCCTCTGTGGATTGCAGGTATGAATCCTGACAATATAAACATTCGCAGTCTCCCTTCTGTTTTTTTTCATATATGTTCTGACCATTTTATAAATTCGAACTAAAAATAACGAGATTTATTTGTATTAAATTATAATAGAGAACGATGACGTTGCTTAATCTCACATGAACAACCCCATTAGAGATTAGGTCGGGGTACCCTATCATTCCCAGTATCAAGGACCCCATCTTGCCTCGAAGCATTTTTCCAAAGATTAATATATTTGTACAACAAATAAAGAAATATTGAAATTTGGAATATGTCACATTAAAATAGATGAAATGGAGATTTTCATAGAAGAAAAATAATAAACTTAATGTTCTTAAATATATATTTATTTCAAATCTTTTTATCGGGGTTAATTTTTTTTTAAATATTGTATTGTCATCCAAACTACGCACGCCTGCAAAGTTTCAAGACAATTGGATAATTGGAAGTGGGTTAAATATGGGTTGCCAGATTTAAACCATACAAACAAACATAAATACAAACAAACATACAAACAAACAGAGAATCCAAGCTGAATAAAATCGTTAAAAAATATCAATAAAGCCTTTAAGTATAAAGCGTTGACATCGCAGATACTCAACAACTAATCAGCGCAAATTGTTAACTCTTAAGTCGGTTGATCTCCTTAACATGAACATAAGTTTAGATTTAGCGTCGGCGAAAATATCAGCGTTTAAGGCCAGCTGGTTGATTATATTGCAGATTCTATCCAACGGCTCGGTCTCCGCCAGATTCGTTCTAAAGAACCTAATATGAAAAATCTGTTTAATAGTCTTATTATATTGTACATTTTCACTACTTCCCTGTCTACTTTCAGAAATTCAGATCTGTGTAGGCATCCTCGTCGATTAAGTTGCAATATTCATATTTGTTATTTCATCTCTTTCCGTTGTTTTCTTTGCTATTTGTGTACTTTATCTTAATCGGATCTTATTTGTCCGTCCTCTGTTCATGTCCTTCCATGCTATTATTATTATGTGCCAAAGGGTTAGATGCCAAAAATAATAATAATCTTCCAGTGAATATGCAGTTTCAGTTTCTTCCTCTTACGTTTCCACTATTTTCCCAGAATTACCTAATAATTTCTAATACCTACTATAACGCGCGAGGCATTTCATTTTGTGCTGTATTATCATACAGCAACTTGCAAAAAGGGAGCTGCCAGCCGAACGAAACGGCGACTGGACAAAGTTCTCCTCGTTACCCGATGACGGAAGCGCAAGAACGTCTACAAAACACGGATAACACGTCGGACACCGTCGTATCTACACGCTGCCAGGGCGTATTTCTTCCCTGTCGATTATCTTCTATCGTATTTCTTGCGAGCCGCTGTCGCCGCCACGGCCCCGGGACCGTAAAGGCCGAAACAACCGTGAGAAATATTATCGGCCATTCATTTCATCGAGGGGGAAGAGGAGGGCTCGTAAAAGTTGCTCAAAAAAGTATCATGAATCTCGCGACACGCGCGGTCCTGCCGGAGCTGGTGGAAAAAATCAGATGGAAAAGTGGAAACCGTGACGCGAGGGGCGGCGCGGTGTGTGTGTGTGTGTGTGGGATCGAGGCGAATTGAAAATTCTTTTATTTACGACCCGCCGTCGAACCCGTGATTCTTCACCGGAGAAGATAAAACGTAATGCGGCTTTCAGATTTTTAATATACGACTCGCGGCGAGAGCTGCGATTCTTCCAACGACCAGAAAGGGAATTCTTGATACCAGACATCACCAACCTTATAACTTGCACTTGAACGTATTAAAGTTCCTCGTTCCCTTAATCCCGACACCGATGTCAGTTTTTCCTAGGTGCCCGACGCTTATCGACCACGATGCGCATCGATGTTTTCATATTCTTTTCTGGGAGAATGCAGAGAAAGGGAATAATTCCTTATGTGACTTTCAGTTTTCGTTCCGTCCCAAGAGTTCAAGCCTAATAGCGCCACAAATCAAATAGATGTAACCCTCGCTCTAACAGCACCGTTCATCTGCTTCTGTAAAAAATTCGGCCCATGGGAGACACTTGACACCTCCCTCGCATTCTTATTCCCAAAACAGGGGGCTGATAATTGTGCCGTCGTAAAACCCACCCTCAAATTTTTCAATTTAAGAACCCACCTGCGGTTGGTTCAGCAGCCATTCTTCTCTCCAATCTCACTCACGTTAATCAATCACGTTGCTCCATATTTGATTTGTTGCCTGTTGAAATACATTAAATTGTTTAACCCCTTTAATCGGTCCCTGGGTATCAAATCAATTACAAGACCTTCGTCCTGTATCCTCGGAGGGCCGGGAATTTACGACCCCGTGAAATTGATTAGAGGTTACGGTGTACCGACAGATTCATGACGAAGTAAACATCTGGAAATTGAAGGTTTCCTCGGTAACCTGTCTCGCTAATTCCGCGGCCGCGTGGAGTCAAGGGTGACCGCCGCGCCGTATATTCGCCGCAGAGGTCCAGCTGACAGGGATGATCGGGGTGGCGCGCCCATTACGCACTACTCACCGTTTCCCCGCCAATTCATTTCGACTTACCGCGCATCGACGTACCCGCTCGAGAGGAATATCAAAATCGATACTTGCCCACCCCCGTGACGCCCTTCCCGCTGGCATTCAGACTGCACAGGAGGCGAGCGTACGTACGGCAGCGCACAGCGACCCCCTCCCCTCCACGTCATTGCAGATCCGCGGAGATGTGCGCCACGAAGACTCGGAAGTAATGAGAAAAATTCAGCAGACGCGAGCCTCCACCCACCCCTTCTCGCCGTTCGACTGTTGCCCTTTCTGCGCCGCGGGTCCGTGACCCTCCCTGTTCCCGCGTCCCTACGAACAGCACCCCGACGGAAGAAAAGATATTTTTCTTTTCTTCGCCGCGACCGACCCCTCGCGAAACAGCGCCGCGAGTGTACGCGTCGTGTCCGCTTTTGACGCTCTGCGCGGGGCATCCGGGCGAAATGGGACGTCGTCTACGGCGACGGAGTTAGGTAGCTAACTTCGAGGGGTCGAAAAGGGAGGCCAGCTTTCCATAAACGTGAGACGATTCACGCGTCATTTCGCGATTTCCGGGGACAGGGTGGTCCGCCGGATATTCTGGCCGCGATTTGCGTGTATTTTGGGGGAGAAGGCGGGCTCAATCGCGAATCGATTAGCGGGCATTTATATACTTCTTTCGCGGAGACGTCTTTAACTTTGGGAGAAGATTGATGTGCGTGGTCAAGGTTTTTCTGGATATTTTGGGTAACTGGGATATCAAAAGGATGATGTTTTAGGGTATATTATTGTACCTAAACTTTTGGGAGCAGGGTGTCGCTTTTTACGGGGTTGTAAATCTCCGCGGCACAAAGTCACTCTTTCTATGATGTTTTAACATTTTATACATGAGGGACACCCCCTCTCTTTCTAGCACCAGGGGCGGCAGTGTTTTTTTTTTATGTTAGAAAGAGAGGGGGTGTCCCTCGCGTATATCTTTCTCTTTCTATCGCCGTCTACATTTTCGTCTATTACATGCTTCCTCCATGTTTATATGCTCTAAGGGGGGGAGGTGGGATAGTTGATCATCGGGGATACATGATCGCGTCAGTTTTTTAATTAATATATTGGCAATTTGTGCCTGCTATCAAATTACAAATAATATCATTGCAACAATATTAATATTATTATTATTATCGATGATGCATTAAATTTACTACGTCTACAATTGCGAGTGATTTTATATATTTGAAAAATATGCCGAAGACGCCGAGGCTGCAGACTGTCGAATAGCTGACGGTCATACCTGACCGTAGGGATAGTCGTATACCTGGTCGAATAACTGTTCGTAGGGGGTGGGTTTCTCTTCAAAGGGACTTCCTTGCTATTAGTTGTAATTTGCGGTTTTATTATATTTATATTATATCTGTACTTGTATTATACTTGTAATTTGTAATCATAATACTGTATAACAACGTTTGCGCAACTGAACTACTAGTATCGCGCAAAACTTTGAAGTCAAATTTCTCGAAAACGAAGGCCCATTTTGATAAAACCCTTAATGGTTTTGTAACACTAGGTGTGTACTACAATGTCCACCTAGTCTCATTCCAGAACCGATTGCAGAAGGTGTGCCTTCCCCTTGTATGAAGTGCAGACTGACGGACCAAGTGTCTACTAACTGAGGCAAACGACACGCAGGACACCTCTAAAGTCCTCGAGTTCTACTAACGAACTCGAGGAAACAAACAAGTCTTATTCCTTGCTTTTCATTATAAAATTTCATATTTGAAATTAAAGATTCCGTTCTACCCCCAGCTGCCTCTTATTGTCCCTAGGAGCTACACTGCCACTACCTCCACGCCTTGGACACCCGACATCCGTTTCTAGGCAGAAGAAGAAAAGCTTCCTCTTCCATTCGCGAGGACGGAATTCCTGTCAGGATCGCGTTCCTCCCTGTCATTTCGCGCAGCAGTAAGTAAAGAAAGTCGAAGGGTCGTGGTTAGAGGGCCTAGACAGGCTCGATGAAAGGCGAGCGTAGTAATTTCTCAGCCCACTCCCGCCCGTTCTGCTCGCGATCGGCTCGCTTCTTTCCAGCTCTGCTCTTTGGCGGCGCGACAGCGCCCGCCTTTGCTGCAACGCCAAAGGAAATTTCCTTATTCCTTTCATTACCTCTTATCGCGCATTCCGGCTGAAAGTGTTCCGACCGTGGCCCGTTCCCGAGAATGTCAATTACGACGTCGGGCTTCCGCGGCTGATAGCTCGCAGCGCGAAAAGTAATATCCAGGACAATCTTGTCGTTCTCGCGAACATTACCGGAAACTTTCATACACTGTCGCTTATATTTCCCTCGACCGCTGATACGGGAACGGCAGCCTCTGCCGCAACGACTGTCGACAATTTTCATGGAGAAAGGGGCAGGCCGAAATGGCAACCAGGAGTGCTTCTTTCTCGCGCATTCACCTGGTTCATTCTGCGTTCCTTCGCGGTAAATTTCCTTGCGATACATGGGCTGTCTTGCATCTCAGACAGGATTACACAGTAAATTTAATAATAATAACGACTTTAGTACACCAGAAAATATTACAAAATTAAGTGATGAATGGACGAGGTTCAGCACCCCTGCTGTTTTGGGATCTAACTCTAAGTAGCAGACGAAACAATAGACCTGAGGCTGGAGGGTAGATACGCAGAAGAATCTGATAATGTAAACAGGATGATCTGAAAAGAGGATAGAAAAGATTGTGGGCATATAATACCTACTCGTGTTCGATCGCGATAGATTTGTAACTTACAGTGGGGGGCAAAAGTTTTCGGACACCCTTTAAAACAGAATAAATTTTTTAAAATTGGTCCAAACGACTTGAGTTTTTTTGAGAAGCTGGAAGGATTAGTAACCCATACTTCGGTAACGTGTTTCGTTGTTTTGAAAAAAAATGTAATTAGTCGGAATAGAGAAGAAAATAATGAAGGTCATTTTTTCAACTTTTTTATCTGAACCTGTAATGAAAATTTAAGAAATGCCTTTTGTAGATTCACGTAAGTTGTGTACATGCTGAAAATTTCTTCGGTTGATACTAAGAGCTGCAAGCAGTTAAAATGATGCAGAAACAAGCGATAGGCATCGAAATATGTAAAAATCTTCAGGTTCATTACAGTTATACCCCTTTTCAGATCATCTTGTAGCAATGGAAACTCTGTACGTGATGGCGTTTAGTGCCAAAATATACCAACTTCGCGAAGTCTTCGGAATTTGCGGTAGGTTAACTCGAAGTTCAGCGTTTCCGAGTTTTTAAGTGGAAATACCGGAGACGAAATTTAAAAGATTCCCGTTTTCAGGATACTTTCTTCCTCTGAAGCTTCGAAGCTCTAGACGCAAACTTTACGTAGCGAAGCTCTTCACGCAGCTTTCGGAATCAACGAAATCTCACCAAAGATTCTTCCTTCATATATTTCCAAAGATATTCGTTACTCGAATCGCGACGTTACCGCCGGCAGAATTTCTGTATTGAATTCGCAGCAGCGTTAGTTGAGAAAACATTCTCAGTAGCGAGCAGCGCTAGCACACGCATGGCAAATCGTTTGTTTGCGTTAAAACGGACCCACGACGATGCCAAGCGCGTGAACATCGTCAGAGATGTTATGTCTACACACAAGAATGATGATAAATGCGTCAGACATGTATGGCGCTTTTGGGATGTGCATATCCCGCATTATTCCGTGCAATGGGCTGCAGACTGCTTCGGTTTATGGGACGGACTTGCTCCCAAACCATTTTCCTACATACGTGAATCCAGAATAGCACGAGGTTCTATGCATAAAACAATTAATTGCATCCACTAATCACGAATTCAATGACAGAGCTATGTACCTATATGCAGTAGTGGGGAAAAGAAAGTTTAAACAATAAAGGTTTAACAAAAATAGAATAAGTCTATTAGAAAGAATTCCACCTTTAAAGAGTGACTCAAGAAGCCGCTCGTTTTTTGGTCTCACGATTTTGGGACAGAATTTTGTGACGAACGATACCTTGTGACGAGACACGAATCATAACAAATTTTCATATTGAGCCGACAATTAGGTAGCTGCTGAAATGTGGCAGGTCAAATTTTATTAATAATAAGTTTAATTGTTTGAATAAAGTTTATTTTTTTATATTTTATTTTTTATGCTTTTTGCTTAATGCGTTTTATTATATATATATATATAATGAATAAACAAAACTATCATATATATATATATATAGATATGTTTCTCCTAATTTATTTATTAAGATAAGTGGTGGATTAATAATTAATTATTTTATTTTACTTTTACACCTTCCTTTAAATTTTTTATTTTTGAATTTAGTTATATTTTATTATTTAAATAGTTTAATTAAAAATTTTGATTTGTGGGATCAAGGATGTATTTTATACTTTGAATAATTTTTAGTATAATGATTTTTGTGGTTTTAAAAAAGTTTTAAAAAAACACCTATAGGTACACTACTTCATACATTACCTACATATAGCAGGAGTGGGTATACGCAGCCTAAGATATTGACCATATCCGAAGAACCATGCAACTGTCATAACGTGGCTGCAACAGCCAACAGTTTGAGCACCACTTTCGCATGTGCAGTAGTATTCTGTAATCGATTCTCGCTCTGTTTTAATTTTATCGATCAGGATGAAAATGTCGTGACGCTTTTTTTACGGTACAAATATTAGACTAAAGTTTTATGAACATTAGAATATTTTTTGACATACAATTCTTTAAATAATCGGACTGAGATAAAAGACCGTACATCGAAGCGTATGAGCTGACACGTTAATGAATTGTCAGTTCTGTGCCCTCTCATATCTCCGAAGCTAATTATCCGCTCAATTTAAAATTATTTTGTGATTCATATCTCTTCATAAGGTATCATTTAGCACAAAATTGAGATCCAAAATCGTGGAACCTAAAACGGGCGAAAAATTCCCTCATTTTTGGATCACTCTTCATATCATATAGCAGTGTTTCCCAACATTTTTTGAATCGCAATCCAGTTTTATAAAATTCAAATAACCTGCGACCCCCCCCCCCCCCCCCCTTCATATAAGGTAAGGTAAATCTGATGAGGTACAGAAAAAACGTTAAAAATAGGTATTTCAGAATATAATTAATAAAATTCTAACTTGATAATATTTTTTAAAAATGACGAACCATAAAAAAATACTTCTCGACCCACAGGTTGGGAATCAGTGTCCTATAGATTGAGGAGTTGCCACACTAGGTCATTAATTAACACAATACTAACATAATATTTAAAACATTAACAAACTAAAACATTATGCAGATATATAAAAATATGAGATTTAAACTTTCTTTCCAGCACTATTGCAAAAGAGTAGATAACTACAGTGATAACTACAGGAAGCTGGTGCACCAACAATGACTAATTGCCATATTCAAAATTCCAGCAGACTTGGTACAAACATCAAGTCTGGCTATTCAAATGCTGGCAATATCAGGCTCTTACAACGCAAAGGTTTTCGCCGGAATCGTTAGTACTGCCTTGTGTAGAATTATTTCATACTCCTCTCGCAATCTTCTTTGCTCCATCGGATACTTATGTCAACTAGCTCTCACTGTCAGACACAATCGAACGATTCCTGTTAACGAGAGATTCGCGATGCTGGCAGCGCCCGTCTTGAAGATGATAAATGCTCGGGCGTATTTAGCCTCATTACTGGCAATTTGTTACCTTGCTTATTGCTATGCCAACTGGTACTCAGTCTCCGCGTACACACGTTCAACTCAGCCGCCTCTGCACCCTTCTTTCTAGCGGCTGCGCAAAAATGCCACCGTTCAACGCGCGCATATTTGCCCAATTCCGTCGCTCTTCGCTGAAACTGCTTTCTCAAAAATTCTTACCAATGATACCGGGAGAATCTCCCTTTCGTAGCCAATTCTAAAATCACGATCCAATTCAGTCGAACTTAGAATGGAAACTTGTCAAAGCCCCTGTGTCTAAACCTCTTCAAAATATCGATCAATAAAATGGTGAATTTCAACAGATAGAAGGCATTACAAAAAAAAATAAAAAAAATTAAGTAAAACTTGTCTAGCATCTGAAATTTCCGTTTCCCTGAAAACACTTTCCCGAACAACACCATCTGCGGCCAGAAACCGCAAACACTACTAGCCACCAGAGTTACAACCGCGAAAGCCCCAGGGGTCTGTATTCAAGGGAAGATTCATCGCCGGGAGGACAGTTGTACAGGGAGTGAAGCGATACGTGGCCACGGACGTGAAACGAATTCCGCCGAAATTTTCAATAACCCTCGTTACTGTCCAACCAACAAACTAGTTGCGCGAACAACTGTAATTTCGGATCCTAGCGGGTATAAATTTAAAGTTCGATCCTGTAGGATCTCGGCCGGGAGCGTAGCGGTGCTGGGGCCGGGAGGGCTGACGACCCCCGCGACAGTTAGTTCCGGTTACGAGGGGGCACGTTGGCTGACCAGCCACGAAGTCACCGCCGCTACACGTGCAGTGCATTTAGCCTTGGTTGCTCGATCCGAGATTATGATGTATAGTCTGCGCCGTAATACCGGATTAAAATGTAACACGTTACCGTGAGAGCATACACGAGGAATCCTGACCGCGCACAGGCGGCTACACGGCTATTAGAGCTTGATTATTCTGTGTGTAAATAGTCGGTCCCTCATTATCGGGCCAATCTAGAGAGCCAATTATTGGCACAGCTCGCGAAATTTTTGCCCTGGCGGAAGGAGAGCCACCGAGGGCAATGGGGGATGTGTAAATGTTTATATGTCTGGAGGGTGATTTGCATGGAATTTGTTTATAAAAGTGTTCGGGGAAAACTATTTTTGGGGAAATTAGAGGTCTCCTTCGGTTATATAATAGAAGTCTTTCATTTAGGTATAGTATTTGAAGGTGATTTTATAAAATCCTCGAATCTAGAGCTCATTTTGACGTATGGTTACCCGCTGCTTAATTTAGCTTAATTTCTGTTTAATTTAGCTTAACTTCTACTTAATTTAGCTTAACCTCCACATAATTTAGCCTAACCTCTATTTAATATAGCTTAATCTCTACTAGAATTAACTTAATTTCGGCTCAATTTAAACTTAATATTTGGAATACCGAGCTATCTATCCCCCGAGAAGTTAAATTCCATATGACCCACCCTCACCCCCCACCCTCACCCTCCACCCTTCCGCCTCCATCCCTCTCTCTCCTTCACCCCGATAAAATCGAATATCCGAAATCTTCCGTGTCTGATTACTACGGAACGGCGGCTCCTTCGCGTTTTAAACTGGATGGAAGCCAGTAACCCAGAAATGCACTTTGGAGTATCACTCGTCACGATATTAGCCGAGAGGCTCCCCTTTGATGTTAGCCGTGGAGTTTTTGCAACGGAAAATCGATGGCCGTCAGCGCCGGGCGGGGAACAACCCTGTCAGTTTGATCGGCTTTCGGTAGTTCAAGGGTTAAGTGACCCACTATCGCGAACACGATTACCGTCAAAGGGCTGTCGTTGAACTTCGAGCGTGTCCTTTTACGGCAGCCCGGCAGTTCCGCCGCTATGAATATTTATCAAGCCGCAGGATCGCCGGCGGGTGGCGCAAGTCTCGCGCGGCGCGGCCGGTTTCGAAGAATTTTGGCATTGTTGCGCGGGATTATCAAAGGGAGAACGGGAGTAAACGCAGCGATGTCCACTGGGATTATACATTGTTCGGTGGGGAACGGAGGGGCGATAATCGTTTTACGGGGAGTTAAGTTCCTTGAGACTTTGATCCTTGAATTATTGGGAGTATCCTTTGGACTCTGTGGCGGGTCAGAGTGGGCGTTGCTGTTAACTGTTCGCAATTTTGGCAAGCTACGAGCGAGAATCGATCGAGCGCCTGATGGTCGGCATAGGGTTTGGCTGTACTACTTGACAAAGACGATCTCGGCTCTCGCACCACTCGGGTCCGTCCTCGGCTAATTCTTGCATTGGATGGTCGCCGATACCTGCGTGCTGAGAATGTTGCAGTGAAATAAGGGACACAGGAAGCAAATTTATTTATTTATTTATTTATTCCTTGTACGATCAATCAGATATGTAGTACCGCCACTTTATTCAAACATGTTTATGACTTTTCACTCGACACATCAAAGAATTTAGTAGGGTAGACCGGGAGCGATAGTAACAGGAAGACGATTGTAACACGTTAAATATCTCAGAACATATGATAGATATTAATACAAATTTTGGATATATGATGAAGAATGACATTTGGAATACACAAATTCATGTCCTAACAGTATAGATACACAATACACATGTATAGTGGAGAAAATAACTTTTCGATACCCTGAAGTAACTTTTTCTTACTGATTTAAAATTGTAATATAAATACTCCCTTTGCACGTACGTGTTTTTTATTTTTTTTAATATTTAATCTGGTCATTTTTAAATTAATACTGATCGTTAGTTATCACTTTTAAGTGTGTCGTTAATCAAAATTTATAATTTAAGTTCAAAAGCCTGGCTGGGGTCGATTGTAACATCGGCAGTCGGGGTCGGTTCTACCGCGACAGAACCGAATAGTGACAAAGAAGATGAATAATATTGTCTTGTTTACACGGAATAATATAGCACAGCACAAACAAACAAATGAAAAATAGGTGGAATGTACTGAATGAAAGAATGGATCACATAAAGAATGTACCAGCCAAAACGTTTTCCATTTCTGTCACAATTGCGATACCGCATAATTGGTTATAAATTTTACTTTTTTCCATTTACTATTATAATTAAAACTACTAAATATTTTAATTTTGTACAGTTAAATTTGTGCTACTATCAAATCCATGCAGTGTTACAACCGACCTGGAGTCGGGGACTGTTGTAACACTTTGTCCGCTTCTCAATTTTTTCTCAACTAACGAGAAGACCAGCTCTCGCTGCAGAAAGGAGAGATGGTCGAGTTATGATTTTTTTATTTTTTTATTTTTGTTTATTTTTGTTTTATTGTTATTTCATTACTATTATTGTTTATTTAGTTTATTTATTCACTTTTGTATTCATTTGCCTTGCTAATCGCCAGTAGGTAGTTCACTTTTTCTTTGATGTGTTCTTTACTTGTTTAGCGTAAACAAATTAAATATCAATGAATCTGTAGTTGTATTCACTCATAAATAATTTTGCTTTACCCTTTGTTAATTTTCCATGAATAATTATGTGAGTGGTCTCTGCCAACGACGAAACCATTTCTCCCGGCACCTCGGGAGAGGTGGTCAGATGTCATGACTTCAGTTTCCAACCCGATTTACAGTAAATATTGTCTCAAAGCAAATATCGACCAGTTTTTCTGAATCAACATAAAATTCTGAACATATGGGTTTGTTCTGATAAAATAAGTAACTTCTATATTAGTTTTAATAGCCATTTTATATTAGGTCGACCGCGTCTCCCGGATTTACCCTATATAACTTCTAAGGAAACGTTGCTAACCCGAAAGCTTTGATTTTAGTGAAACTTCGCGTGAATGTAGAACACTTTAGAATACTTATGCATGGAGCAATTGTTTTTCTGCGGAAATTCAGTGTGAAGTCATCTTATTTTTTCGTTTCTTTAATATAACTTCGTAGAGATACGAGATAGAACTAAACATCAAATATAAGAATTGTTCAGCTTTCTATGCTCTACCGAAGGAAGAATAAAGTTATATTAAGAAAGCAAGAGAACGCGATAACTTTAAGGGCCGATTTCGCCCCTCCAGAGAGAAATTCTCGCAGAAAAAGATTGCTCCGTGCAATAATCCAATATGCTCTACATTCATACGAGGTTTTATTTAAAATCCGAATTTTCGAGCTGGGAACATTTTTGTTTCGTTGCGGAGTATTTCCTTCCCACCCTCTAAAATTCGCCCCATTCTCCTAAATTGCTTCAAGCACTCGACCCCCAAATTGTTACGAGCTGTACACGTGACGATTCAACGCGTGCGCCGAGAAGTCCATGGCTGGATATTACCTACATCGTGAAAGGTCAATTTCCACGTTTCACGTAGCCGTCGCGTCTCCCGAAACGACACCGAAAGAACAGAGACAGGCGATGCTATAAATAAACGAAAATGGATGACAAGGAGGAACGAGGAATGAATCGCGACACCTGCGATGGGATCCTGACGTAATTTTAGCGCTGAATCAGCAACTGCCGTGGCTCAGCCCGGCTCGCCAAGTGGAAAGTCCATTAACCGACATCCTGCTGCCCCCCTTTTTTCTCTCCCGCCTTCCTCCTCTGCCTCCTACAACCTCCATTAAGATAATACAGAGTCCTTGTACTTCCGCCTGACTGTGGGAAAGATTAGGAGCAGCCCCTGGCTGATGTGACGGGAGGGTGGGAGCTCTTCGCGCGATGCTCTTCGAAACGTTGTGTGATACTCCAGACATCGAGGTGTGAAGGCGTCTTCGAGAGATACCGTCAGCCCAACGTGTTAATTCCGACACCAACCCCTGGCATGTCTTCACAGGACTTGATTTCCTTGTGTTCGAATTGGAAGGAAAAAATGGGAAACGGTTGGGTGAAGTGGGGTTGCGCTTTGAATGCATCTGGCTCTCTTCTTCTGCTCGTCACACGCTGTGGAAAAACGAGGGATGGTTACGTGTTTGCTAGAAAGCAAAAATTCATACGAAAGGAGGATCTTAATTTAACCCTTCGCAGATTACAGGTGCGTCGCACCCCAGGCAAAGGAACTCTGGTATTTGCCAATTTTTTTGTAAATTTTCAGACATCAATATTAAAATTCAAAATTTCGTGAGTTTTAACAAAAAATCGCTCTTTTCCGCAACTATTTTTTCAACTACAAATTTCATCATATAAAACTTTACGTTTCTAGAAAAAGACTATTAGGGGAGAGGTGGGATGAAAGGGACATTTTTGTTTAGGACCACATAGTAAAAAAACTAAATATCTATTCGAGTTCTAATTGGTACCATTAGAAAGGCCAATTATCTGGCTATAACAGTACACGGTCATATTAACCGGTTAACTGTCAATGTATCATATATGATCAAACAAAAATCTGGCCAATTCTGTCAATGTATCATAGGTATATGATCAAATGGAATAACTTTTTTGATTTACAAAAGATTTTAATCAAACTTGGTATGTAATGGTTTTTGGGGCCGCTGAATCTGAATTTGGCATCGGCATTGTAAAATTCAATATGGCAGACTCAAAATGGCCGAACCAAATTGGCTGACAAACATTAAAATACTATCGGGATATAGGAAAATTGTATATAGGGGTTTTTGGGGTCGCTGAATCTGAATTTGGCATCGGAATTGTAAAATTCAATATGGCAGACTCAAAATGGCTGCCAAATATTAAAATACTATCGGGATATAGAAAAATTGTATATAGGGGTTTTTGGGGTCGCTGAATCTGAATTTGGCATTGGAATTGTAAAATTCAATATGGCAGACTCAAAATGGCCGAACCAAAATGGCTGCCAAATATTAAAATACTATCGGGATATAGAAAAATTGTATATAGGGGTTTTTGGGGTCGCTGAATCTGAATTTGGCATTGGAATTTTAAATTTCAATATGGCAGACTCAATATGGCCGAACCAAAATGACTAGCGAATTGTTGGGATTTGTATAAATTATTCGTACTGTATTCAATTTCATAAGTAAACTCTTACTCCTGTAGTTAGCAGGTGGAAATTTCACGACCCCAGAGTGTACCGACGAGAAAAGAATTGACAAACTCACCCCTAAATTCTATTTTTTAGGGGTTGGGGGTGTCAGATGAAAAAAATTACCCCCGGAATCGGTTCAGCGACTCAAAAAACCCCTGTACACCAAATTTTGTGTGATTCACATAATTTTTCGATGTTACCAGTTTGGGCCCGAATAATGAAAAGGACCGTGCCAGTTAACCGGTTAAGCTTCTCTCTATATTTATATGTCTTATTGCGCTTTCGAAAAGAGTGTGTGTTTGTCCCTTTCATAAATTGCCTGTATTGAAAGGGACATGGGTGTTTATGAATGGGACATTGTAATAAAACAAGGTAATATTAATATTATTCCTTGCTGATACCGAAATCGCAGTATTGATGTCGACAAGTCTACAAGTCGACGTTTTTCTCAAATTACATAAATACCACGGCATTGCAAAAATATTTGTAACAAACTTTACTTTAAGCTTACATACTTAAGTAACAAAGAATAATACTCACATTAGGAAACAATAGATAATACTTTCATTAATAACCAAACACATATTCCTTAGATTAATCCAAACTATGTTAATTAAAAGATCTTACTTGGCACGAAAATTAATCAAAAACATCTTGATGTGTGCTAAATATTCTTATTAATTATGTTCGGTTTATCATAGTAAGATTTTGAAGGGAGCGCTTTGAAAAGGGGTGTCCCTTTCATAAATTTGTCTTGTGTCCCATTCATAAATATGGCAACAATTGAAAACCTAATCTCTACACTCTACAGTTACAATATCGAAGAAAAGATTGTCTAACATATATCTTATTGTTCCTGAATAAATATCAGTCCAGATGTAATAATAAAGAAATCAGTCATTGGTAACAGCACCTGGCAAAACGTTTCGAGAAATCATAAAAAATTTTACTTTGAAGCACGAAAAAATTCAACCGCGTATCACCGCCATCTTTGAAATGGCAGCGACCTGCAGTTAGGCGTGTTTGGGCATGCATCAGGGTTGCTACAAAATGAAAATGCTTTCGTCGTGAGAAGATCCTTTATCTTTCAGATAATTACAATGTCCCTTTCAATACGTGTCCCTTTCATCCCACCTCTCCCCTACAACGTTATTGTATGAGTATTGCGAATGTACAATGAGCACCGAAAAGTTAAAAGATCCAAAAGTACGGAAACGGTGTAACTGAAAAACGACGCTGCGGTGCAGTGAACACCATGTGACCAATTTGTATCTACACAAGACTTTGCCACGGGCAATCTACGACACCAGGGCCTTAATCCATGTGCCATAAGTAACAAATTATCACCAACAACTGTCAAACCACGGTAGTATTACTCAACAGATACCTAATCCATCGATTGCACGCAGAAATTCGTTGGATTCATCGTAGCAGATGCATCTAGGCGATGCAGAAACACGCACGGGTGATTAAATCCGTCCGAAGTGTCAAGTCAGTGACAAACTTGTCTCCATTAGTCCAAACTGTGAAGCAGGCTTGTGTTATCGATCGTTGACGCGAAGAGGATTAATGGCATAGATCCTTTACGGTTCGATTGAGCTGCTCCAGGACGTCGGTAGATTTCAAGGCCAGAAAGCACCACCTTTCCCCTCGCCAGCCAGACGAGTCTCGATGAATTTTTGCCACCGTTTCCGGTCTCGGCGATTTTTCAGCCCAGAATTGCATTTGCCCCTCTCTCCGTGCCTGGCCGCCCCCTCCCTACCTTTCCGAAGGCTGTTCCATTAACTGTTTAAAAGCCTCGGGGGCATCGGGGCCCGGTTAAGAACCGAAACACGGTTATCGAGTAATAATTAATGGCCACGCGCGGCCCCATGAATTATTCACGTACGGTGAACGAGCAGATAACTCTAAACTCAATTAAAGATAACAGGCGACTTTATCGCGGAGGGACGAAAAGCTCGTGCACGGTTGGAAACGGGGTTGGCGCGCGCGAAGAGTCTGGATCGGCGATGGTTGGTTCGAATGGAATCGTTTCGTCATTCCTCGGGAACGTAATTGGCAAACGTAATGATCGTAGATCAGGGTGGGCCTTACAGGTAGTGACGCTTGCCGAGCTAGGGGAATTTTATTTATTAAATTTTTTCATATTTTTTGTATTATAAAGTAGGATTTCTCAAGTACGTAACTCTAAATTTTTACCTAAAAGTCGAAACCGTTATGATTTTTTAAGCAAAATCATCATGCATCATTGTTTTATACATACAAAACTGCGTGGAAGTAATTATTGAATTAAGGATTGGTGGTGGGGGTAACTTGAAGAGTGTGGATTTTTCGATAATTAGATAAAAGATGCAACTTTTGTTTATACTGCTTTTCGATATCTCTCACTGTTCTCGAGATATTCCACGAAATAGAAAATTCTGCACTTTTGCAACCGGTGATTTCATCCCCCAAAATTGCACTATGGCACCAACAAAAATTAAGTTTGTCTTACTCATGAACTACTCTACTTACACACAATGTTGCATAGTTTTCTGAATTTCCGGGTTGCCTAAGTTCCCTTGTAAGCCCTTTTTCAAATATTATGCAAGTATTAAATAAATAATAAAGAATAATGTTAAAAAAACAGCATTTTTTCTAGATATCTCCATTTTATGCAAGAAGGGCCTGAGAAAGCTATAATTAAAATTTATTTGTGATTGAGATATATCCAATTTCAGATAAAGATTTGATAAATCAAAAATTTTAAATATTATAGATACTTTTACAACAACTACACTACGTATAAATAATATCTAACTTCGTAATATTTACAGATACTTTTCTCGAAATTGATTTTTAGCACTGAGACCCTCCTTGCATCCAACAGTACAATTTCAAAAATCTTATTTCTAATTATCAGTACTAATATCCTGCTACAAGTCCCTTCGATTCTTTTGCTTATAATCATTCAACTGATCAGTTGCCATGCCAATGACAGAAGCTGGAAACAACAGAAAGTGATGTTTCACCTGACACAAAGATAGTCATAAGCAATCGATATCATGGATGAATGGACCTACTAAATGGAATACAAAACAATTGCTTCACGCGATAAAACTTCAATAGGTATGTTTGAATAGCTCATCACAGACACTGTAGCCAATTGATTCTGCGTCCTCTGCTTCGTGTCTGTACTTTTTGTATCGCCCCACTCTCTTGATTAAAAATACTCTGCTGGCACGAAACGCAGAAAAGGAACAAATGAATCGAGCAAAGAACACTATGCAGGCAAAAAATGAAATAGATCGAGCGGGTAAAACCCACGACCGACGCGACGGCGTCCACGGTTCATGCGATAGTCCAATTGATTGACAAATAGTTCACCGTATTCGGAATCATTGTCTACATTCTGTTCTCGTATTTCTAGCACATTCGTGTGTCTCTCCATTTATCCGCGAGTTATATCCATTCCAAACGTGGCTACCGGGTTTTAGAGTAAAACTAAACACCTGCGATCGGTGCTTTCCTGCGAAATAATCTTCGACTCGAAATCAACGGTAACTACTTAGTGAACGATTTCAATGCCGATTTAAAAGAATAAACCTACCAGGACCGGCCATAGAGGTCCCAGAAAAAAAGAAAAATGAAGAAAAGTGAAAATAAAAAGAAAAAAAATGAGAACGAATTTTTTTTTATGTAATCAAAATTGAGAAATATAAATTAGAACATAATTTCAAATATAATATTCTAATATTATTAATGATACGACAATGAAAAAGTCGTATATTTAAATATGTTAACGTTTATATATTTATTTATTTTATTTTATTATTTTATTTTCTTTAATATTGTTATTATTACCCTTTTTCTCGCGATTTCGTTCTGTGAAAATATATTATGCTCTTTTACCGTTGAAAAAATGTTTGGAGCGCCAAAATATTTTTTGCACCCGGACCCTTTTATAGAAAAGGCCGGCCCTGAACCTTATGATTACGTTTTACGGGATTAGGGATTTTTTAAATATTTTTTTGTGAAAATGCTGAATATTAGAAAAAGGATATCATTTTTTACTTAAGAATTGAGTATAAAAGTGTCCATAGCAAGTTCAATTTTTACTATATTTGCAAAACTCGAACACTCTTAATTATTAGAATATGCGAAGAAATTATTCGTATTCGAAATTATTCGAATAATTACAGCTCTATTTTATATGCCCAACAAATAATAATACTCCTACAAACCTAATTAATCTTCACGAAAAATCCCATCGACGTGTCCACGTTGATCCAGTATTATTTACGTTCACAAACGGTTTTACCGACCATTGACCGACCACGGCCGATTAAACCGGCCGATAGAGCAACGATGATTCCGAGGCTTCAAAGGCGGTTTCGACGCGGGGCGGAAAATCGCCCGTAGCCGCTCAGGGGGCGATTTAAAGCGAGCCGAGCCGAAAAAGGAAGTTTGTTGCGGAATTCGATTTCACTGACTCGCCTTATTCCTCCTCGGGCCCCTTTCTACCCCCCGGACAGTGTGTTATTTTCACGAGCAACAAACGTGGCTTCGGCACCGAAGACGAATGCCCGGGAAATGGAAGAACAGGAAATAGAAGGGGGCAAAAACAACGGCGGGCTAAATCTTCGGCGTGGGAGCTTCACCCTCGATCGATACGCCTCGATACAGCCCCCGTTCTGGGACAAGAATTTCTTTCTCGATTCCGCGGGATGACTGGTGGATTCCCGCCAACTAGCCACGGGAAAGTCCACCGCAGAACGGAGCACAGTGGAGGTCTCTCCAGATGAGATTTCGTTCCAACTCCGTAGCATTTAAACATTAGCTTCCTGGCGGCGGCCGACGACTGGCGTCCCTCCGCTCTCCTCCGCCGCGGGTAAAAGGTTAAACGAGGGGACACAAAAGAGACAGTTCCAGATCAAACAGTTGCACGGACTTTGCGTAAAAATTAATTTGACGCTCCGTCGAGAGGGGCGGCGAAAAATTCGGTGCATGGAGGAAGAATAATTTTCTGGGCTGTTTCTTTTCCAGCTGCCTCTGGATGTTTTCGGAGGCTCTGCAAATATTTCCGAAAGCCAACCAGCTGGGGAAGCTGGAATATCGCGGTGGGGCGGGTTGTATGGTGAAACGTCCCCCTCGCAGCGAACTTTAAATGTGCGTTCTTTTCTACAAATACGAGGTTATTGGAAAATGTATATGAAAGCTGGGTGAAATTGAAATTTTCATTGAGGGGGGTGGAAAATTTTTCTTTTTATTATTAATTCTGTTCCATTGAGTGAAGCGTTGTGATAGATATATTGAAATGGAAGGTCGGCCAGGTGGTTCACGGTTTTATTGAACATCGTGCCGTGAAATATGTGCATTGGGAATTAGTCAGCGAAACATCAAAGTGGGTGTACACGATGGCTAATGTATACGTGTGCCAAGGGGCAACGTACAACTCGAAAGCGAAAAAGTAGGATGGATTTGAGGAATTTTTTTTCAGTGGAGAAATGTTTTTAAAGAAACATTATGTACATTAGAAAGATCACACTTTTGTCTATAAAATGTGAAATTTTCATTAAAAAATTCAGAACAGTTGTGTGGAAGCTGTTTCCGCACAACAGATTTTTCAGAAATGGCGTTTGCGGTGACCATCATATACTCGCTGATTTTCATTTGAAACGGAAAAGGAAAAATTATTCTTAAAGTAGACAAAAAAAACTAGTACTTGTCGTACTCGATTTGGATTTTTCCAATTTTTCGCCAAAGGGTGGGCATTTGAACGCAGAAGAAGTCGACTTTATGACTGAAAATGTGAAAAGCCGATTACTATGTTCAAATGCCCGCCCTTTTGTAAACAATTGAAAAACCACAAATTAACTACGACAAGTACTAGTTTTGTTAGACTACTATAAGAATATTTTTTCCTTTTTGTTTCAGATGAAAAACAACGAAGATATGACGCTTACCGCAGACACCTTTTCTAAAAAAAAAACGTTTTACGGAAACAGCTACCGCGCAGCTTCTTCTCCGAATTCCTAAATGAAAATTTCACATTTTGTAGACAAAAGTATGATCTTTCTAATGTGTATAATGTTTCTTTAAAAAAAAAATTTTCCCACCGAAAAAAAATCTTCAAATCCATCCCACTTTTTCGCCTCCCGGCTGTATCTTTCTCCTTAAACATGTGCAGGATAAATTAAAAGCTCAGTGGTGATTCTAAAGTTGTACATTCGACAGAATGCGTCATGTAAAGCTGAGTAATTGCGCGAACAGTTCTTCCTGTACCTCGTCCGGCGGTGAAGTCGGCCGGACAAGGGATTTCCTCTTGTAAGCGACGTAAGATTTGTCCAGGTTTTCCTTCGGGTGGAAGCACTTGAGATCAGTGACGTAGGTCGACCCTTCTTCGATGTCGTTTCCTTTCGGAAGGTCCTCGGTTATTCGCTCGCGCACGTTTGGGTACAATCGCGTGTGGCCATTCTCGTGAGAGGGGCTCAAGTAAGGCCACGGCAAACAGCGATGCAAAGTCGTCTGGACATTGCGGCCGAACGGTGGACGATAAACTCCCAAAAGTGTTTTGCGCAAACCACCGTCTCCCATCGTATCGGTGTCGTCAACTTCTGTGTAAAAGAGAAGATGATTATTAAACATCAAGCATTCGGGCCGAAAAATCAAGCTCAAATAAACACTTGCACTATAGACATACTCAGTGTAACCGTAGATGAAAGTTTAATTGAGGACCTTGCAACAAGAGTGCTGGGTTAAGTGCAGCTCCATATTTACCAGCTTCGAGTAAATTAGAAATTTTTTTTTATAAAATTCTTGCTTTGACTTAACATTGAAAACAGAACACTAATTGAAGAAGATATATTTTTACATGTATTATTTTACATGATAAGTTGTTATTTCTATTTATGGCGAATTTTTCAAATTTGGAACTGCCCCCTATTTGCATCAAGGGAATGGGTGCAGGTTCAAAATTTTCAATAAATCGCTCTTTTGTTATCGAATTTGCATCAAACGTCCACCAAACGAGGTAGAATTTTTTTTACTTATATTACACGTCATAATTCCAAAACTGTCGCAAATGGAGCTGCGCCCCTTTTGCCGCATGGTCCTCAATAAAATTAGTATTTCGACAATTTTCTACCCAACTTGCTTTCCTTGCTGAAGCTACTTCGGTCGGCGAGTACACGTGCAAGGAATTTCTTACCGGTTTATTACTTAAAAGGATGAGTATTCGCCATTATACGAGGGAATTATTCAAAGATTACACGGTTACTGTACATCCTGACAAAATGGGAACTCAGGAGAGCTCAGACCTTAATGCACCCCGTAACAGAAATTTACAGCCATTTCCAGAAAAACAGTTCGCGGTTTATTTAAAACACGAACTAAAATTCCCAGCAGTGTATGATTTTCCTCGTATTTCAACGAGCCTGTCCCTAAACGAAAATGTTCTTCACTCGATTTGTCTAATGAAGACATTAATAACAATGTGGAAATGTAATTAGAGTAGGAAGGAACAAACCTGATTGCATAGAAACCGTTTGTACTAAGAAGACAGAAAGGCACCCAAGCATTGTGAACACACTTCAAGATTAATTTCAAAATGAGACAAAAATATCATCTCACGTGAGATTGTAATCTCATGAGACAATTATTCTTTCATGTTATAATTTTTCAATTATTCTTGCTGAGATTTTTGTGTCATAGTAGAAAAGTTTAGTGTAAAATCTCATCTTGGATTCGTTCTTTAAGGCGCCAGGAATAGGTCATTTTAAGGATTTTATTTTTAAAAAAAAACTAAACGTCGCAGGGTCAAAAAACTTTTTGGGCTGTATTTGTCCATCTTTAAAGATAATAAAAAAAAATTTGGGAAATTTTATCTAGTACTGCTGACTATTCGTGGCTGTAACTGTCCGGGTGCTACAAAAAAAGTTCCTCATCTGCGGAATTTTTAACGCCTCGTAGAATTATGTGAAATCAACAAACCACGAAAATTCTTAAAGTTTATAAGAATATTCATGGAATCATCTATGGTCACAGCAAAATATTGTTATTTTCATATTTTGACAGACGTGAACCACAGACATCGAAAAAACGGATAAGTTTACGCACGAAAATGTTTATAAAAAGAATACCATTGGTCGCAAAGTTACCATCACAGCTGATTCCACGGAGAATTTAGTAATGAACAAAATCCCGTAAGAATTTTTTAAATCGGTCGCTCATTTTTTTGTTAGTACTTCCGCAGTTTTAAGCAAACGTGTTTTGGAAAAAACGCGTTTGAAGTTAACTGCTGTAGATACAAACGTGTCACTGCATACCTGTAGACTCTACATCGCAACAAATTTTCACACCAAATTTTAACTGGACATTTTTCACACCATGTGCTACCAAAATATAAAAAAATACAAAAAAAATCGATTTTGTGAAAAATTTTAATGCGAGGTTACCTTTAACACTAGCAGTGGTAACATACCGTTTTCATTGCACAATCCCAGATCATTGCACAGTCTAGATTCCTCAGTGGTCAGCATGCTGCCGTTATTTAAAATGCCCTTCTCGTACAGCACCCAGGCCATCGCGATATTAACGAACGTGTGAACATTCCCACGGATTTTCGTGCCGATCAGTGTCAAGGTGACCTGCTCGAGGATCGTTTGAAGAACCACAGTGCTGATTAGTCGGTCGCCGTGCATTTGGTCCGTGGGTAGCTGCTTCATCGACTGTGAAATCCGGTCCTTGGACTCCCTTAAACACTTCCTTGTCTCCGTGGCCTGCCGCTGATTCTTCCATTCTTCGTAAGCGGCTTTCAGATCGAACTTGCCCGGCAAAATTTCTCTGCCCATTTCGAGAAGCAATTAAAAACAACCAGCCGGCTCGCGAAAATGGAAAGGTAAAAGGTGGGGGGCGAGGGTGAGAGACTCGGGTCAGCTCTTTTGATAATGAATCCCGCCCCCCCCCTTACGTTTGTGTGACGCTTAAAAAATTTACGAGCCTTGCTTTTTACCGGGAGAGGCGAGGTGAAAGGGAAAAACTAGAGGAGCGAACGCCTGCGAGAAATTTGAATAATTTATTTCCTCGAGCTGGCCTTCCGAGAATATTCGCGAAATAAAGTCTCATTAATTTGTAGGGTGGGAGGAACGCCGAGGAAGGGACATAGAGAAACTAGCGGGGCCGCGCTTTCTCGGATCAGGTTCATTAATTAGTTCCTGCGAATGTTTAGTTTATGATCATAGCAGTGTGAAAGGAAGACGGGAGGAATGAGGATCTGGAGGTAGAGGCTAGGAAGATGAATATCCCGTGCTTCCGAGAGGAAAGCTTGAGGGGGAGTATTTGATGTTCGAAAAAAGGTCTTCTTCGATCAATGAAATTCTATCAAGGATTACAAACCTAACGGGTGACCTAGGTCTCCTGGGTAACGCTTTTGCCACGTATTCGACGTCCTTGCCAACAAGCTTCAAGTATCTTGGCCTCGGTGCTCTACTGTACGGTATACTCCTGGAAAATGAAACAAACGAAAGAAGGAAATTACAATCTTCTGTAATATGCTCAGGGCCTAGGAGGAGGGGGGGGGGGGGGGCGGGGGGAGCAAGCAGAGCAACTGCCCAGAGCGGCAAAGTTGATAGAAAGAGAAAATTAAAATCAATAAAAACCAATAAAAACGTGAAACGTTTTGAAAAGGTTGTAACGTCCCACTAAATTTTCGCGCTGTATTATCTCAAGTCTCCCTCACAAACCACTCCGCAACTCCACCAAAATACCTCAACACAAGTCCTTACACCTTTTATTCCCCAATCACTGACCGCCTTGGCAATGTACCTTAGCGATCCCCATCTCAAGATGGTCAGTTATTAAACTCCCTCGACTATTCGCCCTATGAGGCGCGAAATCCTCCCTAATATCTAAATTCAAACAAGTCCCTCGTGCCAAAACATCTTAATTCGAGACCTCGTCTCACCCCTTCATTACGACTCGCCGAGTCAAAGTCATTCAAATCCTTTTCCCGTCAAAACGCCTAAAATCCACCTAATGGGTTGAGTGTTCTCTTATCAATGGCTAAACAGAATCTTGGAAACCTTATTGCGACGCATATTTCACGCATGATTCATAAACATAGTCTGAATATAGACATTTATAAAAACCCCGGAAGTCCTACTGCGACTTATTTCTTAAATATGTCAAGGTCACTACCGCGCGTACCCCCGCAACACTCCTGTAAACCATATAAATACGAAGGTTCGAGGGGCCAAAGCCTCTTTCTTCGACAGAAATCATTCGGGACAGAATTCTTAAGAAGTATATATTTAAAAGTGTTAATATTAAACTCAGTGCTCTACGGCAACTACCGTAAGCCATTATTATTACCTATTATTATTGTGCATATCATCTCCATACCATTTATTATTATTGCCTATCTACGCTTATTGCCTATATATATAATTTTGTATTACTAACGTTTATCACTTTCATATTCTCTCGTTAACGCTTATTTTGTTTATATATCTTTGTCTTATAACCGCTTACCACGATCATATTTCTTTATATTATTAACGATCATTATAAAAGTATTTCATTCTATGATTTATATATTGTACCTCATGTTCACACCTATATTATAAATGTCATAATTCATATTATAAATGTTATGTGCCAATGCTCAAAGTCCCACGCATTATTATTATCTAACGCTATAAACGCTTCAGCAAAGTTAATAAACCAGCTTTGTTTTAACCACGCTTCGAATTATTTGTGTTTACCCATTGGTTACGAAAGATCTAAAATCCAAACAGACAAGTTAGTGAAACAGCTGATTCTGGTTCGCGAACGCGAGAGCAGTTACCGTGTTTACTAACATACTTTTGCATGGCCTGTGTACAGCCGCACGTCTAGACGTGTTTCTCAGAAATATTACGTGTAACTTTTTGCACCTGTGCAACGGTAAATCCAATTAATGAAACCAAAACAAAGTGCTCTAACGGGAGTCACCACAGGGATCATAACTATTTAAACTTTCCTTGGTCGTTCAGTGCCACGAATCTTGCATTCGCGCCTGCATCCTACTCTCCGCAGTGCCACGAATCTGGCATTCGCGCCTGAATTCCTACTTTCCGCAGTGCCACGAATCTGGCATTCGCGCCTGCATTCCCTCAAACATTCAGTGTCACGAATCCTGCATTCGCGCCTGAATTCCTATTTACCCTCAGTGCCACGAATCTGGTATTCGCGCCTGAGTTCCCTCAAATATTACCCCATCTATGCCACAGCCCTAAAGACCTCACCCGGAACGTTACAAGGTGGTAAAAAAGTAGGTAATACATGTTTGAATTTAGTATCAAAGTTATAAATTGTTTTTAAATCACTCATGTAATGAGTAGTAAAGAAAAGAGTTTCATTATTCAAGAAATACCTGCAAAAAATTTAATTCATTGTCAAAAACTATATTTTAAAGTAATTATTTATATAATTAACCCTTTAGCGCCAAACGTATCATATATGATACATTCCTTTTTTTTGCCGTTTCACCGTTTGCATTCGTATTTCACTGTTTGCAACAGTTTAAGTGATACATGTTTAGCGTAGTTTTATTCACTGAAGAAAGTTGGACCTACCTGAACCCTGTATTCTTTGGTTTTATGCATATTGATTTCTGAAAAAAATAAATTAAAAACAGTAAAAAATTTTTTTTTGTATAAAAATATACAAGTTCAAACCATTTTTAACGATAAAAACAAAACGGGATATTTTTCCTTCAACGCGATCTAGGTGCGGGCGCTAAAGGGTTATGCATAAAGGGTGGCAAAGTTCATTTTTGCCCAGAGCGGCGGAAGAGCTAGATTGGACCCCGAATATGCTCATACTAACAGTAAGTTAACGTTCGAAGCACCATGAGAGGCGATCAAAACAAATTGTGAACAGTGTCTGACTATACACCGCTTATTCTACTTGTCCTGGCTGCATATTGTAGAGAGATCTACAAACATATGTTGTAGAATTTTTTTTTAAGAAAGTATTAATATTATTGCACCCGCAATATTTTTTATTAATTATGACACATCTTTGGCTATAATACGTGATTTTTGTATGTAAAAATATTAGTCGTATAATACAGATATAGGGGCTAGTTCCAAATGCGTCATTCGCTGCAGTGAATTGCGGTACCCACTCGTAATGAAATAAGTTTTACATGAAAGCAAAAAGCAAATTAATTTCTTAAAATATATTAGCAAATATGGTTTCCGGCGGGGACGATTTACAAAAACTCAATGTTTAAAGAGACTGGCAACACTCTGAATGAAACGTTCAATTTTCGATCATGAAATCTTGACTTTTTATGCAATAAAAAAGAAACTACAAATCAAACAAAAAATCCGCCCTGTAAGAAACTGAGTAATAATGTATCACACAGCCCTGAAAAAATGGAAGTAAATCGGTTAAATAGTTTGTGAGTAATCGTAGGTAGGTACCGTGTTTGAAAACCTGATTTCGAGAAAAATACATTTGATGTTCTCATTAACGAATGACAGCACGTGAGCATACTTCACTTCTCATATCTATAACTCCGATATTTCTGCGTATTACGGTCCCAAATTTTTGCGACACATCCTTGACATATCAAACACTGAAAATACATATTAAAAAAAATCGACGTTTTTGACATATCTAGCTGTATGTAACCCTAGGGTGGCTTTTTTTCAGCGTCCGATTTTTTGGTCTCACCCTCTAGAATGGTTATTGTCATCCTAGAATGGGTATTCTCATTTCCTGAGAAAATAATTCCTGAAAAAGTTTATTGCACTCCAACAACATAAAAGGGTGCCGACCAGGCTTTAAATTCTTTAAATCCTATCTTAGGATTGAAAGAATTTCTCAAAAATGACAAGCCCTATCAAAATTTTATTCGAGTAATATTAAAAGAGCGTTCAAGCGTTCAATTTTCTATAATTACTGTATACATGATTTTTCCGTGCTTTTAACCATTTTTTCGATAATAGCGTTTGAATATAGAGAGGTTCGCACCACACGCGTATAGGCAATACGCCACGTTGTAGACGTGGTACGCGTGTAGTGCAGCCCTCTCTATATTCAAATGGTATTATCTAAAAAATGGTTGGAGGCACAAAACAATTATATACAGTAATTGTAGAAAACTGAATGCTCTTTTAATATTATTGGAACAAAATTTCGATAGGGTTTACCATTTTTGAGAAATTCTTTATATCCAAACTATTCCCCTTCCTGTTGTCCGAATGCAATAAACTTTTTCAGGTAATATTTTCTTACGAAATGGAACGATTCCAGGGGATGATAGGAAAGAAATACGAGAAAAAAATCGAGACGTATAAAGCAGGGCCACCCTAATATCCTCCCTTAACCCTTCGTGGTCACACGGGGTGTATTGCACCCCAAGAGCAATTTTCGATTTGAAATATCGCACCTTTACGTCTTCCAAAGGGGGTGATTTATCACAAAAAAAATAATAAGAATATTTTAAAATATCGGTTTTTTCCCACCACCATGGAAAATCGCTCATTTTCAACTACAAATTTTATCAAAACAAAATTTACATTTTTAGAAAAAGATTATTAGACCACGACTGTAGGTATAAGTATTACGAATGTACAATTACCACTGAAAAGTTAAAAGATTCAAAAATACGAAAATGGTAACTCAACAAATGACGCTGGGGTACAGTGAACCCCGTGTGATCAATTTGTGATTATAAGAAGGTGTGACCACGAAGGGTTAAATCCAGAGTCACCGAAAAAGGAATTAAACCTAGAACTCTACCCCACAGAAGCAATTTCGAAATTCAACGGTAGCAAATTCAACCACGGTGGCACGCAAGCGTTCCACCATGCTAAACGATTCCACAGAAAGGGAGTTAGATGAACATTAATATGAGAAAATGAACCGTGGCCAGTTGAACGGATTAAGTGGGGATCCCGCTTATTTAACAAGACTCCAGGCTTTTAATTCGCCGTTATTTACCTCCTCGTGGAAACGAGCTTCCCTGCGGATATACGAAGAGACCCCTGAGGAGGTGGCCACCGTTAAACGAGACCCACCAAGGTGGGCAACGCGCCACGGCTTCCGTTCATTTACGCTGGCCGCGGTGGCCGTTGGAAAAGATTATGGGGTTCCATCTTGGGCAGTTTGTTGGACTTTTTGGTAGGCGGCGACTAGACGGAAATTGCGGGAAATGTAACTGCGACGGCTTCTCTCAATTACGCCGGCTGACCGTGCGGAGACGCTGCGGGTTTGCCTTTTCTGCCGCTTTGCTGGCCCCTTTGGTAGCTGGTGATTGGACGGAAATTGCTGGGAAAGTAACTATCACGGCCTCGCCTGGGCCAGCGGAGGAGATCGGGGGTGGCGCTGGTACTTTAGTTTCACATGTACACGGCGATCACCTGGCTGGCTTCGAATTTTAGATGAAATTTCAGCGAACGGATTCGCGTAACCCGAATTCCCTTCTCCTATCGCGCCCGTTAAACTTTGCGCCAAGTGTTTGTTTCATTAGCCCGAAATGGTAAACTGCCGGTGCGTTTTCTGGTTTGCTTTTTAATATGTTCCCCATCCGCTTCGTTCGCCGCTCTCGTGTTTCAAACGCCCGCCAGCTCGGGCACGATGCGGTAACTAAATAGGAATTATGAATTCGTACGTTGGCGAAGCGGATATATTGCCACGTGGCGAGGAATATCCAGCGATGCGTGGATGCATGGAATATTAGCCATCAAATGAGCGCAGGTGTGTACTCTCGTATGTACCATTTTAACTTCCACGTAAACGCTTAACGTTTTCAAACGTTTGGGTGTATATTCTACCAGTCTTGAAATGCGAGAAAAGAGTCTTTGTTTTGTGTTGATTTCAGTTGTTTAGATAAATATTTCGCAATGAAGTTGGCGTCTTCGGAATTAGACTCCTTGCTAGCGGTTGAAGTTTGAACTTTCGAACGACATCTGACATAAAAAAACCAAACATATTTTGAATTTGCAGGAGCATGGTGTAACAAATTAGATAAACAAACCACGAAGATTTTTTCTTGTATTTCAAGAGTAGTAGAATTTACCTACGAAAGTTTCAAAACGTTAAGTGCTTAATTCATTATAAAAACCGTCTGCAGAAACCATCTGAGATTTCCGAGTAAGTTTTCGTAGATTGCTGAAATTTGAATTTGTTGTAGTCTTTAGTGATATTTATCGCGCCCGACGTTAAAAACCTGCATTTGTTTAAAATAATTGCACAAAAATGGTTCAAATTTTTTTATTTTGAAACTGAAATAATTTTTTCTTAAAACTTCAATGTCTCCTCTGTAAGCACCGTAAAGCTCATCTCCATCCGTTTACTACTTCCATAGCTATAATGTATTGAAAAAAAAGTTAACACTTAACTTCAAACAGCTGTAAAATCGAAATTTTGAAAAATTTTGAAAAATCCTTTGAGATACCTTTAAATATCACTAAAGACTACAACATATTCAAAGAGTGACCCAAAAATGAGGCCTTTTTTAGCCTCTTTTTGGTCCCACGATTTTGGAACTGCATTTTGTGCCAAATGATACCTTATGACGACACATCAATCACAACAAATTTTCAAGTTGAGGTGACAATTAGTTTCTGAGATATGGGAAGTCAAAGAAGTGAAAATTCTTTAACGTGTGAGTCCATGCGCTGCGATGTACGAACTTCTATGTCAGTCCAATAATTTACACAATTATTTTTAGCGGTTTTGCTTACTGCTAATAACGAATTTGAACCTAGATTTCCAAAATTCACGAACAAAAAATCAAAATCAAGAAAAATAAATGTCTGTGTGGTAGGTGCTTTTTTTTAATATATCGTCCACCATATTAAATCGGCCATTGCGAGTTTTGGTGACTGGTCACAACGAATTTGAGCTTAGATTTTCAAAATTCACAAAAAAATCAAAATAAAATATTTTAAATGTCCGTGTAGTGGGTGCTTTTTTAATATATCGTCCACCATATTGGTTCGGCCATCGTGAATTTTGATATATTTAAAAAAGCACACACACTACACAATCATTTATATTTCTTGATTTTGATGTTTTTTTTTCGTGAATTTTGAAAATCTAAGTTCAATTTCGTTGTTGACAGTCAACGAAACCCCTGGAAATAATTGTTTAAATTATCGGACTGACATAAAAGTTTGTACATCGAAGCGTATGGGCTGACGCGTTAACGAATTTTCACTTCTTTGACCTCCCATATCTCAGAAACTAATTGTCACCTCAACTTGAAAATTTCGTGTGATTGATGTCTCATCATACGGTATCGTTTCGCATAAAATTCAGTTCCAAAATCGTGGGACCAAAAAGAGGCTATTTCTTGGGTCACTCTTTCAGCAATCTACGAAAACTTACTCCGAAATCTCTCCGAGTTCGCGTGGAATGTCCCGCCCTTAAATTTCTTTCTTACAACGAATCCTTGCTTTTGCTTTACGCAAACTTTAAAAAAAAATCACGCTACTCGTACAACTAACGGTACAACCTAACATAAACAATTCTACTGTGTAAGTTATCGGAGAAATACATAAGTGACTGGGATAAACGTCTTTCTTGCCCAAAGCTGGATTCAGGCAACCTGCTTCTCATCCAACGTACACTCTCGAAAAATACCATAGAGTCATGCAATGAAGGGTCGTCATGCTCCACGCACGCTTCCGTTTAGAGACGATGTAACTGCGAGCTACTTTACAAAGCTACAGCTCAAAGGGAATATAATGTTGAAAATACCGCCTCGGTGGAAGTTGGAATGAAAGCTGTACAACGAGACGCGACACGGTTCCGTGAAATCTGATTGGCGAGGCTCGGAAGCAAAGGCGACGCGAATGTTGTGGAGACGCTAAGCTCAATACGGTCCAGTTGGCTTGGGATCGATGCTTACAATTTGTGAGACAAGTAGGGGTCCGTGGTACCGGGCGGTTCCTCTTCGGCCTCGCTCAAGGAGGAAAAACTTTCGCACTGGTCCGACCACCACGGTAACCTGGTTTTCCTCTCTGGCCGCCTACGATCCGTTTCATCCCCCTCAAAGTCGTCATCCCACCCCTGATAATCCTCGCCGCGGTACTCGTGAGCGTTGTGCAGCCCCGTGATCTCTCCAAAGCTCTCTGAAAACGGGAATGAAAACTGTATGCAGACACGCGCAGGTCGGACGGCACGCGGCGACCCCTTTTCTCTCGTTCAGGTATAGGAACGCGGGCCACCATGGGCCCACTTACCACGCGATATAAACAATTCAGAGGAAGCTGCGTTGGATTCTGGTGAATTGAAACGCTCGTGCGCAAACGGACGCGAAGGTCTAACTGCGTGTAAAAAATGGCAAAGAACGAGTGAAATGAACAACGAGTGGAGGGATTCTGATTGAAGTGGAGGGAATATCGCGGGCAGTTCGTGGAATCGAGCGATCTGACTGAATGGGTGGTCGAATTTTCGCGAAATTGAATGTGTAGATAGGTGTGGGTGGTACTGTTGGACTTTCTAAATGAATTGAATGACTGACCCGTCAGGACCATACATTTAATATTAAGGGAGAGTAGGGGGTTGCGGACACTTAAGGGAGAAGTTAAATTGAAACAAAAGTATTGGCTCTAATCAGATTATACTTTGATTAATTATCTAGCTAGAAAAACAACACAAAGAATTGAAGAGTCCTTGTAAAAAATACTTTACTAAGTGGCAAAATTAGAAAACAGTTTCTTTATGTTGGAGAATGTTCTACGTGCCGATGGTAATACTATAATACAGAATTTGATTTTTGGCACTTACAGTGTTTTCTACAAGGATTCTTAAATTATATATTCTTTAATAAACGAATCGTCTTTTGAAAGAAAAATTTAAATAAATTTTTTTTTTTTAAACTAGCTTTTATTAAAATGTACTAAAAAAAGAAAATAATTTTGATACGAGCTTGAATGACTGCCTTAGAAGAATTCCCACATATGACCAACAACAAAAGCGTGGGGCGTAAATATTGAAATGTCCTTTAATATAAATATTTTCGCCCCACACTTAGTAAAGATAGTGATAAAATCAAATTCATAAGATCAATAAAAATAATGATTTTTAAGTGACTTGCGGCAGATTAAAATATTTATTGGTGAAATTCAGATTTCGACAGATTACCTAAATTAACCACGACTATAAAAGGCAACTTCTGCCAACTATTAAAAGTCATGAATAATAATGAAAAAAACGTGCTCCTACATTTCGTTCCAACCTATTGCGCCCAGCCTTCCCTCGTGTTAGTTTGCTTTGCACTAAACACAGTTAATTACATCATGCAACAAGCGAAACCAGCGAATATCGCGGAGTCCGGGTTTACCTCGCGTCCGCAATTCCCCGACTCTCCCCTAATTCTAGAACAGTAGTTACTTCTCCCTCTCGTTCTTCTCAATTCTTAAAATCGAAACATAAAATTGATACAGCACTGAGAACGAAGACGAACAATTTCTTCATCCCCCAAAGATAATACCCTGAAATCTGTACTGCTTATCCCGGATGCAACGCTATTTCCGTTCGTCCATGCCGATAGGTTCGCGGAGGAGAATATACGGTGGGGGGGAAAAAAGAGCGAGACGGTGGGAAAAAATTGATATCGGCGAAAAACCGAAACGAACCGTTCGGTCTGGCAGCTATTGATGGAAACAGCATTTATGGATCGGTGCACGCATCATCGTGGCCACGCATTCCATCGAAATGCCGGAGCTCACGGCGGCGTTGAATCCTCCCTGGAGATTGCGTGCGATCGACCAGCACGCCGACTCCCAAAAATCACGTCAAGCGTGATCGATGTTACGTCAACGAATGACGATTGATGACTTGCCGGCCGTACCGAAATAAATATCGCGGCCCTTTCTCGCGGAAATTAACGGCGCTTTAGCAGGAATACGCTGGTAGACCATCAGTTGGATCTGCTTCTGCTCTTTCATGGTATGATATAATAATAATAAAACGTCTTTATTACACCGAAATAAAAGTAATATGCACAAAGACGGAGTAAAGCAGTGTTTCCCAATCTTGTTTGAGTCGCGATCGCCTTTTATAATATTCAAATAACCTGCCCCCTCCCCGTTCCTCATATCTCTAAGGTAAGCTAAACGAAAATATAATTAAATAATAATCAACTAAATAAATTACGTTCGTATGAAAACAAAAACGATAATAGCGATTAACTCGGCGGGAGGCGCTACTGGGTAAAATTTACCACAGAGGCATATATTGCGAAAATATCTTTTTTCCCACGCAATCCTGTGCCGTGCCGTTCTAGGTACCTTTCGGCGGGGGAATAATCGACCAAGTTCAATAAAAAACCGAAACCTTTCACCAACACTATGTAAACTGATGATTCTAAGTATTTATGCACTTTAGGAAAACTCAGAGTATTGTTTTGAAAAAGTTGTTACGAATTGTTTTCTTTGCGTTCGTTGATATGTTCATAGCATCTACTTTTGAAATAGATCTGAATTTAATATTGTTACTAATGAAAGAAGACTAATTTTTGTTATTCGATTTTATAACCAAGTAAAAATTAAGAAGACTGTTTGAGTTTTTGTTACAATTTTTTAAAGCACTTTAATAAGGATTTGTGAAATTTCTTAATTTCTTTGCATTCTTAAAACACTGTACTTTAACATAAAAATAACAAAGTTAAAAAATAATATTCTGAAACCGTGGTTTTCAATTTTGGGTATTTTTGACCCGGTAGCGACAATTTGTGTTGCATATTGGGGTGCGCGTCCCGCCGAGTTAAGAAAATGAATCGGCAGCACAGGGGAACGATGAGCTATTGACGCATAAACTGCCGAGTCGCAATCTAATATCGCGATATTTGAAACAATGCAAGAATCAGATTCTATTTCGTTCCTCTTTTTACTCGCTGTTCATCCCTCCATCGTTGTCGACAAATAACCGACCGCCACTGCACGCGCAACCCAAATTGTGTGCAGAATATTGCAGATATATCGCACAAATTTCCTGTATTTTATTTTTAAGGAGTTGGTAAAGGTCCGCCGGGGTGAAAATTTAAAAAAAATATTAAAGGTTTATTATATATCCTTCCTCCCATTTATGAAAAATCAGTGTTATGTAATTAATAGAATATGACAATGCAGCCATGTTAAAATAAATAATTGCTAAAAATCGTCAGCTACATATAACTGTGGCGACCAGGGGTGGATTTAGAGATTTTGCGCCCTAGGCTAACAAGCGTTTGCCGCACTTTCTCCGGAATATTATAAAATATTTCAATTTGAAAAAGTCGAGACAATTTAAAAATGAATTCAATATAACAACTCATAGCATGAGTTATTGCTGATTCGCTATGTGAAAAATAGTTGCACGCCTCTGCGTTTAAAACTTTTCCAATTTCCTTCGCCTTAAATTTGTCGCTCCCCAAAATTTGCTGCCCTAGGCTGCAGCCTACTTAACCTACACCTAAATCGGCCCGTAATGGCGATTCCCCAGAAAACACTTGGGGACCCACAGGTTGGAAATCACCTGTGTAAAGCTTAATTAGCTGCTCTTAAACCTGAATTGCGAAAAAAATTAAAAGAAAATATGATGGTAAAGCGAGAAGTGAGAGGGTGTCTATCTTCGTATAGGTACTAATTCTGAAAATTCACTGAAGATATTTCAATGCTTTTTAAATCAACGGTTACACTGACAGTAATCCTGCATTCGTCATTAGTAGAATTTCTGTTACAAACATAGCAGGTTCTGTCTTATCTAGACATAAATTATTTCAGCGCTAATTTCACTCTCTATTATGCGAGCATATAATTACGAATGATTAAATACGAGGTAGAGAAAGGATTGTTACTGAAATGACCGAGTAATTATGTTACAAAGTATTTTTTTCTTATACTCGTTTGAGTAATCAGCATTCTACTCCGTTATAATCCTGGGTAGCGTTATTTTAACAAAGGGTGTGGTCAATAAAAAATGAACAATAAAACGTGCGGCTGTATTTACGTAATTACTCTTTAATGAGGATACGTATTTAAATAATTTTAAAGCTCGAATATTATATTATTTAGTATGCTTCTGCGAATGGAGCGCGGGAGTTAAAATGCAGCCGCAGTGGCGGCTGCGCGTCGTAAAAAGTAACTAAAAGGGTGTCGAGGTGAATATCCACCTGTATGGAAATGTTATAATTTAGAGGTCGAGAGAAAGGCGGAGTAATCGTAAAAAGTTTACGCTTCTGTTAATCAAAATGCGATGTATGACGAAGTGGGTGTAATGGAATCGTATATTTTACTGACGAATAAAAGTTTCACGATATCGCGAATTTAATGCGTAGGATTTTCTGCATCATTTTAATTACCACTCCAATCTTTTCTCAAAAATATGAAATATTCCAATTTGATCAATATCATTATATGTATTAACACTCCCCGAAAGTAACATTTTTCTTCCCCAATTTTTCATCTCTGATAAATTCCCAATTTCTATTGAATTTTATCAATAATCATCGCATCAAATTCTAAACTCTAACCGGATACACTTGAAACTCACTTGTTTCTCCATCGAACACGTCGCGTAATTCGCCACACGCGATGTCGTACGTTCTGCAATCTTGCTCGCACGGGACGTAGTGCTTCCACGTGGGACTCTCCCGAAGATTAAGAGTCTCTGCTTCGAAAAACTCGCCGTCGACATTCCTGCAGGCGGTGATACGATCGTCGCTCGTAACTTCGGTCGAGGCAATGCGCGTCTCGACGGGCAGACTTATGCGTGGAGCAGAATCGATATCCGTGACTTTGCTCGGTACTTCTGCGTGGCTCTGTTCAAACGGGGGGCCAACAGGTTTCCTTTGCAGGAACGGCGGCATAAGTTGATCGAGCTTCAGAGGCGACCTCCAGAAATTCCCGCGGCGCGTATTCAAACAGGGACTCCACTTAATCAAAGTATACGTTTCATAGTATTCCATCGCGGTTCGATCTGCGACAAGTGTCTCCAAAAAGTATGCGCTGCGGGTTCACTGACAGAATTTTCTTACAACCGGACTTTCTATTACGTTCGCATCGTTTAGGTTAAATTTGGGTTATGTATCCAAGGGTAACAAAAGTGTATCGACCATGTGGAGAATCGGGTAGAAAATTGAGGTAGTCGATAGAGTATATTTAGGTGTACCGTAAACGGGGGGTGATTTTGTGACTATTGAGGTCAATTTTTCAAATAAAAAATTCGTACCGATAGCGGAGGGAATTCTGCGACACTTTTTGATGTCTTTTAAATATCACATTATCACATTATAATCCCGAATCAATACCGACACTAATTTAAGGCCAAGGTCGAACGTACTTCTTTCCAGGGGGTGACGGGGGAGGGGGGGGGGTGCGGGGGTAACTGTGGGGCGACGGTAAAGAAAAATATATTAAGGAAAAAACAACCCTGGCGATGACATCGACGAATCAGATTTAATTAAATATTTAAAACCGAGATTTGAAAATATTCACTTTTTTAGTATAACTTTAATAAATATCAGTTTTTAAAAAGAAGTGATTTTTCTCAAATGCTAGGAGAGGGTAACTGCACCTTTTGCCCCCCACCCCCACCCCCACCCCCTCAAACACCCATGTTTAAGGCGAATCAATTGTCACGTCCTATGTTTTGTCACGTTGTATGTATTCGTTACTCCCTTGTGGTTTTGGGAAAAGGGCATGATTTCGCTTTAAGGGGTTTTGGGGAGAAAGACGTGATCTCAAGTTAGGAGTTTTGGGGAGAAAGGCCTTTGAAAGGTTTTTGACTTAGCCTCCTAAAGGCGAAGAGGGGTGGATTTTGTAAACTTCATCTTCTGGATGGCGTAGTCGTTGGGAGGGGTTGAGATTGTTTCTTGGGGACAGGGTTGAAGTTATGGACTGCCTTTGCTGGGGAATAATTTGATTCCCGCAAAAATTTAGTGGCACGCCACACAGTGATTACCTATGTACTTATATAGTTACATGTTTGAGAAATAAACTTTGAACTTGTCACAAATCTGCCCCGCATTGGGGGAGGGGGTGACTTTGTGACAATATATTTTACCATTTGAATGCCACAGGGAAATAATTAAGTACAATGTAACTTCATATTTGATAATAGGAAGATTGATTTGAAGTAAATTCTATCTAGGAAGTGTCGTTTCTTTTAATGCCTTCATGGCGGGATTACATTACGCGCGATAATAGTCGCTTCAATTAGAGTACACTTCATTTAATCCTTTCTCCGCGTCCTTCTTATAAGCACGCCCATAATGGCCGACCCGAGGGTCGTAAAAAATTAAATTAACGACCCCGCGGGTATTTCAAACTTAAACTGATGATCCTGTGGTCGTAGAAGACTACACCCACCATACTTCTGGGCCGGGATATCAATTCTAATGATCGTATATAAATCTTAGTGCCCCATCCCGAGTCACGAAAACCGGTATTATAAATTATAATTAAATCTATGCAAACTCCTTTGTCATGTAACAAGAAATAGTTTCGTTTACAATCATGAAACAATAATCAGTATATATCTACATATCACAAAATAATTCTAAAATCATGCCGGAAAAACTAGGCATTTCACAGAAAGGCTAATTTTACAATTGAAGGGTCGGATGCAATTAGAGGACTAGCGTTCGAAAATGGGAAAAATTATTGTCCAAACGTTAAGAAAGATTGGAAAATTAAATGTTGTTAAACTGTATTTTTAAAAATATAGTGTTGTAAAGCTCGTCACGACACATATTTTTTCTATTTACAGTTTGTTTATCCATTCATTACTATTCGAGCTAAAAATTATGAACAAAAAATTTTTCAGTCATTTGCCGCATTAGGCGCGTATAATGCGCTGTTTAGCAGTTTTAGCACTCGCGTTGACTGTAGGTGCCGCGCGGAATTTATACATATCGCCATATCTTCTACAATTATTTATTAATCAGTGTGAAAATTGGTGAAAATCTTCCTTGTATATTAAGGGAAAACTTTGTCGCTGCAAGTTACATGCACCTCAAAATTGCCTCGATGCATTTTAACGGCGAACGTTGCAAAACATGGGTTATGTCCAGTATTACTTTTTAATTAAATAGTATTACATTCTTTAACATAAGGGTTTTGTACATACATTTTACGGCTTCGCTAGACTTTTCTGAAGTTATGTTTAAGTCTCATAATGGTCCCTTAATATTTACTCAAGTTATCGCAATTTATGTTTAAAGAAATAATGTATCTGGATGATGACAATTTTTTGTTTATAATTTTTAGCTCGAAAAGTAATGATTGGATAAACAAACTGTAAACAGAAAAAATGTGTTTCGTGACGAGCTTTACAACACTATATTTTTCAAAATACAATTTAACAACATTTAATTTTCCAATCTTTCTTTTCCCAACTTTCTTTTCCAATCTTTAATTTTCCAATCTTAGCGTTTGGACAATAATTTTTCCCATTTTCTAGTGCTAGTCCCCTTACTGCATCCGACCCTTAAATTGTCCTGCGACATACCTACACACCTCCAGCCAACCCTTTAATAAAATCAACCCATAGCAATATATCCAAAATCTATAAAAAAAAAAACATTTGCCTAATGTGGCAGGCACGAATTCCAAACAGGACAACTCCCCGGAAATTCCACTTCTGCGATCCTCTCTCTTGCCCGACTCGTCTAAGAATCCTCAGAGATTCCTCACCACCTTATCATCCCCTTTCCTGCAACATCATTTCCCACGACATCGTTCGACGATCCCCGTCCTAACATCTCGCTGAAAGATCGATAACCATCACCAGCCAGCGAAATATAATATTCCCCGGAATCGATGAGTCCCTTTAATCAACCCCGGTCGAGATCGCCGTGTACCATTGACGTGTCCAGTTGATCGGAGCGCGATTGTTTCATAATTAAGACACGAAGCGGCGCGTGTAATGAATTCGATCGAGCGGCGAGCACCAGCGATCCCCATGTACGCACTGGCGGACCGCTGATCAGGACCAACGATCGAACATTGTCGTTGGCAGGAACAGGGCTTCGTCATTAGTTCTTCGTCAATGCCGAGCGCAGTGCTATTAACGGGGCACGTAAAGACCGTCAATTAACGCCTGTCCTATTAGCGGTGCGCGTGGCCCGTCCGGCATAGACAATACGCGTGTTGCCAGTCGGTAATAACGTAAATCATAATTAAAGCCTGCTAATTAAGCCGCCGGGGGGTGGGACCAGTGCGAAGACGAGTGCGGGAAAGGTCCACCTAGGGGAGCCCGGAACTTGCGACTCGCTGGCCAAACGAACGCAGAAACGTCAGGCCCTTTTGTCTGGGGCTTATTATCGCCCCTGTTGTTCCTATTATTGCCGTGATTCATATTAATTAGATCGCCCGCGTGGCGCTCCTACGAATGGGATTAACGCGCGGCTGGCGTACGGTATCGCGACGCCGCGGCCACCGTCTGCGACATTATTCCGCGGTAATTGAATACCTCCGCGTTATTGCCGCTTTCCGTGTCGCCACGCGTTGTTATAAACAACCACCGTCTCGGGGATTTACGTTCCGCCGCGAGGGAACGGGGGAGGGAGGTTTTGGGGCGAGATCGCTGAGCGATGCAAGGTAGATATCTTTCGAGTCGATACAGAGTGTAATTGAGATACCTGCAAAATGGGAGGTTGGGTGTTGTTTCGAATCTTTATTTAGAATTTAAGAGAGTAGTTCGAGATTGAACTTCGGCACTTATAAGGGAACATCCCGAACCCGAAAATTCGAAAAATTCTGAAACTCTGTGAACATGTAGGGAATTTCCTTCTTATCACAACTCAATTTTTGTTTGCTACCCAAATTCAATATCCCGTTATTTTCCGACTTTGTGTTATAACGCGTGAACTGTAAATTATTTTTTTACCAGATGATAGATCTAATTAAAAGAAGTAACTTTTGTCTTGAAACTTTTTTTCTATCTCTGACAGTTAGCGAATTATAACACAAAATCGGAAAATATCCGAATTTTTAGGGGTTAATTTCACCCCCTTCGAGTGAATTTGGGCAGCAAACAAAAATTGCGCTGTAATCAGAAGGAAATTCTCTACGTATTCGCAAAGTTTCAGAACTTTCAAATTTCAGTCTTCCTGTTCAGAATTTTCAAGTTTCAAATTTCAGTCTTCCTGTTCAGATAGGTTACGTTTAGGGTTTTTCCAGTGGCGGATTGAACTGGGCGGTTGCTGAGCAGTTTCCGCCTGGGCCCCTGTCCAGAAGGCCACCCCAGGTTTCCATCTCCAAAAAAATTATGATTAAGTATAGGTATCCAAACACTACATTTTTATTCGTACTAGTACACTTGACCCGTTTTTAGTCAACTACCTCTTTATTTTCTTCTTAAATCCGCCATTGGATTTTTCTATCCTTAACTGTTATCCTGGGGTCGGACATGACCCCAAGCACGCAAAGTCCGCTGCAAAAATTTTGGTTGTCTAACTTTGTAAACTGAATTTCTAATTAATTTAAATAATAATAGTTTAACTTTCTACGTTTCTATTATTTTATACACCATCTAAGAGCAAAATATTCATACAGGTGGATCTAGTGTCGACTTTACAAATTTCTGTGTCCTTTTTAATTTGGGGTCTGCCACCACCCCAGTATACAAGTTACATTTGAAGAAAAAAAAGAAAACAGTATAGCAGTGAAGGGTTAATTGTCTGTTGCGAGCTTTGGATGCCATTTGTAGATTTAATAAAGACCAAAGGTCCTCGAATACAATTCCCTGCTAATTGACTGTTGCCCACTTCGACCAGCCGAGCCGAAATAGTAGTCGCGGAGGAAGAATTTGGAAAAAATACGGCGGAGAAAATGGAGCTTAATTTACTGCATCGACCGAGCACCGAACCCGGCTTAATTTACACAATTAAGGAGAGAATCGAGCTAAATTCACCCACGCCAAAAATGGTATTAGCCTCGACTCGTGCGCTTCGAGTGTGCTACAGATACGGTTAATCACTCGGGGACACAGGCGCTCGCGAGTCTGCAATGGTGTCGGTGTGTTTCATTCGTAAATCGTCCGTACCTGCGACGATGAGCATTTGTCTTTCGGAAATTGAGTCGGAGTAGTCGACAGGAGACGAAGAAATCTTGTAGAATCGAATGAAAAAGGAGGCCAGTAGTATTAGCGATTACTTTTTCTGCTTCGCTCGAGGGAGGATAAAGGTGAAGGACAACCAGGACACAAGTGTTCGCGCATTGCGTAAAATCCAAACGGTGAGAACGCTTGGGCAAACACCAGGACCAATGGGAAATCGATGGAGCGAAGCCCCTGTATCGGTTCACCGAATGATAATCGCGTTAGCTCTGCTCTGGCTGCCTCGAAAATATTTACGAGAGTTTCGCGCGACCTGCAAAGGACTCGCCTTTCCCTCCACCCCCCCCCCCCCCCCCTCCCCTCTATTCATCCCTCCCGCGCGATCCTTTTTTATCGCGATATCACGAAGGGCCGACGTCCAAGCTGCGAGCAAACATATGACGACGGTGGGCACTTTCGTAAAAAAGGCAGAAGGCAAAAGCACATCGCTAACTTCGAAGCTAACGCGAAGGTTTCCATGCGCCTGACAAAAAATGTGTGTACCTTCGCTCGCAGGGATGGCGTCACGGAATTTCGTATCGCGAAGTATCAGGCATTTTACAGCGCAGAAATATTTGTACTTCCTCTTGCGCCTCGACGAAGAGAAGTATTGAATTTTTCAGGAAAATTGAGGATTTTTGTGAGGCTACCTCGCCGAAGAATTCTTTCGAAATGCGAACGGGGAAATGGGAAAAGTCTTGTAAAAATTTGAGACATCGTCCACTTCAGTTACATTTCCACAAGAAATTTATTCCCACTCGTAGCACATTCTTCGAGGAATATGTAAAATATTCCTTATTTTTTCAACACCGTGAACGGCATAAAGGATTTCATCTTTCACGGAATAGTCGAAAGTCTCTCCCGGGAATATTTACCTACCAGGGAACGTGTTTCTGTGTTGATCGACCCCGTCGAAGCGGCGGGCTGTTTCATTATCGAACGTCGGCCGCGAAATCGGAACGTCGGCAGCCTCGAATAAAACCGCGCAAAGCTGCCGGCTCGATCGCGGCCACCGACCCCCGCGACTCTGTTTTCTCTGCCGGCGTGCAATTAAAACGCCCTCGACGCGGAACACCGTGCCCGCGGAGAACTCCTTCGTCGCTTTTTCCCTTCCATCGGCGAGCTGCCCTGCTCCTCTATTTTCCCCTGTCGTCGCGCGATCCCTTTGTCGCGCTTTGCCTGCACGCGCTAGCTTGTTTTCCCTTTTTCCCGCGCACTTTGGCGACCTTCCGTCTGCCGCTGACACGTGCCGCGAGCGGTCCGCAAGCGCGCACGGGCGGGGCGGATTTATGGCGTGGCCCGCTGGCCGTTCAGGAAAAGTCGCTGGGAAATTCAGACCGAAACCCACGGGAAATACGAACCTCGGCTGCACTTTGCTTAATTCCTGCTGCAAACATGAATCTTCTCCGTTCGATCCGCTTGCTGCTGTGGTAGTTGGACGCTTGATTTGAATGGGGATTGGCGATCCAATTGGTGGTTGATACGTCGTCGTCACTCCGAATGCGCATATTCTATAGTACTGGAAATATTTATTCCGTCACTCTCAAATTTACGTAGCACGTGGAGTTTTCATAAGAATACGACTGATGAAATGATTCGTGTTCAACTTACTGTGGCCGAGATACTGAGCTGCATATTTTTGTAATAATATTTTAGAGGTATAATTGATAACGCGTATCTATGTTCGAGTAATGCAATGAATATATCCAGCGCTGTATTTGTCCTATGGAATCCGAAATCTTAAAAAGTTTGTTGAGAATGTTGTGAGTTACATAGGTCTAATATGTAAATATTCATTTATAGGGAATGGAGTTTCCCGATTTGGAATATATATTTTTAAAGTACTCGTAATAACTAAGAAATCCTGCAAATTATATCTGCAATGGACATATTTTAAAAACGGTAAAATCCTCTTATTAAAAAATAATTTACTAAAACCTGGTATCTGTATGTTTTTTGCGGTGCTGAATCCGAATATGATGTTATTTTTTGTGTAAAAAAGTTTCCTAATTTTTTGGAAATTTCCTTCTCTTAATAAAATATCGATTTTTTGGAGATAACTCAAAAAGGAAAGGCGGGAGAATTTTTTAAATAGACGACTTCAAAGTTAACATGGGGAAACACGACGAAAACACATAAAATTTTATTCGAACACGGTAGAACACTCAATGTGAGTTTAACATTGATTTTGAAGTAAATTGGTGCGAGGAATCCGAAAAAAATATTTTAAAAATTCTTCGGAGTTTCCTCTTTGAGTTATCTCCAAAAAAAAACGATGTTTTATTAAGAGAACTAGCCTAGAATTTTTTTGAACAAACAATATCGTCATATTCGGATTGAGCACCACAAAATAGATACAGATGCCAGGTTTTAGCCAATTATTCTTAACCCGGGAGTAGGCGCATGTTGGTCTTTTCGACCGATGATTTCGTATGTTTTGAAACATGATCCATAGCGTTCGTCTGTTTACTTTTTCCGTGAAGCTATTCTCATTTGAAGGAGGTCTCGACTTGTTTATGTTGTGAAGCGACACTTCGTGCACCGTGTAGGTTTTAAAACATACATTGTTATGCGTCGGTCCTTTCGACCATAGCGCGCCTGCTAACGTTAGTCTCGTTTCGCCTGTCGCATACAACGCGTAACTGTGTGGCAATCATCGCTAATACTGATTTCCGAGATTTCTTATTGAATGAAAACATTGAAGACGAGGTCAGTGATTCCGCAGAAGATTCCGATTATGTTATACAATCCGATAACGATACAGATTCGGAAATTGATTATGCGGATATAGAGATATCAGCTGTAGAGGAGAAATGTACTTTGAGTGAAGGAAACGTAAGTATTTATTCTTTATTTTCAAGTTTTTAATCTGAGGAAAATATAAAAATTTAATACGTTTATAAAATCATAAATTTATAAGTATATTTTTTTAAAAACCAAAATTGAAAAACAAATATAAATATAAAATATATTGGATAATTGCTATTATGAAAAATTAAAAATCAAGTGATAAATTCAAATTAATAAATAGAAAATATAATTTTATATTTTGCATTCGCACAAATTTTTATATAAAGATTAGAAAAAGGGGAAAACGTTGTACTAAATGTAACGCATTCATTTGTAATGAACATACACTATACTTTTGTAACGAATGTTGTAATGATGCGAGCGACTCTAGTTTATCAAACGAGGAATAATTAGTTATTTATTTCATTGACAGTTAATTAAATTTATTTACTTTATATTTTATGTTTTATTTTCTTTCATTTATTATTATTAGGGCTCTTACTATCCGGATATCCGAGTATCCGGATTGCTCGTTATAATTCGAAATCCGGATCGAAATCCGGATCTGAGTATCCGGATATCCGTACTTGGATCCGAGTATCCGAGTACCCGGTTTTGGATATTTTATTATCATGGCTGAATAAAGCTTTCTTTATATCGATTCTAATTAAAGGGAGCAAGTTTGACTGAAGTGATTAAAACAAGAAATGCGAAGGGAATTATATTAATATTTTATTTACGGTTATACATACACACTAAGATAATAACTTCTTATTTTGGTATGAAAAAACAAGTTCATTTACATTTTCCGGTGACAAACATGATCTTTTGGTGGTTACAATATTATCCGCTGTAAAGTTACTGATGTTGCATGTATGCATACATGGGTATTTTTTTGTTAAGGAAGCCATTTTTGGAAATTTAGTTTCTCTTAATTTCCCTTAAATACATTTCAAATAAAAAATCTGAAGCAGTTTCTTTTATGCTTGCTATATCCTGGGGCCGTATATCGTCATCTACCATATGACGTAATATTTTTTTACTGGTTCATGAATTGATTTTTTGACGTTTTCTGACTCGAAATCGAGATCCTTGTGTCGAGGATCCAAGAATGAATCCAACTCAAGAATACTAATTTTAGGTGTCAGAAAGAACAGAAGTAATTGCGGACCTATTTTTAAGCAGTATTTCACACATATAGAAAGTGGAATTCCATCGAGTTGGACACTTCTGAATTAGCTGCAAGCGAGGGAGCTCTAATTGTTCTTGTTTTTTTTCGAGTGCACTTGTAGCTAAAGCAGAATGCCGAAAATGACCTACTATTTTACTGCTTTTGGTACAAACTTCTTCAATGTCTTGTATATTAAGTCCCTTCTTAACGCTTAATTGTATTGTGTGAGCAACACAACATACACCTTCAATATCCTGTTCCATCAAACCTACTGCATTAATTATGTTACGAGCATTGTCGTGAACGATTCCTACAACTTTATTTTTCAAACCCCAATCGTCTGTACAACTTTCAAGTCTCCTCGACAGATTCTCAGCAGTGTGTTTTTTTCCATTTCTTCTGTTGTTAAAGTAAATTCTTTATATATCCAATTTTTATTTATGAAATGAATCGTAATGGTCAAGTATGAATCGTGAGACCGAGATGTCCAACAATCTGTCGTCACAGATAGAATCGGTAGCTCAGTATTAAGACTATTAAGTTCATCTTGTATCTTTGATTTTGGAATAAGGATACCTGCTTAATTTAGATTCGGATATCAAACACTTTTTTTATTTGCAACTCAGTATCTCTGCCGGCTAAACCCATATACTATGTGTGAGTGATGCAAAAGACAAACGACTACACATTCGAAACAGACAACTGTGTGTGATTTCTCATACAATGTATGCATGCTACCGTTTTTGTTTTTCAAGCGATCGAGAACGAACGATTGTCGACAATCAGTCGTTGTCCTCACGTTGTTAGCTACGTTACGTATTAAGAGAATAAATTCAATTCAAATTAACATTACATTAGTATATCATATAAATTATATATTGTGTGATACACTATAGTTTATATATGTATATAACATATACATATTTCAATTACATATAAATTACATATTGTGTTATACACTCTAGTTTATATATGTACATAACATATACATATTTCATATATTAGATATTTTTTAATTAGTTCATATATTTCATAAATTATAATGTCACAACGCAGTTGGGTGTGGCGATTTTGCCCCAAAATAGAAAATTATCAAGCAAAATGTGACATTTGTGATCGTATTTTTTCAATCGGGAGTTCAACGTCATCCCTGAACAAACATTTGACAAATGTACATTCCCTCAGGACGGAGGATGAAGCTGTACAAAACAAACGACGGTAAGTTTTTATTTTGAAACGGCATAAGGTAATATATTTATATTTAATCTCATATTTATTATAATTAGGCGATATAATACTTCGACTGACGAAGATAATCCCTCAGAAGAAAATAATGTGACCGCACAGTTTGATAATAGCGAGATTAATGGACAAGCGTCTTCTAATTCACGAAGAGTAGCACAGAATTCAGAGATAATTTCTCAAGCATTAGCGAAAATGATATCGATAACTCAATTACCTATATCTTTTGTATCGAGTAAAGGATTTCGGGATTTTATGAAAATAGTTAATCCAACATACAAAGTTCCATGTTCACAAAGAATTTTAAAAAGAATTAAATTGCTATACACAGAAACAAAATCAAAGCTACAAGATGAATTTAATACTGAGCCAATTGCATCTTTGACGACAGATTGTTGGACATCTCGGTCTCAAGATTCATATTTGACCATTACGATTCATTTCATAAATAAAAATTGGATATATAAAGAATTTACTTTAACAACAGAAGAAATGGAAGAAAATCACACTGCTGAGAATCTGGCGAGGAGACTTGAAAATTGTATAGACGATTGGGGTTTGAAAAATAAAATTGTAGGAATCGTTCACGACAATGCTCGTAACATAATTAATGCAGTGGGTTTAATGGAACAAGGTATTGAAGGTGTATGTTGTGCTGCTCACACAATACAATTAAGCGTTAAGAAGGGACTTAATATACAAGACATTGAAGAAGTTTGTACCAAAAGCAGTAAAATAGTGGGTCATTTTCGGCATTCTGCTTTAGCTACAAGTGCACTCGAAAAAAAACAAGAACAATTAGAGCTCCCTCGCTTGCAGCTAATTCAGAAGTGTCCAACTCGATGGAATTCCACTTTCTACATGTGTGAAAGACTACTTAAAAATAGGTCCGCAATTACTTCCGTTCTTTCTGATCGAAACACGACGAAAGTAGATATCGCTAAAAAATTGGAAATGACTGAAAATGATTGGTCTCTTCTTGAAGACATGATAAAGATCTTGAAGCCTATAGAGGTTGCTACAATGATATTTTGTTCTGAAGAAAATGTGAGCATATCGATGATTCGTCCCATTATTCATAGTATTATTGATAAACATCTAATAATAGACCCAGATGATAACAACACAACAATACAACTGAAAACAGTACTTGCTGTGGATCTATCCACAAGATTTCAATTACAACCTAATATTGAGACATCTGACATTAGTATCCTTCAGTTGGCTTCATTCTTGGATCCTCGACACAAGGATCTCGATTTCGAGTCAGAAGATGTCAAAATATCAATTCATGAAGCAGTAAAAAAAATATTACGTGATATGGTAGATGACGATATAGGGTCCCAGAATATACCAAATATAAATGAAACTGCTTTAGATTTTTTATTTGCCAAAAATAGTACTGAAGAACATTCAGTTACTGAATTTGATATGTATTTGAGGGAACAGCAAATTGGTCACAACGTTAATCACATAAGTTGGTGGAAATTACGGGAACCTAAATTTCCAAAAATGGCTTTTTTAGCAAAAAAATACCTGTGCATACCTGCATCATCAGCAAGTTCAGAGAGGGTCTTTTCTACAGCAGGTAATATTGTAACCGCCAAAAGATCGTGTTTATCGCCTGAAAATGTAAACAAACTTGTTTTTTTATACCAAAATCGGGAGTTATTATCGTAGTGTATATGTATAACTGTAAATAAAATATTAATGTAATACTCTTCCCATTTCTTGTTTTAATCACTGTAGTTCAACTTGGCCCTCTTTAATTAGAATCCAAATAAACAGAGCTTTATTGAGTCATTATGATAAAATATTCGAAACCGGATACAGATCTTATTCCGGATTTCGAGTTGTAATGCGTACTTCGAGTACTCGGATATATCCTGATACTCGGGTACTCGAATCTAAATTAAATAAGTATCCGGATATCCGGATATCCGAATATACATTTTGTGGGTATCCGAGTACTCGGATACTCAAGACTCGGATACTCAAAACTCGGATACTCAAGACTCGGATACTCAAAACTCGGATACTCAAGACTCGGATACTCAAAACTCGGATACCCAAGGCTCGGATATCCGTAAATCCGAGAAATAGTAAGAGCCCTAATTATTATGTGTTTCGTTAACAGATTATTATTTATTTTATCATAAAAATGAAAATCATTTATGTATGACTATTCTGAAATAAGTAAAATACAATGTTATACATTATTTTTAGTATTTTAGTCATTGTATTAATTTATTTCTCATTGCATTATCATCGGTCGAAATGACCGACGCGCGCCCACTAACGTAAGTTATTTGGCGCGCCTACTCCCGGGTTAAATAAGAGGATTTTGCCATTTTTCGCATACGCATTGAGGCTATATTAAATGTTATTCATAACATGAGTAAAATAGGTTCTTTACACATATAATTTTCAGGATTTCTTAGTAACTATGAGTACTTTAAAAATATATATTCCAAATCGGGAAACTCCATTCCCTATAAGTGAATGTTTACTTGTGAGCATAATATAATATAATAGATAATATATAATATATAATATATAATATAATAATATAAGGTATAATAAAATACCTAAAATACGAATCTCACATGTACTAGGGGAGAGCGGGGACAAACGTAACACTTTTTACATTTGGCTAAGCTGCCAATTACCTCTTACAGATATAAAAACGAAAATTATTCCTTAAGATGTGTGTTTCTTGGTCTATCATTGGGCCACAAATTCATCCTTCCATGATAAGTAGTCAAAGAGTTATGGCAATTTTCCGCAGTGATTATCATTGTTACTTTTGTCCTGCAGAGGTAGGACGAAAGTAACATACCATGGGGACGAAAGTAATACTAATTATTTTGAGGAGAATTAAGTAAAAACACTTCTTCCAAAGCAAAATAGGATTTTTATTTTCAGAAACGATAGATACAAACATTTAAATAAACATATTTTAAGTAGGTAACGATAAAAAAGCATAACCAGCTTCAAACATTTCTTTGATACTGTGTATTTGATTTAATATGGAATCTCGTGTAATGGCCCCAAAAGTAACTAATATTTATGATTTTTTTTTAAAAACTATTGTTAATATTGGATTCAACTTCTCCCCGTAATGACGTGTTACTTTTGTCCCCAGCCATGTTTTTCAGCATAGAACTGTTATAACGTACAAACTATACAAGATTTATTGAAATCAAATACAGGAATTTATAAAGACATTATCGAAGAACGCTCTAACAAATAATTGGAACAATGTCTATAGTTTAACTATGAATATTAACAAAAAAACCAACAGAGGAGACACTTATCTGAATGATCGAAATAACGAAATCAGCGCGCCCACGGTGTACGAATCGTCGTATTGCTCAGTGTCACTCCGTGGAATAAAAGAAACATTAAACACGCGTAACTATGTAAAGTAAACATTTTGGAAACTTTTGTGAAAGGCGGGAGAAGGCGTGTTACTTTCATGACGCCGTTATGTTTGTCCCCGCTCTCCCCTACCTATATTTCTACGCCCTACTATAATGAAACACCCTCTATGTATTTCTGAAACCTTGTTGTCTGGATATTGGATTGGTCCCCGCCAGTCAGCTATTAATTACAGAGATATATCGTAACCCTGGAAAGATAAATTTGTCTTCAAGTTTCTTGCCCAGATTCCAGCAAAGCCCCGCAGTGTCGAATCTTTAACAAACGCCCGTTAACAACCCCCTGAAGGATAGCGCGGGATAAGATAGAATCTTGCTTTAATAAACCGTACGCGGGCGTCTATCATTTAATTAACGAGTTGCAAACGCGTCCCTTCGGGATCTAATAAGCTACTGGAAAGTTCTGCCGTGCTTTGAAACCTGCACAAACAGTAGCGCCAACAACGTCTTAAGAAACTTTATAATTTGGCATTGTGCTCCTTAATCGATTCCCGATATCTGTTCCCAGGAAATTTCATACGACATCGATCGGGCCTTATTCCGAATAAGCTTCCTCGCCCCGATCTCTCCTTAGGAGTTTCCGGTGCTAGTAATCACCAAGATAAGCGGACTGATGTGTTACATCATCAGAGGACGCTGATTTTAATCAAGTATCTTCGTTACGAGTAAAGCAAGTTGAATTGTCCATGGATTACCTCTAATTTCCTTGAACACTAGAAACTTCTATTCCAGGACGAAGTCTGTAATAAATCAAATATATTTCCTCGCTGGATCTGGTTCAGTGTCCCTTCGTAAAAATATCCTCGCCGCAAAGAAGAGGATTTACGACGGCGATCTCTTTACCAAAACCTACTGATCCCGTAGTTTCGACAAATTAGACGTGAACTCCTGGAAAGCAACTTGGATGGCAACGTGGCCTGCGAAACAACTATTCCTGGCACCCGACAAGAATCCAAAGTTACTGGCGCCGCGGGCGTGTAATTTTAAAAGGAGTCGCGATGCCCACGGAACTGGAACACTGACAATCCGAGTTTAGCGGGGCCGCGTTATACCCGCGGCTAACTTTGGTAACAAGCTTGCAAATCCGCCGAAAATGTCGCGTATCCCACGGGGGGCGACTTAAATTGCCTCGTAAGCAAGCCGATATAAGTACGGCGAGATCGCGGAATTGTAAGAAAATTTGAAAGCCAGCCAGGACGCGGCGAACATCCCTGGCAGGCCGGGCTGCCTAGAGCGCATTAGCGTGCCAGTTTTGCGTATGTGGGTCATGCCTCTGTCCTTGATGGTAGTTCATCCCGAGTGTCATTTGCCTGATGCATTCTGCTATTATGGAAATCATGAGAAATGCATTAACGCTTGAGCGGTCGGATCCAGGCACCGTGTAGACCTAGAAGTGCCTCAGTACCAGTGTTACCCTCTTTCGAGGGATTGGTCGACGTCCAATCGAAATCAGCTACGAAATCTCTTCAACTCCGCGAAACTTCTGAGCGAAGGGGAAACACAAGACGTAGGATTAGAATTTCCTCTGATATCCAGAATGGGAAGGTCTCCTTTATGAATCTTAATGGAGCTCATCCCGCTCACAGGAGCAGAGTTTCTTCTACCCTTTGGCTGGTTTAAAAGGATACTGAATGTTGCAGTAGGTCGTTACTTCAACTTTACGGTAGATTCATATGTTATACTTCTTCCGCGTTCGACGGATGAAGGATATGAGCCTGTAAGCCTCAGCTTTTTGTCTTCCAAATGCACCGTTGGGAAATATGAAGCAATAGGAGTAATCGTACTGTGATAAGAATAACCTCGGAACTCGCGTCAGCACTTTCCACTTACCTGTACGTAATTTCACAGCCAAACACGGTTCACCCAGCCGGGTGTTCTCCGTCGACGGTAATTTGTCGATGGAGCCGTGATGCAGCGTACATACGTTCGCCCGGACGAAACGAAACAACGAAAGGCCGCAGAGGCTCGACCGTGAATAGCCAGTTTAAATGACATCCGAAGCCGAGAGCAAACTAATCGAAGTTTTAGTCGGGACACGTACAAGCGACCTGCAAAGTGGAAGCTGGACGGGTTAGGGTGCCTCCCTGCGCGGAGGCGACCCAAAGCAAACGGGGCAGGGCTGAGCGTCGAACAAAATTGCACCTGGGCAACTGACTGGGAGCACTTAAGGCACGAACCAGTGCCCGTCGAATCCGTGAAGGTGTGACGTGGCCGATTATCGAGTGCACCTGCTACGCTTCGATCGATCTACTACCGCTCTCTCCCTCGCCAGGTCTCCTCCGCAACCCCTCCCCCCCCCCCCCCCACGCCGCGGCTCCCGCCCCCTCCTACGAGCCCGGAGCAGCTCTAAATTTCCTCCGAAAATATTTATTAGATCCCACGTCGAAAGTCTCCGAGTGGATGCTGCCGCGGGATCCCGGCCCTCCTGTACCCGTAAAATTAATCAAAAAACGTCCCCGCCAAGCCTCCGTACCTTGTCCCCATTTTCCCGTCCTCCTCCCTCTGTTACTCTTTCATTGTTCCCCCGTCCTCCTCCGCCGCCCTTTCGGTCTCTTGACCCGACTTTGGTAACTGCTCGCCTCGGAGTAATCGTATTTTTCCTAAAATGAAATTTCTCGCCCCCGCGTTAATGGACCTAACCGTCCCTGGTTGAATAACGAACGGGAAGGTTCTTTAGCGCGGCAACCTTTCGCCTGGCTTTTTTCTTTCCTGCTTGCACGTGTAATGCAGTCTTCGTGGTCCCGTCTCGCCGTCATTGTTGCGCAAATTCGGGCATCGTTTGAAAGACAGACTTTACCAGATCGTATGGGAAATATTGTTAGGAATATTGTGAACGCATAGTTTGTAGTGGTCGAGCCTATTGCGGCCCTCGAGTTAAAGATGTTGTTAGAATCTAATTTGAATGTGGAACGTCATCTGGTCAAACTTCTAACCGTTCGTATTTTAGTTTTTAGTGGATAATTGGTGGGCCGAGATTCGTAGTGGTGTAAGTCACTCGCACGGTGTTTTGCGGTTAGTGTTATAAAAAAAACTGTACATATATATTGCAGTTGTGGGAACACATCTAAAAGCTCAAAATATTAACATAATAAATATGTATATATTGGGAATTAGGCCATGGATACTAAAACCACATCTGTAGTTTTAATTCTTAACTTATTTAAGACACTCAGAAGGCAACCGTCTTTATGCTCTGAACGACAATACGTCTTTATGCTCTGAAACGATCCAGCAGAATGAATTCTCGAGGAGAGATTTGTCAAGCACTCGGACTTAGTGTTCCTGATTTCTCATTAATTTTCGCATCTCGAGAAATGAGAAATCAGATTATATTTCCCGAGAAATCTCGAGAATTCTCAAGAAATTAAAAAAATATTGCAAAATTTATATATTTGGAATAATGTTGATAACTTAGGCAAAACTTGTGTAAATGAAAAAACAGATATTAAATATAATTGATAAATTTATTTATTTAATACAAAATTGAGCAAGGCGAAAGATTACTTTTTTGTTTTAAAATAGTTATTTAAAAAGCACAATGCGTCTAATCTCGCGTCAGCCAATCTACTTCTTTTTTGTGACAAAATCTGCGGCTGTAGAAAAATTTCTTTAATTTTGAGTGGATGTTGGTTTAATTGTGTATAGAGCATCAGCGATACGAAGAGAAAAGTTTATGAAAAATCGCGTAATTCCTCGTATGTATTGCTGACATTTATTACAGATTGTAGATGTGTTTACTGTGTATATGTTCACGATTAACTAGTAACACACAATTTGAACTAAGTGAAAATTTCTGAAAACAAATGGAATTTATAATAATTTTCATACACTTAAGTTTCTCGAGAAATACTCTAATTTATCAAGAAATGAGAAATAAGAAATTATAAAATTTCTATAATGAATTCCCGAGAAGGAATACTACTCGGACTCTATCGGTTGGTCTCGCTATCGATATAAATATCCTGACATAAACATTTCTGCCCTGTTCACTTATGCATTCCACGTAGTAATATAAAATATAATTTTTGTACCAATAAACTTTCATTAGTTAAACAAAACCGTCAGTACATACTTAAAAAATTAAATTATTTTAATTTTTAATTGATTTTATTTATTTTATTCTTTCGCTTGTCAGCGCAACGCATGCACAGCTTCCAATCAGCATCAACACATTCGATATATTAATTAATATCTATTGTTCATGCGTTGTGTGGAATTTTTTGAAATTGTTGTAATTGCAGATATTGTATACAAAATTAATCTTTTACAATACAATATAAATTAATCACGTTATTAAGTGCTCTCAAATTCTACAACTCTAGAATAGGTTACATATTCCTCCTAAAAAACTTAGGCACTGCTCACTTCTATATGTAGAACATCGTCGAATTTTAATGGGTAAATACAATCAGATAAACTATGTGTATATGAATGTTAACACTGTATCTAATCTTTTCGATTTCTTCGCCTGCTCATTTCATAGATTCAGAACTATTTAGAGTTATTAATCATATATGTAACTAGCTGCTATTTTCGTTTTACATTGGCTTTTACGTGTTTTATCTCTATGCGTTTTATACTGCCACATATATTGCGTATTATGTGTGTAATTTTCTAATCTATGGTTCATTGCTGAGTTTATTATACTGTTGTATATTGTATTTATCAAAGGGCTTCCGTTTAAATAAAAAAATAAATAAATAACGTCGACACTTACAAGGGAACATATTAAACCCGCACACGCCGATTTTGACGAGACTCTGCAGATTTGCAGAATAGTAAAAAATATTTGACACGTATTTTTTGTTATCAATAATCCTCCATGTTGAAGTGGTGAAAACAGTCCCTGAAATTGGAGGTCGAAAACATATTTTCTAGAATGTCTCGAGAACTATAAGGCGTAGAACAAATTGTTTTTCTGAAGTATTACTAAACTTAACAATACGAAGAATAGTCTTTAAAATCACGAAAAGCTAAACACCACGAATAAGCCCCCATCGAAGCTGCCTCGCGACGTCGATACACACCTTCAGAGTCACGTGTCGGGGATTTTTCCCGCGAGAACTAACGAAAGTTGGACGAGCAACCACTCCGCCCTCATTTGAAACACAAATCAAGCGGAATAATTGAATCCCGCGAGCGGCGCGAAGTTTGCTTTGACCTACGGATTAGCTTTTCGGAATAGCAGACGATATCACACGGATTAACCGAGCACGATAGAAGTGTCGAACACTCCGCGCCAGAATCGCGGGGGAAAGGATCGTTCGAACGTTTTAACCGAAAAAAATCAACGACGATTTTCACAGAATCCATCGACCAACAAATATTTCGTCGGATCTCTGGAATTTCACATCCAACAACTATCAGCCTCTAAAAATTTCCCTGCGCCAAAACATCATTCACTTTCCAATCGTTTACAACCTTCGCACTATTTTCCTTTGTAAAAATTCTTTTTCGGCGCCCGTCACATTTTTCATATATAAACAGAATCTTTCTCCACCTACAGAGCGAAATATTTCGAATTTTCAGAGGGAACTGTCGACGTTCCCCTCGTTTGTTTTCGTTACATTTTTCTGTCTCTCTTCCTTTTTCCAAATGTCGTGGAAAATTTTTGTCGCTTGTTAACGCGTGTTCCGCGAGTGAAGAAACTGCAGGGGCCAGGCTGAAACGTTCTCGACGCGCGCACACATCGCTCGAAGCTCTCGAGTACAAGTCTCGAACGCGTAAGCGACGCCCGTAGGCGCTCGTCGTCGCCGCGCTCGCTTATATAATTTAATTACGCGGCACTAAATTGCCAGATAACTGAATTGCCACCGGCCGCGGAGGAGCGGGTAACGTCCTGAGAAGAATTCGTTTCGTTTCTCGTCGCTCCAAAGCAATCGGCGTTTCGACGACGAGAACCATCGCGCCTTTCGAGGCTGCACTCCGGGCGTCAATTAAAAATCAATCACGACGGGTAACGACTCCGAGAAGGGGACAGTTTAAAACCGTCACTCGTTAGGATAAGTCGTTAATTACAGGGGACACCAGCGCAGCTGCGAAAGGTAATTAACGGAGCGACAACAATTACATTCTTCGAGCACTTTTCCTCGTTATATCAGTCGTCGTAGCAAGTAGCTTTCCCTGGCAGTCTCGGCGTGCTCGAAAATTAAGTAGTTTCCCTTGAAATTATCCCTCCCCTTTCCACGATTTCAGCGGATCTCCTTTTGTAATTATTATTCTTTTCGACGATCTTTTTTTAATTATTTCTCCCGTTTCGGCCATCTCTATCGTTCTCACTCTCTTTCAACTGCCCCCGTTTTCCCCATTCTTCATTTTCATTATTCTTTGTAGCTAACAAGCTTCCCGCCGGTTCTTTTGAATTTTGATCTCTTTTCATGTAAAATTTCATCTCTCCCCGTCACTGCCTCGCCCCCGCCGCCTTTGCGAGTCTCTTCCGCTCTTGGGCTTGCCCCCCCCCCCCCCTCGCGCCCTCCGATCCCCCTTTCTCGGCACCCTACCCGAGCCCCGCCAACCCCTGCGCAACCCCTTGCGGACCCGCGGCAGGGTCTCTTTGTCTTCCCCTTTACACAGCTGCGGCCATGATTACGTTTGTTTGCGGTGGACCGCGAAATTTTACCAAAGCGACGGCGCTCCGTGGACCCGTGGCCAAAGCGTTTTCAGTGCAGCGGCCAGCCGAATAATCGCCTCGTCCACGGTCCGCGCCCTCGCTGAGTATTTTGGAAAAAGCACAATGGCCCGCGGGTGGGCAGCGCCGATGGCGAACGGGCGGCAAGTGGGCCGCCGCGGCGGCTGTAATCAACCATGTAAATCACACGTTTGCCTTCGAGATTTGCATTAATTTCGCTAATCGTCGCTGTACGCGCGTGCCACGCCTCCGTCGCGTGCCACGCCACGTCGATTCGCAAACTAATTAGTTTACGGAGTGCTCCGGCGACGATGGTGTTGCGTCGGGCTATTAATTAGTGCTGTCGCTTTGTAACTTTATCCCGAATCGTATCTTGTGATCGTCATGTCTGATTTCTGACGGTAATAAGGTGAACTAGTGATTGAGAAGCGAACGGAATTCATTGCGATGTACTGCATTAGCGTGGCCATTATTTTCAGCATGCGATTTATTTTGCTCCCACCTTGAGTCTGGCGTTTTGCCTATACTCGCGCAGTGCGGACTCCCTTACCTATATTATTCAAACGCTGTTGTCTAAAAAAAGGTCAGAAGCACGAAAGAATTATATATTCAGTAATTGTAGAAAATTGAATGCACTTTTAATATTATTTGAATGATGTTTTGATAGGTCTTCCCATTTTTGGGAAATTCTTTAAATCCAAACCAGTGATGAATTCTACGCTTGAAGGCCTGGTCGGCACCCTTTGCTGTTGTCCGATTGCAATAATCTTTTTCAGGGGAAATTTTCTTATGAAATGGAACCGTTATGGGGGTGAAAGCAAAGATATACCGAAAAAAAATTTCACACGTATAAATAAGGACCACCCTAATGTATATAATTAGTAATTAGTTACTGCAAGGGAAACATATGAATCAGGTTTCTGAAATAATCTGTCAATTTATCGATATATAGGATTATTTATGTGAGATCAGTAGACCTTGTCAAAATGATTTAGAAACAGGGAGCTGGAACGAAATGTTTTTTTGTTTAGTTTCTGTTCGGCTCCGATACTTAATAATAATTTCGTTTCGGTTAATATCGTTCCTGCTGAAAAATATTTCGATTCCATTGGAACGAAAAATAAATTTTGTTCCGAATCGATTATTTCAATTATAAAAAAAAATTCCACATAAACTTATTTTTGGCAATCTTATTGCATTTGGTAGTAATATTATAAAACATTATATGTTATAAAATATTATATATTATGTATTATAGAGAGTTTTGTGGCTTTCGGGTGTAAACCTCTAATAATATAATCTGTATAAAAATAAATAGATTATACAAAATAGAAATCCAAAATCACAGAATTTATCTACTGTTCATATTCGTAAATAGATTCATGATAAAAATAAGGGGCGCACGATTTAAATTTTTTAACACAAAGTGTGCATCAAAAACGAAATAATAACGTTATTAACCGGAATTTTTATTTCAGTTACCTATATCGTTTTCACTCCTGCGATAGGATTAAGAATTTCGTTTCGTTTCTGTGACTGTTCCGAAGAAACATTTCGTTCTTTTCGTTATCGTTTTCGTTTCTGTTCCATTCCGGGTCCCTATTTACAAAATGGAAACCATCACATTACTTTGTACTTTAAATCCAAGGACGATATTCAGGTGTTCCCTTTCTAATAAGTCACCCTTTATATTAATAATAATAAATTTATTGACGATATCCCTTCGACACAAAGGAAAAAAGAAAATGCAGAAAATTACATAAAGAGAAGATTAAACAGGCGTACTTAGAGATAACGAAACGTAGAAAGACTCGCATTAAGTGTACATTTTTATTCCAGAAAAAAGAAAAAAGAATTTGCCTCCGTGCAAGGTACCCAAGAATAACCGGATATCTCCGAAAGGAAAAGGAAAAGGAAAATGGCAGGAGTAAGTCAGTTACAATAAAAACTTAAAGGCTTGCAGTAAAAGATAATTGAATCCAAGGTTCTCCGTTCAGACGTGGAGAATCGTATTAATTTCTCTGCGATCGGATGGCCAAGAATTCGGCCCCGCGGTTGCTCCAGTGCCCTCGCAAAAACTGCTCCTCTCTAGAATCAAATTATCTCGCCCCGAAGTTACCAAGGTTCAAGAAACCCGCTCGACTCTCGAGCAACGAAGAACCCAGCCTCGCAGAAAGCTAATTAGCGAGCCTCGACGATCATCAGTGTAACAGAGCAAACTGTGCCAAGCCTGTTTCTGTGCGAGTGCTCGCGAGCGCGGAATATTGATAATGAATCTCGCTAATTCGTGAGGACTCTTCCGCCCGTTGCCGGCCCGGAGGACGAAATAAAGGCAGGCGGAGATGAAAGTGTACAGGATTCGGTACAGTTGGTAGTATTTCGTGATATTGCGGTATCGAGTGTTGCGACGTAGCTTGCTAATTTATCTTCACAGTTTTATTGGCTAAACGGGGATATAAAATTGCGGACGCAACCTTCCATGTGGATGAAATTCATTGAAAGAATCGGAGCTGTCGAAGTCTTCCTTCGAATCAATCAACGTCTTGTCCAGATCCACCCAAGTCTTCACTTAGATTTATCAATGTCCTGTCGAGATTCGACAAGCTCCTACCTTAAATCTATCAATGTCCGGAATCTTCTTCCCGACCTGCCGCTCGATTTAATCGATTTAATCTGTTCTTCCGTATCACTACTTGTACGTACAATGGTTTCCTTCGGAATCTTACACAGACAGGGATATGGATCCCAAGAAAAGCCACTATGCCAAACATTTTCTTATAAGTAATAAAATATTTCAAAGTACAAGAATCTTCAAACGCTAGACCTAGGCTTACTGTATCCATAGAAAACTATACTTTCTTTTACTTTTAGAGAATTGTTTATCGAATTGCCATAAAAAAGAAATAAATGAATTATACTCCGCAATAAACAATGGAAGCATTAAAGCTGCTTCAACTTTGATTATTATGTATATTTATGTTTCTTATCTCCTATCTGAATAAAATTTTATACATTCAAAACACTTAACAACTATATATATATATATCTATACATAGATATATATCTTCTTTCTCGAGAATTTCTCGAGAAATTTTATAATTTCTTATTTCTCATTTCTCAATAAAATACAGTATTTCTCGAGAAACTTAAGTGTATGAAAATTATTATGAATCCCATTTGTTTTCAGAAATGAATGTTCAGTTAGTTCAATTTGTGTGTTACTAGTTAATCGTGAACATATAAACACATATACAATCTGTAATGAATGTTAGAAATACATACAAAGAATTGCGCGATTGTTTATAAACTTTTCTCTTCGTATCACCGATGCTCTATATACAATTAAACCAACATCCACTCAAAATGAAAGAAATTTTTCAACTGCCGCAGATTTTGTCACAAAAAGAAGATTCGCTGACGCGACATTAAGCGCATTGTGTTTTTAAAGAACTATTTTAAAACAAAAAAGTAATGTTTCGCCTTGTTCACATTTTGTATTAAATAAATAAATTTATCAATTAAATTTTATATCTTTTTTTTTTCATTTTCACAAGTTTTGTCTAACAAGGGAACACCGCGAGCCCACACTCACCGATTGGAACGCAACTTTGTGGGTTTTTAAAGTGACTCAAAACAAGAACAACGGTGTGTTTCATTTCGGCCCTATCGCCCTTTAAGCGGGTGAAAACTAACCTCAAAGTCAAATTGGCACTTCCACTTTTTCGTGTATAACTCTCAAAGTTCAACAGATAGAAAAAAATGTTTCAAACAAAAGTTTAATCGTGCAATGAGCGCTGCAAACTTGCGTTAACAAAATTTTGAAAAGAGTTTAAAAAAAAATACCTAAACGAAAAAAAACTTTTTTCAAAATTTTGTTAACGCAAGTTTGCAGCGCTTATTGCACCATTAAACTTTTGTTTGAAACATTTTTTTCTATCTGTTGTACTTTGAGAGTTATACGCGAAAAAGTGGATGTGCCAATTTGACTTTGAGGTTAGTTTTCACCCCCTTAAAGGGCGATAGGGCCGAAATGAAACACACCGTTGTTCTTATTTTGAGTCACTCTAAAAACCCTTTAAAATAAAACTTTATATAAATATTATCAACATTATTCCAATAATATAAATTTTGCAATATTTATTTAATTTCTTGAGAATTCTCGAGAATTCTCGAGAAATATAATCTGATTTTTCATTTCTCGAGATGCGAATAATATCGAGATATAAGGAACACTATCTATACATATACTTGCTAAAAGAATACCAGTACCTGTTATAATTATAGTTACATAAGAAATTGAATGATTAATCTAATCTTTTTTCGTTCTCTTATGTAGTAAATGAGAGTAAAAGTTTTACTTCCTTTCCATCCAGTTTTGATATCGAGAGGGTAAACGAGCCTCCCTCTATGGAAACTAAAAGTTACACTTAAATTCCAATCAAATAAGAACCCCTCGCCATTATTTAGACTTTGTTGAAAAACAGTCTTCAGATTGAACTTCGCCTTTGCGATAGTCTTGTTCTTCATTTCTTTTCTCTTGCTTATTTTGTTTGTGAAATAAAAACGCTTAACAATAATAATAATAATAATTATCACCCAATATTCTAAGACTCTCATACAACTGTCGATACCGAGGAAATTACAACTCCTAGAACCACTCACCAGATGATCCTTCTCCCCGAGTTCGAACTTTCCACAACACCCCTCCGGATCCTCCATCAGCGCTCGCGTTACCACGCGAATCGGCGATAACGTGGCCCGAGGAACGGCGGGCGCGTTAAATGCGGAATCACGCCGCTCATAATACGGCCGGAGTGCCTTAGGGCAAACGAAACAATCCGGTAAGTCTGGAACAAGTTCGACGCCTGGAAACTTGCCGAACCTGGCTCGATTTCCCGGTGGTCATCGGATGGATTTCCCGGTCCCCGTGTATGCGATGCATGTGCATCGCCGGCGCGCGCAGACATCTACGGCCGGTCTCTGGTTGCAGGTCCCAGCGAGAAGCCAGAAACTACGATGCAGCCGGCAGCACGAACCCCCAACGACTTGCCCCGAAGTTGCAAACTACGGATTGCATCGCCGCTGCGGTCGGCACGAGTTACCGATTTAATTGCAACTAATGCCCCGGCGCACCCCGTTCCGGCTGGAAATTTAATACCGATATCGTGGCGGTGATTAAGCGAACACGGGGGATCGTTTACCGTTCCGCGGTGTGTCCGGTCAAACGTGCTTTTTAACGAGCATGCAGTTAAATACGGGCCTCCGCTGCTATGTACCTGCAACCCTTCCTTCGCCCCCCCCCCCCCCACCTTCCCGCTTCTCGCAAACTTCTCCACCCCTGTTTTACTCTCTTTTGTTGGAGCCACTGCGTTTAATCAGAAATTTCGGGGGTGCTACCCTCTGGCAAAAGCAAATCATTCTAGGGTACTGGGGTATACAGATCGTCAAAGTTAAATGCTGGTGGTAGGAACTTTGCAATACTTGGTATCCGGAGCAAGTTTGATCCTGATGGGGTTTTTAAACGAATGTTAGGGAGGAACTTCTCTAGTTCAAGCGAAACTCTTTAAGGAGTGTATAAATGTAATGCCCCTCGGCCGGTCTGCACTGACTCTGGGAGATCTTGGATCGCCGGCAGTAAAAATGGTATGGCTCGGTATGGGAGGCCAATGAAAAGTCCAAGAATCCAATTCCGAGTCGCGTGGCCACCAAGACTGTCCACTGGCAATGCGTTCCAGCGATTCTGGGTAACAGTGTCGTGGCCGGAGGGTTGGGATTCAGCAATTCCTGATTTTCCATTGCCCGATTCAGGACCGATATACACCGGCCGTGCATTCCATTATCGCGTAACAACGCGCCCCACCAGTCTCGCAGCTGGCAGGTTTCTGTTTGCCTCTTTGTGCGCCTGCCCTCCATATACGGGGTGTAAAGGTAACACTAACTAATACAAGCGATTACCTCGAATGCGAGAAGGGGATATAATTGCTACTGTGTTGCACGCGATGCAAAAGGCGTCCTTATACTCCACATGGCGATTAGTTAAAATAATTAATCGAGGTGGTGGAATGACGGTTACTTTGTAAAATTAACATACACATGTGTAGTAAGAATTTCTATGAAATCGAACAACTTTTTCCAAGCAATTCTCCAAAATACAGTGGGGGACAAAAGTATGTGGACACTTTTAAAATCGTATAACTTGTTCAAAATTGGTTCAAACAACTTGAGTTTTTTTGAGAAACTAGAAGGATTAGTTTGCTAAGTGACGTGTTTCGTCGTTTAGAAAAAAATTGCAATTGGTCGGAATAGGAAAAAAAAATAGGAAAGATCATTTTTTCAACTTTTTTGCCTGTGCTCGTAATGGAAATTTAAAAAATGCCTTTTGTAGATTGAGATAAGTTGTATACACGCGTAAAATTTAATCAAAATCGGTTAACATTGCTCTGAGCTATAAATGTTTAAGGATCGCAGAATATGGTCGAAAACCGCTGATTTCGGGAATCTCGCGATTTTCGACCTTATTCTGCGATCTTTAAGCGTTTATAGCTCAGAGCAACGTTAACCTATTTTTATAAAATTTTAGGCGTGTATAAAACTTACTTCAATCTACAAAAGCCATTTTTTTAAATTTTCATTACGAGCACAAACAAAAAAGTAGAAAAAAAGATGTTTCCTATTTTTTTTGCTGTCCCGACCAATTGCAACTATTTTCAAAACGACGAAACACGTCACATAGCAAACTAATCCTTCTAGTTTCTCAAAAAACTCAAGTTGTTTGAACCAATTTTGAACAAGTTATACGATTTCAAAAGTGTCCACATACTTTTGTCCCCCACTGTAACTCGCACGTGAAAAGTTGCGATATATGCACATACGTATCATTTAACTTTTATCAATAATTTTCGACATATTATCCCAAAACACATTGTTTTGAAAATTAATTTAAACAAAATTTACTCTACTTGATGTAAAGTTTAGGATCACTCGTTTTATTTTATGTCTACTCCTCTTCTTCAAGGGGTACACATTTTGTTGCCCTGCAGTCATTAAGTCTCACTCAATAACGATCAAGTTCCTATCCCCCACAGCTTGGAAGTTATTAAGCCGTAGCTCTCTTCGTTTCACACCCTGTATATCTGATGCTGGAACGCAAACACAGGCATAAACCCGATTTCTGTGCCGGCCAGGCTTAGCCGCGTCGTCTGCAAATTGAATTATCGCAAGATCCTGCCAAAGATAGCCGGGGTTCGTGGGTCGGATGATCGTAGCTCACGAGGATGATGGACAGAGAGACCTCAGTGAAGGGGATCCGCGATAAGTCAGACGTGGCCGTTTTACGACGCGGATTAAGCCCGCCCTCGGTGTCCGTTGAAAAATGTTGCATCGCTTTTTGGCTGACGCACCAAAGTAACGTTTTAATACCGGTCATTAATATGCTCTCCCTGAACTGATATTGTGCACCTGTGCTCTCTGATACGTAGGAACTAACTACTCGATTGTGCCTAAAATTTCAGGACTTATTGTAACACGAACCATTTACATTTCATGACTAAATTTTTGTTACAAATTTACTGATTCCTTTCACACCTACTTTAATAAGGTAAATGTCCCAATACCTGGACATTTAAGGTACGGCAGACACACGTTTGAGAATTGTTCAGTTATACAAATCGATTTATTTAAAAACGATTTTGCAATTACATGGGACATCGTGTGTAGTTTATCGTTAAAAAAGAAACATATTGTAGGATTGAATAATTTTGTAAAATATTGATAATTCATAGTCCTTACAATGGCCCAATTCCTGGACAGCTTAACTACTTACTTAGTATGTCCCGGTATCCCAATTTTACTGCCCCATTACCTGGGCACACGATGAAATTTTTATGTTTTCTAGGGAACAACACAATAGTTTTTTCTTTTGGCATTTTTCTTCTGTATGAGTAATTTATTCAAATCAATAAAGAAACTTAAGTAAAAAGAATCTATTTTTGAATGACTAATTTTAAGGTTATGTGTACTCGTGTGTAACACACGAATTTTACACATGAATTAAGTATTATCATTGAAACAAGATACCAAGAATACAAAGTAATAATTGTCAAGGTGTTAAGTAATTATTTTATTATCGTGTCAACAATAACGCGTACTTATTTCACAATTTGCACACATGGTCAGGTTTAGGGTAGTTCCGGGATTTCACTGTACTAGTAGATAGAGTTTAATTTTAATCTTCCAATAAAAAAATAATACTACAAGGTACCATTTTACTAAAACTGTATTAGTTGTACCAATATACTAAACATTATTAATAATATTCGCTTAAAAAAAAGTGAAGACTGTTTAGCAAATCAGATAAGAACAATACTAAAATAGTGTAGACTGGACAGTTCAAGAAAATTTATTTTTATTACGAGTGTTACAAGTTTACTAAAAAAAATATGTATAGGTATGAATATATTTTATTAAATATTTGAGTAATTGAATAAAATAGTTCTTTTATGGATAAAGTGAATATTAAATGTAATAATCAGTATTATTTGCACTAGTGTCCATGTACTGGGACGTGTTCAGGTATTGGAACATTTACTTTATAACTGTGACTGAGGTTGAATTTTGGGACGAAATATTACAGAAAGCTATTCTCCTTGTTGCATATGAAAGTGTCGATCGCGGATAGCGCAAAATTTCCTTTGTATATAGGAGTGAAACCAAGAATAAGAATTTCTAACGCTGACTCACGTCCCGAGAAATGTCACGGAAACTCAAGAAATTAAGATAAATAAAATAATTAAAAAACAAAGAATATTTCCATTCAAATTTGCAATAACTAGTAACAAAGATTCGACTCTTCTGTAGGGGAAGGTGGGGTAAAACGGAACGCTTAACTTTGGAGAGTGATAACTTAAAATCGGGAGGAGAAAAAGACACGAGACTTCAACAGGAGTCTTCAGTGGACCTTAGACAATAAGAAAATCAAGGTCATTGTTAAGAAAAATCTTTGGGAACGACGGAAAATGAAATTTACCGGAGGTATTGAAATCTTCGTCTCGCTCAAATGTGGAGTAAAACGGAACACCCACTCGAAGACCGTTTAAACGTACAAAATCTTTATTTTTATGATTTAAAATGTATTAATTTATGTTAAAATCTATAAATATATGTTTTAGGTATAACTATTGCAAATAAAATATAACAAAAATATATATTATACATATAAGAGAAAATATTTTATTAGATAACATGAAAATTACGGAACATAATCAAATATAAATGTAATATCGTAAAAGAAGGATAAATTAATACAGTTTGTTTATTATTTTATGAACAATAAGCGGGCCGGAATTATCCGCTGGCTGGAATTGTACCCCGCTTTCCCCTACACGCGGATTTTTACATGAATATCAATACTTGCATGAAGAACACTTCTGCATTAAATGATTATGTTATTTATTACAACTTAAACTAACAGTTTGATCGAATGAAAGATGTATCTCATACATCATAATTTTCTATACAAAATCAATTTTTTTAGCAACAAGGATAGTAATTAAAAGTTTAATCTACAATCTAATAATTAAAAGAGATAATAAACACGTACTAAGAGACGTTTCCATTCTTCCCCATGTATAACAGGCGTTCCGTTTTACCCCGCGAAAAGTGTTCCGTTTTGCCCCACGTGCAGTCATTTAGTAAACATTTAATATTTACACTTCAGCGTGAGGTAAAGAACTTTTTATATACGTCAAAATGTAGCGTAAGGACTATAGAATCCAACGATGTACTTGCCGTTATTAATTTTCGAAATACAAGTACCGAAAAGTGGTCGAAAGTCCAACGCAATATTGGAACGTCGATACCGGAAATTTTTCCAACTCTCTTAATGGAAAAATAACTTGTGCAGGGGTCTATGGTCTATCACAAAATGCTATGAGGACCCTTTAGTTCCGTGTCACGCAATACCAACTCATTCGCAGCTCTTATCTAACAGAAACATTGGTGTTCCGTTTTACCCACCCGTTCCGTTTTACCCCACTTTCCCCTATCACGCACAAAAGCATGGGGACGTTTAAAGACCACGAGCAAGCTCCATGAAAATCCCACATCAATTATACCTCCGCAAATCGGCATCAGACGCACCGATATCGAAAGCAGATTGACGCATCTCTGTGAAACGTTAAACCGTACCGCTTAACAGTAGAACGCTGCGGACCCGGTGGTAGCGTACCGACGAGCAGCATCGAATTCGCGATAAAAGTGCGAACACTTCAAAGGGGACTTTATTTCGGGGAGGGAACTGGACGCGACCCGTTGTACCGTCCACAACATTTCTCGTTTTTTCTTTTTTCTCCGGCTACGAGCTGTGCCGGGGGCTTGCCGCGCCGGAAAAATTCATAGATCTCTATCAGCGTGTGCGTGCGCGCCCGCGCGCTATCGATCCCGCGAGGACGTGTACGAGCCTGGGGGATGAAATCGAGAGTCCGTATCCGGCCTGTCCATGGTCCTTTCTCTCTGACAGCGATCCGCGCTGAAGTGGCCCGCGGGAAAATCAACGGGGAAAGGATCAAAGAGCTGGAACGAAGGAGTCGGACCGTATTTGATCGTCGTTTGAATTAAAGATGACCAACGCTGCTCACCGCGCTCCGTTCGTTAAACTACGCCGCACGTTTCGACCGATCGTAATCTTTGATGCTGGCGGGGACACGGCAATGTTGCGCGTAATTACTTGCAAGTTTGATTTTCACGCCGACAGCTTCGAGGTTCGATTCTTCGATTCATTTGGATGGGAGAAATTTACCTGTTAACTGGGGTATTAAATTTGTTAACCACTGCAGCGTCCGTTTACCGTGTTTTAGTCGAACATAAAATTGAAAGGTGCTTCTGTTCGTTCGGTGTAATTCCCGTTTTCGCGCCTATGTCTATGTAATTGACAGTCACGCGTCTCACTGAACGTCAAGCACACGATTTTCCACATAGGTATACCTACTTGTAGACGGATCGATTTAAGTATTCGTTTTAATTTCACTAGCCCACCGACAAAAGAATCTTGCAGTTTAGGGAAAGACAGAATTATTCAGGACCTTGCAGCAAGAGGGATGCAACTTCATTTTTGACAGTTTTTGAATTATGAAATTATGACGTTTAATATACGTAAAAAATTCTACATCGTTTGGTGCACGTTTCATGCAAATCCGATAACAGACAAGCGCTTTATTGCAAATTTTGAACTTGCACCCATTGCTGTTTTGTGCAATATTTTTGTTTTCGACAGCTGCAGATTTGAAAGATTTGTCAAACGTAGAAATAAAAACTTATCATCTCAATAACTACTACTTATTGTGTGAAAATATATATTTTTCAATCAGTGTTCTCCTTTCAATCTTAAGTAAAAGCAATAATTTTATAAACAGTTTTTTCTAATTTACTCGAAATTGGTAAAGATGGAGCTGCACCTCTTTTGCTGTAAGCTCCTCAATTCCTTTAGACTCGTCACTTCGAATATGTCTTCGAGCCATTCGAGCATGAGCTTCCACTGCACAAGACACTGATCAGGTATCATTAATGCCGGAATGCATGAATCAGAAGTGACGTAAGAAGGATATTTCATATTACGCAGCCGCCAAATGTGATTTCATTGACTGTGGGAATTGGTAACGAAGATTTAACCAAGATCAGAATAGAAATCGATATTCCCCAGTTAACTGGTGTATACCCTGAATACGGACGCATTCAGGGAGCTCACTATTGGGAACCAAGTCATGAGACAATAGTGATTATCCTGCGGACATGCAGCACGATAGCACAACTGCGTCCTAGCGAGTTGATAGTATTGACTACTGCTTCGTGATAGTCGTTAAAGGGGACCTGCAATCGTAGAAATGGAGGGTAGACTCCTCAGTCATGAAAGTTAATTGTGACGAGCCGTAAATCGTAAGATTTGGTGGGGATAATCCCCAGACGGTAGCAACAACCTCGGATTCATGAGTGTGGCTGACCTCGAAGTAGTACAAGTCAATATAACAATGACTTTCCACTTGTGCCAGCCACGCTCCTTCAGAAGCAGAGCTGTTATTCACTCACGTGTTAGTAGAAGTTATCATTACCATGCTCGGCAACACTTCAGTCAGATTCATACTCCGAAGATAGCCACGTTTCAGAGAATTGTCGTTGAACGAAGGAAATGTCTGGAAGCCTTCGTCGTCATATTCCACGTTTGAAAAGGTGGCACTAGAGACATGCCTCGTAATCACCACTTTCTCCCCTTTCTTCTATTAATTCTAAACTGAATGGTCATTCAACGCATACACTTAAACACAGTGTTGGGATTGGTAGGTAACTACTAACAAGGAGAGGTTCTCAGGTGTCCGCCTCCGATTGCTTTGGATTTTGGGTATATTTTAACAAATATGTGTTTTTTTTATTTTAGCCGTTTGCATATTTAAGGGGTGAAACCACCTGACAACACGTAAGGGAGAGTGGGATAAACACGAACGCGGGGTAATCGCGAATGCAAAGGTTACGGCGTTTTAAAAATAAATAAAAACGATGTTCCCTCTCCACTGGCTAATAGTTTAGGGGTCGTCCTTAAATTACGTAAGGCTTTTTAGGGGGGGAGGGGGTCGCGAATTTCTTACAAGGGGGGAGAGGGGAGTCAGGTAGCGTCTTACGTAATAGTTTTTAACCTAATTTTCAATAAATACAAATACTATCATTAATGTTCGAGAAAAGTTGTTTAGGTTACATTTCCCGAAACCGAGTTAAATGAATTATATAAACCTTTAAAAAAAATTTAATAACTAAAAAAATTCAATGTAAAATATATTACGTAAGAAGGGGGTTGCAATATCAAATCTTACGAATTCTTATACTGGGGGTGGGAGGGGGTTAGAAATCGCCAAAATTACCCTTACGTAATTTAAGGACGGCCCCTTAGGTCGTATCCAACGCCGGACAGAAATTAATAAATACAGAACGCTCATGCTATTCAAGATAAACACAATTTATTATTTTCATCATGTTTCAAGTAATATTTTGTCAATTTTCAATTGCATGTAATTACTGTTGAATTAATGATACAATTGTTTGTTTGTTTTTAAGTTGAAATAAAGCACTTTTTACCAACATTTTGTGACCAAGGCGTTGCTTGAATCACGATTCTAACCTCTGAAATGAATTCATTTTTATTTTTTGATGTCGTGGGGTATTGACGAACAAATCGGATGGGGTAATCTCGAACCTTCGAGATTAGCAACGTTAACCGATTTTGATGAAATTTTCAGCATATATACAATTTACTTAAATCTACAAAAGGGATTTTTTAATTTTCATTACAGGCTCAGAAAAAAAAGTTTAAAAAAACGACCTTACTATTTTTCGATATTCCGACCAATTGCAATTTTTTCCTAACGCACAAGAAGAGGAATTTGAAAAATACATTAGGTATAGGTTATAGCAACATTTTTTATGGGTTGACCATTGAAGTCGCGCTTTCTGTGCGACTTCCGTGATATTTAGCACTCTGTTCGTGATTACCCCACGGCAGTCGAGTAATCACGAACACCAATGGTTTTGCTTTTTCTCTATAAATTTGATTTTTATTATAATTTTTCAAAAATTCGTCACAGTACTTTATAGATGAATAGTTTAAGTATGTTTATAAATAATAAACAAATTCATTTCTCACATAGTTTTCGTTTTGTTTGCTTGTTTGCTTAGGTGTTCGCAATTACTCCACTCTCCCTTATTTGTTATTTTTCGGTCCTCTGAAACAGTGATGAGCAACTTAGCCGTCCGCGGGCCACATTTGGCCCGCCAGCAGCAGACCTGCGACCCACCTGAAGATCGCCATATATGTTTTGAACTATAAAACATATCGGAATGTTGTATAATTTTATATTTTGTACGTTTATTTAATTTTTTTTCATTTCTGTTAACTTAATTATCATAAAAAAGTGTAAAAACTTTTTAATTATTTAAACTACTGTAAAAAACTGTTTATTTATTTAAACTACTTTATTTAATGCCCTTTTAAGTGGTTTCTAATACAATTGTTTAATCGTTCGGCATCGAGTCGATTACGACGAACATTTTTTAAAATTTTCATTCGCGAGAATAGTTGCTCACACGCATACATACTGTCAAATAAGCTCTTATTTGCCTGGAGTGGGTAGCTAGCAATGGAAATTTATTAGCCGGAAAATAACGCTTATAAAACTCAATAAGTCTAGCATTCTGAAATTTATTCCTTAGTTCTGTGTCGTTTTGTAAATGAATTAATTCCATTTGAAATTCATCGGGAATTCATTCAACATTTATAAATTTCCATTGCTAGCTACTCACTCCAGGCAAATAATGAGCTTATTTGGCAGTACGTATGCATATGACCAACTATTCTCGAAAATGAAAAATGTAAAAAGTGATCGTCGTAATCGACTCACTGACGAACGATTAAATAATTGTCTTGGAGTAGCAGTTTCAAATATCGCACCTAATATTGTCAAGCTCGTTCATGAAAATCAGAATCAAGTATCTCATTAATTAAATTTCAATAGTTATTTACGTTCATTTAATTAGAAAAATATAGTTACATATACCTGTTTAGATTATAATATGTAGGTATATATTAATGTGTATATATTGCTAATAAACAGCACATCAAAGTTAAAAAGAACGATTTATTGTAAATCAATGTCAGAAATAACAAATTCAGCCCATAAATTAAAATTCTTGAATTAGTTATATTTATGTATTTAATATTGCGGCCCGCGTAGAGTAATAGGTTTCCACTTGTGGCCCACTTCGGACAAAAGGTTTCCCGCCACTGCTCTAAAACATTTTCAAAAACCGAAACAATGGGCAGCGGACCCCTAAAACCCGTTGCTTGTAAGCACTGCATACCATTCTTTCTCCAAAGTAAATTCTTAAATATTCTTTGAAATTTCGAAAAGGCTTTCACATTTCACAAACACGTTATATTTGATGGGAATAACGGAATTACGAGCAGCTTTTAATAAATACCCTCTGCGTGAGCGGAATCCCCGTAAAATACGCCGAGAAAATAGTCGAAGCATCTTTATGCGTATACTGTAGCTGTGCTCGAAGGCGACCGCTATTCTTATGGAAAATATTTCCATGCGCGTTTCCTGATTTAGCAAGAAGAAAGCGCGGCCTCCTCCCGCGTGTATTATTCACGAGGATATTCGATCTTCCTTCGCCTCCTGTAGCCGGCCGCATATCCCCTCGGCTCCTTGGATGCAAACGTTCTCACAGCCACGCAACAAGAGCGTGCGGCAAGATTTATGGGCCGCGGAGGAGGTCCTTAAGAGAATTACCTTTGCAGGTGGCGTAGCCAGGAAGAGGGTACTTCCTTTTAAAGGACCACGATACCAGTGGGCCGCGGAAGATTCCTTGACAAACGCGCTAAAAAGGATTACCTGCTATCCTCGGAGAAAGCGCTATACAAAACTGCGCCGTTAAGCCACTCGAATCGACATCCTTACCTTGATAAACGACCTCGTGCTGGGAGCTGCGCACGTTACATTAACGGAAACGCGCGAGGATGCCGCGAAAAATCTCGGGAGAAGCTACATCGCTTTTTTTCGAACGGATAATACTGCTTCCTGAAGTCATGGGTCAGCAAAATATAACCCTTTGCACTCCGAGTACCAAACTTTAAATTTACACACCTATTCTTATTATTAAACTTTGTGAATGCCCACTGAGCTCGCGAGTAGAATTAAGTGAACAATTTATTTATTTTGAACTTACTGTGGAAAAATCTGTATTTAGTAAGTGCAAAGAATAAGTTGGGATGCAAAGGGTTAAACACCTTACGCGTGTTTGAATGTTTGTAGGGGAATGGATACGTCGAATAATTTTTATCGAACTGCTCGATCTTGCCTCTGATAACAGCAATACACATACGACGCGTGAAAAAATGGTTCCTGGATATTCGCATTCCTATTTACCAATGCAAATTAAATTTCCGTACGTGTGTCCTCGGGTATATCCCGCGCTTCGATGCAAAGTGTATGTTAACGAAGCAACAATAAAGCCTGTGTTATTTTAAACTCGTTAAAATTACATCATTTGCAATTGAATGTGCGCAGAATTTCAAATAACATCCTGTACTATTAAAAGGTTAAAGGGAAATGGTATCTCAGTTTGCAATGGCGTTCAATTTTTGAAAGTGAATCCCATTACAATATCAAAGAGCGAGTTAATGACGTCGGTGGATACAACGCGGCGGATTTTGTAAAACGCGCGGAACGGCAATTAAAATGCAAAACCGTTGCCTATCGGGAAATTCATGGAGTCTAAACTGCTGATATTTAAGGGAAGCTAAATTACATTCGAAACGATCGTTAATTCATGATACATTAATAATTATCAATCTTAGCAATCGAAAATTCTGCAACTAAAATCGTTTTTAATACTTCCTCGTCAATCTTTCCAGTGAAAGGAACTCCAGATATTACTTACTTACCCCATGCATCGTTCCTATCATTCGTACATGATTTTCAAGCCTCAGATATTCGTAGTCCACGAGTGGTACTTCAAATATATACCTACATCCACAAAATTCCTATCTTTTTCTATTGAGGCAATGCAAATATCCGTCCTACTTGTACTTTTAGCACAAATGTGATAAAAGCTCATAGAGATTCGAGGAAAATACTTTGATTAAAATTTTTAAAATGCATTGATTAAAATTTTGAAAATACTTTGATTAAAGTTTATCTACTTTTATGTTAATATTTTAAATCAGACGCTGCACATGGGGTATTTTGCCGATCTGGGCGGCCAAAATTATTTTTCCACTTCAATCGGTTACAAAAATGCTCTTAGGATAATCCAATTAATATAAGGCATAAGAAACAGTATTATAAATGATAAAAAAGTCTTTTTTCAGTTAATCTTCGTTTCATTTCCGACTTGAAACGCGAAAAATTATGCTTTGTCCTCTGTATGATCGTCAGAGAAATCCATTGTAGTACGTACTTTTCCATAAATTCTAATTTTTCGCTTATTTTACTCAAATCTTGTTGCTACATGATGATAAATAACTGTTTCCGCGTCATAACTCTGACAACCAACCACCAGGTTATTTTTTCGTTCTTCGTTTTTGCTATACTCATTTTCAAAGAACGTTATTTTTAAAAATAGCAAAATTCCGCAAAAAAATTTCAAATATCCCAAAGAATAAGACCTTAACTTTCTATTAAATACAAATTCAATGCCGGGAAACTTCTAGAAGTACAACTATTGTGCTCAAATTTAGAAAAAAATAGGAAAAAATACTAGAAAATTGCATTAATCGAACCCCCATTTTTTACTTAATATGAGAGCTATCGCAACAAAAAGCCATGAAAAGTAGACACACATACTCTTTCATCAGAATCCATGGCTTGCATTTCTAACGGTACACCGAAAAAAAAGAATAATGGCGTTCAAATGTGCACGCCGAAAACGAAATGTGCATTCACATTGACGACCAGGTTTCGATTGATCCTGCGGGCACTAGGGTTGTGTGTGTGGGTGTGTGTGTGTTGTACGTCATTGGCACATGGATCAGTTTTATAAAGCGACCATTTATTTTTATCTGCGTTGAAGTTTTTATAATCGACTTTTGGCCGCTCAGATCATCAAAAACACCCCCGTGTGCGCTGTCTCCATCGAGTAAATACCTAAATCCAAAATACCAGAACGGTCCTAATCCTCAAAGATTCATCAAAACGCTCGATCCAGTGAAACAACGATCCCCTCTGTTACGCGTCGAGGATCCACCCCCCCCCCCACCCCCGCCGATTCACGTTTAACCCCGAGTAGCTCGAGAAGTCTTCGCGGCGCACCGTGTGCCCCGAAGTTCGCCAGCTGTCGCCTGCGCCGCTCGTTCTGCTTTATTTATTAGAGACAGGCCCGCTCCTCTCGTTCCGACGAGGAGGAAGCGGAGGACAAATCCAGCCTGATTACGAATTGAAGATGCGCCGCCGATCGAGAGGAGAGGTTTGCTCAGCCCCTTTCACTCCGCCGGCGGAACCGCCTTCGGGCGAATACAGAATACGATCGGTTGAATGGCCGGCAGGAAGACTTCGAAGAGATGATCGACGCTTGGAGCGGGACCAGTTATCCCACTTGTTCCCTGTCGGGTGTTCTACCCGGCAAAAGAAATTTTCGACGATCCGTTACATAATCCACTTACTCTCAACATAGGGTAATTGTGGGAGAGTTGCCGCACGTTACGCAAAATTGTCACCGTGTCTAAATTTTGCAATGAAAATGTTTCCCAAGGATACATATTATTAGTTCAACATCTTGTGATTCTACTAACATTAAAGAAAATCAAAATTTCAATATTTGTCACCGTTAATAAATTTAAACTAAAAACATCCTTTGGTAGGAGAGTGGTGCCGCATTTCGAAAAACGTTTAATTTTCGATTTAAACTTGTTAATTATAACTAAAAACAAAGTAAAATAAAACATTTTTATTTTGTACAATTATAAAATTGGAAAATTAAATGGGCACTGTAGGTACAGATATTATTTCTGCTTTTCGAAATTTAACATTCTTTTTTTTCTTCCTCCCACATTCGTTACACATAGTGTTATACAGGGTGCATGTTTTATACAGCCACTTTTTACATTTTGGACAAATAATCCAGCCAGCCTTGGATTTCGTGATATAATAATTCTCCCAACACTCAACACAATTGTTCGTATCTAAATAATTTGCCTTGAGATACCACGTTAGCTATTTTAAAAAACTGTTTTGGTATTTTAAACATTAAAAACATTTAAATCGACTTAGTTTCCGAAACAGTACGGTATCAAAGTGCGGCATCTGTCCCAAGTAAAAGTGGGGCGTCTATCCGAAATGCCCGGCAGAGGCGCCGCACTTTCGTATTTCCAGGTATCAAGAAAAACTATGAATCTCTATCTACTATGATAGTAAAAATAAACGCGACGTATAACTATTCAGGCAAAGTGCGCTAGGCTTACCTCGAAAAACAGCAGAATCTTTAACAATAACACAGGAAACACGCTCTCGCTTGGCAAACTGACCCAAATCAACCGCCTCAAACAAATGAAATCGTCAATGGTGTGTTTTATTACCGACATCCCTGAAATACAGATAGTGCGGCATCTCTCCCAGTGCGGCATCTCTCCCACAATTACCCTATTCTCGTAGAAGAAGAAAGAACGAAGGGAGTCATCGCGATGCAAAGATTACTAATTGTAAGACGGATCAGTTATCCCTCTCCTGGCAAGACGCGAAACTATTCGTAACTGGAAGCAAGGAATGCTGAAGTTCTCAGAGCTCTTGAACTTCATCCACGGATATTAAACAGGCTTCTAACGTCTCTAATCCTATCAACTGTATCTTGGGAACGATACCGCGATTGGGTGACTATCTTGAAGCCAGTAATAAGACTAGATAAGGCGCACACCCCTGAGGAATACAGCTCTAAGCTGGACGAGAACCAGTGATACGATGGGCACATTAAATTCCCCCATTGAACACTAAACCGCGACGAAGTCGATACCAATCACCAAGATCGTCTGATCCCATTTCTCAAAGGAACGAATACCACCACCAGTAATCTCATTCCGCCGACTATTTTAAAGAATCCAACACCCCGAGCAAAACCTCCGTTGGGCGAGTAGGAAAGAAAGAAGCGATAGGGGAGGTGTCTTCTAGTTTCCATGCGGGGACAAGCCCTTGGAGTTTTACCGGAAAGAGTGAACCCGGTTGTCCCGCTGATGGTCCATGCAGCGGTTAAATATGCATGGCTGGACAGCAGCGGACCGAGGGGAACGGAGAATTGTAAATCAGAGGGGATCGACGCGCAACTTTCGCAGGAAAGTAACCGAAAACAAATAGCGCTGGAAGGGCGAGCCGTCGGTGTGCGCAACTGTGCACGCGAGGATGTTTGCATGGGAATGGTTTGCTCCGGGGTGCCAGCGCCAGGAGCACGCCAACTGCGACACTTCCGGGAAACTTTCCAGCGTACCCAACGCGAGCTTCCAGCGCTATCGATGTAAATCAGCGGCGTTATAATTTAATCCAGCAAGACGCGACGACGGGGCTGGTCGATCGGTGGCGAGACAAAATCACGCCGTCAATTACTGTCCCCGAGGATGGCCAGCCGATAAACGACCCTTTGCCCCGTCTGCAGCTATTCAAAAACAAGAAATGATAAACCGTCGTGATGACAGTGGCGTGCTGATTAATCGTAAATATTTTAATCCAGAGATTCGGGAATGCTGGAGCAGGTTTGATTTTAGTAAAAAATTGTTTAGAAAGTGCTACGATGAGGAGTAATTTGAAGAAAGATTTCTGTAGTCCGATTGTGAGAATTTAATAACATGTCCTCGTGGATGAAGGATCTCCACGAATTATTACAATACACGCGAGATAGGGGACGATTGCAAGACATCGGAAGTGGTTCTAGAGTTTCATTGCCTCGTCAGATAATCGAGAACAGTTTCATGAGCTATCAGAGTCCCGATGGGAGCCATACACGCGGAACAGTGGAGAGGAGACAGTGGAACGTTGTTTAAATATTGAAACACGAGGAAGGGTCGAGTGTTATTGAAGATCTGGGCTGTTCCATGGCTGAGGAAAAAGGAGCTTCCATACGATATCCCGGAGAGAGGGTGGCTCCCACGAACGACTTTTCGAACGAGACCTCGTAACCCCCTTAAAACTTACCCAGCTCACGAATTTCACCTCGCCGCCTTTACGCTTCTATTCTCGTCCCCAACAGCCCTGTCACGCGTCGGTTTTGAAAAACGCTTCGACATCCATTTCATCCACCGTTATGCTTTTCAACCAACTACTGCCGTTTCTAATTGCAGCTGGCATAATTACAGAACATTTTCAATCGTTTCCCCCGAAGTCTGAACTTCTCGTTCGTATTGATTTCCAATCTGTAAAATTTGTGAACACGAGAGCGAGTTTGCCGAAACATTCGAACTTCCAGCTGACTCGAGCAGAATTCGGGGAGCTTTCTTGAGGAATACTGAAATATCTGTTTTTCTCGAACGGTTAGGAAAAGTGGGGCAATGAAATTCCCCGGTGCGTCCAAATTTTCACTCGCGAGAGCATGATCGTCTTGCTGTCTCCGTGTTTGGCGAGAACTCACCCACCGAGAGAATACGGCAATTAAGGAAGAACAATTAATCGGTCGGGGAAAGACTCGTTCAACCTTTTCCCTCCGCGGAATCATTTCAGAACTCGTTATTAGAAAATCGTCCTCCATTAACATAGACACCCCCAGACCCGCGAAATCCAACACGGTGACGGTTAATAGCCCCGCTTCTGCAACCCTGCCAACTCTTCGATCCACGCTTTCCCTCTGCTCTTTTTATTTCCTCCCCTCCCCTCGTCCTCCTTTCTCCCTTGCGCCTCTGTTCTGTTTACGCTTCTTTTATCTCGTAGCTAGGTGTCGCCTTCCTTCCCTTCGTTCCGCTCCTCGCATTCTTCGCCTACGTCTCCCTCGCTTCGCTCTTTTCACTTCACAGACTTCCCCAGTCCCTAGAATAATTTCTCCCCTTCCCCGATACTTTCCGCCTATATTGCCCACCCCTTTCTGGCATTCCAAATGTACATTCTCTCTGATCCCTTTCCCATCACCATAATTCTTTCCATTACCCTTGCACTACCCAGTAACCCTTGACTTTACGTTCGGCCGTCTCGCCCTACTTCTATCTATTTCCGTTTCTTCTCCAAAACGGGGTCTCTTCCTTCGCGACTTCTCAAACTGTAATACCTCCACCTCCATCCCGTTGACATACTTGCCTCTATTTGTCCCGGGCGTTTCTTGGGGCACTAGATTCTGTATCAGAATTAAAAGAGCACATGAATATTTTCCTTTAAAGATTCGTCGGAGTAAAACATTGCGATGGATCAATCTGTACAGTAAATATTCGTTACATGTTCACCACTCGGGACCGGGCACGAACGTATAGCGGGTAGAGGGCCACGAATTTCAGCTCGAGCTGGCTTGTTTATTCAACTGATATCGGCGAACCTCGGGCTCGTTTGTATGTTTTGCCGACCGCGGCAATTGGCAGTCGACGAAAAGGGCAGCGAGTGAGAAAGGGTGAGAGCGAATGAGAAAGAATGAACGACAGTCGAATATGGAAGTGACTCAATAGGATCCAAATCATATCGTGTTAGGTCTTATTTTCTTCAGAAGGCAGTCAGAATAGGCATCAGTCTTCTGAAGGATCAGTGTATTTTTCTTCACACGCAGGAACGAATTAGTTTTTCTAATAGACGTTGTTGGTTGGGCTATTCTATTTTTGGAACCGATTTGTTTTGTTCCTTTCGAAAAATTTCAGAAGTAGATGATATTTTTTGGATTTATTTGCTTTTCTCATTATTTCTTTGCACGTTCGCATTCAGATTTTCTTTTCATTGCTTCATTTACTTGAAGCTGATTTTTGCCCCAACAGCTACTTTTCCATTGGTTAATCAATCCTGTTATCTGTGAGGGGAGCAGAAAACTTGTATTAATAGTTTTGAATAGAAGAATTTCACCTCTTTGGGGCGACATATTAATTTAAATATTTTCTGGTCAATTTATAGAAATAATATTGATTCCTAAAAATGAGAATATTACATCAGAACTAACGAATTCAGTACTCACCGCATTGTACGATAACAAAACGAAGCACAAGCACACAATTCGATACTGTTCACTCTAACTTGACTGGCAATTGACTGTTAATCACAATTGGCAACTGCCACAACTCAAACAATGAAATTCGCATATTGCAAACTTTTACCCGCTGCGAACTTGTACTTACGTCTACTCTGAAGAATATTTCTGGCGAACATATAACGAATATTTACTGCACCTCTCTTCTTCCATGTCCACGTTACACCTGTTCCTCCTAGGCTTCCGTACTCCTGCTAGTTGATATCTCTATTTTTCTTTTGTCATTTTTTTTCCACTTAGCCACTCCCGCGTTCCTTTTCACTCGCCTCGCCCGCATTCCACCTCCAGGTACAACTTTTATTTCCGTTTCCATTAACTCGAACACCTCTCCCTGTTTTTCTCTACTCCACCCTCTTGTTCTTCTCTTCCCCGCTCTCTTTCTCTCTTTCTCTCCGCCAGCCTCACCTTCTCTCGTCCACGGCCGCGGGGCGATTGAATAATTAAGCCCCGCCACTTAATTCGAACGAATGGGCGCGCGAATCCGGAGAGATCGATCGCCGCCAAGTTGGAGTGTTTTCAGGAAACTCACGAGGGCCGTCGAGTTATTTCACCGTAACGAGAAATACTCGACGGTTCCTGTATAATGAGAGGTGAAATGACTTTTGCCGGTGAAGAGAGATTCCGCGAGTATCTTCAGCCGTCGCCGACGTCGTCGCGTGGATTAGAAGTGTCCCGGAAGTTTCCCTGGAGGGAACATAATAGCCATCGAGCGACGGATGCTCCTCGCCGTTTACTCTGGTCGCGATTACCTCGCCGCCGTGGCGAAGAGATCATTCGATTCGTTAAGACCAAATTAAAACTTGGACGAGTTTAAAAGGAGCAGAAGAACCGATTCATTCCGGCGGGCAGCCACGATTGCTGGGAGTTTTAACGATTCTAACGATTCGATAGACGATGCTCGAATGAACTGCAACCTCCTTCCCTTCCACAGGATTCCGAATAATTAATTGCAGCTGCTTCTAACGCGGCACTAACATCTCTAGAAAGTACCACAGAGTCACCTAAGAACCTCGCTGCACACAGAATTGTTTCCCAAGTAAATCCAGAAATCGGCTCGCGGTTTCTGCCATGAATTTTTCACTGCACACGTACCTAAACAAATACCCACACTCAACAATTCAAATTCACCCCGAAACTCTCAGTTCGGCGACTCAGGTCTAACATTCTGGTCTGACGAGGCGTTTTCGTCGCGTTATTTCGGATTTTTTTTTACAAAGAACCCATAAATTTTATTATTATTTAGTTTATTGCTACATGTTTATTGATGTTTCAACTATCTTTACAAATTTTGTCGATAGAAAAAAAATAAAATCAAACGCAGCTGACTGCTTTAAATTAATGGTGAAAAAAAAAACATGGGGTCACGGTGCCCATGATTGGGCTCGTTCTAGTGGTCAGAAACAAAAAATGAAAGGAGATTCTTTATCTGTATGCCTGTGGCTATCGTCCCTACAAGAATAATAAAAAAATATTGAAAATTAAGCAAATGGCGGCGGTTTGAAAATTAAGTTTCGATTTTTGCACATTTTTTCAACTTTAAAGGTCTGTGAAAGTTTAAAAAGAAATTATTTTATCATAATTCGGGTAGGAACGATAGCCAGAGGCATACAGATAAAGAATCTCTTTTCATTTTTTATTTCTGATCACTAGAACGAGCCCAATCATGGGCACCGTGACCTCGTGTTTTTTTTTTCACCATTACTTTAAAGCAGTCAACTGCGTTTGATTTTAATTTTTTTCTACTGACAAAATTTGTAAAGATAGTTGAAACATCAATAAACATGTAGCAAGAAACTAAATAATAATCAAATTTATGGGTTCTTTGTAAAAAAATTCCGAAATAACGCGACGACAACGCCTCGTCAGACCAGAATACCCCCTCAAGAATGTATCGGACGTACAATATTAGACAAAAGTATATGAAATTTGAAATACTTGAATATCTACGTCTTACGCATAGTAAATCTAAATGTAAGGAACCGGAACGACAATTGGAGACTCATTTTTACTCCTAGAAAGGTATTTTTCACTTTACAAATGCTTTTTCAACCATTTCCTAAACTTTCGACAGTGAAAATGCCCTGAATTCACAATTTTCTCAAGTTACAATTTATTTCTTTAAAATGTTATGGTGAAAACAATTGAAACTCGGCAGATATTTTCATCTATCCATATACTACATGTACAAAAAAATTAAACACATTGGTACTACTTCTTCAACATTTTTTCAGCTGTTTTATCTGTCAAGATCGCCCCTTGCCATAAGAGTACGTGTAAAATCTGTGAAAATTAAAAACGTTATAACTCAGCAACCGTTTAGTGAATTCGTTTGAAATTTCGGGAGCACATCAAGAAGATTAAAAAGACCAATGTCATGAATTTTCATCAACTTGGTACCATTTTAAAGATAGGTCCGAAACAGGGCCGGCGCGAGGATGGTTGGCGCCCTTACGCAAGAAAATTTTTGGCGCCCCCAAATTTTTGCACCTGTTTTCTATTTAATATGTTTTGCCTTTACGAGGTACAATAAAAAAAAAGAATTACATTTACATTTTGTTTATATGGAAGTTGGATTCCTTTATTATTAAGTCTGCGATTTTTTTTTAGCGCCCCCTTCGGCTGGCGGCCTTATGCAACGCATTACTTGCATAATGGGTTCCGCCGGCCCTGGTCCGAAACATCTTTATGCGCCTTCTTTCTGCTTGCACCCCAAGAACAAGATGCAGAGCCCGAACAGTAAGAGGAGTGGCAACGGCGGGCACGGGGCGAATTCGTTTCGACGACCGCGTTTCCACGGGGGGCTAACGGGAATTACAAGTCCGTGTCATTAAAAATGGCTGTTATCGCCGCTCCGGCGCCCGCTGCTACCCGCGGCCCCGGCCTAATGCCGCTTGATACAGCCGCGAAAGTGGACCAGCGAGTGGCAGACATTTTCGCTCCGCCGGTATTAGCGGCCGCTTCCGTGCAACTTTTGCTAAATTGCCGTATTTTCCGGCCCGTTATTGCGAATGTCTCGTTATCTGCTAATGCCGCCAGCGCCGAGGCGAACGAAGAGGGACAACGAGCGCCAAGCGTAACGCGGCAACGCGCACGCCAGCGGAATGGTCGGATCGCGGGAAACGAAGTTTCAAGTGCCGCGTGGCCAAGCTTTTACAAACAATTTCATTGCGTTTAATGCTAACACGGTCTTACTTATCCCGCAATTCCCTTTGAGCTTCTGCGGAACAACCGATTCCGAGTCTTGATTGCGCGGTGTCCGCGGGGGAACGGAAGTCCCCTGTGCAGCGGAGAATAGTAAAAGGATTGTATAAGCTTTCGCTAGCTTCTTTTATTCTCCTGTAGGGGATGAAGGTGGAGAATTTGTTCTAGGTAAGAGTCGGAGGATTAGACGCTTAGGAACTTGGTGGAAAGGTCGATGAACCGGAGGTGAAATGATGATTTGAGGCACTGAGGTCAATACCGTTATTTATATTTGTTTATTTATATACCGTTATTTTATTATATGTTAGTCCGTCTAACCCTAGTATTCGGTAACCGGAGAAATAGGCGATCTAAAAATAGGGATTCAATAGTATTTTGTTTTGGAAGCATAATTTTTAGCTTCTGATACTATTCAAAATACTTTCTAATGAAGGCACAATTAATTTTCCATTTAATTTTAATATTTGTTGTGCACAGATGTCACCAGAAAATTTCAATGCGACAAGTGATTTTGTTATGGCGTAGGTATATTTCTAAATTGAAAAAAGAATAATTTTCCATATTTTATATGATTAGTACAGCTTCTATTGGAATGCATTACTGCTACTAAGTCAATTTCGCAAAAAAATGTGGTTTTGTCCGTTTTTGTTCTCAATGCCTCATGTGTATTTTTCTTCCGGCAGTTGATTTCTAATGAAGTAAGTGGACTAAGAATTCTTCCAGGACATTCATGTTTATACTTTAGACCGTACAATCTTGAAGTTTAAGGGGTCATTCTACTTTGTTCGACCGAAAAATTAAGCTATTTTTAAACATTTTTTGTCTGAGTAAATACTACATATAATGAAATAAATCTTTTTGGAATTTATTAAGCTACTCTTATATTATACAAACGAATTTAAAAATAACTTTTTCAATTTGTTTTAAATGTATTTTTACAGCGTCAATGTGGCATCTGAATTACACGAATTAAAAAAATTCTTTTTAAATTTGTTGGTATAATATAAAAGTAACTTAATAAATTCCAAAAAGATTTATTTCATTATACGTTGTATTTTCTGAGAAAAAGTGTTTAAATATACCTTGATTTTTCAGCCGATCAAAGAATGGCCCCTAAAGCTCTCAATCGTTCCGCGAGTGTTAAAGTGTCTCCTGTGGATCCAGGCAGGGGAAACAAAAATACATAACACGCGTCTTCGTAGACAAGCTTTGGTTGCACGGCATTCGAAGGCGGAGATACATATTGCTCTGGAAGTCGAAGGAAGATTGGAGATCAAAGGGGGGAGTTCGATATAGTACGCGAATGTTTGTTATTTTAATTAGTGGCACGGTTTGGTATAAAATGAATTACGCGGGAGAAGGTGCGCCGCGGTGTGAGGAATGCGTGTGAAATAGGAACGTAGGAGGAAGGGAGAAATTACGGTTGGAAGTAAACGTTGTTATTTAACGCAACGTCGCGGAACGTGAAGGGTGGCCCGTAGATTGTTTCATTTGCATTAAATATCATACGCGAGCGCCGCGACCCTCGAGGAAATATTTCTGCCGGCTTGCGCCGCGGCGGTGAACGGTTGGCAGATTTCGCGTTGATTAAAGTAATCGAGTCGAAGCGCGTACGTTTAATATCTGCTCGCTGCCAAATCGATCGCTAAATTAGTACGGTCCTGTGAAACTCGATTACCAGGCAGCTGTGGAGGAAACGAAAACCAATAGCGCCGTTTAAGAATCTGAAACTTTCTTCTGTTCTCACTGTACAGTTCTATAAGACATTTCAGGCGTTCCAATCTGGATTGCTACTGCAGGCTTCCAAATATATAACGTGGTCTTTTGGCAGAGTATCATGACCTCTTCAAGTCCATCCCTTCGCTAAATCCGAGGTGTCATTCGTGAAAGGCATGCCGAACTACTCCAGGTCTACTCGAAGCGACACCCTTCAAATTCGAAACCATCACATGATTTCCTCAGACTCTGCTACACACTCCACGAATCCTAAAACACCCACCCACCTTAAACACGGAATCTAAAAATACTGTAACGCCCGGAACCGTCCGGTCCTGGACGAGAAGGGATCTTGCCCCGTCGCACAGTTTGTCATGTAATGGACAAAAATCGAAATAATCAATGTTCAATTTTGGTCTAGGTTAAACCAAGCAGTGAATGACCGAATTGTTGAATTTATGGACATTTGAGATTAATACTGGAATATATTTATGTATAACAACAAAACAACTGTTGAAACTGCATTTAAATTTAGTTTTCTTGAAATGTCTATGGAAATAAATACTTATTTTTGTCGTAATTTTAAAAAAGAATCGATTATAAAATGCAAAACGTGTAGAAGTCCAGTAAATGACCGCATACTTTTAATAAGAATTGTACTTATTAATGTTTACTTAAGGGGGGACGCCTACCTAGAGCGGGCGAAACAATGCGCTTCTTTGGGATTTTTTTCTAGAAAAACCGTTACACTTTTATTAATAACTATTCGTCTATTGTTAAGAGTATATCTAAAGGACAGTTCTGTATTTTTTGCGTTAAAGAATATTAAAAGATTTGAGAGTTATAAGCGATGACCGGGATGTCCTTTTTTTTTGCGGTGACCATCGTAGCTCGTAGCAGAATCATCCGAAATGAAAAATTCGAAAAGCTTTAGATAGAGTATGAAATTATCTAGGCGCTATCGGAGGGATTTCTTTTTTTTCTTCTTAGTTTTTTTTTACAGGCCAGGAAAGGAACTACTTTTTTGTTGAAAATCGATGGTTCAACTTTGCAGCGCCGCCATTTTGTCTCATAATAATTTTTCCAAAATCGGGCCCGATAGCGCCTAGATAATTTCATACTCTATCTAAAGCCTTTCGAATTTTTCATTTCGGATGATTCTGCTACGAGCTACGATGGTCACCGCAAAAAAAAAGTACATCCCGGTCATCGCTTATAACTCTCAAATCTTTTAATATTCTTTAACGCAACAAATACTGAACTGTCCTTTAGATGTACTCTTAACAATAGACGAATAGTTATTAATAAAAGTGTAACGGTTTTTCTAGAAAAAAATCCCAAAGAAGCGCATTGTTTCGACCGCTCTTGGTAGGCGTCCCCCCTTAATACGCATAACTAAAAATATGATATATTAAAAGTGCAACTACACTCCATTTATAAACATACAATATTTTTAAATTTATAATTGACATTTCTTTGCCTAATGGTCATTCACTGGTATGCGGTCAATTACTGGTTAGTTTACCAAGTAGTTATCCTATATAACCATTAGCCCGAAAATAATGAATATGAATGTAAAATATAATATCCCAAAAAACCAATAGAGAATCAATAATTATCATTTGTTTCTTATAACCTAAACACTAACAAAATTAGCGTCCTCGTGCATTATTCGTTCGTATTTAACGATTTTTTTTTAAATAGTATTTGTTATACCTTAAATATGGATAATTTGAACAGAGGTGTGTATAATTTTAATTTCCAATTAAACCAAAATCATTTTTTTTTAAACAAAAAAACAGTTTCAAAAAGAACAACACAGTGTCGAGCACTAACAGCCGCGATCCCATGATGTGGCTAATGTAAGACGTTACAATTCACATATACAAAACCAATAATAAACACACTCCTTTGCTATCCAACCCCCGCTGCTTTCACAACTCCCTCATATGTATCCATTCCACGAGCACTACCCCCAGCAACCCCTCCACATTATATCAATCACACTCCCAAAAAAAACCGTATAAATCCTCAAGCATCGTTAGATTCCACGGCCCTTCCCCGTCCGAAATAAGCAGCGCGTTCCCGTCCGAGCACCCCGCGTCGTGGCCTCGTGCACGCGCGATCCGTTCGCGCGTCAGTCACGCGCGCGCAGGTGAAACCCGTGTAATACCCGTGTAATACCTGGAAGAGGGTGTAGCGGCAGAACGTAACCCCTTTGCCGCGGCAGATCTACCTTGCGTGACCGGAATCCGAAGACGCCGAGCCCGGCCGCCGCCGTTCCGTACATGGCCGCGCTATGTGTTCTTGCCGCCGTTGGTATCATTGGTCCAGAAACGCGGGAAAGGCACGTAGGATTCTGCTCGGAGAAATATTGCCGCGGAGCCGGAATACACAATGGGCCCGGCATCCTGCACACCGTGCACGAATGTTTTTCTTTCCGTCATCCCCCTCCTCAGCATCCTCCGCGGTACAGACACACACAGGCACGTACAAGCGCGCACACCGTCGTCCTAATACGATTCGGATTCCTCGATGCGGCAGCACGTCCTCCCTTATGAACGGCCGATCGACTCGCGCTTCTCCTCCAAGGTACCACTTCGCCACCATCCCGGCGCCGCGATGGAAAATCGGGGTCGCGGGATGATCCTCTGGGGGAGATTGTTTGGAGTGTGTTACGGGGGCTGGTGTGGCTGGCTGGCTCTATGAGACGTTCATCGGGCCCTCTTTGGGAAATTGATGGGGCGGGGTTAGGGGGAAAGGTGATGCGCCGCCGATTCGTTGCCTCGAGATGTCCAGCCTGTAATTGGAATTTATGGAACTGTTTAGCGGGACGATGGGACGTTGATTGCTGTAAACACGGTTAATGTTTGTTTGGAATAATGAAACGCGTAATTGGCGTAGTCGGGGCTGTGTTTATCTTTGGCGGGAGGGATGGAGAGCTGGGGTTTTAACCGACTTCAAAAAGGAGGAGGTTATAGATTTGACCCGTTTGTATTTTGCTTTATGTTTGTCCGCGCATAACTGCTCAGTATATGGACCGATTTTCATGATCTTTTTTTCTATTCGAAAGAGTTATCAACATTGGCCCAATATTTTGCCAGTACTGGTTAATAATAAAGATTATTGTCACCTAATTGTTATTATTTTATGTACGTACGCACATATCTCCCCAGCATGTTGTGTCAATATATATAAAACTAAAAAGTTCAAAATAAGAGAATTTGAAAAAAATTAAAATCGACTTCAAAAAAATAAAATTGCATTAAAGAGTGAAAAATAATTGTTGCCTCGTCATTTGCACTGTAAATCTGGCGCCGACTTAAAAAATATGAGAGTCGTAGATTAAATAAGAGAAAAAATTATGTTTTACTTTTTAGAGCAATGTTATTTTTTTTAAGTCGGTTTGAATTTTGAATTTTTTTTTTAATAATACATAACTGACGATTGGGACGTTTCGTGCTTCTCCTGGATTCTGTCGGGATGATCGGTGATTATTGTAGGAATAATATATGTATGTATGTCACAGGGATACTAAATAACTAATAAACAAGGGCAACTAAATTATGCAATTGTCCTGCGACATGTATAGGGGGTAGTTTAGTGAAATTAGACGGAAATATGGCCAATCTGCGGAATAATTACCAGCAAAATAAATTTTTGTATCGGCCTATATTTCGTTGTTTTAAACATTATGTCAAAAGTCCCCATCGATGTGATCGCCACTAAAAATTTTACAGATGCTAAATGGTAAAAAAAAACAGTTTTTCGAGAATATCTCATTATCGATCAGTTTTACGACAAAAATGGTTATTAAGAAATATGTAGCTTAGGAAATTCTGTACAAAGAAGGGTGTATGTGTTTTTTTCGTAGGAGTAACCATTCTTAGGTATAACGGCTCACAAAGTTTCAACCCTCTTACTTTTGACAAAGAAATATTTCAAATCCGGAAATTCAAAAAATTATAAAACTTTGTGAATATGTATATGATGTCCCCCTGACTGCAATGCAATTTTGTTTGCTTGTAAAACGGACTCGAGCTGTAAAACGGAGAATCGGGCTCTATTAAATTTCCCCACTGAGCTCGTCGTATGTAGGCTTTGATATCAGGCACACCTCCAGGAGATCCTTCACATAATTAGGTTAATTCACTTTCAGCTAAACGTTCATTTTGTTTAGAGAGAGCAGATCTGGAATCAAGGAGCAGGTAATTGAATGACGAGTTTCAAATTCCACGATTTGGAACGGGGTAAGTGGAGGACGCGAGGAATCCTCCAATCTGCGTTCTATCACACTATCCCAACTTTCTGTCGTTCACAGTGGTACCGTTTTACTTACAGCCATCTAATTTTTACAAATTTCTAGCCCAAGTCGCAGAAAACATTCGGTTTAAACGAGTTTATATTGTGTATGTTTGAATATTGAATTATTGTAGGTAATAAAAATAATTTAATTTAAATTTGTTTTAGTACTTATTTAGAATAAATTTATATTTGTATAATAACAGTATTGTGAAAGATTAATTTTATATGTAATGAAGCAAGTTATTGTTTTACCGTTTATGATGGGGTTTATTAAATAAATAATGTTGATTATATTAATCTCGAAATTTAAAGAGTTAAGTATAAATTATATTTCCAACTTTTACTTGTCTTAAAACAAAATTACAAACACTCAAATTTTTCACCTAAAACTCTATCAAAGCACACCGATCAAACGACTCACAGTAGGTACTGCAACTATTTATTCTACTACTCTCTTTCCATAGCACATAGAATTTTCATAACAATATGATGGATAAAAAGATTCGTATCCAACTTGCTTTCACTAAGATAGTGAAACATTTTTGGAATTGAGCACCTTGCAGCAAGAGGGGTGCAGCTCTATCCTTACCAAATTCAAGTAAATTAGAAAAACTGCTTATAAAATGATTGCATTGACTGAACATTAAAAAGAGAACACTAATTCAAAAAAATATATTTTCAAGCAATAAGCAGTAGCTATTGAGTTGATGAGTTTTTATTTCTATTTTCAACAAATTTTTCAAATCCGGAGCTGCCCAAAACAAGAATATTACACAAAACAGTGGTGGGTGCAGGGTGCAGGTCTAAAATTTGCAATAAATCCCTCATCAAACATGCCCCAAACGATGTAGAATTTTTTCACATATATTACATGTTATAACTCAAAAACTGTAAAAAATGTAGCTGCACCCCTCTTGCTGCAAGGTCCTCAATTATATTTTCCTAGTAGTAATAATAAGAGAGGTATAAGTGACAACTAGTGTTCCTGATTTCTCGATATTTTTCGCATCTCGAGAAATAAGAAATCAGATTATATTTCTCGAGAATTCTCGAGAATTCTCAAGAAATTAAAAAAATATTGCAAAATTTATATATTTGGAATAATGTTGATAATATTTATCTAAATTTTTATTCGTGTCTAACTTAGACAAAACTTGTGTAAATGAAAAAAATTAGATATTAAATATAATTGATAAATTTATTTATTTAATACAAATTGTGAACAAGGCGAAACATTACTTTTTCGTTTTAAAATAGTTATTTAAAAATCACAATGCGTCTAGTGTCGCGTCAGCCAATCTACTTCTTTTTTTGTAACAAAATCTGGGGCTGTAGAAAAATTTCTTTCATTTTGAGTGGATGTTGGTTTAATTGTATATAGAGCTTCGGCGATACGAAGAGAAAAGTTTATGAAAAATCGCGCAATTCTTCATATGTATTACTAACATTTATTACAGATTGTAGATGTGTGTATATGTTCACGATTAACTAGTAACACACAATTTGAACTACCTGAAAATTCATTTCTGTAAACAAATGGGATTTATAATAATTTTCACACACTTAAGTTTCTCGAGAAATACTCTAATCTAATTTATCGCGAAATGAGAAATAAGAAATTACAAAATTTCTCGAGAAATTCTTAGGAAAGAATCCTCGAGAAGGAACACTAGTGACAACGTGTTTATTCGAGTGATGCAATAAATATATCCCGCACAGTACACGACGCGATTCTTTGCCAATTAGGCAATTGGAGCTTCCTTCTCTCAGACACATAAATAGGAGAAACGTCGTTGACGGAGCACGATGGAATTTTCCAGGCGAGCGACGAGGCCAAGATCCAGTTGTGGTGCTGTATATGTATAGGATACAGAATTCGACCATGGCCGAGTTGTTGGGATAGTTGAATCACATCTTTCCGCATCCAGCGAATGTTTCTTCCTGGACGAGCTCAGCCCAGTTTCGATTATTATCGTCCCGTCGGCCGGGCTTCTTGCCGGTTTCCCCGCTCGGCGGCGAAATTTCTCGTTAGCGGACACTGTAACGAGGTAGAAGATCCGCCTGTAGGCAGCTTAGCGACGTATTCCTCGAGTCTCGGTCGTCGCCGCACTTCACCCTGGACCAAGCGCCCCCGCTGACTTTTGCATTAAGTGCCCGAGTGGCCGTGAGTAGCGACCCGGGCGGATTCGGCGGGGCGAAGGGGGCGTTCCGCTGGCCGGGAGGGTGAAAAATTGTGGCGGAGAAAGAGCCACGGGCGGGGGTCGGCGAAACAAAAATGTGTTGCGGCAGTTGGAACGGGGAGGGGGCGAAAGGGTGAAGAGGAGTGAGTGGGAAATTCGGGGTGGAAGCGGGGAGGGCTGGGGAACAATGATGGGGGTAACAGAGGAAAGTTGAAGCCGAGAAGGGGCTACAAAGGGGTAACGAGAGAAGAAAAGTGTAACGGAGTGTAGGGTAATGAATGAGGACTAGAAAAGTGAGACGTAGAGGGACGAAGAAGAAGAGGGAGAGATATAGCGCGTTGAAACAGCGGAAAAGATAAGCAGAAAAGGAGCATGGTAAACAGAGGAGGATCAGCAGAGAGCGGAACAGAAATTTTTTTGTCCATAGCGAGCTGAGTCGTTACGGCATACGCATAAACACGAAAGGTGCAGAATATACAGAAGCGAGAATGCGAGCTGTATCTTTCTCCCAAACGCGGAAGAAGTCAAAACCGTCGGATACACAAAGGCGCGCTAGCTCCATTACAACTCGTGCTTCAAGCGATCTAAGAAACGAGAAATATTTCCCACGGACACGCAGACCTTCCACCCCCCCCCCCCCCACCCCCCCCCCCCCCCGTTCTGTCTCCCCGAGCAATCTTTATTCGCAAAAATGCCGCTCCCGAATTTCCGCCTCGCTCGCTAAAGAACCCAGCGAGAAGCATATTTATCTGTGTCTCTGCGTGCTTGCACGGCGGCATTATATTCGTCGCGGGAGAGATTTCGAGTCGCTCCTGGGAACCTCGACCCTCGTGTTTCTTTATCGATTTCACGGCAAGGAGCTTCTGCGCTGCCATTTTCGCGGGTGAATTTCGAAATCTCACGAGGAAGAAACGGCCCGGACGGGGCACGGTCGATCGTGATCGCAGCGTGGTCGATTACATCGGTGTGTCTTTCCCCTCTGCATTTCGCAATGGTCGCTGGGCCACGAAAACCCTTCGGGACCCACCCCCGTTCCATTATCATTTTTCCAGGCTCGGGGTTATTCTACAACTTCGTAGAGGCAACTTCCGCTAATGGAATACGTTATGAAAAGCACGCCACCGGCCAGGCGTCTCTCCATTTATAGAATATTCTATTATCGTCTTTATTACCCAGCTTCGTAAATAAAAGTTTCGTACGCGGCCGTCGCTGCCACACGTTACCACGTGCCGCGGCAAAGAAACTTTTCCATTACTGGCGAGGGCGGGGATCGGGGCGAGATGTTAAGAGGGTCCACGAATAATTAGCTTTCGCCGGGCGTTACTTAAATATTACATGATTTCGAGCTGATGATTGTGACTAACAAGGAAAGATCCCGAACCCGGAAATTCAAAAAATTCTGAGACTTTGTGAATATGTAGGGGATTCCCTCCTGATTACAACGCAAATTTTGTTTGCTGCCCAAATTTGCTCTACGGGGGTGTAATTGACCCCTGAAAATCCGGTTATTTTCCGATTTTGTCTTATAACTCGTGAACTGTAAAATATTTTTTTTACCAAATGATAGTTCTAATTAAAAGAAGTAATTTTTGTCGTGAAACTTTTTTTCTATCTCTTACAGATTGCGAGTTACAAAATAAAATCGGAAAATAGCCGAATTTTCAGGGGTTGATTTCACACCCTTAGAGTGAATTTGGGCAGCAAACAACAATTGCGTTGTAATCAGAAGGAAATACACTATATATTCAGAAAGTTTAAGATTTTTTTGAATTTTCGGGTTCGAGATCTTCCCTTGTAAGGGATATTTCTCTGTGAACGAATGAGAACATGGTAAATCTTTAACCAGAGGGGGATAATTCCTCAATTCCTAATGGCACTTTAAATGCCACAGTGGGATTTGAAGTTCTTAGTATTAACTTTGAATGTTGAATCAGAAGAAATTATTTTCTCCTTTGCTTCGATTCGACATGGAATCAAAGGCTGTGCTTCTTGCTCCTTCCTTTGATGAATGCTCTTGCTGCAAGGGCGGGTTTTGAGATTTGGCGCCTGTAGGCTAACAAGCGTCTCTCAGTGGCGAATTTTCCCAAAATCGTGGCCAAAACTAATTTGGTAGATCCGTGTCTTCAAATTTAAGTTAAATTGTTGAAATAAATTACAATAACATGACTCTAGAAAGATAACAATATACTGTTTTAATTAAACATTTTGAATTATACAATTATAATATATTTAAAACATTCAATTATACATGCATACTTTTATTATATACAGGAAATGGGTACATTCTACTTGATATTTAATCGTAAATAATATCTGTTATAATACAATGTTGAATATACATACGTATGCGTTCATTCATATACTAACACTAACTAACAGTTGCGAACAAAATTAATATTTACAAATGACGATAACTTGTAAGGGCGCAAATTGTCGCGGCTAATTTCAATCAGAACGTTATCTGTGACCTTTAAACCTTAATTTAAAAAATTCGAAGTTTCATCTCGCTTGATACACGACTATTCGCTAAAAAAAAGACTTATATAAGTAGGTCTTGTATTTTTATCTACCACAGCTGTAGAAATATTAAAAAAATAATACAATTAATGTAAATATGAATTTCGAGTATATTAGATAATACCAACATTGACAGAATATCTTATTACATCGACAATAAATCGTAACATAATTTCTAGTTTTACCCGAAAAAATCCATTTTCAAATATTATTAAGTTTGAAGTAGCATATAGACTCCCACAGACCAACGCGAATGTTCAGCAGTTTTTTATACGTGGCGGCTTATGGGCAGCCGTGTCTGATCCGCGTCGGATCCGCTGCCGCCGCGAATATTCGCGTTGGTTTAGTGGAGCCTTATCTCTTAGAGAACTGCAGATGAAAAATTGATTTTAACGGAAAAACTTACTTTAAAAAAAACATTAATTTAAAAAATTTTGAAATTAATTCAATATGACAACTCAGATATAAATCATTGCTAATTTGCAACATGACAAAAAGTGAATTGTTTTCACAGTTGTCTCAAGCCTTTGCGTTTATCATTCTTCCATTTCTTGTCGCCGAAAATTTGCCGCCCTGGGCTACAACCTACATACAAATCCTATATACAAATCCGCCTGTGACTTGATCATTATGGTTCACCAGTGACCCACGTGGCAACCCTCGAACCTATAGAAAAAGCTTTCCAACGGCCTTCGGCAAAAATGATCTCAGGTCAGACGTTCACAATCAATAAAATGAATTCCACCTATCCAGTGCCCTTCCGCTTATTTCCCAGGCAGCATTTAAAAACGCACCGCTAACTGTGAAGAATCGGCACCAGGGCTCCAGGGATTCGAAACGCTCGCGGCAGTTGCGTGGAACGTTGCTATGCCGGTTGCCGCGAAATCGAATTAAACGTCCGCTCTCGCAGGTGGAGTTGGAGCGGAGGCCGAAGGCGGACGGTAACATAGGTGGTTTGTTATTCCAGCTTTCGCGTTATTCCAGCGCGGAAGGGATTCCAACGCTGTTCTATGCCAACTTTGCGCTGGGAGTTATGCCCTCGCGGGCAAATGCTGTGCATAACTTCGCCGCGAGTGCACGGCGTCGCGCGACTCGCCGCTGCAGCCAGCCGATGCCAGATAATGTTAAGGAAAATTTAAGGCCAGCTATAGTCCCCTGGGACCGTGTAATTCTTCCCCCGTGGACGGGGGTCGAATCGACGTAGTTCGGGCTAACGTTGCGAAACGACGCGGTACCCGCGGCTCTCGCGACGATTCTGCCGCTGATGAGATAAGTGGTGCTTTACGATTGCGTTGCACGGCGAAATGAAACAGCAGTGGCTCCAGCCTTTGATGAGAAATTAATCACCTAGTCTTGAATCTTATGAAAGAGCTCTGTGCAAATAGCATGTTGGATTTCCATAAGAGGATCGATTCGTGGTTTATTGAAGGAGATCAGGATTAAGGTAATAGTGGTGGATTTAACTGCCTAGAAGCACCCCAGGGCACCATCTTCAATAAAGATATGATTCTATCCAAACACTATGTTATTTGTTGGTTTCCTGTAATTTTCATACTACACACACGTAAATTTATTTTTAATTCTATTATGTATGCAGGGTGTCCCAGAATGTTTACCACCTGAGCCTTTTTCGTTAAAGCCGCCACTGAGTAGTAGGTCTTCTTTTGTTACAGTAGGTGGAACGTGTTACTAAACCTTGATGCCTGGTTTTGGTGATAGTCTATAGTCTATAACTTTGGTTAACAAATACATCAGGGAAAAGAAGATGAAGGATACTTGAGTAATTTGTGTGGAAGGGATGTAAATGTTAAGGGGTGGGTCATGCCTATTGGCAGGCGTGATTTTCGGAATTTTTTGTGGAAAATCTAATGTATATTTTTTCAACTATGTATTTGCTTATTTTAAAAGTACATATATTCAGCAACTCTCAGTAATTTTGTTATAGAGAAATATTAAAAAATGAACGAATCACAGCTACTCTCCCGGAAGGTATTTTTTTTTGCGGTGAGCACGATTTCTCAGAGGCGGATCATCTGAAATCGAAAAGTGAAGAAGATTCTGTTAGTATATGAGTTTCTCTAGTTCGTCGGCGAAGGATTTTTGTTTTTGATGAAAACTCTATTTTTAATTCACGAAAAACGAACAATTCAGACATCGAAAAATCATGATTTTGCGTTAAACAGCCGCCATTTTGTCTGAAATCATTTTTTTGAAAAATCTTTCGTTCACGAACTACATAAACTCATATAATAACAGAATCTTCTTCGCTTTTCGATTTCAGATGATCCGGCTCAGAGAAATCGTGCTCACCGCAAAAAAATAGCTTCCGGGAGAGTGGCTGTTATTCGTTCATTTTTTAATATTTCTCTATAACAAAATTACTGAGATTTGCTGAATATATGTACTTTTAAAATAAGCAAATAATTGTAAAATATATACATCAGATTTTTCACAAAAAATACCCGAAAATCACGCCTGCCAACTAGGCATGACCCTTTAAGTGAGTACAGGACTATTGAAATCTCGGAAAACCGATTTTTTTATTATTATTAATCCTTTGTGAACATTTACAACAAAGTTTCACGAGGAAATTCGAATAATCACCGTCGAGTAACGGCCCCGCAGAGCGGTATTGGCGTAGGGGAGTTAACTTTGAAGCCGTTTACCTCGACGCTACATTTTTAAACACCATGTACATCATATCTCTTAAATGAATGAATATTTTCACTTGAAAATTTAACTGGAGGCGTAGAATTACTTTCTCTACAGGGTGGAACTTCCGCATCAACATTGGATGTTTGTAAAAAAATTATAATTGATTAATGACGATTTTTTTCCGTAAAAACGCGGGGAAAAATTGATTCGTTAAAGAAGTTTTGTTTCAATTTGCCAGTAAAGCTTCACTCTGTAGTTTTTAGTGTAGGAATTACTCACCCCAAAGCATTTTGCTTTTAGATAATTGGTTCGCCTGGGACTGCGTACATAGACTACCGCTGCGCGCTACGCAGGACCATCTTTAGCGTTAAGGGGGTGCCCTATTTAGGACGCTAGGAATAAGGTGATTCTTGGGAATTTTTTTTCTAAGAAACTGTTAAGCAGATCTTTTTCAAACTTTCAGGGTATTTTAGTTCACATTCAAACAATAAAAATTCATTTTTACGTTACAAAGTGTTTGGTAGAAATGAAGATATATGAACGGAGTTTCAAATTGGTGATTGTAATGGTGGCCCCATTTCTTCCCTGAAATAAAAAACCAAGGATTTTCTTATTTCTAGTATAATTACATTGTCGATGAACCTAAGACATTGATAAATAAATTGAATTGACCAACTCTTTTTCCATAAATGGTACGAACTATCTTGGGGCAGAATCGTAACTTTTTCTTTCAAGTCCCAATTTGCCAACTTCTAACATTTTTTTCGTTTGTTAGGTTCATCGACAATGCAATTATACTAGAAATAAGAAAATCCTTGGTTTTTTTATTTAAGGGAAGAAATGGGGCCACCATTACAATCGCCAATTTGCATCTCCGGTGCGCGAGCCCTAACGAACGTAATATATCTTCCTTTCTACCGAACACTTTGTAATGTAAAAATTAATTTTTACTGTTTGAATGTGAATTAAAATACCTTGAAAGTTTAGAAAAGATCCGTTCACAGTTTCTTAGAAAAAAAATTCCCAAGTGTCACCTTATTCCTAGCGTCCTAAATAGGGCTCCCCCTTAAATAACTTCAATAATTTACAACATTCTGACAATTTTTTTGTGTATATTACTTGTAAAAGCGTGCATAAAAAAGTGTAAAAAGTACCGGTATGGTGATTGCTTGGTATCTGAGCAATCTAACCCGAACGAAACCGTCGATTCTAGTCGTTCAATAGTCCTGGACCCTCTTAAGGATACGTCCTCGTCAAGTTACATTGTCTAGATTTCTAGAAGTAACGTTGACGCAATCATTATAATGACCATATTTCAGCCAGACTATATTTTGTGCTGCCTCTACATTTCTTTTAACGTTTTATTTACCCTAAGCGTTTAGAATTCGCTGGGGGTGGTTCTAAATTTGAGATGCATTATTGAGATCGCCGCCGTGGTACGACAAAATTTGGATTCTGCGAATTTATCGGCCAGGCCACGGAACGTTAATTAAGGTTTTAATATTAACCAGGACCCGTATGCATTTTTGAACGGATCACGCGAACCGCGGAGTGGTCTACGTTCAAAGTGTTTGCTGAGAGGTTTCGGAGCACCGGCGCCCTTTCAACCTTCCCTCCTCTATTTTTCCAAGGACCCTTGCGCGGCCCTCCCATTGTCATCGTTTAATCACTCTGCCAAACGAGAGTATTAATTCGTAATTCGTTTAAAACGGAAGTTGAAAACGCTGCCTAGGAATTCTTCTAACGAAAACCTGAAAGATTGTACCTATGTTTGTCAGAGTACCTTCCCCTGGAAGTCCTTTAATTATGAATGATATGCTGTCTGAATAAAATAGAGGCTTTCCTAGATAGCCAGAGTACGAACTTACTTAAAGCTCTTTCATTTCTGCTATGACATCTTTCTTAGCTGCTTTGTCATAAATCTTGCACGCGAACGATCGAAAGCGATTGTTGCGTTTGCAAACCAAGATGCTGAGGTCTCCAAGACCGCTCGCATTTCGTAGGCCACTTTATGATTTATGGAATGTATATAAATGAAGATTGCTGGACAGCTGCACACTTTATGTGCAAATATGCTTCACTTACAACTTGGAACTGTCAGCTAGATTTTTACATCTAAACATTTTTTGAAAAACCTCTAACGATCCGTCATATATAATGCAGTTTTTTGACTAAACAAACATGTTTTTCTAAAGCTATGATGTTAATAAACTTTGTGTCAAAGAAGAAGTCTCAGCATCAATTTCTTTGTAATTAAATGAGAAAGAAATGCTTCATTTTCGACAAAACCGACTGCATAGTACCCTTAACCATGCCCTTAGTTGGAACATGGTTACGTACCTACCTTGCCCTTCATACCCCACGTGTGTAATCTCGACTCACTCATTCAACTTAATATACCTAACACACTCCATCTCCATAAACACAGCCAGCTTTCACGGTATTAATTTAATACATGGATCCACCATCTCGACGCTGGTCCTTAATTCAAACTCTTACACACAACTACCCCACGCAATAAAAAGAACGTCTTAGATCGTGAATTGGTAAGGGACATTACAGTTTCTTTTTCCACGCAGAATTTGCATGTTTCATCTCGTGCCACAATTCTGGTACACTTTGTATCGGGAAGAAGAAAAGTTTCAAGGAGGGTGCAATCGAGATGGAATAATTCGCGGGGAATGACGCCGGAGTAGCGAGAGTTGCCCGCGGTTTTAACCGATATTGGATTCGGAGAAACGAACAAGGGGGCGGCAAATGAATAATAAAGAAAGAGCCGTGAGGGAAATCTTATCAGTTTTTCCGGCCCGCTTGCAAGCAGCGGTACTTCGACCCGGGACTGTACTCCACAAATTTATCGGAAATCAAGTTCCCTTAGCCCGCGGCCACGTCCGTAGAACTTTGAATCACCAAATACGTACTTCGAAGACGCGGTTTACCAAGCCCGATTCCAAACTCGCGCAACTCGCAACCGCACCGTTGGGAGGATGGGCGTACGTAATCGGTTCGCCTCGAGAAAAGATTTCGTTCCGACGTTCTGCCGCGCTCAAAGAGATCCCCGAATAAGCGAAACGTACGTACGTAGCAGTTGGTACGCTACGCGAAAGTCGACATACAGAGCGTTATAGAAAGCACTCATGTTTTGGGAATTAATTCGGCAACGAAGCATTGGTTGCACGATGCACAGTTGGGTGCATTCGATGCATATTCGAATAAATATTTAATAATCTTCGAATACATATTTCGAATAAAATGAAGTAATAATTTTGAATAAAAAATTATTCGTTATTCTCGAATACCTAACTTCAATTTATTCACAATTTTTATTAAAGATCGTTCGAATAAAAATTTATTGAAGTAAAAATTTGTTCGAATAATGCCTAACTCTGGCATGATCCCCTTCCATTTAGGGTAAAGGACCCAATTACTGCCACCTACCCAATTACTGACACCCTAAGCTGTTTTGCGTAAAATAACGAATAAATCTTATAAAATGATGCATAAAAAAATGTAGTATACAATTCAAACTGTTATTTATACGATACAAAAAACAGTACTTAATTTTTTCTTCGTTAATTTGAGTAAACGATAAAAAATTTTAAGCGAATATTAGGAAAATGGAAACGATGACTTCCTTACTAGCGAAAGAGAAAACAAGGCATTAAAGGAAATGCTGTAATTGTAATATTTAAGCTATTAACATAATAAAATATAATATTTTAAATAATATAAGCATCATAGAAAGTAATAAAGATCCGAATTCAACGATTCATTAAGTCTTTTTACTTATTAATTGGTTGACAGTGATTGGTACAAGCGTTTCAAGCATTTTGGTATTACTGTCATAGCAGTTGTTGCTCATGTACATGACATGACGTAACCTTAAAATGACATAAACAGTATTAGGTTAGCTGGCAGTAATTGGGGTGTCAGTAATTCACTCAAATACATTTGAAGGGTGTCAGTAATAGATCCTCAAATATATTTTTGAAATTGATGAATTTATACATAAAAATCGAAGTTTTAAGATCCGCCAATTTTTTTTCATCAAGTAAACATATTAAACAATACAAAATAAGAAGAACAACATATACTTTTAGTCTATAAGTACATAACTATAAGATAATGTCAGCGTCAACACTTAATGTGTCAGTAATTGGGTCCTTTATATTATTTATTGAATTACACACGATCTTTAGAAACCGAAAAGTTCATGCTTAGCTTAGTTTTAGATCGTCTTAGATATGTAGCGTTACTTCTGTTACCGATTCCTACATAATATCCCCATAAGAAACTTCAAAAAAGTAAAAAAATTACGCCAAGTACATGAAAAAATCAAGGACGGAAAAGAGTATTATAAACTAAATCATAAAAAAAATAGAAGATAATAATAATTACAATATAAAAAAAGATGTGAGATCAAAATGAGCTGCAAGTACATAAAAGTGCTTTGTAATAATCACGGACATTTTAATAATGTGAAGATAAAATTTAACATCTAGACATGTGCCTAGATGTGCGCGGCCTGGAAGTCAAATACTTGGTGCGACCAGGAAAGGTATTCTCAGATCATCAATACCCATACCTTCCCTCTCCCAGGCTTTCAAATAATTTGCCAATTTAAAACTCTGACAATATGAGTACATTTTCATTATATCGCGTTTTAAAATAATTCTAAGATCATTCATCGACACCGATACCTTTCCTCTCACAAGCTTTCATATAATTTGTCAATTTAAAACTCTACCAATATACGTAAATAATTTCTGTTTCGTCCTGCGTCCTAGCATCCCCTCTAACGCCGGTAAAGGAGCCTCTCATTTCTCTGAACGGTGATACCCCCTACTCACAGGAACTTAAAATAGAAAGAGTCCTACCTCCTAACATCCCCGCGTTTAAGGCAGGGTCTGCTGCAAAGTCTTAGTGCGGTAGCAGGTTCAGGAAGAGCCTCACACTTCCTTCATTTTCTCCTCTCCAGTCCTGCCTCCGACTCACGCCTCTCACTCCATTCCCACCTCAGATATATTAGCTGATGACACTTCTCGCTACTTAGATACTTTCGCACCCTCTATATATATACACTTTAGTTAATCCACTGCCCCCTCTGCCAGTACCCTCAGCTTCCTCCTCCACGGTATAAAAGCACGCAAATTTATCGATACCTAGCCCGGCGCTGTCACAAGTGCCCTACATTCCCCCATCAACTCAGAACCTCAAGGAACACCAACCCGGAACCATCGGGTTCCGCCCTCGCGAACAACTTGCCGCGCGAGTCGTAAAGCCAACGTCCCGCCAAGTAGGGCACCGCATGGCGGATCGACGCACCCCCGCGACGCGTCACTGCAGAAAGATTTAATTCCCACTAACGAGGACCAGCACGCGACGCACATCCCCGAAACACAAAACCGCGAACCGCGAGAAGAAAACGAGAAAACAGCGAGAGCGGGGACCGAAGTGAACAGAGAAGGGCTGAGGGGGGTAGGTTTGCGGGCACGCAAAAAAATAGCGGCCGTTTAATTTTCGACTCGGGGGAGGGAAATAAAAAGCATCGACCGCGCATGGACACCCCGCGGGGCTTCCAGCACCACCCCCGTCGCTACGAGACCTTTTTTATTTCGGACCTGTTTTTTCCTCCCCCCGTGAAACAATTCCGCGGCGCCCTCGCTCATTGTTGAATCACGCGACTCCGCCCTCATCCCTGTCCCGGCTCGACGAGTAAACGGCAGCGTAACAGGGTGGAAGGTGGAGGGGGGGTGGATCGTAGGGATCGCGACGCTGCGAGGGAAACAAAGAGGCCGAGATGCCCCAGGAAAAATGATAAAACTGCTGCGAAGTTTGCAGGCGAGCCGGGAACTTTGTTATTTCCCTGGCTGGGAAGATTCATACGTGGTAAGTAGCCGTGGAGCGAGGCCAGGGCACCGACGGTGACGGAGCTTGGCAGGATAGAACTTTCGGGCGTGAAACTTCGAGATTGGAAATATTTCGTGGACGGCGATCCCCTTTTTCCGTACCCCGTGGCCCACCCTGGTTTTTTTTGGCTCCTTTTCGCGCGTCCAGGTCTCCCTTCTACATGGCCTCTCGTAAATCAACCGATCGAAACTTTCTTGCTGAATGTACATATGTAGGTACGCGAGCGTTGCTGAAGGGGGTTGAAATGGAGGAGGGGGTCCGTTATATTCCGACGGTTTAATTCTGGTTTCCTAGCTTCTGCTTCTTCGCGGTATAAAAGTTGAGTAGTGTGTCCTGCGTGGGGTGGAGAATTGGGGGTGTTGTGAGTTAATGTGTGTGAAAGTAACAAATTGAAATGTGTCTAGGGGATTGTTTCGTGCCCAGGGGGACATCGTGTCTGACAAGTTGTTTATTTATTGGAGGCATTTATTCTTCGATGTAGGGTAGGGTAGGGTGGGGATAAAAGTCCCGATTTTCGTATAAACCTATGTAAAATTTAGTAATAACAATCTAGAGATATCTGGTGTTATTTTGTATAAACTATAACTATTATGCTTTACGTTCACGAAGTTCGTTTGTTGATACTGTTATTTTCTGTTGAGTTATACCACAAAATGTTTGTCAATGCAAAATAGACTTCTGGCCCCACGCACGGACAAAAAGTCCATTGCATAGGGTAGAAACTCCCTAATGACTTTTCGTGTTATATTAAATAAGTACAAAACTCTATTCAAATCAACAAATATTTATTAAACCAATTCTTTTTGGTATAGGATATTGAAAGGAAAGCATGACTCTTTTACCAAAAAATAAAACCATATAAAATCATATAAGTCAGAGGCTCACTTTGAACTAAAAACTAAAAAAAATCGCTCAAATAAAACAAAAACACTATTTAAAGACTTTGGCATCATTTATTATGATACGCTTTTAAACTGTGATTTACTTCGTATAAAACAACAAAGACGACGTATTTCTTTTAGTTTTCGATACATAAAATAACGAAGAAAATAATTCGCACGAACATCCAAGAGCGACTGGCGACTCTGTGGTCACCTCCGTTCCTTCTCGCCTTTTACTTACAAGGAGAGGTTCCCAGGTGTCCGCCTCCGATTGTTTTGAATTTTGGATATGTTTCAGAATACCGAAAAATAAGATATACGTGTTTTTTTATAGCGGCCCGTTTTCATATTTGGGAGGTGAAACCAACCCTCAAAGTTTATAAGAATAGTTGGTGCCCGCCTCCGATTGTTTTGAATTTTGGATATGTTTTAGAGTACCGAAAAATAAGATATGCGTGTTTTTTTATAGCGGCCCGTTTTCATATTTAGGGAGTGAAACTAACCCCCAAAGTTATAAAATTTTCAGGTGTTCATCTCCGATTGCTTTGGTTTTCGGATATGTTTTAGAGGGCTGAAAAATAGGAAATGCATGTCTTTCTATTTTGGTCGATTTGCATGTTCAAAGGGAGAAACCACCCCCTCATAGTTACCCCCTAATAACGGTGACTGACGACAAGAACATCATCCATACAGCAAGTTATGACGCAAATTAAATTTATATCAAGTTTTACTCAACACAATTTTGTACCCCGTATGAACTTTGGGGGGTGGTGTCACCCCCTAAATATGAAAACGGGCCGCTATAAAAAAGCACGTATATCTTATTTTTCGGTCCTCTAAAACATATTCAAAATTCAAAGCAATCGGAGGCGGACACCTGAGAACCTCTCTTTGTTAGTATACTGCGAAACTCAATACATTGTTTAGGAATAGAGATTTCGAATTCGGATCTTTTTAGCCCCACCCTACCCTAATTATGGGAAAGTTGCCGCGCCATACACAAAGTTGTCTTTTCTTCTTTCTTCCACATACATAATATATCAAATAAAAATCATGTGTGAAAAAAGAGTAAAAAGTCCACAAATATGTTTACATTATCACATTTGTCATTAAAAAATAAATAATTTTCCTTGAGATATCACGGTATCTATTTTAAAACCCTTTTTTTTATATTTTAAACATTAAGAACATCATTTAATCGACTCTGTCCCGATTAAAAGTGGCAGAGAATTATTTCAGAGAGTCTCTTTAACGTATTTCAAAAGTTATATCATGTAAAACTATGAATTTTTACCTACTATGATAGCAAAACTAAACACGACACATACCTATTAGGGTAAAGTGCGGTTGGCTTACCTCGAAAAACAGCAAAATCTTTGGAAGTTATTACTCGCATTCTCGCTTACTAATCTAACCCAAACCAACAGCCTAAAACAAATAAAATCGACAGAGCTGTATTTTATTCCGAACAATTCCAGTGCGGCGTGTCTCCCATAATTACCCCGTTCTTGAATCGTTTTTAAATATTTAAACATTCATTATCGCTTCGTATACATTTAACAGAGCCAATGGACATTAAAAAAAAGTCCACTGTACGTGGATGCAAAAGTCACATAGGGAGATGTGCTTTTCGCGATCGACCCCTATAAAAGGTCTCGAAAAAACAAGAGGAACCGCGCCGGGGGTGGAGAAAAGAGGAAGCGAACGTTTCCTTCTGCCGACTCGTACCACTGTTTCCCGCGATGCTATCTCACAAAACGGCACCCAACACGACCGATACTTTTTTCGGATTGCACGCCAAGCCCCGCCATTTGTTCCCCTCTGTTTTTCGTCGGGATGGCTTGACAGGAACAGCGCGAAAAATGAACACCGACGGCGGCTTTTTTCCAACGCCCGTCGCGCGAAAAGCCAGTTCCCTGGGAACTTGAGCCTGGCACTAACGTACCTCTCGTCAATTAATTTTTATTTAATTCTCCTACAGTCGTTGTGACAGATCTGCATTTTCCTATAGAACAAAATTAATAAACAAGACACGAGTAGCATTTGAATGCTTCCAAATATTTTCTTCTGTTACGGTATATGCGTGGAGACAGGGACGAATTTTTTAGAAATATGATCAAATATTATAATTGAAAATAGTTGCGACAAATTAAAATATAGTTTAATATGACATCGCATATATTGCTAATTTGTTACATGAAAAAAAGTGAATTGTTTGTAAAATTGTCTCAAGCCTCTGTGTTTAACGATCACCCGGCTAAAACAGCCAAAATAAAAAAATTGTCCTTTCTATCAAACCATGTTTAATATTTTATTCGCATCTTAAGCAAATAGGCACATAGGTTGCCGCCCCTCTCCAAAATTTGCTGCCCTAAGCTGCAACCTACTTACAAGTTACAAGGAAAGTTATGCTACCCGGAAATTCAGGAAATTGTGCAACTTTGTGTGCAAGGAGAGGAGTTCATGCGTAAGACAAATCTATTTGTTGTTGGTACCATAGTGCGGTTTTAGGGGGTGAAATCATCCCAAGAATAAAATGCAGAATTTTCTTTTTCGGGGGATATCTCGAGAACGGTGAGAGATAATGGAAAGGAGTTTAAACAAAAGTTGCATCTTTTTTAGATCTACAAAACTGCGTAAACATAATAATCGAAAAATCCATACGTTTCAAGTTACCCCCACCGCCAACCATTAATTCGATAATTACTTTTATGCAGGTTTGTAAATATACAAAAAAAAATGCAACTTCTGTTTAAACTCCCTTCCATTATCTCCGACCGTTCTCGAAATATTCCACGAAAAATAAATTTCTGCATTTTTTTCATGGGGTGGTTTCACCCTCTAAAAGTGCACTATGGCAGCAACAAAAAGAATTCTTTGTTAGCCGACATAGAAATTCTCCCCTGCGTGGAGGACAAATAAGTTCTCATAAGACCAATAAATACGTAAAGTAATAATGCTGTTAGGAGGATGCACTTTAGATCCCTGAAAGTTACTCGCGTTTATGTTTTTTTACGTATCATGTCAGTTCTCAGGACGAAGCCCGCATTTTCAGCGCTTTCCAACGAAGTGCTTTCACGCTGCCGATGGCAGTCTGTACACATATTTCTCATGAAAACGCGGCTTTGTGATTCCACGGGAAAGTACACATCAGGCATGTTGATGTTTATAATAAAAGTAATTCTTATGCACATATTTTATAAAGCTAATGTATGCCCCCCCCCCCCCCTGTGCATTTATCTCCGTTGATCAACGGCGAACCTCCAAACAGAACTGGAATAATTAATGCCTCTCATTTCAGCGGTACAATTTCAATAACATCATGCAAATCACAGACCAGGTTCCCAAAACATTCGCAAATAAAGTATCGCCCCCGTGACGCGAATCTCGCTAAAAAAAAAGAATACAGTGCCGTTGGAGCGGCGACGTTACTATGCATGTGAAACAACGAGATGACCAAAAAAAACACAAATGTCGGTGCAGTTCAAAATTATAGCATCCGCGCAAACTTCATGGCTGCTCTATTCGAGCTCGTAAATACGAAAAACTGAAAAACAAAACTGTAGTAGGAGCAACGGATTTAGTACCGATCCACGGGGGAAAAAAGATATTTTTTTTTTGGAAACGCTGGACTTCACTTTCGCTCGAACGACGAACAAGCAAACACGGCGAATTTGATAACAATGGCTGCCAAATTTATAATGACATCTTGTCGAAACCTGTATCGCGCAGGAAACGGATTGAATTCCGCGATTGCGAGCGAAACTCACCGACAGAGGAGGAATAAAATAGGGAAAACGGAAACGAAATGGGCGGCCAGAAACGTTAGAGGCCGAAGCTTTCCCTTTTCGCTGATATTTTCCAATAATGGAATTTTTCTGTCACTTGTTTTGCGTGAAAAATCAAGGTACACAATGAGTTGCAGAATTAGCGGTGAGTCGCTCTCAATTTTTTAAACGACACCCTATAATCTTTCGATTTCATAAAACGATCCTTCGTGGTATTTTTTGAAGTTGCTTCTTTATTTGCAAAAAAAGGTAGGCAAATGAAAGGATTATTCAGTTCCATTTAAAGATCAAAGGTGACTCGTGGGATTAAACTTTTCCAGGAACTACGTCCCAAAGTCCACTGACGTTCAGTACAACAATATACTTCGCCACACAAGCGCATTCAGTTTTTGAAGATGGAATCATCACGTAAATCTATGAAACCGAACGAAAAGTTCGGCAGTATAAAATCTGCCCGTGCCAATAATTTTCTGAGTCCCCGTATATTTTCCTGATGGCCTCGCGCAGCGTTCGCTCATCCGCGACCTATCGCGATTTATTAGTTCCATCTGTCGTATCAGTGTCGTTCTTCGGCAACATCCGTGCGTTCCAGAGATGCTCTAGTTGGGTCAGATTGTATTTCCCATTTGGTCGTATTTTCTGTGCAATTTCTGTCATCCATTCCTCTACTGTACCGTAATGCAATGGTATACATATTGTCAGACATCAGAAAGAAGATAGCAAGACAGATGAGAATTTTTACAATTATCAAGTACATATATAAAAAAATTACATAAAGAATAATCAAACGAAACAGACCGGCTTAAATTAGCTACACAAATATATTCGGCTTGAATATGTTTTATTATTAGATTAGCTTCAATCCTCTGTTCGGTTGTTTGTTTCGTTCAAATCTTGTAACTCAATTTTAACTCGCTTCCAACAATCCAATAGATTTGAAACTTTGCAGGCGTACGTAGTTATGATAACGATACATAATTTTTTTAAAAAAACACCATCGAGGGGGTGAAGAAATTGCATCTCCTACAATTTTAACCCATAACCACAAATCCAACCGACTTGAAAACAGACTCTCGTGTTCTTCTTGAAAACGACAAATAATATATAAAAAAAATTTTATGTTAAACGATTTTATTAAAAATGCACTAGAAACTAAAAAATAATTCTTTTCTTGTAGTGCAATTTCGATGGTGTTTTTTCACTTTAAATAAAATCTTGGAGCTGGGTATCTCACAACATATTCATTTCGACGCTTAATCCTGTATTACATTGATTTATATTCTGTTATGAAAAATCCTGCCCCACGATTTTTTTAAAGCGAAAAAACACCATCGAAATTGCAGTACAAGAAAAGAATTATTTTTTATTATTAAATCGTTTAACATACAATTTTTTTTTTTATATATTTTTTATTTTCTATTCTTTAGTGTTTATGGATTTACATTTCGCAGCTCTGACTTCTTTAGAAATATCTTTTATTTCATTTCAAATCGCGATGCGACTAGCGACCCGAACGCAGCTGCTGTTTGTCGTTTTCGTAAAGAACGCGAGTGGCTGATTTCAAGTCGTTTGGATTTGTGGTTATGGGTTACATTTATTGATAAATGGGTAATTTTTTCACCCGCTCGGGGTTAATTTTTTTTTAAATATTGTATTGTCATCCAAACTACGCACGCCTGCAAAGTTTCAAGACAATTGGATAGTTGGAAGTGGGTTAAATTTGAGTTGCCAGATTTGATCCATACAAACAAACAAACAAACAAACAAACAAACAAACAAACAAACAAACAAACAAACAAACAAACAAACAGAGGATTGAAACTGAATAAAATGGTTTAAAAAGCCGATGCGTTGCCAGTAGGTAGCATCCCGGTTTCCGTAAATACCCAATTTATCGAGAAATGATCCGTCACGTACAAGTAGTTCAATTTTTAAAATTTCTTTAGTTGCAAAACTGAAACACTAAAAAGTAAATAATAAAGAAATAGGTATATAAAAAAAATGTAAGTTAAACAACTTTATTTGATCTGATCGGAAATGCAATAAAAACTAAAAAATTTCTTATACTACAATTACGATGATGATATGTCACTTTAAATAAAATCCTGGGCCAGGATATTTCATAACAGAATATGAATCAATTTAATACAGAATGAAGCATCGTAAAATGAGCGATGGAAAACGATGAAATATCCTGCTCCCACGATTTTATTTAAAATGACATATCACTATCGTAATTGTTATACAAGCAAATAATTATTTTTTAGTGCATTTTTGATCAAATTAAATAAAACCGTTTAACTTTTTATTTTCAGTGCGTGCTCGAAATTTGAATACAAAACGAGTGAATTCTTCGCCTACGAATATCCCAACGTTTATCCTCGCCCGCGCGTCTGCAGCGATCGAAAATTCGCGCAAGAAGGATGGATGGCCGTGTTTCGGTGGCGTGCAGAATCATCGTTTCGCCCACCGGACCTCGTCTTCACCTGGTGTAGCCCCGTCCCCAGAGAAATTTCCATGAAATATACTGCACTAGCCGGTCACGTAACGGTGAATCGCGACCGAAGGAATTTCCAATTCGCCTCCCTTATGGCTCCAGCATTTACTCTTAGATTTCCACTTGCTTGCATCCACTTTATCGGGGAAGTCGAGGGCGGGACGTGATTCGATAATTTGAAAATATCAGGGGGTAGAATCGGCCCGGAACGATGACAAATGGGGGCAAGCTGTAAGGGCAGAAAAGTTTACTCGATTTACGTAATGCCTCTTCGTGCAATCCTTTCGTCATAGTGCTCATGCAATTCTTCTGGAGTTGAGATAATTCGCTAAGAAAAATGATTCTCCGTTTACGTGGCAAGGAAATAGGGGAAGTAGGGGCATGGTGGGGAAGCTAAGGAAAAATGCAAATAAAGTGATGATTTTACCTATTAATTAAGTCTTTATTACTCCAAATACAACTATAATTTAATGATTTAACATTTGTTTGAGTATTGCAATGAGTAAACATTCACTTATAAGGAATGGAGTTTCCCGATTTGGAATATATATTTTTAAAGTACTCATAGTAACTAAAAAATCCTGAAAATTATATCTGCAATGGACCTGTTTTACTCATGTTATCAATAACATTCAATATAGCCTCAAGACGTATGCGAAAAATGGCAAAATCCTCTTATTTAAGAATAATTGGCTAAAACCTGGCATCTGTATGTTTTTTGTGGTTCTGAATCCGAATATGATGTTATTGTTTGTGTAAAAAAAAATTCTAAGGTAGTTCTCTTAATAAGAAATCGGTTTTTTGGAGATAACTGAAAAAGGAAAGGCCGGAGAATTTTTTAGACGACTTCAAAGTTATCATGGAGAAACATGATGAAAATACTTACAATTTTATTCGAACACGGTAGAGCAGTCAATGTGAAGATCGTCGAACAATGCATGACTCATACATATATTCATCTCACAGACTGTTTTTCAGCCTAACCTAAACTGGTTATGAATTGGTATCTGGGCCCAAATGTAGCCCCTAGGAGTTAAAAACAGGTTAAAATGAATTTTTGAGTAAATTAGTACGAGTATTCCGAAAAAAATATTTACAAAATTCTTCGTGCTTTCCTTGTTGAGTTATCTCCAACAACCCGATTTTTTATTAAGAGAACTACCTTAGAATTTTTTTTTACACAAACAATAACATCATATTCGGATTCAAAACCACAAAAAACATTCAGATGCCAAGGTTTAGCCAATTATTCTTAAATAAGAGGATTTTGCCGTTTTTCGCATACGTCTTGAGGCTGTGTTGAATGTTATTGATAACATGAGTAAAATAGGTCCATTGCAGATATAATTTTCAGGATTTATTAGTTACTATGAGTACTTTAAAAATATATATTCCAAATCGGGAAACTCCATTCCTTATAAGTGAATGTTTACTTGTGAGGTCAGGCGTCTAAGTTATTAAACTTTACAAAACATGTGGAAAAAAACCGTCTTGCCCCTACCGCGGGGTAAAATGGGGTACCGAAATGATTTGCCTAAGTATTTTATAAATTCGAACTAAAAATAACGAGATTTATTTGAATTAAATTATAATAGAGAACGATGACGTTGCTTAATCTCACATGAACAACCATGATACGTGGAATGATGGGGTACCCCTACCTAACCCCTAATGGGGTTGGTATCAAGGACCCCATCTTGCCTCAAAGCATCGTTTTCCAAAGTTTAATATATTTCTACAACAAATAAAGAAATATTGAAATTTTGAAAATGTCACATTAAAATAGATGAAATGGAGATTATCATAGAAGAAAAATAATAGACTTACCGTTCTTAAATATATATTTATTTCAAATCTTTTTATCACACGAAATAACATTAACGTAGCACGCAAACGGTTCACAGCTATGCGCTAGGTAAGTATCTTCGGCGCGGAGCGCTCGCGCCGTCTCTCGGATTTTATTTTAAATATTTGGAGTATACTGAAGAGGGATGAGGGGTAAAATTCAGATTATTAAACAAACATCAAGTAACAAATATTGATTTATTCCTCATATTGAAGTTTGTCCTTTAACTAATTAATCATCCCACTTTTCAAAAAAGGGACCACGAGGCGGCGCCCTCCGCGTTACTTACCTAGCGTATAAATAAAAAACGCGTGCTCCTCCACTCGCTTTTGCCAGCGACCACACTATTATAACATAGTGGCTTCCTAATGATGTATTTGTCACGTGCCTAGCATCTTTTAATTAGGGTTTAGGGAGATACCCCATCTTACCTCGCTACCCCTACTTCCCCTACTATGTAAGCAGTAATTCTGTTAAATATACACTGGCTTCAGAGTTTACCATTTTTCAGGGCACCCCAGAATCCATTTTACTTCCCGTTTCGAAATGTAGAATTACGCTGTTACGTTCGAAGTTCAGGAGAACAGCGCCGCGGGAATACAAGAACTCACTTAAAAATGGAATTGCTTTTCAGAATTCACCTTTTGTTACGATCAGGTCGCAGAGCCGCGCAATTTGGAGCATTACGGGGCTGTTTCACGACCAAGTACCCCCAGCCTCTTTACTCCCCCCTTTCTTTACACGATGGTGCTCGATGCCCGCGAAAGGGACGCGTAAAAATTACATTTCCACGCTCCCGTGAACGACTCTTCCAGCGTCTTCTCGAGTGGAATGCCATTAGAGCCGTCGATGAATACGGTGTGTCGCAAAAGTGGCAGCTGCACAACTTGGTACATTCACTGGCAACCAATGGGTGTAGGCGTTATCGCGAGCTTCCAGAGGTGTTATTTTTTCACGCTGCTAAAAGAAACATTCACTGTTCCTGGTCACTCTAATTTCTGGTCTTTCACTAGCATTCGAGGGCCTAGAAAATATTTTTCACTCTCGTGCAGTATCATTTATGTTTTCCAATATTCTTCCAAAAGAAGAGCTCTGGCTTCGTCGTCACAATATCTATCGATCTCACCCTCTTCCTCCCCCAAATTCTAATTTCCCTAAATTTACACATATATAACTTCAGTTTGGTGAACAAGAATAAAACAACAAAAATTATTGAGGAAAGTGGTGTGTTTTCAAAGTGAAATGTCTGAACCTTTAATTTTTGCTACCCAGTTTTGCGTAAATTTTCTTATGTAACAAAAGAAGTATATAACTTAATAAAAAAGAAAACTGCAACTTCTTCAAATATGTATAAAAATCCCAAATTTTGCTATGTTTTTAGCCCCAAAAATAGGTTTCCCCTTTAAAGGAGAAGGTGGTGGAAGTGGAGGTGGAGAGGTGGAAGTGCTCTCTTGTAGCGAGTGGCATTTGGGAACAGCCTATGGTTCGACTGGCACATGTGTAGGTAGCACTCCGTTGGTTTCGCTATTTGTACAGTTGGGAAAAGAGTAACATCGAAGAATCAGCGTTGGGGCAATTGTTAACGCGGATGGCCAGTACCCAGAGTACGCAAAGTCTTAACAAACGTAAATCTCCAATAGACGATCAATTTTAAAAATTTAAACTAGCAGTGAATTGAACTCACTTTCGAATCCAGCGTTGAAAATATGTATGTACATCGAATTTCGGTTCCCCTTTTTGAAAGTCAAAGGATCATCAAACTGTCGGGCAGACACGCGAAAATTTTCGATTCAGGCCATTGGAGGCGCTCCGTTGTTTGTTTGTTTCTCTGTAAACGTTTGATCGAGGCTTTGCGCGATCCGCGAAATTGCCTCGTCAATTATGAAACAAACAATATCGGGCCGCACAGGGCGGGATCGGAATATTCTATAAATGTGCTCGGTGACCCGTGCGCTTCCCTCGGCGATAAACACGGGGGCTTCCGTGCGCCTCGAATTTCTGGTGCTTCGGGGAAAGGAGCGACGGTAACTTGACGTCGAGGCGGTTATTTCGTGCGAGCTGCTCGCGATTTTCACGCGATAACTCGATCTTCCCTGCTCGCCATTAAAACGCTAATTAAGCGTCCCCAGCCGGGGATAAACGAAATTTAAACTCGATGCCCGACGCGATGAAGTTTACGAGTTCTTGCCCCGCCGGAGTTGTATCAAACTATCGGCGAAACCGCGTCAAAGTGGGAAGCATGTTGCTTCCGCCGCGTCTAAAAAGCTTGATTCAATTTATAAAAGCGGTTGCTTCTTGCGCGAGTAGTGGGCAAAAACGCGATGAAACGGGAAGGAGACTTGGACGAAGGCTCTATTCATTGCGCTGCTAGAAACTAGTGCCTGTATTTTGCTCTTTCCTGTGCCCAGGATATGGAAAATTGGAAGGAGGTCTTAAGGGGACTAGGCAGTCGAAAAATCGATTTTTTGTTGCATTTTCCGAAAGTACTATCTTTTCTGAATAATATGCCGCTTGGTTTATAGTAAAATTCGCAAAATTGTAGATTTGGCAGCTAAAAAGGTCAAGCGGTAACATAGAGCGTCGCCTTTGCCCAGAAACTTTAAACGTGTTTTTCTCGAATATTTTTTTCTTTTCATTTTTTCCCGATTGCGAACGAATGGAGGTTCAGATCGACTTGGAAAAAATTATAGGATGTGTAAAACATGTGCCACTTCGGCGCAAACCTCTGATATGGTCCGTAAAAATTACGAGATTTTTATAAAAAAATTAAGAAGTCACCGGATTTTAGTAACGCACAAACAATGATGGTGCAGTCAAATCGCTGGAAGATCAAGTATTTTCTTGCGAATTAATGACAAAAAGATGAATACAAATTGTGACTAGTACTTTTGAATAATGTTTATTAATACTATAAACTGTATTTTTTTTAATAATATATAGGTACATGATTATGACGGCGCTATAGTCACCTGATGTGCAGGGGCGTTTTTTGTGCGGTTTTGCCCTGATTGCGAAAAGACCGAGGTCCGGATCGACTTGAAATTTTTACATGTTCAAAATATATTCCTTTCTGAAGTGTACCTCAGCATAAAGTGTGAAAGCTGTACTTTGCGAGATAAAAAAGACAGGCATCTGTGCACCCCGAAAATCGACATTTATCGTAAAGGTCGTTTTCTCCTAAGTAGTCGCTATTGTAATAATTTTTGTTCAATTCTTTTTTCGGAGGTCCACTCCAAAATTCCAGGTTCTAGGAGAAACATATTCCAAGGGAACCGTTGTATCTTTATGTTTAAGCTCAATATCAGCATAGAACCAAAGACACTTTTTCTAAACCACTGCATACGTACAGTGGCACATACATTTCATTTTTTTTTTTGTTTTCTGATCTCTTAAGCCCAGAGAAGTAAAATTTATATTCCTACTTGAATAAAAATATACTTTTTCGAAAATATTGGTGTTTTAATTTAAACCGGCGTTGGTAAGGTGGGGAAATCTAACAAAAGTATTAAGGTGGGGTCCCAAAGACCCCGCAAAGAATTTAGTGTAGTATAGAAATCCATAACTTTAATTAAATTTTTATTACCCAAATATGCTTAACTAATTAAACATCTTTAATTTTCAACAAAAATATACTCTTCCTAGCTTCTATAATGAACAAATTGAATAACACTGCCACGCGTTGTTAAAAAGTTATACTCAACTTAAAATCCATGGGGTCCGTGAGTGACCCCATATTACCAACTCCGGGTTAAAGTCGTATTTTTTACAAATGATAAACTAGTACTTATAAACTATTACTCGAAATCACTTGTTTTCGTGACGAACGGTACCTACGGGCTTCTTCGAGATCCATTCTCTCTCTCTCTCTCTCTCTCTCTCTCTCTCTCTCTCTCTCTCTCTCTCTGATTTTACACGAAATCCAGCGCAAGTATACATACCTACACATAGGCGTTCCCATAAAACTGAAGAAATCCTCTTAAGCACGATCCACTCTTTTCCTTAAACCTGCGTCTTAGACGGCTTAAGAAATTTCATGATACTGCGCCAATGTGGTATCGGGAAATTCTCTAGATGGTACGGAGCACGTAGTGTAGTTTAAAGTACAGATTTGGAAGAAAGAAGTTTAAGCATAGTGCTCCTCGGATAAAGACGTTTAAACCTTCAATTAAGTTTAGAATAATCCATTTAAAGCACAGCCTTCACAGAAGGTAATGCAAGTGCAGTGCTGTTCGGCGAAAAGTATCTAAAGCTGTTAACTTTGAAGACTGCGAGGAGACTCTAATCCTCGAGCAAAATACGAACCTACCGTGGAGGAGCATTGCTTGTACCTATTAAAATAGTTGCGCGTAAAGTTCTTCGTCGATTCAAGACCCATCAGCATTGAAGTACTAAAACTTCATCAAAATATCTTCTTTCTTCCTCTTACCTTCTATATAAATAGCAAACAGTGTGTTTCCCAATTTTCACTTCTCCATAACGCCCACGTACACATCCTGCTCAGAGCACATTCAGGAAAGAGTTGCCAATACCGTACTGGTCGTCTAAATCGTACCTCATCAATTTCTCAATAATTAATGAATATAAACGATTTGGTAAAAATATCAAGTAAATGCGAAACGAGAAATAGAAACAAAACCTTTCGAGCTTACACCCTATTTTATGGGTGCTATAAACATTTAAAAGAATCAGGGATGATCGATGTAACTTTTTACCAGTTTATTTTAGCTGGTAATAATCAAACAATGCAATTTTTTCCTGTATCTTTGTATTTTTCTAAAAGCGGGGTTCTTGTAGAATATTTTACATTCATTTTACGTACCTATTGCATTTATTATAAAGTTCAAATCAATATTCATAAATAAACTGATCGTGTTTCCCAAATCGTGCCACTAAAATCGCGCCAGTATGATTTTAGAACTCATGCCTATGTCATATATGTTATGTATTTTTAGAAGAGGTAGAATTTTGGAAACCGAGGTGTACGATTCAGGAGACCGGTCGCCTAAATCGTACCTTTTACAGTACGTCACAAAAACATTAATAACAAATTAATGAGCTCTGAACGCAATCTTAAACAGTAGGTGCAATTAACTTGCGTTTAATTTACAATAATACCAAATACGAAATACAACGTAAAATATCTTAAATGCTACGATATACGCAACCCTGCAAACCATGGTGCAGTGTCTTTCTCTCCGCGGCTACGTTACATTGTAACGTCATTGGAATCTCCTCGAACAGACAACAGGCCAGCAGCATCGTCGCATAAAAGGCGAAATATGTAAAGCGAGGGGGATAAAAGCCGCGGACTGATCAAAATTCCGAACGTACGCGACACTTCTGCCGCGTGCACACGCCGGCATAAAGCACGCCAGAGGTAAAACAAAAATACGCCCACGCGTCCAGAAATATATATCTCCTAGGGCCGAGCCGAGCCGCGGCGTTCCCTCCGCCTCCTCTCGCGGATCTCCAAGTAGCTGTCTCGAGCAGGGACGGTGATAAATCCGGGGAACGCATTAAATTCCGCCGTGTATCCGAAGTAACGATATAAGCGGGCCGAAGGAACGATCGAAATCTAACTGAGCCGGCGGGGAACAGGGGAGGCAGAGGCGAGGAGGGTCGACGGTCTTTAGCGACTTGGAACGTTGTAACTGCCCCATTGCGGTTCCATCGAACGCGTACGAACGCGTCGATCGACTCGCTGATCGATAGATCGGCCTTTGTTGCCACCGTGCCAGACTGCCTTCGAGAGCATTCTTTTTAATACGACCCTTTTATTACAGCCTACGTTTGGATGCTGGCCAATTCCCCTCACCAGCGTTCCATCCTTGATCGACCCCCATGCTTTCTGCATTTTCCTCTCGTCACCGCATCGAAGACGACAGCAAGAAATCGAGGGTCGATGCTGGGACCCTTTTATAAGCTTTTGATAAAAATCGTCGCGATGGGAATCGTAAGTTTCGCGTCAGTGTTAGGGAAAAGGGGATTGGTCGTTGTCGCCAACGTTGGTCCATATTGGAATTTTTGCGATGAGGGAAGTGTTACTCGGGAATCTGGATCGAAAGGGGAGCTTGTACAGGCTGGAATTCGTTTTGGGGACGCGGCGTCGTTCACGCTGGAAACTTTGATTAAATTTTAGTTATGTTTCGTGGACGCGTTCGTGGAAATTTTTTCGGGCTCTCGCCGGGTTTCGTCCTTTTTGCGTCAAAGGAATGGTAATGAATTTTGGCTGAACTTTGCTTCGCGAAGGAAATTTTGTTTTTATTCTGCGTAGAGATGGAGGTTTGGAAGTTTGAGATTAAAGTTCTTTGGTAATTGTGGGAGGTGCGGGCTACTGTGCGCGAGAAATTTGATAGAGTAGATGATAAAATTAGGTAGCGTAAACTGGGGGAACATAGGCAGGTTTTTCTAAAATTTTGCTATATAATATAAAAAATCACTTTTTTACATTTGCTTTAAGCATCCTATCGTAATATTGCATCTTTTGTGACGATCCTGCAAGTGTGAATTTGCAGAAAAATTTTGTCCTTTTCCTTCTTTAGTAGATGCGATTTAACTGATATAAATGCACATCATACAAATAGCATTAACAGCTAAAGTTTTACTAATCTGAAGTTACATTGACACTTACCTAAATCTTACCTTTTCTGTTTATATTGCTTAAAAAAAGAAATTGTTTTGGTTCCGCGATTACAAGTTCCGATGGCGCACTGACGCACAGTGGGGAAATGTTGCGATTTTATGACCAAAACCACAAAAATGAAATTTTTGAATTTTACAAATTAATACATCAAATTAATACAATAATAAAATAGTTCAACGTAAAATAGAAATGAAGATCATTGCAGGATATTATGTATTGAAAATTAATTCTTATATGAAAAGGTTATTTCTAAAACGCTACTTTAAAAATTGTATAAATTATGTATTAAAAACCGAAACATAATTATTTTGAGGACAAAAAGATATCTTACGTACCACCAGGAATTGAATCCATGCCTTCAAATTATTTTCGGAACTTTTGATAACACAATATAAGTGGTTGAAGCAACTTGAAAATCTGGATTAATTCTTTGCGATCGGTCTAACCTCACCTGAACATAAACATTTGCGAGTCTATACGAGTTTTGTATTAAGACATTTAACAGTAAAATTTGAGACATTTGATGCTCATATTAGTTCTTCAAAATTGACATTTGCATTTATTTTGTCGAAATGAAAAATTTATTTTTGTGGTTTCGGCCATAAAATCGCAAAATTTCCCCACTGTGTGACGACACGTTATGCACTGCATCCAGTCAGGTCCTTTCTTTTTTTTTCTTGTGTATATACTGCTCAATACTATTTTTTTCTCAAGAAAAGGCATACCTTACAATCTGCTTAAAAATCATGTAAGATGTAAATTAAATCGAGAAAACAATTTGAATACGCGAAATTTACATAGAATTTTAGAAAATTCATAACGAGTATTAATTTAGTGCGATACATTTTTTGGACGATAAAGTTTGTCGCTTTGAATAGTCAATTGGTTACTAATTCTTAAATTTGAAACAATACGCCATCTTATTTATAATAATAATAATAATAATACGTCTTTATTACACCAACAAATTACATTTGAGTATTCCAACTAATAATAGATCATTTAAAGCAATGTCGTCTATGTATCAAATGATACACTACTTATTTTACATGAGTTGCGTTTAACTTTCCGCGCGATCGATCCGCAAAAAATAGCGTCCAGCATTATAGCTGCCAATATTACCCCGTACTGCCAATGTTCCGCCAGTTTACGGTAACAGCGATGATAAGTACGAAGAAACATGAATCATCCCCTGTCACAAAGAGTGAAACTAAATTTCTGTTAATCGTTAAATTGAATGTTACAGCAACGTCCACGTGCTGGTGACGTTTCCATATACTTTGTGATGGATGTGCTCTACTAAAAGCGGTCGATAAACTGTTTACAGGAAAATTGAACCCGGAAACGAATTTATCGTGACGTTACACATCTTCGCGAAGTAGAATATCACGTGTTGGATCAGACGTAACGATGTTACTGCAGTCCAACGGGCAAGTAGTATAGATCACCGTTTAGTCAGGCAGTAGATAAAGCGTTACTCTTCAACACTCTCATAACTCTCGTTCTCTCGCCGCTTGAAACTGTTCTCATCCAACATTTCAAGCTTTACTTTACACACTTTATTTCCGAATTCTCTTTAATATTCTTTCGAAATTTGTAACAAAATAATCACATTAAATTTCCCAAAGTTTAGTAGCTTATAAGTTATCCTTGGCACTTAAAATTTAAAGGCCTTCAAAATGGTCTTCAAGGTTTCACGTGTTACTTGAAAAAGGAGAATCTAAATGCTTCCTGAACGCAGCATTTCGATCGACTAGTTTATTTACGCGTTACTGTCGAATCGTACGTTCCAAACTTTCACAGATTCCGGACGTTCTGGCACGGTTTCTCCGGCGTCCACCTTTTCCGATAATTCGAAAGACTGAAGGTTCATTGTATCGAGGGGGGGGGACGGCTGAAAGCCTGGGCGAAAGAATCTGTTAATGGACGTTCACGTGTGAAACGTACGGCTTGCGCGCGGTACCGCCCGTTCTCCGCCTTCGAGTCACCGTTCCTCCTCCGTCCGTTTCATTCAACGTATTTCCCCGACGGTTGCATTAGAAAGAGAAGTTTGTCTTCCGCCGTTAGAAGGAGCTTGACAGCTGATTCTCTTTTTTAATCATGCCGCCAGGCCGATCAGTCACTTCCCTGATGGGAAGAAGCGATCCATCACCCTTCCGACGAATTGCCATCGGCGACATGATCTAGCTTGATGGAGAAAGACGCAAGTATGAGGGTGAACCACTCCGTGATGGAACTGGCGTGGCTGAATAAGTCAAGTAAAAGCTTTCCTCTCGATATATAAAACTTATTGCACGTCGCTTCAGGCATCTCCACTTCGAATTGCTTATTAAATATTACAATTCGCATGCAGTATTAAAAGATTCCCGGGCTCCGAGCTCCGCCCGGCATCCGAATAAATCAGACATCCGCGTATTTCATCGGCCGTTACAGCAAAGAAAAGCAAAGTTACGTTCCACAAAAGCCCGGCACGAAATACGAGGTAATTCGGAACGGGGGTAAAACGATTCCTTCTTCGTGCCGGCGCTCCCAAACGCGCTTTGAAAACCGAGCGCCCTTACGCCGAACAATCGTTCTCCTCGAAAGGAATTCGCCGTGCTCCTTTGACGGCGATCATAAACTATTCAACCCCTTCAGGCCTGTGATGACAGTCGCTCTGCCCCAGCGACATTTGCAACTCACAGGACGAAACAGTAAATTATTTCTAGACGGAAGCGCCAAAGCTTTCAGCTGTCCCGCCTTCGCCTGTCCCCTTTGGATAACGTCGCGCGCCAGAGCACCAGAGCACCGGCATCCAACGTCTAATGCGAAACGTATTACGGAACTTAATAACCCTCCGCGGATGCAATACCAAGCCAACTTATTTCCTCCGTGCAGAATGGATCCTTTTGAAAGTCGTCGGTGCGCGGCGTGTTACGACGCAGCTACCAGCGACGTCTGCACACTTAACCGGTTGATTAAACTAGCTTTCGCCCGTCAGAGTTTGTAGCCGAGCAAGATTTTGGATAAGTGAATTTCTGGACCGATGAAGCTCCAGCGTAGCGAGCTTCTCCGAGCTGCGAAACTTCTGGATAATCGTGGTTTGCGGCAGCCGAGCCTGCCAGACTTCATTTCTAGATGTAGGGCCGACCGGGGCGAACCGAATCACTTTGTGTTTGATGGTAAAGAAATAATAGTTAAACATTAACCGGTTAACTGGCACGGTCCTTTTCATTATTCGGGCCCACACTGGTAACATCGAAAAATTAAGGGAATCACACATAATTTGGTATACAGAGGTTTTTTGAGTCGCTGAACCGATTCCGGGGGTAATTTTTTTTCATCTGACACCCCCAACCCCTAAAAAATAGAATTTAGGGGTGAGTTTGTCAATTCTTTTCTCGTCGGTACACTCTGGGGTCGGGAAATTTTCACCAGCTAACTACGGGAGTAAGAGTTTACTTATGAAATTGAATACAGTACGAATAATTTATACAAATCCCAACAATTCGCTAGTCATTTTGGTTCGGCCATATTGAGTCTGCCATATTGAAATTTAAAATTCCAATGCCAAATTCAGATTCAGCGACCCCAAAAACCCCTATATACAATTTTTCTATATCCCGATAGTATTTTAATATTTGGCAGCCATTTTGGTTCGGCCATTTTGAGTCTGCCATATTGAATTTTACAATTCCAATGCCAAATTCAGATTCAGCGACCCCAAAAACCCCTATATACAATTTTTCTATATCCCGATAGTATTTTAATATTTGGCAGCCATTTTGGTTCGGCCATTTTGAGTCTGCCATATTGAATTTTACAATTCCAATGCCAAATTCAGATTCAGCGACCCCAAAAACCATTACATACCAAGTTTCATTCAAATCTTTTGAAAATCAAAAAAGTTATTCCATTTGATCATATATGATACATTGACAGAATTGGCCAGATTTTTGTTTGATCATATATGATACATTGACAGTTAACCGGTTAAAGAACTAGGTTTATATAATCGTTGTGCCACTGATTCATCACCGGTCAGTATATTCATTTTGCGACGTAGATGCTGGATAAAAAGGGATTTTTTTAAATTCCATCCTCAAAGGGGTGAAAAGGGGTGAAATGTGTTTTCAGGGATTTCTTAAAATCTCTTAGGCTCGATTTGATTTCAACTTGATTTTTACTTTGATAGGTTACTCGTATAAATTCCAAAAAACTAATTTCAGGATTTTGCCCTAATCAACCCCTAAGGGGATGGTGGGAAGGGGTGAAATGTGTTTTCATGAAGTACTTAATATCTCTCAGGCTCGAAGCGAAGCGCGGAGGTATTTTACTAGTGTTATATATTTGTAGCTACTTAGTAGGCACTCCTTTGGCTTGGACATTAATAATAAAAAAATATAACCAAATGTTAAAATCTTTCTGCTGCAAACAAAAAAAAAACAAAAAGTGAGGAATAACCTTGAATCGAAATGCTCGCTTCTATCGCGATTTAAGAAATATGAACTGCATTCTTATTTTGATTATTCTTAACCCTTCGTGGCCACACCTTCTTATAATCACAAATTGGTCACATGAAGTTCACTGTACCCCAGCGTCATTTTTTAGTTACCATTTTTGTATTTTTGAATCTTTTAACTTTTCAGTGATAATTGTACATTCGTAATACTTATACAATCATGGTCTAATAGTCTTATCTTGGAAATATAAATTTTTTTAATATAATTGGAAATATAACGTTTTGTTAGAAAAAAGCGATTTTTAAATTTTTTTTTATTTTTCCTTTTGCGATGAATCTCCTTTGGAAGTCGTAAAGGCTCGACATTTTAACTCGAAAATTGCTCTTGGGGTGCGATACACCTCGTGTGACCACGAAGTCTTAAGGTGTAACGTAAGATCCTTGAATAATCATAATTGGAAAATAGAGTCCTTTGATTATGCGATAAATCAATGTTTCGTTCAAATGGATTTCCGAACCACATCTTACAGAGTTCCAAGTGAATTCTTGAATGCCCAAGCTTTCCCCAAACTTTCGACCGATTAAATCTGGTAGCAACGCACTTTTGCCCCAGCTGGATATCCAAGCAGCCCGCCTTTCAGTCGGGCTAATTTTTGGCTATGAATGCTGAAAGTTGGCCCGCTTGTTCAGCAAGTAACGCGAATTTAACTTGAACCCGTGCCACCCCCATTCTCCACGGTATACGATGAACGGCTGTTGAAACTTCTGCGAAAAGATAGTCTAGTAGTTTATCCAGCTTTGCGTTCGCTACGAAGGGGAATGCTCCTCGGTAATTCCTAACTAACCGCGAACGATCGATGTTTCAGTGTGGCGGTCAGAGCGGTGTCTGGGTAGCAAGCGTGATCATACTGTCAATTGGAAGCTGGGTGGGCAAAGTTGGGCCACGACCAGCCGATGGCGAGATTGCACACCTGACGTCGCCGAGGGAGAGGCTGGAGACGGTCAGGCAGGTTCTTTCCGAGGTGCCTTTGATCGACGGGCACAATGACCTGCCCTGGAACATTCGAAACTTCGTTCACAATCAGCTGGCCGAGTTCGACTTCGACAAGGATCTACGACAGGTCGCGCCTTGGAGCAAGAGCGCCTGGAGCCAGACCGACCTGGTCAGGCTTCGCCAGGGCATGGTCGGCGGTCAGGTAATTCTTCAGTGTCTTGGTGATAAGAAACGTTGCGCAGTGGGGAAATTTTGCGATTTTATGGCCAAAACCACAGAAATCAATTTTTGTATTCGACAAAATAAATGCAAATGTCAATTTTCAAGAACTGATATGAGCATCAAATGCATCCAATTTTACTGTTAAGTGTTTTAATACAAAGCTCGTATAGACTCGCAAATGTTTATGTTCGTGTGAAGTTAGACCGATCACAAAGGATTAATCCAGATTTTCAAGTTGCTTCAAACACTTATACCTATTGTGTTATCCAAAGTTCCGAAAATAATTTGAAGGCATGGATTCAATTCCCGGTAGTGCGTAAGATATCTTTTTGTCCTCAAAATAATTACGCTTCGGTTTTTAATACGTAATTTATACAATTTTAAAAGTAGTGTTTTAGATATAAATTTTTCATGTAAGAATCAATTTTCAATACATAAAGTACTTATAAATCCCATGATATTCTGCAATGACTTTCATTTCTATTTTACGTTGAACTATTTTGATTCTGTAAATGCAATTATTAATTGCTAATAGTTGCTAATCTTGTAATTATATGCATTTTTTTAAACACGATCCCGCGTGTCTTGTATAACATACGACATAACTGACCGAGGCTGGTTTACATTTTATACATTACAAACCTTTTTATTCGTTTTTAAACGATTTTATTCAGCTTCGATCCTCTTTTTGATTAAAAAGTACTTATATCGTCAGGAGCGATAACCCTTCTTCTATGCCCTGATGCACTGTAGCAGAGATATAATTTCATAGGTTTAAGTGTATAAATCTAAATTATAAAAAAATCTTTATCGTTCGTAATTTTTGCAAGTGCTGTTTTTCGTATAATTTAGTTTCTCATACATGAGAACGTAAAACTACCAAATTTTATATATTAAAAATAAGTTTTGAGGGTTTGACCACGAAAATGGATATAGATAGTTCTTCAATTGACATTTGTATTAAATTTGTAAAATTCAAAAACTTAATTTTTGTGGCTTTGGCCATAAAATCGCAAAATTTCCCCACTGTGCGTTGCAACGACAGTAATTTTGTGACACGACAAATGTGGAGGAAGGTTAGGTGTTTTGCAAAGGCGTGAAAGAATAGTACACTTTTGATAATAATAAAAATGGAGTGCCTATGTTAAAACTACTCCTAATCTACTCTTCAATTTTCACCTCGTTAACTCTACTCTCTTCGACGCTCAAAGCAATCTTCTCTGCTCTGCTCTCGATCACCCCCGCACTTTTCAAGATCACACAAGCACACAAAATTTCCACCGGCGTTCCAAGAATCATTCTCGCTCGTAATCGACACGCAAACCTATACACGCACTCGGTGTCTCCTTCTCTGCACCAAACAGTCCACTTACGTTCCTCGACGCGCAAAGTTTTCTCGCGTCTACCTAAATGAAAATAATTTCAAAATTATTTCAAAATTATTGATTGTCACTCGAAAAGAGTTGAAGAATCGACCTAAGAGTCATCCTATAAATAATAAGGTTCTTCTGAAAAACTGAGATTACAACAATGCAACTCTACAAGATCGTCACTCGTCATTTTTTGTGTAACACTACCTTGCGTAGGAATCGTTAACAGAAAATGAAAAATAACAGAAAAAGTTGTCTTCGCTGCAATCTAAACGTGACCTCGAAAATAGAGAAGGATAGGGTAAATCGGGGAGAGATGGCCCACTTTTTTTAAAACAATCAGTACACCGTAAATTTAGTGGTTTTATAAAAGACAAAAATATATTTGCAAAATGAAATACATTTAAATAAATAATATAAAATTGAATTAAGAAAATAATCATACATTTAAAAAAGATAAAATAAAATTGCAGTCTATGCGAAAGGCCATCTTACCCGGACTGTCCGGGTGAGATGACCCATATAAAATATACATGTTATGAAGTTAATAAAACGAAAAATTATTTCTTTTTCTTGCACAGAACTTTTCGACACTCGTTGCATAAGTTCAAAAATATTGAGCATCCTTCGTAAAACCATTTTTCACAGCTGACCCAGTCATCGGGTTTCGATGTACAGCTGTTCTGCTCCCCACAACCCACCCATTTTGCCACAACCCACCCATTTGCCTCTACGGTTTTCAACGATGCGTCGTGTGTCCAAAACTTTCTACGTTGATTATATCTTCGTTTATATTCCGTTGGCATGTTCTACAAAAACATTTACTAGCTATTATGCATGATTTTATGATGGGCCAACTAACCCGAGAGTCAAGGAGCACCAACTCGCTTGTTTTTTCAATACTGCTACGGCAATATCTCATCACAAGAACGTGAATATAACCTCTAAACATTATATTAACGCACTGCATTAAGAAAAATTAATTACTTTTTCGTAAAATATCAGTAAATTATAATTTAAAGAACGCGTAGAAAATTTTCGAACATAATCCATTTTTATATTACAAATAACTTACCTGATCTCACAGTTAAAAGCAAACAGAAAACACGATTAATGCGGCGTGTGAGCTGCGCGCAATATACCATTAAAAATAACTGAAAATCGCAATGTTCTAAAACATAAACGTGATCGAACCATCTCATCCGCGGGGCCGTCTCACCCGGAATTACCCTAGACGTTGCTTTAAGAATTAAGTAGCTGATGGAAAGTCTTAAGTTCTCTCCTACCACTCCGCACCCCGTAACGTTTAGCAAGTGGTTTACGTGGTACTTATCTAGAGACACCGCTGCACACGTGTATAAGTGTACACGTACACAGCCTCGGTCACCGGCGTGCTCGCGTCCACGTAACCGGCGAGTTAAGGAAAATTAAAGGAGAAATATTTTCACGGCACGTCCGCGCATACTTCTCGCGAAAGTTGAGAAATTACGTGGCCGGGGTGGGTAAAGAGCGAAATAACAAAGCTGCTAAGGCGAACTGCTCGCCGGCCATGAAATTCACTTAGCTTTTTATTTAGCCAGCTAGAAGGAACGGTGAAATTAATTTGGGACTTCTTTCGCGGTCGTGCGCAGCCCCTCGCTACAAGTCTCGCGGTCGCGCGTAGCCGCTCGGTACAAAGAGCGTAGGTATTGGGCGCGGGTAAGCGAGAAGAGACTGTGAAACTCGCGAAGAAGGAAACTGATCCTCCTACGACGCTCCGATATCAATTTCAACAAAGTGCTTCGTAATTTCGTTAATCTATCGCATCGATCTTACGGTACCATTACCTACAAACATCTGCTTCACTTTGTATTCGATATAAAACCACCCCTTATGTGAATGAAATATCGAAAATTAATTTTGAAATGAAAGTCAGAATAATTGGAAGCATTAAAGGAAACCATTTCTGCATTTTTCTTTGATGTAATGGAAGAAGCACTTGTGTTCGTCCCGAAACTTGTTTCGCGAACGCAGAGACTTCTATGGTAGCTTAAATCACAGCTCTCATTTCTAAATTATGTTCGAGAAAGTATTCAGTTACCCACACGAAATGTTTCACAAAATTCCTAGCATTGAAATGATTCTTCAAATAATACCAGGCTACTATTGCCAAACGATTTCTGTATTTTTCTGTGATGTAATGGAAGAAGCACTTGTGTTCGTCCCCGAAACTTGTTTCGCGACTTCTATGGTAGCCTAAATCATAGCTCTCATTTTTAAATTACGTTTGAGAAACTATTTAGTTACCCCACGAAATGTTTCACAAAATTCCTAGCATTGAAATTATTCTTCCAATAATACCGGACTTCTATTGCCAAGTGCAGTTACCATTTCGAAACAAACCTCAACGGGATAATCATTTATTTCTCATCATTTCCAGCATGCTAGCTTCGTCTTGCTTACCCCTACACCTTTGTTCCCCTTTCACTCTCTAAAGCACCCCGTATAATTGTCGCACCTTATAATTTTTCGCACCCAGTCGACCCATTTTTCAGAGAACATCCCTCGTATTCCACTGCGCAATAACTTGGAGCGGTTTTTCCCAGAAGGGAATCTCTCTCTAATCCCCGAGCAGGGCCGATTCATCGGCGTCATATAAAAATTCCCATTAAACGGTATCCTACCGAATCGGATTATTTACGCCACGCCGCGGGATATTGGCCCCGTGCGCGTACGTAATCCCACGTTATGGGGAGTAATCGCGGCCGTGAGGGCATATCAAAGATGCCCCATGACCCCGCCGAATTTAATGCATCGATATGATCCCGAAGCCTGAACTGTTAACGGCACGTATTGCTACTGTGCAACCGCGATGGAAAGCGGAATGGAACGGGGAACAAGTGGGCCGAGCCTACCAGATGCCAGCTTCTGACCATGAGCTCGTTACGCGGCTCCCTAATTTCCATGAGGCTCCCGGTAATTTACTTTACTTCTCGGTGCCTTCGTCTCGCGCCGCGATATGATCCTGCGCCCACCTGGCCGTGGTGGATTCATCAGGCACCCTGTCTACCATGGGAATGTAAATCTCCGTTCTTACACGAAGCCTCCCATACTGATCCATAAATCTGCAAATATAATTGTATTAGTGGATCATGTAGATTAGCTAGCAAATGGGGAATTCCCTCGGTTTTTCTTGCACGCGGCATGAGGCACCTGGGGAATCTGTGTTTTAGATTCTTGAGAGATGAGTCCCTCACTAGGTATTTCCTGGCTTAGCGCGTCTCCACTTTTATGGCCGCTTATTTAAGCCAATTTAAGCCCGTTTGGGTTTTGAAAGTAGAATATTAGATTTACTATTTTAACTCTTTTACTTATTCAGTAATCGATTGAGTTGAGATCATTTTACTGAATGGCAGCAATAAAGTAGAGAAACTTCAAAATCTGTGGTCTAGTTAACCCTTCGTGGTCACACGGGGTGTATCTCACACCAAGACCTATTTTCGAGTTCAAATAATTTGAATTCCAGAAACGTCAATGTAATTTGATAGATTATATTAAAATTTAAGTGGAGGATTAAAATTTTGATATAATTGAAACGAAAATTAAATATTCGTGACTGGAATTCGAGAATGAAAAAGTAAAAAAAATGAATATATCTCTTTTTCCTACAATCGTGGAAAATTGCTCTTTATGAACTACAAATATTATCATATCAAAATAGATATTTCTAGAAAAATACTATTAGAGCATGATTGTATGAGTATTACGAATGTGCAATTATTACTGAAAAGTTAAAAGATTCAAACATACGAGAATGGTAACTCAAAAATGACGCTGGGATGCATTGAACCCCATGTGACCAATTTGTGATTATAAGGTGTGACCACGAAGAGTTGATATCACTTATAAAATACAATGAAATCAACATGCAAAGTGTTATATAGGTATAAGACTGCCAATTCCCCCTTTTTCCATCTCCTTCAAGTTTCCCCGCAAGAAATAGGGGAGAATAGGGTAAAGCGGAACGGGTGGGTAAAACGGAACATCAATTTTTTGTCTTAGATGAGAGCTGCGAATGAGTTGGTATCACGTGACATGGGACCAAATGGTCCTCGCAACATTTCGCGACAGACCATAGACCCGTGCACACGTTACTTTTTGATTAACAGTGTTGTAAATATTGTGTTGTAGTTACGACCACTTTTCTTCACTTGGATTTAGAAAAATTATAACGGCAAGAACACCGTTGGATTCTATAGTGCTTGCGCTATATTTTGACCTTTTATCCAGTTCTTTACCTAACGCTGATATGTAAATATTAAATGTTTACTGAATTACCGCATGCGGAGCAAAGCGGAACACTTTTGCGTGCGGTAAAACGGAACACCTATTTAACCCACTTCCACCAATCCAATTGTCTTGAGACTTTGCAGGCGTGCGTAGTTATGATGACAATAATACAAAATTATGAAAAAAAAAACGGGAGCGGTGAAAAAATTACCCAGTCATCAATAAATATAACCCATATCCACAAATCCAAACGACTTGAAATCAGCCTGCAACCACAAATCAAATCAATTCAAACGACATGATATCAGCGTATAACTATAAATCAAAACTTAGTCACTAAAATGTAACTAATAAAAAATATTAAAAAAAAAATTTTGAGTTACTTATACGATTTCATTTAAAACGCACTAAAAACTTTTAAAAAATCCATGCACATGTTGATATTCATTATTTATTTAAAAATCGATGTGTATTTGATTATTTTCAGTAATTTTTTATGTAATCTGGTAAAATATTTTTCCTTATCTGTATAATATATGTTTTTGTTATATTTTATCTGTAATAGTTATACCTAAAACATATTTATAGTTTCTTACATAAATGAATACATTTTAAATCATAAAAATAAAAATTTTGTACGTTTACATGGTCTTCAAATGGGTGTTCCGTTTTACCCTAGCACTTGAGCGTGGCGAAGATTTCAATACCTCCGTTAAATCTCATTTTCCTTTTTTGCCAAATATTTTTCTTAACAAATGCTTTAATTTTCTTACAGTCTAAGATCCACTTAAGACTCCTGTTGAAGTTCCGTGTCATTTTTTCCTTCCGATTTTATGTTATCACCGTTCAACGTTAACCGTTCCATTTTACCCTGCTCTCCCTTACCTATACTTGAGGCCTTCGCGTCTCAGTTTACCGGTTTGAACGACTGCTTCTACACGAACCTTCCCACTTGATATGCAAATCAATTGGACTCATTTTCCAGCAGCGCATTCCAATTACACACTATTCGTTCGCAAATCCAAAGTCCCGTCTGCAATCTCCATCCCTTCTGTCTCATCCCGGCCTGGTCGAGCGGATGTCCCGCAAAGCGAGCCGTGGTATTAAGAAAGACACCGCCTCCGACGGGTTGACACAGAAAGCGGTTCTCTCTTTATGAACGTAACCGTGCAACAACCGAGGACGGCACACACAGCGGGACGCGCAGCTCCGCGAGCACGACGACAGTGTGCACAGCAGCGAAATAGAAACGGCCACGGAGACGCTCCAATATTACGTTCCACAAACACGGGCACGCTCGATGCTTCCCACCCCCGCTTTCGACCGCAAGCTCGTTACCGGTTCCCCAGCTTTTCTGGGCCCGTTTCTTTATTTCCCATCCCTCGGCCAACCCTCCGCTTTCTCCCCCGCGCTTCCCTTTTTCGTTGTTCCACGCGGCGAGCTCGCGCCGGATGCACCATTATCGCGGCGGGAAGCATCTTCGGTCAGTAAAGGGAGGGATGTCCGCGACGACGCTAACACGCGAATCCTCCGCGACTTTCTTCGATGTCCTAACACTTTCAGTGGCGCAAGGCTTTCAGCAATGGATAGTCAAGTCAGCTACGCCTCTTCGAATGCTCGGAACAGCGAGAAACTTTTGCTTAACTCACCCTGAGCAAACGTTCGGGGATAGTCGACGAATACTTTCGGTGGTTTCCAGAAGGTATCGACGTGGAAACACGCCGACGTCGTTTAAAGTGCTAATTTTCAGGGTGGAGATTGCATAAAGGGTAGGTACTCATAAGGAGTAGGATGTAGGGCTATTAGTCGAAGATTTGAATACCAGAGAATTCGAATTTAAGATACGAATATTTGAGGACTTCTTAGGAGTATTCAAATAAATAGGGGTATTCGAATATTCGAAGAATTAGAAGTATTTGAATATTTGAAGAATTAGGAGTATTCGAATATTCGAAGAATTAGGAGTATTCGAATATTCGAAGAATTAGAAGTATTCGAATATTCGAAGAATTAGGAGTATTCGAATATTCGAAGAATTAGAAGTATTCAAATATTCGAAGTATTAGAAGTATTCAAATATTCGAAGAATTAGGAGTATTCGAATATTCGAAGAATTAAGAGTATTCGAATATTCGGAGTGATCGAATATTCGAAGAATTAAGAGTATTCGAATATTCGGAGTGATCGAATATTCGAAGAATTAAGAGTATTCGAATATTCGGAGTGATCGAATGTAGGATTGTACCGAGTAGGAATCTGATCGTGAAATATTTTTTCACACTTAATCGTGAAATTCTATTCATACTGGCCTTTACAATTATTTGTTTTATGAAACTTTTTAAACGAAAACTAACGTCAGTTATTAGTATTATTATACTAATTACTTTGCAATCGTTATTCGAACAAATTAGTAAAATAAATAATGATGAATTATTCGAATACATAGAAGTAATAATTGGTTGCAAACAGTAAATAATTATTATTTAAATAAAATATTATACTGAAAAGAATTTATTCGGATAATTACGATACATAGGTATATATAGGTACATTTATGTGCTTGAAACATTAATTGGAATAATACCTTCTGTTTCGCAGTCGATCTACGCGACTCCATTTTTAATATAAACTGTGAAACATTAGTATAAACAGACATTTTCTAGGAAGCTAAACATTTACCAAAAATTAATAAAGTTTCAAATTTATCGTTTAAGAAACAAATAATCCTACACTAAAATATAATTAATACTCCCAATTATTCGTATATTTGAATAATATTCCAATATTCCAATATTCTAATCAATTTTATAATACTCTTTTCCGTCCTTGACTTTTTCATGTACTTGGTGTAATTTCTTTACTTTTTTTAAGTTTTTTATATTCTAATATTTACAGCTCTAATATGGTGCTCTATTCTGAGAAACGGAATTTGGATGTCACTGTGTTTAGTTCCGTTCCAATGTCGAAAATCTTCTCGCGTAAAGAAATGAGTGGGTAAAACAGTGCGTCAGGGGTGTGGCTTTCAATTTTTACCTTTGCATATAATTTTCTAAGTTCCAAGAATTGCCCTCAACTGCGGCGTTACAATCAGCCCCGTTAACTGTAAATTACAGCGAATTCTCGTGCCGAGGATTATTTATAGACGCTACGTGATACCATATTTGCGGCACGATAAATCATAAACCTGGACCACGATCATAAAATTTGTCATGGTTACTCGCGAGGAAGGGGGGGGGGGGGGGGTGAAATAATGTGTAATAAATTTCGGAGCAATAATGGACAGCGATCTTATTAAACTGCAATAATGAACCGAAATTCGAGCGCGCACGACTGGTATAATTTCGTGGTTCACACTGGTTTCTGTGTTATTAAATACTACACTGAAATACGGGGGGAAGAATGCAACGAATTTGATAACAGAAAAATTTGCAGGAAGGAAGAAAAAATAGGAAAATTAAAAGATTGAAAGACACCGAAGAATCGTTATAGATTGTTGATTGTAGTATCAATCTTTTCAATTTTTATTCTTCACTTACACCAGTGTTTCTCAACCTTTTTTGCGTCGCGAGTCCCTTTTATAATATGCAGATAACCTGCGACCCCCTCCCGCCCATAAAAGGTAAGGTAAATTTAATAAGGTAAAGAAAACACATTAAAAATAGGTATTTCAGAATATAACTCTATCTTAGTAATATAAAAAAAAAAAACGTGGCAGTCCTCCACAAAACACTTCGCGACCCACCAGTTGAGAATCACTGAGATACACCTTAAATTGACATTCGACTGTACAATACACAATCCGCAAAACGCACACTGAATTCTGTTTTTTACTGAAATCCGTGTAAGAAAAAGGTTCCATGAACATATGGAGCATTTTATACTTACAGACCGCGATCATACAAACAAATGGTCAAAGCTCGAACTGAATTTTTTCCGGCTGCGTACGCTGCGATTATCGCCACACGCGTTCAATCAAGTCGCAGTAACCAGACAAATATTTACTCGAGATTGTGTAGCATCCAAGATTTTTTTTTAACTGAGAGCAATTTCCCAGAAGAATAAATACGAATATTTCCACGAATGTTTTTAATGAGGCAAATTTATCCAACCGTGTCAGATCAACACAGATCGTGTAAAAACAGAATTAAAAGTAGGTACAAGCTTTTAGAAACTGCAATGTTCATCCAGCAAAACAAGGAAGCTTAGCTCCTCCACATCCCACGTTTCGTTTTTCACCCAGTTTGTTATAATTAGCCAAGGGATAATCTGACGTGGCTGCTCCTTTTTTATCCACAGTTTTGGGCTGCTTACGTGCCGTGCGAGTCGCAGCATCTCAACGCGGTCCAGCTGACTTTGGAGCAGGTGGACCTCATTAAGAGGCTCATAGAGAAGTACTCGCAACACATGCAGTTCGCTGCATCATCAAGGGGTGGGTATATCTCTCGCGATTATCCGAAGCGACCCGCTTGCGCAAGCCTCGGCCGCGCGACACGGAAACCTCTTTCCTTTTTCTTCTTCCTCTCTTCCTTCGAGGACGAGAGAACGGCGGGGGCGAAAACACCCCCATTACAGCTGACTCGTAAATTCCGCTGAAACGCGAAAGTTTACTTTTTTACCGCGACGCCGTGCTTCCGCGTCGATAGCCGCGAGTATTTGCCATCGTTTCGACTAAGCATCGACGCTGCGAACGAATCGCAGTTCCGCGAAGGGACGATTAAAGCATTCTGAATCGTTGGGTGTCTGCAGACGAAATTATCGTCAAGTTAAATTAGAGGAAGTGGTGCAAATATATATATAGGCTAGTGTCTAAATATGGGCTTGTTGAAGTATTGGGTCATAGTGGGTGTTTCATTCTATCGGAAAAGGTTTAAAAGTACGACTGAGAAAGAAGAGGAGCTGTGGGAAACAGATAATGGCTTGCATTTGTTTTGATTATCCCGTTGTGTTTCGAAGAAAGAACGAACGAACGAATCTTAAAAGATTTTACAGGTATGTTTGTTTTATTTTTTTAACAATAATCTGGTGAGCTAAGAGTTAATTTGCTATGAGCACTATATTGTTGACATTGTAAGCTTGTTTTAGCATAATTTTTGGTAATGAATAGCATCGCGTAGTAATGAGTTTCACCGCGCTAAGCGTCCACGAGCAAATGGTCTAAATTGCACCCAGATGGCGAAGATGCGGGTTGCATGTTTCGCGAAGGACTTTTTTCTGAAGACACAGAGGGAGAACTTTTGATGAAGTATTTTCAGTGCGATGTCTATAGGCATACAATGACTGTGCAGTAGGGTGGTCCTTATATGTATGGTGAAAAATTAAATTTTTTAAAAATTTCATCTGACCCTCGCAGAAGCTTCCAAATAGTTTAAAAGAATTTCGTCTAAAATTTTATTAAAATATATTAAGGATTAAAGGTCGCTCAACGGCAATGAAATATTACAATTTTGGTATAAATTTAAAAAAAAAAAAATTTTCCTTTACAGCTTGTTCTAACTGGTTGGGAGACTGGAGAATTGGATGAGTTTCGTTGTTATAGGTGCTAGGGCCAGTATCTAGTATGGTACCCGGTTTTACCTAGGTTAAAAACGGATATATTAAATCATTATTTTTTTGTATTTTTCCTTGTATTAAACAAATTGAATATGTACCGTTATTTAAAAAAGACTGTATTCTAATGAATCCCAATTGCAATTTGCTTTTTACTTAATAATGTCAAAGTTATGAGATTTTATTCTTAACGTCCCGATTTTATATATCAAAATATACAAATAAAAAACACGGATGTTTTTTTATTTTGTCAAATAGAAGATTTTAAGAGGATCAGACAATCTAGGGGGATTACTTTGCTAAATGATGTGATTCGTCGTTTTGAAAAAAATGTACTTGGTCGGAATAGCATAAAAAGTAGTGAAAGTCGTTTTTTAAACTTTTTTTGTGGGCCCTTAATGAAAATTTAAAAAACGAGTTTGTAAATTTAAGTAAGTTATATACGTGTTTAAAATTTCATCAAAATCTGTTAATGTTGCTCTGAGCTATGAACGCTTAAATATCGCGGAAATTCCCGAAATCAACGATTCTCTACCTCATTCTGCGATCTTTAAGCGTTCATAGCTCAGAGCAACGTTAACCGATTTTGATGGAATTTTAGACACGTATATAACTTACTTAACTCTACAAACGGGGTTTTTAATTTTTCATTAAGGGCTCACAAAAAGAAGATTAAAAAACGACCTTTATTACTTTTTTGCTATTCCGACCAATTGAATTTTTTTCAAAACGATGAATCACATCATTTAGCAAACTAATCCCTCTAGCTTCTCAAAAAAAACTCAAGTCGTTTGGATTAATTTTAAAAAAGTTATGCGATTTTAAAGGGTGACCGAATACTTTTGCACGCCACTGTAAGTTTATTCGTATTAGCATTTTGGACATGTTTTAAAAAAAATTCTCTCTGAAAATATGCAGTTTTCACTGTTCGTTTACATTATTTTAATAGCAGCCCATATTTAGACCACACTTTCAAAAACGAAGATTCCGGCTGTTATTTTAAATATAATATTTGAAACAAACATTACTTTTATTCAGCTTAATTCAACACCATATCATAAAGTAAACATATTTAACATATAAATTCAAGTGTCGCATCATAAAAATTTACACCACTTCCTCTACTTTTTAACTATCCCTTGTCAGGTGAAATTTTACGTTCTAATCTTGCGAAGAGTTTAGACTGGCGTACAGTATTTGCAAACGTCATTGCTTTTGTTGACGGTTGAATGGCTAACGGTGGGTTTTCAGAAATCTTGGAGGCCCACGCAAGGGGCAGGATAGCTTCCCTGATCGGAGTGGAGGGTGGCCATAGCCTAGGAAGTAGTTTAGCCGTTTTAAGGACACTGTATCAATTGGGTGTACGGTATCTCACCCTCACGCACACTTGTAACACACCGTGGGCGAAAAGTTCGTCGGTGGAGGACGAGGATGAGGAGGGTGAGTACTGTGAAACGATAGAATTACCATTTTTACTCCCCCCCCCCCCCCCCCCCAACGACTAACATCCCGGAAAGAAAGTATGATCGATAACGTATGAATGAAGTAAGCTACCGAAAACCTTTGCACCGTGTACGTTGAAAAATCGTTAATAATCGCGGGCTTCATTGTCCCAGAGGGGGTAAATGTTTCGGCGGTGAGCGAGAGTCGGGTACGTGAGGTGGTCTTTTGTTTCAGGAGGCGGTCTGACAGCGTTCGGTAAAGCGGTGGTCCAGGAAATGAATAGGCTCGGGATGCTGATAGACCTTAGTCACACAGCAAGGGCTACCATGAGGGACGCATTGAGAGCCAGCAGAGCACCCCTCATTTTTTCTCACTCCTCGGCCTTTGCCATTTGCAATTCCTCGAGGAACGTTCCCGACGACATCCTAAAGCAGCTGGTATGTTACCAAAAGCATCACTGGCACTGTTAATCCAGCTCGATCTTGCTTAAATACTTAAAAAAAAAAGTTATTCCCCTTGAACTCTATGAAACTGAAAAATAATAGATGCTGACTTTCTTTCGCCCTGGCGTATACAGACGCGTATCTAGGGTGGGGCAAGTAGAGCTCGTGCCCTGGGCGCCAATGCCGGGAGCGCAAAAAAGCCGAAAGAAATAGTGTTTCTTGAATAAATCTATTTGGATGGTTAATGTTAGTAGTTTACGATTGTTATTCGTACGCTTCGCAGGCCTCTTTAGAGAAGCTTCGAAAGAAACTTGCTGCACTTTTCGGCTTCATTTGCCACCAAGTTTCGTCTCTTCCGCCCTTCAGCTCCAATTTCTTTAAAAGGATTATCCAAATTCTAAATAAAATGTTTTGTGTGATGAACACTTTTATCAAAGAATTAGAACAGAAAAGATGGAATTGGAATGATATGCATGAGGAGAGGGGAGGTGGAGGGAGGGGAGCGCAAATTCTACGCTTGCCCTAGGCACTGTTTACACTAAATACGCCACTGGGCGTATACCGTATAATCGAACATTTGAGAATGAGGGTAGTAGGTATAATTCAGTGTTATCTTATTAATGCTCTTCGTGGGAAACAGAAACAGTGTACCTAATAGTTCAGCTCTTAAATATTTAGAGGGAATTTTGTTTCAATCATGTTTGCTGAATGTTTATAACATCCTGTATAGGTAAAGAGATCTGTTCGAGGCACGCTTGCGTGAAATCGAAAGGAAACCCGATGGTCCCCGTACTTTCCCCCGAATTGTCCCATTTCTCTTCCCCTCTGGAGGATAGATAATTATCTCGACTCGGTGGCTGGGCTTTCAATGGCTCGAAACATTTACCACCGACGATTCCTTTCTATTGCCGAGTGTTGCGCTCCATTATAGAGAACCCCAGCCTCAAGGGACAAATTAGCAGGGCGCGAAATTAAGAGATCCATCTAGTACTGTCCCCTGTCACTTCCCGTGCCCGTGCCCCTCTGCAAATTGAGGGATTCCCTGCTAAACGACCTCTCTGACTTCTCTGTGCTGATCTCCCCAGTGGAAAATCTTTGATCGAGTAGACATAAGATCAGCGAGTACTGTAGACGTTCATCTTGCACAATTACAAAAGTATAATACTTCTAATCAAAATTGACTACTCGACCACGTGTTTATTTCCACGCCTAATTCAATCCTTTCACCCCTTATATTCAAACCCTTAACTTTTAATCCTTAACTTTCAACCAGTAACTCTTAACCCTTTTAATTTTTAACCCTCAACTTTCAACCCTTAACTTTTAACACTTAACTTTTAACCCCCAACTTTCAACCCTCAACTTTTAACCCTTTTAGCTTTCAACCCTTAACTCCTCAACCCCCAAAAAAATTCCTCGAGACGCATTCGCCAATGGCACTCACTGTTTCATAATGATAAAAGAGTTTAAGTTTGAGGAATCCCAGAATTGAATTTCGACGAGTAGCTCGACATCGTTCGAGAAGCGAGGCGACCAGAGGAAATGCGGTTACGCTAGGGAACATTGCAGTAGATTCGGTCGAAGAACCTGCCGCAGCAGCTGCGGTCAGGAACTGCGGCGAACAAGTAGCGCGGTTAATGTCTGAGGCTTCTGGCCGAGAACTGATTCGCTTTTTGATCGATCATGTCTCGAGTCATATTACCACGCACGTAATACCCAAACAGGACTGGCGAACGCGACACGTGAACGCGCGCCAAGCGCGGTCAGACCGATAGTGAAGTTGTTTAAAAGTTGGAAAACGTTATTTGCAGGCTGCTAACGGTGGGCTGGTGATGGTGACGTTTTATAATTACTTCGTGAAGTGCGGCTCCCAAGCAACCGTCTCGGACGTCGCCGAGCACATTTACTACATTAGGAACCTAATTGGCGTGGACCACATCGGCGTTGGCGGCGACTTCGACGGTATCAACAAGTATGTACGCTTTGCCCATGAAACATCAACACTTTCTTACCGCGTCAGCTCCTGGGTTACGCGAGGCGCTCGGCAACAGACGGTAGAAAATGAAATTGGCTGATTGTGCGTGACAAAATGAGAGGGAAATCGAGAGTAATGAAATTCTGGCGAAAGCTTCGTTTCTTAGTGATTAATGCTTAAAATCTGGGGTCAGGAACGCCTGAAACACGTTGCGTAGGTCAGTAGAGGTAGCTTTTTGTTCTTACCACGCCTCGCCCCGATGCACAGTGCCGAATTTTGCCTCAAAACCTAGCCGAAGGTAATATTTATTTCCAATTGTAAAGTAAATTTTTGGAGTATTGCATTATAATATGACTCTAAGACGATAGAAATGTAATTTTTTTAACGTTACATATTTAATTTGTTCTCCTGATTAGAATTAAAATTCTTAACCGGCTTGCGGATTAACCTGAGCATGATTCGAGGTAAACGTTTTCCTTCATAACTTGAGAACTACTTTGTCGTCATATTAACATGAGTCAAAGTGGAAATTAAAGCTCAAGAATTATAATTTTTAGTAAAATTTACCATACTAATGGAAAATTCTTCTTTGCATAGTTGCGTTCGTCTAAATATTGTAAAAGAAAATGATGCGTTGAAACCTACAAAAAATGCAAAAAGAAGTCACTATTCAGTTACGTAGATTAAAAGTAAAACTGATATTTTAGGAGTTTTTGAATGTGCTGATTTGAAAATTGTGACCGTTGTAGCAAAATTCTACATGGCGTAAATCTCGAAATGTTGGGTTTACTTACGAGAAACTCAGTTTCTGTTCTTGCAACAATCACCTCAAATTTGAAATCAGTATCCTCAAAAACTATTATATAACCTGGAAGTAAATGTTCTCCTCCGCAGGAAATGCTTGCGGATATGTAGACACTGAACTGATCGGAAATTATATTCGTGTCTGTGTACACACACATGATGATATTTGCCAAAAAGGCCAAAAATTGCAAAATACTGCAACGGTGCCTTATTATGCATACCTTGAGCTTCAATTTAAAAAAAAAAAAACAGTGGTTTCTCTCGCTTTATTCTCAACTTTTTATTTAACAATAGATAAAAATGTATATTTTTTCAGTACTCATCTATAACAGCTTTCAGAGAGTCCACATTTGAAAAAGAAATTGTGCATGCGATAGAACATCACAATGTATACTACTTACTTTGATAGATAGACTAGATGATCTGAAAATAAATCTGAAAGTAGGTAGCTCGTTAAATTTCGTTAGTCAACTTTGAACTGACATATCTTCAAAATAGCTGCAGTTTAAATACTGCAATGAACAAGAAATTACGCAGAGATAAATCATAAACGAATGGCACTAATTAGATTTAGCAAATTAAATTCTTTGTATCTGAACGTTTGACCTGGTTTTGGTGCAAACTCGCCACTGTATACGGCGCAACTTCTTTTCTCATTCACATTTAAAATTTAAATTCGCCTCAGTTTTGGACTACCTGAAGGTTTCAGCTTGCCTCGGTGCATCCACTCACACTACGCCTCGCCTCTTTTCCTCAAAACATTCTCGAGGAGAGATGCACCCATCGGAGTCGCGCCAAGGCGAAACGTAGTGTGAGTGAAATTGTCAAAATGCATAAGAACAGCATGGGAAGAATAAAATGAGCCTAAGTGCAGTGGAGTTATTTGTGCTCTCTGCTACCTGTTGATAGTTGAAGTCAATGTAAAACGATTGAGATCCATCTTTTTTCGTGGCAAGTTCAGTCGCATGGTCAGCTGCATTCCAAGTCCAGAAACCGCTGGCTACTGGTCGATGCTGCGAAGTAAATCTGCCTTGCAACAATCAGATACGGGCCATCACGGTTCGAGATCAAATTTGAGCTGTACGTTTAATTAAGGGAGCACGCGCGCGGCTCTAATTAACCTTTTCGCTGCGGCAGTGTTGGCCGAAAAGATTTATCGTCGCGCGGCTGCAACGGGACCAACGTACACCTTCCTGTGGACAGAATTTACTGGCCCCATCGCGTAATTCATCGTGTCTATACAAGTTATTGTAAACCAGCGAACAGGAAATTAATGGCGCTGTAAATCTAATTATACGATCGTAAATTCCTTTCGTTTTTCTACCCCTCCCTGATGGAGAACACCGTGGACACTTAGCGGGCACCGTGCTGGTTTTTAATAACGAAAGGGGGAGGGGGAGAACATCGTGTCATTTGAACCGCTTTATCTCCGAATAACGAAGTCTATTTGTTCGGTACATTTCTCATTTGCATTCCAAACAAAGATACGAAGGCCGCTGAATCTGTACCTACATTTAGAAATTACTTTGTTTATTTAAGGCGTAATGGTAAGGGGTTACACACACCTAGAATGGACGAAACAATCGATTCTTTCAGTAAAAAAATCGCAGAAGCTACGATCTCAAAGGGAGGTCAATTCTATCGCCCCGGAATAGGCGATTTTTTGTAAATTCAACGAAAAAAATATCTCCCTTTAATCTGTATTTTACACTTGTTTGGTACAGGTAAACCCTGTTTACTCGAAACTGTTTTTCAAAACGGTGGCATTGATATTTCAAAAACTACTGAACCGATTTGATTGAAACTTGGCACGATTATTTCTCACAGTCTTTAGTCATTAAAAAAGAACTAATGAAATTTGTCTGAGAAATTGCATTATGGGGTTGAATTAAAGTTCAAACACTCCAATTTTTTTTAAAAATGAAAATTGTGAAAATAGAATATGATTAAAACACGAAGGCTTCTTTTACATACTTTAAGGGACATTTCTCGTTTTTTTATTTTGGATGACACTCAGAGGAGATATCTCTGGCACCTCAAACTCCTTGCGTGACGACTCTGCTTTGTTCAACAGCGGCTACACGGCGAACAAGGCGAATTATCGTCATTTTTTTAAAAATATTCTTTAAATTGCAAGCTTTCAAATACATCTTACGATTTCGAATTAACAAAATTACTCAAATATAGGTAAAAAAAATCATAACAAGTCCCCTCTTTTCACGATCCTAGATGTATGTAACCTCTTGCACCTAATCTCATACTATTTGATATTGGAAATGGCTATTCCCCAAATCCACTGATTGCTAAAGACTTGCAAAAATGATTGCACTAAGCTTTAGATTTCTTAGCGTCATTTGGATAGCCACCCAAACGGAAGTCTCGTAATATTAGAAATAAGTAGGTACAAAACGATTAAAACTGCTTGCAGCAGAGAGACTCTTCCGACCTGAGGCCGGCGGTCGGAACGGAAAACCCCGCGGATCTTGGGAAAAGCTATTTCCAGGACGATTGTTATCAAACTCGGTCGATGTTGCACTTGACACAAGGATATAATCGATTCTGTTGACAGAACACCCCGAGGTCTCGAGGATGTCTCCAAGTATCCAGAATTGTTCGCCGAACTCCTTCGAAGTGGGAAATGGAACGTGCTCGATTTAAAGAAAGTCGCCGGTCTAAATTTGCTGAGGGTCCTCCGACAGGTTGGGAACTCGTTTAAACCTAATCTCGGACCTATGTACCGCCGTAATAAAATTGCCCCCCACAAGCAAAAATACAACTGAACCTAACTTGATAGTCGCCTGTACCAGTCTGTTACGTGTCACGCGCTATGGGGTCGTCCTTAAATTACGTAAGACTTTCTGGGAGGGGAAAGGGTCGCGAATTTTTCTTACGGGGGGGGGGGGGGGTCAGGTAGCGTCATACGTAATATTTTTTAACCCAATTTTCAATAAATACGAATTCTATCATTAATGTTCCAGGCAAGTAGTTTTAGTTTAAATTTACCGAAACCGAGTTAAATGAATCATATAAACCTTTAAAAGAATTTTAATAACTGAAAAAATTAAATGTAAAAAATATTACGTAAGAAGGGGGTTGGAATATCAAATCTTACGAATTCTTATACTGGGGGAGGGAGGGGGTAAGAATTCGTCAAAATTACCCTTACGTAATTTAAGGACGGCCCCTATTCCCCATTCAAGATATTAAACTAGCCGCGCCGACGGTTCCTGGCGAGCTTCGAAATTTTTGGTGAAGCGAGCCGAGGCGGGGATAGAGTTTGAGAGCGGTCGCCGCCGCCCCGATGAGAGAGAAACGGTGGTGTCTCTGTCCCGTGTAAAATTATCATAAGACATAAAGCAATTCAACGGAGGAAACTTGTTTCAGGTGGAACGAGTGAGGGACGACATGAGAACGGCGGGAGTGACGCCATCCGAAGTATACCTTCAGGATTCCCCAGACACCAGCGGCAGCTGTGCCCTCGACATCAACTCGGTGCAGAGAGTCATGGAAGTTTGATCGTTCTATGGGATCCCCCTCTGTTTCTCGATGGACGTGCGAACTGCTTCTTTACGATCCCCGCCGCCGTCCTATACTCGGCAACGGGCACGGTAATCGTAGCCGGGGAAGCCCGGCGAACGAGAACGGAGGGATCGAGATTCTCGAATGCTCGCGCGACCTATCTGCCCGCGAGGGCGCTGTGCACCCCCTCCTCAGATGCTCAATCACAATAACGTTTAAAGAAAGGAACCTACCTCGAACGAAGTCTCTCGCGAGCACGACACACGGCTTCGAATTTCCAATTTGCTCGACAGCAGGTTTTTATCGTTCAGAGCGCGGGTAAAATTATTTTTCAACAAACCTTTAATTAAGGACTCGCAGCACTACTCGCAATTGCTCGAGCACGTCGTCAGACTTTTACTATGAGGTTGGAGAGGTTGGAATGGAAATCACCTCTTTGGGGGCGCGAAGTATTGGACATTTTCCGATTCTTCGAATAAACCTTGTTCCACTTTATGTTTCTGTAATGCAGTATTAGGATTCATCTTTCGAAGGTAAAGTTGTTAATCCAAACTACACGACAGGAGAAACATTAAAGTGCGCTTTCGCTGGAGCAATTACGAGCAGTACTATATGTTCCTCAAGTAATCGCTACAAAGAGTCAAGATTAAACCCTCTATTATTTATAAATCGTCTACGCGAGATTATAATTCGGACGAAGCGTTTCCGTCACATTTGAAGCAAGAAATTCTGCGGAATCGTGTATCGTGGTCTGATAGAATCCTAAACTACTTCCTGTACTGACAAAGCTAACATCGATCAAACGAAGATTAGTTACGCATGATTTAGGCCAGTGCTGCCCGATCTAATAAGCTTCTTCCACTCTGGCTTGGTTGCCGTGCGTGTGAACGTTCTGTGCGCACGTCCAGCGCAACAGTATTCCGTGTAGAAAGTGATAAAAGTCACTTCAGGGTTCTCCCACCTGTGGGCGGCGCTGGCTCAGGCAATCCAGATCGAGCAAAGAGACCGATCTTGACAATATAGAGGTCTTTTCTAAACCGCGGCACTCTCGTATTTTAAAAGAAGAAGAATATTCTGTGTGAACCCGGCTGTGTATCTTCCTACGTCTTCCCTCCCCATCCCTTCATTGCACCGAAGAAAACACGTGCACCTTAGCGTTGAAACACGAGGAATCAATGTGTGAGCAGGCAATGTTCTAGAAAGCTTTGTCCGAAAACAAGCAGCTGAAGAAGTTTCAGGAGGAAAACATATCCGACTCGGCAGAGACTGTACGCGCGAAACGATAGGCCCCGCTCCTTCAGCGCTGTAGAGGAAGGAGAATCGACCGTGTGAAAGAAGAGACGCCAGACGGCAAACGGCCATTCGGTAGGATAGAAATCAAGTTGCTCACAGAGAACGAACGTCACCGATGTAATCCAACCGTAACTTAACGTGCGTGTTTCTCGAATCGTTGTACCGGGTGTAACCTATCACTTGTACGCACCGATAAAAATTTCCTCGAAACGAATGCATCATCTAAAGTCTTCGACGGGTCACGGGATATCGCTGCGGGGTTGCTCGCGATCTGTTCGAAAGTAATCTCGCGAGAGAAAATGGTACAGGAAAATGCAACCCTGCGATTTCCGCGCGACACCGTTCACCTATCTGTGTCTCCGTGTGCACTTATTACGTGGTCCGTGCGAGTTGATTCTTCGGCATGACTTTGAGCAGCATTATTACCACAAGTGAAACAGGGATGAAGAACGAAACCGACTCGCATGGATTCTACCCGACTCTCGAGTACGGGGAGTGGGTAGAAAAAACTTTAGAATATCAAAAATTCCGTTGTTACCTCCGCAGCGGACTCTACGAATAAATGTTTCTATTGTACACTTGTCATTTGTTCGTGTTTTTGCTTTCGCCTGACCTCCTTCTTTCCAGCACGCTCGATTATTCCTCGTCGAAGATTGCTGCGCATAAATAAAGTAATGAATGCACGGATTTATTCGGCGACTAAAGATACTTCGTTTATTCGAAACTTTCGATTACTTTTATAAACTGCAAACATTCGTATTTGTAATATTACAGCGCTGTACTTCGTTGGTTTTATTAGCACCGATATCCGCTGTATTACTATAAAGTAGAGACGTGATTTATAAAAAAATATTCTTCAAATCATTCTTATTACAAAGGGGAAAATAACGCTTCGATTATATTCCGTGTGCGCCGTTTCGCTTGCTTTAATACAAACACAAGTTGTCCAGCTTCGTCAGAAGTTGTTCGTCCAACTGACGAAACTCGAAGGCGCATTGATTTCGTTCATTCTTAAGGTCGATCTCGTGACACAACAAAGACTCGAGACACGCCGTGGCCCGCAGCCTTCCATACGCTTCGACTTTCGTGAAATAGTCCTTGGCTTTGGAGAGCGCTTTGATGCCCCTCAAAATCACTTCTCTCCGCGGTTTGCCGCATGCGGGGGCAGTGGCGACTAAACATTTCGCGTACAAAACAAACGCTCTGCCCTGATCATAATAGCCACCGTGCGCCAGAACTTGGACAATCACGTCTTCCACTAAGTTCAATGCCAACGTTGGCATCCCCATTAGCAACTGAAATAATTTAAGAAGAATTTATCCGTGAAACATCTCTGGTAATGGTATTAATCGATCGAAAGTCCGCATTAACTAATCTAACGAATTTAATCACCTGAATATTTGCAAGATGCATTTTAATTAGTGCTTCGTAATAAGATAAATGATTTTGTACAGCCAGCTGCAAGGCTGTATTAAGAAGCACCAACGAATTTACTCCGACAATTCCATTCGCCGGCGACACAGACGCGCACATTATTTGACTCGAGAGCATCATAGCTCGTATTTTATTCTGCGGTGTTATTTGTTTCTCTTCCTCTATGCTGTCTATATATTCCAAGCCTTTCGGGTAATCTTCTTTTCCTAAACAAACTTCTGCCAACCTATAAATTTAAAGTTCCCAACTACAATGTAAAACTAACGCTCATGAATAATAAATACTGGCCACTCCTTGAAAGATCGCTGTACCTGAATTTACTTTCCAAATGGTCCAAACTTGAAATGTTTAACGCTATCGTTTCAGCTTCGCTCCATTTCTCGTGTCTAATTAGTTGCGTGAATACGTAAAGTTGTTCGCTTAACATCCATATCTGAAAGAGATGATAGAAATCACGTAGATATTCATTGGAACGTGACTTTTTAGATTGCCATTGATTTGTGAATACATATGTACCCAGGGCTGCCTTTACCAATCGGCTAAATGGGCTATAGCCCAGGGGCGCCCGTGATCCAAGGGCGCTTAAGAATCAAATATGTTGAAATGCTTTTTTCTCTTCAATTTTGGACACAACAATTTTGAGCGGGGGCGTTCGCGGGCATTGTTTTTGTTCGTGTTTGCCTTGGTGGAGACCCGGGGTTGTGATGGGGCTAGGGCGCCAACATTTTTTAGCCTAGGGCACTCAAATTTGTTAAGACGGCCCTGTATGTACCTTGTTGCATGGTTCATTCGGGAATCTCTCCTTAGCGTGGCCGAGCACGACATCGACCAAGGAATATTCACCAAACTCGACTAAAATGTTTGCTATGTTAACAACAGCTTGGCAAGTGGACGGCCCGTTGAACATATGCTGCTTCTTATCCCCGGTATTGTGTAGAAGCAGTAACTGCGCGCAAACCGAAGACATTTCGGTTTTACCGTAATACGCCCATAACGCGGATTTTTCGGCATACGTCATTGACATTAGATCGATCATGGAATGTTGGCAATTTAGAACGTCAGATTTCATCAGAGTCTGGAATTCAACGGTCAGGTTATTATTGAATGTTAAATACGCATGAAGTGACTAACGTTGAAACAGCCGCGTGCAAATTCATACCTCGAACACTTGCGACGGACCCTTACCCTCCAAAGCAGAATTGTGAGCATATGCGATAAGACCCAATCCAGTCGTGTGAGTTATTCCCAACATGCTTGCTCTACCAACCGACTTTTCTATGAGAAGTCCCCTAGAAAATATTGCAAATATTAGGGATGAGCTTCTCGAAGCGCCGAAACTTCGAAATCCCTCGAAACTCAAGGTTTAGAGATTCGAGAATTCGAAACTTTGCACTTTTTTCGTGATTCGAAACTCTCGAAGACCAGGCAAGGAAATGTATAAAATCAATGAATAAAGAATCGTTCACAGCGTGCTTCGAGAATTTATATATTGTTATATATTCGTTTGTATTTTCTTTAACTACGGTTAATAGAATTTGATGCAAAAAATTTGTTTACTTCAGATCTTAAGGGGGTAGGTCACCCTCAACAGCCCAAAATCAGGCCCTTCTTCAAACGTATATTCTGAAGTAATAAATGAATATAGAGATAATTTGCGTTATAATTTTTAAAACTGAATATATTTATAGGGAAAAAAGTTATAAATATAAATGTGAGAGCGTGTAAAACACAAAGTAAAGGCATTTTTATAATCTGTAAGACAGTCTCTATCTTGCGAAGGAAGCAAAATTTTGATAAACAAATTAATACAACTTTTATGTCGATGTTTCTGATTTTATCCTTTTTTTGTAGGAAAAATATTTTTTATCTTTTTTTTAAGAATTTACATCGAAAATCTGCTCCCAATACATAGAAGGGAATAGTTTCCTGCAACTCCCTGTAAATTTTCATTCAAATCGTTGGAGCGGTTTTCGAGATTTTATGTTCACCGTTTCGGAAAACGTAGTTTCTGGGAAATCGCGTTTAAATTTGGACATCGTTATCCGATCTCATGTGCAAGCTCGTACACTTTTTACTGTAATTCCTTCAATTTTTGGAATTTCAGGGCCCGGTTGCGCTTAAAATACGTAGAAAAGCTGTAGCTAGCGAAATATGCAAACATCCTAAAAACCAATTTTCGAAAATTTTGAGGGTAACCTACCCCCTTAAAGCAAAATATTCCATTTACAAAACAGAATTAGAACATCAAGCTTCGAGAGTTTCGAGTTTCGAAACCTTACAGTTTCTCTGATTCGAGTTTCGAGAACTTAGAAATTAGGTTCAAACCCATCTCTAGAAAATATGTTAAATAAAATGTATCGATACGTGTTACAGAAGTTTAAATCTTACTTTTGTTCGACGGTCAGATGATACATCCAAGCATGTGCCAATTGTAAACACACGTTGTCCCCAGCTTCTTGAGCCATCATAATAGCTTCTTTCAAAGCAGCTTGTGCTACTTCCCTTGAAAGGAATAAAAAGGAGAATCATTCGCACAAATTCTCACTTGGCAATTAACAGATTTGCTTAACAATTATCATATGTACATACAAACATACTTATGATTAAATTGGGCATGTAGGACTGCTAAGTTCAAAGCTGCATATCTGAAAATACGAGATCTGTCTTCGGGTGCAGAGCGGTTTTCCAAAGGAGCTAATCTATCGAAGCAATGGTAAAGGCTGTCTATAGCTCCACAGTATTCATTGACTCTCAGGCAATTCAAGTAGCTTAAATAATGCTGAAACAGATAAAGAAATATAAGTAGCATGGAAATCTTTGTTCAATCGCGTCCTTAAACTGTAAGCGTAGAAAATAGTCTTCTTACCACACAATACTCACAGCTTCGGCATAGTAAGGACTACAACTTAAAAGTTCTCGTACAAGGGCCTGCAACTCCGCAGGGGACATTGCTTTATGCTCGTCTGTCTGCAGTGCGTGCGCTTGCTGCGCGACGAGTAACTCGGCTTGCCTTCCACCCCAGATTGTCCTAGTTCTGTTAGTAATACCCAACAGAGATTACAACGTCACAGAAGGAGTATAAACTAGACTTATAATTTCTACGTGAAACAGTACTTACTCGTTTGAGTATATGTCTTCTGCTTTAGAGCCTGGAGAAATGTCGGAATTCTCCGAGCTATTGGCTCTTCCATCTAGATACTTTTTCAGACCTTCGTACAGCGATACTACTTGATCAAAAGGTAACTTCTCGAAGAAGATAATCACTCTCCTTATATACAATCCAAGAACAGAATTTTTATTTAATGCAGGCAAAGAGAGCGAATGATCTAACGTCGGTTTCATAAGACGCCCGATGCTGTCGAATAAATCTAATAAACCTTCGACTCCTTTTCCTATTAACACATTCAGCTGCACTTCCAATTGACGTGCAAATCGATGTAGAATATACTCAGGGGAATAGAGTACATTTAAGAGGGCGCCAAACTCCATATCTGCTGACTAAAGGATAAAATGAGAAAAATAATTACAGGTAAAAGATGTTTGACTCGTAAGGAGAGGTCACAGCAGTGGGATCCCAAATTTCACTCAAAATTGTTTCTGACGAATCTGGAGCGAAGCTAAATAAACACATGCAAGAATGTTCGTGCTGTTGTATATTGTTTACAAAGGTTGTTCGATATTATTCTTACGTTTGTTTCAGATTCAGCTGAAAGAATTTAGTTAAAATTAACAATGCTGTCACTGTGGCCTATCCTTAGTAATAAAATTTTAACTCGTTTCAAATGTAACTCACTTTCAAATTAATACAACTAAAGGCACTTACTTGAATCAGTTTTAATGCAGCTAAGCAAAAGTCACGTCTTTCAACTATCGCTGCAAAGCAAATACATGCATTAAAGTTGACAGCTTATACGTACACAATTATAACGTATGATATTGTTATGACGGAAATAGCATTACAACAGAAATTACCTTTTGTTGTTTCATTACAATATTCCTTAATTAAAATGACAGTTGCTATTTTGTATGGTGTTAAAGTCTCTTTCTGTACTCTTTTTATATTACCATCAATATTCATGAAATCCGTAGACATGGTGAATAATGTAATACACAAATGTGCTATGTGTAAACAAAACCTAAATATATATATGTATATATAAACGCACTTCTGCCTTCTTAAGAGGCTCTGCGTTTATTAGAAGTGGACAGAAGTGGACAACCGAAAAAACCGCCGTTCGCTTACTCGAAACCTCGGTGTGATTCAGTCAGGGGTGGTCCACTACGGGTATTATTTTGTTAACACTGCATTAACACCCTCTAGCGGGTTGGATATGCACTATATTACTAATGGCGTGCATTTAAAAATTTGTATTCAATGCATCCCTTAGTTGTGATTATATGTGCCGGTGATTATGAAAGTGGTGTTAGTCAAAAATTTAAAAAAATTGAATTCATCACTTACTTTGTGTTATATTACAAAATAAGTAATAAATTCAATTTTTAAATTTTCGACTAACACCACTTTCAAATTATAAATCGAAAATCAGAAATTTCCAATTGCATACAGGTATAAAATACAATATATTTATAAAATATTACATTACAATTTATTTGGGAAATATTACATTACAATTTATTTGGGAAATATTAAATTACAATTTGTTTGGAAAATATTAAATTACAATTTGCATCACACGATGTGCACTTAACGATGTCCAGAAAAGAAGAGAGCGATGGAGAGCAAGTGTCCTCAAGCGTCCCGCAAAATTTCAGAAACAGGATATGATTTATGATACTACCCCCACTGAATTATAGGGATTACCGGCACATTAGTAATTATAGCAGGTCCTACTCCTGCAGGTGATGTGCACGATGTACACCGAAGATTGAGGCCGGTATTCTCAGTCGCTACTTATTCTTAAGCAAATGCTTAAGCATGCGGCATCCTCTACTAACCTAGTAGCTAGTAAAGGATGCCGAATGCTTAAGCATTTGCTTAAGAATAAGTAGCGACTGAGAATACCGGCCTGAGATGGACAATGATCACTCTTGGTTAACAATAAAAAGTATAAATGTATTTAAGGTTAGACTCTTGCGCGCGTCTATCGTAGCTTGGTTCGCGAGAGTGTTCCCCACTCTTTGGTCTCGGGAGGAGGAGACAGCGCTCACCACAAAATAACGCTGTGAATTGCTTTAGACGATCTTAGGCCGGTATTCATAGTCGCTACTTATTCTTAAGCAAATGCTTAAGCATGCGGCATCCTCTACTAACCTAGTAGCTAGTAAAGGATGCCGAATGCTTAAGCATTTGCTTAAGAATAAGTAGCGACTATGAATACCGGCCTTAATCTTAAGACACGTTTATGAATACCGCCCCTACTACAAAATTCGAGAATTAATACTGCTTTCAGAGACCTCATGCGGCTTGGATAGCTACTAAATCCGTGTTAACCTTAGACCATATATACCTATAGATACGGCTCCAGATAACTTCTTTGACGCAAAGATAAAATCATCTATGTGACGTCACATGTGGGTAAACTAATAATGGAAGCTTTTACGTTCAAAGTAATTTATAAATATTTGCGGAAATACAATTTAATCATTGTTAAGTTTAATAAGTTAAGTATAATTGTAAATAGTGCTCATGTGGGTAAGTGGTTATGCGATACCCACACAGCACAAGGTCCCAAGGACGTCGACGTCCTTGGGACCTTGTGCTGTGTGGGTATTATATTCAGCCAATATTAAACATTGAAAGTAATGAAACACTTATTGATGAAATGATACATTCGCCCCACGCTTTTGACGTTCTTTGCAATTTTTTATGCAACACGTTTGTACCATTATTAATAATTATTCACGAACAAAAGCTGTAACCTCGCTTGTATATACGATGTAAGTAACCACGCTAAGGTCTGATGCAATGCAATGCAATGCAATGTGCAGTAACCACTATTTTGAATTATCTTTTGCCCACGAGTGACGTCACATTTTCCTCGTTATCTTTACTTCACTTCGCTCGTGGATGCATATAGAGCGGGCTGTGTCTATGAGTATATATGGTCTAAGGTGTTAAAAGTGCTCCTATGTAAGTGGACCACCCCTGGATAATACCTCAGAGGTACAGCCTTACCAGGGTTCACAGCGATTAAGCGCAGGGAATGGAGGGGGAAACACTTACAGGAGTGGTGGTAATGCGTACGTGAGGCGCGATGATGGGAAACGAATCGACGCCAGCGCCAAGCTAAGCTAAAGTGAGGTCAACGCGAAACCAAGCCAAGTGGCGTCGGCAATAAGAATGGTAGGGAAGTGGACAAGATAAGTGGTAGTAAAAAATAAGACAGAATAAAATGAACATGTGAAAAAGTGCTATCGAAAAATAAGGCTGAGTGAAAAGTGTACCTATTTTGTTGAAAACTTTAAGATTCAACTGTTATAGATATAAGTGAAACAATATATAAATCTTTGAATATGTTCTTTTGACTTCTTTCATTAAGTTTCGAAAATGTTTATTGGAAAGGTTATGTGCTTTGTGAGACAAAATGTCTCGGGCAGAAGTATTAGAACATCAAAATCAATTTTGGTGATGTGTAATGTTAATAACTTTCAATATTTAATTCGGAGGAATTTCACAAATTTCTCATACGAAGAGGGGAAGCGCAGGAGGTGCTACTCATTGTTATCACTCTTCATACCAATTTGTGTCGCAGTGGGCATCATTGACTGGAGAGGGTAAGCTTTTTATTATAAAAAAGATTCAGCTTCTAATTTGAATAAGTTGTGATAGTCTACTTTGGAGCTTAATATTTTTTGTAACTGACTACAACTGATTCAATATATATATATATATATTAATTTCATTTCAAACAGACATAAACATATAATTTGTCATGGTATTAACGCATTTACGCAGACACGATTCAAAATGTTCTATTTGTTTAATTTAATTACTAGTTGTAATAGTAAATTTCTTTTATACATTTTGTTTCAGTGTAAAGAAACAGTATTTTCCTGTTGTAACTGCAGCCGAGATGATCACTGAGGAAGAATACAGTAACGAAGGAAAAGATGAAAACTTGGAGAGTGCAGGAGAACCAAAGAAAAAAAAGCCTAAAGAGAAAATTGGCTTCCGAGATCGAAAGGTCTGTAATTGAAACATCGCATTTGCTTTGTCCTTCTGCAATTAATACGCACTTCATTCTTCTTTTAACTCTTTGACTGGCATTGACATGTTTCCATATCGAGATTGCACATCAAAAGTATAAAAGAAAGTACAATGAAACCTGATATTCTTATTTAGGGAGGTGGCTGACTTCTGGGTCTATTTAAGACCAATGCCAATTATAAGACTTGTAATACAAGTGCTGCGATAATCTTGACAATACCGTTTCCAGTATAGTATTTCAGCCACCTCAATACCAATCAAAGAGTTAATCGGTTAAAGTAGTCACCAGACAAGTAAAAAATCTTATTCCAATCCCTGTTTAGCAATCTGATCGGTTGATTCTCCTACATAACTAATAAACTGAAAACTGATTTTCATTACCGTCATTATTCCTCCATTCTTCACATTCATATTAAAGAAATGTGCGTCTTCCTCTTTGTCCGTTATCTTTTAAATATTTCCACACGTAATACACATTTCTCATTCAAATAATCTGCATCTATAATTTCCACTTATCTTTATCAGACTTACGATTAGTATATTTATTTTGGAAATATATCAGGAACACGTTATTTTAGATTGTATTCTTTCCACCGCATTGGATAACAATGTATTGCCCTTTAAATCCATTAAGATTCAATTTTTATGAAAGTCGCATTTATTACTGCTATTCGTGGACTGACTTGGAAACAACTACCATGAGAATTCCTCTTTCCAGTTTTGGTGATTATTCACCAGAACCATGTATCCATGTTACATTGCATATACTAATTACTAATCTCCTGATTTTCCCTATAAACCGAACAGAAGGTAAGAATGATACGAATGTGGGAAGAGTAAAAACTTGAGCAGATTGTATAATTTAATCATCCCACTACAGACCAAAATTGTCTCCACAGAATAAAAATATCATATCTCGCTTACTTTCAGGGACTTGTCTGCCGTAACTCTTAATTTTATGTTTGCAAATAAACTAACTTTGGTCTTTTCCGTTACTTATATAATGATAATTAATTTTATAATAACGTTATCAATTATATTATATTTACTTTGATGTCAAGAGTTTCAACAATTCTATTCGCTTTATTATTAATTAAGTCTACTTCTAACACAAAATATATAATTGCGATATAACACAAAAATATAAGAAATTCGGCGCAAAATCATTTTTACTTAGTCAGATGAAATGCATATTCTTTAATCTATAAATCATCTATAAATAACAAAATGTTTGCAGATCATAGAATACGAAAATCGTTTGAGGGCATATTCCACACCTGACAAAATTTTTCGTTATTTTGCTACCGTAAAAGTGACGAGCTTAGATGGTACCGACATTTATATGACTCCCGATGACTTTTTGAGAGCAATCACTCCTGGCATGAGACAACCAGATGGTATAATCTCGTTCCTTTTCATAATGTATTCTACTATCTTTATTGCTATCTGATTAACATCCATTCCTTCTGTTCGTGTTGAGACCAATTCTAATACAATTCTAATAAATTCTTCCTAACACTTGATACTTCTGCTTTGGGAATATTATACGATGTTTCCCCTTTACTAATTATATTGCCGAGGGTCCCGCTAGCTTCAAAGAGGGGCACTGATTTACTTGTGGATTCACAACGATTTTAAAAACTTAAGAAATAAACTTATCTACGAAAAGAAGTTAAGCAGAGCTCGCATTTGGTGCATTTCAGTTTTTCTGAAATTGAAGTTCTGGGGCTTCACTCTGTCACAAGTTTATTCACTTCCAAGAATATTATGTACAGAAACTTCCAAATGGCAGGGATATTCAAAGAGAAATTCATAGTGTTGACTGATCAAATAATCACGAATATTGTAATTTGCAGCTTTAATCCTTCGAATTCCTCAGATTAATCAAGTAAAAGAGTTTAAAGACACTGAAAAAAGCAGTTACAGTGCTTATTACTATTCCGTTTTATCTAAATTCTTTTGTTGTTATTTTTAACGCCCACATTCGTGATTATTAATAGAAAAATAAAAAGCCTTTTTTAACTGTACTACTTAAACATGTTTATCATTTTTAAATAATTTCTTTTCGTTGTGTCTTTCTCTGAAGGAAATTAGCACCTCTTAGGTTTCATCCTTTACATATTTCTGTCTAAATGAGGAATAACTGTTTTTGCATGAATCTTGTAAGATGCGACTGTGTCCAACTAAAAACATAACAACACATTTGCAATGCAGATAATAGAATATGAAAATCGCGTGAGGCATTATTCCACTCCTGATAAAGTGTTTCGATATTTTGCTACACTGCAAGTGATCAACAACGACATACATGAAATATTCATGACGCCCGATGACTTCCTGAGGTCGATTACGCCTGGTGTTAAACAGCCAGATGGTAATTTTCTTTTTAAAAAAAAAACGCAACATACAATGTACACAAGCAGAATTTTGATATTGTTATCGTGAAATTTTATAATTCGTTATATAATTTTGAAAAGGCATACATCGATATGAAAATCTATCTATAAAAAAAAAACTGTTCTGGTAGTTGCGATATGTGCGTGTATGATTTATTCTTTGGAACGATATATATAATTTATGATCTGTTTTCCTACGTGCTTCTTAATGGATCGTTTTAGAAAATAATCATTTATTTTGCAGTGTCAGCTCGGTCTATTTCTTCAATCGTGTTTAATTATTGTAATCGATTTTTTTCATCTTCGTTATTAAATACTGTAAGCAAACATATACTGACGCATTTTGCATAAATCTATTAGTACGATATGTAAATGTTAATGATTTCTTGAGCACTTAACTGTCACATGTTATGAAGAATCAGTAGCTTCGCACAACTAATTAAAATTCCTTGCATACAGGTACCATTTCAAAACTCACTTTCACGCAAAAACGTGACAATTTCTTGTAACAGAATTTGAGAAGATCTTCAGTATATTTTATACATGACAGTTTTAAATCTACATATAATTGAGTTTTCAATTAGTGATCCACATAACATGCGCTCATCTTACCAACTAATTCCGATTTATTAATGAATTAAATGCTTATTCTTCGAGTTCATGCACCCAGTCATAAGCTTTTATGTAGTTCCATGCAAACATTAATCACTAAAATGGAATTCCACCGTGGCAATTAGAATCGAAGTGTGAAATGCTAAAACGGAATTGTTCCTCTTGTGTGATATAAATTAATAAGAATCGCACTGTTATATTATAGTGTTAATTATCAACCATTATTACACTCTATAATCTTTTAGGTGATAAATACTGAAAATATAATTCGATCAATCTTAATTAGCAATTATGGTTCTTTTCACACAAAACAGTTTCTAACTAGCAACTGGTATTTCGGATATATTTACACATTTTTTATTCTTTTTTAAACCAACGTCTCTGCCAAGTGAATACAGTAATACCTGCATTTATTGTAGTTAGCATTTCATTATTTCACTTCTAGCTCGATTGCCAGTCACCTATTACTAATGCCTCGATACTAGATCGCCTACCAAACCTCGATTCTAGTTATCACTGTTCCCACAGATTTCATTTTCTATTTCTTGACTATTGCTTGGTAGATATATATGCGTACATATGTATATATATATGCTTGCTTGCGACTATGCCAGCGCTTGTGTTACATGCATAATATAACATTGTATTATTTTCATTTGTTTAATTCTTATAGTGGAGAATTATTGTAAATTTCGGAGTTACAGACTGTGCAGAGAAATAACCCGGAGTGTTCTTAATTTATGTAATCGTTTTAGGGCTTGGCCTCGATAAATATAAACGGTACGATCCAAAGGTGAGTTGATTGTTTAAACCACTCCATTTCTGTTATTCTTGATATTAGGAAGACTTGCTCCTATAATTTAATTTATTTTTCTGGTGTAATTTTTAAAATTTTTGTTGAGGATTGCAATGACTCTAACGTCGTTTTTATTGTTACATAGATAACTCGGTAACATCCTAACTCATAACGCCTTTGTAAATCATGTGGTTTTTCCATTGGAGTAATAAAGACGATTAATAATAATAATAATCGAGCACACTTTCCTAATATCATTTGCAGCGACACTGTTTTAATAATAGTAAGAATTCTTACAAATTTTAAATTATAATATTCACGCACGTGGTACCTACAGAATATTCATACGAAATTGGAGTTGGCTCTAGACGAGGATAGCATTTTTTACAAGCTTGGAAGCGCTGGATTAATCACCTTTTCCGATTATATATTCCTGCTCACAGTATTGTCCAGTGAGTTACATTTATATTAGTATTCTTTAATGTGTAGTATAATTCTAATAACATTTGCATGAAAATTTAAAAGTTACTGAGACTCTTAAAGAAATATCTGCCATCACTCGTATTCTGAGAAAAGAATTCCCCGTTGCAGCATCTAGGAGACACTTCGAAATTGCCTTTAGAATGTTCGATTTTAATGGAGATGGTGATGTGGATTCTGATGAATTTGGAAAAGTCGCTACTTTGATTCGGCAGCAAACTAGTATTGGGAATCGACATCGCGATCATGCTGCCACTGGTAATATGTTCAAGGTATCGAAAATTATTGCCGCTCGCCACGTATATAATTATATATTTGATCGTCATTTCTTATTTTTTATTTTGTTAAACTTGGAATTTCGCTAAGAATTAACGAAATTTAATAGCGAATATAGCGCAACTGCGGTTGAAATGAAACCTTGTGTAAAAATATATCGAAATTAAAAATAACTTTCTTTGGAACGAGACTTTGCTTTCAAGAAAATCGATGTTCAAGGCGTACTCAATAGATTTAAAAAAATTACATTTTCGAAAAGAAAGCCTCGTGTGAAAAATTTTATTCCAAATTTTCCATTTACTTGTATGTGATAATTCACCACCTTCCTATTTTTCATTGCATTAAGAATTACATTTCCCCGTGTTTATTTTCGTTTTAAAATTTGAGGCGATGTTTCTATTCTTGTATTCGTTATTTTTCAACTAATAATTCTAAATGTGTATTCAGGGTGTTAATTCAGCATTAACTACGTATTTCTTTGGATCAAGCATGAAAGGCAAGCTGACGATTGAGAAGTTCCTTGACTTTCAGCAGCAACTACAAAAGGAGATTCTCAGCTTGGAGGTAAATTTTATTGGGACATGTCTTTGCATATTGACAGTCACTCGTGACGAGCTGGAGACTCTCTGGAGACTGTCTCTGCAAATTAATTTAACGAAACTATTGCAGTTCGAGAGAAGAAATCCCGATGAAAGTGGTCGAATAACAGAAGTGGATTTCACAGAATTACTATTGGCCTACGCCGGATATCCTGACAAGAAGAAAGCGAGAATTTTAAAGACTCTAAAGAAACGGTGAGCTCACGAATGGAGATCAAGGATTTCTAAATAGGTGATGCAGATAAGTATATAATATAAAATTGTTTTTATTTTTAGCTTCAAAGAGAATCCAAAAGGAATAACCAAAGATGAATATCTCAAATTCTTCCACTTCTTAAACAATATTAATGATGTAGATACTGCTCTGACATTCTATCATATTGCAGGAGCATCAATTGATCAAGGTATTTAATAGCGTTAAACAGAAATTTCCTTCGGTCAATGATTACATTTCTCGGCTTGTAAGTCCATTTTGTCACCTCGTGCCTGACGAATTTTAATTAACATGTGTTTTCAATCTCCGCAGCTACACTGAAGCATGTGGCAAAAACAGTAGCGCACGTTGATTTGAGCGATCATGTTATACAAGTGGTTTACACGATTTTTGATGAGAATAGTAAGTTTACCCTTTTAAAGAAGAAAAGGGAAAAGAGACACTATTTTGCTCTTTTTTTACGAGTTCTATTTTAATCGTTATGGATCTTTCTATTAGTGTGTTTAGAAAATTTAACATAATTCTACATCCCTGTTTTGTAAATTTCTAGTGGACGGCCAATTGAGTAACAAAGAATTCGTCGCTGTAATGAAGAACAGAGTTCTAAGAGGATTAGAGAAGCCAAAGGATACTGGTTTCGTGAAATTAATTGAATCAGTAATGAAGTGCGTGAAAACTAGCTACAGCATGTCTTTCGATAATTAAACCAAACCTAATTTAAAAGCAGCCTGAATCTTTCCTGACAAATACATGCCTTTGTAAGTGGAACTAACGAACCACATATCTAATTGCAAATACTTGTACACTGATTGCGCCATTAATAAAGATATAGCTGTGTATGACAAAAAAACTACTGTATTCGTCGATATTATCCTCAACAAACATTATGTTCCTTTGTAAATTGAAGATTCAATAAAGGCCGCCCCGCGTCGCGCAGCTTAACAAATGTGAACTACATTTGCGCGTGCGCGATTGGAGGCGCGCATATTTGAAAATATTGCTATTTCGTTTATAATTCTTATGTTCAAGGATAAAGGAATAAATGCATTGTAAGTTCGAGGTATAGAGTAAATAGAATATCCAATGCATTTTTCTGTCCCGGGTTTGTGGAATCCCAACACCCATTACCATTTTAGTGTCGCATGCAACGTTACCGGCAGAGTCTCGAAACAGATTGCAACGCTACGCGTGGTAGGAATTAGACCTACCAGCGCGGGTAAAATTAGGTCATTTGAAACCCGCGATTACAAATGTTTCTGTTAGCTGCATAATTCAAAGATCGGAAGAGAAAGAAGGATCACAACAAAACGAAAACACATTCGCGCTTTAACCTTGCTCTTCTACTCGAGTTTATTTAACGCAGAACAAATTTCATTCACTCGCAAAAACGTGATGTCTGAAAGGAGTGTTTTAATGTTTTTGAACGCGTTCCGACCACTTACGGGATTTTGTGGGGTTTCTTCCCGTAAAATCGAGCTAGCGCGTTCAAACTCGGTGAGATTGTAGGGGGCGAGCTACTAAACAAGTTTCTCTAATAAAATTGCTCCGTAGGACGTCTTATAACAAAGTTGCAGCTCTTTGAAGTTCTCGAAGTGACGCGCGGTGTTAGCGGGTTGCCTGCGTAGAGGCGCAGGTTGCTTATAATCTTGAAACGCTTATATCTCTGTTATCCGACGATGTACGGAAAAATGTTATACGGAAAAGTTGTGTAGAATTTGGTACTTTATAAGCTCGCGAAGTTTGAACCTGCTCCGCAAATTTTTTACATATTATTACAGACATTTTTAGTTCCAAATTAATTCGATATCTTGAGAATATTTAATCACATTTCGCGCTTCTTCACGGGTCTCTAGTTAATATCAATTATTTGTAATTTAATTACAGTCTTTGCTAACGTATTTTGAGTAAGTTGCCACTTAATTTATTTTATAATAAAATCTGATACTAACTCCCATAAGGTGCTAGATCCATCTCAGTTAAGTTTTACTTATTATATTAGCGCTGGAACAATATACAATGATGCGTGACACGTTTGTAGGCCGCGAAAGTAAAACATTTCTAATCAGACGGGTGGCAGCTGCTAACTTTCATCACGTTCAGAAGTGCCGAAGTAATCAGAGCGTTGAAAGATCTCGATCTGTCCCCCGAGCGATCGATCAGTTCAAACTGAAACTCTATCGGTGACATTCTTGTGTTCTTTTCCATATTTCACTAATAGTCTTGAGTTGTTAATATTGGATTCGTTAAGTCAAGTTACTAGTGAAATATGTTTAAGTTGCTTAATATGCTGTTTTTCATAATCATCATTATTGCTGCGAGCGCCGAGAAAAAGAGACGAAAATCTTCTTCAGGTAAATTAATTAATTTGTCTATTGATCGTAAATATTTGTTGGAAAAATTTTTAGTAATGATGGAACGAGAAATGTTTATAAATTTTATATTTAGTGAATTAAAGTATAATAGAAGAATAAATCGACAGACGTGGTTAACGATCGAGAACTTGATATATCATGAAAGCAAATTACACACGTAATGTGTTATATAAGTTAGTTGGGCAGTTTAATACTAATGATATGCTAATTTATGAAAATTATGCCATCGTTACAGATGTAATTGAGAATTTACGGAATAAGTTCCCTGATGGAATTTTCGATAGATTGGCGATGAAAAAACAACTTTATCAGTAAGTATAATACTCAAACATTTGGTGAGGGTCTCCATGACAGTAACAGTGTTAAGCTAGCTGATTTGTGGCAAATAATAGATTACAATTTTATTTTATTCAGTGATAAATTAAATTACATGGTAAAAAGAAAATAATTTTAATTTCAATTCATGGTTTGCGTACTAAAAGAATTTAGAGATATTTTTTTAGAGCGCCAAAATGATAATAAAGTGCAATTTGGTCATGTCTGTGAAAATCCAATTGGATGGGAGCAAAGATTTGAAGAGAAGGATTTTTTGGAAAATCGACATCGAGGAAAGGTAATGTTATGACGATTTAATTGATGGTAAATTTTTAAATTAGTGTACTTCAATCAAATCTAGTTCCGTTACTTTTTAAACAAGAAACTGTGCTTACACAGGTGAAATGGGCAAATGTAAATGGCGGCTATGGTGAACACTATTGGGACCTAAATCATTGATAAATAATAATAATTATTATCTAACGTATATGTCATAAATTTTTGTTAAAGCATTATCTACTTATTTCCCCAATACACAACATATATAATGAATACTAAATATTTCATTCGATCTATTTTAAATATTATAAAATGTGACATGTAGCTTTATACATATAAACAGTTCTGACAAATGTATTCAATCATATGAACACTTAATAAATGTAAAAAACAACTATATATCAGTATAAACGACGAAAATTAATAACATTGAATTAAAACTGAATTCTTGAATCCTTATGGCATGGAGTAGTATAGCTGATGAGTACAATGAAATAAAGTGTACTTAAAAACGGAAAACTAGAAATTGTTTTTCTCAATTATGTTCCATGCATCCGAAGCAAACATTAGAGGGGAATTTACCATAGAGTACAAGAGTTTTGACGCAAAATAATACCCGATCGGAAATGAAGTTTCCATATTCATCGTGCCCTGGTAGCCTTTACTTCATTAAGTGGTGTCCTCAACGAATTCATTGGAATTCAGTTTATCATTCCACTAAGGTAAGGGGGTTCTTAAGTTTACGTTATCAGTCTTCGACGCCTTATCGAATGCACCAGTTCTATACGCTTTTTAAACAATACTTAGCATTTGTCCAATTTTCAATTTCGGGTGTGTTGATGAGGAATATGTTATGTAAGGGGTATGTAACAATAATTATAATATATAAACAGTATTGTATAATATACTATAAGGTGATCCGTTTATGTGAAACCACATTGAAAAATCCGCAAATAATACTTTCAACGAATATATTTTTGCCAAAAATGATCTGTGCAACTGGCCGAATAGTGAGTCATAAATTAATTTTAAGACGTTAAGAAGCATTATAAAATCTCGCCAATTTGTTAATTATTTCTTATGAAATTTAATTTCAAATGTGTGTGGTCATTATTCTTTTGAAGAGTAGGGGAGACCGGGGCAAAGTGAGACGAAAAAAGTTTGAAGTCTAATAAAATTTTTTCCTTTCAATAAAAATGTACGGAAATAGATTTATAATATAATTTGAACATTACTATTGATAAATGACGAATAGCAATACTTCAAATAAACTTAAAGTATATTTAAATTCAACTTGAAAAGAAAATGCCAAAACGACCACTTTACCCAATATATGGGGTAAAGTGAGCTGAAATAAAATACGAGTTTTAATGAAGGATATAATTATAAAATTAACTTTATTAGAACTTTTAAACTATTTAAATTATTTTTTTAAAAATATATTTCATTTATACAAGTTTAACGTTAATAATTTGTACTTTGTGTAAACACATTTTCTTCTGAAAATGAGTTTTTAAATGAACTTTGTTTACATGAACAGTTTGACATATTATTACTAAAACAAATACATACATAATTATTAATAAAATACGTACCTATACTATCTAAATAAATTTTTTAACAAAAACATTATATATTTTTCTATCACAATTTTTTTCAAATGGGCTTCAATAATTTTTGGCAGACAGGTTTCACATAAAAATAATGCGCATATCACTCGCTCATCTTTTTTTTGCAGCTCAGTTTACCCCGGTCACTTTGCCCCGAATGTGTTCTCAGTGGAAAATTAATTATTTAATAATGTTAGGATTAATGTTTTCTCAAGCACGTGTACATGTATGTTTATAAGCTTGTTATAAACACGCAGAAAAAAATTTGGTATTAAAATAATACATTTAAGACTCATTTATCCAAAAAGCTAAATTGAAAAGAAAACCAATTGGAAGTCTCTAAAATTTCATTTTTAGTTTTTTAAATGAATTTCCATTTTTTGATATTTGAATGAGGATAATTATCATTGTGGTATTACACACATTTATTACGTCACCAAAATTTGTAAATATATTCTATTGTTAAAGAATAAATTAAGAAAGCTCATTTTACCCCGAGGTTCACTTTTCCCCGGTCTCCGTTACCTATATTTTACTTTACCAACCGCCCTTTTCTCGCGAATAAATCTTTGAGATCTGTAATATTACAAAAATCAAAATGAATTAGCATTTTCCATTCGTATCTTCTTAATTTCTACCAAAATATAAATGCATTCCAATTTTCCGCACTTTAAGTGACTTTGGCATAAAAGTCTTCGAATCTCCGGTTTAAAAACAAATACAATCTCGCAAATAGCTTTGTACTTCGTCACCTTAGGTCTGATCAATTTGAAACGCTATGCCACTAGACAGAGTGCCGCGACATTTAATAAGCAAATGACATTACCATCTACGCACGGAAGCGCGCGAACGAAATCATTCTAACGATTAGATCACTGTTTCAGGGAAAATCTAGAAAGGCTAATCCGGCATAATGAGCCCGAGTTTAGCAAAGCCTCCATCTTCAAAAGCATGGAACGATTTCTTCGGAAGGTGAACGAGATGGAAGAGACGATATTAATTCCAAGCCGGCTTCTAGACCTAACTGCGGGCGACTCTGACGATAGAGTGAATCTCGAAGGGAAGCATGGTTCCATCGTTAAAATGATATCGGTCGATATGGACCTGCGCCGTCTCTATAATATCATCACTCAAATGAAAATCGAGTTATTGTGGTCGAAGAGGCGCCTGATTGATATCCAAGAATTAAAGGAAGACTTCGTCCCGGCGCGCAAATCTATGAACTCTAGGTACTCCAGTACCGCGTCCATACAGAGTGTGCAAAGTACTTGGACCTCCTCGGACTCTGAATCTGATACTTGCATCGAGGACGCGATATTGGCGAGCGAATACGACGCCGATGCAATTGCTAAATCGTTTGAGGGACACCTGCGGGGCCTTCATCACAGTATTCAGAAAATGACGCTGGCTGCTGAATACTTGACGATGAGATACCAAGCTGACATCACCAGCCAAATGTGATAACATTCTGTGAAATTATCAGGCTACTAAACATTAGACATTAACACGAGCTTTATTTATTGGAATAGTTAACAAATATGATATTATTGTCTTGTTGTATATGTATGAGCATTGATATTTGTAATGTTAAGTACCATCAGGAATACAAGTTTTACCCATAGCGTTTGCAGAAACTCGTTACTTTTATTCGGTAATTCATCTATATTATAATATGAGTTACTTATTTTAACATAGGAAATATGCTATAATTGTTTTTAGTATAATTTTTATCCCTGCGAATACAAATATAATATCTTGCACCTTTTCAAAAACTTGTAGCTGTTTCCTAGCTTCTTTTCAATTTCCTGCTAGCGTACCCTGAATTTCTAATTTAGAGATATTACACAAGGAAATGTGAAACTGTATCTTTTTCCTTCATTTGGCATTGCAGTTATTACATATAAGGAATTGAAATAACCACGCATGGGCGTCCGCAGGGGGTGAGGGGGCAAAAGGGGCAGTTGAATGGCTTTTGAGAAAAATCGCTTATTTTTCACAACTGATCTTTATTAAGTTTAGACTAAAAAAGGGAATATTTTTGAATTTCGGTTTTAAAATTTTAATTAAATTGGCACTATAAAATGGATTTAAAAAAGCAAGAGGGTAAAGAGAGTATTTTTCTTTACCATCATCCCAAAGTTGCCTCCCCCCCCCCCCTTCCCCGGAAAAAAGTCTCCGGTCGCCCCTGTACCAACGCCGGATTTGTTTCGCCCGATCGTTATTATTGAGCGTAAGAAAAAAAATATGTAAAAAAAATTTTATGTTAAACGATTTTATTAAAAATGCACTAAAAACTAAAGAATAATTATTTTCTTGTACTGCAATTTCGATGGTGAAAACACCTCTCGCAGAGCAAAAAAAAGTTTTGAACAGTTCAAAGTTGAAAGACATAACCTAACCGCGGGGACGGTATTCAAAAAAAGGCACGGGAATAGGAGCAACGCATTTTTCAGGGCACGGTAATTGGGACAAAAACATGCATTTTTATTTCAATTAAAAGAATATGAAAAATTAACATTTTCAAGCCGAAAAAAATGCCTTAATAAAGAGAAAAGTTCAAAACACTAGTATAAATTTTCACCAAGTAAAATTAAAGTAACAGAAGTCAGTAATTAATTCCTTCGTGAGCAAGTCGGCGTCAAAGCACGGTAACTGGGACATCTACCCTAGTGGCTGATTTCAAGTCATTTGGATTTGTGGTTATGGGTTACATTTATTGATGACTGGGTAATTTTTTCACGTTCGGGGTTAATTTTTTATTATAAAGATTGTATTGTCATCCACACTACGCACGCCTGCAAAGTTTCAAGACAATTGTATAGTTGGAAGTGGGTTAAATTTGAGTTGCCAGATTTGAACCCTACAAACAAACAATCAGAGGATCGAAGCTGAATAAAATTGTTTAAAAACACGTCTAAATTGAGGACAAATTATATTCCGAGCAAAATAACTGCGAACATTGATAACAAAATCTTAGAAGCCAATAAATATTTACAATAAAAGAATAAGTGAATGTTACATAAGTGAAAACATTAATACCCCACTTCATGCATTCCAGAAATTACAAATTCCCGCGCAAACCAATCGTACATACAGGCAACAAACCAACGCAAAACCCTACATTAGCTTTGATTTGCAGCGACATCCGTCGCACAAAGCCGACACTAATACGAAAAAACCATCAGTTATTAGAGTTTTGGCAAATTTTTAGAATCGTTTGAAAGGCGTGCAGAAGTATTTTCAATTCGTAATTATTTCAATATCATCTCCGCCGACTGGATTTTAGTGGATTTTAATTAAAAAGTTCAGTGCTCCTTTACGATCTTTTGACACCATTTTAACCTCTACAAGTGACAAATGCGGAGCTCCGAGAAAGAATTTAACATTAAATCGCTGCGAGGGAACGCCGTGACGAATCTCTGAGGCTTTATGTATGATATGATAAATATTATTCTGTGATATATGAAAATGAGCGAAACCCCCGAGACCCAAAGTAAAGACATCGGTCCAGCAGTCGTAACGGAGCAGGAACGCGAGTTAGCTCAGAATGCGCTTGCCGAGTTCCAGAAAGGGGCATATACCAGTTGTCTGTCGTTCTTGAACAAATTAGAAACCCTCCGGCCCAAAGACCTGAAGGTGATGCACAATAAGGTCGTGGTGGAGTGTTACAAAAATGATTTGAAGAAAACAGAATTGTTAAGGAAGAGCCTGAACGCGATATGCGGGCAGATGTCTACGAATGACACGACTGAAACTATAGATGACATTGAGAAGTGCGTTATGAGGTATAATCAAGCAGTTTTATTGTATCATACGAGACAATATAGCGCCGCACTTCAAATTATGAATAGATTATTTGCTTTTATAGAACCAATGGGTATGTAAACAATAATGAAGCCTATGAAAATTTTCTGTCCAACAGTGCCATGGTTTTTATTATTTTCTATTTGGAAATAGCCTTCGTTAACGAAAGCCTTCGCCGATTGTACTATAACGTCTTAATATATGTAAGACGGATACGTTATTAACTTGCATTGCTTTTATTTTAGAAGAATCGTTGGCGCACAAAGTTTGCCTCCTTTTAATCGAGCTGCATATAGTAACGGATCAGTCAGACGCTGCGTTGTCTTTGATCAATTACATAGAAAGCCAGCTTGTATCAACGGATAATTCTAAAATCACACCTGTTGATAAGGAAGGTATAATGAAATCGATGAAAGAGCAAAAAGAACAGAAGAAGGAAGTTAGTACTGCTACCGACGCGTTCAAAGTCAAGCTGTTGAAGTGTAAAGCTAGAATATATCTTGCTATGCATCAGTTGAAAATGTGTAAAAGGGAATGGAAAACTCTGGTTTCCTTGGGTACACCTGTAGTAAGATAATACTATATTCAAACTGTTTCTTTTCTTTCTTATTATATGTACCGAATGGCTGCGTTCAGCCGACAAAACCGGTGAGCAACCGGTGAGTGATTTCGCTAGATTTTAATCGCATCGACCAATGAACGAGCGAGTTCAGAGTAAAATCTAGTGAGATCACTCACCGGTTACTCACCGATTTTGTCGGCTGAACGCAGCCATTTAGTCTTAATAATTTTTAAAATCACACTCCTTTTCAGAATATGGCAACCGTATTTTTAAAAGCTAATCTTGAATACCTTAGAGGAAATTATAAAAAGGCTATCAAGCTACTGAACTCTGTACAGTCGGATAATTTAGACTTCAAGTATGTTAGTTTTATAATTATATATATTATGGTAATATTTAGAATTATTATTGTAATCGCTGTTATTATGGGTTTTTTTTTATGCTTAGGACTTCTGGAGAATCTTCTGCCGTCTTATATTATAATAATATGGCGTGTTTACACCTTGCCATGGGCAAACCAAATTTAGCATGCTTCTATTTACGAAAAGCTTTGTATGAAAATAAGTGCGCGTTAGAGAGTGTACAAGCAAAAGATAGCGGTATTTATAAAACTCAATTTTCACGTTACAATTCTATATCTACGATAATTTCTGTAAAGGAAGTGATTTCATTCAGATCCTTTATCTTCGCAACCATTGTACACACTCGGTGGGAACAGGCACTACGAATTAATGTACAGCCTGGGTGTGTCGTTGCTACACGCTGGTCAAGCCTCAGCTGCGTTCGATTGTTTCATGGAAGCTGCGCAGAAGCTTCATAACAACCCCAAACTCTGGTTAAGGATCGCGGAATGCTGTATCTATTATCACAAACCAGTAAGTGCAACTGTTGCGTTGTAAAATTTCTGCCAGTATGGTAGTTAACAACTTTCGCATGGTTTTCAGACGAACGAAGTTGACTTTAACATTCCAAAGCGAAGGAAGGATTTGGTGCAAAAAGTTGTCGGCACTGGAATTTATAGGAAGATCATTTTGACATCGTCGCTTTCCAAAGACACAAAGTACGACCCCGATGGCTTCGCTTCCGCCATACCACAATTAACTCTGGAATTCGCATCTCTCTGTTTAAAGAATGCGTTATTCTTACTGCCAAATAGCAATGAACTTAACGTGCCAATAACGACAATTGCGAGCGCGCAGACAGTACCTTTGTCATTAACAGCTGGTCATAATTTAGGTATCAGAACTTTACACTCGAGCAATACCGACGACTGCCAAACCTGATTATTATCTTTAACGCTTAAAAGGAACTACTTTCCAGGTGCTCAACACTCGGCTTTAATGTCGCAAGCTACGACCGTCGAAGCGTTGAACTTAAAAATTAGCGTCTTGGCTGCGAGTGCTTATGTATGTTTATGCCTAGGCGATTACGTTGTGGCGCTTGAACATGCTAGATCATTGCTAAGTGTCAATAAATTACCCGGAGCGTACAGGATGTTGGGGAATCTCTATGCTGCGGAAAGTTTGATATTTCTCGACAAAATTAGCGAAGCGATTGAGTTTCTTAAACCAGAGAATATTCAAGATTTGAATACTTTCGTACCTATTCCTGAGAGCCAGGATAAAGATAAAGAAAAGATTGAAGAGGTTATTTCAAAACCGATAAAAAGTAAGATTTAAGGACTTTGTGAGAAAACTGAGGATACTCATTTATAAAGCGATTAATAATTATACTTTTTTAGCGTGGTACCCGACGACTGTTCCGACTGGCGTCGCTATACTCCGTTACAATTTAGCTGTGGCTTATGCAATCCGCGGTGAGCTTGACAAATCTGGCGAAACCTTAAAACAGGTAATCAGCAAGTTTATAATTTCTGTGTACAGCATTTTTGTAATATCAGTAGTTTTCACTGACAGTTGTTATAAATCCTTTCAGGTTTGGATGTCTAAAGGCCCAGATTGCGATGTTCCTATACATGTAATAATGTTAGCTTTATATATTGAATTGCAATTAGGTAAAATCAATAATACTCCAGATTTTAAATAGCGTCGATGGAAAACCTTACCTGACAATGGCTGCATTTGGCTTTGTGTTACAGGTCACGCTGATATTTCGAGGTCAATAATAAAGCAACACTGTCCGCAATATCGTTGACGGTAAATTTTATATTTAAAAAATGAGTACGATAAAATTGAATTTTCATGTAAATTTCCCACTGGTAACTGTAAATGAATTGTACGCGTCTGCGTGTGTAAATAAATGTGTAATGTATAAAATGCAGGATTTTTCGAGTATATCGTGAAGGATTAATAAATATTGTAATACTTGTATCTCTTCTACAGTAACAATTACTTTCGTCTCTACAAATGACACAGATTCATTCAGAATTTTGTATATATAACAAATATTTCGATACAATATCAATGATTAAGAATAACATTTTATACTTCCAAGTATTTTAATAATAAATATTCTTTCGTTACGAAGGATGTACACGCTTGATTCTGTTTAAATAAAAATTCCATCCGGCCTCTTTATATCCGTGCATTTTATAGCTGCCGTTATGCAATTCTGCCATAATTATTTTCTACGGCAAAGCTTGCGCTCGGGGTATCCTTGAAAGAATTTTTCCAACAAACGAAGAGGAGGAAGATGAAATGAAGTTGGGTGTTTAAATGCCAGCGAGGATGGAGAAGCGTAGTGGTCGACGTAAACAAATTCAGCCTGCGAACTGGAGTTCTATTGCTGTAAACATGCGAAGTGATTTGCAGGCAACGATTTCGCCGATTGTTAGTGGAAGTGAGCTTGCTGGCTGGTATTCGGGGCCTCTGGCCTGTAATATGGTCATGGCCGTCTAGGCGAATCACCCCAGGGCCTTACACTGGACCTTACTCTGCCTGACTCACACAGTTCCAGTGGTTCTCCACTGTCGGTTATTCCACGTGGTTCATTGCGCGTTTCCTTCGATTAATATGTACGGCCGGTTACGAGATATACAGTGAATCACAAAATCATTAGCACAGAGAGGTTTTTTGGCTTGGATTCTCCTTGCTCAGCGTCCTCTATACTTTCACACGATCGTGTAATTGAGTAAAAGTATAGTGTTTTAATTGCTCGCACCAAGAACAGAGATCGTAGAGATAGAACTAATAATTTTGTAATTATTAATTCACCCATTTATAGTAGGACTGGGAGAAATAAATCTGCGATTGATTGCCAGTCGTTAGCGCGATAGTATGCGTGGAAGTTGTAACGAAAGATCACAGTAAAAGATATACGGCCTTAGTAAACGATGATCCGCCGATCATGAGTAACCGCAGACGGCAGAACAATGAGAGGAAAAAAATAAACGATTCGACTGCATTGAAGATTTATCTGGAAACTTCAATGCTTCTCCGTTTGAAGAGGAAGGACAGCGGAAGGTCCCTCGACGCAGGTGCGATATATTACGCGACTTCCTCCTGCAAATCGGATTACAACGTAACATTAAAGCGATGCTCCTTGGTTTCGAGGTTCATCGAAGAAGTACAATTACAATTCAGAGATAAGCAGTCGCTATTATTCCCATCACACCTCGCCTTCCGTTTGCCATAAAAAACAAAACTGACCAAACTATTCTCCAATATATCGACACTCCAAATCTTATTTCAAATCAAACCTCCCCGTTATTAGATTATTGACAGTTTATCATTAATTTCAGTGGTGATTTTTTTATGAAACGCACAATTATTAAAGTTACCCTCGTTACGGTTTAATCCGCGGTTCGCCGATACGTATTCGGCAGATGTGTACCGCGAGGGGAATCGTGAAACGTGGAAAAATAAATGAGAGTGGACGAAGGACTGGCGGTGTTCGCGTAACACGGGCAAGGTACCATTTTAATCGGTATGCGCAGTCTGGAAATCTGAACTGATCACGCGTGTCCGTGGAGCCGAAGCGGACTTGATAAATTTAAAATAAAATTGATCCAACCATTTGGCGCGCTGCCCTGACCCAGTTCGAGTTCTGCTCCCGTCTCCAGCGCGCAGAACAAGACGACGCTGCTCGGAGCACCGAGAACCGCCTCAGGGAATCACCGCCCTCAAGTCGCGAACGCCGGCGAACTGCGGGGCACCCCGAGCGTCCACGTCTCTCTCGACGCCTTCTGGCACACTTCTGCGCCGATTAATTGCTTTTAATATTGATACTTGGCGAGAGAAATAAGAGGCGAGATCCTTAAGTAGCTGGCAGAGCTGAGCTTTCATTTCGAAGTAGGGAATAACGATTTGAAATTAAATTTTCAATTAATGAAAATATGGATTATTGAGTGGTGAAGGGAATTTTAAATAATCGAAGGGTTTCGTTAATTATTATCTTCAATATCAGTGGCGCACCCAGAGGGGGGCACCATCCTCCCAAAGAAAAAGGAAAAAGGAGATTAATGTAACCAGTTCCGAAGTAATTCGACAGCTTTATAAAATTAAAAGAAAATTTGATTTTATTCTTTAAGTAAATTTTTATAATCGCCTAATGAATTTTACTGAATGTGTATTAAAAATATTTTTTATCTGTTCAACTCGGCTCCCTCCAAGATTAAATCCTGAGTGCGTTACTGTCAAGTACTGATAGTCTATTCCAGAACCTTGGTATTATTACGTTTAATTACTGATTAATTAGTAATAAGTACGTATATAAACTTACTATCTGCGAGGAAGAAAGTTGCGTTAATTACTGGGATAATGTTAATGAAATCGGTTCCCTGACGGCAATAAATTACGGCGAGGGAATCAATGAAAGGAAATCGCGATTACGCGAGCAAGATTATCTGTACTCACGATTTCATGAAAATTCATTTCACTCGGAATAACTTCGAAGGCTAAGAACGATGAAGACGCACGGGATCCTGTTACAATTTTTTGCTCGGCACGGCCATTAAAATGGATCTTTCTAGAAAAGAAAGGTGACATGTAAAAGCAAGATGAAGCGTTGGGTAACCAGTTACTGACATCAAGGGCTTGTAAAGAAATAAAAAAAATCGCGGGCACTACCTTGACTTTTAATGATCCGATTTCTTTTTTTATTTGACAATAGAAAATGGTATTGCGGGCGATATTACCATTTTACCTGTTCTCTTATTTCAATTGGGATTACAAATTCTTTAAGTGTCTACGCTCTGAAAATGCATAAATCTAATATAAATTGGGATCGATATTTATTAGGCTTCACAGCTTTATCGTCTTCTTATCTTCCATTGGATTCAATTCATCCGATTACGATGGTATTAATGTGCATATATATTACAGTGATATACATACACACACGGCCAGAGATTCATTATTATTCAGGATAGTTGTATAAATTGAATAATCTAGTGTATCAATAAAAGTTCAAAATTCCATTCAGAGATTAGAATTTCTTGGGAAGCTAATTTGCTAAGCTATTCATCTAAAAAGACACCTTGAAATTTAATGGGGCATCAGAATTATTTTACTTAAAACTATTTAATTTTGCCAAAGTAAGTGTGTTATATTTCCTAAAAATAGTATTGCAATATTATTAATATTCACAATGTGACCTAAACCGGTCCTAAGTATCTCAAGCAGTTATGCTGAGTTTCGTGAACGATCACAAAATTCTAAGGAAAGCCAGAGCTAACAGAGCGATTTCGTGCGAATTGAGATCGACAAAGGTCGGACAGTGAATGACGCGAAATGATGAAGTGCGAGGTCAGCGTACATCGGCGTGTTTCCTTTGAGAATTCCGATGGAGAATTTGCCGACAAGGATGGGCCTTCTTGAATTGTTATTTAAAAACACAGCGTAACAAGGACGCGTGTGAGAGAAAAGCTCGTTCGCGTTTAAGATTCTTCCTAGAGGCCACGATAGATCCACGATCATTAGCATCAGCGTCTTCGTTCCTCTTGAAATCGAATTAGCAATTGCACATAATTAATCCACCGCGCGACACTCGTCATTAATTATGGAAATTTCATCGTGGCAAATGAAATGCACACAGATAAACCGATTTCAGATCTTTTTTAAACCGTCGACCAATTAATCTTTCCTTCATGTGATACTTTCCATAATTTTACTGAAGAGCAAAAATCAGGAATAAATTATATGGAGGAGGGAGGGGCCCTGACACACCCCAAAGAAAAAGGAAAAAGGAGATTAATGTAACCACGACTGAAGTAATTCAAGAGCTTTGTAAGAAGAAATGAAAACTGGATTTTATTCTTGAAATCAATTTTTATAATCCTCTAATGAATTTCATTGAATTTGCATTAAATATATTCTTATTCGTTCAACTCGGTTCCCCCCAGATTGAATCCTGAGTGCGCCACTGATCTAGAATAACCATAACGGGGTTTATTGTCAGTATAATAGTTGCTACCTTTTTTTTTACTCGCCTTATTAATTAATATTTTATTAACACGTGTGTCGCATCGAGAAACCGTTCCAGCTTATATGCCTTCGCGTTGATGTGCAACGATATTATGATACCCACTGAGATCATTCGGTATAATCCATCTAGTAACAGGATATGATTATTTTTATTCGTGTCATTCATTGCCAGTATTCGCTTCTGGCGATAGAACGTTTGGCGAACGCCTCGGGGCGAATACCTCCAGCTACAATTGATCGTAATAGGTGAGAACATTGTTTGACTTTCATCATGCCTCTGAAATCAATCATGAAACTGAACACTTACTATCCTCGTGCAATTGCACATCGATCATTAAGCTATTCTTCGTTTGGCCAGTGATCGCAGAGTATCTGCTAAATAAATCATTATCTTAATATATAAAGCAGAAAGCTTCTATATGTTTGTGTGTTTGTCTGTCACTTAAAAACTTTCGAACGATAAACTCTGGAATCACGAAATGTGCCTCAGCTCATTATGCCTGATTAATTCAGATGAACGTGACTATTTTCACAAAAAAAAATTAAAAAAAACTTTTTTTTATAAAATCAGAATCTAAATTTTGGGCGAAACCGAGTAGTAAAATTAGTTTACATAAACACTTATTTAAGTACAGCAATGTGAAATGTATGTCAACTTCTTTGTATTAAGAATATTGTATGCAATAGAATTTGACCAATTTTCACTATGGATTAAAATTTTTTCGATACAATTTTCGAGTAATCAGTATTTCGTAGAATCTTCTTAGAATTTTAGTTGAGGACCACAGTGGGCAATAATTATTACAACTATAGTGTCGCAATATTTACGATATATTCATGGCAATTCATTGTTCCTTTTTTAATAACAGCTGACGATCGCAGAGTGCCAATAGTAATCGCGTTGCGTCACGCGGATCCATTTAATAGGGGTAATTAATGGCCAATTTACGATGAGTACAGTGAATTATTTCCATTATAATATGCATATCTCGTCGTTACAAATATTATTCCCGACGGGTTTCTGCATTCTGCTTGTGTTGCTAGCCTTTTAAAAGGTGCTCTTTTGAAATATCGCCTCAGGGTTGTTGAACGCTCGAAGCACGCATCGAGTACTAAACGCAGACACCAGCTCATATGGTGAATTTGAATGAACCCGAGCGTAGAATTTTATTTCTCCATTTATACGCCACCTATGCGATTGTTAATGTTATACAGAGCCACGTTAATACACCCGTCGATTCTAAGCACATTAGTCCTCGGAAGACCTCGTTGTGGAAGTCAAACTTTAGCAAATGCCAGTGACGCTTCTCTTTTTTAAATAAAAATTTAATAACATTATAAAGACTAGAATATGGAATATATTTCATTTTAATTATTGCATGCTCAGACAGTACTGGAAATATTTATTGCATCACTTTCAAATTTACGTAGCACGCATATCTTTCATAGCAATGGGTATAATTGATAAAATGATATAATTTACCAAAATAAGGAGCTGCGTATTTTTGCAATAAATTTTGCAGGAGAATTTATTTAATAAGAGAGGTATAAGTGATTATGTGTCTATTCGAGTGATTATTTACAATGAGGTATGTATTATGGAGCTCGTTTCTGTTTCGCGTTCCCCCTTTCTCGTAATCACAACGAAAGCCGGCGAATTTGCAATGATTATCATGCAAGAGCCAGGCAATAACGATCTCACAGAAAGGGCGTTGCTTGAACAATCTACGCGCTGAAAGGTTCAGAACGACAGCTTACGCAATGTCTGAAGCCATACCTAAGAGGGTTATGCGCCGATCCTTCAAATACTTTTACGTAAATGTTAATCCAATTCCTTCTTTTTTTATAATACCATCGATTTCTGCATTTGCTATTCCACCTATAAAAAGGTACCAACAGCCAGGCATCCGTAGCTTTAAAAAATTAATATTCTCCCAATCCTAACTTCAAACACCCCACAAATAAAAAATAAAAAAACACTATAACACATTATTTATTCCGAAACAAGTGAAATTTAAATAATTAAAATTATAACCCACAACTTAACAATCCTATCAATTTACAATCGGCTGGTATTAATCGGTATCATTCCATCGTTGCTCCCAGTAAACGGTGCACATAAACAACTGTTAAAAAATGGTCAAAATAATATTCGAAAGAATGTTGCTCCGTTAGTGTCCAGGCAAGTCGAAGATCGAGTTTTAGTCCGACAGGTGGTATCTGAAATAGACGAAGAGGTGGAAGGACGAGGACAGAGAATGAACCCTTTCGATTCGACAACGATAACCTGCGCACATGTCCGTCCTTCCCCGCCGCAGGTACGGCCATACATGGTACCAGCCGCACTTGACCTATATCTTATTATGCTGCCAGCGTCCGGATGCAATGCGAAGCGTTTGTGAATAAGCCCGGCGGGTCTCCTCGAGGTTGCTGAGCTTCACCACCACTATAACGAAGTCCTTCCTTCCTGTAGCGGTCGTCGCGACGTCCCAGCTTCCGTGAGACACGCAGACTAGGCCCAAGTAGTCGAGGAGCTCGCGTCCCACTTCTAGCCGCACGTCCCTCCCATTCATACCACACTGGCTCCGCGTACCGATCCTCAATGAAAATCATTTTTCTTCCTTCCAGCCAGCTCCACTCGCTTTCCACGAGCCCTTCTCTTTTGTCGCGCGAGATATTGCAGCGGGCAACAGTTTTCTTTTTGCGGTGAGTGGTTGTCACTGCTGTCAGTTGTCAGCAGCAGTACATACTGTATTTTCTATTTTAACTACTCGCGGCTTACTAGCGGTACATAATGCTTTTACGAGATTCGTGAATTCTGTTAATTGCGATTTGTCGCGCCGATTAATTAATCGCCTACGCGATTAGGTAACTACCTGATATGTATTACCTTTTGCATGGTTCGTTTTTCTGATTTAATTTTCTTAGAAACTTTCAATGGTAGGTTGTTATCTTAGTAGGTTAAGTGGTAGCAATAATGTATTTGAGGGACAGGTTGCTCGCGTTATGTTTCTAGGTAATAGAAATATGGATTGTCAGCCGGTGTCGATGTTAAACGTAACTATTAGTTGTTACGCCGCGGATGAAGCGACCTTGGATAAAAGACAATACTTTTTTTTTTAAGCAGTCCATATCTCGGCTCCATGCGAAACGTTGTAGCCTTGAGTGGAAAACCATATTCTAGGTTCTTTTTCTTGGACGTAATAAAGTCTTGCTCGGATATAGAGTTAGTCAAGATTGCTAGAACACGATGGCATACAGCTATGGATTCTCAGTTCTCTATTTTCTCAGTTCAGAATTTTGGTTTGCATAGTATTTCTATTGAAATCTTATCAGGATTTGGTATCCTCCAAATGTTTTTGATTTCCCTAGAGAAATAAATATTTAGCACGGTCCGCAACACGTGGTTTAGTTGTAGTCCACGATGTGTATCAAGTGTGGAATAGTTTTCAATAGATCTACTTAAAATCTTCTTGTATAGGTATAAAGTGGAAAAAAAAAAGTAGAAGTAGTGTTCCTTATTTCTTGATATTTTTCGCATTTCGAGAAATGAAAAATCAGATTATATTTCTCGATAATTCTCGGGAATTCTCAAGAAATTAAAAAATATTTCAAAATTTATATTAGTGGAATAATGTTGATAATATTTATCTAAATTTTTATTCGTGTCTAATATAAACAAAACTTGTGTAAATGAAAAAAAAACAGATATTAAATATAATTGATAAATTTATTTATTTAATACAAAATGTGAACAAGGCGAAACATTACTTTTTTGTTTTAAAATAGTTCTTTAAAAAGCACAATGCGTCTAATGTTGCATCAGCGAATCTTCTTTTTTGTGACAAAATCTGCGCCAGTTGAAAAATTTCTTTCATTTTAAGTGGATGTTGGTTTAAATGTATATACAGTTTATAAAAAATCGCGCAATTCTTCGTATGTATTGCTAACATTTATTACAGATTGTAGATGTGTTTATATGTTCACGATTAACTAAACACACAATTTGAACTAACTGAACATTCATTTCTGAAAACAAATGGGATTTATAATAATTTTCATACTCTTAAGTTTCTCGAGAAATACTCTAATTTATCGAGAAATGAGAAATAAGAAATTATAAAATTTCTCGAGAAGGAGCACTAAGTAGAAGTGAGTATCATATTTAGATAGCACTTGTATTGTGTTATAAATAGCAAAGTTGAATAGTTAAAGCCCGTTCGTTTCTAAAAATGTATTGAGAATGCTATCTCTACTGACATAAACAAAACTGAGCTGCTGAGTTAAAAGAAACATAGATCCCAACTACTACGTCTCTCGAGCTTTTAGTTCTAGAAACCCTTCAATAATTTTCCGTCTCAAGTGCCGGGAGCAAAATGGCTTTAACGTGACTCATAAGCGAAACTGAAATTTAATTAAATCATGTGATCGCACAAGCCTAATTATCATTTATTTCTCAATTCATTTTAACTCAATATTTATACACCGAAGGAAATCTGCTTCCGATGCTTCCAAACAGCGTTGATACTTTGGAAAATCTATGTTTGCAAACATATGTCACAAATGAAAATGACGAATGACAAAACGAAGGCCGCTTGAGGCAATAAACGATTTCCTCGGCAAGAACTTAATTTCTGAATTCCGACTGATTTTTGCACACGAGTCCGCCCTTTCCCTACAAATTTGCCCGCCCCACCCCCGCCCCCCCCCTCGCACGCCTTTACTCTGCCAAGGTCCCAGCCGGGTGCCCTTCAAGCGATACCTATCTTCCCGGTGTCTCACTCTTGACCGGTATTTAGGAAGGTCACGACCTCAGGGTTGGTTTGTCGCGGTGGAGTTAATCACGCATGCGCGACCCGCGGGCGAAAGTATTTAAAGAGGTGGACGCGTGTTCGGGAAGGCCACTATTCCCCGAACTGTCACGAATCGCGCAACGTCCCCCCACTTTCCTCCCCTTCCGAGGTGAACGAGCATGTATTCCCAACCAGAGCGGGAAGATCGGCTCTTTTAATCTCCTCTCTTCCTCCTCCGTCCCCCTCCCGCCCCCCCCCCCTCTGCCCCCCTCATCGAGTCGCCGTAACCCCGCTGATACTTGCCCCCTCCTCACCACCCCCTTACCCCTACCCATCCCTCTGTCCACATTAGGATCACTCGTCCTCCGCGATTTCCCACTCCGAAGGATCGTTAGTGTGCCATCGGTTCGTTTAATAGACCCGCCGACCTGTATCCGCAGATTTGATTTGGTGCCGCCAAACGCGTCGGATCGGCGACGGGAAAGATCCTCGCAATCGACGATTCCTTGGGCGAAGAAGGGATCGGCCCGATCCTTCGAGTTATTGAGCATCGCTTTGAGACGAAGGTGGTCTGTTCTCGGAGGCTTCGTTGTTGGCCGATTTCTATCGCGGAGGGTAGAATGTCCGTTTAACCGGGCGACTGAGTCGTGGCTGTGGTAGGAACCAGGGGCCCCGAAGGTGGCTTTTGCAGAGGCGACGCCGTGGCTCGAAACGTTTCAAATGGATTAACTCGGACGATAGGCGCGCGCTCGATTGATCTTGTGTGCTCGATCAGCGATTGGAGGCTCAGATAGCCGGACAGTTGGGTGGCTTCCCGGGTAGATCGAGCCGCGGGACCATGGACGAGGTGGACTTCCAGCAGGAGTCTAGGGACCAGGTGGGCAGCTTGATATTCTCGCCGCCGCCGATGAAGAAGTCCGACACGAGGGACAGTATATCTTCGGTGGACAGCGATGTCAGCCTTTCCTTCGATCGAAGAGGCTCGAAGGGGGACGAAGCTGATCTGTCCGACTGCGGCAGCTCCGATAACGAAAGGAAATCGAGGAGCACGACGAAACAGCAGAAGGGCTCCGATCGCGACTCGGGGGCGGACTCGATGGAGGAAGCCGTCGTTAAGGAGGAGCAGAAGAAGGAAGCGGCCGAAGGGAGTAAGGCCGATCAGGGGGATTTCATTCCACCCAGCGACGAACTGGCGGAGAAGATATGTGCCCAAGTGGAATTCTACTTTTCCGATGAGAACATCGTTAAGGACGCGTTCTTGTTGAAACACGTGAAGAGGAACAAGGAGGGGTACGTATCTCTGAAGCTCATCTCCAGCTTCAAGAGGGTGAAACACCTCAGTAGAGATTGGAGGGTGGTTGGCGCCGCTCTGGCCAAGTCCAAGAGACTCCAAGTGAATCCTCAGGGCACCAAGCTACGCAGAGTCGATCCTCTGCCGCTCTTTGATCAGACTACTCCTTCGAGGACGATTCTAGCCGCAAGGCTGCCTGTGGAGAAGCTGTCGGTCGAATCTGTCGCTGAAATCTTCAGGCCGTGTGGCGAGATCGCGCTCATCAGGGTTCTTCGACCTGGCCATCCTGCGCCAGCCGAGGTAACAACCTTTTCGATTATTCAACGGATGAGCAGGTACCGCCTAGAAGGCCCCCCAGGGTCCCATCTTCCAAAAAAGAAATTATCATTTTATCCAAACACTGTACTTTTTTTACTTCCCATAATTTTTCATACAACACCCGAGTAAAATTATTTTTAATTCTGTTACGTTTACAGGGTGTCCCAGAACGTTTGCCACCTGTTTGCCATGATTTTATCCAAACACTGTACTTTTTTTACTTCCCATAATTTTTCATACAACACCCGAGTAAATTTATTTTTAATTCTATTACGTCTGCAGGGTGTCCCAGAACGTTTGCCACCTGGGCCTTTTTCCATAAATCCATCGTTGTTATTCAAGTAGAGATGTCGTGAACACTTTGAGCGGCGTAATGTTTTGAGAAATGCCCCCTCAAGTCGGCCCCAGGCCTTTCCAAGCAATCGCTTCTTAACTCGCTTCGAGCAAACATACGGGGGCACTCGGAGAATATTTGCAATACCTTGAAGAACATATCGAACACGTGGAAATCGCGCAAAATAGGATAGAGAAATCCCTCGGCGTGAAAACACGCCGACGCCACTCAAAGCGTTTAGAACGTTAGCGTAACAGTATTTAGGAAATAAGATGCTATACTCTTGAATTAGAATTTATCTTGAGGAGTCCCTAATTGCGATGAATGAAAGTGTGCAATGTTTGTGATTATCAGGTGCGACAAGCAATCGCTAAGAGGCCAGAGTTGGCATCGAGCGAGGAGTGCGCCATGGTCGAGTTCACGGATTCCGCGTGCGCTCGTGTCGCTTTGCAGATGACCTTGGGCGATGCCAAGGTGTTCGAGCTGCAACAATCCAGCGACAAGAAGAGGAAACAACAGCCGGCGAAGAAAAGTGCCCTGACGAGGTTGGCGAAAGAGGAAGCTTACAACTCCTCGAGCTGCCCCAGTGGATCTGAGGCCGAAGATGGAAGAGCCAGACACAAGAAGCCTAATCACGGTTACCCGATGTATCACGCTTACCCGGGCCATCCCTTCCAAGGTACAGTGCAAAATAATCTTTCTCTCCTCGCTAGGAAGAGGATTGAAACTTTCGTAAGTCTATCTAATCTTTTCTGGACAGAAAAAAGACAACGTGTAGTTTCGTCTCAGGCCTCTCAGTACTGTTTATATTCTACTAGCAAAATACCCCGCGCTTCGATTCGGGCCCAAGAGATATTAAGGACTCCATGAAAACACAATTTACCTCTTTTTACCGCCTTAGGGGTTGATTTGGGCAAAATCCTGAAATTGATTTTTAGGGATTTGTGCGAGTAACCTTTGTGAGTAAGAACCAAGTTGATATCCAATTAAGCCTAAGAGATATTAACCCTCATCCGTTCCTCATTTCACGAACTGAATCTGTCCCTCGGTGTCAAATAGACACAGTGGTAAAAGATCGATGAAATGAAAATGTTAACAGTTATTTGTCGATATTTTTTTATTCAAATTGATGAGTTAACATTTACATCTTAGTTTTTTCTCAACTTTCGCATAAAATAAAACAAGAATCACAAATAACAGAACAGTATAACTTATTACGGGAAAACTGGGTCGAATTGACACGAGGGACGGATGAGGGTTAAGGAATCCGAGAAAATACATTTCACCCCTTTTCACCCCTTTGGGGACGGAATTTCCAAAAATCCTTCCTTAGTGGGCGCCTAAGCCATGAGAACAATTTACCTTCCAAATTTCACGTTCCTAGGTTAAACGGTTTGAGCTGGGCGTTGATGAGTCAGTCAGTCAGAACTTCTTCTTCATATATATATATATACAGATTAGGGTGTGGAACTGTAAACTTTGAACGATCACATGTTAGGTGAATGTGAAAGATTTTTAATCGAAATTAGAATCATTTGAATCAATTATACATTTCCGAACGGGACTCAAGCTTGTTCGTTCTAATCGCGTATGAATTCAAAATACTATTTAGATGGTACGAGTGCCTTGAAGGCATTTTGATTTGATCTTGAAACTCTCGAAAGCTCACCACCTTGCGTTTGTGTTAAATCTCAGAAAGGGTCCTTAGCCCGCGGCGCTAGGCCCAGCAGCGAGGATCTACCAAACTGGTACCGTTCACAACCCCGTGTCAATAAAGCCCCAATAATTATGCGACGACCCGAATTACCGGAATTACCAATGAAAAATGTTACTTCTAGAATCCACAGGTTCAGTTGCACTTTTCAGGACCCCCCTCGCCAGATGCATGGTTGTCCCGCCGATTGTCCTCCTGCTCCGTGTCTGGCTCGGAGAACGGCTTCATCCTCCGCCGTTTGTCTTCCTGTTCCGGCTCCGGTTCCGGCTCGGAGACAGGAAACTTTGGCAGGCGTTACTCCGCCTGTTCCACTGGCTCCGAGACCGGTTACTGTCACCCCGGCTATCCGCCGAGCTACTATTACCAGGAGAATCGACGTTTCTCTTGCTGCTCGAGTTCCGGTTCCGAGTGCAACGGCGGCTGCTACCACTCCAGTCGCCGGGGGTCCGCGGACTACGGGCCGTTCTTCCGCCGGTTGTCCTCCTGCAGCCGCGACTCGGGCCTCGACACAGGCGCCAGGAGGCTGTCCCTCTGCTCTTCCGGCTCCGAGCAGGGTGGCTTCTGCCGACCCAGGAGCAACAGCGGCATCGCGTTCACGCACTTGCCGGAGAACGTGACCAGGATGCCCTCCGGCCCGGACGGCACGCGCGGCTTCGGCCGACCGCCCAAAATGAACGCCATGTCACCACACATGGAACCCACCTGCTAGATGCCAATCAGTTCCGGAGAAACTCTTTGACGCAGACCACTAACTGGTGATAATTGAGGTACAGCAGCCGGGACAGGTGTAGCGAGGTCGTAAATTGAACCATACAGCAGTGTCAAGTAAGGGTACGTTTACGTGGGAGCTGCGATAAAGATCAGAGCGGTGATGAGAGCGAAGCGTAGAAATATATTCTATAGTTTTATAATGAAAGTGTTTACATTGAAGCAGCGAGCAGAACTACACTTACTAAGAGACGACTAATGCTAGAAGCGCTCGATCGACGCTCTTATAGTTTCCAGCTCCACCATAAACTTACTCTAATGCAATAGATATTCTCGTGCTTTTGTCAATTTTTTTGTGCAGACACTTGAAATATCTTTATTTTCACGCTACCACCTCGCTGTACCTTTTCCAGCTGCTCTACTCGTTATTCTCTGTTCTGGTCGTCGCTGACCAATTTGCATGCCCCTCCAGTCAGAGAGCAATGAATGGAATTAAGTAGAGGGCTTCGTGTGACGAGTAGAGCTGGGACTATTCGAATATTTTACCAATATTCCAATGCTACGAATAAACTTCGAATATTTGACTATACGAATATTTAAGTATTCGAATACTATTCCAATATTTAAGTATTCGAATACTATTTCAATATTTAAGTATTCGAATACTACTCGAATATTTGAGTATTCGAATATTCAAGTATTCGAATACTATTCCAATATTTAAGTATTCGAATACTATCTCAATATTTAAGTATTCGAATACTACTCGAATATTTGAGTATTCGAATATTTAAGTATTCGAATACTATTCCAATATTTATGTATTCGAATACTACTCGAATATTTGAGTATTCGAATATTTAAGTATTTGAATACTATCCCAATATTTAAGTATTCGAATACTATTTCAATATTTAAGTATTCGAATACTACTCGAATTCTTGAGTATTCGAATATTCAAATATTCGAATATTTAAGTATTCGAATACTATTCCAATATTTAAGTATTCGAATACTACTCGAACATTTGAGTATTCGAATATTTAAGTATTCGAATACTATTCCAATATTTAAGTATTCGAATACTATTCCAATATTTAAATATTTAAATATTCGAATACTACTCGATTATTTCAGTATTCGAATACTATTCGAATAGTATGGTGTGAATTATAAATCAAGTTATTAGCTTACAAGATCTCACCCTGACAAACTAACGAACTCACAACTGAAAGTAAATAAAAGCTTGTAAAAAAATGAACCTGAAGAACTTGATTTACAATTCACACCATACTATTCGAATACATTAGTATTCGAATACTTAAATATTCGAATGGTATTCGAATACTTGGATACTCGAATTATATTTGCCAAATAATTGAGCAACTGAAGTACTCGAATATTCGAATACCGAAAAATTCGACAAATAGTCTCAGCCCTAGTGACGAGTGACCTCTGGAGTGCGATCAGCATGGTTTACTTAAAGTAGATTAAAATGATATCTCAGATGATGGTATCAAAATTGATGAATTGTAGGTGTTTCTTGTGTACATCAATTTTTGCATGATATTACAAGAAACGAAGATGCATCAAGTGCGTGATGAGAGTGATCGTTCAAACGTATTGACGTTTTCTACTGCAGCGATTATTATTTCGTTTCTTTGGGTTCGACGTTTATATTTCATTACGCGAGGTGCATTCGAGTTCTCGAATTTCGGGGCTGCCCCCGACCGCGGAAAGTGTATGTAATTAATGATATTTATGAGGACGTATTTATCTTCTCTGTATAACATCGTATTTAGCAATAAGTGATTTATACAAACAACAAATAGAAATGTACATAGTAGGATTTTAATGGTTCTGTAATTGTGATAAGACGTCGATTTTGCAAAGGATATGCTGGAAGCAACGCATATTATTATCCGTTTCTGTTAATTGAGTGTTATTTACAAGAACGTTCGATCATGAGGTTCTGTGATATTCGCGAATAATGTACAGACTTCGGAATCCTAAGTAGAATGTGCCTATGTGAAACAGACTCTAAGTTGTGAGCTGTTTACGATACTCAACCAGCAATAAGAGCGATTGTTTCGCGAATTCTATGACAATATAGTACATATCAGGCGTTATATAAACATTGTAAAGAAATATATTGATATGTTACATCACGGTTTCACTTTGACTTTTAATATATCTCTCCTGCTAATCTGTTTTAATTTTTAATTTAAAAAAGGACTCACGAGTTGTTCTCTCGAAGCTAGCTTCACCTTCACCTTCTATTTTGAACACGGTCCACGCTATCGCGGAGTTTCTGGTTGCCAGCGGAACCTTCGAAAGCGATAATACAATCAGAGTGCTATATTTAATCATACAGACGTACCTAGCTGTTGCGTTAGATTTTGTTTTAATTCCGTTCCTTCTTTTCCTATTTATTTTTCAACATAGTCCAACACACATTTATCGAGTCAAACAAATAATGCCCTTTATTGGTATTCAACACGTTTTTCTAACAATAAGCAGCACTCAACGAAACAGTGCTTAAATTCAATGGTTAAACTTCATCGTTCCAAATAGCATCGAAGCGATAATTGCTACGTATCGATATATATCGAGTATCATATCATTTGAACACTGGAAAATTCTTACAAAATAAAACTGCTATTATTATTGTACTATTGTACATTATCATCTTACTATCATTCGTCCATATTTTTTTAAACATGCATTTTCTACGTCGCAACGATAAAAGCTACATTTCCTCGTTCCAACGCGAATGAAAATAATTATTTTAAATTGCTATCGATACGCGTTTAATAAATGAAAGCAGCAACGCGAGCTGCGGTGTATACAGTTATAAACACCGACATCGCTGTTACAATAGTCTCATAGTTGGATTACATTTCTTTCTTTTTTATAGTTTTACATATTCACTTCAATTTCTGTATACAAATAAATGTTCCGGAGTCGCGTGTGCCAATGAGAAAATGTTAAAGGTTACGCATGACGGTGTGAAACGATCGCGAATTAGATAAGTAGCGCGAACGCTACTATCCCCGTGGTTCGCCTTCGTGCTACGTGGACTTGGAAGGACTCCGCTTCGTTTCGTGTCACACGATTTAACCTAGTATTTACGGTCAGCGTAAAATGGTGAGGTTAGGATATGTTTACTTGTCAGATTCCACGGTGCGAGGGGTGAAACACGGAAACAGATTAAACATAACAGGGATGTGAACGCAAAAAGGGGGATAGTCTTAAACAGGAATCATGTTTTTCCCTATCGGATGGCCACGGGTTCTGAACACAACAGAACCGGAGAAGATAACGGCGGTGGTCTGCAACAGGGACAAGATACTTTTCGCTGTCTTGACGACGGATGTTCTCACCATTTGGTATTGCAAGGCACGTGTTACAAACGCGATACTATAATTCGACGATTAATACATTGCAAAGTATTTAGAGTCACCGCTCTTTGAGACATTTAGCATTCGTTTATTTCTTGCCTTTCATCGACGTAAATACAAATCAAACGAATAAAAATTCCATTTGCTCTTCACTCTTACTCTATTTATATTCTATTTATCTATCATAATTCTCTTTCTAGTCATTCTGTGGTTAAAATCTTATATACGAACAGTTTTCATATACGCACACATGTTAATCGTATTTGGGAATTAGTTTATGATACCGCAGAATATTTTACTATACGATGAATAAAATACAATTTACTATATGATTTATTTTCCTTGCAGCCATGCGTACCCATTGTATTTATCAGGAGGACCACAGATTCTTTAAGGAAACACGGGGAGAATATATTGGTGCAATGGAGGCCAGACTCGAGTATGATGGTCATCGCGGTATGAGAACTTGTGCGATACATTAATTTGTGACACATTGCAGAGCGTTAATTTTTTTTTATTTAAATTGTTTCAGACATCGGATAGCTACCTTTTATTTTATCGGTTGTCAGATACTAGTCCAGAAGGGAGAGGTCTTTACGAGCAAAGAGATTCTCCAGTTACCAGCTTGAAAAGGGACAGTGCTGAGCTTTTTATCAAAGAAGTTATCCCTTCCTTAGTCCTGACATTTGTAAGCGAACGTACAAGTAGATTCTCTCCGGCTGTATGGAAGATATGCTAATCTTCTACGCTAACTTTTTACCTCGATTAGAAAACTCTATTGCTCGCAGGAAAAGTCGGCGTGGATAGATGGCGGAATCAGTTCTTTAGTTTGTATACGCGACGAGCTTATGGTTGCTACGAAGACCAGCCACATAATACGTCACAAATGGGACGGTACAGTGAATAGAGATTATTCTCTCGACTTAAGGAGAATACCGTTCAGCGTCGACCAACAAATATCCACCGTAGCTGTGCCACTCACAGAGAAGGATGTACACGTGACCGATATTGAATATTCCCCTTTGGTCGGTGGATTTGCGATTGTTCTTAACACTGGCAAAGCAGCGTTTCTCACAGCGCAGTCGCTGAAATTTGATCCTAATGTATGTCGACAGCTTTCTGAATATATCTGTGCAGGAATTCTATTTAGATAATATATCTTTTTAGCAAGTTCAAGGGATCTGGGCCAGAGACGTTGACGATGCTACTTGTGCGGCTGTAAATCATAAGTATCGACTTATCGCGATTGGAAGACAGAAGTATGCCATTCCAGTTTCTTTTCAAATAAGTCTGGAAGGTGTAAATCTACTAATACTCTGTGTGCTTTTGTTATTAGTTCCGAAGGTGTAGTGTATTATGTCGACGAAACAACAGGGAGTCTGGAAATGTCGCATGTTTTAAGCTTGTCCTCGAAGGACTACCCGGGGAAGCCAGGTCGCGTGAGATGTTTAAGGTGGACCCCGGACAGTTGTGCCATTGCGCTAGCTTGGGAGGGTGGTGGCCTAGCAGTGTGGAGTACATTCGGTGCTCTTCTACTGTGCAGTTTAAAATGGGATTACGGTCTAAGAGTAGACTTGACTCACGATAATCCTTTACACATCCATACAATGGTTGGTAAATTCATCGACATCGCCTATCTGTGTTAAATATTATTTCCTTATTTAGACACGTCCCTTGCATATAACAGGAATGGTCTGCGGAGGGTTATCAGCTGTGGATGTTAAGAGAATCTCCAGATCCTTCGTTGACCGAGGAAAACGAAACTGAGGCGACTAATTTAAGGCGTTCTTTGATACAGTTAGATTTTGTAAAGAGTCCTTTGACGATCAATCCCTGTATGGTAATATCAAAAGCTACCATTTAATTAAGTATCTTTTATTAAGGATATTTGCTGTTATCAGTGTTTTTCTCTGCAGGGTCATCATGGGCATCTGTATTTACAAGGCGAAGATAGATTGTATTTAAATCTTGGCGGTGGAGTTTCTACGAATAGTTCTACTTTTCACATTAGTAGCGAAATTCCTAATGATTCTATAACGCAAACATTCGCGGGTTGCAAGCAGTGGCTAGTTGTTCCTATCCCTACCGCGTATAGCGGTTCCAATTGGCCAATAAGAGTACGTAGGCTTATATGCTGTGTAATCGGAACACTGCAGGAGTACAGTAATAAATACGATTATATTTCAGTACACTGCTATTGATAACGAGGGGATAAGCATCGCTGTAGCTGGACGGACAGGGTTAGCACATTATTCTTTACCTACGCGTAAATGGAAACTGTTTGGTAACGAGACTCAGGAGCGTGATTTCATTGTCACTGGAGGATTATTATGGCATCGAGGTTTCTTAATAGCCAGTAGTTATTCAATATTAGAAGATAAAGATGAAGTTAGGATATATCCGCGTGACACACGCTTAGATAATAATCACGTTAGAACCGTCAGAATGCCATCGCAGGTGTTACTGCTGAATACGCTGAAGGACAGACTGTTAACGTTTTGTGCCAATGCGCAAATAAGCATTTATGATATGGTACTGGAAAGCAATAATGGTAATTAACAGAACGATAGATACATTCACTATAAGAAATTACGGGGGCAGCCTGGTGTAACTAGCTGAAAATCGAGGCATTTTTCGGGAATTTTTTTTTAAAGAAAGTATTCAATCGATCTTTCTGAAACTTTCAGAATATTGTACTGTCAGATTAGGGTAGATAATTAAAAAATTTTATTAAAAAAGAGCGGCAAATAATAGAGTTATACGGGCTTATGCCCAGTCTGTTGGCGACGCAATTGTTTCACTGAGGGCAACGTAGCGTCTAGTGTATTCATCTAAAATCAAAATTCGAACAATTTTTGTTTAGTTTATGAGTGCACGCACAAATCGTATAAATTCATAACTTAAAAGATGCAAAATTGAACAAATGGCGGCCTCTTGAAAAAAAGTTAGCTTTTTCCAACGAAATTTTGCCTTAAATGTGCAAAATTAGTTTATTTAAACAATATCATTACACCAATAGCTAAGTTCTGTGAAGAAAATGTTCACAAATATCCGTACACAAGGTCAAGTCGATCGGTTGAATATTTTTGGAGTTACATTGCCCGCAAATTGTAAAACTGTCGTTTCGAGAAAAACGCATTTAAAGTTTTCTGGTAACCTGATGCTCCGTAGCAAAACCGGTTATATCCGCTATAATTTTTCGAATTTCCTTTTGCGGCTTTGGGAGCATATTATCGTGATGTTCAACTATTGATTTATGCAAAAAAAAATCGGTTTCTTCGCCTCGCTACACCATGCTCCCCCCTTAAAGCCGGGAATCCACCGCGAAGCTGAGCTAAGCTATGCTATGCGATGCTATGATTTAACGTAGCTTTTGGTGGAAACGGTTCCATAAGAATTTATTGAAACTAATTTTTTTAAAACGCGGCATAGCATAGCTTAGCTTCCCGGTGGATTCCCGGCTTAATGGACTGGAAGCGACGAACGCGTGCTTTAAATATCGATGTTTCAGATGCCGGGGGTATAGAATTAACGAGATTACAGACCGTAGATATTAGCGGTCTTTGTGTTCACCCTGCTTGTGTTGTAAGTGCCACTTTGACTACTATACGGGCAGAAACGGCTGGAAGTCACCCTCACCCCGAGAGTCTCTTGTTAAATGTGTCTGGACGCCTTCTTATGGTTCAACGAGAACATTCTACTGATAATCCAGAAGTTGTACGTGAAGGCTGTATTTATGATGAACCTGGTCGTTCATAATTTCTTTCTACTATTCATATTTATTATATAATAAACGTTACAGCTGTTTACGTGTAGTGCTCCAACAGTATTAGCTTCTTACGTGGAAAACGTTTGGGTACCATGGAGATCGAGAAGAGACAAGCCACACTTAACAGAAGCTCTGTGGTTATTTTGCGGGGCTCATGGTATGCGCGTCTGGCTTCCATTGTTCCCGAGGAATCATCAAGAAAAGGCTCATACATTCATGAGCAAAAGGATAATGCTGCCTTTCCATTTACGTATCTATCCTTTGGCGATACTGTTCGAGGACGCTATTATGCTGGGAGCCGAGAATGATACAGTACTTTTCACTTCGGACACCAATTCTCCATTTTCATTGCCATTCTGTTTATTGGAGCTGACAGTAAATATAATATCATTAGTATACCTTCGGCCGGCTAATTCGAGATCATTACGCGCGATGTGAATTTTAGAGCCAAGTTTATCTTCATCAAATATTACGGCAACTGATTCACCGGAATTTGGGATATCACGCCTGGGAGATCGCTCGCTCGTGCTCCGCACTGCCATACTTCCCGCATTCGTTGGAGCTCCTGCTTCACGAGGTACTGGAAGAAGAAGCGACTAGCAAAGATCCGATCCCAGATGCTCAGCTGCCTTCTGTGGTAGAATTCATCCGGGAATTTCCAGGGGTGTGGGCCAGGGCGGTGGTGCAGTGCGCTAGAAAGACTGAAATAGCACTCTGGCCTTATTTATTCTCCGTCGCTGGGCCACCGAAGAAACTGTTGCAGGATTGCTTGCAACGCCAGCAGCTCGATACCGCTGCCAGTTACTTAATAATTTTACAGAACTTAGAACCATCTACTGTCAGTCGACAACACGCTACTTTATTGTTAGATGCTGCTCTCGAACAGGGAAGATGGGAACTTTCAAAAGACCTCGTCCGTTTTCTGAGAGCGATCGGTAAGGCATGAAAAGCTCGTTAAATGTAGCTAGTTTATTAGACGTTAATTTCACGTGTAGGTTTTTTGTTCAATCAGATCCAAATGACGTAGAATCGCCGCGTACATCTTGGGGTGGAACATCAAAATTAGGAGGGCCTCCTCAAACACCGCCACTTTCACCCCACGAAGATGATTTATCTTTAGTATTAGGTACTATGCAGGTTTCTAGAAGTCGAAGTTACAGCACCACGGTGACTCCTAAAGTACAATCCGAAACGGTAGCCAAAGATATAGCTCCTTCCTCGATGCTAGAAAAGACTAGAAACGTAGTAATGAGGCGAAAGAAGTCGGTGCCCACGAGCACCATCTCCAAACTCGAGAAGTCTGATAACAAGTAAGCTCTGCTTATTTGCGTGTCCCGTTTCAACGTGCTCGTTAATTGGATCTGCTAAGATAATCATATTAAAACTGCCTTTCAGAGAGGGTTCGGCCGAAGAATTCTTCATCGATGTAATATTACAGCGTCACGCTCGCCGGTTACTATCGGCGAAGCGACTCGCAGATTTAGGCAGATTTGCTGCACGATTGGACTTTCATCTGGTCACGTGGTTCGGCAGGGAGCGCGATAGAGCAGCGAAGATCGACGATTATGTTACAGCACTGAAAGCGGTGCACGAAGATTTTGCATTTGCTTACCCTGTGCTGTCGCTTCCGATTTTACAAAAATTCAGAAGATCCAGCCTCACGTCCCTACGGTCCATAAGATCGGTCAGCTTGGAAAGTCCGGAAGATGAGCCGTTGAATTCAAGCTTTGCGGTCGACTTGCCCGATAGCGGTTATACCAGCTTGCCAAGTGGTCGGCCACCTTACACTACATTGGTTTCCCCCGTTGCAAGCCTGGAGACCCAGTTCCCTGTTGCTGAAACGAAGTTAACGGCGAACATGTTGCACGGTACTGATTCCTCCCAATTGTATATTAAAATAATATTATTATACGAATTTCTATAGAGAAAGTATACATTTCTCGTGTCTACATTTCTAGATGCTAATAGCGTTCTTAGCGATAGTAGTACCATTTGGAGGGACGATACCGAGTCCATAGTTGGCACCGGAGTTGGAACAGTGTGTTGGGTATCGCCCGAGCCGGTGGAGCAAACAGAGGTCCACAATGCCTCGCCTTGCGCGCCGATCAGTCGGGCCGAAGTACAACTTAGATATTTGTTACAATTATTCCTCGAAGGCGGTTGCTTAGGATGGGCCGCGGTACTAGCAACTGTCTTGCGCGACGCGCCTGCTATGGCTAGGACCATCAGGACAGCGCACGCCCCTAATCAAACCTTCGATTCTGTAATTAATTTAAGAGACGGCCTTTTCACGTTGACCAGATGGTCCCAATCCGAATGGTGGGTGTCTTGCGGATGACGTTTTCTTTCGAGGTAACGTAAACACGAAGAAATTAATGAATTCTCTGCATTTCAGTTTGGGGTACAGGCCATTTATGTCGGGCATCCAGGGTCAGATTTCGCTGCTGAACAGGCTTGTCGTGACTAAGCAACAACAGGAACAGGAACAGATACCTGAGAGTCCCTCTCCTAGCCCAGCTCCGTCAGCTGGCAGTAATCAACGAGGAAACTTATCTCGGTCCCGTCATTCGTCCATCAGTCATGCTTCAACGACTGCCCCGTTAGAGGAAGAACGATCCCACGAATTATCGATGAACGTCGAAGAAGCAGCTTTCCGAAATAATTATAGTAATCTCAATGGCGTGGAACACGCTTCTTCGCAGTCTGCGTGTGTAATCTCTTAAAGCAATGCTGTCTTCTCAGAACTCACAGGTACTGTACCATAGGTATCTAGTATTAGTAAGTAGACACGGAAGTTTCCCCGGAATTTTTCAGCTTTCTATGAAACTGGTTTTAATACACTCTGTTTGGTATAAAATACGTCAGACCACCGTTTGGTACCAAGGTTTTTGATTAAAATAGTATCAGATAGATTTAATTAGCATTGAACTCCGAGCGTAAAAAGCGCATTACACGTGTAACGCCAAGGGAAATCTAATAATTTTTCATCGTGACGTAAGTAGAGTGTGTTGGCTGAATATCGTACGATAACTACGTACACGATAATATCCCCGAAATTTTTAACACGTTAATCGTCATTTTCCAAGTGTTTCCATACATGTAAATACGTTAGTGAAGTGATAGGAAAGGTACTGTGGACATATTTTTAGATCCGTTCTTGAAATACGTAGGAAAAGAATAATAGAGTTTGAAGGAACTATCAAAAAACGACTGATACTATCTCTTCCTTTCTTTGTAGACAATATATAACACAAAGTGATGAATACTGATGTGAGTGCAATTGGTGTTGGTACATTGTAGATTTGATTATGAAAGGAATGAAAACAGTAGATTCTAATATTTTATATATTGCAATATTACATTGACTGAATTGCGAGTGCATCGCGAAGAAATAGTTTGCACGAATTGTCGTCTATTTCAATATACCTTGATTATTTTAAAAAGAATCGTAGTATGAAAGTTGACGTTGGCAAAGCATAGTTCTGTTTGTGCAATAGCGTGTTAAATAAAACGACCGTCCTACAATCCAGATTCTTTTGAAAGACAAGAAACAGTGAATTTTTAAATAATCAAATGGAAAAGAAATTACTACGCGAACCTAATGTCAATAACTTTATAATTGATATTGCTGTAGATATTGGTTTTCGTATTAAGAACTGCTGTATCAAATGATGTAGAAGTAAACGCAGACGCCGTTGGTGAATAGTAATTTGTATAATATAGATTTGTAAATGAGTGGACAACTGCTACTTCTATTCATAGAGAATTATAAATTATGTAATATATTTTGTTAGATGTTCGCAACACGTAAGGGGCCGTACTTAAATTACGTAAGGGTAATTTTGGCGATATCTTACCCCCTCCCTCCCCCAGTATAAGAATTCGTAAGATTTGATATTGCAACCCCCTTCTTACGTAATATTTTTTACATTGAATTTTTTCAGTTATTAACATTCTTTTAAAGGTTTATATAATTCATTTAACTCGGTTTCGGGAAATTTAAACTAAAACAACTTTTCTGGAACATTAATGATAGAATTTGTATTTACTGAAAATTAGATTAAAAAATATTTCGTAAGACGCTAATCTGACTTCCACCTCCCCCCTTGTAAGAAAAGGTAAGAAATTCGCGACCCCCCCCCCCCCCCCAAAAGCCTTACGTAATTTATGGATGACCCCTAAGAGTCGCTATATTTACAGGGAACGTTAATACTCATAAAATAAATTCTGTAACGAGAAATAATAATGCATTTATTTTGCATAAAAAATTTTAAAAGCAATACATTTTAATATCTAATTTGCAAGCTGAAGTGCTAACGAAGTGATTTGTAACAAACTAGATAACGTATCAATGTCAATGAAAGTGTGGTATTAAATTTTCTCAAGTACATTAGCAATAAATTTTGTTAAGCAATAAAAAATAGAAATCTACACGAGCGATGTTATTGGATGCTCTATTTATAAGGAGATGAGAATATTTATTTTATATTCTATACAAACGGTATCTTTTGAATTTGATAACTCTCTTTTAATTATGTTTACTGACATGTAATCCTCTGATGTCATCGCTGCAGAAATGTTCGAAACGTTAAATATAAATAATTTTTAGGTATACATATTGGAAGAAGATGTTAGCTCATTATTGCCAGTCAAAAACAATAATCAAAATTATTTATAAGTATTTATGCCAGATTAACGTAAATCTAATCATATTAATTGGAAGAATGGTTTATCAATAAAAGAAACTAATGCCTAAGTAGTGATAATTATAGATCCATTGTTTCACAGTTTCTGTAGTTCCAAGAAATTATGTAGTATGCCCCTTTTTATACGTAGAATTCAACGAAATGTACAACCTCCTTTCAACTAGTTATTTAATCATAGATTCAATTTCAAGAAATCTAGCAATCGACATTCGCTGTGGTCTTGTATTACAATAATACTAATTAACTCATAGAGAGAACTGTGAAACATTACTAATAAACTGTTTATAATATATATGTATATATATATATTGTAACATATATTCAGAAATATATATTTTCTCATAAGTTATGTGGTATTTACTTTTAATTTTCTAACTTGGAATTCTTCGCGGCCAATCATGCGACGACGAAAAGTTTTATAAAATTGTATAAATTGAAGTTGTATAAAAAAAATATATAAAAAAACATTTATGTTAAACGATTTTATTAAAAATGCACTAAAAAATAAAAAATAATTCTTTTCTTGTACTGCAACTTCGATGGTGTTTTTCACTTTAAATAAAATCGTGGAGCAGGGTATCTCACAACAAATTCATTTCGATGCTTGATGCTTTATTAAATTGATTCATATTCTGTTATGAAAAATCCTGCTCCACGATTTTATTTAAAATGAAAAAACACCAACGAAATTGCAGTACAAGAAAATAATTATTTTTTAGTTTTTAATGCATTTTTAATAAAATCGTTTAACATACAATTTTTTTTTTATATTTTTTATTTTCTAGTTTTTAGTGTTTATGGATTTACATTTCGCAACTCAGACTTCTTTAGAAATATCTTTTATTTAATTTCAAATCGCGATGCGACTAGCGTCCCGAACGCAGCGGCTTTTTATCGTTTTCGTAAAGAACGCGAGTGGCTGATTTTCAAGTCGTTTGGATTTGTGGTTAAGGGTTATATTTATTGTTGACTGGGTAATTTTTTCACCCGCTCAGGATTAATTTTTTTTTTAAATATTGTATTGTCATCCAAACTACGCACGCCTGCAAAGTTTCAAGATAATTGGATAGTGGGAAGTGGGTTAAATTTGAGTTGCCAGATTTGAACCATACAAACAAACATACAAACAAACAAACAAACAAACAGAGGATCGAAGCTGAATAAAATCGTTTAAAAAGGTGAATGATTTCACATGCAAAATAATTGAAAACGATTCTTCTTATAACATAATAATTTTTTTTATAATTTCCTTTCCGTTATATATATTGTATAACAATATCATGCATGTATGTACTTACATAATACATTTTGGCGTACGTCACTTAATATTTATACAACAGAATAAGGTAAATGAAAGGAAGCCTATGCTTAAGTTCTATGGCAAATTTAAAAGATTAAACATTACAGTATATTCACAGTTAACGCATTGTAAAAACAATATTAGGAACTTCTTGGAGAACTCTAGTACAAATACAGTAATCTTATTTTTTATCTCACATTCGCTTGTCGAAGTTTGTAAGTTTTCAACAAATTCTTGTGCTTTGATAATACATGCGACGCTGATAGTAATTCAATACCGATTTTTAGTAAATTGGCTGTTTCAGGTACGTTACTTCTTCCTTGTCTAATTACAATATATCGTTAGCGTTATAAAAGGGATTTTGATTTTACGTAATTGATAATCTCAATTCGAGATGAAATACAAAAGTGGATAAAATATCGATAACTCGGAAAATTTATCTGAACACATGTTATAGTGGAATCACAATGACACAAAGCACTCGCGCGGTGGAAACTACAGTAAAAAAAGTCTATTCCTGAATGTTTTTTGACAGGGAGAAATCATATTTCCTCCGCACTGTGCCATGATAATTTGAATAAAATTGTGCTCTAAGCGAGCGTCGCTCGTCGTCTCATGTGAGATATGTACCTCTGTTGCGCACTCGCGAGTTTTACCCCGCTTTTAAATTTCCTATAACGGAATACGATTTGATCATGACCGACTAACTTATGGTTTAAAGAAATGATATTATGAGCACCGAGGCTGGATGAAAGTACAATTGCACCGAAACCTTCGAACAATAAATTCGATCGACGTTATCGTTCACTCGATTAAACGTAGTCCGGATTATACGGCGCCTGTTTCGGATACATTTCATTCGACACTGCTGTGTATGGCGGTGGTTGCACTATTCCTGAAAGAGGTAAATTTACTTGTAGTTTACTCCGATCATCGGAACAATTCTTGAATGCGTAATTATTCATCGAAATTAATAAAAACGCAAACAGTAGGCGTAGGGAAATAATTATATTGAACTGTAGTAACGATGAAAATTAAGATAAATAAAATAAAGTGAAGTGGAATTTTTTCGCGAAGCTCTGTTTGTCGAGAAAATCAAATTTCGGATTGAAAATGATGTAACAAATTTGTCATAGTTTATTTATTTGACTAAATCGATTGGTTTTATAGCAGTTTTAATGGATTATTCATTACTTTTGTGATTATGAATTTTTTCTTTTAATTCGGAAAACTTGTCATTATTCTCTGCAATTCTCTTTTCATTTGCCAATAATTTAATGTCTCCTTCACTTTTAAGACACACATCTATATAAATATTAATGATTGAGTGAAAGTTATTTATATTGCCTATAATTTTCAGTAATGCCTTATCATCATAATTCGGTAAAATGATATCATCGTTAATGTTTGCAAAATTTAAATACAAATTAACAGAATGAATTATAAAGAGACACTTGGTTTATTTGATTTCCTCGAAAACTTATCCTATTTTTCCACTTTTTCCTACAGTGGCAAGAATTTTCAAAATATTTACATACGGTGATATCGTAGCTCGGAAATAAATGTTTAATTAAATAATCGTGCTGATTTCTTGGATGCACGTGATAATCACCTGTTGAATTCGTAGCATTCGAAGCGCTCGTATAAAACGGGGTTGGTCGTGGAACATCCACTGACGATTGAATTACATGTACGACCCTAGGTCCCTGTACTCCTGGAACAGATATTTCCCGAAAGCGATCTTGACACTCAAAATTGTTGATATTTCATACAGGGTGTTTCGTATCCGGTGGTACAAGCGTAAGGGTGACGATTTCATATAAGAAAGTAAGTGAAAAATATGAGAAAAAATTTGTCATAACTCGCTTAGTTAGTTGCCGAGGAAATTAACTTTGAGTTTCACGCTGAGGCGAAGGGTACGATTCTCCCCCGCCTCAGCGTGCCCCAAATTCAAAGTTAATTTTCTCGAAAGCGAAGCGAGTTATGACAAACTTTTATTCTATATTTTTTACTTATTTCTTCACGTAGAATCACCACTCTTTCGCTGGTGCCACCGAATACTAAACGCCCTGTATTCCTATAGAAACACCAAGCGCATGATTCAAATAACATTGAAGGAAAGCAAGGAGAAGCTTCAACGTACTCAACTGTGAATATCTTCAAAGCTAGGACAGGGCAAGATCCCGTGATAAGAAATACAAATCCGTGGAACCCTCTCTACAAAATGTGTCTTTAAAAAATAGTACGACTTGAAGAATATCTAATAAAAAGATACAACTTTTTAGCCCTCCCATTTTTTTTTCGTGTTCGTTCCATTTGAAATGATCTTCGTTTACTCGTAGATAAAAAACTTCTAAATGATCAGCAAAAAGATGTTAAACAATAAGGAACCCATCTCCCTAAAACAATTATGATTTTATCCTAAAACTATATTCTTTTTGTTTCCTATAATTTTCATACCACAAGCAGGTAAATTTATTTGTAATCTATTTGCTATGTATACAGGGTGTCCCAAAACATTTGCCACCTGGGCCTTTTTCCTTAAATTCGCCACTATGTAAGAGCGCAAAATCAGTAACGATGACTTTCTTTGCTTGATTTCAATCTATAGGCATAGGTATATTAACACTAAAACTACCTGCGTTGAATATATACACGTCAATTTGATGGATATTCAAAAATGTACTTTTACATGTAGTTTTTTTTTTTGATAAAAATTATAAATGAAAAAAAACAGCATTTAATGTATTTAATGTATTAAATTCGTGAAGTAATTGCATTGATAAGATATACGAAATATAAATTTCTCTGCTCTCACTCCACGTATTAATGCCACTGAATAAATAACAAGTACAATTTACTTGCACGGTAAATGTGTGATTTCATATTATGATGCAATAATATCACTTGTTGCGACACTTCGGAAGAAAGTATGATGCAATAGAATCATTTATTGCACCATTTTACAGTGTAAGAACAAGAATACATTTTTTCAATAGAAAACAAATGAAGACGAAAATTTTGGTGATAAATAACGATGAATATTTGTATAAATGAATAAGAAAATATCGATCTAAATTTTTTAGTCTAAAACGCATTTTGCAAGTGAATTTAACGACCCCGTCAGAACAACGAGTCTTGGTGTATCTAGGTACACATTAGACAGATAATTAATAATTAAAACATTTGAAAAGAAACAAATACCTAGAGAAATATAATAATTGTTCCATCTCATTAAAAGTCATCATAAATCCCTACGTTTATACCAGCATGGTGTTAATAATTTTTAAGAGAAATATCCTAAACCCGTCATTTTGACGAGCTTGGTAGTTCTAGTGTTAAGCAGTAGAGAGAGAGTTTTAGGAGTAAAGGTGCAAATCCACGGCGGGAGAAAAACACCGGGTCTCACATGAGACTTTAATCTCACGAAACAATTATTTTATTATTTTTCAATTACTTAGACTTTCACGAGACAAGTTTCATGATATATTTTGAAAAATCTCATCTCTCGGTTTCCATCATTTAAATTTAGTTTCGCTGAGATTTTTGTCTCGTGTACAATCTCATCGTGGATTCGCACCCTTAGAAGGAGAGAGTGATAAACAAGAAAGTCCATGGTCGCGAGCTGCCCAATAATATCGTGACACCACATCTACCAAACCCCGAATCTAATCAACCCTACACTCACAGAGTCGCACTATGGCCAAGGGCGTCCGTAGACTTTTTCCGGGGGGGGGGGGGGGGGGCAACTTTGATATGCGCAATGAAAAAATGAATAGCCCGCTTGCTTTTCTGAACTCATTTTGTAGTGCCAATTTAATTAAAAATTTAAATCCGAAATTTAAAAATATTCCCTTTTTTAGTATAAACTTAATAAAGACTAGTTTTTAAAAATGAGCGATTTTTTCTCAAAAGCCAGGGGGGGCAACCGCCCCTTTTGCACCCCCCTTCGGACGCCCATGACTATGGCGCATCCTCCTATTTGGGCATGCGCAGTGAATGGCCTCACTACTGCTTGGTACACCTGCAGACAGAAATCTCTGTGATTGGCAGCTGTGCTCAAGCGTTCTCGTTTCCAAAGCCGTTATCGTCCGAATAAAAATGAAACAGCCACTTTGCAAGCACTTTGTAAAGAGGGGTTCAAGGAGCCCAGTGATATTTTTTATTGCAGGGCGACGCGGCGTGCCGCTTTATTTTCAAATCACTGCGCGCAGACAGGCGTTAATGACAGCGCAGCTACAGAACACAGAATTACTCTTATCGCAGTAGTGGGAATAAATTGTTGGCTCGTGTTGGAACATCAAAACGTTATTTATTACACAAACGTTACAATAGGAAGCGCCTTATTTATACGTGAACGTTAATCGTTATGTACCTTAAGCCTACAATTTTCTTTTCTTCATATAAACTTTCATAGTCATTGCGTTATATCGTTAGTAGAGTGGTGAGCGAAAATAATTGATCGCAAAGTAAATATATTATCGATACAGTACGTTGTGTATGGTCGATGTAAAAATGCATACAAAACTATATATGTATATAAATCTGAGGATGGAAGCAAGCTGCCCTACTTTTACGGATGCTCTGACAAAAATAGAATTCTCAGATTCACGAACATGTACGAACTCTGTACATGCGGCCTTTAAATAGATTCTTTTTATCGAGTGACCGTCTTACATTTACAATTGCGCGTGAATGTGTGTGCGCGTGTGTGTACAGAGTTCTTCAGAAATGTAGGTACAAACTAATATCTAACTAATAGAATTCACGGAAAGAAATTAAATGGTTTTAAGAAATGTACAGTGGTCGTGAAAAGAAAGCTTGATGCGTGGGCGATAAAGAAAGTATCAAAATTGTACAAACGGGGGATGGGAACTAATTTCCGGGCTGCATAGAACGAGGGGCTCCCGTCGAAGTGGACCAATGAACACTATAGAGCCCAGTACTAACGTTATTTACATACAGGTTTAAAAATGCCGAGTCTCAGTTTTCTTTTGACCACTGCACGTTTGCGCGTCTTTGCAAAAATAAAAATATATAAACACTTTACTTATATAAAAAAGAAAGAGGAAAGAAAAGCTAATCATGGAATGTTTGTTACCCCTTTGCTTACCTCTAAACTCATCATTTCAAGCGTTCGAAATATTGAAAGCCTTTTCACGATTAAGTTCGTGGGTTTTTCATCAGTAGATACGCAAAGGATCGAAGGCAAACGCGCAGTCAGTTTTATACCGCGCGATGCGCTCTAATTGTAAGTGTCTGTCATCAATGTTTGGTAAATATTTCGACAACAAAATGAATCGAACACGGGCCGTTCAGTAAGTAGCTGATGCAATTGCTTTCTCCGGGCATTGATCTTCAGCGGATCAGTTTTTGTGCGTTGGAATTTAATCTTTTATTTTTAGCGCATGGTAAACGGCACAGTATAAAACAATTACAATAGAACTAGAATCTACAATCTTCCATGCAAGAATGCATATAAGTATATAGAGAGAAAGTAATACGTAAAAAACACGTGTACCCTAACGTACAAGTACAGGAAACGTTAGATATGTGTAAAGCAATGTCGGGAGATTGGAAGATGTGATGAAATAGAATCAGGCCATGGTTGGTCCTACAAACAATTACACGACGGAATTAGCTATCGCCTTCCACGTCCAACCATAACAATAATAATTAAACGTTTGTCAACGGATGAAATTTCCTTTCTCACGATTTTTGTCGTGAAATTTAAAAATGAAATTATGTGGAAAAAAAACTCGTCTGTACAAGTTGATGGGAAATATAAAATTGAAAAGGCAAACGACGGGTACGTAGTTGAAGCATGCACGATCATATGAACACGTGATTGACATCAGTAAGATAAATTATAAGGGTAGTTACTATGTAAGGGGAAATATAAGATCGGAAAGTGAATTAATCGATTTTAATGAATGCTTCTCTTTGGGAGGTATGATGTATTACTATTAATATTTCAGTGGCGTAAAAACTGGCTCGTTCATGGGACTGTGCAATTGAAAGTTGCTTCTGAAGTATGATTTTCTGTACAAAATGGAGCAATTTTTATGCCACTGTAAAGAAGGGGTTAAATTAAAGGGGTGGTTATCGTTAAATTTCCGTCCAGCGATATGAAGTAATATTCTCAGAACTTAAACATCAAATTCAGATACGTACTTCCATAAACCGTTCCTCGGTGACGTCTGCGATACCATGGACAGCAGCGGCAGCACAAACACGATACGCAAAAGACTATCAACGAAACCGCGATGGTGATCACGACGATCACTGTCAGAATAATCCTGCAACACAGTGATTTCAAATTTGAATTTTAAATTACTATTTTACGAGACCGTGTTAGCCGAAACTCATAAAATTCGAGTATACTGGGCGGATTTCATAAAATCGATGCAATTGCCTGGAAAATGTGTGGACGGGCCAAGGAATCTTCTATGATAAAAAATATTTGATTTTGGAGGGGGAGAATTATTTTGTACGTGGAGGTGTTAAGGTCTCGTTCATTTACTTTTCATACCATGCACATTTCTTATCGTATAAAGCGGTATCATTTCTTGCATGATGCGCTCGAATTTATATCTTTTTTATTAATCCGCTGGATGTACTTCAAAAGTTACGAATGTTCTAAATGGGAATGATTCCTATTATCAGTGGTTTTATTTAAAAAAAAAAGGGATCTTCAGATTTAGTTTAATCTGTTATTAAAGATACTTAAGTGATGCTAAAATCTCGAAAATTGCAATCCTGATAGGAAAAGAAATTTCAAATTCTAATCTTAAGTGACACCGTACGCACTCGATACTTGGGTAAATGCAGTCGCGAACTGATTCCTGCGAAATCAAGTAGGTGTAGTGTAGTACATATATTGCTCGAGTGATAAACGGGATCGCGTGTAAACGTTGAACAGTATTTTATCGACTGTAATCGACGAGCGCGTTCTTATCCCACCAGCAGTTATTAACGAGAAAGCAATGATGCAAGCAATTCATGTTCATCGAGCTCTATTTACAAGGAAACACTACAGTGAAATCCGCGAGTTTTACTCGCTCAATTTATTTATGACGCGTACTTACTGGAAACTTGAGAAATAATAAATACTTTACGATCTGCGTGTACCGCACATTTAAATGATGAAAAGAGAATTACGTTATCGCGAACGAGAATTGTATCTATATGTATAAAATTCATTTTCCGTTTATTTGTTCGTAATACAAATTTACACCGCTGCGCGGATTTCATTCAAGTTTGGCACGTATGTTTTACACGTCCGAGCGGAGATCACTGTATTGGTTTCATTGACCACGTCCACTTTTACGCTCTGTTATTTAATGAGACACGAATACTCGCGTAGCGTTTCGATACCGGCGTGGCGAGCTAAGGTAGGCGTTGTAAGAGAAGTTGGTTAAAGATCACGCGAGTCCGTGTACTTATCACTCTAAGATTTAGTAAAATTTCTGTGTGGACATGTGTTTCTGTTTAGTTTGTTGCCCTACCGACAACAAATGAACTATGAAAAAATACTATTGCCTTTCTCGCTAACTTTAATAACGCTATCAACTGGTTTGCCGTCTATAATATTGTCGCTATTATTTTAAAAGTTGCATTAACCTGGGTAACACCGGGTATTCCAGCTAGTGTGTAATAAAATTCGTTACCATGATGATGACAGTCCAAATTCCGCAGCAGTGCAGCAGTAGCTCCTGTCCCTTTCAAAGTCGTAACAACAGTAAGCTTTATCCGAAGAGTCCAATATTCCTGGACACGAATTTATGACCTTTTCGAGGAAGTTCTGGTGTCCGAACGAGCATTCCATTCCTGTAAACACGATTTATAATAATTTACATCATTCGTTTCAGAAAACAGCCTAAAGAATGTGATGAAAAAAATTTTTTTTTTTTAAATTAAAACCGACTTCAAAAAAATAAAAATGCACCAAAAAGTAAACAAAATTTTTCCTTATTTAATCTTCGACTCTGAATATTTGTAAGTCGCTGCCTCATCATTTGCACTGTGTGAATCTGGCGCCGACTTAAAAATATTGAAAGTCGTACATTAAATAAGGAAAATAATTATTTTTTACTTTTTAGTGCATTTTCATTCTTTTGAAGTCGGATTTAATTTTTTATAAAAAAAATATTTCTTACTTTTTAGTCGTTTAAGTTATATAACTACATTTATTTTAAAAAATTTAGTAGGCCTACAAACAGAGTTGCTTGTAATAATAATAATAATAATAATAATGATGTCAGTTAATGAAACAGATTTCTTATTTTTAGAAATAGAACCTCTTTCTTTTTGAAGTCGGTTAAAAATGCTTTCTACTAAGCATTTCCCCATTCGTTTTGCGCTATCAGTAAACTACAAATCGTATATGTATATATGATAAATTTATTATCAACAGAAATTGTTGAGTACCGATGATACATACGTGCAGATTTCTGCAGATAATGATTATTACATTCACGAGCGAGAAATGACAAATTTAACAATTTTCTTCCACCTACATTCTATGTTCGCAAACCATCTGAACTACCACGTGGCATATTCTCTGTTGTTAAAGCGAATTAAGCTGCGTTGAACTGTTCTTGAACTTCTAAACGCCACGGAATACATGGAAATATTATTTTTAGCAGCGTAATCTCCCTTCTTTTGTTCTTGTTACGTGCTCCACTGATTTTTTTAAATATTAGCGTCTTCATTTTTTCCCAAAATAGAACACTTTTCGAAAGAGATATTTTTTAACAATTCCAGTGATTTGAAATTAAAATAATCGAACGTTTAGTTAATTCTGGGCGCTGTGAATGCGTTTGCGTTCGTTTAGTACATGCAGCGTGTGCGGAAAACGCCCATAGGCGTTCGGATACCATTATTAAGAAATACAATTAGAGGAGTCCCGCACGCGGCGTACGCTGAGCGCATTCAAATTATAAACAGAGAGAGATAAAGGCAACAATTCGATTCATCGTCGCTGTTCCAAGCATCTGGATCCTTGAGAACTGCGTACAGAAAACTTCGATAAGTGACCTTGAACATACACATGATTTCGTTCTGGCTATAGTTCGTTCAGGATGCAGCCACACATAGAAATGTATACGATAGCTGTTACAAATTATATCAGCAGTCGGACGATGACGAAGTCGAACATATTATTCGTCTGATTAGTCATCGAGGCATCGAACAAGGCAGACCAGAGGTAATCGAGCACTCGAAATTTGAGCTCGGAAGAAACAAATTTTATCGAATGTAAAAGAATACTCGAGAATTCAGATAGTAGTTCCAGTAACTCCCTATTCGAATAATCGTGGTACCTACTCGAATTTTGGTCTTCTAGAATTCTTATGTCAGAGAGTATATCAAATGGAATAATATTTATTCAAATTTTATTCGAAGATTACGAACTGGATGATATATTTTAATTCCTGTTATCGTGGATTTTAGAGCGTATATATTATGATGTATGAATGTACACATATGTATGTAATATATATATCCGCGGATTTGCTTCATTTAAAATTTCAGTTCGGTACCTTAATCGCATAGACACATTAGGCGCTATTGATAACGTCAGCTTCCGCTCTAATATTTCAACGACATTGAAGTCAGATTAACAAACCGGTGGAGTCGCGTTAATTCAAGCGAAGATACGACGGTGAAATAAAAAGTTAATTAAGCGAAAGTCATACACTTATGATTCATATTGTATGCAAAGAAGGATTTGCAACGAGCAGGTAAATAATTTTTTATTAATTCGTGTAACATAATCGGAGGTGAAAAGGGACAGGGGCTTAATGTTACTTAGTAGGAATAAATGTGAATTTTGGTCAATCATTTATCTTTTCATCTTTGAAGTGTTCATATAATTTTCAACATCAATTTTATAACAGAAACTGTTATACAATTATATAGTAGTAACAGGTATAGTGTAATTATGTTATCTGATTAACCCTTCATTGTCACTGTGAGTCAAATAGACCCGAGTTTTTTTAGACAACGTGTCATTTCATTGCTTACTAAAATGCGACTGATCCATATTTTATAATGTTCAAAGTGTGTACTACAATTTTTGGAACTCGATTAAACTGATCAAGTTCGTACGGTGTTTAAAATTAAAAAAAAGTTGAAAACGACTTAAAAAAAATAAAATTGCACTAAAAAGTAACAAATCATTTTTTCCCTTATTTAATCTACGAATCTCATATTTTTTAAGTCGGCGCCAGATTTACACAGTGCAAATGATGAGGCACCGACTTAAAAAATATGAAAGTCGTAGATTAAATAAGGGAAAAAATTATTTTTTATTTTTTAGTGCAATTTTATTTTTTTGAAGTCGGTTTTAATTTTTTAAAATTCTTTTTATTTTTAACTTTTTAATTTTATATATATATTGACGCAACATGCTGGGGAGATATGCGCGCATGTACATAAAATAATAATAATTAGGCGACAATAGTCTATATAATTAACCAGAACTGGCAAAATATTGAGCGAATGTTGATGCAGTAAGGTCCATTGGACCCAGTGTGATCACCACGGAACTTCACAGAAGTGTGACCACGAAAGGTTAATATACATACGTAGAATGATATTTGAAAGTCGTGGGCCTGAGAGGAAATGAATAATGTGATAGAAGAGAGGAAACAGATAATGATTCTTGGTACAGTGGAAACGAAAGATAATTCTATCTTTCCGAGTGGCAGTGTCTGATATAAAAAAATTCATTAAAAGATTGTATGAAATATTAATAACTATTGAAATATTAATAACTATTGAAATATTAATAACTAGTGACCATGTTTTTTTTAATTAAATAGATTTTCATCAGATATATAAATAAATATTTCTTTATCGCTGGAACTCTAAATTCGAAATCCTAAATATAATAAATTTTGTAGAAATTATTTGACAAAATCTTGATCGCAGGAATATAACCATATACGTAAAACCGCTCGCGAATAACAGCCTCCCGAGGTTTGGGCCATGTGCTGAATTCACACCGGGACCGAGGCACCCTGATTCATCACCAACTGCGACCGCGAGCGTCGATTGGTATTACTATTTAGTATTCGAACCTAATTTATAAATTCTCGAAACTCGAATCCGAAAGTTTGTAAGGCTACGAAACTCTCGAAACTGGAACTGCTGATTCTGTTTTCTAAGTGGTCGTGCACTGTCTTGCTTTAAGAGCTAAAGACAACAAAATTTTGGCATAAATCTTTATTTACCCTAAGATCACAGTTAAACAAAATATAGCAATATACAAATTGTCGAGGCACGCTGCGAACGATTATTTATTCATTTATTTTATTCCTTTTCTTATCTAGGTATCGAGAGTTTCGAATTACGAAAATAGTGCAAAGTTTCAGATTCTCAAATCTCGAAACATTCCTGGGTTTCGAGGTTTCGACGCTTCGAGAAACCCATCCCAAGTTTTTAAAGATGAGTCACAGTCCGTTTTTTCTAACACCCGATCTCGTTGTAGTCTCGATATGCGTTCGCATTAACGTATCAGATAATACCTTTATATTAAGCGCATGCCGTACGATGTTCCTTACATACAATTTTGAAAGACAGTTCGAAAGTGTTAATTACAAAAGAAGCGATGAAAAGTTACAAAAGCGGGAAAAATTGCAATTCCGTACTTAAAAGAAAGCTGAGGCAACACATCCAAATTTATTTAGACTTTTAACTGCATTGCAAATGCGAGCAACAATTCATAACACCTAAATGACCCTCAGTACACAGCTTACGTTACGACTCAGGTGGTTAACTGTACATACAAGTCTAGGATCAAGTAACACCAAGCAATAACGATTTAAATTCAAACGAAAATAATACAGAGCGTGTACCAATTTTTTATCCAAAATTTAAAACGGAATTAAAGTTCGATCACATCAATCACTAACAGTCAACAACTGATTTTTGTACAGTATTTGGAATCCACTAATCAATCTATACTATTGCTCTCCATGGAAACCCCTCAAACACATTCGTCCATTTCTGCACGGCGTATCTTATTTTCACAGAACGTACACAATGGAACACCAGCTATATCATGTGTCTTGTAACGAAGCAGAGTGGGAACAGATATATAAGCTACGGAGCTTGTGTTGGGCACCACTGACTCATACGCGGTACGGAAGGTAAAACATTCAAAAATATAGGTAGATAATACGACCACGGGTTGTTTACATGTGCTACGTAAACGAACGGAAACCAATGACGTCTACAACGCCTTCAGAATGAACACTTTCCACGAAAGGAGGTGCAATTAAAGTAAATATCGTTTCCGGAAAGTACTTATCGTACTTGCTATGCGTGCAAGGTGGGATTAAGAGAAAGGATTTTCGGCTGGGCGAACAATGCCGATGTATTAAGAAGAATTAAAGTATGATGTACTTAAGTTTCGGTAGTGGATACTTGCGATTGGAATCACTGTACACACCGAAGAATTTTAGAGATCAAAGTTTTATATATTACACGAGGTTCGATCGCGTTAAAAATCTCATACTCACCGTGGGATAACCCCGCGTTAAGGGACACAAACAGTAGCAGGGCGACAGCACGCGACATTTTAAGGGATTCCAGCACTAAATCGCGGGGCTAGAGTATTACGGAAGAGACGGGCGTGTAAATATCGCACTGGATAACTTGGCTGGTAACAACTTATGCGGCGAATAAATAAATTCAGCGTTCAAACACCACCACCTAACGCGAGTGGAATGCTGCAACTTGACTGTTAAATATAATGTTAATACGGGTATGACTCACAAGATGCCAGCTTCGTCGCTTGCGTCACTCGAGGATTGCCGAATGTAGCCGAACGGTTCGCTTGAATTTTGGCGGGCGATTTGAAGCCTTTAAAGTCGCTATGTTCTTGTTTCATATTTCTAATAATTTGTATAAAAAGAACGGACACATGTGCTGAATAAAACGTATTTATTAAAAAAATAAGTAAATAAATACGTGTGTATATTTATTGTAATAAATAAATATTCCCATTTCTATTATGCGAGGATAATATAAATAGTATAATTCGCTAAATTTAGTATTGCAATACTGCGTCTATCTTTCATTCACATTCATTATATGCGACAAGTCATTAAATTTTGTTAGTAATTAATACGTTATAGCAACAGCATCAACGGATTATACGAAATTAACAATTATATCAATAACGTTTAAAGAAAACAATTAGTTGGAGTTAGAAATTATTTGTTACTTAGCGTTATGATATACTCTCGTTAATTAAATCCCCTACAATGTGCCCCATTTCTTTATCATACTCTAAAACAAAGCTATGAAGATAACCATGCTTACAGAGCTCTGCGTTCATATTGGGATGCACAGATTTCATGTTTTTGTAATATCTAACTGGAGTCCAACCATCGCAGTTCCCATAATAGAACCACAATTTATCTGCGTGTTTTGATAGCGTATCGTCGTCTCGTTCCCTTACAATGCGCATTTCCTCGTCAGCCATTTTAAGTACTTTCTTCAAGCTACGAGGGTGTAGAAGTTGGAGTACAGCTTTAGTACACTTTGCGGGAACACCGTAGAATGGCGCGAAAGTGTTAATCAAGAAAGCTTGTAAGTAAACTGGGAGGCAGGAGAGTATCCAACAGAGGAATGTCAGGATAAATGCGATACGCGACACCTGAAACAGATATACAATACATTCTGTCAATCTTACGCTCTCGTGCAACATAATAGAACGTATCAAAAAGGCTTACAATTCTGGTAAAAAACAATCCATTATCTGATTCGGCCATATGTTCTATGGTTGGAAATAGCAAGTAGCACTTCGCCACTCTTTTAGAAATAGAATCGTCCTTTAACATATCCAAAGCCATCCAACATCCTATCGAATGGCCAACAAGATGCAGTTTCGCATCTTCCGGTACGTATTTCTTTATAAATTCTTTCTACGATCAAAGTATACAGAGAGTGTATAGAAAGTTCATCCAAGGGAAATCTACAACCGATAGAAAAGCGAAACCTTGTGCTGCACTTGCGCCATTAAACTGTAATGCTCGTTCCAAGTCGAATCATTCGGCATAGTGAGCGATAAGTTACTCGGTGGTTGTACGTGCCCCGCATGTCCAACCACCCATATAGGTGTCTCAGTGGGAAGTCTAGATTTCATGGTGTTTATAAATCCATCGTAAAAGTCTGGAATGCCAGGATTGCCTGGAATAACGACCACCAAGTCTTTTTTACCATACTGCGAAAGACCCTCCTCTACCCAACGACCTTCCGTAATCACTTGGGTAGGCACGCCGCTCCATTTTAGCATGGCACGCTGCATGTTGCTCTCCCGCTGTAAACAATTTTTTAACATATTATGAGGAATGTGGTTAGAATGCGCTTTTCAGGCGAAAAGGCGGTATGTAAAGTGGAAAATAAATATTTCTATTACTACTGCACTGTTTCAAATTTTTTGTAGCAATATCATGGACGTGTAAACACTGAATTTTAGTGATTTTAGTTGAAAGAGAAGTAAATAACAGGAACACCTGTAACGCACGTGGAGTTGCGAGATACGTTTACCTTTAATTATAGGAGCTTGTTTATCAGTTAATTAATTGGTGAATGAAATAAATATATAGAAGAGAACGTAATCGCTGGCAATGCACTTAACGTTACTTCAATCGCATGTTCTCGAAAGCAACTTAACGGTAATACTTATTTACATAGTGAATAGTATTAAGCGTGAAAATGATTACCGCGTAAATTACTCGGATAAAATCACAATTGCCTACTGTGTCAATCTAAGATTCTTTTATGTTAAATACTATACATAATTACAATTTCAACAATGACTGGCTTTTTTTTACACGCTATAAGTCACCACATTATTAATCACTGAAAAGAATCGAATCGATGATGAAATAGCTCAGTTGGGATAACATTAGCTTGATAACTCTATCGTCCGCAGTTCGATACTCGGTTTCACGAATTTAAATTTTTTATATTCTATATAATTTATATTTGAATATAAATGATTACTTTTTGTTACATTGCTCAACATGATGTTTTTTTTGTAATTTTCTGTGCTCTGAAGTCAATATTATAATAAATCGTTAAATGACAGAAAATCATCATTAACAAATACGTGTTGTAAGTGATACATTTTACTGATTTTTACAACGATTTCCTGGTTTTTATTAATGAAAATAAAGTGATGCTTTTTACCACCTTTTATTTCAAATAAATGTAAGAGAATTTTTTAAACTCACTCTTGCACGGTCTACATTAAATTACTTATTTTCCCTTGAACGCATTCTGTCGTCCGTTTCTCGCAACACATAATTAGGTATACATACTTACACTACTGGCGAAAAGTTTGGAAGCACTTACCGGTCATTAGAATCACCGGCGCATCACAAATATTTTTCTAATTCGAAGTTAACACCTTCAGTGGTGATTGCAATATATCCGATTCCCATACATTCAGTGGCGGATTTAAGAGAAAAGGCCCAGGTGGCAAACGTTCTGAGGGGTCCATTTCTTCGGGAAAATGAAGAAGTAGTTTACTAAAAATGGGCCAAGTGCAGTGGTACGAAAAAAAATGTAGTGTTTGGATACTACTATACCTTCTTGCAAGGGAACACCGCGAACCCGGACTCACCGATTGGAACGCAACTTTGTGGGTTTCTAGAGTGACTCAAAACAAGAACAACGGTGTGTTTCATTTGGGCCCTATCGCCCTTTAAGGGGGTGAAAACTAACCTCAAAGTCAAATTGGCACTTCCACTTTTTCGCGTATAACTCTCAAAGTACAACAGACAGAAAAAAATGTTTCAAACAAAAGTTTAATGGCGCAATAAGCGCTACAAACTTGCGTTAACAAAATTTTGAAAATAGTTTTAAAAAAATAACTGAACGAAAAAAAACTTTTATCAAAATTTTGTTAACACAAGTTTGCAGCGCTTATTGCGCCATTAAACTCTTGTTTGAAACATTTTTTCTGTCTGTTGTACTTTGAGAGTTATACGCGAAAAAGTGGAAGTGGGGGTGAAAACTAACCGCAATTTGACTTTGAGGTTAGTTTTTACCCCCTTAAAGGGCGATAGGGCCCAAATGAAACACACCGTTGTTCTTGTTTTGAGTCACTCTAAAAATCCACAAAGTTGCGTTCCAATCGGTGAGTCCGGGTTCGCGGTGTGGACGCGGCAGGGGCGTTCGCGGGCATTGTTTTTGTTCGTGTTTGCCTTGGTGGAGACCCGGGGTTGTGATGTACTGCCCTGCACCAATTGCGAAGAAATTGTAGCCTTGGGGTAACCCCTAGCGGGCGCCAAAATTGTTTGGCCCTGGGCGCTCAAATTTGTTAAGACGGCCCTGATCCCAACCGATACTTCAAAAGCTCATAACTTTGACATTATTAGTGTAAAAAAGACATTGAAATTAGGATTCATTAGAATAAACTCTTTATTAAATAATAGTATATATCCATTTTTTTAATACAATAACAAATACAAAAAATTACGATTTAAAATATGGTCCGTTTTTACGGTTTTACCCCGTGGCCTGGGTAAAACCGGGTAACATACTAAAAACTGGCCCTAGCACCTATAACAACGGAATTCGTCCAATTCTTCAGTCCCCCAAGCAGTGCAGCCTTCGTGAGCACATTTACAACAAGCTGTACACTGCACCCGACCTTCATTCAATTTGGATGAACCGCAGGATTCTTGGACTTAAATGCAAATGTCTTCACCGTCTTCACCACCACTGTTATCATTATCCTTCCGCATTTTGTTTAATTTTGTGGTTTTCTTTCTCTTTAGTTGTAGTCCTTTATTCAGATTTAGTTTAATGTTGATAACTTCCTCTTTTTCGTTTCTTTGTTATACACATTTTGCCAAAACCGGGTGCCCGGTTTTACGCCGTACGGTTTTGCCCCAGCATACGATTTTGTAAATATTACGAATTATCAACAATACCAGGGCGAAATACAAACAAACTGCCTTAGTTATTTACACTTTAATATGCAACAATTAACATAATTCACACAAAAAAGTACTTACCTGAACACTGTCAAAAGTGTTGAAGTTTCTTAACTATCGAAAATTAGATCAGAGCCTTTAGAAACACACAAGAAGATATAACCTTACTATGCACGATTGTAAGACGATCGTCTTTTGTTGGTGAAACAATGCACATCGTGACGCGGGAAAGTTTCAGGCCGTTTTAAAAATAATAGCGCGGCCCGGTTTTACCCAGGTACCCGGTTTTGTCCTAATTTCCCCTACAAGAAAAGAATTACTTTTTAGTGCATTTAAATCTAGTTTTTTGTGCATTTTTTATTAAAATCGTTCAACATAATTTTTTTTATATATTTTTTTCTTGTTTATAATACACACAGCGCTGATGTGACATTACATGGCACACCGTGCGACACTTGACGACGTACGGGCTGAGCTTTTCTACATCGATATTACAAAATATCACCAGTAATAGCCGCAGAACAGCCAGGAACCATTTTACCCCGAGGTATAGTTTCAGACACCTTTCCCCTACACGTCGAACGTAGAACCTCTGCCTCTTTGAAGTCGGTTAAAAATACTTGTCATACGCGCCCAGTGCCGCAGCGAACATGTACAAAACGGCTGAAGCCCGAACGCACGCAAATCGAAGTGAACGATGTGAGCGGTAACGAACAATCCCACCTGACAATTCGCAACGAAGAGAAATAGCTTGTTACAGTAACGCGACAACGCGAAAGAATATTGCACGCAACGTCGTTTGGAAAGTGTCCAGGCGTGGCTATGGAGCAGCATTCCGCTTAATTGACTATACAGCAGCGGCGGCCGTGAATTAGCCGCGTATCGCCGACCAGCAGCGAGCGCGCCCACGTTAAAACCCAAATAAACCAGCGAGCGGCCGTTCTAACGTAAAAGTCCGTCTCGGGTCTCGATAGGCGGCAGGTGGCGGTGGGCCGCCATTTTGGTAGCTCCTCTGGTAGCATCGGATTTCCCACGCGGGCCGTATCTGCTCCGGGGGCCGGGGGGAGGGGGGAGGGGGGAAGGGGGGGAGGGAAGAAAATGAGGGAGGGAGAAAGTCGGAGTGAAAGAAAGAGGCTGGATGAAGAGAGGGAGAGGAAGACGAAAAACGGGCGCGGGCAAGTCGACGTGCATGGAGGGAAGAGAGGGAAGAGAGGAGGGAGAAGAGTCACGTTGAGTTGTATACCGCTGATTCCGGCTGGTGGAAAGATGGCGGAGGGTAATTCGAACACGCGTGATATAGCCTGTTGGTGGCCGCGCACGCGCACACCGGGTAGATCGACTGCGATGGTGTCGGTAGGCGGAGCGGCATCCAGAACCAACTTGTACCGGGTGGTACCGCATCACTGTCAGCAAAAACCGCAGGAAATGGTACCACTCGCTTCTCTGGTGTGTCGGCCAGGGTGGGGGCACGGGTTGGTCGTGGCCCGTGGTGGCCCACGACTCGTGGGACAGGACGGAAGTCGGGGCAGCCGTGGCGCCACGGGGACGCACCGTGAAGCGCCATGCTGGCGATCGCGCGCACGCACTCCTGTAGGTATAGTAGGTAATCGGATGACTGTTCCCCCCTACACGATGAGACTTGCCTCGAGACATGTCTTGAGACAGGTCTCTCTCTCTCTCTCTCTCTCTCCCTCTCTCTGTCCTTCTCTCCACCTTGCCAGCACGAGACATGAGACCTCGTCTCGAGGCATGCCTCAAGACAAGTCTCATCGTGTAGGGCAGGCTTAGGGTAATTCCGGGAGACGCGGTCGGGCCGGAGAGTTGGTCGAGTCGCTAAATTTCAGACTCTATACGTAAAAACGCGTTAAAGTGCAGACCAATTACTACTTTAGAAGCCAAACAGTTGAATGAATAACGTTATATCGCTTCCTGCTGTGTTTTTCCGGATTTATAAGCTTTAAAAGGTAAACTGAGGTTACATTTGAGGCAGTCAGAGCAACAACGGACTAACCCACATTTTTTTCGAAATTGAATTAGTAGCAATAACGTATTCCAATAGGCACTACTAACCATATAAAATAGGAAAAAAACAAATTTTTTAATGTGGGTTGGTCCGTTGTTGCTCTGACTGCCTCATTTAACCTCTTTTGTCAAACAGCGGTGTACAGAATCGTATTTAAAATATACTTCTAAGTTTATTTTCGTTTAATGTGGGGGATAATAAGATAATTGAGATATTGAGGGACAATGCAGCCAAAGTATTTGGCCATATTAACTCTTCCTCTCAAAGCTAACGGGAAGACCATCTCTCGCTGCAGAAAGAAGAGATGGTCGAGTTAGGATTTTTTTATTATTTTTATTTTTTTTATTTTTTACTATTATTTTATTATTATTATTGTTTATTTAGTTTATTTATTCACTTTTGTATTAATTTGCCTAGCTAATCGCCAGTAGGTAGTTCACTTTTTCTTTGATGTGTTCTTTACTTGTTTAGCGTAAACAAATTGAATATCAATGAATCTGTAGTTGTATTCACTCATAAATAATTGTGCATTATCCTTTGTTAATTTTCCATGAATAATTATATGAGTGGTCTGTGCCAACGACGAAAACCATTTCTCCCGGCACCTCGGGAGAGGTGGTCAGATGTCATGACTTTAGTTTTCAACCCGATTTACAGTAAATATTGTCTTAAAGCAAATATCGATCAGTTTTTCTGAATCAGCATGAAATTTTGAACATACAGGTTTGTTTTGATAAAATAAGCAATTTCTATATTAGTTTTAATAGCCATTTTATATTAGGTCGACGGCGTCTCCCAGATTTACCCTATTCCGGATCTCACTAAAAATTCCGAATAAGTATTTATTAATATAAATCACTAAAAATTCCGAATAAGTATTTATTAATATAAATACTTATTCGGAATTTTTAGTGAGATCCGGACCTACTTTCAATAGTTTGCCAACTTACCACCACAGCGCTGAACTCTAAGCCACGCCTCCACTAAGTTTCCCAATGCCAAATTTTTTTTATGCCTCATTCCACAAGATTTATTCGTTATTTTACGTAAAACAGCTAAGGATGACAGTAATCGGTTCCTTTACCCTACTCTCCAATGTAAAAGTCGTCAGATGTGTGTTTCACCGCTCCCTACAGACGCAAAACGCCTATCAACCCTGGTGTGCCTAAGCCGAGTGGGCTGTCGATGCCCGGCACAGAAGGTCGCTACCGTCTTCGATCCCTGCTACTTTTACGAGCTCGTTATATCCGTTTCACTGTGTAGCAATGCATATATATGCCTGCACGTCTTGCTGCGATATAGGAAGTAACACGAGACCCACTCAGGTGGCTTGAAAACTGATACTCCCGAGGGTGCAAGCCACCAAATGTGTTCTTTGCCACTCGTTACAAGATTACACTTATTTGGTCACATCTATACGCACTCCGGAGCATTAACCCCTTGCGTTATAATAAGTCACGCGCCTCGTCAGCCTACCAGTTAATGAACACGTACCAGTGAATGGCCATTTTTTATTAAAATGCGTAAAATAAGTTATTAAAATAAGCAAATAATTAATTAGAGACTACTTTTTAATTTCTTTCTTTGTATCCAAACCATTTTTGCAGCACGTGGAATCAATCGCGCTGCAAACATAATTTTATAATAGTGTTCATTCATTAGCCTTAAGTGTTCATTTGTTGGTGCGTTTACCCTAGGTAAGTATATTGAAACAGACGTTATGTGATTGAATTCAGCGAGAGAAAAGAAGCGGTAAGAGGATTCTTAAGTAGTCGTTAATGTGTTAATGCAGTCTTGAAAGTTCCAAAAATGAATAATTTGTGGAAGTATATTTTTCTTCCACTTAAGTTAACTGTAACACTTGGTACCTTTAGGTAGGTACTTATACCTACTGAATATTCCTGTCCTCGAGCTCTTGACTTGTCAACAAGACACTTATAAGGGTGCCATCGACTTCGCTCCCTGTTGCTTTTACATTAATATGTCGGCACATTCAGTATTAATTGAACATTACACGAGAATTGTTTAGAAAAGCAAGACGATAAAACGCAGGAACCAAGGGCGTCCGGAGATTTTTTACCAGGGGGGTGGGGGCAACTTTGGGATGATGGTAAAGAAAAATATACTCCTCTTGTTTTTTTAACCCATTTTATAGTGCCAATTTAATTAAAAATTTAAATTTGAAATTTAAAAATATTCCCTTTATTAGTATAAACTTAATAAAGATCAGTTTTGAAAAATAAGCGGTTTTTTCTCAAAAGCTAGGGGGGGCAACTGCCCCTTTTGTTCCTCCCCTGCGGACGCCCATTACAGAAACACCATAAACACTCTTAGGTTTAAAATATCTACGTGTAGGAAATTAAACTTTCGTGGCTACAATAATTTTTATTTGTTAATAACACAATTTGTGTTATTATTAAGTAGCTAAGCTATTTAAAGCTTAATTGCTGTTATATCGTTTTTTTTTTTCGTTCTTTACTTGATGGAGCTTTTTCACATAGAGGATCTGAGAAGGCATTATTTTTGCGGCTGCTATTTGCATGACCGATGAAACAGAAGTAAAGTAATGCTTTAATATTCATTCATCAGTTTCGTTGATTCAAAGTTTTCAGAGTAAAGATGGTAAAGAAAATTGCCAGATTCACTTGTTCCAAAGACTCTTCGGCCGTTTTGGAGTGGGATATGTAAACTGTCATGACAAAATAGTCAACTGTATTTATAATACAATCAGTTACATAGTTTTGATATTTCTGATTTTAATATTGTTACATATTTCCAACGCGGTCGATATGGTTTCGAATGGAATGTGTTTGAAAGATTGCCTCTGAAGTTTCTTTACACAAACTTTATTCCTACGTCGAATTCTAACTGTTTGGTAAGCAACGTGGCTAGAAAATTACAGAATAGGAATTGAGGGAAAAGTGAATGCCATTTTATGCTATGAACATCACTGCAATATCTTTTTGTTGGACATTATGTACTCCTTCCCATTTTTTAATCAATCGTCACCAGGACCTCCGTATCCAGTGGGCTAAATAGGTTATTATAAGCTATACTGCCCTCCTTAATTAAAATGTCCTACCTAGCATTTCCCAATTTTCCAAGAGAAGTTGAAATATTTGAAGTTCCACGCGTCTTTTACCTTGTAAGTAAAGTTATAAAACCCTAAGTGCTTCGTAAAGATCTAGGAAAAGCCTGATTTTTTTATATTTTTTACAAGGACGGCACAAAGAAAATGGTAAAACTTCAGTTTTCCCGGATGTTTCGAAAAGTTAAATAGGACATTTTAAATAAGGAGGGCAGTGTAGCCCAGGGGCGTCAGTGATACAGGGCGGCTTTGGGATTTTCAAGAGGGGAGGGGGGCGCAGGGGCGAATCCAAGATTTTTTTGAGGGGGAGGGGGCGTAGGTCTGAGAAATAAACCAGGAACCTTTCCCGATAATATTTTCCTGCTAAATGAAAAAGTGTCTTTTTTCGGTATCAATTTATCATATTTTCTCTCATATTGCTAATGTAAGTTAAAATAAGTATTTTGTAAATTAAAATAAGTATTTTTCCCTTGAGTATTTTTCTCAAATTTTTAAAACGGCCCCGAATATATATCAATAATGAAGTAAATTAATGAACAATTAATTACTGCATTTTGTTTATAGGTAGAACAAGCAGTTCACGAGGATTTCAGTTGTCTTTACGTACAGCTACCTGTTGAATGATTCACGTTCTTTATTCTATGCCAAGATATTTCATACAAAATTGTAAAATACTAATCTAGTAGTGATTTGCCTCTAATAGTCACTATTATACTAAATAAAAGTAACAATTAGTTTCCTGTAAATTTGAGCTCTGATGCATTTTATTCCTAAATAATAGTCATTATTCTTAAGGCACGAGCTATTCATCTACTTTTGCAGTTGAAAATCTTCGAAATGCGCATCATATAAGTAGTCGTATATGTAATAGTCTCTAGACATCTTATCATAGACCGTTTCATCCGTCCAATCAATCAAACGTTATCAGGATATCACTGTGTCAAGCGTTATTTGTAAACTGTCCAATAAAATGAATTTGACAAGAAACTTATTGGAACTCGGCAATTTTTATCTCCAGACCATAGAGAAGATTCTGCGTCAACTGGATTCTTTTATTTCATCTGAACGAACAATAAATGAAGATAGGAACACGTTGCAGACTTTCTTCACAAATTTTTTCCAATAGGTATACATTGAAAATACGTAGAAACATGGGCGTCCGCAGGGGGGGGGGGGAGGCAAAAGGGGCAGTTGCCCCCATGGCTTTTCAGAAAAAAATCGCTTATTTTTCAAAACTGATCTTTATTAAGTTTGTACTAAAAAAAGGTCGGTTCTAAATTTTTAATGAAATTGGCACTATAAAATGAGTTAAAAAAGTAAGAGGGGTATATTTTTCTTTACCATCATCCCAAAATTGCCCCCCCCCCCCCCCCGGACAAAATCTCCAGACGCCCCTGCGTAGAAAATGAATTGTAAACATATTTAGGTAATCACATCTAAATAAGGGCATGTAATTATTAAAATCCTTTTGTGAATATGTTAAATCGAGTTACTAGTGTTTCCGTAGTAATAAAGGTTGTGTCTATCGAGCTGCGAAACAAAGGAAGGTTCATTTAAGTCTTCCGTATTTGATAAGGGTTTCATTATATGTAATAATATTTTATTAGAATACTGTTGTGTTATACAGAATGGTAATATTCTCTCTCAAATAACATTTCACCTAAATAAAATTACCGCTGGTCATTCATAAATTAAATATCCGGAAGGCATGTGTGCGAGCGCGATTGTTGCGTCCTTGTTTCTAGGAATTGTAACCGCGATTACGCTTATTGTTCCGATGTTTATAGTCGGGCTATCAAAGTTTGTGTTTCACTTCCTTTATGTCTCATATCTACTGTGCCTTCCATCCATCATGTTCATTAAAACGTTTACAGTAAGTTTTCTAATAAATTTTTCAACTTTTTAACGGATAATGTCACTTGTTCACGAGAAGGAGGACGTTATCGAAATTAAAACTAAAATTTAATAGAGGACTACGAGTAAAGAGAAAGAAAACCCAAAAATTAAACGAAATACCGAAGGATAATGATAAGTAACAGTGGTGATAAAAATGGTGGTGACACTTGTATTTATGTCCAAGAATCATATGGTTCATTGAAATTGAGTGAAGGTTGAGTGCAGTTGAGTACAGCTTGTTCTAACTGGTTGGGAGACTAAAGAATTCGATCAGTTTCGTTGTTATAGGTGCTAGGACCAGTACCACGTAATACCCATGCTATGGGATAAAACCTTGAAAACGAATCATATTTTAAATCGTTACTTTTTGTATTTGTTCTTCTATTAAAAAAATTGGATATATATTATTATTTAATAAAGAGTTTGTGCTAATGAATTCTAATTGCAATTTCTTTTGGCTGTACTACGGTATGACCCAACCACCGTAATGAACAGTAATTTTGAGGGGTTGGGCGGGAGGGTGAGATAAGCTCTAATATAAAATTTTAGTTGCGGGTATTTGTTAGTTTCTGAGATATTAATAAAAAAATATATAAACAAAAATTTATGTTAAACGATTTTATTAAAAATGCAATAAAAAGTTAAAAGTAAGTATTTTCTTGTACTGCAATTTCGATGGTGTTTTTCACTTGAAATAAAATGGTGGAGCAGGATTTTTCATAACAGAATATGAATCAATTTAATATAGCATCAAGCGTCGAAATGAATTTGTTATGAAAAATCCTGCGCCACGATTTTATTTAAAGTGAAAACAACGCCATCGAAATTGCAGTACAAGAAAATAATTATTTTTTAGTTTTCAGTGCATTTTTAATAAAATCGTTTAACATAAAAACATTTTTTTATATACTTTTTGTATTAATATCTCAGAAACTAACAAATACCCGCAGCTGAAATTTTATAATTGGGGTCCTCTTCCCCTCCCAAGTCCTAAAAATTTAATTTCATTATGATGGTTAAGCCATACCGTAGTGGCGTAGTATATCCTTAATGTTTTACATTAATAATGTGAAAGTTATGAGCTTTTATCCTTAACGACCAATTTTATCCTTAATACAAATTTTATGCATTTTGACACTTGTAGCAAGTTACAACCACAAAAGACGCAATATTACGTCTCAATATATATTTTAATAAAAATGGTAATTTTTATACTATATAGCAAAGTGTCCCAAAAGCATGCCAATGTTCCCCCAGTTTACGGAGGAGACATCTCCTCAGCAACGCACAAGACAACATAAGACATTAAGTCAACACAACATCGTCCACTACGACGTATTATCGCTCTGGCGGAAACAATGCTCGATAAACACGAAACGCTATCACCCATCTAATGCCTGTTTTTCTGATGGAAAGAAACCTTATGAAACTCCGTAAACACCGTACCTACCTTCCCGAGAAAAGATCGAAAACAGCATTCCAGAAAGAGGCGTACGCGTCAGAATTTTATCGCGAAAAGAATTTATCACCTGTGTTTATCCGATTCGCGTTCCAACACTGATAAGCGTAAAAGACTGCCCGTGTCGCGGGGCGAATACACATTCTCCGTTCGAAGCCCCGATCCATTGTATTCCGCGCGGCGTTTCTTCATTCCACTATTATCTGAAGTCTGCCAGGAAACAAGTGTAAATGTCCCCAAAAAAAGCGCGGGAAACTATTCAACTTGCATCGACGCGGTTGAGGCGAGTGTTCGATATAGGTGCACCGAAAAAGAGAGGCGCGACCGATAGAGGCGTGAACTGGGCTGGGGGCGTGGCCCGTGAGTCCCCGCCCTGGGGGCGTTCCCAAACCGGTTGTCGAGCACGGTAGTGGGGGCGGCGGCATCGAACTCCGCTAGCCTCAGTCACAATTCAACCGTTCGATGGTGAGCATGTTGCGCGAGATGTGCCGCGTCACGGGTGGATCTCCTTTTACCGGAAACGAGGATCGCTCGCCCGTCTATTGAATCGTAACGTAAACACGCGACTGTTCGAAGCGAGCCTCGCCTATCGGTTCTACGCGATTGGGGACGTCGCGTCGTTCGGTGAAAACTCTCCGTTTAGCGAGGAATCGAACGAGTCGCGAGCGCGTCGAGTTGCAAGCTGGATACAAACGCTTCCGCGAAGTGTCTCGGTACTCTGTTACGCGGAACGCGAGTCGGTCCGCGGCGTGTCCGTAGTGAGTGTTGAGAAAGTTTTGGATCCGCCAAGCCAGGATACGAGGCGAGGAACGGTCTGGCTCGTTCAGGCCGCAGCTTTAAGCCGGCCGGCGCCCGCATTAAAGGGAATATATCCGAAGCGTTCGGGCAGCCTGTATGAGTTCGCCTCTCCGCGTCGCAGTGTCTCTGAAATTCCGCCGTTCCGATCGAACGTCGATTCTCGAGTATCGATCGCGCGCCCTGGCGATGCCATAACCTCCAAATACCGAGATGATCGCTTATCCGCCGCGGTCCGAGTACGGAATCGTCGGAGTGCCCACGAATATCGTTACCCGCCGCGCGTGTCGAGGCATCGCCTGAAAATGTAGCTTCCCGCGACAATCGTGACTCGTAGCAGCTTCCCAGAGAAGGTCGTCACTCCGAATGGGGAGCCTGGCCGACACTTGTTTACGTTCCTCGATCTGCTTTACTGAGCGAGCGAAGTTTACGCTGTCGAGAATCGATCGGCCCGCGATCGATCCCTGGAGACGCGTACGTGCCGTCCTCGCCGCGGGATGCTAACGATTCCAGCACTCGGTGTTACGAACCCCAGCCTCTTCGCTGCACGGTGAATGTCGCGTTTAAAGTGCCAGCGACTCTGCTTACCGATCCCGGTGCTCGGTTCGTCCGCTTCCGTGTGCCGAAGTGAAGCTCGGCGTCGTTGTGATTAGTGAACGAAGGAACGAGTGCGATACGCGTCGCGGTGGCGTGCTAGAGGAGCTTACGACTTCCGACGGCTACATTCTCGCGACGGTCGATTGGATTTTTTCTCTTCCCTCCGAGGAGGATGTTCGTGTGAGCAGATATTCTTCGTTCTCGGGGATCCCTCTCCAGGATGACCGGGGCCTGTCACCGCCTATCGTCCGCCTAGCCGTCACAGTGGAGTTCTGCCTAATCGCAGGTAAATGCTTCCGACATGCACGTCACTAGACGCTACCTGCGCGTCGAGCTTTCCATAGAAGTTAACCACAAAAATGCGCGCGACGTTGGGGGAACGTCCACGAGTTATCCAGCCGAAAACAGTCGTTTGCCCGACGTTTCGAAATAATTTAATCCCGATGCTTGGCGCATTCTTGGCGACGGGTCCACGTGACACCAAGTTTTCGCGCTTTTTTTTTTAAATGGTGCGTTGTTTATTGGTTTTCTGGTATTGAGAAATTTGAGCGGAGGCGTTGTGTTGAGCTGTAATATAGGAAAGGTGTATTTGCTCGGATGAAAATGAAGTTAGGGTATCTAAGACGGTGAAACGCATCGAGTTTTACGAGAATATCGAGGAAGCAATATATTTCGTTCGAAAGATGGAGAATGTGGTTTCTTGAAATGCTTTTGTCGTGGAACTGAGTTTACTGTGGGAATGGTATTATTAAAAAAATTGCTTCTTCATACACCTATGGAAAACTGCTTTCTGTGCTGGTCAAGCTATGCTATAAAAAGTTTTCTACGTTATCACTCAAATTTAAATCAGAGGTCGTGCAAGAATAGTTCCTTCTCACAGATTTCACGTAAGGTATATGTTAGTAATTCCCCTATTTCATTAATGGGTTCGTTCGACGTAAAAGTAAATAATATCCGCGTTCATGAATCACGTAAACATGAGCACGCTTTCCACGAGCACGCCGTAGGTATTTCACATTGGGAGACCCGGCGTCTTCGATATCGCTCCTTTATTCGCGCGCAACATTCGATTTATCATTTACAGATGCACGATTATAATCGTCACGTGTTTTCGCCGCCACGTGAATCCCCCGTTAAATCATTAACCTTCGATCGGTACAGGGGACCAGTCATGCGGCTCCTGTCGATAGGCAGATGGGCTGGTCCCAAAATGATCGGTTTGCCATTCAGCAGCGTTGGGCAAAGGATAATGTTGAGCGTGCAGGGGTGATTTTGGACCAACGCGTGTAATGATCGAAAGCCCCCGTCAAGAGGAATTGTATGATAGCATTTTGTATTGGCGATCGGATGGGTACACTTTGAAATAATGGACTTAAAATTTTTTGGAGATCTCTAACGATGCACAGCGATGTTCTCTGAACCAGAATTTATATTTATTTCGTATACCGCACCAAACTTGACGATTTACTCGTAAAAATGATGAATAAGGAATGCATTATTCTTTAAATATTTCGCAAGAATTTGTTCGAATAAAAGTGTGAGAAAATGAAATATATAACGCCTCGAAAGTATCATTGACAATGTGTTTCTAACGATTTTTAACGATTCTGAATTAGGGATTGTGTAGCGCGAACCAAGAGAAGGCGATTCCCGCGACAAACTAAATCGCGAACGTAGCGTAATATTTGCTGATACAGTTAACCAACAGATTAAGCAAGATTATTAAACTTCATTCATAAATTACTGAACTGTTGAAAATCCTTGAAACCACCGCACTCGAGAGACTCCTTCCTCTAATCAAAGTCACTCTTCAGCATTTCAATTTTCCAAATAGTCCACGTAAGCTCAGTATTTACATATTTACTTTCGCATTGCTATCCAAATGCCTATCGCGTCACGAATAGAGACGCGAGGAGGCGGGTGCACGTACGTCAGGGGACCACTGCACATTTACTTTTCAACCGGCTTAAAAAAAAAAAAAGAGGTTCTCAGTTCGAGGTGTTTTTTCACAATCGATCGCCTCTTCTTCGAGCTGCACTGCTTCTCTACGATATTCTGTATATCCACACCAGTTTTTGCTCTCTAACCGATCGTAACAAAATTTCACATAGAGTTTGTCTCTCGCGAAGGCTCTCCTTAGCAAAAATAGCCGCGGAAATCCCAATCCACGCAGAGATCGGGCAAAAACGCCGGTTTCTTACTATCTCGGTGAAATGGACGATTGCTTTCTTCCGCGGAGAGACGTGTACCGCTCTAATCTCCGGCGAGCGGCGTCACACGTATCGATTATCGATCCCTCCGCATTTTTCCTCGCGATCGGCGACTTTCCGCGCCGCCTCGCACTCCTCGGCTCGCGCGAACCCAACGATTGCCCGCATTATCGATAACGAACGAATTTGTTTTATCGCGGAAGGACGTTTGAATGCACACCCTTCTGTCGATGGGCGACTTTACCGTTGCTGTGCACTTACGTAATCCTTGTGTACGCGAATTGAAAGCTGCCCAGCTTTGTTTGCTCCCGAGCAACGTCCTTTGGGGAAACGGGTCTGCAGGAATCGATCTATTTTTGCTGGATTCGCAAGCGTATTTACGGGGCACTGGGAAATGCCAGGAAGGGCGGGGAAATATTGGCGAAAGTGTAATATAGAGGCAGTATGTATATATATGTATAGTGGATGTTTTGTAACCGCGCGGACAAATTTAAATGCCTGGCAGTGTCTATAAGGGGGATTGAAAAGGTTCTGATAAATACGTATCTGATTTTTGGAACAAAGAAGACGTGTATTCGTCTCTTTATTTTGCCCATTTTGCTACCAAAAATGGTCAATTAAATTAACTCGCGGGGAAGTATATTTATTCTGAGGGCACTTACCTATTTGTTTTTAGACGTCGAAGTTTGTAAGCAGAGCTGGGTAAATTTGATTTGAAATTTGACTTTATAATTTTTAAGAGTAAACTCGTAAAAATTCTTTGTTCCTCGTGTAGTTATGTTTCACGACAGTAGAATACACTAATTTTAATTGTCGTGAGTAATTCTTTCGTAGATATATCATTGTACTGAACCAACTGACTAACAGCGCTTTCTTATAAATAAAGCTTGCATTCACTGTGTAAATGTAATGTTTGTATCAAGCCACTAGCTGATTATTTCCTTACCTTATTAATTTACCGACAAAATTGCTATTTTCAAAATTCCTTCGAGCCTATAATCGAGGCTATAACCGATTAACCTATTATTTAAAACAATATTCAGAATGTTATACTATAATCCCTTGAACTCGCTGACTAAAGTGCCGAACATCCCTGAAATGATTAGTCGTTTTATGTCCCTTGATTAAGTCTAATTTATTCTTCTTCTTCTTTTTTCGAGCTCTAATAGTCGGCTAAGTACCCCGCGCATTTACAACGGATTAACAGCGATGCATGCAGCCATAAATCTGTCTATACAGAATACTGGCCAAGGTCCCTGTTCTCGCAATGCCCGGGACCGCGACACGCAGGTCAATTTTCTCAAACTCTCTCCAGCTCACGCCGAGCTGCCCTTCTTCCTTTAAATTGTATTCCGCCGATCTCGCACGTACACGGGCAGGCTGCGTTCTCGCAGAGTTGAACGGGCACAGCACGGGGCTAGCTGAAAAGTTCGGACGGTGCGCTGCGAAGAACGGGGCGCCTAGAATTCTTCCCTTGGAGCGGACGCGAAAATCTCGCGATTCTGCGCGTTCAAACTTCCCCATTTAAAGTTAAAACGGTCGCGCTCGAAGCGAGCGGAATTAAATTAAACGGGGCGACTGGAAGTTCGTTCCAAGTCAACAGCCCTAGTTTAACCCGAAAGTTTCGCTGTTTTCGATTCTTCGGCACGCTTTCGGAACGATCCGCGACTATGCAAATAAGTTGTAAACTGAGGAGCGAAGTGAATTTCCGAGGGAGGCACAGAACTGGGCGATTATGTACGTTAACGCATTATCTCTGCTGTCTATCTTGGGGCGCTCGCGCTGGCCGCTCGAAAACTTTCGCAAGTGGATCTTGCAAGCACAATGGAAGTCTATCAATGGTATAATTCTATCCGCGTGATAAATACGAAATGGGTTCGAAGCTTGGCGCGTGATAATAGATCGGAATCGCGTAATCACGCGTGCGCGAGATAGCCTATCGCGTGGTTTATCTCTAAACAGAACTTAGGAACATTTCGTAGAGAAATCATTTACATGAAAAGATGCAATTGAGTGAGGAAAGGAAGATCGGGGAAGGATGAATTTATGCTTCTGGGAGAATCTGTTCGATGGATGCGAAAAGAATTTATATAATATTACTGGAATATTATAAAGACGTGGGAATCGTATGAACGTAAATATAGAACAGCATTTACAGCAGGGTGGGGCGTATTTACAGCGGTCTTCCTGTCTTCTCCAGCATAATAAACAGTAAACAGCGGCTGGCGTTGGGTTCTTTTATTCGACCGAAACTGCCGTCGCTTCGAGTCAGCATTGCCAAACGCCGAGCTCCTCGAAATACATACTTCACGTTATGGGCAGAAGCGAGCCTCGTTCGTCTTATAGATCACGTATCCCGGTACTTATTCCAATCGATTTCGGCAGTTCTTCGAGCGTGAAACGATCGCTGTTTCCTCAAATAATTGGCATAGCGGCGATTTTGCCGGTTTTATGACAAATAGTACGTAAAACTGAAAATCCAGCGACATCGTCGTCGTGTGATCTTGAATTAGTTTCGGCTCAACACTCTGCAGTCGATTTTTTTAAGGATCGAGCCGTTATGAATTGTGTATGTTTTTTGTGGTTTGGAGAAGTTCAATGTTTGAATCGTGATGTTTGATGCAAAGGGGAGTAATCTGGAGATGATTTGCTTCTTCAAGTTTTTCTGTTTACACTGCTCTTCGAAGCGTTCAGGCTCACTTGCGGATTTGCAGGAATTTTGAGAATTTCTTCTGATGGAATTATAGTAGAATTAATTGATAATAACGTTCGACAAGTTTCAACTGATTTGTCGTGGCTACTTTTTGTACTCCAAGCTCTTCTTGATAATCTTTATGATTATAATTCAATCAAAATCACTGAAACACCGATTTTCACAATTTATTTACTAGCTTTACTACTCGACTTCGTCCAAAATTTAGATACTGATTTTATAAAAATTGTATTTTTTGTGGAAATGGTCACATTCATCTGGATTAGTCAAACGTAATGAGCTGAAGCACGTTTCGTGATCCAAGAATTTATCGTTCGAAAGTTTTTAGGCGACAGACAAACACACAAACATATAAAAGTTTTGTGCTTTATATATTAAGATTTTTACACATTTTTCTGGGATGGCAGAGTTTCCCGCGTAGGATTTCCTCGCACCATGACATCACGAGGTGTCCATCAGAAAAGTCGCTAAATTTTCGAGCGCTCGGGAGCACGCGTTGCGTCCGCGCTGGCCAGGTGTTGTTCACAACCATATAGTCACGTTCAAAGATGGTACGTGAGATGTAAATAGAGGGCTAGTAGAGGTTGTATCGTTTTACGTAAGGGTCATATACATATTTCTTCTCAGACTGGTCATGAAATCAAATTAGACGATCGTTCCACGCTTCTTCCACCACCGGTAATCTCGCTCGGTAATTACATCGCGCAACGATTGCCCGAGCAAGCGTTAGAAGGCCAGTAACATTAATAAAATCTTGCAATAAGATTAAATCATAGCAACTGGTATCCAGCTAAAAGTGCGCGCCGCGAAAATATTGCAACCGGGGCACACAAAGGTACAGAGGAACGGCTCCTAGAACGAATCAGACGCGAAACCTTGACGGAAGAGAGAGGTGGGTCATTGTAACCTTACATTCCTAGTCGAGGATTAGCGCAGAATCAGCCTCCATAACGATAGAATCGAGTTTCCATTCCCTAGCACTCCTCCCCTCGTTCTATTCCAAGCAAAAAAATATATTTTGCCCTCCTTCTACTTTTGCTTCCTACACAGCCTTCATATCCTAGCCTTCCACAAGTTTATTCGCCTCCTAGAAGTCTCCCAAATGGCCATCCTTGCCCGAGCGATCCGACTGGGCCCGTTAACTCGCCGATTTTAGACGAACGCAGGGTTTCAGGTAGACGACCGCCACAGCCAATCGGACAGATTTCGAAAGCACAGGCCAGGTCGTCTCGATCTTCAACCCCGCCACAATCTTGTATTCTATTTTTCTATTTTTATTCTATTATCGTATTAACGGTTGGAATTAACTCGAAAGTTAGGTTTTCCTATAAGCGACTAGACGCAACATCGAGAATTTCAAAGTCGATTTTCTCGAAAATGAAGCACGATATCAAAAAAAGTTACTGGTTCTTTTCGACTTATAACAAGTTAGTAAGTCGAGGAAAAGGAATGAAATTTTTTGATATTGCGCTTCATTTTCGAGAAAATCGACTTCGAAGCTCTTCACGTTGCGTCCACTCGGGTATAGGAAAACTTTACCTTAAGGCTCTAGTTAATAGAGGTTATAATACTACTTTGGGACTCTGAGGCTTTAGTTGACAGAGATAATAATAGTACTGGGGGAAATGTCCCTAGCGTTGGGTGGCTTTAGTGCTCGGGGCCAACACACGGCCACGCGTTATAATTTCTCACAGAAATCTCAAATTTGTTGGTATACGTAGCCGTGAAATTAGCGAAACAGATGCAAATGTGAAATAACTAACGCAATTCTGTGTCTTGTTTTGATGGGGTTCGGATGGGGCAAACGCCTATATGTATCTTTTTTCCGCAACACCCCAGCACCTTGTTTCTTTCATCTGTGACTTTTTGTGTATTTGCAGAAATCGGCAGGTTAACGTAATACGCGGGAATATTTAACGAATTCCGTGGTGGCCACGGCTAAGAGAATTCCGTGGCGAGGCACTGGCGAGCGTGTATTCCAAAGGTTATAAAAACCGGTCCTCTGGTTTTGCCAGACGAAACATCGAGGCGAGCAGAGGCGAGAGAGCGACGTTTCGGCTCGAGGAGAGCGCTCCCTCGGAAATGACGAGGTTTCGCGGCCTCACGGCTGTTTGCCCCCAGCTTAATGCCTGTCTCTGGCGAGCTGGAGCTTTGTGAAATACGAGAATAAGGGGCCCCGGAGGGGGGGGGGCGGGGATGGATGCCGGGCCGATTATCCCCGCCGATTAATGACGAATCGCTAACGAGCCACGAAAATCATTCGACGCGTGCACGCGCTGCTCGCCTGGAAAAGATGAGGCTTCGCCTTCGGCGCAGTGTATTTCTGTCGCGCCTTTGACAGCGCATTTTCCCCACGACCTGCCTCCTCTTTCGGGCCTAGGAAAGTTGCTTGTGAAATCGCTGCGAAAATTCTGCGGCCCCCGCGTGCACAACTCTGCTGTCCGATCGATTGCTGAATGCTGGCTCCTCGGGTTTCCAGCGAAGCTGGGACTATTTGCTGAACCTTTCTCCATTCGAGTTTTCCATTATGTATCGAATAAAATTCCAATATTGTGGTTAAATTGGGGCTGTACCTAATGCGATTTTAATCTTCAAATACCCTTGTATTAAATTCGAAAAAGCGTAAACTTACAAGGGATTTCTTTTGTAAATATAAGATCTAAATGAGAAATTATTTTCAGGGTTTTTACTAAATAAAGCGTTAAGGGACGAGACACCCTTCCAAAGTTTGTCGGCTGAAATAGGGGTTTCATAATTAATCCTCAGCTATTACACAAATTGAAGAATGTTTTAGATAAAAGTTGTTCAAGTTTAAACGCGCAATTCTACTAAAAGTAGAATTACTCATATTTATGAGAATTTAATAACTCGCTCCTTTTTTGTGTCGGTATTTGGAATTTTTAATATATTCACTTAGCAGAGGTAATGATGATTTAAGAAGAACATAGAAAAGTAAAGAATGTGGGAATATATTAAAGAGGGCTCAAAACGCTTCTGTTCGTTTGTTAAACAATTACTTCCTGTTGCACGGGAAATCGACAAAGCCATTGTTTTTGGATGCATTTCTAGCGGCATTTCGGAGAACTGAGAATTTAAAAGCAACAGCGTATACATAATTTCTTGGGACATTCTGCCCGGAATATGAATTTTCCCCGGTCTTTATGACTTCACTTTTCATCGTATCAGTTCCATGTAACGCTGCTAACGAAAACTCTCGAAGCAGAGGAGCGAGGTCCGCGACCCTTTTTCCCCCCGTTTTCTAACAAAGTGTGCAGACAGAAAACTGTTTGCAGCGAAACGAACTCGAAGCTGCGGCACGGCCGCGCCTGCTGCTATTTTTTTCCGGAGGCGTGTTTCAATACCGATAGTTTTCGTCATAGTTCAAAGCTACGGTCGAAACTTCGACACGGTGACGGCGTGAAAAAGCGCGCGCACGCGCGCCCGGCTGGTCTCGTTCGTTGATGCAACCCAAAGTTACAGAGTTACATACCTGGGCACTGCCTATTTTCAAACAACTCATACAACGATAACTAAAGGTTTTTTTTTCGCGCGCGAAGGCATGTTAACTGTCCAACGTTCTTTCCCCCCATCCGTTATTTCCCCTTTCTGTTTTAAAATGAAGTGAGAAGCCAGTCGATCCCATCGGGCCCGCGCCACCTTCGTGTTTGCCCGTTCTCGCGAAAATATCACGCTTTCAGAACGTCACGGCGGGCTTCAAGCGTTGGTAGGAAAAAATATGGCTGACGTGTCAAAGAAAATTTCCAACGGGAATTCCTCCCCATTCGCGGGGGCATTTTCATCGCGGCGTTTTCGAATTTCGAAGGCGGAGATCGCGCGGGCCTGTGCTCGATAATTAAAATGGAAACGAACGTCGGTGCGCCACGCGGGAACCTGCAACGGTGGAAAGTGTGCACTGTAAACGAGTAGCGCCGTGTGCTTTGTACTCGCCCGGCGATCTAAGCGGCTCACGTGTTCTGAAAATTTGCGTTATTTGCAGTTTCGAGTGCTAGCGGAGCTGGTAAACAGGACTTACAAGTCAGCGATTCGAAGTTTAAGCCTCAAACGGGCGTGGACAGTCAGTGCCAAAAGTCTGCGTATCGCTTCCGAATCTGCGAGATTGTGGGAACAGAGTTTTCATAATGCTGTGCGCGTTTAATTGTTTGGTAGGTGAGGTTGGAAATTGTTTAAATAACCCTGCGGAGGCATGAGAGGAACAATCCTGCGAATATAATTTATAAAAAAAAGTTCGAAGGTTCCTTAGGGTAAATCCGGGAGACGCGGTCGGGCCGGAGAGTTGGTCGAGTCGCTATATTTCAGACTCTATACGTGAAAACGCGTTAAAGTGCAGACCAATTACTTCTCTAGAAGCCAAACAGTTGAATGAATAGTCATTTCACTTCCTTCTGTGTTTTTGTGTATTTATAAGCTTTAAAAGGTAAATTGAGGTTATACTTATTTAACCTCTTTTGTCAAACAGCGGTGTACAGAATCGCATTTAAAATATACTTCTAAGTTTATTTTCGTTTAATGTTTGGGATAATAAGATAGTAGAGATATTGAGGGACAATGCGGCCAAAGTATTTGGCCATATTAATTCTTCCTCTCAAAGCTAACGGGAAGACCATCTCTCGCTGCAGAAAGGAGAAATGGTCGAGTTATGTTTTTTTATTATTATTTTTGTTTATTTTTTTATTTTTTATTATTTTATTATTAATTCTGTTTATTTAGTCTTTTTATTCACTTTTGTATTCATTTGCCTTGCTAATCGCCAGTAGGTACCTAGTTCACTTTTTCTTTGATGTGTTCTTTACTTGTTTAGCGTAAACAAATTAAGTATCAATGTTTCTGTGGTTGTATTCACTCATAAATAATTTTTCTTTATCCTTTGTTTATTATCCATGAATAATTATGTGAGCGGTCTGTGCTAACGACGAAAACTATTTCTCCCGGCACCTTGGGGGAGGTGGTCAGATGTGATGACTTCAGTTTTCAACCCGATTGACAGTAAATATTGTCTTAAAGCAAATATCGATCAGTTTTTCTGAATCAGCATAAAATTCTGAACATACAGGTTTGTTCTGATAAAATAAGCAATTTCTATATTAGTTTTAATAGCCATTTTATATTAGGTCGACCGCGCCTCCCGGATTTACCCTATCCCCAATCTGAGGTCCAGAGTCTGGATAATAGAATCAGATGAATCGTGAAAATGCGCTTACAGTTGCTCCAGTGGATCGAAGTGGACTATGATTTAAAGTTTATCTAATGTTTACCTTTATCAATGTTCCTCAGCTTGGCTGTTGAAATAGTGCTATAGCGTGGTTGATCGCAGAAGTCTGCGCGGAGCCTCTGTAAGTTTAATATTGTGGGAAACAAGAGGCTTTTTCTCGAATTCAATCGTTTAGTTGTCTGCTAGTTAAAGGTTGAAATAGTTTTAACAAAACTTTAGAGAAGGGGTGACGAACTACGTCGAATTTGTGCACTGTGCTTCTTTATCAATTTTCTTTGTATTGTCTTGGAAGAGAGCACTATACCGTAACCTTACTTCTAGAATAACAATCTAAAACATGCAAAGTTCCCAAAATATCGAATATCCTAGCAAGGGATAAAGTTATCGTAGTGGGCAATCACCTGATTGCTTCGAGCACTTTATTTTCAAGTAGCCTTCTTCGTGCTCCGCACTCCAGCGTTTTTGAAATTCCTTTGCTAAGGGGTACTTTCTAAATCAAGGAATATACACCAAAAAAAGGTATGTTGCTATTAAATAGATAGGTACGCAGAACATATTATCATGAAGTCATGAGTTTATTGTGTTTAAACCGACTTACCGGTTTTAAGTATTGTTATTTTTTCTTCCTTTTTCTCTCGTACACTAATGGGACTTTATCCCGCATATGTATATTAAATAAATATTAAGCATTTATTAAAATTGAAAGCAAAATAGTCACTTCTTCCACCAAAAGTGTATTTATCTAAACAGCATCTACACTGAGACGATCGAGAAAACAAATTTAAATTTCAAATAATCGTTCACGTAACAATAAACATCCCCACTACATACCTACTCCCTATTCTAAGAAAAATGGCACCCTACCATGTCGTTAAATTCAAATTCCACGATTTCGTAACTTTGATCCCAAATCGAAATGCGAATTCTAATAATGAAACTATATTGTCAAATTTCCCAACCAAATCTCGAACCTCTAGATATTCCAAAAACCTTGTCCATCATATATTAGACCCTACTGTAAACAACATCCCCAGACTGGGTCTTCCAAAACCCCCCGAAGCTTGGCAGCACGCCCCTCCCGATAAAAAACTCAGACTGTACCTGCCGTACGGTTTCCATAATCATCCCGCAGCACCTATGTTGCAATAGTATCAAGGAAAAGGGACATAGGCACCGCGGCATCGTCAGTTTCTCGCCAACGTAAATAAATAATTAAATCACGTTCGAAGGGGAGGCGGAGGAGGAAGGGCCGGGATGTTGATTGGACAAAATTTCGCAATAAGGCGGCAAGATTGGCCGACCGGTTCTTCTTTCGCACAAAGGAAGACGAGGTGTCCCTTCTTGCTCGGCTCGCCCAGTACCTCCTTTCTCTTTCCCTTGCTGTTCCTTCCCCTCCCTCCGCCCTCTCCCCGCTCCGCCGAGTTCTCTCTCTCTGCCTTGCTGCCCCCTGGCTTTTGCCAGTCACGTCCTCCAGCAGGTACCAGTACGTAAAATGTACTCACGGCATTAGTCCTACGCGAAACATGATTCGCGCGGGCGAGCGACGTCTACCGCGATCCTTACACGTGTAGCTGGATCCGTGCGTGGACTCGCCCCGCTCGAAGGGCGCCCACGAAGAGCCTCGTGGAGCCCTGGGGCGTCCCCGCGGGGATAAATCTAGATTAAAAGAAGTTTCGTTAGCCGCTCGTTTCAGGTGAATTTCGACGACGTCGTTGGCCTCGAGCGAAACGAACCGCAGCCGGGGGGACGGAGGGAGGGAGGCACTTTGACGAAATGTAGAGGAGCGCGTAGAGCAGAGGGTCACGGTCACTTTGCTCCTTTTCAGTTTGGAATGTTTCGACGATCGCTGTAGGGATATGACCAGGACGTATGTTATTTGGAGGAAGTGCTGGCTTTAAGGTTCTTGCGTTATAGTGGGGTTTAAAGGGTTACTTGTTAGCGTCACCAAATGTAAGGGTGAGGTCGAAGGCGGATGGCCCCATGCTGTCTTGTCTTTGAGGATTTTATGGCAGGGACTTAGCCTGCGTGCGGTATTGATAGAAGGTACGCGAGATTAAACAGACCTGGCGACGGGCGATGG